>OY728120.1:727838337-737838337 GCA_963277665.1 Viscum album
CACAATTATTTATTTAGATGATCTTATAGGGTTCTTGTAACTCAACGCACATGAATAAAATTATAGTATCTTCCTTTAATGGTTAGAATATCCAACCACTGTACAAGGATCAGTTATAGCTCTTGGAACATTTAGAATTCTATGTTTAGGAATTATAGACAATTCACACGATTTAAACTACACACCTAACCATCAAGGGTATGGATATTGTCTAGTCACAATGTTCTTTCATGGACAATGAAACTTTGTGCATTTTATATTTAACCATTAACATCAATTAAGTTAATTTTATTTCCAATTAAACAATGTTTCTGTTCTAAGGGTCAATCACCCACATTATAGATACTATATATCATTGGTCATATCAAATTTTCAATTAAATTGCATAAACTAATGGGAAATTCATAGGTATCACTAACCTCAATCTAAAGATGTACCCCCTATTTTAACATAACATGACTACTCCCACTGAGACCCATCCAATTCAGTTCTTCTATCACCTGATCAAAGAGGGATTAACTCATACCAATAAAAAATTAATTATTTATAATTTAGTTATAATGGGTCAAAAAATTTCAATAATTTAATATTATTAATTAACATAGGTATAAATTCTTAATTACTCAAAAGATAATATGATCACACTTGAACCACAATCCAATGCTTTCCAATGAACCCCATAGCTCCCTCATCCATATTTATAGGAAAATACCAATCAAGAGTTACTAAATTAATCCCCAATTTAGTCAAATTTAGTTGAAACCCATAATTGATATTGTTCATAGGATTACCTCCAAAGAAACATCATTGGATAGTGGGAAAATAATTTCATGGTTCCTCATCTACAAACATTGATAAAAAACTCAAATTATATAACATAATAAGTATGAAATTTCACCCAAATTCTTTAAAACCCATAATAAAATTCATTGAGTAACATACCATAGTCAAAATACTTGCGAAAGCTTGAAACAATCCTCCTAGGATAAAATATATCCTTGTAGAATAAAATTCACATTATCCTTGGACGATTATACAATGCTTTGGTGAAATCATATTCAAATCCCAAGTCTAATTAAAATAATTACATGAGTCCAATATAAAGTGGGAATAATGGATAAAGAACTAACTAGAATACCCAGAATTCACCATAAAATATCTATCAGAATCAACATAGATTAAGGGGATAAGGGAAATATTTAGAGGGGTAGAAACTAGCCAAATTTCCATCTCCCAAGTGCCTCTACCTCCTAAATCCTATGGGGGGTTGACAGAAAAGAGACCTGAATGATCATACTAAAAAACACCTGTAATTCCCATCTATGAGACTTCTAGAGCTCACTAGTGGGCCATCAAATGATTGAAGAGAATATGAATCCTATAATACAACTTCCCAACCCATCTGTGTAAGAACCTAGATCTTCTTTTCAGGTGTGTCTTTCTTTTCTGGTTGTTTTGAGAAAAGAGGATTTTCTGTAAATTTCAGGAGTACACACCATGTACTTATAAGTACGCGTCGTGTACTCGATTTCCGTGGGTGACTGTGTACTGGCCGTGTAATGGCTGAGTACATGGCCGTGTGGGGTGATCAGGAGGACGCCTAAAGTGGGACCCAATAAAGGCATGTACACGCTGTGTACCCTTGAAGAACACACCATGTACTTTATTTTTATTTCATTAAATGGACCGGGATTGCGTCTAATAGACAGAACACCCTTCTTCTCTATTCGTCTCATCTAGGAGCAACCATACGACGTGATTCATCTCTGAGCCCTCGACTCTCCATCCCTTATCTGAATCTACTGCCTTTGATTTCATTGGAATCGCCATGGAAATCTCTTTCTTATTCTAGAGCCTCGTTTCATGTTTTCTCCTCTTTCGTGAGATATTATTGGTTGAACATTTTAGATTTTTTTTAGATCTATGGTGTTCTAGGTCTAATCAAAGGATGAGATTCAACTATATTGTTTGTACAATGCCGAGGTAGGTGTTTTGTGCCTTTCCGTAGTTATTATTTTAGTTATTTGTGCAAAAGTTCCCAATATCATCATTCAAGGTTTTGTGTGTTTAGGGATTTTAACCCGATTAATTCCTGATACGCCTTGTATGTTTGAATAGAGGTTGTTTGATTGTGAATAGGGTTAATTTCCATGCTATGGATGTGTTTTCACATGCTTGTTTGATTTTGGCCATTTGGTCTAGCTTTTCCTGTTAAGCCATTGTTTTCCATTCCAACTGTTTTTAGGATGGAGTGATTATTTATCTGATATGTCGTGATATGCCTTGTAGCTAATTATCCATGTAGTATATTGAGGTTTACTTTGGATGATGTTTATCATTTGTGTACGATTTCCTTAAAAGGGGCTATGGGAACCTAGTGTAGTGAGACCATAGGGGAAATTGACATCGAGGGATTTCCCAAAGTGTCTATTATAATTATCAAGCTGTGAGAACAAAGGGGGGATTGATATTGAGTGCTCCTTTAGAGTGTCTATAGTTCTATTATGAGTCCATAGAAGGAATTGAAGTTGAGTGATTCCTCAAAGTTTCTATATTTTACCACAAAGAGACTATAGGAGGAATTGACAGCGAGTGCTTCCTTATATAGCCTTTGATTATACAAAACTATAGGAGGAATTGACAGTGAGTGCTTCCTCAGAGTGTCTTTGGTATATCCTTATTGTAAATTGAGCTAGAGGGGTTAGGATATGAGAAATTTCCCAGAGGGTTTCTTGTATTTTTAATTAGTTGATTAAATTGTTAAATATAAATTATTGTAATTGAAATTGTAGGATTGTTTACTTTTTAGTACTTCCTTGTTTACTTATTCTTTCTGCTTATTGTCTTCTATATATATTCACTAACAGTTAGGAACCGATCTTTTGGTGGTTTCCTACTGGGATTCCTCTCATACACTATTTGAGTCATGCTTTTGGTCCCACACAGATTATATTTCTGTAGGTATAGATAAGTTAAACTTCCCTTCTACTTTAGGTACTTATTTACTGTGGAGCTGGAGAGCATGGGACCAAGATAAGGCTTACGATGTTGCTGTATTTTTTTTGTACTTTGGTCTAGTACTGTATTCTAGCATTGTGATTTTTTTGGTTGTTTTCCTAGATGTATATATCACACATCATTTATATATATTTGCTCCAATTGATAAATACTTACAGTCTTCCGCTATTTACTTAGTGCATGTTTTTATTACTGCTTCCGCAATTGTCATCTATTTATTTATGCTGCATTATTCTGCTAGTGAGGGAATAGTTTCTCCCCTATCACACCCAAGGCACTCATTGCTAGTTGGTAGCGTCTGGCGTTTGGGGAAATGCGCTTGAGGCCATGTGACCAACCAGGTACGAGGCAACTATGGGTAACAACTGGAACAGGGATGTTACAAAGTAGTATCCGAGGATTTTTTTCTTCTTGACATACTGTTTGGAGCCTATAGCCTAGGATAGAAAGGAACATGTAGTTAGTAATAAGTTGTGCTTGGGAGTAGCTAACCCATTTATTGGTAAAAGCCAATTTATCTCATATATTGTGATTTTTCTAGTTTTCAATTATTACAGTATATTTGATTTCACCATTTGGTGATTCACATGTTTTTTACTATTAAAGTTGATAATATTGAGGTTCTATTTCTATTTCAACCTGATGAGATGTGGTTATGCCATCTCATGCATCATATTGGAAATTTATAGAGATCACATGTCATGCATTCTTTCCATGCCACTTAGGATGCATTATTGATTTCATGTTGTTTTGATAGATGTTGTTCTAGATATACATGATATTATGATAGATTCCATGATAGAATACCTTCTATTTGATAGGTTATTGCTAATATGTAAGGTTTCATTTGAATGAATGCCAAAAATTGGTTCATGAGGTGTTATTGGCCCTCATGGACCGGAATTTGGGGGATAATTGCTTTTTTATTCTTGTATATGACATGAATATGATGCCACACTTTGATTCACAGAGAGTATAGTCGCTCAAGGATTGGAATTTGGCACTTTAATGTTCATTTTTGTGCTTTATGAGCTTCCAAATCAGTTTCTAAGGATTACTATCTGGAAAGACCCAGAATACACGATGTGTATTTATGAATACACACCATGTGTCCTTTATTTTGGGAAGGAACTATTTTTCTCATGTACACGTAGTGTACTTTAGGTACACGCCATATAGTCTCTAACCGTGTCACCAGCTGTGTGGGCAGGGAAATGGGGTTGGGAAAATATTAGGTGGGACATGTCATGTACTGGATGAACACTCAGTGTTGTAGAGACGTGGTATCCGATCATGTGACTAATGACACAGATGGATGAAAACTAGGTAGTACACGTCGTGTCTGGCATAAACAAGCTGTGTAGAGTCAGCCGTGTAACCGGTTGTTTCACTAACAACACATGTCAGTGATGTTTGTCTAGTACATGCCATGTCTAGTACAAACACACCGTGTAGTCTTGTTTTAGGGGAACCCTATGGGTTAGTCATGTAGAATAACTTAGGTGGGAAACAAGATTCATGTACACACCATGTCTTGGGAGAACATGCCGTGTGTAGGGAGTGTTACACGACCAAGGTTGGTAGGACTACACGCCCATGTGGAAGCTTATGGGAACATAGTGTGTTGGAGTTGTACACGCTGTGCATCCACATTTTAGAAATATTTAATGCTTTCTTCCCCTATCCATTTATTGCACTTATAAGTTTAATTACTTGTTAATATTGATCTAAGGTGTGTGTTTGACCTTGAAGAGTCATGCCACTGAGATGTCCTCTATTTTTACCATAGTTACAGGACAATGATCAGACACCGGACATGGCAGAATAGGGACTACCAGAAGATCCTCCTATAGTTCCAGTCATGGAACCAACCATTATATCAGATGAGGGTGTCTATGCATAGTTCTAATAGGGCTTTATGAGGATGATGAAGAACTTCTAGGGAGCACCGCCTCATGCCCCGTTGATGGTAGAATTGATGCGGGTCTTTCAGCAGCAGTATACTCCCACTTTCTTAGGGGATGGAGGACTCCAGGATGCAGAGTGATGGCTAGAAGCCATGCTGACGATCTTCGAGCATCTGGAGACGCCTCCTAAGAGGAAGATCAATCTCTTTATGTATATTCTTTGGGATTCCACCAAGAGATGGTGGGATGTGATCTCACAAGCGGGACACCAGTAGGGTATGGCATGGGAGGCGTTTCAGCATAAATTCTACGATTACTTATACCCAGATACTTTGAGGGCCAATTGAGCCTAAGAGTTCATGAGTTTGGAGTAGAGTACTCTTTCAGTCATGGAGTATTCTCCTCACTTCATAGAGATATGAATCTTTACACCCTTTCTAGTGGGAGTTGAGTTATTCCTAGCTAGGGAGGTCTAGTATCCAGAGTTAGTACATATCCGGCTGATAGTAGGAAGCACTGCAGGGAGTCTAGACATTGATATCCGAGTAGGTGGTATGCACTTTCAGGTATTCAGGTAGTATGATACCAGTGTGGGAAGGTCAGGCATATAAGGACACATTGCCCAACATACCTAGTGGAGTTCCAATCATGTGGTAAGATGGGACATCTTTAGTGATTATATCATATCTTCTCACTAGATGCTGATGATATGGGTTATGTTTCGACTCCTCGTACTAGAGCATGACCACCAATTTCTCATTAGTCTGGGAACTGGAGTTCTTTAGGCCATTCAGGCCAAGGTAGAGGTCATGGCCATGGTATCCAATCACCAGGATTTCGGCGACAGTAGGGTGGATCAGATTAGGTTGGTCAGGTAGGATCACAGGTCAATGCAGGCCAGATTTTTTCAGTGGAGGAGACCCAGCAGGAGAAGGATCCTGAACCCTCTACAGATCTAGGTATGATTCTAGTTGCCTCAGTCTTAGCTTCTGCACTTTTCAATATAGGGGCTTCCCATAGTTTCATATATTCATTGCTGTTATGGAGAGCCTTGGGCTCTGTATAGTTTCTTCTACTGATGTATTGATGCTTGAAACTCCGTTATGGACAAGAAAAAATAGTCTACAACAGTGCAAGGAATTCCCTCTAGATGTTAGTGGGTGTCACTTCTTGTGGGACCTCTATGTATTAGAGATGTTGGTCTATGATTTCATTCTTTGAATGGATTAGTTATTTTCATTCCATGCTGTTGTAGACTACTATTGTCATAGGGTGAGTTTCACATCACCAGAGGGTGGATTGTTTCTTCATAAGGGAAAATGGGATGTCTAGGAGAGCAGAGTAAGACCTAAGAATCATGGGTTGGGAGGAGTTACAACCCACATTTCTAGTCTATATATGGATGACTAGGGGACTTCGCATTTGGAATTTCCTCTAGTGGTCGATCATTTCAGGGATGTCTTTCTATAGGACCTTTCAGGGTTGCCTCTGGAGCGAGAGGAGGACTTTTCTATTGATCTTGTGTCAGGAGAAGCAACGGTGTCCATTCCTCCTTATAGTATGGCTACACCAGAGTTACAAGAGATTAAGAAGTGGTTAGAGGAATTTTTGGAAAATGGTTTCATCTAACCCAACACTTCCCCTTGGGGTTCTCCTGTCCTCTTTGCGAAGAAGGAAGCTGACACCTTTAGAATTTGTGTGGATTATTGGAAGTTGAACCGATTGATGGTCAAGAACTGTTATCCCTTTGTGAGGATTAATGATATCTTTGATCATAATTGAGAAGATCGGGTGTTCTCGAAGATTGAATTGAGATCTGGTTATCATCAATTGTGCATTAGACCATCAAATATACCTCTTACAGCCTTTTGAAGCAGGTATGGTCTATACTAGTATTTGGTTATGTTGTTCAGTCTCACGACAATGCCTACTATTTTCATGGAACTAATTAATCGAGTGTTCCACCCATACTTAGATTCATTCGTTGTAGTCTTCGTGGATGATATCTTGGTGTACTCTCACACTCAACACGACCATGCCGCACATCTTGAGATCATTTTGAGTACATTGAGAGAGCATCAATTATATGCCAAGATCTCAAAATTCCACTTTTAGATGGACCAGATTCACTTCTTCGGTCATGTTATCTCAGAGACAGGAGTATCATTAGACTCATAGAATGTGAGAGCAATAGTTTTTTGGGAGAATCCGAAGAACATATTTGGGGTATGGAGTTTTCTAGGGATGGATGGTAACTACAAACATTTCATACATGACTTCTCACGCTTAGAAGTATCACTGACGGGCCTAACTAAGAAGGGTGTGAAGTACTTATGGTCAGATTCTTGTGATTTAGTTTTTCAAGAGCTATAAGGATGGTTGAATTTAGCACCGATACTAGTTATTCCAGAGCTAGGAAAAATTTATACCATTTACTATGATGAATCAAGTATCTTTCTTGGAGCATTACTTATATAGGGGGAATGAGTTGTTATGTATGGGTCTCAGCAGTTGAAGCCACATGAGAGGAATTACCTAACACATGATCTCGAGTTTTCTGCAGTTGTTCATGCCTTATGATGTAGGAGACATTATCTTATGGGAGATCATTTTATGGTTTTCACCAACCTAAAAAGCCTCAATTATATCTTCACTCAATGCTATCTGAATATGAGTCAACGAAGGTGGGTTGAGTACCTCCAGTTTTTTGACTTTGAGCTTGCCTACATGCCTAGGAAAGGCAATTCAGTGGCTAATACGTTGAGACATAGGACACAGATACAGGTAGTTTAGGAGGCCAACAGTGAGAGGAAGCTTATGGCTCTGTTCATTGAGATGCATTTGGAGGTGCATGACAGACAGGGGAATAAATTTATTTCTTATGTAATTGTTACCTCTACTCTACTTGATGGAGTGCGAATGAAGAATCTATCAGATTATGAAGGCCTAGTCCTACGAGAAAGTGTGTTAGGAGAAAACCCTATTCCTGGATGGACCATAGGTGAGGATGAGATCTTGCGTTTTCATGGACGTGTATGGGTGTTAGCAGACATACACGAGGAGCTGCTGATGACTTTCATTCATCAGTTTGGACTGTTCATCCTGACATCACCAAGGTGTATCATGATCTACACTATCATTATTGGTGTCTAGGTATGAAGATAGATGTTTCTGGGTCTGTCATGAGGTGTTCCACTTTTCAGTAGGTGAAGGTAGAGCATCATCAACTAATAGGGATATTTCTATAGTTACCCATTCCCGAGTGGACGTGGAATGCTGTCATGATTGATTACGTGATAGGTTTTCCAAGGTCACCTCTAGGGAATGATGTAGTATGGGTTTTCATTGAAAAACTCATGAAGGTTTCTCACTTCTTTCCTATCAAGGAGACCTTCAGTGCAAATGAGCTGGGAGGGATGTACATCTGAGATATTGTACGATTACAAGGAGTTACACACTCCATTGTTTCAGATAGGGATGTCTGTTTTTCTTGTCGGGTCTGGAAGTGGCTACAAAAGGCTTGGGGTACATAGGTACTTATGATTACAACATAACATCCCCAGATAGATGGATAGTCTGAGCATACGTTATAAGTTCTTGAGCACATTCTTCGAGCATGCATCCTAGATTTTGGAGGTTCATGGGAGAAGCACATACCTCTTGTGGATTTTTCTTAGAATAATAGTTTTCAAGCAACTATTCAGATGGAAACTTATGAGGATTTGTATGATAGGCCTTTCCGATCACCCTTATGTAGGCTAGAAGCAGGATAGGCAGGTATGCTGGGACCTTGTCTTGTCTAGGAGACCACAGAGCAGATAGAGTTGATTCAGAAGAGGATGACTACTACACAGTAATGACAGAAGTCTTATGGAGATCGATGGAGACAACATCTGTAACACCCCGAGATTTTATGAGATATATTCCTTTTAATTTCTTTGATGTATTCTATTGTAAACTACACCAATATTAGCTTTTACTATACGCAACACCGTATTAGCTTGTAGTATATGCAACACTATTCTTGGCTCACACAATTTCAAGTTCGTTTTGTGGAAATTATTCTCTGAAACATTAAGTATAGATTTTGTTTAATGTATAAATGAAATAAGTTTTGATTATGTTTTACACAACACCAAATGGAGCTTTCACTACATGCAGCCCTGACTTGGCTTGCATTACATGCAATCAATACCTTCCTCGATAGCGTGTGTAGTATGCAATACCGGGTTTCACTAAACAATAATATGTTATTAAAATATTATATAAACTAACCGTTATGAATAGTAATACCCACTTTTTGAAATTTTATAAATTTTATCTTTCAAAATGGACTTTATTTTTGGATTTAAAATATCGAAATTAGCCTAGGGTGAATTTTTGGCATTTTTCTGAAAACTTTCAATTTTTGTTGAATAGTGAAAACACTGGGTTACTATTTAAAAAATGACTTTTTATTTAAATAATTATTTATTTTATTTAAATTTATTTTAAGTCAAAATAGATACATAATATATATATAAGTTCAATGTAATTTATTGGAGTCAGTTTATAATAATTTTAGAGATATAAAAATTATATTGACATTTTTACCGTCTTTTACCCCCTCCTAGGAGAATTTGCAAATTTACATAAAACATAATTTTTCCGCTTCTATGAGTGGAATTTCAAAAATCTGAGAGATAGAGTTAATATCAAGGAGTAAAATGTGGTTCAATAAGATAAAAATAATTTTTGGTGAATAGTAACTTTTTACATTTATTTACCACGGTTAAAAGTAAATAGGGTAATTAAGGGTAAAAATGATATTACTATTACCATTACACATGTCCTAATTATATTGGATTACCGTAATTCGACCAAAAACAAACTTAGGATTAAAATATTACCCTTTTGGTCAACTTGGATTAGATTATGACATTTATTATTATTTAATTCAAAGAAGAGTTAAAAGAGTTAAAATCAAAGTATAATAACTAAAACATTTTTAATATAGGGTTATACATAAGATAAATTAGACTATAAATATTAATTAGAAAGATAAAAATATTTCCTACATAATTGATTTTTTTTATAATTTTTAGACATTAAATAATTTAATTTATTTATGACACAATGATGATGCAATAATTACCTTATTAATGAAATATTAACATAATTGATGTTATAAATACCCAAATAAATTTAATTTGAGAATTTTTATGAGTTACACTAATTTTATAGGATAATATAACATATTAGGGCTAGTTATATTAATTGTTTTCTAAGTAATAATGCTGTTATGAATTTAACAAAAACAAAATATCAAATAGTGTCAAAATTGACATAAAAGAGTTTTTAAAATAAATATTATATTATTAATTGTTATTCTATTCCTAAAAATCTAAGGTTCGGAAAAAATACTTATATAATAATATATATGACATTAATGAACCAATTGGGGTTCTATTGTAAGTTTATAGTAAGTTTATCAACCATATAGTGTAGAAATACAAGAACACACGGTAAAAGTTAAATTATTTAACTTAGAGTTAAATCTAAATGATAAGGTTAAAATGGTAACCTAAACTTGTATAAAACCTATTCGTTGAGATGATTTCGACCCATACCCACCCTATATTAGAAATAAGTCACTTTGGAGCCATTATAAACCGAATATGACTTTATTATAAAATAATATTTTAAGTTTTTTCTAAGGTGACCCTCTCCTCCCTTATAAAAGGGAACCTCCTCCCTCTTATCTTTACACAATTTTGAGCCTTCAATATTGGACAACCCCTTCCCATTTCCCTTATAAACTTCCCTAAAAAAATCATAGAGGTTCTGGTATCCTCAAAAGACAAACTCTAGTGCCTTAAGAGGAAGCATAACAGAGGTGCGTCGAAGAAGAGGTAATCTCTTCTACCGATTCTTTCAAGTTTCTTTTTTCTTCAACTTCTTCTTCTTTAGTTGTTTCATTATAAAGTAATAAAATAAGTACCAATAATATAATGATATGTTATTATAAATATGAAACAACCCCATTTCATCTTCTATCCATCCTACAGAAAATGAAATCACCGCGCGTGCGTACGTACGAAATACCGTCTCCACGCCGTGGTGTAATCTGTTTTTCCACCACCACCTTACTTGGATGGGTATAATGGTGTAAATAATAACTATATATGGTTATTATAACATCATAATAATTCTGATATATTATATCATCCACTCTATTTCCATTCAATAATTATGGGAATGATATCATCGCTTGTGCGTACGTACGGATTACCGTCTCCACGAGGCGATGAGATTCATTCTCTATGTTAACCATTCAAGAATGATTATAAAGTATATATAATGAATAATAATGGTATATATAACATAATAATGATACTGGATTTATGTATATATATATATATATGTCATCTACTTACTTCGATTCAAGTCAATAAGGAAAGTAAAACAACGTTCATGCGTACGTACGACCTACCATCTCCATGAACGGTGTGTTTAATTTCATTTATCTATCTATTATATATATATACTGCATATATATGATATATAAATCATGTTTTAAATTCTGGAAGTAAGTAAATAATGATATAATTAATAATAATATCAAGAACAACAAGTCCAAACACGTACGATAAATGAAACGATTTTACCGAAAACGCTGCTTTAATATGGAATTGACAAAAGAACTGGTAATATAAAGTGATAAGTGAACCATATATGATATCATAACAATGAATATGATTATGTAATAATTCAATGACATTATTTAAATCATTATACAGGAGGTTAAGATACATATGAAGTATATCAGACATAAGGTAAGGGATAATTTTTCAATCTAATTTTTATCTAAGATTGCTTATACGTAAGTATTTACTGGGGTTATATTTTTCATCCTTGTCCATAAAAAAATGTTTTTCATAAAGTGTTTAATATTATCAAGTCATTTTACCCCTTTTTAACTTTTACTTTGTGTTATGGAAGTAATCTTTCTTTTGTTTACCATATGAGGTACTTTTTGACTTTTTTGGTAAAAGTGCGAGGAGAATGTTTTTTTAACTTATACGGCATGAACAGATTTTTACGGTTTCATAATTCCTTATTTTCATAAATCTTATTCTACATTATTTCCTGATTATTTTCAATAAAATTTTTTTATTTTAAAGTTTCATGACATTTTTTTAAAAGAAAATTATTTTAAAGAAGAAAGGATATTTTCCTCAAGAATTCATTTCAAGTGTTTTATCAAAAATATTTTCCATCTAAGATGACATTATTTAGTATGTTTATGTTTCAAGTATAATGTCTCTATTATTTACATGGTTTTATTTTTCTTATGATGAAATGATATAAATTTCTTTTATATGGATTATGTTATGATGGGATGATGTTTATGAAAACCATTTTATTCGTTGGGTTATTATGAATGATGTATGTTTATTTTGTGGCACTCGAAAGAATGATTTCATTATGAGATGGGTGGGACCTATATCTCCCTCCAATTCATTGGGTAAAGATTTATATCTGATGAGATTGACATGGATGGAACATCAAGTTAATCCGGTTCAGTGATATAGGACTGGAATGAGGAGTGAACTCGATTCAGTAAGGGACTTTGTCCACTAAGATGGTCTTGGTAGCAATGACTTGGCTACTATGGAAATCATAACATGTGGTTAATGGATTCCACAATAACATGTTTTATTCCCATGCTATTTTATCATGATTTATGTTCCATTTTGATCTGTTCCTTACGTAATTCCATGTTTTATGTCACAACTCAAGATTTTAATGTTTAAACATTATGGTCATGTTTTTAAGTTAAAATGTATATGGTGTGTTTTATTTTCTCCATGATTACCCTTACTGAGAATTTGAGATCACCTTTTATATGTTTTATTTTCCCCAGGATATAAATAAAGGTTTTAGGTAAGAACACAAAAGGGGAAGATCTTTGTGGGAGATGTTGAAGATCTTTCACCATGATTAGAAGATTATGTTCCAAGTTTCCAAAGACACTAAACTAATACGGTCTTTGGGCGTATGTTTTTTTAATGTATTAAGTATTACGCAAAAGTAATGTAATTTCCATGTACATCAAACTTGGGTCTCTACAGTTGGTATCAGAGCGAAGGTTTAGTTAACCTTTGGAAATTAGGATGAGAAAACTTTAGTGAAATCCCTAGAGATATTTATAAGGTATGTCTAGGGATGTCTCTAAGGTTAATTATACATATAGGTTATAGTCCAAGAATTATGGTAATGATATTATAATTAAACCTAAGATGTTAGATATTGAAGGTACTCCCCCTTTATTATGTTCTTTTCCTAGCATGATTTTTGCCTCTCACACTGTTCTTTTTGGGTTTTAGATGATGGCTGGAACCCGAAGGAACCGTGTTGATCAATGTAATATACAATGCAATGAATGTACTTCTGAACAAACCAATGTTATGGGAGATGGAGTGTAAAACCTTATTGTTATACTTACACAAGCTATGAATCATTCTGGACTTCCAAATGAGCAGATAAGGGAACAATATTCTATTGAGTCCTTCATGAGGCAACGCCCACCTTCTTTCAGTGGGTATTCTAATCCACTTATTGCTGAACAATGGACCAGTTCCATTGAAAAGATATTTTCCATAATTCGCTGTTTAGAACATGAAAAAGTCATTTTGGCTGTTTACCATTTAGAAGGTGAAGCAGACTAGTGCTGGACTCTAATTAAGAATACAAGGCCACAAGATGAAATTGAATCCATGGAATGGGAAGAGTTCAAGAACTTGTTTTTCAATAAGTATTTCCCTCATATTCTTCGAACAATGATGGAAAAGGAGTTCCTTGAGCTTAAGAAAAAGGATGATGAATCTGTTGGTATATACGAGGATAATTTTACAAGGCTTGGAAGGTATGAATCTGGCTTTATCATCTAACCTGAAAGTAAAGTTGATCGATTCTACAGTGACTTAAAATCAATTCTTCGAAGGTAATTAGCTATAAGAGACTTCAGTAGCTATGAAGAAATTTTGTGTTGTGCTATCATGGTAGAACTGGAAGTTGGTGTTACATATCCATCTCATGGTTTTGACAAGAAACGAAAGATGGAGTTCAAGGAGAAATCTCAGAACAATGGTGAAAATAAGATGAATGTTTCTTTATGCTCAAAGTGTGGAAAGAAGCATGGTGGAGATAGTCTAAAAGGTACTAGAAAATGTTTTAAGTGCAGAAAAGAAGGTAATAGAGCATTTGAGTGTCAAAGTAATGAGAAAAAGGTAGATAATTATGTGAATAGAGAAAAGACTACAGAGAACGCTCAACCAACACTTCAATGCTTCAAGTGCAAGGAAATGTGGAATTATGCTAATCAATGCCCTAATCCAAGGGTTAATGATGATCAACATGAGCAACCTCTTAAGGAAAAGGATAAAGGGAAGTCACATGCAATCACTATTTGTGATGTTGAGTATGAAAATGATTTTGTGGAATGATTAAGTGTTTATGTAATGGGATTTAAAAATAGTATCATGGAATCCCATTTATGGTATTGTGGAATTTTGGAATATCTACGTATTGGTTTTCAATAATTATATGGTATTGGTAACCATGAAAAGTGATTGAAATATTTTTAGAAAGAAGATGATATGCGCATAATGAAGGGATAAAGAGAAAATGAAATGAGCTCATGACTGATATAAGGACAAAGTTATGTCATGGTTTGAGTATGTAGAAATTTTGGGATTTTGGTATGTCGAGAGACATAACGTTTGAAAATATTCATGTTTTCACTAAGGTTATATGGTAAGAATACATGATTAAGGTATTCACATGTTTTGAATGTAATCAACAAGATATATCATATGATATATGGGGGATAAATGATGGTATTCAAATGCTCGGTAGATAACATTTTTAGTAATTGTTTTCTTTATACTATGAGCTTGGACATAAATATTTTAGATAAGCCTAAAGATTGGAATGGATTATGTTGGACATAAGTTAGTATTGTTTAAGGATATAACTTTTTTTGATATTATTGATGGGATGTTATAATAATGTTGTTTTAGAAAAAGGACAACCTGCAGGACAGACGACAACCCATCGTGTCAGACAAGATTATGGGAATAGAACCCACATCCAAAGTGCGACAGGCCTTTATCACCTTCCACTAGCCTACATGAAGTCCTTGGTTAGTAGAAACTAGTTTTATTTTATAAGGCCCCAGCCTTAAACCTTACTTAATATTGAATTAAATGAATAATTCACATTGAAGATCTTTTCAGGTTTAGAGTTTTAGAGAATTAGAACATAACTATTACATCTTAAAAGATTACAAAGTAGACACTTCTACTAAGTCTCCATAAAATAAAAACTCTTAAAAAGAAATATGTCTAGATTCCATGTTTTAGATAGCATGAAATTCCCTTGATCCCATCCTTGACCTTATTCCACTTTAAGTCCTGAGAAAAACATTTCGAAAAACTTGGGGTGAGCATAAGAAGCTCAGTAAGGGATACACAAAGAATGAAAATTGTTAGTTTATCAAAACAACAAGTAAACCATGTATACTTTATCAAAGTAATACTTTTCAGCTTTATGAAGTAATAAAAACTCTTCACTGAATAAAGTATCATTACTTACCTTTTTGTAACCAAAGGATTACCATAAAACCCATATAAAGAACAAATAACATATATAAAGGTAACTTCGGACATAAACTTACTTAAGTGGAATAACCATACGGTAGACTTCCACACATATCACTTAATGGAATAGCCATACGGCCAATTTCCATACATACTTAATGGAATAGCCATACGGCCGACTTCCATACCCAATGCATTGGAGGTTATAAAGGTAACCACCCGTCCTGGTATTCACGGCACCACCTGTCATATGGTTTATAACGTAACCACCCGTTAAAATGTCCAAGTACCAATATAAAATCATAAAACATAAAACCAATATAAAGGAATGATAACATTTCCAAATTTCAATCATAATATAACATAAATATATTGACATAATAGAATCCTTTATCAAAACCATTTTCAATACCAAAATACATAAAAGAGTATATGGTATTTATTTTATTCTAAAAAAAATACGGCTTGTTGAGGAAGCCAAAGACCAAATAATACTCGCGGCGGCGGAAAAAGTCGTTGTCACCGCGTACGTTAAAAAAACATTCCTTTTTGTCGTTTAGTAAAACGCTTCGTAGAAAAAGATTCCTTTTGTATAAAAGTAAAAGTCAAAGGGTTTATACACTGTATAAAAGAAAGTTGTGTATAAAATGAAATATTCCTCAATGAAAGGAGATTGAGACGAAGTCCCTTACCTCGGGTCCGACTTGACTCGATCGTTCTTTAACGTCCTGAATAATAAACTTGAGTTAATTTATACTTTATTAAGAACCTTTTTAAAGTTCATTATTCCTTTTATATCACTTATTTCAATGTTATAAACATTATGTAACCATTTAAGTTAATAATGTTTGTTTTGTCAATATTTGGTTCTTAAGTCGAAAGTTGACTTCTTACAATTACATGTTGTTCGTGTGGTCAAAAGTTCTTTATATCCAGAATGAAATTCCTGATTTGGATATCATATATATCATATATATCCAGAATATACATGTATTTATAATATTACATAATCATTTAGAGGTAAGAAATGAAATGCACCGTTCATGGAGACGGTAAGCCGTACGTACGCATGAACGCTACTTTCATTTCTTTGTCATATTAATGGAATTAAAACTAAATGAGAGGTATGTATATTTTAATTCCATAATTATATTAATCATTTAGATATATCATTAATTATATATATCCATTATATACATGTACTTTTAATAGTACATTACATTTGGGGATAAGAAATGAAATGCACCGTTCAGGGAGACGGCAAGCCGTACGTACACATGAACGCTACTTTCATTTCTATCTCATACTTTAATGGAAATAAATAATAATGATATAGAGGTATATTATAATTACAGTATAACATCATATATAAAAACTTTAAATCCATCCTTTACACGTCCCACATATGGCATTAACGAATCACATCACTTTGAGGGGGCGGTAGTCCGCACTTCCTTAAATGAAGATATCGTGTTTACCCATAATGGAAACCATAAAGGTATGCCCAAAATGAAAAAAACAGAAGCTTAAGGAAAACATAAACATATTATATATCATATATAAAAATAGTGACATCATAATGGCCACCTTTGAAGGTGTTAAATGAGTATTGAACAATCATCGTTTCGGGAGGCAGAATTTCGCCATCCACGGAAACCGTATGTTCTTTAACCATTTGATGTAGTTGTGTGAGAGTGTAGTTCGAATAAATCTTATAACAACATCCTAGTATATTTAAGATACTGGTTTTGTTACAAAAGAAGTAAATAAAAAGAGTTTAGGGGGTTGGAGAAGCAAAATAAAACAAATGAACAAGAGAGAATGAATTACCTTTAAAAGTGTAACTCCCTTTTGATTTGAGCCTAAAGGCTTCCTTTGAATGGATTATTCCCAAAGGGAATCCTCTAGGATGAGGAGAGGGATGTGGAGAGAGTAATTGGGCAGGGGTTGGCCGAGCCAAAGGCTTGAGAAGTGTGTGAAATTAGGTAGAGGTGGGGGCCTTTTATAAGAGGAGAGGAGGGGCACTTTTGGAAAGTAAAGAAATATTACTTTATTTGAAAATGTGTTTCGGTTTTAAAAGGTCCCACATTGATATGATTCGTGGATAAGGTGATAAGGGTTCTAAATCCACTCATCCAATTGGTTTTGGACATGTGTAGTTCATAGATTTTACATTATCTTTCCATTTTATTTAAATTGTCAAATAATGATGTCATCGCTTCATCATTATTATGTCATAAATAATTTAATTTATTGAATGTCTAAAAATTATAAAACAAATACTATGATGTAGGAAATCGTTTGAGCTTTCCAATTACTATTTATAATCAAAATTTGGACTTGTATAACCCCACTCAAAAATTATTTTAGTAAAACAATTTATGTTAGTGTCATTTTCACTTTAACATTAAATAAAAATATATTAATGTCATTTTCCAACTAAAGTGGCTCCATGGGGTCCCCAAGTTGGCCCATGACTTGTCTTGGTCGGCCATGACTCACCCAATAGGTGTAGGACAAGTGTCATGGTGTTTTCACATTCTTATAATACCATTTTTACCTTAAACTACACTAATTACCTCTAATCGCGATTAATGAAAAAAAGTTACTATTCACCAAAAAATTATTTTAATCTCATTGAACCACATTTTACTTCTTAATGACAACCATGTATGTCGGATTTTCAAAATTCAATACACATTAGTGGTAAACTTTCATTTAACTGAAAAATCAGTTTGCTTGATTACCACTTAGTGGTTTCACTATTCATCAAAAATTGAAGTTTTTCAGAAAATTACCAAAAATTCACCCTAAGCTATATTTGATATTCCGAATTCAAAAATGAAGTCCATTTTAAAAAATTCAAAACATATAAGTCAAATTAATTAATTTAATAATTTATTCCTGCTGTCATGACAAATAGCGTGTTTTTGTGAAACAATAAGTATCAAAAGATTGACACCAGTTTAAGTCCAATTTCAAAGTGAAATTGATTCCAATGACCACCATTGGATTAAATGGTAAAAATATTTTCTAATTTCACTTTAAAACCAATTAAAATAATAATCTAATCATATAAATAATTTAGATTAAAAAGAGGTTTTGAATTAAAATACAACACTTTACACTATTCATTAAAAAAAATGAACTTTATCAGAAAGGTACCAAAAATTTACACAAAGTAAATTTTGATGTCCCGATTCTAAAGAAGAGTTATATTTGGTCCAAAAGAATGTAAAAGAGTGATCAAAACTATATTTAATGACGGTTCTCCGTCAAAAGGTGATAAGTGAACCTTTAGTGAAAACTAGGGCATATACGCCTAAAATTGAATTCTTTCCGTATTTTAAGCCTTTATCTTTTATTGGATAAATGTAAAAACATTTAAAAACATATATAATCATATTTTAGTTATTTCTATCCATTCCCGCCAGTACAACGGCTACTTGTTAACTAACATTTAAAATAATATTATTTTATTACTAGTGTGCTTCGTAAGTTTCAAAGAAACTCATCGTTGCGTATCAGGTACGCTATCGAACATAGCAACCCCTTTAAAATAAAATTAATATTTAATTTGTAAATATTAATAAATATGAAAATTCTTTATTCTTTATTTACCTGGGATGTTACATCCTTCCCCCCTTTTGGGAATTGCGTCCTCGCAATTTTATTCACTTATAAAAATAAGTGGGGGTATTTATCCCTCATAGCATTTTCAGATTCCCACGTTGCCTCTTAAATCATATTGGTTTTCCACAAAACCTTTACCTGATGAATCACCTTATTCCGTAACACTTGCTCCCTGTGGTCAAGAATCTGGACCGGTTGTTCCTCATAAGATAGGTTCTCTTCCCGCTGAACTACCTCTGGGCTCAAAACATGAGATGGATCTGGAATATACTTTCTCAACATTGAAACATGAAAAACATTGTGTACCTGAGATAAACTCGGAGGTAAAGCCACCCGGTATGCAACTGATCCAACTCTCTCCAGAATTTCCTATGGTCCAATGAACCTTGGACTCAGCTTTCCTTTCTTACCAAATCTCATCACACTTTTCCAAGGAGAAACCTTGAGAAAAAACATGATCACCTACCTCGAAAGATAGATCCTTCCTCCGGTTATCCGCATAACTCTTCTTCCTGCTCTGAGCTGTTCTCATGTGCTTCTGAATCAACTGAACTTTTTCTGCCATCTCTTCTACCAATTCTGGTCCCATCAACTTCCTTTCACCCACTTCATCCCAGAAATCTGGAGTTCGACACCGCTTCCCATATAATGCCTGAAATGGTGCCATCTGTATACTGGAATGAAAACTGTTATTATAAGAAAACTCAACCAAAGAAAGATGTTGGTCCCAACTTCCCTGATAATCCATAGAACAAGCTCGTAGCATATCCTCTAATGTCTGAATTGTTCGTTCTGACTGCCCATCTGATTGAGGATGAAAAGCTGTACTAAAATTTAATTCAGTACCCAACGACTTCTGAAGGCCTTTCCAAAAGTTAGAAGTAAACCTGGGATCACTATCTGATACAATGGAGAGAGGAACTCCATGTAACCTGACTATCTCTTTAAGATACAAACGGGAAAGTTGATCTAGAGAGAAAGTATCTCGTATAGAAAGGAAATGAGCAGATTTGGTCAAGCGATCAACAATAACCCAGATTGCATTATTACCTCAAGATGTCCTCAGTAATCCCACAACAAAGTCCATGGATATGTTTTCCCATTTCCACTCTGGCACTAGTAAAGGCTGAAGCATCCCTGCCGCTCTGCTTTAACCTGTTGACATGTCAAACACTTCACAGTAAAATCAGCAATGTCTCTTTTCGTTCCATCCCACCAGTAATACTCCCGCAGACCTCTGTACATCTTAGTACTGCCAGGATGAAAAAACAACTCATTCTTCAACTGTGAATCACAAGGCACACATAACCTCTTCCCAAACCTCAAAACACAAACACAAACTTATCCAAGAACTCATGGAAAATTTTATTCATAAGGTCCATGAATACAGTAGGTGCATTGGTTAACCCAAAAGGCATAAATAAAAATTCAAAATGACCATATCTAGTACGGAATGCAGTCTTCGGAACGTCTGCTTATTTTACTTTAAACTGATGGTACCCCGACCTCAAGTCAATCTTCAAAAAATACTGAGCTCCCTGGAGCTGATACCACTTCATTCGATGGACCAACATCTGCTGAAGTTGTTGCAAAGGATTTCGCCACCCCTTTCTGCTTTTAGTCTGGCTGCATTCCCCCAGTTGAGTTCTTCGTTGGACACTCGTTTGCATAATGACCCATTTCATTACACTTAAAACATCTTACCATTGGATTTTCATTTCCTGCTTGATCATCTTCCTTACAGTTACGAGCAATATGACCAGACTTACCACACCGAAATCACTTACCAGACTTGGATAAACATTCTCCAGGATGTATTTTACCACACTTCTCACAGGATGGATATTTGGTTTTCTTACCTCCTTGCTTCTTTGATGAATTCTTCCCCTTTGCCTGCCAACTAGACCTCTTATTCTGTTGTTTTTCATAGAACACCTAATCATCGGCAAACTCCATTTCCACATTCTCCGTACATCGAACAAGTTTTTCATAACTTTTGAACTCACGAGAAGCTAAAGCCCTTCGATACTTTGGCTTTAACCCTGAGTAAAAACGGTTTATTTTACTATCAAGATCTCGTATGAAGTTTGGAGCATACCTTGCCAATCGAGTGAACTTTTCTTCATAAGCAGCCACTGAATCATCCTCCTGCCTCAATTCTAGGAACTATTTTTCCATCCTAAGATGAACCACCTTAGGAAAATATTTCTCAAGAAACATACCTTTGAATTCGTCCCAGTGAAGATCCTCAATCTCATCACTATCCCTTATATTTTTCACCATCGACCACCACTGATCAGCTTCACCTTCAAAACGGTAAACAACAAGACTAACCTTTTGTTGTTCTGAACACCCCATGACATCAAAAATCTTCTCCAGTGCTTTAATCCACCCTTCAGCTTGCACAGGGTCAGATGATCCTCTGAATGATGGGGGATGTTGCCTCATGAAATGTTCCACTACTGACATGTTCCTCTGTGGTTGATCTGGCTGATCTCGTGCATGGATACCACCACCATTTATAGCCTTAGTCAACTGTGCCATCACTACAACAAACTGTTCAGTTCCGATTCCGACCATCTCAGGTTGCTGATTTGGAAGGTTATCTTCCTCCTGATGTCGTCCCAACATAGCTTCTTTGTTTCCTCTGCGGAAAACCATTCTGAACACAGAAATATCTTAGGCGAAGCAACATGGTAATCCGTAAATGCTATATCATTTCAATCATATTATAATTTAACACTTTTCTAACTCCTAAAGTTGTCTAAACTAACCTCTGATACCAACTATAAGGCCCCAACCTTAAACCTTACTTAATATTGAATTAAATGAATAATTCACATTGAGGATCTTTTTAGGTTTAGAGTTTTAGAGAATTAGAACATAACTATTACATATTAAAATATTACAAAGTAGACACTTCTACTAAGTCTCCATAAAATAAAAACTCTTAAAAAGAAAGATGTCTAGATTCCATGTTTTTAGATAGCATGAAATTCCCTTGATCCCATCCTTGACCTTATTCCACTTTAAGTCCTGAGAAAAACATTTCGAAAAACTTGGGGTGAGCATAAGAAGCTCAGTAAGGGATACACAAAGAATGAAAATTGTTAGTTTATCAAAACAACAAGTAAACCATGTATACTTTATCAAAGTAATACTTTTCACCTTTATGAAGTAATAAAAACTCTTCACTGAATAAAGTATCATTACTTACCTTTTTGTAACCAAAGGATTACCATAAAACCCATATAAAGAACACATAACATATATAAAGGTAACTTGGGACATAAACTTACTTAAGTGGAATAACCATATGGTCGACTTCCACACATATCACTTAATGGAATATCCATACGACCAATTTTCATACATACTTAATGGAATAGCCATACGGCCGACTTCCATACCCAATGCATTGGAGGTTATAACGTAACCACCCGTCCTGGTATTCACAGCACCACCCGTCATATGGTTTATAACGTAACCACCCGTTAAAATGTCCAAGTACTAATATAAAATCATAAAACATAAAACCAATATAAAGGAATGATAACATTTCCACATTTCAATCATAATATAACATAAATATATTGACATAATAGAATCCTTTATCAAAACCATTTTCAATACCAAAATACATAAAAGAGTATATGGTATTTATTTTATTCTAAAAACAATACGACTTGTTGAGGAAGCCAAAGACCAAATAATACTCGCGGCGGTGGAAAAAGTCGTTGTCACCGCGTACGTTAAAAAAACATTCCTTTTTTTCGTTTAGTAAAACGCTTCATAGAAAAAGATTCCTTTTGTATAAAAGTAAAAGTCAAAGGGTTTATACACCGTATAAAAGAAAGTTGTGTATAAAACGAAATATGCCTCAATGAAAGGAGATTGAGACGAAGTCCCTTACCTCGGGTCCGACTTGACTCGATCGTTCTTTAACGTCCTGAATAATAAACTTGAGTTAATTTATACTTTATTAAGAACCTTTTTAAAGTTCATTATTCCTTTTATATCACTTATTGCAATGTTATAAACATTATGTAACCATTTAAGTTAATAATGTTTGTTTTGTCAATATTTGGTTCTTAAGTCGAAAGTTGACTTCTTACAATTACATGTTGTTCGTGTGGTCAAAAGTTCTTTATATCCAGAATAAAATTCCTGATTTGGATATCATATATATCATATATATCCAGCATATACATGTATTTATAATATTACATAATCATTTAGAGGTAAGAAATGAAATGCACCGTTCATGGAGACGGTAAGCCGTACGTACGCATGAACGCTACTTTCATTTCTTTGTCATATTAATGGAATTAAAACTAAATGAGAGGTATGTGTATTTTAATTCCAGAATTATATTCATCATTTAGATATATCATTAATTATATATATCCATTATATACATGTACTTTTAATAGTACATTACATTTGGGGATAAGAAATGAAATGCACCGTTCATGGAGACGGCAAGCCGTACGTACACATGAACGCTACTTTCATTTCTATCTCATACTTTAATGGAAATAAATAAAAATGATATAGAGGTATATTATAATTACAGTATAACATCATATATAAAAACTTTAAATCCATCCTTTACACGTCCCACATATGGCATTAACGTATCACATCACTTTGAGGGGGCGGTAGTCCGCACTTCCTTAAATGAAGATATCGTGTTTACCCATAATGGAAACCATAAAGGTATGCCCAAAATGAAAAAAACAGAAGCTTAAGGAAAACATAAACATATTATATATCATATATAAAAATAGTGACATCATAATGGTCACCTTTGAAGGTGTTAAATGAGTATTGAACAATCATCGTTTCGGGAGGCAGAATTTCGCCATCCACGGAAACCGTATGTTCTTTAACCATTTGATGTAGTTGTGTGAGAGTGTAGCTCGAATAAATCTTATAACAACATCCTAGTATATTGAAGATACTGGTGTTATTACAAAATAAGTAAATAAAAAGAGTTTAGGGGGTTGGAGAAGCAAAATAAAACAAATGAACAAGAGAGAATGAATTACCTTTAAAAGTGTAACTCCCTTTTGATTTGAGCCTAAAGGCTTCCTTTGAAAGGATTATGCCCAAAGGGAATCCTCTAGAATGAGGAGAGGGATGTGGAGAGAGTAATTGGGCAGGGGTTGACTGAGCCAAAGGCTTGAGAAGTGTGTGAAATGAGGTAGAGGTGGGGGCCTTTTATAAGAGGAGAGGAGGGGCACTTTTGGAAAGTAAAGAAATATTACTTTATCTGAAAATGTGTTTCGGTTTTAAAAGGTCCCACATTGATAGAATTCGTGGATAAGGTGATAAGGTTTCGAAATCCACTCATCAAATTGGTTTTGGACATGTGTAGTTCATAGATTTTACATTATCTTTCCATTTTATTTAAATTGTCAAATAATGATGTCATCGCTGCATCATTATTATGTCATAAATAATTTAATTTATTTAATGTCTAAAATTTTTAAAAAAAATACTATGATGTAGGAAATCGTTTTATCTTTCCAATGAATATTTATAATCAAAATTTGGACTTGTATAACCCCACTCAAAAATTAGTTTAGTAAAACAATTTATGTTAGTGTCATTTTCAGTTTAACATTAAATAAAAATATATTAATGTCATTTTCCAACTAAAGTGGCTCCATGGGGTCCCCAAGTTGTCCCATGACTTGTCTTGGTCGGCCATGACTCACCCAGTAGGTGTAGGACAAGTTTCATGGTGTTTTCACATTCTTATAATACCATTTTTACCTTAAACTACACTAATTACCTCTAATCGCGATTAATGAAAAAAAGTTACTATTCACCAAAAAATTATTTTAATCTCATTGAACCACATTTTACTTCTTAATGACAACCATGTATGTCAGATTTTCAAAATTCAATACACATTAGTGGTAAACTTTCATTTAACTGAAAAATCGGTTTGCTTGATTACCACTTAGTGGTTTCACTATTCATCAAAAATTGAAGTTTTTCAGAAAATTACCAAAAATTCACCCTAAGCTATATTTGATATTCCGAATTCAAAAATGAAGTCCATTTTACAAAATTCAAAACATATAAGTCAAATTAATTAATTTAATAATTAATTCCCACTGTCATGACAAATAGCGTGTTTTTGTGAAACAATAAGTATCAAAAGATTGACACCAGTTTAAGTCCAATTTCAAAGTAAAATTGATTCCAATGACCACCATTGGATTAACTGGTAAAAATATTTTCTAATTTCACTTTAAAAACAATTAAAATAATAATCTAATAATATAAATAATTTAGATTAAAAAGAGGTTTTGAATTAAAATACAACACTTTACACTATTCATTAAAAAAAATGAACTTTATCAGAAAGGTACCAAAAATTTACACAAAGTAAATTTTGATGTCCCGATTCTAAAGAAGAGTTATATTTGGTCTAAAAGAATGTAAAAGAGTGATAAAAACTATATTTAATGAAGGTTCTCCGTCAAAAGGTGATAAGTGAACCTTTAGTGAAAACTAGGGCATATACGCCTAAAATTGAATTCTTTCCGTATTTTAAGCCTTTATCTTTTATTGGATAAATGTAAAAACATTTAAAAACATATATAATAATATTTTAGTTATTTCTATCCATTCCCGCCAGTACAACGGCTACTTGTTAACTAACATTTAAAATAATATTATTTTATTACTAGTGTGCTACGTAAGTTTCAAAGAAACTCATCGTTGCGTATCGGGTACGCTATCGAACATAGCAACCCCTTTAAAATAAAATTAATATTTAATTCGTAAATATTAATAAATATGAAAATTCTTTTTTCTTTATTTACCTGGGATGTTACATATTTAATTAAGCGGTATGATAGATAAAGTATAAGTCCATTTTTGGAATCATATACGATTAACCTCACCATAGATGGACTTATGTATTTTTGATAACTTTTGCTAACATTTTGTTTGAGATAGATGGATTGGACCATCATTCTATCACATGATCTGCTAACACTTCAATAATGAAAAATTAAACTTCATTTCTTTAAGATATAAAGTGGAAATTGTTCAAGGCACGAACAACGGTGAGATTGTACCAAAATAAAGTAAGTATTTATTCTAATTAAAATTCTTCAACTTTAGGGAAATGATCTTGAAAACAAAAAAATATTGTTCTAGTGTCTTTATATCTGATGAATCAGATGGTTACTTAGATCATCACAAATTTATGACTTTGTGATTGTTGGATTTTTCATATCCATGTTCTCTACCACTCTTCATCTAAACATGATGGTTATATTTCTCTTCCATATCCATATTTTCACCTATGTTCTCCTATGTGGAAACCTAGTGATGAGTTAATTTGGGTAACCATTATGTTTCATACTTAACTTTTTAAAATTAAGTTTTAGTATTCCTTTTTACAATGTGGGTTTCTATGAATGAAACATTCAAGTAGTAAATGATTTATAACCCCGACGAATTTCGAGGGCGAAATTCATTTTAAGGGGGGTAGAATATAACACCCTGATATTTTATGAGATATATTCTTTTTAATTTCTTTGATGTCTTCTATTGTACACTACACCAAGATTATCTTGTACTATATACAACACCGTATTAGCTTGCAGTATACGCAACATTATTCTTGGCTCACACAATTTCAAGTTCTTTTTGTGGAAATTATTCTATGCAACATTAAGTGTAGATTTTGTTTAATGTATAAATGAAATAAGTTTTGATTATATTATATCCAACACCAAACATAGCTTGCACTACACGCAGCCCTGACTTGGATTTCATTACACATAATCAAGACTTTTCTCGATAGCGTGTGTAGTATGCAATACCGGGTTTCACTAAACAACAATATGTTATTAAAATATTATATAAAATCAAAGTAATGAATAGAAATACCCAATTTTTGAAATTTTATAAAATTTATCTTTCAAAATGGAATTCATTTTTGGATTTGGAATATCGAAATTAGCCTAGGGTGAATTTTTGGTATTTTTCGAAAAACTTTCAATTTTTAATGAATAGTGAAAACATTGGGTTACTATTTAAAAACAGACTTTTTATTTAAATAATTATTTATTTTATTTAAATTTATTTTTGGTAAAAATAGATACATAATATATATAAGTTCAATGTAATTCATTGGAGTCATTTTATAATAATTTTAGAGATATAAAAATTATATTGAAATTTTTACCGTCTTTTACCCACCTCCTAGGAGAATTTGTAAATTTACATAAAACATAATTTTACTGCTTCTGTGAGTGTAATTTTAAAATTCCGAGAGACACGGTTAATATCAAGGAGTAAAATGTGGTTCAATAAAATAAAAATAATTTTTGGTGAATAGTAACTTTTTACTTTTATTTACCACGGTTAAAAGTAAGTAGGGTAATTAAGGGTAAAAATGATATTATTATTACCCTAACACATGTCCTAATTCTATTGGATAAGTGTAATTCGACCAAAAACAACCTTAGGAATAAAATATGACCCTTCAGATCCACTTGGATTAGATTAGGACATATATTATTATTTAATTCAAAGAAGAGTTAAAAGAGTTAAAATCAAAGTTTAATAACTAATTTTTTTTAATATATGGTTATACAAAAGATAAATTCGACTATAAATATTAATTAGAAATATAAAAATATTTCCTACATAATGGTATTTTTTTTATAATTTTTAGACATTAAATAATTTAATTTATTTATGACAAAATGATGATGCATTAATTACCTTATTAATGAAATATTAACATAATTGATGTTATAAATTCCCATATAAATGTAATTTGAGAATTTTTATGAATTAAACTAATTTTATAGGTTAATATAACATATTAGGGTTAGTTATATGAAATTTTTTCTAAGTAATAATGCTGTTATGAATTTAACAAAAACAAAATACCAAATAGTGTCAAAATTGACATAAAAGAGTTTTTAAAAAAAATATTATATTATTAATTGTTATTATATTTATAAAAATCTAAGGTTTGGAAAAAATACTTATATAATAATATATATTACATTAATGAAAAAATTGGGGTTCTATTGGAAGTTTATAGTAAGTTTATCAACCATATAGTGTAAGAATACAAGTAGACACGGTAAAAGTTAAATTATTTAACTTAGAGTTAAATCTAAATGATAAGGTTAAAATGGTAACCTAAACTTTTTTAAAACCTATTGGTTGAGAGGATTTCGACCCATACCCACCCTAGATTCTAAATAAGTAACTTTTGATCCATTATAAACTGAATATGACTTTATTATAAAATAATATTTTATGTTTTTCCTAAGGTGCCCCTCTCCTCCCTTATAAAAGGGCACCTCCTCCCTCTTATCTTTACACAATTTTGAGCCTTCAAGCTCGGAAAAACCCTTCACATTTCACTTATAAATTTCCCTAGAAACATTATAGAGGTTCTTGTATCCTCAAAAGACAAACTCTAGTGCCTTAATAGGAAGCCTAAAAGAGGTGTGTCGAAGAAGAGGTAATCTTTTCTACCGATTCTTTCAAGTTTCTTTCTTCTTCAACTTATTATTCTTAAGTTGTTTCATTATAAAGTAATAACATAAGTATCACTAATATACTGATATGTTATTATAAATATTAAACAACCCCATTTCACCTTCTATCCATCCTACGGAAAAAGAAATCACCGCGCGTGCGTACGTACGGAATACCGTCTCCACGTCGTGGTGTAATATGTTTTTCCACCACCACCTTACTTGGATGGGTATAATGGTGTAAATAATAACTATATATGGTTGTTATAACATCATACTGATTCTGAGATATTATATCATCCACTCCATTTCCATTCAATAATTATGGGAATGATATCATCGCTCGTGCGTACATACGGATTACCATCTCCACGACACGATGAGATTCATTATCCATGTTAACCATTAAAGAATGATTATAAAGTATATATAATGAAGAATAATGGTATATATAACATAATAATGCTACTGTATTTATATATATATATATTTCATCTACTTACTTCGATTCAAGTCAACAAAGAAAGGAAAACAACGTTCATGCGTACGTACGACCTACCGTCTCCATGAACGTTGTGTTTCATTTCATTTATCTATCTATTATATATATATACTGAATATATATGATATATAAATCATGTTTTACATTATTTAAGTAATTAAATCATGATATAATTAATAATAATATCAAGAAAAACAATTCCAAACACGTACGATAAATGAAACGATTTTACTGAAAACACTGCTTTAATATGGAATTGAAAAAAGAACTGGTAATATAGAGTCATAAGTGAACCATATATGATATCATAATAATGAATATGATTCTGCAATAATTCAATGATATTATTTAAATCATTATACAGGAGGTTCAGATATATACGAAGCATATCATACATAAGGTAAGGGATAAATTTTCAATCTCATTTTTATCTGAGATTGCTTATACATAAGTATTTACTGGGGTTATATTTTTCATCCATGTCCATAAAAAAATGTTTTTCATAAAGTTTTTAATATTCTCCCATGTATTTTTAAATTCATTTTTACCCATTTTTTACTTTTACTTTGTGTTATGGAAGGAATCTTTCCTTTGTTTACCATACGAGGTACTTTTTGACATTTTCAGTAAAAGTATGAGGAGGATGTTTTTTAACTTATACAGCATGAACAGATTTTTATGGTTTCATAATGCCTTATTTTCATAAAGCTTACTCTACAATATTTCATGATTGTTTTCAATAAAATCCTTTTCTTTTAAAGTTGCATGACATTTTGTGAAAAGAAAATGATTTTAAAGAAGAAAGGATATTTTTTTCAAGAATTCATTTCAAGTGTTTTATCAAAACTATTTTCCATCTAAGATAACATTATTTATTATGTTTATGTTTCAAGTATAATGCCTCTATTATTTACATGTTTTGATTTTTCTTGTGATGAAATGATATCCATTTCTTTTATATGGATTATTTTATGATGGGATGATGTTTATGAAACCCATTTTATTTATTGGGTTATTGTGAATGATATATGTTTATTTTGTGGCACATGAAAGAATGATTTAATTATGAGATGGGTGGGACCAATATCTCCCTCCAATGCGTTGGGTAAAGATTTATATCTCATGAGATAGACATGGCTGGAATGACAAGTTAATCTAGTTCAGTGATACATGATTGGAACGAGGAGTGAAATCGATTCAGTAAGGAACTTTGTCCACTAATATGGTCTTGGAAACAATGCCTTGACTACTATAGAAATCATAACATATGATTAATGGATGCCATAATTACATGTTTTATTCCCATGGTATTTTATCATGATTGATGTTCCATTTTGATATATGCCTTACGTACTACCATGTTTTATGTCACAACTCAAGATTTTGTTGTTTAAACATTATGGTCATGTTTTTAAGTTCAAATGTATATGGTTTGTTTTATTTTATCCATGCTTACCCTTACTGAGCATTTGAGCTAACCCTTTATATCTTTTATTTTCCCTAGGATATAAAGAAACATTTTAGGTAAGAACACAAAAGGGGAAGATCTTTATGGGATATGTTGAAGATCTTTCACCATGATTATAAGATTATGTTCCGAGTTTCCAAAGACACTAAACTAATACTATATTTGGGAGTTTGTTTTTGTAATGTATTAAGTATTCCGAAAAATTAATGTAATGTCCATGTATGTCAAGCTTTGGTCTCTACAACATATGGAGTTCGTGGTTGGAGATCAGGTTTTCCTATATGTCATACTAAGGTTCGGACACATGAGGATTAGGAGATAGGGAAAGCATTCGCTGAGATATGTTGGGCCGTTCGAGATTTTGGAGAGAGTCAAACTGGTTTCCTATTAGCTGTAGTTACCTCATAGGTACCAGGATATGCACGATGTTTTCCATGTTTCTCAGTTGTGGTGTTACTTTCCAGACCTGTCTCATGTCCTTCAACCCGAGGAGGTTGAGCTGGTGGGAGACACATCATTTGAGAAGCATCCTATATAGATTGTTAATAACACTACAAATGTTCCCTGTGGTCGGTCTATTACTATGGTATGAGTTATATGGAATCACGGACGAGTACAATATCAGACTTCATAGAGGGAGACCGATGTACGATCGTAGTGGCCAGATCTGTTCAAGGTTTCTTATTCTACGCCGCCTTTCTAGGGAAATTTAGGGATGAATTTCTTTAAGGGGGTAAGTTTTTAAGAACCCAGATATTACTTACAGGTATGTCTTTCTTTTCTGGTTGTTTTTAGGAAAGAGGAGTTTCTATAAATTTAAAGAGTACACACCGTGTACTTATAAGTACACAACGTGTACCTGGTTTCCATGGGTGACCGTGCACTGGCTGTGTAACGGCCGAGTACATGGCCGTGTGGGGTGACAAGGAGGCCACCTAAAGTGGGGCCTAGTAAAGGCCAGTACATGTCGTGTACCCCTAAAGAACACGCCATGTACATTCTTTTTATTTCATTCAATGGACTGGGGTCGCATCTAATCGATATAGCACCCTTCTTCACCATTCGTCTCATCTAGGAGCGACCCTACAATGTGATTCTTCTCCAATACCCTGACTCGCCATCCATGCTATGAATCAACCACCGTTGATTGCGTTAGAATCTCCATAGTAAGATCTTCCTTCTTTTAGAGCCTTGTTTCATGTTATCTCCTCTTTCGTGAGATATTATTGGTTGAACGTTTTAGAAGTTTTTGTAGATATATGGTGTTCTAGGTTGAATAAAAGTCTAGGATTAAACTATATATATTTTACAATGTCGAGGTAGTTGGTTGGTTCCTTTTCGTAGTTATTCATTGAGTTATATGTGCAAAAGTTCCCAATATCCTCATTCAGGGTATTGCTTTTTTAGGGATTTTAACTCTGTTAATGCCTCTTATGCCTTGTATGTTTGAATAGAGGTTGTTTTATTCTGAATAAGGTTAATTGTCATGGTATGGATGTGTTTTAACATGCTTGTTTGATTTTGGCTGTTTGGTCTAGATTTTACTATTAGGCCATTGTTTTCTATTCCTAGTGTTGTTAGGATGGAGTAATTATTTATCTAATATGTTGTGCTATGCCTTGTAGCTAATTAGCCAAGTAGTACTTTGAGGCTTACTTTGGTTGCTGTTTATCATTTGTGTATGATTAATTTACATGGGGCTCTAAGAACCTGGTGTAGTGAGACCATAGGGGAAATTGACATCGAGGGCTTTCCCAGAGTATCTGTTACAATTATCACGCTGCAAGACCATAGGGGGGATTGATGTTGAGTGCTCCCTCAGAGTGTCTAATGTTCTGTTACGAGACCACATGAGGAATTGATGTTGAATGACTCCTCAGAGTATCTGTAGTTTACCTCTAAAATACTATAGGGGTAATTGACAGGGAGTGCTTCCTCATAGAGTCATTGATTATATGAGACTATAGGGGGAATCAACGTTGATCACTTCTTCAAAGAGCCTTTACTATATCCTTATTGTAAATTTGACCAGAGGGGTTAGGATGTGAGAACTTTCCCATAGGGTTGCTTGTATTTTTAATTGCTTTTTTAAATTGTTAAATATAAATTATTATTATTTAAACGGTAGGATTGTTTACTTTTGTGTACTTCCTTGTTTACTTCTTCTTTTTGCTTATTGCCTACCATATATATTCACTGACTGTTAGACAAAAATCTTTGGGTAGTTGCCTACTGGGATATGTATGACACCCTTTTTGGGTCATGATTTTGATACCAAATAGATTATATTGCTGCAGGTATAGTTAGGGGAAAGCACCCTTCTACTTTAGGTACTTTATTACTATGGATCTAGAGAGCATGGGACCAAGCTGAGGCTTGCGATGCTGCTGGAGTTTATTTGTTTCCTTTGTACTTTGGTCTAGTAATGTATTCTATCATTGGGACTTTTTTGGATATTTTACTAGACATGTGTATCATGCATTATTTATATATATTTTCTCCAGTTTATTATTACTTCCAGTCTTTCGTTGTTTACTTATTGCATGTTATTATTACTACTTCTGCTATTATCATTTGTTTATTTTCGCTACATTACTATGGAAATGAGGGCATAGTTTCTCCACCATCACACCCAAGGTTCTTAATTCTAGTATGCAGCCTCTGGAGTTTAGGGAAATACTCTTGAGTCTATGTGACCAACCGGGTACATGGCACCTATGGGTGACACCTGGAATCAGGACGTTACAATCTACTTGTATGTGGTATATCAGCATCTGGTTGATGGCATGGGTAACCTCTTGGATAGTCTTAAACTTCTCATAATTTATATATACCTCTCTACTAAGATCCAAAATCCCTTATGTGAAAAACTTTACTTGTCAAAAATCATCCTTTTGGTTTGATCAGTCTCTCGAAATATCATTCCGAGCCCCCATTACAAAAACAAACCATGCAAAAAATTGAAAATTCAATATCCTCTGAAATTTCATAACTCATCCAGGACCAAGGTATTATAGGTACCTTGGATAGTTAAATTTATATAAAATAAAAATATGGGAATTATCTAAGTCAATGTCACACTTTGAGGGTTAATGAGGATTATATATATTATAAATTTCCAATACAAAGGAAAAAAGAAATAGCCTATGCAACCACAATTATTGATGGGAGATACAAAATCATGATGAGTGAGGAATGAAAAACATCCACATTAGTTATATGAGTGATTTATTTATATCCTCTTCATCCCAATTTTTAAAACCCATAGATTTTATTAATTAATTTTTTCATGTAACTTTAATTTCTTTGATCGCTTTTGTTACATGAAACACCGCGTATAAATGAACCATGATATACTATTAAAATAATATTATTTAAAGTGTTACCTATCACCTAGAAACTGGATTAGAAGGCATGAATATTAATTAATAAATTATAAAAAACATATGGATTTTGTATGACTAATATGAATTCATTAGTTATCGATTAACTATAAATGAAAATAAAACCCATTTGAAATTAAAGAGATATTTTCTAAAAAACAAATTTTATATGCATAATATATTTTTATCTTAATAAATTAAATTATTAAAAATCATGGAATTATTTTAATGATATATATATATATATTATTTAATAAATTTTTTTAATATTCACTTATTATTTTTCTAGGCATGGGAAAAGAATAAACAATGTTTTATTCTTTAAAGTGTAATTTTTCTAAAAAGTTGTTTTCATTGTGTGTTGCATAATTATTTTAAAATTTATTCTTGGAACATATAGGTATTAAATTGATTAAATATATTATATATTTTTAATCATGATGTTTATATTAGGTAAATATTCCCCATTTAGTTTTGGTCAATATGAATAGTAACCCAGGTAAAATTAATCACCATGGAAATGGCTAAATCGGGTTAATCTGGGTTAAAATAAGTGGTAAGACCATAATTTTTCATTATTATTATTGGATGAATTTAATTTGAACCATATAAATATATAATTTAAATTTTTTTTAATGGAAACTATTTTGTGAAAAGGATCTATATTGTATTTTACACAATGAAAGTTACAAAATGTCACTCTCTTAGTTCTAAATAAGTCTTTTGTCTCAATATAGGGACAAAATAATGTTATGAATGGATATAAGATTCTATTATCAGTATAATTAAGTCATATTTATTATATAAATTTATTTTTAATTTTTATTTATTATATAATTACCTTAAATTCTGATTCAACAACGATGCAATATTTATCCATTTAATCAAAAACTATAATAAATGATTTTAAAAATATTAATGGAAAAATTATTTGATAGAGTTAATGTGTGGTAGAAAAAATTTATATTTATATGAATAATTATTATTATGTTAAATAATTATAATATAATTTAAACCTTTTCTTTATGTCTTTTAAGTCAAATTAAATGAATAGTGTCTAATTTTCAAATAATGTTATTTCTTGAAAATAATATTTAATTAAATTGATTAAAATCAAAAAAATATTTAAATAAGAAAACTTGGATAATATATGGTCTAAAATATCATCCATTTCCCATTTATAAGACATCTGGAATCATTTGGATTTATAATTACTTTGATATATCTTAATGTTTTAAGAAATACAAAGGGTGCCCCTCCCCTCAATTATAAAAGGGAACCCCTCCATTATCTTATTCACACCACATTGGGATTTATATCATGATAATAATCTACCATGTTCTATTATCCAATATTTTAGACACATTATATAGGTGTTTTTATTCAAAAACTTCCAAATCTAGAGACCTTAAGATGAGATCTAAAGAAGTTATTTCAAATAAGAGCTCATCTACTTAATTGATCACATTTTTTATTATAATTTCAAATCACCTAAATATATTATATTATTAATAATATAATAAATTACATAACTTAAATATAATTAATTGTAATTTTTATTATCAAATTACCTTTACTCACCCAATTTCAATCAAATGCGATGTGAAAATCGCTTGTGTGTACGTATGAGTTATCGTCACCATGTAGCGACATAATTAATTTCTCATCACCATATTTTTTGGAGGGGTATTATGATGGGGCTAGTGTTTAAATATTATTATTATGAAATAATTATAATTTTGTAATTATAGTTTCATATCTACAATCTTACCTTCCAAAATGTTGGAAAATGATAACGTCAACCGTTCGTACGTGGGGACTACAACCTCCACGAAGCAATGTGATTTGTTTTATCATTTATATTTAATTTATATGGTAATAATGATATTTTTAATAAATAATATATATATATATATGATATAATAATTATTTTTTTAATGTTTATTTATTATTTTTCGTTCTTTCATTCCATCCGTTAAAAACTAGAAACAATGTTTATGAGAACGTATGACATACTGTCTCCATGAAGGTTAAAATTCAATTTTATATCTATATCCTTTACAAATGAATCTAAAAATATATATAAGGAATATATATGATATTTATAACAATATTTAAATTCTTGATATTTTTTTACTAGGATCAAAATACAAGGAACAAAACTACCAGATCAAAACATACATAAAAAAATTAAGCATCTATCACCCAGAATAATGATTTTAATGAAGAAGTGTTAAAAAATAGGTTATAAAATGTTTATAATTATATCATATATTGTATGAAATATATTTTTATAGTTATAAATTATATTTTTAATAAATCTATATTTATTATATTTTATTTTTCAATGCATATGATGGAAGTCGGGCCTAAAGTAAGGGATTTTCGTCTCACTTTTATTTTTATGGGATACATTAATTATGAACCACTTGTTTCATTGGTGTGGTACATTTACTACCAAGTAATTTATTTTATAATTATTCTTATGAATTTTTGTGGGTTCAAATATCCATATGAGTTTTTTTCTTCATGGGGCTTAGGATTCAGAAGTTACCTATGTGGTATTGGTTTGATATTACAAACTAATTGTTTATAAGGATTTTTTCTGATTATATTTGAGATGATGAAATATTATGATATAACATTCTAGAAACTCTTAAATTTTATTACCCTCTATTTATTTCACAACAAATATAACATTCAATTTAATTTTACTCACCTTGTGTACTCAAGAGAACTAAAATAAAATTTTAAGGAAAATCATCTTTATTTCACTCTTCAGTCGAGAAACCTTTTTCTTCCATATTTCTATTTTATAAAAGCTATCAAGGAAGGTTTTAAAAATTCTTCTTTTTCTTAAATTTTTTTACCCATTTTTTTTAGTATTAATTTTTTTTTTAAAATTTAATATTCCTATATTTTTTTGAAAGAGGTGTTTTTATGACTTTTTTATAACAGTATAAAAGGAATGTTTTTTAACTAATATAAAATGAAAATAATGTCCCATAATCATGACCACATAGTTATTTGAATCTTTATTCAGAAGTTTCCATGTTTATTCTCAAATAAAATTTTTTCTTTAATATTTTTAGAAAAAATATTTTAAGGATATGACTTCAAAATGGAAAAAATATTTTCCAAATGATTTTTAGGATTATTTAATTGTATTTATTTTCATAAATGATAATAACCCTTTATTTCACTAATAATTTATAAAGGATATGATATATGAATACCACCCTTATTTTTTCCCTAGATAAGTTATTTTTATGATAATATGATTTTTATAACACCTATTATTTTTTCATGGGTTATACTATAATGAAATGATGAAATATTACTAAAACCCATTTATTTTTCATTGGTAATGCTATGATAAAATTTTATGAAACTGATTTTGCATAATTTTTTATTATATAATTAATGTATTGTGATGTTGTGGAATACATATGTCAAGTTTTTATTATTTTATGGATGTTGTGTTATAACTAATGATAGTGTTTTTGTTATATCCTTGGATGGTGGTCACGTAAAAACCAAGGAATGGTGGGACCTATATATCACTCCAATTCATTGGGTAGAGGTTGATATCTCATGTGGTAAACATTAATGGAATGGGGAGTGAACCATTTTTATTAAGATAATTTTTACATTACGATAGTCTTAGGAGGGAGCCATGACTATTATGATTGTTTGGGGAGTGAAAACAATCCAATCTGATAGTCTTGGGTGTGAACCATGACTACTACAATGGTTTTATGGGTAAACTCAATCCACTATGATAGTCTTAGAAATGATCCCCGAATATTAAGTAAATTATTTTCTATACTTATATTCATGCCTCAATTAAATTTCATATGACAATGTTATGCTTTTATAGCTTAGGTTATTTGATTCCATTATGATTCATGTCTTATAAACTACTAATATTTATTACATGAATCAAAATTATGATTAATGATATGCCAGGTATGATTTTCAAATGTTATGCTCATGTTCACATACCCTTATTTTCATGTAATGATCATGTGATCATTAATATATATCATTTCTACCCTTACTAAGAATCTAAGATCACCCTTTCTTATATTTCCTTTCATGATTTTTTGAAGTATGATATGTATAAGAAGGGTTCTATTTAAGATGAACTTAGTGGGAGATGATGTCGATATTTTGTGAATCAGTTTTTTATGTGTCTATATTTCCCAATTCACTGTACCAATAGGATTATAGAGAAGTTCATTATGTTTTTTAACTAATAATAATCTACCAATATGTGATATCATGGTATTAAAAGTTTGGGTTTCGATAGTTGGAATCAAAGTAATGTTTAATTAAACTTTGGAAACAAGGATGAGATAACTTTAGTGAGAATATCAGGGGAAACTCTATGTATCAAATAACATCCTAAATCGATCATAATGATCATGATTAGGCTAGGTAAAAAATAAGGTACCATAGAAGAAGTATTCAATATTTAGACATCATATATTTTTTTTCATGATCATGTGGTTTTTCATTATGGTTAATGTTGATCACACTATGATTTTTTATTTTAATAGATGGTTGGAACCCAAATAAACCTTGTTAAATATGAATTTAAAGGAAAATTCAATGGTTGAACTCTTGATAATATTAATTTTATAGGAGTTATAATAAAATATTACATTTTTATTCTCACACAAAATTCTAAAATTATGATTCATAATAACATTAAAAATATGAAAATGAGGGAAAAACATTCTATTGAGAACATATTGAGGAAACAAAAACCTTATTTTAGTGGGTCTATTAATCCACTAGTTACTAGGAAATTGATCAGTCACATTCAAAATATATTTTCATTTATTTAATGATTGGAATATGAGAATGTTATTCTCTATTTTTATTGTTTTCAAAAGAGAAGTGTGTCAATGATGGAATATTACCAATAAAAGGAGGAAACATAAAGAAATTTACTGTATGGGGTGGTATTTGTTTAAAATATTATTTTACAATAAGTAAATTCCTCATATCCTTACAAAAAAAAATAGATAATTAATTCCCCGATAATAAGCATAAGGATGATGAATATGTTGGTACCTATGAGGAAATTTTCAAAAGACTTGTGAGGTACACTTCTTGCAGTACCATCTACCCTAAAAATAAAGTTGGTCAATTATTCAGTGAATTAAAACCATGTTACTTTATGATGTTATCCATAATGTACTTTAGAATCATGAATAAATAAATCGATGTGACTTCAAGGCGGTTATTGAGAATAGAGTAACCCATATGTATTTGTGTTTTGAAATTAATAGAAAGATATACATCAATGGAAATTATAAAAAACACGGAGTGAAGAAGATGATATTTTCTTTATACTCAATGTGTGGAAGAAATCATGGATGAAATTTTGTTATGGTAAATGGTAAATGTTACATGTGCGTAAAAAAAGGTCATCATGAAATATAACACTAATGTGATAGGAAGAAGTTTTCTAATCATGTGAATTGAGAGAAAGCACAAAAGAAGGCACCACTCACACTCTAATGTCTTAAATTCATGGAGTATGGGAATTATTCCAAACAGTTCCCAAATATAAAGGTTAATAATGATAATCAATGTCAACAACCTCTTATTCTCCTAGAAAAATGGAAACATCATTCTATATCTATTACTGATGAGGTGTACAACAACAATACGGGGAAAGATAAACTTACCATATTCTCTAGAAATACTAATATATTATTTTTTTGGATTTAAACAATAATTTATATGAATATAATTTTTTATGTGTACCACAATACAACCTCATTGATTAGATGTTGAGATAGAAGTAAAAAACCCTTAATGGTGTGATGATCACATCTTAGGTATATGATTTTTCACTGGTTAATGTCTCTGGGAATGGGATTCTTACATTTCTTTTTATTTTCCTACTGGCCAAGTTAAATGATACCCTAGGATTAGATTGGATTTCAATACATAAATTCCACATCAATTTTTATGTAAGGTAATTTTCCATTGATAGTTTGAAATAATATTTGATCATCTATCAGTGTGATGATAAATATGAACTTTTGATGAAAATCACATCCATAGTATGGGTCTTGATTCCTATTCAAAAGTCGTGTTTATATAATATGGTTATCAAGAAACTAAATATCAATGATATGAATATTTTTTTGGTGTTTAGTGATTGAATTACATAAAAATATCATAGTATTCCACCAAATCATGAAGTTGAGTTCTCAATAATACTCATACCTAGTTCTACACCTATTTATCTGACTCTATATTTTATATATTTGATTGAGTTGCTGGAACGGAAGAAGAAAATCCAAGATAATCTTAAATAGTGATTTATTCAGGCATTTTCATCAACATGGGGTTCACCTATTGTTTTCATTAATAATAAATATGGATCAATGTGACATTTCATTTATTATAGAGAACAGAATAAAATTAGAATAATTAAAATGCATCCTCTACCCTATTTTGATGAATTTTTTGATAAACTATGTAGGGATCAATATATTTCTATAATTAATCATCATTTTGGTTATCATCAATTGACTGTCAATAAAGAGGATATAAACAATATAACCTTATACACAAGGTATGACATTATAAATTTATAGTGATACCATTTGGTGTTTTTAATTACCCTAATATCTTAATGGATTTCATGAATAGAGTATTTATATATTTCTGTTATAAGTTTTTTTTGTAGTCTTTATAGATGATATTATTATATATTCAAAGAGTGAGGAAGTACACAAATATCAATTGAGAATTGTACTGATGATATTGAGTAATCAAAAAAATTATGAAAAATTTATCAATTATGGAATTTGGATTTGGAATGTTTTATTATTGGTTTATATAATATCAAGTGAGGGTATATCAGTAGATCCTTCATAAAAAAATGTTTTTGAACATTGTCCTAGACCACCCACTATGACTGAGATCCATAGTTCTCTTAGTTTGAATGGATATTATCATTGATATTTTTAGAATTTCTCACCACCCTCTAATACACAACCCCAGTTATCTTTGATGGGATCTATGTTCCTTTTTTAATATGAATGTGAGAAAAATTTCTAGGAACTAATGAGAAACATAGTTAGTGCACCGGAGCTTTTTATACCCTCAAGTGGAGAAGGTTTTGTAATATTTAGTGATTCATTATTGAAAGTATTGGGATTTTTTATCATATATAATGATATGGGGATAGATTATGCCTCACACCAATTAAAGGCACCTGAGAAAAATTACCCAACTCATGATAAAGAGTTAGCTATGGATTTTTTTGCATTAAATATACAGAGGAATTATATTTCAGAGAAAAATGTGTTATACATAATGATCATAAATGTTTAATGTCTATTTTCACATATAAAGAGATAAATATGTTCTATAGAAGGTTGTTAGAGATGAATAATAATTATGAATTCTCAATACATTATGAATATGGTAAAGTGAATAAGATGGAAGATTCTCTGAGTCAAAAGGATTATACAAGCTTATCTATGATGGGGATAAAAGAGATAAATTATTTCTAGGATTCCAATGGATGGATCTTGAAATGTTGAAGTAAGGGGTTAAATAATATATTTCTCAAATTACTATTCAACCATATATCCATGTAATGATTAAAGAGGTACAAAAATAAGATATGTAATTGAATATGATTGATATAAATGTTCCTAAGTTTAACCTTGATTTATATATAATGGTAATGTTCTAGGAATATTTATGTGTTCCATCCATACCATATGTGATGGAGTTGTTCGATGAAGCTCGCAATTTACCATTATCTATTTATAATATAAGTAAAAAGATGTACAAATATATGAATGTGTATTTTTAGTGAGGAAATATAAATAGATATATTTCTTGGTATGTACATTGATGCATAGTATATTAAAAATAAAAGGTTTTGAGACAAAATAAAAAGGGGATATTACAACCATTACCCATAAAAAATGGATTGATGCTTAGTATGTTAAAAATTTAAGGTTTGGATAAAAAATTATAAGGGGATGTTACAACCATTACCCATAAAAAAATGGAAAAGGGAAAAAATCAGCATGGATTTTGTTGTTAGACTCCCCAAAACATCAAAATGGAATAATTATATATGAGTTATAGTAAATAAACATATGAATTCATCACACTTAATTTATATTAGAGAATATTTTTATCTAGATCATCTTACCATAATGTTTGTTATGGATGTTTTAAGGTTTCATGGAGTACCATATTATGTTGTATCTGATTAGGATCTGAGGTTTACCTTCATTTCCTGGTGAAGTCTTTAACATGATTTGGATATAGATTTAAGTTTCAGAATGAAATATCATCCTAAAATAGATGGTTTGATTAAAAGAAAAATAAAAACCCTAGAGTATATGATGAGATCATGTTCTATGTATTTTAATGTTTTCTGGGATAAAAAACATCCTCTATTTGATTTTTCTAACAACAATAGATTTCCCTCAAGAAATATGATGACTCCTTTGGAATCCATCTATTGTAATGAGTGTAGTACTAAAAAATAATACATTTATATTGGATAAATAATGCTATTAGGACATTATGTACATGAGGAAATTATATATATAGACAGATCCATTTGGTAACACATCAAGACAACTCAATGTCAACAAAAAGGTTATGCTGAAAATCAACATCATGATGTTGAATTTGAAGTTGGTGATATGGGTTTTCAAAGAATTTATTCTTGGAATAAATTTATGGGATTCTAAAATAATTGAAATATAATCCCTAGGTATATTTTCGTACTCAATATTCTTGATCAAGTAAGATTAGTAGCTTTTCGCTTAGCACTTCCACCAAACCTCTTTATTGTTCATGATGTGTTACATATATCTATCCCAAGAAAGTACATAACTAATAAATCACATTTAAAAAATAAAAGGAATCAAAAAAATAACATTATCTTGGTTATGATGAAAACCTATAATAATTCTTGAATATTAGAGAAAAATTACTACATAACAAGTCTAATCACCTGCCTAAAGTAATATGGAGAAATCAAAAGTTTGATGAAGCTACATGGGAACATGAGGATGCAATGAAAGAAACATAAACTCTTTTTTTGTATTAGAGTGTTGAATTTTGAGCTTTAAAATTCAGTTTATGTGGGGTATAATGAAACACACCGAAAATTTTAAATGATTTTTTTTAAATAAATATAATTTCTTCGATAGCATGTGTTAAACACAACATTGAGTTCAAACAACCCGTGATATACTATTAAAATATTAATATTTAAACTGAAAATTATTACCAAGAAATTAAATCAGTGAGTATACATAGGAATAAATAAATGGTTAAAAAAATATGTTTTACATTTGACTAAAATCAATTCATTGGATATGTATTAATTATAAATGAAAATAAAAATATTTTCAAAGTATAAGAGACGTTTTAAAAAACATGTTTTTATGTTCATAATGTAAATTTATATTATTAATTTAAAATATTAAATATTTATGAATTATTTTAATGAAATATTTATATTAAATAGTTAATTACATGTTTTTACATTAATTTTATTTTTTTCCTATGCATGGGATAAGAATAAACCAATGTTTATTCATAAAAGTCTATTTTTATAAAAAGTTGTTTTCATCCCGTGTTGTGCGGTTATTTTAAAATTATATTTTCTACATACAGGAAATTAATTCAATAAAATGGAATCCATATTTTTTATAATGAGATATAAAATTTTGAAGTAGGCACCTTTTTTTAGTTAATCTAAATAGTAAGCGGGTTAAAATGTTTCACCATGGTAAATGTTAAATTTTGTTAAACTAGGTTAAAATAAGTGGTATGGCCATAATAATTAATCATAATTATAATTAGATGAATTTTATTCTATCCTTATCACATTGGTCTTTAAATGGAATTGTTTAATGTAAAATTGTCCATGAAAATTAATTTTATAATATTTAAATCAATGAAAGTTACAAAATGGAACTCTCTTAGTTTTAAATATTTCTTATGAGTCCACATAGGAAAAAATAAAGTTATAAACTACTAAAAGTGACTATTTTTAGATTAATGAAATTATAATCATGTTAAAAATTTATTTATATTTTTTATTAATTATATAAGGACCTTAAATTTTTATGCAATAGTAATGGAGTACTTCTCCAATTTATATAAAAATATAATAAATTATTTTAAAAATATTAAAAGTAATAAAATTTAGTGATTTAGTATGTGACATTAATTTTTTTAATTAAAATGATATATTAGTGTTATTTTAATAATTATATACAAATTAAACCTTTTATTTATGACTTTTAAGTAAAAGTAAATTAATAGTATTAAAATTTGGAATAATGATATTTATGAAAATAATAATTTATTAAATTAATTAAAAATCATAAAAATGTTGAAATAGGAAAATGGGGATTATATATAGTCTAAATCTCATCCCCATATTATATATTGGTAATTTTAAAACCTTTGTATTCTCAATGTCTTTAATATATTTTGATCATTGGTTAAATTTAAAGGGTGCCCCACCCATAAATTATAAATGGGAACCCCACGTTTATCTCTTTCACATCAAATTGACTATTCTCTCTTAATAAAATGATGAATAGTTATATTATAAACTCCCCTATAAAAATTCCACAGGTTATATTCTTTCCAAAATACAAACTATATATCCATTAAGAGGATATCTAAAGAATCCATTTTAAAGAAGAGGTAATCACCTAAATCAACCACTTATTTTTGAATTATTTTTTACACCCTTTAAATATGATATATTATTTCTAAAATAATAATTACATATAATATATATACATTAATTTTATTATTATTTTGAAACCATATTTATTTATCCTCTTTCAATAAAATGGGAAGTGAAAATATTGCTCGTGCATTTGTACGATTACTGTCTCCATGAAGAGATACAATTCATTTATCATCATAATCATTTATTGATGTATATTTTGATTGGTTTAATGTTTATATATGCTAATTTTGAAGTAATTTTTATTCTATTTTGATAATATCATGTTCACCTTCTTACCTTATAAAATTTTGGAAAATGACAACGTTGATTAGGTATGCGTGTCGACTACCACGTCCACAAGGTGATATGATTCGTTTTTAATTTTTATTTAATTTGGATTGTAAAAAAGATTTATTAAATGATTATTTATGATAAATATGATATATTAATTATTTTTTAAATGTTATTTATTATTTACCTTTCTTTAATTCTATCAATCAAAAAATGGAAGAAACGTTCATGCGTACGTACGTCCTATGGTCTCTATGAATGGTGTACTTCATTTTTCTATATCTATATTTTATGAATGAATCTAAAAATTTATATAATTAATATAAAGTATATTTTTATCATTATTAAAATTTTGGATATTATTTAATAATGTTAAAAATACATGGACAAAAACTACCAAAACAAAGTAAACTTGAAAAACGATAAAGATATTACCCAGAACAATAATTTTAATACATAACTGTTAATAACTGGGTAATAAAAGGTTATAAGTAAATAAAATATTATGTGATATATATATATATATATATATGAGTATTGTTAATTAATATATTTGTATGAATCTATATTTAATATACTGGTGGTTCCAATGTATACAAAGGATGTTAGACCTAAAGCAAGGGTTTTTTGTCTCACTTTTATTTCTGTGGGACACATTCATTATACACAAATTGTTTTTTTTATGTGGTGTATATACAAACCATGAGTATATTTTTTGATTATTTTTATGAATTTAATTTATATTTATATACGCATATATGTTTATCTCTTTCATGGGGATTATGAATCAAAATTTACCAAAGTTGTAAGGGTTTTAAGTTAAAATCACATTATTTACCAGAATTGTTCATGATTATGTTTTCAATGATGAAATATTATGATACACCTCTTAGGAAACTCATAAAAGTCATTATACTCTGGTTATTTCATGAAAATACAAGTTTTAAATCTATTTTACTCATATAAAGTACTCAAGAGACAAATGAAATTTTTATATAGAAAATCAACTTTATATCATTCTTTTGTTAAAAAATCATTTTCTTCCATATCCATGTGTTCTAAAAATTATCTATGGAAGATTTATAATATTATCCTATGGTTTTTAAACTCATTTTTATCGATTTTTTAATTTTGAAAATTTTATTTTAAAATGAATATTCCAATACTTTTCAGAATGATTTTTTTTGACATTTTTTTTTCAAATGTATAAAATGACATTTTTTAACTTTTAAAACATGAATGGAAATTTCCAAAGCCCTCAACACTCGATTATTGGAATAATTAATTAAAATTTTCCATGTTTATATATAAATAAATATTTTTTAGTAAATGTTTTGAAATTACTAGATTTTAAAAGATTGACTTATAATTTTAAATTATATTTCCCTAAAAAATGTTTTAATGAAATTTTAATGGTATTTAGATTCACAAAACACAAAATACCTTGATTTCACATATGATTTCAGGAGGATATAATCCAAGGATACCATACTTATTATATATATGGATTGTTTTTTTATTATGACAAAATATCTATGAAACCCATTACCTTTCTATAGGTTATATAATAATGAAATGACAGAATGATTATGAAACCGATTTATTTTCCATGGGTTATGCTATGATGAAATGTTTATGAATCTCATTTATTTCATTTATTCTTATATGATGAATGTTTTATGACCTTTTCACATAAAAATGTATACATTTCATTGTGTGATGACAGTTAAATTATAACCAAGGATGGTAGTTAAATTATAACAAAGTACAATAGTAATATTATGAACAAGGATTGGTAGGACCTATATGTCCCTCCTATGCATTGGATAAAATTGATATCTCAAGTGATAAAAAGGAATAGAATAGAGAGTAATCTCAATTTAGTAAGGGACATGTTTCAATATGATTACCATATTATTTAACTATGACTACTATAACGGTTTGCGGAGTGAACCCAATCCACAATGACAGCCATGGGAGATAACCTTGACAAATACGATGGTTTTGGGTGTGAAATAAAACCACTATGATAGTATTGAAAATGAGCCTTGACTATATTGGAAATGATTTTATTTAATTATTTTTATTCAACAATTCCATGTCTTATACCAATGTTATGCTTCTATGGCTCATGTTCTTTGATTCCTAAATGATTAATGTCTTATGAACTACCAATATTTGTTCCATGACTCAAGATTTTGATTTATGATATACATGTTGTTATTTTTAAATATTTTTCTCATGTTATAATACCATTATGTTCATGTTATTCTTTAGTGATAATTGATATATTGCTTTATTAACCGTACTAAACATATTATCTCCCCCTTCTTTGGTGTACTTTCCCCAGGTTATAAAGAATTATATTTCAAAAAGGGTGATAGTTATGATAAAAATAGTGAGAGATGATATAAATATTTTATGGAAATGTTTATTATGTGTCCATTTTTTGAAATGCATTAGAATAATACAATTCTGGAATTGATCATTATGTAATATAGTGAATATTCATCTACTAAGATGTGATATATATGTATGGATGGTCTGTGATTCTATACACTCCTTTGTAATAATAATTTATTCAAAGGAAATCAAATCATAACATCAAGGATGGGGTGTTTATTTATTAATAAACAAATTCTTGTGGTATGATTATTGTATACCACATTTATGTTTATAGGGAAGTCTTTTATATGAATCATATTACCCATACCTTAGACATATTTAATGGATTGTTTCACTCCACTTAATGGGAATTTATTTGTAATTAAGAGATTATATTAAATATCAATCAACAATAGTATATCAGTGAAAGTATTATTTTGAAAACAATTTAAATGGAAATTATATAATGTTGGTTTTAATATTGAATACCGATATACTCCTAGCTCAATTTTTTTTAAGAAAATATAAACATGTGGGTTAATCATGTTATGAGTGGAATGAATTGTTTCTTAGTTTATAATATATATATAGAAATTATACCATAATTTTTTAAGATACCCATATCAGTTTCTATTAGTATGTGATAATAAAGATTTTAAGGATAAAATTTGTTTAATGGGGAGGGAATGTAATTCCCTAAGATTTTAGAATATATTTTTTTAATTTAATAATATATATGATGGGCCTCTCGAGATGCAACACAAATCTAAAATGAGTGAAGATATATTAGTATATTAATATTTTGAAAATTTTATAACAATAATACCTATAGTAAATTAAAATATTGTAATCAATTAGAAAGTCAAAAATAATATTATTAAGAATACATAGCATTTAAAAAGATATTTTCAACAAAAATAGATTTATTTATAGATTGAATTTTCATTTAGAAAATAAATTTATTTGTTATAATTATTTTTTGTAAAATTAAATTTATTTTTAATTCAGTATACCAAATTAACTTAATATTTTTTTTTTCATTTTTCCAAAAAAATTATTTTTTTGTGAATAATGAAAAATATCATTTTTTACAAAACTATATATTTTATTAATTTATAAGAAAAACCATGAAGTGTATAAAACATTTTTTTAGGTAAAATATGAAACTAATATTTAAAATATTATATTTTAAAAATACTATGTTGAATTAGGGAATGTATGATGGACATTTTAGAAACTTCAGAAATATTTTCCAATAAAAAATATTGATGTTATTTTTTAATTAAATTAAATTTTCATAAAATTTGGTTATGATTTTATTTTAAATCCATGTTAATAGTGTTTATTTTATTTTAAAAAAATTATTATAATGATAAAAAATAAATTATTTAATTTCTAGACAACACACAAATTTTCATCATAATGAATAGTTTCTCTAATGATGGGTTTTTACATGTGACATGCACTAATGATAAAGTAAAATTCTTACTCATAGAAATATTGTTTTTTAAAGGGGATTAAATATTTTAAATAATTATTTAAAAACTATATGAAAATATATATTTATTTTTTCTCATAAAATTAATATTACTAGGATTATAGTTAATTATAGTGATAATAGTGAAACTGTTATTTTTTAGATTTATTTTATTAACAAGGGATAATTTTTATCTAATAATTTTCAAAAAAATTAAATATTTAATATAATAAGAATTTTAAACACAGTTATTAGTATAGTTACACACATTTAAATTGTACTCATTGGTAAATAAGATTAAGAATATGGAATGGTTTAAAAAATTTCTTAATAGTTTTTTTTCTTTTTATAATATATTTTAATTTAAAAAATTATTAATCTATTATATAGAAATTGGATTAAATCATTACCAAAATTTTCAATATGTATTTCCATAAAATTTTAATAATATATAAATGATATTCTTAAAAACCATTACTAAGATAAAAATAAAAATTGTAAAATGTGAAAACCAAATGTTAAAAAACATAGAAATTATTTAAAACAAGTTTTTAGATTTATTTTTTCGGATTGATAAACATTATTTCTCAATTATGTGAATTAATTTTTTACTTTTTTAGTGATTATCCCTTGAATAGTTTCATTCCATTATTTAAAAATAATGGGTGTTCACAGAATTCCCTTTTCTTCACTTATATAAGGGGATAGTTACACCCTTTCATAACACCCCAATTCCTCCGAATTTTATCCTAAAAATATTAAATTTCCCTAATCCTGAAATCCAATATCATTTTCTTAGGGATATGTTCTCAATTACTTATCCTATTCCCTTAATTTCCATGGATACATTCAAGATAAATTTCATGATCCCCAAGTGAGTATTACTTAATCCTCATTTTTCCATTATAAATATATATGTACTAAAGATTTATAATGAACTATGTTTAATTATAGATATTTATTTTTATTATATTAATTTTAAAATAATTATGTATTTATTACCATCAACATAAATAACAAAAGAACATCAATCATGTGTTGCGCGGACTGTTGTCTCCATGAAGTCATACTTTTTTCACCATGATTTTAATTATTTATAAAAATTACTCAAAATATTCTTAATGACCTTTAAAACATAAAAACAATATCATTATAAATCTTTTACAACTAAATTATTTCTAAATAAATAATATTTTCACCATACCCACCCATTAAATTATGTAATGATCATATTTTGGTTGGTCTAACAACCTGCATGAACCATGTTATAAAAATATATCATGGATGAATGTGGGAACATAAATAAAAACATAATACTAATTTAATAAGAAAATAATAAAAATGATTTATGGTTCTAGAAAGGTTATATTATGTATTTAAATTTATATTAAAACATCATATTTGATCGTTGAAATTACCAACATAAGCACACAGATTCCATTTTCATGCAAACATAGGAAACAAATATATTGTAAATAAATAATATATGATTATAAGTGGTCATTTTTAAAATAAATATACATTAAAAAACTTCTTAATAAGTTATTTTTTATACTTAATGTGATTATTCTGGAAGTTAGGCATGTGAACAAAATGAATATAGACCATGGTAAGGGTTTCTTTGTCTCATTTTCAAATCTATAATACATGTTTGAAAATTTTCTCCCATATTTCATTTATTTGTTATTTTAAATTTTATATTTCTATTACATATGAAAATATTTAATAATTATTGAGATTTTAATTTCAATTTCTTGATCTTCCTCTTAATATACATTGATTATCACATTTCCCATACCATAACGGTTTATTTTATAAAATTTTCTTTCCTAAGATATTTTTTTAATAGATCATGTTTTTATAATGTTTAATCTAATACCCCTTTAATGTTTTACCATGGTACACTCATTATTAATGGTATTTATTGTTTTATTTTACATTATAACCTTCAAGGGGGTTTTAATTGAATGTCTCTAATGTCTTAAGGATTTAATCGACTCAATTTAAAATTCATTAGGTTATAGTCAATTTTCATGAATATAATTTTCAATATATATATTGGTATTTAAATTACAATATTTTATGATTTAGTTCCTATTATTATCTATGGAAATTATATTTTATAATTAATAATAACATCATTGATAAATATTTTCCAAAAAATATATAAGATTGGTTAAAATAACAATCATTATTTCCAATGAATCCTCTCATTCATGTCCATGTTTTTAATTAGTAATGATTTTACTTCATCATGTCATTTTATTTTTTGATTTTTATATTATTGATATTTTTCATTCCATTTTTTTTGAAAATAATATCATTCAAAATTTCTCTAATGTTTTTTTTAAAAACTGACATAAAAACTTAATAAGGGTATTTATTTTTATAAGTTTCCACTCGAAATTTATTACATTGTTTTTTATTTACATGGATTCATTATTTGGTACTCACTATAATATTTTTTTTAATATATTCCCTTTTTGTTTAATTAATTTTTTTTTGTAAGTAATTTTCACTTCATATATCACAGAAAGATTAAATGATTTTGTGAAAACTTTTTTATATTCACATATATTTTCCATCAAAGATTTATCTCTCATGCATTGATGTTTTGATAAAATTTTATATGTTATTATTAAATAATTAATTTTTAATAATGAAATTTTTTATACACTATGATATCATAATTTCATTTTATGTGTTATTTTTTAAAATATTATGAAACCATTTTTTATTTATGGGTTCTTTAAGATATGATGGTGACTAGTTTTTTAAGTGGAATACTTGTGAATGGATGATGATGAGTGGGGTAATATATCTCATTAACATTCATTGGTTTATGTTTATATCTTATGAGAGTTTCATTTTTTTTACTTAATGTATTTGTCTATAGAGTTGTGGGAATAATGAGTTTGCTCAAATATTTAGGCATGGACATAATGAATTTGTTCACTTTAGTGGGGGAATAATAATTTTTATCATAAATGTTTTATTATGATTTTTTCCTTATATATTTAAATGTTATTTATCAAGTTGTAATACATTTCTAATATGGATTTTATTTTCACGGAATTACTTCTTTTCATGTTATGCCTTATCTGTAATGTGTTATAAACTCTTAATTCATGATCACTCATTTTATGATTATTACGATATATTTTTTATCGATGTAATAACATTTATTCTTAATGATATTTTTATTATCATATATTTCTTTATCATGTTCTATGAATATCATATATGGTCTCATGATATTTTTTATGATAATTATCCATCCTTCAAGTTCTCTTAATGTTTTTGATCTGATAAATTATGATATTATTCCCCTATAAAGTGTCTATGATCAATGATTTATTATGTTTCATTCCCCAGTATATGAATATAGTTATATCACATGGGATATTGAAAAAAGGTTCCCTAGGAGTGTGATTATAGTGTATTTTTTTTTCAAGTTTTGTAAAATAATATGTCTATGTTGGTGATGTCCAAGAAACTAAACCTTTTAGTCCTCAATTCATGTGGATCTTTGTGAGATGTATTATCTAAATCATTTAATTATTATAATAAGTTTGTTTTTTTGGGTCACATCATTCCATGTTCACAAAAAACATAATTCATCAACCCATTTATTTTTATATGGAATAATGTTCTCCTAATGTTTTTCTATAAAGGGAAAATATAACATGGATCCATACCCTCTAATGAAAAATTTGTAGTTAATGTTCATTATTGTTAACTATAATTTCTTCCCATAGTGGAATAAATTTATTCAATTAGTGGATTTCAAGAAGAAAATATATTATTTCTATTAGATTGGTTAATATCATCACTAATTTTGAATTCATTATACCTTTCTTAAAAATAATTGAACAAATTTCTCTATATATGATTTTCTAATGTTGTATTCAAAATATGTTCTCTTTTCCCACTATTCTTACATTTATCATGTTAATATATCTTGATTTATATATATTTTTAGATTGTCCCAATCTAAAATTATATTGAATACGGTGTAATTAAAAAAATATACATTTCTTGATAAAAATATCAATTCTCTATAGGATTATCACCCTACAATGAAAGACAATACCAAAGTCATAACTTATTCAGTAGTGTATGAGACTAAAGTAGTACATCCTCTCAAGGACCAATTATCTTTTCTTTGGTCGGTGGTTTATTATTAAATAAAAAAACATAAATTTCCATTGATCTAATTATATGAGATTAAAATCATCTAAAAAAGGATATTATAGGAATTTCAAAGCCTCCAGATTCATCAAATTTTGTGACCCAAATATTTTAAAGGATTTCCTACAACTAATAATTTCCATAAGGATAAATTAGGTTATCCTTATTTACAATAATTATATCAGGGAATAAAATGGAAAACTAATTAAAATTTTCCAAACATCATATAAAATTTCTACTCCGATGGATCATACTTACTAATAACCCATAGTGTATAGTACATTTTACCCTACACCAATGGAATAATTTTGAAGAAATATAATGTCTAGTGACTCACATTGGATTCACAATCCCTCAAAAGATGAACCTAAATTTCATGGAATTTCATCCTTATCAAATGATCTTATGATACATGAGTTTTCCTTGATGAATGATTTTGAAATTTATTGTAATTTATCTTTCCCATATGATGTTAAAATTTAATCAGTGGTCCTTGCAACATGATACTAAAAATTAAAGTACTTATAACATCCCTACTTAATATAAAATTAAAGAATTATTCCTCCTCATAATAATACCAACTACAAGCCCCAACTTCCATTGTTTATAAAACTAATATATGGATGGACCTTTTAGAAACATGATTTTTTATGTGGTTCTTCTATTCAATCATATATGGGATCGAGTTACTTTATATAATACCTAAAATTATAAAAAATTATTTTCATACATATGATCCTAATCAAAAATAATAATTTGGATAATTGATATTTTCATATGGCCTCCCTTGTTATTGATTCATTATGAGCATAATTTCACCTTTATGAGAGTTCTTTTCTCCCATTATTATTCTATCATTTAAAATTCCTACTGGTTTTTACATATATGTAGTAATGTGTGTTATAGTATATTTGTACTAAAATATTCCCTAATTGACCGCAAGTATTACCCATTATATATAAAAATAACCACCTTGATACACCAAAATCTTATATTTAGTTTTTTAGTTTATGTTTTTTCATTTATTAGTTCTACCATTTATTCCATCCTAGATTTTAATTCCGAACCAATTTATGATTTGTTTAATCCACAACTCATATATTAGTGTGTACACTTTTGATAGCACTCCATTCAACTTGATTTTTAATTTGATAAGATATGAAGTGATGTCATTGTATCCTATATTAGGCCGATACTGTAACACCCCAAGGATTAAAAAAATTAAATGAAATTATTGAAACTTTGTTTTATGTATATATTTATAACTATCCTTTAAACATAATTTTGTAGCTTTTATGTTTTGAATTTTAAAAAATAGTCATCTACAATTCTGTTCAGTAGTTTAATTAGAGTCTGATGGAACCAACTTTTTTTTTGGTGAACATTAACATAAAATTATGAATAGTAATATGACCCTAATTAATATTAAATTGTATTATTATTTTATTTTCTTAAAGATTTAAGATAATAACATATTGGTTAATTTTTCAATATGATATAAAAGCAGTTATAGTTTTAAAATTGTTTATTTTTGAATTAATTATGATTTTATTTAAAAAATTAATTTAATGATATTTATAAAATTATTTTCAAAAAAGGGATTCATTTTTGAATTCTACACGTTGAAAAATGGTTAGGGTAAATTTTTGAGATTTTTCTGAAATAATTTATTTTTTCGGTGAATCGTAAAAACACAGTTTTGTGTTTTTTGTGTGTTAATGACATCGTGAATGATGTAATAATGATGTAATAAATATGGTATACTTGTGTAAATTAAAATAATATGTGAGGTGTCCCATGTGTCTAATACCTTGGGCAAATAACATGGGCAAGCTCATGGTTTTGAAAATACCACTAAGGAGGCGTCCCTTGGAAATTATTAAAATATTCCCTCACTTTGGCTATAAATACCAACCCATTCATTCATAAAATTCATTAAAATTTATTTCTCAATGAATATATGGCCTCATTATCTCCCTATTATTCCTCCAAAGGTTTCTTCAATCCCCCCTAAGGTCCCAACCTTCATTTTTTAGAGTTACTCTAAAAGGTATGAAAATTCTCAATTTTTTTCTTTTTCCATTCAAGTTCTATTTTTTTTCATATAACATTTATGTTTCCATAAAATGTTTTTATTTCCATATTATTCATGATATACTATTTATTATGATTCATTTTTATATGGGTGACACCTATCCCCTGTCTTTTTAATATTTTCTAAAACCATGTTGCATAGCTGTTAGGCTGTCGAATTTTTGTAAGGGATTTCACAATTATTCTTTTATTTTGAGTTCTTTTCTTTTATTTCCTAAAATAATCTTACCAAAGAGGAATTAAAGATCCATAAATCATGTATATTCTGGATTTCATCATTTTCATGGAAAATTAATCATCATTCTTATTCTCCCCTCCCACTTATTCAAGGAATAAAAACATTGTCCGTGATGTGTCGAATTACCGACATCACGGATGATGTGATTTCAATTTGTATTAATTATTTCAAGTATGGTCATGAAACCATTTATATGGTTTAACTAGTTTATAATATATGTAATATGTCTCATACATGGTTCTATAATTAATTTGTACTCATGTATTTAATTTAAAAGACAAAATGAGGTCATTATTATCAAAGAACCACTAAAATGATCTAAACGAACATCATTAATTTTTTAACTTATGAATCATCCTCATATCAGAAACCAAATTTATAAATGGTATAAATTATGGTACTAGAAATATTTAAATACCTTTCTATTCAAATTCTGGTGTTTCTCTTCCAATCGACCAGAATATCCATCATTAACCAATCATGGAAAACATGTAATGAAACAACCCAAAACAATGAAAGGAAAAAAATAATAATAAATAAAGGGTGAAATGATGTATTTAAATGATAATATAAGATATTAAAAATATGGACATGTTTCTATAAGATACTAATAACACTATTTTTACCATTATATAGAAGGTTTAAACACATTTTAAGTAAGAAGAACCCAAGGTAAGGGAATTCTTAACCCGATTTCCATTCATTGGGTTAACCTTATTCTTTATTCGTTATGTGGTATTAAAATTATTGGTGTGATTAATATTTGTTTATTTTATGTTTTATTATGTGTATTTACTATTTATACACACATCTTTTCAATTATATTAATTCTTACTCCAATTATATTTTAAAGGACTTTCCTTTTAAAATACTCTTTAATAAATTTCAAAAGGATTATTTTTTTCTTATATGTATAGAATGAGTAGTTTCTCCTGATTTAAAGATACTTTATTAATATGATATGTTCCTTGGAAATTATTTATATTGGTTATATCCCATTATATCTCAAGATATGTTGGGTTGAGCCCCATTATAGCTCCAGATATGATGGGTTGAGCCCATTATAGCTCATGATATGACGAGTGAGCCCCATTATAGCTCTCCAAAGCATTGGGTACTCTGGAGATGGAAGTTGACCAAAATATTGTTACATATGTAAGGTTGTATGTAATATTGATATGGTAAATTTGTTTCAAGGCAACTACATGAGTATTCTACACATTCAAGTTTTTATTATATGGGTTTTATTGGTTTTTATGTTATCACTTGACTAACGCTTTTTATGTTTATATCCCTTACTAAGTTTTATACTCATCCCATGTTTTTAAAATGTTTGTTATAGGATATAATTATAGGTAAGAGAAATAATGGATTCACAATGTTTTATATGGAGGGTTGTCAAAGAAATAATGCTTTATGTTTTAATGTTTTATATTTTGAAAAAATGGAAACTATTTTTAGTAGTATCCTTCTGTATGATTGTGGTATGTTATGTATGTAAGGTATCCTAATTCTCTATAAATATAAACTCAAAAATATCCTCAATGTGTAAAAATGTATATTCTTGACTAATATTTAAGAATAATGAACATTTTAATGTCGGGTCCTTATAGTTGGTATCAGAGGATAGTTTAGATAACTTTAGGGGTTGAGATGATATTTAAAGAAAACCATAACTGATTTTTACAATATGGTAATTTTAAATGTTTTAAAATTTAACGGTTTCCATGTTGCTTCATCTATGTCATTTTTTTATATAATGGTTTTCCATAGAAGAAACAGGTAAGATAAAGTAGGAAGGAACCAAGAGGATAATGTCTGTCCGAATCTGCAGCCTGAAATGGCGGGAATCAGAAATGACCAGTTTGTGATAGAAATGGCTCAGTTGAATCAAGAAATAAATGGGGGTGGTATCCATTCCATAGAGTAACATGATAAACCATGAATAAAAATGTCTTTTGTGGATCATTTTGTGAGGAAACATCCTCCAACATTCAGTGGAACCGTAGAACCAGTGATAGCTGAAGGATGGATCAATGCTTTAGAAAATATATTTGATGTCATGGGATATTTAAAACTTCAAGAGGTAATACTATAAACTTATTTTTTGGAAGGTGAAGACAATAAATGGTGGTCTCTAGTTAATAATACGAGAGAAAATATGATCTTGACAGTTTAGAATGAGAAGATTTTAAGAGTCTTTTTCTAGAAAAATATTTTCCCAAAACTGTTTGACTCAGAATGGAGAAACCATTCTTGAAACTGAAGTAGAAAGATGATGATTCTGTGGAAGAATATGAAGCCAATTTTACAAGTCTATCTAGGTATGTACTAGATTTTACTTGTTATTTTGAAAGTAAAATTAATAGATTTTACTCTGGTTTGAAACTGTTTTGGCAAAGAGTTTTGGACTCACGAGAGTTTAAAAGCTATGAGAAGCTTGTTCGTTGTGCTGAAAAATATGAGACGGAGTTTTCTAAAACATATGTGCATCATGATAACAAGAATAATAAGTGATCAGGTTAGAAGGTAATGGGGAAGAACTCTTCAAAGAAATCTGGAGGTAAGAAAATGAATTTCCCTTCTTGTGAAAAGTGTGGGAAAAGGCATCCTGGTGAATGTCTTGTAAAATTTGGGAAATCCCACTGATGTGGAAAGTTTGGAAACTTGTATCGTGAGTGCAAGGAAAATGATCCGAAAATTAATTAGAAGCCGATGGTGAGATGTTTTTACTGTAAGGAATTGGGTCTTTTTGTTAATGTTTGTCTGAGGCTAGTTACTCAAGCTGAGAATCAGCAAGATTGGAAGAAGAAGGGTTCGGTAAAATCTTTTGCAACCACTTCAGTAGATGTTGATCCATCAAATGAGGTGGTATCAGGTAACTTTATTATTTTTATAGATTTTTCAAATGTGTTGTTTGATTCAGGGTCTATACATTCCTTCATTTCTGAAAAATATTAAAAAAATTTGGGAATTCAACCTCATGAAATGAAGTCTGGTCTCATGGTAAAAACACTTGGAGGAAATATTTTGGAAAAAGTAATTATAAGAATCTGCCTATCCTTGTGTGTGGAAAGATTTTACCTGAAAACCTTATTGTTTTGACTCTAGTAGAATTTGATGTTATTCTGGGCATGGAATGAATTTCTTTTTATCATGCTAAGATAGATTGCATGAAAAAAGAAGTTATTTTTTATAACTAATTTCAGTTTGTGTACAATAATGAACCCACACTATTAATAACATATCAGGAAGATACACAACTAATAAAGTATGTAAATGAAAGTTATCTTTCTTATATTTTTGAATGTTGGGGAACTATCCAGATTAATTATGTACCAGTGGTAAATGAATATATGGATGTTTTCCCCGATGATTTGCCTAGTTTTATTACTAATCGAGAGGTTGAGTTTACTATTGACTTAGTTCCTGATGCTAATCCAATTTCTAATCCTCCATATAGAATTTCCCAAATGGAAATTCGAAAATTAAAAAATAATTTGCAAGAATTATTAGAAAAAGGATTCATCCGACCCAACACTTCACTATAGGGTTCTCCTATCTTGTTTGTTAAGAAAAAAAGATTGTTCAATGAGAATTTGCATCGATTATAAATCCTTGAATAACATTACTATTAAAAAAAATATCCTTTAACTCATATCGATGGTTTGTTTGATTAAGTACAAGGCACATAGTATTTTCTGAAGATTGACCTGATGTCGAGGCACCATCAGTTAAAATTAAAGGATGAAGACATCCTGAAGACTGCGTTCCATAACAGATATGACCATTATTAATTTGTAGTTAAGTATTTTGGGTTAACTAATGCACCTTCTATATTGATGGATATTATGAATAGAATATTTCACGAGTTATTGGATATGTATGTTTTTTTATTTATTTATTACATTCTGGTATATTCTAGAAGTTAATAGGAGCATGAAAAACAATTTTGGGTTATTTTTCAAACTTAAAAGAAAAGAAACTATATGAAAAATTCAGAAAGTGTGATTTTTGATTACAACCGATTTTTTTCTTGGGAAAATTGTAAATAAGGATGGAATAATAGTTGATCCTGCCAAAACAAAAGTGGTTTATGAATGGACAAGACCTGCAAATGTTAAAGATATTCATAGTTTTCTTGGATTAACAGGTTATTACCGACGGGTTGTTAAAAACATTACATGATTATCCATCCCGCTTACTAAGTTAACAAGAAAAGGGGTTAAGTTTGTTTGGACAGAATAATTTGATGTTTTTTTCAAGAACTATAGAAGATATTGGTTAATTCTCCAGTTTTGGCCTTGACTTCTTGAAATGGTGAGTTTTCCATCTACAATGATTCTTTATTAAAGGGACTTTTTTGTTTTCTAATACAGAATGATTAGGTAATCACTTATTCTTCATGACAACTAAAAGATCATGAGTTAGATTATCCCACATGTGATTTGGAATTGGCAGTTGTGGTTTTTTTCTTTGAAAATTTGGAAGCACCATTTATAGAGATCCAAATGTCAAATATATACTGACCACAAAGTCTGAAGTATATATTCACCCAGAAGGAATTATACATGAGGCGGGGAAGATGGATTGAATTGATAAAGCATTATGATTGCACGATCAATTATCATCCAATAAAAGTAAACAAAGAGGTGGATTCCTTGAGTCAAAAACATCATTCATCATTAACCATGTTATGTTTCTATCATGATCCCCTGATTAATTATTTGTTGAATTTTGGCTTCGATGTTGTTGGTGAAGGGAATACATCTATTTTGCTTTAGGTTTCAGTGAATTCATTGTTATTAGAAAAAATTAAGCGAGCACAGAAGGAAGACCATGAGCTACAGAAAAAGGTATAATTGGTTAAAATGGTTATGATGCATGAATTTAATCTTGATAAATATTGTGTTTTAATATTTTGTCAAAGGTTTTGTGTCCCTTGTGATTCTAATTTGAAGAATTTTTTTTTGTGTGAAGCTCATAGTTATCCATTTGTAGTTCATCCTAGAAGTACTAAGATATACAGAGACCTTTGGGAAAATTACTCGTGGGATGGAATAAAAAGGGATATTGCTGATTTTACTGAGAAATGTTTGACATGTCAATAGGTTAAAGAAGAGTGGTAGTTACCAAAGATGATTATTCAACCTTTTCCAGTGCTAGAGTGAAAATTGGAGAATATATCCATGGAATTCATGGTGGGACTACCAAAGAAATCTCGAGGTAACAATTTAATTTGGGTTATTATTGATCGACTAACAAAATCTATACATTTTCATTCTATTCGAGATACAATGTCTTTGGATTAGATTTCTGGATTGTACCTCAAAGATATTTTCAGGATACATGGAGTTACTCTTTCCATTGTATCTGACATGGATCTGAGGTTCACTTCTATCATTTGGAAAGGACTTTTGAAGTCATTGGCATAGAGTTAAATTTTAGTACAACCTTTCATCCTCAATCAGATGGGCAGTCAGAACGAACGGTTCAGACCTTAGAGGATATGATTCAAGTTTGTTCAATGGACTACTAGGGAAGTTGGGATCAACATCTTTCATTAGTTGAGATTTCTTATAATAACAGTTTTCATTCCAATATTCATATGGAACCTTTTGAGGCTTTGTATGGGAAGTAGTGTCGAACTCCATCTTTTTGGGATGAATTCACAGAAGTGAATTTTATGGGGCCCGAATTAGTAGAGGATGTGGCTAAGAATATGAAGATGATCCATCAACACTTGAGGGCAGGCTAGAGTAAGAAGAAAATTTATGCAGATAACAGGAGGAAAGGCTTATCCTTTGAGGTAGGTGACCATGTTTTCTATAAAATATCTCATTGGAAAAGTGTGATGCATTTTTTTAAGAAAGGAAAGCTAAGTCAGTGATTCATCAGTCCTTTTAAAATCCTAGAGAAAGTTGGACCTGTTTCATACCAAGTATATTTGCCTCCAAGTTTGTCTCAGGTACACAAATTTTTTCAAGTTTTGATGTTGAGAAAGTATGTGTGAGATTCATCACATGTCTTGATCCCAAAAGCAACTCAGTTGGAAAAGAAAATTTCTTATGAAGAGAAACAAGTTCAGATTCTTAAGAGAAGGGAAAAAGTATTGCCAAATAAGTTAATCCACCAGGTAAAGGTTTTTTGGAGAAACCTCATGGTTGAAGAAGTATCATGGGAGTATAAAAAATGCTATGAGGGAAAGGTACTATCAATTGTTTAATGAGAAAATAAAATTATGAGGATGAAATTTATTGAAGGTGGGGATAATGTAACACCCCAAGGTTTAAATTTTTTTTAAATGAAATTATTGAATCTTTGTTTTAAGTAGATATTTATAAATATCATTAAACAAAATTTTGTAGCTTCTATGTTTTGAATTTTGAAAAACAGTCATCTACAATTTTGTTCAGTAGGATATTTAGAGTCAAATAGAACCAAATTATTTTTTGGTGAATAGTGACATACCATTATGAATAGTAATATGACCCTAACAAATAGTAAATTGTATTATTATTTTATTTTATTAAGTATTTAAGATAATAACATCTTGGTTAATTTTTCAATGTAATATAAAATCAGTTATTGTTTTAAAATTGTTTATTTTTGAATTAAGTATGATTTTATTTAACAAATTAAATTAATGATATTTAGAAAATTATTTTCAAAAAATGGACTTCATTTTTAAATTCTACATGTCAAAAAATGGTTAGGGTAAATTTTTGGGATTTTTCTGAAAAAATTGGTTTTTTCCACGAATAGTAAAAATACAGTTTTGTGTTTCGGTGTGTTAATGTCATCATTAATGATGTAATAAATCTGGTCAACTTGTGTAAATTAAACTAAGATGTGAGGTTCCCAAGTGGCTAATACCTTGGGAAAATACCATGGGCAGTCCCGTGGTTTTTCAAATACTACTAATGAAGTGTCCCTTGGAAATTATTTAAATATTCCCTCACTTTTTCTATAAATACCAACACATTACTTCATTAACATCATTATAATTTCTTCTTAAACGAATGTATAGCCTAATTACCTCCCTAGTAGACCTAAAAAGGTTTTCTAATTCCCCTATTGTCCCAACATTCATGTTCTAGGAGTTACTCTACAGGGTAAGAAAATTCTCAAATTCTATCTTTTTTCCATTCAAGTTCTCTTTTCTGTGGTATAATTTTGATGTTTCCATACCATGTTATTATTTCCTTCTTATTATTGATCTATTCTGTATTATGATTCATTTCTAAATGGGTGAAACCTATGCCATATATTTTTAATATTTTCTAAAACCCTGTTCCATAGCCGACAGGCTGCCGAATTTTTGTAAGGGATTTCTCAATTATTCTTTTATTTTGAGTTCTTTTCTTTTCTTTCCTAAAATCATTTTACCCAAGAGGAATGAAATCTCCATAAATCATGTATATTATGGATTTTATCATGTTAATTTAAAATTCATCATCATTATTCTTCTACTCTCCCACTTATTCAAGGAATAAAAACATTGTCCGTGATGTGTCGAATTACCGACATCATGGACGATGTGATTTCAATTTGTATTAATTCTGTCAAGTATGGCCATGAAATTTTTTTATTGTTGAAACAGGTTATAATATATGTATTATGTCTCATACATTGTTCTATAATTCTTTTGTACTCATGGAATTAATTTATAAGAAAAAATGAGGTCGTTATTATCAAAGAACCACTAAAATGATCTAAACGAACATCATTAATGTTTTAACTTATGAATCATCCTCATATCAAACATCAAAATGATAAATGGTATAAATAATGGTAATTTAAATATTTAAATAACATTACATTCCAATTCTGGAGTTTCACTTCCAATCGATAATAATATCCATCATTAACCAATCATGGATAACATTTAAAGAAAACACCCCAAAACAATGCAAGGAACAAAATAATAACAAATAAAGGTTGAAATGATGTAATGAAATGATCATATAAGATATTATAAAGATAGATATGTTTCTATAAGATGTTAATAACTCTCTTTTAACAATTATACTTTAGGTTTAAACATGTTTTAAGTAAGAGGAACCCAAGGTAAGGGAATTCTTAACCCGATTTCCATTCGTTGGGTTAACCTTCTTATTTATTCATTATGTGGTATTAAGATTATTGGTGTGATGATTTTTTGTTTATATAATGTTGTATTATGTGTATTTATAGTTTATAAACATATCCTTTCAATTCTATTAATTCTCAATCAAATTATATTTTAAAGGATTTTCCTTTTAAAATCCTTTTAAAACTGTATTTAATAAGTTTCAAAAGGATTGTTTTTTTCTTATGTGTATGGTATAAGTAGTTTCTCCTAATTTCAAGATAATTTATTACCATTATATGTTCCTTGGACATTATTTATGTTGGGTTCAGAAATTATAGCTTAATAATTGTTTGGTTGATCCCCTTTATAGCTCAAGATATGATGAGTTGAGCCAATTATAGCTCAAGATATAACAGGTGATCCCCATTAAAGCTCTCTAATGCATTGGGTACTCCGGAGATGGAAGTTGGAAAAAAGGTTATTCAATGTTTAAGGGTGAATTTAATATTGATATGGTAAATATGTACCAAGGTAAAACATGAGTATCCAATGCATTCTAGTTTTAATGATATGGGTTTTATTGGTTTTTATGTTATCACTTGACCAATGCTTTCTATCTTTATATCCCTTACTGAGTTTTATACTCATCCCATGTTTTTAAATTCTTTTTCATAGGATATAAGGATTCATAATAAAAATAAGGGATTCTTGATTTTTGGTATGGAGTGTTGTCAAAGAAATCAGGCATTATGTTTTAATGATATATATTTTGAAAAAATGGAAACTATTTATAGTACTATACTCTTGTATGATTATGGTATATTATGTATGTAAGGCACCTAATTCTCTAGAAATCCAAACTCAAAAAGATAATAAATGTGTAAAAATTTATATTCTTGACTAATATTTAAGATTAATTAACATTTTATGGTCGGGTCCTTATAGATATATATCCACTTTATACTCATATCCCTTTCCATGTGACTCCCTTGTATTTTAATTCATGACAAGTAAATGTAATCATTTTCACTCTTGGGTAAATTCTAATATTTATCAAAAATGGTTTCTCCTTTTAGTAGAACCCAATAAAAAACTATATATAAAATATATCGTATTTCTTTCAAAGGATATGTATAGGGTGAATATTCAAACTGTCCACCAACCAATTCCCAATGATACCATGACATCAACTTTCATTCTAATTCATGTTGATAATAGGTCATAGATTTATCCCAATGAAGAACTGTGTATGATTCAATAATTTGAATCACTAAAAACATAGTAAAACCCAATTTTGGCCAAAAAATACGTTTTTCTCCACTTATTATGGATTCTAATTTTTAATATTTCACACTAGAATTTTATTTACTACTCATTACCTTTGGGTGAATATTAATGAACTCCAATTGAATTACCTTCCCACTATGAAATTTTTCAAGTCATAATAGCATAAATTTCTTGAAATTATTATTGAAAACATATTCCCTTATATTATTAACCATATATGGGTAATTTCCACATGATATCCATATTTATGAAAAAACTATATCTTAATACCCCTTTTATGGATGATAGATGATATATAAAACATATTAGGAAATAAATTTCAAAAGGAAAGATAAGAAAAAATAAATTAAATTCTGGTATAAGTTTTAAATCTCAATGTTTTAGGAAAAATGTAATGGAAAAGAATCATAAATATTCATTTGGATAATATTTTCACATGAAAAATTATTACACGCGTCCTCATGTTCTATGGATATATAAGGAAAATATATAATATTATTACCACCACATTTCCTATCATGGGTCATCGTACACTCTCTATAGTGTTAAACAACATAGAATTAAGCCCTATGTTATAGGTGAACAAACTAAATGATATTGTAGAATTATATTTATGACTTTAAGCATGAAATATCCACTTTGTTCAATGTAGTATATCTCTAAACTAAAATAACCATTTATATACATGTCATACAACCAAAAACTATGAGGAAAATCCCTTTATTGTAGAATTATTTTCTAACTAATTTTTATATCCATTATATATATAGTGATATATGAATATATAATTTCATGAACAGTTTCAAATTCCATGTTTATTAAACTGACCAATCATTCCCTATTATTTTACCATTCATAATTTTAAATTATGTTTAATATATATTAAAAATGGGTATCCAATATCTTCACATGTGTAGGTTTATTATCACTATGTCAAATATCCCTCATCACACTCAAGAAAAAAATTCCAATAAACCTTATAAATACTCCAATCATTTTTATTCACTAGTTACCATGATATAATTCATTACCATTGAGATAATTTCATCCACACTATGTTATAATATTTATGAAACAATTCATACCTTGAATCCTATATCTATAGGATACTTAGTGACCCTAAGAGTGACTACCTTTGAGAAAGAGTTATTTAATAATATTAATTATGGTACATTGTTTTTTTATTTTATAACTACTCATTATGTATCATTTTCCCCAATGAAACCAGTGAATCCTTTGAAAAATTATGTTGGTTTTATCATTTTTATTAACATTCTCATTTTGATCATGTGTTAATAATTTTAAAAAACCCTCCATATTTCACATCAATTTTTTCTATATGTATTACCTTATATAAAATGTTGTAACTCTGTAACTGTAAATTACCTTTTGAAAATTTCTCCTTCTATCTATAAACATAATTATTTGATGGTTTTGATCAATACAAATACTCAACAAATATTGGTAATCAGTACATCTAAACTAAAAGGACCTCATAGGGAATAGGGAAGGCAAAAGAAAATGTGTCTAGACAATAAATATAAAAGGAAATACACATATCTAGAATAGTGTATACATAAAATCTATAGGTCCTCCATCACATTATATTTCAACCAATGATTCCAATTAATTCAATGGTCATATTTTTTATACATTTATGATAGAATCATGACTGACACATCATTTAATCATTGTCAGTGACCATATAAGCTTATCTGTTACCATCTCATCATCTCAAATTCAAATATCACAATTCTAGATAAAACTCATTTAACATTACAATGTTAAAATAAGTTCTAAATATTTTTATAATTTTGACACTCATATTTTATAAATACTATTATGAATAATTAGCATACAATTAATGCCAAGATTCATGACTCATTATAAACCTCATATTAGTGTTCACTTTACCTATTCTATGTATATGGAATGGTAGTTTTAATTGAAACTATATTAACTCCTTATTAAATTTTTTACAACATTAACAAATTCTATGTGAATAAACTAATCATTTAGGACTATTTTATGTCACTTTAGTGATAACTATTTGAAAATGATCTAAGCTGTAAGAAATAAATTTATAAAGAATAATAATAATAAGAATAGAAAAAAAATGCTATGGGGACAAACCCCAAGACCCTATAATCGTCTATACACAACAAATAAATCTAAGAATATAGGTAAAAATTAGATAATGAATAATTATATATAAAAACCTATGTTTTTTGCACTTATATTTGATTGATGATTCACATCAGGTAAAATTATCTCATTAAGAATAAATTACCCTATATTAGAAATACCTAACTCTTGATTTAGAATTGAATCATTCCAAAAGAATATAAATAAAAAATGATATTTTGTATGATTTGTATTATATTAAACTATTAACATCATTTTTTATGAGTTATACAACCATAATATTTATGTTTCATTTTTTAGAGATATTATCGATCTAAAACTTCAATATTTTTTTTTTGAGTTTTATGAACTTAATAAATAGTTATAATTTTTTGTCTAAGTTATATAACCCTAAATGCATTTTTTGTCTTTGTTTACAATCATAAACTACAAGAATAATTTATATGATCTATATGTCCTTAGAATAATATCATCATTTTTATCTATGTTGTATGGACATAAACTATGAGAATAATTTTCGTCTATGATTTATTACAATATACTAAAATTATCATTTTTTTTCAAAAACATATTACCATAAACAAAAAATATCATTTTTTCTGATTTTTTTGACCTTAACCTACCAAAATATTTTCTTATATGTTGTAAAACCTTAAATTAAATGTATAAAAAAATAAAATAAAAGGATCACTTTTGTATGAGATTCACAACCTTAAACTAAATGAATTGTTTTTTAGTTTGAGCTATATAACCTTAATCTAAAAGAACTATTTTAGTATATTTTGTATGACATTAAATTACGTAGCACAAGTGGCCCAAATTAAAAACAATAAAATACAATTAAATAGATGAAAACATATAGAGAATTAAAACCAAAATGGTATGAATAAGTAAAATTAATGTGTCTATTTTCTAAGAATTAAACTTTATGGATATTTCCCAACATATAATAAAAAATTTAACAAAACTTGTAACATTAAACCCTTCCCACTTTTTTGAAATGAGATTAACATATGATAAAAGAATCATTAAACTCTCAAAATCAATATGGGAGAAACTTATCAAATAAATGGTTTCCACTAAGTCAAATGAATTTGAATGAATTCATATTAGAGTGACTTAATAAAGTTAATAAACATACCTTTTAGTCAAATCCTACAAAAATCCACATGGAATAATTTTATATATAATTGTAGCTTTACTTCTGTATCACTATCCAACCTTGTACACCACTTAACTAGGTTCCCAATCCAGCCCATAGAAAGGCCCAAAGGATATTCCCACTCACAGTAAATTAGGAACTACTTTCAAGATATCAAAAAAAAATCACCAAAAAGATTTATCCCCAAAAAATAAAATATAATATGTTATAGAATTATAAAAATAATCTTACATGGTGAATCCATACATTTGATGTGTGTTAAATAAATGACATAAATAATTTTATATAAAAACAAACAGAATAGCATATGACTAGAAAAAACCATGAAAATCATTTTAAAATATTGATAAAATATATAAGATCAAAATATATAAATTTAAGGATAACTTGTCACAAAAAATTTAGTCCAAAGTAATTCAAATAGATAATAAAAAGGAATAGACATAATCACCTCATGATAAAATATCACCATTTATAATCAATCATGCTATATAAAAACTGATACCTAAATAAATATGTTCAAAAATCCCATGATTCCCAAGGATATAAACTTCTACTTATATGATGAACATGAGTTTATTATCAAATAGTACTATATGTAGGGTTTGAGGAACTAACCAATATAATTTGACACAATAACCTATTCATTTTATTTTTAAAAATATTTTATAAATTATATTTTGAAATTTTTTGATTGAAAATATCATTTCCAATAATTTTAGAAAACTAGTCTACATGTATATATAAAATAGATTTCTAAACTCCAAAAGATTCTAAAAAACCAATTTATTAACTTTTCATTTAAAATCTATTGAAAAAATAATTTCCAAACCAATTGTTAGAAAAAAATATAGAATGGAACGAAAAAACAAAACAAGACACCTAATTACAATAAAATCGAGTATATAAGATACCTCAGTAGGTAGTTAAGAAAATAAAAATAATTATTAGTAAAAAATTAATAAAAAAAATTTTACATAATTATTAAAATAAGGGCTATATTCAAACTAACCATAAATAGAACAAAAAAATGGCATGATTCATGGTGAAGAAATAAGTAATTAAAATATTGTAAAAATAATAAATTATAAAAATAACGTATTTAATGTAATGTGTATAAACCATGTGAATATTTTTTAAACCCCATGAGATGATCGTATATCCACTCATATGGAACTATATATCGACCCAATTAAAGCATTCCTCGACTATATTCTCCCTACTTACCCTCAACTTTGATCATTGGGTCCATCCATAAATTTTAAACACATATGATGTTAGATGATACAAATCCATACCATTAAGAAAAGTATAGATGTCACCTCAAAATATATCACTAAGACACCTATGATCCCCATTAACTAAAAATTTTGGTGGTATGGAATTATTATTCAAATAAGAAACACATCTTCTTATCCCGCCTCTTGATACACTGTCATTAATTTTCCCTCGAGAATATATATAGAAATATCTATAACTACATAAAAACCCAGACTTACATGTAGTTATATCATAAAGGGTTTGGGATATGATTTAATTGATCCACAAAACTGTTATATAAAATTACAATCAAGACATGTGTTTTTAGAACTATGGGTTTTAAATATATGTATGTATAAATATATATATTCATTGAAAACTATTTTATAAACTAATGATAGTTTCAAAATAGTTTTTAAACTAATGTGTTATACACAAATTAAAACCATTTTATCTAATAAAACATAAAAAAACTAGGAAAAATATTTCTTAGTTGTTATAAAAATATTTTTAACATGAATAACCAATTAGAAACAAAATAAAAAATTCAAATCAAAATTTAAATTTCATTGAATGTGACATAATGAATAATAATACATTTTTATAAATACTTTTCCTAAGGTTAATCAAACATGATCCATGGATGGAGAAAGAAGTTAAAAAAATGATGAAATAAAAGAAACAATAGATGAAGGCGTGTAATATTGGATAAATAAAAAAACATTTTTGATTCAGAAAAAAAGTGAGGAAGGGAAGAGGCCATTATACGTTCTCTTCTTAGCCTATTGCATATTATTGGGAATGCATGAATTTGTGAGGGGGTTCAAATTTGAGGTGTAGAGTTTAGGAAATATGAAAAATAAAAAGTATTCACAAGTCATATGATTTTTTTCATGTTTTACCAAACCTTGTGCCAACCATACACCATATATTGGGAATACATGGGATATTCTATATGGTTTGATATATATGGTTTGAAAACTTATATGTTAACCATTTTGGTTCACCAATTATAAACAACTATTTTTTCATTAGCATGTTGCACGATTATCACTTACTATGTGCAAGAAATGTTCATAACATAGTAACCTCAATTTTTTAAAAATTTAGGACTATTTGAACTAAAACACAAGGAAAAGTATAAATATAATAAAATAATAATACAATTATAAGAAAATGGGAGGTTAGGGTGTTATTATTATCCATATATGACACTTTCATATCTTAGAGTGTGTCTAAAGATCCAAAGAGGAGTGTAACATAAAGATATAAGATACATTTCACCTCTCTAGATTAGAAAAACACTAAAATAAATGAAACTAAACCCATAACCAGAAGATATTTATAAAATTATCTAGTAATATTAAAAATCTAAAACCATTAGTATGTCTCCATTACATATATTGATTCCCCTTAACATTGTGGGTCTAAAAGAACCATTAGACTATAGAAATACCTGAAAAGAAATTCCCATATCTTTAACCAAGGGAATTGAAATTAATATAGTTTTTTGTTTGTATGTTATGAATATTATTGATGATTAAAATTTTTATATTAGTGGAGGTTATATGGATATTGGGTGTTGTTGGATCCCCACTATTCATTTCATTAAATAATAAGAAAATTTTATTAAACCCCTATGAACATTTTTAGAAAAAATGAGGTGTCTCTTGAATGGTATCATGGAAAGGTAAATTTTTACCATAATTGAGTCCAAAAGGTGATATTTACATTAATAATAGTATATGTTCCATTCAAATTAGACCATGTAGTGGCATGAAGTCACAAGTGGAATAGAAATAAATAATTAAAATAGATGGATTAATTTATCACTTTGTTGATGACCAAATTATAACATAACAAGAACACATATTAAAAAAATCTTCTGTTTTATGTTAAAACCTATAGGTATTGAAGAACTACTTATATAAGATGTTTAATAAGAAATTGATAGTGAATCGAGATGATAGATGACTAATGCATTATTATTTCCAATTGCGATGAATAGGGTTCAACCATTACCAAAGTTTGATAAAACATATGTAAGGAATATTGATGGATTTACCCTATCTCAAATGTTTTAGAGAACATGCATTAATTTAACATAAATATGATATGTTTTTTATCTTCTCATGGACCTCTCAACCAAAAATGTTATAGGAAATTATTATTTGTGGGTTATTTGAAAATGGTAACCATGTGATTTTCTAGTTTTCTTAAGATTCAAAAATCCCAATCAATAACCCACTATGAGTAGTCATTGTAGTTGATATATTTTTGGGTTAAATAGGTTTTATCCCTTTATTCTTTACATGTTAATCCTCAACCATTATTTTTTCGATGATTCTTCCATTACCATGGAATGATTCATTATTAAGTTTAAAATTGTTTCTTTGGTTTATTTTCATATATCTAATACTAATAATTATAGATAATTTCATGAATCTATGGAAATAGTGTTGGGTTGAATGAGGATGACATATGGTGACTCTAGGTGAGGATGTATTCTAGCATTGTGTGGCTATTAAAAATGACATAAATATGTTTTTTTTCAATGGATTGTGTTCATAATCTAATCTATAGTGGTTGAAATACATTTAATTACAAGGTAAACATGATGGAACATATTTATAGTTGAGATATATGTATATATGGATCTCATGATGAAGCATCAGGGTAAATATTAAATATATGAATAAAATCACCACTACAAAGTGTGTAGATAAAAATAACATGACTCATTATTTTAGGATTATGGTGGATAGGATTTTATTCTATGTTATGTATAACATTCAATGTGATTAGCTCACATTCTAGGTAACCCTAGAAGACTAATCAGTGTGAATAGGGGGTACACCCCTATGAGGTTATTTAATCCAACACAGTTTATGGTCTAGGAACACATGTCATGTACCTTGAATTAAAATGACCCGGGAGTCTATGGTACATGAAAGGTAACATCTACTATCCCAAATTTTAAGTATTATAACCTACATACCATGTATATGGATTTCTAAATTCCATGTGGGGGTCCAATATATGTCTAGGATTCTACATATGGATATACATCATATACCCAGTGGAACATGGTTCATACTCTTACAAAAAACAAATAGTATCCATAATACCAAATACCAATATTAATTTGGACATATAAGTAGTTTATACTAAGTGTATTTTTATTTTGGATGAGATAGTGGCCCTAAATTTGAATATTGGAATACAGACCATGGCATGATTGACTCCAGTAACATTATAATGATCTATACCAGCTTTTAAAATTTATTATTAAATTGACATCCTCTATAACTATAAATTTATATTAGTTAATAATTTACCATCACCATCAATATTTACGGTCGGTAATCTCTTCCAGATGGTTTAGGGAACAATATAATATTCCCATGGATTAGATAAGTTTCACTTCTATGACCACATTATAGAGTGAAGGATATCCTATTGGTGAAGTTGACTTCCCCCTATATAAAGAGTTAAAGAATGCTGTGGGATCCCCCAATAAATTTGGAATCCCCCATCAATTATAGGGGTATAGTATCCTCTGTAATATGTATATATAGGTTATGTAGGATGTTAGTTTTGTTAACTTGACTATCTTGTAAGAAAAGAAAAATTCTTCTTGATAGTTGTTAGTAATGAGGCCTTAATTTATGACATGGGTCTTTCCTAGGAGTGTATCTAGTCTCTTATTTCCACAACCTATTTATTTTTTTCTATAGAAAAATCTACATTAATTAATTTTTTTTAATTTCATCGGGTCTTTTTAGGAATTTTTTATTTTCACAAATGTATGGGATCTTCCCATATGTGTTATTTATTATTTAGAAAATGGGTAGTTTAATGGTGATATATGTAGTCTAGGTGTGGGTGGTGTATAGTATTTCTTAGTGGCACTATCAGTGAGACCATAGATACACTATGGTGGTTGTGTGTAGGTACAATATTTTGACTATTTTTTTCATAGACATATTTTTTTTCTCGTTTTATGGGTTTTATTTTTCTAAATACATTCCTCTTATGTATAGGAATGATCTATTATGTATTATTATATGTTATTCCTGAAATTATTACTCTATTTATTACTATTTTTCAATATTATGGTATATATGGGGATGTGTGTTTATGTGTTTGTATAGGTACCTTAGGCTACAACCTACCATGTGTATGCTATTCTTACTCAGTGATAGTCACAATCCCCTAGTCTATTATATTCAACAATGGGGTGGCATGATTAGCTTTCCAATGGTCTAGGAAGGGCCTTATTAGGTCAAGTCATGAAAAAGTAATATAAATTCCAAATTGCTCTTATGAATGAGCATATATATAGAATAATTGTGATATTTTTTTGGGGATTTTAGAGTAATGATGTTGAGGTTTCTCAAGATTGAATACCATGTCTTGTAACCTATTTATGGTTTGTAAATATATATACCTATGAAATAGTACTCTAATAAATTACTTTTCAACTAGTTATATAGAGGCACCCATTGATGGAAAAAAATGGTACATGCATCATATAGGAAATAGTTTTTGATTTCTATGTACTTCTTGAGCAATATACCTATAAACTCTCTATTAACACTAGTATATAATTAAATAATAGAAGAAATTTATATGTCAATAGCTATTGAGGATTATTATTTAGGGTTTTATTGATGACTATTTATGTGATGAGGCCTCATTTAAAGGGTCAATGCATGATGTGTTTCCTATAGGAGGAAAGTGAGTAGTTCTTATACTTGTTAAGTGTTGTACATACAGACCTTGAGATTTTTAATCTTATATTATCAAAAATGGTTATTATCAAAGAATTAAATTATTTTACGACATGGATACACATAATCTAAGTTAGTTCTAAGAGATATAGAGGAATATGATGACCTAGTAATAGGGTGTGTTAGATCTAAAAGTTACAGAAGAATAGCTAGAGTTGGTGGTCCATATGTTATGCGTTATTTTGACCCCTTGTTGACTGATGGTATTCTTACAAGCTATTATTATTCATGATATAGCATTATGTGGGATGATATTGGAAACTGAGACCAAATATTAGGTGACACTTCCTTAGATCTAGTTGAAGCACCTCTTATGGGATGAGTATTATGCGGTGACCCTGAATAAAAAAACCATTGTGAAATCTATAAAAACAAGAAATGTACCTAATACCACCTCATTTTATGGATCAACATCTAAAAAAGTGATTTCAAAGGATTTTAACACACCCTTATACTTCCAATCTCGTTGATTTCCTTCTTGGGTGACTGGCTTCAGAAAAAAATTAAAAAATGACCCAATACCTTACAATTAAAGCATCTCACCATTGACTTACCATTAATTGTTGGACCATTTCCTTGTAATCATGAGAGATGTGTCCAAACTTTCAACATTAGTCTAATTTCCCAGAATTTATAATACATTCACCAGGATGCCTTCTACCACACTTTTCACAAGAAAGGAAATTGATTTTCTTACCTCATGATTTTTTGAAAGAATTCTTCCCTAAAGCCTGAAAACCTAGATAATTCTTATTATTTTAATCATAAGGAACATACATATCAACAAAATACATCTCTATTTTTTCAGCATAATGAACAAGTTTCTCATAGCTTTTAAACTCTTCTGAACCCAATAATCTTCACAAAAATGGTTTCAAACTAGAGTAAAATCTATTTATTTTAATATAAAAATAAGGATTAAAATCTATTATATACCTGACCTATCTTGTAAAATTATCTTCATATGCTTCCACAAAATCATCATCATTTGGCTTCAGTTCCATGAATTGTTTCTCTATTCTTTGTCAAACAGTTTTAGGAAAATATTTTTCGAGAAAACAACTCTTAAAATCATCCCACTCCAAACTATCAAGATCATATATTTATCTCTTATTAATAACCAGATACCCCCATTGATCAAATTCCACTTCCAAATGATAAATGGACAGTATTACCTCATGATGTTCAGAACGTCCCATGACATCAAATATCTTTTATAGCAAATTGATTCATCCTTAGACTATCACTGGGTCTGTGGTTCTACTGAATACTGGAGGACGTTTCCTCATAAAATGATCTATAGATGAAAAATTTCCCCATGGTATATCATGTTAATCTCTAGCATGGATACCTCCACTATTTATTTCTTATTTCAACTTATCCATTGTTGTCACAAACTGATCGATTCCGATTCCCACCATTCCGGGTAGTAGATTCAGAAAGATATCATCCTCTTGGTGCCTTCTTATATCAGCTTCCCTATTTCTTCTATGAAAAACCATTATGAACATACATATCTTAGATGAAGAAACATTTTAATCATTAAATGATATAACATTTCCATTTGACCATAGAGTAAAAATCAAAGATGGTATTCTCTTAACATCATCCCAACCCCTAAACTTATCTAAACCATACTATGATACCAACTAGAAGGTCCCGACCTTAAAATGTTACTTAATATTTAATTTTAGTCGAGAACATAAATTATTACACATTGAAGATCTTTTTAGGTTTAGAGTTTAAGGAAATTCAGACATAAACTTACATAACACCTTATAATCATACATGTGTATACTATTAAAATAATATCATTTTTTTTAAATAAAATACTTCTCAAATAAAACAAAATCTCTTTGAAAAATTATAATGACATTTAAATTGTCTTTCTTAATTCTCATACAAATCCTTATAAAATTTTAAAAACCTTTAAAAACTTGGGATGAGCAAAAAAATCTCCGTAAGGGATATATGGAAAGAAATCATTAGTCAAGTGATAACATAAAATCTAGTAAAACCCATTTCATTAAAAATATTTTACATGTGTGGAAACATCATGTTTATTACTTGGTAAATATTTAGAATATCACTCTTATAATAACCCTTACACATGGAATAACCATTTTTTAAAATTCCATCATTGGAGTACCCAACACATTGGAGAGTTGTAATGGGGCTCCCCCGTCATATCTTGAGCTATCTTGGGCTCAACCCCACATATATTAATCTATAATGGGTATCACCTATAATATCATGATATATAAAGGTCTCAACCCAATATAAATAATTTCCATTGAACATATCATGAATAAAACACTTCCTAATTCATTTACACCCTTGATCAAAACACATTCACATTTCAAAATACCATTTTTCGTAAAAATCACTCTTAGAAAATAAACATTTAACACACACAAAAATGAAAATTATTACTCAAAAATACATATAAAACATATAATTTAGATAGATTATTATCACAAAATCATGTAATCATAATATAACACTCATGACATGAAAAAATAATATCCCCTTTGGATTTCATAAAGAGACATCTAAAAAAATTAAGAGGAAAGTACTTTATAAATACAATAAATTTTTTGATAGAATTGATTAAATGAAGGGAATATGTATATATACTATAAATACACATAATAAAACATTATATAATCAAATTAAAATTCAAAATTCATCTTATCATGATGAAAACCCTTGATGTTGATGGTTAACCCAAATAATGGGATTGGGTTTAGAATTCACTTACAATATTTCGGCATGGTATCAAGTGTACATGGGAGAGATTAATGAGAGAGAAATGGGTCTCTCATAATTAATATATAATAAGGTAATTATGGTGGAGGTGCAAAAATATACCCAATCCTTAGGAAGTAAAAAAATAAAGGAGCACAATATAGAGGATATTTTGGAAAAAATTTGGGAAAGAGAGGATCCTTACCTCTGGTTTGACTTCCCTCAAATAAATTTAAACCTCTTGTATGAAGGTTAAAATAGTGTAATTGATATTTTATAGATACATATTTACATTTATAACACCTTTAATGTTAATTTTATAACATCATTCCACCAATTCATTAATAATATTTTTTTAATTCCATTGTTTTCATGTGCGTTCTTCACATGGTTTGCATGATCGGTTCATCATGGATATTCTTGTCAATTGGCTATGAAACAGAAGAATTGGAATGGAATGGTATTTACATATTTACATAACCATAAATTATACAATTTATCATTTTTAATTCTGACATGATGATGATTTATAAGTTAAAACATTATTGATTTTTGTTTAGGTCATTTTGGCGATTCTTCGGTCATAATGAACTCATTTTGTTTTATAAATTAATAACATGTGTAAAAAATGATTCATAAGACTTATATAAGATATAATAAATAAATTATAATTTTTTTCAACCCTAAAAATGAGTTTATTCTCAGACTTGAAGGATGTAAAAGAAATTGAAATGATATTGTCCACAATGTCGTTAAATCGATACATCACAAACGTCATTTTAACTTCTATAATAAGTGGAATAGGTGAAAAAGTATAGTAGTGAATATTCCATAAAAATGATGAAATCCATAATTTTTAAGATACTGGATAATTCATGCTTCTTGGATATGTGGAGGTGGTGAAATAAGAATAATTGAATAGAAAATTAAAATAAAAGAAAGAAAACAAAAGAGGATGTTTACCTCTTGATCTCTTATCCTTGAGATCCTTATAAATACCCTTGGTTTTGGCCTTTTGGTGAGACCAGAAGGTCTTGAACTTGGGGGAAGGGGATTGAGTGGTGTATTTTGATGATCTTAATTATGTATCAAGGCCTGAGAGGTATGGGAGGAAGAGGGAAATTAGGCTGGTATTTATATTGGAGGAGAGGAGAGGTTTTACATTATTTAAATCATTATTTTAATATGTTTTCTCAAGAATATGAATAGTCTTGATTAATGTGACCTAAAATAGTAATAAGTTCATGTGAGTTCGAAAAAGTGGTATTATATCAACCTTACATCACCTATCATGCAGTAAATTAACTATTTAGTATTTATCGTAATTTATCATATATTTCTATTAAAAAAATTCAAGTATTTTAGAAAATTACAAAAAATTCACCCCAACCATTTTTCGACATATAGAATCCAAAAATGAACTCCATTTTATAAAAATATTTTTCTATATATGAAAAATTTAGTTTTTAAATAAAATAATATTTTATTCGTAAAATAACATTTTAAAAAAAATCATTTACTTATTTCAAGATATGGGTATATCACACACTTAATCAAATATTATATATATATACTATCATAGGTGATATTACTATTAATAAGGGGATGTTAATATTCATAAGGGTGGAAATACTATCCAAAAGGGTATGTTACTATTACACAAAAATTAAGTTGGTCTTATTAGATTCTAAATAACATACTGATTGAAATTGTGTATATTTGTTTTTAGAAATTCAAAACAAAGAAGTGGGAAACTTAAGTTTAGTGTTAATTATAACTATATACTTAAAAAAATGTTTCATCCATTTAAATTTACTTTTAAAACATTGGGGTGTTACACATGTAGATGAGGAGAATGTTGAATTATAATTAAGTTTCAATGTTTTTTGAATTCATTAGATATTCCATAAAATTTTTTATTGATTCTTCTATGAGTGTATGTTAAATCTAGATATTTATCAAGAGAATAAAGATAGTGTAGTTTTATTATGTATCACCACATATGCTAGAGTTCTGGACTGATCCTTGAAGGTAGAGAAATTTTTAGTTGATGATCTTTAGGTTGTAGTTGGGGAATGTATATTCAATAGAGAAGATTAATTATTCTTGTCTAGTAAATGATGGGTTGTTGGATCATGACTCATGATACATTGAAAAGCTCAAGACTATTCATAGGTGTCATCCGATTAGAGATTTCTGTTGGGATATATTTAGTTTGAGGATATGAGATGCTACACCTATGAATATTAGTGCTAACTTGATATAGATAGTCTTACCCATAAGGTAAAAATAGTTATTCATAATTTGGATAGGCCATTGATAAATACTAATTTACATAACCAAGGACCCACTTTTGGTGGACCTGGAGACCCTTAGTGTGCTATTTTTACAAAGTAGCCAATGAAGCTATATGGGTGGCTGATTTTATGATCCAATATCACCTCCAATACCTATAACTAGACCATTCTAGGCATAGAGAGTTCACAGTCAGGGTTGAATACAAATATATATATATATAATGGAGATATATGACCAGGCAACTTAGGAGAGGTTTTTATATAGGATACTTGTCTTCTTCAACATTGTATCTATTTCAGTAGACACAATCATGAGGTATTTCTATATAACTTATCCCATATTATAGAACTAGATATTTTATTAGAGAACCTAACATCACCAATATAGCCATAGTCTCATATTGGGATAGATTCTATGATCACACTCAACTATGAGTGATGTGGCATATCACTTAGAAGAGAGAGGTTCATGTTTGATTTCATAGTGGTTATGGCGAAGTTTTATTATGTAATTAATTGTATTGATTCACTATTAGTAGCCTATTACTAGATTAAGGAGGATTAAATTGTGAGTTTTTTTGTCAATTATCATCACCTTAACTAGTGATGGTCAAGAATAAATACCCATTGTTTATAATCAATGATCTCCTTGACCATATAAAGGAGGATAAGTGGTTCAAAATGATTGAATTCATGTCAATCAATGAGTAACTATGAGTAAATGAGTATGATATATAAAATAAGACAATAAATTGTATATTTGGTGATGACGAGTTTCTACTTATTCCCTTTTTTATTCATAATTTCCCAGAAGTATTAATAGGACTCATAAACTTGGTTCTTCATTTTTTCCAAGACTGTTACATGGTGAAATTCATTGACAGACTATTTTTTTCTCATTATCAGAGGTTGAGAATATAGACCATTTTTGAAAGGTTCTATAAATACATTTTTAACATCAATAATATGGGAATCTATCGATGTGTCAATTCAATATTGGATAGGTACACTTCCTAGTACATGTCATATTCTTGGTTGGAGTGGTTATAGAACCATTAAATATCATTTTTGTTCTAGATTTTCATCCACATCAAAGTTTTATAGTGCTGTATAGTTTTCTTAGTTTGTATGGTGTAAATACCTAGAAATTCCATGTAATTTTTTTATTAAATGGGAATTTTACAAGTCCACAAAAATTAACGGCATGTGATTCCGAGGCTCGGAGTGCTCAGAATGAATTTATGAACTATTTTTTTCAGGTATGTTCATTAAACATGCGAGCGGGTTTTTCTAACTTTTGAACCAATGCTGAGAATTGAAATTCAAGGGCACCGTTGAACTTGCAGCACCGGTAGTCGATTAAGGAGATCTTCACCTCAACCATAGTAGGTCGAGGGTGGAAGTTAGTTTTCACTTATTTGTGAAAGAATAAAATAAAATAAAATTGTGTAACATTTTATTTTCATTTGAAACTCCCATGTGGATGTTAAGAGGTGGGGAACACCAGAACTAAACCTCCCATTTGAGTGCTAAGTGGTGGGGACCACCAAAACTAAACCTCCCATGTGAGGTTATGGAGGTGGGGACCACCGAACATAAAATCCCCAATTTGAATTTAAGGGAGGGGACCACCCGAACCCTCCAAATGTGAGAAACCTCTTGAACTCCCTCTTTAATGAGGGAGGTGACCTTTAGGTTTCCCCAAAATTTATTATGCCAACATCAATGTAATTATGATGCCAATTTAATTTGTCCCAACAATTAAATTAGGAAAACATATCATATTTGATACCTTTTATTTTTGGTGGAATTGGGGGAATTGTTGGAAAAGGGAAATTGGGAGAGAACCTTGGAGGAATTATTCTTCTCCAACGAAGAACACTCCTCCAACGAAGAACACTGACACACAACTTAGAGCTCTTCCTCAGGACATCCTCCAACATGGGACATATTCAACCAAAGACCATCCTTTCCTCCTCATCGACTTTTCCTTTTTGGTAATACCTTGGTGGAATTCTTCTGTGTGGCGTATCTGTGTGGCACTTACCTATGTGGTATTCTTTCCTTTGTGGAACAGTTGAGCTTTGGGATTTTGAGTTGGACTCTGTGTTTTTCTCATGATTGAGATGAGTTTACTTGATAACTTAGGTATATGTATGGGAATATACCTAATTAGGGTTGTCAATTGATTCCATGCTGTGTAGTTTATCCTTGGTGGATTTTGTGAGACCTTGAGGGTCTCGGGGTCCCTACTGAGTATCGTTATATACACCCCTGCACGGGTTATGCCTGAACCCTATTGTGTTTGGTGCATATGACAGACAACGCTGACTGAGGATGAGAGTACCATGAATAGAGGTAGCTCGGAGGTGGACGTTAGATGAGGCGAACCATAGAGACGACTGTTCGTGAGCTGTACCTACCCTTCAGGTAGGATTTGTGGTGGACGATCCAGGAGCTGTTTTTCACCTATCAACCATCTTGTACTTCCTAGTTTTCCTTGTAATTTCCAATTGGGCTTGTATTCTGGCCCCTTTTTCTTACTGTACTCACTCTGTTTACTATTCAGTTTACTTGAGTTTGTATCTTGCTGTGTGCTTGGTTGTGTGTATTACAGTTTATAAAGGCAATTCCTTACCACTTTTAAGGAATATTCCTTCGGTGCTAGTCACCAGCCCCTGTCCTATGGAAGGCAGGCTTGGGGTAGTCATGACACGGGCCCCGGGGGATGGGTCGTGAAAAATTGGCATCAGAGGAGTCGGTTCTACCGTAGAATATAGAACTCTAAACTTTCTTTTTAATAGAAATTGTGTTAAGTGTAGTGAGTGTGATGATCAATTTAGGGAATTCAATGTTGGTGCGGTGGCCGATGTATCCATACACTAGGACCCTGACTTCTTATTTCAGACTCAATGCATGAGAACACTAATTGCATGTTTGTTTTGAAGAGTTTTATTTGTGATCTCTTTGAGTCAGCTCAACAGGTATAAATTTTTAGCCGTGGCACACCTGTTTCTTTTCAGGATACCTCCATGTAGACAGCCATCTAGGGTTCCAGATATAGTACGCATTGATAGTCCACCGAGCGATGATGCCTCGGTGTAGGGCCCTCTTCCAGTAGAGGTAAAAGCGGAGGCACCGACGGTACCATTACCCTTTGGGCCACTGATGCCACCAGCCCCAACAGCAGAGGGTGCACGCTGCTTGAGCGCGTTTCATGGGTTCCAGCGCCAGAGGACACCTAGGTTCAGGGGAGAGATGGACCCACAAGTGGTTGAGGATTTATTAGAGGATGTGGTGAGAGTTTTCCGACTGGTAGGGACACCAGACGATCTCATGGTGATCCTTGCCGCTAGCCTTCTTCAGGAAGAAATAGGTAGATGGTGGAGCTTGATGCTCCAGGTTCATGAAAAGGTGACACATCTCTGGGAAGACTTCGAGATCCTGTTTTGGTTAGAGTTTTTTCTAGAGACTCTTTGTGCAGTGTGCATACATGAGATTATTCATATGCAGTACGGCATCATGACTGTCTCTCAGTACTCTGCAAGTTTCACTAACCTCTCATGCTAATCCACTGATATGGTGCGAGACCCATTCTTTAGGGACTAGACCTTTGATTAGGGACTTAGGAAAGAGATCAGGGCTTCGATGATTTCTATTAGCATCCCGACGCAAGAAAGGGTGTTAGAGAGAGCCCTATTAGTGGAGAGTTTCCTTGCTGAGCAGTCACCAGTAGTGAGACCCACCACTAGTCATCATGTAGTGGAGTCTTCTGTAGATGGCAGTAGATAGATGTCACAGAGGTCCAAGAGGACCAGACCTACAGGTGGATGACCACAAGATTCATGGTCAGTTGTGTGGGGCACCCGAGGTAGAGCCAATCATGTCAGGAGCGGGCAGTGTTACGCATGCAGAGAGCAGGGTCACATGGCTCGTGACTGTCCGAACCGCTGTATGGATGATCAGCAGACTGTCAAAGGATCTTCTATGCAGAGATAGAGGTTCGACCGAGGAGGTCCGCAGGGAGTAGGCGGACGTGGTAGAGGAGATATCCGTGCAGCTAGCGGTGGGTGACAATTTGAGATGTTACCGCCACCATCACCAGGTGGTCCACTCGGACCACATGGAGCAGAAGGACATGGGCGAGCTCAGCTCCAGGTAGCTGAGGCTTATGATCACGGTGCTCCAGAGATGATACAAGGTACGATATGTGTCTACTCCACCTTAGCTGCAGTACTTATAGAGACATGTTCCATTAATTACTTTATTACTACTTCCCTCATTCAGAGCTTGGAGATTCCGATGGAGTCTTTGGCTTGATCCCTATGGCTAGAGACTCCTACGGGAGAAGATTCCATAATTACACACTGGTTCCGGTAGTGCGAGCTTACTTTATGAGGTGAGAGATTTGGCTGGGATCTCCTAGTAGCGGTGTCAAGGCCTTACAATGTCATCTTGGGTATGGACTGGTTATATAAAGTCCATGCTCATATTGACTGTATTAGGCACAAAGTGTGGTGTGTCTACATGGATGGGACTAGGTTTACCTTCACCGGTGAGAAGGGAGCCTTTGCAGCACCTGATGGACTTACCCGGAGGAGAGTGCAGCCGATCACTCATCAATTGGCTAGCCTTACCCTCAGAGCAGTTGATGTGGAGATTCTAAGCTATCCTGTAGTGGGGGACTAGTACGTGGATGTTTTCCCTGATGTTGGTCTGGGTCTACCACCTCATAGAGAGGTGGACTTTTACATTGACTTGTAACCCAGGAAGACACCAATATCTACACCATCATATCAGATGAATCCCACAGAGCTTCGTGAGCTATGGGTATAGCTAGAGGACTTGAAGGGGAAGGGATTCATTCAGCCCAGTGTATCTCTTTGGGAAACCCTGATTTTGTTCGCCAAGAAGGAAGATGAGAGCTTAAGGCTTTGTGTTGACTATCAGCACCTGAACCTGGTGACCGTGAAGAACAAGTTCCCACTTCCAAGGATTGATGACCTCTTTAATTAGCTGAAGGTATCATAGTGCTTCTTGAAGATAAACCTTAGATCAGGTTATCACTAGCTCAAAGTAAGAGATGAGGATGTGCAGAAGAAGACTTTAAGATGTCGGTACGACCACTAAGAGTTCTTGGTTATTCTATTCGGTGTAACCAACACTCCATCAGTGTTCATGGGACTCATGAACATGATCTTTCAGCCATACCTTCATTTCTTTTTAGTAGTCTTCATCGATGACATTTTGATTTACTCGACTACTGAGGAGGAGCAAGCCTATCATTTGCAGGTAATACTGGACACACTCTGAGAGCACCATATTTATGGTAAGCTTTAGAAGTGCTAGTTCTGGATCTGAGAGGTTCACTTTCTAGGACATGTCATATCAGTGGCTGAAGTTGCAGTAGATCTAGCAATGATTGAGGCGGTACTTTCTTGGGAGCCACCCAGGAGTGTGACAGAGGCACGAAGTTTCATGGGTTTGGCCGGATACTACCAGATATTTGTGCCATATTTCTCCAGATTTTCAACACCACTGTTAGCATTGACGAAGAAGGGGAAACCCTTCATGTGGTCGAAGATAATCCAACAGAGTTTTCAGGATCTGAGGTAGAGGATGACTAGTGCCCCCATCTTGAGACTTCCAGAGTAGGGTGTAGGGTACATAGTCTATTGCGACACATCAGGGACCAGACTCAGATGTTTCCTCATGCAGGAGCACGAAGTTATCGCATATGGTTCTCGAAAACTAATACAACATAAGAATAACTACACTACCCAGGACCTGGAGTTAGCAGTAGTGGTCTTCGCCTTGAAGATGTGGCGACACTATCTGATGGATGAACATTTTACGGTCTACTATGATCATAAGAGTCTTAGGTATATCTTCTCTCAAAAGGACCTGAACCTGAGACGACTATGTTGGCTTGAGTTCCTCTAGGACTATGAATTTGGGATAGTCTATACTCCTGGGAAGGGGAATTGTTTAGCAGATGCACTCAGTAGGAGGTCTGGTATACAGCTGCTAGGCAAGGCGACAGAGTAGCTAGCCGCTTTACAGATATCCTTTTTGGATCGGGATGGAGTAGTTTTTCTTCAGTATCTTATATTCACTCCCCCACTTCTTCAGTGAGTTAGGGAGGTGTAGTGTGGGGACGATGACTGTGAGGCTTGACGTGCTCAGATATCCTCAGGGCAGGCACCTGATGGATTTTCTGAAGGTGGGGAGCATGTCATCCTCTTCATAGGATGTACCATGGTACTAGAGTCACTTTTGGATGAAGTGATTAGGGAGTTCCATGCATCCCATCTAGTAGTACATCTAGGAGTGGAGAAGATGTACCAAGATCTCCGACGACAACACTGGTGGCCAGGAATGAAGAAAACAATAGTAGATTTTGTCTCTCGGTGCCTCACTTATCAGCAAGTGAAGGAAAAACATCATGTACCAGTAGGCTTGGTTTTGCATTTAGAGGTCCCAGAGTGGATGTGGGATGGGATATCCATGGACTTCATGATAGGACTTCCATGTACGTGCAGAGGTCATGATTCTATCTTGGTGATCATCGATCGACTCACCAATTAGTCCCACTTCCTATCGATTAGAGAGCAGGGTTCAGTAGATATCTTGGGACTCCTCTATGTGCAATATATTTTGCGGCTACATGGTGTAACCTTAATGATTGTCTCCAATCGTGATGAATGTTTTACTTCCCAGCTATGGAAAGGGTTTTAGGAGGCTTTCAGGACACAAATTCATTTGAGAACCGCCTTCCATACTCAGATGGATGGCCAAACTGAGTGGACGATTCAGACCCTCATGGACATGTTGCGTGCTTGCGTCCTCGACTTTGGTTGTAGTTGGGAGGATCACTTGCCTTTGGTGGAGTTTTCATACAACAACAGCTATCACTCCACCATTGGGATGACACCTTTTGAGGCTTTGTATGAGTGACTTTTCAGATCACCTTTGCGCTAGACTGACCCAGGGGAGTCAGCACTTGTGGGACCAAAGATGGTTCAGGATACCATAAAGAAGGTACAAATCAACCAGGAGTGTATGAAGACTGCACATAGCAGGAATAAGTCATATGACGACAGGAGACGGAGACCTATAGAGTTTGAGGATGGTGACCACGTCTTTCTACGGGTCCCACCTCAATGAGGTTTGCGTAGATTTGGATGAGGCGGTAAGTTATCTCCAAGGTTCATCGGACCCTTCCAGGTCCTCAGTAGAGTTGGCGAGGTGAATTACCGCTTAGCTCTTCCACCTCAGTTGCACCAGGTGCATGATGTCTTCCACGTATCCCAGCTGAGGAGATACATGCATGACCCTTCCCACGTCATCGACCATAGAGAGATGGACATCGACGATGGGGCAACTTTTACAGAGGTTCCAGTTGAGATTGAGGATCAATAGGAGCGGGTTCTTCGGGGGCGGTCGGTACCTCTGGTGCTCATTCGTTGGTAGCACGGAAACCTCCCGGAGATCACATGGGAGTGGGAGGCACAGATTCATACTCATTACCCCCACTTGTTTTCCAAGTTTTGAGTTGGAGATAATGAAGATGTAAATACCTGAGGTGGGGAGAATGTAAAGACCCAGAAATTCCATGTATTTTTTTTAAAATGAAAATTTTTGGATTCCACAAAAATTGACGGCGCGTGATTCCGTGGCCCGGAGTTCTTGGAATGAATTTCTGAACTTTTTTTGGATACATTCAGTAAACGTGCAAGCAGGTTTTTCTAACTTTTGAATCGGTGCTCAGAATTGAAATCCAAGGGCACCGTTGAACTCGCAACGCCGATAGTCGATTAAGGAGACCTTCACCTTGACTGCAGTAGGTCGATGGTGGAAGTTAGTTTTTCACTTATTCGTGAAAGAATAAAATAAAATAAAATTGTGTAACATTTTATTTTCATTTGAAACTCCCATGTAGAAGTTAAGAGGTGGGACCACAAAAACTAAACCTCCCATTTGAGTGTTGAGAGGGAGGGACCACCAGAACTAAACCTCCCATGTGAGGTTATGGAGGTGGGGAACACCAAACCTAAACCCCCAATTTAAGTTTAAGGGTGGGGACTACCCGTACCCTCCCAATGTGAGAAACCTCTTGAAATCCATATTTAATGAGGGAGGTGACCTTTAGGTTTCCCCAAAATTTATTATTCCAACCTCAATATAATTATGATGCCAATTTAATTTGTGCCAATAATTAAATTGGGGAAACATATCATATTGGCTACCTTTTAATTTTGGTGGAATTGGGGGAAGTGTTAGAAAAGGGAAATTGGGAGAGAACCTTGCAGGAATTCGTCTTCGCCAATGAAGAATGCTCCTCCAATGAAGAACGCCAATGCACAACTTCAAAATCTTCCTTGGGACATCCTCCAACGTGGGTGGTCTTCAATCGACGACCGTCCTTCCCTCCTCATTGACATCAACAAACGAATGAGGTAGGGGTGTGTTTTCAATTGATCAATGTTAGTTTTTCCTCTCACATTGAATCATTCCCCTTGAGATGCTTTGTACCTCCCTAACGCGGAGTGTACGGGCCAAAAAAACATGGCCCAACCCCTCTGCAAACCTGGTAGTTCTTTTGTGTGTTCTTCACGACGGTAACAACGACTGGTGCCAGCGTTTGGCACCGATGGAACTTGAGAACCACGATCGGCATGGTGACCAACTGCGACGAAGGTGAAAAAAGGAGGGTGGCTGGTCAAGCCGGCCGTCAGCGAAGGCATGACGCGCGACAACGCCTTATGGCCAGCCACGGCGGACCGCTGTCCCGCGACCTCCACCGACCCGCAACCTTGTGACCACCATGGCCTCACTGCCTTGCGGCTCTCCGGGGAACCCGCGAACTCCTCCTTCCCAAGACCTCACCACCCTATGACCCTCCGCGCCACCCCACGACCATCCATGCCGCCCCGTGGCCTCGTTGCCCCGTGGCCCTCCACGCCGCCCCAAGGCCCTCCATGCCACCCCGTGGCCCTCCATTCCGCCCCGAGGCCCTCCACGCTGCCCCGCGAAACTCCAAGCCGCCCCGCATCCTTTCCGCCCCGCGTCCTCGCCGCCCCGCAGCCTCCTGCCCCATAGCCTCACCTCCGTGCGACCCTCCACTCCGCCCCCAGAGCCTCGCGACCCCGTAGCCTCATAGCACTCTCACGGAATCCGTGGCCCCCACAACCTGCACGGCCCCCGCGGCCTCACGTCCCCTATGGCCCCCTCACTGCCTCCGTGGCCTCGCACTACCCTCATGTCCTCCACACTGCCCAACGTGGGCCGGGCCGCCCAGCGCGGCCGTGCCGTACCCAGCGGGCCGGGCCGGATCCAGCAGGCCGGACCCGACCCACCGGGCTAGGTCGACCTGAATTGGGTCGGGTCGACCCGAATTGTGTTAGGTCGGCCCAGGCTGGGTCAGGCTGGTTTAGACCAGACTCGGGCCAACTTCAAACTTTTCTCTCTACCGGCCATAACTTTGGCACCGGGTGTCCGATTGAAGAACCGTCAACGGTGCTGGAAACCATGGAGAAAGATGGTCCCTTTGAGTATACCCCACTGGATATTTTGAAAATGTTGGAGTACGGTTGGGTTGGATCTATCACGAATCCAACCTGGCCCTCGGGGATAAAATGCTAATAACTCATAGACCAGGCGTCCGATTGACACACCGTCTATTGCATTGAGACCCCTATGATGTGGCGGTCCTTTTGGTTACTTCTTTGTAGGACTTCCTGGAAGTTGGAGTATTGAGAAGTGGCTTGAGGAGCAGACCATCTTGGAGACGAGCAAGCTTAGTGCGGGAACCCAGTAGATGGCTATGACGTGAAGAATGAATAGAGATCCTGTGTTGACCAGCACCTAGCGATCTTGTGTGGGTCAGCACCAATTGATCCTATGTGGATCAGCACCGAGCGATCCTCTGTGGGCCAGAACCTAGGGATCCTATGTGGGTCAGTACCGAGATATCCTGTGTGGGTCAGTAGTAGAGCCTCTTAACAGAGTAATATGAATTAGTAGTTACATCTAATCATCTCTACTACTGTACTTAAGTTATAACTGGTGTGAGATGAGACCATACCTATGTGGTACTTTTCCTTTGTGGTAATACCTTGGTAGTATTCTTCTGTGTGGTGTACCTGTGTGGTACTTACCTATGCGGTATTCATTATTTTGTGGAACAAAAGAGCTTTGGGCTTTTGAGTTGGACTATGTGTATTCCTCATGATTGATATGGGTTTACTTGATAACTCAGGTATATGTATGGGAATATACCTAAGAAGGGTTTTCAGTTGATTTCATGCTGTGTGGTTTATCCTTGGTGGATTTTGTGAGACATTGAGGGTCTCGGGGTCCCTACTGAGTATCGTTATACTCACCCCTGCACGGGCTGTGCCCGCACCCTGTTATGTTTGGTGCAGACGACGGACATCGCTGACTGAGGATGAGAGTACTAGGACTGGAGGTAGCTCGGAGGTGGACGTTAGATGAGGAGAACCACAGACATGACCGTTCGTGAGATATACCTACCCTTCAAGTAGGATTAATGGTGGATGATTCAGGAGCTGCTTTTCACCTATCATCCATCTTGTACTTCCCTATTTTCTTTGTACTTTCTAGTTGGGCTTGTATTCTGGCCCCTTTTTCTTACTGTACACACTCTGTTTGCTATTCAGTTTACTTGAGTTCATATATTACTGTGTGTGTTACAGGTTATAAAGGAAATTCCTTCCCAGTTTTAGGGCATACTCCTTCGGTGCTAGTCTCCAGCCCCTGGCCTATGGAAGGCGAGCTTGGGGTAGTCATAGAACAGGCCCCGGGGGACAGTTCGTGACAGATGGATATAAAAATAGGCCTATCATAGAATTCTAAAAAACTTATTCTCTCTTTATTACCTTGGGAAACAATTAGTTTACATTTTTTTGGTAATGAGAATGATTAATGGTCATTGATAGAGCTCCATAAACCCACACTTAAGGGAATAGAGCTAAAAATAGATTCATTTAATAGTATCCTTTATATAGGATTAGGTAAACCAAGCTAAAATTACATATATCCCAATAATTTATTCATTACATCTCAAAATAGTGACATAAACCCAAAAAAAAAATGATTTAGTGTCTCAAAGCACTACCAATAGAAGAAACTGATTTTATAACACTTGTTAATATTAAGACATATTTAAGCTATAAGGGACTACCAAATAGACTTCCCAAAAGTTACTCCCATATTAATAACATGTGGAATTGTAACCTAAAATGGTGTGAGCTCAAATTATTAGTAATAGAAAACTCATATACTGGTTATCAAGGGTTATATTATATATATGATAGGAAATATGAGATGTGGAGAATTATATTATTAAAAAACATGGAATAATAATATTTATCCAAAATATAAAATATAAAATCATGTAAAATAAAATGAAAAAAAACATATAATAGTTTTAAAACATGAGATAATAAACAATATTCATAGAGAATAATCATAGGAATTTTGATATGGCATGTCATATAAATGAAGAAAAAGAGTAAACTATAGAATTATCATTGGTTTAGAAATCATAAAATACTGGAATTAGAAGAAATACATATTTTTCATGGTATGGGGGAATTGGAATTACTAATTTATTCTCATAGTGGAACAATAATCACTATCTATTTTATAAAAACATAGTGAAGAAAGAATCACTATTGGATTCATATAATATAGTATAGCATATATCACTTCCTGATTCCCATAGTGGAGAGATCATAAATTCTAGATTCTGATAATTATCTCATGAGATAAACATCCTTAACCAATTTATTAGAGATAAATATAAGGCTTAAACCTTAAAAATAATAATAGTCTTTACATATATGTGCCACTATAATATGAAAAAAACCATACTTCAAAAATCACTTAATTAACCCCTAGAATAGTGATGTGTTTCAGGAAAATAATTCATAAATCGTTTCATTGGAAAACTAGATAAAGAAGTTGGATACTGGCTTCAAAATATCCCATGTATAATATAATAATAACTAAGGATGTTAACATCAATGAAAAATTCAATTTTAAGATCATTGGATAAATAAAATTGAAAATTATAGGAAATACCCTTTGTTTGAGAGCCTTGAAAACTCCTGAAAAATGTTTTCCTTAAAATGGAATACATTTTTTCAGATAAGATATTTTAAAATATTTCCTTTAAAATAATAATAAAATATTTCCAACAACATAATTTTTATGAGAATTATTCATTGGAAAAAATTATTTCAAATAACATATAAAATCTTGAATAATTCTTTCATATAACCCAAGATATTTAATTCCCTTTTAAAATCTAGAATAAATTTTAAAAATAAATATTTTACTTTCCCTAACTATGAGAATATTTTATTTTATTTAAAAAATAATCATATATTTAAATCATTTGGGAAACTATTTTAAAAAATGGAACATTTTTCATAAATATGATTACTCAAAAAATGATAGAATTTGTAATAGTGAATTTAAAAACATTTTCACTATACACATAAAAGTTGATGTTATGGGTCTTATTGAAAAACAATTTTCAAATTATTGACTAGAATGATTTTCTAAAAATTTGACTGGGAAATGGATACTCAATAATTGAGATTTTAATAATATATAATTGTTTTTAGAGGAAACTATGACTCAGAGAGAAAACATATGACCATGAATGGATGTGTTTTTGAATATTCTAAAATTCTTAAATAGAAAAATTATATTATAAAAAATGTTATTAATTTTGTTTTAAAAAATATGATAAGATAATGATAAAGTTTCCATGGGATAAAAGATAATTATCTTTCCAAATATAATGTATAACATTGGAAGGAAGTGAAAAATATGGACATGGAGGAGAAACCATCGTTAAAGATGATTAAAAATATTCTTAATAATGATATTCTTTTGTAAAAGAAATTAATCAAGGTAAAATCATTGTATTAAAATTCAATTTTTACTAGATAAGAATATAATGGAAAATATAATAAAATCATTAGGTGATATAAACCAATATTTTAATTAATAAGTTAAATAAGAAGAGTTATAACTCAATGAATGGTTATTGAGTTAAGGAACACCCTTATGGTAATCATAACATAAGTATAAAAATAAAAAATATTAATACCTTGAAATAAGAATTAGAATATAATGAAAAGAATCATATTAAATATAATTTATGAAAATAAGGTAGAGAATACACTATATAAAACAAAACATGGTGCTCAGTATCAAACATGTCTTGTGGGATTGAAAATAGAGACTAATAACCCTAAAAAATCATAATCATTAAAATTAAAAATATATGGAAGGTAGAATATGGGATTGATTTTTAATTCCATTTTATTTAATAAATATTTTTTATTAAATAAAATCATGGAAAATATATTTGATATAAAAAGGAAATAATTGGTGAATTCATGTCATATCTAAATAAAGAAAAATAGATACACAAAATATTACATTTAATCATGTCTTGTCAAATGTTATCAATTACCTTTTATAAAAAATAACTGTCTTATTCACCAATTTATTAAACTTATTTATATATATAACCTATTATGAAATTAATTTATATTCATTTATCATATTTACATGTTTATCTATATTTTATTTTGACCAATGGGTGTTAGAACTTTAGATTATTTATTCATACATGTACCATGGTGACAATATCAATTATTAATTGTTTGATCTATGTTAATAATTACCATATTATTCAAGATATAATAATAATTTCATTTAATTGATTGCACAATTCACATTTTCATTTAGAGTAAAACATGGATGAAGATTTGTGTGAATGAAAATTGTGATGACCTAGTTTTGACATGTTTAATGATAAAAGGGGACATGTCAATGAATATATTAAATATTAGTAAAACCATTATATGATCACTAAAATTATATTAAATACATTATTTTACATTATATTACCTTTTAATAACATTCCTTAATCATTCTTCACATAAACATTTCATATCATTCATGTATGTGGAAAAACTAACCCAAAAGAGAGTGTATTATAATGGTTTTACGATTAAGGAAATGTTTTTATATAATGTTAAAATAACTATTAAATAAAATTAATGAATTTATAAATAAATTTTAAAATCATTAAATGTATTCTTAGAACCATCCTTTTTGGTTGATTAAGATTAATGTAATTCATCATTTTTGGAGGTTACAGTTCACATGTATGTAGGATTAACGATTCCATTTATCCATGAATGTGATGGAATGAATAAATATGATAAATTACCAATTCAGAATTATAATTTATAAATATACTACATAATTATTCATAAACTAATCACTGTTAATAACCATTAAATATAGTGATAAAAATAATCTACATCAATTTGTGAAGTTAGTAGTCCGCATGTACACATGAATGATGTATTTTTATTCAATGGAATGCATTGAATAATGGTTTTTCCATCAATATAATAAAATTTTAGTATATTTATAATAATAATAATTTTTTTGTGGCTAGAAAATGTTTGGAAGTGAATTTTTAAGGACTAAAGACTAAGGAGTAAGATATAGTAATGTTGGAAACTTGTGATTTCTCTTTGAAATATACTTAGAAATGGATAACATAGGATAACTAATTTAGACTAGAGGCATATAAATATGATATAGGATTCTATTTTAATCAAAATTTCATATTTTTAGGATGATATTTAAAATATATTTGTGTCCGACTATGCGGTGGAAGTGATTCCCATTCATAAGTGAAGAGAAGGGTAATTTTGGAAGTATCCATTTCATTTCAATAATGCTCTGTCACTATTCAGGGGTAAAAGGATAAAAAAGAATAAAATAAAAACTATTTGATAGGTTTTGATTTATAGTCCTCTCAACCATGCATTATTTGGACAAACCTTTGTTATATTTAGATTTTTCCCATTAGTTTTTATGATATACAATAATTAACTTTTACCTAGGTAAATTTTTTTTAAACATGATAAATAAATTCCATGCATAGAATTAAATATTAAAATATAACCTATTATGAAAATTATGTTATTTAATATGGAATTAATTTTATAAAAGAAAACTTATATGGTTTGGAAAAGTTAATTTTAAAATAAAGGAACATAGCATATAAAAACTGTTTTTAAGAAAATATTCTTTTAAAACATACGATTTTTGTATTAGGCAAAACTATAAATGAAATTTATATTCATGACATACAATGTTTTATTTAAACAAATAAATTATTTTAGGATAAAAAATAAATGAAAAAAATGTTATTGAAATTATATTTATTTGAGAGAAAATACTAGAAAGTTTTTTTATTATAAAAATACTACATAAGTCTATAAAATGTTAATGAGATATTTTATAATTTTATCACTATAATTTTAAATGAATAATATTACTCATTAGATATATTTTTTATCATGATAAATGTTTAATATGTTTTTAATTTATACATGCATCTTAATATTTTAAAAAATGCTACAGTTTTAGAAAAAACTATATTTTTAACTATTCAACTAAAAATCAATTATTTTAGAAAAATCCCAAAAAATTACTATAAGAAAATTTTTATAATTTAATTTGAAAAATTAATCTATTTTTTAAAAAAATTCTAAAATTTATATATTTCTCTTCCAATTCGAAGTACAATATGTAACAAAAATAATATTCTATTTTTTTTTAAATCTCTAATTGTTCTGAATCCAAATTTGTATAAATCTGTTATTGATTAAAATATTTTTATTTAATAGAGTTTTTATTAATAATAGTATTCATATAATAAATTTTTATTGAATTTACTTTTTTTTCTGTGTGTGAAATAAGAAATAAAAATAGTACTAATTTATAGATGAATATGTTCCAAAATTTATGGGTGTTACATTCCCTAACACCTAAATAAATTATATCCATAAAAATAATTATAACATACTAATTATGATATAATTGGGTATATACAACTTATATATGACTCAATATATAATTTCTTTAGAGGTATCCAATTTACCATCTCAAGTAAGACTAGGAAAAACATATTTTACCTCATTTAGGCATATATTAATATTCCTAACAAATTCTTACAAATATATTTCTATAACATTATGTAAGAGGTTTATAATGATATAACATACACAAATTAATTTTCCAGATCGAATATCCTATAAAATTATAAAACTAAAATTATATTTATAATAACCCATAAAATCATAGTGAATGATCATATGAAAATTTAAGATCATTAATAATAAGTATTCTCTAACGACCCCAATATTTAAACTAATGATACTTTTTCTTAAACTATAAAATGATTCGATAAATGTATAACTCATATTTTCCATATGTTCTCCATGGTTATATTACCATATCTTTTCTAACTAACCTAGTTTCATGTTACATCCTCAAATTATATTGAATTCCTTCTTGATGACTAACAAATAGTACGTGAATCACCCAAAATATCTCCATGGGGTGTCAAAAAAATTGTACAGTTTGATATCTTTTTCATTAACCTTGTGATGAATGATTCAATTCCCAATACACCACATTTATGGTTACTACTCCTAGGTATATATATTCTATATCCTAATAGAGATTTCATTTCAAGGAAAACCACATAATCAAAACATCAAAAAACATTGATGATGTTTTCATAAAAATAAGATTATCTCATAGACTCTACACAAGGGTTTTTACTAATGTTAACATCTTAATTGTAACGTCCTGGATCCGGGTGCCACTCAACAGGTTCCCCAAACCCGGTTCGCCACGTGACCTCAAACGCATTTCCCCAAACGCCAGAGGCTGCCGACTAGCAGTGAGGGCCCAGGTCTGATAGTGGGGAAACTATGCCCTCATTTGTCAAAGTGTAGTGCAACAGAATATATTATAAACATACAATAACAGCGGAAGCAGTAACAGTACATATAACTGAAAAGGATAACTGATAACAAAAGGGAACCAGCATTCATATATATATATGTGAAGATGCAGCATGTCACTATTCTATAAAATAGCAAGAACATGTTACACTACAATACAATACATTACAAATGAAGTAAAAGTACAGAAAATCCAACAGAACAGCCAGTGGCATCGCGAGCCTAGGTTAGGTCCCATGCCCTCCTACTCCTCAGCAAAAATCAGGTACCTGTATAGAGACCCTTGCCCTTATCTACACCTGTAGAAAACTAATCTGTTTGGGCTGAAAAGCATGACCGAAAGAGGGTTTGAGAAATAAATCCTAGTAGGAACCCACCAAAGGCCTGTACCCAACTATGTGAAATCATGAAACAATAGTGTGCAGTAGTAAAATGAAATAAAGTAAGCAGTGCTGAAAGTAACTAACTTAACCAGTTATATTTCCATTTTAATATCCATTTAATAATTTCTTTAAAATATCACCATAGTGAATATTCTAAGTAAACAGCCAATGTCCTCAGACACGTAAACTACTACCCTCAGGTAAAGAGAAAACAAACACAAGAATATGACCACAGACATATGGATATTGCCCTCGAGTGTAAGAAGTGTCGCCCTCAGGCACAGAATCAACTGCCCACAAGCACGGAAGAAGTTTCCCTCAGGCTAAATAGTACAGTGCCCACAGGCTAATCACAACTCTGCCCTCAGGATATACAGGTAACCGGGCCAATCCCAACATGTAAACAAGCATTAAACAAGAAATTACTCTCAAGGAAATTCTACAATCATTACATTAAAGGCATACCCTCGGGTATCCTGGCCAAACGACTAAACAGAGGAAAACACCCCTGGGGTGGTCCTAGATCCAAGCAACGATCCCAAACAACAGTTTTTATTATCAAAATTAACTACCTATTCAACTCTAGGTATTTAAAATATCCAAGTCCTCAGCCACACGATACCCCAACATGGGTTCGTAGCACAAAAAAACACACAAACGCACAATATTTGGAAATTAAACACCAAGACACCTACCTTAAACTCCCCTGATCAGTATACTCGAATGACGTTCCAAGAATCGTCCTAGAACGAGGTAGATCTGAGGTGATTGAAAACTCTCTTAAACTTAAAATACTTTCATTAGAGGAAGAATTGTCAAGAGACACATCGGGAGATGGAAGCTCTTACCCATGCGGTTCCAATGAGATCGACGGAGGCAGAATCAGATTCTCGGTTCACGATCGACGGATCTCCAAAGCTCTGACCTCCTCTCCCTCTCCTTCCTCCAGTTCTAAGCCTTACCTATGAACAAGGGAGGCTACTTCCCATTTTAAGTGAAAAAAACAAAGTAAACGATGTGTATTTCCAAGCACACGACGTGTACTTCCCATTTTTTAACTGTTCCCCTGGCGGCTTCCCGCCAGCGTGGCACTGTTCACCTACCAACATGACTACACGACATGTTTCCTTGAGTACACGGTGTGTTCTGTCGCACAACTGGCCACCGCCTTACTATTCTCCTGCCGACTAACTACACAGCGTGTAAGGGACCACTACATGGAGTGTAGTTAGTCTCTACACCCTTCGTCGCCGACACGACTACACACCCTGTGTACTCATCCCACACGACCAAAAGTACATGACGTGTGGAAAAGTACATGGCGTGTACTTCCAAAATTTAGGATTTTCCCCCATTTTCCATATTTTCTCAAAAACATTTAAGGAAAAGTGAAAAGAAGAAACCCGTACCTCAAAAATAAAAACCGGGTTCTTACAAACTTCCTCCCTTAAAGAAATTTGTCCCCGAATTGCCCTTCCAAGGGTGGTGAAGATAAATCTCAGAACAGCTCTGGCCACTGAGCATATACGTCGGTCTACCGCTCCCAGGTTTCATCCTGCACTCAGCCATGCTGCCATAACACCCGTATGAGAGGAACTGACTGGCCTCGGAGAACCTTCATGCTCCTATCAACGATATGAATCAGATACTCCTCAAATGACACATCAACCTCAAGCTCAACCTCCTCTGGATGAAATATGTGAGACAAGTCTGAATGATAGAGGCACAACTGAGATACATGTAAGAAGTCGTGCATGGCCCAGTACCTCTGTGGTAACTATAACCGGTAGGAAACTAGCCTGACTCTCTCTAGAATCTCAAATGGCCCCACATACCTCGGTGAAAGTTTACCCTATCTCCTGATCTGCCTGTGTCCCAACCTCGGCGAAACACGCAAGAAAACCTGATCCCCGACCACGAACTCCAAAGGTCATCTGCGGCGATCAGCATAAGACTTCTAACAAGACTGCGCGATATCCATCCGCTTCTGAATCAACTGGACCTACTCAGAAGTCTCCTGCACTAGCTGTGGTCCCAGTAAAGCTGCCTCACCTACCTCTAACCAGCACAAAGGTGATCGGCATGGCCTACCATATAAATCCTCTTAAGGTTCCATCTAAATAGTTTCCTAAAAACTATTATTATAGGAAAACTCGACCAGGGGTATGTGATTCTCCCAAGAGCCCCCAAAGTCTAGGATACATGCACACAACATGTCCTCAAGCAACTATACCGTACGCTCTAACTGGCCATCGGTCTGAGGGTGGTAAGCTGTGCTCAGAAGCACCTGTGTACCCAGTGCCCTCTGAAAACTCTGCCATAAACGAGATGTAAAACAGGCATCCCTATCTGAAACGATAGAATGAGGGACCACATGAAGACGTACGACCTATCAGATATACAACTTTCTGAGTTCGTTAACACCTAAGGTCTCTTTGATCGGCAAAAAGTGAGCTACCTTCATGAGTCTGTACACAACAACCCACACGACATCATTTCCTCGAGGTGACCTTGGCAACCCCATCACGAAATCCATCATGACATCATCCCATTTCCACTCCGGAATGGGTAACACCTATAACAGTCCAACTGGCCTCTGATGATCCGCCTTCACCTGTTGGCAGGTGGAACACCTCATAACAAAACCAGTTACATATCTCTTCATACCTGGCCACCAGTACTGACATCTCAAGTCACGGTACATCTTGGTAACCCCGGGATGAACTAACCAAGCTGAAGCATGAAACTCCCGCATCAGTTCCTCGCGTATATCCCCTGGAACCCATACTCATCCATGGAAACACAGAATTTCATCATTTCCTATCATCCATCCAGGAGAAGGGTCCTCACTTGCCACCGACTCCCGTGGAACTAGGCCTTTTGAAACAGATAGCTGTCTCATCCTCACCTTTTCCCAGAGGGTAGAAGTCACAGCTAAAGAAGAAAGATAGATTTTCCCTTGATTTTCGTGAACCTCCAAATGAATCTCAGAGAACAAAGCCATCAGCTGCCACTCATCACTGGCCTCCTACACTGCCTGTATCTGAGTCTTCCTGATCAGTGCATCAAATACTATATTACCTTTACTTGGTGTGTAGGCAAGCTCAAAATCAAAGGACTGTAGGTATTCGACCCACATTTTCTTCCTCATATTTAAGTCACGATGAGTAAAGATATACTTGAGACTTTTGTAGTCCATGAAAACCAAAAAACGTTCTCCCAATAGATAATGTCTCGAACAGCACAAAACATGCACAACTACAGCCAACTTGAGATCATGCGTCGGGTAATTCCTCTCACGTGGTCTCAATTGCCGAGACCCGTACGCAAAAACTCGATCGCCCTGCATTAACACTACTCCCAGCCCAATATCTGATGCATCACATTAAAATGTATAACTCATCCCTTGCTCTGAGAGTATTAGGACTGGTGCTGATTTCAACCTTCCCTTCAGATCCTGAAAGGCTGTCTCGCAAGATTATGACCAAACGAACTTCACACCCTTATTAGTCAAACCCATTAAAGGCGCTGCTAAGCGAGAGAAGTCCTATATGAAGCATCTGTAGTAACTAGCCAGCCCTAAGAAACTCCGTATCTCAAACACATTCTTAGGCTGCTCTCAGGAAACCACTTCCCTCACCTTCTCTGGGTCTACTGCAACTCCTTCCCCTGAGATGATATGACCCAGGAAGTGAATCTGGTCTATCCAAAAGTGACACTTTGAGAGCTTAACATATAGTCGATGCTCTCTCAGTGTACTCAATATGATCTCAAGATGGGTGGCATGGTCGTGTAGAGTGTGAGAGTACACCAAGATGTCGTCCACGAATACCACCATGAAAAAATCCAGATAAGGATGGAACACACGATTAATCAAATCCATAAAAACTGCTGGAGTGTTTGTGAGTCCGAACGGCATAACCAAGTACTCGTACAAACCATATCTACTCTAAAATGCTGTAAGCGGTATATCCGATAGTCTCACATGCAGCTGATGATATCCGGATCTCAAGTCAATCTTCGAGAACACTCATGCTCCACAAAGTTGATAAAAAAGATCATCGATCATTGGAAAAGGATATCGGTTCTTAACCGTCAACTGGTTCAGATTCCGATAATCCACACAAATTCGGAGGGTACCGTCGGCCTTATTTGCAAAAAGGACTGTAGATCCCCAAGGAGAAGTACTAGGTCAGATGAAACCCTTTGCCTGCAACTCCTCTAACTCCCTCTTGAGCTCTTACAACTCTGGTGTAGCCATCCTATAAGGAAGAATGGACACCGGTGCTGCTCCTGGCACAAGCTCAATAGAGAAATCCACCTCTCTCTCCGGAGGTAGACCTGAAAATTCGTCTAGAAAGACATCCCTAAAACGATCAACCACTGGAGGGAAATCCGTCTAACAATTCCCCTGATCATCCAGATATAAACTTGCAATATGGGTTGTGACTCCACCTCGCCCATGATTCTCTGGTCCAACTCGACTTGCCTGAACATCCCATTCACCCTTGTATAGAAACCCTCCGCCCTTTGGTGACGTGAAACTCACCCTGCGACGATAGTAGTCTACAAAGGTTCGAAAGGGAACCAACCAGTACATCCCGAGAATGACATCATAAGTCGTCATCTCTAAGACATAGAGGTCCCAAATAAAGTGACACCCACCAACCTCAAGGGGGAACTCCTTGCACTGATGCACACCATTCGTTCTAGTCCCCAACAGAGTGTCTAGCATCATAATATCAGAAGAAATAGAAACATAGAGCCCAAGGCTCTCCACAACGGGTATAGATATGAAACTATGTGTAGCACTCGTATCAAAAAGTACTGAAGATAAAACAAAAGCTACTAAAATAGCACCTCTGATAGTAGAAGGTCCGGGATCCTGCTCCTGCTGGGTCTGTTGCACTGCATATGCCTGCCCAGTGCCGCGGCCCCTTGACACAGCCTGACTACCCTGAACTGTCCCGCCCTGCTGCCTCTAAGATCTTGGTGTCTGGCTACCACAACCACGCCAACCATCTCTGCCTGCACGCCCTGACGTATTCTAGTTCCTTGACTGGTAAGAAGCTGCTGGTCCTGCGCCCGCACGCAGAGTCTGCATAGAACCCCTCACACTAGCCACTGGTGGAAACGCCCTGCAAAAGCGCTATAGATGACCCATCTTTTCACAAGCTCAACACTCCACCGGGTCTCGTGGACACTGTGGCTTCTTATTCCCCTCTTTTCCACACTGTTAGCACATGACCTGGCCACCTGAATCATTCTTCTGGATGGTATTGCCACCCTGAGAGTAGTCCATCTGTCTCTTCCTATTAATAGTAGAAATAGTACCAGAAACTGGTTCTGAACTGCCCTAGCCCACACCACTAGCTTTCCCCAGGTTCCTCTCTGTAATCAGCGCCTACTTCACAATAGCATGTACTAAAGGCAACCTGAAAACATTCACCAGCGCTCAGATGTCATAACGAAGACCATCCTCAAAGCGTCTAGCTCTCAACGTATCATCACCAACCAGAACGGGTGAAAAACGTTGAAGCTCGGTGAAATGAGAAGAATAATCCATCACCGACATAGCGCCCTACTGTAGATTCTTGAACTATCGAGCTCTATCTGCCCTCAACGTCTCTGGAAAGAAGAATTCATAGAAGACTGCCTGAAAATATTCCCACTCCATGTCCCTGTGATGCTATTATTGGGTGGCAACATCCCACCACCTCTTTGAGGAATCACACAACATGTAAGTCGCGAGCTTGACCCTCCACCCTAGAGGCATCTCAAGATGCTTGAAAATAGTTTGCATCGATCCTAGCCAAGACTCCATAGCCTGCGGTCTGCCATCCCCTGAAAATGTAGGTGGATGATGCTACTGGAAGGTATGTGTTAGCTCAGCCATAGATGTGGCAGCCAGCGGTGCTCCCTCAAAGATCTGTACGAAACGTATGAAGCCTTCATGGAACTGCGCCTCTGCGCTTGTGTCCGGTATAACAGCTGGCGCCGCATCTGGCTCTGCTGGAGGCTCCACTGGTAGCCGATGGCCCACTATCTCTGGAGTATACTCGTTTCTGCTCTCCTGGAGAACAACGCGTGGTCATCTAGGTGGTATGACACTACAAGGTCAAAACACGCCTTAGATTCAAGATTATAAAAGTCTGAAAGAGAAGGAACCACAAAGGGAACAAGGGAAAGAAGGCATTTCAAGATTTGAAAAACAAGACTACACGACATGTACTTGAATTCTCTTCTCCTTCTTGGGTCCTTCTACATGGCTAATCCACATGGCTCCCATTTGAACAAAACTACACGACGTGTATAACATCTACACAGCGTGTATGGTGTAATTTTCCAACCCCCCATGTCGTTTGTGACACAACCGACTACTCGTCTTGATACAACATGGAGTGTTACACCTGAACACGACGTGTACACCACCCCATTTCCCCAGCCACATGGCTAAAACAACACGGTATGTCCTTGGACAAGAATACACGGCATGTCCCATAGGCACACGACGTGTACTGGACGAGTCCCGCCGACCCGTGTTGTTAGTTACACGGCCGGACACACTGCTCGCATTACACATCGTGTTTTATATACACACGGTGTGTAATTGAAAGGATTACACCGACCCGTTTTGTTAGTTACATGGCCGGGTCCCCAGGTAAGACTACACGACGTGTTCATCATTGACACAACGTGTACTAGGAAAGATTCCACTGACCCGTGTTTTTTAGTTACACGGACGGACTCCGGGTCAACACTACACAGTGTGTACATCCGGTACAAGACGTGTTCTCCCAAAACACTCCCCACCCTGTGTCACCGCCCACATGGTTTGTGACACGGGAAGAGACTACACATCGTGTTCTCCCCAAACACTCCCCACCCCGTGTCGCCGCCCACACAGTTTGTGACACGGGAAGAGACTACACGACATGTACTTTGGGTACACGACGTGTAATAAAAAAAACTTTATTTTTCTTCCTGAACAGAAGACCATACACGGAGTGTTGAAGGTACTACCCGGCGTGTATACTGGGTTTTCTGGACAGTATGCCTCAGAAACTTCCCCGAAACCCAGAAAACACTGAAAAACAACACCTAAGTGTCAAATTCGGATCCGTTGGGGCCCATACTACCCATGAATCAAAGTTTGACATCTTATCTGTGTTATAACATAATAAAAAGTCAATGATCCACCAAATTCTAGTCAATGGGGGCCCATACTACCCAAAAACCAAAGTTTGGCGTTCATTCTATAAACCGGCTCATAAAAAATACCCTATCACATAGCAGGTGTTTATCAAGAAGCTATCACAATAACATGTTTTTCTAGCACAAAAACTATCACAACAACATGCACTTCCTAATTCACCTACATGGCATGGAAACTATGCATGGAATGTGATTCCTAGAATGTGCCTAAATGATGCATGAGATGGCACACCCTCATCTCATCGGGTTGCAACTAAATAGAACCCATAGATAAAATATAAACAGCACAATCTCAAGTGATTCACCCAACGGTGAAATCAAATCAACTGTAAAATTTGCAAAATCAAACGAATTGCAAAAAATACGAGGTAGACTGGCTTTTCCCCGTACGCGGGTTAGCTACGCTCGGGCACAACTTATTACCCACTACCGCTCCAACCTATCCCTGACTACAACTCCAAATAGTAATTCAAAGAAAATAACTCCTTTGATACCACTTTGTAACATACCGGATCTGGGTGCCAATCAATGGGTGCCCTGAAACTAGTTCGCCACGTGACCTGAAGCGCGTTTACCCAAATGCCAGAGGCTACCAACTAGCAGCGAGACCCCATGTCTAATAGTGGGGAAACTATGCCCTAATTTGTAAAAGTGTAGTGCAGCGGAATATAGTATAAACATACAGCAACAGCGGAAGCATTAAAAGTACATATAACTGAAATGAATAACTGATAACAAAAGGTAACAAACAGTCATATATATATATATATATATGTGAAGATGCAGCATGTCACTATTCTATAAAATAGCCAGAACATGTTACAATGCAATACAATACATTACAACTGAAGTACAAGTACAAAAAATCCAACAGAATAGCCAGCAGTATCGCAAGCCTAGGCTCGGTCCCATGCCCTCTACTCCTCAGCAACAATCAGGTACCTATATAGGGACCCTTGCCCTTATCTACACCTGCAGAAATGTAATCTGTTTGGGCTGAAAAGCATGACCCAAACAGGGTGTGAGAAATAAATCCTAGTAGGCACCCACCAAAGGCCCGGTCCCAACCGTGTGAAAGCATGCAACAATAGTGTGCAGTAGTAAAATGCAATAAAGTAAGCAGTGCTGAAAATAACTAACTTAACTAGTTATATTGCCATTTTAATATCCATTTAATAATTTCTTTAAAATATGACCACAATGAATATTCTAAGTAAACAACCAATGTACTCAGACACATAAACTTCTACCCTCAGGTAAAGAGAAACCAAACACAAGAATCTTCCCATAGGCATACAAATATTTCCCTCGAGCGTAAGAAGTGTCTCCCTCAAGTACAAAATCAACTGCCCACATGCATAGAAGAAGTTTCCCTCAGGCTAAATAGTACAGTGCCCACAGGCTAATCATAACTCTTCCCTCAGGATATACAGGTAACCTGGCCAAGACCAACATTTAAACAAGCAGTAAACAATACATTCCTCTCAAGGCAATTCTAAAATCATTACATTAAAGGCATACCCTCAGGTATCCTAGAAAAATGGATAAACAGAGGAACGCACCCCCGGGGTGGTCCTGGATCCAAGAAACGATCCCAAACAGCAGTTCTTATTATCACAATTAACTACCTATTCAACTCTAGGTATTTAAAATAGCGAAGGCCTCAGCCACACGATACCCCAACAAGGGTTCGTAGCACAAAAATACACACAAATGCATAACTGTTGGAAATTAAACACCAAGCCACCTACCTTAAACGCCCCTGATCAGTATACTTGAACGACGTTCCACAAATCATCCTAGAACAAGGTAGATCTATAGTGAAAGAAAACTCGCTTAAACTTAAATAACTTCCATTAGAGTAATAATTGGAAAGATACACACCAGGAGAAGGAATCTCTTACCCGTGCGGTTCCAACGAGATCGACGGAGGCAGAATCAGATTCCCGGTTCGCGATCGATGGATCTCCAAAGCTCCGGCCTCTTCTCCCACTCCTTCCTCCGGTTCTAAGCCTTCCCTGTGAATAGGGGAGGCTACTGCCCATTTTATGCGAAAACAAAAAAGTACACGGTGTGTATTTCTATGTACACGACAAGTAATTCCCATTTTTTAACTATTCCCCTGGCGGCTTCCCGCTAGCGTGGCACTGTTCACCTGCCGACATGACTACACGGCATATTTCCTTGAGTACACGGCGTGTTCTGTCACACAACTGGCCACCACATTACTATTCACCTGCTAACTGACTACACAGCGTGTAAGAGACCACTACATGGAATGTAGTCGATCTCTACACCCTTCATCGCTGACACGGCTACACACCCTATGTACTCATCCCACACGACCAAAAGTACACAGCGTGTGGAAAAGTACACGACATGTACTTCCAAAATTTAGGATTTTCCCCCATTTTATTTATTTTATCAAAAAAATTTAAGGAAAAGAGAAAACAAGAAACCCATACCTAAAAAATAAGAACTGGGTTCTTACATTAATTACCAAAAATAACTTAACTACACCCCCAAAAATATCTGAACCTGACTCTGATACAAATAGTAGTGCACTGGATGTACACTCTTGGGTCGAGTGCTACAAAAATTCTATAAACATTTCCTTTTACTCACAGTGAGATGAACCAAGATAAACTAAAATATATTTTACTAATTTAATAATTAAATATCAAAATAATTATACAATCCTTGAAATATAATTATTTTAGTGTCTTTGAGGACTATAAACATAAGAAAACACTTTTAAAACACTTTTGAGTATTTATCTATAATTTATCAACACTAAGAATCAATCTAGAATTCATATTAGTTATTATAATCACCATCACTGTGTGAATAGAATCATAAAATATTGATGAGCTCAAATGATCATTAAGGTAAAAACTAACAACCTATCATTAGTGTTCAGATAATAATAATGGGAGAAAACTTGAGCAATGGACGAATATATTTTTAAAAAAGTATATGGAATAATCATATTTTTCAAAAACCCATAATAATAAGAATTTTAATAATATGAGGGAAAACATATCTTGTTATAAGATTATTAAAACATGTGATAATAAACATGGTCCACAGAGCATAGTCATAGGAATAATGATATGTCCTATAATAGAAATGAATCACAATAGTAAACTATAGAACATATATTTCCATAGAAATCAAAAAATAGTTATGCAGTAGTCACTACATATTTAATAATAAATATCAGGGCATTACTCAATACATTATCCACATAAGGGGGTGAGAATAACTACTTGATTATAGTAAACATTGTAAAACAGACACACTTGGAACCTAATTCACAATGACACCCCCTCGATTAATTTCATAAAAAATAGGTTCCTGGATATATTGAGAAGAGGTAACAAGAACTTCCTGAACTCTTCCATTTGGCACTTTGTTAGAAATATGTTTTCCATCATTATGACTAATGCTAGATGGATGGTCACTAGAAACTCCTCCATGAAATTCCGGTCAGACAACTGGATAGGTGCTCCTCTTATTTCTTTAATTCCTCTGGACCATTCCCCAAAAAATATCAATGACACTATCAACAATGTTCTCAACTATCATTTTGATAATCTTTCTGATAATGTTGTTGAAATGATTGATAATTATCACTTTGCTATCTCGAAGGATTTTCTAATTTGAGAACATGCTCACTATGGATTGCTAAATTCAAAAAGCTTCTACAACCAATCCTTTCATAACTATAAAAATGACTTTAAGTGGATTAAATTATTCGATAAGTATTGGATTAAAACTTTAAGACTCACTCTTATCTGGTGTATTTCCTATAACAGGGTTCTTGATAATTCTTGTTTGCAAATTTTTGGGATCCAAATTTGTTCAAAATGTCATCTCTATAATCAATATAGAGAGGATACTAACAATTTATTGATGTCCTTTTCTAGTGCCACTACTCTCTAGAACTATATTTATGACATCTTTGATTGTAGATGGACGATTCATGACTCTATCAAGGCACAGTTAAAACACTGTGTAGAAGTGGAGAACTCCCAAAAAATCAAAAAGTTATTTGTTGATGGGGTTACAGAGTTTATTCATGTAATTTGGTAGGATAGAAATGATATTTTTCACAAAAATTGATCACCAAACCTTAATATAGGTAAAAGAGGATTCTCGTAGCTATTAGTGAAGCTATGTTAATTCAAAAAGGGTGTTGTGACAATTATGTGGAAGATCTTATGGTTTTGTGATGTCTTCGAGTTGTTGCCACTTTCAGCCAGCTGAGATGCACATTTGAGGTTTTCTAGAGACCACTGCTCCTAGGGTGGATTAAAATAAATGTGGAAAGAACCTTAAAACGAAATACTAGTCCTGTCAGGTGTGGAATCATCTACAGAAATCATTTTGGTTAGATCATTGGGTGATTTTATAGAGGCTGTGGTACTACAACCTCTTGAGAATCTGAAATACTGAGTGTGATTCATGTCATTTCCTTTTTTATGCATCATGGATGGAACAATTTTTGGATTTAAAGTGATTCTAAGACTTTGGTGCGAGCCATTTGGAATAGAGTGATTCATATTTATTAGCTTCTTACCACGCGCTAGATGAATTGTCTTCATTTTCTTCATAACTCCAATTTCATTGCAACTCATATTTACCGTGAGGCAAATATGGTTGCTGATGGTCACACCAATAAAGGGGTTGCGCAAGAAATTACCTAGCTAGAGGATCTTCTATACAAATTACTTCATCTTCTTGGGAAATATTTTAATATGATACCATCTTTTAGACTCTGGTAAGCACTTTGTTTAGTTAATTTTTCTTTGTTTTTTTGACAAAAGTGCCACCTCCTTTAAAAATCATTAAGAAAAAAAAAGAAATAAGTTGGATTTTGGGATAAAAATATCCCCTACATAAAATAAGGAGAATTAAGGATAGTGAAAATAATGAAAATTTTATAATTAAGATCATTTGATAAATCACTTTAAAAAAAGGGTAAATATCTACTTTTGAATGGCTTGAAAGCTTATTATATATTATTTTTAAAATGAAATTATTTGATCATGATAAAAACTTTCAAAAAGTATGTATTAAAATTAAAAATGGTTTTTAAAAAAAATATGTGACATATTCTCTCCAAAATATTATTTTAGAAGTTGTAAGAGACATGCATTTTTTTTTTCTGAAAACACCAAACTTTAAAATCCCCTTCAAAATAATGAATTACTTTTAAAAATTAATATTGTATATCAAAAAAAAATAGGAATTTTACTTTTTTAGTTAAACATAATCAAGAGGTAAAGTTATCTTGAAAATTATTTGATTAAATGAAAATGAAGCTCCATTATGATTAATTCTTATATAGTGCGAGAAATCACAAATGAATTTTTAGAAAACAATTTCACCATACTCATAAAAGATAAATTAATGGGTCATATTCAGAAGGAATTTTTGGAATGGTTATGGGAATTCTTTTGAAAAATTATATTAATAAAATTCATATTTAATAATGGGTATCTAAGAAGTATATAAGTGTTTTTAGTGGAAATGTTTAGTGGAGGATAAAACATGTGACAATGAATGGAATTTTTTTGAATGTTTGAAAATACCATTATTGAAAATTTTCATTATAAAAAGAGTTAAAAAATGAATTTTTTAAATTACTATAAGTTTAAGTTGAATTTAACATGAGATAAAATAAATTAATATTACAAATAAATTTTATAACATTGGTTGGAAGGCAAAAAATATGAAGATATTTGAGAGACCATCGTTAAAGAGGATGGCAATTATTCTTATCAGTGATGTACTTTTTATAAAGAAATTAATCAAGCTAAAAGAATTTAATTTAAAATTAATATATATATGAGTAAATTTAAAAAGTAAATAAATTTTTATGATGGAATAATTTGATATTGGAATAACAATGAGATTCCTTTTAACTCAATGAAGGAGTTTTGGTATAACAAACAACCTTATAATAATTGTTACTATGAATAAAATAAAAATACTTGGATAACATGAAATTTAAATTATAATATCTTTAAATGAAGGATATTAATTATAAATTACTTCGAAAGGGTTGGGAATACAACAAATAAATGCAAATATGGAGTGTAATATGCAACATTTCTCATGGAATTGAAAATAGAGACAAATAATGCTTGTAACATGATAATATATTAAATTGTAAATCCACATAAGATAAAAAATGGGTTTAATTATTAAATACCTTATATTTAATGAAAATTTATGATTAAATAAATCCATATTATATATAAACACACTTGAAAACAGAAACATGTGGAGAATATACATCGTATCTCAAAAAAGAAAAATTATGATGCAAAAACCCTTAACATTAATTCACCTTAGCCGAACATGCTCTAACCTCCTGTATAAAAAATAATCTATATTAATAACTAATTAAATAATCCCATTCATACCTATAAATTTTTATTTTCTTAATTTATAATTATTTTTTAAAAATATATAATTTAGTAATATTTTGTATTCATCGTCTTGTGTTAAAACATTTAATTGTTTGTATCAAACAAATACCATTGTGAACGGGTTAATTAATACTTATTAGTTAAAATTTCATCATTAATAGATTATTAATGATATAATAATAATTTGTTTTAAATCATCCTATTAAATTTTTATTAGGTTAACATCATTGATATGGTTTTATTAAAATGGAAATTACAATGAACTAGATTTAGTGTTTTTAAAAATTGAAAGGGGAATAATAAAAAAAATATATTAAATATTAATTAAACCATTATATATTCATTAAAAAAACATAAATATATAATTATTAAATTGTATTACCATAGTATTACATTCTATAATCACTCATTATATAAACATCACATAATCATTCAAGTTGGTGGTAAAACAAAACCGAATGAGTACCTATTATGATTTAACGAGTTGGGAAATATTTTAATATAATTTTAATAAATCAAAAAAGTCTCTAAATTATTTAGTGAACATAATTTAGCTTCATTAAATTAGTTATTTTAATCATCCATATAGGGTGGTGATGATAAATTATATTTATCCTTCAAGCTGGAGATAGTTCGCTTGTATCTCCGATTAACGATTCTTTTAATCAAAGAGTGGGAAAGAATGAATTAATATCACAAAATATAATTTATGAATTATAATTTTAAGTCATTACACATATTAATTGTTTAAATACCTCATTTATTCCATCCCAGAGAGTCAGAAATTAAAAAAAAACTATATTGATATTTTGAAGTAGTTGTCTACTTGTATGCATGATCAATATTGTTTTTCTCTTAGTGAATAAAAACCATTGAATAATGTTTTATAAATTAATATAATAAAATTTAAATATATTAATAATATTTATGTCATTATATTATGTAGTGTAAAAAGATAAATTGGGAGGATTATTCAAAATGTAATACAATGGTGTAATGAATACTCACACTGAGAACCTATAATTTATCATGGAAATCTCTTTAAACGAGGAAGCCTTGGGATAACTAGTTGAGAATAGTGGATTATTAAAATTATATATTAATTTGGTAGGAGAAAGTTGAATAATATTAGGATCAAATTTTAAGGTAAAATTGTTTCATAAAGTGGTGGAAGTGATCCCTATTCATACCTGAAGAGAAGGGTAGTTTTGGAAATACCCATTACATTTCAATAATTAATTTTCACTATTTATAGGGCCAAAGACTCGAAAAGTATTAAACAATGGATTTTTTGAAAAAGGAAGAGTCTATAATATTCTGATCCATAAATTTTCATGCAATCACAAGTAATATAATTATTTTACCCCATTATTTGTTAACATTTTATGTATGTCACTTTTACCATTGAAACTAATTTATAACAACAATATATTTAATACAAAAAAATGAAATTGAAATTAATAGAAAATTCAAAAAATTTATATATAATATGTTGTTAAATTTATCAAATAAAATATCAATTTTTGGGAAGAGTTAATTTTAAAATTAACACATGTAACATAATATATAAATTTTTATGATATGTGTGTTTTAAGATTTAAATTTATTCATTGGACAAAATAATTAATGGTTTCTATTTTCGTGGCATAAATTTATTTTTTATAAAAAAATTAACATTTATGTAGCTATTAAAGAAAAACAAAAATAAATTTTATCACAATAATATTTAATTTAATAGAAATGTCAAAAATGTTTTTTATTGGAAAATATTACTCATGTCTGTAATGTATTAATAAATTGTTTTATAAACATAACGTAGTATTTTTAAATGAATAATTTTAATCAATTAAAACCTTTCATGTCATGGAGTTTTTTTATAGTTTGTAATGTATAATTTCATCTTTATATAGCCATAAATGTTATTATTTTGGTAAAAACATTGTTTTTCACTATTCATTTAAAATGAACTTATTTTAGAAAAATCCAAAAATTATAAAATAAGATAATTTTAAATTTATTAATTAAAAAATAAAGTTCATTTTACCGAATTAAAATTCCAAATTTTATAAATCTAAATTTTAATTTAAAATTAAATATTTGACGAAAAATGACTTCTATTAAAAAATGGCCATTTAAAATGTAAAATTTTCTTAAAATGATATCCATTGAATTTATAATTGATTTAATTATTTTTATTTTAGGTTGATATATTGTTAATAATATTTATCAAATCAATTTTTGATCATTTTAGATTGGGTTTTCATATGAAAAAATCTCTCAAGCATAATACGATTTTAAAGATAGATTCATTCCAAAAACCTATGGTGTTAAATTTTCCCTCCTTAAATAAATTGTTTCCTCACAATTTTAACTATCACATACTAGTAAAAATTTCAAAGGGTTTCTAAAAGATAATAGTGACTCAATATGTAATATGTAGAGAGGTATCTAACTCAATATCTCATGTAAGACTAAGAAACACATATTTTTCACCATTTTAGGCATATATTAGGATTACCAACCATTTCATTCATTTATCCCACTTTAGAAAATTCTTATGAGATTTTAGAGGCATATTTTACATAACATCATTTTAAAGATAAATTTTTACCAAATATAATAAAACTGAAAATATTAAGGTAATATCCCATAATATCATAATAATGATCATATGATTATTTAAGATCATTAAAAAGATGAATTCTCAATAGAAATAATCATTTAATACTATGATAATTTTATTTAAACAATGAAATAATAGAATCACATTATATCTCAAAAAATTTATCATAAGTTTTACTTATTCATATGACAATTAGGATTTCTAATCAAACTAGTTATATGTTATATCAACAAATTCTATTTAAATCCAGCATAACGATTCATGTAGAGTTTGAAAATAACCAAATAATGTGTATTATGATTGTCAAAATAGGTGTGAAATTGGAATTATTTTTCATGAATTGGGTGATAATTGATTAAATACCCAATAAACATGTTTCATGGTTATTACTGTAAAATCATGCCCATAAAATATTAAATTTTCTTGTGTGTTTATATTGGAAATCACATTCATGTATTCTAAATGACATTTTAGGTTTATAATTTCAGATAATTTTTTCATAACACTTACATAAAAAACCCGTATATTATAAAATGGAACCTTCCACTCAGTAACCATTTTCCCCATGGTATACCAATTTTAATATGAAACCATCTTTCTTTTTATGAAAAATATTCATTACCTTCAACATTACTTCTTCATTATCCCTACTCAAACATAAACCCTATTGATATTTTTTAAAACTAGGTATGATTAAAAAATAACAGTAAGTGATATAAAATAATGAAATCCATTAGTTTTTTGAAAAATAAAAAATATGAGAAAAATAATAAAAAATATATTTTTTCCCTGAAATTATTTTTCTTAGAAAATAAATCATATCCACATAGAAAAACCACTTTTTCCTCAAATAAAATCATTGAAACTCACTACAAGAAAATATAAACCCTTGTACGAAAAAGAAATAATTAGATTTATATCCCATGTCTATTCATGTCAGAAATCACTAGGTCCCATTTCAATCCATTATAAGAAACTCCCCTATTAACTCACTCATTTCCTTTGACGAAAATGAGCATTACCCAATGATTCTGAATGTAATATCTGGTTCACCCATAATAAAATATAAACTGGGATAACACATTATATAAGATAATTCTAGAACTCCTATCATTATATATAATGTTCAAGTACCATATCATATATTTTTTTTATGATTTCTAATTTTAATTGTGAAACTGTGGAAAATTATTTTTAATCCATATGCAAAGAACATTGAATTTTCTCATGTAAATAAGGGAAATATCCATTTCTTTAGAAAACTCATTAAAATATAATATTATAGAAATATTGTATAAATGGTTTTATTTTAAAATGACAATGGAAACATGAAATGGAATATTCAAATAAATGAAAATTCCTGATGATAGAAAATTTCATTAATTATTTATATATTAAAGATAACATACTTTTATTCTTTGGTAAATAGAGTAAAAAGTGACATTTATAGAAAATTTTACAAGTATTCCATTTTCAAAAATTGTAATGGAATTGAAATATGATAAAAAATATCCTTTATAAACACTTGAATCTTAAATAATAATTTTACTTTTTTAAAATAATATGGAAATGCATGGAATATAGTTAGTAGTGAAACATTAAAAAATAATTTATTATATAATGTCACATACATTAATTATTGTCTTGAATCCTGTGTTATTTAACTCCTAAATAAATAAATTATATTAGTTATATAATTTCATAATAATCTTTTTATGTTAATCAAATTATCATTTTCCATTTCATTTAATTTATGACCATTTTTTATTTAGTTAATTAGTTAGATTATATTATGTAATAAATTTTGATCATGTTCAATTCATAACCCCAAAAAAAATTCTATATGATTATTGTGGTAAAGGGGTAATTATTCAAAAATATCAATATTTGTAATCATGATATTATTATAAGTTTTACACATTAAATAATATTTTATAACAATCCATAATATATTTGTAAGAAGAAAAAAATCACATTGATTCATAGAGGTGGTATTCCACACACACGCATGAATGATATTATCATTTTTAAAAGGAAGTAAGGATAATAAAATAAATTATATATTACCTTTATAAAATTAAAATTTAGTTATTATTTTCATATATATTAATTAAACCCAAAATTATAAACCTAATTTAGAGGTGGCGATGGAAACCAAAATGCATCACTTCATGCAGGTGGTAATCCACACAAACATATGACTGATGATTTAATTTCCCATAGGATAGAGAAAAATATAAAAATGGGTTGTACCATAATCATAATAAAATTTTACTATATTAAGGATAGGGACATTAATATTTAATCCTATGTTAATAATTTTTGAATGAGGTTGAAGAAGAAATAAACTAGAAGTAGGTCAGTTAGGACATATAACTTCTCCTTAGAGATCCTTTTTGGATTACATATTAAGACATATATAATTTTTGTTTTAGTGAGGATGAGGCATCTAGGACCTATTAAGGGATGTTGGGGATATATTTTTTATGTCTTGGATGATATAGAGTGTTCAAAAATGCATGAGAAATATTGGAGAGGATGTGTCCTTTTATAATTTTGGGGAGGGTAACTCCTGGAGTTAATTTTATTATAAATTAATGTAAACTAATTTTCATGGAAAATATAAATAATCGACATATTTTGAATATATTATGAGTATGAGTAAAAATAATGTTGTAAAATTATATTTAGAGAAGTTTGGGTGATTTTTTACCATTATCTCTTCGTTTTAACCCCTTGTTAACTATTTTGTTGATTACTGAAATATTTATGTATTTTACTATTTGAGTGTCAATAAAGTTTAAATAAAAAGAAAAGTTACCCATAATGGAATATAATTTATTTTATCAACCATATTACATTAAATTGTAAAAAGAAAAGTTTTTTTGTTAATTAAAAATCATTAAATAAAACTGTAGTTAAAATTTTCTACCATTTTAATAATTTTGAGAAATATTCACATAGTTTGACAATAATGGCATCAAGATAGTAATTTAATTCAAATATTAACATTTAAAAAATACCTAATATGTTATATTTATTAATTATATTATTTTTAAACTATAAATGAATATAAAATACTATTTTTATTGATTATAAAACACTTAGTTGATTTTCTATCTCCTTGAAGAAGCACTATATTGGTGTTTCATAAGTATTTAGTGTAATTATATTATCACTAGTAATTATAAAAAAATTAAAATGATAAAAATAAATAAATTTACATTAAAAAATATATATAGAAAAATAAATATCATATTTTTATAAATTTTAAAAAATATTAACGATAAAAAAATGAAGAGCGTAACATTTTTTTATTCATTATTTAAGTTCATATCAAGGATATTATTGAATTATGGTGGAACTAAATTTCCAATATTTTTACTTTCATGGTTATTGTTGAATAAAAATTATCTGATAAAAGAATTACATGTTTTAAGGATATCTTTTGGCCTTTCCAAATAAATTTTAACATTAATTAACTGATATTCTCTTACCGAGGTGAAAAATATTTATTATTGTTACAATTCATAATTACCAAAAATAAGTAGAAACTATTTAAAAAATTTAAACTTCCTAACTTAAAAAATTTAATTTTTTTTATTCAATTTCTATAAGTTTCATAAACTAATTTAAGATAAAAATGAAAACTTCATTGAAAAATATTTTTTTGAAAAATGTGTTTTTAAGCCTTGAAAATGATTATATACCAAAATCAGGTATAATAATGATTCATAGGAGATTAGTTATATTATATATACTTAAATGTGGATTATTTTGTTTTATGATCAAATAGTAATTTAAATTGATTTATTTAATGAAAATAAATGATAGTTTTATAAAATTTTTATCTTCAATATTCATTGAAAAAGTATTATTTTCAGAAAAATAACAAAATATCACCAAAATATTAGATTAATATGATGATTTAAAAAAATAATTTCATTTTCTTAGTTTCGAATTTTAAAATTAAGAAATTATTATATTAAATAAAATATTATAATACAACAAAATGGGTTTTATAATAATAAAACCTTTTCTTTTTTATTGAAAAATTTCATAATATTCCTATAAGGAATATAATCATATAAAATATAATTCAGGAACATTTTTAAGACATGATAATAATTTACCATTACCTAGGTTTTTAGATTATTCTAGAATATTTGAAATTATTTCCTTACAATTGTATTCAGTACTTAAAGAAATGAATATATCTTTCTTCCACAACATTTCATGATTCCCATATTTCTTCTAAACCCATATAGTTTTTTCAAAAATCCATAACCTTGAAAATACCTTCATTTTAAAAAACTACACTCTATGATTAATAATATGAATTTTTTTTATCCTTATAAGAAATTTTCTCATACATCTAAACTAATTTAGGACTCAAAACATGAGATAAATCCGACATGAATTTCATCAATAATGAAACAAAATATAGATTTTGTACCTAGTATAAACTCAAAGATAAGGCCACAATTTAATAAAATTATTCAATATTTCATGTAATTTTATATGGTCTATTGAAACATGTACTTAACAATCCCTTCTCAACAAAGCACCTAACAAATTTATTTAGAGATGTATTAATAAAAACTGATCACATTGCTTGAATGAAAATACTTTCCCACATGAATCTACAAAATTAGTTTTTTATTCTATGATAATAACTCTTATAATATAGAATAATAATTACATTTTTAGAAATTTCCTCTTAAATCTCTCATCCAAATAAATTAGTTTCCCAATTTCTTCCCAACAAGATAGATCTTGACCCAACTTTCAATATACCTCCCCAAAAGGTACAATTAATATACTAGTATGAAATATATTATTACAATAAAATTTAACTAATTAAAGATATTGATACCAAATTACCTATTAATCCATTGATTAATCTCAAAGAATCTCTTCCAAAATATGAAATTTTCACACTGAATGTGCATTATATTAAATATGAAAATCTATATATAATTTTAATTCAATTAAAAAATACTTCTGATGGACATTCTAAAAATCATAAGTAACCATGGGATGATTATTAGATACAATGGATAAAGAAAAACCACATAACCTAACTATATACATGATTTATAGTTGGAAAATGCGATCTAAAGACATTATATCTCAAATATGATGGAAATTTTAAAATATAGTTAATCGATAAATAATAAATCAAATTGTATTATTAACTCTAGTTTTCTACCACCAAAAAATAAATAGATATATTTTCCTATTTATAGACTAAAATTGGAAAATGATGAATCACAAATTTCAGAAATAAATATTTTTTTCTAACCTATTGGCAATTAAAATATTTCTTGGTAAACTCTAAAACATATTTCTTCATTTAGTCCCGGCACTAATTATCCAAAATTTATCAGTTTATCTTATAAGTTCCATGATTAATAGATAGGTGGTACAATATTTTCATAATGATACCCTTTAAAAATATGATATAGATGGTATAAAAAACAATTTTCCAAATCTCATAAGACCTTCTTTGTTATTTTTAAATATATGCAACATACCGTTATTTACCGATTCCAATATTCAATGAAAATCCTGATCATACATTTGAGCATTAATAAATATTTATAACAATGATAACTTCCATAAAACCTAAAAAAAAATAGAGGATGTTCCAACATGCCCAATCCATATTCCATCATAAAATAAACTCTTTACAAAAGGATCATGTTCCAAACATGACATGGTTAATTCTAAATTATATTTTTGAATATAAGAATTAGATACACTATTTGAATTTACAAGAAGGTAAATAATTGAAAAAAATATTATCCTTTAACACATACATCCATATTCTATGGATCATGTTTGTCTATTTTTGATTTAATAAGTACAAAAATGTTTTTTTATCAGAATATAATTCAAATTTTATTAAATATATATAATTACCCCATATTTTTAATTGAAAAAAGTTCATGATCATGTGTAGGATAATTTATCTCATTTGGTTTGATGTAATGTAGATCATAAGAATTTACATGATTATTCCAAATCAGATTACAACCAAGTAACATCGATGAATCATGGTTATAGATGAAAAATTCATCATTTCTACTAGGAAGAGAAAAACCTAGAGTAATAACTAATATTTTTTCTAGTTCTAGTAAAAAATCTCCACACTATTTCAAAAATTTGAATTATAAAAATTTTCTATTAGAAATAGTATGTGGATGAGATAACCACTAAATGTTTTTAAAAAACCACATGTAGTAACTTGTTAATATAAGAAAAATATGAATCTATAAGAAATTTTTTAGTCATAACCATTCTTATACCACATTAGTTTTAGTAGGGTCATTTGTAATTCCATAATTATCAATAATTATCCTAGGAAAATAAATCTATGTAACCAAAATTATAATTTACTAAATATTTCATATAACTTTTTTCAATCAGTGTTTGTAAAAAAATCCTTAGGTTATTTTCATGATCCCCTTGACTTTTGTAATATACCAATATATCATCAATAATCCCAACCATAAACTTATCCAAATATTCATGGAAAACAATATTTATAATTTATAGGAATATAGATATTGATTTAGATGACCAAAATAGAATAACAAAAAACACAAAATACACATATATAGTCTAAAATTCCATCTTCAGAATATCATTATCGTTTACCTTCAATAGTTGGTAACTTGATTTGAGATCAATCGTTAAAATAAACTACACTCCCATGATTTGATCAAACAAAATAATTGTTATTATTTAAAGGAAACTTTTTCTTAATAGTGATGTTATTCAATGATCTATAATCAACATGAAGTTTCATTGAACCATATTTATTTTTGATAAATAAATTAAGATCACCCCTTGGTGAAGTCCCCAAATTAATGAAACATGTATCTGGAAACTCTTACAACTGCCTTTTTAATTTGAAAAGTTAAACTTGATCCATTTGATATAGGGATTTTGATATTGGGTTACAATCAATCAATAATTCAATAGTAAAATGTACATATCAATTAGGAGTAACAATATTAAAAACATAAATAAATACATTCATATATTCATTTACAATTAGAACTCCACTAATATAAACAATTACCTTCTTTCAAATGAAATGGTCTATTTAACAATCACAACCATCTATAATCAATTTATTAGCTATTTGATATGTTATCAAATGTATGAAATTATTGAATATATTGTTCATATATTTTTAATATGTCTTAGAATGATAAAATTATATTCAATACATACCAAGAATAGTATCAATCTATACTATGTAATTTTCTATAATATTTTCTGAAAAAATCTACCTCACTGATAACAATTGTAATATTCCTATAAATCATGTTTTCTTTAATACTTACACTATTAGTCTTCTCAAAATAAACTATCTAATTTTCATGTTTTGATATTCCAATTTTACTTTATTATTTCTTAGAAATGAAGTAATTTGAAGATCCAAGGTCAGGGATGGAATTTGAAAATTAAAATAAACATGTAACATACTTTTCACCATTTTATTATAATGTCTGACATAAAATATAGTATTATCAAATTATTTCTCCTCATATTTTTTATATTCGTGATTTCCACCCATATGTAACTATCTTGGGGATCATGTTTTCATAATTATCCAACTTGTTATAATTAAAACATTTCACTATTAGATGAATGTATATTACCTTATTATTAAATATTTTAGGTCTCTTTTGTTCTCTGTCACGAGCCCTATGAATAAATGTACCACAAAATTAAACATTATATATCCCAGAATGAATTACTTAAAATATATTTAATAATACTTAAATCATGGTCTTACCTCCATATTTCTTTATTTGAATTCTTCCCCCTTGTTTTCCACCTTTACGACTTCTTACTCTTGTTATCATTAGGCATAAAGGTGTCAACAAACTATATCTCAACATTCAATACACAAAGAAAAAATTTCTCATAAGTTTTCAATTATTTTTATTCTAATGCTCTTCATAAATATTGATTTGATCTTGAGTAAAAACTAGTAATTTTACTATCATGTTCTTGAATAAAATTCGGTGCATAGTTGGATAATATTGAAAAAATATCCACTATATATCGCTACTAAATCTGATACCATTTCCCCAATTTTAGTAGTTGTTTCACCATTCCGAACCTAAAAATAATAGGAAAATATTTCACTAGAAAAATATTCATTAATGTATCATATTCCATCACATAAGACTATTATTTCTCTTTGATATTCATTACCAAATACCAAAAAAATAAAAAATCAACTTCAAAATGATAAATTTAGAGAGATACCTTTAGATGTATTGAACATCCCACGTCTTACAATAAATTTTCTAGAGTACTGGTCCATACATCATATACCACTAGATTTGAAATTACACTAATAGCTGGTGGGTTCCATTTGATAAAATGATTTACTATTCATATATTCTCTTGGGGAAATTCTAGTTGATCTCAAACATGGATACCACCACTATTTATATTTTGGGCCAACAAATACATTACTATAAAGAACCATTCAGTTCCAATTTCGACCATTCTAGGATGATAATAATGAAGGATATTATATTTTACCATGAATTATACAAATATTAATTCATGTTTTATAATCATAAATATCAATTAATACAAAAGAAGTATCGAAAATTCTTAGTGTATTTAGAAAAGGACTTTCGTAATACATCAATGGAAACTAAAACATAGAATATATATTTTATTATCCATCGCGATCTCTTAAAATATATTTATTATACTAAAACTACATGGGGTAACATGGGTAATACATGAATGAATTGGGAGAGAATAAAAAATCCCTATAAGGGAATAAAAAATATAAGGAAACATAACATGTCAGTCAAATGTATAACATTATTTTATAAAAGATAAGGAACATGTGTAATCAAATGGGGGAATAACATAAAGGTCAAGGTATTATAATACCATTGAAATAAAGGATTTTTGAAATAACATAAATAATGAAAAAAACATAATTCAATGCTAGCCAACATGAAAACATCACTTGGTGGACAATGGCCCACATTGGACAAGGGTCACTCCCTAGTGCCATACCTGATGTATCATGAGACTAAAAATAGATCCAATGCATTATAGGGACATAAAATTATGGTCCCACCCATAATATTCATATTATTTACCTTTATATAAATTCCACATAATTAAATAAATCATATACCATAAATATAAAATTTACCCATCAAAATAAATGGGTTTCATATTCTTGTCTCAAAACTCAATCAAAGGATATTTCTTAAAGAAGGCTTTTGATAAATGTCCCTAAGGAAGGTATTACCCTAAAAATGAAAGGGATAATGATAAAGATATATATGAAAAAATTATAAATAATTTATAAGTATTCTATATCATTAAGTTGAGATAAATAAAGTGATTTAGGGAGATAACAACTATAACTTAAAGAAAAGGGTTGTTTAGAGAGATCCATTATGTTGAGACAGATTGATCATGTGTATTATTTATCATAAAAAATATTAAATATATTTAAATTATTTAATATTTTTAAGAAAAATTTTTAATTTTATTTTTTCTGTTATTTTATTCATTAACATGTTATATTAAATTACTTATTTATTTAGGTTCATGTTGGACGTTTTGATGATTTTCAGCTCATTCGGTAAAACCACATTGGTAAATTGGGTAAGGTAAAATAGAATATTATTTTACCATACCATATTAATAATTAGGAAATAATTATCTTTTTTATATGTTAATTACTTTTTTGAAACGAACCATGTTATATTTTTATGAAAATTGAATGATTATACAATAATGGGGATGGTAGGTCCTACCTATGCATGTGTAACGTCTCTATTTTTCAAATACCATAATGGAAAGAAAGTAACTATTATTTAATCACTGAATAATGGTCATTATATCATAAATATAATATTATTTAATTTAATAAACTTACATATACCAATCAGGTGATTCAGAAATAAAAACAAATCACATCACTTTGTAAGGAGGTAGCCTACTATACACACAAAGTATTTTGTCATTTATCAATGGATGGTAGGTAACAAATAATTAGATATTTTAATTTTCAAAAATATTTAATATTTAATTATTATCATATAAAAATAGTAAATAAATAATCATTTATAAGCATGATAGTAGATGATGGAAAACAAATTACAACGGTTCACAAGGTGGTACTCCATCGTACTCATGAATGATGGTTTTGTTTTCAATTTGATAGATGTGGGGAAGGATTTATGGTACTGAATTATTATAATATAATAATTGTAAATGGGAGATTGTGCTATTATTTTATCATAATGGTTGAATAATATTTTAAGGAGGTGGAGTAAGAGATAAAACTATGATTCTCAGTTTGGAATGATACATTTTATACAGACCACCTCTTTATGATTATACCTTAAGACTTCAATGATTGGATTTATGATCTAAAAAATTATTTCAGGATGTAGGGAGGGATGTAAATATTGTATTTGGGTAGGTATTTTTGAATTAATTTTTTTTATGTGTTTATTAGTGAGTAGAGGGTATTCCCTTTTATAAGGTAGGAGGAGTGGCATTCTTGTAGGTACCCAAAACAATTCAATAATGGGAAGTCACACTCAAGACAAGGGCCCATAAAATTTCCAAATAAAGTATTTGAGGATATATATGTCCAAGAAAAAAAACTAAAACTAAAAATAAGCATGTTTTAAATATGTTATATTCTTTACCTCTAAGGTTACTCACATTTACCCTTTCAAATATTTTACAATGGTAACTATTGTTTTACTATTTTTAGAATTCATTTTGTCCAAAAATTAAGTTGAACATATTATATAATACAATTTATAATGATTACAAATATAGAATATGTTTTTATCATAATAAATTCGCATAATTGATATAATTTAATTTAAAATTAAACCTGTAGATGTGGTGATAGAAAAGTTCTTAAAGAAATGCAATTCTCAAGCGTAATAAGGTTTTTATAATGAATATTTGATCAATAATCATAATTAAATTAATTTCATATATATATATATATAATATTTAATCTTAATCATTAATCATTATTTTTTATTTTAATTAGTCAAAATGAAGAAATATTTTTCGCTTTTGAATAATTATTTGAAAAAGTAGTTTAAATTGTAGAAATAAACTTATATTAAAATCCAATATAATGATTACTTCAATGTGAAAACTTTAAAGAAATTTAACTAAATAATAAATATTCTACATATAAATAAAATTTAAAAAATAATGTGAAATTTAAATTACATAATTTACTAAAAAATATTGTTTCACAAAAAATCAGTATTTTTCACTATTCACTAAAAAGTCAATATTTTTAGAAAATTCCCTAAATTTCATCTTAAGTTAATATCAATTGGATGAATTGAATTCTTTTGTTGATTTTATACAGTAATATTTTGAAAATTTCTAGAAAATAATTATAATATCTTTTCACAAAATGTAATAGAATCGATTTTTGAAGAAAACATATTTTTTAAGAATAAATGTATTTATTAAAAATTGTGCCTTTATTTCCTAATAATTTATAAATTTATTATAAAATTTATATATATTTTCAAAAATAGTTAATCCAATTCATATGTTAAAAATTAATTTTTAGGTTATAATAGTAATATTTAAACAATGATGGTTCGTTTGGGTTCTGGGTTTCGTGATGCATATGCAATCAACTATAGTTTTCCATTTTAAAAACTTGAGGAGTTACATATATTGTACTATTGATACCTTTATACATAATATTTAATTTTTCCACTTCTGAAAACTATTCTGAATAGGTATTTATTAGATAAGGAAATATGGTAATCTTCAAATGTTATATCATTTAAAAATAAAGATAAATTAGAATCTCAAAATTTTATTCTAGAAATATAATCATAACCTCTATAGTTATCCATAAATTCACTCTCATGCCAACTATAAGGAAATAACCTTAAAAAATTATATAATCTATTATCTTTTGACTACACATCACTTTATTTTTTTAACAAATACCTATTATATAATTATTTCATAACACTTACATTCAAACACATAGATTACAAAGTGAAAAAATCCACTATGTATCTATTTTTATCACAATATAAAACATTTTAAATGAGAAACATTTTCTTAGCATGAAAAATATTCATGTCATGTACCTTGACTTCATATTTGTTCCGAATATTCCTTAAACCCTATAAAATACATTTGAATACATGGGATGATCACACAAATCTCAATATGGGATTTAAAAGAAATAAATATGTTTGGCTATTGAAAAACACAAAAACCTATAAAATGTTTACTTTTTTTTATTCTATAATAATATAAAATAAATAATATCCACATGGGAAATTTTTTTTGATTAAATAAAACCTCTAAAATTCATATCAAGAAAATATAAACCCTTGATGAAAACTTACTACATAATTTTTATTAGGAACCAACCTTAAACATCACATAATCAAGTTAATTAAACTATAATTCACATTCATAAATTCCCAAAGATATTTTCAGTTTATAGTTTTAGATAATTAGGTTATAATTAATGCATAATAATCCACATGTATAAAAAGTTCATTCTATTAAAAAAATATCATTTTTTTGGTAATACATCAGTCTTTTAAAATAAAACACGATTTCTAATCATGAAAAATCATCACAACATTAATTTTGGATTATTATTTTCTATTAACCAAACATAAACCCTATAAATTTTTATAAAACATTCAATGAGCACAAAAAGATCAATACGGGACATATAAATAAGTAATTAATCCATTAGTCCTTGAATACCTATAAACATAAGAAAGATATAATTCTCACCCTTAAAAGTAACATATACTTCATAAAAAATAAGGTTTCCATAAAACATAGAAGTCATAAAAAATATTTAGGTTACTTGGAGCACAATTTTATTACCAAAATTACTTGTTATTGTTACCATTGTGGCTACCATATGATATTAAACCCTCACGACTACCTTACAATGTAACCCTCACATCTACCTTATGATGTAACTATCATAGTGACACTTTGTATATCCATTAGGGTCAAATTCCAACATAACCAATGCATTAGAGGGATGTAACATACCCATCGATATTTTATTTATAATTTAACCACCTTTCAACATAAATAATTATTAAAAACCATAATATAATCTTACAAAAATAATACTTGCATTATAGAAACTTTGCTTGATGAAAATCACTTAATTACAAGGAAAAATACACACATTCAAAGGAAAATATTTACTTAGAAAATAACCATTTAGTATTATAAATGAAACTTCAAAATAATACAATGTCATGAAATCGGGAAAATTCTCTCATGTCTTATAAGAGAGTTTTTTTTAAATCCAGAAAACTATTTAATATGATTTAAAATTAATTCCCTTACCTCCTATTCGAATTCTATAAAATGTGTTGAAAAAAATGTATAGTGGATTAAATAATGTTATTAATATATTACATAATTATATTACTATTTATAATATATTAAATTATCTATTAATAACATAATTTCACACATTTATTTATAATATTTTTTATTTTTGTTGTTTTGGGTGCATTCATTTCATGGTTGCATGGTCATTTCATAAGGGATTTTTGTGTCAAATAAAAATAATAATCTAGAAGAGATAAAAGATATATATATATATATAGGCCATTTTAAAAATTATAAGTTAATTTAAACTTTCAACAAATGCGATAAAGAGAAACAAAAACTCATCGTCTAGGAAGGATGTGAGTTGACATACCATGGAAGGCAATTTCATATTTAAGAATTAAAAGAGAAAATATGATATTTGATGATGGATATACCATTAAATCAATAAAATTATAGTATATATTTGATAATGGATTTATCATGAATCTTTTGATAAGGGGATATGATAAGGTATAAGTGATAATGAATTTAACAGAGAAGTTGTTAGAATTTACCCCTTTAATATTTGTTCTTGGGAACTTCTTTAGACATGTGGAATTGGTCATTTTGTGAGAACAGAAATAGTATAATCTAGAAAGAGATGAGGAGAAAATAATTTTATAGAGTATAGTCATGAAATATTATTCATTGTAAAGAAATTTATTGAAGAAAAGATTCCCTTTTTATAAATGTGGTGAGGGGTAATTTTGGAATTACCTATAATATTAAAATATATTATGGCTATGAAAGGGGTAAATACTTAAGAAATTACTAAAATGATTAGGGGATTACATTTTTTATATAATATTATCACTTTTTTCAATATTCTATATTTTTTTTAAATAATTTAATAAAATATTATATTCATGAAATAGAATATTTTTTAAATTTAACACTATTCAATACTATGAATTTAATTTTTTTATTATAACAAAGAACATATAATTTTTTATATCTTACACATGTCATAGTTATCTATATAATTAATTTTTCATCTTAATTATCTCATATTATATTTATTTTCATTTTTTTAAAATCATTTATTTTATTTTTTCATTAAATTAATAATCATTTCATCATCATTGTACAATATTTTAATATATTTATTTCTGAACTACAAATTAAAATTAAATTTTAATGAATAATATATATCATTTAAATTTCCAAATAAAAAATTTGGTAAAAAAATCTTTTAGAAAATGTTTTATTAAAATTCTATAATAACTGAAAATTGTAGTGTGGATAACTTAACATTCTTTTAAATAGAATATTATAAAGTTATTAAAGAAATCCAAATGGATCCAAAAGGTCCCAAATTTGAATAAAAATAATATTGTAGATGATAATTGGTCATTGAAAAATATTTATTCAAATTTTTTATTTATTTAATAGTTATTATAATTTTCATTTAAATCATTTTATTGATTTTAATTCTTCTTGCACAAGCATTGCCTGATTGTTGCATAAGAATTAAAGTTAATAATTTCATATATAATAATTAAAAATAAAGTACTGTCATAAAAATAATTTAATTATTTTCCATATAATCATTAATATTCTTTTATTATGTATATTTATTCACATCAAAATTAAAAAAACTTCTTTAATTTGTTAATTTGACTTTTCTTACCTTGTGCAAGAATTGTAGAGACATTTGAATAAGATTCATGTTATATAACTCTAAATTTCAAAAATATCACCTAAAAACATCAATTATACATAATAATTAATAAAAAAAGTTGGTAAAAGACTTTTTAGAACTCAATTTGTGTCTATAAGGAACCAAATTTGACTTTTTCAATGTTACCCAGGCACTGGATCGACATTGGAAAATATTTTTATACTTATCATGAAAAAATTATAATTGTCATATTATGAAATATTTTTCGTAAAATATTTCATTTATAATATCATAATTTAGTCATTCAATAATATTAATAAATTTTATATCATAATTTTGTCCTAGAGATATCATAATAATATATATCTTTTTAAAAAATATGTATTTTTTACTATTCACCAAAAATTTATCGTTTTAAAAAATTGTCAAAAAATCATAGAATTATTTTTTGACATGTTGAATTCGAAAATGAAATTATTTTTTTTCAAATTTAAAGTCAATAATTTGAAAATTAATAATTTAAGTATAACAATTTAATAAATTATTCCAATAAAAGTATTTTCTTCAAAAAAATATTTTTGTCAAGAATTACATAACATAATGAATTTTACTCTATAATTAAATAACAAAAATATAAAAAACTATTCAATTATTAATTAGGCTGTTAAATTATCCCCCCTATTTTGAGAATTGTGTCCCCACAATTTATTCACTAAATAAACAATTGGGATACCATTCCCCCATAGCATTTTGAGAATCCCATGTCACTTATTCAACCAAGTGGTTTCTCAAAAAAAAAACATAAGGTGGTGATTGTTCCACAATACTTGAACTCAATGATCAAGAATCTGAATAGAATTTTCCTTAAAAGAGAGGTTCTCTTCTAGATGAATAACTTGTGGGCTTAAAACATGAGTTGAATATGGAAAATTCATTCTTAACATTAATACATGAAATACATTGTGTATCTGGGATAAATTCAAAGGCAATGCTACTCAGTAAGAAACTTTTCCAACAATCTCTAGGATTTCTAAAGATTCAATAAACCATGGAATTATATTTCCTTGAATTACAAAACACTTAACACTTTTCCAAAGAGATATTTTATGGAATACATGATCACCTACCTCGAAAGAGTGGTCATTACTCTTATTATCAGCATAACATTTTTACTTTCTCTTAGCATTCCTCATCTGTTTCAGAATCATATTTACTTTCCCATCCAGTTCCTATACTAATTCTTGTCCCATCAACTTCATTTCCCCAACTTCATCACAAAATGTTGGAGTTTGACACCTCTTTCTATATAGTACCTCAAAAGGTTCTATCTATATACTAGAATGAAAACTGTAATTATAAGTTATCTCATATAAAGATAGATGTTGATCCCAACATCCTTGGTAATCCATCAAATAATTTAAAATAATTTCCACCTTTTTCATAAGTTTCCTCTCATACATTTCATCAGATTTAGGATTAAAATCAGACATGAAATTTTATTTAGTTCCCAAGGAAATTTAAAGGCCTTTCCAAATAATATATGTGAACCTTAGATCATGATCAGATAAAATATAGAGTGGACTCCAAGTAACCTAATTTTATCTTTAGGATACAACAAGGAAAGTTTATCTATAGATAAAGAGTCTCAAGTTGGAATAAAATGTTTATATTTAGTTAGTTAATAACCAATATCACAAATCAAATTGTTACCTCAAAAAATATTTGGTAATCCCACCGTGAAATCCATATATATATTTTTCCACTTCCACTACCGCACTAGAAAATATTGAAAAATATTCTTTAGTGGTTTTATCTCTACTTTAACCTGCTGACATGTCAAACATTTCATGGTAAAATAAGAAATACATTTTTTAATTCCATCACACCAGTAATACTCCTGAAAGTCTCTATTCATCTTAATACTGCCATGATGAAATTAAAATGGAGAACTACGATATTAGATTAATAATTATTTCTTTACATGGGAATAAAAAGTCACATATAACCTATTTACAAATCTCAATAAATAATTTTTATCGACATTAAATTCTGGAAACATGTATTTCTTAAAAAATTATACATTTTTTAGTAACTCACAATCTTTTTATTGAGCATTCTTAATTATGTCTTACAGAGGTGATTTCACTAACACCTAAAACAAAATACAAAAATTTACTAAACACACAACTTACAAACCAAAATTTATAAAATCATTAATCAAAGGGTCATGTAATAAATTTTACATGGTTAATGATTTATATAGTTTTCAACTGAATTCAACTTCTTCTTTGTTAACATTTCTTATATGGCAATTGATTGGGAAATCATAATACTTTATCAGTTCTAGCCATCATATCTACTGTAAAACATTGACCGTTTCTAGAGGTGTGTTTGGATTGATTGTAAGAAGTATTTTTACGTGTTTTGAGTTAGTTTTTTTGGGTTTTACATTGGTTTTTTTGTGTGAAATTTATAAATTTTGGAAGAAATGGGAAAGTGCATGGTTATCACATGGTTTACCCAAACTATGTGTCCCATCCCCAAAAATGATGCAGCCTTTGATAGTAGGTATTTTCATAGTTTGTGTATAGTTTTTAAAACTATTCACCCTAATAGGATAAATTATGCACCCCATATAAGAGGAAAATGGTTAGGTTCATGTTTAGGATAAACTAGGAAGCTCAAGGAGGAAACTATGTGTATGAGTTTTTAGTTCTCCAAAAATAATTAATATATTCCCTAAACCCCATATTACACCCTTTAGCACCCTAGATTAACCAATAATTGATTTCCTTCAATTTCCAAACCTACTGGAGTAATTCCAATGCTTTCTGACATCCATTCATAGTGAATCGATTCTCAAATGGAATATATGTACCCCTTCAAGCATGTGGCTTCTTCCTGATTGATTTCCTATATCTGTCCCATTTTTCTCTCATTATTTTGGATGATTTTTATCCTCTTATTTGATATATATATATATATATATCTTTAATCTTGTTCTAGTCATGTTGGATATAGATATTATCTTAAGAGATATTATTTTTTTTGACTATGGATTTAGGTTTTGGATCTTGATCATATTCTACATCGTTATTCAAGTCAAATGGGGGATTTCCATTGGGTGATAATTTGTAAAATAATTGATATAGGTGGTCTATAATTCAAGTCCCAAAGTCTCGATTTAAATAATTTGTATGTAATTGAATAATTTTATTATATTTTTATCAATTGAGTTCTTGGTTAAATTTATTAATTTGGTGAATTAATTAATTATGAAGATGTGAAATTGGGTATTTTGGTTTGTATAAAATGTATATAATTAATTTATGAATTAATTATGATATATTGAGTTTGTTGATTTGAGATAATTAATTTTATAATTAATTAAGAGATATTTATATTTTTTAGTGAATAATTAATTATTGAATTAATTATGTGATATTGAATTTTTGGATATTGATTAAATAGTTTACGAATTAATTAATGGGATTGATGTTCTTAGTTAATTGGGTAATTAAAAATGGGAATTATGTGATAATATAATTGTTAAATTAGTAATGATATTGATATTATTAATTAATTTTAGAATTAATTAATGATAATAACAGGATTAATTAATTTGTGAATTAATTAATGGGATTGATGTGGTTAGTTAATTAGTGAATTAATTAATGGGAATAATTTGATGAAATAATTGTTGAATTAGTAATGAAATTTTTTACATAATTAATTGTGACATTAATTATGTGTTGATTAATGGTAACATGTAAATTCATTCATATATTATGAGATTATAAATGGTAACATGGTTATTCAGTTGGTAAAGTATGAATGGTAACATGGTCATTCAATTGTGAAATTATGAATGGTAATATGGTCATTAAATTGGGAAATTATAAATGGTAACATTTTCATTCAATTGTGAAATGATAAATGGTAACTTGGGAATTCAAGGATAAATTATGAATGGTAACATGTGAATTCATGTATATATTAAAGAATGGTAATAATGGAATTTTGAGTTATGATTTGCCTATAGAATACATCAGACTCTAGAACAGGAAGAATAAGGTATTGAGATACAAGTGTTTACGGGAACCTAGGGGATTATGTGGTCACATAAATAATAAATGATAATGTTATAAATATTTACTTGTTCATTATACAACTAAATTCATTTTTATTGATTGGATATTGTTTTAGACACAGTTGGTGGTGGCCTACTGAGTTGTACTCACAACCTACTTGGGTTTCCTAACTGATACTTGAATATATTTCATGTCTTCAAAAATGTATAAGGGAAAAGGCACTATATTAGATGAATGATATAAGATTGAGCATGGATGACATAACCAAACATGAATTGAGACATGCTTGGGAGTTGTCATTGTCATTAAATTTGAGTGACATTTTGACAATTGGCTGGTACATTATCCTGGATTATCGAATGTTTAATTTGAAATTGTATTTCTAGTTTTGGTCATCATTAGATACTTGTTTGTTTGGGTTTTGGTATATATCATTTGGTTATTGTTTATTTATTTTATGCTTGTGTATTACTCTAATAAAGAGGGTATAGTCTTCACATGACTAATATTTGACCGTCTTTGCAATTCCATATCCTATTTCATATAGGAAGGTTTGACTGAGGTCATGTGACCGCCTAGATCGGGGCACCAATGTGTGGTAATCAGGTCGGGGTGTTATATCAGCTTCATGTTCAATTAATTTTGTGTAAATATATACTTTAAAATTTTATGGTTATTATATATTTCTAATTTTCCTCCATATAAATTATGTATTGAATTTTTTTTAAAGAAAAAACAAAAGTAGCTAATTCAAAATATTGTGCATGATTATTTAACTCTTGAGTTTTTAGTTTTCATAAAGCATAACAAATTACCTAATCATTATTCACCACAACATAGTGAAGCCCCTTCAATAAATAATAAACAATGAGGGAAAATTACTATTTATTGAGGGAAAGTCTAAAATAGGATAATTCACTAATCTTATTTTTAATTATGGAAAGTAATCATCATAATATTATTTATAGATAAATTTAACACCTGTTAGACTTAAGTTTGTTTGGGGGAAAGGCAACCATTAAAGGTTTTTAACAAACAGTTGGTAATATCCTACTAATTCAAGATAACTATGAATCTAACAATCATTTTTACATCAACCACATTTATTTTGGATAGATAAGCTGTTATTTTTTCCTTAATGAAAATTTACCAAAGAAAAGAAATATATTGTAACCAAATGTCACATTTCATAAAAATTCCATAGAACTTCATTCCCTTGAGAGTTTGTAGAAAAATATTTATATTTTTTTTCATGATCCTCATAATTTTTTAGAAAAAAATACTATCAGTAAAAAAATATCCTGATATTCTGGAATATTATATTCATAAGATCCATAAATAAATCAATGGAATTTTTCAAACCAAAGGGAATAAAAAAAATAAAATACCCATATATAGAATGAAATAATGTTTTTATAATATCATCCTTCTTCACCTTCATCTGATGGTACATGAATCTCATTTCAATCTTGGGAAAACACTGAGTCCCCTGGACTTGATCAAAAAATTCATCGATATGAGGCAATGGATACTTATTCATAAATGTAATGTTATTCAATGCTATATAATCAATGAAAATCCTCATAGAAACATATATATTTTTAACTAAAAAATAGTAGAATCGCATGGTGAAGTTATAGGATGACTGAAACCTTTATAAAAAAACTCATGCAACTACTTTTTAATTCTAGAAGATCTACTTGATCCATTTGATAAGGGTGTTTTGAAATTGGTTCAAAATTATGGACTAAGACAATAGAAAACTTCCTAATCATGTAAAACACTAGGAAACTCATCATAAAAACATCAAAGTATTCATTTACCACTAGAACATCATTAATTTTAAGAGTTACATTGTTTTAAACAATATAGTCAAGATGAATTACATTTCTATAATTTAATACTTTAACATCATTAATTTTAAGAGTTACATTGTTTTAAAAAAACTCATGCAACTACTTTTTAATTCTAGAAGATCCACTTGATCCATTTGATAAGGGTGTTTTGAAATTGGTTCAAAATTATGGACTAAGACAATAGAAAACTTCCTAATCATGTAAAACACTAGGAAACTCATCATAAAAACATCAAAGTATTCATTTACCACTAGAACATCATTAATTTTAAGAGTTACATTGTTTTAAACAATATAGTCAAGATGAATTACATTTCTATAATTTAATACTTTATCATCTTAATGATATATTTTTAATGGAATGGGTGAATTATTTTATACGAACTAAAACCCTTTCTAAAAACATAATTATCTATACAATCAATCTTTGCATGGAAAAAATAAATCTAATCCATACCTAGAATAATATCAAACTCTATTAGGGGAAAAAGGTCTATAACTAATTTCTTCTTACGTACAACATTAAGAAGATTATTATAATTCATTATTCCATTAATATTTACCCACAATGTTTTTAACATATATTCCAGTTTCATTTCACGAAGAAAAATTTCCAAATTAGTAGAAAATTTATTAGAAATAATGGAATGTGTTCACCTCGTATCAAAATATACATTAGAAAAATCTATGTAAACAAAAAATGTACTAGATAACACTTTATTGTATGACCCAACATCTACCAAAGTAGTTTTAAAGGATTTCACTTCACCTTTCTCATTAAATTATGACTAATTCACATCATTTAGGTCCTTCTATAGGAATTTACATGTATAATGACCCATCTCATCCCAATTAAAACACTTTAATGTTTTATTATCAGAATTAAACATACAATCACTAAGATTTTTTCAATGAAATAACATGCCATATTTCCAATCATACCACATCAAAAACAAATCACACATTTGGTAAGGCATTCCCTAGGGATATTTGTACAAAACATTCCAAAAACCAAAAACTATATTTTCTTATCTTTAGAATTCATTAATTGATTATTAGACATCTCTTTTCATCTAGAACTTTTCTTTTTCCTATTTTCAAAGAATACACGATCATTAGAAAACTCTATTTATAACCTCTCAGCATATTAAAAAAATTTATCATAACTTTTGATTTCAGGGGAATCTAATTACCTTTAGTATATTATCTTCAATACTTAGTAAGAATTATTTATTTTACAATCATTATTTCTAATATTATTTGGAGTGTACCATGTAAACTGAGTAAAGTTTTATTCATACAAAAATAATGAATCATTCCCATTTTGTTTCAATTAATAGAATGGAATTTCCATCTGAAGTAGTCCCAACATATGAATCAAAATTCATGGAATGGATTATTTAATTCATCCCATTTTAAGTAATCAATATATACTCTTTCCCTAGTGTTCTGACCATTTTACACCATTTTTTGACTTCATCTTTAAAATGATATATAGAAAGACTAAAATTTTGATTATCTGAATATCCCATGACATCAAATATCTTTTTATGGGATTTAATCCACCCTTCAATTACCACTAGGTTAGAAGATCCTATAGATTTAGGATGGTGTTTCATCATAAAATGATTCATTATTGTCGTGTTACTTTATGGTAGCTTTGTTTATCCTTTTGTATGGATTCCATCACCTTTTATGGCATGCTTAAACTAATACATCAATGTTAAAAACCGCTCAATTCCAATTAACACCATTCTAGGTTGTGGATTGAGAAAGATATCACCCCCTTAGTTCCTTTATACATCATCTTCCCTATTTATTCTATGGAAAATAATTATGAATAGACATAATTTAGATTATTAAAGATGGTAATATTCAAATGATATATCATTTGAACTTAACGATAAGGTAAAAATAATTTATGGTATCCTTTTAATATCATCATAACCCCTAACTTTATCAAAACCGTGCTATAATACCAACTATAAGGACCAAAAAATAAACATTATAATACATATTTATTTCAAATAGAATTCACTTTCATATATTCAAAAATTTATTTTTCTTTTAGTGTTTTATAAAATTAGGTCATAATTCCTAAATAACATTACAAAAGAATAGAAATTGGATTCTATTAATATAGTATTAAATTTTTTCATAATACAATAGTTTATAAAATTAAAACATGGTTTCTTTTTATGAAAACACTCCACAACATTCAACTTGGATTATTCTATTTTCTTACCCAAAATTAAACCTTGTGATTTTTTTTTAAAATATAGGATGATAAAAACAAGCTCAGTATGGGAAATAAAAATATGGAATGAAATCATTAGTCCATGAATACCTATAAACAAATGAACAATATAAATCTCACCCTTAAAAGTAACATATACTTACTTTGTTGACACATGAGGTCTCTATAAAACATAGAAATAATAAATAAATAATTATTTAACTTAAGGAATTATTTTCATACCATACATACTTATGATTTTAACCCTCATGTAAAATATATTATTTTCAACCCTCATGGCTACCTTACAATGTGGCAATCATGGCCACTTTATAATGTAACTATCACAGTTAAAGTTGGAATAAACATTACGTTCAACATCCAAAATTCCAAAATAATTGGAGTGATATTGTAGAACCATTATTATTTGGGTTATAACGTAACCAACCATCATAATAAACAATTCCCAAGAACAAAAACATAATCACAAAATACGAATAATTTCACCATAAAAACAATCCTTTCGGAAAATCACAAAATTCAACAGAATACTACACACATACAAAGGAAAAAATTTTATTTGAAAATAGAAAATTAAAATATTAAAGGAGGCCTAAAAAAAGTAAGGATTAAAGAATGTGGAAAAATCCACTCAATCCATATAAAATAAAAAACTTTCTTTTTATATTTTCATAAAAACATCAATCAGGATTCAAAGATGTCTCATAGATTAGGTGCGGCTTACTTCAAAAGTGTTCAAAACTATTATATAATGGATGAAGGGTTGTTATTAATTTATTAATTTATTATATTTATATTTATAATACGTTATATGATATTTTATAACATATTTCCACCCATTTATTAATAAGATTTTTTATTTCAATTGTTTCAGGTGGATCAGTTTTATTGTTTCATCGTCAGCTTATTATGGATTTTCTTATCAAATGGAAATAAAACCACAGAAGGGAGAATATATATATTGTTCATTTTAAACAATTATAGTATAATTTAATATTTTTATATGGTTAATATGATTAATGTATACTCATCATCCACGAAGGTAGGTAATTGACACACCATGGACAATGAGCTCATTTTTATGAATAAAAATAGAAAATGAGAGATTTGATGATAGATAAACCATTAAAAAATTATATTACACTACACATATGATACTATAGTTTTCATGAAACACTATATAGGGGGTTATGATATAGTATAACTGAGATGGAATTTAAAATAAAAGGAGTAATTTACCTGTTGAATATTTCTCTTTGAGAACCTCCTTCTACACTTGTAAATAGTCTATTTGTGAGACCATAAATATTACAATGTGGCATGCGATAAGGAAAATATTTTTGGAGGAGTATAATCAAGGAAATTATATTTATGGCGATGAAATTGAGTGAAGTAAATAGTGCCTTTTTATAATTGAGGTGAGGGGTAATTTAGGAATTACATAAAATTAAAAAATATAATATGGCTATTATAGTAGTAAAGATTTACAAAAGTCCTAAAATACTTAATTGGTTAGATTTATGACATAATATTATCACATTTGACTTTAATTATATTTTTTTTATATTTTTAAATAATTTAATGAAATATTTTATTCATGAAATATTTTTTGTTCAAATTTAACATTATTTATTAATATGACTTTAAAAAATGATTTTTTTTGAAATTTAGAACCAAATATTATATTATATCATATACACGAAATATTTATCTATATAATTCATGGATAAACTTATGTATCCCATATTATATTTATTTTAATATTTTTAATATCATTTATTTGATTTTTCCATTAAATTAATAATTTATGCATCATCTTTGTGTAAGAATTTAAGGTTTATATTTATTTACTTAAAATTAAAAATAAATTATCATATTTAAGATAAATATTTTTGATTTTAAAAAAATATTTATGGTTAAAAAAATATTCTATAAATGATTTTATTAAAAAGTAATAGTCACTAAAAACCATATCGTGAACAACTTGAAATTTTATTTAAATAAAATATTATAAAGGGATTAAAGTGATCCAAGTAGATAAAAAATGTCTCAAATTTGATTAAAAATAAGAATATGGAAAAAAATAATCATAGAAAATATCTATTCAAATTTTCGATTGATTTAGTAACTATTATAATTTCAATTAAAATATTTTTATTGATTTTTCTTCTACTTGAACAAGCACTACATCCACATTGGAAAATCATTAAATTATATTATTTTATATATAAATAATAAATATAAATTACTATCATAAAAATAAATAAATTAGGATAAATATATTCATTTAAACTTTTTCATTATTTATATTTACTTTTATCCACATCAAGACAGCTTCTTTAATTTGTTAGTTTGATATTTCTTGGCTTGCTCAAGAATTGCCCAAGAATTTAGATATGTTTTCTATTATATAAATATAAAATTAGAAACTATCATCCAAAATATTTATTTATACATAATAATTAATAAGAATGAATTTAAAAGTGTTTTTATCATTAAATAATTAACTATAAGGGAAAAACATTTGACTGTCATTTATGTGACGACACTACATTGGCACTGACAATGATTTTTATAATTATCATGAAATAAATTAAAATTTCGAAATTCTGAATTATTTTTGTACAATATTTCTATTATAATATCATAATTTAGTAATTATATAAGATCAATAAATTTTATATCATAATTATGTCTTAAGAATTTCAAAAAAATACAGCATTTTAAAAAAAAATATGTTTTACAATTCACCAAAAATTTTAAATTTCCAGAAAAGTCATAAAAATTCATACTAAGATAATTTAAACATGATGAATAAAAAATGAAATTATTTTTTCAAATTAAAATTATATAACTTTAAAATTAATCATTAAAATATAAATGTATATGAAATTAGTTTAACAAAATTATTTACTTTAAAAATTATTTATTTTAATAATTACATACCCTAATGTATTTAAATATTTAATTTAATAATACTAATCTAAAAAAATTATTCTATTAGTACCTAGGTTGTTAAAATTTTAATAAATCATGTTCAATTTTGCTATAAATAACTAGACCCCATTTAATTCCATTATGGAAACCTCCACAGTTGAGTCCCTCATTTCCTTTGAAGACAAGGAACATTACCTATTACATTAGATAGACATAACAAGATCACTCATCATATAATATGTATTAGGCTCACCTATCATATAATCCACATTGAGATAACCCATTTTCCAATATAATTTCCATATAGCATCTTAGAAACATTTTTTTTTTCATATTACAGCTTTTCATCACAAATACCTTGAAAAATATTTTGAACACATTGGAAAACTATTTTCTATTTTCATATAAAAATAAGAAGAAGATTCAATTTGTTTTGAATAATATATATAATAAAAAATCCGAAACAATAGTGTGCATATTAATTCCTTTGAAAATAACCATATAAACATGTAAACTATATTTCAATGAAAATAAAATTCATGATAGTGGGGAATTATATACATGTTTAATATGTTAAATAAGATTATACTTTTACAATTCAGTAAAAAGTGTAAAAAGTGACTCATACTGAACATATTAAAAAAATATTTTTAAACAATTTTAAAGAATGTGTAATATGTTAAAAAATTACCTTTATCCATAATTTATTCACAAATATTAATTTTCTAGAATCATTTAAAATTACATAGATTTGAAGGAAAATGTGTTTGGAGGGAAACATTAAAATATTATTTTTAAAGGAAAGTCCATTACCTTATATATCATCTAGCTCATTACATTCTTTAAGTCAAAAATAATAAAATATATTAGTTATTTATTTTCATACAAAATTTTTTATTTTTAATTCAATTGTAATTATTTCCTTTATGTAATTTTAAACCATGTTCAATTTAGATATGTAGTCAGTTATTTTTACATTTGAGGATTTGGGGACATTGTGTTTACAATCCCAAAATAGGTTATGTAGAATGACTATGTTAAAATGGGTCATTATTCCATCATCTAATGAATATTTTTGATGATATTTTATCATTTTATTACATATAATATTATTTTAAAACCTTTAATGAAGTATGGATATTGAAAATTAATAACATCATCTAATGGAGGTGGTATTGTAGACATTTTCATGAATAATTTTATCATTATTCAAATGATGGAAAGGAAATAAAATTTGTGATATAATATATTAATAAGAAGACAATTTTTTATTAATATTATATTTATTATTTAAATACATTTTTATAAATAGACTTGAGTGGCTGGGATGGAAAAAAGAAATACATCACTTCTTGGAAGTGGTTATATGCACGTACGTACGAGCGATTCATTGATTTCCCATAAGATGGAGAAGGTGATTAAAACGTTCTGCAACATAATAATAATATAATTTTAGTATATATAATAATCATATTTTATTATATTTTCATGGATAAAGATGATTTTATTCTCGTCGATGTATAAATAAGCATGAACCCAGTCAGTTATGATATATACCTTCTCCTTGGATAACCACTTTTGATTCCATATTAAGCCTTCTAGTTTTTGTATTGTGACGAGGCCATGGAATATAGGATGTGGTAAGGGATCATGGATAGATATTTTTTTAGTTCATGGTAGAAATATTGTTATTAAAAGGTTTTAGGGAGAGATTAGAGGATGTTCCATTTATAAGTGAGGGGACGAGTGCTCTTGAATTACATAAAGTATTTAGATAATATAAATTAACATTCAAGGAAATGTGGGAACAAATTGATATATTTAAATAACTATAATATAATTATTATACACCATATCATAAAATAATATTAGGAAAATTTTATTATGGAATCACACCTTTTTATTACATAATATTTTCATTACATGAAACAAACACATGGTCTTTTAAAGATTAATTTAATGGAAATTAGAAAAATTATAAATGAAAAAATGAACAAATTTTATAATCTAGTTTAAATAAATATTCATGCATTCACATTGGGTTACTTTTACTTCATCCTATATCTAGGGGACGTATATAAAGGAAAGGGGTTAGCATGAATCCTAGTATGGTAACAAGCAATAGATACATATAGCATGTTACCATGAGACATATCAATTAGAACATGAGAGAAAACAATAAGGACTGAATAAGAGTTATATAATAATAATAATAATAATAATAATAATAATAACATGAATCAAAACATGTAAATGTTCATAAAAAATTGAAACAAGACATTATTAAGCATAAAAACAAGCTTTATTACAAAGGTTTCATAAACGAAAATTACCATTGTTATTCCCCAAGGAATCATACAAAACATCATATCTATGGAATAAGTTCTTTACCCAATTAATTAGAGTTATATTAGGGTGAAACCTTCATATTTATTAGTTAATTTGATCAACATAGTTTAAAAAAATCATTATATTAATAAATCATGTAGAATAAAGAATGTGTTTTTATAAAAATAATGGATACAAAAGTGCTTAAAGGAATGATCATTACATCAATTTTAACCCAAGAAAAGGAAATGTTGGTTTAATATCTATTAATCTGTGAATAAATCACTAATATTTAAACTAGGTAAACACCCATGGAAAATCAATAGTATTGGGTATTCAAAAAAATATAAATAAGAATTTCTCAAGTAAAAGAGATAAATTTGAGAAGTAAATTTTGAATCATGATGGGTGTAAAATGTGGTTTTAGAAAAGGGTAAAATTAGGGAATAGGAACATAGAACATTGATAAAATACTATTATTATAGTAATGGGATAGTAATTTTTTTATATAAATAACATATTTTGGAAATTAGAGGACATACCCCATAAAGTTAACTTCAATGGAAAATCAGAATGGAGATTTCCATTACCTTGAAGAGTTCCTCATAAATCACGAGGATTTGAAACTTGGGGGCCATAGGAAACCTTGGGGTGACTCATTGGGAGATAAAATCAACAAAACATTATGTAGGATGGATTAGTAGTGAAGTAGAATGGTAAAATGTGTCAGTGTTTATAGCAAAAGTGGATGAATTGTTTAATAATTTCCAAATATATGTTTTTATAAATTTATGTTGTGGAAAATGAATTTTTTTTCTAACCCATGTGTTTTTATAAATATTTTTGAAAATTGAGTTACAATTTATGATATTTTAATCCACTAAAACATAAGATTATTTTTTAATACACCTTTGTTCATAGATAGTTAAATTTTCAAAAAAAATGATTCTTTTAAAATCAAAATTTTCATTTTAGACATTAGAAAGGAACTTATAGGTTTCAAAATTGATTAAAATATATTAAAATATATTAAAATAATAAATATAAATAAAATAACATATATTTTTTCACTGATTCTGTTTAATTAATTATTAAATCATTTGAAAAAATATGATGTCATAAAATATACAGAAACCCAAAACTTTATTTTTACTAATCACTGACAAATAAAGTATTTTAGAATATTCTAAGAATTTATCTGTAACCAAAATTTGATATTTATCATTCAAATATAATGTTTATTTTATCATAAAAATTATATAAATATGATAATTTTATCTTTTAAATATAATAATACTTATTTATTGAAAAATAGATGTTTTTAAATAATAACAAGATTTCTGAAACATATAAAAATTTCCTAGGACATTATAAATTTATTTTATCAATTCTATTTAAATAAGATTATTTTAAATGAATTTTTAATTGAAAAAAATATAATTCATAATACAATAGTTTATAAAAAAATTCTATAATTTCTAAAAAATAAAATTAATTTTTATTTATGTTCAGAAAATAATTAATCAAATTCCTCTCAATTAATAATATATTTTTTAAGAAGTATTATTCTTATAATGAAATTTATGGAATAATAAATTTATTTACACAATGTAATTACACTTTTAAATAACCAATACATGGAAACATAACCCCTTGAAAAACTCATGTAAGCCCTATAGCTAAGGTGCGAGATGGTGGTGGTTTCATGGGGTGTCTGAGCTAACATAGAACAAGTGGTAATCTCAACTAACATGAACTTCTACCATAGGAAATTTCATTCAAGCATAACTTGTTAAAGTTGGGATAGGGGTATGTAATGGTTGAACCTAATTTAAGAAACATCCCTCCCAATTTTTGGCATATAGGATTCAAATGACATGACTCTATAGTTTTAGGCCATCATTTCTCCTTTCTGACTCATTTTTTTCATTAGAATTACTACTTATAAAAATTAATTATAACTGTTAAATTATAAAAAATGTATATAATTTTAAATGGGAAAATTGACTAAAAATTATATTGACGAATTATTATATTGAAAAAATATCATATTTAGAAGACTAAAACATGACGATAAAATCCCCATAGTCACATCTCCCTTTATAAACTATAAATACCACTTCATTATTTCTCTAAAGAATTTAGTGAAATTCCACTTAAGATTATATTTCAATATTTTTTATATTTTAATTTGTTTACTAATATTTTTTTATTTATATAGTTTTTGTTTTTTTAGATATTATTCTTTCAGATTTGGGTGATCCATATTGTCCAATTTTATCTTGTCTATTTTATATTTTTTGTACAATTGTAATGTTAAGAATAGTAATTAGTTTTATTGAAAATTAAAGAATCTATAACTCTTAATAAAATATTTTTCTTTCTATTTCTTTATCTTTATACAACTATATAGTATATTATAACACACATATTTTTAGGAGATAAATATAATATTTAAACTATGGGTTGTTACATTGATCCCCTATTATAAATTTTGTACCTAAAATTTCATCACATATTATAAATAGAGAATAATTGTGGGTAATTAATTTTAATTGTTTCCTCTTGTTTCCAAGTCACCCATTCATACTTATAGTTTCTCTACAAAACATTGACAATATGAGATGTATTTTTGAGTAGAAATTTGTCTCTATAATCCAAGATCATCAATGAATGCTTATCATATGAGATTCCATTCTCCATTTTTACCAAATATGGATTTATTACATGTGGGGGATGAGATATGTATTTAATCACAAGTGATACATGGATCACATCATGAACATGAGCCATACATGGTGCAAGATAAATCTTATAATCCACATATCCTATGTGATAAATGATATCAAAGATACCAATGTACCTTAGACTTTGATCCCCTTTCTTTCAAAATTGTATAATTCTATTCTAGTGTGGTATTCAATGTAAAACATTACCTCTAATATCAAACTACAATTCGTTTCTATGGTTGTCAATAGATAACTTTTGATGAATCTAAGTAGATTTATTATACTGTTTAATGAAATGAACCCAATCTATCATATGTTACACAATATTGATACCAAGAAGCTTCTTATCACAAACATCATAGAAAAAAGAAGGAGTTCTTCATTTCTTTTCATATAGAGTTTCATACATTTTTCATTTGAATACTTGAGCAATTTTTTTTGTATGAGAACTCATCTAATATGAGGTGTTGATCCCATATACCATTAAATTCCATTGATCATGTTTGAATAATTTCCTTAAGTGTTTTAATCATAATTTCTAATTGACCACAATTTTGGTGGTGATAGGATATAATGAAATTAAATCTAGTATTTTGATCATGTTAAATAAATATCTATAATTAAGATGTGAAAGCTGGATCATGATTATAAATAATTAAAAGTTATTCCCTGGGAAGCTTTCCAATTTCCATTATTTATATCTTGGAATGTTGGTCAAGAGATAACTTTTCATGAATATCTATAAAATGGGAAGTCTTGGGGATTCTATACACTATAACCCATATTGAATTGTTTCCCTTGGATTTTATTTGGAGGTAAGTGATGAATAAAATTATGATATTTCCATATTTACATGTTATCTTGGGTATTGGTTGGAATAAACCTTAAGGAAGATATCATATTGCCATAACACATTGACACACCAAGTACCTTATAGTGTATTCAGAAATGTCTCTTTTCATAGTATCCCACTAATAATGATCACGATGGTTTTTATCCATTTCAGTACATCTATGATGGATATAGAATTTAGAGATAAGAGATTTATCCATTAGCTCCTTATTTATCTATAGGATATATGGCACACATAACCTTGTAAAAATTTTTATCACAACTTCTTGAACAATATTGAACTTAATTTAATTCTCATTATTCACATCCTTGACAATATTTTGTACCAAAATATCTTTTATCTGAGCTCTCATGATTTTCTATAGTAACGATGGTTGAGAAATCATTTTCCATTGGACTCATGATTTCCCTTACATTTTTATTCCCATGTCCAACCATACTAGGTCCTTTATTAGTGGGTACCCTTAAATCCTTAGCATTTACAGCATAATAGGGTCTTTCCTAATTAATGCTGTAGTGACATCATTTTCTCTATCAGGGTGATAATAAATTGATTAATTTCAGTCTTTATGAATATCTAACCATATCCTCTATCTCATGTTCAATTTTTTTATGTGAATATATAAATTAATACTTTGTGGTCATTTATATTTAAACTTTATCCCTAAAAATATGGTGCCTCTATATCATTAGAGAACAAATAACTGTAACTAACTCTAGGTCATGCATAATATTATTATGCATAATAGGTGTTAACTAGTGAGATAAATTCTTAATCACCATGTCATTCTATATGTGAAAAAATACATACCCTTTTAGAGAAATGCAACTATAAAAAATCTTTCTCTGATAGTGGCTAGAGTTAACAAAGGTAAAATAATAATTCTCTATAATGACCAATATATTATTCGGTTATTGGAAGCATTATTCACATTCTATTTTCCAGATGAACTTAGTTCCTTTTCTAGTTAACCATGTTAGTGTATTAGAAAGTCATGAATTATCTTTCAGTAACCTTCTATAATATCATGCTAATCCAAGGAAACTCTAAATCCCAATTACTGTTGTAGGATAAGTCCACTCCTCTTCATCTTTTTTCATGGTAGGGAAAACTATGATTCCTTCCTTGGTTATAGTTTTCCCAAGAATGAAACCTTTTTTAACTAGAATTCATATTTTCAATATTTTATAAAACTTTATACTTCCTATGAGTTTCCAATATCACCCTTATATGATCCTCATAGTGGTATTGAGATTTGGAATATAAGAAAATATCATAAAAAAACTACCATGAATTAATCAAGGTACTCCTTAAAGAATCTACTCATAAAATCCATAATTGTATCTTGAGAATTAATCAAGATGAGGGGTATAAACACAAACTCATAATTCCAATATCTTGTTTGAAAGACATTTATTGTAATATATTATTTATCCACCCTCAATTAATGACACCCAAGTTAAAGGTAAGTCTTAGAGAATAATTTAACCACATGATGTTAGACAAATAATACATCAATCCTTTGGAGAGGGTAGTTTTTTTCTATATGATCCTGTTATGTTATCTATAATCAATACATTGTTACATTGATCCATACTTATTATATATAAAGTAAAAAATTTGATCCCCAAGTATACACATTTGGTTGTATATTTCTCTTATCCAAAATTTCATTATTATTTTTAATTCCTCTATCTCAAAATTTTCCATTCTATATAGGGTATTTGATATCTGCTTGTTTCTAGGTATGAGTTCAATAAATTCCTCTACGTCTCTTTCTAGGGGAGGTCCATATTTATATTCCTGAAATACATCCATTATTTAATATTTAATGTGGAAAATCTCTATCTTTATACATTTATTTCCATCCCCACTTTACTGATCATCTCCATAAAAAAGGTTTTGGGAGGTAATTATAGGAAATGATTTGGCTAGGATATCTCTCCTTTGAAAATAACTGTAGGTTTTCCATTCCAAACTACTGAAATATAATTTCTTTGGTAATTGATCATATAATTATACATTGATATATAGTAAAAACCTATTATAGTGTTGAATTCAATCATTGGAATGCCTTCTATATATGTGATGATATCATACTCTCCAAATATAATACTATAGTTTCTATACACTATTGATGCATGGATAATGCCTCCAGTAGTCTTAACTAATAAATATACTAATATAAAATTTGGGATCAATTATATATTATTTGAACACTGAGATAAAATAACAGAATGCATAGAACTAGAATAAAAATAAAATACTTATTATCTTTGAGATCACAATGAGTGTACCTACCAACACATCATTCAATGCCTCTCTTATATACATTGTGATATAAAATTTCAAACATTTCTCCCTTAGCCTATGCTATGTATGGTGATGGTTTCCATCCTATATATTCTAATTAGGACATTGATTATAAAAGTTCCCATGCCATCGACACATAAACAATTGATCTCAAGGTTAGGCCTACACCATCTTCCCTTTTTTAGTTAGTGTGGATAAGTTGGGCTTCACCTCACCACACCAGCCCTGAGATATAGGTCCACCTCTTCAAAATTTTTAGCACATTCTAATCCAATGAAACTAGTTCCTCGAATGCTTCTTCCCACATTTTTTTCACATGGAATGTTTCACATTAATTTCTCCTCTTATATGATCAAAGTTCTTTACTGAGTTTATATCTATCTATCTCTTTTTTATTCAACCTATATAACCATATAATCTCTCCAAACTCTAAAAAAACCTTCATAGAACTCCAAACTATCTCCTCATGAATTTAATATTATAGATTTTATTAGTTCCTCTATATTTGGTGTCTCAGTCCACTCAAGAATCTATCTACCTTTTCATTAGGATCCATAAAAAATCTAGAGGTTTATTTTTAATGTCTTATGAATTTAATATCATATCTTTATATTGTTTCATTTTCCTTCTAATTCACATCTAGTAATTTATTTTAAATTTTTACACATTTAATGTGGAAAATATTTATTTAATATTAATTCAACCAACTCTTCCAAATCCATAACATCAACCCACCTTCTTGAATTCTAGTTTTTAATCAATGTCCACCACTGATCATATTATTCTTCGAAAATGCATACTACTAATGCGTCTTTCTCTAGATATGAAAAAAATATTACAAAAAAGTTCTTTTCTTTAGGGATAATCCATTATTTATCAATCCATGTGTCGTAAGATCCACTAAAATAAGGAGTTCCTTGACACATGAAGGAATCAATGACAAGTTATTACCTTCAAGGTGAATCTAGTATCTTAGATTGATTCATGTAATTTTCCATAACTCCAGTTAGTAGATTCATCATCCTCATGATGTTTTCCATTATATAATCCATTAGAAGTTCTTCAATACATCATTCATTGCACTCATCATTTAATAGGATAAACCTATTTCTTTAAATTTTTTCTAATAGAAAAAAAACTTAGTGAGAAATGTGTTACTATTAAGAATATTATAATCATAAAGGGATTTAATGTTTTAAAACATCACGATTAAATATGTTTTTTATTAATACCATTTTAAACCAATTACATTTTTTATATAGCGTTTATAATGGATCATAAAAAACTTTTTATTAACAAAAAATATCACTTCATCCTATCAAACATGGTGTAAAGAAAGGCATATTTTCATGCACTAGTTCTTAGTCTAGGCTAGATAAATTCACTATTCTTTGGTGATACTGCTAGGTTCATCTGCACCAGAGCCACAACCACTTATAGTATCTAGACATGGTTTTATTTTCTTAGAAACAACTAACTTAAAACTTACCAAAAATACAAGGATGTTTTCATATATTTACACATTTCCATAGGGATCATATTAATTTTTTAGAGTCATAATTTATAAAAATAATAAAATCATTCCTCGATACCAATAAAGGCATCCCAATTTTTTATTATATATTATTATCAATACATGAAAGATAAAACAGTATTTTTTAATGTATTGTTACTTGGAAATTTGAAAAATAGTACATGAAAACATAAAAGAATCTTATAATCCACTTGAAATACGTCTTCATGGGTTCAACCTAGGTTACTTTTACCACATCTCATTTCCATGGGACATACAATAATGGAATTGGGTGATCATGAAGCCCTAGTAAGGGAAAAAGAAGGTGAGGTATATAACATGTTATCATGAGACATATCAATAAGAACATAAGGCATAAAAATGAGGAATAAATAATGGGAATATCATAATAATAATAATATGAATAATAACATTCAAATGTGGATAACATATTTAAAAAATAAAATCTTAAGCATATCATAAAAGTTTCATATATAAAAAATATTTGGTTATTCACCATGGTATCATAAAATATGTCATCCCTAGAAATTAAATTCATTTTATAAGGAAATTGAGTTATATAAGATAGTACCTATAATATGTATTAATTAATGTTATCCACATAGATCATTTTATTAATATGACATGAAGAATAATGAATGATCTTCTTAAAAATATCATGGTGCAAAAAAGTTTGTAAATAATGATCATTACATAAATTTTAACAGAAGAAAAGGAATTTATGGTTTAATATATGTAAATCCAGGAATTAAAAACTAATTTTTCAACTAGGTGAATACCTATTGAAAGGATGAGGTTTGGGTATTCACAAAATTAAAATAAATTATAATTTCTCAAGTAAAATCAAAAAATGTGAGAAGTAAATATAGCAGCATGATGGTTATAAAAGTAGTTTTAGAAAAGGGTAAACTGAGGGATAACGAAGGTCTAAAATTGATAAAATAATTTTTTTATGGAAATGGGATGATAAAAATTTTATATAAAGAATTTATTTTGGAAATTAGAAGACATACCATAAAAAGGGAAGTTAAATGGTAATGGGAAGTGTATATTTTCCATACCATAGAGTGTTACTCCTAAATCATTATGATTAGATTGTTTGGGGATTCTAGACACCTTAGGGGGACTCCATGGGAGAAAATATAACCATAATTAGTGGTTGATTTATTTTTAGTGAAGTAAAATAATGAAATGGGTGGGTAATTATATCAAAAGTGGAGTAATGTTTTCAATAATTTCTAAATATAGGACTTGGAAATATAGGTTGTGGAAAATGAAAAACCATTGGCATACCAATGGTTTTTACTCATGGTTTTTCAAAATTTGAGTAAAAATATATGATCTTTTAATCCACTAGAACAAAATATTATTCCTTAATACTAATTTTGACATGTAAATTTAAATTTTTCATAAAATAATTATTTTTAAAATAAAAATATCATTTTTAGACTTTGAAAAGTCACTTATATGTTTGGTAATTGATTAATATTTATGAAAGTAAATAATATTAATACAATAACACATTTCAAGTAATGGATTGGGTTTAATTAATTATTTCATCATTATTACATCAATATGAAGTCATAAAATATACTGAAAACCCAAAACTATTTTTTACTACTCACTAAAAAATAAATTATGTTAGAAAATTATCAAAAACTCTCCCTAACCAAATAACATTGTGATGATTTAAAATATAATGTTAATTTTATCAAAAAATTATCTAAATCTGATAATTTTAAATTTTAAATACAAAAATCCTTATTTATTGAAATATAATAGTTTTTATGACATAACAAAATTCCTAAAACTTATAAAAAATTACTTGGACATTATAAAATTATTTTATTATTTATATAAAAATAAGAGTGTTTTAGAAGATTGTTTAATTAAAAAAATATTATTCAAAATACCATAGATTATAAAAAATTTGTATTACTCCTAAAAAATAAAATTATGTATTATTTGTGTCTAGAAAATAATTTATAAGATTTTTCTCAATTAAACATATATTTTATTAATCAAAACTATTCTTAAAATGGAATTCTTTGAATAAAAAATTTATTTAAATGATGGAATTACACTTTATATAACTAAATACTGGAAACATAATATAATATCCCAATAATATTATAAATGGTACATCTAAAACAATTTTGTGTTTTCCCTTTTTCGTTCTCTCAATAGGGCGGAGAAGGAATTAGGAGGATACCTATAATGGGGAATTAAGAAATTTGTTGGATTTTCAGTATAAAACATGTTGGATCTATATCTTGATGGTTATTTACATTCCATTTTATAAGGTTATATGATTTTTAAATTCTAAAATAATAATAAACTATTTTTTAACAAAATTCGATTGGTTTTTAGTGATTTTTGTATTTTCCAAGTACACGAGATGTAATTCGATTATATGTCATGTGAATTCTTGAGTGTTGATTTTAAATTGGAATGTTGGGTTGAAAATTATATTTTCTCCTCTTTATAATTCCTTTCTCTCAACCCAAGATGCATCCCTATGAAATTTTGTAGTCCTAAAAATCTTCCAGGCCATTTCATTCATCAATTAAACATTGTTACGATTGTGGTGTGAATTTCTGGGAAAGCATTTTCCCGGTCAATTTTTCGCTTTATCTTTCCCTTCATGGATATTGATATATCATCTGAGGATTGATGGATCTAAAAACAATGTTATTTTATATTGTTTATAGTCCGAGTTCCTAGATCTCCAGTACCATCTTTCTTGTCAGTGGGTTCCATTGTGGGCATTGTGTTTCTGTGAGGAAGGTAAGTGGTTCTATTATGATGGTAAAATATGAATAACCCTGAATTTCATGATTTAAATTCAGTTTTTTATTTAAATTATATGTATTGATATAAATTATTTTTATTTTTATTTTCTAATTAAAAACCTAATTCCATTGAATTGGGATTTTGGAACATGGATTTGAAATGAAGTTGGAAAAAACCATCAATTTCATAGAATCAAGCTGTGTTGTGAAATAGGGTGGAAAATTATAAAATTAAATTTTGGAATTTAAATTACAATGTTGATTTTTTGGAATTTATTACAATGAAAAATGGATTAAAACTATTTTTATAGAAACAAAGTTATTTTATCTTGGATAACAATCTTGTTTTATTTAAAAACCCATTTTGTCTTTTTAAATGGAAAATTAGAACATTTGAAAAGGGATAATGGGATGAGTTGTATTTTAAATGGTTTTAAAATATATTTCCCTTCATTAATTTTTTAGAAATAATTCAAGACATGGTTGTTGAGGTTTTTTTGGTAAACACTCTTTTGAAACTTCAAAAATGAAAAAAAACATAGTGCATCAGGTTACATCCCCCATGGGATAATGAGGAGTCACCTTTGGTCAAAGTCAGAGGGATGTGTGTATACACATATTTCCAAGAAAACCATATAGTGTATGAGGATCGTATACCTTAGAACTATCAAACCTTTTGGTTGATGACTATGTTTATCACTTTTTTATATTTTAGAAATAAATGTGTTTCAATGCATGTAAATTATATTACATTCCCTCTGAATTGATATAAAATATTTAATATAAAAAAATATTAATCCATTTTTTAAAATGATTTCCATCATTTTAAATGTGATCCATGAATTATTTTATTTATTCTCTGAACTATTATAAATATTTATTAAAATTAAAGGATTTAATTTGTTAATTAAATGTTTGAATATTTTAATGAAATCCCAAGTGAGGCCCTACTGGGATTTTATATCACAACTTAGTTTTGTCCTTGGGTGTTTATAGATTATCTTATTCTAAGTCTGAGCAAGGGTAAGGTGCCACTTGGATGTGGTAGTGGTAGTTGATCCATGGGCTTAGAGATTTTTTTCAGTTGGGACTTGGGTTTTTATCCTGTTTTTATGGTACATTGTTGTAGTATATTGGGTTTTGTTATTTGACTTCAGGTATACCACTCCTTATAGAGTTTTTCTTAAATCCATACTAACTTGTTTATCTTCTTTCACAATGTTCATGGAAAAATTGTTCCCTCTTTAATAGTGTATGTTTCTAGGTGATAGTCACCAAACTATGGGGATCAAGAAATCCCTTCAGGATATGTCAATATTAGTATAGTTATTGGGTTACCGGGGTACCTCAATTGGTTCTTGATAATGCGGTATCATATGTTTATATATTGAGTTTATTTCATTGATTTTATTATGGTTTTGTGTGTTCTTGTAGGGACCTAAATGGTATTTGTGATTGAGTTCCTAGACACCTCTCACTCCAATGATCCTTAAATCCCCAAGAAGGGTTTGTGAAAGCTGTATTGAGGATTAGTTCTCATATTTTACCTAATTTTTATACGGATATATTTAAATCTAAATCTTTTGTTATTATATATTAAGATTAATTATCCCTTATTACCCTATTTGAGTGTTAAATCTGATGTATTTCTTATTTTCTACTGAGGTTGTGTAGCATCACGCCTTTAAGAATATGTGAGAATCAGATCAAGGAGGATGCTTCTAGTGAACTATAGTGGGAAAATCATCTCATGGATCCAAGTATGGTCGAGGTGAATGTGTGTACTATCTATTTCTTCAGATAAGAACCTTCCCCAGTTCCTTTTTTGGCCCCAATCTTTACACCTCAAAGGGACGTTTCATAGAATTGTCCTCCAGATTTCCTTTAAATAAAGGAAAAAATGTTAAAAGTATCTAACTAGCCTCAAGAGTTTGAGTAATGATTGAGTATGATGTAGTGTCAGTTTTAATTTTGGCATACACCTAAGGAGATCAAGGTTAAGTGTTCCACCTTATTGCTGGAGGGACTGAGAAAGAGATGGTGGGAAAGGACAGTGACAATGAATAAACATTAGGTCTTAGATTCGAAATACATCAAGGCTCTTTTCATCGACCAATTCTATCTAGAGTCAATTATCATTTTCAGGTATTTAGAGTTCTTAAAACTTCAGTAGGCTGACAAAACTATGATAGGTATGTGAACCATTTGGAAGAGCTAATGTTGTTTTATCCTAAGGTAGTATCATATTATAATATGAAGTCTCAATGTTTTGAGTTGGAACATAGAGATGATATTTATTATCATTACTTTTTTGTAAATATTCCTTCAAATGTGAATTTAATAGATAGAGAATTGATGGTCGAAATAGACAAGGATGGAAGGGCATGGTTGCCAGGTGTCCCTTTTACTCCTAGTGGTAGTGTGAATTTCTCCAAAGGAAAGAAGAAGGGTGATGAATCTTGTGATTGAACTTGATAGTACGTTTTTCTAGGACTCCTTTAGTTATTGGAAAAGTCCCTTTGATTTCTTACCAGTTTGGAAATCATGTGAATTTGAAGAGGTTTTTCATTGAGGGACTAATGATTTTTGGATCCTACAGATGCTTGGGTCACTTGATAAAGTTAATACATGTTTATTTTACAGCATGTAGCGCAACAGGACCATCAACACTTTTCAAAACTATGGTGAAATCAGATTATTCATGAAAAATATGTTTACAACCATATGCATCCAAAATGAAGCGCCTTCATGCATTATAAGAGTCTCTAGTGGAAGAAGATATAGGTCTGTAAATATGAGAGATACTATCACAATAGCTTCTTCCACCAACCAATAGCCTGAAGGCCTTCATTTTTTATTGATTTTTGATAATCCACCTTTCAATGGGTGAGGTGTAAACCTTACAAGGCCCGTAGGTGTAAGCATTACATGGCCCGTAGGACATAGAGGAATTCATTTCCCATAGGCTTCAAACATTACATATAACCTATACTAACTACTTGGAACTGCTCCTCCCCAGCATCTTCATCATGAAATCATCTCTCCACCTTCACATGGCTGTTCGGCTAGGCATTCCCATGCATGCACAGGCTTGTCCCGATGTCAGGTGCCATACTCTCTCATTCTGGAAATCCATTTAGCTTCTTCTATGGTGAAAGCTCTTTTCTCTTCCTCCTTGTAGAGCTTGTTCCTTGTAGGTTGTCTGGTTTACATCTGCACTTAAGGTGGCCCGAAGGCCTTGAGGTGGACCAAAGGCCTTACTAACCCAAAGGCCTGGGTGGCCTGAAGGCCTTACAGAACTCATAGACCAAATCGGTGACCCGAAGGCCCAAACGAGGGCATATTACCGGCTGCTATAGTTCCAAACAGTTCCTGCTACAGTACTGCACAGTCCCGCTACAGTACTGCATAGTTCCCACTATAGTACCTGCTACAGTACTGCTACAGTACCTGGAAATTCTGCCTCCATCTGGATTTGATCCCTGGTCGCTTGGATGCACTTATGGAATCCTTACCAACCGGGATAAGTCTCATGTGCATATCGCAATATCTTCTTCATTAGCGACAACATTATCTGATAGTGGTTCATCTCATTTGTTTTTTCAACCAATGTTTTTAATCATCTATGTCTAATAATGGATCTTTTTTCCTATGTGATAGATATTGCTACTCCCCTTGGAATAAAAAGGGAGATTGGCCTATGTAATCCCTCTTCAACATCATATTTATCATATTTCATGATTTGTTAGAGTTTTATGGTTCTTAAATTAGAACCTATTGACATCATATTTGGGATGAATCAGCTCATTTCCAATAAATCCCTGATTTATTTTTAACTTTAAAGGGTCTCCTTTAATACACTTGATGGCGTATGTCATATCGTTAAAGGAGAATGGGACCCAAGGTCGAGTAGAGATGTACCTTCTTATCTCAAGTTGGGGAAAGTGATATTTGTGTTCAACTTTAATCTAGAGAAATAATATTTAAGAGATGATCTTCCTCTAGTTACCATCGAGTTTCCTAATATTTTTTCATCCAAATTCTATACTCTATTGCTGGTTAGGGATGTATATTTCTCTATCAATGTAGTAACTAATTATCAACCAGTTTTTATTCCTTCTTACGACATGGAACAAGCTAAAATAAGAGAGTTGAATATTCAGTTAGATGTCCTTCTAAATAAAGGCTTCATACTACCGAGTTTCTCACCTTGGGAAGTGTCAATTCTATTTTATAGGAAAGATGATAGTTCACTTAACCATTATGTTGATTACCAAAAGCTCAATATATCATGATACAAAATGTATCCATTTTCACAAATTGATAATTTTTTTGATCAGTTTAAATGAGAAAAGTGTTTCTCAAAGATTGATGTTCGATATAGTTACCATCAATTGAGAATAAAAAAACATGAAATTATGAAAACTACCTTTTGGATCATGAATGTCCATTATGAGTACCTCTTCATGCCTTTTTGTATAAAAAATTCCCTTACATTATTTATGTCTATAAGGAAAAAAATTTCCCATATGTATCTTGATTCCTTTTCAGTAGTATTTTTTGATGACCACATCTTTTACGCTGATCCTGATAACGATCATGTGTGTCATCTACGAGGTGTTATGGAATTATTGAGAAATCACCTTCTTTATTCCAAGATTTAAAAATTTTATTTATGGATTTTGTAATTAAAATTATTGAGAAAAGTGCTATGAGATCATGGTATTGTCATTGATCTTGAAAAGGTAAAGGGTGTTATGAAATGGAAACAAATATGATTTTTTTTTAAGATTCGAAGATTCCTGGGTCAAGATGGGTATTATCTTCAATTTATTGAGGACTTCTCAAAGTTATCTTCTCTGATGACTAGTCTGACTCGAATGAGAGTAATTTTTTCTAGGTATGATAAATGCCATAATTCTTTTGTTGATCTAAAAAATATTTTTACTAATGTGTCGGTGTCAAGTCTTCCAGAGGCTAAGAAGGGATATCTGGTCTTATGTGATGCATCAGGTTTGGGTTTATGTTGTGTTTTTATGAAAGTTGATCATGCCATTCTTTTGGATCTAGTCAGCAAAGGCCACACGAGAAAAAATATCTGACCGATGACCTTGATCTTGCAGCTATGATGCATGAACATTAGAGTTGGAATCACTACATTTTCAGAGAAAAATTTATACTATATTCAGACCCCAAGATGATGAGTTATTTCTTCTCTAAAAAAATTTAGTCTCTACCAAAGGTGTTGGGTAGAAAACCTAAAATCATTCAACTTTGACATCGCCTATACCCTGGGGAAATTGAATGTCATGGCTGATTCCTTGATAAGGAAACTTCAAATCTAGTATGTGAAAGAATCAACAGATGAGTGGAACTTGATGGATATCTTTCCATAGTATCATTTTATAGTCCAGGAATTAGGGGATGAGGTTTTATTGTCCAGTGATTAGATGAACTCATCTCATCTCAAGGTGATTCTTTAGGAACAATTTCTTGATTATGATTTCTCCATATTTGGAGACACTCTTTGTAGTGGGGAGGCTGTGCCTGACTGGTCATTATCCACTAATGGAATTTAATGTTTCTGGAATTGGTTTGTTGTTCCATTATTAGATAGAAATTTTGTGATGCAGGATATCCATAACTACCAAATGGAAGTGCACCTAAGAACCATGAATATGTTCAGTGAAATTCAAAGATGATTCTGGTGGCCAGGTATGAGATAAGGCATTGATGAATTTTTCTCTAATTTTAATACGTTCCAATTGTTCAAGGCCAAGCACTATAAACCTTTAGGTTTTCTTCAACCACTTCTAGTATAGACTTGGGAGTGGGATAATATCTCTATATACATTGTGGTTGTGTTTATTTGTACCAAGAGAAAGAAAAATGGGATATGCTTTTTAATTTATCTATTGACAAAAATAATATCGCATTATAACTATTCTTGATACAATTAATGTTGAGGTGTTTGGAAATATCTATGTAAATGAGATTATTCATTTTCAATGAGTTACATCTATTAATGTCTCTGATAGGAATCCTTAGTTCACATCTCATTTTTTAAGAGGCCTTTAGGAGGCACATATATCTCAGTTCCATTTGAGTATGACATACTATCTGTAGTCATATGTCAAGATAGAAATAAAAATACATATTCAAGAGGAAATGATATTCTCTAGTGTTCTCAATACTTGTGGAGCTTGGTATAGCCATTTGGGATTGGTTGAGTTTTATTATGACAATATTTACCAATCATCGATTAGAATGGATTATTTTGAGTCCTTGTATGGTCATCCTTTTAGATCTCCATTGTTTTTTGGAGATTGTTGAATATTCCTTAGTTAGATCGACATTGGTTTAGGAGTTGAAAACAATATTTAGTTGATTCATCTGATAATGTTGACAGAACAGATCTGGAATATGTATTATGCTGATCATCATCGTAGATTGTTGGAATTCTCATTTTTGACCAGTTTTTCCTGAAAGATTCACCTCAACTAGGTCATCGACTATTTGGGAGGCAAGGAAATCTTTCTCTAGATTTTGTGGGACCTTTTGATGGTGTGGAGTAGGTGTGTAATGTTTCTTACACTTATACAATTCAACTACACCTGATGCTGATACAAGACGTCTTCCTTGTATATGTGATATAGAAGAATCTATCTGATCCCTGTCAAGTTATAAAATGGAATGATATTAAGGATGAACCCGATTTATCCATGACTAAATGGCTGGTCATGATATTTTATTCTGAAACCCACGTACTTCGTGGGAGGGTGATACCTTTGGTTCATGTCTTATGGAAGAATTTTTATGATTCTCATGAAACATGGATGAATGAGGCACCAATGAGAGAGGATTGTCCCCACCTTTTCATGGTTTAAGCTTCATGATAATATTTCTAGGGATGTAAATTTTTTATGGTGGGGAGGTAATGTCATCCCATTACCTTTATGGCAGCCACATCTTAAAACATTTCACGGTTTTCATTTTTTTATATGCGTGTGATGGGAAGCAATTTGCAGGATATCTATAATGGTGTAGTTATAGATTTGTTATAATTTCAGTATAAAACCATTTTTTTGAGTAGCCTACTGGGGATTTACACACAGTGTAATATGGTTTCATGATGTGTAAATTCTAAAATAATACTAAACACAATTATAAAAAAATGAATTTGATTTTTTGTGATTTTGGTTTTCTTCCATTATAGGATCCGTAATTGGGTTACACAACATGTAACGCTCTGAGTATTATTTTTAAACAAGTATCTTGGATGAAAATTCAATTTCATCATCTCTATAAATCCTTTCCCAAGACCCAAGAGCCATAACTAATTAATTTTGGAGCTCTAAAAACCTACTAAGTTGTTTTTTTCAAAAATTTTATGTTGTTGCGATTATGATGTGACATTCCAGATAAGAGTTATCTCATCCTATTCATATAATTTTATTTCCCTTGTTGGAGTTTGATAGATCATCTTAGGATTGATGGATCTAAACCCCATGTTGTTCAACATGTTTTATAGGTTGATTTTGTGGATCTTCTTTTCCTTCGTACTTGTTAGTGGGATCCATTGTAGGCTTGTTGTTTCTATGAGAAAGGTAGTTGGTTCCGTTATAATGGATAGATTTTATTAAATCTAAATGACTTTATTTAATTTCGTTTGTTTGATTTAAATTCAATTCCTTTATATTTATAAATTTTCTTTCAATTGGTTGATTAAAACTCCAATTCAATTTAGTTGGGGTTTTGGAACATTGAATTGGAATGAATTTGGGAAAACCCCCAATTCCAATGAATATAAATGAGTTGTGGAATTGGAGAGAAAATTTTCAAATTAAATTTTGGAATTTAAATTTTCAAAATTTAATTTGATTTAATTTATTACATATTTGTATTTGATAAAAATTAATAATTTTTTTTTGATAGAAATGTTGTGGTTTTATATTCAAAAATCATCTTTTGATTAAAACCATGTTTCAGTTTTCAAATGGAAAATTGTCACTTTTGATGAGTTGGAATGTGATGAATTGTACTTACACAGTTTTAAATTAAATTTCCCATCATTGATTGTATTAGATCTCATGTGATCCTAGGTAGTTAGTGTGTTAATGTTATAACACTCTTATGATTATTTACAAATTAAATAAAACATAGTGCAGTAGGTCACATCCCTGATGGGATGGTTATGAGTTGCCTTTAGTAATTTTCATAGGGAAATGTGTATGTACATATATTCATGATCAACGTTGACTGTGTGAGGATATCATATCCAGGAACTATCCTACATTTTGGCATATGACCATGTGGATCATTTGTATATATTTTACATATAAATTTGTGCTAATATTTATAAACTATATTATATTCCATATAAATTTATATTAACTCATTTACATAAAAAATGTTTATTAATCCATTTTTTAAAGTATTTATATAATCCAAAATGTAAACTATTATTTATTTTAATTATTCTTTGATCTTCCATGCCTTCTTATTAATATTGAGAAATTTTATTGTTTAATTAAAATATAACATTTCATTAAAGAATCCTTAGTTATACCATACTATGATTTTTTTCTCACACCCTACTTATGACTTTGGGTGTTTTTATATTATCCTCTTCCAGATTTGAGCAAGGGTAAGATGTGATTTGGAGGAAGAAATAACTTTTGATTCTTGGGATTTGAGAGTTGCATCCATTGGGACATGATTGTTTTCCTTTGTTATGGTACTTTTATATATTACTTTGGGGTTGTGTACCTATTTGATATCTAGTACACTACTCGATGTGGAGTTTTTCTTATATGCATACTGACTTTTTTATCATCTTCGGTAATACTTGTAGAAATTTTTTCCCACCTTCATTTATTATGATTATATGTGCTTGTAGTTAACCTGTGGTGATTTGGAACATCCTTCAGGATATGTTGGGACCAGTTTGGTTATCGGGTTACTAGGGTACACTGACTGGTTCATGACCCATAACCCCTTATAACACACACACACATTCCCTATGGGTTAGGTATGTGATGGTGGTTGGTTAATTTTGTGGATTATCTAGCATCGATTAAGTGGTATTCTCCACTAAATTGAAATTATCTTATATGCAATTTCATTTAAGGATCACTTGTTAAAGAACATCTTGGGCTTGGTCAAGGGGGGCCCCATTGATGCTACCTACCTACCAATTTATGAAAAAATACTTCTAAGGGTATGAATCTACTTGTTGGGTACATCACTTATCCTTTACCCATCATTTATCCTTTTACATTACTACTTATAAACAGTGATTATAAAGTTAACTATGTGACTAATGTGTATAGGTCCCAACTTTCAAATTGACCAATGATTATATTGACCAACCACTATGTTGACCAATATTCATATATGACCAATGGTCATATAATAGTCAAATTCAAAAATTCACATTTCCCTTTATACACTATAAATATAAATTTATCGTTTTAATCAAAATTCACTACAATTCCACTTATGTTTATATATCATTTTCATAAGATATTGATTCGTTTACTAATATTTTATTTTATTTAAATATATTTATTTAATGGGGTTGATGATTATCGAATATTGTGGTGATCCATATTTTCCCATTAATTATTTTCTGTGATATATTTTTTGAATAATTTTAATGTTTTTAATTTTAATTGGTTTCATTATTGATTAATTTAACAAATTCAATTGGTGAAATAATTTTTTTTGGTTTAATTATGTCTACAATACAATACATTATATGATAGAAAACATCTATTTCATGATATAAATATCATTTCTAAACTCTAGGTTGTCACATTTAGGATATTTTTTCACCCTTATCTCTTATTCGTAACCCTTCATTAACCTTTTTGATGATTACCACAATATTAATGTTTTTAAATAATTAGGGTTAATAAAGTTACAATAAAAGGAAAAGTAACCAAAAAATGGACTATGGATGATATTATAAACTATATCCCATTCTATTGGCCAAATATTTTTTTATAAAATAAAAATCATTAAATAAATTATTATTTAACATAATATACCATTATAGTCATTTTTAGGACTATTTTAATAATTTGACCTTAATTACATAAATATAGTTATGGAAATCTAATATAAAATTTAACACATCAATAATTAGTTATATTTATCAATAAAATTCATGGGACACTATAGATCACCCAAAAAATATTACTTTTATACTTTTATAAGCAATTTACTGTATTTTTCTACTACACAAACAATCCCTGTGTTCATGTTGAGTAGGAATTAAAGGTGACTGTTTCACCCATAATAATTATAAAGAAATGAACATGATATGAAAATTAATTTTTCTTAAAAAATGATATATATAGTGGAATTTAAGAAAATTTTATCCATGTGAATAAATATTTATAATATTAAAACATAGATAGTGAATTTTGGTTTTTATTATTTATTTAAAATCATAATATGATCATTATCGAAATAATGTTGAAATAAGTTGACACATTTTAAAAAAAAATTATTTTCATGGTCTAATAAAACATAAACAATAAAATAAATACTTATTTTGGAAAAAATTTAGGCCTTAAACATTATTTTTTAACCTTAATTAACTGACTTATCTCTACCAATGTGAAAAATAATTACTAAGGATACTATTCATAATGAGAAAATATAATTGGGAACTATTATCAAATTTTAACCTCCTTATTCTAAAGATGTAATAAATTTTTTCTGATTCAATATCTATAAGGGGCATAACTTAATTTTAAATAAAAATGCAAACCACAAATTTCTTTTAAGAAAAATTTGTTTTTAGAAAAAAAAATTACGATACAAAAGTTAGGTAAAATGGCATTTAATTTTTAATTAATTAAAATTAGTTATATATTATTTTAATATAATAAGGTACTTTCTAATTTATTTATTTGATTAAAATAATTGATAGTTTTACAAAAAAAATGTTATTTTCACTATTCACTAAAAAATAAATCATTTTAGAAAAATCACAAAATAAATCTCAATGGTAATTTTATTAAACCGAATTGATAAAATAATGACATTTTTCTAAATTAAAATTCTAAAATTTATAAATTATCATTTTAAATAAATCTTATAATACTGAAAATAATTAATTTAATAAGAATAAAACTATTTCTTATTTGATTGAAAAGTTTATTAATATCCTTATAATGAATATAACCATATAAAATATAATAAATCATTATTAACACATAATGAAATTGATTTACTAATATCTATTTTTTCACAAAAAACCATAGGTAAAACAATGTCGTAACCTACATCCATGAGTATTTTCTAGATAAGGAATCCATTCTAGGAAGACTACATTCCCAATACTTCACCAAAATTACAGGATATTATCCTAGTCATAGAATTATATCTTATACATATCCCTTAGGTATTCACTAATTTTATCATCATAATCAAAAAAATAACCATTCTAATCCCAAAAATAATAAACCACATATCTTCTACCAAATATATAAACCCAAACCCACACTCCTTAATTTAGGGATAAAAATAATCCCACTAGACAATGGCATTGATACAAGATTAGATGACCCACCCAAAGCATACATATTTTAAAATAATTTACTAATTCCATCATAAATTACTCTTACATTCTTCTCAACATAATGTATAACAGACTTCGTGGACTAGCTACATAAGAAACTCATTTTACCATATTCTTAGTACCTCCCCATAATTGAGTTATATTAGACTCCACTATATATTTCTAATAAGTTATAATCATCTTTATTACATGTGGAATATAATAAAAAAAGGATGAGGTAAAATTATCATTAAGGGAAAACACATCATAATTTGATCAAGGGTTAGATCATAACAAATAGAGAAAACTTAAGAAGTGTAGAAATATCTTATTAATAAGAACAAAGAACAATAAGAGTTTTCCATAAGCCATGGTAGAATGATATGTAATCTTATAAGGAAAAAATATATCATTATATAATATTTCTAAAACATTAGAGAATAAAAATGGGTCATGGAGCATAATCATAGGTATAAAGGTATATCATACCAGGGAAATGAATCATAATAGTATACTGTGGCACTAAAATTCTCATAAAAATCATAAAATAGTTGATCGGGATTCTTTATAAATTTCCTACAACATAGGTGATTCGGAATCAATACCTTATTAAAATAGGGTATAAATTTTCACAACTATATTCCTTTAAACATAGTCAAGAATGGATTACTAACTAATTTTAATAACTTAGAGGAGGATGAATAACTTCATAATTCCTATAGCAGAGTGAGAATCAATACTCAATTCGAAAAATTATCTCATGAGACAAAAAACCATAAACAAGGAATTTTAATGAAATATATGACCCTAAACCATTATAAGAATAATTATTCATTCACATGTGTTACATTGGAACATATAATACTTGATACATTAAACACTACTAAATTAACCCATGAAAAAATGATGGGTTTCACTAGTAACATTCCTAAAAGACTCCATAAGACAACTAGAGAATGAAGTTGGATGGTTTAAAAAAACCCCAGTTTGACATAAAGGAAAATAAATTTTTTTATATAGATGGAATATTTTAATTTAAGTTCATTATATAAATAAATTCAAAAATAAGAATAAATACACCATTTTGTTAGGGTATCAAACTTTTTAAAAATGTTTTATTAAAAATTAAATTAATTCTGCTGGATAAAATGTTAAAAAAAATTACCCATTAAAACAAAAAACAGGGATATCCAAAATCAAATTTTATAGGATCAATATTATATATGATAAATTATTTAAGAGCAAATAAAAACACGTTATTAATTAAAAAAAACAAAATCCAATAAAGTCACTTTTAAAAAACAACAATTCATTTTCAAAATTATATTTTTCTTTTGAAAGATATTTTAATTTTTAATATTCATTTAAAAATCATTAAGAGAAATAATCATTTGGAAAAATAAAGTTAAAACATGGAAATAATTTTTCATGTAGAATAATTCTTATGAAATGAGTTAAAAATTAAAAGTAAATATGGGAATCATTTTTACCGTACTAGTAAAATATGATGTTATAGGTCACATTTAGAAGCCATTTAAAAAATGGTGAAGTGAATAATTTTTAAAACATTTACTTCTAAAATTAATATTAAATAATTGTTCCTTTAAAATAATTTTTTATTTTCTTCAAGAAATATATAGTGGAAGATAAATCATATGACCAAGAATGGAAAACATTTTGAGTATTTTAAAATACCATTTCTAAAAACATATATCATAGAAAGGGTTAATAAAACAAAATTTTAAATAGATTAAAAGGGAAATAATGAGTTAAAATGTGATAAAACATAATTAGGATTCGAAAGAAAATGGAAACCATTGATGGGAAGGTGAAAATATGGACATGGAGTAGAAACCACTATTAAAGGGGAACAATATAATTTTTAATGATGATATAATTTTTGAGAAATAAATTCATCAATGTAAAAAATTTATATTTAAACAGAATTTTCCTCTATATATGATGAAAATTAAAATGAAAAAATACATAGGGTTGATGATATCACAATTTGAAGAATGTTTTTCTATAATAATATTTATAACTCCATGAAAGGGTTTCCTATTAAAAAACTTCCTTAAGGTAATGATTTATTTAGAATAAAAATGACAGAATAAGGATACTATGAAATTGAAATTAAAATAACATTAAATGAAATACATTCATTATACATTAGGAGAAAAGGGTATTTAATACACCATTTTATATAAATTATGGTTTTTGATATCAAAACATATCTCATTGAATTGAAAACTACGAAAAATTACCCACACAATGTCTTAATATTTTTTATAAAAAATATATGGAAGGTATAAAATGGAATTAATATGTAAATACATTATATCTCATGAAAATTAAAATAAAATAAACTTATTTAAAAAATTTAAACTAAAAAAAGGGAACAAGGGGTGAATATGAATTATAACTCAATGATGAAATATTAAGTTGAAAAAAAAACATACATTTAATCTCATTTTCTAAACATTCTCCAAACTTGTATATAAAAAAAATAACAATCTAAATCACTTATTTTAGAACCATAATCATACCTATAACATATTATAAAATTCAGTTATAATAATTTATTATATATATATATATTATCTATATATATATATATATTATTTTCCTTTTTAGGTGTTAGAACATTATATTATTTGTTTTCTAAAAATATAATTCTGATAGGGTGGATTCAAAATTTTTAGATAAAATTTCATCATTCCTAGATTTTTAATTATAGAATAATTATTATATTTTATTTATTCAGCAAGTCCCATTTTTATTAGGTGAATTTCATGGATAATTTTTTTTTGAAATGGAAATCACAATGAACTAGTTTTCATGTGTTTAATAATCGAAATGGGATATATCAATAATTTTGTTGTAAATTGCTAACACATTTTAAAAAATTTGAAAAAATCATAAAAAATATTATCTTAATATATTAAAGTTATATAATATTAAATAATAATTTATATAAGCGTCATATCATCATTGACTTAGGTGGTTAATCCATCCCAAATGAGAGTATGTTAAATGATTTAATGATTACATATAAGTTATTATATAATGATAATATAATTTTTTTAGAAATTAATTTTTTTATAAATATAATTTATATCCATTAAATTTATTCCTATATCCTTTCATGTAATCTGGTGAGGGAAAATGATATTCATCGTTTATGGACGAGGTGGTAACCATATATGGATGGATAAAAATTCCATTTTTCAACAAATGGGATGGAATGAATTAATATGATAAATTATCATTAAATTAATTCAAATATTAATTATTTAACAAATTAATTGATTTAATAAATATTTTTTATGATCAATAAAATTTATTATTGAAAAATGAACCACATAACTTCCTAACCGCAGTAGCTCACACTTAAACATGATCAATGTTGTTCTGTTTTTCATTATGGGCTAAAGGGATTAAATAATGGGTGTTTAATTAATACATTAATATTTAAGTATATAAATAAAAATATTTAATATATTATTGTGTCTAGAAATAGTTTTAAATAGGATGATAATGATGAAAAGACTACGAAGTAAGAAATACCCACATCGAGAGCTTGGGGTTCCCATTGAAATCTCTTTTGAAATAGGGGCCTGAAAATAATTAATTTAGAATAAATGATTATAAAAATTAGATGGGTTTATTATTTTTTTAATTATAATATTTTAATGATGAAATGATAAGGTATATGTGTAGCAATAATAGCTGGAATTTATTCACATTCATAAGTGAAAATAAGTTTAATTTAGGAACTACCCATTCTGTTTCAATAATGGTACAAAACTATTCACATTTCAAAGGCTTGATATGGGGGAAAATATAAATTGGTTAAAAATATTATGTATATAATCCGCTCAACCATACATTTTTTAGACATCATTAAGTGATTTTTTTTCTTTCCCCACTCAATTTTTTAGCTTTTAACATAATTAACTCTCATTATGGAATCTAATTTTTAAACATAGTAATTAACATTAGTGAAAAAATTAAAATTGAAATTATTAAATAATTTTAAAATTATTAGCTATAATAGGAATATAATTTTATTAAATAATATTTATATTACTTAAAAATGTCAATTTTGAAATAACTGCATATAGTGCATATTTTTTAAATAAAAGTGACTTTTAAGCACAAAAATTTATATATTGGATAAATTTATCAATGTTATTTATTTTTATTAAATGAAATTAATTTTAATAAAACATATTAACATTATTTGGATAAAAAGTATTTAAAAACAAAATTATACAAAAAAAATATTATTTAATTGAATGAAATGGCCAAAAACATATTTTTATCAGAAAATATTACTTATATAGTAAAAATTTCAAACATAGGCTTTCTAAATTTGAATCAATATTTTTAAATGAATAATATTACTTGTTAAATACCTTTTTGAACATTGTATATTTTTAATAAATTTTAAAATTATATACCCTTCTTTTTTATAGTTAAAAACTCTTTAGTTTTCCTAAGGATAGTATTTTTATCTATTCACATAAAAATTAATAAATTAAAAAAACCCAAAAAATTCACCATAAGAAAATTTTGACCCACGGAATTAAAAAATTATTCTCATTTTTAAAAAATTAAAATTCATAAATTTATCTTTTAATTTTAAATGCAATGAACAAAGAAAAACTAAATATATTTAAAATTTACCTTTTAAAACATTTAATATTCATAATGCATTTTTGTATTAATTTATTATTGATTACAATTTTTTATTTATTTCATTATTATTATTATTTATCTGATAAATCATTCCTTGTTTTATTTTTGTATTTCTTTATAAGAAAATTATCAATCATATTTATTATTTAGAGAAAAATATATTCTAAAATCTCTGGATGTTACATTCTCCCCCACTAAATAAATTATGTGCTCCCATTAGGCGTATATAAAATATTGAAATGACTAATGATATAATATATATATTGGTATAAAAATTGTTATCTCAATTGGGAAAAATAAAGACATATTTTCCCTCATTTTGATACATAGATTATGATTATCAACCATTTATTCCAAATAACTATCTATAGATTAGTCTTAGTATGTTTATGATATATTCCTTCAATATGTTCATTTTTTTAATCTAGAGTCCATACAAATAAATAAACCAAAATTATTAGGATTATATCCCTTAAAATCATGATAAAATGATCATATCAATATTTAAGCTCATTAAAAAGATTTTTTCTTCAATATAACCATTTTTTCTATCTATAATTAATTTAAATAAACAATAGATATTTTGTATCAAACCATAACTCCTCTAGTTTATCCTATATTATAATTTTTTATATTTTTATTATGTTTTCTAAATTTTTTTATATTTAACATATTAAAATTGAATTAAAATCCATCATAATGATTCATAAAGAGTATGTGAATCACTAAATCATATCCCCTATGAGGGTTAATGGGGTGTAAATTTAATCCCCCTTATCATTCACTTGGTGAAAAATAAGTTAATATCCAATACACCCCTTTTATGTTCACTAAACATATATATATATCTAGTTCATAGACTCATACACTTATAGTATCATGAAAAGGATGTAATTTTTAGGAATACCACATAATCGAATCTTCCCCAAAATTTTAGGATGTTATCCAATAAATACACTACAATATTATACTTGTCCATATGGTTTTTAATAAATTTATTCTCTTAATTACAAAAAATAACTAAACATATCCCATGAAATAAACAAAATTTACTGTATAACTACATATAGTTCCCCAGACCCACAAATTTAGGTCCCCTTCTAAAAGAACATTATTTAAACATTGGCATTTTCATAGGGTCAGTTCACAATGTATAATAATTTATATATTTTAATAATTTAGTAACTACTTCTAAAAATAGTCATATAATCTAAATAATATAATTTTTAAATAAATTTGTGGAAACTCACTTTATTATACACATGGATATTTATCAATAATTTATCCATATTGGAATCCTTTCATGAAATAACATATGTTATACTCTTCTTCATAACATGGAAAATGGAAACATAAAAAAGGGGTGATCTAATATAATCATTAATAGAGAACTCATCAAAATATTTTAAAGTGTTATATCAAAAGTACAAGAGAAAAAATAATAAGTTAATAAATAACTTTTTAAAAAGAATATGTAATAATAGTATTTTCCCATAAGATAAGTGGGAAAGACATGGATTCAAAATGTAAAAATATATACCATTCGATAATAGTGTAGAAAAAATAGATAATTATCATGTTCAATATAGTATATTTATTGGAAAAAAATATAAGTCATGTTAGAGAAATTAAGTATACATTAAATTATTGAGGTAACACTGGTGTAGAAATAATAAAATAGTTGATTTAGAATCACTATCTATATTCCAAAACATTGGGAAGGAGAAATCACTACCATATTCCCATATTGTATCATTCATTACTAATCTATTACCATAATCATAGAGGATAAGGAATCACATCCTTATTCTCATAAATACTGCACTAAGTATCATCTCTAGACTACTATAGTGGAGTTATCATCAATACTCGATTCCCATAGTTTTATCATGAAATATTATGATTATATAATAAATTTTAGGGGAATACATGACCCTAAAATTTATAATAATAATCCCCAATACATATACGTTTTATAAGAACATGATAACATTCACATGTGAGACATCACATAATTAACCCCTACAAAAAATATGAGTTTCCTAAAAAACATTCCTATAAAATAGCATATGAAAACTTAGTAAACAAGTTGTATAGTGGATTAAAAATATACCTATTATATCATAAGTATCACTAATGATATTTTCATTGATGAAAAATTCCATTTTTAGATCTATTGATAAATAATTTTAAAATTAAGAGGAAATACCCATTTTTTAATGGCTTGAAAAACATTAAACAATTGTTTCGGAAAGGAAATTTTATAAATGAAATATTCATTATAAAATATTCTTTTATAAGATATAAAAAAACCATAAGATTATTTATTAAATTAGAATCCATTTAGATCCCTTAAAAAATAATGGATTCCTTTTCGAAATAAATATTTTACATTTCTAAAATATAATAATATTTCTATTTATATTAAAAAAATTCATGATTTAAAATCATTTGAAACCCCATATTAAAATATGGAATTAATGTTGCATATAGAAGATTTCTCATACCGTAAGAGATATATTAAATGATTTTTTAGAAAATATTTTCACCATACTTAGAAAATGAAATGTGAAGTGTTATAATCAATTTTCATTTTTAAAAAGGTCAAGTGGGAAATTTTTAATAATTTTTTTAAAAAAATTATATTCTATAATGGATATTAAAAATATATATAATGGTTTTTGAGAGGAAATTTTGAGTGTAGGATAAAACATATGTTCAATAATGTATTTTATTAATTATTTTAAAATACATTTATTGAAAACATATAAAGTAAAAAAGGATTAGTAAAAAGCGTTTGAAAATGGGATAATGTAAATATTAAGTTCAAATAAAGAAAAAACTAATTATTTTCCAAATATTTTGGTGAACATTTGAAATAATAGGAATATATGAACATTGAGGAGAAATCATCATTAAAGGATGCAAATTATTCATAATAATGACATAATTTAGAAAAGGATATTTTTAATGGTAAAAAAATGTATTTAAAGTTAATTTTCAACCATAAATGAAGATAATTTATAATAAAAAATATATTAGGGGGAATAATTCATGATTGGAAGAATAAATTTCAAGAAGAAGCATTACTACATGATGAAAGGCTGCTTAGTTAAGAACTACCCTAATAGTAATGGTAATGTATGAGTTAAGAGAACATTAGAGGTGTACAATTAAATAGGCATTAAAATATCATTAAATGAAATATATTAACAATAAATTAATGAAACATGTAAGTTAATAAAAAATATAAAAGAAAATACGGTACATAATATCAATTATGGGTCAAAAAAATGAAAATAGAGACAAAAAAATGTACATCATTGTAGTCATTCAAATTGAAACTAAATTGAAGTTAGAAAAAAGGATTGATTTTTAAATAGTATAGATTTATTGAAAGGATATGATAAAAAAACAAGGCCAATATATAACCTAGAAAATGTAATAAAGTGTTAAATAATCATTCTGTCGGTATGAAAAGAAATTGAGACACAAAAATCTAGATATTTACTCCTGCTTTTCTAAATGTCATATAAACTCATTTATAACAAAATATACCAAGTTAATAACACATTTAAAAACCTTATTTATAAATATATCCTATTATAAACATAATCTATAATATTTTTAAAAAATATTTTAGTTAGCTAGATTTTATTTTCCTCATCTGTTGTTATAACTTGTGATTTTTTTGTACAATTATGTTGGTAACTGGGAAATTTCATACAAATTGGGGAAAATATATTCATGCCAATATCATTCAATAAATAATAATCATTTTAAAAGATTTTTCATGTCTAATTTTCATTATTTGAGAGACATCAAATCATTTGTGTGAAAATGGAAATCATGCAGAACATGTGTTTTCTTGTTTAATGATCGAAATGGGGATATATTAATAAATATATTAAATATTAATAACACCATTCCATAATTATAATAAAAATATTATATTTTTTTTATATTATATTATAATTTTATAACATTCCTTAATCATTCATGATATAATCATTCTAAAATTGTTTACATAGGTCTTAAAATTGTCCCAAACGAGGGTGTATTGTAATGATGTAATTAGTAAGGACATATTTATTAGTAATGTTGTTATGATTTTTTGAAAATAAAAAAATGTAATTATTATAAAAAAACATTATTAAATTATTCTTAGAGAAATCCATCTAGGGTGGACATGACATATGAAATTTATCATTTGTGGATGTGGTAGTCTGCACGTACAGACGATTAATGATTCCATTCCTAAAGGATCGGGATAGAATGGAGGAATATGTTCAAAGAGAATCTTTGAATCATAAATGTGAAAAATTTAACATATTCATTAAAAAATTACATTATTGTTTCCATATTGGAACTGCGGTGATGAAAACTACACTATATGATTTCATGGATGCAACAATCTGTGCGTATGCATGATCAATGTTGTTCCACCTTTCTTAGTGGTTGTAATGGATTGAATAATGGTTACTACATTAATATAATAAAATTTTATAAATTTTATAAAATTTATTTAATTGTACTATTATTACTAGAAAATATTTTTTAAGATTAATAATTATAAAAATTAATTAAGGAGTGCGAAATACACATGTTGAGAACATAAAATTTATCTATGAAATTTCTACAGAAATGGGGGCCTTATGATAACTAATTGAGAACATAGTCTTGAGTCCATGAGGGTTTCTTATTTTATAGTAAATATAATAGATTTTATGTATGAAATTAGAAGATATAGGTATATCATGAAGTGGTGGAAGTTACCCCCTTTCATAATTGAAGAGAAGGGTAATTTTGGTTGTACTCATTACCTTTAAATAATGTTTTATAACTATTCAAGGGTAAAAGGCTCTAATGGTTGGAAATATTTAATTATTTGACATGTTATGTTCTATTATATTTTAGGAATACACCTTTTGGAAATTATTTATTATTTTTAGGCTTTTCCACTCTTATTTTTTATCTTTTATGGTGGCTAACTTTTATCGAGGCAACTAATTTTTAACCTCGGCCATTAAATTTAATGAAGAATATTAAAATTGAAATTATTAACTAATTTTAAAACTTTAATCTTTAATATGGAATTTACCTTATTAAAATAATATATTTTTATAGAAAATTTAATTTCAAAATAAATTCACAATGCGTTTAAAAATATTTTTTATGAAAGGTGTGTTTTTAGGAATAAAAATTATTTATTAAATATAATTATAAATTTTATTTTTTTAATGAAATAAATTGTTTTAATATAAAATAAATAAATTATTTTATTTCTTAAAAAGGAATTGAGAATTTTAATTTTCTAGTAAAATAATTTATTGAAATAAAAGACCAAAAATAGTTATTTATAAGAAAATGTTACTGATATACTTAAATTGTTAATCGTATGTTTTCTATATTCATCATAGTATTTTTAAATAATTAATTTTAATCCTTATATACCTATTAGATCATGAATAAATTTTTACATTTTTTCATTCACACATTCATCAATATATTTTCATGAAATATATGGGTTTAGTAAAATATTCATTTCCAACCATTCACCTAAAAATCAAATTTTTAAAAAAATCCTTTAAATTCAACTTAAGTTAATTATGACATTATAAATTTGTAAATGAAACTCATTTTACAAAATTAAAATTATAAAACTAATAAGTTTATATTTTAATTTAGAATACCTTATATAAATGAATAATTATTTTATTAGTAGATACCCTTTTGAAAATCTAAATTTTATTAATCATATTTTGAATAAATTTAAAATAGATTAAAATAATATATTTTTACAGTGGTTTTATTATTTATATTATTAACTTAATACATCATGACACATTTTATTTTGGCATTGTGTGTAAAACAAGATTCCAAATGTAGTAATAATTTGAGAAATAGATAATCCAAAATCTCAGGGTGTTACAATCTCCCACCCATAAATAGATTATGTTTGTTAAATTTTAATTATCACATACCAGTGAAACAATATAAGGGTATATAAAATATATACGTGAATAAATATTTAATTTAAAGATAGATATCTAAATTTCCATCTTAGGTTAGACTAAGAAACAAATATTTTCCCACATTTTATCCATATATTATGATTCCCAGAAATTCATTCCAAATATGTATTAATAGATAAGTATTAGAAGTTTATAAAAACATACCACCCTCATCTTAATTTTCTAGATCATTTTTTCTAACTAAATAATAAAACCAAAGTTTCTGTGAAATATTCCATAAAATTATTATAAATGATATTATGAAAATTTAAGCTCAATATTAAGGTGTCTTCTCTATTGGCACAATCATTTGAACATATGTTACTTTATTTTAAACTATTAAATAATTTCATTAACTAATAACTGCTTTAGTTTATGCTATATTTTCATGGTCATATCGCTATTTGGTTTTCCAAAAAAAAAAACATTATATATTTTACTTCCTCACATTCCATATAAATCCCCCGTATTGGTTTATAATGAATATATGAATCCCAAAAGAAAATCCTCCAAGAGTTTTGAACTAGGTGTATATTTATCATTACTTTTCATAAACCAATTGAAGATTGAGTTAATACCATGTATACTCCTTTTAGTGTTACTACCCCTAGGAACATATGTGAAAGAGAATTATTCCACTTGTAGTATCAAAATATTGATTCCATTTCCTGAAAACTACATACACAAAAAACACCAAAAATTTAAGATGTTATATTATACATAAACATATCTATAAAACCTATTCCAGATGTTTAAATCAATGCTATAATCCTATTTCGCAAACATTACTAAACTAATCCCAAAAAATCACTATACCATTCCCAAATACAAGTTATAGCACCCAAATAGACACACCAAGGTCTTATGCTCAAAACCCATTATTTAAACAACAGACATGATACAAGGTGATATACCCCAAGCTAAAATATCTTATATTTCAATAATTTATACATTAAATCTCAAAATTATCATAAAATCCAAGAATGATAATGCCTTAGTGTCTTTGATAATAAGATATATAAGAAACTCAATTTACAAAATGTGTGAATATTTTTCCATAATTGAGTCATACTATACTATCTTCTAGGCTTCCTATAAGTTATAATATTATTTATAACCAATGTAATTTATATATAAAAAGGGCTTATCTCAAATGCTCAGTAAGAGAAAAATCATCAAATTTTCATCAATTTACATATCATAATCATTAGATGAAACAAGAGAAGTGTAGAAATATCTCATTAAAAAGAACATTGAATAATAAGAGTTGTTTATAAGGCATGAAAGAGATATACGTAATCTGACAACTGAAAACATAGAGCTTGGATTAAGAGTGTGAAAACATGAGATAATAAAAATGATCCATGAAGAATAATAATACACATTATGATATGACATGTCATGTAAGTCACAAATAACTATAAACTGTAAAACTAAAATTGGTATAGAAATCATAAAATTATAGTGGGGGAATCACTACTTGTTTCCCATAACAGAGTGGACCAGGAATCACTAACTGTTTCTCATAATCATATTTGATAAACATTATCTACCAAATTCCTATGATATAGTAGGGCGTGAATCACTTCTTAATTCCTATAGTGAAGTGAACATGAATAATAGATTCCTATAGTGGTTTCAAAAGATATAAATTCTTAAATTATGAAATTTTAGGTAAATATAGGTCCCCAAAGATTATAATAATACTCATATATACGTTTGTGTCCATTAAAACATGAAAAAATTTGTAATCCATAAAAAATATAATTATCATATATAAAAGAGATGGGTTTCATAAAAATTATTCCTAAGAGTTCTATAAGAAAATAAATTAATGAAGATGGTTGGTAGCTTAAAAATTAACCAAGTGTAATAGAAGGTGTATTAAGGATGTTAAAATTGACGAATAATTCATTTTTTAAATTAGTGGATAATTAACTTCATGAATAAGAAGAAATAATCCTTCTTGAAAGTCTTGAAAACTACATAAAAATGTACTCTTTTAAAAGAAATACATTGATCCTAAAAAAGAGTAAAAAAATTATCCTTTAAACAACGTTTTTAAAATAAATTATAATATAAATATTCATAAAAAAGAATCCTCTAAAAATATATAAAAACACTTGAAGAATTCCCAACTAAAACACCAAATTTAAAAATACATATTAAATAAAAGAATCCATTATAAAAATCAAACTTTTACTATAAAAAATATAATATTATTTCTTATTATATTAAAAATCAATAAGTGGTAAATTAATTTTTCAAATAATTTTAAATGGTGAAAATGATGTTTTGTAATGAATAAATCTAATATGGTGACAAAAACTATAAAATAGATTTTAGACAACATTTTCACCATACATGTAAAATTTTAATTTACATGAGACATTCAATTTTTTTCCAAAGGGTTAATTGAAGACTTTTGAAAAAATTTACGTCTACAAAGGATATTCAATAATTGATCCATGAAAAGTATATAAAGGTTTTTTAGGAAATGTGGAGTGGATTAGGATAAAAAATCTCATGAATGGAGAAAATTTGGAATAATTTAAAATACCTTTATTGAATGTCCAATTTGTAAAAATGGTTAATAAAACATACTTTTAAAAAGATTTTATGGGAAAGATTATATGAACATGGGATAACACATAATTATGTTCCAAAATATAAAGGATATAAATGGTCGGAAGGGAAAAATATAGGCATAGTGGAGAATCTGTCACTAAATTGGTTGAAAATGATTCATAATAATGATAGACTTTTTAGTGGAATAAATCATTCTCAGAATAATGAATTTAATGAATAAGTGTTATAACTGAATAAAAGGGTATTAAGTTAAGAAAATCCCATACTGTAATTGTAATAAAATAATCAAAAGAACATAATAAAGATGAAATGAAATGGGAATTTAAATATCATGAATGGAGAGATACTCATCATAGTTGAAGGTAATGGGGTACTTAATACACCATAAAAAACGAGGAATGGTGTGTAATATAAAAAAAGTCTCATGGAATTGGAAATAGAGACAACTAACACGTGTAACATCAAAATTTTTGAATTGAAAATACATATAAGGTAGATTATGTGATGGATTTTTAAAAATAAATTATTTGATGACAATCACTACTGAAAAAAGTTGTATTGCAACAAGGAAGGATCCTGTCACAAATACTCCGTTAGGATTTACTATTTTTGACGGGAACCAATTATCATATCAAATAGTCCATTATAAGAAGTTATTTATGAAGTGAATACCTATCCTGCTGCAAATAGTATATCAGAAGGTATGTATTTGGGACATGTCCCATCACAAATACCTTTGTAACCTCCACCCTAATAAAAGGGGGGTTAGTATTTGTGACGGGTGTCATCCCAAATGATCCAACCTATATATTCCCGCATCTGATTTTTTTTTTCAAATTTCCCAATTTTCTAATGTCCTCTATCATTCTCTTATCTCATATTTTTCTCTTCAGTTTTCAATGTCTTATCTTTTACAATGGACTAATTTTCATGAATTGCATCCAACGAAAGATTCAGTTTTAAAGTATTTATTTATCTTTTATTTTTTAGCTTATTAATTTTATTTAAAATTAGTTATGATTATTATTAATTGGGGGTAATTAATTTAAAATAGAATTAGATAGTTTTATTTTTCATTATTTATTTATACAAAGATGTTGTTTCATTAGGATTTAATGTATTTATTTAAAAGTAAACATTATTAATTTCTACCAATTTGGTTAAATTATCATTAATTAATAACAATTAAGTGAAATTAGTATTGTTTATTAATAATTAGTAGTAATTAGTAGTAATTAGTATAAGTTAACATTATTAGTATTAATTAGTATTAATTAATAACAAATAGTAAGAAATAGTAAAAATAGTAAAAAATAGCAAAAATAGTAATAAATAGTAATAAATAGTAATAAATAGTAATAAATATAAATAATTTGTAAGAATTAATAATAATTAGTAATAATTTTTCATAATTAGTAATAATTAGTAATAATTAAGAAAAAATAGTAATAAAAAGGAATAAATAGTAACAATTAGTAATAATAGGTAATAAATAGTAATAAATAGTAATAAATATTTATAAATAGTAAGAAATATTAATAAAAAGTAATAAATAGTAATAACTATTAATTAATAGTAATAATTAGTAATAATTTGAAATAAATAGTAATAAATAGTAATAAGTAGTAATAATTCCTAATAAATTATAATTATTAGTTATAACTGCTAATTTATTGTAATAATTAGTAATAATTAATAACAAATAATAATAAATAGTAATAAATAGTAATAATTACTAATAATTACAAATAAATAGTAATAAATAGAAATCCTTAGTAATAACTAGTAATAATTAGTAATAAATAGAAATAAATTGTTATAAATTGCAATTAATTATAATATTTAGTAATACTTAACAATAAGTAGTCATACATAGTGATAAAAACTAATAAATTATAATAACTAGTAATAATTTTTTAAATAGTACGAATTAGTAATAATTAGTAATAATTAGCAAAAAATAGTAATAATTAGTTATAAATAGTAAAAAATAGTAGTAATTAGAAATAAATTGTAATAAATTGTAATAAATTTTAATAAATAGAAAAAACAGAGTTAATTAGTAATAATTAGAAATAAATAATGATAATTAATAATAAATAGAAGTGATTAGTTATAAATAGTGGAAATTAGAAATAAATGTGGGTAATTAGTAAAAAATTAAAAACAATTGGTTATAATTAGTAATAATTAGTAACAATTAGTAATAACTAGTAATTATTAGTAATAAATAATAATAAATAACTAGTTAATTAGTTATAAATAGCAGAATAATTAGTAATAAATAGTAGAATAAAAAGTAATAAATAGTAATAATTGTTAATAGTTAGTAATAATTAGTAATAATTAGTAATAATTAGTAATAATTTATAATAATTAGTAATTAATAATAATAAATTTTAATAAATAGTAATAAATTTTAATAAAAAGTAATAAATATTATAAAATAGTATAAAATAGAAATTATTACAAACAAATTGTAAAAAATTGTAATAATTAGTAATAAATAGAAATAAATAGTAATAATTAGTAATAACTAGTGGTAATTAGTATTAAATATTGGTAATCAGTAATAATTAGTAATAATTAGTAATAATTAGCAGTAATTAGTAATACATAGCTGTAATTAGTAATAAATTACAACAATTGATATTAAATAGCAGTAATTACTAAACAATTGTGGTAATTAGTATTAAATAGTGGTTAATGGTTTTAAATAAAGGTAGTTAGTAATAGTTAGTAACAATTAGCAACAACAAGTTACAATTATTATTAATTAGTAATTAGTTTTAATAATTAGTATAAAATAGTAATAGTTAGTAATAATTCATAATAATTGGTAATAATCAGTAATAATTAGTAATAATTAGTTATAAATAGAAACAGCTAGTAATAAATAGTAATAAATAATAATGAACTATTTATGCCAGGCATAAATTTGTATATATATGGTTCATAAAAAATAATATTGACCAATTTATACCAACTATATCCAAATCATTCATTAGGTCATCAAGAAAAATGACAAATATTATGTGATGGTTTAATGGAATGAGGAGGATAATAAAGAGATACATTGATGAAATGACATAATTGATAGAAATTGTTGTAATGATAAATTTGGACATGGTTGGTGTGAATTGGTTTCATCACCTTGTGATTATAAAATCTATGATTTATATCTTTTAGTAAATTATAGAATTTCTAATCTTCAAATGATTAGAAATGACCAATTTACTCCATCAATGTACAAATTTTTCATTAGGTCTCCAGAACTGGGAAAGACATGATGTGACGTGTCGATGACAATAGTAGAAATAGGAGGATGGGATAGGTTGATGACATGAAATGGTTGATAGAAATTGGTTCAGTGTTAAAAATTTGGACATGGTGGATATATATCATTTTAATCACCTGGATATTGTAAAAATCTATGAAAATAGATAAATTGACAATATTTAAAAGTAAATTATTATTATTTTAATATTTACTCTTTTTTGGATCACCTTTTTCTAATATAAAATTAATCATAAAAAATTTACATGTTTTACATTTTTAGAGTAATATTGATCAAGTTGGCGACATTTTTTATTACATTATCATGATTGTAAAAATAATCCCAAGAATACAAATGGTTTTGGTATAAATCTTGTATATATTAAGTGTTTTGATGTTTTTTTTAATATTTTACTCATCAAAACAAGAAGTTTTTTCAGAATCAAAAATTATTTTTCCATGAAAGAAATGTGCTGTGAGGATGTTTGAATCATTTGAAAATGTTAGGGGTCATATGTTTTGATTTGGTTTTTTAAATGATTATGTGTCCTTCCATAAACATGGTGAACATAGTTTATGAGATGATACTAATAATTTCATTCTAGATCTACCACCATTTAAAAATTTAATACATTATGTGGGTTGTATTTTTTTCTTCAAAAAACCGAAACTCAGGATGATATTGATTCAACTCCACATTTTAAACCATCACAATTTTATTAGTTGATGAAGTCTATTGAGGAAGCCTAATATCATGGTTGAAAGATTAACAAATTTTAAATGGTTTAAAACTTTATGGCTATTAAATCAGATAACATAATGTGAAATAGTTTTTTTGATATGATATTATATTTTGTTTAAGAACTTTTATGTGAAGGAAATGTGTTGCCTAAAAATTTCTATGAGGTCAAGAGGCTAGTTTATAGTTTGGGTCTTGGTTATTATAAGATTCATGCACCCACAAATGATTGAATCTATTATTATGTTGAAAATGGGACATTTTTCAGTTGTCATACATGTGGAGAATAAATGTACAAAGAGTCTCAAAAGGGTAATTCAATATTGATTCATATTAAAAAATTGAGGTATTTCTTGATTACACCCAGCTTGAAGTATTGATTTATATCTCATAACACAACATCATTTATGTCAGAAAACATAATATTTCAACTGGTATATGATTAAACCATCCTTCTAATGGAGATTTATGGAAACATATTGACCAAGTACATCTATCTTTTTCTTTAGAATCTTGAAATGTCTGATTGAGTCTTTCTACTGACGGTTTCTGTCCATTTTGTTCTTATACTCGTAAATATTCTTATTGGCCCATCATTATAAATCCACCAAATGTACCTCCACGGATTTTGATGAATGATCCATATATATTTTTTTCTATATCAATTCAAGGACATATGAAAAAAATATTAATGTTTATTTGAATCCATTTATTGATGAGTTAAATTTATTGTAGTGTAATGGTGTTAGTATGTATGATGTTGTTGTGAAACATAATTATCTATTAAAAGATAAATTAATGTGGAAAATTAGTAACTTCCCAGCATATGAAAAGTTATTTGGTTTGGAGTGAACATGTTCCCAAATTATTTCCACAACGTATGAGAGATAGAAAAGAATTTTATTCTCATCAATGGAAGAAAACCTTATTTCTTATACTTTTATCAACAATTTCATCCTAATGATCATAGTTTTAGGAGGAAAATTTATCATTTCAAAAAAGGTACAATCAAATGAGATGGACCTCCAATAATGATAGTAATAATTGAGTTAAAATACTTTGTCTCTTTGTTACCTTTCATAACATTTGGACCGACTATAAATTAACAAGAAATTGATGGCATTGGGAATAAACAAAATTGGATAAAATAGAGATTTTTTTGGGATCTTCCATATTGGTATGATTTGATTGTTTCTCACATGTTGGATGTCATTAATATTAAGAATATTTTTTTTGATATTATATATTTTACAGTTTTGGACAAACCAGGTAAGACCAAAGATAATGTAAAGGAATGATTAGATCATTACCAAATTTGTTGGTGACCAGAACATTAACTATTTGAAAATGATAGATCACATTAGTTAATGAATCCAAAAAAGAATTATAAAGTTTCAAAATAAAATCATTTATTATTTTTTCAGTGGATTTCATATTTGAGGCTTCCAAACAGTTATGTTTCCAATTTTTCTAGATGTGTTAGAAATGGTATAATTATCAGATTAAAATTTCATGAAAATATTGTTATAATTGAAGGATTTATACCGATTGGACTTATGGGTATGTTGAATTCTATTATTTGGGATGTGCCCACAAAAATATCATATTTATTTTGAGACATTTGTGTTGTGAAAATAGGCTAGGATGCACTAGGTAAACTGAAAGAAGATATTGTTTTAATTTTATATAAACTATAAAAAATCATCCCACCATCATTCATTGATTCAATCGAACATTTTATATTACATTTTACACATGATGAAAAATGTGATGGTCCAGCATATTTCTGATTGATGTACCCATTTGATAGATGCCTACAGAAATTGAAGAAAAAGATATATAACAAAGCATCAAATGTATGACCAATTGAAGATGCTTATTTCAAGAAGAAAATTTCATTTTTATTATCTAATTATCCAAAATCTGAATATCCCACAACAAAAACCAACATGGTAATTATTGGGGGAAATGTTGATGATGAAATGAACAATCTATTACTTGTTTTTAATCATTATAAACTTGTAATTTGCAGAGTTCATGAATGATGCATTTCAAATTATGGATATCACATGGCTTATATATACATTCTTCGTAACTGTGATGAAATGACACCATTTCTACTATAAATGCTCCTATAACCTATTCTATTATATTGTTACAGTAAATTAATTATTATTTTATTTTTAGGTTATATGATAATCATACCAAGAATATATTTGCCAAAATTATTGTAGGTACTCTTGAAGAAATTCTTCAGAATAATTTTTCCTACTGGTTCCAAAAAACTACTAAAATAAAATTTTAATGTTATAACATATAAAATAATTTTATTACTTTTTTATATTGATATTTAAAAAAAATAGGTATCTCAATATGCTGAAAAAATTGATAGTCAATTGTGTGTATTATTTCACCCATAATCCAAAATGGTTAAATATTATAATTTATATGTGGTGATTGGTTTTCGATTTCATACACGTGAAAATGGTGAACAAAAAAACTATAAATAGTGTTTTTTTTCTTAAGAGGACATCATCAAAGATAAAGTGAAGGTAAATTTTATGACAAGATAGAAGAAATAATTGAACTTTGGTTTTAATTAAAGACTAACATAACAATGCTTATATGTCATTGGTTGGATACTAAAAGTGGATTGCTTGTTCATCCACTCCATAGAATAATTGATATTGAATATATAAGCATTCTTGTAGTAAATGAACCATTTTTGTTAGTTCATCAAGAATATAAAATTTATTTTGAAAATTATTTTTCAACATTAAGAGAGTTAAGTGATTCGTGTTGCAAAATAAAGTTTATATATCAGAAAAAACATTTTATCTAATGTGAATGTGGTTCTACTGAAGTAGAAGGAGTAGAATTTTTTCAAGAAAATACTCCAAATACATCTTTTACATGAAGAGATACAAATATCGATGATGAAACCTCCACAGTTATGGGTCGATGATTAAGATGATATTATTGATGTAATAAATAAAATTGAAATGGAAGAAGATGATAAAACTGAAACTCATATGGAAATTGATGATACTAAGTAGGAATATGAAGATATTTACACTGTGAAATATGAATATGAGAATGGAGATTAATATTGACATAGTTAAATGATGGTTAAAATATTATATAATATATATCTATATATAATTGTTGATTTTAACTATTTTCTAACAACTATCATCTCATGTTTCGAAGGGAATCTGATCTATTTCATGAGTTTGAGGAGGCTGATCTACCTAGTAATGAGCATGATGTTGTATCACCTAACCCTTAGACTGATTGCATATCATCATTGACTTAGAGGGTTCATGGTCTTGTGATATTGGTGATTCTTGACCACATCCCCGAGTAACAAACACATATTTAATTCGATCCATGCATGAAGAGGTATGTTCAGTTCGGTATTTTAGTTAGTTTTCATTAATATTCATTATTTTATTTATATACTAAATTTTGGATAAATTTTTGATTTTTTCATAGATTTTTGCATATAGTATTTTGATGGGGATGTTCTATATTATGGAATTATTTTTCTGTAGTATGGGTTACATGGGATCAAAACCCGTTTATTTTCAGCATCGTATGTTTAATTATTGGATGGTACATAAATAAATTATAGTTATTTTTAAATTTATTTGTTTAATAACATGATATTATTAATTTTTTATAGTGTTCATGGTTTAATTTCAATGATAAAATGCATGGATCTATTTAGGAGGCATGGGAGGGATATATACATCACTATTTCCATCAAAATTTCCACAATCTAAGGAGGAAAACATTGTAGAAGTCAGGAGTCATAGATTTTTCTCAACCTTGTTTGGACCATTGACTAGATTACATCTCATCTCAGGTTTGTGATGTATTATGTTTATATTGGATGGGAGATAAATTTTAGAGAGAATCAATATGTCAAAAAAATAGGGGGAGATAGGAGGTGACACATAGACATGGTTTTTGAACATTTAGTAAGCATTTTTTATATTTTATAAGTGATTTGTTTTAATAATTTATTAAACATCAAATGTAAACTCTTTATTTTATACTCATATAGTTAGTCAAACAACCTGATACTATGGAGTTTTATATTTACAAGAGGATGTACGAAAAACTAGTCACTAGAGACATTAGAGGTGACTATCAGTGTAATAGTGTGGCAAGTAAAATTTTCTTTTTGAGTTAAAAATTAACCTCATATAAAATTTTAACTATTATAATTTTAAATTGAAATAGAAAATTTCATATGAGGCCACAACATCCCAGACTCTAAAAGAGAGTTAGGTCGAGACTGAGGATCATACCTCTAGTATAGCATGGTTTGATGATGCAGATTGGATAAAGGTGAATCAGTATGCCAATGAGAAAGGATGATTTTTTGGTATCAGTTATCAATTGATGTTTGGGAGTTATTATGGCACTACTACGATGTTTTCGTACAACTCAAGAGCAGCTCATCGGGAGTCATCATCATCATCTTCATAGTATCTGGTGTAGCTGCGGGCTTAGGGTGAGCTTATAGAGAGCATGCATATGGAGGAGGAAGAGATCTGTCAACAACCACAACAATATGAGGAGTTACGTCAATGGCAGTAGCCGCAATAAGAGAAGACGATGGAGTACATGCAATATCTGAATCGAGGTTTAGGGATGAACTTCCCTCCACCAGCTCCTCCAGATGACTATCCCCCTTAGTGATTTATACACCTTTTCTCATAATCATTTGAATGTAATTTTTTTAATATTATTACTTATTCATATATTTACATTTTTTATAGTTCATTTTTATATGGTTGTGAATATTTTGTTTTTTATTTTATTATATTTATATTATTTATATTATTTTAATATATATTTATTATTTTTATTATATTATTATTATTATTATTATTATTATTTAATATTTTTGTCAATATTGTGTTTCTAATTATTTTGTTATTTTATAATTTTAAAAATATTTTTATTAATTTTATTAGTTTTTATTAGTTTTTAATTATTTTATAATTTAAATTATATTTTTATTAATTATATCATTTTTTATTTGTGTTTAATTTTTTTATTGTTTTTATTATTATTATTTTACTAAATTTTAATAATATTAATTTTAATAATATTATTTTATTATTTTATGTTTTTTTGTGATGGGCCTGTCACAAAAAAAGGATTTCTAAAAAACGCAACCGAACTATTTGCGAAGAGGCAACTTCCCATCACAAATTGTATTTTATTTTGTGATGGACCATAACAAATAGTTTTTCTAGGACACACTTTTCTACAATGGGTCATTTGCAATGGGACCCTATCACAAATGACTATATTCCTACACATAAATTTGTGTTAAAAAAATCCATGGCCAATGTGTAAACAATAAAAAGAGAACAAGTGATGAATACAAATAATATCTCAAAGATACAAAATTGATGTGCAAAACCCTTACTATTGATCTCATGTAGCAGAATGATCCCTAAAATCTTATATTAAACAAATCTTAATCACCAATTTCCAAAAATTATTCACACCTATAAATATTCATATACTTCATTTATAATCATTTAATATAAGTATAATATATAGAAATATTTTAGTTTCATCATCGGGTGTTATAATTTTTTATTGATTGATTCCTATTCGTACAATAGTGATGAGGGTGAATTCAAAATTATTGGTTCAAAGTTCATCATTATAAAATAATTCAAAATATTATAATAATTTTTTTTAATTATTCTTTAAGTCCTATTTTCATGAAGAAAAATACATTGAATCCATTTTGTAAAATAAAATCGAGATGAACTAGCTTCGGCGAGTTTAACAATAAAAAATGGATATATCAATAAATATATTAAATATTAATAAAACCATAATAGAATAATTTTATAAAAATAACTTATTATAACCTTATAATACAAATATATATCATTCCTTAATCAACAATGATATAACATATATAACATTTTTCATATATGTGGTAAAATGGACCCAGACAATATCATGTTATATTGTTCTGAAAAGTAGGGAAATGTTTTTATATAATGTTAGTATTACATTTAAATAAGTAATTTTTTTTCAAAAATATCATTCACATTCATTAAATTTATTTTTAGAACTGTCCATATACGGTGATTAAGAGAAATGAAATTCATCGTTCATGGAGGTGGTAGTCCACATATCTGTAAGATTAATGATTTCATTTCTCAATAAATGGCGTGAAATGATAGTTTATAAAAAAATATTATTTTATATTTCTATTTGTGAAATATTTTACATATTCATTAATAAAATCTATCTTTTTTACTAGCCATGAAAGTTAGTGATGAAAAATGAAACACATATATTTTTGTAGGCAACAGTCTGCACATACGTCTAATAAGTATTATTTTGTTTTTTTATAGTGGATGGAAAAGATTGAATAATGGTAATATATTAATATAATTAAAATTAATTATTTTAGTACTACTGATTTAGTAACATTCAGGTGGATATAAATTTTTAGGAAGAGGTAGATTAATATAAATAGGTTATAGAGTAAGAAAAACTAATGTTGAGAACACATTATTTTTATAATAAATCTATAGGAAATTCTGTCCTTAAGCTATCTATTTGAGACATAGTCTTATTAAAATGCATGAATATTCTAGGTGGAGGATAATTTCATAGTTTTAGAATTAAATTATAATATGTTGGTGTAACCTAAAGTGGTGGAAGTCATCCCCTATCATAAGTGAAGCTAAGGGTAATTTTGGAAGTTTTCATTACATTTCAATAAGTGTATGTCACTATTCTATGGTAAAAGGATCCAAAATTGGTTAATATTGAATTTTGGTACATTTTATATTCTATAATCCTTTCAACAATCATTTTAGAGACAACTGTGAGTTATTATTGTCTTTCCCCCCTATGTTTTTAACTTATTCTATCATTATTTTACCATGGGAACTAATTTTTAACCTCAATAGTTAACTATAATAAACAAAATTTAAATTGATGCTATTATAAAATTTGAAAATTATTTTATTTTTTATGAAATCATTTTAAAAAATAATATTTTTATGGTTGGGAAATGTTAATTACAAAAGAAACACAAAAATAGTATAAAAATAGTTTCTAAAAAATATATAATTTTAAGGTTAATTTTTTATTCTATTGGATAAAATAATCAGTAATATTTATTTCAATTATATAAATTGGTTTTTTATAAAATCAATTCATTTGTGTGTGGCTTCCAAGGAAATCCAAAACAAAATATTAACAAAATAAACTTCAATTGAAATAAGAGTCCAAACCATTTTTTTGTTGGAAAGAATTAATTTTGTCATCAAATATTAAAAATAGGTTTTATAAAATTATAATATTATTTTAATTGAATAATTTTAATGATTAAATACTTTATATTTTCTGAATTTTTTTAATATGTTTTAAATTTATATATACTTATAGATATAGTCATAAATGTAACGATTTCAGTAAATGCTATATTTTTCACTACTAACCGAAATATACCTTATTTTAGAAAAAAAATTAACAATAATATATTATTAACTTGAAAAATTTTAAAATTAAGCTCAATTTAAAAATTAAATTTTTATAATTTATAAATATATTTTTTAATTTATAATACAATATATAAAAAATGATTTTATTGAGAAATTATCTTATGAAAAATTTAATTTTTATAATCCTATTTTTTTTTGTATTTATAATAAATTTTAATATTTTAGTATTCTAGAGAATTTTTTACTAATAATATTCATCGAATATATCATAGATCATTTTAGTTCATCATTTCTAGTGAAACAACTATCGAACACAGTAATAATTTTGAGAAAAATATATTCCAAAATGTTAATGTGTTATATTTGAGTAATTGTGGAAGATATTTATAAGTGATCCCTTTCTGAGACTTCTAATAGAGGGAAATGGTACATGGTTTTATTTGATGCCTGTACATGTAGGCTTGGATGCGTTTTATTGTGGAGTTTGGTAGTGATTGCCAATATATATCAATATCCGAGACTGTATAAGTATAATTTTGTGACCCATGATTTTTCATCTAGAAACCATGGTGTTCACCCTATAGACATGGTTAATCTTTATTCTTAGTTAGTAGGTTATTTTCTCTTCTAAACACAAAATTTGCAAGTATATATTCTCTCAAAGTGATCTCAACCTGACATAGTGGATATAGCTAGAGTTCCCAAGGGACAATGACCTTGTGATATTTTATACTATATGTAAAGGAAATATGGTGGTAGATTCCTTGTATATGAAATTTCATTCTCAATAGTTATTCAAGGAATTGGATTAGTTGGATTCATTATTATTTTTATTAGTGGATGTGTGAGGTGAAAGGAATCTTTAATAAATGGAAATCACCCCTTTTTTCAATTAGTACTTAAGGTAATATCAATATAGTAAAATTAATTGTGATGTATTTCAGGACCGCATATTCATAGGAAATGTCCTTTATATATTATATGAAGGTGGGAAGCACATTATCTTCTTCCAAAGAACTATTTTTATACCATTCACGTTATGTGAGGATGTTCCATTATTGGTATATACTAGGCTGAGAATTATGTGGGATTATATTTAGTGGTATATTATATGGCCAAATATTATGAGAAGTGTTTCAGAATTTTTTTCATGATACCTTACATGTCGGTAGGTAAAGGAAGATCATCTGGTCATAGAAGGTTTTCCCCATCCCCTAGAGGTACAATTGTTAATGTGGGATTGAATTTACTTAGATTATTTTATGGGTCATCTATGATTAGCTATAGGAATGGAAATTATCTTGGATGTAATTTACCAACTCTCCATGTTATCCCACTTTCTCACCATCAGAAGATAGAATTCAATTGAATGACTGGGAAGCTAGTATAGGTAGGAGATCATTCGACTTCAAAGGATACCCTTAAAAATTGATTCTAATTATGATAGTTATTCCACATCCCAATTGTGGAAATGATTATAAGAGGCTTTCATGAGTCAGTTATGGATGCACATGGAATTCCATACATAGATGGATGACAAGAATGAGTAGACTATCATGTTCCCTAAAGACGAGTTAAATGTTTTCAAGGTGGAATTTATCTAATTCTAATTGGATCATCTATACTTGGTCTAATTTTCATATATTATTTTCTATCACATCACCTTGTGTATGAACTATTAGAATAATTTTATGGGAGTCCATACTGGTGATCCTAATATTTTTCAGATATAATGATGATAGTGCTCCTGGGGCCATAGTTAGTGTTAGGGATGGATGAAAAGGTTTATATTATTTAAGATCAGATATGGAAAGGACATAGAAACAAAAAACTCATATGAAAACTAACAACGAATACATATAGATTTCATGTAGGGATACCATGTGTTTAAAAGTGTCTCACCTTGATATGGGTTTTAGATAATGTGCTATGGTGGAGTGTTATCTTTGAGATATAAAAACTCATTATTGTAACTATAAGTGTTAGGTGAGGTTTAATACCACCTTTAATTGGCTGTGTAGCTAAAATAAGTTCATGAAATCTTTCATAAGTCACATATGAAGAGATATGTGCATGATCCATGAAATTTTATTGACTAGGATGAGCCAAGAATTTAGGAAAGGACCACCATTTAGAGTCTCATGTGTTAATTTAGGACTATCAAGAGAATTTCCTTTATGGTAATTCTATTTCCTGAATTTATATAATTTAGAAGCATGCTGATATGTTGGAGACATCCTAAGTGTGTGAGAACTAGATGCTAGCTCACCAACCTATCTTTTTTAGCAAGATGTCACTTTTTGACTTGAAAACACAAAAATGTGGGGAGGGTATAACAACTATAGGATTTACATTTATACCTTTTGAATATTTTTGATGATTCAAATGTTTATATTACAGGTGGTGGTGCTAATTTTAGGTTTTTTTGGAATTCAAATATTGAGTATATAAATATTATGAGTATTTTTTTAAACTCACATGTTTATTTTTAGAAATAAGATTTTATCTATTGAATGGGGTTATGAATTGGGAAACTGAGACCTCAATGTAATTCAAAATATAGGTTTTACCCTATGTGTGGTATACATTCTGTTCATATAAGAATATATGGTCATGTGAAGTTACAATATTACTAAAAATTTTATATCAAAATAAATATGAAATTAATTTATTTAATCATAACTTAATTATTCATTTTTATAAACCCATATTAATAAAATCTCCAGAGTGAGCCACACAACCATATAGAGTTTGGATAACCAATCATAGTGGAACATTGGTGGGTGATAGAAAGGGAAATATAAAGAATTATTATTAATACATAAGGATCACTAACAAAGATAAAGTAACTTCATCCTTTAACAAAGATCAATCCTAAATGAGTTAGTCCTTTTGATATTTTTTTATTTACTATATATTTAATGTTTTTGTGAACATAGATTAATTTACCTTGAATAAAATCTATTCTTGATATTAGTATTCCCTTTTCAACATAAATTTTTAATTAGAATGATGATTTTTTATTAGAAATTGGAAAATTTAGTTTTTTTACTATCCATTGGATTAGATAGTAATGATCAACGAATGAATCCATGTGTTCATCATAGTTGTTCATCCTTATTGATCTCTAATTTTCTAAGGTTTATTTTTACATGTTCATCACAAACCTTCAAATTTTGGTCACTAATTTGACTGTTCCCATAGTATGACTCACTTAATTTTTTAAAACAACTTCCAAGGATCATAATTGTTCATTAAAAACAAGTAATTTATGTAAAATGTTGGAATATTGAGTGATGATAGTGGATCGAATGAGGATTTCATGAGTTGATTGCATGTGGAGATGTATTAAAGCTTCAAGTATCCTATGTGATTGATAATATTTTTTTGATGATTTTTGATACTTGGAATCCAATCTATGATTATATAAATACCATTTTGGATGCAGTCAATTCATTGGTTCATATTTAGTGTGAATAGAGTAGACGATTCAGTCTTTAAAGGATGCTTTTGAAAAAAGATTATGTTTTTGTAAGAATTAGAACTAGTAAACATATATATATATATATATATATATATATATATATATATATGTATATATATATCAGAATAAGACACATCACGTATCTCAGGGATGTAACAGAATGGGTTTCAATCTGATTTATGAATTACACACCATGTAATTGACTCATAATTTATGTTACCCTATATAGATTCTCATTGTGCATAATGGTACATTCTTAGAAGTCTATTTGTCCCTACAAACCATGTTTGGTTAGACATCACACTTAGTACCATGAACTCCTAGGAAACTGGTGATAATAGTACATGAAGGGTACCGACCTCCATCCCATAAGACATGTACACTAAACTGCTTACCATGTATATGGATCTGTAAATTCTATGCGAGATTAAAATATACAACCATGATTATTCATAAGGATACACACCACGTGCCCTGTGAAACATGATTTTTAATGCTACTAAACCAACCAGTTATACTTATCTCTGTATTCATACTCAAATTTTAATATATGGATTGTTTAGCCTAAGTACATTTCCATATTGGATGTGATGAGGATCTAGATTTTTCTAAAAGAAATTTCATATGTGTTATGATCACCACATTATCGTTAAAGACATTAGATTTAAATTTTAGGCATTCGTAGTAAATGGAAATACTCCATGAAAATAATGTTAGGTGAGGGCACATTTTCGTATCACAATCCTTACATAGGATCTATAATTCCCCCATGGGGTTGGGTCAAATGAACCTATACCGATAAACTATGTGTGTTTAGTATCCCACCAATTAATATTGGAAACAAAATCCTCTATCTTTAGAAATAGTATTCTCTCTATCTAAATATTTTATGTGGGGCATTGGATTCTCCATTAGAGTTAGTATCACCCCATAAATACAAGGGGTGCGGGATTATCCAATATACATTTAGAGAGGTTTCATAGGATGATGGAATAGTTGGGCCGAGGATCATGGAAGGAACAAAAAAGTATTTAGTTATGTGGTGAGGACTAAGAAATTACTCTATGACTTGGGTCCTTACTATGTGTGTATCTATGTTCTTCACTCCCTACCCTCTTTATTGAAGCTTATAATTGACTCTATATTTTGATTATTTATTTAATTTTTTATTTTTTGTATCATAATGGGTTACATTTATACACACCCTTGTATGGGATATGTGAACATGTGTCATGTATTTTTGGTACTTTGAAAATGAACTAAATAGACTAGGTTCTGGTGGGGCATATTAGTTCATGTTGGCTATGGTAGTGGGCCACTCATTAGACTTTAGAGGTTGCATATAGGTAGATCATTTTTACTAGTTATTGAGTTAGATTTTTTTTAAGTTTATGGGATTTTATTTTACTCTATCTATTTTTTATGTATTATTTTACTCTATAATGGGTACCTAGAGGTTATTCATGCATTTATTACACTAATTATTTTTATTCTACACTATTTATTTTTGTATATATTTTTTTATGTGCGTAAATGTACTTTTAGATAAGTCCTCCCATATGTGTGATATTACTAATAAGTTCAAGTCACTAGACCCTAGTCTATTATAGGTGGAATTGTGGTGGCACACATGACATACCACCTACCTAGGTGGGTTCATAGTTAGTCGAGTCTTGTTAGGAACCTAAAAATGAACAATAAACATGACATACCATTTATAATTCAATAAAATTAACATATTTCATTCTATTATCGTATAGGGTTTTGAATATTCCAATGGAAATAAATATATATAACTAAACTATGAAATCCAAATGGGTCAAAGGAACATAAAAAGAGGTACCATGAAAGATAATGCTTATATTACCACACAGGTCTATGTTATCTTAGATATTCCTTACATTTAGAAAACCCTAACATATATAATGTGGGATGATGACCCATAAAACCATATATATGGAAGGTATTAAAAACTCTTTATTTTGTTTTCATATAATTATTGTTTTGGCCACACCGATTTAATATTAGAGAAAACTTTTTTTTAGAAAAATGGTACCAGATAAAGTATATTTTCCAAAAATCATCCAAATTTCATATCCTAACTTCATCAGACTTTTGGTTCTCATGAAATATTGAAAATTAATAATTATAAAAAACTAACCTTTTTCAATTATATAAGTCACTTGAACCATCCCATCAAGAAATATAGGAAAAAAATATAATAGAAAACAATCTTGGGTATAATAAAAAGAAGAAAAAAACTTGAGTATTAAGTGGAAATAGATGAGATACCAAAAAAATACAATCCTACCCAAAACAAGATAAACCATAAAGTTAGTCAAAACCACATGTGACTAACATTAACTTCCAAACTAATTCAAACTTAAAGTACTAATAGTAATTTAATCCATTTTGGTAAAATATTTTCTTCCCTTTACCTAAATCCAACAATACAGTATCTATGAATTTCCAAAGGACCAAGTAGGGTGTGATAGAATGCCTATTAGGATACCAATATAGTTTCTATACAACTTCTAATATCATAAATGTTAAAATGAAACATTTTAAAAAAATTATAAAGAATTTTCTTAAACTATATCCAATTTAAAATCATTTTACCATTTTTATCCATCAATTTTCCTAAAATACATTCATATTATCAAACAAAAAATATTACAAGTACATGTGATAAAACATGTAATCATATACATTCATCAAGAGGTATACATATCCCTAAAATAACCTATCATTAAATATTAAGTGATACAACTTCATTTAAAAACTTGTTAGAAACAAGCCATGAAAAAATCATGGGAAAAATAAAAATAAATGTAAAATGAAAAATAACCTCATATTAGGATCTTGCCTATGGGAAAATCTATAATAGATACTCACAAGCCTTAAAAATCATATGTTGGATAAAAAAAATATCGGGTTCTATCAGTCGATTTCAAAAAATCATACCACCTAGTGGTGCAACACACAATAAGGATACCCATGTCACTTTCTTGATGCACCCATGGTTACAAATGTTCAATTGTCCAATAAATTTTTAACACCCTGATCTCAATTTCAAAAAACATTCTCAACTCCAAGACAAACGAGTTTGGAGTTTGAAAACCTATTTCCAAATAAATAAAATTAATTTTCAATTCAAAACCCCTTTTATAAAAAAATATCCTTTCCAAGAAATCATTTGAAATAAACTATCACATCCAATAAATGAAAAAAATCAATATTATTTTTTCAAATCGGATATTAAATTGATCAAATTAACCCAATATATAGAAACACCTAACTCAACATGGAAGAAAAGTATCTTCCTTTAACAATGGTGGATTAAAACCAAGAGAATGGACTTAAAAAGACATGTCATTCCAATAAACTAAAATTGATAAATAGAAAATAGTTTCCAATCACAAATAGAAAACTTTTATGATATAAAGAAGTATCCACTACCAAAGGAAATAAGAACCAAAAGGAACCCTTACCCAAATAAATTCACTACAATTACAACAATGAAAAATAATTTAATGAAACAATACTTAATTATTGGAGGAGTACAAAATCACCCATGAAAACTTTTAGATTGAGAGGGAGAAGATAATCCAAATGATGAAATAAAAATTCAGCTAAGAGTCACTCTAAAATCCCAAACCATGACTGTTAAATGGCATGTAATTATATTACATGTTTTTTAATCAATAAACCTCTTATATGATAAAACATTTTCCATATTTTTATTAAAAAATATATTTTTAACATTATAAGACATGAACCTATTACGCAGTATATAAAACCATCACATTGTGTATCTAGTTAATGTATTATTCCCAGTGGACATTACAAGGCATATAACCCCATTAAATGAGGTGTAATTTCCCGGTGAATAGAAAAAAACTACAGGTACATGTTTAAAATTCCAAAAAATCATTGACACAACCATTTCAACTGTACTCTCAATTATGTTTTTGGATTACTCATCCAATAAAAAATGAAACCCAAAAAGGTTTAAAAAATATACCTATGAAAAAGGTAATAGGGTGTACAATCTCCCTAAAATAAATTAATTCTATCATATAAATACCTTAAGATTCTTGATCCACAAAAAAAAAATAATTCAACTACTTTCAAATCAGCAACTCATGCTCCATTTTCTTGTGGATATCATGTTCAGATGGCCATAGTACCCTAACAAGTGTGATAGTTCTACCACCTAGTACCTTATCTTGGTGATCCATAATCTGAACTAGCTACTAAACCAAATTGTTATTAGACAAAAGATCAACACCATCCCATATAATCACATGGGAAGGATATGGTGTTTACCTCATCAACTAGGAAATAAGAAACATTTCAAGGATACAAGATATGCTAGGTGGAAAGTTTAATAAATAAGACACCCTCCCTTTTTTTCTAGTGATATTAAAGAGGCCACAAACCTCGGTCCCAACTTACCCTAAATACCCACTTGATGATGTTCCAAGCGAATTGAAACCATGAGAAAGACCTGATCGCCAGCCTCAAATTCCAGAAGTTGATGAATATGGTCCAAACAATATTTATGCAGATTCTATGCCATGGTAAAATACCTCTAGTTCAAGAGAACCATTTTTTCATCTCCTAAAAAAACTATCCCAACCAAGGATCACTCTGCCAACTCCTTCAATCATAATGGTGATTGGAATGGCTTCCTATACAAATCCATTAAGGGAACCACCTTGATCAAAAACAGAAAACTATTGTTAAAGTAAAATTCAAAAAAAGAAAAATTATTTTCAAATTATCCTCTAAAATCAATTAAGCAATCCTATAAAATATCCTATAGAACATGGAAATACCATTCTATATTTCCATTTATTTGTTGATGAGAGGTCATGCTCAATATAATATGGGAACCCATAGACTTCTATAAATAATTCCATAACCACTATGTGAATTTTAGATCACTATCTAGAACAACTATAAAGGTAACTCCAATAATATTCATAATCACTTAAACATAAAAGTCCCCCAACTGTTCTACTATCATCGTCTCCTAGATAGGTAGAAAATTATTTGATTTCATGATTCGATCAATAATCACCCAATTTGCATTATTTTCACAATAATTCCAAGGAAACATAAGGATGGAATCAATGTAAATATAATCCTACTTCCATACCCAAATGTTTAATGTCTGTAACAACCCCTCATGTATATATTGTTCCACCTTAATTCTCAAACAAGTGAGATACCATGATACAAAAAATAAAATTGGTTGTATCATCCCATACCACCAATATCTATGTCTCAAATCATGATACAACCTAGTAGTAAATGTGTTCATAGACCATCATGAATGGTTTCCACTATACAATAACCCTATCCTAAGAGAAATCAAAATAACCAACCCTCTACGGAAGCACAAATCTCCATTGGGAGAGAGAGATCACTCACCTTAGGTCTCCCCACTATAAAATATTTCACTAAAGTATTGGAACTTGGTATCTATAAAATGATCGAGATAAAATGACCCATAAAAATATGAGTCTATTTTAATCAAATCCAGAAACAAATTTCCACCTTCCAATTCCACTGCCAATATCATCTTAGAAAAAAATATCATCAGTGAACACCATTCAAATGATTCCTTCAAGGATTATGTCAGTTATTTTCTTATCAATTCATCGAAAAAATTAAATTTACTAGGGGTATAATAAAAATAAAAATAAAAATTATAATGATTCTCTAACCATCTTATATATTGAATGTTCATATCCTTTTGAGTAAAATAATATTTTAGGATCTTATGATGAAAATATACCAAAAAATGCTCCCTAATGAGATATTGATGCCACATTTTTAGGTAATGCATAACTACTTCCAAATAAATATTTTGGGAAGGGTAGTTCTTCTCACTATAGTGTAACTGGAGAGAGATATAATCCTTTTCATTTTCCCCATGAATCAAGAAACATCCCAAACCCGTACTATAAGTATTACATAAATATGTCATAAATAGATCCCGACTCTAGAATAATCCAAACTGGTGGTGAAGTCAATCTCACCATCAGTTCCACAAAATATCTCTATAAATTTTCATTCCAATAAAACCTTAAACACTTATAGTTTAAATGTATCATCAAATATGTTAACATAGATAATTTTTGAACAAAACACCTATAGTAACCATATAAATCTGAGAAGTTCTAGATCTAATTTTTTTAGTTGCTCCTAATATCTAACTACCTTTATACTTTCAAGATCTACTGAGCTATCCATCATAGATATAAAATATTGAAAAAAATCACTTCCCAGATACAAAACTCACATTCGGAAAGATTACCATATAGACGTTGTTCTTTTATGGTTCAAGGAATGATATCAAAATGTCCTATATGCTCCTCTTCCATCTTGGAGTACACTAAAATATCATCCACAAACACAACAAAAAAAGATTCCAAGAACCAATTAAATATCTAGTTCATCATATCCATAAACACTTTAAGTTAATTAGTGAGACCTAATAGAATATCCTAAAACTAGAAATGGATATATCGACTCCTAAATGATGCCTTAGGTATATCTTATTCCCAGAATCTAAACTGGTGATACATTAATAGTAGACCAATCATTGAAAACCAAATATAACCTCAAAGATAATTAAAAAGATACTCAATCCTTGGAAAATGATATTTTTTTATTTAGAGTAACCCAATTTAAATTTCAATAATCAATAAAAATTCTATGATTTTGATAATACTTTTTATAAAAGAGGATAAGAAAAGACTACAGTGATATGCTAGGGAAAAAAATAATTTAGCTTCTAGGTCCTCAAGATAAACTTTAGGTTCCACTAACTCAGTAGGTACCATACGATAGGATAACATAAAAATAGGCATCATGCCATGGAGAAGTTCTATAGTAAAATCGAGCTCTCTTTAGAGTGGTAAAACATAAAAATAATCCAGAAATACCTCAAGGTATTTACACACCACTTAAAGATATTGACCACAAAAAGGGTCAACTACATCAAGATAAGTCTATTACATCTATCATGAGGATCTACAGGTCCCAACCATTTTAATCTAGATACCCTCTCATATTGGAAAACATAAGTGACCTCATCAGTGGATAAGAATATATCTTGATGATGATAACATTTTATATGGAAACTAACACTCAATATCAAATATATGTCAACAATCATGTAAAATATGTCATTATCAAGAACTAAAATGTCCCACTCAATATCAATTATAGATATCATCACTCAACACACATGATATATAAAAACTTGTTTATAAATAATTCCTAAAGGCATGGAGATATCCATCAAGAATGATATATATCTTGACAAAACACAACACATAAAATAAATTTGATTATATTAAAGAATGAATCACACTTATATCAAAAACATTTAGCACCATAAAATAAAAAATAATCAATATACGTTGAACACTAGCAGGACCTACTTTAGATTCCTCCTACAAATACTCTAATTCATAATGTTTCTAGGCCATACACACATGAGCATCTCCATTAGCCTGAGGATTAGACCCACCACCATTGGATGATTCTGAACGAGCCTGTGAACCCTCGGTGAGAGTGGATTATACCCTACTACCTTTAGACATAATAGAATAAAAATTATCTTGATGGATAGATCATACAGAAAGATGAAAATTCTTAAGATCCTCAGTATAGTTATGCTGGGTATGACCATGACTCACACACTAGTGGAAGATAAAATACTATTCGATTGACAATTCCCCTTAAAATGGTCCTGAGGAAAACTGACCACTCTTCCACTTTCTCTTCTGGTAAAAGGATACATCCTGGATAACCACTAAACCAACTAAAGTACCACCCAAACCTATCTTCCCATCTATGTATACCTAAACCAAATCCATCTTGTCAACTAGATAATTAAAGGTTTAATGGAATAAGAGTAACAACATAGACCAAATATCACACCTCAGTCTTAAAAAAATACACTAAGCCTTTTGGTACCATTAGGGACAAGCTCCGGTTCCATTTATACTAACTTAGAAAAATGGTTACAATAATCTAAAATAGTATTCTCCCCCTTCTCTATGGTAAGAAAATCCTATGTCTTCCCCATATGCAGTGTCTCATGGTAAAAATTCTTGTGAAATATTTTCTTAAATGAATCTTGGGTAAGATCATCATAGAATATAGATTTCACAATACAATTCCACATTATCCTTCCCGATCCCTCAAGAATATATGTTGAAAACCACACCTTAGAGTATTCAATAATCATCATGAAAAAGAAGATCATATATATCTACTCAGACCACTCCTTTGATTTATGGAGACCTTTGTCACTATGAAATATGGTTAGATTGCGCTTAGTAAATTGAGAACCATGATGCACCATGCATCTTGGTTTCACATCACCCACATGACCCAGAGGTTGAATAGTGCAGAGAATAGTCTCTACCATAGAAGGTTCCACAAGAGTATTTACATGTAGAACCTGTCTCGGATCATTCACTCTTGGATTTAGAATATCTCTTCTTGTAGTAATTATCTATTAAAAAACCATACATTCATAAGAATATTACAAAAATAATAAGATCAAATTAAGGCATTGGTAACAATTCTCTAATACATTATGAGTTTAAAGAAACCATGGAAATCCATTCATAAAAAGGAATAAGCCCATTATAATAAACATCCCAAAAATTTCATTTAGTGAAATCAATCATGATGTCTCAAACTTGGTAAAAAAGTCCCTGGACACCCATAGTAACTTGGTATCAGTCACAAAAGTGTTCTGGTCTAGCCCCTTTTCTATATCTACGACCCTAATTTTTTATGGTCCTAAATTCTTCCAAAAAAAGGCACAAAAATGAACATAGATATTTTTAACACAAATCAAATTGAGTGTCCCGTTGATAAGAAATTTTAAGAAACTAACCCAGGTATACTAGATAGGCCACCTAAAGTATCCTATCATGTGATATAGGTAAAATAGGATAAAAAAGTCTTGAATACATAAAGAACACGACATATAATCATAGTATGTTATGGAAAAAGATGAGATACCACGAAGTTATACAATACATGTGAAAACAGGATAAACTAGAATGTAATTCAAAACCCCACATGTCTAAAAGTCACCTAAAAAAACCAAATTGAAAGTATCAACAACAAGTGAAGCCATAATGATAGAAGATGATCGTAAATTTACCTAAATCATCCAAAAAAAACCATCAAATTCCCAATGGCACAAGTAGGGTGTGAGCTAAATACTAACATGGTACTATCATAGTTCCTATACAAGGTTTAACATCAAGATTCCAAAAAACTCTAGATTCTAAAACAATACAGTTTTCCAAATAATTTTCATTAAAAAAAAATCCTGTTTTAACTCATTTGCCATATTCTCCTTTTGTTTTCATAAATTTATATCATATTATCAAACCATAAATATGACAAGTATATGTGATAAAATATGAAATCATAACCATGCTTTAAGAGGTACACATATCTATGAAATAACCTGTCATGCTAAGATATTCGATAAAACCTATTATAAAAACATATGAGAAACAATAAATGATAAAAACCATCAATTGATAAATAAAAATAAATTTAAAATGAAAAAGAACTTTGTATTGGGATCTAGATAATGGGACCATGTTTACCAGACACTCACAAGCCTAAAGAGGTATATTTTTTTCCAACAGATATTATTTCATACCAATAAAAATCATAAAAGGATACCTCATAGTGCTACAACACACACTAAGTAAACCCATGTCCCATTACCTATGAACCCAAGGTTCCCAATATGAATTTTACAACACATGTTCAAATCCATTATCACAACATCATAAACTATTATTAATTCCAATAAAAACTACTTCAGAGTTTGAAAACAAATTTCCAAATCAAGAAAATTCATTTTTAAAGAAAACCACATTTTGAGAAATCATTACATTACAATAAATAAATTAAAAAAACTTACTGCTTCTAATTAATGAAAAAACCAAATGAATTTATCAATAATGATATGAAATTCAGGAAATTAAACCATCTTATATAAAAACCTACCTAAATACGGTAAAAACCTAGCTACCTTCAACAATGGTGACCAGAAAAAAGAGAATGACCTTAGAAAGACATGTCATGAAAAGAAATGTACATGATCAATATAAATCACTATATGATAAAAAAATATAAAACCTAATCATATCAAAATAAATAGTTAAGACCAAATTATAGAAGAATAAGAAGGAATACTTACTTGAAGAAATTCGCTGCAACTGCAATAATGATCAATCGTTAAAAAAAGATTTAGAGGGGTTGGAGGTCTCTAAAATAACTATTAATATCTTTTAGGTCAATATGGAGAAGATATTACAATGCGATAATTGAATATTTTGAAGATCATCACTCTATACTCCTAACCCTCAAAAATTGCACCTCGTGTTATTTCCATAGACGTCTTGTATTATATGAATCTATTATATGATGAAAAACCCATATCCTTTTGTTAAAAACTATATTTTCCCCATTAAAGGATGTGAACCTATTATACGGTGTGTAAACCCCTATGATGTATATCCAATCCATGAATTATTCTTGGAATACATTAAAAGGTTTGTACTCCCATTACATGGCATTAAATTTCCCAAAAAAATTGACAAATATTTTTGTTTAAGATGAAAATTCCAATGAATCCACGACTTCACCATTGAAGTTATCCTCTAAATTAATTTTTTTAATTACTTATGAAATTAAAATGGAAACAATGAAAAGTTATCACAACATACATGACTAAAAGTTAATTTGAGTTTACACTGATATAAAAAGAAATAGGGTCACAACTCATATAAAGATGCCCCCTATAGATCACCTATACCATCATGATCATATTGACCACATCATTAAATGAATACATATAAAGAGAAATGAATTGTAGAAATATATTGATATTGAAATAATTCAACAATTGATGAACCCTTAATAGGTCCTCCAAGGTCAGTTTGGGAGAGAAAGTAGCGAACACTTTGAAATAAGTGACATGCTCCTTCACCATTATATCTCCTAAATAGAGGTTCATAAGTTATATTTACCAACACACTTTTACCTACTATGTATAATTTCATTGAATGAATATGGTATTAAAAAATTACCAAGTCATGATACTTTGTTTCTAAATTGGATAATTCATTATCCACTTTTCCTTACTATATCCTTTAAAAAAATCTAGTATGGATTTCATTCAGGAGGATTTTGGATTTTTTTAGTTCATTAATGAATCCTTAAATTTTTTTAAATCTACTTTATAGTCTCAAAAAGGCCCATGATCACCACATAAGATGATGGAATGAAGAGATGAGGTTATATCTTTCCATCCCTCAGGAGTACGGGTAGCATCAACAGACAGGGGAAGTAAATGAAATTCCTGAGAGGCACTTGGATGAGGAACACTCCACAATATACACTTCCAATAATCCCTAAATACATTTATAGGAGTCTATATTAAAATAAAAAACAAATACATAGAAATTATCAAAAAAAATAAATTCTAACACATTTTAATTAAAATATGTCAAGCATTAAAATCATAAAACCCACTTGTAGAACCATACATTAAATAGAATCTAGTTTTTTTCCTTTTAAACCTTTTCAATATCATGTCATTTTTCATATTTTTTTATCAGCACGATCATTGATGATTTATTATTACAATTCAAAACAACCAGTATCCTTAAAATCTTATTTTATAGAAATTATTTATAGATTATTTAAACCAATTATTTACCTTTTAAATCAATTTTAGTATAAAATATATAAAAAATCCAACATAATAATCATAATATCATCATTAAACTCACCCTTAATCCATATTAATAGCAATCACACTTAACCAAAATGAAATGAAAAAAATGATTCAAAAATAAAAAAATTAATGGAGTTAGTGGTTTTTCATGTTTTGTTCACACATTTGAAAGTATTGTGAACCAACCATGTGACTTCCACTAAAAGCTTCAAAGAACCATGCACATGGATCCACATAGAATATCATGTCATATTGGAAAATAATTCCCCTCGATCACTTTTCCTATTTCACCCCAAAACATGTAAAATCCCCAAATAACTCAAAACAAATAATTATAAGATAAAATACCACATTAATAAATGGATAAATGTTGAAATATTGGACTCACAACCAGTAATCCAATTGAAATTTAGTTTCTTAACCTATGGTGGTGATTAGGAACCTACAAATGACCCACCTCTATACATAAGATGATCTTATATCTCAATTCTATATCCCAAAAATATCAAGGTTTACCTAATACCACTTTATTATGAAAAGACATGTGAAAATCCGAAATTGGGCCTGTGAGGCAGCTCGTGGCATGGACTAATGGGTGTTTATGATCCTACATGTTGGAAACTAGTTCTATGGAATAAACAATTACTCTTGGAAATGATTTATTCCAAATAAATAAAATCTAAGAAGCATAAAAATAAAAATAAAAATATGAAATGACGTGTCTACATATTTGATATCTATTAAAAAGTGAAATCAATATTTTTAGATAAAAAACCAAATTGTGAGGTTCCACAGACCCACAATCCCAATTCCCTAGAAAAAAAAAATTCTTTAAACCCTGTGTTTTATATAATGTGAGATGACCCCCAGTAAGAGTACACACACACACACATATCACATAATTTTCATAACATAAACAATACATATAACAATAATCTCAAAATCCCATGAATATTAAGTCTAGTGTCTTTGAGGAACAAGTACATAAGAAACCTATTTTATGATAATTATGAATATTTCTACAAAATTTAACCACACTAGACATTAACATAGAGGTCTCTTATGTTATAATATTTATTATATCATAGTTTATGGATACATTAGAAAGGGGTGAACTCAATCTTTAAGTATGGAAAAAAAATAAATATTAAATCAAAGGTTAGTTTATAATCACATTAAAAAACATGATTAGGGGAGAAATATCTTATTAAAAAACAAACAATAACAAGAGTTTTTCATAAAACATGATATTGTAACTTCAAATCACAAATTAATTGACATGTACCATTGAATGAGATTGTGATATAATCATAGAAACATGGTTTATGGTATAGATATCATTATTCAATGGAATAAAAAATAAATGGAAACATAACATTATATGAAATCATAAGCACAACACAAGGCTTACCACTAAGAAAACAAAACATTGTGTGATTAGGTTAACTGCCCGTGCATTGTACATAGTATATCATGACATGAAAACACTAACCAAATAATTGGAGAGATATCAAGGCCTACCATTCATATTCATGACATGTACATGGATATTTTTACCACATGTGGAAATGAATCCATACATATATCCATGGAATGATGAAACCCATGAGAGTGTATTGGAATTCATAATCTTCTCTCAAGGAATAATAAAAAGTTTTATCACATGCACTCCCAAGAGAATAATGAATTATATTTTCTAGGAGTTAATATTTGAAAAAATAATTTTGTTTAAACATGAATTCATATTTTTAAAAATTCTTGGGAGTGATTGGAGATGTATGAAAAAAATAAACTATAGAGGTGATGTTTTAAAAATGATCAAATTATAATTTAATAAGGGAAAAGTGTAAATTATTTTCCATTAAATAATAATTAAAATGGTGGTTTTCCATAAAATAATGAGTTCATTTATAATATATTCATCATTTAAAACAATTAATTGGGGTGATAGTTGACATTAAATGAGAAATTGGGAACTTCCCTTAAAATATGTCTACTTTAGAGAGGGAATTGAAAAGGGAACATTAAAAAAAGTATTATCTCTAATAAAAAAAGTAACAAAAAACAGGTATATATTAATTTCATATATATATATATATATAATATGGATAAAATTAATGAGAATAATATAAGTGAAATTTTATAAAAATAATGGGAACATAAAACCCAAAAATAATGAGGGTTTTTCTGAAGATCCATTTCCTCAGATCCTAATTTTTTTACACTTGTGCTTACTTCATACAATATCAAATTATGTTTATTAAAAAAATTATTAAGAAAAAATTTCATATATATTTTATTTTTATGGTCTATTTATTATCATATATTAATAATTTATTAAATTGTTTTCACTTATGCCAGTTATATGTGGTTGTTCTGTTAATTTCATTCAAACACCTCAGGTATATTTACCTTGATCAAATTAATTATAAATTATATTCATAGACTAATAAATTATTTATATATTTATATATAGGTATTTTATTATTAAATTAGAAAAAAATTTATAAAGATTCATAGGTTTTCAAAAAATGGACCCAAATTAAGAACTGTTAATTGATATGTTCTTTTAAGGCAGTTAAGTTTAAAATGACCATTTATTGTTAATATCCCATATATAATGTACAATATTATCACTCCATAATATTAATAGTATCCTAAATATCATGTTTATATCATATATATATATTAATATAAATATATTTAAAATCTTCATTTTTAGTTAGTTTTGAATAATTGAACACATCATTCCTAGAGATGTTAGTCCACACGTTGACATGATGATAGCTATATTTATCAAATGGTTTTGGAGGAATGTAGAAAAAGGAAATTATATTAGCATAATAACATTTTGGAATATTTATAATACTAATGTTATCATTGATTGTACAAAAAAATTATATTTTATGATATATTTTTGTTTATTTAAATTTTATTTTAATGATAGCATTCCTTACAGAGAACACCAAGTTTAAACCATCCACAATATACTAAAAAATAATATTATTTAATAGAAAAATTATATCATTTTTGTTGCATTAAAGGTTAGGAATAATATAGAATAAATTAATAAAAATTATTATTTACATATATATAAAATTAATTCCTTACTTTTTTAATTTCATAGAGAATTAAATTAAAAAAAATTACGCTAAAAGGATATTTTTTTAAAAAATATTGTTTTATGTGTATGGAAATTTGTTTTTCTATAGTTTAATTTTTAGTAGAAATTTTAATTTTTATTCATTATGTTTATTAGGGGAAAAAGTAATTTTCTCTAATAAGATAATCTCAGTTAATTTTTTTGACCACTCCTTTGGTTATGAAATATGATTATTAACTTTGGACAAGAGTTTTGTTGAATTCTGATCCATTCCTATTTTAGCATAATAATTAATAATTTATATTAAATTAATGAAAATAAATTGTTCACATAGGATCGTATTATCAATATTATTTGAAATGAGAATCATATTGATATTCATTCACTTCTAATGAGTTTGGAATAAGTAATTTTCCCTAGGAATGGGTGAAAACTCATGATGGGTATTATGAACGACCTCAATTTTTTTTCGTTTTATTTTTCTTTTGATTACCTTTTCTTTTTTTCCTTTCATTTTTTTCTTTTCTTCCTTTATCCTCTAGCTTCTCTCTCACATTCCTAGTGGATTTCCTTCATCACATGACTGAGAGTGGAAAAGGACATGAAGAGAGATAAATATAGGGATAGGAATCAGGGTACCGTCATGGAGCTCGAGACGCGCCGTATCGTCATGTGAAAATAGTGGACCATGGAAATAGGCACAATTTTGGACGATTTTCTCAAAGGGAGTCAGTTTTTTTATTCTATACATATCTAAAGATTAAACTTATTTATGTTTTAAAACCCTTTTATTCTTTCTGATGACCCCTTGAGTGTAAGGACCCGCCCCCAGTTACCGAGAGTCAGTGAATTAATAAATAAAATTATCATGATCACAAGGGGTCAAATCCGAAAAGACTGATCAGTTTAGTAGCCTTGGAAGTACTAGATACATTCATTAGTTTTACATTACATTATAAAATGAAAAAAACAACAACATTGTCTCCATTGACCACATTCTCATCCCTTATACTATCCCTATAGGTCAGTCATAATAAACTTCTTTACATCATGGAAAAAATAAAACATAGAAAGGGGTGAGCTCAGAAGCTTAGTAAGGATAACAATATAGCAGAAACTTTCAGAAATAAGCATAAATATTTAAGGAAATGTAAAAGACTAAAACATTATCCTTTTAAACTTAAACTTTAGTGATATATGGAAAATATAAATCAAATAATTCCATTTACTTATTCACATTGATATTCTACTAGTTGAATAATCACATTCAATATCAATAGACAATTTCATAATGGTGGAATGCATAATTCAAGACTTAATAACAACATAATCAAGGCCTTACGGCAAGACTAAAAATAATATTTTGTCATGGCCATGTGCCAAGACACTAGTTTGTCTCATGAGACCTAACGATGCACCAATTAGCTATAGTGGGCTCCACTCGCCACATTCTAAGTCCAATGCATTCCTTATATTAAAAGGTTTAAACATAACACAAACATTCGTATTAAAAAAATCATACAAAATGTTAATAATTTAACTATAAACGTTGAATGGTAAAAAAATATAACATCCATAGTCAACCATATAAAAAAACCATCAACACAATATGGAATATTTGTATCATAATAAATCAACTTCAAACAAGTTTAAAATCCATCAAAGGATGTTCACAAAGATGAAATGAAAACTATTTGAAATAAATACAACTTTTTTATTTTGAAATCATTTAAAAGTAAAATAGTTATAAAAGAAAAAATTTATTGTTAAAATATTCTTATAAGCTTGTATGTGAAGCTTCAAAAATGTTATAACGGAGGAAAATAGCCGCACCGTCGTATAATATAAAAAAGACATTTTACCTTAATTTTGTCGAAAAGGTCATAAAGTACCTTGTTTGGAAAATGATGGAAAGATTCCTTTAAAAAAATATATAGTTAAATAAGGGTATAAATTACATTAAACAATAGTCTAGTAAATAGTAAAAATGTTTTTGAATTACATTTTTAATAAAACACAGACTTAGATGGTAAAGAGGTCCCAGTAGATACTGACGCATTAATAACCTCAGATAAGTAAAGAGATTGTAGAATTAACCCTTACCTTGTACTTTTACTTGGTCGAGGGTACATTAACCTCCTGTATAATAGTTAAATCATTGTTATTAAATTATAAAATAACTATATACAAAAATATGATATCATATATGATCCTCTAATATTGGATTGTTAATAATATTTCAGTAGTATCATCGTTTTGGGTGTTAACTAATTCATTTTACTTAATATACTTGGTTACGTAAGCCATATTTTTTATGGATAGGATATATTTGATTCATATCCAGAATTTTGTTATGTTCTTAAACATTATTTTTAATCATAAAATGAGAATTATTCTTGAATGATTACGATGAGGAATGAATCTTATCACATTCATGGAGACGATAATCCGTATGTACGCAAGAGTGAGAATATCATTATATTGATGGTGAAATCATATGTAATTGGATTTTCTATCATATTAACATGTTATATTTATTATTTAAATCAATTATACTCATTATTATACCCATCCAAATAATGAAGTGTTTGAATAACAAACTACACCATGATGTGGAGACAGTAAGCCGTACGTATGTACGTATGGTGACTTTGTCATTCATATGATGGATAGAATAACTAATATGGTTTTAACATATTTATAATGACATCACCGTATGTAGGATGTTCTGGAGTTATTATTTTGGAATGGAAAAAACAAATAAAGAGGAAGTGGAAGAAGAAAAAAACTTGAAAGAGGGTGGTGAAATTGTTACCTATTATTGGGGTGTTTCCTTTTGAGTTGATCAAAAGGGATCCATAGGTTGTATTTATGATCAATGTATAGACTATAGTTTTAATTGAGGGAAGTTGGGAGGATATTTGGGCAGGTTTTGGTCGATCCAAATGGCTTTGGAGGTGTGATTTTGAGAGAAGGGGAACTGCCTTTTATAAGAGGGGTGAGGGTCACCTTAGGAAAAGCTTGAAATATTATTTTATAATAAAATAATTTTCGGTTTCTAATGACTAAAAAATGATTTATTTCTAATATAAGGTGGGTATGGTTCTAAAATATCTCAAAAAGTAGGTTTTATATAGGTTTAGGTCATTATATTAACCTTATCTTTTAGATTTAACAGTTAGTTAAATAGTTTGACATTTACCATGTCTCTTTGTATTTTTATATTATATGGTTAATAAACTTACAATAAATTGATAAGAGAACCTCAAGTGGTTCATTAATGACATATATAATATTATTTAATCCCTTTTGTGGAATTTTAGATTTTTAGGAATATTATATCAACCAATAATAAAGTATTTGTTTTAAAAATTCATTTATGTCTATTTTGACACTATTTTGTATTTGGTTTGTGTGAAAACCATAACAGCATGATTACTTCAAAAAAAAATATTTAATCAACCCTAACATGTCATAAGAACCTATAAAATTATTTTAATTCATCAAAAGTTTCATATTACATTTATTTGGATATTTATAATATCAATTATTTTAATCTTTCATTAATAAGGTAATTACTGCATCATCATTGTGTCATAAATAATTTTAATTATTTAATGTCTAAAAATATAAATAAAATTCCGTTATGTAGGATATCATTTTATATTTCTAATTAATATTTATAGTCGAATTTATATTATGTATAACCCCATATTAAAAATGGTTTATTTATTAAACTTTGAATTTAACACTTTTAACTCTTCTTTAAATAAAATAATAGTAAATGTATTAATCTAATCCAAGTGGACAAAATGGGGTAATATTTTATTCCTAGGGTTGTTTATGGTCTAATTACACTAATAAAATATAATTAGGACATGTGTTAGGGTAATTATAAAATCATTTTTACCCTTAATTACCCTATTTACTTTTAACCGTGGTAAATAAAAGTCAAAAGTTTCTATTCCTCAAAAATTATTTTCATCTTATTGAACCACATTTTACTTATTAAATTCAATTGTGTGTCTTAGCTTTTTTGAAATTCAACTCACAGAATTAGTAAAATTATGTTTTATGCAAATTTTTAAATGCTCCTAGAAGGTGGGTAAAAGACGGTAAAAGTTCAATAAAATTTTATATATCTAAACTTATTATAAAATGACTCCAATGAATTAAATTGAAAATATATAGTTATTATGTATATATATTGAACTAAAATAAATTAAAATAAAATAACTAATTATTTAAATAAAAAAATTCGGTTTTAAACAATAACTCAGTGTTTTTCACTATTCATCAAAAATTGAATGTTTTCAGAAAAATACGAAAAATTCACCCTAAGCTAATTTTTATATTTCGAATCCAAAAAATGAAGTCCAATTTGTAAATTAAAATTTATAAAATTTCAAAAAGTGGGTATTAATATCCATAATGGCTAATTTCCTTGGTCATGGTGTGTTAAAACTCCAAGTTTCAACAACGCAAGCTACTACATAATTCAAAGAGAAACATATCATGGAAGCTTGGGGTGTTACATTATCCCCTCCTTAAAATAATTTCGTCCTCGAAATTTCTAGAATATTACTGCATAAAATGATATGGGTGGTTCTTCATCATAGGTTCCTTGGGTTCCCACGTTGCCTCTTCCATCTTATGGTTTCTCCATATAAATTTCACCAGACGAGTCGTCCAGTTTCCCCACACTTGTTCTCTGGTATCAATAATTCTAATAGGCTCTTCGTAGTAGGAAAAATCAGGTTCCAGTTATATTTCTTCATAGGAAAGTACATACATTGGGTCTGGCATGTATTTTATCAATAGTGATATGTGGAACACATCATGACCTTTGGAGAGACTTGGAGGCATTGCCAAATGATAAGATTTAACTCTAATTCGTTCTAGAATTTTGAAAGGTCCGATGTACCTGGGACTCAATTTACCCTTCTTATTGGAATGTATAACACCCTTCCATGTAGATAATTTTAAGAAAACATGGTGTCCTACTTGAAAATAAAAATCCTTCCTTCGTTTATTGGTATAGTTATTTTTCCTACATTGAGTTGATTTAATGTGGGTTTGTATAATCTTCACCTTTTCCTTTGCTTCCTCAACAAGTTATGGGCCTATGAGTTTTCTTTCACCAACATCATCCAAAAAAGTTGGTGTGTGACACCTCTTTCCATATAACGCTTCATATGGTGCCATATGAATACTTGAATGAAAGCTATTATTATATGAAAATTCTACCATAGGTAAATATTGATCCCACATACCTTGAAAGTCAATTGAGCAAGATCTCAACATGTATTTTAAGGATTGAATAGTCTGTTCTGATTGTCCATCGGTTCGAGGGTGGTAGGTAGTGCTCAAACAAAGTTCAGTATTCAGGGACTTTTGAAGTCTTTTCTAGAATCATGATGTAAAATAGGGATCACGATAAAAAACAATTGATAGGGGTACACCATGAAGTCTCACAACTTCATTAATATATAATATTTCTAGACATTCAAGTGGTACATCTTCTCTTATAGAAAGAAAATGGGATGACTTGGTAAGACATTCAATAATGATCCATATTGCATCATTCCTTCTAGAAGTATTTGGTATCCCCATGAAAAAGTCTATCGTAATATCATCCCATTTCCACTCAGGAATGGGAAGAGGTTGCATGAATCCTCTAGGATGTTGTCTTCTAGATTTAACTTATTGACAAACCATATATATTAACACATAATCAGCAATCTCTCTCTTTATAATGTCCCACAAAAAATATTCCTTTAAATATTTATACATCTTAGTGTTACCAGGGTGTATAGAGAAATTGGATCTATGAGTATCATCCAACAATTTCCTTTTTAGATAAGGTATGTTAGGAACATAAAGTCTCTTTTCAAATTTCAAAATTCCATCTTTATATACGAAGTCACTCAATATCCCATCATTCACAGCTTTAATCTTCTTTTGAAACTCCTCCTCATCAGTCTGAGAACTCTTTATCCTTTCTAGTAAATATTTTTTGGAAACCATTTGAAAAAGTATTGATGTTTCTCCTTCTATGGTTATTCCAATATCCATCTTTACTAGATCCATGAAAATAGGATCCCTTTTAACTCTCATTTTTTTTCAAAATTCCATGATCCTTTCTGCTCAATGCATCTACTACCTTATTTTCCTTCCCTTTGTGGTAGTGTATAGTGTAATCATAATCCTTGAGTAGTTAAAGCCATTGTATTTTCCTCATTTTGAGTTCTTTCTCTAAGAAAATATACTAAAAACTCTTGTGATCAGTATAAATCTCACATTTTTCACCATAGAGATAGTGTCTCCATATTTTAGAGAAAAGATCATAACTGCTAACTCAAGATCATGAGTAGGATAGTTTTCTTCATGAATTTTTAGCTGTCGTGATGCATAGACAATAACTCTATCATTTTATATAAGGACACAACCAAGTCATTTCTTTGAAGAATCACTATAAATAACAAACCCATTTTTCCATGATGGTAGAGTCAATATAGGACAATTGACTAATCTACTATTTAGTTCCTCAAAAAATTCTTCAAACTGTTTTTTCCAAACAAATTTAACCCCTTTACGCGTGATCTCGGTTAATGGGTTAGCCAACCGGGAAAAATTTTGGACAAAATGTTGATAATAACTTGCTAAAAAAATAAAACTATGTACCTCGGTTATACTCATCGGTGCTGGCCATTCTTTGATTTGCTTGGTCTTTGAAGGATCAATAGAAATTCCATCCTTAGAGACAATATGGAAAAGAAAAGAAATCTCTTGAATCCAGAATTCACACTTGCAAAAATTCACATATAATTCATTTCTTCCAAGGGTTTTCAGAATAGTTCATAAGTGATTTTCATGATCTTCATATCTTTTTGAGTATACCAAGATATAATCAATAAATACCAATACAAAGTCAGAAATATATTCCTTGAAAACTATATTCATTAGATCCATGAAGACATAGGGTGAATTAGTCAATCCAAAAGGCATTACTGTAAATTCATAATGCCCATACCTGGTTCAAAATGCTGTCTTTAGAATGTATTCCTTATTCACACACAACTGATAGTGTCCAGATTGAAGTTAAATCTTTGAAAAATATTGAGATCTATGAAGTTGATATAATAGATCATCAATACGAGGTAGGGGATTCTTTTTCTTTATTATTATATCATTGATCTCCCTATAGTCAATGCACAACCTCACATATCCATATTTCTTCTTAACAAAAAGGACATGGGCTCCCCATGGAGAAACACTAGGGAGAATAAATCCCTTATACTCAATTCCTGTATTTGTTTCTTTAGTTCCAGTAATTCTACAGTGGTCATTATATAAGGGTCTTCGATATGGGCCTTGAAAAAGGAATTAAGTCAATGGAAAACTCAATTTCTCATTCTGGAGGATGTCTAGGCAAATCCTCTGGAAGCATATCAACATATTCTTGCATAAGAGGTACATCCTCTATTTGAACATTATTTTCCTCATCCATAGTTATTTCATTCTATTCTTCCCCAAATATTGAATTTAGTAGAGCTACTGGAGGTGGATCTAGATACGAATCCGGGGTGACGTTTCTGCTCTAAAGATAAGGTACTTCTTATCATCATTGAAAATTTTAACCTTCTTCTTGTTACAAAATATTTTCGCATCATGGTCCAAGAGAAAATCCATACCAAGGATTATATCAAATTTAATCATGGGTATGATGATGAGATCAGTAGATGAAGAACATTTATATGCCCTAATAGGAACTGATTCACAAATCTTTGTTACGATGATACTTCCCTTAGGAGTTTTGAATAACAACTCCCTTATTAAGTAAGATTGAAAATATCAAATTTTCTTAGAAAAATGGGAAGATATGAAAAAAATGAAATGATCCAAAATCAAATAAAGCATTAGATAAACTTGAGGAAACCATTAAATTACCTTCCACCACATATTTCGGAGATTCAACCTCAACATTAGTGATCTCTTAATCTTGTCCTTGCTTCCTTGGCCTTTTCTAAGGTAAGTTTCCTTGGCACTCAGGACAATCATTTTCATAATGCCCATTTTCTCTACAATTGTAGCATTCAAAATTGACAACCTCTTTATTCCCCTTACAATCACGAGCTTGGTGTCCATTTTCATGACACTTGTAACAAACTCCAATTCTATTCAGGCAAGTACCGTGGTATTTTTCCCCACATTTACCACATGATGGATATTAAACTTTTCCCTTATTCCCCTTATTTCTATTTCCAGAGTGTTCAGTAGATCTATTCTTCTCTTACTTTTCTTTTAAGTTGTAAGACTTAGAGAATTCATTTTCTATCTTGATAGCGCATAAGACAATATATTTGTATGATGAGAAGGATTGGGAGACTATTTCTGAATGGAGAAATGGTTTTAACCTATAAAAGAATTGATCAATATTACTCTTTGGGTTATATATATAATCTGCTTCATGCCTTGCTTACATTGTAAAGTTATCCTTAAACATTGCGACATTCACATCCTCCTTTTGACTCAGACTCAAAAATTTTTCTTCCATATCCGCTCGATGGTCACGAGGAAATTATTTTTCTAAGAAAACCTCTTCAAAATCCCTCCATTATATTTTTGATACTTCTTCATCTTCCTTTTTGTTTTGGATTAATGACCACCATTCCTCTGCATCTCTCGTGAGGAAATAAACTACAATGACAACTTTTTCCCTTTCTCTACTCCCCAAAGCATGAATTTTTTTCTAAGGAACTTATCCATTGCTCAGGTACTAATGGATTTGTACTCCCATTGAATGTTGGTGGTTGTTGTCTCATGAAGAGGTCTAACATTGATCCTCCACATTGTGGATCAGGGTGCTCCATAAGGGTAAGGTTATTATTCATAACCTGAGTGAGTTTTATCAGTACAGTGATAAGCTGATCTGTGCCAGTTTCATCACTAGGTCCACTATAATTATCTTGATTAGGAGTGAAATACCTAAATGGATTAAGTGTGTTGATACAGTTTCCATTACTTCTACTAGGCGCCATTTCTAATCAATGGCATACAGTAGAATAGTTTGTGAATTACAATACATAATTCTAAATGTGTAAAAAACTTTACATAAATTGAAAAGTTTATGGATATAATCTTTAATCATAAAGATGTTTTCTTTGAGAAGGTATATACTCATAAATTCTTCATATTGGTTTGTAAAGAAAATTTGAATTTCCTAAGCATATCCCTTGGGAGTTCCGTAACCAAGAGTGCATCAAGACTCATTGTCGTGTACCAGGATACCCCAAGTCAAGCCCAAAACTCCTTGTCAAAGTTTTCACTCCTAGGTACATCTGTGCCAGAGCCACCTCTACCTACTCATATCTATACAGGGATGTATTTCTTAGAAAATACACAAAATATCTACATTACCAAAATTCTAGGAAGTTATTTAATACCAATCCTTAATATTTATCATAGGGTAATATACTCTACTCAGAGTTTATCTAAATATAGTTTCCAAGGATTGTACTAAACTTCCTCTGATACCAACTGTAATGCCCCGACCCCAATTACCCAGAGTCTGTGCATTATAATATATATTTTCATGGTCAGAAGGGATCAAATCCCAAAAGATTGACCAGTTTAGTACCCTTCAAAGTACTAGATACATTCATAAGTTTTACATTACATTATAAAATGAAAAACAAAAACAACATTGTCTTAATTGACCACATTAATATCCCTTATACTATCCACATAGGTCAGTCATAATATACTTCTTCGCATCCTTGGAAAAATAAAACATAGAAATGGGTGAGTTCAGATGATCAGTACGGAAAAAAATACAACAGAAACTTTCATAAAAAAGAATAAACATTTAAGGCAATGTATAAGACTAAAACATCAGTATTTTAAACTTAAAATTCAGCAATATATGGAAAATATAAATCAAATAATTCCATTTACATATTCACATGGATATTATACTAGTTTAACAATCACATGAAATATCAATTGCCAATTTCATAATGATGGAATGCATAATGCCAGACTACATAACCACATAGTCAAGGCCTTGTGCCAAGACTACAAATAAGATTTTTTCGAAGCCTTGTTTCAAGAAACTGGTTTGTCTTTTGAGACCTACCAATGCATCGAGGAGCTATAGTAGGATCCACCTGTCACTTACAAATTCCAATGCATTCCTCATATGAAAATGTTTAAGCATAACATAAAAATTCATATTAAAAATATCATACAAAATGTTAATACTTTAACCATAAACCATGAATGGTATAAAAATAGCACATCCACAGTCAATCATTTCACAAAACTTTCAATACAATATGGAAGATTTGTATCATAATAAATCAACTTCAAACAAGTTTAAAATCTATAAAATGATGTTGACATAGATGAAATGAAAACTATTTGAAATAAATACATCTTTATATTTTGAAATCATTTAAAAGTCACATAGTTTTAAAAGAAAATATTTATTTTTAAAATATTCTTATAAGATTGTATGGGAAGCTTCGACGATGATATAATAGAGTAAAATAGCTTCACCCACCATATAAGTTAAAAAAAGACATTCTTAACTTATTTTTGTTGAAAAGGACATAAAGTACCTTGTATGGAAAATGATAGAAAGATTATTTTCAAAACATATATAGTAAAATAAGGGAATAAATAAATTTAACCCATAATCAATTAAATAGTAAAAATGATTTGAATTACATTTTTAAGAAAGCACAGATGTGGATGATAAAGAGGTCCGAGTAGATACTTACGTATTAAAAACCTCAGATAAGTAAAGAGATAATAGAATTAACCCTTACCTTGTACTTTTACTTGGTTGAGGGTAAGTTAAACTCTTGTATAATAGTTAAATCATTATTATTAAATTATACAAGAACAATATACATAAATATAATATCATATATGATCCTTTAATATTGATTTGTTGATAATATTTCAGTAGTATCATCGTTTCAGGTGTTAACGAATTCATTTTCCTTTATATTCTTGGTTACGTAAGACATATTTTTTATTGATAGGATGTATTTGATTCATATCCATAATTATATTAAGTTATGAAACTTTATTTTTAATCAAAAATGAAAATTATTCTTGAATGATTACGATGGGGAATGAATCTCATTGCGTCTGTGGAGACAGTAATCTATACGTACACACAAGCGACAATATCATTATATTGATGGTGAAATCATATTTAATTGGAGGGTATATCATATACAAAGAATAATTAAAATGTTATATTTATTATTTAAATAAATTATACTCATTATACCCATCCAAATAATGAAGTGTTTGAATAACAAACTGCACCACGATGTGGAGACAGTAAGCCTTACGTACGCACGTATGGTGACTTTATCATTCATAGGATGAATAAAATTACAAATATGGTTGTACCATATTTATAATAACATAAAAGTATGTAGGAGGTACTGGAGTTATTAGTTTGGTATGGAAACAACAAAGAAATAGGTAGTGGAATAAGAAAATAACTTGAAAGAGGGTGGTGAAATTATTACCTCTTCTTCGGGTGTTTCCTTTTGAGTTGATCAAAAGGGATCCTTAGGTTGCCTTTTTGATAAAATTAATGACTATAGGTTGATTTGAGAGATAGTTGGAGGTTATTTGGGAAGGGTTTGGCAGAGCCAAATGGATTCGGAGGTGTGATTTTTAGAGAAGGGGATGTGCCCTTTTATAAGAGGGGTAAGGGGCACCTTAGGAAAAGCTTGAAATATTATGTTATAATAAAATAATTTTCGGTTTATAATGGCTCAAAAATGATCTATTTAATGGATAAGGTGAGTATGACTCTAAAACATATCAAACAATAGGTTTCAGACTGGTTTAGGTCACGAAAATAACCCTATCTTTTAGATTTAACTCTTAGTTAAATAGTTTGACATTTATCATGTCTCTTTGTATTTTTATATCATATGGTTAATAAACTTACTATTAACTTCCAAGAGAACCTCAAGTGGTTAATTACAGAAATATTTAATTTTATATAAGACCTTTATCAAAACCTTATATTTTTAGGAATATTATATCAACCAATAATATAGTATTGTTTTAAAATTCATTTATGTCAATTTTGACACTATTTAGTATTTGGTTTTTGTGAAAATTATAATAGAATGATTACTTCGAAAAAAATTCTTTAATCAACCCTAAAATTTCATATTAACATATAAAATCAGTATAATTCATCAAAAGTTTCAAATTAAATTTATTTGTATATTTATAATATCAATTATTTTAATCTTTCATTAATAAGGTAATCATTGCATCATTATTTTGTCATGAATAAATTTAATTATTTAATGTTTAAAAATTATAAATAAAATAAAATTATTTAGGAAATCTATTTATCTTTCTAAATAATATTTATAATCAAATTTATCTTATTTATAACCCTATATTAAAAATGGTTTAGTTATTAAACTTTGAATTGAACACTTTTAACTCTTCTTTAAATAAAATAATAATAAATGCCCTAATCTAATCTTAGTGGACCAAATGGGGTCATATTTTAATACTAAGTTTTATCTTGGTCTAATTACACTTATCCAATAGAATTAGGACATGTGTTAGGGTAATTATAACATCATTTTTACCATTAATTACCGTATTTACTTTTACCCGTGGTAAATAAAAGTCAAAAGTTACTTTTCACCAAAAATTATTTTTATCATATTGAACCACATTTTACTTACTAATATCAACCATGCCTCTCAGATTTTTGAAATTCAACTCACAAATGTGGTAAAATTATGTTTTATTCCAATTTTTAAATGCTCCTAGAAGGTGGGTAAAAGACGGTAAAAAGTTCAATAAAATTTTATATATCTAAACTTATTATAAAATTACTTTAATAAATTACATTGAACATATATAGGTATTATGTATATATTTTGACCTAAAATAAATTAAAATAAAATAACTAATTATTTAAATAAAAAAATCCAGTTTTGAACAATAACGTAGTGTTTTTCACTATTCATAAAAAATTTAAAGTTTTCAGAAAAATACCAAAAATTCACTCGAATATAATTTTGATATTATGAATCCAAAAATTTAGTCCATTTTGAAAATTAAAATTCATAAAATTTTAAAAAGTGGGTATTACTATTCATAATGGCTAGTTTCATTGGTCGTGGTGCGATGAAACTCCAAGTTGCATAAAATGCTAGATACTGAATTATTCAAAGGGAAACGTACCATGGAAGATTAGGATGTTACATTAAGGGTAAATCTACTTTTTTGGGGTGAAAATGGGGGTTTCAAGGCGATTCAGTGGTTACCCATTTGGAAAAACCTATAACAACCATGCACTTTATTAGACACTTAAATATGATTTATTACATAAAATTGCCTTTAAGATAACTCTGAAGATTTATATGTCTAGTGTCATGGGAAATTAGTAACATTACATAACAAATTAGAACATAAAATGGACTCTACAAAAAAATGACCACTCTAGAAGGGGTTATTTTTTACATTAGAAGGGGTTATAACCTCTTCTAAAGATATTAGCGGCGGTTACGAGGAACTGCCACTAATGTGCCTGACTACTGTTAGTAGAGGAGGTTTTGAGGATGTGCTGCTAAATGCGTAGTGAATTTAGCAGTGGTTACATTAGAGGGGGTTTAAACCCCCTCTATTGTTGTCAAAAATTTATCAGAAAATGTTGTCGTTAGAGGCAGTTATGGCCCAAACCGCCTCTAATAGAGAGATTAGGGGTGGTTTAAACCGCCCCAAATTATTTATTGCATTAGGGGCGGTTTTACACAACCACCCCTAATGCATCTATTTTTTTTGTGAAAAAATACCAAGCCAGGCCTGTCCCCATTCCCTCCAGTGCGGTGTTGGTCTCATGTCCCCCGGTCCCTCCTATGCATCACCCGTTCTCCTGTGCATGTCTCCCCCGGGGTCTTCACCTGTCTGACCCAGCGACCACCCTTTTCCCCACTCTCTATTGTCTTGTACCTCATTCCATGTATACCTTGGCATGCCCCGGTCCTCCCATCTGTGTCCTGTACCGGTCCTCCCGTCTGTGTCTCATACCGGTCCTCCCGTATCTGCGTTGCATTTCCCGGTCCAGCCCTGCCCGGGTCTCCTTTACGAGGGGTCCCGGTCCAGAGCCTGATCTTTGATTGGTCCCCAAATTAGGAGAGGCTTCTAAAATGAAGCTCCAGTCGAGATTCGAACCCAGCTTCACAATAATAGAAATCCTACCGCTTAACCACTACGCTGGGTAACTTTTTATTTAAAAAATACACATATTGTTTTATTTATATATATTTAGAAGTTTATTAAAATATAAATTATTTTCATAATATATTTAAATACATATAATAAGTTTTTTAAAATATGCACATATATTAGTAAACATATATATATTAAAAAAATTACACATATACTTTATATATTATTGTATTTATATATATTAATAAGTTTATTAAAATAAACATTATTAAAACAATATATTTAAATATATACAATAAGTTTATTAGAATAAGCATATATATATATATATTAATAAACATATATATATATATTAACAAATTGACACATATAATTTATATATTATTGTATTTATATATATTAATAAATTTATTAAGATAATCATTATTTGCATAATATATTTAAATAAATGAAATAAATAACATGTATCTATATTTATGTAAATATATATATATATATATATATATTTTCTACACACCTCGATAAATTATATATTTACATATATTTAAATAAAATTATGTATGTATGTATTTATAAATACATTTACATCAAACACACACAAACACAATTGTGTATTTATATATTTATTTGTAATTTTTTATATTTATTTGAAGACACATATATTATATATTTATATATATATTGCCCAAATATATTTTTCTAATATATATATACATATTATATTTATACATACACAATTAATATATATATATATATATATATATTACATATTTATATTAATATAATATATTATACATTTTATAAATACATTCATATATGTACACAATACCCCTCTGATCTCTTAAATTAGAGGGGGTTGTAAACCCACTATAATGTAAGACTTTAGTGGTGGTTCAAGAGGGGTTTTGAACCCCCACTAATGTATTACATTAGAGGGGGTTGTGAACCCCCACTAATTTCTTACATTAGAGGGGGTTGTGATCCCCCACTATTTTCTTAAAAAAAAATAAATTCCGTATAATGCACACACACACACACATATATAACATCTCTAAAATCTAACTGAATATATATATATATATATATATAGATATATATATGTATGTATGTATCTAGAACCTCTAATCGAATATCTAGTAGATGTAACTAAATATATAGCACCATTAATTATTAAAGTAGCAACAGTTTTAACATAACCGTCTCTAAAATCCAACTACATATTAAAAAAATGGTAAAATGTTTAGAGGGGGTTGTGAACCCCCTCTAAATTCAATGATTAAAGGGGGTTGTGTAGAACCCCCTCTAATGTTACAGAAATTGAATTTAGAGGGGGTTGTGCATAACCCCCTCTAAATAACCCCCTCTAATGAACTGTTTTTTTTGTAGCGAGACATCTTTATTGAAAATTCTTTTACATGACCACACTTATTTCTTTGTACTTAGCATTGCATAGGATGACCTGAGGACATTGATAAGAAAAGGGTGAGCTATAAAGCCATGTAGTGGAGTAAAAAAGGAATAAAATGAATAATATAGTACATGATATGCAATAGGCATATCATTAGAGCATAATAGAAACATGAACATAAAGGCATGATATAACATGATTATCATACCATGAAAATGTGGTAGAAACATTTAACATGATATTATCATGAGCGAAGGCTAATTACACATGGAGCATAATTAAATCCTCATTTCACTTGAATTATCATGATTAAACCCTCATTGAACATGACGTATCATGATAATAATCTTTACCCAATGCATTGGGGCGCTATCAGGGTGCACCCTTCTTATTCATTTCATTTCCTACATATGTGTTCCACATGGATCATATTACATGGATTCATTAAATATCTTCACTTATTCCATAATAATGTAATTTTTAATTCATATATGAAACTATATAATCAATATGTAAATTTTCATAAAGGTGAATACCCTTGATAGATAAGTGAGCATGGTATTCACTACAAAATGACTTTGGCATGGAAATCGTAGTGCAATTTCGACAGCATAAGGACGTGAAATAAGAACTCATAAGAATGGTTTATGAGTGATAAATGGGTGTATCATCATATTAACATGAAATTGATAGTAATGAGGAAATATATATACATTTAACAACATATGTAATGGAATTTATATTCATAATAAAAAAGAATTTCTTGAATGTAAATGAGAAGAGAGAAATTCTTTATGAAATTTCAGCATGGTAACAGGTGTACATGAGAGGCATTAATGAGATAGAAATAAGTCTCAAATCATTAAAAAATAAGTAGGGTAGTATGGTAGAGGTGAGAAATAACACCCCATCATTTTTAATTGAAAAAAATGATATAACAGAATAATGAAATTTGGTCAAAAATGATAGGGGAAGAAATCCCTTACAAAAATTCCGCATGGTAACGGGTGTACATGGGTGGAATTAATGAAATAGAAAGGGATATATCATTATTGAAACATAAGGATGGTGGTATAGGGGAGGTGATAAATCATACCCCAACATTTTTAATAGAAAATTAAAGGGAATAAAAATATAAGGAAACATGGACATAAATAAAGAAGGAAGGAAAGTGAGGCTCCCTTACGTGAAAGTGTGATCCCAAAGGTTTGGGAGAGACAAATAGGGATCTTGGGGAACCTTGGGAGGATTATAGAGAAATTAGGGTAGGTTTTGGTCGAGCTTAAATGGGTTTTAGTGAAGATAAGTGTGATATTGGGTGGGTTTATATAGGAAAAGAGAGGGGATTTTTTATTATTCAGGTTTTGGACACCACACATTAAACTAATTAAAACCACAGAACCACACATGATTTTTGCGCATGTGTTTTTTAAAATGGGATTGGATAAAATTATTTTATATTTTCAATGGAATAACTTGTTCAAATAATAGGCTTTATAATGTGGAGGTGAGTCACACTTTCAAGGAAATCATTTTAAACGTTAAAATGTTTTATCGTCATGGAGGGTCCACTAAGGCACTATAAAATTAATAAATCAAATATAAAATCACATTATATTAAAGTTAAAACATATATTGGTTGTAAATACAATTTATATTATTTTATTACATCACTATTTGGTCATTATTATGTCATAAAACACATTATATATTTAAACAGTATTTAATTTTTACCCAAAAATTCGATTGTATCAGAAAATTATGAAAAATTCACCATTGGATAATTTTGACACCCTGATTCCAAAAATAATATTAAATTTATCTAAATAATTTTTTAAATATGGGAATTTTTACTTTTAAAATAAAAACTAACATTTATCTAAAATTCACGGGTTTTGAAAAAACAGCTTTCAAACCTTCATAAAAATTACAATTGTATTCATAAAAATTATACATTAATTTATATTTAATAAAATTTAATTTTGTAATAATATATTATTAAAATAATATTTAATTCAAAAATACATTAATTCATCAAAATAGATTTCTTAATTGAATATTAACTAAAAGTAAGATTTTTTCTTTAAAATATATTTACAAAGTAACAATAATAAAATGAATGTTTATATTCATTATTATATACAAAAATAAGGTACATAATCATAGTTCTATAGTATTTTTACAAAACCACTTATAACACCCATGTAACACCTAAGGGTAAGCTGTGTGATTGTAACAATATCTAGGGGTGGGTCAAATAACATCACTCGGGTGGTAATCTCTATTAACTTCTACTTTTCTCATAGGAGGTTCTGTTCAAGATTAATGTGTTGAAGATCATCTTGGGGTTAGTCAAGAGAGAAGCCCAGTGACACTACATCCTTTATGAGCTCCAATAAGTGGGCATTGTATGGAGCAATTCTACTAGATGAGGCCATTACTTCCTTTTTCTAAGTAATTTAGATTTGTTAAAGCACTATATTTATACTAATCATGTGGTCACTGTTTGATGGATTTATTAGCAATAATATCAATTATTAATGGTATTTCAAAATCTAAAAACATAAAATCATGGAAGTTCATATGTTTTATATAACCATTTTACATAATAAGATATTTAAATTGATCAAGATTAATTTTCATTAATAAAAGTATGGGTCGGTAGAATCTTCCCCCCTTAAGGAATTTCTCCCTTGAAATTTCCTTCTCCCACACTAAAATAGATGTGAGTAACTCTATATTATCTCTTTCTCTAATTTCCACATTTCTTCTTCAAAATTGTGGCTTCTCCACAACACCTTTATGAGGGGTATTGTCTTGTTTCATATAAATTTTCCCTAGTATCTATGATATTCACCAACTTCTCTTCATATGAGAGGTAATTCTCTAATGGAACCACTTCTGGATTGAGTACATTCCATGGGTCAAGTATGTACTTCCTCAAGAGTGATACATGGAATATATAATGTACATGAGATAGGTTTGGTGGGAGTTCTTGTCGATAGGCCACTGCTCCAATACGATCAAGGATCTCAAAAGGGTCGATGTAACTTGGACTAAGCTTTCCATTCTTCCCAAATCTCATAACTCTCTTCCACAATGATATGCATAGGAATACCATGTCTCCAACATCAAACTCTATGTCTCTTCGATGATTATTAGCATAGATCTTTTTTAAACTCTAAGTAGCTTTAATGTGCTACTGAATTGTCTTACCCTTCTCCACCATTTCTTCAACCATTTATGGACCTAGGAGTTTTCTCTCCACAACTTCATCCCAACATGCCGGTGTTCTGTACATCTTCCCATAAAGGGCTTCATAATGATCCATTTGGATGCTTGAGTGGAACCTGTTATTGTAAGAGAACTCAAACAGAGGATGATGTTGATCCCATCTCCTTTTGAAGTCCATTGAGGATTCTCTAAAAATGTCCTCATGTGTTTGGATAGTTTGCTCAGATTGGCCATCCGTTTGAGGAAGATAAGTTGTACTGAATTTCAGCTCAGTATTCAGAGCATGTTGAAGACTCTTCCATAACATAGATGTGAATCTTATATATCAATTGGATACAACAGATAGTGGTACTCCATGCAACCTTACCACATATTTGATATATATATTCGTGCCAATTGATCCAATAAAAATTCTCTCGAATTGAAATGAAGTGTCTAGACATTATAAGACAATAGAAAACAAACCAGATAACATTTTTTACATTAGATGTCTTTGGAAGTACAATGATAAAGTCCATAGTGATGTTATCCCATTTTTATGATGGTATGGTAAATGGTTGCATCATCCCCTTAGACTTCTACCTCACAACCTTCACTTTTTGACATACCAGGCACTGTGATGTATACTCAACAATCTCCATCTTCATGTTATCCCAGCAATAAATCTCCCAGAGATCTCAATACATCTTTTTTGTTTCTTGGGTTGATGGATAAATTTGAACTTTGTGAATCATCCAAAATTTCATTATTTAACTTCAGATTTGATGGAACATGTAGTCTTGTCCCAAATCTGACAATTCCTTCTTCATTAACATTGAACTCCAAGGATTTCTCTTTTCTGATATTTTACACTTTCTTCTGAGTTCCTAGGTCATCCTTTTGGTCATCCTTTATCCTTTCCAAAAAATACGGTTGATAAATCCTTTGTAAAAGTATTGATGATGTTCCCTTGTTTATGATTCCCATGTCCATCTTCAACAAATCTAAGAATATTGGATCCTTTTCAATTCTCATCAATGATAGAATCACTAGGTCCTTTCTACTTTGAGAATATGCCAGCTTGTTCACTTTCCTAGGGTGGTAATGGATTAAGAATTCATATTATTTGATCAACTTTAACCATCTTCGTTGGTGCATATTCAAATCTTTCTGTGTGAATATATACCTGAGGCTTTTGTGGTCCATGTATATATTTAAAACTTCTCCCCAAAGAGGTAATGCTACCAAATTTTCAAAGATAATATTAATGCTACCAACTCCAAATCATGTTTTGTATAGTTTTTCTCATGAACATTCGATTTCCATGAATCATAGGCAATGACTTAGTTATTTATCATCAGCACATAGCCCAAGCCCTTCGTCGAAGCATCACTAAATACAAAAAAAAGTTATCCACTTGTGGGTAATCTGAGAATGGGTGTAGTGATAATCCTCATATTAAAGTCCTTTAATCTCTCTTTGAATTCATCACTCTAAGAAAAATTTACTCCCTTCTGAGTTAGTTTTGTAAGAGGGTTGGACAATCATGAGAAATTTCTCAAAAATCAGTGATAATATCTAATTAATCCCATGAATCTACGGATATCCGTTACCGATGTTGGCCTCGTCTATCCCTAAATTGAAACTATCTTGGAGGGATCCATATATATCTCATTTCTTGTGATGATATGACCCATGAATGGGACCTCTTTCAACTAGAACTCACACTTTCTGTACTTTTCATAGAGCATCTCCTTTTGCAAGGTCTCTAGTATAGTGCATAGATGATCCTCATGCTCCTACATGGTTTTTGAGTATATTAGAATATCATCTATAAAGACTACCATATTTTTTTTGAGGTAATATCTAAAGACTATATTCATCATGTCCATGAAGATTTTTGGATCATTAGTGAGTCCGCAAGGAATCAATATGAATTCATAGTGCCCTTATCTTGTACGAAAAGCAGTCTTGGTGATATCCTCTTTCTTCAATGTTAGTTGATAATATCCTGACCCAAATCCACTGTGCAAAAGTATTGTTCTCCACATAGCCAATCGAAAAAGTCATCAATTCATGGAAGAGCATAATTTTTCTTTATTTGGATTTTTTTGTGCTCATGATAATCAATGAAATAGAGTATTGACCCTTCCTTCTTCTTGGCGAAGAGGACTGGTGAACCCCATGGTGAAGCACTTGGGTGTATAAACCCTTTATCCAGATTCTCTTGTAGTTGTGTCTTCCTCACCTCAAGCTCCACAATAACCAATCTATATAGAGTCTCGGATATTGGAAACACCCCAGGTAGAATTTCAATTTAGAATTCAACATCTCTTCTAGGAGGAAGACTAGGCAATTCCTCTGGAAACAATTATGTGAATTCCATCACAATAGGCATGTATTCAAGGATGTTTTCTTCCTTAGATTAAATCATATGATCAAGATACACATTATGATAGGGTAGTAATATCCACACATGAGATGATGGTTCCAAAGAAGATTCATTCTCCTCCTTTCACTTGTACAGAATTGCATGTCGAATTGCCATATGGAGAGTGATTTCTCTCTCATAGAAATTTATGTTGGCTCTATATAAGGAAAGAAAATCCATTATAAGATTTGAATAAAATTCCACCAAAGGGAGTATGATGAGGTTTTCTAGGAAGTCCAGTTCACAAATTATGACAGGGGAGGAGTTATATTCATGGGATGCAATGATTTCCAAATTTTCTATTCTCACTAACATATTTACTTCCATGACTTTTGGTGCTGTTGGTGTCACGAACCAACCTGGGTCGAACCTGAACCGGTCACCCGAGTCGGTCCATGACATGGCCCGAGAGGCGTTTCCGATCATCCCGGGCTGGCGACAATCACCGGGGACTCAAAAGAAAGCAGGAGGGAAAGATTTCGCCCAATAAAAATAAATAAAGTAGTGGAAGGAAAATAGAACAACACAAAGTAAATAAACAAAATGAAAATAAAGAACGACCAATAACAACAAACTAACCTGACCATGACTAAAACCCCTCAGGATCTCAAGAGTCGCCCAAAAAACCACAACTAACTCTCGCCCATGGCGAGCAAGCTCGAGTCAATCCTGCAACAGAAACTAAAAACAGGAAAGCACTATAGGCATGAGTATTAAAACTCAGTAGGTAAGCCCGAATAATTCTATTTCCAATGCACATACCATTAAATAAAGAATTTATCAATTCCAGGTTTGAACTAAATTATATAAAATATTGGTTTCCACACACACTTTCATTTCTAAAACAAGTAACAGTCCATTGCCCTTTTTAATTTAAGAATAAGTTTAGTGTCTGGAAGAAATAGATGCATTTCATTTTAAAACACTTTTGCGAACAATTTAGAAATCCAAATTTTAGTTGTTGGTCAAATGGAAAACCACACACCACACACAACACACACTACGGGAAATAGAAAAAGTGGCACATGGGGCCAGCAACCGAACTAGACCTCTAAATCATATGACACATAAAAATATACACTAAAAGATACATGGGTGTAACCTAGGAGCTCATGAACAATCTAGAACATTCCATACATGTGAGTCATCTTGAAAGCATGATCTAACTCGATGACTTCATAACGCCCTAACACCCGGCATAGCCCTACATAGCCTAACTGAGGGGCCCAATCCCTATAGCAGTAATAACTCAGTATTCCCCTGCTATGGGGGCACTAGACAGTGCGTAATCTAAACTAGCGTGGAAATCATTCTCAGAAGATTCACTCACTATTCCAGATTCCCATGTCAACATAAGCAAAAAAAGGGGTACGTCCACAATGTAAATCAATCATTCACGATGCACAAACATCACATACAGCTTATTCAATCAACGTACACTAAAGATCACTCTTGAGTGGGTTTTCCAAAATAATTTATTTTCTTAAAGTGCCAAATGGGCCTTCACAAATTTTAAAGAAAAACCTCATTTCTCAAGAAAACCCAAAGCACGTGTTCAGAATAAATCATTTATCTTTAAAACTAATACTAAATTTTAAATTTTGTGAATTATGATTAAAGGCCAAAGGGAATTCTTTCAATACTCAGTGTCTGCTCATCAAGAAAATGTTCCAAGTGTCGTGTATAAAATAAAGATATCTTTTTATACAAAATAATCATTTAAAAATTAATTATCTTATATCATTTCTCATTTATTAAAATTAATAAAATATCATGAAATTAATAAATTCTAAATTTAAAGGTGAGTGCAGTGGGGGACCTACCTCAGCTCACAGTCCAAACACCATGGCGCAACATGGCTCGCGCAGGCGTACAAGAAAATACAAGATGATGACAACAATATCGCGGGGTTACCTTGCAAACGCGCTGCAACAGACACACAATAAGTAAAATCCCACAAAGATGGACTTAAAACAATCCAAATGAGAAAAGAACACGAAAGAACCACCTCGACCTACTTTCAAAACATAAATCGCATCATTAGTACTATTTAATAAACCACTTTAAAAATTTATAAAACAAATTCCAAAAGTAACCCACGGTCTACACGCTCAAAAAAAAAAATGCACGACATGCATAGTTGAAAAAGCTAAATACATAATTTCTTGAAAATAAACTACACACAAACTAAAATCTTGTTTAAAAAAATTAAAACAATTATACACCAAGCTAATCAACCAAAAAACTTGTCAAATCAATTAAATGGGTGAAATAATTTAGCCAAACAAAGTAGAACAAAAAATTTTCACATGATATAATTAATTTAACAACAAAAATGCATAACCAGAGACCTTAGAGGCCTGATCATCAATCGAACAAAGTAAACTTTATTTAAAGAAGCATGACCAATGAGATCCAACCTTAAGAACATGGAAACTTTCAGAATTCCAGTACGAAATTTCACACACACAACATTCACACTCCAAGGATGTTAAGATCAACCCTAAGCAGAAATATTAAAAACAAAACATAGGAATCACCCCTAAACATTGAAACCATAGTAGTAGAATAACATAAAAAGGGGAGGAAGAAAAAATAACTACCGAAAGGGGGGATTCACCACCAAAGAGTGGCTGGTAGGGAGAGAGGGCCACTGGTAGGGTGAGGTCGGCTATAGTGCTGGTCAGAGGAAGCTGCACCGGAGCTGGTCTCCAATGGGAAGAGTGGAACGACCTAGTAGGGGGGTCACCGATCTTGGGGTGCGGCTAGGAGGTGGTGCGGTGGCCTTATAGCGTGCATACAGTGGTTTCATGATAGATTAAGGGTGTGGGGTTGCTGGGCAGGAGCGGCAAGGAAGAGGGCTAAGGGAGGCACACTGGGTGAAGGGGAGGTCGCTCGGAAGGTGGAGGCAGGAAGGAGGTGGGCTGGGCACGCTACAGGAAGGAGGTGCGGCAAGGGCGTAGGATAAAGGAGGCGTTTTGGGTGAAGGGGAGGTCGCACGGAAGGCAGAGGCAGGAAGGAGCGCGCTGCAGGCAGGAGGTGCGGTGAGGGCGTTTGATAAGGGTGGTGCACTGGGTGAAGGGGAGGTCATGCAGAAGGCCGAGGCATGCATGAGGTGGGCTGGGTGTGCTGCAGGCAAAGATGTAGGGGGAGGGCAGCAGAGGAGCTGGGGTCATAGGGCAGCGTCAGGAGGGTCGGGCGTCGACCACAGTGACGGGTAGAGCAGCAAGGAGGGCCGGTTGCATGGAATGTTGCTGAGGAAGAAGAGTCGAGGGAGCAGAGGGAAGACAGAGGGGTGGCAACGTAACAAGGTGCAAAAGGGAAGGGAAAAAAATTATGAGGCATAAGATTAGGGTTAGAAGAAAATAAAATAAAAACAAAAAATAAAATAAAACCAAAACTAATAATTGAAATAGAATAAACATTTATCTATAAAAACAACTCATAAAAATAATAATAATAACTCTAATAAAATATAATAATGATAAAACAATTCTTTTAATAATAAAATTTACTTAATAAAAATAATAATAATAGTGATAATAATAATAACAATAATAATAAAAAATATTTATCATTTCATATTTAATAATAATTATAAAATTATTACCAACAATAAAAATGTTAAACAACACAAGAAATCACAAACATCACTCATTTTAAAATTTCCAAAGGCAGGTGGATCATACCGATGTCTAAGCGGCAGTGCGCGGGGTATCCAAAATACACTTTGCCTGGGTTCTCAGCAACATCAACTCAAAATGTGCCCTACCTGGGCACTCAACGACGTCAGTTAAAAAACGCACACTTTTTAACATGACTCAAAAGTTTTTCATCCGGGACTCAACCTGAACCCCAACAAAAAATTAAAAAGTGAAAGAAAATTATAAAATAAAATAGAAGATGGAGAGGGGTGTGACAGTTGGGATTGTTCTACTAAACATTTAGGATATAATAGAATGCGTAGAATCATAATGGAAAAGTAAATTTTCTATTCTTGAATGAATAACTAGCGTACCTATCACCACTTCTTTTCTAGGGTTCACTTCAATGGTAGTGATGGAAAAAGCTCACCCTTACTGCCTTGGAGGTCATTGGTTGCCTCTAAAAACTATTTTCTTAGGGAACTAGTTTGCAAAGTTCCCTGGTTCTTTGTAGTTGAAGCAATGAAAAATGTGTTGAGGTTCAAACATAGTTTTCTTCTAAACTATCATAGTTGTGGGTTTTTCTTATTGACAGTTAATGGCCATGTGCCCTTCTCTTCCACACCTAAAGCATTTCCTCATCCCCTTCAATAAATTTCCAGGGTTCTTCTTTCTGCACCTTTGGAAAGTGGGGTGATGTATTTTCTTAGTACTATATTATTTATACATTAAACCATCCGAATTAAATTCCACCTTACGCTTTTTATCCCCATGATACCCATGTGATTCACTTATCTCTGTTTCAACCTTGAGGTCATATCAGGCAATTTCCTCCTAGATCTTGAAGTCACGAATCGCTAGGGATTTCTGTAGGCTAGTTTTTAGCTCACAAAGAAGTGATCAACATTGCATTAAGGGGGTAATGAAAAATTCAGAGTCATATTAAAAAAGACTTGGGAAGTTTTCCTCATACGCTCTGATTGATTCTTCGCCTTTTTTCTTGAGGGAAAAGAAGTCCCTTTCTATCATATGCTGGAGGGTGCACATAAAATATTTATCGAAAAACATTTTCTAGAAATCCTTCACTTACAATGCCTCAATATATTCCTCAGGATTCATATTTTTGATCAATGTCCTCCAATGATCAGCTTCACCCTCCATACGATAAGCATCCAGAAGGACCTTCTCTTTTTCGAAACATTGAAGGATGAAGAAGATATTTTCACTGGAGTTGATCTATTGTTCTGTGATTGATGGATCAGATGATCCATTAAAAGTTGGAGGCCTTTATCTCATGAATCTCTTGATTGGGACTTGTTCTTTCTTGGGGGGGGGGGGGTGAACGTTTCTCTTGACCTGTGTTTCTATTTAAATCTTCAGTTAACTGAGAGAGTATCATGACAAATTATGTGATTCTTGCTCCCATTGTATTGGAAATATTATTATAATATTTGTCACATTGATATTCAAATCGGTTGTTAGCCCGAGTCCTTCTATTATCATCCATTGTATGGAATAAAAATAATGTAAGGGGTAGCAAGTAAAGGCTAATCTAAATAAAAAATGGATGACTTATAAATTACTTTTATTTCCTTAACTTGTGAACTTATAGGCTTCAATATATGTTATCCATGATCTACTTACCAACACACATTCTTAGGGGTATTTTCCCCTTAATAATGGTTCATACTAAGCTCATGAATTCACTAAATCATATACCCCGGGAGTGTCATAACCAAGAGTGTAGCAAGGCCCGTTGTCTTGCAACAGTTCCCATTCGAGTCTAGCTCAAAGTGGTGTTTTCTAGTTTTAACCCTAGATACATATGTGGCAGAGCCTCCTCCACCTACTCATATCCATACATTGATTTATTTTATTGATAAACCACTTACTCATTACTAACCAAATTTTAGGGACGTTTTTATTATACTTATTATTATTCCTACGGATTTCACTAGGGTTTTCTAATCATAATCCCAAAACAACTAAACCAATCCTTTTATACCATATATAACAACCCTGCTCTTTATTACACACTTAAACATGATTTATTACATAAAATTGCACTTTAGAAAACTCCAATTATCGAGAGCTCTAGTGTCTTGGGAAATTCAGAACATTACATAACAAATTAGAACATAAAATGCACATATTTTTTAAAAACATTATTTACATGACCACACACATTCTTTCGTACATAGCATTTCATGGGATAAACTGAGGACATGCATAATAAAATGGTGACCAATAAAGCCTAGTAAGGGAGTAAAAAGTGAATATCATGAATAATACAGTAAATTTTAGGGAATATGATTATCATTGGATCATAATTTAAACATGAACATAAAGGCATGATATAATATTATTATCATAACATGGAAATGTGACAACAACATTTAACATGATATTAGCATGAGTCAAGGCTCATTGCACATGGAGAATGAGTACACCCTCATTCCACTTGAATTTTAATGATTAAAACCTCATTTCACATGATGTATCATGATACTAATCTTTACACAATGTATTGAAGTGCTATCATGGTGCACCCTACCTAATCATTTCATTCCCTTCATAAGTGTGCCACATGGATCATTTAACACGGATTCATTAAAAATCATCATTTATTCCACAATAAAGGAATGTGGAATTCATACATGAAACCATATAATCAATAAGTAAATTTTAATAAATTGAATACCCTTGATAGAGAAATGAGCATGGTATTCACTACACAATGACCTTGGCTTGGAAAATTGTGGTGTAATTTTTGCAGCATAACAGCGTGACATAAGAATTCATAAAAATGGCCGATAATTGAGAAAGGGGTGTATCACTATATTTACATGAAATGGAAAGTAAGGGGGTCATATATATACATGTCCCAACATATGTAATGGAATTTATATTCATAATACAAAAAAATTTCTTGATTGTAACTGAGAAGAGAGAAATTCCTTGTGGAATTTTGAAATGGTAACGAGTGTAAATGGGAGGAATTAATGAAAGATAAAGATGTATCTCATCATTAAAACGTAAGGAGGATAGTATGGGGGAGGTTAAAAATCATACCCTAACATTTTTAATTGAAAACATAATGGTATAACAATAGAATGAAATTTGGGAAAAAATGAGAAAGGACGAAATCCCTTACAAAAATTCCACCTGGAAACAGGTGTAGATGGGAGGCATTAATTTGAGAGAAAGGGGTATGTCATCATTAAAAAAAAGTAGGTAAGTATATAGGAGGTGTGAAATCATACCCCAACATTTTTAATTGAATGTAAATGGGAATAACAATATGAGGAAACATGGACATAAATAAAGAAAGAATCAAAGTGAGGATCCCTTACTTGGAAGTGTGATCCCAATGGTTTGGTAGAGGATTATTGGGAGCTTGGGGCACCTAGGGAGGATTATAGAGAGAGGTGGTCAGTGTTTGGTCGATCTTCAAAGGTTTTGAGTGTATATAAGTGGTATCTTGGGTGGGTTTATATAGGAAAAGAGATGAAATTCTTTATTATTTAGGTTTTGGACACCGCACACTAAACTAATCAAAACCACAAACCAAACCATGGTTTTTACCATTGTTTTTGCCAAAGGGGAGTTGAAAAACTTATTTTATAATTACAATTTCCTAACGTGTTAAAATATTAGGCTTTCTAATGTGGTGGTGAGTCACACTCTCAAGGAATTCATCTTAAGAGATAAAATGCTGTATAAGTAATGGAGGGTCCACTAATTCACCATAAAATTAATCAAACAAATATAAAATCAGATTATTGAAAATTTTAAACATATATTGGCCGAAAATACACTTTATAGTATTTTATTACATCACTATTGGGTCATTATTATGTCATAAAACACATTATATATTTAAACAGTATTTAATTTTTACCCAAAATTTGACTGTCTCAGAAAATTATGAAAAATACATTGTTGTATAATTTTGAAATCCTAGTTCTAAAAATATTATTAATTTTATCTAAATAATTTTTTAAATATTTTATTTCTTACTTTTAAAATAAAAACCAACATTTATCGAAAATTCATGGGTCTTGAAAAAAACAGCTTTGAAACCATAATAAAAATTACAATTGTATTCATAAAAATTACAAGTTAATTTATATTTAATAAATATTAATTTAGTAATAATATATTATTAAAATATTATTTAATTCAAAAATACATTAATTTGTCAAAAAATATTTCTTAATTGAATATTTATTAAAAATACTATTTGTTCATTAAAAACTATTTAAAATGTATCAATAGTAATATGAATGTATATTCTTTATTCTATACAAAAAAAATGAATATAATCATAGTGGTAGAGTGTTTTTACATAACACCTTATAAAACCCCCATAATACCTAAGGGTGAGGTGTGTGATGGTGAAAGACTCTTGGGGTGGCTTAGATAACATCGCTTGGGTGGTAACCTCTATTAACTTCCAATTCTCTCATAGGTGGTTCCGTTCAAGCTTAACGTGTTGAAACACAACTTGGGATTGGTTAAGAGTGATTCCTAGTGATGATAACTCCTTTATGATCTCCAAAAAGTGTGATTTGTATGGAGAAATTATACTGGATGCGTTCATCGCTTTCTTTGAGAAAATTGGATTTGTTAAAGCCCTATATTTATACTAATCATGTGATCAATATTTAATGGCTATATTAGCAAAAATAACAATTCATAATGGTATTTTAAAATAAAAAAAATAAAACCCAGGAAGTTCATTTGTTTTATATAACCATTTTACATAATAAGAAATTTAAATAGATCAAGCGAAATTTTCATTGATAAAAGTTTGGGTCATTACGAAACCCATCATCAAGGAATGTGGTTTAGAGAAAACATGTCACATGTTATTTTTTATTTAGGGAATATGAATATTACCAAGTACATGTTGTGTATAGTTCATAAATTTCATGTACCGATACTCAGTGGTGTAGCTGAGTACCTGGCTAAGCTACTCGTGTAAGGGGCACATGCCATGTTAAGTACACCGCTAGAACCAGTGTGGGTTGCACAACATGTAGTTGTAGACGACTAGATTGAATACATGTCGAGTCCATGTGAGGTACACAAGAAGGTTCCCCATGTAGGGTAAATGCCATGTATAGGGCCAATATGTCTTATTCTTGGGTGTTTACATGCCATGAATGGATGGAGTACACACCCAAATAGGGATTTGGGAGACACGTTGTGTACTACCCCTTTTTCATCCTTTTTTGGGTTTCTCATAATTTTTCACTAGAGATAGATTTAGACATAATATGTTTCCATTATGAGTATCTTTTCAAATAGATCATGATGGTAAGACCCATATTGTTTTTTGAGGACACCAAGGTGGAATTTCCTTAATGGAGTGGTTCTTCCTCTATTAATCATATACAATTTCTCCTTAGAGTGAAACTCTTCTAAGATGAGCCTTGAGATATCCCAATTTATGGATGATTTTATAGTTTTTCCTTTGAGTGTGTCTCCCTTGTGAGATATTCCCTTCCAGCCTATAAGGCCCTGAGACTATTTCTTACCATATATCCCCTATAGGATTCATTTGTTTACTTTTTCACCTAGAGGATCCCAAGTATGATGCCTCTATCTTCTTAGTGGTTACCGAAGGGCCCAAACAGTTAAACATAGATTACATGATGACCAAGTGAATCCCTCATAGGATATATTTACCTATATATCTTTTTTAGGGTCCCATGTTGGATGAATATACATTTTCATATGGTTATAAAGAGAACCTTATAGGATCCCTTCACATATGTGTTATTACAAGGATCTCATGTAGGATATATCAATATTTCATTCCATTCATGGATCCTTTGTCGAATGCCTAAATTTTGATTTACATTCTAGGATCCTATATAGTATTCTTGCATTACCTTTATATATAAGGATACCATGTAGTATTTGTTCTATTATTCATAGACCTTGAGGATCCCTAGTATGATTCCACTACTTTTTCATAGACCTAACGATCCCAAGATCATTTACTCATAGTGTTTGACTTGGGGGACCTAATGGGTGTTTTTCCCCAAATCTGAGTTCATATGTTGGGTTTTGGTAGATATGAGAGTGGGTGTCACCTTTGAACCCTTGAAGAACATGTAATCCCATTCGGATATGGATGTATTTTTCGATTAAGAATTCAACCGCCATTACTATATATTTATCATTAACATGTTTTCTTCTGAAGCAACGATGATTAGCAGAGGTGCCTCCTTGTTGGTGGATGTTGAGCCTCAAGTGAGGCATATTTAATTCTATTTGTGATACCCAATGTTTTTTCTAGAATCTAGATACTAAGGAACTTTATTTATTATGTTCACTTTATACCCATACGTACTTTCTGGGACCCTATTTTTAAGCCTATATATTGGATTATTAGACAATCAGTATTTAGAAAGGTGATTCCTAGTATCTAACTATTGACACAATGAATATGATATATGGGTATATCATCCCTAGTAATGATACTCATGGATGATTTTAATTTTATTTTGGTTTATATGTAAGAAATTTGATTTATCTCTCTATCATCTAATTATACTTATGGATGATTACGCTCTCCCTAGGGATATAGATGATTATGCTCTCCCTAGTCAGTTATATGACCATGGTGTTGGTCATGGAGTCTCACAACGATGTATACTTGTAATTATTAATCTCTTATAGATGATATAAATGATCATTATTTCCCTAATTATAGAGCTATATGGGTGGGAATGGCATCTCACCTATGACTTACCCTTTTGGATCACCTAAGGATTAGACCCTTGGAATTATCCATGTTACGAATGTTGTGACCGCCTATAGACTGAGAGATAGGGATTAGACAATGTACATGATTAGCATGAAATGGGAAGCCTAGAATAATAATCTTTTCAATGTAAAATATGCCTAGATTTACTTCTATATAATAATATTTTATAGCGATTAGTGGTTATAATAGGTGAACCATGGGATATGATCAGTATTCCCCAATGGTGACGTAGCATGCTCCAATTAATCACCAGCACTGGAAAAAGAAGGTATATATTAATTGGGATTATAGACCTCTAGATGATATTAATTATGAAAATATAATGTAATGACCTTCAAATCATTACCCTTTCATAGGATGTCCAGATGATCTAGATTACAGACCAAATGATTGACCTTTGTTTGGTTTTTATGTTATTTATTTCACATTACTCATGAATATTCATATTTATGTATATTTGTATAGGTATGAGACTATAAATATATATTCATGTACATATGGATACCCATGATAGTACCATTCCCATTGGCCTAGGATTTTGAACTCAAGGTTCGACTGTGGTATCACATTTATTCATTTTACTTATATTTTCAGTTGAGTATTATCTATGATAAGCCTATGGATTTTACATTCATATATACCAATGTATCTATTGGTTCATTTATGGTATGTCCTACTAATATTATTTATCACCCATTCACATGAACCTCAGTGTACACATAGAATAAATGTATTGCTTTGAGATTGATCATAGTTTCATGGTGGTTGGGGATGTGGCCTAGAACTGTATGATTGAGTAGAGGTGCTCGTGTGGGATCTTATGATTAGGCTCATGTAGTTCAATAGTTTCTATATATTGGGTATGTGGTCTGTCTCCGAGTTACTTATAAAGCTCTATACATTTATTTAATTTTCATTTTTATTTTTATCTATGTATGGTCTTCCCAATGGGTGAATAGTATTGAATGTATGGAACCATTGTTCAATATTTGTTTTTTACATTTTCATTTTTTATTACAGCCTGTTATTGTTCAATTTATTTCATCTTCCATACTCGGTTTGTTTACTGATGTGTATAGTACATAGCTAATTCAATCATTTTCATACTACGATATGAGGAAATAATTGTCCCAATATCACCCCTTAGTCCATTAATGATAGTTCATAGCCTCTTATATATAGGGAGATCATGCATGAGGCCTCATTGACAACTAGCTTGGCACACTGTTTTAGTGGCATATAGGCCAGGACGTTACATTTTGGTATCATAGCTGTTCTTTTCCTAGTATTTAATATTTTGGATATGGTAGATTGGGGTATTATGAATGTGTCATAACATTTTATGGATACTAGATAGGTGTGTCGATAACACTTGTTTCATTAGGCTGTCTAGGTTTCGAGGGTATGGGATTGCTATTCTGATCTACAATGTTACATTTTATATGACTTTTTCCTTGAGGAATGCACATGTATTGTGGATTTTATGATTTATTATGGATTTTTTGCTCTTGAAATATTAGAAAGAGGTGAGGGATGGATTTTTAATCTTGGTTAAAAATTTCAAGATACATCTAATACATCATATTTGGCACATAGTATTCACATCATATAGGTCTGCTAGTGTGTTTATTACTAAGGATAGTAGGACAATTGTTTAATGTTTCAATAAAAACCTAAATGGTGGTTTCCAATATAGGTTTTTGGTGAAATTCTAATCTATTGAGAAAAAATTCATATATATATGTACATATATATACTTATGATGGTGGGTAATGTGGATCTATATTGTGGCGTTTGGTGGTGAGGCTAATGACTCAGTCCTTATGCATGGGAGGTGAAGTGACCCTATTAGGTTGATATGGAACATGACTCTATTATTTCTTTCCCTATTATAGTGTAACATCATATATTTTTAGTGTATTATTTTTGGACATTATATACACTGATTTTGAGACTAGGCGCTGAGGCGATGTGTGATTCCAAGGCCCAGTGTGCCTGAAATAAATATGAGGAAAAAATTGAAATATTTAATTACACACCAATGTGGTTTTAATAAATAAGTGTTATAACTACTAAAAAAATGTTTTGATCATAAATATTATGGAACAGTTGAGTTTAGAATAGCATCTTTACCCTAAGTGAGACCTATCATGTTTCATTGTGGGTCGTTGTGAAAAAGTTGTCGTAGGACGTAAAAGGAATAACACAATTTATATAAAAATTATTTTTGGTGAAAAAATTAAATAAAATTAAATTTACCCTTATATCATAATTACAGGGTTAGTTGCATAAATTTCAATCCTCAAGAGGGTTATTGGAAAGATCATTGGGATTCCATTCTTCGGAACAACAACATATCAATGATCGGCGATGACGTAACAATCGTTCATCGTTAAAAACCAATCCATCTCGATGTAGGACTTTTGATAAAATCTATTCTTTCCCATTCATAATTCTCATGATTAACGCGGAATAATAAATGTTTAGATCATTCCTCAAATCGAATGTGTTTTTGGGATGGGTTATTTTATAGTATTATTAGGAATTGATTCTTATTTTTTTGGATTTCATTTTCCATTATAAAATAGATGAAATAAGATCAACACAAAAATAAATTTAGGGTCATACCACAAGATTTGATTGAGCTTGGGTCCCTTTTTTTCTTCATGTTTCTCACTATTGGAACCCTGTGGATCTCAAAATATTGTTTTTGTGTGGTTTCGAACTCGATCAAACCTCAGATTCGAGGAGAATAGATAATCGAGGAGGGATCTATGTAGATCAGATCCTATAGAGATCTGATCAGGGACCGTTTCAATTTTCAAGAATTAGAGGAGGTGTGGAGGTCTTTCGAAGGCACAAAAAATGTGGAATCTGTGTCTGGTAGGTGGGAAATATGTGTTGTGGTAGAGTGAGTGTGGGCGATGGAGCCACTGGTCACCAGGAACATCAATGGAAGTTGTGGCGGTGGATGCGGCAGTGGCAACAACAAACAAAGAGTGATGATGAAGATGTGGAGTGGGCCAGGCCTGGTGGGATTGGTCCGAAGGTCATGACAGTTTTAGTTAGTGGGTTGGGTCAGGCTGTTGGGCAAGGTCGGAGCCGGGGTTTCTGGGTCGAAGCCTAGTTGTGGCTGACCGCAATGGCTGACCACGATCGATGGCATCGATGACCGATAGTGATAGTTGACCACAATAATCGACTACGGTGGTTAAATGTGGGTTCTGCGAATGCATGGCTAGTGCATGTGGTAACTCAACAGACCATTATGGTAGGTCCGTAGACCCTCAGTAGGCTGATTGGAGGATTCATTCAAATGACCATATCTCTTAAATTGATCATCCAATCAATGTGATATCTATGGAATTGAGACCCAATGTATGAGATGGTCACTTTGAGAAAAATGGATTATTTTTAGTTTAAACCATTATAGGTTGAGAGCATTCCCTTGGTCCATTCCTCAAGGGTTCAGTACAACATTACATCCATATCACTAGATTGTAATCCCCTTTGGAGGTTGAGTCTTAGATAGAGTATGGTATCACTCCTTGATACTATTGTTCAATCCTCTATCACCCCTAGTGGAGTTGTGGAATCAGTGTAACCTACGAATGTAGGGAATTGATTCTCCATATATAGTTTTGAAATGGTAGGGTTTTTGGTGTCCCCTGCAGTTCTAGGCATGATCCCCTATGTAGAAGGTTGATCTAGATTGGGTCTGTGTTATCCCCCTGTAGTTCTGGGCATAATGACCTCTATATATATCATAGTATTCATTGACCAATGAGTTCTTTTTGGGCGGGCACCAAATGAGTTAGATCTCTTCACTAAGTTCCTCTGATGATATCATGTCTTGAGGAGAACATTCTTCTGAAATGAGCATTCTTCAAGAAGAATCTTGTGGATTCCAGTTGTTTATGACCACATGATGGTGTGGTATCTCCCTTGAGAGTATGTGGATATTCTTGTTAAATGTTCTATAGAAATACACCTATATAGAACTAAATATACTTTCTGATGTTTATTTTCATTTTGGTTTTGGGGTGTCCTACTATGTATTGTTATACTCACCCCTGAATGGTGTTTTACTGCATGTGTCGTGTCTTATAAAGATGACCAACCCCTGACAGAGTCCTAGGAGGAAGAGTACCAAAAATTTCTTAGTGAGACTAGACATACTGAGGTGTGTTCCTATCACTTTCAGACTGCAGTCCCAATAACCTTTACATTTAGGATTAGACTTGTGGTTACTGACTCTTTGTGATTTTATTTTTTTGGTCCTCTTTTACTTTATGGTACATTCACTATCGTACTCTATTTTTGTATCTTAGATGTATGCATGCATCCTTTCAGTTCTTTTACATTTTAGTATATTGTGTCTTGTATATGTTTTCATGTGTACATGTACTTCAGGATAATGCGTACCATTTTTGGGATATGCCTACATAGTGCTAGTCACCATACCTAGGCCTATTGGAGCCGGGCTTGGGGTAGCCATGACACGATCCCCTCAATGAAGGGTCATGAATGAGTGGTGTCAATGGTGGTCAAATTGACATTAGGATTGGGAGACTGTGATATTGGTTTGGCATATTAGTATTAAGTATTCTCAGTTCGGAATTCAGGCTTGGGAATCCAGTGTTTGTGCAACGACCAATGTATCCATACATTAGGAATCTTATTTACTTATTTTTTACTTGGTATAAGAAAACCTGGTTTCAGGGAAAACAATGGTACATGCATCATATAGTAATGGTTTTGTTTTCCATGTCTTTATTTTATCATCTCCTCAGATATACTCTATACATAGTGGTACATCTTGTTTTATATCATGATGCCTCTATATAGAAAACCATTCAGGATTCCACTATGTTATCATGGGGATGATCCACCTAGCAATGAGGCATCATTATAGGGGTCTGTACCAGAGATAACACCTTTAGGTGGTTTACTAGCTATACTTCCACCCATTGATAAGTAGCTACTAAGCAGTAGAGGATGAACATTGGGTGACTGAATTTCATGAGTTCCAGAGGTACCGACCTCCCAGGTTTCGGGGTGATCCATACCCCCCATATAGTTGAGGATTTTCTAAAGGTAGTAACCTATGCTTCTTCCTAGTTGAGGATGCCATCCAATCAGATTGTAGTTATTGCCGCAAGTCTTATTTAGGGATCTGTAGTGTGATGTAAGATCTTAGTGACTCAATCACATGATGTAACATCTCTCTCCTGGATAGACTTCAAGCCTCTCTTCAGATATGAGTTATGTCTAGCCACATTACGATTAGTATATATAAAAAAGATCATGTGTCTACATTAGGGTAGTATAACCCTAGATGATTATTCAAAAATATTTACAGATCATTCGTGCTTCTCCTTTGACTTGGTATGATACCAGTTCTTTAGGTCACAGACCATTGAGTAGCGCTTATGCCAAGACATCAAGGAATCAATGTTCTCCCATATAATTATTAACTCTTCTAGAGTATGTGAGGGATATCTACTATTGGATATTTTTCTAGAAAAGAAGACACTCATAATGGGATCTAGTAGTGGGAACTGAGTAGTTGAGACCTCAGTAGTAGGTAGCTGATGGCATTCACTAGGATCGATGTGGGTCACACGCTTCAAGGGTGATCTCGAGACTTATGGGTAGCGGTGCAGGGCTCCCAGGGTAGCTAAAATCAACCCCCAGGAAGACGGTGTTACTCAGGTGGTTTTTAGGGACATCTAGCATGAGATTTCTTGACCCATAACATAGCTGATGAAGAGATAGTTGAGGGACTTCCAAAGGAGAGGATGAGGTAAGAGAAGGGTGGTTTGTAGGGAATATGATGTTATAGAGGGGTTGGAAGGGTAGTATGACGTGGTCAGAGGTTTAACCTATTACCACCAAAACCCCTCAAGTGGTCCAAGATAGGCTCATGGAGTTGGTGGATAGGGATGAGGCTAGCTATAGGCAATGGTGTCTTATGACCCTCGGGTTGTAGGTATGATATGAGGTACGATCTGTGTCTTTTTACACCCTAGCTTTAGTTTTGATAGAAACATGTTCTAGTCATTATTTTCCTTCCATGAATCTGGTTTGGGACTCATAGATTCTTTTTTAACCCTTTATGTGACCCTTATGCTTGGATACTCCTACCAAAAGAGACTCAAGGATCACACACTAGCACCGATAGTGTGACATGACTCCTAAAGGCTAGAGATTCAGTTGGGATATCTTGGTTATAGTTTCAAGGGATTACACTTCCATTCATGGTATATATTGGTTATCTATAGTTCATACTCAGATTGAAAATTCTAGGAGAAGAGTGTGGTTTGATTACAGCGATGGATCCATTTTTTCATTATTGGTGAAAAAGAATCACATGCATCATATGATGGACTCAATAATTGGAGAGTACAGATGATTACTTATCAGCTATCTAGCCTCACCCTCGATGAATTAGATGATATGAGTCATTATTTTCCTATAGTGGTGGTGGAGTATGCATACATATTTCTGGTAGATGTTCCAGTTTTACATCTCTATTGCGAGAATTACTACTTTATTGATCTACACCTTAGGAAGACGCTAATATCTACACCAGTATATCATATGTATCTCACATAGCTTTGAGAGTTAAGGATAAAATTGTAGTACTTAAAGATAATGAGATTTATGAGACCCAACCCTTCTCCTAGATGGCGCTATTTTTCCCATGAAGGAAGACAAGAGATTCAGGTTTTGTGTAGATTATTAGTTCTTAAGAAAGGTGACTGTAAAAAACAAGTATCCACTATTGAGGATCGACAACCTCAATGTTTAGTTGAATGTAGAAAGATAGTTATCGAAAATAGACCTCAGATAAGGCTATCACTAGTTTTGAGTATGGGATTAGGATCTACCAAAGACAACCTACAAATGTCGTTACGATCACTATGAGTAATTGGTAACGATGTTAGGCATAGAGAACTCCCCAACAGTCATAATTAGACTCATGAACCGGATCTTTCAGCCTTGATTATAGTTATTCATGGTGGGTTTCATTGATTACATACTACTGTATTTGACATTATAGGAGGAGAAATAAAGACACTTTAGGATGGTCCTAGACACACTCTAAGAGAACCAAATTTACATGAAGCTCTCAACGTTCCAGTCTTGTATTTGAAAGGTCCATTTTCTAGGAAACATTATCTCATAGGTGAGAGTTGTAGTGGATCCAGTGATGGTAGAGGATGTTCTTTCTGGGGATCCACCCAAGAGCGTTACCAAGGTATGATGTTTCTTTAGATTGATAGCATACTATTGGAGGATTATACCAGGAATATCTAGGGTGAAAACACCCTTAAAATATATGACATGAAAGGGGAATCCATTTTTGTGGAAAGAAAACTATCAGCTATGATTTCAAGAGTTGAGGCATAGGTTTATAAGGGATCCCATCTAGAATTTACCAAAGTAAGGTTTCAAGTATGTGGTGTTATTTGATGAATCAGGGACTGGGTTTGGACGGGTCTTGATGAAGAGGCAAGTAATCATTGCATTTGGTTCATTCCATTTGAGAACACATGAACATTACTAAGTGACCCATGATCTTGAGCTTGTAGCGGTAGTCTTCGCATTTATGATGTGGTGACACTACCTAATGGCTATGTAGTTTTTCATCTACTCTGATCATAATAGTTTCATGTATATCTTGTCAAAGAAGAATCTGAACATGAGACATAGGTGATGGACTGAGTTCCTCAAGGAATATGACTTTGAGATCGTCCATACTCCTGTTAAGGGGAACGTGTTGGAAGATGATCTGAGTAGAAGATCCTTTTTGCTATTTCTTAATGAGGCATTATTGCATTTGGCCTCATTGAAGATAACATTTATGGTTGGAGATAGATTATCTTACCTCTATCCAATGGTTGTAACCTCTCTAATATTACTACGAGTTTGGGAGGAACATCTCGGGGATACCAACTACAATACCCTATGTCTTCAGATGTCCACAGGGCATACTATTTATGGATATTTGAATGGTTGGCATTATGTCTTGCCTTTCAGAGGACACATAGTAATACTAGTGGTGTTCCAAGAGGAGGTTCTTTGAGAGTTTTATAATTCCACTTTGGCGGTATATCTAGGTGTGGAAAAGACATTTCATGACATATGACAGTAGTTTTGGTGGCTAGTGATGAACAAGGTATTGGCATAGTTTTTTATCTTGATGCCTAACCAGTCAGCAAGTGAAGGCTGATCACCACATTCTAGTAGGAATAAATCAACCACTAGAGGTACCATAATAGAAGTGGGATAGGATATCAATGGAATTAGTTATGGGGTTACCACATAAATCTAGGGGATATGATTCTATCTGGTAAATCGTTGAATGACTCACCATGTTGTTCAACTTCCTAGATATCTGAGAGAAGAGATTAGTAGATAGATTGAGAAGCCTCTACATGCAAGAGATATTTTGACACAATGGATTTCCATTGATGATAGTTTCATATCATGAGGCTCACAATGCATCCTAGTTATGGAAGGGATTATAGGAGGTTTTTGGGACCCAGCTATGATTGAGAACATTGTTCCACCCATGAATGGATGACTAGACTAAGAAGATCATTCAGGTTCTATAGGAAATTTTGTGGGATTTCTTGTTAATGTTTGGCTGTAGGTTGTAGGATCACCTACCACTTGTGGATTTTGGGTACAAAAGCAACTATCATTCCATAATTGGTATGGAACCATTTGAGGTGTTAAAACTGTGACCCTATAGGTTACCACATTGTTAGACTGACCCTAGAGGGACATAACACATGGTCCAAGAGTTGTTATGAGCTACTATAGAGAAGGTGAAGATCATCTAGGAGCGGATGAAGACTGCATAGTTCTGTTTGAATTTTTAAGCTATCAGATGGTAGAGGTCTTTGGAGATCAAGGAAGGAGACAATGTTATCCTTAGGGTTTCAACTCGATGAGGATTATAGATATTTGGTAAGAAAGAAATGATATATTCAATGTTTATCATCCCCTTATAGATACTATGTAGAGTTGGTGAGGTGGAATACCGCCTGGAACTACCACCATAGTTAGATCGGGTACACGATGTTTTCCACATGTCTCAGCTAAAGAGGTATGTGCATGAAACACTGCAGATCATCAACTGGGAAAAAATGGACATCGAGGATGGATTGACCATTTACAAGTACCGAATAAAGATTGCGGATCGGTAGGAGTATATTAGTCAGGGAAAATCAATTACTTTGGTTCATGTCTGGTGGAAGAATGAGAATATCTAGGAGAGCACATGGGAGAGGGATGCTTAGATTCATGCTGAGTACCATCATATGACCGAGTAGCCCTTGTTTTGGAATTTTGAGGACGTATGGCCCCAAGGCGGGGAGAATGTAACATCTTGGATTTTCCATTTTTTGGATATTATATAGGATAATTTCAATACTAGTTCCTGATACATCGTGAAATTATGAGGAATGGTATGTTCAAAATAAATGATTTAAAAATATTGATATATTTAATGGCACATGAACATAGTTTTCCTAAAAAAGTTATATAAATCTTAAATGGATTCCCAGTTCAAAAATTTGATAGAAGTGTTTTTCTCAGAATATGGGCCTTACTCTAGGAGAGACCTAATTTTAGTTGGTGTAGGTCGTTGTGAAAAAGATATCACGGGATGTAAAAGGAATAAAATAATTTATTAATTTCTTTAGTAGAAGTGAATTGAAAAATAATTAAATGCATTCTTATGTCATAATTCATGTGTTATCCACATAAATTTGGAACCTCTAGGGGATCGTTGGAGGAATATGTCAGAATCATTTTTGAGGAACAACAACATATCGAGGATCGACGATGACCTAAGTATATTTCTTCGTCAAAAACCATTGCAAATAGAGGTAGTAATTTTGATTCAATGAAACCATCCCAATTATTGATTCCCAAGATGAAATCAGAATAATCCAAAAATATATTATCTCATATATAGATCATGTGTGATGGATGGGTTATTTTTTGGGATTATCATAAGTTGATTCTTGAGATTTGTTTGGATTTCATTTACAATTATATTAGGGATGAATCAAGATCGACACAAACATCAACTGATGTTAATACATTTCAATTTGATTGTTCTTTCCTCCCCTTATTATTCACGTTTATCATTGTTGGAACCCTATTGTTCCCGACATGATTTTGTAGAGTGGTTTTGAACTCGATTGAACCCCTATAATCAAAGAAAATTGAAAAATGTGGATGGATCTATGTAGACTAGGTCCCAAGGTGATTAGATCTAGGATCATTTTTATTTTTAGTCTTCACAGGAGGCATGACGGTCTGTTGAAGGGACCAAATGTGAAACACTATTGATCATTGGCATTAGAGCACATGTGGGAAGGTGAGTCACGGGCGGCCAGGAATAGTGGTGGCGGGTGTAGTGACAATGACAGAAGAAGTGATGGCGAAGGAAACAATGGTAATAGAGGATGTAGTAGGGATTCATAGATACGAAGTGGGATTGGTTAGGTATATGGGTTATGTCATTTCCATGGTTTGATTTAGGCAGGTTGGCTTGGTTAGACCGGGGTTGGATCCTGGGTAATGTGGTGGAGCTCAGTTGCGGTCTACCACGTTGGTCACCGTGATGGTCGTCATGGGTTCACTATAGCTCAAGCTTAATTGGACGCACTAACTACGTTGGTCGACCATGACGGTTGACCATGGTGTTAGGTCCATAAGCCCCTGGTGGGAATGTGGACTATTTCATTAAAATGAGCGTATCTCTTAAACCGAGCATCCAATCGACAAGATGTATGTGGCTTTGAAACCCCAATGTTGAGACGATCACATTGAGACAGATGGTGGGTTTTTATTTTAGACCATTATAGTTAGAGAGCATTCCTTTTTCCCTTTACTAGAGGGTTTAGTCAGGAATTACATGAACATAACTAGATTGTAATCCTCTCTAAGGTCATGTATTAGATAGAATATGGTATCCCTCTCTGAGACTAAAGTATGATACTCTATCACCTCAAGTGGATTTGTGGAATCAACATAACCAATGAGAGAAAGGTGTTTGTCCTCCATATACTGGGCCTCATCGGTAGGGTATATGGTGTCCCCTAGTGGTTTTGGGAATAATCCCATATGTAGTGGGTCAATCCATATTGGGTCTATAGTATCACCCAGTGGTTTAGGGGTTGATCCTATCCTTATGTTTCATTGTCTTAATTGAACAATTTGTTATCTTTGGGTGTTCGGAAAATAAGCTTTACCTCTTCATCAAGTTTCTCCAATGATATCATGTCACAAGGTGTAATTTCTCCCAAAAAGAGAAAGCTTTGAGAAGTATATTATGACTGGATGTTGCTTACGACTTCATTATGGTGTGGTGTCTCTCTTGAGTATATATAGATATTCTTGTTAAACATGCTATAAATATATTCCTAATTATAAATGACTATATTTTCCATTTTTTATTACTTTGTGGTTTTAGTGTGTCCTACTATGTATTGTTATACTCACACATGCACTGGCTTTTCTCGTGTATGTCATGTCTTCTGTAGATGATCAACCCATTGATGGATAACAAGGTAGACCATGACTAGACAGTTCTTAGTGAGACTAGACAAACTGAGGTGTGTTCCTACAAATTTTAGACATTACTCTCAGTAACCATTACATTCTATATTCAACTTGTGGTTCTAGATTCTTTTGGTGGTCCAATTTTTGGCCCCATTTACTTTCCATTGATTTTACTATTGTACTCTTTTTTCAAATCATTGATGTTTTCAAGCATCATTTTAGTTATTTTACATTTCAGAATTTCCTATCTTGGAGATGTGCTCTTGGGTATAGTTACTTTAGGATAATTCCACCCATTTGAGGGATATGGCTACTCAGTACTAGTCATTATCCCCTAACCTATTAGTGGAATTATTGGGGTAGTCATGACACATGCCCCTCTGGGATGGGTTGTGTCATATATGGTGTTGTTTCTTAGGTTGTAGTTATCTAGTTGGACCAATGAGTATGATGTTGATGGATAGTATGACCTTCTCTCATGAACTAGACCTCGATAATGGGGGTAGGGTTTAACAGTATGTGGATTCCCGATGACTGTGAGTTTAGTCTCCCTTATTAATTGGTATCATGACCACTATAAAGTAGTTCCTTATTTTTATTCTTAGTGGGAATCAGGCCCTTATAAGCTGTTATGTTAGTTTTAACCCTTGTAGGCCGTTTTGATCTTTACCTTCTCTAGAGATTTTTTTATTTTGGACTAGGTGGTTATACCTTATGAACAAGTTCTAAGACATGATCAATAGGGATAAGTGTGAGAAATAGAAACACTTAGTTTGGAATCAGACCCTTGTAGATGAACATCCATTTTTTTCAATGGAATCTTGCATGAGAGAGGATAGAACATGTTTTTAGATTATTTTTTTGTGAGCATAGTCGTATTCTATTTTTGAGTTCAAGGCATGATAATTTCCTTTGTGTTAGTTTTATATTCATGTTGATGCATTTATCCTTTGGAAACCACCTAGTGTACTTGTGTTTTTAAATATAGCTTCAACGTGAAGGATTTTTTCGGGATCCTGGCCTAATCGAATGGTCTTTCCACACATGCTAATATAGTCAAAGTGAGGGTAGATTCTAATAATATGAATTACTCTAGTTGATAGACTATCAGGGAATGAATCATGTCACATGGATGGTGATCTATTTTTAATAGGAGTTCCCAGGGATCTTTTAACATAATGATATTGATGTGACCTATATCCATGTAATGGATGACCCACTGGGGTATGATTTGGGGTATAAGGTAAATTCTAGATCCATGTGGTGCTGTTCGTTGAAAAATTGGAGAGTGGATGGGTTTGAGCTAAAGACCGATGGTTTAAAGATTTCTTGGGGGATGGGTTGCATAAGAGTTGTGGTTAAATGGAAATTGTCCCTCGATGGAAGTGGTGACATTAGGAATAAAATGGTTACCACAATACAGATGACCCGTTTTAAACCTGGAAAACTATTTTTGGGAGGTGTAGTGTTTGATGTTGGTTAAAGGGAAGTTAACCATGTTCGATGTGAGTATGGCTTGGAGAGAGAGAGAGAGAGAGAGTTGTGAGCACCTTTCAATGAAATCATAGTGTAATTGTAGTTAGATACAATCTTTATGTATCATCACTTCATCTTGAGTAAACTGAGAGAGCTTTGACCCTATACTGAGATACTTTTATTTTTAAATTTATTTCCTTATTAGGAAGAGGAAACTATTGGGGTTTCTCTTGAGGAGTGGTGTACGATAAGGTGTATTTTTTGGAGTGCACCATTATCCATTTGAGGGTTCGACCTCCATTTAAAGTTGTACATCAATGTTTTATGTGGGATATTGGGCTTGGAGTTTGGATTAATATAAGGATAATGTAATTCTTAAAGTTGGGAGTACTAGATTTATCATAGTTTAATGTCTTCCATGTAGGAGAATTTTTTTTATGTTATGAGGTTGGTTTTTGACAATATAGATAACTTATTGTGAAGATTATTGAGTTGGGAGAATGGGTGTTATTCATACAACCAATGTTTCTTGAGGATGGTATGGTTTATGGTGGTGTGCTTGTTAGGAACCTAGTTTTTATAGATTGAATTATAGAGGATAAATTTGATTTTTTTTTCATTCAGATGCTTATAAGGGGTAAAATGGTAGTTTAACCATATCATATTATCTCGAATAATTTTTATAACAACTATCCTAGTCCTAGAATATGGTTTTTACCATAGAACATGAGATTATTATAATTCCAAGTTATTCGAATTTTAGTAAAATAATTAATAATTGATATTTAATTAAATAAATATTAAATTATTTGCATTGGTTTGTTTGGAGATATCATTTGAATGGAGAATCAGATTGATATTCAGTCTCTACCATTGATTATAGAATGTTTAATTTTTTTTAGCAGGGGTTTAAACTCAGATTGGACACTATGGCCATATGAGGCCCCCTTTTTTTCTTTTTCTTTTTTCTTCATTTTCATTCTTTTATTTTTCATTTATTCAATTCTCCTATAGATTCTCATTCACTCCCCTTGTTGATTTCCATATTAATATGACTGAGAGATAGAAAAAGGTTTAGGGAGAGAGATAAAGATATGGATAGGGTTAAGGGTTTCACTTCATAGCTCAAGACGCATTGGATTGTTGGGTAGTAACCATGGACCACATAAATCAGTGAAGTTTTGACAGATTCCTCCTAAAGAGAATAATTGTTTTTTGATTTTCAAGAAATCCCCATAGATTTTTAATTTTAGTTTTTTTCATAAACATTTAATATTTATTAGGACCCCATGAGGGCTGATATACAACTTTTGGGGTGAAAAAGGGTTTTTGGGAGATGTTGAGGATTTCTGTTCAGTAAAACATGTATACACAGTGTGTGTTTCATAGAAAAATACCATATGTTATTCCTAATTAGGGAAAAAATTCAAAGTACATTCCATGTATGGGTCATAAATTCCATGTATAGGTACTAAGACATGTATCTGATTACCACGCAAGGCCGCACGTTTAAGGGGAACATGATAAGTAAAGTACATGACTGGACCACATGTGGATTGCAGGTGGTGTAGATTTACATGACCAGACTAAATACATGGATTATACATGAAAGGTACACAAGATTATACCCTATTTAGGTTACACGTTTTGTATAGGGAAAACATGTATCATTCTTGGGAATTTTCATGACAAGACCAGCTAGAGTACACACCCAGGTGGGGCTTCGAGGGACCGTCACACACTACCCCCTTTCATCCTTTTTTGGGATTCTCATGTCTTTTCCAATCATTCTAGATTTGGACATAAGATGATTCCATTATGATATTATTTTCATGTTGATCATGATGGTATGACTCAAGAGTTATTTTTTGGATGGATAGGTGGAAGGTCTTGAACAGAGTGGTTCTTCATTCGGTAATCACATCCAGTGTCACATTAGAGTGAGACCTATTTTAAGATGATCCAAGATCTATATCTCATAAATCATTATTTTATATCATTTTTTATTAGTATGTATCCAATTAGATATGTTCCCTCATGGCCTATAAGGTCACGAGACTAGTTTCTTCCGAGGATCCCGTTTAGGATTCCTTTGTTTGTGTGTTAACCTAGAGGACACCATGTAAGATGACTCTATTACTTACTGGTTACTAGAAAAACCCTATAGGATACCTTCACATACATTATTACCTAGGTAATCCATCATAGGATCCATTTACCAATATATATTTGTATGTATCACATGTAGGATGCCTCTTCCTTTTTATACGGTTATAGAGGGTCCCCGGTAGGATTCCTTCACCTATGTGTCATTCAGAGGATCCCATGTAGGATGACTTAGACTTTCCTACTATTTGAGGATCCCCTATTTGATTCCTTAGTCTTTCTTACCTTTTAATGTTCCCACGAAGGATTCCTCCTTTACCTTTATAGCTATGGATCCTAGGTAGGATTCGTTTTCTTATACATGGACCTTGACGATCCCGTGTAGGATTCCTCCCACTACCTTTACTAATAATGACACTAGTTGGATATCATTTCTCATTCATATACTGAAGGATATATATTAGGATTCCCCATGATGTTTTAATGGAGGGACCCAATGGGTACGCATTGTTTGACCAACCCTACGTTAGTCTGTCAGGTTTGGGTAGAGATGGTAGCAGGTATGAACTTAGAACATGTTCTGAACTTGTATTCCCACATGGTTGTGGTTTTAGTGTTAGGTATAATAATTTATCAACCATAACTCATATTTTAACCTTCAATGGTTTATTTGTAATTTAGAAAGGATTACTAGAGGTTCTTCCCGGTTGTTGGTTGTTGATCCTAATGAAAGGAGGATTTCATTCCCTTTGGGTTACCCATATGTTTTTCTTGGGATCTAGATTCTGATCCATGTTTTTTATAATGTTTAAATGATTACCTAAAGGTACTACTTTGACCTGGCTATTGAGCCAGTATATTTTATTATTAGTCTATTGGAATTTTCAAAGGTTCTTCCTAGTATTCGGCTGTTGAGCCAATGACTATAATATACAGGTATAGAATCCCTTTATAATTATACTCGAGGTTGATTCCTCTTTCCTAGAGTTTATATGTGAGGTTTATGATTATTATCTCCACAATATGATCATACTCATGGGTGATTATGCTCCACCAATGGATAAGGATGATTATGCTCTCCCTGATCGATTACTTGACCATAGTGTTGGGCATAACGTCTAACATTCTTAGATACCCGAAATGATTAAGATATTTTGGATGATATGAATGATTCTAACTCCCTTATTAGAGACCTATAGGGGTGGTATTTTCATCTCTCTAGTGATTTCTTCTTATAGATCACCTATGTGTCCGACCCTTTGGTATTATCTACATTTTGAATGTCGTGACTGCCTATAGACCAAGACCTATGGATTAGACATTGGATTGGATTTACATGGAAGGAGATTCATGGAGTCTATATATTTAACATATAAATGATATCCACATGTACATACATATAATTATAATTTAGAGTGAATGGTGTAGAGTACTTGTGAACCCAGGGTTTGGATGAGTATCCCCCTGTGGTGACACAACATTCCCAAAGATATTTTCAGAACTGGATATAGTAGGTATATGTCGATTAGGATTATATTACCAAATATTGACTTAATGATACATGACTTGTGCAAAAATACATATATCTCAATTCCCTTTCACTTGATGTCCAGGTGATCAGGAATAAGGACCCAAGGATCAAATTCTATTTGGTTTTTATGTTATTTCATTCACCTTACTCAATAATATTGATAATTATGTATATATTTATATGTATGAGGATATACATATATATTCATATAAACATGGGTATACATGATAGAACCTTTCCCAAATTAAAAAGATTATGGACCTAGGGTTTCACTATGCTTTCATATTTATTTGTTTTATTTATCTTGGTAGTTGAGTCTTAGATAGGCTGATCATTTTTCTTTTTTTCATGAATATATAACAATGTATCTATAGGTTCATCATTATGGTAGCCTACTATTATTATTTCTCACTCTGACACATGATCCTTAGTGTAAATGTATTTTATATGTTTTTTTAGGTTGAACACTGTTGCACATTGGTTGGGGATGGGGCCATGATTTCCATGATCGAGTGGAGCTACTTGAGTGGGTTCTTCTCATCAGGTAGGTGTATATAGATAGTTTGTCGAGATCAAGTATGTGGTCTGGATCAGAGTAATTTGTAGAGCCTTGTAGTTTTACATCAATTTATTTTGTATTCATATAAGTGTATGTTCGGCCAAGTGGGTGACAATTATTGTTTGTATGGAACAATTTTTCAAGAGTTTATAAAATTTCCATTTATTATTACAACATGCTCTATTTCAATTTATGACTTCTTACGCACTCTGTATATTTAATACTATGTATGATAAATTTTAATTTACATTGTTTAGTTACTTTGATATGATGGAATATTATCCACACTATCACCCCTAGTCACTTACTACTATTCTAAAACATCTATCATATGGGGCAGCGTGCTTGGGTCTTTATAACTATTCTTCATGCGGCAACATCTTAGTGGAATCCAGAACAGGACGTTACATTATAAACAGAATATATTTTTGTCATAATTAATTAAATTATTCATTTTTAATGAATGATATTTACTAAATGTGTTTATAATAAATTAATTATTTTTTTCATTCATATAATAGGTTTTATGTGTAAAAGAATAAAAAAAATATTTAATTTTATGATTAAAAATACATTTTAAAAAAATGGGGTTTTTTGTTTTGAACACATACATTAAAATTAAATATAAATAATTATTTAAATATATACATGAAAAATGGATTCCATATTTTTAATAATAATAATAAATATAACATATTAATGACATGTTAATTATTGGTCATTATGTATAATATCATTAGTAAAAAAGGAACGTACCAACGTAAGAGTTAAAACTAGTAAATGGGTAAAAATAAAATAATAACTATTATATAGACCTATGAACATGTCTACATCATATTATATGGTAATATATTGATTTAATCTCATGTACACATTTATTATGAATCATTTTGAGACATTTGGATCGAATAAGACATTAAAATATTTTAATCAATCTAAAAATTCCAAGTGTGTCCTATCCATTAGTTATATAAGGAAAACCACTATCTTCCCTTATCCCCACTTCATGATTGACTTATATAGACCAATACCAACCAATATACTTTCCTATAATCCATCTCTAAGATATATATATATATCTATTTTGATCAAAATACCAACCGTAGAAGTTATAATGTGTAATCTAATTGAGGTTGTCCAAAGAAAAGTTATAAATCTAAAAATTTGTTTATAACCATAATTATATAATAAATTAAATAAATACCATACAATGATATGTTATTATTTCAATTTTTAGACCTTTATTCATCTCTTTCTCCATCAAATGGAAAATTAAAGCATCATTTATGCATACGTACAGACTACCGTCTCATTTAATGATGTGTTTAATTTTCCATCACCATTATTCATGATCGGTTATTTTGATATATTTTTTATTTATATATGATATTAATGATATATTTATTTATTTTAAATTATAATATATTATCTATGTTTTTACATCTCAATCCATTAGAAAACAATAAGGTCGTTCATGCGTATGTGTGGAGCACCACCTCCTTGTGGTAATGTTATTAAATAGTCATTTCAACTTTGTATAGATGGTAATAATAGAAGATTTAATGAATATATATGATATATATTATATAATAATAATTATTTAATGTTGAATTAATATTTACCTATTTTTACATCAATAAAAAGTGTAATAATCACTCATGAGTAAGTACAGATGACCGTCACCTCGAAGTGATGTTATTAATTTTTATTAATTGTTTTATATGAATGATTATAAGAGTGTAAGAAATGAATAAATTTTGTACATATTTAATAATTTTTATTATTTATATGATGGAATAATGACCAAGGTATAATTATCAAAACCATTCAACAGAATGTGCATGGATAACAGACCGGTTTACAACTAATTGACTATTTAACAGAAGAATTATTAACAAAAGAATAACTAGAAATTATAATGGAATGATACATTGTATTTTATTAATAAAAATAAAAATTATAATTAATATATATTTGTTATAATTGTGGCTTGAATTCATATTATGTAATACAACACTTGAGGTATGAGATTTATACTTTAATCCAAATTCTTTTAGAGATTTGGTATAATAAATTATTATTGAAGAAAACTATATAGATATTATCATTTAAAATCAACTTAATTTAATATAATATAGTTATTAATGAAATATTTATATAATAGTAACATTTTTATCTCTTTTTTACTTAAAATAGTCAGAATGTTTTATGTAGAATCGACATTATTTACTCTATGGTCAGGAATCATTTTGTTCCATGTCCACATTATCTTTAAAATATTATTTAGAGTTTTTTAAATATTTGAAAATGATTAACTAAATTAATTTACAAAAATATTTGAATATATATATTGTGGTTTAATAGTAATCCTATTTTTGATTTCATAATGAGTATTTTTTTACTAAAAACATAAACCATTGTTTTGACTCACACTTCATGAATGAGTTCTCCCATTGTCAAGACTACTATTTTAATTGAATCTTGAATTAAATGTTTCCATAGTTCATTCAATTTTATTTTTCTCCCTATTATTATAGAAAAGATTATATTTTATACAATTACTCAAAAAAATAAAGGTCACCATCTTCAAGAAATGTTCCATTGATCTTTTTATGGAATTTTCATCTATAATAACAACCTTTATTATTATTATTATACTTTACTTGGGACATTATCTAATTATATCATTCATAGTATTTGTTTGGATGGTTTCTTATTATTTTTTACAAATCTTTATGAAACACATTTTCTTTCTCTATGGGTTAATCAATTATGAAATCATAAATTTTTTCACAACCATAAGGTATATATAAGGGGATTATGATTATGTGATTGGTGGTAATGTTAAATCCCTCTAATGAATTTGGTAATGTGACATTGATATCTCATGACGTGAGCATGAAAAGAAATGAAATGATTTTGAATATCCTTGTTCACATTTTGATTCTTGACTATAATATCTTCTAGCAATGCTCACATCATTATGCATGGAGAAGATTATAAATATGTATGTCAACATTTTTATACATGAGTACGATTTATTCTAGTTTTACTCATAAGATTATGTGTCAAAATATTTTCAAATAGCTATTTTAAAACAAACATTTCATTGACTAAAATAAATGAGTCATGATTTAAAAATAATTTTAATTATTTTCATGAAAATATGATTTCTCATAGTGATATTTTATTCTCATTAAAAAAATTTAGGTTATAGTAAGGGAATGAAGATAGAACGATGAAGGTGAGGTGGTGATAGGGAGACATAAATATTGTAGTACCTCATTAGAGACTAATCATAGGATTAATTTATATCATGAATAGTCTATAGAAATGTAAATTCATATCCCCAATGATTATATGTCGATTTATCAGTAAAACTCTTAATCACATGATGATTTAATATAGTGTACATATATTCTCTAAGATAGAAGTGTGTGTGTATATGATTCAGGAAAATATTATGATTCCCCATCTAGTTTAATTTGAGGTGATTTTGGGCATGAATTGTATCTTTCTATAAACCACATATCAATTTCTATTTAAGGGATGTCATGTCTAATAATTTGAATCAACTTATCGTCATCCTTATATGTGAGGATTAATATGAACATTTAATAGATCTTAGTTCCATTTTAGGGTCTTAATACATATTTATGATAGAAATTTGTCAAAAATGGTTGGGGAGAAAATTAACATAGAATACATCCCTATTGTTTTGGATTATGATAATATATTTCATAATTACATTCCTAGAATTCCCCAAAACTGTGGCGTTGAGTTTTAAATAGAATTTATTACTAGTGCTACAACTCTATAAATGACACCCTATATAATGGTCCTGATTGGGTTGTAGTAATATTAATAGAAACTCCAAGACAATTTTGATATGAGATTCATATCCCCTAGTGTGTAACTATAAGATTCACATAATATTTTTTTAATTAGAATGATTGTTTAATTCAAATATTTTTTTGATTATTGTGAAATTAACAGGATTAATATCAATAAGAACTATAATGTACCTCATATTTAATACTTTATTGATCAACTATATAGATATAAATACTTTTTCAAATATTTAACTTCATTATGGATATCATCAATTAAGGATGAAAAGGGTTAAATACCCAAGACAACCTTATATATGTGGTGTGTTTATTATGAATTTATAGTAATGTGATTTAAAAATACCAACTCTATCTCTATATTCATGGATATTATGAATAAAGTCTTTATATATTACCAAGATAAGATTTTGGCAATATCTATAGATGATAGTTTCATATATTAAATTGGAAATGAAGAGAATGAATATCATTTAATTATTATGTCTAATACCCTAAGTAATAAGAATTTGTATTCAAAATTAACACGTGTGAATATTGGATACCAAAGGATTCATTCCTATGCCATATATTATAATGCAAGGTTATATCCACAGATCATTAAAATATGAACTTTATTTATCAATAGACTAAACTAGTCATTATGAAACAGATCCATAGTTTTCATGAATTAGATGGATATTATCAATTATTTTTCAATAATGTTTTCTAGGATATATAATCCAAATACATTAATGACATAGTATGGAGTGAAGTTCCTATAGATGAATGAAAGTGAGGAAAATTTCAACAACATGAAAAAAAGGTTGGTCATAAAATCTATGCATGCACTACACTATGGTGGATTAGGGATTATGAGTGATAGTGATCCATCAAATAATGTACTGGTATGTGTCCTTATGTATAATGACATGGTGATAGATTCTTCCTCGCATACATTGGATATTAATTGAAAAAATTACATGAATCATGATATAGATTTAGAAGTAGTAAATTATTATTCAAATTATAGAGGAATTAAATTTATTGTAAAATATTTCACATATATATATTATCAAAAAAAATTGTATATATTATATTATAAATAGTTGAATATATTCAAAAAATATGGTTGGAGTTTACTAAAAATTATGATTTCTCAACACACAACCACCTTATGAATGTGAATAAATGGGGATGATTCTATGACATTAAAATACCATGCTAATTTATCTCTAAAAAGGATTTTATGTGATGAAATATTTATGGATTTACATAAGATGGATATTTAAATCATGATGAAAGAGGGAATATCATATTCTTCCCAAATGTATTATCAACTGATGATCTATGTGATGTCTAAAATGGCACTAAAGGAGGTTGGGGAATTAAAGATCAAGTTGGAAAATTTTGTAATGTTAAATAAGGGTTCTTATGGATTGATATGATTTAGAAACAAATTATGTGTCCTATAAATAATAGGATAAAATATTTCTACTCTGGATGAATAAAATATCTCACCATTCATTATTATTACCATAAATATAATGATATAGAGTGATATGGAAGATAATTTATAGTTAGATAACGTGAAAAGAGATATTGTAGCTATGTATCTCAATAAATAGTATTTTAAGTAATTTTAGGCTGAGATACAAAATACTAAAGATTTTTTACAACCATTACCCATGCCATAATAGAAATGGGAAATCATTACCATGGATCTCATCATTAAACTCCCCATAAACGTCTAAAGGAAACAAAACTATTTGGGTTGTAGTTGATCACCTTAGGAAGATAATCAAATTTAAAATTATTTTACAGATGATTTATCTATTGATAATATTTCTATAATATATATTAATTATGTGGCATGGTTATATAGTTTACCACATTCTATTTAATCATATTTTGTTCAATGGTTTACTTAATATTCTATAGAAGTCGTAAAAAATATTTGAATATTGAGTTGAACGTTAACATTTCATGTCATCCTTAGAAAAATGTTATATCTTATAGGACCATTAGAATCCTAGAGGATATGTAGGGATCTAGTTCTTTGGATTCCAATAGATTTTGGGATCAACACATTCTATTGGAATAATTTTTATACAATAATACATTTTACTCTATCAGTAAAATGGATCCTTAAGATGCTATATATGGAAGAATGTGTATAATTTTAATTTGCTGGGATGAAGTTAGATACAAATTTTTTTAGGATATGAGGTATATGAAGAAATGGAAAATATTTTTACTGACATTTTGGTTCATGATAGGACATACGAGAGTCAATATAATAGTTATAATGAGAATAATAAGTGAGATATAGTGTCAGAGATTAGTGATATGATATTATGATGTATATCTCTATGGAATGTGGTTATGATATTATAATGAATGAATTTTTCTTCACTATATATATCGGTATATTTGAAATTATTTATCATATCTGGTTTGTTTTATATTATTGGGTTCTTCCTTCGAATCTCTCTTAAGTTTATAATGTGTTCCTTGTATTTATCCTGAGGAAGTATATACCCAATAATTCACATATAATTAAATTATATTTTATAAAATTAGACCATGAACACTTTTATTTGGATAAACTAGTGGTAATTATGAATTTAATAGGGACATTTCTATGAAACAAGACAGATCAAATAATAAATGTTTTGTTGTGAAACCATAAATCTCTATGGGAACCGAAGGATGTTATGTGGAAGAACTATACTCATTAATTGTATCATAGTGATGATATTTTGTGGTTAAAACTATTTTATGGTGGGTAAAATGTAATACCATGAGATGTTATGTTATATTTTTCATTAAATAAATTACATTTCTTGGATAATTGTCTTTAAACACGACACCACGTTTAGATGAACTGTGATATACTATTAAATTTTTTATTCAATGTCATAGTTATCAAATATATGTTTTATTAGAGGGTATGAATATGACTTACTGAATCATAAAAAATTATAGTTTAAATATTTAAAAAATTAATTAATTTGTCTTTATTGACTAAAAATTTAAATTTAAGGTTTTTGTAAGTGAAAAAGTGATTTTTTAAAACTATTTTTATGAACACAATGTGTTTTTATCATAAAAAAATTAATTATAATATATTTATTAATTATTTAATTAAATTTTTAGGTAATTTAATATTCATCTAATAGTTCTTACATGTAAAATAATAATAGTAAACACAGTTTAATTCATAAAATGAATTTTAAAAAAATTGTTTTATTTCATTTTGAACAATTATTATAATATTATTTTTCCCATTATAGAAATTTATTTTTTAAAAATTTACTCCATATTTTTTATTAGAATAATTTATATTATTTAAAATGTTTATCTTAATTTTTCATCATTAATAGTTGTGTTTGGTAAGAATTTCACTTACCATAGTAAGAGTTAAAACAAGTTAAAATATTTAAAACTAAAACAATAGGGTAAAAAAGAAGTAAAAACATTTTTAAATCCTATTTTATGTTCATATTTCCACCTTATGTCATCTCCTATTTTATAATGAGTCATTTGGAATCATTTGGATTGAATAATAAATTAATATTATTTAATCTTTTGAAAAATTCAATGTGTGCCTTCTCCCTAACTTATAAAAGGACGCCACTTCTACTCTATTATCCACCCATAATGATCATAATATCATTGTATATCCATACTCAAATATATTTCTTTCATACCTCCCTATGATATATAGTTACTTCTTTGATTAAAATACCAAATATATAAGGCATAGTGTGTTACCCAGAGGAGGAGTGTTTTTATTTTATTCCTCCTTCAATTCTATGTTAACATTGATGATAAAATAAAATAAATATCTCAAAAATATTTATATTATATTATGTTGATAGTGAAAACAATATTTATAACCATATATATTACATGTGAATGAATGCATCATTTATGCATACATGCGGACCACCATCTCATAAAGTGACATATTTTTTTTCTCAACACTATCACCGGGGGTTGAAAATTATTATGGATTTAATTTTTATATATGATATTTATGAAATAATTATGATATTTTTATTATAATTATTTATTTACCTTCTTAAATTTCTATCCTTTGGAAAACTATAATGTTCCTCGTACGTATGTGTGAACTACCACATCCATGAAGCAATGTTATACATTTTTCATTTTCTCTTCACATGGATGTTAAAATGGATATATTTAATGAATATATATATATATGATATTTATGATATAATAATTCTTCTAGAAAATTTGAATTATTATTTACCTTCCTTTCATTCTATCTTTCCCAAGTTGGAAACACCACACTTTTGTTCATACATGCTACTATCTCTACGAAGTAATGTAATTTATTTCTCATAAACCGCTGATATGAATGGTTATAAAAGTGTATATATTGAATAAATATGATATATATTCTAGGGTTAATATTTTTGTTATCATAGAAACATAAATAAGGTGTATGCATTAGAACCATCAAACAGAAACATGCATAGAAAACGGACAAGTTCTCACTAAAAAGTTCAGTTTATGAAAGAATTGTTATGAAAAGGATTATTAGAAATTATACAGTAATGGAACATAGTAATTTTTTTACTTATATTATTCTTAAATATATTTAAAATATATTTATATATATTATATTTTATTTTTTAATGTGTACAAATCAAGACATGACATGTGGTAAGGAATTTATGTCACAATCCCATTTCCTTTTAGGGTTGTTTATGCTAAATTTCAATTGAAGGATATTATATTGATAGTATAATTTAAAAATAATATAACTACTTATAATCAGGTTATTTATGAAATATTATTTAAATAGTATAATTTTTCCCACATTAGTACTTAAAATTATCAAGAACATGTTTTTAAGAATAAATGGTATTATTTTTTCTTTTGTTAGGAAACTATTTCTACCTTGTATATAAAATGTTTAAAATAATTTTTAGAATTATTTTTCTATTATAAAACAATTTATTAAATTAATTTTTAAGAATATTTAACTCTTTATGTAAACATTGAAGGGGAATCTTCATTTCAATTTATGAGAAAGGTATTTATTACCCAAAGTGTGAACAAAATATTTGTTTTAGCAAAAATAACATGGATACACATTCCCACCATCATGAATAATATTTAATTTTAATATTCCTTTATATGTATCCATGGTTTTTTTATAAGGAACTATTTTCCATAATATGATGAATTTTAAACATTTTTAATATGTTACTTCAAAATTAAAATTGTATTTCACACATAGAATGTTCTAGTGATCTTTTAGCAGAATTTTTATCTATGGAAACAATATTTGATGTCACTTATGATTCAGTAAGGATAATATTTAATAACAATATCCTTAATAATTTTATATATGGTAATTGATTATGATGAAGAAATCTTGATAAAACCTATTTTATTTCTAATGGGATAAGCTATGGTGAAATGATAATTGTTTTCATGACCTTATGGTATATTTAGGAATAGTTTAAGATTATATGATTGGTGGATATTTTAAATCAAAATAATTTATTTGTCAATATGATATTGATATATAATGAAATGATTATGATAAGAATCGACATGATTGTGAACATATTTTTTCACATTTTGTTTGTATGATTATGATTTTTTTCTACCTATGATTAGAAGATTAGTATTAGAAAATATTATGAGTATCTGTGATATTATTAATATATGTGATTATTATTTATTCAATATATTCTCACTATATCATGCATATAAGTGATTTCAAAGTGATAATTTCATAAAATTCTAATTTTATGCTTACGATGCCACATAACTATGATATAGATCATGAATAATGAATAATGTTTTAACACCCTTATTAATTATTCCTCTGGATATGGACTGATTTTAGAGTTTATGTTCTGTTATGTTTTGGGGATGAATATTTTTTATTGAGAACATGTGCTTGATTATGTCCCCATACTGTTATGATCATCGTATGATCTCATGTGCCTGATGACTCTGATGTTTAACCATTTTGACCATTTGAGCTCGTCCTTTATTACGTTATCCATCCTTATATTTTAATGGGTGGTTCTATGTATGATGTTTCTATAAGGATTAATTATACAATGAGATATTTTTTAGATTATAATTATTATTCATAAATAATATGTCTATATATCTAGTCTCTATGTGCACTATGCCTTTACAATTCTCGAGAAAGTTTATTTGGTAGATATATTAAATATTCATCAAAATGATGAAATATCAATGTTTTTTTATGCTCATATAATTATAATCTCATTTATAGAAAATAATTTATCTGGTATAATTAGAAATTAATTATGATAGCTTAGTGGAGAACCTTGCTTATCCATTGGGATGTTCTCCCTCGAGTAACAACTTATGTCCCCTTAGCATGATATATTGCAAAGACCAAAGCTTATATATTGTGGGTGAAGAGTTAAGGAGATAGTAGGGTAGAGTATTGGTTGATATAAGGCTATGGAAAGAGAGGAGAAATGCAGTATAGGTGAGATCCATTTATAGGCTAAGGGAATGTAATTTTTTTAAATATACCTTTTTAATATAAATAGAGAATAATATTCTAATGGAATGTAGATACGAAGTGGAAAATAATGGAGTGTGGGAAGTTATATATTCAATTTTCCAAAAAACAATTATTTGATAACATGTTATGAACATGTTTTTAGGTCTTTTAATCATTGATTTATTAATTTTAGATCTCTACCTTTTTCTGTTATAACAACTTTTTATCAAGGAAATTTAGTTTTTTATATAAAGGAAATAGATAGTATTACATAAATTAGAACTGATGACGTTAAATATAGAATATATTTTAAATCAATTTATTTCTAATAACTATAATATTTTGAATGTAAACGAATTTGACCACATTAAAAATACTTTATCTAATAAATACTCTTTATGCAGAAACGTGATTTTATGGTGAATGAATGAATTATATTGATTTCAATGACATTAAATAGTTTATTATTAGGAAAATAAAATTAATTTTGATTTAAAAACAATCCAAAACCATAACCCTCCTACTTAAAATACAATTAAAATAATAATACTGTAAATTTTTATTAATAGAAAAATATAACTAATTTTTTAAAATGTTAAAAATAGTTTTCTAAATTTAAAATAATTTTATAATTTAATAAGTTCACTTCATAAATACATTTTTATCATGAATTTTTATATAATATAAAAATTCATATTTACATCATGATATAGTAATAAACACTATAGCTATAGTAAGAATAGTATTTATAACTATTCACAAAAAATTCTTCTTTTTCTGAAAAATCTCAATAAATTCAACCTATGGTGATTTTTTCATTATAGATACATAGATTAATTTAATTTTATAAAACTAAATTCCAAGAAATTTATAATTTATCTTTTAAATAATAAAATAAAAATATAAAGAAATATATATTCATAGGATAATGAAATTTTAAAACATTAACTATATTTATTCTATTTCGTTTTAATTACTAATTAAATTAATGTTAATATATTATTATTATAAAATATATATTTTATTTTCATTAAACCATAATATATTTCGTTATAAAAAATTAAAAATACATAGTACCTGAAAAATAAATTTTTAATAAAATGTCTTTTTATTCACAAATTGATATTATTTGTTATTTAGCTACACTAATTGAAATAGCTTTGAAAGTGAAATTTATTTTATTTATATAATTTATTATGTGGTAACCCCTATTTATTCCCACCAATTAAATGGATACTTTATAAATGTTATATTTATGCTAAAAAGTTTTTATAGTTCGTTTTGGTTTAGTGGTGCATGTGATAGATGTTATTCATCATATTATTTAAGTAATGGAATATATATACTAAAATATCTAGGAGCTATAAACAATGAAAAAAATAAAAATAACCATGTAAATCACATTAAAAAATATTATAACTAGATGGGAATGAAAAATAAATTAGGCCAAATTTCTTGGCTGATACACACAAAGTCTGATGGAATCCCAAAAAATATAAGTAAATAACAGAAATAACTTGTCATGTAACAAGGTCTATTTAATACATAAAATAATCTCTACTCCTAGTGAATGTAAAAGTATAATGATCAAAATTCTTTAGATACCCAACAATTTAGACATACTCCTATAAGAATAAATGAAGTATATTAACATCGAGGGTTATAAGTAGGGTTAAATATAAGAGACCAATAATTTGTCATGATATATTGAAATAATTTCATTTATTAATACATTTGAGAAATGAAAGTTTAAAATAAGATATTTAAAAATAGGTTTACAAATATTTTTGAAAACAATATTTAATATTTCTTAAATTGTCTTTGTAAAATCCCAACAATTCTTGAGAAAAATTAATTAGATATTATATTATTGTCCATTAGAGATGAACTTTCAAAAAACCATTTCCAAATTGTATGTTAAAAAAAGATATAAAATAGAAAAAAAGTATACTATAATATATAATAACCATAAAATTTAAAATATAACATATAATAATTGTCAACTAAGTTGACGAACATCAATATAATGCATAATTTTTTTTAAAATGTTTTAAAATATTACTAAATAAAGGAGTACATTTAGACCAACAATAAATTGAACTAAGAAATTCCATGATTCATGGTAAAATAATTACGAAGAAGGAATAATGTAAAAAATAATCAAGTATAAAAATAAGGGGGACACCTCATGATTTGATCCAGAAGATACTTGGATGGATCCATCTATCAATCTAATAAGTGCATTCCGTTCCTATAACTTCCCATAACACCTTAAACTGGCCTCAGTGTTGGAACCTCTATAGTTGGTACTAATATGATTCTACAAGATAAAAGTTATATAAACCAAAGACAAAAAAAATTACTTTTGAAATGTTTACATAGATTTAGGATACAATTTGAGGATCAAGAGGGATATTAAATTTGAATTATTTGATGTATAAATAAATAATTATAATCATAAAAACACCATTATTATTTAAAAATCCCCATAGTTCTCCTACCACCAATAAAACTTCTAAAACATCAGAGGATACCATCGTAATAACACATAAAGAATAAGATAAGCTAAAAATAATAATGATGGAACAAACATGTTAATAAAACATAATATATGATTCAAGAAGCATGACATGATATCATAATGATAATTATCGTATACATGGAAACATGTATTAAGGAAACAAAATCATAAGATGATAGAATCTTTTAATATGTGGAAATCACATAATATATGAAATTATAAACACATGTCAAGGGTCACACCCAATACCATCATTTTAAAGTGTACAATTCTCCATGGTGGATTTTGTTCACTCCCGATTACCATAATCATAGTGTACATAGTATCATGGTGGATAATTTTATCTCCGTAGTCCCTTACATAACATAAATAGAGGAATAAAGTGTCTCCCAATGAAATGGATGACTGAATACTTTTGGGAAAACATGTGACATAACATAGTGTTCTTGGGATAACCACCTATGTACCATACATAGTGGAAAAATCCAACAATGGATTATGTTCACTTCCTAATACCATACATAAAATCTCATGAGATATAAATATTTAAAAAATGGATTGGAGGGATATATAATTTCATACCCTCCCATAACATAATTAAAATCATAATTATGTGTTATATATATGGAAAATAGACCATACATAAACTATTATCATGATAAACCCCCTAATAATGAAGCAAGTCTCATGATAATTATTCAAGGTAGAATTAAAGGATAAATAATATAGAGTCCCATTAGAAGAAGGAACTATATTATAGTGGAAATTAATGTTATTAATAATGGATATATGATAATAAAATTGAATTCTGTTGTAGAAAATTCATGAAAATTATATAGAGAAGAAAGTATAAAATTTTAAAATATGGGTGATGCATTATAAAATAAGTAATTTATATTTATAATGAAAAAGAGATTTTATTATTCATTAAAAAACTACAATTTAACCAAGAGGGTTATCCATAAAATAAATAGGGGTTTTAGAATATATTCAGGGTTTTAAAATATTTAATGGGGTGAATATTTATATGAGGAAAGAAAGAGGTAGTTTTCCATAAATCCTAATTAATTTAAAATGATGATTTTGATGGGAATTGGAAATATTTTTAACCCCAATATTGAAAAGTTTATTTAACTAGGTATATATGGAAGGGAAATGGAAAAATATAATATGTGCATGAGAAGTTGATTACACAAAAAAGATAAAATTATTTAGAACATGTGACACAAAATTAGTGAGGGTAGTATGCAAGACCCCTTACCACATTCATGATTGTGCCATGCACTTGCACATTCCTTCCTCTCCCATGGAAGTTCTCTCTTGGTTAACTACATTAGGATCCATATATTGTCATTTTCACGAGACCAAATAATTAAGTATAGTGTGGATGTTTTCATGGGAGGGTAATAAAGTGTCTAGGATTATCTATTTTTTTTGGAATGTGTAGAGAAATGGGGAAGATGTGAGCTCCTTTATTAATTAACGAGAGTGTAATTTTTGTAAAATATATTTACTTTTCAATAGTAGAACTCCATAATTAATTAAAAAGGGACAATAAATGGACAATAATGGAGTGGGTAAATAGGTAAGGTTAAACCTCCCTCCACCATCAAATATCAAAATTAATTTCCACTTTTTTCCCCTTTTATTTTGTTAATGAAATATTAAAGTATTTTATGCTTACCAAAATGACTCCACTTTCACCCTTTATATCTAATATTACTATCCAAAATTATTGACAGTATATAATAGATTGAATATTATTATTTAAAATATGGAATTTATTTTATAAAATAATATTTATAAGTCAGAAAACGATATATTTGTATTAGTACATATAAGGCATAAAAATAGTATCTTAGAAAAAGTTCGTTTCAAACTTAAAATTTATGTTTGACATTATATTATCGATATTATTTAATCTAAACACAAAAATTATTTTATTATAAAACCTTGATGTCTTGCATAATTAAAATCAAACCAAAATTGAGTTTTATCAAAAAATAACATTTAATTAAATGAAAAAAACATTTTTATTATAATTAAAATATTAACTATATTCTATATTTTTAAATATAGGTTTTATGAATTTAAAAAAAATATTAAAATTTCATAAATTTATTACTTAATTATTTATTTTATCAATAAAAATTATTTATAAAATTATATATATGACTAATATACTAATAAATTAATAAAAGTCACTATTTTGAAAAAAAGTATTTTTCATTATTCATCTAAAAACACATTTCATTAGAAAAATACTAAAAAAAATATGTTAATATTTCCTAGTTAAATACAAAAATGAAGTTATTTATTCCAAATTTACATTATAGAATTTATAAATTCTATTTTAAATTAAAAATATAAAATAAAGAAAAGAATATTTTAGAGGAAAAGGGATTTTTGTTTATTATCTATTCATTTTCATATAAACTACTAATTAATATTGTTTCAAATTATTATTCATACAACCAATATATATTTTTATTATTCAATCATAATTAATATTATTCCTTGAAATAAAATTCCAATTTCAAGAAAATACATTTCTTAGGCATAATGTGAATAGGGAAAAAATGACCTTTTGAAATGTATAAAAATTTATTTTTGTATAAACATATAAATATTTTATTACATGTTTAAATAAACAAAATTTATACATAAAAAACCTAATGATCTTAATGTAAGTCCTTTTCATTATATAAGCTTTAATTGTAGGGTTCGGTAGAAGTTCATCTAGCATGGATCTTATGGAAATATACTTTAGCTTGAAGTTCTCCATTATAAGGGTTCACTAAAACCAAAATTTATTGTGTTTTATGTGGATTTTGTTTAGGTAAAATCCTAGATAAGCTACATGTTTTCCTAGCATAGACAAATTTTCTTTATAATGATGACATCTACTTTTATATGTCATTCCATCTGGCATTCTTAATTTTTTTTTGAAACATAGTTACTTCATTTTTTCAGTTGATACTTTAATGAGAAATGTCTAATATTCATATTTAATAATGAAAATATAAAAAAAAATCATTTTAGAATCATATAGTATGTGAATAACACTATTTTAAATGTATTTTCTATTTATAATATAATATTAAATCTCAGGTCCTTACCCAATTCCATATCATTATGAAATGTATAGAAAACATAACAAATTGTCTCCATTAAACACCAATAATCCCCATAAAAATAGTGACACAATTTTGGGAAAAATTAATAATAAAATCAATACATTTCTCAAACCTCCACTTAACCCACAATGGTCCGAAAAAAGACCCATAATACATATATAAATATCTATAACTATATCAACCCCCAAATGTACATATACCTCAATCACATGGAACATGGTGTTTTATATAGTTGATCTATAGTCAGTTATACAAAATTATAATCATGACATGTGGTTATAAGATATAGGATTCTCTATATGTGTATGTATAAATATAAACAAATATTATATTATAAAAATTTCAAAAAACAATAGTAATTTTAAAATTCATTTGAAACCAAGAGGGAGACACACAGTAAAACCCCAAAATCTATTAAACCATATAAATAGGGGGAATAATATTTCTAAATAGTTATAAAGACTTCATAATTATTATTTATAAATAAAAAAATTTAAAAAATTAAAAACATATCCTAAATTCCATTACATGGAAAATCTCAAAATATAACAAATAAAACCCCATTAATTTTCTCATTTAATAGCCACAGAGGTATAAAAGAATTTAAGTACCAATTCAAATAAGGAAAGTTTTTAATCACTTAATAGACATCAATAAATCCACAATTTTAATTATAAAGTATTCAGGAAAACTAATCATGAGTTATATTGTTAGGAAAAAGGGAATTATATGGAGTCACTAACATAGGAAAAGAATAGATTGAGGATCACTATTATAAAATGAAAAAATGACCCAATTAATGATATAAAAACATTAAATATAAGAGAACACAATCCATTTTGAAAAACCCATTCTCTAGGGTTGGTAAACATGATCAATGAATGGATGTAGAATAATATATAAAGTAATAAAAAGTAACAAAGGGGGAAAGTGGATAACCACAGAGATATCGACAAAATCTAATATTGAAGTTGAAAACAAACTAGATAAGATGAGGAGTCCACAATGAGGGCTCTCCTCATCTGGTTCCAAGTGAATAGGATGGTGGTAATGCATGAAATTTTTATTAAATATCATGGAGAGTATTTTAAAAAGTTCATAAAATTAATAATCTAGGAATTTCACAAGGTTTAACCACATGGTTTATCAAATTATTTTCCAAAAATTTCCCATATTCTAGTAGAAACTAAGAGATTTAAAGGGTCTGAGATAGATTCTTCAAAAAAGTGTGTGATGACCATGTGACCCCCACTAAAACAAACAATATGTTTCAGATGAGCCACAATAATTTAAATAACCATTATCCTAGGAGTTCAGACATTTAGTTTATAAATTTCAATGGTTTTGTCCTAAAACTAAATAAAAATCAGAAAAAACACAAAATCAGTAAAATAATTATAAAATGGGAGATAAGGGTGTGTCATTCCTAGTGACCCCTTATGGTAATATTCACATCATGGGTCTTTGTTATATCAATTCATCAATACAATGTTTTAAATTCATGGTGGCATAACCTCAAGGGTTCTTAAACCACTATTGATATTTCCATTACAAATACAATATCACATATATTTGAACTTTATTTAAATAAAGTTTCATGAAATTGTATAAATGAGATACCCTTGGAAAGATAAATATATCAGTTCACATGACTAGTTACTAACCATCTATGGTATATTACATGAAAAAATAACCATATATTCCTAATAAACACCCCTTGATATGGTTAAGGAGTAAGTTCACATATCAAGATAATACCCATTCATGTAACTAATAATACAAGAAAAAATGCTACAATATCTCATTAGATTCAATATTTTAGAAGCTATGATTTACATTTCTCAAGAATACATATTTTAATAGATTTAAACACTTAATTTTACACCCTAATATATCTTAATCATTTTCAAACTAAATTTATGACACCTCAAACTCCATCAAACATAAAAATGTCAAAGTGTTTGTGTTTGTGTGATGGGGAAAATTGTACTAAATAATATATATCATGTATCATAAAAATAATAGAGAATCTTCCAAAATCTAAAACATCAAATTTTTGAATATTTATATATACAACCTATGAAATTAAATGTCAAAATGGATATACTACTATGATATGGACTTTTTGGTTGATTGTTATACAAAATTTGGTACATGGTGACATGTTTTAACTATTAGTTTTAACAAAATAAGATATAAAATAAATAAATTATTCCATACACATTGTTATCTTGCAATATCCAGACATTGAACATTATGAACAGTAATCAGACTGATCACTATTGTACCTAAAATTCACCTCCTCATACAATTTAGGCTACCAACAATTAGCATGGTTCTAGGGTGGTACAATTAGGAGACTGTTCCCCGATTATTATAGAGCTTAAAAAATATAAAATAACTAAAACTAATATGAAACCCCCCACCATAAGAACTTATAGATAAATAAACATCCAAAAAATAGTAATCTGAATGTGGAAAAAAATAATTACATACAAACTCGATATCCCATTAGTTTGATCACTTATATATAATAAACAAAGAAAATTAATGTTGTTAGAAATTGAAAATAAGGGGGATCCACTAAAATCTATCATCCTCACCTCATCCCAATATTTGAATCCCATATATGCTTCTCCAGCGTGACCATGAAACCCTAGGTCTCAGCCCAACCAAAACCTATAAGAAGTGAGGGATGGTAAGTACCCAAGTACAATGGCGAGCTAAGGAGGGTGTAATTATATAACATAGTAGGGGACCAAAAATTATGTCACATATAGTACCTGAAATGTAGCGACATAATCTTGTGACATGATTAGTTGTAAACCATAAAAATAATGTATACATTAAATAAATAAAAAACACCAAAAATATCTTCTTGTGACTAATATATGAATTTCTATGAGCACATTGTGTGGACCCTGAAATCCAACATCACATCACAAGGGGGTCTATGTCTTATCTTGGATCTCATAACCAATTTCGATCCATAGGTCTATGATCCCGATAGAACATTCCTACTCAGGCTTCTGTTAAGGTGTATCTGAGAATTCTGTGATGACAATGGGTCCAAATATAACATTCTTAGGTATCCCTAGTATATATATAAAAAATATCTATCATTAGGAATTATCCTAGAATTCTCTATCTTGATATAAAAGACCATCCTCACCTCTATGTCTATGAAATCTCTAACTATAGTAATACAAACATCCCCTATAGGATTTTTCTTATTCATGTATAATTGACCTCTTCTATGATAGATTTATCTACCTAAGAATTATATAATATACGTAACACAGACATCCCTTATGGGAGTTTTCTTAGTTAGGTATCACAGAACACCCTAATGGAGTCCCCTATACAAAAATAGAACAACCACTGTTGGAATTTTTTCATACAAAAATAAAAGTCTTCCCCTATGTAAATTTTTCATTTTCAAATAATAGGAAACATGTGATGGATTCTAGGAAAAAACATATTAGAAACTACATAGAACTAATAATGAATACAACATAATAGTCATAACTTAGGTTTACCGAACAGCCAAACCCATCATCACACTCCATACCCAAGAACACCCTCTCACAAGGGTCAATATCACTAGGGAACCCAATGGGGTCCCCTATGTATCATCATTGGTAAGGAACCCAACATGGGGTCATTTAGGTCATTAAAGCAGAGGTACTCTAATAGGGGTCCTGGATATAACTCCCTTGTACAAGGTTTATGCCCATTCAATAGAGGGAAATTCATAACATGATAGCCTTATAATATTATATATTCTCTCAGATCACACAATGTATTCCTCACTGGTAACAATCTTGAGAGATCTATCAGCCCCATCATGATGTATATAGACATCATAGGTTAGTCTATTCACCCAAATAGACTTAGTGAGCAGAAAAAAATCAAAAGTATCTAAGAGAGATAGTATAAATATGGATTTTTTCCATTAGTTGGTAATGTATTATTTCTATTCCCATGGACTCAATTTCCTTTCCACCTTATTCATATAATTATACTACATATCAAATTTGAAAATTTACTTCAATTAATAAAAATAAATAAATTAAATCAGTAGATACCATAAGTGGAATGACTGCAAATTTCATGCATCATATATATATAATAGATTCCTTAGGGAATTTACACAATCTAACTACCTCATTTTAGTTTCTATTTCACTCTATTCTCATCCATGAAGCTCACTACACACACTTTTAAATACTTGACTATAATAAACTTGGCTCACATCAATGACTCAATATCCTAACTCAAACTAGAAACACAAACCCATTGTCTGTAACATTTACACTTAACTAGTCACTTTAACATAAAATGGGAATAATACCCAAAACCTCATTAGGAACACAAAAATAACCAAATCATCAAGAAACAGGGTTATATCCACCCTCAAAACACATCCAAACCTACACTGTGTAAAATTCCCAAGAAGTACCACTATTTCCATCAATAAAATTTTATAATTTTTTAAACAAAATAAAAATCCACAGCATGACATACCTTCTACCAAAAAAATTAAGTGGTAGCAAGTGGAAATTGTCCTGAAGAATCCCTTCACTAGGAAGAATAAATTCCCTATCCCACTTGGGAAATGTCACCATGATATGGTGAAATTTCCATCAAAATACTACCCCAGAACATAGTCTAATTAGTGAGTATGAAAAATGGAGAATGGTGGAGGATATAAGAGATAGTCATATCTTGATACACCAAAGAAAAAACCTATGAATCCAAACCCAAATCAAGGGGTAAAGGTTAATGGAGGGATAGAGACACTCTGTCTACATTCTTGAATCACATGATGGATGAAGGGGTCATATCCACTTAATTTTGTTGGGTAAAGATAAAAATAATCCCTGTAAAGTCTACCTGTTAGCTCATTTAAGACACTGGTTGGAAAATGGTTTTCTATATACTAGGATGTAGTTTCCACCCCGACCTCTCCCAAGGATTTCTCAAGCTCCCAAGAAATCTCTTGAGAGTCATTCATTATCAAGAATATTTTTATAAATTATTAAAACATTCTAATTTCCATTCCAAATCATGGTACAAAATACAACTCATCCATAAAATTCCAAAATTGAATTTCAATCTGAAATTTTCATCCCACAATGCTACAATATCATACAATATCCCAACTGTAGCACTTATCATCCTTGATGAGTCTCTATGGACATCGAGTTGTCCATATTAATTTTCCACAGTCGCCAATTATCATTTAATTTTTTGTGGTCCTTTCATGAATCAATAATGTAATTCCTAAGAAGAATTCTATCATAATGGTACTGACCCATTAAAACATGAGACACCACATGAATTCTTTGTTGGAACACCAATATGGAAGACTCTCATGCCTTTCAATCCTATTACACTCTTATTTATATGCCTAACTATTCATCAAGCATATGGTTCTCCCCACCATAGAACATATCTTATACTGGCCAATTCCAAGCCATGACGCTACCCATCATTTTATTCACCTACCGACACACCAATATCACCTTCTAAAAAATCACCCACAGAAAAATCAATCACACCCGACCCAATTTTTTTTTGAAACCATAGGTCTAACACTAGTACCACCTCTCAATTACAACATTAATAAAAAACATTCTCCTTCCCAAAATAGCACATACATGTTGGATTTTCCTTCAAAAGCCACAACCAAAGAGCAAATCAAACCTTTAACGTCTAAAATAATGTTACAAATGTAGTTTATTTTATGCCACATCTAGTAAAATGGAAAAATATATTCAGGCCTCCTATATATAACTTATCCCCTAGATGGTTCGAATATATTGTGGACCCATCACTCAAGTTTTCTAGCAATCATGCCTTGAATCGTGATGGAATCTCAGGATAATTTGACCAATCCCACTAGATTCTAAACATATAGTCTATAGAAATTACTTAGTTGAAATCTAAACATTCCAAAATGTCCATTATTATATACCTTACCACACGAACTAATAGAACATTTAAAATATCACAGTCAGATCACCTTAAATCATCTCAAGACTAAATCCAAAGCTCATAAATCATCTGAAATCACTCTTAAAATCAAATGAGATTTTCATCAAGTAATATTGAAAATTCTTAATTCACATTCATGTTAGTGTCCAATTTCCAAAATTATCACCAATGAAAACCCTCAAGATGCCATTCCCCTTTAATAGAAGGTTCATATCACCAGCGATAAACATCATAATACCAACCATAGGAGCGTGCTTTCCATATAATCTATGATAATGACATATTCCCCATTCATTATAAATCACGACCGCTGTAACATCTAGCTCACTCTTTCTTGATTTTCAATCCTTTATGCTAACACATCAACCATACTTGTCCCCTAAAAACACAATCCCGAACATCTATTAAAACTAAACTCATAACTATAGTCACATCCTCAACCCCCCATTAGTGAACCACCCACAAGACTACATCACATACATTTCTACTCGAGGCCAACCTCCAAATTTCATCTCCATTCCCCATGTCTAACTCCTCTTAAGACACACTCATTAGATTATGAGGATACTAGGCCTAAAAGAAACTCAAAAAATTCCATCAGCCATCAACCCACCCAAAAAATATCTAATTAAAAATTCAACGACAACATATCATGAAAAAAATTTGTCAACTCGATATCTTTTAAAGATAGTGGGATTACAATCTCATAACACACATTCATTGAATCAAATCAAACTCCCTTGAGTCTCATAACATTCATAATAGGCTCATGCCTATTCACTCACCATTCAACATGTCTTGTCAAGCCATCAGGCCAAGAACATCCCCAATACTCTCATAAAAAATCTTATCATCTTAACTATATTCAGGCCAACAACATGATTTTCCTCAATCCAGTTCCATTATATATCAGAAAGGAAAATACATTATCTTAACACAATGATAATGTTATTATGAAACATATTTATTAATGATGAACCCGATAACTTGTACCGTCTTGCTTGTGGAAAATAACTTGGTTACAAAAATTCTTTCTCTCAAAGTTCTTCCTCACAAACTCAAGGAATTATTATTCCTATACAACAAATCCCAAGAAAATCTAGTGCATCAATCTTGATGTAAATCCCCAAACTATGCTTCCCATATCTAAAGAGATCTTGGCCTTGGATAACCCATAACTCGGGTCACCCTTACATATTGCATCAAGTAGACTCACTATGGGTTGAGTTGAATCATAGGGTCTCTAAGTCTTGTACCTATCCTAAAATCCACATATTTCAAAATTTTATAGCTCATCATGACACCATATACACAATAAGCCCAAATAAAAAGATAATCCATGTGTGAGAATACCAATCCCTTGGGTTAAATATATTTCACAAGAAACATGTTCCCAGAATCACTTCCTGTATCTACGACACCCAACTATCACATGCAAAGACATCACTTTCCAACACACCAGCCTACCATGGAATGGGTTCTCACGTGCATCCATACAAAAAACACATCTATTCAGAATCAAACCCTTCTATCAGCATTATATATATATATATATCATATTTTTTTTATATTTCCTGTTCTATAGTAATAGTAGTCACTGGTTTAGTGAAGTAGAATGAAATTACAAGATAAATAAGAAAATGACAAATACGTTTTTATTGAAACTTTAATGATATAAACATAAATAATAACACTAACTAGGTGTTTCTCACTAATGAATCACAATAATTACTAACCCATGATAGTCACTGGAACTACTATGTATGAGGGACACTATATCCATCACTACCATTTATAATCTTGCTAGAGAGTCCATATGATATGTTATTAGAAATAAATGTATATTCAAGTTAGACTAGTTGAGTTGAATGAAACCAAGTACTTATATTAAAAAATAACCTTTTTTAAATCTATGACACATAAAACAACTGAGCCTTTTCTATCAATGAACTAAATAAAATACTAATAAGCATCAATAAGTCTTGTGAATCATACATTCCCATTATGATGCATGTTCCGACTCCAATTTCTGAATGAGTTAGGAGAAAAATCAATAAATGGATTCTTTCTGATAATCCAAGAGCCAAAATTCCTTAAGTTAATCATTAATCACAAACACCATGTGCATTAGAAAAGGAAAATATCTTATAAATATGACAACAAAAACCATAAATATAAATCCTAACCCCATTAACCTGTAATTCCTACCATTATAGGTGTTCATGATGCATGATATTTATATCTATCAAAAACTCTGAAACATTCATATATCTCTAATATACTATCATGAAAATATTAATACAAAATAAAACTACATATGATTCCCCTTTTAAATATATTGGTCATGATTAATATGAATAACAAATAGACTAGTTATTAATGTATCTCTGGTACACCTCCTAATATGTGAAAGGTTACCAATGATCATCATGGATCTAAGGATATTATATGAGATTACTATAAAACATGTATTAGAGTGAATATGTCACGACCCGTCCTCGGGGCCCGTGCCGTGACTACCCCAAGCCCGCCTTCCATAGGCCAGGGGCTGGCGACTAGCACCAAAGGCGTAAAATCCCGATAACTGGGAAGGCATTGCCTTTATAAAGAAAACAAGCACCACAGAGTACAAGCGGAAGTAAAACACTAAGTACAAAAAGAAGAGCTGAAAAGTAAAAAGGGGCCGGAAATACAAGCCCAACTGTAAAGTACAACTCGAAAGGGAAAAACAGCGACTGAAAAGTAAAGCTGCTTCGTTGAGATGTCCACTGGAAATCCCACCTGAAGGGTGGGTACAGATAGCTCCTCTGCTCCTCGGGTCCCGCCATCCGCTCCGAGTATGTTCCGCCCAGTGGTCCTCCTCCGGGTACCGCCTCGTCGTATAGTCCACCTCCAGGTACCGTCCAGTCCTCGAACCTTCGGCTTCTGTCAGCACTGTCCGTCGTCTGCAACCAACACAACGAGGTGCGGGCATAGCCCGTGCAGGGGTGAGTATAACGATACTCAGTAGGGACCCCGAGACCCTCAAGGTCTCACTAAAACCAACAAGGATAAACACAAGAAGATCTCAACAGATAAACTCTACTTAGGTGTATGCCCATACATATACCTAAGTTATCAAGTAACCCATCTCAATCATGAGGAAACACAAGGATTGTGAAAACGACGGATAACCACTATCCGGGTATATGCCCATACATATACCAAAGTTAGCAAGTGACCCATCTCAATCATGAAGTAAACACAAGGTCAAAAGTCTCAGCTCAAACCAGGATTTTCATTATCGAAACCGTAACTGCTAAAGAGCCCCGTCTCTGAAGTGTGCAGTAGTCCTGTCACGACTCCGAGGTACTGCTCACTAACCTAAGACTGCTGAGGTACTCCTCCTGTCGAGTACTGCGGGTTTGCGGCCAACTACCTGGCGCTCCGTCCGCTGAGGGTCTGTCGCCAAATACCGGGCGCTACCCAGTTAGCCTGCTGAGGTACTCTCCGGACGAGTACCGCGGGTCTGCACTGTCACACACATACTCCGTCCGCCATGGGTCTGCACCTCAGAAAGTAGTGCTCCGTCCACTGGGCTAGTCGACTCACTCCAAGTCGAGTCGGTCAAGCAGTCGTCAGGTCTCAGCTAGTTACACGGTCTCCGTACTCTGCACGCTAGTCTTCGGGAGGGTCCGCTCCACGAGCTACTGGTCGATACTCCAAGTATCTCAAAGTCCCACGAAGAAGTGTCTCAAAGTCCGTCTCGTCACAGGGGTCTCAACGCAACAGACGGCGCGTCGATCGGACGCCCGGTCTGTGAGTTATTAGCCTTTTCGTCCCAGGGGCCCGGTTGGTTTCGTGAGCGAACCAAACCCGGCCGTATCTCAACTGTACCCCGAACTCTCATAGGGTATACTCATAGGGACCGTTTCTCATCGTGATCATCAACGTCGCTGACGGTTCGTCAGACGGACGTCCTGTCTGAAAGATAACAGCTTTTCCCGTTCCAGGGGCCCGGTTGGATTTCGGTGCGATCCAACCCGGCCACTATCCAACTGCACCCAAAACTCGGGCGGAGGGTGCCAAAAGTTTCGTATCGTCAAGAGGAAGTCAACAAAACAGACGGCGCGTCAATCGGACGCCCGGTCTGTGAGTTATTGGCATTTTCGTCTCCGGGGCCCGGTTGGTTTTTAAGGAAAAACCAACCCGACCGTACTCCACCTGCGTCCGAACCTCGGGCGGAGTATGCCAAAAGATCCGATTCACTAAGAGGAACACAACGCGACTGACGACGCGTCAATCGGACGTTCGTGGCTCAAGATATGAGCGTTTCCGCTCCGAAGGCCCGGTTGGTTTCGTGAACGAACCAACCCGGCCGAACTCAAAGTAACCCGAAACCTTGAGTGCGATAAACCGAAACGACCGTCTCGATCCAAGGATCGCGTTGCCGCAGACGGTTCGTCATTCGGAGGTCCGAGGCTCAAGATATGGGCCAGAAACCATTTCTGGTTCGAAACGGGGGGGTCCGGGCCGACCCGGCCCGACCCCCCCTGGGCGGCGCGGTGGCCGGCGGCGGCAAACGGCGGCGGCGCGGAGGCCGGCGGCGGCAGCGGGCCGCGCTGGCGGCGGGGTGCGCCGCACGGGCTGCGCACGCGGGGCTCAGCCCCGCGGTTCCTTCACAAAAACGGCGCGGCCTTTGTGCCGCGCCGGTTTCTTCAAACCGCCCCCCCCTCACGTGGGGGGGCCTGCTGGCGGCTGGACCAAAGGGGGCGCTGCCCCCTTTCCTCATGAACCGCCCCCCTCATTAAGAGGGGGGGGGGGGTTTTAATGGAAGGCCGGGGGATTAAATCCCCCGGTTTTTAAGACATCCGGCCGGCCAGCTGGCCGGCCGGTTTTCTCAAACGGGACCGGAATTTCCGGTCCCGTTCTTCTGCTTCCGACGCCGGCGGCCCGGCCGCCGGTCTTCCCTTCCCTTTTGCCGCGGCCCGGAACCGGCCGCGGTCTCCTCGTCCCGCCGCGGCCCGGAACCGGCCGCGGTCTTCTCGTCCCGCCGCGGCCCGGAACCGGCCGCGGCGTTCGTCATCCGGCGCGGTGCGTCGGCACCGCGCCCCTTCGCCGTGCTTCGATTCTTTTCAACGCGGCGCGACGGCGTCGCGTTCTTGAAGATTTTCCCTCGGCGTGGCGCGACGGCGCCACGTAAATTAATTGTACGATCATCCGCGTGGTGCGACGGCACCACGCTACTTGCTTCCACCCGCATGAATAAACATGAACGTTGGAGGGGGTTCGGCCGTGTTCGTGCGGTCCGGCCCCCTCACGTTAAATTAATAACGCAACTTAAACAATCAAGCATCAAGTTAGACATGCGAGATCCACGTTCAAGGAAAAGAATAAAGGAAAAAAAAACCAACAACCCCTACTTCGGTTTTAAGATTCGAAGAATCGTCTACGATCCGCGGAAGACGGCGTCGCGGAAGTCGGGCGTCGCGGTCGTCGTTCGTCAAATCCGTTGACGAAGTGCTATGCCCGAAGAGACACGACGATGGCGGATCTTCGTTTGCCGACGAAGGTTGTCCGAAGAAGAGATGGCGTCCCCTTCGTTGTCACGGTGAACGAAGAAAGGAGTTGCGGCGTTCTTCGTCGGAAAAGAGAGCGTTCCTCGTCAAGCCTTGAGGAAAGTCAAATTAAAAAGGAAACAACGAACTCAAGAACCCTTACCTCGATAGTCGCACGTTGACGGAGTCGTGGAATATCGGTGTCGATTCCTTTGACGTCGGAGGAAGATTCGTTGTCGAAGGCGTTCGTCGCGGAAAACCGTCGCGGAAAGGATGACGCGGAAGAAGTACGTCGCGTCGCGGATACGGCGTCGCGGATGGACCGTGTTCTTCGGCGGAGAAGTTCTTCGTTGAAGAACGTCGTTCTTCGCGTTCTTCGTTGAGTTTAAAGAAGAAGGAGAGAAGCTCTTCACCTCTCAAGAAGACAAACGATCAACCCAAAATAAAATAAGATCACATCTTATTTTATTATTACAAAACATAAAAGAATTTCAAAAGTTTGAAATTCAAAAGAGATAACTCCACATTTAACTCACTTATTTAATATACATGAATTGTATAATTAAATATAAGTTAACTTGTCAAGCCATTAAGAGGGAGAGTGGGGAGTTGAAAAGGTGGGGGTTCGTGTGGGCCCCACCACACTTAATCCTCCCAAGGGAGGTTAAGTGGGTGTGGGTCCCACTCCCAACCACCTTAGATAGGTTTTAACAAGTTAAAAATAAAATTGTTCTACACAATTTTATTTAACTCAAACTAAAAACCCCAAAACGAAACTCTCAACCCGCAACAAACGCAACTCCCGAAAAGAACTCTTTAAGCGAATATCGGCGCTGCGAGTTCATCGGTGCCCTCAGATTTCAATTCCGAGCACCGGATCAAAAGTTAGGAATTCCCGCTCGTTCGTTCACTGAACGTACCCGAGCCAAACTTCGGAAATTAATTCCGGGCACTCCGGGCCTCGGAATCAGGTGCCGTCTGAAACCGCGCTCTTGTAAAATTCTAAAGAAAATTAAGAAAAAATTTCCCTTGAATTTTACGGGTCTTTACATTACTCCCACCTCAGGGCTTTACGTCCCCGTAAAGCTACAACAAAAACTAGGGTAACAAAAGAGGATACTGAGCACGCATCTGAGCCTCCCGCTCCCATGTGCTCTCCTGGAGATTCCCGTGCCGCCATCTGTTGCGCACAAGAGGAATCGATCGTCCATGTAGGACCCGCTCCTGGATGACATGGACCTCTTTTGACGTGGCCCGGACCATCTCTGGTCCCACAAGAGCTGCAAGATTTCTTCTTTGCCGAAAAGAGAAACCTGGTCTCATCCCCTGGATGAACCACATTTTTTGCCTAAAACAGTCAATCCTAACATGGATGATATTAATCCATACCAAGGATGACGTCGTAAGGCCTCGACGCTACCACTAAGAGATCCAACCGTTACTCTCGCCTCCAAGGGTTGAGTCACACTGTCGGCATCAGTGTGTGGTAACTGGTCTCCTCCAGTAGATGTCTCACAAGTGAGGGTCAAGTCAACAGTCAACTGGAACCTCTTAGTAACATCACAAAAGAGGACAGGAAAGAAAACATCACAAAAGAATGCGTCTTTTATTATTGCAGCTCATATTACAAGACGCTACACAAAAGCAACATCAACATGGAACTAGAAGTACAAGAGACGTATCCACTAGTTCCGCTCCTGTCCACCTGCTCCCAGAGCTCCAGCATTTGTCGCTGCCTCAACCTCGGTGGCTCCCTCCAAGCCTGCGGATCGAGGAGTCGGACAGTCACGTGCTAGGTGACCCTTTCCGCCACAGGAGTAACATTGTCCGTTTCTGGCACGCCTGGCTCTGATCCCACCTCGGGTGCCCCGCACCACCGGTCCTAAAACCCGAGATCGCCCAACTGCTCGTCTGGTCCTCCTGGACCTCTGCATCATCTGTCTACTGCCCACAGATGACTCGGCTTCTGATCGAAAAACACGCGTCAAAGACAGAATCTCCTGTACACGCTCGGGGTGTAGAGATACTGGCACAAACTCCACCCTGAAGAAGGTCTCGAAGTCTTCCCATGCGAAGTCCATCTCATCGCAAAACTGAAACAAGTGGCTCCACCACCTACCTGCTGCTGCCTGAAGGAGGCTGGTAGCAAAGATCACCATGAAATCTGCCGGCGTCCCCACTAGCCTGAAGACTCTCACCACAGCCTCCAGCCAAACCTCAGCCGCCTGGGGATCCGTCTCCCCGCGAAACCTGGGCGGTCGCTGGCGCTGAAACTCATGCAGTGCGCTGAGGCGACGTGCATCGTCAGCGGCTGCTGCTGGAAGCATCGGGGGCTCGGCGGGTAGAGCTACCGCCGGTGCCACTGCTAACAAAGGGCCCTGCACCGAGGCCTCGTCGCTCGGTGGGCTGTCGTCACGTTTGATTCTCGGAACCCTAACTGGCTGCCGTCGTGGGGCCATCCTGAAAGAAACAACGTAACACGATCAAACGATTATACCTGGTGAGCTGACCTGGTTTGAGCTGTTTTAAGGGGAAAAACTTTTGAAAACATACACGCAATCAGTGTTTTCGTGCACAAAGTCGGAAATCAGTTGTCAGGGTCCTGGTGTATGGATACGTCGGCCGCCCGCACCAACACTGGACTCCCTGAACTGAAAACCACACTCGGTACTCTCAACACTATTGCTTCACAGAAAGAAACATCAGAGTTATAAGTTCTGCGGTAGAACCGAACCCCTCTGATACCAATTTGTCACGACCCGTCCTCGGGGCCCGTGCCGTGACTACCCCAAGCCCGCCTTCCATAGGCCAGGGACTGGAGACTAGCACCAAAGGCGTAAAATCCCGATAACTGGGAAGGCATTGCCTTTATAAAGAAAACAAGCACCACAGAGTACAAGCGGAAGTAAAACACTAAGTACAAAAAGAAGAGCTGAAAAGTAAAAAGGGGCCGGAAATACAAGCCCAACTGTAAAGTACAACTCGAAAGGGAAAAACAGCGACTGAAAAGTAAAGCTGCTTCGTTGAGATGTCCACTGGAAATCCCACCTGAAGGGTGGGTACAGATAGCTCCTCTGCTCCTCGGGTCCCGCCATCCGCTCCGAGTATGTTCCGCCCAGTGGTCCTCCTCCGGGTACCGCCTCGTCGTATAGTCCACCTCCAGGTACCGTCCAGTCCTCGAACCTTCGGCTTCTGTCAGCACTGTCCGTCGTCTGCAACCAACACAACGAGGTGCGGGCATAGCCCGTGCAGGGGTGAGTATAACGATACTCAGTAGGGACCCCGAGACCCTCAAGGTCTCACTAAAACCAACAAGGATAAACACAAGAAGATCTCAACAGATAAACTCTACTTAGGTGTATGCCCATACATATACCTAAGTTATCAAGTAACCCATCTCAATCATGAGGAAACACAAGGATTGTGAAAACGACGGATAACCACTACCCGGGTATATGCCCATACATATACCAAAGTTAGCAAGTGACCCATCTCAATCATGAAGTAAACACAAGGTCAAAAGTCTCAGCTCAAACCAGGATTTTCATTATCGAAACCGTAACTGCTGAAGAGCCCCGTCTCTGAAGTGTTCAGTAGTCCTGTCACGACTCCGAGGTACTGCTCACTAACCTAAGACTGCTGAGGTACTCCTCCTGTCGAGTACTGCGGGTTTGCGGCCAACTACCTGGCGCTCCGTCCGCTGAGGGTCTGTCGCCAAATACCGGGCGCTACCCAGTTAGCCTGCTGAGGTACTCTCCGGACGAGTACCGCGGGTCTGCACTGTCACACACGTACTCCGTCCGCCATGGGTCTGCACCTCAGAAAGTAGTGCTCCGTCCACTGGGCTAGTCGACTCACTCCAAGTCGAGTCGGTCAAGCAGTCGTCAGGTCTCAGCTAGTTACACGGTCTCCGTACTCTGCACGCTCGTCTTCGGGAGGGTCCGCTCCACGAGCTACTGGTCGATACTCCAAGTATCTCAAAGTCCCACGAAGAAGTGTCTCAAAGTCCGTCTCGTCACAGGGGTCTCAACGCAACAGACGGCGCGTCGATCGGACGCCCGGTCTGTGAGTTATTAGCCTTTTCGTCCCAGGGGCCCGGTTGGTTTCGTGAGCGAACCAAACCCGGCCGTATCTCAACTGTACCCCGAACTCTCATAGGGTATACTCATAGGGACCGTTTCTCATCGTGATCATCAACGTCGCTGACGGTTCGTCAGACGGACGTCCTGTCTGAAAGATAACAGCTTTTCCCGTTCCAGGGGCCCGGTTGGATTTCGGTGCGATCCAACCCGGCCACTATCCAACTGCACCCAAAACTCGGGCGGAGGGTGCCAAAAGTTTCGTATCGTCAAGAGGAAGTCAACAAAACAGACGGCGCGTCAATCGGACGCCCGGTCTGTGAGTTATTGGCATTTTCGTCTCCGGGGCCCGGTTGGTTTTTAAGGAAAAACCAACCCGACCGTACTCCACCTGCGTCCGAACCTCGGGCGGAGTATGCCAAAAGATCCGATTCACTAAGAGGAACACAACGCGACTGACGGCGCGTCAATCGGACGTTCGTGGCTCAAGATATGAGCGTTTCCGCTCCGAAGGCCCGGTTGGTTTCGTGAACGAACCAACCCGGCCGAACTCAAAGTAACCCGAAACCTTGAGTGCGATAAACCGAAACGACCGTCTCGATCCAAGGATCGCGTTGCCGCAGACGGTTCGTCATTCGGAGGTCCGAGGCTCAAGATATGGGCCAGAAACCATTTCTGGTTCGAAACGGGGGGGTCCGGGTCCGGGTCCGGGCCGACCCGGCCCGACCCCCCCTGGGCGGCGCTGGCGGCGGGGTGCGCCGCACGGGCTGCGCACGCGGGGCTCAGCCCCGCGGTTCCTTCACAAAAACGGCGCGGCCTTTGTGCCGCACCGGTTTCTTCAAACCGCCCCCCCCTCACGTGGGGGGGCCTGCTGGCGGCTGGACCAAAGGGGGCGCTGCCCCCTTTCCTCATGAACCGCCCCCCTCATTAAGAGGGGGGGGGGGGTTTAATGGAAGGCCGGGGGATTAAATCCCCCGGTTTTTAAGACATCCGGCCGGCCAGCTGGCCGGCCGGTTTTCTCAAACGGGACCGGAATTTCCGGTCCCGTTCTTCGGCTTCCGACGCCGGCGGCCCGGCCGCCGGTCTTCCCTTCCCTTCTGCCGCGGCCCGGAACCGGCCGCGGTCTTCTCGTCCCGCCGCGGCCCGGAACCGGCCGCGGCGTTCGTCATCCGGCGCGGTGCGTCGGCACCGCGCCCCTTCGCCGTGCTTCGATTCTTTTCAACGCGGCGCGACGGCGTCGCGTTCTTGAAGATTTTCCCTCGGCGTGGCGCGACGGCGCCACATAAATTAATTGTACGATCATCCGCGTGGTGCGACGGCACCACGCTACTTGCTTCCACCCGCATGAATAAACATGAACGTTGGAGGGGGTTCGGCCGTGTTCGTGCGGTCCGGCCCCCTCACGTTAAATTAATAACGCAACTTAAACAATCAAGCATCAAGTTAGACATGCGAGATCCACGTTCAAGGAAAAGAATAAAGGAAAAAAAAACCAACAACCCCTACTTCGGTTTTAAGATTCGAAGAATCGTCTACGATCCGCGGAAGACGGCGTCGCGGAAGTCGGGCGTCGCGGTCGTCGTTCGTCAAATCCGTTGACGAAGTGCTATGCCCGAAGAGACACGACGATGGCGGATCTTCGTTTGCCGACGAAGGTTGTCCGAAGAAGAGATGGCGTCCCCTTCGTTGTCACGGTGAACGAAGAAAGGAGTTGCGGCGTTCTTCGTCGGAAAAGAGAGCGTTCCTCGTCAAGCCTTGAGGAAAGTCAAATTAAAAAGGAAACAACGAACTCAAGAACCCTTACCTCGATAGTCGCACGTTGACGGAGTCGTGGAATATCGGTGTCGATTCCTTTGACGTCGGAGGAAGATTCGTTGTCGAAGGCGTTCGTCGCGGAAAACCGTCGCGGAAAGGATGACGCGGAAGAAGTACGTCGCGTCGCGGATACGGCGTCGCGGATGGATCGTGTTCTTCGGCGGAGAAGTTCTTCGTTGAAGAACGTCGTTCTTCGCGTTCTTCGTTGAGTTTAAAGAAGAAGGAGAGAAGCTCTCCACCTCTCAAGAAGACGAACGATCAACCCAAAATAAAATAAGATCACATCTTATTTTATTATTACAAAACATAAAAGAATTTCAAAAGTTTGAAATTCAAAAGAGATAACTCCACATTTAACTCACTTATTTAATATACATGAATTGTATAATTAAATATAAGTTAACTTGTCAAGCCATTAAGAGGGAGAGTGGGGAGTTGAAAAGGTGGGGGTTCGTGTGGGCCCCACCACACTTAATCCTCCCAAGGGAGGTTAAGTGGGTGTGGGTCCCACTCCCAACCACCTTAGATAGGTTTTAACAAGTTAAAAATAAAATTGTTCTACACAATTTTATTTAACTCAAACTAAAAACCCCAAAACGAAACTCTCAACCCGCAACAAACGCAACTCCCGAAAAGAACTCTTTAAGCGAATATCGGCACTGCGAGTTCATCGGTGCCCTCGGATTTCAATTCCGAGCACCGGATCAAAAGTTAGGAATTCCCGCTCGTTCGTTCACTGAACGTACCCGAGCCAAACTTCAGAAATTAATTCCGGGCACTCCGGGCCTCGGAATCAGGTGCCGTCTGAAACCGCGCTCTTGTAAAATTCTAAAGAAAATTAAGAAAAAATTTCCCTTGAATTTTACGGGTCTTTACAGAATAATAAAATATAAAACAAAAAAACCTCATAAAAAACCTATAACCACTAGAAAAAATAGATAAGTAAAAATCCAAATAGTTATAATATGAATGCAGAACATATATGTTGCATACAAACTTGAACAACCATTAGGATGATCATATGTGAAGAATAATCATTGAAAATAGAAGATGAAAAAACATAAAAAAGGATACTACACTATAATACCAGAGCCTCAACTAAACCTAATCTCCAAATCCCATCCAAGATGTTCCCACAGGATCATGCAATCATGGTTCTCATCCCAAATTGAACCTACCATAAGTGATAGATTCTTGGGTACCCATGTGAAATGGATACTGGAGAAAGGTGGGAGTACATAAATTAGTAGTTCACCACGAAAATCATCTTGTACTACACCAACAATTCAATGATAAGTGAATTTTTCATGATTTTATATAAACAATAAAAATAAAAAAACATAAATAAATCGATACCACCAACAATATTTGATTCATCCTATTGTTGGAATTTATCTGAGAATATCATGTGTTCCATGAAAACCACTATAACCCCCTGGGTGACCAAGTCCAACCTTAGAACCTATAACCAGTGTTGATTTTTAGGTCAATGAAAATGATTGACCAACTATTAATTTTCTAGTGTCAAGTTTAATATAAACACATTGTGATGACTCTGCTACCCAATAAAACATACCCAGGTCTCCCTAAGATATATATATATATATATATGTATGAATTTATATATATTTCAAGTAATAAATTACTTTGGAGTGATCAAAAAAATATTAATTCCATTATGTATGATCAACCTGAGCTCCTTATCTAAGGAGGCATCACTGATAGTAACAAAGACCTCCTTGATGATTGTTTTATCATCCATGTATCATAGAACCCACCTAAATGAATTTTATCAGCCATGGGATTAGACAATAAGAAGAATTGATGTACCTTATAAGTTTTAACTTATCCAGGTATCATAGAACATCCTAAGGGATTTTCTCATACGTAAATGAAGATGACTCCTATGGGAATTTTCCATCACATAAATAAAATACATCACCTATAGATGTTTTACATTTCATATCATCGATCTCATAATCTAGTTTTTATGAAAATAGAATTTGGCAACCACAAGGCGCCCAAATGGAAAACAATATAAGATCCATGACCCTGGTTAGTCAAACACCAAAATATATAAATAGTTTCCGTACCAATGAACATCCTCTCACTATGGTTTATATTACTGGGAAACCCAATTAGGTCCCCAAGGTCTCACATTTGGTGAGGCACCATACATTGGATCCATCAGGACATTACAATCCAATAACCCTACAAAGGGTCCTGGATATCAGTCTTAAGTATATGCCCATCCCTCCTAGTGAATTGAGTGCTACATTGCCAGATTATATAACAAAACCTATCATATCTCACATGGTATAACTCACAAGCAATGGTCTAGAGTGATTACAAATTCCTCATCTCAAATTCTAGGGTTATCCTAGGTCATTCCACTCTCCAAACTCTACTCAGGGATCATAATACCTATATGTATTTTTGGGGAATCATTATCATTAATGCCTATCCATTAGAGATATATTCATTAAGATAACTCCCATGGTTATTAGTAGCCTTATAACCTTATTAATCCAATCTTGTCACAATTTAATTAGGAAAATATTATTCAGTTATCAATAATAAATAAATTAAATGTTTCAGTTACCAAAAGGGTTTTACTACACATTGTTTCATTAAATATAAATAATTAATTCTATGGGAGATTTATGGGGACCACCTAAATAATTTTATATAATTTCCCAATTTTTTATAGCATGAAAGATCATTATATGGGTTCATAAAACATTTACCATGATCAAATGAGCTCTCCTCAAAGACATGTGCTCCAAACTCAAATTAAGAAACTTCACCAACTATTTATATCATTTATACATAATTAAAAATTTTGATATAAAATCAGAATAAATCCCAAAATATCATTGGGTATCCAACAATCTTGGAATCTCAGATCAATGATATGTTAGACCCCCTAGAACACCCCAAAAAATACAATGATCCAAATTCTCATCATTTGTTTCCATTATATTCACATAACTAATTTAATTTTAATTTAAAACTAAAATATATATTCTATTGTATATATTAATTAAAACAACAAGAAGAACTAGGTGGAATTTTTATTTTTATATCCCTTTTCAATGATAAAAAAAATCTAAATAAAATTCAGGAACCATGATGTAGAGAAATATCCATAATAAAAATACAGTAGATCAAAATAGAATTGGTTAGGACGATGAAGGATGAGACACATGTCCATGATCTTTTAATGAAAATTACATAGAATCACAAAAAAAATTAAGGTGGTAAATGAGAATGTAAGAGGATATACCCTCTAATTTCACATATGAAAATAAAGAAATATTCTATTTTAAAGGCCACAAATTACCTAATGTTATAGATTGACTAGATGTTTTTGTTGTTGTAGTCTATCCTATAACAACCACCCTAGCCTCTACAAGGGTTTTCCCAATACCTTGAGAAAATTACTGAGCTTCATTCCCTATCCAAAATAGTGTTTTTGAGGTATTCAAAACATCAGAGTTCCATTTTAAATTGTGTTTCAAAATATGAACATTCCTCAAAATTCAAAATTTCAACCACTTTTTGGAATTTTAAACATATACAAAAATAAAGACTTATAAATTGATGACATTATATTTATTACATTTTCACATAAAATCATTCCTAATCCATCCTTTCATCTCTAATTTTTTTTATTTTCAAAAAGTATTATCGATCACATTCCATAATGGTCATCCTATTAGAAATCAAGGTTTAAAGAGTAGTTTCCATCTCTTATTACCAAGAAATATCCCATGAAATTCATTCCAATGATTAAAAATATCATCCCATACCTTTTCTCTTAAAAGTGATCTACCAACTAAATATCTAATTACTATCGAATAATGATAATGTTCTTTAATATACTGTCAATATAATTAATCCCAAGATTTATTAGGGTAGATATTTTCTTGACTATGTGACCATAATATCACCTATCTCCCATTGACTGGGTTGAGTGATTAAGAGTGAAATGTTACTCCCTATCCACCTTCTCACAATTTGATTAGTTTTATTAATATTAGAGTTATAGTATTATTTATCCTTAATAATTGGATTATATTTTGGATAGTAATTCTTATTAAAAAGTCCCCTCAACCATAGGAATAGATACAGATAGTTTCACAATGATTTTTCACTGAATAATGTCAAATTGTTTCACTATAGGTGGTTCTTAATCGAGATTAATAGTTGTTGTTATAATTATAGAGTAAATTATGAAATCGTCAACTCTATTAGAAAAGACACTACTAATTAATTATGAAAATGAGAACATAAAAAAATTCTTAATTGGTCAGTATCATCAACTTTATAGTGGTCCACTTATACCACCTCATTGACCTTTTTCTTATTTGAAAAATGGATGTCTTTTGAATTTTAGTGTTCTATATAAATATTATTTTCTATTTATAAGAATAATAGGATCCAATTTTACTGAATATATCACTCCCCGATCTTACACTTGTGAATCTATATAATGAAAATTTAAGAGAAATGATTTAGTTATTAATGTAAATATTTCTATTAGTGATAAACATCATAAAATATTAATAACCTATAAGAGATAGTTTATTTTTTTTAAATTAGAAATATATATCAAAAATCATTTTCTTATATTCATATTTATAGTTTCCATTATATCATTATACAATTATATATTTTAATCCATCTCTACATGTTTATTAAGGCCTTAAAAATAATATTTGTATTGAAAAACTTATGAAAGAAGTTATTTTACAATATTGTAACTATCACTATCTGGTCAATATTTTTTCTCCATCCTGATTATAAAAAGGATTACTCTAATTATTGTGATCCTCCATATATGTAGTATAAATCTCTTAATTTATGTTCTCTATGTCTTTAATTCAAGGGTTGACTTTTTTGATGATATTATATTAACTATGTACACTCACAAATAAAAAATTCCTATTAGAATACCATTCTTGGTTTCTTCTAGAATAACCCATGTTTCTAGAATTGGAGTCTCATTCATTTAAATTACATGATTTATCTCTATAGAAGTAGATCATTCATCAATTAATACTAATTATAGATTAAAAAAAGATTCAATACATTAATATAAAAATGGATGTAATATTACAATGAAAGGGTGTGTACTCCACTGACATGGTAAAAATGAAAATATATGACTTGGACTTACTAACATAAAACTTTTTAGGATTTTCTATTGTGGGGGTGTTTATGAGAGATCTCAAGGATTGTATAGTTTTAAAGGATGAAATAGATCCAATATATTAGCTAATGAGGTTTCTTTATTTTGGAGAGATGGTTTGTGCTCTATAGTTGGATGTTGTGGTGTAGAGATGAAAGTGGGGGGGGGGGGAGAGGTGGAGTCTTAGGGTAGTGTTTTAATAGGTTATACCATTTTTTCATAGTTTCTCTATAGTGACGTGTGATAGTGTATTATATTTTTTACTATGAGATAGAGGTGTTGAATAAAACATATTGGATTGAATGATGATTATTTGGTTATACTATAAAAAACTGCACGAATACAATGCGATGACTCAACTATAGTGTGGATTATAGGAGGTGTGAGTTTTGGGTTTCTGCTATTTTTGGGGTAGCTTTACCATAGAGGAGGGATACATTGAACCATCTTCAGGGAAAAAGGGGTTTTAAATGTGTTTCATCACACTACATCATTATCCATTCTCTTATGTTTTCAATTCGACGACATAGAGATATAGAAAGTTTTTTTGTGGAATTTGACTAGGAAGGTTGTGGAATTGTTCCTCACATTGGTGTAAAAGTATTCTATTTTTTAGAAATCACATGTCATGGTGAAGGGGGTTATACCATGGTCTTATGTTTTTCAATATACATATAAAAACCCAATCCTTCTTGGACCAAAACGTTTTTCTCTCTTTCATCTCAATTTTTGGGTGACCTAAGTGCATCTTAAGGATGTCATTTGGCCTCATTTCATTGATATTAAAACAAGGCTATGAGAGATCAATCTTTTGTGGATTTAAGTGAATCTCTATCTATTTATTTCTATTTTTCTCTCTATATTTTTAACTATTTGATATCATCAGGACATTTCTGTTAAGTGGAACCAATTTTTTAGTTGATTATTGGGTAAGAAGATGTTGTGGGGTGTTGTGATTTGGGTGATCAATGTGTTATCCATCATCAAGGTTCTTGGTAGTGGTATCCCACCCATTCTAACCTTGTAAAGCGGTTTCTAAATCCTCATTTGAGGTAGTTGATCATTTCCTTTCCCATATTATTACATCATGGGGGATGGGTTATGCTCTTTTTATCTTTTAGAAAAATATTATGAACTATACTAAAAAATATAAAGAATTTTACTAATTTAGTTTTAAGGATAAGGGGATATAAAACACATTTTTTAACACTTTTTAATTATATATATTTTGATTATATTGGATTGGTAACTTGATAAACACAATGGAAGTTGGGGTTTTTTTATCTATGGTAGTTGTGACTACATAACCTTTTTTGTGTGGTAGTTTGTTATCACCTTGAATAAAATAGGATAATTAAGAACTAATATTTGGATAATGAATCATATGAACATGTAAATTATGGATTGTCTGAGAATTACTTTTAAACAATGAATTCAAAATGATTAAAAGAACCTTTCTAAATCTGAAAAATTATATGCCAATGTGACATGCAAATAGTTGTGATGTTTGTTTGTGATATGCTTGGTGGATGTGATGTAAAAAGTGTTGTAATGATTGGTTCTGATGTACAAGATAGATTTGATGTGAAAAATGTTGTTATATGGGGGTGGATGTTTTAAGAGATTATAACTGGAAGTTATGATATGTAAAGTGGTTACAATGTGGATAGTTCATGTGGTTAATAAATGGTGGAAATGTGGGGATTATTTCCATGATGAGGATGTGTTTTTTTTGTGATGTGTTGTGGTAGTATCCGAAAAGTGATGGAATAAATGGTTAATAATTAAATTGAAATAGAAATGGATCATCTAGATATTTGGTTAAGATGATGAAATGTAGGTAAAGTGGAAATTAGAAAATTAGATTAACTTAAAAATAAATGTGGTTGTTCCTTATGTCTTATAGTGTGGTGTTGTATAATTAGTGTTTGAAGAAAAAGTGGAAAATGTTCTGTGTATTTTAAATAATGCAGTGACATGGTATATTACTATTATTGTGGGCCCATAGGTTGATAATGTTTGAGGATATATATATATATTATATTAATTGTGTCTTTAATATGGACCCCACCCTTGTTAAACAAATTATGTCGACAAACAAATTGTTTGGTGATATTGTTTCTAACATACTAGTAGTGAATATGGATGGTGGGCTACAAGACCTTCCCTACTATCTTTTATAGGAGATGTTGAAAATAATGATTTGGGATGGCCATAAGTCAAAATTTCATTATGGGGATGTTTTATGAGAATGATTATAGCGTGGTTTGTTAATTATATGAGGAGGGAATGGGGTTGATGTATTTCATGTTCATGATAACCTACTATTCTGGTTATAGTTGTTACAATGGATGTGATGTGACCGAAAGGTTTTCTCGGGGAATGAGATGGTGTGATGTGATATTCAGGGTGTGTTTGGATAGGGTTACAATATAGAAGATACTGGAGTGCTAGGACATATTTCATTGGAGTGTGAGAGTGTCAAACAAGTGTGGAAGTGGTGTGCGTTACACTTATTTTCAATATACTTCTTATTATGTTACAATTATTGGATGTTTTTTTGTGAGTACGCCTAGGTGAGTTTGAGATTGGATATTTGAGCAGTTTATGTGTTTTCGGTTATTAATTTTTCAATAATTTATGAATTAGTGTCCTCATTTCATATGTGCATGAGACTTTGGGTTTGATCCAACTGATTATACGTGTATGCTTTCCCCTTGTATATAAAAAATCTTTTTATGGTTTCTAGAAATGTATTATGGAACATTATGAAAATTAATAGCTCATACCATTGGGTATTTTGTTGAGTCAATAATATAAGAATAATATTTTGGGTATTTATTTAGAAATTCCATATATTTGGTTACCTTATTCATTCATTTTGGGATGATTTTGGTTAGTTTCATTTTTATCACTTCTTTTTTTCATTTCTTCAATTTACCATATATCATGATACTATGGTTTAGAGGGTACTTACATCCATTTAGGTGAGTGTTTTATGTCCTTGGTTCTTGTCACTATCCCAGGGCCTACTCAAGGTGGGACTCATGAGTCATTATCTCATATCCTTCACTATGAGTCTTGGATGGTTTCATTTAGAGGGGGGATTGGGAAAGGGTTATATTAGAGCATTTTTTAGGTATTGTATGGAGTTTATAGTTAGGTGGAATGAGGATTGTGTGGTTTGGTAGGTGAAAACATAATTTGACCTAGATTCATCACATAGGTTAGGGTAGACTGACTAGGAAATGAGATTTTAGCACCACCATGATTCAATATAAGGACTCTCAACCAACTAAAAGACCAAGTGAGATTACACTGCTTGATTGTTAGAGACTTAGAAGAGGTGCATGCATCATTATTGACTTGTTTTATTATTTTAATTTGGTTTTTTGGGAAGTTAAATTGAATTAAATTAATCTTAATGAACATAAAATACTATTAGGATGATGAAATATTTTTCCCCTTTCAACTTTGGATCCTAGTCATCAAATGCATGTGGTTATATAATTGGGTATTTACTTAGATGATCTAGTTGATCATCATAAGATCAACCCTCTTGATGAGGATGTGAAATGGTAGTAGGCCATGAATTTTATCTGGTGGTAGAGTCTAATGATGTGTGAATTCTATATTTTTTATCTATATAGAGAGATATTGTTGGAGGATCTCAGGATATCATTTATTTTGATTCGAGCTCCAATGGGGTAATAAGATATGATAGTGGTCAGTCATATGTGTGAAGTTTCATTTCAGTGCGGGAAATTTTATCTTCGTGAGTGGGAGAATGTATGTGTTTCATGGTTCTACTTTTATATAGATTTCTGAGCCGAGTAATTCTCATTGACCATGAAATAATTAAAGAGGTAGGATCTCTACAATATTTATTAGGGTATCATGTTTATTCAGGATTATGGGATTAAAATCAATTTTTTTTTTCATTTATCCCCACATATTTTTCCTAATGGGGTTTCTCTAGCATGGTGTATTGAGGAATCACTCCATATTTCTATCTAATAATTAGTTAAAAAATTTACATTAATATTGTTTCTAGAGGTTTAAAAGTATTAATTGGTGATTGAGAATATTCACTCATTATTTCATGAACCGTCCCCTGGGGCCCATGCCGTGACTACCCCAAGCCCGCCTTCCATAGGACAAGGGCTGGAGACTAGCACCGAAAGGCATAATCCCTAAAACTGGGAAGTCATTGCCTATGTAACCTATAAAGACACGCAACCCAGCACGCAGTAAGATACAAACACAAGTAAAATTAATAGTAAACAAAGTGAGTACAGTAAGAAAAAGGGGATAGAATACAATACACCTCTGAGCACTATCCAATCCTAGTACCCTCATCCTCAGTCAGCGCTGTCCGTCGTCTGCATCCAACACAACAAGGTGCAGGCATAACCCATGCCAGGGTGAGTATAAAAATACTCCATAGGGACCCCGAGACCCTCAAGGTCTCAAAAAATCCACCAAGTATAAACCACAATGTATGAAACCATATGATAACTCTACTTAGGTATATGCCCATACATATACCTGAGATTTCATGTAATCCATCTCAATCATGAGGAAAATACAGAGGTATTTACTCAGCTCACACTAGGTATATCATTATGTATGGTAGTAGAGATGATTAGTTATATATACAGAATCATCTTATTCTATTAAGAGGATCTACTTCTAACCTACACACAATCGCAAGGAGTTAACCCGCATAGGATCCCTTGGAGATGACCCCCACAGGATCACTAAGAGCTGACCCACATAGGATCGCTAGGAGCTCACTCACACATTATTGCTAGGAGATGACCCACATAGAATCACTAGGAGATGACCCACACATGATTGCTAGGAGATGACTCACACAGGATCGCTAGGATCTGACCCATACAGGATCGCTAGGAGCTAAGCCACATGGGATTGCTAGGATCTGACCCACACAGGATCGCTAGGAGCTGACCCGCACAGGATCTCTAGGAGCTGACTCACACATGATCACTAGGAGAACTCTTCTCGTCACAACCCGCTACTGGGTTTCCGCACTAGGCTTGCTCGTCTCTGGGAGAGTCCATTCCACAAGACACTAGTCTATTCTCCAATTTCCATGATGTCCCATGAAGAAGTATCTCAAAGGACTGCCACGTCATATGGGTCTCAACACAATAGATGTCCCGTCAATCAGACACTCGGTCTGTGAGTTATTAGCCTTTTAGTCCTGGGGCATAGTTGGATTAGTGCGTGATCCAACTCAATTGTACCCCATATTAACCCAAATCTCTAGTGGGGTATAATCAAAGGGATCGTCCCACTCCAATATTTCCAGTTCTGTTAACGGTTCTTCAAAAGGATGTCTGGTGCCACAGTTATGTTCAAAAGAATGTAAACGGGTTATAGTGGGCCTGTGTCTCGTCCAACCTAGTCGAACCGACCCGGCCCGACCCGTACTGGGATGACCCAGTTCGGGTCGATACAGCCTGACCTGATATGTCCGGCCCGGCCCACTGGGCGGTCCAACCCACTCGGTCCAGCCCGACAGGCCGCAAGAGGCCACGGAGGGTCGCGGGTGGCCGTGAGGCCGCATGTGGCCACAGGGATGTGGAGGGTGCTGCGAGGGCGTGAGGTCGTGGGGTGGCTCAGCTGGGGAGGTTAGGCCGGAAGGGTGGTGGCGGCTCAGCCCAGACGGTGGCTCGGTACGGACGGCGGCTTAGCCCAGACAACCGCGGCGACTCAACCTGACGGCGGTGGCTCGGCCAGGCGGTGACACCTCGAGCGGTGGTGACGGTGGCTCAGACAGCTTCGGAGACTCAGCCTGGATGGCAACAGTGTCTAGGTCTAGTGTGGGTGGCCCGAATGGCAGCAACAGCTCAAGTGAAGAGGCCGTGGGTGGCAGCTCAATTGCAGATGGTAGTAGCGGCTCAGGCGACAGCGTGGGCGGCGGCTCGGCCGTGGACGGTGGGGTGCCGTTCCTTCACCGGTGACCGGTTTAGCCAGCCTCTCTCTTCGTTAATCATCATAGTGTAAGAAAATTTCTTCCATATCAAAGAACACAATAAGGAATAATGAAAGAGGGGTTGAGCCATGTTTGTTTGGCCCACACCCTCCTCAATAGAGTGGTAGTAAGCAGCTCAACAAAAATAGGAGTCAAGAATGACAAAATCATCAATTTAATTCGAATCGTGGTTCAAATCATTTTGGTTGATCCATATTCGCCACGATTTCCAAGAATGAGGAAAATTAAATGAGAGAAAATATATAATTTAATAAAAAACCACTACCTCATTTGCTTGATGATGTCTACGAGGTCGTTAGGAAGAAGATGAATCATTGGGAAAATACAGACCTTGGTGTCGTTAGAATTTTCCTCGATTGTCGGTTTGTGCGTCGTCCTCTTCCTTGATTCCGAAGAACGTTCTTCAATGTCATTCATCATTCGGAGAATATGGTCTTCATTTATGTTCTTCGTTCAAAGAAAGTAATCCTCCAAGAGCTCTCCCCTTTGCCAACCCAAAGGAAAAGCGGTACCAATATACTTTATCTTAAGAAGAAATTAAGTTGGTACACACACACAAGTTGGAAAAATTAAAGTATGGCATTAGCATAATTAATGTGGAGGAAGCTCAAGAGGCTCCTCCACATTAAAGAGGGAGTTGAGAGAATTTTCCCTCATTAAGAGGGGAGTTCAAGAGGTTTAAACCTCGGGTGGTCCCCACCACCATAAACTCTCATGAGAGGTTAGGCTCAAGTGGTCCCCACCACCATAACCTCTCATGGTAGGTTAATTCAGGTGGTCCCCACCTGTGAAACTTCTACATGGTAGTTTCAAAACAAAATAAAATAAAATGTTACACACTTTATTTTATTTTATTCTTTTCATGAAAAACCCAAAAATTAACTTTCACCCTCGACCAACTGTGGTCGAGGCGAAAGTCTCCTTAAGCGAATACCAGTGCAGTGATTTCAACGATTTCCTTAGATTTTAATTTCGAGCTCTGGTTTAAAAGTTAGAAAAACCCGCTCACATGTTTACTGAATGTACCCAAAATAAAGTTTCAAAATTAATTCTGGGAAATCCGAGCCTTAGAATCACACACCGTCAATTTTTGAGGACTTGTAAAATTCCCATTTAATAAAAAAGAATTTACATGGAAATTATGGGTCTTTATATTCTACCCACCTCAGGGCTTTACGTCCCCGTAATCCAAAACTCAAACTAAGGGAACAAGTGTTTATACTGAGCATGCATCTGAGCCTCCCGCACAGGATTGCTAGGAGCTGACCCACATAGGATTTCCAGGAGCTGACCCACATAGGATCACTAGTAGCAAACCCACACACAATTGTTAGGATATGACCCGCACAGGATCGCTAGAAGCTGACCCACATAGGATGCTAGGAGCACTCTTCTCGTCACAACCAACTACTGGGTTTCTGCACTAGGCTTTCTCGTATCTGAGAGAGTCCGTTCCCTAAGCCACTGGTCAATTCTACAACTACCATGATTTCCCACGAAGAAGTATATTAATTTACCACCATGTCATAGGGGTATCAATGCAATAGACAACATGTCAATCAGATGCCCGGTCTGTGATTTATTAGCCTTTTAGTCCTGGGGGCTCGGTGGGATTCGTGCTTGATCCAACCCGAACATACCCCATCTTAACCCAAATCACCAGTGGGGTATACTCAAAGGGACCATCTCGCTCCAAGATTTCTAGCGCCGCTGATGGTTCATCAAACGAACGTCCGGTGCCAATGTTATGGTCAAAAGAATGTAAATGGGTCGTAGTGGGTCTAGGTCTGGTCCGACCCAGCCCGAACTGTCCTAGGACAACCTGGTTCGGGTCGACACGGCCTGATGGGTGGCCTAGACCATTGGGTTCAGCCCGAATCACTGGGTCCAGCCTGGAAGGATGCGAGGGGCCGCAGAGGGCCACATGTGGCTGCGAGGCCATGGTGGGTGCCGTGAGGGTGCGAGGTCGCATGGAAGCTCGGCGGGGGCTGTTCGGCTGGAAGGGTGGTGACGACTCGGATAGTAGCTCGGCCTGAATGGCGGAGATGACTCAGACTACGGCTCGAACATGCGGGGGTGGCTCAGCCCAGACGGTGGCGGCGGCTCGGTCCGGACAGCAGTGGAAGCTTGGACAACAGTGATGCCTCAGCCTGGACGGCGGTAGCAGGTCGGATGACAGTGATGACTCGGCCCAGATGGTGGCAATGGCTCAGCTCGGCGGTGGTGGCTCAGATGGTGGAAGCGGCTCAGGTGGCAAGGCCACAGGCGGTGGCTCGACTGCAGTTAGTGGTGGCGGCTTGGGCAGCGGCTCGGCCACGGACGGCGGGGCACCGTGACTTCGTCGGTTTCCGGTTTAGCCGGCATCTCTCTTCGTTCATCATCGTCGTGTAAGCCACTTTATTCCATAACGAAGAACACAATAAAGAAGAATGGTGGAGGGGTCAGGCCTTGTTTTTTTGTCCCGCACCCTCCGCGTTAGAGAGGTATTAAGCGGCTCAACAAAAAACAGAGTCAATAATGAAAAAATCATCAATTTAATATGAATCATGGATTAACTCATTTTGGTTGATCCATGTTCTCCATGCTTTCCAAGAACGTGGAAAAATAAATGAGATAAAATCAAGAATTTAATAAAAACCTCCTACCTCGTTCTCTTGATGACATCGACGATGTCGCGAGTAAGAAGACGAATCGTTGGGAAAAGATGAACATCAGTGTCGTCGGTGTTTTCCTCGATTGTAAGTTTGTGCATCGTTCTCTTGCCTGATTCTGAAGAACGTTCTTCGATGGCATTATTTTTTTGGAGAATAAGGACTTCATTGGAGTTCTTTGTTAGAAGAAAGAAATCCTCCAAGAGATCTCTACTTTTCCAAACCAAAGGAGAAGCGGTGCCAATATAATTTAACTTAAGAAGAAATTTAGTTTTCACACACACACAAGTTGGAAAAATAAAAGTATGGCATTGGAAAAACTAATGCGGAGGAAGCTCAAGAGGCTCCTCCACATTAAATAGGGAGTTGAGAGCTTTGTCTCTCATTAAGAGGGGATTTCAAGAGGTTTAAGCCTCGGGTGGTCCCTACCACCATAACCTCTCATGGAAGGTTTGGCTTGGGTGGTCCCCACCACCATAACCTCTCATGGGAGATTAATTCAGGTGGTCCCACCTATGAAAATTTCATATCAGAGTTTCAAAACAAAATAAAATAAAATGTTACACACTTTATTTTATTTTATTCTTTTCATGAAAAACCCAAAAATTAAATTTCACCCTCGACCAACTGCCATCATGGTGAAAGTATCCTTAAGAAAATTTTGGCGTTGTGAGTTCAACGATGTCCTCAGATTTCAATTCTGAGAATCTGTTTAAATGTTAGAAAAACCCATCCACACGTTTACTAAACGTACCCAAAATAATGTTCAAAAATTAATTTTGAGCACTCCAGGCCTCAGAATCATGCGTTGTAAATTTTTGTGGACCTGTAAAATTCCCATTTAATAAAATAAAATTACATGGAAATTTTGGGTCTTTACACATTAAGAGGTTGTCCATGATAGGAGAAAAATTGGTTCCTCAAGGAGATGAGTTTTCAAAAGATATTCTTATGTGCTGAGGTTTTTTAGGTTTTAACCATTGGGGAGTCAACCATGTCATCTTTAATTAAATCCTTTTATGGAAATGTGTTTTTTACTTTTCTTGAGGGCCTCTAGATATTTTTATTTGTATGTGGGGGATTTGACCATTATCAAAATTAGTGCCCCATTTTTTTTCCAGATATGTATGGTAGAGGTTGACTTTTCCAGCATTAGCCACAACAGTTTCTACCAGGGAGGTTGATTAAGTTGTAGGGGTAGCAGGATTATACTCGGATGAGGGGAGATAGAGCCAAAATAGGTTGACGATATGACACTCCTCATATTCATGTACCTCAACATACATGTGTTCATAGAGGTTTCCATCAGAAGAGAGGTAGAGGATCAAATCATTGTTAGTTTCATGTTATGGAGGTGGAAATAGAAGAGGTACATAAAATCATTTGATGTATAATCAGTTTATCATCTACCCTTTTATTCCTTTCTAAATTGAAGAACTTCACACTAATTTTATTTACACACCCTAGACCATTCTCTAGGACTATACATTGAGAGGTTTCCCCTACACCTCCTGTTGAAAACTCTAGTCGAAGGCCATATATTCTATTTTGAGCTTTATTAGGGGTGTAGGATAATATTGTTTCCATATTATTCATGGGGAAATACCTTATTAATTCAGATGTAGTAATATTATTTCATCCTCTTAATCCACTAGTTGTATTTTTTTCACACTGTAAAAGACTAATTCTATAGGAGAGTCATGTTCTTGAATGTGGATGGCTAGCATACAGTTTTCATCAGATAATAGGGCTATCATTTTAGCAGTAGGCATGTGGATCCACTTATTTATTTGATAGATGATTGTTCTGTGGGATCTATAGATACATGGATAATGGAGGTTCCAATGGTAATTGGGATGTTCCTTGATTTTATTCATGAGGATGTTGTGATGCTACCCCCTAGACATGATATCGAGTTTATGACAGATCTACATCTTGGTGATTCTCAAACTTTTATGGCTCGTTATCGGATGAAACCCTTTGAGTTGTGGGATTTGAGGATTCAGATAGGTGATCTAATGAATAAGGGTTTTATCTTACCCAATGTGCTATCATGGAAAATTCTAGTACTATTCTCTATGATGGAGGATTATAGTATGAGTCTGTTTATATAATAATAGAGGTTAACATTGGTGATGACCAAGAATATCTACCCCTCTCGATAATTGATGATCATTTTGTCCAGTTTTGCGGGGCATGTTGGTTTTCCAAGATTCACCTATGTTCTGGATATCACTAGTTGAGGGCGTTAGAGGTGGATTTCTTAAATTCTTCATTAAGATATATGTATGAGTACATCAAAATCATGTTCATGTATTTTATTTTCATAAATGCACTAGTTTTGTTCATGGGGGCCATTAAGTCTGTGATCTATGAATTCATGGACTTTTTTGTAGTCATGTTCATCAATGAAATATTGATTAGTACAATGTTAGAGGTAGAGAATACCTATCATATCAGAATTATATTGAAAGTTATTTTATTCAATCATCTTATTTAATTTTATAAAAGTTCATGTTCTGGACATGAGAGGATAATTTTTTTGGGCATGTTGTTTCCCAAAAAGGTGTGGTTATGTGCCCATTAAATATTAAGGAAATTATTTCTCATATATAACATGAGAGTGTGAAAAAATGTTTTTTTGTTCCATTAGTATTACTCACTATTAGTGGAGTTTCATTTCTGATTTGACAAGGATCTAGGAACCACTGAAAACCTTGAATAGGAAGGAAGAATCATTAGCTAGACTATTTTTTTCTAGGCACCATTTGATTACTTGAAATAGAGAATAATATATTCCATAGTTCTCCAATTTCCATAGGAGGGGGTAATGTTTGAGCTGTTATTTGATTCCTCCTATGGGGGATTTGGTTTTTATTGATGTAGTTGAAGTAATATATATATATTATGATTCTAGGTATTTTCATCCCATGAGATTTACTATAAAACTCATGTTCTAGATCTAGTAGAGGTTGTGTTTGAGAAACATTTATGGTGACAATATCTAATTGGAGAACACATTTTCTCTTCAAAGATCACTAAAGTTTGAGGTATATATTTTATCAGTGTTACCCAAATTTACTGAAGTGGAGTTAGATGGTTTTTTCTATGATTATGACATTGGGTTCCTGTATAACTTATAAAATGGTTAGGTTGTGGATGACACATTGAGATGGATGTAATAGAAGGATTGTTTTCAAAAGTTCAATGGTTCATAGAGGGATATTGGGAAGTCATGATCCATATACATAAAAGAAATTCTACATGATAGTAGAGGTTACATTATTAATATGTTTCTATAGTGTTTTGTGTTTTGGAATGTGGAGTAATTTCATTAGAGAGAGTTATAGGTAGGTATGATTGACAATTTTATTAGCTATGGTGATACTCTAGAGGGATGGTAGGAGGAAGTTTGGATCAATATTTTATTTCATCAGAGTATTTTTAATCCAACAGTGATGAATGAGGGAGTCCATAATTATAATTATAGATCATATTTATTAGTGCACCTAATATTTCCAAAGATTTATTGTGGCTTGAAGATGTAGTTTTTTTCTTGGGATTAAACAAGTAATGCTAGATTTTATATCCCAGTGTGTGGTTTTGCAGTAGGTTAAGAAGAAGAATCTTGTCCTTTGTGGTTTTTTATTTCCCTTAGACGTTCCTGAGTATACATAATATGAAATATGGAAAGAATTTGTCAAAGGGTTACCTTGATCTTAGTGTATTCATGATGATATCTGGGTAATCATGGATCAATTGATGAAATCAATAGACTTTATAGAGATATAGGAGTCATGTTCCAAGGATGTTTTTTCTAGGAGGTATGTGGATGAGGATGTGTGGATTCATAGAGTTCCAAGGACTATTTTTTCAGACAGGGACACTCATTTTACCTCAAAATTATGCATAGGATTATGACATTTGTTAAAACTCAGTTTCACCTCATCATTTCTTCCCAACCTTAGATGGATGTGAAAATAGAGAATAAAATATTTATATGTTAGGATATATTTTTGGCATGCGTCACAGACATCTATGGATATCATCCAACTAAATTTCCTTTTATTGAGTTTTCTTATAAAAATATTTATCACTCCTCAATCGGGATATCTTAATTTGAGGCTTTGTTTGGGAAGAAATTTCAATCTCAGTTACATTGCGGTGATTTTGGGAGTTTTCCGTTTTCAATCATGATGTGGTTCAAATCAAAAAAGAGAAGTATTAGGTTCTCCTTGAGTAGATAAAATCCTCACATGATTAGAATATGTCCTATTTCGACCACAATATGAGGTACTTGGAGATTGAGGTTGGAGACCACATTCTCACAATGATTTATAATTGGTATAAGAAGAATATTTATGGTTGGGGGAGTAATATCTCACCATTGGTTGTTGGGATTTTCATGGTGTTGGAGAATGTTGAAAGGGCGTATTATCAATTGATACATCATCCATAGTTTTATAAGACCAATAATGTCTTCCACATTTTTTATATCTATCGATATCTTAATGATGAATTCCATGTCATTGACTATGTAGAGTTGTATATCAAATATGGTGTTACATTTTTGAAGAGGATAATATAGATCAAGGATCATTGGAAGGAATCATTTTTTAGATTAAACATTCCCTTGGTTTATGTGTTTTTAGGGATGGTATCCTAGAGGTGAGTACATAGAAGCATGATATGTGAACACATTCTCAATACCCTAATTTATTTTTATTTTACCAGGAAAGTCTGTCAGGGGGAAAAATCCCCTGACCATTTATTAAAAAAAGAAAAAGAGTACAAAGGGCCGAGCAGTTCCAAAATCACAAACCCATTCAACCAAAAATTCCACATTCAAATTTCAAGAAGTCCGCCAAAATCCACCTCGAACCACGATCAGATCCACCGCAATCCAAAAAGAGGGTTCCTCGAATCCCGAGACAGGACATGTCTCATCCATCCGCCGTCGCCAGAACCTGTCAACCTCACCGTCCACCGCTGAAGAAGGTGATCAGAAGCATCAGCGGCAGCCGTTTCATCAAGCTCCATCACCAAACATGGAAAACACATCACCATGCCAGCATCGAGAATCATCCAAAACCGCAAGTTCATCCCGAAGTCACAAACCTCCACCAACAAACACATCCAGAACAGCAGATTCAAAACACATGGATCACCCCACCTCGAAACCTTCATCAGCGTCGAATAGAAATCATGAAAAATCCCATTGCCACCCTCCAACCCACACATAGAGACCACAAAGTCCAGCCGAAGAGCCCCCTGCTGAATCATAACACAGAAGGTGGAAATCAGCCGTGAAAGGATCTCCAGGGCCTCAGTAGAAGAAGAAAAACCCCAAAGCACCGGATCTGGATCCCCTTTGCTGCAAAATCAAGACCCCGAAGAATCCGGACCTTACCTTCGCAGAAAGCTGAAACACGATCCCGACGCACCGGATCAGGTACCCCCTCGCCGCCGTGGAGAACCGCGACCGTGACGCGGCGCCGACCATGACCCCACGTAGCAGAAGAGCCGGAGCACCCGAAGCCGGAGGACCCACGCCGCGGGAGAACGAACAGACTCACGATCTGGGCCACCCTTCACCGAGGAAGCAGCCACCGCACCACGAAACAGCCTAGAAGATCGAGGAGGGGTCGCCGCCGTACTAAATGTGATCTATGTTAATGATTCCATCATATGAAGAGGGTAAAATTAATTCATAATCAATATGTGTTATAAAATAAAACAATCTAAATATATGTGGGAAAATCCCAGCCACCTAAAGAAGTTAATATATTAATACGAAAGATGGAATTACATGATTTTTGTGCTTAGGTCATGTTGTGTGATAGTTATGGTTATTGTTGGAATGTTCTATGTGGAAGTTATAATGGCGGTGATGATGGTTTTCCATTAGTGGTGGCTTGAGGTTGTTGTGAGATGGTGGTGGCATAAAAGTTATGATGAGATATTTGAGATGTTTCTCATGGGGTGGTTTTTTGGACCTCTTTCCCTCATTCTTCTTTCTCGGGTTGGATTAAATTATCATGGAAAATAATAGTTTCATAAGTATGTAATGTAATGATATGAAAATTTTAACCTAATAATTTGAAAATGTTTTGATGGTGGAGGTTTCAGGGGGAGGTCCCTAGGTGTTTGAGGACAAAAGATAGAAATGGAGCAGATATCTCGTCTTTAGAGGTTTACATGGTGTGGAGTGATAAGCAACTCAATTAGGTTGGTCCCAATTGTGTGGATAGGTCCAATGTAACATATAATCTTGGGGATTATTTTTTAGTGGTTCATACATTTTTTGGTACATCTATGCTATGGAGTGGTGCTACGATATAGTGTTCTATGTTTTATGATATTGAGGTGTTGTTTACAATATAGGGTCTTAGAGGTGGAGTTTTCTGTTCTCCTATAAAAATTGGCATAGTTACTACATTTTTTCCTTACTATAATATAGAGATAGGGAGGAGTGAGTTCATGGGTTCAATTGTGGAGCTTTACTATGGACTAGGGATGTGGTGCATCCTCTTCATCAATAAAGGTTCCAATACATGGTCCTTCCCAATGCACTGAGGTCCATTATTCTTTCTTTTCATATTTATGACATTGATATAGCCATTTTTTTGTTGGTATATTTTAATCTCTATGTTGTGGAATGGTTCCTCCCATTTACAACATAGTCTTCTACAATTTATCATTTCCATGGTGTTGTGAAGGGGGTTGCATCATGGTATTATGTTTTGAAGACATGCAATAAAAACCTAAAAACCTCTCGATCCAAACCATTTTTCTATATTTATTCTTAGTTCATGGATTACCCAAGTGTGTCTCAAGGAAGTATTTATCCACCTTTTAATGATATTCAAACCCTCCTTTTGGAGACCTATCCATTGTGGTCTTAAGTGAGTCTTCCTCACTTTATTTTTACATGATTCTCTCTATTTTTTACTATTGTCCATCCAAAGGAGTTTTATTCCATGAGAAGCTATTTTTTATTGATACATTGGTATGAAGATTTGGTGGGGTGTTTTTTTGATCAAGGTGTTATCCTTCATTAATGTTCTTGGTGGTGGTCTTCCTCCTAGTCTAAACTTATACAATGGTTTAGAAATATTTGTTTTTGGAAATATATCATTCTCATCTCATACAGTTGTATCATGTTGGAGGTTTATTATCTTGTTATATAATGGGAATATAGTATGAACTTTCTTAATAATGATAAATAATTTTACCAATTCAATTTTAATCTAAAGGGCAATGGAATAACATGTTTTAAAACATTGATATTATTTATATTATGTTTGTATGTGCTTGATTACTTTCTGAAAGTCATGGTCAACTGGATATGTTTTATGATGTGTTTATTTTGAGTATAGAACCTGTATTATGTGGTTTTTATGACCTATAATTTAATTATTTAAGATTATATTTCAGGTTTTTGAATTGGTTTCACATGGAAATTGTGTCTTGTATTGGAATAACATTGAAATTGAGAACATAAATTGATTAAAATAACATTTATGAACCTAAAAGTTTTTATGGTAATGTGATTTTAAAAGTGTTGTGATGTGTGTCTGTGATGTGGGAGAGGAAGTGATATTAAATGTGTTGTGATGAGTGGTTATTATATACAAGTTAGGTGTGGATTAGAAAGTGTTGAGATGTATGGTTGAGATGTGGGGGTAGATCTGATGAGATGTGGTGCATAAATATTGTGAAGTGATTTCTATGTGAGGCTATTTGGAATAAGGATAATGGGAAACTATTTTTTTGTTTGGCATTAGTTCCTCAATAGTGATCAAATAACTGGTAAATAATGAAATTGAAATGGCTGGGATGGATTGGATAATGGGTGGAAATTAATAATGAAAAATTATTTTGAAATAGGATATGTGGATTAAATATTTATTAATAAATATATAATGAATGGTACCAAATAATAAAGTGGATTGAAAGGGGGGAATATTGAAATTGGCATAACATGAAAAGAAATATCTCTTATGGATTGTTGCTTTTGGTTTTTTGTGTAGTGTTCTAAAATTAGTAAAGCCAGTGAATGTGGTGGAAGTTATGAGACATGGTGGTGAAATTGTGAGTTAGGATGATACTATTATTTTCAACCATTAGGTTGGAAATGTGTGTGACTATATATATATAAATGTATTTTGTTTTTTCATTGTGATTTCTATATGAACCTACCCATGTTAAGCACATTGTGTCGAAAACCCATGGTTATGGGGTGCATTTACCAATATCCCATTGGCGGGGATATATTGTTGGCTACCATCTCTTCCCCACTCTCTCATCGAAGAGATTTTGACCTAAAAAGGTTGTGATGTCTATATATCAAAAGTAAACTGTGTTGATGTTTGATGATATGGATTATAATGGGGGTTATGAATTGTAGGAGGTGGTTATGAGGTTTATTCCCTTCATGTTTATGTTACCCAATTATTGTGGTTATTGATGTGGATATGTATTTGATTTTATGGATTTAGTTTGGGTGAGATGTGATGTTATATACAAGGTTTAATCGAGCGAGATGTGATGTGCTAGACCATGTGTCTTCTAGAGAGATGTGATGTGATTTTATGGATTAAATGTATTCCAATTAGACATGGTGTAATGTAATTTAATGATACATTCTTCTTTGGTTGACATGTAGTATGATTTTATGTGATATCCCTTCTCTGTTTGTACAAGGTTACTACATAGAAGAGAATGGAGCTGTTGGACATATGTTGTAGGGGTGTGAGAGTGGAAACCTAGAAAGAAAGTGGAGTGGGTCACCCTTCTTATCGATATTCTTTTTATTATTTTGCAATTATTGGTTGTTTTTTTGGAGATAATGATTTGATTAGGATGATATAGATTAGTTTACTTATTTCAGTTCTATTGGTTTTTTAGTTTTCTCACTAGTGAATTAGTATGCTATTTTCAAATGTGCATGAGAGACTTTCAGTGAGATCCCAATGAGTATACTTGAATTATATTCCCACGTATATAGAAATTGTTTTTTAGTTTCTAGGAGGAATTCATAGACCATGTTATACATTAATAATTTGGATCATTAGATATGATGTTGATTGGCTATTATATGACACTTTTTTTTGTATTTTTTTTGGATATTACTGGTATATTATAAATTATTCATGCATTGTGGGTTGTTTATATTTAATTTATTTTATATTATTTAATGTAGGTAATTTTGGTTTATTTATGTTATCACTTAAATATATATTAAAATTATTAACCCCTTCAATTAAAGTGAGATATTAGTACCATCAGTTCTTGATACCAACCTGAGGTCTACTTAAGTTGGGACATGAGTGTCATTATATATCTTCTCTCATTGTTATCCTAATAGGGATGCCTTTTGATGGAGGGGGTCATGGCATAAATAATCCATTTATTTTATGAATCTAGGTTTTCTGAATTTAATAAAATCTTTATCAATTTGGATTAATTGTGGACGTAATTAGATATTTTCCTTGTAAAGGGTTTTGATCACCCATAGACTATAACTATTAAAAGTATTGGACTCTCTATAAACCCATTATTTACTCTAGAGAGTACTTAACATTGGTTTTATATATCATATTCCGTGAAGTGATATATAAATTTTTGAATCTATGACTTATATTTGGTGAAGGAACCCTGGAATAATTTACATCATCTAATGGGTTATTTTTTTCCTCTTGATCTTATTTTCCCTAATTAGTATCCACTCATTATTAATTTACATATCTTATTTTGGACCTAAAATTTCTTTTGATTCTTCACCTCTTATATCCTCTCTTGACACTATTCCTCTTTGACATAATCATTTCTTTATAATAACATCATGATGAGTACAAGAACATGGTCTCTGTAGACATCATCATAACTAAAGAAGTATATGAGAGGCTTATATTCTTGGACACAGTCTTCTACACCAATTAGATGAGTTTTATATTCACCATCCATGTGGTTTAGTACATTATCATTTCTTATGAGATCATCCCATACAAGATATAATTCCTATACATATATATATATATATGATTTAGTAATTTAATCTAATGATATTTTTATCTATCTATACAGCTAAAAGTGTTTATCCACTAGGAAAACTGGTAATTTATGTGTTGGTTAAATATTCATCCAATCAATGGTAACTATTTCTCCACTATAATTGGGTTCAATATAGATATCCTGAATTTAATCCCTTGTGATTCCCCTATTACTAGGCACTTATTATGGTAGTCTTTACTCTCATTTACTAGGTGGTTGGAAAGATCCATTTAAAAATGAATATTCCATTCCCCCTACCAATAATAATTGTCTTATTATTTTTATTCATTTATTGGGGTCACATTAAAATCCAATTAATTATTTCTATTAGTATGTCATGAGGAAAAAACGTTATATAGGTTCAGTCATAGTGAGAGAATAATATAATTTCAATATTAATTGGAATTAGAGTGATAAGAATAGTTATGTGAATATGATAATTTAATAAGGATTAAAATTTATTTCCCTATCAATTTTAACCGTGAGTGAGGCCACTAAGAATGGAATCATATAAAAAATTCCTCATAACATATTTTTACATTGTCCATCATCATCCTAGTGTATAATTTTTTATGGGTAATAAACAAATAATACTTCCCAAATGTTTTAATGGTCTTATAAAATCTTTATACATAAAAAAATATTACATTTTTGTGAGAACCCAGACCATATTAGTTCAGATTCATTGGTTGCATAACTATATAGGCACTGAATAAAAGCCATCCCATCCCAATGGAATAAGTAATTTATTTGTACTGGTAACCTAAATTCATGGTTGAATATAAAATGTTATAAAATACAACACATTATTTTTAGTGAGAAAATCATAATTTATTATAAAATATACTTCCATATTTATCATAATACACTTCAAATAATATTGTGGAAAATAAACAGAAGAAAGTGGTGATATCAAATTCTTGTTAAGGATTATGTAAAATAGAATCTATCTTGATTAAAAAATAAATAGTAAATATGGGATAGTAAATAACTAAAAAAATACACTTAATCAAAAACATGATCATGAAGAAAAATATGGAAGGATAAATAATGAAGAAATCATTCAATATAAATAATTACATGATATTGAAACTTATCCTTTGATATCATAAATAAATAGAAAAATCACACGAACATCAATAACATATTTCATAATGATGCAACATATTATACCATAAAAGATAAACTTATAATCGAGGAATTATGCTAAGAAATCAAAAATAAATTACTCTGGAAATGGATAAATACCCAAACTATTTTCGTTCATGATACCTAATGATTCATCAAGGGGATATGTATTTCTATTCCCCATATGCCACGTAATATGTCCAATGTATTTAACATTTGAATAATGAATATAACATAGTCAATATTATATAATAGTAAATAATTTTCTATATTAGAAGAACTAATATATAGAATGTAAATACATTCCCTAATAAAAAATATCATAATACATACATAGAAATATATTGTATGGTATCATTTGATTATATCCTTAGTAATGAAAAAATATTCATAAAAATATTATGGACTATATGAAAATAATTTGAAAATATCACTGAAATATCTCTTGTTGAAAATACCATTTTCATTTTTATGTTTATTATTTAAAATACTATAATGAACAAAATATAATGGAAAAAAATATTCTTTGTAGAAAACCATGTAACATTATAATTTAAGCTTTAAATTATTTAGTGGTTAGGATGATGAGAAATTCCTTTCATGTTGAGTCTGTTAATAAACTGATTCATTTAAAATTTTCAGTAAATTGTGAAAATTACATTCTTTAGAATTTTACAAAATGATTACATTGAATTTTTTTATAAAAAATCATTCATGAAAAACAATAATGTTAAACAATAATTTTAGAATAGTGAAAACAATTCTTAGTGACATTCTTAAAAATACATTGACATGAGAGAAAATATTTTCTTACCAAAGATAAAATAGAGTCTATTTTTCTAAAAATATTTTCTTCATTATATAAAGTTCCAGTGAGAGAAAAATGGTTCTATTACATGAAAAGTATATGAACAAACAAATTATAATAAAACATATAGGTCTTAGGATATTAATGTCATATAATTCCTCCAATGAAGACTTAATCATATGCAATCCCAAATATTGATGATATTGTTAAATAAATCCATATCACTGTGGTCACTTTCAAATAAGAACCACACAAAAGAGATAAAATTATATAGATAGGTAAACCTAATTTATTTTCATGAGAAGCATTATAATATACATTCATTTCAATTATATTCACCACATAAAATAAACAGCGGTGAATATGATGTTTGTATTATAGAAAGAAATGTTAGATGATAAACCCCTACAAAAATCATATCATTAAAGTGAGAATTAATAAATGGGTTTATTATGTTGAATAAATGTATATCCAGTAAAAAAATTGGATGTAAAAAATAATAAAATTATTGGTTATTTCTCACATAATCATAGAATAAAAAATTCAATGATGTAAAATCATAACCCAATGAATGGAAAATGAGTTAAGAAACCCATTACCACACGCTTCCACATTGTTGAACATGATTTAAAATCCTTTATATGGTTTTAAATTTTTCATTTATTAATAATAGAACCATACTAATATTTATAATATAAAATATATGATCAAATAATAACATATTACACTATATTCATTGGTAATATTTTTATTATCATTATTTCTGGTGTTAACAATATAGTTTCTTATGAATGTTTCATCATAGATGTACATATACATGTTCATAAGGTATAGTTTCATCATCTACAAAATTATTTCACTTTTATAAATACTTTATTTATTTATTAGATAAATTTGTATAATAATTCTTAAATATTGGATATAGAAAAATGTATTATTATTTTATTATATATAGTAGTTAGTATGTACAAATAAAAGTTGTTTTCACTTTTCGATGGATGGTGAAAAGAATCATAAATAATAATTCACCATTAAAATTATTTATTGTAATGTATATATAATATATAATCATCATATCTATCCTTATTACTATCCATGTAAATTTAAAATGATAAACGAATCACAGAACTTCACGGAGTTGGTAGTGTGCACGTATGAACGAGCGATGTTATCATCTTCTAATTATTGGAAAGTTATGAAGGTAAATGACATATTATTTTTTTCAAAATATATCTATTCCATATATATCATATATACTCATTAGATCTATATTTATAATAATATAAGTAAAATGGTGATGAAAAAAATACAACCGTGTGGAGATGATAAGATATACTTACTCATGAGAAATGATTTGGATTTCCACGGGATGGAAAGGAGGTGGAAAAATGGTTTTACAATAATAATAATAATAATAATTCCTTAGTATAATTATGATATTTTATTTGTTATCATTGGATAGGTACAACATATTTAATGGATGTTGAAGGAGAAAGTAACTTAAAAGATTCAAAAAAGATGATTATATCCTCTTTGGAACACTTCAATTAGATCCCTTCTTAATGAGCCTTAGAATTCTATTTTAAGAATAAAAATTATTTTGATACATGTATATAAAAGTTTAAAAGATAATTAAGTAGTTATTGGATGATTTTTGGTTTCTAAATGTCGGATAAATAAGAGATGGGATTGGTGTCCTTTAATAATTGAGGTGAGAGACACACTTGTAATTTTCCAATGTTTTAAAGAATTATTAAATCACCTTCATGGAAATATGGATCCAAAATGACTCTAATTATAAGGTGAGATGGGTAAGTACTTAATTAAACCATCATTTGTGTTTTAACAAATTATTTATTTTATTGTAACTCTTATTAATCCAAATAGATTCAAAATTAATCATATTATAAGGTGATAAAGTTAAGGTCTAAGAAAAAAACAAAAATGAATTTAAATATAATAATTATGTTATTTTAACACATGTAATTTGTTTTAACCCTTTAATTTTCCATTTTTTACCTTAACCTTAGTAACAAAGTTTTTAATCATAAAGAAATAAAATTTTACTTATAAGGTAAAAATTTGATCATAAATTGAAAATGGTTGAAATTTTATACTATTTATCATCATAATTATTTTATTTCAATTTTTTTTTGATTTTTAATTATTTTTATATAATAGTATTTTTTTTATAAAATGTTATTTTTTCATTATGACATGAAATATTTAATTTGACTCTACTGATATAATGATAACACATTTATTATAATATAAAATCATTAAGAATAAATTATTAATTATTATTAATAATAAAAATAATTTTACACCATAATTCATCAAATTAAAAGAATTTTTTTATTTTTAAAATCTTTTACTTAGATATTTTCTATTGGTTCCAAAATCACTCACTCAACATTGTATAATAATTTAAGTTAATATAATAATAACTAAAAGTTATCAAAAAATTACCATCATGAAAATAAATTTATTATTCTCTAAATAACCTTTAATAATCATTCAAAACATATTTTTTTCACTATAAGAACATATAAAAAAAATATAAAAGCAAGTTACTGACATTTTTTATTTTTAATTAATTAAAATAATATAAATAAAATTATCATGGTAAAAAGGAACCAAAATTCTATATATTTTATTTTCAGATATATGTGGATTAATTTCTCTAATATATTAATATTAGAGAATGTTTTTTGTTGATATTGAGATCTTATCTCAAAGTTTTCCCCTCCTATATTTTAGGGGAAAATATTTACGATGGTTAATATTTTGATTGAACTAAAATAAATGGGATCGATTAACCAAATTTGAAACTCCTAATTACAAATATGGTATCCATTTTTCAAGATTCAATCTCTTTAATTTTATGAAATAAATTTTAAAATAATATTATTAAATTCAAAAAAAAAATTAGAAAGAAATATGTGTTTTTTAAAAATAAAATAAAATAATATCAAAATCAAGAATATTAATGATTGAAATGGAATTAATTTTATTACACAAAATAAAATGGACCATATTTAATTTTTTGACCAAATAAAAAATATAATGAGACTTTTAAATTACATTATTTAATAAAAATAAATTATAGTATTTGAAAAATCAATATTTTTATTAATCAAGGAAAAATCCCACATTATAGAAAAATCAGAAAATATCACCTAGAGTTAATTCAGATATTTTGATCAGAAAAAAGGGAATTATTTTATGAAATAAAATTTCTAAAATTGATATTATGTAATTCTAATTATCACTGAAAAAATAAAGTTAAATCATTTTCTAAATAAAATGAATTTTTGAAGCAAAAAATAACTAAATTAAAAATTGATTACTTATTTATTATGAATTCATCAATACATTTTCATTAAGTAGGACCATTCTAAATTTATTTAATATTTTTTTACTCTTAGTCATTATAACATCCAGGTAAATAAAGAATATAATATTTTCATATTTATTAATATTTTTGAATTAAATATTAATTTTTATTTAAAGGGGATGCTATGTTTGATGGCTTACCCAATACGCAACGACGAGTTTCTTTGAAATCTTACGTTTCACACTAATAATATAATATTATTATTTGAAATAGTAGTTAACGCCTAACCGTTTTATTGGTGAGAATGAATAGAACTAACTAAAATATGATTATACATTTTTTTTAAATGTGTTTACAATTATACAATAAATTTCGGAGGCATAAAATAAGAAAATAATTATATTTTAGGCATAAATACTCTAATATTGACTAAAAGGTCGATTTACTATATTTTTATGGTGAACCCTCATTAAATATATTTTTGGTAACTTTTATACATTCTATTTGACCAAATAAAATTTTTCTTTAGAATCAGGACACCAAAATGTACTTTGGGTAATTTTTTTGTATTTTTTCTGATAAAAATCATTTTTAATGAATAGTGAATAATATTGTATTTTAATTCAAATATGATTTTTTATATAATTCATTTATATGGTTAGATTATCTTTTTAATTGGTTTTAAAGTGTAATTAGATTATATTTTTACCATTTAATCTAACGTTGGTCAATGGAATTAATTTCACATTGAAATTGGACATAAATATGTGTCAATCTTTTGGTAGATATTATTTCTTAAAAACACGCTATTTTTTTTGACAACGGGAATTAATTTTAAAATAATTAATGAAAATTCTATGTTTTGAATTTGGTAAAATTGACATCATTTTTGAATTCAGAATATCAAATATATATTAGGCTGAATTTTTGGTATTTTTTTTGGAAAACATCAATTATTTATGAATAGTGAAACCGTGAAGTAGTAGTGAAAAAAACTAACTATTTCATTTAAATGAAATTTTACCGATTCAGTGGATTAAATTTTGAAAATATGACATACATGGTTGTTATTAGTAATTAAAACATGGTTTAATAAGATGAAAATAATTTTTTGTGAATAGTAAATTTTGACTTTTATTTACTACGGTTAAAGGTAAATAGGGTAATTCAAGTTAAAAAGAATATCATAAAAATAAAAAATTACCTTAACACTTGTGTGGATATACTTTTGATACACATAATCACTCCATTGATAAATTCTCAAGTCATCGATATGAACTTGATAAGTGTAATTTTAACTCAATTTCCATTTATTGAGTTAAACATCCAAGACATTGGTTTTGTATTAAAAAGAACATGTGTGAATTTCCTATGATATATTTACACTAAATATCCAATCATATTGATTGTATTTATTTTTGTGACACATTATTATGTAATTTATTATCCTTAATCTAAGGATATAGTTTTTGTAAAGGATTTCGTCTCAATTTACATTTCATTAAGACACCATTGTCATTATGCACCAATTCAATTTTATACGGTGTATATATTGTCCTTTGGAAAATTATAAGATGAATCCCCTTATTCTAATTATATTATAAAGTTCTAATTCAATGTTATTCCTCAATTATTTTTATTCAAGAGTCTCTCGTTTTGTTAAAAATTCATTAACTAAAATATCGTTTTAAATGTTTTAAAGATTTATTCTTCTAAATATTTATCATTAATGTCCATGTTTTCAAAATGTTTTTAAGTATTAATTTATATGGAAATTAATTTTCTCAAATGAAAATTTATTTAAAAGTTTTAAAGTGGTATGGGACACTTTGATTAAAAAATCACTTTATTAAATCTTTTAAATGGTTTTGAAAATGGTTTGGTAAAGTATTGTTTATTTCAATATCTTGATTTGATATATTGGAATGTGGAAATTTTATCTTTCCTTTATACTTGTGTTATGTGTTATGGTTATGTTATGGTTATTGGGCATTATTTAAATATACAGGTGGTTCCGGGACAAACCTAGGGTGGATGAGCCTGAGATAGCTCTCCAATGCATTGGGCAATGTGACGATGGTAAATGTTAATGTTTCTCCTAAGAGATTTAGGGAATATATTGTGATGGGTATTCCAAACGTGGATCCCAATATAGCTGTGATAGCTACAATGTAAGATTGATATGGATTCCATAAGTTACCTTTATGATTTATCATTTCTATGTGTTATTCATAAATCATATGATTTCATGAGGTATGTTATGATTGAAAAGTATGGTTTCTTTGATTTGTATTTAGTAATGGTCTAATCTATTATTTCCTTATTTTATAACCCTTTCTGAGCTTTTTATGCTCATCCCATGTTTTTGAAATGTTTTTCACAAGGTATAAGGAATGGTAATAGAAAGGAAGTATTCAAGAAGATTTATATCAAGAAAATAACTCTTGTTTTATTTAAGGAGTTTTATTTTTGTGAAACATTGGATAGAGTAGAAGTGTCTACATTGTAATTTTTTAGATGTAATGTAAAAGTGATGGCATAATTCTCTAAAACTCTAAACCTGAAAATATCCTGAATGTGAATTCTCGACTTAACTCAAGATTATGTATTGTTTAAGGCCGAGTCCATATATTCATACCATTCGATTTAATGACAAGTTCACATTTGAAAAATAATATTTATGTAACATATCTAAATTCACATAATAATATATTCTATGTGTTAGGAAATATATTAGGATTATTATTAATTTAACATAAAATGTTTATGGTATTTAAATAATTATTCAATAATATTGACCACAATCTATATCCTATGGATATTTTTTTATTTTGGAACTAATATACCTCAAGGGAAACAATCTCCTAATAATATATGAATTAGATTATATTATATATTTTATATAGGGCCTATCCACTATGAATGAAACCTAATTATATATATTTTTTTAGAAATAGTCTTATATGTTTTATGTTCATCCCTTTCACATTTTTATAGGCCTCAACAAACATAATTTTATTTATTTTAGTTTATTATATTTTCAATGCTGACATCCTCCAACTAAGGTAAATCACTAATAAACTACAAGAATTATATTTGGACTCACCGTAAGCTACATCGAAAACCCCAAAATTATGTTTCATCTTTCATACTTCAATAGTCAATAAGTGAAATTAAATCCATAAGTTTATCATATTATGTATCACTCTTAATACTTCCCCATCATATTTAATCCACTGATCTCTAAGAAGATATATGTTCACTTGTTAATCCGAATAACTTGTAGAAGTTGTATCTCTTACCCATTTTCTACTTTTACTATATTAATAAAAAATTTATACAACTATACTCTATTAAATGTCCTTAAATAAAATTTTTTCTTGGAGGAACTCATTATGAAAATTATTGATTATTAGAATCCTGTAAATTTTTTATATATCCTAGAGACAGATTCAAACAACCATATGTATTAGGAGGCATTTACTTGTCTATAGACTTTAATAGATGATGGGATCTTTAAGGGGATCTATATGATCATAAACCATGAATTATTTGTTTTGAGAAAATTTGTAATGTTATACCTCATATAGAAATTTCTCAAACTCTACACTACTCAGATATACCTTGATATCACATTCCCATCCATTCATAAAATTCTTCCAGAGTGATTTCTTCAATATAGACTCAATAATTTTTTTGGTCATTAATAATGGAACCGAGGACCACTAAGTATAAAAATTTGGTGGCTTCATTGTTCTATTTTTTATTGTTGATCATTATAAATGATTATCATAAACTGTTTGTCTCCTTGGTGTTTTATTCTTGGATGAATTATCTATTTAATGAAATATTATCCCATATATGGACTAATGAGGACCCCATATTGGGGGATTATATGTTATGTTCTGGGCCCATAAAAATTTCATCATTTAGGTTGTGTATTATTTCCATGAATATTAAATTTGTAAGAATTAGTCTAAGGATTCTAGAGAGATTCTAGATGTGGAATAAAATTTCATGGAATAATCCTGCATTAGAATTCTCCACCATATAATTATTTTACATAGTATATTTATAATAATTTTTATGGGGAAACCATCAATATATTTCTTTCAAAAAAAATTAAATGTGTATCAAGGAATATAGTTAGACACAAACAGGTTATAAAATTACGGAAATTGTAAAAACGTATTCAAGTATGTGACACATGTAGGTGGAGGTTCTACATGATAATGTATTACATTTACTATACCTTAAATTAATATTCTTATGCTCAAGAAGATATATGGGTGCATTAAATTGCATGATATATGTGAATAACCTAAATAGTGATGTTTAAATATGATAAAAAAATATATTTTTTATTTAAGGATTCTTGAAAGGATTAAGGGGTCATCACTTTGTTTGAACCCCTTATATGGAGGGGTTGGACTGACCATTCTACTAACTATTACAGAAAAGGGGTTATAAAGTTTCAAATTCATTAATTTTTACCTAACAATTGGATTTATTTGTATTTAATGTAATCTAATATTTTGTGGGGGATTTCTTGTAACTAAAAAATATTTAACAACCCAAATTGATGGCCATCAACATGTTTGATGAACTCTAATAGAAAAAAATTTACAAACATCACTACATTTACACTCTTTGTTAAAATCGACTCATATTAAGAATTCATTATTCCATAAGATCCATATAAATCCCGACATACGTGTCTTTATTGATATCTATATATTTGTAGGATTGTGCGCAACAATTTTATGGTCATCATTTTGGTGGTGTCTTGTAAGTATATTTTCTTTATTTCCTATAAATATATCTACAAAAAGGTATATAAAATGAACATATAATTTTGAAAATAATGGAGTACTAAAATGAATTACCAATAATACAAATATTCACATACATCCCCAGAATCTCATATTATATATCAATAAAAAACCCCAACTCATAAATGGGAATATCATAATTAAAATAGTATTTTATGATTATGAAAGTGTTACTTACCAAAGTCTTTTACATTATACATACTCTCAAGTCCCCAAATAAACATAAAAATTTCATACATGCATAATGTATTCTTAATAGTTCTATAAAATTATTGAGTTTTGTGATAAATACTATCATGCCATTCCCATTAATGTGATATTAAAAATAATTTCTACCTATGAAATCATTCTTGTATCCATAATAATGAATGTACTCAAATTCACAAAAAGGGTTTATCATATTAATAATTCTTTTTTATTACAACTATAACCATGTGTATTAGGGTTGATAACCATATGTTTCTTTCACGTAAGCCCAAATTTCGATGAATTTGTATAATTACCCTAATACAAGGATTTTTAATCTTAAATAGAGTCCCATTTTTTGTGTTAATCATACTTATTGTTCAAAACGTTGTTTGGTTATATTTATCATAATTTAATGTTTTAAATTTTATAAATGAAAAGATGTTTTTGGTGGTGAATTCAGTATCCACCCACTAAAGAAGAAAAACTATTTCCATACACTATTGAAAACGATGAATAAAGATATGGCTACTTAGAATACCTTTCAAGAAAGATTAATAGTTTCACTATAAATGAAATAATTTAAAATTATGATCTTCAATCCCATGACAAGTGCCAAATGTGAATAATCCTTTCCTTGAATTGGTTGAATATTTTTTTTGACTATTGAACCTATAATTGGAAAGCCATTATGGTTATGGTGAACACATATAAATAATGTTTTGAGCTTATAAGAGAGCTATTTGATAGAGGAGTCCCTTCTATGAAGTATAAATCATTTTGTCCATGGAAATAAGTGTTTACAGGTGTTTAAATATTTATGGATGAAGGATGAAGTGAATAGACATTGATAAACATTTATTGAAGAAGATAGACACATAATTTAGAAGAGATATTCCAGGAAATACACTACCTTAATTACTTTATACGCTTCTAAAGTTCAAGTGATTTTTTTCAAGTGTTGGTTAAGATTCATTAATTCCTAAATGAATTTTGATGATTTTAGGAATGGTTGAGATTAGCTGGAATTGATGTAGAGGTGTCCTTATTTGAAATTTATATAAAAATAGAAACAAATGGACAAGTTCTGAATAATGAATAAGGAGAACAATTTCTTGTATTTCTTGATGAAAAAAATGATGTTATTGAGTTTTGAAGAATATTGTAAATGAATAAAATTCTAATATTTCTGATCAATCAAGTGGAACATTATGACGAAAGAAAAAAGTCACATCAAACATCGAAATTCTAAATATTAATGGAAATGTTATGTTGATCCGAATATGATCTAGAGTTCTCATGTTATAGAGAATGATGTAAGATAATATTCCCATGAAATGAAAAATTAGTTGAATATTGTGTGTTACCAACTATGAAAAATGTTCCATGCAACATGTATTTGTTGTATAATTTAATATATTCATGAAAAATTAGTTTTCTAATATTTAAGGGTTTTTTTTAAGAATAAGTAGTGACGCCTAATATTGATGTATTTTGAATATACTTTGAGGATGATTTACAAAAATTATAACCTCTTAATAATGTTATTCTAGGAATATCATTTTAGTTTAAAAATCAACACACAAGTAAAGATGGGAACCCAAACTCAGTATTCTATATGTGTTATTTTATTATAGAAATATCTTTTTTCTCTTGATATACCATTTATGGTTTTTGAAATGAAGGGGTGAAATTAATTATCCACAAATTAACATGAGTGGATGTTATGATCATAGAGTAAAAATAAAAAAAGTAAAATGAGACACTATTGCCGGAGTGTTGAGTATTTGAATGTTAAAAGTTTTGCTACTATATTTATCAAATAACCTATCAAAGAGAAGAGAATTTGTTACACGATATAGTGATAAAGATTAAAAATGTGTCATATATCATTAAATTTTAAAAATGAAGTGTTTCAATGTGTTGAAAATAATAAAAATCAAAGTAAAAACACTATATTAGATATTAATAAGAAAGTGTAGAATCTAGTTGAGTAGTATATAGTGATAAATAAGGATGATCTAAAACTACTAATCGAGTATTATACTTTTTTTGTATATATTAATTCATTTTATGTTCTTATGTTGAATGTATGATGATATATTCATTGGATTTTGGGACAAGATTATTATGAACTTAAATATAAATCCTATGACGAGATGGAAAGAAACTCCTATGTATACATAGTGTAAAGCCATAGAAACTATGAGATACAAGAAAACTGGTGTGTATTACTCTATCCAAGAGATTATTTGAGAGACTCTGAGAAGGTTATGGTTTGTAGATAACCCTACATTTATAATTATGAATTTCTATTATAGTGGATACTACTTGTTTGGGGTACATAACCATTTTGGGCAAGGAGTATAACCTTATACCAAAAGTTTTAAATAATTCTATTTTTGTGCTTTCATTTAATGAATTATACAAGTGATCTTTCAAGGCACTTGAAAGAGTATATCAACAATAAATAACACTAGTAGGATAAATTAAGGATAAAAATTCATAAATGTTTTAATTGAACATGGATTCACCCCTCCCCTATTAGTGATCAATCAATACCCTATATATATATATCATGTTGTATCATTGGGTAGGATCTAACCAAAAGGATCCACATATTTTTAGTACTTTATATACTTGATTAGTATAATAAAATCAATAATTCTTCATCTACATCTAGTAATGATGATAAGGAGGTATCCATTATGAAACTATAAAACATGATTAAGAAAGTGGCAACGATGTTGGGAAAAAATTAAATGAAAAAATGAGGAGGTACCATTATATAATTATAATTATAATGGTTATAAAATATCTATAGAATATATTAATCATTATTCCTCCAATGATCTAATTTCATGTATTAAATGACGTTACAAAAATACAGGCATTAAAATATGTGAATATTTTTACTTGGATGTTGAATTTTTTTTAAAGAATGTCCCTATTGAGGTTTGTTACATATATGATACAATTCCTCAAGTAACTATTTTATAAAAAATCACCTGTGGGTAAATAGGATAATATAATGGAAAATTCAATGTCTGAATATGTTAGATGATGGAATTATCTTACAATGCTTTTAGAATATATGGAATAATATATCACACATTGAATTGAATGAGTTTCATTATTTTATGAATAATATTAATGACTTAAAAATGATAATGAAGTTTATAAGTTCAATTTGGAATGAATAATGATATCCTTAGAGGATGAAAAAAGCTAAAATAAACCCAAAACATATCATAATGAAATTCATGTTAATGAATTTGGAATAGTCAAATATGGAGATTCCTAATAAACTGAGAAAATATGTTCTACCACATAAACATAGATGGTGATCATAATGATTTTTCAAATACAAAGATATCATGTGGATAATCCTCCACCACTATCTTATGGAAAAAGGTAACCCATAGTATAGATAAAGTTTATTTCACTAATTTTATATTTTATGTAAGCGATAAAGAAAAGTTAAAATCTATAAAAACATAAAAGTATCAAAATGATAGGATATCAAAAAAATTGTGAATATATGAATTGGTTAAATCCCAATGTTACTATTTCAAAAAATGAGCTCAAAATATTTGATTTATAGTCTAAAAATAACAAGAATGTATTGCTTAAAAAATGCATATATTGTGAAATGAACTATAAATATTAGAATGTGTTTTCACTACTGGATATTTGAGAAAATGGACATTGATTTATGTAACAATATGTTAGTATTTGGAAGTTATAGAATCCATAATTCATGGGGGTTCAAGGTTGTATATAGAAGAAATATACTACAATAAATTATCAAACTACATTAAAAGGTAAGAATCACCTTATAAGAAATTGATTTCAAATCTTTAAGATCATATTTTATTACTACATGACATGTGGAAAAAACAATGATGGATGATGATATAGTCATGATAAGTAATATTTATTTGTATAATATAAAAGATAACTAACTTGGGCTTATAAGAATGAGAATAATGAATATAAATCATACATTGGATGAAAATGTGCGTATGTAAAATTTGACTCATACTCTAAAAAAGAAATAAAATATAAATGAAAAAGGGTTTAAATCCATTAGAATGAGAATCCAATACAGTTTTAAAGTATTTCATAGTTGGTAAAGTGATCAAATTTCATCAATAACAAAAAAAGGGTCGATATAAAGAAAATAAAAGAAACTATACCTTTGAGGGATTCTTGGTATTGTTTTATAGTTGAATCTCCTAGTTAATAAAATAATAATCCACCCAATAAGGGAAAAGAGAAAATGGAAAAAAATTGGTGTTGAAGGTGAAAAAATATAAGAAATAGTTCTTTTAGACATATTACATTTTTACTTAGTTATTATGAATTTTTAAGGAATATTGGGAAAGTAACAGTGAGCTTGAATTTAAAAAAATTGATCCAAATAAGGAATCCACAACCAAGTAGAATTTAGAGAATTTATTGAATGGTTATATTACCATATAGATAATTTAGCTAGATTTTTTTATAAATTTTTTTCAAGCTGAAAAATAATGGGATTACCCAATTTTCATTCTTTAAGAATCCAATTCCATAAAATAATGTTTTGGGAAGAATAATAATTCAACACTACCTAAATGTGAATAGCCCATTAAATCTAAGACTCTAAACCTGAAGAAATTTGGAGGTGAATGTAATGGGTTGGAATATATAACTAAACCCTATACTAATACAGACATGTTTTTATGAAATCCACTAGGAACCCATATTTGACAAATAGTTTTTAAATTATATGAATATATATGATGATATATATAGAATAATTTATTTTTAGGGATTTCTAACAATGACTAAAACTTTTATAATTTTCCAATCATCTTCAATATAAAAATATAGATAACACTTTAAAATATGGATGATGAAGTATGGTTTTCATTTTAGCACTTATTTTATAACATTTAAATATTATTTTTATAAAGGGGTACTATGAAAATAAAAAGTAGGGAAGAATTGTAACTTAAAATATTTTTATGTATGTTCTAAATTGATCTTATATCTCAAATTTTTTATTTAAAATCAATATGTGAGCCCCAAAAAATTAAAAATACAAAAACATGTATTATATATGGAAATGTGGATAGATTTTTCATATAATCATTTCAATATTATTTAATACAAAGGGATATCTATGTATCATTATAGTTGATTTATTGATGGAACATTTTAAAGGAAATTTGATGAAAATTGTAATTCAGATGATTCAATACAAGTCCTCATTTCTAATAGTCAATTGAAAATGGTGGACTGTGATAAAAAACTAAATTCCTTCCCTAATTGAATTTATTGTTATTAGATCATATTAGGGGAAAATATGTTGATGAAATTCTATTTTATGAACATTAATAGTGGGATAATAATTTGGATAATCCCCCCTCCCCCCCAAAATACAACAGGTGGAATCTGTTTAAATATCAAATAGGATTTCAAAATGATAACCTATTAAAATAAGTATCATCACTCAAGTTATATAAAACCTTATTTAGATAGAATAAGTTCAAATTTGAGGAATTATCCCCCTACAACCATATATATAATTAGGTGTAGCAGAATTTGACCCTTATATTTAGGGGTGGAGAGAAGTTCTATTCAACTGTATTTATTATCAATAAAGGGGAGATAAATTTCATTGAATAATATAGACTATTTAAAAGTGTTAATAATTGAAAAAAAACAATAATGGGGTGATTTATATTCCCAAACAAGTTTGGTTTTATTTTTTTAAACTATGTTTTTTAAATAAATAAGTGAAATGAAGTGTCGGGTGATGAATTGAGTATCCTCCCACTATTGAAGAAGAGTATTTTCCCATAAAATAAGGGTATAGAAAATTGAAGATATGGTTACTTGGAATAACTCATGGGATAGATTCCTTATAGCACTCAAAATTAGATGATTGAAAGATTTGTCTATTAAAACCATGAAAAGAAAAGAGTCTAAGGAAGCCATGTCTTCAATGTGTTGAATGGTAGATCCATTGACTATTTAACATATGGATAGAAATCCTTTATGGTTCTGGAGAATATATATAAATCATATTTAAAGCATAGAGGTATGATAAAATAAAATATGTGACTCATACAAGGATTAAAACTCATATTGTCTACTACAATCAGTGTTTTCACACACCTAGATGAATGTTGAAGTTAATATACATGGACCAAGAATTAATGATGAAGATTTTCACCTGAGTTGGAAGATGTATTCCCATAAATAAACCACTATGATAAATTTATATGCTTATAAAGTTTTTTAGAATAATTTTGAAGTGACGATGAAGAATTATGATATCTAAAATGTATTTGGATGTTTTTATGAAAGGTTGAGATTAAATGTAGTGAATTTAGAGGAGGCCTTCATGAAAATGTATTGGAAAATTGAAAATTTCTTTTTATATATTTTTTAAACATAAATTATAGTTTTGTTTAATTCCAATGTTTTTAATGTTCTATGTTTCAAAATAATTTCTTACATAAAGATCAATGTACATGAATTCATGGATGTGTCTGAATATACAACATATGGAAATTTGTTAAGTCAAAATCAGTTCTATATCCAAATTACGAATATACATAGAAAAATGAAGCTCTGTATAGAAAAACTATGTGATGTAGCCAAATTACATAAGTAATTAATTTTCATGGAGTATCTAAACTTTATTTTTCCAAAGTTTATTGAATATCTAAAATTATATCTTTGTACAAGAGAAAACAGACGTATAATCTAATTTGTAGAAGCACACCACATATCTGAATTCTAATATCCAATGCACTGTATAGTAAAATTCTTCACATTTTTAATTCTGAATACTCTAAATAGAAATTCACATAGACGAGATTCCATTATATACTTTGTTATATTTACAGAATTCAATAATTATATACTCTGAAGAAAAAATAATTTATGATTTTGATAGGGTTATTTTATTATTTTATAAACATCACAAACATTTAACAATGTTTTTCATTCAACCTTAGGAATCTATAGGATATAACCATAATACATTCTAACATAATTATATATGTGACAAGAAATATGGATCTTATATAATTATTTAATTTGGAGTAAATAAAAATTCATTCATGTGGATGATTTGTGTTCAAGATTAATATATCTTTATTTGAAGAGAATCCATGATCAAAGTTATTTTAGATGAATAATAAACGTGGAAAATAATTTCATGTATTTCATGAAGAAAATAATGATATTACAGGGTTTTCAATAATAATAGGTATAATGAAACATCAGTGTTTTTTTATTAATCATGTTATAATTTAAGAAAAAGTCTAGATGAAACATTGAAACTTGAGCTACAATATTTCATGACCACTTCCAAATTGATCCCAGGAATCTTGAGAGTCTATGAGTAATTGAGACTAGTTTTTGGGAATATAAAAATGACATGATAAATGATAATAAATGTTGTGTGTTTCCAACAGGGAAGAAAAGTTACACTATACATCAGTTTGCTATATATTTTAGTAGAATTTTAGAAAATGATTATGTGGATATTTTTTGAAATGTTTTAATGAATATGAAGTCATTATTAATATTTATATCATGTAAATATAATATTAGGTAAAATTTAAAATAGGATAATTAATTAATGAGGGTATTTTATGAATATACTTTGTCATGAAAACTTTGTGCGCATGTAATTATGTGAAATTGATATGGGTATTATTTAAGTGTTTCTATTGTAAGATTCCTTGTTCCAATTATGTAATGTTTATTCTATTTGCAAATAATTAAACAAATTAATGAGCCACTAATTCTCATGAGTGTATGTGAATATTGGGGAGGAAAAAGAAAAAAATATAGAAGGATCTAATAAATAAAAATAATGGCATAAGAACATGAAAATAGAACATGAAAATAAATTTTGAAAATTATATCCTACATATCAAGGTGAAATCAAGGAAGATAACATAAAATAATGGCATAAGAACATGAAAATAAATTTTGAAAATTATATCCTACATATCAAGGATCATGATATTAAGTCATGGAATAAATCATAGAAATTTATAGAAGATGAATTATAAATTAATCAAAGAATATAATTCTAGGGAGTATAACCAAAGACAAGAAATTGTGGCATAAACATAACCATAGAAAATCATTTCCATATTCTTCAAATCTCAGTACCATGTCCATCATAGTGGACAAAGTCCTTTACTAAACCAAGTTCCCAACTTTTTTTAGACTTGAATTACTGAACCATGTTTACTCCCAATTAGAGTCCTATATTATTGAACTAGTTTCACTTACCATTATATTCATTTCTATCTCAGGAGAAATAAATCATTACCCAGTGAATTGGTGGTAGATATAGGACCCACCTATCATGTAACTAAAACTATACATATGTGTTCCATAATAAACAAATTCATTCATACTATCAGAACCAATGAAAATAAATGGGAATCAAAAACATTTATTAATACATAGACCATAGAAAACAAATGGGTTTCATAAATATCATTCCTTCATATACATAAAAAATTCAGATAGTATTATTAAAAAATATCACTAATAAATCCAATGTAACATCCAATATTGTTATCTTATATGGAAAATAATTTTTAGAGATATGTAGATATAATTATTGAGGAAAATGTCATTTATAGATTGAAAAAACCCTTTTTAAAATGTAAAGAAATATTAAAAGAAAACATTTTATTTGGGAGTAAACTTGTAATATTGTAGGGGAGGATTCATGGAATTAAGGAATCCAGAAAGAAAAAAAATATCTTCATGTTGTATAAGTTAAAAAAAATTATTTCCGAATTTTTCCAGAAATATTTCAATGAACCTTATTTGGAAAACATCCAAAAGATTCCTTTCAAACTGTTTAGTAAAAATTCAAAAAAAATTAAAAATTAAAATACAATTTTTAGAATAATAGTGATAAAATATTTAATTTTTAGGAAACATGGTCATAGAAGATAAATATTCCCCATCATATAGTTACATATAATCAATCCCAAATAATAATGATATTGTGGAAATCAAATAATACCTTAAATTTGATTTAAATCATATGTATCTTAAACTCTTTTAAAATGGTTTATAGAATGATAATAATTTGTACTAGATCCATATTCATATTTATGATATCATATAACATCATACAATATCATCTTATCACCTGTTTCTAAATAAAATTTCATTATTATACTTCTTTTTAGTGTTAACTACTTTATTTTTCAAGGAATGTTTTGTCGTATAAGTCCCAATTCATATAGATAGGGTATAGTTTCATCATATCTAGAATGGTATGATGGTAATATATATCATATTTATTCATTATAAACATTTATATAATCTTTCATGAATGGTGAATATGGAAAATGAATTGCACTGTGTCATGGACAAGGTAGGCTATACGCATGCGTGAGCGATGATGTCATTCCTTAAATGGTGAAATGTTAAGGAAGTGGATGGTATTTTTTCTAAATAAATATAAATTTATAATTAATATATATATATATATATATATATTATTTCTATCAGTTTTACAATCATAATTAAGTGGCGATAAAAAACAGATTACACCACCGCATGGAGACGGTAAGATGTATGTACACACGTGCGGTGATTTTTTTAATATGATAGATAAAAGTAGGAATATGGTTGCTCCATAATAATAATAATAAATTAGAATTTTATTGATACTATATTTACAATATTATAATGTAAACAACATAGTAATATGAAGTAGAAGATGAAATAATCTTGAAAATGATGGTAATGTCGATTACCTATTCTTAAGTGAACTTCCTTTAGATATACTCTTATGAAAACTATGGTTTGTCTTTAAAGAATAACAGAATCTATAGAATGTGTCCAAGGATATATATAATAAAAATTATTAGGGTATGGTTGGTCTTGAAGTTTCAAAGTCATGTGAAGAAGTGTGGGAGGTGGTTCCCTTTTATAATTTCGGTAAGGGAAACTTTTAGAATTTGTAAACATATTAATTTATAATAAATTCAATATCAATCAAAATACCTCATATATTAAAATTTTTAGAGTATAAAATTATATTAAGTTGTAATATCATAAAAATATATTTCAGAAAAGATTTGGTGTTATTCAAAACCTTATCATTTTGATTAGCCATTAGTTAACCTATTGTAATTTTAAAAACGGTAAAAAATTTATCAATATTAAAAGGTTGTACTTTTTAATTATGTGATGTATATAAAACTATAAAAGAAATCTTTATAAAATTTTAGACTATATTATAATTATCTTATAATTTTATATTTTATTTATGTTTTTAAAATTATTTAATGAAATATTATTTTGATAATATATCATTAGTATGAATTTGGATAGAACTCCTTACGTGGACTTTTAGAAAAATCAATATAATAAGTTTACTTAAATAAAATATTTTATTGTATCTCATATAGGTCTAGGTAATTTATTAAATTCATTGATCATATTAATTATTTCAAATTATATTTATTTTAATATTTTTACTATTGTTTATTGATATTTCCATTAAAAAAATATTTGTCTCATCATCATTGTGTAATTTATTAATATCAGTATTTCTTCACTAAAAACATAAAAAAAATACCATGATAAATATAAATCACATAAATTTCATAATAATTTTTTATTCAAATATATATTTTGTGCAACCCAATATTAAAAATTATATATTATTAAAAACATGAATGTGACATATTTGAATATTTATGAAATAAAATATTATTAATATTATAATAACATCTAAGTGGCCCAGAAATGAAAAAAACTAAATATTGTATCATAAAAATATTTTTATTAATTTAAAAAGTTACATTCATTTTCATTCATAATATACCGTTTCACCATGTTAACAAATAAGGTATATTTAAGATAAATAAAGTAATACTTTTCTGACTCTCTTTGATTTAAATATTATACAAGTCATTTTCATGGGAAATTACCCCTTAAAATTTTAATTTAGATTCATAGGAGTTAAGGGTAAAATTAAATTCATCCAATATAATTTTGTCATGTTTTAAGGTTATTTTATTGGCTTTATAATTTTATTTTTAACCTAAATTATGCAAATTATGCTTTAATGAAGTAACATAATATAAATGGGTTAATATTAAATTTGGGGAAAAATAATAGTGAAAATTTCAATAAATTTTGGTCATTTGAATCTATATTTTCATCCATTTTTCAAAATAAAAAACATATATGTTCCGGAATTTAATTTAAAAATAATTCGGTAAAATGTTAGGAAAAACGATTTTTTGAAAAAATTTAGTTTTAAAATAAAAAATATCATTACAAAAAATTTATATATAAAATATGGTTAAAAATGGATTATTTTAAAATAAAATTTACTAATTAAAATTTAAAACTAATATAAAACAAGATTAGATCATATAAGGGCTTTTAAGGAAAATAAAATTTTAAAAGAAATCTGTATTTTCACAAAACCTTAAAAAAATATATGTTTTTGAAAATTTTGAAAATATAATTTTAAGATAATAATAATATTACTAATTAAAAATAAGTTTAAAATACATTTTCTAAAACTTCTAAAATTTAATATTAATTAATAAAATGAATAAAAATAATTTTTTGAATAAATTTTTTAATGAATAATGTTAGATTACTAAAAATTGTTTGATATTTTTTTATTATATCACCAGTACATTAATATTTAGTTAGACCATTATATTAATTTAATAAATTAGTTATTAATTTATTTTTTAACACCACAATATTTTACAGAATTTATATTTTTAATAAATCCAAGTTATTTGATAACATACATTGTACGCCAAACTAAGCTGAAATGAACCATGATATACTATTCAATATTAACATGAAGGTTAGGAATAATAATGTGTCCATTATAATAATAACCTAACATATGAAATTATAAATAACTTTTTTAAACTCATCATTGAAAATATGATTTATTAATGTCATCGAATAAGTAAATAATGTTTTTAAAAATTATAAATTATTTTTTGGTAATTTTGTGAAACGTAAACTTTTATTTAAAGTTTTATAATTAATATAATGTTTTAAAAGAATATTTATTTTCATAAAATATTTACTTAAATAATATTTCATCTTATTATAATTATAATATAAATTTATGACATAATAATTAATTTTTGAAAGTGTCAAAAAACCTGTTATAATATTAAAATAGGTATTTTTGAAATAAATGATGATTTGAATTTGAAATTAAATTTATCATATTTTGAAAATTATTTTCAAATTAATTAAGTCCATTTTTTAAATGTATAACTCAATAAGTTTTTGGGTTTATGTTTTGGGATTTTTTTAATATAGATGAATTTTTTTGAATAGTGAATATATTAATTTACAGTTTTTAACAGTATAATTAAATAAATGAATTATTGTGTCTTAAATGTTGTATGGAAGAGGTAAGAAGTCATTAATTATAAATCTAATTCTCTTGTTATTGAATTCATTCTTTTTTATCAACACTATTGATAGTCTTGAGAAAATATAATAAACATATTAATAAAATAATAAAAAATATCCCTCTGCTCTCCCTATAAATACTACCCCAAACACCCATACTCTTCACATCATAAAATCCTTTAATAATGTCTAAATTATTTCCAATTACCTTCCCAAGACTCTTCCTCACATCTATGAGCTTATGGTCTTACCAAAAGAAAAAATACACCTGTCTTAAGGTGGTTCCCAAATATACAATATTCAAGATGGAAAATCCTCTTCCGTTCTCATTCAATTTATTTTCTTTTCCTATCCTCTTGCCACCTCTCATATACAATGTGGAATGGTAACTTAATTTTCATATATAAATTGGAATATTATTTTGATAATAAAATATCCATTATCAAATTTATTTTCTTATAATTTTATTCTAAAATTTAAAACATCATTCGTTACGTATCGATTCACCACATTTGTGAACAACAAATTTTCATTTTCAATTAATGCATTCAAGGATTGTAATAACACCATTATTTTTGGTTAAATAAAATTATAATATAAATATTATAACTTGTAACGACCCAAACATTCATTAATGGAAATTCGTATTAATCTAATTAAATGTCTTATTATGGTTATATAAAATATTAACTTCATTGGTTTTATGTTTCTTGATTTTAAAATACCGTTATGGATTGTGACCATTGATAATATAGCCGTTTAATAGTGGTCACATGATTAGTATAAATATAGGGCTTTAACAAATCCAACTTACTCAGACAAAGGAAGCAATGGCCTTATCCAGTAGACTTGCCCCATACGAAGCCCATTTGTCAGAGCTCGAAAAGGCTGTGGCGTCATTGGGATTCTCTCTTGACCAAGCCCAAGCCGAGCTTGAACACATTAATATTGAGCGTAACTGACTATGGGAGAAGTGGAAGTTAATAAAGATTACCATCCAAGTGATGTTATCTAAGCCACCCCAAGAGTCTGTCACCGTCGCATACCTTACCCTTCAGTCTAATGCGGGTGTTATAAGGGGTTATGTAACAAGACTCTAGAACTATGACTATGTAAATTATTTGTGTATAAATAATGTGCATTCATTTTTTATTATTACTTTGTAAATAGTTTTTAAACCACAAATAGTATTTTTTTGAGACTATTCAACTAAGAAATATATTTTGATGAATTAATGAATTTTTTAATTAATAAATATTTTAATAAAATATTATTATTATTATTAAATTACTATTTATTAAATATAAATTATCACATAATTTTATGAATGAAATTGTAATTTTTATTAAGGCTTGAAAGCTGTTTTTGTCAAAACCCATGAATTTTGGATAAATGTATGTTTTTATTTTAAAAGTAAAAATTCACATATTTAGAAAACTATTTAGAAAAAATTAATATTATTTTTGGAATCAGGATTTTGAAATTATCCAATGGTGAATTTTTTGTAATATTTTGAGTCACTCAAATTTTTGGGTTAAAATTAAATACTGTTTAAATATATAATGTGTTTTATGACATCATAATTACCCAATAATGATGTAAAAAAATACTATAAACATTATTTTAGGCCTATATATGTTTTAGCATAAAAATAATGTGATTTTGGGTTTGTTTTATTTATTTTACAAAGTTTTAGCGGACTCTTCAAGGCTTATAAAATATTTTGTCTTTTTAAATTGTTTTCCTTGAGAGTGTGACTCACCTCCACAAAAGAAACCCTATTATTTTAAGAATTTAGGATATTGGACTTATAAAATATTGTTTTCCACTCCCCTTTAGAAAAAACCATGGGAAAAAACCATGGGCTGGTTTGGGGTTTTGATTAGTTTAATGTGAGGTGTCCCAAACCTAAATAATAAAGAATTCCCTATCCTTTCCTATATAAACCCACCCAAGCTCCAACTTCCTTTTCACTAAAATCCTTTGGATTTCGACTAAAACCTACCCTCCTCTCTCTATAATCCTCTTAAGGTGCCCCAAGCTCCCAATAATCCTCTCTAAAGCCTCTCCCAAGCCTTTGGATTCACACTTCCAAGTAAGGGATTTCTTCCTTTCTCATTTTTCCCAATTTTCTTTAAGTTTTTATGCCCTTTTTTCAATTAAAAATGTTAGGGTATGATTTCAAATCTCCCCCATACTGTCCTATTTATGTTTGGATGATGGCAGATCCCTTTCTCTCTCATTAATTCCGCCCTTGCACACCTGTTACCATGTCGAATTTCCTTGAGGGATTTCTCTCTCCTCTTTTACATACAAGTAATTCTTTTGAATTATACATCTAAATTCCATTACTTTTGTTTTACAATGTATCTATATGACCCCATTATCGTCCATTTAATTTAAATATGATGAGATATCCCTTTCTCTGTCATCAACCATTTTTTATGATTTCTTATTTCACGCCGTTATGCAGACAAAATTGCACCGTGTTTTTCCAAGACAAGATCACTGCGTAGTGAATATAATACCCATGTCTCTATCAAGGGTAGTCACCTTTATACACATATAAATATTTACTGGTATTTTCATGTATTTATTCCACATTACTTATTCTTGTAATAACTTATGATGTCAATTGGTTCCACGATCCATGTGGCACTCTTATGCATGAAATGAAATGTTTAAGAAGGGTGCGCCCTAATAGTGCTCCAATGCATTGGGTAAAGATTAGTATCATGATACGTCAAGTTAAATGAGGGTTTACTCATTCTAATTAAATTTTAATGAGGGTTTACTCATTCTCCATGTGTAATGAGCCTTGGCTCATGCTAAAATCATGTTAAATGTTGTTGCCACATTTCCATATTAAGATTATCATGCTTTGTCATTCCTTTATGTTAATGATTCTCTTATGCTCCATCGATATGCATATTGTCTAAAATGTAAAGTATTCCTCATGTTATTCCAGGTTTATTACCTTACTGGACTTTATAGCTCACCCTTTTCTCATGCATGTCCTCAAGTTATCCTATGAAATGCTATGTACGAGGGAATGTAGTGGTCATGTAAAGGAAGTTTTCAATAAAGATATTTTATTTCATGTTTTAAGTTGTTATGTAATGATCACAATACCCAAAGACACTAGAAATATCTATCTTTTATGTTGTATTAAGTGAAGTTGTTGTAATAAATCATGTTTAAGTGTGAAATAAAAAATAAGGGTTGTCATATTTGGTATTAGAGGATAGGTTTAGTTCTTTTTAGGATTAGGATTAGAAAACCCTTGTGAAAACATATATTCAAGAATAAGTATAATAAAAACATCCCTAAGTATTGGTGAGTATTGATTAAGTGGTTATCAAGAAAATACATCCCTGTCTAGATATGAGTAGGTAGAGGTGGCTCTGGCACAGATGTATCCTAGGGGTAAAACCCGAAAACACCGCATTGAGATGAACTCGAATGGGAACTGGTGCACGAAAATGGGCCTTGCTGCACTCTTGGTTACGAAACTCCCAGGAGATATGCTTTGGTAAATTTACAACCTTACTATGAACCGTTATTAAGGGAAAAAATACCCCTAAGAATATATGTTGGAAAATAGATCATGGATGACATAGATTGAATCCTATAGATTCGTAAGTTAAGGAAATAAAAGTAATGTATATGTCATTTGTTTTGTCTTTGGATTACCCTTTATGTGTTACTTCTAGCTTTCCTTTTATTCTAGCCAATAGTTGGTAATAGGAGGACTCGGGCTAACAACCGATGTGAAGATCAATGTAATGACTGTACTAATGAGATTCCCAATCTAGTGGGAGTAGGAATCAAAAACTTTGTCATAATAATCTCTCAGTTAACTCAAGATTTGAATAGAAACATGGCTTGAGAGGAACGTTAAACCCCCCTAAGAAAGAAAAAGTCACTATCAAGAGATTCATGAGACAAAGGCCTCCTACTTTTAATGGATCATCTGATCCCTCAATCGCTGAACAATGGATCAACTCCATTGAAACTATCTTCTCCATCCTTCAATGTTACAAACAGGATAAGGTTCTCTTGGATTCTTATCGTATGGAGGGTGAAGCTGATTAATGGTGGACATTGATAAAAAATATGAAGCCTGAGGAGAAGATCGATGTGTTGGAATGGAAGGATTTCTGGAAGAAGTTTTTCGATAAATATTTTCTGCGCACCCTCCTACATAATATGGAAAGGTAATTCCTTTCCCTAAACTAAAAATATGAAGAATATGTCGGAGCATACGAGGAAAAATTCACAAGGCTTGCAGGATACACCTCCGGCTTTGTCATTACCCATGAATGAAAGGTTGACTGCTTCTTTGGTGGGCTGAAACCTAGCCTATGGAAAGTACTGGTGATCCGTGACTTCGACAACTATGAGGAAATTGTATGATGTGCCCTCTAGGTTGAAATGGAGATCAGAGAATCTTAGGGGTATCATGGGGAAAAGAACCATAAGGTGGACTTCAATGCTGGAGGTCTGATGGATAAATCCAATGATTCTAAGATGATCCAGCACCCCACTTACCAATGGTGAGAAAAGAAGAACCCTGAAAATTTCTTGAAGGGGACAAGGAAATGCTTTAGGTGTGAAAGAGAATGGTATCTAGCTATTAACTATTGGCAAGAAAACATGTGGCTGTGACAGAGGAGTGGAACTCTCCACTCGACCCTCAACGCATTTTCATTGTTTCAACAGACAATAACCAGGGAACTTCTCAAATTAGTTCCCTAATCCAAGGGTTTTCGGAGGTAACCCACAACCTCCAAGGCAGCAAGGGAGATATTTTTCCATCACTACCACTAAAGTGAACCCCAACAATGATGTGGTGACAGGTACACTAGTTATTCATTCAAGAATAGAAAATGTACTTTTTGATTCTGGTTCTACAAATTCTTTTATATCCCAAAATTTTAGTAGAACAATCCTAACGCCACCACAAATCAAGGAAGTAAAGATGTCGTTGAGTATATAAAATGATAAATTATTGAATCCCATGAGTATAACTCCTACCCTATCATAATATGTGGATTAAATTTCCCAAAGAACCTTATCATACTCCCTATGGTGGAATTTGATGAAATTATTAGAATGGATTTTCTTTCCTTATATAGAACCAACATAAATAACTATGATAGGGAAATCACTCTCTATGTGGAGAAACAACCCCCGATTCTATACAAGTGCAAGGAGGAAGATGAATCTTTTTTCAGCTCCATCGGCTTAAGCTTGGATATTACTACCCTATGATCATGCACATCTAGCACAAATGATGGAGTCCATGTAAGCAATCACCCTTGAAGACATGCCTATTGTGAGGGAATTTGCTGAAGTGTTTCCAAAGGAATTGTGTGGTCTTCCTCATAGAAAATATGTTTAATTATCAATTGATCTTATACCTGGTGAGTTTCCAATATCCAAGACTCCATATAGAATGGCTGTTGTGGAGCTTGAGGAGCTGAAGAAACTTTATAGGAGAATCTGGATAAAGGGTTTATACGCCCAAGTGCTTCACCATGGGGTCCACCAGTCCTCTTCGTCAAGAAGAAGTAATGGTCAATGTGCCTTTGCATCGATTATTGTGAGATTAAAGAAATCACGATAAAGAACAAGTATCCTCTCCCACGAATTATATTAATTTCATTTAATTCCACTTCTAGTGTTTTTATTCAATTTTACAAGAACTGCCAAAATTATACACAAGGGAAACGACCATAAAACCATGAAATGAACGATCTCAAAACTATGAAATTAATAATTATAACTCCTCAAAATGGAAATAAAAAAATTAATAAAATGATAGTAAAGAAAATATATATTTAATTGTTTATTAATTAAGTAGTTAATGAATATAATATTATTATCCTGGACATTATGTTCATGTGATAAAGGATTTGAGATATAAGATAACGGGCTTCTCTTCTCCCTTTTACTTTAATGAGAAATATTCTTTATTCACTACTTATTTCATATATATGATGTAAATAATTCCCATTAATATATTATTTCAATAATCTCATTATTTTTTTGGTATAAAAGTATTCATTATAGAATAATTAATTTTATGGGGAATACGATTCGATTGATTACAAGTGGAAGTAGATTTCATAACTCAATTTTCATTCATTGGATTAAAAATCTATTTCATTGATTATTTCATTTTGAAGTTATGTGTAAAATTACCTTTTATTATAATATTTTGTTTTTTCATATTTTTATTTATTTACATTGAATTGAAATAATCTAACTATGTGACCAATGATATGATCCTTGTAAGGGTATTTGTCTCAATTATTACATCACTGAGACTTACTTGGTGTAGTGTACCTAATCCCTTTATTGTATTGTATTCAATACCCATTTGAGAAGATTTTGCATTTGAAATTATATTTATCTTAAATATTTATATCATTGAAATTATTATTTCCAAAATCATATAACATTTTTACGTACGATGTTTACATAGAATGTTATTTGATTAATTGGGGAAATATTGATAAATTTTTGACTTCTATACAATATGGATAATTTGATAAGGCATATTTCTCAGGAACTAAAAATATATATGAATAATTATATAGAATTTAAGTGATGTATAGGATATATAATTATATATCCCCTTGATTCATTGACATGTCTCAAGAGACAAAGAAGTTCACAACAAACCCTTCATGTTTCTTTCCATGTAGAATCAGATATGGTTCTACCCACAAATGTAAACCATCTTGTGAATAGTCATGATGTTAATGGTTCATGTTATAGATAAATCACATCCAATAATTAAAATTTTCTTCATTCAGTATTTATTTGTTACTACCTATGATATTTTCAACGTGACACACTCTATGGATGCATTTTCATTCTCAGTTTATTGATAAAATGGAATATTTTTTTTCAGTTATTTACCATTCCATATTGATTATTCTGTATTCCTTATGATTCATTTTTCATTGATTCATGTTTATTATATATTTAATACTTTCTAATAATTTTTTATCACCATTTTATTTATTTTCCTTCCCCATATTATGAAGACAAAATATTCTAATAAGTGTCAAGGAAGCAATTTATCTTCCATTTTTATGTTCTGTGTTTAATTACTAATGTAATAAGGGAATGATGTATGTATCTAGTTCTTTAAAACTACTAAAATGTTGACCCTTGGTGATTTTATCTCTTCTATTTATGAAATTATAATAAAATAACCATTAAAAATAGTCTACTGGGGGCAGAGTTGTTATAGTTGGTATCAAATCTGGTTTAGTAGAATCCTTTGGAACTAGATATTTTGTAAACATGAGATTTATAATAGTTCCTTATCATTAATTTTGTCTTAATACTCATCATTATTATTATCTAACTCTGTGTGTTCCATAATCTAGCAATGGAACCTTATAATAGAAAGTGAATCAACACCTACATATAATGAATGGATTTCACCATAGAGAAAGTCAACATAGTTTGTGTTGTGTTTGATTATATCATGACCATATTATAAAAACAAAATTAGGTTATTATAAATAACCAACTAAACCTATTTTGGATTGTTTAATATGGTATGAGACCCATCTTTAACTAGGACTACAAATCTAGTGGTAGTTGAGAAATTGATCATGTCCCTTGAATGATATTTATAATATTAAAATGTGATGAAGAGGAAAATGTAGTGCTAGTGGTATGTTTACTCCTGGGAGATAATGATCAATGATGGAAGTTGATCTAGAATACTAAGGATGAAGATGAAATTGAATTTATGAAATGTGAAACATTTAAAGGAAAATTCTTTTTCAAATATTTCCGTCATGAAGAAAGAACAAAAATAAAGATAAAATCAATTAGCTTAATGAAATAGGACGAATAAATTATTGTAGAGTCTCAGGATACCTTCACAAGAGTGGCCATGTATGCTATAGGTTACATAGATGATTTTAAAAACAAAACCAACCATTTCATTAATGTTTTTCTTACATGTATCCATAGGGCACTAGATTCTCAAAAAAATTAATCATATGAAGAAATAGTATAAAAATTTATCAAAATGGAGAATGAAATTTTTTGATCCTATATTATCATGGAATTTCATGAGAATAAGTTATTTTCCAATAACCATGAAAAAGTTAAAGCATCAAAGAAGAACAAGGGAACAGAGAAATTCGTATTATGTGAAAATTGTGGGAAGAATCATCTTGGGAAATGGTATAAAGGCATGGGAGATTTTTATAAGTGTATATAAAAGGGTCATAAATTAATGAATACAAGGGGATATATCCAAGTTTATGTGACCACCAGAACTAAAGAAAAAGTATCCAATGATGTGGTGGTTGGTATGCTAATCTTGTATTTAAAATTATTTAAATATTTATTAGATTATGGAATATCACATTGTTTTATATCCACATAGTTTTCCAAGAAATTTAAACATATTCCCATTTTATTTAATAATGTATTTTTAAATAAAATTCCTATTGGAAGTTTCAATGAAACAAAATTGTGTTAAGAAGTTCTCATTTTGAGACATAAAAAGGCTTTATTTTCTGATCATATTTTCATACCAATGGTTGAATTGGATATAATTATTTATATGGACTTTATTAAAAAATATGATAAAAAATTTTATTATAAGAATAAGGAAAATAAGATTTGTGAGGAAGATTTAGAATTATTTATCATTTTATTAGAAACTTCATCATCTAATTATTTTTAATATTCATTCCCAATAGATGTACTGAATAAAATTATTTTGTAGGAATAGAAGACAATATATTGTGATGAATAATGTAATATTAAAATTTAGGATGTACCATTTTGATAGGAATACATTTATGTGTTTCTAATGTAATTAGTAGGAAAAATCCAAGAAATTGATGTTGAGTTTAGCATTGATTTAATCCATGATGCCAGACCAATATCAAAGACTCCTCAAAAATGGATATTGCTGATTTTGGGTAACTGAAGAAACAACTAAAGGAGTTGAGTAATAAGGGACCTATTCCCCTTATACTTTCTTCATGGGATCGTCAAATCACTTTTTTAATAAAGATAGATCCTTGTGGTTATTTATTGACTATAGTGAAATAAATGTTATTACAATAAGGAACATGTATCCTATGCCTCACATTGATGATTTATTTTATCAAATTCATAGAGCTCAATATTTTTCTTATATTGAAATTCGTTATTGGTATAATCAATTCTGAGTAAAGAAGGAATACATTCTGAATAAATCTCATTGGATGAGGTTTGGACATTGTTTGTTTAAAGAAATTCCATTCGGATTGACTATTCACCCAAAATTTTCAGGGATATATTGAAAAAAAATATTTAAGGGATATCATTAGGATTTTTATAGTATTAATTCATGTAATTGTGGTGTATTCTAAAATATTTGAATACCATGAGAATTTCTTTCATATCATTCATGAGAATCTCAGAAGGAAAGAGTTATTTATTGAATTTAGCAAGTGTGAATTTTTTTAGGAAATTTCTTTTCATGGCCATATTATTTCTCAGGATGTAATAACAGTTGATCCTTTTAATAAAAAAGAAATCAATAAATGGACTATTCCAATGAACATAACAAAGTTTTCATAGTTTCATTGGTTTAGTGGGTTACTATCACCATTTTTTTGATTCTTTCCAATTGGGTAACCCATTAACCAAGCTCACACATAAAGGGTTAATGTTTTTATGGAATATATTATGTGAATAATGTTTTAATGAATTGAATATATTATTAGTCAGTGCTCTGATTTTGAGTCCACCATTATGAAATGATGTTTTTATAATATATAGTGATGCAAAAAAGAAAGGATTAGGTTATGTCCTTATAGAATACGAAAAACTTTATTTCATATTCATCAAGGCAGGTGAAGATTCATGAAAAATATTATCCAACCCATTATTATTAGTTTTCATATATAATATTTTATATTAGGAAATGGAGACGCTAATTATATAGTGAAATATATGAGATATATATTGATCATAATTTTTTGAAATATATATTTCCATATAATGAACTCAACATGTTGTAATAGAGATAGATAGAGTTAGTAAAAGATAATGATTTCACAATACACTACCACTCAAGAAAATAAAATATGGTAGGAGATGAATTATGAAGGAATGGTCATGGAATTATTACCCAAATGAGGATTAAGATAGATCCTATAATCATGGACTTAGTAATGATGGATATGTGAATTGTTGAGGAAGGGTAAACATCACTCCTTATTATTTCAAAGCCATATTTATTATAAAATATAAAAATATATCAATCTAGTGATGATAATTTTAAAAGGAAAATTAAAGACATTAAGGATGTATAATTGGAAGAAGTCATGTATGAGTATGGAATTATAAAATTTTAAAAGCGTTTCTGGGTTCCATTAATACCTAAGATAAAAAAGGAAACTGTTAAAAGATGCTCAAGGCTCAAATTTTTCTATACACCCTGATAGTACTATGATGTATAGTGATCTAATGGAATTTTTTTGTATGATAATATGAAGTGGAAAATTACTTATTATGTGTCATGATTTATGGATTTTCAATAAGTGAATGGTAGGATAAAACATCCCATATGAGTCATTAAAACTCTTCATATTCATATGTTTATGTGGTATGACATTAGTTAATACTTTTTCACTTGATTACCAAATACCCCTATAATGAATGATACGATATGGGTTATTATTGTCTGTCATACCAAAATAACATTTTATTACTATAAGGTAATATTTATATATTAAGAGGCTAGAAGGGATCTATATTAATTAATTTATAATAATTCTTGGTGAAGAACTATAGAATATGTCTAGTCAAGATTCCCATTTTACATCAAAATTCTTGAGGAGACTATAGAAGGCTTTGGATATTGAGCTTCATTTGAGTACTTCTTATCACCCTAAAACTAATTAATAGTTTGAAAGGACTATTGAAACATTGGAATATATGTTTATATCAGGATCACTTACCATTAAACCCATTTGGGATCATTATTTACCTTTGCTAGATTTTTTATTCAATGATGGTTTCAATTATAGTATTCAAATCGTTCCATATGAAGCATTATTTTGAAAGTTATGTTGTACTCTAACTTATTGGGATGAAGTTGTTGAGAGGAAACATATAGTCCCATATCTTATTAATGAAGAAATGATAATGGTAATGAATGTTCGGGCTCATATTATGGAATCCCAAATCAGGAAAAAGTGTTATACTGACTACTGAAGAAATGATTTATAATTCCAAGTTTTAGATCATTCCTTTCTAAAATTATCTCAATATAAGGGATTCATAATGTTTGGTAAGAAAGGGAAATTGATCCCATGAAACATTTGACCATTTGAAATTATTGGAATAATTGGATATGTGACTAATTATTTTGTAATTCCACCTAGAATTTATGATGTAAATGATGTGTTACACACACCATTGTTAAATAAGTACATTCCAGAACAAATGCATGTAATAACCTATGAAAAAATATAATTGGAACCAGATTTTTCTTACATTGAAGAGCCTATTTAGATTATTGACACAAGAGAGAAATTATTAATAAATCTAACTATTCGAATGGTAAATAATATTTAGAGAAACCATAAAATAGAAGAAACAATGTGGGAACCCGAGGATGATATGAAGAAGAACAACCATCATTATTTTAGAATGATATATTACTGAAAAAATCAAGGGGTGAATTTTTTTAAGGAGGAATGAATATAAAAATGCATGATTTAATGTTATGTATCTTTTTAAGTAAATTCAATTTGTTTGATAGATTATGTAGCATGCAATACAGATCTTAAAAAAACTACGAAATACTATGAAATATTAAAATTACAATAGGTAATAGTTATTTTTCCATTATAATAATAAAATCAACTATTAAATTATATATGAAATTTGCGTATCTCATAAATTGAAATATGATATATTTTTATCATGCAATAAGTAAATAAATGTCTTAAAAATGATAATTTAAGTGTTGATGTTTTTTTGAAACATAGATTTTTATTTAAAATTTGATAATTAATATAATGATCTAAAATTTTTTTATCACAAAATGGATACATAAATTAATATATTTTTATTATAATTTTAATATATCTTTATGAGACTATAATAAAAGTTTCAATATCTTGTGAAGTCTGTTATAATTATAAAATCGTATTTTTTTAATAATTGATTATTTTATTTGAAAATTAAATTTCTCATATTTAGAAAACTATTTTCATAAAATAGAGTGCATTTTTGAAGTGTACACATAAAAATGGTTAGAGTTAATTTTTATGACTTTTCTAAAATATTTGATTTTTTGTGAATAGTAAAATACAACAATTTACAGTATATAATTTTTTAAATAAATAAATAAATAATGCAGTCATGAATGATGTATGGATTAATTAATAACTCATTAGTTCAAAATCAAATGATCTGGTTTCTATATTTATTCATGGGAATTAACACTGTTGATAGTATTGATCCAGAATAATAATCAAATGACTAAAATAATAAAAAACACCCCTCTCCTATCTCTATAAATACCACCCTCACAAAAAATTCTCCTAAAAAATTATAATCCTTTAATGTTTTAGATATCATGAATAATTACCTTCCCAAACATCTTCCACATGTCCAAGACCTACCAGTCATACCAGAAGGAAAAATCCAAGTTTCTAAAGGAGGTTCCCATGGAGACGATATTCAAGAGGTAAAATCCTCCATCTTTATGTTTTAATTTCCTTACATTTCTTATCCCATCATCACCTACCTAATATAAAGTTTCATGGTAACTCTAGTATAATATATATACTATAATATTATTATTTATGTAATGGGATATCCACAATAAAATCTCTTCTCTCATTCTTTTATTCTAAAAATGAAAACATTATCCAGGATGTGTCGATTCACCACCTTCATGAACGATGAGTTATCATTTTACATTATGTGCTTTAAGTATGGGCATAAAAACATTATTGTGGTTAAATAATATTTTGATATAAATACTATAACTTGTAAATTTTTATGGATGAAATTTATATAAATAATATTAAATAAAATTAAAATAGGAAATTAAGTACAAGTGAAGAATGATTTCAGACATAATGTAAGGGGTTTGTCATCATATTTTTACTTCTATGAGATATATTCTCTATTTAACACTTATTTATTATGTTTTTTTCACATATATCACTTTGATATATCATATCATGAATCCATTTACTTCATCTTATTCAATGTCTCATTTTTAATCACTAATTTTATGGGGAATATGATTCGATTGATTACATGTGGTAAGTGAGTTTGCAACTTATTTTTAATTATTGGGTTAAACTTCTATTTCATTGATAATGTAATTATATGGTTATGAATAAAACAAATTGTAATTATCTTAAAATTTATTTACATTTTTTATGAGGATGTACTGTGAACACACATAATCTATCCATTTGATTAACGATATAATCATTACAGGGTTCTTTGTCTCAATTTTGCTTCATTGTGACTTGGTATTGTAGACCAATTCATTTTTTGTCTTAAATCTAGTAACCATTTGAGATTAATGTCCATTTGAAATTATATTTATCTTAAATATCCAAATAATAAATATTATTATTTTCTATATTGTATTCCATTTTTACATACAGTGTTTACATTGAATGTTATTTGATTAACTCTGGAAATCATGATAAATTTGTTTCTTATAATTAAAAAATATATTTTGATAAGGAATATTGTTCATTAATTAAATCAATGTATGTATATTTCTTTGGAATTGAACTAAATGGTAGGTTACTCTATTATATTTCCCATTTATGCATTGATAGGTCCCATGAGAAAAAATAGTTGGCAATAAACACTTCATGTGTATTTCCATTTAGTATTAGAGGATTTTCTACCCACAAACATAAACCATCATGAGAAAGGTATTGACTATAGTGGTTCATATTCCAGATACATGAAGTATAATAATTTTATGTTTCCTTCATTCATTAATTATTTATTACTATCCATGAGACTTTCCCTAGGTAAAAATCGATAGATTCAATTTCATTCTCAGTTTATTGATTAAATAGAAAGTGTTTTCATCTATTTACTTTTCCTTATTTATTATAATTCACTTATCATTGATTTATGATTCAATTGTTGGTAACCCTTAGTGAGAATTTGATCTCACTCTTTAATATTTTTTCTAACCCCAGGTTATGAAGATGAAATCATCGAATATGAATCAAGGAAGTAATTTATTTTCCTTTGTTATATTCTATGTTTAATTAATAATGTAATAAGAGAATCAGGTATGTATTTAGATCATCAAGACTATGAAATAGACTAATCCATGGTGATGTTATCTCTTGCATATATGAAATTATAATAAAATAACCACTAACTTTGGGATAATGGTGTTTGGGTAATAACATTTATTCCCTCCAATTTAGTGTTTCAGTTAAAATAGATATATAATATTACTTGGTTTGTTTAAACTCATATTTACATGAAATTAAATCTATTGAAAAATTAATATTATTTAAAGATAAATACTTATTAAAATATCATGCTCTTATATTATACCACATTTAAAACTAATTTTTCTTGAAATTGATCACTAGTATACAAATAGATGAGGATACCTCCACCTGATCACATCCGCATGTTCCAACTTATATTCGTGGAATTGGTGGTTCGTCTACAAAACTTTAACCAAGAAAGTGGTCTGGCATTGTAGAATGTTTTCTCTTCAATCCATAATATCAATTTTTTGTTCTTCATAAGAATGACCACTTTTTAGTTGTATTAATTATCATTTTAGTACATATTAAGGATCAAGTATGTACTTTCTCAGGAGAGATATATAGAACTCATCTGGAACATCAGAGAGATTAGATGGATCTTCTAATCAATAATAAACTTTCCCAAAATGTTCAATAATTTCAAAAGGACTGATATACACAGGGATTAGTTTTACATTCTTTAAAAACCTCATTAATTTATTTTCTAGAAATATTCATAGAAATACATTATCACCCACTTCAATAACATGGTGTTTTCTAAATTTTTAGAATAAATTTTGGTCAAATATCAACTATTATTATATTATTTTCATCAAATCTAACGTTATATGCAATTTCCATAACAAGATCAGGTCCCAACAACTTTCATTCCTCAACTTCATTATATTATGTTGGATTTTTGCACTTCTTACCATATAGGGATTCATAAATATCTATCTAAACACTAGAGTGCAAGCTGTTATTGTAAGAAAAATCTACAAACGTAGGTGATGATCCCAACAACTTTTTAAATACATATATAAAGCTATCAAATTTTCTTTTAGAGTTATATTTTTCCTCTCAAAACAACCATCTGTCTTAGGATGATAAACAATGATCAAGCTTAACTCAATATATAGAACTTTGTGGTAAACCATGGATCCTGATATGATATAATGGAAAGTGTTACTCCATGCAATATCACTACTTCCTTAATATATATTATTTTATGCTAATAAAGAGATAAATATTATCTGATAGTAATGAAGTGTTTTGAATTCATAAGGCAATCAAATATAACCCAGATATTATTATTGTTTTAAATTGTTTTGGGAATTATGATTCCAAAATACAAGGACTTATTTTCCCATTCACATTATTTTTTGTTAAGTGGTTATTAAATCCCTTAAAAAATCTATCACCCATCTTTAAATTGTTGACAAAACAAGCATAGAGAAACATATTCTGCATTATCTCCCTTTATTCCATCCCACCAAAATACACTTTCAGGTTTTTATTCATATTGGATCTTCATGGATAAATAGATAATGATGAAAAATGATACCCATACAATATAACATTATTTAAATTTGGTATGGAATGAACAAAAAGTATTCAAAAACATTATTATTCCATCACAATGAATATTGAACTCAAGAACATTCCTCACCATCTTTTCTAGCTCTACATCTTCATTATGAACCTATTTAATCTTCACATGTATAAATGGTTTGGAATTCATTTCAGAAAGATAAGGATTATCCCATTACATTTATGACATCCAAATTCATCCTTTTCAAATACATAAATATTTGATCTTTTTTATCTTAATCATTGATAGGATAACATGGTCCTTTTGAATCAAAGCATCTGACACCTCGTTCACCTTCCCAGCGTGGTAATGTATTGAGATGTTGTAATCATTAATTGACTTGAACCATCTTAATTTTCACATATACAGATCCTTTTAGTTATAAATATACATGAAACATTTATAATTAGTATATATTGTCACGACCCGTCCCTCAGGGCCCGTGCCATGACTACCCCAAGCCTACCTTCCATAGGCTAGGGGCTGGAAACTAGCACCAAAAGGAATATTCCCTAAAACCAAGAAGGAATTTCCATTATATCCAATAAACACACACAACTAAGTACACAATACGATATGAACACACATAAAATGTATAGTAAAAAGAGTGTGTACAATAAGAAAAAGGGGCCAGAATACAAGCTCAACTAGAAGGTACAGGAAAACAGAAAAGTACCGGTAAAATGAAACAGCTCTTGTGAACTCCTGCCTAGGATCCTACCTAAAGGGTAGTTACAGATCTCAAATATCCATCTCTATGGTATGCCTCATCTAATGTCTACTTTCGAGCTACCACCAGTCCCGGTACTCTCGTACTTAGTCAGCACTATCAGTCATCTGCACCAAACACAACAAGGTGCGGGCGTAGCCCATGCAGGGGTTAGTATAACAATACTTAGTAGGGACCCCGAGACCCCTAAAGGTCTCTAGAAATCCAAAAATGATAAACTAAAAGTAGGGAATCAAAATTCAACCCTACTTAGGTATATTACCATACATATACCTAGGTTATCAAGTATTTTCGTCTCATTCCTGAGGAAACACAAGGCCCAACTTATTAGCTTAAAGCTCAATTATTCCACAAAGGAAAGAATAATAAAAAGGTAACACCACAAAGGTAAGTTCCACATAGGTAACAACACATAGAAGCATACCACAAAGGTATCACTACAAGGAAAGTACCACACATGTATTCCACACAAAAGAATACCACAAAGGTATCACCACAAAGGAAAGTACTACACAGGTACGCCAAACAGAAGAATTTAACAAAGGAATCAACTTGAAGGAAAGTACCACAAAGTTATAACACTCAGAAGAATGCCACAAAGTATCACTATACAAGTAAATACTCGACTCACACAAGGTATAACTTAGGAAAAGTAGTAGAGATGATTATATGAAACTACAAATTCATCTTACTCTATTAAGGGGCAGACCTATGAAGGATCCTAAATCATCACCAGACACTCAGAGGATCTTAGTACATCATCAGACCCATACATGATCCTAGTACCTTGTCAGACCCACACCGGATCCTAGTGAATCGTCCAACCCACACAGGATCCTAGTACCTTGTCAATACGTCGTCACACCCACACAAGGTCCTAGTACATCGTCAATACGTCATCAAATCCACACAGGATCCTAGTACATCGTCAGTATATCATCAGACCCACACATGATTCTAGTACATTGTCAGTATGTCGTCAAACCCAAATAGGATCCCAGGTGAGTACGTTGTTAGACCCACACAGGATCCTAGCACATCGTTAGAATGTCATCAGACCCACACAGGATCCTAGTACATCTTCAATACAACTTTAGACCCACACATGATCCTAGTACATTGTCATTACATTGTCAGAACCACACAGGATCCTAGTACATCATCAGTACATCGTCAGACCCATACATGATCCTAGTACATCATCACAACCAGCTATAGGGTACCCACACTAAGCTTCCTCATATCCGGGAGGGTCCGATCCTCAAGCTACTGGTCAATACTCCAACTACCATGAATTCCCACAATGAACTATCTCAAAGGTCCACCACATCAAATGGGTCTCAAACAAATAGATAGTGCGTCAAACGGACACCCGATCTATAAGTTATTAGCCTTTTAGTTAGGAGAGCCTGATTGAATTCGTGCTCGATCCAACCCGAACGTACCCCAACATCATCCAAATATTGAGTGGGGTATACCAAAAGGTCTGTCTCGCTTCAAGGTTTCCAGTGCCATAGACGGTTCATCAATCGGACACCTGATGCCAATGTTACGGCCAAAAGAACGTATAGGGTCGAAACTGGTTCATGTCCGGTTTGACCCAGCCTGACCCAGCCTGGTCTAACTCGGTTTGAGTTGACCTGACCCAACCCACTAGGTGTCCCGACCCACACTGGGTGGCCCGTAGTGCGGCGGGGAAACCGCGGTGTGGCAGGGCACCGCAGGGCGGCCATGATGCGGCGGGGCGGCTGCAGTACGGCGGTCCGTTGCGGTCATGCGCCGCACCTTCACCGGTGGCCGACTCGGTTTCCATCTCCCTCCATCACAATGATTTCATCAAAAACCCCAAGGGATTTTGGAGAGGTTTGGCCATGTTCGTTTGGGTCGCACCCACCATGTTAGAGTCTTAGCAAGCGGTTTATAACTTTTGAATCATGAAGAACATCAAGAACGAGTAAGGGAGGTATTTAAAGCATCAGACCCTACCTCAGAGGTTTGTTGACATCAATGAGGAGGGAAGGACAGACGTTGGTTCGTCTATGTGTAATGAGATGAAAAATAGTGAAGGGGAGGAGGGTTACAACGATTATCGCCTCCGCAACACGAGTCGGATGTCAGGATCGTGTGTCATCCTCTTTCTTGGCTCTGAATAATGTTCTTTGATAAAGATGGAGTTCTTAGTTTAGAGGAGAAGTTCTTTGTTGGAGAGGAAGGGTGCGTTCTTCGTTGGATAAGATCTTCCAAAAATTATCCCCTTCTACTTTTCCAGCCAATTATTTTCAATTAAATTAGGTTCCAATATAATTTAAATTATGTCTATCAATTTAATTGTTGGCACAATTAATTGTAACATGTTGGCATAATTAATTGGCTCAATTTAATAAGAGGAATTAATTAATGGGTAGTTTAGAGTTTTCTCCCCCATTAAGAGGTTTCGGGTGGTCCCCACCATTAAATTAAAAACTTGGGGGTTTTAGGATCAGTGGTCCCCACCTCCATAACATTCACATGGGAGGTTTCAACAAAAATAAAAATAGAAGTTTATTTTTGTTTACTTTTTTTTTTTCATGAAAAAGTGAAAAACTATGTTTCACCCTTGACCCACTGTGGTCGAGGTAAAGGTCTTCTTAAGAAAATACCAAAGCTACGAGTTCAACGGTGTCCTAAGATTTCAATTCATAACACTGGTTTAAAAGTTACAAAAACCCACTCGTACGTTTACAGAACGTACCCGAAAGAAAATTTAGAAAATATTTCTGGGCACACAGGGACTTAGAATCACGTGCCATCAATTTTTGCGGGCTCTTAAAATTCCCATATAATTAAAAAAAATTATGCATAATTTCTGGGACATTAAATTCCCCCCACCTTATGGATTTACATCCCCAAAAGCCACAAAAATGAAAAATAATCAAAAGAGGGTACTGAGCGTGAATCTAAGCCTCCCGCTCCCATGTCCTCTCTTGGAGGTTCCCGTGCTACCAGCATACGTGCACCAGAGGTATCGACCACCCACAAAAGACCCACTCCAGTCGATCCTCAATCTCTACTAGAACCTCCAAAAATGTCTTCCCATACTTGATGTATAACTCACCGTGGTCGATGACATGAGATGGGCTGTGCACGTATCTCCCCAGCTGGGATACATGGAAGACTCAATGCACCTTCTCCAACTATGGTGGAAGGGCTAGAAAATTTCCCACCTTGAAAACTATGCTAAGGACCTGAAAGTGTCTGATGAACATCGGAGATAACTTTCCACCCTGGACAAATCTCTACAAACCTCGTCATGGTGAGACCCATAGAAAGACATGGTCACCATCCTCAAACTTCAGAGGTCTCTGTCTTATATCAGCATAAGACTTCTGCCTACTCTGTGCAGTCTTCATCTGCTCCTAGATGATTTGCACCTTCTCTGTGGTATTCCATACCGTATTTGGTCCCATGAGTGATGACTCACCTGTGTCAGTCCAACACAAAGGAGATCTGAAAGGTCATCCATACAACGCCTTGAAAGGTTCCATCCCAATGGTGGAGTGATAACTATTGTGGTATGAAAACTCCACCAAGGGAAAGTGATCCTCCCTACAGTGACTGAAGTTAAGGATGCAAGCACGTAGTATGTCCTCAGGGGTCTGAATGGTCCACTTTTTCTGGCCATCCGTAGGGGGATGGAAGGTGGTGCTCAAACAAAGTTGCGTCCCAAAAGCCTCCTGGAACCCCTTCCATAGCCATGAAATGAATCATGAATCACAATCGAAGACAATCATTTAGGGTACTCCATGTAGATGCACAATCTCCTGCACATAGAGGCGTCCCAAGCTCTCTACTGAACCCTGCTCTCTGATTAGTAGGAAATGGATGACTTGGGAGTCGTTTGAAAATCACCCAGATAGAATCATGACCCATGGATATATGTGGAAGTACTGTAACAAATTCCATGGATATCCCATCCCACTTCCAATTTGGGACCTATAAAGGTGAACTAAGTCTATTGGAACCTAGTGCTCTGCCTTCACTTACTGACAGGTGAGGCGCTGTGAGACAAACACTGCTACTGCTTTCTTCATTCCCAGCCACCAATCCTGATGCTAGAGATCCTGGAACATCATCGCCATTCCAGGATGTACCTCTAGAGGGGACATATGGAATTCCCTCAACACTTCCTTGCGTATCGCCACCAGTACCATAGTACGTCCTCTGAAGAGGATTACGTGCTCCCCACCTTCATAAAATCTGTCAGGTGCTTGTCCTATGGATATATGAGCATGTTGAGCCTCGCAGTCAATGTCCCCATGCTGCACATTCTTGACTCGCTGAATAAATGGGGGAGTGACTTTAAGAGACTAAAGATAAGCTGCTCCATCTCGATCCATGTAAGATATCCGTAAAGCAGCTGGCTACTCTGTCACCTCACTCAGCAGCTGTAGGCCAGACCTCCTACTGAGTGCATCTGCTACCACGTACCCCTTACCAGGATTGTAGACTATCTCAAAGTCATAGTCCTAGAGGAACTATAGACACTCTCATTGGGAACTCAAAATTCAGAACTCCGACTACCATGAGGTTAAGGTTGTCCAATTCAAGAGTGATCGGCTGCACCCTCTTATGCACGAGTTTATCCTATGCTTCCTGGGATTCGTTTTTAGTTGACTAAGGAAAACCTCATCCCAACGTTGTAGATAAAACAAAAGCTTTTTTCCTAATACATTCAATCTGAGTATGAATTATGGATGTCCAGTCATACCCAAACTAACGTCGAAAGGCCTCGACGCTGCCACCAAAAGGTTCCAACCGAAAATCTCACCTCAAGGGTCAGATCATACCATCGGCATAAGTGTGATTATCGAGACTCCTCCAAAAGGTATCTATAGACATGAGGGTCAAGTCAATGGTTTAACCAGAAACTCTAGATCTTGGACAAGATTCTTGAAAGGAAGGATTGATTGGTACCTATGTCTATTAATGTGGCAGCTAATAGTAGACACATACCATACCTCAAATCATTCCTAGATCCCTTGGTTCGTACTACTTGACCACATGCAGCCACTCTCTTCCCCTATCCTCCAACTCCCTGAGCTTGGTGGGGACCACAATGGGGGGTATTTGTAACATGTTGAAATGTACACCACCTAATGCTTCTCCCCTAGCTCTGCTTCTATGTCTGCAGCCCATCAGATTCATCTGTCCCTAACACTTTATCTTCCCGAAACATTTTTACACGCCTAAGTATCTAAGACTGGTGGTAGTTTCCTATTTTCCCACTACTAAAATTCACTGGTTGTGTCCGCTCAACCAAAGAACATTCAACAAAAAAGGTACTCACTAGCACCCCAACATAAGTAGGAATGCATAGAGGAATTGTGATGTCTTGGACGTCCTTAATCACACTATGCTCAAAATTCCGAGCCTTGAATCACTGTTCATATCATATTCATCGAGTACCAGGAATGATCGGTATGACTCGATGAATACTCAGATACCGAAATGTCATCCTACCAAAGCTGTAAAAACTCTAGAGAAGTCTCATCCACCTCCTCAAGACAGTCCTCAGCCGCCTAGGAGTCAGGATCACCTCAGAACCTGAGGGGTATCTGATGCTGAATCATGCGTAAGGCACTAAGCCTATTTGTGTCCTCTACCGATACCGCCGGTTGTAACTGCTGACCAACGATCAATGATATAGCTTACATATTACCTGAAGGTACTATCTCAGGTAATGGTCCATGTACTGAAGCGTCATCATAATGAAGACCATCCTCACGGTCAGTCACTGGAAAAGACTAGTAGCTAAGATCACTATCTACTCTACTCGTGTCTCAAATTGGCAGAAAACTATAGTAACCGCCTCCAAACAGCCCTCAGCTGCGTGGGAATCTGTCTCACCTCCAAACCTCAAAGGCCTCTTCCACTAGAACTCGTGCAACACACTCAGTCGGCGTGCACCATCCGCTAGTGTAGTTGGTGGTAACTACTTCCAAATGGGTGGTGGTGCTACTGGTACACCACACAAAGGGGCCAACATAGTAAGAGGGCTCTACACAGGAGCCTCATCGCTCGGTGGCCGTCATCGTGTACTCTCTCAAGAATCCTAGCCTACTGTCTAAGAAACGACATCCTGATAAGGAATAGGTGCGCCACATTCATTATGTTATACCCGATGATCTAACTAAATGAAATCGAAAATTACACTTTTCAAAAACACACGCAATCAGTGCTTTTGCACGCTGAGTCAGAAATCAGAATTCAGGGTTCAGGTGTATGGATATGTCGACCACCACACCAACACTAGATTCCCCAAACCGAAAAGCACACTCATAACACTTAACAATATTTCCACCCAGAAAAGATCAGAGTCCTATGTTCTACAGTAGAAATGACTCCTCTGATACCAATTTGTCATGATCCGTCCCCTGGGGCCCATGCTGTGACTACCCCAAGCCCTCATTCCATTGGCTTGGGGCTGGTGACTACCACCAAAAGGCATATTCCCAAAAACCAGAAAGGCATTGCCTTTATATCCTGTAAACACACAAAAATAAGAACATAGAAAGATATGAACACAAGTAAAATTTATAGTAAAAAGAGTTTTTACAATAAGAAAAATGGGCCAGAATACAAGCCCAACTGGAAAGTAAAAGAAAACTGAAAAGTACAAGTAAACTGAAATAGCTCCTGTGAACTGCCACCATAGATGCTACCTGAAGGGTAGGTACATCTCTCGAATGACCGTTTCTATGGTATGACTCATCTAATATCCACTTCTGAGCTACATCCATTACTGGTACCCTCGTCCTTAGTCGGAATTGTCCATCATCTGCACCAAACACAACAAGGTGCGGTCGTAGTCTGTGCAGAGGTGAGTATAATGATACTCATTAGGGACCCCGAGACCCCCGAGGGTCTCTCAAAATCCATAAAGAATAAACTAATAGCATGGAAACAATAGTCAACCCTACTTAGGTATATTCCCATACATATATCTAGGTTATCAAGTATATCCATCTCATTCATGATAAAACACAAGGCCCAACATATTAGCTCAAAGCTCAACTGTTCCACAAAGGAAAGAATACCACGAAGGTAACACCACAAAGGTAAGTACCACAAAGGTAATTCCACATAGAAGAATACCACAAAGGTATGACCATGAAGGAAAGTACCACAAAGGTACGCCACACAGAAGAATACCACAAAGGTATCACCATGAAGGTAAGTACCACAGAAGTATGCCACACAGAAGAATACCACAAAGGTATCACCATGAAGGAATGTACCACAAAGGTACGCCAAATAGAAGAATACCACAAGGTATCACTATGAAGGTAAAGAATCAGATCATACCAGGTATAACTTAGGTACAGTAGTAGAGATGATTAAGTGTAACTACTAATTCATATTACTCTGTTAAAGGGAAGGGCCATGAAGGATCCTAAATCATTATCAGACCCACATAGGATCATAGTACATCGTTAGAACCATATAGGATCCTAGTACCTCATTAGACCCACAGTGGATCCTAAGATATCATTAGACCCACACAAGATCCTAGTACATCGTTAATACATCATCAGACCCACACATGATCCTAGTACATCGCCAGTACGTTGTCAGACCCACACAAGATCCTAGTACATCATCAGTACATAGTCATATCCATATAAGATTCTATTACATCTTCAGTACGTTTTAGACACACACATGATCTTAGTATATTTTCAGTACGTCGTTAGACCCACACATGATCCCAGTACATCGTCAGTATGTCATCAGACCCACACAGGTTCTTAGTACATCGTCAGTACGTCGTCAGGCCCACACAAGATCCTAGTACATATTCAGTACATCATCAGAACCACATAGGATTATATTACATCGTTAGACCCACACATGATTCTAGTACATCCTCATACTCACACAGGATCCTAGTACATCGTCACAACCAGCTACAGGGTACCCGCACTAAACATGATCATCTCAGGGAGAGTCCGCTCCTCAAGATACTGGTTGACAATCCAACTGCCACTAAGTCCCATGAAGAAGTATCTCAAAGGTCCCCCATGTCGTAGGGGTCTCAACACAATAGACAGTTCGTCAAACGGATGTCTGGTCTGTAAGTTATCAGCCTTTTAGTCCCGAGGGCCCAGTTGGATTCGTGCATGATCCAACCCGACGGTACCCCAAATTTATCCAAATCTCGAGTGGGGTATACCAAAAGGTCCATCTTGCTCCATGTTTTTAGGTTTCATAGATAGTTCATCAAACGGATGTCCAGTTCCAATGTTACTGCCAAAAGAACATATAGGGTCGAAACTAGTCCGGGTCCGGTCCGACCCGGTCCGACCGACCCGGCCCGACCTAGCCTGGGCCGAACTAGTTTGGGTTGACCCAACCTGACTAGCTGGGTCTGGCCCAGCCCATATTGGGTGGTCCAGCCAGTGCTGGGTGGCGGGCGTTGGGCAGCCCGCCCTGGGTGGCCCGTGGTGCTGGGTGGCCGCGATGCAGTAGGGCGATCGCGGTGCAACCATGCGCCACAGTGCGGCGGGGTGTCCGTGGTGCGTTGGGGAGGCCGTGGTGCGGAGTTCCACCATGGACGACTAGAAGGCCAGAAATACTCTCTACCCGGCGTATTTGTGCGGCGCGGCTTCACTGGCTGCAGACTTGGTTGTCGTCTTCCTCCATCGCAAGTATTTCATCAAAACCCACAAGGGATTGCAAAGAGGTCAGGCCATGTTCGTTTGGTAGAAAACCTTTGTGTTATAGTGGTATCAAGTAGTTCACAACATTAGAATCATGAAGAAAATCAAGAACGAGTAAGGGTGGTATTTAAAACATCAAACCCTACCTCAGAGGTTTGTTGACATCAATGAGGAGGGAAGGACGGACACTGGTTCATCGATGTGTCGCGAGATGAAAAATGGTGAAGGCGAGGAGGGTGTTAATGATCATCTCCAATGCAACACCCTTCCAATGTCATGCTTGTGTGGCATCTTATTTCTTGGCTCTGAAGAATGTTTTTTGATAGAGATGGAATTTTTCGTTTTAAGGAGACTTTCTTCATTGGAGAGGAAGGGTGCATTCTTCGTTGGATAAGATCTTCCAAAAATTCTCCCCTTATCCTTTTCCAACCAATTATTTTCAAAGAAATTAGGTTCCAATATAATTTAAATTAAGTCTATCAATTTAATTGTTTGCAAAATTAATTGTTGGCAAAATTAATTGTTGGCACAATTAATTGTACCACATTGGCATAATTAATAGGATCAATTTAATAGGAGGAATAAATTAATAGGGAGTTGGGAGGTTTATCCCCCATTAAAAGGGTTTGGGTGGTCCCTACCATTAAATTCAAAATTTTGGGGGTTTTAGGCTCAATGGTCCCCACCTCAATAAAATTTACATGGGAGGTTTCAACAAAAAATAAAAAAAATAAATGTTTATTTTATTTTACTTTTTATTTCCATGAAAAAGTGAAACACTATCTTTCACCTTCGACACACTACGGTTGAGGTAAAGGTCTCCATAATTGAATACCGATGCTACGAGTTCAACGGTGTCCTTGGATTTCAATTCCATGCACCAGATTAAAAGTTATGAAAACTTGATCGCATGTTTATAGAACGTACCCAAAAAACGTTCAGAAAATCATTCCGAGCACACCAGGCCTTGAAATCACGCACCATGAATTTTCATGGACTTGTAAAATCCCCATATAATTAAAGAAATTTACGGAATTTCCAGGCAATTACATATATGTCACACATTTCTCCCTAAAGATAATTATTTCATATATTTAGTTCAAAAATTATAACAGCTAAATCCAAATCGTGAGTTGGTAATTTTTTTCATGGATTTTGAATTTTCATGTGGCATAAGATTACACCTTATCATTTTTCATGATAAAAAATTCCATCCCCTTCTTGGTTGATTAACTATAGATCACAAAATTTATCCACTACTGGGTATTGTTATAACTAGTTCACTAACTAACACTCCTTTTATCTCTTTGAATTTCGTTTCACATTAATCCATCTATATGATATTAACACCTTTTTGGGACAACATGGTTAGTGGATTAGATAATTGTGAGAAATATTTCACAAAATAATAATAAAAGACACCCAAACCATGAAAACTCTAGATATAAGTTACCATGGTTGGTATTGTCCAATTTTCAATGACATATATCCTTCTGGGATTTGAAAATATAAAATCTCTTGAGATTACATGACCCAATAATGAAACTTTATAAAGCTAAAATTCACACATGGAAAATTTTGGATAAATATAATGAATTCTTGGAGTATTTGGTATAATTATAAAGTGATATTCATGTTATTACATTACCAATTAAAATAAAAGAATATCAACTATAAATACTAAAAAAACATATCAAGATAGTATCTAAAGACACTATCCATTAAATCTATGAAGATAGTGACTGAATTAGTACGACCAAAATGCATCACTATAAAATTATTGTGTCTATATCTTGTATGGAAGGTAGTATTTGGAATATCCTACTTATTAACCCTAAATTAACAATATACTAAATGAAGATAAATCTTAGAAAAGTAATGAACTCCGTATATTTGATCAAATTAGACATTAATACGGGGGAGATGATATTTTTTCTTGATAGTGATATTGTTACGTTATCAATAATCAATTTAGAGTCTTGTAGATCCATATTTCATCATAGAAAATAAAATAGGTTCACCCCAAGGTGGATCATTAGGGAGTATGAATCCATTTTCTATATTATCTTAGAGAATCTTCTTCAATTCCAGCAACTCAAGTGGGGCCATTCTATAAGCAGTATTTTAAATTGTCTAAGAACGATGTTTGATTTCTATCAAAAAAATAGAATTAATTATTTGGGTGAAAACATATAAATTATTCTAGAAACAAATTAAAAAAACAATGTATAATAGGTGTATCCTTAATGGTGAGTTTCTCACAAACCATCTAAGATAAATTATCATCATTTATGGGAATTAAGTCCCACAAGATAGATGTAATTTCAATTAGAACATCATATTAATCCGTGAATCGATATATGATCATATATTAAAAAGGAATATGAAATATTGATTCCCTTTCTAAAAAATTTATATGATATCAATATAGGGAAATATAATCCACACCAATAATTACATTTAATTCAAAAAGAGGAATGATCAAAAAATTGGAAGGAGGCACATCCCAACAAAACTCAATTGGAAAATAATTATAAAATTATGATGCAACTATTGTATCGTTCGAAATTTTTATATATAAGTCAAAATTTAATTGGTGATTAAATCTAGTGATACCCTTAAAAAATTCTTTAGAAATAAATGATTGGGTGGATCCAGAAGAAAATAGAACATTAGGTACTTTATAATGGATAATAAGTTTACCTTCCACATGTAATTATCATGCTCCTTATATTTAGTAGTGATCACATGCAATTTTCCTTTTCTATCTCCTTAATAGGTTCTTACATTGATCATAATAGATAACCCTTGAATTTGGGAATTGGTTCACATAATACCCATTTTAAATGTACTTGAATCATTGTTGTGTGTGAGAAATATTTTGTGCATCCTTTGCTTTATTCTCATCATTAGCTATCTTTTATCCCATAACTTCGCCAATAAATTTAACAATGTACTTATTTAAAGAAAATAATATTTTTATTAGTCCCCTTGAAGGCGAATTGCTCCATGTTTTTCAAAAAAAATTGATCATAAAGGAAATTTCATATGATTTTCACAACTTTTTTATATATTCTTCCAATTCCATTTTTATCTTTTGATCAAACCCATAATAATGATTGGTAACTACAATATCTATCTAAACCATGAGAGAAAATCAAACAACTTTTTTCATAGCTACTAATGTCCCTTAAGAATATTTTCCTATGGAGACTTGGTTTTAAGCCATTAAAGAATCAATTAATATTACATTTAGGTTGGATCATAATTGTAGAAGAATACCATCAAAGCCTTGTAAAATTTAATTTGTAATTATGGATGGATTTATCATACTTTTTATTAAGATCATGAAGTTACTTATCCATATTTATACAAAGAATAATATGAAAGTTCTTATTTAAAAATATGTTCTTGAACCCAACTCATTCCAAAGAGTCAATTTCTTCTCTTGGACATGTATTCCTGATAAGATACTAACATTTATCTGCTTCACCTTCCAAATGATAGACTCCCAAAATGAATTTCTCATGTTCTATGTAATTGAGAACTAAAAAGTATATTTTTATTAGTACTAATAAATTTTTCATCCACTGGTGGATTGTAAGACCGACTAAAAGAATGTTGATACTGCCACATGAAGGACTTAATAGATTATTATGCCCTATTTTTCTCCTTTTCAAGTACATCACAATTAATACCATGAAAATTTTTTGTGTTCATAAAAATAATATTATGCATTCCATATCTAAGAAAATTTGGTTTCCCAAGAGGCGAATCATTTCATTTCATATCAAGTTCATCATTAACACAGTTACTTTAGGTTTCTTACATTGGATAAAACCAAAAATCATAGTGTGAGAAACTCTAATCATAGTGGGAAAACCACATAATAAAGGGAAATTACTTTTAAAATATTAATTGAGGAAACCTTAGGTTTTATCCGAGGTTATTTATTATCATTACCAAAACACTATGACTATATCTTATACTTATACATTCTTTAGGGTTCTTATTAAGGTTCTCTTATCTTGGTATCCATCGGTTAATTTATACTTTCTTTAATACCCACTATAATGGCTATTAACGTTAATACCTAGATAATAAATCTATACGAAAGAATATTAATTAAATATTATAACCTAGCATAAACACACCAGATCCATACTGGATTAGTGTATTTGGATACGTGAAAACATAAACTACTAGTTCATAAAACCTCTACATCATCACTTGTTTATTCCATAAAAACTAGAACACTTTTTGAAACATATTACTTGATACATTTATTCATATCATGGGAAAAAGAAACAATAAAACAAGTGAGTTTAGATGATCATTAAGGGTAAATAATAGAGACAACATTAGTTATGGGGAATGAATACATGATTATAACTATTGAAAAATATATTTTTCAAATCAAGGATCATGACATTGAATCATGGGATAAATCATAGAATATCATACATCAAGAATAATAAAACAATCAGAGATTATAATTCATTGGAGTATAACATAAGGCATTAAACTTTTTCAAACAAAAAAGAATGAATTTTTTTCCATATTAGTCAAGTCTCACTACTAAGACCATCATAATGTGAATCCTACTTTATTGAACTTAGTTCACTCTACATTTCATCCCTGAATTACTGATCCATGTTTACTCCTCATTCCAATCTTGTATTATTGATCTGGGTTAAAATCCCATTCTTGTCCAATCTATCTCACGAGTTAAAAATATTTACCGGATGCATTGGAGGGAGATAAAGTTCCCACCTGTCAGATAATGAAAACCATACATATGTGTTCCATAAGAAGAATATTTATTTATCATATTATAAATAATGAAAATAAATTGGATTCATTAACATTTCATCAAAGGCTATCCCATGGAAAAATGGGTATAATAAATACCATACCATCAAATAAATAAACCAATAACAAAAAGAATAAGGATAGTAATACTGAAAATTATCCATAGAAAATCATAAGTAACATTAAATAAAGTTATGTATGATTTAAATATTTTTTAGCAATCACTTGAAACAATTATTGAGGTAATTATCCTTTATATTTTGAAAAAAAATAAAAATAATCTGACATTTTAAAATCACTCAATTTATTTAAAAATAATATTCTAAGATTATAAAGTAAGCTTCAAGAAATTAATGTGTCATGAAATATGAAAAATAAGTTCTTACCATATAATATAAAGTAACATTTCATTCATACTTTTCCCAAAAAAATAAAAGTTAAAATCATTTAGAAAATGATAGAAAGATTCGTTTCAAAAAATTTAGTAAAGATTCACACAGGTGTAAAAATGGCCTTTTACAATTTTAGATAAACATTAAAAGTATTTTGGAATTAATTTTTAGAAAAATGCACATGGAAGATAAAAATTTCTCAGTTGATACTAACAAATAAACAATACTTATTAATAATGATATTATGGAAATTAATACTTACCTTAGGTCTGATTTCCTTCACACTTATATAAAATTGTTGAATAATTTTCTAAAGAATGATAATAATTTATATGAAATCCATATTAATATTTATAATATCATATATTATCCTATTATATCATTGTATCACTTGTTTGATAATAATATTTCATAATTACCTTTTTTCTATTGTTAATAGCTTTATTTTTATATGCATGTTTGGTTATATAAGTCCCAGTTCATTTGTATATGATATATTTCCATCATATTTATAATGATATTAGGTAATATATAACATATTTGTTAATTATATACATTTATTAAATCATTCTTGAATGATGAACATGGAAAATGAATCGCATCGCGTCGTGGGGACGATATGTTGCACCGACACATGAGTAATGTTATCAATCCCTTAAGGGTAAAATATTGAGGATGTGGATGTTATTTTTTTCCAGAATCAATATGATTTTATTATTATCATATTTATTTTTATTATTTTCATTATTATACCCATAAAAATAAAGTAGTTATTAAAAATAGATTACACCACAATGTGGAGACGTTAAGTCATATGTATGTATGCGCGGTGATTTTTTTTTTCTTAGGATGGATAAATGGTTGGATATTTTCATTAAATAGTAATAATAAAATCTAATAATATATTTTATACTTTAATTATTAATTTATAATGTAAATGTAGAAATAAGATTAATTATAATAATAAATAATGTTTGAAGAGTTAGTAAAAATGATAACCTCTTCTTCGGTGAACATCCTTTGTATCTCTTCTTATGGACACTAGGGTTGAAATTTTGAGAATAAAATCACATCTAGAATTTGTCTATGTAATATTATAATAGAAATTTGAAGGTTAAGGTTGAGATTTATGGCTCGGTGTGATGTGTTGAAGTGAGGTAGGCTGAACTCTTTAATAATTCAAGTGAGGGGCAGTATTGGAATTTCCAAAAATATTAATTTATAATAAATTAAATATAAATTAAAAACTGTAAAAAATCCATATATTAGATTCTAAAATTATTTAAATTTTTATTCTCATAAACCAATATATGTTATAGAGTTTTTGGTACTATTTGGAACCTTATCATTTTCATTAACCCTTGGTTAACCTATTATAATTTTAACTAAGTTTACAACATTTTCAACATTAAAATATTTTTATTTATACTAATGTGATATAAATTTGACTATAAATGAAACATTTATAACATTTTATAAAATATTATCATTATTTGGTTTTTATAATGATGTTTTATTATTTTTAAATAATTTAATCAAATTTTATTTTGATAAAAATCAATACTATCAATTTTGACGCTATTAATTACATGGGTTTTAAAAAATATAACGATAAAAAATTAAATCTGAAAAAAATTTATTATATAACTATGAGGTATATATAGTCAATAATATTCTTTTATCAAATTAATTATCTAAAATTATATTTATTTTAATTTTTTTAGTAGCATTTATTTGATATTTCAATTAATTAATTTCTTCATCAGCGTTGCATAATTATTTAATATAATTAACATTTTACTAATTTTTTTAAAAAATACCAAGATAAATATAACGATCCTATATTTTATGATAATATTTATAGTCAAATATATCTTTTGTTTAATCCTATAATAAAAATTACATATAATTTTAATCTTTAATGTGACATCATTAAATTTTTATTAAATAGAATAATATAAATATCATAATATCATCTACTTGGACCAAAAAGAAAAAAATTATATCAGGAAAATATGTTTATTAATATAAAATTTTACTTTTAGATATGTTATTTACATAACTTTTTTCCCATGAGGCCACATAAGTGGTATTTAAGAAAACAAATGTGACATTTTGTGACATCATTTTTTGTGGAAAGCATATTTTTTATGAATAATGTACCATTACTAAAAATTTTGTGATCATTTTATAGGCACATAAAAATATATTCATATTGATTTAGACCTTTGTATTCATTTTATTAATTAGTTATTGATATATATTCCCACCAAATTAATGTATGTTTTTAACAAACATATAATATTTCTTAATTCGATTAAACTCACCGTTGTATTAAGTGAAAGCTATTGAAGATTTAATTTTTTTATTGAGAAATACTTGTCAAAATATTTTTTTGTCACAGGAACCATTTGTTCGATGATAAAAATTTATTCCATCATAACATTTTTTCTTCCTAGATGATAATAAATCTCTAATATAGACTTTCTGCAGCCTAGATATCATAAAAATTCTACATAAACCATCACAATCCATTATAATAAAAATAGTATAGTATAAAACATTCATCATTCATGATGATAGAAAATCATTTGTATAATCCTTCCATTTTTAAGGATAATGATAAAATCTAGTGTAAATATTTTTTCCTTTCAAGTGGGAAAAACTCTAATAAACACCATTAAATATAATGGAATAAATATTAAATCCAGAATAACCCTAAATATTTATGGATAATAAAAAAACTTTTTTAAACATTGATCCTACAAGATTATAAAAAATTACACAATAAACCCTTAACCTTCTAGGAGAGCTTAAAACACCAGTATAAACCATTCATATTCCAAGATATTTGTAAACTATTTTAGATACATTTTTTTTTTCTAATATAATGATAAATCTTGTGTAAAACCATCATATTCTAGGATGAAATTATACTATAGAATAATATTTCCTATTCCTTAATGAAATTAATCTTCATCATAGGAATTTCACCCTCCAGATGGGTCATAAATTCTATCATAACATTCTGTTCATCATGCGTAACACTGAACTATAGTATACCATTTATGCCATCCCATATGGCTTTAAATTTTTGTGTCACCTTTTATTTTATTGGGTGAAATTAAATTTTTTTATAACCCTTCATAGAATTCAATGATAAAAAACTATAACATAATTTTTTTAACATCCCAACCTAATGGACACTAAAATATATGCCCCGAGCCTGGTCACTACATGATTTCAGGTGAACTTAACCATACACTAGAGGATTCCAACTAGCACCATAGATATGTAGATATGAATTAGGGAGAACATACCCTATTATTAGAGTAAAAACATAGTATAAATAATAAAAATAGAAATTATAACCAATAGGAACAATAAATGGAAAACATGTGAAAAAACCAAAATGTAAAAAAATAACCCATGATATAATAGTACAATGAATACACTACATTTAAGTTAGTCATACAAATAAAAATACCTAAAATGAAACTGAAAAAATATTTCCAAACACAAATCCAATTCCCAACATATTTCGGACATCCCATGATCCATCCCATAATCCCATTCATAACCCAAATTCTAGGTCATTTTCCTCAACCTGTGATAGAAAAATAAGAAGAATCTCCTTGGGTACCCAAGTAACATAGAATCCCAAGCAGGGTATGAGTAAAACTCATTAGGCCACAACCAAGAGGGTATTAAATAATATCCATTGTGTACAATAGTGTATGAAGATAAGAAAAAGTTCTCAAACTAAATAAATATAAATGGAAAATAGGTTTTACATTTAAACAATTTTTAATTATCTTTTTATATATTTATGTTTTTTCAAATAATTACAATGTGAATTATACCACTTTATTTCAAAAACCATTGACTATACATTAATTTAATTCAACATACATAAAAGCATTAGTCTAGGTACCCATACCATATATCACTGGTTCACATGTCTGTAATCATGGAACCACAATCATAGATTCCAATTGGGTTCTTGAATTCAATGTATGACCATCCCAACATTTAGATCACATGCTAGAAAACATGTATCTACTATCCATGAATGAAATAAGGACTCAGAACGTCATGTTTGAACATCCCAACATTTAGGCTACAGGTCAGAAAAAATTGATCATCAATGCATGAATCCATCTATGAATCAAAATGTATTGTCTGACCATCCCAACTTTAATATTGAATTCCATGTCCATACACTTGGTTTCAGGAGCATCAATCCTTCCCCTGAATAACTATTGTGCATTGGGGTACCTGGAGAAATAGTATGGCCCACCCCAAACTGGGGTGTGGAGCATCGGTCCAATATCAAAAAACCAATAATCATATATTGGTAAAAATAGATCATCAGAACATGAATCCAACTAGGATTCATCACAACTCATCTGACCAACCACAAAAATTCCATTATTAGTCATTTCAATATTTACTAAATCATTTATCTTATACATTACACTTAATAATTTATCATTACCACAATCCCAACATAACGTTAAAATGAAACACATCCGAATAAGTCCCAAAATTATTTTCACAATTTCATAATCACCTTCTAAATATTATGAGGGTCATAAAAAAATCACATAATTCATAATTTTTTTTAAAAAATCCATTAAATAAAGGTATTTCTATTTAAACATCAGAACAAAGCCAAAGGACAACCCTTACCTTCAATTCAGTAAAAGAAAAAAATATGTTATTTAACAATTTTAAAACCATTGACACAAATAAAACACTATTTGAAATATAATAAGAACCCATTTTAAACACATTGAGGTAAAAAATCCTTCTAAAACATTAATAAACTTCAAAAAATCATTTACAACTCTGAAAACCACAACTAAATTAACATCTGTAACATAAAAATTAAATAATTTCAAAATACCCTAAATCATATCATAAATCTATGATATAACAATTTAAAAATTTTCATTTTAACCACTACTACATTCAAAATATACAATTACACCCCCTTACTTTTTTTACATAACCGACATCAACCGTTAGCAATTTATTTCACTATTTTGAAGGGTTTGACATAACCCTTATGTAGCACCAGGTCTAGTGTAAAATCATAAATAGACCCAACAGGGCCATTAAAGGGTCTCAAACGTCAAATTAATTCCCAAATCACCTTCTTTAAACAATGGCATAAAATCAAAGCCTGTCAGCAACATGTAACAACTAAATACACATATTCCAACATCAATATTATGGTGAGAAGATTATATACCACCTACTTCATGATTGTATACAACCACTTATCTAAACACATCTATTTCTTTCAACTAAAACATAATCAATCACCAAGAAGATGAACACCAAATAAAAAAAAGTGTTTAGTGATTTAGAAGGGGAGGAAAATACAAAAAATGCTAATTCTATAAAATGGATGGAAAGAGAGTAGAAAAATTACCTAGAGACTCAACTCCCACTAAATAGAACTCTAGAGGCCTAATAATCAATGTGAAAATACCGATAGAGGAGGAAGGTGCCCATGGTTCATCAAACTAGCTGATAGAGGTCGAATAGGGTGAAATGTTTGGGAGGATAGATTAATCTTGAGAGGGTAAAATTAGAAATTCCCACTTATTAAAAGCATCATGTTTTTCCAAACCATGCACCAAATTTGTGACTCTCTCTATCTAGGAGGGGCTAGGCTGCACGGTATCCTAGGAAGACCATAAGGGTTAAAAAAATGTACAGTTAACATGTAGGGTAGATCTATCAAAGTCTTAAAGGTTTCAGGATCCCCCCTTGCATGGTTTCTCAAAAATGAACATTCTCTTCCAGGATCACACTGTTATAGGGCATGGTTAAAAAAACCATGCACTAACTATTCTATATGCACTAGATGACCTTTATTTAACTATTTCATGCCACAAACCCTTGGGAAAACATGAAGTCATTTTTTAATTGAGGAATCATTCAATAAACCAAAATATTAAATTTGGATGTACCTTTTCTTAGGGCCAAAATCATACAACCTCCCCACCTTAATACAGATCATCCTCATGCTACATTCCCTATCATCACCGGGACTCCAAGATAATGATCATACCACCGATGCCACATATCAATTTTCATCTCCATAGTTTCCTCCTGAACATGAACACACCATCTGAGAACTTATACATAATAGATAGCCTTACCCCAAATAATCCTTCCCAAAATGATCCACATCATGAACTCGATGCTCCTCACAGGTTGTATCATCTTAAACACAACATCTTCAACACCAAGAACATAAACAAACCAATACACCTGGCTTCATCCAAAGGAACATATAATTTTTCTAGCCCCATCCCCCAAACCTATGTCATTCCACAACTCAAGACCCAACATTATATCTTTATATATGAACACTTGAAACATAACCAAAGAACAATACTCCTAATGTGTTTCACAACTTATAATACCCAAACATCAACATGACCCTCCACCGACACCAGTATCTTCTCCTTCCATTAAAACCATCAGAAATAGGCACACATACACCATCCATATATAAACCAAATAAAACATGTCTTTTCCCAAAGCTAAGTTCCATTCCCGAAATGTTCTTATCATTTAAAGCATTCCTTCGATGGTGGTTAAAAACTCACCACATTAATTATTTTAAAAAAGAAATATGGGTCTATCCCAGAATGACATGTCCCAAAACACCCAATTGAAACTATTTTAATATTTCTAATTCACTTAGACATGAATAATTTTCACTTATGTTTTACCACCAACATGTGATGCACATACCAGAGTATTTTCCTGAAATCTTGTAGAACTCCACCATTTGGGTGTACACTAGTTTCCAAACTGTCATTCTGCCTCCCTAAACCTATCATAATTTCAAACATAAGATCCTTAGGTAAAATCTTTCACTAACTCATACCCAATGAAAAATATTGTCTTGTACACCCACTACATCAAATTCTCACCTAGCCTTTCTCAAAGAATTCAATTATGTATCTCATAGGTTCCTCATTACAATCCCATTCCCACCACATCCAATTCGTAAACTTCTCTTCAAATTTACAATTCCACCAACATGATGGTTATACACCCCCAAAGAACATGTCACCTCCCACCTTAAAAGTTTTTTCACCACCATATGTATAATGAAATTAAAACAACAATGGATCATTACTATTTCACTAAAGAACACATGAAGTGGACATGGCTATATCTCCCTCACTTGAGTAGAAAAAAACATTAACCATCACCTATACCTGGCTTCTGAGCATGAAATCTTTAACATTTACCAATATGAAACCACCACATGTATATCATTCAGATATGGTCAGTAGTGGACCTCCTCACACAAAAATTATAATACCCTGACCATATAAGACTGGGGATGGTTCATTATAATTATAAATTGGAATTATTACAATGAATTATGTTCTGAAGGACTGACCAGTTTGGCATTCATGGAAAATATATTACATATGTGAACATTAATTTACAATTTATAACATGAAACCCAACATTGATAATCCTTCTAGAACACTATTATTCTCCTAGTTTAACCATAAATATTAATCATAAAACAATTCTTGGAATCCTAGGAAAATAAATCATATGAAATGGGTGAGCTCATATGCTCAGTAAGGATAAAAAATATTGTAAAATCTATCATAAATAAGTATAAACATTTAATTTAAGGTGTATAACTTAACTACAATCCTTTTAAACATAATAATCATCCCAATTTGGAATGAGTAAATCAAATAATTCCATTTAAAATTTCAAATGGATATTCTACTAGTTTAATAATCACATGAAATAGCAATAACTAATCTCATAATGAGGGAATGCATGATGTTGGACATCTAAAACATACTGTCCAGGCCTCGTCCAATACATCTACAAATAAATGGTCATAGCCTTGGCCAAATCAATATCTAAAAATATATGGACAAGGCCTCATCCATGTACATAGATATTTTGTCTCATGATACCTACAGATGAATCAAGGGTCTATAGTGGGCCCCACCCATCACTTATAAAGTCTAATTCATTCTTTATATTAAAAGGGTGAAACATTACATAAATATTCATATTAAAACAAGAATATGAAATGAAAACCATAATCCATGAATGGTATAAAAATAGAACATAAAAAATCAAACATATCATAACACATTCAATACAATATGGAATATTGTATTATAATACATCAACATCAATCAAGAATAATATCCAATAATGGATGTTGAAATTGTTGAAAATAGTCAATAAAACTCTTTGAGAGAAATACCTTTTTTCATAAAATCATCTAAAAGCTGCAAAATATATAAATTAATTCATTTAAAAGATATTTCTGAATCATAGTGTCCCAAATGACTTTGAAGCTTTTTAAAGTAATTTCCATTTAAATAAAATATTGTCCATTTAAATACATCCTGAAAATCATTTCAAAAACATGGACATTAATTAAAGATGGTTTGGAAAATAAATCTTGAAAACCTTTAAAATGATGAAATAGTTAAATTGTCCCTTCCATAAAACCGTACAATATCCCTTTTGAAATTTTTTATAAAACATGTACATGGATGATATATATGCACCAATAAATACTTACACATAAACAATCTCAGATAATAATGAGATTGAGGAATTTACCATTACCTTAGGTATGATTCTCTGTGTACATCTCTGAAACTCCCGTATAATATTTTTAAACATATTATTATGTTATATTAGAATAATAATAATATTTATGATATCATATATGATTATTTTAGGTCTTTATATTACACGTTTATTAACAATTCCATGTTAATGCAACATTCTGTGTCATAATCGCTTTGTTTATCGTACGTGTTTTGACATGTTATTCTAGATCATATTACTTAGACAATCATTTAATTAATTACAGAAGGTATAATATGATTTATATATAATATATATTCATAATATTAATATATATTTAATAGATAGATATATAAAATTGAATACACCATTCATTGAGACGGTAGGTCGTAGGTATGCATGAGTGACAATATCATTTCTTTAATGGTTTAATGGTATAGAATTGGATGAAATATAAATTTTACAGAGATAATATTATGTCATAATTATTATTAAGTCTTATATATTCATCATTATTCCCATTAAAATAAAGTATAGATGAACAATATTTTACACCATGATGTGGAGACGGTAAGTTGTACATACGCACACATGGTGGTATTTTTTTTCATAAGATGGGTAGAAGGAAAAATATGGTTGTCCCATAATCATAAAAATATATCAGTATATATTATATTTTTGTGTATTTATTTTAGTATGTCAACAACTTATGAAGTGGAAGTAGAAGAGGTAATTAAATTTGAATGAAGGGATAAAACAATTACCTCTTCTTTAGGTGTCTCATTTTTATTTTCACAAAAGGACTCCTTAAGTTGGTTTTATACCCAAAGGGTGGAACCAATGATTATGTTAGGGATGTTGGTAGGAGATTTGGGTAGGGGTTGGCCGAGCCAAAGTGATTTGTATGTGTAAATAAAAGAGAAGGAGAAGTTACCTTTTACAAGAGAGGTGAGGGTAACTTCAGGAAAAGATTGAAATATCAATTTATTATAAATTGATTTTCGATTTTGAATAGTTCTAAATATATTTATTTTGATGATAATATGAGGATAGGTCGAAATCCACTAATAAAATTCTTTTTAGACAAGTTTAGGTTATTAAATGAAACTTATATTTTGAGATTATCTCTTAGATAAAAATTACAACTCTTACCGTGTATTGATGTATTTTTATATTATAGGATTAATATAGTAACTATAAAGATCCCAGAGAACATAAAGTAAAAAATTGATAAAATTTTAAAAATTATCTATAACAGTTGGAAGAATATTATATTTTTAGGATTTTTATATCAATTAATAGAATAGTTTTTTTTAAAACTCATTTATGTTAATTTGACACTATTTAGGAATTGATTTTTGTTAAAGTAAAAAAACATGATTAATTCAAACCAAATGCATTAAATTAACGATATAATGTCATTTTGGGCCAAAAAATCCATTTATGACATAAAAAAACAAAATTTTTAATTATTTTAATATTTATAATATCATTTATTTTATTCTTTCATTAATAATAAAAATACATCATCATTATATTTTCAAAAATAAATTTAATTATTTAATGTATAAAATTTAAAAATAAAATACCATGATGTAGAAAATATTTTTATCTTTATAATTAATATTAATATTTGAATATATCACTTATATAAATATACTTAAAATTGGATTACTAATAAGATACATGTTTGTGTTATATTTCTCTTTAAATTAAATTAATTATTATAACATGTCATTTTCACACCCATGTGGCTCCATGGGGTCCTACAATATACCTAAGGATGATCCTAGTCTATATTATATCATTAAATATGATTAAGACATGTGTTGGGGTAGTTTTCTGTTATTAAATTATTATTTTCAACTATTATTTAGGTGATTTACCCTTCAACCATTGTAAGTAAAAATAATAACTGAAGTTACTATTCATAATTTCCAAAAATAAAAGGTCACTATTTAAAAAATTTGCACCTTTTTATTCCAAATATAGAATATATTTTTTAAAATTCATAACATATAATTGGTAGAAATTATTTTAAAAATAATTCCTTTTTTCCAAAACAAAAATCACGTTTCTAAGAAGTAAAAAATATCTAAATATTGACATATGTTTATTTAAACTCTCAATGAGAAATTACATCCAATGGCCAAAAATAGATTAAATGATAAAAACATAATTCAATTAGACTTAAAAACCAATTATTAATTCAATATAACTATATAAATAATTTAGACGAAAAAACATTTTTGAATTAAAATGCATTATTTTTCACTATTCATTAATATATGAATGTTATCATAAAAATACAAAATATTTATCCAAACTAAATTTTTATGTCCCTCTTATAAATTATAATTTAATTTTTGTCAAATTGAAAATACAATAGAGTCAAATATTAAATTTAAAAAGGGTTTTCCATTAAATGGCGGAAAAATACATTTAAAAAAAATACTTCTCTAATATGGAAAAATAATTTTTCATTATATTATGTATAAAAAAACATAAGAAAAAAGTTAAAATTAAATGGGGTATATAAAATTAAAAATGTTTTTAATACTATTCATAAAACAATTTTTAAAAATCTAATTTGATAGGTTATGGTGCATTCGAACTCGGTATTGCATGTAGCAAAGCTATTGAATTATTAAGAAGAAGTGTATCATGGAAGCTTAGGATGTTAAATTTTCCCATATTTCAAAAAATTGTGTTTTATTAATTTAATATATATATATATATATTTAAAACTAGTTTTTTGACATTTTAAAATATCTTAGTTGAAATCCAACATCTTAAAATGGATTAATGAGACCTATATTTTAAAATAATGAAAGGAATGTATGAAGGTTACTGAAAATAACACATAATAGGGTTCCATGTTGAAAAAATGGACATATTAGAAAAATATAACCATTATCTTCTAATAGAGAGTTATGGAGAATATTATTATAAGAAATTTAACTATCTGAAAGCCATAAATTTGTGATGATCCAATGGAAAATTTGATTCATTTAAAAATAATGTACTAGAAAAAGAATTTTTTTCAAGATCCTTTCCCTTATCATGAAGAACATGAGAAGAAATACTTACTTGATTTTAGTACAATCTCTCCATCAGTCATGCCTTGAAAAATTTCCACTTCATCTCTTAATCAAGGAAATTATGTTTAATTTTCCATTTCGGAAGTTTTGGATGGTCATGAGATCTATAAATATAATTATATGTCATTACATCTATCCCAAAAAATGTTTTAATATAGGTTATCATATATTACTATGTCCACTTATAGTGAGATAATACATTAAACTAACGAACTCAAACTGGAGTATAAATTATACTATCTATAAATGGATAACCTTAAAATCCTTCCAAAAACTAAAAATCTACAACTTTAGAAAGATGTGAACCAAATAATCTTAGAATTTATCTACCATATCACATAGGTTAGTTTTTGGTTCTCACATTCCAAAAATCTGAACACCTTCATAATCTATTCTCTTGAGTCATGATAACAACTTAATTATTAGATATCCTTATTGATAACATGCATGTTTCCTTATTCCAAAACATAGTGTATTATACCAAATGTCCCAAAACGTTTTACACTTCATCCAAGAAAGAATAACCACATTGTTAAAAAAAATCTATAATTAGTTCTCAATAAAATAACAACATCCAATTAACTTATTCAAAACCAAAATATCTTTATCCAAACATCAATATATTAATATTAGAAACTTAATAAGGGTTATATTCACCTTAATCATATGTTCTCTAAGTATAATATTTCACGTAAATAAATTTTCTGGTCTATTATAACTATTCAACACATTCTTGAAAATCCGTTGAGAAAAAGATAAACTGAATACTCCTTATATAATTCAATATTCACAATTATTGGATCCAAATACATAAATAATTCTATTCATACAATTTAATGGTTGGCATGGAATAGGTCCTTCCTTGTTTTAGATGTAGAATCTTATGTCTGGGCATTCAGTTGGGTAATGCCCATGATTTTCATAGATGATTCATTGAAATCCATAAAAATGCCATTATCTAACCCTTATCCCCCATATATAACATCTTCCCCTCCATTTGAGGAATTATTCGTGCTTATTCTTCCGCACCTCTAGACCTGTAGGAAGCCAAATATTATTTCCTCTATGCTTATATAAATTCGGTCATTTATAAACCTTCATATTCCTCTTACAAAATGTGTTATTAAGGTCATCAATGATCACATTATTACTCATATATCTTGATAACTAATTCAACATAGTCACAATATTTTTATCTTCAGTCATTATCCAATTTGGTTTTCTCAGAATCACCAGATTTTCCATCAAACTCATTGTTAATCCAATTCCATCTAGTTTCCTCCATTAACTAAGAATATAAAGAACATGGTGGGAAACATATCTCATTGAAGAAAACCACATAATCAAGGGAATTTACATTCAATATATAACATCTTACGTTTAATCCCTGATTATCCATGATCATTACCAAAAGTCTAGGGGGTTTTTCTATACTTATCCCCAATGTCTACCTTAGGGTTATGATCCTTAATCGATGTTTTCTAAATGCATTTCCAAGGATGTTTCTAAACATTCTTAGATACCATCTGTACCTCCACAACACCAGAATCTCAGAGCAGGTGCATTATTTTAAAACATTTGAATGATTATAAGGAATCAAGTCACAAAGGACCGATTAGTTTAGTAGTCTTGTAAAATAGATTACGTATACGAACTTTACATTACCATTTCTAACATAAAACACAATGTAGATAAGACTCTATGAATGACCATATTCCGCTTTCTTAACCCTACATATCAATAATAAAAAACATCTAAATTAGGGGAAAATAACACATAATTGAGGGTTGAGGTCAAATACTTTGTAAGGATAACAAATATAGCAGAATCTGTCATAAGTATGCATAAACATTAAATGAATGGTGTAAAATTGAAACAAAAATAATTCAAACATAATATTCCATACAATAAAGAAATAATAAATCAAATAATTCCTTTTAAAATTTCACATGGATGTTCTACTAGTCAAATAATCACATGAAATATCAATAACTAATCTTATAATGGGGAAATGCATAATGTCGGACATCTGAAACATATCGTCGAGGCCTCAGCTAAGACATCTAAAAATAAATTTTCATGGCCCCACCCAAATACATACATAAAATTAAATGGGAAAATCCTTAACCAATTCAATATCTAGTTTGTCTTATGATACCTACCAATGTATTACGGGTCTATAGAGGGCCCCACAGTTCACTTACTAAGTTCAATGCATTCCTCATATGAAAATGGTGAAACATAATATAAGCATTCATATTAAAACTAGCATATGAAATGCCAATACATTAACCATATAACATGAATGGTATACAAATATCACATCCACAATCAAACATATCATAAATCATTCAATAAATTATAGAATATATTATTGTAAATAATTAACATCAATCATGAATAATATCCAATAAAGGTTGTTGACATAGATAAAAATAAATAGTAAAACTCTTTGAAAAAAATATCCATTTTTCATGAAATCATTTAAAAGTCACACAATTTATAAATTATTTCATTTAAAATAGATTTTTGAATCAAATATTCCCATACTAATTTGAAAATTTTGAAAGTAATTAACATTTTAAAACAATCATGTCCATATAAGAAAATCATTAAAATATTTTAGAAAACATGGACATTAATTAAATAAATGTTGAAAAATAAATCATTAAAAAATTTAAAATCATTACCTTTTTAATAGATCCCTTACATAAAACATTAAAAAATTACTTTTGAATTTTTTTATAAAACATGGTCATGGATGATAAATATGTCATAGTCATTACATACACATAAACAATCTCAAATAATAATGAGATTGGGAATTAACCCTTACCTTAGGTCCAATACTCTTCGTACGTGTCCAAAACTCCTATATAATGTTTTTAAACATATTATTAACTTATATTAGAATAATAATAATATTTATGTTGTCATATATGATTCTTTAATGAATTTATATTAACCATTTACTAACAATTGCAAGTTAATACAACATTTTGGATCATAATCGCTTTGTTTATCATATGTGTTTTGACTTGTAATTCTTGATCATATTACATAGATCATGATTTAATTTCATAAGAAATGTATAATATGATTTATATACCATATATATTCATATTATAGATATATAATAGATAAATATATGAAATTTAATACACCATTTATAGAGATGATAAGCTATACGTATGCATGAACATTGTTTCTGTTTTATTATAATTTTTAATGGAAGTAAATGAATGACATATATGTACATACATATCTATATTTATATTATTAAAATATCATTATTATGTCATATATTTCATAATTATTCATAATATATATATTTTTATAATCATTCTTGTATGGTGAACGTGGAAGATGAGTCTCATCACGTTGTTGGGATGGTAAGCTGTACCTACACATAAGCGACGATATCATTTCGTAAATGGTTTAATGGTATGGAATTGGATTTGATGTACATTTTACAGAAATAATATCATTTTATATTTATTATTTAATTTATTTATATTCACCAATATACCAATCAAAATAAATTATAGGTGAAAAATAGTTTACACCACAGTGTGGAGATGATAAGTCATACGAACACAAACATTGGGGTATTTTTTTCATAGGATTGGTAAAAGGAGGAATATGATTTTAACATAATCATAATGAAATATCATCATGTATTATATTACAGACTTTTTATTTTAGTATGATAACAACTTAGTAATGGGAAGTAGATGAACAAAATAACATTGAAGGAAGGGATAAAATGATGACCTCTTATTCAGGTGTCACATTTTTATTTGAACAAAATAACACCTTAATTTGGTTTGATGCCAAAATTTTGAACTCTAGTATTAGGTGAGGCATGTTGGGAGATGTTTTTATCATGTATTTTCCTATAAAAATGGCTTTGTAGGTGTGAACAAAAGATAAGGAGACGTGCTCCTTTATAAGAGAGTTGAGGGTCATTTTAGGGAAAGCGTGAAATATTAATTTATTAAAAAATGATTTTTGATTTATAGTAGCTAAGAAGAAATATATTATCATAATAATATGTTTATGGGTCGAAATAATCTCATCCAAATATTTTTAGACATGTTTATTTCATGAAAATAACCTTATATTTTGTGATTAGCACATAGTTAAACAGTTTATCTCTTACCGTGTCTTCTTGTATTTTTATATTACATGGTAAATATATTAACTACGAAATACCCAGAGAACCTCTTGTGGATCATTAATGATATTTAAAACATTATATAATTAATTTTTTTGAATAACTTATTTTTAGGAATTTTATATCATTTAATAAAATAGTATTTGTTTCAAAAACCCATTTATGTCAATTTTGACACTATTTAGTAATTGTTTTTTGTTAAAGTCATAAAAACTTGATTAATTTAAAAAATTAAATTAAATAAAATATACTTTTTATATTAATTCATAAAATTCGTGGATTGCATAAAAACATTAAAATTACATTTATTGTAATATTTATAATATCATTTATTTAATTCATTCATTAATAAGGAAAATACTTCATCATTTTTCTATCAGAATTAAATTTAATTATTTAATGTCTAAAAATTGAAAATTAAATACCATGATATATGAAATATTTTTATATTTATAATTAACATTTATAGTATAATATATCACTTATATATTGTGAATTAAGATTTGTTAGTAATAAGATACATTTTTATGTTATATTTCCCTTTACTTTAAATTAAATATTATCACATGTCATTTTCACATCCATGTGGTTTGATGGGGTCCTAATATAGACCTAATTATTTTCATGATGGGACATATTTCATCCTATAAGATTATGACATGTGTTATGGTAGTTTTCTCTGATTAAAATATTATTTTTCACTTAATTACCTGATTTACCCTTTAAATATGGTTAATAAAAATAATTATTAATGTTACTATTCCTAATATCCAAAAATTAGAGGTACCTATTCAAAAAAGTCAGACCTTTTTAATCCAAATATATAATCAAATTTTATAAATTCACAACAAATAATTGGCGGAAGATAATTTAAAAATAATTCATGTTGTTAAAAATAGAAATCATGGTTTTAAGAAGTAAAAAGTATCAGAAGATTAACATGTGTTTATTTCCAATTTCAATGTGAAATTACTGGAAATGTACAAAAATGGATTAAATCATAGAAATATAATATAATTAAAATTTGGAAAAATTTTAAAAAAAACATTTCTATATAAATAATTTAGATTAAAATGTAGTTTTGAAATAAAATACTGTATTTTTCACTATTCATTAAAATATGAAAGTTATCAGAAAAACACCAAAAAATTATCCAAACATAATTTTTTATGTATGCTTCAAAAAATAATTTCATTTTTTCAAATTGAATATACAAAAGTTTCAAATATTGGTTTTAAAAATGGTTCGCCATTAAATGGTGGAAAAATTTCATTTTTTTAAGAATACTTATTTTATTTGAAAAATTAAACTTGTCCTTATATTATGTGTAAGAAAAACCTAAGATGAATGTTAAAATTATATGGGATATAAAATATTGAAAATGTTGTTAATTCTATTTATAACTTCTTCTTAAATGGCCAGTTTGATAAGTCGTGGTGGGCTCGAACTCGACGTTGCATGTAGCGCAAGCTATTGAATTATTAAGAAGAAGTGTAACGTGGAAGATTGAGCTGTTACATTATCCCCTCCTATAATAAATTGTGTCCTATAATCATAAAAGCAGTATTGCAAAATTGTGTATTGAAATTTAAAAATATCTTAGTAGAAATACCACTTCGAAAAATGGATTAATGAGACCTCTTTTTTTAAAAAAATAATAGTCAGTATGATGGATACTGGAAATAAAACATACTAGGGTTTTACATTAGAAAACATGGACATGAATGATATATATAACCATCATGTTCAGATGGAGATTTATAGTGAATATTATTAGGATAAATATAATAATCTGAAAGCCATAATTCTACGATGATCCAAGGGACCATTTGATTCATCATAAAAGAATGCACTAGGAATTTATTTTTGGTTTCCAAGATCCTTTCCCTGAAGATGAAGAACATAAAAATAAATACATACTTGATTTTATTAAAATATCACCATTGGTCATTCCTTGAAATTTTTTGACATCATCTCTTATTCAAGGAAATGGATTTGGGTTTTTAATTATAAAAGTGTTGGAAGATCATGCGATTCAAAAATAGAATGATTGGTCATACCATCAGTCTCAAAAAAAGTGATAGAACAGGTTATCAAATATTCATAAGTACACCTATATATAGATAATACATTAAACTAAAACACTATAATGGGATTATAACTTATAATATCTAGAAATGGATAACTTTACAATCCTTCCCAAAATTGAAAATCCAAAACTTTAGAAAGAGGTGAACCAAATTATCTTACCATTTATCTTTTATATCTCATAGGGTAGTTCTTGGTTGTCACATTCCAAACATTTGAAGACCTTAATCATGTATTCTTTGGATTAATGGTAACAAAATGAATTATCATATATCTTTATTGATAAAATGAATGTGTCCTTATTCTAAAACATAGTGGATTGTTCCTTAAGTATCAAAAAGTTGAACTCTTAGTCCATAATTGCATAACACTATTGTTGACAAATATAAAACTAGTTCTCAAGAAACTAACATCATCCCATTTAATTATTCAAAGCCAATATTTCCTTATCAAAATACCATTATCTTAACATAAGGAACATATTATGTGTTATCTTTACCTTAATAACATGTTTTACAAACATAATACTACCCTTAAATAAATTTTCATGTCTACTATAATTATTCCACATATTCATGGAAATACTTAGCCAAATACATAAACGGAATACTTCTTATATTATTAAATATTCATTATTCTTAGATCCTAATATATAAATACTTCAATCCTTCTAATTTAAGGGTTTTTATATAATAGGTTATTCCTTGGTTTAGAGGCAGATTATTATGTCTCGGTATTGAGTTGGGTAATACACATGATTTCCTTAGGTGAGACATTGAACCCCATAACAATTGGACACTCTTTGACCTTTTTTCCTATAGGATTAACATATTCCCCTCCATTTGAGGTATTCCTCAAGGTTCTTCTTCCCTACCTTTTGAACTGTAAGAAACCGAATCTTTTTTCTTACACGATTCTCAAAATTTGAAAATTTATAAAAGTTCAACTACCTTTTAAGAAATGTGTTAGGATAGTCATGAAAGATCACATTGGTAATCATATATCATGATTACTGAATCGTAATAATCACAATATATTTCTCCCTAGTAAATATCCAATTTTGTTGCTCAAAATCTCCAGATATTCCATCAAACTAAATGTCAATCCAATTCCTTCTGGTTTCCTCCACTAACTAAGACTAGAAAGCACAAGGTGAGAAACATATCTCATTGAAAAATACAACATAATCCAGGGAAGGTACTTCAAATCTATAACATCTTAGGATTAATCCATGGTTATTCGTGATCGTTTCCAAATTCTTGGGGGTTCTTCTATACATATCCTCAATTTTTTATCTTTGGGTTATGATCCTAAATCTAATTTCTCTAAATCTGTTTACAGGTTTGTTTAATAAACATCTTATGATACCAACTATAATTCCCTGACCCTAGATTCATGGAGCCCATGCATTATTTTAATATATTTGAATGATTATAAGGAATCAATTTCTAATGTACCAATATATTTAATAATCCTAGAAAATAGATTACATACATGAACGTTACATTAAAATTTATAACATAAAAAAAATACCATATGCAATCCTTTGAGAATTCCATTATTCCCTTAGATTAACCCTACTTATCAATCATTACACAATTCTTGGAATCCTGGGGAAAAACATAAGAAATGGGTGATCTTAGATACTTAGTAAGGATAAAAAATATAGTCAATGGTGCCATAAATAAGCATAAACATATAAGGAAATGTTTTAATCTGAAACACAAACCTTTAAAAAATAATTTTCTGCTCAATATAGAAAAAATACATAAAATAGTTCCATTTAAAAATTGACACAGATATTTTAATATTATAATAATCACATGAAATATAAATAACTAATCTCATAGTGAGGGAATGCATTATGTCAGACATCTCAAACATACTGTCAAAGCCTTGGCCATGTCATATAAAAATAAATGGTTATGGCCTTAGCCAAATCCATATTTGAAAATAAATGGGCAAGGCCTTGTCTATGTCCATATCTAGTTTGTCTCATGAAACCTATTGATGCATAGAGGGGCTATAGAAGGCCCCTCCCATCTCATACTAAGTCTAATTAAATCCTCATATGAAATGGGTGAAACATTATATGAATATTCATATTAAAACAAGCATAAAAAATTCCAATACTTTAACCACAAACCATGAATGGTATAAAAAATATCACATACATAGTCAAACATAATATAACTCATTTAATAAAATATGTAAGATTGTATTATAATAAATCAAAATCAATAAAGAATAATATACAATAAATGATGTTGAAAAAGATGAAAATAATCAGTAAAACTCTTTGAGAGAAATATCCATGTTTCATGAAATCATTTAAAAGTTGCATAATTTATAAAGAAATTAATTTGAAATATATTTTTGATTCATAGTGTCTCATACCACTTTGATACTTTTGAATGTAATTAACATTTTAAAACAATCATTTTCATCTAAATAAATCCTCAAAATCATTTTTAAAACATGGACATTAGTTTAATAGATTTAGTAAAATAAATCACTAAAACATTTAAAATGATGATATAGTTAAAAAGTACCTTATATAAAACCTTGAAATATTCCTTTTGAAAACGTTTTAGGAAACATGGATATGGATGATAAATATTTCCCTATAAATACTTACACATAAACAATCTCATATAATAATGAGATTAAGGAATTAACCATTACATTAATTCCAATACTCTACATACATGTCTGAAACTCATGTATAATGTTTTTAAACATTTTATTATCTTATATCAGAATAATAATAATATTTATTAATATATTATTATTTTATGACTACATATTACCCGTTAACTAAAAATTCCATGTTAATACAACATTTCAGGTCATAATAGATTTGTTTATTATATGTGTTTTTACTTGTTATTATTTATCATATTACATAGATAATGAATTACATACTCAGAGAATGTATAATATGATTTATATATTATATATATTCATAATATACATATATTCAATAGATAGATACATGAAATGGAATACACCATTCATGGAGAAGGTAAGCCGTACGTACGCATGAACGCTGTTTCCATCTTCTTATCGTATTGAATGGAAGTAAATTAATGTCATATATTTTGATATATATATATATATATTATATTAGTATTATTATGTCATATTTTTCAAAATTATGCATATTATATATTTTTTTATAATAATTATTGGATGATGAATGTGGAAGATGAGTCTCATCCCGTCGTGGAGATGGTAAGTTGTATGTACGCATGAGGGACGATATCGTTTCCTTAATGGATTAATAGTATATAATTGGATGAAATATGAATTATAAATAAATAATATAATTTTATATTTATTATTTACATTATTTATATTCACCATTATTCTCGTCAAAATAATGTATAGATGAAAAGCAGTTTACACCATTGCATGGAGACAATAAGTCATACACAAGTACGCATAGTGGTATTTTTTCATAGGATGGGTAAAAAGAGGAATATGGTTTTTCCATAACAATAAAAAATCTCAGCATTTAGTTTATTTAGGTGTTATTATTTTAGTATGGTAACAACTTGGGAAGAGGAAGTGGAAGAAGAAAAGAATTTTGGAATAAGGGATAAAAAGAATACATATTCATTGAGTTATTACTTTTTATTTTTGAAGAAGGACTCATTAAATTTATTTTGGAAAAGGGATGGGTGACCCAAAGGGATATGTAGGTGTGAATAAATGAGAAGGAGAAGTTACCTTTCCTAAGATAAATGAGGGTCACTTTAGGAAAATCTTGAAATATTAATTTTTTACATATTGATTCTCAGTTTTAATTGCTCCAAAAGAATTTATTTCAATTATAAGATGAGTATGGGCCTAAATTATCTCAGAATATTATTTTTAGAGACTTTTTTGTCATGAAATTAACGTTACTTATTGGGATTAACCCATTGTTAAATATTTTAACTCTTACCGTATCTTTATGTATTTTTACACTATATGGTTAATACTGTTTCTATGAAATTTCAAGAGAGTATCAAGTGGATCATCAATGAAATTTTTAACATTATCTATGTAATTTTTCTGAATCATTGTTTTTCATAATTTTTATATCACTTGATAAAATACTTTTTTTGAAAAACTCATTTATGTCAATTTCGACACTATTTAGTAATTAAATTTTTTAAAGTCGTCAAAACTTGATTCCTTCAAACCATATGAATTAAATCAATGCTATCATGTTATAGTAATCAATAAAATTATTGTATGGCATAAAAATAATCAAATTACCATTATTTTAATATTTATAATATCATTTATTTGATTCATTCATTAATAAAGAAAATACTACATCATTATTGTGTAACAAATATATTTAATTATTTAAAATATAAAAAACTAAAAATAAAATACCATGAAATATGAATTTGTTTTATATTTATAATGATTATTTTTAGTTTAATAGATCACTTATATAACTCTAATTAAAATTGTTTTAGTAATAAGATACATGTTCAGGTTATATTTCCCTTTACTTAAAATTAATTATTATTACATGTCATTTTCCAACCCATGTGGCTACATGGGGTCACAAAATAGGTCTAATGATGCTCATGGTTTTCCATATGTCTTTCAATAGTATTTGTACCCATTTTAGGGTGGTTTTATATTATAATAATATTTTTTTTACCCTTATTTTAAAGATTTACCCTTTAAGCATAGTTAATAAAAATAATTACTGATGTTAATATTTATAATGTCCAAAAAAATACCTATTTACAGAAATTTTCATTCCAAAAATGGAATCCATTTTTCCAAATTCAAAATATAAAATTGGTTGAAGTTAATTTAAAATTAATTCCCATTTTCAAAACCAGAAAGCGTGTTTTTTAGAAGTAAAAAATATCAAAAGCATTACCTATGTTTTTTTCCAATTTCAATGTGAAATTTAATGCAATGAACAAAATTAGATAAAATTATAAAAACATTATCCGATTAAAAATTAAAACCAAATAACAATATAATCTTACTCTATAGATATTTTATATGAAAAAATAATTTTGAATTAAAATGCATTATTTTTTACTATTCATTAAAATATGAATGTTATCAGAAAAAATAATAAAAAATTATCCAAACTAAAATTTTTGTGTCCCAATTCTAAATAAAAATTTTATTTCATTAGAATTGAGTATACAAATGTTTTAAATAATGGATTTAAAAATGTTTTTCCACTAAAATGTGGAAAAACTGCATTTTTTAAAAATACTTCTTTTATCTGAAAAATTGAATTTGTCCTTATATTATGTATAATAAACTAATAATATGAACATTAAAATTATATCATATGTATAAAATACAAAATATGGTTAATAATATTCATAACTACTTTATAAACGCATAGTTTGATTGGTCGTGTTTCCCTCAAACTCGGTGTTGTGTCTAGAGCACGTTATTGAATTATTAAGAAGAAGTGTATCATAATTGCTTGTGGTGTTACATTGATTAACATACTCTACTCCATTAATGAGACCCCCATTAGGATCTCCAAATGATTAATAGACAACCCTTTAAGTAAATTGGCATATATACAATGTTCTCTTTGTGTACCCTAGATAATGCCAAGATATTAGGCATTTTCATCTTATGTCTGAAAGATCACCCAGATGTCGTTGATAAAAACCACTTCAACCAATTATAACCCAAATGGTCTATATAATGACCCTTTATTAGCATTTTTATCTCATAGAAAATGACTTTCACTTATCCTGAACCACCTCTTTACATAATCTAAATAACATGGTACATCTCTATCACGTGTGCAACACTTGGTCCACATCAAACCCCACGATTTCATGACCATTACTAAAGTCATTCACTTAACTCGTCTCAAGATCCCATGATACATATATCACAAAAACTAGGATCAAACCCTAACTCACACAACTAGTTGTGCCTTATGATCTTTCTGGCTCATTATTCTCGAGGCATCCTTGATGTTTCCATCCAATATCCCATGATTCATCACAACCAAGCCAAACCACATGACCACCCTTAGGTGTAACTTTAATATCAGAATGTCCATAAAAAGTTAAAATTTATCCTCACATTGATTGTTTCCAAAATAGTCACATTAAATACTCAAATGATTTATTCCCTTCTTAATCATACCTTATAAATAACCGCAAGAACACATGTGATTCCTTGATAGAGAAACAAACTTATAACCATGAACATCACCAAAATTAGATAGAAACCATCATGCATCTATTTTCCTATCTTAAGAACCCACCTATGATTCACATTCCATTGAATCTTCCAAACTAGTTTACCCTCCCTCAATGTTACCCTTTAGTTCCATATACCACTACTGCATGACCATAAATTAATTTGAATTTCCCAAACCATTAAATTCCACAATTATATCTATCACATAAAATCTCATTAAAAAACTCTCTCTTCACACTACGATGAATGTAAAAAATTTCCACATATTCTACACACACACCAAAAAGAACTAATAACCCATCCAACCTCTCTCACAGGAAATCCTCGACGATCAAACAATATCGATTCCCTAAAACAGAGTAACATCTAGAAAGGCCACTGGCTGTCCATCTAGTATAAACATATCATCCTAAATAAGTTTCTACCCATGGGAGGACCTAATTCCCCTATTCTAAAACAAACTATTCCTAATTTACCAAGAAACCATTTTTATAGGCCCACACTAAGATACACACCCACACACATCAACACCATAAGCCAAACACTCAACCTATGGTCCAAACACCACTCAAAATGTCTCAACACATAAGGGTCATGAAATTAACCATTCCAAATATTGTATCAAGAAACAAAAGTTATATACCTACTAAAGGGTCTACAAGAACACCCCTTTAACCGTAGATAAAAATCCAACAAGTCCTCATAACCCAAAACATAGGTCTAAAACCAAGGCACTCTATATCCCAAACCACCCATTCACATTGTCCGATCACAACAAAAGGGATACCCATTTATAGTGTCAGTAATGGTTCTATCATTTCAAATTTAAACATTTCAGTTAACATTTAAATTTTAATAACCTAAGAGATCACATTTCATAACATTCCATTTTTAGAATCCTAAGATTCACACATTCCAAATCTCTTTTATTATCCCACATTTAAAAAAATCCCAGCTAAATTCAAATTCTCGTTTTAAAATAAATTCATTAATAAAAATTTCAAATAAGATAAATAGGAATAAACAAAAAAAAATAAAAAATACTCAACCAACATATAAATCCCAAATAACTATCAATCACATGGATCATATTGATAAATTATAATTCTTAGGTTCCTCGCATGATGCATGGACACACACACTCCCTCTATTTCCATAATATTCCAAAATAAAAAACCATAAAAATCAACAACATCACATACAAATTCACTAATCAAGGGGTAAATATCAATCAAATGTAATAGCCCAAAATAGAACCTCAGTCCGCGACCAGGGAAACATAGGTTTTCCCTCATAAATTGAATTTTAGGTAGACAATAATGATCTCATTAGCAAGTCCCAATAATATTCTAGTTGCATACCTACAATCACCCAAATATCAAGACAAAATAAACAATCTCTAATACCATTTTATAACCTCCCAACCCATCATCTTTTGAAACCGATGCACTGAGTCGGGTCACCACATCTCCTTAGGCACACCTCCTGTACACATGAGGCTACCAAATATCATCAAGGGTTTATAGAGATTAATTACAGAGATTTTTCTAGTTTATCAGAGTAATACCATAGTAGAAAAAATACAAACATATATAACAACCAATAGGAGTAAAAAAGAAAAATTTATGAAAAAAACCAATAAGTAACCTAATAACTATTTATAACATAGTATGACTAATACACTACATATCAGAAAATTATAAAAATATAAAACCAAAATAAAAAAACCAAAATGATCCAAAACATTGACATGTGTCCCAAATTGATCATGAAATCACAGGCTCTAACCCATCTTCCAATAAAAACCAAAACATCATGTCCCTATCCAAAACCTATAAAAGACCAAAAGAAGCATCTTCTCAGGTACCACAGTTCTGAGAAGCTTGATAAGGGTGTGAAAACAACTCAATAGACACCACCAATACTTTCTAATGAAATTTCATATATGTACAATAGTGTATTCAATAAGATAATGCTTTAGTAAATAAATAAACAATAAGGAAATATTGTTCTTATATTTACATTTTTTAATTAAAATTTTACACATTTATGTTCTGGAATATCATTACCATATGAATTATAAAATTTTATATCCCAATGACATTCATTATCCATTAAATTAATTTCATGTACCATAGAGAATCAGTCTATGTACTGATATAATATATCACTGGGTCATATGATAGTAATCATGTAGCCTTAGTCCAAGAATTTAACTGGGATCCAAAATGTCATGCATGACCATCCTAAACACTATTCCGTGGGTCTCCAAACATAGAGAATCAGTTCATGAATCCAAATAGGACTTATAAAGTCATGTATAATCATCCCATACTTTAGGTCACAGGTCCGAAAACATGAAAAATTAGTACATGATTCAAAACAGGACTTAGAAGATCTTGTTTGACCATCCCAACATTGATATATAATTCCATGTCCATACCCTTTAGTTAAGAAGAATAAGTCCTTCCCCTGAATAAATATGGTGCATCGGGATGCGTGGATCATTAGTCCGGCTAACCCAAAATTGTCGAGTAAAACATCAAACCAACATCCCACAACCATTAATCAGTGGTCGGAAAACATGGTGAATTATTCCAACTATCCAATAAGGATTCATCTCGGCTCATCTGACCATCCCCAACCAATCCAATATTAATAATTTCAATCATTACCACATTATTTATCATAAAGAATTAAACTTAATAATTTATTAATTAACATGGTCCAAATCGAACCTTAAATCCAAACACGTCATAATAAAGATCAACCCCCATTTTCCAAATTCCATAAACTCCTTTGAAATAAAATGAGGGCCATAAAAAACCCCATAGTAAATCAAAATGTTTTGAAACAACACTTAAATTAGGTTATTTCTATTTAAACATGAAAACATGGTTGAAGGCCAACCCTTTCCATCAATTCATTAAAATAATCCACCATAGTATTTTAGTAATTGTAATACCACACACATAATTAAAACACCATTTCAAATCTAATAAGAATAAATTTTCAACACTTTGAGGTCAGAACCTCCATCTAAAGGATTAACCGTATTCAAAACAACATTTTCATCTTTGAAAACCATAACCAAATCAAAATCCAAAACATAACATTTAAACTATTTCAAAAATCCATTAATCATTTCACAAATATCATATAAACATCTCAAATATCCCCTTTTAACCTTGACCACATAACATATTAACAATTACACCCCCATTAACATTCATTAAAACCCTATCAAAACATGTATCAATTCAATTCACCATTTTCAAGGGTCTGAAATTCCCCATGGGTGGCCATAGGTCTGATGTCAAATCATCAATGTACCAAATGCTGTCCATGAATCCTCAAATCACTTTCCTTAGCCAAAAGAATAAAAAAATATTAAGGAATCATATTTTAATAAATAAAAACACATATATAAACTAAAATACTATGAGAAAATATTATAGACCACCTACATCATGCTCCTAGAAAACCAAAAATCCAAATAGAACCCTATATTAGAAAAAATGGCCTTAATCACAAAGACGAAGAACATCCTAGATAAACAAGGGACCAATGCACCAGAATGGGATTAAACATCCAACAAATCCCCTTATATTAAATGTAAGGAAAAAAATCTTAAGACTTACTCATTGATTTGTTTCACACTAAATAACACTCATAACACCTATGAATCGAAGGAGAAACACCCATGGAATAGAATAGAGATCTAGCTTCATCACCATGACTATTGATGGTGGAATGAAGTGAATAATTGGGGAATAAAAATTTAAAACTAAGACGGAAAATTTGAATTTACCAAATCATCCACCAACTTTGTAGGATCCCCTTGTCCAAGAGGTGTCTGGTCACATGGTCTCCAAGGAATCCCACAAGATTTAACAAACTAGGCAGAAGCCATGAATGATGGCACTGTCCAGGCCCACAAAGTTTTAAGATCCCATATTCCATGGTATCTCAACCATGAAACTCCTCTTCCAGACTCATGTGGTTGTGACACACTGTTTCTACTAACCATGTTCTAACTATGATACCTAAAATGGTTGGCCTTTCCTTCTCCCCATTCAGTCCCTAAACCCCTAAAACTCCCCTGATACCATTAATACTCTTATAAAACATTCAATAAACCAATAAATTCAACTATAATGCACCTTATCTCAGGATAAAAGGAATAAATGTTTCCTTCCCAAACAATAGAAACAACTAACATAAACCTTCAACCATAATGGATGAAAAAAATGTAAATCTCTTATATTCTTTGATAATGATAACATAAATCATTAATATTTCATATTTACTCATGAATTTCAATTCTAGAATAAATCATTCACTATACATGGTGGAAGAATACTCCTATATAATCAATTATTCTCCCATGAAGACAATGAAATCCATCATAAAATCCTGGAAAAATATAATATTTAGTATAACCATTTTCCACCTTCGATGATAAAAAACTATTTTAAAAACCATTAAAATTCTAGGAATGAATAAAAATTAAATTTATGCCATTTATCATCCAAAATATAATAAAACTTCGATATAAAAATTTATATTTTCTGATGATAATAAACTCGACTATAAATTTTCACTCTTATGGGTTGAAAAAATAACATAAACCTTCTACATTCCTACAAAATTATAAACACCATTATAATTTTTTATCATTAATGACAATAAAATATAATTTAATAATTTCATCTTCATATCAGAAAAAATTATCTATCATAAAACATTAATCATTATATATTATATTAATCTCTAGTGAGAACGTTTTGTCTTCATATATGATGATAAATCCATTGTAATCCTTTCACATTTATTGATATTATATAAATATAACATAATCATTTCAAAACTATCAATAACACACAATACTAGTTTAAAACACACAACTTCCTAGATGATATTAAAATCAAGAATGAACCCTTTCTCTATCTTTGATAGAACTAAACTCTAGCATAAACCTATATACGTTCCAATAATGGTTTCAAATATGGTGTAATCATAATTCCTTCGCACTTTAATTTAATCATTAACATACTCTTACTCATTACTAGAAATTATTAAACTATATCATACCTTACTATACAATTTTAAATTATTTCATAACCACCAATCATGATTCAATTATTATGATTTTATTGGTTTGATATTCATGATATAATATAATTTTATATAGTCTCCCTCTATGTATAACCATGAATTACCTTCAACCATTATATTTTCACTAATAACATGGTAGGGATTGTAATTAATTGATGTCCAAATAGATTGCACCAGGAAGGATTTAACATTTATTTCATCAATATATTGTTCAGTTGAATGATATTATTTTCATTTTAAATAATTTTTTCATCATATATGATGATGAAACTAACAAAATATATTTGGTTTTTTAAATGAATGATGAATGTGAATCCTTATTGATTGGAAATGGTAGAAAATAGATATGTTTATACTATTTAAGAACTGTTGAGGAAGGATTCTAAGATTCATTTACATGATAGAAAAGGTGGTGAAATGGTTTTTACACTTGAAAGGAGTGATTCAATGTAAAAGTATCAACTGTGATGATTGATGAGTCAATAATTATGACTAAGAAAACTATGTTCAGGGAACATTGTATACAAAATATTGGTAATATATTTAAAAGAAACTAGATATATTGGTTATATTAAAAACATTTTTAAATGAAGTGAATCTAGTGATAAGTTAGAAGATCCATTAAAATATTGATATCAACTAGATGCGGTGTTGAATATTTCTTGATAATATTAGAGACATGTTGAAGATGTATGAGTCTGTTCTATGTAATGACCTGACCCTAGTAGCTTAGATCTAGTATCTAAATTATTAAATTGGCATATGAAATAAGTAATCACATCCGAAGCGACCAAATAATTAAGTATACACGGTAAACCAGATACATAGATGAAATTCACATTGCATTTTAGGACATAAATTACACAAAGTATTTTATTTGAGAATCCCTTTATTCACCTTATCATGTCCCTTGATATTAATCAGAAAATACCTCCTGGTATCATGGGGAAAATAAAACATAAGAAAGGGGTGAGATCAGATTTATCACCCTAAGGTTGTATAAAAACATTTAATATTTAATGCATGAAACACTGAGTCTCTACAAAACACCTCTTTATTCAAAAATATCTAGTGTACATAATGTTTCCACATATATGATTTGAATTTTGAAAAAAATGACATTGTTCATTATGATATTTATAGTCTGATAGGATCAACGTACTTTTTTAGTGAATAATAATGTACCCTTATGAATAGTAATATACCCTTATAAATAGTAATATGATTCTTTGGAATAGTATCCTTTCCCATGGATGTACAAATAAAATTTATGCACCTTATAAATGAAATTGAGTATTTTAGAAATTAATAATCAAGTGTTGTTATTTTTTTGAGTAATAAATATTTAATATCAATTTTAAATAAAAAAACATTATTTAAAATAAAAAAAAATTTCATAAAATATAATTTTCAATTAATATATTATTTTCCTATGATATTAGGATAATTTTATGTCACCTTAGTTAATTGTTTAAAGTAAAATATAGTTAGTTTTAAATTTAAAATTTGTATTTTTGAAGTAAATAATGAATTTATTTAAAAAGAAAATTTATCTTTTTTAGAAAATTATTTTGATATAATGGAGTTCATTTTAAAATTATACACATAGAAAAATGGTCATAGTTATTTTTTTAGGATTTCTCTGAAAAACTTGATTTTTTGGTGAGTAGTAAAATATAATAATTTACAGTATAAATACATTATACGATAAATACACTATTCCTTTCACCATGGATGATGTAAGTACACTTGGTTCGAACTCACATGCACTTATTACTATAATGGGTCACAATAATCATCCATGTTGTTGTCAATTAAAAAATAATAAAATAATGATTAAAATAATGAGAAAACCCTCCTCTCCTCCACTATAAAAACACCCCTCACTCCCTCTTCTCTCCACTCCTATCAAGAATTTTGCCTCATATAAATTCTTTTAAAATCTACTCACATGTTCATTCCTACATCCATCATACATTGGACTCTTTAAAAGACAAAATTGTCTAACCCAAGGAGTCTCTCAAGTAAGATAAATTCAAGAGGTAAATTTTTCTTTTCATTTCTTCTATTTTCATTCAAATTCCTTTATTTCCTTTTATATCCCCAACTAAATTCCTAAAGATGTTAGTATAATCACAGTACCATAAATATACTATAATTGTTTTATTAAAATAGAATAATTCATCATTATCTCTCATTTACCCTCTATTTATACCAGAAATGAAAACACCATTCGAGATGTGTTAATTTATCACATTCAAGGATGATGAGTTTTAAAAGTCTATTACCATAATCAATTAAGGTCATGAAACTATTTTTATTGTTTAATCAGATCATAATATATTCTATATATCCTATTTAATATTCTTTAATCATTTTTTACGCATTTTATTAATTTATAAAAAAAATGAGTTCGTGGTGAATGAAAAACCACCAAAATAAACCAAGTGTTTATCATCAAAATTTTATCAAATGATTCATACTCACCATAAGTAAAAAAATATCTTATATGATCATTTAACTTTCTAAATGAACATTAATGAAATATAACATCAATTCTGGAATTAAATTCTCATTTTAAATTAACATCCATACAAGCGAACCGATCATGAAAACTAATGAAATGAGGACTCACAAAAGATGATATTGAATACATGAACCCATAAAGGTTACCATAAATGAACTTAATAAAATTATAATAAATTAAATAAATGTCTAATTGGTTCTGAATTAAGTTATTAATATTTCTAATTTTATATTTTAGGAACTTATGTTCAAGAGAGGAACATATTCAGGCATAAGGTAAGGGTATTCTACCAGAACCTCCTTTTCTTCTTATGAGTTACTCTTATTATTTACATACCAAATTGAACTTATTATATATTTTAATGTAATCCTCATAAAATCTAGGTGAGTGTTATAAATTTTTGTACCAATTAGAATCCTTTTTTATATTATGGGGAGTTACAAATTTAAAAAGGATCATTCAAAAATTCTTCTTGGAATACAATCTTGATTCCAGAGAATTTTTTAAAATCTAAAAAAATTTCAATGGAACTCTATAATATGTTTTTATAAACATTTATTTTCTTAAAATCATTTTTTTAATTATGAAAAAAATACCTTATTTAATTTCTGGTTTTATAAATATATTTTTTCCAAAATAAAACTTCTTTTCAATGTGAAAGAGTATTAATATCAAGAATTACTTGATGATTTTATAAGTTTATTCCCTCCACTTTCAACACACTTTTTGATTATTATGTTCAATTGAGAATAATATTTTTTGATATCATCTATGATATTTTACTGAATGGTTTATGATTAGTTTGACTATGTATGTGCTATTTTGACACCATTAACCATATTAAGTTGAATGGTTAGTGTTTATGTGTAATGATTGGGGAAAGATATATATATTTAATATGTTAATTTGAATTTGAATATATATGATATTTATATTTATCCCTATTCATATGAGTAATGAATTGTAATTATTACGTGATGGGTGGTTCCCTCTATAGCCCATCAATGCATCGGTCGGTCAAATGATACAAACTAGTGTCTTGGCATGAGGCCTTGAGAAAATGGTTGTTATGGTCTTGGCACGAGGCCTTGACATTGTGGTTATATTTACCGAGATTACGAATTCCCTCATTATGAAACTAGAGATAGATAGTTCATGTGATTATTGACTAATATAATATCAATCCTTATTTTTCATGGAATTATTTTATTAGTTTTTATTCTTACTATATTATGCTAAAGTATATTTTTAAAGGAAAGTTTTTTTAGTTATTTATGATGCCTAGTGTTTATGTTCATAATTTATTCCTCTTTATTATTTACCCTTTTTGGGAATCTGAGCTCACCCCTTTCAAATGTTTTATTTTTCCTATGTTGTTATGATGTATATTATGAATGACTTGGAAGGATAATCAATATTATTATGTGTGATTGAAAAGAAGTTAATATGTTGTATTACCTATCATGTTGTAATGTTGAAATTTTGTTTGTATCTGGTATTACAAAATCACTAAAATATTCACTACTTTATGATAAAAATTTCTTGTAATCATGCCTATGTAATCTAATATGGAACAATCTATGGGAAACTGGGGTTGGGTTATTATAGTTGGAATCAGAGATGTTTAGTAGAAAACATGGAAACTATATTTAGAAAGCATTGATTAGGGAACAAAACCCCAAATATATCCTTTAATGTTAAATATACCAGAACATCCTATATTTCATTAAAGTAATATATTATGTGGACCCTTCAATAAAATAAATCTCTGTTTTGATACTACATGTTGATGGGTTTCTAGAACAGTTTTACGTAGGAGTAACAACTTTGAAAATGAGTTTTGGGCTTGACCTTGGGTATCCTGGTACACGAAAATTGGCCTTACTACACACCTAGTTTGACACTCCTAGGGGATATGCTTAGGATAATTCAAATTTTATTTACAAACCATTATAATGAAATTAAATGTAAAACTTTACTCAATGAATCCATGGTTATGATAATGAGATTATCTGTGGATAGGATTTCAATTTGGGAAAAGTATTTTTCTATGTTCATATTATCAATTATGACTCAAAACCTAATATATTATATCAATTATTTAGATAAGTCACCTAGTGGAAGGAATGGAAGCTTCATGAATGCTTTTATCCCATGTAGGGATTTTCCTCTAATGCAAGATAATGATACTGCATCTGGTTCTGCGACTGGTGTTGAGAAACTTATAACTATACTGGGAAAATCGACTCCAGTTATGAACAATTACCTTACCCATATGAAGTATCCCAATACGCAATGTGTAGGGGCTATATCATAACTCATTATGTTACAGAAGTCTCCAGCATTAAAGAGGACTACAAACCGAGTCATAGTGGTGCATTGGATAAGTTATTTAGAGATGGTACTTATCACTTTGGGATGTAACAAAATTGGGAAATTTGTCATGGATGATAATCATATATTGGGATATGTGGATCAGTGGTGGTCATTAATTCAAAACACAAAGTAGGAGGAATAAATATAAGACATGGAATTGATGGATTTTAATAAAATATTAATAGAAAAATACTTCTCTCGTGGATAGAGAGCATACATAGAAAGGAAGTTTCTAAATATAAGGCAATAAGTGGATATGAATGTTAAAATGTATGAATATAACTTCACAAGGTTTGAAATACATGACACAAACTACATACGTAATCCATATAGAAATATTGATTGATTCATAAATTGTATAAAACCATTCATATGAAAGGAACTAGTCTCCCAACATTTCTCATCATACGATTATATAGACTCATGTGATGTCAAGATGGAATATTAATTCTCTATGTATTAAAACTTTAATATAAAGAAAGAGAACAATAGGGATGATAAAAACTCTTGGAAAGAAAATAATGAAATTGGGAAGAACAGAAGAGTTGTCTTTCCAGACTAATATAATTGTGGGAAGAAACACCCTGATACATTAATGAAGGGTATGGGTGTTTCTTATATGTGTAGAGAAATAGGTCACCACTCCCATGATTTTAGGTAGGAGAAAGAATCTACCAATGTGCGATGATAATTTTCAAGGAGATGGGGAATTATTTAAATTATTGTCCTAAGCATCAAGGAATATTTCCCCAAAGAAGGCCATGGGATCAAGTGCAATATAATGTTGTCAAAACTAATGAGGTTGAAGTTCCTAATGATGTGTTTGAAGGTACATTAATTGTTTTCTTAAACATAGATAACACTTTATTTAATTCCAGATCATTACATTCTTTAATATGTTCCCAGTTTTCCAAGAGAATTAGATATTTTAAATTTTATTTAATAATGGATTTGTTGGTCAAAACTCCTAATAGAATTATCATTTCCATAAAGATGTGTTTTTCAATCCCCTTTATGACACAGATTCATTCTTATGTTTTGGGAAATATTGTAATACCCATGATTTAATTTGATATAGTCCCCACTATGGATTTGATTTCAAATTATTATGTGAAAATATATTACAATAATAAGAAATTTATAGTTTTTGAGAATTATGTAGAATCTCTTATCTTTTGGAAAGAAACAACACCATCAGATTCTCATCTAGATCCACCCAAAGTAGCACAATTGAATTCAATTATTTGGGAGGAAGAGAATAAAATATCCATTGGTAGGAAATGAATTTTCAAACAGAGGATATACCTATTGTGAAAGAATATGTTTTTGTGTTTCTAGAGTATTTACATGGATATCCTCTAGACCAGGAAGTTTATTTCTAAATCGATTTAATTCTTAGTTCATGATAAAAATCAAGAACTCTTTATAGAATTCCCACTGTATATTTAGTAGAATATAAGAAAAAACTAGAGGAATTGAGTGTTAATTTTTTTTCTCCATAGTGTTTCTCTATGGGGAGACCCTAGTATTTTCAATAAGAATAAGGATAGATCTACGAGGCAATGTGTTTACTATAGGGATATCACTGCTGTTATGATAAATAACATGTATCATATTCCATACATTGAAGAATTATTTGATCAACTTCACAAAGCCCAATATTTTTGTATGATTTTCCTTCAATACATATATCATCAGTTGCTAATGAGGAATGTAGATATTCCACATATAACATTTCAAATAAGGTATGGGTATTAGGAATTTACAGTAATGCCTTTTGAACTGACTAATTCACCCTCTATTTTCAATGATCTAATGAATATGGGTATTAAGGAATATCTTGATGACACTGTTGTCATATTTATTATTGATATCTTGGTATACTTAAAAAGATACAAAGATCATTAAAATCAATTTCACATTATTATGAGGACTCTTATAAGGAAATAAATTATATGATACATTTAAAAAGTGTGAATTTTTTCTTCAATGAGTTTGTTTCATTGGCCATATTGTCATTAAGGATGTAATATCTATTGATCATGTGAAGAAAAAGGTAGTTCTAGAATGTCCTACACAGATGGACACAACTAAGTTAAGTTGTGTTATTAGTTTAGTAGTTTATTATTAGAATTTCATTCATAACATCTTCCAATTATCCACGCTATTAACCAAGATTACTCATTAAGTGATGAAGTTCTTATGATTAGAAGAATGTGAGGAATGTTTTGGAAAATTAAATGAGAGATTAGTGAATGATCAAATCCTAACTATAACATCGAGGAATGATGGATTTGTGATCTAGAGTGATACATCGAAGAATGGACTTGGTTGCGTCCTTATAAAAAATTATAAAGTTGTTTCTTATGAATCAAGTAAGTTAAAAATACAAGAATAAGACTATACTACTCATGATATTGAGTTAGAAGCTATAATATTTTCTCTAATGATATGATGTCATTATCCATATGGAGAAATACGTGAGATATACATGTATCATAAGGGATTCAAATATATCTTCTCATATAAAGAACATAACAAGAGATAAAGTAGGTGGTTGGAATTACTCAAGGATTATGATTGTTCTATTCAATACCACCTAGGGAAGGAAAATAAGGTTGCCAGTGCTTTGAGAAGTAAATATCATAGAGTTTTAATAAAATTGAGGATTGAAAAGGATCTAGTATTTATGGATATAGAAAGTATGTAAATTGGAATTATAAAATAAGATGAACCATCATTACATTTTCAATTGGCAGCCCAAATAAATTTATTTGAAATAATTAAAATTTCTCATCAGGATGATAAGAATATTCAAAAGAAAATTAATTTCTGTGTGATGGGAAGTTGCAAGACTTAATATAAGAAGATGAAATTGTAAATTTTGGGAAGAGGCTTTGTTTTACAGCTATACCCAAGATAAATTTGGAGTTCTTGTACACTTCCCATAATTTGAATATCTCCATAAATCTAGGTAGCATAAGATGGATAGAGATTTGAAGGAACATTTCTGGAGGGATAACATGAAGAGGGAAATTGCATATTATGTATCAAGATGTTTAGTTTTTCAACAAGTTAAGGATGAATGATAACATAACAAGCGATTCATGAAACCCCTACATATTCCTATAGGGAAATGGGATGACATAACCATGGAATATTTCACTACATTACCTAAAACATCATGAAATAATGATGCAATATATGTAATTGTTGATCAACTTACACAATATACACATTTCCTCCCTATATTGGAGGATTTTCCACTAGAGTACCATGCACGAATATATATCAATGAAATTGTAAGAATTCATAAAGGACTAATTTCAGTAGTGTCTAATCGTGATCCTTAATTTACTTTGAAATTATAGAAAAGTATTTGAAATCTTTGGATATTGAGATTTGTTTGAGTACTGCTTATCACCTAATAACTAAATGGAATGACAAAATTTTGATAAAAACATTTGAAGACATGTTGAGATGAGGTTCACATGATTTTCAAGGTATGAGAGATCTATATTTACCTATGTTGGCATCTTCCTATAATAATAGTTTCCATTTTATCATTCAAATGGAACCATATGAATAATTGTATGGAAAGAGATGTCATACACCAAAATGTTAGGATGATGTCGGTGTAAGGAATATTGTGGGGATAGAGCTTATAGAGGAAACAACAACTAAGGTAATGACTATTCAAATCCATATCAAATTAGCTCAGATAATGAAATATATTTATGATGATAATCGAAGGAAAGATTTATAATTTCAGGTGGGATATCATGTTTTCTTGATTGTATTTTCTTGGTATGGTGTTATAAGATTTGGGAAGAAAGGAAAACAGAGCCATATATATGTTGGACATTATGAAATTCGAGAGATAAGTGGAGCTGTCAGTTATCATTTGGAAAATCCCCCTAGAATGTCTATAGTGCACAATGTGTTACATGTCTCATTTTTTAGAATGTACATGCCAAACCCAACACATGTCCTCACTTCTGAAGGTATGTAATTGGAAGCTTACTTATCTTATTATGAAGAGCCTATCCGAATTTTAGACACTATGGAACATGTTTTGAGGAATCAGATGACATGAATAGTAAAGGTAATTTGGAAAAATCATAAAATTGAAGAAGTGACATGGGAGCTTATGGAGATTATGATGAATAAATTCCCAATGTTTTTTTGAGGTATCTTTCTGGTATTTTGAGGATGAAATTTTTTTATGGGGGGAGAATGAAACATCCAAAGTTTTATAAATAATTTTAATTCTAAATTCATGAAGCACTGAGTCTCTAAAAATAAAAAATTTGTTCTAACCTATCCAATAAACATAATTATTCCACCACTTTGATTTAAATTTAGAAAAACTAACATACACAATTGCGTTCAGTATGAAATATAGAGTATTATCGAATGAACTAACATTTTTTTTGAATATTAATATACCCTTAGGAATAGTAATGTAACCTTTTTAATAGTAATATGACCCTTAGGAATAGTATCCTCTCCAATGAATGTATAAATGAAATTTAGAAAACTTATACATGATATAGTGTAATATTGAAATTAATAATTAAGTGTTGGTATTATTATGAGTAATAACTATTTTATTACAATTTAAATTAATAAATTTATTTAAAATAAAATAAATTTTCAAAAAATATATTCTTCAATAAATTTATTCATGTCCATTTATTTTAGGAAAATTATATAAGACCTTATGTAATTTTTTAAAGTATTTTAAAATCAGTATTAAATCTAAAATATGTATTTTTCATGTAAATAATGATTTTTAAAAAAAATTAAAGTTTTATTATTTATTAAATTATTTTTATAAAATTTATTTTCTTTAATTTTTCATGTTGACCAATAATTAGGGTGATTTTTTTTCTGAATAGTAAAATACGGCAATTTGTTGTATAAATACACTATAAGATAAATACACTATTCCTTGTATACTAAATGATGTAAGCACACATGGTATGAACTTCCATGAACATATAACTATTTTAGTCCACAAGAATTTACACTTTTGGTAGTCTTGGAAAAAATAATAAAATTATGATTTAAATAATTGGAAAACCCTCATCTCCTGTACTATAAAAATCACCCCTCACTTTCTCTTCACATGACTACTCTCAAGAATTTTTCCTTGTCTAAAATCTGTGAAAATATCCTCCCAATTTACTACCCGTGTCTAGAATCCCTTGGTCTGTTAAAAAAGCCCAATCCTATCCTCTAAAGAGGCTCTAATGGAAGATAAATTCAAGAGGTAATTAACTCTTCTAATTTATTTTATTTTCCATCAAGTTCCTTTATTTATTTTTATTTTATCAGCTCCTTTGCTCAAATTGATATGATAAATACATTACCTAAAATTAATTTTAATTTTTTATGATATTGTAATTATTCATCATCATCCCTCCTTTACCCTCCTTTTATATATGAAATGAAAACACCATCTGAGACTGGTTAATTTATCATATTCATGGATGGTGGGTTTTCACTTTATATTACCAACATCAACTCTGGTCATGAAACCATTTTTATCATTGAACCATATCATAATATATTTTATATATCCTATTTAATGTTCTGTAATGATTTTTACTCACGGTATTAATTTATAAAATAAAATGAGTTTTTGCTGATAAAAAAACCACAAAATTAATCCAAGCGTTTACCATTAAAATTTTATAAAATAATTCATCCTCTCCCAAAGTAAAAAAATGACATATATGATCATTTAACCTTATTAATGACCATTAATAACATATAAAATCAATTTTAGAATTCAATTATCAATTTAAATTAACTTCCATACCAGATATCTGATCGTGAAAACTAATGAAATGAGCACTCACAGAAGATGATCTTGTATCTCTTAACCGATAAAAACAACCATAAATGAACTTAATAAAATTATAATAAATCAAATACATGTTCAATAGGTTATATATTATGTTATAAAAATGGAAATTTCATATTCCCAGACCTTATGTTCAAGAGAATACCATATTCATACAAAACATAAGGGTTTTCTACCCAAACATCCTTTTTCATTTGGGTTACTCTTATTCCCTACTCACCACAATGAAATTATTATTTATTTTTATATAAAAATCATAAAATCTTTTCAAATTATATATATATGTAGTAATAATAATTATTCTTTATTTTTGGGATCTTACATATTTTAAAATGGTCTTTAAAAAAATATTCCCGAAATACATGCCTGATTCCAGTGAATTTCTCGAATTCTTACCTATTTTCAAGGGAACTCTATAATCTGTTTTTAGAAAAAAATTATTTTTATAAATTATTTTTATAATGAAATAATACCTTAATTAACTTATCGATTTATATAAATAATTCTCCAAAATAACTCTTCTTTTTATTATAAAAAATTATTTATCTCAAGAATCACTTGATGATTTTATAAGAGTATTTCCACTTATTTCAACACCTTGGGTGAGTATTATATTAAATTTGGATTAATATTTTATCATATTATAGACCATATTTTATTGAATGTTTTATTATTATATTGAATATGAATGTTCTATCTTGATACCATTCACCATATTACGTTGAATGGTTTGTGTTTATGTTCAATGCCTGTGGAAAGATATTTCTATTTCAAATGTTATTTTCAATATGAATTCATATTCTATTTATATTTATCCATTTAAATATAATGAAATCATTAAACATATTATGTGACGGGTGGGGCGCACCATAGACCCTCGATGCGTTGGTAGGTCTCATTGTACAAACTAGTCTCTTGGCATGTGACCTTGACATAATGGGTATATTAGTCTTCGCATGAGGCCTTGACAATGTGATTATGTTGTCTAAAATTATGAATTCCCTCATTATGAAACTGGAGATTTATAGTCCATGTGATTATTATACTAGTATAATATACATGGTTATGTTTTATGTCATTATTTAATTTGTTTTTATTCATGCCATATTCTACTCAAGTATATTTTTAAAGACATGAATTTTTAGTTACTCTCTAGGCCAAGTGTTTATGTTTATCATTTCTTCTACTGTATTATTTACCCTTAATGAGCATCTGAGCTCACCCATCTCACATTTTTTATTGTCCCTAGGTATTTAAGAGGTATATAATAAATGAATTTCTTGGATAATCAATGAAATTATGTGTGATTCAAAATAAGATGATATGTTTTATTTTTTTTCAAGTTGTATTATTGATCTTATATATGTATCATGTCTTTCAAAACAATTAGAATATTCATTATTTTAAGAAACAACATTCTAGTAATCATTCCAATGTAATCAAATAAGGAAAAAGCTTTAGGAAATTGGGGTGGGGTCCTTACATATGATTCTTTGTATGGGTAAGCGTACAATAGAAACTATGAATAAATAATAAATAATCAATATATAAATGTATATAACTAAATCATATTACATTTATTTAATAAATTGATAATATAATTTAATTAGTATTATATAATCAGATAATTTCATAGAAATAATCATATTTGCATGAAATTAGACCATGGATATTCTAATTAATCAAATAATCATATGGAATATTAATAACAAAATTCATAATGATGGAATGCATAATGATGGACTTCTAAAAAATTATATTATGGTTTATTCCAAGACATTTAATACCATTAATGATTGTTCCAATACACTTAATACCATAGATTATTATAATAATAAAACTATATAAATTTGTAAGGCCTTGGCTGAAACTGTATATAGTTTTCCTCATGAGACCTACTAAATCATCGAAGGGCTATATCAGGTCATGCCCATCACATAATAAGTCCAATGTAGTCATAATATGTAAGAGGTGATTGATAATTCACAAAAACTATTGTTTATAAACTAGAATATGAAATTTAAATACTTTATTAATAAATAAACAAATTCATAAACCGTCTTGGGTAAAGAATAAGGTATTAATATAGTACATACCTACTCAAACTGATCATAACACATCTGATGAAATAATTAGGATGGAATAATTGAATTATATCCCAATTAGAGCATCAATAACATCAAATAATATTTTAATAGATGCAAAATTATTTTGAAAGATCACTTGGAACATTTCCCTTGGAAAATAACTTTTCTTTTAAAATCACCCAATTTATTTCAAAGCTATTAAATTGATAAAAAAATTTAAAAACCATTTATTTGAAAATAAATTTTAAAAACTATTAATTTAAAAAATATTAGGAATTTTTTTTATTTAGAATGATCATTTTAAATATGAAAAATTATCCTCAAATAAAAGATATCCATGATGATTGAAAATATTTTACATATTTTATAAGGTAAAAACATTACTTTTTCAATGTAAAAAATGTTTAAAAAGATCCCTATTAAGTTATTGACATGAAAATTCCTTTCAAAAAACATTATAAAAAGGCAAGACATAGGTAAATTTCTACTTAATAAAACATTTGGTTATTAATAAAACATTTCCTAAAATATTTTTGGAAAAAATGTTTTTGGAAGAAAAAATATTTTTGACTAAAGAGATAAATAAAGATGTAGTTTATTAGAAACATTTAATTTTTCATATTATGTTCCAATGATTTAAAAAATAATAATTTTACCTGGTTTTTTTGAATTACTAGAGTAGAATAAAATATATTCATTTTTAGATAAATTTTTTATATAATTCCCCCATTGGAGACTTGAACAAAAACTATCCTGAATAATGATTAGATTGTGAAATAAAACCTTACTAGTTTAATAGTATTTGATTCATAATCCTCATGAACAAATTCACATTAAATGAGACTCTAAATACCATGAGGATAAAATAATTCCTGATAAAAAATGAAAAATTAATTGTATACACCACATAAGAGAAATAAATGTTGAATATTGTGCATGTATCACCGATGTAAAAGTGAGACATGAGACTCTTAACATGAGTATAACTCATCATGTATGTTCATTATATTCTAGAAAAAATATATTTTGTCATTTATTTACATAAATAATAATTTTTTAAGGTTATTATTCCTTTTACTTAAAGTATTACCATGTTATATATTATTACATAGTCAATTTGTTTTGGTTGATGTTTTGATGATATTTGGCTTATGTGTCAAAAATGAATTTGGTAGGTTAATAATAGTCAAGGATGATAATATTTAAAAATATATAAATTAATAATAATGAAATCATTATAATATTTATTCAACAATTTTACTTTTATAACAAATCATGAATGATGGTTAAGAAAATTGAATTTTGTTACAATTATAGAGACGACAGACCATAGGTACACATAAGTAAAGTTTTTATTTTTCAATTATCATTATGGAAAGAAGGTAAGTAAAATTTTATATTTAAAGAATGATCATAATAGTATATATAAAACATAATATTTCATTAAATGTTTTTATATATTCCATCCATGTGGTGTGGCAATGAAAATAAAGTCACATTGCTTCGTGACGATGGTAGCCCTCAAGTACATGAGTGACATTATCATTTTTTAGTATAGAAAATAAAATTATATATTATAATTAATAATGATAAATATTTTATGAATAGCCTAATAATTTCATTTATATTATATATATTAATTAACATTATCCTTTTCACCTTCCATGTATAGCAAGAGGGAAAGAAAAGTCGCATCGCTCCATGAGTCAGTAGTCCACCGTACACATGAACAACATTATCGTATTCCAAACAGAATAGAATGTAAAAGGTTATATATCATATAATGAATCCAAAGTTATATATATATTATAAAAAATAATATATAAACTTTTTATCCATCATCATACTCGATTGTGAGAGGTGGTGATGGAAAAATGAACGACATCAGTTAATGAGGCGGTAGTCTACTGTAAACACAAATGATGATTTCATAAACCATTTTTTTAAAGTCAAGGTGGGTTTAGGTTATGAATTTGACATAAAAAAATCTATGTATATGTAATATTACTATTTTATTATAATATAATTTTATAATAAAAATTTATGTTGGGGAGGAATAAATATAATATATACACTCATTGAAGAACATTACCACTTCTTTGAGAAGCCTAAGTAGGTTTGAAACAAAGCCTTCCATGGTTGGATTTATACCCAAAATATGTATCCCATGATGATGGGAGGTATTCTTTTATGATATTTGGGTATGTATTGGATGAGAAAAAATAGTTATATAGTTTCAATAAGAGAGTATAGTGGGTGACCTTTTATAAGTGAGTTGAGTAGCACACATTTAATTTTTAGAATGAAATGTTTTAACCATGTTATGCACAAAAAAAAGGGTTCCCAACGTGGGTATTATCAAACTATAGACATTATAGATTCTATATATAGGTATATAATGTATTTTATACTTTTTGAGGTCAATTACCACATTATCGTTTTAATTTAACCCTTAATATATCCATTTTACCTTAATCACGGTCAATACTTTGATACTATTTTATTTATTAATTTTAGTAAAGATTAAATTTTCCGCATTAGAAAATTTAAATTATTATAATCCAGAATATTTAATATATTTCTACAAATTAAACTCAAATATTTGAAAAATTTTAGTTTAAAATTAATCTCACAGACATGACGATAATGAAAGTTTTCTATGAGAAGATGATCACAGGTTTACAATGATTTTTTTATGAGAGATCAATATAAAAAGAATTAAAGTGACCTAAATTGGATTAATTGTTATAAAATTGAACAAAATTTACAATAAATCAAATTAAAAATATATTTTATCATTATAAATAATTTAAATGGAAATTAATTTCTCAATTACATTTTAGTATTTTTCACTAGTGATCAAAAAAAGAAATATTTATGAAAAACAAAAAAAAATTAAACCTAATATAATTATGGTATTCAGATTTAATAAATTAATTTTACATTATAAAGTAATGTTTTTAAATTTGGTAATAACAATTTTAAATTATTCATGCAGAGCACAAAAAAACCGCCTTATATAAAAATATCATTTTTTACGAAAACATATCAATTTCATTAAAATGGTTTTAATTTATCTCTAGTCAGTAGACATCCAATTTCATTATTTTATACTAAATTATAACATTTATTTTTTATAATATACTTATTACTATTCATTCTGTCCAATTTAATGGCACTATTATATATGTAATTTTTAAATAATAATATTATAACAATGTATTGCGTTTTATTAAAACTGTGTGTTGTGTGCATTTAAAACTATCAATGAGAATAGATTCACTTAAGTACATACATTAAATTATTTGGATTTTATATTCCTTTATATGTTTTTTTTCTTATCATATATAATATTCAATTTTATATTTATATTTTAAAATCTTGGGCTGTTAAATTCTACCCCACTTAAATAAATCATGTCACCACAATTTAATTTTGATCTTAGTAGATATAGTTTTTTCATCTATAAATAACCTTAATGAAATATCACATCATGATCAGGGTTAAAAATAAATACCCTCAGTAAGAGAGAAATTGATGTAGAAAGGTCATATAGAATAACACATAAATACTATTCAATATATGAAAACATTGGTGGAATATTAAGATATGGAAATGCAAGAAAATCATAAATAATTACATAGACTGGGAGAGGTTATTGATCCTAATAAATTGAATGATCAATGTAATGTTAAGGACCTCAAAATAGAAAATATTTTATGATTTAAAAGTCTATTTGATTCATTGGAGATGAAGGTAAGATGATATCATTTTTATTTCATGATCCATTTCCTAATATTGATGAATTCATTTAGTATCTTAGGATACAAGGAAATATACTTACTTGATATCATTCTATTTCATAATAAGAAGTTCATGATGTGTCTGTACATAGATAAAATCCCAATTAATCACTTACTCTATGAAATGAATATCCAAAAAATAATTTTTATTCCCGAATAACTAAAATTAAATTTTAAATAAACAATAAGATCAATAAAATAGTAGCATGAATTTCCTTCTATTTATAAGTATTCCCTAAAACTTGTATGATTTATACAAATTATCAAATATAGTATATTAATCTCTAAAGTCTCATAGAAATGTCAACACAACCATTTCACATATTATTAATCTCATAAATATTATAATATATTATGATAAAAAACATTAGAAAAAAATTTCTAAACTTCTAAATTGAACTTTTCCTTAATCATTCATGAAAAATAAAGTATCTCTCAATAATAACATACCAAAAATTTAAATACCGTCATCCTGAATTTTATTAAAACATGGTTATGACCCTAATTACAATAAAACCTTTTTGAAAACATGCATTATTCATTAATATTATGTAAAAAAAAGATTATTAGATATATTACTTAAATCCAAATAGGCTGTAAACTCCATCAATGATAGTACAAAAAACTTTGTAAAAAACCATTAATCGGTCCCAAGGTAGTCAGTACTACCAAATTTAATTTATCTGTATCAATCATATATTTAGCCATAAATCATTATCTCATCATAAATAACATATTAAGGGTTTCCTCTACCTCAATCATGTGTTTTAAAATAATTTAAACTTTTAACTGAATCATCTATCATGGTCATTGATACCGTTCAACATTAACTTCCAAATCCTTAACTAAAATTTGCTATGATACGATTGTTATAAATTTCATAATTATTATAACCAATATATAATTGATATAATACATAAATAAAATAATTGTTGAATACAAACACAACAACATTAATCATTCTAGTTCATCTATGGTAATAACCTGAAATTGTCCCAGATCCATTATCCCTTTTTGAGTTATTTTTCTTTGAGTCTTGAGTAATTGATTTTCATAGCTCCCCATCTCATTATAGTTTATGAATTTTACATTGGAATCTTTTTACACTCTCTTTCAACCACAATAACAATGAATATTTTTCCTACACATGTAGAAAAAAATATTTCCTTTTAATAAAAAACCCTGGTGTTTCATTCCACAATTATAACATACGGGAAGATAATTCACTATCTACTTCCATTTAGCCATATTTTATGTGGTTATCCACTTGTTTTCATAAATCCATTCTAATCCATAATACATTGATAATCATTTCTCTCTATTTTTAGAACATGTTATTATGTCCTCACATGATGTGATTTTATGCTGACTAGTTCCCTTCGAAGTGTTGGATAAAGACCATCAAAGAAATTATAATTATTACAATTTATATTATGCTCATTTATATGGTTCCCATTTATTATAATATGTTCTATTTATAAATGGTTTTATATGATATATTAAATTATATCAATATGGAATATAATGTATAATATAAAAACTAGATAAATAAAGAGCATAAATTGCATCAAATTTGCATAGAAAAACTAAAAATCATAAACATGGTTTCATTGTAGATATTATATTTTAAAATATATCATAATGTATTGTAAATATAATTTGAATAATCCTATGAATATAAAACTAGAGTGTCAAAACAGGTGCATAATAAGGTCTATTATCATGGACTAAGTGATGAACGGGTCAAACAAATGCACCATTTTAGGATTTATTCCCCTAGATACATCTATTCTATAACCATTTACACGAATAGTATCTAAAAAAGAATGGATTTCCAGAAAAAATCACATATTATCTACATTAAAAAACCTTAGGATGAAATTATACACTTATAAACAATGTCTTTCAAATGATTATGATCCCTAATCTATTTTTTCCAAAATTGATGATCCCAAGGTTTCCACCAAATTTCCTCTAATACCAAATCTAACATCCAAACCCCAATATCATAATGACAGTTTTGACTTTATTACATTAGAATAAGATACAATAGGTTTTATCTCAAATGACATAACAGAATAGTAGTCTTGGTTAACTAGATACATACATAAATTCACATTGTATTTTAAAAAAATGTATAAAGTTAATTTTCTTCTATAATTCAAACATTATAATTACCAGACCCCTTTATATCAATAAAAAATAACTCCTTGTATCATGGGGATTATAAAACCTAAGAAAGGGGTGTTTTTAGATACTCATTAAGGGTATGCATAAAATTATAGCGATGAATAATTAAGGAATAATAAATATGGTAAGGTAAATAAAAGAAACATAATTCATTTAATCTATAGTATAAAAATAATAGAGTTGGAATAAAATATGATCAAATAATGAAATATAAATAGTCACATGATCTTGAAACATGACCATGGATATTCAAACTTACCAAATAATCACATGTAATATCAATAACTGAATTCATAATGATGGAATTAATAACTCTAGACATCTAGAACATACTATTGAGGCATGAACCAAGACATCTAATACCATCAATGATTTTTCCAAGTAATATAATACTTTTGGAGATTATGCCAATAAATCTTCATAATTTTTAAGGATTTAGTCAGAACTGTGTCTAGTTTCTCTAATAAGACATACTAATGCATTTAGGGGCTACAATGGGCCCCTCTCATCCCTTACTTAGTCCAATTAATTCTTAATATGAATGTGGTGAAAAATAATGCACATAAAAATTCATATTTAACATATTGTATGAAATGTAATCACTTTCTAAAGAGAATAAACATAATCCTAACCCATCAATATTTAAATGAATTGTATCAACATTGTACATCCCTAGTAAAACCGATCATAAATTATCCTGATAAATCAAAAGGATGACATCATTGGAGTATATCCCCATTAGAGAACAAGTAATATCAAATAACATCTTCTCAGCAGGAAATTGATTTTCAAAGATCACATATAACATTTCTTAAGGTTAATAACATTTCTTTTAAAATAATCCTTTTTATTTTAAATCTTGAAAATTCATAAAATAATGTCAAAATAATTTTGTTACTTTTTTTAAAATAAGAATTTATCGAATTAATAGAAAAAATTTATTTCAAAATAACCGTTTAAAATTGAAAAATATGATTCAAATAAATGAAGTTCATAACAATGAGTAATTGTATACATACTATATACTTTAAAAAGAACATTCGTTTTACACTATAAAAGGTTAAGAAAAGTTCCTTGTTTAGAAAATTTAAATAAGTTTCCTTTCAATTTTCTTTTTGTAAAAAATACAATCATAGGTAAAAATATCTTTAATAAACCATTAGGATAATGGTAAAACATTTTTTAATTTTTTTATAATACATAGTTTTAAAAGAATAATTATTTTGGATTAAAGAGGTAAATAATGTGGGATTATCTTAAAAACATTTTTTATTCATTTTATGTTCCAAAGATTAGAAAACTGGATGTATTACATAAAAAATTTATATAATAACCAAATTATAATAAAATTGAATGATTTTAAGATATAAATGAAAAATAATTCCACTAAGGGAGACACAATCAAAAATAGTCCAAAATATTGATCAGATCGTGAAAGAAACACTTACCCATTTTCTATCATTTTAATAATAAGCCCTATGAATGAAATAACTCTAAATAATGAATTAAAAACCATGAAGATAAATTATTTATTTACATAAAAAAGTTCATTATATACACCAAAAATGATATATTAGGTGAATATGGTGAATCTCTCACGGAAGAAAAAGTTAGAGAAGAAACCCTTACCCTGAGTTTGAATCATCACATATATTCCCAATCATTATAAATAATGAACATATATTAATAATTTAATTTCATAATAACATATTTCACATTTATTAATCCATTTATTTAACAAATTAGCATGTTATAAATGATTAATTATTTTTTTATGTTTACGTCGGATGTTTCAACTATATTTATCTTATCTTTCAGAAATGATTTTGGAAGGATTGCTATGGTTTAATAGGTTATTTTTTTAAAAATATCTAGAATAATAATAATTATATAATTATCATATATATACATCAATATAATTTTTAAACTAGTTATAAAAATAGAGATAAAAATGAATTATGTTACAATCATGGAGATGGAAGGTCATATGTACGCATGGGTAACATTTCCATTTTTAAATGATCATTATGGAATGAAGGTATGTAATATATAATACTTATATAAAGATAATAATATCATATATATACCATTTATATCTTTTAAATATACATATATATATATATATATATATATATATATCATCCATGTGTTGTGGTGATGAATAGAGTGTCACATCGTTTTGTGAAGGAAGTAGTCCACATGTATATGAGTGACATTATCATTTTTCATTTTAATAGTGAAAATTATATATTATGTCTAAGAATAATAAATATTTCAGGAATATAATAATAATTTAATTTATATCACAAATATTTGTTATCTTTATCCTTATCACCTTCCATTTATAGTGTAATTCAAAGAGGAATCTCATCGCTTCACGAGGTAGTGGTCTACTTTACATATGAATGACATTATCATATCACATAAAAAAGGAAAATAAACAATTATTAATGATACTATGACTCTATAGGTTTAATTATTTCATAAATAATATATATATATATACTTTATTTCTGTCATTATACCAAACTTTGACAGGTGGTAATAGAAAAACCAATAACCTCAGTTCACAAGGTGGGAGGCCACCGTAGACAATATTGATGATTCTGTGACCCATTTTATGAAAGTGGGGGCAGTTTTAGGTCATTACATAAACATAAAAACATATCATTATATGTAATATAGTGATTTTATTATAAAATAATGGTTAAAAATAATTTACATTGGTGGAGGAAGAAACAAAAAAACACTAATTGAAGAATGTTACCTATTATTCAAGTAACCTCCTTAGGATTTCACAAAATCATTAAAATATTAGTTTTATCCAAATATATGGACTATAGGATTACTTCAGGTAAATTTTGAATTTTTTTAGGTATTTATTTTCTAATAATAATTTGTTTTAATGTGTGAATAATAGAGGTGACGGTGTTTCCTTTTATAAGTATGGTGAGTGACACAATTATAATTTCTAAACAGGAAAAGGTGTACCCATGTTTTTCAAATTCCAAAAGTTCCCAAATAGATTATAATAGGGAATTAGATATTATAGGATCTAAATATTTCTATTATATAGATTTAGAGATGTTTTATGGTCAATTTATCAGTTACCTTTTTAATTTAACACCACAGTAATTCCATTTTTACCTTAACCGCAATAAATAATATTTACTATTTTCACTATTAATTTTGGTAAAAAAATAATTTTACCTTTTTATATTATATAAATAATTTTCATTGGAAATAATGAATCATTTTTTCCCAAAAAAATTTATATAATTTTCAAACATTAATTTAAAATTAATCCTGTAGATGTGATGAGAAAATGATATTTTTAAAGAGAAAATGTTCAAAAGTTTACAAAGTATTTATATCAAAATACAATTGGAAAATGACTCCAATGACCAAAATTGGATAAATTAATATAAAATTGAAGAAAATTTACCTTAAAAACAATTCCAAAATAACATGCCATTATAAATAATTTAATCAAAAGGCAGTTTTCCATTAAATTCTTGTATATTTCACTATTCGTCAAATTTCTTTGAGTAGTCCTAAAAATTATCCTTAAGATAATTTTGATATTCTGACTTAAAAATTAATTTTTTTATAAAATAAATATTAAAAATTAGGTAAAAACTAATTTTATATTAGGTGCACACAGTGTGACTAAACTACTGTAAAGAAAAATACCATTTTTCTAAAAGCATTCCCTTTTCTTTCAGATTGTTATAATATTATCTATAAACAATATATATGAATTTTATTTATTATATCAATTTAAAAAACAAATAATTTTCATAGTTAATTTATTATTATTCCTACCCTGCAATTTAAGAGCTTATTTATAATTCTAATGACACAATAATAATATTTTAATAATGAATGATGTCTCATTCAAACCTAGTGTTACATGCATTGAAAGACACCAACGTGATTGAATTTATTTTCACAAATAAATCATAAACTCTCGGGGTTTTATATTTACTTTTATTATTGTTTTTATTTTCATACATGCTATCATATATGATATATATATTTTAAAATCTCAGGGAGTTACATTCTTGATGATTTATGAGTAAATATTCCATTTTAGCGATGTTGGAATTATAGAGAATCATTGTCCAAAAAAGATATGTTATATTCAAATGATTATCCTATGATTTCATAAGGGTAATACTTTTTTGGAATTATATACCTTATTCCTAATAGTTTTCATAAATGTTTGTAAATTTTAAAATTTAATCATACCTTTTTTATATAAGAGAAATAATGGATGAATATGTGTCGAAGAATAAATTACCATGCCATAGAAATGAACTCTGGTGTAGATTACTATTTTTGGAATGGAAATCCTTATAATGAAAGGGTAAAATATGAAGGATTATAATGAATAACTGTAATATCATAAGGGTAACCCTTAACATGGAATGTTAATCCATGTTTGGAAAGATAACCATATAATATTGAAACTGGTTAGTAATGGTAACTTTAAAATGATCAGTACATTTAAAAATAATGATAACAGTGTTTGTAATAATAAATTATTTTTTGAATTTTGAGAATACTAAAACCTAAAATATTGAGAATTATATACTATATATTCTAATGTAATGAATAATGAATCATTTGGTTATTTTTATGTAATTTAAAAATAATTTATTATCATAATTAATAATAATAATGATGATTTAATCGAAGATCAAAATTTATTCAACATAATAAATAAGATATACTGAGAAGAAATATATAACGATAATTAGATTTGGAATATTATAATTCAATTAATAGGGTGAGGTTTTCAGAATATTTTAAATTCATAAATTCTATGGACTTCCAACAAATTAATAATCTGAATTTTGAAAAATATTTTTTGTAAGATAATATTTGAATAATTTTTTTTGAAAAAAATTTTATAGGAAAAGTAGTTGAATATGTTGAAAACATGATGCCCTAATACTATATTAAAAAATGATATATACATTTTTGTATCAAGGAGTAATAAAAACCAACACATCCATGAGTAGTCCTGTGTATTAAGGGGGGATAAGAAGAAAGAGTATGTGAAATATTTTTATTATATGAGGAAATTGAGAAGATAAAAGATCAACATAACTACTATTGATCATCCCTATTTTATGACTCTTAGTGAATGTGGAATGTATATTGAGCTTGGATATTAATTTTTTTATCATTATCTAATTGATTTGAAGACTATGTAAGACCTATACAGTGAGGTTTTCTTATCATTTTCTGGTAGTAGAAGACCTATTGGATTGTTCTAGGTTAGATCCTGGAAGAAAAAGTGGTTCCAATATAAACAATTCAGCCACACCACTATGACGTTGTAGAAAAATAGGGAGAAAGTTAACGTCTTAATATACAATGAATAATGATACCCTTAACATGTATGATACTTGTATAAAATAGTATAATAAGTCATTTTGGTTTCAAGGAAGAACATAAGCCTCTTATATTTTATCATATCTACTATATTTAGTGATTATTCAAAGTCTCAAAAATTTAATAAAATTTTGAATGCAATAGGATTTAAATGTTGTCACTTATAAATATTTTTGTGACACTAATATAGTTGAAATATTGGTATATCGATTCATCCTTGCCCCATATTTGTGTCCTTGTACAACCATTGGTCACTAAAAGTGGTAACATAGATAACTATTCTGGTACAAATTCATTTTAATTTTTCATTAATTTGATTTTACTGTCGATGTAGTGTGAAAATGATAAGAAATTTTTTAGAAACCTCAATAGGAGAAAAATTAATTTCCTCATAATATCAATATTATGGAATATTTTACCATTAAATTAATGAATATATGTAATTGAGAGTAAGTCAAAATTTTCTGATAAGAAGGATCAACCACCGAATGAATTTGTTCATAGTTTTAATAAAACTACTATCAAATCTGTAGGAGGCGATCCTTTTAAAGTGACCCGTTCAAGCCATTATGATAGTGAAGAGAATAAATCTATCAAAACAATTCTATAATTTACCCTTAATTTGAAATTTATTTAAGTAATTTTATAATTGATGTAGTCACATATACGATTGGTTTTTATGGGACTTTAGGATGAAAAAAAATCAAAACTAAAAGAATAAATTGATGAAATAGTGTATTTTCATGGAATGAAATTTTATTGTAAAATTCTCTCTTAGAAATTATGAATGAAAATAATAGTGAGTAATAAACTAGAAATATCATATTTTCATTATTGAAGAAAACATAAATTTATTGTTTCTGAGTATGTCTTAGGTGAAGTTGTTCTTGATGAAATGATATTTGAAATTAAAAAACTATATAAAAACTGTAAAAATGATAAAGTATCCCAATTAGATGTTAATGAAAATATGAATAAAAGACATGATAACCCTTTATAATGATGAAGATTCATTCCTGAATATAAAATAAAAAAATTTAATAATCAATGAGAAAAAAATTTAAATCTACATAGGATTAGAAGAACTTTTCTAATATGAAGTGTGTTGTGTATGAGGTAATATTGGGGAATATGAAACCTACACAAGATGGATCTTCTAATGTCTTGGAGAAGAAATATTCTACCAGACAATATCTCTATAGATATCTTGTCTCAAAAGGACCCATGATAGTGGAAAAAATAACAATCCCCACATAGATAATCATATAAATAATATTCATAGAAAAAGGTAAGCTATAATCTAGAAATATGTTTTTTTTGTAATCATATTCAAAATACTTATTTTTTTTATTACAGAGAAATGGTAAAAGGGGTTCATAAAATTGATGTAAATCACTCAACTTCAACAAATTTAGATGAGTGAATGTCCAAGAAAATAAATTCTTTAAGAGGATTCAAATCTTAGGTTGTTAACAAATAAAAATGAAAAGTTGTATAGGTATAAATTTATGGATATATTGTTACTAATGAAAAAATAGTGTGGATTATTGGCTACTGATATTTCTATTGTAGATTCAATTATAATTTCATATATATTTTAATAATAAGTATTGAACTTATGATAGTGGTAGGGGCATAATTAATTGGGAAACAAAGATGAATAAAGGAGAATAATTATTTTACCACACTATTTCACATAGAAATGGTTGATTCTCTCCACAAATAACATATTCCAATTCTTAGAGATATCGTTACTATTAAAATTTAAGTGGTCATTAATATTATGGGTGTTGGTATGTACTATATAGAGAATAATTTTATACTGATAGAAAGAGGATACCAGAATAGTAAATGGGGTAGAAGGATAATGAATGAATGTTTTATTTGAGAAGTAGTTAAAATATGAAATCTATATAATCCACTTATAATAATCACTTAAGAAGATTAAAATGGTGAAAACTATTAAGGTTAATTATTCATATACTAGGGAAGGAAAGATGATTCATTATCAAATATAAAATGTCTAGGAAAATTATTCCAAAATAAAGTATGCTAGAAGAGATGATTCAATGAATGAAATTCAAAAATTATTGTTTTAATAAATGATGTCCCTATCCCAGAGTTGAAGGAGTTTTATAGAAATGGAAACATAAATAATTTTATAAAAAAAATTATGAAGTATTTTATAGATTTTTTTCCCAATCATTTGAACTAAAAAGTTATATAATGTTCGAGAATGTGTTGAATGTAATCATTTTTCTTCACATGAAGAAAAAAATAAATTTCATGAAGGGTTGTTAATGTCTAATGAACTTAGAGTTCTTAAAAATATATGTGAAAGTATGAAAAATTTGTGTCATAATGTAAATCATTTTATGAATATCATTCCAACTCATGAATAAATTTGAAAAATAATTCATGAAAAATGAAAATTATTATTGGTAGAATATTCTCTATTAGAAAAGGAAAACAACCCTATTATACACAAGGAAAAAAAATGAAAATAATAAGAGTTCCATAAATATCAAGGAAACAAATTAAAAAAATAGGAACTATATTGAAGATTCATCCAATTGAAAAATCCATAAATAATATAAGATAATGCTTGAGATAAAATTATTATCCTTACTGTTATTACTGAATGACCATATAGAATCCATCCTTATTCCCTAAATTTTTTATGTTCCTTTTAAATTATTTGGAAATGAATTATAAATGATAATAAGGTTGGTGGTGAGTGATATAATCAATATAAACAGTTAAGAAAGATAACCATTCAAGTATTATGTACCATTCCATGATAAAGACACAATGACTACATCCCTTGAGTGGACACAAACAATAAAATGGTCTATCAAAATTATATACTAAACTAAATATTGAAAATTTTGTATCTCTATAAAAATTGAATATTTATGGATTGAAATCAAAATATTTACCCATTTATCAACTATAAAAAAATTATTACAGTATAACACATCATATGTTTTAGTATATATTATCTTTTAAATAAATACAATAGTGAATAAAATGTGACCCACAAGACACTAAACTAAAAAAAGTTATGAAATACTAGAAATATAATATGAATAAACCTTTTGTAAATATAATGATAGTAACAAATTATTACACACACCCTATATTATATTATTTTGATTTAAAGATTTAATTATTAGAAAATAATGACTTAATGTTATATGGCTAAAATCATACAATATTTAAAAGGTGCATCATTCCATGAAATAATTTTGAATTTTCTCAAATTTTAATAAATTGATCACTTCTAAAATGCATAAATTTATAAAATTATTTATTAAACAAAAATAAATTATAAATTTTATGAAATATGAATATATTTAATTGATGTTTAGAAAGATCATTTTTAATATTTTTTTCATTATATAGAATATTTTAATTTAGAGTAAAATTTTATATATTTTGTAATTAAAATTAGTTTAAATTAACTTTTTTAATTTAGAATGTTAAAATGGGACTAGGGTGAATTTTTAGGTTAATTCTAATATGGAATTTTTTGTGAATATTGATATATATATATATATATATATATTACAAATATTATCAGTTTTAAGAAATCATCAGGATATATGAATGACATGAATGATTTTGAACCCTTTTTTATAGACTGAATATATATTTATGAATCAATATAATTTATTTAAATATATTATTTAGAATTTATAATCCCATTTCTGACATTTATTATCCTTTTTTGATGTTTTATTCAAATAAATGAAATAATTTTGATCTTATTTTTAATTAATTAATTAAAAGGTTAAATTATGTTTTAGGTTGGTTTTAAATTCACGTAATACTCATTTATTTATTTATTAACCAATATTTGTCAGGATAATCAATTATATATATTATTTTTCTTGAAAATACTTTTTAGAATTAAAAATTCATTTTTCAAAAACACTGTTTCACATTACATTTTTCATAATTAGGCTTAAATAAATTTTACCACCTCAAGAAATTGAATTATATAAAATAGTTTCCATACTTTCATTAATTTTATTAAATGTCATGACCTATACCAATGGGGACCATGTTGCACCTCCCCATTCTCACCTCGAATAGGCCAGGGGCTAGCGACTAGCACCTAGTAGGCATATCACTAACATGGGAGGCCTTATTATAAGTACCAATACATGCATACACACATCCCCAAGACTATAAAATGTTGGAAAATAAAATAATGAACAAAATTTCATGCATATAACTAAATCCCACAAATAGAGTATGATAGGATGTAAAAGAAAGTAAACAGTTCCAAAAACAAGCCAACCATAGTAGTCTAAAACAATTCCAACATGAAATTAAAAATGGGGACTATTTTTAAGATACCATACAAAAAATCCTCGATCTGTGCAGACTCACTATGTAAAATTTGTTCCTAATGCATCTAGGAATCCAAAAAAGGTCAATTGTCTGCATAAGACTCGACATGTGCAGACAAAGCGTGTGGTGGGGTTAGTATAATATTACCTAGTAGAACACCACAAAACCAAAAATCATACAATAAAAAATACATTCATCCCAACATAGGTATATTTGTACAACATATATAACAATAATATCCACATATACTAAATAATGAAACACTATATAAATGTTAGTCACAACCATAATACTAGCCAAGGATTCTATCTAGAATATTCCACATATCACTCGTCTAGTTGAACACACTCATGAAGTATGATAGCACTAATGAAGCCCATATGAGAGGTAATGATCCTCAGATATCACCATTAGAAGTATATTCTTGATGTTTGAAGAGATATGATACAAAGATAATGATAACACATAAGGCCATAGGGGTGTACCACCAAATCATTCTGGATTAACCCACAATGTAGAGGATCGATATCAACATAGTTTTGGTCATGATGATACTAAGAACTGAACATAAGGATTGTTGTTGAATAAAGGATCTCACTCTAAGCCTCACGAAGGTGTTCCAAGAACTCTATTAATTATTTTCAACTGAAGGTGTCATTGTATTGTGTGTTGGAGGTGATTCTATACTAACCCACAGGGAGTGGATTTGGGGAACATACCCTAATGAAAAATTTCAAATATACAGATGAAAATGTCTTCAATCAAACATTTTAGGAGTATATAGAGTGTAGTATGGTTAAAAAACATGTCTCTTTGACCCTAGGTCATGCCCGTGTAAATATATTAGGTTCATGTCTATGTATTGTTTTGTGTATGTACATGGAATGTTGCTGATCATGTATATATCCCCATGTCTCAGTGCATGGATTATCCCATATATGACCAACCTAGCCATGTTTGTATGGTAGTACATGATTTTGGTTTTCCTGTGTATTCCAGGTCATGACTGTATACCCTATGATATGAAAAGAAATATCACAATAGTGGACCAAAAACCATGTGATACATATCCATTTCCTGAATCGCTATTCACCATTGATAGGGTCCCACAACGTGTGTCCCTTCGCATTACACATTTTGTAGAGCATAATTTTTTAGATTAACATATCTTGTTTCTGCGTGATCAGCTACTCCCCTTGCCACCATTCTGGTTTCACCCATCTTAAAAATCAATGGAAATCATCAATTTAACCACATATTAATAAAAAAATGATTCCAGCTATGCATCCATTTGGAAAATAGATTTATATGCCTTTATTCAATGTTTTCTTAAGAACATGAGATCAGGGATCTGAAACCATATGATCTACCTTCGCTATTTTTTTCACACCACCTAAATGTTCTCTCTATCATAGTTATTTCATTTTTAAAATCTTTTAACCGAGAAGTAGGTGCATGATGTAAAATTTCTATCATATATACAATCATGGTCAAATCAAGGAACACTCGTGATGAATAAAGAAATATGGGGGAAATGAACAACCCCAAAAATGAGGAATGAACATCAACCAATGTTCTTATTGGAATCAATCCATCTCTATTATAATGTTAAGAAAGAAATGAATAATGATCAATCAAAAATCCAAAAAACAATCCTACAAAAAATCCAACTTCAAAAATGATCAAACCATAAATTAATCTATTTAATGCTTGATTCACATTCATTATAGGAATTAAAAATTTGGAATGAATCCAAATCAAAAAAAATTATAACTTCAGTTAGGATCCATCACTAATGATTAATGAAGAAGAATAATTTCCATAGGGGAGATCCTCCAAATGTATAACTTATAGATCACGGATCTAGATTCTATTTGTCATTCATCTATGAGAGATCCTCTAATTATCTCTCCAACGATTCTCAAATGGCTCCACAAATATATTTATAAATTTGGAATTCCAAAATAATGGTCTACTTAAAATAATATCACTTGCTGCATAAAAAAATGTAAATTAATTTGATTAGTCATTTTATTCATTTTTATTCCTACCATGGATTTTCCACAAAAACCCCATGTCGAAAAACATTATATCATGCTTAGGGTAAAAATTGTGTTTCAAACTCAATGATTTCATCATATATCTAATCTGGCCCCAATTTAGATTTTATTCCACCATTTCAGGATAACCACATGCACGTGATATTTAATATATTTTATATATTTTAAGCAATTATTCCATGAACATCGGACCTCAGAATCACAATTCATCGCAACACCTAGTCACAAAAATAATCCATAAAATATATGAAAATAATATATATAATATTGAAGTAATTAAATTCTTCCCACATTGGGGATTTATATCAAAAAAATACAAAACAAGGGCTTCACAAAGAGATGAGTGTACTGAGCATGAATCTTAGCCTCCTGCTCCAATGTGTTCTCTAATATATTCATGTGTTTCCACTAGAAAAGCACTAAAGGAATCACCACCCACAAACTAACCTCTCTTGTCAATCCTTGATCTGTACTGGGTAATCAAAAAATGTTTCTCCATCCTCAAAGTCCATCTCTCCCTAGTTGATAATGTGTGATGGGTCATGAAATTACCCCCTTATCCGTGAAATGTGGTAGACATCATGTACCCAGTCCAACTATGTATATAAGGATAAGTGGTACACCACCTCACCAATTATACACTATATTTTGAATTCTATAATGAATCTCATAGACACCTTCCACCCAGACCAAATATGTATAATCCACATTGAGGTGAATACTGTAAGAGCACATAGTCTCCCTCCTAGAACATTAAAGGTCTATTTATTCTATCTGTATAATAATTTTTATGAAGTTTTTCAGTCCTCATCCAGTTATGGATGATCTTTACCTTTTATATTGTTGTTCTCATAAACTATGGGTTCATGAGTTCTGAATCTCCAATGTTATACTAGAAAAGTGAAGACTTGTAGTGTCACCCATAAAAATCCTTAAATGGTTTCATACTGATGGGGAAATGATAGATTTTGTTCTATGAAAAATCCAGCATTGGAAGGCGATACTCCCAACTATGAAAAAAGTCCAACATCTAAGCCCACATCATGTCCTCATGAACATGAATTATCCGCTCAGTCGGTAAATCATTTTGGGGGTGAAACACTCTGCTCAAGTGTAACTAGGTCCCAAAATACTCCTATAATCACGTCCACAATGAGGATGTAAATAGATCATCACATTAAGAAATGATCATTGAGGAAACACTATGGGGTTTTACTATCAATTGCAAGTAGAGTCATACCATGCTCTCTAATAGAATTTTCTCCTAAATAACATGGAAGTGGGCATTATTGTTGAGTCATTCTATGATCACCCATATGTCATCATGTCCCCAGGACATATGTGGTAAGCCTATAAAAAGTCCATGGATATCCTATCCTAGATCCATTATAGCACCTCGAGGGGTTGATCTAATCCCACTAGAATGTGGTTCCCAAACTTCACTCACTAACAAGTAAGGCATCAAGAAAAAAACTCTAAAAATACCTTCCTTATCCCTATCCAGGAAAAAAAAATTCAGAGGTCTTGGTACATTATTTATACACATGGATGTACTGCCTACTGTAAAGTATGAAACTCTCTTAGAACCTCATCTGGAGATGAGATTAGTAACATCATTTATCCTCTATAAATAACAACATACTCCCCACCATCATAAAATTCCTCAGGAACATTTCTAGTGAATATCTAAGTACATAGGGTATCACAAACATCACCCCTAAGTTATTCCCCACCGACTCTTTACAATTGCAGAGGGGATACATGATTGATTTTAGGAAAGATTATACATCACAATCTATAAAGGATAACTGCATTGTGTCCAACTACTTTGATGCCTCATTAAGAAACTAAGAACACAATCTTCTGCTAGGAGAATCTCCTACAAAATTACCCTTCTCATAATTACTGAAAATTTTGAATTCAAATTCTCATAATAACTCTATCCATCACCTCTATATCATGTTATGTTACTTATGAGAGAAGAGATACTTGAGATTCTTGTGATTATATTAGAAAAAATATTTCTCACCCATCAGGCAGTGCCACCACATCATTAGTGTGAAGACTACTAATACTAACTCCCGATCATGGGTTAAATCATTTGTCTCATGTGGTCATAAATGATGTGATCCATAGGTAATAACCACCATCCTGTGCATTATAAATCAACCAATATAGGTTCTTAATGGATTTTAGAACACTATGGATTTGACAACATCCTCAGGAAATCATAAGATGGGAGCGCTATTTTATCTATTCCATAACTACTAAAACCCATATTGAAAACTCTTATTCCACATGAAATTATTCCCCTTTCATATAAGATATATCACAGGAGATTACATCATTGATAGGTTAGGTATGAATATCTAGAAATATCCTATTATCTTATGGAAGCTCTGCAGCTCTATCATTCTATTGGAAGGATCCCAAGCTATCAATAATTTCACCCTGGCTAGGTCCAATTCCACCTAATATTCCTAGATAATGCGTCTGAGAAAGTTGACCATATGAATCTATAATTGTCACTTTTAAAAGATCCATGTAAAGGTGTTTTTTAGAGTATGTAAATAACAATCCACAAGTGTCTCGTGTGATCCTCCTCGTACTCTGCTTCCACAAGGATATAATTGATGAATTCTACCACAAATATGTCTATAAAAGGATAAACTATATAGTTCATAAGTACCATGACCAGTACTAGAGATTTTATCATTCCAAATGGAATCAACCAGTACTCATAATGACTATATAGACAACTGAATATCATATTTGGTATATCGTATTCTCCTACTATAAAATGTGGATAACATGATATGTGGACAAACTTCAAGATCCATCAAGCTCCTCTCAACTGATAAAAGAGGTCAATGATACATGATAGTGGATAATTTTTCTTCATGGTCATCCTGTTCAAGGGATGGTCATCCCCACATAACCACAATCCCCAATCCATCTTCTTGGTGAACAAAAATAGGGCTTCCCATGGTGAAGAAATGGTTCTAAGAAAGACCATCCTATAAAAGTCCTCCAACTAAACCATCATCTCATGAAGCTCTATGAGAGCCATATAATATTCTAGATTAGATATCAATGTCTACCAAGGGTGTAGATCAATGAAGAAGTCCATCTCAGTGTGGGGAGGTAAGCATAGAACATCCATAGGGAAGGAATCCACATACAATGCCACCACTATAAGAAAATGGGATCCTATAACAATAACTGCACCAAGGTCCATGCTATCCAATTGGTGAGTAATCAGTTTCAACCTCATATAAATGAGTCCATCCTATACTATCTAGGTTTTATTTTCTATGGTAATGTAGAATCAAGTTCTATCACTATAGACACATTGCATCCTCCACCTGAAATAACAAATATGGTTAGGAAATGTGCATAAATATTACATAACTATGATGAAATCATAAGGTCTCTTCCCTACTATGAATATATCCAAACCAAAACTCTTTTTTTCCAATATCCATTTCACACGATCGACATAATTATGTTATTACTAAGTCATATCCAGTAGGATTCTCTAACCATAAGGGATAAAACAAGGGATCAATCGGAATTTCTATGTCTCCGGAAAGGTATGTGGAAAGAGTGTAATGACTAGAATCTGTGTCTATCAGTACTATAGCTATGCTATAAAAGACACTGATCGTACCACATTTTAGTTATTGAGACTGTATGTTGTAATCGTTAACGACCTATATCTATCCCGACCCCTATCCTATGGATCCATAATCCTAGTGTGGACCACCTAAGGGTAGTGGTTGTAACAATTCAATTTATATACCACTTAAATATGTTCTCCTAAATCCTCTTCCTCATCCCCCACCCTATGAAGTATCCCACTCATGCATATACCTCTTTCTCTGCGGTCGATCCATGGTCTCTCAATTAGCTACACGGAAGGGTTTACAATCTCAAGAAAGATATACCCTACCATTATATTGGTAAAATCGACTCTCTATAGGATAAATGGACCCACCCCATGAACCATGAACCATAGAAATTTTATCCTAGGACCACCTCCTAAATCATATCACACATCCAATTCCCTAAGACTATTGTCAAGTATCTTCTACCAAGGTCTCTTCTCCAAAATATCCACGACTGGAAACCACTAGATTTATAAACTCAGATAAGAAACACTCATCCAATTATGCTTTATCTAGAATCCCAATATATGTAGAAATATGAAATGGAACAACACTAGCTTGAATATCTCTATGCATACCTTGCTTGATGGTCTAAATCCTAAAGAATTGGTCAAGATCCATATCCCTTGAGTACCTAGATATTTTAGAAGAACTCAGTGAATACTCATCTACCATCATGCTTCTATACTAGATCTATAAAATATCCTAGATACGTACATACCTTAGTAAGATGGAGTGAAATCCTCTGTAAAAGGAACTCATAATCTGACCATTCTAGAGTCACCTAATCTTAATAATTATTCACTAAACCGCACCGATGTCCTATTGAGCCATGAGAAAGGCTATCTGATAGGACCACTATCTTATCTGATGGTGTCTTAACCAAACTAAATACATGGATCATTTCCCAAGGAAAATCTTTAAATCCATGTGGGTTGGGCTCACCTCGGAACCTGAGGGGTATCTATCACTAAAACTCATAAAGTGAACTCTGCTTGCACACCTATTCTATTTGTACTATGGGTAACATGTATTGATATAAATGTAGTGGTATAGCTTGTGCACCACCTAGAGTTAACATAATTGGAATTTTTCCATGTATTAAATCCCCATCACTAAGGGAATCATCTTTATCATCCTGATTCTAAACCCTAGCTTGAATATTTCTTAGGGAAATCCTAAAAGTAAAAAATATGAACAAAGGAAAATTATTATATCAAAAGAGTTGAATATAGAAGGACATAAAAACAAAAATCCATTCATTTATGATTCATGTACCATTTTTTTCATTGAAAACATTTTTCTCATGTATAAAGTCGAAACACATGTTATCAGAGTCCTGATGTATGGATACATCGCCTTCTGCACCAACAATGGGGTCCCTAGCCTGATTGTCAAATTCAAATCACTCTACAATATTTCCACAAATCAATATCAATTCCCTCATCCAATAATCTAGGAGTTGGAGACTATTACTGAGTAGGAATATCACAAATATGGGAGGCCTTAGCCTATTTATCCACACACACACTCACACAGACACAAATATATATAATCCCATAAAATGATTAAATGTAAAAACAAATGAAAAACCATTCATGTATACATCTAAATATTGAAACCATAATACAATCAAAAGTAATGGAATGTAAGCATGGGCAAATTCAATCACACAACAATGTGTATGAAAACAAATCCAAATATAATGTAAAAATGGGGGATATTATAAACATACCGTAGGAATATACCTTGGTGTATTCAATCTCACTAAGAATTGTTTGGTCTAGGTCAATCTAAGAATTTTTCAAAAGGAATATCATCTAAAAAAGAAAATAAATGTTCATGAAAACCCCCTGAAAGGTCGAGTATAACAATATCTAGTAGGACACACCAAAAAAAAATTGTAGAAAAAAATAATTGTCATCTCTACCTTAGTAAATGTCTACAATACATATAATAAAAATTTCTAGGAATACTAAAAAAATACCCACAATATAATGGTAATTCACTACTATAATAATAGTATAGGATTCATCCTCTTAGGTTACACATTGAACTCTTTAGGTAGGATATACTCCACTAGTCTCATAGTAAAGATGATGTCCAAATAAGGGGTAATTATTGTCAATTTTGGCCATCAAAAGTAGGCACTGGATGTAACAACCCAGGTAAATAAAGAATATGAAATTTTTATATTTATCCCTATTTGTGAATAAAATGTTAATATTAATTTAAAGGTAACTCTATGCTCGATGGCTTACCCAATACGCAACAACGAGTTCCTTTGAAAACTTACATTGCACTCTAATAATAAAATAATTTTATTTTAAATGGTAGTTAAAACCTAGCCGTTGTAATGACAGGAATGAATATAACTAACTAAAAAATGATTATATATGTTTTTCAAATATTTTTACTTTTTACAATAAATGTGATAGGATTAAAAATGCGAATGAATCCAATTTTTAGCGTAAACATTCTAATATTCTTTAAAAGGTCGATTACCCGCATTTTGATAGAGTACCTATTTTAAATCAACTTTTTGATAATTTTATGTGTTATATTTGACAAAATAAAATTCTTCTTTAAAATAGGGACATAAAAATTTACTTTGTGTAAATTTTTGGTATTTTTACAATAAAGTTCATTTTTAATGAATAAGTGAAAAATGTTGTAATTTTATTCAAAACCTCTTTTAAAATAATTTATTTATACGATTAGATCATCTTTTTAAATTGTTTTAAAGTGAAATTAGAATATATTTTTACCATTTAATCCAATGGTGGACATTGGAATTAATTTCACTTTGAAATTGGACTTAAACTAGTGTCAATATTTTGATATATATTGTTTCATAAAAATATGCTATTTGTTATGACAATGGGAATTAATTATTAAATTCATTAATGTAACTTATATGTTTTTAATTTTGTAAAATAGACATCATTTTTGAATTCAGAATATCAAATATAGATTAGGGTGAATTTTTGGTATTTTTCTGAAAAACTTCAATTTTTGATGAATAGTGAAACCACTAAGTGGTAGTTTAAAAACTGTTTTTTTGTTTAAATGAAACTTTACCACTTATGTGATTTGAATTTCAAAAATCTGACATACATGGTTGTCATTAGGATGTAAAATGTGTTTCAATGGGATTAAAGTAATTTTTTTGGTGAATAGTAACTTTTAAGTTTTATTAATCGCAATTAAAGGTAATTAGTGTAATTTAAAGTAAAGATAATGTTATAAAAATATGAAATGACATTGAAAAATGTCCTAACCTTATTGGATGAGTCATGGACGACCATGAAAATCTATGGGTCAACTTGGGGACCCCATGGAGCCACTTTGGTAGGAAAATGACATTAATAACTTTTTATTTAAAGTTAAAATTAAAATGTCACAAACATGTGTTGTTTTACTAAAAATTTTTTACAAGGGTTTATATAAGTCATATTTTTTACTATAAATATTAATTAGAAATATAAAAAGATTTCATACATCATGATATTTTTTTTATAATTTTTAGACATTAAGTAAATTAAATTATTTATGACACCATGATGATGCAGCGATTACCACATTATTTAACGATTTAAATAAAATGAAAGGATAATGTAAAATCTAAGACCTACACTAGTAAAAAACTTATTGGATGTGTGTATTTCGAAATATTATCACCTTATCCTAGAAATATATAATTTTGGGACCTTAAAAATCTGAAAAGCATTTTATAATAATGATACTTTTCAAGACATTCCAAGAGTGCCCCTCCTCTCCTCTTATAAATGGCCCCCCACCTCTACCACCTTACCCACACCTCTCAAGCCTTTGGCTCGGAAAAACCATGCCAATATTGTCTCTACACATCCCTCTTTTACTCCTAGAATCATAAATTTGGTCAGAAGTCATTCCAAGGAAGCCTTTGATCTCAAATAAAAAAGAGTTACCCGATTTAAAGGTAGTGTCTTCTCTTGTGTTCTTATGTTTTATTTTGCTTCTCCAAAACCTAAACTCATTTTATTCCTTTATTTTATAACAAAAACAGTATCCTAAATATACTAGTATTTTTTTATGATAATTATTAGAGATAAACCTACACACACATTCACCTAATGGTTAAAGAACATACTGTTTCTGTGGTTGGTGATTTTCTGCCTCACGAAACGATGATTGTTCAATATTCAGTTAACACCTTTAAAGGTGGACATTATGATGTCACTGTATTTTATATATGATATATATGGTATTTATGTTTACTATATTCTTCTGTATTTTATATTTAAAACACACTTTTATTCTTTTCATATTGTGCAAATGGGATAATTTCATATGAGGAAGTGTGGACTACCGCCCCCCTCAAGTGATGTGACTCGTTCATGCAATACATGGAATGTATAAAGAATGAAATTAATGAACATATGTGACCTGTATAATCTATATATTATACTATAATTATAATATATATATATATCTCATTTTTTTAATTCCATTAATATGACAAAAAAAATGAAAGTAGCATTCATGCGTATGTACGACCTACTATCTCCAAGAACGGTGCTTTTCATTTTTTATCTCCAAATGTTATGGAATAGTATAAAATGAATATGTACTTGATATATATGATATTTTAATCATTAATACTATTCTGGAAATGATTTACTTATAACTACATGTGAAATCATTTTCAAACAAGTTCATTTTTGACTCATGTACCAAACATCAGCAAAAATGTCTGATATGAACTAACATTATTAAACAATTATTATAACATTATAATATGTGATATGAACTGAATAATAATCTTTAAAGGAGGTCCTTAAGAAATTATAATTTGAAAAAAGTTTATTGTTTAGGAATATACTGAAATGAACAAGACAAGTCACACTTGAGGTAAGGGATCCTACCCATCTCTTTCTTTTTTTGTACACTATTTTATGTCATTACTTTAAGCTCATAATTATTATTATTGGGATGTTATTTTATATTAATCTTACTTTACTTTTTATGTTCATATGATGAGAGACCCTATTTTCTCTCATCAATCCATTTTGGATGTTTTGATTGGCAGTGTTAGGCTGCCGAATTTTCGTAAGAGATCTAACCTCTCTCTTTCTTTTTAAGTACTCCCCTTTATGTCACTTATTTTAAGATCCTATTTGTTATGTTTGGGAATGTTATTTTATATTCCTCTAGCCGTAAATTTTATTTTAATATGATGAGAGACCCTATTTTATCTCATCAATCCATTTTTGGATGTTTTATGTGGCGCCGTTAGGCTGTCGAATTTTCGTAAGGGATTTTTCATCTCACTTTTATTCCTGTGATATTTATGCAACATTTTCCACTATTTCCTTTGAGTGGTATATTTAATACCAATTATTCCACTATTTATGTAATATACTTTCGTTTATGAGTATTTACATCTATGTTTTATTGTCCTTCTTTCATGGGGTGTATGTTTCGAAAGATACCGAAGTCGGTAAGGGAACCTTTCACCCTCCTCTTTTTAAAAGACTTATTTAGTTGGGTCTTTTAATTTACATATTTTAATGTTGGGATATGTTATTATATATCCTTATTGATGTAAATTTTATTTCCAAGTGATGAGATACCATTTTTATCTCTCATCAACTCATTTTCTGAATTTTGAAGTGACGCCGTTATGCTGTCGAATTTTTGCAAGGGAACTTCTTAACCCAATTTTGATTATTTGGAATAAAATTATACCCCTTGAATATGTTGTTCTATGAATATGTGTGAATGAACTCTGATTGTTTTAAACTTAATATCCACTTATTTTTGGTGTATTCATTTGTCACACATAATTATGTAATTGATTTATCCTTAATCCAAGGATACCTTCTTTGTAAGGGACTTCGTCTCAATCTCCTTTCATTGAGGCATATTTTTTTCTAATACAAGGATTAATTTTATATGGTGTATAAACCCCTTTTACTTTTAAATTTATACAAAAGGAATCTTTTTCTATGAATAATTTTACAAAATGACAAAAATGAATGTTTCTTTTAACGTACGCGGTAACAACGACCTTTTTCGCCGCCATGAGTATTATTTGATCTTTGGATTCCTCAACAAGCTGTAATGTTTTTAAAAATAAATAAATACCATATACTCTTTTATTTATTTTGGTATTTAAAATGGTTTTTATAATGGATTTTTTATGTCAATATATTTAAGTGATATATTGTGATCAAAGTGTGGAAATGTTTTCTTTCCATTATATTTGTTTTATGTATTATGATTTTATAATGGTACATAGACATTTTACGGGTGGTTACGTGATAAACCATATGACGGGTGGTGCCGTGAATACAAGGACAGGTGGTTACATTATAACCTCCAATGCATTGGGTATGGAAGTCGGCCGTATGACTATTCCATTAAGTGATATGTGTGGAAGTCGACCGTATGGTTATTCCATTTAAGTATGTTTATGTCCCAAGTTAACTTTATATGTTATCTATATTGGTTTTATGGTAATCTTTTGGTTACAAAAGGGTATGTAATTATCTTTTATTCATTGAAGAGTTTATAATACTTCATAAAGGTGAAAAGTATTACTTTGATAAAGTAATCATGGTTTACTTGTTGTTTTGAAAAACTAAAAGTTTTCCTTCTTTGTGTATCCCTTAGTGAGCTTTTTATCCTCACCACAAGTTTTTTTTAAAATGTTTTTCATATGACTTAATGTGGAATAGGGTCAAGGATGGGAACATGGAAACGTCATGCTATCTAACACATGGAACTAGACAAGTTTCTTTTTAAGAGTTTTTATTTTATTGAAAGTTAGTAGAAGTGTCTACTTTGTAATCTTCTGAGATGTAATAGTTATGTCCTAATTCTCTAAAACTATAAACTTGAAAAGATCCCCTATGTGAATTATTCATTTAATTCAATAATAAGTAAGGTTTAAGGCTGGGTCATTATAGTTGGTATCAAAGGTCGGTTTAGACAACTTTAGGGATTAAGAGTTTTTGTTAGACACATGGTTACTCCCTATATCTATTATTTCATTTAAATCCTTGTTTTATAAGTTTTTTCAGGTCAATTAAAGTCAGTTACGAAAGGAAGGAGGAGGATCTCAAATGACATTCCCATCTCTTCCTGATGACATGCTTGCAATAATTATTTCAAATTCATGTTTGTATGATTGTGAAACTTTTTCTAGCATACAACTCACTTGCAAGAAGTTGTTTGAGATATCAAACACCTCCACTATACCTCATTATCATCGTGTATCATGGGTTGTATTTAGACAAATACTATTTTCACAATATTCTCATATTTTCAGGAAAGGTAAATATTATCAAGGTATTTTTAAATATTTTACCCTATCACAAGAATTTGAAGTATATTATGATTTTAAAAATGGTGCTGAGGAAGGAGACCCTTGCGCAACCTATTTATATTTGATTTTAAAATATAGTCTCTCAGCACATACTTATGGTATTTTAAAAGGACCAGTAATAGAAAGTTTTAACTCAAATTATGTTAGACTATTTTATAGAAATCATGTTTTATCAGATGTTTTGGAATTATATGTCATACATGATTATTTTCCAAAACTGTTTTCCTGTGAACCCCCATATGACCCATGTTTTACAAGGTGTATTTGGATGGAGGAAGCAAATGATTTTGATGGATATCTAAATCATTGTTGTAATGCATGGGACTTCTACCTACGTGAACAATATGATGATGAAATCAAGTGTATGCCATGATCATGGAATTCTTTTATTCATTTTGGGAATCGTTTTATTTTATCTTACGGTGGTGAAATAAGACTTCAAGAATTAAGATGTTGAGATCGTAATGAATTTTGATGAAAATGATAGGTATAAGGAAACTATTGAGGTTAAAACATGTTAGGGTTATTTTTGGAGTATTATAAAAAGGACAACACGCAGACTATGTGACAACTCGTCACGTCGGACAAAGCTGCGGGAATAAAACCCAAAACCAAAGTACGACTGATATTTATCGCCTACCACTGGACTACATTAAGTCCCTGGTTAGAATGAATTATTATTTTTAGTTATATGATTTTGTGAATTAAGAGTAAGTTTATTTTGGGTTATCTATGGAAATTATTAACCTATCATGGAGGATATGTGATTAGGTTAATTACATTTCAATATGATACTTTTAGAGCAACTGATGTTATTTGGAGATAAGTGTTAATTTTTACCTTGGAAGACTATGTGACTAAATCCTTCAAATATTTGGGTTTCAATATTAGTTTGGTTTACTTTGAATAATTTTATGGAAAAATTGTTTATCGAATGGTCCTCATTGAACTTTGGGTTTTGTTGGACAAATTTTGGAGATTAAGAAAAGATTTTCTTTTTATAAAGGGTTGTCCTTTTCTGGATTGTCTGATCTTGTTCTAAAAATTTTGGTTTTGGTAAGGGTCTAAAGACATGGGATATATATAGTTCTCTTTTGTGGATTAGGTGATTCTCTAGAAGTTGATTATAGTACTTTTAATGTGAACAAGTCTTCCTAAATACTCCTCATTTGGGGAAAGTATGAGTTTGTGTAAGAAATATAGTAAAAGTTGAAAGTTAACATGACAAGTAAGTATGTTTCCTTAAGATCAAAAATAAATTCCTCAATGAAAAGTAACTTAATTTTTTTTTGCCTATTAACTTTTCCTACTGGGGAATCGAATACCATTTAACCCACCATAAGTTTGTGATTTTCTTGTGGTTACCTTTATCCTAAACATGTTTTCTATCACTCTCCCTCAGAACATGACCCTTTTCTTTTTCTTCCATATCCATGTTTTACTACATGGAATCCTAGTATGGGTTAACTTGGGTGACCTCTGTACTTCTCTTTCTTTCTTTTAAAGTGATTGTTTTACCGAATCTTGTTCTGATGTGGGACTTTCAATGATGTTTCCGAGCCCAATTTTAAAATTGCAAGGATGCAATTCCCAAAAGGGGTGAAGGATCTAACACCCCGGGTAACTAAATAATATGAAATTTTTATATTTATCCCTATTTTTGAATAAAATGTTAATATTAATTTAAAGGTAACGCTATGCTCGATGGCTTACCCAATACACAACAACGAGTTCCTTTGAAATCTTACGTTGCACTCTAATAATAAAATAATTTTATTTTAAATGGTAGTTATCACCTAGCCATTGTAATGACAGGAATGAACAGAACTAACTAAAAAATGATTATATATGTTTTTCAAATATTTTTACTTTTTAAAATAAATGTTATAGGATTAGAAATGCGAATGAATCCAATTTGAAGCGTAAACATTCTAATATTATTTAAAAGGTCGATTAACCGCCTTTTGATGGAGAACCTATTTTAAATCCACTTTTTTAAAATTTTATGTGTTATATTTGACAAAATAAATTTTTTTTTAAAATTGAGACATCAAAATTTACTTTGTGTAAATTTTTGGTATTTTTACGATAAAGTTCATTTTTAATGAATAAGTGAAAAATGTTGTATTTTTATTCAAAACCAATTTTTAATCTAATTTATTTTTATGATTAGATCATATTTTTAATTGGTTTTAAAGTGAAATTAGAATATATTTTTACCATTTAATCCAATGGTGGTCGTTGGAATTAATTTCACTTTGAAATTGGACATAAACTAGTGTCGATCTTTTGATATATATTGTTTCATAAAAACACTCTATTTGTTCTGACAACGAGAATTAATTATAAAATTAATTAATGTAACATATATGTTTTGAATTTTTTAAAATAGACATAGTTTTTTAATTCAGAATATCAAATATATCATAGGGTGAAGTTTTGATATTTTTCTGAAAAACTTCAATTTTTGATGAATAGTGAAACCACTAAGTGGTAGTTTAAAAACCGATTTTTCGTTTAAATGAAAATTTACCACTTATGTGATTTGAATTTCAAAAATCTAACATACATGTTTGTCATTAAGATGTAAAATTTTGTTTAATAGAATTAAAATAATTTTTTGGTGAATAGTAACTTTTAAGTTTTATTAATCGCGATTAAAGGTAATTAGTGTAATTTAAAGTAAGGATATTGTTATAATAATATGAACTGACTTTGACACATGTTCTAACCTTATTAGATGAGTCATGGAAGACCAAGAAAATCCATGGGTCAACTTGGGGACCCCATGGAGCCACTATGGTAGGAAAATGACATTAATAACTTTTTATTTAAAGTTAAAATTAAAATGTCACAAACATGTGTTCTTTTACTAAAACAATTTTTACATGGGGTATTAAAAGTCATATTTTTGACTATAAATATTCATTAGAAAGATAAAACGATTTACTACATCATTATATTTGTTTTATAATTTTTAGACATTAACTAAATAAAATTATTTATGACACCATGATGATGCAGCGATTACTTCATTATTTAACGATTTAAATAAAATGAAAATATAATGTAAAATATAAGACCTAAAATTGTCAAAAACCTATTGGATGTTTGGATTTAAAACTATTATCACTTTATACTATAAATATATAATTTTGGGACCTTTAAAATATGAAAATCATTTTATAATAATGCTACTTTTCAAGACTTTCCAAGAGTGCCCCTCCTCTCCTCTTATAAATGGCCCCCTCATCTACCACCTTACCCACACCTCTCAAGCATTTGGATCAGCCATAACCCGACAATTGTGTCTCTACACATCCCTATAATACTCCTAGAAGCCTCACGTTGGGCAGAATTCTTTCCAAGGAAGCCTTTGAGCTCAAATAAAAAAGAGTTACCCGATTTAAAGGTAGTGTCTTCTCTTGTGTTCTTATGTTTTATTTTTCTTCTCCAACCCCCTAAAATATTTTTATTCATTTATTTTGTAACAACAACAGTACATTAAATATACTAGGATGTTGTTATGAGAAGTATTAGAGGTACACATACAGACACCTTCTTCTAATGGTTAAAGAACATACTGTTTCTGTGGTTGGCGATTTTCTGCCTCACGAAACGATTGTTGTTCAATATTCTTTTAACACCTATAAGGTGGCCATTATGATGTCACTGTATTTTATATATGATATATGTGGTATTTATGTTTACTATATCCTTCTATATTTTATAATTAAAACATACCTTTATTCTTTGCATGTTGTGCAAATGGGATAATTTCATATGAGGAAGTGTGGACTACCGCCCCCTCAAGTGACATGACTCGTTCATGAAATACATGGAATGTATAAAGAATGAAATAAATGAACATATGTGAACTATATAACATATATATTATACTGTAATTATAATATATATATATATATATCTCATTTATTTTTAATTCCATTAATATGACAAAAAAAATGAAAGTAGTGTTCATGCGTACGTACGACCTACCATCTTCATGAACGGTGCTTTTCATTTTTTATCTCCAAATGTTATGGAATATTATAAAATTAATATTTAATGGATATATATGATATTTTAATCATTAATACTATTCTGGAAATTATTTACTTATAACTACATGGGCAATCATTTTCAAACAAGTTCATTTTTGGCTCATGTACCGAACATCGACAAAAACGTCCGATATGAACTAACATTATTAAACAATTATTATAACATTATAATATGTGATATGAACTGAATAATAATATTTAAAGTAGGTCCTTAAGAAATTATAAATTGACCAAATTTTATTATTCAGGAATATAATGAAACGAACAAGACAAGTCAGACTTGAGGTAAGGGATCCTACCCCTCTCTTTCTTTTTAAGTACACTCTTTTATGTCATTCCTTTTAAGATCATATTTATTATTATTGGGAAGTTATTTTATATTACTATTAATCTAAGTTTTATTTTCATATGATTAGAGACCCTATTTTCTCTCATCAATCCATTTTGGAAGTTTTGATTGGTGCCGTTATGCTGCCGAATTTTCGTAAGAGATCCAACCTCTCTCTTTCTTTTTAAGTACTCTCCTTTATGTAACTTATTTTAAGCCCCTCTTTGTTAGGTTGGGGGATGTTTTTTTATATTCCTATTGATTTAAATTATATTTTAATATGATTAGAGAACTTATTTTATCTCATCAATCCATTTTTGGAAGTTTTAAGTGGCGCCGTTAGGCTGTCGAGTTTTTGTAAGTGATTTTTCATCTCACTTTTATTACCGTGATATTTATGATACATTTTCCACCATTTAATTTTAGTGGTATACTTCCCATTATTATACTCTTTGTGTAATATAATTTTGTTTATGAGTATTTACATCAATTTTTTATTTTCCTTATTTCATGGGGTGTATGTTTCGAAAGATACCCAAGTCGGTAAGGGAACCTTTCACCCTCCACTTTTTAAAAGACTTCTTTTGTTGGGTCTTTTAATTTACATATTGTAATGTTGGGATCTGTTCTTATATATCATTATTGATGTACATTTTATGTCCAAGTGATGATATACCGTTTTTATCTCTCATCAACTCATTTTCTAAATTTTGAAGTGACGCCGTTAGGCTGTCGAATTTTTGCAAGGGAACTTCTTAACCCAATTTTGATTCTTTGGGATAAACTTGTACTCCTTGAATATGCCGTTCTATGAATATATGTGAATGACCTCTGATTTTTTTACACATAAAATCCACTTATATTTGGTGTATTTGTTTGTTGCACATAATTATGTAATTGATTTATCCTTAATCCAAAGATACTATATTTGTAAGGGACTTAGTCTCAATCTCCTTTCATTGAGGCATATTTTGTTCTAATATAAGGCTTTCTTTTATAGGGTGTATAAACCCCTTTGACTTTTAATTTTATATAAAAGGAATCTTTTTCTAGGAAGCGTTTTACAAAATGACAAAAAGGAATGTTTCTTTTAATGTACGCGGTGACAACGACCTTTTCCGCCACCTCGAGTATTATTTGGTCTTTGGCTTCCTCAACAAGCCGTAATGTTTTTAAAATGAAATAAATACCATATACTCTTTTATGTATTTTGGTATTTCAAATGGTTTATATAATGGATTTGTTATGTCAATATATTTATGTGATATATTGTGATAAAAGTGTAGAAATGTTTTCTTTCCATTATATTTGTTTTATGTCTTATGATTTTATAATGGTACTTGGACATTTGACGGGTGGTTACGTGATAAACCATATGAGGGGTGGTGCTGTGAATACCAGGAAGGGTGGTTACATTATAACCTCCAATGCATTGGGCATGGAAGTCAGCCGTATATATATTCCATTAAGTGATATGTGTGGAAGTCGACCGTATGGTTATTCCATTTAAGTATGCTTATGTCCCATGTTACGTTTATATGTTATGTATATGGGTTTTATGGTAATATTTTGGTTAAAAATGGGTAAGTAATGGTCTTTAATTCATTGAAGAGTTTATAATACTTTATAAAGGTGAAAAGTATTACTTTGATAAAGTACTCATGGTTTACTTGTTGTTTTGAAAGACTAACAGTTTTCCTTCTTTGTGTATCCCTTACTGAGATTTTTATGCTCACCCCATGTTTTTTCTAAAATGTTTTTCACAGGACTTAATGTGGAATAGGGTCAAGGATAGGAACAAGGAAACGTCATTCCATATAAAACATGGAACTAGACAAGTTTCTTTTTAAGAGTTTTTATTTTATTGAAACTTAGTAGAAGTGTCTACATTGTAATCTTTTGAGATGTAATAGTTATGTACTAATTCTCTAAAACTCTAAACCTGAAAAGATTCTATATGTGAATTATTCATTTAATTCAATAATAAGTAATGTTTAAGGCTGTGTCCTTATACTGGAAGTATGAAGAGATATGATTAAAATATGAAGATCACACCCATGGGCATGGGGTATACCAACAACTCAATATGGATTAACCCACTATGTATAGGATTGAAGCATGTGTAGTTTTGGTCACAACAATACCAAGAAATCCACATGGGCCAACAATATTAATATAGTTTCTCTCTTCAGTTCTCACAGATGGATTCTAATAGCAATATCCAAGAATTCCTACTGAAGGGAACATTATCCCATGTGTTGGAGGTGATTCCATACTAACTCTCAGAGAATGGATATGGGGAACACAACATAATGAAACAGGTAAAAGATATAGGGGGAATGTCTTGAAGCTAATATTTTAAGATTACATGACATGTAGTATAGATACACATAGTTTCCTTTTTGAATCTAGGTCCTTCCTATGTAAATGGACCTTGTCTATGTCCATGAGAAAATACACAGTGTGCTGTAACTAGTGTAATTTTCTATATATCCTAGTACAAAACTTTTGACTGGCCTCGATTTGTGTGTGTGGGAGGATACAACATGCTCGTGCCTTTGTACTCCAACCTATGTGTGTATACCCTATGAGATACATCTGAAGCTCACTAATGGGGACCACATACCATGTGACAAGTCACATGTTTCGTGATAGTTATCCCCTTCCGAAAACCCTATCCAATACCGAGAGGATCCCCAAAAACATTTTTCTCCACATTAAATGCTGTTTATTTTTGGAATTTTCCATATTTAAGGATCTTGTTTCCACATAGAAAACTTCTCTTATGGCCACTATTCCTAATTTACCCTTCACCATAATCAAGAGAGATCATTTTATGAACATCTCCTTTGTCGAACCTCGGGATTTAACCATTTAATCCATTTGAAAAATAAATTTATACTGCATTCATAGTTACACAACAAAGAACATGTTATATGGTATTTGAAACCATCATAACCAACATTTTTTCCATTTTTGAACCACATTTTTATCATTCCAATCCCAAAGCTATGAGTTCGAATCGTTGTGCTATAAATTGGGTGTGCCACATTCGATTTTGGGGCATACATTGAACTCTGAATGAAATGGAGGATACTCATGATGAATGAAGAAATTTGGGAGAAACAAACCATCGAAAACTAAAGGAATGAACCCTAGACAATATCCATGTTTCCTTTGATTTTTCACCAATAGAATAAAAAGAGAATAATAAATAATAATAAAAAAAACTCAAAAAATAATCCAGAAGATAAACCCATCCCGCAAGATAACTGAACTACAGATTAGTCTATTGGTTAATTGATTTGTAATCTCCATAGGAATTAATAACTACGAAGGAATCCAAATCATACAATTACCTACCTTGATTTGGATACATCATTAACAAGAAAAGAAGTTGCATCATTGACATTAGTGTGATCATCTATATCAGTTGCACATCGATCATCGATATATGATCTAATTACCGTTCATGTGAGAGAAATCCTATAATTCTCTCTCAAATGGCTCTACAATGGGTATAGGGTTATGTGTATTGCCCTAGAATTCCAAAAGAATGATATACATAAAGAAAATTATTTTTTCATCAACAATGTACAATTTTGAATAATTTTATTATTTATTTTAATCATTTTCAAGCCTGTGAAGGCTTTTCCACAAATGCCATTCTCCGAAATGGTTTATGTCATGCCTATGATAATACCCACATTATGAACTCAAGAGTGCGGCCAAATTTTTTATTTAGGCACACATTTAGAAGTTATTTATCTTTCTCTAGAATTATACATGCACCATCTTTTTAATATATTTAATACATTTCAAATATTTATTCAAGGCACACGGAGCATCGAAATTGCTCACCACCTCAGTATCTAGTCTTGAACATATTCTATATAATATAAAAATATAATACATGTAAAATACATATCCTTAAATTAAAATTATATAATAATTTCATTTTCATATTTAGTCATAATAAATAGTTTTCATAGTGAAATTTTGTCATTGTGGTGACAATTAAAATATTTTAAGAGGGGGTTAAAGTAAGAGATCATGATTCAAATGTCATTAAAAATTATATAAATATGATTACATGAAAATATATCCTCCAAAGCCACAAATTTAGCACCTTAGATCATCAAAGTGTATAAAAAACAACCTTCCAACTCTCCCCCATGTATTATAGTTTATTTTTTCACCAAAAAAACCAATCTAAAAAGGAATAATGTGCATGAAAAAGGAGGATATCTGAGGAAGAAGTAATTGTCTTAGATGAGTTAATTAATATTTATCTATTTTTCAAACACTATTAGATATATTATAAACATAATCATATAATGAAATTAATATTATTAAAATAAAAAATTATTTTAATGTTTATGGTGTGATTTTTTCCCATTTACATCTAATAAAAATAAGAATATCTCCCGTGCGTATATGCAGACAACTAACACCATGAAGAAACAAATTTCTTTTTTTATCACTACCTTTCCTGGAATGTTTTCAAAATAAATATAGTGATAAATCTTATATTTATCACATAAGTATGGTTATTTAAGTATAATTTATTATCATCCTTAATTTCATTCCATCAACTAAAAATTGAAAATATCAGTCATGAATATCTAGGGACTACCGTTTCCATGAATGATATGTTTCATTTTTTATAACTACCATATATGGATGGTTATAAAATTTAAATAAATATAAAATATGATATATATGAAATTATTAACTTTATTTAGGCTATTAAACAATGACCATGGGTTAGGGATTTGAACTACAAAATCAAAACTTATAGAAGAAACAAAATAGTTACATCTTACACAATAGATTATAACAAATATTGATGGGTATAGGGGTAATAAGAAGTTATGAATAAATGATATCAAGAAAATAGATATAGTTATGCATATGAAATAAATTAAAAATAAATATACATTTATCATATAGGATATTAGATCACATCCAACTGAGGGGGAATCCATGATAGGGGTTTATTTTACAATCACATTTTATTCAATATATTTTATGTTAAATTTGGGAATTTATATTTTCTACCACTATTAAAAACCATATATTTTCCCCTCTCATTATTTATAGTATTTTTAGGTATTATTTCTATTTTATCCCTAATTGGTATCCAAAAAATGAAGAAATATTTTTATATTGAACGCTGATCGTATTTTTTATTTTTGGTTATTAATCATTTTACTCCATATCAATGTTCATTATTTTTTATCATGAATGATATTAATAATAAAAAATCATTTTTATGTCTAATTTTCAAATCTTTGACCATTTTACAATGGTTTTTGAATTATGTTTTAACATTTTTCCTTATGGGACACTTTTGACCCACATTAGAGAAGTATGAAAGGAATGTTGTTTTATCATTTACAACCTTAATAACATTTCATTCCATCAATAAAACTTTTTATTATGAATATTTCATTCCACTATTTAATATTTTTTATTGAAAAAAATCATTTTATAATTATTCTATGTATTTTTCATTTTATATAGAAAATAGAAGCTTAATTTTTTCATAAAAATTTAAAAAATGAATGTGATTTCACATATATATTTTTATAATCCAAAATGAATTTAATTATTAAATTTTATTTATATTACATTATTATAAACTATTTTAAAAATAGTGTCTCTAAAATTATTCTTAATTCTCATGTAGTACATTTTGGATGTAATTTATGTCATCGTCTTTATTGAAATATTACTAATATTTTATGAAATGTTTTATCAAAAATTGTCTTTCATTTTCCTCCATATATTTTCAAAGTAAATAAATTTACTAAAAACCTTACTATCTCAAGAATTTAGAGTCTCGTATCATGACATAGAGATTTATGGTTTATAAATAATATCTCTAATAATAATTTATTCTATGTTAACTATTAAACTAAATTATACTTTTTAAATTAATATTCACTTTCATGTCCATGTTTTATAATACCATATAAATAATTAACATAATTTCAGTTTTGAATATACCATATACTCATTATTATATATTCAGTAAATTGAATGAATCATACTAAGAATGTTATTATATTGACTAGACAATAATTTATGATCCATATACATGATTAAAATTAGTAATTTTTAATTGATAATGAATGTTGATTTTGAATGTTACTATTTTTTTCAATACATTAAAAACATAATGAAAATGTGTAAATTAGGGTTGGGGCACATTATATTCCTCTAATACATTGTATTGGTCTCATAAACAAAACTATAACATATTTTTATCTATGTATTATATACCATATAATTATAATTTTATAAAATGAGTCCTTAATGACCTTTAATATTACTTGGTTCAGGCCTTTATGATAACATCATGATGTATTGTTATGAATTATTGATGATAATATCATGAAGAATTTTCTTAATAATTAAAATTTCTGGCATTATGAATTCAATCATTAAAAAAGTAGTTGTTTTTTTAATGTGATATTATTTTCCATGATTATGTTACATTCCCATGTTATTGAGTATGTTGAATTTTTATAGATTATTTTCATTCCCCTATTGTCTGTACCTTATATATCCAAGATAGAATTAATTGCACACAACCCATTACTTGGTCTCTCAGCTCACCCTTTTATTTTCATTCCCAACAGTATAATGAATTTATCTTTGAACAATATCAATGATTTATGTAAAGTAATAAAAATGTTTTTAAATTTTTTATATGTTATGTATTGTGATTGAAACATAAAATGGAAGTCATATATGTAGCTATTCTTCTAAAAATATTAAACTTTTTGATCCATTAGTATTTTATACCATTTTTATTATATCAATTAAATAAATTAAATAAAGGATCTAGTATACATGATTTTATATTGATGTAGTTGGTATCTAAGAATGTTCATATAGAACCGTATGAACTATATTTTAAAAGAACATAGCTAGCACAACCATTATGATCATTCCTTAAGATGATTAATAAACATTACCTACATTGGAATTATTATTATTATATGACTATATATTCATAATTATTTAGCTAATTAAGTGTATGTTATATTCTATATATGGTTTGTTGTGGATGGAATTGAAAATCTATTGACACCTATATTCTATGTAAAGAATTACCTCATATTCCAATAAATAATTATGGAGTCACAATTGATAAAGTTATAAATATTTTAGGGAATTTTATACCAAAACCCCATTAATATAAAAAATCTCTTTCTCCATGGCACAGTGAAAAAATGTTAGATCATATCATGAGTTAGAAACCTCTATCATTCAGTAAAACCACTAATACTTTAGTAATTGATTGATGATTTAATTCCCTCGATATGAATTTTATATATTTAGGGAGTAATTAAAGAGAAAATGTGATTATTGAATTTGTTTTTTAATAGGGGAATATTGATCAATGTGGTCTTGGATTTAGAATACAATAGAAGATGAAGATAAAGAGAGAATGAAATCGAAAAAATATTAAGGTAAAATTTTTTGAGAATCGTTTTCCTCAAGAAAAATGAGATGATATGGAAATGAAATTCGATAATATAAGATTTACAGAAGAATAAAGTATTAATAAGTATAGGTAAAACATATCAGATTAGAAATGGAGGATATACAGTATGTATATATTCCAGAAAAAATGATTTCTTGATTATTTGATGGGCTAATATGAATCCTTTGATGGGTATTTCCATATTATATATTTTTTATATATATGATATAGAATTAGGACCATCATTTTAGGAAAGGAATTCAAGAAGATATATATTTTTAGAGGAATGAAAAAAAAGAAGATGACTACATATCATTGTGTAATGAGTAATATGGATAATAAGGAAAAGAGAAAATCCTAGACATATTATAGTTGGGGATTAAATATCAGGGGATATTTATAAAAGCAATGTGTTTTGGTTCAAATATAATGATAAAGGAATGGAATATCATAAATTTAATGGTAAAAAATAAAGGTAATAAATGTCATATGCTTTAAATATATGGATATGGGGAATTATTTGAATCAATGGTGCTGGTGTAATGGAATTTTTCTTAAAATGACAATGTTGAATTGTAACCATGAGGAGATTTATATTACTGATGTTACAGTTAACTATATTGTGATAGAAGGTTATTAATTTGAAAAATAAATCTAATTTGATTCAGGATATTATTACTCTTTTATATTTTTCATTGATATTGAATCATACCTTGTCACTCAGAGGAAAGAGTTATTAATTAAGACACATAATGGTAATATATTTAAAAAAGAATACATTGGGTGATCTCTATTATGATTAAAAAAATATCCCCTACATGTATATATGGTTGTTATACCTATTATAGACTCTAAAATAATGATAATTTCGAGGATTAATTAATTTTTACGATTATAGATTTAGTAGATATTGTATAAAATAATATATGTTGAATTACTGGGGCAGTTTATAATATAGTATTTGATATTCTTTATATTATTTTATTTTTTATTAAAAATCAAATTTTTTGTTTATATTGGTAAAGATTTGAGAAATAACTTATCATTTTTTATGGATCTTATAAACCATTAAATGATGACTTCTTATCATTAGGAATGATAATTTAATAATGATTTTTCATTATTTATAATATGGAATGATTTTTTTTGGAAAACTAATAGAAAAAAATAAAAGTGGGAAATTTTTTTATAGAATATAAAAAAATATGTATATATATTTTCATATATTTTAAATATTGATAATAAAATAATTCCACAACTCTAATAAGAGTAAAAAATTAATCGTGTATTATGTGGGGAATATGTCTCATTTATCATGTTATGCCATAAGAACTCATTTACAAGTATGCGTCTAATAATTGTATATAAATGGTTGTATAAAAATTTAATTATAAAATACAATGATTCTTAAATGTTATTTATAAATTGGTTATCAATAAAAAATTTTCATATGATATTATACCTATTTTCAGATAAATTTATTTTGGAATGAACAAAATAAAAATGATGGGAAAAAATTATTTAATGGTGGAAAAATATAACACACCCAATATTTTACTACTTATTTTGCATTTAAAAAACACTATGTTTAATATCTCGTAAACCACAGATGAAAAAACTAAAATTAGTTGGAAAATATAACAATTAGAATAATAAAAAACAATTATTGTGTAGATATATATAAAACATTTATGATACTTTCATTGTATTATTTTGTTTTAATTAATGAAATTTAATTAATTGATTTAAATAATTAATGTGATAAAATAAAAATCATTCAATGTAAAAAGGGGTATTTTTCAAAGAAATATATATTTAGTGTTTTATATTTTACATGAATGATCACTTTAAAAATGTAAGACATTATAATCTTCTAAAATTTTACTCAATTAAATGTAAATTGATATCATGTAATATAAAGAACTGATGACGTAAAACAAGTCCATTTCTCTATAAATGTAGATTTTTTTAAATTTAAAATGTTAATTTAAAATCTAAAATTAAATAGAATATAATTTTATTTTTAAAAAAGATAGTTAATTTTTTTGTTCACCTTTTGAATATTACAATAGGGTAATTTTTTTTATTTTTATGAAATGGTTGGTGTTTCAGTGAATTGTGAAAATAATGTTTTTTAAAAGTATCATCACTATTATTATATCATAATCATATATAGATAATATGAAATACTGAGAAAACATTCTTTAAACCAAATAAATATTTATGATTTAATATAACCTATTTAATAAAATTATATTGAATTTAGAAACACATGTTTAATATTTTAGAATAGAAGTGATGTGTTACTCTTAAAAAAAAAATATTATCTATTTCATTAATTATATAATTACATGGTTAAAATATATTTCAGATTGGTTTTAAATATACCCAACTCTTCTTTGATTATTTTGAATCAAAAATTTTATGATAATCAATTTTATACATGTTTTCGGATTGAAATCATTTTAGGAATAAAAAGGCATTTAAAAAAAATATTTTTCATTGTGTTATATACGCATATGTAAACTGAAATTTTTATCACATCTAAAAAATTATGAATTTAAAAATTATTACATCTTTGGAATCATAAAAATCATATTATTTTGTAATTTAGTTTTCATTTTGAGTCAATATGAATAGTTGACATGAAAAAAGTTGGTAATCACTATTAAGGCTGAAAGTTTTAATGTTGGGTTTAATCTAATATATTTTGTTTAAGGTATCACTAAAACATGTATAAATATTATTGGATTATTTTATATAGATAATAATTTATTAAGGCTTAAAAATATTGGATCTCTAGTCTTAATTTCCCATGTAAATTAATTTATTTTATTTTAATTTTAAAAGTATTTACAATAGTTTCACTCCACAACCCAGTAAAGGATTCCCTCACCAAATAACTTAATCACAAACTGTGAGTTCATTATTTTGACCCTTCAAAAATCAATTAATAACCCAACTCCATATTTAATATATGTTCTAGTCTCAAAATAAATGAAAAACTCAGAATGGTTATGGTGGGTGATAAATGATGATATCCAAGGAAGAGGTAAAGGTCTTCACCTATTTATTTCAAGTTTTTTTCTTCTTTTACCACAACCAGAACAATTATAACCTTAAAAATATAATGAAATTAGTATATTTACCATATATAAATGTTTTTTTATTTGGTACAACAATTTTATATTTTCTTTCACACCACTGAAAAATTAAAATCATGCATGTGCCTACGACAACACACTACTGCCTTTATGACCTCACATATTTCGTTTTTCATAACCACCTTACATGGTTGGTTATAAAAGAATATATATATATATATATAATATTATAAATATTAAATAATTATCTTTTTTGATGGAAAAATAATTATCTGCCTTCTTTTCTTTCTATCCGTTGAAAAATAAAAACACCACCCATGTGTACATGAGGATTAATGCCTCTACGAAAGAAATATTTTATTTATCACAAATATCATAAATTTATGGTTATAAAAATATTTTTAATGTAAAAATATGATATATATATATATATATGAAATTATATATAACATACCGAGTATTTAAAAGGAAACAGTATGTTCGATAGTGTACATGATACGCCATATCGAGCTTAAGTAAAAAAATAAATATTATTATATAATTTTATCATTATCACATTTCCATTAGAATGGAGGGAATGAAAATGATTAACTGAATTAATAAAACATGGTTTAAAATGTTTATATATTGATTGATTGGAAACCAAATAAATTAGAAAATTAAATAAAAAATAATTGAATATGAAGAATCTAATTTTATGAGAAACTATTTAAATGAATATAACTATGTTTATAAAATAATAAAATCACCGTTTTTTTTATTATACTAATGAACTATAAATTCAATATAATTTTTAAAATTCTTCTTGTGATTTTTCTAGTCCCAATATTAGAAAAAATCTGATTTTAAGAATAAAATAAGTCTTTTTCAAACAAGGCATTTTTAACCCCTTTTGATATAGAACAAATTTAAAATTTAGTTTTTTACACTTTAATAATTAATATTTTAAATAATAAAATTATTATTTTGAATTTGGACATCAAAATTTATTTTTGTTAAATTGTTGGCATTTTTCTAATAGTATTTATTTTATAATTAATAGTTTAAAATACTACATTTTAATTCAGAACTTCATTGTCATCAAATTTATTCATATAGTTATATTTTCCCATTAAATTGTTTTAAGGTATTATCTGATTATGTTTATATCATTTAATACAATTTTTTTTCATTTTTATCAACTTCATATTGAAATTGGATTTAAAAACTATGTGAACTTTTTAACATTTTTCTTTAAAGACATGTTTTATCATTCAGAAAATCAGATTAATTTTTTAGTTAATTTTTGAAAATTCATTATTTTGAATTTGGAATAATGGATTAAATATTTTGAGTTAGAGTATACAAAATTTTAAAATATGTCTCTTTTATTTTTGGACATTATGAATAGAATCTTTAATAATTATTTTTATTACCACGGTTATGGTTAAAATAGATAATTAAATGTAAATATAATATTATAAACATTATAAAAATACACTAATACATGTCCCAATATTATTTGATGAGTAATTTAAAACAAGACAATAATTGGGCCGAAATTATCGCCTTTTGAAGCCACTCAGGTGTGATTATAAAATTTATAAAATTTTATTTAAAATAAATACCATGATGTCATAATCATGTATCTCATAACTATAAAAATTTTAATATGGGGATATATAAGTGATATCATAGACTATAAATATTATTTATAAAGTGAAAATGAATACCTACATCAATGTAATTTATTAATAATTTTTAATAAATAAATAATTTATCTAAATGGTGACACAATGATGATGAAAACTTTCTTAATTAGTGAAAAAATCAAATGAATGATATTATAAAATTTAAAATAAATATAATATGAAATAATTGATTCCATTAACGAATTTAATGGAGATACTATAAATTTTGGTGATGATTAAAAGGAGTGGGTTTCAACATATCACGTGTTTATCATTTTTTTAAATGTCAAGTAACGAATAGTGTCAAAATGAATAGTATTGGTATTTTAAAATATAAATTGTTTTATTTAATGTTATAATTTTTCTAAAAATCTAATATTCATCCAAATAGATGAGACAATCTATAATATGTAATTAATGACACATTAATTTTTTATTTGACATGTTATTATAATTATTCTAACTCTCAAATTGTAAATTACTTAATAAAATGGTAAGAGTTAAAAGGGTTAAAACAGAAAGATAAGGATAAATATATATATTACAACATGTTTAATTTTCAATGGATTCTTTTATTTCGATCCATCTTCATCATATCTTTTAATGTGGTCAATTTGGACTCATTTGGAATAGAAAATGAATTTATATTAATTTAATACTTTTGATAATTTCAAGAGTGCCCCTCCCCTCTACTATAAAAGGGAACCCATTCGTCTCTATTCCTTAAAATTAAAAATCCATTTTACTCCACCAATATCAACCAAAAAACTGTTATATAATACTTACCCATGTTATAGAGGCCTTAGTTTAGGCAGAACACCCTCCTTAGAGGTGATAAAGTGTTAACAAAAAGTGATCGTCTGAAGGAAAGGTAACATTTTGGTTTAAGTGTTTCTATTTTATTTATTTTTCCATTTCCTTAAAATATTATTCAACAATGATGAGATAACAAATCCGGTATCCTGAATATAATGATATAATATAAAGTTAATATCATCACCTAAATCCTTTTCCAATTTCATCAAATGGGAAATAAACTTTTAGTTCGTGTGTACGAAAGACTATAGCCTCACGAACCAACACTACTAGAAAAACAGTTATTTGCGACGGGATCCCGCCGCAAATGGATTTTTGCGACGGGGGCCCGTCTCAAATGGCCCGTTGCTGAAAACGGCGTCGCAACAACACTTATTTGCGACGGGCCCGTCGCTAAAGCCTTTTTTTGCGACGGTTATTTTCCCCATCGCAAATAGTACTCCATATATTTGTAAAAAACTTTTAAAATTGTATTTGCGACGGGACCCGTCGCAAATACCTTTTGCGACGGTACCCGTCGCAAATATCTTTTGCGACGGGTCCCATCGCAAAAACTTTTTTTAAAAAAAAATAAAAAACTATTAATAAATTATTTTAATACATATAATAATACTAGTATTTGCGACGGGCATAGTATCCCGTCGCAAATACTACAAAAAAATAAAAAAATAAATTATTAATAAATTATTTTAATTAATATAATAATAGAATTATAATTCACAAATAAAAATAATAAATTATTTTAATTAATATAATAATAATAGAATTATAATTCAAAAAAAAATAATAGAATATTAATAAATGATTTAATTAATATAATAATATTAGAATTATAATTCATAAATAAAAAAATATTAATAAGTTATTGTAATTAATATAAAAATAATAGAATTATTTTACATTCAAAAATTAAAATAATTCAAGTATTACAAAAAATATAATTAAATTATAATATTATAAAATTTTAATATATATATATTTTAATATTATAAAATATAAATAATATTATTATTCATATTAATATTGTTATTTAAAAATATAATATTATTAATATTTTATAATGAGACAAAAACTAAGAATAGAAAAAAAATATTTTGATTTCCCAAATTTTATAACATAAATACAAACTCTAATCTGAAGGAGGGGGGAGGTGGGGGATCTGCAGATGGTGGTGGAGGAAACTCCATTCCTAAAGCATGAGTGAGTCGGCGCATGTACTTCATCTGCTCCTGATGCTGCTGCTGCCACCGACTCGTCTGCTCCTCGTACAACTGCTGCTGGCGTCGACGCTCCTCCTCATGCTGTTGACGCATCTGCTCCTGCTCATGTCGGAGACTCTCTATCTGTGCAGTCTGAGATCGCAACTGATCCTCATACTGTGTAGTAGAAGAAGATGCACGAGCTCCTCTCGAGCTCGACGCCGACATCGCAGCACTGCCATAATAATTTCCGGGAGTCATTCGAGAGCCGATACCAACTACCCGGCCCTTCTCGAAGGCATACTGGGTGGCCTGCATCCATGCCACCTCATCAAACTGACGGGCAGTGGTCTGATCTGATGACTCGGCCTGACTCTCAGGCTGGGCCTGTGATGCTGCGACCTCATATGACTCCTATAGTTGCAATTTAAAATTAAATTTGTGAATATATTATATGCAGTTAATTTTTAAACTTGAAAACAAATAATACTGACCACTATGTGATGCAGACGATCACCTCTGAGCTCCCCAGTAGTAGGATCACTATACATCCTCCGATATATGTCGTACTCTATAATATCGGGGTGCTCGACAGCCTATAAGAATAAAAAATAAACTGTTAATATTTATAGTTATATAAAATATTTATAAATAATGTACGTACTAGATGCTGTCTATGAGTACTGAAAGAACGACTCCCAGCTCGATGAGTCACCTCCTGTCTCCCCCGATTCTTCCTCCCCACCGATGATCTCCTCTGAAAGGCACCACTCAACTAGTGCGCACATAATCCATCCCATACATGGTATAAAATATACTCTTGTCGGTGTGCTCTACATGACTCCTCAAAATATGACACTCCTGCTTTCTTCATCGCAGCTTTTCTTAAATTATGCAAAAACTGACGAAGGCGATCACGCATGTCCACCTCCCATGCCTCGTGGATGGCGTCACGCATGGTATCCTCGATCAGATACCATAAACCCTACAAATAAATCAAAATATCAAGTTAGAAATGAAATAATTTTCAAAATAAAAATTATTTATTTACGTACGTACCAACCAATGGCCGAACATGGCTTGCTGCACATCAATGGGAATCTGCTCCCATGTGGTCCACGGCTGAGAGAAATAGTTGTGCAAAATAGCGCTGCCCTGTCCGACTGCTATATGCGGAAAACTGAAAAAATAATAAACATTTATTATGTGAATAGATTAATGAAATCTTAGTCAAATCCACAGGTTATCACACAGGTTATCACACCTCCGTGTGCATGGATCAAACCCAAGACGTGGACGTCGCTCGGGGACGGGGTCAGGATTCATCAATCGTGCAAGACTGCGCCCCCTCCGCGTACTCCCTGGAGCGCCTGCAGGCTGAGGGTCATCTGTCAGCAACGCATCCACGTCGAAAGTCAGGTCAGCATCCGCCAACTCACGAAATGTGGCGTCGTCCATCTGAAACAGAAAATGTTAATGTTAGAAAATAATTGATAATTACTATTATATATACATATATACATATTATGATTGTATATAAATACCATGGAATGCTATCAGTGTTCATCTTCATCATCATCTTCATATATTTCAATGTCATCTTCATATTCCTCCTCAACATCATCGATATCCATTCGAGTTACAGTTGCTTCATCTCTTACCATTTCAAATTCATATGTGACATCATTAACATCATCGTCATCACCGAATATTAAATGTGGGGTGTCGTCATCGATACTCATGTCTCTTTGTAAAAAAGATTGATTTTGAGTACTCTCTTGAAAAACTTCAATTCTTTGCACATCAGTGAAAGCACATTCACTTTGAGTAAACTGATTATCTCAAATTTTGATTTTTATTATACTCCACCAATCAGTCAAGTCTCTTGATGTTGCACAGTACTTTGCATAATAAACTTGATATGCCTTTTGAGCCAATAATAATTGTTCATTTACTGTGAGAACACTTTTACATTTAATATCGATGATTCCATGAGTCGGATGAACACGCACGCCTCTCTCTGTATCCAACCATCGACATTTGAACATGGTTATGTAATGATATCCAAGATAACAGAGTTCAATGATTTCATCAAGTATGCCATAAAATTCAACTTCATTTTCTCGATGATGAGATCCTCTCAAGCTAACTCCACTGTTCATTGTTTTTTTCGATTCCCCATATGCATGTGTGTGGAATCGAAATCCATTCACCACATATGCATTATAAGTTTTAACAAGTTTGGAAGGTGGGTTACTCAATACACACAGCCGTTTGTCAATTTTATCAGCATGTCGAGACAGCTGAAAATTTGTGAAATAATTATCAATATAGTAAACTATACATTGAATGAGTTGCTAAAAGATAAAGAATTTATGTTACCAGTTTTTGAAACCACTGAGAGAAACTTTTCAGTTGACGTTCTTCGAGAGCAGCTGCTGTAATTTGTGGAATTTGTTTCATAATATGATTATCATACAACCTATAATAACCAAAGTTATTTACTGTAACATAAATGATAGAATAAGTGATATAAACACTTACAGTACAACTGATGTCATCTCTTCACAGTTGAGCAGAACATACGTATGAGCTCTCTGATGTTCATCATCTGAAAGCCAGCGTTCATAAACTCCACCAAAACCAAGCTCTGACTGGTTGAAAATAGAAAATTGATTGTCGATTTCATCAATATTCCTCTCGTTCCGTCCCATTCGGTTGTGTTTTAATGGATACTCAGATTCAAAATAATGGGAGCAGAAAAAAGATATTTCTTCTTGCAAATAAGCTTCTGCAATAGATCCTTCAACAGATGCTTTGTTACGTACTTTTCTTTTCAATTTTTGCATGCATCTTTCAAATGGGTACATCCATCGAAACGGTACCGGACCTCCACATTTGGCTTCATATGGAAAATGTAACATCAAATGTTCCATTGAGTCGAAGAAAGACGACGGAAATATTTTTTCCAGTTTACATATAATTACAACAATAACTTTTTCAAGTTTTCCTAGAGCATCATAATCTGCCGTAGCCGCACAAATTTCCTGAAAAAAATGAGACATGTCTGTTATGGAATCCCAAATCACAGAATTCAACAGACCTCTTAATCCAATGGGTAGAAGTCTCTCCATTATAACATGACAATCATGACTTTTTAATCCAGTAATATGACCATTCTTTACACATCTACCCAAATTAGAAGCACAACCATCTGGAAGTCTCAAATCTGCAATCCACTGACAACATAATAAACGGTTTTCTTTAGACAGAGTATAAGCTGCTTTTGGTTTCAGTAACCTTTCTATTCTGACATTCTCAAATAGTTCCAATTCTGGATGCCTGCAAATTTGGGCAAGATCTAAACGTGCATTTACACTGTCTTTGCTTTTTCCTGGCGTATCCAAAACTATATGAAACAAATTATCAAAATAGTTCTTCTCAATATGCATGACATCTAACATGTGTCGGACCAACAGATCAGACCAATATGGAAAATCCCAAAATATGCTACGTTTAATCAAATTGTGTTCTTTCCCAAAACCAGAAATTTTCTGTTGGTTTATTGTGGGACCAAAAGTGATGGGAGGTAATGAAAATACAACTGATTTTAACTCTGAACCTGATAGCATTTTTGGAGGTCCATCCCTTTCAACTGTTCCTTTTCTGAAATGAGATCTGTTTCTGCGAAAAGGATGATCAGCTAGAAGAAATCTGTGATGACAGTCAAAATAACAAGGTTTCTTTCCATGAATGAGCATAAATGCTTTGTTCTCTCCCATACAGTAAGGACATGATTTCTGACCATGTGTACTCCAGCCAGATAACATCCCATAAGCCGGGAAGTCACTTATTGTCCACATCAATGCTCCTCTCAGTATGAAATTTTGTTTCGTTGCAACATCATATGTACTGACACCAGTACTCCACAATAAATTCAATTCATCAATCAATGTCTTCAAATAAATATCAATATTTTTCTTCGGATGTCCTGGAATTAGTAAAGTCAAAAAGATATATGGCTCCTTCATCCACATCCGTGGAGGTAAATTGTACGGAGTTAAAAAAACAGGCCAACATGAATATTGACTACCATAAGATCCAAACGGACAGAAACCATCAGTGGAAAGGCCCAGTCGAACATTTCTAGCTTCTAAAGCAAAGGATGGATGCACTCTATCAAAATGTTTCCATGAATCACCATCGGCTGGATGATTCAAGCTTTTATCGGTTGAAATATTCTCTTTATGCCATGACATCATTGTCGCTGTATTCTTAGACATGAATAAACGCTGAAGTCTGGATGTAAGTGGAAAATATCTCAACTGTTTTACAGGAATCAAACCAGACTTCCCGTGTTGTCCTTCTTTATATCTCAGTTGCCCACATGTAGGACAACTATCCAACGACTCATTTTCCCCAGAATATAAAATGAAGTCATTTGAACATGCATGAATCTTCTGACAAGTAAGTCCCAAATTTCGAACCAGCCTCTTACTCTCATAGTAATTTGCAGGTAAAACATTTCCTTCAGGTAACAGTGTTTTCAGCAAAGAAAATATCTGGTCAAAACAGGTGTTTGACATTCCGTTATCTGATTTGATAGCCATAAATTTGGCAACTGCTTCTAATTTTCTCATCTTGCAGCCATGATATAATGCATCCTCAGCAGATTTCAACAACTCATAAAATTCAGACGGTGCTAACTCATGATTTGATGCTATATCAGCCAAAGTTTCTGTATGTTGAACAGATGAACCTGCAACATCATGTACTAAATCTTGAAACCGGGATGGATCCGGAATCAAGTTGGTATCACCTGATCTGGAACTGCGTTCACCATGTTGATACCAAAAAACATAATCTGGTTGAAAACCAAAACGCAAGAGCTGTTCTCCCACTTTGTCAAACGTGTCAAACGTTCTCAATGCACATTTTCTGCAAGGGCATTTTATTTTGCCTTCTGAAACAAATTCTGAATTTGATGCCACAAATGATAAAAAAGTCTCCACACCCTCAACATATACTGGATTTAAACCAGAATCGTTTGGATTTCTACGTTGATTTATCCATATGCGGTCACCTAATAATGATTGTTGACGACCTCGTTGTTCCATATTTCTCTATAAAATATAAAAGCATTACTAGTTTTGAATAATTTGTTAGAAAAAACACTCAAGTAAAGATTGAATATATTGAGAATAAAGCAAAACATGTTACAAATATTGATAATTTTAATATTATATTGATTTTTTATTATTTTAATAATACTAATATAATTTTTTTCATAAACATTAATTATATAATATTAACATTATTACATTATTAGTATATTTTATTATTAATATTAAAATAACATAATTTTTTATATTATATACAATTCTCTTTCCATCTGTGTGTTTAACATTCTGTCTCCACATGTAATATTTGCATTCACTTTCACCTCTCCATTGGCGAGTAGGTTGATAATTTTGAAAAAGAATGCGAATATTACATGTGGAGACAGAAAACACACAGATGAAAAGAGAATTGTATATAATATAGAAAATTATATTATTTTAATATTAATAATAAAATATACAAATAATGTACTAATGTTATTATTCGTAAATATTGGTAATTATTCCAAATTCTTGGTAATTATTTCTAATTATTGGTAATTATTTCTAATTATTGGTAATTATTTCTAATTATTGGTAAATATTGGTAAATATTGGTAAATATTGATAAATATTGGTAATTATTGGTAAATATTGGTAACTATTGGTAACTATTTGTAACTATTGGTAACTATTGGTAATTATTGGTAATTATTACTAATTATTTCTAATTATTACTAATTATTGGTAATTATTACTAATTATTGGTAATTATTACTAATTATTGGTAATTATTACTAATTATTGGTAATTATTAATAATTATTGGTAATTATTACTAATTATTGGTAATTATTGGTAATTATTGGTAAGTATTGGTAATTATTACTAATTATTGGTAATTGTTACTAATTATTACTAATTATTGGTAATTATTACTAATTATTACTAATTAATGGTAATTATTACTAATTATTACTAATTATTGGTAATTATTACTAATTATTGGTAATTAATACTAATTATTGGTAATTAATACTAATTATTGGTAATTATTACTAATTATTGTTAATTATTACTAATTATTGGTAATTATTACTAATTATTGGTAATTATTACTAATTATTGTTAATTATTACTAATTATTGGTAATTATTACTAATTATTGGTAATAATTACTAATTATTGGTAATTGTTACTAATTATTGGTAATTAATACTAATTATTGGTAATAAATACTAATTATTGGTAATAAATACTAATTATTGGTAATTAATACTAATTACTGGTAATTATTGGTAATTATTGTTAATTATTGGTAATTATTACTAATTATTGGTAATTATTACTAATTATTGGTAATTATTGCTAATTATTACTAATTATTACTAATTATTGGTAATTATTACAAATTATTGGTAATTATTACTAATTATTGGTAATTAATATTAATTATTACTAATTATTGTTAATTATTGCTAATTATTACTAATTATTGGTAATTATTGTTAATTATTACTAATTATTGGTAATTATTACTAATTATTGGTAATTATTACGAATTATTGGTAATTAACACTAATTATTGGTAATTAATACTAATTATTACTAATTATTGGTAATTATTGATAATTATTACTACTTATTGGTAATTATTGATAATTATTACTACTTATTGGTAATTATTACTAATTATTGGTAATGATTACTAATTATTGGTAATTATTACTAATTATTGGTAATTATTACTAATTATTGGTAATTATTACTAATTATTGGTAATTATTACTAATTATTGGTAATTATGACTAATTATTGGTAATTATTACTAATTATTCTTAATTATTGATAATTATTGGTAATTGTTCCTAAGTATTGGTAATTATTACTAATTATTGGTAATTAATACTAATTATTGGTAATAAATACTAATTATTGGTAATTAATACTAATTATTGGTAATTATTGGTAATTATTGTTAATTATGGGTAATTATTGTTAATTATTGGTAATTATTACTAATTATTGGTAATTATTGCTAATTATTACTAATTATTACTAATTATTGGTAATTATTACTAATTATTGGTAATTATTACTAATTATTGGTAATTAATACTAATTATTGGTAATTAATACTAATTAATACTAATTATTACTAATTGTTACTAATTATTACTAATTATTGGTAATTATTGTTAATTATTACTAATTATTGGTAATTATTACTAATTATTGGTAATTATTACTAATTATTGGTAATTATTATTAATTATTACTAATTATTAATAATTATTACGAATTATTGGTAATTATTGGTAATTATTGGTAAATATTGGTAAATATTGGTAATTATTGGTAAATATTGGTAATTATTGGTAAATATTGGTAATTATTGGTAATTATTGGTAATTATTACTAATTATTGGTAATTATTACTAATTATTACTAATTATTACTAATTATTGGTAATTGTTACTAATTATTACTAATTATTGCTAATTATTGGTAATTATTCCTAATTTTTACTAATTATTACTAATTATAACTAATTATTACTAATTATTACTAATTATTGGTAATTATTACTAATTATTACTAATTATTGGTAATTATTGGTAATTATTGGTAATTATTGGTAAATATTGGTAATTATTGGTAATTATTGGTAATTATTACTAATTATTGGTAATTATTACTAATTATTACGAATTATTACTAATTATTGGTAATTATTACTAATTATTGGTAATTATTACTAATTATTGGTAATTATTACGAATTATTGGTAATTATTACTAATTATTGGTAATTATTACTAATTATTGGTAATTAATACTAATTATTGGTAATTAATACTAATTATTGGTAATTAATACTAATTATTGGTAATTAATACTAATTATTGGTAATTAATACTAATTATTACTAATTATTGGTAATTATTGATAATTATTACTACTTATTGGTAATTATTACTAATTATTGGTAATTATTACTAATTATTGGTAATTATTACTAATTATTGGTAATTATTACTAATTATTGATAATTAATACTAATTGTTACTAATTATTGGTAATTATTGATAATTATTACTACTTATTGGTAATTATTACTACTTATTGGTAATTATTACTAATTATTGGTAATTATTACTAATTATTGGTAATTATTACTAATTATTGGTAATTATTACTAATTATTGGTAATTATTACTAATTAGTCCTCATTATTGATAATTATTGGTAATTGTTCCTAATTATTAGTAATTAAATGAATAATTACTAATAATTAGGAATAATTACCAATAATTACAAATAATAACATTATTAGTATATTTTATTATTAATATTAAAATAATATAATTTTATAATTTATATACAATTCTCCTTTCATCTGTGCGTTTTCTATCTCCACATACAAATAATATATGTGAAGCCAGCAAACACACAGATGAAAAGAGAATTGTATATATATAAAAAATTATATTATTTTAATATTAATAATAAAATATACTAATAATGTAATAATGTTATTATTCCTAATTATTGGTATTTATTATTAATTATTAATATTTATTCTTAATTATTAAAAATTATTACTAATTATTCCTAATTACCATTAACTATGAACAATACTAATAATTTAAATTTATTAAGTAACAAAACAATGTAAACATAATTAAATTACAACTAATTAAGAATAATTGAAACTAATAAAAAATTAAAAATAAATATTAAATTAAAATAAACATAAATACCTTGAAAATTGATCTGCTCTGATCGTTCTTCAAATCTTTAATATCAACTCCGGAGAAAAAAATTAAACTGGAAAACAAATGAACTTTAGAAATACAACTTTGAGAGAAGAAGAAGATGGAGTTTGATAATGATTTGAAAAAAACGGATGGGGGTATTTATAGGTTAGATTATTTGCGACGGGTCCATTTGCGATGAGATTCCCGTCGCAAATAGTGTTATTTGTGACGGTACCCGTCGCAAATACCTTAGCCAACATTTATTACGGTCAACGGTTAAATAGTTTTTTGCGACGGGACCCGTCGCAAATAACCACCTGCCGACATACTATTTGCGACGGAGGAATATTCCCGTCGCAAATACCTTTTACCGCCGCCTGTTATTTGCGACGGGAATATTCCCCCGTCGCAAATAAGTTTCCCGCGATTTGGCACGCAAACCGCACCAGTCCTTTTGCGACGGAGAAAGCTATCCCATCGCAAAAGGCTACTTATTTGCGACAGGCAAATAACCCCGTCGCAAATAAGTTAATAACCGGACTATTTGCGACGGGATTTATTCCCGTCGCAAATAACCCGTCGCAAATACCCATTTTTCCCGTAGTGCAATATAGTTTGTTTTTCATTACCATATATCAAAAAAAATTATAATGATGTAATAAATTTTTATATGTGATACTAATTCCAAATATATAATTATAATAGAATAATATATCACTTATTTTATTATTTTAAAAGGAGATAAAAATAATAACTTTGTCTGTGCATATGTGTGAACTATCACTTCCACAAAAAAAAGTGATTCATTTAACTTCACCATATAAAATTTATGATATATATATAATAATATTTAAATTTTTAATATTATAAAAAATTGATTATGATAATTATGGAATCATAAACTAATATTTACCTTCTTTCCACAATGATCTTTAAAAAATGAAACTATTACTCATGTGTATGTATGACTTACCATCTCCATGATTGTAACATTGTTCATTTTTCATATCCATATTTAATTTATATATTTAAATGTATTATGGATATATAAAAGTGATAAATATTTCAGTAATATTATTCTGAATATAAATGACTTATGTCGACATTGACTATTGACATCTTAACAAGTTCATTTTTGACTCAAGTACTGAGTGTCGATAAAATGTCCAACATTAACATAAAAATTTATGTACTTGTTATCACATTGTAATAAGAAATATAAAATGAATAATAAACATGAAATAGGTTCTCAAGAATTTAAATAATTAACTTATGTTTATTATTTGGCTATATTAAGATTGTATGTGACGATTCAGGCTTAAGGGTAGAGACTTCATCTCAATATCCCTTCAATGAAGCATATAATGAGGATATAAAAAATATTTATTTATTAGTTGTATAATTAAAACCATTTAATTTTAATTTAATTCAAATCTTTTTAAAATGAATCTTTTTATATGAACCATTTTTTCTAAATAATAAAAGGACGGTTTCTTTTTGTATATGTTGACACCAACTTTTCCGCTGATGTGAAAATTATTTTGTATTTTGCGTCTTCTATAGGCCATAATGTTTTTAAATAAAACATAAATACAATTTTCCATTTTATGGTATTTTTTTTATTAAAAATGGTTTTCATAATGGATTGACCATATCGATATCCTAAAATGATATTTTGTAATTGCTAAGTGAAAATGTTATTTTCCATTATACTTGTTTTATGTGTTCTGATTATGTTATGGATCTTTGGAATTTCATATGTATATTGGTGGATCCATGATAAATAGAGGGATGGGGAGACTGTGATATCTCTCCATGTCATTGGCTAATGAGATGGATTTAAAGAGTTGGGTTTCTCCTAAGAAGTTCAAGGAATATACTATGATGTGTATTTAAAACATAAACATGAAGGTTACTCTCTATATAGCCGTCAAAACGAAAATGTAAGAATGATATGGATTCCCCAATATTATCCTTATGATTTATGATTTATATGGAGTTTTACAGGAATATTATGATTTCATGAGGAAATCATATGAGTATATGTTTTATGTGTGAAAAGTATGATTTTGTAAAAATATTTTCATGAGTTTAAATATTAATGGTCTATTTTTTTATATCCTTCATTAATATCCCTTCATAGACGTTTTGTTCTTATTCCATATTTAAAAAAAACTAGTATTTAGATTATTAAGGATAATGTGGATGCTGTAATAAATTAATCGGGGATGTGTGTTAAAAAAAGTCATGTTTTATTTTAAAATTATTTCCTTTGGGGGGGATTAATATTGAGTAGAAGTGTCCACAGGTATTGTATGGGTATACATTGACTGATTTTGGCCTAATTCTCTTAAAATATAAACTGAAGAGATCCTTGAATGTGAATTCTAGTTCAAAACACTATAATAATTTATGTTTAAGGGCGGGTCCTTACAATTGGTATCAGAGACTAGTTTAGAAAACATTAGGGATTAGAAAAAAGTGTATAACTTGTGTACATATAATTTACCACCAATATACATCCTTGTTATTGTGCCCCGATATAAACATAATGTGAATATCCCCATTACATGGTTCACCTCTATCATACATGGTGTGAAATATGAATGTCGTACAATGAATTGAAACACATGTGACCTTTAGGAAAATACCCAACACGGAGACTATACATGTACCATATGTAAGCTCTAGTCATATTCCTCAAAAGACCATATGCCCCACACATGAGGATTCTAGATAAGTACTCAACCATACCCAAAGAGGATCTATATAAGATATCTGAAACACACATACAATGTGTAAAACTCATCGTCAAACACATTACCAAAATGAAGAAAACATAACATCTATTTTCAGAACAACATGTCATGTATATGTGTTCACTAAATGACAATAACATGTAGAGAACCTATAATACTAGTTTCTTCTAATAACAACCCATGATTTCTCTTATAGAACTTCCAAAAACACATTTGAGGCTCTAGAAAAAAAGAAAACTAATCTTTGGAGAGTTTGATGAAAATATGAATATTTATCCTACCTTACAACATAAAAAATAAAATCACTAATTCTCAATTCTTAATACCCAGGTATATGAAATTAATGATATAACAAACTTTGTGATTATATCACATCTCTTTAGCGCCCTTCATTCACTCACTCATTTATGTAAATATTGGGAATCTATCTGTATGTACGCCACAAGCTATGTAGAGGAGGAATGAAAAGGGAACAAATAATGAAAATAAAATGAAAATTAAAAACAAAATATAAAATTATTGAGCCCATACCTAGAACATGTGAAGAGTTTACACATCACCTAAGAAAACCCCACCTGATGTGGACTCAAATGAGAAGTCACAATTTCAATATGAGACTCCATTAAAATGATATCACCGTAAAAACCTGTATAATTAATTAATATTTAAATAAAAAATATCAAATGTTACAATAGGATAAAAGATCAAATAATTCTACCAAATACATTTTAAAGGCTAGACACATAGTTTTTATACAAAAGGAATGGTTGGAAAATTATTTGGAGACTCTATGAGTAGAGAAATTCCCATTTCCACCATAAAATGACCTATGTAAATAATTCATATTTCACCATATTTTCTCAAACCGTGATGAAAATTTTCATTAACAACACCCAACCATAACACTTCTAACCCCATATAAGAATTGATGGCCGACCAACTACCAATATTTCATCCCCATAGTATAGTATCCAATTATTCCTAGACCATCAACCAGCTAGTGTCACTTTTCCATTGACTCTTCCAACAGGATGGTCATTCTGTAATGACCGATGTGATTCTACCATCCATAAATGTATGAACATCATCACTCCATGACTAAAACACCACACTCTATGATCCATGGTCAATATACTACCATTTTTAATGATTGTATGAAACACAAACCACTTCCCATCACTAGCTTCTCAAGAATGAAATCCCCACACTCCAAAAACCACATTTAATGAGGTTTACAACTTCCAATAACTGATTGTATGATCCCAAACATATGTCTTACCATATACCACTACGTAATCAAAGTTCATTACATATCCACCATGGATTTTCCATCGTTCTACGAACCAAGAAGTTGTATGAATAACCAATTCACACAATTTATCATAAATTATGGAACTGTACTGAAAATATATTCCAAACACCACTCTCCACCAGGGGAAATGATTCTACTGTAATATCTCATAGGATCTCACACAATCCAAACATGAAATAGGAATAATGCCCACATGAACCATTCCCCCCATGAACCTAGGTTAAAACTCCTAAACCATTGACCATAATCCCCTATCATGTTAGTTCCAATATTTTTGATAACCCTTTCCACTCCACTTTAAAAATAGATAACTCCCACCCAAAATGATGCTAATCATAGTCAATCTAATAGAAACCACTATAACAACACCATGTATTGTCAATACCAATCCAAAACACATCTCAAACATCTTTTCCCTCATCAATCCAAAAATATGGCATCCAAATCTCTCATTAATCTACTAGGTTCTCTATGAATCCTAAAATTATGGTATTAAATTTCCATCACCAAAACAATTATAATAATCCACATGGCCTATCACTTGAAGGAAATACTAGTGGTTTATTTTAGTATATTGGTACCAAGAAGCTGTATAGTCCAACACCATATCCATTTTTTTGGAACCATAAAGAAACTAATCCTCATTTATATTTCAAAATCACACATATTAAGGATCATATCATGTGAATCCCACATTCCTAGTATCATTCATGAATATACGTGTCCAAACAACATGCCATGATCTAAAAACCCATAAAATATAAATCAAAATATTTTAATCTCAAGTCTATTACCTTAGATGAAATAATATAACCATATAAATAGATAATGAAAACAAAAATCTTATATCTCAAGAAACAAAGATTTCATATGAGAAACTGTGTTCATGAAACACCCATGTATGGTCCATCATCTATCAAAAAACATTCCTAAACCACCTGTGAACCATCCTTCTACCAAATATTATAAAAAATAAAGAAGGATTACACTGATACAAGTATTAACATCATTATAAATATCACCAATTGAGGTTCATTAAGGAGTATGTAAATAAGATGGAAATCCATAATGGTTATGGACACAATGAATATATACTGATGCAATTTGGTCTTACTAATTCCCTCGATATCATTGTAGATTTATTTAATAATTTCATTAGGTATCACCTTAATTAGTTTTTGGTTATCATTATAAATGATAATATTATATATTTAAAGAGAAATGATGATCACGAACACCAATTTAGGAATATAATAAATGACTTATGGATGTAGAATATATGTTAAAAATAAAAAAATTATGAGTTTTGATTATTAGAAGTGTCATTTTTTTGTCATAAAATCTCACGTGATGGAATATTAGAGTAATGATCAAATATGGATGTTATTGAATTTGGATTACACCAGCCACAATGATTGTGATCCATATTTTTTGTGGTTCTCCTTATTATTATTAATTATTTATATAGAATTTATTAGGACTATATAATCTAATCCTCATGTTAACTCAAAAGGAATACACATTGGTTTGGATAGATAAATGTTAGAAAATTTATAAGGAACTTATGATAATCTTGGTTAGTGCACCTATTCATACTTTTCTCTAGAGTAGATAATAGATTTAGATCTATAGTGATGAATATAAAAATGGAATATGATGTTTTCTCAAAAATAATTATATATTGATATCTTATGCCTAACACTAATTAAGGGTTTATGATAAAAATTACCCTACATATGGTTTGGAGTTAGATATAGTATTATTTTCATTAAATATATGGGGGAATTATCTTTATAGAGAACAATGAGATATATATATTGATTATAAAATATTAATATACATATAAACTGAATATGACCTGAATATGTTCTAGAAAATATCCCTAGAAATGATTTTTGATTATGAGTACCCAATAAATGATGAAATGGGAAAACAGAACAAGGTGGATTATTCTTGTGTTGAAAAGATAATGAAAACTTATCTTTGACGAGGATAGAATAAGTTCCATTTTTATAAATTTGAAATAGATAGACCTTGAAATCATGAAGGATGGGGAGAAATATTATCTTACTCAAATGGGTGTTAAAAAGTATATCAATGTGATGATTAATGATTTGTAGAAGGATGATTTTGAGATACAAAAGAAGGTGAGAATTGTTCTTAATTACAACAAAGATTATGATGGAATGATATGGATCATGAACAGTTTATGTATCATGTTAATTGGATGAAGCCAATATTTCATCATTATCTATCCATCTATAAAGTATAAATACGTATAGAGATATAAAAGGGTATTTTTGGAGGGATAAAATGGAAAGAGAAATGGTTGAGTATTTATCTTATATCTTGGTATGTAAACAAGTTAATACTAAGATATTAATGTCTTAGGGTATATTACAACTACTAGCAATAACAAAATGAAATGGGAAAACATAACCATGGATTTAAAAATTGAACCCCCAAAACACCTAAAGGGAATAATTATATTTGTGTTTAACTCAATTTCCTATAAAGTTCAGCACAAATATTTATATGAAAGGAAATTTCATTGCTGATATTATTTATATAATATATATTAACGAAGTGGTAAGGTTGCATGGAGTACAGCCGAACCTCTCTCAAGATCATTATATAATAATTTTATGAGATTTGGAATGAAAGGAATATTTTTACCATGTATATTGGACCTTTTTAGATTATTAATTGATAAGGTATGGTCGAATATCACTTGTAGATTTCACCAATCCTCTCTCATGTCTACGATGTGTTCTATATATCTCTCCTATGTAATTACATACCTGATCCATAACATATATATAACTAATATGTCATACTTCTAGAGCATTATATTTCCAATAAAACCCTAATATAAATCTTGGATCATTCAGATAAAGTTCTAAAAAATTGGAATACTAACCCAATTAATGTTTTATAGATAAATTATAAATGTGAAGAAGCTGATTAAGATCCCATGGTTGTGATGAAATTGGGATATCCTCATTTGTAAGTATCAGAGTGATGAGATTATAAGGAATAAATTCATTTCATGTGAGGTAGAATGTTACAACCTAAGATTTTATGATATATTTCTATATTAATTTATAATATTTCTCTAATAGAATTTCGTAATTGCAATAATGAGTAAATTAACCATGATATACTATTGAAATATTTTTATTTTTCATGATAGTTATCGGCAAACTGTTGGATAAGTGGTTATGAATAAGACTAAATAAATTTTGAAAATTTTATAGTTTACATATTTATAAAATTATTTTATTATTTATAAATTTATTAGAAATTAAAATAATGAATTTCATTTGAAATTAAACTATATGGTTTTCTAAAAGAATTTTTCTCATGCATACAGTGAGAAAAATATTAAAAAAATTAAATTAATCACTTTTTTGGAATTCTTTCAATGAAATTTATATGTTCTATATTCAATAAAATGTAATAAATTTCACGTAATGTTTTTCTAGGAACAAGGAAATAATAAATCTAGTTTTATGATTAAAAATTTATTTATCAAAAAATAGTTTTATATGTCCTTTACAATAATATTTTTAAATTCATTTTCAAAACATATAGAAATTTAATCATGAAAATGTGACCCCATATTTTTTTATTAGGAGTTTGAAATATGATAAATCTGTCATTTTGAATTTATTTCCATTATGAATAGTAACCATGATATATTCTTGTCACCTCAATACAGGTTAAACAAGTAAAAAAGTGTAAAAAAATCATTTAAGGAATTAATATTCCTATTACATTTTTCTTTATCCTATTGGATTAGTATAGTTCTATAACAGACCATACATTTAATAAATTTTCATTACATAAAAATAGAGGAATATTTATTACATAAAATAACAAAACCATGATGGAACCATAAATTCTTAATTTCTCTGGAAATGTGATAACATAAAAAAACTGATCAATAAAAAATATATATCATGTCCAAATTTTTACTTTACAACTATAACCCTTTTGGACACATATTAATCAATACATTTCTTTATATCATATGGAAATGAATCACAAAAAAATAATGAGTTTAGATGCTCAGCAAGGGTAATTAAGGGAGATATCATAATAATAGTAGAATAATAACATGAAAATAACTTTTGGAAATTATATCATGTATATCTATGATCAAGATATAGATTCATTGATTAAATAATATAATTTTAGAATACATGATTTATAAGATAACGTGTGAATATAATTGGGATGAGTACAACATAAGACAAGAAATTATGGAATACACATAAGCATATAAGATCATTTCTATATTAGTCAAGGCTCACTACCATGACCATCCTGGAAGAAAAATTCCTTAACTGATCTATGTTCAAACCATGTTATAGTCATGTATTACTAAATTGAGTTTACTCCACATTTTAGTCTGATATTAGTAATCTAGGTTCACTTCCCATCATATTCCTTTTTATCTCATGAGATATAAATCATTACCTAATTCATTAGTGGGAGATATAGGTCCCACCATTATATATTAAAAAACATATATGTGTGTTCCACAAGAAGATAATTAATTTATCATATCAGAACCCCTAAAGTTAAATGGAGTTTATTGACATTTTCTTATATCATAACCCATGGAAATGAAATATGTATCATAAATATCATGTCATAATATACATAAACCAAACAAAAATTGATTTAGGACAGTATTCTTAAAAGAAGTCCCCTTAATGAATAAGAAACATCAAATAATGTTATATTATATGAAAAATAATTTGAAATATCACATAAAATAATTCTTCATGAAAATATCCTTTGCATTTTGAAAACATTTTTTAAATTCATTTGATTATAAAAGAAAAAATATTCTTAGAAAACAACCTTGTGAGATTATATAGGAAGCTTCATGTCATTAAGGCATTATGGAACAAGAAAAATCTATTGATTTCATATAGGTAAAAAATATTCGTTTGGTATTGTTGTTAGAAAAGTCACAACATACCTCAATTGTAAAACAACCAAAAGTTTCTTTTAAAACATTTTTGTTAAAATTAAACATTTGAAAAATGAATTTTAAAATTTTAGATGAATAATAATAATATATTGGAATTTTTTTAGTAATCATGGTCATGTAAGAGAAATATTCTCTAGCATATACTTAAATTTAAATAATTTGGAATAAAATGGGATTATGAAATGAACCCTTAACTTAAGTCTGATTTCCATCATACATATATGAAAATATGGTATAAAAGTCTAATGAATTTTATTAATTTATATCATAACCATATTCATATTTATGATATCATATTTGATCATCTTATATCACATTATCACCCATTTGTAAATAATATTTCTTTATTACCCTTCTTTCTGGTGTTCACTACTTTATTTTTATATGCTTGTTTTATGATATAAGTGTGAGTTTGTTTTCATAGGATAGATTTATGTAATCCCTAAGATGATATTAAGGAAACATATATCATATTTTTTCATTATATACATTTTTATAATATTTCATTAATGGAGAACAAGAAAAATTAATTGTATCATAACATTTAGATGATATGTCATACGTACACACAAGCAATCTTATCATTCCCTTAATGATCAAATGGTAAGGAAGTAGATGGTATTTTTTTTAAGAGTGAATTTAATGTTATAATTTATATATATATATATATATATTACTTCCATCATCATTATACCCATCAAAATAAATTGGTAATGAAAAATATATTGCAACACAATGTAGAGACGGTAAGTAATACATATGCACACACGATGATTTTATTTTTCATGGGATAGATAAAAGTGTGAATATGGTCATTCCATAATAATAATAAAATCTCATCATATATTTTATACTATATTTTTTACATTATAATGGAAACAACACATGAATAAAAAATAAAGTAAGAAAAAATCTTCAAAAAGAGTCGGTAGAAATGATTACCATTTATTCGAAGAAATTTCCTTAGATCTCCTATGAAGGACACTTGGTTTGGTCTTTCGAGAATACAAGAACTTATAAAATGTGTATATGTAATTTTATAAGAGGAATCAGTAGTGTATGGTTTATTTTGAATGCTCAACGTGATGTGAATAAGTGAGGGGGGATGTTCCCTTTTATAATTGAAGTGAGGGGAAATTTTATATTTTAAAAAATTATTAATTTATAATACATGCAGTATTAATAAAAAGACTTTAAAAAAGCCGTGGATTATAATATAAGTTTATAAAAAGTTTTAATATCATAAACCAATATATTTTGGACAACATCTCTTATTATTTTTAACCTTATCATTTTGACTAACACATAGTTATAATATTTTAATTTTCACTATGGTAACAACATTATCTATATTAAAAGGTTTTAATTTTTACATAATGTGATGTAAATTAGACAATAAATGAACAAATTAAAAAAATTTAGATAATATTATAATTATTGTTTAATGATTTTTTATTATTTTTAAATAATTTTAAAAATTATTTTATTGATAAAATATCATTAGTGTTAATTATAACAATATTAATTATGTAGGCTTGTAAAAATATCAAGATAAGAAGTAAAATTATAAGAAAATATTTTATTATATCACTAAGAGATCACGTTAATCTATAAAATTATCTTATAAAATAAATTATATAAACTTATGTTTATCTTAATTTTTTTGTAACATTTTTTTTGATATTTCTATTAATAAAATAATTACCACATTAGCGTGGTGCAATTATTCAATATAATTATTTATTTTATAAAAATGAAAAATACCATGATAAAGAGAAAAATTATATATATCCTAAAAATATTTATATTCAAATATATCTTTTTGGGTAACCATATATTAAAATTTACATATTATTTAAAATAGGACTGTTATATTTTGGAGTTGTTATTAAATGAAGTCTTATAAATATCATAATATCAGCTAAATGGTTCAAAAAGTAAAAACAAATATCATGAAAATTTGTTTGTTAAGTTAAACATGTACCTTTATATTCATTAATAACATGCCTTTTTCTCCATGTGGACACATAAACGATACTTATGACAAGGAAAATGAAATTTTGTAACATTATTTGATTTCATTATTATATAAGTCATTTTCATAGAAAAGGTTCCATTAAAAACATTAATTTATCGTTAAGTGTTGACGATAGAATTATCATCATCCAATAAAATTTGCGCACGTTTTAGGGTTATTTTATTATCTTTATCTATTGATTCTAAACATAAATGACCAAATTTACCCTTAGCATGGTTAAAAAATTTACAAAGGTTACTATTCATATTTTCTAAAAAAATGTGTAATATTCACTAAATATAGTCATTCTGAATCAAAATCTTTAAAATGTTTTCAAAATTTAAAACAATGAATTTTTAGAATTTAATTTATAATAAAACTGATAAAACGCTTTGAAAAACTATTTTTCGGAGAAATTTCTTTTCAAAACCTAAAAGTTTTTCACAATAAATTCATGTATTAAATAAAATTATATATCCTTATTTATTTTATTTTAAATTAAAATTTTATAATGAAAATTTAAATCTAATAAAAACAATATTTTTACCTTGTAGTGGATTTAAAATAAAATATATTTTTCAATAAAATTCATTAGTTTCACTATTCCATAAAAAATAAATGTTTTCAGGGAATTATAAAAAATATATTTTGATTTTTCTATCATTATGAATTCAAAAAACATTCAAATACATAAAATAGAAATTCTAAAAATTAATATTAATTTATAAATATAAGGAAAAATTATTTTTTGAAGAAATATTTTTTAGAATAATGTGAGATTACAAAACTTTGTGTGATAATTTTATATGAACATAACAATTACTTCTTATAGATTTGAACCATTATATAAAATTCATAAATAATTTAATCATACTTATTCCTTAAAATTTGAAATTTAGGTTATGAAAGATATATCATATTATGCGGTTTGTTTAAAATCATTATTGTGTTTATCATAAGCAATTGAAGGTTTTTAATTATTTTAAGTGTAATGTTTATTAAAATATCAGGGTGTTACATTTTATTCCCCTTAAAATTAAATTTTACCTCCAAATTCATCACTTGAATACAAATAGATGAGGATACCTCTATGTTGTCACATCATCATGATCTCACATATCATCCTAAAATTGGTTTTTCCACCATAAAAATTAATCAATAATGTTTTATTATTTTATAAAAAAATTTCTCTACGATCCAGAATCTCTATCAGCTTTTTTTCATAAATAATATATTACTACAAATATTTTACTTTTGAGTTTAGTAAATTTGAAGGAGTAGGTATGTGATTTCTCAAGAGAGATACATGGAACACATCATGAATATGATGGAGATTCTATGGATGAATCAATCTATAACATACCTTCCCATTACAATAAATAATTTCAAAAGAATGATATTCCCATGATGTAGACTTAAATTCTATCAAAATCACATTAATCTATTCTAGGGAGATGATTGTAGAAATAACTTATAACCCCCTTAAAAATCTATGTATTTTAATTCATTTCCGATATATAATTTTTATCAAATTTGATCGACTCTTATATGAGGTGGAATAGATCTAACCTTCTTTGAAATTTTCCAAACTAGATTAGGCCCTTATAGCATTATTTCCCTAACATCATTCCATCATGTTTGAGTTCTACACTACGTACCATAGAGGGATTTATAGTGATCCATATGAATATTGGAATAAAAGTTATTATTGTAAGAAACGTCTACCAAAGGATGAAATTGATCCCAATCACCTTTGAAATATATATAAAAATATCTGAAAATGTCTTCAAGAGTATTAATTGTTATCTAAAATTGAATATTTTTTTGATGATGGTAAACTATGATGACACTTAAATATGTATCCAAAGTCTACAAAATACTTCTCTATAAATATCAGGTAAAATTCTAATATTGATGAGATATAATGGAGTGTGGTACTCCCAAAAATCTCACCACACCCTTAATATATATTCTGTAATGATAATCAAGAGAGTGATATTTTATGATAGTAATTAATTTTTCTTACTCTGTAAGGCGATAAAATATAAATCATATAGAATTAGGGGTTTTGGATGTTTTTGGATGTCTAGAGATAAAATCTATAGTGACGTTTTCAAATTTCTATTCTGGAATGGGTAATGGTTTTAACACCAACTTGTAATTATGTCTCTCAACCTTAACTTGTTGAAAAATAAGGAACTAAGAAACATATTCATCAATATCCCACTTCATTCTACACAACCACGTATACTCTTTCACGTCTATCTATATCTTGGTGCTTTCAGGATGAATAGATAATTATGTACAATGATCCTCAACCAACATCATCTTCCCTAAATCTTGTTGGAGAGGGAGAAAAAATTTCTTCTTAAACCTTATTATTCAATCAGAATCAATTTTTAACTCCGGTGCATTTTTCACCATCTTTATTTTCTCTAAATCTTCCTTATAAACCCTCTTAATATTCACATGTATATATGGTTGAAAATTCATTGGATAAAAATAATATTTCTCAATATTCTTTGTGATTCTAGAATCATCATTTTAAAATCCATAAATATTTGATTTTTGTTATCCCCATCATTCATAGGATATCATGACCATTTCATCACGAAGAATCGATAATATTTTTCAATTCCATAGGGTGGGAATGTGTTGAGCTATTGGAATATTTAATCAACTCCAACAATCTTATTTGGTATATATTTAGATCATTTTTATTAAAGTTATACACTAATAATTAATTATAAATATATATGTCACACATTTATCCATAAAGATAGCTCCTCTATATCCTTAATGAAAAAATTACTATAGATAACTAAAAATCTTCAGTTGGTTAATTTTTCTCATGAATTTTAATTGTCAGAAGAAATAAGATATCACAATATAATTTTTCATGAGAATATATCCCTACTTCTTCTTAGATGCATCAATCTATACCACAGACCATTCTTCACCACATGGTAGTGTGAGAATTTGATCATTGAAAACCTTCTTTATTATCCTTGAAATTCCTTTCACATTCTTCTATCCATATAATCATAACCCATTTCTATGTGAACTTGTTGAGTGTATTAGATAATAATGAGAAATATTTCAAAAATAAATTGATAATATCCTTCCAAACCCAGAAAAAATTAGATCTCGGTGACAATTATTTGTCTAAGACAACATTCAATAACTTATGTCTTTGATGAATCGATAGATATACCCTATCTTGAGATTTTATGAACCAAAAATTAAAATTTCTTAATCCAAAATACATATTTGGTAATTATTGAGAAAAACATATCCTTTCTTAGGGTTTCAAATAAAATTCTCAAGGGATATTCATTTTCTTCCTTTTTCTTTTAATATACAAGAATATCATCTATATAGACTACCTCAAACTTATCATGATAGTATATATATAAACTATTCATTAAATCCATGAATATATTGGGGGATTATTAAGAGAGAAAGGAATCACTACAAATTCATAGTGTCAATAACTTGTATGGAAGGTTGTTTTGGGTATATCCTCCTTCTTGACCCTCAATTGATGATATCCAGGAAAAAGATCAATCATATAAAAGTATTGGGATCTACATTTTTGATAAAATATGTCATCATATGGGAGAGAGAATATTTTTTCAAGATATTGATCTTGATATGTTGTTGATATTTGATGAAGATTCTCCTTAAACCATATTTCTTATTAACAAACATAACATGTTCACCTAAAGGTGACTCACTGGGGAATATGAATCCATTTTCAAGATTCTCATGGAGTGAATTATTCAATTCCTACAAATCATTTGCATACATTCTATAAGTAATCATCGAAATAGGCATATCACTGGATATGTGTTATACTGAATACTCAACTTCAGGATATGGTGGAATACATTGAAATTATTCTAAAAAACATCAAAAAACTCCCATTCAATATATGTATGGTTAATTGAAAGTTTTTCTAAAAAAATAGAAGATAAAAAACCTTAATTTATATGAATTTAGACTAACAAGATGGATGTAATTTATATTGGATGTTCACATTCAACCTTGTATCGATGGATGATCATAGATTCATTCGAAATATGAAATATGACTTACCTTCCTTGGAAATTGAGATGAGATCCACATATAGAAATCCATTACATGATAATAATTGAATAAAATTCCACTAAAAGAAAGATCACATAATTTATCGGAAGAAATTTCATATTAAATTCAATTAGAGAAGAATTACAAACTTATGATGCCAACATTGTACAATTAAGAGTTTTCACATCTAACTCAAAATAATATTATTGATGGAATACTAATATACATGTAGAAAATATTTATAAATTAAAGTGTTTGTGGATCCAATAAAATAAAATTGAACATTAACGGCTTTTGAAATGATGGTAATTGTACTTTTTTCAACATCATTGTCATACTCCACATCTCCAATAGTGATCATTTGTTATTTTCCTTTTTATTTTCCATTAAGTGGTTGCTGACATCATTCATCATCGATAAAACTCAAATTTTGTCATTCATTTTTATAATTCCTATTTTCCTTTCACATGAAGCATTAATGTGTGGGAGTTTTATTTTGTATAGACTTTTCTCTATTCTCATTATTAGATATATTTTTTCCATCACATCAGTAGTCAATTGGTTAATGAACTTCATTCCCAAAAATAAATCATTTAGCTTTCATCTTAAGAAAGTTTCCTCCATGTTTATTTCCATAATATGACCATAATGTAAAGATCATATTCTTTTAAATATAGTTTTTAGATTTACCCTTGAATTAAATTTTTATCTTTTTATCGAATCTATATGGTTGATGGGTAACTAAAATATCTGTCTGAGACATTAAATCACATATAATGACTTTATTATATCTACAAATGTACCATATGGATAATTTACATCAGATAATGGGTTTCAAGACACTAAATAATCGATCAACCTTACCTTTTGGTTGGATGATAATTCTAGAACCATATGTCAGATGTCTTGTAAAATTTTATACATTTGTACCAAACTTTTCACCATTATTATTCTTAAGCTCAATGGACTCCTTCTACATATCTGTACAAGGAATTCAAAGAAATTTCTTAATGAAATATAAGTTCTTGAAATCATCCCATTCCATATAGTCAAGTTTATATCATTTCCTCATTTTACATGATAATATTCCCCCATTTATCCACTTCACCTTCAAATGATATATTTTGAAAATGAATTTCTCATGTATTAAACATTGGTGAAATTAAAATAACATTTCTATGGTACAGATCCATTTTTTTAGCCAATTGAGGATCAGAAGACCCACTAAAAGAAGGTAGACGCAACCTCACCAAGTAATGAATATAATATTTTCCTACATTTTCACATTTTGAAGTCATGAATGATTCATAACTTGATATTTTTGTGTGGACATAACAACAATAATTTTCATTCCATCTCCCAAAATATTTGGTTTCCCATGAAGAAAAAAATTTCATTTCTCTTTGTATTCATCATTAATGTGGTTCCTTCGAGTTCTATAAATTTACTAAAACCAAAAGCATTATGTGAGAAAAAATAATAAAAGTAGAAAAATTACATAATCAAGAGAAATTACTTATAAAATTTCAATTCACGACAACTAAGTTTTATCGTAGGTTGTTTATGATTATTACTAAAACACGAGGAGTTTATAATATACATAGACTCATCCTAAGGGTTTGTGATAAGGTTTTATCATTCTATTTTAAAAGGGTTGACTAAAAATCTCTATGATACCAAATATAAGGGGAAATAATTTTCATACATATATATTTAAACTAAAAATAGTAATATTAATTACATAACATAACAAAACCACTCTATAACTATATATGTTTAGTGTCTTTTATTGACTGGAAACATAAAAAAATGATTCATAAAACAACTACATCTTCTCTCTCTTATCCCTTTATAACCAGAACCCATTTTGAGACATCTTACATAAAACTAATAATCATATCCTAGGGAAAATAGATATTAACAAGTTAACTCAGATTCCTAGTAAGTATAATAAAGGGAGACAACATAAGTATGAGGGAATAAGAAAAAAAATAACATTTGAAAATTATATCATACATGTCACGACCCATCCATAGGGCCCCTGCCGTGACTACCCCAAGCCCACCTTCCATAGGCCAGGGGCTGGCGACTAGCACCAAAGGTGTAGTCCTAATAAAAAGGGAAGGAATTTCCTTTAATATGTAAACAAAAACAATAGAGTAGGGAACTAGAAGTAAACACTAATTAAAACTGTATACAAAATAATGTTCTGAAAGGAAAGGGGCTGGAAATACAAGCCCAATAGTAAAGTACAAACAACCGAAAAGCTAGTACAACTGCAAAAAGGTAAAACAACAACTACTAAGTTGTCCTCTGGAATTACCACCTAAAGGTTGGGTACATATGTCCTCCTCAGCACCCCAAGTCCATCTGTCCACTCCGTGTACGTCTCGCCAAGTGGTCCACCTCCGGGTACCGTCCAGCTCTACAACTCTCTACCTTGATCGGTGATGTTCGTCGTCTGCAACCAACACAACGAAGTGTGGACATAGCCCGTGCATGGGTTAGTATAGCGATACTCAGTAGGGACCCTAAGACCCCCGAAGGTCTCCCAGAATCCATGAAGGATAAACCACATAGGAAATATACAATCACAAAGTTTTAACCAACCCTACTTAGGTATATGCCCATAAATATACCTAAATTACCTATCACAGTTATACTCCAACTCTTGAGCCCAAGCACAACCCAGTCCACATAGGAAGTAAAGTCAATCACCTCAAAGATAAATGATTAAAATAAAAGACTCAAATCACATAGTTATATATATTTCGTAGAGTGATAGAGATGTTTAGATGTAGTCACTATTTCATATAAGCTGTCGGACCCACACAAGATAAAGGAACAGCTAAGCTGTCAGACCCACACATGATACAGGACTAGCTAAGCTGTCAGACCAACACAGGATACAAGACCAGCTATTTTTTTGGACCCACAATTGATACAGTAAAAGAAGAGAGAACTGTCGAACCAACAAAAAATTCTCGTAAAGTGTCATCATTGTCGAACCCACGGAGGATTCCGGTATAGTAGTCGTTGCTGTCAAACCAACAGAGGATTCCGGTACGGTAGTTTTCGCTGTCGAACCCCTGGAGGATTCCAGTACAGTAGTCATTACTATCGAACCCATGGAGGATTCCAGTACAGTAGTCGTCGCTGTCGAACCCACGGAGGACTCCTGTACAGTAGTCATCACTGTCGAACCCACAGAGGATTCCAGTATAGTAGTTGTCGCTGTCAGCTCTAGGGTTCCCGCACACAGCACGCTCAATTCCGAGAGGGTCTGCTCCTCGAGTGAAGTGTGGATACATAAAATATCACTAAGTCCTGATTTTATGTATCCCGTATTTTAGTCTCATCATAATGAACCCAAGGCGACAGACGACACGTCAATCAGACGCCCGGTCTGAGAGTTATTGGCATTTCCGTTCCAGGGGCCCAGTTGGATTTACACTCAATCGAAACCCGAACATTTTCCAAAGATGTCCAAAACTCACTTAGTGTATCGCAAAAGAACTTCCTCATCGCGAGGGTCTCAGTGCCGCAGATGACACATCAATCAAACACGCGGTCTTGAAGTTATTCACATCTAAGCGAAGACGGGCCCAACCTGTCAAACTAGTGGGATGGCGGGTCGGCCTAACACGACTCGATGGGTATGACCCGGTTGGGGGGTCAGCCTGGCCCAGTCTGGAAGGTCTGACCTGGATGGGGGGTCGGCCCGACCCTGTGGAGCTCGGCCCCCCTACGGACCCAGCCTGCACTGTGGGCTGGTCCGGTTTGACCGGCGGCGCCAAGCGGCACTGCCTCTCCCCTGCTCGGCTGACCATAGCTATCCGGTTCTACCCGGCACATGCATCCCACATAGCGGACCACAGTTCTTCCCACACAGCACCTGTGGGCACCGTGATTCTCCAACCCGGCCAACTGGTTCACCCAGCCAAGCGACCCGCAGTTGGGGGCCGCAGTCTGCGTCCATGCGGCGCCTATGGGCGCAACTGTCTTCCCGCGGGCCGGCCATTCGGCCGGCTGGTCTTCCCGCGGTCTAGCTCCACGGTGGCTAGCTCGACCTCCCGCCTCCACACCTCCACAGCGGCGCAATGGCGCCGCGGACCTGTTTCCATCCACGTGGCGCGATGACACCGTACCCCCTCCACCATGGCCCGACCTGGCCGCGGCCTTTGGCTCCCCCGCGCGGCGCAACGACACCACATTTCTTCATCCTCTACGGCCCTCCCGGCCGCGGTTCCTCTTTCGTCGTCGTGGTTCTTCTCTGTTGCGGTGCAACGACACCGAGCCCTTTCGGCTCCGCCTCCGATGTCAACCAAAAATGACAAACAGAGGGGTGTCGGGCCGTGTCAGTTCGTCCTGTTCCCTCTGCATTAGGTGATATCAATTGGCCAATTACCAACCAAAAAATTCATCAAAGATCGAGGGCATAATTTTATTCATTTAAAAATAAACAAACCCCCTACCACATATTTCCTCGTTGAATGTTGACGAGTCGCGAAAGGCGGACGTCAAGGAAGAAAGACGTCATTCCATAAATGTTGGAGCGAATGTCGTTGTCATTGGCGACGTTCTTCACGGGCGATGTCTTCCCTTTCCTGCCACAGTTGGAAAGGAAGGAGATGCGTCACTGTTCTTCGGTGGAAATGGCATTCTTCATCGAGAGAAAAAGTGTTCTTCCAAGAGCTCTCCCCAAGATCTCCAACGATTATGCAAATACCAAAATAAAAGATCATATTCCCTTATTTTAATGTTGGCATAATGAATTCAATAGAAATCAAACACTCAAATTCATTAATTAAGTTGTGTCACTTAATTAAATGTAATGAGTTGGCAAGAATTTCAAGGGACTCAAATAATTAAATACAAGGGTGTGTTGGCACATTAATGGGAAGTCCAAGAGTTAAAGGGGGTTGAAGGGAAGTTGAGGGGTTTGAGCTCGTGTGGGCCGCACCACATAATATCCTCCCATGGAAGGTTATGTGAGGGTGGGCCCCACCTCCAAATTCCCTTTGGAGAATTAAAATTCCATCCAAATAAAAATTTCGTCACACATAATTTTTATTTAATTTATTAAGAATCCCCAAAAATTAACTTTTTCTCTCGATAAAACACAACTACGGTAAAGGTCTCTTTAAGTGAATACTGGCGCTGCGAGTTCATCGGTGTCCTCAGATTTCAATTTCGAGCACTGGTTAAAAAGATTGAAAAACCCGCACGTACGTTTATTGAACGTTCCTGAACAAAAATTCTGGAATTGATTCCGGGCCCACCGGGCCTTGGAATCAAGTGCCATCAGAACCTACGAGCTTGTAAAATTACCATGTATTTAAGAAAAAAATTCCATTGGATTTATGGGTATTTACATTCTCCCGACCTCAGGGATTTACATCCCCATAAGCTACAACACATACTAAGGGAACAAATGGGGGGTACTGAGCACGCATCTGAGCCTCCCGCTCCCATGTGATCTCCTAGAGGTTCCTATGCTACCAACGAATACACACCAGAGGAATTGACCGTCCAAGTACGACCCGATCCTGTCGATCCTCAATCTCCATTGTAACCTCCATGAATATCTCCACATCATCGATGTCCAGCTTCCCATGGTTGATTATGTGGGATGGGTCGTGCACGTATCTCTTCAGCTGAGTTACGTGGAAGACGTCGTGCACCCGGTACAACTGAGGTGGAAGGGTCAGACGGTAAGCCACCTCACCTACTCTTCCGAGGACCTAAAAAGGTCTGATGAGTCAAGGAGATAACTTCCCACCTTGGACAAATATCCATAGAACTCGTCGAGGTGAGATGTAACACCCCGAGATTTTATGAAAAATATTCTTTTTAATTTCCTTAATGTCTTGTGTTGTACGCTACACCAAAAGGAGTTTGCACAACACGCATCCTTGACTTGCCTTGCATTACACGCAATCGCGACCTTCCTCGATAGCGTGTGTAGTACGCAATACCAAGTTTCACTAAACAACGATATGCTATTATTAAAAGTAACCGTTATGAATAGTAATAACCACTTTTTGAAATTTTGTAAATTTTATTTTTCAAAATGGAATTCATTTTTGGATTCGGAATATCAAAATTATCTTAGGGTGAAATTTTGGTACTTTTCGAATAACTTTCATATTATGATGAATAGTGAAAATTACTAAATTTTAATTAAAAACAACTTTTTTCATTGAAATAATTAATAGTGATAAATTATTAATTTGAGTGGTTTTAAAGTATATTTAGTATATATTTTTACAATATAATACAATTTTGGTCATTGGATGTAATTTCACATTAAAACCAGTTATAAACAAGTGTCAATCTTTTGATAGTTTTTATCTCTTAAAAACACGCTATTTGTTTTGACGACGAGAATTAATTTTTAAATTAGTTAATGTAACTGATATGTTTTGAATTTGGTAAAATAGATATCATTTTTGAGTTCATAATATCAAATATAGCTTAGGCCTTATTTTTGGTATTTTTCTGGAAACTTTCATTTTTTGATGAATAGTGAAACCACTAAGTGGTAGTAAAAAAAATGAATTTTTCATAAAACTTAATTTTACCGCTTCTGTGAGTGAAATTTCAAAAATCCGAAGGACACGGTTGATGTCAGTAAGTAAAATGTGGTTCAAGGAGATGAATTTTTTTTGGTGAATAGTAACTTTTTACTTTTTTTTACCACGGTTAAAAGTAAATAGGGTAATTAAGGCTAAAAATGATATTATTTTTACCCTAACACATGTACTAATTTTATTGGATAAGTGTAATTAGACCAAAAACAACCTTAGGAATAAAATATGACCGTTTAGGCCCACTTGGATTAGATTAGGACATTTATTATTATTTAATTCAAAGAAGAGTTAAAAGAGATAAAATCAAAGTTTATTTACTAAAACCTTTTTAATATAGGGTTATACATAAGATAAATTCGATTGTAAATATTAATTAGAAATATAATAAGATTTCATACATAATGATATTTTATTTTTAATTTTTAGACATTAAATAAAGTAATTTATTTATGACACAATGATGATGCAGTAATTACCATAATAGTGATAAATTATAATAATTGATATTATAAATACCCAAATAAATATAATTTGAGACCTTTTATGCATTACACTAATTTTTTAGGTTATTATGACATGTTATTAGTGATGTAATTAACGTTTTTCGAACTAATAATTCTGTTATGATTTTCACAAAAATCAATTACTAAATAGTGTCAAAATTGACATAAAATAGTTTTTAAAAAAAATATTATTTTATTAATTGTTATTTTATTCCTAAAAATCTATGGTTCGGCCAAATTACTTAGATACGGTTATATATATTAATAATAAACAACTTGGAGTTCGTTTGTCTTGTTATAGTAATTTTATTAACCTTATAGTGTAAGAACACAAGAAGGCACGGTAAAAGTAAAATTATTTAACTTAATGTTAAATCTAAATGATAAGGTTAAAATAGGAACCTAGACTTGTCTAAATTCTTTTGGATGAGAGGATTTCGATCCATACCCACCTTAGCTTAGAAATAAATCAATTTGTAGCTATTTAAAAACGAATATGACTTTAAAATATAATAATATTTTTAGTTTTCCAAAGGAGCCCCTCTCCTCCCTTATAAAAGGGAACCTCCTCCCCCTCTTCCTCACACCACTTTGAGCCTTCATGCTCGGCCAAAACCTTCCAGATTCTTTTCTCCACTTCCCTAGAAACATCCTAGAAGTTCTGGTCTTCTTCAAATACCAATTTGAGTGTCCTAAAAGGAGATCTCAAAGAGGCGCTTCAAAGAAGAGGTAATGTCCGTTACCGATTCTTTCAACTTTATTTCTTCTGCCACTTCTTCTTCTTAGGTTGTTTCATTATGAACTAATAACATCAGTATCAATCATGTACTGATATGTTATTATAAGTATGAAACAACCCTATTTCACCATCTATCCATCCTACATAAAATGAAATCACCGCGCGTGCGTACGTACGGAATACCGTCTCCACGCTGTGGTGTATTCTATTTTCCACAACCACCTTACTTGGATGGGTGCAATGGTGTAAATAATAACTATATATGATTATTTTAAAGTGATATTGATTCTGAAATTGTATACATACACTCCAATACAGTCCCACGATCATGAGAATGATATCATCGCTCGTGTGTACGTACGGACTACCGTCTCCACGACGCGATGAGATTCATTCTCCACGTTAACCATTCATGAATGATTATAAAGTATATATAATAATTAATCATGAAATATATGACATAATAATGATACTGGATTTATGTATATATATATGTATGTCATCTTCTTAATTCCATTCAACTCAATAAGGAAACGAAAACAGCGTTCACACGTACGTACGACCTACCATCTCCATGAACAGTGTATTTATTTCCATTTACTGATCTATTATATATATGTATATTCTAAATATATAATATATATAAATCCTGTTTTATATTTTGGAAAAAATTAATCTTGATCTAAGTAATTATATGAATAATTACAAGTCAAAACACGGATGACAAATGAAACGATTTTACCCAAAACGCTCTTTAACATGGAATTTAAAAAAGAACGGGTAATATAAAGTCATAAGTGAACCATATATGATATCATAACAATTAATATGATTCTAGAATAAATCAATGACATTATTTAAATCATTATACAGGAGGTTCGGACACTTACGAAGCAAATCGGACCTAAGGTAAGGGAAATATCACAATCTCATTTTTATCCGAGATTGTTTATACTTTGGAATTTTCTGGGGTTTATTTTATCATCCACATACATGTTTCCTCAATATGTAATATTTATATCCTTATACAATAGTTTATATCCAATTTTACCCTTTGGTGAGTTTTTAGTAAAAGATATGAAAGGAATCTTTGGTCGTTTTTCTTACGAGGTATTTTTTTACTTTTCCGACAAAAGTACGAGAAGAATGTTTTTTTAAACTTATACGACATGAATGGATTTTTAAAAAATTATTTCCAAGAAGCTTCCTTTACAAGTTTTCAAGTTTATTTTTAATCAAAATTCTTTTAGATTAAAATTGTATGACATGTTAAGAATGGAAAAATGTTTTTGAAGTAGAAAGGATATTTTCCTCAAGAATGGAGTTTAAGTGTTTTATCAAAATTATTTTCCATCTAAGATAATATAGGGTTCTATTTCTATCCCTATTATTACATTGCTTTGATTATGTTGTGATGGAATTATTTTTATGAATTCCTTTATCTTATATGAATTGTTTTATGATTCCATGATGTTTAAGAATCCCATTTTTATTACATGGGTTATGCAATGATGAATGATTTTTTTTTGATTTTGTGGCACACATAAGAATGATATCATTATGAGATGGGTGGGACCTATATCTCCCTCCAATGCATTGGGTAAAGATTTTATATCTCATGAGATAGACATGGCTGGAACGGCAGGTTATACCGGTTCAGTGAAATAGGACTGAAACGAGGAGTGAACTCGGTTCATAAATGGACTTTGTCCACTAAGATAGTATTGGCAATGAGTCTTGACTAATAAGAAATGATTCTCTATGATTATGTGTGTATGACACAAAGTTTCATGTCTTATGTTATGATTATTGGGATTACATTTTACTACCATGATTTATCCCATGTTATGAAATTATGATCTCTTTTGCAGGGTAAGATTTCCAAATTGTTATGTTCTTATGAATATGATGTGATTGATATTTCTTTTATTTACCCTTACTGAGCATTTGAGCTCACCCTTTTATTTTTTCTTTTCCCCAGGATATAAAGAAAGGTTTTAGGTAAAAAAAAGGAAGATCTTTATTGGAGATGTTGAAGATCTTTCAGCACGATTAGAAGATTATATTCGGAGTTTCCAAAGACACTAAACTATTATGGTCCTTGTGTCTGTGTTTTTGTTTTGTACTAATTATTACGCAAAAGTAATGTAATGTCCATGTACGTCAGGCTTAGGGTCTCTACAGTTGGTATCAGAGGGTGGTTTAGTCAACCTTTGGAAACTAGGATGCAAGAACTTTAGTGAGATCCCTTGGGATATTTCTAAGGTATGTCTAGGGATGTCCTTAAGGCTAAGTATAAGTATAGGTTATAGTCCTAGAATTGCGCTAACGATCTTAGAATTAAACCTAAGATGTTAGATATTGAAGGTACTCCCCCTTTATTATGTTGTTTTCCCTAGCATGATCTTTGCCTCTCACACTATTCTTTTTGGGTTTTAGACGATGGCTAGAACCCGAAGGAACCATGTCGATCCATGAAATGGAAAATGCAATGATTGTCCTCCTGAACAAACAAATGTTATGGGAGATGGAGTGAAAAATATTATTTCTATACTTATACAAGCTATGAATTATTCTGGACTTCCAAATGAGCAGAGAAGGGAACAATATTCTATTGAGTCCTTCATGAGGCAACACCCACCTTCTTTCAGTGGGTCTTCTGACCCACTTGTTGCTGAACAATGGATCAATACCACTGAAAAGATATTTTCAGTTCTTCAATGTTCTGAACATGATAAAGTCATCTTAGCAGTATATCGTTTGGAAGGTGAAGCTGATCAATGGTGGAATATTATCAAGAATACGAGGCAAAGAGATGAAATTGAGTCCATGGAATGAGACAAGTTCAAGAACTTATTTTTCAATAAGTACTTCCCTCGTATTCTTCGAACGAAGATGGAGAAAGAGTTTCTTGAACTGAAGCAAAAGGATGGTGAATCAGTTGGTATATACGAAGCGAATTTTACAAGGCTTCCAAGGTATGCATCTGGATTTATCATCCAACCTGAAAGTAAAGTTGATCGATTCTTTAGTGGCTTAAAACCAAATCTTCGAAGGGCATTAGCTATAAGAGACTTCAGTAGCTATGAAGAAATTGTGCATTGTGCTATCAAGGTAGAAATGGAAGTTGGTATTACTTATCCATCTCATAGTTTTGACAAGAAACAAAAGATGGAGTTCAAGGAGAAATCTCAGAATAATGGTGAAAAGAATATGAATGTTTCCTTATGCTCAATGTGTGGAAATAAGCATGGTGGAGATTGTCTTAAAGGGGCAAGTAAATATTTCAAATGTGGAAAGGAAGGTCATCAGGAATTTTAATGCCACAATGATGGGAAGAAGATGTCTAATGATACAAACAAAGGAAGGGATACACAGAATGAAACTACTACACTTAAATGCTTCAAGTGCAAGTAAATGGAGAATTATGCTAATAAATTCCCTAATCCAAGGGTTAGTGATGATCGACATGAGCAACCACTTAAGGAAAAGGACAAAGGGAAGTCGCATGCGATCACCATTGCCGATGTTGAATATGACAACGATGTGGAGGAATGATTAAGTGTTTTTGTAATGGGATTCCAAAATAATGTTGTATATAGTATCATGGAATATTGGAATATTTATGTATTGGTCTATTGTGGTTTTCAATAATTTTATGGTACCGGTAACCATGGAAAGTGATTGAGATATTTTTGGAAAAAAGATGATATGCGCATAATGATGGGATAAGGAAAAAATGAAATGTTTGACAATATTCATGAGCTCATGATTGATATAAAGACTAAGTGATATCATGGTTTGAGTATATATAATTTTTAGGATTTTGGTATTTGGAAAGTGTTAACTTTTAACAGCATACATGTTTTCACTAAGGTTCAATGGGTATTCATTTTTCAAGAGAATACATGATTAAGGCCTTTGAATGTTTGGAATGTGACCAACAAGACATATCTTATGATATATGGGGATCAACGATGGTATTAAATCTCTGGTAATCATTTTCACTATATTATGAGAGTGGACTGTAGTATTATGGATAAGCCTAATGATTGGAATGGATTATGTTGGAAATATATTAGTATTGTTTAAGGATAGAAGTTTTTTCAATATTATTGATGGGATGTTATAGAAATATAGTTTTAGAAAAAGGACAACCCGCAGGACGGGCGACAGCCCCTCGCGTCAGACAAGGCTGTGGGAATCGAACCCACAACCGAAGTGCGATTGGCCTTTATCGCCTACCAATGGCCTACAGGAAGTCCCTATTTAGTAGAAACTAGTTTTAATATATTATGCTGTATGATATATGAAGTTCAAGTCCATTTTAGGAACCATATATGATTAATCTCACTATAGATGGACTTGTGTATTTTTTGATAACTTTTCTAACCTTTTGTTTGAGACAGATGGAATGACCCATGATTCTATCACATGATCTGCTAACACATCATGAATGAAAAATTCAACTTTATTTCTTTAAGAGATGAAGTGGAAATTTTCCAATGAATGACCAACAATGAGACTATACTGAAATCACGAAAGTATTTCTTCTAATTCCAATATCATCAACTTTAGGGAAACGATCTTGAAAACCAAAAATGTTGTCCTAGTGCTCCTAAACTTGTCTAAATTCTATTTGATGAGAGGATTTATATCCATACCCACCTTATCTTTGAAATAAATCAATTTGGAGCTATTTAAAACCGAATATGACTTTATAATATAATAATATTTTTAGTTTTCCAAAGGAGCCCCTCTCCTCCCTTATAAAAAGGCACCTCCTCCCCCTCTTCTTCACACCACTTGGAGCCTTCAATATTGGCCAAACCCTGACAAATTCTCTTCTACACTTCCCTAGAAAGATACTAGAGGTTCTGGTCTTCTTCAAAGACCAATTTGAGTGTCTTAAAAGGAGATCTCAAAGAGGCGCTTCAAAGAAGAGGTAATGTCCGTTACCGATTCTTTCATCTTTATTTCTTATTCCACTTCTTCTTCTTAGGTTGTTTCATTATGAACTAATAAAATAAGTATCACTCATATAATGATATGTTATTATAAGTATGAAACAACCATATTTCACCATCTATCCATCCTACGGAAAATGAAATCACCACGCGTGCGTACATACGAAATACCGTCTCCACGCCGTGGTGTAATCTATTTTACACCACCATCTTACTTGGATGGGAATAATGGTGTAAATAATAACTATATATGATTATTTTAAAGTGATATTGATTCTGAAATTGTATACATAAACTCCAATATAGTCCCACGATCATGAGAACGATATCATCACTTGTGCATACGTACGGACTACCGTCTCCACGACGCGATGAGATTCATTATCCACGTTAACCATTCATGAATGATTATAAAGTATATATAATAAGAAATAATGAAATATATGACATAATAATGATACTGTATTTATGTATATATATATATGTATGTCATCTACTTAATTCCATTCAACTCAATAAGGAAACGAAAACAACGTTCATGCGTACGTACGACCTACCGTCTCCATGAACGGTGTATTTCTTTCCATTTACTGAACTATTATATATACGTATATTCTGAATATATATTATATATAAATCATGTTTTATATTCTGGAATTAAGTAAGCATGATCTATGTAATTATATTAATAATTACAAGTCAAAACACGGATGACAAATGAAACGATTTTACCCAAAACACTCTTTAACCTGGAATTTACAAAAGAACGGGTAATATAAAGTCATAAGTGAACCATATATGATATCATAACAATTAATATGATTCTAGAATAATTAAATTACATTATTTAAATCATTATACATGAGGTTCAGACACTTACGAAGCAAATCGGACCTAAGGTAAGGGAAATATCCCAATCTCATTTTTATCCGAGATTGTTTATACTTTGGAATTTACTGGGTTTTATTTTATCATCCACATCCATGTTTCCTCAATATGTAATATTTATATCCTTCTACAATAGTTTATATCCAATTTTACACTTCGGTGAGTTTTTAGTAAAAGATATGAAAGGAATATTTTGTCGTTTTTTGTATGAGGTACTTTTTGACTTTTCCAACAAAAGTACGAGAAGAATGTTTTTTTAACTTATATGGCATGCATGGATTTTTAAAACATTATTTCCAAGAATCTTCCTTTACAAGTTTTCAAGTTTATTTTTAATCTACTTCTTTTAGATTAAAATTGTATGACATGTTAAGAAAGGAAAAATGTTTTTGAAGTAGAAAGGATATTTTCCTCAAGAATGGAGTTTAAGTGTTTTATCAAAATTATTTTCCATCTAAGATAATATAGGGTTCTATTTCTATCCCTATTATTACATTTCTTTGATTATGTTGTGATGGAATTATTTTTATGAATTCCTTTATCTTATATGAATTGATTTATGATGCCATGATGTTTAAGAATCCCGTTTTTATTACATGGGTTATGCAATGATGAATGATTTTTTTTTGATTTTTTGGCACACATAAGAATGGTATCATTATGAGATGGGTGGGACCTATATCTCCCTCCAATGCATTGGGTAAAGATTTTATATCTCATGAGATAGACATGGCTAGAACGGCAGGTTATACTGGTTCAGTGAAACAGGACTGAAACGAGGAGTGAACTCGGTTTAGAAATGGACTTTGTCCACTAAGATAGTCTTGGAAATGAGTCTTGACTAATAAGAAATGATTCTCTATGATTATGTGTGTATTCCACAAAGTTTCATGTTTTATGTTATGATTATTGGGATTACATTTCACTACCATTATTTATCCCATGTTATGAAATTATGATCTCTTTTGAAGGGTAAGATTTCCAAATTGTTATGTTCTTATGAATATGATGTGATTGATATTTCTTTTGTTTACCCTTACTGAGAATTTGAGCTCACCCTTTTATGTTTTCTTTTCCCCATGATATAAAGAAAGGATTTAGGTAAAAAAGGAAGATCTTTATTGGAGATGTTGAAGATCTTTCACCATGATTAGAAGATTATATTCCGAGTTTCCAAAGGCACTAAACTATTGCGGTCCTTGTGTGTGTGTTTTTGTTCTGTACTAAGTATTCCGCAAAAGTAATATAATGTCCACATACGTCAGGATTAGGGTCTCTACATGAGACCCATAGGAAGACATGGTTTCCATCCTCGAACTCCAATGGTCTCCGTCTCCTATCAACATAGGACTTCTGTTTGCTCTGTGAAGTCTTCATCCGCTCCTGGATGATCTTCACCTTCTCCATCGTAGCCTGCACCATCTCTGGTCCTACAAGTGTTGACTCCCCTGGGTCAGTCCAGCATAGAGGTGATTTGCAAGGTCGGTCGTGCAGTGCCTCGTAAGGTGCCATCCCGATGGTGGAATGGTTGCTGTTGTTGTACGCAAACTCTACTAGGGGTAAGTGATCCTCCCAAGTGCGACCAAAGTCAAAGAAACATGAACGTAGCATGTTCTCGAGAGTATAAATAGTCCTCTCAGTCTGACCATCTGTATTAGGATGGAAGGTGGTGCTCAAGCGAAGCTGCTTCTCAACAACCTCCTACAACCCCTTCCATATCCGGGAAGTGAAACATGAATCTCGATCGGAGATGATCATCGATGGAACACCATGAAGCCATACGATCTCTTGTATATATAGGTGTCCTAGGATCTCTACTGATCCTAGCTCTCTGATCGGTAGGAAGTGAACCGACATTGTGAGTCAGTATACGATCACCCTGATAGAGTCGTGTCCTCTGGATGTACGTGGAAGCCCCATCACAAAATCCTTGGATATCCCATCCCACTTCCACTCTGGGACCTCTAATGGATGAACCAAGCATGCTGGAACCTGGTGCTCCGCCTTCACTTGTTGAAAAGTGAGGCAATGTGAGACAAACTCTGCAACTGCCTTCTTCATACCTGGCCACCCGTGCTGTCATCTGAGGTTCTGATACATCTTTTCCACACCTTGATGTACCGCTATAGGGGAAGTGTGGAACTCCGTCAACACCTCCTCCTGTAGTGAAACTGGTACCATGGTACGTCCTTTGAAGAGGTTGGAGTGCTCCCCACATTCAGAAAATACATTAGGTTCCTGCCCTGAGGATATCTGAGTACGATGCTTCTCACAGTCAACTTCCCCACATTATGCCTCACTGACTTTCTAAAGAAGTGGAGGAGTGACTGTGAGAGACTATAGAAATACTGCTCCATCTCTATCCACAAAGGATATCTGCAACGCGGACAGCTGTTCTGTCGCCTCTCCTAGCAGCTGGATGCCTGATCTCCTGCTGAGAGCATCAGAAAAAATGTCCCCCTTTCCAGGAGTATAGACTATCTCAAAGTCATAAACCTGGAGTAATTCAGGCCAACGTCATTGTCTTAGATCCAGGTCCTTCTGAGAGAAGATATACCTAAGATTCTGGGGGTCAGAGTAGACTGTAAAGCGTTCGCCCAACGAACTATGGGTGAGACTAGCCAATTGTAAAGAACTCGACTACACCCTTCTTCGCATACGCCCTACAAGAACTGCTAAGATTTCTCCTTTTTTCCAAAAAGAGAAATCCGGTTTCATCCTCCGGATGAACCACATATATTGCTTAATACAATAAATCCTAACATGAATGGTAATAATCCATACCATGGATGACGTTGTAAGGCCTCGATGCTGCTACCAAGAGATCCAACCATTAATCTCGCCTCCACGGGTTGAGTCACACTATCAGCATCTATGTGTGGTCACTGGGTCAACTCTAGTAGGAATATCGAACGTGAGGGTCAAGTAAACGGTTTTAACCAGAACCTCTTAGTATTAACCGCACAAAAAGGAAGGAATGAAAATGGGACAAGGAAAAGTTTCTTTTATTACTGCAACTCAAAGTACAAAGACCCAAAGAAACCACAAACAATGACATCAATGAAGCTAGATGCATCAAGAACAAAGGCCTCTATGCCTGGACCTAGTCCCGCTCATATCCACTAACTAGTAGACCAACTCCTTTTCCACGTCCGCCTACTCCTGGGGGATCACCACGGTCAAACCTCTGCCTCTGCCTATGAGGTTCCTCAACTGTTTTTTGATCGTCTCTATGGTGGGTTGGATAGTCACGTGCTATGTGACCCTGCCCCCCCGCAAACATAGCACTGCCTACTAATCATATGGCTGACTCTGTCTCGTGTGCCCCGCACAATCAAACCTGTATCATGGGGTCACCCCCCAGATGGCCTGGTCCGCTTGGACCTCTGCGACATCTGTCTACTGTCAGCTACAGATGAATCTGCTATGTGTCACCCTATGGGGGGTCTCGCTACTGGTGTCTATTCATTAAGAAAACTATCCACTAGAAGGGCTCTCTCTAGCACCCCTGCCTGTGTTGGAATGTTGAGAGAGATCATTGAAACCCTGATATCATGCCTGAGTCCCTACTTGAAGGTCCGGGCCTTGAAGAATGGGTCCCGTACCATATATGTGGAGTAGCAAGAGAGGTTAGTGAAACTCACTGTGTACTGAGCTATTGTCATGCTACCCTACTGCAGATGAAGTAACTCCTGAATCCACACTGCACAAAAGGTGGCTAGAACAAACTCTACATGGAACAGGCTCTCAAAGTCTATCCACAGTAATAATGCCTCATCATGAACCCGGAGCATCAGACTCTACCGTCTGCCTACTTCTTCATATAGGATACTCGCGACAAGGATCACCATGAGGTCGGTTGGTGTCCCTTCCAATTTGAAAACTCTCCCGACAGCCTCCATCCAGTACTCAACTACCTGTGGGTCCATATCTCCCTGGAACCTGGGGATCCTATGGTGCCAGAACTCGTGCAACGCGCTCAGATGGTGTGAAATCTCTGATGCTGGAGCTAGTGGTATCGGTGGCGTAGCGGGAAGTGGTACCGCTGGTACCCCCATTGTGATGGGGCCCTGCACCGAGACCTCGTCACTCAGTGGTTTACCATCTCGTACGAAACACGGGACCCTAGCTAGCTGCCTTCGTGGGGCCATACTGAAAAGAAACATGTGTTCCACGGTTAAAACAGTATACCTAGTGAGATGAAACAAAGTAATCATGAAGAATACTTTTTCAAGGAAACACACCCGCAATCAGTGTTTTCGTGGACTCAGTCCGAAATCAGAAGTCAGCGTTCTGATTTATGGATATGTCGGCTGCTGCACCGACACTAGACCCCCTAGACTGAAAACCACACTTTGTACTCTGAACACTAATTCTTCATAGAAAAGAAAGATCAGAGTCCTATGTTCTGCAGTAGAACCGACTCCTCTAGTACCAATTTGTCACGACCCGTCCACAGGGCCTGTTCCGTGACTACCCCAAGCCCGAATTACATAGGCCAGGGGTTGGAGACTATTACTAAAGGCGTAATCTTGATAAAAAGGGAAGGCATTTCCTTTAATAAGTAAAAAACAACAACAAAGTACGCAACTGGAATTAAAAACTAAGTAGAACTGTATACAAAAAAAAGTGTTGAAAGGAAAGAGGCAAGAAATACAATCCCAACAGTAAAGTACAAACAATTGAAAAGCTAGTACAGCTGCAGAAAGGTAAAACAGTAACTACTAAGTCATCCACCAGAATTCTCACTGGAATGGTGGGTACAGATGACCTCCTCAGCTCCCCAAGTCCGTCCATCAGCTCCGTGTACATCTCGCCAAGTGGTCCACCTCTGGGTATTGTCCAGCTCTACAACTCTCTACCTAGATCAGTGTTGTCCATCGTCTACAACCAAAACAACAATGTGCGGGCATAGCCCGTGCAGGGGTGAGTATAATGATACACAGTATGGACCCCGAGACCCCCGAAGGTCTCACAGAATCCATGAAGGATAAACCACATAGGAAAGATACAATCTGGAAGTATCAACCAACCCTACTTTGGTATATGCCCATACATATACCTATGTTACCTATCATAGTTCGGCTCCAACTCTTGAGCCCAAGCACAACCCAGTCCACACAGGAAGTAAATTCAATCACCTCGAAGATAAATGATTGAAAGACAAGACTCAGCTAACATAGTTATACATCTTTCGTAGTGTGATATAGGTGTTCAGATGTAGTCACTGATTCATCTAAGCTGTCAGACCCACACATGATACAGGACCAGCTAAGCTGTCAGACCCATATAGGATACAGGACCAACTAAGCTGTCGGACCCACACAGGATACATGACCAGCTATTCTGTCGGACCCACACATGATACAGGAACATAAGTTGGAACTTTCAAACCCACATATGATTCCGATATATTAGTCATCACTATCGAACCCACAGAGGATTCTGGTACAGTAGCCGTCACTGTCAAACCCAAGGAGGATTCTGGAACAGTAGTCATCGCTGTCGAACCCCCGAAGGATTCCGATATAGTAGTCTTCACTGTCAAACCCAAGAAGGATTATGGTACAGTAGTCGTCACTGTCGAACCGATGGAGGATTCCGGTACCGTAGTCATAATTTTCGAACCCATAGAGCATTCTAGTACAGTAGTCGTCACTGCCTGCTCTAGGGTTTCCGCACACAGCATGCCCGATTCCAAGAAGGTCCACACCTCGTGTCAAGTGTCGATACATTAACTATCATGAAGTCCTAAGTTAATGTATCCCGTAGTTCCGTATCATCATAAGTAACCCAACGTGACCGATAACACGTTAATCAGATGCCCGTTCTGAGAGTTATTGGCATTTCCATTCTAGGGGCCCGGTTGGATTTACGCTCGATCCAAACCTGGCCATTTTCAAAAGTTGTCTAAAACTCACTTAGAGTATCGAAAATGGACCGCCTTGTCATGAGGGTCCCTGGGCTATAGATGACGCATCGATCAGACGTTTGGTCTTGAATATATTCGCATCTAAGTGAAGACGGGCCCGACCAGTCAACCAGTGGGCTGGCGGGTCAGCCTGACACGGCTCGGGGCGTCCGACCCGACTGGGGGGTCAGCCCGGCCCAGTCTGGCAGGTCCGACCTGGCTGGGAGGTCGACCCGTCCTAGTGGCGTGAGGCCCACCTGGGGACCTGACCCGCTCAGTGGGCCGGTCCGGTTCGCCCGGCAATGCCAAGCGGCGCCGCCTCTCCCCTGTCCGGCTGGCCGTAGCCGGCCAGTTCTTCCCGGTGCATGCGGCCCGCACAGTGGGCCACAGGTCTTCCCATGTGTCTCCTGTGGGTGCTGTGATTCTTCAGCCTATCCAGCCGTAGCCAGCCGATTTGAGCAGCCGAGTGGCCCGCCATTGCGGGCCGCCGTCTACCTCCACGCGGCGCATGTGGGCGCCGTGGTCTTCCCACGGTCCACCTCCATGGTGGCCGGCTCGGCTGCCCGTCTCTACACCTCAACTGCGGCGCGACGGTGCCACAGAACTGCTTCCCTCCGCGCGGCGTGATGACGTTGCGCCCCCTTCACCGCGGCCCGATGTGGCCGCCACCTTTGGCTCCACCACGCGACGCAATGGTGCCGTGTTTCTTTATCCGCCGTAGCCCTCCCAGCTGCGGTTCCTCTTTAGTGACCGTCGTTATTCTCCAACGCGGTGCGACGACACCGTGCCCTTTCGTCTCCGCCTCCGACATCAAGAAACAATAACCAATGGAGGGGTGTCGGGCCGTGTTGGTTCAGCCCGCACCCTCCACATTAAGTGATATCTATTGGCCAATGACGAACCAAAACATTCAAAGAAGAACGAGGGTATAATTTTATTCATTTAAAAATAAAAAAACCCCATACCTTGTATTTCCTTGTTGAACGTTGATGAGTCACAGAAGGCGGATATCGCGGAAGACGGGCGTTGTTCCATCAACGTTGAAGGGAATGTCATTGTCATTGGTGACGTTTTTCGCGGGCGATGTCTTCCCTTTCTTACCCCAGTTGGAAAGAAAGGAGATGCATTATCATTATTCGGTGGAAACAACGTTCTTCATCAAAAGAAAAAGTGTTCTTCCAAGAGCTCTCTCCAAGCTCTCCAACGATTATGCCAACCCCAAAATAAAAGATCATCTTCCATTATTTTAATGTTGTCATAATGAATTCAAAATAATTCAAACACTCAAATTCATTAATTAAGTTGGGTCACTTAATTAAATGTAAGGAGATGGAATGAATTTCAAGGGACTCAAATAATTAAATACAAGGGTGTGTTGGAACATTAATGGGAAGTCCAAGAGTTAAAGGGGGTTCAAGGGAAGTTGGGGGGTTTGAGCTCATGTGGGCCCCACCACATAATATTCTCCCATGGGAGGTTATGTGGGGGTGGGACCCACCTCCAACTTCCCTTTGGAGAATTAAACTTCCATCAAAATAAAAATTATGTCACACATAATTTTTATTTAATTTATTAAGAATCCACTAAAATTAACTTTCGCTCTCTATAAAACCCAACCGTGGTAAAGGTCTCCTTAAGCGAATACCGGTGCTGCGAGTTCATCAGTGTCCTTAGATTTCAATTCGGAGCACCAGTTCAAAAGATATAAAAACCCGCACGTACGTTTACTGAACGTACCCAAACAAAACTTCAAGAATTGATTCTGGGCACACCGGGCCATGGAATCAAGTGCCGTCAGAAACTGCAGACTCGTAAAATTCACATTTATTTGAGAAAAAAAATTTCCACAGGATTTCCAGGTCTTTACAATACATTTCATGGATCATTATATTAAGTCATGTAACAAATTATATAATTTCATATTACATGAATTATTAAATAATCAATGAATATAATTTTTTCATGTATAACATAATACATGAAATTGGGGGATATACATAATAATAGAAAATAGTTTCCATATTATTCAAGTCTCACTTACAATACCATTATAGAGGAAAAATAACTTTACTAAAAAAGTTTAATCCTCATTCCATATGACATAAATTATTTTCATTACATCAAATTTTCATTTACAAAGTACAAATAGAGGATCTTTTAATGTTTAGTTTCATGGATATCAGGAACAATAATATTAGAAAACATAGAACCTTCCTCTAATCCACAATAATTGATTCTTCATGGGTTCATCATAATTACACTTACTATATATCATATCCTTGGGACAAAAATCAACGAAAATGGGTGATCATGAGTCCTGATAAGGGAATTAGTAAGAGAGACAAATGACATGTATTCTTGAGACATATCAATAAGATCCTAATTAAAAAAAATACTGCATGAGAAATAGGCATATAATAATAATAACATGAATGAAAACATGTAAATGTGTATATATCCTTTAACTTATAAATTTATAATAATATCACCTTGGTTAATAACCAAGGTGTCATAAATGAATGTTTCTACAGTTATTCACGAAGGAATTGTAAAACATGTCATCTATAGTGATTAATTTTTTTACCCAATGAATTAAGGTGATATCATTTTAAACCTTCATAGGTATTAATTAATCTAATACACATAGTTAATAATCAATAATTTCATTAATAGACCATGGTTTATAAAGAATGAATTTGCTATCAAAATCATGGAATTTCAAAAGTTCTTAAAGACACGATTATAATGTTATTTTTAGTCCATAAAAATGGAATGTGGGTTTCTCATGTTTAAATCCCAAAATTAGATAAAGAATATTTAATTATAGGTGAATACCGTGGGAATAAAATAATTTTTGGGTATTCAAAAAAAAGAAAATAATTAAGAATTTTTGAAGGGTTAAAGAGAAATATTACCAAGTAAACCCTTTAGCATATGGAGTATAAAAATTGGTTTTAAAATGGGTATAATGGGGGGATACAAGATCCTATATTGATAAAACATAATTTTTAAGAATGTGTGATAAAACGAGTAATATACGAGAGTGAACATGACATTTAAAAGGTGCATAAAAAAGGGGTTCTTGAATTGAAGATAAAAGAATGATAATTTGATTACCTTGAAGAGTTACACCTAAATATTGAGGAATCTATCCTTAAGGGACTGAGGAATCTTGGAAAAAATCCTTGGGGGAAAAAATTACTAATGATTGTGGAGGATGGATTGGAAGTGAATAGTAGAGGTGAAATGGTTAGAAATTTATACTAAAAGCGGAGGATTTGATTAATAATTTTCAAATATAGTACTGGGAAATCTAGGTTTTGGAAAATGAAAAAACAATAGATTTCCCATGGGTTTTCCCATGTTATCGAACATTTGGGACATATTCTAGGTCATGTTTACCCCAAGAACTATGAATTATTTTAGATCAATTATTTTTGCAAGTAAAATAAATGTTTCCACAATGTAATGATTTTAAAAACTATGTCTCCATTTTAGACTTTGGAAAGTACATAATATGATTAGAAATTGATTAGAATTTATTAAAATTGATCATATTAATAAAATAAAATATTTTAGGACATGGGATTTATTTAATTAATTAATATTTAATTATGAAATAATTTTGATTTCATTGAACATACCAAATAACTCAAAATGTATTATTACTATTCACAGAAAAATAATGTTTTTTAAATTCTCATATATTCCCCGTAAACTAATTTTGATGCGATATCCTAAAAAATTATGTTTATTTTATAAAAATAATTTTCTAAATATGATTATTTAATCTTTTAACTATAATATCATTATTTATTAAATAAATAGTGGGTTGAAATGTATAATAAAATTTAGTACAATAAAAATTTTTCAAGGAAATAGTAAATTTATTTTATCCCTTTTATTTGAATGAGAGTGTTTTATCATTTTATTTTATTGAAATAACTATTATTCATAATAAATTAGTTTATTATAAAAAAGTATATATTTTTTGAAAAGTATAATTTTTGTTAGAAAATTAAATTTATCCAATTCTACAAAAATATAACCAATATTTTGATTAAGAAAAATTATTCAAAAAAAATGGAAATTATGAAATAAGAATTTTAATAATAAAAATGTACCAAAATTTAAGTAACTAATACCTCAACTTATAACCCCTTATAAAAATCTTGTATGTCCTACGAGTATGGTGTGAAACCGTGATAAATTCCCGAGGCAGCTCTTCTATTATTGACCGAGTGGGAATTCCACTAACTGGGACTACTCAGATATAATATTTTTTTCAAGCTTAAATTATTGAATCTCATCATGGTATTGGCCAAGGGGGAACTCCAGTGATGCTACATACCTCCCAAGTTTTAATTACTAGGATTCATATGGCATGACTCTGCTAGTTGAGTCCATCACTTATGCTTTTGTAATAATTATTCTTTTTCATTTAAACAAATAACTCTAATTTTACAATTAGAATTATTATCAAGATTATATTTTATATAGGTCATATAAACCAATTTTCATATTTGACAAACAGTCTTATAGCTATCAAATAATGATCGTAACATTTCCATTTATACACTATAAATGAATCTTCATTATTAGTGAGATAATATTTTATGGTGTGTGAACCATATTTTTAGGAAACAAAATATCATTTAAATTTATGGATCATTATATTACTCCCCCTAAAGAAATTAAAACCCTAAAATTTCAACATGTTCTCCAAGTTGAGAAATATTTTGTGTACTTATGACTCATTGTCTCCTCTAATTTCCACGACACTTATTTATATTATAGTTCCTCCACAAAACTTTTCAGAGGTGTGTATTCTTATTTCGTAGAACCATGTATCCAAGATCTCTAAAAAATAATCCGAAAACGATTGGTCATGTTTCATTTTTACCACCTCTGGATTAAGTTCATGTGGGTGATCTGATATGTACATCCTCATGAGATATATGTGGAATACATCATTCTCATAAACCAAACTAGGTCGACCCTGTACCGGTCTCCCAAGTCAATCCATGGAAAGGCCCAAAGGGCTATCTTGATCCCTACGAGCTAGCAACTTCTGTTGGGTATCAACAAAGTACAAGCACAAACGATTTCACCCTGAAATAAATAGTAATGAAACAAACAGAAGAACTAAAACAACTACCCAATATATAAATGAAATTGAATTGAACATCAATTATAAAAGAAACTGAATGTACAAATGAACAATACAAATAAACTGACCAAACATAATGATGAACCTAACTATATGTGATTCCACTAGTTACTCTCCCACAAAACAATCACACATCTCTCAAGGTGATTGTACTCAAACTGAAACCTATGCAAGGGAAAAAAATAGAAATGAAATACATGAATAAGTATTAAAACTCAATAGGCTATCATGATAATCTATTCTAAATTCAATTACATTAAAATAAAAGAAACATCAATTTCACATTCTAACTAAAATATATAAAATTATTATTTTCTACACATTTAATTAAATAAAAATTATAACTCATTTCCCTAACTAATTTCTAAAAATACATTCATTTCATTAGTGTGCTGTTGGAATTTTCAATGGGAAAGTGATGTCTATATTTGTCAGCTTAAAAAAATAGGGTAAAACTCATTATATGATTTTTTTTCATAAACCCTATTATATTTATCCCATAAATTTCCATGAAAAAATGACACAAGTTGGAACTATAGTGATCGCACAACAAGAACAATGTAAATATACACATGAGTATCACATTTATCTCTGCAAGAAACGAGAATCCAAAGGACATGGGTGAACCAAGGAGATCAGGAATAATCTAGAATAAACCAATTCATAGGACCCCATGTTTTGTAGTATGATACACATGATGAAATTAAAACACTCAAAATTCCCAACCACCCTTTCCCAAGACAGGATGAGAGAAAATATCATATAAATAAACCCAATATATCCACCTACTATGGGCCACTGGTTAATATAGTGACCTTCCTGGGAAACAATAATTCATAGAAAATTATTTCAATATGTCAAGTTACCATAAATTATTTATTTAATGGGGGTGAGCCAACTGATTCCATCCAAACATCCATTCACAAGATAAATTCAACAATTAAAATTCACATCAAGTATCACCCCAAGTCACTCCATGGACCGATCTCAAGCCAAATAACAAATAGAACATAATGAGTCCATCCCAAGGGATGCTAATAATGGATAACATGGATTCCATAGTGAGGAAATCCCATCCATTATATACATATATTAGTCATGAGAATATCTAAACGTGGGTTTCCATACTAATAATTTTTCACCATTTTCACAATGTTTCCAAAGAGGCCATTAACCATTCCAAAAAACAACAAATTATCAATAGTACACATTTCAATTTTAATAGAGTGGTTTATACACACCATTTTAGAAATATACACCTTTACATAAACCCCTAATACATTCATGCTACACATTCAAAACACATCCATTTTAATAAAAATTCCAAATGGGAAATTCACATGCAACTCATACCAAATCAATTTTAAAACAAAAAATTATTACATCATATAGCTAAAAACTAATATAGAGACCATTTAAGGGATCTAGAATAAAATTTCACATGCATTCAATATATTTAGAAATCCAAAAAATCAATTTATATCACAAACAACCCATAAAATACAACTGGGCATTTTATTGAACACATGACATGCGACATTTAACAAAATCGAACACACATAATGGTAAAAACCACTAATTTAAATGCCATTATTTTTATAAATCTACTTAAACATGTTAAAAATACCAGAAACCATGTGTGAAATCTATCAAATCATTTTTTGAAACATGCAGTATGAAAAATTTTAACAAAACAACACAACCTTCCATAAAATGAAACATTAACTGCTACATTGCACACCCAAAAATTTATACAAGTATTGTATATCAATGTTAAGAATATAAATATGGAGAAAATAGCAATAAAGAGATGAATCGTATGTTATAAACTCAATTTCATGTGTTAAACTACCTCAAAACCATAGAGTAATTGAAACACACACCAAAAAAACACCCACCGCGGTTTTGAAAACCCTAGATCTATGAACACCAGACCTAAAAGAATGAAAAGCCCATAAAAAATCATTGGAAAATAGAAACCTAGGTCATCCATGAATAAGAGTGAAGATAGAACCATGAAATAATATTAGAAGGAGGATGAGGGAGGGGGAAGAGAAGGAAAAATACCATGGAATCTAGCCAACCCTTCAAAATCTCTAAGATATACACCATGATAGTAGGAGGAATGGATTAGAAAGACATGGGAGGGATCCTTAGATATGGGTGCACCATGGGAAGAATATTTGGGCACATTTGGGTCCAAAGCTTATGAGGGGGAAAAGTTGAAAATATAAAATTTTATGTTCTGGACAGAGTCTGCTATTTCGGCTGCATGATTTTTTAAACCGTGTGCCAAACCATTCAAAAGATATAGGAGTTATTTCATAGTGACTTCTAAGCAACAACATGAACATGTTACAACTTTGTGGTAGGTTTTATACCTCCCACATGGTTACCTAGGTTCGACCGAATGGTTTATCAAACCATGCAACAACCATACGTAGGGCCTTTTTAGGCAAAACCTCCATGTTTTTTCCAAAATACCCAAAAGAACAATGGATAAACCATGATTAAAAGACTAAAGAAATAAAAAACATCAAAACTCAACACTTGTCACACCCAGAACATGATAATATAGAGTGATTCTTAATGAATCTAAATAGAAACAAAAAATTGAAAAAATGTGTGTGACAATTCTCTCCACCATTAAAGAATTTCTCCCCTGGAAAGCCATAACATTTCTTGCTAATTGACCAACGCCTAAGGATTAAACATCAACACAATCCATCCTCTTAAACCAAAATTATCACACCCACTACTAATAGATATTATTCTGCTTTTTCAAAATATACCCACAACTCAGAACTATTTCCCAAATAGGATAAAGTCAAGCAACTGCATCCACAACCATACTAAGAAGGAGATCATTAGTCCTTTTATCAATAACCCCAATGAAATAAAAGAACATGAGGACTCACAAAGTACAATGATATCAGTGAAAGATGTAATGGACTACACACCATTAGAGAACTACTAACATCCTACAATTTCATAGAAGAAAACACAATGAGACCCATAGTGTGTCTCCACACCATTAATAACCATCTAATAGTGACCAAACGAGAATTAAACATGAGCCAAGTATCATGACTCTTATATATAGACCAACCTAAAACCCCATACAATGATATATCATCCTTGGTCAATAAGAACACAACAAAGGCATTGAAACTATCCAGTCTTGAATAGAGGGGGTGGGGGGGGGGGGGGTAAATCTAAGCTAAAAACCACTACATAAACTAAAAACCACCACCATAAGGGGCGTGGAGGAAAGTTTACGAATTATTAGACCACTAAAATCATGACCAATAAACATACACAATTATTTTCAACGCGAGAGGAAAATCACAACATTGAGAAACACTAATAAAAACACTAGAACTACCACCCACAGTGGTGGAGGCAGAAACCTAGAAAAACTACCCAATCCTCCATGATTCCTGACTACACACCAAATTCACTCAGGGGCCTATTGATTGATATTTTATGGATGAATCATATACTCGCATGTAGTTAGGAACTCATAACCCAAAACCAAAAATAAATAAAATGATTAGATAAAAGAGGAATATTAGAAAATTTTGGAATAGAAACCACACTTCAATTAAAAAAAGGAGTTCAAATAACGACCCACAACATTCCTTACATTATTTAACTAAACACACTGAAGACACATTCACCTTGAAAAAAACCCTTAAACTAGAATGAAATATATAGAAAGAAACATTAAACTACTTTCCAACTTTCTCATAACTTATGAGAGTTGCCTCCATGATGCATCCTAGAAACACCTCGACTGAATCACTGTATGTGATCGAAGAATCCACAAGAATGGAAGGTTATAGGAGTAATTTGACACGATGGCCACTTGTAACCTAGGATTCAACACTAGATAATAGGAAAACATGATGACCAAAATTTGTTGATGAATGATCTAGAGGTCTTTTGATTCCATGATCTACCCCATCAAATTTCATCCTCATTATCAACTCCTTTCCAAAATCTTCAGCACTGATTGTAGGAATTAAAGGATGAATGACTAAATTAAGAACTCCTTCCATCATTATTTCAACATGAAAATATTTCCTCGTAGCATCAGAAATTGATGTTAGATTGGGCTTTAACACCTTCGTCTTCAAATCTGGATGCAGCCTAGCCTCAAAATGCAAAGTCTTCATAGAGTAATCTAGGACATACATTGAATTATAAGTGACTAAATCCACAAAATGAGTGAAGTACACAAACAATAACCCATAACCATTTTTCAAACATTCCATATCAATCCCCTTTCTCACCCTTTCTATTAGAGATATAATAATGAATGAATAAAGCCTTAAAGAGATCCTAAGTAATATCTTCATTAGAATTGTTTCAAGACACAAACTCCCACCACCTCTAAGATGATCCTTCAAGCAAGAAATTTGAAAACATAACCTACAAAAACTCAGGAAACTCGATGAGGATAATGTTTCTTTAAATAATTGACATCCACATTTCCTATGTGGAAGGGTATGATTGACCATAAAGTATAAGTGCATTCATCTTCTAAAACTAAAGAATAAAATCCTTAGGTTGAACAACCGTACTATGATCACCCATTAAAGCTCTGCGGGGATAACCACTATACTAGAAAAATAAAAGAATCAAATCAAGGCCATCTCAACAAAAACAATTCTCATGATCAAAAACTGCATAGGTGAATGATTTGAACATAAGAAAATAATCCACTATAACATCAAAACATTTCTTTTCGAAAACATATTTAATCTAAACAAACATGGTGGGTTGAATACTCACCATTGGTATTCTTCAGAATCTAAATCATATGAATTTTTTATGCCACATCCAACACCCATACTCTATTCCACACCATGAATCCATTTACATTACCATATACCACCATTCATGTAAGCACCCATAAGAACACCAAGGATTAAATAAAACATTCTCATTTCCCCTTACAAATCATTCATCCCATTTGAAAAATAACGAACCTTCCAAATTCTTAGTAACAACCAAGACAACAACCATTTTTGAAATTCACCTATCAAACCATTTGATTAATAACTCACTCAATTTTCATTAAAAACAACCACTCTCTTTCTGTAAACACTAAAAGGGAAATTAATAAAAACCCATTTTCAATGATCTTTCACAAATTAAATTTTGAAAATACTTTCGTCAAATTCCCAAAATGAAACTATTATTAGTAAAACCCCATTTTTAAAAAATCCAATATAGGGGTTTCTCCAAATTTTTTTGAATTAATGAAGAACTCAAACAACATAAAAAGGGAACTGGCCTATGTGGGTGAATTGACTATATAGTTAGAGGCAATATGACAAACACACTACCAACATAGAGAACCTCCTAAAACCATTCCCCAACACCACTTTACTTTCCAGGCACTGCGAGCACTTAGTGACCATTATTACAACTCCCCTTTTTATATCTTAATCTCCAACCAATTCCTAAAGACCTAAGAAAGTAAAAAACCAGTCATTCCTTGGAAACATGAGGTTCTGAATAAAAAGGAGTTCATGACGATCTTCCCGTACCAACCTCCTGAGTCTCAAAATTCCAAATCCATCTACCTCGATAGCCTCACATAATATATCGTTCAATGAAAAGAAATGACCTCAAAATATCCGACCTCCTTTGACACCATTTTTTATTGAACCAACTAGGCTCAACCCTAAACTGGTTATCTGAGTCGATTTGTGGAAAGGCCCAAAGGGAATTCCCCATCCCCATAGGAAGGAAACTAGTGCCGAGCATCAATAGAGTAATAGAGGTAATTAGTTATCCCAAAAATAAATAATAATAAAATAGATAGTGGAACGAAACCAACAACCCAATATATATTTGAAATTGAACTCAAAATCATTTATAAAAGAAAATGAATGTACAACAGAACAATATTACTTAACTGACCAAACTTACCCCCTAAAATAACTCCATGTGAACCCATAGGTTACTCTAGAGCACAATGATCATGCATTTCTCATGGTTATAAAACTCAATTTTAAACCTTCACAAGGGATAAAAATAGGAAAGAACTATAACAGTTAGAATTAAAACTCTATAAGATAGCCTGATAATCTTTTTTCCAATGCAATTCATTTAAAATAAAATAAAAATAAATTTTGAGTTTTGACTACAACATATAAAGTTACTATTTTCTACACATTTTCATAAAAACAAATTACAACTCATTTATTAAACTCATTTCAAAAACTAGATTCATTTCATTAGTGTTCTGTTACCATTTTCATGGGGAAAGTGATGTCTATATTTTTAATCTTGCACAAAGAGGATGAAATAATTTACATGAAAAGAATCTTTATTAAACTTATTAAAATCATCAAATAAGTTTCTATGAAAAAAATTTCTCAAGAAGGAACTATAGTAATCACAGAACAAGGTAAATGTAAATATACACACAAGTATCACATTTGTCACTACAAACTACAAAAATACAAAAGGCATCGATGAACCTAGGAGATCAAGAATAATCCAAAAGAAAACAATACCAAAGACCCATCTATGGTAGAATACCAACCACGATGAAATAAAAACACTCAATGCACTTGGAAAACCTTTATCAGGACCAGATGATGGAAAATCCCATAGCAATAAACCCAATATACCCCCCTGTAATGGCCCATTGGTTAGTATCGTGACCTACCAGTGCGACATTAATTCTTCAAATAATATCAAAATATGCCAGAATACCATGTCTCAAGTATTTAATGGTGTCGATCCATGTTATTATAGACAAGAATCCAATCACAACATAAATATTATAATAATAATTCACAATAGGCATCACCCCAAGTTACTTGAAGGACCGATCTCATGACACATAAAAAATTGAACATAAAGAGTCTGACCTGATTCACTATAGTAATGGATCACAAAGAATCCATAGTGAGTACATCCCATACATTATATACACATACTAATAAAGAGATCATCCAATGTAGGTTTTCTATAAAAATCATTTTCATCATTTTCATAATGCTTTTAGACTCGCCTTTAAGCATTTTACAAAAAAACTATTTATCAATGGTAAAAATTTCATTAGTCATTAAGAGTTTTATACAAATTTTTTTCCTAATCCAAACATGTACATAAATCTCTTAAAACATTTACGTTACAAACTCAAAACATACTCATTTTTGTAAAAATTCTAATCTGGGCATTCACCAGCAACTCATACAAAAACACATTTAAAACGAAAAATAAATACTTTATAAAGAGAAAAAACAGATTGGAAACAATTTAAGGGATCTAAAAAAAAATTTAAAATGAATCCAATTAATACATAAATCCAATAAAATCAATTTATATCACAAACAACCCATAAAATCCCACATGCCCATTTATAGAAGACAAGACATGCAACGTTTAACAAAATCATTCCATATAACATTGAACAAGGTATAAGAAACTAATTATCAGGCCATAAATTTATTCAATATACTAAGACATGTTTAAAATACCACATACCATGTGTGAAATCATACACATCATTCGAAAAAAACATGCGGTGTGCATAATTTTATCAAAACAACATGATTTTCCATAAAATGAACCATTTACTGCTACATCACTCACCCTAAAATTTATTTATGCCTTTTTATATAAATATTAAGAATATAAATAAGGTGGAAAAAGAAATAAATATATTAATCATTAATTATAAATCCATGTTCATGGGATAACCTACCTCAAAACCTTGGCACAATGGAAGGGCATGCCCGAAAACACCCACTGTGGTTTCCAACTAACTAGATATATGAAGAATATCCATAAAAGAACAAAAACCCCATCAAAAAATCATGGGAAAATAGAATACTATATTTATAATGACTATAAGAGAATATATAACCAAGAATGTATATGAGAAGGAGGAAGAGGGATGGGAGAAGAGAAGAAAAAATACCTTGGAATCTAGCCAACCCTTCAACTTATCCTGGATCTACACCACGATAGGAGGAGAAATGGCTTGGAAAGCCATGGGATAGCTCCTTAGGTCATGACCCATAAGGGGAATATGATTTAGGTGTAGTTGGGTCTAAAAATCAAGAGGGGGAGAGTTGGAAAATTAAAATATTATGTTCTGGGAAGAATTGCATGGTTAGGCCACATGATTTATTAAACTATCGGCCAAACCATGCGGAAGACACATAGGCCACCATAAAACCTCTCCTAAGTGACCCAATACCCATGTGAAAACCTTTTATTTGGTTTATATCTACCTCAAGGTTAATTGGGTTCAGCTGTAGTGTTCATCAAACCATGTGCCAACCGTTCTTAGGTCATTTTAGGCCAAATTCCCTTGTTTTATTTGAAAAATCTCAAACGAACCATGGATCAAACATTCTAAAATACTAAAAAAAGAGAATAAATCAAAATCCAACACCCATCACACCCAGAACCTTAGAAAATATAGGGAATCCCAATGAACTAGAACATAAACCCGAAGTTGAAAAACATGGTGTGATGATCGTGAACTTGAGAATGATTTGGTAGATGTTCTAGACAATTTCCCACTTATCCTATGAGAATAGAGATGTCATAGGGTCTAACATACCTGACGATAAGCTTCCCTTTCCTCTAAAACCACATGACTCTCTTCCATGGTGATATTTTAAGGAAAATATTTCACCAATATTGAACTCCAATTCCCTTCAATAGTTTTTAGTATATCTCTATTATTGACATTGATTAGCCTTTATGGGGTTTTGGATGGAATTTTTTTTAACTCTCACACAATATCAAAACCGTACATCTTCTTCTCACTAAAGTTATCCCAAAAACTAGTTGTTCTATATCTTTTCTCCAATAGAGATTCATATGTTACCATTTAAATACTTGAGTGGAAGTTGAATTTCTCTAAGAACTCTTCTAATTTGAGGTGTTGATACAAACCACCTTTAAATTCCATTAAGCATGTTATCAGGATTTTTATCAATTGTATAAACAGTCATTTTATATTTTCCATTAGTTTGGGGGTGATATGATATACTAAAATCCAATTCGATACACAAATCATGTTGAATACTTCTCTGTAATTTTTATGTGAGCCTTGGACCATGATTAGATATGATATAAAGTGGGACCCATGGAACCAAACTACTTCCATTCCATAAAAATTGTTAATCTATTAAACATATAATTACTCCAAAAAACTGATGAAATGGGCAGTCTCAGTGATTCAGTCCACTATAAACCATATCACATTGTTTCCCTTTGATGTTCTTAGAAGTCAAGTAAAAAGTTCCATAGCTATATTATCCCACTTCTATTTTGGTATAGGTATGGGATGTAAGACCAATTCAGAATTTTTTCACTCTACCTTCACTTGTTGTCACACTAGGAACCTTTTAGTGTAGTCAACAATATCCCATTTTATATTTTCATAGTAATAATGATCCAAAAGCTCCCTATTAATTTTACTTATTCCATGATTTATAGAGAATATGGATAAATGTGATTGATCCATAATCCCAAAATTATCACCGTTATAGATGGAACACATATCCTTATATGAAATTGAAATATTGTTTCTTGATCAATATTGTATTTAGAAAACATCTCATTCCTCACATCCTCTATCTTATTTGATAATAAAGAAACTTCTCTTTATGAATTCATTATATTATCTAGTAATGATGGTTGAGAAACCACTTAGGATAGGATTGATGATGTACCTTCCCTCATGATTCCCATTTCCAACCATACATGGTCATTCATCATTAGATCTCTTTGAATCATCATCATTGATAGAACAACATGGTCTTTTATACATAATGCATTAGTGAATATTTTTTCTCCACTGGGGTGGTTATGAATTGAGATGTCATAGTCATTAACAAGTTCAAAATATATCCTTTGTCTCTTGTTCAATTCCATTTTCTTTAATATATACATCAAATATTGTTGGTATATGTATATATCAAATTTTCACCAAATAAGACAGTGCCTCTATATCTTTAGGGAAAATATAACAACTACTAGCAGCAGGTCATGCATAGGATAATTCTTTTTTGAGTATTTAACTATCGAGATACATAATAAGTAAAATTATAATTTTCATGAGGACTGGACCAATAACTTTAAGAGAAGAGTAGATAAAAATAAAAAATCCTTATCCAATAGAGTTTAGAGTTAACATAGGTTTGGTAACGAATCTATTCTTCAGTCCATGGAAACATTATTCACACTACTTTATCAAGATGAACATAAACCCTTTCATTTATCATGGTTAGTGGATTATAAAGTTGTGAATTATTTTCTAAAACCCTTCAATAATTTCTTATAAAACCATGGAAACTATGAATCTCAGTTAGTATTGAAGGAATTGGCCACTCCTCCATAACCATAATCTGGGTTTGGTCAACTCATATTCCTTCATTGCTGACAATGATCCCTATGAAATCAACATGTTGTAAAAAAATTCACATTTGATGAATTTTATAAATAGACTCATCTTCCTCATATTTTTCAATATAACGATTAGACGATCCTCATGATCATAATGATCCTCATGAATTTTGGAATATATCATTATATCATCAATAAAAAGTACCACAAATTGATCAAGGTAGTACTTAAAGACTCTATTCATAAAATCTATAAATAGAGTTGGATAATTTTTCAATCATAATAGAATAAAAATAAAATAATAGTTCACATATCTTGGTCAAAAGAATGTACTTTTAATATCATCCTTTTCACACTAAATAGATAATAACTGGACCAAGGATCAATCTTGGAGAATAATTGATCCCCATGAAGATGGTCAAATAAATCATCAATCCTTGGGGGTGGGTACATGATCTTTAATGTGATCCCATTATGTTCTCTGTAATTAATAAATATTCACATTGATCCATCCTTATTCTTAAAAAATAGAATAAGTGATATCCATGGATCGACACTTGGTCAGATAACTCCATTCACCAAAATATCTTGAAATTGTTTATTTAATTCCCCAAGCTCCACATTTTTAGTTCAATATGAGTTATTCAATATCAGTGTAGATCTATGTATAACTTTAATGGATAACTCTACCTATCTTTATATAGTAGTTTTACATATATACTAGGTAATATGTTAATGTATTCCTGAATGGGTGGGGTAATTTATATTTTTATAATTTCATTTCATTCTTAATCTTTAGTAATCATCTCTACAGAGAATGCTATATCAGATGATTTTAGAAAAAACTCAGGTCAGGACATATCCCCATCGAAAATAACTATAGGTTTTCCATTTTTGAGTACTGGGATTTACTTACTTCTACAATTGATCTTAGTATTATAAATTTAGGGATATTCCGTCCCTAGTATTGTGTGAAATTCGAATATGGGAATGACTACTCGATTTGTGATGATATTGCTCTTTCCAATGTCAATAATAGAGTTTATATACACTTTTGTTTTGTGGGAAATCCCTCAAAGAGTCTAGAATAATAACTATGATTTTATAATTTCAGGGGTTGATTCAATATTTTTTAAAAACAAAGAGTCAGTAAAGGAAATCATTGAACGAAAATCAAACTATTTTCATGATTCCTTTGAGATAAAAACAAGAGTACCCATCACCACATAATTTTGAGCTTCTATATCCACTGTCATGATAAAATAAACCTGACCACTACCACATAGCCAATGCTAAAGTTGCTGGTGATTCTCCTCCATTATATCTTGATTTTGAATGTTATTTGTAATTTTCCCAAGCTATCCACATTTTAATTATTGTACCTTATTAAGGGCCTGCATCATCTTCCCGTTGTTGTTTATGTTGAGAAGTTGAGGAATCACCTCACTACAATAGTTCTGAGAAATATGGTTATCTCTTCCTCAATTGTAACATTTCCCACTCTTGAGAAAGCCATTCCCTGAATTATTCGTCCCATACTCATTTCATGTGGGAAGGTGAAATTTCAATCCTCATCTTCTATGATAAAGTTCCTACATATGTTTTCATTCAAATATTTATTTTTTAATTCAATTTTTGGGTCTCCTATGTCTTTCTGAACTAAAGGTCAACCTTTATAGAAATACACATTGTCTCCTAATATAAATCATAGTCTTCATTGGAAATATTGTTATGTAAATTGTGTCTTAGTCCAACGAAGAATCTATCAACCAATATATTTAGATCCACAACATAGATAGATTTGTAAAAATAATTTATTTAAAAGATTATTTCATAGCCTCACACTATATAAGCTTCCTTATTATTTATCTCTAAGAATATCTTATCTATTTTTGATTGCATAAAATAATGGTAATATTTATTGAAAGGTTCCCCTGAACTTTTATAACTCCATAGACTCAATTTCCCTTCTTGGTATCATGTTTTTAATCAGTGTGAACCACTGATCATCTTCTCCCCCTTAGAGGTATATAAACAAGGTGAATTTCTCTTATTCTGAACAATGGAGTCCTTAAAAGACAATTTATATAGGTATTATTCATTGTTAAAAAATCAATGGGTCGATAGATCGAAAGAATTAAGGTAGTCATTATTGGATAAAGGAATTACTAGAAATTTGTTCCCTTCAATGTGAATCTTGTCTCTTGACATGATTTGAGTTATTGTTTATAAAACATTTATAATGGTTCATAAAAATCTTGTGATTAACCAAACATATCCATAGGTTGGGTCAAACTAAGAGTGTGGAGACTCCCATTTTCAAGCACCATTTCTTGTTTGATTCAATATGAAAGAAGTGTTTTTGGGTGTTACCACTAAGTACACTTGTGTTAGAGCCACATCCAATTTTTCTTATCCAGATAAGGATTTTGTGGCATGGAAACCACATATATAATATTTCACCAAAATACAAGGATGTTTTACAATTTTTAAACATTTCTATAGGGTTCATAAAAAGTATTTCCATTATATATTCCCAAAAATACCTAATCCATTTTTTAAGACCAACTATAGAACCCAAAATTTTTATTAATTAAACTTTACATTTACATGGTATAAATAATGGATCATTTAATATTTAGATTAATGGAAATCTGGAAAAATAATACTTCAAACCATAAAAAATTCATCTAATCCAATTGAATGACTTCTTTTTTGGGTTCATCTAAAGTAAACTTACTGAATATTATTTCTTGGGGACATATATCAATGGAATGGGGTGATCCTGATGCCTAGTGTGGGCATAAGAAAGAGAGACACCAAGCCAGTGATCTTAAGACATATCAATAAGAACATGAGCCATAACGATAAGAAATGAGAAAGAGGAATATCAAAATAAAAAGAACATGAATCAAACCATGGAAATGTAGAAAAAATATTTAATAAAGACATTCAGGAGCGTATCATAAATGTCAATCACCAAGGTGGAATAAATGAAAATTACTCGTGTTATTCACCAAGGAATCAGAAAACATATCACTTATAAAGATTAAATTCTTTACCCAATGTATTGGAGTGATATTTTGGAATACAGTTTTTATGAATTAATTAATTTTTCCACATATATCATAATCAATAATTTCTTTAATAACCAACAAATAATAAATAATGGGGTTCTTATCAAAATAATGGTGTTTCAAAAGTTCTTAAAGACATGATCAGTACGTCCTTTTATCCTCCAAAAAGGGAGTGTGGGTTTCTAACGTGTAAATAATGAAATAAATTAATCATGTTTACATGTAGGTGAATACTGAGGGAAAATAAAGAGGTCTTTGTATTCAAAAAAGGAAATAAAAGAAAACATATTAAGGAGAAGATATTTCTTTTAATAAAAATAATGGATTTAAATTGCGGTTATAGAAAAAGATAAAATAACAGGGGACAATGGTATAACCATGAAAAAAAATAATTTGGAAGGAAGGGTATGATCAAAAGGTTAATATAATTGAGTGAACATGTCATTTATATGAAATATACAAAATGATTTTCTTGAATTGAAGATAAGAAAAAATAATTTCCTTACCATGAATAGTTACATCTAAATCATGAAGACTGAAACATTATGTGATTGAGGACACCTTGGGTGGACTCTTTGGGAGGAAAAATACAATATATTTTGGTAGGATGAATAATTACTAAAGATTAGAGGTGAAATGTTCAGGTATTTATATCAAAAGTGGAGGATTTCATTAATAATTTATAAATTTAGGCCTTCAAAATATGGTCATATAAAATGAAAACCATTAGATTTCCCATGTTTTTAGACATTTGGGACATATTTTATGTTTTTTGTATCAACAAGAACAAATAATAATTTAATATTACTTATTTTTTAAGGAAAATTAATATTTCCAAAAGGTAATTTGTTTTAAAAAATCATTCCATTTTTGACTTTGGAAGTTAAACTATATGAATAAAATTGATTAAAATAAATGATATTAATAAAATATCACATTTTGGGTCATGGAGTTTGTTTAATTATTTATTAAATCCTTATAACCTAATTATGACATTATTAAACGTACATTAAAACACAAACTATATTTTCATATTAAAAAAATTAAATAGTTTTAGAAAATTACAACAAATTCAACCTAACCTAATTTTTACTTGATTATTCAAAAAAAATCTTTTTTTTTTCATTAGAATTCTCTAAAAATGATATTTTTAACATTTATTAATAAAAACATTAATTATAATAAATGGTTGAAATTCATAGTAAAATTTCTAACAATAAAACATTTTTAAGGACATAAATAATTTATTTTATCCTGTATATTTAAATGAGAGTGTTTTCATAATACTATTTCATTAAAATTAATATTATAAAAAATACCATAGTTTATTTTAAAAAATTATAACTTTTCTATAAAGTATAATTTGTGTCCCAAAAATCAAATTATCCCCTTCTATCTTAATTAAAACTATATTTTTATTAAAGAAATATATTTTAAAATGTAATTAATGAAATAATATTTTGTATTTGTTCAATGGAATTACATGTTATGTAACTAAGACCTAGATACATAAAACCTTATAACACCCACGTACTACCAAAGGGTATAGTGTGAAATGATGATAGATTAATGGGGCAGAATGACTAACATCGACTGAGTGGTAATTTACACTAACTTAAAATTATCCCATTGATGAATTTATTATAGATTCAGATGATGAATCTCATCTTGGGATTGGACATGGGAAAACCCTAGTGATATTACCTCCCTCTAATTTTCAGAAAAATGGGCTTCATATGGAATGACTCTTTTAAATGATGACATCACATCTTTTTGATACATTAAATATACTTTTTCTTTTATACTTAAAACACCAATTATAATGTTGAAATTATTACGAAGAGTTTTGTTCCCAATGGTCATATTAACTAATTATCATAGTTGGCCAACAATTATATAATGGTTGAATCATGATTCTCACATTTCCATTTATTCTACATAAATACTACTTTATTAATAAAGAGATATGGTTTTTTTTGTATAACACAATTTTTTATGGGAAAATATAATTTAAAATTATCGTCCATTACATTCCAATACTGTATTACTGAATCAGTTTTTCTCCTCATTCTAGTAGTATATTATTGAAACTGTTTTGATTCCTATCCCAGTCTTGTCTATGAATTGATATTTAAATATTTAATCAGATACAGATAATGGTCCCACCCATAACATAATGAAAACCATTAATATGTGTCCTAAATGAAGATAATTAATTAATCATATAAGAACCAATGAGAAGTAATTGGTTTCATAAACATTTCATCATAACATACACCATGAAAATGAAAAGGTTATCATAAATATCATTCCATATTAAATATAAACTAAAAAAATAATAGTGATATTATTCTTCAAAAATACCATGTAAATAATTTGTAACATCAGTTACGTTTTTAGTAGATGGAAATCAATTTTGAATGATCACATCTATTAATTCTTGTGGAAAATATCCTTTAAATTTTGAAAAAATAATGAAATCCATAGAATTATAAAAAAATATCAATGAAACCTTGTAAGCATATAAAGAATGAATGAATGAGTTAAATAATCATAAAATTTGAAAAAAATATTATTTCATATATCGTATAAAAAATTTATTTTGTATTTGTTCCAAACATGTCCCAAAGTAAAACATTTGGAAGATTATAAAAATATTCTTTTCAAACCATTTAGTAATAATTAACACATGGGTAAAAATTAATTTAAAAAAATGTAGATGAATAGAAAATTATTTTGATTTTTTTTAAGAAAAATGAACATTGAATTGAAATATTACCTAGTAGATACTTATATATAAATGATGCTGAATAAAATGATATTATGAAATTAACCTTACGTTAGGTTTGATGTCCTTTGTACATATCTGAAAATCCTTTATAATGGATCAAATAATATTATTAATATATGAAAAATATTATTCTTATTTTTGATATCAAATATGATCTTAATATATCATCTTAGCACATTTGAATCAAGAATATTTCATTATTACCCTTCTTTTTTGTGTTAGCTGCTTCATTTTCCTATCCAAGTTTTGTCATATTCGTTCCTGCTCTTGTGCATAGGATATAGTTCGGTCATTTCCAGAATGGTATTAGGTATTATATATCATATTTATCCATTATCAGAATTTATATAATCATTCATGAATGTTGAACATTGAATATGAATCACATCACATCATGTAGAAAATAGGTCATACGTACCCATGAACAATTTTATCATTCCCTTAATGGTGAAATGGTAAATAATTAGACAATATATTTTCATAGAATCATGAAAAAGATATAATTACCATATATATATATATTATTTCAATCATTATACTCATCCAAATTAAATGGTTGTGAAAAACATAGTACACTATGGGGTGGATAGGGTGAATCGTATGTACGTAGGTGCAATGCTTTTGTTTTTCATAGGATAAATAAATGGAAAAAATAGGATCATTTCATAATCATAATAAAATATCATAATATATTTGATACTAGATTTAATACATTATAATGGAAAAAATACATGATGATTATGTAGAATAAGAAATAATATTGGAAGAGTCGGTAAAGATGATTACCTCTTCTTCGGCGAACTTATTTTAGATTACCTCTTATGGGTTATAGGGTTAGTCTTTTGAGAAGACCAAAACCTCAAGAAATTTTCTATGTATGTTTATTTTATAAATTTATAGGTTAGGTTCAATATTTAATGCTCAATATTATTTGAATATGTGAGGTAATATGTGACCTTTTATTATTGAGGAGAGGGGCACTTTTGGAAATTAAAAAAATATTTCCTTATAATAAATTCAATATTAATATAAATACCTAAAAAGGGCCATGTATTAGAATATTATATGAGATTATTTAGTATTATAACCAACTAATGAAATTTATAAATTTTTTGGTATTATTTTAAACCTTATCATTTTGATTTACCCTTTTTTAATCTATTTTAATTTTAACCAAGGAAATACATTTTCAATATTAAAATGTTGTAATTTTTAATTATGTGATGTTAATTAGACCAAAAATGATAAATTAATAACATTTTAGAGCATATGATAATAATTTTCAATTTTTAAATATACTTGAAGATTTTTAAATAATTTAATAAATTATTATTTTGATAAAATATCTTTTGTTTCAATTTTCACTTTTTTTATTACTTGAACTTTTATAAATATCCATATAACAAGTTAACCTAGAAAATAAATATTATAATATATCACTAAGAGGTTAATATCAGCTAGAAGTTTATTTTATCACAATAAATATCTAAAATTATATTTATTTTAATATTTTGTAAAATTTATTTGATAGTTACATTAATAAAATAATTACCACAACAACATTAATTATATAATATGATTATTTATATAGTAAATCTAAAAGAATATCAAGATTAAGATAAATAATATTGACTTCATAAGAATATCTATAGGCAAATATATATTTAACGTAACCCTATATTAAAAATGATATATTATTTAAAACATCAATGGAACATCTTTGAAATTTTATTGAATGACATATTATAAATATCCAAATCTCATTTAAGTTCCCCAAAATATTAATAAAATAAATTTGAATCATAATTTTTTTTATTATTTTAAAAATGTACATTTATCTTCTCTCATAACATTATTTTTTTTGCATGTGGACAAATAAAGGATAATTAACATAAAGAGAGTGATATTTTGCGACTTTCTTTGATTTAAATATTATAAATGTCATTTTCATGGAAACGATTCTATTAAATGACATAATTACAATTCATAAGTATTAATGTTACAACTATCTTCATCCAATAAAAATTGATCATGTTTTTGGGTTATTTTTTAGTTTATCATTTTATTTTTAAGCTAAATTACCTAATTACCCAACTACCCTTTAAAATTATAAAACAATTTACAATGGTTACTATTCATATTTGAAAAATGGGACCAATTAAATAAATTTATAAAATATTAATATAAAATTTTTATTCAATTTTCAAAATTATAAACACATAAGTCTCATAATTTAATTTATAATAAATCTTGTAAAATGACATGAATTTTTTTTAAAGAATAATTACCTTTTAAAACAAAAAATGAATTTATAATAAATTCTTGTATACAATTTTTTTTATATTTTTTTATTATTTTAAATTATTAATAACTAATTAAAACTCAGAACTAATCCAAAATATAATTTGACATTATAACAACCTTTAATTAAAAATAGTTTTCAATAAAAATCATTATGTTCACTATTCCTTAAAGAAATAAATGTTTTTAATCAATTATAAAAAATAATTTTAAGATAATTATGAAATATATATTTATTTTTTTTAATATAAATTATATATAACTTAGATAAATTAGTATTCATTATTAAGAAGAATAAAAAATCACATCCTAAAGAAAAAGTGTATTATTTTCTAAGAATAAATTATGAATACTAAGAATTCTGTGAACATTTTATATGAACATAACAAAACATTCATATTTAGTTGGAGATTTATATACATTTCATAATTTAGTTATTCATATTTATTTCCACAAATTTAATGTTTATGTTATAACAGACAGATAATATTATGCATTCTGTTTAATCTCCGAGTTACGTGAAAAACATGCTACAAAAAAATTAAAATTATTTATTTATAAATATTAATTAAAATAAAAGGCTGTAACAAGTTCAACCACTCACATCCATTTCTTGAAAATTTGGTTACATTGTTTCATTTTTCATTAATTATGTCCTATATATTATTTTCTAAAAATGATACATTCAAAATGCCAATCTTTTGAATTTATAAATTTATATAGTAAGGATAAAATGTAGATAAGTTTAGATTGAAATGTTTATTGGAACTAAAAATTTATTTTTTATCATTTTTATTTAATAATAATTTTTATTGAATAATTAATTTTATTTTTTTATGAATTTATGACACACTATTTATTCTATTAATTTAAAAATAACTTTATGATTTTAGAAATATTAAAAATAAAAAAAATCATTGAATTATAGTGTTCCAAATATCCCTTAGATAAATATAACATACTAGGAATTTATAAATGTTTTATATTTAATGTCCAATGATATCATATTATATTTAGTGTCAAAATAAATTAATAGTGTCAAAAATGACATTAATGTTATTTTATGATACATAATGTTTCATTAAATTATTTAAAATTAATAAAAACACAAAAGAGAAAAATTAGAATTATAAATGGACTAATATATCTTCCAATGTACATTTATCATATAATTAATACTTGATAAATTTAATTATAACCCTTTTATATTGAAAAACAAATTACTGAGGCTAAGATTAAAATTGCTAAACCAAGGGGTTACACCTAAAGAGAAAGTCTAAAATTACCCAAAAACATTTATAAATGTCATTTAAAAAATGATATATTAACACTAGAGTATTTTTATTCAATTATCTTTCCATTTGGATGAATTTGAAGAATTATTTTTATTTTAATATTTTTTGTAATTCCATGCTTGTCTTTTCACTACCTTATAAAAGGTCACATATTATCTCTTTAATTAATCCCTATTGATCATTATATCACCATAAATTCTAGTTAAATTTTATTATAAAATTACCCACAATTTTTTTGGGCTTCGGAAAACACTATTCTAAGGTTCATTAAGAGTGGTTCTAAAGGAGATCTCCTAAAGAAGGGGAAATTATCATAGCCTACCACTTTAAGTTTATTTATTCATATACCTGATGTAAAAACTAGTATTCATCATAAATTAATAACATAAAAATCCTTAATATAATGAATTTTTTTTATTTTATTGTAACAACCATTATACACCTTATTTCCGATAAAATATGTAGTGAAAGTATCGCTCATCCGTACGTGTGAACTACCACTTCCACATAATGATACAATTAATTTTTCATAATAATATTAAAAGTACGGGTATTATCATGGGAATAATGTTTAAAAATTACATTTATATAGTTATTATTATTAGGAAATTTTAATATCATATCAACCAAATTACATTGAAATCCTTTTTAAAATTATAACGTTGCTCGTGTGTATGGGTGGAAGAAAACCTCTAAAAAGTAATGCAATTAATTTTTTATATCTATATTATATGAATTATTATAATGATTTATTTAATGAATAAAAATGATATATATGATATTTTAATTAGTTTGTAATGGTGAATTATTAAATACCATAGTTTTGATTCTGTTTTGAAATGCGAAAACAATGATCATGTGTACGTATGACCTATAATCCCAATGATTGGTATAAATTCAATTTTCTATATATAACCTTCAAAGAGGATGATAAATAGGTATTTAATAAAAATATATGATATTTATATAAAAAATAAATTTTTGGATACTATGTAACCATGGTAAAAGTATGTGCAATGTAACTGCCAAATGGGAATTCTCCAGAAAAATGTAACATATAAAACTCAGAAATGATGATTTTAATAATGTATTATTAATAAATATGTGATGAAATGTTACTATTGTATCATGTATGATATAATAATTATTTATACGTATCTATTATAGAGTTATAATAAATTTAAATTTATTATAGGGGTTTTTTGAGAACCTTTGAGGAATGTAAATTTTGATGTAATATATTTATGTTACAATCTAGTTGTTTTTTGAGATTATTTATGATTATTATTCCAATGATGAAATTATATGATAGACCTATCAATAATCTCATGAATATTCTCCTCCTATGGGTTTTTAATGAGAATATAATTATTCCTTTAATTCTATTTTCATTGTGTTCCTAGGATACTGAAAGATCAATATTAAGAAAAATCTGATTTATTTCTCTCATCAGTTGAAGTTACCTTTCCCTCCATGTCCTTGTTTTCTAAAAAAATGAATATTTTTTTTACTATTACTGATTTTTTTAAATGACATTTTTATCAATGTTTTATTCTTTTGAAAAAATATGTAATAAATATTCACTTTGTTTTCCAAATGAGGTACTATTGACTTTTTATAAAAAATGTGTAAGGAGTATTTGTTTTAATGTGCACAATATAAATGGAGTTTCCTTACACTATGAACACTATAATATTTAAATTTTCCATTAAAACTTTATCATGTGAGTTTTTTGGAAAATGATTATAGAAACCAAACCCCACATATCCCGAAGTAGGTGAATTTTACTTTTTTATTGTCATAATTATACGGAATCAAATCCTAGAGGACCTAAGTGTTTAGTAGTTTTGGTAAACTAGATACGTACATGAGACTTGTATTATGAAAGATGACACTAATTACCACAATTTTTTTTTCATTTTAAATAAATAAATAACTTTGATCATAACACTGATACATCTACCAAATCCCTTCATATATTTTATATCACACTTATTTAATTCCTGGGGAAAATGATAATACGGGAGAGCTCAAATTTTAAGTAAGAGAAAAATATAGCGAAATCAATAATGAATCAATGAGAATAATAACAATGGCATTGAAAATAATAGAACAAAGATACTATATGATAAAAAACTGAGAAGGAAGTGCTTAAAAATAAAAAAAGTAATATATGGAAACACAATCCTTTCAAATAACTAGATATGTAAAAATAAATATATCAAGGTAAAATACTCAATCATATGTCATTTAATCCGAGAACTGAAAAAATGTGTATCCATCGATATGTCAATGCAAAATATCATGGATGAATAATAAATGAAACTAAATAAGGGAAATTATTAATTATAGGATGCCATGTTTCCCAGGAAAAATATATATTTAACATCAAGATACAATTTAAACATTGAAAATTTGAGTAACTAATTCATCTCAACAGAATACTAATGCATTGAGGGGCTTTCATTTACTAGTCCCTAACTTGTAGAGCTTGAATTAACAAGTCTCAAACCCACATGGCACTCTTTAACTTGTCCACAACATTTATATTTCTTTTCTAAAGAATTAAAGCAAATAATGTTCTTTATAAAACATTCTAATTGTATAAAGGATTCTTATTTGTCAATATTTCCCCAATCAATCAAATAACAATCAATGTAAACACCATATAAAAAATGATATATAGTTTAGGAAATGATAATGTCCATTATTTGAGAATATATATATTCAAATAAATTTATAATGAAATATACTTAAAATAAGTTTTTTTAAGAGAAAGTTAACAATCAAAAAATGATGTGAGATTTCAAAGAAAATCATTAATAACAACATTGAGGGGAATAATTGTTAAACATTTAAGTGTTTCATATCACTTTGAAACATTTGAATCATGTTCTCTAGAAAGGTATGATGATAAATTACACTTATAATATAACTAGAATAATTTTATTCATGAAATAATAATAAATAGGTGTTATATATACTAAATCAAATTGAATTGGATCATAATAATAAAAATATCTCAATGAAATGTCAATTGAGTTGGAATTACCTTACAAATGTGTACCAAATGTATTAGAAAACCCAAATGTAATAATCATTAAAGAAAAAAAATTTAATAAAAAAAATATAATAGAATTTATTATATTTTATACCAATATAGATTTATTTAAAGCATATATAATAAATTAGTTGCACAATAATAATTTTTGCCTCATTGAAAGACAAGTAAGACAAGAATCCCTTACCTTGAGTTTCTTTTTAGTTGAACATACTTTAACCTCAGTTATAATAAGATTATGTTAACTTCATACTTTATTCAGAAAATTTTTCATGTTTCTTGTAAAGACCCGGAAATTCAGTGGAAATGTTTTTCTTAAATACATGGGAATTTTACAGGTACACGAAATATGACGACGCACGATTCTGGGGCCTGGAGTGCCCGGAATGATCCGTCGAAGTTTTGTTCAGCTAAATTTAACATGCGTAAGAAGTTTTCTTGAAAAAGTGGAAAAACTCTTAAATATTTACTCTGAATAGAAATCAGAGGCCACCATTGTAATTAGGATGGTGGGTTTACCCTAGGTGTGACTTAATTTTAGTCGGCACGAGCCTCCTGTGAGAAAAACCAAAAGTGGCATAATCGTAAATACAATAATTAAATAAAGTTATTTTTTTCAAATTCTTATAACTCACAAAAGGTAACTCAAATTAAAAATATGAGACCATCACTGAAGTAATGAGGGTTGACTTTCTTTAAGTAGATACTAACTTGGGTCAGCGAGGGCCACCAGAGAATGTTAGTTTTTGGCCGCAAATAAAATAATTAAATGAAAATTATTTAATTGAAAAATTCTTAACTTTTAAATGGTAACTTAGATTGAAAATATGAGGGTAAGGTTGTGTTCGTTGGGGTGTCATTCATCTAGGAAGATCCTAACCTCGACCAGTGTAGGTCGGGGGTAACTGATAATAATTTTCCGAAGTTTTTTTTTCGGGTACGTTTAGTAAACGTGCGAGAGGTGTTTTATAAATTTTGAACCGGTGCTCAGAATTGAAATCTGAGGGCACCGTTGAGCTCAAAGCATCAGTGATTTCTTAGTGAGACTTTTATCACAGTTGCGTTATGACAAAAATGGAAGTTTGATCATGGGTTTTTAATATGTTAAATAAAAAGAAGGGTGAAACTTATTTTTATTATTATGGAGGTTAAAATCTCCATGTGGAGGTTGGGTGTGGAGTCCACCACACCCTAACCTCCAATGGGAGGTTATGGTGGTGGGGCCCACCGGAGCATAACCTCCCTTGGGAGGATAAATAGGGTGGGGGCCACTCGAGCGTTAAACCCCCCTTTAACCCCCCATTTATGTGGGATGAAAACTCTTCACCTTCCCCCATTTTTTTAATGTGACAACTCCCTAAATTAATTAATTTAATCCTTGATATTTATTAATTGAATCCATTTGAATTAATGACAATAATTATATTATATTGAATGCTATTATTTTATTTTGGTTTGCATACTCTTTTGGGTGGAGCTTGGGGAAGGAGGAGAAGTCTCCAACGAAGAATGCGAAGAACACTATCTTCGACTTCGTCACCTCTGATCACTTTCCAATGCACAAGCTTGAGATTTGAGAGTGCATGACGAACGCGACGAGCAATGAATTGACCCCTGCATTTTTCCGTGACTCCGTCAATGATCATTGAAAAATGAGGTAGGGAGATATGTGTTGTTTTATGTATGATTTTTACCCTCTGTTATTCATCAATTGATGAGCACTTTGTTTCCAATTGTTATCAACGCAAAGAGGAGGGCTCAGACCGCACGAACATGGACGACCCTACCCCTTTGTTGTTCTCTTTTGTTGATGATGGAGGTGGTGCAATGACGACCGACATTGGGCCTACCGTAAAGAAAACCTACCGTGAAGGAACAGGCGAAACAAGGCCACCGTGTTGCCAAGATGGTACGACACCGCCATGCCACGTGGAAGTAGTGTCGCGGCCACGATGGGTGGCAGTAGAGGTATGCAGAACCGTCGCGCCATGCAAAGGCCAGCAGAGGGCCGCGGCCAGGGCGGGCCAGGGAAGAGGGGTGAAACGCCGTCATGCCGTTCCATGGTGTGGATCGGCTGGCCGCTTGGGTCAACCAGGAGGTGTGAGACCCAGTTGGGTCCCGCGTGTGCTGCACCCTGTTGGGCCCCGCGTGTGTTGGACCATTGCCACCTGGTGTCGGTTTCATCTCACACCTGAATAGCTCTGCCATTCGGGTGCTAGGGGCACTTACCTCCCACTGTGCATGGATAGGGCAAGATGCCAGGCTGCCTTCGGCTGCGCCGCCCTCGGCCGTGCTGCCCTTAGGCCTGCTAGCCCCCTCGGGCCTGGCCGCTTCCTTGGACCGGGTCGGTCCGACTTTTTCGGACCGGAACCGGACCCGTTTGGCCAGTTTACATCTTTTAACCCATTTCTTGGGCTGCGGGTGTCCGATTAATGAATCGACCACAGCGATAGAAGTCTTGGAGCGAGATGGTTCTTTTGGAATACCCCACTTGAGGTTTGGTCATAGTTGGAGTTTGGTCGGGTTTGTTTGAACCTAAAAACCAACCGGGCCCCAAGAACAGAAATGCCAATAACACACAGACCGGGCGTCCGATTGACACACTATCTATCACGTTGGAACCCTTAAGACATGGATGTCCTTTCGGTTACTCCTTTGTGGAGTTTTGTGGTGGTAAAGGTACAAAAGATATCTCGAGGGCAAATTTAACAGAACTCGTGCGCATCGGGTGCGAGGAATCTGGTGGCTGATAGTGAGGTGGAGGTTGGAGATAGATCATACGGAGGTCAGCGTTCAGAAATCCTGTGCGGGTCAACGCATACCGATCCTATGTGGGTCAGATCCTATGTGGTTCAGTGCTAAGCGATCCTGTGTGTGTCAGCGCATACTGATCCTATGTGTGGCAGATCCTGTGTGGATCATTGAGGGGTTTAGTACCTATTGATCCTGTGTGGGTCAGTCTCCGTATGGTCAGAAGTAGTGCCTCTTAACAGAATAAGATGATCTAGCTTCATGACTAATCATATGTACTTCTATACTTCACTGAATTCATGATTTGAGCCGAGTTATTGACTTTCGTGTTTTCCTCATGATTGAGATGGGTTACTAAAAAACATTGGTATATGTATGGGTATATACATATGTAAGGGTTATCCATTGACTCTGTACTTTTTGGTTATCCTTGTTAAATTTTTTGAGACCTTGAGGGTCTTGAGGTCCCTACCGAGTATCGTTATACTCACCCCTATATGGGGTATGCCCGCACCTTGTTGTGTTGGTTGTGGATGACGGACCACACTGATTGGGGTAGAGAGTAGCAGAACTAGATGGTACCCAGAGGTGGACCACTTAGAGAGACCTACACAGAGCAGAGAGACGTACATGGGGTGTTGAGGAGACCATATGTTCCCACCCTTCAGGTAGGAATGCTATAGGATGGCCCAATATATGCTTTACTTCTTTTCTACAGTAGTACTTGCTTCCAGTTTTACCTGTACTCTACTGTTGGGCTTGAATTTTCGGCCCCTTTTACTTTCTATCACATCTTCTGTATACGGAATTTCTTAGTGTTTTGCTTCCAGTTGTGTACTCTGTTTGTGTGTGTTTAATGTTTATAAAGGAAATGCCTTCCCAGCTTAGGGAATTACACCTTTGGTGCTAGTCGTCAGCCCCTGGCCTATGGAAGGCAGGCTTGGGGTAGTCACGACACGGGTCCCGAGGATAGGTCATGACAAATTGGTATTAGAGGATTCAGTTCTACCGCAGAACATAGAACTCTGATCTTTCTTTTCTCTGAAGTAATAGTTTTAAGGGTACTGAGAGTGTTGGTGTGGCGACCGACGTATCCATACACCAGGACCCTAACTTCTGATTTCCGACTCAGTGCACAAAAATAATGGTTGCATATGTGTTTTCAATAGTTTTCTTTATGTCAGCTCAACCAAGTCAGCTCACCAGGTATAAACTTTTGACCGTGGCGCACCTGTTCTTTATCTGGATGCCTACACGTAGACAACCAGTTAGGGTTCCCGAGATAGTACTCGATGACAACCCACCGAGCGATGAGGCTCCGGTGTAGGGACCTCTTACTATGGTGGCACCTTTGGGTGGTGTACCAGCAGCACCACCACCCGTTGGGTAGGAGATTCCACCAGCCGCATTGGAGGATGGTGCACGACGACTAACCGCGTTGCATGAGTTCTTGCTGAAGAGGCCTCCGAGGTTTCGAGGCAAGACAGATTCCCAGGTAACAAAGGACTGGATGGAGGTGATTACAGGAGTTTTTTGCCAAGTTGAGACACTAGTAGAGCATATGTTGATCCTAGCTACTGGTCTTTTTTAGTGAGTGACCATGAGGATGGTCTGCATAGTTATGAGGTTTCGGTACTTGGACTGTTTTCTAAGATGGTACCTTTGGGAATGTGCCAACTATATCACTGCTCATTGGTCAGCAGAAACTACCGGCAGTACCAGTATAGGAAACTTGTAGGCTTGGTGCCTTACATGTGTGTCAAAATCAGATACCCCTCAAGTTTCGAGGTGAGCCCGACTCACAGGCAACTGAGGACTGGCTTGAGGAGGTGGTTGAGAGTTCCCTTCAGCTTCTACAGTTTCAGCCGGAAGACATGTCAGTAGTTGAGTATTCATTGAGGCATACCAACCATTCCTGGTACTCGATGAATATGATGCGAACATTGCTTCATGGATCGGACATCTGAGCGTGGTGTGTTTAAGAACAACCAAGCCAAAAACGTTTCCTCTATGCATTCCTACTCATGTTTGGGTGCTAGATTGAACCTTCTTGGTTGAATGTTCTTTGGATGATCCGATACAGCTAGTGAATGTTATTAGTAAGAATGTAGGAAACTAGTGCCAGTCTCGGAGACTTTGGCATGAAAGAAGTTTCGTGAAGAGGATGTGACATGGACAGATAAATCTATAGGGCAGCAGACGTGGAGGCAGAGCTAGGAGAGCAGCATGAGGTGTTGTACATTTCGACATGTTACAACCACCCACCAGTGTAGTCCCCACTTGGTTTGGTAGCTGGAGGGCAGGGGAAGAGAGTAGATGCATGTGGTCAAAGAGTGTGACCCAAGGGCTCTAAGAATGATTTGAGGTACGATATGTGTCTATTACTAGCTGTCGTATCAATAGACATAGGTACTAATCATTCCTTCCTTCCAAAAATCTTGTCCGAGAGCTAGAGTTTCCAGTTAAACTGTTGACTTGAACCTCACGTATAGAGATACCTATGGGAGGAGACTTGATAATCACAATCACACCGATGATGTGATCTGACCCTCGAGGCAAGAGTTTCGGTTGGAACCTTTTGGTGGCAGCTTCATGGCCTTTCGATGTTAGTTTGTGTATGGAATGGGAAACCACAGTTCATACACAGATTGATTGTATTAGGCAAAAAGGTTGTGGTATATCTAAAATGTTGGAATAGGGTTTTGCTTGGACAGTGAAAAAGTAAACTCAGACATCACAGGATAAACTCATGGATAGGAGGGTGAAACTGATCACTCTTGAGTCGGCCAACCTCACCCTCATGGCAGCGGAAGTTTTGAGTTTTATGTTCCCAACAGGAGTGGCTAGAGTTCCTCCAGGACTATGACATTGGGATATTATATAATCCTAGGATGGGGGAACATGGTAGCAGACAGACTCAGTAGGAGGTCTACCCTGCAACTGCTGGGTAAGGCAGCAGGGCAGCTAGTTTCTTTACAAATAACCTCTGTGGATAGAGATGGATCGACCTTTCTTCAATCTCTTAAAGTCACTCCACCACTTCTTCAGCGAGTCTGGGAGGTGCAACATGGGGATACTGACTACGAGACACGATGTGCTCAGATATCTACAGGACAAGAACATGATGGATTTTCTTAAGGAGGGGAGCACGTCATCCTCTTCAGAGGACGTACTATGGATCCTGTAGCACATCAGGAGGAAGTGTTATCGGAGTTCCACACTTCCCCTCTAGAGGTACATCTAGAAGTGGCAGAGATGTACCAGGACCTTCAACGAAAACACATGTGGCCAGGTATGAAGAAGGCAGTAATTGTGTTTGTCTCTCGATGCCTCACTTGTTAGTAAGTGAAGGTAGAGAACTAGGTAGCAGTAGGCTTTTTTAAGAATTTACAAGTCCCATAATGGAAGTGGGATGGTATATCCATGGACTTCGTGATGGGTCTTCCTTGTACATCCAGGAGTCACGACTCGATTTGGGTGATCTTCGATGGACTCACCAAGCCGACCCACTTCCTACCGATCAGAGAGTAGGAGTCAGTAGAGAGCTTGGTACACCTCTATATGCAAGAGATTGTGTGTTTACATGGAGTAACATCTTATATTGACTCCGAACATGACACACGATTTACTTCCTGACTCTAGAAAGGGTTGCAGGAAGCTTTTGGGATGTAACTTTGTTTGAGAACCACCTTCCATCCTCAAACTGATGGTCAGACAGGGCGGACCATTAAAACCCTCAAGGACATGTTGTGAGCTTATGTCCTCGACTTCAGTCGTAGCTGGGAGGACCACCTACCATTGGTGGAGTTTTCCTACAACAACAACTATCACTCCACCATAGGGATGACACCTTTTGAGGCATTGTATAGGCGACCTTGCAGATCTCCCTTGTGCTGGAAAGACCCTAGGGAGTCAGCACTAGTGGGACCTGAGATGGTACGGGCTACCATGGAGAAGGTGCAGATCATCCAGGAGTGGATGAAGACTGCACAAAGTTGGAAAAGGACTTATGCTGATATGAGGCAGAGATCTCTTAAGTTCAAGGATGGCGACCACATTTTCCTATGGGTCTCATCTCGACGAGGTCTACAGACATTTGGTCGAGGCATAAAGTTATCTCCGAGATTCATCAGACCTTCCAGGTCATCAGTAGAGTAGTTTAGGTGGCATAACTCTTAGCTCTTCCACCTTAGTTGATTCAGGTGCACAACGTCTTCCACGTATCTCAACTGAGGAGATATGTGCACGAACCTTCCCACATCATCGACCACGGGGAGCTGGTCATTGATGATGGGGAAACTTTCATGGAGGTTCCAGTGGAGATTGAGGATCGACAGGAGCGGGTCCTACGTGGACTGTAGATAACACTGGTGCGCATTTTTTGGCAGCACAAGAACCTCCAGGTGAGCATATAGGAGCGGGAGGCTCAGATGTGTGTTCAATACCCCCACTTGTTTCCTTAGTTCGAGTTTTATCTTACAGGGATGTAATGACTTGAGGTGGGGAGAATGTAAAGAACCAGAAATTCCGTGTAAATTTATTTCATAAATACATGGGAATTTTACGAGTCCGTGAAATCTGAAGGCACACGATTCTGGGGCCCGGAGTGTCCAGAATGATCTGTCGATGTTTTATTAAGATTAATTTAATGCGTGTAAGAAATTTTTTCTGAAAAAGTGGAATAACTCTTATACAGTTACTCAGATCAGAAATATGAGGCTACTGTTGAACTCAGGATGGCGGGTTTAATCTAGTCGTGACTTACTTTTAGTTGGGGCGGGCCTCATGTGAGAAAACTCAAAAATGGCATAACCCTAAATAAAAAAATTAAATAAAGTTATTTTTGTTTCTCAAATGCTTATAACTCACAAATGGTAACTCTGATTAAAAATCCAAGACCGACGCTAAACTCGTGAGGGTAGGCTTGTTTTTAAGCAGATACTAACATGGGTTAGCGAGGGCCACCAGAGAAAGTTAGTTTTTGGACACAAATAAAATAATTAAGTGACAATTATTTTATTATAAAATTCATAACTTATAAACGGTAAATTGGATTGGAAATCCGAGTGTAACGTTGGGTTCGTTGGGGCATGATTCACCTATGTAGAGCCTAACCTTGATAGGCACTGTTTGAGAGTGACTGATAATAATTTTCCAAACTTTTTTTTCATGTACATTAAGTAAACGTGTGAGCGGTGTTTTATAACTTTTGAACCAGTACTTGGAATTGAAATCTGAGGGCACCGTTGAGCACATAGCATCGATTATTTCTTAGTGAGACCTTCACCAAAGTTTCGTTCTGACAAGAATAGAAGTTAGATTTTGGGTTTTTAAATTGTTAAATAAAAATAACGGTGAAACTTATTTTTATTATTATGGCGGTTAAAATCTCCATGTGGAGGTTGTGGGTGGGAGCCACCACACCCTAACCTCCCATGGGAGGTTTTGGTGGTGGGGCCCACCCAAGAATAACCTCACTTGGGAGGATAATTAAGGTGGGGCCACCCGGTCTTTAAACCCACCTTTAACCCCCCATTTACAGGGGATGAAAACTTTTCACCTTCCCCCATTTTTTTAAATGTTCCAAATCCCTCAATTAATTAATTTAAGACCTGAAATTAATTAATTTAATCCATTTGAATTCATTCCAACCATTATATTAAAGGGAATGCTATTTTTTTTGTTTGGTTGGCATAATCCTTTTGGTGGAGCTTGGGGAAGGAGGAGAACTCTCCAACGAAGAATGTGAAGAATTCCATCTTCGACTTCTTCACCTCCGACCACTTTCTGAACCATATGCTTGAGATTTGGGAGTGCATGACGAACACAGAGAAGGAGGAATTGATGCCTGCCATTTTCCATGACTCTGTTAGCGATCATCGAAAAACGAGGTAGGGGGATTTGATTTGTTTTATGTATGATTTTTACCCTCCGTTCTTCGTCGTTTGTTGATAAATTTGTTGCCAATTGTTATCAATTTAAAGAGGTGGTATCAAACCAAAAGAACACGGCCGAATATCTCCCTTTGTTTTTCTCCTTTGTTGATGAAGGAGGCGGTGAAATGGCGGCCGACATTGGGAAGACCGCAAAAAAAACCTACCGTGAAGGAACCAGTGGCGCAAGGCCGCCAGGTCGCCAAGAGGGCACAACACCGCCGTGCCGCACGGAAGCAGAGCCGCGACCATGAAGGGCCACGTTGGAGGTGCGCGGTGCCTTCACACCGCGCGAAGGCCAGCAGAGGGCCGCGGTGGAGGGGTGGGGCACCGTCGTGTCGCGCCAGTGGAACAGGGAAGCCACGACCAGGGCGTGCTGTGGCGGAGGGGACCAGCGTCGTCGTGATGCACCATGGCGGGGAGCGGTTAGCCGCTCGGGCCATCCAAGAGGTGCGATACCCCTTCGGGTCCCACGTGTGCTAGACCGGCGCCACCTGGCGCCCGTTTCGGCTCACACACAAACGGATATGCCCTTCGGGTGCCAGGGGGCGTGTGCCTCCCCCTGGGTGCAGATAGGGCGGGCCACCGACCGCCCTCGGCCGGGACGCCAATGGCCAGGCTGACCTCGGCCGGGCTGCCCTCAGGCTGGGCCTCCCACTCGGGCATGGCTTCTTCCTCAGACCGGGTCGGGCTGGGTGGGTCCGACGGGGTCGGACCGGACCCGGACCCATTTGGCCATTTTACACCTTTTCAAACCTATCTTGGGCTATGGGTTTCCGTTTGACAAATCGCCTGTGGTGATGGGAGTCTTGGAGAAATACAGGTCTTTTGGAATACCCCACTTGATGTTTGGACACAGTTGGAGTACGGTCAGGTTGTTTGAACCTAAAAACCAACTGGGCCCCTGAAACGGAAATGCCAGTAACTCTCAGACTGGGTGTTTGATTGACGCACCATCTATCGCATTGGAAACCTTATGACATGGAGGTCGTTTGGGTTACTAATTTTTGGAATTTAATGGATGTTGAGGTACGACCCATATCTCAAGGGAAGATTCTAAGGAACTTGAGCAAACCTAGTGTGCGGAATCCAGTGGTTGATAGTGAGGCGGATGTTGGAGACAGATCATATGGAGGTCAGCACTCAGTGATCCTATGTGGGTTAGTGCATACCGATCCTATGTGGGTCAGATCCTGTGTGGTTCAGTGCTCAGCGATCCTGTGTGGGTCAGTGCATACCGATCCTGTGTGGGCCAGTGCTCAACGATCCTATGTGGGTCAGCGCATATCGAACCTATGTGGGTCAGATCCTATGTGGGTCAGTGCTCATTGATCCTATGTGGGTCAGCGCATACCGATCCTATGTGGGTTAGATCCTGTGTGGGTCATTGCGCAGGTTAGTACCTATCGATCCTATGTGGGTCAGACTCCGTATGGTCAGAAGCAGTTCTTCTTGACAGAATAAGATGATCTAGCTTCACGATTAATCATCTGTACTTCTATACTTCACTGAAAACCTGGTTTGAGCTGAGCCATTGACTTTCGTATTTTCCTCATGATTGAGATGGGTTACTAAATAACTTAGTTATATGTATGGGCATATACCTAAGTAAGGGTTATTTGTTGACTCTGTAATTTTTGGTTACCCTTGTTGGATTTTGTGAGACAAAGAGGGTCTTGAGGTCCCTACTGAGTATCGTTATACTCACCCCTACACGGGCTATTCCCGCAACTTGTTGTGTTGGTTGTAGACGACAGACAACGCTGATCGGGGTAGAGAGTATTAGAATTGGACAGTACCCAAAGGTGGACCACTCGGTGAGACGTACACGGAGCATACATACAGACTTGGGGTGCTGAGGATACCATTTATACCCACCCTTCAGGTTGGAATGCCAGAGGACGACCCAGTAGCTGCTTTACTTATTTTCTTCAGTAGTATTTGCTTCTAGTTGTACCTGTACTTTTCTGTTGAGATTATATTTCCGTCACCTTTTACTTTCCATCACTTCTTCTGTATATGGTATTTTTTAGTGTTTTTCTTCCAGTTGTGTACTCTGTTTGTGTGTATTTACTTTTTATAAAGGAAATGTCTTCCCAGCTTAGGGAATTACGCCTTTGGTGCTAGTCGCCAGCCTCTGGCCTATGGAAGGCGGGTTTGGGGTAGTCACAGCACGGGTCCAGAGGACGGGTCATGACATTTCCCATTAATTTTGTTTAACATTTTACAATGTTTTATAAAACTACATAAACAATTATTTTTTACGTCAGTTGTTTTGATGAAATTCGGTTTATCTATAAAAAAACATTGGTAGGTCATCTATGGTAAAAGATTTCATTATATATTATCTCAAGAATAATAATAATGAAATAATTATTATATTTATACATATATTATAATTTTATAACCAATCATTAAATATATTAATGAAAAATGAACCAACATTGTTATCATGGAGATGGTAGACTGTATATAAATGTGAGTAACATTCCCATTTTTCTATGATCATTATAAAAATAAGTTAAGTAATACTATATCCTTAAAAATTTATGATTATATAAAAAATAAAATATTATTTAACCCCATATGCATATATTAATATTTCATTTTATATAAAAGGAGTCACATCTTGTTTCTGAAGTGGTAATCCACACGTCCACAAATGACGTTATCACTTTCTGTGAGAAAGGGTAATAATGAAAATGATATATATATAGAGTATATTAAATGAATGGTAATTATATAATTAATATTATTTTGATTTTTAATGTCTTATATGTTTAATTAAAATCATCCTTTGTTCATTCCATGTACCATGTTAACGAATCACATAGTTTTGAGGAGGTTGTAGTCCACACATCCTCAAACGATGTTATATTATTAATGCAATATAGGAAGTAGTTGTGGTATGATTTATAAAATGATTTAAGAAGTATAAATAAATAATAAATATCATATATATATATAATATATATATATAGTTTCCATCTCAATGGCCACCATGATAAGCGGTAAAGGAAATTTTAACAATCATTATTTCGTGAGGCAGTATTTCACCATACATAGAAAATATAAGTTCATTAACCATTACATGGTGTGAATGTGTTTATACCAAAACTCACAGGGATGAATCAAAGATCCACCCCTTCCAAATTTTATTAAAAAATAAAGGCAAGTAACAAAGCATCAGAAAGGAGATTTACAATGTTTTGTAAACACCGCGCCACAAGCATCTACCTCAATGAAGCGCATGCAATATTCAGGAGCCATAAAGGACCATTCAGAACTTGACTCTTCTAGAGCCAGCTTTGATAGAGCATCAGCCACTTGATTGGCCTCCCTGTAAACACGAGTCACATCAAAGATAATATCATCAAGAAGGTGAAGGAATTCAACCCAATAAGGCAGCATAGCCCATGGGACATTTCGGGATCTCCGTTAGATTAAATCCACAGCCACCATAGAATGAGATACTGGCTATATAAAACGCCAACCAAAATGAATAGCATATCTGATTTCTTTGATAATAGCCCATAAATCATATTCAATAGTAGATCCCTGCCCAATGAAATGATAGAAACAACCATTGAAAAGGCCTCAATAGGTGCGAAAGACACCACCATAGCTTGAAGGTCCAGGTGTCCCTGCAGCCGCTCCAGCAACATTACATTTCAACCAAGAGGGGATGGGGGGAATCTATCTAATGGACTTCAGCATTAAGGGTTTTATGGGTCGACCACTAACACCAAAATTCCTCATAACAACAAATTCATTTAACTCAATTTTCAAGCAACCAGTTTGAATCTATGAAGCTGTGAAAACCTCCCTCTGAATAGCTTTGTAACCAGAATAAAGAGTGGGAGTGATATCATTAAATAGGTAGTCATTCTGGGACTTCCATGTAAAGCCTATGGAGGCTGCAACAACAACCATAGTCAGATTACTCACCTGTTCACTACATTGAGCATCTATAGCAAAACAAAGCAGCCCTTCCATCGAGAAGATATTTACAGAACACCATGTCATGTCCTGAATGTAGTTCCATAACCTGAAAATAGGGGGACAAGAGAGGAAAATATTCTCAAGGGATTCCATAGCACCATAACATAAAGGGCATGCCAAGGCAAGATGAATTCCAATCCATTGAAGAGTGGATTGAACTGGTAATATTTTACTCCAGATTTTCCATAAAAGCTGAAAATCAGTGGGTGGGATGAAGTAGGTCTTAAAGGCAAGTAGCCACCTGGGTGCTAGGTATTTTACAACACAAGAATAATTGTACATAGCTCTGGTATTGAGGATCCCATTGGTATTATGCTCCTATATGAGACTGTCCTAATCCATGTACTTATAATTCATGAATTCAGAATGTAGATTGGTGGGGATGAGATCCATAAATTCTGGATTGGAATTCTGTACTGAGGCAATCTGGACATGCATCATATTCTAAGGAATAATGACATCCTTCTAGAGAGGTCTGGAAATCCAGGAAGTTGTCCAGACATTCATAGTTGAGTCCCTATAAACCAGCCATTTTGAAGACATAAGAATCCTATTAAAGGAAGACTTTATAGAAGGCAAAACTGAGGATGAGAGGTAGTGAGGATATTCAGTCCATAGTCTTGATATAAACCGGGCACCAATGAAATCCATAGAATTATCCTCGGATGTTATGAGATTCCATGTAAATTTGCAGATCAGGGAATCATTGAAGAGAGATAGATCCTTGATACCATGACCCCCCATATCAATGTGTTTGATGCATTCTTTCCAGGAAACAACCACCAGTTTCTTTTCATACATGGAGCCAGTCCATATGAAGTTTCTTTCCTCTTAATCAAGTAACATGATTTGGTTTCTACCAAAATCATCATTTTATTGATTCCATACCAATAAAAGGATAATAGGTTGAGGTAAGGTATGTTGAAGAGAAATTATGTCATATCCTTTTTGTGCCATAGTGAATAGAGAGGGGTGAAGAAGTGGGATGAGAGGAGGTCTTTTATAGTGGAGGAGGAGTGGAACTCTTGTAATATTTTGACAAGGGAACCCCATTCATGTTTATTATGATGGAATTGGATCCAATAATAGAATTTTTTTTATCCCATATAGTATAGGGTCTAAATATTTCCATAAAATATCTCTTGGACCATTTTTAGGTTATTAAGGGCCTTGAGGTTAAGGATTATTCCCTTATTAAGCTTAATTTATCTTTAACCATTGTAATTAATTTTTTTTCAATTTCAATAATATTTTTGTTCAAAAAAGAAGTTTACATTATTATAAAATATATATAATTCTGATTCAAATTAATGAATCAATTTTTTTAAATTAAAATCATCAAAGTTGTATATATTAGTTCAAATTTATTCTCGTAGGTAGGAAGACCATGTGGGTTTTAAAGGAAAAACATCCAAATGTTTGATAGGTTGTTATAATCTATTTCAAATTGAATATGAATCAAATTTAATAAATTGTATAAAAAGAAAAAAATATTATCTAATAAAACTTTAAAACCAATTTAAAGTATAATTAAACCTTATAAATAAAAGAGATTAAAAAGATGTTTTGAACTAAAATTAGAAATTTTTAAGAGTTCATCAAAAAATGAAATGTTATAGAAAAAAATTCAAAATCACTATAACCTAATTATTATTTTTAAATTTAAATTATGAATTTAATTTTGACACATTAAACTAATTAATGTGTCAAACGTAAGATTTAAATTGGGTTCTCTATTAAAAGTCAGTAACATTACCTTTTTAAAAATATAGACTTTTAATTGAAAAATAGACTTTGTTCTTATATTATTCCTATCAAACCATATGGATTAATATAAAATATATTTTACTGAATATATATAATATATATTTAATTAAATTACTTAAGAAAGTATAATTAATTATATTTTTGAAGAGAAACCTCATTTGGAAGAGAAAATATAATAATATTTATTTTTATACACAATTAGTTCTCATTTTTGTTTCTCAAGAATTAATTTTATTTTTATATAAAACATAAATTTACATAAGTTAGTTAATACTATTTATAACCACTAATATAATATCTGGGTTATATAATATTATATTAAATAATAATTTTTTAGTAATATATAATTATTTGGTGAAACTCTGTCTTGCATATAATGCAAGCTCTCGAGCTTGGATGCTCTTGCGTGTAACACAAGCTAACTCGGTCTTTCAAACATTACATGATATATCATGCATTAAATTAAAAGTAGTAAATATATTATAGTGTATATGGATATTATATTTCCTTATGTTCTTGGTGTTGTGTGTCATAAATACTCTCGAATACAAGGTTGTAATTTAGAATTTCAGGGTGTTATAATGACTTTCTTAATCTATGATAAATTTTTTGAATCTAAATTAGTTCTTTCCATGTGAAAAGTTTATTTTCCACATCAAGTGTTCAATTTATTATTTAATGGAATTTTTAACCTCTGATAAAATAATTCCATGTTATATAGCCATTATATGGGATAAAATCCAATGATAATATATTTAATATCTATTTTGATGTTTTATGATTATGATTAAAAAATATCGATGCAACCCATTTTATTTTCCACATTTTACGATATAATATATGTTTCTATAATCTTGTAGAATAAGTATGATTTCAATTTTTATTATATTATAGATTGAAATAGAATTATAAATACCTATAATTAATTAGGTAATGATTAATTTCCTATGATATTAATGAGTATATGAATTTTTATCCCAAGCCTGATGCTGGTACAGAAGACATTAGACCAATCCTGACTTGTTATTAATGACTTTTTGGGTATCCTTGGAATTAGATTTCATTGAATATTAATATTATACATCTTAATTAAATTATAATTTGTCAATTATAGGTTTTTATGCCTCATGTTATTTAATCCCTTGATGATTCATGTCTTATGAATTTCAATGTTTCATTCCATGACTCTTGCATACAATCTATGAATTGGTTTGTATGATTTTAAATTATTAATCTAATTATCCAATTCCCATGAGGCCCATGTTGTGATTAAAATATCATTGATATCTCCCTTCATTACCATTACTAAAAATCTAAGATCACCATTTATTATGTTTTATTTTCCCTAGGATCTGATGAATTTTTTTAAGCATGATGTATCTAAGAGGTGTGCTAGTTATGAATAACTTAGTCAGACATGATGTAAATATTTTATGAATTTTTTTATGTATCCATGTTTCCAATGAAAATAAACCTTTATGGTTCTGTTATTGAATGTAATGTTTGGTAATGAATATTCATCTAATAAGATTTTATATTTATATATGAAATGTATGGGTCACTATATTAAAATATAGTGAAACTGGTCTGGAAATCCAAAGACCATCCAAAAGATGTCATCTAACACGCTACTCAAGACACCTTATGGTAATCATTACAAATATACAAAAAAACATTTTAATCCTCTAAAAACGTTGACAAACATGTTCATGAACCTCATCTAGTCCTAAAACTACATCTCAACCCTTGGTAGGATTATATTATAATAAAATAAATGAAATCCTCCCCTTAAACATGAGAAAACAAAAACTCTACCACCATGGCCTCTAATAAAACTATAGTCTACTCCATTTTTAACTACATTGAAAACATTCATAATGGAATAACTATATGTATGATTTTGACATTGGGGCTAAAATACAAGTGAAAACCCATCAAAGTATAGATAAATAATGTGTATCTCATGTACATGACATGTAAACCCTATATCATTTCTTAGTTGTGTGACTAATTCCACCCCGGTATGTAATACCCAAGCACATGATCAGCCTCCTGCAAATAGGTAATTTTCTATAAATGGGTTACCTAGCTATATATCCCAAAGTTCCTCTATCCAAATACCCCACATAGACTCTGGACATGTACTCTGCACATGCTTACTCATGTGCCTCACATGAACATATACCTAACACACAACGTGTTTGGATGTGTACCCAACCACAACCTGAGTAGATTAATATGTTGCTTCTAAAACACACAATCCATGTATCAATCACATTCAACCTCATTCTAGAAATAATTAATTCAGGAAATGTGTCATATAAAATACACACAGTGTATATCTATTCCCATAATGAAATTTCATTTAAATTCCTCATGTCACTCGATTCTCCTATATTAATTCTAAATTGGAAGTCATAAACTCCAATAAATAAATAAATATATTTGAAAAAAATACTTAATGGGGAGATACACAACAACCAAAAAATAGCATTACACAAGGCATAAAATTCTGAATCTTCCCTCTTAGATACATTCTCAACACCCACGGAACCTCAATGAATGTTCGATTGGACTCCATAGTATAATATAATCCCCCTCCTTATCTATTTCCTCTCCATATTCATTGTATATAAGGGGGATTTATTTTCCATGTAATCATCAATACCTAATGCGTAATAAAAAAAGTTAGAAAGAAAAAAAATATAACCGTAAAAATTAAAGAAATGACCCAATCCTGGATGCAATGTATAAGACAATTTTACACCATATTTAGACAAAACCTCATCTTCGAGACCCAACCAAAAATTCAAAATTTGAAGATAAGAATATATTCAAAATATTTCAACAAAAAAACCTAAATAATTAATTAATATTTAATTAATTAAATATTAAATATTCCATGAAAATTTAATTATCTATAAATTTTAACAAACACATGACATAGAGTAAACAAAATACATCAGAAAAAATAAAGTTGTTTGAAAATTAATTTTAAATCCTTGGAGAAGTGAAATCAAATTTCCCCCCAAAAAAAACTAGGGAACATAAAACTAAAATATCTCTTAATTATGTGAACTCGTGTTGATGCATGTGATGACACATAATGATGTATGATTTATAACTCATTTTACACACTTCAAATTATTCTATTTTTTTATTAGTATAAAATATTCCTTTGATATTATTTTTTAACTTCATGTCTATTTTTTTATAGCATAGATATATTTACCATTATTTAAATGCTGACATAACTATATACTCACTATTATCAAATGTGTGGATTAGTGGAAGCATACTAAGAAAGTTATTCCATTATTCATGGTAATATTTATTTTTTATATAAATTATTCAATATGCATATTTTATTATTATAAAGGAGTGTTGATGTTGAATTATACAATTATTTAAATTAATAAGGAATTAATTATACATCTGTAATTGATAATATTTTTTTATCCATTTGATTCATCGATTAGGTCTTAGGAGGAAAAAAATAATCAGTATCTCTTGGTGTTTTCAAAAAAATAAAATGACTATGACTTCAAATTAGGTCTTGATGATATGTAATAACACTTTTCATAAGGCCATGATAGTAATTTCATGATTTATTAGTTATATTTTTTATGGTAATATTATGTTTTCTTGACCATGGGATTAATATTTTTGGAATTATGAATTTATCACTATAAAACCATTTTTTATTTTCTAGATTATTTCATTACACATTAATTCTCATGTTATTAAATATAGAAACTTATAATTAATATTCACTTTTCTATATTTTTTATGCCTAATGTATAAAATATTTCTTCTATTGTATGCACCCCATTACATGGAATAATAGATTACATTTTAATTTCATTTTATTTCCCTAAGGTGTGAATAAGGGGTATTTAAAATGTTAATAAGATATACATAATATAATAAGAATGTTTTCAAGGATCTCATAAATAATAATTTGGATTTCAAATGTAATGTTGTAATTATTCATCTAACTGATCTTTTATGTATGCTAAACTATTCCATCCCTTGGGATGTGATCGATTGTATCTCATATCAATGTAATAATTTAAACATAATATATTGGATTGTAGAGTCTAGGTTGTAAGATATATATAGGTAGTTTTGGTTGATGTTTTTGGAAAGATAATAGGGAAATAATATTTCTATACACTTCAATTTTTCTTATGTTTTTCCCAAGATGTGTGCAGATAATAAGATAATTTATAAAAATCTATTTGAACAACCCAAAAACATCTATTTTTGAGAATGGTATCACATGAATGGGAATATATTAAACCCCTTGAGGTCTTGTTAGAGTCAATCTTATATTATACACTAGGTTATCCCATGTAGTTTTGGATATTATTAAGTAAACACTGTGGGTGAATTTTTGTATGGGGTTATCCTTCTCTCGATTATAGCTACATTATGTATTTTTTATTTTATATGGGATATGAAGTTAAAATAAAAATAATTTAGATTTTTAAAGAATGAACATATATCCATATATATTTATTTCCCTATGTGTGTGAGAAGAAAAGAGTTATAGAAAATATACTTTAAAAATGAACCAATGGTGTTAGAAGTAAATACAAAAGGAGAGATTGAAGTTCCATTGAAGTATATAGTATTTATCTCAATTAATGTGGTCCTATATATGAGGGTGAAGATAAAAATATGTTTGCTATATATGATAAGTAATAATGAATGTGACTACATGTTGATTGGAAAAGTAATATTATGGATTATATATGACCATTAAAGTCCTCTAGAGGATTCAATTTAAGTTGAATTTCCCCGATGTAAAGGGAGGAGACCATGCTACTGAATTTGAATGGGTAAAATAAATATAGAAGTACCAATTATGATTATATATGAGATGTTCTTCAATAATTAGTTAGTTTTCGATCAATAAAAATTTTCCAAAATAGATTTGATATATATTTACAAGAATCAGTCAAATGTTTAGATATTGATGTTGTATTTTTAGATGAATTGAATATTGATTGAAGTATAAGGATCTACCAACTGAACAGAATTATTTTTATAAAATTCTGATGTGGTTTTTATATAATTATTGAGATTAGGACGATGGTTGGTTATGTTTTACATGATTTATGAGTGAATAATACCTTGGATATATGTCAATAATTTTGAAAAAGTCATTCTTAGATAGGTATGTTAATTTGGAAAGTGCACCATGTGATTTCATAATCTTATAATATGTTTGAAAGATTATACCATATTCATAAGGGATTTTAAAGAGATATTGAAAATTATGAATAGTGAAATAAAATTAGATAGAAGAGTCAAAGTAGAAGTGAAAATGTGGATGAGTGATATACATTAATCCCAAAGAGTCTCAAAGTTGTAGAAGAGTGTGTTCTGAATGGTAAAACATACCCTAGTAGGCTGAACTCTAGATAGTATCAGTATGGAAATGTAAGAATATAGTGGTATAATTTTTTATAAAAGAGTAGTTAATATTCAAAATTGTATCCTCTGATTAGTATACCTAGTTTTGATAGGTAATATTATATTTATAACCCCATTTTTGTAAAGTAATAAAGGAGTTTAGAAGATTATATACCCTTCTAATTGTTCTGAATACTAAAACATGAATTATTAAAAATTGTTGAATATTTATTCTTATAAAATGATAAATAAATTAGTATATTGTGTTTCAATTCTCTTAAAATAATAAAATATATCAATTAGTAATATCAATTGTGATTCATGTAAAGATCAAAGTTAAATCCATACAAGGAAGAATACGTTCTAAGAAGTGGTCGGAAATTGTATGGCTATTTTTTATATCACAGTTCCATTCCCAGGTGGATGTTTTAAAAATATTTTAAATGTATAGATTATATAGCGTTTCAAAGAAAGAATAAATAGAGTAATTTATAAAATAAAAAATAAATTCTTTTATATGATTTTGAATGTCTTTGAATGAGAATTAAAAATAGGGAGAAAACTAATAGTTTGAAAAGATTACATTACACTCTTGATATTTATACATATTATAAAATCCCATTTCGTAAACTAGTTTTTATGATACTATTTTTAGAATAAATATATTTACATTCATTCAAGAATAATTTTTTTGGATGTTCAGAACATGATATTTTACTTTCGAAAGGATAGATCTATTATGTATTAATGAATATGAAAACCCCACACATAAAAGAGTAAAATTTTGTATTGATGTTGGAGAATAATAAAAAAACTATTAATTGTAAATATCAAATAAGTAAATTAATAAGTGGATAGAATAACACTATTTTTTTATGATTCTAAAGAAATGGGTCATGGCGAAAGGTGGTAGTGTGTTTCACATGAAAATTCATATAAATTGATAATTTTTATTGAGGATAAATACAATTCTAGATTAAATGGAGAGTTCCTGATCATTTTTTTGAAGTTGAAGTCGTTTTTTTGTATGATCAAATATTTTTAGAGAACTTTTGTTTCAAGTATAATAAAATCAACTACAATAGATAAAGTCTGAATAGCTACAAGGAGATAATTTATTCATTTTGATTTATATAAGAATACAACCCTTATATTTCTTAGAACATATATAATATAGTGTAGGAAAAAATTCAGTATTTGAAGATGATAAATGGACTCATTCTATTGAAATCAAACTCTCATAATTATTATTTACTTCAGGTCTCAAAAATAATCCCAGTCATGAAAAGAAATACAATTTCAATAATGAACGTTGTATTTATCTAGTTTTTGTTGTTATTTAGCTTTTCTACATTATATATCGATATAAGTGGTGAGATTTTATTTATTAATCCATACAACTTGAATGATATTACAAATAAACTATTAATATAGGAGAATTAATAATGAAAATATAACTTGGTAAAGAGTTGAGTACATTGATACACCCCTTCCCATCAATTTATCCCTATGTGACTATTGGAAACTACCAAATATATATAAGAGTGTCTTATTTTATTTAATAGGACCATTTATGGGATAAGTCATCCTACCATCCTTTATATTTTACCATTTATATTACGACACACCAACATCTCACTCCAAAAAATTATGGAATTAGAGATCAGAAAAAAGGCATCATAAATAATAATAATAATGAATTAAAATGATTCAGGTATGTATATAAATACAATACAACAAAATCAAATCTTTCCAATTGATCAAAAAAAATTTCAAATGACATTATAGTGTAAAATTAAATGATTAAATATAAATTTAATTTCTCCATAACTTAATATAAGTAAGAAGATCCAAACTACATTAAATTTTAAGGATGAATATTCTATATGGTTTCATTTAAATTAACTAGATAATATAAAATATCATTTTTATATGCACAATACATGTTTGGAACAATTTTTCTAAAGGTAGATATGATTTTCTTTGATGCAAGATTCTTTTTAAGAATTTTAGGTTATTATCCTTCCAACATCAACTCACATTGTGAAGGTCTAAAAAAATGACGATCAGATATAGTTGGATTCAGGTGAACAAGATATAATGAATTTTTCTAATGAAATTTATCTAAAAATGTTTTTATACTATAATTAATTCATCAAATGGTTCAAAATCACAATTTTTGAATAATTAAAATTAATATATTCTTCTTTGTTCTATTAATTATTAACATCAAGATTTATAAAGATCCCCTGATCCATGAATTTATCAAAAGGGGGAGAAAATTGTTTCAAAGTCTAAGGATTCACATTTAGAGTTATGAATAAGATATATAAATTGAAATATACAAGGTAGATTATTCGAAAATGAATTTTTTTTGTGAAAATTTTTATGATGTATTAAATTTTTATGAAGAACTGAAGCGTCATATTTAAACATTTTAGATGGATACTTGTAATGTATAAAAAGATAGGGAATATATTGGTGAATTTTTTTAGGTTTACAATGATCCTTATTATTATGTTCTATGGATTCCACCAAATAATAAATATCACGTATAAATTTTCATGTGCTGAAATGAATTAGATATTTTAATAAGGTGAATGTAAGAGAAAAACATTTCTTTAAACATTGTTATTATCCAATTATTCTGCAAGAAGATATTTTCTTTTACGTTCAAAAGGGCTTCTATAAATGAAATAGTATCTATAAAAAAAATCAACTAAAAAAACTAATATTAATTTTAATTGGACTTTTCATTAAAAATATTAAGAAAAATTTATCCTAAAATGTTTAATTTGATGTTAATAGGATGAATTTTTTAGTATTAAATCTTTATATGAATACATATTGTGATATTTTTAGAATAGTGGAATATTTCTAAAGTTTTAAAAGGGAGAATTATAAATAATTTTATTGAACAAGTCCTTCAAATGGACCCCATCATAAAAATTTTTTTGTACAACACTCATCAAAATAACATTTAGGATGTTATATAATTGATGTCCCTATAGGGAGATCAGATGAACATTCAGTTTTAAATATCATTAGATAGATTAATGCATATTATGGAAATCGTTATAGTGTTCTGTTGCATGTCATCAGATGAAGGTGCATTAGAATAACTAAATTTGTTTAATTTATAACATACAATATTTTGGTATATGTTTTTGATGGAAATAAAAGTGTTTGTTAAAGAGTTAGAAAATATTTTCAAATAATTTCATAATATTTTTTGATGGAATAATAAAATGGGTACACTTTAGATAAAATAAATTTTACCAAATTTTCTTAAGAGAAAATAAATTAATGGTTAGTATTCTTGGTGGTTCAAAAGTCATTACAACGTTTTTGTAAGGTTATAAATTTGACGATTCTATACTCCGCATTGAATATTCCATATATCAAAAAGAAATATTTATGATATTATTCAAGGAAGAAGGATGTTTGTTGAAGTTTATATTTTTCAAATGATTCATGAAAGAATTATATTCCATTAAGTGATTTCAAAAATGTTTTTCATTGTGTTTTTTGGAAATTTTAGTTTTCAATGAGTGGGAAACTGAATTGGTTTATTTACCTATACTCCATTAAATGTCACTATATAAGGGGTGGACGCATAAATAATGTTGTTTATTGATCACATGTGTGAAAATGTAAAATTACTACATATTTATTCATACATATTTATCAGATAATGTTTTCTCATATAGAGTTTTGAGTAGGGATGTTTCCAACTAAGGAATCTCTTGGTTTAACAAGAAGAAGAAGATGTTTGCAATGAATAAAGTATTTTTAATCAATAAAAATAATAAAAAACTCATTTAAAGAAAAATTATATATGGAATAATTATATTAACTAGTTGTAAGGATGTTTTAGAGGTTTTCCAAAGTCACTGAAAAAGCTTTCCAGAAGAAATTTGTTGGAGAAATTTTTGGATAGAAATATGAGATAGAAAATCAGCTGATTGAAGATGTTCTTAGAAGCTATTGGGTAAGATAATGATGAAGATGTGTTTTGAAGTAATATAAAAAGTGATTTCTATAGAAGCATCATAGTGGAAACATTCTATGCCTGTTGTGGAAGGGTTCTAAAAGTTGATATGATATTTTTGTTAGAAATTTATCAATATGAAAAAAATATACACAGTAATTTTGGTAACATTACAGTGGAAGTGTATGTACTATAATTACTTGTTGTAACAACATAAAAGGTTTCTTTTCTATTATATTTTTTGTATTTATTATTTCAAAACCATACCAATGTATAGATACTCTAATTCAGTAGTGAAATGTGTAAATTATCATGTTTCTATTATTGTTCTTGTGAGATTGTTTTCAGAGGATATATAAATTTTCTATAATATGAGAATGTTTTTTCATAAAAAAAGTACCTAAAAATAGTAGAGCACTGATTCACCCTTACCCCCTTCATATTATCTCATAGACCATACTAGGGCATTTAAATTTTTATCAGATTAGATGTTCCCTTCATTATCTCATAACTAAAGTTGAGAAAAATAGAAGTTGTTATAAATGTTACAAATTCTTTGAATTGTTAAAGGATTCTAGTTTTCGATGGAAATAACTATCGTATGTAGGAAGAATTTTTTTTCATACCTTGTATCTCTAGTATATGAATTTATTGATGTTTTGATTGATGGTTTCCCTTCATAGGTTGAGATTTATCCTATAAATATTGCTGATAAGAAAAATTTGTTGAATTATAGGAAATATAGAAATTTTGTTTTATCCACACCCTCTTATTGTTATATTCATATAGATAAAGGTGTTTTAACTTCTAAAAGATTTTTTTAGAAGTTGTATAAAATATACGATGAAATATGATTTCTAAAAAAGTAATGTTTCAAATCTGATGATTGAATAATGATAATATCAAAATGAGTGACTATGAATCAGTTATTGACATCTTCATAAAGGTAAATGTCATTGTATGCACCAGAAGACGTATTTGTGAGAAGTTAAAAGATTCAACTATATATGAAATGATCTTATGAATTATTCCTACTAATATTGATGATAAAGTATAAACATTAGAAGATAGATATTCTAAAAATCTATATCTTGATGATCTATACGACACCCATATTACATATGATATTAGAAGAGTGAAATTTATAAATATTAATGATAAGTATGACCAGGAAATTTAATTCAAAGATGGTAATAAAAAAAATGTTCCCAAATTTGAATAAGTTGGTGAATTTGAAATCTAATGTGAGGTTATTTATTTATTTTCATGAATTTATGTCATTGTTTTTATGAAAATATTAAAAAGGGAGCATGTATTTCCAAAATAAATTTACTGGTTAATGTTTTTAGCTATATATATATTGTGATTTTCATTGAGAATTTCCCTTGAAAAAGGAAGAAGATGAAAGTGATGAAGATTAAAAAATTCAATAATATAGTTTATTAGAAATATAATAAAATCCAAATCCTATTTTGAGGGAAAAGAAAATTTTTTCTCTAAGTACCAAAGGAAGTTTTATTATCTAAATATAGTGAATATGATAATACTGAAAAAGAAGCTAAAATCAATAGTTATAAGGAAACTAAAAATATTTATTAATAATGTGATTAATTAAAAGTTCATTGGTAATGAAATTAATAATTCTTAATAGGAAGATACATAGATAGAGTTTGATCAAAAAATAGATTTTAAATAATGTCTATGAAATATTTTAAGATGTAAATGGTTGATCATGATGTTAAAGAAAAAAACTTATAGAAAATAATAACAAAATTTTTCATTAAAAAAAATCTTGTTTGTTAAAGGAAATTGATAATTTGAGAATGTTTCTTGATAATTAGAGGGAATATACTGATTTTTCTTAATGAGAATATATACGTGAAGGAGAAAGAACCAGATATTTATTATCATAATTTTCTAAAAACAGGAAATATGAGTCAATAATCCAAAACACATTTACAGAAGTTGGTAAAAATTATGAGAATTGTGAACCTAAAAGAATTTATCAAAATTTATCCTCTATGGTTAATATAAAAGATGAATCTTTTTATAATTATATAATATTATATAAAACCAAGTATGTAATCAAATTCAAAAAATTTTAAAAAAATAATCTTTCCATAATTTTTATATCTGATACAATAGAAGAAACTATTGGTGATTCTATTGAGGATGAGAAGAAGTCTATGTTGATGAATAAAATTTCATAATATAACATAAATGTATAGGTACAACATCATTAAAATGTGTTACTTAATAAAGTTGATGAAAAATAGTTTAAATACTCTATAAAGTATGGAAGATATAGGGGAATGTATTCCATCAACGTTTGAGACTTTTATTTTGGAGGGTTTGGTCATATACATAACATATATTAGTTTATACCAAAACAATACAATAATCCAAATAGAAACTGGAAGGAATATTTAATGGGGCTGAACACACATAAATTATGAATCCATAGAAAGATGGTGTGAAAAATAAAATAGATTCCAATCTTTGGAAACTATTTGTGAAATATTTCTCCATCTTGGAAATCTTCAAAATTGATTTCTTGTTGTGTATTCGACAGAAACATATTTTCATGTCAATTATCAATATTTGGATGTGTTGAAATATAATTTTAAGGAAAATCAATTATTTTTTAAACTACACTCAAAGATAAAAAAAGGAGAAGGACCCTATATTTTAGATAGAGGGTTATCTACACATATGATAGGATATTGATGCTATTAAAAAATCTGAAATATTTTAAAGAAGTTAGAATGTCATTTAGAAATGATGCGTGACTTAGAATAAATTTTGTATGGTCTATTATCCTTGGGGAATAAAATAAAAAATAAAAAATTAACTTGTTTTTTGATTGGATGAATCGATATTGATTAATAGTTTCAAATATATTTTATAATGTTAATAAATATATTTTTATAAATATTAGTTTCATTGTAAAAAGAGTTAATAAAACTAATAATGATATATATATATATATATATTATTTATGATATTATTGAAATGTACATAAGTTGAAATTTATGTTGCTCTATTTTCATAAACTGTAATATTACAAACATGGTATATAAGATATTTGAAACACATTCAGCCCATCCTTTTGATATGATACACTATAATATTTTGAGGATGATAAGTATACAATGAGGACATATAGATAAGTACTTTATTTTATTTGTTGATTAATTTTATCATGTTATAATCATTATGTTTTTGAATAAAAAATCATATGCACATACAATGTCAAATAATTTTTAGAGATATACAGAGAAATAATACTAATATTCAGTGAAGAAGATAAGAACCGATAGTATTGGTGAATAACAAAATAAGGAGTTAAAATTATATTGATAAACATGTCATTTTCAATAGTTTAGTGCACCTCACACTCCTAAAAAAGTTATGTTTTTAAAAGATGAAATTGAAATTTGGGGTAGATGGCATGAAAAATGCTGATCGAACATGATACTTAACCTTATCTCTTGAGCCAGGATATTAGTGGAATGACTAATGTTTATAATAAAATGATATTCTAGTAAATCTCTGATTTTAATCAATATGAAATTTTCATCAATGAAACTGTATGATTGAAAAATCTATGGTTTTCTGTAAGTTCTTTCAATATAAAAATCATGGGTGGATGTCATTAAATTTTTTATCATAGAGTATTTGATAGAATCATTATCGTATATGATCCGACTAGAAGAACATTTAGATATTAAAATAAATAAATAAGAAGGAGGATTGATTCTTCCTATGTAAAATTTCTTTAAAAATATGATAACAATTTTTTTATAATCAAATTCAAAGAAAGGAAGATGAGAATAATATGGTGGTCGTAGTGGAGAAAAATGAAAATATTCCTCCAAATGAAGATTCTGACAAAAATAATTTTAGTGATAAGGAAAAACGTCATAAATCTCATACTTGGATGGGAAAGTATGTTTATATTCAAAACATTAGTGATGAATAACAACAATAGGTTCATAATATAATAACATGAATCTATAGTGCATCAATTCTATGGTTAAAGAGATCGATCAATTTGAGAACAATTATTCTTAAGAAATTGTCATAATTAAATAATAAAATAGTTGTTCGTACAAAGTGGGTGTTTAGAAAAAAGTTTAATGAAGGTAGTGTAGTGACAAGAAACAAAGAATGACTCGCTTATAATGGTTACACAAAAAATTATGGAATTTATTTTGATGATACATTCTCTCTAGTGGAATGATTATAAACTATAAAATTATTTATTTCTATCACTTCATAATGAGAATGTAAAATCTTTTAGTTGGGAAAAAGTAATATTTTCTTAATATAGAACTTAATGAATAATACCATATTTAACAACATGGTGGCTTTAGTATTGGGAACAATTAAAGTTATCAGTGTATATTGAAGAAGTATTTATATTTGTTAAAGAAATCTTTGAGAGTTTGTACATCCAAATTGGATACCTATATGAAAAAATTTAACATCACAAAAGGGGGAGTTGATAGAAATATCTACTTAAAATAAAATCTAGAGGTTTCCCTAACTATTATTGTTTATGTTAATGGTATTATATTTTCTAGGAATAAATAAGAAACTTGTGTAGTGTTTACTTAGAATATGAAGAAGTTATTTGAAATATCTATACCCGGAGAAATGAAAATTTTTCATGGGATAAAAATTTTGAAAAAGAAGAAATTTCTTTTTCATTCTCATGAAAAGTATTCTATGGAATGTATAAGGGAGTATATCATGAAATTTTCAAAACTATTCTAGATTACAATTTTAGTGGAAACCAAGTTATAAAAAATGTATAAGCTAATGAATTTGACCCTATGGAATTTATTTAGTTGGTTTGAAGATTCTTTTTTCAAATGTATTTATAGATGAATATTTTATATTCTATATATTTATGTGAATGATTTCAAAGTTTTCTAAATTAATGTTATCTCTTGTAAGGAAAAATATTATTATCATATATATTAAAGGCACAACCAATTTGGTTATAAAATATTATAGATGAGGAAAGATTGGATTTTTTTTATTTTACAATTCGTTTTTATAAATGATTTTTTCATGAAATAATATCCACTTAGAATGGAGTTTTATTATGGGAAGAATAAAATTTGAGTAGGAATACAAAGAAGAAAAAATTATAAACTCTCAGTATGGATGAAGATGTGTATATTTGTAGAATGAAAACTGTGATATAACTCATGCAGATGAAAACACAGGTTGACGATTTGATTGTGGAGTAATATTACCCCTTCTATTGGGTTTTAATAATAAAACATCTATAAATCTCACTGATGATACATTTCAACATTCTGGATCAAAACATATTTATATAAAATACCACTTCATCAATGTCAATGTTGATAATAATGAACTAAAATAAGAATATGTTTACATGATAGTGCAACTTGTTGATATATTCACAAAAACCTTATCAAAAGAAACATTTTATAAAATGTGGTTGATCATGGGTGGAAAACCTCCCTCTATTGAAGTAAAAGGTATGGGAATCCATCCCACTATCATCTTTTCCTTGAATTGTTTTTAAGGGGGAGAAAAATGATGTTTCATTAATATATTTATTATTATGTGATTAACTATTTAAAGAAGGAATACATTTAGTGCATGTTTTTATAAAGGATATGGTCCAATTTTTTCATGTGTGGATTGTTTTAACCTTTTTAAGAGGATGAAAGAAACATTTTTCATGTATGATGTTTTTAAAAAAGTATGAACTTTTAACATTTAAGGAAAATGGAGTCCACAGATTTGTGGAATAATATGTTTCTTAAGTAACTTGTTTGGGATAACATGGTTTTTTCTATTCAATAGTCCATTCTTCTTATATATATTTCACTCACATAGGATAATTTTTTATGAGTTTCTAATCATGAGATATAAGGTTTCAAGGAATTATGATTCTTTATTGAAAAAATACAAAGAGGGAGAATATTACAACCAATTTAGCTGATGTTGGTTATGATGTTTGTGGATGAAATAATTTTTCTGGAATAATTTTATTTTTTTATTGAAAAAATAAATCTCATTGTTAAATTTTCCAATAATGGTTATCAGATAGGGTAATATTTAGATGAAAAAATATAATGATGTTTTTTAATAAAGTAAAATTGTATAACTTTTTATAAAGGATGTTAATGCCCAAATGGTTTGAAAAAACAATGTTAGGAAACGTCAAATATGGGTATGCTTTTATGTTAAGATAATTTTATAAAACATGAGTTATAAAGACCTCATGACCCAATAATTTTTTTGAATGGGTGAGATACTAGTTTGGTCATAAAAATATGAACATATGAAATTATTAATAAGTTCCCTAGTCAAAAATCTACAGAACAATGTTTTAGAAAAAGAACATTGTTTCAAACAATTTATGAAGTTATTGAAGAATAATATTTTTAAGCAAAATAATTAAATTTTTTTGTGATGGATACATTTTATATATATAGGATAAGGAAAATTTAATAATTTAATATTTTATGGTGTAAAAATATCCTTCTATCAATGTACAATACAATTCACTAAAAATAAAAAATTGAACAAACTTTTTAGTGAGTAAAGAAGAATGAGATTTTTAAATAAGGTGAAATAAAGAGAGAGAAAATAAATAATGATTTTGTGAAATTAGTTTTGAAGAATAAATGTGTTTAAGTGAGTAATGGTTGAAACAAAATGAATATAATTAGATGTAAAACATACGTCTAACAAACTTTTCATATGTTTGATTAGATTTATTGAAGAAAATATTATAAATTTTTTATCTAAAATATGGTTTGTTGAAATGAATTTGATTAATGTTATATTATGAAATAATTTATTAAAAAAATCATATGAGGTATGGAGAATAGAGGAAATTTTCTAAACTGGTAATCGGGAGGATACTGAATAATATCACTGGATAAATACTTTAGATGGAGCCCATTGGGAAAACATATTGTATAATTCTCATCAAACAAACATGTACGAAGTTATGAATTTTATGTTTCTACATTAATATAAGACAATAAAGTTTTAATAATTATAATTATATAGGGGATTCTATGTGAAGGAAATTTTTTATTTTTTCAAATCCAGGTCATAGGATAGAGATGCTTCAGACAAAAGAAAATGCATAAAGTTCTACCAGAAAAACATGCAGAAAAATGTTTTGAGTGAAATAAATGATTTCATTGAGTGTTTTGAGATATTTTTAAAATATCTTCCAACTATGGTTGTTAAGGAATAATTCTATGGAGACTCTTTATATTTATATTTTGTTACAATGGTTTCTTAATGTAAAAACATTCAAAAGATAATATTCTTTATGGTTCAAAAGTATTTTCAATGTTTCCTTAAATATATAAATGTGATGATGTTATATTGGTGGCCCAAAATTCAATATAGGACAAAAGGAATTTCCTTTATTATTTCCAAATATAAAGGATGGTTTTTTACATTGAAATTTATGAGAATATTTACGAACTCTCTATAATTCTAAATGGAATATTTGTGAAGTTTTTGAGTGGCAGTTTTGATTTTTTTTTCTTTATTTGTAAAAATATAAATTATTTTTATTTTTTATACTCCCTCATAAGTAACTATTTAAATTGTGTATTTATAAAAGAAACTATGTAAAATCCATATATACACATAAGAATAAGTGATATTGATTTGGTTTTAAAAATAGACATTGAACCAACTTTTATCAGTCAGAGTTTTCAGTAGGGATGTTTCCAACCAAGTAATCTCATGCTTCTAGAAGAATAAGTATAAGAAGTTTGAAATTAATGTATAAGTTTTAATCGAGGTCCATTTGATAAACTCACCAAAAAATATTTTATATCAGGTATATTCAGATTAAATATTCATATAGAAGTTGCAGAATTATTCAAAAGGAACTAGATAAAATTTCTAGATGATGTTTCTGGATAATATTCCAAGATAAGTCTAACAAACAGAAGACCATCTAATTGAGGATATTTTGATGTTTTTTCTAGGTATTAAATTGAATAATAATTGTTTTTAAAGAATAAAAAATTAATGTTTATAAAATAAACATAGTGGAAATTTTCTAAGGGTTTTGCTGAGGGTTTCTAAAATTTGTTATGATATATTTGTTAAATAGTTATCTATGTGAAAAGAACCTATAATATAGTTTTTATAATAGTAAAATTAATGTGTATGAATATAACCTACATGATATAACCACATAAAAAAATATTTTTCTATTTTATTATACAGTATTTTATTATTTCAAAACCATTTTGAGGGCTAGAAACTCTTTTTGAGTGTTGAACCTTGTAAATTATTTTCGTGGTTGTGCTTGTGAGTATTATTTCATTAAAGTTAAAACTATTTAATAAGATGATAATTTTTTTTCATAATAATTAAAAACATAAAATAAAAATTCATAACTAATTCACTCCTCCCACACTCAGTGATCAAATAGATCCTACATGGGCTATTCAATTTGTGTATATACATCACATCAACATAAACACATCATATTATTACACTAAGAACCCAAAATATACCCAAATAATTTTTTGATAGATGTAATGATGTAATTAAATAATGGAAAATTTCAATTTAATAAAAAAATTAGTCAAGGAAATAGTACAATAGATAGTATATGCAGCAGTTATTATAACATCAGTTGTTAGATAATTTAAAATAAAAGGTATTTTAAATTATTAATTATATAAGCATGTTAACTTTCTCGAAGGGAAATATTTTAGTTTAAGATTTTATGAAACCAATGTTAAACATTCGGTAATAATAAAATATTAATGAAAATCAGTGTTTAAGCACTATTAAATAATTTTGTCATATATGAGGATAGACTCCCACTATATTTTCCTACTCAAGAAAATGTGAACCCCTAATCACAAAGAGACTATATTGTGATATTCTTCTACAAAATCCACCTTTTATCCCAATCCCACTAATTCAAACTTCATAGGAACACTCTTAATGCCTAATACCCTCTTATATAACCTCTACTATAGTGACTTAAACCCATATAGCCCATATCTGGTGTCTTCTAAAAATTACATTGTAATTATTAAAAGGAATCACCTCCTGAAGTACTATGATTTTAGAAGTCATGGTAAACAAGATACATACAGGAGCCTTGAATTACAAAATAATGCACTAATTACAACAATTTTTTTTCTAATTTCCAACTAAATAAATTTTAGGATAACTCAAATACATGTAGTAAATCCCTACATATCATATATTGTAATATTTTTATATCCCTAGGGAAAGAAAAATATTAATGGTGAGATCAAATTCTTTGTATCGGAAAAGTATAGAGGAAGAAATAAGGAAAAATAGGAATAAATTAACATTGAATGGTAAATATCTCAACAAACATGATATGTAATCAATAAATTTAACAGATATGCATAAACAATATGTAAATACATGAACTTAAAAACATTCAATTCAAATTACATTATAAGGAAAAATAAATATTGTAATGTATGAAACTAAACTAAATCCATTTAATAAATGATAATAAAATTAAATGTATCCACAGTTATGTTGATGAAAAATATCATGGATGAATAATAAGTGAAACTAAATAAGGTAAATGATTAATAATTGTATGTCATATTTCCTAGGAACATGATACCTTTACTATCAACAAAGAGTTTAATCTTTTTTAATTTGCGCAACTAATTTGTCCCAGGAGAATACTGATGCATCGAGGTGCCTTCATTGACTATTCCCTAAACCATAGTTCATTCCTTAAGTGTTCCATATCCCATATATTTCAATTCAAAAACATTCATCATAAACTATATAAAATTTTCCTGATCAAATATTCATATTGAACAATGTATAAAGATTTATGAATATTTACCCAAATAATCAAATAAGTTTAAAAGAAAAAAACATAATAAAAATGGTATATTGTTTAAGCAGTAACCATATACATGATAAATTATATTGAAATTCAGGGGAAATTCAATGTCAAAGGATCATAGGAAATTGAATATTTCAAGGGAACCAAAAGGGAGAAAGGAATTGAATGTGAGTTTTATCCATGTAAAAATCTATTATAATCCATCCGTATAAAGATTAAATATGTTATCAATAAAATATAACCCAATTGGATTAAAATAATAGGTTGTTTTCATTGATGAATTGAAACATTATAAAAATATCCTTTAAAAACATTTTTAAGGAAAATATCCTTTTGTTTTGAAAAACCATATAAAAATTTTTTTCATCAAAAATCCCTTTTGAAAATATTTTCTTTAAAAATTAATCTTTTAAACAAGAAAAATAAGATTCAAGGAAATGGCTGTGGGTAAATCCATACTAGACTTATACGGTAAAAATGTACACTCCTTTTTCAGATTTGAAGGATAGAAAAATTTCTTATTTAGAAAGTGAAAAGATGATTTATTTGAAAATATTGTTAGAAGAAAAAAGGTTTAAACCTTATTTAACAAATCATTTGAAAAACATTTTTGAAAATAGTTTAATAAGACAATTTTTTTAGAATAAAACAAGTTCTCTGACTAAATAGAGATACAAAGTCGAGTTTTTTAGAAAATATTTTCTAAAACATTTTGAGTACCAAAGAGTGAAGAAATTTTACCAATTCATAAAAACAGCTATGAATAACTAGAGGTGTGAAAATTAATGGTTATATTGAAAAATAGTCAAATAATTTCCTCTAATAGATAAAATATTGAATATTATTAATGTTATTTTTGAGGAAAATAATATATAAACATCCCAGAGTGTCCCATACCACTTTGGATCATTTTAAATCTTAAACCTAAGGAAATCATAATAATAAAGGGTAGTTTTAAATATGATTAATGTAAATTAATTCATTATTAAAATTAGTAGTTGATACACCAGACAAAATAATTAAGTGGTGAAGATGACATTTTTCTCATTGAAGTAAAAAAGTGAGATGAAAATCTCTTACCCTGACCAACTTTAGGGTGAATGTCCAATAATTTCAGATATGAAAAAATTATGTTATTTTTTAATTTCATGATAAAAATTCTCATGTTTTAATTAATTTAATTTGACTTATTATTATTTGGTATACAGATACATAAATAATTATGTTTACATTAGTAGTTCTGACCAAATTCGGTTTATGGGTCCAAAAAGCATTGGCAGGTGAAATATGATCAAAGAGTTAATTATATAAATATATAGAATAATAATCTTGAAATAATTATCATATTAATACATTAATTATAAATTTTAAAAAAATAATTAAATATTGATATGAAAAATTAATCAATATTACAAACATAGCGGTGGGAGGCCATACATATGCATGAGTAATGTGCTCATTTATCTATGATCATAATGAAAAGAAGGTAAGTACAACTATATATTTATAGAAATATTATTATATAACAATTACCATATTATTTACCCATATATACTTATATATATAAATCTTGTTATGTAAAAATAGTCACATCATTTCGGGGAGGTGGTAATCCAGACATTTGCAAATAACATTATCACTTTATACGTGAAAGGGTAATAATGAAAATGATATATATATATATATAGTATATTTATAGAAAGTAAATTATGTTATTAATATCATATATATTAATTTTATGTCTCATATGTTTAATTACAATCATCATTTATACATTCCATATATTTTGCGAACGAATCGCATCACATTGAGGGGGTGATTGTCCACACTTTCTTAAATGATGTTATCATATTAATGTAAAATATCAAGTATTGAATTTATGTGTTATAAAATTATTAAATAAGTATAAATACATAATAAATATCATATATATCATATATAAACTTATTTTATATCGTAATGGCTACCATGAGAGGTAGAAAAGTAAAAATTAACAATCATTGTTTCGTGGGACAATATTTTACAATACATAAAAACAGTATGATCATTACCAATTAGATGGAATCATTTGTAAGTGTTGGTAAAGAAACTTATCATAATAATGAAATAGTATATTATGATACATTAGTTGTTATTAAATCATTGAATAAGAATATTTGAGTTTGTGATGAAGGAAATAAAATTAAAAATCTTACAGAATGATGTTACCTATTAATCAAGAAACTCGAATTAGTTTGAACCAAAACCTTCCTAGGAATTATTTATTCCAATGTTTAGGATTATAGGATGGGGTTACATATTTCTATAAACTATTTTGGGAATATATTTGTAACACCCCAGGTAAATAAAGAATATGAAATTTTCATATTTTTCCATATTTGTGAATAAAATATAAATATGACTTTAAAGGGGACGCTATGCTCGATGGCATACCCAACACGCAACAACGAGTTTCTTGGGAATCTTACTTTGCACTCTAATAATAAAATAATATTATTTTAAATGGTAGTTAACATGCAGCCGTTTTATTGGCGGGAATGGAAAGAAAAAACTAAAATATGATTATATATGTTTTTAAATTTTTTTACATTTATCCAATAAAAGATAAAGGCATAAAATACGGAAAGAATTAAATTTTAGGCGTATATGCCCTAGTTTTCACTAAAGGTTCACTTATCACCTTTTGATGGCGAACCGTCATTAAATATCGTTTTTTTCACTCTTATACATTCTATTGGACCAAATAAAACTCTTCTTATGAATCGGGACATCAAAATTTACTTTGTGTAAATTTTTGGTATCTTTCCGATAAAGTTCATTTTTTTAATGAATAGTGTAAAATGTTGTATTTTAATTCAAAACCTATTTTTAATCAAATTGATTTATATGATTAGATTATATTTTTAATTGGTTTTAAATTGAAATTAGAATATATTTTTACCATTTAATCCAATAGTGGTCATTGGAATTAATTTCACTTTGAAATCAGACTTAAACTAGTGTCAATATTTTGATACTTATTGTTTCATAAAAACACGGTATTTGCTTTGACAGCGGGAATTAATTATTAAATTAATTAATGCGACTTATATGTTTTGAATTTTTTAAAATGAACTTCATTTTTGAATTCGGAATATCAAATATAGCTTAGGGTGAATTTTTGGTATTTTTCTGAAAAACTTCAATTTTTGATGAATAGTGAAACCACTAAGTGGTACTTATAAAAACTGATTTTTCCGTTTAAATGAAATTTTTACATCTTTGTGTGTTGAATTTCAAAAATCCGACATACATGGTTGTCATTAATAAGTAAAATGTGGTTCAATGGGATAAAAATAATTTTTTGGTGAATAGTAACTTATTAAGTTTTTAATCGCGATTAGAGGTAATTAGTGTAGTTTAAGGTAAAAATAATGTTTTAATAATATGAAATGAACATGAAACATGTCCTAACCTCATTGGATGTGTCATGGCCGACTACGAAAACCCATGGGTCAACTTGGGGACCCCATGAAACCACTTTGGTTGCAAAATGACATTAATATCTTTTTATTTAAAGTCAAAGTAAAAAATGAGACAAACATGAAATGTTTTACTAAAACAATTTTTACATGGGGTTATAAAAATCAGATTTTTGACTATAAATATTCATTGGAAAGATAATAAGATTTCCTACATCATAGTATTTGTTTTATAATTTTTAGACATTAAATAAATTAAATTATTTATGACATCATGATGATGCAGCGATGACCTCATTATTTAACGATTTAAATAAAATGGAAAGATAAGGTAAAATATAAGACCTAAACATGGCCAAAACCAATTGTATGAGTGGATTTATAACCCTTATCACCTTATCCTCGAATTATATCAATGTGGGACCTTTAAAATCCGAAAAGCTTTTGAAAATAATGTAACATTTTGTAACATTACAAGAGTGTCCCTCCTCTCCTATTATAAAAGGCCCTCACCTCTACCTCCTTACCCACACTCCCAAAGCCTTTGGATCGGCCAAAATCTTCCCATTTTGTCTCTCCACTTCCATCTCTTACTCCTTGAAGCCTCACTTTGGGAAAAAGTCTTCCCAAGGAAGACTTTGAGCTCAAACCAAAAGGAGTTACCCAATTTTAAGGTAATGTCTTCACATGAGTCCTTTTGTTTTATTTTGCTTCTCCAACCCTCAAAACTCTTTTTATTCGATTCTTTTGTAACAACTACAGTATCATAAATATACTAAGATGTTGTTATAAGAAGGATTCAAGCTACAATTTTACACACCTACATCTAATGGTTAAAGAACATACTGTTTCTGTGGATGGCGAATTTCGGCCTCCCGAAACGATGATTGTTCAACATTATTTTAACACCTTCAAAGGTGGCCATTAAGATGACACTATATTTATATATGATATATAAAATTTTTATGTTTTCCTTAAGCTTATGTATTTTTCATTTTGGGCATACCTTTATGGTTTCCATTATGGATAAACACGATATCTTCATTTAAGGAAGTGCGGACTACCGCCCCCTCAAAGTGATGTGATTCGTTAATGCCATATGTGGGACATATAAATGATGGATTTAAAGTTATTATATATGATGTTATACTATAATTATTATATACCTCTATATCATTATTATTTCTTTCCATTTAAGTATGATATAGAAATGAAAGTAGCGTTCATGCGTACGTACGGCTTACCGTCTCCATGAACGGTGCATTTCATTTCTTATCCCCAAATGTAATGTTCTATTATAAGTACATGTATATATTGGATATATATATTATGAATGATACATCTAAATTATGAATATAATTATGGAATTAAAATATACATACCTCTAATTTAGTTTTAATTCCATTAATATGACAAAGAAATGAAAGTAGTGTTCATGCGTACGTACGGCTTACCGTCTCCATGAACGGTGCATTTCATTTCTTACCTCTAAATGATTATGTGATATTATAAATACATTTATATTATATATATATATATGATATATATGATATCCAAATCAGGAATGTAATTATGTATATAAAGAACCTTTTACCCCACTAACAACATGTAATTGTAAGAAGTCCACTTTCGACTTAAGAACCAAATATCGACAAAACAAAAATTATTAACTTAATGATTACATAATGTTTATAACATGGAAATAAGTTATATAAAAGGAAAAATAAGCTTGATAAAGGTTCTTAATCATGTTTAAATTAACTCAAGTTTATTATTCAGGAGACTAAAGAGCGACCGAGTCAAGTCGGACCTGAGGTAAGGGATCCTACTCCTCTCATTCTTTTTAAGTACACTCTTTTATGTCATTCCTTTAATGATCATCTTTATTGTTATTGGGATGTTATTTTATATTACTATTACTGTAATTTTTATGTTCATATGATGAGAGAACCTATTCTCTCTCATCAATCCATTTTGGATGTTTTGAGTGGCGCCGTTAGGCTGCCGAATTTTCGTAAGAGATCTAACCTCTCTCTTTCTTTTTAAGTACTCTCCTTTATGTCACTTCTTTTAAGCTCCTCTTTGTTATGTTGGGGGATGTTATTTTTTATTCCTCTTTCTGTAAACTTTATGTTGATGTGATGAGAGACCCTATTTCCTCTCATCAATCCATTTTGGATGTTTTAAGTGGCGTCGTTAGGCTGCCGAGTTTTTGTAAGTGATTTTTCATCTCACTTTTATACCCATGAGATTTATGCTACATTTGCCACAATTTCCTTTGAGTGGTGTATGTACCGCCCATTATTTTACTCATTGTGTAATATAATTTCTTTTATGAGTATTTACATCAATGTTGTACTGTCCTTCTTTCACGAGGTGTATGTTTCGAAAGATACCCATTTCGGTAAGGGAACCTTTCACCCTCCTCTTTTTAAAAGACTTATTTTGGTTATGTCTTTTAATGCACATAATATTATTTTGGGATATGTTCTTCAATATCTTTATTGATGTGAATTTTATTTCCAAGTGATGAGATACCCTTTTTATCTCTCATCAACTCTTTTTCTGAATTTTGAAGTGACGTCGTTAGGCTATCTAATTATTGCAAGGGAACTTCTTAACCCAATTTCGATTCTTTGGGATAAACTTGTACACCTTGAATATGTCGTTCTATGATTATGTGTGAATTTCCTCTGATTGTTTTACACTTAATACCCACTTATATTTTTTGTATTTGTTTGTCACACATATTTATGTAACTGATTTATCCTTAATCCAAGGATACCGTCTTTGTATGGGACTTCGTCTCAATCTCCTTTCATTGAGGCATATTTTATTTTATACACAACTTTCTTTTATACGGTGTATAAACCCCTTTGACTTTTACCATTATCCAAAAGGAATCTTTTTTATACGAAGCATTTTACTAAACGAGAAAAGAGAATGTTATTGTCGTACGTATGTGGCGACAATGACTTCTCTGCCACCGTGACCATTATTTGAGTTTCGGCTTCCTCTACAAGCCATACCTTTTTTAAAAGGAAAATAAATACCATGTTTTAATTTTATTTTATTTTTGTATTGAAAATGGTTTTCATAATGTTTTTATATCAATGTATTGTATTGATATCATGTGATTGAAAGGTGGAAATGTTATGTTTCCTTTATGCATGTTTTATGTGATACGATTATGTTGAGGTTCTTGGGCATTATTATGAAGATGGGTGGTTCCGTGATAAACTAAGGGCGGGTGAGCCCGATATAGCTCTCCAATGCATTGGGTAACACGAAGGAGTGAAACGTTAAGGTTTCACTGAAGAGATTTTAGGGAATATACTGTTATGGGTATTCCAAACGTAACCAAGAGGGTTACTCCATACGTAATAATGTTATGAATGCCTCAAGTTACCTTTATGTATTATGATTTCTATGATTTATTCATGGTTTGATGAGGTATGTTAAAGTGCCTATGTTTTATGGGTAAAGTATGATTTCCTTCTTATGTATATATGAACTCATGTTTCCTTTCCATATTTTTTTTATATAACCCTTACTGAGCTTTTATGCTCATCCCATGTTTTTGAAATGTTTTTCACAGGTCAAGGGAAAGGTACATGATGTTTATGATATTGTAAAGGATGTGTCAAGAAAGAATCCATGTTTTATTTTAAATATGTTTCCATTTATGGGAAGAATGAATTCTGTCTTTTATGTAACCACTTTGTTTAAATGTGGAATGTAATGCAAGTTTCATGATCTAATTATCTAAAACTCTAAACCTGAAAAGATCCTCAATGTGTAACCTTGTAATAACTCAAGATTAAGTAAGGTTTAAGGCTGGGGCCTTATAGTTGGTATCAAAGGTCGGTTTAGATAACTTTATAGGTTAGGGTATTCTCTAAGCACAAGTGACATTACCATAATGGTTATAATTTCAGAGAGAGTCCTAGTTTTAGATAAAGTGAATGAGTAAGTATATCTTAGTGTTTATCTTCCTAATTAGTACATGATGGTTTTGTTGATATACTCACACTGACATTTCTATTTTTAGTGAATGGATGGATCTAGAAGGCACCAAAGAGACAACAGGTTTGAAGGAAACTATGGTGGTTCTCTGATTAAGATACTAGATAAAATGAGGGATTCAACGAGGAAACTCGTGGTTGTTCTAAACCAACTATCAAGGAGTCATGATCAACCACTTGAACCTTGGTATGATCCTTAATGCATCATGTACGAGATGACCAATCAATGTGGAAGTTCAGGTAATAAATATAAAGGTAACCATTAGAGTTTATATGATCCTTACTTTTGAGGTAATTATGGGTTACTATATGTTATGATGGAAATGAAAGGCATGCGATAAAATTAGGGTTAAATTATGTTATGGTTATTTTTGATGATTTTATCCCTTTTTGGGGAATGATTTGAGAATTATATAGTTTTGGAAAAAGGGAAAACACGCAGACCGTGTGACAACCCGTCGCGTCGGACAAAGCTACAGAAATCGAACCCACAACCAAAGTGAGAGTGGTATTTATCGCCTACCACTAGACTATGTGAAGTCCCTGGTTAGTTTGATTGATTATTTTTAGTTGTATGATTTTATTAATTAAGAGTAAGTTGATTTTGGTTTATTTATGAAAATGATTAACCTATCATGGAGGATATGTGATTAGGTTAATTACTTTTCAATAGGAGACTTTAGGAGCAACTGATGTTGTTTGGAGATAAATGTTACGATTTAACTTGGAAGACTATGTGACTAAATCCTTCAAATATTTGGGTTTCAATATTAGATTGGTTTACTTTGAAGAATTTTATGGACAAATTGTTTATCGGATGGTCCACGTTGAACTTTGGGTTTTGTTGGACAAATTTTGGAGATTAAGCAAAGATTTTCTTTTTAATGGGTTATCCTTTTCTGGACTATCTGACCTTGTACTAACCTTTTTGGTTTTGGTTATAGTTAAAGACTAAAGACATGGGATGTATATAGTTCTATTTGGTGGATTAGGTGATTCTACAAAAGTTGATTATAGTACTCTTAATGCGAACAAGTCTCCCTAAATACTCATCTTTTGGAAAAAATATGAGTTTGATTAAGGAATCTAGTAAAAGTTGAAAGTCAACATGATAAGTGATTATGTTTCTTTATGAATAAATTCCTCAATAAAAAGTAACTTAAAACAAAAATGTTGTCTATTAACTTTTCCTACTGGGGAATCGAATACCGTTTAACCCATCACAAGTTTGTGATTTTCTTGTGGTTAACTTTCTCCTAAACATGTTTTCTATCACTCTCCATCAGAATATGACCCTATGTTTTCTCCTCCGTGTCCATATTTTTCTAAATGGAATCCTAGTATGGGTTAACTCGGGTGACCTTTGTACTTATCTTTCTTTATTTTAAAGTGATTGTTTTACCGACTCTTGTTCCGATGTGGGACTTTCAAGGATGTTTCCAAGCTCAATTTTAAAAATTGTGAGGACGCAATTCCCAAAAGGGGGGAAGGATGTAACACCCCAGGTAAATAAAGAATATGAAATTTTCATATTTATCAATATTTGTAAATACAATATTAATATGACTTTAAAGGGGACGCTATGCTCGATGGCGTACCCAACACGGAACAACGAGTTTCTTGGGAATCTTACGTTGCACTCTAATAATAAAATAATATTATTTTAAATGGTAGTTAACATGTAGCCGTTGTATTGGCAGGAATGGATAGAAATAACTAAAATATGATTATATATGTTTTAAAATGTTTTTACATTTATCCAATAAAAGATAAAGGCATAAAATACGGAAATAATTCAATTTTAGGCGTATATGCCCTAGTTTTCACTAAAGGTTCACTTATCGCCTTTTGATGGCGAACCGTCATTAAATATAGTTTTGTTCACTCTTATACATTCTATTGGACCAAATAAAACTCTTCTTAAGAATCGGGACATCAAAATTTACTTTGTGTAAATTTTTGGTATATTTCCGATAAAGTTCATTTTTTTAATGAATAGTGTAAAATGTTGTATTTTAATTCAAAACCTCTGTTTAATCTAATTTATTTATATGACTAGATTATCTTTTGAATTGGTTTTAAAGTTAAATTAGAATATATTTTTACCATTTAATCCAATAGTGGTCATTGGAATTAATTTCACTTTGAAATCAGACTTAAACTAGTGTCAATCTTTTGATACTTATTGTTTCACAAAAACACGCTATTTGCTCTGACAGCGGGAATTAATTATTAAATTATTTAATGTGACTTATATGTTTTTAATTTTGTAAAATGGACTTCATTTTTGAATTCGGAATATCAAATATAGCTTAGGGTGAATTTTTTGGGATTTTTCTGAAAAACTTCAATTTTTGATGAATAGTGAAACCACTAAGTGGTACTTATAAAAACTGATTTTTCCGTTTAAATGAAATTTTGCCATCTTTTTGTTTTGAATTTCAAAAATCCGACATACATGGTTGTCATTAAGAAGTAAAATGTGGTTCAATGGGATAAAAATAATTTTTTGGTGAATAGTAACTTATTAAGTTTTTAATCGTGATTAGAGGAAATTAGTGTAGTATAAGGTAAAAATAATGTTTTCATAATATGAAATGAACATGACACATGTGCTAACCTCATTGGATGTGCCATGGGAGACCAATAAACCCATGGGTCAACTTGGGGACCCCATGAAACCACTTTGGTTGCAAAATGACATTAATATCTTTTTATTTAAAGTTAAAGTAAAAATGAGACAAACATGAAATGTTTTACTAAAACAATTTTTACATGGGGTTATAAAAATTAGATTTTTGACTATAAATATTAATTGGAAAGATAATAATATTAAATACATCATAGTATTTTTTTATATAATTTTTAGAAATTAAATAAATTAAATTATTTATGACATCATGATGATGCAACGATGACCTCATTATTTAACGATTTAAATAAAATGGAAAGAAAATGTAAAATATAAGACCTACACATGGCCAAAACCAATTGGATGAGTGGATGTAGAACCCTTATCACCTTATCCTCCAATTCTATCAATTTAGGACCTTTAAAATCCAAAAATCTTTTGAAAATAATGTAACATTTTGTAACTTTACAAGAGTGCCCCTCCTCTCCTCTTATAAAAGGCCCCCACCTCTTCCTCCTTACACACACTCCCAAAGCCTTTGGCTCGGCCAAACTCTACCCACTTTGTCTCTCCACTTCCCTATATTACTCCTTGAAGCCTCAATTTGGGCAGAAGTCTTCCCAAGGAAGACTTTGAGCTCAAACTAAAGGGAGTTACCTGATTTTAAGGTAATGTATTCACTTGAGTCCTTTTGTTTTATTTTGCTTCTCCAACCCCCTAAACTCTTTTTATTCATTTATTTTGTAAAAACTCCAGTATCATCAATATACTAGGATGTTTTTATAAGAAGTATTAGAGCTACACTTTCACACACCTACATATAATGTTTAAAGAACATACTGTTTCCGTGGATGGCGAATTTCGGCCTCCCGAAACGATGATTGTTCAACATTATTTTAACACCTTCAAAGGTGGCCATTAAGATGACACTATAGTTATATATGATATATAATATGTTTATGTTTTCATTAAGCTTCTGTATTTTTCATTTTGGGAATACCTTTATGGTTTCCATTATGGGTAAACACGATATCTTCATTTAAGGAAGTGCGGACTACCGCCCCTCAAAGTGATGTGATTCGTTAATGCCATATGTGGGATGTATAAAGGATGAATTTAAAGATATTATATATGATTTTATACTGTAATTATTATATTCCTCTATATCATTATTATTTCTTTCCATTAAAGTATGAGATAGAAATGAAAGTAGCGTTCATGCGTACGTACGGCTTACCGTCTCCATGAACGGTGCATTTCATTTCTTATCCCCAAATGTAATGTATTATTATAAGTACATGTATATAATAGATATATATGATGAATTATACATCTAAATGATTCATATAATTCTGGAATTAAAATATACATACCTCTCATTTAGTTTTAATTCCATTAATATGACAAAGAAATGAAAGTAGTGTTCATGCGTACATACGGCTTACCGTCTCCATGAACGGTGCATTTCATTTCTTACCTCTAAATGATTATGTGATATTATAAATACATGTATATTATTGATATATATGATATATATGATATCCAAATCAGGAATGTAATTCTGGATATAAAGAAACTTTTACCCCACGAACAACATGTAATTGTAAGAAGTCCACTTTCGACTTAAGAACCAAATATCGACAAAACAATCATTATTAACTTAATGATTACATAATGTTTATAACATGGAAATAAGTTATATAAAAGGAATAATAAGCTTGAAAAAGGTTCTTAATCAAGTATAAATTAACTCAAGTTTATTATTCAGGAGATTAAAGAACGATCGAGTCATGTCGGTCCCGAGGTAAGGGATCCTACTCCTCTCTTTCTTTTTAAGTACACTATTTTATGTCATTCCTTTAAAGATCATCTTTCTTGTTATTGGGATGTTATTTTATATTACTATTACTATAAATTTTATATTCATATGATGAGAGAACCTATTCTCTCTCATCAATCCATTTTGGATGTTTTGAGTGGCGCCATTAGGCTGCCGAATTTTCGTAAGAGATCTAACCTCTCTCTTTCTTTTTAAGTACTCTCCTTTATGTAACTTATTTTAAGCTCCACTTTGTTATGTTGGGGGATGTTATTTTTTATTCCTCTTTCTGTAAACTTTATGTTGATGTGATGAGAGACCCTATTTCCTCTCATCAATCCATTTTGGAAGTTTTAAGTGGCGCCGTTAGGCTACCGAGTTTTCGTAAGGGATTTTTCATCACACTTTTATACCCGTGAGATTTATGCTACATTTGCCACAATTTCCTTTCAGTGGTGTATTTACTACCCATTATTTTACTCATTGTGTAATATACTTTCTTTTATGAGTATTTACATCAATGTTGTATTGTCCTTCTTTCACGAGGTGTATGTTTCGAAAGATACCCATGTCGGTAAGGGAACCTTTCACCCTCCTCTTTTTAAAAGACTTATTTTGGTTATGTCTTTTAATTCACATAATATTATTTTGGGATATGTTCTTCTATATCCTTATTGATGTGAATTTTATGTCCAAGTGATTAGATACCCTTTTTATCTCTCATCAACTTTTTTTTTCTGAATTTTGAAGTGACGCCGTTAGGCTGTCTAATTATTGCAAGGGAACTTCTTAACCCAATTTCGATTCATTGGGATAAACTTGTACACCTTGAATATGTCGTTCTATGATTATGTGTGAATGTCCTCTGATTGTTTTACACTTAATACCCACTTATATTTTGTGTATTCGTTTGTCACACATAGTTATGTAACTGATTTATCCTTAATCCAAGGATACCGTCTTTGTATGGGGCTTCGTCTCAATCTCCTTTCATTGAGGCATATTTTATTTTATACACAACTTTATTTTATACGGTGTATAAACCCCTTTGACTTTTACGATTATCCAAAAGGAATATTTTTTATACGAAGCATTTTACTAAACGAGAGAAGGGAATGTTTTTGTCGTACGTATGTTGCGACAATGACTTCTCTGCCGCCATGACCGTTATTTGAGTTTCGGCTTCCTCTACAAGCCATACCTTTTTTTAAAAGAAAAATAAATACCATGTTTTAATTTTATTTTATTTTTGTATTGAAAATGGTTTTCATAATGTTTTTATATCAATGTATTGTATTGATATCTTGTGATTGAAAGGTGGAAATGTTATGTTTCCTTTATGCATGTTTTATGTGATACGATTATGTTGAGGTTCTTGGGAATTATTATGAAGACGGGTGGTTCCGTGATAAACTAAGGGCGGGTGAGCCCGATATAGCTCTCCAATGAATTGGGTAACGCGAAGGAGTGAAACGTTAAGGTTTTCGAAGAGATTTTAAGGAATATACTGTGATGGGTATTCCAAATGTAACCAAGAGGGTTACTCCCTACGTAAGAATGTTATGAATGCCTCAAGTTACCTTTATGTCTTATGATTTCTATGATTTATTCATGGTTTGATGAGGTATGTTAATGTGCCTATGTTTTATGGGTAAAGTATGATTTCATTCTTATGTATATATGAACTCATGTTTCCTTTCCATATTTTTTTTATATAACCCTTACTGAGCTTTTATGATCATCCCAAGTTTTTGAAATGTTTTTCACAGGTCAAGGGAAAGGTACATGATGTTGATGATAGTGTCAAGGGTGTTTCAAGAAATAATCAATGTTTTATTTTAAATATGTTTCCATTGATGGGAAGAATGAATACTGTCTTTTATGTAACCACTTTGTTTAAATGTGGAATGTAATGCAAGTTTCATGATCTAATTCTCTAAAACTCTAAACCTGAAAAGATCCTAAATGTGTAATATTGTAATAACTCAGAATTAAGTAAGGTTTAAGGCCGGGGACTTATAATATTGGTTAAGACATATTGGTTTCAGATGTGTGAAGATGTGGGTGGAGAGGAGGTCCTTTTATAGTGGAGGAGCATTGAAACTCTGGTTATATTTTGACAACATAATTATATTCTGGTTTTTCTTGTTGAATGTGGAACTAATAATGGAAAAAATATATCCAAGATAGTATAAGTTATAAATGTTTCCATAAAATATCTCTTTGACATGTTTAAAGGTCGTTGGGGGCCTTAAGGTTAAGGTCTAGTCCCTTATTAATCATAATTTAACATTAATTATTGCAATTAATTTTATTCACATTCACTAAATATTTTAGTCAAAAACCATTTTTACCAAATTAAAATTATATATAATTCTAATTCAAAACATTGAATCAATTATTACAAATTCAAATCACATAAATGGACAAAATTACATTAATTTTAATCTTGCAGGTGGGATGACAATGTGATTTTTTACAGTTAAAACGTCTGAATATTTGTTATGTATTTATAGTAAATTTAAATGTGAAATTGAATCCAATGACATAAATTATATTAATATATAGAAATATATCTTATTCCAATTTATAACCAATTTATAGTACAATTTAATCTTATAAATAAATAAGATGAAAATAAGTTTTGAACTAAAATTCAGCATTTGTAACAATTCATTAAAAAAATTAAATGTTATAGAAAAATATAAAAAGTTAAACCTAACATAATTATATTTAATATAATTCAAATATTATATTTACATTGAAAAATTAAATAAATTAAAGATTCAAAATTCATATTTAAAATGGGTTCTCCATTATAAGGCGCTAAAATTTCATTTATAAAAATATAGGTGTTTTTGTGTAAAGTATGGATTGTTTTTTTATTTTTTTTATATAAAATCTAATTGATGAATATGAAAAATAATCTATTGAATATATAACATATATATTTCATTTAAATAATTCATTAATTTTTTTAAATTAATTTTGTTAAGACAAAACTCATTTAAAAGAATAAAATATATTAATATTTCTTTTTTATATCCCATTTTTTCTTATTTTTGTTTATAAATAATTAGAAACCAATGAATTAATTTTATATTTGTATAGAAAATAAATTTTCATAAGTTATTTTATACAATTTGTAACCAATAACATAACACTTATGTCATATAATATTAAATTAAATAATACTATTTTAATAGTTCATTATTATTTAGTGAAACTCAGTCTTGGGTGTAACAAAAGATATCGAGGAAGGTCGCTTTTGAGTATAACAGAAGTTATTGAAGAATGTATCTCTTATGGGTGACGAAAGATAAATCGGTTTTGTGTGCACTAAAATATATGTAGTATATTATATTTATTTATGATAGTAAATATATTTTTTTTAGGTTAAAATATTCCAGTTTTATGAATGGTGTTGCGTGTTAAACATGCTATTGAATACATATTACCACTTTAGAATTTCGGGAGTTACATATTCCCCACCATAATTATATTTTGTCCTCGCAATTTAAACATGATCTTGTTAATATAATGTTTGATATTTATTATGATGAAAACATAAATCTTGAGAAGGTTTTATAATCCATCCTCTATAAAATTGAGATTTAAAAGTATAAAGGGTACCTGGAATACCATGTAAATAGGTATCTAAGTAGAAGAATATCATTGTGAATTAAATATACATATCTAGAGGAAAAGTGTAAATATTTATAAGGATTGATTTAGGTCATTAATATCATAAAAATGAATGATCAATAGAAAGTTGAGGGCCTTAAATGCATATATATTTGATGAATTAGTATACCATCTATTCTGTATAAATTACAGTATTAGGACAACATTTTAATTAAAAGTCATTCTCCTAATGTTGGGTAATTAAAAAAATATTAATGTAAATATTCTGATTTTATAGGTTTTAATTTCATATAAACAATCCAAAATTTTGGTTTTTCTTTAATCAAATTCTAATTCATCCCTTTACTCCATGATTGTAACTAACAATAATGATTTTTAATGCTTGAAGCAATAAAATATACTTTTAAATGATCTTAAGTCATATAAAAGAGTGAAAGGTATAACTATTTTTCATTAATTATGTTCCAAAACCAATATGGTTAACAGATTAGTATCTTTTACTAAAAATATTTTACGTTTGGTTAAGTTTTAACATTTATTCATCAATTGTTTTAGCTAAAAACAGTGAAATTTTAGCAAGTATAGTGTTTAACTATGTGGTTGGAAGGAAATCCTTATCATCCATTGGTCATGGGTTCAAGAACCTCAGTGTTGCCTAGTTTTATTAGTCATCTTCTGACTTATAGGATTTCATTTTCTAGAAACAAATTAGAATTTTTTTTAAGATAAGTATGATGAAAATCCTTGAAAATTTTTTAATGAATAAATTATATTTTAACTATGATTTTCAATGAAACCTAAATACCTCAATAATTCATCTATTTATTTCCCCAAAGTACCTTCCTTGGTCTATAGTTTATCCACAATATCATTTCTAGGATTTTTAAATCATGTCACCTTATCATTAATATAAATCACTATAGGTTTAACTAATATTATTAATTATCAAAATCCTTTAAAATTCATTATAAATAAAATGTGAATTATCATAAGAATATCCACTGGGAGTGTAAATCCTAGTGTGCGGTAATGCCTGTTTTCGTGTACCATTTTACCCCGAGTTAGGCCAGGAACACCTTGTCATTGTTATTACACTTGTTAATATATTTTCTAGAACCATGTCCACTTGTAATATCTAGATAGATATGTCTTGATATGTGGACCCGCATAGTCTATGCATTACTAAAATTCAAGGGTGATATTCTATATATATTCCAAAATTCTACCTGAGGGTTGTATTCAATAGCATATATTTTCCAAAATCAAGTTCCCACAGTTTTGGATAAACATCCCATGATAACAACTATTGAGACCTTACCCTAGAATGACAGGAGTCGATGTCTTCTACTAATTAAATTTTCAAGATTACGAGGAATAAAAACATAAAGGACTGAGAGATTATTAGTCTTGGTAATCCATATACATACATTAGTCTTGTATTACAAAATTACAAAATAATTACCACATAATTTTTTCCTTCTATATAAATAATTAACCTCGAGGAAACTCTAATCAATCTAGAAAATCCCTGCACATATTTCATAGTATGATTCATGGATTCTTCGGAAAGAAACATCGTAAGAGTGAGCTCGAATGGTCAGAAAGGGGAATTTATAGTGGAAGTTGTAACACCACAAAGATTTAAAAATAAATGAAAAATATAATTTAATGCACACAACACCAATTTTATGTGAAAAAATATGTTTTTATTATTATTATTTAAGAAAGATAGTTATATCCCATCTATTAAACATAACATTTCTACTTCTATTTTTTTAATTTTAAAAAATATACATGCATGGTTCTGATCAGTAATATATTTTGAGTCTGATAGGATCAACATATTTTTTTTGTGAAAAGTAATTTTACCCATTGGAATAATATTGTACCCTTATGAATAATAATAGGAACCTTATGAATTTTAAATCAGTAAAATTAATAGTAACCTCATCCATGAGAGTAAAAATAAAATTTCTCCAACTTATAAATGAATGTTTGATATAATTTTATCATAGTAAATGTAAGTGAATATTTTAAAAATTAAATATTATGTGCTGGTATTTTTGTGAGTAATAAATAAAATTTTATAAACAATAAATTTATATAAAAAAATTATTTTTCAAAAAATTTATTCATAAATAAATAATTTATTTTAATATGATTTTAGGATAATCTAATATGACATTTGAAAAAATTTAAGGCTGTTGTAAAGTCAATTTTAAATTAAAAAACTGTGTTTTTTGAGGAAATGATGATTTTATTTAAAAAGAAATTTTCTCATATTTAGAAAATAATTTTCCTAAAGTGGAGTTCATTTTTTATTTCTACACATTGAATAATAGTTTGGGTGGATATTTTTATTTTTATAAAATAATTTAATTTTATGTGAATATTAAAAAAATGTAAATTATAATAGAAATACATTATAAGCTAAATACACTATTACTTAAGTCATGGATATTTTAAGAACCCTAGGTTCGAACTCAAATGCGCTTATTAGAGTATTATTTCAAATTAATAATTACTATTTGTATTATTGATCAAAATAATAAAATAATGAATAAAATAATGAGAAATTACTACTCTCTTACCCTATGAAAACCGTCTCTCTCCCTCTTTTCTCCTTAATCCTCTTATATTTTAATCTTGTTAATTTTTAGCCAAATAATCTTCCCTATTACCAACCAATTTCCATGAGCTCTTATTCATTCTAGAATACCAAAAATTATTTCTTTAAGGAGGTTCTCAAGGAGGAGTATTCAAGAGGAAAAATCCTTTTCCTTTTCCATTTATTTTCATTTCAAGTTATTTCATTTATTATTCTGCCCTAAAATCATATGTCCAAATGAGAATAAAAAATCTACTATCATTTATTTTATTTTATTATATCACTTTAATGTATTAATAATCATCAATATTCTTACTCCCACATTCAAAAAAAATGAAATCATCATTTGGGAGGTACCAATTTACAACCTTCTTGGGCGACACATTTTTTTTCTATTTGTTATTAAAGGATGTTTTTGATACCATTTTTATGGATAAAACTGACTATAATATATGCATTATAACCAATTTAAAGTTCTAAAACCGTTATTTATACATAACACTAATTTATATGACAATATAAGTTCATTGTGATCGAAATATTGACGTAATAATCTAAGCTATTATCACTAGATGTCTTATCTAATGGTTCAACCTCATACCATATAACCATATGATATATAAAAAAAATTACATTTCAAGATAATAATTAATAACATTTAATACAAATTCTAGATAATTATTTCCTTTTTACATGAAATTTATTAATTAAAAAAAAGTGAACCAGTCTTGAAACCCAATAAAAGGAACACTCTCGAATGATGAAATTAAACTCTATAACTCATCAATAAGACCATACATGATCGTAAAAAAACTATATTGATTAAAATACTTATATAAATGGTTCTTAATTAATTAATTAATGGATTTAATTTTATTATCCTGGATGTTATGGTCAAGTACAGAACTCATTTAGACATAAGGTAAGGGTTTTCTCATGTCACTTCCATTTTTGTGAGATATTCCTTATTCGTCATTATTTGTCGTGTATGGTTTATGTATACAACCCATTAAAGTATAATATCATTAATATATTTACTTTCATGATTTTAAATGTATCATTATTTTATTATTACTTTAGGAGAATATGATTCGATTGATTTCAAAGAAGTAAGGGATTCTACTTGAACCCTCGTCTTTCCATCAGGTTACTCTTTCCCTACTTTTTCTCAAATTTAAGGATTATTTATTTTTGTATATTACATTTAAATTATATTTATATGTTATAAAATCATATATCAAAATCATATCATCCTTATTTTATGTGGATATACATGTTTTAAATTGGTTCGCTTCTCAATCCTTCTTAATAAATTAGCCCGATTAAAGGGATCTTCTTGAATTCTTACATATTTTAAAGTGAAATATTAAATATATTTTGAGCCGTAATTTTTTTTATGAAATCAATTTATTTTCATTAAAATATTTCTTGGTTCATTTATGGTTTTATTAAATAAAAAAATCATTTTCTCTTTAAAATTTCATTAATATTTTCCTTAAACCACACAAAAACCTTTTATTTAAAATGTTTCTGAAAAACTATTTTAACATGATGTCACTTCTGTGTGACATAATGAAGGACAAAAATATAATTTCAATGTCCGTAGCATTTATTTTGTGTGATATATTTGTTTACAATCCTATTTTATGAAAAATAAAAATTAATTTTCAACATAACTCTTCTTTCCAAAGTAATAAATGGATTTTCTCATCTCACTTTTAATTATGTGAGATATATACCTCATTCAAACGTTATTCCTTATATATGTGGTGTATGTAACTCACATTGATATATCACATCATGAGTCACCATATTCTTGTTATATTTTATGATATTATGATTATAATGTTTTAAAGTGGTATGGAAGACTTTGTAATGTTTAAAGATTAATTTCCTCATGAATTTTTAAATGGTACATCAATCTATGTCAACCTAATTTTTTAAATATTGAATTTATTTGAGTTTTATCTCTTATGATACTATCTAATATATTTTTTAAGGTTTTATGATCAGTTGGATTTTGGATGTTCTACTTAATACCATTCATAGGTTATGGTTGATGTATTCACATTTGGTATTCTTATTTTTTCAAATAAATGTTTATGTTAATTATGTTTCACTCCTGGTCATATAAGTAATGTATTGGAATTACTCATTGATAGGAATATTCCAATATATCCTCTTGATGGATATGTAGGGATTATGAGACAAAATAGATTTGGTTATTGGATGAGGGAATACCCTAGTATTTTTAGACATCTTTTCCCAGGACTTGAAAATATGTTTCTGGTGTCACACATTATGAATTCACTAATTATGAAACTAGTATTTGATAGTCCATTGATTATTTAAATTGTATAATATCAATGGTTGTGTTCTATGATGTACATATTTATTTATATTTTATTCCTACCATAATATTCTTAATATTATTTTTTAACGACATTTGGTCTTTAGTGGTTCACCACACCTTATTATTTAGGCTTCCACTGTACTACTTACCCTAAATGAGCATCTCAACTAAAAAATTTATTATGTTTCCATTCCCCATGTTATGAATAATAAAACATTAAATAAGCTTTCAATAATGATTTTTATTTCATTCTATATTTTATCATGTTTTATTTACTTTTCCAAATTTATAATGGGTGTCTAGAATGTAATCCTATATTCCAAGACAGCTAAACTAATTATTCTCACAAGATTTGATTCATTGTAATAATTCCAATGTAATAATATAATTCACCGGATCTTGGCTTTAGGGGTAGCATAATTTCTATTGTTATAAGTGGATTCTTAGAAGAATCATTGGAATGTGGAATTAGAAAATTTAAATTAGGGAAACCCTTAAGATGGATTTTGAGGATTAGCATATAAGAACATCATATAAATTTGGTAGGGTATAAATTTTTTGAACCATCTTAGAAAATAAATCCATGAATCGATAATAAAAGTGGTTGTGGTTCTATAATAGATGTAACTAGTTGCAATACATCAAACATAGTGTTCTGCTCCTGAATCGGGGTAACCAAGTACATGACAACATGCCTTACAATGCACCTAGTTTGAAACATTTGGGGGATATTATTCGGATAACTCACATTATAATTACACACCATTATGATTGATTTAAAATTATATATGTCCCCAATGAAACCATTTTTATGATTCTGAGATTATTATTATTTTTTAATTATTGTTATTTATTTCACTAATATTGGGATTACAAATTATGTTTAATGATGTTGTGATCTAATCTAGTGTATTAAATTTTTTATAAATGGCACCTTCCGAATGTAAATAGGATTGTATCAATACAAAAAATCCAAAGATTAATAATGATCATTTCTTAGATAGGTTGGAATCAATATTTCTAAGGGAACTTGTTTCTAAAATATTCTCATCATATTACGAGATAGTATCATGTATTTACATGAAGAAGAAATATTTTTCAATGAATTATTTCTTCTGAAGGAATCAAGGGAAGAAGAGGAAAACTGGAAAAAATATAAATATATATAAGAATGTAAAGAAGTAATTTCTTACATGTGATAATTGTGGAAGGAATAAAAATGGTATATACCTAAGTGGAAAAAGATTTTTCTTCATGTGTGGATAAATATTCTAATATTCTCATAATTTCTAAAGAAAGAACGAATTTTCTAATATTCAATCCCTCAAATAGAAGTATATGGGGCACTATGAAAATGAATGTCCCTAGTGTAAATGAAATACAACTCTAATAAATTAAATGGATCATGGTAAAGCTTAAGATGTTACTCTGATTGAATTTGAATAATCGATTTATTTGTGTTTTTGGATTCAAGAACAATGTTATGGTAATCTTGTTATATAGAATTATGGAATACATAAGGATTGTACTGTTGTACTATTTCCTTAGGTATTTCAAGTTGTATGTTGAATTGTACCACAAAAAATGATTCTATAGAATGTTAATAATTGGAAAAAACATGATTATGGGAATGGTATGCCTTAAAATGTTCCTCATGGTGAGAAAATGATGATGGGTAGGGAGATTATAGATATGGACTAAGTAAATTGGATATTAAAAACTACAATGGTAATGATTATAACGTGTTGGATCATGGCCTTTTGGAAAATTTAACCATTTATTAAATGGTTTAAGTTTATTATTCCATGAGGTTTTATAGGTTAATGTATTTCATCACCACATGGCGCAACATATTCCATGAGATGAAGTATAGATAGTACAAGGTAAAATTAAAAGATAAGATTAAATTTTGGAAAGAGAAATGTATATTTATAATCATATAGAGTGGAATAATTCCTTAACTCTAGGAAAAGAAGTCTTCAATAAATATGTTATCAAATTATCACAATATGTGATAATATCAATGGAAATTTTCCTAATATTAATTTGTCTTTTTGTGGTAATATACATTTATTCGAACATGTTCTGAATCACTTTCTATAAGAACGTTATAGTTTTATTTTTCTTCCATGTCCAGTTTTTCATTTACAACTAAAATCATCCCATTCGAAAGCATAATTTTTTAGTGACCAGAACATTTCCCTTAACCACCTTTCAAGAGGATATTTTATTAACCCTATTTCTAATGTGGGTTTACTATAAAGGAATTTTAAAATATCAACCATTAAATTTCAAATTGCGGGGATGCAATTTATTGAAGGAGGGTAGAATGTAACAGCCTAAGGATTTAAAAATAATATAATAGTTAATATAATGAACACAAAATTGAGTCTCTAAAAAATAATAGATTGTTATTATAGTTATTTAAAAAAGATAGTTATAACATATCTATTAAACATAATTTTTCTTCTTCTATGTATTTAACATTAAGAAAAATTTATACGTGGTTTTGATAATTATGATATTTAGTGTCTGATAGGATCAACATAAATTTTTGGTGAATATTAACTAGGCCCTTTGGAATAGTAATATACCCTTACGAATCATAAATTTTCTAAATGAATAGTATCCACCTCCATGTGAGTATAAATAATATTTAGGCGCCTTATAAATTAAAGTATGATGTAATTATATAATAGTACAAGTGAATATTTTAAAAATTTATTATTAAGGGTTGTTATTTTTATGTGTAATAAATAAAATTTTATAAATAAAAAAAATTATTTAAAAGAAATTTGGTTTTCATAAAATATACTCATAAATAAATATTTTATCGTCCTAGGATTTTATGATAATCTACTAAGATATTTGTTATATTTTTAGGGTGTTATAAAATTAGTTTTTCCTTTAAAAACTGTATTTTTTGATTAAAAACAGATTATAATAAAAAATTAAAAATATCTTATTTAGAAAATTATTTTCATAAAATGGTGTTTTTTTAATTATACAAAATAATAAATGGTTAGGGTGAATTTTTTGAATTTTTTTGAAATACTTGAATTTTAATTGAATAGTAAAATACAGAAATTACAGTATAAATACATTATAAGATAAATAAACAATTTTTTCACTCATGGATAATATAATTACCCTTGGTACAAACTAATATTCACATATAATTTCATTTAGTCACAATAATCAACTCTATTTGTGGTATTGATAAAAATAATAAAATATTGAATAGAATAATGAGAAATTACCCCTCTCCTCCATAATAAAAACACCCCTTACTTCCCCTTATCCTCACTTCAATAATCCTTGATGAATGTAAAATATCCTAAATAATACATATATCTAGTATCTCTCCATTTCTAGGAGAACATTTTTACCAGAAGACAAAATACCATTTCCCTTTGTAGATTTCAAGGAGTAGTATTCAAGAGGTTAAATCATATTCCTTTTCCTTTTATTTTCTTTTCATGTTATTTATTATGTTATTATATTATCACCTTCTATATATAAATGGGAATGATAACTCCAGTATAATTTATATACTATAATTATATCATGTTAATGGAATAACCATCATCAATACCCTTACTCTCATTTTTTATTTTAAAAATGATATAATTGTTCCGAAGGTGCCAATTTACAACCTTCTTGGATGACCAAATTTTGTTCATAAATTTATTTTTCAAGGTAGGTAAGGATAAAAATATTATCGTTAAATCATACTATAATATATGTATTAAAAACTATTTAATGTTTTGGTAATATTATATATACATAACACAAATTTCTACAATAAAACCTGTTCATGGTTATTGAAATACAACTATAATAATCTAAATGACTATCACTAAATTTCTTATTTAATGGTTCATCCTCATAATATATAACCATATGATATATATAACCATATAAAATAATTTATTCTCATTAATAACATTTGATTCTAATTTTGGTGATTTATAACTATTTTACATGAAATCTATTACTTATAAACAGGTGAACCGATCATGAAAACCAGGAAAAGCAATGATTTCGAATGATAATATTATACACTATATTTCATCAATAAGGCCATAAATTAACATAGTAAAACTATAATAAATAAAATACGTATATAAAATTTTCGTAATTAATTAATTAATTAATTTAATTTGATTATCCAATATGTTAAGTTCAATTGACGACTAAATTCAGACATAAGGTAAGGGTTTTTCCATCCCACTTCCATATTTGTGGGATATTCCTTATGCACCACAATTTCTTGTGTATCTTGTATTAATAATACCTACTTATGTATGATGTTATTAATCTATTTGTTTTCATTTTACTCAATTTATCAATTTTTGTTTATTAATTTTGGGCGTGTGATTTGATTAATTACAAAGTGTTAAGGGATTCTACTCGAACCCCCGTCATTCCATCGAGTTAATATTATTCTACCTTTGATAAAATTTAATGATAATATATTTTTTATTTATTTATTCTAAATTAAGTTTTTAGGTCCAAACTCATATATCCAGATCACATCATCTATCTTTTATGGAGATATATGTGTTTTAAAATGGTTCCCTTCTCAATAAATCCCGATAAACAAACCTTCTTAAAGGTAACATCATGAATTATCACCCATTTCAAGTGCAATGGATAATCTATATTAATAAATAATTATATTTATAAAATCACACATTTTTTCCTGAAAAACTATATTGATTATTTTTTTCTTTTATGAAAAAAACATGCCTTTTCAATTTAAAATCACTTTTATATTTTCCTTAAACCACACTAAAATGTTTTATTTCTATTGTTTCTTAAAAAAGCATTTTTACAAGATTTTTATATAGTGGGACATCATTTATGCCTCAAATTTAATTTAAATGTCCCCCCATTTTCTTTGCTGGGTTATACATGTTTATGATTTTATTTTATGAAAATTAAAAAATATTTTTCTAAATAATTGTTTTTTCCAAAGTAAAAAATGGATTGTATCATCTCACATTTACTTATGTGAGATATGTACTATGTTCACCAATTATTCATTATGTTTTTTGTTTATGTACAACCATTTGATATATTACATCCTTAGTCTCCTTATTCTCATTATATTATATAATATTATGATTTGAATTTTGCAAATATTTATTTGACAATTAGGAATATTTGAATATTAATTTCATCTAGAAATTTTCAGTGGTACATCCATCTATATCAACTTAATTTTTTTAATCATGTTATTAATTGACGTTTATCTCTTATGATACCGTATACCATATTTTTTTAAGGGTTTATGATTAGTTTGGCTATGGATGTTCTATTTTATACCATTCACATATCACAATTGGTGTATTCACATTTTGTATTCTATTTTTTCAATAAAAATGTTTATGTTGATTATATTTTACCTATTTTCATATATGGATTCTATTGGACTTAATAAAGGATGGGAGGGGCCCTCTATAAACCCTTGATGAATCGAAAGGTCACATGAGACAAAAAATGGGTTTTGGTTGAGGCCTTACCAAATTATATTCAGACATATTGGTTGAGGCCTTCACAGTATGTCTATGGTGTCCCGTGTTATATGTTCCCTCAGTATGAAACTAGTAGTTTATAGTCAATGTGATTATTAAACTAGTTTAATATCCATGGTAACATTTTATTATGGAATTATTTATTCATGTTTTATTCCTACCATAACATTCTCATGGTTTTTTTAAATTTCATGTGTTATTTAGTTATTCACTATGCCTTATTATTTATACTTCCACTTTACTACATAACCTTACTATGTATTTAGGATCAACCCTTTCTTAGGTCTCTGTTACCCATGTTATGAATGAAAAAAATTAAATAATATTTCTAGGATTAAGTTTATTTCATTTTATATTTTAGAATGTTTTATTTACTTTTGCCAATTTATTACGGGTATCCAAAATGTAATCTGGTCTTCAAATACTACTAAATTAATATTTCCTTTGGGATTCAATTCCTTGAAATAAGGATAATGTTATAATGTAATGCACATGATTTGAGAAACTATGTTCGGGGCATTACAAATGAAATAATGAATCAATAGGATTAAATTATGATTTTAAGAAAAATTACTAAACACAAATGCCAGGTTATCAATAAAATAAATGGAAGTGTGTAAACAACATGGAAAGGTAAAAACTAGAAAATAATTCCATTCAAATAACTAGATAAGAAAAAATAAAAATATATTGTAAGAAACTATATCACATTCCATTTAATCAATCAACTAAAAATGAAATATATCCATAGATATGTCGATGAAAATGTTTATAGATGAATAATAACTAAAACTAAATGTGGTAAATGCTTAATTATTGGAAATCATGTTTTTCAAAAACATTTTACCCTTTCAATTAAGATACTGTTTAAAATTTTCCAATTTTTAAAACTAAATTTTATCACAATAAAACAGATTCATTGTGGGGATTTTATTAACTAGTCTACAACCCGTAGGCCTGTCATAAATTTTCCCCAACCCATGTATTTCATTTCTAAAACATTCCTCTAATCGAATAAACAATATTAATTATAAAACATTCATGTTGAATAATGTATATGTAGTTTTTAATATTTCCCAAAATAATAAAATAAATTTCAAATTAAACACCATATGAAAAATATGATACTATTTTGGAAATAATCATATTTATGAAAAAGGATTTTGATATAAAGGGTAAATTTAATGTCAAATGATCATAGGAAATTGAATATTTAAAGGGGTCCTAAAGGAATCAATGATGTGAATGTGAGTACTAACCACAGAAAAATCAATCACAATCCATCAATTGGAATATTAAAGATGGTATTAATACAACATAACCTAAGTGGAATAAAAAAAAGGTTTGTTATCATTGATGAAGGGAAATATTATAAAATGATATTTTAGAAACATTTTTGAAGAAACATTTTTTTCGTTGATTTTTTTTAAAAATATTTTCATTGGAAATACTTTATGATAATGTTTTCATTAAAAATCACCCTTTCAATCATGAAATAGAATATTCAATGAAATTATAGTGGGTAAATCTGTACAGGCCGTATGAGGTACAAAAGTATATTCCTTTTGAACAGTTTAAGGTTAGAAAAATTAATTATTTGAAAATAAAAAATATGATTTGGTTGAAAATATTGGTAAAAACAAAAATGGTAAAAATTCCATCAAAAAATAATTTTAAATTTGTTAAAAACCTTTTAATAAAATATGAGTTATAGAAAAAAACAAGTTCTCTTACTATATATAGATACAATGTCAGGTTTTTTAAAAAACATTTTCTAAAAACTATTGAGTACCAAATAGTGGATATATAGTACAAATACTTGAATATGTTCATTAATAACCATAGTAGAGAACATTAATTGTTTTATTGAACAATGGTCATATAATTTTCTTCAATTTATATACCATTGGAATATCATTAATGTTATTTTCAAGGAAAATAATCTTTAATCATTCTAAAGTGTCACATGACACATTGAAACATTTTGAATAATAAAACTGAAGAAGTAATAATATTAAATTGATGTTTTTAATATAATTAAGGTAAATTATTTCATGAAAGAAAATATTAATATATACCCCACAAAAAATAAGTATGTAATGAACATGAAATTTATCTCACAGAACTAAAAAGTGAGATGAAAATCCCTTACATTGAGTTTGATTTTGGGTGAAAGTAATTTAACATCCTGTATAATAAACTTATGCTATTTTTTTTAATTTCTTGAGGAAAATATTCATGTTTATAATTACATTTATATCAATTATTACTATATTCTATTCAATTACTTAAATATTTATCTTTATGTAAGTTACTTTGACCAAGTTAGGTTTATTTGTCGAAAAAAAATTTGTAGGTAAACTTTTGTTAAAGAGGCCATCAAATAATATATAAAGAATAACAATCATTACATAATAATCATATTTATACATCATTTATAATTTTAATAATAATCATTAAATATTGTTATGAAATAATGAATCAATGTTAAAGTCATAGAGTTGATAGGTCGTATGTATGCATGTGTAATGTTCTCATATTTATATGATCATTATAAAGAATGTATGAAATAATATATCATTCAAAAATGATAATTATATCATAAATTAAATATTATTAAACCTTATATACTTACATATATGATTATTGTGATGTAAAAGAAATCACATCATGTCCGAGAGGCGGTAGTCCACACATCAACAAATGACGTTATAACTTTGTGAGTGAAAAGGTAATAAAAAAATGATATATATATATATATATGATTTAAAAAACATTAATTATTTAATGAATATCATATTTATTTTCTTTATTTATCATATGTTTAATTATAATAATCCTTTAACATTCCCTAGATTGTGTGAACGAATCACATCGCTTTGAGGGGCGGTAATCCAGTCTTCCGGAAACTATGTTACCGTATTAACGTAAATGGAAAGTATTAAATTTATGTGTTAAAATGGATTAAAAAATAATAAATACATAATAAATATTATATATATCATCTATTAATATAGTTTCAATCATAATGGCCACCATGAGAGGTGGTAATATAAAAATGTACAATCACTGTTTGGTGAGAAAGTAGTTCGTCGTACATAGAAACAGAATATTCATTACCCATTAGATAGAAGTGTGTCTAAGTGTAGGTAATAACAAAATTAAAACAACATAATAGTATATTTATGATACTATAATTTTTATGAAAGTATATAATAATATTATTTTAGGGGTTTTAGAATGGAAATGAAATTAACAATTATAACGAAAAAACATTACCTCTTAATCAGGAAACTTCTTTTGGTTTGAATCAAATGAATCTATGGATTTCATTCATAAGAATGAGAGGATTATATGATTAGGGGAATGATTTTTATAATCCATTTTTGTAGATAATGGTCGATCCAATGTGTATTAAAATGTGTGAGTAAGTGGGAGGAGAGGAGGTCCATTTATAATAGAGGATGAGTAGCACACTCGTAATATTTTTACAAGGGAATTACCTAAACGTTTTTTAGGTTTAAATTAGATCCAATAATGGTCCAAAATATATACAAGATGATATAGGGTATAAATATGGCCATAAAATAACTCTTGGACATGTTTATAGGTCTTTTTTGGCCTTAAGGTTATTGTTTAGTCCCTTATTAAGCTTAATTTAACTTTAATCATTGTAATTAATTTTAATCACATTCACATATATTTTGGGTCAAAAACTAATATGACATTATTTGAAATGATCAATTATTTTAAATCAAAAATTGGAATATGTTTTTCTAACCTCCAAAAACAGCATTGGTAGAAATCATTTTAAATTTAACCCCACATGTGGGGCGATAATGTAGGTTTTTAAGGTAAAAATGTATGTATGTTTGCTATGTTTATATAATTAATTTCAAAGAGAAATAGACTCCAATAAAATAAAATAAATTAAAGGATAAAATATTATATATTTATAAATTATAAATAATTAAATTTATTATTTAAATTTATTAATAGATTAAATTAAAAATCATTTTTGGCCAAAAATCCATCTTTTTAACTATTCATTAGAAAGTGAAATGTTAAAGAAAAATTTAAAAAATTTAATCAAACCGAATTATTTAGTATTTAATTCAATGATGATGTTTATTTTTACTTCTTAAATCAATTTAACTATCAAAATTCACATTTAAAATGGGTTCTCCATTAAAAGGTAGTAAATTAGCTTTATAAAAATATAGTCTTATATGTGTAAAGTAGGGTTTGTTCTTATATTATGTATATCAAACCAAATGGATAGAAATCAATAATATTTTTTTAATATATAAAATATATATTTTGTTAAAATAATTCCCTAATTATAATTTATTATTTTTAATAATACAATACATATTTGGAAACATAAGTACATAAATATTTCGTTTTATTTCTAGTCGGTTATTATATTTATTTTTAAATAATAGTAATCCAATGAATTAATTTTATATTTATATAAATAATAAATTTTCAATTTTTAGTTAAATTATTTTATAAAAACTAACTTAAGAGCTTAGTTATATCATATTATATTAAATAATATTATTTTAATAATACATTGTTATTTGGTGAAACTCGGTTATACGAGTAACTCTAGCTATAAGGGAAGGTCTTGTGTGAAAAAAAATTTATCGAGGAATGTTTATATTGAATGTAACACTAGATAACTCTATGTTGTGTTAATTATAAGATATGAAATATATATTGTTAATATATGATAATAAATATATCATTATGTATCAGGTTAATATATTCCCTTTTTAAACATGATGTTTCATGTCATACAAGATATTGGATAGAATGTTGTAATTTAGAATTTCTAGGTGTTACCTCATCCACCTTCTTATATGATTTAACATTATCACAAACATCTATCATTCTGGTGATATCCATTTTCATTGACTGAAAACATCATTCCTTTATTTTCATTATTTTAGAATTTTTATGAATGGTTTAGTTTACTAATATTAAAAGGATTAATAACCATTTTTAATAACTATTAAGCAATTTATGTTTGATTTTTTATTGAAATGTTTAATATTTGGTATCGAAGTGTCGGCTTGTTGCGTATCATCCAAATTTTTTAGAAAATTTAAAATTTATATAGAGGGAATTTTAGATTTTATTTACATAATTATTTTAAATTAATTATAGAATAATTTAATTTATTTCTTAAATAAATAAAAATAATAGTTTTTATATTTCATATTATGTTAAATTTTTTTTTTATTTTCACAAAAAATTCTATAATTTATATATGTGTTAACAAGATTATGTATTTTTATATATTTAAAAACATTTTTTATTTTTTAAATATATATGTTTATAAAATTTAAATTTTCAAGTTAAAATTATTTATATAATTTAATTTTATATGTATATATATATATATATTAAATTTACATGTTTAATATTTATTTTAATATTATTATATATTTAGTTACGATAAATACTGATATTTTTTTTTATTTTTTTTAATATAATGGTTTTGATGCCTATATGATTTAAATGATCTTTATATATATTTGTTTTTAATTTTATATGTTATAACTTTATAATTATATATATTTATTTATGTATTTATGCATTTATATTGTTTTAATTTTAAATTCTAAAACATATATATTTATATATTAATATTCTCTAAAGGTATATGTTTATATTTTTATATGTATTTCTTACAGAAATTACATGTTTGAATATGTTAATTATTTATTTTAAAATTATATTATTGTGTTAATATGTTTATATTTTTTGAATATATATATATATATTAATATATCTGTTTACATTTGTTTTAAATTTATATGTTTATATATATGGTTTTATATTTAAAATATTGTTTTTTAATTATATTATAAATATGAAATATTGTATTAAGTAATTTATGTATCATAACAGATTAATTTCATGGATGAAAACTTATGAATATTTGAAATATGTTGAAAAGTTCATTGAATTTAAAAAAAAATTATTGATAAATGAGGCATGATTGTCTATCCATGCATGAAGTGCATGAATATTATAAAATTATGGTCAAATGAAATCATCTTTTGGATATGAACATAATATAATGAATTCATATTTTTTTGAATAATATGAATAATATGGGGTGTTATTATTGAGATTTATGTCATATAATACAATTGGTATGCATTGAATGTGGGGTTTACTACCTATACCATATAGTATGATTATGATTAAAACTCACCTGCATTGGATGTTTCATGCATGAAACTCAAATTATCTATAGAGTAATTCAGTTTTTTGAATATATTATGAAAGTATTAAACATACTGGAGTATAAATTGTACATGTGAAATTGATTCTCCAATGGGATATAATCAGCAACTGGAATTTTTTAGCACATGAAACATTTCAAATGGTCGATTTATTATTCATTAAATGAGGATAATAAAGGATGTATATATATAGGAATGAGTTCCCTCATTTTATAGAGGTAGTGATCATCACTATCATACAAATATATATGATACTCTCCCTCTCCAAAGAGGTAGTTCATCACACAATGCAATGGTTCCAACAAAACTTCATTATTTAGGGAAACCTCAAGTTATGAATGTGGATTTGACGAATACTATAATCCCTTGGAAGTATGAAACATATCATTTGTTTCTCCATTCATGATCACTAAAAAAACCATGGACATGTGACCCACAACATTAATGTTACATGAATGGTACTTTTCAATTTTAAAACCCATTGATCAGTGAGGACTAATCAAGTAATTACATGTGATGTTTTCCACTAAAATGGATCATATGATGATCAAAGACACCCATATTTTCCCTTGAAATACATTGAAACATATCCAGAAATATTTTCAGAGGCAATAATTGAGACAGTGCATGATTTTGATGTCCAGTGTGCCTGCAATTAATTTTATAAAAATATTAAATATATTTTATATACACATGCAGGGATTTCTAAGATAAAATGGGATAAAACATTAATGGTGTCTCGTAATGAAAATATGAAACCATGTTTAATTTAGAATGAAAGGTTTACCCTATGAGAGACTTGATGTCGGTTATCATGGGGCATTTAGATGAAGCAGTCATTGGCGGGTGAATTCAATGAATTAATTACATAATTAATTAAATAATTAATTAAATATATAATAACTAATTTCATATATATAATCATTATTATGGAGTATAGATAGGGTTTTTTCATAACACTTGGATTGTTGAGAGTATAATACCACATTGTTAATTGGTTATTTTAGATCATATGATGACTATCCCCCATATATAGGTGAATTAAGGTGCATGGAATACAAAAGACCTTCCTATTTTGTAGTATAATGGATTTTTCATCAATGATCAATCTGATTTGAGGTGTAACTCTTTAATTATGGGTACATCCCTCTTGAATAAACTATTTAGTGATGGATTATCAATCTTCTTTTTTATATCCAATTGTGGAAACCTTTTTATACATCCAACAGAAATTAAAATGATTATTTAGTTTTTTTCTAGATATTCCATGTTTCTTAGATAATATTTCCCAATTTTGATTGATTTTTCAAGAGAAATTGTTCAACTATTGATGATCTTTTATTATTGATATTTCCTCCCAATCATTCTCCATGTTCTTCACTTTTTTCCAACAGGGCCACAATTTAACATTTTAGGGTCGGTATAAGCACAATCAGACAACCAGATTTGTGGTAGGTTCACATGTGATTAATATATTGATTAATCATGAATTGATTTAGATATATTTCTAGATATGGGTGATTACACCATGTATTGTAATACTAGTGAGGCGAATTTGGGTTCCATGAGCTACAATTTCCTCTATGGATTCATGCGGTAATGGTTGTAGATTAGATTTTAGGAAACTAAAGGGCTCGAATCATTGGTTAGAGGAATATTACACCATTTTTAGGCGGTAAAATGGAATAATAATAGGTATAGGATATAGATTTGGAACAATGTGAGGATTCTATAGGTTCTATAAATATCCTCACTACACATCCTATAGTATGGAAGAACACATGGATTGTATCCCCCAAACAACAACAACTAGGGTTTTCATGTGAGTTAAATATAAAACATAATTTCAGATCCCCACTAACATTTGAACAAGTTCTAGTGAGATGTCTTGTACTATGGGAGTACATACACACGGGCATAGCCAGGGAAGAAACTAGTGTTCAAAAACATGACCAAGGGCCACATGTAGGACCCTAGGTAGATGATGCCCAATGTAAAGTCCACTATACATTCTAAGTAGGCCTAATTGGGTAGTAATATGTGTACTGGAAGAGACACAACCTGTAATCAGTGCGAGACTACAAACCATGTGGTCCCTTTAATCGTTGTGTACCCTAAATTTAAGGAATATTTTTCCTCTCATATATATTTTTCATGGAATCAAAATTTGGTCCACGAATAGCCTATCCTGAGTGGTTTTATTCATAAAATTCGATGGTGGAATTTGTGACGTTTTTTGGATATTATGTGAGGTGTTATGAATGTGACACTTCTTCATGAGTAACTTGATGATATAAGTTGTTATGAATTATTATTAGTGTGGAACCCTGTGACACAATAAGTAGTAGGTCCTTTATATATACTGAGTAGCACCCCTAGATGAAATGGGAAAAAAGTCCACTCTTTACACTGAGTGGTACCCCCTAACGCACAGTGGCACTGGTCCTCAATCTATAGATTGGTACCCTCTACCATATTGGGTAAGGGTCCTCCTTACACTGAGTGGTACCATTTATTTTATTGGGTGATGGAACACCTTACACTGAGTGGAAACAACCTTACACATTAAGGAATAGATCTTCTACTTGGAGATTGTGCCCCGCGAGTATGAAACATGGTTACTTTTATGGCATACATGTGAGATGATGGACATCATTTATGGACCTTTGGAACTTATTGTAGAAATATTCATATGTTGGGATATGATATGGAGATCACTTTTCTATATCATTTATGATTCATTTACAATCACACACACACATATATATATATTCTTCATTCTGTGGATTTCATGTCTCTCTTACTATTGTTTGAGCTGTAAATTCCTATATTGTCTATTAATTCCCCCCACTAAACATTTTTAGAATCCAACTATGTATGTATATGCTCACCCCCACATGATTTTACTTCATGTATCATAACTTATGTAGATGATAGATAAAGTATACGGGATTAAAGGGGATGATATAGACTCCCTAGTGTATTTGACAATGTATGGTGGTTAGGGCTTGGAGATCTGAAGTCTGCCTATCTCAACACTTATATTTTCCAATTTTTTTAGGTTATGAAATATTTCTTGTTGGGGGTGTATTTTCCCCCGTTTCATTGTAGATTACACTATCTTACTATTTTACTCCAAATATGTTTTACATTCATGGTTATTCTCTATTTGTTATATATTTTATTTATTATTCCTCTACACTTCATCAATGATATTCCTTGGTGTGTGCATATAGGTATACTAGGTAATGTTATCCCATACTAGATCTTCTATTTAGAGCTTGTCCCAACCCCTTGGATTAAGGACGAAGGCCTCGGGTTGTTTAGACCTGATCCCCATTGGGTTATATATTGATAGATTGGAATTAGAGAAGTTAACCCTTCGAGATAGAGTTTGGATTTTTACACTATTGGTGATTTGGTTTGAATTTAGTGAAACTGTGTCCACATGTCTGGAGTGTGGCTCTTAGGCCAGAGAACTAAATGTTGGTGTGGTGGGTGATGTATCCATTCACCATGAATCATACTACCTACTTGTTAACAATGCACAATGATACATTGGTAGAAGGGTTCAAAGGTGTTTTTATTATATTGGATAGAGCCTTTTGACTATCCTTCTTGAGTCATCTCCCTATATTTATATGTTCACATATTTGTGGAATGTATTGATTATGTTTTTAGGATTCCTCTGGAAAGACATCAAGCCATTTTACCGATTATAGAACATGATAATGATCCATTGAGGGATGATGCCTCCATTCAGGGGCTATCATATGTGATTCTTCATTTAGGTGGATAGGTAGTATTACCCCCACCAACCTAGAAAATAATAGTTATATGAGAGTATGTTGATGATGAATTTATTATTAGCACACTCTATGAATTATATTTCCATAGGAAGCTAATGTAACTCGGTGCCCCTGATCCTTGAGTAGAGAAAGATTGGATAGAGTCAGTGATCCAAGATTTCAGTCTTATTTGGACACCAAATGATTATGTGGTCAGACAGGCAATAAACCCTTTCTATAGAGTAGCTGGGCACTAGTGGAGTGTAGTTTGGTAAAATAATGATGGGTTGAAACTCTCAATGACCATTTCCTTCAGCTATTTTGTGAAGAGTACTGCCCCACATGGTTTCCATCATATCAGATTACAGATCTTTTACAGCTACAATATGGAGGGCAGATAGTTTATGAGTGTTCTATGAGGCTTACTGGACTGACATGGTACTCCATTGAAATAATTATAAATGGATACATACAATAAGGAATGTATGAATAGGGTGTCTACAAATAAATTCATGTAAGTGTGGTACCCCCATTGAATTCACACTTATGTAGGAGTGTTGGAGTAGAAACTAGTGATAGAGATATTCCTATTAGAGGGATTCTAGGAACATGGAGAGGGATGTGTTATTCATGGCACTAAGTCTTCTATAGCATCTAGCATCCTCGTTTTGGATGGGTCTCAGCATATTTGACCTCTACATTAGTAGACTCAGGCGTCTGTTCATGTGTCCTAGGAACCTCATAGTAGACCTGGGCATCCTGGAGGGAGGTAGTTCTATTTGGGTTATGAGCAAGGTCACATGTTATATTCTTTTCCAACTCAACGTGATGAGGATGGCATGAAAATAGTGGATGGATCCCCATGGTAGATGCATTTCTATCATCACTGATCTCCTAGGTGAGGGAAAGGTGGCCCCTAGAGAGGTGGAGCTTGTAGATGAATAGTTGGGGATCCTCAAGGAGGATCTTTGGGGGTTTAAAATCTAATGATATCCATATACAACCACCAAAATGTGGTCCATGTCTGGATCAGGGAGATGGTAGTCGAGGTTGAGGACAACTATTTGTTGTGGATGTATATGAACCAACAACAAAAGATATGATTAGAGGTATGTTCTATGTTTATTTTACTCTTGATTTATTAATAGTTTACAAAGGTACTAGTCAATCCTTAAAATATTTACTTCTTGTGTGATAGAAGGTTATCCAAACTGATTCCTTATACCATATGCATCATCTTGAGGTTATTACGGGGAAAACTTATTCTATATTTTTTATATTCAATTTGTGTGAGATATCCCTTAGTAGAGAGAGTTTCTCATGGGATATGTTGGTCATCATGATGAAACATTATGACATAATCCTTGGTATGCATTAGTTGACCATGGTTGGATCCCATGTTGACTATCACCCAAAATAATTTAGGTTTCATCACACAAATGGGATGAAATTTGCCTTTTTGGCTGAGAGAGATCACATAGATGTAAAATGGTTATTGAAAGAAGGGGAATACATCACATCAACCAAAAGATGGTGACTATATTCCTCTGGTTATTAGGCTCTTCAAGCCTTTAGATTCCTTCAATAGTGGAATTTTTTATGTAAATATTCCTTGAGGAAATTCTGGGACTACCACTAAGGCTGGATTTGGATTTTTGTACAGAATTTAACCCTGTAACTGCCCTAATATCATCAGCGACATATTTTACTGACCCCACTAAGCTTTCAGAGTAGAGAGTGTAGTTAGACAAACATTATGATAAGGGTTTTATCAAACCCAGTGTCTCCACATGGAAGGCTCCGATGTTGTTTTGGAAAATGATGAATGAGATCTTGTACTTTTTTGTGGATTATCATTTCCTGAATTAGGAAATGTTAATGAAAAGGTACCACATCCTGAGGATTTATGACTTCTTTGATCAGTTGTGTGGTGTGATATGGTTCTTGATATTTGATCTCATGTCTAGATAATAACTATTTAGAGTTTTTGAGGAAAATATTCTGATACTTTTATTTTTGTGTCTCTATAATCAATATGAGTTCCTAGTGTTTTCTTTCAATGTGATTAATTCCCCTACAATATTTGTGGATTTTTTGGACTAGATATTCATAACATACTAGGAAATATTTTTTTATCTTCATTGATGTAATAGTCATATAAATTGTGTTAGAGGATGAGAATTCATAGCACATGAGGATGGTCAAAGTTTTTTGAGATCACCAGATTTATGTTATTCTCTAGATGTTCTAGTTATGGATCCACAAGGGTCAATTTATAGGGTTTTTCATTTTTTATAATGTATTATCTATGGAACTAGTGAATATTTATTCATTTCTTTCAAGGGAGAAATCCTAATGAATGTCATAGATGCAGAGTTTTCTCCACATGATGGGGTCCTATATGAGGTTTTTGGATTAATTCTCCCAGATTGTATCTCATTTGACCAACATGATATGGAATGTGGATCCTTTTACCTAGACTGAGTACTTCCAAATAGATTTTTAGGAGTTGAGGCTGAGGCTGATCAATGATCCTATTTTGAGAGTACTGGAGGAGGGTGTGGAGTAGCTAGTGTACCCTAATTCATATAAAGTTGGTCTTGACAACATGTTGATACAAAGGTAGACCATTATTACATATGGTTTTAGGCTGTTGAGACACCTCGAGTAGAACTATGTGACTGATGACTTGGATCTAGAATTTTTAATATTATATATGAGGATTTTGAGGCAATATCTTCTTGGACAGTGCTTTATTAATTACTTAGACCATGAAAGTAATAATAATTTATTCATGTACAAATATCTATGAGTCTCACCAATAGTAGGATTGTAAATATTTGACCATGGAGTCAACTTATCATTGAGGTTCATCGAGTCATTCAAGATCTTTCATAAGGTTGGTGAGTTTTATTACCACATTTCCATACCCCCACGGTTGAAGAAGTTGTAGGACGTCTTTCACATGATGTAGAAGAGGAGATATGTGCATGACACCAATTATGTTATTGAGTAGGGATAGATAAAAATCAAGGATATAACCTCATCAATGGGGCACTTGGTGGAGATTGATGGTTTTTAGTAGAGGACCATGTATTGATGAACTATCCCATTAGTTTCTATACTATGGAAGCATGGGAGCATGAATGAGTGATCCTTGGAGTGGGAGGGCCCTAAGTGGGCTCAACATCCCTATATTATTATTATTTTTTTTCAAGGAAAAAAATATGGATGTATGGAATAATATAGAGACTATATTCTTCACCTATAAGGTTTTGACATATATCTAGAAATATATTTGGAGACATGCACTTAGACCGAGTGCAATGCTTAGGTCCAGTGGTCTAAGAATTAATTTCAATAAAATATAAAATATATTTTATATACGTACACATAATGTTTCATGAAAATGGTATAACTATAAAAATAGGTCTTGGATAAAAAACATGATTCCACCGTTGAATCTGGAATGCGAGTATAAGAGACCAAATGTTGGTCAGCATAGAGAATTCAAATAAAGAAGCCATTATTATGGGAATTTTGTGATTTAATAAATTAAATTATTATTTGATTGATTCAATAATCACCAAAAACCTAATTTCCTCTATATGAACATCATTATATGAATCTTTAGGGTAAGACTCATAACTCTAAGATTCTTGAGTGGATAATCCAACATTTATTATTGGTGATTAGATTTTAGACAATGATCAACCTCTGAATCAACAAGAATTAAGGTACGTTGAACATAACAGACCTTTAACATTCAACGTAGATTTCATTATTCATGAACTATTACTCCAAATTGTGGTAGGACTCATTAAATTTGGTTCATTACCCATTGAATGAACTATTAAAGAATTTATTATCAATGTTCTTGTTAATCTACAATTCTTGACACCTTTAAAATCTTCCTTATCAAATTAAATTGATTATTTGTTATGTTTATACTTGATATCACATGTCTCTTACCCAATCATTCCCAACATGAATTCATTTTTCACAAACTCGTGGATAATGACTGCTGTAATGTTTTTCATGCACTGATCTCCCAATCAATCATCACATTCTTTATATTTGTCCAACGGGGCCATAATTTGACATATTATGGTGGGTATAAGTGTGATTGGACTACCGGATTCAAGGTGGATTCACATTAGATGAATGGATTGAAAATTAAGTGATGTATTTTAATATATTGTATGATGAGGGTGATTGCACTGAGAATCATAATACCAATGAGGTGATGGGAGGCACCACAACCAATGAATGTGTATACAACATCACATGGGAATGGAAAGAGATTTTATTTCCTACCACCAGAGGCCTGAAATCGATGGAAAGTGGAATATTTCACTATTTTTTGGTTGTCAAATGTTAGATTCAGATGTGGAAGAGTGGGGCCTGTAACCATGTGAATATTCTGTGAGTTCTATGAAAATTCAGATGACAAATCGTTTAGTTCAAAAGAACACATATCATGTATCCCAATGGATACAATGGCTAGGGTTTATTTATGAGTTAAATATCACACACATTTTGGGTCCCCAGATTCCATGCGACATGGTTCTTGGGACCTAGAGTGTACTATGGGAGTACAAAGACACAAGCATGTCTTGGAACTTGGTCAATGCACATGGGCATGAACAACAATAGGCATATCGCCTTGGGTGATTGAGGCATGCCATGTAGTCCCCTTACATGCCATGTTGGGATATAAGTAAATTAATCGATGTACTTTTAAGGAAACAACCAGGCACAAGGGTGGGACCACAGGCCATGTGGGCCCCCTTACATGTCAGGTAACCCCCCTATTGAGGTAACTCTACCTGTCAAATATTTTTTGGGAATAGAATTTGGACTGTGAGTAGCCCATCATATGTTGTTTTCGATCTAGAACATGATGGAGGCCTTTGTGTTAGATTTTGGTACATGATTGGAGGTTTTGTTACCATGGAACAACATTAGGAAGCACTCAATGACTATAGTGATCTGGCATGATCGTTAGAGTGTTACCCGCTAACACATTATGGTTCTGGTCCTATATATCTACTTAGTGGTACCCCCTGAATAACTAGGTAACAAATACTCTCTGTATTGAGTGTTACCCCGGATGCACTATGGGGTGGGTCCTCTATATCTACTGATAGGTACCCCATGATGGACAAGGGTGTGAGTCCACATTACACTGAGTGGTACACAGCTAACACATAAGGAAGTGGGTCTTCTATATCTACTGAGTGGTACCCCTATTGGATAAGGGTATGTTTCCTCTTTACACTAAGTTTTACCCCTAGACGCACTAGGGTTTGGGTCCTCTATAACAACTATGTGGTAACCCCCCTAACAGAATAGAGGACGTGTTGTATATACACTGAGTATAACCTAGTGAAACACAAGGGTGTGAGTCCTCTATATAATAATTGGTATTTCCTATAAGATATAGCACATGTTCTACTTACATTTAGAGGTACACCTATTGGATATGGATTTGGTCCTCCTTACACTGAGTTACATCCATCTTCTTCACATGGGAGTGAGTAATCTAATTGAATATTACAGCCCATTTACTATGTAGATCAGTGGATAGGTGAATTACCTACACATAGTTACTTATATGGATGACACCTAATATGTGGGGAATCTTTGATGGAGCATTAGAACTAATGTAAGACTCTCTCTTAGGCTAGTTTGTGAGATGGGGATCCCCTTTCTCTATCTGTTGGGGTTTGTTTGGGAGAATATATATATATATATATATCCATTTTGTTAGATTTAATTTCAATCTTACTATAGGTTAATATTTCTATTCCTATCATTTCTCTTACTTCTCCCCATTCTTCTTTTAGGATGTCCATTTGGGTATGTGTTTTCTCACCCATTCATGGGATTTTCCTACATGTTTCTTGTTTTATGGAGATGAATGATAGGCCAATGGTGATTATAGGGGATCATAGGTATACCTTACATATATTTACTACATATGGTTATTGGGGCTCAATGATATTGATATGGGATCTCTCAACACTTTACTTTTCATTTTTCCAAGTTAGGATATCTTTTTAGGTTCAGCCTGTATTTTTCACTATTTTTTATTTTCAATTGAAAATATCTTAATCTAGAATCTCATAGAGGTTTCACATGGATTGTCATTATTAATTTCTTAATATTTAATATATTATTCCCTTATTCTTCTATATGGATATTATTGTGTTCATGCATATAGGTACTCTATGGAAATGCCTACCATACGAGTTACGCCTTTCGACACATATCGTCAGCCCCTAGCATATAGAGGTAGGATTAGGGTTGTTGAAACTCAATCCCTATTGGGTTGGGTCATGACAATAATCTCATAAAATACCATCACTAGTTTCATATAATAATTATTGAAGGTATAATTTTTGAAATCTTATAGTATTTCAAATTTAATGTATATCTTATTTCATATATCTTCATGTCAAAGAATCCAGCATATTGAAAACCTATTATTTTTTAACTAGATTGCATGATTAACTAGTATCATAAGTTACAATACATAATATATCCATGTATTTGAACTATAGTGTATCATATGATATAGGATACAGTAAAATAATTTTTAACACTGGTTTTTGGAATAACAGATTTATGTATTATTTAGGACATCTAACTATGGAATTAAATACACCTATTGTTATAGTATAAAACCAATCATAAGAAGTAATATGTGAAATAATTTTTGGTTGAAGGTTATATCATAAAATAAACTTAATAGTAAAACTACCTTTCCCATATATGAGTTGCCTTATATGACTAATAGTTAGTTGTAAAATACATTTTTCATAAAAATAAAAATAAAAATATATTTATGTTTTATTTATTTAATAATGGTTTTTATTTTTTTATAATTTATATAAAGTTAAAATTATTAAATTATATATTACATATTTAAATTAAATATGAAAAATATTATATTGTATTTTCATGTTCAATAGAATAAAAAATGTGTTAATTTATTTACTTATACCTTTTTGTTAATCATTTTTTTAAATTTTTGATAGTATGGGAATAATGTATACAAATAAATTTCTTAGATAAATTACTTATACGATATATAGCCTTACATTTCATCCATGGTATGACTCCAAAAGATGTATTTTTTAATAACCTTGTCTTTTATTTTCTTTCTATGTTAAAATATCGACAATAGTCATTGAATTTTTTTCCCATACTAGGTTTTAATTGAATAAAAAATTGATTTTTCTCTTCAATAATGTCTCCCCTAGGTGAGGGAATTAGGGTTATATTACCCCCCAAAATAGAGGATTATACCTTTTAATTGAATTTTTGTGTCTTGGAATCAGTCACATCTAGTTTACTCACATGGGTATTATCAATCTCATACATCTCTATACGTTTAATGCAAATTCCTTGTATACTGTGGATGAGAATAATTCAGATATATATGAATATGTTTTTCTTAAAATTTTATGTTAATATCAAAAAAAATGTTTTCTTTTTAAGGAGTAATATGTTAACTAGGTGAGACAAAATTACATTTGTGGATTGAATAAGTATTGAAAAAATAAATTGTTAGAAGCCTGCATACATAAAGGAATACAACAGAAGATAATAAAGTTTAGATGATATGAAAAGTGTTGGACATGAATTTAATTTATATTATATTAACAATACTTTATAAATGAAAACACATTATATATAAAAATTATGAGATTCCATCTAAAGAGGAATATTTCAAGTCTTTAATCATCCAACTGGGTAGGTTCTTCTAAACCATGGGGCCTCTGAATTTTATTTTGTAAACAAATAATGCAATCAAAGATTCTAAAGAGTCCTTGAGATGGTTTTAGAAAATCATGTTTCTCTAGAGTTGTATTTTTTTAGGATGTTCCCAAAATTTTATAACTCCTCGATATTTGATATTATATTTTATTTTAAAAATAATACTATATTCAATAATGTGTTGCATAAGTAACTTCAAGCATTATCAAATAGTAAAATAATATCATTTGAATATGATTGTTAAAACCTAGTCATTAATTTATAATATTTGAATTTTAAAAAACACATTATGAAAATATTTATAATGGTTAAATATAATGAAAATCATTTACTTAATTCATTATAAATAAGAACTCAATTTTCTATTAATTCGTTTTATGCCTCAAAAAAATAATTTTATTCAAAAATAGTTCTTATTTACATTTTTTCTTGAATATTTTAATTAATAAATACCACTACTAGAAATTTTATTTGAAAAATTGAAATAATTATTAAAATCGACATGTAAGAGTATTCTTATAGATTTTTTTTTTGAAAAGAGCTATTTATGAGTTAATAGTGAAAATGATGAATATTTTGTAAAAATGAAATTTGCATTGAATAAAAATTTAATATTTAAATACCATTAAGATAATAATCTGATCAAAATTTACCATAACACAAATATGATAATAAATAATATAGTTAATTATATGGTAATAAAATTTATTGTTTCTTTTCAAATATGAGTATTTTTGTACTTAAAAACACATATTTATAAAAAATATTTGTCATTATGTTTTGTAAATTTATGTTAAAATGGAATTTTCAACATTTAAAATTCAAATCATGAAAAATATATTATATATTTGGAATTCATAGGTTAAAAATTTAAAATAGTCACTTTTATTTTTATTCAAAAATGTATAATAACTTTTTTAAATGTTTGTTTCACACCAGTAATCAATTAAACATGTCACTTAAGGTTAAAAATATTGTATAACATCTATAAATTAACACAAAACATTATATTATATCTTTTAAGGATATTAATTTGACCATATCCTTCCTAAAATTAAACATAAAGCATTTTGGTACCACTTTACTTTGATAATGATAATAATGTAATATTAGGTAAAGAATAAATAAAAAATGTCACTCTTTTTCTTTTAATATATCTAATATATTCTCATTATGATTTAAATAAGGAAATATAATTTATAAATGATTATTTTTAATAGGAATATATTATTTTATTGATTATAATCCACACCATATTTTCGTACACAACATTGATACAATGCTTGTGCAAGCTGTAGAGAAATCATGGAAAATGTTTTAAAAAAAAATTATTTTTATTTGATGTAATCCTATCATTACAATAATTTAATATGTAATTATAGGGTATTATTAATGATAATTGTGTTTATATTTTAATTACACTATTTTTTGATGTATTTAATGTCAAATTATATGAATAGTCCTAAATGTGATTTCAATGATATTTTATAACAAACATAATTTTATTAAATTATTTAAATATAAAAAAATATTTAAATAGGATAATTGAGATGGAAAAGGATCTAAAATTTCATCCATGGACCAATTTGTATCCACTTTACACCTTATAAGTATTTTTATAACTATTAAATACCAAAACATTTGTTACCATCCTCGAGGATAAAATGACTAAATGTGGGGGTTAAACAAATTATAAGTGTAAAATGAATCATAAAATTTTAGAAATTTAATTTTTTTATGTTATTATAGACTTATAATGTTACTCCACAAAAATTATGTAAATTTGGTACCCATATACAGAATTATAATATATATTATATTTCTATCATTTATGTAATTACATGTGTGTCCCTTCCCTCCCATATAAAATAGAACCATCAATCCTCTAAAATTAACACATCTTGATCAATTTATATCGACATATGCCTTCCCAAATACAATTAAAAATTTCCTCCCCACAATCTTTTGTATTTTTATTTATCAAATTACTAACCAATATTTCTTATTGTTTGAGACATCAGTGCGTTTTTAAGAAGTGGTATAACTCATAACCAAGTATTTTTATTTAATTTCCAATTAATAATAATTAAAATTTTATAAAAAGATCATATATTAATTTCTATATCATCAATTTACAAAAATTATATTAAACTATATCCATAACCCTTGTTTACCTCCTTTATAACCTATGGAAAATGGAAATGTCGTTCATGCGTACGTATGATCTATAGTCTTCATATAGTTGTGCAATTAATTTATCATAACAAGGTTACATGGGTGGTCATAAAGGTGAAATAAATGAATATATATTATATTTATGAAATAATTATGAATCTATAAAATTAATTTATAGTCTACATTCATACACTTCCATCCATTGGAAAATGGTAACATCACATCTGTGTACTTGTGGATTAAAACTTCTATGATACAATATTATTATTTTCACTATTACCTCCTTGAATGGATCATTTTAAAATTATATATATTGAATAAAATTTTTGTTCCAAAAATTATTAATTTCATGGACATGATTAAACCATTTAATAAAACTTTTACGATGATCAATATATCAAATTAATTTGTAAAATATGGTCGAACAACCATAAATGATCGACGTATGCAAGAACTATTGAATTAATGAAATCTAAATGATTATAAAAGGACAGTAATAAGTTGAATATAGATTTAAATAGAACTTAATAATTCTTTCTAATTTATTTTAATACATTCTACCTGAGTATATATCATGTTTGAATAAATGGATATGTGAGATTAGGGTAATTGTTTATCATTCCACATTAATGAGACATTATTATTCTATGTGATCAATTTATTTTATATGGTTTATATACTGCCCATTTGACATGTTATGTCATGGAATAATCATTATTCATTGTATATAATGTTTCTAAAAAATTTTACCATTTTTATGTGTTTTTTATTACAATCTTATTAATGTCATAAGGTATATTGATTAGAATTTAATTTTATTTGATTATTGTTTTTGTTCTGTTTTCCTTTGACAAAATTATACCATCGAAATTATTTAAAAGGAATCTTTTTTATTCTCCAAAATTTATGTTTTTATTAATTGTTTATTATTAATTAATTATATTTTTTATCATTAATCTAGAAGTATGTTACATGTAATGTAATTTCTTTTAGAAATATACTTTTTATGTTTTCCTTCATAAATATTTTCTGCCACTATAATATTTTATGTGAAATGTTTTCAATTTGTTTGATACTATAAAAAGAATAATTAAATTTATTTATATAATTGATTGACTTTATAAATATTGTTTTAAAGTGAATCTTCATTTAATTTTCTGAATGAGGTACTTTTTATCATGGATGATAGTTGAATCATTAGGTTAATGTACACTGCAAAAATGATTTTTCTATTCCACATGACTACTCATTGAACTTTATTATCCTTAAAAATATTCCATCGATATTTTAAGTGAAATTATATTTTAAAAAAAATCAAATTTTTATAAAATAATATCTAATGAAATTAATATTATATTCTTCAAGGAATTAAAATAATTTTGAAATGTTATTTATATCTCTGTTATTATAAAAAGATTAAAAGATGTAATTATTAATTATTTAGATTTTTTTATTTTTTAGAGGCATGTTTTCACTATAAAACCATCAATAATTATAAATAAATGATCTTCAGTCATTATTTACTAATAATGGATTATACATTTTTTGTGGGCATTCCCTTTCCATTGATCATGTTCTATATAATGATGCATTATTCACTGGACATTATTTTTTACCATCATATACATATTTTTGATAGCATGTATGAATTCATAATAACATATATTACTTTTATGGAATTTCAACTACATATAATTTATATACATGTTATCAATAGAAGGAATATTATCAAGTAAGTTACTTAATTTATCGGGGAAATATTAATGTACTATATTATTAATTTATGTGGAAATTTTTTGACTTATATTGAATTTTAAGAAGGAAATGTATTATTCATTTAAAAAATGATTCATATATTGGATTTAAAAATGATGGGTAGGGCCCAATTTTATTTTACACATCGATCCATCGATTGATCTCACAATAGAGAAAAATTGGCCACATTAGATATATATATGGTTAAACCTAACCAATTATTAATAATAATTTCATGTTTGGGAGTCCATGGTAATGATATTAATGATAACATTTTTATGTCCTTGATTTTATGATAGTAAACATATATATATTTATTTATTTCCATTTTTTGATAATTAATTTTTCATTTTTATGTGATTTTTATACTGATATTTTCCATTATTGTTCATTGAACTATTTTGTATAATTTAATCCAACAAATTTTTATTATCCACACCTATATATTTTTTATGACTTATTTATACATTATATTTAATTTTATTATATCCCTTAATAAAAAATTAATGTCACACATTATTTGTTAGTATTTCCCTAGGATATGAAGAAGTAATATTTGGATGATTTGTAAGGATGGAATAAAGATGTACATGTTATGTTTTAATTATCCATGTAATATTGAATTCATGTGTATGTATTGTTTTCGAGGAAAATTAAACTATTCAATATTTTTTGGTGATATCTCTTGTATCATTCGCCAATTAAATAAGAAATCCTCAACTCTAGGATACTCTTGTCAATGGGTTATTTTTAGTATGAGAACAAGTTTTTTAGGGCACTTGGGATCTATATTTAAGATTAAAATTTCTAACATGAACATTATGATAGTCCATTTTAGTATCTCAGATATTTTTATGTATTTTTATTCAAGGGATCAATTTTAATTTTTAATTTGATATAATATAATGAGTTACATTATTTTGGTATGGTTCCTAGAGGATGTAAGGGAATAAATACCCATTGATAACGTATGACTTACACCAATAATTTGTTTTGGTATTTATTGTTAATATCATGTAATAAAATTAGTATTAAGAACAGAATGATAATATCTGGATAATCATTCTTGAATCCTTTAAATGAAAATGAGTAATATGATAAATATAGTATGTGTGAATATTGATTTGATTATCATTTTTTTCTTTGAAATATTTTATCGATTTTTGGAATAGCTGTAGATCATTTTATGAAAATACTAAATCAAGGAAAAGTCCTCACGGGTAAAGGGAGAAATTTATATATTTTAATTTAGTAAATGCAATATTAATTTAGAGAATATATTTTTATGTTGTACTGGTATTTATCAGTGATAGTATGTTATGAATATTAATAGAAAACCTCTAAGATTATTCTAATAATATACAAACATTTAGAAAATTTAAATAGTTAAAATTTTAGAAATATGATTTGAATTATATCAATCATTATGGAATGTTATTTTAACGACAATGTGATATTTTAGTTATATTTATTAAATAACGTACTAATGAACAAAAAGGTTATGAGGTGATATAACATGGTGATCCTTCGAGATGTTTAGTATATGTTATTGTAGTTTACATGGGAAAAATTATGTTTTAGAGTTTGTGATTAGGGAATATATGTATATATATATATATATTTGATCATGTCACAACATAAGTGATATATATTTTTGGAATATTAAATTTTTTTGAAGGGTTAATCAAATTGGTTATTGTTTTAATTTTTGTTAACAATTTTGGTTTTAGAAAATTAGAGATAATGTTTCATCTTATTATTGATTAAAACATGATTTTAGTCTTTAGACATGAATAATTTATTATAATCATAATTATAAACATCAATGTATGAATCCATATAAGTAGATTTTATCATATTTTCCATCCCAAATGTAATAGAAATTCACAATCTCATTAAAACAAAAGAATATTATAGCAATTGTTATAGGAAATTTATTACTTTACTAACAAGGAACATTTTCAAAAAAAATCATCATTGAGTCTTATAGAGACATTCCTAAAAAAAGTTTCCTAGTATTTACTAAGAAATTAATTGATGTTAAAATATATATATATATTATAGTATCTATATTTTATATTTATTTAGAAAATATTAATTAAAATTTTAACTATATATAATTTATTTAAGGACTGGAGAATGAAAAACCCCCCTTATTTTATTTTATATTTTCTATGAAAATAAAACTATGTTCAAGGATGAGTATCACACCTAACATTAAGCTTAAACAAACCATGGAATAATATTATTTAAATATGGGTGTTATGACCTAGTCATTGGGTTGGAAGTTCTGAATATGATTAACCAAATTACAATGAATAATTATTATTTTTTATATAATGATAGTATTTTTTAGTAATGTTTCATATATAATAAATAAATTTTAATTAAATTTATATTGTTTTGAAAAACATTATTTTCCTCAAAAAGGTTTTTTACATCATTTTGTGCAAAAATATTACAATTAATTATAGAAATTATTAGAAATATTATTTAAAAATTTGAAATTATTTTAGGAACCAGAATTTCATTATTGTAAAAAGGGATATTTTCATATTTTTCTAAAAAGGAAGATTTTTTATTGAATACTAAAATAAAGTGATTTTCGAAAATTACCGTTTTATTTATTTTGTTATGTAAAATAAAAGTAAAATTATATTTTTTTAATTTGATCAATGTAAAATAATTACCATTAAATTATAAATAATATAATTATTATCATATGGATCAACAATATTTTTTTTGATACTGCATAAGCCTATTTTTCGACTTAAAAATTCATTTTTATAAAAACCAGTTTTAATTACATTCTAGACCTTGAGTTCTTAATCTAATATAAAATGAATAATGAAATATGGATTCTACATTTATATTCATGAGTTTAAATTATTTTTACTTGTTCAATTTCAATTTTAGTTTTAATTAATATTAAAAATGTTAAATGCTTATCATCCAAGAAAATAGTAAAAAAGATTAATTAAAGTTAAAACTATAGGATATGGTCTCAAAATCAACCTAAAACATCCCTTTATTTTATTGGATGAATTTAATACAACTATATGTACCCTAATATCTAATATATGGAATTTTGGATCAAATTTCCATAGAAAATGAGATTTATATTAATTTAAGCCAATAATAAATACAAAATCTCATTCCATTTATATTAATATCTCTAATATATTATCCTTGGGATAAAAAGAATATAAGATCAATTATAAATGTTTATTTTTAATATGAATAGATTAATTACAAGAAAATAGTTTATTTTCAATTTTTTTGGGATAATATAATGACACTAAATTCTTATGCAATGTTAATACAGTTCTTGAAAAAGTAGAAAAGAAATAATAGTATATGATTTTAAAAACAATAAATTCATAATATTTGGGATGAATTATTTTATTCAAATAATTTCAAAGGTGAATATGAATTATAATTTATTTTAAATTTCCTTATATTATAATTAAATTGTTGTATTGATGTATTTACATTATAATTAAATAAAAATTCCAAAAAACAAATTTAATGATATTTTTTTGGATAAAAAATATTTTATTAAATGATTTGAAAATAAATATATTACAGAGGTCCACAAGGATGGGAAATAGTATAAAATTTCATCCATGAACATTTTTTTAAACTTATCACCTTTGAAATTGTTTTTCACCCTTATGGGCTAAAAAATGTGTTTCTATGATTATGGTAAAAAGTTATTAAGGGGGTTAAAAATATATAACATTTAAAATAAAACATAATAAATTTTATATTTTATTGGATAATTTTATTTTTACCTTATCATTTCTTGAATTTGATAGTAGGTCCATTTAGTTCAACTTTCCTTTATTATAATATATATTTTATTTAAATAATTTAACTTATTCCAGTTATGACATTTCATTCACTTATAAATGGGATCTACTTATACTTTCTTATTCATTATTTATATAACAGTTAGATTTACCAATCAAAAAAAATCAGTTAAATCCTATCCCCCATGACAAAGAGGATATCGCATCATTAAAGGACCAACCTAGAAGGCTTAAGGAGTATTGCAAAGGTGGATTTCCAAATAAGATATATAACTATTAACCAATTGTTTTCATTTAATTTCATATTATACATCCTTAAATTCCAATATAAACATGATCATATAGTAACCTTAGTATCATCAGTACACTGAAATTTTATTATGTAGGAGGCACACACTTTTTCACCTTCGTTAAACCATTTGAGAAATATTAGAATCACTCATGTATACGTAGGCCCTACTATCTCCATGTAGTGGTTAAATTAGATTTTTTATGATTTAAATGGATCGTTATAATGATGAAATAAATTAATATATATGATATATATATCATAATTATGAATCTATAAATATTATATGTCATATACTGTCACGAACCGACCCCCAGGGGCCTTCCTGGATGATGGAAGGTCATGATGCAACTACCCCAAACCCAACTCCATTGGAAAAGGGAGAGGGACAAGCCTTGAAAGGGAAACCTATAATGGAAGTCCTTTTCCTAAAGTAATTATACGCCAGAGCCCAACCACATATGTGAAGAAGTTTATATGAATAATAATAAATGGTAGTGATATATATAGTAAAATTCATGGATTTAGTAAGCACAAGGGAATTCCAACGAGCTCATACCTGAGTGGTAAGGGCTCCTGCTTAGCATCCAAGATACATAGGTTTGAAATTGGGTGGATGAAAATTTTTAGGGTACTGTAGCAGTACTATAGCAGTACTGAAGTAGTATTGTAGCAGTATTGTAGTGGGTACTGTTCATTATGGTAGAAACCAAAACATTTAAACTGATTTGGTCCTTCGGGCCACCGGTTTGGCCATACGAGACTCAGGGACTTCGAGTCATCAAATACCTTCAGGCCTTAGGGCCTTCGAGCAGCAAAGACAATGGAGTAGCCCAGTTCACACAGAGCAGGCCCAAAAAGTGGACCATAGTAAGAGTAGCAGTCACCGGATGCAGAGCTAACTTGATTAGATGAATAAGAGGGTATGTCGACTGCCATTGGGACCTGGGACTGTATAGTATTGTATGAGGCAATGCTAGCGGATCCACAATGCATGGTGGGGAGTCATGATATCAATGATGCATAAGCAGGGGAGGGGCAGTTCTAGTTGGTTGGGCTTATAGATCAGGTATGGCCATAGTATACCTCCGGGCCTTTGGGTCATGTATTGGATTTCGGGTTGTGTCAGGCCTTCTTCCTTGGGCCTACGGGTCATGTAAGGGTTCCCCTTCAACCAATAAAATGGGGATTATTAGAAAAACATAACCACAACAGAATAAAAAAGAGTAAAAAAACATAATATAAAAATTAAAATATAATATATACACCCAAATAAAAATGATGCCCCACCTAGAAAAAAACTATAAAGGAAAAGTTGAGAGTTCCCAATTCCATATCTTTAAGCCTAGACCATCATATGTGGTAAATTAAACTCAAGAATATACCATCGAACTATCCATCATCTCCACAAGACCAAAAAAATATGGGGAAATAACATGAAAGGGTGAGTATATACATACCCATTAGGACACCCTGAAAACCAAATAGAAAGAAATATAAGGAATGATAAAAGTAGTCAGCTCATCACAATGAAATTATTTCAAAAATTATATGAGGCAATAGCAATAACAAAAACCAAGATATTCTCAACCAAAATCCAGAATGAGAAATAATGGGAATCTCTATCTCAATAGCCCATAAAAATTTATAAGTATACATGAAGCCTTAAATTGGGATCATCTTTAATACAAAGTGTCTCATGTATCTTTCCAAAGATGTAGTAATAGTGTGGAGAAAACAAACATTTCCCTTGTACCGCACAATCGAGGGGGAACCATCCCCATGTAGAGGACTCACGTCCTATTAGGTAAGGGGGTACTAATCAGTACATAGATGACCTATAAACTAGCTTATCCAAGGTGTACCACTCAGTAAGTATTGGACCCATTACCCAATCTATTTGGTTGGTAAAACTCAAAAGATAGATTGAAGATCCATGCCTTAGTATATCATGTGGGTACAACTCAGAATATAGACAACCCATGTCTTGTTCCCTTAGGTGTTACCACTCAGTGTGTAGAGGACCCACACCATTGCAGATTGGGGGGGGGGGGTACCATATAACATATGGATAGAGGAACCATACTCTGGTGTGTAAGTGGATTCCACTCATTAGGTTGATAGAGGACACATGCCATAGTTTTTCAGGGGTACCACTTTGTATATAGATAGAGGACCCACAACCTAGTTTGTGGGAGGGGGTACCACTCTATTGGTAGAGAATTTACACCCTAGTCCATCATGGGGTAGAACTCAGTAGTCAGGGGAACCATGAAACAATTCATTAGTAGGTACCACTTAATAGGTAGAGGACCCATGCCATAGTTCTCCAGGGGTACCACTTAGCAGATGGATATATGACACCATTCCTTGTGCAGAAGGTGGTATAACTTAGTATATTGATAGAAGACTATAACATAAAATGTCATGGGGTACCACTCAACTGATGGAATGATGTCCCACTACCTAGTATTTTGTGGTTGTACAACTTAATAGCTAAAGGACCCACTCCCCACTACACCAAGGGGCACCACATATTAGGTAGAGGATAGACACCCTACTCCATCATGGGGCACCACAATGTAGGTAGAGGACCCACACCCTAGTCCATCAATTTGGAACTAATAATCAGATGGATAGAATTCCCACACCCTAGTCTGTAAGTGGGTATCACTCAGTATTTTGAGGACCCACTCCCTAGTCTATCAAGGTGTACCAATCTCTGATGATCCTGTGTGACCACATTCATCACCGAGCCCCAACTAAAGAAGCATAACTCGGGTAATATATCACATTATATATCAAAAGATAATATGAAGGTCACTATTATGTTCTATGTGGAAAACATTAAGGATAGGCTTCTCAGGGGAAAAATCCCGAGTCAAAACAAAAGATATATAATAAGTAGAAGGTTCTCAAGAAGTATATATCCTATATGGTATCCATAGGATGTGTGTCCCCACACCTCTACATGGTTGTGTCCTATCAAAGTCATGGTTTTCATTCCATGGAGTACTGCACAACATGTAAGGTTATTTCACAATTTCTCCTGGGAAAAAGCATGAAAAATACATGAGGCTCATCATTGGTCTCATTGGAGAAAATATAAAACCACCAATACGTCATAAAAAATATCCATGAATAACCAAATGATTAAAATTATTGTGGTTGTCATTGAAAACCACTATGATTGTTTATTCACATGCCCAAGTCAGCCACCCTATGAACAAAATGTATTCCCTATATCACACTTGAATGGAATTTTGTGGTCCCAAGCCGCAAGTCTGAATTAAATTGATAGTATTTATCTTGAAACATCGACCTCAATTTTAGGGTCACTATGTGATATAATTTTTTTCTATTATACACTATATAAATATGATTTGTTGGATAAAAAATTATGTAATAATAATAATTACAATAATAATAATAATATTATTATTGTTATTATTGTTTTTATAATTGGTTTCTCTTTGGTCATGATCCCTAAATCTCATAAAGGTATCCATCACTAGTCTTGAATCGGCAGTCTCAATGTCAGGGTCACAATTCTAATTGTGGTTCATCAATTAGATACCTCATATATAAGTTACATGAAAATCAAGGTTTCCATAACATAAATATATAATAATAATATATTTTATTGTTATTTTTTATTTCATTTTTTACCTTATTGTAAAGGGAGAGACATGTCTCCCCCTTCTCAAGCACATATCCACCCCTGGTACCACCCCTTCATATTTAATCATTTAAAATTATTATTATTATTATTTTAATAAGAATATAAATATATTAATGAATGGAGAAGGTCCAAAACCCCTCACCAATTCTCATTCTCACCAAGCATTCACCCAAATGTCCTCCTCCAAGGTGGAACCTCCTTCAATTTTATTATTAATAAAATTAAAAATAATAACACACATTATTAAATGAATTTAATTCCACATATTAATATGATGAATAATAATAATAAAATACTATCAATAATAATAATAATAATCATTAATAATAATAATAATATTAACACTAAAATGTTATTATTAAAAATAAAAATTACAACACAACTCCCATTAATCATACCCATATATGTCTTTGATCATGATCCGCATCAGGTAGTGACCGTCACACCTTCGAGCAACCACAATGTCCTTGTAGAACAATCTCTACTATGAGACCCCACATATGACCTCCACTAATAACCTATCACATCGCACCTCAGGTCTTCATCATGCATCAACTATGAAAACAGGATCCCTGATCAGTTCCCAAACTACCATCCATCAAAGTTCATCATCATCATACCTAGATCACAAATCTGTACCTATGGAACTAATAAAATACATTCACAAATCACTATCTCTTTAATTTATTAATTTTTCCACAAACTATTGATATATGTGTCTTTTGTTCCACTGCAATGATTTTGTGTCTTCCATAATGTTCAAAACCGCCCTAAAAATGTCGTATTGTGGCCCCATTAGAGAATTGTTAATATGAAATGAACAATGTGGGGAAGAGAATAATAAAGAAGTGAACCATCATTTACGATGAATTATTATCCTATGATTATATAAACGGGGTGGTAACATGTGAAATATGGGAATAATTATATAGGATCAATATAATCAATAAATTGTATGGTTCACGTGAAGAACAATTATCAAAGATCAAAAGAAGATAAAATACATTATCAATATTAATATAAAAAGGATGAAAAAATGAGGTCTACCTTGATTATGGAATGATTATTGGTGAAAACCATAGTCACTAGCAATGTAGGTTATTATCCCATTGCATTCGTCAATCAACTTCCATGGATCCTTGATTTGATTATCTTTAATTCTCTAATCCAAATGCACAGAATATGAATCATCCCCTAAACCTATTATAACAAGACTGTGTTATGTAGATAAACCAATAATTTTTTATAATAGGGTATTTATACAGTATTTTAATTAGTTCATTCAATAAAATAAACAATTAATTTATTTATTTTAATAAAATATACAGGCTAATGATAACCTCACTATAATTTACCACACCACCCAACCATAGGATGTGCCTAGAGTAAACGCCACAATCAGGATACAACCATGGTCGTATATTTCCGATCCAAGACCACATTTTGAGGTTATTACAATTTTTAATGAAGATAACTGTAAAGACCCGTAAATTTCAAGGAATTTTTTTTCTTAATTTTCTCTGGAACTTTACAAGAACGCAGTTTCTGACGGCACCTGATTCCGAGGCCCAGTGTGCCCGGAATCATTTTCCGAAGTTCGGCTCGGGTACGTTCAGTGAACGGACGAGCGGGTTTTTCTAACTATTAATTCGGTGCTCGGAATCAAATTCTGAGGGCACCGATGGAATCACAGCACCGGTATTTGCTAAAAACTCTTCTTCCAGAGTTGCGTTTTCTCGGGTGTCGTTTTTTAATTTTTGGGCTTAATGTTAAGAAATAAATTAAATTGTCCGACAAACTTTATTTTATTTCACTTAAGCCACATGGAAGCCACTTGAAGCCACTTAAAGCTGCTTAAGCTGAGTTGATGCGGATTTGGTGATATCCAAAAATATCCTACCCTCCTGGTAGGACATTTGTGAGGTGGGGCCCGCACGAGCCCCACCGTTTCTTTCCGCTAAGTAACGCACCCGCGAAAACCCGTCATTATGAAAGTCAACTGACACATTTTCTTAATTTCTTAACGCACCAATTAATTGGGCGGTTTTCTTCATTGAATTAATTATATGAATTAATTTAATCGTTTCTTAACCTGTTTTCAATCCGTTGGCGTAATAATAAAATAAGACCAACACACGACTTCTGGAAAAATGTTCGTTGAGAGGATTTGATAGAAACCAAGAGTTCTTCATCCTCCTTCATGAAGAACGCGAAGAACGCGAAGAACACGAAAAACACGAAGAACGTCGAGCCCTCAGAAATCGATGACGCGATGCCAAGTTCCGCGACGCCGACGATTCTTCTTCCGCGACGTTCTTCCGCGACAATCCAACCTCGCGACAACCTTCGATCGGTAGCGACAAGGTAGGGGGTTGCGCTCTTTTTTTTAAATTTCCTTTGTGGATTAAAACAACAATATGGATTTAATTATTATTAATTAAATCTGTTGTTTCTTGGTCCTTGGAGTTCGTCGACGCAACGCCAGATACCGCGACGACGCGACGATCCCCACCTTCCGCGACGATCAAATCCGCGAAGAACGCGCGTGCGACGACTTGACAAGGTAGGGGTTTTATTGAATCTTTTATACTCCCTGGATATTTCCGTTCAAATTAAAGAACCCGGTCCATAAGAACAATTTTAATTCATAAAAATTGTTTTGGTTATGTTTTCTATGTGTTGATTAATCCTCCCAACTGTTATCGCCTAACGCGGAGGGTGCGGGCCAAACGAACACGGCCCGACAACCCTCCGCAGTTCTTTGTTGTTGTGAGGATTTGGCAGGTGACGACAAAACATGCCGCAGGGATGATCCGTTGTTTCCGCAGTGAAGAACAGGACCCGGGAGGAGTTTCGGCGCAGAGGGGAAGGAAAACGGACCACTGGAGAAACTCCAGTGGCCCGCGGAATCCACCAGCGACCGGAGGTGGCGGCGCCCCGGCGCGCCGCTGGACATGGCTGCCGATGCTAAAGCCGCGGCGACGGCGGCCAGCAGACCCGTGGGCACGCGGGTCTGGCTCTCACGCATGGGACGCGGCATAGCCGCGTCCGTTGACTCCAGCGCGGCCCCACGCGGGGCCGCGACACTTCCATCCCGCGGGGGCAGCGCCCCGCGGATGCCATGCTCGGCCTCTCGGCCGAGCCGAGCTGGGCTGGCCCGACCGGCTGGGTCGCGCCCTGGATGGACTGGGCCACACCGAACCGGGTCGGGTCGACCCGGTTTGGGCCGACCCAGGGGTGTCAGGCTGGGTTGGTCCGGGCCCAGACCCCCCTTCTTCGGACCATTTTCAGTCTTTTGCCTGTAACGTGAGCTACGGGCCTCCGAACGACGCACCGTAAGCGGAAATGCGATCCTTGGATCGAGACGGTCGTTTCAGTATAGAGCACTCAAGGTTTTGGAAAACTTTGGGTTCGGCCGGGTTGGTTCGTACACGAAACCAACCGGGCCTTCGGAGCGGAAACACGCATATATTGAGCTACGAATGTCCAATTGACGTGCCGTCGATTTTGTTGAATTCCTCTAAGTGAAAAGGATCTTTTGGCATACTCCGCCCGAGTTTTGGATGCAGGTGGAGTACGGTCGGGTCGGTTTTGCCTTAAAAACCAACCTGGCCCCTGGGACGAAAAAGCCAATAACTCTCAGACCGGGCATCTGATTGACGCACCGTCTGAGTCATTGAGTTCCAGTTGATGATATGGAACTTTTGGATATATCAACTCTGGACTATGTGTCAGTTGATGTATCAGCCTCTCCGCTTGTGGAGCGGACCCTCCCGAACGAGCTTGCTGTGTAAGGGAACCCTAGAGCTGGCTGCGACTGCTACTGCGACGACGACTGTGAAGAGATCCTCAGTGGATTCGACGACGATGACTACAACACTCAGCGATCCTTTGTGGTTCAGTGCTACCGATCCTATGTGGGTCCGATCCTGTGTGGGTCAGCGCTCAACAGTTCCGTGTGAGCCAGTGCCTACAGGTCCTGTGTGGGCCCGATCCTGTGTGGGTCTTTGCGGGGGTTAGTTACCTATCGATCCTTTGCGGGTCATATCATTTGTGGGTCATTGCGGGGGTTAGTACCTCTCGATCCTTAGTGGGTATAACGACTTAGATGGATCAATGATCATCTCTATGGTCATTTGAAGAAGTATACCTGTGTGAGCTGAAACTCTGTTTTACTTTCCTTTGTGGATTGTGTTGAGCTATCCTGTGTGGATTTACGTTTTAATTTCCTTTGTGGATTGTGGTGAGCTATCCTGTGTGGATTTCACGTTTTTCTTTCCTGTGTGGACTGGGTTGTACATGAGCTCGGATGTTGGAGCCGAGCGAGAATTGATGACTTAGGTATATGTATGGGAATATACCTAATCCACGTCGGATGTTACTTCGTGATTGTATCTTTCCTTTGTGGTTTATCCTTTGTGGATTCTGGGAGACCTTCGGGGGTCTCGGGGTCCCTAATGAGTAGCTTATACTCACCCCTGCACGGGCTATGCCCGCACTACGTTGTGTTGGTTGTAGAAGATGGACATCACTGATCGTGGTGGAGGATTGCGGAGCAGGACGGTACCTGGAGGTGGACCACTGGGCGAGGTGTACTCAGAGCAGTAGGCTGGACCCGAGGAGTAGTGGAGGATTTCTGTACTCACCCTTCAGGTGGAACTTCTAGTGGACGGCTCGACGCTGTGGCTTTACTTTTCAGTTTCTATTTTTCCCCATTCAGTTGTACTTTACAGTTGGGCTTGTATTTTTGGCCCCTTTACTTTTCCGCATTTACTGTTGTACCAGCTTTTACATAGTGTTTACTTTTCCTCTTTCTTACTCTGTGGTTCTTGTTTACATTACAAAGGAAATGCCTTCCCTTTTTACCGGGATTTACGCCTTGGTGCTAGTCGCCAGCCCCTGGCCTATAGAAGGCGGGCTTGGGGTAGTCACGACACGGGCCCCGAGGACGGGTCATGACAAATTGGTATCAGAGGTGGTCGGTTCTACCGCAGACTCTGATCTTTATTCTATGTGAAGAAATAGTGTTTACCGTATTGGGTGTGGTTATCAGTCTAGGGAGTCCAGTGTTGGTGCGGCGGCCGACGTATCCGTACACCAGGACCCTGACTTCTAATTTCCGACTTAATGCACAAAAACATTGATTGCATGTGTGTTTCAAGTTTTCTTTGTGATTATATTATGTCAGCTCACCAGGTATACTGTTCTGACCGTGGCGAACCTGTTTCCTTTTCAGGATGGGCCCACGATGGCAGCCAGCTAGGGTTCCGAGAGTCGTACGTGATGACAACCCGCCGAGCGACGAGGCCTCAGTACATGGCCCTTTGACAGTGGAGGCACCAGCGGAACCGCTACCCGCCGAGCCACCGATGCTTCCAGCACCAGCCGCTGATGTTGCACGTCACCTCAGTGCACTGCATGAGTTCCAGCGCCAGCGACCGCCTAGGTTCCGTGGGGAGACGGACCCCCAGGAAGCCGAGGAATGACTGGAGGCAGTGGTGCCAGTTTTCCGACTAGTGAGGACACCAGCAGACCTCATGGTGATCCTCGCAGCGAGTATACTGCATGCAACAGCAGGAAGATGGTGGAGCTTGATTCTCCAGGTGCATGATGAGGCCACACTCATCTGGACAGACTTTGAGGGCCTCATCCGCTCAGAGTTCGTCCCGGCCACCCTTCGTGTGGTGCGCATCCAGGAGCTTCTTCAGCTGCGGTTGGGCAGCTTGATGGTCGCCCAGTACTAGGTGAGATTCACCGATCTCTCGCGCTACTCAACTGACATGGTACGAGACCCGTTATTCTGGGCCCGGACCTTTGAGCAGGGATTGAGACACGAGATCAAGGCATCACTGATCTCCCTCAGCATCCCAACCCAGGCAGGAGTACTGGAGCGAGCCCTTTTGATCGAGAGCTTTCTTGCTGAGACTTCTCCAGTGCCGAGACCTACCGCGGGGCGACACGTAGAAGAGCCTTCCGCAGCAGGCAGTTGGCAGATGAATTAGGGGTCCAGGAAGACCAGACCCTCACGCAGACAGCCTCAGGAAACTGGCTCAGCAGTGCGGGGAACACAGCGCGAAGCCAAACTTTCGAGAGGCAGGCAGTGCTACACTTGCGGCGGGCAGGGTCACATGGCTCGTGACTGCCCGACCCATCGTGCCGAGGAGCAGCAGACAGTTGAAGGGCCACCCAGGTAGAGGCAGAGGGTCGACTGTGGCGGTCCGCAGGGGGGAGGCATATGAGGCAAAGGAGCTGGTCGAGCAGTAGTTGGTGGGAGAAGCTTTGAGGCTCTACCACCACCACCACCAGGAGGCCCACCCCGACTATAGGGAGCTGGCGGGCAGAGACAAGCACAGCTCTAGGAAGCGGAGGCCTACGACTACGGCGCGCCCGAGATGATTCGAGGGATGATCTATGTATATTCCACCCTTGATGCAATTCTTATAGACACAGGAGCGAGTCACTCTTTCATAGCCACTTCCCTTTTTCGGAGCTCAGAGATTCTGACAGAGCCGTTGGCTCGATCCTTACTGCTAGAGACTCCTACAGGAGCAGACTCGACGATTTTGCACTGGTGCTGGCAGTGTGAGCTTACTTGAGGAGGCGAGAGCTTCGGTTGAGATCTTCTTGTAGCGGTGTCGAGGCCTTACGACGTCATATTGGGCATGGATTGGTTATCTACAGTCCATGCACAGATTGACTGCATTAGGCGCAAGGTGCGATGTGTACGCACCGACGGGAGCAGGTTCACCTTCACCGGCGAGAAGGGAGCCTTCATAGCACATGATGGAATTCTGTAGAGGAGAGGACAACCCATCACTCATCAGTTGGCTAGCCCTAGCCTAGGATCTGTTGACGTGCGGAGACCTAGTTTTCCTGCAGTGGTGGATCAGTACGCGGACGTCTTTCCCGACGACGTTCCAGGACTACCTCCTAGCAGAGAGGTAGACTTTCATATTGATTGTACCCCGGGATAGCCCCGATATCCACTCCAGCATATCGGATGGTCCCCGCTGAGCTTCAAGAGCTACGGGTACAGTTGGAGTACTTGCAGGGAAAGGGATTCATCTGACCCAGTGTTTCACCCTGGGCTTCGCCGATATTGTTTGTCAAGAAGGCGGACGGGAGCTTGCGACTTTGTGTCGATTATCGTCGCCTGAACCAGGTGACAGTGAGGAACAACTATCCGCTACCGTGGATTGATGACCTCTTCGATCAACTCAAGGGAGCACGGTGGTTCTCGAAGATAGACCTGAGGTCAGGCTATCATCAGCTCAGAGTTCGAGACGAGGACGTGCAGAAGACGACCTTCAGATGTCGGTATGGCCACTATGAGTTCTTGGTTATGCCCTTCCGCGTAACCAATGATCCAGCAGTGTTCATGGGCCTCATGAACAGGATCTTTCAGCCATATCTCGATCGATTTGTCGTCGTCTTCATCGACGACATTATGATATACTCGACGACCGAGGAGGAGCACACCTATCACTTGCGGTTTGTACTAGACACACTCCGAGAGCACCAACTTTATGGAAAGCTATCGAAGTGTCAGTTCAGGATACGTGAGGTCCACTTCTTGGGGCACGTCATTTCTGAGGCGGGAGTTGCGGTGGATCCTGCTAAGATCGAGGCAGTGCTAGCTTGGGAGCCACCCAAGAGCATGACAGAGGTGCGGAGTTTCTTGGGACTAGCTGGATACTATCGGAGATTCATGCCAGATTTCTACAGAGTTGCGGCACTACTCTCAGATTTGACGAAGAAGGGGAAACCCTTTGTGTGTTCAGACAGATGTCAGCAGAGCTTCCAGGAGCTGAGACAGAGATTGACCAGCGCACCTATCTTGAGGTTGCCTGAGGAGGGAGTAGGGTACATAGCCTACTGCGATGCATCAGGGACCAGACTCAGATGTGTCCTGATGTAGGAGCGGGAAGTGATCACATATGGATCACGTCAGTTGAGGCTGCATGAGAAGAACTACGCTACCCATGACCTGGAGTTAGCAGCAGTGGTCTTCGCTCTGAAGACATGACAACACTATCTGATGGGCGAGCGCTTTACAGCCTTTTATGACCATCAGAGTCTCAGGTACATCTTCTCATATATGGACCTGAACCTGAGACAACGGCGATGGCTCGTGTTCCTCCAGGACTATGACTTTGAGATAGTCTATAATCCTAGGAAGGGGAACGTGGTAGCCGATTCCCTTAGCAGGAGGACGGGAATTCAGCTACATGAGGAGGCGACAGAGAAGCTAGCCGCTTTGCAGATATCCTTCGTGGATATAGATGGAGCAGCCTTCCTCCAGTCTCTCACAGTCTCCCCTCCACTACTATAGCGGATCAGAGAGGCACAGTGTGGGGACACTAACTGTGAGACACGGTGTGTATAGATATCCTCAGGACAGGCACCTGATGGCTTCTCCTTTGGAGCAGAGCACGAAATCATTTTCAGAGGATGTACCATTGTACCAGTCGCTTTACGAGAGGAGGTGCTAAGAGAGTTTCACACTTCTCCTTTAGTGGTACATCCTGGAGTGGAAAAGATGTACCAGGATCTCAGACGACAACACTGGTGGCCAGGCATGAAGAAGGCTGTGGAAGAGATTGTTTCTTGATGCCTCACCATCCAGTAGGTGAAGGCAGAGCACCAGGTACCAGCAGGCTTGGTACAACCCTAGGAGGTCCCAGAGTGGAAGTGGGACGACATATATATGGACTTCGTGACTGGACTTCCACGCACTTCAAGATGTCACGACTCCATCTGGGTGATTGTCGACCGACTCACCATGTCAGATCACTTCTTACCCATCAGAGAGCAGGGCTCAGTGGAGAGCTTGGGGCGTCTCTATGTTCGGGAGATTGTACGGCTTCACGGTGTGCCATCATCTATCGTCTCCGATCGAGATGCTCGCTTTACTTCCCGGCTTTGGAAGGGGTTGCAGGAGGCGTTCGGGACGCGGCTACGTTTGAGCACCGCCTTTCACCCTCAGACGGATGGTCATACGGAGAGGACCATTCAGACTCTCGAGGACATGCTCCGCGCATGTCTCCTCGAATTTGGTCGCAGTTGGGAGGACCACCTATACTTAGTGGAGTTCGCGTACAACAACAGCTACCACTCCACCATCGGGATGGCACCATACGAGGCGTTGTATGGAAGACCTTGCAGATCTCCTTTGTGCTGGACAGAACCTTAGGGAGTCAGCACTTGTAGGACCAGAGATGGTTCAGGCCACGATAGAGAAGGTTCAGGTCATCTAGGAGCGGATGAGGACAGCTCAGAGCCAGCAGAAGTCTTATGCTGATAGGAGGTGGAGGCCACTAGAGTTCGAGGATGGTGAACACATCTTCTTGCGTGTCTCACCTCGATGTGGATTACAGAGATTTGGCCGAGGCGGCAAGTTGTCTCCATGCTTCATCAGACCATTCCAGGTCATCAGCAGGATTGGCGAGGTGGCTTATCGCCTGACTCTACCACCTTAGTTGCACCGGGTGCATGACATCTTCCACGTATATCAGCTGAGGAGATACGTGCACGACCCGATGCACATCATTGACCATGGGGAGCTAGACGTGGATGATGGGGTGACTTTTTTAGAGGTCCCGGTGGAGATCGAGGATCAACAGGAGTGGGTCCTACGTGGATGATCGATTCCTCTTGTGCGAATCAGATGGCAGCACAGGAACCTCCAGGAGAGCACTTGGGAGCGGGAGGCTCAGATGCGTTCTCAGTACCCACATTTATTTCCATAGTTTATGATGTATCTTTATGGGGACGTAAAGCCCTGAGGTGGGAGTGATGTAAAGACCCATAAATTTAAAGGAAATTTTTTTCTTAATTTTCTTTGGAATTTTAAAAGAACGCAGTTTCTAACGGCACCTGATTTTGAGGCCCGGTGTGCCCAGAATCATTTTCTGAAGTTCGGGTCAGATACGTTTAGTGAACGAACGAGCGGGTTTTCTAACTTTCAAACCGGTGCTCGGAATCGAATTCTAAGCGCACCGATGGAATCGCGACGCTGGTATTTACTTAGAAACGCCTCTTCTGTAGTTTCGTTTGCTCGGGTGTGGTTTTTTAATTTTTGGGCTTAATGTTAACAAAAATAAAATAAATTGTTCAACAAACTTTATTTTATTTCACTAAAGCCACTTGGAAGCCACTTGAAGCCACTTAAAGCTGCTTAAGCTGAGTTGATGCGGATTTGGTGCTATCCAAAAATATCCTACCCTCTTGGTAGGATATTTGTGAGGTGGGGCCTGCATGAGCCCCACCGTTTCTTTCCGCGAAGTAACGCTCCCACGAAAACCCGTCATTATGAAAGTCAACTGACGCGTTTTCTTAATTTCTTAACGCAAAAATTAATTGGGCGGTTTTATTCGTTGAATTAATTGGGCGGTTTTCTTCGTTGAATTAATTATATGAATTTATTTAATCGTTTCTTAACCTGTTTTCAATCCGTTGTCGTAATAATAAAATAAGACCAACGCATGACTTCTGGAAAAATGTTCGTTGAGAGGATTTGACAGAAACCAAGAGTTCTTCATCCTCCTTCACGAAGAACGCGAAGAATGCGAAGAATGCGAAGAACGCGAAGAACGCCGAGCCCTCAGAAATCGACGATGCGACGCCAAGTTCCGCAACGCCAGCGATTTTTCTTCCGTGACGTTCTTCCGCGAGAATCCAACCTCGTGACAACCTTCGACTGGCAGCGACAAGGTAGGGGGTTGCGGTCTTTTTTTTAAATTTTCTTTGTGGATTAAAACAACAATATGGATTTAATTATTATTAATTAAATCTGTTGTTTCTTGGTCCTCAAAGTTCGTCGACGCAACGCCGGATACCACGACGACGTGACAATCCGCACCTTCAGCGACGATCAAATCCGCGTAGAACGCGCGTGCGACGAATTGACGAGAAAGGGGTTTTATTGAATGTTTTATAGTCCGTGGATGTTTCCGTTCAAATTGAAGAACCTCGTCCATAAGAACAATTTTAATTCATTAAAATTGTTTTGGTTATGTTTTCTATGTGTTGATTAATCCTACCAACTGTTATCGCCTAACGCGGTGGGTGCGGGCCAAACAAACACGGCCATACAACCCTCCGCAGTTCTTCATTGTTGTGCGGATTTGGCGGCCGATGACAAAACATGCCGCAGGGACGATCCGTTGTTTCCGCAGTGAAGAACGGGACCCGGGAGGAGTTTCGGCGCAGACCGGAAGGAAAACGGACCACCGGCGGCACGCCGCCGGACAGGGCCGCCGCGACTTCAGCCGCGGCGGCGGCAGTTACTGGACCCGCGACGGTGCAGGTCCGGCTCTCACGCACGGGACACAGAATAGCCGTGTCCGTTGACTCCAGCGCGGCCCCACGCGGGGGCCGCGACACTTCCATCCCGCGGGGGCAGTGCCCCGCGGCTGCCACGCTCGGCTGAGCTGAGCCTGGCCGGCCCGGCCTGCCGGGTCGCACCCAGGCCGGACCGGGCTGCGCCGAACCGGGTCCGACCCGGACCCGGGTCGGGTCGACCCGGTCCGGGCCGACCTAGGGGGTGTCGGGCTGGGTCGGTCCGGGCCCAGACCCCCCGTCTTCAGACCGTTTTCGGTCTTTTCCCCATAACATGAGCTACGGGCCTCCGAACGACGCGCCGTCAGTGGCGATGAGATCCCTGGATCGAGACGATCGTTTCAGTATATCGCACTCAAGGTTTTGGAAAACTTTGGGTTCGGCCGGGTTGGTTCGTACGCAAAACCAACCGGGCCTTCGGAGCGGAAACACTCATATCTTGAGCTACGGACGTCCGATTGACGTGCCGTCGACTTCGTTGAATTCCTCTAAGTGAGACGGATCTTTTGGCATACTCCTCCCGAGGTTTGGACGCAGGTGGAGTACGGTCGGGTTGGTTTTAGCTTAAAAACCAACCGGGCACCTGGGACGAAAAAACCAATAACTCTCAGACCAGACGTCCGATTGACGCGCCGTCTGCGACGTTGAGTTCCTGTTGACGATACAGAACTTTTGGATACATCAACTATGGACTATGTGTCAGTTGATGTATCAGCCTCTCGGCTCGTGGAGCCGACCCACCCGAACGAGCTTGCTGTGTGCAGGAACCCTAGAGCTGGCTGCGACTGCTACTGTGGCGACGACTGTGCAGAGATCCTCAGTGGATTCGACGACGAAGACTACAACACTCAGCGATCCTTTGCGGGTCAGTGCTACCGATCCTGTGTGGGTCTGATCCTGTGTGGGTCAGCGCTCAGCGGTTCTGTGTGAGCCAGCGCCTACAGGTCCTGTGTGGGCCCGATCCTGTGTGGGTCTTTGCGGGGGTTAGTTACCTATTGATCCTTTGTGGGTCATTGCGGGGGTTAGTACATATCGATCCTTCATGGGTCCGACGACTTAGATGGATCAGTGATCATCTCTTTCGTCATTTGAAGAAGTATACCTGTATGAGCTGAAACTCTGTTTTACATTCTTTTGTGGATTGTGTTGAGCTATCCTGTGTGGATTTACGTTTTACTTTCCTTTGTGGATTGTGTTGAGCTATCCTGTGTGGATTTCATGTTTTTTTTCCTGTGTGGACTGGGTTGTACTTGAGCTCGGATGTTGGAGCCGAGCGAGAATTGATGACTTAGGTATATGTATGGGCATATACCTAAGCCGTGTTGGATGTTACTTCGTGATTGTATCTTTTCTTTGTGGTTTATCCTTTGTGGATTCTGGGAGACCTTCGGGGGTCTCGGGGTCCCTACTGAGTAGCTTATACTCACCCCTGCACGGGATATTCCCGCACTACATTGTGTTGGTTGCAGACGACAGACAACACTGATCGTGGTCGAGGCTTGCAGAGAAGGACTGTACCTGGAGGTGGACCACTGGGCGAAAGTGTACTCGGAGCGGTAGGCTGGACCCGAGGAGCAATGGAGGCTTTCTGTACTCACCCTTCAGGTGGGAATTCTAGTGGACGTCTCGACGCTGCGGCTTTACTTTTCAGTTTCTATTTTTTCCCTTTCAGTTGTACTTTACAGTTGGGCTTGTATTTCCGGCCCCCTTTACTTTTCCGCATTTACTATTGTACCTGCTTTTACTTAGTGTTTACATTTCCGCTTGCTTACTCTGTGGTGCTTGTTTACTTTACAAAGTCAATGCCTTCCCTTTTTACTGGGATTTACGCCTTGGTGCTAGTCACCAGCCCCTGGCCTATGGAAGGCGGGCTTGGGGTAGTCACGGAACGGGCCCCGAGGACGAGTCGTGATAATAACGCACACATGATACAAAATATATTTAATAATTTTATAAAATTACTTCACGGTTCACTATGCTTTGGAATCATGTGTAGTCTCATCTTATAGCACTAAAAATATTCCTAAAAATATTCCATTGTCTTACATGGAAAACTATTCTCTCAAAATTATTAATTTCTCTAAAAAATTTCATCCTTGAAAAGTATTATTTTTAAATAATGTTTCGGATATTGTGCTCTCAATTAGGTTCCTCACTCACAGAGGATCCCCTAATTGTTTCTTATACTTCCAAAAATCACAAACCCGAGGAAAAATATTTCCCATGAATGGCCATTATATTATAGTTATTAATACCACTAGCTCCTTGAAAAATCAAATACCACTCTCACGCCCTTGCTAACTAAGGCCTATATTATAAAATGAGCTGTGCACCTAACTCATGAGCTAGTACATGTGTAGAAAACAAGAATCCACAAGTGTTGTGTTAATGAGGATAAGTGATAATCCAACCCTATATCCTGATACAATAGTTGGAAAAGGACCTATGATACTTAGAGATAGTAATTCATCATAGAAAAATATCTATATGAAATTATTTTTGAGCTCAAGTATGGATCCTTTAAATTTCATTATAATTATTATTTTTTGGAATGTTATGGATTCCTAAGGAGTTCAAAAATGTTTTGGGGGGTGTTTGGGGATTCTTCATATCTTGGAAACCCAACCAAGAGAGAAAAGGATTGGGCATCACAGTTATCAAAAATCATGTGAGCTAGTCCATAGGGTATCCCTAACTATACGAGGGCTAGATAGTGGGATTCTCAGAGGCACACAGATTGAAGAAATCTGGTATCCAAGAGGAAACACTCATGCAGGTAGCTCTTAATTATTTAGGAGAGTAATGCAGAATGTTTATTCATGATTAATCAAATTTTGAGAATAAAACTATGAGGGTTCAACCATTACGTAGTTGTAGGCACATGATTAATGAATGGTTGGGCCAACCGTGCGACCAAACCATGAAACCCGGTAATTTCTCTGTAAAATTATTTTTCCCATAAATATATTTTAACCCACCTCCTTCCCAATTTTCTCATTTATATTGGTATGATGTATTATATTCCTTTTCTAGATCTCCCATTTGGCATAACCAATATTTTTGAATATCTCCTCGTAAATATGTCTAACTGATAATCCATTGGTCTCATTGGATTTATCAAAGTATGCTATTTAGTCATAAGGCTCAGTTCTTTATTTTTCATCCTCTCAATAATGATATCATGATGTAAGATCATTGTCCCAATTTTTGTTCAATGATCAATTATTCAATTTTAGTACAATTTAGTCCAAACTAAGGTCTAATACTCGATAAGGAATGTGTTACATGAATGAGGTAGGTGGTTTATGACCCATCCTTCAATTATCTCACTTTTATAAACATTCGGTAATTTTTCTTATGCCAATTTCATGGGGAATTTCATATCAAATTCATATTCTATTATTATAATCATTATTATCATATTCTAATTCTCTCCCTATATTGGATCATAATGTTGTAGTAGGTTATGACCTCAACCCCTTCTACCCCTTGTAGAGTGATTCATTTATTATTCATTTGTAACACATGGTTTCTATGACACATAGTATCGGTGTGAGGCTTGTACCTGATAATGGTAATACCTATTAAATGAAATTAATTGGGAATTGATAATGTTAAGAAAATGTTTTGTTATCACTTTAACCTTACATTATATGTGTTCCAGTTAATTATAACATATTAAAATGTTAAATGGAAAGTATGTTAATAGATATCAGATGAGTTGTTAAATATAATTACATCACATATGGTTTCATTTCCTTTTCCATCCATTTCATGAATATGAATGGAAATGGAAAGAACCACATATTTGAATATTGAATGAATTTAATAAATGGTTGCTTGTCTAAATTATCTATTTCACCTAGTAAGATAGGTATTTGAATGAACCAATTGAATTATTAAAAGGTATGATAAATAAATTTCCTTAATTAAAGAATGGATTATGTATAAGGGGAATATTATATATTGGACCTTTTATCTTAATAAGAGCTATTAGACTTGGGCAAACCTAGGATTCCCATGTAAATTCCTTGATCACTCATAGGAATCCATTACAATTCAAGGAGCCAGTTTCCAAGAGAGATACCCACCATGAAACAAGGTCATATTCTATTAGTGGATTATCAACATGTTGATGTTGGATCCTTTAACTATTTTCTGGATTTTTGGATTCCTTGGATGCACTCCTTGGATCCATTTTGGTGTATTCAGAAATTCAGCACCATGGAATCATCCCATTTGGGCCCAGTCATGCTTAACTAATATTACCATTGACAACATCCACAAACACATTTGGAACTATTTATAGTGGAATTACTTTGGTGATTCCCCTTGGATTACACTGAGTCCCCTTTTTTACTACCACACTGCATAAGTTAATACTATGAGTTAGCTAACCCATGAGGTCAAGTATTCCTTGGTTAAACCTGGGATCCTCTTTTATTTTTATTATGATATTTATTCAATGGTGTTACACCTCACATGAATTATCTATATAAACAAAACATACATGGAATAATTAAATGATATCATGTTAAAAGACAATAACTAAAGGGCCTGAAGCATATATGAGTTATTATTTGGAATTCATTTAAATTTTTATAATACTTTCACCTTTTCAGTTTGTATTTCATTTATTGTACATTATAGACACCATGGGTGGTGGCATACTAATATTTATCTCATAACGTATCTGGGTCATCATTGGTACCCATGAATATTATATATAGGTAGTTGTTGATATGGGGGACCATCCCACTTTGGAGACCTGATCATTACATTCTTTCTTAAGATGGATCATTGAAGAAGATTGCAGACCTATTCTTGGGATGATCAGACAGTTTTTGGCTAGTTTTGGAATCATTTGTATATAATGTATTTCCTACTTTCATTTATACACGTTTTCAAATTTTTTAGATACATGAAATAAATCATCATCATTTTGTATATGATTCAATTTCGAGATTTTGATTTGATTATTATTGATGGATTTTATAATTATCTTCAATTTATTGTTATTTTATTTGTTATTATGCTTCCACTATTTACCTTGTTATTATTTTCACTATGATCCACTCCAATAAGAGTGAAAATTCTCCCCAGGGACACACCCTAGACTCTTGATACTAGTAGATAACCTCTAGAATACAAATAGGTGCACATGATTTCTTGTGTTCCACCTAATCTAGGAACCAAATAGTGGTACCCAGGTTAATAAGCCACAATGTGGTATTAGAGAATCAATCTTTTATTTTCTCTTTTTTGTTTTGTAATATTTTACATGTGATTCTGAAATTGATGGAACTTGGTTATAAGTCATTCTTGGGAGTAGCTAACACTTGTTTTCTATAAACATCAACATTCTTTGAAATGAGAAAATGTTTTTATATATTTTTTCTATTACAATTGATATATATTCAGTATTGGGTGATGCACTTGAATAGAGGTATTTCACATGATTTATTAATATTTACCTTGCCCATGAATGTTAGGTATCATTGTTACATGCATCACTGTTGGCACTTAGAGTTCACATTAACTGCATAATCTCTACCATATAGGTTTATTAAATTCATTGAATTACTTTTTTATTTTGATTTTTTATTGAGACATGGTTTTTGTATATATTATTTTTTTAATAAAATATCTTTATAGGTCAAGTTAATTATAAATTTAAAGTATTAAAATCAATCTAATTTTTTTTTCCTATAATGGTAGATAGTGGAATCTTAAATAACTAGTTTCTAGACATGTCATCTATGTACATCTGGTTACATTACATGATCTTTGGATTTGATTGAGTGACTACTAGTTTCAATTTTTGAGGTTTATGGGCACTCCTGAATTATGAAGGATAACTTAACGAGTTGACCAATCATATTTCACCCTATATATTCTGAAATCGAATGTAATGGGGGACATATTAAAATTAAATGGATGCAACCTTTAGTTTTAATGTGTATTAGCCTTTATTTTATGGGAATAATGATATATTTAATCATACCTTGATATATATATATATATATAAATAAGAATATACAAACAATGAATGAAAATATTGACAAAAAATTAAATGGTTTCCTTTAAATGAATAGGTAACGTCTGTTTGACCTCTCACCAATTGGATACTATGAAAATTAAACATCAACACATACCGATGTCATGTCCTTCTTAGTAGGTAGTTGGAGTAGTATCGTGGGAAGTGATCCATTTTTATATATGATATGCTTCCTCATGTTCATATATCTAATATTAATTATTTTTCTAAGGTGTGTGATTCGAATTTGTAAAGCTATTCTACCACGACTTCCACCACTCATATGCCAGGAGGGTGGGGATGACCTTACTCTGAATGTGGTGTGACATAATCCACCAATTATCCCTCATGTAGTGCCAAATAAGAATCCTCCAATTATAAAAAAACTAACAATAGAGAATCATATTCATTATGGTTTTCTACGTATGATTATGTCATCTAGATTCTCAATGACCTATATCTACAATGGTTGATCTAAATCATTAGTTCTAGATGAAGACTCCTCCCACATTCTTTGGGGATAGATGTACACATGCTGTTGAGTCATGGATAAAGTCAACCCTCTCTATCTTTTACCATATAGAAATGCCTATAGGAAGGATGGTCAAGAATTCAACCTATATGCTTCATTATTCTACCAAATTTTAGATGTATGCGATTACTCAAACTGGACATCATCTAGATATTGTTTTGGAGGACATCTAGACTTTCATATATGATTACTTATTTCCTCATACACTAATATCTGATCAAGCTAGAGAGTTCATGAATTTAGATTGAGGCAATCTGTATGTTATGGGATATTCAGTGTGTTTTATGGAGTTACAATTCTATAAACCACTTCAAGTCGGTGATGACCTATCGAAAGAGATATGTTTTGTGGATAATATCACATATTCCATTCAATTTAATGTGAATTTATTTTTATAAAATATATTTTAAAAGTTCATTAATAAATCAATTATCACTAAGGAAAATATTTGAGAAGATGATAGTAGCATTCATAGACGTTTAGTGATCATATTGGGTAATATATATTCCAGTAGTTGGAAGCATAGAATTAAGGAATCTTATAAATTTATTGGTGGATAGAATATCTATACTGGAAGATTTTTTAGATGAGACCAGTTGAGAAAGTATTGGAATATAGATCCTCAGTATGATAGTGACCCTCTTATTTTCTGTGATTACATGAGTATGGTCAGTCATTAGTGATAATGTCATAACATTCCACTTACTTCCATTCAGATAGGATCTTCACCAGCTCTACCTTCTGGGGTAGGATCAATTTCAACATGTCCAATAGGGATTTGGAGTAACAAGGGTAGGAAATGATTAAAAGATGGTCCTGGTTGTGGTAGCAAGGCTACTGATTATCAGGGTCTATAGAGTGGACCATCTCAGTGTTGTCAAGCTATAACACAAGGCTGTGGATATACCTTGTTTCAAGACTCACAGATGATGCCTGAAGATATGGGTGAAGAACAATCAATTGATGAATGTATTATCCTAGTATTATACACTATTGTATCATTTTTATTCAATATAGGTTCTTATAACTACTTTTCCATTTATCAAATATTGAATGTATCTTGCTATAAATCCAGTACTTTTGTTGTGTGGTGACGCAGGATACACTATTGGGTGTACAGTGTGACAGAATACACCAATATGCGGATTATCCCATTTATATAGGTAGTTTTCCATTGTTATGGTACCTCTACATTCTCTAGATGATATGTGTTCATCTCGTTCTTGGGATGGGTTGGTTGGTTACATATCATGCTTTTTTAGAGTTGGATCAACACAACAAGTCTTTTACATAACAAGGGGGAAGATGGTGACTCCAAAATGGTTATTGGGATGTCTAGGATAGTATAATGAGACCAGAACATCTTGGTCTAGCTGGAGTGACCACCCAGATTTATCGTATTTTCATGGAGGATACGGTTTTACCTCTGATATATTCTCCTCCCATTGTAGATCATTTCTCGGATGCCCTTTCCAATGATTTTTTGGATTACCTCATAAGAGAGAGGAAGATTTCTTGTGTAAACTCCTTCCAAGAGAATCTTCATTTTCCATTCCACCATACAAGATGAATCCTACTAAACTCAGGGAGCTCAACAGATAGTTGGATGATATGGATTCAGAAGGCATTATCAAACATAGTACATCATATTGGGGTTCACCTATGATTTTCTATAGGATAGAAGATAGGACCCTTGTACTTTTAATGGAGTTCCAACATTTCAACCATCTTATGATTAATAACCATTATCCACTTTGTAAAATAGATGATGTCTTTCACTAGATCTGAGATGCATGTTTATTCTCTAAGATATATATGAGATTATTCTATCATCATGTGTGAGTCAGGCCATCAGATACACCTTTAACCTCCACTCGTAGTAGTTATTATCTCTATTTATATCTTTCTATACCATTTTTTCTTATTAAAAAACCTTCCATGCTAATGGGTTTGATGAATACTATTTTCCATCCCAATTTTTATTACATTGTCATGGTCATTGTGGATCGAATATTCTTGCATTCTCATACTCTAAGTGCAAATGATAAATATCATTAGGTCATTTTGAATACATTGAAAGAGAATCAATTATATGATAATATTTCCAAGTGCCACTTCTATATTTAAAATTATTACTTATTTTTTCATATTATCTTGGAATTAAGAGTATTAGTTTACCTAGTGATGATGAATTTTGTGGTTTACAAGGAGCATCCCAAGAACATGATTGATATAAAAAGTTTATTAGGGATGTATGGATATTAAAGGTTTTTTATACAATAATTATCACAACATTAACAACCTATTTCCATTATTTGAAATAAGGGTGTGATCATCCTTTAGTTATTATCATATAAGAAATCCATTCAAGAGTTGAGATGAAGGCTCACCTCAAAACTAATTTTGATTCTATCAAAGCCTAGAAGTGGATATACGATGCTCCATGATTCATGAGTAATTGGGTGAGGATTATTCCTAATGTTTGAGGATAGGGTTTTTGGGTATGTGTCTCACTAGTTGAGGCATCATGGGAGAAATTACTTGACACATGACCATGACCTAGAAGTAGTTTTCCATACCGTACACTACAGGAGACACTATCTTATGGGTGAGTGTTTTGTGGTGTATATTGAAAAAAGGGACTAAAATATATATTTAACACACATGAATTTAATCTTAGACATTGGATATGGGTTTAATACTTTAATTACTTTGATTTGGGCTTTCTTATATTCCTAGAAAGGGAAATGTTGTAGCGGATTCCCATAGTAAAAATACTCGAGCATAGGCCCTATAAAATTTTGGTGATTAATGGAAATAAATTTTCATATTTTTTGGGATTGTTTTAGATTTTGATCAAAATCCATAATTGATTTATATTATATCCTTGATAGTTACCAATTAACTCTTGGTAGTGTAAAGATCATGAAACTTTCAAACCTTGAAATGCTGGTTCATAGGGAGCGTCTTTTTAGATGGAACTCACCTCCGGATTGGTATATTGATGGTGATGACTACCTATGTATAAATGTGAGTATTTGGGTTATTGCTGATATGTTAAAGGAAATAATGCGAGATTCCAATGATTCTCAGTTTTATTTCGTATAAGAATCTTGATGATATATCAGGATATGCAATTCCAACATTAGTGCCATTGGATTAGACATTAGGTAGAATGTTTTATAACTAGGTGTTCCAAATTTTAATAGGTGAAGTCAAAGCACCAATGGAAAACTAGTTTTTTTACAATAAAAAATATTCCCAAAATGGAGTTGGTGATTTGGGGTTATGCATTTTATAGTTGGATTACTAAGTTTGACTTGAGGGAGTGATGTAGTTTGGGTAGTCGTGGATCGACAGATGAAAGTAGAGCACATTCATCCCATATTGGAAACTTTCTAAACTGATGATCTAGGAAGAATATATGTACGGGAGATCAAATGCCTTCCTCGTACCCCTCATACAATTTTTTCTGATTCATAAATTCACATCACATCAAGGTTTTGGAAGGTATTGTAGAGCGCTATGGGTACAAAGATTCTTCTATGCACAACTTCTCTCCCTCAGACCAATTGTCAATCAGAATGGGAGATATAGGTGATAGAGGGCATGCTTTGATCATGGATCCTTTTTTTGGAGGTTCTTGGAAGAAGAATATCATTCTCCTTGAGATCACTTAGAATAATATATTTCAAGAGACAATTTAGATGGATTCATATGAGGCCTTGTAAGGTATGACATTTTGTTCACCCTTGTGATGGTTATAGTCATGAGAGGCAGTGATACTATGTGATGTTATTTTGAAGGAAAATTCAAAGTAGGTTTAGCATACTAGGAAGTGTATAGTCGATATGTATGGTTGTTTGAGATCATGATGGTTAGAATCATGAGATGTTGGGGATCATGTTTTCTTGTAAATATAAACCAGATATTTGAATAGATAGATACGGTGGAAATAGAAGTTGTATACTCAATATATAGATCTTTTTGTGATTGTGGACAGATTCATGTCAATATATTATTAATTGATGTTACATCCTAGGTATCGTTACATGAATGATATATTCCACATTTCATGGTTTTTCCATTACAATACTAACCCATCTCATAATTTTTATCCTGACATGTTTGATTTAGATATTAATTCTTTGTTTAGGTAATATGATATATATATATATATATATATATATCGTTGATTGGATAACATAGGATCTCTAAGGATGTTATGTCCCATTTTATGGGTGTCATGGAATGACGACCAGATATAGGATGTGATATAGGAGTTGGAGGCCGATGTATATGCTCAATGGATGGGGTTGTTTTTTGATTATGTTTCTACCCTTGGAAGACGAACATGGGGAAGAGTTACTTTATATGAGGAATATGGTAAAACATTATTTTTATAGTTTTGTATGTCTCATTTAAATTTTGTTCAAATTATTTTTTTGACCTTTTATGGATTCATAATGAGTTCAAAGATGTTTTAGGGGTGTCCATAGTTTGTTCAAAAGTCATAACCTTGGCCGGTGGAGAAATGTCTTGGTGTCATAGTTAGTAGAAAGCATGTGATCTAGTCAACATAGTGTCCCTATCTCTCATCGGACTAGGTTGTGGGGTTTATAATGCATCATGATTTTAGGAAATATTTCCACTAAGGGCGCATTCCCATGCAAGTATCTGTATAATTTTTAGCAGACGCGTGCATCCAGGATTTATCATAGTAAGTCATACGATGCTCATGAAACTATACAGGGTCTCACTATATGTAGTGGGTAGTTCATGGTTGGCCAACCATGTGGAAAAATCACGGGACACATTAATATTTGGTTTAAATGATGATATTATCTTATATATATTTTAACTAACCTTTTTTTTAATTTATTATTTACAATGAAAGTCGGTATTCTTTTCCCTCATTGAGGATCCCCAATGGAATAATATTCCTTTTTGGAGATCTCCTTTGCACGATGTTTGTTCAATATTCTATTGTTTTCATTGTGTTCCTCTAGGTAAACTCATAATTCTATATGCTCAGTTCCTCATTTATGTTACTATAAAAATATCTATCTTGATATGGGTCCATAATCCCTATTTTCTGGGAAGTGATTCATTGTTCCATATTATTCATATATAGGAAACAAATAAGGAATGATACTATATGAGGAGAGTGTTATAGGCTCGAGGTAGGTGGCCTAACACTCAACCCTCAAATTTCACCATTTTAAAAACAGTCATTATTTAATGCATGTCAATTTAATCAAAAATTTCATACATAATTATTTATATATTATTATAATCATTATAGTCATATTTTAGATCCCTTACTATATTGTATCATCTCATCATTGTATATTATGAACACAATGTCTTCTGCCCCAGTGAGGGTACTTCATTAATTATGCCTTTTTAAACCGGGAGGGTTAATCACATACATTTTTCGGGTGTGAGGATTTACACTACTAATGTTAGGACCTCTTAAATTAAATTAATTATGAATATCTAATTAGTAGAGAATTTTTAGTTTTCACATGAACCTTATAAGATATGTGTTCTAATTAATTAAGAAACATTTAAAAATATAAATGGATAATATATTTATAGATATCAATTATACTAGTCAAATATAATTAAATTACATATGGATTCATGTATATTTATAAACTTTTTACTCTAATGAAATGTAATGGAATGAACCCAATAATTGATTATGGAATTACAGTAATAAATGGATCCATGTCCTAATTTATCTGGTCACCTAAAATAAATGGAAGTTAAATGAACATATTAAATAATTAAAAGTCATGAGTATTACCTAGCCTTAATTAAAAAATGAATTATCTACAATGTTCCTATTTCATATTATCCTTAAATATTTATAGGATTGGTAAGACTTGTGATGGTATTATATTCCAGAGGGAATGACTAGAGAAGTCTGATGACTCCATTTAGATTCAATGAGCTGGTTAAAAATGGAGATACATGCCAATGAACATAATCCTTTTTTACTAGTGGATTCCTGACATGATTCCATAGGATCCCTTAACTATGATTGAGATATTAGGATTTTATGGATGTAATCCCTGGATCCATATTAATGCCTTTAAACATGTGGAATCATGGATTCACCCTATTGGAACCAGTAATTGATAGCTTATTTTACCTTGGAAGAGATCCTTGGACTCATTTAGAACTATTTATTGTATAATTACACATGTGATTTTTATTGGATTAAACTCAAACCTCTTTTACTAAAAAAATTCATCTTTTACTACAATGATTTGGCCAACCCATGAGGTCAAGGATTCCATGGTTGTACATTGGATACTCTATTATTATTGTTATGATATACATCTAGTGTTATTAAAACTCACATTACATATCTCTATTAACTAAAATTAAATGAATTAATTCAATGATTACATGCATGGAGACATTACTAGTGAGTTTGAAGCTTGTTTTAGTTATTGTTTAGAATTCCATTACATTTATATAATACATGCACTATTAGTATATATTTCATTGAATAGGTTGTATGGAGGTCATTGGTGGTGGCCTACTGATATTTATCTCATAGCCTATTAGGGCCTCCATTGGCACCCGATCAAATTATATGTTTGAAAGTGATGATAATGGTATGAATCTCTCTATGGATGCATGATCTTGACTTTCTTTCATATGATAGATCTTAGTAGCAGATGACTGAGCTAGTGCTTGGGTTGTGTAGATAATTTTTGTCTTATTTTTTGATTCATTTGTACATAATGTGTTTCATAAATCCTATTATACCTATTTTATTGTTTTTCAGTGATTGGAAATACATCATCATTATTTTTTGTATGGATCGGCTTCAATATTTCTAGTTGATTATTGTTGAAGGATGTTTATAATTATAATCCAATATTTTTTTATTTTTTTATATGATTATTATATTTTACTTATTATTAAATCGACAATTTTCTACTCTAACACAAGGGAATAGTCTTTCTATGGATATATCCTAGTCCCTCACTACTAGTTGGCAGCCTCTAGTTTATAGGGAGGCTCTCTTGAGGCCATATAGCCCACCAGCTCAAGGAACCCTTCAGTGGAACTTGGTTATAGATACCATGATCTCATTTATCCTAGAAATAGAGATATATATTGTAATATATGATCTGTTTATCAAAATACCAAGGCCACTGTCATATGTCCCAAAATGACTCCTAACATTTTACAGGTAGTCTTCATCCACCACTAGATGAACACACCCCTTTCACAACCATCACTAAAAATAACCTTTGGTGCCTCCCATGATCCAACCATGACACTGAGGGATTAAAGTTACAATATAAAAAGACAACCATGAACCATCCCAAGAAATGTTAAGGATCTGGATCATATGTAATTAAAACTATGATGGAGAGTTCAAAATACCAGAGGGTTTCACTAAGAACTAAAATCATTCACATCAACTCTATGAAACAACATTCAGTAAATACACCTATCAAACCTATAGTTGGTGATAAACCATCTTGAGGTGAAACTCCAAGAACCACTTCACCTCAAACCATTTTTCAAAGAACTCAATGATTCTTTATAGTGGATACACATCCTCGCATCACCTAGTTCATGTGACCCCACTACACTGAGAACATCAATCTCTCATATAACTCTTTTGAGAAAAACATAGGGATTCCCATGAAAACATATTGGGTATTACAAGAATGATACTTTTAATAATCCTCCAACCTCACCTAAAACTCTCACGGCTACATGGAGTCATTCGATATTCTAGGACATATAATGGGACATCCTAGGTGAAATCCCATATAGACAAAAAAAACTCACTATGGTGAGGTAAACTGAACACATAATAATGATGGATGACTTCATTCCCCCCAACATTATAAAAAACTAAAATATCAAATCATTTTCTAATCAAAGGGTAATACAAGATAAATTATTATGAAGTGGTTGTAACCACCTCAAAATGAGATCATCTTACCCTACTCGGGGACCACTCCTTAACAAGGGGAAACTCCATCAAAACAATCTGGAAGAACTATTACACTCACGTGTAGTAATCATCAGATAATGAATGGTAAAAAACTGGAACATATAAAGGAATCAATCACAGGTTTAAAAAAGTTCTATAGAAATATTTTATATGAGTATCCTTCTCATTGTAAAGTTAAGTGACCCTATTGATTGAAATGTGTGACAAATGATCCTCTCTGAAGGAGCCTCCATCACAAGGTTCAAGAAGAAATTCCCCCACTAGAATATCTTGGTCATATATAAGGGATTAATATTAGTAAATATGAATTTAGAATATTTTATAAAGTTTATATGGATCAGTGGAGACAGAAGTTGTACCTCAAACTACACTCAAAGACACTGATCCATAAGATCCATCTAAATGAAGCTATCCATTCCCATTCCCACCAACTCACCAATACTAGGGAATTCTCTAACACCATATCACATAAAAAAACCATAGACCTACATGTCAAAAGAACATGTATACTACACCTTGATACTATATGGTTTGGGTGGTACTGACTCTCCCTTTGGGATTTGAATCACATTGAAGAATGTGTCTTTGTGGTGGAACCACCCCTCTTTATTACATTCCCAAAACTGTGCTGAAATTCAATAGCACATGGCTCCACTAATGGCCCATGTCACCCTGGAAAAGAATCTCTTTTAGGAACACTATCAGAAGGGGTCCTATATAAGTCGTAAATTCACACCACACACTCAAACCAATTATCTTCCAACTAAGAAGGGGATCTGGATCCCCATGTACTCCATGAGATCTCTATTTCTAAATATCATGAAGTACAGTCAGCATATGGGATTCTCTAATTAGTACTTCAAGAGCCAAAATCTACTAAACAATGATGAGTGGTGGACAATGAATCCATTTGATGAGTTAGGGTCCCTACAATCATTAAATCTTAGATAAATCCCTTAATAAAACCCCTTCCCTCTGAGGGTCTGTCTTAGCATATAACCTCAGGCGTTTCCATCATTGGAACTCTTTTAATTATATTAGCATGTGTGTAACATAGTGTTTTTCATACTAGAGATATTAAATTCACATCACAATTACAATCATCTGAAATATCCATAGAAGGATCCATGCATTCTAAATAGGTAGTAGCACTACTTGGTGATCACCTGGAGAAAACACCACATGGGTATTCCCATGAAATCCGGCCTCATTCATCAACTAATTTTTTCATATAACTATCTCAAAATCCTAGTTGGATGTCATCGAGGACTCATTACAAATGCTATCTTGATGTGCCATGGACAAAGAGAATATCCAATGAGCTAAATCAATAATTATATCCAAAGGGATCAATCATATATAGTTTATATACCATTGATCTCTACACATGATATCACAATATATTGGGTTGAAAATATAGTACTTAGAGTCCTATTGTATGGATACATTAGCTGCTACACTAGCCATGGGTTCCTTGGACTGAAAGCTACATTTGATCCAGTTTGACATTGTTGACCTATATCCCAGCGATACCTCATTAGGGTAAAAACTCCAAACACCATCCCATGATTGAACCACATATGAAAGTATTATTTCATGAACCAACCCGCTATGTACAACCTATTTGGTGGATCTTTGAGCCACAAATACCGAAATCCCAACTTAATAAACCATGGTATGGTGAGTGGAATCGAAATTCATTCCTAAAATTGGCGTTTTTCCTAATATATATTTATGCATGAACCCAAACATCTCCATGAACATGTTTATAGGAATAATAATAAACAAAAATAACATCTAGAGTAAAATAATTTCATGTAACAACCATTAGGGAATAAAAAAGAGTATAACAACATAATATGAAAAGTAAATGTAAAATAAACACCCAACATGACATGATGTCCAAACAAGACAACATATTGAAAAGAAATGTCGAGAGATCCTAGAAACAGATCTCGAAGACCAAACCATTGTACATGATCAAATACACACAAGTATCCCTATTCTCTTATGAAATCATGAATGATCTATATGATGTATGTATAAGATATGAAACATGTGTGAAAATCCCATGGATGAGTGAGTGTATACATACATAGAAGGGAATCCCAAAAATTGTAGAAGAAGCAATAGAAGACATAGTATAAATGGTCATCACTTGACAACGATGTTATTTCAATCGGTATATGAGACAAAAAACCTAAAAATATCCATATATGATCAGTAGTAATCCCAAATAAGGGAGAAGGTAACATCAATCTCTATATCAAAGCTAAGAACAACGAGACTCCTTGTATCCTTATACATATACAATTTTTAAGAGCCATCATCTCGTGTGTTGGTGTATCCGAAGAATTAGTAACCAAATAGAGAACCCAAACATCGCTATTATCTTGTACAATCGAGGGGGAACAATACAGATTTATAGGACCCACACCCAAGTTCATTAGGGGGTACCATTCAAAAAATTGATGACACATTCCATAGTCCATTAGGGGGTACCACTCAGTAGGTAGAGGAAACATGAACTAGTCCATTAGGTGGATACAAATTAGTTGATAGATAGATTACCCGAATCCTAGTCTATCAAGGGGTACCACTCAGTAGGTAGAGGAATGATGCAATGATCCATCAAGGGGTACCACTCTGAAGTTAAATGACCCATTCCCTAGTCCGTTATTTGCGTAACATTCTATAGATGAATAGAGGATTCATTCCATTTTATGTATTTTAGTACCATATAGTACGTAGATAGAATTCCCACACCCTAGTTAATCATAGGGGTACCACATAGAAGATAGATAGAGGACTCATCCCCTAGTGCATGATTGGTACCACGTAATATTTAAAGGAACCATGCCAAATTCCATTATGGGGTACAACTCGGTAGGTAGAGTAACCAATCACTTTTCCATCAGAGTGGTACCACTCAGTGGGTAGAGGACTAACACCCTAGTCCATCAAGTGGTACTACTCAGCAGATGGATAGAGGAACCATGCCCTAGTGCGTAAGGGGTATTCATCTTAGTAGGAATATAGAATAACCACAAAACTATTCATCTGTGGGGGGAAACAATCAACAAATGGATATAATACCCACACCTTAGTGCATAATGGTAGTACCACTTTGTAGGTAGAGTTTCCACTTCCTATTTCATCAGGGGGTACCCATCAATATTTAGAGGACCCATGCCCTAGTCCGTTAGGGGGTACCACTCAGTAGGTAGAGGACCAATGCCATGGTCTACCATAGGGTACCTATCAACAGATGGATAGAAGAAAACACACAAGTGTGTGTGTGGGGGGGGGGGGGGGGGTACCACATAATAGTTAAAAGACCCGCACCCTAGTCTTCTAGTGATGTACAACTCTATTATTATCCTGGAAAACCACTAACATCATCTAACACCACCTAAAGAGGTGTCTCTATTTTAACATTTTCTTCATATCTAAAATTAGACTATGAAGGAATCCAATGAATTTTAAATGTAATGACTCTCAATACAGTCTACTCATGGTGAAAACCCATGTCAAAATGAATGAGATTCGAGAGGAAAAATGTTCTCAAGAAGTACAAGGCCAAGAAGGGGATCACAAATCAATTTTTCATACAAAGATTCTGGATCAGGTCCACAAAAACACATATATTGGTATCCATGTAGTACGGAACAATGTGTAAGGGTACTAAAAGATGTGTCTCAGTGAGAATCCCAAAAAACATGATAAATGCATTAGTTTGATGGGTAAAAACGTCAAACCACCACTTTGCCTTTGAAAATATCACTGATTGTCTGAATGGGTCACACCATTGTGACCCTCATGGGAAAACACTCATTATTGGATTTTTCACATTCCAAAATTGGATGATATATTAAAAAGTCCATTTCACCACATCCTTATAGAATATCATTTCAAGGTCCTGAGCCTCGATTCCAAATTTAATACCTGATAATTGGCTTAAAATTGCTGCCTCAATTTCTTTGCTACGATACCAAAAAAGCTTGTCATTATAGAATCATATGGAGAAGAGATATCAGATACTATATCTCATAGTAATAATTATATTATTGTTGTTGTAATTATTATTGGGATATCCATGGATCAGAGCAATGAGTTAGAGAAAAGATTTCATCACCAATCCTAAATTGACTGTCCCAATGTTTGAGTCACAATTTGACAGATGGTTTGTCATTTTCAAACTGAATAGAGATGCTATGAACAAATAATTTTTCCCTAAAAAATAAAAATCAATAATAATTATTATTTTATTTTATTTTTTATTTTATGTTTTTAACTTATTCATAAGGGAGATTCATGCCTCTAACCTCCTCAAGAACATCTCTCCCTTAGTTTCCTCACGTTCATATTTCACCATTTCAAATTATTATACTTATAATAAAATGAATATGTTAATGAATAGATAATGACCCTCACCCCTTCCCAATTTTCATACCCAGCAATCACACACTAATTTTTCCTCCTCCACGGTGGTACATCCTTCAAATTTATTATAAATTAAAATAATAATAATAACACCCTTCATTATTTGAATTAAATTCTTCATATTATTATTATAAATAATATCAATACAAATATTATCATTATTATAAATAATAATAACAAAAATTACTATTATTAAAAATTATAATAGTAGACACATTTATTATTATTGAAAAAAATAATAACAAAAAACCCCATTAATCACACTGAGATCTATCATTGAACACTCCCTATATAGGGAAGTGAAATTTGAAACTTCAATCCACCATCACATCCTTGCTGAGTATCCTTATTCATCTGACCTCATGCATTGAATCCTATTATAACTAATCTCATCTCATCACTCTCCATTTTTACGTGTCAACTAATAATATTTTACCCGAATCTCATCTTGAAAAATCTCTGATTAACCACCATATTCTTCATAGCATGATGAAAAACTCACACAAGTGGTACTAATATGATATCTTCAAAATTTACCAACCTACTGATTCATTAATTTTTCAACAGACTATCCATCCACATGTTAATCATTCTACTACAATGAATTCGGGGATTTAATCACGCTCAAACCCACCCCGGTAAAGTCAAAATTTGGTCTTATTGGTCAATAGTGGAGATAATTAAAAAATAGATAGAGGAAAAGAACAATAAAAATGTAAACCATAATTGAAAAATAATTCATTGAATATGATTATATAAATGGGATGATAACATTTTAAATAAAGGAATAATTATACCAGATCAATATAATCAAAAAATTGTGGTGACCATGTGAAGAAAAACTATCAATGATCAAAATAAGATAAAATCCGTGATAAATATATTAATAAAAATACATGAAACCAAAAATTAATATCCCTATCTCAATTATGGACTGATCATTGGTGAAGAAAATATCCTCTATGGATGAAGGTGATGATCATGAGGAGTTCGTCCTTTATCTCATGATTGTCCTTGATCTGATTGTCCCTCATTCTTCGATACTGATGCACAAACAAATAATTATCTCATTATCCTCTTAGATATATCAAGGTTTATGTGGATAATCCTAGGAAAAACCATTATCGGTGGGTATTTATTGCATATTTTTATTTGGGTTTTTATGAAAACATAAAAATAAATTATCTATTTATTTTAATTAAACTTACCTGCCAATGGATGCCTCATATAAATGTCGTTAACTAACAAACCTCAGATATCCCCTTGGGTAAAAACCACACTCCAAACTCAGCTGTGGTATTTGATTTTTGATATGATAATTTTTTAGGATGTAATTCCAGTTTTTCATGATAAATTCACATGTCTGATATAAAATAAATTTAATAATTAATTATTAATAACTATGGGCTCGCGGGGCCTCAGAATCATGCTCCTTCTTTGTGAATAGATATGAAATTATTGATATGAATATTCAAAATTATTACATTGACAAACTAGATCCTATAAATCTACCTTATTACGCTTCCATCAGTTTCAGAATGATATCATCTATTATATATAATTACCATCTACCAAAAAAATAAAGAAATGTGATTAATTTTTATATTACAACCATTCATGGATTATTCATAAATTTTATGTAAAAAAAATTTATTCATGAATGTGTTTTGAATTATTTTTATAATTTATCAATTTCATTACTCTTTAAAAAATGGTCAATAAACCGAATTAATTTTTAATAATTTCACCAAAAAATATTTAGTGGTTTATGTAATGAAGAACTATTCAATGATTGAATTTATAATGATTATGAAAGGACAGTAAAATTTTTATTATAGGCAAATAATTTTTTAAATAATATATCTAAAGAATTTAATTTCATTATACTAGAGGATCAAACATGTGCGACTAAAAAGATACCCAAGGAAATAGTAATTGTGTCCCATTTTGACATTATAGATTCTTGATTATATTATTAACATAAATCAATTTATATGGTTTATATAATTACCCATTGATATATTATATAATGATTTCATATTTATTAATTACATTTAATTTTTCAATTCATGTTTACTATTTTATGTGGATTTGATTAAGAAGTTATTAACATCGTAATGGATTTTTATTAAAATATAATTTTGTTTTTGGGTTAATTATGTACATATTAACTTTTTGAAAATTATATGACCATAATAATTAAAACCCCATATATCATCTTCAACTATAATTATTTTGGAGAAGACATGTTCATTATCAATGTATATTCTTTTTGGATAATGAATCAACAATCAAGTTATACTTGATTTACTTTCTGTTAAATTTTTTTTTTGGAATTTTTATTTCAACTATTTTTATTACATTAACATATTTTCATTTTAATGTTTTAAAATATGTATTGAATATATTAAAAAATCATTTGAGTCATTTTAATCCATTATTATGTTCTATAAAAACATTTAAAATGAATTTTCATTACTTTTTTTGAATTAGGTTATTTTAACCATTATTTTGAATAGAATCCTTATTTTAACATATACTGAAAGAATGTATATTACCATTATTATGAATTATATTTTAATTTAATATTACTTCAAAACCATCTATGATTATTTTTAAATAAAATATTTTACCAAAAATATTTGTAATTTTTATTCAAAATGAAATCAGAATAAAATGATATCATTTTTTAATGGAATTAAAATAATTTTGAAATATTATTTTTTACACCATCCTTACACAATGTTACAAAGAAGTTATTTTTATCTAATTGGAACTATTTTATTTAAAAAAAAAAATTGTTTTACAAAAATCAATCATTTAGGGTTAATTGATATCCATCTATTATCGTTTAATGATAACAAATTACACCTTGTTTTTAGATCATTTAATTTCTTCTAATCATGCTCACTATCACCACCTATTATTAATTAAACATTATTTTTCTCCATTATGGCCATATTTTAAATTTCATATATAAATTTAGAATCCTTTTTATTAAAATGGTGGTGTTTCAATTGTATATCATTTATATATATGGTATAAGTTGAAATAAGTTTATTAACTATTGTATTTGATATTAAAGGAAAAATATATATTTTCTGTATTATTTACTCAATACAGATACATTTTGACTTGTAATTATTTATGAGAATGGAATATTTTTATCATAAAAAAATATGAAATTCAAAGGATGTGAATGTGATGGGTGGTTCTTTTTTATTGATATCCCAACCATTAACCAATAAGTATAATATGACTAAACATGTGACCACATTATATGGGTATTTTGTTTACACCTACCTAATTATTATGAATGGAGATTTTTAGAGTATTCGATAGACATATTCAGGATAAATGTTTTGATACTATGATTTAAGGTTCATGAATGTCTAGTTTTATGAACTTCATTTATTCTGAGTTAAGATACCATTTCCATGTGACTTCCATGTTTTTATTATCAATTGAATTTTATTGAATATATGGTTTTCACTAAATGGAATATGTTTTCGTTATCCAATATTCCATATTACATATGGTTTATTTATTAATTATAACATTCCTTGTATATAACCTCAACTATGAATCAAATATCACTCTTTATTTGTTTTCATTTCACCTTGATATGAAGAATAAATCATCAGATAATTTTCAATTATGCAAAAATGGTTCTCATTATACACTCTTAATTTCAAATGTAATATGGAATTCTTGTATATATTTGTTTTTCAAATATTTCAAAACATATAAATCATTGGGTGTGTGATCCTTTTTATCTTTCACCAGTTTTTTAACATCCCAATCTGGGATCCATTGTAATGGTGCCTCAAAATGGTTGCTGACATGGCCTCAAGCATGCCTACCCGTATACCAAAGGTACACGACATGTAGTGTGGGTGTGATGATGGAAAGATGGGGAGACTATAAAATCTTAATTAGGGTATAATAGATGTATATCAGATATAAATAAAAATATAGAAGAAGTATTATACATAATAAATTTATCCGTTAAAGATAAAAATAACTAATAAGATATACAATGCCAAATTTACCACCATTCATGCATTCCCAAATAAGGCCACATAGAGTAATCATACAATAGAAAATAAATAAATTATATAAATGATACGACAAATACCCAATGACTATCTGAAAGATAATACTTATCTCTGGTTCTATTAAATGCTCATATTCTTTCATGTAGAATAATCAGAGTATAAGAATTGTCCAATAAACCAGAACCTGCAATGATGAAGTCTGTTCAGGTACCACAATGAAATGGTGTCTTGAACGAGGTGTGAGATATAATCATTAGATAACCACCAAGGGTTTTAATGAATAATCAAGTATGGGTATATAAAATACATAAATATTTCATGTATAATAGAATGAAATAATGAAAGAAATAGATAAAATTAAACATTTGGGCTCATGTTCCACTAGGATACCTGGCCGAACATACCTACTTAGTCCAAATCTAGGATATATATGAATAAAAGTCAACATGTGAATATATTCACATATATATATATATATATATAATCATGTATGTATATATATGTTATTTGTATTCCATAATATATATATATATATATGTAATTCTTACAATCAAGGACCTAATTCATAACTAAACTATCATTGTATGGGAGTCTATAAAACCACAGGAAATTATCGGTAGATAAATGCATCTAAACATAAGTCCATTAGCTGGTCTAGGGACCAAGGTATATAGCGAAGGATTCCTAGTATAACAAAATTAAAAAAGAGATATCACTAATCTTATGTAATGAATATATAGTTATGATTGAAGATTTTCATCATATGATCTTGTCTATGGCATCATGTAATAAGCGACCCAAGTATCTCATATGGAATCTTTTTTTCTAGTTTATTTAAGATCCCTTCCTTAGCCTAACAAAAATAGAGAAACTTAGTATCACTCATAACATACAACTACCCTATAATCCCATCTATGGAATTATGTAAAAATAAAACCCAGCAATCAATTAAAGTATGTGGAAATTCATTTTTCCTATAGGCCTATCCTAGGAATTACTACATCGGAATACAAGTATCGCGTATAGTGTAAAACACATCTAAAAAAATATTATTCCATCGAGGGAAATCCACATCAAGAACCCAGTATCACTCAAGGTGTGTCATAAAGGTATAACTAACTATACCTGACCTCGTAAACCCACTAGATAACCAAGTATTTCTTATGGCATGGTACAATGGGATTTCACATCAATCCCATCTATGTTAATCCACTCAAAAACCCAATATAACTCAGTGGTAGTATAGTCTAAAATATTTGATGATCTCTTCCATGGAATTCCTACTTGTGAGTCCATTTATGAAATAGAGCATGCATAATTCACTAAAAATTGAATTTATAATTAAAAAATTGGTGGTGTTAATTAACATTCCATAAAATAATTCAAATATTTTTGAAGAGGGGTTATGCCCATTTATTATTTTAATTTAAAATTATAAAGGTAATGTACTTTATCATTACATTCATCAATAATTTATTAAATCATTTTATTAGAGAATATAATGTAACTCATTGGATGATTTGTTATAAAATATAGGAAATGATATCATTCTAACTGATTTAATTTAAATTAAATTATCCCTTTCATGAGGGGTTGTTCATTAAACCTCAATGGTGATCATGTGTAAGTAATTAATTATGATTGTGAACATTTAAAACAACACCAAAATGTGTGGTTTAATTTTATAAAGAGGCTTATAGGTCAATTTTTATAACAACTCAATCCAATTAGGTGGTTCAGATTTAGGATAACAACCACTAATTCTTCGAATTAATGAAAAAAAATTTAATTTAATGAAATATGACACCCATAATTAAATTAATATTTAAAGGGAAACACGTAGAGAATGTAGTACACGATTGAAGAGTGAAAATTTTAAGTGACAAAGATATTAGGGGAAAATATATTGACCACCAACATCATACTTAGGATGGTTTTCTCATCCAATAGAGAGATTTGATTCAATCCAATTCAAGATAAATTATCGAAACAGAAAAATGACATGAAAAAAGTATGAATTATTTAAGAAAAAGATAGTGACAAAGATGGTGAGAAAAATAATGAAGGGAGAATAAGGAATTATGATCTTAATGGTACTCATCCAAATAAATAGACAACAAGCAGTTACAACATTATACAAGGGAGATAGTTCAATGCTTAGGATAGGGGAGGAGGAGATCCCATATAGGGGATGCAGCTACACTTGGTGGGAACGAAAATAAATGGGTAAAACCTTATAAGAAGATAAGGGAGGAAATGTAAAAACATATCTTTTAATGAGGTACATAGTTTGGGTACATGGTTGGATATACCATTCACCAACCGCGTATGGGATACTACTTATGCAAGGGGATGGCATGGTTCATGAAAATAGTTTGAGATACCTTGTGAAAACTATACATTAAACCTTTTTTAAAATAATGAAAAACATTAATGTTTGTGTAGCCTAGTGTGTATAGTAAGTCAAAACCGTTTGACACCCTTATCCTCTATGGGTAGGCTAGACAACATCTCTTGGAGGGCCACACGACTTCAAACAAATAACTATTGTCTTAAAAGCTCATATGGATTTTAGTTTTCAGGGGTTTGCACTCATTGAACATAATTAGAGACCCAAGAAAAATATGTCCTTAAAACACATCTAAAACAAAAAAATTGACTGTTCGAACAATTAGTTTTTTTTTAAAATATTATCATATAGAATGTAACCGTCCACCAAATGGTCAAATTCAAATTCCTCTTTGAAATTTACCCCAGTCCAAAACATGAAACGTCACCACATACCCACCATAGAACTTATAATCCTTCAAAATCATTAGGAAAAAAACTAAAACACAATATACTCAGGTTATGATGTACTAATTATAATATGTGCTGTGTTTAAAAAAGTTAAACGAACCAATGAATCCACTTTAATCACATGGTAAACAAGTTTTAGAAACATGATTCAACCCTCAAATTCAAAACTAAAACATTAAAATGACACTTATATGATCCCACATAACTAGATACATGGTCACATTTAAATCTCATTAATATTATGGACTATAATTCTTCACACCATAAGTTATATCATTTAATGAAAAATCCTGAGTTTCAATATATCCAACATAGAAACTATATATTTAAACATTCCCTAGCAATTCACTTGATGGTCGCATTGTAAATATTAACATAAAAAATTGGTAATCTCCTAATAGATTTCAATTATCCTAGTCAATCCATCATTTCAAGAAAATACTTAGAAGACAATTTGTTACACTCACCTCGTCTCAACGATTTCCCACATGTAGTTAAATACCAACTGAATTTAATGAAACAACTGGGAAGTATGGTGAGCCATTTTTCCTGAATATGCAAAAAAATATATGGCTTAGCCTTCCTGTGATTCACAACCAAAAACATGTTTCCTTCCCTTAAGTAACCTTGAATTTACTTATAGATCATATACCAAATCCCACACCCAATTTATGGTGATCTCCCAGGCCCAACCAGTGGTTGTTCATTTAACTTTTCATCCCCCACATGAACATGGGTGTATACCCAACCTAGAACACATGGGTTTTCAAACATAAAACAAATCATCGGAGCCTTAATAAAGTTTGGGGTTACCTCTTATGAATCAACATTAGTCCACAATGCCTATTAATGTTATTCAATACCATGGTGTTTAAAAGTGAGACATTGGCACATAACCTTCATATCAACATATAAAAAATCTGACTAAGTGCAATGGAAAATAAGTCAATGAAATAGTTTGTATTAATTAGTCCATTAATGTAATTTTTACTCAGGAACCCACGTATCACTCAGGAATACCCATGCCTTTGTGAAAAACCATGCTTCCTAAGTGAAACTCCCATAGATTCTACTAATCAAAATAGAAATTTTATTTTTTCCCTGTGTATATTTGGTGATCTATCAGTGAGTCCATGATGATATAAAGATAGGGTACATGACCATCACTAAGATATGTGTATTCTATGAGAAAATAAAAAATTACCAAGAATACACGAGACACATCCATTGATGTAGTTCTTAAAATGACTCCCAACCAACCATATCAAATACAGAATGGAGTTAGTCGAACCCCCACTGGTCATTTTTCATTAAATGAGATCATTTGATAATGTTAATGAATCATTACAACCAGAACATGAAAGCATTACCAAAGAGATATTATTTATTCAGACAATATTAACCACTAAAATCCATACCATACTAATAGTGTTTTCAATAGTTATGTATATGACTAACTATATCATTTTCATACCACCCTGAATGAATCAACACGTTTCCAGAACTATCATGCTCCATGGAATTAAAAAACAAATGTTTACAGCTATCAACTGGTCTTATAATTTTATATTCCCTATACATGGAAGGACTAACGTTTCCACAATGTCAATTCAATATGATTTTCCATACCTTAGGAGTTTCTTATTCTTCTTATACGAAAAATGAGATCTCATTATTTGGAAAATTCTCTGTTGACCACTGATCGCATGTCCTAGATGTGGCCAATACCCTTTTACAAATATAAATCAAAAAATAGGGGAATATATATCATCTTACTACATTATGGTTCGCATTTAATTTACATGTACACAGGAAACTCCTCCTAAGTAATGTCCATACATTCCATAGTATCATGCGTAAAATCCCAAAGAACTCGTCCTAGAGAGTTATGACACCCAATCATTTTTCAAAATTGTCCTGAGTATTAGAATGTGATATATTTTTTTAAGGATTAGAAAAATGAACCTTATAGATGATCTATAAATGTAGAGAATCTCATTAAGGATTACAACACTACCTCCAAACTCATACAGTTCATTGAATATTTTTATGTAACATTATGTGTACCACAAATATAGATGTGTGCAACCCCGAAATTCAAAAAAAATGACATCATTAATAATATCTATTATCTATGCTTACCGGTATCTAATGGACCATACAAGAGTCCTAGGGAAGAGTCATATCACTTATTATGATTTTCCATCCAATGGAAGTTCTCCTGAGTTGTCCATCGCTAAAAATAAGTAGGTTTACATGACAAGCTAAGAAGTTGACTATATCCTAGGCATTTCAAGCCCACTAAAACCATGTATTACTTAGTACTCATGACTATAAAAATTTTCAAAAGATAAAAAATAACCCATCCAACCGATGTTTCATTTTAGAAACTATAGAGGCCTACTAGGGAAAATCTGGACCCAAACAACAACACACATATGAAACTCAACACAAATAATTAACAAGGTTTTAATGTTATGTGGGAACTACCAAGATTGGGTTATCCCCTTGAAAAAGAATAATGTTTCAATCATATAACTAGGTCATGATAGAGAGTTAATTAGGCTCTACTACCAATCATTTTGTTTCAATTCCACCTATGAAAAATTATGGAAACCTATGGCAAAATATCATGTTCCCATTATATAGAATGACCATGTAATGATTTAAACTATTCTTACATGGTGGTTTAAGATGAGACACCACATTAAGGATTAATTTGTGCTAATTCATTGATTTAAATTTTTTCTTTAATCATTTTAAAGGCTTAGTTAAAAACATTAATTAATGGTTGTATGGAAAATGTTCTTGGTATATTATTTAGGTAATTCCATAGGGCACACAAGAAATTTATATCAAACATACATTTAAACATTAATATTTAACATGATTCATATCATAATTATGTATTTTATCTTATAAACTCCATTTTAACTTCCTTTATTTATTCGTAATCATTCAAAATTTATTTAGTTAAAGAAAATTTCAACTGTAATGCACAAAGGAAAAAATACTTTAGGTTGTAAAAGGAATTTTTATTAACTAAGCCTCGTTTTAGTACTTCTAAAATTAAGATAACCCATTTTTTATAAATCCATGAGGTAAATAGTGAAGTTAAATTCCACCATATGTCTAGATTTGATCCCATATAAGTGGCTGTAGATATTATAAATAACCATATCTATAAAACATAGACATACCCCCATGTGGTTAAACACTAAGGCACAAGAAAGAAGGTACCCTATGATAGTCCCATTAAACTATTCTTGGTTTATATAAATGAAAAAATGTTTTGAACATTCAAATTATAAGACACCCTTAATGGGTTTATCTTATAAGAATTTAGCACCATGATCAACCATCGCGAGTTGTTTAACGTCTATCCCCTAACCATAACATGTCAAGACATACCAACTTAGTTCAAGTCTTGTAAAAATTTCTATAAGAAACTAATTCATTTAAAGTAAAAAATTTAATAGATTTTATATTTATACATAAGTCTCAAGGGATATAAAACTAATATATGATGTTTTTATTATTTGGGTAACCATTTTCTATGTTATAAAGCTCCCATACACATTATAGACTGTAAATTTGTTACAATTTAATTGAAACTCATATGTTTCATCCCCTATAACAAATGGTCCAATTCTCAAATATGTCATTATTGGTTAGTTATAGTGTCCCCATAAATATATATGGGAAAATTACATTTTGGTTTTTGAGGAAAAATTAATTGCAATTTATATATCAGAATTATCACTAGGCATCCAATCAAAATATGTGATTATTAGTAAAAATGAAAGATAAGAACAGAGGCATGACAAATAACCACCGAAACTTATACAATATCAAAGAAACATCTGAGAATAGTACACAACTAATCATGATATGAAGATACAGATCATTTTATATGATCAATAATTCCAAATATAGTACACAAGGAACATATATTTATGCAACTACATGGAATCATATATTCATGTCATGTGAATATCTATGTTCTTATAATGAGGCATGTAATTTGTGTTCCATAATATATGAGGCTAACGGTAATATAATGAAAATCTCATAAATTAGTAATAGTAAAATGTTTAGAATTCACTCAAGGTTCAATTTTTAGCCACTATAATAATGAATTGCATGAATAATAATCCCATAACTAGCCACTAGGTCATTTTCCCATGTATGGGTTGATCACTCCAAGACATGGATATTTACCACGTGTTGAGACATTTATAGTCTACTCTCTAATAACCCAAATTTTGATTCAAAGGAAAAAAAACACGTATGATACAACATTGAAACGTCCCAACCTAGGATCCATTGATATTTTCCCTATTATGATAGGTCTGATGGCCTCAAGTATACCTTCTTGTATTCCAGAGGATACTTATAAGAAGTGATATCATGATGATTGAATGGTGGGGAGACTATACCCTCATAATCAATGTAGACTACTATTATATAAGTTATAAATCAATATATAGTATAATGAGTATGCATAAATTACATATTAGCACAGTATAATAATAAATGATAAGATAGGCAATGCCCTATATAACAACATGAATGCATGTCCAGATGAGGCTGAATAAGGTAATCATAAAGCAAGAAATAAATAAATGATACAAATGATAAGACAATATCCCCAAGATATACATCCATTATCATCCTGATATCTGGCTTAGTCATCTTCTTCTAATCTCCCATGTAATAGAGTCACAACATAATCATAATACAAATACCATGAACCTGAAAACATGAGGTATGTTTGGAAACCCCATTGAAATGGTGGCCCAAATAAGGTGTGATATATATTTAGTTGTGCACCACCGATGGTGCATAATGTATAATCCAGTATGTGTGTATGAAATATGGAAAAAGTGATTGTATAATACAATGCAATAAACATATATAAATGAATTTAACTAGTTGGTCTTAGGTAACTCAAGGACACATGGCTTTCCATACATGCCTAAATCTATACTGGGATATTTATAAATATAACTCACCATGTGAATATAAGATTATATATATATATATATGTATGTAAGTATATATATATATATATATGCACTATGCTCTTCATAACTTATATAGACATACATATATATGTTTGTGTGTGTAGTACTTTCCAAGAACTGATACGTAACCCAAGCATCTGTAAAAGGGATTCTCTAAAACCAATTTCATTTCCATGTAGTCACATGCATTTGAAAATGATTACAATAGGTGGTAAAGGAACCAATTTACATATCCATGACTTCCTATCATAACAACAATAAAAAATATATAACACTAACCATATTTTATAAATAAACATGCCTGAATGAATATTTACATTGTATGAGCATGTCCATGGTACCTCGTAGTGAGGGACCCACATACCACCCATGGAGTCATTTAATGTTGTAAATTCATGATATTGTCCTTGGATTTTAGTAAATATGGAACCCAAGTATTATAGAGACCATCACTTTTCAGAAAAAGACATTACATAAATTTTGTATAAAACTTAATAGAATTTTACAAACGGACACCCAAAGACAGTATTACTTTAGTTGCATTAGAAAAATGGAAATATAAACACTGTTACATAAGTGTGCTACATTTTCCCCCTCTATGTAACTCCAAGACTAGAACCCCTCTTATAAATATCAATAATTAAACATATCTTCATATCATTGGGAGGTAAACATAAAAAGTGATGACCTTAGATGCTAAGAAATAGAAAAAAGGGAGACATGTAAGAATATACATGAAAATAGAGGTATGACAACGTGATCATAACATTATAATATCATACCATGCATATTAATGATCATGAAAATGTGTTATGGGATAAATCAAGGTAGTTCATGAGACATGAATCATAAAGAAATAAACATAACGAGCCATAAAATTATAGCTGATGAATGATATATATAATTTGTGTCATGCATGTAAAAATAGAAAATATTATGTTGAGGATACCTACAAATATAATTATAACATGTTATACTTTTACTATAACCCATGTAACTACTTGAGAAATGGGATAATAACCAGTGTACCCTCTTGTATTTAGGTTCAGGATAAAACCCATGTACTTTCTTGTTTTTAGGATTGGGATACAACCCATGTAACTTATTATTTTTATTCTTGGGCTACAACCCATTTACCATCCTATTTTAGGTCTTGGGCTACAACCTATGTATACTCTTACTTTTAGGATTGGTCTCAAACCTATCTAACTTCTTTTTTTAGTCTCGGGCTACAACCCATGCACCTTCTTGATTTAAGTCTTGTGTTATAACCCATTTAACCTCTTGTTTTTGGGCATGGTATTCAACCCATGTAAAAATTGGGATCATATAAAACTTATATTTACCCAAAGGATTAGAGGGATATATATTCTCACCCATAACATAATTATATAATTCAAACATGTGCCACAACATAATAAGTCGTCCATTATATCATGATCCATAAAAAGTGATAGGTTTTAAAATCTTTAAATCATAACCTATTACATGAAATGATTATCCTTAAAATTTTATAACATCATTTCATATGAAAAGAGATATATTTCAAAATCACTTCATTAATTCATAACCAAGGAAAAGAGGAATGTCTCAAAAGCATAAAACCCTTGGATGTGAAACAGGTGTCATAATAAACATTCCATCAAAATATAAACCATTCAAGAAAAAAAATGAATGGATACGTTGGATTATTTCCTAGAATGGAATGAGTAAAATAAAAATATGTTATCTTATATGGAAAATAAAATTTAAGGATATTGTGAAAACATATCTTTTGGTAAATATATTATTATCTTTGAAATCTCCTCTTTTAAACATACATCATTTTGAAAAACATTTTCCTTTTAAAATTATAAAATAAGCTCGAAAACCTTTTTAAAACAATTTATTTATAATCTTCATTTAATAAATATAATTATTAACATTTTAGCTATTATATTAATTCTTCAATGAATTTATGGAAGGTACATTCGTACAATTTGTATATGATATAAAATTAAATTTTCATGGTTAAAAAATTAAACAAAATCCTCATTAAAGAAGCGACAAGAAGCTTCATTTGAAAAAAAAAATTTAACAAAAAAGGGTAAAAAATTATTTTTAATATTTTTGGAGAATAATATAACACTCCTCTAAACCCTTTTTATATAACATCATTTTGAGAGAATATATATTTCTGACTGAAGATAGGGTAAAGTTGGCATTCTTCAAAAACACTTTCGGAAATATAATATCTACCTAATATTGGAAAACTGGTACCAATACATGAATATGTTATTAATAAATAGAAGATAAGAATATTCATTAGTGTTCTTGAGAGTTGTATAAAAATATTTCATCAAAGGAAACACAATCCTATACAATATCAAAAGTTAATGATATTCTTTCAATAAACTATAACATCTTGGTAAATTTGAACAATAATACCCATTTAAGAAAATGAAATCACATGAAATTTGAAATATCATAAATACAATAAGATTTATTATATAACATTTAAATGGATATATATAGACCTCATAAAAAATATATGTGTATAACATGGCATATGTCTCAAGGAAAATTGTAACAAAATTACTATACTGATTTTTTAACTTTTGAAACCTAAACCCCATGAAAGAAAAATAATAAAATGGATATGTAAATCCCACTAAATATAAGTATAAAAATAAAATAATAAATCCTTTATAATTATAAACACTACAAAAAAGGAATAGTTGTTGACTAAAGCACGTATCTCATGGAAATAAAAATTGAGATGAAATTTCATTACATTGTGTCATGACTCTATTTGTAGTCATTCAAAACATCTGTATATTAAATATAATTTTTTATATAAAAAATTTAAATAACAATATTTTTATTTATAATACCATTTATGTTTTTATCATGACCGTATATTACCCTCTTGTTTACAATCATATGTTAAGGTTTCACTTCAGGTAATATCCTCTTTGTTCTTTGCATGTGTCTTAATATATTATATCATAGTTCATTATAAATATATCATGTCTAAAAATGTGAAACATTATAAAAATAAAATTTAAAGTAATATATTTATATTATAATAATCTATTGAATATATATATTCAATGTAATACATTGTTCATCAAGCCGCTAATCCATACATACGAATGAACATTTTTTCCATTTTTATTGTCTTATTAAAAGATATAAGGTAAATGATATATTTTTATATGTATGAATATAAATAATTATTCCATTATAATTTTTATATCATATATATAATATAATTTCACTAAAACCATCCTTAATTTATTCCATGTAATCTGTGAATGAATCCCATCGCATTGGGGGGCTGTTGTCTAAACATTCAAATGAAATTATCGTACTTACACCCAATAGGAAGTAAAATGATATATGATTTAAAAGGAATAAAAAAGTATAAATAAAAAATAAATTTAATATATGAAATATTAAAATATATTTTCCATCATAATTTCTACCATGATATGTGGTAAATGAAAAATTAACAATCATTGTTTAGTGAGGCGGTAGTTTTTCGTACACATAACTAGTATGTCCATTACCCATTATATGGGAATTTGTGTAAGTGTAGGTAGAAAAATTATAATAAAAAAATACTTTTATATTTAATATATTATTGTTGTTATAAAATCATGGAATAAGGATAGTGGAGGTAGTGTGGAAATAAAATAAAAGAAATGAGCTTGAGAGAAGACGTTGCCTCTTAATTGGGTAACTCCATTTGGTTTGTGCCAAATGGATTCCTTGGATTTCTCTCTACCCAAGTGGAGTCTTCTAAGAGTAAGTTAGGGATTTTTGGAAGTTTATTGGGATGATATTGGCCAATCCTACATTGTTAGAGTGCTGAGAAAAAGAGGGAGAGGTGGTGTCATTTTATAGGGAAAGGAAAGGACACACTATGTGTTTTTTAAAACAAGTTTGGTGCACCCAAATTTTTAAATAAAAAAACATAAAACAAAAAAATATATATAATTTATGGTTCATGGATGATTAATAGTAAGAAAATGGTTTTTTGATAATTTTCTAGGTCGTTTTGTTTCTTAAATTGAAGGTTTAGTACTTTGTTAACCTAATTTTTCTCATATTCATCGTAATTAGTTTTAATCTCTTTCAAAAATATTTTTTTTTGTAAAAAACTGATGAATTATTAGAAATTATGAATTATGATAATTAAAAATTTATAATTAATTTTTCCAAATTCTATTCACATAAGTGGAAGAAATTTATTTTAAATTAATCCCACTAATGGGATGACACTATAGGTTTTCAAAGTAAAAATGTTAAAATGTTAGCCGTGTTTTTTATCCAATTTCAATGTAAAATTGGTTCCAACTACATAAATTGGATTAATTTATAAATATATAGTCTAATTTTAATTTTAGTCCAATTTAAAATATAATATATCCTTATAAATAAAAAACATGAAAGAGCTATTTTTAAATAAAATTAATTGTTTTTTACTATTCAATAAAAAATTAATCCCTATAGAAAAATACAAAAAATATCTCCTAACATAATTTTTATTTTTCTATATTAGATATAATGTGTATTTTTACATATTAAATCTATAAGAGTTCCAAAATTTGGATTTAAAATTGGGTCTACATTAAAAGGCGGTAAAACTGCATTTATAAAAAAATAAATTCTTATGCAAAAGACATGGTTTATTCTTATATAATACATATCACATATATTGGATTATTATCTGGAATATATTTTTGAATATATAAAATATAAATTTAAGATAAAAACATTTTTTTTTATTTTTAATTAATTTAACTTCTTAATATAAAGCATATTTTTCAAATGAAAATAGACTTTTATAAAACCCTTCCCTTCATATTAATTTGGTTTCTATATTATAATATAATTAATAGGTGAAAAATGAATTCAAATATATATATATATATTTATATATTCCTAATTTATTTACTCCTATAATATTCAATTTAATGGGAATGTTGTACCCTTCTAAATTGTAATATTTATATATTGAAATCTTGATTGGTAACACATGGTGTTGTGTGTTTCATAATCCATCGAGGATAGTTAGTCTTGTTTGTAATGTAATAAAACCTCACTGTTCCATGTATATAAGGCTATAATTTTGTGTGTGTGTAATGCATGATTAACGTATTTTTGTGTATAAAGAAATCCATATATAGTACTTTAATATGAAATAAACTATTTGTAGTATTGTGTGAAAATGAAAAATAACAAAAAGATTAAATTAATTCAATAAAAGTATTTCAGAAAATATATTGGTGTTACATTCTACCCCCAATAATATTAATTTATCCCCACAAATTAATTTTGGTTATCAAAGGATTAACACTTTAGTGTTCTATTCATATAAACCCACATCATAAAAAGGAATTGTAAAATTTCCTTTAAAAAATAAAGAAAGAACCATAAAGGTTAACTAAAGTAACTCAAAACTATCTTCCCACATATGAGAACATATTTTGGAAGTGAAAACATGGAAATGGAAGAGAAATCTAACCATCAATCTCAAATGGAATGTGATAGAGAAGAAGTTCAGGGGAAAGTTAACAATCATAAATCCATAAATCTATGATGACCTGAAGGACCACATCATCCATTGAAAACAATGGTACTATGATAAAATTTTATTTATATATCATTATCCTAAAGCTAATTTATTTTCATTAAAGTATATACTTCCATGATTTCATGAAAATAACACCATTTCATTACTAAATACACTTCAAATCTTTTTCCAAAAAATAAGTGGAATTTTTCTTTCTAGAAGCACAAATTGACAATGAGATCCATGATAAATCATCCCATATCACTTTAGTTTCAATGAACATAAAATTGTTAGAGAAAATTATCCAATACTCATAAATCCTCATGTTGTGAGATAATACTATTATCTCACAATGTACATTTGAAATTTAACATACATATCCAATAAATGGTTAACTTTATAACCCTTTTGAATGTTGAAAATACAAAACATTAGAAATAATGTCCCAAAATCAGCATACTATTGGTCCCTCATATACCACGATGTGGTTCTTGGTTGTCGCATTCCAATCATGTAAATACCAACATTATATAATATAATTAAACATGGTAATAACATGAATTATAATAAATAATTTTGGATAACATGCATGTATCCATATTCCAAAGGGTACATCATATATTCCCTAAATCCATGAAGTTATAAAATTCATCCATGATGCCATAAACCACTTTTTTCAACCAATCAACATTAATATTTGTGGGAAGATTGTTATCTAATTTATCTTATCCAGACCAATAATCTCTTTATCCAAGAGAAACACAATTTCATCAACATAATACTGACAATAAGGGTTACATTACTTTAATCCAAATGTCACCATTCCATGAAATAAACATTCAAAATTTCATTTTTAACCCCTAATTATAACGTATACAAAAAATTATAATATATTTAATGAATCATATAACATAATATTTGAATTCCAAAACATAAGTACTACATTCACCAAAATTTATTCTTGAGCCAATAATCATGATTCATCAAATTCTTCCTTAATATTTATTTCAATGAATCTGAAATATGAATCATGTCCTAAGGTTCAACAAACTAATTATAATCATTCTTCTTCATATTCGAGTAAAAAGTAAAAGATGAACAATAAATATATTTAAAATTTCATTTACGGTCTATTTATCATCAGAAGTACAACAAATAATCACACCACATTCCTTATTTTCATTATGAGATTTACACTTGAGAAATCGATTTGATTAATTCTGATACATTCCCCATATGAAAAATTCAATGGTAACTATGTTCCTTATAGTTCTCTATATTGAATAAAACCCAAAATCATGAGGTGAGAAACACGTATTATAGAGGATAACAATATAATCATTAAAAATAACATATATGATGTATAAATCATGACAACTAAATTGTAATCAACGAAACCATAGGTTTCAATTATTTTATTCATATCCATTTTATATTAAGATCCATAATAATGGTTAGTGAATATTTTCTGAACTCCTAATGCATATCCCCCAGGAGTGTCAAACCAATTGTGTAGTTTGGATCATTATCGTGTACCAGATTACCCTGAGTGAAGCTTTGAATAGATTTTCAGTGCTGTTACCCATAAGTACATATATACAAAATCCACATCCACTTTCTATATTTAGATAGGGATGTAGTTATAGGAATCCCCTCACTCTATCTTTTACCAATAATTAAAATAAATTTTCTAATAATATTCCTTACCCTTACACTTATCCCTAGATATGTCCTTTGGTTTGTCACTATGTTTTCCTCATCTTAGATTCTAAAGGATAACTAAAAAATTTGTTTGATACAAACTATAGGTACATAAGTGAGATATATTTTCCCCTCACTCTATCTTTTGTGGAATATATATTAAAATTTTACAAATAGATGCCCAAAGACTATATTATTTTGGTGCATTGGGAACCATGGAATCATAAAAATAGGTACATAAGTGAGATATATTTTCCCCATTAGGTTCACCAAGACTAGAACCCCTATTAGAAATTTCAGACATGAAATATATATTAATAAGCTTGGGAAGTAAAAATAAAAATTGGTGAGATTATATTCTCAATAGACATAAAAAGCTGATACATGTATGTATAAACATGAACATAGGGGTATGAGAACATGATCAGAACATTTGAAGATCAAACCCTACATATCAAAGATCATAAACATGTGTTATGGGATAAATCATGGTAGTTGATAAGACGTGAATCATAAAGAAATACAAATAAAAACCATTGAAATCATAATTTATGAAAAAGACATAGAATTTACGTCATTAATATAAGAATAGAAAATTTTATGTCATGTATACCTAAAAAGGCCTTCATAAGATTTTAGGCATGGGTTATGACCTATGTACCTACTTCATGATTGGGCTAACAACTTGTGCACCAATTTACTTATAGTCTTGGGCTAAAAAATGTGTACCTTCTTGTTTTTTGGATTTTGCTACAACTTACTTACATTCTTATTTTCGGGATTGGGTATAACCCGTGTACCCTCTAACTTTTAGCGATGAGATACAAGACATGTACCTATATATTTTTGTGCTTATGCAACAAAAATTGTTCCATCTTGTTTTTAGGCTTGGGATAAAACTCATTTACTATCTTGTTTTCATGTATGGGATACAACCTATTTACCCTTTAAGCGTATATACAACATATAATATATAATTAATTGGGTGAAATATAGGTCCCACCCATATAATAGTAAAATAATTCATACATGTTTCACAAGATTAGAAAACATTCATCATATAATGACCCATAAAAATTCATAGGTTTTATAAAAATCAACTAAAAACCCATGAAATTAAATGGGTATCATTAAAACTTAATCATAACATAACCTATGAAAAGAGATACATTTCAAACTTTATTCATGAAATCATAACCCATGAAAATAAGAAGTTTTCCAAATAATAAAACCTATGGAAGTGAAATGCATGTCATAAGCAGCATTCCATAAAAACATAATCCATTCAAGAAATAATATGAATGTATCATTTGTATCATTTCCTATAAGGTCATGGGTAACCCCAACAATTGTTATCTTAGATGAAAAATAACCTAGAAGGATATTTTTTTAAAAAAACATGAGGTATATATATTTTATTCTTTAAAATAGGCTATTTAAAACATAAAACCATTTGAAAAATATTCTACATAAAAATTCATAAAAGAATATTGAAAAAAAGTTAAAAAAAATTATTTATAAATATATATATTAAATAAATTTCTTAAAATTTATCCTTTGAAAAATTAAAAGATATATTTTATGAAATGATGATGGCTAAATCTGTACATGTCATATGAGGTAAAAAAAATTCTTTTTGCATAATAATAATGTTAGAAAAAATCCTAATTAATAAATTCTAAATAATTTTTATTGAAAAAATATTTAAAATAAGAAAGGGTACAAAATTATTTTAAATACATTTAGAAAATAGTATAATATTCTTGGAAACCATTTTTTGGAAATATCATTTTTATGGAACATAGATTTCAGATCGAACACAGGGTAAGATCATACTTCCTTAAAAACATAATATTAACTATCTCATGTAACAATGATTATAAAAATGGTACCAATAGATGAATATATCTTGAATAACCATTAAATAAATTTTTTTTTAATGTTCTTCAGATATGTGTGATAATATTTTAATCAAGTAAACATAAAAATAAACAATCATGAAATGTGATGAGATTGTTTCGACAAATAATTTCCACTTTCTAACTTTGAAAAATATTCCCTATATAGGAAAATGAAATTAAACGAAGTTTAAAATATCATAAAAAGAATATGATTAATTATATATCATTTCAATGTTAGTATATACAAATCATGGTAAAATATAGGTTCATAACATCGCATTAGACTAAAGAAAGAAAAATTGTGACAAAATTACATTACTGATTTTGTATCTTTAGAAAAATAAAATACATTTGAGAAATATAATAAAATGGATATTTAAATACCCAGAAATTTAATTCTATTAATCATATAATAAATTAATGCTAATTATACATACCACAAAAAAGGAATTGGTGATGAATAAATCATGTATCTCATTGAAATAAAAAGTGAGTTGAAATTCTCTTACCTTGTGTCTTGACTGACATCATACTAATTCAAAACACCAGTGTAATAAATATAAATTTATTATAAATATTTTAATTAACTATATTTTTTTTAATTTCATATATTGTTTTATCATGACACTATGTTACTTTATTTTCACCAATCCTATGTTATGTTTTAACTTTGCCTAATATCTGTTTTTCTCTTCACATCTGTCATAATATGTTATATCCTTGTTCCTTATACTTATATCATGATTAAAAAATTTAAAAATTATATAAATATTATTTAAAATCATTATATGCATATTATAATAATCTATTTAATATTGATGTATGAAATGTAATACACCATTCATGGAGACGGTAAGCCATACGTATACATGAAGGATGTTTATGTTTTTATTATCATATTGAAAGAAATAATGTATATTTTTTATGTGTATATATGTATATATAAATATATGTATATAGTTATTAAAGTTGTTTTATTATATCATATATATCTTATAATATCACTAAACCTATCATTAATACATTTCATGTAGTGTGTGAAAAAATCACATAACTTTTAGTGGGCGGTAGTCTGCATATCCTCAAATAGAATTATCATATTTAAACCAAATGGAAAGTAAAAATAGATTCATTTTTTAAAATTAATAATGAAGATAAAATACATAATAAGTATAATATATTAAAAATATAATAATATTTTCCATCTTAATGTCCCCCATGAGAGGTTTTAATGGAAAAACAACGTGTATCGTTTAGAGAGGTGGTATCTTACCATTCACATAAACACTATGTTTATTACCGATTAGATGGTAGTGTGTGTTTGTTTACATTGAACCCTCCACACATAAAATTCATAGTATATTTAATATACTATTTTTTATAAAATTTTGGAACAAATATAGTGGATGGGGTGGAGACACAAAATAAAAGAAATGAGGTTGGAGAAGATGTTACCATTTAATCAGGTAACCCCTTTTGGATTTTTCCAAAAGGCTTCCTTCGATTTATATATTACCAAGGGGATGATTCTATGAGAAAGGGAGTGATTTTGGGAATTTTATGGGGTAGATATTTTTATAACCAATGTTTTTTGACAATTGTGAAGAAGAGTGAGTGGTGGTCCCCATTTATACGGAAGGGAAAAGACATACATGGAATTTTTGAAAACAAGATTGGTGTACCATTATTTATAGCTAACATGTCATAAAAAACCATGAATAATCAACAATTTATATTTAATGTATGAATATTACCCTTAAAATGTGTTTTTTACAAGTATATAGGTCTTTTTGGGTCTTAAATATATGTTTTAGTACTTTTTTAACCTAATTTCTCTCATAATCATTGTAATTAATTTTCATCACATTCACTAATATTTTAGAAAAAAAATAATGTTTTACATATTAGAGATTAATAACTATGCTAATTTTAAATATTTATTCCATTTTTTGAAATTATAATCACATAAGTGGGCGAAATTAATTTAAAATAAATCCCACTAACGGGATGACACTACAGGTTTTGTGAAGTAAAAAAGATCAAAAGTTTGCATTGTTTTTATATCAAATTTCAATGTGAAATTTGTGACAATGAACATAATTTTTTATTTGATAAAAATATAATATAATTAAACATTTAATCCAAATTAAAATATAATTTAATCTCATAAATAAGTTAGTGAAAAGTAATTTGGATTTAAAATTCTGTGTTTTTAACTATTCATTAAAAAATGAAACCGTACAAAAAAATACCAAAAATATATCCCAAACTAAATTTTATACTTCTAAATAAAATATTAAGTTCATTTTTATATATTAAATCTACAAATTGTTTTAACTTTTTGTTTAAAATAGGTTCTCATTAAATGGTTGTAAAAATCCATTTAAACAAATATATGTTTTTAAGATTGAAATTATGTTTGTTCATACCTTTTTCCTATAAAATATATTACATTATTTTATAAAATACTTATTTGAATATATAACATATATATATTTAATAGCATTCACTATTAGTAATTAATTTAACTTGTTAATATAAATCATATTTTTTATATTGTAATAGTCTTTTATAAAATTAGTCTCTTTGTATTCATTTGTTTTATATATTCTATTATAATTAATAGGAAACCAATTATTTAACATATATATATATAATTCAAATGTTAGTTAATTATATAATCTTAATCTTTATTTCCATGTTATATGTTATTAAATAATAATTATTTAACAATTAATTATTTTTTGGTTGTACTCGATCATGCATGTTCACAAGCTATCAAGTAAAGTTCTTATTGTGTGTAACATAAGATAACCTCAATGTTCCATGTAGAGAAAGATAAAATTTATGTTTCATTTATTGAATTACTAAATTGATGTGACATACAAATTACTTGTGGGAAAATCCAAGGATTTCCATAAAAATCCTAGTATCAGTTAAAGAATGTGTAAATTGAACAAGCCAGTGAGAATGTCCAAGGAATACCTACCTTGGAAACCAAGTTTCACTCAAGGAATACAACACATAAAGAAACATATGAGTCCATCATGTGAAATTCAAATCAACTACCATATATCAGACAAGTTATGGCATAATGGTGTAACCCTTTGAGCCCGCACCTCGTACCCACTAGAGAACCACATATCACTCGTGTCATGGTGCGATGGAATATCCATTTGATTGTGTCCAAGTTAATATACTAGGGAACCCAGAACCACTTAGTTGTACAATAATGTAACATAGACCATGAGTTGGTTGGATAAATTCTTACTTGAGAATCCATGTATCAATCAGAGTTTACATAATTCACGTCAATATTTACGACCAATTTACAAAGAGGAAATCTTCATAAACATGAGAAAACAACATTATAGTATTTATAAATATGGGAAAATCCAATTTACCATTTAAATTATAAAATAATAAAGTCTATTTATATAAACATCCCACTCATAAATAATTAATTTCCTTATTTTATTAGAGATTTTAGTGCACCCCATCGATTATTTTGTTATAAAAAAGTGGAAAACTAAAAATCTAATTTATTAATTTTATTTTAATTGTACCTTACAAGAATTATTATTCATTACACCTCAATGGTGATCAAGTGGATAAAAGTAATTCTGATCTTTCACATTTATAACAACATTCCAAGGGGTGGTTTAATTACATAAGGTGGCCTAGAAATCATGAAATATAACAACTAATCCAAGGGGGCGGTTCAGGTTGAGGCGAACCACTGCCAACTATATGAAATAATGAATAATGGAAATATAAGTTAAGGAATTAGGTCATACATAAATAATTTCACCTTTAAGGTAAAACCAAAGAGAATCTGGTCTGTGTAACCGTAGAGCAAATTATATACTGTGAAGACTTTATGGGAAATATATAGGTTACCTACCATATTCTTAGGATGGTCCACATAGACAATATCAAGATTTTATTTTATTTTATTTGAGTGAAAGAAAACAAATGGACAAACACCCTAAAAAGGGTTAATAAAATTATAGTAATGTAGAACTAAATATTTAGATAAAAATAGATAAATGATCAAGATGAATGAATATCTTACTTGTATACGTCAAACAGGACCAACAACATTTGATTCTGACATTAGATGAGGGATATATATCCATGCCTAGGAGATTAGAGGAAGAGCTTCCAGGGAAGCGATACTCCAACATGTAGATGGGAGGAAAATAAAGTGTTATACCCTTCAAATAAGACGTGGTAAGAAATGCAAAAAATATCATTTAAAAAGGCACATGGATTAGCTTCACGTAAGGACAAACCATTTCCCAACTGTGTATAGGACACAACCTATATAAGGGGATTTTATGGTTCATTCATACAGTTTGAGAAACTAATGAAAGACCATGAATTTATCTACTAAAAAACACAATTACATGTTTCTATTTTTCATCCTAGTGCCCATGGTATGAAAAAAAACGTGCAACACCCTCAGCCTCTCTGGACATGCCAATTTGTTTCACTTGGAGGGCCACACAATTTTAAAAAAATTGTGTGCCTCTTCTAGCCTCTTTCAGATTTAATTATCATGTTACAACACTCCACAAACACAACCGAACAACCTAGACATCTATTTGGACCTAAAACAATTCTATAAAAGAAAATTTTAGTGTTATAAATCTTTGATTTATGTTATTATTCTTATCCTAGAGAAAAGATCATCCACCAAGTGGTAACATTCAAATTCCCCTTGGAAAATTCACTTGGTCCAAAACATGGGATGTTAAAATTTTAGTAAGCAAGAAACAACTATAGGATAAGAGATTTTGGGTGTAACACATTTTCATTAGGTCATAATTATCTATTAATCCCTATCTGATACTATACAAGAGAAATAAATATGAGTTTTTCAATATGATGAATCTAGGAAAAGACATGGACACTAAACTACCAAAAAATAATAACTATTATAATTTATATGATTCCCTATATAAAAAACTATGAGGTGATAATAACTGAAATGTTGAATTATTTGATAGTGAAATATAGATCTTGTTTCTTAAATTTGTTTTGAGGGGTTGAGTTAACTTTTTTTAGATTATATTCATTAAATTCCATTTTAAAAGAAATAATACTTTATACACAATCATAGATTTTTATCTATTATAGGTTATCTATTACAAACAAATACTCATTATAATGTCCTTTATAAGAATTAATTATAAATATTTATGTGATTGATATGATGTTTTGAGGATTTTTATGATGGATATATATTTTAAGTATCCAAATTTGAATGTTGTATAGATTAATTCCAATAACTCTGAAGAAAGTTTGTAGAATATCAAGTGTGCATCACACTATTGAACTGATGAAAAAAAACATAAGGAATGGATAAAATTGATGAATATAGAATTTTTATTTCTAGAATGGTGAAAGAGTTTTTTAATTAGAGGGATGAACTTATGGTTTTACTTTACCATGTGCATTGATTCTAAAACTAGAGACAAATATTATATTCTAATAATAAATGGATATTTATTATCTATATCTTGTTTATTCAAGATGGGTTTTTTCATTAGATATGATTAAAATGGATTTTTATATACAATAATGAAATTTTTTATGTTTTCATGAGTATGATAATTTCAACCGACCATATATTAATTTTATTACTTCTAAAAGAACTCATGTTTAAAAATGACTATTTTAATATGTTAGAATCTCAAATTATTAATGTACATAGATTTTTATAAGACTTTTATTTTCAACTAATTATGTTTTCTTATTTCCATAGTCATTACCTTACCATAAAAATAATTTCTTATTAATGATATAAAAAATTTCACTCTAATTAACTATATTCTACAATCTATTTTGAGTACCCGTTATATTGAAAAAATCCTTCCTCTATTTTATATGACATACTATTATGTTGTGAATAACTGAACCTAAATTAATTCAATGGTATTAAAATATATGTTACTATGCATATCTTATTGGAGGATTTTCTGTATAAAACCTAAATAACTCTACTTTTGGGTGAAAATGATGAAATATATTTATATGATATATGATCTATAAGGATAAAATAATACTAGAAATATGTGGGGTGCAACCTGATAGTGCTTCAATGAATTCTGTAATGTATTAATCTATAATGATTTTTTATCTAATGTAACTTGGATGAATGAAATGGTAATATTTAATGATATCATACTGCGACACCATGATAATATGTCTCATGACACCTTGTTAATGATCCTTAGTGATATACTAATGAATGTCTCATTTTTTACTATATCAACATTTTCAGGTTATACATCATGTACATATATACATAATCTTATAATATTTCTCATATATTTATAATAAGGGTATATTTTTATGACTTATAAATTATCCCTGGTAAAATAAATCAGGTTTCCATTGTTTATTCCCCATTTGGTGCTTTATAATCCTCCTTTTTAGCTGATGTATGTCTTTAGGAAATCATAGGTAGTGAAGAGAACTAAAATGTATTTTTAGTGTAGTATTTCAAGAGGAATAACTAATGTTTTTGAATTTTTTTATGATATATGTACTTAATATTCTATGTTCATAGTTTCCAAGACACTAAAACTCAAAAACATTGAATATTATTTATAAAATATACTTGTATAGAATTATTTTAAAAATAATTCACAAAACAGACCGGTCATCATTGGTGGTATCGATGAAAGTTTTAGTTATTTATGGAAATTCGGACAAGAAAACACCATGGACACCCCATGGGTTCAAAATATATAAAAAATATTAATTTTTTTTATTTATAGAGTGTGTAGTTACTAAGAAGGATATATCATTAGGGATATAAAAAAGTGGTTGTTTGATGTTGAAAAAATACATCTAGGTGTAATAACCCTTAAAAGGATAGTACGATAATTACTTGTTCGTCTCCTAGTTCATGACAACATGGCCAAATTGTACACCTAGATTTTTTCACCTAAGTGAAACACATTGGTAGATCATATAAGTTTTACAAAACATTATAAAGGATATATATCTAAATAAATCATATATTTTAATATTTGACGTGATTATAATGTATATAATCATAGATCTATGACAATAGAAAATTTTAGTAATTCTCACCTCTTATAATTATTATTATAAGAATTGTAATTATGGTCATTTTCTCATTTCAAAATTCTTATCATAGGGAATTCTAGGGAAATATAAGGGCCCAGGTAAATCACAGAAGAGACAAGAAATTGAAATGATGTCCTTCCCAATAAGAGTGAAGAAGAAGTTGAAAACATCATGATGATGTTAAGTTAGTTATCTCAAAGTTATCAGTATAAATAAAAAAGGTTCAAAACATATGACATCATTAATGAAGAAAAAACTAGTAGTTTAACAATTTCAGTGTCAATGACAACATTCATAAACTGGACCCTCTTATTTATTAATTGTGGAACAAGGGATCGATGTACTAGAAAATAATTTTTCTATGATACATTTTTCTATGGAAGAAAAAACATCCTTCGAATAATACCTTATGGTGGGAGAATATGATCAGTGTTGGAAACTGATCTATATCCCAAAACCAAAATAAAGGGTTAATCCATGGAGCTTGAAGACCTTAAACAAGATATTTTCAATATGTTTTACATTATACACTCTAAATAGATATGGAGGGGGAATTCAATGAGTTAAATAAAAAGGTGTAAATTTTTTGGAAGTTTATAAAATTTAATTTATTGGGAATATATGACACACATGATTATTTATAATTAACTACGATTGAATTATTGATCTATAATTTGGGGGATTAAGATCTCTTATGTGGAAAAATGGAAATTATACACTTTTAGAGATATGTGTATAAATAATGATGTTCCCTCATAATGGAAATGGAGTTTGGAGATACACAATGGTCACAAATACTAAATAATATGAAAATAAGGATAGAGAAAAAATTTCTGAATAGTTTTTACCATAAAATATAGTTGAAGGGAAAAAATACCCATGTGAATAAAATTAGGGATGTGTAACTAATTGAATGGATTTCCATATATCTCATAACTATCATGAATAAATTAAACCCTGACATCATAATGCAAATTACAAAGGTAATATAGTGAATAAAAAACCAAAATTATGATGCATAAAGGGGGGATCAATTAATTTTTTTTAACTAATGTATATATTATAGTATAATATAGGGAATGATCCATAGACCCCAAAAGAGGCCATGAGAATTTGTTTCAATAAATATGGATGATTTTAATTCTATATATGAAATCATATATAGTGAACTCATTTTGACCTCCAATCTTATTAATAAAATGGCTTATTTTAGTTTTGACCACTCATTTATATAATTCATGTTTGAAAAAAATAATATTAAAACAATAAATTATAGTGGTATATTAAAGAATAAAACTCCAATATCAACAATTAATGAATGAAGGATATATATAGATTCCCTAATTAAATACAGTGAGTAAAACCCTTTGTAAAATTGGTGGTCATTCCAAATGTAAAATTTGACATAATACTATCTATTGATTGGATTGAAAATGTTAATTCTATGAAAAAATATATGAGAAATAAAATTTAAGTTATCTTGAATGGGAAAAAGTAATAATTTTTAACGGAGATATATACCTGGATGAGTTTTTTCAATAAATACCTCATATTGAATTCATTAAGGAAATTAATTAGGGAGAAGATGAAGAGAGTGAAAATAAAATTATATTAAATGTAAATATTATTTGGTAATATAATGATGTATTTTTTTAAAGAATTATAGATAACTCCTATGGATATAGTGGTTGAGTTATAAATTGAACTCATTCCCTTATCCATGTAATTGTAAAATACCTTATATTTAATGGAATATATGGAGTTAGTGGAATTTAATATGCCACCCCAAGTTCCTTAATAGAATGTTTTTACTCAACCATTTGTTTTAATATGGGGATAACATGTTATCTTATGACGAATAAGAATAGATCAATGTAGATATGTATTTATTATAAAAAAATTAATTTCATCATAGTCATAAATAAATAACCTCATCCATGGATTGATGATTTATTTGACCCAGTATAGTTTAGATGAAATTGTTTTCCAATATTAACTTCTTAATAAGTGTATAATCTGATGGGAGTAAAAAAAAGATATTCCAAAGTCTATTTTTTTTAAAAATTATAGATATTTTCTGTTTTTATACCCATTTTATTAAATAATTATAATATTATACCTATTTATGTGACTGATATATTCTCTATGGATTATAATAATAAATTTAGGATGTTATTTGTAAATGGTATTATAAATTATTCTAATGTCATGTTTAGAATATATTTCCAATAATGGAAATATTAAAAACACTTATAAATGGGATGGTTTATTTGTAAATTTAGACAATGTGATTTTTTTAATAATTATTGGATTTTTTAAGATACATTGTGATCAGTGTAGAAATCGAAATTTACCCCAAAAATAATATGGGAATAAGGGATTTACTTCAATATACTACTAAGATTAATATATATGTTTCATGGTTTAATTTTTTATAAAATCTATGTGAAAAAACTATTCAAGGAATTTGGACACTGAAATCAGGTAAACCCACAAGAGAGTTTTGTTTATCTGGAAAGTGGAATATGAATAATCTCTCTATTAACTAAAGAATCAGCTAGTTATTGAAAATTTTCTACAATTAACTTCTAGTGGAGAAGGATTTTTCATTTATAGTGATAAATTATTAGAGGTAAATGGTTGAAAACTTATTAAAAATAAGAAGGTGATATCCTATAAATCTTGACATCAGATGCCTTATGAATATAATTATCCGACCCATATTTTTAAGTTATTGGGTGTTATTTTTTAAATAATGATATAGAAAAATTTTGTTTTTTGAGGGAATTTTGATCGATACATTTACTATTGATTTATAAAGTATAAATTACCACAAAAGGATTCAATTGGAGCTTCATAAGGACTATGAATTTTTTATTCATTATCACCCTAAATAATAAAACAAATAGCCTAATATATTTAGTAATAAACACACTATATTTGTTGAAATTATTACTATTTAATTATTTTAATTTATCAGGTACCTCGTATTGATAGACATGGAATTCATAAGGGAAGGAATGGCATAAATCATATCACAAATGATTTCCCAACCATAATTACTAGAAAAAATCAAGAAAAAAAAGTGATGATCCTATGTTACTATAGAAGTTAAAATCTATGAAAAATGGAATCATTCATAAGTGATGTATTCATCAATATAGAGTACTATTGTGTGGTTCAATGCAATGCACCTCTTATATTTCATAATTAATATAAGAGATTTTTGAAAACCATCCCAACATTATAATCTCTATATCTCTTAGAAGTACAGAAATATATAAATATTTTTGTGACTAATATAAGTAGGATGGTATGAAAAGTGATATTATTTATTATACAACATGATTTTTGGTATGTTAGTATGTAATGAAAAAACTCCCCAAAAGAGTGTTACAAATATTTCCCACATGAAGGTTGAAATGGGACAACATTACTATAAACATTATTACTATATTTCCTAGGAAATTCAAGGGAAACAAATTTATAGTTGTAATCATTGGTAGGGTACCATATTATACCTATTTTCTCACCATATGAGAGTATTTATCCACCAAGTACCTTTCTCTTCTATAAATTTATTATGGGGTGATACATTATGGAGATCCATTATCAATATTTTCAACCATCATCCATGATTTAATTTAACATTATAGAGTAGTATTTTAAATTCAACGAATACTGAATTAAACACTAGAAAAACATATCATTTGGAAAATGATTTTATGTTTTAGAGCAATATTAAAAATCTGAAGACATGTAATGGGCTATATAACATGAATTTCAAGGGATTTTGGATGAACTTATTTCCTTGTCGAATTATTCATTAACAAAATTGTCCACTCATGTATACAAATTGACCCTTATGAATCACTCTATAGGAAATGGTGTAAAAATAAAACATTTTGGGAAGATGTTTTAGTTAGAAAATATTTGTACTAGACATTGTGAGATAATCTAGGGATATTATACATGTGATTATGAAACATATGAATGCTAAAAAGTGTAAATAAAAAAGATGTGTTGAAAACTGATGGACATATAATTTCATGTTAGTTATATTGAATTCCTAAAAATATCACCCTAGAAATGGGTCACAAGATTTATAAATAAGAGTAATTTGATACAAATATATATTTAACTATTTGATATTTTGGAGTGTGTTGAAGCAGTTTCTTATATGTTTTTATAATGCCCTGGATTTTCAGAATGATTATTCCTTTTATTAACGATATGTTTATAATTAATTTTTTTTAATGGAATTGATATTTATTAGGAAATATTTCATATTATATATGAATTTAACATGGGACATTTTATTTATTCATAATTATAAGATTACAATAGAAAAATAAAACTATTTCTTTCACACCATAAACATTACTCATTGTGGATGACGTACCTCTATCAATAGTGCATAAAACAATAGTGAAATGTGGATAGAAACAAATGGATTCCTCATGAAAATAGAATATATTAGAAAATATTAAAAATTGAGGACCACCAATATCTAGATGAAAGATTTAATGAGGAAGTTCACCATGAAAGGAGAAATAATTATGAAAAATATATATGGTAAATTAAGAATTGTGTCGTGCTATGTGATACTGGAATTAATGAATGATTTAGTAATTCTATATAAAATAATGAAATCCATATATTATAAATATGTAATTTTCATATATGGTCATTTTTTATATATAAATTTGGTATATTAGATTTTTTTCTTTTAAAATATATAACTCACAATGATATTAAAATATTATATTAAAATATTATAAGAATATAAATATATTTGTTTTACATTTATTAATGTTATTATTATTGATATTAAAATATGATATGGTGTATATATAAAATAAAAAAACAAATTTCAACGTAAAATGAGTAGTATAATTAAATTTTTGAATATAACTAATTAATTAATGTTATTTATTAAATTTTATTTATTATAAAATTATTTTTTTCAATGTGCTGTTTAATTTTGTATTATATATTTTTTTTGTAGTTAATCAGATTTAAAATTTAAAATATTCTTACATATGAACTAATATATTTACAACTCATGGATGGCCTTATACTCATCTGGTTTACTCACTTCATCTCTTCAGTAGGGTTTTACTCCTAGTTTCATCGCAATGACATATCCTCTTGATGGACCACCATCATCAATTAGGTCTACCTTCTATAGGGTTTTCATTTGGGTTTATTCATTTCACAGTTCCGTTGTAGGTATAATGGATTTTCATGTGTGTGGATCCTCTCATAGGGAATGATCATTGTGATTTTATCATCTATACTTGTTTTTCCTCAAGTGACATTTAATAACATTTTCTTTGGATTCATTTATGTTTTGTATTCCCCTTTTTTGTGTTTTTTTCTTCCACTTTAACCTTTGCCTTTATTTTGAAGGGTTTTCTTATGCTCATCCAAATGAGCGGTTTCCCATCCACTCGCTCTGCTATGGTTTCATCCTCTTAGATATGGTTTTCCCCCTTGGTATTACATTCATAAAATGAGTATCTCTTCCCACTATTTTCCATTCTTGTGTGGTAGTGAATCCATGTTGAAGTCATTAGTTCTATTCCTCTTCTCTTATAATCTTCGTCCATGTTCTAAAATTTTGGGCCTATAGCATGGGATTTTTAGGATGGTTTTTATTTTTATAGAATTTATAGTAATTGTGTTTACTTCATACTTTTATGGTTATTAATTATTCACTAATTAAATGGTCTATTTTGGTTGGTTTGGGGTCATATTACTCTAGTGGTTCTCTCAAGGAGTTCAGGAATGTTGGTTGACAGTTCTTATGATGGAATGGGTTTAGTAGTATAAGTTCTTATCGTGGATCACATTCGGGCTCAATTCTACTTTAACACTACTCTTGAATCAGTTTTCCACAATTCCTATCCCAATTGGTCTTGTTTGGTGGTTTCAAGGAGAATTTTGGATGAGAGATTTGATTGATTGACAATGTTTCTAGAGGTGTGTCCATCATAGGAATGGATTCCCCATTGGGTTCCCATTGGTGATTCACTTAATTGTGTATGCGTTAGAATGAAGTTTTGGTTCAATAAGTCCATAGTTGATTTTTTTCTATATTTTCAACTATGTATGGGTGGATCTCTCTTGGGTTTCAGAGATTATTATTTTCTATATTGAAGTTTTCTACTTATGGTGAGAGGGGGTTTGTTATAATTTTAGTTTTTTGGTGCCAAAATCTATTTTGGGACATCAAACAAAAATATTTAACTAAACATAACATACAAACCACCCATAATGACTATTCTAGGATTCATAAGTAGGTTTCACACCGGATCTGGTAGTTTCATCCAAGGATAAAATCCCACATAGAAAATACATGTGTGACCAAAGTGATTTGTAGTATTATGAAAGTATCTAGGTATGAACACTCTCTCAAGGGCCATGTGTGAATGAAATTAGGGATGTACTAAAGAAAGAACCACTACACGTAACAGTGCGGTGAAACCACCCCGATTCGAAAAAAATTTGACATCCAAAAAGTTTTCCGATGTGGTCATTCCCCATGATAAAGAATGAAAACACATACAGTTGAAATTTTGTGAACGAGGCATTGCATGCCAATATAAGATGAATTCAGATAAAATAATAGCTCACCCCACATCCATGGGGAGTGTTGGAGAAAGGAGAAGTGATGCACTATTTTGTAAAAATCCTTTTATTTAGTGAAATCATGCAAAAAAAATTTCATGGACCCTCAAAGGTAGATTATTTTAACAATAGAACTACTATAGTCTAGAGATCAACATGGAATGGGGTAATGTGATCCTCTCACAACTCATTCAAAGGCTAGTTGGGTGTTCACAAAGGGATATTTTCTACATGAAACCCTAACTTTTGTGAAACTCTCAAACATTCCTACATTTATGCCTCTAGAAACTATTATTTATCCTTTTTATAGAGCCACATAATCAAAAAAATATTTAATTCAACACACAAAATTTTATCCTTACAAATTCTTATCTTCCTACCTAATGTTTCTCTACTGGTAGTACATAAATTACACTTCCTATTTTTTTAACCATAGGTACCATAATTCTTGTTGATTTTAAGAATAGTGACCCTAATATAGGTCTTAAAATTGTACACTCATATATTGTAGTGATAGATTTATTTCCTTCCCAAAGGTACATGAGCGATGGGCATATAATCTCTTGGGGTGAGTAGTGAATCCATAAAAATCTAATTTTCATGATATAAAACTACCTAGTTCCCTTTCCTAATCATGAAATGTTATGTTGAATGATGACATCCACAACACACGATGTAAAACTAGATTCTTATCATACACGATCAACATGGGATTATCCATATACACACATCATGGGATGAAACCCTCTCCCCCACGGAGTATAAACCCCCCACTCAGTGGCAGATTCAACATGTAATTCCAAAATCATCCCTTAAAAAATGCTCCTTTCATAACAAAATAATCCTTACCACTTGGATTTAATATTAATGGATCATTCATGTCAGCCCATTATAAATAGAGTCATCGAACTATACGAGTTTTGATCGTAGTCCCATAAACAATGTACATAGTGAGACTCTATGAGGTCCAATCCATCCATTGGTAAACCTAGGTGTGACATCGACCCTCATAGGGACGTAGCCCTTAGATCCACCAACATAGGTTTATCTGAACAATTCCATTGAAATATTTAGGTGTGAAACCATCCCCCAAGGTAAGGAAATGATTGATCTACATCTATGGATCATTCTGATCAATTCACCAAGGATATTTCTCCATAGGGAATTCTGATCCTTGTAATGTCAAACTTTGGGGTGACATTATCCCCCTAGTGACACATCTCTTTGATCCATCTCCACGAGTATGTATGGTCCATTCCATTGGTAAACTCATGTGTGACATCATCCCTCCTTGGTACACCCCCCGAATCCACCTCTATGGGTATTTCTGATCCATTTCTCACAATATCAACCTCCACGGGACATTCTAATCCATTCCACTAGTAATGTCAGGTGTGAGTTCAACCCTCCTAGGGATGGACCTACCTAATAATCCCCAATAAAGAATTATGGTCTATTAGTAAACTCTAGTGGTAAATCTTACCTCCTAGAGACTCAAATCTTATATTCACCTTAATAGGTCATTCTGATCCATTGGTAAACCTAGGTGTGACATCTTCCTTTGTAAGGATGGACCTCCATAATCTACCCCAGTAAGGCTTTCAACCTTGTCTCCATAAGACATTAAAATCATTCCCTAATCTGTCTCAACAGGATATTCTGATTTTCCTCTTAGGATATAGAACCTGTTTCAAGACTTATAAGACATTCCCCATGATAAAAATGTGATTCTTGAGGTAAAAATATTTTTATGACTTATGCCCCTAGCATCAACTACCTTGTGATCGACACTAGATGGCTGTGTTATGTAGTAAATATTCCTTATAAGATATTCCCTCGAAGATAAATGATTTAATGGTTCCCAATATACCCAATCTTTATACATTCCTAGATATTAATAGTGTGAATACTCATCCTAACCAATGGTGGATTCCCTATTAAGACAGAAGTAGCATAATTAACAAAGGTGTCCCCATTAAGATGGCACTGAGAATGAATTCCATTAACATGCCACAAAAATTTTGGGAGTCCAAGACTAGGAAATGATATTTATGGAGGAATAACTAGAAGAAGAAATCAACATACAATCTCCATGTTTTTATTGTGTAGAAGATATCACTGATGATGGTGATGAATGATGTTCACATTTGGAAGGAGGGAATGTGAAGAAACAATGAACACATTGTGTGCGACCCTGACAAAAGTGTCAGAAACCAAAATGGTGAACACAACAGGAAACTATTATCCTCAATAATGGTGACTAGTAGCATATAGGGAATTGAAATCTTGACATGTCATTAGATTCAACTAGAATATCTGAGTCCCACCATCCAAACAATAGACTGAGCAAGAACAAACTTATGAATTCGGGTAGTTACCATTGGGCATCCTTGGACTACAACATCATTAGTGTGGATCCATCTCTTTCTTCAAAATATTGGATTACGTTGGGGCATTGTGAATGAAATTTACTATACATGTATGGATAGATGAATCAAAATTCTTTAAAAATGCTATGATTTCAGAAATCAGATTCCTAGAACTTGTGGGTTCTAGTATAAGATAAAAATTTATGTCTTAATCTTGCACAACCATTACTATATGACATCTCTCCTCTTATCACGGGATATTGGGGACCCACTCACCTTTTCACCCTTTTAGATCATCCAAATGATGGTGATCAACATCCTTTTTCTTAGGTAATGGCTTATATGTGTTATTACCACAAGGTACATGACTCTCTAGGACCTGGAGGCATCCACACCTCACCAACACTACTACCCCCCAGAGTCTCCTGGGAGAAAACAAAACCCTATTTCGGTAAAAATCTTTGTCAGGAGTTTCTACCCAGAGCAATATGATGATTTAATATCATATTCCAAAGTTATAGGGTACTCTTGAGTTGTTTCTACAATGAATAATTCCCAGGGAGCACCCACGAGGGCTCACACTAGGTATTTTCAGCCCCAATAGTGATTATACCTACAGGCTAAATATCAGGAGGACTTCACCCCTTCTTATCATTCCCCTATCTAGAAGTGGTGATTCAAAATTCAGGGGAAATACCATGAAATTTCCTAATGAGGGGCATCTTCTTTGTCTCATGTGGCCCCTTCCAACACCAGAATATACCACCATATATTTGAAACTGGAGAATAAGGATACACCCATTCCAAATTTGGATTGACACCCCAGTCATAATTGAGGTAGTTAGAGATGAGTTTCTCAATCACTGGAACCATTGACAACAATTACAAGCCATCCTGTAATGAGGATAATCAATGTAGTTGTCACCCTATAACCCGGCTAGCCAGCATAGAGGTCCTCCTCCTTCTTCTACTGATCAAGGTGGAGGTCATCCCTACTCCAACACCAAATGATGCATAGGTCCTCCTTGTGTCAAATATATACCATTCCCTGAAGAACCATCCTATGGAAGAAGTTTGAATACCCATTTTCAAAAGAAAAACCCTGGAAAGCATCACATTTTCATTTTCCACATTGACCTCTCAAATTCTATGGTAATATATGACTCAATGATATATCCTTAACTACATCTACAAGAGCCTAGGGTAGGCACATGATAATTGAGACTCATTATCTCATTATATGATGTCCATAGGATTTACAAATTACTTTACATGTACATATGGATAGAGGGTGTTCTAGTTTCCATTTAGGGTCTCATGATTCAGCCACAATTTCCACGGAAAGTTTCCCACCTCTATGCCTCCACCAGTGAAGTGGGAGAGATGACAAGGTCTAGGGAGACAACTTTAGATTTTACGAATTACATGGAGGCATAGATAGACACTGAATCCCTGGTACATGGGGCCACAATGAACAACCTATCCAATAAATATGTGATTACAAGGTTGTCACCTCCCCCATGATACGTTCTGGAATTCAATAGATGTTTTAATCATGCAGTGGATCCGCTCTAAGTAAACAAGTTGCAGAACTACTCTTGGTTAGTGTCTCCACTCCTATCATAGAAAACACTAATCTAAGCATAGGATGGCCATGTACAAGACACATTGTCATAGTGATATGTAATGTGGGAGGCCTTATCCATTAACCATCTATTAGATGTGTTCTAAAAATTTGAAATTTAAAACATTAACATCCTAGTGTCCCTCATAGAGTTACATGAAGTGTGTTTCCACAATATCATATTGTCATAACTTCACCACCTATGTGGTCATCAATTGTCCTACCCCTAGATTAAGGAACCCCTCACCTACATTGATAAATATTTCAAGAGGGTTGAGATTAAGACACTCATGGTTTCACAATGCCCTAATTCATTAGGTTTCCCCCAGAAACTTCAACAAACCAATTTTATGTGGATCACAGTGATCCAATGAGTTATGGAAGATGCACATCAACAACAACATATTATTTCATTGGGAAAATATTCTACACTACATTTTATACCTATATTACATTAGTAAATCATATTAATGAAGAAAGAAGGTTCCCCTTGAGGTACCATCATTGTAAGTATGCTCACACCCAAGATTCCTGATGAGTAGATGAACAGAGGAATCAATGCAAGGTATGGAATAGAAGATCCTCTTTCGGAGGTGGTTTTTACCAGACAGAACATTAGGAAGGTGTCCACACTCATCAGAAGTGGAATACATGGGTACTTGATCCAACAAAAAGGCATTATATCAAAAAATTATACATATCACCAATGGAAAGGTGAATTTAAAATATTATAACTCATTCTAGTTGAAAAAATAGTGATGGAACCCATGGTGGCCACATTCATCCATTAGTTTAAAGAGAGTGAGAGGATCGTCAATGATCTCATTGTGGATTAGTACTTGAATTACCTTAGGGATCCCATATCTCCTCTAATGGGAAAATAGATCATCCATGGAATGATTCCCTAGAGCATGATTGGTGTCCCCAAGAAGAAATTCAGAGTAGTAATTAGTGGATATGGAAAGAAACTGAGGTATAAGTCACCAAATCATCTTGAGTGGCACAATTACCCCCAAGGGACCTAGTATATAATGATCTATGAGTTTAAAATCACTCTCCTTGAATTAATGATCCTATTAATGTTTTTATGTCTAGATATCCTATCCAAGAATACTTTATAGCCACTCTCACTGCTCAGATCAATGCACTAGATAACTGACAAGTTCAAATCCCACCTAAAAAAAGACATGCCTAGTGTGGGTGGATAACTTTATAGCACAACTAGAGTTTGGAAAACCTAGCATCACCACACCAAATGGGATGGGTTACTCACTATAGCACTTGACCCACTAAATTTCAAGTTGTAGACCTATGTTGGGGACCCTAAAAGAGTAGGAGGAAACAAAATGGGATGGTTGACTCATCACCCAATACATCCCAGCTGGGTTCTGGGAGTTTTTATATGTCTTAGCTTCTAAAGGAATCCTTTCATTAAACTACAAACTCTTTTTGTTTCCTCTTCTATCTCCAGTGAGAAGAATTCCAAAATTAGATACTATCATTGCCATGTGTTCTATGGTCTCCCAAGATGGTATAGTTTCTAAACACATTTCCATAAGAGCCTCATTGATTTCATCCCAATCATGCGTAACATCACCTTGTGTAGAACCATCTGAAACCATATTTTTAAGGACAACCACATATAAAAGAGAATGTGGATCCACCCCTGTCAATTCCAGTCTCCCATGTTGCCCTTTATATAAATAAAAATGAATATTACATTAGATATCATCTTCTTATTGGATTATTCACCTATGCCTTGGAGGAGGGAATTTTGATTCTTACAGTGTGTGTGTGAGGACCCAAGAGGATGGGCCCACTAACTAACCTAATCATTTCATGTACCACAAGATCCTCATAAACCCCTTAGGAACAGATTCGTGTTCATAAATTTGATCCAGGACTAAGTGGATCATGGACTAGTAATGTTGGGTGTTATATCGGCATAGGTGACCCATTTCTATGCCAACCTCAAGTGTGATATTTAATTGTCTAGTAAATGTTATCGATCTTATATACATAAACTCCAAAATATGAAAAATGGTTGGATCATATTGAAGTGAATCACTCTCTTGGTATTATCTATGACCATTAGAACCATCCCAGACCTCCTATGGTTTCCACACATTCCCTAGATCCTACTTCCTCATATAGATCCCAAACATCCATGTATCAGAAAACAGGTGTCAATAGTGTAAGGGAAATCAGAGTCCCCTATCAGCATTGAATCCAATCAACACTCACAGTGACTTCATGCCTCTTGAGTTAAGAGATACGCAAAGAGTACATACTGTTCCAGACTATTCCACTATGGATGAAAAAGAGTATATATCTGTAATGGTCACTAGGTTGGTAGACCAATTTATGGTGTCCTCATGTGTGCAATTCCATACATATCATCAGGTTTGCCTAGAAGGATCCATTGAAGAAGGGGAAGAGGGTCTGTGAATTGCCAGAATGCGTGGGATAGTTCCTTGATCCAATATATTCATGCTATTGAGACCAGATAGAAGTTTTTCATACAGTATAGTAGGCCTTGTAATCCTTTTACTCTCTATCAGTTATGACTCCATAATAACTGTGTAGCATACTTTTTTCATAAATAGAAACGATCAGATGAGATCGCATCATGATCAACCACATCTATCACTATCCCAACCTCATCCTATATATGTTCATACAATATTGTTTTAGGATAGCTAGCTAGTTAGCATCAAAATCATTATATTACTAGTCAAAAGAAAGTAATTCATCCAACAAAATATGTTGTGATCCTTTATAAGAAGATACCCTCTATGGGAAAAAATATCACCTTGAAAAGGAATTATAATGTTTTGAAGCACCTTGTGGTAATGACATTTGAATATCATATACTACATAAAATGATCACAATCATGATATATATAATATATATTGGAAATTCCTAAGATGTGAATCATAATATAATCAAGAAAATGATGCATCTAAGAATATAAAAGGAATAAGACATCAAATTTGTGGAATATGCCTAAACATGTGGCATCATTCCCTATAAGACTTGTCTTGTTTCAAAAAACATATCATGTCACTCCATGGGGATTACCCCTATTTTTTCGGACACAACACCATCCTCAGTTACATTCCTTTGATACTTAGGGAATTAGTTTCCCCATATTCCAATAATAGATTAGGTTTCCCCATTTTCTCATAGTGGATTATGTTTCCCCATCACCCCATAGTGGATCAAGCACATCCACTTGATTCCAATCATTATCTAATGAGATATAAATATTTACCCAATACATTGGAGGGGGATATGGGTCCCACCAATCTCATAAAGAAATCATACATTCATGTGGCACATGATAATAAACCATCATATCATAACACATTAAATGAAATGGGTATCATTAACATTTCATCATATCGTTACCTTTGGCCAAGATATAGGTATCATAATTATTTCAACAAAGAATAACCCATGAAACGAAGTGGGCCAAAAAAGAAAATAACCCATGAATATTAAGCACCTATCATAAATATCATTCCATCAAATTTTATACCATTCAAGAATGAATATGGACTGTACTCTTGGATCATATCTTTAATATATCATAACTGTAACAAAGTATACAATCTTAGATGGAAAATAACATGAAATGATATTTTCAAAAATTAAATGATGAAAATATCCTTTGTTCACTAAAATATTATTTTTAAAACATGATACCATTTGAAAACCATATTAATTGAAAATAAACATAAAAAAATATAATATGTTATTTAAAAACATTTGAAAACCTTTTCCCTTTAAAACATATAAAAGAGGCTTGAAAACCTTTTTGAAACCTTAACTTTGAAAATACTTTGAAAACATATAATTTTCTTGAAAAAATTGAAATTTTTATCTTTGAAAATTTATTTTTGAAAACATATAATGTAATATTTAAAAACCATATTTTTTTAAAACACCCTTTTCCTGTAAAATTTTCTTATTATATTATTTTTAGAAAAATTGAAAACATTTTTAAAACATGGTTTTTTGAATTAAACAGTCTTTTTACCTAAGAGAGAGATACATTAATATTTTATTAAAAATAATTATTTATTATATTAAGTTAAAAAGAGTGTAAAATTGTAATTATACATGAATATATAATGAAAAACAAGAGAACAATAATATTCATTATATATTTTTAGATGTATCATAATATTTCATCAATGAAAGCATAATTATAAACAATCTCGAAAAACGATGAGATCATCTCAATAAACTCTTCCCACATTGTAACGTGGAATTATACTCCCTATCTAAGAAAATGGAATTAAATAAATATTAAAATTCAATTAAGTAAGTAGCTTAATGATATAACATGTAAAATGGAAATATACACACATTCTAAAATTGTAAATGTGCATAAGATGAGATGTGTCTCAATGAAAGAAAATTGAGTTAAAATTAATTTAGTAATTTGGAAACTTTTAAAAGATAATCCCCATGAATGATATGTCCTAAAAAGAAAATTTAAATATCCATAAATTTATTTATAATAATCATAGAATACAACCATGGTCATTAAACACACCACATATAAGAAATTGTCTGTAAACATGGAAGGTGCCTTAGAGAAAATAAAAGGGAGATGAGAAAACCCTTACCTTAAGCTTCAAATCTCCTCATACTCATTAAAAACTCATGTATATTAAATGTATGATTATTATAAATATATTAAATAACCATATTATTATATAAAATAACATTTATAATATTATTATGAATTTATATGACCTATTTATTAAAAAAACAATGTTAATGATATGTTTCGGTTAATAAAACATTTCCCCCCATGTGTTTCAATTTGTTATATTTTAATCCCTCATAGTTATATAATGATATAAAAAATTTAAAACTTGATATAAATATTATATATATTTATTATATAATTATTTATATAAATCTATTAAATTTAACTTTTTAAATGAAATACATTGTTCATGGGGATTGTACGTTGTATGTATGGTAGAACACTATTTCCATTTTTTATCATATTGAAAGAATGAAATTAGATGATATATATATATATATATTATAATTTAGTAATAATAATTATTTAATATATATCATATAAATTTACTGACACCATCCTTAATATAATTCTTATAAAGTGTGAATGATTCACAACGCTTTGAGTAGGATGTAGTCCATACTTCAACATGCAAACTTATCTTATTTACACATAATAGAAATCTTTATTTTATGTTATATATAGTAATTATAAAAGTATAAATACATTGTAAATATAATATATATCAAATGAAAATATAGTTTTTATAACAATTCACAACCATGATAGGTTTTAAAGGAAAAAACAGTCAACAACGTTTCATGAGATAGCAGTTTTCAATACATAAGAACAGTATATTTGTTACCCATTTGATGGAAGTGTGTGTGAGTGTAGGTATAAAAAATATAATAAAAACAACTAAATATATTTAGGTAAAATTTTTTATTTTATAACACATGAAAAATAATAATTGTGGTGTCATAGAATGAAAATAAAATAAAGGGCCTTGAGGTAGGATGTTACCTATTATTTGGATAACTCATTTTGGTTTTTTCCAATGGGATTCCTTGTATGGATTTAATACTAATTATAAGGCTCTAGGATGGGTTTAGAAATGTTGGAAGACTATTTTTGGTGATTTTTAATGATCCAAATAGTCTTGAGATTAGTTAGGATGGGGAAGAGTGATTGCATTTTTATAGTGGATGATGAGTGGCATTGATGTATGTACAAATATATAAGAACTAATGTGTGGAATAACATAACTAAAGTGATTAAAAATGGTAAAAATAATATATTAAGTTTAATCTATGGTTTAACAAAATCTAAAAAACACAAAAATAAATGATTTTTTATAATTTTGATCCTCATTCTTTTAGATTCCTTATATTTTTCATTTTGGTTTTTCATTTATGTAACTTGTTTTCCAACCAATGTAATTTTACCATTAATAATAAATTAATGTTTGATTTATTATAAAATATATCCCCATTTATATATAAATATGGTAACTTATTATTAAATTAAAAATATCTTCTTTTTTTGAAATCAACATTAAAACAAGAACAAGTAATGTGGAAAAAACACTACTTGAAACTGAACTGTGATTATGATATTTTTACTATTAAGGTTTCTAAATATTCATTATAAATGATATCATGGTCCATTAATAGAACATAATTAATATTTATTAACACTTATACATAAAATTTCAGAAGTTATCATTTTTATTAATTTTACATCTTTTAATACAATATAGTTTAATGTAAAATAACATTGATTTTAATTTTACATTATTTATTTAATTTTATTTTCATATATATATCAATTATTGGAATTAAAGTATATTATTACATTTAATTTTAAAAATATAAATCTATATAGAAAATAATGGAACACAATAAATCATAAAATTTAAATCACTTTTACGTTTTTAGCATCATTTATTTTATTTTGTTATTGTCTAAATAATCCCCGAGTCAGTATTTGTGAAGAATTTAATGTAACTAATTCATATGTAGAAATTAATTATAAATAATTATGATAAAAATAACTCATTAATATTTAAAATAGGTATGTATTACCAAAAAAATGTTGTTTCTTCATTATCACATTGTCTTATAAATGATAAAGGTAAAGAAAGTTCCGTTTTTTCTTTTTCCTTATTTAACGTATTAAAAATGTAAATTATATTGAATAATGTCCAAATAACTCATAAAATTATATCCATGAATGGATATAATCAGAATATCGGTATAAAATGGATTTTGCAAAAGTTTCTAGGTTATTTTGGCCTTTATGTTTAAGGTTTAGTCCCATGTTATGATTAATTTTAACTTAATCACTGTCATTAGTTCTAATAACATTAACTTATTTTTTTAGTCAATAATTAATTTGATATTATTATAATATAAATATCATTATGATTATGACTATTTATGTAAAATTATCTAAATTAAATTCATAGAATTGGCTTGATAAATATAAATCCCCTCCCAAATATGTGGAGAGAAAGCGGGTATTTCAAGTAAAAAATTCTAGAAAGATGAATAAATGTTTATATCAAAATTCAATATAAAAATGATTCCAATGACCTAAATTAGATTAATATATAAATAAGTTATCTATTATAACTTTAGAATAAAATTTAAATTAAAATTTTTTATGAATAAATATTTAAATGTCATGGATGTTTTAAACTAAAATACTACATTTTCACCATTCATCATAAAAATTAAAATTCACATAAAAAAATTCACCCATAGTTAATTTTTACACTAAAATTTTAAGAATTATGTTTATCTTGAAAAAATAAAATTTCTAACTATGTAAAAATTTAGTTTTAAAATATGTGTTCTATTAAAAGGTGACAAAACATGGCCTTGAGTGTAACTCAATATATCAAAATAAGTTGGCATTCTGCCCAATAGAAGAAAAAAATTGTTTAATGAACTAAAATATAAAAAAATTTATGTTTGTAGTGAAATATTTTATTTTTTGATTTAATAAATATAAGTCAAACACAATTGTTTCATATAAAAAATTACATATTCATTATTTTTTGAAATTCAAAATATAAAAAATATTAAGATAATTTTAAAAAATACTAGGGCTTTACATTATATTGCACATAAAATGAACATTAAACTTAAATTTTTTTGGGTTATAAAAGGTTTAATAAATTAATGTTCCTTTCATAGAACCCACATCGTTAAAATTAATACTATAACTTCATTCAAAAATGGAAAGATTGAATGATAATAGTTATCGAAAGTATCCAATTACTATGTTTAAACAGAGGAGAACATTGGATACAAATGAAAACATAGACAAGGAATAGAAATCTGACAATCATGTTCTAATAGAGAGTGATAGAGTGTAATGTCAAGTTAACAATGAAAATACAATAAATATGCGACCATCTAATGGTCCATTTGATTCATAAAAAAAGAAGGTACATGGAAAACCTTTTCAGTTTCAATATCCATTCCTTAGAGTTAATGAATTTTCATGAGAAGATATAAATACTTTATTTCATTACTTTTTTTAAGTAAAATTTTATCCATTTATAGTTGGTGACCAATTTTCCCTTAAAATATTTCTCTAAAAGAGAAGGTGAATTTTTCATTCATTAATCACATACAGATCATGAGAATCATGACAATTCATCCCATATGTCTGCAGTTACCATAAAAAAGGAGGTTCTAGAGCAGGTAGACAAATATGAATAAATCTTCATGTGGTGAGATAATACTTTAATCTGACAAACATCATATAATGTTAAACTTAATATTTCTATAAATGGTTTACCTTAAAACATTTCTGAAAGATGAAAATATAAAATATTAGAAATAAGGTCATGAAATTAGCTTAAAATTTATCCACCATATATAAAAAAGTGTCTATTTCTTTTCACAGTCCCAAAATGTGAATACCTTCATTTTATAGTCTTTTGAAACATATAAACCACTTAAATTTCCATAAATAATTTTGGAGAACATTTATTTTTCATTCTTCAAAAGATTACTGGATATTTTTCTTAAATCCATCAAGATGTAACCTTCATAAAAAATAATAGACAAATTTTTCAACAAATAATTAATCATTTATGTAGTAATTGATACTATCCATCTTACATTATATAATTTAATCATCTCTCTATCCATGATAAACAATATTTTCTCAATATCTTGGACACATTATGTGCTACATTACCTTAATCTAAATATCACCTTTCCATAAAATCACTTCTCTATGTCTTCATCACTATTCAAAATATCCATTTCAATATATAATGAAAAATGTATACTAAAAATAATTATTTATTTCATGATTCATGTAACATAGTCTTTGAATTCCAAAACATAAATACATCATTCATCCAACATTTTTTTTAAATAATTACTCATGATTCATCATCATATCCCTTAATACCCTTTTCATGAATATGATATAAACAAAATTTCTTAAGGTTCCTCAACCTCAATCTAGCCATGTTTCATATGTTTAATGTAAACTATATTATTAAATCATCCCATTCCTTTCACATGTCATTCACACTCTCTTTATCATAAGCGGTGTAACCAATACTCATACCACCATCCTAATTATCATATTGGGATTCCCACTTAGGAAATTGTTTCCCATAATTTTCACACATTACACATCTAAAACATTAAATTTTATCCATGTTCCTTATTGTTCTCACAATTTAATAAAATAAAAAAACATAGTATGAGGAGCATTTATCATAACTAAAAACCACATAATCAGGTAAAAAACATATAGGATTCTACATAATTTCTCCTAATTATTTAATCTATGAATCCTTAGGATTATCCTAGGTTATTAATTTTCATATTATTCATAAATACTTCATGACAGTTTATAAAGTGTTTGTGAATTCATAACACAAAACCCCTGGGTGTTTCGAACTAGGTGCACAACAAGGCTCATTTTAATATATTAGTTTATGCTCGAGTCAGCCCTGACACACCATTTCATTGTTGTTACCCCTGGATAAAACCATGCTATATCCACATCCACTTTTAGTATCTATATCAGTATGTGATTCTAGGAATCCAAAAGGTCTACCATTTTCCAAAATTTCAGGGCATTTCTAATACTTTTACACATAAATAATCATATCCTTAGATACCTCCATAGACAAATCCTTAAAAGTATTCAATGGGATCTCACTAAATTTTTCTCATACTAATTTCCAAAGGTTGACAAAAAAATTCATTTGATACCAAATATAGATACCCATGAATTATATAAATGGTTATTATGTCATTTTAGATGAATATTTAGAACATTACAAAAATACATTCCCAAGGACTACAATAGTTTAGTATGTTATGGAACATGGAGCAAAATATTATATCTCAGTGAAGGATATCTAACATATCCAATAAAGGTATTCCCCTTTAGTACTCTATCATAAGTCATTTATTTAAACATGGGGAACCAAAACATAACAAAGGGGTGATCATGAAAGATTGGTGAGGCTAAATAAAAAAAATACATTAGTATATCATGAACAAAATATTATGAGAACATGAGTAGAAAATTGAAAAATCATGTTCTCCATAAAAATATCATAATCATGAGACATGGAATAAATACAAGAAGTAAATAATACATTAATCATAGGGTAATCAAGAACATAAACCATGTGAGAATATCAAAGGCATTAGATATTGAATTTTTGGAAGATACCTAAACATGTAACATCATTTCCTATAACTAAAGGCTCGTTTCCAAAATGTAATCGGGACATTTCATGGGGACTAAACCTCTAGGTAAGAACACACCAACACCCCTAGTCATAGTAATTTTCTTATAATATATTGTGTTTTTCTATCTTCCCATAGTCGATTGGGTTTCCCTGTCTTCCCGTAGAGGATCAAGCATATCTACATGATTCCCATCATTATCTCATGAGATATAAAAATTTTCCTAAATAATTGGAAGGAGATATAGGTCCAACATATGTCATAATGAAATCATATATACATGTTCCAAATTATCATAAAAAATATTTTACAAACCAAGAAATGAAGTTGGTATCATAAATATTTCATCATATCATTTCATATATAAATTTTATAGGTCTCATAGTCATTTCATCAATGAAAACCCCATGAAAAGAAGTTGGAATCAATAAAATATAAGAAGTTTATGAGAAAACCTTTCAAAAACATCACTATGTAAAAACATAAACCACTAATTAAATTATATTAATTGTATTCATGGATAATAAGCTTAATAGGGAATACCTATAATAATGTACATCATGATAGATAATAAATAATTTGGAAGTATCATTTGATTTTTTTTTGAATAAAATATCATTTCTTCATTAAAATTAGATTTTTAGAAAACAAAAACATTTGGAGACAATTTTCCTTGAAAAACACCACGAAACCATAAAAAATATTATTCAAAAACCTTTTTTACATGAATATTTATAAAAGTGTCTTGAAAATATTTTATGTGAATATAGTTGGATAACATATAATAAGTATTTAAAACATTGAAATTATGATCATTGAAAATACCCCAATTAAGACATATAAATAAATATTTGAATAAAATAGAAAAATTGAAAATCATATTCACCTAAAAATAGGATTAAAATATCATTTATAAAAATATTTAAAACATTTTTAAAACATCATTTTTTGAATAAAACAGATTTCCAACAAAAGTGAGAGATAAGGTCTATTTTATTAAAAATATTTTCTAAACATAATTATGTATAAAATAGTGAAAAAATGTTATAAATATATTAATTTTTCTTGAATAAATAAAGGATAATAATCATAAAGATATATCATGAGTGTTAGATCACATGATTAAATCAATGGAAGCATAATCATAAACAATATCGATAAATGATGGGATTGATTCAATAAATTCTTACCAATCAGTAACATTGAATTATACTACCCATGTAAGAAAAAAAATTAAACATATAGTATAATTAAAATTATTATTCTCATGAAATAATAATTAAAATAGAATTATATACACCTCTTAAAACAATATAGGTGCATAACATGACAGATATCTCAAATATACTAACTTGAGAGAAAATTACATTACCTATTTGGTATCTTTTGAATCATAAGCTACATGAAATAAATATCATTAAATGGATATGAAAATGAAATTTAATTTAGATATAATAATCATATAATACATCCTTGGGTCATAATCACACAAGATATAAGAAATAGTTGGTGAACAAGGATTTTGCTTCATATAAAATAAAAGTGAGACGAGAAACATTTACCTTAAGTCTCGAATCTCTTAGTTCTCAATCAAAACACATGAATGAAAAATATAATTTTATCATAAAAATATCATAGAACTATATTATTATATATAATACCATATATGAATTGATAATTAATTTATATTACCCATTTATTATCAACTCAATGTTAATATACATTTTAGGTAAAAACATTTTTGTTTTTCATTTGTGCTTTGATTTGTTATATTTCTTTCATTATAGAAATATCATCATATCTATAATTTAAAAAATTATTTAAATATCCAATATATTTATTATATAGGTATTCATAAAATTAGATAGGATATACAAATATTAAACAAAGTACACCATTCATAAAGATAATATTCCTTACACATGCATAAACATTGTTTCCATTTCAAATTTGTATTTAAAGGATGAAATTTAATGAAATATATTTATATATGAATAGATTAATTGAATATTAATGTTTTTCATATATATCATATAATTTTACTAAACCCATCCTTAATACATTTCATGTATGGTTTGATCAAAACAAACCACTTTGAGGAGGTAGTGGTCCACACATCCGTAAAAAACTTTTTCATAAATATGAAAAATGTAAAGAATGAATATATGTTTTATATAACAAATTAATAATGATAAATAAATAATACATATAATATATATAATATAAATATAATTTTCATCATAATTCTCTACTATGAGAGCTGTTGAAGGAAAAACGGACAATGTCATTGCGTGAGGTGATAGTTAATTGTACACAAGAATTCTATGTTTGATAGAAATTAGATGGAAGTGTGTGTAATTTTTGGATAAACAAATAGAATAAAAACATCTTATTACATTTAGGATATATAGTCTATTATATAATCATAGAAAAATAATAATGGTGGTGGTGGAGAATGAAAATAAAACAAAGGGGCTTAAGGAAGGATGATACCTCTCATTTTGGTAACTCTATTTTGTTTACATTGAATGGATTCATTATATGGATTTAAACCCAAATTTAATCATCTAGGATGAGGGTAAGGATTTTGGTAGACTATTTTGGTAGATGTTGTATTAGTCAATGTGGTATGAGAGGTGTGCAGAAGGGGAAGAGTGAATTCCATTTTATAATGGAGGACATGTTGCATTCTTATAAACACAAAAATGTAAGAACAAATGGGAGGTCACCAATTAATCATGTTCATAGAAAATTGAAAAATAATGGAGTAATTTGAATTTAAGGATGAAAAATATAATTCCTCAATCCCTATATTTCGAACATAGGGCTGGAAAATTGTTCTGTATTTTTTTATATAAACGAATAAACAATTACACAACACTTTAACTGAAAAGTGGAACATTTACCAGTCTAGGTTTTGAATATTATACAAAACCTTACATTTATCATTATTGTATGAAAACAAAAAATTTGTCCACTATGCTTCTATGCTTGATAACTCCAAAAATGATGACGTTTGTAATTAGAACTTCTAAGATTCCAATAAAAAATCATTTTATGACAAATTGGGAGCATTCAATTTCACAGTAAGGTGTTTTGAAATTTTTTAAATAGTTTTCATAAAATATTTCATTAAAAATAACTATAAGAAATTCCTTTTAAAATAAAAATACTTAATTGAAATCAATATAGCATTTTGGAAATTAATTACATACAAAAAATTCTTTAAACATAGTCCCTTGATTATTCAAAAATAATACACAAGATTTTGAAAACAAAATATTGCACAACCTAGAACATTGATAGATATCTTGAGACTGACCATTTTTTGAGGGATTAGGATCCCTCCTGAATTCCCTACCATATTTAAAACGTCCAAGTGCATGGTTTTATGAAGAAAATTTTAAGCTTGGTATACTTATGTTTACTTTCACTGGAGTTTTAGCTTGAAAAATATTGATATATTTATATATATATAATCATAAATAAAACAAACTTGTTAAATTTTATTTATATATATAATATATATAAATACTAATCATCCATTAAAATTTCATATTTGACTTGTTATGACCATATTTCATGATACACGACATTTCATAATTATATTGAAGAGTAATTATCATCTATGCACATAAAACTTCATTCTTAATCGCATAAAAATCCATTTTTTGTAATAATTTATTCAATGAATATATGAATATACATAAATATATACACATACATACATACATACATACATATATATATGTTTGTATGTATATATTCATGCATGAATTTCATGATAACAAAATCATCTATGTGTGGCCATAACTGTGATTTTTATATGACATTTATATGACTTGTTAAAATTATGATATTCATACTTCTATCATAATTTATTTAAATTCGATATTAAAATAAAAATTATACAATTAAACAAATATTTTCTATAATAATAGAATAAATTCATGTTTGAATAATGCTTTGATAAATAGAAATATCTTTTAGCAAGACTAACATGAAATCAAAATAAAACATAATCATTCATAAATATATAGTTATATCCCAGTCATGTAATTAAATTGATTCTCAAAAAAATATTTTGGAACACAAAACTAAATAATTATAAAAAAAGATGTGAAAATAAATTTCCCTTGCATCAAATTTTTCTTGCACATTGATAAAAAATAATCTCACTAATTCAAGAATTACGGAACATTGTTCAGTAAAAAGAAATAGATTTATATTAATTACAAAAAACTAGAAAATTAAAATCATAATTTTGAAATAAATAAACATTATATTTCTAATTAATAATTATGAAATAGAAAAGTTGGAAAATAATATAAAGCTATTCCTTACCAATTCTTGACTGATGAACCATTCACCATCTACGAATCAAACATACAATGACTCAAAATAAACATGTACTACTCTCTCTTTTTATAAACTCAAATGAATAGTAGAGATATAATATTTATATATATAATTTTCGAAAGTTAATGTTTCCAATAGTACGATATGTTGACATAAAGATGACAACACAAACAATAATAAAGCAATTCATATAACTGACTCACATAATCCTTATGGATATATGGAAGGTTGTGGTTTAGGAGTATCACTTTTTTTCAAGATGAATTTATACATATTTTTTATGTAATTCAGATAGAAAAAATAATAGAGTTGATATGTAATAAGGAAACATCCAAATCGAGGAAGAAAATGAAATCACTTCATTATGAAGCTTCATTGAATCTTGACAAAAGGAGCCACAAATGTTGTCATATAGTTATATTTCAAATTTAAAATAGGTGTTTAACACTTGAATCCTATCAATAAAATTCTAATCAAGTATTTAATTATGGAAGAAACATGTGGAATAAATTGACAAAGGGAAATTAATACACTGATAAGGAACATCAGACATTGACGAAAAGAAATCATCAAATCAGTATACAAAAATCTAAGATAGTCTGAGAGATAGAGTACTGTGTTAGATACACATAAATTGAATATGGCCTACTTGTGGATCTAAAGAAGATATGGATAGATATCCATGAAAAATAGATCTAACCACTCATTAGTGGTCTCCATCTACTACCCAAAGACCTTCAATCTCGAAACTGCTTCTTACACGTTGGATCTCTAATCCAGATCCAGATCAGAGTCAATTTGACATTTATCTGGGGGTCAAAACTTCCCCATGAACTTGGCCTGCATTAATGATTCCACACAAAAAACCACGTTAGATACAACTCACAACCCAAATCATCTTGAAAAAACCATCATAGCTAAGTCTCTCCTTGATCAGGCCAGTTCAATATTTCTCTTATGGCCGATTTCGAAGAAGAATACACCGCTCATCCTGCATCTCTTCCAAAATCTAACCCTATTTATCACCCTCCCTACTCATGATACACTCTTACCCACAAAACCCACATTGATTTCTTTTTTATCATTTTTTCTTTATTTCATTTAAATCAATTATTAATAATTTATTATAAAACAATTAAATTCAGTTTGTTATATATATAATCATATTGTGGTTTTATACCAATTACATTGCCTATTTTAAAATTGTTTATATTTATTATTATTTGTAAAATTTAATTCAAAATTCAATTAATATAAAATTAACCTATTATATAATTTAAAAACATAACTTTATAATTTTCATAATTAAAATATTCTATTTTATATGATAAAATATAATAAAATTATTAACCGTTCTTAAAAAAATATATATACCTTTATAGATGAAATATATTATATATATATATATTAAATCATTTGGTATATAAACAAATTTAACTTATAATATTCTAAGTTAACATATTAATTAATTCAATATAATTATTTCTAATGACTTTAATGCCAGTCAATCTTTGGTATTAATCTATATATATTCTATTTTACAAAAATAATAATTTATTCATTTAGAAATTACTATTAAAATTTTAAAAACACATGGTTTATATTTTAATAAAATTTAAACAAAATTAATTCATAAAATAAAAATCTTATTTAAAATTATTTTTTTTACAATTTTTGTTTTAATTATTTGTATACTGGTTTTTTATAAAATATTATTCTTTGATAACTCAAGTAATATTATTTCTATGTATTATAACTTAATTTAATCATATTTAATAATAATATTTAATTAAAATTTCTTTAATTTGATCTACAAAACAAAGAACTTATTATTACACAAATATGTGGGATGTTACTTTCTCTACCATTAAATGAATTTCTTCCTCACAAGTCTTTCATCGTACGTACGAAAATTATATATTTTCATCATCAGAATTAAATAATTTCTAAGGGGACATAAATATCCAAAGAAAATTCTTACATGTTGATTTTGATTACGTAAAAGAAAACATATAATCTCTAAAGTATTCTAGGCCATTCCATATATACCAATTATAATGCCTCGAGCCCTCTCTTTGAGACGGAGTGCTAGAAACATGTTTTGTATTTTATTATAAAAATGAATAAACGATTATAGAATTCGTTAACTGAAAAGAGGACATTTTATCAGTTTAGTTTTGGGAGGATTAGACAAAAACTTACATTTATTATAGTTGAAAAAAAATAAAATAGTTGGAAACTACACTTCCACATGTGCAATCCCAAAAAATGATGATGTTTGTAATTAAAACAATAACGAAACCTATAAAAAATCATCTTAAGACAAAGGTTTAGCATTAAATATCCTAGTAAGGAGTTTTGAAATTTATCATATACTTTTTATAAAAGGTTTATCTAAAAATAAATTTGATAAATTCCTTTGAAAATAAAAATACATAATTGAAAAAAATATACTTCTTTTGAAATTACTAATATATAAAAATTGTTTTAAAATTAATCGAGAGATTTTTAAAAAATACTACATGAGATTCTAAAAATAAAATATTGTGTAACATAGAACATTGAAGACTATCTTAAGCTTAACCACTAGTTTTGGGATTAGATTCACTCCCTAATTCCCAACCATATTTACAACATGTGTTTTCCAAGTTTTATGAAAAACATTTTAAGCTATCAATACTTATATTTACTTTCACTGGAGTTTTATCTTGAAATATATTGATATATATAGTTAATAATATATAAAATAAAAATGTTCACTTTTATTTATATATATAATATATATAAATAATAATCTTCCCTTTAAATTTTATATTTGATTTGGTATGACCAAATATCATGATACATGACTTTTCATAATTACACGGAAGATTAATTATCATCCGCACACTTAAATCTTCATTCTTAATCCCTTAAAAGTATCATTTTTCGTAATAATTTATTCAACGCATATATGAATAGACATACATATATATACGTACATATATATATATGTATGCATATATTAATGTATAAATGTCAGGATTACAAAACCGTTAATATATGTCCCTAAGATTAATTTTTATATAACATGTATATGACTTGATAAAATTATATTATTCTTAACTTCTATAATATTTTATTTAAAAAAGATATTAACATAAAAAAATATACAACTAAATAAACATGTCTCATAATAATAGAGTAAATTCATGTTTGAATAATGTTTCGATAAATTGGAACATCCCTTAGCAAGACTAACATGAAATCAAATTAAACATAATCTTTGATAAATATATAAATATATCCCTCTCATGTATTTAAAATGATTCATAAAAAAATATTTCTGGAAACCAAACTAAATATTAATAAAAAAATTCATATTGTTTTTTCCTTGAATCATATTTTTCATTCACATAGATAAATAAATAATCTCATTAATGAAATAATTAAGGGACATTGTTCAGAAACATGGAATAGATTTATATTCACAATGAAAAACCAGAAAATTAAAATTATAATTTTGAAATAAATAAACTATCTATCTCTTACTAATAATTTTGAAATAGATAAATTTTAAAATCAAATAAAACCATTCCTTTCCAATTCTTGACTGATGAACCATTCTCCCTCTGTGCATCAAACGCGAAGCACCTTAAATTGGGTATATATAAATCTCTCTTTTTATATCCTAAAAATAATAGTATAGATATAATATATATATATATATATAATGTCTAAAAGATGATGTTTTGAATTGTATGGGATGTCGACACAAAAATGATAACTCAAACAATAATGAATCTATTCAGATAAATGATTCTCAAAACCTTTTTTGATAGATGGAAGGTTGTTGTTCAAGAGCATCGCTTTTTGTTCAAGATTAATGTATAAATTTTTATATGTAAATTGTACATAAAAAATAATATAGTTGATATGAAAGAAAGAAACATCCATATCGATGATGAAAATGAAATCGCTTTATTGTGAAGCTGCATTGAATCGAGAGAAAAGGAGCCACAAATGATGAAACATAGTTAAATATAAAATTTAAAAAAGTTCATTTACTCCTGCATCATATAAATAAAATTAAAATTAATTGGTTGATGATGGAAGAATCAAGTGGAATAAATTTACAGAAGGAAATTAATACACCGACAAGAAACATCAGACATCAACAAACGAAAATCATAAAATTAGTATAAAACAATATAAGATAGTCTGCATGATTGAGTATTGACAAAGATACACATAAGTTAAATATGACTTACATGTGGATCTAAAGAGGATATGACTGGAGCTCCATGAAAATAGAAATAACCACTCATTAATGGTATCCATCTCAAATATGAAGTCCTTTGAACTGAAAACCACTTCCTACGCGCTCGATCTCAGATCCATATCCAGATAAAACTCAATTTGAGGTTTACCTAAGGGTCAAATCTTCCCCATGGGCTTGGCTTGCATCAAAGCTTTCATCTGAAACTGAACATGTTAGATATAACTTACAACTCTACTTGTCTAGAAGAAACCGGCACAGCTATGCACAGCCTTGATCAACTCAGTTCAATTTTCCTCATATGGTCAACATCAAAGAAGAATCCACTGCTCATCCTGCATCTCTCCTGAATGTAAATGCTACTTCTCACCCTCCTTGCTCATGATATACTCTTACCAGAATAAACACCTTGATTTCTTTTTTATCATTTTTTAATTCTTTTATTTAAATTATTTATTAATATGTATTTATAAAACAATTAAATGCATTTTTATATAAAAGTAATCATATTAGTTTTTTATACCAATTTCATTACCTTTTTTAAATTTTTTTAGCTTTATTATTATTTGTAAAATTTTATTAAAAATTTTATTAATTCATAATTAACATAGTATATAATTTAAAAACATAAATTTAGAATTTTCATAATTAAAAAAATACTATTTTATAGGATAACATATCATAACAATATTAATCCTATTAAATATATATATACCCTAATAGATAAATTTTTATATATATATATATATTAAATCATTTCATATTTAAACAAATTTAACTTAAAATATTCTTAGTTGACATATCAATTTATTCAATATATTTATTTGTAAGGATTTTAATGTCAATTAATCTTTGGTATTAATCTGTATAATTTTTTTTTACCAAAATAATCATTTATTCATATAGAAATTATAATTAAAACTATAAAAACACATGGTTTATATTTTAATAACATTTATATCAAATTAATTCATAAGATCAAAATATTATTTAAAATATTATTTTTATAATTTTTTTTATAATTATTTATTTACATGTTTTCTATAAATTGTTATTATTTGATAACTAAAATAGGATCATTTATACATATTTTAATTTAATTCAATCATATTTAATATTAAAATTTAATTAAAATTCTTTACTATAATCTACAAAACAAAGAAATTATTATTATTAAAATTTATGGGATATTACAATGAAATATCCACCACACAAAATTATGTGCATTTTTATTGTTTTGTTTCATAGTTATTAAGTATCCTAATATTTTTAATTTTCATTCTTCATTTAGGAAAACTTTTTTCCAAAAAAAATTATATTATTAATTAATAATAAATTAAGTTGTTTTTTATTATAAAATATAGGTCTACTTAATTATTAATATGGAATTTTATTTACAAAATAAAAATATCCAACATGTTGGATATTACTTTTAAAACACGTGCATGTAACACACAAAAAATGTTTTAACCGAAACCAAGATAACAATGTTTTTACTATTTTCAGGCCTAGGTGTTCATTATAAAATATGAGTAGTGAATGAATATTTTTTTTATATTAATTAAAACTTATAAATAACATTGAATTATTTTTTTATTTTTTAAAATATTTTAATAAAAATTATTTTATTATTATATAATACTATTTTCAATTATGACATTTTTTATTTAATTTTTATTTAAAAATTTTAAATAATTATTTTAATTTAAATATAATAAGTTAAAATATGGGTAACATGAGATAACCATCTAAAAAATAATTTGTGATAATTAATCATTAAATTTACATTACTTTAAATTTTTTAGAATCATTTATTTTATTTTTTCAATGAATAAATAATTCCTGTGCTGGCGTTTGATAAGTGGGTAATGTCAGTAATTCATCTCAAAAAATTAATTGTAAATAATTACAAAAAAAGTCATAAATATTTCAAAATGATATTTATAACATAAAATATTTTTTTTCAAATCACAATGTTCTAGAAATGTAAGGGTGAGAAGAGATTATTTTTTATCTTTTTCCTTATATAAATTATGAAATATAAAACATTTGCGGAACAGTGTCCCCCTAACTCATAAAATTAGTACCATGAATGGATATAGTCTAGATATTGGAATAAATTGGAGTTTTACATGTATCTAGATCATTTTGGAACTTAATGTTAAGGTTTAATCCCTTGATAATTTTCATTTTACCTTAATAGATGTAATTAATTTTAATCACTTTCACTTAACTTTTTGGTCAAAAATATAGTTGATCTTATTAGAATGTAAATAACATTCTGATTAAAAGTGTGTTTGTACTTTTTTCCAAATTCAATTCACATAGGTAGATGAATAAAATATAAATCTAATCCTATAGAGAGGAATAGAAATATGGGTTTTATAATAAAGATGTTTAAAATTTCAATATGTTTTTATATCTAAATTCAATATAAAAATGGTTACAATGTCCAAAATTGTATTAATAGATCTATAATTGAACTATTTTTTACTTTAAAAACAAAATTTAAATATAATTTAACATTAATAATTATTTATTTGAGATATTATTTTTTAATTAAAATAATGTATGTTTTACTATTCATAAAAAATGAAACATCACAGAAAAATACCAAAAAATCAACATAAAAAAATTTTGACATTAAAAATTAAAATATTATTTTTATTTTGTAAAATAAATTTTTTAAAACTATAATTTTTATTCTTAAAATATGTGTTCCATTAAAACGGGGTAAAAAAGTATACTTTCTTATAACGCATGCTATAAAAAAAGTTTGGCATTGTGTGTAACACGATCCAAAATTAGTATTACTTATATCAAAATATAATGTAAGTGTTACATGTAGTTTATGATTAACATGGATTTTCTTGAAACACTTGTCTGAGTTTGTTATTTTTCCAAAACAAAGATTTATTTAGTGTTGTGTAAAATAAAAAATATCATAATGTATATATTAATTTGAAAACAATTCACAAAATATCAAGGTGTTACATGAACGAAGTAGATCTGAATCCCTCCAACCTAAAAATTTAGGGTTATGTCAATATAATGATAAACCTAAATGGATTGGTCTGACAGAAGACCCAATTTGGTGGATTTATATCATTAATTTAATCAATGGTAGTCTCATAGAGAATCACCTACAACGCACATCTTGGAAGTCCATGGATTTATTTTCCTACAATGGTTCCCTCCCCATACCTCAACTACCTCCAATACTCAATCATTGAGTAGGGGTACTACTGGGTGATGAAACTCCCTTTTGATCCTATGAGGCTTTCTATCTGGATGTCAGAATCTACAAGATAGAGAGAGTATGTAGGTTCATACCAATAGTGTTGAGCGTAAAAGTTCATCTAGTAACTTGACACCCACCGTAGTCAATCCATGTGTATAATATAATGGTTCCTTTTTCATTCTGATTCATTAGTTGGAGCCCACAATTCCAAACCTCATTTTCTTATTCATGGTCCTAATAAAGAAGCATTTCACCATTCCTATGAAAAATTATTTCATGTACATTACCTATTACACCTATAATGGATAGGATCTGGTGAAACCAGAATCCCCTACCCCAATAAAGTGTTGAGAAGTTCACCCCATGAAAATAATTTCATATAATTACTATTTCTCTATATATGAGGGTTGAATCCCTAAAAAATGTCCCACCATCTTTTCATTGACATCAAGAATAGAAGCCTTTTTCAAAGACTGGATGGAATTGGATTAACAGATTTGGTCACCACAGTTTCAGTAGAGAAGGAATCCCTGAGCATGAATTATGGGTTATCCCATCTAGGCACCAGTGGTTCCCCTGGATCAAATGGCCCAGAAGAGCTGCTTCCTCTCATTTATTCTCCTACCTCTGATGATGGATATGATTTGGATGATTACACTCCCATATTTGAATATGGTGTCTCCACCACTATTGATGAGAAAACCGAGGCGATCCTTGGTACATAGGAAGATCTGAGGTCGACACTGATCAAGGAAATGATATATTCAGAGGAGTTGCTATCGTATGTGGTCCTCCTAAAGCAGTATCATGTTGTCTTCTCCTAGAGCTATGATAATATTTTAGGGATATTCCCTATGGTTTACATTCATTGTCTTCCCCTCTCAGTGACTCACCAAGGATTAAAGTATTCTATCAAAAAATGAACCCATATTATCAATCTATAATTGAGGCTGAAGTTGATTAAATTATCAAATACCACTTCATTAGGGATGTCTAGTGCCCCAACTGAATGGCCAACATGATTCTATTCTGGAATAAAAATGGGAAGATAAATGTTTGAATCAACTTTTGGGATCTCAAACCCCATTTTTCCAAGGATAGATTTCTCATTCTACTATAATATATGTTGATCAATTCCATATCCATAATCAAGGATGACTCCTTTATTCATGTATACTCATAGTACAATCATATTTGGATAGACCCTAAGGAAAAGGATTCAACTGCCATTAGGACACCATAAGAGATTCTCTACTATCATGTGATTCCCTATGTGTTGAGAAATTCTAGAGAAACATATCAGTGGGACATACATAATGTCTTCTAGAAAATATTTGGGACATAAGTGGGGTATTATATAGACAATGTTGTGGTAAAATCCCTCTAGTTTTGAAAAAATCTTAGTGTTATTGAGAAATTTTTCATCTTCCTCTGATCTGACACATGAATATCATCCCATTGATGTGTGCATTTGGGGATATCCATGGGAAGTTCCTTATAATTATTTTTAAATATAGAAGAGTTTAGATTTTCCCATAGAAGATCAATGAAATCATCCAAATTCGTCCACTAAGAACCCACAGGGAGTTGGGGTGACTTCAAGGCCCCTCATCCTATGTGCATTGATTTATCAAAAATCAAATCTGTAATTGTAAGACAATAACAAGGATCATGAAAAATTTTATTTTTTACCAGCAAGATGAGGAGTGTCAGACCGCGTTTGAGGATATTATGTTTTACATTCTATAACCACCAATATTGATGCCACGTATCTCAGAGAAACCTATAGTCCTCTATAAACATTCCCTATAATGGTCCCTAGGATACCATATCACCCGGAAAATGATGGGGAAGAGAAATATAATTATACTATCTTAGTATCATGTCCCTCAACCTGGAGACCAGGTAATCCCCATCAAGAAGTGCTTCCTCACATTGGTTTTTTCAATGCAGAAGATGTGGAATTATATAAAGCATCATGAGAATGAACTAGTGTTCCAAGTGTAATTTCTGAAGTATATCACAAATATCCCCATGCTATTAAGATTTTTGACACAGTGGGTAGTGATACACTAGCATTTCAACATTAGGTTCTTCCCATAGTGTTCTGTCAAAGATGAGGCCTTGGAAGATTTCATGGTCATGTATCTGATCCCTGAAGAACTACCCCTAATTGGTGATTTCTCATTTTATTATACCCTCTTAGTGGATCAGGTTGTGATGTGTTGGAATATTCATTTAAATGGGGCCTCCTAAAGACTGACTAGTAGAAGAACCAATAACCCCAATCTTAATAGAGTAGTCCTTGTAATCATCTTAATCACTTAAACACATGAAGTCTAACCATACATGTTCCCGTTGATAGAAGGCTTCACCAACAACAATGAAGAGTATCATTCTCTCATCAGTAGTTTTGAGTTTTCCGTCAATATTGATGTTCTACATTTTCATGTGAAGGGACACTCAGATTTAGCCATCAATAAAATCAAGGGTGAATATTTATTCAAAAAATATGATCTCATCCACCTACTCGAGCACACTAAATAGATAATTTCTCATATCACTTGTCATCTAGAAGTGACTAATGTTCATCAATCACAAAACAATAATGCCAACACATTGATCGGGTTTTATATGTCTCTTGTAGAGCAAGAGTTTGATGACATTATCTTTCACGTGGCACATTATAGGTTCATTTATAATACTATTTCTTATGATGATGACATATAATAGGTAAACCAATTATCTACTATCACTTATATTTTAGAAAATTCATTTCCCCCATAGTATATAAAATGAATGATTTGAAAACACCCTTCATTATGTATCTCCAACATGTCATCCTCCCATTAGGATGATTTGAGCTTGAGTGGATCAGTCGATGGGAAACACAATTATCCATCTAGAGCATTTCAAACATTGAGCTAACCATATACATACATGGATTTTGTGGGACTCTCCCATGTTTAATCCAAGTAGACTTGATCCCTTAGGTCATGATAGAATTACATGTCAGGTCATGTGGTACTAAGTGAGCGGGATTGAAGCTATCCCATGAGATTCGTAGGTGGGGGTACTTATTCCCACCATGATCCATGACTTATGGAGTTTTAAATGGAATTTCTTTCATTTCATATACATTCCAACATTTTGAAATGGAAACTAAATATTCTACACACTACAATGTACTCTTGTTCCGTTGCAATATGGGGACTCGACATCATGGGACCTTGTCCACCATTGAAAGCTCCCTGTTCAAGTTTATTATGATTACAATGGATTTATTTTCCAAATGTACAAATTTTATTCCACTTTATAAGTTCAATTCATGGTATGTGATTTATATAATGACTTCCATCATCATTCACTAATTTTGAGTACCTCATACTATTTTCACTAATAGTGACACCAACTTTTGGTTAGTCGGGCTATATAAACTGTAATCCAGGTATATAATTAATTCCAACCTTACTTTTCACTACCATATATGGTAAAATGAGAATATTAAGGTGTTAAAAAACAAAATATCAAGAAATATTCAGTAAATGGTGGACCATAATAAGATGCTTTTCCCGGATATGTTCCCCAGGGCCCTCTAGGCCAATCAGAATCGAGGCAGTCTTTCCCATTGAGGATCAATTTCCATTACTCGAAATAGATATCTATAACCAACAGATACCATAAAAAAATTGACTAAGTCGATATAGAATAGTTGGAACCCCTCAAAAAGAATATGATCCAGGCCATTCACAATCTTAAGAGGCACTAGAACACTAAAGTGATAGTGTTCAACAAGATGGTTCACCTCTACTCATACCTCCTGGGTGACATTGTATTGATCCTCAAAAGATATATTATACTAAGAATGAATCAAATAAAGTTTTATCCCACGTGAAAATGACCTTAAAACATTAAAAATGTCTTTTCAAATGGATTATACTCGTTGATCACCATGGATAGAGAGAAGAGCATGCATCCCAATGATGCCAATTTTTTCATGATGTAATTATTATTAGGAATACTACATCCCAAGCACATGATATAAAATTTTGTGGTTTTTCCAACCATTTATACATTAAACCAATATTCTATTAATTTTTATGAACTCTATAACATTAAACTAAGAGTTAAAATCTATGAATCATGACTCTAAAAAAATTTCATGTCATCCTGGGTGTGTGTTGTGTGTTGTTGGGTCTCTATGGACCTTATTCACATCAGCTTTTTCACACCAACACACTACTCATTTTTTTCTCACATATGGTCTAGTAAATACCACCTTAATCTATTTGAACATGGTCTAATTTGTAGGTCTTTATAATAGGTGTTACACCTAGGTCATTTCCCTAGGTCTAGCTGGGTCCATATCCCACTTCTAGAGCCCCATTCTTGAGAACAGATTCATATCCAACAAGTCGATATGCCCCATTGATAAGATAGAAGTTTTTAAAGCATGAAACCTAAGATGTTGAATTCCAAATGGTAATTACCCAATTAATTTTCTATATAATTGAACATAGAATTTAAATTCCACCAATTAATTCTCAAACATTGATTCTTCCTTGATTTGGTTCTTCATCGTCTTTCAAATCCAAAGGGGCCCTCTAATAGTGATGGTTATGGAAAAAATGGCTCACCTCCCATAAAAGGCTATTACCTTGATGTATATATTATGATAGATGATGGTTACAATGTTTCAAAAATTGTCAATGATTGATTCTTCATTTTGATTGCAATAGCTGACTAATGTAGTTGGGGATCTTATTTTTAAAACATGGTAATTAGTTTTACCTACCCATCAGTCTCCACTTTTTGTGATCTATTCCCTGGAAGTATTCATTTAACATCTCTCCTCCTCCTTATGTTCAAATGGAGTTCCAACACACTTGGTTTCACCCCTCTACGAATCTATTCATGTTGATTAGGAAATTTAGTGTATTTGGGAAATTATTAACCCATCATTTACTCTCCCATATTTTGCACTTCCATGTGTTAATTAATTTCCCTAACCACTCATTTTTTCCCAAGATGAGCAAGAATCATGTGGGATTATGATTTTTGGTTGGATCTGTACCAATGTTGTTAAATTTTAAAACTCTATGGTCATAAATTGAGGACCCAAAACTATTTTCTCATGACTAAGAATCACGTCTCTAAATTATATTCAAGTCATCCTTAGACTATATTGTTTTGTGTTTGGCCTCCTATTCCATTGATTCACATCATGTTTTCCACTCCACCACAGTAAAAATATCTATCTTTTTCCTAGGTTAAACGACCCTAAACAATTTTCAATCATCCCAAGCATTATGAAATTAAACTATTTTAAGCCCATATAGTCTGAGTTCGATGAATTTAAAATAAAAATTCAAACATCCACAGTGAGTGACATTTTACTGTGGTCTTACCATGTACAAATTTGGATGCCTCGTAAATAGAAAATTATATGGTAAAAAATATCATCAATAGATGATATTAAATTATATACTTACCCCTTTTCACGAGCATGAGATTCCACACAAAAACTATAGGATTCCCTTATTCCCTAACTAGAGGGGATTTCCTCCACTTTTGGTTTTGGAATCCTACCATTACTTGTCTCAAACCATATGTGGATTGATTCTCATCCTTATGGGATATGTACTGATTCCAAGACCTTCCATCTCTTGGCCAAAAAAAAATTCAACAACCTTTCATACCCTTGGACCTATTTTTAGTTCAAGAATCATGACATTAAACAATTTCCCATATTTTGAGATATATGAATATAAACTATGTGCAACCAGCTCCAGGATTGATTCATGTTGTGTAGTGTCTCCTTTTATCCTATTGACAATGGATTTCTTTTGTGCCACACAACCATCATTAGAGCACCTTCCAATTCCAAAAATTATAACCTTATACTATTTGAAATCAATTCCAGCTCAATAGGCCCAAACTAAGAGCCTTAGTCTAAGAACTACTAACATAAATATGGTTCATTCACCCTAAATTATCAGAACTATGTATGTCTTGATTCACATACTCATGGGATATGTAGTTATGCCTACAGTTTTTGCCTTTGGTCCCAACCATTGATTCACCACAAACCCATCCATTACCTATAGTGTTATCACCCTAAAATGATCCCATAGGCCTCCATATTTTGTATAGTCTTAAGCCCCATTAATTTCTATTGACCCATATGTGGGTTGTGATTCCATCACAGATCGATATGCGGAAGAAAAAATTGGTATATCTGTACCCAAGCTTTTCAAATGTCCTCACGGTATGATGAAAACAATATGATATGATTCTACTCCATGTAAAGCTAGGATGAATATTTAGGTGAGATTATTTACCCCATGTCAAACTAGGATACCCCATTATAAGAACATGGGATGAAAATACATCCTCAATACATGAATTTAACCTACGATTTTACCAATCATAAAACTGGGACCTCTCGTGATGTTCGATGGTTTACTCCATGTCAAACTAGGATTCTCCGTATAAATTTTATGTTATGAAAAAACATCTTCAATGCATGATGAAAAACTACAGACATACCCTATATAAAATCTTGACTTCTATAAATGAGATATGATATGAACCCATATAATTTTGAGATTCCTCATACCCAAATATTATAATATTTAATACCATATTTTTAAAGGATATCCCCCTTCTAGCATTGGTCTTCTACCACACTGTGTTCATGAACTATGTGAATCTTGATTCATATCCTTAGTGGTTATTTATTGATGCCTGGATATCTAAATTTTTTCCTATTTCCTATGGTGAATTACTACACGACATTTCCTTCCCCATTTCCATGATGTAATCATAGGGTATGGTTTGCTGATTTTTTTGTGGAAAAGTGTCCTTTCGACTCATCATTCTAATTAGGTTATACCTCTTTTATTATAAGAAAACCTTTTCTGGGACACCCAATCCCTTGTATGTTTAAATATACATGTCCTCAAACAATACAATTTCCCTATAGTCTGAGAGCTATTAATTTAAACTAATAGATGACCATGTTTGAGTAATATGACCTTAAACTTCCAAGACCAGCATCCTCGGTGCATGATATTAAACTGTAGTGTTAACCTATGAAACAAACATAGGATATATTATATAGTAATTATGGGATGTCATATGATACTCCATATAAAACATAGATGCCTTAAATTTTAATTTGGAGTGGTTCTTCACCACCTTCAGAGAGGACGTCACGTTGTTGGTGTCATCTTTCTACCATGAAACCTTCCAGAACGATGTGAAGTTTTATTCCCATACCCATGGGATACTTAGAGACACCAAAATATTTCATCTCAATCCCAAAACGTCCATAAAATCATTTCTAGGACGTTCCCCATTTCCACCTCTATGTCTCAAATTTTCTCTGATCTGGATATTATTGTCCTCCCAATCTGAACAGGCTCCCCAATAGAATGGAATCATTCCAAGACGGCTCTCCTAATATCCTAATATAATCCCATGAAAAATCTTTTAAATAAAACAATGGATCCTATATTTTGAACTCATTCAATGTTTGACCCTATATTTTTTATCCCCCTCTCTAGATGACTAGTTATGGAACCTATGTGTCAAACATGACTAAAAATGTTTTCACTTCTACCTATTAGTCCTCTATCTCACTACTCATGTCTCAGTAGTGTTATCTCCCACGTCAGAATGTTTGATCACTTACACCCCTCATTTGTTCTCCAACAAGATAACTAATCTTCATACCACCACTTTATTGTCATATCAGGCATGGATCAATTCAGATTAAGTTCCGGGAGGGGGGTTTTTCGAAACAGAGGTTGAGACGTGCATGCCACCCTAGAGTCCATACTCTATCAACAAATACTATGAGCCCAATTCTAGGCACAATGAATTTAAAATCTGTGATATTCCTTTATAGGAATGTGTTGTGTGGTTTAAGAGACTCCTAGGCCCCTCATTCATGATAGGATTATGGTTATTGCACACCAAACATATCCTTTTCAGATAATACCTAAATTGTCTAAGTATCATGAGTTTACACTATGTGTGAATCACCCAAGATTAATTCAACCTAGAATATAGTCATCTAGGATCCCAATACCATATAGGGTCCTCCTGGGAATTCCCCCATTATTCTACCCTTATATTCCCTACTCCACTCTAGATCAATGGGTGTCATTCACATCATTTCAACACATCCTTTCACATGATGTTATATTATAACCCTACCTAGTGAAATAGACGTGGGATAGATTACTGAATTTCCATAAGGAAGAAAGGTTGGGAAGTTTGTTGCATAATCACTATACCCAATGTCAGAATAACATGACATTAAACTATTTGATAAATCTCCCTCACCGCATGATGTTAAACTATGTATTCAACAACCTCACTATATAATATTAAGTTTCATGTCTATCATCCACATTTCATGATATTAAACTGAACTGAATCTTCATCCCTTTCCTAGGATTTCTTCCAGTTTGGCCACCTAACTCATCCCCCATGTTCTATGACATTCCCTCAGCATATGAGATAACTATATCCCTATGAGATGATTTTACCTTTGTTCATACTGACATGCCTACACCATTGTGGTCAGGTCCACAATGTCATAATTATATGAGGGTTGGATTTCATTCAAACAATACATCCCTTCATCTTTAGATTTTTCATGACCACTTATTTGGATCCTAATACTCATACACCTCTGAATTTACACCCCTAATGGTAACAGTGTGTGGCCAAAACATATCCCATACCATCCTGGGAACACTGAGAGAAAACTTTTTAAGATACACTGAGATAGGCCCCCCATTTTGAACATGGTAAATGGTCAAAATTAATTTGTTCGTGCCCATTTTTGACTAAATGGTATCAATGCTATATTATAAACATGGTCAAAAGTCATCCAATATCATCATTACTCTCCCCTTGTGTTCCATATATTAGGTTTCATGATTCATGATCTCTATTCCCCTTTGTTCAGATAGAATTCATCTCCCCAAACATTACCACATTCATGCAATAGAGGATGTTTGAAAAGAAAGTCAGATTTTCTGAAAGCCTCATTCTCCACTAATTGCTTCTCTTTTCCCAAACACTTCTAGTGGTCATCTAATAATTGTAGACCCTGATTTTTGGAATATGTTATAACACTCACATATGAATGAACAGTTACATGGTCATCCCTTATTTCCCACACCGAGCATGACCCACATGACCATAGGGGTTTGTCATTGGTTTTTCCACAGGTATGATTTAAGGGTGATAATGAAATATGACAGAGGAAATATATCCATCTCTGTGATAGGTTAAAAATAATTTCTATTTGAAATAATTTGAGTCTCATCCACACATAGGAGCCTCTCTTAATTCTCTGAAAAAATTACTCTACAACTCTACCCTGATAATTAGTCACTCAAATATGAAATACCTCTATAATGAGGCCTCCAAGATTAACTACTTCCTCTTTAACTTATATTTATTCTCCCTATAAACATGATGAATTTCATCAGCCCTAATTTGATCCAATTTTTACTCTACCTAGTGTTTTAGAATATGAGATATTTCCTACCACTCTGGATCCATGATCTCTACTAATTGATCCCTCAGTTTGTTGATGACCTCTTTTATGAATTTGGGAAGGCTTCATACTCATTCACCTCCTCCTCCATGAATAGTAGTTTTTTTAATCTGAGAGCATCCAGGTTCTATGAGATTTATACTTTTTCCAAGAAACATTAAGATATCCACTCTCCCCCCACACTCTTCGTGGTAATAACAAACCAATGAATGGAGATCATGGACATCCACTACTCTAGTGCCCATGTTCTTTAGCCAGTGTCGATGGGAAACCATCTGGATACCATGTGTGGATATAGAATTTGAGTGACGAAAAATTTAATTATCCTCCATCCCCAATGTCATAAAATGAGATTCACTTTTGAAAGGTCAGTGTTGGAGTCTTATATCTCCTTGTGTGGCGTGGGGTGATATTTGGGGAAAGCCATAATGAAATATATAGAAAGGTCATATTCCATGATCCTTTGGTATAGCTGGGCTCCATGTTAAGAGGATGATCATCTATGACATGACATTCCTCAATAGCATCACCTCCGCCATCCTCAAGCTCCAGTGCACCAATGGAATCACCCACAGCCACAACAAGTTGTTCTATAGAGAACAATTCTAGGTAAGCTAGAATGACCACCACCTCAAAACCAATCATATCTTTTGGGGAAGGGGAACCATATACAATATCCAAAACCACTTTCCAGGCATTCACACATTTTATCATACTTGAAATAATATTGAATCATTCAAATTGAACACTAATGAAAATTTAAGTGGACATGGGTCATATGATAATGAAATACATACTGAGACTGAGCATTTGAATATTTTCCCTTGGGTATTAGTAGGAAGTTCCACCACAGGAGACCCCTCAACATTAGTCAACTCCTCAATGGTTCTAATCAGACCCCAAACATACTCAAAATAAGAGCTTAATTTGATTAAAAACACATTGATTTGTAATTATAAAAACATTGTGAATGTTTAAAATTGACTATGTTGATTGATATTCAGTCTTAATTTTTGGTAGAGGGATTTTTATGATGACCCCATGTGGATAGAATCACTAGAATAAGGCACCACCATTGGGATTCTAGTGAATGGTCCCCTCTAGATTATTAGGTGGACTTGAGGTTCCGAGGACATCATTCCAACCTCCACAATGGGACCTCTAATGATGACAAATTTAGGAACAGACCTAGGAGCATGCTCTCGAGAAACCAGAGGAGAACCTTTATCCACTTTAACATATACCTCATTTCAATTTCATCTCTCTAATGTATAAGATAAATTTCATATATATCTTCTAAAAAAATATATGAGAAGGGATTAATGTAAAAAGATAGTAGGTTTACCTCAAGGAGGTTGACCATGTTGAAATCATCTGAAGGAGTGATCTCACCGCTCTCCTAGGGGCCCAATAATATTGAAGTTTACCCACATGATTCCCCATAACTGTAGAAATTTGTGTCATCACAAGACGATGTCTCATTAGTTGATTCATATTCAGTTTGAATATCCTCACAGTTTTATGTGTATCTGAAAATCACCCTCACCATGTTGGGTTAAACATCAGACTACCCTCAACAGGATGAGAAATTATCCATAAAGGATAGGTACTCAAATATCTTGTTATAATAAACTCTTGATATGATCCTTGACTTACCGACATTTTTCTTCTTGATCCTATCCTATGATAGGATCCACCACAGGTTCCCTACCAAAATGTTTATCCAAAACATTCTTAAGGATTCTCATAGCATGGGGAATATAGTGTCAATAGATTTTTGTAGAAGGTATATCAATTTATTACCCATATCATCCATGGCTTTGCTTATTTAGGAATGAGAGCCCCCATCTTGATCCCACAACAACTTCTGGGAGCCCTCCCCTCTGTGTGGTGAGCCTGAAAAAACACCTTATGCTGTTGCAAATATAACTCCATTTCAGGCTTCCTCTAATGCATGGAACACCCATTAGAGAGTAGCATACATACCCCCTTGTTGTTAAATATCATTACTCACTAGCATTGTCACCCTTATGCATTACTATAAGATCATGCCTAGGTATGCTGCCACACTGTTGATAGCATAATCCAAGGATAGGCTGGTGTTACCTTTTGTTAGTGGTAATGTGACGGTCTCCCCTAAGCCCTAACCTATCAGCATCGATAATAGCAGGAAAAAGAAACATTGTTTCCACTCTTCATTGACTACTATGTAGACTCACTTCATGTGCTTCAGGATTCATCCGAATTTTCATGTGAAATAGGATGTCATGAATAGCTTGTAGTATGTGTTACCGATGGTTATATCCACCAACACTCCTTCCAAGAAGGATGAAATGTACTTCTTCTTCCATAGTCTCACCTAAAAGGTGTCCACCATCATTCCATATGTGTTTCCAAATGGGCGTAAAGTGATGTTAAAATAATTCTAGATTCCATATGACATCAATGTATTTATAAGAATAACTATTAATGCCCCACATATAATAAGGTAAGAGGGACATAGACTAGCATTTATAAGTATTATGGAATTCATAAAATTATAGGCTCCAATGTGTTCCATGATCCAGCCATGCAAAAAAAATAAAATGTGACATAAGGACTCTTATAATATCTTCCCTCGCCAAATGTCTCATCTAGCTATAGCGTCAGAACAACATTGGTACAAGAATGTTCACCATGTTATTGGCCCCTTTATCCCTTCCATCACCAACATCCTTGGGAAAGGCCCATGTTAGTTTCCCTAACTAAGAGAATCCATCTTTTGGGGAGTGTAGTGAGGAATGTGGTGTAGCTTACCAATGGTTTCTAGTCCTATACCAAATTTTATCCCTATTATTTATACTCTCCATCCTCCCTAATCATCCAATATGAACATGGAATGATCCATTATGGAACCATAAAACTCTTCTTCTTTTGACATAAAATCTTCCCTGATAGGTTATTATCAAAAAAATCACATCCATGTCTGGAATTTATTATCCTTGTGGAGAGGGGGTGATTCTTCATAACTCTGTTCAGCGCATCTAAGAGGTACTTCCTTGGGGGAGGGGTCATTCACCATCATCCTGGGTTTTCGATGCATTGAAAAATTTATCATAAAAGAATCCACATAGCGGGATAACACTGATGCAGTGTACATCCCAAAGACTGATTCCCACCATCTCATGGTTAAGGTGGGATGTGATACTATCTAGAGTCCAATGAATGATGTGCTCTGGAAACCACCCCTATTGATAGTAGGTATGAAATAGGGATGTCCATGATACCTAATATAATATTATATGACATGGCTTGGACCCATAATCTAGATATACATTGCATATCCAAGACACTAAGTCCCATTCCTCAATGAAATTTCCTCCGACCCACAAATCCCAGTCCTTATGTCATCCCTTATTGTTATATTATATACTTCAATTAAAGAAGTTGGGATATCAGGTGAGTAATTTTTCAGTATCTAGTTTCTCCCCTATAACTATCCTCTCCTATCCTCTCAACATGTAGACAAACCAAGCTACTCAGTAGGGTGACCTTAGATGGAGATGTTACAATGGTGGAGCTCATACTAATGTGTGAACCAGGAGCATTATATATTGTTTTGATGTTGGGGATTCCCACCTCATCCATCTATCCAATTTTATATAGTGAGAGGTGTTCGCTCAATGGATATTCCCACAAATCCTCATTCATTATTCTCAATAACACATTATTTTAAGAATATATATTCCATTCTCAAGGTATCTTAGGGTTTCCCAGCATTTTTCTTCTCCGACAAGTAGAAATAGCTTAATAGATCACATCTTGGTTCAGTTGGTTTTCCATTTCCAAATACAGATATGAGTGCTAATAAAAATATGGGAATATTTAGGCTTTTGGGGGAATAATGTGAGAGATTTTCCAAAAATTTGGTGGAATACATTCAAAATTGATGTTTGGTCATGGAAGTAGTTGTCTGAATGGTTGAATTTTGTAAACAAAATAGTTGAGGAATGAGCTTTCATACAATAGAGGTGCTTCACGAATCAGAGAAAGTACTTGTCACATGAGAAGTCTAGTACCATACAAGTGGATCCTTCCCCTTATTTATATTTAAGGCTACCATCTTTCTTACAGTTTGAAATCCATGTTATGTGACCTAAGACAAAAGTTTCTTATAGATATGGGAATCAATAAATCCTTGTATCTTTCTGGAGAACGTGAAATTCCAGGCCCCAATCATCATAGATAATTATGGTCATTTATTAGTTCTAAAATCTCATCTAGGGTCCCAAATACATAGTTTTTTATAATATGATCATCCAACCCACCCTGAGGAACAATTCCAATGTGGATAAGTATGTTGGGTACATGATCCTGGAGATGCATGAAAATATAAAGTCCCCATATGAAAAATGGTTGTGCACCAAATGTGATATGTTGTTTCATGAAGACCCCTAAGTCTGAATGTGCACCCAAGGAACATGCCCACATTAAAAAAGATATGTAATCAAGAAATAATCATTGTGTCTAACCCTAGCATGTAACTATCCTTTGAAATAGAATAGAAATGTCAAACCAAAATTCTTGTTTGGTTATTCCCCTGTGGAAAAGGATGGAACCCCACACAGTTGAAGTTTCATACCTAATAATTTTTATCCTAAAAACATAGGATTTAATCTATAAATAGAATCTCTCCCTGCCCAACATTAGTGAGGATCTCTAGAAAGAAAATTTTCACTCTACTACATGAATATCCTATTATTTTGAATTATCAAAGAAAACTATTGATTGTGGACCCTCAAAGTTAGAGAGATTGTATGAAAAACCTCATATATGATAAAAATGGCTTCTCTTATGGTAGTATGATCATCGGAAAACTCCTTCAAATTCTGGTTGCGTGAAAACCAAGAGAAGCTGCTTGAAAAAAAACCCAAACCAACATGTAACTATAAATATTTTGTGTATCTACGTTACTTTAATACATAACTTTCCATTATGATAGATCCCCCTACATGTGGAACTCTTTTTTTGAACAAAAAAATATTGTGTATAGAAACATCTTGGTCACCTACCTGATGTTCTTTATACCTCTAGTGCGACCATTACCTCACCTGCATATTCAAATAAGATGATCATTATGTAATTTTTCTACAAATCATTGGGAACCTAAATTCTGTCTCTTAATTGGGAAATCCTCCACAAAAAATGCAATTCCATGTCCCTCCCAAAAGCGGCTGACTAGGGGTCATGTAAGACCTAGGGGTAAGTAGTAAATCCCCCCATGTATCAAATGCATGATTTAATACCCCTAGATCTAAATACCAACCTTACAATATTAAACATCACAAAAAAATCCTCAAAACAAGATGTAAAACTATAGTCTTTCCTTGTTATAAAACCTAGATTACCCATGAATCCTCATCATGGTATGCCACCCTCTCCCACCAAGGAGTGAAATTCACCCTCTGAGGGAATAATTAATGCATAAGCCCCACACCATATCACATAGATAATAATTTTGTGATATGATCATCCTTACCTCATATTTTAAACTTCATAGATCATTCATATCATGCAACATTGAACAGTGGCCTCAAACTATGTTGTTTTTTATCCCTATCTCTAAAATATGGTACGTAGGATGTAACACCCTGAGTTTCTAAGGAAATATTTTTAAAAATAAAAATAAAAATAAATTTAAATATTTAAATAAAATAAATAAAATTTAATATTACATGAAACACCATTTTGGCATATGTTACATGAAATAATGACTTTTAATACGTTACATGCAACACCAACTTGGCATATGACGCACACAACACTATGCTTCTACAAAAAAAAAATTTTCGTTAAAATTAAAAGTAGATAATCATAACCTATCCCTTAAACATAGTTATACGACTACTAATATTTTCTATAATTTTCTTATATAAATAAATCATATTGATAATGAAAGATATGATTTTTCGTATAGTCTTTCAATATTTAAAAACACCATTTTGTCGAATGAAATGCTTCTAAAAATGAAAAAAATAGAAACATTTTAGAAAATAAATGTGCTAAAATAAAAATCATTTATTATCAATTCAGAAAATCAAAAATAGCCTATGATGGATTTTTTTTATTTTTTTGGGAAACATCATTTTTTGTGAATAGTGGGAAATACTGATTTTTTGTTAAAAACTATATTTTTTATAATTAATAATTAATTATAAATTATATTATAAATATGATCTATGGTAACATTAGATAAATAATAAATATATTAATAATATTTAATAAATTAAAGTCAATTTTAACTATAAAATTAAATAAACAATCTTAAAAAACATTTGACGTTTTTTCTACGTTAAAATACCTTTATATTGTCCTATATACGGGATTAACTCTAATCTCAATTTTGGTTATTCTATGAATTTAATTTAAAAATTATGAAATATACTATTTTATTCTGTCTAATATATAGATTCCAAGAATACCATGTTAATATTTTACCAAAATTATTAGTAAAAGTGGTTAAAATTAAGCACAACAGCTGAGGCCAAATTATGCTTAATTACGGACTAGACCATAAAATTAAGGGAAAAAATGAACTAGAAACTTTAGTAGACCCATTAGATGTCTTTATTTCACCTATAAACTGTACAGTATTTAGTTTGGTTGGTTTCTTATGATTTTTTTAGGTAAGAACGTGGGCACACCAAACTTGTTTCCTAAAATTCCAAATGAGTCATTTTCCTTCCCCATAAAAGGCCACCACCACTTACCGTTCCTCAAACCATTAAAACATATAAATTTAATGCATGATATAACCATGTAGACTCCAAAAAATCCTTACAGAAAAAATGAATCCTCCCTTTAGGCATAAATATTTTCAAGGAATACTTTTTCCATAAACCAAAATGAGTTACCCAGTGAGGAGATATTGGCTTCTCCCAAGCTCATTTCCTTTATTTACCTTATTCACCCCTCCCCTCTATTTAATCCATTCTTGTGTGAAGAAAAATGTTTCATAAATATACTAGAAATTTTTTATGAAATTTTTATGGACAACACATAAAAAAATACATCTAATGGATGTTGAACATACTATTTCGGTGCACGATGAACTATTGACTCACTCAAACGATGATTGTTCATTTTTCGTTTACCACCAGTCATGGTGGCCATTATGATTGAAACAATGTTTATATATTTCACATATTATATTTAATATGTATTTACTCTTCTATATTCCTTCTACAACACACATTTCTTTACATTACATTTGGTGTTAATAGGACAATCTCGTTTGAGGAAGTGTGGACTACTGCCCTTCAAAGTGATGTGATTCATTTACACCCCACATGGAATGTATTAAGGATGGGTTTAATGACCTTATATGATATATATGATATAGTAATTATAATATATTATCTATATATATATATTTATATTAATACCTACATATAATATATATTTATATATTGGTCATTTACACACTTTCTTTCAGAATGACAATAAAGACGGAAACAACATTCATGCATATGTACGACATACAATCTCCATGAATGGTGTATTCCATTTCATACAATTATATTATATAGATTATTATAATAGGTATATACTGGATATAATTTATATTTATATCATGATTTATTTCTGGAATCCTGATAAATGTATGAGGACCAATTATATAAACAATTACGACACATGCAAAGAACAAATTGAATATTACACAAAGTAAAACTTTTACATAGGATCGTTAGAAATAAGGTAATATAAGGTAATATATTGTATTATGTATAATAATATTCTTCTGTAATAGATTCATAATAAATATATATTTATTATACACGAATATTGAATGAGTATAGATAGTGTCATGAAAAATGGTAAGGGGATTTCATCTATCTTTTAATTTAAATTAGATACAAGCTATTTCACCACACTATTATTGTGTGTTGTGTATATACTTCCCATGATTGGGTTATATTTATATTTTACATAAATTTAGGGGTTATTCACATATCCATTCTATGATCCCACTTTCATAGGCTCTAACATTCAAATAAAACCAAATTAGTAAAATAGTTTTGTCTTAATTATCTTTCTTTGGGACTCTTGTTTGGTTATACACATAAACTATTTTTGAGGACTATGTTCTTCAATTATACATGTTATATCATAAATTTTTTTATTTTTATGATATATTATGTTTTATATAATTTATATTTCTTACACAGAGAGTATGATACCAATTTACCATGTTATTAGAGTTTATTGAGACAATGTCAACACTTTCTGATATTATATATGCTTAATCCTACTTTGATGAAATATTATGATCCATATCTCAAGTGTATTAAGGATTAAAATTATCCTATATCTATTCATGATATCTTAATATTTTAGTAACATTTTCTACTCTTTGGTTCTAAGGATAATGTTATTTTGTAAAATCTGTCATTTTCTCTCTTCAATCAAAAATCTATTGTTTTAAAAAACCCATGTTTTTAAAAAGAAAATAATTTTTTTACAAAAACATTTTAAAAAGATAAATTAAAATAATTTTCAAAGAAAATGTATTTTTACAAAATTTTAATTATCTTCAAATCTTTATTTATATGTTTCAAAATATATTTTTAAAGAAAAATGTTTTAAAATTTTTTTCTATTATAAAAAACAAATTTCAAATAAGAAAGGATATTTTACTCAGGAAATGTTATAAAATAGAATTAAAAATTATTTACCAACTATGATAACATCCATTGGTTTTACATATGACTTTGAGGTTAAATTATTCAATGTTTCCATTCATATTCACTGTCTGAATGGAATTTTTTTATTTAATTATATTATGAAACCCATTTATATTTAAAGGGATATATGATTTTTAATCCTTCTTATTTTAATGGGTTATGTTTTTTATGAAATTATTTTGAAACGAGTCCCTTTCCATGGATTATTATATGTTTACATGTTTATGATAGCCATTTAATTTCATTGATTATGATATGATTATTTATGATCTTGTGGCACATTTTTGTTAGATTTATTTATGTGATGTGTAAGAATAGAAAAACTAAGATGGTATTGGGTTTGAATAATTACTATTAGATAGACACAGGAGTGAACCATGACTACTAAGATGGTATAAGGAGTAAAATCATTCTACTTTGATGGCCATGTGGGTGAACCATGACTACTATGATGGCATGGGGTGTGACCCCATATTAATAAGATGGTCTTATAAAAAATCGATGGATACTTTTGAAATAACTATATGTTTATGTGTTTTCCACAATACCATGTCTTACTCTTATTTTATTATTTCATGGATTATGTCCTTAATAATGTATTTATTCATGTCTTATGAACTACCAAGTTTTATGCCCTGATTCAAGTATAAGATATTTGATATGTAGGGTATGATCTTATATTTTCACGATCACATTTTCAGACCCTTATGACCATGTTTTTGATTACATGACTTCCTCGTTTACCATTATTGATCATTTCAGATCACCCCTATTTATGCTTCCATCCATAGATTGTGAAGATATGTTTTATGTTTGAGGTTTCTAAGAAGGCTTCCAATCAAGATGATCCTAGTGTGAGATAATGTAGTTCACTTATGTATTAGTTTTTATATATTCCATGTTTCCAAAGGCCCTAGAATAGTATGGTATTCTTGCATCGGTTTGTGTAATATTTTGTGTTATCTGAAAAATTTATGTAATGTTAATGTTTGAAAATAATGGTTCTCTATACTGGGTATCAGTGGAAAAGATTAGTTATCATTTGGATGGTAGGATCAGAAAACCATTGTAAGAACTATAAGAACATGTCTGAGGATATGTATAGGGTTGAGTAAATGTATATGAAAATGTCTTGGAATTTTGGTAAAGGTTAGAGTGAGTGGTTTCCTAGAAATACATCCATTTTTGGATACTACAAGTGGATGTGGCTCTGGAATAGATTTACCTAGGGGTAACAACTACGATAATATATTATGGTCTTGACTCGAGGTAATCTTATACATGATAATTGTCCTTATTGCAATCCTAGTTTGACACTCCCATGGGATATGCTATGGAAATTTACAAGTTCATCACATACCACTATAAAGGATTTAAATATTAGTAGCTATGAATAACCTAAGATAAATGTAAGGTTTCATAGATTAAGGAAGGTGTTGTAAGGTATAAATCCAATAATTTATTTTTCATGATTTTGTGGTTCCTCATTAAGATAGCTATTTCTTACTGTAATAGTTTGGTTTTAGTCAGTGGATGGAATGTGAAGGAACCATGTTAATGGAGATTAAGATGGAAAATGGAATTATTTTCCTCAAGAACAATCGAATGCGACTGGATCTAGAATAAAGAATCTCATCAATATTCTAACATATATTTCTCAAGCTAAGAATAATGGATATGTATTATATGAGAAAAAGAAAGAACAACCTTTTATTGAGTCTTTCATGAGGTAGAAACCACCTTATTTTAGAGGTTATCTTGATCCACTTGTTTCTGAATAATTGATTAGTATCACGGAAAAGGTTTTATCATTCATCAGTGTTCAGAGCATGATAAATTCATTATAGATGTTTAGTGGTTAGAAGGTGAAGTAGATCAGTGGTGGACTGTAATTAAGAATACAAGGAAGTATGTTGAGATTGAATCTGTGGTTTGGGTTGAGTTCAAAAACTTATTTTTTAAAAATTACGTTCCTCAAATTCTTATTACCAAGATGGAGAAATAGTTCTTTGACTAGAAGCAAATGGATGATGAGTCAATTGGTACCTACTAAAATACATTCATGAGACTTGTGATGTATGAATCAGGAATTATCATCCAAAATGAACGTAATGATGATAAGTTCTTTGGTGGATTAAACTCACCTCTCATAAGCGTGTTGTCAATATGAGACATCATTATCAATGAAGATATTTTGGGATGTGAAATCAGGGTTGAAATTGAGGCATGAGTCTTGTATCAATCTCAAGTATTTTACAACATAAGCATGATGGAGTTTAATGGAAACTATAAAAACCGTTGAGAAAAGAATATGAACATTTCTTTAAGCTCTATGTGTGGGAGGAGTTATGGAGGAAATTTCCTTAAGGGGTATACTAATTGTTTTATGAGTGGGTAATTGAATACCAAGGTGATGGGAAGAAGTTATCACAAAATGATAATGGATAAATAGCCTCATAGAATTCACCTCCCTGGATTTTATACTACATGTGTAAGGAGAATGGGAACTATGCTAACATCATTGCAAACCCAAGGTTTGGTGATGAATATCAACAAATTCAACCTTTAAGCTTATGGAAAAGGGGAAATATCATGCAATCGCTATATCTAATAAAGGGTGCAATAATTACGTGATGAGAGGTACACATACCATCCACTATAGAACTTCTAATGATATATTTAATTCTGGATCTATCCAATATTTCTATCTAAATGATTTTATAATAGTGTTATGATTCCCCCAAAACAATTAGTGGTGGAATTATAAATTCATACCACTAACGGTACGATGATTTCAACTCATGTATATGATTTATCTCAGATTGATGTTTGTGGGAATGTGATTCCTTAAAATCTTGTCTTTCATCCATTTGTGTAATTTTATGTCATCTTAGGCATGGATTATATTTCTCTATATAAATCCCTAAATAATTTTCAAGTAAGAGAAGTTAGGTTTGAAATTTCAAACACTCTTATGACCATAAATCAATGTGATGATATGTATAAACATCCGATGGTGATTTCATCCAGCGTATCGGTATTAATTCCCATTTAAAAGGGTTGTTTATATCAGATGGTTATGTAGAAGATCGACATCGATGATAATGCTATTATTCAGGGTTTTGTATATGTCTTTTTGGAAGAGATTCCAAGTCTTCCACCAAAATGTGAAGATAAATTCTAAATAGATCTTATATATGATTTGACACCATTTTCATAGACTCCTTATAGAATGTTCCCAATAAAGTTGATGTAATTGAAGAAGAAACTCTTAGAAAACCTTAATAATGGATTCATTCTTCCATGTGTGTCACCTTGGGGTGTAAGATTTATTTTGGTAAAAAGGAATTATGGATCAATGTAGATCATCATTGATTTTTAGGAGCTGAATAAGAAAACAATCAAGAATAAGTATCATCATCCCTATGTTTTTCACTTGTTTGACCAATTTCACAGAGATCAATACATTTCCAATATTAGATTTATTTTTAAATATTATCAATTTATGGAGAGGAAGAGGAATATTCCCAAGATGGCATTCCGTACAAGGTATGGTCACTGTGAATATATAGTGATTCCTTTTGGCCTTACTAATTCCCCTGTTATCTTCATGGATTTAATAAATAGTGTCTTTAGAGATTAACTTAACCAATTTTTTGTAGTATTTAAAAATGATATTTATATCTATTCAATGAGAAAGGAATAGAATTAAGACCACTTGAGAATAGTACTGAATACCCTAAAGAAGGATAATCTATTTGAAAATTTTACAAAGATTGAATTTTGATTGCAAAATATTTCATTTTTGTGTCACATAATCTCAAGAGGTGGTATAACAGAAGATCCATCAAAGATAGAAGTTATTGAAAGATGAAATTAGAAAACGTACAGTGACTATGATCCATAGAATTTTTGGATTAGCAGTATATTATCTATGGTTTTTGTAGAATTTCACATGACTATCTAATATTCTGTCCAAGTTAACTCGGAAGGTTGTTAAGTTCCTCTGGATAGATAAATGTGAGGAAAATTTTAGGGTTCTAAAGAGAATGTTGTTAGTGTAAATGTGACTACATTACCCTATAGTATATAAGGGTTTGTAATTTATTTCAATGCTTCATAGAAGGGATTGTAATTTTTTCTTATGTAAAATAACATGGTTATAGACTATGCCTCACAATAGTTGAAGAATCATGAGAAAAATTTCCAAACTCATGATTTGGAGTTAGGAGTGGTAATTTATTCATTATATATATGAGGGAATTATCATTATGGGAAAAATTGTGACCAATATATCGATCATAAAACTCTGAAATATATATTCACACATAAGGAGTTGAACATGTGCTAGAGAATGTGGTTAGAGATGATATAGTATTATCATTTCCCAATACATTACCACCTTGGAAAAGTGAAAAATATGGCCGATTATTTGGTTTTAAGTGATCATTCTAGATAATCTATGATAAGGATAAAAAATCAAATATTTCTATATTTATAAAGGATGGATTTTGAAGTCTTATTGGAAGGGGAAAAATATTATCATTCATAAATGATTGTTCAACCTTATATTTAAGTATAGATTAAGGAGGAACAAGAGGATAATGAATAACTAAAAAATAAGGATAGAAATCTTCTTCAGTTTAACCATGATCAGGATGGAATGATAAGTTTTAGGAATCAAGTATGTGTTCCTTCCATACCGTACTTAAAGAAGGATGTGTTAGTGGAAGCCCATAGTTCTTCATTCTCCATTCACACTAGAAGTATGAAGATGAATATGGACTTAAAATAATACTTATGTGGGGGATGGAATGAAGAGAGATATCAAGGAGTTTGTACCATGATGTTTAGTATGAAATAAAGATAAATATGAATGAGAAATGTCTAAAGTGATGTCGCATCCATTACCTATAATAAAATGGAAAAGGATGAACATCACTGAGGATTGTGTCATTAGACTACCCAAAACCTATATAGGGTTTAATTCTATATGGGTGGTAGTTGATCAACTTACTAAATTAGCACACCTCATTTACATTAGAGAAGCTTTCTCTCTTAATAATCTTTCCGTAATATACAATAAGGAAGTGGTACAGTTTTATAGAGTATGACATTTTATTATATCAAATCAGGATCTGAGGTTTACCTCAAATTTCAGGATAAGTATTCAGAGAGAAAATAATAAAGAAATAATTTTTATCAAATTTTATCATCCTCAAACAGATGGAAATTTTTAATTAACAATTCAAACCCTAGATGAAATGTTGAGATCCTCTTCTCTATATATAAATGGTGGTAGGGATCAACACCTACCACTAATTGAGTTTTATTAAAACAACAACTTTCATTCAAGTATTCAAATGTCACCATCTGAATCCTAATATAGGATGAAATGCAGAGCTCCAATGTTCTAGGATGTGGTAGGATAATGAAATCTATTAGCACATGAGATTGTTTATGAAATGGTTGACAATGTTAAAACCATTCAACATCATAGTGTGGAAGTTCAAAGTCAGAAACAAAAATGCTGATAACCACCATCATCATCTATAATTTGAAGTTTGAGAAAAATTGTTTCTATGAATATCACCCCGAAGGAATGTTATGAAATTCAGGAAGAATGGGAAACTAAGACCTAGGTATATCGAAGAATTTGAAATTCATGATCATATCAGTACAGTAGCCTATCACGTGGAACTTACTCCAAATATCTCTCAAGTTCATGATGTGTTCCACTTATCTCTCATAAATATGTATGTACCTAACTCTTCACATGTACTGAACTCAGAGGTCATACGAATAGTGAAAGATCATTCTTAAGAGAAGAAAACTGTTGAAATTATGGAATGATGAGAGAAAATTCTACAAAACAAGGCCACTCACCTGGTAAATATTTTGGTGAAAAAATCACTAGTTACAGGAAAATACAGGGGAACTTGTTAATATTATGATTCATAAAAATACTCACTTGTTTTTACCCGAGTGATAAATTTCAAGGGAGAAATTCATTTTTAGGGTCGTATAATGGAACACCCAGAGTTTTTATGGGAATGTTTTTTTTTTGAAAAAATTTAATTTTTCATTTATATCTATAAATATACTAATTTAATTATTCCTTTTACACTCAACACTGACAGGGGGTACATTACACAAAACATCGACATGGAATATGTTACACATAACACCGACTTGGCATATGATACATGCAACACCGAGTTTTTGTGAAACATATATTTTTTCATTTAATTTAATGGAGATATTTATAACATATCCATTAGACAAATTTATATGAATATTAATACTCTATGATATTATATATATATATAAAAGATATATTTATAATGAAAGAGATGATTTTTTTAAAGTCCTTCAATTTTTTAAAACATCATTTTCTCGAATGAACCATTTAAGATAATGAATTTAATTTTATATACATTTAGATATTTAATTTTAAAAAATAATATTCATTTTATAATTTAGAACAAAAAAGTGTACTAGGATTAATTTTTATGAATTTTCTAAGTAACTTCATTTTCCGATGAATAGGGAAAAATACTACATTATAGTTAAAAACTAACTTTTATCTAATTAATTATTAATGATTAATGATATTAAAAATAATTTTTAAGGTATAATTATATATATATATTATATCTACAAATACAAGTAAATTCATTATAATATATTATACTTCAAAATTGAATATAAAATCTTAATAATCTTTTGAACTTTATCTTACATTAAAACCCTATTATTTCATCCTCTATGAAGAATTAGTACTAATTATAATTTTTTATCTTCTTTAAACTAAATTTCAAAAATATAACATACACCATTTTATTCAGAATATTATTTATATAATAATAATACCATGTTAATTTTTGACAAAAATGATTAGCAAACGTGATTAAAATTAATCATGGTAGTTAAGGATAAATAATGCTTAACTATGGACTAAACCATAAAATTAAAGGCCCAAATAAACTAGAAACAAGTAAAATTCTAATTTTATTAACACAGTTCAGAAATAAATCTTCCATTATTGAGTTTTGTTGTTGGGTAGAAGTTTTTTATTTAAGAACATGGTCAAACCAAACATGTTTCTAGAAATTTCAAATGAGTCCTTTTCCTTCCCTATAAAATGACACCACCTCTACCCATTCCTCAAACAATTCATACAAATTAGATTCATCCAATATCTAACCATGTATCCTCCCAAAAATCATACCTTATTCATTGATATCTCCCATTAGGTAGAAATATTCTCGTGGAAGCGTTCTAGCACAATCCGGAAGGTGTTACCCGCTGAAGTGGAAACATCTTCTCTCAAGCTCATTTCCTTTGTTTCCCTTAATAACCCCCTACACAATATTCATTCCATTATTGTGTGACAAAACCATAATCTCCCATATACTGGGATAATTTAATTAAAAGGGTGTGACCTACAATTACACATACCTCCATTAAATGGATGTTGAACAAACGATTTCTGTGTAAGGGGAACTACTATCTCATGAAATAATGATTGTTCATTTCTCCTATACCACTAATAATGGTGTAATTTATTATGGAAAATCTATTCATATATGTAATATATTATATTCACTATATATTTAATATTCTTTATTCCCTTTATGACACACATCTATTACTTTCCAATTGGTGTTCATCCACTAATCTCGTTTTAAGATGTGTGCATTACCTCCCCCTCAAAGGGATGTTATTTGTTCACAAAACACATGGAATGTATTAAAGATGGGCATAAAAAACACATATGATATATATTATATTTTAATTATATGGTAATAATGATATATATATATATATTTAATTTCCATACATTAATTCAATATGAAAATAAATCATCTTGAAAGGTTGGTGTGGTGCTAAATCCATGCAGATTGATGTGGACATTTCCAGACTTGAGACTGACCTTAACCAAATTCAAACTTCCTCTACTAATTCTTACTTTACCTCTGACCCTCAATCTGAAATTAACATTGCTTCCAAGATCAACTCCCTTCTACCCCTCAAAGATAACCTTATAAAATAGATCTTCAAAACGAAGTGGCTCACTGATGGGGACAGAAACACCAAATTTTATAATACCCTTCAAAGGATTAGGAAAATCAACCGTCCTCTATCCTCTCTGAAAGATAATGACAACTTTCTTTCCTCTTAAGCTGACATCTCCAATCTTGTTGTCACTTATTTTGAAAACATATTCAATTGTACCATATTAACAAGAACATTCTCCCTGGGATCATTCCGACATTGATCAATGAAGATGACAATCTATTTCTCTTGTCTCCTCCCCTGGATCATGAAATCAAAACCACTCTCTTTAGTCCAAATCCTGACAGTGCCCCTGGGCCTGATGGTTTCAATAATGGTTTCTTTCAACATCACTGGGAGGTTTTCCACTCAGATGTCTTTAAACTTGTCAAATATTTTTTGAAGACTGGTTTCCTTCCTCATGGTATAAACGGTCAATTTATCACCCTTATCCCTAAGGTTCCCAATGCCTCTTAAATTCACATCTTTAGGCCCATTACTCTAATTAATTCCATTTATAAAATTATTACCAATCTTATGGCCAAAATGATTTCTTTTCTATGTAATAAAATCATTTCATGGAACCAATTCGACTTCATCATGGGGATATCCATTCACAATTGCATTTGCCTCACCTCAGAATGCACCAAATCCGTAAATAAATTCTCCCAAGTGGGAAATATAGCCATAAAGATTGATTTTATAAAGGCCTTTGATGCTATTGACTGGACTTATATCTTCAAGGTTCTTCAAGCTTTTGGATTTAGTGATGTCTTCATTAGTATAATTCACTCTCTCTTCAACTCTGCCTCAATATCAATCCTAGTGAATGGATCTCCTGAGGGTTATTTTAAATGCTCTAAGGGAGTTCTCCATGGTGATCCTCCCTCTACCATTCACTTTGTAATTGTGGAAGAATACCTCAGTAGATTGATTTCCTCCATTTTTTCTCATGGTAAACTGAAACCCATCTCGGCTTCCATGAATCTATCGGTCCCGACCCATCTTCTCTATGCCTATGACATTATTCATTTTCTCAATGGAAACAAATGTAACATTCTCAACCTTAAAAAATCCCTATCCCAATATGAAGAGGTTTCTGGGCAATCCATCAGTTGGAGCAAATCTTTTATTTTCTTTGGGAAATCATTCCCCTTATCTCGAAAAGGCCACAACATTGATAATCATGGCATCAAGGAAGGTTCTCTTCCTTTCACTTATCTTGGAGTCCCCATTTTCTAGGGCAGGCTGAAATCTATTTATTTTAATAATGTGGTTGATCAAGTGATTAATCAGCTCACTTCTTGGAGAGGGAAATCGCTGTCGATGGTTGGTAGGATTTGCCTTGTGAAATCGACCATTACCTCTAAGCTGGTTTATTCCCTCATGATCTATAAGTGGCCTCTCGGACTTCTCACGAAAATTATTACTTATATTAAAAATTTTGTCTGTTCTGGAAGCATCATTGAATAGAAATTTGTTACCATTTCCTGGTCCACCTGTTTTACCCCTCTTGATAAGGGTGGCCTGGATATTAAAAATCTCAAGTTATTCAATGAGGCCCTCCAAGCAAGGCTCACATGGATACTGATAAATAACACCTATGACTCCCTTTCTTTTCTTAGAAATAAATTTCTTATAAGATTAAATAATTGGAATTTAAGATATGTTCAATATTCTTTTTGGCCTTCTCTAAGAAACTCTTTTTCCCGCATCATGAATAACTCTAGATGGTTGGTTAGCCTGGACTCCACCATCCATTTTTGGATGGACAACTAGATAGGCTCCCCTCTTGTCTCCATACATCCTCCTAATTCTTCTCCTGATATCATTAATTGAACTATTAAGGATGTGATGAATTATAGAACATTAGAGCTACCTGAATCTATCATGAAAGTGGTTGATAGCTACACTTTCTCTAGCGATGAAGACCTTCTGGTTTGGGAACCAGTGCACAATGGTATGATTGATTCTAAAATTTTTTATAAACACTATTTCTCCTACTATGATTCTGTCTTTTCCTGGATAATTTTTTTAAAAAAACTTGGATTAAACCTTCCAGACTCAACCTTATTTGGCGTCTGGTGCACAAGCGTATCCCCACTGAGAGTTATCATCAATCCTTTGGCATTCACCTCTGTTCTAAATTCCCCCTCTGTCACCAACTCCAATAAGATATCAACCATCTCTTTTTATATTGTGCTATGGCTTCTGATATGTGGAATATTATTGCTAACATATTTGATTACAGATGGCCTCATTTTGACAATATCCTTTTGCAACTAAAGCACTGTGTGGAGCTCAAGCTCTCCCCTCAAATCAAAAACCTCTTCCTTTCTGTCATGGAGGAGCTCCTTCACATTATCTGGTATGATATAAATGACTCTATTCATAATAATCACTCACACAATCTTCCTATAGGTCGCACGAGATTCCTGATTGGTATCAAAGATGATTCCTCGAACCAGAAAGCTAATTACGACAACACGATTGGTGACTTTGTGATCCTTAGGCATCTACAGATTGATGGAATTTTCCCTCATCCAAAGCATCTTCTCGAAGTCTTCTGGCAAGTTCCAATTCCTGGATGGATCAAGATCAATGTTGATGAGGCTTCCAATGGTAATCCTGGCCCTGCAGGTTGTGGGGAAATTTTCTGAGACTCTATAGGTCAATGTCATGTATGCTTCTATGGTAGCTGTGGGATCAATTCCTCCCTTGAAGCTGAAATGATGGCTCTCATCCACGCTATCCAATTTGTCAAAAAAGGCTGGAATCATATCGGGATTGAAAGAGACTCCACCACCACTGTCCAAGCCATTTGGAATGGAGTTTTCCACCTCTCTTGGACTCTTACTACAAGATGGAAGAACTGCCTGAACACACTTTTAGAGATATGATATATTGCCACCCATGACTACTGTGAAGCTAATACGGTTGCCGATGCGCTTTCCAACTAGGGGATCAACCAAGACATTACATGGTTTGATGTGTTACCTAACGACCTCCTTCCTGTGCTTGCAAAGGACTGTAATAAAATTCCCACCTTCGGACATTTTTAATTTTCTCTCTTTATAATAATATTTTTAGTCTTGGTCATTGGCCAGGACAATGTTCTAAAACAAAATTCTATATGACAATAAAGACAGAAACACCATTTATGTGTACATACGACATAATGACTCTCTGAATGGTGTATTCCATTCCATACAACTATATTATATATCTTTTTATAATAAAAATTTTATGGATATAAATTATATTTATTTCAATTTACACATTTTGGAATCATGATATAAGTATAAGGACCAATTATATAACAAATTAAGACACATGCGAAAAAGAAAACGAATATTACCTAAAGTGAAACCATAACATATAATCATTAACAATCATGTAATATAAGGTCATATATGGTATTATGTTTTAGAATATAATTATTTAAATATTTTTTAATAAATTTATATTTATTATATAGAAATAATGTATGAATACAAAGATATTCATGACACATGGTATGCGGATTTCATCTCACTTTTAATTTTTGTGAGATACAAGCTATGCTCACCACTTTTTAATTTTGTGTGGTGTATAGACTACACATGATTTTATTAAATGTATCTTGTACCTAAATTTATGGTCATTAACATATCCATTCAAAGGTCATTATTTAATGGTGTTAATCTTTCACATGTTACTAAATCTGTAAAACAACTGTGTCTCATTTTCCTTCATTGAGACTCATGTTTTGTTATGCACATAAACCCTTTTTCAAGGAGTATGTACATCCATTATACATTATTGGTAATGAAATATTATTATTATAATTATATCATAAGACTAATTTAATATCCATCTATTACATGGAGAGTATGATCCCATGTCACCCTGTTATAATAGTTTATTGAGACAATCTCATCGCTTTCTGAAATTGTTTATGATTATTCATCCTTGAATTAAATCTTATGATCCATCTCTAATGAATATTCATGAGTTTACTTATTATATATTTATTCAAAATATTATAATTTTTTAGTACCACTTTTACACTATTTTGTACTTATTATAATGTTTTTACTAAAATCTAACTGTCTCTCTCATCAATCAGAAATTAATTTTATTTAAAAAAATAATGTTGTCAATTTTTTTTCAGAAACTTTTTAAAAAGTGTTTTCGAAAGACCCATGATGATCATTTTCAAGGAAAAAGGATATTTAAAAATTATTTATTGTATTCAAAGAATCATGTATTGGTTTCAATTCTATATTCCAAGGAATTTTTTTAGATTGTTTTATGTTTTAAGGATCACTTTTCAAATAAAAAAGGATATCTTCATTATGAAATGTAATAAAAGTTATTTAAAAATTATTTACAAACTATTATGACACCATTGGTGTTACTAAATCCTTTATGATAAAATTATTCAATGTTCTTATTTATATTCATTCAATGAATGGATTTTTTATGGCATGATTTTATAAAACCCGTTTCGCTTTCACAAGTTATATTCTCTCCAACTCACTTCTTTTCATGGGTTATGTTTATGATGAACTTATTTTGAATCCTATCTGTTTCTACCGGTTATGATATGTTAACATGTTTATGATACCCATTTCCTTTCGGGGGTTATGATATGTTTATTTACGATCATGTGGAACATGAGTGTATGATTTAATTATGTGATGGGTGGGACCTATATCTCTCTCCAATGCGTTAGTTAAAGGTTTATATCTCATGAGATAAACTATGATGGTCTTGGGAGTGAACATTGACTACTATGATGGCCATTGGAGTGAACCATGACTACTACAATTTCATGATGAGTGAACTTATTCTACTATGATGGCCATGGGAGTGAACCACAACTACTATAGTGGTATGGGGTGTGAACCCATAATACTAAGATGGTTATGGTAGTAATACCTTAGAAACTATGGAAATCATAATTTGGTTATGTGTTCTCCACAATTCCTTATCTTACTCTTATTTTATTCATTCATTGATTGTGTCCTTTACATCCTTTTTATTCCTAACTTATGAACTGACAAGATTTATTCCATGATTCATATATATGATCATTGATATGAACAATATTCTCTAATATATTCATCATCACATTCTCATAACCTTATTCTCGGGTTTATGCTTACATGTCTCCCTTTTTTACCCTTACTGAGCATTTGAGATCGCTACTTTTTATTATCCTTCCCTAGTGTGCGAAGATACGTATTATGTTAGAGGAGTCCAAAAAGGGTGGTGGTCAAGAAGAACCCAATGGGAGACAATATAGCTCACATATGTATCAGTGTTTATATATTCCATGTTTCTAAAGGCACTAGACTAGTATGGTCTTCTTGTGCCTATTTGTGTAGTGTTTTTTGTTTTCCCCAAATGTTATGTAATGGTATTTTTTTAAATGTGGGAGTTTCTATATATGACTCTTCCATGAGGATCAATACCGCAATCACGAATCCTAGGTGTGATATTATCCCTATTAGGGATAAACCTCATGTATCCACTACCATGGGGTGTTATGATCCATTTTAATGGTAAAATTATGTGTGACATTATCCCACATAGGGATGAAAATACAGGATCCATATCCAAGGGGAGTTTTGATCCATTCACCCTAAATCCACATCGATGGATAATTTTCATCATGCCATCGGAATACCCTAGTGTGAAAAATAGATTATAGGGAAAAACATCCTAGGTCTACCTACATGTGGAATTTTAATCCATTACATTGGTAAAATATGATTTAAAATAATCCCTCCATGAGATTCACCACCTGGATCCACCTCAATGGGGTGTTCTAATCCATTCATCCTGAATCCACCTCTATGAGGTGTTTTGGTTTATTTTATTAGAAAAATTAGGTATTAAATCATCCATCATAGGGATTCACAATAAATATTTTCCACTACATGGTTTTTTGATCCATTCACTATGTATCTTCCATTATGAGTAATATTTATCCCACCATTGGTAAACCAAGGTGGGACATCATCCCTCCTAGGGACGTACCTCCTGAATCTGCCTACATGGTGTGTTATGATCTATTCACCCCCAATATACCTCCACATGGTGTTATAATCCATTCCATTTGTAACAATAAGTGTGACATCATCCCAACTATGGAGGTTCCACATATATCCACTTCCATGGGTGGTTATGTTCCATTACATTGGTAAACTTAGGTGTGGTATCTTCCTTTATAGGGACTCACATCCTAGATTGGACTCAATAAATAATTTTGATCCATTGGTAAATGCATGTGTTACATATTCCATCCCAGTGATGCACCACCTGGTTCTACCTCAATATAATGTTTGGATCGATCCATAAACATAGGTTTGAAATTTTCTCTTGTATGGACAAACCTATTTGATTAGAATATATAAGGCTTTACATCCCTTCTCTACAAGATGTTAAAATCCTTCTCCAATTTGTCTCAACAAGATATTCTGACCCACAACCATGGGAAGTATAAATTTTCACCTAATTCATAATACATACCATGTTATAAACACCTGATGTCTAAGGTAAAAATACATGGAAGATATACACCCTTAGATTTAACTACTTCATGATCGACACAAGATTATTTTGGTTCCATTCCTAAGAAACCTCACATTAGATATCCTCTAAAAAGAAATATATATTGGTGCCAAATATACCTGATGTCAAAACATGACCATAAATTGCCAACATGAATACTCACCCTAACCAAATATTGTTTCCCTGATGAGATATAAGTAGTGTAATTAACTACTGTAGACCTCAAAATTGAACTGTGAATGAGTTCCATGAACATGGATCATAACATTGAGGGAGATTAATAATTAGAAAAGAGATCAATGGAGGAATCACATGAAGGAGGAGATTATATCCTATCACCCCATTTCGATCATGGAATAGACACCAAAAATGAATGTAATAAATGTTTTCCACCTTGGGAAGGTGGGAATACGGGGCATGAAAACGTTCACCATGCATGGCCTCAAAAAAATAGTTAGAATCTAGGTGGATATAAGAAATGTTCCAATTATAGGATGGTTTATTTGTATTGTTTTGTTGGTTGGGTTCCAATAATATATATTTTAAGGGGGTGATGGTGGTCTTTTGTTTGACGATGATGGCAGTGACGATCAATAGTGGTGGGCATAGACTGAGGACATGCAAGACAAGCGTGAATTTCAAGTGTGGGTAATGACATGTGGATTGAGGGCGACTAAGGTAATGTGGTATTTTCCTACCTTCTAAAATTTTACTTTTTTTAATTTTTTATAGTTTTTAAATTATATTTTTAGCTGGTGGTTTTCTGTGATGCAGTTGATGTGGAAATTATTTATTGGATATTCCTGTTGAATATAAATATGATTTAGGATTAGTATTGGATGATGTGATTTTTGTGAGGGTTCTCACAGAAACAATAAAATATGATATCATGGATATAAAAATATTATCCTTGTGGTAGAACAATACGATATTTATAAATAGATGTGAAATAATATTAAGAACACATAATGATTACGAACAACATTTTTAAATAGAACTATTATTATTAATAAATTATAATTTCTTATTTATAAGATAGAAATAAAAATTATATATTTTAATATTATAAAAAAATATTTAATTTTGAATTTATTAAATATAAATTAGTTTATGAGTAATTTTTTCAATATTAGAAAAATAATCTATTTTTATGTAAATTGTGAAAAAAACTAATTTTTATATTGGAATCATTATAATATAACCTTGAAATTTTTTATTTATTTTGGATTGATAATATAATTTTTTTTTATAAGGTGGAAAAAATATTTGAAAATACTATAATTAGGTTATAAAATACAACAATATCATTTTATAAAATTAAGAAATATCTAATGAGAAAAAATAATTTATTTTTTAATTAAATTTATGCATGGGTAAATTTTCTCTTGGTTTAAATTTAATGCCATAAATCAAATTTTTGGAAAATAATATTCTTTTTATTTCCATTTTAATTAATAAATATGATAGATTTTTAATAAATAAATTTATTATTAAAAAGACAATTTTTTAAAAATGTTGCTTGATGAGTTTTGTGTTATGATACTAAAATTAGTTTCTAAAAATTTTGTAAATATTTTTTTATAAATTGATTTAAATATATAAAATTATCATTTTCATATTATTAAATAACATAAATTTAAAACATTTAAATTAAAATTGTTTTCGAATTGTTAAATTGGAGTTAATAAGAAAAGAATGAATTATGGTAATTATTGTTTAACATATTGAATGTGGTTAAAAAATGTGGAAAACATGTGCCATATTGTATGGTGGATAGTGGATTGACCTTATCATACACCCACACCATTATTTTCCATTTTTTATCCATTAACCTCGATTAATATAGTTAAATTAAAGAGAAATAAAGAGTATTTACAAAAAAACATTTTTCACTTATAAAAGGATACCAAAACCTTTCCATTTATCCAACCATTATAATGAATTTTATAAATAATATCTACCATAGTCCTTCCTTGATACCCTTACAATTCATTTTATTCCTTGTTCCTATAAATATTCCTCACTAAGGATCTTTAAGGAGTTACCAATCGGTGAACATCCAAGGGAGAGGTAATATTGTACATCCAAAATTGTAGTTATTTTCATATTCTACACACCAAAAATCACATATAAATGTGATGTTAGGATTACACTATTATTTTTAAAATTATGAGTTTTTATTATAGTAATGGAATATGAATTTTATTTTTTCCACCAAAATCATTAACAAAAATGGAAACGTCATAATATATGTGTGAATACTACCACCTCCATGATTGATGTATAAAATTTTAATCCACCCAAATATATTTTAGGTTAATAAAATTTATTGAATTAAATAATATGACATTTTTCACATAATTAATTTTTCATAAGAATATTATTTTGTTTCATATTTATTTCATTAATAATTAAATGTCATAGTAACTTTAACAACCATAAATAAACATAACATGGTACCCTCATTAATTTGGATATATTTTGGTATAAATATTGAAAATGTATATTTCTTGTAATAATAGAATAAAAAAGAACATAAAACTCCACATGTATAGATATGTTAAGGATCTTTTACAACACCTATGATCATGATCAACAAACTAAATTCGTTATGAATAAAATAACTGAACAACCCCAAGTAACTGATGTAATCCAAAATAATATTAAAAATAAATATAAAATGAAAATAAATATAAATTATGAAATTTAATATTGGTGAATAATTTTATATAGTATATATTTATGTAACATAATTTAATTATTTGGGATGTTAGGAGAAATTATAGAGCACTTTCAATCAAGTTGTTACTGGATCCTCTAAACCACAACCCTCACATTTTTTTTACATGTTATCATTTTATTTCTACATTTACCATTTTCTTATTCATAAATATATAATACATATTATATATAATTTCACAGTTCATATACAACTAGTTTACTTTACCTTTCATTTTTTGGAATGTATATTTTTATATTACCATTGAAATTTTCTCTTTTAAGTGAACCCGATTTAACAGAATTTAACTATTCCTAATTCAAAGTTAGGTATCACACATTTAAATGTTTTTTCTTATCATATATGATTTAAAAATTCCCTCTTTATGTAATGAAAACCATTTTTGACAAATTTCTGTTTTTAAAATAAATTTTTTTTGTGATGACCATTTTATAATTTTGAAAATCTTATCCTAAGTTGCATGTTTTTATTCTTAGTACTCCATTTTTCTTATGAATTTTTCATTAAATAGGACTATAGGCTAATATGAAACATTATTGTTAAAATTTTAATTACAAAATTATTTAACACATTATTTTATTGATAATATATATGACATAGTTCTTATTTATATCATACAAAATATTGTGAAACCTTGTTCCTTATTATGGGTTATATCATAACATAATTTAAATAGGGATTCTTTTTCTAATACAGATCAATCACTCATGTAAATATTATGATGTGATGGGTGGGTCTGATATGGACCACAAATTCACCAGGTAATGTTTATGTATCACGAGACACTTTTCATGGTGTATGATTTGTTAGAATAAGAATATTGTATTATGATGGTGGTTAGAATGAGCATATGATGATTATGATAGAGGTTAGACAATGTTATGTTTTCTTGTAGTTTATCCTTTAAATTTGGTTATTATTTAATTATTTATGATGATTCCACTTGTTTATGATTCCATGATATTATGATGGAATTACCTCATTAAATGTTTCCATGTGTATGATTATCCTCTATGTAGAATCTTGTTATTCCCACCTAATCCATTTACGCCATCATGTTTTATAACGATTATTCCCATACTAGGATATCTAACTCAGCCATTTCCTAATTTATTTTCTATAGGGTATACTATACAATTATAGAAAATATATTTTATTTTAGAGATATATATATATGTGGTGTTTTAAATAATGATTAATTTTTTCAATATGCTATATTTAATTCTCCATTAATAAAAATATAATAGAACTAAAGATCATTTTCCTGTATTGTACTGAAAGTATGTTATAAATCACGTATTAATCTACGTTAAAGCCTTGTGGTTTTTTATTTTGTATTAAAGGAATTTTCTAGTAAGATTAGGGATTAGGTTGATAAAAGGAATTAGTTAAAACCCATAGGATAATCCAGAGTATTAGATAACATCTTAAAGTACTGGTAATGTAATGGTTGTGTAGTTTTATTAGAAAATATGTCACTGTATATATAATAAAAATTGTTCAATTCTCTAGGGCAGTTATACCAAGGGGTAATAATCCCAAATAGGGCATGATTTCTATTAACACTACCATGACCTAGTCCACAACAACATGTCCTATCTACAAACCTTGATAGTCACTCTTATGGGGTATATTTTTGGAAATCACTTTCTCTTCTAAAATCATTATTATTTATTTATTTCTTTTTTTCATTAACGGATTTCATTAAATGTATGAGATAGAATAAATAAGTGTATTCCTGGTATAATTAAATAGTTACAAGATTAACTAGGTATGCCATAGTTGAAGCAAAATTATCATAGGTTGAAATGAAGGTTTATTTTGAGAATATATTTTCTAATTGAGATTTCATAATCATATTCTATAATTATTTTGGAGATCATTATACTCTTTTGGGTTTAATAACATGATTAAAATTAGTCCACAATGATAAAGATGATAAATGTGTCTATCTAAAAATTACTGTATTATAATTGAACAAGGGATCAATCCTAAATGGTTGAGAAGATTAGTATTTTAATTTTTTCTATAAAATTTTAGTTTCTTAGTCTTACCTAACTCAATTAGGATGGATGAATAATAGAAATTAAAAATATCAATTTTCATCTATGATTAATATTTATCAATAAAATTATGGTATATTATAAATGGTATGAGAGTTTTCTAATACATATAATGAATTTTCATCAGTAGTGTTATATTGAACATATGTAAATATTTATTAAATTCTATCAATAACCTTGAAAATTTATTTTTTGAAAATGTAATATTTTTTTGGATAACTAGTATGTATGATTAATCTATATAAAACTATTAATTTTAATATATTATTGATATTGGAGAAATAAATGAATGATCAATTTTTAAAACAAGTGTTATAATTTATCAGCAACAAGAAGATTGATAATTAATTAATTATATTCTTTGTGATGTTTGTCACATTTTATGGTCTATGATATATATGTAGAGCTGTGTCTGACTATCTGAACTAGTGGTTGAAGATAGGGGTTAATTTTTCAAAGGATATATGTATTCTTTATAGTTTAATGTCATGGATAATCATATGAAGTATGTATATACAAACTTCATTACATGATTGTATGAATGATCAATGTTGTTTGAGTTAAGATTAATAAATTTTAATTTCCTTAGAAAGTAAGGTAGATTTCATATTAGATGTTATATCCTAAATGATGAATATATTATGAGTATTATCACTTATATTAATTAGTTTGGACTAATTAAAACGGAATATATTCCATTTATTTATGGGGGGACAATGTGACACCCTATGTTTTTTTGGAAGATTATTACTTTTATAAATCTCCATCTATAATTATAATTTTTTTAACTTGACATGAAATTTTTTGGAAACAATACAGATGATATGTGATTTGAACTAAAAAAAACCATCATTCATATGTATACCATTAAAAAATAAAATAAAACTATGCATTTCACACCATTGAATGTCACTCCCCATTAATAAATTATTTTCATTTAAAATGCATAAAAAACTATTCGAAAATATATAGAAAAGAGTAAAATCATCGGGACTAAGCAATATATTGGATCATCATCAAACATGAGGATTAATAATACCCAAAAAAAACCCATAATACGGAAGATATATATGAAATCACAAATCATTATGAACAATTTACAATATAAAATAAGAATTTTGCCTTACGAAGTGTGATTGGAAAGAATGAATAATTTTATATGTCTATATATTGAATTGAAAATTATCCATTATAAATAGAGAATTTTTAATATGGTCATTGAAAATATTATCATTTCAAATATTTTTATTTTTCATATATCAAATAAATAAACCAAATTTCTGTGTCTCTAAAAAATATAACAGACAATCCAATTCAAATATGGAATTGTAATATTATAAGTAAGTATATATCTGTGTGAAACATATAAATATTATTTATATTCCTATTAAAATATCATTTTATGTATTAATAAAATGAACATAAATATTTCATGATAAATTCAGTAGTAAAATTAAATTTGAGAACATAAATTATAAATAAATGTTATTTGTTAAAGCGTATTTAGTATGAAAGTAATATTTATTTTAGAAAATATATTTTATTATGTTTTGTTTATTTTTTCATAATAAATTAAATTTAATATTTTAAAATATTAATATATATAAATTCTTAAATATTAATAACAGTTAATTTAGAGGTTGATTTAAAATAATATGAAGAACACATAATGTTTTAAAAGTCCTTCTTTAATATTTTTTGTTTATTTATAATTTATAATTTTCACATAGAAGCTAAATATAGAAATTTTAAAAATTTATTTTTATAAAATTATAATATTTTTGTTATTAGTTAAACAAAAATTTTCCTAGGGTGGATTTTTGAGATTGTCATAAATTAATCAATTTATAGGTGCATAGTGAAAAATATTGATTTTTCTAACACCATAACCTTTATTTTATTTAGATGTTTTTGTAATTTTTTTTTGTAATATATATATATATATATTAATAAATTAAAAATAACCCATTAAAAATACTACATCCAATTTATAAAACCCATGATTATCATTTTTGAATATTGAGAAATATTTCATTAAAACAAATAATCATCTATCTCTTTAAGAAAAATTATTCTTGGGGAATTATTTTCTGGTTATATTTTAATTTCAAATAAACCTTATTTTAAAAATAATAATATTTTTAATATCATTATAATTAAAAACATTGATAATTTTTTCAATACATAAAATTTATGCTAAAAAATATACTATTTCAACAACAAAATGTGAATTTATGCATTATTTATGATAATACTGAAAATAAATTCTCTAAATCATAGATATTTGGTTTCTTAATATTATTTTACTATTTAAAATATTCACATTAAAATTATTAAATAATGAATATTTAAATAATGTCTACTGAAATTAGTTTCCAAGCATGAAATCAGAGTGATCATGGTAAGGGTAAATTAGGGAAAAAATGTTTTAACATTGACAACATCGTTAAAACTTGAAAAAAATTTGCGATATTTAATGATGGATGGATTATCATCCTCTCCTCATTCTGAAAATAATTCTTGGCTAATTTTTTACTCTTTATCCATGACCGATGGAGTGATATTACTACGAAATAATGAGTTTTAACAAGAATAACCTTTCATAACATATTAAGGGAGACCATATCGTCCCTATTTATACTCCTATAAAAAATCCTTATACCAAGAAACGATATTCCCAATTATCTCCTTAACACCATCCCCACACTAATAAATCCTTGGGTTTAATAGAAGACCAAGATAAAGAGCCATATGTAGTTACTAAATAGTGAAATACCAAAGGTTAGGTAATACTATTCATCCTAAATTTCTTGTCATTTTCATCATCTAAACCCCATATATCCCATATATCAATTATGTTATGATAACACTATAATTTTTATTACTCTTAAAATAAGTCCCAAGCCTTAAACATCACATAATCTTGAATTAAGTGGTGTAATCACATTGACTATCTTTTCAGGTTTAGATTATTAGAAAATTAGGCCATAACTATTACATTACATCATGAATATTAAATATAGAAACTACAATTAGTATCCATTTTTTCATAAAATAATTTCTCTTAAAAGAAAATAAGTATTATTTTCCTAATATAAATATTCTGGAAATCTTACTTTATCTTACCCTTCCTTATACCCTGTGAAAATCATTTCAAAGACTTGGGATGAGCATAAAAATCTCAGTAAGGGTTATAAAATAATGAAAGAAAACATTATTACATAAATACATTCAAAACATAAGATATTTAACACACCTCATGAAATCACAATATTTATGAATAACACATAGAAATCATAAATCATAAAGGTAACTTGCGGTGTCTATAACATACATACATTGTAGCTTTCATAGCTATGTAGGGATTTACATATGGAATACCCATCATAGTATATTCCATAAATCTCTTATGAGAAACATTAAAATTTTACTTCGTCACATTACCCAATGCAGTGGAGATCTATCTCAGGATCACCTGCCCATGGTTTGTTCTGGTACCACCCATATGGGTAAAAAATTCCCAAGAACCATAACATAATAATAACACATGAACAAGCATAAAGGAAATAAAAAATTTCTACATTACAATCAAAATATAACATTTTAATATATTGAAATAATCAATATATTATCAAAACCACTTTCTATATAAAAATATGTAAGAAGAGTATATGATATTTATTTTCTATATAGAAACATTATGTCTTGTTAAAGAATCCAAATATCATATAATGCTTGTTGTGGTGGAAAGGTTGTTGTCACCATGTACATTAAAAAGAAACATTCATTTTGTCATTTAGTAAAACTATTTGTAGATAAAATATTCCCTTTGAATTAAATTAAAAATAAGAGGGGTTTATACACTATATAAAGGAATATCGTGTATAAATCAAAGTATTCCTCAATGAGAGGATATTGAGCTTAAGTCTCTTACCTCATGTCTGACTTGACTCGTTCATTATTTAATATCTTGACTATTAAAATAAAGATATTTAATACTATCTTGATAACATTTTTCAAGTTTAATAGTTCTTTTATATCACATATTACCACTTTATAAACAATACATAATCATTTGAGTTAGTAACAGTCATTTTGACGATATTTGGTACTTGAGTCAAAAATGAACTTCCTATAATTACAAAGTAGTCCTTGTGGTCAAAATTCCATTATCTACAGAATTAAATTATTTATTTATATAGATTATATATCCATTATATATATATATTTATAATAGTACATAAAATTTGGAGATAAGAAACAAAATACGCGGTTCATGGAGACGATAAGCCGTACGTACGCATGAAGACTACATTCACTTCTATTAATTGAATGAAAATGTGATGATAGGAAGTTATATTATAATTAAATTATAATATAATATATTATTTCCTAACATAATCCTTTATACATTCCACATAAGGCATGAACGAGTCATATCACTTTGCGGGGGCAGTAGTCCGCAATCCTCAAATGAAATCATAGCGTTTACCCATAATGAAAACTATAAAGGTATGATATAAATGAAAGATAAAGACATATTTAGACAAAATAAATATAATATATATCACATATAAAAATAGTTCCACCATAATTTCCACCAGGATAAGTGTTTCGAGATAATTGAATAGTCGTCGTTTCGTGAGGGAGTAGTTCTCCGTCCACAGAAACAGTATGTTCTTATCCATTATATAGAGGTGTATGGATTTTTAGTTATAATAAATATCATAAAAACAAACTAGTATATTGAGGATACTATTTTAGTTATAAAATAATGGAACAAATAGAGTTTATGGGGTTGTAGAAGGAAAATAAAAGAAAATAACTTGAGAGAAAACATTACCTTTAAAAAGGGTAACTCCCTTTGGGTTGAACCAAATAGATTTCTTTATTTTCCTTATACCAAATTTAAGGCTTCAATATAGAATAGAGGTATGTTGGGAGAATATTTGGGTATATTTTGGACAAGCCAAGGGGGCTTGATAGGTGGGAGTAAGGGTTATAGGAGATAGATTTTTATAAGGGGGAGGAGGGGGTCTTTAGGAAAGTTTGAAAATATTATATTATTATAAATTGAATTTAGATTTCAAAAGGTCCCAAACCAATTTAATTCAATGATAAGGTGAGTAATGTTCTAAATCCTCTCATGAAACTTGTTTTAGACATGTTTTGGGAATAAAATTATCCTTCTCTTTTAGATTTAACCTTTAGTTAACTAATTTGACTTTTACCATGTGCTCTTGTATATTCATAATATATGGTTAATAAATTTACTATAAAATAAAAATAGACCAAAAAATGCATCATTAATGAAATTAGTTTCATAATATATGTCATTTGGTAGATTCATATATTTAAGGATAATTTTATCATTTAATAAAATAGTATTCATTTTAAAAACTCATTTATGTCAATTTATAAACTATTCATATCTAGACATTCAAAAAATTTATAACTTTATTATTTTGAATAAACATCATTAATTCAAATATAACAAGTTATAATCATCCATATAATTATTGGATAACATAAAATGTTTCAAAATAAATTTATTTTAATATTTTTAATCTCATTTATTTAAAGAATCCATTAATGAGGTAATCATTACATCACCATTGTGTCATAAATAAATTTTTTTATTTGAGATCTAAAAATTTTAAATAAAATACCATGATATATATGAAATATTTTTATATTTGTAAATACTATTAATTTTCAATAATATCACTTATATTACCAATTATAAGATTTGTTTTACTAAGTGATATATGATTATGTTATATATTTCATAACTAGAAATTAATTTTTATAAATTTTATTTTCACTTACAAGTGACTCCATGGGGTCCCAAATTCGACGGGAGGATTCCCATGGTCAGACATGTATCATAAAATATAATTATGACATGTGTTAGGGAAATTTAATATTATTATAATATTACTTTTTACCCTTATTTACTAGATTTAAATTCTAACCATGGTAAATAAAATATTTACTGAAGTTACTATTCATAATGTCTAAAAATAAAAGTTACATATTTAAACAATGTGGACCTCATAATTCCAAATATTGAATCCATATTTCTAAATTTAAAACACATATGTTTCAAAAATTAAGTTAAAAATAATTCTCGTTGTTAAATACAAAAAGAGCGTTTCTATGAAATAATAACTATCAAAATATTTACATTTATTTATGTCCAATTTCAAGGTTAAATTACATCAAATGACCAAAATTGGATTAAATTGAAAAAATATATCCTAATTAAACTTTAAAACCAATTAAAAAGATATCTTATCCATTTAAAAAATTATATTAAAAGGCAGTTTTGAATTAAAATGCAGTATTTTTCACTATTCATTAAAATGTGAACATTATCAGAAAAATTCCAAAATATCAAACCAATTAAATTTTGGTGTCTAGATTATAAAGTTTTTTTTCAAATAGAATATATAAATTTTAAGAAAACAAGATTTAAAATGGGTTCGCTATCAAAAGGCAGTAAAATGACCTTTTAAAAATATTGGAGTTTTTTCATGTTTAAAATCAGATTCAATCTCATTTTAATCCTCTAAATTTTATTGTATACATGTAAGGACATTTAAAAAAATGTATGATCATATTTTAGTTAGTTTTATTCATTCCCACCAATACAACTTCTAGGCATTAGTCACCATTTTAAATAATATAATATTATTTTTTTTGTATGACTCAGCCTTGTGTGCAACATGAGATTTCAGAGAAACCGATTGTTGCGTGTCGGGTATGCCATCGAACATAGCATCCCCTTTAATGTAAAATTAATATTTAATTCAATAATATTAATAAATTTGAAAATAAAATATTCTTTATTTACCTGGGATGTCACATCCTTCCACTCTTTGTGAAATTACGTCCTCGCAATTTTATTCATAGATCAAATAAATGGGGTTATTTGTCCCTCATAAAAATCTCATACTCCCATGTTACCTCATCAACCATATGGGCTTTCCAGTAAATCATTAGCTGATGAATTATCTTATTCCTCAACACTTGCTCTATTCAGTCAAAAATCTAGGCAGGTTTTTCCTCATAAGATAGGCTCTCTTACAACTGAACAACCTCTAGACTAAAAAAATGAGATAGATCCGACATATAATTTCTCAACATTGAATCATGAAAAAAATTGTCTACCAAGGATAAAATTAGAGGTAATTCTAGTATTTAGGAAACTAATCAATCATTCTCAACAATGTCATAGGGTCTAATGAACCTCAGACTCAGATTTCCCTTCATACCAAAATACATCATAGTTTTCCATGGAGAAACTGTGAGAAAGAATTGATCACCATCCTTGAAATAAAGATCCTTCCTCTGGTTATCTGCATAAATTTTCTACATACTCTAAGCTATTCTCATGTGCTTTTGAATCAAAAAAACGTTTTATACAATCTCATCTACCAATTATGGTCCCACCAACTACCCTTCAACTACTTCTTCCCATGAAGCTGGAGTTCAACACTGCTTTCCAAATAATGCCTCAAATAGAGCCATATGTATACTGGAATGAAAACTGTTATTATAAGAAAATTCAACCAAAGAGAGATGTTGGTCCCAAATTCCTTTTTATTCCATTGATAAATCACGTAACATGTCTTACAATATATGAATTGTTCGTTATGACTTTCTATTTGACTGTGGATGAAAATCAATAGTAAAATTTAATTCCGTCCCCAACAACTTCTGAAGGCCTTTCTAAAACATAAAAGTAAACCTATGATCATGATTAGATACAATAGATAGGGGAACTCTTTTTAACCTGATTATCTCTTTAACATAAAACCAATAATGTTTATTTATAGACATATTATCTCAAAAAGGAAGGAAATGAGCATATTTATTTAATCGGTCAACAATAACCCAGATTGTAATGGTACCTCGAGTTGCCTTTTTTAATCCCTCAATGATGTACATGGATATATTTTCCAATTTGAACTATAGAACTGGTAAAGGTTGAAGCATCCCTTTTGGTAACTGTTTCTCTGCTTTTACCTATTTACAAGTCAAACACTTCACAGTAAAGTCATCAATATCTCATTTCATTCCATCCCTCCAGTAATACACCCTAAGATCATTGTACAATGTCGTACTGTAGGGTTGAACTGAAAATGGAGAAATATGAGTTTCACATAACAACTCATTATTCAAATGTTAATCAAAAGGATCACATTATATCTTCCAAAATCTCAAAATACAATCATTATCAATGTTAAAATCAGGCAACATACCCTTTTGAACCAACTCTTCCTATTTCTGCAACTCACTATCTTCTTTCTAGGATTGCTTAATTCTGTCTAATAGAGATGATTTCACTGACACATAAAACAAAACAGAGGAATATTTTTCACTAACAACTTCTATTCCAAATTTAATCAAATCATTAATTAAAACATCTTGTTTCTAATATAACATTGTTAATATAAAAGTATTTTTTCGACTCAAAGCATCGACCACTTTATTTTTCATTTCCTGGAAGGTAATGGATCAGGAATTCATAGTCCTTGATTAATTATATCCATATCCTCTGTCTCATGATGAATTCTTTTTGAGTTAATTTACAAATCAATATTTTTTGAACAATATTTATTTCACACTTTACTTCATAAAAATGATGCCCCAAAATTTTTAAAGAAAAAACAATAGCGGCTAATTACAAATCATTTGTAAGGTAATTTAACTCATGAGGTTTCAAATTTTGTGAATCATAAGCTATTACTTGATTATTTTGCATTTGGACACAACCAAGTCCATTCAATGAAGAATCATTGTAGATAATAAACACACATTTTCTAAAAGGCCGTTCCAAAACCGGAGCATTCACCAATATTATTTTCAATTACTAAAAATAGTCATAATATTATTTTGTCCAAATTAACATGACACCTTTTTGAGTAAACGTAGTCATTGGGCTAGATAACTGTGATAAAATTTCAAAAAACTTCTTGTAATAACCTTTTAAACTAAGAAAACTACGGATCTCAGCAATATTTGTGGTTCTTGGCCATTTTTCAACAAATTTTGTTTTAACAAGATCTACAGTCATGCCATTTTGGAAACAATGTGACCATGGAATGAAATTTTTTGTAACCAATACTCACACTACATGAATTTCCCATACAGTTTATTTTATTTTAAGGTTTTCAAGATAACCCTTAAATACTTTCATTTTCATAATTAATTTTAGAATAAATCAAAATATAAACCATAAACACAATAATAAACATATTCAGGAACTCATAGAAAATTCTATTCATATGATCCTGGAATATATGTGGTGAATTGGATAATAAAAAAGGCATTACTGATAATTCATAATGGAAATATCTAGTACGAGACACGGTCTTCAGAAGGTCTGCTTCCTTTACATTCAGCTGATAGTACCCTGACCTCATGTCAATCTTCAAAAAATACTGGGCTCCCTGGAGATGATCAAAAAACTCATCGATATGAAGAAAAGGATACTTGTTCTTAATAGTGATGTTATTAAATGATCTAAAATCAATGAAAACTATCATTTAAAATTATTTCGTTTTAAAAATACAAGTCTAGGGAAACCCATGGTGATGTGCTAGGTCAAATGAAACCATTATCTAATAACTCCTGCAATTTCTTATTTAACTCAAAATGTTCTATTTGAGTAATACAATAAGGGGGTTTTGAAATTGTCTTATCATCAAAAACTATGTCAGTAGTAAATTCAACTTTCTGATTAGGTAATATATGAAGAAAATCATCAGGAAAGACATCAAGATACTCATTTTCCACTGACACATCACTAATCTAAATAGTTCCTTTGTTTTCAAAAATATGTGCAAGGTACCATTCATTTTAATATTTTACATGTTTATCAGCTGCCTGATATGTTATCTAATGTAAGGTTTCATTCTTTTATAAAAATTGAAATTATTTATGAAAATAAAACACTTTATCTCTATAGTAAATCTTATCATGATAAATGGAAAGCCAATCCATACCAAAAAAACATCAAAATCTACTTGAGGCAAAAAAATAATGATTGCAGGTAGATTTTTTCAACACACAAGGAAAGGATGGTTTTTATATTTTTTTTATCTCAACATTTCCTCCTTGTGGTTTTACCAAAAGTTCAGGATTCATATCTTGATATGGAATTCCAAATTTACTAGAAAATTTCTTAGAAATGAATGAATGTGTAGACCCTGAATCAAACAAGACATTGGAAAAATATGAATAAAAAATAGTGAACTTGATACTACTTCATTTGATGGCCCAACATATTATGAATTAGTTGAGAAGGATTTCCCCACCCATTTCTACTTGTAGTCTTGCTACTTTCCCTCAGTTGAGTTCTTTATTGGACACTCATTTTCATAATGACCAATTTCATTGAACTTAGAACATTTTAAAAACTATAAATTATATATTTTTTACATCTACCGTAATATTTTTAAGTGCAATTATGAGCCTTATGTCCCATTTTACCATATCAGTAGCACTTTCCAAAAATCAAAAGACATTCCCCCGCATGATTTTTACAACAATTTTCACAAATTTTAAACTTGTGTTTCTTACCATCAGACTATGTTGAAGAGATATTAACTTTATTTTACCACCTCATCTTCTTATTTTTCTATTTTCCAAATAACACATGATCAACGAAAAACTCCATGTCCACCTTCTCCACAAATCAAACATGTTTTTCAAAACATTTGAACTCACAAAAAGATAAATCCATTCATAACATTGGCTATAGTCTTGAGTCAAAATAGTTGATTTTAATATAATGATAATCAATGAAATTTGGAGCACACCATTCCAATCGAGTGAATTTTTCTTTATAAGAATACAATGAGTCATCTTTATTCCACAATTCCATGAATTATTTCCCCATCCTAAGACGAACTACCTTTGGAAAATATTTCTTAGGAAACATACATTTGAATTCATTCTAATCAAGGTCATCAATCTACTCACTATCCCTAATATTTTATAAAATTAACCAGCACTGATTAGTTTTACCTTCAAAAATATAAATAGAAATACTAACATTTAGATGTTCTAAATACCCCAAGAAATCAAAAATCATTTCCAGTGCTTCAATCCACCATTCAGCTGGAACAAGGTCAGATGATCCTCTAAATGATGGGGGATGCTGTCTCATGAAATGCTCTACTATTGACATTTTCTATTGTGGTTGATCTGACTGATCTCTTGCATGGATACCGCCACCATTTATAGCCTGATTTTACTATTCCATCAATGCAACAAACAACTCATTTCCAATTTCGACCATCTCAGGTTGTTAATTCGAAATGTTATTCTCCTCTATATACCTTGCCCGCATTGCTGCCCAGTTTCCTCTGCAAAAAACCATTATAAACATTGAAATATCTTAGGCGACGCAACATCACAATCTGTAAATGCTATATCATTTCAGTCATAACATAATTTAATTTATAAATGATAATTTGACAATACCCTAACTCCTAATGTTTTTTAAACCATCCTCTGAGACCAACTATAATTCCCCACCCTTAAACATTACACAAACTTTAATTAAGTGAAGCATTCACATTGAGGATCTTTTCAGGTTTATATATTTAGAGAATTAGGACATAACAATTAAACTACATCATGAATATAACATGTAGACACTACTACTAAGTATCCATTTTTTCATAAAATAAAAACTCTTAAAATAAAAAAATGTGTTTTTTCTTGATATAAATCTTCTTGAAATCTTCTTTTCTCTCACAATTCATTATACCCTGTAAAAAACAAATCAAATAATTGGGATGATCATAAAAAGATCCGTAAGTGTTATAAAATTAAGAAATAAAACATTAGCACATCAATACATAAAAAACACAATCTCTTTAACATACCTTATGAAATCATAAGATTTATGAAAAAAACAAAGTAATCATAAATCATAATGTTAAAGTGTGGGGTCTATAACATACTGACGTTGTTGCTTTCACAACTACATATGGAGTTACGTTTGGAATAAACATCATAGTATATTACCTAAATCTCTTAGAAGAAACATTAAAATTTACCTCCATCATGTTACCCGATGCATTAGTGAGCTATCTCGGTCTAACCCTCCCTAGGTTTATTACAGAACCACCCATATGTGTAAAGAATTCCTAAGAACCATAACATAATCATAACACATGAACAAATATAATGGAATGATAAAATTTCTAAATTGAAATCACAATATAAAATTTCAATATATTGAAATAATCAATACATTATCAAAAAAAATTTCAATACAATAATATATAAAACGAGTATATGGTGTTTATTTTCCATTTAAAACATTATGGCCTGTTAAAGAATCCTAATATGAAATAATTCTCATGGCGGAATAAAGGATCTTGTCACTGCATACATTAAAATGAATTTTTTTTCATTTATTAAAATTATACATAGAAAAAATATTCACCTTGAATGATATTAAAAGAAAATGGGGTTTACACATTGTATAAAGGAATGTCGTGTATAAATCAAAGTATGCCACAATGAATGGAGATTGAGAAGAAGTCCCTTACCTCATGTCTAACATGACTCGTTTGATCTTTAATTTTATAAATAATAAAATCAATATAATTTATATGTGATTCAGAACCTTTTTTAGGTTTATTATTCCTTTTATGTCAACTATTACCATGTTATAAACATTACGTAATCATTTTAGTTAATAACAGTCGTTTTGTCGATATTTGGTACTTGAGTCAAAAATAAACTTCTTATAATTAAAATTCATCCTTATGGTAAAAATTCCATTTTCTCTAGAATTATATTAATGATTTAGATATCATATATATCACATATATCCATTATATATATGTATTTATAATTGTATATAACATTTGGAGATAAGAAATGAAATGCACTGTTCATGGAGACGGTAAGTCTTAAGTACACATGAATAATACATTAATTTCTATTAATTGAGTGAAATATTAATTATACCTATGAATATTATAATTCCAATATAATATCATATATAATTTCATTAACTCTATATTTTATATGGTCCATGTATAACATGATCTAGTCATATCACTTTGAGGGGACGGTAGTCCGCACTTCCTCAAATGAAATTATCGCATTTACCCATTATGGAAACCATAAAGGTATGCTATAAATATAAAATTATGAAGTATAGAGTCACTATAAATATAATATATATCATATATAAATACATTTCCATCATAATGGACACCATGAGATGCGGTAAGAGATAATTGAACAATCATCATTTCGTGAGGGAGTAGTTCGCCGTCCACTGAAACAATATGTTCATATCCATTAGATGGAGGTATCTGGATGTGTAGTTATAATACTTCTAAAAAAATCCTATCATATTTAGTATACTGGTGTTGTTATAAAATAAAGGAATAAATTGAGTTCGGGGGGTTGGATAAGTAAAATAAATGAAAAGAACTTGAGAGAAGTTGTTACCTTTAAATTGGTTAACTTCCTTTGATTTGAACCAAACTGATTAATTGAAGGGACTTATGGATAAGTTATGGATTCAAAGTGGAATATAGGGATATTGGAAACTTATTTGGGTATATTTTGGATGAGACAAGTGGTCTTTAGAGATGTTAGTAGTTGTTTGAGGTGAATGCTTTTTATATGGGGGGAGGGGTTCTTTAGGAATGTTTGAAAATATTATTTTATTATAATTTTGATTTTGATTTAAAAAGATAATAAACAAATTTAATTAAAAGATAAGGTGATTACTATTCAAATCCCTATCATCCAATTGGTTTTAGACAGGTATATGGAATAAAATTAAAATTATCTTTTAACTTTAACCTTTAGTTAACTAATTTAACTTTTTTCATGTCCTCTAGTATATTCATACTCTATGGTTAGTATATTTACTATAAAATGCCAGTAAACCCAAACCATGGATCATTAATGACATTAGTAACATCATATATTTCATTTGGACAAATATTACATTTTTAGGACTATTTTATCATTTAATAAAATAGTATTCATTTTAAAAACTCATTTTTTTAAATTTACAAAGTATTCATATCAGGACTTTTAAAAAAATCTATAACAACCTGATTCTTTCTAAAAACAAAAAATAAAAACATATAAATAGTTATAATCATCCATAAAATTTAGGGATGGCATAAGAAGTTTCAAAATATATCTATTTTAATATTTATAATCTCATTTATTTAAAACATCTGTTAATGAGATAATTATTATATCATCATATTTTCATAAATAAATTTATTAATTTAATGTCTAAAAATTATAAATAAAATAAAATGTTATAAGAAATATTTTTATCTTTCTAATAACTATTTATAGTCAAATATATCACATATATAACCAATTGTAAAAATTATTTTTCCTAGAGATATATGTTTATGTTACATTTTCAATAACTTTAAATTAATTTTTATAAAGTGTCAATTTTACTTAATAGTGGTTTCACGGGGTCCAAAAATCAACCCCAGGATTACCATGGTTGGAAATGTATCATCCAATAGGATTTGGACACATGTTAGTGTAATTTTAATTTATTATAATATTATTGTTTACCCTTATTTAGCAGATTTACCTTTTAACCAGCGTAAATAAAATATATATTGATGTTACTATTCATAATGTCTAAAAATAAAAGTTGCCGGTTAAGAAAATTTTGAAATAATAATTCAAAATATTGAATCTATTTTACAAAATTCAAAACCCAGATGTTGTAGAAATTAATTCTCATTGTCAAAACATACTAGCGTGTTTTTAAGAAATATTAACTATTAAAATAATAACATTTTTATGTCCAATTTCAATGTGAAATTACTTAAAATGGGTAAAAACAGATTAAATGGTAAAAATATAACCTTATTACACTTTAAAACCAATTTAATGGATAATTTAACCATTTAAAGAAATTATATTAAAAGATAGTTTTAAATTAAAATGCGGTATTTTTTAATATTCCTTAAAAAATGTACATTATCAGAAAAAATACCAAAATTTCATCCCAAGTAAATTTTGATGTCCCAATTCTAAAGAAGAATTTTATTTTGAAAAATTAATGATATAAATGTGATAAAAAATATATTTAAAAGACGTTCTCTATCAAAATGTGGTAAAATTTTCTTTTAAAAATATTACAATTTTTTCATGCTTAAAATTGGATTCATTCTTATTTTAAGCCACTAATTATTACTGGATAAATATAAATATATTTAAAAAACATATATAATAATATTATATTTAGTTATTTTAATTCCTGCCAATATAATGGGCAGTAATTAATTAACAATTAAAATAATATTGTATTATTATTTTTCAGTATGACTCAAAATTATGTGCAACATGAGATTTCAGAGAAACACATTGATGTGTGTCAGGTATGACATCGAACATAGAATCCCCTTTAAAGTAAAATTAAAGTTTCATTCAAAAATATTAATAAATATGAAAATGTAATACTCGTCATTTACCTGTGATTTTACACTTATGCTTCAATATAATAAAATAATATCCATTTTATAGTTTCCTCTAAAATAATTATTAAAAATGAAAATGTCGTCATATGTGTGTGTAGACTATTACATCCTTGAAAGAAAAGATCAATTTTCCATCACCAATATAAATTTTAAGTTTAAAATTCTAATTTAATTTAATAAAATTATATTTTTCATGCCATTAATATTATATAAGGTTAAAATTGGGTTTTTATATGTTTTTTATCAAGAAATGCTTATAGTAACGTCAACCAACAAAAGTAGACTTTTTATTTTCCACTAATAATTTGAATATATTTTCAGAACATAAGTTAAATTTTATAAGTTTTGTTAAAATGTAATAATAATAGAAATAGTTCTCCAAAATTATTGATATCATGATTTTATTTTACAATAATATTGACCATGGTCAACAAACCGAGTGCTTTAGGATGAAAATAACTAAACAAACCCGAGTGACTAACATTATAAGAAACTATATTACAATAAAAAAATTATAACAAATCGAAATTATAAAATTAAATATAGATTGATAAGCTTATTATATTTCTATTTAATTAACTTAAGTTTATTATTTGATAACATAATTACACGTGATGGGTTCCTTCAAACAAAATTGAATGGAATCATTTGAAGCACCCTCTTCACCCTTTGGTTTCATATTATATTTCTTTTTACTCCATTTTCATTTATCTTATTATCATTTATATCATCCATATTATTTATGTATTTATTATTTACATATAATCCATTATACGTTTACCTTTCTTTTTTGGTAGAGTAAATTTTATTTCCCTTCAAAATTTTCACTTTTATGTGATCCCCATTTAAGGGAACATCCCAATGTGTAATTTTATTACATATAACTTCCAATATATTTTTTTATCAATTATGCCATCTAAAATAAAAAATTATGTTATCAAAACCCCCTTGTCAATTTTTTTAGAGTACAAAATATTTATTTTAATATCCTTTTCTCATTTTGAAAATCTTCACCAAAGTAGTACATTTTTATTCTTGAAATAATTTTTTCCTTATGAATTAATTATTTAATGGAACACCATATTCAAATCTAATGTTATTTATCATAATAAACACCCAAAATTATTTATGTAATTATTTTCTTAAAAAACTATAAGATATAGCCTTTTATTAGGTCTGAAGGCAATATAGTAAAACTATGTTCCTTATTCGAGGTTATATCATTATTATTAATTTTTTATGGATAATTCCCCCATATAGAACTCATATGTATTTACACATTATTATGTGATAGGTGGTTTCATTATATCACTCTAATTAATTGAGTAATGTTATTGTTTCATGCGATCACATGTATGGTGCATGAGTGGTAATCCTAAGCACAATATGTTATAATAGAGGTTATGTAATGGAAATGAAGAATATGATGGATTTTAGACAATATTATGTTTTCTAGGAGGTTATCATTGAAATATTCCTATGATTTCATGTTTTATTATGTTACCACATGATTATTATTCCACATTCTAATGTTGTCATTCCATTATTCCTTGTTTCCATGCTCATGATTTTCTTCCTTATAGTATCATTTTATCCCTCCTAAACCATTTGTTCCTTCAATATTTACATATATAATTCCATTATTAGTGTTACTATTGTACCATCCTCATTAAGTATTTTCCTAGGGCATCCATGGATTTTTTAAAATATTTATTGGAGTTATGAGAAGTATGTAGAGTTTTAAATAAAATTGTGATTTTAATATGATTTATTTTTGTGTCTAATCTTCCAAAGACGCTAGACCTCTACATCATTTTATTTTATTATTGGGAAATTATGTTTTAGATTCTGAGTTAAGGTGTTTCAAATTCATGGGTCAATATAGTTATCTTAACCTCAAATCAATTCCAATAGGCATGGCTTCTTCAACATGTCCCTATTAAGAATGTATATGTTAGAAAAAACACATATTTCAACACAAGTGATGTGGAATTAGAAACTAACCACTCATATTATGAATAACCAATCAATATTTATGAATAAATGTAATAAGTAATAAATAATAAGACAACCAAACAATTAAAATTCTTTTGAAAAAACTTCAAAACATTGATAAAGAATCCTCGGATCTTAAAGAAGTAATGAAGAAAATATATAAACATTTATTTTTTGGATAGAAACAAAATTTTAAGGAGAAATATCTTATTGGGGATGTAATTTCATAAAATTTCATTTAATTATTAGTAAATGAACTCATTTTCATAATGGATATTTAATAATAAAAAATAATATAGAATGACTGTTAAATTTCATGGGAGCATTTTGAATCATGTAATAATATTAATGATAATGGGTAACAATAGTACACAAAGATAAGAAATCCAGTTTAATATATATATATAATTATAAACTCCATGGACACAAATTCTATAACAATGATCATAACTGATATAAAAATGATACAAATTAATATAAGTGTAACATCCCTAGAAAATAAAGAATATGCCATTTTCATATTAATTAATATTTTTGAATTAAATATTAATTTTATTTTAAAGGGGATTCTATATTAAATGGCATAACTTACACGCAATAATGAGTTTTTATGAAGTCTTATGATGCACACAATGTTGAGTCATATTGAAAATAATAATAATATATTTTTATTAATTTAAATGGTAGTTAAGGTCTTACTGTTTTATTGGAGGGAATGAGTAGAACTAACCATATTATGATTATAAATGTTTTTTAAATGTTTTTAAATTTATCTAATAAAAAATAGTGTCTTAAAATGTGAATGAATATAAATTTAACCATAAATAATCTAATATTCTTTAAAATGACAATTTACCTCTTTTTGATGGAAAACCCTTTTTAAATCTATTTTTTCACTTTTATATATTATATTTGACAAAATAAAATTAATCTTCATAATTGGGACACCAAAATTTAATTTGGATGAAATTTTTCTATTTTTATGATAATTTCATTTTTTTACTGAATAGTGAAAATACTGCATTTTAATTACTAATTTCCTTTTAATCCAATTTACTTATATGGTTATATTAGATATTTAATTGGTTTTAAAGTTTAATTAGATTATATTCTCACTATTTAATCCAATGTTGTTCATTGGAAATAATTTCACTTTTAAATTGGAAATAAATAAGTGTCGATCTTTTGATAGTTATTATTTAAAAAAAATGAGATTTTTGTTTTGTCAACGAAAATTAATTTTAAATTAATTAATTATAATTATATGTATTTAATTGGGTAAAATTGACATCATTTTTGAATTCTGAATATCAATTATAACTTATGCTGTATTTTTAGTTATTTTGTGAAAAACATCAATTTTTGATAAATCATGAAAACACTGAGTGGTAGTTTAAAAAACGACTTCATCATTTTAATTAAATTTTAGCACTTTTTAAAATTAATTTTGAAAATTCAACATACATTATTTTTATTAGTAATTAAAATGTTGTTCAATAAGATGAAAATATTTTTTTGGGTAATAGTAACTTTTGACTTTTATTATCGTAGTTAAAGGAAGATAAGGTAATTTAAGGTAAATATAATATTATAATAATAAAAAAATTATCTTAACACTTCTACTAACCTTATTGGATGAGTCATGGACGACCAATACAGTCTTTGGGTGATATGATTGTCCATTGAAATCCATTTGGGTAATATAATGACCATAATAAATTTTTATTTAAAATAAAAATATCATAGACTCATATTGTTTTGCTAAAAAAATATTAATGTGGGGTTATATAATTGATATATTTAAATATAAATATTCATTATATATCTAAAAATATTTCCTACATCATGTTACTTTATTTATAAATTTTAGGCTTTAAAATAAATAAAATTACTTATGACAGAATATTGATGCAGTGTTTACGTCAATAATGAATGATTTAAAAAAATAATATTATAAAGATTAAAAAAATATCCAAAACCAGTAAATTTATTATTAGATTATTTAATTTCAAACAAGAGTCATCTTATCTTCAACTTCAATAAGTTTTGGACAATTAGAAACCAAAAATAATTATATAATAAAATAATGTTTTAAAACATTCCTAAGAGCCCCTCCTCCCACTTATAAAAAGCCCTCAACTTTATCCCATTACTCACACCTCTCAAGCCCCTTGGCTCATCCAAACTCTACCCAAATAAACTCACATGATACCAATCTTTCACCTATAATCCTTACCTTAGGTAGAAGGCACGTCAAATAATCATTCAGGTTCAATCCAAATGGAGTTACCCGATTTAAATGTATCATCTTATTTTAAGTTAATTTCTATTATTTTACTTCTCCAACCCTATAATATCTTTTTATTACTTTATTTTATAACAAAAATATTATACTTAATATACTAGGTTGTTTTTATGATAATTATTTGAATGAATCTTATAGACACCTCCATCTAATGGGTAAAGAACAAACTGTTTCTGTGGACGACGAACTACTGCCTCATGAAACGATGATTGTTCAATCATCTCCTACCACATAATATGGTGGCCAATATGATGGAACTGTATTTATATATTACATATGTTATATTTTATTTTATCTATAATACATATGGGATCCTATTTTATAACATACCATTATGCTTTTAATGCTGTATATATACGATAATTTCATTTGGGGAAGTGCGGACTACCACCCATAAAAGTTATTTGGCCCGTTTATACCATACAAGGAACATAACAAATAGTGGTTTTAATGAGAATATGTAACATATATAAGAAATTATATTATACTGGAATTATAATATACATAAGTATCATTATGTTTTCATTTCATTAAAAATGAAAAAAAGAAATGAAAGTAGCGTTCATGCGTATGTACGACTTACCGTCTCCATGAACGGTGCATTTCATTTATTATGTACAAATGTTATGAACAATTATAGACACATATATACCGAATATATATGATATATATGATATCTAAATCATTAATATCATTCTGGAGATAATGTACTTTTGACCAGATGGACAAATTGTAACTATTAAAAGTTCATTTTAACTATAATTCCGAACATCAAAAAAATGTCCGATAGGAAATCAAATTATTATTAATTTTTATTGAAAGGTAATAAGTGATATAAAAGGAATAATAAAAATTAAAAAATTTCACTAACAATTATAAATTTACCTATGTTTGTTATTCAGGATGAAAAATGATCAAATGAGTCAAGTAGGAAACGAGGTAAGGGGTTTCTTATCTCACTTTTAATTCTGTGAGATTTCCATTCATCACCACTTATTTATTGCTTATGGTGTATTGTGTAAATCCTTTTGATATATATTATCATAACTATAATTATAATCAGGCTATTCTGTGATACATTTTCTATTTATAAAATTTTTGGTCTTACGACTCGATTGATCACAACGTGGTAAGGGGTTTTCATCTCACTTTTTATTCCCATGAGATTCATGGTATATTTTCCACTCTTTCCACTTGGGTGGTTTATGTACTACCCATGATTATATTATTTGTGAAATATATTTTAATTTATGGGTATATAAATCTTCATTGTATGATCCTTCTTCCATGTGGTGTTTGATTCATAAGTTACCAAATCGCTAAGGGACCTTTTTAACCCAATTTCCATTCGTTGGGATAATATTCTAATTCATAATTATGTCATGCTATGATTATGTATGGAATCACTTTTTATTTATTAATGTTGTATTTTCCACTCCCATTTGTGTGCATAAATGTTTGATACACATAATTACTCCAATGATAAATTCTCATGTCATTTATATAAACATGATAAGTGTAATCTTAACTCAATTTCCATTCATTGAGTGAAACATCCAAGTCATTGGTTTTGTTTTAAAAAGAACAGGTGTTAATGTCCTGTGATTGACTTACACAAAATATCAAAACATATTTAGTGTATTTATATTTTTCACACATTATTATGTAATTGATTTATCCTTTATGTAAGGATTCATTTTTTATAAAGGATTTCATCCCAATTTACATTCTATTGAGACTTCATTGTTGTTATGCACCAATTCACTTTTATATGGTGTTAATACTGTCATTTTTAATATTATATCATGAATACCTTTATTTTTACGTTATTATAAATTTTTTATTAATGTTATTCCTCAATTATTTGTATTCAATCATCCCTAATTTGGTTAGGAACTCTTTAATGAAAATATCGTTTTAAATGTTTTAATGATTTATTCTTCTAAATTATTCTCATTAATGTAAATGTTTTAAAAATGGTTTTAAGGATTTATTTATATCAACATGAATGTTTTTAAATTAAAATTTATATCAATGTTTCAATGTGGTATGAGAGGCTTTGATTCACAAATCCCTTTAATAAATGTTTTAAAATGTTTTAAAAATGTTTTGATAAATAATTGATTATGTCAATATCTTGAAATGGTATATTGTGATTGTAATGTGGGAATGTTATCTTTTCCTTATGCTTGTGTTATTTTTTAAGAATATTTTATGGTTATTGGGTATTATTTAAGTATACCTGTGGTTCTATGATAAACCTAGGGGTGATCCCGAGATAGCTCTCCAATGAATTGGGTAACGTGACAGAGGTAAACGTTAATGTTTCTCCTAAGATATTTTGGGAATATACTCTGATGGTTATTTAAACATAACTCCCTATCTAGTTTTGATATATAAAATGTATGTCTGTTAGGTATGCCACAAGATACCTTTTTGATTTATTATTTATGTGTATTATTTATAAATCATAGGATTTCGTGAGGTATGTTATGAATGAAAAGTATGGTTTTATTGATTTTCATTTATTAATGGGATACTATTTTATTTCATTATTTTATATCACTTACTGAGATTTTATGATCATCCCATGTTTTGAATTGTTTTTTATAAGACATAAATATGAATAGGGTCAAGGATGTGATTAAGGAAAAGTCATGTTGTCTAAAATATAGAACTAGACATGTTACTTTTTTTGGAGTTTTTATTTTATGAAAATAATGGATAATGAGTAGAATATTATATTTTGTAATTTTTTAAATATAATGTAATAGTTATGGCATATTTCTCTAAAACTATAAACCTAAAAAGATCCCCAATGTTAATTCTTTACTTAACTCAATATTCCTTAATGTTTATGGCTGGGGCCTTATAGTTGGTATCAATGGTCAGTTTAAATAACTTTTGAGTTTATGGTGTTATTTAAGTACATGTGACATAACCATAATGATTAGAATATTTTAAAGAGTCATATTTATTTTAGCGGGGATAAATGGTTATTACATTTTGGGTTGTAAAATGAAAGGTATTATATAACATTTGAGGATAAAATATTTTATAGCTATTTTTGATAAATTTATCTCACTTTTTTTGAATTTTATGAAATTATATAATTTTTGAAAAAGGAAAATATACAGACCGTGTGATAACCCATCATGTTGGACAATTCTACGAGAATCAAATGCACAACCAAAGTGCGATTGGGATTAATCACCTACCACTAGACTACGTGAAGACCTGGTTAATATGACTAATGTTTTTTAGTTAAATGATTTTACAGATCAAGAATAAGTTGATTTGGGATCCTATGTTTTATCAAATGGAAATCCTTATTATATTAAAATGATTTGGCGATTATGAAATAAAGGTTATTTTGGAATATATTCTCTCTTTTGGGAACACTCTATGCTTAATGAAAATAGAATACTATGGGATTTAATTTGTGGAGTAATTCTTGAAATATTATTTTTGAAGAATCTATGTTTTATTGTATAAATAAAATGATTTGTGTTATTTATGGAAATAATTAACCTATCATAGAAAATATGTGATTAGGTTAATTACTCTTCAGTTTGAGACTTTAAGAGTAGTCATTGTTTTGGAGATAAATGTTGAGATTTACTATGGAAGACTGTGTGATTAAATCCTTCTGAGTTTTGGGTTTCAATCTAAGTTTGGATTATTTTTGAATACTTTTAAGTACAATTGTGTATTGAATGGTCTTTATTGAACTTTGGGTACTGTTTGTTTAATTTTGGAGATTAAAATTAGTATTTTTTTTATAAAGGATTTTACTTTATGGGGATTATCTGATCTCATACTAACTAATTTTGGATTTTGTTAATATCTAAAGATATGAGACATATTTAGTTCATCTTTTGTGTATTATGTGATTCACTAGTTGTTGATTCTAGTTCTTTCTATGTGACCAAGTCATCTTGAAAACTCATCACTTGGAGAAAAATGAGTTTGTGGTAGAAATTTTTTAAATGATGAAATTATACATGTCAAGTAAGTAAGATTCATTATGTTCTTATTCAATCTCATAAATAAATTCTCTAACATTGTGAAAAGTGACTTAAAACAAAAATTTTGTCCAATTAATTTTCCTTCTGGGAAACCAATGACCGTTTAACCCATTACTAATTTGTTTTTTTCTTATAATTAACTTTCTCCTAATATTGTTTTATATCACTCTACATCAGATCATGACACTTAGTTTCTACTCCATATCCACATTTTCCTGGAATATAAGTGTTGGTTATCTTGGGCGAACTTTTTACTTCTATTTATTTCTTTTAATGTGATAATATTATTTAAACTTTTTCCGATATGAGCCTTTCAATTAAATTTCAATGCCCAATTTTAAAATTGTGAGGATGTAATTTCCAAAGGGGGGAAGGATGTAACATCCCCATAAAATAAAGAATATGAAATTTTAAAGTTTGTAAATATTTTGAATTAAATATTAATTTTATTTTAAAGGGGATTCTATATTCAAGGGCATACCTGGCACATAACAATGGGTTTCCCGGAAGTCTTATGTTGCACACAATGCTGATTCATATTGAAAATAATAATAATAAAATATTATTATTTTAAATGGTATTTCACGTCTTGCTGTTTTATTAGAGGGAATAAATATAACTAACCATATTATTATTACACATGTTTGTTAAATGTTTTAACATTTATCCAAAAAAATTTAGATGCTTAGGATGTGAACGAATCTAATTTTAAGCATAAATACTCTTGTATTCTTTAAATTATGATTTACCGCCTTTTGATGGTGAACCTTTTTTAATATATATGTTTTCACTTTTTTATTTTCTATTTGACAAAATAATGTTATTTTTTTGAATCGGGAAAACAAAATTTACTTTGGATGAAATTTTGGTATTTTTCTAATAATGTTCACATTTTAATGAATAGTGAAAATACTGCATTTTAATTCAATATTGCCTTTTAAGGATATTTATTTATATGGTTAGATTATTTGTTAAATTAATTTTAAATTATAACTTGATTATTTTTTAAAAAATTTAATCCAATTTTGGTTATTGGAAGTAATTTCACTTTGAAATTGGACATAAACAAGTGTCAATCTTTGGATAGATATTATATCTTAAAAACATGATTTTTGTTTTGAAAAACGGGAATTATTTGTAAATTAATTAATGAAACTTCTATTTTTTTAATTTGGTAAAATAAACATCATTTTTTAATTCGGAATAACAAATATAGCTTAGGCTGAATTTTGTGTATTTTTTTTTTGGAAAAACTCCAATTTTTGATTAATAGTGAAAACACTAAGTAGTAGTTATAAAACATAATTCCTAGTTTAAATAAAATTTTATCAATTATATGAATTGAATTTCTAAAATCCAACATATATGGTTATATTATTTAGTAAAATTCAGTTCAATAGGATGAAAATAATTTTGTGGAATAGTAACTTTTGATTTTATTTACCGTAGTTAAAAGTAAATTGGGTAATTAAAGGTAAAAATAGTATTATACTAATATAAAATTACATTAACACTTTTCCTAACATTATTTTATGAGTCATGGATGACGAATACAATCCTTAGGTGAGAGTTTTGGACTTTTAAATCAATTTTGGAGGGATGATGACATTAATGTCTTTTTAATTAAAGTAAAAATAAATATATCATAAACATGTATTATTTTGCTAAAACAATTTTAATGTGAGGTAATTTAATTGATATATTTGACTATAAATATTAATTATAATTATAATAATATTTCTTACATTTTGGTATTTTATTTATAACTTTTATACATCAAATAAATAAAATTATTTATGATACAATAATGATACATTGTTTACATCAATAATGAATGACTCAAATAAATATGATTTTGAAGATTAAAAAAATATCCAAAACCGTTCCAATTATTATTTTATGTTTTCATTTTGAACAAGAGTAAACTTATCTTTAAATTTAATATGTTTTGGACCTTTATATATCAAAAATCATTATATAATAAAATAAAATTTTGAAACGTTTTTAAAGAGCCCCTCCTCCCCCTTATAAAAATCCCTCAGCTCTAACCCATTAGTCACAACTCTCAAGCCCATTGGATCTTAGAAACTATACCCAAATAATCTCTCAGGATCTCTATATTCCACTTATAAGCCTTACCTTATGCATAAGGCACTTCAATAAATCTTTTGGGTTCAAACCAAAAGGAGTTACATGATTTAAAGGTAACATCTTCTCTTAAGTTTTTTCTTTTATTTTACTTATCCAACCCCCTAAAATATTTCTATTCCTTATTTTATAACAAAACCTGTATCATTAATATAATAGATAGTTTTTATGATATTTATTTGAACTAAATATACACACACCTCCATCTATAGGGTAAATAACATATTGTTTCTGTGGATGGCGAACTACGACCTCACGAAATGATGACTGCTCAATCGTCTCCTACCACCTTCTATGATGTCCATTATGATAGAAATGTATTTATATATGATATATATTTTATTTTATTTTTCTCTAATACTTATTTAATACTATTTTATAACATACCATTATGATTTTCATGTTGTATATATATGATAATTTAATTTGAGGAACTGCAGACTACCTCCCCCTCAATGTGATATGACTCGTTCATTCCACACATGGAACGTACAAAATGATGGTCTTAATGAAAACATGTAATGTATATAAAATATTATATTATAATATAATTATAGTATACATATTTATCATTATTTTTTCATTTCTTTAAAAATGAAAAAAATAAATGAATGTAGCATTCATGCGTACGTACAGCTTACCATCTCCATGAACGGTGCATTTCATTTCTTATGTCCAAATGTTATGTACTATTATAGATACATATATAGAAGATATATATGAAACATATTATATCTAAATTATGAATTTAATTCTGGAGATAATTTACTTTTGACCACATGGAAAAATAGAAACTATAACAAGTTTATTTTATAAACTCAAATTCTGAACATTGACAAAATGTACGATATGAACTCAAATAATTAATAATTGTAATAGAAAGGTAATAATTGATATAAAATGAATAATAAAAATTAAAATGTTCTTATAAAAGTATAAATTTCCATAATTTTATTAATTAGGAAGAACAAGTAACAAACGAGTCAAGTCAGACATGAGGTAAGGGGTTTCTTATCTCACTTTTAATTTTGTGAGATTTCCATTATTCAACACTTATTTATTACATGTGGTGTAATGTGTATATACATTTTATATATTTTTTCATGATTCTATTTATATTCCTGGTATTATGGTATTCTTTTTGTGTTTATAAACGTTGGTTCTTATGAATCGATTGATTACAATGTGGTAAGGAGTTTTCATCTCACTTTTTATTCCCGTGAGATTCATGATATATTTTACACTATTTACTTTTGTGTGGTGTATGTACTACCCATTACTGTATTCTTGGTGTAATATAATTTAATTTATGGGTATTTAAATCTTCATTGTATGATCTTTATTTCATGTGGTTTATGTTTCGTAAGATTCCAAATCTGTAAGGGAACTTTTTCACCCAATTTCCATTCCTTGGGTTAATCTTCTAATTGTTAATTATGTCATGCTATGATTATGTGTGGAATCAATGTTTATTTATTTATGTTTTAATTTCCTCTCCAAATCCTGTGGATATTCTTTTTATACTCATAATCACTCTATTTATAAATTCTAATGTCATTGTATGAACTTGATAATGGTAATCTTAACTCAATTTTAATTCATCGAGTTAAATATCCATGTCATTGGTTTTGTTATAAAAAGAACATGTGTGAATGTCCTCTAATTTATTTACACTGAATATCCAATCATATTGATTTTATTTATATTTTTCACCATTATTATGTAATTGATATATATTTAATCTAATGATACATTTTTTTATAAGGGAGTTAATCTTAATTTACATTCCATGGAGAGTTTATTGTTGTTATGCACCAATTCACTATTATATGTTGTTAATACTGTAATTTGGAATATTATATCATGAATCCATTTTTTCATGATATTATATGTTTTGATTATTTTTATTCTTCAATTATTTTTGTTCAAGCATCTCTCATTTGATTGGGAACTCTTTAAATAAAATATTGTTTTAAATGTTTTAATGATTTATTCTTCAAAATATTTATCATTAATTTCCATGTTTTAAAAATGGTTTTAAGGATTTATTTATACAGAATTGAATGTTTTGAAAATAAAATTTCACTCCAAGATTCCATGTGGTATGGGACACTTTGATTCAAAAATATCATTATTAAATGTTTTAAATGGTTTTAAAAATTGTTTAATAAAGCATTGATTTTGTCAATATCTGGAAATGATATATAATTATTGTAATTTGGAAGTGTTATCTTTCCTTTATGCTTGTTTTATTTGTTATGAATATTTTTTGGTTATTGGGCATTGTTTATGTATATTGATGGTTCTGTGATAAAGATAGGGCGGGTGATCCCGATATAGCTCTCCAATGTATTGGGCAACGTGACAGTGGTAAATGTTATTGTTTATCCTAATATATATCGGGAATATACTGTTATGGGTAATCCAACATAACTCCCTATGTATCTGTGATATCTAAAATGGATGTATGTTATTTATTCCACAAGTTACCTTTATGATTTATGATTTCTGTGTGTTATTCAAAAAATCTTATAATTTCATGTGGTATGTTATGATTAAAATGAATGGTTTGATTGATTTTCATTTATTGATGGGGTACTATTTTATTTCCTTATTTTATAACACTTTATAAGATTTTTATACTCATCCCATGTTTTGAAATGTTTTTCACTGGCTTAAAGATGAATAGATTCAAGGATGGGATCATAGAAAAGTCATGTTGTCTAAAACATAGAACTAGACATGTTACTTTTTTAAGAGTTTTTATTTTTTGACATGTAGGTGGCTTTGGATATTGAATTAACCCATGTACATGCCCCCATATTTCGTTAAACATCCTAATATGGGTTCCTTAAACATAATACAATATCCATTAACACCTCCTTTCAATGAAATAATTTCTTTGCAGCCTTGTCACTTGCTCAATTTGGACATTATACTTGAATATATAGATGTGTGTGTGATCCACAGAATGTGCATGATACTAACTATGTAACTCTCTTATGTTCATGCAATCACAAGTCACGTCACTATTCTTATTTTTTCATCATATGGATTTTGGAAAACCACATTTATAACAAGATAGTTATGGACAATCCTTGTTTATCATGGAATAGCTTATGGATAGTTCAATGTGATAATAGGACAAAACATGGAAAACATGGATTGAACATGTGAAGGGGTATAAGGAAATATAGGTTTATTATTAAATAATATCTCAGGCTTCATAGGTGTTTCATGAAATTTCCTATGAAAATGTTGGCATAGGTATGTGAAAGGAATCAAATATGTACTCTTTTATAATGAAAACACATACTAGATAAGGTAATTTGATCATAAAAGACCCTAGACATGTCGACATTGAACATGTGAAGATGTCTTCTACAATTCATATGGTTAAGAAAAAGACACTGTAAGTTTCTTCTTTGTTCATATAAATACATTTAAGAAAATTTATGTTGATCATATGACAGAATAAAGAAATGTCTTATTTGATCATGTGAAGAATATTTTAAATGACCATTTTGACCACATGAAGACATCTAAGACATGTCTATTGACCATGTGAGAGATCTTGGACTTGTCATTATTAATCATACAAATACATCCTTTACAAGTTATTTGATCTTATGAAATACCCTATACATGTCCGCATTGATCATGTAAAAGATCTTAGACACGTTATATTTTATCATGCTGTCAATCGTGTAAATTTTAGGAAGCAGCCTTGGATGTATCTGTTATGTCAGACTGACAACACAAACTTGTCAGGTGAAAAATCGGGGCATGTCTAGAAGAACATCAAGACATGTTCTTCATGTCCCCTCATGCATGCTAACTCCATCTAATAAACACACTCAGACGTATCCAAGGTGGACCCCAGCAATAAGCATTCTTCCATAACCCCCTTTACAAGGGATGTTTTTATTGGGGTTGGGTTGTGCACCCATGCTACCATATTGGTTCCATTCTCTCTCACTTTCCCTCCATGTAATAACATCCATTTCCATCAGATCATGAATGGTCTCTATCATCCTTAAACATTCATAAGATAGATAATGAATATTCCAAAGTACATCCACCCTAGATTATGTTCCTAAAATTCAAAAAACCACATAGATTATAATAGTTTCTCTGATAGTGATGAAATTCCCCAACTCATATATAGGATAGGAGTGAACTGAACTATGAGTAAACAATTTTTTTTATATAATCAAGACACATAGGATTCCTTTCCAAGGAATGACAACCAATGGACATCAAATTCAGTGTAATTACCTTCATATCCCAAACATTACTATCTTATGGGAATCAATTCACACATGGTTCTACCATCCTTCATCCTCCATTAGAGGATGAGAGGTGGGCTCATGCATGGGAATCATTTTAAATGTATGACAAGGCAATTTCCCCATATATATAAAACCTATAAGCGGTTTTTGGATGAATTGAAATATAATGACTATGATTCATGTTATAAATATGATAATTGGTATACCTTCCTAAGTAACTTTATCCATACCATATCTCTAATGATATGTGTAATCCTACCTCTCAATGGGATAATTTTATGTGTATTCCTCATAAAAATATGTCATCATCTGATGTGTCTGAAATCCTAATATCACTTCTTTCTCAAAATGAGAATGGATCACGTGGGATTAGATATATTAGAAGATTTTTCCAGTAGAAATATGAGAATTCCCCTAGAATTGGTGCATCATTTAGATATATTTTTGATTACATCTCATCTTCACTTGAAGGACCACACTCTAGATGAGGCATTCTTGGGTAGCCTTAAATTCAAAAGTACATCCCTAGGAATATATTTTCACGCCATTTGTGACATAGACATGAACTATGGAGACTCGTATGCATAACATAATAGTATATATAGGACGCCTCATTGATGTATGAACCCTATATTTACATCCTTTCCTAATAACGTTAAAATACATGGATCGATCCATCCATATGAACTTAAACTATGTCAAATGAACTATGTGGGTTTTGATTCTTGTTATCACATGAAACATAGGAATTCTTATAGAGGTTCAATCTCATCTCCAAGATAGAAACCTTATCCCTAGACATTGTTGAAACTAAATAAGAATAAAAAAATTCTATGAACAAATAATTGGATATTTTAAAATCCCAAGGTGAGATTGGAAGAACTCAAACGACAACAAAACCATCCAAAGGGATGTGTGATAGACCTGCGCGACAACCTTACACGGCAAAATAATTTCTGTACACCTAAATGGAGGACCATCCCTGAGGACCTACATGGAGGAACTGTCCGGACAACATCCATTTGACCATGACCCATCCATGCCTATAAATAGGACCTTTGGGATCCCCATTTTATGTACTATAAATGTTGAAGGACTCCCTGAAGCTCCGATTGCAGAGCTCTTTCACCAAGATCCCTCAAATTGTCCCAGGTTACTCTCTAAAGTATGAGAGATGAGAAAATTAAACACGATAAAAATGTTTTGAATCCCATTAATAATTTTTACATAGGTTTGGTTCCCCTAGGTGAAATATATTCTTCAGCCACTATACAAACCTACGTGGGACACCTTCGTGTCACACCTGTGTGGTATAGCAATGCGGTGCAGCAATGCGGGGTACCCACGCAACACACATTCACGAGGTACCTACATGGAAGAGATTGGTATAAATCATACATAACAACTTATGTACCCTCTTTAAATCCCTTCATGATTGGGTATATCCTTTTTTGGTTCCCTTTTCAAAAAGGGACTATGTTTTAGCCTCCACCAAAACCTCCTGACATATCAATCCTTTGGGAAAGGCACATCAGTGTGTATCCTATTTGGGTTTGTATATATACAGTCTTAGATTTCCCAAATTTGTTTCACAATGGGGTTAGTTTTCATGGAGTGTTTGTGGGCTTGTATATCCGTAGTTACATGAAACATTCTTCTAGGAATAATGCTAGTAAGTTACCGATTTTTGAGAAATAGGGTTTAGGTATCCACCTCTCCCTTCTCAATGAGACAAAACCTCAGATCTCTGGTAGGGAAGGTAATGTTCACACTTGAATTCCCATAAAATAAAATGAGAAATCTCCCTCCCCTACTAGGATTAATTTTATGGCATCTATCATGGTGTAATCCCCAATCCTCCATCCCTTCATCCATTCATTTAGACCCTTGTCCAATGTAATATAAATAGAGGGATGGCTCATCACCTCACCTTCCTCCCGGGTCACCTCGACCTCATCCATCCTGGCCACTATAGGCTCACCCTCCTCTAAAAATAGAGGAAGACAAGGTTATGTTTCATTGTTGAATCTTTCACATCCTCTTGTTTCTCGTATCGATCATGACTCACATGGGCTTAGAGATTCGTGATGGTTACAGCATGTGAAAACACTCACATTGATGTATCTATGAGAACTCTAATTCCCACCATAATTGGGATATGGTGGAAGCCCTTTCAGGGGACAAGATAACTGGATTTCCTCTTTAAAAATCCCTTCCTAATTATCTTAATCTGGGAATCCTACTTAAGAATAATCCCCAAATTAAACCCCCAAAATCATCCAGGCATACTTTTTAGGAAGTAAGCCCAAACTCATTTATCACAATGGACTATACTCTCCTATGAGATTTATCAAACCACATGGGATTTGATTCCCATCCAAATGTGATACATAGGAATCCTCCTTAACGATCAAATCCAACACTTCTAATCAACCCATGTTCTCCTTGGGATATATTCCCAACATGGTCTAATATTACTTGAAAACTCATATTCTTTCCATGTTCCTTATGGTTTATAGGTATATGTCCTCCACCAAACATTGACCAATAACCTTTTTCTTATAAATCCTTACTTCATTATATTAAACTATACAATTAAGTCTATATCACATGACCTTAAAAGGTATGATGTCTCCTATTAAGTAGCACCAAATTATGATTGTTATGATTCCTTTCATTGGGATACGTAAGTAACCCATTTCATGGGTACGATCCCAATATCAAAACAAACCTTCATCTCCCTAGATGATAAAAAATTCTAAAGTTTCCCACTGAGTGGATTAAAAACAATTATCATCACAAAGATTATTAAAATAATCTCTAAATAGTATATGAAAGGATACCATTTATGGAGATCCTCAAATACATATGGATATTTACATTAATGAATAACCTTGAATACAAACTAATGATTCAAAATTTCACACATCTTGATAAGTGATTAATAATTCCACGAGAAACATGTGTTATACTTGGTGAATTAATAAGGATTCATGAAAGATATATTCAATTTACAAAGAGATTCATGGAGTAGACAATAATTCCCCCCAAAAGGTTGTGATGAGTCTAAACTCCCATCCTCTTGACCAATGCAAGTTGTTATGTATCATAATGATCAAACATAATGACTGTATTCATTTTGAAAGCAGGTCCCTTTTTGATAAATTACTATTGGAATTTTTTGGATCCATGTATAAATCCAATGGAAACCGCATAGAAGCAATTATTCATAAAACTAGAACAAATGATTCAAGTAACTACAAAAAAATGGTGAACCCGATGTGAATATTTAACCAAGTTTATAATGTTACCCACCTATCAGGACCCTATCAATTGATAAAGGAAGGATAGAAAAAGGGATCAATCATGCATGTATCCATATAATTTTTTTTCTTTATGGAGTTTATTATTGTTTTCGTGTTTTCCATAGAAATCCCTTCAGTCCAAAATGGATTTCTTCAAGACGACATCTGTGGACTTACTAAATGCTACTTTAAATGGATCCTCATCCATGGGAAGGATGTTATCAGCCACCCATCATCTTCAACACTGGGTCTCCAATAAGATGGTAAAGGAGTACCATCAGTACGATTCAATCGTGACTTTGGAGGCTGCCTGACAGACCCTCTAGGTCAATAACAATCCTTGATCATCTAGCCAACAACGATAGATGGTCAAGATGAAGGTGGTGTCAAACACCGTTTTAAAAAATTTCAAGTCCTTATCCTCAGAATGTAACAGATAGTCCCTCATACTATAAGGAGTTATATGAAGAGGTCACTCGGGGCCTCAATTCAAGAATACAAGGATCCTTCTAGAGGACTCCCACCAACAATCTCTGATAATACAATCATGCGGTAGTGGGCCCCCAACATGATGGGGGTGTTTCATATGGATGTTAGGCCTAGGTCTCTCATACCCGGGTATTCAAGACGAACCACTTGGGAAAACATCTAGTCAACAGGGAGTAGGTTCCTACCTCTTCCCCCTCTGAAGAAGTCCACAAACCATACATGGTGGAGAACAAAGATTGGGAAAAAACACCTATCTAGAAAAATGTTTCTGTCCAAATGACTCATTTAGTAGAAACCCACCAATCCCACTATATAAATCCAATGGAGTACTATGAACATGCATATACACCTACTTACATGTTATCTTCCATTCAGCAGGCTATTATAACTGATTTTAAAGATGTCTTCCAATCCAATGTGGTGGAAACTGGTAAATAAAAACATACACCTACTTACAATCCCCAATTTTACCAGTAGTCTCATATACAAGTATTGAAATAAGTCCATCAACCATACTTGAAGGGAAATATACAGCAGGAACATACACTTGTCTGCATTCATCAACCCTAAATCAGTCTCGTTTAGCAGCACTGGAAAAGCATTGATGGAAAATGTAGGTAATACCCAACTCTATACTCCCATGCTTGAGTATAATCAGTACCCATTGATTGAAAAATGAGGAAAAGAGCAGGCACATACACCTACTCCCGATACATAATTGACGTATATTCCCATTCTGGCCACTGAAGATAGAAAACATATCTTAATAATGGTGATAGGGCAGAAACAAATTCATGACCATATTCTAGAAGCATGCCAGGATATTATAATAAATACATCAGTAGTAGCATGGGAACAGAAACATAAATATGTCTCCATACATGGGATGACTGATCTATATGCCATCCCAGAGCAGATACACCCCTCAGTTCCAGTCCATGAGGTTCATGGGGCATATTCCCCAATATCATGTGGACAATAAGATCGTGAACATACACCCTTACCAATTCGAGGTAATCAGACTGTTTTGGTGTCTGCTCCAAGGTAGGCACATACACCTTCCCATGACAACTTGTTCTCCCAACAAGTGACCAAAAATTAGTGTAAGAGAACATCCAAAAAAATGTCTCTCCAAACATGGGTGTAAAATCAAGAGTCAAACTAAAATTTCATCCCTCTTAATGATGGAGTTCATGAAGACCTCAGATATTTATCTATTGCAGCTCAAGATCCTACCCTCACATTAGAAAATTATGGGAGTATTAGTAGTAATTATGAAGTTCCCCATAAGAAACATCCTTAATAAGGCTTTCTTCATGAAAATTAATTCAATCCAGAAATCCTACCTCTGGATGAGAACCACGGAAACCCCCCATGTGTCCAAAAGATCGAGGAGCAAGAAGATTCATCCATTGATGTAATCCATCGTGGTGGTCCTCCCCATGATGAAATTCACTATGAAAGCCCTCTCCACAATATTATTTTACATTTTCATGATAATTATATAATTGAAAATGTTGCGATGATAAAACCCTTCTATCTTGAGGCACTTGAAAACAAAATACAAGTCAGGTTTGATGCCTTGTCATTGACGTGTGAAATTATTTCTCAACCATAAGACATCTTAAGGGAACAGCCATTCTTTGAACCTCCCTTGGGTCATTCATCTTCTAGTACAGAGTATACAATTTTCTAAAACCACATAGAGGAACCTTTCGTGAAGGATGATAAAGATATGCTAAAAATGAGAAAACAATTGGCTAAAGGAGAAATACGAGACATGTTCTGGCCTATGGAAAATTCTCAATATAACATTCAAGAACTTTTTGTAGAAAATTGGATTCCTGATATCCGCCTCAATTTATGGAATACTCTTCGTCATTTTAAAACCAATGTATTACCATATGAGGAATATCAAAACCATGTATAGGTAATAGAGGGGTTGCAATACCAAATTGACTTGGTATCTATCTCATTTTTCCAAAATCCAATGGTTGAAAAATAGTAGAGAACCCTTCTGCATGCAAGCCTCAATGTTCTAAAGAGGCTACACCAATTATTTTTTGATTCCCCATATGGAGTTCATATTATAGGATGGGGTTCACAAGATCCATTTAATTTCTCTACACTCCAAAATTAAAAAAGTCTGCCAAAAGATGTATAATTAAATGTTACATCCCACGATTGTCCACAATCAACAGATTTTGTATATAATTAAATGTATGCTCAAGAACAGGCCTCATCTAGCTGTCATCAAAGTCAGGCCTGAAGAAAAGAAGTTGTTTAGTTACATTTACATCAAGCATATAAGAATCTTGATTAGGCATCATGCTTAGAGGATGTCAAAGCTCATATAACAGAAATTTTTGAAATAGCATAGAGATCATTCGAAATAGGTAATTTGAGTGGTTTTCAGATAATTCACCCAGCTAATGTCCTAAAAAAATTCACAAAAATCAAAAGGACAGTTGCAAAAATCTCAGCCATAGAAGTTCAAAAACAACCCTAGATTGTAGGGCTGGGGGCTCATTTAATTAACCTTTAAATTCATTAAACAACATTCAACGGTTTGAAAAAGAAGAATAGGAACATCCCCATCCTACATGGATGGGAGATTTTTAACATCTATAATCCCATCATCAACAAATTTGAATTTTCTCCTGATTAGGGAAGAATCCAAAATGAAAGCGCACAACTATAATATCAAATGATTCTCTTCAGGTTTCTATCTGTCACACAGCTCTTGAGAATCCATCGAATAGGAGACCAGAGTCTCATGGAAGATACAGAGGGGGATGATCTTATAAATATACTAACAGAAAGTAGTCAATGCATCATGCATCAGTAAATGTAATTAAAACCATTATAGAAGGTCCTCAATAAAATTAGTCTCATTCATGGGAATCATAATATGAAGTTATTATCTAAAATATGATACACATAGAAGAAAATGAAGAATGTATATGTACCCCAAATTAGAGGCTTACCCAGAATCTAGGTATGAATTCAAATAAATAACTCCCACCCCTCTGAAAGGAATCTAACAAGGGGAAAGGTAAATTCATATTTCATCCCACTTTCTGACTAGATATAGTCAATCTCAATCTCTTGAATAGATATTTTCATAGGAATAAGAAGATATGAAAGAGTTGAAAAGACTAAATAAATAGTTACTTCGAAGTAGAGTTTCTGGAAGACGTACTCCCCAGGAAAATCCTCAACATGCACATCATGTAAGAGATCCTCAGAAAAGAGGATTTGTGGTAACTACATATGTGGATAATGAATTTCCTTCATTGGTTAAAAATCTAAGGTAGGATAAAAACACATGCTGATAAGCCTATTCCTGTGGGTTATCCATGGAAAATTCTAGCACCATAACTAGTGGTTTTGTCGATCATTGCACTAGATCAAGCTCCAGTTTTTTTACCTTCATCAGTTCCAGCTCATTTGAATATTCCTCAAATGCTTATGAACAAAATTGGGGCATTAACAAATTGATTGGAAGCATTGGATGAACTATGTGTGAAAGTTCGGCCAGAAAATGAAAGCTTACCCTGAGTGGGTGGACATAATTCCCCCCCCCCCCAAATTCTTTAAATAGTAAATTTCCAATCTCTAATGTTTCAGTAGATTTGGAACAACACTTAACACATTTTGTTTCTCGTTTTGATCCCATGATGGGAAGTCCTCAACAAAAAGAAGTAGTATATCCCAAGTGTTTTGTACACGCATTACAAGGATAATATTTTATTTGGTAGAAAAATTTACAATCTCTATTAATTACATGATGGGACGATCTCCATTAGAAATTACTTCTACATTTCATCTCAACATTACCAAAGATGACAGTTTTTGATCTCACGAATTTTAAACAAAGGGATAGTGAAAGAGTTTCAGATTTCATTGCACGATGGAAAGGATTAACATGTTCTTTACATATAGAACTCACTCAGGAAGAGTTTCTTCCAAATTTTGTGTAAAATCTTTGTGATGAGTTACCCACCCCACTAATCCCTATAAAATACACAAGAGGGTTTTAAACCTTACTTAAATAACTCAATAGATAGAAGATTATATTATAGAAACTAAGGATAAAAATCATGTAATTCCATCAGCTTTGGGAAGGAGAACATGAAAAGAAGAGGCTTCTACCGTTACACTCAAGCAAACACCTATACTTGCTTCCACATAAAAACATTCATCATATTGAAGGGATACACCTCTAGAGTGTTAGAAGTAATGACCACCTTATCAAGATGATAAAAGAGATAAAAATCGGAAATAGTTTAAGGAATTATAAATGAAATATTATTCATTTCGGAACAAACAAGTTCCCAACTACTTCATCTCAACTCTGGAAAACAATTTGGTTCAGTTACCATAGCAGAAGAAACAAAACAAATAAGGAGATTAAGATCTTCCAAATTATCATTCCATTCACCAGATTTTGAGCCATCCCATTAAAGAGTGTTTTGTTTTCAAGGATCTCCTTCAAAAATTGGTAGACTCTAGACAAGTGAAACATAAAATTTTGACAGCTCAAGAAGCATGTGTTACTGAAACTGATCCAGATGAATCAGGTGATTGGCAGGAAGTAAAAAAGTAATAATGTGCAAAAAATAATGATTGGATGATCAGGAAAATGATAAAAAAACTCATTTCATTATACGAACATAGTTTAAACAACTGATTCGGTCTTACAACACTTATTCCATAGTAAAACCACCATCATCAGAAGGTATATCCTCCAAGAGATTAGGTGATCAGAAAGATAAAGATCAGTCAGAAGAAAGAGAGCTCATGTTATAGTTGATGTTGTCCTTGACCCTGGGATATTTAATGCCATCTACTTCAAATGCACGAGCACCTCTCCACAAAAAAAACCAAAACCGAACTGTCGGGCAGAATACTAATTAGATAAAGAATTGATCTTTGGTTCCGTCAATGTCATCCACTTAACGAATCCTTATGCCAATGTTGATTCTGATTATATTGATCCTAGTTTCTTTGTACCTAATTGAGAAACTATATGAAGAGGACAATGTCGAGGATACAGTGAAGACATGGGTATTCTAGAAGCCACTATTTTAACTCTACCCCTGCCCAAACTGTGTATGCAGCAGAAAATTGTGGAAGAGCCATTTAGAGGGATCGAAAAAATGGAGATTATTCCATGCAAGACAGGTTCAGTCCTGACATTATTATTTTGGAGGATTTATTGGAAGTCACACCGTCTTCCTCTCAGCATGTAAATAGTCCTAATTAGTCTAATCTATCAAGGCTATGAGTATTTCTAGCATCTTCTCCAACACGTGGTACATCTAAATAAGAAGCATCAACTTCCAAGGCACATGAAAAACCGCATCTCCATGCTGGGAAACAAAGACCTTTAGACCAATAATATAATGTCAGGAAACAATTGGCCCATGTACTAGCCATGTTCTCAATTTAAGATGCCTTAAGTCTATCAAATGATCTCCGAGAAGAACTTATTGAGGCTTTGTTAAGTCCTCAAATATTTGAAACCAAAGTTTTTTCTGCTCAAGTTTACCATATAGAGAATGATCATGTAGATTGTCATGTAGTCATATCATTTACAGATGAAGATTAAGATGATTTTGTACATGAACTTATTAGACCCTTTTATCTATCTGGAAAGTTAAATTTCATAGACATCAGATGAGCCTTTATTGATAATGGCTCGGGAGTCAACCTCATTCCCATTTGTACACTTTGATGATTGGGCCTGACTGAATCTAAATTTTCTCCTTCTACATTAATGTTGCAAGGATATGATAAGAATTAGAAAGAACCTCTAGAAGTGATTACACTCAGAACTCAGTTTGGAGATCTTGTATCTAATTAATATTTAATATTTGTTTGTCGGGACACAACCTTCAACATTCGGTTTGGATGACCATGGTTACACCATCATGTGGCCATACTTTCATCATAACACCAATGTCTTAAGTAATATTTTATTGGTCAAATAGAGACATTGTATGATGAAAAGGCTATGTTTAGAATGTGTAAATCTCAATACATTGAGTAAGAGTTTTATCACACAAAGGGAATGAGGTCCATGAAAATGAATATAACCTGATTTAATGCCTTGAATGGACTAGAAAGACCCCAAAAAATCCATTCTTACATTTGTGTATAGATTATGTGTTACTTCTTAAACAAATTGAAAAGTTAAACCCAAATCCAAGAATCTATATAGTAAGTTCCATACTGTCAATTGTGGTAATCGAGCCTAACTGAATGGGATAAATTGTTGATTTACCAAGCAGTGATGGAAGTTAAAATAGAGATGAATTTATTTCATCCACTGAACTACAGAATGTCTTTACTTCATCTATCATAATAGAATAAGTTGTTGTAATTCTATAGGAAGAAAAATATTTTGACTCCCAATCCATCATCTCCTCATTTTATCCCCAAAAAGACACTTCATAATTTTTAGGGTTAGAAACAGTGGCCTCTTGTTTATGATGTTCAAATACTGACTCCTCTCCTAACTATGGATGTTTTGTTTATTCATCTACTATGAAAGTAGAAACATAAGAAATGACATATAATGAAGAAGAAGATGATTATGTCAGGGATGATCCTCCAGTATTTTAGGAAGGTGTCTCTACCACTGTGGATGAGCTCAAAGAAATAAATCTAGGTACAGAAAAAGATCCAAGCCTCCCTATAACTAGTGAAATAATGAATTATAAATATAAAGATTTGTATGCTTAATTTTTAAAGAAACATAGATATATATTTTCTTGTAATTATACATAAATTCCGGTTCTTAATCCTGATGTAGCCACTCAGCATTTGGGTTTTCTTGAATAACATCACAGATTCAAGTCAGAAACATGAAGAACACACCCAATTCATGCTTTTAAAATTGAAGCTAATGTTGAAAAGATTATAAAGGATAACTTTTTTAGGGAAGTTAAATTTACCCTATTGCTGGCCAACATTTCCCAGTGAAAAATAAGAATGGTAAAATTAGAGTTTTCATTGATTTCAGATATCTTAACAGGCGTTGCCCTAAAGATGATTTTCCATTTTTGATCACAGTGATTTTAATTGATGCAACAATAGTATATGAATCTATTTTCTTCATGTATGGATACTATGGGTATAATAAAATCTTTATTTCCCTAGAGAATGAAGAATATATAGCCTTTAGAGCCCCTCAAGGTGTGTTTTTCAATTGGGTAATTCCCTTCGTCTTTGAGAATGTAGGTGAAACATATCAATGTACCATGAACCATATCTTCAAAAACATATGATCAAAATTTGATGGATGATATGTGGAAGATTTGGGGGTCAAATCTAGAATATTTTACAATCACATGGCTGATCTATATACCACATTAAATAAACATTGGAAACACAATTTGAAGATGAACCCCTTGAAATGTGATTTTGGTGTAACCTCAGGAATGTTTATTGGCTTTGTTGTATGCCATAGTGGTATCTAAGTTGATCCAGAGAAAAGAAAATCATTCCTTGGAATGTAACCTATTTATAATTAGAAATAATTAAGAGGAATCCAAGGACTCTAGGCCAATATTAGGCACTTTATCACCAATTTGGAATGCAAGTGTTTTCCCTTCACCAGATCAATGAAGAAAGGAGTCACCTATCAATGGAATGTAGACTGGGAAGAATCATTTGATACCCTAAAAAAATAACTCTTGATTCCAATAGTAATAATTCCAACTGTCAGAGGAAGACCTCTTATTCTATATGTGACAACTATAGAGAGATCAATAGGTTCCTTCCATTCCCAAAATAATGATGCTGGGAATGAGAACAACCATTATTATCTCTGTCAAACTATGCTGGATGCAAAAACTCAATATTAATGTGTTGAAAAGTGCTTCATGGAATTAATATTTGTACTTTAGAAATTAAGGCACTAAATGAAACGTCATGACATCCAATTGGTATCTCACAATAACCTGCTCGAATTTATCATCAATCGTCCAATGGTTACAGGGTGTCTGGCATGGTGGGCAGTTATTTTGCAATAGTTTGATATCTAGTTAGTGCCATAGAAGGAAATAAAATGAAATTCTCTAGCCAACTTCCTTCTGGAACATCCATCCATGGAAATTACATCATTGAATATTGAAATTACGGATGAAGAGGTCTTGTCTATTCAAGATAATCCCCAAAAGTAGGAAATGTACATTAATGCATCCTCTAGAAGTCCAACAAGAAAGAGAATAGAAACCCCTAAACTCAAAAAATTTGGGTTTGGAATTATACTTATCTCCCAAAAAAAGTAGTATTTTCTTATTTCCTCGTATTATTAGAAGGCGGGTACCAACAATGAAGCATAATATCAAGCTCTCATTGCAGGCTTTGAATTGTCACTTTAGGTGCATGTTAATCACATGAAAGTGAAAGTGACTCAGAATTGGCAATCAAACAGATCAACGAGGAATATTCTATCACAGAAGAAGAGTTAATCCCTCTGTGTGATTATATCAAAGGGTCAATGGATGAATTTCCATCAGATCTTATATTGTCTTATGTCCGACGATCAAAAAATGTCCCAGATGATGCACTAGTAAATTCACCTATAGCCTTGGTGGATCAAAATCAGAATGAGACATTCATTAGCATAGCTCATCGTTGCATGGTATCACCTTTTGTTCAAACCAGAATTATTGAAATTAATGAAATTATCCATATTTCTGAATAGTATGATCATACCATGGGATGGAGAACACCCATCCTATAATATCCTCAAAATAAAGTACTTTCACCAGATTGGGATGAAAAAGAACAAATCTAATGATGAGTGGCCAATTTTACTCTTTATTATAGTCTAGATCACCATAATATCCTCTAAAAACAAGGATTTAATAGTGTCCTCTTCGGATGTATTGATGGAGAAGAAAATACAACTATCATGAAATAAGTATATTCAGGATCTTGTGGTGCTCACCAGTATGGGAATATGAATTCTGATCAAATCCAAAGGCTTGGATACTTTTTTCCTTCAATGACACATGATTGCATAGATTTCACTATGAAATGTCATCCCTATAAAATTCATTTCAACTTCATTTAGAAACAATTGGTGTTGCTACATATAGATAAATACTCCTTTCCATTTTCCAAATGGGGAATGGATATAGTAGGACCTTATCCTCGAGCTAAGACTAAGCAGTTCAAGTATATTCTTACTACTGCTGACTTCTTTTTTAAATAGACTGTCTAAATTCTTCTCAGTGAGTTCAGATCCAAAATCATTGTTAGTATTTTCAAAACTAACATCACCACTATATTTGGTGCCCCTTATACTATATTAACAAATAATGGCACCAATTTCTATTCTGTTTAGGTAAAGAAGTTATATTAGGAGCACAATTTCAAGTCCAACCATTCATCTTTCTATCATGTGGAGACCAATGGACTGATAGAGGATTTCAATAAGACCTTATCAAATATACTCCAGAAGATGGTGCATAAAGATAAGAAATTTGGGCATGATAAATGTTTGCATGCCTTATGGGATTATAGGACTACCACCTATACTGCCACCCAGGAAACCCCTTATTCATTGGTATATGGAACTGAAGAGTTTTTCAAATTGAAATGCAATTGCCTTTACTCACAGTTGCAATCTATGGTCAATTTTCTAAAGATGAGATGTCTCATAAACGGTTTAATGGGAAGTAATGAATAGACAAAAAATGTTTCATACATTGCATCATTTAGAAGTATATAAAAACAAAATAGTGCCAGTTTTAACAAGAATGTTCATATCCATTCATTTCTTCAAGGAGAATTGGTATTGGTCCTAAACACTCCAATGATACCAGGAATGAAACCTCCATAGCTGGAGCCAAAGTGGGAAGGGCCTTTTCCATACATAAGGTCTACCCTAATGGAGATTATTCCTTAATCTCAATGGATGTAGAGATTATTACATCTCCAACCAATGCAAGATTCTTGATGAAAAACATTGTGTAGCTGCACACATCATCCTCACTACAAGACGGAAAATTTCATAGTCCCCACATCCATATAGTAGGACCTAAAACTGCATAGTAAAATGACCTAGTCGTAAGACATTAAACTGCGTAATAACCCTAAGCATCCACGTTTCATGAATGTAAAATGTGTAGCAGCATTTTTCCTCATTACACAACATTAAAATGTACTATTAATGTCTTCTCAACTTTATGTTAGGAGCTTCTATATACAGAAATAATTGACATCAATGCCTCTCCTTAGTGGCACATGATACCTTTTCTTCTCTATGTATGAATAAGATCTGCATAGGGGCCTCATTTCAAGAACTATGTGTTGCATGATTCTCATCTATATGAGATACGTAGAGAATCCTGGATCTCCAATCTTGGGCCTAGGTGAAACCGCAAAATTTTAATTTCCCTTTTTCTTCTCTTATATATGAACTAGATTTATACATAGTGCCCTTTTAAGATACACAATTTCATTTTCATACCATATTGTGTCTTAAATTTAATCATTCTTCTAGAATCTGTTAATTCCCCCCCCCCCACCCCCATGTCAAACTCGATTGGTGTGGGAAGTGAATGTTTAATGAACTACATAGAGTTTTATTATCATCTATATAAGATACGTAGAGACACCAAGATCTATAATCTTGGGAACAACCACAATATTGAAAACCCCTTTATTCATTATATAAGAATCAAACATGCATAGGTAATGTTTAATGAAATACGTATGGCTTGATTCTTGCCCCGATAAAGAAACATAGTGACACCTGGGTTGTATTCCTTTGTCTAGTTACAATATTCCTTTGTTTTCACATCATTTCATCTTCATCCTTACTACATGATGTTCAACTACATGTAAATATAACACCCCTATTCTTAACTTATGTCACCTTTGTGTTATAGAAGAAACCCTTACTGATCCTGGTATCTCACACCGAGCATAGCTCACTTGGGCTTAAGAATTGGGTAAAATGATTCTTTATATAAATAAGGTGCCTCAATTTATTATGGGGCAATAAATGTCCTCACTTATTAACTTAAAACAAAATTGTATAATGTCTTCATTGCATGACTTTAAACTGCACATGAAAATATTAATTCAAAAGAAAAAAATTTAAAGTCTCTATTATACATATGAGTCCGATCTATGTAATGGATGTCAAACTCATAGCCAATATTGATTAAAATAATTATTATGTGAATTGAGAAGAACTCCCTTCTATATTTCACACTCTTAATATTGAATATTTTCAGATCATCATAATATTTCTTACGGTTTTTTGTGACAAAGTATCTAATACCTAAGAGCTCTTTTTCCTAACTATGTATTACATTCCCTTATGTGGCCTTGCATAAAAGTTGCCTACACAATTGGACCATCTATCAAAAGATGCCAGTATTTGGCTATGCAGCATATGCCCTAGTTGTACCTTCATAATACAGCCCCCATAATGGGTTTTCCAAATGATGGTAATTTTGTTCGTAGTTATAATGTCATTGTTCCCTTCAAACATTAATGACAATATAAAATAATATTTATTTTAAAATAGCCATTCTTGTATTTTTGTCCCATTACCTTTCTCTTGATCTGAAACTCTTCAAGACCATGGTTTACCATTTCCCTCTTCATGTGTTCAATGTAATATGAAATAACCTTGGAATCACTTGGACACATATAATATAATGCTTCTATTTCTGGTCCTAGTTGTAAGACCTTAAAATATAGACACCATACCTCCTATGTTTGGGTCAGACTTTCATAGAAGTCCTATTCCTCCATTTTTTTGGAAATCATGGTTGGAAATACCCTCTCCATATTTAGGTACCTTTCTCCATAAACCCAGCTCTGTGCTTTGGAAAATATGAATATCTATAAAAAATATTTTTCTTTTAGCAACATAATGTAAAATTCATAGGAGCTCATTTTCCTTATTATGCAGTATGTTCCCTTAGGTGGCCTTGCATAAAATTTTCCTACATAACGGGCAAGTTAGTCAAAATATTTCACTATTTGGATATGTAGCATATGCCATAGTTGGCCCTACATAACATAATCCCCATATCAGGTTGGTTAAATAATTGTATCTTTGATATTGGAAAAGACTTCCTCTAATTCCTTTTTCACTTTTCCATATCATTCATCAAATTTAGATGTTCCCAAATCACATATTACAATTTTACCTTCTATACCTGAATATGGTAGTACCTTTCAAAAAAAATTATTAAGAAATTGGAAGAGTATCATACATTTTTTCCAAGATAATAACCTTAAATTAATTCCACACAATGTCCTCATAGAATGACTTAAAACTACATAGTACAATCTACTCACTACATGATTTAAAGCTGTAAATATTTATAATGTTCTCATTACATGACTTAAAACTGCACATTTTTATATCATAAAATACACTTTCTGATAAATTTTAACAATTATTCATACACAAAATTTGTATAGAAGTGGTTTTCCTATTCAATACATGTGTCATCATAAAATAAACCTTTATTATTATAACCCCTTTCCTCGGAAAAACCACCCACTGTGGTCTTGAGTCACCCAAATCTTATTTTCCCTTGTCTATCAACAGTAAAAAGTTAAATTCTTAAGAGCTCTTTGGCCTGACTATGCACCACGTTCCCTTAGGTGGCCATGCATAAGTTTCATATATGACGTGCCTATCTATCAAAATATTCCACTATTTGGATATACAGTATATGCCCCTATTGACCCTATATAATACAACCCCATAATGGATTTTTCAAATAATGGTAACTTTGTTCTTAGAAGAGACTCCCCTTATGTTGATATAATTTTTATATTTTGTGACCATAAAAATCATGGATCAAGATACCCCTTGGAAGTATCTAAATAATATTAAAGAAATTATTAGGTGATCAGTCTTGTATGGTATATAATTTCAAAATTTATGGTCAAAGATATTTTGACCTTAAACATTATCCATTTATAGTCCAGCGTGAATTACTATAAACATCCAACAATAAAAGAAGTAGTACTCACCAAATTGAGAACCCGTAAAGGGTACTCCGAACAAAAGTCACGTCCCCGCTCACTAAACATAAACATTGTATGATTTAGGTAATATTAAGAAATAAAACTCAAAAGATACAATGTTTGTGGGGTTATTCATATAACCCTAGAAAAAAATCAACCTATGCTAGTTAGGCCAATCAGCTTAATAAGATAATCTTTAGCAACCCCATTCTTATCATTGTAATCATGATTATCCAACATGAAGGTTTGATGTTTAAAATCATTATCCTCATCATTACCTTTAATATTTCAATAAAAAAAGTAATGAATGAGAACATATATTATTGAAGACAGAATTTCCTTCATTCGTATGAAATCAGAGGGACATCCAAAAACTGGAGCCTCTCTATCATGTTTTGAAATAAACTCTCAACATGTCTCTTCATTTTTTGAATAGCTTCATAACCACTATCAGCTGCTTATTGTAGTCAAGATATTTGAGAAACTCCAGCCTCCTTGGCCTGATGAAGTTCTTCCTTAGCAGCTGTAATGGTTTTTATCCCCTAAAATTGGGTTTCTCCTAGTGTTTGGTTCAATTTATCAAGTTTATTATGAACATAATTCTGTTGTTGTTGGAGATATAATGATTCCTTCATGGATTCTTTAATTGTTTTTGTTAATTTCGATTGATTTTTTGTAATGATCGACATCTTCCATAGATACTTCATCTTGGAGGTTCTCAATATTGATAAGCTATTTGGCCTTTTCAAAATCATACTGAAAATTGTATTCCTTCTCCCGTTGGTGAATGGTCTCATTCATTGCATCATAGAATGGTCAATAATTAAATCCACCCAATCTCAATATGCAGAATAATACAGGGAGTTTTGGACAAATGGGACAACAGTTCATCTAAAGACTTCTCAACAATTATGCTCCATATATGTCATCACGTATTATTAAATGCCATTACAAGAGAATATTTCTTGTCTATGTCAGAATCTGAGTCACTAATGTGAGGTAAAATTTACTTTGGAAACAAATCACTTAAAGAGATGCCTTGTTCTGCTTCTCTCAGAATAGTTGAATCTTAACCTTCTACTGATGCCTGAGCCAACATTGAAACATCACCTTCTGGTCTAACTAGAGTAGTTGATAACTATAAATGATAAATCAAGGTCATTGAAATTTTGTTAAAAAATATGGTAGAAAATAGGGAATGATCCATAGAGTCATTGACATTTACCCAATAATCAATCATCCAATTGATCAGATTCATCCTTGATATTATAAGCTTCAACATTTTGAGTAGATGTTTCCTGAGAAGGGGAACTCTCATGAGTTTTCCCAATTTTCGTAATTGAAGGCTCAAGAACATATATTAATGGAGGGTCCTCTTTAGGTGTCTTTATATCTCCAATTGGAGATGTATAGAGTGGAATTCCTAGTTCTTAAAGAGCCTTTTCAAAATTTTCTACAGATAAAGCTGTATGTGGTGAAATTTGATGTAAAGTATCGAGTAAATAATAACAATTGTGTAAGGAAAATGAAACAATGCGGTCTTATATCATTTCAATTCCTCAAGAAAATCCCTAAACACTTTGATGTAACTGAGAATATCAATATTTTGATTAAGGGATTCCATCAATTCAGTGTATGTGGCTTGGAATTTTATAGCATCCTCACCATTTAAGCTATCCAACAAATGTTAGTTGATGACCCATTTGGCTCCACTGGAATTCTATTCTATTGGCTCTTCAATTAGAACAACATCATCAGATATTTCCAAGTTTGGGACAACATTAGTATTTATTTCATATTTCCATAGGTATTTATTCCATACTTGTAGTGAAATATAAATATCAGCATTGGTTATTAAAGTATCCATTGGAAAAGGAAACTAATCTGAGATATGTTGAAAAAGAAGAGTCTTAAAATAGATTTTTAATATTAATGAGAAATTTATTTGATCTTACCCTAGATTTTCCCTATCTCAGTAAAACCATGAGCGAGTACAAATGAATCTTTTGAAGATTTATCTTCTAAGATAGAAGATTCATCAACATGAAATTGGGTTTCTCCTGGGGTTTCCTTATCTTGTCCTGAAAAATCAACTCATAGTCCATTGAGAGAAGATAGATACACAGATTTTGCAAGAGGATAAATTTTATTACCATAGTGTATTGAGAAAATTATAATTCCCTTAGGACTGTAAAAATACTTACTCATTCGGCGAACACTTCGAATCGATCTCATTAATCTATTGCATTTATTTTCATAAGCTTGTGGAGAAATCCAAATGCTCCTCTTGGCAGAAAAAACTTGTGGTAATGGCTGAGGAATATCCATTGCCATTACCCCATTCATGATTCTCGCTTTGGGAGAATGTTCTGGAGACTTGGGTGGATCAATTGATGTGTTGATAGGAGAGCCCGCATGCCCATACATTGGTGATTTGAGTACTAGTTCAGAGTTTCCTTCCCTACATTCAAGCTTCAAAAATTAATCCTCATCAAGATAATTGATGATTAATGGTAATGCAAGGTTGAAAAAAAAGAAACGGGAAATACATTCTCAATATTAACATAAATATGCCATCCTCCTCAGGGTTGATATTTAACCCTTCGTGTACTCCTAAACCCATCATTTGAGATACTTGCTAGATGATGTGATTTTTTCATTAGTTGCATATATAAAATCCTCTAGATCCATAATATACTCTTGTAATTTATCTAGGTTATTATCTAGACTAAAATAAAAAGGTGCCTTAATTTCACCCAAATATGGTATTCTAATGACGTGCTAGAGGAATGTCCATGCATCTATAAGGTCATGGGTCAGACTCTCCTAATAATGAATGGACTAAGGTCACACATAATTTAATCTAAGTATGGATGATTGTTGAGATGATTCAATGCCTTCTGACTGGTGAGCCTCAGCAGGCCTCCCTTATTCTTCATAACATTCAACAAAGGGAATATGAACATCCTTTTGATAGTGGTAACAAGATTGCCTTTGCATCCGAGGTATTTCTTATCTATCCCTGTTCATACTCATATACCTACGGTGAGGATCTTTTGAAGGCTCTAAAACCTCTGAAACATATACATTATCTATAGCCTTGGAATTCATACCATGATTGCCACACACAACAATTCATTGTAGCTGCCACTCGATATATTGTTTTCATCAAAGCCCTTTTAGGATAGGAAGAATCTCTAGACATGGAATATCCACCTTCTAATCAGATTGACGAATCTGATGGAGGTAACTTAATTGACAATTTGGATTCCTATATAGCTATTAGAATCCATAATTGTCTCGCTACCATTGGGTGTTTCTCATGTATAACATACATGGGTGGGAAAGTGTTTGATTATTGAAGTCATCTGAACTGACGAGCAAACCTATAAAGGATGTAAGACTCACATATATTTTCACAATCAATCTTGGATGACAATACACCATCCTTAAATTACATAATATAAGACCCCACCTCATAATTCTTTTCGTTACCATCATCAATAAATGTTCAAGTTGGTGATTTATAAAAAGGAAAGAAGAAGAATTCTCTTGAGACATTCAATGGATTTATCTCTATATCCGGTCTCAATATTTTGAGGCTGAATACCAGAAACATTCTATAAAAATGGGGCGAGTCAACCATTGTGGACTCTAACGAAATTCCACACTGAATATGAAGAAAGGTGTGCTACAATCCTACCCCAAAACAATTGGAATGACACTACAATTCTAAATAGATCCTTCCAATTGTATAAATGTAATAAGGAATAGTAAATTCTTTCCAATACAGTATTTTCTAACTAAATATACTTCCACTCTACGAATTCTGCTGCGATAAAAAATGTATCTGGCCTTACACCACCTCCGGACTCATGAACTAGAATCAAGTAAACTCTTAGCAATATGAAAAGGAAGGTAGATAAGCGTATCTTTACATCAATATTAGAGTTTAATTTGTTGACCCAGTTCTTATAGTCACCTTTCTCCATTGTAGGACAATATGAGCCTGAGATACCTTGGTTATCTGCAAAAGGACAAATAATAGGACATCTACAGGTGGGATCTTTCTCTATTGGTAGTTCTAAAAAGGCTTCCATCCAAACCCTGGAAAGAATATCTTTCTTGACTTTGGGAAATTTATTCGCTATTTTTAGTAGTTCATGAGGAAATGGAAGTGTTATGGTAACATCACCTCGTGTTTTAGCTTGTGGAAAAAACTCCTCATACATTTCCCTAAAAATGGGAACCCTAACTATTTGGTAGATATCCCACAAACTAATGAAAACATCACCATGCATCAAATGGAATGAATTTTTTTGTGGACTCCGTTGGCTCAACAATTCAGTAATGAAATATTTTTTATAAACATAAGTTTTTCCCATATAGACATCTTCATAAATATCAATATCTGATAACTATTTCCTGAATTATGTAAAATTCCCACTACTGGAAAACTTACCTATACCCACGGTTCAAAAACGTGGGTATAGCCCCCAAAACCGTGGGTATAGGCTATACCCATGGTTTTGGGAACCGTGGGCTGGAAAGGCATCGGGATAGGGGGGTCTGCATATACCCATGGTTTCTCCAAACAGTGGGCATAGAATTGCAACAACGTGGCACCCAGGTCCACGCTGGAACAACGTTTGACCCCACGGTTCTCAAAACCATGGGGATTTAATCTTCAAAAATAGTTGCTACTGTGACTCGACCGCGGGATGCGTAGGAAGAATTCCAGCCTTCACTACCAACTGAGCCAACTCTAACTTTAATATATGTATATATATATCTCTAAATATATTAATAAAATTGTGTATCTAAAAATATCGGGGGCATGAATCAAACACACGACCCCTTGTATCTAAACATGCGGGGAAACCAACCAATGTAATGAATTTTCAATTATTTAACCCTACATGTTCCGTATTATATTAATCCAAATTAATTTAAAGAAAAAAATCAACGGGTTTCAAACCACGCATATCCAGACAAATGGAAAGGAACTTAAGCAACAGACCTACAAAACTTATTTGTCTTTATTTTTGTATTTTTATAGTTATATTAATGCAGACAATGTTTTTCGCCAATAAAATTTTCACCCCACGTAATTTTTTTCCCGCCATAACGCAGGAAAGCTATACCCACGGTTCTCCAAAACCGTGGGTACAGGTTTCTTAAAAAACACCAATACCCATGATTTTTAATAACTGTGGGTATATGTCTTCTCAATATACCCTATTCCCACGGTTTTGACTAAAACTGTGGGGATAGGGTTTTGAAAAAAACAGATATGCCCGCGGATTTTTCAAAATCATTGGTATTGGTCTTGTAAAAAACCATATCCCCATGGTTTTAGTCAAAACCATGTGGATAGGGAACCTATGCCCATGGTTTTCGAAAACCATGGGGATAGCTTCACACTCTACCCTTATACACACGGTTGGGGAAAACCATGGGTATAGGGTAACTCTATACCCACGGTTTCTTGAATAACCATGGGTATAGGTCCATTTTCTAGTAGTGTCCTGCGCACCCAAAATGACCTTATACGTTTAGGTTTCACACAACTTCTAGAATGAAGATCCCAACCTTCCTTTCAACCACTAGACTAATCTGTCTGGGTAGATCAAAATGTTGAATAATAACTATGTGGCCTTGTCTCTAGAACACGATCCTTTATATCAATAGTACAACCACTGTGATGCATGATGAAACCAATATGGATTGTTCCTTCAGGTATTGGAACCCCCTTGCACAAATATTCATGCGGTTATAGTTGGAGAATATCAGAAACCAATTATTTGGGAAATACTTCTTAACAGATGGAACATTGGGATCTTGTAAAATCCCATTCCCATAGAGGGGTAAGTAATGACTTTGTGGATATTCATGTTGATAGAGAATTAAACCCTTCCATAGCCAAAGAAGTATTACTTTCAACAACATCATAATATTCTGGTCTGATGATCTTCATCATTTTATTTTGATGAAAAATAGATTCTTTAGTGGAGGTTATCAAATGAGCCATTTTTCGGAAAATTACTTACAAAACATTCCCTATTAGGTTTTAATTTTGACTTAAATTTCAACATAAAGGAAAAGGAAATAAAAAATTTTGCAATTAAAATTGTTTGCATAGGTCTTTCGACTAGGTCTACCATGTAGGTCCTTTGACAAGGATCCTTGTTGAAATCCTTCGAAGAAGTCCTTCTATGTTTCTACATCAATAAAATAGTTTCACCTTGATAAAATTACAAGGAGACTATGTGAGAGCACAATATGTTGAAGATAGACCGAATAACTACACAATGAGTGCTGGAAAATTTGGAGGTATAGATAAAGAAAATCAGAGAGGACAGAACCAATTTATAGACATCAGTGAACCCTCACTACACAACTGCGTGAAAACAGTACACAAAATACCAACACAAAGAAGCTCTACAACAAACCTGCTCTATCCTTCAATTAACTCATTGTCTTTTCCCTGAATTTTTCATCTCAGGACTCGACCAACTTTTTAATCAAATACAATACAGGGGGCTATTGTTGACACACCATAATAATAAAAAAAAGTCTATTTTGATATCCAAGGATGTTTTATAATCCTAATGCAAGTTTCTAATAATTAAAGGAAAAAACAAACCATCCAAAGGGATGCACAACATACCCGCCTGATAGACCTACATGAAAAAAAGTTTTTGTACACCTACATGGATGACCTGTGCAGATGATCTGCCTAGAAAACACCCATTTGACCATGCCCCATACATGGTTATAAATAGGACCATTGGGCTCCCAATTTCATGTATTGAGAAATTTGAAAGACACCTAAATCTCCCATTTCGTAGATCTTTTCCCAGATCGCTAAAATTGTCGCAGGTCGCTCTCTAAAGTATGAGAAAATAGATAATTAAAAGGGATAAGCATTTTTTTGTAAGTATTTATCAAATTTTAAATAGTTTTGGTTACCTTATGTGAAATATATTCTTCATCCACCATACAACCCAACGAGGCACACCTGGGTGACACACCTGTGCGGTAGAGCTGCGCGGCCCAGCAACACGGGGTACCTACACAGCACAGTTGCACGAGCTACCAACATGGTAGATCTTGGTATAAAGCCTACATACAAACTTAAGTAACTACTTTGAATCCATTCATGTCTTGGTATATCCTTCCGTGGTTCCTTTATCTAAAAGGGAATTAGTTGAAGCCCCCACCAAAACCTCCGGACATATCAAACCTTTGGGAAAGGCACATCAGCGTGTCACCTATTTGGGTTTGTATATCCACATTCATAGACTCCCAATATTTGTTTCAGAATGGGGTTAGGATTCATGGAGTGTGAGTGGGTTGGTATATCCATAGTAACATGGACCTTCCTCCAAGGAACAGTGCTAGGGAGTTTCTTGATTTTTGAGAATTATGGTTTAGGTCTCGACCTCTCCCTTCTCAAAGTGATGAAACATCATATCGCTGGCGGGGAAGGTAAAGTTCACACTTTATTTTCAATACAAAAAAAGTAGAAATCTCCCTCCACTAATTGGATTAATTTTAGTAAAACCATTATGGTTTAATCCTCTAACCATCATCCCTTCTTCCTTTCATTTGGAACCTTGTCCAATGTAATGTGAATATAGGGAGGGCTCGTCACCTCGCCCTATTCTTGGGTCACCTCAACATCATCCATCCTAGCTGTCGTAGGCTCTCCCTCCTCCACCAATGGAAGATTAAAAGTGTATAATTTCATTGTTGAATCTTTAAAATCTTCTTGTTTATCACACTGAGCATGAATAACGTGGGCTTAGATATTTTGGACGATTAGAACATGTGAAAAACAGTCATGTTGAAGGAACTATGAGAACTTGGATTCCCACTATAATTGGGATACATATGAAGCACTTTAAGGTCCCGAGATCACTAGATACCCTCTTCTAGATTCCATCCCAAATTTTCTTCATCTAGGCATCTTCCTTTGGAATAATCCCCAAATTAATCCCCCAAAATCGTAAAGGCATCATTTTTAATATGTAAGCCCAAACTCATTTCTCTAAAATTACTATACATTCATATGAGATTTATTAAACTATGTGGGATTTGATTTCCGTAAATATGGGATACATAGGAAGCCTCTATGAGGTTCAAACCCAACACTTCAAATCAACTCTGTTCTCCTTGGGACATATTTCCAACAGGGCCTAATCTAACTTGGAAATGCATATTCTTTCCATGTTCCTTTGGCTTCATGGGTATAAGTACCACTCCAAACATTGACTAAGAACCTTTCACTTAGATTTAAATACTACATGATAATAAATTGTACAGTTTGGTAATTATCACATGACCTTAAAACATATGATGTGTTCCATTATACGGCATAGAACTACGAGGGTTATGATTCCTTACACAAGGATATGTAGGTAACCCATTTAATGGGTACAATGCCAATATCAAAATTAAGCTTCATCTCCCTAGATGACAATAAATTCCAGAGTTCCTCACTGAGTGGCTTAAAAACCAGTATCATCATACTGATGATTAAAAGAATCTCAAAATAATATATGAAATGATACCATTGATGGAGAACCTAAAATACATATAGATATCTCTGTCAATGAAGAACCCTGAATACATACTGATGATTCTAAATTTTACAAATGATAATAAGTGATTGAAAATTACAATGGAAATATAGGTTATAATTGGTGAATTAATAAGGATTCATGAAAATATCTTTAATTTACAAAGAGAGTCTTGATGTAGATAGTAATTCCCCCTAAAAGGGTGTGATGAGTCTGACCTCCCATCCTATCAACCAATGCATGGTCCTAAGTATTATAATGTTCAAACATAATGAACACCTGCCTTTGGAAGGAACTACCCTTTTAGATAAATAAATATTGGAAGTTTCTAGTTCCATGTATAAATCCAATGGAAACCTCCAATAAGTAGTGATTCGTAAAACTAGAAAACATGTTTCAAGGAACTACAAAATAGACATAAATAAACTCTATAGTTCCTGAGTGTAGCTATAAACTAAATCATTATAAATAAATAAAATAATTATATAGAACCCCTGATATTCACATTTTTATTCCTATCAATAAACATTTTTATTCAATTTATTGACATATTGGTATCACATACCGTATCAGGTCATGGAAGGATTTTGTGAACATATCATAAATATATAATACTATCCCAATGTAGGTAATAATTCCCCCCCAAAGGGAGTGATTTTCCTAACCCTCTATCATATCAATCAATGTGAATTCATAATAATATTTGGTTCTAAAACCCCAAAAGGCTAACTTTATATGGAAAGAAGTTCTATTCTCCATTATGGATGTGGAAATCATTAGGTGTTTCCACTAGAGAAAAAATGTTAAACCTGAAGCAAAGAATTGTTGAAACACCCCTATTCAACCACAACCAATCATTAGGTAAATACCATTATAGAGTAGTTTGGGATGAAAAATGGTGAACTTAATGTGAAATAATTTAACTATTTTATCCCCTTCACGGGTTAAAGAAGGAGTTATATTCATTTTCCCATTTGGCTTGTTTTTTTCCAAATTTTTCATGATGAAAAATGGTGAATCTGGCATGTTTTTTTGCAGCACTAAACCTCACATAAACATACAAGAACACATCTTTATCCGATAATTATGAATTTAATTGATAAATCATTGTTAACGATTCTTTCCATCACAGAGTCTAATGAATGGAAAAGTGGAATAACTTAAGCACCAACAGATTCATCCTTTTAAGAAACATCGAAAATTGACAAAGGCATGAACAAGGAATTTTTTAAGCATGGGTCGTGCATGTTTCATCATGATCAAACAAGTCTACTTGAGTGCAACATATGGGTCCCATAGGTGACTTGCATGCCCTAATATTTTTTCTCCCAAGATCCTCAATGACCAATAAATACCCCCTATGGGCCCCCCATTTTAGGGACAAAAAGTCCAAAAGTCAGATTTATACTCTCGACCCCCTAGTCTCTACATGAAGTTTATGAACACTTCTATGGTAATTTCTTACCAATAATGGATGATCTAAAGAAGAAGAATAAGGCAGAAGTGTTGAAATTCATTAACACTTGCGCACCTAGGTGTCTAACCCTTAAGGGAAACGAAGACACTTGCACACCACATTATCTCTTCAACAGAACTTGCATGCCACCCATTTGGAAGCCTTTAGAGATAATACTATAGGATCGAAATAAAGATGTAGATTCTCAATATACAAGAGGGGGGGGGGGTGAATTGTATACTTTAAATATTCCTTTGATCCTTTAAAGGTAGTTATTCTGAAAGTAGGTTCTGGAAATATGGATCCGGAAATTGTATCTTAACAAAAGATTACAATACGAGATTCTACCTTAAAGCGTATAGAATATAAATGAAACAGAGTACAATTAAGGAAGTATAAGAATGTTATACTTTCCTTATAGTACAGAATGCAGCGGAAACAAACAAGTAGTAAAACTACAAGTAACAAGATATAAGTATTTTAACCCAAAGAGAAGGGTATCCCTCAACCTTAGATAAAGGTCCCTTGATTTATACTTTCCAGCAAGTCTGTCTTACACACACTAGGGTAAGCCCTCGATACGAAGATCGGAGTCTCTGTGTTGCTATCCCCGTAAGCCCTCAACTTAAAGGTAGTTGGAAACCTCTCTCTTCCTCGGTAAGGAAGCCCTCGAACTTCAAGGTAGTTGGCAACCTCTATGTTCCTATCCCCTAAAGTCCTCGAATGTAATCACCAACATTCGGATCCACATGAAGCTTTGAGAGTTATTAAGAGCCTCTCTCTCTAGAAATCACATCAAAATCATGTCAAAAAAATCAAAACAAGTTGTCAAAAGGTTTTGAGCTCTTTCAAAAGAGAACCTATTTAAAGGCAACCTCAGCCTCCTTTCCAACGGTCATATTTTCCTTAAAAATCGGAGGAACCTGTACACGTGTAACTTAAACAACGGTTAGTTTATAACAGAATAGACGACATCGTTTTATAACAAAACAAGTGTAACAGAATGTACGACATTGTTTTAAGTCTAATTGAAAAGTTCGGAGTGAAGGTTCGGAGTGTAAACAAAATATCAAATATTAGAAAAATTATAAAAGAGTAAGAAAAATGAAAGTTCGGAGTCTAACTAAAAAAATTTTAGAGTCTAAATAATTTTGAGTGTATAAAGAAAATATAATCAGATTCTGTTTGATAGGTGAATTCAGAATGAGAATTCAGAATGAGAATTCGTCATCAATATTCGTAATGCGAATTCGTCATCAGAATTCGTAATGAGAATTCGTCATCAGAATTCGTAATGAGAATTCATCATCAGAATTCGTAATGAGAATTCTATGTTGAACTTCATGAGGATTCGTATCCAGAATTCGAAGTAGAACATTATCAGATTTCGTATCCAGAATTTGGTGTAGAACTTTATCAGAGTTTGTATCCGGAATTCGGAGTAGAATTTTATCAGAGTTCGTATCCAGAATTTAGAGTTGAACTTCATTACAGTTCTTATCCAGAATTCGGAGTAGAACTTTATTACAGTTCTTATCCAGAATTCAGAGCCTAAAAAAGAATGCTTCATATCAAGGTTTCAAACGATTCTGAGAATATGGAAATGAATCAGAATCTTATACTTAAGAAATATATGGATGAAAATCTGATAAGGATAATTTTTCTTATAAAAGCAATTTTCCTTATAAAAACAATTTTTCTTATAAAAGAAATTTTCCTTATAAAAGCAATTTTCTTATAGATAAGATGTTTGTGATTTTCAAAACAAGAAGGAATGGAAAAGTCATAAGGAAAAGCTTATTGACTCAACAATCTCCCCCTTTTTGGAAAGCACAAACATCCTTACGAAAAAGAAATTCTAAGAAGAAAGAAAACATTAAGGCTTATCTCCCTTTGCTTATGGATGTAGATGAATATGACTAACTCCCCCTTAGTATTTGAAACTCTAAGGATCATATTCTATATTTCTGGAATGATATTTCATTAAGAATAAGAATGTCTTCTTTAATGAAAAAATACCCCTTAGATAAACTCTATTGGAGTTTGTTTTCTTTCTCACCCTTTGTTAAGATTATTTTTCCATTTTATAAGGGTTATTTTCCTTCTCCCCTTTTTGATTTTCAAAAAGAATTCGAGGGAATGGAAAATATAAAAAAGTACCTGAAAAATTAGTAGCAACAAGAAAAGAAACGATCAAGCACAATTTCCATTAAGTTTGAAATTTCAACAATAAAAAAGTTAAGATACAACAAAAGATCGGATCTGTCTATTTTGGATCTTTCTCCTTCGCTATGAGACCCTTAAGAATAGTCTTTATCTTATTTAAGTCTTTATGGTCTTCCTCAGCTTGCTTCTCTAACACAACAATTCTTTCATTTTGAGCTTCAATCTTTTCCTCCTGGGCTTGATGCTTTTCTTCCTGATATTTAATCTTTTCTTCCTGAGACTTCAAAATTTGTTCTTTATTTAAGAACTTTTATTCAAACTCAATCCGATGATCCCTTTCAGACTTCCAGTTTTGAGAAAAAGAATTCAACTTCCCATTCAGATCTCTGACTTCTTGAATCCGGACATTCTTTTCATCTGTCAATTTTTCTTCAAAGGAAGAAGTCATCTCATTTATCTTCCTTTCCTCAGTCTCAAAAGCATCCTTCACATTATCATGGAATTCATCAAAGAGCCTCATCTCTTCTACAGTCTTCCTCGACCAACTGGTCATCCTCTTGCAAGATCTTTTGTGGGATTCATAGCCGAAAAATAAAGATTTGAACTAAGCTTCTATTTCAACACACTTGTCCATGACCAAGGATACAAAGTCTGTTTTCTAATTTAAAGCATGTTGGAGCATCTTGCATCTTGAATCAATACTTGAGAAGGTTGCAATAGAACCTACCAACTTCTTTAAAGACTGAACAACAAAGTCATGCCCCAATAAAGATGACTCTGAATCTGAGACTTTTCTTGGAGAATTTTCTTCTTCAACTTGGTGAAGCTTTCTCTTTGAAGAACTACCAACTTCCCTTCTCTTCACAACCACTGAACTCGGGGTATCAGCAACAATTTTCTTTCCCTTGTCTCTTTTCGGAATGGAGTCCTATTCCGGAGTTCTTTTTTCACTATCAGTCACTTGAAAAATATTGTCTTCATCATCAGCAAATTTTTGAGCTACATCCTCTACGTTCTCCATTTGAGCAACATCATGTAGAAGTTGTTCTTCCTCTGCAAGATAAGCTACTTCTTCTTCTCCTTGCTGCTCATCGTTTCCTGAAGTGACGAACTTTGATGATTCAGCTTCTGAAGTTCGGAGCGACAAATGTTATGAAGGTGTCACCATATAATCATCTACATGTTTCAAAACATCTCCAGTTTCACCACTACCTTTAGCAACAGCTTCTTCCTCTTCCACTTGCTCAATTTGCTCTACTTCCTCAACAGGCTTAGCAACTGCCTCTTCCGGAGTGACAAAGTTTCTTCTTGGAGTCTCAGGAAGAGATTCCAAGGAAAAAGATCTCGGAACTCGAATGTTTCCGGAAGCCATCTTAGTAAACTTTAGCAAAGTCTGAACTACCTCAGCTTCAGAAATCTTCTTCTTGAGCTTCTTTTCTTTCGCTTGTTTTTCTAGCTCATCTGTTGTTCTTTCTTTCAATGCTTTAGCCTACGAAGGATCTAAGCCAAACTGAGGCTCCCCTTACACTCTCTTTTCTTTGATTTCCCTCCATTTAGCAACTACCTCATCAGGGTAAGCTTTCTTCCTCTTTGTTTTAGGAGGTGCGGAATGAACTTCCTTATATTTTGGATTCTCTGCTTCACCTTCAACTTCTTTAAACTTTCTCTTCTTCACTCGCTTCGAGGATTCTAGTTCAGTAACCTTCGGAACCGCTTATTCTTGAGCATGTAAATCAACAAACTGACTGGTCTTCTTGTTGAAGACGACATCCATCCTTTTGAGAGTACCATCACTCACCAACATAATCTTTCAAACTCTTGGCATAGACTTTCAAGCCTCCTTGAAAGACTCAAGGCACCGAACTATCAACTTTGAGATGATTGCTGGATACATTAAGATCTGAGCTCTCAGATTCCCTTTCATAACATTCTCAAGAGTAATAAAAATGTGTTTCATCAGATTAAACTGCCTCATATTTATCCGAAAATCTAGGATATAAATGTCACTCTTATTTAGACTATCTTTTTCACCCTTTCTCGGTACGATAAGGCCTTGTACCCATAATTCTAGAAATCAAAAATTCATAGATAGACTAGCTATCTTCGGAGACTTGTCATCTGCCAGTCCGAGAGTCTCTAATGCCTTTTCCTTGTCGAAGCTTCCCTTTGAATCTGGCAACACATGAGATATGAATTCGGCTTCGCCTTCATTGTTCAGCCCTACCAAGCTAGCTGCCTTGGCATACGAAAGCTTATAATTCTTACCATACGACTTAAAAGACAACTTCTCCCTTCCATCTTCCTTAAGGAAGCATACTGTTTCATAGAACTCTATAAGCAAATATGAATACACTTCATCTTGATTCCCAAGTTTCGACACAGGAACATCTTCCCATACATTAAGCTTAATATTCTTGGAAATAAGGGAATCATACTTGTTAAAGAAATCAGGATGAACCAGCCTTTCTCTATATACTAACCACTTCGAAATCGGCTTAGAGAAAGACATGTCTTGAGAAGTTACTTCCACAGACATTCGGATCTGAAGACCTCTGAGAAGTTAGGAACGGAAAAATCTGAAGTTTGGAACAACTTTAAAATGGAGAGGCAGAGCTTCAAGACGATGGAGCTTAGAAACCGATGTGGGACAACAATTTGGGGTCCCCTTTATATAGGCAATGAGAAAATGGTTTAGCTCCCTCAGTTTATCGAACGGTTGTGACAAGATGAGATTAGATCTGACGGATTAGAACCAATTCTCAAAAAAACATGAATCCGATCTTTTGAGGTTTTATTAATGAAAAGATTTAAGAAAACTATAATCTGAAAACAAAATATAAGAAAATACCAGCAAGTAAAGTATGACTATGAAAACTTTGAGTAAGGAAATCATACCTTTCGGATTGGCTTAGGAGGATTATTCGTAATGGGTAATATTTGAAGAAAAATTAACTACTATTTTTTTTTTGAAAAACTCACTACAAATAACAAACTCAGTACGAAAAACTCAGTACGAAAAACATTATAAGAATTCCAGTATGAGAAATTTAAAAAAAAAGTTTAATATGAAAAACTCATTATGAAAGACTTAGTATGAAAATTTTGTTATGAAGATACAAGTACAAAAATGTCCATTCCGGAAGTGTTCAATATGAAAATTTCGAGTCCAACATTCTTCTATACGAACATATCCAGTCTGGAAATTTTAGTTCTGGAAATTCCCATTCTGGAAATTTAGTTCCGAAAAGTTTAAAAAACTAACTTCGGAAAAACTAGTTATTCTAACAAAAAAATGTACTCCCCCTATAAAAAGGAGTTTATTACTGTAAGGAGACTTTTTCAATAGAAAATTAATTAGGAAATATTACCTTATAGTTATCATTCCTAACTTCTGTTTAATTTATTCAAATCTATCATAAGGCAAAGATTTTGTGAAAATATTAGCAAGTTGATCATGCGTTCTGATAAACTGAAGAATAATATCTCCTTTTTGTGTGTGATCCCTAAGAAAGTGATGTCTAATATCTATGTGTTTTTCAAGAGAGTGATGTGAAGGGTTCTTACTTAGGGCAGTGGAACTTGTGTTATCACACAAAATTTGAGTTTTAGTAAAACTCAAGCCATAGTCTGTGAGTGTGTGTTGCATCCACAACACTTGAGCACAACAACTTCCAACTGCTACATATTCGGCTTTAGAAGTGGAAAGTGCTACAGAATGTTGCTTCTTGCAAGACCAAGAAACTAAAAAATCTCCTAAGAATGGACAAGTTCAGAATGTACTCTTTCTATCCATTCTAAATCCACAAAAGCCATAATCAGAAAAACTTTTTAGAACAAAATCATTTCTAGAAGTATAAAATAATCCTAGATCCATGGTTCCCTTAAGGTAGAAAAAATTCTTTTTACTGCCTTTAAGTGAGATTCCTTAGGATTGGATTGATATCTTGCACATAAGAATACTGAGAACATTATGTCTGATCGACTAGCTATTAAGTAAATTAAACTTCCTATCATACCTCTAAAAGATGTTTGATCTACTGGTTTCCCAGCTTCATCATGATCTAAATATTTTGAGGTACCAATGGGAGTACTTATACTCCTAGTGTTGTCATAACCATACTTTTTGATAAGATATTTAATATACTTTTGTTGATATATATAGGTTCCTTCTGGTTTTTGAGAAATTTGAAAACCAAGGAAAAAAGTTAACTCACCCATCATACTCATTTCAAACTCAGATTTCATTAAACATGCAAAAGAGTCGGTTAAAGATTGCTGAGTTGAACCAAATATGATGTCATCAACATAAATTTGAACGATCAAAACATTTTTCTTATCTTTCTTTATAAAAAGGGTTGGATATGCACTTCCCTTAACATAGTTATTTTGAAGCAAAAATCCAGTAATTCTATCATACCATGCTCGTGGGGCTTGTTTAAGACAATATAGAGCTTTGGTAAGTCTAAAAACATGATCAGGATGTTTTGTATCTTCAAAGCTAGGAAGTTGTTCAACAAAAACTTCCACATGAACATAACCATTAAGAAAAGAACATTTCACATCCATTTGAAAATGTTTAAAATTAAACAATGCTGCAAAGGTGAGAAGAATACAGATAGATTCAAGTCTAGCTACTGGAGCATAGGATTCTTCATAGTCTATTCCCTCTTGCTGATTATAGCCTTTAGCAACAAGTCTATCTTTATTTCTTACTATGACTCAATTTTCATCACATTTATTTCTAAAAACATATTTTACTCCAATAACAGAAGTTTCCTTAGGTCTTTCAACCAAAGTCTATACTTTATTCCTTTAAAATTCATTTAGTTCATCTTGAATGGATTTGATCCAATCATCATCACCTAAAGCTTCATCAGTGCTTTTTGGTTCTAATTGGGAATGAAATGCTTGATGTTCTACTTCATTTATTAAGGAACTTCTTATTCTCAATGGTTGATTTACATCACCAATGATACTATCACTGGGATGATTCTTAAGAAACACCTGATTTGGGTTTTTAAAATCTTGTTCATCAACATAAGGTAGAAATTCTTTTGGGGTAAATGTTTCAGAAGTATATTCTGGAACATTTTTCTTATCAGAAGGTTCTTCTATCAAAGGATGATAATCAGTTTTTGAAAACACATCTGAGGATGTAGGATGGGATGGTTTAAAAAAAAGGATTAGACCCATTAAATTTTACATGCACTGTTTCGTCAACAGTACAAGTATTTTTATTAAAAACTCTATAAACCTTAGATGTTGTGGAATAACCTAAGAAAATTACTTCATCGGATTTTGGTGCGAATTTATGTAAGTTATCTTTAGTATTCAAAATGAATACCTTGGATCCAAAAACCTTGAAGTATGATAGTCTTGGTTTTCTACCATTCCATAACTCATAAGGTGTTTTATTAAGAAAAGGTCTAATCAAAACTCGATTTATAGTATAGCAAGCAGTACTTACAGCTTCAGCCCAGAAATATCTAGAAACAGAATATTCACTCAACATGGTTCTAGTTATCTCTTGAATAATTATATTTATTCTTTCAACTACACCATTTTGTTGAGGAGTTCTAGGTGCAGAAAAATTGTGAGTAATTCCTTTTCTATTACAAAAAGTTTCAAAATCAGAATTTTGAAATTCTCCTCCATGATCACTATGAATAGTTTTCAAAGGAGGGTTTTTCTCATTTTTTACTTGAGCTCTAAAACTTTTGAAATAAGAAAAAACATCATATTTCTTTGCTAGAAAATAGACCCAAGTAAATATAGTCTAATCATCAACTAGAACAAACACATAGTATTTGCCTCCAATACTTCCAGTTTGTGTAGGACCAAAAATATCCATGTGCACCAACTATAATGCATCAGTAGTTGAGACTTCACCGATTGATTTAAAACTATATTTATGTTGCTTTCCATATTGACAAGGATCACAAACTTTAGAAGAATCAAATCTAAGCTCCGGTAGATCCTTAACTAGTTTCTTCTTAGAGAGTTTACATAAGTTTCTAAGGTTATAGTGACCTAGTCTTATATACCATAACCAAGAATGATCTTCCATTGCACATAAGCAAGGTAAATCTTGGCTCATAAGGTCTTCTAAATTTAAGGTGTAAAAATTCTCTTGCCTATTGGCTGAGAGAATAAATTCTTCCTTGGAATTGTGAACTAAGCATTTATCATTCCTAAAATTCACAAGGTAACCTTCATCACATAACTGAATTATGCTAATGAAGTTGTGCTTAAGACCATTAACAAAAAGAACATTTGAAATCAAGGTTTTACCTAGAAAAACAATATTACAAATACCGAGAATCTCTCCCTTATCATTGTCTCCGAAAGTTACCTTTCCTCTTTCGTTTTGAGAATCTTTTCAAAATAGCTTTTGTTACCAGTCATATGCCGAGAACATCCACTATCCATGTACCATGTGTTGTTGCTGGTACTCTCTTTATTTTCCTGAAATTAAGAAGAAAATTAGACTTTCAGAATCCAAACTTGTTTGGATCAGAGATTTCCAGATAACAAAATTTTAGCTACCCAAATCATCTTAGAAAAATAAGCTTTGTGAAATCCTAGAGATTGGGTTTTGTTTAATGAACAAGACTTTGCCCAGTGACCACCACATTGACACTTGGTACAAAATGGGGCACTTTGAGTATCAAAATAATTGTTACTAAAAGTAGGTTTTGCATGGGTATAACCAAATCTGGATTTATTTCATAAAGGCCGTATTTGGGAATACATTTTTTTAAAATTTTCCTTACCATGGGTAAAGTTTGATAAACACTTCTTTAAGTAAACAATTTCAGACTTGAGTTTTATAACCATGTTTTAATCCTCAAGATCATTAGTTTTGGAAATAGAGCTTGACTCGAAAACATATTTCTTAGATATTACTTTTTCTAATTCTCTAGAATGTTTGTTCTTATAAGAATTTACTTCCTCAACATTTTTTGAAATACATTCAAAATCCGAATTTTTCTTATCAACATCTTTAGAAAGATCTGATATCTCTTTTGTAAGAATTGAATTCCTAGAGTTTGCCTTATCATGTTTCTTATTGAGTTTGGAGTTCTCAATCTCAAGAAGTTTAGAAAACCTAGAATCTTCTTCATAAGTAGGTAAAGTATTTTCTTTATCAGAAGAGGATTCTTCATAAGAAGAGTTATAATACTTACTATCATTAGAATTTAAAGAAAAATTGGTCAATGATTCATCATTTCGTACCTTAGCCATAAAACAATGATTTTCAATAGGTAGTCTGGCTGTAAGACCAAGATTCTTCTGTCCTGAAGATTCATAATCAGAAGATTCATCTGAAAAGTCACCAATACTGGCACTCCATGTGTCATTAGCTTTCAGAACTTTCTTAGCTTTGGCATTATAATACTTATTTCTGTTCCTGTCTGAATTCCTTTCATTCCTTTTTTTCTTTTTGAGCAAAGGGCAATCTTGTCCAATATGTACAACTTTCATGTATTCATAACAATTAACTTCTCCATCTTTCTTATCTTTCCTTTCCTTTTTCATGTACTTGGATTAGAAATTTCTTTCCCCAACTATCTTGTTCATCCTTCGAGCAGGATTTTCTAACTCATTTTTAGAGACTTCACTCTCACTAGATTCTGATTGGAAAATGACTTTCTTAGACTTGGATATGGTTACTCTCTCAGGAGTCTTAGATTTCATCTGATTTGATGTTGTTGTAAAAGAAACAGAACCATTTCCATTCTTCTTTTTGATGTTGTCAGCATCTCTCTTTATTATTGTTTCATGTTGGAGAAGAGTTCCAAATAACTCATCATGAGAAATTTTAGTGACCTTCCTATTCTCATCTATAGTGGTTCTTTTGGATTCCCACTCATTAGGCATTATGTCAATTATCTTGTCCACAAGTGCTTCATCATCTAATCCTTTCTCTCCCATAGACTTTAAACTGTTGACGATTGTCATAAATCTCTGTTGAACTTTACAAATTGGTTCACCATAAGGAAAATTGAAGCCATGGTGTTCATCTCTAAGCATAGCTCTCCTGGTTTCAATCCCTTTCGAAGTTCCAAAGTGTGTAACCTCTAACTTCTTCCAGATACAATTAGCTACTTCACAAGAAGAAATTTGGCTATATATATTTCTATTCATTGAACAAAGTAAGGTATTGCGTACCTTATAATTGGGTTGATACTCTTTCTTTTCCTGGTTAGAAAAGGTTCTAACTTCCTTATCAGGAATTTTATAATCACCAGTAAGCATAAAAAGTTGTCCACTCCAGTATTGATAAAAAAACTCTTCATTCGATCTCTCCAATACTCATAATCATTACCATCAAAGATTGGTGGTCTTGTAGGATTTAGATTATCAATGGAACTAACATTAATTCCTTCCATACTTAAAATAACCTTTGGCGCACAAACTTTTTAGTATAAAAGGTTCGTATTAACAGAGTTCGGAATGAAAAATTTCGGAATGAAAAAGTTCGGAATGGAAAAGTGAGCAAGAAAAACTTATACGTCAGTACAAGTATTTCAAAGACCTGCTCTAATACCAATTGTAGGATTGGTATAGAGTATGATGTTTCCAACCTCTGATACCAATTTTAGGATCGAAATAATTATTTAGATGATCAATATACAAGAGGGGGGGTGAATTTTATACTTTAAAAATTCCTTTGGAACCTTTAAAGTTAGTAATTCCGAAAGTAGGTTTCGGAAATATGGATCCGGAAATTGAATCTTAACTAAACATTACAATATGAGATTCTACCTTAAAGCATATAGAATCTAAATGAAACAGAGTACAAGTAAGGAAGTATAAGAAAGTTATACTTTCCTTATAATACAGAATGTAGTGGAAACAAACAAGTAGTAAAACTACAAGTAACAAGATATAAGTCTTTTAACCAAAAGAGAAGGGTTTTCAACAAAAATCAAAACAAGTTGTAAAAAGGTTTTGAGCACTTTCAAAAGATATCCTATTTATAGGCAAGGTCAGCCTCCTTTCCAATGGTCATATTTTCCTTTAAAATCAGACGGACCTGTACACGTGTAACTTAAACAACGGTTAGTTTATAACAGAATAGACGACATCGTTTTATAAAAAAACAAGTGTATGAGAATGTACGACATCGTTTTAAGTCTAATTGAAATGTTCGGAGTGAAGGTTGGGATTGTAAACAAAATATCAAATATTAGACAAATTATAAAAGAGTAAGAAAAATGAACGTTCGGAGTCTAACTAAAAATAATTTTCGGATTCTAAATAATTTGGAGTGTATAACGAAAAGATAATCAAATTCTGTATAATAGGTGAATTCTGAATGAGAATTCGGAATGCGAATTCGTCATCAGAATTCGTAATGAGAATTCGTCATCAGAATTCGTAATGAGAATTCGTCATCAGAATTCGTAATGAGAATTCATCATCAGAATTCGTAATGAGAATTTTATGTCGAAATTCATGAGGATTCGTATCATGAATTCGGAGTAGAACATTATCAGAGTTCGTATCCAGAATTTGGAGTAGAACATTATCAGAGTTCGTATCCGAAATTCGGTGTAGAACTTTATCAGAGTTCGTATCCAGAATTCAGATTTGAACTTCATTACAGTTCTTATCCATAATTCGGAGCCTAAAACAGAATGCTTCATATCAAGGTTTCAAAAGATTCCGAGAATATGGAAATGAATCCGAATCTTATACTTAAGAAATATATGGATGAAAATATGATAAGGATAATTTTTCTTATAAAAGAAATTTCCCTTATAAAAGAGATTTTTCTTATTAAAGAAATTTTCCTTATAAAAGAATTTTTCTTAAAGATAAGATGTTTGTGATTTTCAAAACAATAAGGAATGGAAAATTCATAAGGAAAACCTTATTGAATCAACAAATACTAAGAGCTTTAGCCAAGACTCACCCAAGTGTTACCCTATTAGTTTACCGTCGCCCAAGTACACCCATGTCGTGAAAGTATACTTTCACAACCGGGACTTGTGCGCCCAAACAGGACTTGCGCGCTTGCCACTTTTTGGGTGCCCCTCCTACATATTCAACTATTTTCCTTAAATCCACCTCCCCTCTTTAAGGTTTAGCCTTGAAAACCCTCTTCAACACCATTTATGTCATGGTTCATTTTTTGACTTCCTTATTTGAAATGAATTTTGTGGAAAATCTCTCAGAACCTCATGATTTACATATCTTTATGTCACTATGGTTTGAGATTTCCTCCATTCAACCTCATCCTTTAGGATGAGAAGATCTTTAACATGGGCCTCCTTTTTCAAGAGTAAGCCCCAGTCACGAAATCTTTAATCTGGGCATCCTCTTCAGGAGTAAGCCCCATGTTCCCAAATCTAGGAATCCTCCTTAGGAGTAAGTATCAATCATAATTTTCATTAACTTAGGCCTCTTTCTTAAGAGTAAGTCCCAAGTCTCAAGTCCCCTTAACCTGGGTCTACTTTTCAGGAGTATGCCCCAGTCTTAATTTCTTTTGATCTGGGCTTCCTTATCAGGAATAAAACCTAATCATAAGTCCCCTCTAATTTAGGAATACTTCTCACGATTAAGTCATATGTTATGTATCCAAATCTCCATAAAGCACATATAACTTAATGGACCTTGTTCCCAGGTTTCTTCCCTAAATTAAATCTCAATCCTAATCTATCTTGGGAAATCATACATACATAAGCCCCACATTATTCCTTATGATTGTATCTTTTTTGGAAAAATCATCAAGTTTTACTTATACCTCTTGTTTCCCACACCGAGCATGACTCACATGAGCATAGAGTGTAAAAGTAATTATGAAATATTTATTTGGGCCATCAATCATGCATAAAATCTATATTTATTCACTCAAACTACGTGGGTTCTTATTCCTTTTTTAACAAGGATACGTAGGGTATCCCATTGACTAAGGATCCCCAAGAAATATAAATGATTCCCCATCGATGAAGAAACCCAAATACATATAAAAGATTCTCTAAATCTAATAAATATCAATCATTGATTGCAAGATCGAAATGAAAGCTCATTTTCATACTTGGTAAATTAATAAGGATTCACGAACATAAGTCAAATATATAAAGAGAGTCCCAGTGTAGAAAATAATTCCCCCCAAAAGGTGTGATGAGTCTGACCTCCCATCCTCTCGGCCAATGAAAATTCTTAAGCCTCATTGGTCAACAACTAATGAGAACCTACCTTTCAAAAGTTGGTCCAAAAGTATATATAATCATTGGATGTTTCCTGTTCTATGAATTAACCCATTATAAAATGATTGAAATGCATGAATATTAAACAAACGAGTTCATCCCCATTTCCAAAGGAAAAAAATGGTGAACCCGACGTGAATCCTTAACCAAGTTAAATGATGTTTTACTTTTTTGTTAGGCCACTATTTAACTAAATGTGAGGGCCAACAAAGAAATCAACAACATTTGTGCTCATCTAAAAGATGTAGTGGCCGAAATTATGTTGATTATATCTGTTATATGAAACATGCACTCATTTCCAAGATTTCTCTGCATTACAGAAATTAATTCTCTAATGTTCACACTTGTGAATGCATATGCCGCTACTCCTGTTGGATCCTCGTCTGCTCTAAGGATGACATCACCTAATCAGCATCTTCAACGCTGGGTCCCAAATTCACTGGTTATGGAATACCATCAACATGGTACCATTCCGACTTTGGAGGCCACTCGACAAGCCCTCCAAGTCAATAATTCACCTAGGTTGTTCGAATAACGACGACAAGCGATTAGGAAGCAGGTGGTGCTAACCACCATCTCCAACCATTTTGGGTCGTTATCCCCGGAACGCAAAAAACAGTCCCTCCCATATTACATGGAGGTGAATGAAGAGGTCACTCAGGCCTTGGTTCAAGAAAGCAGGAGTCCTTCTCAAGGGATCCCATCAATAATCACCACTAGACTTGTGCGACAGTGCACCCTCAACATGATGAGGGTATCACGTCTAGGTTTTCGGCTAAGGTCCCTGATACCCGAGCACGAAAGACGAACTGCCAGAGGTGAAATCCGGCCAACAGGGATAAGGTTCTTACCTCTTCCCCCTCCAGAGAAGTCCATCAACCTAACTTGATGGAAAGCAACGAGCGGGCACATACACCCATCCGTTCTAATCCCATTGTCCAGCAGACTCGTCTGGCAGCAACCCACCAATCCCGCTAGGCATTTCTTGTGGAGTATTATAGATAGGCATATACACCTGTTTATAATTCATCAACCAGTCAGTAGGCTCGTCTGACTGCACCCAAATAAGCTCTCCAATCTGATATGGTGGCAACTGATAAGCAGGTACATACACCTGTTTACAATCAACAATTATGTCAGTAGTCTCGTATGCCAGTATTAAAAGAAATTCGTCAACCATACATGGAGAAGAATACACAGCAGGCACATACACCTGAAAATGTTCATTAGGATAACCAAAATTCTAGTTTGGTAGCACCCGGAGAAGTTATTAGGAAAGTTCCGAAGAAAAATTTGGAGCAGAATGAACTCTCTTCCCCTATGCATGAGTACTGTCAAAATTCACTGATAGAAAAAGGAGGATAGGAGCAGGAACATGAACCTACTCCAAACACATAATGGACATATATTCCCATTCCAGCAGCTAAAGTCACCAAGCAAATTCTGAAAATGGTGAAAGGGAAGAAGCAAATCTCTGGTCATATTTTGGATGAATGTTAGAAAATCATAATAGCTTCAGCAGCATCATACGGAAAGAAATAGAAATCTCTCCCTAACAGTGGAGTGATTCATCAAAATATCACTCCATAATAGATACACACCTCTATTCCAGTATAAGAAGGTTGTGGGGCATACTCCCCCATGTCATACGGACAATCAAGTCAGGAACATAAACCTAATTTGAATTTAGATAATCAGCCTAACCTGACCATTTCTCCTGATCAGGAACATACACATACCCATAATAACCACTTTTTTCAACAAGTGGTTCCCAAAGTGAGTAAGAAGGCTTCTAAGAAAAAGTATCTTTCAGCACAGTCAAGAAATCAAGAGCAGATCTATAATATGGCCTTGCTCGATGCTGGATTTCTTGATGCACTGAGACAATTATCTGTTGCAACTCAAGATTATACTCTCTCATTTCTCAATAGTGGGAACAATAACTCTGAAAGTCTTCATCAAACACTTCCTCATGAAGGCTTGCTTCATGAAAGTTCGGCCGATCTCAAAGTATCATCTTCAGATGAGATCCAGGATAACCCTCTGCATGGTCAGAAGATCAAGGAGCAAAAGGTCCCATCGTTTGCTGTAACCCACAATGGTGGTCCTCCTCATGATGATGGATTTAGATGTGAATGTCCTCTCTACAGTATTAATTTTCATTGCCTAGAAAATTCATTAAAGTACAATGCAGTAATGAGAAATCCCTCGTATCTTAAGGCACTTGAAAATGTGAAGCTAGTCATGTCTGATGCTTTACCGCTATCAGGTGAAATAATTTCTGAATCAGAAGATAGCCCAGGGTGTAGGTAATTCCCCAAACCACCCCTGGGTCATTTATATTCTAGTTTGAAAAATGAATTCTCTACCAATCTTGTTGAATCTGATGAAGCAACAAAGAAACACCAGCTTTAGTCTAATCAGGTAGAATAATCTTCATTAAATGATAACGAGGAAGTGATGAATATAAGAAAAAAACAGGAGAAAGGTGAAGTACTAGTCATGTTTTGGACTTTGGATGAATATCAGTAAGATAATCCAGAAATGTGGACCGAAGATTGTATCCACGATATTCATCTCAACATGTGGAAAACTCTTTATCGATTGAAAAAATTATCTTATGATGAATATTAAAATCATGTCAAGTTAATAGATGGGTTATAATGACAAATCGATTTGGCATCTCTCTCAGTTTCCCGATATCCAAAGGTTGAAAAGTAGCAGAGAGCCCTTCAGAATTCATGCCTTGGCACACTAAAAATATTGCGCTAGTTAATTTCTAATGCCCCATCTGTTATTCATATCATGGGATGAGGTGTTCATGAAGCAATGCATTTCACTGTACTCCATAGTCAAAAAAATCCCACAAAAAATGGTCTCATGCAATGTTATTTCCCATGGCCGGACACAATCAATTGGTTTTGTTTGTAATCCAAGGCTTGCTCAGGAACATGGCTCAACTAGTTCTTCCCAAAGTCAGGCATACAAAGAACAAGTTTTCGAATTACTATTTCATCAGGCCAATGATAATATCGAACATGCTTCTCGTTTAGATCAGGTGCATCATTAGGTGAAAGAAGTGTTAGAAATCATCCAGAGGCTATTTGAGCCAGGTGATTTGAGTGGATGTAGGTTGATGCATCCAACCAATTTTTGGACTAATGTATGTAAAATTATGAGAGATTTTATGAAATTCTCAGATTTAGCTGCTCAAGAACCACCCCAGCTTGCCAGATTGGGGACTCTTTTAACCCAACCTTCGAAATCAACAAATAGGATTTGGTGAGTTGACTAAGAATAGTAGGAATAACCTCAGTCCACCAGACATGGGAACTTTTTCATATCCTCAATCTCTTCCTGAGTGAAAGTTAGTCTTCTCTCGATTAGGGAAGAAGCCACAAGAGGAATCTAGAGCCGAATTATCAGGAGATTCCCTCCAAATTATGGTTCATCAAGAAGTTCCTGAGGGGTCAACTCAACAAAAGGAAATTTCCCATCAAGGACATGGAAGAAGATATTATCGCAGAAATGCCGATAAAAGGGATGCAATGCGTTATGCATCAATAAATGTAATCAAGGTCGTTACTTCTGATCCTCCCGAACATGAAGCTCACTCAGTGCGATCAGATGAATAAGTTACTGCTCAAGAGGCTGTACACACAGAGGCAAATGAAGAAGGTGTTCATACACGAAATCAAAGGCTTACCCAGAATCTAGGTATTTCTTCAAATAACCATCTTCCCCCTCTCCGAAATGTGTCTAAAAAGGTGAAAGGGAAGAATCGGGTTACATTCCACCCTTCCTTTAGAGATGGCCAATCACTCTCACTAGAGAAAATGTTTGCACATCCAGAGGAAGAAATGAAATAATTAAGGAGGTTGAAAGTAGAACTACTTCAAGGTAGTCTTCCTCCAAAGCGTGCTAGAGTCAGTCAGTCAAAGGGAATTTGTTGCAGCTACTGGGATGGATCAATAATATCATCCTTTACTAGTACACCCTCACATGTCCAATACTATGAGTTATATGCAACAATAATAGGGAATACTACCATTAGTGGAAGTTCAGATTGCTACACCCGTTCAAACTCCAGTTATTGCACCTGCACAGGTCCATGTTCGACCTGATGTTTCTCAAAAATTAATGACTACCATTGATTCATTAATAGCATTGTTTGAAGCTATAGAAGGAAAGCGTGAACCAGTTCAACTAGAGAAGAGATCTTACCCTAAATGTGTTGATGCAATTCCTCCCCCATCAAATTTTTCAAGTACCAAATTCCAAATTTTTAATGGGTAGGGAGACCCAGAGCAATACTTAACACATTTTGATTATCATTGTGATCCTATGAAGGGAAATCCTCAGCAATAAGAAGCAGTTAAGCATAGGTGTTTTGTATAGTTATTACAAGGGCCTTCTTTTGTCTGGTATACACGATTGCAATCTCTGTCAATTACTGGGTGGGAGGATCTCCGTCAACAATTACTTCTTGAATTTAGCTCAATATTTCCAAAGAAAATAGTTTTTGATCTTACAAATTTCAAGCAAAGGTATAATGAAATATTTTATTATTTCATTGCTCGCTAGAAGGGATTAACATAATCCTTAAGCTTAAAACTCCCTCAAAAATAATTGTTACCAATTTTTGTGGAAATTTTTCAAGATGAAATTACCACACTGTTGATCCCTGTGAAATACACTTGAGGGTTTCGAGACCTTACTTCGATCACTCAGCAGATCGAAGAATCTCTTACAAAGACTAAGGATAAACCTCATGTAATTCCATCAGCTCCAGGAAGGAGAATGGTTAGAGCAGTGACTACTATAGTTACACTTAAACAAGCACCTGTACCTGCTTCTAATTCAAAACCTTCATCTTATCGAATGGATCTACCTCCTAAGCATAAAAAATAGAGGTTTTTTCATCAAGATGATCAAAGTGACCAAAGATGAAAACAATTTGAGGAGTTGAAGAAAAAAGTTTATTCTTTCTGAAATGAACAAGTTCTTAGTTACTTCATTTCAGCTTTGGAAAATAATTTGGTTCAATTTCCAAGGGCTAAAAGGTCGAACAAGGAAGGAGATGAAGACCATCCCAACTATTTTCCATTTTATCAGATGTTGGGGAATCCCATTCAAGAGTGTTTTGTCTTAAAAGTCCTCCTACAGAAAATGCCGGACTTGGGACAGGTCAAACTGAAACGTTCTTCAGCCTAGGTAGCATGTGTTACTACTACATATCCAGAGGAAGAAGCCAAGTAGAAAGAAGTCAAATAAAAAAATGCATAGAAATATGACGATTGGATGGTCTCGAAAATGATCAACTGAAATCATTCCATTTTACGAACGCAATTGAAGAAACCAATTGTGTCTCATGCTATGAATACCATAGAAAAACCCCCTTAATCAAAAGAAAAATTCTCAAAGAAATAGAAAAATTCAATGAAAGAAGAGAAGTCTATAGAAGATGAGATCCTGTGAAAGCCCAAGTTGTCTTTGACTTTGGCAGATATTATGACATCTACTTCAAAGCTACGGGCACCGCCCCACAAAACGGTACAACCTAATTTGGCTAATCAGGAAGAGTCTTCACCAGGTGAAGAGTTGATCTTTGGTTCTGTTAACATGATTCACTTAACAGATCCTTATACTAGTCATAGTTTCGATCGTGATGAGCCCGAGTTCCCTGTATCAAAAAGAGGAATTAGAGGAAGTTCTAGAGGTCTAGGATATAGAGGAAGATGTGGATAATCCAGAAACCACTATTTCAATCCTACCCCTGCTAAAAATATATATGTGGTAGAAACTCATGGCAAAGCCCTTCAACGGGCTCAACAAGAACAAGAAAGTTCTTCCACGCATGGTAGATTCAGTCCTGGCATAGTTATTTTGGATGATCAGTTAGAGGTTACACCTTCTTCCTCTTAGAAAATAAATAGACCTAGTCGGTATAATCTTCCAAATCCAGGTGTATTTCCAACTATTACCCTAGTACAAGATGCATCTACTTCCAGAACACCAAATCTTAAGGCACCTGTGAAACCACATGTTCTTGTTGGGAAATGTCGACCTTTGGACCAAAAGTATGATGTCCTGAAACATTTGGTCCAAGTACCGGCCAAGTTATCAATTTTGGATGCCTTGAATCTATCAAAGGATCTTAGGGAGGCACTTATTAAGGATTTTTCAAGTACTCGGGAATTTGAAACTGAAATTATTGCGGATGAAGTCTACCAAGTAGAGGTGGTCTTGCAGAATTCCATGCAGTGATATATTTTATAGATGAAGACGAAGATGATGTTTTGCGTGGACATATTAGATGATTGTATTTATCTGAAAAGGTTAATGATATATGCATCCGAAGAGTTTTCATTGATAATGGTTCAGGAGTCAACCTCAAACCTATTCGTACACTTCGTCGATTGGGCCTCACTGAATCTAATTTATATCCTTCTACCTTGATTTTGCAAGGATATGATAAAAATGAACAAGAACCTCTGGGCATGATTACACTCAGAACTCATTTTGTGGATCATGTATCCAATTCAGATTTTCTGGTTGTTTGTCATGATACATCCTTAAATATTTTTCTTGGAAGACCTCAGATACATTAACATGTGGCTGTACCTTCATCATACCATCAATATCTTAAATATTGTTTCAATGGTCAAATTGGGACATTGTATGGAGATAAAGCCCCATTCAAAACATGTGAATCTCAATACATTGAGGCAGAATTCTATCACATGGAGGGAAAGGACGTATCTACAAAATGGAGGTCAGCAAAATTGATGCTCCATATGGTTTGGAAAAGATTCCAGTAAACCCATTCATACATGTGAGTACGGATTATGTGTTTCATATCAATCAAATTGACATGATAGACCCAAATCAAAATACTCTTATGGAAACTTCCATAATGTCAATTATGACAATCAAGACAAACAACATGGGAGAAATTGGTGATTCACCAAGCAATGATGATAGCTCAGATGGACATGTATTCACTTCATCCACTGAAATCCAGCAATTCTATATTTCATCAACCAGGCTAGAAGAAGTTATAGCAATGTTAGAGATAAATGATGATGTCGATTCTCAATCCATCATGTTCTCTTTATTACCCAAGGAAGACCCTTTATCATCAATAGGGTTAGGAATGGTAGAAAATTCGTCAAGATGTTCAAATTTTAACATCTCCCTTGACCATGGGAATTATGCTTCATCATCTAATATGCAATTAGAAACAGAAGAAATAACACGTGTTGAAGAAGAAGAGCAGGATCTCAGGGATTCCCCTCCAGCTTTTGAAAAGGGTATCTCTACCACTTTGGATGAACCCAGAGAAATAAATCTAGGTAAAAAAAATAAGATCCACGCCCCACTTTAATTAGTGAGGACATGACTCTTAAAGAGCAAGAAATTTATATTTCATTTTTAAAGAAAAACTGAGATATATTTTCTTGGAACTATAAATAAATTCTAGGGCTTGATCCTGATGTTGTTATTCATCATTTGGGTTTCCTAGAAGAACATCGAGGATTTAAGCAATCTACAAGATGAACACACCCAAATTATGCTTCCAAAATTTAAGCTGAAGTGGAAAACCTTATCAAAGATAACTTCATTAGAGAAGTTCAATATCCCAAATGGTTGGATAATATTGTACCTGTGAAAAAGAAGAATGGACAAATTAGATTTTGCATTGATTTCAGAGATCCTGATCGGCATTGTCCCAAGGATAATTTTCCAGTTCCGATCACTGAACTCTTAATTGATGCAACAGCTCGCTATGAAGCACTTTACTTGATGGATGGATATTATGGGTATAATAAAATCCAAATGTCTCCAGAAGATGAAACATCTATAGCCTTCAGAGCCTCTCAGAGTGTGTTTTGCTATCGGGTAATTCCCTTTGGACTGAAAAATGTGGGTGCAACATATCAATGTTCCATGCACCGTATCCTCAATACCTTTTTAGGGAAGTTTGTTGAATGTTAGGTGGAAGATTTGGTGGTTAAATAAAAAAAAGTTCTAATCACTTAGATGATTTGGAAATCATATTCCACAAATGTCGAAAACACAATTTGAAGATGAACCCCTTGAAATGTGATTTTGGGGTAACTTTACGAAAAATTTTCAGCTTTGTGGTATGCCATCATGGTATCAAAGTAAATCCTGAGATGACAAATTCAATATTTGGTATGTCCCCAACTCAAAATTTGATGGAATTGAGAGGACTTCAAGGACACTTGGCCTATATTCGGCGTTTCATCACCAATATGACAGGAAAAAGTTTACCCTTCAGCAAATTGATAAAGAAGGGAGTCACTTACCAGTGGACTGAAGAATTTCAAGAAGCATTCAATAAACTCAAGAAATATCTCTTGAATCAACCAGTATTAATGCCACCTTTTGAAGAAAGACCACTTATTCTGTATGTGACAGCTTTAGAGCGATCATTGGGTGCCTTCCTAGCCCAAAAGAATGATGCTGGGAATGAAAACAACCTTTACCATCTCAGTCGGACTATGCTTGAAGCAGAGAACCAATATTCATGTACTGAAAACTGCTGCCTAGTATTAATATTTGCAGTTAAAAAATTGAGACACTACCTGAAACATCATGAGGTCCAATTGGTATCTCACAATAAACCGCTCAAATTCATCCTTATTCGTCCAATGATTACAAGAGATCTGGAAAGGTGGGCAGTTATTTTAATGCAATTTGATATGATGTATGTGTCTCAAAAGGAAATAAAAGGACAATCTCTGGATGATTTCCTTGCTGAACACCCTTCAGTAGAAGATATATCTTTAGATATTGAACTCCCTAATGAGGATGTTTTTTCTATTCAAGATAATCTTCAAACATGTGAAATGTACTTTGATTGTGCTTCCAGAAGTCCAATTGGGACGAAAACGGAAGATCCTAAATTCAACAATGTTGGGTTAGGAATTGTTCTTATTTCCCCAAAAAAGGAAGTGCTACCCTATTCCTTCTTATTGTGGGAAGGAGTTACAAATAATGAAGCAGAATATCAAGCTCTCATCACAAGATTGGAGTTGGTGCTTCGGGCCAAGTGAGTCACTAAAATGTGAAAGGTGATTCAGACTGGTAATCAAACAAGTAAATGGGGATTATGCAATCAGAAAAGAAGATTTATCCCTTTGTATGATTACATCAGAGAGTTAATGGGGGAATTTCCTTCAGAACTGACATTTTCTTGTGTTCTGTGATCACAAAATGCTCAAGTTGATGCACTGGCTAATATAGCCACAACTCTAGCAGATCCAAATTGGGACAAAACAACCATCAGTATTACCCACAGTCGTACAATTTCACCTTTTTTTCAAATCATAACAGAGGAAACCAATGGAATTAGTCCCACATCTGAACCATATGGTAATATTATAGGATTGATGACACCTATCAGGGAATACCTTCAAAATGGAACACCCCCACATAATAGAGCCGAGAAAGAACAAATCCAGCGATGTGTGTTCAATTTTACTCTTTATGATAGCCCAGATCACCTAGAAAATATTCTCTACAAAAGTGGTTTTGATGGAATTCTCTTCAGATGCATTGATGGTGAAGAGACAATGGCTGTCATGAAATAAGTACATGCAAGATTCTGTGGTGCCCACCAGTCTGGACATAGACTGTCTGATCAAATTAGAAGGCTTGGATACTTTTGGCCTTCAATGATACAATATTGTGTTGATTTCACTAATAACTGTCATTATTTCAATGTATGTTCTATCTTCTTTCATCAACCCCCAGAGTTGCTTCATACAACTAAATACTCATGGCCATTTTCCACATGGGGAGTGGATGTAGTAGGACCTTACCCTTCAGCTATATCCAAGCAGTTTAATTATATTCTAACTGCTACTGACTTCTTTTCCAAATGACAAGAGGCAATACCTCTCAAAGAAGTTAGTTCTAAAATCATTTTTAGCTTCATAAAGTCTAACATCATTACCAGATTTGGTGTCCCTCATACCATATTGACAAAAAATGGCACCAACTTATGTTCATCCAAGGTAAGGAAGTCGTATCAAGAATACAACATCAAATACAACCATTCATTTTGGTATCATGCAGTAGACAATGGCCAAATAGAAGCCTTCAATAAGACTCTTTCTAACATACAACAAAAGATGGTGGATAAAGATAATAAATCATGGCCTGATAAACTCTTTCATGATTTATGGATTTATCAAACCACCACCCGCACTGCTACGCTGTCAACTCCATATTCATTGGTATATGGAATAGAAGCAGTCTTTCCCATTGAGGTTCAATTACCTTTACTCAGAGTAGACATTTGTGATTAGTCATCTATATATGAACAATCTCCAAAGCGATTGGATGAATTGGAACGATTAGATGAAAAAATATTGTGCACCCTACACTACTTGGAAGCCTATCAGAACCGAATAGCACGAGCTTTCAACAAAAAAGTTCATCTTCGTTCTTTCATTAATGGATAATTGGTATTGGTTCTTATAACTACAATGATACCAGGAGAGAAACCTTCCAATCTTGAGCCAAAGTGAGAAGGACCTTATTCAATACATAAGGTCTACTCCAATGGAGCTTATTCTTTAATCTCAATGGATGGAGAACTCATTAAAACTCCAAACAATGCAATATTATTGAAGAAGTATTTTGTGTAAAACAAATACAATACATCCCGCAAGACGTTAAACTGCATAACCATCGTCCTAGCTATACGATGTTAAAATGTGCACCTCTTCATCCCACATTAGGTTAAACTTTGAAAAAGTCCCTAATACGTCCAACAAGACGTTAAACTGCATAACCATCGTCAAAGATATACGACATTAAACTGTGCACCTCTTTGTCCCACATGACGTTAAAATGTGAAAAAGTACCTAATACGTCCAGCAAGATGTTAAACTGCGTAATAATATTCCTAGCTATATGATGCTAAACTATGCACCTCTTCGTCCCACATGATGTTAAACTATGAAAAAGTCCCTAATATGTCCAACATGACATTAAACTATGTCCCCCATTTTCCTCACTACAAGACATTAAACAGCATAGCCATACATCCTAGCAACATGACGCTAAACTATATATCCCCAATAAGTCCTTACTGCTTGACATTGAACTGCACAGTCCCTTCTTCGTCCAACATGACATTAAAACGTGTCATGTCCCTTATGTCCTACATGAAATTAAATTGTACATCGTTAGGGTTGTCGCTACCTATGGTTTCACAGATCGATTATGGATCACCTGAGCTTAGAGTAAACATCAACCCTAACACCCTCTGTGGGCTTCTAACCATGCGTAAGTCCCAACATCATTTTTATAAGTTTTTGTCCTCAAGAACAACTTGATCACTAATTCATTTTTAATTTAACTATGCGGACTTTGATCCTTGCCTTCTAGAATGGGTACATAGGCAACCTCTCGAGGATCAAGCCCAAAACCAATCTCTTCACATCAGTTCACCTCCATCTCATATGACAGTTATTTGTGAATCCACCCCCAGAACCAATATTTTTACATTGGATAACCATCATCCTTGCTATATGACATTAAATTATTCACACTTTTGTCCTGTACGACAATAAACTACAAAATTCTTTGACACCCTCACCTGAGAAGGAATCATTATTTATATTGATATCCAATCATGTTATATTGAAAATACTACATGCATACATGGAAATGCCCAGACCTTTAATCTTGGGTCAAACCAGCATTGAACTAAAGTCCCCTTTCACCCTTCACTTGTACGAACCAAATCATTACAAAGGGTATTTTAAGAACTACATGCATCTTTATTCCCATCCTTACGGGATACATAGGAATGTTGGAGCGTCCCTCGAATCCAGCCCCATGTCTTTGGGCCTAACCCCAAATTCCACTTTCAGTCCCTTGGCTAAAATGTCCTTCATTCACATCAGGTTTCACAAACACACAATGTGTATTCTTCATTATGGTCTGAGCTCTATGACACTAAACTAATATCTCATACACTCTGGTCCTACATGACGTTAAACTGTGTTTCAAGAACTACATATGGATTGATTCCCATCCTTATGCGATACTTAGTGAAGTCCAACACCTTAATTCAGGACCTAGTCACAACATGATTATGGTTTTCATTGGTATGTGTATCTTCTACATGCATTGGAAAATGCCCATTTTGATGTATCATACTCCTAACCTTAAATACTTCCAAATATCCATAACCCTTTTCTTGATTTTTGGTCACAAAATGTCTGATGCTGGAGAATTCTTTTTCCTGACTATGCAGCACGTGCCCTTAGGTGGCCTTGCATAAACAATCTACATAATGGACCTGCCAGCCAAAAGATGCTCTTATTTGACTATGCAGCCAATGCCCTTAAGTGGCCCTACATAATTAAATCCCCTAATGGGTTTTTCATATAGTACTAACATTATTCTTAGGAGTAAAACCTCTTTGGTCCTTATTTGTCCTAATAACAGAATATAGGGATCCACAAAAATAGCCATCGATATCATATTTGTCCCTTTCTATTTTCATGATCTAAAAGTATTTAAGTCTATGGTTTATATTCCCCTTACCTACGTTTGGATCAGACCTTCATTGGAGTGAAATTAATCTAATTCTTAGTCAATCTTGATTGGAAATATCCTCTCCATATTCAACTACCTCTCTCCATATAGCAGACTCTATGCTTTGGAAATTTTGAATCTCCATAAACATTCACTGGCTTTTCAGCAATAGAAAAGTAAAATTTCTGAGAGTTCTTTTGCCTGACTATGCAACACGTTCCCTTAGGCGGTCCTGCATAGGTAATTTACATAACGGACCTGTCAGCCAAAAGATGCTATTATTTGACTATGCATCCAATTCCCTTAAGTGGCCCTACATAATTCAAGCCCCTAATGGGTGTGTTAAATAGTGGAAACTTAAATCGTAATAAATACTTCTTCTAATGACTTTTAGTCCTTTTTTCATATCATTCTTCAAATTCAAAATTTCTTAAGTGGTAGTTTACATGTTTTCCACCATATATGAATATGGTAATATGTTTTCAGATAAATTATCAAGTAATTGAGTCAGTTTTAATCCATTCGGCCAATGTTATTTCGACCTTAAACATTAGCATTTTTATGTCTAACATGCATGAATTTAAACTGCCCACAAAAGACAAGTGAACTCTGAACAAAAGTCATTTCCCAAATCACTAAAAATACATTTTGTATGATTTATGTAATATTGAGAAATAAAAAGATTCAATGTTTTTAGGGTTATTTTTATAATCCTAGAAAAAATCAAACTATACTTACTGGGCCCATTGGATTAGGTAAAACTATAAAGTAGGTAGTAAGAGAATTCAAGCCCAAATGATTTAAGATGAAAGTGTTTTTCATTGATTCACAAGTGTTAGAAGTACATCTATAGATTAGAGTATCTTATCTTTTTCAATAATTACAAGAGGCTTTCAACATAACTCTTCATTTGATTTGCGGCATTCCGAGCTTCATTAGTAGCCACCTAGAATTCATTCCTTTAAATGGACACAATAAGAAACGCAGTTATACCAGATCTTCTTGGAATAGTTGTAAAAGAATGTTCTTGAGTGCGGTTTGAGAAAATATTTTATTGATCAAAAAGTGACTCTGTTCCAGTCCAAGAGACTTGAAGATGGATACATGGATTTGAGAATGGAGAATTGGAAGTAAAGAGCCATTTGGAGGGAGTACATTTTTCAGATATTGTTTTAATTTCAGGATAGTCTTCTCTCCACAAACCGGTAGTGGAAAACATATCATCCCATGGGTTTTCTATTTTCGTATCTACAAAGAGATGGGATGGAGGAAAAATTTGATAGTTCACACCATTTTTTCTGTTCTTAATGCACAACATAACTGAAATAAAGGGATAACAGTGTGGCTGCATCTCGGGCGTATAGTTATTCAGCTCTATAAAACTGACTCCATGTAGATGACCATGACCATATAAAGGAAGATAAATTTTTTGTTGGAAAATGACATGATATTTCTTCAAGTACTTGGCCAAATCTGGGAGAGTGCTGTTTTAGATATTGTAATAATCATGGCCAACAATGCTCATCATGTCATTGATCTACATTCTAGCCAGCTCATTAGCCATTCCAAGTGTTCTGGGATCCATTGAATCTTCACAAATGTCGAATAATTAACTATTACGTAAGTTTATTTTTCATAAAATTTGTGAATAAATTTGGAAAATGGTAAAGTCATTAAGGCGCACAAGTCCCATGTTGGCGTGCAATTCCAAGTGGGTCGAACAGGTTTGGGCACACAGGCATCACCGCGCAAGTCCAAATACCTCTGTAAAAGTGTGACACGAATAGAAGCGTGAACCAGTGGAAAACAACTCACTTGCATGAACGAGAGCTACTTGCACACTAAGAGATTAGAAGCATTCAAAGCCGGGTGCTTTGCTTGAAGTGGTGGAGCATATTTATATACACTGTCATAACCCTGCGCGTCGTGCCCTGTGCGACTCACACCTACGCGCCACTACTTGTGCACTCCACACTTGCGCACCCAAATTACTTGGTTTTATCATTTACCTTAGAGTCAAATCCTCCTTCATTTTTCTGATCCATCTATGAGGGGGGACTTCTTATTACGCTCCTTTCCATCACAGAGTCTTACGAATGGAAAAGTGGAATAATGTAAGCACAAATAGATTCATCCTTTGAAGAAACATCAAAAATTGACAATGGCATGAACAATTAATTCTTTAAGCATGGGTCGCACAAGTTTCATTATGTTCGCACAATTCTACTTGATAGCCAAATATGGGTAGTGCAGGTGACTTGCACGCCCTAATCTTTTTTTGCCCAAGGTCCTCAATGACCTATAAATACACCATGTGGGCCCCCCATTTCAAGGATGAAAAATCCAAAAGCCAGATTAAAGCTCTCGGTGCCCTAGTCTCTACTTGAAGTCTTCCGAACACTTATAAGGTAATTTCATACCTAGAATGGAAGATCTAAAGAGAAAGAATAAGGCCAATGTGTTGAAATTCATTAACACTTGAACGCCTAAGTGTCTAACCCTTAAGGGAAATGAAGACATTTGCATGCCACCTTATCTCTTCAACAGAACTTATGCCCCACCCTTTTGGAAGACTTTAGAGATAATACTAAGGGATTGAGCTATGCCTTGCCCATGTATTACCCTATTGGTTAACCGTCTCCCAAGTACACCCATGTCGCAAATGTATACATGCACAACTAGGACTTGCATGCCCAAACAGAACATCTGTGCCTTCCTCTTTTTGGGTGACCCTCTTGCCTATTCAACTATTTTCTTCAAATCCACCTCTCCTCTTCAAGGTTCAGCCTTCAAAACCCTCTTCGAATCCATATTTGACATGGTTCCTCTATTGGCTTCCTTATCTGAAATAAATTCTTTGGAACATCTCTCAACACCTCGTGATTTACATATCTTTTTGTCGCTATGGTTAGATATTTCCTCCATTTAACCTCATCCTTTAAGATGAGAAGATCTTTAACCCGGGCCTCCATTTTTAGGAGTAATCCCCAGTCTTAATTTCTTTTGATATGGGATTCCATATAAGGAATAATACCCAATCATAAGTACCCTCTAATTAGGGAATTATTCTCAGGATTAAGTCCTAAGTTAAGTATCCAAATCTCCATAAAGCACATATACCTTTATGAACCTTGTTCCCAGGTTTCCTCCCTGAAGTAAATCCTAATCCTCATCTATCTTAGGAAGTCATACATACAGAAGCCCAACATTATTTCTTATGATTGCATATTTTGTGGCACAATTGTCATGTTTTACTGATACATCTTGTTTCTCACACCGAGCATGACTCATGCAAGCTTAGAGTGTAACTCTAATTATGAAATCTTTCTTTGGGCCATTAATCATGCGTAAAATCAATATTTCTTCACTCGAACTACGTGAGTTCTGATTCATTTTTTTATCAAGGATACGTAGGTAGCCCATCTATGGGTACGATCCCAACTCTGAAATAATCCCTGTCCTTATGAAGGACAATAATCTTCAATTTCCCCACTGAGTGGCTTAAAAACCAGTATAATCATCATAATGACAAAGGGATTTCTATATAATTTATTGAAGGATTCCATTGACTAAGAATCTCCCATAAATACGGATTATTATCCATCGATGAAGAGAATAAAATATATATAAAAGATAATATAAATCTCATACATATCAATCATTGATTACATGATCTAAAGGAAAGCTCATTTTCATACTTGGTAAATTAATAAGGATTCACGAAAAAAACTCAAATCTATAATGAGAGTCCCGAAGTAAACAATAATTCCCTCCAAAAAGGTGTGATGAGTGTGACCTCATATCCTCTTCACCAATGCAACTTCTTATGCCTCATCAGTCCACAACTAATGAGCACCTAATTTTGGAAAGTAGGTCCAAAAGAATAAATAATCATTGGATGTTTCCAGTTCTATGAATAAACCCGTTAAGAACTGATTGGTATGTTTGAACCTTAAAAAAACGAGGTCATCCCCATTTCCAGAGGAAACAATCATGTATGATTATATCTGATTCTTCACTAATATGGCTTCATTTTTCTTCCCCCGGACATCCCAAATTCCCTATAATCAAAATGACTTAATTGAATCTGCCAATCGGTTCCGAGACAACTAGAAATGCCAATTTGGCCCTAAGGCCCCACTGTGTGATGTCACTAACAAAACACCTCCAGTGTTGGTTGGTGAAATTTTTGGTCTGGTAGTATCAAATCAGCTTCTCTATTCTATATTTTGAATAAAATCATGAAACCATTTAGAGGATGAATCCCCAAGGCTCTTCCTTCTCATGGAAACCACAAATTTTAACGTTTCTCTTGTTTCCCCGTTCATCCTCTTTGAGAGATTATCACTAGAGAGAAACAGAAACTACCAACCCTATTCTAGATTTATTGGTGTGGAAAATCACCATGTCAACTCAATCACTTAGGATGTTCCCAGTTGGGCTCCCATCCGTTCTGGTCATCACCATCAACATATATCCCTAAATCCACATGGAGCTAGGGAGGAAGATGTGCCTACAACAACTATCTATGTAAGGTAATCTAGTCTGAGATCCCACAAAGGGCATACAAATAATGCATCTCTAGAGTAGGATTATATCCCTGTAACCACAAATCTATAAGAGGCCCACCAGTGTATACTGGCAATGGCCCATGATTAATCCCATATCATCACTCTCCAAGACATTATGAATTCATCATAACTATCCTTGGTAAATTTCGAATCCCAAGGATAACCCCTTCCAAGAGGGTTTGGGGAATTTTTATTTTATTTTACATAGGGACCATATTCACTATGGGAACTCACTAAAAAATAGTAATTCATTCACCGAAGCCCCAAACAACATATCAGGAACCAACCCATCCAATGAGATACTCTTTTGAAGAGAAGTACCAACCTACTTATGTATCCATCAATATGATATCATTGGATTATGAAGACACAAAATTGTATCTAGATTAGAACACTCATAAAATGTATAACCATATTCCCATGGAGTGATGTGAGTCATAGTAGGTTGTCCTACCTTCTTCCTCAAACATATGAAATGAATGTCTTAGTGGTATCTTTCAGGATTCCATATTATTTGATATCGACCGTGTTGGTATTCCATAGGGTAATAAAAAGGGATAATATTACTAATTTATGTAGTGGATTCTTTATTTGGGGTCCGTGTTAGGATTCGTATCACCATCCTCTCAACCTACCATCAATAGATGAAAGGGTGTTGTCATGGCTCCATGTAGTCATAACATTGAGTATGAAAATGAAATTTTTATTGAGGGATAGATCACTCAACTTGAACAGTAGAATAAGGATATATGGAAAATAAATGTGGAAATTCTATATGGTTATCTACCCAATAATTATTTTTCAGTACCTTATTACATAATTCCACCATGTATTGATGTGCCCCAGCCCATAGGGATGGTGGAATTTTTATAGTTTTCAACCCCTCATTGGGGAAATCCAAAAATTGTTGAACCTAACCCTAGGCCAGAGTGATGGTGGAACTTTCATATTTTCTAGACCTCCTTCCCAATGTTCAGAGGTGGGGGGTATTTCTATATTTTCCACCTCCTAATGAAAGGTATTATGGAGACCATCTTACATAAGTTGTTTCCACAAATCCTCTATAAGAGATGGGATCCATTAATAAGTGGGAATAATTTGAATCATCCAAGGCCCCCAATGCCTTAACATCTACCCAAAAACCAATAAAGGCTAGGAATCTATATGGTAGACTCCAAACTGAAGAGTGCGGCCTTGAAAATGGAAGTATATGTGTCACGTGGGATAAGAATCATGTTCTCCCATATCATAGAGGGATATAGTGAAAAATATATTCCTTCTGATCAAAAAATTCTCCATGATATTTTGATTATGAAATGGAGAATGGTTTGATTGAGGTCCAAAAAACGATAAATCCTAGTGAGGAATGTCTGATAGTCCATGAAAATCATTGGCCCTATCACTAACATCTAGGGCATGTGATAGAGAGTTACTATATTTTTATTTAATGGAATCAAGTGTAGATAGTGATGAAGATATTTGAACCACCGACACTTGAATTCCACTATAGTCATCATAGAATTCTAAATAGAACAGAAAAGTTGTGTAGTGGAGAATGGACAATATAACTTCTTGGAATAGGTGACTGTATTTCAAGGCAATACTGAAAAAAGCCTATTCCTTCCGAAAAAACATGTCCCAAGGTATTTTGATTATGAAAGGGAGAATGGTTTGATAGAGCTACCAACAATGAGTAATTCAAGTGATCTAGGTTTGATAGGCTATAATAACCACATACCCTACCACTGACGTTTGTAGAACACAATAGAGAGGTTCCTGGTATTCAAATATCAGTCAGAGATATATGTAAATGAAGTCTTGACTCAGTTAAAGGATCTAAAATCCCATTAAATTCACCTAAGAGTTATCCAAGCTCTATTAGAAAGGCATCCCACTTGAAATGTTATGAACCTTCATCCATATTGAATGAAATTAAATTTCCTGGATGAAATCCTATTTGAATGAAGCTAAACTGTATGACCATGTTCTAGTCCCATGATGCTAAACTATATGACAACATCATGGACACATATTGTTAAGCTACTTGATATGCATTAGTATCATGATGTTAAAATGCATTATACATTTTAGTCACATGATGTTAAAGTGTATGATAAAACCCAGTCGCATCACATTAAATTGATGTAAAAAAACCATACTGCATTATGATGAACTCCACGAAACACATCACAATCATATGATGGTAAACTGTGCGGCATATCATTCTATGGGTTACATCATCAACATACAAGGGATATTTCAATTTTAAAATGATGCATTTATATAGTAAAATAAAAATCTGAGTTATATATAAAAATCAATAGTACCCATCAATATTTTAATGAGGGAATTATCCAATAGGTCACCACCCCAAACAATCAGATATGCGAATTGAGGACAACTTATCGAATGTAGATATTTGTGGACTAGAGTGAGTAGGCTCATTTCAATATTGTAAAAAAAAGGATACTATTATATCTAGGATGAAATCATGGGGAAATCATATATCCATGCCCCCATACATAAAGTACATCAACATATTTTGATCGATAAAGGTGGACGAGAGTTGGGTACATCACCACATAAATTAAATACATTGAACAATATATCCTAGAAGTTAATATTATACATGAATATATTTTTGTACATACCTTATTGATGTTACGAATCTCTATGAAATAAAAAAAGGAGTTCTATAGTTATATTCTAGTGATGATGTGGGGATAGACATACATTCCAATACCAATAGCCAGAGATGAAAAACACTCTGATCAATATGAACTAGTGGATTGTCTAGATAAATCTCATACCATTGCCCCATCTGGGAGGGTTATCAAAATATTCCAATAAAGGATGAACCATGGTATTGGGATCATATCCATTTTCCATCGAATGATTACCAGGTGAAAGTGGAGCATGCATGGGGATAGGCTTATATTCCTGTTAAAAAATATTTACAACATACTCCAAAGAAAAAGGATTGGGATCATACCTCAGTATGATTAGGGCTCACCAGGTGGGAGATGATAATTCATTAGGATAGGCATATATTACTAAGGAAAAAGTTCTTGTGAAATACTCCAAATTACCCAAACTAGGCTTATATCCTCGTTCTGACTAAGGTTCACAATGTGAGAGGGGCACATGCCTCAATACAAGAACATATTCCTATCAATGATGCTAATAAAAATATCACAGTATCTTATATGGAATGGATCGAACCTATTATCACATATAGGAGGTTTTATGGCATATTCTTATGGGTAATGAATATATAAAATGATCTCATATCCTCTCTTAAGATAGGATTAATCCAAATATTCTCTCAATAACCTACAAAAAGGTTCATATACCATTAAGAAATATTGAATCTCATCGGTATACTCTAGAAAATTCTCAGTAGAAGGATCATATACCAAAAATAGTAGATGTTTATCAATATATATGTTTATCCTTCATATAGAAGTATTATATACATACTTAATTCTATAAGGTAGGTTAACATATTCTAGCCATGATGAAAAACTGACCCACATATCTCAAATGTTCTCAATTCCAGTGTCCTTGATGTTTTTAGAGACACATTCTCCACTCCCGAAAGTTCTATAAACTCTTAAATCTAATTAAAAGGAAACCATTACCATGATTATCCTCATCATATTAGTGTGTAGATATATCATTGAGACTCTACTCTTGACATCTGTGATCACCAACATCTCTATCATGATATATCACATAAAAAGGAAAATATTCTGTTTCCTAGAAACCTCTATACATAGAGGGTACTAAATCTCAATCCCCTTAAAAAATAATGGTGCTGAAAAAAATGGTTTACCAGACATAGATCCCCATCAACAATCAATAAAACTTCCGTACAGCTATAAGGAAACCAATTAAGGAAACATCTATAGTATGGATAGGAAAAGACATATACACCTGATGAATAATAGGCTGAAATTTATATTTGGATATTGATTTCTTGAAACAAACTCAAAAACATGCTTAGAACCATTTCCACTTCGAATTATGAGTTCCCAAAATGGGTCAAAAAGGGAGTTTATGATTTAAATTTTCCTATATATGTAGGAAAATTTCTAGAAATTTGATGATTGAAACCTACCATATCTGTGATATGAGCATCACTTTCAAACTATAAATACATAATATTATCGGTATGACCTAGAGGAATCCTCTATAGACCAACACCCATGATTGGACAAGCATAACTAATGCCAATGGCATTGTGTCACTACATCATGAAATCAATATGACTGACTGGAAAGGTTTTATCAGACGATTGTATCCATGGATGGGGATTGTATGAATTTAATCCCATTTGTCTAGGATTCTCTTATCCCCAATGATAGCATAAGAGAAAATAGTCATTTGTGTAATCCATCTAAAATATCTCCAGTAGTTCATGATGTAAATGTATCTTATTAGGTCCTCTCTTACCTATATAGTGTTAGAGATGTCCTCATATTTTCTACCATGAAGGAAAATGTGTCCACAAACATACATAAAGATAAATAAGTGGATTCACTCATTAATTCCCCTCTCATATTTGAGGTAGGCATTTCCAACACCATCAATGTGCTTAAAAAATTTAAATCTAGGAATATAAGAATACCCAAAACCTATATTGATTTGTTCCACCAGGACTCTCAAGGAGAAGGAGTTGTATATTTCATCCGTAAAAATACATTGATATTTGTTTCCTTGTAATTACTCAAAAATTTATAGTGAAAACCCCAATATAGCTATGCATAATCTCAGATTACCCAATGAATTTCAAGGATTGAAAAAATAGCCAAAAGAATTTTCCCCTCTTAGGCTATCAACTCCTCACAACAAGACATTAAATTTCATAGCATACTGACATCCAGGTCATATGATATTAAAATTCACAACATGTCATGAACACATGAGGGTAAAATCTATGGAATAATTCCAGAAAGGAAGAATTTAAACTTTATATCATCATAATTTCTTAGTATCATGATATTGAACTACACAATTTTTCTTTAAAACATGATGTTAAACTGTATATAATAAGTCAAATTAGCACGACATTAAACATAATAGTGTACTAATATCTTAGTCTCATGCTGTTAAATTGAGAAAATGTATTGAACACATGATGTTAAATTATATGGATGTTTTATGTGAACCAAGACATTAAACTACATATCAATATATGTTATATTTGCATTATGATAAAGTAAACCAGATCATCATAGTTTCACGATGTTAAACAATATAGAAGATGTCATAGAATCAACACATAAAACTATATTGTGTCTCAAAATCTTATCACATGATGATAAACATTAGCAGAAGATGTCCTAAATGCTTGAAATTAAACTACATAAGATATGTCCTTACCACATGTTGTGTAACATCATGGAAGACTTCCTCACTTAATGACATTAAACTACACATTAATAATTTTATGAATAATGAATCGACACACATCAATAATATCTATCTGGAAGATAAATAACGTCCCCCTATACCTATACGAGAGTAATATCTTCATATAATATTAACACATTTGATAAATAGTTGTTAACGGATTCCTATCATTAAAAGATATTTATCGAACCCCAAATCTCATTTCATAGGCACAACCATGATACTTCCTCTTTCACATTAGGTACCCTTTATCTTTACTGCACTATGTTAAACAGAATGAATGATATCCTCATCGAATGACCATAAATAACATAGTTTTTCAATAACTATTTGTGGATATATTAATTTCAAAATAGGATATATAGTGACGCCCAAATATCTATTCTTGGGTAAATAAATGATATTTATTCTTGTTGAGTCACACATGTCCTTACCATATGACATTAAACAAAATGGATAAAATTATCCCTGCATGAAAATAATGATTACAGTTTTCAAAAACTCTATACTGCTTGATTCTCATTCCAAAGAGAAATGTAGGGATTCCAATATCTAATATCTCAACCCAACCACTAAATAATACAAAATATCCTTAACTTTTCCTTTATTGGTCACTATGTGGTGGAGGGAACCTTTTCTATTCATTATTCCTTAGACAGAGCATAGCTCAAATGGGATTAGGAATTATAATAAATGATTCCCTTCCTAATTAGGACATTTCAGTTCATGATAGGGTGATCATGTCCCCAGATGTATTATAAAAAATGAACACAACAATTCCATGATTCATGACATTATACGTCATGGATGATGTCCATTTCCCATAAAACATTCTTATTAGCATGGACCTCACCTAAGAGACCCATTAACCTTGGTATCAGTCTCCCACTAAACATCCATTCAAGAACCATGTGTGGATTGATTCATTCCATCATTGGATTTGTATTGACACCAGGATATCTAGTCTGGGGCCTATCCAAAAAATATAATTTTTCATCGGCTGACCAACGTCATGATAGTATGATTTTAAATTGCATGGATTCTTTTGAACTATGTGTGTCTTGATTCCAATAATTACATGATTTGTAGTGATGCCCAGATCACCAATCAGGGGTCCCTCTGAAAAATAAATCTGAAAATACCCTCTATACCTATGGGCCCTGAATTGATAGATATTTTCACATTTTAGAACTACGTAATTCTTGATTCATGTCAACATAGGATAAGGAATGAATCCCATATCTCAAATATTGGGTCCATCTACAATAATAAATGGGAACAATGTCCCCATCTACATATGGGGTAAACCAGTGCAAATAGTATCCCATTAAGAAACTACATATGGCTTAATTCCTATCATCACATGACACATTGTGATGTATGATTATAAAATACTGGTTATCATTAAAACAATCAACATGAACAATTCCCTCATATCAGTATGTGTCAAAAATTCATAGAGGATCTTCCATTCAATAATTACTTATGGCAGGATTCCTATTTCCATATGATATGTTCTAAATCATGAATATATGATTCTTCAATATTGTCATTATATATATATATTCCCACATATATATATATATATATAGGTTAGACATTTGTAGGAATTGTTTTTAAAAGAATGATAAATGGCTTGATTCCTTCCATCAAAAGATATGTAGAGACAAAGAATCATTAATACAGGGATCATCCACAACCTATAAAATGATAAAAATGAACCCCTAACGGCATCGGGGATAGACCTAAGTATTGGGTTATCTTTGACCTTATCATTGATGAATTATTTAATTGATTAGTTTCCCCTAGTTTCTCACACCGAGGACTGGTCTCGGGCACGTATGGGGCCTTGAAAGTCACTTTACATGACATGAGTATAAAATATTTTAGATCTATGACCATTTCCTTGAAGTAAGACGTTGAACTATATAGCACATTTATTTCATTACATCATGATGTTAAACTTCAAAAAAGTTAAAAATCCTTTTTTCCTGATGTTAAAATGCAAGGAAAACATCATAGTCACACGACATTAAAACTGAATGAAAAATAATTCCCCACTACATGATATTGATATGGGTAGTCTGCCAAGGATCACCATTTTTTATCAAAGGACTATAAGATTTTAACCTTGATAAACCAATGAATGGGGTGCTTACATCATATTTTATGCCCCTAAACAAACAAATCACAGATAATGTGGTGATCCACTCAAGATAACACAAACAATTTATAAACCATGGAAAAGAGATTATATATATCTATCTGACCATGCTATTGATGAATTTAGGATTATACCTACCAACTAAAGAAAAATTTTCCCTATAGGAAGAGCTTTTTGATCCTTGTGATCCTAACATCACCATGGAAGAACTCATCAACTTTGAATACTTTGTGTCATCCCTAGAATTATTCCCCAATATCAATACTCATGACCTGAGAACCTAGAGCCCTGATTTTCAATTATTTCATTCCTTACTCAAAAATATATTAGATTACTCTTGACCATAGTTATCATAGATACAAAATTATGTAAAATTTCCCCCATACATGGTCCATATGCATAAGAACAAAATCTTTCTACACTTTTGTCAAAGATATACATCCTTAAAAATTATCCACTGATGGTCAAAATTTCATGTACCTAAAATTCCATTAAATGAGAAACAAAAATTTTTTAGGTTGAAAACCTAGAAAGGGAATACTATGATGATGTGAAGCCTCTTCACACTAAACTATATATCATCACGGTTCCGGAAAATTTATAGAAAAAATGTAGAACTTATAAATCTCATAAGGCCTAATTTCTAGCCCTATTAAAATCTATTTCGGGTTTTCTAGAGCCCATGATCCAGGTAAATGTTAGTGTAATTTTTTTTAAATATCTTTTCTGTGATAACACATTCATTTATTAGTGAAAAAATATTAAATATACCTGAAATATCCTTGAATATTACATTTTTCTTAAATCACACTTCATGTTTTGACCATGTCATGTGGTTGCGAACCTTCCATTGACCTTGTAACGGAAAATGGATCTCTCTATTTGACCGTGAGTTTGAGGCATGAGGGATTTGACACAAAATCCAATGACATATTATCCCTACATGAATGGATTCTAGATCATTATTATTCTAATTTGACACTTACAGAACTTGACACATGAGGGTGTTTTGATCCATCCTTAGCATTATTTTCCCATTCCATCCTAATCACCTGACCACTTTGGACCATAATTTACAAAACCTATAAATAGAATATTTGAAGAGGATTCCTCGTTATTATTGTTACATCCCCAGGTATTGTACCCTTTATCAATGAAGGGATGTGTCACACCATTCAAAAACCTTTTGATGGCCCACACCTCATGACCCAAAACCACTAGGAATAGTTACCAATAATATCACCAAAAGATATAATACCCTATTTTTACAGAACCCTTAATGGATAGTCATTTCCTCGACACACAATTCATTGTCCAGAAATTTGAGTCTTCCCAAATCCACCATGTCCCCTAAAAAGGAGTGATGATCATTTCTACATTACCATTCATGTGATCTCTATGGGATTATTCATAAGGGTTCATGACCCACCAACTAGTGAAATCACCTACTTGTAGGAAGGGAAATCTAAGTCTAATGAGACATTGCAACATTTTGGTGGAACTCAACAACTTAGGGTTCTTTGAATCATAGCTGATATGTATTCCCCATACCATGATATAACAATTCAAGAACCGATACATATGATATACACAATATAGATTTCATGTACCCTTATTGATAAAAAGTCCCTAATATTATTTCCAACAACCAATACCACCTCAATAATCATTCATAAACCATGGAAATGAGTGGGGACACCTCTCTTTTACAATGTTGGTGATTTATAAAGAATTTCACATACCAACCAGAGGAATATCTTCCCTTTAGAAAAGGTACTCTAATCCATGTGAGCCCTATTGAAACCATGGTGGAAGTCATTAACACAGGGTTCTTTTGAGCAACCTTGATATGTATGCACAATATTGTATCAATCAATTAGGTCCTGGAAGAAATAAATTATATTCCATGCTATCTTTTAATTCAAGATGAATGACCCTAAACTATTGAAATAGAAGGATTGAGTTAAATGACCTTAAACTACATCAATAACAACTATGATCTTGAAGAATCTAATCTACCAGAATAAAAAACTATGAGATAGAATACTAAAAATTACAAATAGTAGAATATGTTAGCTAAAATAATCTAAACTAACAATAACATAAATTCCATGATATAAGACTCTAAATTACTAGAAATAGAAGTTATAAATCAAAATGACTTAAACTACATCATTAAAAGGTCTGAGGTAAAATAAACTAAACTAATGAAATAGATGGTCCATGATAAAAGAATATAAACTAAAATAATTGATGCTCCAAGCTATAAGAAATTAATCTATAGAAAAAAATCTTTAGTAAGAAAGAACCTAAACTACCCCAAGAATAATGTAAGATCTAGAAGAATATAAAATACTAGTAGTCTAAATTCCATGATAGAGGAATCTAAACTACAAAAAAAACTGAATTTAAATTCTAGAAGACTATAAACGACTAGTAGTAGAATGTCTGATCTAGAAGATTCTAAACTACTAGTAGTGGAAGGACCGAGAAAAAATTCCAGAAATTACAGGAATATAAGGTCATAGATAAAATACCCAATACTACATAAATATAAGTTATGAGATAAAATAACACAAAATACAATAATTGAAGGTCCTATATAGAAGACCATAAACTACTACAAGAAAAATTATGAGCTAGAAGACTTGATACTTCTAGATGGAGAAATTCCAATCTAGAAGATTGTAAATTACCAACTGTATAAGGTCTGAGCTAAAATATCCTACATCAATTGATGTTTTGAGAGAAAATACCCTAAAATACATTAATATATTGATCATGTTAGATGTAATTATACTATAACACAACTATGGTCTATTTTTAAATACACTAAAATTTTCAACTCAATGTGAAAGAATGAACTATAGTGTGAAAACATATAAAGGGAACCACTGGGAAAAGGGATGCCTCTACATTATGGATATTAAACTTGTGTGATCTTGGAATTATTCTTCACTCACACAATGGAAAAGGCCCAAAACGTGTCAGTTCAAAAATGTATAAGAGGGCATCCAAAGAAAAAATCTGAGTACTCGGCTGGTAAGTATTCCCTTATATGAAGCTTAGGAAAATGTTATGTTAATATAATCAAATAGATATAGAGATTGGGGGGACAACTATATGGCCATATAAATAATCAAGTTTCTATAAATATTTCCACAAAATTAGGAATATGTTCATGAATTATCCCTCTGTGATGTACATCATACCCTAATTATTTATGTAAATCATGCAATCCCAAAAAAATAGAGTAGGTACATCAATGAGTAATATCATTTTTTTGAAAATTCAAGATATTTTCTAAAGAAAAATATATTGTAAGTAATTCACTAATATCCAGGTGTTTAGGTCTATTTGGTTTTATACCAAATATGGGTATCATGAATGATCCATGCAACATTTCCACAAAGACACGTGTCCTTACTCATTATTTCATCAAAAAGTTGTAACACTCCCCTTCATACATATGAGTTAGAACTATGTTTAGAAATTAGATATATATTTATTCATCTATTAACATATGTTCACTATTAATGAGTTTGATATTTATTTTATTATATTTCCAAACTATGTTTGACTTCAGTCCCATTCTCCTGGGATATGTAGCAACATCCAAGTACATTTATTCAAATCCGACCACAAGTCCCTTTCCACCAAAGTTCCCCTTTTCTAAAATAGGTGATCCCAAGATGATCAAAGTGGTTATACAAATAAGGAATCACATGTTTGTTGAATTCATGAGAAATTCTCATGATAAATCTCTTATAATAGAGACACTTAATTCTAAAAGGATGGACACTATTAGTATTATGTGAATGACTTGCATCTTCGATGATCCATACGATATCAAATATATTTAAGCAGTCATGGTCAGAAGTATCCTCTTAATAGAAACTAATACCCTAGAGTAATCATGATCTATAAAAACCATCCTATGTGAATTAATATCAAAGCCTGTCAAATGTTCATATATATGGAAAACTGATCAACAATTACATTAGAATTATATTATTTTCATCCTTAATGAATCTAAATCTAGGGGGATTTTTGACACACATAACTGTGTGATATGAACTTTTCCATTGAATATTTTAGAAGAGTGAAGGATATATAAAAACACTATTGCACAACAAACCTGATTTAGAACTTATTTAGAATCTAGGATTGGGATTTTCATTATGAAGGAATTTGTTTTTTCCATTTTTGTATTCAATTTAATTATAATTTTATTCTCTGTATTTATGTTTTTTATAAACCTTATCCAAAAAATAGTCCATCTAAGCCTACTGGACGACTAGCTCAATATATGAACTTGTGGTAGTCACCTTAAATATGCCCAAATATCTAGATATCCAACCATCCAAGTGGCGCGAGTAGGTGATAATGGATCACATGGTGTGTGCACTGTTTTGTGCGTGTATTCCTAAGAGGTTCATGTAATGATAGGGCACACTCTATGAGTGCTAGTGCAAGTGTTGCGAGTTTCATCCTCATTTTTGGATCGATGAAGTGATGTCCTTGATTGATTTATTATGTACCATGAAATCAGTCAAAAGTCATATGTGTTATATCCCCACTCACAACATTGTTCATTATTTTAAAAATGTATGAACATAACTGTATTCATCTGATCACATGAACCACAACTATTTGACACCCCTCCCACTAATTCATCAACTTCCTTCTCACATGTTAACCCATTTCACTCATGGACGCCCCTAGTTTGACCCCATGAAGACACATGATGTCACCCACATGATCACTTGATGACAACCATTCTTTTTTATCCCCAATAATAAATCCTGATAAAATATTATAGTCCTAAAAATATTAAATGCATGCATGAGGTTTCTCTTAAAATAAAGGATGATCACATGATATATGATCAAGAAAATACCACTAAAAGGCCATCACAATATTTACTATGAGTCATAATATAATCTAAAATAGTTTTTTTGGAATCATGAGATTCAAAAGAAGAAGAACATACCATCTGTTTATGTGAACCCCCATCATTAGAGTGATAAGACGAATTCATATATAGTTGGTCATACAATTCCATCGAAGATAACATAAATCCCTCATATTATGTTCATAAATCCATTTCATGAAAAAAATAGTCATGTGAGGCCCTTGTAATAACCATAATAGTACATGGTGGTTTCACAACCTTCCATCTTGATAATTTATATTGTGATCTCGTGATGTATTTCATGTGAGGCCACCCACTTCCTAAAACCAGTGCATGCAGAATCCTCCCAGTGCAATGTGGAATCAACCTAGACCTCCCTCAACCTACATAAATCCTTCCCCCCTAATAAAAAAACACATTATAGAATTGAGGGAGAGTAGTGAAAATAAATAAGGAAAATAGAGTAGGCGATTCTAGATTTTACCTTTGAATATAAGATCTATTTAATTGTGAGGATCTTATGGAAATATCTAACCAAACGAATCCAAGACATGATCCAATCATGTGATCATCTTATGATCACATGATAACATGATAGAATAATATCTTGCAGATCCCCTATGAAATGTAATGTCCACTAAGCCATGAACCCCCTGTGCATGTTCGAAAAATCACACATAATATCTCCGTTCATGTCATGTGATTGAATGTGTAATTGAACCCCATTTAACATGATATTACATGCCCTTATATATATTTAACACCCATACTCGTGTCCATGGATATACACCAATGGACATGTGATTCCCTGGATCGTCGATATCATGTTGCTCACACACATCCCTGGAGGTTGGTTCGTCAATATGCAACATCCTTGAAAATCCACACCCATGTAAGGAATAAATAAAGGTCATTGTCTGCCATATACCATGCACTTTTCCTTAAAACAAATCGTGTACCCTCATGCATACACATGATAGATTTGATATATACCCCTTCTGATTAATAATAGGACACATTATAAGAAAACATATAGGTCATGCGAATTACATGAGTAATTTGGAATCATTTGGTGTTATCATGAGGGATACCATAAACATGTAGGTATCCTTATAATGCATATATTACCATGGATATGACCTCATATTTACATTTAAACCATAATACACGATCCTTTAACATAATACCTTATCCATTCAATTTTCCTTTCATAAAAATATTCTCCATTTGGCCCCAAGGAATGTAACATTTGGACATGAAACATCAATACATGAACTTTCTCTTAGTCCCAGAAAAGTTCTTGAGACCCTACCACGAAACTCTCTTAAGATCATGTGCTTCCCGGAAACCTCACCAGCATTGAGATTACCTTATATGGACTTTGAAAAACCAGGATTATTGTAAGATATTCTATGGAAAATTTATGTTTATAATGTGTTAACTTATATAATGTTTTGTTTAATAATATGTAAGGAATTGGAAAATCACATTGATCATGTAAAGGTTTCCGAAACTGGTCAGGTTGATTATATAATATCATTAGAGACATGCCAAGTGGGCCATGTCATAGCCTATGGATAGGTCATCATAATCATTTGAAGGGAATAAGACTTATGTTCTTTATTCATGTGAAAACTACCTAGATGATGAAATTTGATCATAAGAACAACAAATACATGTCTGATTTGATCATGGGAATATGTCCAAAACAAGTCATTTGAGCATGAAAAAGAAACCAGACATGTCTTATTTCATCATACAAATACAATTATGATATGTCATGTTGATCATGCTGAAAAAATTAAAAATGTATGCTTTGATAATTTGACGCATCTTAGACATGTACTCATTGGTCATATGAAGAGATCTAAGAAAATATATCTTATCCAATGAGTGATCTTGTAAATTTTCATTTTGATTATATAAGGACTTCCAAGACATGCCAATTGATCATGTGAAATACCCTAGACATGATTCCTTTGATCATGAAGAATATCTTAAACAAGTTAACATCAATCATGAAAAGAATCTAGGATATATCAAGTAGAAACCCTTGGATGTTTCTACTATGTCCGAATAACATTGAAAAATGTGGAGTGATCATGTAGAGAATGTCTGGAAGACCATAAAGACATGTTGGCCATGTCCCCTCAAAAATGAAAAATCTGTCTGGTAGAGAAACTCAAACTTATCCCACTTAGTCCCCGACCAGGAAGCTTCATCCTTATGACCTATTTATAAAAGGGGTTTCCTTAATGGTTTGGGGTTATGCGCTCATGCAACCCTAATCATTCCATGCTCTAGGACATGCCTTGAATTTCATACCAATAATGTCCATCATTCCATACTTGATATACATATCTCTTTATCTATTAGAAGATTGATATTGAATATTTCAAATGGAATCCATACAATTATAAATAAATATAATTTATAGAAACTAAGGGATAGCAATAATGTGTTCGACTATGATCACAAACCCTAACTCAACAGAGGGTTTAGGAAGACCGGTTCTATAACGACTATAATTCCTTTAATAACTAAGATAAATAGGTTTCCATCCAAAGGTCCAAGATCTAGTGGGAACCACTTAGGTGTAATTTATTTTAAATCCAAAATATTTATGACTTATGGGGTTAAAATATCCCATCATTATACCATAAATCATCATTCATTATAATTTCTGAAGTGGGCTCATGCATGGGAATTATTTTTTGTATAAGCACTAAAAATTCCCTGAAATACATTAAACCTATCAAAAGGTTAGTGACAAGTCAAACTTCAATGATTTTTATTCCTATTATATACATGACACATAGGATGCCTTCTTATGTCCTGGGATCCATACCATATCCTCCCTAAGATGTCCAATCATACCTCTTAAGGGGGAAATATTTATGTGTAATCCTCAAGGAAATATTACCTCATGTGAAATTTATATTCTCCCATAATATCTTTTTTCTCACACCAGCCATGGATCACGCAGGCATTAATATTGGTGATGATTGTTCTAGTAGCATGATAAGAATTCACCTTGTATAGTCCTCTCATTTGGTTTTAGATCTAAATGAAAATCAACTCTACATGAAGATACATACTCCAGATGATGAAATTTGGGGATGCCTTATATACATAAGTGACACCCAAGGCCCATGCTCTCACATACTTCATGACATAGACAAAAGCTACGAAGACACTGATTAATGTCTTAATAGGATACATAGGATGGCTAATTGAGGTTTGAGCCCTATATTTACATCCTTTCCATATGATGTTAAACTATATGGATCGTTCCTATCATATGAACTTATGTGATTTCAAATGAAATTCATGGGTTTTTATTCATGTTATCAAAGGATATGTACAATATCTTATAGAGGATGAATACCATATCGAATACACCAACCTCATTTCTAGACACCAATGAACTCCAGAGTGCTTGAGAATGGCTATGAACTAAATCATCATAAATAAATAATAGAATTATAGAGAACCCAAGATATTCCCATAGTTTCTCCTATCAATACATAGTCTTAGTCATGTTATTAACACAATGGTAACCAGTTCATTATGAGGGGCTTGGAATGATTTATTGAACGTGTCTTAAATAAAATATAGAGTTCTAGAGATGATAATAATTCCCCCCCCCCAAAGGGTGTGATGAGCCTGAAATCCTATCCTCTTGACCATAGTAAGTTATAAAACATCATTGGCTCTAAAACCCCAATATACCACCTTCCTATGGGTGATGGTCCATACAATATTATTTATTTGGGAACCATTAGTAGTTTCTATTAGATAAAAAATGGAAAACCAAATGAAAATGATTGTGTAAAAACCCTCAGTCACCCACAACCAAGAATTAATCCATGATAGTTCTATATTTTTTTTGTGAAACAATGGAAATGCTTCATTGATTGGGTTATTATCAATATGGAAACCCACTCTCCCTACTCATTGGTTAAAATTATATATATGTCTTATGATATATTATTTGGTACACATAAAGTCATACATATGAAGGGAAATCCCTAATAGCACTCCAACACATTGGATAAAGAATTATTATATATACATGACATGTTTATGATACTTTTGTTGTATTACATGGTATTGTTTTGTGATACCTTTCTAAATACCTTACATAATATGTTTTATGAAGTCATGGTGACAAACCATTGTTATATTCTCAAGATAGTATCATTTTTGTATTATATCCACATTTCCATGTTTTAAATCATATATATATATATATATGATAAGGCTCTTATATTATGCGTCATGTATTTATGATCATGCCATATTTTAATTCGTCATCAATAATATATGGTCACATAGATCATATTTCCATTTATTATTCCCCTTATTGGTATTTCTTCTCACCCTTTTTTAATATATGTTTCACTAGGAAATCATTTGCAGTGATGTGACATAAGATGTAATTTTAAAAAATATATTCGATATGAATAAATAATTTTTATTTCATTTCCTACGATATGTGAACATAATGTATTATGAAAAAAGGTACTGAGACACTGAGTCTCAAAAAATAGTTTCTAGTTATTAATATAATATCATTATAAAATATTTTATGTAAAAATGTGTATGAAAATGGGTTTTAATCATTATAAATGGTCCATATATTATAGATATAGGTAATCATATTTAAAACATTTAGAATAAAATAGTAAATATTGATTATAATCACACCTCGATATTGAATAATCACCGTGGGGATATAAATGAGTAATGCCTGAAAAAAATGCATAAAAATTATTTTATTTTTACAATTTTAATGTGAATCATTTGAAAATAAAGAATCTTATTATTATGAAAAATTAATAAATTCCATTTTAGTGGAAATTTTAGTGGTGATGGTGGAAAATTAGATCTCATACATAATTATGTATGTAGAATATTGATTAGTCTAAAAGTGGCGGTTTTACGTACTTCATAAAAAATATTATTGACATTAAACATTTTTGGATATGCATTTTTTATGAATCATAAGCATGGATCTTTTAAAAATACCTAATATTTTTAGAAAAAATTTCCAAACCAATTATAGAAGAGTATAATGTCACTATGATCAGATCCTTGTGGTGAATAATTAAGAATGAAATTTATTGAACATATAAGGTATAAAATAATTATTTCACAACTCATTACACCATGAACTCCATAGCTGAATGGTGTCTCTGATAAAATAAATTGTGTTGTAACACATCAATATTTTAGTAACTATTAGTTTTTATTAAACTTATTGTGTTTTATGGCAGTGATTGATGCATCACCGAACATAAGTGAATTATATTTTATTATAATTGGAAATTAAAAATATTAAAATTAGAATAATCTAAAAATATTTAGTAAATTAAATTAACTCGTTACAAGAAGTTGTAATTTCATTATTTGTATCTATATAAATTATTTTTGGATAAGATATATTTTTATTTATTTATTTTATAAGATTTATATAATGGATTATATTATTAAATTTTAAAATGAGAATTTGAAAAAATAAATCATCATGACCCCTCCCCTAATGATACCACATTAGGGAACATAGATAATGACCTGCAAGTCCCACCTCTTGTAGGATCTAAGTTGGTAACTAGCACCGATGGTATAATAATATTATAAAATCAGGGGAATTACCATATATAATAATATATTATTGGGAAAAAATATGACTCCAATGACAGAAAATAATTGAAATAATAGAAAACAAATAAAAAATACATTATAAAATTCATTTATAAATAAAAAAGATCCATAAAAAATCTTCAATGTATAAATACCCTAAAGTAAAGCTAAACCCACGACACGATAACTACCAAATGATTAATGTTAGTAATAGCCATCATGGACCATGTATTCATCCTAGAAATATAATTTTTTTTGTATATGATGGGTTGAACATATAAGAATACTCAATAGGAAAAAAAAGACTCTTGTGAACATGATGAAAGAGTATACTAATTCATGTGTGAGGAAATAGTAGAACAAAACGACACCTTTATTGGTATACTAGAAAATCCCATCCTCACCGTGGTTCACTCATGTAATAATATATCTATATATAATGATATAATATAAACCATATCGAAGAAAGGTACCCCCACCACTTTCCCACTGATTTTACACTCTCACACTCAAATAATAAATGTCATAGCACTCCCACCCTTTCTGTATAACATCATAGAAAATCACATAAAATCTTACTCATAGAAACATGGGACATCACATATAACATTTCATAACCAGTGTAGTGGGGTATCATGGACATGAATAACTTCATCCTTATTCCCCCACCTACATTGAACAACCCCCACCATAAGTCATGTTATCACATATCACATGGAGACACCTATTTCATCATAACTCATCACATAACTTCAAGATATTGGGACATATATCTTCTATTCATCATAGTTTTTTCATATCACCATCAACATGAAGAGGGAGCTGGGAAGTGAAGTCATCCATCCATCCATCCTCTATCGAGAAGTTCAGAAAACCCTCAATATATATGTATATATATATATATGGGTGTTTTCACATGGATCACCACGTGGGTGGGGTATATAATGAAATCACAAGGAATATAAAATGTTTTATATATCACATCAAACACACATGCCCAACTATATGGGTTGAAAAATAAGGCAATAACCATATGACAACATAACTGCATTACCTCACTACCTATGAAACTATGACTTCCACTTCTAAATGAAATAATCCACACAAAAAACCATAAAACACATTCAATAATCCAAAAAAACCCATTAAAATTAATCCATTTTCAATATTTCACATTATAATATAATTTCATTTAAACACCTGAATTCATTTTTTTTATTTCCATCCACATTAAATTATATATGACATCCATCCATTAAAACACACAACATGTAACCCTTTTTCCCAATTCATTTTATTATTTCCATCCTATTAGTGAAAAAATGTTAATTCCAATAATACACAAGAAACTAGTGTAAAACATCATATCATAGAAACAGACAACCCAATATCCACATACTAATAGGTCAACCTCATCATTCATGGCCCCATTGAACAACCACTCTACAACGAGCATTGCAGCCCAACTACACACACATCACAACATAGCCACTATCCAAGAATCATATCAACATAACCAAGCCAAAAAACACACCCACTTCCAAAAACACTTTACTTTCCACAGACATAACATTTTCTATATCATCAATAGGTTATTTTAATCAATTAGACTTCTTAATTTAATTGAATTATTACACAATTTATAGGATATCAGGAATCCAATTCATTAACTAGGCATACCTCATTAGATAATTATATTTTATGTTTTGTAAAAAACCATGAAAAATAAATCACATAATTCACATCATAACTGTTCTTTCAAGGACCCCCAATGACCGTACATTGTAGTAGGCATTTAGCCTATAAAAATGAAACAATAAATCTATTTTTAAAGGATATAAACAAGCTTCCATTCCACCTTTTCTTATCAAATTCATTAAACCAATTAAATTTTAAATTTTAAATTTTATGAAACCATTTACACATATATAAACATAATCACCTCTCCTCACATGATACACATAAAATGGAAATGGTTAAATTTCATATATGGAAGAAAAAAGCATTACACAAAACACTAAACTAGAAACACAGGGTGTGTGAATAGAAGGAAACCATCATCAAGGAAACAAAATAACCAAAAACATTAATAGGGAAACACAACTCATAGGAAGAATGCCTCTGGAACATCTCAACCTAATATAAATATATCTGGAAGGATTGAAGGAAAATTATTTACATTAGAAATATAATATCTGAAGGTAGGGGATTAGATATAGTTTTAATTGACCATTAAACTCGTATATCATTAATTACCCATGGTTTATGATTTTAAACTGACTCTAAAAATTTATGAAAAATAATATATGATTATACCCCGTGAAAATGTATTTAAATTCCATTATTTAAGTCTTTAAAAATATTTTTCATAAAAAACAACATTCAAAGGGAAAAACTAGAAAATTTATGTAAAATTTGATTCACAGTAGATCTATAGTTGGGTTTTATTGCCAGATATCTACTATTGGTGATCACTTCTAAGATTATCTACCATTTGTGATATACCACCAGGAAGATCTATCATCGGTGATTCACACCAAAAGATCCATCATTAGTGATCTACCACCCAGATGATCTACCATTTGTGGTAAAAAATTTGTTATCTTTCATTGATGATCTACCTCTAGGTTTGTCTACCGATTGATATATAGTATTAGTGATCTTCCACCAAGAGGATGTACCATTTTTTATCAACTTCTATGATGATCTACCATTAGTGATCTACTGGAAGGATAACATATCATTTCTGGTCTACTAATATAGGTTTACTGTTGGTGATCTACCACTAGAAAAATTTACCATTAGTGATCCACTTATAGGGATCTACTACTGTTGATCTACCCCTAGATTAAACAACATTTGTGATCTACTTATAGGATGATCTATTGTTAGTGATATACTACAAGGTTGATTTTCTATTGTTGATCTACCTCTAGGGATCTTAATTTGGTTATCTACCACCCGGATGAAATATCATTGGTATCTACCACTAGGTTACACCATCAAGATTTGGCCCACTAGAATTGAAAACTATCCCAGAAAAAATGAGAGAAAAGTCTTAAAAACCATACCTTGAGATATCTCTCAAGGATCTCGATACTTCCAAAGCACTGCCACAAATAAATCATTCCAACCCACTATCCCACAACATCACAAAAACAATATTTCCTTGAACAAATGAAAGTGGAATTTCCAACCTCTTTGTCAAGATACTATTCACTTTTGGAAATACTTACCCACTCAAATAGATTTATTCACATCACAATAAAATACATATTGATTAGGAATCAGGTACTTCCCTTTTCATACACCAAATCCTTACCAAACATCAAACATCAATGAGGGGCCACATATCATAGAAAATATCAAGGTCTAAAAATCACATGAAAGCACAAAAATGAAATACTAAGCCTAAAATGAATAAAATAAATAATGTGTACTGTGTACATATATGTGTATCAAGTTACCAAATACTCTCCATAAAGCCAACATGCCTCCACAACACACGAAAAAAGGAAATCTACATCCTCACTATACCTTCTTTTGATGATCTTGGATTTCCACAGACTACTCCATGAACATCATTTTTTCATTGATATATGACCCTCACCAGACAATGACATCGGAGTCCCGCTTAACATACAAATGGAGATACATGGTGTGTTATATTTCATTAGCCTGATCTAGTTGGTGTGGACATTCTACGTGGCATCCCACCTCACCAATCAGCCCCGATACCTCAAAGGGCCAAACAAACTAGGGTGGGAGATTACTCCCCTTTCTGAACCTCCACTACCCATGTCAAGGGGAAACCTTCAAGAAAATGTTTTATCTAACCTCAATCTCATTGGGATTCCTCCAATTATCATTATAATAATTCTATACATCCTTTTATTTTTTTTTCATCCTATCTTAATCTAATTGAACATTCATTATCATTTTGTGTAGCACATAGGGTCCCTGAATTGTTGACTCCATGACATCTATAAAGAAAAATAGAGAACGAAATAGCCACCCACAAAATTACATAAACATGGAAATTCTATTGGAGGAGTGATAGATATTATTTTTAGAAAACTCAAACAAGGGAATGTATCATGTCCACCTTCAATCAAAGTCTATGACACATTCCCAAAAAATGTCATCCAGTATTTGGATGGTCTGCTATGTCTATCCATCCACTTTGGGTGGAATATAGTGTTGAGGAGAAACTATGTGACAAAATAATTCCCCAATCCCATCCAAAATAATGATATAAAACATGAATCCTATTAAGATACAATGGACTTTGGGACTCTATGCATCCTCACCACCTCATCCACATACCTCTTTCCAAAACATCAATTGTTCCAAACTCCTTGATTTCTAGGAAGTGATATAATTTCTTAATCTAATACACAATTACCTAGATAGAATCATAATATCAAACATGTTATGTTAATACTATAAATATGTACATTGATATGTCATGTCATTTTCACCTGGGGGAATCCAATAGCTGTAACAAATGACTGGGAAAATAGTTATCATCCTTTTACCTATTGGAGTACTAGACCATTATCCGCAATGTCTTCCACTTCTCATTTCATCTAAGGCCACCAAAAATATTCCTTCATGCCACATTAAATCATGGAAACTCATGGTTCTGCCACTAAATGTGAGCTGTGAAACTCAAAAGGGACTCCCTCACACATCGCTACATAATGAAAACCACCCATGATAAATCATCTATTTATGACCATCCAACAACCATCCATCTAAAGCATCACTATATCCATCAAGATCATGCATCACCTCTACCTCTATGTATCACCATTGTAACCCCTCCGTCATCCACATCATAGGATTCTACACTATCATATTAAAAAATAATCATCACCCCACAACCTAATTTAAATCTATGTAAAAGGTTTCCAACTCCACCATTTCCACCCAGAATCTCCGGAGTCCTAAAAAAGATCCTTCCAAGGCTTCTTTCTCATTACATCAGCAACAACATTCCATTTTTCATGGGTTGTTGGTGAAATCTAAATCAAAGTACTTAATAAAATCCATCCTCCTTTATTGTCACAAATTCATATCACACAGATAAATTAAATTCCGCAAGCTCTTGCAATCTATAATGACCACAATGTGAAACCCAATGAGGTAATGCTATCATGAATTCAGTGCAAACACAATAATTTCTAGTTCCAGGTAATGGGTGCCATGGTTTAATTAATGGGGATGTTACTTACTTTTCCTATAATTGATCACCATCTTCTACAAGGTTAACATTCATCCCAATACCAAACATAAAGCACCACCAAACACCTTAAAAACCACCACCTCCTTAGAATAATAACACACATGAGCAATAAATAAATTCACCTTCAGGCAATGGAATGTTTCCTAACACTAATCATTGAAAAAAACACTTGGTTCTTCTTGTTTAAGGTTTTCAACAGGGATAAAAATCAAAAATATTTGGTCATAATACTTTTATAAAAGCCTATATGTCACAGGATGATATAGACATATGTCATATTCATGGTTGTGTCCCAAGAAACAACCTCCTTATCCATTAGAGGATCTAAAACCACACCATATGGGGATACCATATTTATGAAGAAATGAGAATCTCATTTCCAAAACGAACACTTGGAAAACATTATGTAGAGATGGTGGCATTGAAAAACCTATAAAACAGCTCTAGGTTTCTCGTCATGATACTCAAATGAACTTTATTAGATCAATATATCATTGACAAAAAATAATATGAATGAGTCTAGTAATTCATATAACATTATGTTCATGAGCCCTGTGAGATCAACATTCACATTCATGAAATTGAAGGAAATGACCACAAAATGAAAGTGACAATAACTACATCTAAATGATGTATTCTGGATATCTCTATCCATCACAATAAATTGGTGATATCTAGAGTGTATATCTATATTATAAAACAAACAGTCCATTTTTTTCTGTGTAAAAATATCATCTATTGTCAGTAGAGGGTAACAGTTCTTGACCATCACATGATTCATCATCTGCTTTTCTATACACAACCTGAGTATACTATCTTCCATATTGGATAACAACATTGGAGTACCCTAATGTGACACAATGGGCTGGATAATACCCTTCTGTATTAGATCATTTATCAAAAACCTCAACTCCCACAACATATAAGGTTTCATCCAATAATGATCAATCAAAATCAGAGAATCACAATGCTTTAATTATATCTCAAACTAAACATCACATCATGTGGTTAGCATTACAAAATCCTTATGTTAAACAATAATAAACTGAACAGTGAACCTGGGGACACCCACTATTCCAATTTCCAATTATTCCATAGAAATATCAACTATTTATTAAATAAGGGGAGCCACAAACTGATTAAAAACCTAACAAACCCACTCACCAATGAAATTTTTTTTCATCCATCCACATATGAGATTACGAATCTCCACCTAATGTAATTGAGAATAGAACAATAAGAATAAAACTATTTGATACTGAGGATGAAATCATACAATCGCATCTGATTAATGAAGAGGTCTCAACATGACTGATGTGTTCCCATCACTAGTCTACACCACTAGCACAAATCAAACAATATAGTCTAGAAATTGATGAGTATAGTCAACCCCAAGGGAACATGTATCCTCTTGGTGTCAGGATCCAGAGAATGGACTTTATATGGTGTAAAAAATGTGTTTAAATATCTGAAAAAAGTACAATTATTAGAGGAGGATAAAATTATCATACATCTAACAATTTCTGAACATAATGGTGCTTCTTCCTTCACTACATGCAACTGAATATTCCCATCTCTACTACCTCTCAGCTAATGAAAACCTACATGAAAACAATCAATACGAAGTCACTAAAATTGGAGACTATCCTATGGTTGGCCTTTACATTCCCTATATACTCTGTCAAGAGTATAAGGATACTTCCCATACTACGTGAATGGCCTTTCTTGTAACTTATACTAATAATGAAACTAACTATATCCACCCCTAAAAACTACGCTCAAGAAGCCACTGGGAACTTATCCTAATGATGGCCATAAATACCATAGATTAATCACCTAGGTCTAAAGTCCCCAATAATAGAACATAAACCACATAACATTGAAGGAAAAAAGGATATCTCGTGAATGTGAATCCCTATCGGTTGAATCCTTGAAGGGAAAAATCCTAATTACCTATCACTTATAACTATACTCCTCAAGGAACACTATCGGTTGCCATATCATGATAAACCACCTCGAGAGTTAACCTTTTTTATTACCACCACATATTTCTAAACCTCTAAAAATGATAGCAACATAAAAAGATTATATGGAAACAAGATTTAATGATAGAGTAACTCGTTGTGATGTCTAACATGAGATTCTTCCTAAAGAAAATTATATATGTAAAATTCAGAATGTATTTGAACCTTGTAGTAATCTTGTTCACATAAATACTCCCCAATAGAAGGGATAGTAACTCCTACCTCATCACATCCTTCATGGCCGATGAATGGAAAACAACCAAAAATTGTTTCTATAATTCTACCCATGAAACAACTACTTACTTCTCTCCCTGAAGGTAAAACATACAACACTAATTCATAATACCTTACATCTAACTACTTTCCCAAAGGAACCAATACATCTCTAGGTTCCAGATCAAACTAAAAGTGATTTACATCTCTTCTAGAAATCTCTTTGCCTCAATATTTGAAATTATACCATTGTACATCCCCAAATCCTAAGGTTAGAAATCTCGCAATGTCCTCTACCACTAATCATCATCCCCAATTAGACAAACCCTTTTATGATCAATTGGATCAGCCTAATGAACCTTCACTCGTTGAAAAAACTGATGATGATTCCCATGAGCGATTTTTGAAAGGGAAAAAATGATTTCATTATCGTAGTATTGTGAATTTTTTTTAATTAAATCAATTTTAACTTAATTCCTATTTCAATAAATTATACTACCAAATTTAAAAAAAACATAAGTAATCATAATGAATGTATATATCCTATGTTTTTACCCTAATAGTGGGGTCACCATAATTGGTCATTCATTAGGCTTAGAGTCCTATCATTGTATAAAAGGGGTCCCTAAAATCCCATGTCATAGTCATTATTCCTGTCATATGTAATGCACCACGGTCAAATGAAATTATTTTCATTCCAACCTATGAAATAATCAAATGTGACTAAATATAATCTCCATAATATCCATCAACTTTCACCCTATGATTCCACTCTATCATGGCCCCTCCCTCTTAATATATCACAATGTGGGGGAGAGATAATAACCATCAATTCCTGCCTCTAGTAGGCCCCAAGTTGGAAACAAGCACCGAGGGTATAAGAATCTAAAACATTTTGAAGATTACCCCTATAATAATATAGGATCATGAGATAAGAATAATCAACAATAGTAAATTCTATGAAATCATATAAAATAAACATAAATACCAACACATGATGCTTTTACTAATTAAACTATATAAAAATAAAAGTATTTAATGTAAAAATACCCAAAAGTAAACCTAATGTAGTGAAACATAATCTATCCAAATATTAGAGATAGTAATGTCTATCACAGACAACATAGAACTCATGGAATCCAAAAAAATGTTTTATATATGTAGGGTTTTCGTACAAGAATAATCTATGGAAGACAAAAGTCTTTCATGGACATGTGAAAAGAGTACCCAAATGAACCCCTGAGAAAATAGTATAACCAAAAAGTACATATATACATATAATACATAAACTCATAATCACTATGGATCACTCTCCAAATAAGAAATAAAAATAAAATAGCATGCTATGAAGCATATTGATGAGAGGTACCATGCACCTCTTTCCAACATATTTCCAAATCATTCACCCTAGTGAATAATGTTTAATCACTCCCACCGCTATTGTATTACATAATAGATTATCACATCCCATCCCAACCACTTACACCTAGGATATCACATAAGATATCACATAACTAGTGTTGTATTGTATCATGAACTTGAAGGAAATAATCCCCATGCCGTCCTCCTACTATGCATGAACCCACAATAATCCATCTCATCACATATCACCTGAAGACAAATAATCCATAGAATCTCATAACATAACATATATAAAGAGGAGCTATAGACCCCTGGTCCTCACAATCCATGCATGTCACCTTCTCCTAGAAGAGTTTTCCGGGAAGAATGGGTATCCATCCATCCATCCTCACTCTAGGATGTTCCAAAAAAACACCCCCATATATATATATATAGGGTTTCTGAAACATGGTGATTGATGTGTGTGGGAGAAAAAATAATCTTAGAGAATATAAAATTTTATATATAAAATATATAACACACTATCCCAATCCAATGTGTTCACAACCACATCACTAACCATATCACAACATCACCATATAACCTCCCAAAATCTGAAACATCTATTGACATTTATAAATGAAAAACACCACACAACAACCCATAATCCACAATCCAAAACCGCTTTATAATAAATCCAGTTTATATATTTTTTATTATAATGAAATTACATTCAATAATAGAAATTAATTACATTATTTCATGCCTATTTAATTTATAATTAACATCCCACCATTTATTCACAAAAACTATTACAATTTTTTCCAATTTATTTTATTATTTCCATAAAATTATCCAAATTATGTTAATTCCAATATAATTTGAGAAACTAGGACAATGATTAATATCAAAAAATAGACATGCCCACTTATAAATAGAAACAAGAGGTCATCCACATTCGCATCCCCACAACACAACTTCACCAAAACCACCTTTGCAACCCTGCTGCACACATATTGAAAAAAAGAGACTACCCAAGCATCACCACAACACAAAATAGATATAACACACATCCAATTAATCAAAACAATTAAAAACCCCACACATAACATTTTAATGAATAGAAATTAGTGAATTTATTCAATTATAATTATTCATTTAACAATATTATCCAAAAATACATATGATTTCATGGAATCCAATTCCATAACCTGGTATACTTGATTATCCAATTATATATTAGGTATTGTCAATAACCACAGCAGATATATTAAAAAATTCACATCATACTAGTATAGGCTAGGACCCCTAATAGCCACAATTTTAATTTTTAATTTAGACCATTCAATTGTAATAATAAAAACATATAAAAACAGAAAAAACATGCTTCAATTCCACTACCTCTTATCAAATTAATCTAACCAAGTAATTTATATTTGTAATTTGGATGCAATTATTTACACATAGATAATCACAATAACCCCTCCACCCATGATACACATAAATAAGAATGATATGAATTACCTACATTGATTTATGATGCTTTACACAAATCATTGAACCATAAACAATGGGAACACACACATGTGGAAAGAAACATCAGGAAAAAACTAGATCCAACACCTGAAACGAGGCTCCAAGACTCTAAGAAAAAAAAGACTTTGGAACCGCTCATTTAAAGAAGAAGAAAGATAGATATAATTAAGGAGTGGTACTGAAATTGGAATGATTATATCCAAAACATTCAGGATTAGCTATGGCATTTATCAATTATGAAATTCAGATATCATCAAATCCACACTATGTAAACTATTAAAAAGCCTTCAAACATTTAATAAAAATATTATATGATGAACCACCTTTAATGTGCATTTAAATTTTATTATTTAATGATATAAAAATATTTTTCATAAAAGAGGATGTAAGAAGGGAAAAATTGGAAAATATCTAGAAAAGTTGATTAAAATTCGATCTACTATTGGGATATACTACCAGATATCTACAATTTTTTATTTACCTCTAGAATTATTAATCTTTGGTGACCTACTTCCAAAAAGATATCAGATTTATTATCTACCATAAATGATCTATTATTGGTGATCTGTTTCCATGATGATCTACCATTGGTGATCATCCACCAGTGATCTACCATTGGATATATACAACTTAGATGATCAACCATGGGTGATCTATTACCAGAGATCTACCATTGGTGATCTACCAAATGAAAGATATACCATTGGTAATTAACAAACAAGATTATCTATCATTGGTGATATACTACTAGGATGATATACCATTGGTAATATATATCTAGAGATATATTATTGGTGATCTACCACTAGGATGATCTATCATTAGCGATCTAATTCCAAGATCTATCTTTATCCTCTAAAACACCCCCTTTTAATAAAATAACTACAAAACACATCCCTTCCTCCAATCGAACCCCTATAGACATTCCCCAAACACCACAATCACCATATTTTCCCATAAATAAATTTAATGTACATTTACATGAATTTAATTTTCGTATTCAGAAATAAAAAATTATCTTATGATGAATTTTCTACTGAAATGGCAGATTTTTAGGTGGATTGATAAAAAATCAATTTTAAAAAATTTCATATATTTTATAAAATAATTTTGATATGAGAATTACAAAATATATATATAACACATATTTCGGAAATAAATAAGTAAATAAATATATATGAAGTAATATAAATAATTAAAAAAATATTTTCTTGAATATGGAAACCCATTCTTTTGTTTTGGGATCCTAAGTTGTATTTTATTCTAATAAAATGGTTTTTCTATAAAATTTTATTTAGTTAAGTATAAAAAATGGCCCGTTTATTTTTTATTTTCATTAATTTTGTTTAAAAAGTTATCTGTAATACAATAACTTTAATAATTATAAATTATATACATTATTTTGGTGTAAATTCGTATTTTTTCAAGTGAAGAAATATATCTAAAAACATTATTTAATTTCATTTTTCCTACTTATAGTAAATGTAACATCTCCCACAACATTAAAAATAATTATATATAATTTCAAAAAAATTGTAATCACAATTTATTCATTCAACCTAAAAAATAACTCACTGTAAAAACATTTAATTTATCAATGAAATTGTTAAAATGGGTTAAATAGGGTAAGGGAAATTAGTAAGGCTTATAATATCACAAGTATCATACCTTAATTTGTCTGGGTTACTTGATTTTTACCTACCCCCACCTTATCATTAATAGTAGAATTATTTTTTTCTAATTTCTCATCAAAATATATTTATTTTATTTTTATTAAAAAGGAATTAATATGGGTAGCACTCCACGCCCTTATAAAAACTGTATCCTTAGGTTAAGGATAAATCAATGAAATTATTATGTGTGAAAAATATAAATACAATCAACATGAATGGATATTAAGTGTAAATAAATCATAGGACATTCACACATATTCTTGTAAAAACAACACCAATGACTTATATGTTTAAGTCAATGAATGGAAATTGAGTTAAGATTACTCTTATCAAGTGCATATCAATGACTTGAGAAATTATCAATGGAGTGATTATGTGTATCAAGTGTATATCCACACAATGAGGATTATAAATTACTATATAAATAATAAATAGTGATTCCCCACATAATCTTGGAGTAAAATAGTCAAGGAAGTATGCATAAATCTGAATGAGTGGAAATTGAAATTTGAAATTTCGTTACCGATTTCAAAACTTATGAAAAACAACCCCCATGAAAGAAGGATCATAAAATGATGATTTAAATACCAATAAATTAAATTATATTACACAATTAATACAATAATGGATATTACATATTCCACACAAAAGGAAATAGTGGCCAATATAGCATGAATCTCACATGAATAAAAAGTGAGATGAAAAACACTTACTTCATTGTTATAAATCGAGTCCTATGACAAAAAGTTAATAAACACCCAATTAATAAAAAAAAACCATGAATATATATAGAATCATGATAATTTATATCAAATTTTAGTACACAATACACCACATGAAATAAATAAGTGGATAATAATGGAAATATTACAGAATTAAAAGTGAGATAAGAAACCCCTTACCTTAAGTCTGACTTGTCTTGTATGTTCCTTGTTCTTATTGAATAATAAACTAAAGTTAGTTTATACTTTATTAAGAAATTTTTAATGTTTATTAGTCCATTTATATAACTTATTACCTTTATATAACAATTAGTTAATTATTTGAGTTCATATTGGATATTTTATCGATCTTCGGAACTTGAGTAAAAAATGAACTTGTTATAATTACAATTTTTCCATGTGTTAAAATGTAAATTATCTATATAATGATATAAATTGTTTATATATAATATATATAATATATATCAAGTATATATATTATTTTATAAAAGTACATAACTTTTGGAGATAAGAAATGAAATGCACCGTTCATGGAGACGGTAAGCCGTACGTACGAATAGGCGCTACTTTCATTTCTATATTGTATTTTAATGGAATTAAAACATAATGATAAATAATAATAATATTATTTTAGTATAATATAAAATATAATATCCTTAAATCCATAATTTATGCATCCCACACAAGTCATTAACCAGTCATATCACTTTGAGGAGCGGTAGTCCGCACTTCCTCAAATGAAATTATCGTGTTTCACCCATAATGGAAAACATAATAGTATGATATAAATGGAAAATATATAACCACAAAGAAATAATAAACATAATATATATCATATATAAATACTATTCCATCTTAATGGCCATCATGATAGGTGGTAGGAGAAAATCGAACAATCATCATTTTGTGAGGCGTTAGTTTTCAACCACAGAAACAGTATATTCTTCACCCATTAGATTGAGGTGTGTGTAAGTTTATTTAGAATATTTCTCATAAACACATCCTAATATATTGAGTATAATTGTTTTGTTATAAAATAAAGGAATTAAAAGAGTTATGGGGTTAGATAAGTAAAAGAAAACAAAATAAAAATATAATAATTTAAGAGAAACTATTTCCTTTAATTTGGGTAACTTCCTTTGGTTTGAACCAAAAAGTCTTCTTGAAGTGACTTATGAATATGTAAATTATTATAGGTGTAATATAGAGATATTTAGAGCTTATTTGGGAAGTGTTTTGTGGAGCCCAAGGGCTTGGGAGATGTTTGGAATGGGTTAGAAGTGGTGTCCTTTTATAAGGGGGAGAAGGGGCTCTTTAATAAAGTGAGAAAATATTATATTGTTATAAAGTGATATTCAGTTTCTAATGATCCAAAACTAATTAACATCAAATATAAGATTACTCATGGCCGAAATAAAATTATCCAATAATAATTGGACAAGTTTTGGATATTTTTTTAATATTAATAATCTTAGTTATTTTTATCATTAATTATTGAGGTAAAAAACTACATCATTATTGGGTAATAAATAATTTAATTTATTTGATGTCTAAAAATTATAAAAAAAATATTATAATGTACGAAATATTTTCATATTTACAATTAATATTTATAGTCTAAACAATGACTTATATAACTCCATGTAAAAATTTATTTACTAAAATATATTTGTTTATAATGAAGAAACGTAATGATATGTCCCATGATTTATGTTCTCTGATATGTTGGTTATGTTTTCATATGATAAGGTCATGTTATCATACTCATAGTATTATATTAGGTACAATTTTGATCATTAATTCATATCACACATTTTAGTCCTTACAAAAAATATAATCCCATGTTTTCTTATCTTTTCAGTTATATAGGAAATGATGAAAGGATTTATATTTGATATATCTATAAAGGGTTCTGTATGAGATTTTTTTTAAAATGTTACATATATTTCATGAAATAATATTATTAGGTATTTATTATCAAATTACACTAAAATATTATTATTTTTTTGGTATGTATTATTGTGAGATGTATTGAATATTCATAAAAAATGATTAAATGTTTATATAGTTGATTCATGGGATGGTTTAGTTTAAATTAAATTAGGTTTTAGTTATTTTTGGAGATTATGTTTTGATAGAAAAAATATATCCTATGAAAACTATTATTAAAAAAAATATAGTATAAACATGAAGTGTCATAAGTTCAAAAGAGGGTTTCATAATTTTTAAATCCTAAAAAGGATGTTCATTGTCATACTATTCATCACCCATAATTTTAATTCATTATAAGCACACTACGATTTTTTTGTTTCATTCAATTGTTAGAACTAGGGGGATCATGTGAAATATGAATTTGATGTCCATAAAAACAACCAAACTCTTCATCATCCAAATGGAATGTGATTTTGGATGAAAAATATTGTAGTTAAACTCACCCAACTCTCTCAAGATATGAATTGTTACATGAATCAAATTAAAATTTCAAAAATCCCAAGGAACAACTAAAAATTGAGTCTATTGTATAGTAATGTCCACCTTTATTCAGTGAATTATCTAATCCATATATTACTTATAATTTGATTCATTATATAGAAAAATTAGTTTCCAGTTTTTAGTTATTAAACAAATAAAATTTTATTTGGTTGTGTATCATTTGAAAGGAGATGATGAAAAATGGTGTTATCTTATCAATAATATTGTGCAATAAGAATAAATTTATTCAATGAAATGGGATGAGTTGACTAAGATAATTTTTGATAATTAATTTCGTCAAAATATTCACAATAAAATGGACAAGTAATTCTTGGAACTGATTTCCAAATATACTAAATCTATTACCCACTATGAGGAAAAGTTCACCACACATTCAATGTAGGCTTATAATTTTATCATCAATCTTGGAAAAAAATTATGCATTATTTTGTGTACAAACATGAAGTCACTAAAATGAATAGTTTATAGGAGACATTTTCAATTATGAATAAATCATTATATGATCTCTCAAGGGTTAAATGGAGAGTGGTGAAACTGAATTCTCATGTGGTTTTGGGGATATGAAGAGAAAAATATATTTTCATGGAGATTCAAATAAAAAAATGATGAAAATTAAATTATTATTATTTTATGTAAACATTTTCGATATAATCAAGGAGTAAATTTTTATAAATAGACTCCTAAATGATTCTTGTGTGTTAAATATATCCATGGAGAAAATTGATATTGATGCAGTGTGAAATGGTTAGCCGAGGATAGGAAGTAATAATTTATATTATAAATCAATTTTTGGTCACTTGTTGGATTATGGATGAATATGAACTTCCAAAAAGTTGCATCCATGATATGGGACATACTACCTATCTATAAGTGGTATTTCCCTTAAATGTTTTGGGAGAAAATAAACATTGATGGTATTCTTACTTTTCTAGAGTTTACTAATATACTTTACAATTATTATCTTAATCATACCCATAATAGTGAGGATTAGTTTTAAATATAACTTATATATATTTCCACACCTATTTCAATAAAAATATATATAATTACCCCAATTGATTTTAAATAAGTGAATAATAAATCCATAATAATCTATAAAATGGTTTCATAAACCCTATAACAACACCATGGGGAGAAACTAATAGTTTTTTATAATTTATTAAGGGTAAATTCATCTTTTAATATATTACATAGTACAAAACAATTTCACTATCATGAACAAGTATATTCTATCTTGTATTGATAACTTGGTTGATTGACTTTTTTGAGATCATTAATTTTAAAACAGTGACCTTTGATTTTGATATCACTAGTTAATGGTTATAATGGATGTTATACCTATCATAACCTTTCATACTATGTCTGGATTATATTAACTTATTGTTATTATATTTGTACCTACGAATACCATCAATATTATAACATATATAATTAATATATCGTTAATAGATTACCCCAACTAGTTTTTGGTAGTCTTTAAAAATGATATTCTTATATATTAAATAACAATAGAAGATATGGATGTATGTTTGCGGACTATTTTGATTACATTCATGAAGGATAATTTTTTTTATCAAATTTATAATTTTTTGAATTATTTATATTGAATATATCTTTTTGAATCATGTAATTAAATGTGTGGGTATATCAGTGTATTCTTAAAATACATAGATGATTAAATAATAGCCAAGATAACTAATGTGACTGAGATCTATTATTTTAATGAATTAAATTGATACCCTTTAGTATTTTTTATATATTTATCATGTATTTCAAAGACATAACCCATGTTTTTGTGGAAGTTATCAACGTTCCTTATGATATAAGAGTGTTAAGAAAATTATAAAGAGATAAAGAGAAAGTTAGTTATTAAACTAATTCCTACAATACAATATAGTGGAGAAGATATTTTTATATACTGTGATAGGCCAATGAAGGTAATTGGATTTGTTCTCATGTAGAATGAAATGGTAGTAGCATATGACTTATGAAAATTATTATTCATGGGGAAAAGTATCAGGCTCTTTATTTATAGAAGAAAATAATAATTTCAAGATTCAAAATATGGATGAATTATATTTAGGGGGAATGGTGTGATATAAAATATTTATAAAAGAATAAAGAATATACTCCCAAATAATGAGTTGAAAATAAACCAAAGGAAGTGTTGTGTGTTTAATGTTGATTACGAATGCTCAATACAACACAAGACTTTAAAATTGAACAATGTGGCTGATTTTATGAGTTAGAAGGACTATATTAGTTTATCTATGAAAAGGATTGTAAAAGAATAAATATTTTGGGATTTTTGGAAGTCAAAACATTAAATCAAATGGAATGGGAAAAAATATTACCTTTTTTAGATAATTGTTTCACCATATATCCATTTGAATATTTAGGAGGTTCATAATGAAGACATATAGCTATTTTTAAAATCCTTTTTATTCTATTTTATGCAATTTCAATTTGTCTCAAGATGTAAAAGAAGAATCAAAATTAATAGAATGGATTGTTGGATGTAATATTTACCTCCCAAGCATGTAGATGAGATAAAAAAATGTATGATAACTTTGACATCTTAATAAATTAAAAATTATTTATATAGTTTTAAATTGAAGTATATCTTTAATGTATGGAAGTATTTGTTTTTTAATTGGTTATTCAAGGATATTAATTAAAATGTTTATGTACATGAATTGTTCCATCCTTGTGATTTATAACAATATATGAAAATATATATGGATTAAGATGAAGTAAATTGTGATGATTTTTGAACCATTATCCATAATTTAAAAAAATGTGATTTTTGAGGATTCACATTGTTTATAATATTCATTAATTAATTCATTCATTATTCTATATGAAAATGATAAATTTAAATGATGATGTTGAGAATAATAATTTCATGGTGAATGAATGATATTTTGTTAAGGGTATTTCAAATGTGGGTTTAATTTAAAAATTGGGTAATATTTTCTAACCAAGGGTGATGGATTAACTTCATGGAAAATAACTACCACAAACCATGCTGAACAAATTAGTAGGGGAAAAATGTCACAGTCCAACATATAGGTAGACTTGTGTACACATGGGGACATATAGGGGTGGAAGAGTACTAATACGAGGAGGCACAAACCATGATCATGGTCTATGTAGTGTGAATGGTATCCTGGAGTTGATCCAAACACTCAAAACATGTCAGAAAAGATTATGGGTTTTTAAAAAAAAATCTAAGGCAAATCATATTTCCAATGTTCAATATTGGATGTAGGAACTATTCATCTTGATAAATTGGAATGCATATAACCATATTTGTCAGATCTCCTTCCTAATCATTTTATGCCTCTCTTTAAAAGTCATGTGTACTCTAAACAAAAAAATTATCATCCTTGAGTTCATTTTATGACCAAATATAAGAAAATTATATATATTATAGAAGGATGTTCTTTGTGGTCACCTTTATATGGCGTAACCATCCGAACACCAGGGTGCCACTTCCCTCTATTATAAAATGTCACTAACTCTCCTCAATTATTCACAAACTTTTAGAACTATAGATTTAAAACATTCTACCCCAATGAATTCCCCACTCTCGTAACCAATTCAATATTTTCTTCTCTCACCAATAGAATTTCAAAACAATGAATAATGTGGACATCAAAGTAGGCTACTTGAGGAAGACATAATTATCTAAAATGAGTTCTTCTATTCCATAAAACATCCTCTGAGTCTATTATATCACTCTTGATATGATAAAATTGGTATAATAAATATAAATCAATTATATTATACTAATTTAATATCAACTATCTATTTTGATTCCCTCAAATGGTAAATTAATGTGTTTCCCATGAATACGTACAGACTACCACCTTCGTGAATCGATATATTTTATTTGTCATTACCACCTTTTATGAATGGTATTATATATGGATTTAATGAATACATATAAAACTTATAACATAATTTTATTTATACAAGTATAAATTATTATTTATTTTACTATATTTCAATCTATTGAAAATTGAAAACTTCACTTGTCTGTTGGTCAAGACTACCGCCTTATGGTTTAATGTAATTTATTTATCTTCATTTCGTAATATGGATCGTTTTAAGAGTGTATATAATGAGTTAATATGATATTTATTTCAATATTAAGATTCCATATACTAATAATCCATTACCATGGTGTAAGAACTATAATATGTGAACATGAACATACATGGAAAACCAGGATGTTGACAATTTAATTTTGATTTAATTGATCGTTTTTAATAAGGAAATAATTTTAAATGATGAAATATTTATATATTATAAGATAATTATTATTATGTTTCTGTTATATATTTTAAATAAATATAAATTTCTTTTAGATATAGTTAGAGAATAAAAATCATGTGAGTACATGAGATAATTATGTCCCCATTTCTATTTCTCTTCACTGAGATATATTTTATATTCATCACCATATATATTTTGTGTGGTTTACAAACACTCCCTTAATTAATTTTATAACACTTTTAATGAAAATAATCTGTATTTACTAATAAATCTATTTTTTTCTCCTCTGTTATTTTTTAATTCAAATGCTACCAATGTTTTATGGTTTATGTAAGAATCTATCATTATATCACAATTCATTACTATTAAATTTTTATATAGGGAATTTCATTTTACTTTCAATTTAATTGATATTTATATCCAATATATTTTCATCTTCTTGAGTCCCATGGTTCTTTAAGGAGTCCTAAATCATGTTTGGTGGAGGTTATGGGAGGAAATATTGTTATAGAATAATTTAATGATATGGATTGTAGTTCATGTCCTCATTGATATGTTCAATTACATAATAGATACTCTCATCCTGAAAATGGTGGTTTACATGGTGTAATTTTGGACATGAATTTTGGGTTCATGATGTTAAAATGTTTATGTATGGGTTCATCAAATCTATCCGTAAATACTTATGTATGGAACTTTATTTTTTAAGGGAATTTATATGGGTTTATTGGATCAACGATATGTGTTTTTCGGAGAGTGTTAAAACTCAATAAATTCATGATGTTAATGATCCACTCACTCTATGAATCTATATAAGAAGATTTCCTATCAATATAATTTCAAATTCAGCTTTTGGGAAAGACAACCTAATTCTATGAAAAATTTTGTGACAAGATGATTTCTCTCATGGAGTTTTGAAGAACTTTTGAAATGGATTGATCCATGGATACTTGTGTTTGATCTAAGATTATCCATGTTTAGTTTTTTTTCTTATTTATTATCATATAGACATACATGTTCCTCTATTTATATATTTTTCTTCTATGTATGTATATCACATTTTTTCTTAATGGGTTTATTTATAGTTTTGTGGTGCATCATCCTCGTATGGTTTCAATTTCATTATGGGAGAGGTGATCTGAGATATGCATTATTGTTCAATTCTTAACTGGATAATTATGAAATCATTGAGGTAGGGTATTCATTGCCTCTTCTTATTTTGATGGGAAATAATTATAATATCATGACTTTAGATCAATTGGTTATGGTGGAATCAAAAATAATTAACATGAAATTAGAATAATTGTATGAAATGTATTATAGTTGTAGTGATCTCATATATTTTTCACCATGGAAGTGGTTTGTCTCCAGTTTTAAAAGATTGTGTTATATATATTTTTATTATTTGTTATCAAAATTTTAATGTTTTTGTTCATCAAGCATCTATGGAAAAAAATTAATGAAAAATATTATTAAATATTTTTTCTAAATAAATATACATATATATAAAAAACAATTTTTTCATATTTTTATAGAAGAAAAATGATGATTTCTGTATATTTAATTAAAATATTCTTTCTTGTGACAAATTTTTTTGAAAAATAAAGTAAAGATGGTCTGATTTTTGATGAAAATATGAAGCTCTATATTTATTTAAAATTTCATTATTTTATTGTTGAAACTGTATGCTATGATTGAAATAATGTTTATATAATTAATGGAATGTAGTATATAATTCCATTGATTACCCAAAGATATAAAATAATGTAAATGAATTGATTAATCTGAAATGGAAATAAATCCTACAATGACCATGCCCCTAGTAATCTTGATCTAGTGAACGCTTTGTTACATTAAAACTAGATAAAGTGATTGTATCCCAAGGGACCAAATTGATTAGTTGTATTTGTAAACTAAATTCAATATTGAGTCACATATTTTATTTGATAATAATCCAAAAAACATGCTATTTTCATGGATAAAATCAATTTCCTCTTAATAATATAATTTCATATCCATTATTGTACACATCCCGACATCATGGGGAAAAATAACATAATAAAGTGGCGAGATCATCTAATCAATTAGGGAATATATTTAGTAGATTATTTCAAATAATGAGAAAGATATGACTAATATATATGGAATGAATAATCCTTAAATAAATACATATAAATAATATAAATATATTGAAACATTTCTATTGATATCATAACTGTCAATATTGGATGAATGAGCATAAGAAATATAATTACATTCCAAATTAAAAATAATCTTAATAAGTCCAACGAAATAATGTGTATCGTATCATTAGATTATATCCCCATTAATGTGTAATATTCATTAAATTTTGTTAACATAAATGGAAATACATTCAAAATATCAATGGGACATGTCTATAGGAAAATATCCATTTAATTTTGAAATAAATTATTTGGAATCTAAAAATTAATAAAAAACTATGAAAACAAATATCTTTAAAAAGGATCATGGAATAATTGAATAAAAATTTACAAATATTATTCATGGTAGTTGGAAAATTCATTAATGTAGTGTACATTAAAATATATATATATTTTACACCTTTGGTAAAGAGTACATCATTTGTAAAACATCATGAAAAATCTATTTAGACACACACACACACACATATGTGTATATATATATATATAAAGTAAAATATTGGTAAAATTTTATTTTATCAATTAATGTAGAATAGTGAAAATATTTTTCAAAACATTTTAATGATGATATGGAAATGGATGAAAAATATTATTGTCTAAATATAAAACAAAGTCACGTTTTCATTGAAAAAAATTATTTTAGTCTCTTGAGTACCTAAACAAAGAAAAACTAAAGGAAATTTTTTTATTTACAAATTTCAGGAGGAGATTATAAATGGAATTGGTATAATTTATAAAAATTGTATAATACCCTTAGTTGAAACTAGAAACTTAATCATTCCCGAATAATTTTGAAATTGTGAAATAAATAATTACATGAGGTCTGAATTACCTAATAGGCGCTTTTGACCCGAGAATAATAAATTTAATATTATTATAACTCATTAAAAATACCATATAAATAATTATAATATCATATATCTTCAAATTATAACATTTTGATAAAAATTTATTAATAATTATTTATTAAAACAATCATTAATGTGTGCTTAGTATCTCATTTTTCATATAAGATTTTATTTATAAGTTTTGGTCCCTAACAATTACTTATGGTTAAATAATCCCCAAAATTGTTATCATGATTTAAATATCAAATATATTAATTACATATATATATATACACCATGTTTTGAATGGTGTTCATGAAAAATGGATCGCATCACATCTTGGAGGATGTAGTCTACACTTATACAGGAGTGACGTAATCAATTTTTTTAAATAAGAAGAAAATTAATTTGAAAAATTATATTTTATATTTTAAAAAATATAATTTTATCCAAAATATAATATAGAAAAATTAGTTCATTCATTATAAATACCCAAGTAAAATGGAGATGATGAAAATTACACCATGACCCAATGATGATAAGTTGTACGTATGCACGTGCAATGTTTTTTATTTTTATTTGATTGAAAAGAGAAGGAAAATGATTTTCCAAAAACAGAAATACAATATAAGTGTATTGATGATACTTGAATTTTTTTTTAACTATTTCCATTGACTTATTTGATTAATAAGAATAAATAAAATTAAATGTACTTACCTAAGAGTTATACCTCAATATTGAGAAATATCTTTTTTCATACACCTTGAACCATTAAACGATAGTATTTTAGAATGAAAATAAGAACTATGATGTGGGAATGAAGTATAGAATGGTATTATTATCATTATTGGAAGAGATATATGGGTAATATTATTTCAATAAGGGAGGAGAGTATGTTCCCTTTTATAAGTGAGGGATATGAAGCACTTGGATTTAATTAAATGATTAAATTATATACATATATATATCATTATCATGTAATGTGGAACCCACACACCCAATATTTGAATATAGTGTGTGATAGGTTGTAAATATAAATAAAAAACACATTTAGGAATATTTTTTATATAATTTATCCCTTATCATAAAGAAAAAAAATTTCAACCCATTTTAACCTTAAACAAAACAATTTAGATTTTTACAATGATAACATAATTTTATGAAAAAATGGAATTTATAAATTCATTTTTAAATTATGATTCTATATTGAGAATCTATTTTATTATATTTAATTTTTATAGATTATGTACAATACTATTAATATAAGAACACAAGAGGTATGATAGACATTTTTAGGAAAATATGTAACTTAAGAGTAAAAAAAATTATAATGAAATTAATTAATAAATTGGTTTCAATACTATTTTCTAGATAAATTATAATAAATCATGGCCTTTCAATCTTAGATCATTGTAAAACTGATTGGAGTCTTCCAACCATTAAATATGTTAAAAATACTGAAACAAAGTTTTTAATTTGAATAAAAAGTAAAGTACATTTAGAAAAGTAAATAATGGGTTCACAAATTCAAAATAATTATTTAGTATAATTTATTAAAATTTTTACATATATTTTGTTGATCCAATTTTTGTCACAATTTAATATGGTTACAGTTTTTTGTAATACACTATAGAGGTAATTTTCCTCTAGAGAATCCATTAGCATATACATACCACTATATACATGAATAAATAACACAGGGCAGGTAAAGATGACCTGAAACCATTTAAAATTCTTTACACATTCTCTATATGGTCTGTCAAAATCTTCATGGGCCCAAACATACTCATATGTTACATACATGGTCTTGTATCTCAAAAAATCACAATAATTAATAAATTATAAATCCGTGGTTAATTAATTAAACAATAAATATTATAAACACTTTAAACAAAACCAACCACAATTTCATTAAGCTATAAACATTCCTGACATATACCATCACACTGAAATGGTGGCCCAACACTCACCAAAAACCCATGACACAACATCAACCTCAAAAAGGAAATTATATCTAAATATTTACATCCAGAAAAAACCCAAAAAGATTGTTTTTTATTTTAATATTTATTAATTCACCATAGAGACATACCTCAATGAAATTAAATGTGTTGATGGGTTTAAAGACACATAGGTTATCCTATTCCTAGGAAGAGTAAAATCGATATCACTTACATCCGATTTCAGTATGATCTGGTCAAATCAAGAATTAATACCCATAATAGTGAAACTCTAAATGAAGAATGAATAGGATAGAAAATCCATAGTGGCCACCTGAGGAGAAATGATACCTCAAATATCCATGAAAGGCCACTAAGAACACTCCCCCATGATGGGGTTTGAAGAAGGGAATGAAATGAGAGTAGTTATAAGTGATGTTAGGTAGGAATGTATAATTATATATTATTATTAACTCTTAAATATTTCTATAAAAAAATTAAATTTAAAAAATTTTATTGGGCCACATGGTTTGGTCATACTATTGGCCAAACTGTAGACTAGCAGTGTAGTTGGCACTTCCGAAAGACCACACCCCATGCACTAGCATGATGCATTTTTTAAATGAAAATGAACCATCTGTGTGACATGTTTTCAATTTTTTGTTGGAACTCACATGGTTATTCATTATATGTCACACGGTTTCCCCCACTATGTTCCTATATAAATAGTTCTGCATTGTTTAGTCACTTGGTATTTCCTAACTGTGCTTCAACCATGAAACTTATTCTATATATTTTCAGAAAAAACTACTATGGGACCCAAACCCTTATAAATATTCCAAGCACTAAAAAAATTGTGTCTAAAACTACATCTATAAATAATATTTATATGCATCCCAACCATCAAATTTCCAATCTTAATATATGATAAATAATTAGCTCATCCAGTATTTGAATATTCAAATTCCATCCGAATAATTTCAACCTGAATAACACATAATCTAATAGGAACATCATATATAGGGATAATATTTTCCCATTGTTCCAATTATCATTACCTTTTTCCATTAATATAATTAAAGTAATCCATTCTCATTATCTTCAATCTCTAGATCTCACTAATGATTTTCATGAACACATTTCTACATGATATAAAATTACTAGATGTGATATTGTATCACTATAATATTATATTATATTTCCTTAAATATATCAAGTCCCAATATCATTTTTTCGCCACCATCATTCTTATTTTGGGGATTTGTTTATATCATTCAACTGAGGTCTTCATAAATTTCCATCTAATTTCTAATTTGAAAGATAATATTTTCAGAAACAATTACCATGGAAATGTGTTGATACCAAAAACTGTTAGAATAAATTGAGCATTCCCTCAACATATCATTTAGGGTTTTAATTTTCCTCTAAAACATAATATCTAACTTATGATGTTTTAAATTAAAAGACCTAAAATTTGTATCCAGATCCTACAAAAGACTTTTAAAAATCATTGAGGAAAACTATAGATCTAGATCAGATAGGACTGAAAGTGGTAATCCAAGTTATATAAAATCTTTATTACTAAATATACTAAAATTATGATCAATAGATCAATTATCTCTAATGGAAAATAAATGATCTGATTCCATAATGTGATCAACTATAACCCAAATATCAGTGTTCAATTTATTTGTTTTGGGGAGTCCATTGATAAAATCAATGGTGATGTTTTCTAATTACCATTATGTTATGGGTAATGGTAGTAACATCCCATTAGACATTTATATATTATTTTTAACTTTCTAACAAGAAAAAATTTGATATTAATCTATTTCAATATCCCTTCTCGTGACACCCCATCATAAATAATCTTCGTGATATTTTTACATATTAATATTATTGTATGAAAAAGGAATAATGAACTATGATATTTATCCAACATCTCCTTATTCATGTATGGTATTTATGAAACACATTATATGTTCATGAACCTTATCATTTCATCATAATCATGGTTAAAAGTATGAATAATTCTCACCTTCTTCTATAGTTTCATTTCCTCCTGGCGAACTTCATTATTCCTGACATGGACAGATAATTGATAATTATTCTGATGAAGATATTATATATCCCATTTTATCATGATTATAAAATATAAATTATTTATATCATCAAATATTGGATCAATATCATAATATATAATGTTAAATATTTCATGGTATTTCCAACCTTATTCATCGACCAACATATTTTTCTTCAAAGCATGGTTGTGTATTAAGTAGTCATAATACTAAATAAACTCTAGCCATCTCTATTATGACATATTCAACTCATTATATGTGAATTTTTACATGAAATTCTTATTGTCATTATATATTTCATAGTATTCCCAATAAAGATGATGCCTCCATATTTTCAGTGCCAACAATACTACCACCGACCCCAAATCGTGAGTCGGGTAACTTTTCTAATGTATTATCATTTAGAATGAGCCATAAGATATCAAAATATCTTTATTCATTATTGTTTATCCTTTTCCTTTCATTAAGTTATCAATAATTATTACAAAACCTTATTCAGTTCCAAATAGTTTATGTAAATGTGAGCTTACCAACCCTCATTTCAAAACCTTGAACTCTTCATCACATTCATATAACTAAATGGACATGTCTCCCTTTATAGAAAAACTGTTAATTTTATTTGGTATCCATTATAAATTTCTCATGTAACATTATTAGTATTCGTACAACATAATAAAAGAACATATCTCTATTACCGCAATCGATTTAGGATATTATATAATAACATCCATTTTTTACAGATCAACTGATATACCATTACTTGATATTATATGAAAAATAAATGATACATTCTATATAAAATATTCACATTTGTTAAATTTTATATACATTTTTTTCATCCTCATGTACCTCACCAAAATTCTTTAATGATATTCATATTATTCCTTTCTTTTTTTGTATATATGAATATCATCTGTAGTAACTAACATAATCTAATTAATTTAATATATAAAGACTCTATTAATTATGTCCAAAATAATCATTGTAATTTTAATGGAAAAAGAGTGTCCAATTAAATTAAAAATCACTATATCTCATATAGAAGGATTCTTGGATATTGCATCCTTCTTGATGCTCCATAGATGGTATCCAAAATGAACGTCAATCATATAAAAGTATTCAATTACAATTTGTTAATAAAAAAATTATTCAATACATGTTCAAAGATAAATTTTAATGACATTTATCTTATTATGTTTTCAATAATCATTTAAAATAATCATTAAACCATCTTTCTTCATAAAAAATATAAAAGGATTATGCCTTTTTGACACACTGGCACATGAATTCTTTATATAAATTATCATGGAGTTTATTCTTAACATCCTGCAACTAAATAAGGTTAATTATATATATAATATTATATATATATGGAGCATGTTATGAGTTCTATTTATAACTAGACTTCATGATTTAGGGGAATTCTAGGAAAATATTCAGAAAAAACATCTTTAAAATCCCAAAAAAATATTCTTATCTTTGAGGTTTAGTTTCTGTCTAACCATTTGTGATAAATATCCATTATGTATAGGTAGTGAGACCAATAAAAATTAATAAACAACAATTGGAATTTTGTATTCATCATCTCACCTAAGGAAAATTATTGGTTGATTTGGAATATCAAATGTGAAATCCCTTCTTCAGCAATCGATATATACTCAACAAAAAGAGAGGAAATCCATACCCAAAATCAAAATAAAATTCATCCAGATGGAGAATTAAAAAATCTCAGGAAATATATTCCAATAAAAAATTTTCAATGGTGTCTCATAATCATGATATGTGATCATCGTACAATTAGGAGTATTTACTGCAGACTCAACATCAAATTATTTATTATTAAAATGGATATCCATAGATACATTTCATGATTTAAATGAATTTATAACACTAAGATAAAATAATATACATAAAGAATTTATCATTCCTATAACTAACTCAACTTAGTTGTTATATCATTATTCCCATAAAGAAAAAGGCTTGTAAGAGAATAGAACATCATGGTGAGCAATCATATAATCATTAAAATCATTTATAAGATGTCTAAATCCAGACACATTCTGTTCAATCATAAAAAAATATGTTTATCCTAGGTCATCCAAGGTCATCATAAATTAAAATAATTTATAATATTTTATAAATAATACGTGAATGAGCTCAATAAAATATCATTGGAGTGTCTAACTAGGTGTATATTCATGGGCTAACACATCGTGAAATGGTGATGATTGATTTCATATAGAATCTTCCCCATTCATAGTTATTACCCCAAGGCGCATATATTCCATAGGTTCTTAAACATTCATGTATATAATAAATGATATATTTTCTAGGAGAACCAAAAAATTCTACTTTTCCAAAGCTTGATGATGTTGTCATATATGTGGACTTACACACATGGTTTTAAAAAAGTCATCTAATTATAATCTCCATAGATTAGCTAAACCTTACTTTGTTACCAAATAAGGTGACCCAATAATTTCATATATATATATATATATATATATATATATTACAATATATAAATGAATATTTACTTAATATCATAACTAAACACAGCCCATAATCATTAAATTGTGGTCTCCTTGGAGATCAGATACATAGATCATCTTATAAAAGATATCCAATATCTCCTACAAGGACCTTTTATCATAGTTTACTTCCTAAAAATCTCATAATTAAAACATTTATTTAAAACCAAATAAAATGAGACATCAGAATGGGTGGGATTAGATCCATAGTAAGGGTAATCATATTAGTTATTAATAAGTTGTTATAACTGAGGATAAGATAAGAATTAGGTTATGAGAACTATATCATAACATATAATAACCATCCCTAATAAATAGAAGGTATTTAAAAAAAATCATTAAATAAGGTGTTTAAAAAAAATACATGATCTATAAGTGTTTCGAATCATCATTAATCAATCAGGATCGGTGAAAAAAATCACAGCCTTATGACATATGTTTGTGGCACACACACAATCATAGAAAATAATTTCATTATTCATGTTTTGCAATCAAGTAAACTGTATTATACTTATTTTACTCTCTAATACAACATTTCATTATTCTTGTTTCAATAAAAATATTATTATAATGGATATACACCCTTACAAAATAGGATTCACTCCCAATTTTGGTCCTTATTATCACATCAGGTATCCATTTATACCCAATTAATTAGAGGGATAAATAATTATGGTATGACCCATCACATAATTAAAATAATACATATGTGTTTATACATATCATTAAACATTAATAGTATCATTATATAGTAACACATCAAATGGAAATGGGTTTCATAAGTATTTCATTATTTCATCCTAGCATAACTTGTATAATATAAATATGCTTTATTAAGGATTTATTAGAACATAATTATCTCCGGGGAATGAAATATAATTCATATAATTATCCATAAATAATTATCATAATAATCCATCCAAAAAAAGAAATCTTTATGGTATCATATGATCATATCCATATATAAGAAATAAAATCCTTAAAATATGTTGACATATATGGAAAATAACTTTATAATATCATTATATACTTACTTAGAAAACCTGAGAAAATATATTTTTAATTTGATAACATTTTAACTGAAAACTCCCATGATATTATGAAATTACCTTCCATTTAAAATAAAAAAGGAAACTATTTATAGAATATTAAATTAAAATAATAACAATGATGCTGAAAAATATGTTCATGAAAACATTGTCAAATAAAAACCTACCTTTCAAATGTTTTTAATATTTTTAAATATAATATTTTAAGAAAATCGTTTTTAAGGAAAAATTTATAATAAATTGTAATTAAAAAAAATTTCATAAAAATTTAATATTTAAAAAGTTATATATATATATGCATTAAGATTCATAAAACATTTTTTAATATTATTGACATTAATGAAAATTTTTAGACACTAAAAAATAAATTAGGTCAAATTTTCATTAAAATATATTTCTTAATCATTTTAAGTACCAATTAGTGGAAATGTTTCATATATACAATACTCATAAAATAAATATATTGGAATAAAATATATGGATTTTTATAGAATAGATCAATATAATTTCCCCCAATAGAATTTCATGCATAAAAAATCCCACTTAAAATGAGATTGAAGCATAAATCCCTTACCTCACAGTACATCATGCTTCATAAGTGTTGAGATTTATTTTATAGAAAATATTTATTTATTAAAAATATATTATATATCCATGTTAATAAATATCTTAATATGTTTAATTCCTTAATAATTCCCAATTACCCTTTTCTTGGTAATCTATTCATTAAAATGACCATCCGTGTGAAAATTGGTCTTTTTTTTCATACTGGTTTTGGTTGGATGGTTTTGTTATTTTATACATGGTAATTATTTAATAATATCTATAAAATTAATCATAAAATAACTATTTTATTTTTTGAAATCATGACCTAAGGACCACTTAACCCATTCCCCAAGATGATTGGTCAAATGGCCTCAATAACACATCCATATATCCTATAGGATGCCGACTAAGAGAAAGGGTATAAAGGTTGATTGGTGGGGTGAATATACCCTTTAATTAGAGTGGAATATCAGATAAAACCACATATATATAATATAATAAGAATATATAAATAGATGTAATAATAAAGAAGTGGGAGAATAAAAAACCGAGAAACTAAATAATAAGATAAGGAGCCTCTATGGAGTTTCAAATACAAAGATGCATGGAATGATTGTATAGACAAGGGTAAAATGGGAAATTAATATAAAATCATTATATACAAAATTACAGATGTAATAAAAAATACCACTCCACTAACATCCCAACCATACGATCATTCCTCTACTCATATTCTATAACTATTGGTAAAATATATCAAAATCAATATAGTTGGGTGATTTCCCTTATCCTTACCTACAGAAAAGTAATCTACTTGGGTCCCAAAGGGTAAAACATTAGGGTGTGAGATAAAATCATAGTTGGCCATGAACAATGGTTTATAGATGTAGTCAAAAAATTTATCACAACTGAATACTATGCATGTATAAATTAAATAATAGAAAATGATAAATAAATGAATAACAACACGCTCTAGTTTGTAAGGGAAACATGGAGGATCTAACAGATTCATCTCATAGCAAGAAGGATGGAAGATTAGTCAATATATATATATATATATATATTATAATAATTCATATATAGTATAATTATTTATTTCATCCACCTAAATTATCCAACTATGTGCAGACGTAAGTGGACATATAACTAGAATACATGGTTTTGGATGGAATGGGTGTATCTCGAATAGCTATTTACAATATAAATGATCCAATGAACTCAAGTAATAGATTTTATTCCATAAAACACATAATTAGTTAGATATTTCATGATCATCCATCAATATGGTGAATGGGCCACCAGGTCAATACATGAAACAGGGGACATGGTGCATCATGATCGTAGTCCAATTAGTGTTAATGGTGTGAGATGCCATGCTCAACACATAATGTAAGAGGGCATGTAACCATCATGAAAATACGAACACTTACTAGCATCTCATAACCTATACCAAGGAATAACTATATTAAATATATAACTCATGAGGCATTACCTATCCCTTATCTCAATAATCAAGTCCAATTACTACAAGTAATTGCAATTCATAATGGATGTGTAATATGGTATAAATTGGTAATCATATCCTTGACACCCTTTATACCCCCTTCTATTTGTATAATTACATTATTTTAAGGAAAAACATACTGACATGAATAAAACATCGAATATAATCTATCCATTTTATTCACCAAAACATCAAATTCAAATTGTGTGTCTCAAGGTGTCATTTAGAAGATTACATGATAAATTGGTATATTAACAACATGGTAAACTGAAATTATAAGTTGATATAAGAACATAAAAGGTTCCTTGGGATCATTTGAAAATTGCCTAATTGGGGAAGCCCATTTTTATTCAAATTCAAACACTTATAATATATTCCAGTCAATTGAACAATTAACCATAGAGGTTAATTCAAGTTGGCACATCCAAAGGGGGTTCCCAAAAATGAGTTCAGCATCCTCTAACCTATCAAAAAATGATTAATGGGCCTATATCAAGGTGTGTAGACCAATTTAAAATGATGGAATCAACTAAATATATATGTGTGGAAATGAACATCATTCGACACAATATAAAACCTATAAAAACACAAAAACTATTAGGGAAAACCAAGAAACTACCAACCTTAAGGATATTGACAACTCTTTATCCAACGGAGGAATTTTATTTGAACATGGTTCTAACAAATGTTAGAGATGATCTAACACCCATAAAATAGGGAAAAACTACTTTCAAAAAAATAGAATAATTTATTTGAATATAAACATAAATAGGTTGGGATATGATATTAGATCTTATCAAGGCATATCCTATGATTCTGAAGGATCATGACTTAGAATTTGGATCAAAGAGTCACCCCAATTCCTATAAGGAAGCCTGAGATGGATCACTGGAGGAGAAAACCAATTCAACAACTAGAAATGAAGAGGAAAATGAAAAAACTTTCAATGATTAATTAAGGGTGAAAATTTAATTTCACCCTCAAAATTGGTGGTAAATGGTTAAGGAACATGGTTTTCCAAACATTGCAAAAACAGTCCTCAAGACACTTTCCAAAAGAGTTATCCTTCATGGTTATACCACATGGTTTTAAAAATTATGCCAAATCCTTGAGAGTACCCTCCATTAAAAGTCTCTAGTTTTATTCACGATCATTATCATGGATTTTCACGATTTAAGAAAAACTATACCATTCTTACTGCACCTATGATTCATCCCACATTGTTAGTAGAGACTGTGCGGGCAAGGTGTCATGATTTCTACTAACAAGGCGTCTCATTATATTTTTCAAACTACTAGAGTTTCAATCCCCAAAAGATCCATGCACATCCACATGACCCCAATTATTTAATATTTTAACAGTATAAGTGTATTTTAAAGAAATTTAATCCAAAAAATAATAAGCATTACCTTAAAGAATAGATGGGTCATTACTACCACCACTCCTTAATGCAAATAATCTCACATTTTTTCCTTCTGAGGGTAACGATATGTCATAAAAAATGAATTTCTACAACTGAGCTCATATATTAGCTTCGAATTTCTTGGTATCATACTGTACTCGGTCGTGATACTATAGAACCTATACCAAAGGAACTAAGCTAAATTAAATTTTCATCAAAATCAGATCCAGAATACAAATGATATACTTTACAAGGGGAGAATCCAAGTCAAACTCTACCTCATTAGTATAAAATACCAGTGATTGGTCTAGGGAGTACTTGGGAAGTTGGGATACATGAAAATTGTCATATACAAAATGATATCTATGAGGGAGTTCTCTCTGGTAATTCACTAGTCTGATCCACTGCACTATGTCAAAGAGTCTAATGATCCAAGGAGAGCCTTTAACCTACCTACTAATACATCTTTGAACCAACATGGGAGAGAATCTTAGGAAATACCAGTCTCTGACTCAAACTCGATAGGTTACTGATATCAGTCAACATATAGATAGTATCTACACTAAACTTACATCATACACATTATGATCAATTGTACATGCTCTGTAGTCTCCTACACAAGAGACAGTCTAACAATAGCTACATATCCAACCTCTATCCATCACATAGGTGATTAAAAAGGCCTAACATATAAGGATTCATAAGGATCCATCACAATGGTAACCTCAATGAAGTTATTATAATAGAACTCCAGGGGGAGAAATGTATTCTCCCATGAACTACCAAAGTCAAGGACACATTCACAGAGAATTTCCTATAACACTAGAATTGTACTCTTTTTATTTCCATCAGTCTAAGGTTAATGGGCCAAGATCAAAATAACCTACATACCTAGGCCACCGTAAAACCCTACTAGAACCATGATGTAATGTGAGTGTCTTTATCAAAAAATGATAGATCATTGAGCTCTATGAATATGTACAACCTCCCAATATACAACCACCATAGATCATCTACGGATAAGGCCTCACAGATAAGTAAGAAGTGCGAGACCTTTATCAAATGATAATTGAAAACTCACACTGTATAATTTCTATGAGGAAATCTAGTGAAACCTATCATTAAATCCGTGGAAAAATCATCAAATTTTTATGTTGGCATGGACAATGACTATATAATCAATTTCAGAAATTGATGTTTTTCCTCCACCTAGTGACTGGTGGAACATCGAGTGATGAATATTAAAATGTACCATTTCCTACATGGCCACCAATAATAGTGACTTAGATCCAATTTTTTTTTTGTTACAATAGGGTGAACTACCCATTATGAGGTTTGTAATTCCCACATCAGCTCCTATATGATGTCTTTTGGGACCCATACATTCCCATGGAACAATAAGGTATCATTCCCATCCGCATTCCAACATGAATATGTATTATTTTATGACATGCCTTCAAATAGGAAATGTCCTTAAATATTAGATAGTTTCCTCATTCATACTCATTCTAGGAGGGTAGAGGACACTATTAAGGGCGAGAGGATAGGATATCAGTGTTCCTTTTAACCTCAATGATATTCTCTATGAATATGTCCATGAGCTCCCATTCACCATAGAACACATAAACTGTCTATGTATGAGTCTTCCATCTCAAGGGATCATCCACTTCATTTCCTTTACCATGCATGTAGGAATGCTCAAAATTAAATGACTCTACGTACATGGCCCACATGCACTACCTGAGATATAGATCTCTCTATGTAAAGATGCACTTGTGGATTTTGTGATTACTGAATACCTAAAAAACACTCTCCAAGTAGGGAGTGTCAACAATAGTGTAAGAAATGTACATTAGTAGTGAGCTTGAGGTCATGTTTCAGGTAATTCCATTTGTGAGGCCTCAGCTGACTGGACCTGTATGTGGCGAACCAATCATACTGCATTTGAATAGATATGAGGCTGATACTTGATGCATTACAATAGATAGTATATATCATACTCCAATCTATCATAATTATTATCGGTGATTCTGTCAAATGTTTCTTAAACTATCGAAAGGATTTTTCATAAGATTTTGACCATGAGAGTATAACACCATTCTTTTAGGAGAATATGCAGGTTTCTAAGATTCGAGTTATCTTGGATAAAGAATTGATAATATCCAGCTATCCCCAATAAATTACAGATGTAAAATAATTTCTTTGGATGCTCTAATGAGACTATAACACTTACATTCAATGTGTCTACTAAAATTCGAAACTCTGAGATTATGTGACCTAAGAAGTGAATTTTTTTATTCAAAATTGACATTTACTATGCTTATCATAGAGACAATTCTCCTTTATTTTATTCATCACAATATCAAGATGGGTTTCATAGTTGTGTCTAGTTAGGTAATACACTAATATATAATCAACAAATACTACCCATAATCAATCGTTATATGGGTGGAAAACTGTAATCCAAAGATATATAAACACTATAGTTGAATTCATGAGTCTAAAAAGAATAACCAAGTACTCGTAACGACCATACCTACTCCAAAACAATGTGTGTGGCATGTCTGAGGATCTAAAATGAAGTTGATGATATCCCATCCTTAAATATATATTTGAAAAGACTCTTTATACTGATATATGATAAAAAAGGTGGTCTATTCTAATAAGTGGCTATAGATTATTTACCGTAATCCAGTTGAATCGATAGTAATCCATGCAGAGCCTGGGGGTACCACCCACCTACATGAAAAAAGGAATGGTAAAACCCACGGATAAGTTATTGGTGTATGAACCTTTATCCTTTATATCCTCTAACTTCTTCTTGAGTTTGAAAATCTCTAATGGTTTCATCCTAAAAGGAGGATTGTTCAATGACATTGCTCATGTTTGAAGAATAATGGTGAAATGTACCTCTCACATCTAATGTAAAAAACTTAATTCTCCCAGAAACACATCCCTAAAATGCACTTCTAGAGGAGGGATAACCTTGGGTCATATCTAGAAGTTTTCCAGGAAAATACTAGAGATCCTCACTATCACATTAACCAACCTCTTCTACTGGGGTCCTGATCACATAACATACACATCCCATTCTCCCCAATTCAAATGTATACCACCCTTTGTTGATGTAAACGTCACCCTCCAATGATAATAGACTATGTGTGATCAAAATTGAACTTACCAGTTCATCAGGATCCTTAATTTAAATCTCATCATGTTGAGGGAAAAAATACATATAAACTGGTATGTGCATATCTGAAGGTGAAAATCCATAGAATGGTGAATTCCCTCTAATTGAATACCCAACAGACTATCAAGTGTCATAACCCCATATAATTGTTTGATATAATAGACCAAACTCTATATAATTTCATTGGATATAAATTAGTGAGACACACATGTTTCAAATAAAGTAGACACTAAAGTAAAGGCTATAAGAATAGTACCAAATATAGTATAAAGCATGTAGCTCTCCTCCTCCTACATATGATGGACTTTGTATAACTGGAATATAATCTAGCCTTGAGTCACCGATTGACTGTCCTAGGAAAGCACGTTGTACTAGAGATGAGAATCATGATTCTAACTACCTCTTAGATCTCCACAACCTCAACCAGATTGACTAGTGTTATTCTAGGTGCCTACTTCGCATGATCCTACTAGTCCCGCTGCTGATCGTGGGGTACGAGTGGGTCATTATAACAACCCTTCTCATTATTTCATATTTGAATATGCTTTATCATATGAAACTTCACTTAATAAAAAATAGATGATATATATGTGTAGTGTATATGGGAAATTAGGAATATTACATAAAAAATTAAAACTTAAAATGGAACATCTTTATTGAAAACTTCTTTGACATGAACAAAACATTATTTCGTACCAAACACTATATGGGATAAATTGGGGACATACATAAGGATGAGTTGAGATAAAAATGCAATTATGGAAATAAAATGGTATACCATGAGCAAGACAATACATGTTAGACAATAGGCATATCAAAGGTGCATAAAGTGAACATGAATAATAAGGCATGATAAAACATGATACTAATAAAATTGGATATGTGGAAACAGCTTAAAACACTACATCATAAAATAGATGAAGGATAAATCTTACAAGACCCCATGGTGGAAAAATTACCATAAAGGAATCAAGAAAATCCCCTATCCCAACACGACTTATCATGATACTAACCATTACCTAATGCATTAGAGTTCTATCTGGGTGCACCCTTCATAATATTTTCATTCTACTGCTTAAGAGTTCCATATAGATCATATAACATGGATTTATTAAACGTCATACTTTATTCCACAATCCTAGAATTTGGAATAGATAAATATATGTACCCAATCAATAAGTATATGTTCATTAAGTTGAACACCCTTTACAGAGAAATGGGTTTATTATTCACTACATAATGTTTTTTGTGCGGGAATATCACAGTGCAATTTCGGTAGCATAACGACATCATATAGAAATTCATATAATGATTTGATGAGAGTGAAATAGGTATCTAATAATTTATTAATTAAATGTAGAATAATAGAGACATGTGAATACATTCAACAACATTATGAATTTTAAATATAAGGTCTAACATTATAAATAAACTTGAAGAATGATGACAGAGGAAAGACCCATTAAACAATTATGGCATGGTAACATGTGAAGATAAATTTTATTTGGAGGGTTAAATATGTATATAAGGTATCTCATAATTTATAAATAAAATGGGATGTAATGGAAATATTTAATAAAATATCAGAATAATAAAAATAAAAAATAAAATACATAAAATAAAGTGAGTTCCTGATAAAATATGTGGTTGGATGACTCCTTACAGAATTTTTGGCATAGTAAGGGGCGTATATAATGGTTTTTAAGATGGTTAAATGAGATTGAAAGGTAAGTTAATTATTTATACAATAAATGGGAACTAATGGGAATACTTAATAACATATCCCAATATAGGAAAGTGGGAAATTAAATTACACAACATAAAACGAGTTCTTAATAAAAGAAGAGAGTGGATGATTCCTTATAAAATTTCAGTATAGGAGCAAGTGTACATAAGGGATTATAAGAATGATAAATTAGAGTGGAATGGTTTCCCATCATTTGAAAATAAAATTTACAGTAATGGGGACAGGATGGAATGTATTCCAACTTATGAAATGGAAATTAAGAGGCATATCGTAAATGAAATACTTGATACAATGAGGAGAGAGAGAATACCTTACATGTATATGTGACTCTAAAGGCTTAGAAGAGGATTTTTGGGAGCATGTGGGATCATTTGGAGGACACTAGGGATTATAGGGTATAATGTTCATGATATTAAAAGTGTTTTAATGAATTGAAATTGGATAATCAGTGAGTTTATAGTGGAAATGAGGGGGATTTCTTTATTATTTTGGTTTTGGACACTAGATAATAAAATATTAAAAACCATAAAACATACCATGGTTTCTTCCAATTTATATTATAGTATATTATATTATAAATACAATTGGTGAAGATAATAAATTTTTACCCTTGCTTATGGAGATCTGAGTCACACTTTCAATGATATGATTTTAAAATATTAAAATATATTATATATCTTGGAGGATCCATTATGTATTGATAAAATAAAATAAATAAAATTAATTGACATTACTTTAAACAAAAAACATATATTTTTTCAATTATAACTTTTATAGTATTTACTACATCACTATTGGGCTATTATGATGTTATAAATTGCACTGTATATTTATAGGGTATTTATTTTTTACGTAAAAAAATTGAATTTCTCAAACAATTATGAAAAATTCACCATTTAATAATTTAAATATCCTAATTCCAAAAATGATATTCATTTTATCCGAATAATTTTATAAATATTTGAAATTTCACTTTTAATAAAATTAACATTTATTAAAAATGACAGGTAGTTTACAATAATAATTTTCAAACCCTAATAAAAATTACACATGAATTCATAAAAATTTATATGATAATTTATATTTTAAAAAATTAATTTTATAAAATTATATTATTTAAAAAATTTATTTCAAAAATCCAATAATTTATCGAAATATAATTCTTAATTTAATTTGAATATTAACCAAAAATATTATTTTTTCTTTAAAAATAATTTACAAAGTAACAATAATAGAAAGATAATATATTAAAAATTAAATGAAAAAATTGATGTACATATTACTAATGATAGGGTCTTGATACTTATCCATTTACTACACCAGCATACACCTGAATATTAAAGTTCATGACGGTGGGGCTTTAATGGAGTCTTTTGGTGAATACGATTTGGTTTGTGATCTTGCTGAGATTGGACTTCTCTCGTAAATATTTTTGCTCATTATTATGTTGTTAGTTCTCAGAATGGGATTGGTCTGGGTAAAAGAATAAAAATTCTATCTCCCTTGGAAGCTCCGATATATGTGCTTCCTCCTGTATGATAATATTGGTTGAGGATATCACATCATTTTTCTATGACAAATAAATTTGTTAAAACCCTGTAATTTTACTATCCATTTTATCACTACTGAATGGCTATATAATCAATGTTAATGTAACATAAAATCTATTTAAATCTAAATGGATATAATAAAAAAAATGAATGTCTTTTCAATATCCGTAAGAAAATTAATTAAATCAAATCTGGGAATTTTATTCATAAAAGTACAGGTCATTAGAATTGTCACCCATTCAGAAATTTCTCCTTAGAAATTTCCTTATACCACACTTAAAATAAAAAAGTTTAACTCTGCCTCATCACTTAATATAGTTCCCACATTTCTTATTCGCACTAGTGGTTTCACCACAACACTTTTTTGAGGGCCATTTTCTTATTTTGTAGAACTTTTTTATATAATATATATTATTCTATCACTTCTCTTTATATGAATGGTTATTTATAGATGCACCACATCTTGATTGGGAACATGTGATGGGTCTAGTATATGGTTTATTAATAAGGATATATAGAATGAATAAGGTACTTAAGATTTTTTTTGTGGGGGTGATAGTAAGTAGGACACTACTCTGACGCGATCAAGGAAATAAAAAGGGAAAACGTACCTTGGACTAAGATTTCCCTTCTTCCCTAATCTCATCACACTCTTCCATGGAGAGATGAGGAGGAATACTAGGTCTCCAACATCAAAATCAAGGTCTCATCAATGATTTTCATTATAGATATTTGGTCGACTCTGAACAGATTTGATGTGTTGCAGGATGATATTAACCATCTCCACCATTTCATAAACCTTTTCTAGACATAGATGTTTTTGTTCCCTAACATCATCCCAACATATCAGTGTTCTTATCCTCTTCCCGTAATGGCTCTCTATAGGGGACTATATAGATTATCGAGTGTAAAATATTGTTGTAAGATAAATCCACCAAAATAATATAGTGGTCCCATCCTCCATTGATGTCCATTGAAACATTTGTTAACATATACTCAATTGTTTCTATAGTCCACTTATATTGGCCGTAAGTGTGGGGGTGATATGTTGTATTGAAGATCACATATGCATTTAGAGCATACTAGAGTCTTCTCCCAAAAAGAGAGGCCAATGATGGATCTCAAACAGACACAATTGATAGTGGTACATCATCCTAAATTACTAATTCTATGATCTATATCAGTTATAGTTGATTCAGATAAAAAAACTATCGAATCACGTTGAAGTGTAATGTCTTTGGAAAAAAATCCACAATATCCTATATATCATTGTTTTCGATGGATATAATTTGATTTCTGGTTGAATATTACAGGGATATGTTTTAACATTTCCATGTTGCTATAGGCAATGGTTGCATCATCCATATATTATTTTTCCTTTCATCCTTCACTTAATGACATACTAGGAACTTTGATGTCTAATCATTGATTTCCTTCTTCATGTTATCCCACCAATACTGATTTCAGATTTCTTTATACATCTTTTTGATTTTGGGGTGAATGGAGAAATTCAAACTATGTGAATCATACAAAATTTCTTTCTTTATCTTAGTATTTTATGGAAAACATAGTCTTGATTTGAATCTCAAAAATCATTCTTCATTAACATTTAACATCAAGGATTTACCTTTTTTGATAGTTTCCTATTTATTTTTAATTCCCACATCCACTTTTTGATGATCTATTAATCATTCCAAAAGATACGGTTGAGAAAACATTATTTAATGGATTGATGATTTTCATTTCATTGTGATTCCAATTTCTGTATTATTAAAATATAAGAAGATCAGGTTCTTCCCATTTCTCTTCAATGCTAGAATTTTTCGGTCCTTTCTACTATGAAAATTTTTTACCTTGTTTTCTTTATAAGGATGATAGTGGATTGAGTAGTAGTAACACTTTATGAGCTCTAAAAATCTTCATTAGAAGAAATTTAACTCTTTCTATTTGAATATATATTTCATAATTTCAGGATCCCTATATATTTCACACTTCTCCCCAAAGAGATAATGTTGTCATATATTTAATGCAATGATCACAAATACCAACTCTAGATCATGCATGGGGTAGTTTTTATCATTAATTTTCAACATCAATGAGGCATTGACAATTAATTTATCATTTATCATCAAGACACATCCTAATAACTACTTTGAATAACCAATGAAAATTACAAAAATATCCCCCCTTGTGGGTAATTTGAGCACCAGGGCAGTGTTAAAGATCATTTTCAAATACATGAATCTTTCATCACATTGTTAATTTTAATAAAATATGACTCCCTTATAATTTATATTGGGAATAGGGTTTGAAAATAGAGATATATTTGACAAAAATTTCAGATAATATAAATACAACCAAATAAAACTACAAATATCTATCATTGATGTTGGCCTCAAAACCCCATCATCTCTTTTTTCTTTCGAAGGATCCAAATATATCCCATTTCATGTGATTATGTGCCCAATAATGATATTTAATTCAAACAGAACTCATACAAGTTATACATTTCATTGATTTTATCATTTTGCAAGGTCTTTAGTATAGTTCTTAGATTCTCCACATTCCCCTCCTTGGTTTTGGTGTATATTAGAATATCTCCTTTAACATCTGCCACAATTTTTTTGCGTATTCTATAAAGAATCTTTTCATAAATTACATAAATATTTACTTAGTAATTAGTGAGTCTTAATAAAATCACTATGAACTAATAATATAAGTACCTTTTATGAAAATCATTCTTGGAGATATCCTCCATCTTCCCCCTTACTCGGTAATATCATGAATCTATATCCACCTTGTAGAAGTATTTTTATCTATATAGCTAATCAAACAAGTAATAAATTCATGGAAAAGGATAATTGTTCATTATCGTGAATTTTTCAAGCTCACAGTAATAAATTCAAAGGTGCATTGACCCATCCTTCATCTAGATGAAAAGGACAGGTGCACCCCATGGTGAATCACTTCCCCATTTATACAATTTATCCAGAATCTCTTATAGTGGTTTATTTAGCTCCTAAAATTCCAAAAAACAATTCTCAATGGAGTATTTGATGTTGGAAATTATCCATGAATATATTTGATAAAAAAAATCAACATTTCTGCTTGTAGGAATACATCAAACCCAATAGTAAAAACATTAATGAATTCCCTCACATTAGGAATTTGTTCGATGATGGTGTATTCCATAGATTTAATCATTTTATCTGGATAATATTTCTCATAAGTATATAATTTCCATGATTGATATGATTCTTAAAAAAGATTCTTCACCCACCTTTAAAGTTTAGAGAATCAATGAATGATTCTCTATTTGGAAATTGATTTCACTCTCATGGAAATTTATGTTTTCTCTATATATGGAATGCCAATCCTTGACTAGAATTGAATAAATTCTATCAAGGAAAGTACAATTAGGTTCTCTAGGATGTTCAATCGAACAATTATGACATCGGAGGATTTATAAACAATGGATATAGTAATTTACGCATTTTTTCACTAACATATCTACTTGTTTTCATTGTTGTGGTGTTTGAATATTTAAACTAATATTTTTCTGATACAAAGGAATACATAGAACTATAATAATAAAGTAAATCGTCTATTCTTGAATGAATAACTAGAATAAATATCACTACATCATTTCTTATATCCACCTTAGCAGTGGTGAGGGAATACTCTCTCCTTAGCTTCCTTGGATATTGTTGGTTACATATGAAAACCCTTTTCATAGTCCACTAGTTTAAAAATTTCCATGATTCCTTACAATTGAAGCTTGATACAATGTTTTGAGGGTCGATCAGAGAATTCCATTAAAAGTACACATTGGTAGTTTTCTATAATCATCAATCATTGGTTAGGATCTATTCTCTTATGCACATAAATAATTACCTTTTTCCCCTTAGGAAATTTTTTGGGTGCTTCCTTCCGCACCTTTGATAAGTGGGGTGAAGGAATTTCTTAATACCACTAGATTTATCCATCAGAGCACCATAATTGAAATACACTTATATTCTGTATCCACATGATACCCCTAAGAGTCATAGATCTCTATCTATACATTAGGGGAACATCATACAATTTACTCGTATCTATCATAGTAAAATATTTCCATGACTTTTGGTGGATAAGGATTTAGCACACCAGAGAAGTGGTCAACCTTGCATTTAGGGATTATGAAAAAACCGTAGGAATATTGTGAATGTTTTTTGATGTATTCCTCATACACCAAATATATTTCTCACCATTTGTCTTCACTATAAGGTAATATAATTCAATCATAATACATTGGGTTCATGGAAAATATTTATCAATTGTTTTTCTAGAATTCCATCCACTCGATTTCTTTGGTAACTTCGTCAGGATTAATATTATTGGTCAATGTCCACAACATATATCTTCTCACGCTATGTGATAAATATCTATAAGAATATTTTATTTATTAAAAAATTGAAGTATGGAGAAGTTCATTTAAATGTAATTAGTCCATTTATCCACAATTAAGGGATTAGAATATCCATTGAAAGTATGAGGTCTCTATCGCATGAAGTTCTCGACTGTGTATTTCTCTCTATTTGGGGGGGGGGTGGTGGGTGGGTGGGGGGGGGGGTTGTTCACTTCTACTAGTTGATGTTTCTATAAAAAAACATTAGATAATATAGAGATTATCATGTCAATTTTTTTGATTACCACCCTTATTAGTTTGGGAAACAGATTGGGGAAATCCTGACATAGCCCTTCACATCGGTTGTCAGCAAGATACCTCCTATTTCAAGCCATTGGATTGAATAAAAGGAAAATTATTGATGAATAACATATATTTTTAAACACATAAAGGGGGAATCAAATGAAATTAATGGGATAAATTAAATTTACCTCCTTATCTTATGTGTTTCTGGGATTCAGTCTATATTATCCATTATCTATTTCATAACATATATTCGAATGGGATTTTTATTCCATTAATAATATTTTTTTATTTGATTATTATTTTAATAAATCATATCCACCAGGAGTATCAAACTAGGTGTGTAGTAAGGCCCGTTTTTATATACTAGTATTCCCTGAGTCTGGCCCGGAACACCTTATCTGATTTGTTACTCCTAGGTACATCTATACCTTATCAATGTCCACCTGTTGTATCAATAAAAATATGTTTTTTCATTATAAAAAATATTCTATATATTAACCAAAATTTAATTATGTTTTCATACACTTAGTCTTATCCCTATGGGGTTTAACATAGGTTTTCTAATCTGATGTGAAAAAACAACTAAACCTATATATTGATGAAAACTATAAAAACTGTGCTCTTTATTTCATTTTTGATCTTCATTTATTAACTATAAATACCCATAAAACAACTTACATGATCTATATGTATAGTGTATTTATGAAGTTAGTTACATTAAATTACAAATTAAAACTTGGAAACAACATCTTTATTGAAAACCTCATTCACATGACCAAAAAATTCCTTCCTACTTAACACTCAATTGGATAACCTGACTACATGCATAAGAAAATGGAAATATATAAAGCCCAGTAAGGGAATAAATATTGAATAACATGAGGAGGAAAATACATGTTAGATAATAAATATATCAGTGTACTATAAAAGGAAAATTAATAATTAGGAGAGATATAATAAAATAATCATAACATGGGATATGTGACAACAATTTAAAACACCACATCATAAAAAGAGTAAGGTTAATTGTTCCAGGAACCTGTGGTCCAATAAATTACCATAAATGAATATGGTAAACAACATTTACCAACTTGATGTATCTCGATACTAACCATTACCCAATTAATTGGAGAACTATTCGGACACACCAATCATAATCATTTCATTCTCATGCTTAATTGTACCATATAGATGATCTAACAGAGATTCATTCAAAATCATAATTTATTCCATTATAATGGAATGTGTATGAGAAATATGTATTTACCAAATCAAAAAATATATCTTCATAATGGTGAATACAATGAATAAATAATGTTTTATTTTATCCACTACACAGTTATTTTGGCAAGGAAAATCACGGTGCGATTTCGGCATCATAACGATGTCATATAGAAATTCCTAAAATTGGTTGATTAGAGAGAAATAGGTATCCCAAAATTTATAAAAGAAATTTATAGTAATAGATAAATGTAAATAAATTCCACAACATAATTAATTGGTAATATAAGTCATAACATAATAAATATACTTGAAGAAAGAGGAGAAATGAAATAACCCTAACAAAAGTTTGGCATGGTAATATGTGTACATAACAATTCTTATAAGCATTACATGAGAGTGAAATGGCGTATCATCATATATAAATAAAATGTTAAGTAAGTATTTTTTTAAATAACATATAATAATATAGTAAAAAGGGATATTAAAATTCATAACAAAAATGAGTGCTTGATAAAAGAGGATGGTGGATGATTCCTTACAGAATTTCGGCATAATAATGGATGTAGATAAATGTTAAAAGGAGGGTTAAAAGAGAGTAAAATGGACTCTCATAGTTTATAAATAATTTTTTTAAGGTAAATATTTAATAATGTATCCCATCAATAGAAAAAGGGGAATTAAAAGACATAACATAAAAGGAGTTCTTGATAAAAGGGGAGGGTGGACGATTCCATATGGAATTTCGACATTGTAACGGGTGTATATAAGGGTTCATAAGAGAGATAGTTGATATTTATAGGGGATATAGTCATTTAAACATAAAATTTATAATAATGTGTATTATTAAGAATCCATCCCAACTTAGGAAAATGGAATGTAAAAGGAATATCATAAATGAAATGATTCATACAAAGAGGAGAGAGAGAATCCCTTATATGGATGTGGGACTCCAATGTCTTAATATGGGCTTATTGGGAGATTGGGGGAACCATGTTAGGAATATATATAGTAAAGGGGAGTGTTTTTATGATATTAATTGAATTTGAGTGAAGGTAAATGGGAGAATGGGTGGAATTATATTGGAAAGGAGGGAGATTTCTTTCTTATTTTGGTTTTGGAAACTTCATCATAACATATTACAAACCACAAATCATCCCATGGTTTTTCCATTGGTTTTTGAAAAATGGGAGTGGAATAAAATATTTTATGAGGACAAGGTCCAAGGATAACAAAAATATTTCCCTTTTTTATATGGAGGTAAGGGACATTTTCAATGAAATGATTAAAAAAATCATAAAATATATTATAAGTCTTTGAGGATCTTCTAATGAATTATAAAATAAATAAAATAAACATTGAATAAAATTATTTTAAATAAAAAATATATAGTTAGACGATTATACCTTTTATATTATATAATACATCACTATTGGGATATTAGGATGTCATGAAGCACATCATATATTTATAAGATATTTAATTGTTACGAAAAAATATTACTATCTTAGAAAATAGTGAAAAATTAACCATTAGATAATTTTTATGTCCTGATTCCGAAAAATATATTCATATTATGTTAATAATTTTCTAAATGTGGGAATTTTCTCTTTTAAAATAAATACTGATATTTATTAAAAATGATGGTTTTTGGTCAATAACAATTTTCAAACCCCAATAAAAAGTACATTTAGCGTCATAAAAAATTATACGATATATTATATTAAAAAACTTATTTAGTAATAATATTTATTAAAATTTTATTTATTTCAAAATTCCTTTAATTAATATAAATATATTCCTAATTATATTTGAATATTATCCAAAATTACTATTTGTTTAGTAAAAAGTATTCATAATGTAAGAATAATTGAAAGAAAATATATTCAATATTCAATAAAAAATGTACTTAATCATAATTATTGGTTTTTGTTACAAAACCCTTTACTACCCTATAATTCACACTATATTTAAGGTGAGAGATGGTGGGGCTTTTATGGCATCAACTGGTGAACATTACTTGGATTGGGATCTCGATGAACATGAATTTCTCCTGTAAATAGTTTTTCTCATGTTTGGGTTTTCGAATATAAGAATGGGATTAGTCTATAGAAAACACCAAAATTGATATATCCCTTATAAGCTCTGATAGATGGACTTCAAAGGTTATGATCCTTCTAGTTGAAGCAACAAGTCCCTTGTCTATGAAAAAGGATTTCTTAAGACTCTATATTTTTACTAATCATGTGATTGTTGTTAAATGTATATGTTATCAATAGTAAAGATACTTAATGGTCATTTGAATCCAATTGGATTTAATAAAAAGTTAATTTCATGTGTTTTCTATATTCATATGATTTTTAATTAAATCAAAAAGTGTATTTTTATTTATAAAATGTCATGTTGTTATAGTCCCCAATCACTAGGCACAGAAGGGAATGTATTATTGAATAATTAGATATTCTATATCCTTCCACCACCTCTAAATTATATAGGATCACATAATCGTTGAGGAATCATGTGTCCATGATTCCCAAATTGGTGAAATATTATAATTTTTTCAACATGAGGAGCATGACTAGTGATAACTCAATAAGTAGCCTTAAAACATATCATTTTCACATAAGAAAAAAAATTGATAGATATAGGTTCTGAATTTTCATGTCTCTCACTATCATCTTACCTCAAAAATTTTTCTATGATAATGGAATGGTTGAAAATTTCAGAAATAGATGTAAAAATGAATACATTTTCCTATATTCTGGTGGAATAAATCATCCCATCCTTGGAATGCCTGGAAATCAAAAGGCCGTCAACCTCTAGAGTATTAGTGAACCATTTCAGCTCAACGAAATGATCCAAATCTTCCATAACTGACATTCCTCTTATTTTTTGGTTCAGGAATTCTCAATCTCTATCACCCCTCAGATTTTGGAGATAGAAAATGTCATAAAAATGGTATGGAGGTATATCTGGTCCATGAATCTATACTGATATTCCTATGTAATGATGTCCCACCACCACAAGACATAATTGTGTACTATATATGCATGTAGTTTGACCCTCTACTATAGTGGAATCTCCAAATTCTTGAATATAGAGATTATAGATTTGAGACATGTTTAAATAGGGTGTGGTATGCCACAACATGAAATGGTGTGAGGATGGTTCTTCTTTAATTCCTATTTAAACTCTTCCATACTCTGGGCATGTCGAAGAAAACGTTTCATATTCTACAATATAAATATAAAACCCTCTCAAAACTAAGCATCAATTCCCATATCATGAACATTAAAAGGTTCTGTCACGAACCATCCCGGGTCGACCTTGAACCGGTCACCCGAGCCGGTCCGTGGCAAGTCCTGAGGGGCGTTCCAAATCCCCCTGAGATGGGAACTAGTGTCGGGCATCAAAAGTAAACCGGTGGGAAAAATTTGGGCCAAAAGAAAACCAGAATCAGTGAGAGAATAAAAACTAAACAAAATATACAAAAAAAAAGAAAACAGGAACAAAACTACACAACAACCAAACCTCCACGTGACCTCACGGTCACCACCCAACTAAACACCAGCATTGATCCATCACTGAGCAACTGAAAACAGGAAAACATGAACATAATGAACCTGCAACAGAAATGGTAAAATATAGGCGTAAGCACAAAAAGTACTCAGTAGGTGAGCCTAACAACAAATCCCAAAGCACTTCCACTAAATAAAGACTCTACAAATTCCAGGTTTGAACTACAATGTATAAAAATAATCTTTCATAATGTTTCACTTGAAAATCAAAACCCGAGACATTACCCTTATTCTTTTTCAAAATTTTAATTCCTTTCATTGGTGCCAAATTCATTCTAAAAGAGAATGAAGTGTTACATTTTAAAATTTTAAACAAAGAGAATAATACATTTTCATTTGAAAACCATTTCCTCAAAGTATAAAAATATAATCTATAAGGACAATTGAAAGTAAACAAGAAAGGAAAATCAAGTAACCATGGGTGATCCTAAACATCCCTAGAAAACCCCTAGATGTACTTGGGTTCAGACTACCTACCTGAATAGTAATCCACAGTCAATAACCAACTGGCCACCCTAACAGCCAACCAGTGGCATGACCCACAAGGCCAACCTACCAAGGGGGGACTAACTCGTCTAATCGAGGTTAGTCAGCAACCGTCACTCGATTCTCTAAAAGATTCCTAGGAACCCACAATGGTTTTAATAATACTGTGTAAGTGGGAGGCACTCGTACGCGTGACTCACCTCACCAAACTTGCCAACCCCTTACACGGACACCGCTACATGACAATACTCAAAGGGAAGTCCCCCTGTAGAGATTCCCCATAAGCACGTGTATATATATGTAGTCAGTTCACGATAAATAAAGTTCCAACCAGGCTTCCACATCATTTATATTTAAACCATTCAATATCAACGCATTTCCAAAAGATATGACATGTACACCATCATGTTGAAAACCAAAAATAACTTACTTAGAAACCCACTTATGGAAAACCAAACCACCACTGAAAAATTCCAAAATCCACTTTAAAGACCAAATAACATTTCCTTTATCCATGTTTTCATGAAAACACAATTTTCCATAAATGATACACCAGAAATTTTACACACACCAAAAACTATCTGAAAACACAGTTCAATATGACTTTCACATTTCATAAAGTACCTATATGACAATATCACAAGAAAACCACACAAATTTATCCAAGAAAGGTATTTTCAATGCGATGCAAGAAGTAACCAATTTTCAAATTTTTCATGTCGAAATTCTAGTAAAAATTTTCTAATACTACTTTAAATTTACTGAAAAATAATGAAATGAGAAGGAATAAATAAATTTCTAAATTTAAGGGAGAGTGCAGTGGGAGACCTACCTTGATTCGCAACCTGAACTCGATGACGGAAACCACCTCGCACAGGCGCGTACACACACACAAGCTAAAGACCTCAACATAGAGGAATTATTCCGCCAATGCGCTGCAACAACACCACACAACCAAAACAGCCAAAAACGATATAAAAATAACACAAATAATAATAATAAAACGACACAAAACATTCCTCGGCACAGAAATGTGCTCGAACCACAGGGTCGCGCGCCAGTTAAAAGAGGTGGCTCACACATGCAGGGAGACCATCGGGGGTCGCACACTGATTACCGGGTGCGCCGCTGGCTGGTGAAAGGCGGCGACAGTTAGCCGGACTGCAGAAAGCTGGTATGCGGCCGGACGAATGTGCGGCGGAGCTGACCAGAGCGCCGGAAAGGGTCTCGGGACGCCGAAAGGGCTGTACCGGAGCAGAGTGGGGCGCCGGAAGGGCTGGGAAACACCGATGGGGCGGTCGGAGGCCGCTGGCCGGAGCGGGGGCTCACCGGAGAATGCGGAGAGTGGGTAGTGGGGTCGCTGGAGGTGCGGCCAGCAGCAGCGGGGTCATCGGAGGTGCGGCCGGCGGCAGCAGCATTGCTGGAGGTGCGGCCGAGGGGTAGCGGGGTCGCCAGAGGTGCGGCCGGTGGGAAGCGGGGTCGTCGGAGGTCGGGAGGCCAGAGCAGGGCCGGAGGGAGCTAGGTGCAGGCTGCGCGAGAGGGAGGCGGGGTCGGTGGACAGGAGGTCGCCGCTGGAACAGGGGGGTCGGACGCGACAGAGCGAAGCCGGGGGGCGGGCCGCCGGACGCCGGAGCCGAGCAGGGTGGCGTTCGGGAGTGGGGTCGGCACGGAGAGTGGAGACGTTGGTGGTCGCATGAGGCCTGGGACGGTGGAGGGCACCAGGCATAGCGGGAGCCGGACAGGGGTGCAGCGTGGCGGAGGGCCGATGAGGCGGCGACCTGGAGGAGGGCAGGGCGCGCGGCTGGGTAGGGGAGAAGGAGAAGGAAAAGGGGGGGGGGTGCTGCCTAGGAAAATCGGGGAAGGGGAGGGGAAAGGGGGGATGCACTTGGGTAGCCTAGGTTTAGGATAGATTATTATTATTTTTTCGTTTTATTATAATATAGTAATAATAATAATAAAATATAAAATAGAACAGTAAAATAGAAATAAAATAATAATACTAATAATAGCCATACCAGAAAAATAATAATAATGAGATTAACAACAATAAAGATAATATTAAAAAAATTTATTAACCATTAAATTAATAAATAAAATAATAATAATAATAATACCAATAATAATAATAATAATAATAATATTGTACGTATAATAATTATAATACTTTAACGACCGTAATCATTAAAATAAAAATAATATTTATAACAATTTAATACTAATAATTATATTAATTTCAATATACAAATTTTAATATTTAAAACACCGAGCGAACACACGGTCACCCGGGCCGAACGCATGTTCAACGCTAATGACGCGGTAAACATGCACCGATGCAAAACCTTCCAACATAATTAAACTTTTGAAATTTTAAACCGGGACCAAGAAAGAAATAAAATAAAAGGCATCTGCGGTCGAGGTGTGACAATTATTCCCACCACAGACACTTTCTACCCCCATAAAGTCACCAAGCTAAAAGTCGGTCAACATCCGAGTGCATTCCCAAACGGAACTAAAGTAACCGAAGTGAACATAGAATTTTGGGATGACCATACTCTACATAGGTCACACCCAATCGATTCAAGAGGAAACTGAAGTATGAGGTTTAGGGGAGAACAAGAAGTGGTTCTCCCCACCACAAGGACTCACCCTGTGAAAAAAATTAACCATCTAAATACACAACCCTAGGAAAGGGGGGTGACGCTGGAACTCCCAACCGTACCAAGCTAACCTCTATTGCATGAGCGAAACAGCTCTGCTAAGACTTAGAACTCTCAGCCTAGACCAAAACCCCGAACACCTGAGAAAGACTTACGAGAAGAATCTTAACCCACGAAGTAAACTCAAGCACAACAAAAACGTCAATTATTCCAAGACACTTATATCTCCAAACGAACATAGTCAAACCGAAATCAACTCACGCAAGATCCAAACACACATTTAAGAAAAACGCATGATCCAAAACACCATAATTAGAAAAAGTAGACTGTTCGGATTACAAACAAACATACTCATCTTAACATCACGACGACACATTGAACCTACGACAATGCCAAAACTTTAACAGTGGATGAACGATAACGAAAGGACCTCTAATGATTTTTTTCTAAATCCAAACACAAAACCCGAACTGAGGCCTCACAACACCATAAACATCTGACTGTGCAAGAGCTTTACCCCAAGACCTATGGCTGGGGCTCTGACGGCTGAAGCATCTCCTACCTCACAGTCAGGCACTGGAATTCTTCAGTCGCAGTTTCTTTTTCAAGCGACGTTTCCTTCAAAACTTCTCTAGATGATCCAGACACCTGCAATGATGGCACATCTTCGGAGGGGTGTGACATGATGACATTGTATGCCCAAACGATCATACTGACGGTACACCATTAGAAGGTACGAAAAACTGTAAGCCAGAGCCACTATAGATTACTCTTTGGAAACAGATCCTTCTGACACACTCTGCTCGTCAGATGGGAGACCTTCATCAGCAATTGGATACAGTGGATTTCCAACCGTCTGCGCTCCGGACACCAACTCAGCTAAAAACACCTCATGCTCCAACTTCTCAAAAGACTGTCCCAAAAGGGAGAACTCGCTCTTTGATCTTTGGATGAAGACACCCATTAAAGGGAGGAGTCTTCATCAGATCCTGCGACACTATCTCTGAAAAATAGACACAAGATCTTTGAAATTATCAACACAAGCTTTCACATCTATTGGTCATATCCAACACACATGAGTTATTCCATATTCTACATCCTCCCATCTTCATGTATAAACCATCAGAAAAAGACAACGCTAGGGAATACGCATGTCATCCCAAATCATCATGATTTCGGGGCGAACTACTCTCACTCGTCCAAAGATGGACCTTCAAACAGACTCAAAACATCATACACCCCAACAACTTCAGGAGTTCCCAATACTCAGAAGACACACTCGACCTATTCAATCCAATACACTATCTCTAATGGACCACAATTACCGTGATGGACAGACAAAGTTCGAGCAGGACCAAAAAATGGGCATGACTCATCAAAAACTCTGGGGACCTTTCTGGGTGGCATTTTCTATGAAACATATGAAACATAGAGCCAAGACAACATCAAACCAAAGCAACATCAATAAAAGTTCCTTTATAAAAAACAGTCAGCACAAAGGCCAAACAAATACAAACACAATCCGAAATAAAATCTTTTTTTTTTAAATATTCCGATTTCATTTAAATTTCAAAACCTCCTTCTTTTTAGATTTCAAACCCGCCCTCTTTCAAGGCCACTTTCTAAATACCAAATCCATTTTTCAAACCAAAATCACTTTCCAAAAACACTTTCCCATTTAAAAACCATGTTAGAGGACAAGGCCAAGCCTTTAATTTCAAATACACACCCAAGTAATCCCATGACCCGTTGCACATGTCGTTATCCACATTACAATGATACACACAACAACATGCACTTTCCATGCATTCTCACACATGTGAGAATGTTCATAAAGTGAACCTGAGGTTTCACCCCAAACCATTCTCATCCAATTCCAAGCAAACAACGGATTTCAAAATCAAAAGCTTCCAGGTTTTTTAAAACCCATTTCATACATTAAATGTCATTTAAAAGAAATTCGTCCCATTTTCAAAACCCCTTTTTCATTTCCAATAATGCACTTACACCAACCAGAATGAAAACAACACTCAAATTGCATCAAACACCAGAGTGATGGACTAGTAGTCACGCCTAACCTGGTGAAATGGTAGTGAGCCATGTCCCAAGTAAGAGTTGACCACTAGGAGGAATTCAAACCGTGTACCCAGACTCCACATGGGTAACTACTCCATGTGAAATCATGATGTAACATCGTCTTGTCTCTGTTGTCATCCCTCTATCAAAAAAAAAACTAGAAAGAGACAAAGACATAATTCCCGGACTACCCCGGCTGACTCGAGGTGCGGAATGGGTGAGGGTTCATGACATCCTTCCCGTACGTACCTCTCGAGTCCTGACAGTCCTAATCTCCACCTACCGGACAACCCAAAAAACAAGGGCCTCCTCTGATACCATTTTGTCACGATCCAGCCCGGGTTGTCCCTGAACCGGTCAACTGAGCCGGTCTGCGAAAAGTCCCGAGGGGAATTCCCGATCCCCCTGGGATGGAAACTACTGTCGGGCATCAAAAGTAAACCGGTGGGAACGATTTGTCCCAAAAGTAAACCAGAATCAGTTAGAGAATAGAAACTAAACAAAATAGACAAACAAAAAGAAAATAGGAACAAAACTACACAACAACCATACCTCCACGTGACCTCGCGGTCACCACCCAACTAAACACCAGCGTCGTTCCTTCACTGAGCGACTTGATCCATGAAATCCTGAACACAAGGAACCTGCAACTAAAATGGTAAAATAGAGACGTGAGCACAAAAAGTACTTAGTAGGTGAGCCCAACAAAAAATCCAAAAGCAATGCCAGTAAATAAAGAATCTACAAATTCCAGGTTTGAACTACAATGTATAAAAGTAAGCCTTCATAATGTTTCACTTGAAAATCAAAACCCGAGACGTTACCCTTATTATTTTTCAATAGTTTAATTCCTTTCATTGGTGCCAAATTCAATCTAAAAGAGAAAGAAGTGTTACATTTTAAAATTTTACATAAAAAGAATAACACATTTTCATTTTAAAACCATTTTCTCAAAGTATAACAGTATAAGATTAAAGGAAAACTGAAAGTAAACAAGCAAGGAAAATAAATTAACCATGGGTGATCCTAAACATCCCTAGAAAACCCCTGGATGTACTCGGGTTCAGACTACCTGTCGGCATGGTACTCCACAGTCAATAACCAACTGGCCGCCCTAACAGCCAACCAGTGGCACGCCCCACAAGGCCTACCTACCAAGGGGGGACTAACCTGTATAATCAGGGTTAGCCAACAACCGTCAATCGATTCTCTAAAAGACTCCCAGGAACCCATGGTGGTTATAATAATACTGTGTTAGTGGGAGACCCTCGCACGCGTGACTCACCTCACTGCACTTTCCAACCCCTTACACGGACACTGCTACACGACAATCCTCGAAGGGAAGTCCCCCTATAGATATTCCCCATAAGTACATGTATATATATATAGTCAGTTCACAATCAATAAAGTGCCAACCGGGCTGCCACATCATTAATATTGAAACCATTCAATATCAAAGCGTTTCCAAAAGATATGACAGATGCACCATCATGTTGAAAACCAAAAAAACATACATAGAAACCCACTCATGTAAAACCAAACCACCACTAAAAAAATACCAAAATCCAGTTTAAAGGCCAAACAACATTTCCTATATCCATGTTTTCAAGAAAACACCATTTTCCATAAACGTTACACCAAGCATTTTACACACACCAAAAACCATCTCAAAACACAGTTCAATATGACGTTCACATTTCATAAAGTACACGTATGACAATATCACAAGAAAACCACACAAATTTATCCAAGAAAGGTATTTTCAATGAGATGTAAGAAGTAACCAGTTTTCAAATTTAGCAAGTCTCCATTCTAGTAAATATTTTCTAATACTAATTTAAATTACTGAAAAATAATGAAATGACAAGGAATAAATAAATTTCTAAATTTAAGTGCGAGTGCAGTGGGAATCCTACCTTGATTTGAAACCCGAACTCGACGATGCAAAAGACCTTGTGCAGGCGCATTCACGCACACAAGCTGAAGACCTCAGTATTGCGGAATTTTTCCGCCAACGCGCTGCAACAACACCACCCATCCAAAACATCCAAAAACAATATAAAAATAACCCAAATAATAATAAAAAAACGACACAAAACATACCTCGGCGTAGAAATGTACTTGACCCACAGGGTCACGTGCTTGTTAAAAGAGGCAACTGACACATGCATGGAGACTGTTGGGGGTCGCACACTGATTTCCAGGGGGCTCCATTGGCCGGCGCAAGGCGGTGGCGGCTAGCCGGGTCGCAAAAAGTTAGTATGCGGCCAGAAGAAGGTGCGGCGGAGCCGACCGGAGCACCGGAAAGGGTCAGGGGACGCCGTCAGGACGGTACCAGAGCAGATCGGGACACCGGTAGGGCTGGGGAACACCGAAGGGGCAGTCGGAGGCCACTGGCCGGAGTGGGGGATCACTGGAGAATGCCGTCAGCGGGTAGCGGGGTCGCTGGAGGTGCGAACAGCTCCATCGGGGTCGCCGGAGGTGCGGCCGGTGGGCAGCAGGGTCGCCGGAGGTTGGGAGGCCAGAGTGGGGCCTGAGGGAGCCGGGTGCAAGCTGTTCTGGAGGGAGGAGGGGTAACCGGATAGGAGGTCGCCTCCAGAATAGGGGGGTCGGACGCGGCAGAGCAAAGCAGGGGGGGATGGCCGCAGGACGCCGGAGCAGAGCATGGTGGCGGTTAGGATTGGGGTCGGCACGGAGAGCTGCGGCGCCGGTGGTCGCGCAAGGCCGGGGGCGGTGGAGGGTGCTGGGCAGAGCGGGAGCCGGAAAGGGGTGCGGTGAGGTGGAGGGCTGGAGAGGCAGCGGCCTGAATGATGGTAGGCCGGGCAGCTGGGTAGGGGAGAAGAAGAGGGAAAAGGGGGGCGCTGCCTGGAAAATCGGGGAAGGGGAGGGGAAAGGGGGGACGCACCTAGGTAGCCTAGGTTTAGGTTAGATTATTATTATTTTTTTCATTTTATTATAATATACTAATAATAATAATCAAATATGAAATAGAACAATAAAAATAGAAATAAAATAATAATACTAATAATAATAATACCAGAAAAATAATAATAATGAAATTAACAATAATAAAGATAATATTAATAAAATTTATTATCCATTAAAATAATAAATAAAATAATAATAATAATAAAACCAATAATAATAATAATAATAATATCATATGTAAAATAATCATAATACTTTAATGATCCAAATCATAAAAATAAAAATAATATTTATAACAATTTAATACTAATAATTATATTAATGTCAATATAAAAATTTTAATATTCAAAAGGCCAGGTGAACACACTTTCACCCGGGCCGAACACATGGTCCCCTATAACGACCCGGTAAACACACACCAATCCAAAACCTGCCAACATAATTAAAATTTGTAAATTTTAAACCAAGACCAAGAATGAAATAAAATAAAAGGAGTCTGCGGTCGAGGTGTGACAGGTTCAATAGGTGGAATTGTAAGAGTAATCACTAGCCGATCATGGCCCACCAACATTGGTGCATGATCATCACCGTGATAAGGGCATGTGACTATAGGACATCATGGCAGTATGATAATATAATTCAAAATTCATTCATCATTTAGATATACAAACATTTAGAAAAAATTGTATCTATAAAACTATTTCAGAAGTAAACCCATGAATAGGGATGATCGCGCCTCTATGCTCACTCAAAAATCCAGGTCTACGTGGAAGAAGAGAACATCATGGTCATAAAAATGTAATAGACTCACCATCTACCCACTACTACGAACGAGATTGGGTCTAGCTCTCTATTTCACCGGTATAAGATAACTAATTTCACATTATAAATCATATTCATATTGGATATATGCTTGTTAAAATATTTAAATATCTTTAAAATATTGAATTTGGTGCATTACAATTTTTTATTATTAAGGGCCCATACTTTTTATGAACTAAATCAGGGAACCCACTTAATCAACACCATATCAAGCTATAGACCATGCCACCAATGGTCCGTGGATCAACATTCCGAAATTAACTTCTTAAGTTTTCTTTCTTCACCTACGAAAGAAAACATTCTTAGGGTATGGAAGGAAATTTAAGTGACAATTATGTTTTACCATCCATACAATAATGTTAGCTCATTTCAATACATAGTCAAGGTACTATAAATATGAAACAGGAAAAGTCATGATGAAATAAAATGTGGTATAGAAAAATTAAAGACATTGTAATCCTATTATGCCAATAAATATGAATGAACTAATGAAACACCGCATTTCATAAGGATTTCATAAAAATAAATCATCATTCCCATAATAAAAATTATAATAACCCCATAAAAATACTTCACCAAAAAGTGATGTCATATCTACAATAAATAGATTATTAAATAATTGAAATTTATCATTCCAGGTAATTTGGGTTTTCTATGTATATTGGTTAGCTAAGTTGTAGGAGATTATCAAAATCCAAATCCCTTTAACTCATAGTCTCATTTCAAATACCAAAATAGTAACACAAAGGAAAATTAATTCTGATATACCACATTGTAATGTACCATCTTTGGGACCACTAATTACATGCCCCGAGTCAGTTAGACACATGGTCTCAAGCACACCTCCTGGTATGGAAGAGGCTTTTAACTTGAACTGAGTGTGTAAAGGAGGTATGGTTGGGATAATATGCTCTATTATCATAGTTTCACAATGGATATAACCATAAACATAAACCATTAGAAGCATATATAAATAAAAATTAATGATGTAGAAGAATTAAAAAACTAAGAAACTATGTAGTAATATCAAAAACCTCTAGGTAGTGCCAAATACATGGATGTAAGGCTTACTCGAATAAAAAATGGGAAAATGGCATAATAATTAAAAATTATGCTATAAAAATTTAGAAAAATAATATAAAAACTAGTCCAATGTCATCCTGGTCATATGTCCCATCCTCTAATCCTATGTTCCAACTATAGTTAATGAATATCAAAATGTTTTCATGACGTGATTGACCTAATCCGTCCCTACAAACAAGTAATCTACACATATACCAAAAGAATCCCAAGTAGGGTGTGAGATAAAATCCTAGAAGGCCACCACCATTAGTTTCTAAAGTTAATCCAAGAAGTTATTTTAACTAAATAGTGTGAAGGTATAAATGAAATAATAGAAAATGCTAAATAAATGAATAATAGCCAGCTCCAGTTTTCTACGGAAACCTAGTGGCTCTACCTGCTTCAGATCATTGATGGGAGGGATGTCTAATAATTCATTATATATATATAGTGATAATATATATATTATAGTTATATATTTCATCCATATAAAAAGAGGTAAGTTAATATAGGCGTAAGTGTCCATATTCATGGAATATTAGGTTCTTGTTGGATCATGTGATAACTCATAGATCTATTACCAGTTTAAACATGCCTATAAGATCATGAAATAGGGTACATACTATACATCTAATAATGACTGATATATTTCATGATGGTCACTCATGATAGAGAATTCTCACTCATGTCATCACAAGAAACAGGGGATGTGGCATGTCATAGACACCATCAAAATAGTGCAAATGGTGTCAAGAAACCATGATCCACACCCAATATAAGGGAATGTGTAAGATTTATGCAAAACCAAGACCTTACCATTGTCTCATAACATATAAAAAGGTGTAAGAATTTTTATAATAAAATACATGAGGCATTACCTCTAATATATCTGAATAGTTGTGTCCAATTACAACAAGTAATTACAATTCATAATTGATATTTATTACGGTTTTCATTATTCATAATTACCCTTCCAACAATTATATCCCATTATATTAATATTATTCAATTTCGTAATGTAAAATAAACCAACACAAAAAAGAAGTACCATATAATCTGTCTCATTAATTCACTAAAAATCATGACTTTAAAGTATAACTTTCAAAGTATCATTTAGAATGTGACATTATCTATTGGTAAATCACCTACAATGAAAATTACAATTATAAGTTGATATAATCACTTATGAGGATTACTCATCTCATCAAACAATTACATAATATTAGAGAACCCATTTTTATTCTATTTCGAATGATTAGAAGGCATTTTGAGAAATTATAAAATTAACTGTATAGGGAAATTAATGTTGTCACACCCATGGGGTGACCATAAATTAGTTAAAAATCATTAAGCCAACAAACAAGGATCAACTAGTGTATATCAAGTTGAGTAGATCAATTTAATATGAATAACTCAATCAAGTAGAAATTTGGTGCGAAGGTCAGCATGTAGAATAACAGAAAAGACATGAAAAAACCTAATATCTTGGGGAAAATAACGAGACCACATACATTAGGGTAATTCAGGAATATCCATACTATTGATGCCTCATAACTGATGTAGTTTTGAATAATACTAAGAATCATTACAATAACCTGAAAATAATGAAAAAGATCTTTCACCTAAATAGTGCAATGGATCATATGATAAACATAAATAAGAAGGAAAGGGATTATAGATCATACAAGGATAGATATGATGCTTCTAACAGATCATGAGCTGGAATTCATATTAGATATTTACCTTAATTACTAGGTTGAATGAGGAGTTGTCTCATGGGATGAGAAAACCCATTCTGCCAATGGAAATAGGTGGAGGAAAAGGAAAAGGTTTTAAAGAATAATTAAGGGTGAAAGTTAAATTTTACTATAAAATTTAGGGGCCCACTTATAAGGGTTATGGTTTTCCAAACCAATCACAAAAAAATTGTAATCCACTGTCTAAAAGTGAGACCCCACATGGTTAAGGAACACATATTTCCAAACTGTTCCCAACCTGTATCAAATTCCACTATTAAAATTACTCATTTTATCACATGGTCATGCACTTGGAGTCGCACAATTTTTAAATAATCATATGTCTCATTAATCACCTATTTTTTATCTTTGATGGTTTGCAGAGACCATGTATCCTAGGAAATATGATTTCTAATAACATTATGACCCATTTCATTTTTCAAATTTATAGGGTTTGGGGATCCAAACAACCCCCAGACAACCTCATTACCCCCTACGACTTCATTAGATAACATTATAAGATACGTTTAAGGGAATTTAAATGAAAACTAATCATATGTAACTTTATGAAAATTTGGTCCATTACACCTAAAACAATAATACATGTTTTTATAATTATTTATAAAATGCATTTAAGATAAAAAAATCCTATCTATGCTTATAGGTGGTGGTCGACACATACCCATGTGAAATGTTAGGTTTTTTCCAATGAAAGGAAGGATGATAGAGTAGATTAGATATTATAATTAAATAAAAAAAATTTATCATAAATATGATATATATAAACAATAAATATATTATAATTACTAATGATGATTTATGTTTATGGAAAACTAATCATATCACTACATGGAGGATGTAGTCCACAAATACACATGAGGGGTACATTCATTTACTATTTGATAGAAATGAGGTTGAAAATGGTTGATCCATCAAAAAAATAAAATTTCATTATATTGATGATACTTATTTCATTAATTATTAATGGATGAATAATACTTATAAATGGTAGAATAAAAAATATAATTAAATGTACATGGTTAAGTGTTATACGACATTGTTGAGAAAAACTCCTTTGGATTACACCTTAAGCATTGAAATGATAGTATTATGATCAAAAAGAACCTCAGGGATCTGGTTAGGGATGTAAGTAGGTAATTTTATTAGTTCCTGGCCATGGGAGATGACTCATGATGTACGAGGAAAAGAGAAAATTTGGTATCATTTTATTAAGGGAATGAGAGGAATGATTATGAAATTTTCAGAAGAATAAATTATAATATTTTCTTACTCAACTAATGTGGCCTCAAATTATAAATATTACAAGTTCAAAAGTACATGGTTGAAATTTAATCAACCAATAAATTTAATGTAAATGATTCAGATATTTTAAACATTATCTCTTATGTTAAACCATAGTTAAACTATTTTATCCTTAACTATGGTAACTGATTTTTACTATTTTTACTATCCATTATGAGAAAAAATTAATTTCTAATTTTTAAATTATATTATTTATCATTTTCTGAAATATGTAATCCTTTTTTCAATATTATATTTATATAATTGGTATATATTTATTGTAAAATGAGTTTGGAAAACATAATGAGAGGTAATTGTAGAATTTTTTTTAATATTACAATTGAGCATACATTGATTGTATACCATCTAAAAACTATTAAATGACTATTAAAATATATTATTTAGTATATTATCAGAAACATTTGATAGAATAATTCATAAAAATAGATGAAAATAGATTATTAACATAAAAACTAATTGTTCATATAAAATAATTTTATTTAGAAAAACATCTCTTTTTACCTTCAAATGTTTTAATTTTCATTTATAACTTATTTATGCCTAATGAATTAATTTGATGAATATGTAAAAAATTATTTTTCGTAATTTACTTATTATTATTAAAAACATTCAACCAAATGGCTAGCTCATAACAATCACTTTAAATAATTAAAAATTAATAGTATATCATAGCCTGTTTAAACTCGGTGTTGTCTGCAATAAATATTAAAAAATAAATAATATTTATTAAATATTTTTATATCAAAAAATTTAATTTTGTAACAATAATGACCATCTATTTAAGGTGAATATTAAAATAAAAAAAGTAATAAATAATTCTATGGAGTTTGTAGTCCATACATACACATGGATAATGATTTTCTTTTTTATAGAGTAGAGAGAAATATTGACATAGATTCTCATAATAGAACATAAATCTATAATCAATATAGTAATTATAAATATAATAAACTATTAGGACAAACCATATTATGTGGTTCTTGGAAAAGAAAAATGTTATGTCAGGGATGTGGTGGTCTATAAAACACACTAATAACAGTTTCATTTGCGTAGAAAATAGGGAAAAATAGTTAATTCTTGTACATACATTATAAAAAAATACCGATATAATAATGATATTGATGATATAATTTTTATATGTGGTAATTGAATATGGGGAATAAGAAGTTTTCATAATGAAATTGAAATGATAAAGAAGTGGTTAGAAATTTATACAACACCTCCTGGATTATTTCCTTTGCAATGGGGTTTAAGCCTTTGAGGGATGGACTTTGGAGGGAAAAATAAACTCTTGAAATTGGTTAGGAATGTTTAAGAGGTTATTGGGTATAGTATTTCTCCCAAAAATTTCAATAGAAGTATGATGGGATTTGAGGAGAGTAGTTCCGCTTTAAAAAGTTGAATGTTATGGCATTTTTTAAAAAATTAAAAATATTTCAATATTGGGAAGCCACTATCAAGGAAAGTGAAACTAAAATTGATAAATTATAGTGTGGGGATGATATAGGTTTTTTATTAGCATAAAACACTTAGTTAAAAACATGTCATACCATTTACCTTATATGGTACACATTTTTACCATTTTAGTCTCAACTACGGTAACTAATTTTTAATTAGGTAAATTATCCTTCAAGAAAAAAATTTATAATGTCCTTATAAGAGAATGTTTCTAAATTTGAAATACATTATTTTAAGTCAATTATTGAAAATCATAATAATTAATTTAAAAATAATAAATGTAATTTTTATAGAAAATATTTTTTTTGAATAATATTACTTATGTTCAAATATGTGAAGTGTAGGTTTGTAGAATAAAACCAATATCATTTAAAAAAATTAATTCAACTATAAAATACATATTTTTTTATTAGAATGGGGTTTCTTAATTTTACAATTCAAACTTATATACAAATAATTTCATAAAATTTATTTTATCGGTCAAAATAATATATTACAGTATCTATAATAAATTTAATATTTTTTTAAAATACCCAAAAATTAAAAAAATAATTTTAACATTATAAATTCCAAAATTAATTTTTTTATTATATTTTAATATATTTATTTAAATAATTATAAACAATATCAAGAATTATTTTATTAAAAAATTTCTTGTTAAACATCAGATTCCTTTTATCTAATTCCATAAAAATTTAAAAATAATTGAATATTGAAATAATATATTAATAATATCAATATTTAAATTTATAATATTAATTTTAATATGATAAATTAAATTTATGACGTTAATATAAATTACCTTTTTAAGGGTCCTTTATCATGCATCCAGTTATAAAAAAATAACTGAAATTAAAAATATGGAATTATTTTAATTGAATAATTTATTTTTATATACTCATGATTATATTATTCATGTAATTAGACTATGTCACGATTTATTTTAGTCAAATATTGTGTTAGTTTCATGTTTCTCTTGACATGTGCTACTGAATATATTATTAAATTAATGGATCTAAAATCTTGGTTCATTAAAAATTCCCCATATGATCCCAATAATCTTTCCCCATGATTCCTCTCTTCCCATAAATCAAATATATGGGGTTGGGCTCAGTCAAACTACCTATAATTATCTTTTGGGGTCTATATTTGGATTTATTATTACATTCAAAATGTGGTTAATTTTATATAAATTCCATATTTGGTTATATTTTTGGGGTTTTAGACTACCCTATATGTGAGACCATTATTCAAAATACGATTTCAGAGATCCTTAAACATTATGTCTTGTCTTTGCAAAAGATTCACTTACTATAGTTAACATCATGTCCCATGAATCTGATAGATATGAAAATAATATAAATTCCCACACATATTCCATGAACATTAACTGATTCAAGTTGTCTTTGAAGAAAGTTAAGTTATTTTTCATGATTAGTGATTGGTATTATTTCTTCCATTTATATATTGAATAACATATACATCATGAAAATGTTATTCATTATTGTTAGATTCTCATACAATCCCAATCAATTAACCATAAAATCTATTGTTGTCTTCATTTACCATAAGTTAAAAGAAACATTCCATGATAATTTCATATGAAAAAATCCACATTGATTCTAATATATAATTTCAATTTTCAATTTTTTAGTATCTTTGGTATGATCTCCATCAGTGATCATTCAAGTTCATTATAATTAAACATTTACTACATATTCATTCTAAATAAACAAATGTTCATCCCATTAAATATTTCTATCCATAAATTATACTCTTTTGACACCATACCTTGGAAAACAATGGCTCTATCACAATTTAATAACATCAATAAAATAATGTTTCAAAAATATTTTGTTGATCCTACTATTGATAATATACCAACCAAAATACCTATTTCAACTTATTGTTATTCTCAACACATTTCATTATAAATTAATATATCATAAAATTAATCATGGTAAAATCACTATAAAACATTGTAAACTAGAAGATCTATAAGATATCGATGTACCATATCATAATAATTCATGTTGCACCCTAAATAATTGCATTGATCCAACCCTCCTCACAAACTCAATATAGAAACTGATAAAACAAAAAATTAAGAGAAATAATGGATGAAAAATACTCAAGGATTTATATTGTCAAGAAAATAACTGCTACACTAATGGGAGAAAATTGTTACACCCATTCATTTATCAGAATTTACATGATTACATTATAATTTTAAAATTAATTATATAAGTCACTAATCTATTTAAAATAAGAAATCAGTATATGTACGCCCCATAATTATAGTGGGGTTATCTACTAAACATGTTACATTAGTATTATATATTTCTGGGGGACCCAAATTTTCCCTAGAAACATAAAATAAATGATAGGTTCCTCTACTTCAACAATTTTTTTGTGAATGTATAATAAAATATTATATTAGACATTAATGAAATATACATAACATTATATTTCAATAGATCTACTCAGTAATAACCTTTACGTATCAATATCAGTGACCTTTAAATAACAAACCAATGCTTTTTCCCTTACCTTCTTTTAAACAATTGTACATCCTCTAAAAATACCCAGAACATGGTCATCTAGACCACTACCTCCAGTTGGATATTTTTTTCTAACATATAAATTATGCTGAAACATCATTTCCAGATAATCAAGATTTAAATATATAATTTTGATGTTTAAAGAGGCAATATGACTCCAATTTTAAGGATTTATAATAGAGATAAATAGATATTAAACCTCCATAACATCATGAATGGAAACAATCACATGAGACATCATCACACTAAATGAACCCAAAACCTTTTTTGATCATAACATAGGAAGTGATTCCTCCCCCTAAATCCCATAACTGAGATAAAACTCCCCACACACTCAAAAAATATTCTTTTCAATATATAATCACGGTAAAATAATTAATACAAGAAATGAACACAATGATTTGTATGGTTTAGAAAATACTTCCAACATACATGAGAGAACACTATCACACTGTTTTTCTTATTAGAAGATTCAAGATTATAATGTATTTTGAAAAAATCAAATAGTTAGATAACTAATTGTATTTCCATAACATAAGTGTTCAGGTAGTTCCTCCCCACCTATATAGTATTTTCCAACTAGTCAATTGGTTCCACCATCCTCCTATATTTGTATTGGACCACCATTTTCCATATCCACATCTAATATCATGTTGATACCTCTACCCCGATTTCTAACATTCAGTAAATATACAAGTTATGTTTACATTCTATTGTAATGGACCAAATGTATCATTATTTTACCATATAACCTCTAAAGTGAAACCTTTATGTATTATTATTAATGACCACAAAGAGAAAAATTCCAAAATATAGACATCTAGATCACTACTTCTAGTACAATCTTAGTGAAAATATTATGAAAATCATTATGACATTTAATTTTCATAGATTATCATTATAAGTTTTTTATCTAAATTATAAAATAGTCTAAAAAATATCCAAAAAATATCATTGAGGTCATGCATGTTTGAAAGAACATATGTTATAGATTGATTAGATCATTGTTTGAAATAATATAATGTCAATTTATTTACTTATTTCACGATTGGACATAATATCTAAAGGAATATTTTTTGGATTATATCCTATAACAAAATAAAACAAAACATTTTATATCAATCTTGTAACATTTAATGAAAAAGTGAAAATATTATTTTTTTCAATGTATACATGGTATTAAAATAATTACTGGGCATTCTTTAAATATCAATAATTTGGTATGATATATGGTTTTTTAATTAGTATGAAATCTCAATATTGACATATATTGATGAAAAAACTATAATGGTTACACTATATGAAATTTTTTGATTCAAAAAAGAAATTATATGATTACGCTCATTTAAGTTTTCCAATAAACATTCATTAAATTGATCGACGAAAATTTGTTAGTTGTTTCATAGAATAAATGATTCCTTATCCTTTTTTAAATACAGATGTATTTCTCACCATTTTTTTATATAGTGGTTTATCTATTGATTAATTTATATTTATAGGAAGGGTTATTTTGGACTATGTATATATGTTTGATTCATATACTAAAGTGACATATGAAAATTATAAGGGAATATGATAAATTTTTTCATCAAATAGAGTCCTATTTTGGTAAAACAATATATATTAGAGGAGGTGGACGTGTTTAATACTAATGACATATATAAATTGGGCCATGTTGGACTCATTGTATATCGGGATTTAGTAGTATATGATGGTGAAATTACCAAGATAAATGATTCTATATGATACATATTTACTATATAATGGGGTATAATATGATGATATCGTATGAGATAACTTCGAATATTCCATGAAAATTCAAATAGGATGGTTTGGGCATATCGTTTAATAATATATAAGTGATATAGTAATAAATCATTGGTATATTATTTTATATGATGAAGAAATAATATTAATGGCTTTAATATTAAAATATCTAACAATTAATATATATAAAACTATAATTTTCATTAGTTAAAATAGTCGGATGATCACTGCATATATATAAGGATTGAAAAAATAGATGATCTCTTTTAAAAATGATTTATAATATGTGATTGAATTCATAAAAGAACTCAATAGTTATCCCATTCCCTATATAAAGAGTAATTACCCATTTGATGGGTGTATAACACCCTTATGTGAACCCTTTTCCAACTATATATCATTGTATTAGGGAGTAATTTTCTTCTTTGACCTTTACCAAGTGAGGAAATAGCATACCATAGTGTGATTGATAGTCCCACCCTTGTGATGGGTTGATCATATAAGACAGTGGAAATACCCTGAATGATGGATAACTTAAAGAAACCTTTTTTTGATAATATTTATGAATATTGATGATGATTGTTTCAGAAGAATTTTTTGTTGAAAATTTTACATTAGTTGATTCATTATATTTTAGTAGTAATGTTTCATTTAAATAGTGTATGGTTTTAGGATTTAGTTTTTTAATTCATTATCCATTCCCTTTATAAATGTCATATGATAATTGAAGCCCAAAAAAGTTATAAAATCCTCAACACAAATTTGATTCTTTAAATTTCTTTTTTAAAATAGATACATGTGGCATGAATATTATTTTGTGATAACCTAATCCTCACTGAGATAAGAAGTTAATCATTTTGGTTACATAATCTATAATTATGGAATGAAATTTATTTTTACATACCATAATATGGGTTATGGTTCTTAATATCACGTTATGTTATAAAATCATCATTGATGGAGTCATGCAAATTATGTTAGGGAAGAACATAACTTGTGTGGGAGTCATTGATATTACATTACATTATAACATAATATATATTGGTTATGTAATGTATGTTATGGGATAACATGACCAACATTAGGGTCGCATCATATGATATATGATATCATATGACATGACAGAATGATATTTCATATGTTTTTACATACTGTGTGGAATGAAATGATAATTTTATGTAGTACGATGGCTTATTTTTATATTACAAAAATAGAGCGTCATATTATAAATATGATACCAATATATCTCATTGAAAGTGAAATTCTTGGACTAAAAGTTTTTTAATAGTATAAAAGACATATATCATAAAATCTATTTAGTATCACTCAAACACAATACCTATGTGAGGAGTAAATCATATATAGATTACCTATGCTAGTTTATTCTAACTCAAACTATAAAACTAAATTATATTTGACAATGCATTTTGGGTTGTCTATCATCATAAATGATTTAACCAAAATATATAATTGATATTTAAATAAATATGAGGCTTTCATTAATTTCAATTATTAATTGCTTATTAAAAAAGGTAAAATGTGAAATTTATTTACTTAAAATGATGTTCATAAATTAAACAATTAAAAAAATTATAAGTAAATAGAAAAAAATTATTTAAACATTAATTATCTCACAATATTAATTATGAATATTAAATTTATGTCTAAAATTCTATTTCATATATTATAATTTTTTATGGTATTTATAAAAACATTTAAATGGATAATTTATAAAAAATATTAAAATTATAAAACATGGAAAAATATACCTCAGATTATATTTATATATATGAACTGTTCAGAATTAAATTATTTGATTTTTTCTAATTAAAATGACTTAATGGGAAATATTTCAAACCACAACAAATTAATTTTTAATGATTTGTTATATGACGGTGTAATAATAGTTATGAAATATTTGTTTTATTTAAATAGTTTAAAAATAGTAATTAGTTTATAAATTGTATATATCACATTCAACATTATATAATTAAATTAAATGATATTTAATGAATAATATGAAGAATTTAAAATTAAAAAATGTAAATAATTTTTTTATATTGAATATTAAGAAATTTATATAACATTTGTTATATTATATAATATTTTTAAAAGATTTTTTTCAAAATTGATTATTAATATTTATGTCATGTCTAAATAGTTGAGTTATTCATTTATTTATTATTACATAATTTATTATTCATATTTATTAATAGTTTATATTATTAATATTTGTATCCTTTAGTATTAAGTGTTAATTTTCTTCCCTGTTATCAAAACTACATCTAAAGAGTAACATGTTAGAGTAGATAATGGATTTAGTTTTATTCTACCTTTATTTCATTTTGTTTTGTGTAATTAACTTAAATTGTTTAGTTAATTCTGATTTATAAATATTAGGTGTTATAATATTAGTGGAATTTATATATCTCTTGAGTAATGTATCCTTATTTAGAAGTAATTTGGGTTGGAATACTCATTAAACTTGATTCTTACAACATTCCATGAAATGTTATGGTTGGCTATATGTGGCTCCATGTTTACTCATGTGTGGATTAATCATTTGATATAACTCTATTATATTAGATAATTGGGGTTCATGTACCTTATTTTAAGGATGGATTTTGATATATATGAATAAATTTTTATTTTACTTTGGGATAATAATATAAGGTATGTGTTTTGTAAATAGTTGAAAATCATATGGTTTAGACATATTAATTTGGTAGAAGGTATATGATACCACACTAAATAAGTTAAATTTATTATATATATAAATTTAATAAAATGAGATATTATGTTAAGAAAATTTCCCTTTATTCTAAAAAAAGTGTTAAATTCCATGAAAATTATGTAGATTTCATGACCTTAATCATTCAACCAAGAAGGTTATGCCAAAGTATGATGCATATGGTTTATCTTGTATATGGAATGGGGGAAATGGGTAACCCTATGAGTACATTAAATGAATTTTGATTTTCTATTTTAGTTACACCTTGATGGGAAACCCTATGAAATGATAGAAGTAGAATGGTGTTGATTTTATCAGTATAATATACTAACTAATTTTTTTTTCATCCATCATATAATTATATATGATATAATTAGGTTGCTTCCCTACATAAATATCTATGTTGTGAGATAAATCTTAATTTATACTAATTATTTAGTAAAATGAGGTTTATTGACCCCAAATTTATTTTATTTTCATAAAAGTGGACATCATTTTAATTCGATTGTATTCAGTAAAAACCAATATTTATTGAATTTTGAACATGAAACTTCTCATATATAATCTTCTAATAATTATATATATCTTCTTTATCATAAAATATAACATTGATAATAATACATAAAAATTATAATCTTAATATTAAATATTTTATAGAATAATATAAGGTAAAAACACTTTTAAGTAAGGGAATGTTTTTTTTGGCTATGAAAAACACCATATTTAGTAACCATGGGCAGAAATTTTTCAATGGATGGATTTATATGTTTAGTTAAAAAATATTTTTATTCTCTCAATGATTATTTTAATGGAATGGTGATACTAAAAAATTATTTAATCCTTATTCTAGTTAATAAATTGATTCGGTTTTTATTAATGGAAAAATATGGTCAATGTTAATGTATTAAAGAATGATTTTACCACATTTATCAATCCATTGTGAATAGATGAAAAAGGTAATGTTGTGTTTTTATATGGATATATATGACATTAATAGTTCATAAATATAATAACCTAACATCCATTTTCTATTAAATAATTTATCATAACCACTGGGTATCTGGTAATACATTGGATTCCTTCCCAGAATACCACATGTTGTTACCCATCAAAATTCACTTATAACACTAATGATTTTATCCATAGGATAACTAATGTTCATTCAATTTACTTTTTTATTTACTCACACACACCCTAGGAGATATCTTATAACATCACCCATCCAAAAACCACTCTAGTCTAAACATACTTAACTATAATCCCCTAATAAGTTATTATTTTGAAAATAGTGGTGCACCTTGTTAACAAGATTTGTAACACTTAGTATCTTAATTATCTCTTTTCTAGAGGTGTTTCATTATACCTATACTAAATGGAATCAAAATGAATTATTTTTAGAAATTTCATCCAAATATTAGCATGTGGGACTTCACATACGATTAGGTGTTAGCTTAAGTGGGACCAAAATGGTTCATTGACATTATGTGTTAAAGAAAAGATTAATGTTATTATCATATGTATTATATGGAAATTGTTTTACCAATTTTATTTCTTTTTTAATCTAACATATATCATTTTAAATTGACTTGAATTCCTATAGAGGTGTGAGATAGAGTCTTATAGATTGTGTTTATCATATGCATTCAACTAATCTAAGGGAATCTTCTAGATTTTTAGCACTATATGTTTTTTTGTCTTATGTCTAATTAAATAATAAAAAATGTTTATTATGTCTAAATCTTATGAATGTTCAATATTCATAATGTTCCTAATATCTTGAGTAATGATTTTTATCATGATCTAATATTTTATAAAAATTGAAGTTTGAGGAGAGGCTATAAAATGATTATACTATGATGTAGTGAATTATTACCAAAATTATTTTATTATCCACATAGTCATTTCTGAAAAGTATAAATCATAAATTAATTATGTGGAATAATTATATGTTTATGGATTATAAAAATATGATTTCATGGGTGTATTATGTTTCATCAGACAGTAATTTTTGAAACTTATTGGTTAATGGATGTTTATAGAGGTTATGAAGAGGATTCATTGGGTAATGTATTTGGATAAAGACATTCAGCTTAATATTGATAGTTCCATCAACCAAGGTTCTACCCATTGAGGAAATATTGAATTTTTAAAATTATTTTTTAAATAGTCATTAGATTGATGTTTTAGAATGAAGCGCATTAGACAGAAGTAATTTTATGGACATCATTGGTAAGGGGTATCAAATATAATAAAATATTTTTTGTTATTATAAGAATGTAATCTGGATGAGGAGGTGTCTTCCATAATATTTCTTATGATTTTTTGTGGGAGTATTAAATGATGATTAACTAAACGAAAGAGTTTCAATAATTTTTTACTACATGTATTTTTCAATAGAAAATTGATAATTATTAAAATGTATGATGATATATATACATTGATACATGGTAAAAAGAAATACACATATTCTTATGGTGTGATATTTCTTACATTGGAAGTATCTTAAATTATGTGATACTAATTGATTGATATAAGTAGAATTATTGACTTTATTTTTAATAAGGATGATATATATGGAAGATAAATTTTTAATAAATAACTAACTACAATAAATGGTTTATATGATTATTGAAAACATAATCATAAATATTTAAATGTCGATAGATTTAAAATTATTGTATGATAAGAAACATTACATCATTGTAAATGATATATACATTTTCAATCAGATTATATTACACTATTTATAATTCTATATAGGTGAAATGATTTCTCTGTGGGAGATTTTCATGGTTTATAGGTCAGTCATATTAACACTTCAGAAGGATCCTATATTTTTAAATGCTAAATATATCCTAAATATCATTACATTATATTAAATCTATGTGTTATAAAACAATATTATAATTTTCAAAATCATTGTATTTTAAATTTTCTTATACTAAAATAAACATCTATATTACAAAGGATAATAATAATAATAATTAAATTTTAATATTATTTATCATTTATTTGGATGTTTTAATAAGATATATAATTGAATACATTTTTAAAAGAGATAATTGAATCATGTTAGTGGCCCAAGTCTGGTAGATGTTTTTTTAGATATTAAAATTACTATTTCATGAGTGGTATTTTATATATCACATAAATATTTATTCAATTTTGAATAAATATGAGATATAATTAATTTAAATGTGATTTATTGTTATATTACTTGGTTGACAATATAATTATGTGGGAACATATTAAATAATTATTTTTTATATAGATTATTGTAGATTTTAGTTATAATCAATGATACATTTTTTAGTTTCTAAAAACATAAATACATAGGAAAAGTTTCCATTAAAAATTTGAAATATTTATAAGAGGCCAATTATAGTATTATATATTACATAGAGACAATTAGAGAGATAATACCTCCGCCATATAAAATTTTATTGATACAAAAAGAATACATATAATTATATTTATTAAGAAAAATATATATCAATAAACTATTCTTTAACATGATTTCACTTCAAAATTATCTGTTATAATCCTCATATATATTGGACCACATGATGATATAACTAGAAGAACGTATGTTTTTGTTCAAGAAAACAATGATAAAAATTTGACAAAAGGGAATCAAACTGGAATTCAATTTTTAAGTATTATTTTTTGAATAAAATTAAATTAAAGATTATGAACATTATTTTAATACATATATATGAATACTATTTTACCAAATATTATGTTTCTTGTTGATATTTATTAGAAAAAATTTTAATGATGAATTATACATTCTATTTCAAAAAAATATAGATTATATATAATAGGTCCTAGTAAATGGCCTTTAACCTAATTAATTTCCAAAATTGAATGAAATAAATATCATGATCAGTATAGACTCCTCTTTAGTATTTATCATGTCTGTGGGGGATCAATGTTTCTTCTCATCATATAGATTATGGGAAATGATATAAAAAATTATCTAAGTCTGATTCATCTCGTTCTCAACACAGATGAATCTAAATGAAAAATAAATTGATAATGACTTTTTTCATAAATATTGATGACTAATATTATGCTACATTATAAAAATAAAAAACCTATAAGGAAAATCACTACCTTATTTCAATAAAAATGAATATTAAATTATTCATCAAATAAACCCATGAAAATTTGATACATTATAATGGAGAAAAATGTAAAATAATAAATGTATAATCAGAAAATTTGGATCTTTACAATATATAGGATCATCCACCATAAATAAATCTATATAAAAAAATTGAATATTAGTAAAAAAATTGACATTTTTGAGGAGGAAAATATATAGAACATTGAGAGGAATTTTAGTGAATAATATATATAGAAATAAAATGTTTTTAATAGGAGGTAATATGATTATTTTAATATTAATCTAAAAGTTCATAAAAAATAAAATTTTTCAAAAGTAATATTTGGAGCAAAAATAACTGATAATAATATTACTTTTATATTTAGTATTTATAAATGTTAATGATAAATTATAATTGATTCAACAATGAGAAAAAGTGGACAAAACCTTTAGATTAATTCATTTCTAACACCATTTTTAAAACATAGTAGGGTAGTAGCATCTCTGGGATTTTTCCATGACCATGCCCAAGAGGATAATCAACAATTGAGGGTCTAATGAAATAAAATATGAATGATGTTCATAATAGTGAATATCACCACTAGGTCAGGGATAGTTTTTCCACACCAATAAACTACCTCAATTACACACCTCATCCATAGGGCGTATTCTAGCACAATAAGGGGTTATGTGTCTAGAACATCGAATCATAAAAGTATAACTTCTATTGGATAAATGAAATGATTATTTTATCAATACCATTTTTGTTATTAGTTTTTTAATAAAATATTCATGAAAATAAGTAATATTTGACAATTTGATATTTGGATAAATAAAAAAATACATTATAGGAATATGTATACAATTCTATAGTGAACATATGTATTATAGATAAATTATATTTATGTGTAATAATATCATAGGATTGTATTTATTTAAATATAAATTATAATATAATTTTATAAAACATTGTGAAATTTGAATACATGTCAAAAATTAGACTATGAACTAAAAAATTAAATTTTCAATAAATAAGGATTTCTAATATAAAAGGTAAAATAATAATTATGTAAAGTTATTATGAAAAAAATCATTGTATTTGAAATCATCATGTTAATGTTAGGTTATCCTGAATTTTTAAAAAATTTCTAAATTGGTTTATTTTTCAACGAATATTAAAAATATATTATTTTTTGTTTTTGTTATTTTTTATGATTTAATATATGTGTTCTAATGATATAATAATTAATTAAATTAAATACATGACCTAAAAATGTCATCATGTTAATATTATGTATTTTAATGGATTTATATAAATTTGATTACATGAAAATTACTTTCAAATATCTAAAAAAGAAATTATGATTTTAAAAACTATATTTTGTTGAAAAATCATATATCCATGTCTAATGTAATAATAAATTTTGGATTTTAGTTATAACATATCAAAATATATTAAAACATGGTTTAAAAATCTAAAACCATGAAAACCCATATGGGTAAGGCAATGGTTTTTCATATTCCACTAATAGAATTCCAAGACTTATATTCATAAATAATTAAATATTTATTCAACTTTTACAATAAATAATCACCCATGCCCCATTCCACATCACTCCAAATTTACAATCTAGGATGTTCAGGATAGTTTTCATTCCAATGAGTACCTCCATATTATTATTATTTCCTCAAGATTCCATCATTAGGTATTAGGAAGCAACTCTTCATGTTAAGGGAATTATTCATTTCCTCGTTCCATTCTAGTAACAATTTTGTGGAATGTATTCAAAAATATGTATTAAAATGTGTACAATTTTTTTATTATCCCATTACTTATAATATTGTTTTTCATCAATGTGATACTTTCATCGCTTTCTATTATTCCATTTGTTTAATCCACATTATATATCATCATAATGATAAATTTTATTCTTTAATCTATCACTTTCACATGAATAATTCATATATTGTAAGAAAAATAATTTCCAAATACATGTGTATTAATATATCCATTAATTTAAAATAATCATTTAGGGATTTATATTTATGACACCGATAATACCTTTCCATGTGGTAAAAATGATTTAATATTCAAATATTTAATCATTAACATTCTAATAATTTAAAATCAAACTCATTATTTATTCTAAATTGGTTATTGATGAATTTATTTATATTGATAAATGTCAATCACATGAATTAATATATATGAATGGTGCATTCCGAAAAAACTACATTATGTTTGGTAAATTATTAATCTCTATAGATGGAATGTTTTATGATTCCTTGGTGAATAACCAAGGTCATTATGATTTTGGTCCTCAGGGGGATGAACCTTAGTGATACGTTTAGGAATATAACATTTTTTATGTTCTTTCCATATTTACCAATTTTTATTCATGAAATGTTTATTATAATATGCTTAATTTTCTTATAATCACTCTATATTGATATGCCTTGGGGTCACATCCCAAATATCTCCAATTTTCTCCCTTAAATTGATTTATGCACACCACATTCTTTTGATGTTTGTCCCCAGGATATGAGATGTAGAAAAACTAAGATAGTATAAATCAATATATAATTATTTCATATATATTAGAATATTTTATATGTTATAATTGTATAATGTTTCTAATTTATATGAAACTAGACCAAAGAAGATCATGTGAGTTATTAAGTGTCGGTCTAGCTAATGATTTTTTTTGTATTGATAAAAAGGAAGGATTCCATAGTCGACATCGTTTAACCTTTCCTATATATTGAAATTGGCATTTTAAATATTTAGTAAAATACCATGGGATTTGTATATATATTGGGAAATTTCCTAGAATTTTGGATAATTATTGTGCATCATGTTTCCAAGAAATGAAATTCCTATCTAGAAAAAATATACGGGAATGGATCTGTACATTTTAGCTATATGTAATAACTCAAAAAAGGTTTCCTTAGGAATTGAATCAACGGTCGAATAGTGCATGAAAATGTTCCTTATTCCACACATAGTTTGACACTCATAGGGGATAGGTGTAGTTTATCACATACCTTTTATAAACCACAATGGAAGGTATATATGACATGTAATTGTTATTAGATGAGGTTAAAATAAAAACATCATATCTTAATGAATTATGGAATTGAAATATTCATGTGCATGATGAATCAACTTTCATAGTCTATAAATAATAACATGAATCTTTTCAACATCCAGATTCACCTTTAATGGATTTTTTTTGTTAAATCATTCATGAATCAATGACCACCTTACTTAAGTGGACTTATGGATCTATTAATTTTAAAAAAATGGATTACCTCTATAAAAAATAATGTTTATATACACTATTGTTTTGATATATAGAATGTCACTATGGTATTTTAATTCATAGTTGGAGAAGCATATTAGTGTTATGTAGTGATTACGAATGCATCACCCATTAGAGGAGATTGATTTAATATAGTCGTAAAAGATCAAGAGAATATATGTCAAAAATTATATTCTTCATTTAATGAAAAAAATTATGTAGATAGAATTATTAGATTTAAAATATATAAAAAATTAATGTTTGGGAAGATATGAAATGATTTTTATAAGGATTACATAAAAAACCTATATCTATTTTATCGATCCAAAGGGAAAAGATAAGAGGTTATTTTGTGGGGTAAGTTAAAATCTTCGGATGAATATAGTAGATGGAAACAATGAAAATTATAATGTTATAGTGTTTTCTGAGTTTAATTTTAAAATTTATTTTTGAGAGTCACAAATATCATATAGGACATATGAAAATAAGAGACAAATGTATTCAAACCCGAGGAGAAATTTTGATCATGGGAAAGGAGGAAATAAAATGTAACATCCCACATAAAAGAGATGGGTGAAACAATTGGGAAATTGTGTGATTTTTAGTGGAAGATGATAAATGAGTGGAAGATATTTAAATATAGTTCATAATTTTTATATTGATGTAAAGCCTCAATATATAAATGAAAAGCACAATTGGAATATGGTTCATTCAAATCCCGAATTTTAATGCTTCAGGTGTATATAGCTAGGAACATTAATTAAATGTTCGAATTAGTGGATATTTGAGGCAATTGACTATAAACCTCCTCAGATGATAAGAGAGAAATTTTGGGCTTTCATAATAACAATTACTTAAGTATAGCTTCCAAATTATGAAGTTGAAGGTATAATCATCGTGGTATGAATTCTAGAATGTACCTTGTTGGATAGTAGTCATACTCATACCTTTATTTCATCCATTTTTTCACATAATGTAGAATCAAAAATAGAATATCTAGAAATTGATTTCTTTATTAAAACACTGTAAATAATTATCTAAGAATTAAATATGTATAGAAACTCTGGTATCAAAATTCGTGACTAAAATCTATTCAAATATAAAGTAGTCATTACTATGGTGTAATTAGGAAATATAATATGGATATGATTTCATTGAATGCATAATACTAAGATAAAATACATAAGTAATGATATTTTTGTGGTATTTATTGGAAGGGAAAGGGTTATTTTAAAAGAATATATATTCTAGGTTGAACTCTTTCTTGAATAATAGCCTATAGGATTATTTATAGAAATTTATATTCAAGAAAAATACAAAAGATACTGTCTACTGATTGAAAATGTCCCCATTATTAGGGAATGCATTGATGTATTTCCAAAATATTTACCCAGACCACCCCAAGAAATAGAAGAAGAGTTATCCATTTATCCCATATCTATAATCTATCAAACATCAAAGACGTCATATAAAATGGAATATGTGGAGTTAGATGGATTAAAGCTGATACATAAATTTTTTTATAGATTTTGTTGACAAAGTTTATATCATTGGGGGGTACCTGTATTTCTCTTACAAATAAAGGATGGATAAATTTATATATTAATTTATTATAGAGAATATAATGGGTTCATCATGAAGAAAAAATATCACCTTTAAAAGATTTATGATTTAATCAAATAACATTATGGGGATCCATATTTCTCTAATCTTGGCCTCTAATATCAGTATCAGCAGCTAAGGGTGATGAAATAAGATATTTTAAATACTCCCTTTTGATCAAGATATGGGTATTATGTGTTTTTTATTATAATCTTCTAGATTAATTCTCATATTGAAACATCATGAGATTTTAAAATAGGAACATCATGTTCGATAGTGTGTATGAAATGTTACATCAATCTCAGTATATAATATAACACTCTGAGAATTTATGATATATTTATTTTTAAATAAATTCATTCTCCTCAATTGCTTTAAATTCATTCTACAGTATTTTTGAATGAAACACTGGTCTCTTTTTAAATTATTATTATTTAAACATTACCATTATATCCAAGACATAAATAAGGTGGGTGTGAATATTAATAAATTTATTTCGGAAAATTTATTTTTTACACATGTATAAAATATATTAAATGGTTATCTATTGATACGAAATAAACAAAGAACCATTTAAAATAGAAACAAATGTTTTTTTGGAAAAAATTATTATTTTTCAATGGTTGACTATTCATACATTTTGGACATGATATTAATGTAATTTACCACTTTTTGAAGATATATTAGAATACATAAAATTAATTTATGAAATGTAAATTTCAAAATTTTCATTGGGGTAATTTTTTTTAAAATTTATTAAATGTTAAAATGATTAGTTAATAGAGAAAACACTAAATTTTAATTGAAAACTACCTTCTCATTTAAATTTTTTATAAAGTTAAATTATATATTAATTTTATTATAAATTAAAGATTGTTAAGTTATATATTAATTAGTCTAATTTTTATCATTGTAATAATTTTAATATTTATGTTTTATATAAAAATTGTAATCTTTTGAAAATTTTCTCTTTGAACACCCTCTTTTACAATGTGTCTGTGGGATTAATTTTAAATTATATTTTTTCACTTATATGTATGGTGTTTTTTAAAATTATTTCCATATATTTAATAATAATAATTCATAATATATAATAATTGGAAAACAATATTTATCTAAAAAAATAGGAAAATAGTTACATCTTTCTACCGTGGTTAAGGGAAAACTAATTTATCGAGGGTCAAACTAAACAGATAATGATTAAAATGAAAAAAATTTATGAAATATATTTTAAGAAAATATTTAGACACTATCTTGTATAATCTCAAGAATACTATATTTTTTAATTTTGTGTCATGTGGAAAATGTGGTTATTCCAATTTTCCAAAAATTACAAGTGTGCCACTCACCACACTTATAAAATGCCACCCACACAATACTATTATTCAAATAATTTCACCATTTTACAGAAGAAACTATCTAATAAAATGAATTAATAAAATAAATACCCCCTTTAGGTATACCCTATTTTCAGAATAAATCCTACATTGGATGTATTTTGGGGTAATCCAAAGAGGTTACCTGAAGAAGAGGCAATGTTCATCAATGAGCGTTTTTAAATTTTTTCATCATACACATCCTTCAATTATTATTAAACTATAATGATTTTATAACCATAGAGTATAACATATACTAATATTTTATAATATTATTCTAATAACCTATAAACATCCCCAATTCCATCAAATGGGTTATGAAATCAACATTTGTGTGTAGGTCAGATTACGACATCACGAACCGATGTCATTTGGGTTTTCATTACCGCCACTAACAGTTATGTATAATGTTGTATATAAATTAAATATATGATATTTATAAAATAATTATAAATATGGATTTATTTAATCATATATATATTTTTTAACATTCCATTCTAAATGGGATATGATAATGTTGCTTGTGTGTACGACAGACTACCGCCTCGCGAAGCGATGTGATTCATCTTTCAATAATGCTTCCATTAGAAGGTGATAATGATAACATTAATGATGATATATTATATAAGTGAAATAATTAATATATTAACAATATTTTTTTCATAGTATAAACAAAATATATCATATTATTTATTTCAATTTTGATTACTTAAATATGAAAACATCATTTGTGTGTGTGTGGACAACCACCTTCAAAAAGTGTTATGAATCTATTTTCATCACCACACCACATCGATGTTATGTATAATTTTAATTAAATAACTAAAATGATATTATTATAATTATGTAATGTTAAAATATTTTTTTCCTAACATCCATAATGATCGAGGAAAGATGGAAATGTTATTCATGTGTATGCACGACGTACCTTCACCCTGAATGTTATGTACTTCATTTCACAAAACCATATATCATGATTGGTAATAAATGTTGAATTTTTCTAAAAAATATTATAATTATTTCATAATTAATTTTCTTTTGGTGATTAAAAAAATAATATTCTCGATAATCAAAACATTCATATTAAAAAAAATGTTAGAAAATAAGGAAATTTACACTAGAAAAATATGAAAATAATGAAATATTATGTTTTAATGGGTTATAAGATGTTATAAAAATATCAGATATAATATTATAAATATTAATATTGTTACTTTGAAATTTAACAACATTTTTAATACTTCTATACAGTAGGTTAAATCATGCTCAAGGAAACGGAAGCACGAGTTAAGGGACTTCTTCTCAAATTGCCTTCATTGAGGCATATTGTTATATTATGCACCCAATTACTTTATATTGTATATACAATGAACCATTGAAAAATAATATAATTATTCCATAATAATTTAAGTTATTTATGTTTTAATTTTAATTAATTCTTCCAAGGGGATTTGAATTGAAAATTACATAATGGTAAAAATTATGGTGGAATCTCACTCTCTTTTTTAATTTATACCTTTCTTTTAAAAAAATAACTTTATTGTTTTAATTTTTCATTATTAATTACATTTATGTTAGATATAAATATTATATAACAATATATATGATTATTTATTAAATTTTATACAATTTCTATGTATGGTTAACACTTTAAATGTTAGTTTATTAACTAGGGAAATATTGATAAATTTGTATCATTTAATCAATAAATATATACGAAGATAAATAACATTGTTAATAAATTAAATGAATTATTTAAAATATATGTAGTTATATATAAAAGGATACATGTGTGGATCCCAATTATATATAAACTATTAATGCATCTATTTGTCTATAGAGACAAACCTGTAGGCCAAATCTGATGGATTTTACCCAATAGTTTTACACTATTTTGAGGAAAGAACATGATGATAGAAGTATCAAGTTACTATGAAATGATGTAAAAAATTAAACATTTCCATCACTGGTAATTTATATATAATATTATTCCAAATAATTTCCCCGTGATATTAACTATGGGTTATTTGTTTTCCCAATTTATTGATTTAACGACAAGTTTTTTTAGTTATTATCCTTTCTGTATTGATTATGTCTTCTCCCATCCTGATAATCATGTTACTTAAATAAATTTTGTGTTTAGATATTTACATATACGTGTTTATTATTATTATTGATTCATAATATATGCTTATATAATCAACCCTTACAAATCATTTTAGATAATTATTATTATTTTTGTTTCCCTATGATATCAAGAATAATTTTTGGAATGGGTTTTAAAAGTTGAAATTATATTTTTTGTAATTAATTATGTTTTATTTTCAATTCCTAAATTAATATTGGTGTCCTATATGTATATGGATCTCCAAAACCACTAAACCAATCAGTCTTTTGGAAAATGGCCAACATTTTGTTTCCAAATTAATAAAGTTGACACTGGATAAGGGTTACTGGATTTAAAGTCATTGTAGTTTTTATCAAAATATGTTTAGTAGAAACCTTGGGAACAAGATTAAAGAAAATAATGACTCTAAAACATAACACTATAATGAAATTTAAGACATGTATATAAGAACATCCTAATGGTTTTTTAAAGATGATATTATGTGGTTTTTCATATCAATAAATCTATGTATAGTAACTACATGTAATTGTTGTTCTCATATAGAGGAACCTAGGTTCAATAACTCTAAAAAGGGAAAATTGGGATTAAACCGATCACCCCTTACTGCCTGACAAGAATCCTTACTATGCACCTAGGTTGACACTCCCATGGTATATTCTTAGAATAATTTATATTTTATTTATAAAACATTAGGAAATGTTTTTAAATAAAGATATTAATGAAGAAACAAAAAATTATGGTTCTGATTCTAAAAATGGGTAAATTTTAATTTCTGTGAACTATTAGACCATGTTTCTAAGTATACATTACGAAATAATATTCATAGTTATATGAGATATTCTAATATATATCATCCCATAGAAATGATACCCAGAAGGAAGAGGGGTATCAATAATCATGGCCAATGTATAGTTTTCCATCAATGGAAGGTAACATAGTGTCTATTAAAACTAAGTAAATAATGGATACATTAGGTTAGATGAAGCTGGTTATAAGAAATAACCATTCCTCATTGGATCAACCTATTCCAATGTGTGATTCTATATTGTTTGATTGATTCATTCGATAGAATCCCCCATCATTTGGTGCGACTACTAATCCAATTATGGTTGATAAATATATTAAGTATATTGATAACATATTTATGGCCTTGGGATGTAGTGAATATGTAATGGTAACACTTATTGTGTGTTGTTTCAAAGATGATTATGGTCAATGGTGTTTTTTGATCAACCATACTATGGAGGAAGATGAAATAAAACTCAAAAAATGGAATGTTTTTTAGGAAGCATTCATCGATAAATATTTCTATCATGAGAAATACACTGAGATGAAAGAAATAGTTTTTTAACTAAAAGAAAAATGATGAATAAAATATTTCATATTATAAACGAATCATTACAAGGTGGACTAGGTATGATATATATTATATATTCAATCTAGAGTACAATATTTAACATATCTTTATAGTACTTTAGACAAGTCTCCAATGTGTGATGCTCTCTCAAAAAGTTTATTCAAATTATGAAATATTTTTATGTAATATAAAAATATTGAATTAATTCACCATGTTTTATGTCTTTATGGAAAGTAAGTGGACATGAGTTTTATATAGAAAATAAGAATAATGGGATGAAGTGAATGAATAATTTTTTCACATATAGTAATTGTTTAGAAAATCACTCCAGTACTTTTATGAAGAGAATAAAATTTTTCTACAAGTGTGGAGAGAATGGATGTCATTCTCATGATTTTAAGGGGAAAAAAATTAAATTTCCAATTCAAAATGATTTCATTATAAGAAAATGAGAACTAAGAAAATAAATTCCCAATGAATCAAGGAAATATAAATCGGATGAATCTAAGGGATCATGGTCATGTTTATGATACTGATACAACTGAAGTGGAATGATTAATGTTCTTATGTATTAAAATTAAATAAATATGTTTTAAGAGAAATATTTTGAAGATATTCTTGTAATAAAAACCAAGAAATGTATATTTATTTTAATGCAATACCATTTTGTAATGTATTAGAAGAAATATGTTAAATGTTAAGAATAAATGTGATTTAGTGTAACATTGATATTTCTATGAAAACACATGATTGATGGAAGATAACCCATACATTGTTATCTATGTTGAGATAATAATTAAAATGATTTATTAATGGGATAATTTATGTTACCATGTAATAGGAATGTTATTTGATTGTTTTTTTGATGTATTTTATTACATATTTGGATCAATGGAATATATTTAAAAACCTGAGATTTTAATTATGTAATAATACATGTTTTCTTTGAGGTATTATTTTTATCCAGGTATTCACATATTTTAATTATGAAATTAATATCCACATCGTATATTCTAGGAAATAAAATGTTCATTTAGTGACCTTAATTTTAAATTTTTTAATTCATATTTGGGATGAGGCTTGAGGACATCTACTTTTAAGGGATTATGTTGAACTTTGGGTGTTATTCGATATATTTTACTAACCAGTATGTATTTAGTAATGATAAATGAATAACATGTTAAGGTTTTTGGGATCATATGGTACATTAAAATTTAATTTTAGGTCTCCAAGAATAAACAAATTCATTTATAGATATTCCTTTTTTAGAGATAGAGATGAAATGGAAAATTATATAAGTTAATTAAAATTATGGAATTATGACTATGAAATAAAAATATTTCATATATATATATATATATTTAATAATATTCCTCGAGTGTGAAATAATTCTTCAACTACAGGAAAATGTTTTAAAAAAAATGATGTCATATTAACAATTTTTTTTATTATATCAATGACTGTTTTCAAATATATTTGTTTATGGATTTCTATCCATTAAAGTCCACCAGACCATGTTCTTTATCACTCCCCATCATTATGTGGGTGATAGTTTTCCCTATTCTGTCTAGGTTTTAAAAACCCACACAGGTTATCCTATTTAGAACCCATTTATATCTTATTCATTAAAAAAATATACTTCCATTTATCACTTATTAATATTATGTTTTCATAACTATTTTTATGATTCAGGTTATCAAAAATGTAATTTTCAATTATTAATCCCATAATTAATGACATAAATATTAAATTATAAGGATGCAATTTATCTAAGACTTTATAATGTAAAACCTTGAGATTTTAAAATATGAACATAATGTTTGATAGCATGTATGATCAATTACCTAATGTGTATAGTAGAATATTACACCCTATGTCTTTAAAATATATTTATTTAAAAAAAATCAATCTCATTGATAACTTTCAATGCATGAAACATCGGCTTTGAACGAAACACATTATTCTATTAAAATATTATTATTTTTACATGATAATTATATCATAGACATTAATATAGAAGGTGTGAATACTAATAGATAAATTATAAAAATGTTATGTATTAAACATTGAAAAAAAAAATTAAATTTTAAAATATTAATTACAAATAATATATGAACCATTTGAAAGTGAATAAATGTATTTTGAAAAACTATATTTTTTCGAATAGAAGACCTGGCATAAATTGTGCACATAATGTAAAATTAATTTTCCCAATTTTATAAAATAAATAATAAATAAATAAACTTCTTTTCTGAATTCTAGTATCAATATTATCTTTGGGTTTAGTTTTTATAATTAACAAAAAATATAATTTTTTCTGTGAATACTAAGAAACACGAAATTTTAAATAAAAACTGCATTTTAATTTTAATCGTTTATATTGATAAACTATATTTAAAATTGGTTTTGAATTAAAATAATTACATTTATATATTAATTAATTCAATTTTTTTCAATGTAATAATTTTCAAATATAATTTTGATATGAAAACTTTGTAAACTATTGATCATTTCCACTTTGAAAACTCGCTTTCTCCTCATGTCTGGGGGATTAATTTTATATTAAAAATTTATACATAGGTGAATAGAATTTGGTAAAATGGATTCCAAATTTGGAATAATATTAATTTATATTATATAATATGGTCAACATATTTTTTGAAAAAAACTAATATTGGAAACTAAAAAAATTATTTACCGCGTTTAAGGTAAAAAATGATTTACCAGGGTTAACTAAAAATATAAGGTTTCATATAAACCAAAAAAATTTATAAAACATATTTATACAATTTAATTTAAAATTAAAAATATTAATAAATTTTTTCCCTTTTAAATGTGAATATCTTGGTTACACCATTTTCCTTCTAAAAAATAAGAAGCATGCCACTCACTTCACTTTTAAATGGTCACCCATATCCACTCTTCTTAAAAACATCACACATTTTTGGATCAACCAAGACCTAAAAAATCACATAAAATATTCCATAAAATTATCCTATATTTCTTATATATATATTAAAAATATGACCTGTTATGTCTTGTCGTGAAAACCTAAAGAGGTTACACGAAGAAAATGTTATTTTCTTCAATGAGAATTTTTATTTTATTTCTTCCTACAACTCCTTAAATTGTTATTAAAACATGATAATATAGTAAAAAAAGTATATTAAATATAATTATATGTTTTTATATTAAGGTTATGAACTAAAACCATCCCCATTTCCATTAAATGTGTTACAAAACCACCACTCATCGGTAGGGTCGACTATTGCCTTCAGAACCGATGTCATTCATTTTTCAACTACCACTTCTCAGGATTGCATGTGAAGATTGATCTAATGTATATATATTATATTTATAACATATTTGTACCTCATTAGTCCTTATATAATATATAACTTTTTTACCTTCCATTCATTAGGGTATACTATAATGTTTCTCATGTGTACGTTAGAGGACCCCCTCCTGAAGTGATGTGATTCTTCTTTCACTAACTCTTTTTATGGACGGTTCAAGAGAAACCGATAATGATAATATATTATATAAATTAAATAAATATTACATAAATGAAAATTTTATCTTTCTATAAAGATAATATAATTTTTTTTACACTTTTTCACTCAATTAATGTGGATAACATCATACATGTATTTGTGGAGTATCACCTTCATAAAGTGATGTGGCTCTCTCTTCACAATCACACCATATGGATTATATGAATAAGAATATTTATACAAATAATATTATTTTATTAATTCTATAATTCTAAAATATTAATTACCTCATTTCTGTAATGATCTTTGAAAAATGGAAATGTTAATCATTTGTATGTACACCCTACCGTCTCCATGATCATAACATACTCCATTTGTCAAAAAAGTATTTAATTAATGGTCTTAAAATTATAATTGATGTATAATTAAGGTAATTATATAATGGTTATTATTATGTATATGATGAAAAAATATTGTATCCACAATAATCATGACTTCCACGAATATTGACAAATGATAAAACATGGAAATTAACACTTGAAACAATAAAAACAATAAAATATTATTAATGAATATGATATAAGATGTTACAAAATGATCATATATGATATTATAAATATTAATATTCTTATTTATTAAATTTAATTAATAGTTGTCAAAAAACAATTCATGGGGTCAAATCATGCTCAACATAAAGTAATCATGAGGTAAGGGACTTTTTTTAAAGGTTGGGGCGAAGCGTCATTTATTATTTAAAGAAAATGAAATACCACTTTTAACTAGGTAGAGGGAGACCCATTACATAGCTCGAAGTCCCAGTGGGGATTTATCCCATTACATGGCACGTAGGCCCAAATTTTTGGCCCAAGGCACATTCTTTGAATAGTAATGCTACATTACTCTACAACTACAATCCTACACAGTATCTGCCACTGCTACAGTGCCCTACCTCTGCTACAGTACCCTCTGTAGCTATAGCGCCACCACTGATATAGTATTCTACATCACTACTACAGTACCCTGTGACCAACGGGCTTTGAACCCCCATTTTTCATGTTGGATTACTGGGTGCCTACCACTAAGCCAAACCCCAACTACCATAAGGTAAGGGACTTCATATTAAATTCCCTTCATTAAGGTATATTGTAATGTTATACACTTAATTACTTCTATTTTGTGTATATAATATCCCTATGAAATTAAATTTCTTGATTTATTAATAACTCATTGTATTTTCTGTTTTATTTTTTAATTATTTCATTTATTATGAATTAACTATAAAATTATAAAATGCGAAATGATATTGTACAATCTCACTATTTTTTGTGATTGTTATCTCTCTATAGAAAAAAAAACTTTTGTGTGATAATTTTTCATTAAAAATTAAATTTCATTTAAACATGATTAATTTCTATGATGTATATTATAATTTCCAAAACTATATACCAATTTTACAAAAATTGAATTCTTTTAATTTTATTCTGATTAACTGGGGAAATATTTATAAATCTGTATCATTTACTAAATACAGATATTTGATAATAATTAACATTATTAATGAATTTAATTGATTAATAGGTATATGAGGATTTATTTTTATATATATACAAGGGAGGGGATAACTATAGAAATCCCCTCGATGCATCGATAGGTCTCATGAGAACAAACAACATGCCAAATCAGATGGGTTATTACAAAGTAGTTTGAAACAATCTTATGGATAGATATTAACAGAATAAATATCATGTTCTTAAGAAATTATGTCAAATAATTTATGATTTACAACATTGAGAATTGATTTTTCTTATTACACATGATATTTCTTCCATAATATTATATTTGGATGCATTTAATTTTAATTCTATCAATTTAATGGTAAGTGTTTTTAGTTATTTTCTTTGACATAATGATTATATTTTATATAATTATGATATTAATTTAATTAAAATAAATTTTTTATTAAATATTTAATGTTCCATTGTAATTTTTCTTATTTATTCCTGATATTCGCCACTGTTCTTAACCCTTACAAAGAATTTTATCTCATCCTTATTTTTTTCCTTTGCCTAGGATATGAAGAAGTATTATTGGAATCAATTTTCAAATATGGAGTTCATTTCATTTTATTCTATAATATTTTTTTTATTTACCATATTAAAATGGTTTTCATTTATGTATCTGGTCCTTTAAAACTTTTAAACAAACAATGAATTTGGAATTTAAAACTTTGTATCGATTCCAATATAAAAAATCAAATACCTGATCTAGGTTGCAGGATTTGGAGTCCTTACACCTTCCATGTTTAGGGTTTTTATAAAAAGGATGATTAAAGATGACCTTAATAAATTTCCACTGGTATTTATTGATTCTGTCATTATATATTCCAAAGGGTTTGAGGATCATGAGGATCATCTAAGGGAAATATTAAATACTATAAGGGAATTGAAGATATATATTAAAATTATTAGATGAGAGTTCTGGTAACTATAAGTAGCATTATTGGGGAATATCTTTACTACTGAATGAATCTCTATTGATACTTCTAATACAATGTCACATGAGGAGTGGTTGTGTCCTACTATTGTACGTTATATTAATAGTTTCCTTGGACTAGTAGGATACTATAAATTGTATGTGAAACACCTTTCACAACATTATAATCCAATAACCATGTTAACATAAAAAATAAATATGTTTATTTAGATAAAATAATATGAATAATGATTCCACTAACATGAAAAGAATTTGGTTAATGAATATATTACAACTTTACCGACAAATCATGGTAGGTTTTTCATATATATTTTTTAATCCTTTAAAATTATTGGACATGTACTCAGAACAAATGAAATATTGATTACATATTCATCATGATAGTTAAATCTCCATGAAAATATCAATCCTAATCCCGACCTAGACATACCTATAGTAATATATTCTCTCAAGATATAGAGAAAATATAATTATTTTAAAAAAAAAAATTATATATCCTCTAAGAATATAAGTATGAGGTATATATTCTCATTAAAGGAGATCAACATGTATTGGGGTTGATGGTTAGATCTATCAATAGAATTTGATTTCTCTAATCACTATATACTAGGAAAGATAATTTAGTAGATATCACTATTAGAAGAATTGAATACACTACTAGTCATTATGTTGATTCTGAAAGAACGTATATTCTAGGATTCACAATATATGGATGTGGAAATCACAACAGATTGGATTACATCATAAAATTCAATAATAATTTACCAAAAAATTATCCAATAAAGGACCATTTATCACAAAGGTATGATGTATATATTAAAAATAATTTTAATTTTATAATATTGGGAAGGATTTATAGATTCCCAATCGATGAATATTTTTTCATTCAGTTTTATAAAGAATTTGTTTCATTAAATAACATATATTTAGAAATAACTATTATATAATTGACAAAAATAATACTTTTTATCCATCAATGAATTACCATGTCATACCATGACATTTGAGATCAATTATAGAGGGTTAAAAGGAAGAAAAATATAGTTTCATGTACCTCTATGGGCTAAAAATTCTCGTTACTTAAAGTAGATTTAAATAATTCCATGGGGTTGATGTAACCATTTCATACACCCTCATAGAAATCAGAGACCATCACCATGTAATTTTTAATTTATATTCTAAATAAATACAAAAAAAAAATAATATCTAGGTCATGGTGGATATCCTTAGTAGGGCTTCAACAATTATCATCCTTTTATGGGACTTATATATAGGCTAAAATTCTAGGATATACATAAAGGAAGTTGCGAGGATCTATCAGGATCCACATTCAATTGATTTTATTCTTCATTTAAGGTTCAACACTAAATTATTGATAATTATCTAAAATTATATTGATCCTAAATTGAATTTTAGTATGGAATATCACCCCTTAATCTATAGATAATCATAAAGGGAAATTCTTTCAATCGATCAAATTATAAGGGAAAACTCAATGAAAATTAAAGGATGGGGGTCAAAATCTCTTATTATTAGAGTTCTAGTTCAACATCATAATCCACCCAATTATTTAAATGGATCCATTTGAAGAAAAATATGGGAATTGATGAAAACGTAATACTTTTGGGGATGAATTTGGGGAAAGAAATATGTACGGACCCACAAATGTCAAAGTTATAGAAATTTTTTTCCAAGACATCTAAGATAATATAAAAATTTATCAGAGAATGTAGAAGAGAAATGGTGAAAACAATCAATTTAACTTGGAATTTGAAGTTGAAGATAAGTTATTATTTCAAATACCACCGTAGATTAGAGTTTTGTGGTTTCAGAAACATTGAGATCTTTTCCATTGGTACATTGTCCCTTTGATATACATAAAGGCATAGTATTTGTGTCCCATCTACTTAAAATTCCATGAAATGAGGATTATCTTCATGATGTGTCCCAGGTATAACTATTGAATAAGTACATACCTAATCTAATCAAATTTAATTAATTAGATGTTTGTACAACATTAGAATGACCTCTCTTATGAGGATAATCCAATGAATATTTTGGATTGTAGAGACAAATATCATCTCAACAGGACAATGAATATTGTCAAATTATAGTGGGAAAACCACAATATTGTTGGGGTGATGTGGGAACCTAAGACAAGGATGAAAGAAAATTATCCTCATCTATTCTCAACAGATTATATGAGATGACATTTCAGGGAAAAAATTTCTAAAGGGGTAATAATAAAAATATATAAATTTTATGTGACTTTTATATCCTAAATGACTATTTCATATATTATATAGAATTACACACATAATAAATTAAAAATTGGGGAACAAATATTTCATTGATGACTAACAACACATTGATCAACAATTTCATACATGAAAATGGAAAACATTACAATAAGAGTATAAATATTTATTAATAAAAATATAATTTGATAATTTGGATCAGTCCAATTTGTTAGGATCACCAACCCAATGAAAAAATATTTATAAAATGAATAGAATAATTTTAAACCAATTGAAATTTTATAAATAGAAAAGATATATGACCTTAAAAAATGATGTGAATTAAATATTAAAAAATTGGAAGGTAATTATTGAAGATAATATTACATTTTCATAGTAATACAATCATTGTCAATATGACTATTTATTAATATGAATTTTGGGAAATTTTATGGTATGTAATTATGTTACCATTTAACCATGTGTTTATAAAAGGTATTGATATATGATAACTGATTCATAAAGGAGATATAGTGGCCTCAACAAGTAGGGTCAGGCATTTTGAAGCACATTTTTTAGAACATGGGCAGGATGTAGTATCAATAGGGGACCCCCTTCATCAAGAACAATAATAGATTAAACAGGTGAATCTTGAATGAAATAGACTATAAATTAATTTCAAGTTAGTATACATGACAACTAGGATATTGGTAGGTGGGATGCCTTATAAAACTTTCATCATTATGCACCATATAGTTATGGAATATTATAGTGTAATAAGGGGTTAAGTGTCTAGAACTATGTATAATAAAAGTGAAACATCCCATTTATAAATGAAATAGTTATTTTTAATGATCATTTTTTGGTAATAATTTGTTTCAAAAAATACTATTGAATATAACATGACTTTAGAATATTATTTTTGGAATCAAATAAAATTGTAATTTCCAAAAATATATAAACTGTTATAATAAACTAAAGTATTCTATATAATTTTTAATTTCCATTATATATCATTTTAAAACACAATTTATTTACATATAAATCATAATATGATTTTAAAATGGACTATAGATTTTTTATATTTGAATGAATTTTTACTCTGTTATAAAAACATATATTTTTTAATAAATAACATTATATTAAAGTAAAAGTAAAAATAATCATATTTATATTTTTTAAAAAATAAATAAATTATTTGAAATCATTATATTAAAATTAGGTTAGAGTGAATATTTAAAAATATTCTATAATACGTTATTTTTAATTGAATTGTAATAATACATTTTTTGAGTATATTTTACATTATTTAATAAGTGTAATACTGATCTAAAAATTAATTAAACAGAATACATGACCTAGAATATAATATTTTATTAATATTGGGTAATTTAATGGATTTTAATCTATTTCCAAAACAAAAAATGATATTCCAATATTTAAAATATATATCTGATTTCAAAAACTATATTTTGTGGAAAAACAATTTTACTTGTCCAAAGTAATGTTAAAATATGGATTTTTATTCTAATATAATAAATTACAATAAATTCTGAGTTAAATTTCTAGAACCATGAGATATATCCATTGACAATCCAATGGTTTTTCATTTTCCAAAACTAGGAATTCAAAGTCATATATTTGGAAATAATTAAATAATTCCTAATCATTTAATATAAAGACACGCACATCCCTCATTCCACGCCACTTAAAATATATAACCCATTTTGTTTGGTTATTTTACCTCCAAAATAGTTCCTCTAAGGAGATATTATTTCTTCAAGGTTATGTCCTCATGTTTTTTAAGAACCACATGGTAAAAAAATCAATTTCCAATTTTAATTCACATAACTCTTTTGTTGAATTTTTTATAAATGATTCATTATAATATATAAATACCTATTGTATCATTAAATTACTTAAAAAATAGTGTTTTATCAATGGAATACGTCTTCCCCCTCCCCTTATTCCATTTTCATAATTAACATTTTATATTATCACATTGCCAAATTCATTTATTTAATTTATCTATTTCATATGAGAAATTTTTATATTGTGAATACAAAAACCATTTTATATCCTTTTACTCACCAATATATAAACATAACATTTTTATTTATGGATTAACATGTATGAATCCTATATACAATTTTTGTATGTTAAAAATGATATAATGTTCAAATATTTATTCGTTTATATATATATTTATTTTAAGAGAAACCCATAGTCTTCATAGGTTATTGATGAAATAATATTTATAATCTATGTGGAACACATGAATTTATACATATTTAGGGCGTTCCCTGATATCACTCTAATCTTTTGGGTAAATAATTAATCTCTAAATATAACATGTTTTACAATACCTTGGTGAATAACCATAGTAATTATGATTTATGATATCATTCTGATAACCCTTGGTGATATTCCATTCAATGGATCATTTTTTTAGAAATTATTCTATGTTATTATTTATAACCTATATGTTATTTTATTCCACATTTTTTATGATCTCTCCATAATAATATACCTTCTGGTCATAAGCTAAATATCTCCCATGTTTACTCCCTTATTAGGATTTATGCTCACACTTTAATTTGGTTGTATATATCCACGATATGACATGTACTACAAATAACATATTATGAACCTATGATGAACCCTTACATGCGTATTACAATATTTTATGTTTCATTTATTTATTATAATTAAAATATCAATGAAACTTATCCATAAAAGATATTGTGTTTTATTATGTCTTCTACCATATAATAAATTTTTATTGAATTAAAAAAAGTGGGATTACATATCATTAGGGAACAATTGTTGGATTTAAAATTAATTTATAAATAGTGATTTCTTATGCATTTAATTGTTTTTTGATAAACCTGAAGATAAATTAAATCCAAAGTTTTGGAGTTTAATTATAAATTTTGTGACGTTTTGGGTACATTCTACAATAACTGTAATAAATATTTTTTTTTATAGGAAGCACATCACCTTATAATGTATCATTCCATAGGAATCTACAAGGTATATATCCTAGTTACTAAATTTTTATGTCTTCCTATATAACTAGTTAAAAGGGGAAATCCCCTTTTTGAACGATTGAATTGATCACTATGTGTTTCTCTTCACTATCTTCTAAGTAATATGTGATTATTTTTATGGGTTTAGACATTATGATAGATTTTGTGGAAAAAAGATATTTAAATATATTAATATTATTCCTTATTTAGAAATCTTATATTGTGGTAAAAATTTCTGCCAAATATATACATTGGCATTATTATTGTTTTGCAGATGTCAACAGAAGTACAAGATACTAAATATTTTGGAATCTCCCCATAATTCAATTGAATAATAAAAATAAATGATACTAGGTATGTGATATTATTTGGGATGATGTAATTGTTCTAGATATCCATGGCTCTTCCAAATTGGCCTTTACTTGGTTTTTTGGTGAAGCTACACTGCACTTCAGTGAAGAATAATCATTACATGTGGTTTGACTATTTTTAGGGACATGAGTATTAGTGTCTTAATGGATGAATAATACTTATATTTTCACAATAAATTTATTAAAAGTCCTTACCAAGACCTCTAGTCCATAACCATTTTCATTCAACATTGTAGATGGATTCATTATCAAAATATAGTGATCCATCACATATGGAGTGAGTGAACAGAGTGAAACAGATCCTATCTCTCAATGGATACAAAATTATTCTCCTATTGATTTTATCCTCATTATACTACATGATAAAATAATATAATTCATTGGTTCTAATTATTATATAAAGACCATAATTGTGGAAACCTGGTGCCAATTTCTTCTTTGTATGATATGAACATGATACAAATGATTTGATCCAAAGTTATTTATTAGTTTTGTTGTATCTGTAATATAGATACATACAAGATTACCAAATTAATTTTTAATAAAAATATAACACATATATTTTTAATAATTTCATTATTTCATCTATAATATCATTTTATATAATTTATAGTACTATGCTTTTATTGTTGTGAATGAAAAAATGAGTAATTTTAGAAGCTCTAGAAAAGTAATATAAGGCATAATATATCATGAGTAAATGAAAAATAATCAATAAGGAATAATTTTTATGGAAAGGTAAATATATGAACACACATCCAATTTATTTAATGATATGAAAATAATTATTTGATAAGGCGTAATCAATATAGAAATGTACATAACTAAAAACACTATACATTTAATCAATACAATATGAATTAAATTCATCCTTATGTAATATAATTGTGTAAATATTATGGATAGTTAGATAAGGAATAATTAATATGTAAATGTGAATAAATAAAAACACATGTGATTTAAATAGTAAATTTAGAATGAAATTCATCCAAATAAAATATTAGTGAAAAAATATCATTGATAGTAATAAGAAAATTCATTGTGAATGAAATTTTTAATTATTGGAACTCATAATCTCAGACATCATGATACATCTACTTCCAATACCATTCACAAGATAGTTTTATACTCCAATAAAAACCCATTTAATGCTAGATTAATTATTTTCCTCCCAAGAATATTTATGTATAAAGGGGATATATAATTTTGGAAAACATCAACCACTGAATTTCCATATCATTCCTTGTATATATAATAAGAAACATAATTTGTGAACATTGTGCCTTGTCATAAAATATATATATTTAGTAAATACAACATATTTCTCAATATTTACAAGAGAAAAATAATAATAAGCAATATAGAGCAGCAAATACATAATTGAAATAGTTTTTAATAAATAAAAATATCCAAAAAATAATATATATATATATGTATATATATATAAGTGAAATTGATGGTTTAATGATGATATTAATGTTAAAATTTCAAGGGAAAGTTATTGAGTATAAAAATTAATCAAGTTACTGAATGTAAATGCATTCCCTCACCATGGTGGACATATACCATCCATATAATGAATATATTTGATATCAATAAATCATATTCCCATTGGATTATTTTTAAATTAAATTGTGTTTTTATGAATATAAATATCATAAAATTATATTAACATCATTTTTGTGAAAAATAGCAAATTTTTTACTTTGAATATATATTTTTTTAAAAATGTTCAAAAAATATATTGAAAATAATTTTCCATGAAAATAATGGCTGATATTTTTAATAAAATAATTAATACATTTTTTTCTTTACATTGGGAAATTATGTATATATTGTACATGTTAGAACAATGATTCCTTTCATATTTTTATTAAAAACCAAACGAGACTTTTTTTAAAAATTCCATGAATATTACATTATATTTTAAATATAAAATATCTGTAAAAATTTATTTAGTATGTACTTTGGATAATTTTGAAAATATTAATGAAATCATTTTTAGAAAATATGGTTTTGGATGAAAAATATTTTTTAATCGAAACGGTAAATAAAGCAGGATTTTATTAATATCATTTTCCAAATAATTTTATGTACCAAGGAGAAGAATATGGTACTATTTTCTAAAAAAAATCATAAATAAATCTAAGAGAATAATATTAAAGGGTTTTATTATCTAATTTTTAAATAATTTCATTGAATCTAAATTCATGCACAAATAATCTCGATTAAAATGAGATTTTGAAATAAACCCTTACAAAGATCATAACATTTAAGTGAGAGATAAACAATGAATTGATTCTATGTAAAAAACTTAAATCCAAATAAATCATTTTAATATTAAATATAATATCTTCAAATTTAATTATGCACATAATCTTATATTTTCATAAATAATGATGATGTAATATAACCTAATCAAAAAAAGTTGAGTTATTAAATTCTTTACCAATTTGTAATTATCATCTAAAGTAACCTTGAATGAAATAAAAAAATTAAGACATAAAATTCCATAAACTATTAATGAATAATGATATTACATGTCAATGGGTTTTTATATAAACCATTTAAATGAAATTAGGTTCTTAATATTACAATATTTCTCAAAGAAGGGAAATTGGGATGAAGTCACTCACAACACACTACCTTTTGGTTAAACATGATTTAAACACCTATATAATTGTTATAAAAATTTTATTAATTTACACCATAAACATATCCCTACATATAAAATGATATATGATCCACTTATATCATTTTACAATCCTTATGTTGATAATATTTCATTATTTCCATTGTTTTAGGTGTTACTTGCCTTATTTTCTCAAGTGTATTTTCCATTAATGATCCAGTTCTAGAAAATGTTATATAGTTCCATCATATATAGAATAATATTTTTTTTATAAATACAATTTTTTATTATATAGATTTTTTGAAAAATTATTAAAATTTTTATATTGAGAATGGATCACATTGTTTCTTGGGGCTAATAAGTCATATGTACGCACGAGCGGTGTAATCATTTACTTAATTGGTAAAAGGGTAGTAATAAAGGTGATATATTAATTTCAAATAATAAATATAATTTCATATATATCACATATTTTGACTAAATTAATCTTTATTAAATTCTATATATGTCATCTTTAAAAAAAATTACATCGCTTCATGAGGCGGTAGTCTGTTGTACACACAAGCGGCACTATCGTAATTTTTTTTGTAATGGAACATTAGAAGGTATACATGATATTAAAATTCATGAATTATAATAATATATAAAATATGATATATATTTATTTATATTTTATTCTGTGTTAACCTCATGAAAATACCTATCCTTGAAATGCGTTGATGTAAAAAAAATTACATCCATTCACGAGGTAGTAGTATGTTATACAATCAATTAAATATTTTGTTTCCAATTTGATGGAAGTGGAGATGGAAATAGGTAATTCATATGATATAATAAAAAATATTAATATGGAGTATTATAAGGATATAATAATATCTTGTTTTAATAATATTTCAATTAGGTTGATGATGAAAAAAATTAAAAATTCTCTGTTAAGAAAGTTACCTCTTCGTTATACATATTCTTTAGGATTACACCAATGTCCTTAAAAAGTTTGATTTATGATAAATTCATGGGATCTGGAATGTTGGGACTAGATTATAGAATTTAAATTTTTAGGTTTTTTCTGAATCAACTATCTATGTATGTGGGAATATGGGACGAGATGGGTTGGCAATTTATATGTGGGGGAGAGGATATAAATGAAATTATTTAAAATATTAAATTACACTCATATGGTTAGCATTCCACAAGCCTCAAAAATAGGTAATTATATAAACATATTGGATATTATTTTGATAATATTCTATAAAATCAGTATTTTATTAGTTGGAAGTTAATTTTAACAATTATCTTTTTGGTTTGACCCCTAGTAAATCAATTTTTACCTAAACCGTGATAATTAGTTTTTTTTATTTTTCTATTCATAGTGGTCAAAAAATAATATTATATTATTAGATAATATAAATAATTATTATTAAAAATATTAAATCCATTTTGAAAATTCAATTCACATAGGATATAAATTACAATTTAATATTATAATTTTAGATGTGATGAATAAATGGGTTTCAATTAATTTTTTTAATAATTATAGAATATTGTAACATAAAAAATCAATATGATATTGATTCAAATGATCTAAATAATATAAATTTAAGTATTAATTATATAGTTTTACTTTAAAAAATTATAATTTAACAATGTAAATTTTTTAAATTAAAACTTGTTTCCTATATAAATTGTTATTTTTCACTATTTATCTAAAACAATTATGAAAAATCAAAAAAATCAACATAAGAATAATTTGATATGTTTTATTTAAAATATATTTTCTTTTTAATAACAAATTTTATAAAATTGCTTAAAAAAATTAAATAATGTGTGAAAATCATGACTAAAATGTATTTTAGAGAAATATTGTTTTTCAATGAAATTTATTTTTTTCATTAAATTTATTACTATTTTAATTAAAATAATTAGATAAATATTGATTTTATTTTATAAATTTGTATGCAATTTAATTTTCATAACTTATTTTTTACTATTCATTCAAAAAAACTTAATGGCTAGGTTGTAATGGTTAACTATATTATACTCCTTTTAGTCTTGGGGTTTTATTTTGCAAAAACTATAAAAGTGATTTAATTTAAAGAAATATATTTAATGAGGTTTTAATATTGGTTTTTCGAGTAGAATAATCTATCAAATAATATTTTATTATAAGAAAATTTATCTGTCTTATATTCTCTACATAGTCATTAATTTTTTCCCTTTTAAATTAAACTCTTTATCGGTAATCAAAGGTTTTAAATTTTGAAATACCAATAATGAAAACCCCACATAAAAAAATCTATAATAAAACTTCCTATTCATATGAGATAAAGGAAAATATGAATTCCATATCGAATAAAACAAAACTAGATTTCCAAGTCTGAGATAATTGGGGTTATGTAAATATATTTACATAGAAGAGAAGTGTCAATAATTATAGAGATTGATAGAAGTCTATGATCCCAAGAATGTGAGTGAAAAATATAATTTCAAAGACTTTAAAACCATAAATATATGATGATTTTTATGGCCATTAGATTCATTATATATTAATGTAATATGATATCATTTATATTTCAACATCATTTTCATAATGTTGATAAACACTTTTTCTATATATGAATATAGAGAAATATTAATACTTGATGTGCTACCATTTTAATAACAATTTTATCATTTGTTTTTTCTTCAATTAATTTCCAATTTAAAATTTAATCCTATAAATAAATATCCAAAATTTAATTTTTTGTGCCTGAAGAATTAATGTTCACTTTTAATGGGTCTTAAGATCCATAAAAAAGATAAAATTCCTTCCATATGTGTCTAAATATTTTTACAAAGTAGATATGGTTAGAAAAATTTAATAATCTCTAAATATGAATAGTAAAACCACTGGTCAATCAATAATATATATTTTATATATAGTTTAAGGAAACTAGGTTATATATTAATATGACACTTTTATTGGACATTACTGTTGTTTCATCCTTGTAACTCATCATTTATGTGTTCTTGCCTCACGGCCTTCCAGTATGCAATAGGTTTCTACTAAGAATGCATGGTGTCCTTTTTTCTAAAACCATAAAAAATAATTCTTGTGACAATAAAAAACAATTATAGAATGTAATTATGTAAATATAAAATATAGGGTTAACTCTAATGGAACCAATATCATCATCTATATTACCAAAAATAGTAAGGACATTCTTCATTAAATAATTTTTTACTAAATAATTTTTTAATCCAATGGGTTGTATTTCAAGAAATGTTTTCGAAGAATATATTTAGTCATGTTATATTCCCACTAGAAAATAAATTCTAAAGGGATTTTAAAACATTGAACATTTGATAATGCAGGAAAACATAATACCACTAGGGTATCTGTAACTCAACAGTTAGTAGAGACAAATATGATTCAAAAATTTAATACAATCTATACATGTTTCATGATTATTATATCCAAAGTACCATTGGTAAAAATAATTCGATAACTTAATTCACAAATCCTTGTACATAAATACATAATCCATATAATTTAAACATATGTAAATCCATGGTTTAGTGGTGAACAAATAAAATTGGGCATTAACCTAGTTAATTCCATTATTCCCCATATTAAAAATTAATAACTATAAATGACTCCCAAGGATGAAATTTATTTAATTCCATCACGATCTTCATTTTCCATCAGTAATGAATTTAATTACTCATATCTTCTCCTCAAAAAAAAATTCCCATTATTTGTAGACACATTCTTCAGCGTCCTTATCTATATTTCATATATGAATGAAATCAGTACATCATTCTTCCATTCCCACAACCACTCGATCTCTTAGTAAACACAAACCTACTCTTCTCTAGTGGGTCTAAGAGATAGTTACTTTATATATTTTTAATCATATTTTAATAAAATTGAACATGAAAAATTATGATATATTTTACTCCAATAATTATTCCAATTTTTTATGTTAATTATATTTTCTTTCAGAATCTATATTAACATGATTCATTCATTTTTTATCAATTTACTAAAACCAAAAAAACATATTGTGAGGAATAAGAATCTTAGTGGAAAAGCATATAATTATTTATAGAATCTGTAAATTATGTTACCTTATTCCCAATATAATATACCTTAGGTTATACCTAGGTTATTTATTTTCAAAATATATTTAAATTCATCATAATAGTTTGTAAAGAAAATGTGAATTATCCGAAGTATATTTCCCATAAGTGTCACACTATGTAAGCAACAAGCCTTATTTTCTAACATCAAATAATTATCAAGTCAATCCCAACATGCATTTTTCTTATATATTACCCCTAGGGACATATCCCTAAGCACATTTACTTTTAGTATCCAAACATGGATTTAATTTTTTTTATAAAACACATAAAATCTACCTTCCAAAAAATATTAGTGTATTTTTATATACTTTATTTAACAGAGATTCATAGGGTTATGTTCCAAAATATAGGTTTTCTAAAATCTAGTTCAAACATTTTCTACTAAACATGCTCTGAAACCATTTAAAAACACCCCAACCCTTGTAACCTGATAAAATGTGTTCTTTATTAAATCGGTACTAGGTGCATGTGATGGCATCCAAAAGTGATTAATATGTTAATATTATTCATGAAATATATACATAAATGATTACATATTACATTTTAAAAATAGATTTACAAAATTATAATTCCATGATGATCATCATTCCCACTATAATATCCTTCCAAATCATTCATTTTAAATTTATTGTATTCCTGGGAATGGAAAAAATAATTTTTTTTCAATGAATCTCTATAAGAGTAATTTAATGAGGAAGTTATCTTGAGTAAATGAAAAATTTTGAGGAAGATGTAATCAATATGGAATGGTATATAACAGAACAAACATTTATTTTAATGAATATGTTTTCTATGATTATTATTTCTGGCATACTCAATTTTTATTGTTAAATAACATAAAACACATGACAAATAATCAATAAATTGACAATGAAATCCTTCCAGATATAATATCATTTTGAAAATATGATGGATTATAAGATAAGGAATAATCCATAGGGAAATGTAAATAACTAAAAACATTTTAAATTTAATTAATAAACTATGAATGAAATACATCCATTGATAATATCATTGTTAAAATATGATGGATATTTATAAAAAATCATAATGATGGAATTTTTTTATTGGACATCAAAATATCAGGAATCATAACACCTCAACTATCAAGATCCATTAACAAGGCAGTTTAAAACTATGATTAAAAAATCATTTAATGATAGATAACTAATTTTCCACATGACAATACCAATTCATATAGGTGATATATATATTCATTCCCCACCCATCACTTAATGTCCAAAGTATTTTTACTATATCGAATAATGAATTTACTTCACGAAAAATATGTTTTATCATTTAATATCTTTATTGATTAAAGAATACATATTAATAAATATTTTTCTACCTAAAAATATAACATTAAATTAATAATACCATATTTAGAAATGATATATGTTTTAATAAATAAATATATCCATGATAAATAATATGGATATTAAGGATAAATTTATATGTCCACTTATTACATGAAAGCGAATATATCAAGGGAAATTCATTGAATAACAAAGTGAATCCAGAATGATAATTTCAATATTTTCCTTGGAAAAAATTATTATAAACTATAAAAATAAAAATTATGGATGGTATCACAATAATAATTTCCCTTATAAAGTGTGTTTAACATAAAGGTTCGTTTTCATTGAGGATATGAAATACCATAACAATTTCATTATAAACATTATTGGAGAAAATATAATTTTTACTTTGAAACAATTTTAATAATAATAGTGTCACATGAACTGCTTTTAAATTATATATATTTTCAATTTTCTGGGTATCATGTAGTTTGGGTTGAAGCCAATATTAATTTTCTTGTTATTATTTAAAAATGCGCATTTTGGCCTTGAGGGTGTTCAATGCACCACGGTCAAATCCACGAAGCCTTGCCTGGGTCACCCCATGACTTTGCCTAGTTCACTACATGGCCTGCCCAAAGTTTAGGAAAAACTAATGAGGTGAAATGAAATAAATGATGATAATGTTTCATGAATTATTTCAATTATAATAAAAATTGTAATTATTATTATTATTATTATTATTGATAATAATATTTTCATTTATATTTTAATTAGGATACAATTAATATTTATGTTATGGTTATAATAAAATTATTAACATTGTTACTATTATTATTAATATTAAAAATTTTAATATATTTTTTTGCTCTTCCATTATTTTTTTTTCTTTTTTTCTTCCCTCTTTTCTTTTTTATCTATTTCTTTTTTTCATTCCGTATTCCTCCCTTTATCTCTAACCCGTCGCCCCCATATCTACCTCTCTTCCCAATTATTTCACCCCAACTCCCAAAACCCTACCCATAGTCATTGGCCTCCTCCCCCCTTTAGTCCCCTTTCTGGATTCCACCCCCTTCCAGAAAATCCTGAGCTGATGTGAAGCCCCCAACCATTGTGGCCCGATTCCAGCACGGATTTTCAGCGTGCCTCCTATACTAGTCGCAGCCTGGACCGACACGCCCCCCTCGTGGGCCAGTGCCACTCCATCTCTACAACTGATGCATCTCCATCCTTCTGCGTGTGAAACCCCTGTAAAATAATTCCCACTTTATTTTCGTTCAAGTTTTTTTATTAGTTTTGAGGCTCATTTAGGGTTAACTATTGAATATTGTTTTTTGAAATTCCTGAATCTATGTCCTTTTTTGGTTCTCTTATGGTGACATTGATGTCTGATTGACTACTTCACAAATTTTTTTGTGTTTTTGATGTTTAGGTAAGTGATTACATTCCATATCAATTTTTGATAATTTAATTTATTTTTTTAGTTTATTTTTGCCTGATCTATTTTTTATTATGATGGTTTAGACTAGTTTTATTAATTCCATGACATGCATTCCTATCAAAAATGTATTTTTGAAATTAAAAATGTTATGTTTATATATAAATATTATTGTGAGAAATTAGAGGAGGTGTTCATTCAATTGTTTTTCTAGTTAGAATGTTGTTTTTGGAAAAACTTATTGTGCATATGGTTTGAAATTGGTGCCTTTATATGAATTTAATTATGTGATTGTTTCAATGAATTTAAAGTGTTTTCTAAGTCATGATATGATTTATTTATATATTTTTTGTGCTGAATTTTTTTTTCTATTTTTAGGATGTGCAATTGTTTTTTAATGGGGGTTCCAGGTGAAATTTTGGTTTTAAAAATATTTTGTGTGTTTTGTTGAAATTGTTTTTCTCAATTTTTATAATGATTTATTAATGTATATAAAATAATATAATTTTTTGGAAATGATATTTCAAATAAAAAGTTTGTTCCTTTGGCATATTAAACTTGTTAGACATATTTGAATTTTATTTGAATAATTTTTGGGTAGTGGAAAACATTTTATTGTATGTTTATATTATGTTTTTAGTGTTAAAGTTACATTTCTATATGGAATCAAGTGTGTTTTTTTATAAAGTCTCCTGTACTAAATTTAAGTGTTTCATAATATGTTTAATTGGATTTATTTTCCTAAAAATGATTTCTTAAATTGGTGCTTGATATGGTTAAACATGTGATAAATTTTAAAGAGACATTTTTATGTGAAAACAATGGATGTTCTATTTAGATATGTTCTTTAAATTGTTTAAAATAACTTATCAATCCTTGCATGTGATGTGAATTATGGTGTGAATTTGTTTTTGGTGTGGTTTTGGTCAAAAAGGGGATTTTGATTATTCCGTTGGGTGTAAAGCCTTATAGTGAATTTAGAAATAATTTTTGATCTTTTTTAATGAATTGTTGAATGGTATAAAAGGTGTGACGTGTATTTATGAAGTTATATGGTGTGTGTGTGTCCTTAAAATGGGTTTTGGGTATGCAAGTGGTGCATTTTGTGTGTTTAATGTTTTGTTTGGTGTGTGATATGTGAAAGTGATACACAATGTGGATGTGAACATTATTTTGATCAGAAGGGAAAACCCTGGGTACCTAAGTGGTTGGACTAGGAATAGTATTGTAGATGATACAGAATTGGTTTGTCCCGGTTTCATCTAGTGATATTGACATTACAACCCAACTAAACATTTGTGACGATTGGAGACCACTAGGTGAGGGATGTGTTAACCTAGTAGTGGATCGTGAACAATAGAATAGATTAGTGTGATTTTTATGGCATGTATACATCAAGGTATTATGTCTCTAGTGTCCCATGTGTGCTAGTTACCATAGGGTATTTTCCCACAGTTCAATACTATTTAGGATGTTGTGCCCTCTGTCGGCATATAGAGGACCACTAGAGTGTGTGTGTCCTCTTTATGTATTTCGTATCCACTTTAATGTGGTATTTTTGAAATGATTTTTCTTCAATAATTATTTTAATTTTTACATTCAACTTGTAAATTATTTCATTAAATGTATTTTAAAGGAATGAAATTGAATGGGCATGTAAAATTATCTCTTGATGTTGTGGCATTGAACCTTTTTTCGGGTGGTATCCTTCTGGATCTTGGCTCACACACTACATACACCTTTGGGAGTATGTAGACCTAATTCTTTGGGAATCCTAGTTTGAGTCATCATGCTTAATGATGTTGGTTCTTGTTGTTGATTGTCTTTTTGTTCTTGTTAGTGTTGGTAGCTTGAGGATGTTGCACCTCATGTTTCATGGAGGATTAGTTTGGAGTTTTAGTTATCATTATTTATTGTAGTTTCATTTGGTTTTTGAGTTGAGTTATAAATCTTAAATTTTATCTTAGTTTAACGGAGTGTTTAGATTTTTTTATTTCAATAATATATTATTTTTATTTTGGGTTTTTTTTTTGTGTTTATTATTTTGGTAAAATCGTTCCTTTGTATTATTATTGATACCCGAGAACTAGTACCAGCTTGTGGGGAGCGAGAACACCCCTAGGGCCTTACCATAGATAGGGTCGGGTGCCGGGCAAGATGATTACAAAACATGGTTCATGAAAAAATGGTTTGAAGGGAGTGATGTCCTTTGGGTCATGCTATTTGGGAAATAGTCGGGGTGGACCAGAGTTATGGGTGTCAGAACTCAATGTTCTAGCTAGGAGTAAGGTGTCTATCTAGGACACCTCATTACGACACACAAGTTATCAGGGAAAGTGGACTATTGTCACAGTCATTAGTCATTGTGGTTAATCTCGTCTTGGGGAAATGAAAATATATTATGGTCAGTGGTCTCATCGAGCTCGCAAGGCTGGAAAAGCCATGTGGAGTTTGGGACATTTCCCTAGTATGCTCTCTGTCATAGTATAGTGATTGACATATAGCCTCCAACAACATTTCCATGTCACCCAATAACACTAATTTCCCCATTTTTTGATTTGTGTCCCTTTCATATTTGGAAATCATTTTGAAAACAATTATTTAATGGTAAATGATATATGTATTTTTTATTTGAAAATGACTTGATATTTAAAGTGGAAGAAAATGGGTTTTCTAAATTGTTTTGACTGAGGTTTTAAAAAGTGCGGTTTGTTGAAATTTCCTCTGTATAAAATGAGATCATATTTTTATGATAGAAATTTGTGGAAATATAAACATGATGGTTTGGATAACATGGGTGATTATGTAGTGGGTTTAGGAATATTATAGTGGGGTGTTTTGAGATGGGGAGATCAATTTTGTTTGGATGACGTTCCATGAATAAGTATCATCAATATGTTTATTTAAGGTTTTGGTTTGTGGAATTATTTGATAATTTCTAGGGAGATATCTATAATGTTTTTTTTCATTATTGGTGGTTTACTATGGGTATGCTTGACCCACAGACCAATTTTTTGGGTCTGTGGTTATTCTAACTTGTTTGTTTACTCCCCAATTAAGAGCTAATACACTTTTGAGATATGGCCACGGTGATTTCCCATTGGTTGACCTCTAACTGATCAAAGTAAGGACTTTTATTTTTTGAGTGCAACTTCCAGGTTTATCCCTTTCTCCTTCTCGATTAAGAAAATAATTTTTCAGAAGGAGAGTAGATGTGAGTTGGTGAATGACATTCTAGTTCCATGAGTCATTTAATGGTCATGGAGTAAAGTTGGAAGCCATTAATTATTAATTCTTCGTTGGAAGTGAACTAGAGTTGTTGGTAAGGGCTACTTTTTGAGACGACTCTTGGGTTTTTTTTGTTTCGTATTAGTTTCCAAGCAAGGCCACTAGTTTATAAAATCCTATTGTATGAATTCATTATGACATTTGGTAGAAATATCTTTCTTTTCGGACTCGGTTTAAAGTCACTCAACTTATGATGCTTCTACTCTTGAAATGGTCAATTTTAGTGACGGTTATAGTGTCATGTTCTCTCTATAATGAGAATGTAACAGTTTCACAATATTATGAGAACTGATGTTTCAACAGGAAGTGTGTTTCCCCTTTGGGAAATGTAAAATTTCACTATTATGAGGGAGGGTAATTCCATGTATTATTTCCTCAATTTTTACTTGTTTGGAGTAACAAGGGTGATGTGCTAGCACCATTTAATCACTTCTTTTGGTGATTGTTCCATATTCGAGTAGGTAGATGTCAAGGTGTGTTATGTTTGTTGGTGATGTCTCAGTTGTGGTGCATAGCTAGTGGAACCATAAAAAGGTGTTTCATTTGGGGGATTCTACTGGTAGACTGTGAGGTAGGAGATGATTCAATCATCTGATAACTCTCTATAGGATCTAAAGTAAAGATGCTGCGTGGTTAGGGGAAACCCAAGGTCTTGAATGTCTTGGGCCAAATTCATGTCCTCGGTGTGGAAGATGGAGATAAATAGAAACCTAGGGCATCGTCAACCTCTGTAATCTATTTCTTTATAATTGGAATGTTGTAGGAGGATCTTGTATCCATGTATGGCATGTTTAAGCATTGTGGATAATCCTTGGGAATGTGATGGTATAGTCATTCCACTTTTTGATACATAGAAGAATGTCTCTTTATAAGTTTTTTAGGTTTTCAATTATATAACTTTCTCTAATCATGATGTTTTTACCTCTATTTAGTTGTCTTTCATTGGGATCCACTTTTACCTTTAAGGGGGGTTTAGTTTCTTCTTTGGGATTCCATCTTAGTTGTGGGTTTCTAGGGATTGAATGCTCTAGTGTGGGTAGAATTGTCACTCCCGATGCTTTTAAATTATTTATTTTATTTATTTTATTGAAATAATGTAGTTCATGTTGAATCATGACATAAATTTGTTCGTTATTTTTAAAAACCACATGTTTTTTCCTTGATAGAAATCATTACTCCCAAGTTGAAGTCCCGCTGCCTCGCTCAAGTCACCGTGTGACTTCTCCTAGTTCACCGCACGACCTGCCTGATGTTCAGGATAAACTAATGAATTGAAAAGAAATAAATGAGGTTAATGTTTACTGAATTATTTTAATAATACAAAAACGTTAATTACTATTATTAATATTATAATTTTAAATAATATTTATTTAGGTTATAATTATTATTTATGTTATGTTTATAATAATATTATTAACATTGTTACTATTATTATTAATATTAAAAAATTTATTATAATTATTTTTTATCTTCTATTTTAGATTTTTATTTTATTATTCCCTTTTTTCATTTCCTTTTTTATAACATTATTTTTGTCTTCCCTTATCCTCCCATTCTCTCCAACACGTCTCCCCCTATCTCTTACTTTCTTCTCTACCATCGCGCACCAACTCCCAAAACCTTACCCATGATCGATGACCTCTTCTGCCTCTTCCTCCCCTCACCAGCGTTGACCCCCCCTTCTAGTGAAACCTGAGCCTGCGTGATTCCCATGTTGGTATTTCCCAATTCTGACATGACTTCTTCAAGTACCAACCCGGCTAGTCACGACCTCATCTAGTGCACCACCTTCGTAGTTCAGCACCACTCTAGATCCCATATTGGTGCCTCATCATACTTATGGGCAGATAACCCCCCTTGGGATGTGTCTCTTTTTTTCCTTTTAGTTTTTATTATTTTAGTGGTTATGTGGTTCGTTTAGGGTTATATATTGTATATTTTGTTTTTTCAAGCTCTTGAATAAGGGTCTATTTTTGTTCTCTTATAGTGTAATTGTCTTTCAATTTAAGATTTCACATCTTTTTTCGGTTTTTGATGTCCAGGTAGGTGGTTCCATGCCCTAACAATTTTTGATAAATAAATTTGATAGTTTAGTTAATTTTTGAATTCTTTATGATTTATTTTTATGGTGTAGACATGATTTATAAATTCATTGACATGAATTTGTTTTAGAAAAAAAAATTGAAAGGAAAAAGTTTAGGTTTCTATATATATCTTATTGTGAAAAATTGGTGGAGGTGTTCAATAAATTGTTTTTGTAGTGTGAATGTAGTTTTTAGAAAAATGTGTTGTGAATTTACTTTTAAATTTGTGACATTATATGAATTAGATTGTTTGATTGTGTAAATGGTTTTATGGTTTATTATGAGTCATGAAATGATTTACTTAAATGATTTTGATTGTGAAAAAACACATTTTTATATGGTTAGGGTGTGTTGTTGATTTTTAAAAGGGATTTTAGGTGGAATTTTGGGTGTAAAACCATTTGGGGTGTTTGTTGAATTTGTTTATAATAATTTTTATAATGATTTATTAATGTATATCAATGGTGAATGTTCATTGGATATGAGATGTCTAATAAAAAGTGTGTTCCCTTGGAATTATAAATTATTATTTCTACTTTGAATTTGATTTGAAAACTATTTGAGAAGTAGAAAACATTTTTATGTGTGGTTATGATGTGTATTTAGTTTTAAAGTGATGTTTTTATATGGAATCTAGTTTTTTTGTGTAAACTATCATGTTATATATTGAAGTGATTTATAAACTATTTAATTGGATCTATTTACTAAAATGTGAATTGCGAATGTGGTGCTTGATATGATTAAAAATGTGTTAAATTTGAAAGTGACATTTTTTTGTGAAAACCCATGATGTTATACTTAGAAATGTTCTTTAAATTGTTTAAAATATCATATCAGGCCATGCATGTGATGAAAATTATTTATTGAAATGGTTTTTTGTGTGCATTTAGTCTAAAGCGGGGATTTTGTGTATGCCTTCAGGTGAAAATCCTTGGGGTGCTTTCAAAAATTATTTGGGAATTTTCAATATGAACTATTGAACAAAATAAGAGTTGTAAGGCTTGTTTGTGAAGTGATTTGTTGTGTGTGTGATTAAAATGGGTTTTGGGTATGAAAGTCGTGGATTTTGTGTGTGTAATGTCATTTTTTTGTGATATGTGAATGTGATATACTATGTGGACGGGAACATTTTTTCGAGCATAGGGGAAATCCTTGGGTACATAGGTAGGTGGAATAGGACTAGTAAACTAGATGATACAAAAGTGGTTCATCCAAATTTTTTCATATAGGATTGACATTACTAGTCAAACTAAGATTTTGGGATGATTAGTGAACACTAGGTTATGGATGTGTTACCCTAATAGATGATCATGCACAAGAACATAGATTTTTGTGGTTTTTATGTGATGTTTACACTAAGTTATGATTTCTCTAGGGTCACATGTGTTCTAGCTACCTCTAGATATTTACCCACAGTGTTATACTATTCATGACATGGTCCCCTCCATCAGCATATAGAAGGACACTAGAGTGTATGTGTATTCTTCAAATATTTTCTAACCCATATTAATTTAATATTTTTGAAATGGTTTTTCTTCAAGCTTTATTTTCTTTTTTTTCTTTCAACTTGAAAATATTTTCACTAAAAGTATTTTAAAAACATAAATGTGAATAAACATCTTAAATTATCTCTTGATGATGTGGCGTGAAACTTTTTTATTGGGTGGTACCACATTCGGATCTTAGCTTACACCCTATATACACCATTGGGTGTATACATACGTTGTTCCTTGTGTATCCTATGTTATGGCATCATGTTTAGTGATTGTGGTTATGGTTACTAATGGTCTCCTCATGTAGGTTGGTGTTGGTAGAATGAGGTTGTTTCACCTCATGTTTCTTGTGGGTTTGTGTTGGAGGTTTAGTTTTCTTTATTTATTGTTGATCCCTTTGGTTTTTGAGTTGAGTTATAAACCTTCAATTTGATCTTAGTTTAAGGGCATGTTTGGTGTTCTATTTTATGTTTTAGTTTATTTATCTTGTTTATTGTTTGTGTTTATTATTTCATGAAAATAGTTCCCTCTTATTATTTTTGATAGCCATGAACATGTAACATAATGTTGGGATTTGGAATGCCCCTTCAGCCTTATTGCGGATCAGTTCGGGCACCATGTCGAATGATGTTTCAGCTTGGTCCACGAAAAAAAGATTAAAATATATTTTGAAAATATAATTTTAAACATATAATGTAATATTTAAATGATTTTGTGTTCACGATAGTGGAAAACTTTTTCCATGCTATACACATTAAAACAAATATTTCATCCACATTTTTGTAAAATCTAAATGAGACTTTTTTGAATTTTTTTTTGCAGATTTCATTAAAACAATTCAATAAAGTAAGTCATTGGTAAAAATTAAAATGATAAACAAATTTGATAAAATTAAGGGAATATTTGAAAAAATAATAATTATTACATGGTTTTCCAGGAAAAAGGATTTTCTACCAAAGTGATAAATAAAGTTGAATTTTGTTTAAAACATTTATCTAGATTTTATGTAGAATTTAATTGTATAATGGAATAATTAATTGAAAAAAACGTGAATAATAAAAGGATAATAAAATTAAATTATTTCATTATAAAATAAAAAAATAATTTACCTTAATGGAAATTTATGTATAAACAATCAAGAACAAATTAACATTGGGAAATAAACACTTACAAAGATCATAAAATTGAGTGGGAATAAACCAATGAATCAATTATGTGCAAAAACTATCAGCCCACCTAAAAAATGTGGCTATACAACATAATATAGTCTATATACATTACATATATAATCTTATTTTTTCTATAAGAATAAAGATGTACTATAAACTAAGGAAAATAAGTTGAGTTATTCAATTGATTAGGACATGGTAATTTTCACGTCAAATACCATTGGTTGAATTTATTCAACTAGAAACATAAAATAAAATGAATTATCAAATTTTCATTATATTATATGTCGAAGGGGATGTATATAAACCATATAAAAAAATTAGGTGTATTACATTACAATATATACCATTGAAGGGAACTTGAGATGAAGTCTCACAACTCACACTTTTTTTGGATAAATATGTTTTGACCTCTAATATAATTATTTTATACATTTTATTTATTTATAAAATATCCATATATTTTTTTTAAATTTCATATATGGTCCCATTATATCATTTTACCACTCATTTGTTTATAATATTTCATTATTTTCATTTTTCGGTTGTTAATTTCCATTTTCTCTAATGTTTTTCTAATGAATGTTCTGATTCATGTGAATACTATATTGTTCCCTCATATTTTCAAATAAAGTAATTTTATGAATGTAAATTTTTTTTCCAAATAGTTTTTTATAATCAATATATAATTTTAACATAGATAATGGATCACATCACTTGGAGGAGACGGTAGGTCATACCTATGCACAAGCGATGTTGTCATTTCCTTAATTGGTGAAGTGAAATGGAATTGGTTCATATATTAAATCTATAGAATATATATATATATACCTTAACTTATCCATAAAATTATTCTTATTACCTTCCAATAAGGTTTATGTGAAAAAAATCACACCACATCTTGAGGTGGTTGTCTTCCGTACACACGATCAACGTTATCATAATATAGAAGGAATGAAAAATTAGAATATATACATGATTTTAAAATTATATTTGTGTAATAATATAATAATTATGATATTAATGTTCTAAATTATTCACCATATTCATTCTTGAATTATTTTAATGAAAATAAATTAAATCGGTTCAGGAGTAGGTAGTCTGCGGTACACACGATCAACTGTTTAGTTTCCCATTTGATGAAGGAGGAGAAGGATATAGTTCATGAACATAAGATAATAAAATCTCACTATATAATATAATTAGGTTATTTTATTAGCTTTTTTAATAATATTTTAAGTATGTGAAAGAACAAACAGTATAAAAATGACCATTTATGAATGTTACCTCTTTATTAGAATACGTTTTTAGGTTCCCACCAAAAGCCTTATTAGGATCGGTTTATAATAAAACTAAGGGATATAATATGATTTTATTAGATAAATTAATTAATTTATTTTAGGTACTGGTTTATAAAAATGCATTCAGAAGTGTGAAAAGTGGACGAGAGGTATTGTCCTTTAAATGTGGGGGAGAGGAAATAAATTGAATTTATTAAAGGGTTCAATTACACATAACATTATATCAGGAAAAAACATCCAAAATGTGTAATTATAGACCATTCTATGTTAATTGGTTTAAATATAACCATAAGAGTTGTTGGACATTTTTTTAGGTTATTTTAACCCTCTACTATTTAAATTAAATCCCCGGTGACTTAGTTTTTTACCACAATTGTGGGAATTAAGTTTTACTGCTTTTAATATTTATAATGGTAAAAAATTATATTTTCTTCTTTGGATAATATAAAATTTTTTTATAAAAAATATATTATCCATTTTCAAAAAATTTAATTCACATGATTGTAATATTCTAATTTAAAATTATTCTCGTATAAGTGATAAAAAATTAGGTTTCCAATTAGAAGGATCTCAAATGTTCAGAATTATTTAATATAAACATTTCACACGAAAATTTTTAAAATGATTTAAATTAATAAAATATTAATATAATTTAACTAAATTTACTTTATAAACAATTTTAATTTTAATTTATCCCTGTAAAATATTCAAATGAAAACCCAGTTTTCCATAAAAATCAATATTTTTCAATAGTTATTGAAATTTTAATCAATCCAGAAAAAACAAAAAAACAAAAAATTAAACAAATTAAAAATTTTATTTTATTATTTAAGAAATTATGTTTATTTTTTCATGTAAGTTTTATAAATTTTAAAAAACTTATTTTGAATTCTATTCCCAAATAATGAAAAAAACATTTTTAGAGAATTACTTTTTTTCAATAAAATATATCATTTTCATTCAAATGATTATTATTTTATTTATAATCCAAATATAACCATTGAATTTATTTCATACATGTTTAAACCATATTATTTTATTAATTTAGTTATTATTATTGGTACATGAAATCTTAATAGCATGGTTATATTGTTACACCATATTTTTGTCAATTTAGGCTCTGGGATTCCTATTCAGCACGCTATAAAAGTTATTTAATTTAAAGAAATATATTTTAGGGGATGTTAAGATTTATTTAGTCCTCAAAATAAACTATCAAATATTATTTTATTATTTTAAATTCTTTGTGCATTTTAGATGATTATTTATTCCTCCACCACTATAGATAGCATTGAATTATTTTTTAATTTTCTCTTAAAAAATATCTTCTTTACCCAATAAAAAATAACTGTTTTAAAGTTACCATTATGTATCAAAACAAAATAAAATAAAAAATTTATACCAAAACCATATCGTGTTTGGGAAATAAATACCACCTCTACATGACATCATCTCATAAAAATGATACATTCCTATATGTGGCATCATCATCATGGAATAAAACACACCTCAATGAGAGCGTAAGGGGGAATGTGACCGTCTATCGAAATTCAAGATGGACGTAACATTACACCATATACCAACATAGGTGGTGTTTATGTTACAAAAAGCATAGAATAATAATTTTAAAAATTTAATAATAAAATATAATACCACTTGACATTTTCTTTTTCTAATCATTGGTTCATTCAACACCTCATGTTATTTCATCAATAAAATCCACCATAATAAAAAATTAATATTTCAACCAAATTTCTATTAATAACAAAATATGAATCACACTATCATTCACCTATACTAATCATCCATAAAAATCTATTGGAGTAACAACTATGTAATTTATTATAGACGTATCCTATAAATATATAAAATATAAGAAAATATATTATCCTTAATACCGAACATCAAAAATATGACATCTATAAATACTATTAAGGCATACCAACTGATTTCCTCAATAGTCTCCATTTATAATAATACATATGTATACACTCATCATATTACTTCATTTCCTCTAAGGTTATCTAATAGAACACTATATCTCAATTCTTTTTGTAAATCGAAATTGAAAAATAAAATGGATCACACCATTATTCCAATTGATGACAGGGAATGTTGAATAATAAGAAATGTGTGGAATTAATCATATTTGTAATCTACACATCCACATTCTAAATAATAAAATACTAATGCAATAGTAAATGAAAACATGTAATTGAGGGGATCAAATTTCATTGTTAGAAGTAGGATAATAACTAGAACAATATATCATGAAGATAATAATTAAATATTTTTTACGTATTTACTCATACTCACAATGTAACAAAATAAATGACTAAAATGGAAAACAAAAAAATATATTTTCAAGTGACATCATAATTTTTTATAATGTGTATGGGAATTTTTGATTGATGAATTTTTCTACCATATAACCTATTATCCCTTTTATTTCCCAATTTTTGATCTATATTACCTGATAATGGTACCATATTATTAAAAATAGTATTTCAAATGTTATAATACCATTTAATATTATAATGGGGAAATCCAATCCAAAATTACACTCACAATAAAACATTATTGGTTCAGATAAAACTTTTCTTAGTTTGATCATAAAAACTCATAGCCAATATAGATATATTCTATTCTTTTTAAAAGATTATCCCTTAAAGGAATCCCCCCATTTAAAAAGGACGTAATCCCTAAAGTAATGTTTTTATATATAACAAATCATTTTTCATTTCAATTTCTTTATATTAATTTCATCATCCTAAATATACAATACATAATTATAAAATGAACACATTGGTATCATTAGTATAATGGTTTTTAATTTTAATAATAGTTTAATCATTAACTGCCACTTCATTTTCAATTAATATTAACAAAACTATCATAATTGTGTTGTGTAGAATAACACCTTGACAATGCAACATAGTTTTCTTTCCATCACTTATATAAAAGGATGGTCATAATATGAATATGAATATATAAATATTATTGTTATGAAATATATCATATTTTAAAATGATACACCGTGTTGCCCTGTTTACTATTTCTATGGAAACATAAATCATTTTCCAAGCATATGTTTAGACTACACTCCCTAGGGAATGATTAATTCCCACATTTAATTTCGACACTACATTACATGGATAGTCATGGAAATTTTACTAATAGATAAAAAAATATATTTTTTGGAAATTATTAAGGTTTAATAATGTCAAAATTGAAAAAACTTTTACAACACTAACAATTAAAAAGTCATGGTAAACTCATACATCACCAATCATATTTTAGGAGAAAAAATTTAATCCATTGTAAAATGAAATTATAATTTTTACGATAAATATTAATTTTAAATATTTATCATTATAATAAATCTAGTGAATTAACAATAAATATGATAATTATAATTCTTTTTTATGATATTCCAACTAAATAACTTCATAATTATATATTAATTATTATACATCCTGATATGGGTTAGTTTTACCACCCAAATGAACAATTCAATAAATTTTTATCATGGATGACTATTAAAATTTAATTTATTTTCATATATTATTAAGAAAAGGAATTGAAGAATTTATTTAGTTTGGGAATGAGAATAATAAAATTGAACTCAATTTTTAATAAAACATCCTACGTTGAAAAATAATCATTGAAATATTCTCATTATCAATTTAATCAGTAATGGAATAAGTAAATGACCCATCTAAGGAAAACATAACATTTCAAATTGTTAGAGAACATCTGGGGAAGAATAATAAACCAAACCTAATTAATAAATGAGTTAAAAATGATCAATAATAATAACACCTGAAATATAAAATTGAATATATCCTACTATTACACATGAAGATAAATATTATAAATCAATATTCTAAAAGGATATATATATATATATATATGAAAATTTTTCTAAAATTAGAGATTATGATAGTTATTTTTTATATAGGATATTATAGATCTTTTTTATTAATTTTGGATTGGGGCAAGGGTTTATTTTTTATCAATCATTATTTAATTATTTAATGTTTATATTACACACAATAATTTTATTTATAATATCATCCCTTGAAACATCATTGTTTGACTTGTGATTATCCCAATCCCAACTCCAATGGGTCAAGGGCTACTGACTAGTTCCAAGTAGTCATATCCTACAAATGGGATGAATTAACCTAATATATTCATACACACGCACAAATCTCAAATCCCTCCCAATTTTGAAATGTATAACTACTAAAACCAAATGATGAATACATCTACAATCAAATAATATATTATGATTGTAAATTTTTTAGAGTGTAAAAGGCTCAAAATAAAATCCAAAATAAAAACTATTGTGAGTCCAAACTACTCTATAGATGAGGTATATGATCAAATTCAATCACCTAGAAACCCACTCGTTCTTTCAAAATAAATATATTCTCCACAATCTCCATATCCCCTAAAATTCCATCCAATGCACTGTCATCTACATTATAGACCACATGTGTTGGAAAATCCCATGTAGAGGTGAGTATAAGAAGACATAGTAAGACACCCAAAACAAACATAACATGAATCATTAAGAATAGTCAGATCATAAAATTAAAACACTTATTAATAGAAGAATAATAATCATTCAGATATAATCATAAAGGACACCATGACATAAAGAATTCATAACCACCTACTAGCCATATGATTCTACTTGTAGCAATGCTCTTTCTCAAATAATTCACACCATGAGACATGATATCAACTAAGACACTCATATAAGAGGACTATATCATTGGGTCTCATCCATGAAAGATCTGTGATCTTAAAAGACTATAATACCAAGATATAGAACATTCCTAGGACCATAGGGGGATTCCATGAACCAAATTTGGATCATCCTGCTTTGTAGGTGATCATTTTCCAATGATACCAAAAAACAATACAGATAAATCATAATAGATTTAGGATCAATAACCTACACAAGGAGGTCTTTTCAATTCCAAGAACCCGACCTAGGGTATAAAAATGATATAGTACCACACTCCAATCTCATGGAGGAACCAAAAAAACTAAATTTGAGACCCATCCTCTATAGGGGATAAAAATCATAGGATGAAAATGAAATACCAAACTGTACCATCTTGGGAATGAACCAAGGGAACACACTAAACAAATACTGGTCCATACTGAATAAAAAAAGTGATACAAAAACCCTCAATTATGGTACATAGAATGTACTCTGGTTACACATCATGTCCAGGTAACCCATGGTATACCCATGGGGTAACACCTCACCTGGTCAGGCCATTGTACAATATACTATTTTAATGTAATCAAGTCATGTTAGTGTACTCTAGAAATGTATGTATACTCAACCTACCCATTCATGGGTAACCTATGAGTTATAATTTTATCCATATAATAAATGTCACACAGTGTGAGATATAGTCACATAGTGTGTGATCATTTTCTCAACAGGGAAACCGTAGCACCACAATATAGAGTCCCATACTGCAGGCCAAATCAGATTACACGAAATATAATTCATAATTTTCTAGATCCTAGAAGATATTTTTTCATAATACCATCACACACTTCCCCCATCTCCCTTTCCAGAAATAATAGATATGGGGTGATTCTAGACTTACCTACAACCATGATAGGGATCTGGGAAAAATATATTCTTTGAAAATGACTTCGTTTTTTCATTAGTCATCATGCATCAAAATCAAAAAGAACTAGAACCATAAATCATATTGATCTACCTCCAATCCTCCTCCTCCATTATCGTACCTTTACCTCACCCATTATCATGAACATCACCCAAAATATTGATCTATTGTGCTGAAGAACATACATGTAATGATCATGTACAAGGTATTCTTCAAACCACAAGCCATATGAATTTCTCCTAATGGACCTGTGAAGACATTTGGGAGAATACTATAAGGCATAAAATAATATGAATGAACCAAAACCTTTTTTCATTTGGCCTCAATCCATATTTATATAATTAATTAATGATAAGGGGTTTATAAAAAATCAAAAATATAATAAATACATTAACATAAATATATTTTCCATTCAGTAATCAATTCATGTTCATAGAAATTATGAATGGAGAGTTATTGATAGACAACCACCAATATAATAAACCCATCAATTTAAATCTACCATTGAAGCATGAATCAATTATTATTCATTGATTTGAACATCCTTCAATCGATATTAGAAAATATGAAGGAAATTTCTAATCAACAACCTACCAATAGTTTGTATCAATCATTGAAAATGTATAGTTCTGTGTTTCCATCATTGATGAGATATATGATCTCTGTTGGCACAATCATTCTCGATATGATCCCCACCAATTTTTGATTCCCAAATATCCTCTAATTCTTCCTCCAATGGCTCCTATCAATTTTATAGTTTAGGAGGATATCCATCCAAATTGTCCATATAATCATATATGTTTTGGTGATCTTTCGTTGGGTCATTTAAATTAAAATAAAATAATTAATTAATTAAATTTATTAATTCCACATCTTAGCTAAAATTTCCACAAACCCTGAATAATGACAAAGGTTATATTGCACCCAGGGTAAAACCGATATTCTAAACACAATGTTACACTATGATTTATAATCTAGGTCCTTTTGAGGACTTATTCCAAATTCTTAATATAATTTTACATGAATTATATTTATTATAATTAATATATTTGAAGAATTTATTCCAGGAACCCCAAGACATAGAACCACTCATCGTCTCAATTCTGGTTCCTGAAAATATTCTATATAGTATACAAAAATAATAAATTGAAAATATGATTTATTTAAATTCTCCCCACCTTTGAACTTTACTTCCCAATATTAAATAACAGAAAAGCTATAAAAACTATCACGGTACAGCGAACAAATATTGGTCTCTAGGACCCAGGTTCTCTCATGATGATTAACATGCTGCAATCAGACACACAATTGAGGGATTGATCACCCATTAAGGATTCTCTTCTATCAATCATTGATCTCCATGAGGTACTCAGTAATGGTAGCTCCATCCTCGATGTCCAGCTCTCCCTAGTAGATAACAAGTGATGGGTTGTACATTTAACTCCTTTGATATAACATGTGGAAGAGGTCATGTACCCAATAAAACTATGGTGGTACATCTAAGAAGTACATCACCACACCAAATCTATGTAGTATCTGGAAAGGTACACTGAATATGAGAGACACCATTCCACCTTGGGCAATTCTTCGTAATCCAGTTCATATTGAGACCCTTTCAAACACATGGTATCCCTCCAAAAACTCCAGATGTCTCCATCCACTATCCAAGTATAAATTATGATGGCTCTACATAGTCCTCGTCCAATTTTGGATGACATGTACCTTTTATATGGTATCTCACACCAACTGTGGTCCCATGAGTGCTCAATCGCCTAGATCAATCTAATAAGGTGGTGAACTATAGGGTCAATTATAAAAAGGCATAAAATAAAGCCATTATAATGGGGGAATGGTATATTTTGTTATATGAGAATACCACAAAATGTAGATGATCTTTCCAACTCTGGAAAATATTCATCATAAAGGCCTGAAACATTTATTCCATGACCAGAATAATCTACTATGTCTAGTCATCAGACTAGTTGTGAAACATTGTGTTCAAGGGATACTGAGTCTTAAAGGCCTCCTGCAATCTTTTCCATAATCCTGATGTGAAGAAATCATCATGGTCTCAAATGATCATTGAGGTATGTCCCTAGAGTCGAACTATCTATTTCACATAGAGGTATCCTAAGAAATCTACTAGACTCTAGTCACAAATATCATGGATGTGGGTCGACATAGTGATTGGATATACATTCACCAAGATTGAATCATTCGCATTAGACATACATGGTAAGCCTGTCATGATTCCCATGGATATCAAATCCCATGACCACTCTAGAACCTCTGAGGGTTGAGATAACCTAGCTAGAACATGGTTCACATACTTCACTTGATGAAAAGTGTGTATTCGAGAGACTAACTTCACAACACAACTCTTTATAGTAGTCAACCCAAACTAACATCAATGGTCATGGTACATCTTTAACGTACTTGAATATACCAACAAATGGGATGTATGAAAACACTACATCACCTCTTCCCAAAATATCCAAGGTACCATCGTACGTCCTCTAAAAAGAACATTATGGTCAACACCTTTTGACTCTCTATTAAGAGAATTTATATTAGTTATCTAATTAATATAAGTATCACATTTGACATCTCCATGATGAGAATCCATGAAATTCTATAACAGAAAAGGTGTAACAAGCATAGACATTATAAACGAAGAACCATACATCTACACCAAGGAAAACTAAAATAAAGACAATTGCTCTAATTCCTTAGCTAAAAACTGAGAATTAGATCTTCAAATGAGAGTGGATTCTACCATATTCCCCTTCCATTGTGTATACATAATCTTGATGAAATTGTCTTAGATAATCCCTAGCTATCACCTTGGTCTCAAGTTAATATCCTTCGGAGAGAAGCTATACTTGATATTATTATGTCAAGAGTAGATGATAAACCATCCACCCATGATACAGTGTCTCCACATCTTAAATGAATAAATAAACACAACTAACTCACTATTGTGTGTCAAGTAGTTCTTCTCATGTGGTCTCAAACGATGTGAAACATATGAAATCACCATCTTTCCCTATATCATAACTCAACCATGCCTTTTCCCAAATTCATTATTGAACACTCTATACTCAACACCCTCCTTTGGAAATCTCAGGGTGGGAGTGCTCTTCAACAACTTCCTCAACTCATGAAATCAGTACTAGAACCTTTCCATCTATATGAAATGATTCCCATTCTAGGTCAAAGCTATCAAGGATTCCTCTATTCATGGGAAACAGGGAACAAACCTTTAATATTACCCACCATACACAAGATAAAACTCTACATTTTTAATAGTCTTGGGTGGCTCTTATGAATGAAATACCTCAACCTTCACTAGGTTCTATAATAATCCTCCCACTAGTATTATTTTTCCATGTAAGAGGACAAATCAAATCTAAAAATGACACATTAAGATCTTCCCAAAAAATCAGAGATCTTGGAGTGTGTCCTAGACAATCCTTAAATTTATTGTCTGTTACTCCTAAAATACTAATTATAGTATGTTGTCTTTGATGAAGGAAACTACTTATTGATCTAAAAAAGGATGAAATATGTAGTTCTTGAGTCCCATGAAATTATATACATGAATTTTTTGTTCTGTATAACATCATCTAGTACTCAGAACTAGTGATATCCTGATCTAATGTGAATATTTGTGAAAAATCATAGCTATAAAATGGTCGAATTGGTATTTCACGATTGGTAGTGTATAATTATTCTCTATATTCACCTAATTCAAGAAATGGTAGTCCACACATAAACACAAGCTCATGTTAGAATTATTTTCCAATAAATGTAGAGCTATTCACTGGAAAATATTGGGTCTCAAATTGATATTCCCATGTATGTTTTCTAAATACACCCTCATCCCATGAATCCTTATGGGTTCCATATAAAATACTAGGGTCTATATCATGTCCATCGTGAGGGGAAATTCAATGCATAAATGAATCTCTCGGCTGTGAGGTAATCCTAGAATGTCCTCAGAGAATACATCCTCAATTTCTACCACTAGCGTAAGAAATAGATTTCCCATAGCATCCACTTGACCAAGAGTCATCAGATCCAACTGGTGAGTAATTGACAACACTCTCCTATGCCTGATCTCATCCTTCTCTTTCATTGTTTTCTTTTAGTACTGAAAGTAAAACCTTATACGATCACTACAGACACACCCAATACTATATCTAAAACTATTGATTTGTGCTTGAACTCTAGATATTCACTCTACAACTAGTATCAAGTCATACTTCCTCATTTTTTTCTATAAAGATATCCCTTAAAAAACTCTAACATAATAACCTAATATTTAACTATCAGTAGAACTATACAATCCCTGATCCACATCTTATCTGAGTCTACAAATAAAAGGGTAGATCCGAAGGCTTAACTGATATCTCTATGTCCTCAACTGTAGAAGTGGAAAGAAATAAATAAATAAATAGTGTGTCTTCCAATACAAAAAATAATGAAGAACTTACATAGATCTTACCTTTATCAACCACTAAGCCTCGTGGTCTTATGCCTCTATTGCTTGTAGCTGGCCACTTTCCTAACCAATAGCTGCCTAATCCTCACATGGACCACCTAGGGGTGGTGTTGATATTAGTTCAAACCTATTACGACCTCCTAATTCTAATCTGGTCATACTTCCCAATCATCCACTCTGTGGACCACCTTGATCCTGCCTCTTGCTCTACCTCAGTGTCCCTCGACTGTCTCTTGATCAGCTATACAGTAGGTGAAACAATCTCAATCTAATAGTACTCAACCATATAAGACAAAAACCACCTCTCCCTTGGTTTTATTGACACACCCTGAGAGGCATGGTCAACATAACCTATTTCTTTAGATCATCTCCTAATTCATCTAACACACATGGATCCATGATACTATCATTGGTTAGAAGCTACCAAGGTCTCAGTTAGTGAGTACCCTATACCATTACCCAATGGTGGAACATGTTCATCCAAGAACCTCCACACTACCAAGGCTCACTGAAGCACCCAAGTATATGTGGGAATTCATAGGGATACCATTAAAGCCATGATATCCCATCATGAACCATAGTCCACAGACAATGCTCTGAAGGAAAAATGTCAAACAATATCCTTGTAGTATTATAAGAGATCAATAAACCTCATGGAACACTACACCATAATAAAATGCCCCAACTGTTGATGTAGAATATTCTATATGTGCACTAATCACAAAATGGTCAAATGAAACTCCCCCCGGAAGGGAAAATCACAGAATTACCAAGAAAGAGCTATCTCATTGTGTAACTGAGTCACTGAAATCCACCATCTCTTGGGAGAGTGATGAAGAAGACTCACTATGAGGAATTACATATCATCTTTATGTGTCCTCACAATTATGAAAACTCAATTGGATACCTTTATCTAGTCCTCATCCACATGGAGGTCGGGATGACCTCAGAACCATAGAGGCTATTGCCACCTAAACTCAATGTATTGAACTCACCCTATGTGTGTCCTTAATTAGAAATATTAGAACCATGTGCTACTCAATGGGTGGTGTTATAGCTAGTAAACCACCCTAGAGTTCTATCTCTTGTACATTCCCATGTAATAAATACTTATCACTCGGAGGATAAACCTCTTGATTCCATGGTGGAATCTTAGCTAGTTATCTTCAGGATGGAATATTGAAATATTCAAGATATACCATGGTAAAAGAGTATATATGGGGATATGACTCAAGAAGGTCATGGAATCCACAAACCATTCCAATATGGTGAATTTGCCAATTATTTCTCCCCAACAAATATCTTATTGATGTGAGAAAAAAGATTGGTGATCAGAGTCCTAGTGAATTGATATGACGTCAACTACACCGAAACTGGAGTCCCTATCCTCAAAGGGGTCCTTTAAACACTTAATTTTTTCCCTAAACCAATCCCACCAAATTAGACTCTAAGGAAGAACATAAATCTTTGATACCACTCTGTCATGACAAAATCCACAATAGTTTGACCTATGATTACTATAATCCCACATCCAATAGGATAGGGATAATGAACATATCCTACTAATAATATCACACAAATGCAAAGAAATAGCCAAATTTACCTATACAGACACACACATCTCTAATCCCATATAGTAGTGAAATACAAAAAAATTGAAAACAATGCATTCATAAATCTGTAATCCAACAACATTGTATGCTAGTAATGTACTAAAAGTGAAAATGAGACTAAGTAAAAGCCCAACCAAAATCTATAGAGAGTATAAGCTACTCTAATGGTGATGAATAACATTAAAATTTATCAATTCGAAAAAAACCCAGTCTGTCAAGATCAAGATAGGATCTACTCACTCCCTATCCTCCCAGTACATTGAATAATGAGCCATCATCTGCATATGACATGACATGTGCATGAAGAGCCCATGCATGGGTCAATATAACAATTCCAAGTAGGACACCATGAAAAAACTAATCATTAATCATCACGAATAGTCAGATCATAATAGTAATATAGTATATAATGTAAATAAGAGAATCCCCCATATATACTCAGGAAGGAAAATGCACCTCTCATCAGTCACAACCAACTGTCTACCATAGGATTCAGCTCGAATCAATGCTCTTTTTGGAGAATAATCTATTTTGTATTTGTTAAGCTCTGAAGTAATCATATTACAGGTCAAGATCTATTGATTTTTGGTATAAATTCTCCATAGTCTCAAAAGACACTCCTAAAAAGTTGGGGGATCACACCCTAGACTACTTGGGGATACCACAAACCCAATCTGGATCAACGCGATACCCAATTAATCAAATTCCAATGATCTCACAAACACTACCTATAAAACATTATAGATGGAGGATAAATTACATGGTAAGTGAGTTCTATCCAATTAAACAAGCATCCCCTGGTGTAGAAATATGATAGTGGATCTCACTCTGGTCTCATAAAGGGGTTCCACGAACTCTATTTGTGTCTCATCCACTAGAGGGTATAACAAACATGGGATGTGGATATAATACTGCAGTGTAAACCTGATATAATTGACCAGGGGAACATAATATACAAATATTGGCCCAAAATGATGAATCTAGGGTCTACAAACACCCTCTATGGTGGTACATATTCTATATTATGGGTAAGCGTTGTGTCGTGTTAACCCCTCGTGTTCCTATCTCGTAACACATAAAAAGAAATGTAAAACTCATCAAAAATGTGTGTGTATGGAAAAAAGAAACATAGAGAGGTCACATGGAACCCTACTCATGTAATCTTGTTGTTACCACATACACCATACCATGTCTGGGTACTCTGGTCATTTCTGCATATTATGCTTGTGTATGTGTACTCATCCTACTCATGCCCTTATAACCTCTGAGTTACACATCGAGCTTACAAACATGTGTTAAGGGGAGTTTTCTAGAGTCACATGACACATGATCTTTTTCTCTTCATGGAAACCCATTTTTCATACAAGGGGGACCCACACAACATTCCACATCGGTCTACACTGTGTGTAATATGAGATTTTATATAACCACTACGTTCTTCCTCCATATCACCTACATATGATTCTTCTACAACTCATGACTGAAATCATAGATATGGGGTTAAATGAGACCTTTCATCGTCATTAAATAGGATCCGTGTTCAGATCTACTCAGAGAACACCTCATTCGACCCATCTACCACCATACATCAAAACCGAGAATAACATGAACCACAAATACATATAATCCTCCTCTGATCATCCTCCACCATTGTCAGACCTCAATCATACCATTGACTTCCAACCACACCCATGGTATTGATCCATTGTGGGGAATAATAGTTATGAAATGATCAAATTCAAGGTATTAATTGGACAATGATGTAATAGAATTGCCACAATGAACATGTTATGAAACATGGGATAAATACAGAAGCTATAAAAATGAATAACGAACCTCCACCATTGTTCATCTGGCCGCGATTCAATATCAAAAAATGTATGTACATATATTGATTGATAAACAACCAACAATATAATAAATCCACCTATTTAAATCTACCATTGATGTACGAATCGATTCCTCTTCATGGGATTCATCCTTGTTTGATTAGGATTAAAAAATGGAATTGAAATAAAAAATCATCCTCATACATAGAGTTTGGATAAATTATTATTGGATAATGGTTCTACATTTCCATCACTGAAGGTATCGAAGAACTATTTTGGTGGAATGGTTCTAGATCTGATCTTGATTCATTTTTGTTATCCAAGATCTCGTCTAATTCTCTCTCCAATGGATCCTCTTGATTTGTAGAATTATGTGGCTAACCCTTGAAAATGGACATAGTCGAAAATAATTTGTGGATTCGAGACTCTGTTTCAACTAAAATAAAACAACATAATCTATTTATTTATTTTATAAATGTTTCGCATGCAATGAATTTTTCACAAACACCCCATGCTAAGAATGGTTATGTTTCCCCAAGGGAAAAACTTATTTTCTAAAATAAATGGTTCTCTTGTATTTCTAGTATGGGACCCAATTCAGTAGTTATACCTCATTATCACGAAAATAGCTTACTCATTATATTTTATATATTTAAAATATTTAGAAAACTTATTTTAGGTACAAAGAGACTCAAATTTTCATACCCTCTTAGCGCCTGGTCTCAAAATTATTAAATAAAATATACAAAATATATAAATATAAAATTTGATTTAATTGTGTATTTACATTTCATTAACATATCATTAACATGGATTTTATTCATGGGATACTCTAATACAAATCAATTTCACTTCATAAAATGGAATTTGAAACAATTATTACCACAATTGCAATTCTTTTTGTGAGAGAACTATTAATGCATTGAGTTAAAAGGATTCGTCTAGAACATCACATAGGTATTTCATCATAATATGTCATTTTATAGTATTTTCTATACCTACATTAGGAAATTATTTTTTGGTTAAAATGTATTCTTTACTATATGTTATTTCTAAAATTTTATTTTCAAGGTATTAAAAAAATTACTTTTATTTATCTATCAAGGGTTAACCTTTGGATCCATATTTCCAATATAAAACATTATTTCATTTTCAGGCCACTATAATTTTTTATTATTTTTAGAAGTATTTTTTTCTTAACAACACACATCATATTTTCAAATGATTAATTTTAATATGGAATGTATGATTATATAATATTTATATGTCAGTTTTTTGTCAATATTTATTTAATGGGTTCGACACCGTTTTACATTTAATATTTAAAATTAATTACCCTCATGGGATTTTGGATTCATGTATTGTCCTATAATAAATATATATAATTATAATTTGGGGGATTTAACTCCCATTGTAGTATAATTAAATTCTAAATCCATTAGTTTGTGATGTATTTAAAATCATTATTTTTTGTGGATATTTTTCTTACGTGTCAACATCCTTATTTATTTTTCTTGTTACCCATAAGATATATTATTTTTCAAACATACTCCTTTTTTCACTATACATATAATGAAATGTACATTTCTAAATGATTTATCCATGGATTCATTTCACATTCATTATAATTTTTAATGTATAACCTATATTTACATTCTTATTCCTTGCTTGTATGAATGACCTATTTTTTTAGTTGGATTGTGTTTATATAGTGTACATTCATTAATGAATAGGGAAATTATTTTGTAAATTTTTGTCCTAATAGTAATATGGTGTAAATATAATAGGATTTATTATATTTTTTGAATGTTATTAAGAATGAAAAATAATGAATATAAACATATATTAATATATTTTCCAAGGTTTTTTCAATCTGGTGATTTCATTATGTTAATCGAAATAAAAGAATAAGTAACCCATTTTCCATCGATGGGATATTTAATATATATTGATTGAAAATCATTTTATTTCCATTATTTCATTATTATACAATGAAAGATTTATTTTTTATTACACACATATTTATTGATAATTAATGGGTGGGGTCTTATATATCTATCGAATTCATGAGTTAAATGTCTATCTCTCCTAAGATAAAGTATTCATTATTATAATCTAGTTACTCATAATTATGGGTTAAAATGTTGTTTCTCATAAAAATAGTGTTCTCTATAAAAATATATATTCCATATTTGAATGTTATTATATATTCCCCCCTTATGATCCCATGATGTGGCTCATGAATGCAATGTTCTCTCTACTAATGTTCTTCTGAAGTTATGATATATATTCTCCTAACTATGTTATACTTTCTTGTGTTATGTTTATTGTATAATGTTTATATACTAATTTTATTGATTATCTTTACATATTATAGGATTTTTTATATATAAATTTATATATATAAGTTTCTTATGTATCAATATCATACACACATTCCCACCTTATACACATATATCATAATTTGTTTCCTTATGTTTACCCTTACAATAAATTTTAGATCAACCATTCTTATTTTCGTACCCACACTTTCTGGTATGTCACCCTTAAATTATGAATTTTATGTTTATAATGTGTAAGGGTTTAATATGGGAGTGTTTACAAAATTTTAAATATGTTTTTGGAGACAATGGAGATGCAGATGGGCTTTAAAAAGTTTTTCCAAATCGTGTGGAAACCCTAGAAGAAACCATGAAAAACTACAGATTCTAGACAATAGCTTTGGCACAGTGTGTGCAAGGTTTGGGAGACCTAGTGAGGAGAATATGAAGGGTGACTTGGATGGTAGTATCTAATTCATGGTTAGCATATAGTTATTTTAACCGCACAGTGTAATAGTGCACAGAGTCATGTCTAGATATTTACAAATATGACCTCACTCATTTTTTAAATTACATGCCCATTTTTTACTCATATGCACCCTTAAATCATGATTACTCCCAATTTATGTAATTATAACTTCTCCAAATACTATTTTAACCAATATGGAGCCCTCCATTAGTGTTTTCAAGCCCGATTCATGTGGTAGGTGACTTTCATCATCATTCATGTCATGTCTTCTTAGATATACATTGATATAATTCTCCTCATATATTGGAATCATAGAAATATTCCCGTTATTAGTAGATCATTGAATTTGGATGATAATTCTGATTCTTTTTGTCCTTTTGATGGTATTAGAAGAGATCTAATGCAGTTTCATATTGGATCGACCTGGTTCTGGGAGCATTATTCATATATGGTCGGGTTTCATCAAAACCTTTGAGGTATGTTGCTTCACTCTTGACTCATTTGAGTAGAAATGATTGGAATTAATTCAAATTTAATATCATGGGTTCAATTTATTATTAATATTCAATTTATGAAAATTTTGAAACCATCTTTAGTGATGGTTTGGAAGATTGTGGGAAATAATGAAATTTGTTACTTTTGATAAAGTCTACGATCCTTGATTTTAAAATTTGGATTTTAAATATTGGGATTTTTCTGAGTTGTGGTAATGGTTTTGATAAAATGTTTGTAAAAATTGAATGATTTTCTCAAAATGTAATGGTTGTTTGGAATTTTTTTAATGGGTTTTCAATAAAAGAATGATTTTAATGAAATGGTTGGAATTGTGTTATTTAAATGATTTGAAATATATGGATTGTATGAGATCATGTATGATGTAACCCTAAATAATGGATGTTTACCATTGATATACATGGTGTGTAACCCAATATCGGGGAGTGTGTGTCATTGGGACATAAGGTAATTGGACGAGAGATTTCTCATGAGTGTGGAATTTTCAAATAGATCATGAATGGGTGTGTATGTTGTGAACTATGGAATGAGTATTTCATAATGATATTGAGAAATGGATTGAAATTTGTTTTGGTTGTTTTGTATATGTATGAGTTGCTTAAAAATTATTGATATAGAACTTTTTAACTTTTCATTAAAAATTGTTTTGGATCTTGTTTATATTTACTAACAATCTATTTTGGGATATTTTATTATTTGAACTATTTTATATAAATGTTTCTAACTTTTCTATCCTAGTATCTTTAGTAAGGAAGTAATTATGGAAAACCATTTGAGTTGTATACTCAACCTTGCTTTTTCACCTTTGTAATATTACATATGCTATCCTTCAGGACATGATAAAAGGTAATGTATCACATGCATTTAGCACCACCTCATGATACATGTGTTGTTTGGGGATTAGAGCATGGGGATAGTGGATAACTGAGTCCTGTTTTCAAATTTTATTTGATTAGTATTATTTATGATGATAACGTTTATAGTTTCTTTTTATTATGAAGTGGTACAATTTGGTGTGGTTTTGATATAAATGAAGTGGTAGAGTTGTATTTCATTTATTCATGCATCATATAGTACGTTTTTTATGTTTTGTTTTCTAATAGTTTTATTTCCTAATGTGTAAATCATCCCCCACTTATATTTGAAAATCTTAGGCATATATTTCTAGCCATTGATATATTGGGTATGTCTCTTAAGTATATTTAATGATTCATTTTATTTTGAATCCAATTATAATAAGTAGGTCATTACAAATGGTATTCATTTTTTCAATCCAAAAACATGATTAATATAATAGGTAGTAGTTTTATACTTTCCTTGTGGCATAAGTACTCATCAGTTTTCATGGTCTTGGACATGAAATTATTTCTTTTCTGTACATTTTTTGTGATATTAGAAAGGGTAGGATTTTCGAGACATGAAATTTACAACATATAAATATGTAGCTAACCATTTTCTGTTGAACATCATGCTACAAGTGAGTTTGGTGCATAAGTGTTTTGGAGACACTTATAGGATTTTGGAAATTTAATCTTCATTAGTTTAGGAAATGAGATAAACATTACATGCATTGTAGAGGAATTACATCCTACTTGGATTGAATATTTAATTTGGAGGTATGATTTATGGTTTTGTTCAATCGATGAATATTTTTAAAATTGCAGAATTGTTTTAAATGAATGATTTTGAAATAGGAATACATGGACTATTTTGAAAATTGTTATATTTTCAAAATAAGAAAAAAAAATTTCAGAATCCATTTAAAGGTAAAAATGTTGATTTTCCAAAGCTTTGTTGTGATAATTGATGTGACAGAATTTGAAATGATAATCCATTAGTTTCTAGAGAGTGAGACATAGAAATATTGTTGTTTTTCTTAGTAAATGGAACCAGATAGGTGTCATATAAAACAACTAAAACAATCTACTGAGGATATATTTTCTCATGAACCATAGGTGAAGCAAGTGTTGGTTTGGAGTATCATCCATGATTTTCATGATATTGATACGCAGAACCAGAGGGATGAGCCAAGGAATGTAGATCATTCCATGCATTTCATGAAGTAGAATCCACTAGTATTATGAGGTGATACTAAACCAAAAAATGGTGTAGGTGTGGCTGAATAGGATGAATCATATTTTTGATTTCATTTCCACACTATTAGAGCATAATTTATTATTGGTGACTTAATTTCTCATGGATCTTTCATGCTTATGGTGGGATTTAGTGGTGGAAGGTAAATTGGATCACAGTCTTATTTGGATAGATTTTGAGGAATTTTTTAACAAACAATTCTATCATCACATGTTAATGATCCAGAGAATGATGAAATTCTTTATCCGTAAGCATGATAATATCGCTATCATCGAATATGAAACTAAATTCATTCATTTAGTGCATTTCCACAAGAGGTTGTGGCTACTACATCCAGTCATGCATTTTCTAATCTAGGATAAGTCATGAGATTTGATCATTTATTATAGTGTTATGTATTACTGATTGTATAGATATGGTGAACATAGAGAGTGTGGATGTATATGACATCTCATGATCTATGGGAGGAGGAAGTGTGATGATAAATTTTTGAAATGGGGGGATCTCAAATGAAGTGAGAATTTGGAATTGGGAAACCTATTTCCAAGGTGGAAGCGAGAATTAAAATAAGACAGTCTGATCAGTGAACCTTCCTCCGAAACCCAAGAGAAAAGTGGGTTTTTCCATTGTGGTTAACTTAGCCACAAAAGAATGAGGGTACAATGCAACCCAGAGTATGCCATAACTATAAGTATATTATGAATATTCATCACTATTTTTTCAGTGCTTCAAGGTCAGGAGATCGAGAAACTTCTCAAGAGTCTCAAGAATCATATGCCTTGATTGGGTGAGGATAGAAGTATTAATCAAAATAGAAGAATAGGGCTATACATGGGGATGATATGAACACCATGACTCCTCAGTAAGGGAAATAGCATCATGGAAACAAGGAGTAGAATGGAACAATGAAGTAGTCATAGGGAGTTTAAAAAATTATTGTAGATGATCAAGATAGACCATCTAAGGTGAGAGAATTGATTCTTTTTAATTCCACCATTATGAATGTGTTGTTTGGTACTATTTTATAATATTCCTTCATTTCTTCACTTGCTTAATGTTTTCTATGTTTAAAAATTGAGATGATTCTTTTCATGTTAAAACATTAGACTCATCTCGATGATTTCAAATGTTGAGCCTTCATGTGTGTAGATTTTTCTATAGTGGTTGATGGAGATGAGCTAAATTAGGGCTTCTAAATGGTGGGGATGAATGTGTGTTATGTAATCCATGGTATGGATTACATAACAACATTCACGTCTCACATCAATTATTATAGTATAACGATTAGTTTCACAACTGAGGATGGAATTAAACATCTATTCAAAAGATAAACTGTCCCAAATACAAGTGACATGATTTTTTTGGAATTGGTAGTGGGAATGACCTCTTAACAATTGTGAGTGTTGACTTTTTCAATGATAGAATAGAATGAGAATAACAATTTTCCAAGAGTTTGGATGAATTTCATGATTTGATTCCTAAAGAATTATTGTGGTTATGACATTGAAGGGAGGTGGATATTACAATTGATATCCTTCTGGGGACCATTCTGATTTTTCCTTATATCTTATGGGATGGAACCAACAAAGTTGAGAGAATTTAAAGTGCGGTTAGAAGATCTGGAATGTTAAGGTTTTATTTGGCTGAGTATGTATCCTTAGGAAGCACCTATCTTGTTCATGAAGAAAGAAGATCTAACACTAAGACTATGTATAGATTATCATAATCATAACCATGTTTTGATAAAGTATATATATACTCTTCAACAAATTTATTATCTTTTTGGTTAATTTAAGGGAGCTCTATGGCTCTCTAAAATTGACTTGCGACCAGGATATCATTAATTTTGAGTTTTTAATGAAGTCATTCCAAAGAAATATTTAAGAAGAAGATATGGCCACTATGAGTATGTCATTATTCCTTTTAGTCTTACGAATGCACCAATGGTATTTAGGGATTTGATTAATCAGATATTTTAGAGATATCTAGATTCCTTTGTTATGGTGATTTTGGATTCCATATTGGTGTACTGAAGTACAAGGGTTGAGCATGAGAAACCCTTGCCGATAGAGTTATAAATCCTGATAGACAATTTTTTATATACCAAACTATCAAAGTCTGATTTTTTGATACAACAGGTACACATTCATGGACACAAAATTTATTAAAACAGCTGTTCAGTGGATCCTAATAGGATAGAATCTATTATCAATTGGAAACCCCTAAAGAAAGAATTTGAGAAATGAAGTTTTTATTGGTATAAATAGTTATTAACGATGCTTCTTGCATGACTTCTCCCAACTAGTTTCGTGTATGAAAGCTTTGAAAAAGATGAATTCTTCATTCCAATAAACATTGGAATTTCCAATGTCTATTCAGGAGCTAAATGTTTGACATAAATAATCACCTATCTTGTTTTTTCTATAATCAAGACATGGGTACTTCATGTATTGTGATGCTTCAGTACATAGGTTGGGATGTGTTCTAATTCAAGGTAACCATGTGGTGTCTTAGGGTTCAAGGAAGTTTAGAGTGCATGATAAGAATTACCCAACACATGATATAGAGTTAGCTACGGTCATCCATGCTTTGAACACATGGCATCATTATCTCTTTGGTGAAAAATTTACTATGTTCATGGACTAAAAAAGAATGAAAAATACTTTCTCACAAATGGATTTGAATCTTAGGAAAAAGATATGGATGGAGTATATCAATATGTTTTTCATTGACTTGATTTATACACTTGGTGAAGGAAATACAATGGAAAATTCATTAAGAATAATGTCTTATTCTTAGATGGGAAAAAAATATACTGATTAGTGGCAGTTAATGGAACTCCTATATGATATGAACATGTAATGTGAAGACATATGTGATATTGTAGTTTTATTTTCAGTTTCCACGGGTCTTGATTTGGTAGAGATGGTTAAAGAGGCACAAACATCTTATGCATAATTCATGGTCATGAGTTCAAAACATATGGGTGGAAAGACTATTGGGGGCTAGAAACATTATGGCAGTTCAATGACGTGGTTTCAAAATCATATTTTTATACCTATGGATTGTTAGGAGAAAATTATTCATGATTATGATAAATTGAGATGGGATATTCATTTAGGAATACAATAGATGTATAAGGTGTTGAAAGTATAGTTTTGGTGGGTTGGTATGAAATGGAAAGTGTTTGAGTTTGTTTCAAGGTGCTTAACTAGTCAGTGAGTTCTGGAAGAGTATCCATAACCAGATGTGATGTTGAATTACTTAGTAATCCCATTGTGGAAATGGTAGAGATAGTGATGGATTATGTTACACGTCTTCTATGAATGGTCTGGAAACATGATTCCATATGGGTGATAATGAATCGGCTAACCAAGTCAACAATGTTAATTTCTATTAGTGAAAGAGATTTGGTGGAGGATCTGTAAAAAATCTATATCCAAGAGGTGGTAATGATACATGGTGTACCATTTTTGATTGTTTTATATAGAGATATGAGGTTTATGTCTCATTTTTATAAATCCTTATAAAATTCCATTTGTACACCGTTGACAATGAGTATAGTGTATTATCCACATACAGATATGAAATTATAATTGATGATATTATCATTGGAATAAATGATGTGTGGTTACGTAATGTAATTTTTTGGCTCTTGGGAAGAATATATACCCTTAGTGGAGTTATCTTATAATAACAGCCACCAGGCCTCAATATATATGGATCCTTTTCATTATTGTATAGAATTCATTTTCATTCTCTACTATATTGGGTGGAAAAAAGTGTTACTTTACTAGTTGGGATAATCCTTGTCTGTGAAACAACAAAGATGATTTAGATGATTAGAAAAAGGAAGGGGACAACTCAATGTCATCATAAATCGTATGGGGTTCATCTTCGAAGACCATTTTCATTCACACTAAGTGACCATTTATTATTTAATATCTCTCCAAGGCTTGAATGTCATCATATTGGGAAGCATGGAAGGTTATATCCATGATACATTGACCCTTTCAAGATACTAGAATGGGTTGGAAAGGTGGCATATCAGTTGTAATTTCCACCATGGTTTAGTGTAGTACATAATATATTCCATGTATCATATTTGAAAAAGTAACAGCATGATCCTAACGATGTGATCTGATGTGATAAAATTGACCTAGAGTAGGATTCTTAATTGGTGTATATCCAGGTGTGGAATTTGGATATACCAAAAAAATCCTTAAGTGGAAAAAGAATCGATCTAGTTTGGGATTTATGGAAACATGGTCAGATTTAGGAAGAGACTTGGGAACATGGGAATGAAATGAAAGGGAAATGGTTGAAACTCTATTAAGGTAGTGAGGTTTTTCTGTATTACTATGATGGAAATACTAATGGTGGGGAGAATTTAGTACCCCCATTTTATGGTATGTAACCCTAACATTGTTCTTTTTATATTTATAATGATTAAGGGTGAAGGATGAGAGAGTTGGGTGATGTTTCAGTTTGTTTTTAGGGCTCAAGGAGAGGCACGCGAGTTGTGCATGGGTTTTCCCACCCATGTGGAAAAGGCCTAGTAAAAACCACGTGATGTTGTAGATTCTAGATAGTAGCTTCAGCATAGTGTTTGAATATTTAGGGGGACCATGTGGGGTGATCTAGAAGGAAATAGCTAAAGAATAGTCAACACGCGATTTGTCTAACCGTGTGGTCTAACTGTGTATAGAGTCAAATCTAGATCCTTAAAATAGGATCTCACTCAATTTTGACATAATATGCTCATTTTTTCTTTTATTCACTACTAATATGATATTACTCCCGGCGGAAATTAGGATAACCTCTCCCATGAATTTTGGAACCAATCTAGAGCACTGTTTTGGTGTTTTCAAGAAATAATTTTATGGTACGTGATGCCCATCATCATTTTACCAGGTCTTCTTAAATCTACATAGATTTACATCTCATTTACTTTTGGTTTCATAGATATATTTTTTTTATGGATAGATATCTAATTTTGGAGGGAATATATAATGATTTTAGGCAATTTGGTTGGTAGGAAAAGAGATATAAAGTGGGTTCATGGAGGATCACCCTTGCATTGTTTGAGTTTTTCGTCTGTTATTGGATTTTTTCAAAACTGTTGAGGTAAGGGGATTCACTCTTGAATAATTGGAGTAAAACAGAATGGTTTATTCTCAAATTGAATATATTGGGTTGAATTGGTTGTGACTTATATATTTATGAATTGTTGGATACCTTCTTTAGCGATGGTTTGGTATATTGATGAAAATATGGAAAATTGGTTCTTATGGTTAAAGTGGCTGATGATTCATTTTAAAATGTGGATTTTTCAATAATTTTTGTAATGGTTTTTATTAATATATTTTGAATAAAAGGAATGGTTTTATTGAAATGGAATGGTTTATTGGAATTAGTTTTTCTAATGGTTTTCAAAAAAAGAAATTTTTTTATATAAATGAGAGGAATTGGGTTATTTGAATGGTTTTCCATATATGGAATATTTGAGTTCATAGTTGATATTCCCATGAATAAAGGACATGTACCATTGGGGTACAAGGTGTGTGGCCCTGAATCAGTTGTGTGTTTCATTGGGAAACAAGGTAATTGGACGAGAGACTGCTCATGAATATTGAACTGTTAAACATAGCATGAATGGGTGTGTGTATTATGATATATGGAATTGGTATTCCAAAAGGATATTAAGAAATGGTTGTATAGATTTTTTTCTTCATTTTTTGGTTGATTGACATTATGGAAAAATTTTGATATAGAAACTCTGTACTTTTTGTTTTAAATGGTTTTGGGACATGATTATATTTAGCTATAAAATATTTCATGGAGATGTTTTTTTAACTATTTTATATAATTATTTCTAACCTTTTTATCGTAGTAAAATGTTTAGGGAAGTGATTAGGGATATATAATATGTTTTATACTCACCACTTCATTGGAAATTTGTTGATTTTCCAGACACTTTGTTCCAGGACATGGGAAAAGGTAGCATATCACACATATTTAGAACCACGATGTGATACGTGGGATGTTTGCTGATTTTAGCATGGAGCGTTTGGATTTTGGAGGCTTGTTTTAATATTTTAGTCAATTAGTTTTCATTCCATTGTTTACTTTGATAGTTTCATTTTCTTATGATGTGGCACGCATTGGTGTGATTTTGATATAAATGATGTGGTTGTGTTGTATTTTATTTATTCATGCATTATATATTGAGTTGTTTGGTTATGGTTTATGGGATAATTCTTTAATTTCATAAAGGGTATATCATATTCAACTTGTAATTGAAACCCTTCAATGTTTATTTCCAACATTTGGCGTCTTGGGGTTTCCTATTAAGGGAAAACAAATAGTCATTCCATTCTTAATCAAATGAGAATAAGTTGGTCATTACACTTATGTTTCAATTTCAATAGGCCCTGATGAAATGTAATGAAAGTATTTTTTCTATAAAATTATGTTATGATGATTTATGTTTTGAATTTTTATAGTCTTATTTTGGAATAATCAATTGAAAATATAGTGGGAAAATGGTGCATTATCTGAAGAAGGAAAGACATTTGTTTGAATGTTTGGCCCTCATTCTCTATAATTGAAAATAAAAATGGACTTGAGAATGTATTGTAATGAAATTAATTTTTCAAGACATTAAATTTTTGAAGTCTTGTATTATTGAAATTATATTTAATATTTCTTATTCACATAATGGTTTAATTATATTTACTCAATATTTCCATGATTCTAAATAATAATGTTTGTTTTGTAATATAGTCGGAATGATAATCCTGAAAATGAAAATATAAATGGTATGCCTATTTAATTTTCTATTTATTAGAAATAAATAAAAAAATATTTTTAAAAACTAATTGAGACTTATGATAATATTTAAACCATACTATTTAAATAGAGAATATTATTTTCATAGAGAAAACTATGATAGTGAGGTTAATATATCATTATAAATTATCTAATGAGTATTTTATATTTAGTGGGTATATTCATGTATTTAACTGATGAAAAATAATGAAAAATTTGTGGATGTAAACTATTTAAGGGGTTAGAATACATCATGATAGGATTTTTATGTATTTGACTTTTAATTTTTTCTTGTTTAACAATATTCACCATACACAAGAGTAATCTAAAACTTACTATGATTTATTAGTGAGTAAATATTTAAAGTATTAAATGCAGTCATTATATAATTTTTTCTATTTAGTGGGTATTAATATAAGTAACAATGTGATGAAATATATACAGTAAGGGGAAGAAACTTAATCATGTGGTAGGATTATATCATTCATGTTTAATCTATTAGAGCTATAAAAAGAGGTAGCTTCATTTGGGAATTACATAGTCCAAGGATAAGATGAACATCAACACGTACTACATTAGTAAAATAGTATATAAGAGTATTTCATGATCAAAGAAATCACTCCGAGATCCCTGATTTATAAATGACCACCCATGTGTACCAAAATTTCTAATCAAACCCGTTTATCTTTTTTGAATATATTGAAAATATTTTGGAGTTGAACTTAGGAATATATAGACATGTAATAATTATTATATTCCTTTTTATATATGTTTTAAAAATCATATTCTAAATTTCTATAAAATATATTTTGAAAATAAAATTAATAAAATTATATTAATAAATACGTTTTTATTATGCCTTGTAAATATTTAATCAATTTTATAAATTATGAATAAAATCATTTACTATTAAAATGAAACCCCTTTAGAGAGTTTTTTGTTAATTTATTACATATTATAATAAATTAAAATCATAAATATTAGAGGATAGTTATAATAAAGTGTTTTAATGTAAATAAGGATATACTAACATGTATTTTAATCCTAATTCATGTGAAGTGAGAGTAATAAAATATAATAATCGAAGTAAATTTTTTTATTATGAAATATTTTCTATAGAATGTTTTCATTTGAAAGATAAATTTCAAAAATTATGATTTTAAATTTTATAGAATGAGATTTATTAAAGGATTAAAAATATAAATTTTACCTTATAAATAATTTTTTTCCAAAATTATTGAGTTTTTTATTAATTGAATTTAATTTAGTTTTAAAAAATACCATAACTTTTATGATATTATTATGATAAATGATTTAGTTAAAAACATATGAATGTTTTTTGTCAACAATAAATTTATTTAAGGAATATATTTAATCATTTAAAAAAATTTAAATTTATAACCTATTTTTTAGATTTTTGAACATTTGTTTTATTATATTCAAATACAAAACATTAGATGTTCAATTTAGTTAATTTTTTATTTAAATGATTACATTAGTATATATCTTAGAGTGACATCCCAAAAACCACCTTTAGTTAATAATAAACTATTAAATGTTATTTAAATCAATTATATACATATCTTTGTTCCAGATAAGTATAAATTGATTTTTACGTTTAAAACACTAATTTCAAAAAACTGTAAATATTGGGTTATACAAACCTAAATTAAAAGTAATTCTATAGGTTTTTTAAAATTTAATAAAATAAAAAGGCTTTAATATTAGGATTCAAAATTTATAATCTAATTAATAAGCTAAATTAATTTTTTAAGCATAACAATATGTTTCCAGGGTAAATGATAGTCACTACAGTAAATTCTAAAATAAGGTAAAAGATAATAATAATGTGTGAATGAATTAAAATTTCCTACAAAAATTTCATAAAATTAATTTATGAGTTATTTATAATTATAACCCTTATTATATTTCATATATATAATTTCATTCCACATTTCTAGAAAGTGGAATTTGTTTTGACATTATTTATTATGTAATTTAAAAATTTCACTCCTATTACTTATGAAAGGTAACCACCACCAATGCATTAAAGAACAACCTAAAAATAAAATTACACTACATAATCTATTGTATATCCTTTTCTAACTATACTCTCATCAATTTTTTAATATCTTGGTGTATTGATATTTCCTAATTTCCTTTAATATAAAATAAGTTTTAAAGAAGAGTTTTGATTTATTCTTTGTATGTAATAGCATAATATTATTCACTTCGATTTATTTTATCTTTTAGCTGTTTGAAAATTAATTTTTCAATATCTCATTTCATCAAAATAATTTTAATATGACTATGGATGGATGATATTATAATAAAATTCCTTTTTAATCATACTCATCAATTGATTATTAAATGTAAATTTTTATGTCCATTTCACAACCGACTTAGAAAAGGATATAAATTTTAAACATAAATGATTATGAAAATAAAAATAAAAATATTATATTATATTTTTGTTTCAATAATGTTCTTATTTTTTCATATTTTTAAAATGATGATTTAGTTTGTTATTAAAATACTATAATTTATTCATTTAAACATCCTCAGACAAACATAGTATGGATTCATTATAATGAATCATCACCAAGACACATAAATAGTATAGAAAAAGCATCATAAATAATAATGGAAATACTATTATTGTACATTGTATATTTTTTTGACGATGAACCCCTATGACATAGAATGAAAACATGATTTTTAATACAGATACTTACAAGGAATTGTAAAAACTATTATCACTAGTGATCAATGATAACAAAAAATATGTTTTAACTATATAAAGAATGAATATAAAATATTAATATAACTATTTAGAAATAAGGATAATGATATTAATTATAAATTATAAATTATTTTATTGTTATCATACATGGATTTAGAATATGTCTGACCAAGGAGAAGTATTAGGAAAAAATTTGTTGTAAAAAAAACTCTTTGATACAAATTACATATTACTGATATATGTTAATTTTTATGATTTTTATATTATTTAATTGATATATTTAATCATAATTATATTTTTATTAATCGTTATCTAATATCCATTTCATGTTCTATCTTCTATTGTATTTCTAATCAATGAATTAAAAATGATAGACTAATTTTCTCATTATATTTTTTATGGTGAATATACATATTGTGGGTACCTTTTATTATAAATATCATTCAATTAAAGGTATATAGTAATTATTAAATTATATTTCGTTCAATTGGTTTATATTAAAATGTTTCTAAATGCATTATGATTTTTTCTTTTAAATAATTTCATTAAATGGTTTGATGTTTTTTCTCTCAATATTCACTTCCTTGTCCATGTTCTTTATATTCATCAATTTTATTATCTAATATTTAATTATTAATTAATGATATTTTATAAAATATAAAAAATTATTTATAATGTATTTAATTAAATATTTTAAAATCATTCTGGATTGGAAATTTATGAATTATTTTATAAAATTGGGAAAATAATCAATTTTTATTAACATTTTATGGGTGATTTTTTCACACCATTATATATGTTCTTGTTTATAAAATTTCAACTATTTTTTCAATTTTTTCAAATTTAGATTATATTTCCCTTATTCTATAATTTTTTAACTTAAATTTTTTCAAAATGGGATGACATTTCTTCTTGTTTTCTTATGTAATTTTATAATTCCATTATAAAATTATTTTCTTATAAGTCAACGTAATTTAATAAACATTATTATTAATTATGGATAAAATCTAATGATACCACCAACCTTAATTATCTAGATATATTATGAATATTTCTTATGGGTGAATTTAGGACCCATGTTTTATTCCGATGAGTTAATTAATTTCTGATGGGAATAAAAATGTATTCAGTTTATTTTAGAATTAATAAGTACGAATTATCATAATGTTTAATGTGGGTCTCTTTTAGACCTATAATTCATTGGTTGTTGTTTTTTCCTCTTGAGAATAAAATTTTGTGTAAGTAGTATCCCATTCCAAAAGGCTATTTTTCTTTTTGGCCTAATCACTATAGGGTTCACATGTTATTCTCCATTTTCCAAGTTATTTTGGTACATGATTGGTCATTCCATTCCCCAAAGGTTATTTTACAATTTTTTTTATCCCAATAAGATGTTATTATAGTACACATGTCATTATCCCATTATCAAATGGTTGTGTGACATGGATTGTTAGTCCATGCTGAAGATAGTACAGAATTGGTCATCCCAAACCTATTATATTATGGGAAAGAGGTTAGAAAAATTTGATTAATCTCTCTATGATTATAATTGATACATGTTGTATGCTCATATTCACGATATATTATTATGTTTTTCGTTGTGATGGTTTCATTTTCACAAATTATTGACTAATGATTCAACATACTCAAGCCTCATGATTACATAAAAAAATAATCATTACATTACATATGATCAATTTCATATGTATTATTAGGAATTATCCTCTTTTGTAATTTACTTTCAATTGGAAAATCATCTAATACCCATATAGGTAACTTATTCTCACATTTGATTCTTTATTTTTATTTCTAATCATAACCCCTATAAAATATTTAATCATATCATTATTTTATCTCTATTTAATTAGGATGAAAACATTAGTTCAGTGTTTTAGGTGTCCAAGGGGTTATCATGTAGGGAGGATATTTTTGGGAAATATTAATATCTTATTAATATCATGTATCTTATTCATAAGAGAAACTAACCCATTTTTTTTTTTAAAAAATTTAGTTAATTTTTAATTATTTTTTTGGGAATGATGTATAATATAATTATGTTATGAACATTTCAAATCAAAATTTATCAAAACATTTATATAATATGTTTATTTGAACATTAGATCTAGGTGTTCGGTTCTAGTACATAACAGAGGGATATAATGAGGGGAAAATTTTGAGCTATCAGAAATTTTTAATCTATATGTAATCTATCAAATGATTGTTTATTATATTTTTTGTGAAATTTAATTATATTGAATAATATAAGATAATGGGATATATGAGTTTATTTTGATAGATATCTTGGGGGATGGTACATGAATAATTTACTTCGCATTATTTGGGATTTTGATGAGTATAAGTAAATTAGTGATTTTTACTAGTTCATTCTTAAAAGTTGTAATCATTAATTAATTAATTGAATTGATTATAATTTTTAAAAATTATATAATATGATATATTTTAGTAGATAGATCTTTGAATGAATTGGACATGTTTTTCTTGGTATTTTTTAGTGTTTCATATAAGATAGGTGGTTATTAAATGTGAAATCTATAATTTGGTGTAACCCATACTTGTTATTAGTGACATAATATAAATAGTAATTGACTTTCATGAATGTATGTGGGGATGATTAAGTGAATTAAACCCAATTTAATGTAATTGGGAATATTTTGGTTATATGATACGGTGGTGGGCCTACTATGGTTATGGTTTTGATTATACACACATTTCTTTTTATTTTTGTGTTTATAGAGAGGCCTCCATAATGGTTGTTTTAATTTAATGATAATATTTTTGGCCTAGTGGGTTCTTCTAAAAGGTGAGTTGATGTACCATTATGAGTTATGGATAAAAAGTGTGATGGTTAATAGGTTTTTGTAGTAATGCAATTAGATTTGTGTTAACCATGTGGGAATTACATTTGGGTTGATTTAAGAAACATTATGTTAATATATTGGATAACAAAGGAGATTAACTAAGGGTTGGTTATAAAAAAAGACAACTATAGATCATTTAAACTAATTATAGTGGGTGGGAAGTGAGGTATTGATCCAAAGGGCGATGTTATAATGTGAGTGGAAAATTTTTTGAGTGTTAATTATCAATGTATTTCGAAATTAATAACCTAATGTGGATTATTTTTTTGGTTAATAAAATTATAGTTTACATAATTGTCATTATTTATGGGACATATACTTACCTAGGCCATGTGATATAAGTGTTATTTACCATGGGACTAGTTTGTTTGTATGTTAGTTATGGGATTCATAATGTGAAATAGATATATCATTGAATAGTTTATGTGTTGTGTCACAATGATTTTATGTTTTCAATTATTCTCAATGGTGTTTGAGGATTTCATTTTAAATCTAATAATCTACCAATTTTGATATGATATGGGTTTTTAGGTACTTGATAGACATCCATGTAGTTTTTTATTATTGTACAAAAGTATTATATTCTATTCCATCATGTTGTGTGTACATGTTGCTTTTGATTCAAAACTTTTGATAGATTCATGTGTATAGGTTTGGTGTGATGACAGATAAATGGGTTCCTATGTTCATATTTGTAATGAGAATGAAAATTTTATTTATTTTCAACAGGATTGGTGTTATTCCAGATTAGGTGCATTGTTTTTTAATTAATTTTCATATTGTAAATAATAATTATTTTTTTTCATAGGATGGGTATTATACCAATAAAGATAGATTTTTATTTATGGTTTGGGACTTTTTCCAACATAGATATTAATTTTTATATTGTTAGGTAAATTTCCATCCATTTCCCATCTTATTATGTGAGTAAATAACTTTGTAAGTTGATTTCATATATCCTTGTGCGTGTTGACTGGTTTGGAATTGTTGAAACCCTATACCCCAAATGGGCATGAGGGAAATGTTAAACATTAGTGAGATGCACATCCATATGTTATGTGATAAGAGGAATTATCTATTACATAAAATGAATGTATACGTATAATAGACATTAGAATCATAAGTAACAAGATGATGGACTGGTGTATGAATGAGATTATTTATGGTATCGTTTCATTCAATAATTAATTCACATCTACATTGTAAATTTTTATAAACAATATTACTATAGGTACACCAATTAATTTTAGGAAGACTTGTACATGTACCCTATTGGGTGTGTATACTATATAGTTAGGATGAATGTTAGGGACCAAACCCTATTACTCATGAGTAGGCTATAAGAGCTTATTAGTTATCTTTTGATCGGATAATGTTGAGGCCATTAAATGTATAGGGGTCTATTAACAATAACCTTTTCCCTTAATAAATATATGATTTGTCAATCATGTAGTATTAAAATAATGATTGAATATATGAACTACATGGTTATCATATTGCTATAACATGGTTTATATTTTTTAAGAGTTTATTCATTTAATTTTATATCTATAGGTGTGTGATGATTTCATGATATAATGGATTTTTTTTATCAATCATTTCACATGATAACATTGAAGGTATAGTCAATGTAGGTGGTTTTATCAAATCCTCACTACCAGTTAGAAGAGTCTTTCATTTGGGGTGTTGTTCCTATAGTATCTATAACTATAAATCTACGATTGTATGAAGTTTATAGGCATGAGAAGTTATATAATAACCCCCATGTTATTAAAATTATTATGTATAAATACTGATTATCATTTTTTGGATTCAATATAAATATAAAAATATTTCCTTATATATAATTATTTATCAATTGAAATAATTTTCTTATAGATTAATTGTGGAAAATAAAATGAATAATTCAAATATTATGAATCTATATCATTTTGGATAGGTTTACCATGTTGATAAATACATCAATAATCAAGTAACATCATTTCATATTATATGGATAATTAATAAAATATTGACATGGTCAATGGTGAGATCATTGTTAACATTAATTATGAAAATCCTTTATATTAATTCAATGATTAATAGGGATCCAAATTATGGGAGGTTATTTTAATATCTTCTTTCTAAAAACGAAATTTGTAGATAAATCCAAACAAGGTCAGGAATATTCATGAAGAATATTATACATCACATATATACATTAATCAATGAAATCATTCTATTTATAAATCATGTATCATTGATATAACACATAACACATATATTTGTTAAAAGAAAATAAATCAATTATAATAAGGATTATTTTTAGAGGTTATATTGATCTTTATGTTTCTAATAGGTTTAGAAATAGAACATAATCTATATAATATAGTCAACTCAAAATATTTATTTAATTTATTATTATATGTTTCAATTGTTATGTTTTTCCTAAAGGTAGAAAATAATTATTAGTATTTATTCTTTTGATAGAAACTATTTTTAGATTTATGAAAAAGAACATAGAAACAATATATAGTATATACAAACATATACTAAAATGAGTAATATATATTATGGAAACTGATGATAAAAACGATTGATATAACTCATATTTCACCCTATGGTATTGAGTTATCAGCCTGATCATGTAAACAAAACCACAATTAACATGTTACACATGAATAATAGTTAGATGCTATAGAGCTCCAAACTGTTATGTCTGTATAATGTTTTCTTGTATGTCAAGATGACCAATAATTGTTTTTGGTAATCATTAATTATCCACCACAATTTAGTTGTAGTTCACAAAATTACATGTAAAAATTTTTATTTAGAAGGTAGAGGTGTATTCTAATACACAATATATTGTACTAATTAAATTAATATATATATATATATATATAGTTTGAGGAAAATACTATATAAATTTATCTGATTTTGGGAATATAAAAATATAATAATGTATTATAATGTCTAAAATCTAAATATAATCTAACAATATTTATCTAGAGAAATATTTAATGAAAAATTCATTAATTATCTTCAAATATTTCGGATAATATTCCAACACAATCGAGATATTTTTTGATATTTTCCCACTAATTAGTTAAGAAAATATTTCCAATATTTTAGAAATACAAATTTCAATAAGTGGTATACAAATATTATTGTATACTAAACATGGTAGATAATAGGAACACATATACATTATTGTTTTAATGAAATATAAACTAATAACATATTCATGTATGTGGATGAAAATTATTTACCCTGAACACTCATAGGAAAATCATTGCAAACATAATTAGTATATGAATTTTCATACATTATAATTATTTTATAAAATGGATTTTAAAGAGTATGTCCATTAGATATATAAATCCTAGTTGATCAGAAATATAAAATTTTAAATAGGGTTAATATATTAAAAGTATTTTGACAGATAATGAAACTGATCAATGATTAAATGAATCAAGAAGTTATGGATGCACAAGATTTATCATAAAAACAATAGAAGACCACATGTAAGAAAATGTATCAAGGAAACAATTATTGTATTCATTAACTCACAAAATTATAGATATAACTTTATATAGTTCTCATTATCATTATGAAATATAAAAAATTTACATTTATAACTATGAAAACAATCCCCAAATTATATAAATGATAATATATATAAAAAATAAATTAATTAGAAAATTGATTCTATACCCAAAAATAAATTCTCAAAAATTTAAAAGAAAACTCTTCAATAAAATAATCCACTTTTAAATAAATTTTTATTTAAAATTTGTGGTGATGAATTATAATTTTAATATATTAAATGAAATTTTTCAAAAGGTTTGGTGTAATGTTAGGGAATAAAGATATTGAAAATATTTTTAATTTTTTTATGTGAAATTTCATTAGAATTATATAATATATTGTAAGAATTCAGTGCTTATATAAATTTGAATATGGATAGTAAAATATTTTTTTTAAATATTTTTTTGAGCAATCCATAGATATAGAAATAAGTGTATATGAACACAAATTTTGAAAAAGTAACATAAATGATCCTATAATAATTTAATAGAATGACGAAGTATTCACAATCATATAATTACAATTTAAATATTTTTTGAAAGGTGTATTATATAATTAGAAATTGGAGTAACAAATTTTTATATGGTTTTAACTGGATTATTATGACTTTCATTGAGTTATACATTATTGAAATATAGAAAAAAAAAAGATTACATTTTTTTATTTACTTATGAATTTGATGATTCAACTTGTCTTTGAGAAGGTTATAAGTATGGACAAAAATAATGGAATCTAGATCTATAAGGATAGATATAAGAGGCCAAATTCACTATAAAATATATAGAGAGATATATATATATATGGATGAGACATTGAATTAAGACAGGAAACAAAAATATGATAGTATATTATTTTCTATAAAATATAGAAAATATAAATCAATGATGTTTTTCCCAATAATATAATGTTAATAAATATAATGGGAGAAATAATATAATCTCCAATAATTTATTTATTTATATATTCCACAAAATTTTATATAAATTATCTTATCATGAAGATTTAAGAAATAGATAAATGGATGTAATAAAAACTACCATTAATTTTATATGAATTACATAGTTGAATATGTAAATAATACTGATATAAAAAATATTTTATAAAAATTCATGCCTCAATTTTTTTTGATACATTTATTTTATTAATCAGGATACTAGTATTTAGAATCCTCAATATGTCCAATTGTATATAATTTGATGATATCTATTTTTTTATAAAAACATCAAATATTGTGAAATAATGTAATGAACCCAGCTCAAATAAAATGAAGTTGTTGTCTCAATTATTAAATTTTCATAAGTGGAAAATAATCTCATTCTAGAGGATCAAATAGTTTTGTAGGCTTTGTAAAATAGATAAATAAATGATTCTAATAATATATATTTAAATACAAATTAAAAATAGATTTTGTTTACTAAATATCATTACTCCCTCAATAAATTCATTTGAGATCATTCATAGTACAAACCGTCGATTCCTAATAAAGGAATAAAAATAATGGTTAGATCAAATTATTAGTAATAAATATGTAATGTGGTAGTTATCATGAGTAAATAATGATTAGTCAATGTGGGAAAAATATGTTTGAACATACATTTCATTTAATCAATAACTCGACTATCAGGAATATACATGAAAAAAAAAATTTAATGTAGATACATGAACACACATTCCATTTAAATATCATGAATTTCATGAATACAAAAGGAATAGTCAATATGAAATGGTATATAACTGAACACTCATTTCATTTAAATAAATTAACTATCAAGAATCAATAAGGAATAATCTCTATGGAAAGGTAAATATTGGAACACACATTCCATTTAATTAATGTGACTCCCAGTAATAGATAATGAATAATCAATATAGATAGGTACATAATTGAACAAAAATTCCATTTAAATAATTATAATATCATTAAATGATAAGGAATAATAAATATGTAATGTAAAATAATGGAAAATAATCTCCATTTTAATAAATTCACTATCATGAACACCTAACGCATAATCAATATTGAATGGTAAATTATTAAAAACATATTTCATTTAGTCAACAATGAGAATGAAATGAATATAGAGATAATATTATTCAAAAAACTCATGTGTAATAATAAATGAATCTATAATAAAGAAAATGATTAATTATTGTATGGAACGATCTCATTTAACATGATACCTCAACCATCAAGACCTTTCACAAGAAGGTATAGAATAATATTTAAAAATACATTTAATTACAACTTACTGATTCATAACATGAGACTACGTATTCATTTAAGGGATAAATAATTATTTCTCCCCCATTCACTTAATGTACAAATAATTCCTCATAAATTTAATAATATATTTAATTCACGATGATTGTGCCTTATCCTAAAATATCTATATTGAGTAAATAATATGAATTTATAAAACATTTCCCTGATAAAAAAACCTTTAATATATAACATTGTCTCTATAAATGATATAATTTTTAAGAAATAATATTATCTATGATAATTAATAAGGATATTTAGGAGATACTTAGTTTATAATGATCACAAGAATGTGAATAAATCGAGGAATAGTTATGTACTTCAAAAATGAATCAAAAAAGTGAATGGTAGTGCATTCCTCGAACAAAAAGATCATAAAAATCATATAAAGAATAATTATGATATCAATACAACATATCCCTATAGTATTATATGTTATGTAGTGTGTTATTATTATTGTTGAATAAAAAAATTTTAAATATAATTCAAAAATTCTTCCGGATAATATCCCCTTCATGTTAAAAATATAAATAATTTTTAAAGATAACATAAAAAAATATTTTAAAAATAATTTCCACAAAATAAACCATTGAAACATATAATGTAATATTTAAACCATAGAGTTTTCATTCTAGAAATAAATTTTTTAGATGTCGTATATGTTAAAACCAATATTCCATTTCGGTTTTCATTAAAAGACTAACATGAGTTGTTTTGGAAATGATAGGGATATTCCTTCAAAAAAAATTAAAAACACTATTTGGATAATATTTTTATTAAAAAATTTATATAATATTATAATATTTTTTAAAAATATTTGTATAAAGCACATATTTTGATGAAACATTTATTTGACTGGCGTGATAAATGATGTTAGATTTTATTAAAAACATTTTCTTATTTATTATTAAGAGAAAATAGTGGAAATGGATCTATTACATGTGAAAATAATGTAAAATTATTGGATATTAATATTAAATTGATTAATTATACAATTATCTAATAAGATCCTCAATGAAAATTCAATTATAAATAATCTTATTTAAAATGGGATTGTGAAATTAAACCTTACAATGGTCATAAAATCGATGTGAGAATTAATAAATGAATTTATTATGTCAATCTAATGAAAATACATAAAAAAGAGTAAACCAAACACAATATAATCAAAAATATTTTAAAACATGATATTATAATTTCAATGACAGTGAAGATGTGAGATATCCCAATAAAAAAATTAAGTTACTAAAATCATTACCACATTGTAATTTTCATATCAATTCCCCTTGGATGCAATAATTATAATTTAATCATAAAAAATGATTTATTAATGGAAAATGATATTACATTTCAATGGGATAGTAAGAATATAATATAAAATAAATTATATATATAACATTATAATATACATCAATGAAAGGAAATCGTTACTATGCCCATTACTTCAAACTTTCCATTAGTTGATCATTTTTTGACCTACTTTGTAGTGGCTTTAAAATTTATATTAATTTATAAATGAACCTTTATTCTATATATAATATCATATATGATCCACTTATTAAATTCTTTCACCCATATGTTAAAAATATTTTATTTTTTTATTTGTTTAGGGAGATAATTTCAATGTTTTCTCATGGGTGTTTTGACATGAATGTTCTGGTTCATATACATAGGATATAAATAAGTTCATACTTATTTTATTATTAATAATGGTAAAAAACAATGTTTATGTCAACATATTATATAAATTATGATGATTCAAAATATGGAACATGTTTTCCAAAATTCAATTCACCGAAGTGGAAGAATAAATTATAAAATTATCCACATACATGATGAAAAAACGGGTTCCAAAGGGAAAAAATCTCATATGTGTAGAATGTTTTAATTTAAATATTTAAAATGAAATTAATTAAAATGAAATAAAATATTTAAAATTTAATATAATGGAACTAATTTTACATTAAAACCAATTTGATATACGATTTTTCCTTGTAAATTACTTTAATAAAATTTATGTTTTGAAGAAAAATAAGTATTTTTCACCATTCACTGAAAAATGAAGCATTTCAGAAGGATCCCAAAAATTCACCATATGATAAATTTAATATTATTATATTAAAATTGATGTATTTATTTCAAAATAATTTTTTCAAACATGATAAAAAAATTTAATATTACGTGCTCAAAGGTTGACTAAACATTTTTTAGAAAATTTAAGTTTTTTAGAAACCATTTCATTTTATTCTAAATAATTCTTATTTTATTTATGATCTAATGATAACTAATGTTTTATTAATTTAGCTAGTATTATTCATAACAACCAATTTAAAATCTAGGTTATAATAGTATAATTTATTATTTTTTATTTAGGATTATGTTTGGATTTTCCACAAGTCGTCAAATAGATTTAATTTAATGTAATATATTTCATGGGTTATTGAAGATCGGAGTTACATGATGCATACATTATTTAATACAATTTTCTTATTTTTAAATCACATGTTTTTATATTCTCCCAACCATAAAAAAAATTTCCTTAGAATTTAAACATCGCCTTCTTAATATTGTTTTTGATATATGTTAATTCCATTGATATAAACACACATCATAAAATGTGTTTTTAAATCATTCTATTTATAATAATGAAAATGAAATATGAAGGTAATCCAGAATAAAACATGACTAGGTTTCTAATTAGTAGAACATTACTGAAATTTAATGATCTAAATAGGGAAGAAACACATTAATAGTTATAGAGAGTGATAGAGTTCATTGATAATAATAAAGTAAATGATCAATAAAAATATTTGGAATTAAAACCCTAAATTTGTGTTTATTTGAAAAAATATTTTATTCATTAGAAATGAGGTTCATAGTAAAACATTTTTTTCAAGATCCTTTTCCTAATGTTTAGTAATTATTTTGTAGTCAATGAATATATGGGAAAATACTTACATTATATATTTCTATTTTATATAAATAATTTCATCCTTCATTTTTGTATAAATAAATTTCCTATTCATCACTTAAAATATTAAACAGATATCCAGAAATGTACTTTTTTATCAATGATGCACTAAAATTCACTTTTAATAGATTGTAAGATCCATTTATTTTTTTAGATTCCCTTCCATATATATGAAACTATTTTCCATGACTAATGTAGTTCTAATAAGTTATCCAATATTATAAAATTATATATAATCCTATTTAGTAATACCACTGGTTCATAGTAATATTTATTTAACATGTCATTTAAGTAATTGAAATAAAATATTATGTAGAATATCACATAGGATAACAGTTTGTGTTAAACACTTATTACCCATCAGTTAGGATTTCATGTCACAAGAACTTTCTATATATGATGTGTTTCCACTCAGTATGCTCATATCCCTTTTCTAAAACCATATTAACATAGTTACTATAACATTCCAAATTAGTACTAACCCACAATTACCTCTAAAAATGATAAGGTAAAATGTAATGGTAAAACTCATTCTAACCAAAATTTCTATAAAACAAATTCAATAAAATACCCGAAAAGACAATGGGTTGTATTTAAATAAATTTATCCCAAAATACTCATAATCATAGTGTATTCCTATAACATAAACCATTGAAACAATTTTTTTTTAATATTGTGAACTTATGATCAATCTAAAAAACATTAACTCATGATGGTATCGAGAACTATTATGTAAATGGAGATATATATTCTTCTAAAATTTAACACAATCCATATATTTTTATGGTACTTATTAACAAAAAAATTGTTAAAATTACTTCAAAAATATTATTATAGAATCCAAATACATAAATACTTCAATCATTTTGTTTCAACATAGGTCCTTCCCTGGTCTAGGTGTTAACATTTAAAATAAGTCATGGTATTAGATAACACCTAGGTTCCCCATATTTAATACATTGTACTATAAATGGGTCCATAGGATGAAATTTTTTATTCTATCATACATTTAACATTTTCCAGTAAGTCATTATTTTGTTCCATTATTTCCCCCAAATTAATTCATTTTTTCCATTCCTTTGAGAAAATATCCAATGTTTCTCTTTTCCATATTTACCTATATTTTCTTCCTTTTGTTGTGTGCCGCTTTCACCATTGCACCCAATTTTTTTTAAATTATTAGTATCTGTTATGTACAACATTATATATCATGTATCAGTAAATAATTATCAATATAGAATGGTAAATAATTTAACAAACTTTTCATTCAATTAACTTTACTTCATGAATAGATAAAGCATAATAAATATGGAAAGATAAATATATGATCACACATTTCATTAAATTAATAATATGAGAAATAATGTATCCAGATATAATATCATTTTGAAAATATCATTGTTAATAATAATAATAATTGAAATGAATGGAATTTCGAATTATTTGATTCAATGATCTCAAGAATCGTAATATATTTACTATCCTGACCTTTCATGATATAGTTAAAACTATAGGTAGAAATATGTTTAATGCTAGCATATGTATTTTTCTCATGATACATATCCATTCATCTAGTGGATAAATAATATATGTCCCAAAAAATTTCTCCAAGTCCAAATAATTCCCCACTTATTGAATAATCGATTTAATTCATGAACAATGCTCCATAACAACATATATCTGTATTGAGTAAAGGATGCAAATTTTTCAATATATTCTTAGATAATAAAATAATTAACAAAGTAAAATGCATATGTTAAAATGGTATATGAATTAAAAAAAAGTCATATCAATCATTCAATAATATGTATATTTAGTATAAATGTAATTTTTAATGAAAAATGATTACAATAAAAAAAATTTTTCAAGAGAAAGCTAACATCACAAAATAAAGTGAGATTTATAATAAATTTTACCATTTTTAAACATCCAAGTCATACCCCCTTGGAAGAAATAATTAATAATGAAACATATAATACCCTAAATTATTAATTAATCATGATATTAAATGTTAATTGGGTATTATAAGCACCAAATAAAATTATATTGGTGCATCGCAACAGAAAAGTCTCATTGGAATGTAAATTAAGAGAAAATGCCTTAACCCATGATTCCAATTCATTGAGTTTAGTTTAACATCATTTATTATGGTTTGAATAATTTTATTAGCATATAAAAAAATCATATTAATATTTATTATATCATATATGATCATCTTATATCATCTTATCACAAGTTTTTTATTAATCATTCATTATTATCAATGCGTTTGTGGTTAATTGCTTTATTTTATCACGCATATTTTTTTATTAAATATACATATTCATGTAAATAAAATATAATTACACATTATCCCAAATTATTATTATGTTTTAAATATCATATTTAATTAATATATTAATTACTAGAAGCACTATTAAATGTTGGGCATGGAAAATGATTCGCATGGATTTTTGGAGACGATAGGTCATATACAAGAGCTATGATATCATACCCTTAATAAGTGAATGGGTAAGGAAATTATAGATATATAAATTTTCTAGAATAAATTTTATATCATATATATATATATTAATTAATTTTATCCTTATTACATTCCATGTAATTTGCATGTGACCAAAACCACATCATTTCGCGAGTCTGTAGTTTGTCATACACAGGAGCAATGTTATAATTTTTAAAATGGAAAGAAACATAAAAAATTATATGTAAATTTAAAATTACATAACTATAATAATATCATAAATATTATATATATGGTAAATATATCATTTCATCCATCATTTAAAGGTGGTGATCGGAAATGAACTACATCGCTTCACTAGACGGTAGTCCGTCGTACACACAATCATTGATTTTATTTCTCATTTGATGTAATTGAAGATGGATAATATTTATTCCATAAGAATAATAACATATTATTATATGATATATATTTCTTTTATTATATTTCATGTGTTAATACATAATTGAATTATGTATAATGATAAATAAAATGAAATATATTTTTTATGATAATAACCTTCTCTAAGATAAACCTTCTTTGGATCTCATCTTAAGGAACCTATGTATGGACTTCTGAGAGTAAATATATATCTATAATGTATCTTATAATTTTAGGGATATAATAATTTAGTGGGTTTTCAGGAAATTTTTTTTGGAGGTGGGAATAAGTGAGGGGTGGGATTAACCTTTTATTAGTGGGGAACGAGAACCCTCAGGGGAATTATTTAAAAACATCCAAAAGAATCCAAAATGATAAAGTCATTATCATGACAAAATAATCTAAATTACTATATATTTGTAAAATAGATCTTTAAGGTAGATATTTTTTTCATAAAATATGTTTTTTATAAAATTTTAGGTAATTGTTAACACATATCATCATAGGTTAACCCCACAATAAATTCATTTGTACCTTAAAAGTGACAAATAATTTTTACAGTTTTCATTAATCATTTTTGAAAAAAATTTATGTTAAAATTATTAGATGACATAAATTATTGTGATTAAAAATTGATAATATATATTTCCTAATTTAATTCATAGAAGGGGACACATTTACCTTAAAATTAATCTCGCATACGCGATGGGGAAGCTATTTTTGAGAGACAAAATGTTCAAATAGATTGCATTGTTTTTATACAAAACAAAAATTTAAAAATTATTCAAATGAAATAAATTGGATTAATAGATATATAATTTTACAAATTTTACATTAAATCCAATTAAATTAATAATTTCACACAATAATTAAATTAAATTAAATGGATGTTTCTAATTGTAATTCTGTATCATCACTATTCAATAAAAATGTATCATTTCATAAAAATACCAAAAATATAACCTAATTTAATTATTATATTCTAAATTAAAAAATAATTTATTTAATTAAATAAATTTTATATAATTTTAAAAAATTAATTTTAAATTTTCGCACAATGTACAACTAAACAATCTTTTTGAAAACTAAATATTTTTTTTGAAAAAATTTAATTCTATATTAAATGATTCTTATTCTATTAATAATGAATAGATAACCATTTTATTCATAATTAATTTGTAATATTAATATCTTAAAATTAAACTAATAGGTATTATTATCATATTAGTTAATAAATTTAATAATATTTCATGTTTCATATAAAATAGATCTTTCATATACCACAAGAATAACTTAGTGTTGTATGTAAAGGATGTTTTGTAAGATACTGAATTTATTTTCTTAAAAAATATTGTATACTCTTTGGTAATATATTTTCATCAAATATTTCCGTTTCTTTTCACATAATATATCAAATATGATGTTATTCTTTTATAATTTAATGTTATTACATTCTCCATAGCATAAATAAATTTTTTCATCATAATTTAAACATGATTTCAGTAATTTGGGGATTAATATTTGAAAATTATTTTATTGAAAACAAAAATCATAAAAATAAATAATAAAATATACTCTTTATAAAATATAAATTTACGTACCATGGTAATATGTAATCATCACATAACTATGATTCTAATTAGGATAACATTGGTGAAAAATAAATATTTTAACAATGAATAAAAGGGTAAATAATTACAGAGATTATTTGAGTTCATATATCACAAGTTAGTTAATGATAAATGGAATGGTAAGGGTCCCAAAACCATAAATCTATGATGATTTAATACAAAACCTAATTCATAAAATATGAATTTAATATAATATCTTTTTTTCAATATTTCATTCCTATATTTAAGTATTTATTTTATATTCTATGAATATTTAAAAATATAAAAACATGATACATTTATATTTATAAATCGAAATTTCATAATTTCCCATTGCTTCGATCAATTTTCAATTCATGTCTTACCATGTTAAATTAATATCCAAAATTGAAAATTTTAACTAAAATTTACTTTTGACCAATCGAATGATCCTTAAATGATAATATGTTATTCTAATGGTCTTTAACTATTTTACAAATACAATATTGTTATAATATGTTATCCAATATAAAAATGTTGTTTATAAACATCAAATGCATCACAAATGGTTCATCATTAGTAATTATTTTGTCAAATTATTAACCTAAAAATAATAAAATATTAACTAGGACATCACATAGGCCAATGGCAGTCACAAAACCCTAATCGTCCTTCGACCATGGTTTCAATCCATGAGGCCTTAACAGATGTGATAGTGTATCACCCAATATATATGTGTCAATTTTTATAAAACTATATTTATATAATTATAATAATGTTCCCAAAATGTTATATTGGAAATCCATGAAATAATATTAGTCATTAAATAAATTTTTTACTAATTCTTTCAATAAAAAATATTCTATTATTATTATTTTTTGATAGAGTTTAATGATATTATTTGACTATTAATAAAATTTCATTAATGGTCATGTCAACCATAATTTTTTCAATATCAATAAATTTTTTTCTATAAAATTTCAAGGCATTATTCCTCAAATAGGTTTCCCACTAAAACAAATTCCTTTTATAAATTTATCCAAATATGTCTTTATTCCTAGTATAATCCCAACATATAAAACCCAAAAATAGGTTTTTAGGGCTTTGAACATATAATAAATCTTCAAATCATAACCCCATAATTGTATCAATATATATTATGTTATTGAATACATATTTTCATTTAATACATATCACAATCTTTAAATTTTTCATTATTCTTAAAAGAAAAAGGCCATTGGTAAAAATGATTCTATGATTTATTCATGAATTTCCAATACATAAATACATCAACCATTTTATTTTAACATAGGTCCTTCATCGGTCTATTATTTATACATTAAAATATGTAATTGAACCAAATTATTCCCATGTTCCCACATTTAAGAAAATGTACTACAAATGGATCCTTAGGATAAGATTTATTTACTTCCATCATGCTCATCATTTCTCAATGTTAAGTCATGGATTTATGCCTTTATTTTCCACATAGAAATTATTTTACCATTCCATTGAGACACCTTCTTTTTAATCTATGTTACCTTTTGTTTAACCAAGTACATTCATTTTCATTGTCTATTAAAATCCTCAATATTGAATTTTAATGAAAATTTTATTTATCCTAAGAATATCCCATATGAGAGCCAAAGCTAGTGTGTAAGGGCCCAACCCTAGAAGCCCAGATCTGGTGCATTATGTTAATACATTGACATGTTTACAAGGAAAAACTCCCAAAGGATATACAGTTTAGTTATCTTTTAATGACATAATACATACATAATACCCAGAACACAATGGGAAATGACAATTAAACATGATACATAATAAAATGAAACAAATTGATTCCTTGAAATATTATTCAAATATTTTTTCTCAATAATCTTTCAAAATAAACCAAATAATGGTGCACTCAAATTCTTAGTTAGGGTATGTACAACGGAAGCAATAATAAAAAATAAATATTAAAAGATATGTAATTGAACATACATTCCATTCAAATGTCTGGATAAAGAATAACCAATAGGTAATTATAAGTAACTAAACCACATGTTATTTAATCATAAAACTTAAAATTAAATGTATTCATATATATTCCAAAACAAAATTCATGGATAATAATAACTAAGTCTAAAGGAGGGAAATTAAAAAATATTGGACATTATTTATGAGTCACATGAAAACATATATCGTCATGAAATTTAACAAGACTTATTAAACTATTTGGATTTGGACAACTTATTTGTCTCATGATAACCTATCAATGCATCGTGGGGCTATATAATGTCTAGCCCCCACACATCCTTTCTTGTCCAAATCATTTCCCGAATCAAAAAATCAAAATAAATAACATTCCTTAAAATTATCCATATTGAATAAATAATAAATATTTATAAATATTTACCCATTGTATTATATGTAATAATAATGGTTGTTAAATTTTCTGAATTTAAATACAATTTAAATATAATTAAAACATTTCTATGTAAAATAATCATTAAACATTCCAAAGAGTCTCACACCACATTGAAAATTTTGAATCTCAAATCCTGTGAAGGGATAATATTAAAAAATTAAACATATAATATTAGAAAAATAAATATATTCATGATATAACATATCAATTGTATTTTATATACCATTTAAAAGAAATGATATGACAACCCTGCTTTTATTACAACTTAAACATGCTTTATTACATAAAACTTAACTTGATACAACAAAGAAGATCGAGAGGTTTAGTGTCTTTGGGGCTTAGGATCATTACATAAAAACTTTAAACTTGAAATACAACATCCTTATTGAAAACTTCCTTTACCTGACCACTACATTCCTTCGTACTTAGCATTTCATGGGATAACCTGAGGACATGCATAAGAAAAGGGTGAGCTATAAAGCCCAGTAAGGGAGTACATAATGAATAACATGAGGAGTACAATACATGTTAGGAAATAGGCATATCAATAGAGCATAAGAGATACATGAACATAAAGGCATGATAAAGCATTATAATCATAACATGGAAATGTGGAAACAACACTTAACATTGAATTAGCATGAGCCAAGGCTCATTGCACATGGAGCATGTGTAAACCCTCATTGCACTTGAAGCACGAGTAAAACCTCGTTGAACTTGAATTAGCATGAGTAAACACTCATTTCACATGATGTATCATGATACTATACTTTACCCAATGCATTGGAGCGCTATAAAGGGCGCACCCTTCTTAAACATTTCATTTCATGCATAAGTGTGCCACATGGATCATAAAACATGGATTCATAAAACATAATCATTTATTCCACGATAAAGGAATGTGGAATTCATACATGAAACTTTATAATCAATAAGTAAATGTGCATAAAGGTGAATACCCTTGATGGAGAAATGGGCATGGTATTCACTACACAAAGACATTGGCTTAGAAAATCGGTGCGATTTCGGCAGCGTAACGGCGTGACATAAGAATTCATAAAAAAAGGTTGATGAGAGAGAAAGGGGTTCCCCATAATATTTACATGTAATGGACAGTAAGGATATCATATATATTCATGTCCCAATAATAGAAATGGAATTTAGATTCATGATACAAAAGTATTGCTTGAATATAAAAGAGGAGAAAAAGGTTCCTTTCGGAATTTCAACATAGTAACGGGTGTACATGGGAGGAATTTAATGAGAGAGAAAGGGGTATCCCATCATTCAAACAATAAGAGGGAAGTATGGGAGAGGTGCGAAACCATACCCCAATATTCATAATTGCAACTAAAAGGGCAATATAACTTAAAGAAAGTTGACAAAAATGAGAAAGGAAGAAAAAACCCTTACTTGGAAGTGTGCTTCCAAAGGATAGAGAGAGGCTTGTGAGAGGCTTCTTGGAGCTTGGGGCACCGTGAGAGGATTATAGAGAGAGTAGGGCAGAGGTTGGACGAACTTCAAGGGCTTTGAGTGAGGAGGAAGTGGGAGCTTGGGTGGGTTTATATAGGAAAGGTGAGAGAATTCTTTATTATTTAGGTTTGGGACCCCTTATATTAAAATAATCCAAACCACAAACCATCCCATGGTATTTGCCCATGGTTTCTGGAAAAGGAAAGAGGAAAAAAATATTTTACAAGGCCAAGGTCCGAACTTATTAAAAAATTAGGGTTGCTTATGTGGAGGTGAGTCACACTCCCATGAAAATTAATTTAAAAAGGCAAAGTGTTGAATAAGTCTTGAGGGCTCCATTAATGCTTTGAAAAGTGAGTAAAACAAACCCAAAACCTCATTATTTTAATTATAAAACACATATTGGCCGAACATAAGGATTATGGTATTTTATTACATCACCATTGGGTCATTATGATGTCATAAAACACATTATATATTTAAATGGTATTTAATTTTTACCCAAAAATTTGATTGTCTTAGAAAATTATGAATAATTCACCATTGGATAATTTCGACGTCCTGATTCCAAAAATAATATTTATTTTATCTAAATAATTTTCTAAATATGTGAATTTTCACTTTTAAAATAAAAACCGACATTTATAAAAAATTCACGGGTTTTGACAGAAATGGCTTTCAAACCTTAATAAAAATTTTAATTGCATTCATAAAATTATAAGATCATTTATATTTAATAAAAATTAATTTAATATTAATAATAATATTATATTAAAATATTATTTAATTCAAAAATCTTTTAATTTAATAAAATATAATTCTTAATTAAATAATAACTAAAAACATCATTTGTACTTTAAAAACTAATTACAATGCATCAAAAATGACTAGAAATTATATTCATTATTATATAAAAAAAATGTATATGAACATGGTGCTACTTATTTGTTACATAACCCCTTAAAATAGCCACATAAGACCTAAGGGTAAGGTGTGCGATGGTGACAGACTCTTGGGGTTGCTCGGATAACATTGCTCGAGTGGTAATCTCTATCAACTTCCATTTTTCCCGTAGACGATCATGTTCGAGCTTGACTTGATGAAGCTCAGCTTGGGATTGGTCAAGGGCAAAGCCCAAAGACGCCACCTCCTTTCCGAGCTCCGAAAAATGGGCATCGTAAGGGGCAATTCTACTGGATGAGGCCATCGCTTCCTTTGTCTGAGTAGAAAATTGGTTCGTTAAAGCCTTATATTTAAACTACCGAGATGATCACAGTTCAACGGCTATAAAAGTAACGGTCACAAATCTTAACGTTAAACTAAAGAAGTTGACATCATATAAAAACATAAAGAAACATTTAACTGTATCAAGAGGGATTTTCCATTAATGAAATTTTGGGTCGTTACAACATTCCCCCCTTAAGAAATTTCGCCCTCGAAATTTTCCTTTTCCCACACTAAAACAAATGTGGGTAACTTAGCTTCATCATATCCTCCGACTCCCAAGTTGCTTCTTCAAACTTGTGGTTTCTCCACAACACCTTGACGAGGGGCATTGTCTTATTTCGTAGAACTTTTTCTCTACGATCCAAGATCTTCACTGGTTGCTCCTTATAAGAAAGATCGTCTTCTAATTGTACCACCTCGGAAGAGAGTACATGCGAAGGGTCTGGTATGTACTTCCTTAAGACGGATACATGGAAGACATCATGCACCTTGGCCATAGTAGGTGGAAGTGATAGTCGATAGGCCACAGCCCCAACACGATCAAGAATCTTGAAGGGGCCGATGTACCTTGGACTTAACATCCCTTTCTTTCCAAACTTCATGACCTTCTTCCATGGAGATATGCATAAAAACACCATGTCTCCGACTTTAAACTCAAGGTCTCATCGACGATTATCTGCATAACTCTTCTGTCGACTTTGGGCTGCCTTGATATGCTGCTGAATGGTTTTCACCTTCTCCGCCATTTCATCGACCATTTCTGGTCCAACCAGCTTACGTTCACCGACCTCATCCCAACATGCTGGTGTTCTGCACCTTTTCCCATATAGGGCTTCATATGGTGCCATTTGGATGCTCGAGTGGAAACTATTATTATAAGAGAACTCAACTAGAGGAAGATTTTGATCCCATCCTCCTTTAAAGTCCATTGAGCACGCTCTCAACATATCCTCAAGTGTTTGGATAGTCCGCTCGGATTGGCCATCAGTTTGAGGATGATAGGCCGTAATGAAGTTCACTTCAGTATTCAGAGCATGTTGAAGACTCTTCCAAAACATAGAGGTAAATCTTGGATCTCGGTCCGACACAATAGATAGTGGTACTCCATGCAACCGTACCACATCCCTGATATATATCTGTGCCAGTTGATCCAAAGAGAAATCCTCTCGAATAGCAATGAAGTGTGCAGTCTTTGTAAGATGATCCACAATAACCCAGATTGCATTGTTGCTTTTGGATGTCCTTGGAAGTCCAGTGACGAAGTCCATGGTGATGTTCTCCCATTTCCATTCTGGTATGGGAAATGGTTGCATCATCCCCTTAGACTTCTGCCTCTCTGCCTTCACTTGCTGACACACCAAGCACTTTGATGTATATTCGACGATCTCATTCTTCATATTATCCCACCAAAAGTTTTCTCGGAGATCTCGATACATCTTTGTGCTCCCTGGGTGAATAGAGAAATTTGAACTATGTGCATCATCCAAAAGTTCCTTCTTCAGCTCCGAACTTGATGGGACACATAGTCTTTTCCCAAACCGCACAATTCCTTCTTCATTAACATTAAACTCTGAGGATTTTCCCTTTTTCATAGCTTCCACTTTTTCTTGGATTCTTGTATCATCCTTTTGAGCATCCTTTAACCTTTCCAAAAGAGATGGTTGAGCAATCATTTGTGAAAGGATTGATGATGTTCCCTTCTTTATGATTCCAATGTCCATCTTCATCAACTCTAAGAAGATTGGATCCTTCTCAATTCTCATCATTGATAGAATTACTGGATCCTTTCTACTTAGGGCATCCGCCACCTTGTTCGCCTTCCCAGGGTGGTAATGTATTGAACAGTCATAATCCTTTATGAGCTCTATCCATCTTCTCTGGCGCATATTAAGCTCTTTCTGTGTAAATATATATTTAAGACTCTTGTGGTCAGTATATATCTCACATTTCTCTCCATAGAGATAATGCCGCCAGATTTTCAAGGCAAAGATTACCGCCGCCAACTCCAGATCATGCGTTGGATAGTTTCGCTCATGGATTTTTAACTGACTTGAGGCATAGGATATCACTTTATCATTCTGCATCAGCACACATCCTAAGCCCTTCTTCGAAGCATCACTGAATACCACAAAAAGCTCCCCACTTGTGAGTAAAGTGAGCACAGGTGCAGTGATAAGCCTCCTTTTCAACTCCTTGAAGCTTTCTTCGCATTCATCACTCCAAGCAAACATTACTCCCTTTCGAGTTAGCTTGGTAAGGGGGTTGGACAATCGTGAGAAGTTTCTCACAAATCGTCGATAATATCCAGCTAACCCCAAGAAGCTATGGATATCAGTTACCGATGTTGGCCTTGGCCATCCCTCAATTGCATTTGTTTTGGAGGGGTCCACCGATATCCCATTGCTTGTGATGATATGGCCCAAGAATGAGACCTCCTTCAACCAGAACTCACACTTGCTGTACTTGGCATAGAGCGTCTCCTTGCAAAAAGTCTCTAGTACAGTTCATAAATGCTCCTCATGGTCCTCCTTGGTTTTGGAGTATATTAGAATATCATCTATAAAGACTACCACAAATTTATCTAGGTAATCTCTAAAGACTCTATTCATCAAGTCCATGAATATTTATGGAGCATTGGTGAGTCCAAAAGGCATTACTATGAATTCATAGTGCTCGTACATTGTATGAAAAGCAGTCTTGGGGATATCTTCCTTCTTCACCCTTACTTGATAATATCCCGACCGCAAGTCGACCTTGGAGAAGTATTGTGCTCCACGCAGCTGATCAAACAAGTCATCGATTCTTGGGATAGGATACTTGTTCTTTATTGTGATTTTGTTAAGTTCACGATAATCGATGCAAAGCCGCATTGACCCATCCTTCTTCCGGACGAAGAGGACTGGTGCACCCCATGGTGATGCACTTGGGCGTATAAACCCTTTATCCAGATTCTCCTGTAGTTGTTTCTTCAGTTCTTCAAGCTCAACCACAGCCATTCTATATGGAGTCTTGGATATTGGTAGCGCCCCAGGTATAAGTTCAATTGAGAATTCAACATCTCTTCTTGGAGGAAGACCAGGAAGTTCCTCGGGAAATACTTCAGTGAATTCCCTCACAATAGGCATTTCTTCAAGGGTGGTTTCTTCCTTGGACTCAATCATATGAGCCAGATATGGGTGCTCATAAGGCAGTAATATCCATGCTTGAGATGATGGAGCTAAAGGAGATTCGTCTTCCTCCTGACACTTGTAAAGAATCGGGGGTCGATTCTCCATATGGATTGTGATTTCCTTCTCCCGACAATTTATGTTGGCTCTATATAAGGAAAGCCAATCCATGCCAAGAATTGAATCAAATTACACCAAAGGGAGTATGATGAGGTTCGCCAGGAAATTCAATCCATAGATTATAACAGGGGAGGACTTATACTCATGGGATGCAATGATTGCCCCATTTGCCGTACTCACCGACATCTTTACTTCCATGATTTGTGGTGGTGCAGGGATTGTTCTACTAAACTTTTGAGATATAAAAGAATGCATAGAACCTGAATCAAAAAGTACGTTCGCTATTCATGAATGAATAACTAGCGTACCTGTCACCACTTCGTTGTCGGGGTTCACTTCGGCAGAAGTGATGGCAAAAGCTCTTCCTTGTTGTCTTGGAGGTTGTTGATTACCTCCGATAACCCTTGGATTAGGGCACTGATTTGCAAAATGACCCGGTTCTTTGCATTTGAAGCATTGAACAACGCGTTGAGGTTCGAACGGAGAGTTCCTCCCCTCCGTCGCAGCCGCGGGTCCTTCTTGCTGACAGTTAACAGCTAGGTGCCCTTCTCTTCCACACTTAGAGCATTTTCTTGTCCCCCTAAGGCAATTTCCAGGGTGCTTCTTTCCACACTTTTGGCAAGTGGGGTGCTGGAATTTCTTAGCGCCGTTGGATTTATCCATCGGACCACCAGCATTGAAGTCCACCTTCCGCTTCTTGTCCCCATGATACCCCTGTGATTCTACGATCTCCATTTCAACCTTGAGGGCACATCGGACAATTTCCTCATAGCTGTCGAAGTCACGGATCGCTAATGCTTTCCGCAAGCTAGGCTTCATCCCACCAAAGAAGCGGTCAACCTTGCATTCGGGGGTAACGACAAAGCCGGAAGCGTATCGTGCGAGCCTTGTGAAGTTTGCCTCGTATGCCCCCACAGATTCCTCATCTTTCTTCTTGAGGGAAAGGAAGTCCCTTTACATCTTAAGACGGAGGGTGCGTGGAAAATATTTATCGAAAAACATCTTCCGGAATACCTTCCATTCTAAAGCCTTGATCTCCTCCTCAGGCTTCGTATTTTTGATCAACGTCCACCATTGATCAGCTTCACCCTCCATACGATAAGCCTCCAGGAGAACCTTCTCTTTTTCAGAGCATTGGAGGATGGAGAATATCTTTTCAATGGAGTTGATCCATTGTTCAGCAATCGTGGGATCGGATGATCCACTAAAAGTAGGAGGCCTTTGTCTCATGAAGCTTTCAATAGCGACTTGTTCTTTCTTAGGGGGGGTTGAACGTTCCTCTTGACCAGTGTTTCTATTCAAAACTTGAGTTAGATGAGAGAGAAGCGTGACAAAGTTCGTGATTCCCGCTCCCATTGGATTGGGCATCTCATAAGTACAATCATCACACTGATCTTCACAACGGTTGTTAGCCCGAGTTCTCCTATTACCGGCCATTGGCTGGAATAAAAGGAAAGTTAGGGGTAACACATAAAGGGTAATCCAAAGGCAAAAGTTGATGACTTATAAATAAACATTAATCTCTTTAACTCATGAGTCTATAGGATTCAATCCAGGCTTTTCATGATCTTCGTTCTAACATATATTCTTAGGGGCATTTTTCCCTTAATAAGGGTTCATACAAAGATTGTGAATTTATCAAAACATATCCCCCGGGAGTGTCGTAACCAAGAGTACAGCAAGGCCCGTTGTCGTGCACCAGTTCCCGTTCGAGTCTAGCTCAAAGCGGTGTTTTCGGGTTTTACCCTTAGGATACATCTGTGCCAGAGCCGCCTCTACCTGCTCGTATCCAGATAGGGATGTATTTGTTTGATAAACCACTTACTTAGTATTTACCAAAACTTAGGGATGTTTTTATTATGCTTAGTCTTGTATCTAAGGCTTTACTAGGGTTTCCTAATCCCAAAAATAACTAAACCTATCCTCTGATACCAACTATGACAACCCTGCTTTTATTACAACTTAAACATGCTTTATTACATAAAACATAACTTGATACAACAAAGAAGATCGAGAGGTTTAGTGTCTTTGGGGCTTAGGATCATTACATAACAACTTTAAACTTGAAATACAACATCCTTATTGAAAACTTCCTTTACATGACCACTACATCCCTTCGTACTTAGCATTGCATGGGATAACCTGAGGACATGCATAAGAAAAGGGTGAGCTATAAAGCCCAGTAAGGGAGTACATAATGAATAACATGAGGAGTACAATACATGTTAGGCAATAGGCATATCAATAGAGCATAAGAGAGACACGAACATAAAGGCATGATAAGGCATGATAATCATAACATGGAAATGTGGCAACAACACTTAACATTGAATTAGCATGATCCAAGGCTCATTGCACATGGAGCATGAGTAAACCCTCATTGCACTTGAAGCACAAGTAAACCCTCGTTGCACTTGAATTAGAATGAGTAAACACTCATTGCACATGACGTATCATGATACTATACTTTACCCAATGCATTGGAGCGCTATAAATGGCGCACCCTTCTTAAAAATTTCATTTCATGCATAAGTGTGCCACATGGATCATAAAACATGGATTCATAAAACATAATAATTTATTCCACGATAAAGGAATGTGGAATTCATACATGAAACTTTATAATCAATAAGTAAATGTGCATAAAGGTGAATACCCTTGATGGAGAAATGGGCATGGTATTCACTACACAAAGACATTGGCTTAGAAAATCGGTGCGATTTCTGCAGCGTAACGGCGTGACATAAGAATTCATAAAAAAAGGTTGATGAGAGAGAAAGGGGTTCCTCATCATATTTAAATGTAATGGACAGTAAGGATATCATATATATACATGTCCCAACAATTGAAATGGAATTTAGATTCATGATACAAAAGTATTGCTTGAATATAAAAGAGGAGAAAAAGGTTCCTTTCGGAATTTCGGCATAGCAACGGGTGTACATGGGAGTAATTTAATGAGAGAGAAAGGGGTCTCCCATCATTCAAACAATAAGAGGGCAGTATGGGAGAGGTGCGAAACCATACCCCAACATTCATAATTGAAATTAAAAGGGCAATACAACTTAAAGAAAATTGACAAAAATGAGAAAGGAAGAAAAAAACCCTTACTTGGAAATGTGCTTCCAAAGGCTAGAGAGAGGCTTGTGAAAGGCTTCTTGGGAGCTTGGGGAACCTTGAGAGGATTCTAGAGAGAGTAGGGAAGAGGTTGGACGAACTTAAAGGGTTTGAGTGAGGAGGAAGTGGGAGCTTGGGTGGGTTTATATAGGAAAGGTGAGAGAATTCTTTATTATTTAGGTTTGGGACCCCTTATATTAAAATAATCCAAACCACAAACCATCCCATGGTATTTGCCCATGGTTTCTGGAAAAGGAAAGAGGAAAAAAATATTTTACAAGGCCAAGGTCCGAACTTATTAAAAAATTCTGTTTGCTTATGTGGAGGTGAGTCACACTCCCATGGAAATTAATTTAAAAAGGCAAAGTGTTGAATAAGTCTTGAGGGCTCCATTAATGCTTTGAAAAGTGAGTCAAACAAACCCAAAACCTCATTATTTTAATGATAAAACACATATTGGCCGAACATAAGGATTATGGTATTTTATTACATCACCATTGGGTCATTATGATGTCATAAAACACATTATATATTTAAATGGTATTTAATTTTTACCCAAACATTTGACTGTCTCAGAAAATTATGAAAAATTCACCGTTGGATAATTTCGACGTCCTGATTCCAAAAATAATATTTATTTTATCTAAATAATTTTCTAAATATGTGAATTTTCACTTTTAAAATAAAAACCGACATTTATAAAAAATTCACGGGTTTTGACAGAAATGGCTTTCAAACCTTAATAAAACTTTTAATTGCATTCATAAAATTATAAGATCATTTATATTTAATAAAAATTAATTTTAATATTAATAATAATATTTTATTAATATATTATTTAATTCAAAAATCCTTTAATTTAATAAAATATAATTATTAATTAAATAATAACTAAAAACATCATTTGTACTTTAAAAACTAATTACAATGCATCAAAAATGACTAGAAATTATATTCATTATTATATACAAAAAATAATGTACATGAACATGGTGCTACTTATTTGTTACATAACCCCTTAAAATAGCCGCATAAGACCTAAGGGTAAGCTGTGCGATGGTGACAGACACTTGGGGTTGCTCGGATAACATTGCTCGAGTGGTAATCTCTATCAACTTCCATTTTTCCCGTAGACGATCACGTTCGAGCTTGACTTGATGATGCTCAGCTTGGGCTTAGTCAAGGGAAAAGCCCAAAGACGCCACCTCCTTTCCGAGCTCCGACAAATGGGCTTCGTATGGGGCAATTCTACTGGATGAGGCTATCGCTTCCTTTGTCTGAGTAGAAAATTGGTTCGTTAAAGCCTTATATTTAAACTACCCAGATGATCACTGTTCAACGGCTATAAAAGTAACGGTCACAAATCTTAACGTTAAACTAAAGAAGTTGAAATCATATAAAAACATAAAAAAACATTTAACTGTATCAAGAGGGATTTTCCATTAATGAAATTTTGGGTCGTTACAAATGAGGTAAATAACATTACAATATGTCTCAATGAAATAAAATTGTGACGAAATCCCTTACATCGAATTTTTTTGGGTTGTAGTAATTAAAGTTCTTTATAATGGGTTTAAAAGTGGTAATAACTTGTTAAAGAACCATATTAATATTTATTATATCATATATGTTCATACTATAATATATTGTTACTCATTTGTTAGTATTCTTTCGTTACACTCACTATTTTGGGCATTAATGACCATGTTTCTCAAGTATGTTTTGACCTATTATTTTTTGTACTGTTAAATATATTATAATTTAAAAATGTAAGAAATATAATCCATGATTTAAATTTTATATCGATTAATAATACATTTTTTTGAAAAAATACTTAAAATTTGGAGATAATAACATATATGTAACGTTTATGAAGACGGTAGGCCGTACGTACATATGAACACTATGTTCATTTATTTTTTGTATTAAAAAAATGAAAAGAAAATTATATATATGTATATTAGAATTATATTATTATATATATGTCATATATATCACATATGTTTATTAAAACAAAAAATTATACGTTCCATTATAGTGTGAATGAATTACATCGCTTTGAGAAGGTGGTAGTCCACACTTCCCGAAATGATTTTATCATACTTAGACAAAATAGAAAGTATATTGGTATGTGTTATAATGTAATTATAGAAGAATAACGAAAAAATATCATATATATATATATATAATTTTTCGATCATAATTTCCATCTGTGTAAGGTGGTAACGGAAAAAAGAATAATCATCATTTCATGAGGCATTAGATCACGGTATATAGAAATATTGTGTTCGCTATACATTTGATGGAATTGTATGTAATTATAGGTAGAAACATTAATTTAGAAACATGTAAGTATATTTATGATACTTATTTAATTTTATCATCATCAAGTAATAAGTAATGAAGGAGTAGGGAATTAATTAAAACTAAATCAATCATTGAAGAACAATATATCATTTTGGGTTACTCTTTTTGGTTTACACCAAACAGAATATATGGAAGAATTTATTCTCAAAATATTATTTGAGGATGAATAGAGGGATGTTGGGAGATTATATATTCAGGATTTGGTTGATCAAGAAGGCTCAAACTTGTGTGAGTAAGTGAGGGATGAGGTGCAGTTTAATAATTGAGGTGAGACATACTTTTGGAAACTCTAAAATAATTAAATTAATTTAAAATAATTTTCTATTCCAAATGGAACCAAAGATAGTTAATTATAAAACAAGATGATAATGGGTCTAATATTTCATAGCCAAAAACATTAGGCAAATTTATTTCACATTATTACCTTTATCTTTTGGATTTTAATAAAAGATAATCCCATTAACTCTTAACATGAAAACTTGGATTTTTACTCTTTAATGGTTAATATAGTAACTATAAAATTCCAAAATAACCCAAAAATGGATAATATATGAAACAATTAACCTTATAATGATTACTTTTACAACTTTTTTTATTTTAATGAATTTTAAAACATTTAATAAAATATTATTTTTTTTAAAATATCAAAAATATCAATTTTGAAACTATTCAACAAATTTATTTTAAAAAAATATCATAAAAACATTATAACTTTATAAAACCACAATTAACTCAACCAAAATGTGTCAAAATAATCAAAAAAATGTTTTGGATGAAATCAATTATATAAAATTATATATATTTTAATATTTTAAATATCATTTATTTGATTCTCCAATTAATTAAACAATTATTTATTTATCATTTATTCACCAATTAGATTAATTATTTCTTCCCTGAAATTGAAAATAAATTACCCTGATATAAGTAGATATATTATATTTCCTATGAATATTTTTATTTGAAGACATATTCTTAATAAACATATATAAAATGTAAGTCTTATTAGAAACATGAGTAAGAAATATTAGACATTCCATAAAATAAAATACTCTAAACCAGTTAATATCTTCAATGTTTCTCTAAGAGGAATTTTTTTTTGAATGATGATTTGTGTTGAAAATATAACATTTAATAAAATTATTACAACTTTTATGGTAAATTTATAATTTTATTTTTACTCGTAATTAACCAATTTACCCTTAGTCTTGTTAATTAAAATATATCTAAATTTATAAATAATATGACAAAAAAATAGACCTATTTACATAATTTGGACATACAAATTAAAAATATTCATATCATTCTTCGAAATTCAAAACACATAATATTTATTAGTTACTTTAAAATTATGTTCATTGATGAGGTTAGAAAACATTTTATTAAATTTAAAACAAGTAAAAGATTGTAACATTTTTAAATAAAAATTCTATGTGGAATTGATTTAAATTACAAATTTTGGATTAAATTTTTTTAAAAAATATTAATATTATTTAAAAATAATTAAAATTATAATTTAAAAATATAAATTATATTGATGAAAAAAAATATTTTGTCAATTAAAATTTAGTATTTTTCACTATTCATCAAAAAATTAATCTCACTAGAAAAATACCAAAAATTCCAAAAACATTATATTCTTATTATAAATTGGATTTTTATTATATAAAATATAAAATATAATAGCGTCCAAAATATGATTTTGAAATGGTTCCCCATCAAAAGACTTTAATACATCCTTTATAAAAATATAATTTTTATGTGTAATATTTGTTTTTTTTATTTTATGTCTACTAAATACATTTGATGAATGTAAAAAATATGTGTTTGAGTATATAAAATATATATTTTATTAATATCATTTACCAATAGTATTTAATTTTATTTATTATGATAAAATTCCTTTATGGGCATCAAAACAGTTTTTATATAAACATTCTCAATATTCAATAGGTTCTTATAATCATTTATAATTAATTTTTAAATAATGAATTCAACCATATGTTTTCAAAATTAAGTTATTAGTATTCATAACTGCTAACTTAATTGCCAGGTAATATCTAATTATATTAAATAATAATATTTTAAAAATATATTATTGTTCTGTAAAACTCTATCTTGCGGGTAACGAAATTTGACTCATTGTTGTGTGTAGAATAAGCATAACACGGGGCTTTATATCAATAATTATATCAACCAAATTAAATTTATTCAAAAAGAAAAATATTATAATGTATTGTGGAGCTACATTTTTTCCCACATTATTTAAATTGCGTCATTGAAATTTAAAATTTATCTTGATAATCGAGGGATAGATATTTTAAAATGCTATTATTGAAAAACCCACATCGTAAATAGGCCGCATAATACATATTTATAACAATATGGAAGGGGAAATTATAAGCCCACAAAAAATTTCCCTTAAAATAAAAAATTACTAGTGGAAAGTGAAAATATAGACATAAAGGGGGAATTTAATGCTCATGTTCTGATGGAGAGTGATAGATAGCATGGTCATTTTAATTTTAGTCCTTAATAAATAGTAAATCATGTGATCTATTAAAATAACATTGATTTATCAGATATAAAATTAAACATATAACATTTTTTCCATAATTTTTTTCCTTAGAGTTGAGGAATTTATTTATTCTCATTTATTAATAGAAAATATGTGTTTTTATATATTCAATATTATCCTTTTGTTGTTCCTAGAATTATTTGTACTTCATCTCTTAGCCAAAGATGAATCATAGGATGAATTAATACATTAACATCTAAAACCACATTCAATGTTCAACAAAAATGATTTCCTAAATAGTAAACCTTTCCAAAAGATCATGATTCATAATCGTAAAACTATTTTCATAGTAGTTATTAGTTTCCAATTTAATTTATATTTATCAATGGCCTCTTTATCTAACGTTTTTATATTATTATCAGGAACATATTAAGGTTTATCTTCACCTCAACTATACATTTTCCAAAAAAATTGACTCACTACCAAATAATTTTTCTTAGTACCATTCAACATATGATATTAAATCCTTAATGAAAAATTAATGTAGTATAATACTAATATATTTCATACTTAATATTATGATAACATCATCAATAAAATAAATTATTAATATACTTTTATGATCTATATACAGAATCACATTAATCATTCCACTTCGGTTGTGTCAATAACATATGGTTGAATATGATCCCTTACCTTTTTCTAAGGTATATTTCCTTGATTCTTAGGGAATTCGAATATATATTCCCCTATCTCCTTGTAGTTGTAACACTAAATAGTATCATTTTCCTTCATCCCTTTGAATTTTATTTCCTAGTGACATTTCTTTTTATACATATAACATACATCCAATCCTTTAAATCATTTCCCTGGGTGACACTTCCAATATTTATCACATGTGGAAAAATGTTTATTTCCCTTCATTACTATATCTATTATTTTATCTTTATTTCTCATTATATCTTGCTTCTTATTGAAGCCAAAATACATCGAGAATTATTTGTAATTCTGGATTCAACATAAAACTTTTTCTTCTTATGATGAAATTTTTTGAGATACTAGTGCCCTATGGATACTTGGATTATGTCGTTTAAATAAATAATTTATCATAAAATTCATGTTTTCTATGAAATATGTAGAATACCTTCTGAACGTGGTAATGGAAGATTCATACACTACGTCACTTTCTTCTTCATTTTGCATTAAACTGTGTAATGTTATCTTAATCTCTTTTTATAGATCATAAGGGAAGAATTTATTGATGAATTTCTCCATAAAAGTACTTAATTCCTGGATTTCTGTCTCTTTTTCCTCCCCAGTATTCTTGAGTAATGACCTCTATTGATCTGCTCACTATTGAGATAATACACTGTGAGTGAATATTTTTCCTTTTCACCACATCCTAATGTACAAAATTTCATCTCCATAGACTTCATCAACTGCTTATCCGTCATAGGTTCTGTATTCCCACTAAAAGAGGGGGGGGATTTATCATATAAATCCATCTAACATCAGAGATTCTAATTATGGAATAGTTTCCTCCATTCGGGATTTGTTATTTATCATTACTTAATTATGATTCGCTAGTGGGGTCATAATTTTCTCCATTCCAAAACTAGTTATATTGGTTTTCTCAGAATGGAAATTTTTACATTTTCCATGAGTATTGATATTATTCATTCTTATAGGAAACATTCATAAATAATGGAATATAATGGATTATCTCAAAAAATCATGAATTTCCAAAATATTATAACAATCAATAAAAATTTAAAATTTATGTATCATCATTCATTAAATTTTCTTACATTGGGGGCATCAATAATATTATATAACTCATCACCATTTGTAATGAAAATGTGAATTATCTTAAGTTTATCCCCAAAGAGTGTCAAACCAGGTCCACAGTAATGACAGTTATCATGTACCAGGTAATTTCAAGTATTGACTGATGCTCTTTGTTAAATTTGTTACCCCTAAATACGAATATGGTAGAATAATATCCACATTTAGTATCCAGATAGAGATGCATTTCTAAAAATAACCACATAATCTCTAATGTACCCAAATTCATCGTTGTTGTTCTATACTAATCATAATTAATATCTTATGCTCTGTTCCATAATATATGTTTTCTAAATATAGTCTGTAATGGTGCTTCTAAACTTTATTTGATTCCAACTATAATGCCCCAACCCAAAAATCTAAGATTCTATGCATTATTTTAATACATTGGCATAATTATAATGATTCAAATCCCAACATACCATACGGTTTAGCAGCCTTGGAAATATGGATTACATATATATACCTGACAATGCATTAGTATAATAAAATAAAAAATGATACATAAAAAATGAAATAAACTACATCCTTGAAATCTTATTAAAATATTTATTCTCTATAACATATGAAAAGAAACATAATAAGGGTGATCTCAAATTCTTAGTTAGTGTATGTACAATGGAATAAATAATGAATAAATTAATATAGAAATATATATATTTAAACACACATTCCATTTGAACAACTAGAAAATTAATATTCAATAAGGGATGCTTAATAAAAGAAAAACAATCCATTTAATCAATAAACTAATAATAAAATGCATCAATATATATATTGTCACAGAATAACATGAATAAATGATAATTAATTCTAAATGGGGTAAATTCTTATTTATTTTATGTCATATCTATGTAACATGAAAACCAATACAATCAAGGACATTGACAAGAAATTTTAAATGTTTATTACTTTAAAAAAATATTTTTCCAATGATACCCTTTCAATGCATCGAGGGGCTATAATAAGTTCATGTGACATCCATCACTGCCTGTCCAAATAATTACTCATATCAAAGAATAGAAATAAATCTTATTCCATATCAAACAACTGAATTGAATAATAAATAAGGATTTATCAATAATTTACGGGTGGATTTTTTTGTAAAAACAAGGATTTTTAATATTTATGAATGGAAATTCCATTGAAATATCATTAAATTTTTTTAAGAAAATAATATTTTAATATTCCAATGTGTCCCAAACCACTTAGAAATATTCTAATCATAATTACCAAAAAGGGATAAAATTTCACAAGACATATAATATCATAAATATAATGAGATTGGTGATATATTATATCAAAAAAATATATAAACCATGTAGAATAATCTATGTAAATTATATTACAATATTCCTCAATGTAATGAAATTGAGATGAAATCTCATACCTTGCATTTCGTATTTGTTGATTTTCCTTTAAACTAATAAATAATGAATTTAAAAGTGTTAAAAACTAAATATTAAACTGTATTAATATTTTTGATATCATATATTTTCATCTTATAAAATCTTATTACATATGTGTTATCATTATTTCGTTCTCTTCACTATTTTGGGAGTTAGTTGCCTAGTTTCTCAAGTAATTATTTACATGTTTTTTGTTTTTCCTATTATATTGATAAAGATTTAATCATATATTGAATTTAAACCCTGATTTAAATACAACATAAATTTAGTATATTTTTATTTGTAATAATAAAAAATATTTGTAGATAATAAATGAAATGTACCATTCATGGAGACGGTAAGTCATCTAAACACATAAATGTTACAATAATTTAATATCCATATTGCAAAGTTGAAAATTAAATGACATATATGTAAATTATCATTATATTATCATATATTTTTCATATATATCACAAATATTTACCAAAAACATCATTTATAAATTCCGTTTATAGTGTAAATAAATCACATCGCTTTGGGAAGTGGGTTGTCCACACATCCACAAATGATGTTATCCTATTTAAAAAAATGAAAAGTATAATAGTATGTGTTATAAAATAATTCTATAATAATTAAAAATTAAAAATTATATATATATTTATAACATAAAAACTGCATGACCATCATAATTCCAATCCATGGAAGGTTGTAAAGGAAAAATGGAAAATCAACATTTCGTGAGGCGGTTGTTTATCCTACACATAAAAAATATTATATTAGACATAAATAGAATTTTTTGTATGTTTAGGTAGGGAAATTAATATAATTATATCTCAATATATTGGGGATACTGATGTTATTATATAAATTGGGAAAATAATAAATTAATGACTAGGGAATGATATAATATCATATCCATCACTGAAAAATGTTATATCATTTTCAGGTAACACATTTGGGTTTATAAAGAAAGGCTTGCTTGGATAGATCTCTTCTCATAGGGAGGCTTCTATGGAAAATTATGGGAATTTTAGAGCTTATTTGGGCATTGTTTGGTTGATCTAAAAGTCTCAATGTTGTTTGAAGAAGTGATGGTGGATGTGCCTTTCTATAATTGAGGTGAGGGGTTCTATTGGAAACACTAAGACTATTAAATTAATAAAAATTCCTTTAATATTTGAAAAAAGTGATTTATTTCGAACATAAGATGAATATGGGATTACATTATCTCGGAAAATAATTTTTAGACAAGTTTATGTCATATTATTACCAATATCTTTTGTATTTAAGCGTTGGTTAAACCCTTTAACTCTTACTGTGAGAACATTGATATTTTACACTTTATGTTTAAATATAGTTTCTATAAAATCAAAAAAAACCTAAAATGGAAAATTTATTTCAAAACATACCCTATCCCAATCCGTTGGCCACATATTTTTTATTTTTATGAATTCTATCACTTAAAAAATATTATTTATTTTAAAATATAAATAATTTCAATTTTCTCACTATTTAATACATGATATTTTGAATATGTTATACAAACGTGAAATATTATAAAAAACAAAATTTAATCAACCATGACATGTCACGATAATCAATCAAGTTCATTTATGGAATCAATTATATAAAATTATATTTATTTTAATATGTGAAATATATTTTATTTGATTATCCCATTAAATAAACAATAATTTCATCATCATTGTGTAACCATTTAGTTTAATTATTTCTTTCCAAAAACTACAAATAAATTAACATGTTGTAGAAAAACATTTTATATTTACAATAAAAATTTTTAGACCAAGATATTTTCATAATGAGCGTAAATAAAAAAAAATTAATCCTTATTAGAAACTTGAGTTAGACAGATTTGATATTACGCAGAATAAAATAATATAATAGTCATAAAGCCATCCAAGTGTCTCCAAGAGACTATAAAATAGTCCAATTTATTATTTTTGTTGAAATTATATCATCCAATAAAATTAGGGCATGTTTTAGGTTAATTTTATAATATTATTTTCCCCCTAAACTACCTAATTTACCCTCAAATGTGGTAATTAAAATATTTCCCAATTTATATTCGTAATCCCAAAAATAAAAGAAACTGACTTACATAATATGGACTTACTAATTCAAAAAATAGAATCTATTTTTTAAAATTCAAATCAGATAAGATATTGTAATTAATATAAAATTAATCTCGCTGATGGGGTGAGAAAACATGTTATTAAATCTTAAAATATGGAAAGATTGAAACTATTTTATATCAAAACATAATGTGATATTTATTTTAATGACATAAAATGGATTAAAAGATTAAAAAATATTATAATTATTCATTAAAACCAATTAAAATTAAAATTTAACACTATTAATTATTTTGATGAATAATGTTATTTTCAATTAATTTTTTGTATTTGTAAATATTTATCTAAACATGAAACTTATCAGAAAAATAAAAAAATTTACACAACTGTAAATTTTTATATTCCACATTAATAGAGGATATTTATTCTACCAAAAAAATATATAAAATTTTCAAAAAAAATTCAAATAGGTTCTCCATCAAAAGGTGGTAAAACTTTCTTTATAAAAATGTAGGATTATATACGTAATATTGGGTTTGTTCATATCTTATCACATTGTAATATTTTCAATGAATGTCATAAATATTTTATTGAATATATAAAATATATTTCTAATTATTGTCATTCAATAATAGAAATTTGATTCCTTTATTTGGATAGAATACCTTTTTGAGAATAAAAATTGTTTTTATTAAAACGTTCTCATTATATACAATTGGTTCTTAAAATCGATTGAAATTAATTTTTAACCAATTAATTAAACCATATGTTTTCATAAGATATTTCACGGTATTCATTATTTCAAACATAAGTTAAAGGTTATATGTTATTATATTAAATGAAAATATTTTAATAATATATTTTCGTTCAGTAAAACCCAGCCTTGTATGTAATAAATGACCACTCATTATTGTGGGTAGAGTATGCTTAAGATGGTGTTTTGTATAATGAAATCTATCCAAAAAAATAATTTTTTTAGAAAGGAAAATATTATAAGTCTAGGGGTGCAACATGATGTATAGTTAGTCCATTTTACTTGCACTATGTGCTGTTGGTTAAATCTCAATGCACCATTTTTAGGTTATTTACCCTAGGCAATTATATTCCTAAAAAATCCCACTTATAGTATGCAGATAGAGATGTATTTTCAAAATAAAGTAACATAATCTCTACCATACCAAAAATTTTGGAATTTATTTTATATATATCCCTAATGTTTATCCCTGGTTTATTGACCATAATCTATGTCTTCCAAAATATATTACCCAAGGTATCAACTAAACATCAACTAATACAACTCTAGAGACCCTAAACTTAGTATCCAAAAGTAGGTACCTTACTTAATTACAATAAAATAAATACATATAATGAAATGCTAGAGTGTTGATCAATTTAGAAGTTTTGATAACCAGATACATACATGACGCCCATTTGAAATTACGAATATAAAATAAAAGAATATATATGTTGTGGCCTATTTTTTGTTGTAAGACATTTAAATATTTTTGTATATATTTCTAGAGCTAGGCGCTAAGATGGTGTGAGATTACAAAGCCCGGTTTTTCAAGAATGAATATTGTAAAAAATATTAAATATATATTATATTATGCACACTATGTTCATAATGAAAATGGGATAATAATAAAACAGATTATCATATGAAAAATATGAGTCAACTGTTCAGTTTGGAATATAGTTTTTACCCTATGTATGACCTAAAATAGGTTGTCATGGGGAAATTGTGCATCTCACTCATGGTTGAATGTTTAGTGGATTAAATAAATAAATAATTCATTAATTAATTATAACTTAAATTGAAATTCTATAAGTATACTTCCATATCAACTATCCTAAAGTCATCCCCATAATCCTATGATTTGTCGACAGATCCTCTTTCCTCTTTATATTGGAAAATGAAACTAGACAATGATGAAACACAAGATTCAAGAAGATCATAACACATCGAACCAAATGACTACCTTCAATCATTGGGAAACATGTTCTTGGATGAAAAAATTTAAAATATCAAGGTAGGACTCATTAATTTTTATGTTACACCCTTTTCATTAATCTTATTGAGAATATATATCCCATTCTTAGTTCATCACCAATTTCATTCATTACAGGTGCCCGTGTAATGATTAAATTGAACTAATTCAATTTTTATTAAAAAAATATGCTCTCCATTGTCATCCATGAACGTTTGTACAATGATTTTTAAACATATATTCTTATTCTTTTATCTATTTATATAATCGCGTCTTCACATGTAAGACCCCACGGTCCCATTTCGATGTTTCTAGGTGGTATTGAGGTCAATTAGACACATAGAATAGTGATGGATCGATGAAATAAACATGAACAGGTGAAATAAGACCATATTTGGGATATTGGTGAGTTTTGATGATTGCTTTCATGAATTAATAAATAATCAGTGGAAATTGGTGGAAAGGTAGATTAAACGGGAACAAAAACCCCACGTGGGACACCACAATCATATTTACATCCCCCAGATGGCCATAAATGATGTGAAACTCTTATATACACTAATATCAGGCAGAATTAGGGAGGGAAATTTAGTATAATGGACTGAATAGAAGAACATAACACTGATCTGGAAAACCGTGAGTCACCCAAATACACCCCATAAACCCAAAATAAAACACATTCTGTAGCCCCTTGCTTGTAGTGGCTAGGTTATCATAAAATCATAAGTATAGAGTGTTGTGTATCCCTCCAACATATCTTGTACCCCTTCCCCAAATGGATGAGCTATGTAATGGAACACACGAGAAATATGCTATGGTGTATTACATGTCTAGGAATGTGGTCGGGTATAGATGTACATAGAAATGGGTTAAAGTACATGGACGCACAAAGAATGTGACAACTACAGTCCCAGATAGATTTCACACACCATGTAAGGCCCCCTTCATGACAGGTACATCTACATTGATCATAGGTGGTGTGGTGGCCTGCGAAATGGCCAAGCAGTGGAGAGGGACCACACACCATGTGGGTCCCCTCATTAATGATGCACTACTTAGATCCATATGGGTAAGCATTGACCTTTCGTATCTCTTTCATTTTGAATCATATTATGGCCCATGAGTACCTATCCTGAGTGATTTCTTATGTAGAATACAATGGTACCCTCTTTTTTGGATTTTAGGAAACAATATAGAAAATTGTGGGCATGACACATGGTTATGATATGATTGACTATGATAGTGATTACATATGATCATCAAAGTATAACAGAGTGGAACCCTCCAGTTGGGTTGGGCATGGGTCCTCGGTGACATTGAGAGTAAAACCCCACATGTGGGATGTTCATGGTTTCTCAACCATATCCTATAGTGTAACCATCCATTTATCAAATGTCATGGATTCTCTAAAGACGTCTATGTGAAACCCACTAGTTGATTAAGGCATGGGTCCACAATGATTAGATTGGAACCCTCTAGTCATCCCATGGCATGGGTCTGCTACCAATTCATGAGTGGTACCCTCTAGTCGAGCGGAGCATGGGTCATTAATAACATACTAAGTGAAACCCTATAGGAAATATGTTCTTGGGTCCTTGGAAACTTCTAATGGGGAACCTATCTACCCTATTACACATGGTTCTTCAATTGACTTCGAGATTAGAACTCTCTTGTTGTACCATGGAATGATTCCTCTACCTAGTGATAGTTTTTTATAAATTGAGTGGCATTGTGAAGAGGCGAGGCGAGGCTTGACATGGATAGTTACTTGTGGGGATATGCATGAGGTGTTGGGATTAATTTTTGTACTTCTAAATCATTTGGGAACACTATTCCTTGATTGAGTTGTGATATAGAGATCCCATTTCACTCTTTAATGTGATTATTTTAATTAATCAGACACACACATGCACACAAACACAAACATATATATATATATATATATATATATATATATATATATTAATCTATATCCATACATTTATACTTGGTTATGGTCCCTCATTGGACTACAAAGACATGTGGGGTATTCCATGTGCTTTCTATGTTAATATTCTGATGGTTGGATGAGTCTACACTCCTACTATTGGTTGAAAAGGATTGAAATATAGTCTATCTACACACCATGTTGATACCCCAATGTTTGTACGTGGTTACTCTCTCTTTGTTTTGGTTGATATTTTCACTTTCACCCTATCATAGAAAATGTGCACTATCTATTGTCATTCATTCATGTTGTATCTCTTACTGCTCTGCCATGATCTTCTAGGGAATCCTACTTGGTATATATATACTCACCCATGCATGGGATTTTTCCGCATGTGTCGTGCAATAGAAAGATGACAGAAAAGGTCGATGGTGACATTAGAGGCTCTTTGGGATTCATGGTATTGTGGACTGGGTATGGTGCACCTAGTATGGAGATCAAGAGTTGGGCTCTCTCAATAGATTAATTTTCCAATTTTTTCACCTACAGACTCATTTCTAGATGGGCATGTATTTTCCCATATACATTTCATTTTTTACTAACATAATCTTGTACAATAATGGTTTTTCATTGCTAATTTACATTCTAGTTATTTCATATTTTTATTATTATTCCTCTTCTCTTCTTCATTGAGATGGTTAGGTGTGAGAATACATGGACTTTAAAAAAAGGATTCAATATAGGATATATCTTTCGTTTCTTGTCACCACCCCTAGCCTATGGAAAAGAGCATTGTGTAATTACGACTTCATCCGAGGTTATGGTCGGGTCATGAAAGATTAGTGTCAATGTAGTTCATCCATAGGGATGTTTTTCAATGTAGTCCACTAACAAGGATTTTTTTGTATTAGAGAAAAAATTTCAAATTATTTTGATTATGGATATCAGTCTAAGGAATCCAGTGATGGTGCAAGCTCTCGATGTATCAATTCACCATGACATTGACTACATAAATGTCAACTCAACATACCGAGGAATTGGATTCTGTGATCAATTGTAAATGCATCATATAAGATTTATTTTTCAACTATCTTTCTTATGTCTTCCACAAATATATATATATATATACATATATATATATATACGATCATCTAGTTTTTTTACATGTTGAATAAACTTTTAGGATGCATCTCTGGAGTCATCTTGCCAAGATACCAATTGTGAATTATGCTTTAACAGATGAGTGTTGATGCCTTGGTTCATGGTCAACTCCATGAGCAACCCTATATATGTGGGAAGATAGCAATACCTAAACTAATATAGTAGAAGATCGTCCCAACATATAAGGCATATGATGCATTTAGTCTAATGGTGCTCCATGAGTTCCAGCACTAGAGGGAACAGAGGATCCTTGACGAGCCTGATCCCTAGGATGTAGAGAACTAGCTAGATATGGTGGTTCATATCTTCATTCCTTTATTGAACCCAAAATATTATGATGTTTCACTTGTATTTATCCTTTTCCACATATAATCCAGGCACATGTGGAATCATGTTTGGTAGATTCATTATTTTTTAGGCCCCCACTACCCCAACTTATGATGTATACTCCCATGTAGATGCATGATGAGTTGACACTCTTGTGGCCCAACATCCATTTGTTGTTCCATTAGGAGTACTACCCCTTTTTCATAATTTTTTATTCAGGTTCTTATAAATCTATATCAGGGAGGGATGGTGGTGGCTGAGTATAAAGAGTGATCTAGCTAGGGTACTCCATTTACATGATCCATTATGGAAACTTCCGATAAAGGATGTTTCATTTGGGACACTATATAGAAATCCATGCAATTTTAGTGTCATTATGCATCCCTAACTATGTCAGGGGCTAGAGAAAGAAGTCATGATAGAGAGCCTTACATCATATGTTTTCCAGATGGGTGAACCTTGTAGTGAGTCTCATAGAGCTATATCATTTTCTACAACTATCACACACTAGTCAACCATGTATTTATGCGAGAGATCCCATTAATATTATACTAGAACTTTTGTTCGGGTGGTATATGGATAGTGTTGATCACTATGGAAGCCTTGAGAGGGTAGGTCTTATTCTTGATATGTTAAAGTAAATTTATTGTGTGACTACCTAAACAGATATTCTATGTATTATTGGTAGATAGATGTTTGACCACTATAGAAGATTCCACAACATTATCATATATATTCCTAGTGTGGATATCGTGCCCCTGAGGGTGGTGGAGATAATAGAGAAGAATTAGGAGCCTTTGGTAGTCAATGATACTATGAAATCCTTACACCACCACCCCCGGTGACCCATTTCATGCTTAGGAAGATTGTAGTAGGGGATACAAATATCTAAAGGATTTGGAGGCTTATGACCTCACCAAGCATGAGATTATTTGAGGAGCATTCTATGTTTATTATACTATTTCATAAATGTTATTAGACATAGGTTCTAGTCATTCATTAATCGCTATAAACATGGTGAATGAACTAGATCAACCAGTTGAGGTTCTATCCTAGCAGCTTCGCCTTGAGGTTAATAAAGGGAATAATTTTTATGTATCTTTCATACACTGGTAGTGTGACATATCGCTTGATGGAGATACATTAACATCATACCTTTTAGTCATCACGATTGAAACCTATGAAATCATTTTTCTTATGGATCTGTTTACAATGGTATAATACCAAATTAAATATCACCAAATACATGTCGGATGACTTCAAAATAATGGGATGATATTATCATTTTATAGCATAAGAGATCTCATAGAGTGATGAGTTGTTTCTATAGACAGAAAGTTGTGTCCCATTACCCATCAGTTATTGAGTATATACCTAGGTGGAGTAGTCTCTTTAAGAATCTAGGTTTCTTTAGTTATTGAGTATTATATGCGAGTCTTCCATGAGGAAGTTCTAAGACTACCTCTGTGGTGGGATATGGAGTTCTGCATCAACATACATCTTTGGGTGTATCAGTTTTTTTTTATGGCCATCTATAGAAGAGTTTCATTCAGCCCAGTGTGTCCCCATGTGATGTTATAGTGTTGTTCATGAAATATTATAATGGGATATAGTGTATTTGGATTTATTATCATCACATGATCTAGGATATGATAAAGAATAGGTATCCATTTTCAAGGATTTAAGGCCCCATCACCTAGTTTTGAAGTGAGAGATGGTCCTTGAAAATCTCTCTCAAGTCCAGCTACCATAAGTTTAGTAGTCACAAAGATGATATTACAAAGATGAAATTTCAATAACTCTATGGATAGTATGAGTTCATAGTGATTCCCTTTCGAATGATGAATTCTTGCACCATGTTTATAGGTTTAATTAACTGAATCTTTCAGACGTTATTTGTCCATTTTTTGGTTTTATTCCTAAATGAAAAACTCATGTAGTCTTCATTATTGGAAGAGAGTGAAAATCACATGAGGATAGTAATATATTTTCTTTGAAAGAAACATATTTGTGGGAAACTCTTGAAGTGTCAGTTCTAGATTCACGAGGTTCATTTTCTAGGGCTTTACATTTTTGATAATGCATAGGCCATGGACCTAGTGAAGGTCGATATACTATCTTATTGGATGTAAACCAATAATGTGTCAGAGGTACAAAAATGTTTTGTCTTATAATGTTACTATATAATGTTTGTGGTATACTAATATGAAATTGTATCCCCAATAATCAACATGATATGGAATGGGAATCCATGTACCTAGACTAATAATTGCTAGAGGGCCTTCATGTAGTGGAGGAAGACGATGAAAAAGTGATCCAATGATGAGACTACCAGTTGAAAGAGTGGAGTGAATAATATATTGTAATGCCTTAGGAGCTATTCTTGGATGCATGTTGTTGCAGGAGATGATAGTTACTGCATATGTGATGAGGTAGTTGAGAACACATGAGATAAAATACATAACTCATGACCTAGAGAAACTAGTTATAGCCATAACCCTAAGGATGTAAACTACCTATATTCTAGGGGGAATATAGTTTACTCAGACCGCCATAGTCTCGAGTATCCATTCATGTAGAGAGACATGAACCTGACACAGTGGTATTGGTTGGAGTTCCTACAACACTACAACTTGAAGATGGTCTATTCTCTAGTCGAGGAAAACGTAGTAGCAGATTCCCTTAGTAGGAAGTATTAGGTTAACTTAGTATAGGATACTTCTATGTAGTCGGTCTCCGTGCTTTTGACCTTGGTGGAACATGACAGTATAGGTTTTCAATTATCGATGATGTTGAATCATCAATTTATCGAGAATATGAGACAATATCAGTTGGGATACATATTCTATGAGGTCTTAAATGGAATTATATACCTAGGAGATTAACCATTTGGATATTCTGATGGAGGAAATCATGTCATCCTCCCTCAGGGATGGACTGTGGTTCGAGTCATGATGTGGGAAGGGGTTGTGCAAGAGTTCCACTGTTATCCTCTAGTTGTACATCTCGGTGTAGAGAAGCAATGTAGAGAACTTTGATGGTAGTTTTGATAGTATAATATGAGATTATATTTATCTAATTTCATCTATTATTTCCTCACCTATCAGCTGGTGAAGACAGGGCACCAGTTTCTGTCATGTTCGTTGCATCACCTGGAGATCTTGTAGTGGAAGTGGGAGTAAATATCCATTGACATTGTGGCAGGGCTTCCATGAACAACGATTGTACATGATTCCATGCTCATTTAAGTTGATTGAATCACAATGTCAAAAAAATTCCATTCTATCAATGATAAGAGTTCGGTGTAGATTTTGGGGAAGTTGTATGTATGGGATATCATTCTACTTTTCGGGGTTCCCTCAACAATTTTCTCTAATCATTATGTGTGGTTAATTTAACATTTTTGTAGAGGCCTATTGGAGGCATTCAAGACCAAAATGTTGATGAGTGAAGCATTTAACCCATAGAGTGATGGGTAGAAAGAGTGTACTATCTAGGTTTTGGAGGATGTTTTGTGGTCTTTTTTATTATACTTCAGTTGAATCTAGGAGGAAAACATTCCTTTGTTAGGGTTTATGTTCAACAACAACTACCACTATACCATCGGTATGAAATTTTTTGATACCTATTATGGGAGACCATGTAGATCACCCTAATGAAAAATGATGATCACTGATAAATCCATTGTCAAGCTATATATGGTGAATGTGATTAAATAGAAGGTCCATGTCATCTATGAGCTAATGGGGATAACCTAGAGTAGAAAAAAATATCACCCAAATCACTATCACAGACCCTTGGAGTTTGTCTAGAGAGATAAAATTTTCCTGGGAATCCCCCTACAATGAGGGTCACAAGGCTTTTTCATGTTGGGGGGGAATCTATACCTAAGGTTCATTGATGTGTTTGAGATCATTCATAGGATTTGCGAGTTTTCATACAGTGTGGCCCTACCCCCATTGCTAGAGCAGGTGAATGACATCTTCCACATGTCATAGTTTCTGAGATATATACATGACCCCATTTATGACATTGACTGATGGAAGATATAAATCAAGGATGAAGTCAATTTTTGGAGCACTTGATGAAGATCGAGGATCGATAGGATATGACCTTGTTTGAATGGATGATCCCATTGTTTCTTGCCTTATGGAATCACGAGAATATAAATGAGAGTTCCTAGGAGTGGAAGACCCAGATGTGGGTTCTGTATCATGAGTTTTTTTATCATTCTTTCATCATGAGGATGAAAAACATGGATGGGGGACTGATTTGAGATGTTTTTTTACTGATAATACATTGAAATATTTTTGTATATACTTCCATGGTTGGTACTGAGACAAAATATGATTCCCAGGACCATTGTACTCGAATTTAGTTTGATAAAAATTTTAAATATTATTTATATTATTGATAGAGAATTATTAAAAAAATTGGATAAAACAAATGGAAAGATAAAATTATAAATTCTGATACCACAGTTTAGTTAAAAACGTGTTTTTTACCCTAAGAATAACTTAAAATAGTATGCTACAAGGTATTGAAGTATCTAGGTATTTGGTTGTACGTTAAGTAGATTAAAAAATATTTATTTACATAATTCAGTCATTTTAACCTAAAAAATAAATTATATAATTATAATCCCATGGATATTTTCTTAGGATTATCCTAAGAAAATGGAGATCCACTAAGAGCTTCTCCTTCTACATGGTGGTGAATCAAATCGGATGATGATGAAACTCTAGATCAGTGTATATCAGAACACATCGAACTAAATGTCTAACATGAGTCATTAGAGATTTTATTTTTTGGATAAGATAAATAATATATATAAGACTCATAAATTTTTGGTTTGAATGAATTTATTGAGTATATCGGTCCCATTCTTGGATCAATGCAAATTACAACCTTTTCTTGCACCCATGTAAAGATTAAATTGAATTATTTCAATTATTTTATAAAAAAACACTTTAATTGATAGTTATCAAATAAATCATGGAAATGATGGTTAAACATATGTTCTTGTCCTATTATCCCTTGATTGATTCATATTCTTCACCGGAAGGACCCCACTATCCCAGTTCGACAGTTTCAGGTGGTACCAATCCTGATCAGACCTGCAAAATCCTGATGGGTCAACAATCATGACATGGATCATTGAAAAATAACCAAATCCAGGATATTCACTTGTGTTTGATCATGTTATAATTATTGTATAATGAATCCATGTAAATTATAGGAAAATAGATGTGTTTCGTGTACCAAAAACTCCACTGGGACAATATGATCAGATTTATGGACACCAGATGGATAGAAATGAAAAATAGGGCATTGATCCACCAGTATCTTGTAGAATTGAGTGTGGATCTATGTAAAACGGTTTTTAATGGAACTGTGGATCATGGATATGGAAAACTATAAAAAACAATACAACATGTTGTGTACTATTAAAAAAACATGACATCTAACCCTTGGATAATGTCGCTAGGGTTTCATAAAATCATAAGGATGGAACAACATGTTTCCATCCTACATGTCATTTAACTCATCTTAAGATGGAGGATCCATATGGAGGAATACATTGGTATCACCCCATGTGCGAGTACATGGCCAACCACATACTTGTTTATGAATGTACACAATCATGGGGTAGAGCACATTACTATGTACCAAAGTACACAGACATGGTCCCATTCTCGGATACCATTGAATTGTTATGTAATCCCACCGAAAACGAGTGTACATATATAGGGATTATGCGATGTCTGATTTCTAGGGACATGAATAGGCTGTGGAGTGGGACAACACATTGTGTGGGTCCCCTCACAAACCAGAACTACTTTGCTCCATTTGAAGAATCATAGAAATTTTGTATCCCCTTCATCTAGACTCATATTTTGGCTCATATGTATCATATACAATGTTTTTTTAATCTTATAATGTGATTTTTAACTCCACTGTAGTTTTTTAGATATGGCGTGGAATGTTATAGTAACAAATCTTGCTTATGAAATACTTGAAAATGTCACTGATTATGTTGGATCATCAGAGGTATCCTATATGGAACCCTCAAGCTATGCTAGGAATGGATAGAATGAGACATTTAGAGTGGAACAATACAAATGGATAAAGAATGGGTACTCTACTGAATCCTAGAGTGGAAATATCCTACCATAATAGGGTGTGGGTCCTCAATATACTTCTATGTGGAACCACCCAGTCGAGTTTCTCATGGGTCCATGATGATTAGAGTGAATCACTACTATCAACATATTTAAAGGGTCCTACAACAATTCTAGAGTTGATCACTCTAGTTAACCATTTGATGATTCTTCCATAGCTTCCCAAGTTGAACCCTTCAATCGATAAGGTCATCCGTCCTTGAGGACTTATATAGTATAACCCGATATATAGGTTTGGTATGGGTTCCTAACCACCATAGTGAAACCCTCTGGTTGGGCCGAGAATGTGTAATCTATTGACTAACAATGTGGAACCCTCTTAATGAACCAAGGAATGGTTCCTATATCGAGATATTGGGGCCCTCAGACTATGTGGCATAGTGATTTGGTGTGTATTGACATGGATGACTACTTATAAGAATATGCATGAGATGATTTGCATCATTAATGGCCTTTTGGAACAATTGATGAATCTTTTCTTAGGATAATATATGATATGGATATCTCCTTACTCTCTCGTTTTGGAATTTTATGACTGGGAATATATATATAAAAATATATTCATCTGTATCCATAAATTTTTAATTTTTTACCATACTTACATTGGTTGAAATGATGCATGGGGTATGGTACATGCATTGTATGATTATGTTCTCATGCATGGATGAATCTACTCCCACTCTATAAGTGAAAAAGTACCCATGTGTAGTTCCCTTATACAACATGTGGATCCCATTGGGATTTGATGAGGTTACACTCTCTTGGTTTGGATGGATCTATTCTCCTCCGTATCTTGCATCATGTGATATATCTATTATCTATTGTCTTTCAATCTTAATGTATCTATTAGTACTCCCCCTTCAACTTTTAGGTCATCTTACTGAGTATGTATATACTCACCCCTAGACGGGAGTTTCCTACATGTGTCATGTATTAGGTAAATAAAGGATTTATTTTTTGTGACATTAGAGGGGCTTATGGATACTAGGTTTTGTGGACCACATATGTTGGTAATATCTTATAGATTAGGATTTGGGATCTCTTAGAATTTCACTTTTCTAATGTATTCATGTGGAGATATATTTCTAGATGGATGTAATTTTTTCCCTTTATTTTTCAGTATACAATGTCGTACTCTAATACTACCTATATTTTTTTTTCATGTTTGGGTTATTTTTTATCTATTTAAATATTTTTATTATTATTCCTATTCACTTATGAATTGAGATGGTCAGATGTTTGTATACCGGTACTTCGGAAAAAGCCTCCCATTTAGGATATTCCTTTTGGTGCTTGTCGCCACCCCTGCCGTATAGAGGAGGGAATGAGGTACTTGTGTCTCAATCACTAGTTAGGATTAGTTCCAGAAAATATAAAATAAAAAACTGAAATGAATCATTGAAAAAAAATTCTAACATTTGTTCTTCTTATCCTTGGGAACAAAATAAAAATAACGGTGATCTCAAATGCTCAGTAAGGGATATGTATAGTGGAAGATAACATGAATCAATAAATAATAACCAATATGAAATTTTAATCAATAGAAAACACATTCTATTTAAATAACCTTACTTTTTGAGTAGATAATGTATAAACAAAATGGAAATGTAAATAAATGAACACACATGACATTTAATAAATAATCTAAGACTGAAATTCCCCTAGAGATAATGTAATTTTGAGAATCAAATGTATAATGATAAAAACTGAAATTAAGGAAATACATTATTATTAGAATCCATGATCGTAAGAATCCTGATACTTCAACTTTCATGGCCTTTCACATGATAGTTTAAATTATAGGTAGAATATTATTTAATGATAATATGCTTATTTGAATCATGAGATATACTGATGCATCTAGGGGATATATAATACCAATTCTCACCCATTAATACAGGTTCAAATCATTCCTCATATATCATATTATTTATTTAATTCATGAAAATTGTTCCTTATGTATAAATACTTATATTGATTTTATCAATATCTTCTTAGTTAATCAATTAACATAAATAGTAAACACGATATGTAATAATGGTTTATGGTTTAGGTAATAATATTATCTATCATGAATTAATATGGATAATTACTTTTAGATACATTATTCGGACCACTCTCAAATTTTGGGTATGAACAATGAGTCACATCCCTTCATGGATATGGTAGGTCATATGTCTGCACGAGCTATGATATCATTCCCTTAATAAGGGAAAATATAAATGGGGAATTTTGTAAATAAAAAAAATTAAATATGATACCACATATATCACATATAATCATTAATATTATTGTTATTACATTCTGTGTAATGTATATGTGAAAAATAAATCACATTAATTCCCAAGGTGGTAATCCACCTTACACACGATTGACAGTATCATATTTTAAATATCCTAGAACATAAAAATATATATGAAACATTAAAATTAAATAATTAATAAAAATATAATAAGAATCTTTTAAATCATAAAATATATATATTCTTCAATGGTGGGGTTTAAAAACAAACAACATCGGTTCGCAAGGGGGTAGTCTGTCATTCACATGATGAATGATGTTGTTACAAATTTGATGGAAGTGTAAATGTATAATTAATTTTGAATTAGTTTAACAAAATCTCAGTATATGTTATATAATGGTGTAATTATATTTTAAATTTTAAGACATAATTTAATATTTGAAAAGAAAATTAAAATGAATGATCCTTGTTAAGATAATTACATTCTCTAAGAGAAACCTCATTTAGATCTTCTCTTAGGGATATTAGGTTGTGTTTTTAAGAAAATTAGAAACTCTAGAATGTTATTAAAGTTTTTGAAGAGATAATTTTTATGTTTTTGTATTTTCAAAAGTATTTTCATGATTTATGAAGTGAGGGAATGATGTTCTCTTTTATATATGTATAAAGGGGGACCCTCTTACAGATTGTGTGGATATTTCCGTAATGGACTCCAACATGATAATTTCCATCACATAAAAAAGAAATAAAATTACTCTATATTCTAAATGGGATGGATAAAATGGAAATAGTTTTATCTAATAACAATTTCAAAAGGGGGTAGTTCATTTTTAAGAGTTCTCTTTTTAGATTAATCCCATGGTAAACTCATTTTTACCTTAACCACGGTAAATAATTTATTCTATTTTCATTATTCAGTAGGGTAAAAAATTATTTTAAAAATATAATATAATATAAAATATTATTATTCCGAATATTTACTCCATTGTTTTCAAAATTTATTCATCATAATATATAAAAATTATTTATAAATGGTCTCATAAATATGACTAGAAAGAGGGTTTTTAGATATAAAATGTTCAAATTTTTATAGTGTTTTTATATCCAATATAAAAAATAAAATGATTCTATCAACAAAAATTGTGTTAATATAAATATAATTTAATTAAATTTACTTTAAAGACAATTCAAAATATAATTTAACATTATATATTATTAAAATGAAAATGCATTTTTTAGTTAAAATTGAGTATTATTCCCCTATTCATTGAGAACTGAAACTTCCTTGAAAATTCAAAAAAATTTACAGTTAGATAATTTTGGTATTCCAATTTGAAAAATTAAATTTTTTAAAATAAATTTTCTAAAAAATTTTAAACATAATTTTAAATTAGGTGTGAAAAGCGCGCCTAACCCATATATAAAAAAATATTTTCTTCCAAAAACTGTTTCTTTTTATTTTAAATGATTCTTATTTTATTCTTAATCAATAGATAACCATAATTTTTATAATGTAGTTAATAATATTCATAAAAACATATTTAATGACTATGTATAAATATCATATTAAATAATAATATTATAATAATATTTCACATTTTGTTTAAACTCCGTCTTAAATGTGATTAAAGATAGAAATATTGTTATATGTAATGAAATATATTAAAGATATTTATTTTTAAAAATTAAATAAATATATCATATAGTTTATTTGAGTTTTTTTTCTTCTAATATTGGTGTTGTTTATCACATGTGATATCGAATATAAATTTATTCTTTTATAATTTCAAGTTGTTGAATTTCAAGAAAATAATTTTAGAATAATCATGATATCATTCAATTCAGTCACCATCCAATTTGTTTTCTCATAGTTGCCAAATTGACATTCATATTTAATGTTATCTCAATTGCTTATGGATCCATCCATTAATTAACAGCAAAATTCATAGTGTTAGAAAAAATATTCATAGTGGGAAAACAATATAATCATTTTTAGGATGTCTGAATCAACACCAATTATTTTCAATCATAGTAACATAGGTATTTAAAAGTTCAATGATTCATATCATTGATTCATAACCTTTATAATGTGTTTTATTTAAAATTTATAGTGTACAGAGTATATCGCCATATACGGTCAAAATATATGTCATATAAGGCCCATTTTCGTTTACTGGGTAATGCTCAAGTTAAGTCGAACATGCCTTTTTTGAGTTATTAACCCTAAGATCGTTATAATAGGTGTGTAGTAATTCCCATTATCTTGTATCAACAAAAAATCATGTCTAAACTAATGTGAATATTTTATAACTATTACCCATCATAAAATATATCTTAGAACCAAATTCACATGTATTATTTAAACAGATATATATTTCTAGGAAAAATTGAATAATCTCCACCATACCATAACATTAATGATGTTTTCCTTTATTTACCCTCAATTAATATAATCGATTTTTGATGCCTAATATTATTTTTCTTAAATCTAGTTATCACTGTTTAACTAAAATATACTTGAGACCATTTATAATGACCATGATTCCAGTAACCCGAAGTCGGTGTCTACATTAATATATTTGAATAAGATACAAGGAATCACATCCCAAAATACAAATTAGAGTAGTAGTCAAATAAAACAAGATATATTAATGATTCAAATAATACATTTGGTTATAGAAATTCAAAAAATATTTTTTTTGTGATAAAAATATTATTCCCACAATAAAACCCTTGATTATCATTAATAGTAAACTCCATAAATTCCTGGGAATGGAAACAAAATAAGAATGATATAAATTCTCATTAAGAGTTACATAAAGAAGAATATATCATGAGTAAAAAATGAATAATTTATACATCATAATAAATATGGGGGGTTAAATATCTAAACAAATAATCAATTTAATCCATAACATTACAATAATGAATAGTTGATGAATAAACAATATGGAATGTTAAATTATCGAACACATTTTCCAGTTAAAAAAAATTACTATCATGAATAGATATAAATAATCAACATTTTATGTTAAATAAATGAACACACATTCTATTCAATGAACCTTAATATCATGAATATATAAGGAATAATCAATATGGAATTGTAAATAACTAAATACACATTACATTTAAATAGCATAACTGTCATGAATATATAAGGTATAATTAAAATTGTATTGTAAATAACATAATGCACATGCATCAAGGGGATATATAATTCCAAGACCCACAGGTCCTGACCTTTCTAAAGAATTCATCATATATAGAATAAAAAATTTAATTATGAACAATGTGAATTATCATAAAATATCCATATTTATTAAAGAATATAGATTTATTAATATTTCCACCGATAAAAAAATAAATTTCAATATAAGAACCTATATTTAAAAATTGAATATTTTTTAAGATACAAACATATCCACGATAAATAATATGGATATTTAGTGGAAAGTAAATGTTTAATGATCATATGATTGTAAATAATTATAGGGAATTTTAATTAAAAAAATTAATCAACAAAGTGAATGTCAAAACATTCCATGGTTAAAATTATATCACCCAAATTTTCATGTATATAACCATTTCACTATGAATTTTTTATGTATAATGTGTTTGGTTTAATTTTGAAAGGTTTCAGAGGAATTTTGGAATGTTTTTTGGGATTTTCCGGAGGCTCATATATTGAACACAGTTAATAGAAACCATGAAACACCTCTAGGAAAACATGAAAGGTGAGGCTGTGGGCTCTGGGAAGGCCCATAGTTAGGCACGTGGTTTTCCCTAACCATGTGGACACCTAGGTGAGAAAGTGATTTTCAGACATGTGGATTTTGTATAGTTATCTCACGGTTTATCTATCCTGATGTCCAACCTTTTGTGGTGATTCTTGCGCCAGAGGCATGTGCATGGTTAGTGCACATTTTTTCTAACCATGCATCGCTAAATGTGTGATTTGATTATTGTCATTGTCACCAATGTCTTCACATAAAAAACTCGTTTTTACCCTTGGCAGACCTTAACTTGATTTTCACTTCACCTAAAGCCTATGGAGACTCTTCCTTTCCACAAGAGACAGATCTTATAGAAAATCTTTGTGTGTTGATGGTCAAGTTTCTTAGTAACTCTCTATTATTGGTGGTTCTCCATTTATATACTCTTATTCCCTCTCTTGGATTCATAGATATAATATATTAATGATATATATATGATATTTTATTCCAATAATTTTGAGATATAGTTGTTTTTACGTTTGTTAACAAGATCTATGGTGGGTTTTTGATTATTCAACTCAGTTTTGTTAAAGAATTCAATTCAATCATCATTTCATGAAATTATTTGAGGCATGTGGCATCACTATCAACTACACATATTATAACAAGAATAATTATGTTCATTTTTTTAATTGATTGAAATTTATTGTGATTTTTTGTTCAAATCATTGTATAAACTATGTTTCGTGATGGTTTAGGAGAATTGTGGAATTTTCATGAAATGTAATTTTTTTAACATTTTTTAAGTGATCATTTTAAAAAATGTAGTTTTTTTATTTAGGTAAAAATATTTTTTGAATGTATTTCAATAAAAATATTTTTTATTGTAATTTTTTGCCACAATTTTTTTTAATGGGTTGGCACAATTTGTTTGGAATGGTTTTGGAATAATTGCTCGGCATGTGTTCATTTTCATTGATGTGTCCCTATGGAAGCTCACCCTTGGGGAACTGGTATAAAATATCCTTTATGATGACATGATAGATCCACAAGATACTACTAATGAGTATCAAACTCCAAACATGGCATTCGTGAGTTGATGTGCGGATTGGAATGGGTTAGGACAAATGGATTTTTGAAATTGGTTTCAATAGAAAGTATTTTTAAAAAATGCTTGGATTTGATTTAAATTATTAAAAATAATTGAAAGTGTTTAAAAAAATTATATTAACGTTTTAGCATGTTCTATATTAGTGGCCTGATTATAGATGTCATTTGGGGAAAACCCAACATTGTTTCATTACTCACCACTTCTTACGCACTTTGGTGAATTGGAAACTATTTTTTATCAAGACAATGGTAAATGAAAAGAATATAATTTCATTAGTGATTCATAATTATACATTTGGTTTTATAACATAGTGTGATATTGGAACATTTTATTATATGTGGAATTTATGAATATTGAGTATTTTAGTATTGTCGATTTTATCTTCTGTATTGTACTCTGATATAAGATATTGGTTTTCGCATTATTCTGTTTTATAGGTCATGGTCTTTTTTGGTATTGTGGTATTTTTTATTAAATTATGTCATTCATTGTATAGTGGTGTTTTATTATTGTTTTCATAGTTTTGATTTTTTGTATTTTTAAAGGTAATCCTCCAACAATTGTATTGAATCCCTTGTAATTTATTTATAGTCTTTAGAGTCTTGGGAATGTGTCTTATGACTATGTAGAAATTTTTAATCATGTCAAGCTAATTACAAGGGGAGGGATGATACAAATGGTATCATTTATGGTAGGTCTAAATATATTTTTCAGACAAGTGCTATCAGTTGGTTCAATCCTTGAGTGTTGGTTTTGTTAGACTTGGAGTTGAAAATTCATTCTTGTTTTTTTCCTTTAGATATGATTGTAGTAAGGATAATGTTTTTTGGAACATGGAATGTATAGCATAGAAAGGTGTAGATATCCGATTTATGTTGAACATTAAATTACTAGGTATATAGGTTCATTAATTTTTTAGACACTTATAGGAGTGTTATATCATTTTCATAGGTTTAGGTAATGATAAAATCATGACTTGTTTTATACAAATTACTTACCACTAAGCATGCATATTTTATTTTAGGTAATGATTTATGATGTTGGTGTAAAAATGTTAATTTTTTAAATGTTTTGAAAATTAATTTCACATGTGAGATTTTGAAAATGGAATGATAGTGGTTTTTTTAAAATGGTTTGATTTCCCAAAATATTGCAAGCTTTTAAAAAATGGTTTGAAAATTGAAAAGCTAGAATTTTTGGAAATTATTATAGTGATATATCTTATATGATATTTTTGAATTGTCAATAGTCAAATTTCTAGATAGTCAGGCTTATGTAGTTTTTTATTGTATATCGAAAATGGGACCTGATAGGCATTGTTGTATCAAACAGGATGTGGAATTGAGATGGTGGTTCAACGTGTTCTATATATAAACCAATAACTGGTTCATAATGTAGTACATGATTTTAATCTTGTGAATATAAGGAACCAAAAAGATAAACCAAGGAAAATGGACCATTTTGTTAAATTCTAGACATATAATTTACCCATCTTTTGGCATTATTCATAACCAGAGAAGGAAGAGGTGTGGCAGAATATGATGAAACAAAAATTTGATTTCCTAGTCACACTAGTATAGTTTAATGTCAAGTTTATGACGTATATGTTGGAGTATTTTTTATGAAAATGGTAGGATTTAGTATTTTAGGATATGTTATACCAAGGAATTTCATGAGAGGATTTTGAAGAATTATATAATAAAAAAAGTATATCAAAGTATAATGAGGAGTTCAGTAATGACATTTTTTTTACCTTAAAGTATGAAAATCTCTTGGTGGTAGAGTTTGTAGTAAAATTTATGAATTTAGAAAACATTTCATGTCACGACCCCCTTCCATCAAAGATGCCCCTCCTAAGCTGGCAATGGTGAAAGGGAGATAATGACCCCCGAGTCCCGCCTCCAGTAGGCCCCGGGGTGGCAACTAGCACCAAGGGTATGAGTTTACACAAATATGGGAGGCATTACCCTTTTTATTATTTTGGATCGGGAAATAGGACAAGTCAACCAGCAAAAAGAGAAAAGAACAAGGTGCTGAAAAGAAACCCAAACCAGTCCCATATGCATGTATAAATAAATTGAAACATGTACAAGTACAAATAAGCTGAAAGTACAAGTGAGTACAGTACCAAAAGATAAACAAGAAAACAGCAACTGCACAGCTCCCACTGCCTGACTAGTAGGGTCCCGCACAGCCCTGGTAGTCCTCCTGAAAACCTGAAACAATGTAGGGTGAGCATACAAGTATACTCAGTAGAGAACCTAAAGCTCTCGTGCACAAGTGGGGAGACACCCTAAGGCCCCGTGAGAAAATAGAAGAACCAGAAACTAACAAGGAAAAACTATCCACCCAGCCTCACTGGTCACACTCACCAAGTAACACAAACAAGTTTAGTATATATATAGAACAAAAGTATTGGGTACCCCGCACCATTTGCCACTTAATTAGATGCTGCTCTTCCTAACGGCAAACGTCCTGACGCTACCACACTCTTCCCGCCCGCACACACCTGGGCCAAACCACGCATCCCGCCCGCACACACCTGGGACACACAACCACGCATCTCGCCCGCACACACCTGGGCCACAACCACTAACCCGCCCGCAGACACCTGGGCCTCATCCCGAAGGTTCTTGGGAACGGTAAGCCTGCCCGAAGAGTCTTGGGCTAAAGGTCGCCTCAAGCCATCACAACCTCCGAGACCTACCCGAAGAGTCTTGGGTGTAAGGTCACCTCAAGCATTCATAGCCTATGGAAGAAGGAGCAGGAAGGAGCTAGTAACTAAGGGGGAACACCCTCTCCCATAAAATGGGAGTGTTTGGCACTAGGTGCTTGACATGGGTGTGGTGTGACAAAACACAAAGATACAATTATATATATATATATACCAAACACACAGCCCATCCTATGGTTTCTTAAAAAGAGAAACTGAGCATGTGCATCGGCACTGCTACCACGAAGCATGCATCAACAACCAAACAATCATCCCCCAACCCCATTTAGGTTTTCATGTTTCATGCAATGGTTTAACAAATTATTACTACTGGGCAACTATCATCCAGACAAAACCTTTCACAAACATATCCCTACCATCCACAACCAAGGTTAGGTAAAATGCATGCAACCACATGCCATTTCATTTACAAAATATTATCACAACCATACAACATTCCATCATTCATTTATTTCAAAGTTCCACACATAAAACCCTTTCCACACAAAAAACATATCCGCATTTGAAAACACCTTTTACTTCCAAAACACTTTTCATAATCAAAACACTTTTCATAAATAAAGGCATTTTCCACAACCAACCACTTTCCATTTTAACCCCATCGTTTACAAAAACATTTCCCACAAACAACCAAACCACCAACATGTTCATTATTCCAATTTTGTTCAACCGAGGTGATCACACAAGGTTTTCATTCTCATTTAATCATCCAGTCTTTACGTGCTTACCCATTTTCCATGTTTTAACAAAACCAACCACAACCAATTCAGATATCAATTGCGCACGCAAAGGCCACCAACGGCCTTGATTTTCAGTAGGCAAAGGCCTTTCAATCCAAAATCACAATCAGAAGATAAAGAAACTGGAAGGCAATAGAAACAGCACAAAACCCCAAACCCTTCGTTATCCGGTTATTATCTTTATTTAAAGTTCAAATTCATCCCATGGAACAAAAGAGAAATACCCCACCCCGCATGTTGCACCAAATAGAGAGACGAAGGTAAACCCCTACCTCAAAAGGTCCCGATCACGTCGCTTTCGACGACGTCCTTCGGTGTCCTCCGCCTTCGCCAAACCCGAAAAACGCCTCCTAGGATGGAAGCTGGAGAAGGAAGGCTGGAAGGAAAGGTGACAAGTCCGGGCTTAGATGCTTCATCTCGTCGCTACGATCCTGTGGCCGCTGACGGATCGTAATTCGGAGCTCGGACAAAGAAGTTAGAGGAGGAATAATTTTCGATTGTCCAAGAGCATCGTCGTGCGACAAAGAAGCGATCGATATGGAAGATAAAACATGACCTCGTTATTATATAGGAAACGAATAGGTAAATCCGTATTCAGAGTGCATTAATGAATACACGATGTGACCGTACATACGTTACATGTTTTGATTGGTCAACACGTCACGCGGTTTCCACGCGTTTTAATAATAATGATAATTCTATCAATATGTGGTGTTTCGTTGACCCGAGGCATGAGTCATAAAAGTAGCTCATTAATGGTCTTAAAATGACCATCATAACTTCAGGGTTATGCTGTCGCTGACGGATCGTCAATCCGATACCGTATGAGGGAGATACGTTGGATACAAGATCCCACAATAATAACAATATTAAATCTATTAATTCATGAGAGTTTCGGGTACCCAATCCGAAAACCCGAAAAAGACATCCAATATTGGACTCATAATTTTCGTCTCTTAGTCAGGGTCGCACTGCCACTGACGGTTCGTGAAACCGAGGTCGCACGAAGAAGTTACGGACAAAAAGGTGTTTTATCAACAAAATTAATAATAACAATATTTTATTATTATTATTAATCAATTATTTATTTATTTTTCATAACTCCAAAAGCAATCACGTTTTGGAGTCTTCATGGGCACTATAATTAAGCACCAATTCCTCCATTTTCATTTATTGGTCTTTTAATTTTATTTCTCTTATTATTATTTTGTTTCTCTCTCCAATCTATTTTTTTCGTTCATGATTCTCTCCCACCACCAAAAGTGGCGCCTCCCATTTCTTTTACTCCATGTGGAACGCCCCAAACTCCATTCTCACTTCAACTTTATTATTTAATAAAGTTAATAATAATAACACCCATAATTAATGTACTAATTTAATCCCATTAAATTAGATTACCATGGTTATTAAGTTAAAACCATTCCATTTAATTAAATTCAAATAATTTAATTTACTAACCAAAAATTAAACCCATTTAATTTAATTTACCAATCACACACATATTTCTATCACCTTTATCATTATTATTTAATTCAATAGTATTAAATACTCTTTCAATTTCATCAACGGGTCCCCATCATTAACATTAATAATTATTATTATTATTGACGCCCATTATTTTCATATAATTACTCCATATATCCCATAACATTATATTAACGCATGGTTGGGAACCCCATTCACGTGCCTCTTCACGTTATTATTATTATAACAAATTATTATATAATAATACCGTTTTAAGGTTATTAACACAATTCCAACTTTAATTGTGGAGAACCGCACAACGCCTCCTGTACAAGGTAACACCCATGCACCCCATGCATTTCATTCCTTTATAATTTATTACATGAGCCTCATTTATTGTAATTTATTCCTTTATAACTTATTCCACGCGCCTCCCATCATTTTATTAAATATATTCGATTATATTTCTTATATTTTACAATGATTAAATTAAAACCATTTTATCTAATTAACACCAAATATTTTCACCCCACCATTATCAATTATTATTATAAAAAATTATTATTACAACACGTGTCGTGTTTGACCACATCAAATTTTTTACAAAGAAATGGACCGGAGAGGTCCAGGCCATTACACCAGATACCTCTCAAAACATTCTCGTCCTCGAGAATTAAAACCAACCCATAAAAGGGGGAAAGGTCCAGACAACCACCCATCAAGATACCTATCAGGCCTCTTGTCATAACAAGAAACAACTGACAACCCTAATTATGTGAGTTAGTAATTCCCTCTCCTATGTCGAGATATTATCCGCTTTAGGCAGCAATGACTCGCCTGTACGGGTTTAATCGCATCCGCATTAATGCCTCTCGATTAAGGACTGATCCTTCCCACTTCCATATATTAGGATTTTCCAACTTACACTGCCCCTCAACACCATACAAAACATCAATAATTTCCCGAACACATGGCTTGATGAATTCCTTCTCCCATGTCGAGATATTATCCGCTTTAGGCGGCACTGACTCTCCTGCACGGGTTTAATCGCATCCACATTAATGCGTCTTGATTAGGGATTAGGTCCTCCTCTACCAACATGTTATGACTCTTCACACACATTTAAAGGAAAGAGGGAAACAACTTAGCATTATAAATTCATGAAAAAAAAGTTCCAGGCCCAAAGCATGGGCGAGAATGAGTTTCAACAAAGGAGTGTGATGATCTTGAATTTAAACTAAACATAAATGAGAGCATTTATGTAAAACCGGAAACATCTCTCTTGATCTCTGGCCTTGCTAGGGTTGCCACTTCTATTGCATGAAACTGTCTGTGTCCCACTCCTCTGCCGTTCTGTTGACGTCCAGGTTCCATAGTTGTTCGGTAAATAGGGAACGCCTAAGCCCAAGTAGTAATGAAAAACTCAAAGTTTTAATTTATCATTTTATTTCAATTTCTTTCCCAGAACACCCAAATCAAGTAAAACAAAAACATTATGATGCATGTACCTTCCCTAGGGTCTCTACCCGACAATCAATATAGTTTCACTTGGTCGTTCGGTAGGATCAGAGTCCTTGCATCGGATCACGGGGGGCCCTAAAATCCCGTGTCCTAGCCGGTCTTCCCTGGCCTATGTCACGCACCAAGATTAACGAACACTGTTTCCCTACCATCCCATGAAATACTCACTGTGCCTAACTCTAGACTCCATCCTATCTCTCAACCATCAGCTCTGATACCATTCTGTCACGACCCCCTTCCATCAAAGATGCCCCTCCTGAGCTGGCAATGGTGAAAGGGAGATAATGCCCCCCGAGTCCCGCCTCCAGTAGGCCCCGGGGGTGGCGACTAGCACCAAGCGTATGAGTTTACACAAATATGGGAGGCATTACCCTTTTTATTATTTTGGATCAGGAAATAGGACAAGTCAACCACCAAAAATAGAAAAGAACAAGGTGCTGAAAAGAAACCCAAACCAGTCCCATATGCATGTATAAATAAACTGAAACAGGTACAAGTACAAATAAGCTGAAAGTACAAGTGAGTACAGTACCAAAAAAAACAAGAAAACAACAACTTCACAGCTCCCACTGCCTGACTAGTAGGGTCCCGCACAGCCCTAGTAGTCCTCCTGAAAACCTGAAACAACGTAGGGTGAGCATACAAGTATACTCAGTAGAGAACCTAAAGCTCTCGTGCACAAGTGGGGAGACACCCTAATGTCCCGTGAGAAAACAGAAGAACCAGAAACTAACAAGGAAAAACTATCCACCCAGCCTCACTAGTCACACTCACCAAGTAACAAAAACAAGTTTAGTATATATATAGAACAAAAGTATTGGGTACCCCGCACCATTTCCCACTTAATTAGATGCTGCTCTTCCTAACGGCAAACGTCCTGACGCTACCACACTCTTCCCGCCCGCACACACCTGGGCCAAACCACGCATCCCGCCCGCACACACCTGGGCCTCACAACCACGCATCTCGCCCGCACACACCTAGGCCACAACCACTAACCCACCCGCAGACACCTGGGCCTCATCCCGAAGGTTCTTGGGAACGGTAAGCCTGCCCGAAGAGTCTTGGGCTAAAGGTCGCCTCAAGCCATCACAGCCACTGAGACCTACCCGAAGAGTCTTGGGTGTAAGGTCACCTCAAGCCATCATAGCCTATGGAAGAAGGAGTAGGAAGGAGCAAGTAACTAAGGGGGAACACCCTCTCCTATAAAATGGGAGTGTTCGGCACTAGGTGTTTGACATGGGTGTGGTGCGACAAAACACAAAGATACAATTATATATATACATATACCAAACACACAGCCCAACCTATGGTTTCTTAAAAAGAGAAACTGAGCATGTGCCTCAGCACTGCTACCACGAAGCATGCATCAACAACCAAACAATCATCCCCCAACCCCATTTAGGTTTTCATGTTTCATGCAATGGTTTAACAAATTATTACTACTGGGAAACTATCATCCAGACAAAACCGTTCACAAACATATCCCTACCATCCACAACCAAGGTTAGGTAAAACGCAAGCAACCACATTCCATTTCATTTACAAAATATTATCACAACCATACAACATTCCATCATTCATTTATTTCAAAGTTCCACACATAAAACCCTTTCCACACACAAAACATCTCCGCATTTGAAAAAACCTTTTACTTCCAAAACACTTTTCATAATCAAAGCACTATTCATAAATAAAGGCATTTTCCACAACCAACCACTTCCCATTTCAACCCCATCGTTTACAAAAACATTTCCCACAAACAACCAAACCACCAACATGTTCATTATTCCAATTTTGTTCAACCGGGGTGATCACACAAGGTTTTCATTCTCATTTAATCAGCCAGTCTTTACGTGCTTATCCATTTTCCATGTTTTAACAAAACCAACCACAACCAATTCAGATATCAATTGCGCACGCAAAGGCCACCAACGGCCTTGATTTTCAGTAGGCAAAGACCTTTCAATCCAAAATCACAATCAGAAGATAAAGAAACTGGAAGGCAATAGAAACAGCACAAAACCCCAAACCCTTCTTTATCCGGTTATTATCTTTATTTAAAGTTCAGCTACATCCCATGGAACAAAAGAGAAATATCCCACCACGCATGTTGCACCAAATAGAGAAACGAAGGTAAACCCCTACCTCAAAAGGTCCCGACCACGTCGCTTCCGACGACGTCCTTCGGTGTCCTACGCCTTCGCCAAACCCGACAAACGCCTCCTTGGATGGAAGCTGGAGAAGGAATGCCGGAAGGAAAGGTGAAAAGTCCGGGCTTAGAAGCTTCGTCTCGTCGCTACGATCCTGTGGCCGCTGATGGATCGTAATTCGGAGCTCGGACAAAGAAGTTAGAGGAGGAATACTTCTCGATTGTCCAAGAGCGTCGTCGTGCGAAAAAGAAGCGATCGATATGGAAGATAAAACATGACCTCGTTCTTATATAGGAAATGAATAGGTAAATCCGTATTCAGCGTGCATTAATGAATAGACGATGTGACCGTACATACGTTACATGTTTTGATTGGTTAACACGTCACGCGGTTTCCACGCGTTTTAATAATAATGATAATTCTATCAATATGTGGTGTTTCGTTGACCCGAGGCATGAGTCATAAAAGTAGCTCATTAATGGTCTTAAAATGACCGTCATAACTTCAGGGTTACTCTGTCACTGCCGGATCTTCAATATGATACCGTATGAGGGAGAAACGTTGGATACAAGATCCCATAATAATAACAATATTAAATCTATTAATTCATGATCGTTTCGGGTACCCAATCCGAAAACCCGAAAAAGACATCCAATATTGGACTCATAATTTTCGTGTCATAGTCAGGGTCGCACTGCCACTGACGGTTCGTGAAACCGAGGTCGCACGAAGAAGTTACGTACAAAAAGGTGTTTTATCAACAAAATTAATAATAACAATATTTTATTATTATTATTAATCAATTATTTATTTATTTTTCATAACTCCAAAAGCAATCACGTTTTGGAGTCTTCATGGGCGCTATAATTAAGCACCAATTCCTCCTTTTCATTTATTTGTATTTTAATTTTATTTCTCTTATTATTATTTTGTTTCTCTCTCCAATCTATTTTTTTTCTTTCATGATTCTCTCCCACAACCAAAAGTGGCACCTCCAATTTCTTTTACTCCATGTGGAACGCCCCAAACTCCATTCTCACTTCAACTTTATTATTTAATAATGTTAATAATAATAACACCCATAATTAATGTACTAATTTAATTCCATTAAATTAGTTTACCATGGTTATTAAGTTAAAACCATTCCATTTAATTAAATTCAAATAATTTAATTTACTAACCAAAAATTAAACCCATTTAATTTAATTTACCAATCACACACATATTTCTGTCACCTTTATCATTATTATTTAATTCAATAGTAATAAATCCTCTTTCAATTTCATCAACGGGTCCCCATCATTAACATTAATAATTATTATTATTATTGACGCCCATTATTTTCATATAATTACTCCATATATCCCATAACATTATATTCACGCATGGTTGGGAACCCCATTCACGTGCCTCTTCACGTTATTATTATTATAACAAATTATTATATAATAATGCCCTTTTAATTTTATTAACACAATTCCAACATTAATTGTGGAGAACCGCACAACGCCTCCTGTACAAGGTCACACCCATGCACCCCATGCATTTCATTCCTTTAGAATTTATTACATGAGCCTCATTTAATGTAATTTATTCCTTTATAACTTATTCCATGCGCCTCCCATAATTTTATTAAATATATTCGATTTTATTTCTTATATTTTACAATGATTAAATTAAAACCATTTTATCTAATTAACACCAAATATTTTCATGCCACCATTATCAATTATTATTACAAAAAATTATAATTACAACGCGTGTCGTGTTTGACCACATCAAATTTTTTACAAAGAAATGGGCCGGAGAGGTCCGGGCCATTACATTTCACTAGAATTTAAGGATAGATAATACTTGGGGTTCATATTTTTGAATCCTGGGTATGGGAAGATATTTGTTAAAATATTTTTGTTCTTTGAATAATGGGTTATACAGAGATGTTCAAAAAAGAATTGGTGATAAAAAGGTACATATCAGGAACTATGAGTGGAGTATATATGTTGATACCTATGGAAAATTGTGGAAACACTGATTCTGGGAATTATTGGAAGAAACACACCAATTTATAAGTTTTTGGAATAAAATAGAATCAGATGGTTGGATCAATGAATCATCCTCCAAAACTAGAGGGTGACCTTGATGTTTTCAATTTTCCTTATTTGACCACATGATGTGAGATTATAAGAAACCACATAAACTATTATTAAATTGATTATATATTGGGAATCATTAGTGATATTTCTAAAGTTCTTAGTGGTGTTGTTTTTGAGACACATATCATGTTTCACAGACATGGTATGCCTCGACATGATGTAGGATGCATAATACCTATCGTCAGCAGAACAAAGAATGTAGTGACCATGGACCTAGTAGACCTGAGATAATTCTAAAATTTATTACATTGACATATTTAAATATCTAAATCCTCATAGACCAATCTATTTATTATTCTTGGAATCCAGATTACATACATAAGCTTTACATTACATCATGAAAAAAGTAACTTGATTTTAAACACTCTTATTCCCTTTGTTTATCCCTACAAGTTAGTAATAATATACATCATCACATCCTGATGAAAAATAAAAAATAACAAAGTGGTGGATTAAAATTTTCATTAAGGGTAAACAATACAACAAAAGTTATCATAAATAATCATAAACAACATTGAATAGTGAATAAAAAAACAAATTCCATGAACACATAATAATGAGCCTACTATGGTAGTGATATAATAAGAATAATTAGTTTCATAAAAATAGCCACATGATAAATATACATTACCATGGATATTCTACTAATAAAATAATCACATGGAATATTAATAACTAATATCATAATGAGGGAATTCATAATGCCAAAAATCCAAAACATACCGTCACAGCTTCAGACAAGACACTATAAATAAATAAAAATATGTCGACAATAATTGAGAATATTTTCTCATTTGACCAACCGATTCATCTAGGGGATATTGTGGGACATACCTATCACTTACTATGTCTAATGAATTCCTTTTATGAAAAAGGTGAATCCTAACTAACATAAAAATTTATATTTAAACTAGAATATGGAATGATAATACACTGACTATGAACAATGATTTCAATCAAAATTGAACATCCATATTCAAACATACTATAAACCCTTTCAATAAAATATGGTATATGGTTTCTTAAGAGACCAACCTCAATTAAGTAAAAAATATAACAAAAAATGTTGACATAGATTAATGTAATCTAATAAAATCATTAAAAACTTATGGTGGGAAATACCCCGTTAATATTAAAATTAATTTAAAATGTAGAAATAAATTTTAAATGAAAAAATTTTTATTTATTGAAATATTTGGTCATTACTTATAATTTAAATAGAACATTCCTTCTGTATTTTGTTGTAGAGGTCATAAATTACAACATTTAAAAAATGACAAAATATTCCATTAAAAATATTTTATAAAAATTAAAACATATTCAAAAATGATTTTTAACAATTGTATAATAATAAAAATAATATTTTGTAATACATTTTTTAGAAATAAGGACACATATTATAAATATGTTCATCTAAATACTTGTGTGTTATCAATCTAGAATATTAATGAGATTGAAAAATTAACCCTTACCTTGTACATTACATTAGTTGAGGTTCAATTAAGCTTCTTTATAAGGGTTAAATCATGTTATTAAATTATAGAAAAACTATATCCATGTTTATGATGTCATACATGATCCTGTTATATCATTTTGTAAATAATATTTCATTATTACCATTGTTTCGTATGTGAACTTATTCATTTTTGTATGTTTTGTTTTTCATGTTAGTCATGTTTCTTATGAAAATGATATATTTTATTTATATATGTAATTATATTAAGTTAAAAAATATTATATCCACTCATTATATACATTTTAATAATCATTTTTAATGGTAAACTTGGACAATTAATCTCCTCTGGTCCTGGACATTGTAGGTCATACATACGTACGAGCGACAGTATCATTCTCTTACTGATAATTTGGTAAGGAATTTTATTTTATATTATTTATAAATAATAAATATCATGTAATATATATTATCTACACTGATTATATTCATCATTATAACCATCCCAATAAAGTGGTGATGAAAACCGAATTACACCACAATGTGGAGACGACAAGTCATATGTATGCATGCATGATGATAATATTTTTTATATGATGGATAAAAGGATGAATATGGTTGTACCATAAACAAAATAAAATCTTACTGTATATATTATTATGTATTTATTATTTTATAATGAAAAAAAGAGTTAAGATAAAGTATAACAATAATTTTTTTGAAGGATTCAGTAAATAAAATTACCCCTTCTTTAGAGAACCTCTGCTGGATATCCTATTAGAAACAGTAGCGTTGGCCCTTTGAGAATAAAAGAAACTATAATATATTTATAGGGATGTTCATAAGATAAATGATTATGTTTTAGTAGAAATATAAGGCTCAATTTTGTGTGAGGAAGTGAGGTAGGAGGTTCCTTTTCATAAGAGAGGGTAGGGGTACTATTGGAATCCTTTAAAATATAAATTACTATAAATTTATTTTATATTTAAAATAGATAAAAATTGATTTATGACGAATATAATATGAGTATGGGTCAACATCATATAAACCAATAATTTTTTAGGCAGTTTTAGGATACATTATTACCCTTATCTTTTGTATTTAACCATTATTTAAACCCTTTAACTCTTTGTGTATGAACATTCCTTTTTTACATTTTAAGCGTTAATATAGTTACTATAAAATGAAAAAAACACAAAATTGATACATGAATAAAAATTTGATCACATTATTATTATTTTTATGAATTCTAAATTTTTATGAATGTAATATCATTTATTAAAATATTATTTATTTTCAAGTATCATTTAGATAAATTTTTATATTATTAATTATATTAAAATTAAAAAATAGAACAACATGATTTATTTTAAATAAAACATATAATATATCACTAACTTGTCTAAGATATCCACAAAAATTCGTTTTTGGAATTTATTATTTAATATATATTTATATTAAGAATTTTAATATCATTTATTTGATATTTCCATTAAGTAAACAATTATTGCATAATTATTATGAGAGCCTTACATTAAATTATATATCCTATAAAAATAAAAATAAAAATTATCATGATGAAGATAAAATTATTAAATTTAAAATTAATAATTGTAGTCAAATGTATCTTCTTTAAAACCATGTATTAACAATTTAATACTTGATAAAAACATGATTTTGACATTTTTAACATATATTTAAATAAAATATTTGAAATGTCATATTCTTAACCAAGGGGATTAAAAATGTTATAATTTTAGTCTATGTTTTTTTGGAAACAAAACTCATCCAATGAAATTATGAAATGTTTTAGCGTATCTTTAAAATATTATAATATTGTTTTTAGTTTTAATTTACTGATTTACCCATAACCGTGGAAAATAATAATTTACTAATGTTACAATAAAAAATATACAAAAAATTAATTTTATCCTATTAGAAACTAAATATAAATTTTATGAAAACTTTTTATTTTTTTTCCAAATTCAATTCACAAAAGTGGATAAATTATGTTTACCACAAATCCCATAGATGTGGAGGGAAGGCGGGTAAAAGAGACATTCAAAAGTTCAAAATTTTTTAATATATAAATTAAATATAATTTTATTACAATTACCTAAATTTGATTAATATATGTATTATTTATCTATTATCAATTTTAAATAATCAAGTTAAATTATTTTTATATTAATAGTAAGTGTTTTATCTAAAATATGATATTTTTCACTATTTATCAAAAAATGAAACCTCTAAGATAAATTCCAAAAATTCACCATAAATTAATTTTGAAATTCCAAATTCCAAAATGAATTCTATCTTGAAAAGTAAAATTTCAAAAATTTCAAAAATTTATTTTCTATTTAGTTGTTCCATTTAATGGTGATAAAATTTCTCTTTTAAAATAAATAAAGTTATTAAGAGGAAAATCCGATTTGTTCTTATAAAAATTATCTATAAAATATATTGGATAAATGTAAAACAATTATTGGATATATAACATTTAAATTTTGCACTATAAATTCTCTAAGTGATAGAATTTAATTTAGTGATCATAGCATGACTATATAATTTTTTGTTCAAATAGATTATCGTGTGCATTGCATGATATCAACAAAAGAAAATTTATTCTAAATAGAAAATATGTTAATGTCTTTGGGTGATACATTATTCCCTCCTAAAAAAATTTTACCCTTTAAATTTAAGGGGTGTTACATTATAATTTTTTTTAAATTATTCTTCATAGAATCCTCTGGTTCTCATGTTTCTTCATCCGTTTTGTGATTTCTCTAGAGTGTCTTTACTAGAAAAGCCATCTAATTTCTCCATTAATGTTCTCTGGTGTCAAGAATATGGATAATTTCTTTACAATAAGAGTGTTTAATATCCAAAACAAATTCATTAGAGGTCATTACATGTGTTGGGTTTGGAATGTACATCCCTAGCAGAGATATATGAAACACAATGGGTACTTTAGAGAGATTGAGTGTCATTCCCAAACGATAATAAAAAAAACTCCAGCCCTTTAAAGAATCTAAAATAGTTCGATATACTTGGGGCTCAGTCTCCCTTTCTTACTAAACCTAATAAAAACATTTCATAGAGATACCTTTAAGAAAATATAATATCCCACTTCAAATTCCTAATCATTCCTTATATTATTAAGTTAACTCATCTACCAACAAAGAGATTATTTAATGTGACCATGAATATCCATTACCATTGCATGTGTTTCTTCGATAATATCTAGTAATATGAGTTTCCTCTAGTCAACTTCATCAAAAAAATATTGATTATGAAATATATTCCCACATAATTATTCATACGACACCGTTTGAATACTTAAATGGAAGATATTATATTAGAAACACTATAACAAATCTAATTATTGATCCCACATTCCTTGAATGTCGAGTAAGAATGGCCTCAACAAGTCTTCCATTTTATGAATAACTCTTTCATACTTTCCATTAGTTTTAGGATAGTGTGAAGTTCTCAAATAAAGCTCATTTGTAAGATCCATATAAATAATTTTCCAAAATTTTGATATAAATCAGGGATCTCTATGAGAAATAATCAATTTAGGTGAACCATGATGTCTTAAATAATCATTAATGTTGAGAACTATGAGATACTAAACTATCATGTATTCTATATAACATGGAAATATGCAGGATTTGTTAGGTGATCATTGATATCACATATTGCTACATTCTTCCAAGGATACATTATTTGTCCAATGAAACAATTCATAGTAATTTTACCTTGTTTCCACCCATGAATAGGAAGAAGTTGTAGGAATCCTTTAAGATGACACCTCACATCATTCACTTGTAGAAAAACCAAACACCTAGACACATAATCAGAAATTTCCTACTTCATGTTTTCCAAAAAATATGTTCCTTCAATTCCATATATTTATTTTTGCTAACAGGGTGTATAGATAAATTTGATATGTGTGAATCATCCTAAAATTCTTGTTTTATCCCTCGTATAGATGGAATACATCGGCTGTTTCAAAATTTTATATCACAATCCTCACAAAAAAAGTCTACGAATTTTCATTCATTTAATATTTTACTCTTCTTATGAAAGTCTTCATCATCAGATTTAGAATCCATTATCATCTCTTATAAATATGGGTTTTCAATCATTTGGAAGATTATTGATGTCTATCCATCCTTTAAAATTCTCATATCCCTATTTACTAGGCTCATGAGCATTGAATCCCTGTTAATCCCCATTTGGTTCATAACTCCACAATTATTCCTTGTCAATGAATCTGAAACTTTATTTTTTTATCATGGGTTGTAGTTTATTTAGTAATCATAATCATAGAGTATATCGACCCATTTACTCTATCTCATGTTGATCTATTTGTGAGAAAATACTTGTTTCATGGTTTTATGATCTCTTTATATCTCACATCTGTCACCAAAGAGATAATGTCATCATATTTTCAAAGAGAAGATTAGAACCTCTATCTTGAGATTGTGGATTGGATAATTATATTACTGTGTAATCAATTTACATAATTCATATGTGTTAAATTTATCATTTTTCTTTAGGAAACAACCAATCCCCTATTTTGATTTATTTCAATACATGGAAAACCCATTAATTCTATATTTTAGATTCAAAATTAGGGAAGTGACTAATCTTCTCTTTAGTTCTTCCAAACATTCATCACATTACCTTGTCTAAATAAACATAGACCATTAATGTGTAATCCTGATAAATGTTTTAGACAGTATGGATAAATTTTAAATGAATCGAAGATAATAGCATATTTATGCAATGAACTAATATACAGTAGTTATTTTTGTTGGTGTATACCATTCTTTGACAGGAATTGTCTTTACATGATCAATTGATATTCCTTCCGTGGAGACAATATTATCATCAAAAGGAACTTCTTTGAGCCAGAAATATAAATTACTAAATTTTTAATATATTTATTCCCTTTTAAGGGAAATAATAATAATTTGAATGGTATTCCCTTGATCTTCATATATTTTAGAAAACACTAGAATATCATAAATAAATACCCCAAAAATATCATCAAGATATCCTTATAATATGATTTTCATTAGGGCCATAAAAATATAGAGTGCAATATTCAAAAAAAATTCAATTATTGTAAAAATTTAATGTTAATTCCTCATCAAAAAATTTTTATTTGGAGTGTATTTCTTCTTTAATATCAATTTTTGATAAATATAATAAAGATCAATATTTGAGAAAATTTTAGCACCAAAAAGATGATAAAACAGGAAAACAATGTAAGCCAGATGATAAACATTTTTTTTATTATAACAAAATTTATTTCCCTTTTATCAATTCATAACCTCATTGATCTATATTTCTTCTTAATGAATAGAAAATTGGTTCCCCATGGTGAAACACTAAGGAAAAATAAATCCCTTTTTACCCAAACAATCTAATTGTTTCTTCAAATACACCAATTATAGAGGCCATTATATAAGGAGTGTTTGATTTTGGACTTTCATCAAGGGTTAAATAAATAAAAAAGTCAACTTCACATTATGGGTTATGTCCACATAATTCCATAGAAAATACATAAATTTATTCCTACATAATAGTTACTTCATCAATTTGAAGAATCTATTATTCATCCCTAGATGTTGTTTTATCTTCCTAACCAAAAATTTCATTTAGTAGATCTACTATGGGAAGAACTATATAATAATCAAATGGTGACGTTTATTCACTAATGATAAGTTATTCTTCTTATTCCACATCAATCATAATTTCATTCTTCTTATAGAAATTTTTTCATCAAATTTTTAAATCCAATCCAGATCAATGATTATATAAAAAATACCACAGGTATATTGACAAGTTCATCATGTAAGGAAAGTTTATGCGTCATAATGTGTATTGATCAGCGCATTTTTTTCCGACGATACATCCCTTATATGTTCTAATATATAAATCCCTTATTTAATAAAAAGGGAAATTTTGAATTTTCGTGGAAACTATGAAGATATAACGGAATGTGATGTTCCAAAATCAAATAAGGAAATGTGTATGTTTTATGATACAATTAAATTACCTTCCAAAACATCATTATGATCTTCATCCTTAACAGTTGTGATAACATAAGCATGACCTTTCTCCCTTTTGCTTCTTTGTGTAAAATTTCCATGATGCATAGGAAAATAATTTTCATAATTTCCCATTTCTTTAAACATATAGCGTTGAACATTAGTAGGTTCATTATTTCTCATGAACTCATGGGTATGTTTTACAATACTATTAATGTAACTTCCACAACATCATTAAGAACTTCATCCATAGAAGTTGTGATATCATAAAAATATGGCCTTTCTCCCTTGTCATTCATTGGGTAAAATTTCCCTGATGCTTAGGAAAATAATTTTCATAATGTCCCATTTTTTTACACATATAGAATTGAACAATGGTAGAATAATTATTTCCCTTGAACTCAGTGGATTTATGGCCATTCTCTATAAACATGTAACAAACACCCATTCCCTTCAGGCACATACTGAGGTCTTTATTCCCAAATTTATTGCACTATGGAAATTCAACTCTTCTTTTATTCCCATTTTCCTTATTTTCTTTTCTATATTTATCAACAACCCTCTTCCTCTATTTAATTCCCTTAATTTTGTAAGGCATAGGGAATTCCTTTTCTATCTTGATATTAAATGATACTAGATCTTCAAAGGATGAGAGTGATTGGGAAAAAAATTACTGTTAGATGAATGGTTTTAACCCATCATATAACTGAACAATATTACTAATTAGATTAAATAAGTAATTTACAACATGTCCTTATAACTTTGTGAAGATAACTTCATTCATTTCAATATCCTCATATTACGTTTTTCTTATACTCATAAATTTCCTCTCAATATCATGTTTCTATTAATGAGGAAAATATTTTTCAAATAAAATATCATTAAATTATGTGTCTTCCGTGTTTTATATTTCTTAATACTTCTTTTGTGTTTTGAATCAACGACCACCATTGAACAAAATCTCTTAAGAGATGATTAATTTCCATGGAAACCTTCTCTATTTCTTTACTTCCCAAAAAAATAAAAAACTTATCTATGGAAATTATCCATTTCTAATCTAAAAATGTATTTTTAGTCCCATTTAATAATGGATGATTTTGTCTTAGGAAGTGGTCTAACATTGTTCCTCCACATTGTGGATCATGTTGATCAATCGAGGTAATTTTCCAAAACCTATGTATTTTGTCCTAATATATTTATAAGTTTTTCAACACCAGTTGTATCCTCAGCTCTAAAATCATTATCTTACATATGAGGTAAATTCCAACATAAATTAAATGAATTGATATGGTATCCATTCCTTACACTAGGAATCATTTCTAGATAATGTAAAACACTAGATTAGGTTATGAATCATAATGAAAAATTTTGAACTAGTAAAACAATTAACATAAATTTTAAATTTATACATAGATAATTTCAAAGTAATAAAATTTATATCATTGGGAATATATTTACTTTTAAATCCATCATAATGGTTTGTAAAGAAAATGTGGATTATCCTAAGAATATATCCAAATAGTGTTAGTCCAGGTCCATATTAAGGCATGTTGTTGTGTTCCATGTGACGTCATGTCAGACCCAACACCCCATGTTATATTTTTTACTCTTTGGTACTTTTGTGCTATAGTAATGTCATCTTTTTTATCTATATTGGGATGTATTACAAAGAATACCTACTGATTAGTTTATTTCTTGTATACATTTTAGAGTATTATAAAGAATCTATTTGTCTATAAAAAGGAATACTTATGCCAAATGATGGAAAATTTACCTTATATTGTGTTTCGTAGAAGGAAAAAAAAATTTGGAAAAGGAACGAAAATATGAATATTTTGGAGCAAAATGACTATTTTCACCAAGAGAGATGTGAAGTAATGTGGCACTGGATTGTTTAGAATAATAGTGGATCACATCTAAGACAAAAAACTGAAGAAACCAAGGCAAGATGAGATCTAGGATCATGAAAAGTAATTACCCATCATTACTAATTTTTACACAATATGTAGAATCAGTTCATGACATATCGTAGACCATGAATCCTTGTCCTGAAATTCCATGTTGCGAAGCTATTACATGTTGTGAGCTATAGTTACACGTTGTGACATGAGTAAATGGTCAAAGTCCTCGAACAAGATTCTAGTAGATCAAAAAAACATATCACCAATTTCAGATCAATATTAAATAAAGTGTAATCACATTATATGTTATGACATGGGCCGAGAAGAACCCTCCCAGAGCAAACAAATTATGCACTGATCTGCTACTTTGGAGTGAAATCTAGAATCAAAGACAATGCCTAGAGAAAGAATTTATTTCTCCCTCCCTATGTTATTTCTTTTCCTTTTCCTCCCATCATATGATTATGGGGTAACACCAAATTGTGAAAATGTGATGTAATAAAAGGAGTAAGGTGGTGGTGGATTGATTTCATATTATTCATGTATCTTAGTTTGTCACAATTCTTATTTCAAAATTAAATAACTTTTTCATTTTTTTATCATGGTTATTTATAATGTAATGAAAAAATAAAAATTTAAATTGTGAAACTGAAAACCGAAAATTAGACATTCATATTGTCCAATTTTTGGGAAAAGCACATTTAAAAATGGTATTAAGATAATCATGATTCAGAAACAACCACTATTGTTAGACCAAGGGAATTATGGATTTGTCAAGTTTAGGAGGTGATTCCATAACCATTGGATCTTCCTCATCCCAAATCTGATACCAATCATGAATTAATCAATATATTTTCTAAAATCCTATTACACCTGAACATCAATATTAAATTAACCCGACACACTATAAAAATATATTTTCAAACCACCCATTCAATCTTCTTTTGTCGTTTTAATTCTGAAACCAAATCATATCCAACATTTCTCACATTCAACTTAAAATTAGTACAACTAAATATTTTTGAAGCCTTAATAAACTAATTCAACATTTCTGTGGGTTCGATAATGAAAATACGAATACTACCTTTTAATTAATTGAGTAGCATAGTATGTGTTTTTGAAAATTTGATTTTGCAATGAATCATATGGAATTAAAGATGTCATATGGTGATATCAATCTTGTTTTTTTCTGGGGATAGTATCCTTTTACATGTCAGAATTTAAATTTTTTATTTTACAATTTTATTTCAATTTCTTTTTTTATGTTGGGTGTGATCATGTTGTCAATTTCAGATCATTAATGCACAAGTAGAGCACTCGATCAATGAAAGAATACATCAAAAAATACACCCAATGTTCTAAACCAACCTAAAAAATCAATATAACTACAACCATAGATGGAGTATAATAATGTAAAATTCTTCAAGGAGATTAGGGTCTTTAGACACTTACTGACTTTGGGAGGCCACCAAAAACAGGATTCCTACGAAGCTTCTTAGAACCCCATCATTGAAAATCACATAAAGATCAAACTAGAGGTGATCACGATGATCTAGAATAGTGTGAAATTGACTAGAATTCCACATGATGATCGTAATAGTCATCTAGGAGGTTTTCTCAATCACTTTCATAATTTTTTATTTTATAATGTCCCATGCGATGTGGTAATATTTCATCATTAATAAATTAATTTTCATGATCAAGCTCAGGACTATATTAAAATCCTAAATGCTAATTCAATCACTAAATGGGATGATTTATCATAAAGCACATTCACCCACATCATTACATTGTCTAATTCAATGGATATATTAGTAAACAATCGAAACATTTCTTAATTTGATGATGAACCATTGTACTCAGCATGGGAATGGTATTAGGATGGGACTAGAAAAATACCGGATTAATTAATATAGTTGTGGCTTCTAATTAAACATTATATAAGGAGTTTTCACTAGAAAGTATGTCAATACATCATACAATTTCTCAAGGAACATTAATGAATAAATCACCAAAAGTAAGCTACAACTTATTGGATGAGATGGAAAGATAAAGATTCCAATTGAAAGGGGAAAAAATGTAGTGGAAATGTGTTTATTCAATAAACAATAATGATTGGATGGAAACACAAATGGAGTTGTTAACCAATAATTTGGAAATCATGATTTTCATGCAACAAAATCCCCAATTTGTGAAAATTGAAAATGCAAACTATACTGATTAGAATGAGGGTAGTCAATTTCAAGGATGGTGACCACAATAACAACATGGACATGTATATCAATAAAGACCCCAAGGGTACAAACCAAAATCACCTCAAGGGACCACACCTATGAGCCAAGTCCATTCATTAGATAAGACATTAGAATCATTTATAACAACTTAAATGGATACATTCAATGAAATAAATGAAGAAGAATCGAACCAAAGGGATATATTAAGGAATATAGATCTTCATGTTTTCCAAATTTCTATTCATCATAGAGTGTTACCTAAAGGTACACTTCCACGATTCGCTATTGAATTCCCATGAGAATTTTTGATGTCTATAGAGCATAGTAGTGGTAAGAGAACCAAAATAACTGGGATATTATTTTTTGTAAACTCACCAATGGAAGCTGAAAAAGATAAGAAACAATTAGAAGATGAATAAGAAGAAGAAAAACCACCTTTGTATAATCCAAGTATGCATTTTCAAGAGTGAATGGAGAATGTAATGAAAACTTTTAAAAGGGTTTTGTTTTTTAAACAATAAAGAAATACATATTAATATAACCTTTGTCGAGGCTCTCACCAACATTCCTACATATGGAAAATTTAGGAATGGGCTAGTAAAAAACAAGTGGAAGATGGAAGAGATTGGAACTATTCCAATCACAGGAGAGTGTTTAACAGTGGTAACAAATGACATATGAAAGAAGAAAATAGATCCATGGTGAATTTAAATTCCCATATTTATCAGAGATAACAATTGTGTGAAATATTTGTGTTACGTAGGTATGAGTTTCAATATCATGTCATACACAACATTCAAGAGTTTGGGGTTTGATGGTTAAAAGCCTAAAAAAGCACTTCTTTAATTAGATGATTCAATATTTAGATGCCCAAGAGGAGTAATTGATGTCATCTTGATTAGAGTCAACAAGTTCTACTTCCCTGTCTAATTCCTTGTGCTAGATATGGATGATAATAGGAATACACTCATTTAGGGAATACCATTTTTATCTCTACGACATGCGCTAATCGATGTTAAAAATGCAGAAATTTTTCTGGGAGTTGGATGTGATCTGGTTAGTTTCAACATGCACCAAGCAATGTTGATCTATGATATCCAATAGGTTAAGGATTTTAGAGAATGATAAACTACTGATGTTGAGGATTTCTTTATGGTAGGATAGGTTCATTAGTTGGATACTCTGGTGGAATTTGATGCTCAACCAAAGAAAAGAAGAGAATACGAGGACCACAAATAAATAAATATAGACAAATTACACAACATTTGAGAAAACATATAAAGCATAGTTGATACATGAATTTCTATTTAGTTCACCGGGGTTGAGAAAGAAATGGTGGGTGGGCCCAATGGAGATCACGAAATTACTACCACCATGGAGCATAAATCTGTTCAGAGAATAAGGATAGGGATAGACCTATAGGACACAACTGATACAATTCATGGACCCTGAGGAGGTACAAAATTTTCAATCATCCTTCAAGAAAGCTATATATAAAGGAGATAAGGTCCTGATAATAATGGTAAAAAATCTCTTTTGGGAGGCAACCCATGTTTTTCCCATTATTTTCTATTTGAAGTGGCATAAAATCTCTCATTACAAATATTTCAAATTTCATTAATAATGTCATATTCCTTTACATATTTATTTTTATATTTTAGACCATCATTTCTCCTGGAAACAGAAATAATCAAGGACATGTATAGCCCAAATTTCGAAAAGAAATTATTGGGGGAGTAAGAGTTTCAATTATATATTTTACAATGTACTCCCCATATTAAATATATTAACTTCCAATTGCATTTACACACTTGATACATTCTTTAATAAAATGATTTATGATATGAAACATCATATAAAATTATAATTCCATGTATTCAAATTTCAATATGAACAAATTTGAATTTAAAAAATGGAGAAAGGAATTAGTAGAGATATTCATGTTGATTATGATTCGAAAAAATCATGATTTATGGGGCATGTTTAACAATGTAAATTAAAATTTTATAAGATTTTTCCATGATTTGAATTTCTAATGTTTATCATAATTTATTTAATTAATGGTTTTAATTTCCATGACTAATTGACCCAATAATTCAACATATCATCATATATCCACTGAACCAATATTTCACATTCTCTTTATTGTATATTTCTTGATAATATCAGGAATGCTTCCTTGTAGAACTTTTGTTGCATGTTATTAAAGCACTAAACTTATAGAGTTACATTTAAAATGATGGAGGAATTATTTTATATTTTCCCTTATCCTAAGACCCACCTTGCTTTAATCCTTATAATGCTTGTAGAATCCATGAACTGCCTTTTTAGGAAATGATCCATGTTATAAGCCTATTTTCCCATTCCTAACATTCCCTAAAATGTATTACATGACATTTAAATGAATATGTGCCGGGGAGGAAAATTATTACATATACTAGGGATATACATTATTAAGGATATTTGTTTGAGGGTTCTTCATTATGATATAGGGAGAAGCCACGTATATTTCACTGTATTTTCTTATTCACCTCTCTTTCTAAAAAAATTCAAAATATGAAAAAAATAAGTTGTTTTGTGGGAGGATAAAAATCCAAAATTCTTTAGAACAATTATTATTTGTTTGTTTGTGGTTTGGTGATGGATGTTAGACTTTTCCTAAGTCCAACTTTATAAAAAGAAAAAAAGATCCATAGATTTTGATTCATTCATTGCACTTACATGTATCATGAGCCAACTATGAGTGTTTTTGGGGAAGTATGAAATGGAATTTGTAAAGGGATAGATTTGTTGAGATATTATTTGTTATCCTGAAAAATGATTTAGAGTTGAAACTAATTTATTAGATTTAATTTTTAAATCATTTACCTACCTACCTTGAATCGCCAATGATATTTGATCTTTTGTAGTTAACCCTCATGATTGATTATGATTTCTATCTTTTCATGGTAGAGATGTTATATGCTTTAAAAAAAATGGAAAGTAACAAGTTCTAGAGGCTTGTTCTGGATTCTATATATAATTTTACCATGATGATGTGAAGAAAAATTAATTTGAGGTAAATAGAAAGTGGACAGATTATTAATAATGATTTGGAAAATGAAAATGGATAAATGAGAAGGCTTGGCAATTTCAAAAGAGGAAAAGTAAAATCCATGGTTCGATTGTTTCATTGAAAAGTGATACATTGTAGAATTTTCCATATGTGATGCTCGAGCATTTTATTTTCCATTTCATAAATTTCTTTTATTGAAATTGAATTTGGGTCATGGTAAGGTGAATATACATTTTAGTATGTTGAGATTCCATTATTTTGGGCAAGGTTGAATTCATGTATGGGGAGATTTGTTATGTGTAATTCAGGTATAACATTTAGGGTATTTTAAAGAAATTATTTGTCTATTTAAATGAATATTACTACCAAATTTTGGAAAATTTAACTTGTTTTGGGTTTTGAAGAAGGATTCAACGAATCATTGGAAAATGAATGAAAAGATGCATATTTTGGAGCAAAAAAAACACTTCATTCCTTTAGCGAAGTGAAGCAGCGTGATATAGGATTGTTGAGAATAATCAAGGAGCACTTATAAGACACCAAACTAATATACACAAGTTAATATGACATCCCATAGAAGAAGAAGGAAATAAACATTGTGAATCATTAGTAGACGACATGTATTATCAGTTCATGACATTTCGTAGATCATGAATCCATTTCATAAATATCCAATTTGTGAAGCTATTAGATTTTATGATCCATAGTTACATATCGTGACATGATCCAGCGATCAAAGTCTTCGAATGATATTCACATATATCCAAAAATAACTAAAATAACATCATATCAGGATTGAAATATGTGTAATCACATTACACATCATGAAAAATTCTGCTAAGAACCCTTCAAGAGCCTACAAATAGAGAAACTTCCTGCTTTTTTGGATTGATATCAAGAGTCAGAGATAATGATGGAGCATGATTCTATTGCACCTTCCCATTTTCTATCTTTTCCTTCATGATTTATTTTATTTTGTTACTTCCCTCTATTAATATCATCCTAGGATTAATGGTAAGCAATCTTTCTCCGGAGGTGATGTAATTAATGCGGGAAGGTGATGTTTGATTGATATTATTTTATTCATGTGTTTTTATTTGTTAAAATTATACTTTCCACTTCCGATACTATTCTATTTATTTTATCATGATCATTGATAATGTACTCAAAAATAAATATTTATATTTTACCACTGACTACCCAAAATGAGTCATGATCATTGTCAAATTTATGGGAAATAAATTTAACAAATAGTATCCAGACATACTTTATTCTTCAACACCCAAAATTACTGAACCCTGGGAAATTTGGAATTTTCAATTCAAGGAGGAGATTCTGTGACCATTGGATCTTCATACTCTTGACTCTCACACTGACGATGTATTAATCAACATATTTTCTAAAAACTAATTGCATTTGAATCCTGATATTACATTACCCAAGAAATAATTATAAATATTTTTTCAAACAACCCAATCAATATTATTTATTCTTTTTCATTCTTATACAAAATCAAATCCATTTTTATCACCTTCTTCTTAAAATTAATAAAATTAATTTTTTTTTGGAAACCTTAATAAACTGATGCACCATCTCTGTGGGTTCGACCTCAAACATACATATACTAAATTTTAATTAGTATAGTATCATAGTTTAATATTTTATATATTTGTTTTTTCATAGAACACTAGGGAATTAATGATGCCTTATAGGTATATCATCCACAAACTCTATATTTAAAAAAAATATAGTATGTTCTTATAAACGTATCCACAAAGTCTATCTTAGGTTTATTATATTTAATTTTTTTCTATATCTAGTTTCAAATGTTGCAGCTAATCTTCATATGATACCAACTATAATGACTACGACCCTAGTTTCCTAGAGTCTGTGACTAAATTTATTATATTGGAATTGATAAAAGAAATTATTATCCTAAAGGTATGATATATTTTGCAGTTTTGAATCCATATTAGATACATAATCTTTACATTACATCTTGAAATGAAAAAAAACATATTAACTCCTTTGAAAACACACTTATTCCCTATAATTGTCCCTAAAAGTCAGTTATAATATACATCTTCACAACATGGGGAAAAACATAATAAATTGGAGATCTTAGATGCCCAGTAAGGTTAAAAAATACAATACAAGTTATCATAAATATACATAAAAAATATTTCAAGGTTAATAACTAAAACACATGCCATTAAAACATAATATTATGTATAATATAGAAGGGATATAAACTGATCAAATAGCACCATATAAATAGAAACACGAGAAATTTTCTTATCCATGGATATTCTTCTAGTTGAATAATCACAAGGAATATTAATAACTAATCTCATAATTGTGGAATACATAAAGTCAAAGATCATATTCATATGGTCAAGGCATCACCCAAGAAACCATACATGAATGGATATGACATTATCCAATGCCCAATCTATCTTGTCTCAATAGACCTATCGATGCATCGAGGTGCTATAGTGAGCTCTACCTATCACTTACTTGGTCAAATGCATTTCAAATATTAAAGGGCGAAACACAACCAACAAAAAAATTCTTATTAAAACAAGAATATGAAATGTTAATACACTGAACATAATAAATAAATGTTATAAATATAGCACAGCCACACTCAAACATATCATAAATCATTTCCATAAAATGTGGTAAGTGGTATCTTAATTGAAAAACCTCAGTTAAGCATAAAAAATAATAAAGGATGTTTTCATATATGACAGTAGTCTAATAAAATCATTAAAAACTTCTTCAGTTTATATTTAAATTATATTAAAAGTGGAATTTAATTTTAAAATAAAACATTTTCTGTGAAAAAAATCACATAATATTGATGTGGAATCTTTTATCAATATATATTAGTTAAAAGGAACATTCCTTCAGTATTTTCTTGAAATGGTCATAATGTACCTCATTTGGAAAAAAAATATTTCTTCTAAATTTTTTATAAAAAATCAATCATGGGAAAAAATGACTTCAAATATTTGTATATTAATATTAATAATAGTTTAAAATTAATTTTTATGAAACATGGACATGGATGATAAATTTGTCCTTGTAAATACCTACAATATACTAATGAGATTATGAAATTAAAAGACACCATGTATTTTACATTAGTTGAGGGTGTTTTGACCTCTAATATAATAGTTAAAACATGTTAGTAAATTATAAAATATCTATATTCATTTTTATCATATCATAAGTGATCCTTTTATATCATTTTGTTAATAATATATCATTATTACTATTCTTTCGGGTGTTTACTTCTCTATTCAATTATGTTTATTCCATTTTTTATGTCATGTTGCATATGAATAGGATATATTTTCATAACATAAATAATGATATTATGTTAATAAATACAATATTCAGTCATAATATAAATTTTTATAATAATTCGTCACTTTTTAACATGTAGAATTAATATTATCTTATCATGGAGATAGTAGGTCATACGTATGCAAAAGCGACACTATCATTCCTCTAATTGTAATGTGGTATGGAATTGGATGGTATATTAATTATAAGTAATAACTATATTATCATTTTTATTATTCATACCCATTATATTCATTATTATACCCATATAAATAATATTGTGATTAAAAACAAATTATGCCACAGTTTGGAGATGGTAATCCATTCATATGAACACATGGTGATATTGTTTTTTGTCAGATGGATAAATGTAGGAATATGGTTGTCCCATGATAATAATATAATATCATAATATCGATGATACTATAGTTAGTATTTTAGGTAGAAAACAACACTTGAAGATGAAGTAGAAGAATATATAATTTTGAATGTTTGGGTAAAGATGATCACATCTTTTTCAGAGAACCTCATTTTGATATCCTCTTAGGGACACTAGAGTTAGTCTTTTGAGATGGAATTCACCTCTAATATTTGACCAGGGAAGTTGATAAGGGAAACAATAAGGGTTGTTTTGATCATGAATGATAAATGTGGTGTGAGGAGGTGAGGGATGAGGTTCCTTTTTGTAATAGATTTTTAGGGAACTATAAGATTCCTTTAAAATATTGAATTATTATAAATGTATTTTAGATTTTAAATACCTAAATGGGAGTTATTTATATGATAAGATGATTATGGGTCGAAATGCTCTCAAAAAAATAATTTTTACCCATGTTTAGGGAACATGATTACCCTTTTATTTTGGATTCACCCCTTAGTTAAACTCTTTATCTCTTCTATGGACATCATGTATTTTTACTCCTAAAGTGTTGGTATGGTTACAATAAAATGTATAACGAACCCCAAATGGATAAATTATGACACTTTTAAACATTTTATAGTTATTTGAATAAATTTTACTTTTTTATGAATCATATATCATTTAATAAAATATTATTCATTTAAAAGAATCATTTATGTCAATTTTGATACTATTCATTGTTTTTCATTTTTAAAAAATTCATAAAAAATGAAAACGTTAAACCAATAATTATAATATATTAATAAAATGTCAAGGTTAATAGTAAATTTCTTTTATGTCATTACTTATTTAAATTATATTTATTTTAATATATATAACACCATTTATTTAACAATTCTATTTATTAAAAAATTACCATGTAATTTTTATGAAAGCCATTAATTAAAATAATTTTTATCTACAAATTAAAAATTATTTATCATGATGAATTAAAATTTCTTAGATTTAATACGATTATATATATTTTAATTTATCATCTATATTACCATGTATTAAAAATGTAATACATATTAAATACATGAGTATTCCATTTATAAATTATCTTTAAAAAATGTTATAAATGTCATATTCATACCCAAACCGCATAAAAAGGATATAATTTTAGGAAAAGGTTGATTTTAGAGGAAACACCCCTATCTAATGAAATTATTATAAGTGCTCTGGTACCTTTATAATATTATAATATTATTGTTACCTCTAATTACCTGATTAACCCTTAACTATGGTAATTTTTTTTTACTATTTTACTATTAAATATATGCAAAAAAATAAGTTGATTATATAAGAATCGAAATTCAATAATTATTACATGATTTTATGAAAATAATTTCAAATTCAATTCATATTATTGGATAAATTATGTATAACCCAAATCACAACGATTTAGAAAGATGTTAGGTAAAAGTGACATTCAAAAGTTTAATAAGTTTTTATATCTAAATTTTATATAAAAACATTCAAATGACCTTTCAATGGATAATTTTTTTTGTTAATCTATTTTGAAATTATAGAATAAATTTAAAATATTTTTAAATGAAATCACTCTCTTTTAACAATAATGCTGTATTTTTTTAATATTCATCATAAAATGTAGCCTCTCACAAAAAATCCAAAAATTCACTCTATGATAATTTTTATATAGTTAACTAATAAATTTTCTCTCTTTGTAAAATTAAAATTATAATATTTCCAAAATTTATTTTTAAAATATGTGAATCATTAAATGGGGTTAAAAAACCTCTTTTAAAAGAAATATTGTTTTGATGCAAAAAAGTAGATTTGTTCTTATATTAATTTTTATCGAATATATTAGATGAAGGTAAAAATATTTGATTGGATATATAACATATAAATTTAATATATAAATTCTTAATGGGTTATAATTTAATTGACTATGAAAAATGTGACTAAATTGAGCTAACCATGGTGTATCTTGGAATTCCAAGACTCCTCAGTAATGGAAATCTCAATATGGATAAAAATAACAAAATACAGTGATTAAGAAACAATAAGGAAATGAGACTATGATTGTGGATGACTAATATAGACCATTGATGGTTAGAGATATGACTCTTCACAATCCTACCCTTGTGAAATCTTTTTTTATATAGGTGAATCTTATTCATTTATTGTTTCTCGTGTTGTTGATTTTATGGGTTTGTATGTTGAGATGGTGTCTTCTATATTAAAACATAAAACTCCTATTAGTAAAAGAAAATATTGAACGTTTATGTGTAATTAATGTTCTATAATTATTTATAAAGATGAATTGGTATGTGATTTATCTATTCTTGATATGGATGTATATTAAATACTCTTTATATTTGATTGGTTGACTATGTTCAAATCTCACATCTGTTTTTATACCCGAAGGGTTTGTTTTATGACTGATGATGGTGTAGAGCATATAATTTGAGGATACTAGATGGTAAATACAAGAGAAGTAGAATTTTTTGAAACCAATCATTTTAATGATCTCCTACCAGTTGGTAGCATTGACCTTGACAACGGGGGAAGAGATTGAGAATAGCTGTTTTCAATGAGTTTTTGGAGGAAGTTCTTGAGAATTTATGTGGATTTAAACTAAAAAGAGAAGTGGATTTTAATATCTATATCATTATGTGGAAAATTACATTATCAATTCCATATTATGTAATGTAACTAATACTATTATGGGTATTGGGAATACATTTGGAAAAGTAATAAATAAATGGTTTCATTCACCCTAGCATGTCACTGTGGGAAACACCAGTATTTTTTATCAAAAAGGTTGATTTCACTCTTTAGTTGTGCGTGGATTATTTCCTAAGCATTAATTTTCAAATATTATATAATATATTAAATGTTTTAAAACTCACCGTAGTGTAATTTTATATGAAATTTTCACATTTTATGGTTTTAGTTGTATTTTGAGCTCAAATGAAAAATCACATAATTATGGGATTTAACTATTTTTTTCATATAATTTTGTAATATCATTTTATAAACTAAATTAAATTGTTAAATTACATTTACTTTAAGTTTTTAATATATCATGGGCCTCATTTTATACTTCTAGATTCAAAGCCCAGTTATTCATTTGGAGGCCCAAATCTAGCTCATGAACAGGGCCTCAAAAACTGCATAATGATCTGGACACTTTTACTATTGAGATTATATCTCTATTTTTTTTATAGTAATGAAGCTTTAATTCATCTAGGATATAGGGAATCATCTAGGGACCAACATTAATAAAGGATTTCACACAAGATTTATCTTTCTTCAAGGTCGTAATTACATGGTAAGCTAGAGTTTGTGAATACGAGGTGTCTGTCTAGTAGAATGAAATTCTAGGAATCAAACAGCCATAACCCTATCATTTAGTGTCAAATCATACTAAAATTTCTTGTTTGAACTATTTATTAATATATTAATATTAGAATAACATTAATTAAGGGACCATTTCACAATTTCAGAATTTATTAGGTCTAACATGTGTTATTATTTGGAGGAATGAATTGGAGCGAGATATCATCGCACATTTTCCCTATAAATATGGGTATCCTCTACCATTTACAAGGATTTTCATTTTTAAGGGATACTGAGGAGTTTTATGTTTTACATTATCTTATAATTATTAATAAATATTATTTTACCTTTCTTATTCATGACTCATTTCATCAAATTTTTTATTCTAGGTGTTCTCCCATCGGTATTCCCTTATCACCTCCAATAAAATTGGAGAACTATCCTCAATGATTGTTTTACGGATGGAATGGTGATTTTATTGAGTTTAATGTACTTTAATTTCATTTCTATTTGTTAAATTAGGATAATTATTGTTGTGGTTATTTTTATTAGGATGAGTTGTCTCCTCATTTTCAATATCACCGAGTTCTTCTTCTCGTTTAACAATTTTCCTTCCATTCTCTATTGGTGATGTAAATATGGTGGAACAACGCATGTGTGGTGATGGTTGGTTAAGAGGTACCCAAAATAACTTATTTAATTTCATTACCCCATATTAATAGTTCTTCATATGGGGTGATAAAAATCCAAACATGAAGTTGAAGTGTGACTCGTCTTGATCACCTCATTGAGTAGAATATTGAGATTATTTTTAAACAATGATATCAACCACAATGATCTACCATGTACAACTACCTTATTTATTTCTTATAACATCATTATTAATTTCATATAATTATTAGAAATAATTTTTATATTTCATTAATCTTTTATTGAAACCCCATCTATATTAGATTAATTTTTTTATATTAGTCATTTTATAATAGTTAAAGTAGAAAGACAGTGTGTGTGAGTGGTATCCTTCTCATCAACCCTAGGGTGTTCCACAATGGGTTATTCTTATGATAATAAGAACATAATTCAATAGGGATCCATTAAAAATTCCTCTCATAAATTTGGCACTATTCCTGGAGAGTCCATGTTCTTATGCACACTATTTTTCATAAAAACAAAAAAAATATTTCAAAAAATAATAAAATAATTTCATTACATATAATTTTTTCATTAGGTCACTGATTATTTTAGTGATTTCTCATATTAATGGGCTATGTTTAAATTTACTATAAGGTAATATACTTAGATTTTTTAAATGGAACAAGATTCTGTAATGATTCAATATAATTTCAAAATTATTAAATAAGCATGAATGATGGTATCATCACTGGTGGCCAAATTTGAAGATGCCAATGTTCAATGGATGGAATTGGAAAGAAGAAATGATAAGGAGAATGATAAGATTTTTTCACTTAAATTTTATGTCGAATAACCCATGGAATACTTTTCAACACATCTTGAAGATTCAATCATCTCTCCTTGGCCACAACTTGAAGATGTTTCTGAAGGAGACATTCTAGCTCATACAACTATGGGAGATCTACAAGCTTTCGAAGAAAATAATTATGATTTTTTTAAGATAAATAGGTAAGTGATTGTCCCATATTATACAATGAAGAATAAGTACCTCTAAAACTCACTATTTATTTGGAAGAAGATGAATAAGTCCCTACTGAAATAGAATTCCCAGTGGCCTTTCCTAAAGAGATCATGATTCAACCAGACCTATATAAAAGGGATGATTTCATTATTGATTTATCATGATTTAATATTATTCAATTTAAATTATTTGTTGAAATCCCTTTGGATAAAATTTATAATGTAGTGGAAATAGAGGAGGCCCTAGATGATGAAGAAGAGTCCAAAGAAGTCATGACCAAAGAAGATGAGGACTTATTAATTCTCCTCCCCATCTTATAACCAGTAAAACATGGAAAAGGGGTAGCTATTTTACTCTATATATCGGTTTCTCCATTATTGTTACAAGATAAATATAAATAGTATAAATAATATTTGGTGGTTTCTGAACAAGAAACACCATCCACCTTCTGATTGGGTTTAAACCACAACAATTATCTCACTAGTGGCTGTAAAATCATAGCCCCCACATGGAGGTACAAACATTGTTCTATCTTCTTTTACCTTCCAATTTTTTTTATTTTTCTCATATCATTCTATATTTCAAGATTTTTAGGTCAAGAGGTAGTATCTAGGAGATTACCACAAGTATCCCACTGAAAAATAATGTCATGTTTTATCTTTCCTTCCCTTTGTTTTTATGCTCTTATATTTATTTTAATTATTGAGATACATTGAGGGTAGTGAAATCTAGGTGTGGGGTGAGTGTCAACTTGCATAGTTGATTTTGGGTATGTTTTATTTTTTGTTCTAATTTTCTTAGGTACCATGAGCTTTCACAAATATTCTAATAATTTCTACATGGAAATTGATTTTGATATTATTGAACTTATTCTTTGAAGAAATTTCTTTTAAAAGATTTTTGATGTGAAAACCTTTTCTTCAATATGATTTTCAATAATTTTTATGATGTTGACCAATTTTTGAAATCAATGCTCATGAAACAGAGACTCAAAATAATTTTCTAGTCCAATTAGTTATTCTGAACCATCTTCGCATATTATTTCTAATACAATTAGTTTGTTGAGTGATACTATGATATTGTGTGAGACCCAAAACATGTGATATTTCTCATTTGAAGATTTGGACATCAGGGATTTTTTTTGATATGATTGAGTAACATTTTTTCTTGAAAATATTTATCTTGGGAAAAACATTTATATCGATCCTTTTTTATCCTTTAGATCCCATGAATTTCCTTACAGTTTTAGGACATATTACAAACTGGTTTTTCCTTACCATCCCACACTCTTAGTATTTTTGTGTGGATATTTCAAGTTTGATTATGACGGAAAGGTTGTTTGTGGGAATTATTTGGGATGTGTTTCCTTTGTGGGTGATGTGAGCTATGTGTAAACATTTGTTTTAGTGGATAACTAGAAAATTGTGAATGGTTAATCATTTTATTTTTCTTTTGTTTTTTTCGTCCGTTTCTCCTTTAAAAAAATGAAAAAATAGAAAAAATGGAGATAATATTGAATTTCACATTGTACATTTTTTTATGAATCATGTACATATCTAAATTTAATGAAATTATAGTCATTAATTCATTATATTCTATTGGTTTCTCATCCTCTATAAAAAATGAAAATATAAATAAAATAATGTTATGCCTTTCTGGAGATTTATGAAAATGATAAAAATGATTGAAAAAGGGAGAACATTTCTGATATCATTATTTGGAATAATTTCATGGATCATGTACCATTTAATATAAAGGGGGGTTTGTGTTTCACATTTTTAAGGTTATTTAGTTATTAATTCTAGTGTTTTAACTTTTTTATTCATGCATTGTATTTAAGAGCCAACCCTCTACATTCTTGCCTTAAAATTTTCAATCAATTTCCCTCTAAACCTATGTCATAGAAATTAGTTGGAAAATTTCCTCATGATTTAATTCATTGTCACGTTTTTTGTCTTAGAGATATGATATTTTTCATAATCCTATAGTGTAACATACACTTTTTATGGATGGGTATAATTCTATATTCAAAATCTCTTGACTGAATAGTGACACAAATTTCAAGGTGTGGTAGGTTGTGATTGTGCAAGGGATGGTTTTTTAGGATGAAACAAATTTAAATGTGAGGAATAAAAATGATGGGTAATTTTTTTTCATCGAATATACATGATGGAATTTCATTTTGGAAGTGATCATTGTTGTTTCCCCCTTTTTTTATTGTTCTAGGAATGTTGATTTAAATATATGGCGATTAACCAAGAGTAAAATTCCTAATTAGTTGGGATGGATTAAGCATGTATTTTCACATATTTTATACTATATTAAAAAATTTAAAGCACACAATAGTGTGATTTTATGTGAAATTGTCAGATTATTATGTTTTAGTTGTATTTTAAGCACAAATGAAAAAATGGCTTAATTTTGGGATTTTCCTTTTTTATTTTTATATAGTAATTATGCCATAACATTTTCTAAAATGAATAAAATTGAAAATTTATTTTTTATGTGTTGTATATATCATGATCCTCACTTCACCCTTCGGGTGTCAAAGCTCTATTATTCATTTGGATGCCCAAATATTTCTCACAAACTGGGCCTTGAAAACTGTGTACAGATATGAAAACCTTTATTATTTTGATTATATATCTATGTTTTATGCTTCAATAAAGATTAAATCTGGAATGTATATAGAAAATACACTGTGTCCAAACTTCATCATAGGATTACACACTATATTCCTCTTTCTTCAAATTCATAATTTCCTGGGATGTTGGGGATTGGGAATAGGAAGAGTCTATCGAGAATAATTAAATTTCTAGAATCAAACAGCCATAACTCAATCATATAGTGTCACATCATGCAGAAATTTCATGGATGAACTAGGAGGAAAAAAGGAACAACATTAAATAACCTACCACTTACCAATACTATTATTTATTGGGTCTAACATTAGTGAACTTCTACCGGACAAAATTTGAGAGAGATTTTACTAGTAATTTTTTTTTAAATTTGTATCTTTAATCCCTTTTACAAGGATATAAATTTTAAGGGGGATATGGTGGAATTATAATGTTATTATAGTTCTAATTTTTTATTATATATTAGTTTATATTTCTTGTTCATACCTTCTTTCATCCATTTGGTTATTTTATGTGTCCCCTCACCGTTATTCCTTACTTAACTCCAAAAAACTGGAGAACTATTCGTGATTCTTGTTAGAGGGAGGGAATGGTTATTTGATTTTATGTTCATGATCATTAATTTCATATTTTTTTATTAAATTCTGAGAATTATTTTGGTGGTTAAGTTGATTATATTTAGTGGTCTCCCTATTTTCTCTACCAACAAGTTCTTCTTTTCATTTATCAAATTTCCTTCCCTTTGCTATTTGGGTCATGCATACAGTGGGGCATGGAATTTATAGTGATGGTATGTGAATAGGTATCATAACTGAATTATGAAGGCGATTTACCCCATATATAGAGGTCATAGTAAGGGTTGATTATAATGATTCCCTATGGGACATTCTGGCAGTAATGGGTGATGATAATCGAATAGAGAAGGTGAGGTGTGACAAATCTTTATCACCTTGTTGGGTTGAATATTGAGATTCTTTTTAAACAAGGATATCAACCACCATGACCTCCCAAGAACAATTGCCATAATTATTTCTTCTAAAATCATTCAATACTTCATAGCATCATTATATATTATATTTATATTTCATGCATCTTTTAAATACCCCAAGGAATATAAGTTTAATATTTTTATATTAGTTATTTTATAATAGTGATAATTGAAAGATATTTCATGTGATCATCCTCCTTGTGATTGATGCTTTGATGTGACACTATTGTACATTATTAGGATAATAAGAACTTAATTGAATAGGGGTACAAGAAAAATTCCTCTCATCAATAAACATAATCATAACTAAGTTGTGATAATGAATTGTTATGCACTTCCATACAATGATGATATGTTTGATAAATTGAGGGGAGCTATTGGTTCTATAAAATTGATTTATGGTCATTAAATCTCAAATTCGGGGTTCAAAAATATTAAATTAAAAAGGTAAATATTAAATTTAGATATATACATTATGAAAATATCGTCACATCATTCATTTTTCAGAATGCACCAGTAGTATTTAGGGAATTGATGAATCATATATGTCATGAACCAATCTGGGTGGAACCTGAATTGGTCACTTGAGTCATCCCATGAAATGTCTTGAAGGGTTTTTCTGATCCCCATGGGGTAGAACCTTGTTCCACTCATCAAAATTAAATAGGCGCGAATTATTTGACACATAAATTGAAGTCAAATAAATAAATAAAAACTAACAACTAAAATAACAACTAGCAGTGGAATTAAAATAAAAGTGCAAATAGTTATATTTGACCCTATAGGTCACCACTAAAATCAATCCAACATTGTACTATGGCAACAATATCTAAGTAAGAAGTACTTCCCAAAGTTAAAAAGTATAAAGAATTGTGGATGAGAGTATGAAAAATCATTATGTATGCCCAAAAATTATATTCCCATCTTCATTTCAGTTATATAAAAGATATAAAAATTTAATGTTTAAAATATAATGTATTAAAATTTATTTTCACACATTTTCCTCATTAAGAAATAATTTTCCAATTCCCATTTTTCCAATTAATATAGTTTTCTTCTTCAATAAAGAGACATTAATATTTTAGAGAGAAATAATGATTTCTTCTACCAAAGAAGGAAGAATGAATGTGAAAAAAAATACTTATTTTCCATAACCATTTTCAAAACAAACCATCACTTTGTCGAAAAGGGTACACAACACAAGGAATTAGGATCAACAACCACACAATAAGGAAAATGGAAGATAGAACACATGAATAACTAGCCAAACAAGGTACGATAATCATCTTCTATAGTGAACTATGTTCCAAAATACATGGGAGAACCTACGAGATCATGAATAATATAAAAAATTATATACATGTGTCACATACCTAAGGAATTCCTTTCCTGATGTAATCATAATTTCATAATGCTCATTTTCACCCTACTTGGATGGTCCAAGGGGCATAATCACAAAGAAGATATTTCATACTAAGGGTCGTTGGCCAGTGCATAATCTAATCTAGAGAAGTTATCATTCACCAAAAATTAACTAGATATGGTAGGGTCCCATGTTTAGGGTAAGAAAGGATGATCCAACAATGTCCAGAAAGAAATCCATCACACATACAAGCATAACAACCACGAAACACACTCAAAACCCACATATCGAATCACACTAAGGTGTTTCCCCCCTCCTACTATCAAACATCAACACATGAGGGAAGACCCATCTGGGGACCACCCATTCCCATAAACATCCAATGAGGCAAAAGGTTCAACCCAAAGAGAGTTTTAAATGAAACATACTTCATAAAAGTACCAAATGGCCCTCAACCGAACATTCGATACCAACCAATTTTCAATAGAACTAACACATGCCACTTTCAAAACCAAAAATTTATTTAGAAACTCAATTAAGAAACTCATTTTACCATTTGAAATCCAAAACACAATTATAAAGGCTAAAGGGTAATTTGACCGAGCATGTCGTATGAACATTTAATATAACATTTCATGAAATTCACATACAAATAGGAAATTACTTGATTAAACTATAACAAATTATTATAAAAAAAATAAATTACAACCTATAATTAAATATAGGTGTGAAATGAATGAAATCAATATTTATTTATTTAGAGAATAATGCAATGGGATCCTACATAAAAAGTAGAACCAATGAACAATTGGCTTTTGATAGATATTTCAAAGACATCAAATTCTTCACCCTTACACAATCATTCTTTCCTATATATATATTTATACAATTTAATGCCATGTACACATTCCCCTTTCCATGAGGGAACATTCAGAAGGGGGAAAATTTATATATATGTGTATCTATGTGTTTGTGAAAAAGACTTAATAGAGTCATAAAACACACCAAAAATGATTAAGACACATAGAATAAACCCAAACCACCTCATATTCGACATTGGTTTATAGAGCTCAAATAAAAATGACCCGATAGACCTTTCACACAACCTATTAAGAAGAGAATCATCAAAAATAGCATCATCTAGTACACTAGGTTTCACCCACAATCTGAGTGATCCATAGAGGGGGAAATAAGGAATATGATAAGAGTACATTATCAGAGATAAACACATACCATGACTGGAGGAGAATGACCGCTATAAGGGAGGGAGGTGGAACACAGGAGGCCCTTGGTTGAGGCGGTTAAAGTGTGAGCAAGGGGAAGCGAGGGGTCATTCATATGGGTTTTGGAGGGAGGGTATTTTTGGTGGTTTTCAATAAAATTCTAATAATATAAATAATAATCACTATAAAAATATTTTTTTTGAATAATAATTATAATACTATTATTATTATTGGTAAAACATTAACTTTATTTTATTTTAATTTTATTGAAAATTGTATTATTTTATTTTATTTCTCATTTTAGTTTCATTATATGTAATTATATTGAATTTTTGATAACCACACATGTTTCACATGGTTTACCAAACCAAGAACCAACAGTGTGCTTGCCACTAGAAATGTCAGGTACTTCTCACATGGATACTAGTAAGAAGATCCACGGTTGGGAAAACTGTTCTCAAAACATGCCACTCAGCACTACCTATATACATACACAAAAATCACGCTTGTCGAATAGTTTAATGAAACATGCACAAGGCATTCAGCACAACTTAGTTCCATTGGGTCACCCTCATGGGCACCTCATAGTTACTCGTAACATCGCAGGACAACAATGCAATAGTAAAAACACTTTAATAAATTTGAAATTCCACCTCTGAGCTACCAAAACTCTAAATAATACTACAAAGAAATAAAATGATTAAAATAATTAATATTCATTGTTGGGTTTTGAAAATTATTCCAAACATAAAAAATTCTTCCCTAAACAAATTACTCAACCAAACGAGGAATCACACTCAAGTTTGAAGCTGAATGACAAAATGAAATCAAGAACCTAGTGTGACCTTTCACTCTTCCAGTCACACCGGAATAGCTATAAGGTAAATTTCCATGATTAGAACCATGAGTAAAAGAATAGGGTTCTCCCCACCACAAGAAACCAACTATCACAAACCAATCCAGCATTAACCACAACAAGATCTATGGGTGGTCTCCACACCATTTAGGAACTAACTGATTTAGACCTCTTTAGAATTATCCACATAGGCCAAACCCCCACCACATGTGGTTTCTAATGAAAAACCCCAGACTAAGTAGTGAACAATACCAAAATTTATTATTTACCACAACTCATGAATATATGAACGAGCGCAAACAAAAACAAAAACTGGTCAACAATAGCTTGCCACATATGGAAAATTGTTCAGAGACTTTCATTTGACAACGAATAACCACTAGAATGACAAGATAACGAGACTATCAAGCCTTCCCACAACCAAACATGATGTTTCAAAAACAATTACCACAATAAGGAATCCATAATTTTTTCCATTTCTCAAAAAAATATAACCTTTGCAGATGTAGAATTTATAACATTTAGACAATAATTTTCTTTATCCCTTCACTAGAGACAACAACATCACCAATTTCATCTACACCCAATGATTCATGACTGCACGAAGAGATTCACTCAGAGACATGTGGGTGGACCTCTTATGCCTTGAAGCATCTACTCTTCCATAAGAAGTAGCTGGTGGTTAACAAATGGAACATCCTCATTCAATAGTGTAATATAATAATCCCCTTCATATGACCAAGGCAACTACAATGAACAAAACATCTATTCATAAGTCACTATGAATAAAAAATTCTCTTTTTTAGTTAACGATTGTGGGAGATAAATAATGGAGACTTGAGAGTTTTAAAATATCTTGAAATGGTTAGGCTCCATCAGTTAATTAAGAATTTTTATAGAGTCTCTAATGGGAATACTCAGATAAACACTAATTTATAATTTCTTCAAAAACTATAACCATCTTTATTCTGATATGTTAAAGTAAATAGACGAATACCAACACTAATTCCAAAAATTCTCTTTCACTAGAACACAATTAATGACATCCTAGGGTTTTATATTTCACTCCATGTTGAGAAATATCTTGGGATTTCTCAAAATAAGAGGCAGAAAGATGAATGAAAACTCACCATAACAAAAAACATCACACTTCAATCAAAAAAAAAATATAAACTCAAATCACAAGTCTAAACTCATTGACATAATTTCAATACCAAGATCCCCAGAAAAATGAATCGAGTCATGAAATGAAACACCAAAAAAAATTCTCAATCTGTTCCAAAAAAATTAAAATTACCATTTTTAATACCTTATTTCAGGATACAAACCAACACAAATTTTTACCATTGGTATTACATTAATACTCTAATATATATCTATGTTCTATCTTGATAACCCATCCAATAATACAATGAATTTTATACTTTACACTTGTGTACCTACATATATGTTATCACTCATACAAATTACAAGGGTCAAATCAAAACATTTCACATTTCAAATACAAACCATTAAAAATAAAGCACAAATTCTTAACCAATTTAAAAGTTTAAATAGTCATTAAATTTACACAATTTAAAATTATCATGTAAAATTTATTTCTCATTCCAAAAAGTTTTTCCTAAATAAAAATATAATTATCAACACCATTAATTTTTTTCTCATTGAATCCACACATTTCGTTAAAATAAAACCATTCCCACTTCTAAACAATTCATCCACTCCAAAAACTACTTTGAATTTTTAAACCCATTTTCTAAAAACCATTTTCATTTTTGAAATCCACTCAACCCAATAAAAACTAAATCAAAACATAACTCACATCAAAACATCCAAGAATAAGGAATTAGTGGTTATACCTAAACCAACAACATGGTTTAGCAGATCATAATCTGATCCAACATAAACCACATGAAGTATCTGCAAATGTGAACATGGGTTATACATGGGTTGCTACTCCAAGAAATCCTTCAACCTAACACCATCTCACTCCCATGGTCATCCATTATACACACATACTGAGAAAAAAAAATTAAATACCCATACTACCCTTGGAAACATGAAGCTTAATATGGGAAATAGTTTTTTATATCCTCACCACACATACCTATCGAGTCATGACAGTCATAGTCTCTTGGATAACTGATACCCCCAACAATAATGGCCTACTATGATACCATTTTTGAAAAACAAACATAGGGCAACCCTTACATGATCTCCCAAGTAATCCCATGATACCGCTCAAAGGGCGTTCATGATCCCAACATGCTTAAAACTAGTGCCTAGCATGAGGATTGAAAATGTATGAATGATTTACCAGATAAATAAAAGAAAAATAAACAAATATAAACTAAACAATAAAAATGAAAACAAGAAGTAGAAATAAAATAAAATTTCACATACCTCAGTGTGATCCTATGGTTCACCACCAATGTCCAGAAAATGTGTCACTACCATGACTGAATCCATACATGAAGCAACACTCAATGATAAAAATAATTATAAAATTATAGGAATTCATATTAAAACTAATTATACATGCCTAAAAAATCATTTCCCATTCATATTTCCATCAAGATAAACATCCATCAATTGAAAGATTAAAATACAATTTATAAGTCGAGGTTTTCACATGTTTACCACATTAAAAAAGTACGATATATTACCCTTTTTCATTTTAAACTAGGTTATCCTTCCAGAAATATACATTAAAATTTTAGGGAGAAATAATGTTTTCATTCAATTAAAATTAATGAAAGAAAAAAACATTTTTTAATTATTTTACATAATCCTTTTCATACCAACCCATCAATTTCTCAAAGTGGTTAAACAACTTGTAACACCCTAAGCATCCATAGTTTATATTCTTTTTAAATAATTCAATATCATGTGACGTACGCAACACCGAGTTCAAGTGAACCAAACTTATCAAACTAGACATTTAAAAAGTGGTTATGAATAGTAATAACCAAATTATGTATTTTATATATATCCCATATAATTTTAAAATTCATATTTTTTGTTTCATAGACATAAAATAATGTAAAATTCAATTTTTCAGATAAAACATGTATATTTCAAAAAATACAATTTTTCCCCTTTTAATGGTGAGACCTTTTGAAATTAAATATTATAAACTTTTATATATTTATTTGTAATTAAATTGAATTCTTTTTTATAATTGGGACACACAAATTTATCTTGGATAAATTTTTGGTACATTTATGATAACTTTCGTATTTTGATGAATAATGAAAAATACTAAATTTTAATTGAAAACAAATGTTTTAATAAAAATAATTTATAGTATCAAATTATAAATTTTATTGTTTTAAAAGTATAATTAGATTATAATTTTACCATTTTATCCAATTTTGTTCATTATAATTAATTTCACTTTTTAATTAGATGTAAACACATGTCAATATTTTGGTAGTTTTTACATCTAAAAAACACACTCTTTGGATTTGACAGTGCGTATTAATTTGAAATTATTTTCTGCAAATTCTGTGTTTTGAATTTGGAAAGATGGATTCCATATTTCAATTAGATAGTTCCAGTTTTTGTAAATAAGTAGATTTTATTTATTGACATTATGAATAGTAACTTCAGTAATTAAATTATTTACCATGGTTAAAGGGAAAATCTAGTAAATATGGTAAAAAATAATAATATAAAAATATTAAGTTACCCGAACACAATTTGTAACCCTATTATATGAGATATTTTAGACCATGGGAATTCATGGGGAGATTTTAGGACCCCATGGTGCCGCTTGTGTTGGAAAATTACATTTATTTATTTTTAATTTAACTAAAAGGAAAACATAACTGTATCATGTATCTTTTACTAAACTAATTTTTATATGATGTTATATAACTTATATCTTAGACTATAAATATTCATTATAAATATGAAACTATTTCTTACATCATTTTAGTTTATATATAATTTTTAGGCATAAAATAAATATATTTATTTATGACACTTTAATGATGTAGTATTTTTCTTATTAATGAAAGAATGAAATAAATGATATTAAGAATTTAAAAATAAATATAATTTGAAACTTTTGATATCATAAAATACTTGTATAGTAGAATATGACATGATATGGTTGATAAAATGTATTTTTCCGAATTAATGTAGTTATTATGACTTTCACAAAAACCAATTACTAAATAGTGTCAAAATTGACCTAAATGAGTTTCAAAAAAACTATTTTACCAAATGATATAATATTTCCAAAAATATAAAATTCTTCCAAAATACATATATTATGTTATAAATTCAATTAATTAATCAATTTAGGTTCTCTGGTCATTTTATAGAAATTATATTAACAATTTAGTATAAAATACAACAAGCCTTAGTAAAAGATAAACTATTTAACTAAGAGTTAATAATAAACGATAAGGTTAATGTGTTGACCTACAATTTTATAAAACCTATTTATTTAGATTATTTCCACTTACCCAAACCATACAATCGAAATAAATCCATTTTGAGATATTAAAAACTTTAAATGACTTTATAATACATTAATATTTCATGCTTTTCCTAAAGTTCCCTTCACCTCTATTATAAAAGGGTGCATCCCCTTCTCTTAAATTTACATATCCAAATCCTTTTGACGCAGAAAACCCGTACCCAAATATCTTCCTAACATCCCTACCATCATCATAGAGCAAACAATTTGGGCAGAAAGATAACGTAGTGAGCCCTTTATTCAAATCAAAATGAGACACCCAAAGAACAGGTAATCGTTTTATCCCGTTGTTCAAAGTTCATTTCTTCTTCTACATCCTCTTTCTATCTTGTGACCATAATAAAATAATAATTAGAGAATATAATATATTCAAATATTTTTTTATGATTATTTTACAACCATAACAATATTTTTATCCATCCTATGAAAAACAATACCACTATGTGTGCGTACATACGACATACTGTGTCTATGCCATAGTGTCAATTGTTTTTCATGTACACATTATTTTTATAGGTATAAATATGAATATAATAGATCTAAATAATAAATATAACATGATATTGTTTAATTAAAAGTATAATTAAGTCAAAATACATACCATTTAACCATTAATGAAATGATACCATTACTCGTGCGTACGAACAGCTTACCGTATCCACAACGCGATGAGACTCATTTCCACGTTCACCATCCATGAATGATTATTAAAAATATATTATTCATAATTATGAAATATATGACTTAATAAGTCAACTATAATGATATATATATATATATACATACATTTCATTCACTTAATTTAATTGAATATGATATGAAAATAGAAACAGCGTTTCTCTGTACGTACGACCTACAGTCTCCCTAAACGGTGTATTCCTTTTCGTATATCTATCTATTATACATATTTATATTCTAAATATATATTATATATAACTAACTTTTTTAGGTTTTGGAAGTAATTAAATCATGATATAAGTGATATGTTCAATCATAACAAGTTAAAACACGTATGATAAAGAAAGCGATTATTAACTGAAATTTTACTTTAACATGAAAATTATTATATAATGGGTATTATAAAGTCATAAATTAATTGTTATTATATATTAAATATTAATATGGTTCTAGTATAATTTAATAAAAAAACTATGGTCATTGTGAATGAGGATAAACAAACCATTGACCAAATGAATGTACAAGGTAAGGGTTGATTTTAAAATATCTTTATTATCAAATGTTTTTTACAGATAAGTATCTAGTAAGAATTATTTATCATTCACATACATTATTCTTAAAATTATATTTCAAAACATTTTTAATATTTCCTAGAATATGGGTGAAAGTCATTTTTAACATTATTTTAATTTTTATAAATTGTTTTGAAAGGAATCTTTCCATCGATTTCCAAATAAGGTCCTTCAAAACATTTTCAACAAAATTTTGTAATGAATGTTTTTTAACTTATATGGTGGGTGATGATATTTTAAGCCATTATAAAATTGTTGATTATTCCCTTACAAGATTATATGAATATTTTCAAAATAAATTTTTTCCATTATAATTATGCGACTTTTAAATGATTTCAAAGTAGAAAAAGATATTTCTCTCAAATATTTTTTGTATTGATTTATCAATGTCAACATATATTTTTGGATTTTATTTTTAATTTATGTTTATTTATTATGGTACAATATTCCATATTTTATTTTTAGTTTTATGATATGTTTGATTGTGGATATGTTATTTTCATTTCATTCATGGTTTAGAGATAAGTTATTAACATTTTGTATGTTGGTTTAATTTTAATGTTTATGTTATGTTTATCACTTTTAATATGTGGAATGTATTGGAAGTATTACGTGATGTGTGGGGCCTACAATATCCCCACGATTCATCTATAGGTATCATGAAAAAAAAGATTCTTAGCCCAAGGGCTTGACAGAATTTTTGTGAATGGTCTTGACATAATGCCTTGAATTAGTAGTAATTATATCTGGAATTATACATTCCATCATTATGAAAATAGTTCTTACATGAGATTAATCGACTAGGAAAATATCTATGTGAATGTTTATATTATAATGTTTGACTTATTTTTACCATATTATTTTCATGTTTTATGATTAAAAGGCTGATTTTTTAATTATATATATTTCCTAAAAAGTTGATACCTTTCGATGAATTATATACCCTTAATTAGCATATGATCTCAAACCATTCATTTGTTTTATTTTCCTAGGATTCCATTAAGTGTATTACAATTTTATATGTAGGGTTAATATAAGTGAATACTGGTGGTCTCAAAGGATTATTTATGTTGTGTTTTATATTTGAAAGTGTAATGTAATGTTCAGGTATGTAATCTATTTTCCAAAACATCTAAAATGATCGGTCATTCATGACATGATTCCTTGTACTCATTCCAATTTATTAAAACAATGCATTGGAATTGGGTAGCTAGGGTCGAGGCATTACTATTGGTATTAGAGGAGGTTTATAAAAAACCTTGGAAATAGATTTAGAAAACATCGATTAGGGATCGTAACCCATATATAGACATTGAGGATAAGTATTGAAGAGAAACCTATAATTTTAAAATATATATTAAGTGGGTAGTCATTGAAAATACATTCCTTTCTAGATAATATAAGTGGATTATGTTCTAGCATAGATGTAACTAGGGGTGAAAACTCTAACAAGGTGTTCTGAGCATGACTCTAGCAAACCAGGTAAATGACAATGGACCATACTGGTCTTCTGGTATGACACTCTCAGGGGATATTATAAGGATATTTCATTTTTATTTACAAAAATATAAAGGATTTATAAGTAAATATGTCCTCAAGGGAACAATATTTATGTTTATGGATTAGATATGCATAAATGTTTTGATTTATGTTAAGTATTTTACTAGTTTGGTATTATAAATTATGATTCATAACCTTATCTATTATCTTCCATTATTTAGAAAGGTGTCTTAGTGGAATAAATAGAAATCGTATAAAGGCATGTAATACATGTAGGGATTTCAATCCTATGAAATATAATGATAGTTGAGGAGGTGGAAAATCTGGTATTAAACAAATTATAAACATACTGGGACAGAGGACTTACGTTATGAATACTAACCTTACCTGTATAGAGCATTCTGATCCATAATGCAAAGGATCAATGTTTTACCCATTTGTGAGGCAACAACCACCAACATTCAATGGGACTATAAATCCATTTGTAGATGAATAATGGATATGTTCCTTAGAGAAAAATATTTCATACTTTGCGGAGTAGAAAAAGGGAAAATGTTTTCATGGCACTTTATGGCCTCACAGAATATTAAGATAAGTAGTAGTCAATGATTCAAAACACAATGGGGGATAAATAAGTAGTAAATATCTAATATAGGGAGTTTAATGAAATTTTCATAGAGAAATACTTTCTTCATGGACAACAAGCTAATATGTGAAGGCAATTTCTATTTCTGAGACAAAAGAGGATTAGAATGTTGAAATGTATGTGGATAAGTGCTCATGGTTAGTGATGCATTATGATAACTATATAATTAACCCTTGATGTAATATTTATGGATTCTTTGATAGGATAAAACCATTCCTCTTGGGGGAATTAGTCTCACAGTATTTCTCATCGTATGAAGATATATTCTCAGGTTCAATTAAGATAGAAAATGAATTCTCTAATTTATTTGAAATTAAAGTAATGAAATAGAAGAAGAGAATAGTGGAGAAAGAGATAGATAAATAGAAAAGTGGAATGAATGGTTTCCACATATGTGATAAATGTGGGAAGAAACACACTGGTGTTTTCCTGAAAGGAATGGGAGTTTGTAAAAATTGTGGAGAAAACGGTCACCATGTTTGTGATTGAAATGGGAAAAAAGAGGTTGTCTATGTACAATTAAACAATTGAAAATAAATAGATCATTATGAAAGTGATTTTCCAAAGAATAAATAAAATATAGCTCAGAAAAATAAAATGGATCAACATCAAGGATATGTTTGTTACCACATTCGATGTAAAATAATTAATGTATTTGTGTTTTTGGATTCAAGAATTATATTCTAGTAATAAGAATAATGTGATATATATATATATATATATGTGGATGGTACTATGATACTTTTTGTTTTCATTAAGGTTTTTATATGATGAAGGTAATCATATTTTTAGTATGTGAAAATAAGAGAAACATTATGTTGTTTGGGGAATCTGATGTTAAAATTGATTTTAGAAATTTATTGTCCTTTTATTGAGAGTTTGGAAAGATGTATTTTGGATATATCTATAAGATGTAATGTATTATGTTGAAATTTGGAAAGTATTATTTATGTTTATAAAATTTCTTAATATTGTTTTTGGAAGGATATAATACTATAGTTTTAGAAAAATAAAAACCTACAGGTTGGGAGATAAATTGTCACATCGGAAAATGCTACGGGAATGAAAACCAGAACCGAAGTGAGAAAATTCTTTATCACTTACCATTATCCTACATGAATTCCCTTGTTATTATAAAATTGTTTTCTTCATTTAAATAGTAAATTTTTATATTTAGAACCATATACGTTTTAGATAAATAGGATATTTTTTAGTGTAATATATTGAAAAGAAAGATGATTTTGTGGTAGAGGAAGAATCTCAACATGTAAATTAAGTATGATTCCTGGTTTGCATATTCGATGAAATAAATTAATTCTAAAACACTAGGAAAATGATCATAAACCCAAAAATGATTTCCTAGTCCATTATTTTATTATAAATAAAATGGTCCCTTAGATCATCGTAGATTTATGAATTTCAGATTGTTAACATTCTCCTAATAATATTCTCTATCACTCTCCATCAGAACATGATGGTTACTTTTCTCTTCCATATTAGTGTTTTCTAATAGGGAACCCTAGTATGTGTTATTATCATTTACCTTCATACTTACCTTTTTTTATTTTTAAATAGAGGACTCATTAATCCATTTTTCAATGTTGGATTTCAACTATGATATTTTGAAATGTAAACCCCCTAGTTTTAAATTCTAAGTATAAATTTTGAGGATCCAATTTATTGAATGGGGTGATAATGTAACACCCCAAGATTCCATGGTACACTTTCTTTTTAAATAATTCAATAGTGTGCGATGTACACATCACTGATTTCAACCGCTCCACGAACTATCATACTAGCCACTTAAAAGTAGTTGTGAATATTATTAATAATTTTATGAACTTTATATATATCCCATATAATTTTAACATTCATATTTTATGTTTTATAGACATAACATAAGAACAAATTGAATTTTTCAAATAAAAAAAAGTATTTTTCAAAAAAATGATATTTTTCCTCCTTTTAATAGAGAAGAATTTTTAAATACAATATTTGAAAATTTTATATATATAATATATTGAAATTAATTATTCTTCAAAAGAAGGATATAAAAATTCTGTTTGGATAAAATTTTGGTACTTTTCTGATAACATTCATATTTTGATGAAAAGTGAAAAATACTAAATTTTAATTGAAAACAAACCTTTTAATCAGAATAATTTATATATTAAATTATAAATTTGAGTGGTTTCAAAGTATAATTAGATTATATTCTTACAATTTATTCAATTTTGGGTTATTGGATGTAATTACAAATTTTAATTAGACCTAAACAAATGTCAATATTTTGGTTGTTTTTACATCTTAAAAACACGCTTTTTGGTTTTGACAATGGGAATTAATTTTAAATTAATTTCTTCTAATTATTTATTTTGAAATTGGCCAGATAGATTTTATATTTTTAATTAAAAGTTAATATTTTTTAAATAAATAACTTTAGTTTTTTGAAATTATTAATATAAATTTCGGTAAATATTTTATTTACCCTGGATAAAGGTTAAATCTATTAAATAAGGGTAAAAAATAATTTTATAATAAAATTAAATTACACTAAAAAATGTCCAAGCCATATTGGATGAGATATTTCTGACCCGGGCTATCCTTGTGAATATTTTATGACCCCATGGACCCCCTTGTGTTTGAAAATGACATTTATTTACTTTAAATTCAAAATTAAGGAAACTATATCCCAATCGCGTGTCTTTTACTGAAAACAATTATATGAGGTTATATAATTTATATCCTCAACTATAAATATTCATTAAAAATTATAAAATATTTCCTACAAAATTAAATTTTATTTATAATTTTTATAAATAATATAAATATATTTATTTATGACATAATAATGATCTAGTATTTTCCTTATTAATGAATGAATCAAATAAATGATATTATATATTTTAAAATAAATATAATTTGAAGGTTTTGATTTCATAAACTAATTTTATAAGTGAATATGAAATTTTTTGGTTGATTAGATGTATTTTTTTGATATAATCAGTTGTTATGACTTTCAAAAAAACTAAATACTTAATAGTATCAAAATTGACATAAATGAGTTTTGAAAATAAATAATAATTTATTAATTGATATAACATTCCTAAGAATATAATATTCTAACAAAGGAAATATATAATGTTAGATATGTCATTAATCAACCATTTAGTGTTATCTTGGAATATTATAGTTACTATATTAACCATTTATTATAAAATACAAGAAGACAAGGTAAAAGGTAAACAATTTAACTAAGAGTTAAATCTAAATGCTAAGGTTAATGTGGTAACCTAGAATTGACTAAAACCAATTTTTTGGGATTATTTCTACCCATACTCACCATATAATCTAAAAAAACTCATTTGGAGTTATTATAAATAGAAAATGAATTTATAATAAATTAATATTTCAAGCTTTTCCTTATGTCCCCATCACTGCTCTTATGAAAGGGTGCCTTCCCTTCTCTTAAATTAACACCTCTGAAGCATTTTGTCCCAACCAAAACCTACCTAAATCTACTCCCAACATCCCTGCATTCATCCTAGTGAAAAGAATTTTACATAAAGCTAACATAAGTATCCCTTTTTTGAAAATAAAAAGGAGACACCTGAAGAAGAGGTAATCGTTTTATCCCTTCTTTCAAAGTTAATTTATTCTTCCACTTCCTCTATATAAAATGTTACCACAATAAAATTATAACTCAGGAATATAATATATTAAGAGATTATGTTATTATTATGGTATAACCATATTTATCTTCCTACCCATACCATGAAAAACAATACCACCATGAGTGCTTAGTACGACTTACCATCTCCACACCATGGTGTAAGTTGTTTTTCAGGTATACTATATTTCTATGTGTATAATGATGAATATAATGGATTTAAATAATATATATAACATGATATTGTTTCCTTAAAATTAATATTCCATATAATTACATACCATTTAACCATTAAGGAAATGATACCATCACTTGTGCATACGAATGACTTACCTTCTCCAAAATGTGGTGAGACTCATCTTCCATATTCACCATCCAAGAATGATCATAAAAAATATATTATTCATAATTATGAAATAAATGAAATAAAAAGTATAATATTATTATATATATATATATATTAATCTACATATATGTCATTCACTTGCTTCTATTAAATACGATTTGAAAACGAAAACAACGTTTATGCGTATGTACGGCCTACCATCTCCATAAATAGTGTATTTCTTTTCCAATATATATCTATTATACATATTTATATTGTGAATATATATTATATATAAATATATTTTTTATATTCTGGAAGTAACTAATTTATGATAAATCTGATACAATTAGGAATAATAAGTTAAAACACGTAAGGTGAAGAAATCGATTATTACTCAAAATGTTACATTAACATGGAAATTGATATTAAATGGGTAGTATAAAGTCATAAATGAATCATTTATGTTATCATAAATCTGAATATGGTTCTAGTATATTTTATTAACATAATATGTACATTATAAAAGAGGTTAAACATAACCCCGACCAATGAAAATTAGAAGGTAAGGTTGATTTAACAATCTATTTATTATCTAAGGTTATTTACACATAAGTATCTATTAGGACTTCTTTAGCATCCAAATACATGTTTATTAAAAATGAATTTCAAAACATTTTTACTACTTCCTATAATATTGGTAAATATCATTTTTAACCATGTTAGAATTTTTATAATATTCTTTTATATGAATCTTTCTGTCATTTTCCAAATAAGGTCCTTTAAGACCTTTTCGACAAAATTAAGGAAAGAATGTTTTTTATGGAATATAGAGGGTGTGGAAATGTTCCACCATTATAACCCCTTTGAATCTTCCCTTAAATGAATATATGAATATTTTCAAAAAAAAATTCCATTAGAATTATGTGACTTTTAAATTATTTCAATGTAGAAAGAGATATTTCTCTCAAATAGTTTTTGTATTGATTTCATCTTTTTCAGCATCTATTGTTCAATTTTATGATTAATTGATGTTGATTTATTATGATAAAATATTCCATAATGTATTTATTGTTTTATGCTATGTTAGACTATGGATGTTTTATTTTTTATGTCATTCATGGTCAATGGTTAAAGTATTAAAATTTCATTTGCTAGTTTAATATGAATATTTATGTTATGTTTCACCCTTTTAATATGAGGAATGCATTTGACATAGTAAGTGACGGGTGGGGCCTAATATACCCCTTGATGCATCGGTAGGTCTATTGAGACAATCTAGTGTCTTGTCCCAAGGTCTTGATAGAATATTTGTGAATGTTCTTGGAATAAGGCCATGACATAGTATTTATTATTTATAGCATTATAAATTCCCTCGTTATGAAATTAGTTATTACATATGACTATTCGACTAGTAGAATATCAATGTACATGTTTATATGTTAATGTTTGACTTATTTTTACCATATTATGTTCATGTTTTATGTTTAAAATGATGTTGTTTATATTATATATTGTTCCTTAAAAGTTTATAGCTTATGCTAAATGATTTACCCTTAATGAGCATTTGAACTTACCATTTTCTAATGTTTTATTTTCCAAGGATTCCAAGAAGTGTATTATGATTTAAAATACAGGGTTAATCTGGGGGAATAATAGAGTTCTCAAATGATTATTTAGGATGTGTTTTATGTTAGAAAGTGTAATGTAATATTCATGTATGTAATCAATTTTCCAAGACTGTTAAACTGATCAGTCCTTTGGGACTTGATTCCATATAATCATGAAAATTTATTAAAATAATACAATGGCTCTGGGTAACTGTGGTTGGGATATTACACCACACATAGAAATCAAAAGAAACACACACCAATGGAAATGTAAAAGAGGGAACATGAATAACTATCCAAACAAGGCATCCCAATAATCCTGTATAGAAATCTAAGTGAAAAAAGTCATGAGAGAACCTAGGACCTCATGAATAATCTAAAATGTAATGTCTCAGATTTTCTGCTTATTATTTTTAAATATTATATGGAATTATTTCGAGACCGGGCACGAAGAAGACACATCATTCCGAGGTCCCGTGAGCCCGGAATGGTGGTTTGAACTTTTTTTAGTTAAGTGACTCGGCATTTATGCGCGGTTGTGGCAGTTTCCAAACGGATTCCTAGATTAATAATCATAGCACATCGTTGAATCCGGGATGACGAATTTACCTAAGAATGAGGCTAACCTTGACCGCCTTGGCTCGAGGGAAAAAGTTAATTTTCGGATGTTTTATGTAAAATAAAATAAATTAAATTAACCAGTTTATTTTCTTTCATTTAAGGAAACATCCGCTGCAGCGTGGCGATGGCGTAGCAGTTTCCTAAAATTTATGGCGCATCTTAATGGCTTTGAAATGGATAGTCAACGCCATTAATACTTCCGCATAATTAAATGAAAACATGTTTCCCTTTTTAATGGGTTAAGAAATTGTTGATCGTTGGCAACGTTTGAGAGGAATCTCTGCCGAATCCGCAAGGCGTTACAGAGAATTGTCGACGACGAACGATGACAGATCGAGATCGAGTATCGATGCACCGACGTTGAAGGATCTCGACGACAACGGCAGTGCGACACATTCATCAACGATTGATCCTTTCAAAAGTTAGGGGTTTTTTATTTCAATTTCGTTTCCCCGTTTTAGAGTTTAAATGACGAATGCGGATCAACCATGAACAAGTTGATCCGCGGATACATACATTCTTACTGGAGGGTTTTCTTTGGGATGATAAGGGGGAAATAATCCATGATTTTTATTCATATTTATCTCTGCTCCGTTTTAAGCCTATTAACGGGAGTGGATCAATGCTGTGAAGGACGACGACAGAGGTTTGTTCCTCATTTTGTTATTTGGATTTCCTCCCCCATTCTTTCTCCCGTGTTCTTCGTGTTCTTCATGGGGCGACGAAAAACATATCGTTGCACATACGCTCTGTGATGCAATGATCCCATATCGAAGGTTCGACATCGCAACTTCCTTTTGGAGGTGCGTCAATGATGGAGAATGAAAAATCGAACTAGATCAGAAAGAGAGTTCTTCGAGTGTTCTTCGTCCGGGATGATCGGAACACGTTTTCGGAGCAGATCAGAGGCCCAAAAATGACGGAAGTGACTTTATGGGGTCGAGGTGACCAGAACCTGGAAGTTTTGCAGCGATTGGATGACCGGATTGATGATCAGAGCAGCACGGGAGGCGCGCTGGTGAAGAGCGTCGTTTCTGGAAATTTCCAGAATACACGGCGTGTACTTCCGAAGAACACGTCGTGTGGTTATGGTGGTGGCGGCTAGGTATTTGGGGTCAGAGAAGAATCACACGGCGTGTGACCCCAATCACATGGCGTGCTGGACCTTCTCCAAAGCTCAGCGTGTACTTTGTGTAGTACACGGACATAGGATTCTCTACACAGCTTTAGGCGGCACGATGTGTACAGCTCGGTAGAGGCGGCTACGTAGAGCTAGGCTTGTATCTTGGGGATACATGGAAAAGGGATTGAGTACACGACCGTGTACTCCCTCATTTGGCCAGGCAAGGTAAAAAGTGCGGTTCACCCCGTGTGTAGATTGCATGGGTTGGAGTACACGGGTTGGTGACCATGTACGGGCACAAGGCCAGAGTACGCGGAGCCAACCCCAGTTACCAAGACATGGAATGTACTCCATACTATATGTCGTGTACTAATGTTTTTTACACGACCAGCCTCACGAAAAGGTCCGCAGTAAACGGGCAGTACCCGGGGTGGGACAACACGACGTGTATCATTTCTACACACCCTGTACTTTTTGGAAAACGGCTTGTTTATTTTTTTCATCGTGCATTGAACATATTTTTTTGGGTTATTGCCCCTTCTTCTTGTTCCCCTGAAGGTCAGACATCATTCTGTCATGCAGGATTATGATCCCTTCAGCATGATTTTTCTGTGATAGAGTCATGCATCCATCCGAGAGGCCCAGATCGAGATCCTCTATCCATTCCAGACCCTCGTTAGAGTCAAGCATCAGCGTGAACAACTTTACCGGGAGTCGATCCTCTACATAGCATGTGAATTCTGGATGAGTCACGGTATTCTCCATGGACCAGGAAGTGATCATCATCTGTGTATCGAAATCTTTCCCACTCAAGAGTGTGTCTCCCGTAATGAGTGTAGTTATCTCTTGTGATGATTCTCGATGAACAACACTTCCCATATGGACGTCATCAGAGCTATAATACTCATGCAATGTGTTCTCCTAGAACGAGCACATCACGGAATCTTCGGACGGAATCCATTGGTGGGGTATGCGGTTGTGTGACTTGTCACTAGACCGCAGGTATGGGTTTTGTGTATATCTGGTTTGTTTGATATGTTAGGTAAACATATACTATGCATATCTGACTATACATTTACTTTGTATTGCTTTGTGGTTTTCGGGGTCCCCTACAGAGTATTGTTATACTCACCCCTGCATGGGATTTGCCCGCACGTCTGGTGTCTTTTGCGGACGAGCAGCCTTTTGACAGAGTCCAGGGTGGGCCAGGACATGACTGAGGTTTCTGAGTTCCCTACATGCCGAGGCGTTCCTACAGCTATGATCGGCAGTCCCAGTACCGTTGTTCTTACAGGTTGGACATTGCAGTTTTTCAGACTCTTGATTTTGCTGGGCTTGTATTCTAGCCCAATTTACTTTTTTATCACTCTACCATTCGTCGTACCCTTTTGGTTGGGTTTAGTTGTATGCCTGAATTTTTGTTCCTTAGTGTCTTACATTTCAGCATTTGTGGGCTTGGAGATATGTGTGTGTACAGGTACTTAGGCAATGCCACTGATGTTAGTGATATGCCTACTCGGTGCTAGTCACCAGCCCCTGGCCTATTGGAGGTGGGAATGGGGAGTCACAGCGCGGGCCCCACGGGGACTGGTCATGACAGAGTGGTATCATAGGTAGGTCTGTTCTACCATAGGACCAAGAGTCTGTTAGTTTGATTTGGGGAAACATCGTTAGGTGTTTCGGGTTCAGCTTTCAGGCTAGGGAACCCAGTGTTGGTGCGGCGGCTGACATATCCATACACCAGGACTCTGATAACCTGCTTTTCGACCAGGTTCATGAAAACACTGGTTGCGGGGAAGTAAAAGGTACATTCATCATATAGGAATGGGTTATGTCTTTCATGTCCTTGGTGTCAGCTATCCAGATATTCTCATTGACCGTTACACAACTTGTTTCCATACAGGATGCCTCTGGGACGCGTACCCGCTAGGATTCAGTAGCACGATCATGAGGATGACCCCCTCAGTGATGAGTCATCGATACAAGGACCAACTCCCCAGGAGTTTCCACCAGGTGGTGCACCTGCTATACCACCACCAGTGGAGCAGCCAATGGTACCTGCAGTACTGACCGGCGAGGAGCGCAGGCTTAGCGCACTCCATGAGTTTCAGAGACAAAGACCCCTTAGGTTCCAAGGCGAGCCCGAACCTCAGGCGGCTGAGGACTGGCTTGAGGTGGTGAACAGAGTATTCCATATAGTGAGGAAACCGGCAAACCAGATGGTGGTCCTGGGAGCGAGCCTTCTTCAGGGTTCAGCGGGATGATAGTGGAGTCTGACCACGCAGACTCGCGATGAGGAGACTCTTTATTGGACATAGTTTGAGCGACTACTCAAGGAGGAGATCTCTTCAGTTACACTGTGATCTGTGTGCATCAAGGAGCCTCTTCATCTCCAGCAGGGCAGTATAACAGTGGCTCACTATTCATCGAGGTTCACCAACCTCGCCAGGAATTCGATGGAAATGGTCAGGGATCAGTACTTCAGAGCTCAGACCTTCGAGCAAGGTATACAGAGTGACATCCGAGCTAGTGTCATGCCTCTATGCATTTCGACTTATGCTGGAGTGCTCGAGAGGGTCTTGGTGATCGAGAGCTTCTTGGAAGAGCAGAGACAGCCACCGACAGTCATTAGTAGGTAGATAGGTGTGGACACCCCAGCAGTAGGAAGCTGACATCAGGCACAGGGATCTGCATGTGGGAGACATCATAGGAGGACCCATGATAGGGGATTGATAGTCCAGGGCTCTCAGGCGGGATCCAGTCATCCTAGGGAGAAGCAATGATATGCACACGACGGTAGGTGGAATCTCGCTAGAGATTGCCCGACACGTCGAGCTGCTGACAGGGAAGTGGTGGATGGACCACCAAGGTAGAGGTAGAGAATGGAGTAGGAAAATCCACCAGGCGGCGGACGTGTCAGAGGAGCAGGGAGAGCTACAGGTGGTGGCAGACACTTCGACTTACTTCCACCACCACCCCCAGGAGGTCCACACCAGGCTCAGGGAACTGGGGGACAAGGACAGGGACAACTTCATGTGGTCAAGGCATATGACCAATGGGCTCCAGGGATGATTTGAGGTAAAATCTGTGTCTTTTCTACCTTATCTTCCGTAATCATAGACACAGGTTCCAGTCATTCCCTTATAGCCACATGTCTTGTACAAAACCTCGAGATTCCGGTAGAAACTTTGACTCGATCCTTAATCTTGGAGACACCTACGGGAGGAGACTCGATGATCACAAACCTTTGTAGACAGTGTGATCTTAACCTTGGAGTAGAGAGTTTTGGTTGGAACCTCTTAGGAATAGTGTCGAGGCCTTACGACGTTATTCTCGATATGGATTGGTTATCTTTGGTCCATGCCCAGATTGACTATTTTAAGAGAAGGGTGTGGTGTGTCCGCCGTGATGGAACAAGTTTTTCCATTGTCGGATAAAATGAATCCCAGGCAGCACAAAATGGGATCATGCATAGGAGGGGGTAGCCGATCACTCGTGAGTTGGCTAGCCTTACCCTCAGAGCAGTAGATGTTGTGAGCTCTCAGTTCCCAGCAGTTGTGGCGGAGTATGAGGGCGTCTTTCCAGAAGATGTTCCAGGGTTACCTCCCTGCCAGGAAATTGACTTATGCATCAACTTGCACCCCGAGACGACACTAATTTCCTAATCAGATTATCGGATGGCTCCCACATAGCTTCGCGAGCTGAGGGTGCAGTTGGAGGATTTGTAGAGCAATGGTTTCTTAAGAGCCAGCGTCTCACCCTAGGTTGCTCTAGTCTTGTTTTCCATGAAGTCAGACTGGAGTCTGAGGTTGTGCGTGGATTACCGACGCCTGAACCAGGTGCCAGTGAAGAACAAATATCCACTTCCAAGGATCGATTACCTCTTCGATCATCTAAGAGGGGCACAATGGTTCTCGAAGGTTGACCATCGATCAGGCTATCACCAGCTACGAGTACGGGAAGAGGATATACATAAAACAACTTTCAGATGTCGCTACGGTCACTATGAGTACTTGGTGATTCCCTTTGACATGACAAACGCCCCTACTGTGTTCATGGGACTAATGAACCAGATCTTCCAGCTGTACTTGGACCAGTTCATAGTGGCCTTCATCGACGACATCCTTTTGTACTCAGCGTCAGAGGAGGATCATGTGATACACCTACGGATGGTTCTAGACGTACTTCAGGAGCACCATCTTTATGGGAAGCTCTCAAAGTGTCAGTTTTGGATTTAGGAAGTCCACTTTCTGGGACATGTCATCTCCGCAGATGGAGTCGCTGTGGACCCAGCCAAGGAGGAGGCTATGTTAGCATGGGGGCACCTCAGAGCATAAAGGAGGTGAGAAGATTCCTTGGGTTTGTAGGATATTACATGAGATTCATCCATGATTTCTGCTGAATATCAGCACCGATGATGGCCTTGACCAGGAAGGGGTAACCCATTGTGTGGAAAGAAAAGTGCCAGTAGGCTTTTGAGCAGCTAAAACAGAGTATGAAGAGCACCTCAGTCTTGAGATTTCTGGAGGAGGTTTTCGAGTACATAGTTTTCTGCGACGCATCAGGGATCGAGATCGGCTGTGTCCTGATGCAGTGGCAGGAAATGATTGCTTATGGTTCGCGCCAGCTTAGGCTGAATGAGCAGAACTATGCAACCCATGATCTAGAGTTTTCAATGGTAGTCTTCGCAATGAATATGTGGCGATAATACCTTATGGGCGAGCGGTTCATTGTCTACTCTGACCACAAGAGCCACAAGTACATATTCTCATAGAAGGATCTGAATCCGAGATAAAGGAATTGGCTAGAGTTCCTCTAGTACTATGATTTTGAGATCATCTATACTCTTCGGAAGCCGAACAAGGTGTCGAACGCTCTTAGTAGAAGGTTGAGCTCACAACTATTGAGTGAGGCGACACAACAGTTAGCCGCATTATAGTTATCCTTCATGGATGGAGAGGATACAACTTACCTATAGTCGATGGTTTTCACCCCTCCACTCTTACAGCGAGTTAGGGAGGCACAACTTGGGGATGTCTAGTGTGTGACCTTACGTTCTCACTTATCCATAGGACATGCTCTTGATGGATATTCGCAAGGTGGGGAGCACATACTTCTTTTCAGAGAACGCACTCTGGTACCAGTGGCGTTGAAGGGGGAGGTCCTGAGGGAGTTCCATACATCCCCTTTGGCGATACATCCCGGATTGGTAAAGATGTACCAGGACCACCGACATCAGTTCTGTTGGTCAAGAATGAAGAAGGTAGTGGCAGAGTTCGTTTCTCGATGCCTCACATGCCAGCAGATGAAGGATGAGCACCAGGTTCTAGTAGGGTTAGCTCACCCCCTAGAAGTTCCAGAGTAGATGTGGGATGGAATATCGATGGACTTCGTGACAGGATTACCATGGACGTCCAAGGGGCACGATTCCATCTGGGTGATCATTGAGCGACTCACCAAGTCGGCCCACTTCCTCACTATCAGGGAGCAGAGTTTTGTAGAGATCGTGGGATGCCCTTATGTACAGGAGATAGTTCGACTTCATGGAGTCCCCTTGACTATAGTCTCAGACCGAGATGCCCGCTTCACATCCCAGTTGTGGAAGGGATTGCAGGAGGCTTTTGGGACTCAGCTGCGATTGAGCACAGCGTTTCATCCCCAGACAGATGGTTAGATGGAGAGGACCATTCAGGTTATGGAGGATATGTTGCAGGCCTATATCATGGACTTTGGTTGCAGCTGGGAGGACAACCTACCACTAGTGGAGTTTGTGTACAACAACAGCTACCACTCCACCATCGGTATGGCACCGTTCGAGGCCTTGTACAGGAGAAACTTCTGGTCACAGCTTTGATAGAACGACCCCAGAGAGTCAGCACTCATGGGTCCAGAGTTAGTGCGAGCTACTACAGAGAAGGTTCAAATTATCAGGGAGTGGATGAAGACTGCACAGAGCCGATAGAAGTCTTATGATGACAGGCGACGGAGACCTCTGGAGTTCGAAGAGGGAGACCATGTCTTCCTTCGGGTCTCACCTCGACGAGGGTTGTGGCGATTTGGACGAGGTGACAAGCTGTCTCCGAGGTGCATCGGACCTTTCCAGATCCTGGGCAGAGTTGGCGAGGTGGCGTACCTCCAAGCTCTACCGCCATAGTTGCATCAGGTACATGATGTCTTCTACATGTCACAACGGAGGAGGTACGTGCATGAACCATCGCACGTCATCGACTAGGGCGAGCTGGACATTGAGGATGGAATGACCTTTGCTATGTACCCGGTGGAAATAGAGGATCGGAAGGAGAGGATCCTTCGTGGGAGAACGATTCCCTTAGTGTGCGTCCGGTGGTAGCACAGGAATTTTCAAGAGAGCACGTGGGAGCGGGAGGCCCAGATCCGTGCCCAGTACCCTCATCATTTTGAATAGCCTTTGTTTTGGCTTTTCGGGGACATAATGCCCCAAGGTGGGGAGAATGTAATGTCTCAGATTTTCCATTTATTATTTTTAAATATTATATGGATTTATTTCGAGACTAAGTGCGAAGACGGAACATCATTCCGAGGTCCAGTGAGCCTGGAATGGTGGTTTGAACTTCTTTTAGTTAAGTGAGTCGGCACTTGTGCGCGGTTGTGGCATTTTCCAAACAGATGCCCAGATTAAAAATCTGAGCGCACCATTGTGTTCGAGAAGACAACTTTACCAAAGAATGAGGCTAACCTCGACCACCACCGGTCGAGGGAAAAATTAAATTTTAGGACTTTTTAAGTAAAATAAAATAAAATAAATTAACCAGTTTATTTTCTTTCATTTAAGGAAACATCCGCTGCAGCGTGCCGATAGTGGAGCTGTTTCCTAAATTTATGGCGTGTCTTAATGACATTGGAATGGCAAGTCAATGCCATTAATACTTCCATGTAATTAAATGAGAAAATGTTTCCCTTTTTAATGGGTTAGGCAATTGTTGATCATTGGCAACGTTTGAGAGGAATATTTGCCGAATCCGCAAGGCGTTAGAGAGAATTTTCAGCGATGAACGACGACAGATCGAGATCGAGGATCTCTGCGCCGACATTGAAGGATTTTGACAACAATGGAATTGCGACACCTTCATCAACGATCGATCCATTGAAAAGGTAGGGGTTTGTTGTTTCAATTTCTTTTCCAGTTTTAGAGTTTAAACGACGAACATGGATCAACCACGAACAAGCTGATCCGCGGATTCGTACGTTCTTACGGGAGGGTTTTCTTTGGGATGATTGTGGGGGAAATAATCCATGATTTTTATTCATGTTGATATATACTCCATTTTAAGCCTATTAAAGGGATTGAATCAACGCTGTGACGAACGACGGCAGAGGTTCGTTCCTCATTTTGTTATTGGGATTTCCTCCCCCATTCTTTCTCGTGCACTCTTCACGTTCGTCACGGGGCGATGAACAACAGATCGTTGCGCATCTGTTCTGCGACACAATGAACCCAAATCGAAGGTCCGACATCGCAACGTCCTTGTCGAGGTGCGGCGATTATGGAGGATGACAAATCGGATAGGATCTGAAAGAGCGTTATTCGAGCGTTCTTCATGCGGGAAGATCAGAACACGTTTTCGGAGCAGATTAGAGGCCTGAAAACGATGGAAGCGCCCTCGTGGGGTCAGGGCGACCAGAACCTGGAAGTTTTGCAGTGATCGGATGGCCGAATTGATGATCAGAGCAGCACGGGAGGCGCACTAGCAAAGAGCACCGTTTCTGGAAATTTCCAGAATACACGGTGTGTACTTCCGAAGAACATGCCGTGTAGTTATAGAGGTGGAGGCTAGGTATTCGGGGATAGAGAAGAATCAAATGGTGTGTGCCCCCGGTCAAACAGCGTTTCGGACCTTCCTTGAAGCTCGGCGTGTACTTTGGGTAGTACACAGACACGAGATTCTCTACACGGCTTCAGGCGGCACGGCGTGTACATCTTGGCAGAGGTGGCTACACGGGGCTCGGTGTGTATCCCGGGGACACACGAACATGAGATGGAGTACATGACCATGTACTCCCCCACCCGGCCAGGCGATGTAAATAGCGTGGGTCACCCCATGTGCAGATTGGACGGGTTGGAGTACATGGGTTGGTGACCATGTACGGGCACATGGCCAGAGTACACGGAGCCAACCCCAGTTACCTAGACACGGCGTGTACTCCGTACTACCCGCCGTGTACTAAAGGTTTCTACATGACCAGCCTCACAACATGGGCCGTTGTACACGGGCAGTACCCGGGGTAAGACAACAAGGGGTGTATCATTTCTACACACCGTGTACTTTTTGGAAAATGACTTGGTTCTTATGCTCACCGTGCCTTGAACATCTTTCGTTTGGGTTAGTTCCCCTTATTCTTGTTCCCCCAAAGGTCAAGAATCATTCCCTCACACAGTATTATGATCCCTTCACCAGGAATTTTCTGTGATAGAGTTAGGCATCCATCTGAGAGGCCCGGATCAAGATCCTCTATCCATTCCAGACCCTAGGTAGAGTCAGTCATCGGCGTGACCAACTTTACCAGGCGTTTATCCTCTACCTAGAAGGTGAATTCCGGATGAGTCTCGGTATCCTCCATGGCCCTGGTGGTGATCCTCATCTGTGTATCGAAATCACTCCCACTCAGGAGTGTGTCTCCCGTAATGAGTGTAGCTATCTCTCGTGACGGTTCCCAACGATCAGCACTTCCTGGACGGACTTCATCAGAGCTATAAGACTCGTGGAGTGTGTTCTCCCGAAACGAGCGCATCACGTAATCTTCGGACGGAATCCCTTGTGGGGGAATGAGGTTGTGTGACTTGTCTCTAGACTACGGGTCTAGGTTTTGAGTATATCTGGTTATTTTATATGTTCGGTAAACATATACTGTGTATAGATTATTGTACCTTTACTTTGTATTGATTTGTAGTTTTCAGGGTCCTCTGTTGAGTATTGTTATACTCACCCCTGCACGGGCTTTGCCCACACGTCTGGTGTCTTGTGCAGATGAGCAGCCTTTTGACAGAGTCCAAGGTGGACCAGGACAGGACTGAGATTTTTGAGTTCCCTACAAGCTGAGGCGTTCCTACGGCTACGAGCGGCAGTCCCAGTACCTTTGTGCTTACAGGTTGGAATTTGCAGTTTTTCAGACTCTTGCTTTTGGTGGGCTTGTATTCTTGCCCAGTTTACTTTTACAGTACTCTACCTTTCATCATACTCTGTTGGTTAGGTTTAGTTGTATGGATGCAATTTTGTTCCTTAGTGTTTTACATTTCTGCGTTTGTGGGCTTGGAGATGTGTGTGTGTGTACAGGTACTTAGGCAATGCCTCCCATGTTAGTGATATGCCTACTCGGTGCAAGTCACTAGCCCCTGGCCTATTGAAGGAGGGCATGGGGAGTCACGGTGCGGGCCCGACTGGGACAGGTCGTGACATAAAACATACTATACAGGTGACTCATTCCAAAGGAATTCCTTACTAGATGAAATCTAAATGACCAAACACTAGATCATACCCAACCTGGCCTAACTGAGGGGAATTATCCCAAAAAATATAATCCATACCAAGGGACACTATCTAGTGTATAATCTACTCTAGTGAAAAAATCTCCCACCGAACTATTTCTCACTATGCCAGGTTCCCATGATTAGAATAAATAGGGATTGATACAATGATATAAAACATGAAATCCATCACATATACATGTATCACACACAACAGTCACCCCCCAAATCACTCCATCAGATTTCCCTGCTTCTTCCTTGAACCATCGATAAACAAGGTAAGTCTTATAAAAGGACCACCCATTCCCATCAACATCCAATAAAAAAATAGATGTATCCCAAATATAGTTTTCAATGTAATTATCTTATAAATGTACCAAATGGGCCTCAACCAACCATTCAAGACCAACCCATTTTCAAAAGAATCAACACACGCCACTTTCAAACCAAAAAATACACATTGAAACACATTTATGAAAATAAAACAAATATTTAAAATATAAAATTAATTAGAAAGTCCAATGTGGAATGTAATCAAACCCATGGTATTCAAATTCAATATCAATTTCATAAAATTCCCAAAAAAAATATTAAATTACCCTATTTGAAAATAGGAATTTATTATAAAAACCATAAATTTCTAACAAGAATAAAATAAACATGTTAAATTAATAAAATCAGTAATTCTTTAATTTAATGTAAAATGTAAAGGGATAATACCTAAAATGCAGAACCAACCAAAAATCATCTTTTGATGACTTTAACAAAGGCATCAAACCCTTAAACTTTACACACCCATACATTATATATATATATATACTCATTAAACCCATGTATACATTGCCCTATATATTAAGGAACATGTACAGGGGGAATATATTTATTTATTTATATATGTGTGTGTGTGAAATATCTCATGGATTCATCAAATGCATCCAAAAAGATGATGGCAGACCAAATTGACCCAAACTACCTCACCTTCAACTGCAGCTATTGGAACTCAATGAAACCTGACCCAATGGACATTCCACACAAACTATTGATAAGAGAAGCATCAGAAATCGAATCACTCAGAACCCTAGGGTTTGAACAAAATTTGTGTGTCCCATAGGGGAGGGAAACAATAAAAAGGAGAAGGCCTTATTGATAAGAATGCACACTATGATTGGTGGAGAATAGGTGTTAAAGGGTTGGGAGGTGGCATAATGGAAGGCCTCAGCCAAGGCATGTCGCATGTGAGCAGGGAGAAGGGGGGATCGACTACTTGTAAGGGGCGAGGGGAGGGTATATTTGGGGGTTTTTTGTAAATTACTATCATTAATCGGGTACAAAACATTTTAAATTTTGTTGTCTAATTCGTTAAACTGACCCAGGGTATGGGCATGTGCACCCCACAATGGGTCCCATGAAGCTATTTTAATTAATTAAATGACTACATGAGATTTAGGAAAAATGTTATATAGCACATTAGCATAGTGTTTAGGATTAAAATAGTGAATTATGTATTAAAAAGACATTGGAAGAGATTTAAAGAAAATTTAAACGAAATAAATAAGGGATAATAAGAAATATAAAAACAAAATAGAAATGAGGTTACGGAAAATGTAAAAATAATTAATATGGGAAACAACCATTTTTATTTTTATTATCTTATTTATTTTTTATCCATTTTATTGTAATTTATTTTTCATTTTTTCCCTTTTATTCTTTTATTAATCTCTTATTTTTATTTTATTTTTATTTTTATTTCTTTTTCAATCTTTGTTTTTTTTCTCCTCTCTTTCTCTACTCCCTCACTCACGTCACGCCTCTCACTATCCCAAAGTGGAACACCACCCTTATTCTGCTTCGTAAGACTGATGAACCTCTATTCATCATCCATTTTCATTGTGGTTAGGTGTCCTATAATCCATGTGGTAAGGGTAATATTAAAAAATTTTAATAAAATAGTTTCATTGAGTATCATTCTCGTCGTCTTCCACGGAAAGATTTTACCGTATTTTTTAGTTTTTATAAAACCATATTTTTTCTTGTTTTTGGCCAAATAAAATCCTACCAAGGATCATAGGATCATCTACGACCATAAGGTATGGATTATACTCACTTTTCGTTAATTTAATTATTATTTAAAAAATGCAAGGTTCGCCCGTTCATCTGTGCATACCGAATTTGTTCAATTTCACCCAATATTTTCAATTTAATTGTTTCTATTAATTATTGATGCTTTATTTATCATAAATTAATTTTTTTAAATTGTTTTAACATGGTCTTACACCCCTTTGGGTGTGCCAACGTGGTCATTAAAAATTCTGTTAACCCGATCATATAGTTTATTTAACTACATGTGTTGCGCATCCCATTTTTTGTTGCGTTGAAATTAAATAATTATTTTAAAAAAATAAAGAACATTGATTTTTTTTATTTTTTGTAATTATTTGTGATAAATTATTTATTTATTTAAAAATTCAATTATATTCTTGTGTTGATATAGTATCTTGCCTCATTATGTTTTTACGCTTCAATATTAAAATAATACCTTATGTTGAATGGGTGTATATGCTTAGATTTCAAGCTTAAGATATATATGTATGCTATGTCTTATCTGATTCTATGAAATTTTATTTAAATTACGGTTTTGGGGAGAATGTGGGTTCTGTATTAAGTCCCACACAAGGACTCTCTATTGCTGACTGATTACCTATACTCATCGGGGGGTGTCTTTAGCTTTGCCAGACCAATACTTCCTCATGCTTTCCAAACATTGATGAGTGATACTAGTTTAAAAGGGCCCATAAAAGATAGATCTATTGGAAATGTGGATATGCCAAGCTGCGGATGATACTCAACCCCTTTCTTTGTGAAACTTGGATTGACTCATTGTAATGCCATGGCCCGAGCGATACATGGTCTTTCGAGAGATTTCCTAGGACGGGCTCAGTGGTATTTGGTAATGTGAATGATATATCATAGAGATACATTTGGAAGGGGCTCAAACTCTAAATCTCAACCTGAACATATTAATAATTATGCACATAAGATTTATGTTAATTCCTCTAGAGTCCCATGAGAGTTTTGATCCTTTTTGGTATGTTGATGCACATATGCTTGACACATAATTTAGACCCCAAGTTAAAGAACAAGTTTGGGGGTTGGAATATTCCGTTGTTTTCCTAGTATTTACAAACTTATATATATACATATGTGCATAATTATTATTACAGGAACTTCTTTCAGACTCCCGGCTTAGGCCATAGTATGGGATTAGGGATGGGTGCCATTGGGAACCCAGACCGAGTTATTTTATTTTTCTACACATAATTGATTATATGAAATGATAATATAATGACACAATGCATTTAGTTAATGCACGAAGTTGAATGTTTTAGACACCATTAATGCAGAAATACTGGAATTTTGTCTCACACACTCCCCATGCATCATTGACACCCAAGTAGATTATATGATTGTTGGTATCGACAAAGCGAAGCGTGTTTCTTTTGATGTTTAATTGTTTCTTCCTACATGTTGTGGAGAATGGGGTGGAGGGCACAGCCTTGTTCAAGATATAGTTGTTTCAAATTTATTATTTCCTTTTTAGTAGATAGTATTATTGTGTTTATTCCATGTTATTATTTTAGACAAACATCATAGCATGGCATTATTTTTTGAGCTTCCACAATTGATTCTTTTTCGGTTATATTTATCATATTACCTCTACTTTATTTTATTCAATTATATGCTTCTACTATTTATTATTAATTGGTTTTTACATTCTCTATTGTAATACTTATTACCTATAATGGAATGGGATCCCCCATAGACACGGAAAAGGCCATCGTTGCTAGTTGGCAGCCTCTAGCGTTCGGGGAGATGTACTTGAGGTTATGTGGCCAACCCAAATCCGGGAGACATTTAGGTGGATCCCAAGATGGGGATGAAACAATTTGGCATCATAGGATTTTTTCTTTGTCTTAATATTTGGGTTATATAGGAGAATAGGATATAGGGATTCAGAATGTACCCTATTCTTGTACGTAGCTAACAAATGTATAGGGTAAACCGAAATTCTTAAGTTGGAATTACACTTGTTGATTATTCCAGTTATTATTGATATTATTTCAGTAAGGGGTGAATCGCTAGTTTTTAATTGTTATTAGTATTGTTATTGTTGTGATAATGGGGTTTTACGATTGCATACTTATGATAAGAGGGAAATACATTAAATTCATGATATTAGGTACTATAGGATTAAAATGACATGAATATTCACATAACATATCTTCTTTTAGTATTAATTTTCCTATTTACATGTGATTGTTGTTGTTCCTAATGTTAATTTTTTTTGAAATGTTGGTTTGTTAAATATATATTTTGATAGGTTGTTATATGTTAACCTGACTTAACCTGAAAATGGAAAATAGACCTTGTTAAGTAATCCTTCTACGTTTTCACTTCCATATTGAAACCTATCTCTTGAAGCAGGTATTTTATGCCATGCTCAGAGGTAGGCTATTTACCTAAAATCTTTTTGGGCCTTACATGTTTTCCCCATATTATTTACCTTTCTTCTAAAGGAGTGTGTTTTTCTATTGTATACTAATTATGATACGATGTCTTCATGTCGTGCTTTAGGAGAGTAACAATGTTCACATTCTAGAGACGGTGGTTCACAAACCAAATGTGGCACCGCTTCTAAAGGTTCCTGTGGTACTACCTCTTTTAAATATTCCAGGTGGCCCCGACGCTCAGTTCAGTGATAGTCTCCTCAAGTTTATGCAGTCAGTTGAGAATACCACCAGACCTGCCCCATCTATGGTAGACTGCATGGGAGACTTTATACAGAATAACCCTCCCACCATATCAAGGATTGGCAGGCCTCATTCCAAAGATCCATGGATAAAATCCATTACCTATATCATTGACCGCATCGAGATTCTTCCAGACCTAAGGGTCAGACATTCATTCTGTATGCTTCATGACTCTGCCAAGCACTGGTGGGATGTTGTTTCTCAGGCTGAACAGACCAGTGACATTGATTGGGCCGACTTCCAAGCAGCATTCATATGATGACTTTTTACCATAGACTATGATAGATGTTAGTGTAGGGGAATTTATACATCTTTCCTCAAGGATCTATTAATATGTTAGAGTATTCTACTCATTTCACAAAGCTTCAACAATTTTCCTCATCACTAACTGGAAACGCCTAGACTAATGGGACAAGGTTTGAGGATAGACCTATGTATACTCTCTACTAGAAGGTGGAAATATTCAATTTAACAACATTCACATAAGACATAAATGAGGCTTTAATTTCAGAGTGAAATGTCAAGGAAGTTAAACTAGGGATCCTGGGTAGTTCAGTTCCGAGATAGGGTAACGACTATTATAGTAGCAGGAAACACCATATTGATAGAGAAATTGGGGAAAATCCTAGACATACATTAATTTTGATAGTTCCTTCACATGTCATTTGTGCAGAAGTGTTAGTCATAAGAAGCCACAGTGCACAAGAGACCAGAAGGATTACCGAGCATACTGCGAGATATATCCCCTTTAACATTTCTACCATTATTTCTCAACTACCTATAGTGGTAGAAGATCTACACATGCATCTGGTATGGTATTTATGAGTCCACAACAAGATGTATGTTATTTTTCCACAATCTAACTAGGAAGAGGTAATGGTGGAGGTTGTGGTCGTGGAAATCAAGCCCCAGATTATCAGTATTACCGAAGTGGACCTGCTCATGCCAACTAGGTAGCATCTCAGGGTCGTGGTTCAGGTCGCATATTTGTAGTGCAATAACCACCATTAGAGCAGAGTGTGAGGACATTTATAGTTCAAGGAACTATTATAGTAGCCTTAACTTTAGTTTCTTATATTTTTGATACCAACTCATTATACTCCTTTTTATCTTATGTTTTTTTGAAAGTCGTAGTTGTCAAATTGAGTACCCTTGTGGTGTTCTGTCTTTCGACACTATGTTAGGAGTCATGACTGAGGGCATGCTCTAGTTCCAATAGATCCCCCTTGAGATATGTGTGGACCATTTAGTATGTAATTTCAATATCCTCGATATGTTTGGCATCGATGTCATTCTTAATATGAACTAGATTTCTCATTATCATTCTCAAGTAGATTTTTATCACTGTCAGGTGTCCATTACATACCCTATTGATAAAAAATATCTACACAATGGAGAATGTGATATGCAGGAAGATCGAGCTATAACTAAATATGTAGGGCAATGTAGAGTGAAAGCTCAATTAACAAGTCTCTTAATGAGCGATTAGGGAATGTAGCTAGTTGAATTACCTCCAGTTGTGGATCATTTCAGATATGTCTTCCCAGCTAATTTATCTATCAAACATCCATTGAGGGATGCTAAGTAAAATATCGATCTCCTGCTAGGTGTGGAAACAAGGTCTATTCCACTTTATAGGATGACACCAACATAGCTAAAGGAACTCAAAAAGAAGCTTGATGGTCTCGAGGATAAGGGTTTCATCAAAAAATCACTTCTTTGTTTGGTTCTCATGTTCCTTTAACCATGAAGGTAGACGCTGCCCTCAGGTTATGCATTTATTATCATCGACTCTATCATCTTATGGTAATGAATAGATATACATTTTCCCATATATATTATCTCTTAAACCAACTCTGGGGAGAAACTATTTTCTCAATGATTGATCTGAGGTTGGGATATCACCAAGTGCTTGAGTGACCATCTGAAAACCCATATATAGTATTATGAAGAAGGTATGACTTGTACGGGTATCTGGTTGTGCCATCATAGCATCACGAATACACTAACAATCTTCATGGATCTAATGCACCCTATTTTTCACCTATATCTTGATCTTAATGTGGCAGTCTCCATAGACGAAATCTTGTTGTATTTTCATTCCCAAAATGACCAAAAACCCCATCATGAGGTCATGCTGAGGAAACTGAGAGAGCACAAGATATACATTAAGAGTAGTAAATTCCACATCATGATTCATAAATTTCACTTATTGGGTCATATTTTATCTCAAGAAATACTAGTTGACCCAGAAAAGGTGATAAACATAGATTCATGTGAGAATCCCATGAATTTCATGGAAATACAAAGTTTCTTGGGGCTTGCTGGCTATTAGAGGCATTTAATCCATGATTACTCCCACTTAGCAGCTCCTATTATGGACCTGACTAAGAATGGTGTACATTTCATCTAGTTAGAATCTTGTGAAAAGTATTTTTTGTAATGGAAAGGAAGAATAACCTCATCTCAAATCCTAATTCTTCAAGAGCCATGTAAAATCAATACTATTTAATGTGATGTTTTACTAATCGGATGGGGTGCAGTTTTGATGATGGGTGATCGAGTCGCGGCTTATGGATCCCACCAGCTAAGACCTCACAAGTGGAACTATCCTCTAAAAAACCTTGAGTTGGTAGTTGTGGTTCTTACTCTACATTTTTTGAGGTACTACATGTATGGTGAAGAATTCGTTGTTTACATGGATCATAAAAGCATATATCTCGACATAATGGGACTTGAACATAATGTAGTGTTGGTGGGATGATTACTTCTAGTTATTCGACATTGATCTTCCTTATGCCCTCGGTAAGGGTAATGTCATGGAAGATTCTTTAATCTGTAAATCGTAGACACAAGCCATTAAAGTAGCCAAGACTGAGGGGAAAATGATGGATTTGTTTTCTGAGATGCATCTAGAGGATTAAGAACAGTGCATGAAACCAATTCTAGTAGGTCTTATAGTGACATACTCTCTTCTAGAGATAGTCCGTAGGAGACAATTGATTGATCTTTATGGGCTAATTTTTTAGTGAAATCATTACATGATAGAACCTACCTCATGGTTGGGTGGTTTATGGAAGTGAAACTCTTCATTACTATGGTTGTTTATGGGTTCCATCTAGTATATGGGAAGAGATGATAAAGGAATCTCACACCTCCATTTGGGCAGTTTATATTTGGTTGACCAAGAGGTACATAGACATGTATCGACAGAATTGGTGGCCTGGTATAAAAATGTAGATAGCAGGTTTCCTCACCCAGTGCTCCACCTATCAACAGGTGAAGGCAGAGCACCAATGACCATCTTGACTCCTACAGCCTCTATCCATTCCTTAATGGATATATAATGACATCACTATGTATTTTGTTATAGGCTTGCCAATATCTCCTTGAGGCAGCAATGCAGTATGGGTGATTTTTAATAGGTTGACCATGGTTGTGCACTTCTTACCTATTTGAAAGACCTTTGAAACTAATTATTTTGGAAGGATTTATATATGGGAGATAATGAGACATTATGGAATACCTAATTATATTATCTCGGACAAATATTTTTGCATTATGTCAAGCTTCTAGAAAGGGTTAAAAAAGGTATTGGGTTCCCAAATACGTTAGATTACTGCATATCACCCTCAGACTGATAGGAAGTCTGAGGTAACTATACGAGTGTTAGAGGATATGTTATGGGCATGTATCCATGATTTTTGTGGTTCTTGGGAGATACCTATAACTCTTTATGTATTTGACTATAATAAAATCTTCCATGAGACAATTAAAAATTCTTTATATGAGGCCCTTTAGGGTAGACTATGTCGTTTCCATTAGGTTGGCTCGAAACAGGTGAGGTAGATCTGTAGGTACCTATTCTCATTCTAGAGACTTCTAAGAATGTTTAGTCAATTCAGAAGTATATGAATATTGTTCATTCCAGACAAAAGCCTTATACTGATCATTACTACATACCTCTGAATTTCGAGTTGGGACATTGAGTCTTTCTACCTGTTTCTCTGAGGTTGGGTCACAGGCAGATCAAGAGATTCGGAAAGTTATCACTGAGATACATCGTACCATTTGAGATTTTAGTGAGAGTTGGTATAGTATCCAATCTATTACTAATACCTCAGAGGTACCATGCCATGAAAAACGTATTCCACGTATCTCACCTTCAATAATATCATCTAGACCCATCTCATTATTTTAACCATGACGACTTCGAGCTGGAGGCAGATGCATTCTTTGAGGAGCATCTGATCCGTATCATCGGCCATAGCATGAAGTTCCACTGAGGCATGTAATTTCCTCTGGTCTGGGTAGTATGGAAACACAGACATGTTCAAGACCATACCTAGGAGCGAAAGATAGATGTATGTACATAGTGGCCAGAACTTTTCTTTGATGACGTTCCACTACCCTTGGAAGAGAAACTCAGTTACGAGTATCTTAAAAGAGGGAAGTTCATAATGTACTGCCATTAATCCGGTACATAAAATTTTAAATTTTGATGTCTAATTCTTTAAAGTGATCTAGGTCCCACACATACACACCCCTCTTCTAGTCCTGGGTATCTTTTTAAATTATTTAAATGGATGCATAGGATTCATGAAAAATGTTACACTGTGATTTAGCACGATGTTCAAGATTAAAATCATTAATTAATAATTAAATATAAATATAAATATTTTTAACAAAAATATAATAAAATTAAATAAGGGATAAAAATAAATTTTAAAAAAGGGCATTCAGGTAAATGTTAAAATAATTAATGTGGGAAACAATCATTTTTATTATTTTAACCTTATTTCTTTTTCATCCTTTTTTATTATATTTTATTTTTAGTTTTATTATCCCTTTTTTTTCTTTTTTTTCTTTTTCCTTTATCTTATATTTTTATTTATTTTCTATAATTATTTATTTTATCCGATCTTCCTATCCTCTCTCTCTCTCATGACGTGCCTCCCCATATCCCTAGATTTCACACCACCCTTCTTCTACATCAAAAGATCACTAAAAATCCTTTCATCATCCGTTTTCATAACTTTTAGGAGTGATTAAAACCTTATGGTAAGACTAATCGTATTCAATTAGTATCATTGAGTTTCATTATGTATCCTTCGTGCAGTCTGTCACAGATAGATTTTACACTATTTATGGGAATTTATAAAATACATTGTTTTATTCTATTTTAGGATAAATAAAAGCCTACCATGGATCATAGAATCATTTATGACGATAAAGTATGGATTTTAAACTCTTTACCTCTATTTTTTTTCTATCTATAGAAAACCCACGGTTGGGCCGTTCATTGTTGCCTACCAACTTTGGTTAATTTCACCCAATCTTTTCAATTTAATTGTTTTGATTAATTATTGAATCCTTCTTTATCATAAATTAATATTATAAATTTTTGTAACATGGTTGGACACCCTTTTGGGTGTACTTAGGTGGTCGGTAAAAATTTCGTTAGCCTGAGAATTTTGAATATTTAATTGCATGTGTTGCCCTGCTCATTTTTTGTTGCGTTTAAATTAAATAATTATTTTATAATAATTATGAACCTTGAATTGGTGTATTTTTTATATTTTATTTTGATTAATTATTTCATTATTTGAATGTAAATTTATGTTCTTGTCCTGATACATTATTTTTCCTCATTATTTTTTTAGGCTATAATATTAAATTAATACCTTCTATTGCATGGGTGTGTATTCTTAGATTTCATGATCCAATTACCTTCTGTTGACGTGTATATACTTTCTTGACTTATTACCTCTACGTATTAGGGGCAGTGTCTTAGGCATTTCCAGATCGATGCTTCCCCAGGCTTTCTAAATACTTATGAGTGATACCGGCTCCAAAAGGGCCCATCAAGAATTGATATTTTGGTAGTGTGGCTACACCAAGCCTCACATGATAATTGATCCCTTTCTTCGCAATATTGGGATAAAATCATGGTAAATCCATGCCCTGAGTAATACATGGAATTTCAAGATATTTCATTGGACGAGCTTAGTGTCATTGGGTAATTTGAAGGATGTTCCATAGAAATACATTCAGGATGGGTACAGACTCCAACTATCAACTTGAACCTATTAATAATGATTCTTTGAAGGTTTATGTTATTTCCAATTGAGTCCCATGATATTTTTGATCATTTCTTGTATGTTCAATCACATATGGATGACATATAATTTAGACCCCAAGTTAAATCACAATTTTGGGGCATGAAACATTCTTGTTTACAAAGTGTTTTCGGAATTATATATATAAATATGTGCTTCATGATTATTAAAGGTACATATTTTAGACTCCCGCCATAGGCAGAAGTAGGTGACTAGGTATGGGTGCCATTGGGAACCCAGACCGAGTTATTTAATATTCTTGTGCTTAATTGATATTGTGAATTTATTATGTTTTGACACAATGCATTTAATTAATACCCAAAATGGAAATGCTTAGACATTATGGGTGTCGACCTACAATGATATAATCTTAGACCCTTCTTGGGAATATTTAACACCCAAGTAGATTATATTCATATTGGTATTGACAAAGGGAATTATGCTACTTCTGATTCTTGATTGTTTCTTATTTCTTGGGATGGAGACTGTTGAAGAGGATAGATCCTTGACCTTGATGCAGTTGTTTAAATTTTTTTATTTCATTTTTAGTTGATATTATTCTTAGGTTTCAATTTTTCTGTCCTTTCAGTTGATATAGACATCATAGCCAAAATTATTTTGTGAGCTTCCGTAATTGATTCTTATTCAGTTAAATTATTCATATTACTTTTTCTGTGGATTATTCATTTATATGCTTCCATTATTTATCCTTAATTTTTGTTTACTTATATTGTGATAATAATATATTACCTATGAGGGAATAGTATCCCCTAGGGATATGAAAAAGTACCTCATTGCTAGTCAGCTGCCTTTGACGTTCAGGGACATGCATTTGTGGTTATGTGTCCAACTCGGCTTAGGGTACCTTTTGAGGTGGCTCCTGGGATGGGGAAGATACATTATTATTATATCTCTAATAATAATAATAATAATAATAGTAACAATGATAATATTAATCACATTATTAGTTTTATTTTTATCCATAACAATAATAATAATAATAATAATAAAATTTGTGAAACATTCCATTTAGTTTATTTTAATTTTTTACTTTTTATGTTATTTTATTTTCATTTATCATTTTATTTAAGTTAAATTAATTTATATATCAATATAATGCAACCTAATTATTTTTTCACAGTTTATTAAATCGTGCATTGGCCACTGGCATTTCTAGGCACCCATCGCCTGATTACCTATAGGAAGAAGCAAGGTTTCAAAACCATGATCAATCCATGCCACTCATTATCTCCCACTTATAGAAGAAAAAATTAATGATTTTCCTACGGTTTAATATATTATTATCAAGTCATTCACCACAAGTCATACCCAGCTGGGCACCTATATGTGCATCATATATTTACTCCTAACCATTTCGGTTAACCGTTTAACATTAAAAAGGCTTCAAAAAATTTAAAATTCAACCTTCCAACTATTAAAATTGAAAATAAAGACTAAAATTAAATAAAATTATTAATATAATAAATATTCATTTTTGGTGTGTAATAAGATATTTCAAGGATATACGTATTATTTTTTAGTGGTGATTCTGGATGACATATATGTGTATTTATGTTCATGTATTGAGAATGAAAAACACCTGGAAAAAGTGTTGGGAATATTGAGGGACAATTTTATATATTACAAATTCTCCAAGGTTTTTTTGATCTAATAAGTACATTTAATTCCCTATGTTATTTATTAAAGACTTGTTTCTATGGATCCATAAAAGATTTAGGTAGAAATCTCTTGGAAACTTCAAAAGAATGTCTTCATGATATGCTGTTTCCATGGACTGGCTGGCCAATACTGACATTTGTTTATGATTTATCACTACTAGATTCACCAATGACAGCTTTTAGGAGGAAAATTGATCCATTAAAAGGGAATAATAAATTTATAATTATTGTAATGATCTTAATGTTCCCCTTACATCAACACCAATCATTATTTTTCTAGAATTAGGACATGTATACATGGTGTATTATGATGCTTCGGGATATGGGTTGGGATGTGTTCATATGTATGAAATCATGCTGTAACTTATCGATTATGGATTCACAGTATCATGTGATTAAATATCCTATACATGATTTTGAGATAGATACCGCAGTACATGCTTTGATAAAATGGAATCATTACTTATTTAGTGACAAATTTATAGGGTTTACAAACCATAAGAGTCTGTAAATAATTTTCTAGAAATTGATTTGAACCTTAGACAGTGAATATGGATAGAGTATCTCTAAATATATTACTTTGAAAAAAATGTATAAATATGGTATTGTCGAATTGGTGGATGATTAATTAACCATAAATTTATATACTCAGTTGGAAAAATAGTTTTTAGATCATTGGTAGTTGATTTAGGTCATAGTTGACATGCACATGGATTATTAAGACTGAGGTAGTGTTGTGGTTTCTCCCAACCTATTGTTTTCTTGATATAGTTGATATTGTGAAATAGGTAAAAAGATTTAATTAATATTGTGTTGCGATACTGTCAAAACTCAATGATGGGGAGACTATTGTGGGATAGAAAATAGATGGGTGTTCAGATTTTTGGTTTTATTGTTGGATGGTCAAACCTATGTCTTGTTAGGAAACACTTCATCATATGTACCACCATTCATGATGAGGTTTTCATTAAGGAATAAGGATAATTTATAAGAAATTGAAAGCAAATTTTTGGTGGGTCAGTATAAAAATAGAGGTAACAGAGTTTTTCTTTATAATGCTTAACTTTTCAGCATGATAATGTAGATCACTTGCGGCCATCATATATGTTTCATTATTTACATAATCTTGTTTCAATATGGGGGCCGATAGCTAGGGAATTTGTGATAGGTCTACCAAGAATGTTTCAGAAAAAGGATTTTATATGGATTCTAGAGGATCAGCTCAAAGGGTTAGACCATTTAATCCCTATTCATGTGTCTCATACAGTATAGGACTTGTCTAATATCCACATCTATGAAGTTGTAAAGATGAATTTCATACCAGTTTTGATAGTATCAGACCGATATTCAAGGTTTACATCTCATGTTTTGAAATCCATAGAACAATCCAATGGGACTCAGTTTCCCCAACACACAGTGTACTATCATATGATGGATTGATAATCTAACAGGATGAAAAAACATTAGAAAAAATATCTCATGATTGTGTAATGAATTTTTGTGACTAATGGTCGGAACAAATAGCATTATTGGGGTTATCATATTATAATAGTTGTTAATCAAATATACATATGGATAATATTGAATCATTGTAGGGTGTCCTTGTTAATATCCACTTTGTTGGGTGGAAATAGGTCACACTATACTTGTTGGGTCTGGCCTTTTCTAAGAGAAGACAAAGAAGATTCAAATGATCAGGATGATAATGGAGATGGATAGTATTTTTCATAAATCATTTTTGGATCATCATCAATAATACTTTCTATCAGAGTTGAGTGATCATGTGTTCATGAGAATCTCTACGCAGCTTACACATCATCATTTTGGAAATCAAGGAATGATATCTTATTTATATATAATCCATTTTGAGATAGTTGAATAGGTTGGTGAGGTGTCACAAGTGATTTCATTTCCACCATGGTTAAATACATTAGACAATGTGTTTCATGTGTCTCATTTGAAAAAGTACCATCCTGATCCAAACTAAGATATATTATGGGATCATGTTGGCCTAAATTATGATGCTTCGTGGGTTTATATACTAATACAAAATGTTTTTGGTAAAGAGAAAGTCTATTATAGGAAAATAATTGATCATTTGTGGGTTTTGTGGAAACATTGTAAAATTTAGGAATAAAGGTGGGAATGGGAAAAATAAATGGTCAAGAAATGACCCAATCTCTTTGAACCCAAAGTTGGGGATGATTTAGCCCCACTGGTTTAAAGTAAATATACCTTTATTTTTATACATTCTATATGAAATTTGTTTGATTAGAGTTTGGGGGTGGGGGTTTATGACATTATGAATGTGTTTTAGGCTTTTCTGGTAGGTCATAGTTTGAATGATGTTATTAGAAACTGTGAAACACCTCTAGTAAATCATAAAAAGTGAGTTAGTGGGACCTAGGTAGGCATAACATAAGGCACATGGTTGGGCCAAACCATGTGGCCGGATAGTAGAAACCATGAATTTGGGATATAGTTCTTTTTCATGGATGGTTCATATTTTGTATAACCATGTATTCCCACCTTGTGACGTGTTTCTTGGTGGACTCTCTTGTGCATGGTTTGCACACAATTTTCTTAAACCTACGAGGTAACCATGCATGGAAAAAAGAGATTAGAAAATTGTGGATCTCAATAATTTTTTCTCCAAACCACCAATTTTTTCCATGTTTTACCCTAACTCATCATTCTCACCTCCCAAAAATTGTGGAGACTCTTTTCTCTGATCTTAAATCCATCCATTGGAAAATTATGGTGTGTTAAAGACCATATTTCTTGGAAAGTCTCTGTTCTTAGTGATTTCCCTTTGATGTTTTATTCATACCTATCTTAGATTCATATATCTAGTCTATTTTGGAATTATATATGATATTTTATGACAATAACAATGAGATATGGTTGTTTTAATGTTATGGAACAATATCTATGGTGGTTTTTTGAGATTTAACCTCGTTTTGTGAAATATTTCATTTTGTTATTTTTTTTCAAAAGATCTGAGGCAACTGGCTCTACTCTACACTCGTTTTATTAAAAAATTATTTATTAGATTCTATTTATTTTAATTTTATGAAATTTTTGTTCAAGCTAGTTGAACCCTTATTTTGTGATGGTTCGTTAGAATTGTGGAATTATTGAACAAAGTGACTTGATGAATATATTTTAAATAATTATTTTCAAAATGGATGTTTGGTTTGATTGATGAAGAAGATTATATGTAATTTTTTTCAATAAAAAATATTTATTTATCAAAATTTTTTAGAAGAATTAGTTTGAAATGGGTTGGTATAAATGGTTAAAATGTTTTGGCATAATTTTTTTGGCATGTGTTCCTTTTTATTTTATGACCCTATAAAAGTGGTGTATTTCATTGGGGCACTAGTATATGATCACCTTTTGATTACATGGTAGATTAATAAGTGACCACTCAAGATTCTGGAACTATGACCTGGGAATCCATTAGTGGATGTGTGGATTTTTATGGGTTATGAAATAAAGATTTTTGAAATGGTTTGATGGACTTTTTGGTTGTTTTCTAGGGAGAATACTTTTGTGAGAAAATTCATGGCTTCAATTTATTCTGAAAAAAATGATTTAAAGTGTTTTATATAAACTATTTAATATAAAATTTATAACATGTTATATCCTTGTGGTGTGAGTTGTGAATTCATTTGGTTAAAACCAACTGTTTCCCATTAATCACCCCCTGCATGTGCACTTTGGAGAATTTTCAAATATTATTTATCAAGACACAAGAAAACAATGTATCTAATTTAGTTATAAATACATCATGAATCATTAGGATGTATTTTGGAGTTGGATATTGAATAATATTGGATATTGTTGAGTTTTATGTCATTGGATCATTTCAAGTTATTCATTTTTATCTTCCACATTTTACTCTGAAAATATAATTTAGTTTCTGCATTGTACTCTGATATGGGTTATGGTCTAGTTCGGTATTGTGGTAATTTTGTATTAAATTGTTATAATAAAACATTTATTGGTTTTATAATGTTAGTATGGGTTTTGATTGTTTAATTATCAGAGGAGAAAACTAACCCCTAATTATATTGAAGCCCAAGGTATTTATTGTGACCCTTTGGTTTCCTGTAGATGTCTCATATGTCCATGTAGCAATTCCACCTCCTGTTAGGAAAATGCGAAGAAACTGGATGTCAAAAAAAATAATTATAAACCATCCATATAAATTATAAGGATGGTATCAATAAAAAATATCACTATTTGAGTAATTGTAAACAAAAGTGTTGGTTTCATCGTTGAAATGAAATACCATAAAAATCTCTTTATAAAATTATTGATGAAAATATCATTTTCTCATTGAAGATATATATTTTTTAAAATAAATGTTCACTTTATATTTTGAAAATAATTTTCATTAAAACTAACCTTCTAAAATTGTAAATAATGTTATAAAACATTATGTGTTCATTAATACATGAATTAATGTACATGACATACATGTTACAACAATGATTCCATTCACATTTTTAGTAAAAGTTAAATGAGATTTGTTTAGAGAAATAAATTAATAATCCATCAAAATATTTTTTTAAATTTCAAAATTTGTAAAAAATATTTTTAATAACGAATTTCTAAATTGGTGAAATATTATTTCAAATTTTTTTTAGAAAAATATGATATTGATGAAAAATTGGATTTTAATGAAAAATGATTTTGGACTAAAGAGATAAATGAACTCGGGTTATATAAAAAATATTTTATCATTAATTTTAAGTACCGTGAGTGGGAAAATTATATATTGCATCAAACAATAATGAGTAACTAGAGGACAATAAATACAAATGTTTTTTATAGAATTATCACATAATTTTCTTTTAATGTATATTCATGTATAATTAATTACGATTAAAAAGAGATTATGAAATGTACCTGTACAAAGATCATGTGATTAGAGTGATAATAAATAAATGAATAAATAATGTTTCTCAAATATAAATCCACATAAAATAAGTGTAAATACTTTATAATATAGTATATATTCTTTAGAAACATAATCTCAGAATGTTAAAGGCAATTGAGATGTAATATAACCCAATGAACGGAAAATATTATAGGATGTTCTTTACTACATGACAATTATTATATAGATTCCCATTGATGAAATAAATCATATTGAAAAATAAAATAAAATTATTTATGAATTAATCATGGTAAGAAATATAAAATTGTTATTTATCTATATCATATAAAACCATTAGGAGCATAACATCACAATATGTCATAATGAAAGGAATTTTGGATAAAGCCCCTTATCTCACGCTTTGTATTAGTTGAACATGATTTAAACTATTATATAACTGTTTTATGAATTTTAATATTTTATAAATTTACAATAATAATACTTATAATATCATATATTATCCAATTGTTACATTTTACCACCTCTTTTTAGTAACATTTCATTATTTTAATTGTTTCGTATTTTAATTTCGCTATTTCCTCATACAAGTTTTGTCATGCAAGTATTAGTTCATGTCTATAATATATATAATAATTTTATATATAATTATTTTAATTATATAAATTTAATATTTACTATGTTTATACATTTTTTGAAAAATTTATTAATGTTGTACAATGATAATGAATCACATTGCTTGGTGGAGACGGTAGGTTGTATGTACGCATGATTGACAATATCAATACATTAATACGTAAAAGGATAAGGATGTGGGTGATATAATATATATCAATTGTTATATAATCTCATATATATTACATAATTTTTTTAATTTTATCATCCGTACATTCTATATAATGATTAAGAAAAAAATAAATCACATCGCTTCATGTGGTTGTAAGTCATCGTATACACAATATACATTATATTATTTTAAAATGGAATGAAAAAAGTTTTTTATGATACTAAAATTAAATAATTATTATAATATCATATATATGTATATATATTATAAAAATTCCATCATTACATCTAGAAATGTATGGTGGTGATAGAAAATTTAATAAATCGGTTTGTGAAGAGGTATTCCAATGTATAGACGGTAGACAATTTTGTTTTACATTAGATGGAAGAGGATATGTATATAGGTAATTAGGTAAAAATAATATCATTTAATTATATGGGATATAATTTCCATATTCTTAAATCAATATTTAATAATATATTAATGATTTGGTATATGATATAAAATAAAAAACCTTATTTAGGAATGTTACCTCTTCTTTAGACAACCTCCTTAGGTTTACACCAAAATAATTTATAGTATTGAATTATAATAAAAGAGGCTTCTAGTATCAGGGGATTTAAGAGAGTATTTTATTTGGATCAGTATTTCCCAATAAAAATTGATTTTCATTTGTGAATAAGGGAGGGTCATGGTGACATTTTTTATATGGGGGAAAGGGAACACATGATTTTTTTAAAAGAAACAATTAAACACACATTTTTATCATGCCAAAAGCCTAAAAATAGATTATTCACAACCACTAGTGGTTATATTTTCTAATTAAAAAAATGGTTTTGGAAAATTTATATATCAGGTTTTAAGCTTATATTCATTGTTTAACCCTCTGTAAATTAGAATTTTACATTAAATAGAATAATTTTATATGAATCATTTTTCTTTTAAAAATGGAAAAAATAAGTTTAAATTGTTATATAATATAAATAATTATGATTAAAAATATGGAATATATTTTTACATGTCAAATTCTTATAATTAGTGGAATCCAATTCATAATTATACACATGGGTGCGATGAAAAATTGGGTTTCCAAAGAGAAAGGTCTCATGTGTATAGAATGTTTTAATAAAAAATAATTTTTAAATTGATACAATTAACTAAATTTGTTAAATTAATGTTTTTCAAAAAAAAAATAATAATAAACCAATTTAAAATATAATTTAACCATTTATATTATTTAAAGGAAATGATTATTTTCATTAAAAAATAATATTATTAACTATTAATGAAAAAAATGATACATTTATGAAAAATGAAAATAAATAACTCTATAGTAATTCTTAAACGATTATCACAAAAAATAACTTCATTTTTTCAAATAAATGTTCTTAATGTGTTAAAAATTAATTTTAAATTATCTATAGAACATGTGACTAAATAATTTATTTAAAAAATATAGTTTTTCAAAAAACAATTATTTTTATTTTAAATTTTTTTTATTATTATCCTAAATAAATGATAATAAATATTTTCATAATTTTTTAGTAAAATTCATACCCATCATTGTAATACATATTTTATAATGGAATACTATATTACTGTTAATTTAGGATCAGAACTAGGTGTCCCGCAAGCTATCGAATAGTTTAAATTAAAAGACATATATTTCATTGCATATTTAGGTTTGGTTTTTTGTTTCACATAAACAATTAAATAAAAATATCTTATATTAAATTTTATTTTTGTTAAATATAATATATGTGTATATTTTTTGGACAAATCATCTTTGGATGAGACTTAAATAAAAATATTGTTTTTTTGGTTGGTTGAATATTTATATAGGGTAATGTGTAAGAATCATGGAATATTTTTATAACTGGACGGAAACATTATTGTAATTTGGGTGATATAAAGTTGTGATAGAATGACATTATATCTATATCATGTTAGTGTATGATATATTTGAAACCATATAAAACAAACAATTATATTATAATTTGAATTAAACATAAGAATTGTTTGATTATTGTTTATTATTGGTTCATACACATTGAAACCTCTTCTCAATATGTGTGTTATTATCTACAATATGAGATATCACATACTCTTATCATTTACTTCACTCATCTCACCTCACTGGTAACAAAACAATCTCCCATTAATGAAGGTTATTTTGCAACCACTCTCCTGGTGCAGAAATTGGAATCATATTCACTGTCAGTATTTCAAGGTGGATCTACACTCATCACACCCTCTAGATCTTCTTCAGGATGATGTTTAGGTTTACAACTCTCAGTCTATATATATTTATCATTTTATAAATAATCCTATACAGTAATCAACTAAATAGTGGGTGTCTATAGATGTCTCTTTCGTATACGAACTCTCTATTTCATAGTTTAAAAATGACTATATGCCTTTCTAAAGAACCATAAACTATGTTTTCTAAGACATTATATAAAGAAAAATAATAATTTTACATTATATAACATAAAATTGAGAAAAATAAATTATTTTTATTTCACTCCTTCTGTTCGGATTAAAAATTTTGTAAAAGAAAATGAAGGATTTTCAATTCTCTAAATATTTTTATGTCAATACTTTTAATAGAAAATAAAATAAATTCTTCTATGATACATGTTGAAAATGTGGATAAATTTTGAATTTTAAAATATTAATAACCCTCCACCATCATTTTCGTCAAAATCATCCCATTTTTTGGATGATTTAAAAAATATCAGCAGAAAAATACCTTTGTCACCATTTCCTCCCTTTCCATTTTTAACCTCTTAACACAACCTAAAAAAACATCAAAAATATTTTCCCCCCTCGATATCATTACTTTTATCTCACTATCAACACTTCTACATTATCTCTTTATATTCGTTTTCTTAGGATAGTGGTCTTCTGATTCATCTTCTTTATGACAGATTAATTCAACTTGTGTTTATCTGACCCATAAATAATGATCTTTTTTACCACATGTTGTTTTGTATCATTATATGGTTTAATGAAAATTTTGGTTAGTATTCATCTTAGAATTCATGGGATATGAATAAATCCTTCACACTTGGTTTTAGATTGTCTATTGGTTTTCATAAGAATATGTATCCATGGTATTCAATATTGTGGCTTCTCCTCCCATTTATTCATCTATCTCCACAAAATCAAGAAGTTATAAATGGTATCAGTAATCCTTTTTGACATTCCACTGTAATTACCCAATGTAGTATCAATGGAAATTCCATTCTTATAGTTATGTCTCATAAAATTACATTAAGAAACAAAATTCCACATCATGATTAAATAAACTACAAAATTATTTGTGAACATTGTATCCTAGACATTAAACATACATTTTCTACAATATACACCTTTATCTAATTCTTCTTCTCATGATTACGATGATTATGTTATGACTATGATCTCACTATGTTATATTGTTTCATGTTATTCTCTATCCTCTTACTAGGATTTTATCTCAACCCCTTTTTTATGTATATCGTTAGGTGACTACTTGTACAATGGATAATTCAAAGTCCAATAAAAAGCTAGAGAAGGAGGAATGAAATGAATTTTTATGTTTTATTTTGAAAATTTTATGTATGGTCCTAATTTTTGGAAGACACTAAACCTTTAGATCCACATTGTGTATTTATTTTCATTTTTTTATCATTAAAATAATTTAATATCAATGTAAGAAAAATTAGGGTCGTTGTACTCTCATTGCTGATCAACTGAGTCTGGACTATAGGTTCCCTTATCCCCTCATATTTTATCCAAAATTGATTTATTATAGCCTTTATGATGTAATTTTTAACTATTTATTAGAGTTTCTATTTTTTGTAAATGTTTTGTCTACAAATATGGTTTGTGTTTTTCTATTCATTATATTTTTTAAAAGGTTGGGGTCAAAACCTCATTTATTATTAAAGAAAAGTAAAGACATCTTTAAACTATGTAGAGGGAGACCTATTACATAGCTCAAAGTCTTTGGGATCATGTAGCCCATTATAAGGCATGTAGGCCCAAATATTTGGCTCAAAGCCTATTATATGAATAGTACTACAATAGTACCCCCTCCTACTACAGTACCCACCGCTCCTATAGTGTCTTTCCACCGCTACAGTGTCCTATAGCCACTACAATGGTGATTTCTATAAGAAACTAACTTATTTATGTGTTGTATTTCCATATAATTATTTAGTCTATAAACCTTCATCGACTCTATGGAATATTAGAATGCCTTCTAACCTAGTTCCAAATATCCTAAATCTGAGTTCTTCTTTATAGGATCCTTAGATGTGTTCTTCCATGCCTCGTGATATGGTTATAAATAATTAATTCAATATGTCTCCTATTGTTAGTAAATAATGACTATTAGGTATGGCTTATGATCTAAGTATCCGATCACTACCACTAAAATCTTATATTCTAGTTTTTAATAAGTTAATGGGATATTCCAATAAAATTTCAAAAAATTTATACCAAATAAGATATATCCCTCTTTACCAATCCATGACAATATTATATCACCTATAGTATATGATAATTCTAATGATCATACTAAGAGTGTGGTTGTTGTTCTTAATTCACCAGTGGTGTATCTATCTTATACATATCATTACCTTTTTGTTAAAGGAATAGATTCTTATTTTCCCTAAGCAATTAAAGTACATAAGAAGTGAATCATAACGATGTGGGTCATAAATCATTATAAAAACTCAATAAATATCCTCACTAACCCATTCGAAAAAAATTTCCTTTAAAAATTACCTTTTTAATGGGTTTTATGTTGATTATGGTGAATTAAATATGGATATAATCTCTAACAAATTAATTTTATGTCTCTATCCATGAAATATCAGAAGTGTTGGGTGAGAATAAAAAATATATTATATTATTATGCAAGTGTGCTTGTTTTCCTATATGATTTTTATGATCCTAAAACCTTATAATAATAATAAAAATTCAATTTAGTAATTTTCATTCATATTGGGTATTAGATTATTTTTGAATTCCCCTTTTAATCATGTCATTTAGATCTCTGGGATCGATTCAGATATACTTGTGCTTAATTTTTTTTCAAACAATTCATCACTCTCAAGTGACTTTGTAATGAAATATATTTCTTATTCATTGTTATGTATTCTCATTGTGTTGTGTAGGTAATTTCTAGTTTATGGAATGAAAAACAACCCATTGATCTTTGGTATCTCATATAGCTAATATAAGGTGACATCGACATGATTTCCATTCATTCTGAAGAAACAAAGGGTGAAAACATTATAAAACTTCTATGGAATTTTTTAATGGATTAATGACTAACGTTTTTTTGATAGACCTGAGATTGATAGAAGTATCCTTAACAGGGTTAAATAATTGTAATGTTCAGAAATTTTATTTTCCTCGATTGGATAGATTTATATATAAGATTAATGGAATGAATTAATTAGGTAGTATTAAGGTGACTCATATTCCATGAGTATTATCATATCATAATTATCTTATTCAGAAATTGGAAAATTTTACTGGAAAGAATAAAAGATTAAGATATACTTAGAAATCGATCAGGGAGCCTAGATTTCTTCAGGTGATTATCATATTTTGGAAAACAATTCCTCATGTCTTGTCCATGTTCTGTCTCCATGTGAATCCGATATTCCATATATAAGTAAAAATTGTTGTAGTGTTAGGATCATATCAAAGATATATGGATAGTGGATATATTATTTTGGTACATTGAGTCTCTAGGTATAATTAGACTCATTGAACAAAATATGTAGGTGCATAATGATACAAACATGAAATAAGATCAAAAGAAATCCTTAACTATAAATGAATAATTATACTCTATTGTGCATTCCTAATCATTATGGATCTAGGAATGTGATCATAGTACAACCTCTATCAATAAATTTGTTAATGAAAATTTGTTCTAGGGTTATCTTCACTGTGAAGAATTGAATGGAATAGTTGAATAAGAATATCATTATATTGGAGACATTATTGTTAAACATGTTGAAAATGATCTAAATAGTCATATTTTGGTATCATCTCTATGAGGTGAATTGGATAAAGTTCATGAAATTATTTATAATATTCTGATCAAGATCCTAGTGGACCAAATGTTCTCATTTTCATGTCCTGATAAAAAGAAGCTATAATATTATGTCAATTGGATTGTGGTGCAAAGTGGATTGGGACCAGATAAAAATCATCATACCTTTTACCTATCTCTTTGGTTGTCATTAAGGGGGGTGTTTTCAATAATTTTAGAGAGGTTTGTTAGGTATTCATTATTCATATATTTTTATTCACCAATTCTCTCATCCATATTTAAATGATTTAGTGTCTAACCCACTTCTAAAACGTCCAACCTATTATTCTCATGAATAAATTCATACATGTTGATTACAAAATTGATGAATAATATTTTACATACTCTCCTCTGTGGAATTATTTATGAGAAAAAACATGGCATTATCAAGGGGAGATGTATCAATGGAATATGTTATTACAATTAAAAAATACTAAATGGAAATATAATGACTAAAATCATCATGAAAAAAAATTTATATATTGGAAAGGGGTAACAATTTATTTTCAATGAGAAAAATTTGATTTTATAGGATTTTATTTGACAATTATTTGGATTATTCACCTCCCCATTATTTTTTATTTTATTTTTGGTATAATATATAGTTTCATAAACCTATTATTAGTCTTCCTTAAGGTGATCATATAATGATGCTGACCCCATTTTCTTGAAGATTAAATCAATATTATTTCATTTTCACTAGATATACGGGATCACATCCCATATGAAATAATAATTTACTAAAATTTTAAATCTACTTATATATATTAAATTCAAATTTAACTAGAAAACATAAAATAAATAATGTGTTTCCTTTGAAAATTTGATTATCCCTCTTAGAAATCACTACCTCTATGTCATAAAACCCTTATTCGTATCATAGGAAAAATAAAAATTAGGGATCAGGTGAGTTCAAATGATCAATAAAGATATGTATATAGGGGATGTTATCTTGAATATATAAGAATAATCAATATGAAATTGTAAATAGCCTAATCTTATTTCATTTAAATAAAAACATGGACATAATATGGAAATAATAAATTATGATCAAATAAATCCTTATAAATAATCCAATGAGCTTAAACTTATTTATGAATATTATTTATAATAAAAAATCACATTAACATGAATAACTGATATCATAATTGTGGAATCAATAATTCCATATATGATAAATTTTCTATCATGACCTCTCACAATATATTTTTAAACTATGGGTTAAAACACATTTAATTTGGACAACTGATTTATTTCATGAGAGTATTTGATGCATCTAGGTGATATCTATTACTGGTCCCCATTAATCACTAAATATATATAATGAATTACTCATATGAAATAGTCCAATCATAATAAACATAAACTATTATTTTGAAAAGATAACATAAAAAAAGTTAATTCTTAGCCAATTCAATTAATCATAGTAAAAAGTTTTCTAGGGTAATATGGAGAATAGTAATAAAACAGTACATCCTCAGCCAAACATATCATAAAAATTGAATAAATGAATATGGATGATATAAATATAACATATCCCCAGTGGATCATTTGTAAAGTAAAGGGTTTATGCCTTTGATTAAAAAAATATCTTAAAAATCCATTAAATAATTTTATTAAAAGGAACCTTTTCAATTGTTAATTTTTATTAAAAAACTTCAAAAAAACGTCTTGAAAATAATTTTATTTGAATTTAAACTTGGAAAAATAAAATTTAAAAATTTAAAAATTTAGTGGTCATGATGATGGTAAATTTTGTACATTCCACACATGTTAAAAAATGTTCCTCATATATTTTCGGTAGAAGCCAAATAGTTTATAGTTAGTAAAGGATATGCATATTCTTTTCAAAAAAATTAAAACATAAAAAATGTTTAAAAATGTATTAAGTAAAAAAAATTTAGGATGTTAAAAACATTATTAAAATTGGTTTCATTAAATAAGTCATTGGAAGAAAAATGATTTTCAATCGAAGAGAGAAATGAAGTAAGCTTTCCTTACAAACAATTTTTTAATAATTTTATGAATCCAAGAGAATAAAAATGGTAATAGTACATAAAAATTAAATTTATATGAAAAATATAATAAAATTTGATTATTTTATTAGAAAATAATAAAATAATATATTTCAACTGAAATTCAAGTATAAATGATCCAGATTAAAATGAAATTAAATCATAAATCTCTTACAAGATTGGTTACTTTTGAATCATAAGACCCATTAAGGTAATCCCCAAAATTAAACATTAAATACCTTGAAAATAAATAAATTAATGACATAAAATATCAAATTTGTGAGTATATATATAACATAATGAAATATGTGGTGAATATGATATATGTCTCATGGAAGTAAAAGTGTGGGGAGAAAATATTACCACTTGTTTGACTTCATTATTATGTTCAAACCTCTAGTATAATAAATATTGGCTTTTTATAAAGATATTAAAGATAAATAATCATATATATCATACCAAATATATTATTTTCAAACTTTTTTATCACTCATTTATTAACAATTTTTGAAAATGTCTCTACTTTTGGTGATAATTGCTTCATTTCTCATTTATGTATTGGTTTGGTAATATCCATCCATTTACATTGATCATGGTTACAAGGAATAAAAAATATACACATGACTTAATCATAATTTATGTTCATTATACATGTATTTATTTTAATCAACATTTGTTAGTGATGTAAAAAATATTATATCCTTCATAGATATGGTATACCGTATGTTTGTGTGAACGGTGATTCAGTTTTTATCGATAGATTGAATAAAAGTATGGAAAATAATATTATATCATTTCTAGACACATTATTATTTCATATTTATCACATTAATTAATTAAATTTAACCATATTAATTTCCATGTAAAATTTAATTGAATAACATTTCACATCATTACAAGCTGGTGGTAGTCCACACGTAAGCACGAGCGATGTTCTGTTTTTCAAAAAATAATATAGTAAGACGTTATAAGTGATATTATATTTATATATTTACTATTTATTCATAAATATAACATATATTCCAAAAAAATTCCCTAATAACATCCATTGAAAGCATAATTGAAAAATGAATCACATCGCTTCAAGAAGCTGTAGTTTTTCATACTCACAAGTGAGGTTATCATATTTTATATGGAATATAATATATCAAAATATATGTGATATTATAATTTAAGAAATATAATTATATCATATTTAGAATTTTTTTAAAATAAATTATTTTATCCAACTGTGAGAGGTTTTTTTGGAAAACAACTTACATTAGTTCATGGGATAGTAATCATCAGTTCACATGATCGATTATTTCATTGACCGTTAAATGGAATATAAAATGGGTATATGTTATAACATTAAAACAATAACATATTATTTTATAGTAGATTCAATTTTTTTCAATTGAAATTTTTAATACATAACTAAGATAGTTAAATGAAGAAAGAAAAGAATAAATATATTTGTTAAAATGATTACCCTCTCTTCAAGACTCATCCTTTTGATATCCTATTGGGGAATCTAGTTTCCAATTTTGTGAATAAAATAACTCAATAATGTCTCTAAGTATGTTTTGGATATATTTTAGCATGTTATAATTAATAAAAATGGATTGATATGTGTGTATAAGTTCAGATAGGGTGTTCCCTTTTATAATCGAGGAGTGACATTTTTTGTAAACACCCAAAACATTCCAATAATGGGAAGCCACTCACACTTAATGTAACTCCAAAATTGATAAATAATGGATTTTTGGGATAATTTATTCATGATAATCCACTTAAATGAAAAATAATAAGTTTTTAATGTGTCCTAACTTATCCATTACATTTACATAATGTTACCATTTTAATTTTCATTATGGTAACTAGTCTTCTTATCCTAGGTATGTTTTCAATTTATCCTCAAATAAAACGATCCTTATTAGATAAAAAAGACCCTTTAAATATAAATATTAGTTCTAATTTATCATAGAAAAATTATATTTATTTTTAAATGTAATTTGAACACAAATTCCTTTATTGTGCAAAATAAGATTTTAAACTTAACTAGTGTAATTAAAATTTTAATGCCTTTTTGAACGTCATTACTAGAAACTAAGTTTACAATATTAAAAAATATTAATTATTTTGATTCTAAGTGTGGAATAAATTTTTTAATATTAAAAAAAGAGTATTGGAAATCTTTTATTTAATATTAAACAGTCAAACACTATGACACATGGTTTTGAAATGATAGAATTTTCACTAGTAAAGAATTTTTTAATATCAACATTCAATATTAAATTAATTCAATTAACCCAAATATTATTATAGATAATATATTTTAATTATTTTAAAATTATAACAATTTTAAATAAAAATACTATTTTAAAACTATTTAATAAAAAACGGATTTCAATAAAAATCTGTATTGTTTAATATTTATAAAAATAATATTCTCTTCTAAAAACTATCAAAAAGTCACAATGTAAAATATGAAATGATTATTTCAAAAATAATTTTTGATTTTGAAAATATATTTTTTAAATGTGGTAATAATTAATTTTAAAATATGTTCTCAAATCATGACGAAACTGCCATTTTGAAAAATATGGACCTTTAGATAACATTTATTTTTCATTGAAATGATTTTTTATTTCAAATGTATAAATAGTTATTGAATTTTTATTATATAAGTGTAAATAATATTGTTTTCAAAATTGTGTTATTCCTATTCAAACCATCCCATTTAATGTCTTTATAATAATTATATATTACATTTCGGTTCATTTAGACTTCTGGTTGTGTGATTCACAATCTATCAATGAGGTTGAATTTAATTAAAAATAATTATATGTTAAAATCAGTGGGTCTAATATTCTTCACTAAAAATGGTGTTTCATGTCATAAATACTATCAAACATGATATTAATCTTTTAAAATCATAGAGCACTAAATTCTACCCTCTCAAATGTATTGTGCCCTCTTGATTTAATCATCGCGCTCGACCAATGGATTGAAATTTAGAAAATAAGATTATTGGAAACCCAAATCATAAAAATGATTAATAATTAATCCCATTGATATGTTTTTAAGGGAAGCACTAATTACATCTATAATAACACACTACAAGGATTAAAATTAATAAAACATTTGTGGGATGTGATGTTATGTACATAGAAGGAAATTATAAATAATTATCCCAAGTGGTAGAGACCATTGATCAACTGAAATTGAATAACCATTAAAATTTGTCAATCAAAAATCCAAAAATCATCAATGAGTGAAAATACAATTTCTTCACCAATAATTATGGTACTATGATAACATTATTGATTTAGGATCCTTTTTATAGTGTTTAGGAATTCCATCACTATCTAGACAATGAAGATAAGGAAATATAGTTACATAAAAACTATATTTTCATCATTTTATAAATTTCCCACATAACATCATATTTTACACCAATAAAATTAGTTTTGAAGTTGATTTTTTAATGTCTGATGAACTAAAAGTAAAATTTATCAGATTAGTAGATTAATAAATGAAAAAACAGTAAATTCCTCATGTATCTAGATTTTTTTCAAAAGTAAAATATTTAAAACATGTCATTCAATACAATACAGTAATCTATAACACCTGATTATTTTATAATCCATTTCATAAATGTGTATCCTTAAGACTGATCAAAAAAATTTATCAGTAAATTCCATGTCAAAAATTTTATATGGTAGGTCAATAAATTTCCTAAATAAAACAAATATTAATTCCACAAAAAACATTATGTAGATCTTAATTCCACATTAAAACTATAGGATTTCAATGATCCCCAAAAAATTAATATAAACATACATTTTTCCAAAATAAAATCTTTTATATTCAAATATATTCCACAAATCCAAAAATGTATTAAACAATAACAAGGATAACATAAATCATTTACTAATTTTAATTCCACCAATATTAACCCATTAAAATATTTTTGTCAAAGTTTTCTCAACATCATCCACATATTATGCGTTTTTTCCATGAATCATATGTTTTTCAAAAAGATCAACTTTCCAAAAACTCAATTTTCATGGTTATCATTATAATTCATCATATTATTTTAAATAATTAAATAATAGGTAATTCAATACAATACTTATACATTTAATGCTTCTTATAACCATAATATCAGGGAAAAAATATAGGCACAAAAAATTCATCAATTAAAATACATAGACAATTAAATCATTTCACTTCAGCAGTATTATTAGCATAAGATTAACATCGATCCCTTATCTTCTTCTAATGTATATTCCCATGTCACATGGGGGATTTATTTCCATAGTTCCCTATCTCATCACCAACAGAACAATGAACATTATAGATTTTTTATTATACTTTAATATAAACACCTGATGTAATTTCTCTCTATGCCTGAAGAATACTCCCATTCTACAAAAATTAATTTATTTTTAAAAAAAAATTAATAATAGGAACATGTGTATAAGGAGAAAAATATAAAATAGGGCTTAAGAATAAAAGGGGTCTATATTGTGAAGGGAAAGATATTTTCCTATGACTAGTACCATTCCCACAAGTGGAAAGGAAACCGGGATTGATTATCATGTAATCAGATCAGTGGAGATAGCCATAGATGCAATAAAATATTATACTATATTTCCTTCCCTATAAGTGTTAAGAACCTCTTTCTATGTGTCGATGAGACAAAGACACTTGTTGATAATATAGTAAATTAATAAGGGGAAGTTTTATAGCATTGTAACGAACGATGAATAACAGTGGAGTTAGTTTTAATAGACGATATTGTAGTTTTTTTCTCCCTATAGAGAATAAGTCCTATGAAAATGGATTTATCCTTATCCTATAGATATTGTACACTCCCAAATAATGGTGAGAAGGCTAGAACATCTGAAACACAATAGTCCCAAACAATACCACCACCTCGTATGAATCCCTTCCCATAGGCATCGTCCGTGTTGATTATTATGCCTATATTTGGTGGGATCCATCGTACCAGTGGCCTTATAAAACTCTAGGAGACGGGGAAGTGGCCACCATAGGTTCTCTGGGTGAGGGGCCCTCTTCCCCATTTCTAATGATCCGAACACGAACAATGAAAAGGGTTCTGGTTCTCTAAATGAGCATTTTCCGGGCGATGTAGATACCCTGTTGTTGAGCTTGATTCTGACCAATCCAAATACAGTAACACCCTATAAGAAGAATGAACCCCATTTCCTTTCTCTTGGTTTTTCTAGTATCTCCCTAAACAAATTGAGAGAAAATAAACATTCATGGCCACCTAATTTGAAAAACTATTGAAACCACCAAAGACGTCCCCAATAAAAGGAGACCAAACTCCTTAATAAATAGGTGATCCATATATTCCTCTTGATGACCTGTGAAATTTATGCATCATGACAACAGAAATATGCCTTTGTTCTTTACATTATCATATATAGAGAAGTTGTGGTTCCTAAAACACCAAAGGAGAATGTTGATATTGGAAAGAGCCTCCATGGACCATTGAATATTTCACCAAGCATCTGAAAGAGAGGTATCCATTAATATACGATGAAACTCTTTTTTTGAGAAGAAACCCAATGGGGAAGTAGTGAAAATAGAATAAACTGTTTGTTTATTCAGTTCAATTATCGCAAAAAAAATCTTGATAAGTATCATCCAGGATAACATTGAAAAACTGGGGGTACCCACTGTTATTCCTGAAGGTGATTTTGGGATCCAAAAATCCATGAAATGCTATTTTGGAACTGGACCAATTATGGTGAAACAAACTAATGTATACCTCCCTTTAATCCATTTACTATTATTTTAAAGGGTTTTTACATGTGTTTAAATATCACTCTAGAGAAAGGAAGAGTTCCCCCTTATGGTATCAAAATCCATTTTGTACATAGCCTGACTGATGATTCCCCATAGAGTAGTCCCCATGAGAGCCTTTAATTATAGTTTCCCATGAATTAATTTCATGGTGACAGATATGTATTCTACGTTAATTACACCATCCTACACTGGTCTTTCTAATCTCTTCTAAGGCACCCAATAATATCTTTGATATGAATTTACGTCCCAAATAATAGAATGAAGTATGTTTTTACAATTTTGAAGGATTCCATTTAGAACCATGAGGTAAGAGAAGACCTATATGGGTATCAATGATAATATATGGTTCACTAAAGTGATTCTACAGTGGATGGATAGAAATTGATTCATCCATTTTGTGATCTGGTTAGAAATTCTTGAAACAACCTTGGAAAAGTGATTTATTTTATAACTCTGATAAGATATATGTGAATGAAGATAATCAATCAAAAAGGACATTATGATATTTCCAAAACATTGTTCCCCATTTCTCATATTTATGACATAAAAATATTTTGATGGAAAATTATTAATCTTATCCCTATTCAAAATATGACCACTTGATTTCCCATACTTATCTAAAATCATATTGATACCTCCAAAGGATATATTAATAAAATTGATGTAAAAAATTATGTCATCATAAAACATTAGATGAGGAAACTATTGGATGATATCCTGTAATGATATGGTAGAATTTAACCTTCACACAAGCTCATTTAGATATAGAGAGACACAAAATCTTGAAAAATATTAAACAAGATCTAGGAAAGGGGGTCACCCAAGCACAACTCATGCATATATTTTACAAAACAATAATTTCACCCCATGAATGAGATAGAAAAACATGGTGATATGATACATATGAAAAGGAGATCAATGAACCAAGAAGAAAATCCCATGAAGTAAAGAACTTTGATGATGAAATTTCATTCATGCATTTCATAGCGTTTTTTCACATGAATATTGAAAACCATGTTAGAGATGCTGACTTGGGAATTAATATCAAAAAATATATTTGAGGCACACCAATTTCACCTTGAGTATATTTACTTTTGAAAAATCCATGATTCTACATGGATATATATTGAGGGTGATGTATATCTTTATATATATTTATAATAGTACCCAAAACCATATAGGTAAATTTAAACATATTGGTAGGTCTAAAATTATTCAAAAGGATGGTTTCATTGTCATGGGGATATGCATATGTGTGGTGGTGATATACACACGTGGAAGGTAACCACCTAGAAACAAATATTTCACTAATGAAAAGAAATCCAATTTCAATATATCTCTGGAGAAAATGTAGAAAGACCCTAGGAAACTATCAAGGCCCAGAGCTCTCTCTATATTGATGTACTTTGTTGCCTCAAATATATCCTCATTATTGAAGACAGAGGAAAACATGATATTTTATTGATCAAAATCCTAGTAAGGGATGAAATCAAATAGATCATCATGGCCTGAAGGGAATCCTCCTTGTATGTTCATGTTATGACCAAAGAAAAGGGAGTAAAAGTGAGACACTTCAAAATAACCAATAGTAGTAAGATCAATTTTAGATATTCCATGATGGAGTATAATATTTTAATGTAATGACCTTATTTTATATTTAATACAAGAATGAAATTTTTAGGTATTTTGGTTAATATCATGCTTTCCCTTAATCACATTGTTTGTTTTATTTTTCTTCCATTCTCTACATACAGTCCCATTCAATCAATAAGACATTGAGAATAAATTTTAAATATTGATAATATATTATACAATAAACTTATTTAATGATAATGTTGGGGATACTGGTTCCTATTGAATAATTTTTTTTTACCCATCAAATAAACTATCTATATTTATCATTTAATTCCCTATGTAGTATATAGAATTTATTTCTATGTATGTATTGTATGATTTATACATAGAATCATTTTACTCTTCATTTTTTCTCAGACCCTATAATTTTCTCTCCATGTCTACTCATTGATTGTAAAGAAAATAATTTTCCGTAAATAAAAAATCAATTACATCAATTACATGTTTGGTAAGACTTTTTCAACCTTAGTGTTTTTAATAAATGAAAACTATTGATCTACATCCCCTGAGAGATGAGTAAAATCATTGGAAACATTCTGTATTTTGTTTCTTCCCAACGTGAGAAATATTCTCTCTATGAATAAAATTTTTTACTTAGAAAAAAATGTATTCATTGTTCCATTGATTAATAGATGTTTGTTTGCATAAAGTGGTATATCATTATTGTCCCATATTGTGGATAAGATGGTTGTTTCATATGGGAATAATTATTGATTATAAGTTGATTTAGATTACTTAATGTATTTATAGTTTTAATAGTTTCGGATATAGCTCTTTCTCCAACATCATTATCTTTACTAGATGGAAAATCCAATCCTAGGTTATATGAATTAATACTGTTCTCATTTCTTTTATTAGTCACCATTTCTAATCAATTTCATACACTAAATTATGTAAAAATGTTATGAAACATAATATATAATTCCAAAACTAGCGGAAGTGACAATATAAATTGAAATCTTTATGCATAACTAATCTCATAATCATTGAAATCTTTTCTTTTGGATTGTTATTAAATCAAAAAAATAATTATTTCTACTTAAAAATGGGTAGTAATGAAAATGTGATTTAACTAAATCATAACCTATTTGACTTTCAAACCAAGTGCATAGTATGTTTTTTTGTCATGTACCGGGTAATTCTAATGCCATTCCCATATTTATTTTTTAAGAGTTATAACCCTTATGTACATTGTGGAAAGAACCATGTCTACTTGTAGTATCGATTCAATGAAGTATTTTTAGTAAAACCCACATAATCACTAATATAGAAAAACATTACTATGCTACTCTATAAATATACTCAAATTATAGTATATTTTTGTGTTACTTAATCTGTGTTTTCCATAGTCAAGTTATGAAGGATTTAACTAAACATTCACTAATACCAATTGTAACGACCTTGGCCACTGTAGCTTAATACTGCTGTATATATCATTATATTGTCACTATATACAAGAAATCACATCCCATGCGACTAAATATTTTAGTAGTCATGGTAAATTTGATACATACATGAAATTCACATTACATTTTAAACAGAAGATAAAAAATTTGTTTTCATTGAGAATTCCAATATATCTCTTGTAAGATCAATGAATATCAATAAAACAACACTACATGGTAACATAGAGAAATTAAATATAAAAATGGGGTGAGATATGATGTTCAGTAAAAGTATGCATAAAGAAAATTATATCGTGAATAAATATGAACTATCAATATAGTATTGTTAATGACCAAAACAAAATCTATGTAGATAATAACTTGAGGATTATGTGTTAGGAATAAATTATTACCTAATAAATTTATATAATTAATCACATGAAATTTAACATATCCATAGATATTATATCTAATTGAATAATCACATTGACATCAATAACAAATATCATAATAAGAAAATTTATAATTCCTCACATCTAAAACTTATTTTCAATACATTTCACAGGTTAATTTGAAACTATGTGTAACGTAAATTTAATTTAGAAAAATGAGTTTCTCATGAGACCGATCGATGCATCACGGAGCTATCTATAACTTGGACCACCAATCACATAATAATTCCAATGTGTACCTCAAATTAAATAAGTAAAACATAATTAACGTTATGATACATATTGAAAAGATAAAATAAGAAATGATAATACTTACCCCAATGAAATAAAATTTATCATAAATCATATAGAGTAATATGATTAATGTTAATAAAATTAAACATACCTAGTCAAAATGACTATAAAAAATCCAAATAATTATTAAGGATGAAATTAATACATCATATCACAAGTGTATCATGTGTAAAATAAATTGTTTCAGACATTGATGAAAATACAAATTGTAAAAAAATAATAAAAAATACCTTGATGAAAATAAATTTCTCATTTTGAGAATATTTTTAAAACCAAAATTTTAGAGAAATTACTATTTTAAAAGAACATTAGAAACTTATAATCGATATTTAAACAAATATTAATCATGATGAAGGGAAATTTTGTACTTTTCAGACATGGTAAAATAAATATTCATTCCACATTTCTAGTAAATGACAATCCTCCCATGTTTGAGAAGGACAATAATATTCCATTAAAATATGTTTTAAAAAAGGAGAACATGGAAAAAATGTATTACATAAATCATGTTTATAATGTTAAATTTATTTTTTGAAACCATTTTTTGAAAAAATGGTTTTCGGAAAAAAAAAATTTCGAATGAAGTGAGAAATGAAGTCAAAATTTCATAAAAAAATTATTTCGTGATAATTTTATGTATAAAAGGGAGGGAAAATGGTACTATAAAATGAAAAGATAATGACTATGTAGTTGAGAATAAAATTAATGGATTTTTTTGTCAGTGAAAATTTAATTTTCATCAATGGAAAACAATGTATAAACAAATCTGATAAAAATAAGATTGGTACATTATTTTCAAACCACCTTGGTCACTTTTGAAAATTAAGCCACATATAAGGAGTAACATTATATAAAAACATAAGTAAAACTAAAATTAATATATTAATTATATAAAATATCAAAAAGGGATGTGTATACCCAACATAATGGAATAAATGGTGAATATGATATATATTTGACAGATGTCAATGTCACATGAAATCCATACTACTTGTTCGACTTCATTATTATGTGATTAAAACTAATGTATAATAAATATCAGTTAATTCTACATATATTACAGATAAATAATCATAGATATCATAATATATTATATTTAACTATAGTATACTATGACCAGTTTATTAAAAATATTTGTTAAAAGCAGTGTCTCAAGTGATAATTGATTTGTTTACCATGTATGTATTAGTTTTGTAATTTTATTCCTTTTATGTTGATAATGGTTACATCATCTCTACTTTTATAACCATGATATACATATAATATATTCATTATATATATATAGAGAGTAAACAATAAAATAGAGATATAGAAAATGGATTACACCATTCATGGGGATGGTAGACCATACATATGAATGAATGATGTTTTCACTTTTCTAAATGGATGGAATGAATGAAAGGTAAATAATATATCACCAAATAAAGTTTCATTATTATTTATTATGTAAGAAATATATTAATTATATCATCTATTATTACCATCAATGTATAAACAAATTGAGGAACATTTCACATCACTAAATAGATAAGGTAGTCTACACAGATGCATGATCGACATTATTATTTTGAAATGGATTTTAAGGTAAGATGTTAGATGAGATATTATATTTAAAGAAGTATGTTTTGGTCATAAATTTGACATATATTCATTAACATTATCCTTACTATGTTCCATGTGAATGGAAATTAAAAAACAAATCTTGTCACTTTGTGAGGCGGTAGTCTGCCATACACATGAGGAACATTTACATATTTTAAAAAAAATGTAATATATGAAGTTATATTAGATATTATAATTATATAAAAATAATTATATCTTAAATATAATATACATATTAAATATATCATTATATCCAACCATTATAAGTGTTTATTTAAAATGACAATAATCAATTTGTGAGGAAATATTCCATTGTACACCTGATCTATGATTTAGTTTCTCATTTGAAGGAAGTGGAGAGAAGAATAGGTTATTAAATTGACATAATAAATTATCAAAATATTTTATATACTTGTTTTTTTATATTTTATGTTTTAATAAAAAATTAGATGTTGAAAAATAAGAAAGAAAAATAAATTGATTTTTAATACGATTACCTAATATTAAAAAAACCTTCTTTAGATCTCCTCTTAAGGACCCCAGTCTTAATTTTTTTTGAATAATAATACCTATATAATGATTAAATGGACTTTAGGTAAATATATTGTTCTGTTTTTTTTATAATATGTTCTTGAGAGTTTTGTAGACATGAGAGGAGACAATTGCATTTTATAATTGAGGAGTGGAATTTTTTTTAATACTGAAAACAATTAAATAATGGGAAGTCACTCTAAACCCATGTGACAAAAAAATGATATATAATGGAGTGTATAAATTATATTATAAATCTAAAGCAAAAAAACATAAAAAATAAATGATTTTAAAATGTTATTTTTTTAAATTTTATGTTTACTTAGTTGTACCATTTCAGTTTTCACAATGATAACTAGTTTTTATCTTAAGTAATTTATGCATTGATCATTAAATAATATGATACATATTAGAAAAATTGGAAAAAATTATTCTAAATATTAAATTAAATTTTACAAATAAAAATTATATACTCCTCAAAAAATAATTTTGACATAACCACATATAAGGTGTGAAACCTCATTTTAATATTGACTAATGTAAATAGTTTTTTAATATATTTTTGAATAATTAGGGAAAAAATTTACATTTAAATTATTAAATAATATTTATTATTATGATTAAAATTAGGTAATAAATATTTTTAAATACAAATCACATATCTGAAAATTATTAATTTAAAGTTTACCCTGTATATGTGACAAAATGAGGATCTCTAATGAGAAAAATCTCATAAGTATAAAAAGTGTTGATATCAAAAATCAATATGAAATTGATTCCACTAACATAAATGGTACTTATTATATCATAATATTACTAATTATACTTTAAAAACAATTTTTAATCATAATTGAACCTCTAAATTATTTAAACAAAAAGGTTGTTTTCAATAAAAATTTGTATTTTCACTATTAATTGAAAAATTAAACTTGTTATAAAATTACCAAAAATTCTCTCCGTTAATTTTGAAATGATTATTTATTATTTATTTTTATTTTTTAAAACACACCTTTTCAAAAGTTTTATAAATTTATTTTAAAATATGTTCACAAATAATGATGAAAGAACCTTTTAGAAAAATATTGTCTTTGAGAAAAAAGTTATATTTCTTTCCGATAATTATTATTATGATTAAAATAAATTGATAGCCACTGAATTTATTTCATAAATTTGGAAATATATAATTTTCATAAATTAATTAGGCCTATTCATACCCTATAATTTAACTTATAGGTTATTACATTATATTATATTACCGTTAATTTTTTATTATGGGTTTCATGTCTCACAGGCATTAAAGAGAATGAATTTATTTGAAAATAAATATATTTTATAGTATTGGAGTTGTATATAATCTTATAAAATAGGTTTTGTGTGTCATATATACTATAGAACATGAAGTTTTAAAATATCAGGGCCTTACAAATCCTCTCCCTCACTCTCTTTATAATTCATCAGATGATATCTGAAGAAATTTGAATTCTTGTATAGAAGAATGGAAAGTGGGATTGTATGTAGTTAGATATAGAACTCCATATATCACTCATTTTTTATTTATGGATATTGTTCTAGAATTCATCAATAGAGATAATAAATCTACTTCCAATATCCTAGAACATTTCAAGACTTCTAGAGGACGGAGGGGTCAATATATCATTATTAGTAAAAGTTGGTTATTTTGGTTTCAAATGAAATGACCTCTCATTTGATAGAACATTTGGATAGATAGCTGGGTTTCAATAAGATATAATTTTATATGGATTACCATGGGGTTCATTTTTTTCATGTATGATTGGTGATTAAATATTTTATTGATATTGTGTCTAAATTGGTCTATATAATAATAAATAGGAAAAACAAATTTCTTTATGTTTCTCCACAAATCATTCTAATTAAAAATGTTTTCTCATCATTTCCAATATTTTTCCTATTATAGATCGTATTGCCTAATGATTTCCATTCATGAATATGAAGATGCTCTCTAATTTTATTTATTATTTTTATGGACATAAATGATCACATTGGGATAATTTGAGAACTATTATCATCCTTATTGAGGTGGGATGTCTCAAATTCCTCAGAATGATTGGTAACATGTGATCTATTTAATCTAAATGACCATGTTCTATTTTCAATTATCTCCATTATTGGTGTACTACACCCATGTTTTGTATGGTAGGACATGAGAGGTATCTATATGCAAGTAAAGTGGCCCAGTCTATAAAATTTTGATCAATGTTGCATATATCCTTCCAGCCATCATTGATTAGTTATTATGGGTGGTGGGTAGTGTGGATTTTTCATTATATAATTACAAATGGTTTGGTTAAAAAATATTTTTTCATACTTTTCTTTCATCTAATATCACTCATAAATAGGATATGATCTACAAAACTATTCTAAATGCAGTTGTTTATAATATGAATACAGATATATAAAGTGATATTTTTATGACATATATTCCTAATCAACCGTCTTATATTCCTCTATATAAAAGGAATTTATCATCAAATATGGCATAATATAATTCTATAAAAATTATTTATTCCCTAGTTGGATAATAAAAATTCATTATTGTGTCAAGATTTAGTCTAAAAAGGGGCATCTCTATACCATAAAAGTAAATATCATGTATTTCCTATAATCTGGAATATTTTGATCACCTTTTTAATAAAATTACCATGGTCATTAAAACTAGATGTTATCTTATAATTTCCATGGATTTCCATGTTTGAATGGACTCATTTTAATTGATCTTGTCATCTTAGCTCATGGGAATAATGAGTCAACTTATATCAAGTATGTGTATTTAAATGAACCATATATTTACATGGTGATTTGGAATATATATATTGATGTACACATCATTGAACATCCTAAATATGATTAGCAGGTATTCTTCATCACTGCATTGGCCCTTTCAAGCACTTGGTGCGAGATAGTTTTGAAATTACAATGAGAAACTATGATCATTATGGCTCGATCATTATGACCTTTGTGACTCATGTGGATTAGTGAAACTCTATCCTAGCTGAATAAAATATTCATAATAATGGTATAGACATCAATATAGAACAACATATCACTCTATTGAGTTTCATAATCGATGTGGCAGTAATTTTTGAATAATCAAGAATTTTCTCTCTTGATGGTCCTAAATATTATCTAAGCCTATGAATTAATTATTGATAGTGGAATAAATATTACTTATATATGGTGATAAGGAAACATGATGGTGGAATTTGGAAAATCATGGTCAACTTTTTTGGGATGTGGACATATTTGGAACACCTGGATCTCTCCCTTTGGACTGTAAGATTTTTTCTTATGTCGATACTCAAGGTATACATTTCATTCGACCAAGATGATCTTATTACTTCTTTATTTTTTATACAATTTATTTAATCCAACTTTATTTAAAATAGAAGAAAAATATTAAAATTAGTTTATGAGAATATAATTTACAATTGAAATACTAATTCTTTATTTGTAAATTAATGTTCTAATATGATAACTTGTGTGTTAGTAATCAGAAATCCAATAATTATTAATATATAACATTAATTATGTACATTTAGGCATTGTTAAAGGACTAACACATTTTATTGTAATAAATTATATCGTACATTGGATCTATCATCAATGATATTTTATTTATCAAATGATTAAGATAAAATATGTGTCCTCAGTGTTATTATTGATTATTTGTATAGCACATTAATTATGAATGAATAAATGAAATAAATTCATTTTTTTGGTAACTATAGAAACATTTTTCTTTTAATTTTAAATAATGGTATATATGGAAATATTAGATGATTACAATTCTACTCTCCCTTGATGATATTATATAGATTTTCAATAGGATTATATGATATCGTTTCCTATTTTCTATGCAGTAAATGATGTATATCTTGATAATAATCTTAGTATTTATGTTATTATTATTAATTCCATCAATAAAAACATTATTCTAAATAGTGAATGTATTCAGAGGATCATTAGATTTTATTGAGTATAATTTAAAAAAACGTATTTTATTTTTTAGGATCAATGTATTTTATGTTTATTGTTATGATAATGAAATTAAATATTATTAAGGACTAGAATAAGTGAATTGAATTTATATCAAACATTTATTTAGATGTTTTACTAGTATGTGTGATTGAATATTTTTTGTTGGAGAACCTAACTCATGTTGGTGGTACATTTCTATTTGATAATAATTTAATTATTTTAATTATTATTTCAGGAGTGTTTTTTATATATCACAAAAATATTATTTATTTATGAAGGGTTGTATAAGATAACATAAATCATAGTAAAATTCACATAGGACAATCCTATATAAAATATCCTATTGGAGAATAACTCAATAATGTATTTTACACATATCCCACTAATATAAAAAATTTTATAAAATATATTATCCATAATACAAAAAATCCATAGTATCTATTTAGAATTAAACATTTGATTTCCTAAATACTATTTCATTATAATAATGCTTATATATACACACTCTGGAACACAACATTTTGGATAAAGTTATATATCAAAACACAAACTCAAAGGATGTAAATAATAATTACAGGAAATTAAAATCTATCACACTCCATTCCATTAGATGGAAATAGAGGTTAAATAATTTGTAACAACATGCATGAAACCTATATCGATTCTACACATCCTCATTATACTTTATAATATAAAAATGTAATCTATCATGAACAAATACAACACACGTCCCATTAATAGTGCACAAATAGGATGTAACATCGCTAAAAAGTGATGTTAATTGCTGCCCTGATAATAGGGGTTTCTTTTATTTGTGAAAAAAAAGTGTTGATAAAGGGGGTCATTAATCCATGCTAAAAATGATGATAAATAACCCCCTTTATCATTATTAAAAATAGAAATGATAAAGGACTATCTGGTAGTAATGCGATATTAATATAACATTACACCCAACGTAAACATTTAATCTCAAGCAATTATATATTCATATAGTTGACGTCATGAATAAATAAATGTCAATGTATTTTATATAGAAAAAACTTTACTATTTACATTTCAAACAATGTTTTATATAATTACATATACAATTATCCAACAAATATTTTAAAAAATTAATATTTAATCTTATCACACCTTTGATCCTATATAAAAAATATATTCACATAGTATAAGTTTCCACCCAAATAATCTCAACACTAGAAAAAGATTCTGCCTATATAAGAAAACAAATTTTAAGTTAGTAATACTATAATACAATAAATTAAATATTAATATGGAATAATAAATTAAAAAAATAGAAATATTAAATGAAAAATATACATTTTCTTTTATACTAGTCACATTGTGAATTTTATTAAGGTGGGATTGATACCCACATGTCACAAATGAGTTATATGTAATTTTCATAAAATATCAAAATATTGTGAATATTCTTTCTCAGTTTTCAATATTTCCCTTATTATTTTTGTAAAATAATGTCCATTTTAAATAATTATACTTTTAATGTTATACTGGTCAGGTCGTGCATTGGATTGAGATGCGGTTGACTCCTACTTGTCACAAATTACAGACGGATCTTTTTTTATAAAGTATCAAGAAAATGAGAATGTGTTTTCTCTATTTTTAGTATGCTTATTGCGTTTTTAATAGGAATGTCATTTCAAACTAGAAACTCACATTATGAGTCATACCAGACACATCGTGTGTCAGTTTGATGTGAAAAAACTTCATACACATCACAAATGTTTTATGAGTTACTTTCTAAAATTATCAAGATAATCATAGACTGTTTTCTTGGTTTTCAATGAGTGAAATGTTTTCAAATAAAATGTCAATTTTAAACTAATAATGGTAACTATTAGTCATACTAGTCACAACTTGTGTTGGATTAAGGTTTGGTTGAATTTATAATGTAAAAAATGTCTCAGGGATAATTTAACTAAAGAATCAAAACAACTTGAATGAATATTCGTAGTTTTATGCATGTCACTTGTCCTTTTTGACATAAATTAATGTCAATTTTTAAAAAAAATACAGACATAAAGACATTCTGGTCCCAAAAAGAATCATATTGAGGTTTGGTTGACTCAAACAAATCAAAAATAACTCAATGATATTTTTCAAAAAAAATATCTTACAATTTTGAATGTGTTATTTTTTCATTTTTCAGCATGTCACTTGTTCTTTTTTACTTAAATTAATGTCAATTTTAAATAATAAAACACACATAGAATCATAATGATTTCACTATACATCGTGTTGAGGTATAGAAGATTCCTTAATATCAAAGATGAATTATATATTGTGTTTCTAATGTATAAACACAATCCAAATACGTTTTCTCAAGCTTCAGTGAGCCAGTTTTTTTTACTAAAATTACATTTCAAACTGGAATCACACATTTTGAGTCATACTGGTCACATAATGCATTATTTTGATGTGATACTACTTCATACACATCATAAAGGACATATGAATCACTATCAAAATTTATAAAGATAATTAGAGTGTGTTTTCTTTGTTTTTAGTAAGTAACAAAATTTGAGCTAAAATGTCAATTTTAATATGTTAATGGACAGTTTTTGTCATACCAGTCACACCCTTCCTCAGATTAATGTGTGGATGATTCCAACATGTTAGAAATCACTCATGTAACTTTTTCATAATGTTTCCAAATAATCAGAATGTGTTTTCTTGTTTATTAGTATGTCACTTGTTCTTTTTTACTTAAATTAATGTCCATTTCAAATAGAAAGACACATTTGGAGTTATAACCGTCACATTGTGCATTTTATTGAGGTGGGGTTGATTTATGAACATCATAAATGAATCATGGATTGTTCTACTAAATTATTAAAAATATATGACTGTGTTTTCTTGGTTTTCAGTATGTCACCTCTTCTTGTTTAATAAAATTTATGTCAATTTTAATTTAAAAGAGAAACTTTCTGTTATACTAGGCACATCATGAATCATAATGTGGTTTAGTTTACTCCTACACATCAAAAATGAAATATAGATAATTTTCATATAATATCATAATAATATGAATGTTTTCTCTACATTTTCAGTATGGCAGTTATGTTGTTTTACTAAATTTCCACTTTAAATTGGAGGCATGCATTTTGAATCACCCTGGTCTCATTATGCCCCAGTTTTATGTGAGACTACTACATGCACGTCAAGAATGTATTATGAATCATTTTCCTGAATTATAAATAATTTTGGAACTCATTTCCTTAGTTTTTAGTTAGTAACACATTTTGAACTAAATGTCAATTTTAAACTAATAACTAACACTGTTAGTCAAACCAATCATATTGTGTGCTGTATAGACGTGTCATTGATTCCTGTAAGTAAAAGATAACGCATGGATCATTTATCTAATGTATGAAAACAATATGAATGGATTTTCTTAGTTTTTATGTGTCATTTGTTCTTTTTTCAATATTTAATGTCAATTTAATATAAAAATACACACTTAAAGTCATATCAACCAGAACATGCATCAAATTATGGTGATATTGATTCACACATATTAAAAATGACATATAGATCATATTCCAAAAGTACCAAAAAAAATCCAAATTTATTTTCTCATCATTTAAGGTTTCACTAGTTATTTTTTCTAAATATAATTCTAGTTTTAAATAGAAAGACACAATTAGAGTTATAACGGTCACATCGTGCTTCAGACTAAAGTGCGGAATAATTCAACAAATCTCAAATGTCTTATGGATCATTACCATATAGTATAAAAACAATATTAATGAATTTCCTCAGTTTTGAGTAGGTCAGTTTCTCTAACACAAACAACAATAACCCCAAATATTACATAGATATATATAAAATTTTAATAGATTAATATTCCTTATATAACATAATATTCTATACAAGAATTGTTTAGGTCTTGTGCTTTTGGAAACATGGAAACATATATAACTAGTTCAAAAGAGTCTCTCATTAAGTAATTATTTACTAGAATCCTTCTTATAAAAATAATTTATGAAACCATTATTCATAACCTAAGGATATGAAACATTATATAGGGTGATCATTGATTATCAATAAGTTTTATCAATGCTGTTATCAGGGATCATATAATTATAAGATGAGTAGAAAGCTATTAAAAGATGACACTAACATAATAAACATACAACTTTAATATCATAAATCATAATCATGAGTCATGGATCAAAGGATTATAGTTCATAATAGAATAATATTAAAGGATCAATTAATATTATAAACTAAAAACATAACCTTCTAGTTATACCGAGCACATTATGTGTCAGATTGAGGTGAGACGGATTGTTTTGTGGATGACTATTACACAATTCATGGAAATGTTCGTGAATGCTATTTTGGGAAGTCATAAATTTATTTATACTAATGATAAATCCCACATTGGATTATTCATTTTGAATGACATTGCATTTCAGGCAACGTGTGGTTTCCTCTTCCACCAGAATTGAAAATGTTATCTCTTTTCTAGCATGTTGCATATATTTGAAAGGAAATTATGGAATACCAAATGATCTGTAAATAAAACAATTTAAATATTAGATAAAAATGATAAGTAAATAATCATTAATATTTTATATATAATGATCAAAATATTAATTAATTAAATAAATATTAGGGATTCACCATTATTCAATCATAATCCTTTTCTTTGTTCTTGTTATCTCAGTTGTAGGGTTGAAGTCTAATATCTGAAGAGAATTATTTGTTTTAAAAAAACAACCCCATTTTGAATAATGTAATCCACTTGTATAATAAAAATATTATAATTTTATTGATACAAAAAATAAATAAATAAAACACAAATAGGAAAAAAAATAAACTACTTCAATGGAAGCCGCATCTCTATTCTGTTTGAGAACATTCTCCCATCAGGTATGATGCCCATTAGTTTATGATCACATCTATATATTCTTGTGAATATGAGTTTTTTAAAATTTATAGTACTATTTGAAAAATAATAATACAAAAATGAATAATAAATATTTTAAATGAAATAGATATTATCGTAGAAAATACCTCTTTGGGGATACTAGTCTGTCCATGGAATATGATACTTCTCAGAAATTTGCTTTCATAATAACCACCATATAATCCATTTTTTTTGTTTTAGATAATTCATAAACATTGAGAAAAATATGTAATTTTTTATTTGTATTTGTATTGTGAAATATTATTATGTATAACCAAATAATTGTAAAGTTGTAGATCTTGTTAGGGTCGTTATACTTATCACTAGGAATCATTAATTGATTTTCATGATAATTATACACCACCCTTTCATAACCAAATCTTCATTAAATGATAATATAAATTATGTAACAAAATTTTTATTGAGAAATTGGTGAATATAGTTTACAAAAAACTGAATAATGATATCATGTGTGGCCTGATTGTTGGATATCAATGCATTGAATATAGGAAATGAATATTTAGAGTATCCCAGTTGACTGCAATGAGCATCTAATGGTGCCTAAAAAGAAAAAAAAGGAATAATTAGTGAAAGAAATTAAAATATGTTTAATATGATTAAATTGAATAGTTTTACCCCGCTACCATTGGTATTAAATGTAGCCTATCATTTGAATGTCTTATTTCAAACAATTTGACCAAACCTATAACTATTTCATCCTTTCATCATATCTATTTTGGGTTGTTCTATAATGATGATGTGAGGACTAATGAGTTCAAAAAAAATAATTGTATAAATCCATTCAATTGTTTTTTAAATATATGCAGGAAAAAATATGAAATATGTTTATTCATATTTAACACAGTATACTAGCTTTTGAGAAATCAAATCCTGAAAAAATACCACTTGTATACATTTACATCTAAGGTGCCTAGCCAATCAAATCCAAGGATATCATTTACATTCACAACACCAATGTATTATCCAACATCCTATCTATACATATTTTCTTCAAAATCTATTATGTGACTACTACCATATTTTAACTTTTTATCCACATGAACCATTAATGCTTGTAAATGAGGATATAGAATAGGCAGGGTAATGGTGCTATAGGTAGATAGTTTTGATTGATTGGTCAATCCTTTAGATGGTTTAGAGTTAGACATTCATTTCCCCCTTCTCCCTTTGTCTGTCAGTAACATAATTTATTAGTTAAGATCTTTTTTCAGTATTTTTTAATGGGTTATCTAGAAAAATAAATTCTAAATGAATACCTCTTGGTCAACATGTAATCTTACAAGTTATGGTGGTCATGTAATGATTGTTCCAACAAATTTTTACACAATAGGAATATCTTACTCAATAATTAGAATAGGTAGCTCAGTGCCCAACTCAGTGGATATGCTAATTGACCGTCTCACATGACCTCTTGGATGTGGTCTACTATGTAACATGTCATTTAGAATATTTACACCAAATCCCTCACTACAGGGTCATGGTTGGTTGTTGATAGATATAAATCATATTCATTATTACCATTTATGATATCAGTAAATGAATTATATCAGTGTATATGTAAAACATATTTCATAGAAATAGTTACTTGATCATTTATTATCTCATCTAAGATTGTTTTTTAGGGGAATTAATTGCATGAAATGTGCTGGGGGAGTGGAGAGTTCTCCAAGTGATGGTTTTTCATGAGTTTTTTCTTCTATTATCTTCCCCTAATTAAAGTACATATCAAATATATCTTCTATAGGAATTGTTCTTGAAGGGTAACTACTATTTATCTTATATGCTTTATTTCTTCACTTTGATACTCCTCTTGTTTTTTTCACAAAATATGTTTGGGGTGTAACCCCAATACCCACATCTCTCACGTGACGACATTGTTCTAGCTAATTCAAGGAAACCAATAGTATATGGTCAGCTAGTATAGGTGTTGATGATTCATGTGACTATGATAGATAGAAAATATATTAAAATAAGTGATTATTGTTATTTAATAGCGATTTAAGGAAAAACAAAATTTTTATTATGTCTTACATACACATGATTCCATCACTTTTTGTGTGTTTTCATCTATTAAGATCCCACTGTTATTTAACAATTCTTCCATCCATATCACATGGTGTGGGATGGATGTTACTTTGGTTTTGGATTCATCAATCATCATATAAATTGAGAAACCTAATTATGTTTTATTTCATTCCACAAAAAAGAGTTACGATAGATTTAAAATATTAACAAATTATTTTTTTCAATTGAATCATACCCCATATATGCATTATAGTAGGGATGTGTAGTTTTTCCTACCCAATACTTATCTCAAAAAAAATAGTTTATATTTTATAAATAATAAATTATCATTCAATTTAATAAATACACATATCATCAAAAAACATATTACTATCCATAATGTACCTAAATATGCACATCTTTATGATGGAAGGTAAACGCATCCCACGCTTCTTGGGTTATCAGGTGTGCATGGAATGTTAGTGGGAACATGATTATTTTCCCACAAGAATCATTAAGATGGTGTCTCGTTATAAATGTGTGAATGCCTCTGTGAATCCTTCCAGTGATAATTCATAAATATATCTTTTGGTAATCATCTACTATAAATGTTATCTTCAAGGAATGATAAAGATAAATTCAACGTTTCATTATATTTTAGTAAAATAAAAAAAATGACATGATAATTTACTATAATAAATTCTCATATTAGTTTATTAAGAATGCCCTCAACATGGATCCAAGAATCTATATCAATCAACAATCAATATTGAGTGATGATTCCAATCTAACTATTGAACATGGCCTTATTATGGTTAACATGATGGTCGTGCACATTCCATCTAACCTCATATTTTTTTCCTCTATTTTTTTCCTTAATGATTTTTTCTAAAACCGTCAAACTAAAATGCTCTTATTTTTTACATCATTAGTCCTTCGTTGAATACAATTTCCTTGGATTCAAAATCGTAAATGTGATCCACTGGATAGGTTGCATCGTCATGTTTATATTTTCATCATACATCTACACTAGGAGTCAAACAAGTTGAAAACCCCACTATTCCATATTATTGGGAGTAGCAGCACATGAAAAGGTTCATTGTTCCCCTCCACTATGAGTAGTAGTAGGTTCAAAGACAAATATTTATTCGGGAGTGAGAGCACTAGCATGTGCAAATGTCATTATCTATAGAATTTGTTAAACATTTATTTTAGATTACATAAATGTAGTGGTGAATGGATAATAATACGAGTTAACAAGAGGTATAATACAAAAAAATCTGATTATTGGGCTCTATTTTTTAAAAGGATGAAGGGATTTGACCCCCCTAACTGTTGCCCAAATCCTTTCATTTTGGTATCTTCTGAAATAAAATACAGTATCTACAGTAGGAACACTGTGAAATGATTGTGTGTTCCCAATTAAAGGATCCTTAACTGATTTTTCATCTGACCCTTCATTGGTTTTGGTAAATAATATAACTATTGACCTCTTTCCATTTGATGGATCTATAACATAAAATACTTGTACTACCTATGATCCCATTATAAATCATTCTTTTTTAACCCTTATAAAAATAAATATTCATGAATCCAAATTAATTTATTTTATCATCACTCCTATTATCAAGAAACTTGCATTGAAATATCATAACTTGGAATGTTTAATAATCCAACTCCCAATTCAATTATATGATGCCAAAGTATGACCTATTAAAAAAAATTGAATTTTTATCCTTTTTACAAGAAACATGCATCACTACAGCCACATGTGTAACATAATGTTTTACAGGGTAATATATTCATCATGTTCATTTGTATATAACATATAATAATTAATTACATTACCATTGAATGATAATACATAAAATATTGGTCATATGGCATGACTTTAATGTCATTTTGAAACTAAACCTGGATATTTATCTGACTCCTTAGAAATATGGTCTGTAAACCATCCTATAAACGGTCCATTATGTGTATTGATATCCATCATTCAACCATTAATGCATTAAAATGCCTCATAATTTTTTATTGGGTTTCAACATATTGGAAATCCTCTAAACTGTTAAATAAAATGTAAAGGAGGGCCTACTTACAGCCTTTAATATTGATTGTGATAACATCTCTTTAAGAAATTCCTTCACCCAAAATCCACCTAATGAGATGAGATTCTGATAGACTAATTCCTTCCACACCGGATTGGTATTTGGGAAGAAATTAAATGGCATCCTCAACAATATATCACTGTATAATACAACCCTCTAGCCGATGTTTATTTTTGACATACCCATTAAAAATATTAATATATCATCCAATGTGGTAAGTCCTTTTATAGTGTATAAGGACACATAGTTGAATCTCCCTCACCTATGGAACCTTCTAATTAACCATCATATCAAAAAAATTTGGGGGGATGAAAATTTCTAATTCACATAAAATGATAGAAATTTATATTTTCATAGTTAAAATTGTTTCCAGTTCCATATATTTAATTCATATAGATTTGAATAAGAAAAAACATTGGTTAATTATTGACAAACATTCTAGGGATAAATTCAACATCAGGACATAAGAAATAAACATGGATGTCATGTGATTTCATACCCTTTATCTTTAAATATGTCTTTAAAATGATGTTCTTTCTATTCAATTAATACCCCTCAAGAATAATTACATTATTAAAGAAGTTTAAAACACAGTATCTATCCTTCCTGGAAAGAGTGTAATAACCTGGAGGAAGAAAAGTTCATTTTTCACCCTTCACTAGAGCCAAGTATTCTTGTATTCCCATGTCATCAATGTCCAACATTTCCTGAATTCCATAATTTTTTTAGGTAAATTTAGTAATGTACTAGTGACACTATCACATACATTTTTTTAACATGTATAAAATCATGAATATGTTTCATGTACAAACAATTCAGTATGATAATTCAAAAAAACTTATCCTTTTTTCAAATTAGTTTTCAAAAGTTTTTTGAAAATAGTTTACCAAAACTATATTCCACAACATTTAATCTCTCAAATATCTTATCACCTAATATTGGAGATTATGTTTTATATTATTCTAAACATTAATCAAAATATGTCACCCATGATCACTACTTATTCCATCAGTTTAGAAATCAGTGATTTCCTAGAAACGTGTTTTTTTATGAATGTTTCAACCTAATTTATTGTGTACCTTTTTCAAAAACAAGAAACACTTGAGCTCCGTTGAAGTTATATCATAGAAAATTTCCATAATAAGGAAATTTGATTATAGTCCATTAAAACATGGATGTCAATGTGAAATCTTCATTTCTATAAGCATCATAAAACATAGAACCATAATCTTACAATAATTTAATATCCTCATTCATTAGAGAAAAATAAATATCAATATCATTATCTAGTTGTTTTGGTCCTAATATAATCATAGATAACATTATGTATTTTTTCATGCATAACCACAGTGGAATGTTATAAATTTCTAACATAATCAACAATATACTATGATTTCTTCTTTGAAAACCAAAAGTATTAAATCTATCTGTAAATAACACAAGACAAAGGATTATAGGATTTTTTTTTCAAAATTTTGGATACTCATGATCAATTATCTTCCACTAAAGAGACTATACTGGGTGATGTAGTTTCCTATATTTATTTCTGTATCTTTGTACCACGACAATTTCCATTTAGTCTTGTCACATATGTATAGGCTCCAGGCCCTTGTAATAATTTTTATGTTCCAAATAAATTTCATAAGACCGGATTCATCATTCTTGTATCGATAAGTACTACATAATATGATTTTTATGTGATTTTTTGTCCTGTTTAAACAATATAAAAACATTTAGGAAAGAATTTTTTCTTTCAAATATCATACCCTTCGAGCATTGAAATCATTTGGTGTCATATATTCGGCTAAGAAGCTCATTATTATCTAAAGAATTTAATTTAACAGATAATGTAGTTCCCAAAAACTGGTTCCACTCAATCCGTTTCAATATTTAAAATTATACAGCTTTAGAATGAATAACATTTCATTATATTTAGTAAAACTATCATATAATGTGATCTATGGACAAATTTTCATCTTCTATAAAAGAAATTGTGCAATCATGATGTTTATCTTCATCTGTATATATCATTTCCTCAATATGATCATCGTCATCATTTACATCTGTAATCACATTCTTTAAACGGTCTTATTAATTATCCAAACATTTAATCATTTCAGAGGATCCCTAAAATATAGTGTTATCGCAAAAACTAGACACATTTAATTTTCCCCATGTTTATTCAAACATTTATAACTTTGATATATTTCATGACAGATCAAGTTTTCTTCCAACTGATCTGGAATAATTACTCTTGACAAAATATTGAGTAAAAAAATACAATGTATTTTGGAAGGGTCATTTGGTTGATCTTTTGAAACAATTATGACTCTTTCAATGCATCTTAATAATTGTTTATCTAGCGATTGGCATCCATCTATTCATTATTCATATCAATCATATATTATTTGTAAATATTAATACTTGACAAACTAAATACAAATAATATTGATATAAAAATTAACCTAGACTAAAAATTGTTATAGAATTTAATTCTCTTTTTATATTTATCCCCAATATCCATGTTCTAGAACCAGGATCCTTCATTTAGGATCTTTTAGTTAAATCAATATTCATCTATTCTAGTAATTCCTTCGTTGGTCCAACTAATAATAATTAATCCACATAAATATGTAAAATGAAAAAAAAGTTGATCATAATACAACTTCATATAGTATAAATTATTTAAATTACACTGCATGGACATTAATTCTATCTTGAGAGCATTGAAATAATAGTGTTACTTCCTTTTTTCCTTCAAAAACCCACAAGAACTGCATTTGTGGATGGAACTGAACCATCTATTACATTTATCTTGACACCATCCAATTGGTCTATACTAATCCCTTCCTTCGAATCTCAATGAAGTAAAATAATTATTAAATACATTTGTTCTAGAAATAAACCTTCAATGAAAACCAAGCTGAGAACCATCTGAATAATTATATTTTTTAATGTATTATAGGAAATATAACTGAAATAAAATCATTCTAGTTATTGAAATAAAATTACAACTGAGGACTCTTGAGCTATTTTTTATCATACACTTTCTCATTTAGAAGATAAATCTAATGGTTCTATATATCCCTCTTTCCTGGTTCCATTTCAACTATCTATAACATATCAAAATCATAGAGTGAATTAAATTATATATTTTTTTACTCACACTACAATGAGGAAAATTATAGGAATTTTTGAATCCTAAAAAATAAAATATATACCTAACATTCCAAGACAATCCTCATTAGATATAACCTTATATACTATGAAATCCATACAACTAGGGGAAATTGGTGAGCCTGTGAGCTATCTACTGTAGTACACATCGGGAACTATTTCATAATTCATAAGGCTCCCATGGAGCCAAACAAGTGGAAGAGAGAAACAACAATCCATTGATCATCACATGAATAAATACAATATATATAGTAAATCACATGACAAATATAACACCCTCACTAGAAATACACCACTTTCACATCCATTAATAAGCATCAAGAATTTCATATTAACAATCAATCGCATTCCACTTATAGAAAATTCCATAATACGAATACCAAACAAGTAACCCCATAATTTAAACCGTAAAGGTGTTGTTGGACTAACATTTGGTTTAAGAGTTGAAATAGTGTTAAAATTAATTCACCATTTGCAGAGGTGAGACCATGATGGATATCCTATGTGTTGGATAGAGATAGTGACATTCCCTTTCCATGGTGTTATTATCAATCTCCTTTTCTTATCAATATAATTTATTGGTTTTATAAATTATATAAAAATATAATCATAAATTATCATGGAAAAACTACTTTTCATATGTCCTTTGAAAACTATTTTTGAAATCCAATTTGAAATCCAATTAAAAAAAATGACCATGTACACAAATACAATATTAAAATATCACCCCTTTTTCAAATAAACTAATCAAATCCATTCACTAATTCACAAAACCAAAACCCATTTTTTAAAGGATTCAAGGAAAATTCACGACCCAACATTCTTAATCATCTAAAATGAGACACGACCCTTTATTATTTTTGAAGATGTTTTTCCAAAAATCATAGCTTCTAAATTATTAAATAATGAAAAATGTAAACACGAAAGTAGATGGGGTCGAACAAAGGTAAACCAAAATTAAATTTATTTATAATGGAGACATTTTATATTAAATATATTAAAATAAAACCAAATGAATAATTTATCTTTATTCCATATGGTGACCTATACATCAAATTATCATTATATATTTTTAAAGTGACTATATAACACAACTATAAAAGTGTTCCCCATTTCATTTACTAGTATCATAAATAACTATGTATAAATACACACAACTCTGTATATGTATGGTGTGAGAAAATAACCTGGTAAGATGTCATAATATATTTTATATCATTTATTTTTTATGACAAACGAAATAATTCTAGTTTTCGGTAAATTAATGAAAATTATTTTATAAAATGACGTTCATTAAATAAAACTAACAAAACATATATTTTTATTTTAATGAAGTCATAATATACAAAGATTAAACTATATGATAAATTAATAATAAAATATCAAGTTTCAACCAATAAAGGGTACCTAAAAAGTCATATGAAGATAATCTAAGTTGAAAAATTAATGGAATCATCACATTATAATATTATTTCAATAAAAATTCAGAAAAATCAAAAAATCATTATCTCCCACTCTTGAATCAAACCAAACAAATAACTAATACATCAAAAAAGATTTGAACCACTAAAATCCTATAATTAATCATAAAATATCTTATAATTCCATATAAAATAATAACATACCATATTTTTTGAGGTTCGGTGGCGGCAATTGGGTTTTATGGTGGTAGTGTCAAGGTAGGCGGTGGCGGTAGTGGCAGTGGAGGTCGTGGAGGGGTTTGCAGAGGAGGTGGGGTTCACACTGGAGGTGGGTTCATGGAGGAGGATGGATTTGCGTTGGATGTGGGGTTCTATGATGGAGATGGGGTTCACGGCATAGGTGGAATCGTGGTGGAGGAGGGTTTCTTAATGGATGTGTGGTTCAACATGCTACAAATGTGCAGTTTGTGGTGTAGGTTGGGTTCACTATAGAGGATCGATTCATAGTGGTGAAGGATGGATTTGTGATAGTATAGTAGAGGTTGGGGTAGAAGAGGTTTCAATGGGAAAGGAGGGGTTAACAACGATGGGGGAGGGGTCGGGGTAGTGGTGGGGATGGAGGAGGTAGAGTTCGTATTACTAGAGAAACTGAGATATACGAGAGAAGAAGTTGGCTTTCAAGGTTCAATTATAAAATTAGGTAATGTTTTTATCTATTCTAGTTAAAAAGCGATTATAATGGTATGTTGTATCAGCTGTAATATAGAAATCCCTAATTAAACATTCCTTTATCACTGCTTTTTTAGCACTGATAAAGGCTTATATTTATCTGCGCTACAAATCACTAGTAAATATAAAAAGTTAATAATTTATTTATATTATTACGTTTATATTTATAAAAATAAAAATAATAAATATATATTTAACTATTCATAGATATCATTATAAATAAATATATATTTCTTTAAATAATTATATAATTACAATAACTATAATTTATATATTAATAATTTTATTAATATATATAATTAGTATATTTATTGTAATTATATACTTATTTAATTATTTGTGTATTTATTTATAATTATAATTATAAATATTTATATCTATTTAAAATTATATATATATAACATTAAAATGATAATATATTTTTTTAGTTTTATAATTATTTAAATAAATAATTATTTATTTATAACAATATTTATATATAAATACATATTTATTTTTAATTAATAATTATAATAAATTTTCATTTATTTATATTTGTAATTATAAATATAAATATAAATATAAATATATTTATTTTTTATTTAATTTTTTTTTAAAATATTGAAAATAAATTTATAATATTATAAATATATAAAATTAATATATTTATTATAATTTCATAAATTTTTAAATATATTTATATTTATTTAGAATTATAATTATAACTATTTGTATTTAAATATTACTATTTTTAAGTAAATATATATAATTAATATATTTATTATAATTTTATAATTATTTATCTATATCGATACTTATTTTCAATTAGAATGATAAATATTTTTATTTATTTAGAAATATATGTATTTATTTATATGTTTATTTATATAATCATATATATTTATTTCATTATATGTCTAATAAGAATAATTATTATAATTTCATAATTATATATATATATATATATTTATAATTATAATTATGAATAAATATTTTAATTAATATATATATATATATAATAGATGGTTCTATTGTAACATTATAATTATATATATATATAGTTAGTTATGATTAATATTGAAAATAATTATATTTACAAAGTATTTATATACAATTAAAATTTTGTAGTTATAAATATAATTAATATAATAATTATTTAAATATATTTATTGTAATTTAAAAATTGATTTTGAGAAAATAATAGATTCATGGGTATAACAAGAATGAATCATATAGATAGTCATTATAGATAATATAAAATGAGTCTTCACATATGAAAAACACGAATAATAATAATGGTGTAATATATAAATGAACGTTCATAATGAATACATAACATATATACACGTCAACGATATGAAATTATAGTGGATTGCCTCTTCTAGTGGCTCTCCAAGTGTAGAAATGCCCTTTCCTCTGATGATGATGATCATGGTTCCCCCTCACCCCTTGAGGGGGGAATTTCATTCTCATTCATCTCCAATGTTGCATCGTCCCACCTTACTTCCCTTCTCAAATCCATATTTCCTCCCCCGGTTTCTGTGGATTCAAATATGTCCGAATGTACCAGATTTATACCATGGTTCACCTCGACTCTCTTTAGCACCTTTGGAGTTCAATAATGCTTCAGACAAGTTCAACCTGACTCTGGTGGCTCAATTTCATTAGTGACTGCCTTCTATTTATGTGTTTGATCATTTCATCTTTCAAGCATAGGATTTACAAGATCATGTGGTCATTGGCCTTCTATATAATAGGCACATCACGAATAGATTTGGGTCAATGGAATACCTCATCATTGCATGGTCTAAATCTCCTCATAGATGAGAAGATCCATTTTTTATCTTCTTCGACGGAACATAGAATTCCACATATAGAGATATAATTCATCTACGATGATTTGGGTATGTATCCATAGTGTTCTTCTTCCCTTCAAGAACCTTTCTATTTTAGGTATTCTTGAGTATTTGGTCGGTCAGTACCTATGATTTGATATCAAAATAGATGTGGTGGTTCACCAAATATTCCCTCATCTATGTGTGGAGGTTGACGTTTCCAAGAATTCAATAAAATGGGATTGGATTACTTATAAATTGCAATTCCGATGGAGGCAAGCTGTTATGTTTGATTTGCAGACAGAGTTTTTAGTTATTGCAACATGTTTGGAAATCTAGCTTTAGTTTGTTATAGTGGGTCATTTTGCATGAATGTTCAAGGGGGAAGGAATTTTGAACCTTCTGTTCATAAAGGCTATGTAGTGGAGAACCTAAATATATATGGAATAGAACATCCAAAGGGTTGAATGTAGGAAGGAGAAGCTATAAATTCATAGCATCGGGTGGTGGATTTCTTAGGTAGTGGTGGCACTAAAATGTGGGTGGTCCTATGAGCTCGGGTGATGACATGATGCTAATGAAACCAATGGTGTTACCTCTTGAACCATAGTTCAATGCAATTTTTTTATAGGTAAAAATGGGATTTGATAGTTTCATGGGGTGTACATGAGACCACATTACTATTCGAGTACTCTGTATTGGTGGAAATTCCTAGAAGTGAAATAGTAAGTATTGAGTTGGGAAATTTCTTTGAACATCTACCCATTGATACATAGTTTGATCCGGAGGAATGTGAGGTTCATTTGGAATCTATTAGTGAAGATGTAGTAAGGGATGCAGATTTTGATGGAAAAGACAATACGGAATTCCGTCTTTGTTTGAAATGAGTGTTCGAAACAGCAATTAGGATGCATCCTTTGATGACCATGTCAGTGGTGAAGGTTCTCACTGCATGGGTTTTGAGGATAATAACACATAGACCTGATTCATGGGAGGTGGTTTGGAATAGCCAGTAGGATCGGATGCACCTATTCGGGATTAAAATGTCGCTCATGATACTCACTCGTGATCCATTAACATCCATGATAATATTTTAAAATTTTAAAAATATTTGATCATCTTTGATAAATTTAAAAATGTAACTGATGATTATAAAGAGACAATAAGCAACCCCCCTCAAACTGTTAGATGTGGTAAAGTCTCTTTCAAAGATATTGCCGAACATGGGATGCTAATGTCTAATAATACTACTCCCCCAATGATTAGGCCATGAAATGATTACTCTAATTTTCTTAGTGAAGTGTCCACTAGGTCCTCTTCGAAGCCCTTGAATGACACTAATTTTAAGCGAGGGAAGCCAAAAAAGTAATTGAAACAGCAAAGGCTTTGGGGGATGTATCCTATGATCCTAAAGATATAGACAAACTCACAATATCAATGGGAATCGATGGATGATTGTGAAAATTCTGGTTATGATTGTGGTGATGATGTTGATCCCTATGACATGTAGCTGTTTTGGTTATAAATTTATTTAATGTTTCATATTTCATGTACTACATTGACTTTACTTTTTTAAATATAGTTTGGGGGTCCAGGCTTTCTTGGTCTCGAATTTTTTCTATATAATCATCATTTATAGTCACGTATCAATGTATTTATTTATCATATTTATTGGAAAAAAATATTTATATAAATATATATTTATTTACTTATAATTATAAATTTAAATATACATATTTAAAAAGTATATATATATATATGTAAATATTATAAATATAATAAATATATATATTAATTAATGAAATTTCATATAGTATTATAATTATTTACATATATATTTTTTAATTATAATCATATAAATACATTTTTAAAATATTATATATATAATTGAATTATAAAAAAATATTAATTATAAACTTGATTTTTTTATTTAATGTATATAAATGATAATAATTTTCTAATATAAATATAATAATTTTATATAAATTAAAAATAGTATTTTTAAATAGTTATCAGCACTAATAATATAGCTGATAAATTCACCCTTTATCAGCACAAAAAGCATTTATAAAGGGTAAACCTTTATAAATTCATTTTTATTGCTCATAAATTGTACATTTATCAAACCTTTTAGCTTGTGCTAATAAAGGCACTACTTTTCTCCATATTTACTGTTTAGCATTGATTAATGTTGGTGCATCCCTTTCAAGGGTATGTGGATGTGAACCCAGTTAATCTAGTGGATGAAATTTCATCACAAAAAGAAATTGGACTCATATATAAACAAATTATTTTTATCCTCATGCCATCTATAATTTTGTTAATTTATTTAAAATTATAATAAAATTTAATAAATGTGGAAAATTTTAATCACAACACTATAATAGGGATAAAACGTCACTATGTATATCAAATATCTTTTAGTTAAAACTTACAACATTTATAACTAAAATTATGATAACATCATGCTAATTGTATACTCACGTGATAGTTAAATAAATATTATATTAATTAATCACTGCTATTATATTTCAAAATAATTCTTTTATTGTAAAAGTGAATGGAATGAACTCTATCATTAACTAATCATTATTCTATCATAAATATATTTAAATATAAAATAACAAACATTATCACTATTATAATATTTTTTACATTTTTCAGCAACCTATTAATTCACCTTGTTCAGAATACCTCTAATTTTATTTTCAACTATCTATTATTCATGGAATAAAATATTATTTCTCAATTGTATATAATAAAATGAAGGTTAGAGTCGGGTTATTATATTCCTTGGTAATCTTTATCATCAACATATTATTTCCATATAGTCATTTAACACATTCCGTACACTGTAAAATAAGGAACACAAGGAAATACACCAATGTAGAAGATATGCGAAGGTATATTATTTTTTAGTGAATGAGATAAAAATTACCATAGTAGATTAAAAATGTTCCCCCATCACCAATATCAACTAGTATAAAAATAAAAAAAAATTAACATCCTTTGAATTATACAATTTAATTTATATTATACACTTATGATGAAAACAAATTAATTAATATAATTTTCCATGGGAAAGTTCCGCCAATAAATTCCAAAGAAAACATTTGTATAATAATAGAACATTATTTTTCATTATATAAAATTACACACACACACACACACATATATATATATATCATTATTTTTTAGTATATTTGAATTGAAATAGTAATATATTTTTATCAACATTGGTAAAAACAATATTCCATGTTCAATGAAGACAAATAATTTTCTCATGAGACCATAAAATACAATTTCTCTTTTCATATACTAAATGGAATTAATTCCCAAAAAAGTTCATGTGCAATGAGATTGAACATTACATGTGTCTACAATATGTAAACTTGTAAAAAACTATATTCTTGATATTTTATTACTTATCTCAAATGGAACATCCAAGAAAAAAATTACTATTATCATTAGAGGAAACATTCACATAAGATCACTTAAAAATGAATAAATATTTTAGAATAAATATTTTAGGTCCTTAAACTCTCATATACGGCTCTAAGACCCATGTGGTCTAACGCGTCAATCATTATCTATAACTATCATAAATTAAATAAGATAATATTAAATGAACATTTCTTTATAGTCCATTATCATTCAATATAATTGTAAAATCAATAAATCTACCATAATAACAAAATAATTTTGATAAATACAATGAAATAAATTCGAATGATATTAAAAATATGAGATAATTAAAAAACTATTACATTCGGCTCAAAATAAATTGGAAAATCCATTTTATATAACTCTTAACTAAAAAATTAAAATGAAAATAGTAATGTAATAAGCCTCAAATAAAATGAAACACCATAACGATATAAAAATATAAAATATATAAAATAATTATTAATTAATGTAAAATAAATGTCCCAAATTAGACATAAATAGATACGAAAACTCATAAATGGAATGACAACCACAAACCACATTTCATATATACCATAATGATAGTAAAATAGATGAAACTCAAACTAAGGGCCACCAAATTCATGATTTAAAGCCTATTTTTGACTCTATTAAATAAATATAAAATAGATGTATGATGTGTTAGAGATTTTATAAATATAACACATAGGTTCCTCCAAAAAATATTCATCATGGAATTAAAATAGTTTTCATTAGTGAAATAAAAAAATGTACACAAGATTGGATAATAAAGTCATCAATCATAGGGTAAGTCAATTATATTTTTTTAATCAAAAATATCATGGAATGAAAAATATAAATATAATATGACAAATATGTATATATGTATGCGTGCAAAAATTTATGAAAATATATATATATATATATATATATAATAACATAATTAAATGAATTTATATTTGGTTTCCTCTAATGAACATTCTCAAATAAACTCATCACCAATACTTAAACAAAACACATCATATTTCACAAAATTTATTTCCCTATATAATCCAAATTTTAAACCATATGATCAGAAAAACGTCATTATCATCATGGGGGAAAATGTTGAAGTTATTTTTAATATTATTGTATCTCCATATATAGGTGTCATAAAAAGTATATATTATAGATAAAATAATGCAATTATGTCCAAATACAAAAATAATAAGAATTTAATACACTCTAAAACACTTTTTAATCACTTAACACTAAATTATTATATAATTATGGAAGCATTGATAGTTTTCTGAATTCATTCATTCCCCAAATATTCAATATATTACAATTTTAATGCATTCTGAAGAGAATAAATTCTTAAATATATGTTTTATAAAAAATTATTTCTAATTTATCTGTTAATTATATACGTTAAATAGAGATAAAAACCAAATACCGATTTCCAAATTTCCACATACCTATTTCATGATCAATATGGATATAAATATATACCCTATCATAATGATTAAAGATAATATAAAACATTAAAAATTAATATTTATCACCTCCTAAATAAACTATATAAAATACCTCCCATTTTGAATCGTACCTCCTCCTAATTTTATATAATTATTATTTGAGGCATCTATTTTAGAGTTCTTTTAATGATTATTACTAGTGTGATTCCCCTAATATAGTTTTATTGATACTTTAATAATAGAGAAATGGATGGTAAAGGAGGTTTGGGGGTGGCACTATTGTTTGTTGTTCTATGATAGACCCTTAAAATAATATAATGAACTTGTCTAGGAAATTTGTGACATTAATTAAAGGAAAAACGTGGAATAATATTCCTATAAGTATGTGGAACAACTCCAAAATCATTTCCAAAAAAAATTATATACTTTATTATCCCATCATAAAAGAAATAATTATTATCTATGGGTTTTTCTATATAGTTGTTGAACCCTTGATATATAACTAAAGGATTCTTTAAAAAAGATAATGAAATACAGTTAACACCCACGAGTTGTATATTATGGAATCTTGGTTAAATAAAGGATAATACCTAGAAAAGGATTTATTATATGATGTTACATTAAACTAATTTATTAAAAAATATTATTGGAAATATTTAAAAATGATGTATATCAATGTAATCAGAACTCTTCTTGGGATTATTCTCATATTACATATAAAGTTATCAATTTAATGTTATTCTTGGATGATAAATTATTCTTGTTGTGTTTATATATAGACCCTGTATTTTTTCACTACCACAAAAATGGCTTTACATAACACCACCCTTTAACAATGCTAAAAATGTACTGATAAGGATACCCCATTTATCATTGATTTTTTTAGAAATTTCAAAAGTTCCAATTTTATCAGTTCTTTTTTACTAGTTCAGATAAATGGTATATTTAAAAATAAATTTTCATTAAAAATTATATATTAAAAAACATTAATATTTTTATTGATATAAATATAATATATATATTATTAAAATATGTATTAGATAAGGTAGATAGGCATATGCACTTGATATATTATATATTTAGTGAAAATGGGTTGTAAAATAATTTATAAAATATTTCTAACTAATAAATAACATATTATATATAGATTAATTGTCTTCTAATAATAACTTGAAGATAAATATATTAAGAAATCAAAAAACATCTACAATATGTTATCTCGAACATAAAATGGACATAACTTTTGTTCCAGTTGTTTCTTTGAGCTCTACCACATATCAAATTGGTGTCTGTGATGAGGTGTACACTGTAGAGGTTTGAACTGAACACTATGAGCTTTTTCCTATTTTTCATCACCCAAAAAGACTAAGAAGTCCTCCAAAACTGAGTTTTTAGTCAGGGTACCTCAATATTTTAACATTCGATGGATTTTTAGCCTTGTTTAAGAGAGGCATTATTTATATTTTTTAGTGGTGACTCCATTTATTTTAAGTCTTACAATCCTATAGATATTATGATATTAATATATTGTCATTTTACATAATGTACTATTATTTTTATTAAAATATATAACTATATAAACATATTTTTTATATATTAATACATAAAAATTAAATTTTATAAATGAATTATTTATTATATTTACATATAAAATATCTTCTCAAATATATAAGCCATATATAAATAAAAAATAATATCCATTTTATTTAAAATAATAAATATATGAATATTTATATACATATATAATGTGTATTGTGTGTGTATATATGTGTGTATGTGTGTGTAATAACAAATTCATATATATTATCTATATATTCTAATAGATGTATATAAATATTAATAAATAATATATTTAAATATGTAAAATATACAATATTATATTTATATATACATATATGTAATATATATTTGTAGTCATGTATTTAATTATTTATAAACACACACAAATAGAAAATGAATTTTATAAATGTATTTAATAATAATCATATAAATATATATTATGATATGAATAAATATATGGATAAAAAATATTACTACATGTATATATATAAATATAAATAAATATAAATATTTATTAATATATGAATAAAAATAAAAAATATATAACTATAACTTTATATTTTTTATTATATATATTAATAAACCGATATATATATACTAATATAACTATATATATTAATATAAATATTTATTTATATATGATTCAATATATATAAATATATATAAAAATCAATAGATATATCATAAAATAGAGAAAAAAATATGATGGATGTGTGGTAAAGTTGAAGGCACCCAAGGGATAGGTCTTGGGTTTGAATCCTTGTAGAGGCATGGGTGCGTCGATGGGTGAAAGGGGATACTAGATATGTTAAAGGGGAAGGGGCATAGATCTATTAAAGGGGGATGACATCACTAAAAAATATTGATTTTACATATATATATTTATTAGATATATTTATGTATGGAATAATAGTAAAAGTAATTTTAATTCGTTATTATATAGAATGTTGGGATCATTATAATACAAAAATGTGTTGGAAAATGGTTTATTTTGAACAGAGGGATAAAGTGTGTTATATTTAATAAATATATGAGTGTTATAATTTATAATTTCAATTATTAACCATTGACATATCATAAAATAATTATAATAAATTATTTCAGATAGATTAATTCCAGATTATATTTAGACATACATAAATAGAATTCATGTTAAACTATTTCCCCAAATAAAAAATTTCATATTACATATCATTAGGCAAGTTTTTTTTAATCCATATTTCTTAAGTGTATATAGATATTTTACAATAAATGATGATTTATTTACAAATAATGAAAATATAATAATTCGGAAACATCAAAAAATCAATTTATTTAAGATGACACATTCATCTTTTTTTAATCAATGATAATTTTAAAAGGATTTTCAATTCTATATTGGGTTTTATTTACAATATATCTAGAAAATAAATGATGTTACTAAATTAAAATTCTTCTAAAATTGAATTTTTTAGGGTTATGAAAAAGTATTATTATTGAGGACTTGGATTTGGAGGGTTAAATTTTGTGGGGCCATTATATGGGTAGTTTATTAAGAAAATATTTTTCATATATAAAAAGGATTATGATTGATGTTATATATTTTATGGTGATGTTATTATAGGATATATGAGCACTAATTCAATTATATAATATTTGTAATGACCTAACCCTAGTTACCCAGTGTCGGTGCATTATTTTAATACATTGGCATGATTATAAGGAATCATGTTCCGAAGGACCGATCAGTTCAGCAGTCTAGGAAATAGATTACATATATGAACGTTACATAACATTATAAAATGAAAAAAATAACAACATTGTCTCAATTGACCACATTCTTATACTTTAGACTATCCTTGCAGGTTAGTCCTAATATACTCTTCGCATCCATGGAAAAATAAATCATAGAAAGGGGTGTGCTCAGATGCTCAGTAAGGATAACAATATAGAAAAAACAATCATACATTTGCATAAAAATTAAAGGCAATGTATAAAACTAAAAAAACATTGTAAACATAAACTTCATTATAATATGTCATATATAAACCAAATAATTCCATTTAATTATTCATATAGATATTATACTCATCAAAAAAACACATGCAATATCAATTGGCAATTTCATAATGATGGAATGCATAATGTTGGACATCATAACCACATAGTGAAGGCCTCGTTCCAAGATACTAATAAGATTTTTTCAGGGCCTTGTGCCAAGACACTAGATTGTCTCATGAGACCTATCGTTGCATCGAGGAGCTATAGTGGGCTCCATCCATAAATTACTAATTCCAATGCATTCCTTGTATGAAAAGGTTGAAACACAATATAAACGTTTGTATTAAAAATGACATACAAAATGTCAACACGTTAGCCATAAACCATGAATGGTATAAAAATAGCTTATCCACATTAAATCATATCATAACTCATTCAATACAATATGGAGGATTTTATTTTAATAAATCATCCTCAATCAAGAATAATATCCAGAAAAGGATGATGATATAGTTGAAAATGATCAGTAAAACTCGTTGAGAGAAATACCCCTTTTTTTGAATAATTTAAATGTCACACATTTATAAAGGATGTAAATTAAAATAGATTATTGAATAAAAGTGTCCCATACCACTTTGAAACTTTTTAATGTAGTTAACATTACAAAAAAATCATGTCCATATAAATAAATCCTTAAAACCATTTTGAAAACATAGACATTAATGAGAACGATATAGAAGAATAAATATTTAAAAAATTTAAAATGATGTTTTAGATAAAGAGTAACATAAATGAATCATTTTAAAATTTCTTTTATGAAACATGGTATTGGATAATAAATATGTCCTAGAAAATACAAACCCATAAACAATCTCAGATAAAAATGAGATTGAATAATTAACCCTTACCTTGTAATTTTCCATGGTATATGGTACGTTAAACTCCTGTATAATAGTTAAATCATTGTTATAAAATTATAAAATAAACATATACCTAAATATGATATCATATATGATTTTATAATATTTCTTTGTTAATAATATTTTAGTAATATCATTTTTTCGGGTGTTAACTGATTCTTTTTCCTTTATATGTTTTTTTACGGAAGTCATGTGTGTTATGGATAGGATGTATTTCATTCACATCCAGAATGATATAATGTTCATAAATATTATTTTTAATAATTAAATGAAATTTATTCTTTAATGGTTATGATGGGTAATGAATCTCATCGCATTCTTGGAGATGGTAATTTGTACGTACGCATGAACGCTACTTCACTTTCATTATTTTTTATTCTAAAAGGAAAGAAGAACAAATGATACATATGTATATTATTATTAAAATATAATAATGTTTTCTATATATGTTATGCATTTTCATTAACACCATCCTTTATACATTCCATGTATGGTACTAACGAGTCATATCACTTTGTGGGGGCAGTAGTCCGAATTTCCTCAAATGAAACTATCATATAAATGCAACATGAAAAGAATAAAGGTATGCTTTAAAAGGGAATTAAAGAAGATTATAGAAAAAATAAATATCATAAATATAATCTATAAATTAAGTTTTTTCATGATGGCCACCATATGAGGTGGCAGTATAAGATTGAACAATCATGGTTTCATGATGCAGCAGTTCACTGTCCATAGAAATATTATGTTATGTACCCATTCGATGGAGGTGTGTATAGGTGTAGTTAAAATACATCTCATAAAATAACCTTGTATATTGTTGATGCTGTTTATGTTATAAAAGAATGTAATAAATAGATTTTAGGGGGTTGTAAAAGTAAAATAAAAGAAAAGAACATAAGAGGAGATGTTACCTTTAAACAGAGTAACTCCCTTTGGTTTGAACCAAAAGGCTTACTTGAAGTGACATCATCCTATGGTAAGTCTTATAAGAGGAATATAGAGATATAGGGAGCTTAATTTGGCCTATTTTGGATGAGACATGGGGCATGATAGGTGTGATAAATTGGTTAGAGGTGAGTGCTTTTTATAAGGGGGAGGAGGGGCTCTTTAGGATTATTTGAAAATATTATTTTATTATATAATGATTTTCGGTTTCCAAAGGTCAAAATATCATTATAATTCAATATAATATAACTCATGTTTGATATAAAATCCTCTAATAAGAATTTTATAGGTTATGGATATTGTTGTAATTTTTATAATATCATTTATTTAAATCATTCTTTAATGAGAAAAATACTGCATCATTATTGTGTCAGAAATAATTTTAGTTATGTGATGTCTAATGACTATAAAAAATACCACTATGTAGTAAATATTTTTATATTTCAAATGAATATTTATAGTCTAAATTATAACTTATATAACCTCTTGTAAAAATTATTTAATTAAAAGATATATGTTTATATCATTTTTTCCTTTACATTAAATTAATTAATATAAAGCTTCATTATTACTCTAAAGTGGCACCATGGGGTCCCAAAATTGACCCAAGGATTTCCATGGTCGGAAATGTATCAACAAATAGGAATGTCACACATTTTACGGTAATTTAATATTATTATAGTAATCTTTTTTTACCCTTATTTACCAGAGTTACCCTTTAACCATGGTAAATAAATTATTTACTGAAGTAATATTCATAATTTCAAAATATAAAAGTTAACTATTTAAGAAATTTGGACCACCTGATTCTAAATATTTAATCCATTTTTTAATATTCAAAACATAGAAGTTGATGAAATTAATTTAATATTAATTATCGTTGTCAAAACATAAGGCTTGTTTTTAAGAAATAATAACTATCAAAAGAATGACACTTATTTATGTCCAATTTAATTTTGAAATTACATCCAATAACCTAAATTATATTAAATGATAAAAATATAATATAATGATTCTTTATAATTACTCAAATGAATAATTTAACTCTATAATTTATTTCGATTAATAAAGTTGTTTTTAAATAAAATTTAGTAGTTATCACTATTCTTCAAAATATGAATGTTATCAGAAAAGTAAAAAAAAAATTATCTAAACTAAATTCTTATGTCCTGTATCTAAAGATTTACTTAATTTCATTAAATTGAACATATAAAAGTGTCAAATATTTGTTTTAAAAATTGTTCGCCATTAAAAGGCATTAAAATTGCATTTTTTGTAAAATATTTCTTTTATCTGAAAAAAAGAATTTTTCTTATATAATATCTAATAAAAACATAATATGGATTATAAAATTATATGAAGTATATTAAAATAAACATTCAGTTAATATTATTCATAACAGCTTTTTGAACATCTAGTTTGGTAAATCGTGGGGCGCTCGAACTCGGTGTTGCATGTAACGCAAGTTATTGAATTTATTTGAAGCGATAACATACTATAAAATCTTGGGGTGTCACATTCTCCACTCCATAAATAATTGCATCCTCACTATTTAAAATATTTATTTGAAAATAAATGGTTAAAATGGAATAATACCTTTGTGGAAAACCCACATGGGAAATTTGGTTAATGAAATTTAATCTTAATAAGTGGGAAAGAAAAATGAAAATGTCACCATCAAATTATGATCTCGATTAGGAGAACATTGGTGGAAATTAGAGACACATAATTATTGGAAAACATAAATATTTATAGGGAGTGATTGAGGTCATCAATTACAAACAAGGGTAGAACTGAGGGCCTCAAAGCTATCAATCTATGATGATTTAAAATATCATATGTCCAAAAAAATATAATGTATTATGATAACACATTTTTGGTTTTAATATCCCTTCCCCAATGTTTAATAATTAATTTATTCATAGAATAAGAGGAAAAAATATACTTTACAAGTAGAGTTTCATCATTCATATAATTACTACCATAATCTCATATTTCACTCCAAAAGATAATAGAATTAAAAAATATTCTATTTATCCTAATCGTATAGGGTTCCAAAAATAATGAATTTATAATTCATTTTTCAGACTATTTAAAAAACGACATTATACAAACTAGGACATCATGTAATCTGGTGGTAGGTAATTACCATTGTCTCCCTTCTATTGTGGGTTCAAGTCTCACGACCTTGTCAGATGCGACGGGTTGTCACACGACCTACAGGTTGTCCTTTTTATGAAAATAAAAAATAAATCTCAAGAAATGATTTAACTATTACAATAGTATCCAATATCAAACATAATCTATTCCAACCATTAGACTTGTCCAAAACACTTCTGCCTGAACTCACAGTACAAAATTAATAAGGAATTTCACATAATATACATGTGAATACCTTCATCGTGTATTCTCTTAAAATGTAGTAACAAACTGAATTGCATGAAAACCATATTTGAATGGGTATGTACTTCTTTATTCCTTCTGTAAATCATAGAATACTGGATATACTCCTAAAATCCAAAAAATGTCACATCCCCAACAATAATGTAATAAAAAACATTTATTAGTTTCAATGTATTCAGTAATATCCAATATAATTTTATCAAATCAATCATCTCTTATTCCAAAATCAATAACACAGTATCAGAACCATGTTAATGTTTATCGTTCCTTCATCCATGAATTTTCCTAAAAATTTAACTTTCTATTGAGTCACTTTTCTTATTACCACAGAGTCTCAAATACTTAATGAAATAGTAGTGTAGTAAAATCCTTATATACTCCATAATTATTATAACTAGTACATCGTTGATATGACACTCAAATGAACTAATTATTTAATATCAACATAATAAAACTATTCATTACTCTTCATCTATGGTAATATCATAACTTGATTATTTTCCAACATCATCATTTGTGGTCTAAACTAATTATTGGGACATTATATTGTGTAGTGTCCCAACTCCTTGTAGATGAAACATTGTACATTTGAAACATTTTTCTTACCCTTGAAATCATGTACTTGGTGTCCTTTTTCTCCAAACTTATAAAAAAACTATCATTACCTTTATGCATTCACCAAGGCGATTCTTTCCAAAATTATCACATATGGTAAAATAATTTTTTCCCTTATTCACTTTATCCATCTGTCTCTCTACCTTCCTTTTCCTCTCAGTCTTCCCTTCAAACCCATAGGTCTCAAATAATTCTTTACATATCTTATTAACATGTGATATTATTTCTTAATATGATGATAATACATGGAAGACTATTTTCATTGTAAATGTTGTCTTAATACCATGAAATATATGATCATTCTTACTCTTTGTATCATGCATGTTGCTGGAGTTCTCATTCCATCTACCAGGCACCATTTCTAAATAACGACATAGAGTAGGTTAGTTTTATGAATCACAATGCATAATTCCAAACATGTAAAATACCTAGTGTAAATTTATAACACTATTCATATAACCTATAACAATAAAAAAAATTGTGAGAATGTATTTACTCCTAAATCCTTTATAATGGATTTTAAAGAAAATGTCGATTAGCCTACGCATATCCCCTAAGAGTGTCATAACCAAGAGTGCAGAAAGGCCCATTGTCATTTACCAGGATACCCTTGGTCAAGACTGAAACTCCTTTTTAGAGTTTTCACTCTTAGGTACATTTGTACCAGAGCGGCCTCTACCTACTCGTATCAAGACAGAGATTTATTTCTTGAAAAATTCAAAAAATATCTATATTACCAAAATTCTATGATGTTATTCTATACTAATCCTCGAAGTCTACCATAGGGTAATGTTATCAAATTAGTTTTTTTTCTAAATATAGTTTCTAAGGTTATTGTTATACTTCCTATGATACAAACTGTAATTCCCCATCCCCAGTTACCCAGAGTCGGTGCATTATTTTAATACATTAGCATGATTACAAAGAATCATGTCCCGGAGGACAGATTTGTTTAGCAGTATTGGAATATATATTACATTCATGAACATTACATTACATTATAAAATGAAAACAACAACAACATTATCTATATTGACCACATTCATATCCCTTAGAATATCCCTACAGGTCAGTCATAATATACATTTTTTCATCCTGGGAAAATTAAACATAGAAAGGGGTGATCTCCGATGCTCAGTAAGGATAACAATATAGAGGAAACTTTCATAAATAAGAATAAACATTTAATGAAATTTATAAAACTAAAACAAAAGATTTTTAAACATAAAATTCAGTATAATGTGGAAAAGATAAATCAAATAATTTCATTTACATATTCATATGGATATTCTACTAGTTTAATAATCACATCCAATATCAATAACCAATTTCATAATGATGGAATGCATAATGTCGAACATCATAATCACAATGTCAGGCCCTCGTGACAAGACTAAAAATAAAATTTTTTCAAGGCATTGTGACAAGAAACTAGTTTGTCTCATGAGACCTACCAATGCATCAAGGAGCTATAGCGGGCTCCACCCGTCACATACTAAGTCCAATTCATTCCTCCTATGAAAAGTTTGAAACATAACATAAACAATTGTATTAAAACTAGCATATGAAATGTCAATACATTATCTATAAACCCTGAATAGTATAAAAACAACACATCAACACTAAAACATATCATAACTCATTCAATACAATATGGAACATTTTATTATAATAATTCAACCTCAATCAAGAATAATATCCAATAAAGGATGATGATATAGTTGAAAATGATCAGTGAAACTCTTTGAGAGAAATATCCCTTTTGGTGAAATCATTTAAACTTCATGCATTTATAAGGTAGTCAATTAAAATATATTTTTTAATCAAAGTGTCTCATACCACATTGAAACATTTGAATGGAATTAACACTTTTAAATAATCATGTCCATATAAAGAAATCCATAAAACAATTTTGAAAAGATGGACATTAATGAGAAAAATTTAGAAGAATAAATATTTAAAACATTTAAAATGATTTTTAGTGAAATAGTAACTTAAAAGAATAATTTTGAAGTGTCTTTTATGAAACATGGTCAGGGATAATAAATATGTCCCAAAATATAATTACACATAAACAATCTCGGATTATAATGAGATTGAAGAATTAACCCTTACCTTGTACTTTTCCTTGTTTGAGGGTACATCAACCTCCTTAATAATTGTTAAACCATTTTTATTAAATTATATAAAAACAAAATACATAAATATTACATGATATATGATCTTCTATAATTTCATTGTAAATAATGTTTTAGTACTATCATTGTTTCAGGTGTTAACTGATTCGTTTTCCTTTATATGATTTGTTACGTAAGTCATGTTTGATATGGATAGGATGTATTTGATTCATATATAGAATGATATAATGTCTTTAAATATTATTTTTAATAATCAAATAAAAATTATTCTTGAATGGTTATGATGGGGAATGAATCTCATCACATTCGTGGAGATGCTAATCCGTACGTACACACGAACGCTACTTCCATTTCATTTCTTTTATTTTTAAAGAAAGAAGACCAAAAGATACATAGGTATATTTGTATTACATTATAATGTAATATTTTATATATGTTACGTGGGTTTATTAACACCATCCTTTATACACTCCATTTATGGTATGAACGAGTCATATCACTATGAGGGGGTGGTAGTCCGCATTTCCTCAAATGAAATTATCATATATTTACAATATGTAACAAATAAAGTTATGAAATAAAAGATAATTACATAATATTATATATAAAATAAATACCATAAATAGCATATATAATTATAGATCCATCATAATGTCCAGCATAAGATGTGGTAGTAGAAGATTGAACTATCACTGTTTCGTGAGGCAGTAGTTCACCGTCCAAATAAACATCATTTTATTTACCCATTAGATGGAGGTGTGTGTAAGTGTTGTAATGATCCGAAATTTCAGGGAATTTTTTTTCTTAATTTCTTTGGAATTTTATGAGTCCACAGTTTCTGACGGAGCCGGATTCTGAGGCCCGGTGTATTCGGAATAAATTTCTTAAGTTTTTTCGGGTACGTTCAATAAACGTATGTGTGGGTTTTTCTATCGTTTGAATCATCGTTCAGAATTGAAATCAAAGGGAATCGATGAACTCACAACGCTGATATTCGCTTAAGGAGACCTTTACCGTAGTTTCATTTTATACAAGATGGATGTTATATTTTGTGTTTCTAATTAAAATTGGAAGTTTAAATAAAAATGTGTGTACAGCAGATTTTTATTTTGAAAGGTGGTTTGAGTCTCTTGGTGGAGGTTAGGGGTGGGTCACACTACACACTAACCTCCCTTGGGAGGATATAACTTGGGGTGGGGCACACAAGATCTCGGACCCTTAAAATTCCCCTTAAAGTCTCCATTAACACCCCTTATATTAATTTGACACCTCCCCTCATTAATTGGGACTCTCCACCCCCTCTAAGATTTGAATTTGAACCAATCCTAAGAATCAATTAAATGAGTCGCCTCATTTAATTAAACACAACCATGTATTGTTGTGTGAAAGGATTAATAATGGTCACATTTATTTCATTTAAGGTTGGAATAATCCTATGGAAAGGCTCGAGAGAGGAGAGCTTCATCCTTCTAACGAAGAACCACCGAAGAATGACGAACTTCTCCTTCGAACTTCGGACAAGCCAAAAGAGAAGGATCTTCCCGAAAGGAACGCCGAAAACGCGCCATCCTTAGCTCCTTCTTCCCCGATGTCAATGAATTGACGCCGCCACCCCATGACATCATCTACGAATGACAAACGTGGTGGGGGGTTATGAGAAATTTTAATTGAATAAAATTAGGCCTTATTTTACATTGAATACTTTGGATTGTCTTTGACAATTTGATATCGCCTAATCCGAAGGGTGTGGGACAAAGGAACACAACCCAATAACCCTCTATTAGTTCGTGATTATTTTGGCAAGGATGACCTAAAGCAGCGATGACCGGAGGCAGCGGCGACCGGAGGCGACGGTGACCGGAAGCGACGGCGACCAGAACCGGTAACCATGCACCAGCTGCGTGGAGGAAACCGCAGCCCGCTTCCGTGAACCGCTCGAATGAACCAAACCGGCCAGCCGTAGCAAGTCGGGCTAGTGAACCGCGGAACCTGCAGGTGCCCCACGGAGGAGGTGCGGCCCGAATCAGCGGGCCGCTTGTTGGACGAACCGGCCGGCTATGGACAACCGGGTAGAAGATCGTGGAGCCTCTTGGAGCCACGTTGAGGAGGAACCATGGCCCACACTGGGTGGGCACTTCGGTGGGAGAATCGACTGACCGCATGTCGGCCGGGTTGAAGGAAGCTACAGTACCCGAAGGTGCCGCGTAGGAGGACCTCGAACTGCTTTGAGGGCCGCTTGTGCCGGAGAAACCCGTCCAGCTTCGGCTGGCCGGGAAGGAGAGGTGGAACCGCTTGGTGACGTCGTTATAGGACCCCCCCCCCCCGCCCCCACACCCCTCGGCCAGCCGCGCGGGCCGGGTCGCACGCCGCGCGGGCCAGATCACCTGCCGCGCGGGCCAGGATACCCTCACATGGGTCGGGCCGTTCGCGCGGGCTGGGCCACAACCGTCAGGATGGGTTGTGCCCCGCCGGGACGGACCTGCCAAATCGGGTCGGGCCGGCCCGCCAGCCCCCTAGGCTTGACGGGCCGGACCCGTTTCACTTAACCCCGAATAACATCTAGACCGCGCGTCTGATAGACATGTCGTCTGCTGCACTAGGATCCTCATGACGAGACGGTACTTTTTCGATACTCTAATTGGGTTTTGGACATCTTTGGAAATCATCCGGGTTAGGAACGAGCATAAATCCAACCAGGACCTGGAACAAAAAATCCAATAACTCTCAGGTCGGGTGTTCGATTGATGCGATGTCTGTCGCGTTGGGTTTCTTTTGATGAGATGGAACATCGGGATACATCAACTCTGGACTTCGTGATAGTTGATGTATCGACCCCTTTGCACGAGGAGTGGACCCTCCCGAAATCGAGTGTGCTGTGTATGGGAACCCTATAGGTTGATGCGACTGCGACGTCTAGCATACTGGGATCCTTCGTGGGTTCGAAGAAGATGACTACCGTACTGGGATCCTCCGTGGGATTGATGAAGATGGTAATTCTATCGGATTTCTCCATGGTTTCGACAGTGACGACTAATTTTCTTGTATCCTGTGTGGGTCTGACAGTTTTGACCTCTGTACATTAATCCTGTGTGGGTCCGACAGAGTAGCTAGTCTTGTATCCTATGTGGATCCGACAACCTAGCTGGTCTAGTATCCTATGTGGGTCCAACAGATTAGATGAATCAGTGACTACATATGAGCATCTCTATCGCTATATAAAATATGTTTACCTATGTGAGATAAGTCTTTAGTTTCAATCATTATCATCAATGTGATTGAATTTACATTTCTGTGTGGACTGGGATATGCTTGAGCTTGACAGATGGAGCTGAACTGTGGTTAATATCATAGGTATTTGTATGGGCATATTCCTAAGTAGGGTTGGTTGATACTTCGTGATTGTATATTTTATTTTGTGGTTTATCCTTTGTGGATTCTACAAGACATTCGGGGGTCTCGGGGTCCCTACTCAATATCATTATACTCACCCCTACACGGGCTATGCCTGTGCCTCATTGTGTTGGATGAAGATGATGGACAGTGTTGACGGAGGCCCAGAGCGATCCAGGACCGGTCAGTACCCGGAGATGGACCACATGACGAGATGGTACATGGAGCGGACCGATAGACGTGGAATGCTGAGGCGGAAATTTTTACCTACCCTTCAGGTAGGATACTCCGCATACCTTCCAGGAGTTTCCCTTTTCAGCTATTGTTACTTTTTCAGTTGTACTTGCTATCCGTTGTACCTGTACATTAAATTTGGGATTGTATTTCCGGCCCCATTTACATTCCAGCACACTCTTTTGTATTCAGTTTTACATAGTTTTTACTTCCTGTTGCGTAATCTGTTGTGGTTGTTTACTTTTATAAAGGCAATTCCTTCCCAGCATAGGGAATTACATATTTGGTGCTATTCGCTATCCCCTGGCCTATAGAAGGTGGGATTGAGGTAGTCCTAGCCCAGCCCCCGAGGATAGATCGTGACAAATTAGTATCAGAGGAGTCAGTTCTACCACAGAACATAGACTCTGATTCGTTTCTGTGAAGAAATAGTGTTAAGAGTATTGGTTGTGGTATTCAGTCCAGGGATTCCAGTGTTGGTGTAGAGGCTAACGTATACAAACACCAGGAACCTAACCTCTGATTTCTGACTCAATACATGAAAACACTGATTGAATGTGTGTTTCCTTTGAAAATGTTTTCTTCATAATTACGTTGTTTCATCTCACCTGGTATACTGTTTTAACCATGGCACACCTGTTTCTTTTCTTGATGGCCCCATGAAGGCATCCAGCTAGGGTTCTGAATTACGTATGAGATGGTAGCCCACTGACTGACGAGGCCTCGGTGCAAGGCCCCATCACAACGGAGGTACCAGTGGAACCTCTACTCGTTGTACCACTGATACCACCTGCCCTAGTAGCGGAGAGTTCACGCCGCCTGAGTGTGTTGCTTGAGTTCTAGTGACAGAGGCCTCCCAGGTTCCATGGAGAGATGGAACCATAGGTAGCTGAGGATTGGCTGGAGGCTGTCATGAGATTTTTCAGATTGTTAGGGACAACAAATGACCTTATGGTGATCATTACCGTGAGTCTCCTGCATGCAACAATAGATAGATGGTGGAGCCTGATTCTCCAAGTGCATGATGAGGCATCTTTACTTCGGAAATACTTTGAAAGAATCTTCTGATTAGGGATTGTTCCTGCCACCCTTCGTATGGAGTGGATTCAGGTGTTACTTCATCTGCAGTAGGGCAGCATGAGAGTAGCTCCGTACTTAGTGAGGTTTACCGACCTCTCACACTACTCCACGGATAATGTTTGATCTATTTTTTAGGTCCCGGACCATTGAGCAGGGACTCAGGCATGAGATCAGGGCTTCGACGATTCCCCTCAGCATCCTGAGGCTGGAGGGGGTGCTGGAGCGAGACCTTCTAGTAGAGAGTTTTCTCACTAAGCAGTCACCAGTGGCGAGACCCACTGTAGGACGACACGTAGCGGAGTCTTCTACGGCCAGTAGTAGATAGTTGACATAGAGGTCCAAGCGGACCAGGCCATTAGGTGGGCGACCTTAGAATACATGTTTGGTTGTGCGGGGCACACAAAACAGAGCCAGCCTTACGAGGAGCAGGCAGTGCTATGCATGCGGCAAGCATGGCCACAGGGCACGAGACTGCCAGACACTCCATGCGGACGAGAAACAGACAATAGAGGGACCTCCCATGTAGAGGTAGAGGTTTGACCGTGGTGGTCCACCAGGATTAGGAGGACATGGCAGAGGATCTGGCCGAGCAGTGGGTCGTGGACGATGTTTCGAGGCACTACCACCACCACCACCATGAGGTCTACCCCGACCATAGGCAGCTTGCAGATAGAGGTTGGCATAGTTCCAAGGAGTCGAGGCCTACAACCACGGTGCACCTGAGATGATTCAAGGTACTATATGTTTCTACTCCATCCTTGTTGCAGTACTTATAGACACATGTGTGAGTCATTCTTTTATATCTGTTTCCCTCATTCGGAGCTTGGAGATTCTGATGGAGTCGTTGGCTCGATCCTTACGGCTACATACTCCTACATGAGTAGACTCGATGATTACGCACCGGTCCCGACAGTGTTAGATTACTCTAGGAGGAGAGAGCTTTGGCTGGGATATTCTTGTAGCAGTGTCCATGACATACGATGTCATCTTGGGTATGGACTATTTATCCACAGTTCATGCTCAGATTGACTTTATTAGGCACAATGTGTGGTGTATCTGCATGTATGGGACCAGGTTTACCTTCACCAGCAAGAAGGGAGCCTTTGCAGAGCAGGATGGACTTACGCAGACGAGGGGGCATCCGATCACACATCAGATGGCTAGTATCATCCTCGGAGAGGTTGATGTATGGAGTCTGAGTTTTCCTGTTATGGTGGATTAGTACGTTGATGTTTTTCTTGAGGAAGTTCCCGAACAACCTCCTCGCAGAGAGGTAGACTTATACATTGACCTGTACCCCAGCACATCATCGATATCTACTCCCTCATATCGGATGGCTCTCGTCAAGCTTTGTGAGCTACGGGTACAGCTAGAGGACTTGCAAGGGAAGGGATTTATCTTACCCAGTGTTTCACCCTGGGCATCTCCGATTTTGTTCACCATGAAGGAGGATGGGATCTTACGACATTGTATTGACAACCGTCGTCTTAACAAGGTGACGGTGAAGAACGAGTACCCACTCCCGAGGATTGAAGAACTCTCTGATCAGATCAAGGGAGCAAGATGGTTCTCGAAGATAGACCTTGGGTCAGGCTATCACCAGCTCAAAGTTCGAGATGAGGATTTACAGAAGACATCCTTCAGGTATCGGTATGGCCAATACGAGTTCTTGGTTATGCCATTCTGTGTAACAAATTCTCTAGTAGTATTCATGAGTCTCGTGATCATGATATTCCAGCCTTACCTTGATGGCTTTGTCGTATTCTTCATTGACGACATAATTATTTATTCAAGCACTAAGGAGGAGAATGGCTACTATTTTTGAGTAGTACTGGACACACTCTGAGAGAACCAGCATTATGGTAAGCTCTCTAAGTGCCAGTTCTGGATTCGAGAGGTCCACTTCTTGAGAAATGTCATCTCAGAGGCTAGAGTTGCATTGGACCCAATGAAGATCATGGAAGTACTTTCATGGGATCCACCTAGGAGTGTGACATAGGTTTGGAGTTTTCTAGTTCTGGCTGGGTACTATCGGAAATTTGTGCCAGACTTCTCCAGGGTTGCAGCACCACTTTCAGCATTGATGAAGAAAGGGAAACCCTTCGTGTGGTCAGATAGATGCCAACAGAGCTTTCAGGAGCTGAGGAAGAGGTTGACCAGTGTGCCCATCTTGAGGCTGTAGGAGGAGGGTGTAGGGTACGCAATTTACTATAACACATCAAGGACCGGAATTGGGTGTGTTTTGACGTAGGAGAAGGTAGTGATAGCGTATGGTTCACGGAAGTTGAGGAAACATGAGAAAAACTACGCATTCATTGTCCTGGAGTTAGCAGCATTGGTCTTTGATTTGAAGATATGGAGGCACTATCTGATGGGTGAGCGTTTTACAATCTATTCTGACCACTAGAGTCTCAGTTATATCTTCTCGAAGAAGGACCTGAACTTGAGACAGTAGTGATGGATTGACCTCCTCCAGGACTACAACTTTGAGATAGTCTATACTCCTAGTAAGGAGAACGTAGTAGTAGATGCTCTCAGCAGGAGATCAACCGTATATCTACTAGGAGAGGCGACAGAGAAACTGGAGGCGTTGCGGATATCCATTGTGGATAGAGATGGAGCAGCCTTTATATAGTCTCTCATAGTCACTCCTTCACTTCTTCAGTTATTCGGGGAGGCACAGTGTGGGTACGTTGACGGGGATACATGACGTGCTCAGATTTCCTCAGGGCAGGGACGTGATGGATTTTCGGAAGGTTGGAAGCATGGCATCCTCTTCAGAGGACGTAACATGGTACCAGTTGCATTACATGAGGAAGTGTTTATGGATTTTCACACTTCCCCTCTAGAGATACATCCAGGAGTGGCGAAGATGTAACCAGACCTCAGACGACGGCACTGGGGGCTGGGTATGAGGAAGGCGGTAGTAGAGTTTGTATCATGGTGCCTCACTTTCCAGCAGGTGAAGGAAGAGCACTAGGTACCAACATGCTTGGTACAACCCTTACAGGTTCTATAGTGGAAGTGGGATGGAGTATCCATGTATTTCATGAAGGGGCTTCCACCTTCATCCAGAGGACACGACTCTATCTGGGTGATCATTGACCAAATCACCAATTCAACCCACTTCTTACCGATCAGAGATCAGGTCATAATAGAGTTCTTGGGATTCCTCTACATTCAGGAGATCATATGGCTTCATGGTGTTCCATATCCTATCGTCTTCGATCGAGATGCTCCTTTCACTTCCCAACTATGGAAGGGGTTACAGGTTGCTTTCAGCACGCATCTTCGCTTGACCACCGCCTTCCATCCTCAGATAGACAATCAAACTAATAGGACCATTTAGATTCTCTAGGACATGCTCCGTGCATGTGTCATTGAATTTGTTCAAATCTGGGAGGATCACTTAACCTTGGTGGATTTTGTGTACAACAATAGGTACCACTCTACCATCAGGATAAAACCTTATGAGCTACAACATGGATAAGCTTGTAGATCACCTCTGTACTGGACTGACCCAGGGGAGTCAGCACTTGTAGGAACAGAGATGGTTCAGGCTACGACAAAGAATGGGAAGATCATCCCGGAGCAGATGAAGACTACACAAAGAAGACATAAGTCTTATGTTGATAAGAGATGGAGACCACTATTGTTCGAGGATGGAGACCAAGTCTTCCTACGGGTCGCACCTCAATGAGGTCTGGGGATATTTGGCTGGGGTAGTAAGTTATTTCCACATTTCATCGGACCTTTCCAGGTCCTCAGTAGAGTAGGCGAGGTGGATTACTACCCGGCCCTTCCACCTTAGTTTCACCGGGTGCACACCGTCTTTCACGTATCTCAGCTGAAGAGATACAAGCATGACCCGTCACACATCATTGACCACGGGGAGCTGGAAATCGATGATGGGGAAACACTTATAGAGGTCCCATTGGAGATCGAGGATCGAAAGAAGTAGGTCCTACATGGGCTTTCGATCCCTCTGGTGCGCATTCACTGGCATCATGGGAACCTCCAAGAGTGCACTTGGGAGCTGGAGGCTCAGATGCGTGCTCAGTACCGCCATTTGTTTCCCTTGTGTGTGTTGTAGCTTTACAGAGACATAAATCCTGGAGGTGGGGGTAATTTTTAGACCCAGAAATTTCAAGGAATTTTTTTTCTTAATTTCATTAGAATTTTATGAGTCTACAGTTTCTAACGGTGCCTGATTCCGAGGCCTGGTGTGCCCGGAATCAATTTCTAAAGTTTTGTTCAGTTATGTTCAGTAAAGGTACATGAGGGTTTTTTATCTTTTGAACCACTGCCCGGAATTGAAATCTGAGGGAACCGATGAACTCGCAACACTGATATTCACTTAAGGGTATGTTTACCATAGTTGTGTTTTATACTGGATGGAATTTATATTTTGGGGTTCAAATTAAAAATGGAAGTTTAAATAAAAATTTGTGTACAACACATTTTTATTTTGAAATGTGGTTTGAGTCTCTTGGTGGAGGTTAGGGGTGGGGCCCACTACACCCTATCCTTTGTTGGGAGGATATAACTTGGGGTGGGGCCCACATGAGCTCTAACCCTTCAACATTCCCTTAAACTCCCCATTAACACCCTTTAATTAAGTTGACACCTCCCCTCATTAATTGGGACTCTCCACCTCCTCTAATATTTGAATTTGATCCCATCCTAATAATTAATTAAATGAGTCTCCTCATTTAATGAAACACAACCATTTGTTGTTGTGCGAAATGATTAATAGGGATCACCTCTATTTCTTTCAGGATTGGAATAATACTTTGGAAAGGATGGAGAGAGGAGAGCTCCACCCTTCCAAGGAAGAACCGCCGAAGAATGACGAACTTCTCCATCGAAGTTCGGCCAAACCAAAAGAGATGGAGCCACCCGCATGGAACGCCGTTGATGCGCCTTCCTCAGCTCCTTCTTCCCCGACATCAACAAATTGACGCAGCCACCCCGTGACATCGTCTATAAAGGAAAAAAATGTTGGGGGTTATGATCAATTTTAATTGAATAAAATTGTCCCTCGTTTTTCGTTCAACACCTTGTATTGTCTTCAGCCTTTTGATAACGCCTAACACGGAGGGCACGGGTCGAATGAACACGACCTGACGACCCTCCGATGGTTCGTGATTATTTTGGAAATGATGACCGGAGGAGGCGGTGACTGGAGGTGGCGGCGACCGGAAGCGACGGTGACAGGAAGCAACGACCGTGCACTGGCCGTATTGAGGAAACTGCAGCCCACTTCCGTCGGCCGCTTGGATGAACCAAACTGGGCGGCTATAGCTGGTCGGGCTTGTGAACTGCAGCACCCATAGGTGTTGCACAGAGGAGGTGCCGCCCACATCTACTGGCCGCTTTCTGGAAGAACCGGCCGGCTATGGACGGCTGGGAAGAATACCGTGACACCACTTGGAGCCACTCTGCGGAGGAACTATGGCCCGCACTGGGCTGGCCGCTTTGGCGGGCTAACCGGCCGGACGCCTGCAAGCCAGGTTGAAGGAAGCCGTGACACCCATAGGTGCCACGTGGGAGGAGGACAGTGGCCTGCTGTGCGGGATACTTGCCCAGGAGAAAACCGGTCGGCTTCGGCCGGCCGTGTAGGAGAGGCGGTGCCACTCAACACCGCCATTACAAGACCCCCCCCCCCCCCACACCCTTGCTCTGCTCGGCCAGATGACCGAGCCGCGGCCTTCCGTACGGGCCAGGCCACCAACCTTGTAGGTCGGGCCACAACCGCTAGGTTGGGCCATGCCCCACCCGGTCGGGTGGACCCCCGACCAGGTCGGACCTGCCAAACTGGGTCGGGCCAACCCACCAGCCCCCTGTGCTTCACGGGTCGGGCCCGTTTCTCCTAAATGCAAATCACTTCTAGACCGCACGTCCATTTGAAGCGCCATCTATGGCATTGGGATCCTCATGATGAGAAGGTAATTTTTCGATACACTATGTGAGTTTTGAAAAACATTGGAAAATGGATGGGTTTCGAACGAGTGTAAATCCAACTGGGCCCCTGGAATGGAAAAGCCAATAACTCTCAGACCAGGCGTCTGATTGATGCGCCGTCTATCGTGTTGGGTTTCTTTTGATGAGAGGGAACGTTGGGATACCTCATCTCTGGACATAGTGATATTTGATGTATCAACCCATTTTATGAAGGAGCAGACCCTCCCAGAATTGAGTGTGTTGTGTACGGGAACCCTAGAGCTAGTTGTGGCTGAGACATCCACCGTACTAGGATCCTCTGTGGGTTCGACGACGTTGAGTACTATACTAGGATCCTCCGTGGGTTCGACGACTATGGAAATTATACCAGAATCCTCTATGGGTTCGGCATTGATGACTATTGTTCTTGTATCCTGTGTGGCTTAGACAGTTTTTACCTCTGTACTTGTATCCTGTGTGGGTCCGACAGAGTAGCTAGTGTTGTGTCCTGTGTGGGTCTGACAGCTTAGCTGGTCTAGTATCCTGTGTGGGTCCGACAGCTTAGATGAATCGGTGACTACATCTAATCATCTCTATTGCTATATGAAATATGTATACTTGTGTGAGCTGACTCTTGACTTTCAATCATTATAATCGATGGGATTAACTTTACTGTCCTCTATGGACTAGGTTGTGCATGAGCTCGAGAGTTGGATCTGAATTGTGGTTGATAACTTTGGTATATGTATGCGCATATACCTATGTAGGGTTGGTTGATACTTCGTGATTATATCTTTCCATTTGTGGTTTATCCTTTGTGGATTCTAGGAGACCATTGGGGGTCTCATGGTCCTTAATGAGTATCGTTATACTCACCCCTGCACGGCCTATGCCCACATCTCGTTGTGTTGGATATAGATGACAGAAAAAGTCAACAGAGGCCGAGAGCGAGCCAGGACCGGACGATACTCAGAGGTGGACCACACGGTGAGACGGTACATGGAGCAGACCGATAGACATGGAGTGCTGAGGTGGACATTTGTACCTACCCTTTAGGTAGGATACTCAACAGACATTCCAAGAGCTGCCCTTTTCAGCTATTGTCCCTTTTTCTATTGTACTTACTTTCCATTGTACCAGTACTTTACAGGTGGGCTTGTATTTCTGTCCCCTTTTACATTCCAGTACACTCTTTTGTAATCATTTTTACATAGTGTTTACTTCATGTTGTGTACTCTATTGTGGTTGTTTAATTTTATAATTGAAATGCCTTTCCAGCATAGGTAATTATGCCTTTGGTGCTAGTCCCAGCCCCTGGCCTATGGAAGGCGGGCTTGGGGTAGTTAGAGTACGGGCCCCGAGGAAGGGTCATGATAAGTGTAGTTAAAATAATTCTTGTAACAACTTCCTTGTATATTGAGAATAATGGTGATGTTATAAAATAATGTAATAAAGGTATTTTAGGGGGTTGGAGCTGTAAAATAAAAAAAAGAACTTAAGAGGGGATTTTACCTTTAAATCAGGTAACTCCCTTTGAATTGAACCCAAAGTCATCCTTGAAGTGCCTTTTTCCTAAGGTATGGCTTCAAAGAGTAATAGAGGGTTTTAGGGAGATTAATTGGGTATAGTTTGGATGATCCATGGGGCTTAAAAAATGTGAGAAATGGGTTATATGTGAGGACTTTTTATAAGGGGGAGAAGGGGATCTTTAGGAATGTTTGAAAATATTTTTTTATTATAAAATTATTTTTCCATTTCTAAAGTTCAAAAACTAATTTAAGTAGAAGATAAGATGACTCATGTTTGAAATAAAATCATAAAATAATAATTGGATTGGTTTTGGATATTTTTTTAATTTTTATAATTTCATTAATTTAAATCAATCTTTAATGAGATAAACACTCCATCATTATTGTGTCATAAATAATTTTAATTATTTTTTTTCCAAAATTTATAAATAAATACCAAGATGTAGGAAATAATTTTTCGCTAAAATGAAAATTAATAGTGGAAAAGATAACTTATATAACCCCTTGTAAAAATTATTCTACTAAAAGATATATGTTTATGTCATTTTTTCCTTTACTTTAAATGAATTAATATAAAGTGTCATTATCACTCTCTAATGGATTCTTGGGGTCCCCAAATAGACCCAAGGATACCCATTTTTGGACATGTATCAACATATAGGAATAAGTCACATGTTAGGGTTATTTAATATTATTATAATAATATTTGTTTCCCCTTATTTACCATATTTACCCTTTAACCATGGTAAATAAAATATTTATTGGAGTAAATATTCATATTATATAAAACTAAAAGTTAACTATTTACACAATTGGACCTCATGATTAAAAATATGGAATCCAATTTTCTAAATTCAAAACAGAGAAGTGGCATGAATTAATTTAAAAATAATTCTCGTTGGTAAAACAAATTGCGTGTTTTTAAGAAATAATAACTTTTAAAAGATTGACACTTGTTTATGTCTAGTTTAAATGTGAAATTACATCAAATGAAAAAATTTACATTAAATGATAAAAATATAATATAATGATACGTTAAAAACGATCAATTGTAAAATTTAACACTATAAATTATTTTTATTAAAAAATTTACTTTTATTTAAAATTTAGTATATTTCAGTATTCATAAAAATATGAAAGTTATCAGAAAAGTACCAAAAATTTATCCAAAATAAATTTTTTAAGTCCATATTCTAAATAATATTTTAATTACAATAAGTTGAATATATAAAACTATCAAATAACGATTTTAAAAAAGGTTCTCTATTAAAAGGTGGTAAAATTACCTTTTTTAAAAAATACTGCTTTTATCTGAAAAAATGAATTTTTTTATATTATACCTAGAAAAAACATAATATGGATTCTAAAATTATTTTGAGTATATAAAAGTCAAAATTCAGTATATATTATCAATACCCTCTTTTTGAACAGCTATTTTGGTAAGCCCCGGTGCGCTCGAAGTCGGTGTTGTGTGTAACACAAGTTATTGAATTTTTTGGAAGAAATAATGTACTACGAAATCATGGGGTGTTACAATTTATGAATTTCAATGGGATAAAATCATACTATATTTGTTTATGATGATGTTTATAGTGAAAATTAATTATAATTATTGTGCACCCTTAATGTTTCCATAAAACTATAGAGGGGGTTGGTTGGATTATATTGACCCATCTTCATCACTATATAGATATTGTTACCCTCTTATAAGGAAATGATAGTTTATGAATTATAAATTACAATCATGTCATCCATGAAATACATATTAAGGCATAAAAACAAAATAATTTGTTCATCATTAACAAAATTATGTACATGGATGGAGATTACACATGATAATTAGTAAAAAATTATATCATCATGGAATTTTATTAGTAATTTTTTTAATCACCTTGATATATGTGAATTTTTTTAAATTTTATATATTTGTTACATTGTTTTTACTATGAACCTTATGTGATTATTATTTTTAGTGTATTTTAATCAAATTATTTAAATAAATTTTTTATATGGTTTTTAAAAATATTATGCTATTAAACATATATTCATTTTCAAGACCCCTTTCATTCACATATTATGTTTCATCCCCATTCATAGCCTATCATATTCCATGGATATATACAACAATTTATTATCCAAATAGATCTCCTTAGTGATCTTGGCACTCAATCCAGAAAGCATACCTTTTATGATGTTGGAATTAATGGTTATTTATTCATGGATTAACCTCCACTAATCCCCCTTAAAATACTCTAAACAAAATGATCAACACCTAAGTAAATTATTTATACTATTTTTATGTTTAATTTGGTGTTAATTTTAATACAATTCTGTGTTACCATTATAATATTCCTTATAATTTGAATAAAAAATTTAAAAACATTGTGTAATATAAATTAATTTCATTGATCATTCATTAGTTTTTTTATAAATACATGAAATTTGATTTATAATATATAATTTAAAATACTATTAATAATTTTTTATTTATTATATATTCTTGATAATTAAATTGGAAAAATAGTATTGTAATTTCATTGAGATTTCACAAAAAATATTGACAATTGATTTTTTATATTATAGATTAAAATATATTTCAATATATAATATTCTTTAATTATGAAAATATAAGATTCATACATTGAAGTATAAATAAAACATTTAATATTTATTAAATAATTTTATGTATTGTATTATAGTAAATGGTTTTTAGAAAATGATTTTTTAAATGTATAGGGGATTGACATTAAAGGATATCTGATTATAAAACATTTATGGCGTTAACCAAAATATGTTTCTAAATATTGGAAAATTTTAATTTTCATTAATTAGTTCCATTTGAATGTTTTGAAATTTTTTTAAAAATATATTTTCTACGATATAAATTAAAAAATTTGAATTTTGTGAGTAGAATAAATATAAATTATTGTTTACCGATCCCAGTGTTATTGTATAGTGTGATCACTATGATTCAAATTTTATAAATAAAATCCCTTTTTTAAAAAAATTTTCTTTTCTAAATAGATAATTGATATATATTAATGAATTGTGTTACTAGTTATATTATATATTTTACTGTTTATGGTTTCCATATTCCTTGAGTAATTTTTTGTCACCAAAAATTTATTATTATATTTTTCAAAATTTATAATTTCTAAGTAATTTCATTGATTCAATATATTTATTTATAATTATGTATATGTCTTTAGGTTCTTATGGATGTTTAAAATAAAATAACATTATATTTTACAATATATTAGTATTTTATACTTTTATCATTAGTTTCATCAGGGTATTTAATATAAGGATTTTATAGTATTTTTATAGTTTTTAAATATGTGTTAGAATATGAGTTTTCATGTAATTTATAATAATTTTTTGAAGGATATACAATTTATATTTTCTATTAAGTTATTGATTTTTCTATCATTGAAAAAAATTGGTTCATTTTGAAAAGGAATTATTCCTATTTTAAATTTAATGCATGAGCTGAAATCAATAATGTGTTACTCATTATTTTTTTAGTTTCTTAAAATAGTTTGAAATTGGATATAAATTTTATTTATTTACCAAAAAACTCAATACAGTATCATATAGGGTTGCAAAAAAATATCCATTTTTATGTAAAAGAAGTTTGCATATGGAAGAAGGAGATGTCTTTGCCTTAATTGTAATATGAAATTATTGATCAAAATACATTACTATTAATATGGATTAATTATTTTGGAAAAAAAATTCTTTTAGATTTTTATGATGGATTGGCTTATAGAATCATAAATCAAATAAAGTATATTATTTATCCATCATAATACATATCTAGTTATTTTCATGGTCATGGATAATGAAATCTAAGACTTTATTATTGATAATTTAGGTACATGAACACAACATCATAAAGATTATAACATATCAGTATATTCTATTGTTGTGTGAATAAATGTTAATACTCTGTCAAATATATGAGAGAGACTGACATTGTTTTCATAATTATTTGAAGATGAAAATCAAGAGATTTATGAAGGAAAAAAAATATATTCAATGTTTAATTTCCACTTATGTTTTTCAATATCAAGTGTTTATGTTGAATATTGAATAATAAAATTTCAATGTTATTATAGTTGGAAGAGATTTATATTATAAATTGTATAATCCATGATTAATTTTATGAAAAGATTAATGTTATTACTAAGAGGAGATAAATTTATAAAAAGATATGTGCATGTCATATTTGTTGTATGTTATATTTGTTGGAAGACCTAAATTGAGAAGTGTATATGTGATTTTATATTTATAGATTGAAATTGTATATAATTGTGAATTGTTTAATGGATTTAAAATAATGAATACATCAAGAAACATAAATCTATCATCATGATCTGTCCTAGTAGGTATTGTGCCATAACTCTCCAAGCCCACCTCCATAGGCTAGGGGCTAGTGAGAAGCACCATGTAGGAATATCACTAACATTGGAGGACTTATCATAAGTAACTATATACATGCACACATCTCCAAGTTCAAACAATGATGAAATTTAAAATAAATGATATACTATGAACGCATTGATCTAAATACCAAAACCATAGTACAACAATAAGCAATGTAAAGTAAACAAGACCAAATATAAAACCACCACAATGATTCTAAAAATATGTCTGGGGTGAATGTAATGATGGGGATTGTTTTCATGATACGTCATGAACACCCCTCATCATTTGTGTCCCACAAAGAATTTTATATTCTTGGTCCCTCTAGAACTCTTTCAAAAGATCGATCATCTACACGATACATTACATGTGTGTGAAAGTTTTATGTAGGGGTGAGTATAAAAATACCCATTTGGACACGTTAAAGCTACAAAGAATAATACAACGTGAAAAATAGTCATCTCTACACATGTATATTTCTACAACACATTTATAAATAATTTCTACAGATAATCAATTAATATACACCGTATCAAGGTAAAGTTGTAACTGTAATACCATCCTAGGATTCCTGCTCGAAGGTTCCACATATCACTCAATCCAACGGACACACTCCAGGAGTCAGATAGCACAACTAAAATTCATCAAAGAGGTATTTCTCGTTGGGTCTCACCATTGGATGTATATGTTATATTTATATAGAGATACCATACACATATATAGTTTACACCTAAGGCCATGATGTATTCCAACAACCAAATCTGGAATAACGCGCTAAAGAAGAGGATCGACATATGTGTACTGTTGACCCAGACGATACTAAGAACTACACCTAAGGCATAAATATGACAATGTATCTCACTCCGGACATCACAAAAATATTCCAAAAACTAGATCTAAGAAGTCCTACTAAAGGGATGACCATCTTACGTGTTGGATGCTATTCTATACTAACCATCAATTAATGGATATAAGGAATATATCCTAATCAAACTTGTATAAGTTAAAGAGGACTAGAGATTTAGGCATTCTATGAAGGAGCATATGTTGTGTGATAGGACTGCAAGGCATGTACCTTTAACAATGATTTTTTACTAGGAAAACGATCCATTTTTGTGTCCCTATGGAAGAAAATGGTGTTCTGATGCCCAGGTACATCTGCCCATGACCATGTACCCAACTAAGAGTGTATATACACTACCACAGAAACAAATATACATATAACCACCCTTTAATAGCTCTAAAATAACAAATAATAATGGGGATACCATTATCCATGCAAACAAATAGGTGATAAAATGTGATTTTGATAATGCTATTAGAAGCACCCCATTATTAGGTATTTTCTTTAGCATTGATAAAGGTACCCCTTTATTAGCATTTTTTAGTGCTATTAAAAGTAAAAACTTTATCAATACATTTTTAGTAGTGCAGATAAAAGGAAAAAGTTCAATGAAAATTATAAATCATTATAAATAGTATTATAACACAAAAACATATATGTATATGTATATATATATATATATAATTTTATTAAAAATGATTTATATAGTCCTAAATATGAATTTATACATAATATAAATTATATATAATGAAGAATGGATTATAAAATAATTAAAAAAATAATATTAATTATTAATTTTCTAATTATTATTGTGTTATAGTAATTTAACAAAAATTTGAAGATAGAAAAATCAAAAAATGAATAAATGTAAAAAAATAATTAGAAAACATAACTTTAACTTCAAATAACCATAACATGTGATCTGGGTGTTTGTTAGGGTTCTAACACATACCAAATCGAATCCTGTGATGGGATCAATGAACTAATTACTAGTTTGAATCATAGTGATAGTTTATTGATTCCAAAAAGGCCAATAACGCTTCCAAAACAATGTTTTTATTTAGGGTAAGCCAAATTTTCAACATTTGATGGAATTGTAACCCCATTTAAAGGGGTATTTTTTCTTTTTTTATTTTAGGAATGGAATTAACATATTTTATTACATTCATATTTATATTATGTATTTGAAATGTTATCCTTTTAATAATTTAGTTTTATTAATAATTAAATATATACACATGTGTATATATTATAATATATTAGCATGTAAAAAATTTATTTTATAAATAAATATGTAAACATAAATACATATAAAATATATTTCTATATATAAAATCAATATTTAAATAAAAATAATACCCATATTATTTTAAATAATGAACTATGAATATATATATATATAATTAAGGTATATATAATGTTTATATATATATATATATATATATATTTATTTATATATTTTTGTGCGAATTGAAAATAAAATATATATTAATCTATATATTAAAATAAATTTATATACATAGTAATATTTAATAAATTTTAAAAAGTATAAATAATTTTAAATATATTTATAGACATAGATATATTATATAAATATACGTGTGTGCGTATTTGTAAACAAAAAACATATTTTATATTTTTATTTAAAATAATTATATATATATAAATATATGAAAAAAATATAATGAAATATATAAAAATAATTAAATATATTATAAAATATAGAACAAAAAAATATAGAGGATTTGTAAAGGTGTAGATTTGTAAGGGGTCTTTAGTTTTATACTTGGCAAGGGCACGCACGGGGGCATGTGAAGCAAGATATCATAGTGCTTGGGAGTGTCTTCAACCACTGATAGAGGGAGGGGATAACGTTATTAAAAGGGGAGGCCATCTTCGATCATTGATAAGGGGGCATTGGAGATGATTTTATTTGAATTTTATTAGTTCTTTTCTTCAAAACTAATAAAGAGGACCCCATTTTATTAGTGTTGAGGAAAAATTATTTTATGCACTATTAAATCCCTTTTGTGTGATATTAATGGTCTGATATGTAGTAGTGACACCGGACTTGACCATATCCATGTTGGAGCAGAACACATGCCCATATCCGTATACTTTAGTTTTTTCTTGTGTACCTTGTGATGCACACACCAAGTGAAATTAGAAGATTCATACACCGTGTAATTCATAAATTCACCGTGGAAACCCTATCCAACACATAGGGGTCCCACATGCTGTGTTATCCTGTATTATATGATTTTTAGAATGTGATTTTATAGAAATATGGAGCCTTCCTCTAGATTGTCACCCACTCCTCCAGAATCCATTCCAGCAAAAAATCCTGCCAATTAACACATATATACTCTAGCTGAGAATCACTATCACTGCATTCCATAATTCACCCTTCAAAACTCTTTGGGAAATTCTTGCGGTTAGTTCCCATCACTATTTCATTCCTCTCTTGAATCGGTGTTCTCTAATACGGTATGATCAACTCTTCTTTACTACTTTACCATGATCCTGAAGCCATTCCAAGTCATTATTAGAGATATTGAATTGTTGCATCGAGAATATAGTGCACAATGTTCGATTCCTCAATATTTGGGTTGAACCACTAGGAAAACAAAACCCTGAAGAATAATTCACATAGAAAGAAGGGAGAAAAATATGAAACACAAGAAATAAGAATGAACCATGGATATTCATGGTTGAAATAATTTTGTTGTTATTGGAAAAAAAGAACCAATATTAATAAAAAATCACCTAATAAATCCTTACAAATAAACCAATCCTCTAAAATTACTGATCTTTATATCAATCTATATGTTGATTGATTGACCTTCATTGTAGAAATAAATAATTACGATGAAATAAAATAAACAAACCTCATACCTCAAGAAGGATCAGTCCCTTACAATGAACGATCAATTATCATTATCATTGATGAGATCCTCATATCATGTTGCCCACAGATTGCTGATGTATGATCTAGTGGACGTTAAACTCATAGATATCCTCCAACGCTCTCTCTAACAGTTCTCTAATGTATCTAGGGTTATGTGGATTTCCGAGATAATTTGAAATAATTTTATACTTTTAGAAGAAATTTGGTCGATGTAACATTTAAAAAATAAATTATTTTATTTATTTTATTTTATTAATTTTTCACCCATGATGAATTTTTCACATATACTCTGCAGCAACAATTTTTATGTCACGAATAAGATAAAATATAATTTATAAGCTCAACAGTGCCCTATTATATCTGATCATAATCCATGTTTAGATGATATTATTTATTTTTAGGAAAACTATACACTCTTTATTTTTAATATATTTTATAAATGTCAAACATTTATTCTAGGCACACTGCGCCTCAGAATCACATGCCATCTTAGGGACTAGTCTTCAAAATAATACACACAATTTAAAAAAATAATACATGGAAAATCCATGTCATTAAATATAGAATGGTTTTATATTACACATTATTATAAAACATGAATGAAAATTTAATTCACATAATCAAAAAATAATGTAGATAATGTGTAATACATTCTCATCTAATAGTGTTTGGTTTTGGAATTATAATATAGATTCCAAATCATGAAAATACTTTTATTCATTACTTCAAAAATTTATCATGAAATAATAGGAATGTATTTTTTTAGATTAGATACTTTTAGATTTGACACATTCAGGACATTAGGAATGACATATATCATTTGGGATTCTATTTTATTTCCAATATAATATCCAATATAGGAATCAATAAAACAAACATTTTCATTATTTTGATTATTTTTCTAGGAAATCAAATTGAAGTAAATTATATTTATGTATATCATTAGCCCCTTATATAATAATTATAATATTTATGTTAAATGTAATAATATATATATTATGAATGATATATTTCCTTCAGAAAAAAATGAAATAAACTATCATGCAGATTATTAGTGAATTTTTAGAAAGAGACTCAATATCAAGTTATAACCCTCCCATTTCCCTGACTACTCAATATTATAACAATGAATTTTACAATAATTAGAATCCAAAATATAGAAAATGTTCTTTATATACCATATTAAATATTTATTTGTACCTCACTGATTTCAATATAACAAGACACAATTCAATATAAATTTAGATTTTATCCCACTATTAAAATTATTATCATGAAAAAATATTGATAATATTTTGTGTAATTTTATTATAATTTAAAAAATAAAGTAGGAAAAATATAATAGGAAATTATTTGTTATTATGTCCTATTGAATTGATAATAAATAATGGATGGAATGTACTATATTATTCAAATATAAATATTTATATATTCATAAGATACATAGTAAGGAAGATGTTATAAAAATCATGGTTAATTTTTTTTAGAATATTATGTTTACAATACTTATTGTGTTTGGGAGGTTGATTGATAATCATAATGAATGTAATTTCTTTATAAATATAAAAATTATTTTGTGATTCTTCCTCTATTATTTTTTTTAAATGTGGATAATATTGAATTCCTTGAATGAAATACATATGTATTATAATTGATGAATATTCATATAAAATATCATTTGGTGTTTAGTTAGTACATTTTAATATAGAAGAACTAAATTTGATGAATATCATATTTCAATGGAGATTATGATATCATTTTCAACCCCTTAAAGGATATGAGGTAAAAAATAAATAAATATAATTTTTCTTACTAATTTAATATATTTTTCAGATAATATTAATCCCTAAAAACATTACCAAATATAAGAAAAAATATTAGGTTTATATTTTAATTTGTAGATAATGATTCCAAATTCATATTACTCATCATGAGCTATAAGAAATTATAGTTAGATATAAAACATAATGATAGAGGATGTATACAATATCATTGTATGTGTATCATAGATATTGATTATCACAATAATTTTTTTTAAAGTGTAGTAATATATTTTTCCAACACATGACATATTAAACATATTATGTGTTTTTTTGATAAATTTCATATATATATGATGGGATATTAAAGAAATAAATCTCAATAATAATTCTATATTACTAAAGGATATATGGAAGAATAATTTCCCCCATTCCTATTATGGTCATTGGAAGGGAATGAGTTGAGATTAAATTAAGATAGGCATGATAATGAAATAAGAACTCATATTTAGTACATTAAAAATTAAATATAAAATTTTATATTAGGGACTCTTATTTGTATAAAAATATTCAGTTTCAAAAACTCACATGTATTTGACACATTCACAATCATTCTTTAAATAAAAATTAATAATATTACATATCTTCTTATTGAACAATTGAAGGCCAAAAAAATTGTTGATATTTATTTGGTATCAAAATGGGAATGACATAACAGAATTTACTATATATGGTATTATCATATTATTTATACTTCATGTATGATCATAATCTATTTCATATTAAAAATATATTGATAATTTACTCCTATAATTTATAATTTTTATATCAATTTCCATACATCATTAACCTTGATAATCAAGGTGAACAATGACAAGATTTAAAAAAGTATATCAGGAGTACCATTGAAGTAGTCATAGGGATTAAATTCATATAATAATTTTGGATTTATATTTCACAGAGTCATTCAATATATATATATTTGAAAACATATATTTCCTGAATCATTAATAAAACTCTATTGTGTTATTTTGTAATATTACATTACATTGTTAAATTCTATGTTAAAATTCATTTTTTATTATTCTACTCAAATAGGATTTTATGGATAATTATAGGGGTATAAATATATTTTTTAATGGTTTACATATGTTTAAATAAACCATTCTACAAGTTCTAATGGATTTAAATAATATAGAACATATATTTTGATATCATAAGGAAAATTTATATATTACATTGATGATTCAATTGATAAATGGAATAGTGTTTTATTTGACGATAAATAGAGATAAAGAGTTTTTATAATTGAGATGGTGATTTATTGTATTTATTTTTTTATCACCGTTGTTTATTTTATTCAATTATATTTTATGATGAGGATGTTTAAGATTCCTATGAATGTTCTTGAGGTAATTCTTCCAAAATATTACACTCATAATGGTATAAAAGTCTAATATAGGAATAATATTGATAAATTCTAATCAATAAATGTTGGTTTTACTATATCAATATTAAACTAAGGAAAGGTAGGGAAAATTATCAAGATGATATAAAACCTGTTTAATTACACAAAATGAATAAAAGATCAAATAATTCTTTTCAAACATGACAGAAATATAAAAAATCTTATAAGTCTGATGACCTACTGAACTGATCTATGATGTAATAATTTCTATTATTGGTATAATATATATATAATAACTATGAAATTTTTTAAATTTTTTAGGTATATTAGAGTTATATTCATAAAATCCCAAGTTGTTTTATGTGTATTATCTAATGACATCATTGTAATGTTTTGAAGAGAATTTTCATTTGAACTTTTCTATATATGAGGTGATATGAAGTTTTTTCAAAGGGACTTAACCCATCAAAAAATATTAAAAACTAAATCTGGAAAATAATTTTTCTATTGCCGGTGTATTCTCCATTCTTTGTGATCGCAAAAATTGGGAAATCTAAAAGGAATATAATAATAGAAATGCATAGATTGGGTTGACCCTTGTGAAAAGAGATGGTGTGTAGGTCAGTGCATATAAGTCATAGTTTCGGACCACTTTGTGGGGTGTCAAATGTTCACCGCTTTGGTTAGTAACTCAAATGGGTTTTTCAGGGAATTTGATGAGTAGGATGTATAAAATTACAAACAACATCCTATAGAAATATTTAGTGTGGGCACATCTTTCATCATAAAATATTAAATATTTTAATGAGGCTTAATGATCAAAATAAATATATGGAAATATCTTGTGATCAATGATTCCACCACTTAATATGGGATTATCTTAAATAAAACTGAAATATATATCATCTAATGGTGGTTATGATAACCATGACATCACATAGAGTAGTTATGGTTTAGATACCTTGATGTCACAAATATTAATTTTTAAATGATATAATATACTAATGATGAGATTAATTGTAGTTCGATGGTAAGAGAATAAATAAATATGAATACATCAATGGTTCAATGATAGTATTACATAAAGCTATGATATAAACATACTAGTGGTTTGAAATTATTGAATATTTTTTCCGGGTGATCATTTTGGTTTTTTTTGTTGGATAGTGAGTAATTATATAATTTATTTGTAAAATAGAATAATATAATATCACCATTAGTATAATAATAGTGGGAATGTTATTGGATTCTAAAATATTCAGAATCATCTTTAATATCATTTAATTAAATTTTTCTTGCCCCCATATAAGGAAAAATATTTATATGATTGCTAGTTTCTAGTTAATATTAAGAACCAAGGAACATGAGTATTCCACTGAATATGTTCCCCAGATGATAAAAATTATATTGCGGATTTTTTTAATTATTAATATAATGATGAGTTGGAGGACTGTTATTGTGAAAAAATCATAGTATTTCCATGATTGAATAATGATATATAGTAGATTCTATGAAATAGATAAGCATTTCTTTGAGTACTGGGACCATATTGGTTATTATTAATATCATTTGAAAACATTAGGGAGTCGATCCCAAAAATATTTTGATTTCCATGAGTTATGAGATAATCATATAACATATATAATTATCATGAAGGAAGAATCATTGGTATGGTTGTGAAAATAAATCAATAGTTTACTAGATGTAGAAATATGATATAAAAGTTATGTTCATTTAAAATATAGTTTTCATGATTAAGATATTTTTGGTTGGGATTAACATAAGAAAATGAATTTTTTATCGAAATAGTTTAAGAAAATTTATCAAAGAGAACATAATTGATGTTTTTTGTGATGTAAGGACAAGTATAAAAAATATGAATCAATTTTTATAGTTAATGATGATGCTAACCAAATGTTTATATATTTTATTTATGTCTATTTTAATATGATGAATAATGGGGATTAAGTGAATAAATTATGAATTGTAGGAATTAGAATGATATATCAGAAATTTAAAATTAATACATATGAAGGATCATAAATATTTTCTAAATCATGTGTTTTTTTTAAAACATATATTCTGGAAGGAAAGAATGTGTATAGGTTTCTATTTCTAGATGAATTATACAGAGTGCATCTCTAGGATGTTAATGAACTAGATAATATAGGTGTTTTTTATGCATTACTGGACATTAAAGTTTCTCAATTAATGATGCATATTGAATGATTATTGATAATATCATAATCAGATTTAAGAATTTAAGCAGAGATCTTCTAAGGGATATTTTGATAAAGAGATTTCAATTTTGTATACAATATCATTAAATGAAAATTTATTGAAAAATAGAACTATATAAAAATGATAGACTTAAAAGATCTCACATAAATGAACATGTCTTGGAATAGGTAATTATAAATGGTTCTATATTTCCTGGACTCTAAGATGTCCATGACATAGAGTGGAGAATGAAATGAAGAGAGGTATTAGTTGAACAACACCTATATTAATATCATTTGGGCTGATGGTTTTATAAATCTAGAACATGATATTCTTTTTAATAAGGGTAAGTACACATGATTGAAGAAACAAGACATTGATGGAAATCTAATGTCATGTTCAACCTACAAATAAAATGTCCATTGATTCTATTAAGTATGTGATTATATCCAAGTATTTTTTATTTTAGGTAATAAATTTATAATGTGAATGTGTCTTTAAAGTAAAATGTTGTCATAGTAATATTCCTATGAATAGTTTTCTAGTACATATATTTTAATTGGAGGTTGTTGGTATGGAGTAACTATGTGGAGGAAGTATTTTTTCCATGATAATCTATTAGCATGAGGATAATAATATCATATTCCACATGATATTGATAATAATATTATTATTAAAAAAAATTTGGCCATGTTTAATAATATAAAATTTAAATTTTCAAGTTATCACATCACTTTTAGACATTAAAAATATCCTTTTATGTAGTATAATGCACATTATATCCATTGCATAAGGGAAAAGTTAATGAAGTATCCTTCAGAATATTTTTGTGTCGTAATAGATGATGGATGTTCAATGAACTTAAATAAGGTAAATGATTATGTTCAACATATTCTATAAATGTTGGTTTCCCCTAATTCACCCCACTCATAGAGTGATTGCATGACCCTCAAGGATATCCATTATAGATAATAATGATTTGGATGGTTACATTAGAAAGTAGTTAGTTGAAAGAATACTCTGTCTAATGGAAGAGACTAAACATTTATATATGATGACATTAAAACAATTGGTATTGAAATAATGTGACCTGATATAACCCTTGGGACGATATCTTCATCAAGAGCTTGAAGAGTGTACCACCCAAAGCCAAAATCCCAAAGCCAAAGGAATAGATTCAAAACCATGTCAATATAACACATTTATGTGAGGTCGTAGCTAATAAACATGTAACAACCAAATCTACAGGATTGAATATTTATAATATTGAAACATACAGATATATATAAGTAATAAAAAAAGTGCATAATTTATTTTAGAAAAGAAAATACATTGCAAATAAAATGCAATGTTAAGCTGTAAAAATGTAATGATAAAAAGAAAAACCTCATATTTGCAAGGACCCGGAACTTCTATGTAATTTTTTTTAAATATATGTGGATTTCATGGGTCTGCGAAAATTGAAAACACGTGATTCTGAGTCCCGAAGTACCTGGAATGATTTATTGAACTTTTTTTGGTACGTTTAGTAAATGTTTGAGCGGGTTTTTCTAAATTTTGAACCGGTGCTTGGAATTGAAATCTGAGGGCACCGTTGAACTCCCAGTGCCGGTATTCGCTTAAGAAGACTTTCACCTCAATGGAACATGGTAAATAATGAAAGTTAATTTTTGGGTTTTTTATGGAAATAATAAAATAAAATAATCACAGATTTTATTTTATTTGTTGTATCCACCGATGTGGATATTTCAGAGGTGGAGACCATCTTAACTAAAACTTCCAATGAGAGGTTATAGAGGTGGGGACCACCGAGCTTAACCTTTCATGAGAGGATAGGGTGGTGGGGACCACTCGAGGCTAGAAAACTCTTGAAATCTCTATTAAATGTAGGAGATCCTCTTCAACTCCTCCAATATTTAATTATGTCACCCTCGTTTAATTAATTTTGTGCAAACCTCATTAATTAATTAAGTGGATCTAACTTAATTAATCCAATTTGAAATTGTGCCAACAATTAAAAATTGGGGAAACACAATAGTTGGCCATTTTCATTTAGGGTATAATGCTTGGAAAATGGGAGAGTTATGGGAGAAATCCCGCCAATGAAGAATCACCTCTATCGAGGAACGTTAATCCGACGAATGAGCTCGGGATCAGAGGCCTGTGAAGAGCGCAATGAACACTGACAACTTCAACTTCTCTCTTTGTCGTAAACATTAAAACAAGGTACGGGTTTATTTGTGTATGAATAATTTTCCCACGTTCATACCTTGAATTATTTTTTGGGACTGTGAATAAATCATTGTGGGAGGTTGTAATGCATGATTTTCTTCTTCATGTTCTTGTTGAGTCAAATGCTACCACCCTAATGTGGAGTGTACATGCCAAAGAAACATGGTCCAACCCCTCGGAAAATCTTTTGATGATTTGTGGTGTTGAACTTGACAAAGGTGATAGCATAATGCCACCACCCCACAGCCACCACTGCCATGCGACATCCGCTCCCTCGCAGCACCCCCGCGGCTGAGCCGCTTTGCGGCACCCATGGACACCGCACAACATGAGTCCACCGCCCGCGGCCCCTTTGTGGCACCCATGGCCGCCGTCATCCATGATGAGCCATCGCCTCTGACCGGGCCGAGCTGCCAGTGCCGCCCAAGAGAAGCCTCTATCACCGACAAGGCCGAGCCCCCACCGCCGCCTGCTGAGCCGCCACCGCTGACCGGGCCGAGCCGCTTCCACCGTCCGGGTTGAGCCGCTGTCGTGGTCCGCCGAGCCGCCTCTACTGACTATGTTGAGCCGCTGCTACCATCCACCGAGCAGCTGTCGTCGTCTGCCAAGCCGCGCTGCCCGCAGCCTTCTGAGGTGCCCCGGACGCACAACTTGGGGCCTTCAGATCTACCCCGGCCGTGAAGCCCACAGCCTTCCGAGCCGCCCCAGCTGCACCACCAGCGGCCTTCCAAGATGCCCCAGCCGTGCCACCCACGACCTTCTGAGCCACTCTGGCCGAGACACCCCGTGCTCAAGCTACTCCAGTTGAGCCGCCCCACGACCTCGAGCAGCTCAAGCTGAGCCGCCACGGCCGAGCCGCCCTGCGGCCTCGCGTCATCCGCGGCTGAACCCCCGGGACCCCTCGTAGCCTGCCGAACCCATCGGGCCGGGCCAAACCCAATGGGCCAAGCTACATTGCGGGTCGGGTCGGCCCAAGAAAGGTCGGACCAATCCGGGTCTGGCCGGGTCGGACCAGAGCTAGGCCCACTACGACCCATTTACACTCTTTTGGACATATCATCAGCATCAGACGTCTGTTTGATGAACCGTTAGCGGCACTGAAAATCCTGGAGTGAGAAGGTCCCTTTGAGTATACCCCACTAGAGGTTTCGATTAATAATCGGAACTATCATGTTGGATCGATCATGAATCCAACCGGTCCCCCAGGATTAAAGGCTAATAACTCACAGACCAGGCCTGTGATGGAAGTGTCGTATGTTGCGTTGAGACCTCAATGACATGGAATACCTTTTAGAAGTTTCATCATGGGACTTTGTGGAAATTAGAGTATCGACCTATATCTCATGGAGTGGATCCACTTAGATGCGAGTGATCATAGTGCGAGAACCCAGTAGCCGGCTGAGACTTGACGATTGCTGACCTTTTTGACTTGGAGTGAATTGATAATCCCAATAGGGAGCGCCTCTTTGTGATGCGGCAGACCCACGGTGGGGAGCGCCTCTGTGTGACATGGTAGACCCACGATACATGATAGGAGGAGTTCCTTAGCAGGCCATATTGGGGAGCGCCTCTATGTGACACGGTATAGCCATGGTACTTGATAGGAGGAGTACCTCAACTAGCCACAAGGGGGAGTGACTCTATGTGACATGGCAGACCCATGGTGGGAAGAGCCTCTGTGAAATGTGGCAGACCCACGATACTCAACAGGTGAAGTACCTCAGTAGTCCAAGCTTTGTGGGAGGCACCTCCATGTGACGCATCAGGGCAACTATAATCGATAGATGAGTGGATCTCCATCAGCTGAGGTGTTCGATGATGTGACTGGGGATGTTACTTGTTACTACCCATAGAATAAATCCTGGTTTGATATGAGTCAGTATCTCTGTGTTTCCTTCATGATTGAGATCGATTACTTGATAACATAGGTATATGTATGGGCATATACGTAAGTAGGGTTATCTGTTGATTTCATACTTTCTGGTTTATCCCTGGTGGTTTATCCTTCGTGGTTTTTGTGAGACCTTGAGGGTATCTAGGTCCCTACTGAGTATCTTTATACTCACCCCTACACGGGCTATTCCTACACCTTGTTGTGTTGGATGCAGAAAATGGACAATGCTGACTGAGGCTAAGAGTACTAGTATTAGATGGTGCCCGAAGTTTGACCATATGGTAAGTCAGTACACAGAGGATACGGGTTTATGTGGAGTGATGAGGAGGTGATATGTACCTAAAAATTAGGTAGGTACCTCAGAGGAATACCTATCTGCTAACTTTACCATTTTTTCTGTTGTATTGTATCACAATTGTACTTGTACTTCCCAGTTGGGCATGTATTCATGACCCTTTTACATACTGAACTCACTCTATTTACAGTTTAGTTTACTTTTGTTCCTATCTTGTTGTGTGCTTGGTTACGTGTTCTTATATCTTTTAAAGGAAATTTCTTCCCAATTTTAGGGAATACAAGTTCGATACTAGTCCCCAGCCCCTGGCCTATGGAAGGCATGTTTGGGGTAGTCATGGCATAGGCCCCGGGGGACGGGTCATGACAAATTGGTATCAGAGCTGTCAGTTCTATTAAAGGACTAGGGATCTTATCCTTTCTATGAATCAATAGTGTTAAGGGTAGTGAGTGTGTTTTTCAGTTCAGGGAGTCCAGTATTGGTGTGGTAGCCGACGTATCCATAAACTAGGACCCTGACTTCTGATTTCCGACTTAGTGCATGAAAAAACTGATTGCATGTGTCTTTTCAAGAGTTTTATTTGTGACCTATTTGAGTCAGCTCACAAGGTATAACTTATTAATTGTGGTGCACCTGTTTCTTTTCAAGATGCCTCCATGTAGACATCCATCTAGGGTTCCAAGAGTTGTATGCACTGATTTCCCACCGAGCGATGAGGCCTCGGTACAGGGCCATCTTCCAGTAGAGGCACCAGTGGAGGCCATAGTGGTACCATTACCCATTGGTCCACCGATGCCACCAGCCCCAGTAGTAGTGATTGCATGCCGCTTGAGGGCATTTCATGAATTCTAGTTCTAGAGGCCACCCAGGTTCAGGGGAGAGATGGACCCATAGGCGGCTGAGGATTGGCTGGAGGCTGTGGTGAGAGTCTTCCGAATTATAGGGACACTAGCAGATCTCATGGTGATCCTTGCCAATAGACTTCTAAAGTTCGTAGCAGGAAGATGGTGGAGCTTGATTCTCCAACTTAATGATGAGGCGATGCTTCTCTGGGTATATTTCAAGAGCCTGTTTCAGGTAGAGTTTGTTCCAGTGACTCTTCGCACAGTGCGCATACAGGAGCTTCTTCAAATGCCACAGGGCAGCATGACTGTAGCTCAGTACTCAGATAGGTTCACTGACCTCTCACACTATTCCATAGATATGGTGTGGGACCTATTCTTCAGGGCCCGGGCCATCGAGAAGGGGCTCAATAGAGAGATCAGGGCTTCGATGATCCCACTCAGCATCCCGATGCAGGTGGGGGAGTTAGAGAAAGCCCTCTTGGTGGATAGTTTCCTTGCCGAGTAGTCACTAGCCGTGAGACCAACCACTAGTCATCACGTATCAGAGTCGTCTGGAGGTGGCAGTAGACAGATGTCACATAGTTCCAAGAGGACCAGACCTATAGGTGGACGACCACATGACTCATGATCAATTGTGTGTGGAAACTATGGCAGAACCAGTCTGGAAAGGATCATGCACTGTTACTCATGTGGAAGGCAGTGTCACATGGCTCATGACTATCTGACTCGCCATACATATGATAAGTAGACGGTCAAGGTACCATCTAGGAAGATACAGAGGTTCGACCAAAGAGGTCCATTAGGAGAAAGCAGATATGGTTGAGGAGCTGGTCGTGTAGCTGGCGGTGGGTGACGATTTGAGAGGTTACTGCCACCATGACCAGGAGGTCCACCCCCTACCACAGGGAGCAGGTTGATAAGGGAGAGCTAAACTTCAGGAAGCTGAGGCCTACGATTATGGTGCTCTAGAGATGATACAAGGTATGATATGTTTCTACTCTACCTTAGCTGCAGTACATATAGACACAGGTTTCAGTAATTCTTTTATTTCCACTACCCTTTTTCAGGGCTTGATGATTCTGATGGAGCCGTTGGCTAGATCCTTATGGCCAGAGACTCCTACGAGAGCAGGTTCGACGATCAAACACTGGATCCGATAGTGTGAGCTTACACTATGAGGTGAGAGCTTCGACTGGGATCTCCTAGTAGCGGCATCGAGGCCTTACGATGTCATCATGTGGTATGGACTAGTTATCTATAGCTCATGCTCAGATAGACTGTATTAGGATCAAAGAGCGTTGTGTCTACATAGATGGGACTAGGTTTACCTTCACCGGAGAGAAGGGAGACTTTGTAGCGCAATATGGACTTACCCGAAGTAGAGTGCAGTCGATCACTCATTAGCTGTCTAGCCTTACCATTGGAGCTATTGATGTAATAGTCCAATCTATCATGTAGTGGTGGACCATTCGACAGATGTTTTCCCTGATGATATTCTGGGTCTACCTACTCATTGAGAGGGGGATTTAACATTGACTTGTACCCCAAGACAACAACGATATCTACACCAGCACATTGGATGGCTCCTGCGGAGCTTCGTGAGATGCGGGTACAGCTGGAGGACTTAGAGGGGAAGGGATTCATCCAGACTACTGTTTCACCTTGGGCAGCCCAGATTTTGTTCACCAAGAAGGCGGATGGGATCTTGAGAATTTGTGTTAACTATCTACACTTGAACCAGGTGAAAATGAAGAATAAGTTCCCACTCTCAAGGATTTATGACCTTTTTGATGAGATGAAGGGAGAACGGTGGTTCTCAAAGATAGACCATAGATCAGGATATCACAAGCTCTGAGTACGAGACGAGGATGTGAAGAAGATGGCCTTCAGGTGTCGATACAGCCATTATGAGTTCTTGGTTATGCCATTCGGTGTGACCATTTCTCTAGTAGTGTTCATGGGACTCATGAACAGGATCATTCATCCATACCTTGATCGGTTTGTATTAGTCTTCATCGATGCCATTTTGATCTACTCGACTACTGAGGAGGAGCATGCCTATCATTTGGAGGTAGTACTGGACACACTCCAAGAGGAACAACTTTATGGTATTCTCTCGAAGTGGCAGTTTTGCATCCGAGTGTTCCACTTTCTGGGACATGTCATATTTGAGGCTGGAGTTGCAGTAGATACAGAAAATATTGAGGTGGTACATGTTTGGGAGCCACCCAGGAGTGTGACGGAGGTACGGAGTTTCCTGGGTTTAGCTGGATTCTACAAGAGGTTTGTGCCAGATTTCTACAAAGTTGCAGCACCACTATCATCCTAGACGAAGAAGGGGAAACCCTTCAAGTGGTCATAGAGATGATAGTAGAGTTTTTAGGTGATGAGGCAGAGGCTGACTAGTACCCCCATCTTGAGGCTTCCAGAGGAGGGCATATGATACATAGTTTACTGCGACACAATAGGGACTAGGCTTGGATGTGTCCTGATGCAGGAGAAAGTAGTGATTGGATATGGTTCTCAACACCTGAGACAACACGAGAATAACTACGTTACCCATGACCTGGAGTTAGAACCACTGGTCATTGCCTTGAAAATTTGGTGACACTATCTGATGGGCATGCATTATACCATGTACTCTAATCACAATAGTATCTGGTATATCTTCTCCCAGAAGGAACTGAACCTGAGACATCGACGTGAGCATGAGTTCCTCTAGGACTATGACTTTGAGATAGTCTATACTCCTCGGAAGGGGAATGTTGTAGAATATTCACTCAACCGGATGTCTAGTACACAGTTGTTAGGTGAGGTGACAGAGCAGCTAGCTGCTTTATAGATATTCATTTTTGATAGATACAGAACAGCTTTTCTTCAGTATCCAATAGTTACTCCCCCACTCAGTCAGGGAGTCAGGGAGGCACAATGTGGGGACGATGACTGCGATAACCAACGTGCTCAGATATCCATAGTACAAGCACCTGATGGATTTTATGAAGGTGGGGAGCGAGTCATCCCCTTTAGAGGATGTACCATGGTTGCAGTGTCATTTTAGGATGGAGTTTTGAGGGAGATCCAAATTTCCCCTCTAGCGGTACATCCTGGAGTGGCGAAAATATAACAGGATCTCTGAGGACAACACAGGTGGCCAGGAATGAATAAAGAAGTAGCACAATTTTTCTCTTAGTGCCTCACATTTTAGCAAGTTAAGGCTAAACATCAGGTACCAACAGGATTGGTTTAGCCTTTAGAGGTCCTAGAGTGGAAGTGGGAGGGGATATGCATAGACATTGTGACAGGACTTCCACATACATCTAGTGGACATGACTCGATTTGGGTGATCATCGACCAACTCTCCAAGTCAGAGCACTTCAAACAAATCAGAGATCAGGGTTCAATAGAGAGCTTGAGATCCCTCTATGTGCGGAAGATTGTACAGTTACATGAAGTACCCTCGTCGATTGTCTTTGATTTTGATGCACGTTTTACTACCCGGCCATGGAAGAGGTTGCAGGAGGCTTTTGGGATGTAACTTTGTTTTAGCACCGCCAAACATCCTCAGACTGATGGCCAGACCAAGCAGACTATACAGACCCTCATAGACAAGATGTGTGCTTGCGTCCTCTACTTCGGTCCCAGCTGGGGTGATCACTTTCCATTGGTGGAGTTTGCATACAACAACATCTATCACTACACCATAGGGATGACACCTTTTGAGGAATTGCATGGGCGAACTTGCAGATCACCTTTGTGCTGGACTGAACCAGGGGAGTCAGCACTCATGGGGCCAGAGATAGTACAAGCTACCACATAGAAGGTGGAGATCATCCAGGAGTGGATGAAGACTGCACAGAGAATGTAGAAGTCGTCTACCGACAAGTGACGGAGACCACTAGAGTTTGAGGATGGTGACCAAGTCTCTCTACGGGTCTCACCCCGGTGAGGTTTGTAAAGATTTGACAGAGGTGGCATGTTATCTCAGAGATTCATCAGAACTTTTCAGGTCCTTAGTAGAGTTGGTGAGGTGGCATTCCACTTAGCTCTTCCACCTCAGTTGCACCGGGTGCATGATGTCTTCCACGTATCCCAACTAAAGAGATAAATGCATGACCCTTCTCTCATAATCCACCATGGTGAGATGGACGTCGACGATGGGGTGAATTTTATAGAGGTTCTAGCAGTGATTGAGGGTTGAAAGGAGTGGGTCCTTCATGGATGATCGATACCTCTAGTGCGCTTTTTATGGTAGTACAGGATCCTCCAAGAAAGCACATTGGAGTGGAAAGCCTAGATGGGTGCTCAGTACCCCCACTTCTTACCTTAGATTGAGTTTTGGCTTACGGGGACGTAAAGACCTATAATGGGGAGAATGTAAAGACCTGGAATTTCCATGTATTTTTTTTAAAAATATGTGGTATTTTCATGAGTCCACAAAAATTGATGGCGCGTGATTCCGACGCCCGGTGTTCCTGGAATGAATTTCTGAACTTTTTTTCAGGTACGTTCAGTAAACATGCAAGCGGGTTTTACAAAATTTTGATCCGGTTCTCGGAATTGAAATATGTGGGCACTATTGAACTTCCAGCACCAGTATTCGTTTAAGAAGACTTTCGCCGTGATGATAGTTGGTTGAGGGTGAAAGTTAATTTTTGGGTTTTTCGAGGAAATAATAAAATAAAATAATCACAAATTTTATTTTATTTTTTGTAACCACCCATGTGGATATTTCACAGGTGGGGACCACTTGAACTAAAATCTACCTTGAGAGGTTATAGAGGTGGGGACCACCGAGCCTAACATCCCATGATAAGATATTTTAGTGGGGACCACCCAAGGCTTGAAACCACTTGAACTCCCTATTTAATGTGGGAGAGCCTCTTCAACTTCTCTAATATTTAATTATTTCACTCTCCATTAATGAATTTTTTGCCAACCTCATCAATTAATTATGTGGAGAAAACTTAATTAATCCAATTTGAAATTGTGGCAACATTTAAAAATTGGGGAAACACAACAGTTGGCCATTTTTATTTAGGGTAAAAGGCTTGGAAAAGGGGAGAGTTCTTGGAGAAATCCCGCCAATGAACAATAACCTCCATAAAAGAACGCTAATCTGATGAACGAGGTCGAGATCAGAGGTATGTGATGAGCGTGATGAACATAGACAACTTAGACTTCTGTCTCCATCGTCAACAATCAATCAAGGAAGGGGTTTATTTGTGTAAGAATATTTTTCCAATTTTATTCTCTTAAATTCTTTTTTGGGATTGTGAATAAATCATTGAGGGAGGTTGTAAAGCTTGAATTTCTTCTTCATGTTCTTTTTGATCCATATGCTACCACCCTAATGTGGAGGGTATGTGCCAAACAAACATGGCCTGACCCCTTGGCAAATCTTGTGATGATTTGTGGTGCTAAATGCGACGAAGGTGATGACGCAACTACACCACCCCACGGCCACTGCCTCCTTGTGACCTCCACGCCCTCGTGGAACCCCCAAAGCCACGCCACTTCATGGTACCCATGACCACCATGCCCCGTAGCTCTACCACCCATGATCCCATCATGCCGCCCATAGACGCCGCCAAATGGGCTGAGCCACCACCCCCGACCGGGCCGACCCACCAACGCCATCCGGGCCACGACGCCTCCGCTGTCTGTTGAGCCTCTGCCTCCGACCGGTCCGAGCCGTTGCTTCCGTCCGTAGAGCCGCTGTGGCTGCCCGTGGCCTTCTGAGCTTCCCCAGAAGCGCCGCACGTGGCCATCCGAGCTACTCTGGCCAACCCACTCTAGATGAGCCACCCCGCAGCCGAGCCGCTCGGTCTAAGCCGCCCCGCTCCCCCGAGTCGCTCCGGCTGAGCCTCCCTAGATGAGAAACCCTGCAGCCTCGCGTCGTCCGCGTCGGACCCCCCACGGCCCCTCGCGGCCTACTAGACAGAGTGGGTCGGGATGAACCGAACGGAATGGGCCAAACTGCAGGTTGGGTTGACCCGAACAGGGTTGGCCCTGGTCAGGTCGGTCGGACTGGACCTGGGCCCACTTGGACTCATTTACACTCTTTTGGCCATAACATTGGTACCAGACGTTTGTTTGACAAATCGTCAGCAGCGATGGAAATCTTGGAGTGAGACGGTCACTATGAGTATACCCTACTATATTTTTGGATTAAGATGGGGGAACAGTCAGGTTGGATCAAGCATGAATCCAACCGGGCCCTCGGGACTAAAAGACTAATAACTCACAGACCAGGCGTCACCTTGACACGCCGTCTGTTGCGTTGAGACCCTTATGATGTGGAGGACCATTGAGATGATTCCTAGTGGGACTTCGTGGATGTTGGAGTATCGACCAGTAGCTCATGGAGTGAATCCCCCTTGAGACGAGCGATCATAGTGCAGGAACCCAGTAGCTGGCTGAGACATGATGACTCCGGTCCTTTTCGACTTGGAGTGACTTGACAGGCCCAATGGGGAGAACCTATGTGTTACACGGCAGACCCATGGTGGGGAGTGCCTCTATTTTACATGGCAGACCCATAGTACACGACAGAAGAAGTAACTAAGCATGCCACAGTGGGGAGCACCTCTGTGTGATGCAGTAGACCCACGGTACTCGACAGGAGGAGTACCTTAGAAAGTCACGAGGGAAAGCGCCTCTGTATGATGTGGCATAACCATGGTAGGGAGCGCCTCTATGTGATACAGAAGACCCATGATACTAAATAGGAGGAGTACCTCAGCAGTCCAAGGTTTGTGGGAATCCCCTCTATGTGACCCGACATGCCCACTATACTCGATAGAGGAGGGGATCTCCATGAGATAAGCTGTTCGACGATGTGAGTTGGGATGTTACTTGTTACTACTCCTCGAATAAATCCTGGTGTGATCTGAGTAAGTATCTTCGTGTTTCCCTCATGATTGAGATAGATTACTTGATAACATAGGTATATGTATGGGCATATACCTAAGTAGGGCTATCTGTTGATTTCATACATTGTGGTTTATCATTGGAGGTTTTTGTGAGACCATGAGGGTCTCGGGGTCCCTACTGAGTATTTTTATACTCAACCGAACATGGGCTATGCCCAAACCATGTTTTGTTGGATGCAGACGACAGACAACACTGACTCAGGCTGAGAATACAAGGACCAGACAGTGCCCAGAGGTGGACCATACGGCGTGTTGGTACATAGAGGATACAGGTGGACATGGAGTGCTGAGGAGGCGATCTATACATACCCTTCAAGTAGGAACCTCAGAGGATGACCCAACAGCTGACTTTCCTTTTTCTTCAGTTGTATTGTATCACAATAGTACTTTTACATTCCAGTTGGGCTTGTATTCTTGTCCCTTTTAATTACTGCACTCACTCTTTTTACAGTTCAGTTTACTTGTGTTCCTATCTTGTTGTGTGCATTGTTACGTGTGCTTGCATGTTATAAAGTAAATGCCTTCACATTTTTAGTGAATATGCCTTCGGTGATGGTCTCCAACCCCTTTCCCGTAGAAGGAGGGCATGGGGTAGTCACAGAATGGGCCCCGAGGGATGGGTCGTTACAATATGCCATGAACCAGGCCAGGATTCCATCTCACTCGATAACCATCCCTACAATGGATAAGTCCCGAGTGGAATTATCGATTCTCTCAGGATGGACACTAGCACTTTGCAACAATGATTTCATCATGGGAACAATTTAACCCAATAAGAATTGGGATCAAATGAATGAAAGAGATAAAGAATCAATGAACAGTATCAATTGAATACTAATAAATATACAGTTCATCCAAATAGAACAATATAAGATAAAAATGATAATAAATTGAAAACTATACCAAACTAACATATCATGCACTATAAGTAACCTCTTGGCCACCACCATCCATCGAGACAAGCTTACTTCATGGGAAAAATGGAACCAGAAACCTGACCCTACAAAAAAACATAGGTATACTGACATCGAGTGGCACAAGTAGGGTGTGAGAATTAATATCTTGGTAGGTCATCACCATATAGTCCATACATTTACATTCCGTAACTTTTCCAAACAATATCCTAAATACATATAGAAAAATATGGTTTTTCCTTTTAAAAAACCAAACACATCATTAAAATTTTTAAACAACACACTCCACATTCCTCTTTTAAATGCATAATTCCATTTTCAATCATTATTGTTTGACAGAAAACCCAAAATAGAATCCAAAATAGGTAATAAAAATGGAAATTCTAAAAATTAATGGATGTAGAATAAGCTTGAGAAGCACAATAAAAACAATAGATGTATAAGAAGGTAAACACTCGTAAAACTAGAAACATAACAACAAAAATAAGATGGATCATGAAGTTAAAAAATCATATACTCTTCCAAAAAAATTTCTACAATAAATCCTTATACGTACTCAATTCAAACTCACCTACCAATATATGGTGAATTTCAATAGTCAACAACCAATAGGCCTCTCTAAACTAGCCAGTCCAGTTTCACATCCCACTTAGCCTCCCTACCAATCTATGGGGTATTTACCTGTATAATCAGGGTTGATAAGAAATTTTCATTCAACCCTCTCAATGATTCCTAGGAATACCATGAAAATAGTATATGGTGTTTGGTGAGGTTCACACATGTGTGCCTCAACTGATAACCATCATCACCATGATTTCTTATTCCAAACACTAACACCAACAATGCAATGACCCTTTCCTTGGAGGGTCCACCATAGAGGTCCTCATCACACATAAATCCATACAAAAGATTCAACTAGGCCTACTTGTCACATGAGCTTCAAAACATCTTAAAAAATATCTCAATGTACCAATCAGCCCTTGAAATTTTTATTTTTGAGACCACTTCTAAACTATTTACCAAAACCATTGTAGAATCATATTACATGTTTGTAAGGTTCCAGAAAGGCCTTTAATGTCACGGGTTTGTCAAACATTCTTCAAGTTTCCAAATGGTCCAAGAATTAGTAAGTATATTTTAGACCCATTTGTAAAATCATTTAGGGGAAAGGTAACCACATTGAATTCATTTGGGTTTTTGAAGAACCATTTACAATAGACAAGATTAATGAAGAGAAGGAGAATGGAATGGTCATCTTGAAATATGAATTAAAGATGAACATTTCTTTAGAGATAATTATAATTTTTCTACCCATCTACATGTACAACTCATACACATATAGATGCCTTCACATCTAGTTTAAAAATAATTTAATATTAAGAGAACACCCAAGAAACATTTTTGAAAGCCACTCATTACACTACCACCTCACATAATAATTGCACACATATACTAAACCATAAATAAGCAATTAAAATTACGAGAAAGGCTCATTTTCATAAGGAAAACATTGTCACAAAATATCTATAAAGGATAAACACAACCCAAACCACCAATTTTATCACAAAATTCCAAATGGTATTTTATCAAACACTTTTTAGTCATATACATATTGGAATAATTATATAAACCCTTTGAAATCCATTTTCATCAAATTATCACTATGAGAACACCATTATCAATCTCACTACAAAAAAATATGATTAGCACATTTTATAAATAGTCGTGTATGGCTCAAAATTCAATTGAATTTTTTGGAAAATAAAATAATGGAAATTCCTACCTCAATGAAGCATAGATGTGATGAAACATTTGGAGAAGTAAAAACACACAAGAAGAGACAATCCACATATGATATGACTAACAAAGCACAAGAAAAACATCAACACTATCTTTAAGGGATTTTCTAAGAGAGAAAACACCACAGAAACACCAAGAAACCAAGTTGTTAGTGAGATAAGTGATGGAAATTGATCAAAAACTCGAGAAAATCACCATAAAACCTTGGGAATGTATCCATGGAGGAAGTAGAACCATGGGAGGGAATATTGGAAGCATACATGGTGCTCTTAGGTTGCAAAAAAGGAGGAATACCTGAAATGGGGTAAAAATATAAGAACAGCTAGGTGGGAAATTCCGGTTTATAAAAATTTGTCCAACTCACACGATTTGGCCGCATGATATGCCAAACCATGCACCAATCATGATAATAATACTGGGGATGGAGGATAACCATATGGTTTGGCCACATGGTTTTGGATACCATTCATCAACCTTGGTACCTGGATATTTCAAAAATTAAAAAACCCCCTATAAATAATTCTACATGGTTTCTTCTAACCATGGGCATTCCATGCACCATGTCCGATACACCAACGTTAAGCCTCACAATTTCTCTTATTCTTTAAAAAATTTGACACAAACCATTCACATTCTTTTCAGGTCATAATTCTTATGATTAAACTGAACTATGAAAGACCACATGCTCGACAGGCCACACTGTTTACCCGTAAGAAATTGCCACAAACCATTCTTATGCAAAATATCTACCAATAAACACCAAAACTATAATATTTAGGCTGAGAACTCAACCTGGACCTCAAAAAAGGGTCCATATCTAATAAAAGAATAATATAAAAGGGAAAAATTGGTTGGGTTGTGAAAATTCTCCCCAACGCAAAATCATTCTTCCCCCCAGAAAGTCCCCCAGCCGAATGAGAACTGAACTCACGTTCAAAACAAAAAGGAATGAAATGACACCACCAACCTCAGGAGGACTTTTTTAGCTCCACAAGTAACACCCAAACTACTATTATGGTAATAATATAAGGATATCCATTAGGAATAGATAATGATTCTCCCCTCCATAAGGAACTACCTAACACTGACCAGCATTGGGACTAGGAACTCCCAATAGAATCCAATCCCCCAACCCATTGAGAAACCCCTGATTGAAAATAAAAACAAACACCAAACACAAGATATGATTCATAATTTTCAAAAAAACAATAAATACCTCTAGAGAGATAACAACAAAAAAATACAAATCCCTGATATACTAACCCCTCAAATATTTGTATCCATTAGTAACAAACACAGTACCAAAGAGAAACAAAACCTCCAAACATATTTTACAATAATGGTAATATTATAATAATAAGGAACCTTTTAGGAACAAAGATAAATAGGATTGTGAATATTACAACAACCATGAAAAAAACATAAACCTTAGCCCCTCCAATATTGGAGATGGGAATTGAACCAGTGTTCCCCACACCAATGATGATTCTTGACTATGTGATGAACTTCACTCCCTGGCCTATGGCTAGAGCCCTGTTGTCTAAAGCATCAAGTTTCCAATAGTTAGGAGATGAAATAATCCCATAGAGAATTCATTTTCATGAAAATACACATTCATAATTTCACCAAGTGAATAAAAATCTCTATAATCATGAAAGACTATCAAAATAATGTGAAAAGGCATATTTTAATACCTGAACTGTCTATAATGAATGAAATCAAGGAAAGGGTTCGATGAACAAGATGGAAAAACTGAAAAAAGACCCCATAGGAATAAATTCCTCTTGAATACACCACTAACCGTATATGGAACCATTATTATTACTAAGAGATAGTGGAGTACAAAATGAAAAAAATTGCACCCCTAGAATAAAATCGACTAGAAATGATTCTTCAATCATGTTTTCAAAATTAAATTCACCATAAAAGAGAACTTTCTCCTTGATCTCTAGATGAATTCCATAGATGAAGGTATGATCCTTAATATTATCCTTAAATTCAATCTCAAGATAAAAGGAAACCAGATCCTTAAATTGGATGACATAGGCCTTCACTTTCTGCTGACCTTTCTGAGCACCCAATAACTATACCACTTCCCTCAAATTCACCTCCCCATGTATAAAAAATTGGGTAAATGTGGTCTTAAAAAAATTCCAAATTACCTTAGCCTGCAACAATTATAGTACTATCACTATCCACTAATCTAAATTCCCAGCACCAAACAAACCAAAAACAACATGAAATCTGAAGGATTCAGTTGTTCATATCAAGAAAAAAACACATTCGACTTACTCAAGAACCTATTTAGCTTCTAACTGACATTGATCAACATTTAAAATAGAAACAAATGCCGATGAAAAAAATATGACAGCTCCACTAGGATTTTTGGAATGGCTATCGACTATAAAAAAACTTACTTGAAGCCTTTGGGAATTTTTTTGGGTAGTATAATCTATACAACATAGAATATGAAACAAAATCAATGACTAAATTAAAAAGTCAACCCAAAATAACATCCCAAACTAATCAAAAAACACAAAAACGAAATATCACATAACAAAACCAACATCATATATAAAAACCCCTCCATTTCGCATTACTTACAAAAAACCACGTGGACTAAAGGACATATTTCAATCAGCAATATCCAATTTTCAAAATACCCAACTCAATAGTCAAATATTATCCAATCACCAAAGATCGCCTTAAAATAAAACCATCCTTGATACCATTTTTTTGAAATCAATTTTTTCTTTGAAAACCATTTTCCTTCTCAATCCTAGCCCATAGTATCCAAAATCAAACCAAAAAAACCACTTCATATACTGAGAATTGGGAACTAGTGATGATAAAAATCCCACGACTTGGTTTAGTGTTCCCTGCCACAAGAAAGAACCAATAAATAAGATCAACTCAAAAAGTGAACTCATACTACACATGGGTCAATACTCTTTTTATATCCATCATACAACATAGGTTCACCTCTATTTTCATTCTATATCCACACACCCATAAACCAAAAATAAGGACTTAAATCCTGGACCACCCTTAGTAACTCAGGTCATGTCACATGTGGTCGTGATTAGGCGCTGAAACATGACCATCCAATTGGTCCCCGACCATCCCAATATACAATCTACCTAAGGCCCCAAATGAAAAAGGACTTCTATGATACCATTTTTTATAAACTAGGACAGGTACCCTACTTCCCTAACACCTTACTCGGACTGCAATAAATCTTGAGAGGTGTTCTCAATCCTCTCGAGCCGGTTACTAGAAATGAGAAACAATGATATAACCATGTGAATGATTTATCCCAACAATAATAGGGATTAGATAAACTAAAAAACAATAATTACCCATATCAACTGAATGAAAATAAATATACAAATGATCTAATTAAAATTGTAGAAAAAAATAATTAACACTAAATAAAAAATGAAACAAAAATTGTTTGACATGATTTCCATGTAACCCCTTTTTCACCACCATCCTTCAAGAATTGCTTGCTCCACAAAAAAATTGGAAATCGAAACCATATCCTATAAAATAACTCAAATTTATCGATGCTGAGTGGCACAAATTGGGTGTGTGCATGAACATATCAGTTGGTAAGATACGTAGAGTCCATATATTTCTTTTCCCAAGATATTCCACTTGCACAACATTGAAAAATGTATAGAAAATAATGGTTTATAATTTAAGAGAGAAAATCATAGCCTTCCAAATTTAAGACTACACCCACAACATTCTTCATTTAAAAAATGATTTATATTTAAAAAACATCCCTTTTTAAATAAAATTAATTTTCATTATATTTTGAATATTATTCTAAAACCAAATTTGTAAATCGTAACATATGGATTTTATAAAATTAACATCATTTTAGAAATTATCATTTATAAATTATTTTCAGATAATTTTGTTTTTTAATTTTCTCATGTAATTGATGTTTTGGAAAATATCAAATAATACCCATTTAATTAACAGTGTCACTTTTATGAAATTATTATAAGAGAATTACGTAAAATGTCTATTGATTCTATTAAATATGTGATTATATCCAGGTATTTTTTATTTTATGTAATAAATATATAATGTGAATGTGTCTTTAAAGTAAAATGTTGTCATAGTCAAATTCTTATGAATAGTTTTCTAGTACATATATTTTAATTGGAGGTTGTTGGTATGGAGTAATTATGTGGAGGAAGTATTTTTTTCCATGATAATCTATTAGCATGAGGATAATAATATCATATTCCACATGATATTGATAATAATATTATTATTAAATTTTTTTTACTATGTATAATAATAGAAAATTTAAATCTACAACTTATCACATAACTTTTAGAAATTAAAAATATCCTTTTATGTAGTATAATTCACATTATATCCATTGAATAAGGGAAATGTTGATGAGGTATCATTCTGAATATTTTTGTGTTGTAATAGATGATGGATGTTCAATGAACTTAAATAAGGTAAATGTTTAAGTTTAACATAATCTATAGATGTTGGTTTCCCCTAATTAACCCCACTCTTAGAGTGATTGCATGACCCTCAAGGATATCCATTATAGATAATAATGATTTGGATGGTTACATTAGAAAGTAGTTAGAATGAAAGAATACTTTGTCTAATGGAAGAAACTAAACATTTATATATGATGACATTCAAACAATTTGTATTGAAATAATGTGACCCGATATAACCCTTGGTACAATATCTTCACCAAGAGCTTGAAGAGTGTACCACCCAAAGCCAAAATCCCAAATCCAAATGAATATATTCAAAACCAAGTCAATATAAAAAAATTATGTGAGGTCGTAGCTAATAAACATGTAACAACCAAATCTACAGGACTGAATATTTATAATATTGATACATACAAATATATATAACTAATAAAAAAGTGCAAAATTTATTTTAGAAAAGAAAATACATAGAAAATAAAATGAAATGTTAAGCTATAAAAATGTAACGATAAAAAGAAAAACATCATATTTGCATGGACCCTGAACTTCTATGTAATTTTTTTTTAAATATATGGGGATTTCATGGGTCCGCAAAAATTGAAGACAGGTGATTATGAGGCCCGAAGTACCTGGAATGATTTATTGAACTTTTTTTTGGGTACGTTTAGTAAATGTGTGAGTGGGTTTTTCTAAACTTTGAACCGGTGCTTGGAATTGAAATATGAGGGAGCCTTTGAACTCACAGTACTGTTATTCGCTTAAAAAGACTTTCACCTCAATGGAAATTGGTCGATAATGAAAGTTAATTTTTGGGTTTTTCATGGATATAATAAAATAATATAATCACAGATTTTATTTTATTTGTTGTAACCACCCATGTGGATATTTCAGAGGTGGGGACCATCTTAACTAAAACCTCCAATGAGAGGTTATAGAGGTGGGGACCACCGAGCCTAACCTCTCATGAGAGGATAGGGTTGTGGGGACCACCCGAGGCTTGAAAACTCTTGAACTCCCTATTAAATGCAGGTGAGCCTCTTCAACTCCTCCAATATTTAATTATGTCACCCTCCTTTAATTAATTTTGTACAAACCTCATTAATTAATTAAGTGGATCCAACTTAATTAATCCAATTTTAAATTGTGCCAACAATTAAAAATTGGGTAAACAGAACAGTTGGCTATTTTCATTTTGGGTAAAATGCTTGGAAAATGGGAGAGTTATTGGAGAAATCCCGCCAATGAAGAATCACCTCTTTCGAGGAATGTTAATCCGGCGAATGAGCTCGGGATCAGAGGCCTGTGAATAGCCCAATGAACATTGAAAAATTCAACTTCTCTCTTTGTCATAAACATTAAAAAAGGTAGGGGTTTATTTGTGTATGAATAATTTTCCCATGTTCTTAACTTGAATTGTTTTTTGGGACTGGGAATAAATAATTGTGGGAGGTTGTAATGCATGAGGTTCTTCTTCATGTTCTTGTTGAGTCAAATGCTACCACCCTAACGTGGAGGGTACATGCCAAACAAACATGGCCCAACCCCTCTGCAAATCTTTTGATGATTTGTGGTGTTGAACATGACAATGGTGATAGAATAATGCCACCGCCCCACATCCACCGCCGCCATGCGACATCCGCTCCCTCGCAGCACCCCCGCGGCTGAGCCACTTTGCGGCACCCATGGCCACCGCGCCCCATGGGTCCACCACCCGCGGCCCCATCATGGCACCCATGGCCGCCATCGTCCAGGCTGAGCCATCGTCTCTGACCGGGCCGAGCTTCCAGCACTGCCCGGGATGAGCCGCTATCACCAACAAGGCCGAGCCCCCGCCGCTGCCTGCTGAGCCGCCGCCGCTGACCAGGCCGAGCCGCTGCCGCCGTCCGGGTTGAGCCGCCGCCGTGGTCCGCCGAGCCGCCTCTACCGACTAGGCTGAGCCACCGTCGCTATCCACTGAGTTGTTTCCGTAGTCTGCCAAGCCACATTGCCCGCATCCTTCGGAAGTGCCCCAGACGCCCACTTGGGGCCTTCTGATCTACCCCGGTCGTGAAGCCCACAACCTTCCGAGCCGCCCCAGCTACGCCACCCGCGGCCTTCCAAGCATCCCCACCCGTGGCACCCACAGCCTTCTGAGCCACTCGGGCCGAGACACCCCGTGGTCGAGGTGCTCCGGTTGAGCCGCCCAACGACCCCGAGCAGCTCCAGCCAAGCCGCCATGGCCGAGCTGCCCTGCGGCCTCGCATCATCCGCGGCTGAACCCCCGGGACCCCTCGCAGCCTGCCGAACCCAGCGGGCCGGGCCAAACCCAATGAGCCAAGCCACATTTCAAATCAGGTCATCCCAAGCCAGGTCGGCCCAATCTGGGTCTGGCCGGGTCAGACCAGAGCTAAGCCCACTACGACCCATTTACACTCTTTTGTCCATAACATCAACATCAGACGTCTGTTTGACGAACCGTCAGTGGCACTGAAAATCATGGAATGAGAAGGTCCCTTTGAGTATACCCCACTAGAGGTTTTGATTAATAATCGGAACTGTCATGTTGGATCGATCATGAATCCAATCGGTCCCCCAGGACTAAAAGGCTAATTAATCACAGACCGAGCCTGTGATGGGCGTGCCGTATGTTGCGTTGAGACCCCTATGACATGGAGGAACTTTGAGAAGTTTCATTGCAGGACTTCATGGTAGTTGGAGTATCGACCTGTATCTCATGGAGTGGATCCTCTTAGATTCGAGGAATCATAGTGCGGGAACCCAATAGCCAGCTGAGACTTGACGATTGCTGACCTTTTTGACTTGGAGTGAATTGATAGGCCCAACAGGGAGCGCCTCTTTGTGATGCGACAGACGCACGGTGGGGAGCGCCTCTGTGTGACATGGTAGACCCACGATACATTATAGGAGGAGTTCCATAGTAGGACAAAGTGGAGAGCGCCTCTATGTGACATAGTATAACCAAGGTACTCGATTGGAGGAGTACCTCAACTAGCCACGAGGGGGAGTGCCTCTATGTGACATGGCAGACCCATGGTGGGAAGAGCCTCTGTGAAACGTGGCAGACCCATGATACTCACATAGGAGGAGTACCTTAGTAGTCCAAGCTTTGTGGGAAGCACCTCTGTGTGACGCATCAGGCCCACTATAATAGATAGAGGAGTGTATCTCCAGCAGCTGAGGTGTTCGATGATGTGACTGGGGATGTTATTTGTTACTACCCATAGAATAAATCCTGGTTTGATATGAGTCAGTATCTCTGTGTTTCCTTCATGATTGAGATCGATTACTTGATAACATAGGTATATGTATTGGCATATACGTATGTAGGGTTATCTGTTGATTTCATTCTTTCTCATTTATCCTTGGCGGTTTATCCATGGTGGTTTTTTTGATACTTTGAGGGTCTCTAGGTCCATACTGAGTATCGTTATACTCACCCCTACACGGTCTATTCATGCACCTTGTTGTGTTGGATTTAGACAACGTACAACGCTGACTGAGGCTAAGAGTACTAGGATTGGACGGTGCCTGATGTTTGACCATACGGCATGTCGGTACACAGATGATACAGGTTGACGTGGAGTGATGAGGAGGTGATATGCACCTAAACTTTAGGTAGGAACCTCGGAAGAATACCCATCAGCTGACTTTCCCATTTTTTCCGTTGTATTGTATCACAATTGTACTTGTACATCCCAGTTGGGCATGTATTCTTTCCCATTTTACATACTGAACTCATTCTATTTACAGTTTAGTTTACTTGGGTTCCTATCTTGTTGTGTGATTGGTTACGTGTGCTTATAGCTTATAAAGGAAATTTCTTCCAAATTTTAGGGAATACACGTTCGATACTAGTCCCCAGCCCCTGGCCTATGGAAGGAAGGTTTGGGGTAGTTACGGCATAGGCCCCGAGGGATGGGTCATGACAAATTGGTATCAGAGCATTCAGTTCTTTTAATGAATTAGGGATCTGATCCTTTCTATGAATCAATAGTTTTAAGGATAATGAGTGTGTTTTTCAGTTCAGGGAGTCCAGTATTGGTGTGGTAGCCGACATATCCATACACTAGGACCCTGACTTCTGATTTCTGACTTAGTGCATGAAAAAACTAATTGCATGTGTGTTTTCAAGAGTTTTATTTGTGACCTCTTTGAGTCAGCTCACCACGTATAACATATTAATTTTGGTGCACCTGTTTTTTTCAAGATGCCTCCATGCAGACATCCAACTAGGGTTCCGAGAGTTGTATGCACTGATTTCCCACCGAGCGACGAGGCCTCGGTAGAGGTCCATCTTCCAGTAGAGGCACCAGTAGAGGCCCTAGTGGTACCATTACCCATTGGGCCACTGATGCCACCAGCCCCAGCAGTAGAGATTGCATGTCGCTTGATGGAATTTCATGAATTCTAGCGCCAGAGGCCACCCAAGATCAGGGGAGAGACGGACCTATAGGTAGCTGAGGATTGGCTGGAGGTTGTGGTGAGAGTCTTCCGAATTATAGGGACACTAGCTGATCTCATGGGGATCCTTGCCACTATACTTCTACAGGTCGTAGGAGGAAGATGGTGGAGCTTGATTCTCCAAGTTAATGATGAGGTGACGCTTCTCTCGGAAGACTTCAAGAGCCTATTTCAGGCAGAGTTTGTTCAAGTGACTCTTTGCACAGTGTGCATACAGGAGCTTCTTCAAATGCCACAGGGCAGCATGACTGTAGCTCAGTACTTAGCTAGGTTCACTGACCTCTCACACTATTCCACAGATATAGTGTGGGGCCCATTCTTCAGGGCCCGAGCCATCGACCAGGGGCTCAATAGAGAGATCAGGGCTTCGATGATCTCACTTAGCATCCCGATACATGCGGGGGTGTTAGAGAGAGCCCTCATGATGGAGAGTTTCCTTGTTGAGTATTCACTAGCAGTGAGACCAACCACTAGTCATCACGTATCAGAGTCACCTACAGGTGGCAGTAGACAGACATCACATAGTTCCAAGAGGACCAGACCTACAGGTGGACGACCGCATGACTCAAGATCAATTGTGCGGGGAAACTATGGCAGAACCAATCTGGCAAGGATCTTGCACTATTACTCATGTGGTAGGCAGTGTCACAAGGCTCATGACTATCCGAATACCCATACAGATGATCGGTAGATGGTCAAGGTACCATCCAGGAAGAGATAGAGGATCGACTGAAGAGGTCCATAAGGAGAAAGCAGACGTGGTTGAGGATCTGGTTGTATAGCTGACGGTGGGTGACGATTTGAGAGGTTACTTCCACCACGACCAGGAGGTCCACCCCTGACCACAGGGAGCAGGTGGATAAGGGAGAGCTCCACTTTAGGAAGCGGAGGCCTACGATTAGGGATCTCTAGAGATGATAAAAGGTATGATCTATTTCTACTCCACCATAGCTGCAGTACTTATAGACACAGGTTCCAGTAATTCTTTTATTGCCACTACCCTTTTTCAGAGCTTGATGATTCTGACGGAGCCATTGGCTAGATCCTTATGGCCAGAGACTCATACGAGAGCAGATTCGACGATTACCCACTGGTTCCGATAGTGTGAGCTTACACTATGAGGTGAGAGCTTCGGCTGGGATCTCCTAGTAGCATCATCGAGGCCTTACGATGTCATCATGGGTATGGACTAGTTATCTACAGCTCATGCTCAGATAGACTATATTAGGCACAAAGTGCGGTGTGTTTACACAGATGGGACTAGGTTTACCTTCACTGGCGAGAAGGGAGAGTTTGTAGCGCAGGATGGACTTACCCGACAGAGAGTGCAGTCGATCACTCATTAGTTGTCTAGCCTTACTGTTGGGGATATTGATGTAATAGTCCAAGCTATCATGTAGTGGTGGACCATTAGGCTGATGTTTTCCGTGATGATGTTCTGGGTCTACCTACTCATTGAGAGGTGGAATTTAACATTTACTTGTACCCTAGGACAACATCGATATCTACACCAACATATTGGATGGCTCCCGCAGAGCTTCGTGAGATACGGGTATAGCTGGAGGACTTAGAGGGGAAGGGATTCATCCGGACTAGTGTTTCACCTTGGGCAGCCCCAATTTTGTTCACCAAGAAGGCGGATGGGATTTTGAGAATTTGTGTCAACTATCTACACCTGAACCAGGTGACCGTGGAGAATAAGTGCCCACTCTCGGGATTGATGACCTCTTTGATGAGCTGAAGGGAGAACGGGGGTTCTCGAAGATAGACCATAGATCAGGATATCACCAGCTCTGAGTGCGAGACGAGGATGTGCAGAAGATGGCCTTCAGGTGTCGATACAACCATTATGAGTTCTTGGTTATGCCATTCGGTGTGACCAATTCTCTATTAGTGTTCATGGGACTCATGAACATGATCATTCATCCATACCTTGATCGCTTTGTATTAGTCTTCATCGATGACATTCTGATCAACTCGACTACTGAGGAGGAGCATGCCTATCATTTTCAGGTAGTACTGGACACACTCCAAGAGGGCCAAATTTATGGTATGCTCTCAAAGTGCCAGTTTTTCATCCGAGTGGTTCACTTTTTGGGACATGTCATATTGGAGGCTGGAGTTGCAGTAGATCTAGCAAATATTGAGGTGGTACATGTTTTGGAGCCACATAAGAGTGTGAAGGAGGTACAGAGTTTCCTGGGTTTAGCTAGATTCTACAAGAGGTTTGTGCCATATTTATACAGAGTTGCAGCACCACTATCATCCTAGACGAAGAAGGGGAAACCCTTCATGTGGTCATAGAGATTATAGTAGAGTTTTTAGGTGATGAGGAAGAGGCTGACTACTGCCCCCATCTTGAGGCTGTCCCCAATGTGTTACGCGGCATACCCATAGTGGGGAGCACCTCTATGTTACATGGAAGACCCACAGTACACGATAGGAGGAGTACCAAAGCAGGCCACAGTGGGGAGCGCCTCTGTGTGATGCATCAGACCCACAATATTTGACAGGAGGAGTAACTCATAAAGTCACGAGGGGGAGCGCCTCTGTATGATGTGGCATAACCATGGTGGGGAGAACCTCTGTGTGATGTGGAAGACCCATGCTACTCAATAGGAGGAGTACCTCAGCAGTCCAAGGTTTGTGGGAAGCCCCTCTATGTGAACCGACATGCCCACTATACTCGATAGAGGAGGGGATCTCCAGGAGATAATCTGTTCAACGATGTGAGTTGGGATGTTACTTATTACTACCCCTCGAATAAATCCTGGTGTGATCTGAGTAAGTTTCTCTGTGTTTCCCTCATGATTGAGATAGATTACTTGATAACATAGGTATATTAATGGGCATATACCTAAGTAGGGATATCTGTTGATTTCATACATTGTGGTTTATCCTTGGAGGATTTTGTGAGGCCATGAGGGTCTCGGGGTCCCCACTGAGTATTGTTATACTCAACCCTACACGGGCTATGCCCACACCATGTTTTGTTGGACGCAGATGACAGACAACTCTGACTTAGGCTGAGAGTACTAGGACCAGACGGTGCCCTGAGGTGGACCATATGGCATGTCGGTACATAGAGGATACAGGTGGACATGGAGTGCTGAGGAGGCGATCTATACATACCCTTCAAGTAGGAACCTTAGAGGATGAACTAGTAGATGACTTTCCCTTTTCTTCAGCTGTATTCTATCACAATAGAACTTTTACATTCCAGTTGGGCTTGTATTCTTGTCCCTTTTAATTACTGCACTCACTACTTTTACAGTTCAGTTTACTTGTGTTCCTATATTGTTTTGTGCATTGTTACGTGTGCTTGCAGGTTATAAAGGAAATGCCTTCACATTTTTAGTTAATATGACATTAGTGCTGGTCTCCAACCCCTTTCCTGTAGAAGGCGGGCATGGGGTAGTCACAACATGGGCCCCAAGGGATGGGTCGTGACAATATTCCATGAACCAGGCCAGGAGTCCATCTCACTTGACAACCATCCCTACAATGGATACGTCCCAAGAGGAATTATCGATTCTCTCGGGATGGAAACTAGCACTGTGCATCAATGATTTCATCATGGGAACAATTTAACCCAATAAGAATAGGGATCAAATGAATGAAATAGATAAAGAATCAATGAACCATATCAATTGAATACTAATAAATATACAGTTCATCCAAATAGAACAATATATGAAAAAAAGCTAATACATAGTAAACTACACCAAACTAATATAACATGATCTATATATAACCTCTTAGCCACCACCATCCATCGAGACAAGCCTACTTCATGGGAAAAATGGATCCAAAAACCTGACCCTACAAAAAAACATAGGTATACTGACATCGAGTGGCACAAGTAGGGTGTGAGAATTAATAGCTTAGTAGGTCATCACCATATAGTCCATACATTTACATTCCTCAAAATTTCTAAAAAATATCCTAAATAATTATAGAAAAATAGGGTTTTGTCCTTTTAAAAAACCAAACACATCATTAAAATTTTTAAACAACACACTCCTCATTCCTCTTTTAAATGCATAATTCCATTTTCATTCATTATAGTTTGACAAAAACACCCAATATAGAATCCAAAAAAGGTAATAAAAATGGAATTTCAGAAAATTAATGGATGTAGAATAAGCTGGAGAAACACAAGAAAAACAATAGATGTATAAGAATGTACACACTCATAAAACTAGTAACATAACAACAAAAATAAGATGGATCATGAAGTTAAAATATCATATACTCTTCCAAAAAAATATCTATAATAAATCCTTATACGTTCTCAATTCAAACTCACCTACCAGTATATGGTGAATTTCTATAGTCAACAACCAGTAGGCCTCTCTAAACTAGCCAGTCCAGTATCACATCCCACTTAGCCTCCCTACCAATCTATGGGGTATGGACCTGTATAATTAGTGTTGATAAGAAATTTGCATTCAACCCTCTCGATGATTCCTAGGAATACCATGAAAATAGTACATGGTGTTTGGTGAGGTTCACACATGTGTGGCTCAACTGATAACCATCATCACCGTGATTTCCTATTCCAAACACTAACACCAATAATGCAATGACCCTTTCCTTGGAGGGTCCACCATAGAGGTCCTCATCACACATAAATCCATACAAAAGATTAAACTAGGCCTACATGTCACATTAGATTAAAACCTTATTAAAAAATATCTCAATGTACCAATCAGCCCTTAAAAATTTCATTTTTGAGACCACTTCTAAACTATTTACCAAAACCATTGTAGAATTATATTACATGTTTGTATGGTTCAAGACAGGCCTTTAATGTAACGGGTTTATCAAACATGCTTCATGTTTCCAAATGGTCCAAGAATTAGTAAGTATATTTTAAACCCAGATATCGAATCATTTAGGGGAAAGGGAACCACATAGAATTCATTTGGTTTTTTGAAGAACTATTTAGAATAGACAAGATTAATGAAGAGAAGGAGAATGGAATGGTCATATTGAAATATGAATAAACGATGAACATTTCTTTAGAGATAATTATCATTTGTTTTCCCATACACATGTAAAACCAATGCACATATAGATGTCTTCACATCTAATTTAAAATTAATTTAATACTAATAGAACACCCAAGAAACATTTTTGAAAGCCACTCATTACACTACCACCTGAAAAAATAATATCACACATATACTAAACCATAAATAAGAAATTAAAATTACACAAAAGGCTCAATTTCATAAGGAAAACAATTTCACAAAATATTTATAAAGGTTAAACACATCCCAACCCACCAATTTCATCACAAAAGTCCAAATGGTATTTTATCAAACACTTTTTAGTCATATACATATTGGAATAATTATATAAACCCTTTGAAAATAAATTTTCTTCAAATTATCACTATGAAAACACCATTATCAATCACACTACAAAAAAATATGATTAGCACATTTTATAAATAGTGGTGTATGGATCAAAATTCAATTGAATTTTTTTTTTGGAAAATAAAATAATGGAAATTCCTACCTCAATGAAGCTTGGATTTGATGAAAAATTTGGAGAATTAAAAACACACAAGAAGAGACAATCCAAATATGCTATGACTAAAAAAGCACAAGAAAAACATAAACACTAGCTTATAGGGATTTTCTATGGGATAAAACACCACAAAAACACCAAGAAACCAAGATGCTAGTGAGATAAGTGAGGGAAATTGATCAAAAACTCGAGAAAATCACCATAAAACCTTGGGAAAGTATCCATAGAATAAGTAGAACCATGGAAGGGAATATTGGAAGCATACATGGTAATCTTAGGTTGCAAAAATGGAGGAATACCTGAAATGGGCTAAAAATATAAGAACATCAAGGTGGGAAATTCTGGTTTATAAAAATTTGTCCAACTCACACGATTTGGCCACATGATATGCCAAACCATTCACCAATTATGACAATCATTCTGGGGATGGAGGATAACCATATGGTTTGGCCACATGGTTTTGGATACCATTCATCAACCTTGGTACCTGGATATTTCAAAAATTAAAAACCCCCTAACAAAGCTTTCCACATGGTTTCTTCTAACCATGGGCATTCCATGCACCATGTACGATACACCAACATTAAGCCTCAAAATTTCTCTTATTCTTCAAAGAATTTGACACAAACCATTCACATTCTTTTTAGGTCATAATTCTTATGATTAAATTGAACTATGAAAGACCCTAAGCTTGACAGGACACACTGTTTACCCTCAAGAAATGCCCACAAACCATTCTTATGCAAAATATCTACCAATAAACACCAAAACTATAATATTTAGGTTGTGACCTCAACCTGAACCTCAAAAAAGGGCCCATATCCAATAAAAGAATAATATAAAAGGAAAAAATTGGATGGTTTGTGAAAATTATCCCCACCGCAAAATCATTCTTCCCCCAGAAAGTCACCCATCCAAATGAGAACTGAACTCACGATCAAAACCAAAAGTAATGAAATGACACAACCAACCTCAGGAGGACTCTTTTAACTCCACAAGTAACACCCAAACTACTATTATGGTAATAAAATAAGGATATCCATTGGGAATAGATAATGATTCTCCCCACCATGAGGAACTCCTTAACACTGACCAGCATCGGGACTAGGAACTCCCAATAGAATCCAATCCCCCAACCCATTGAGAAACCCCTGATTGAAAATAAAAACAAACACAAAACACAAGATATGATTCATAATTTCCAAAAAAAAACAATAAATACCTCTAGAGAGATAACAACCAAAAAATAAAAATCCCTGATATACTAACCCCTCAAATATTTCTATCCATCAGTCACAAACACAGTACCAAAGAGAAACAAAACCTCCAAACATATTTTACAATTATGGTAATATTATAATAATAAGGAACCTTTTAGGAACAAATATAAATAAAATTGTGAATATTACAAAAACCAAGAAAAAAACATAAGCCTTAGCCACTCCAATATTGGAGATGGGAATTGAACCTGTGTTCCCCACACTAATGATGATTCTTGACTATGTGATGAACTTCACACCCTAGCCTATGGCTAGATCCCTGTTGTCTGATGCATCAATTTTCCCATAGTTAGGAGATGAAATAATCCCATAGAGAATTCATTTTCATGAAAATACACATTCATAATTTCACCAAGTGAATAAAAATTTCTACAATCATGAAAGACCATCAAAATAATGTGAAAAGGCATATTTGAATACCTGAACTGTCTATAATGAATGAAATCAAGGAAAGGGTTTGATGAACAAGATGGAAAAACTGAAAAAAGACCCCATAGGAATATATTCCTCTTGAATACACCGCTAACCGTATAAGGAACCATTATTATTACTAAGAGACAGTGGAGTACAAAATGTAAAAAATTACACCCCTAGAATAAACTCGACTAGAAATGATTCTTCAATCATGTTTTCAAAATTAAATTCACCATTAAAGAGAAATTTCTCCTTTATCTCTAGATGAATTCCATAGATGAAGGTATGATCCTTAATATTATCCTTAAATTCAATCTCAAGATAAAAGGAAACCAGATCCTTAAATTGGCTGACATAGGCCTTCACTTTCCGCTAACCATTCTGAACACCCAAAAGCTATACCACTTCCCTCGAATTCAACCAACCATGTATAAAATATTGGGTAAATGTGGTCTTAAAAACATTCCAAATTACCTTAGCCTGCAACAATTATAGTACTATCACTTTCCACTGATCTAAATCCCCACCCCCAAACAAACCCAAAACAACATGAAATCTCAAGGATTCAGTTGTTCATATCAAGAAAAAAACACATTCAACTTACTCAAGAACCTATTTACCCTCTAACTGACATTGATCAAAATTTAAAATAGAAATAAATGCCGGAGAAGAAAATCTGACAACTCCACTAGGATTTTTGGAATGGCTATCAACTATAAAAAACTTACTTGAAGCCTTTGGGAATTTTTTGGGTAGTAGAATCTATACAACATAGAATATGAAACAAAATCAAAGACCAAATTAAAAATTTAACCCAAAATAACATCCGAAACTAATCAAAAAACACAAAAACGAAATATCACATAACAAAACCAACATAATATATAAAAAACACTCCATTTCACATTACTTAATTAAAACCACTTAGACTAAAGGCCACATTTCAATCACCAATGTCAAATTTTCAAAATACCCAACTCAATTGTCAAATATTATCCAATCACCAAAGATCACCTTCAAATAAAACCATCCTTGATACCATTTTTTTGAAATATCTTTTTTCCTTGAAAACCATTTTCCATCTCAATTCTAGCCCATAGTATCCAAAATCAAACAAAAAAACCCACTTCATATACCATGAATTGGGAACTATTGATGATAAAAATCCCAACGACTTGGTTTAGTGTTCCCTGCCCCAAGAAAGAACCAATAAATAGGATCAACTCAAACAGTGAACTCATACTTCACATGGGTCAATAATCTATTTATATCCATCGTACAACATAGGTTCACATCTATTTTCATTCTATATCCACACAACCATAAACCAAAAATAAGGACTCAAATCTTTAACCGCCCCTAGTAACTTAGGCCTGTCACATGTGGTCGTGAACAGGCGCCGAAACTTGACCGTCCAATTGGGCCCTAACCATCCCAATATACAATCTACCTAAGGCCCCAAATGAAAAATGACTTCTATAATACCATTTTTTTATGAACTAGGCCAGGTACCCTACTGCCCTGACACCTTAGGCGGACTGCAATAAATCTTGAGAGGTGTTCTCAATCCTCTTGAGCCGGTTACTAGAGATTAGAAACAATGATATAACCATGGGAAAGATTAATCCCAACAATAATAGGGTTTAGATAAACTAAAAAAGCAATAATTAACTATATAAACTGAATGAAAATAAATATACAAATCATCCAATTAAAATTGTAGAAAAAAATAATTAACACTAAATAAAAAATGAAACCAAATTTTTTGGAAATGATTTCCAAGTAACCCCTTTTTTACCACCATCATTCAAGAATTGCAATCTCCACAAAAAAATTGGAAATCGAAACCATATCCTATAAAATAACTCATCTTTATCGATGCTAAGTGGAATAAGTTGGGTGTGTGCATGAACATATCAGTTGGTAAGATACATAGAGTCCATATATTTCTTTTCCCAATATATTCCACTTGCACAACATTAAAAAATTTATATAAAATAAAGGATTATAATTTAAGAGAGAAAATCATAGCCTTCAAAATTTAAGACTACACCCACAACATTCTTCATTTAAAAAATGATTTATATTTAAAAAACATACCTTTTTAAATAAAATTAATTTTCATTATATTTTGAATATTATTCTAAAACCAAATTTATAAATCATAAGATATGGATTTTATAAAATTAATATCATTTTACAATTTATCATTTATAAATTATTTTGAGATAATTTTGTTTTTTAATTTTCTCATGTAATTGATGTTTTGGTAAATATCAAATAATACCCATTTAACTAACATTTTCACTTTTATGAAATTATTATAATAGAATTACATAATATTTCCATTGATTCTATTAAATATGTGATTATATCCAAGTAATTTTTATTTTATGTAATAAATTTATAATGTGAATCTGTCTTTAAAGTAAAATGTTGTCATAGTAAAATTCATATGTATAGTTTTATAGTACTTATATTTTAATTGGAGGTTGTTGGTATGGATTAAATATGTGGAGGAAGTATTTTTTTCATGATAATCTATTAGCATGAGGGTAATAATATCATATTCCACATGATATTGATAATAATATTATTATTAAAAAAAATTGGTCATGTATAATAATAGAAAATTTAAATCTACAAGTTATCACATCACTTTTAGACATTAAAAATATCCTTTTATGTATTATAATTCACATTATATCAATTGCATAAGGGAAAAGTTAATGAGGTATCATTCTGAATATTGTTGTGTCGTAATAGATGATGAATGTTCAATGAACATAAATAAGGTAAATGTTTAAGTTCAACATAATCTATAAATGTTGGTTTCCCCTAATTCACCCCACTCATAGAGTGATTGCATGACCCTCAAGGATATACATTATAGATAAAAATGATTTGGATGGTTACATTAGAAAGTAGTTAGTTGAAAGAATACTCTGTCTAATGGAAGAGACTAAACATTTATATATGATGACATTAAAACAATTGGTATTGAAATAATGTGACCCGATATAACCCTTGGGACAATATCTTCATCAAGAGCTTGAAGAGTGTACCACCCAAAGCCAAAATCCAAAATCCAAAGGAATAGATTCAAAACCATGTCAATATAACACATTTATCTGAGGTCGTAGCTAATAAACATGTAACAACCAAATCTATAGGATTGAATATTTATAATATTGAAACATACACATATATATAACTAATAAAAAAATTGAATAATTTATTTTAGAAAAGAAAATACATAGCAAATAAAATGCAATGTTAAGATATAAAAATGTAATGATAAAAAGAAAAACCTAATATTTGCAAGGACCTGGAACTTCTATGTAATTTTTTTTAAATATATAGGGATTTGATGGGTCTGAGAAAATTGACGTCACATGATTCTGAGGCCCGAAGTACCTGGAATGATTTATTGAACTTTTTTTTGGGTACGTTTAGTAAATGTGCGAGCGGGTTTTTCTAAATTTTGAACCGGTGCTTGGAATTGAAATATGAGGGCACTGTTGAACTCCCAGTGCCAGTATTCTCTTAAGAAGACTTCCACCTCAATGGAATTTGGTCGATAATGAAAGTTAATTTTTGGGTTTTTCATGGAAATAATAAAATAAAATAATCACAGATTTTATTTTATTTTTTGTAACCACCCATGTGGATATTTCAGAGGTGGAGACCATCTTAACTAAAACCTCCAATGAGAGGTTATAGAGGTGGGTACCACCGAGCCTAACCTCTCATGAGAGGCTAGGGTGGTGGGGACCACCCAAGGCCTGAAAACTCTTGTACTCTCTATTAAATATAGGAGAGCCTCTTCAACTCCACCAATATTTAATTATGTCACCCTCCTTTAATTAATTTTGTGCAAACCACATTAATTAATTAAGTGGATCCAACTTAATTAATCCAATTTGAAATTTTGCCAAAAATAAAAATTTGGGGAAACACAACAGTTGTACATTTTCATTTTGGGTAAAATGCTTGGAAAATGGGAGAGTTCTTGGAGAAATCCCGCCAATGAAGAATCACCTCTATCAAGGAACGTTAATCCGATGAATGAGCTCGGGATCGGAGGCCTGTGAAGAGCGCAATGAACATCGACAACTTCAAATTTTCTCTTTGTCGTAAACATTAACACAAGGTAGGGGTTTATTTGTGTATGAATAATTTTCCCATGTTCTTACATTGAATTATTTTTCAGGACTGGGAATAAATCATTGTGGGAGGTTGTAATGCATGATGTTCTTCTTCATGTTCTTGTTGAGTCAAATGATACCACCCTAACATGGAGGGTACATGCCAAACAAACATGGACCAACCCCTCTGCAAATCTTTTGATGATTTGTGGTGTTGAACGTGACAATGGTGATAGAATAATTCCATCGCCCCACAACCACTGCCGCCATGAGACATCCGCTCCCTCACAGCACCCCCGCGGCTGAGCCACTTTACGGCACCCATGGCCACCGCACCCCATGGGTCCACCACCCGTAGCCCCATTGTGGCACCCATGGCCATCGTCATCCAGGTTGATCCATCACCTCTGACCGGGCCGAGCTACCAGCGCCGCCCGAGACGAGTCTCTATCACCGACAAGGCCGAGCCCCCGCCGACGCCTGTTGGGCCGCCTCCGCTGACCGGGCCGAGCCGCTACCACCATCCGGGTTAAGCTGCCGTCGTGGTCCGCCGAACCGCCTCTACCAAATTGGCGGAGCCGCCGCCGCCATCCACCGAGCTGCTGCCATCGTCTGCCAAGCCGTGCTGCCCACAACCTTCTAAGGTGCCCCAGATGCACCACATGGGGCCTTCCGATCTACCCTGGCCGTGAAGCCCACAACCTTCCGAGCCGCCCTAGCTGCGCCACCCACGGCCTTTAAAGATGCCCCAGTCGTGCTACCCGCGGCCTTCTGAGCCACTCTGGCCGAGACACCCCGCGGTCAAGCTACTCCGGTTGAGCTGCCCCACGGCCCAGAGCAGCTCTAGCCAAGCCGCCATGGCCAAGCCGCCCTGCGGCCTCGCGTCATCCGCGGCTGAACCCCCGGGACCCCTCGCAGCCTGCCGAACCCAGCGGGCCGGGCCTAACCCAATGGGTCAGGCCACATTGCGGGTCGGGTAGTCCCAAGCCAGGTCGGACCAATCCGGGTCTGGCCGGGTCGGACCAGAGCTAGGCCCACTATGGCCCATTTACACTCTTTTGGACATAACCTCTGCATCAGACGTCTGTTTGACGAACTGTCAGCAGCACTGAAAATATTGGAGTGAGAAGGTCCCTTTGAGTATACCCCACTGGAGGTTTCGATTAATAATCAAAACTGTCAAGCTGGATCGATCATGAATCCAACTGGTCCCCCAGGACTAAAAGGCTAATAACTCACAGACCGGGCCTGTGATGGATTTGTCGTATGTTGCATTGAGACCCCTATGATATGGAGGACCTTTGAGAAGTTTCATTGCGGGACTTTGTGGCAGTTGGAGTATCAACCTGTATCTTATGGAGTGGATCCTCTTAGATGCAAGCGATCATAGTGTGGGAAACCAGTAGCCAGCTGAGACTTGACGATTGATGAACTTTTTGACTTGGAGTGAATTGATAGACCCAATAGGGAGCGCCTCTTTGTGATGTGGAAGACCCACGGTAGGGAGCGCCTCTCTGTGACATGGTAGACCCACTATACATTATAGGAGGAGTTCCTTAGCATGCCATAGTGGGGAGAACCTCTATGTGACACGGACAACCATGGTACTTGATAGGAGGAGTACCACAACTAGCCATGAGGGGGAGTTCCTCTATGTGACATGGCAGACCCATGGTGGGAAGAGCCTCTATGAAACGTGGAAGACCCACGATACTCAACAGGAGGAGTACCTCAGTAGTTCAACCTTTGTGGGAAGTGCCTATGTGTGACACATCAGGCCCAATATAATCGATAGAGGAGTGGATCTCCAGCAGCTGAGGTGTTTGATGATGTGACTGGGGATGTTACTTGTTACTACCCGTAGAATAAATCCTGGTTTGATATGAGTCAGTATCTCTGTGTTTCCTTCATGATTGAGATCGATTACTTGATAACATAGGTATATGTATGGGAATATACGTAAGTAGGGTTATCTATTTATTTCACACTTTCTGGTTTATCCTTGGCGGCTTATCCTGGGTGGTTTTTGTGAGACCTTGAGGGTCTCTAGGTCCCTACTGAGTATCGTTTTACTCACCCCTACACCGGCTATTAAAAAACCTTGTTGTGTTGGATGTAGAAAACAGACAACGCTGACTGAGGCTAAGAGTACTAGGATTGGACAGTGCCCATAGTTTGACCATACGTCAAGTCGGTACACAGAGGATACTTGTTGACGTGGAGTGATGAGGAGCTGATATGTACCTAAACTTTAGGTAGGATCCTCGGAGGAATACCCATCAGCTGACTTTCCCATTTTGTCTGTTGTATTGTATCACAATTGTACTAGTACTTCCTAGTTGGGCATGTATTCATGCCCCTTTTACATACTGAACTCACTCTGTATATAGTTTAGTTTACTTGTGTTCCTATCATGTTGTGTTCTTGGTTATGTGTGCTTATATCTTATAAAGAAAATTTCTTCCCAATTTTAGGGAATACACGTTCGATACTAGTCTCCAGCCCCTGGCCAATGGAAAGCAGGTTTGGGGTAGTCACGGCACAGGCCCCGGGGGATGGGTCATGACAAATTGGTATCAGAGTAGTCAGTTCTATTAAAGAACTAGGGATCTGATCCTTTCTATGAATAAATAGTTTTAAGGGTAATGAGTGTTTTTTTTTTGTTCAGGGAGTCCAGTATTGTTGTGGTAGCCGACGTATCCATACACTAGGACCCTGACTTCTGATTTCCGACTTAGTGAATGAAAAATCTGATTGCATGTGTGTTTTCAAGAGTTTTATTTGTGACCTATCTGAGTCAGCTCACCAGGTATAACATATTAATTGTGGTGCACCTGTTTCTTTTCAAGATGCCTCCATGCAGACATCTAACTAGGGTTCCGAGAGTTGTATGCACTGATTTCCTACTGAGCGACGAGGCCTCGGTACAAGGTCATCTTCTAGTAGAGGCACAAGTGGAGGCCCTAGTGGTACCATTACCCATTGGGACACCGATGCCACCAGCCCCAACAGTAGAGATTACACGCCTCTTGAGGGAATTTCATGAATTATGATGCTAGAGGCCACCCAGGTTCAGGGGAGAGACGGACCCATAGGTGGCTGAGGATTGGCTGGAGGCTATGGTGAGAGTCTTCCGAATTATAGGGACACTAGCTGATCTCATGGTGATCCTTTCCACTAGACTTCTACAGGACGTAGCAGGAAGATGGTGGAGCTTGATTCACCAAGTTAATGATGAGGCGACGCTTCTCTGGGTAGACTTCAAGAGCCTGTTTCAGGCAGAGTTTGTTCCAGTGACTCTTCGCACAGTGCAGACATAGGAGCTTCTTCAAATGCCACAGGGCAACATGACTGTAGCTCAGTACTCACCTAGGTTCAATGACCTATCACACTATTCCACATATATGGTGTGGGACCCATTTTTTAGGGCCTGGGCCATCGAGAAAGGGCTCAATAGAGATATCAGGTCTTCGATGATCTCATTCAGTATCCCGATGCAGGTGGGGCTGTTAGAGAGAGCCCTCATGGTGGAGAGTTTCCTTGTCGAGTAGTCACTAGCAGTGAGACCAACCACTAGTCATCGCGTATCAGAGTCGTCTAGAGGTGGCAGTATAAAGACATCACATAGTTCCAAGAGGACCAGACCTACAGGTGGATGACCGCATGACTCAGGATCAATTGTGCAGGGAAACTATGGTAGAACCAGTCTGGAAAGGGCCATGCAATGTTACTCATGTGGTAGGCAGTGTCACATGTCTCATGACTATCTGACTCGCCATACAGATGATCAGTAGACGGTTGAGGTAACATCCAGGAAGAGACAGAGGTTCGACCGAAGAGGTCCATAAGGAGCAAGAAGATGTGGTTGAGGAGCTAGTCATGTAGATGGAAGTGGGTGATGATTTGAGAGGTTACTGCCACCACAACCAGGAGATCCACCCCTGACTACAGGGAGTAGGTGAATAAGGGAGAGCTGAACTTCAGGAAGTTGAGGCCTACGATTACGGTGCTCTAGAGATGATACAAGGTATGATCTGTTTCTACTCCACCTTACCTGCATTACTTATAGACACAGGTTCCAGTAATTCATTTATTTCCACTACCCTTTTTCAGAGCTTGATGAATCTAATAGAGCTGTTGGCTAGATCCTTACAGCCAGAGACTCCTACGAGAGCAGATTCGACGATTACACACTGGTTTCGACTGTGTGAGCTTACACTATGAGGCAAGAGCTTCAACTGGGATCTCCTAGTAGCGGCATCGAGGCCTTACGATTTCATCGGTATGGACTAGTTATCTATAGCTCATGCTCAGATAGACTGTATTAGGCACAAAGTGCGGTGTGTCTATAGAGATGGGACTAGGTTTACCTTCACCGGAGAGAAGGGAGACTTTATAGCGCAGTATGGACTTACCCGAAAGAGAGTGCAGGAGATCACTCATTAGCTGTCTAGCCTTACCGTCAGAGCTATTGATGTAATAGTCCAAGCTATCATGTAGTGATGGACCATTAGGCAGATGTTTTCCCTAATGATGTTCTGGGTATACCTACTAATTGATAGGCGGACTTGAACATTGAATTGTACCCCAGGACAACATTGATATCTACACCAGCATATTGGATGGCTCCCGCGGAGCTTCATGAGATGCAGGTACAGTTGGAGGACTTAGAGGGGAAGGTATTCATCCGGACTAGTGTTTCACCGTGGGCAGCCCCGATTTTGTTCACTAAGATGGCAGATGGGATATTGTGAATTTCTTTCAACTATTTGCACCTAAACCAGGTGACCGTGAAGAATAAGTACCCACTCTTGAGGATTGATGACCTCTTTGATGAGCTGAAGGCAGAATGGTGGTTCTTGAAGATAAACCATTGATCGGGATATCACCAGCTCTGAGTGCGAGACGAGGATGTGCAGACGATGTTCTTCAGGTGTCTATACAACCATTATGAGTTCTTGGTTATTCCATTCGGTGTGACCAATTCTCTAGTAGTGTTCATGGGACTCATGAACATGATCATTCATCCATACCTTGATCGCTTTGTATTAGTCTTCATCGATGACATTCTGATCTACTCGACTACTGATGATGAGCATGCCTATCATTTGCAGGTAGTACTAGAAACACTCCAAGAGGACCAACATTATGATATGCTCTTGAGGTTCCAGTTTTGCATCCGAGTGGTTCACTTTCTAGGAAATGTCATCTTAGAGGATGGAGTTGCATTAGATCCCACAAATATTGAGGTGGTACATGTTTGGGAGCCACCCAGGAGTGTGATGGAGGTACGAAGTTTCCCGGGTTTAGATGGATTCTACAAGAGGTTTGTGCCAGATTTCTACAGAGTTGTAGCACCACTATCATCCTAGATAAAGAAGGGGAAACCCTTCATGTGGTAATAGAGATAATAGTAGAGTTTTTAGGTGATGAGGAAGAGGCTGACTTGTGCCCCCACCTTGAGGCTTCCAAAGGATGGCGTATGATACATAGATTACTGCGACACAATATGGACTAGGCTTGGATGTGTCCTGATGCAGGAGCGAGTAGTGATTTCATATGGTTCTAAACACCTGAGACAACACGAGCATAACTACGTTACCCATGACCTGGAGTTAGCACCAGTGGTCTTTGCCTTGAAGATGTGGTGACACTATCTAATGGGAGAGCATTATACCATGTACTCTAATCACAATAGTCTCTGGTATATCTTCTCCCAGAAGGAACTGAACCTGAGACATCAATGTGGGCTTCAATTCCCCCTGGATTATGACTTCGATATAGTCTATACTCCTCGGAAGGGGAATGTTGTAGAAGTTGCAATCAACCGGAGGACTGGTACACAGCTGTTAGGTGAGGCGATGGAGCAGCTAGCTGCTTTACATATATTTATTGTGGATTGATATGGAACAACTTTTCTTCAGTATCTTATAGTCACTCCCCCACTCAGTCAGGGAGTCAGGGAGGCACAATGTGGGGACGATGACTGTGATACCCAATGTGCTCAGATATCCACAGTACAATCACCTGATTGATTTTATGAAGGTGGGGGGCAAGTCATCCTCTTTAGAGGATGTACCTTGGTTCCAGTGTCATTTTAGGATGAAGTGTTGAGGGAGTTCCAAATTTTCCCTCTAGCGGTACATCCTGGAGTGGCAAAGATATAGGAGGATCTCTTAGGTCAACACAGGTGGCTGGGAATGAATAAAGCAGTAGCATAGTTTTTCTCTTGGTGCCTCACTTATTATCAAGTGAAGGCTAAATATCAGGTACCAACAGGCTTGGTTTAGCCTTTAGAAGTCCCAGAGAGGAAGTGGGATGGGATATCCATAGACTTTGTGATAGGACTTCCACGTACATCTAGTAGACATGACTCGATTTGGGTGATCATCGACCAACTCTCCAAGTCAGAGAACATCCTACCAATCAGAGAGCATGGTTCAATAGTGATCTTGAGACGCCACTATGTGAAGAATATTGTACAGTTACATGAAGTACCCTCATCGATTTTCTCTGATTGTGATGCACGTTTTACTACCCGGATATGGAAGAGGTTGCTCGAGGATTTTGGGATACATCTTTGTTTGAGCACCGCCTACCATCATCAGGCGGATGGCCAGACTGAGCGGACTATACAAACCCTCATAGACATGATGTGTTCTTGCGTCCTCTACTTCGGTCGCAGCTGGGATGATCAATTTACATTGGTGGAGTTTGCACACAACAACATCTATTACTACACCATAGGGATGAAACCTTTTGAGGCATTGTATGGGCGACCTTGCAGATCATCTTTGTGCTGGACTGACCCAGGGGAGTCCGCACTCATGGGACTAGAGATAGTAAGAGCTACCAAATAGAAGGTGCACATCATCCAGGAGTGGATGAAGACTACACAGAGCAGGAAGAATTCGTCTACCGACAAGTGACGGAGACCTGTAGAGTTTGAGGATGGCGACCAAGTCTCTCTATAGGTCTCACCCCGGTGAGGTTTGTAAATATTTGACCGAGGTGGCATGTTATCTCTGAGATTAATCAGAACATTTCAGGTCCTTAGTAGAGTTGGTGAGGTGGCATACCACTTAGCTCTTCTGCCTCAGTTGCACCGAGTGCATGACGTCTTCCACGTATCCCAACTGAGGAGATACATGAATGACCCTTCTCTCATCATCCACAATGGTGAGATGGACATCGACGATGGGGTGACTTTTACAGAGGTTCTAGTTGTGATTGAGGGTTGATAGGAGTGGGTCCTTCATGGACGGTCGATACCTCTAGTGCGCATTTGCTGGTAGCACAGGATCCTCCAAGAGAGCACATTGGAGTGGGAGGCCCAGATGCGTGCTCAGTACCCCCACTTGTTCCCTTAGATTGAGTTGTGGCCTACGGGGACGTAAAGACCTATGATGTGGAGAATGTAAAGACATGGAATTTCCCTGTATTTTTTTAAAAATATGTGGTAATTTCATGAGTCCACAAAAATTGATGGCGCGTGATTCTGACGCCCAGTGTGCCTGGAATGAATTTCTGAACTTTTTTTCAGGTACGTTCAGTAAACATGCAAGCGGGTTTTACGAAATTTTGAACCGGTGCTCGGAATTGAAATATGAGGGCACTGTTGAACTCACAGCACTAGTATTCGTTTAAGAAGACTTTCACCGTGATGGTAGTTGGTCGAGGGTGAATGTTAATTTTTGGGTTTTTCGAGGAAATAATAAAATAAAATAATCAAAAAATTTATTTTATTTGTTGTAACCACCCATGTGGATATTTCACAGGTGGGGACCACTTGAACTAAAAACTACGTTGAGAGGTTATAGAGGTGGGGACCACTGAGCCTGACCTCCCATGATAAGATATAGTAGTGGGGACCACCCAAGGCTTGAAACCTCTTGAACTCCCTATTTAATGTGGGAGAGCCTCTTGAACTCCTCTAATATTTAATTATTCCACCCTCCTTTAATGAATTTTTTGCCAACCTCATCAATTAATTATGTGGAGAAAATTGAATTAATCCAATTTGAAATTGTGGCAACAATTAAAAATTGGGGAAACACAACAGTTGTCCATTTTCATTTAGGGTAAAAGTCTTGGAAAAGGGGAGAGTTCTTGGAGAAATCCCGCCAACAAAAAATTACCTCCATCAAAGAACATTAATCTGATGAACGCGGTCGAGATCGGAGGTATGTGACGAGCGTGATGAACATCGACAACTTAGAATTCTCTCTTCGTTGTCAACAGTCAATCAAGGAAGGGGTTTATTTGTGTATGAATATTTTTTCCATTTTATTCTCTTAAAATCTATTTTAGGATTGTGAATATATCATTGAGGGAGGTTGTAAAGCTTGAATTTCTTCTTCATGTTCTTTTTAATCCATATGCTACCACCCTAACATGGAGGGTACGGGCCAAACAAACATGGCTTGACCCCTTCGCAAATCTTGTGATGATTTGTGGTGCTGAACGCGACGAAGGTGATGACACAACTACACCACCCCACGACCACCGCCTCCTTGTGACCTCCACGCCCTCGTAGAACCCCTACGGCCACGCCGCTTTGTGGAACCCATGACCACCATGCCCCGCGACACTACCACCCATGACCCCATCATGCCGCCCATGGCCACCGCCAACCGGGCTTAGCCTCCACCCCCGAACAGGTCTATCCTCCAACGCCATCCAGGCCACGCCGCCTCCGCTGTCCGTTGAGCCTCTGCCGCCAACCGGTCCGAGCCGCTGCGTCCGTCCGTAGAGCCGCTGCGGCTGGCCATGGCCTTCTGATCTACCCCAGTAGCACCGCACGTGGCCATCCGAGCAGCTCTGGCCAACCCACTCTAGCTAAATCACCCCGCAGCCGAGCCGCTCCGTCCGAGCCGCCCCGCTCCCCCGAGTCGCTCCGGCTGAGCCACCCTGGCTGAGCCTTCCTACAGCCTCGCGTCGTCTGCGGCGGAACTCCCACGGCCCCTCATGGCCTACCGGACCCAGCGGGCCGGGCCGAACCTAATGTACTAGGCCAAACTGCAGGTTGGGATGACCCGAACAGGGTTGGCCCTCGTCGGGTAAGGCCGAGTCAGTCGGACCAGACCCGGGCCCACTTGGACTCATTTACACTCTTTTGGCCATAACTTTGGTACCAGAAGTTTGTTTGACGAACTGTCAATAGCGCTGGAAATCTTGGAGTGAGACGGTCCCTTTGAGTATACCCTACAAGAGTTTTGGATTAATATGGGGGAATGGTCAGGTTGGATCGAGCATGAATCCAACAGTGCCCTCGGGACTAGAAGACTAATAACTCACAGAACAGGTGTCAGTTTGATGCGCTGTCTGTTGCGTTGAGACCCCTATGACGTGGCAGAACATTGGGATGATTCCTAGTGGGACTTCGTGGAAGTTGGAGTATCGACCAGTAGCTCATGGAGTGGATCCCCCTTGAGACGAGCGAGCATAGTGCGGGAACCCAATAGCTGGCTGAGACATGATGACTGCTGACCTTTTCGACTTGGAGTGACTTGACAGGAACAGTGGGGAGCACCTATGTGTTACATGGCAGACCCATGGTGGGGAGCGCCTCTATGTTACATGGCAGACCCACAGTACAAGACAGGAGGATTACCTAAGCAGGCCACAGTGGCGAGCGCCTCTGTGTGATGCAGCAGACCCACGGTACTCGACAGGAGGAGTACCTCAAAAAGTCACGAGGGGGAGCGCCTATGTATGACGTGGCATAACCATGGTGGTGAGTGCCTCTGTGTGATGTGGAAGACCCATGATACTCAATAGGAGGAGTACCTCAGTAGTCCATGGTTTGTGGGAAGCCCCACTATGTGATCCGACATGCCCACTATACTCATTAGAGGAGGGGATCTCCAGGAGATAAGCTGTTCGACGATGTGAGTTGGGATGTTACTTGTTACTACCCCTCAAATAAATCCTGGTGTGATCTGAGTAAGTATCTCTGTGTTTCACTCATGATTGAGATAGATTACTTGATAACATAGGTATATGTATGGGAATATACATAAGTAGGGATATCTGTTGATTTCATACATTGTGGTTTATCCGTGGAGGTTTTTGTGAGACCATGAGGGTCTCTGGGTACCTACTGAGTTTCGTTCTACTCAACCCTACATGAGCTATGCCCATTCCATGTTTTGCTGGATGCAGACGACAGAAAACACTGACTCAGGCTAAGAGTACTAGGACCGGACGGTTCCCAGAGGTGGACCATATGGCGTGTCGGTACGTAGAGGATACAGGTGGACATGGAGTGCTGAGGAGGTGATCTATACATACCCTTCAAGTAGGAACCACAAGGGATGACCCAGCAGCTGACTTTACCTTTTCTTCAGTTGTATTGTATCACAATAGAAAATTTACATTCCAGTTGGGCGTGTATTCTTGTCCATTTTAATTACTGCACTCACTCTTTTTACAGGTCAGTTTACTTGTGTTCCTATCTTGTTGTGTGCATTGTTACGGGTGCTTACAGGTTATAAAGGAAATGCCTTCACATTTTTAGTGAATATGCCTTTGGTGCTGGTTTCCAACCGCTTTCCCAGAGAAGGAGGGCATGGGGTAGTCACGGCATGGGCCCCGAGGGATGGGTTGTGACAATATTTCATGAACCAGGCCAGGATTCCATCTCACTCGACAACCATCCTTACAATGGATAAGTCCTGAGAGGAATTATCGATTCTCTCAGGATGGAAACTAGCACTTTGCATCAATGATTTCATCATGGGAAAAATTTAACCCAATAGGAATTGGGATCAAATGAATGAAATAGATAAAGAATCAATGAACCATATCAATTGAATACTAATAAATATACAGATCATCCAAATAGAACAATATAAGAAAAAAAATATAATAAATATAAAACTATACCAAACTAATATAACATGATCTATAAGTAACCTCTTGGCCACCACCATCCATCGATAAAAGACTACTTCATGGAAGAAATGGAACCAGAAACGTGACCCTACAAAATAACTTAGGTATACTGACATCGAGTGGCACATGTAGGGTGTGAGAATTAATAGCTTGGTAGGTCATCATCATATAGTAAATACATTTACATTCCGTAAATTTTCCAAAAAATATCCTAAATACATATAGAAAAATAGGGTTTTGTCCTTTTAAAAATCCAAACACATCATTAAATTTTTTAAACAACACACACCACATTCCTCTTTTAAATGCATATTTCCATTTTCAGTCATTATAGTTGGACAAAAAAACCAAAATAGAATCCAAAATAAGTAATAAAAATGGAAATTCTGAAAATTAATGGATGTAGAATAAGCTGGAGAAACACAAGAAAACAATAGATGTATAAGAAGGTACACACTCATAAAAATAGTAACATAACAACAAAAATAAGATGGATCACGAAGTTAAAAAATCATATACTCTTCCAAAAAAATATCTATAATAAATCCTTATACCTACTCAATTCAAACTCACTTACCAGTATATGGTGAATTTCTATAGTCAACAACCAATAGGCCTCTCTAAACTAGCCAGTCCAGTATCACATCCCACTTTGCCTCCCTACCAATCTATAGAATATAGACCTGTATAATCTGGGTTGATAAGAAATTTTCATTCAACCCACTCGATGATTCCTAGGAATAACATGAAAATAGTACATGGTGTTTGGTGAGGTTCACACATCTGTGGATCAACTGATAACCATCATCACCATGATTTCCTATTCCAAACACTAACACCAACAATGCAATGATCCTTTCCTTGGAGGGTCCCCTATAGAGGTCCTCATCACACATAAATCCATACAAAAGATTCAACCTGGCCTACATGTCACATGAGCTTCAAACCATCTGAAAAAATATCTCAATGTACCAATCAGCCCTTAAAATTTTCATTTTTGCGACCACATCTGAACTATTTACCAAAACCAATGTAGAATCATATTACATGTTTGTAAGGTTCCAGACAGGCCTTTAATTTCACGGGTTTATGAAACATGATTCAAGTTTCCAAATGGTTTAAGAATTAGTAAGTATATTTTAAACCCAGATATCAAATCATTTAGGGGAAAGGGAACCACATAGAATTCATTTGGGTTTTTGAAGAACCATTTACAATAGACAAGATTAATCAAGAGAAGGAGAATGGAATGGTCATCTTGAAATATGAATTATAGATGAACCTTTCTTTTCAGATAATTATCATTTGTCTGCCCATCCACATGTACAACTCATGCACATATAGTTGTCTTCACATATAATTTAAAATTAATTTAATACTAAGAGAACACCCAAGAAACATTTTTGAAATCCACTCATTACACTACCACCTGACAAAATAATTGCACACATATACTAAACCATAAATAAGAAATTAAAATTACACCAAAGGCTCAATTTCATAAGGGAAAAAATGTCACAAAATATCTATAAAGGCTAAACACAACCTAAACCACCAATTTCATCACAAATGTCCAAATGGTATTTTATCAAACACTTTTTAGTCATATACATATTGGAATAATTATATAATCCCTTTGAAAATCCATTTTCATCAAATTATCACTATGAAAACACCATTATCAATCACACTACAAAAAAAATATGATTAGCACATTTTATAAATAGTCGTGTATGGATCAAAATTCAATTGAATTTTTTTGGAAAATAAAATAATGGAAATGCCTACCTCAATAAAGCATGGATGCGATGGAAGATTTGGAGAAGAAAAAACACACAAGAAGAGAAAATCCACATATTCTATGACTAACAAATCTGAAGAAAAACATCAACACTAGATTCTAAGGATTTTTTATGGGACAAAACACCATAGAAACACTAAGAAACCATGTTGATAGTGAGATAAGTGATGGAAATTGATCAAAAACTCGAGAAAATCACCATAAACCTTGGGAATGTATCCATGGAGGATGTAGAACAATTGGAGGGAATATTGGAAGCATACATGGTGCTATTAGGTTGCAAAAATGGAGGAATACCTGAAATAGGGTAAAAATATAAGAACAACAAGGTGGGAAATTCCGGTTTATAAAAATTTGTCCAACTCACATGATTTGGCCGCATGATATACCAAACCATGAACCAATCATGATAATAATACTGGGGATGGAGGATAACCATATGGTTCGGCCACATGGTTTAGGATACCATTCATCAACCTTGGTACCTGGATATTTCAAAAATTAAAAAACCCCTCACAATTCTTTCCACATTGTTTCTTCTAACCATGGGCATTCCATGCACCATGTATGATACACCAACATTAAGCCTCACAATTTCTCTTATTCTTCAAGCAATTTGACACAAACAATTCACATTATTTTCAGGTCATAATTCTTATGATTAAATTGAGTTATGAAAGGCCCCATGCTTGACAGGCCACACTGTTTACCCTCAAGAAATTCCCACAAACCATTTTTATGCAAAATATCTACCAATAAACACCAAAACTATAATTTTTAGGCTCCGAACTCAACCTGAACCTCAAAAAAGGGTCCATATCAAATAAAATAATAATATAAAAGGAAAAACATGTTGGGTTGTGAAAATTCTCCCCATCGCAAAATCATTCTTCAAGCCAAAAAGTCACCCAGCCGAATGAGAACTGAACTCACATTCAAAACCAAAAGGAATGAAATGACACCACCAACCTCAGGAGGAATCTTTTAGCTCCACAAGTAACACCCAAACTACTATTATTTTAATAAAATACAGATATCAATTGGGGATAGATAATGATTCTCCCCACCATGAGGAACTCCCTAACACTGACCAGCATAGGGACTAGGAACTCCCATTAGAATCCAATCCCCAACCCATTGAGAAACCCCTAATTGAAAATAAAAACAAACAACAAACACAAGATATCATTCATAATTTCCAAAAAAACAATAAATACCTCTAGAGAGATAACAACTAAAAAATAAAAATCCCTGATATACTAACCCCTCAAATATTTGTATCCATTAGTCACAAACACAATACCATAGAGAAAAAAAACCTCCAAAAATATTTTACAATAATGGTAATATTATAATAATAAGGAACCTTTTAGGAACAAAGATAAATAAAATTGTGAATATTATAACAACCTATAAAAAGAACATAAACCTTAGCCACTCCAATATTGGAGATGAGAATTGAACCAGTGTTCCCCACACCAATGATGATTCTTGACTATGTGATGAACTTCACTCCCTGGCCTATGGCTAGAGCCCTGTTGTCTGAAGCATCAATTTTCCCATAGTTAGGAGATGAAATAATCCCATAGAAAATTCATTTTCATGAAAATACAAATTCATAATTTCACCAAGTCAATAAAAATCCCTAAAATCATGAAAGACCATCAAAATAATGTGAAAAGGCATATTTTAATACCTGAACTGTCTATAATGAAAGAAATCAAGGAAAGGGTTCGATGAACAAGATGGAAAAATTGAAAAAAGACCCCATAGGAATATATTCCTCTTGAATACACCACTAACCGTATAAGGAACCATTATTATTACTAAGAGACAGTGGAGTACAAAATGTAAAAAATCGCACCCCTAGAATAAACTTGACTAGAAATGATTCTTCAATCATGTTTACAAAATTAAATTCACCATAAAAGAGAACTTTCTCCTTGATCTCTAGATGAAATCCATAGATGATGGTATGATCCTTAATATTATCCTTAAATTCAATCTCAAGATAAAAGGAAACCATATCCTTAAATTGGCTGACATAGGCCTTCAATTTCCGCTGACCTTTCTGAACACCCAATAGCTATACCACTTCCCTCAAATTCACCTCCCCATATATAAAAAATTGGGTAAAAGCTGTCTTAAAAAAATTCCAAATTACCTAAGCCTGCAACAATTATTGTACTATCACTTTCCACTGATCTAAATCCTCACCACCAAAAAAACACAAAACAACATGAAATATCAAGGATTCCGTTGTTCATATCAAGAAAAAACACATTCGACTTACTCAAGAACCTATTTAGCCTTTAACTGACATTGATCAACATTTAAAATAGAAAAAAATGCCAAAGAACATAATCTGACAACTCCACTAGGATTTTTGGAATGGCTATCAACTATAAAAACTTACTTGAAGCCTTTGGGAATTTTTTGGGGTAGTAGAATCTATTCAACATAGAATATGAAACAAAATCAATGACCAAATTAAAAAGTCAACCCAAAATAACATCCCAAACTAATCAAAAAACACCAAAACGAAATATCACATAACAAAACCAACATCATATATAAAAAACCCTCCATTTCACATTACTTAGTTAAAACCACTTGGACTAAAGGCCACATTTCAATCACCAATGTCAAATTTTCAAAATACCCAACTCAATAGTCAAATATTAACCAATCACAAAAGTTCACCTTAAAATGAAACCATCCTTGATACCATTTTTTTGAAATCTCTTTTTTCCTTGAAAACCATTTTCCATCTCAATTCTTGCCCATAGTATCCAAAATCAAACCAAAAAAACCACTTCATATACCGAGAATTGGGAACTAGTGATGATAAAAATCCCTACGACTTTCTTTAGTGTTCCCTACCCCAAGAAAGAACCAATAAATAGGATCAACTCAAACAGTGAACTCATACTTCACATGGGTCAATACTCTATTTATATCCATCATATAGCATAGGTTCACATCTATTTTCATTCTATATTCACACACCCATAAACCAAAAATAAGGACTCAAATCTTGGACCACCCCTAGTAACTCAGGTCCTATCACATGTGGTCGTGATCAGGCGCCGAAACATGACCATCCAATTGGGCCCCGACCATCCCAATATACAATCTACCTAAGGCCCCAAAAGACAAAGGACTTCTATGATACCATTTTTTTATGAACTAGGCCAGGTAGCCTACTGCCCTGACACCTTACTCGAACTGCAATAAATATTGAGAGGTGTTGTCAATCCTTTCGATCCGGTTACTAGAGATGAGAAAAAATGATATAACCATGGGAAATATATATCCCAACAATAATAGGGTCCAGATAAACTAAAAAACCAATAATTAACAATATTAACTGAATGAAAATAAATATACAAATGATCCAATTAAAATTTTAGAAAAAAATAATTAACACTAAATAAAAAATGAAACCAAATTTGTTTGACATGATTTCCAAGGAACCCCTTTTTCACCACCGTCCTTCAAGAATTGCACGCTCCACAAAAAAATTGGAAATTGAAACCATATCCTATAAAATAACGTAGCATTATCGATGCCGAGTGGCACAAGATGGGTGTGTGCATGAACATATTAGTTAGTACGATACATAGAGTCCATATATTTCTTTTCCCAAGATATTCCACTTGCACAAAATTGAAAAATGTATAGAAAATAATGGTTTATAATTTAAGAGAGGAAAATCATAGCCTTCCAAATTTAAGACTACACCCACAACATTATTCATTTAAAAATTGATTTATATTTAAAAAACATCCCTTTTTAAATAAAATTAATTTTCATTATATTTTGAATATTATTCTAAAACCAAATTTATAAATCATAACATATTTATTTTATAAAATTAACATCATTTTAGATTTTATCATTTATAAATTATTTTCAGATAATTTTGCCTTTTAATTTTCTCATGTAATTGATGTTTTGGTAAATATCAAATAATACCCATTTAACTAACAGTGTCACTTTTATGAAATTATTATAAGAGAATTACATAAAAATTTAAAACCATTATTAATATAAAATTATTATGTTATGATGTTAAATTAGTTATTCATAAATACTATGTTGACATATGAAACCAATGCTTAACATTTTTGATAACATATGAATCTTTTTAAATATTTTTTTCACTTTCTCTTATGAAAATTTTCTCATTGTGTAACATGGTTTATGATTTTTGTTATTTTTGAATAAATAATGATCGAATAATAATCAAAATATTAATTTAAATAATTTAAAAAATATTTATTACTTTACCGTTAATATAAATCAATTCATAAAATTACATTTTTGATAATAAAATGTTTTTTCACATTACAAACGTTAATGTGAAATTTAATTTCCCTATATCATTGATATTTTATATTAACTTTTTAATTTAATATATAGAGTAAATAGGTATAAATTATCTAAAAAGGGTATTTTAAATTTTTTCCATTAAATTAAAAATGTCAAAATTACTTACATTAGAAAAAAAAATGAAAAAATGAATATATCTATCACTAAATGACATAAGAGAAGTTGAACAAAAAATAGAAATTTTTACTTAATTCCTTATCGAAAAATTCCTTCCTATTTTATATAATTATTTAATCTGTCATCATATTTCTTGGGGGACATGTTTTATTTTTTTATTAATGTGTTATATGTGCCAAAAATTCCTTTCTATTAAATTATAATACAAACCACCACCACTCCACCCATACATGCATCCAAAAACACATTAATATACATAAAACAACCATAGGCTCTCCTCCACATACCAATAAAATAATATATTATTTTACCTATCCAATATAATGACATAATTCATCTTATGGTGTTGACCAATTGATAATATCAACAACTTGCTAATATATTTTATACAACACTTTCATAGTTTGTCTCTACTTATACCACCCAAACCACTTCTATCAGTGATAAAATGATAAAACTAATATTATTAATATTCTAAAATGTTGTTATAAGGGATCAACATAAACAACATATACATTCATATTGAAACTATCATATGAAATGTAACTAACTTTCCCCAATAATTAAACATAAAACACTAACCATTCCGAGTAATATGGTGAATAATTTTAGGATAGATCATACACAATAGAGTTAGTCATAAAACATTAACTAAAATATGGTAGATGGATTCATAAATTATTAATCCCAATAATACCATGGAATCAACAAGAGTGTTGAATTAGATGAAAACACTCTTATAAAATCATTAAGTAATTCTTGAGATAAATACTTTTTTATTTTGAAAAGAAGATTTCTTTTGGAAAAATATTTGTATAATACCAGAAGTGAAGAAAGTAATTATTTTCATAAAAAATTGTGTGAATTTATAAAGATAAATGTTTCCCAAAATAGGTTAATGTGTGCCCTAGAAAATAGGTAATAATTTGAGAAATTCCCTTGAATCGGGCTTGTATTTTGGAAACAATTTTGAATGTTCCATTTGAAACGTCTAACAATACATAAAATAAGGAAAGGTTATGGTTTTTAAACATATATATAATACTCACACAGAATATATGAGGATTCCATAAGAATACATAAGAATTTCATTGAGGTAATCTGACAATGAAAGTAACCAGAATGAGAATGGATGTTCGGGTGGGAAAACCCTTACCTTAACTCCAAATGTGTTATGATCTTGTAAAATAGCTCCAAGAATATGAAATTATACTTGGTCATAACTTATTTCAGAACCTATTAGACATGTATATAGTTTACAATAATTCTGGTTAGTTCATTTATGTCTTTATTAATAAGTTATTATATAGAATTTCGTCGTTCTGGAGTGTTCGATTCCTTTATTGTCGTAATTTGTTCACATGATTTTAAGTAATCAAGTGGAATGAATATAAATCTTCAGAATTGAAATTAAATATTATTTATGAACATACAGAATTTTTAATGTCCTTTTCTATCATTTGGTTACATGGAATGAGGTTGAATCATTATATGATAATCACTTTGATTATTTTGCAGTATTTGGATTATTATGAACTAGTTTTGTCATATAAATTAATAATATGTACATATACTGGTTCCTGATTATTAATTTTGTTTTAATACATATATTATAGTCTGTTTCAGCCATCAATATGGTTTCATGACTAGTAATGAAGGATATATTTATGAACGAAACTTCTCCATCCATGATTGTTATATATTGGAACCTGATGGATGTCGATTGCATTTATAAAAATAAAAGGGAGGGAGTAAGAATATTTATGATGGTTATTCTATTCACAAGATATAAATCCATTATATATATTTTAATGGAGATATCATGGTCATTTGGATAGAGGAGGTGAGGAGAGGATAGAAAAAGTAGATAAATTGAAATGAAACTCAAAGAAAAATAAATGTGATTTACCTCTCGAAATAACTTCTTTGAGAACCTCCACAAGGGAAGGGATTCAGGTCTCTTGAAAACAACAAGAGCTTACTGGCTGTGGGTAGTGACTAGGGAAGGGTATTTTGGCAGAACATTGAGGATCTTCAAGGCTTAGAGGAGTGATTTGAAGAGGGAGTGTTGAGGGGTTTTTATAGTGGGGGAGAGGGGTAATTTTTTAATAATTAATTCATTATTTTATTATTTCCCTCAAGAAAACCAATAGTATTGTTTCATGTGACCCATAATAGTAATAAGTGCATGTGAGTTCAAACCAAGTGGCTTTCATCACATGTGATGTGATTAATAGTGTATTTAACTAATAATTTGTATATACGGTATTTATCAAATTTCACTATTAATAAAAAATTCTAGAATTTCAGAAATATCCCAAAAATTCACCCTTACCATTTTTCAATGTATAGAATTAAAATGTGAAATACATTTTTCAAAAATAATTTTCTATATACTAATAATTTAATTTTTAAATAAATTCAATGTTAATTTGAAAAATAACAATCTTAGATGTATAATTAGTTTTATGTGACATTGAAAAATTAATTAAGATACCATTATCTTATTAATTTAGAAAATAAAATAATATAATTATTTACTTTTCATAAGGGTCATATTACTATTCATATTTCTGTTCATATTACTATTCATAAGGGTATGTCACTATTCACCCAACATCAAGTTTATTCTATCAGACTCGAAATGACTTTCTGAACGCAACTCTAGATGTCCATTTTTCAAAATTCGTAGCATAGAAGAGGAAAAGTTGTGTGTAATGGGTACATTATAAAATATTATTCTATATTCATTTTAAAAACCATGGGGTGTTAAACAAGTATTCACTACTTCATGTATTTTCATCCTTAATAGCACAAACTATGAAAATGTTGGGGATACTAAGCCCTTAATTGGGTCTCCCCCTCTCATGAGCTCTCTCAATAGTTCGTTGTGCTATCAATAAATATGTAAATTATGAAAACATTTTCTCATGAAGAGTACTAATCCTACTAGTCCTCAACATCACTGAATCGTTGATAAAAGAAACTCAACTCTCACAACCCATCTCACCAATGTTGATATTATACAATGAATCATGCACATACGTCCTTAGCTGTGACAAGTGGATAACACCAGGAAACCCAAAAAAAATATGATCATGAGGTTATGTGGTACACCACCCCACTAACTTGACAAAACAGTAGGAAAATGAAGTGACAAATATTATTGGAGATAGCCTACTATCTTGGATAAGACTCTATAACTCTCAAACTCTAAAGCAATCAATCATCAATCCATTGAGGACTCCTGTTTTTTACTGAAAAATCAAAATCCTCCCATGGATGAACTATACCCTTTGAAAAAATCAATATAACCAATACTAGGTCCCAAGAGTTATAACACACTAGCTTCAACTAGTATAATAGTGTCTCTCAAGGTCACTCAAACATGGCCTTAATAAGATGATACTCTAGTGGTGGAGTGGTAATCCCCAAAATAAAAAACCCCCACCGATGTTAAATGATCATCTAAATGAGTCACAAGACCGACATGCCAACCCAAATATGGTTTACAAGAACCTAAATGGTTTATTATTCTTTGACCAGCTTTCTAGGGTAAAACACTATGCCCAGCTTCAACTGAGTTCCCAAAGGATTATTAAACCCTCTACCTAATTTTTCCATGAATTATGAATAATATATAAAATGATTGTCAAGGAAATACCATTGAATCTAGACAACGTCATGCATACACATGTTTCCCAACTCACCACAAAGCTCTGTTGTTCATCCCACACAGATAGAAGAAAAAAGAATATTTTTAAAATGAAAACTCCCTACCAATATCATGGAAACCCAAATGATTCCTAGAGTCTTCGGTACATCCTCACATATACAGAATGTACTGATAAGGGAAAACAACCTCTATAATAACTCATCAAATATTATTTTCATAAATCAACAATTTTCCCTATAAAATAATGAAGTGAATATATCCTTCAATAAAATTTCATCAGGAACATATCCAGTGGATATCTGGTCAGAGAACATCTCACAATTAATATATCAGAGTCATAACTCCCTGGATCTCAAAACAAGATAAGGGTAAAAACAATCGACTTGAGACACACTGCACCACACTCACCCACATGAAATCATTCACAAATAGGTCACATTGTCCATCATCTATCTTGACGAGGGAGTAAAGACCTTATCATGATAATTTTTCCATGACTATGACATGTGTATCCTTCAATCTCATTCCATGTAAAACCCTACTGGGCCCAATGGCACTCCCATATCTATGAATATATAGTTACATAACTGATTCCATCATATCTATCATGTGACTAGAACTCCCAGAGAATGCATTGCTCTATCCTCCTTTGTGTCATGTGCTCGAACACTAACACCAAGGACATAGGGGTACCATCATTGATGATTACCATGAAACTACCCAAGAAAGGATAATGATCTATCTCATAAGTATCATGATAACCACTATGACATTCAACACGCCCAAGGATATCACCATAGAATCATAGTAGCCATAATGAATCTTGGAATCCACCCTCAATAAAACCACCTCTCAAACCTATAGTTGGTGATAACCCCTCACATGGTCAAACAATGTGATCAACTTCAGCTACAGCCACAGGATGAAGAGTTTGTTAATTATCACGAGTGGATGATTTCCCTCATGTCTTGTAGTCCACCCAACACCAGTCCATATCTAACCTCAGGCACTCATCTCCCTCTCAAGTGAACATCATGTGGGATACTTATGAAAAACTAATTAGGTCTTACAATGACCCTTTCTTTGAAAACCCCTAACTACACCTTCATCTCTTAGAACAACTCAGGGTCATCTGAGATACTAGCATAGATATTAGTCTATCCCTAGAGGATGTACATATTGAAAAGAAACTCTCTATGGTGAGGTAAACATGACACATTCTCAATAAGAATTCCTGCATTCTCCACCTCTATCTCAAGAAAAAAAAGATCATAGAATATTCTACAATAAGGGAAATAATATCATACTGATAAGAGTCCAATCATATCATCCTACATAATAACTTTTCCTTCTCTTCCTGGGATCACTCCTTATCTAGGAGGAAGACATTGTCCCAAAATACCGAATGTATTATTACACTAACTGGAAGAACCATATGAGATTTTATGGTAGAAAATTGATCCATAATAAGTAAAACAAAATAGAGTCTCACTACCACTATAAAGATATTCTCCATGAGGCTCCCTATCTCCTCCTAGAGTCAGGAAACACTATCAGTAGTAGTGTGTAATACCTAGTCATTTTTCCATGATCCTCCATCACATGGTCTGAGAAATAAGGGCTCTAATGATATCGCTAGGTCTTGAATAAGGTATGAAATTAGGGAATATTAGATCAGGACTCTGTGAGCTGACTGCTAATGGGGTAGTGAAGAAACACATCATACCTTGAACTAAACCTGAAGTCTCAACAGTTTCCTAAATAGTGGATCTCAAATATTCACTATAAATCTAATTTTCCACAATTGGGGCCTTATCAAACACCTAGGAACATTTAAAATACTCAAAAAACAGAAGTAAGATAAATTATCCCACCACACATGGACACCATATGCTTTGGATGACACTGGCTTTCCCGCACAGATTTTGGTTGTGTTTCAACAATGTATCTTTTTTGGGGAATTTTTCATCTTCTTTGAATTTCCAAAGTTGCACAAAAAAATTACAACATGGTATTATATCAATTCATTATTTCCTCATTGATAAGTCTTTCTTCCCAAACCAATAATATTTAGGGGTCCCAATCATGTAGGACATTCACACACCAATGTCATGCCAACCCTCCACCCCTTGAGAAGGAGGCCTGATCCACCATGTGTCTTGGGGGATCTCTAAATCTAGATCACATTATGTACACATGGTAGAGGTTTTTCATTTGTTGGAGACACTAATCCCAACAAATTCTCCCTGGAGGTAATGATCTACAAGTGAAACAATTTGACCAGTCAGTATTCACAGACATCGAAAACTGATTCCACAACCATTAGTCAAACCATTACCACCTTAGGGTCTATATTATCATAGAACCCTTGTGATTCCCATTATTGGAAGTCGCATAACATTCCATGCCTTCAAATACTATCATCATATCTAACTTGAACCATTGATTATTCAAAAAAATATGATCATCATCCTGGGCAATAGAGGGATCGATGAACTTCTCAACAGGGGATAACACTGCTTATTGCCCACCTAGAACGAAAAAAAACACACAAGTGGGTCTCAAAACTGAGACCTCATAATGAATTTATTCTTCATTATGAAACTGAATTTGAATACAGGATAAGTTTCAACATAGATGTTTCTTTATGATTTTCAAGACATACCACGGTCAATGAGTATATCCGAGGAGATGAATCAAGAAGGACATAGAATCCAAAACCCATTCCTATATGATTTATGTACGAATGTCAACATATAATGATTCCACAAGAATATTATCATGTTATTGTTGAATGGATATGTTAGCTGCCACACCAATAATGGACACCCAGTTCTGAGAGACATAGTCCAAACAATTTATCATTTCTTCCCCAGTTCCCAAACTAAACATTACATCTATATAACATAAACTCAAAACATCGATCTAAATCCCAAGATGTGTCATAACCCTTACGGAAAAGTATTAGATCGGATTACATCCAATCATGACCTGAACTGAAGGGGCCAGATATGTAACTATCCCAAACATACCTCTAATAGGCTAGGGACTAAAAACTAGCACCATGAAGACATATCATACACATGTGAGACATTGTCCTTAAGTAATTGTATGAATGGAAACATCCACAAGCCAATACAATCAAGAAATTTAAAATAATTTAAAACAATGAATCCATGATCTTATAACCCCAAAACCATAGTAAGATAAAAATTACAAGAATGTGTAAAAAAGGGGCCAAATATAATCCCAACTCAAGTTAAATTGTATTATACATACCGATCAGAAGGATGGGAATACATTGAAATGAAACACCATTATACATCTTAGTTTTTCTAGACAAAACTAGAATCACTTGATCCTATTCCACTAAGTACTCTACAAAAAGGAATACCGTCTTCCTAAGATGTGACACATGTGGGAAGTGGGCATGTAGGGGTGAGTATAAAAAAACCTTATAGGAACCCCAAAAATAACAAAACACAATGAATCAAGAGTAGTAATCTCATCACATAATATTTCAATGATATGGTGAGACATAAAATAAGACATCCAGATATACACATCGTAGAAACACATTCACATGGAAATATTGTAATGGTAAATTCAAACTTGGATTCATGCTCAAAGGATCCATTCAACGCCCATCTAATAAAACAAACTCATTAAGATATACCACCATTGAAGACACTCATCGTATATGTCACGCTCATCATGTCTTAACATATAAGAAAATAATAGGGTTAACTAAAGATACAAACTCAATCAAACTACTCCTCATCAGAAATATCATATATCGAAACACAGATAGGGGTCAATTCCCAAGCCTCACTAGGGGGACACTAGACAATACTGGACTCAACTAACTAGATATAGGATCCTCACCTATGTAAATATTGGTTGTGAAAATTTAAAAAACCCCATCTAAGGAAACATTAATCAGAATAAGGATCATTCTATGCCTCTCAAAGGGTTTCATACTCTAAGATACTGAATCAGTAGTTGCAGTGGTCTTTGAAAACCAACTCTAGGATAAAGAAACACTCTATCGCAATATAGATCATTCGAAAGATGTATAGGGTCAACTTCGATGATGATAATGGTATAATACACTGAATTCTAAAATGAATTGACCTAGGGAACACAATAACCTATCATAGTCCTGGGAAGCTCAAACAAGCTCACAACAATGCTGAGCTAAGAAGAATGGGGAATCCAACACATCCTCAAAGTAGGACACAGAGTGTCCTTGAGGGTACAAGACGCATCTCACTATGTCTAGTACTAACCATGTCTTGCATTCAAATGACTTGTAGTTTTCAAAAATCAAGGGTGTCTTCCTAAGGAACATGATGTGTAGGTATTTCAACCGGCACTCAGTGTGTATCCTACCCATGCCCATGTAATTTCGTATGTACACATCCTATTGATCACCATACAAGATTTGTAGAAGAACATGATCTCTTGGGTGTGTACATCCTATACACACTGATCCACCTTCTAGGTTATACAAGGTGTGTGTGATGGCCCACACAACGTGAAAATCCTATTGGACCCCTATACATTTAACCGATGTACATGCTGAGCTACTCTAAACTGGCCACCTGGCATGTGAATTGCATCACACAGTGTGTGATATTTCTCTCCAGGATAAAAACCAAGCATCTCGTAGAAGGGAAAAAAAGGCGTGAGTTTATAACACCACTCACTTTATAATATGGTTTATCAAAAATGCCACAGAATATTACACACATCTTCATTCACAACAATGAAACAATTGATTTCACCATGAATCATGTCATAGGTTATGGATCTATTGTTGGCCATACATCTTAGACACCAATGGATAGAATTCATCCATATATAGTTCTCAAAAAAAACTAGACATGGTTCATCATGGGCATAGCATTCCATAACCACAATGAACAACTATGACCATGTATCAATCCATCACATTCATCACATACAACAATAATTTCATCGAATCTCAATCTCGATCATATGATCATGATTTCTTATTCCATAGATAAAATATACAATGATTGTTCACTTGGTATTTGTTTAATCATGGGATAAAATTAATTGCCAATGATGAACATGCATAAAATATATAGAGAGATACATAAACCAAAAAAATTAGGAATGATCCTTAGCCAATGTTCATTTCAGACTCGATATATTATTGTACTAAGGTTGAGAAAAGTGGTATATTAATCAATTAAAAAAAGGATAATTCCAACAATATAATATACCATCGATGCATAAAAATATTAATTTTGTGGAATTGTTCCACTTTCAAAGAATGGGTAGGATAACCAAAATTAAAAAATCCTACCAAGACTTTGGATAGATTACTGATGAATAATGGTCATGCATTACAATCATTGGTGAGATCAAAAAACATTGATTGTGCAACAATCCTTGATCTAATCTCAATCCATCTTCATTTTCCAAGAATGACGTCCTCCAAATCGATCCAAAGACCAACTAGGTCTTCATTGTTTAGTGGAAAACCCAAAGAAAAAATCACATAAACGTGTATTTATAGACTTCTCGGTCATTGTTTTTTTTTAAAAAAATAAATAAAATTATTTATTTACATTATTCATTTACACCATGGACAACTTTTCGAGAACTTCCTTGTGTTGAAAAAGGATATGATACACCTACATTAAAAACCATGATTTGAACTCATTAGAACCATCAAATTTCTAATCTAAGACATCAATTATTATTTATTCCAATTTTTAGATAAAAATGAACACATGTGATATTAATATATTTTATATATTTAAAAAATTAACTCTAAGAACACCAAGGCTCAAAATCTCACACAATCACTGTTCTTGGATCCTTAAATATTCTTAGAAATACATTCTAGTCCTAAATGAAAAAAATCTAGGAAAATAAACCCTAAAAAATTCTAAATTATCACATATTAAATTAAAATTTCATGTATCGTCTCAAAATAACTTTCAAAATTTAAAAGGATATTTTTAGAATTTCTAGAAACCTATTTTAAATCTTTTTTATAAAATTCTACATGTAAATTGAACAATTTATTTCAAAATAGTTTCTATAAAAAAGGTTTGCATCATGTGAAAAATTTTAAGTTGATATTTAAAACACCATTAACAAAAAAAGTTTAAAACTATTTCCATGGAATGATGTACAATTTATAAGTTTTAAAATTTACAAGTCTACTTCCAATTAAATTCATGTGTTTCAAAAAAAATGAATCTATTTTAGTTTATTTAATGAGGAAACCACAGTTTTTTATTTAAAAACCAAATTTAATATTTTAAAAAAATATTCCTTTTAGAATATTGAAATTTAAAATAGCTATGACCATTTAAATGCTAATTAGGCAACCATGTAGTCTAATGAAAAGCATGATTCTTAAATATTCCATTATCATTCGATAAAGAAAACATGAATAATACATTTTTCAAAAGATATAAGTAAATTAAAATTTTAAATCTTAACATAATTTTCCACAATTACCTGCTAAGATATCATTGTTTCCAAGGGATTCATTCAAAATTAAATTCACAGAATATTCATTTATCAAAACCTAGTGTCATCAAATATCACACAAGAAGCCACAAATACAACCTTTCACATGACTTATAATTTATTCAAAAATAAACATCCATAAGGATTTAAAAGTATTCGAGAAATTGAAAACTATTTTCCAAAATATCATGAGGTGTAAGACGGGGTTTGTGTGTGATAGCGATCATAGGTTTGATTTGAATTTATCTAAGTGTGAGTCAAATTGGTGGTGCTCTAGTACCTGAGGAGGCAGAATGATAGAAAATTTGGTTTTTGTTTGGAAATGAACAAACCATGAAGTTAACCCAGGATAAAAAATTTTATGTTACATTTGGTGTTTATAAGAACATTGAATGATTTTGATTATATATGATTTTTGATAGATTGATTAGGTAACAAATCTACAGGTGAAAATGATCAGTTTCAATAAAAATTTATCCAAAGGAGGACTGAATAATGTTTTTTCATGAGATTGGGAAGGGGGACATGGAAACCACGTCCCCTGTGTTGTTCACATTATATATTTATTCTTGGTTTACTGTGTAATGTATACAAAAAATGAATATTTTTTTTAAAATAATTTATTTTATGAAATTAATGTCTAAACATGTATTATTTAATTATTGACATTGGTTTATTTTTATAAGTGAATGCCTAGAAATTTTTAAATCTTTGAATCATCATATGATCCATAAAAAATTAAGTTATCACATGTTTGGTCACAAAAATTGGATCTACCAAGAATGGAAACCACTCTTTGGTACATATGTGGTTTCTAATATAGATGCATTAGGAACAACTACATAATTGGGAAACATACCAAACTATTACTCCATGTTTTCTAAATTCCATTTTTATTTGGACCCTTCCCTAGAAATATTCTAGTATAGATCATGTAATGGAATGAGATATGATTTAATAACACACTAATAACAAAACCAATAAATTATCTAGTTTTTTATTTATAAATTCATGGATGAAACCATAAATTTTTACAACCTAGATATAATTGTTTTTCATTATCACCATATTTTTTTGTGAACATTTGGGTTTTCTCAATTTCTACTACATTAACATGAAAAATAATTTTTTCAAATTGATTAAAACTATCAACATGATAATTGTCAATATTAATAGATCATTAATTATACCCAATTTCACCATGTCAAATCCATAGACTTTAAGATGGATTAAAACCATCAAAAATTAAATTATCTATAATTTATTTAATTTGAGATTTTTTTTCATATTAAAACATTTTGAACAAAGAATGATGAAAATGACATTTTTTGGAACATTATGTTATGAAAAGTATAAAAAAGCATCAACCCCTTCATCATATTGATCACGTATTCATAGTTTTGTAATTCTACTATGATTCATTATCTTTTATAATAAATTTTATGTACTAAATATTATTTTTAAAAAAACAATTTCAAAAATAAAATTATAACTAAAAACAAAATAAAAGAAATAAAAACAATTTCACAAATAATATACTTGAAAGAAACATTAAGAGAAATGCTTCACCTTAGACTTATTCATTTAAAATCAATTTAGAGAATGTTACACACAAAAAATAAAACATATCACTAATTTTAAAAGGTTGAACCCAAATAAATCTCAAATTTAAATTATTTTCATTATATATATTGGAAATTATTATTTAATAAATATATAAATATATATATTATAAAATAACATTATATATAATATATTAGTGATGAAAACAATATCGATAGTGATAAGGATCCAAAATGAGGCAGATGATTTCATACATCATTTTAAAAACAAATGTAACACATCATGTGGTGGATATAAAGTGATATATAATATTAATATGACTAAATATGGATATAATTTGTTTTCAATTTATATAATTATATTCAAAATAAATTAAATATTCTTCTCCTTATAATATCATTTTAGAATCGCCAATAATATTGTACTATATGACTCTAGATGATGTAGAAAGAAACATTCAAGAAATGATGATGTATTTTGGAAGAAATAGTTATAGTAGGTGATGAGGGTTTATTTGAAAACACCGCAATGGAAATATATATAATTAATAACTATATAATGAAAAATAAATCTGGGATATCTCTAAAAAAACTCATATTATTATTATTATGTCTTTCAAACATAATTATAAACCTACTTCCCCTATACTAAAATTATAGAATATACATAATAAAAACATAACCAGGATGATCATTAAAATATATATTATTAATACTTTGTATTCAAACTTCATATTCCACTACACATTCAAAACACACATAAAAAATTCAAGAAAATGATAATCACTATTCATTAAAACACTATTTTGGTAGATTAAACATACATTTCATGATGAACATGATTAATAATTAAATTAGACATACTTTAAATTTCATGAAAAATAATTAGAATATATACAAGACACATTTTCATAAAAAAATCATTCCTCAAATATAACTCTAGTTAGATAATAATTCATGAAAATTAAACATAGCTTAGTTATCCTAACATTAATTAAATAATCATTCAGTAAAATATAGCACCAACTAAGCATACCTTAGACACAAATTTATAAGTTAATAAACATGATTTATATCAACCATTCATTAAATAATCATGCATGAAACCCACAAGCCCAAAACAATGATTTATCATATAAAATAGACATTGGTTGTGTGAAAAAACCCCAAATATGATTAAAATCCATGGAGGACTATCAAAGATAAGTATTGGTAGATGACACAGAAAAATGAATAGTTTATAATGATGGTGGGGATGGTAACTATTATACTACTTTCAATAGAAAGAGGTGTGAGTGAAGGTTGATATCAGAATTAAAACAATGAGGAATAACAAGAGAGACCAATCACAATCAGAGTTATGCAAGATGAGAAGTAGGGATCATCATGATTGGTAACAACACAATAACACAAACTAGAGAAATCAAACACAAAATCAATGAGGGGGGAGGTTGAAAAAATAACACACATTGTATTTGACCTTTGATTCATCTAAGAAGAAGTAGTGATATCATGGATGCTTAGATTTATTTATGTATTGATTCGATTCATGTATTGTTTCAACCATTGATTTGAAATTATGGATTTATTTGAGCCTTTGGTCGATCCTTTATTCCAGCCTTGGATTCGAGGAGGAGTACCTGCAACAGTGGTGTTCTATTAAAGCATGAGATATCGTCACTGAATCATTCAGGGTTATGGTTCTTTAAATAGATTGGGGAGACATTTATCAGCACATCTAAAAAATAACTCATAAAGATTTCATTTATCAGTACAAAATTAATTTGCATTATCAAAGGTCTATATTTATCAGCGGTAAAGTAGCATTGATTGAAGAAATATATATCAGCACTAAAACATTAGCACAGAAAAAGTATTTATAATTATAAGTATAAATAAAAAAAATTTAAATATATTTACTGTAATTATATATATTTTTATTTTAATTATATTATTATTTTTATATTCGATTATTTATAAATAATAATAAAAATAAATTTATAAAATAATATTATTTTATATGTAAATATACATATAGTAAATATATATTTACAAATATATTTATCAATTGATATATTTATAATTATTTATTAATTATTATAAATATTTTTATATGATTATATATAATTAATAAAAAAATATAAATTTAAATATATTAAATATGTTCATTATTTAAAAATATTTATTATAATTTCATAATTATAAATATATATGTCAATATATATATTTATATATTTATATATATATATATATATAATATATATATATATATATATAAATTTAATAAATATAGTCATTGTTTAAATATATTTATTATAATTTTATAATTATTTAAAAATGAAATTATTTAATCATAATTATATAAATAATTTTTTTAAAAATATTTGTTTTATATTTATATCATTATATATATTTATATAATTTTAATATATTAAATAAAAAATTATAAATATAAATAGAGTAAATATATTATTTTTTTATATTTATTTTAATATATGTAATTATTTAATTAAAATTATATAATCACCTTTTAAAAAATAATATTTATTTATTTATTATTATAAATATATAAATATTGTAAATATATATTTTAAAATTTACATAATTATAATTATTTATTTACAAATATATTTGTAACATTATTATTGAAAATGAAATCTTAAATAAATACATGTGAAAAATGAGTGAAATTGAATAATTAAAAATGAGTAGAATTAAAAATAATGAAAAATGGATATGTTTTATTAATTAAATATAAATTATTAGAAAAATATGTATATATATTCGTATAAAGACGAATCCATATTCACAATATTAATAGATACAAAAAATATATACAAAAAAATAAATGAAAATGATTAAATTCCAAAAAAATAGAAAATATTAAAAATGAATAAATAATACCAAACTATAAAAATATTAAAAATAAATAAATAAAAATTTCCGATTAAAAATATAATATATTAAATGTATCAATTTATTTTGAAATTTGAAAATGAATACTAAAATTTGTATAAATTCCACAAATCATAGGTGTATTTGTTTCTAGATATGATTTCATTAATTATGTAAATATTTGTGTTTGAACATTATATATGAAAATGAATTAATTGAATATATGTATGTGTAATCAGTGTAACACAAGAGTGATATATGTTAAATTTAAAAATCATATGATAATCAATTATGTAAATTACTCGATGTTATTAGTTATAATTTATAATTGATATTATTTTTAAATTATGAACCATTTTTCTCTACATATATGACTTATTTTATATAATCATTAACATTTATTGTTATATAAATTATACTATAGGAAATATTATATACGTTTTTAAATATATAGAAATATATATTTATATATTTCAATATTAAGTGTTTTAATGAATAATTATGTATAAAACCCATTAAAAATGATTAAGACAATAATATTTTTTTAATTATAACATTTTAATAATTATATATATATATTTATTATTTATTATTTATAACTAATTATAATTAATATATATTTATATTGAACACATTCATTTAGTAAATAATAATTTAGTTAATAATTTTTTTTAATAATTTTGTAAATTATGATTTTTAGTGGTTTTTTTATTACATTTTATCCATTCTATTTTTGGGGTTTAATTATTACAACTTATTCATTTTATTTATCTATATATAATATATAAAATTTATTAATATTTATAATATATATGTGTATATTATATTTATTCATTTTTATCAATAATTATTTAATTAATAAAATGTTTAATATTTTCATTAATTTTCTCATTTTTAATGTTTTATTCGATTAATTATTTCATATTTTTGATTTTACATATATATTTAATATATACTATTTTTAATATATTTAATTAAAATATATTCATATTAAATTTATTTATTTTTATCAATAATTATTTAATAAGTAAATTTTTTAATATATATATTTTCAAATTTACACATTTTAAATTTCTTTATGTTTTGTTATTTTATTTTATTCAGGACCATTATCTGTGCTAGAAAAACATTAATAAAGGATACCATTTGTCATCACTAAAAATAAAGCTTTGATAAAGGATTCCCTTTGTTAGGGCTAAAGAAAAACGCTGATAAAGAGAAAATTTATCAATATTTTTTTTCTTTCATTGATAATGATCAATTCTTTTAAATGATATTTTTATAGTAGTGCATGATGACTACGTCCAATATGAAGTGATGAATACCATTTTTCACCAATTCCTAACATGGATGGTTATAAAAATATGAATTAAAAATAAATAGGATATAATGTAGAAATATATTTTATGAATATCATTATATATGGATATAGAAATGATTAACAATAATTATAAATTTCATTGTTGATATTGGTAATTTTTCTGATCATCACTAATTATCTATGCCATCTTCTAGAATCGTAAAAAGTATTTCATCAAATTAAATTAGAAAATTATTAATCATAATAGAACATATATTATTGTAATTAAAATTAATAAAGAATTATAATATTTGTAACAATGAATGGATTCTGACATCACCATTAATGATCATCATTCAAACAATAAAAACTCTTACAATTAAGGATTAATATAAATAATAATTAATTAATACAAGTATATTAGATGATTATAATTAAAAAATATAAAAGTTAATAGATATCAATTTGGTTTTGAAATCAATCATCAAGAAACGTATTTTTGTTATGTGGTTCATTTAATTGGTTTTTGGGAATCCTTGAGTTAAGATAATATCATCTCATCTCACATTTATTTCTTTGAGAGATATACCTAATTCAGCACTAGTTATATACTCTGTGTTGTATATTCTTACGTATAAATGTTTGTATCATTAATTCATGAAATTAAGTGGATTTACACATCCATATAAAGTGTCATATTTCATGGTAATTTGATTCAAAAGATATAAAAAGTGAATTCTTATTTTTCATTAAAGAGATTCACCCTTTAATATCTAAATGTCATTTATACAGGGAAAAATAAATTGCATTCGAGCTGAATAAAAGGCCACCATCAAATTTTATGGGAAAACACCGTATAAATTTTTTGTTAATAATTAAATAATCGAACCCTTATCATCAGTTATATCATTCACATATATTAATTATGTAGGGTTTAAATTAGTGTGAGATCAATGAAAGTGGTAGTGGTGAATCAACGACCATTTTTGTTTTTACAAATTGTTCTTTTTTAAATGCATCCTATGTTACCATTTAATGCATCAGTCTACTCTTCTTATTTTAAACAGCCTCTCATAAAATAATGATGTAAATCAAAGGCACAAAACTTAAGGATTTACATGATTCAATACAAATACATATTCCTTAACATGTTTTGTAGATTTTTCAACATGGATTACTAGTAGTAAATAAATGTGATTACAATTATATAAAATATAAAAAAATGAATAACATAAAAAATGTAATTAATGATCTTTAATGATTACTCTAGGCCATCTCCTAATGTGATATTTAGACTACCATCCAACTGGTGTTCTTTATCCATATTACCACTTGTTGAACTATCTATTGAAAATTTGTTGTTGCTTATACGAGAATCTCACCACTTTTTCAATGGTATACACAACCATCTATGAATAGGTCTTCAACTAATTTACTGCTGGTGTAGGTTTCAATTTCACCTTACACATCTCAAGTCCATCCAATCAAATCTTATTTACAATAACTGGTGTCCTTGATCACCTTTTCATTAGTATAATCCAATAATGATGAGCTCCACTTGACATGGAACTCTCATTAAAATGACAAGGTACGTGTGATAACAATATTGATGAATTAATCATCGTTGGATCCTCTCCTCGATATAAAGAATGTATCAATATTTATAGAAATATATGGAAATTATGTTTAATTTTCTCATCACCTTCATGAACATATTTATACACAACGATCTAATGTACGATGATCTCAATTATTACTTGATTTAATAATTAATTCAAATTCGTATATAATTCTATTTGCGAATAAAAAAAATTCATTCCTCATTATAAATATAAATACCTGAATGGTTTAGGGTATTATATTTTCTTATTTAAATACCCATGGAATGTGGATATTTATTTCATCATGAAATGAATTTAAATACCTGAGGGGTTCAAGAATAAAAATTCACTTCTCATCTGTCATCACCCCATTATCTTCACTCATGAAATATAAATAATTGAAAAATCATACAAGGATGTAGTGATATTCTATGCCACATTGTTAAAATATGAATACCCTAATTATCATGAAATTCACTTCCTCATTATTTCAATTGGGAAACACCCATATCTCACCCTATATTCATGCATGTATGCATATCACAATAAGAAACTCATCATTCAAAAGATACTGATGGTTTTTGGGATCTCTGTATTATCATTACATTTTGGACAATATCAAGTTATACCACTATAAGTTCCGAAATAAATGAATGAAGATCTTCTGTAACAAACAAAACCATGTCACGAAAACATGCCACCCAAGCTGGAATATTAATATGGTGAGGTACAATAGGATAAAATAAACCAACTCTCAAATAAAAAAATACTACATGAAGACTGATTACATAGTATGTAAAGACCCGGAAATTTCAAGGATTATTTTTTTCTTAATTTCATTTGGATTTTACAAGAATGCAATTTCTAACAGCACCTGATTCTGAGGCCCGGTGTGCACAGAATCAATTTCTGAAGCTTATCTTGGGTACGTTCAGTGAACAAATGGGCGGGTTTTCCTATCTTTTGAACTGGTTCTCGGAATAGAAATCTGAGGGCACTGATGAAACCGCATCGCTGGTAATTTCTTAGGAACACCTATTCTGGAGTTGCGTTTTCCCGGGTGTGGTTATTAAAATAATGGGTTAAGTAATGAATAAAAATAAAATTTTTGCAACAAATTTTATTTTTATATCTATGTAGTTATATCCTTTGTAAGGGAGTTGGGGTAGCACCCATTGGTTCCTAACTACCCACAAGTGGATAAATGTGAGGTGGACCCTGCATGAGCCCCACCCCTTTCAACATCCACAAACCCCCCATTAATTTTGTAACACACCCGCACCCCCCCCCCCCCCTTAAATTAAAAGTCAACACCCTTATTAATTAACTGTTTAAGTTTTTCAATATAATTAATTCAAGAATTCAATTTTGAAATTCGAATTGATTGGTGGCTTGTGAGAGTTAATTTAATTAGACGTGTCCTATTTCATTAAGGGTGTTTTGGTTGTGCGAGAAGGATTGGAGAGGATTTTCTCAAGTCATGAACGTCATATTCTTCCTTGAAGAATGCGAAGAACGCACTGTCTCCGATGAAGAACGTCGGCCTCCGATGAAGGATGACGAAGAACGCCGAATCCTCAGAGATAGACGCCGTGTACCGCGACACCAACGATTCTCTTCACCAAGATGCTGGCGACGCTTACAAAGCCTCCATCCATGGCGCCTTCTTCTCTTACGTTCTTTTCCCGCGACGAACCTTCGTTCGACGACACCTTGATGTAGGGGTTAATTTCATGTTCGTGAATATTTTTCCTTGCCGTTCACTATTTTATTCTTGCGCTGCCTATTATCATTATAACAGGAGGAGGTCGGACCACATGAACACGGCCGACTCTCCTCCCCCTTCGATGTTGTGTTTTTCGTGTCATGAATAAAGCCGCATGGTGCAATGACACCGTGAGAAAACAAGAATAATGTGGCGAAGAAGCGCGGAGCCGTCGCGCCGGGCCGCTGAGACCGAATGAAACCGTGTTTGGAGTCGGGGCCGCAAAGGCGAATCGAAGACTCTGCAGTTTGTTTATTTGACGTGCGGATCGACGGGCGATGTCAGAACGGGCCGCAGAGGCAATTTGAAGACTTCGCTGTGAAGAGGCGGTCCCGAGAGGACCGATGGTGAAGACGATAGGAAAAACGGACCACCGGAGCATGTCCGATGGTCCACAGAAGACCCTGCCGGCGCGACACTCCGTCACGGCGGCGCCGGCGGCCAAGGGCGGCGGCGCCCGGAGCGCCGCAAGGAGGGACAGCCGCGGCTAAAGCCGCGGTGGTAGGCGACTGGGGACCCATGGCCATGCGGGACCCGGGGGAGACGTGGGGCCTAGCGTCGCATCCGTTGGCAAGGGGGCGGCCCCCACGTGGGGGTCGCAGTTTCATTCAAGCCCCCCCCCATCTGCTCAGCTCGGTGTTGGCCGAGCTGGCCACGCGGGCCACGCGCGTGTGCCAGGTTAACCGTCCCACTAGGCCGGGCCGTGCCCTAATGGGCCAAACCCAGACCCGGGTCGAGTCGACCCGGTTCGGGCCGACCTAGGGGGGTCTCGGGCCGAGTCTGTCCGGTCCCCAAACCCCCGAAAACCGGACATGTTCGTTATTTTTCCCATATCGTGGGCTACGAATCTCCGATCGATGCACTGTCAGTTGCGTAGAGATCCTCGGATCGACACTGACATTTTGGTATATTAAAAAAAAGGTTTCAGAGAACTTTTGGTATGGTCGGGTTGGTTCGAACACGAAACCAACCGTGCCCTCGGAGCGGAAACGCTAATAACTTGACCTCCGGACGTCCGATTGACATGCCATCGACATTGATGGATCCCTATTACTGAGAAGGACCTTTTAGATAACTCTGCTCAAGGTTCGGATGCAGTTGGAGTATGGTCGGGTTAGTTTTGACTTAAAAACCAACCGGGCCCCTGTAACGAAAAGCCAATAACTCTCAGACCGGGCGTCCGATTAATGCGCCGTATGTCACGATGGGTTGCTCTTGTCAAGATGGAACTTTTGGATATATCAACTAAGGACTATGTCTCAGTTGATTTATCGACCCCCCCCCCCTTGGCTCATGGAGCGAACCCTCCCAGAAACGATGATGCTGTGTGTGGGAACCTTAGAGCTGGCTGCGACGATGATGAAGACTTTCATACTGGAATCCTCCATGGGTTTGACGATGAATAATTTCCTACAGTAATCCTCCATGGGTTCGATGATGATGAATTTTGTACTGGAATCCTCTGTAGGTTCGACGATGAAGACGTTCGTACTGGAATCCTCCGTGGGTTCGACAATGAAGACCTTCGTACTGGAATCCTCCGTGGGTTCGACGATGAAGACCTTCGTACTGGAATCCACCATGGGTTCGATGATGAAGACCCTCGTACTAGAATCCTCAGTGGGTTTGACGACGATGGCGGCACTGAAATCCTTCGTGGGTTCGGCAGTGACGAAAACCATATTGGAATCGTCTATGGGTTCGACGGTGAAGACCTTTGTACTGGAATCCTTCGTGGGTTCGACGACGACGATTACACTGAAATCCTACGTGGGTTCGGCAGTGATGAAGACTGCACTGAAATCCTATGTGGGTTCGACAGCGATGAAGACTACACTGAAATACTCCGTGGGTTCTATAGCGATGAAGACTGCACTGAAATCCTATGTGGGTTCGACAGCGATGAAGACTACACTAAATTCCTCCGTGGGTTCGGCAGCGAATAAGACAGCACTAAAATCCTATGTGGGTTTGGCAGAGTTGAAGACTGTATTGAAATCCTATATGGGTTTGGTAGCGATGAAGACCGTACTGAAATCCTCCATTGGTTCGATGTCAATGACTACTGTTCTAGTATCCTACGTGGGTCCTAGATTAGATGAATCAGTGGTTATATCTGATCATCTCTTTCTCCATACAAGGAAGTAGACCTATTTGATCTGAGTCTTGACTTTCAATCATTATCATCGATATGATTGACATTATTTCCTATATGGATTGGGTTGTCTTATCCAGTGTGGATTGGGTTGTACTATCCTATGTGGACGTGATTGAACTTGGGCTCGGATGTTGGAGCCGAACTAGAATTGGTGACTTAGGCATATGTATGGGCATATACCTAAGTAGTGTTGGTTGTTAATTCGTGATTGTATCTTTCCTTTGGGGATTATCCTTCATAGATTCTGGGAGACCTTCAGAGGTCTCGGGTCCCTACTGAGTAGCATATACTCACACCTGCACGGGCTATGCCCGCACTTCATTGTGTTGGATGCAGACGATAGACAGCGATGATCGAGGTTGAGTCTTGTAGAGCTAGACGGTACCCAGAGGTGGACGTGATGACGAGACGGTACCTGGAGGTGGACTTCACGACGAGACGGTACTCAGAGGTGGACGTGATGATGAAAGGATACCCGGAGGTGGACTCCACGACAAGATGTTACCCGGAGTAGACAGACGAACGTAGAGAGCTGAGGTGGCCATCTGTACCTACCCTTCAGGTAGGGACTCCGGAGGACGATCCAGGAGTAGCTTGACACCTTCCTACTGTTTTTTCTTTTTCTTGTACTTTACTGTTGGGATTGTATTTCCGGCACCCTTTGTACTTTCATCACTCCTGTTATATTTCTTTACTTAGTGTTTTCTTCCACTTGTTCTCTTATTGTGTGTGTGGTTATGTTTCTTAAAGGAAATGTCTTCCCAGTTATAGGGATTTACACCTTTGGTGCTAGTCTCCAGCCCCTGGCCTATGGGAGGCGAGCTTGGGGTACTCACGGCACAGGTCCTGAGGACGGGTCATGAAAAATTGGTATCATAGGAGTTCGGTTCTACCGCATAAATCAGGACACTGATCTTTCTGCTATGTGAAGCAATAGTGTTAAGGGAATTGAGTGTGGTTATTAGTCGAGGGAGTCCAGTGTTGGTGCGGCGGCCGACGTATCCGTACACTAGGACCCTGACTTCTGATTTCCAATTCAATGCATGAAAACATTGATTGCATGTGTGTTTCAAAAGTTTTCATTTTGATTACTTTGTGTCAGCTCACTAGGTATACTGTTTAGACTGTGGTGCACCTGTTTCTTTTCAAGATGGCCCCACGATAGAAGCTAGCTAGGGTTCTGAGATTTGTGCGAGATGAAAGCCCACTGAGCGGCGAGGCCTCGGTGCAGGCCCCTTTTTCAATAGAGGCACTGGCGGTACCTCTACCCGTCAAGCCACCGATGCTACCAGCCCCAGCCGCTGAGAGTGCACGTCGCCTTAGTGCACTACATGAGTTTCAGCGTCAGAGACCCCCTAGGTTCCGTCGGGAGATAGACCCTCAGGCAGCTGAGGATTGGCTAGAGGTTGTGGTTCAATTTTTCAGGTTAGTGGGGACACCAGCTGACCTCATGGTATTCCTTGCAGCGAGCCTCCTTCACGCGGCAGCAGGAAGATGGTGGAGCTTGTTACTGCAGGTGCACGATGAGGCATCACTCCTTTGGACGGACTTTCCGAGCCTCTTCTGCTCGGAGTTCTTCCCTTCCACCCTCTATGCGGTGTGCATTCAGGAGTTACTACAGCTTCGACCTGGCACCATGACCATGGCCCAGTACTCGGCGAGGTTTACTGATCTCTCGTGCTACTCCACAGACATGGTACAGGACCCATTCTTCCGTGACCGTACCTTCGACTAGGGACTGAGGCATGAGATCAGGGCTTCGATGATCTCCCTCAACATTCCAATGCAGGCATTGTTGTTTGTGAGATCCCTTCTAGTAGAGAGTATTCTCACCGAGCTGTCACCAGTGGCGGGACCCTCTGTAGGACGACTCGTAGTAGAGTCTTCTGTAGCTGGTAGTTGACAGGTGCCACAGAGGTCCATGAGGGCCAGACCATCAGATGGCCAATCTCAGGATGCAGATTTGGTTGTGTGGGGCACACGAAGGAGAGCCAGCAACACGAGGAGCAGGCAATGCTACGCATGCTGCGAGCAGGGTCACATGGGTCATGACTGCCCGACTCGTCCTGGTGAGGAGTAGCAGGTGGTAGAGGGACCTCCCAGGAAGAGGGTTGACCATGGCGGTCCGCAGGGAGCAGGTAGGTGAGGTAGAGGATCTTGCCATGTAGCGGGTGGTGGGCGACCCGTTGAGGCCCAACCACCACCACCACCAGGGAGACCACCCCGACCGTAGGGAACGGGTGGACAGGGGAGAACACAACTTCAGGCAGTTGAGGCCTACGATCATGGAGCTTCGAGAGTATATGGACAAGAGCGGGACTAGCTCCAGACCTGGAGACTTTTGTTTATGTTGCTTCTAGCTTTGTTGATGTTTTTTTAGATACTTTGTGTCTTTGTACATTGAGCTGAAGTAATAAAATACACCTTTCATTGTGGAATTTATTTTCCCGTCCTCTCTTTGTGTTGTTACTAAGGGGTTCCAGTTTAAACTGTTGACTTGACCCTCACATTTGAGATTCCTGCTGGAGGAGACCCAGTGACCACACACTGATGCTGACAGTGTGACTCAACCTTGGAGGCGAGAGTAATGGTTGGATCTCTTTGTAGTAGCGTCGAGGCCTTACGACGTCATCCTTGGTATGGATTAGTATCATCCATATCGGGAATGATTTTATTAGGCAAAGAACGTGGTTTATCCAAGGGATGAGACATGATTAATCTTATCGGAAAAGAAGAAATCTTAGCAGCTCTTGTAGGACAAGAGAAGGTCCAGGTCATCCAGGAGCGGATGAGGACAGCTCAGAGCTGACAGAAGTCTTTTGCTGACAGGAGGCGGAGGCCACTAGAGTTCGCGGATGGCGACCACGTTTTCTTGAGGGTCTCGCCTCGACGAGGATTAAGGAGATGTGGCCGAGGCGTCAAGTTATCTACACGCTTCATCGGACCATGCCAGTTTCTCAATAGGGTAGGCGAGGTGGCTTAACGCCTGGCATTACCACCTCAGTTGCACCAGGTGCACGACATCTTCCATGTACCTCAGCTGAGGAGATATGTGCACGAACCGATGCATATCATCGACCATGGGGAGCAAGACCTTGGCGATGGGGTGGGTTTTGCAGGGTTCCAGTAGAGGTTGAGGATCAACAGGGAGCGGGTCCTACAAGGACGGTCGATTCCTCTTGTTCTATTTCATTGGCATCACAGGAACCTCCAAGTGTGAACATGGGAGCGGAAGGCTCATATTCGTGCTTAGTACCACTTTTGTAACCCTAGTTTGTGTTAAAGATTCACTGGGACGTAAATCCCTGAGGTGGGAGTAATATAAAGACCCAAAAATTTCAAGGAAATTTTTTCCTTAATTTCTTTGGGATTTTACAAAAATGCAATTTCTGACAGCACCTGATTCTGAGGCTCGGTGTGTCCGGAATCAATTTTTGATGTTTAGATTGGGTACGTTCAGCGAACGAACGAGCTGGTTTTTCAAACTTTTGAACGGGTGCTCGGAATCGAAATCCGAGGGCACCGATTAAACTGCAGCACGGATAATTTCTTAGGAACACCTATTCTGGAGTTACGTTTCCACGGGTGTGGTAAATAAAATAATGTGTTAAGTAATGAATAAAAATAAAATTTGTGCAACCAATTTTATTTTTATATCTAAGTAGTTATATCTTTTGTAAGGGAGTTGGGGTGGGACCCACTGGTTCCTAACTACCCACATGTGGATAAATGTGTGGTGGGCCCCGCACGAGCCCCACCCCTTTCAACTTCCACAAACCCCCCATTAATTTTGTAACACACCCGCACCCCCCCCCCTTAAATGAAAAGTCAACTAACTAATTAATTAACGGTTTAAGATTCTCAATATAATTAATTCGAGAATTCAATTTTGAAATTTGAATTGATTGGTGGCTTGTGTGAGTTAATTAAATAAGACAACTCTTATTTCATTAAGGGTGTTTTGGTTGTGAGAGAATGATTGAAGAGTATTTGCTCAAGTCTTGAACTTCATCTTCCTCCTTGAAGAACGTGAAGAACGCACCGTCACCGACGAAGAACACCGGCCTTCGACAAAGGATGACGATGAACGCCGAATCCTCAGAGATTGAAAAAGCGATGTCATGTACCGTGACGTCAACGATTCTCTTCTCCATGAAGCTAGCGACGCTTACAGAGCCTCATTCCGCGACTCCTTCTTCCACAATGTTCATTTCCCACGACGAACCTCCGTTCGACGACACCATGATGTAGGGGTTAATTTCATGTTCTTGAATATTTTCCGTTGTCGTTCACCATTTTATTCTTGCGCCGCCTGTTATCATTATAATGGGAGGAGGTCAAACTGCACGAACACGGCCGACTCTCCTCCCCCATTGATGTTGTGTTTGTCTCGGCATGAACAAAGGAATGTGATGCAATGGAACCTCGCGGAAACAAGAAGAACGCGGCGAAGAAGCATGGCGCCGTTGAGGCCGAGCGAAACCGTGGTTAGAGTCGGGGCAGAAAAGGTGAATCAGAGACTCCACAGTTTTTTATTTGACGTTCAGATCGACGGGCGATGTCGGAACGGGCCGCAGAGGTGATATGAAGACTTTGAAGTGAAAAGCAAGACTCGGGAGGACCACTGGCAAAGACGGCAGGAAAAACAGACCACCGGAGCACGTCTGGTGGTCCACGGAAGACCCTGCCAGCGCCGCCGGGCGGAGGCGGCGGCCGGCACCAGCCGACCGCCAGGAGGGACTGCCGCGGCAGGCGAATAGGGACCCGCGGCTCCGCGGGACCAGGGGGAGACGCGGTACCGAGCACCGCATCCGTTGGAAAGGGAGCGGCCCCCACATGGGGTCTGCGGTTTCATTCAAGGGGGACAGTCGCCCTCCCCCCATTCCGCTCAGCTCGGCGCTGGCCGAGCTGGCCCCGCGGGCCGCGACCGCGCACCAGGACAACCGGCCCGCCCAGGCCTAGCCATGACGCTCCGACTGGACCGAGCCATGCCCATAGGGCAGAGCCACGCCCTAATGGGCCAGACCTGAACCCGGGTCAGGTCAACCCGGTTCGGGCCGACCCAGGGGGGGTCTCGGGTCAGACCCAACACCTCCTAAAACCGAACAGGTTCGTTCTTTTCCCCATATCGTGGGCTACGGACCTCCGATCGATGCACCGTTAGTTGTGTGGCCATCCTCGGATCGAGACTCTCGTTTCGATATATTACACTCAATGTTTTGGAGAACATTGGGTATGGTCGGGTTGGTTCGAACACAAAACCAACTAGGCCCTCGGAGAGGAAACACTTATAACTTGAGCTCTATGCATCTGATTGACGTGCCGTTGACTTTGTTGGATTCCTCTTAGTGATATGGACCTTTTGGCTTAATCCACATGATGTTTTGATTCATTTGGAGTATGGTCGGGTTTGTTTGGACTTAAAAACCAACCAGGCCCCTGGAACGAAAAATCCAATAAATCTCACACCGGGCGTCCGATTGACGTGCCGTCTTTCACATTGGGTTCCACTTATAAAGACGGAACATTGCGATACATCAACTCCGGACTACGTGTCAGTTGATGTATCGACCCCCCTTGGCTCGTGGAGTGGACCTTCTCGGAAACGAGCATGCTGTGCGTGGGAACCCTAGAGCTGGCTGCGACGATGATGAAGACATTCGTACTGGAATCCTTCGTGTGTCTGACGATGAAGACTTTCGTACTGGAATCGTATATGGGTTCGACGATGAATACTTTTGTACTGGAATCATCTGTGTGTTTGAAGATGAAGGCGTTTGTACTGGAATCCTCTGTGGGTTCGACGATGATGACTGTCGTACTGGAATCCTCCGTGGGTTCGACGATGAAGACCTTCATATTGGAATCCTCCTTGGTTTAGATGATGAAGACCTTCATACTGGAATCCTCCGTGGGTTCAACGATGAATAACTTCGTACAAGAATTCTCAGTGGGTTCGACGATGACCGCTGCACTAAAATCCTCTGTGGGTTCTGCAGTGACGACAACCGTACTGGAATCCTCTGTTGGTTCGACGTTGAAGACCTTCGTACTAGAATCCTCTATGGGTACAACGACGACGACTGCACTGAAATCCTCCATGGGTTCGACAGCGATGAAGACTACAATGAAATCCTAAGTGGGTTCGGCAGCGATGAAGACTACATTGAAATCATCCGTGGGTTCGGCAGCGATGAAGACTGCACTGAAATCCGGGTTCCTCAGCGATAAAGACTGCACTGAAATCCTCCATGGGTTCGGCAGCGAAGAAGACTGCACTGAAATCCTATGTGGGTTCCACAGCATTGAAGACCATACTGAAATCCAATGTGGGTTTGACAGTGATGAAGACCGTACTTAAATCCTCAGTGGGTTCGACGACAATGAATATTGTTCTAGTGTCCTACGTGGGTCCTAGCTTAGATGATTCAGTGCCTATATCTGATCATCTCTATCACCATACGAAGAAGTATACCTGTGTGAGATGAGTCTTGACTTTGAATCATTATCTTCGATATGATTGACTTTCTTTCCTATGTGGGTTGGGTTGTGTTATCCTGTGTGGATTGGGTTGTACTATCCTATGTGGATGTGATCGAACTTGAGCTCGGATGTTGGAGCCGAACTGGAATTGGTGTCTTAGGTATATGTATGGGCATATACCTAAGTAGTGTTGGTTGTTACTTCGTGATTGTATCTTTCTATTATGGATTATCCATTGTAGATTCTGGGATACCTTCAGGGGTCTCGGGGTCCGTACTGAGTAGCGTATACTCACCCCTGCGTGGGCTATGCCCGCACTTCATTTTGTTGGATGCAGACGACAGACAGTGCTGATCGAGGTTGAGGCTTGTAGAGCTAGACAGTACCTAGAGGTGGACATGACGACGAGAGGGTACCCGGAGGTGGACTCCCTGACGAGACGTTACCCAGAGCTGACAGGAAAATGTAAAGAGAAGATGTGGCCATCATTACCTACCCTTCAGGTAGGGACTCCAGAGAATGATCCAGGAGCATCTTGACACCTTCCTGTTGTTTTGTATTTTTCTTGTACTTTACTGTTGGTCTTTTATTTTCGGCCCCCTTTGTACGTTCAGCACTCTTTGTATATTTCATTACTTAGTGTTTTCTTCCTCTTTTTCACTTGTTGTGTGTGTGGTTACATTTCTTAAAGGAAATTCCTTCCCAGTAATAGGGATTTACGCCTTTGGTGCTAGTCTCCAGCCCCTGGCCTATGGGAGGTGGGCTTGGGGTAGTCACGGCACGGGTCCCAAGGACGGGTCATGACATAGTAGGAACAAATGTGATATAGCTATAACTATACAATCAATAATAAAAAATGATAAACTAGAAAGTATAAGTAAATGAGACCATAATTATCAATGTGACCAACTATCACCTCTAAACTAACCCAAACCAATGTCATCTACAACAAGAGAAGCTAGAAAGCTATATTATTCCCTTCCCTTTACATGAATTGGGATATACATCATCTATAACCACCCAAAAAAAAGAGTGGGGTTTCAGAACAAATCCAAATATGATACCACCATAGATTCTATATAAGATAAAAAATCAATAATGCAATAGATACAACTTAAAACCCATTTACAATGGTTTCTTCTAAATAACAACCATTTTTAAATAATTATCCCATTGGTTTTTATAAAGAATTTGATATTCTCAAATATATAAATATGACAAGTAAAATTGATAAAATAAGAATTCCAATCACTATATAAATAGGAAAGTAGGTAAAAATATATACATTAGAAAAATTATCATGTGAATCTATGTGATAAAACCTGTTATAAAAATCCATGAAAAAAAAATCCATGAAAAAAACCATTATGCGATAAATAAATAAACAATGAACAATCACCTTGTATTTTTCCATAGAATTTTGGAATATGTACTAGAAATTAAAGAGACTAATAATGCATAATAGTGTATCCAACCTATTTCTGGTCTCACCACTATCCATCAATATTTCAGATGATACCACCTACAAGTTCCACACACTAAGGAAACCCATTTCTATTTCCTAAAACACCAATGGTTCACAATGTGGCATGTTTTTAAAATTCCACTTTATCACCATGATCACTATTTTATAATACAATTTCAAATCCATGAAAATATTCTTATGTGTTTGAAATCCAATTTCCAATCAAAAAATAGTATATAAGAATTTAAATAAACACATGGTGTGAAAAATATATTTTTTATATCGAAGCCCCTTAAAAAAATTTGCATTCCAAAATAACTTTAATTAAATTAAAAACAAAGAGAAATTTATCAAGAAACAAAAAAACAACCCATTGAATCAACCCATTTTATTGAAAACCATACATCAATGTATTAAAAACCTATTTTCATTCAATTACAGTCATTGGAAACCAAGATATTAGCCTTTTCAAGACAAGGCACTAAAACTGACCACAAACTGTCCCTATAAATCACTATCTTATCATGAATATGAACATAATATTAGCTACACCCATAGACACAACCAAAGATAAAGAATAAGTAGAAGGAAAACATTCCTAGAGAGAAGAACTGCAATAACACTAATAATTGATCATCGAATAATAAATCCATAAGGATAATAGATCTATGAAATGTCCTTGGGACAACATAGGATTGAGAGAGGGAGGCTTCATAGTCGAATGAAATGAAAATCACTCGAACGGGGTAGGTTTTAGGTGTAGAAAAAGCAGGGGGTGGGGGAGGGTTCCCTACATTTATTTTTGATATATTAAATGAAAATTACATTTTCTATATGATGATGAATACTATTATCCATAGAATGTAATCATGGATTATGAAAAAGGAATAGAAACTCAAAACCAAGTTATAGAGAATCAACATCTATTGATTTTAATTAATTTAATTTAATTAATGAAATACTTCCATGGTGATTAATTCATTGTTGATGTGTTTTACCATAGATCTGTAATGTACCATCATTGAGTTGTATCGATGAATGATAGATATATTCTAGCAGTGATCCATACATAGTCCACAAATTTATGGATGTTGCTGAAGGATTCACTCAGTAATAGCATGAATGATCCTTGTGCTTCTATCGTCCACCCTTCGAACTCCTTGAGAACCGCTTCCAATGCATTCTCCTGGATCCTATGGAGCAGGACCACTATCATTCTAGAGAATATTCTTAGGGAATAATGAACTATCTAGGCTCAAGATAAACTCACAAATTGTTGTGAACAACCAATAGGATAGCCCTGTGGGATGCCCCTTGGATTATTTGAGAATGACAACATAATAGGTAATTTATTTCACTAGGTAATAATAAATAATTAGCAAAATTTCGGATACATATTTTATTATTCCATGGGATACCCCCATTTCAATTAATAATAAAAATAAAATAATTTCCATGAAATGTGATTAACTTTCAAGTTATAATTATATATTATTTTATATTATTTCTCACCAGACCCATACATTATTCTGAAAATCCTCTTCAATATTTATCATACATTGAGTAATTACTATTTATTTATTATATAAATATAACCATGCTATTTGATGACAAATAAAAACAATTTATATTTACTAAAATATAAAAAATCATTAAATTTTCCAATCACAATATATTCTCTCAAATAAATAGAGAAGTAATAAATGATACTAGATATACATGAAAAATTATTAAAACACAATTGGGAATAATATTTATTCAACTTCTTAAATAATAAATTATTTAATTTTTATTCCAGATACACTTATTTGTGACCCTATAGGCCTATTTCTCAGTGGTATTGGGTGAACCACCTATATTTCAAGGTTTGTGTCTAGAAACACGTCATGGAATCCATAGATAATGAATTCATTTCCACAATAACATTTCAACTCAAATGAATTCTTACTGTGTAATACAATCCCTTTTTCTGAATATCTCTAATCAAGAAAGTTGCATGAAAGTTCCATCAACCCATGTACTTGATTTCTCAATATTTGAATTCTTGAAAATTGAACATACATACGGAAAACCATGGCCATGGATTTATTTAGGTTATATCATTTCCATAATAGCACCTAATATATCAACTTCTAATATGGAACTGAAGGGACAAATCCATTCTTGCATTATTCATTAATGTAATAATACTAGTGAGACACCCAACATATCCTACGTCCCCATGAACAATGGTTATCATGATTTTCACCAATACATATAAGTATGGGGGTCATAATACCCATCGACAACAATTATAAGGTCTAAGGACCAATACACACATCCACATACAGGAATATCCAATGACACATATAAATGTGGATTTCTGACTATCATGTCTCGTTCTAATAATATCCTCTTGGAAATTACCAAGGGATTACACCATGAAAAGGTACCTCAAAGTCCTATTAGTCTCCACCTATAATATCTTGTATCATTTTTTTCCTTTCAAATGATATCATACGTCAATAGAACAAATGTTCAAGAATAGTTTCATGGATCTTCTAGGTTCTCATCATAGTTGGGATCGACAATGGCCATTTAGTGCGATAGCTACTCTGAGGACATTATCACCAACAATTGCAGGTATAAGAACAATCATAATGTGTGATGGAGTTCATTAATATACATCTAATGAATATATTTTTAACCTAAAGTACAATGAATTTGGTTTTAGTGAACCAAATCCAATAGACTCCAATATTCATTAGAGGGAACTCTTAATAATCTTTAGTCTTCTAGCTATCAATTGATATTCATGCTTATGTTGAGATATGACTTTTGTCCAGGGGTCTGCCATGTTCACTTCTATGGAAACTCCACTCACTGCAACTTCACCTGTTTGATATAAATCCCTCAATATGTGATACTTACTAATTATTCTGGTTGTCTGTTGATGTCATATTGGATATTTTGTGAGATCCACCATAGTACTATAAATAAAGTACAATGTGATAGGGTCTTTACTTCCAGATAGCACAAAAATCTCATGGAAATTTTTCTGAATCTAGATGGATTCCTTGCCTGCATCAGGAGCCACTATATACTCGAACTCCACTATAGTATCAAAAACAACTATATTTTTTAGTCTATTCCAGCTCATAGCTCGTCTGTTGAGATAGAAAAAAAACCTAACTGTGACATCATATCATTTTTATCTTTCTGAAAACCACCATCAGCATACCCTCATATAGAAATCTCCATATCTCTTCCATACACTAGGAACATATCCTTAGTTCTTTATAGATAGTTAAATATAGTCTTAATAGGAGTCCAATGTTGTTATCCTAGATATGCTTGTAATTATCCAACCTTCATCAGTGCATAGGTAATATAATGTCTAGTACATATCATGGTATAGATGGGAGATCTTATCTCTAATGTGTATGGGATCATACTCATTCTATCATTCCCATATTTTTTATGGGGAGACATTTTATTAGAATTATGTAAACCATGTGACTCAAGAAGGAATATTATTTTGGATTATTCTATACTAAATATATTTAGTATCAGGTCAATATATGTAATTTGATTTACTCCAACCAGCCTATTTGGTCTATCACGATTTACCTTGATCCCTAGAATGTAGGCTACTTCACCTAAGTCCATCATGGACATGCACTTGTTCAAAAAGTCTTTAAGAGATTGTAAGACTAGCATGTAATTTCAAATAATTAATATGTCATTAAAATATAATACCAGGATGATGACTGTATTCCCATTAAACCATTTTAAAATACATGTCTCAAATTCATTTTTAATGAAACCATATTCCCTTATGGCTTTATATAATCAAATAGTCCATGACCTGGATTCTTTCTTTAATCCGTAAGTGGACCTCTACAACTTGAAAACCCTTTTGGCATGAAATAGTGTCACAAAACTTTCTAGGTGTTCCATATTTATGTCACGACCCGCCCTCGGGGTCCGTGCCGTGACTACCCCAAGCCCGCCTTCCATAGGCCAGGGGCTGGCGACTAGCACCAAGGCGTAAATCCCGGTAAAAAGGGAAGGCATTGCCTTTGTAAAGTAAACAAACACCACAGAGTAAGCAAGCGGAAAGTAACACTAAGAAAAAACAGAGTACAACTAAAAGTGCAGAAAGTAAAAAGGGGCCGGAAATACAAGACCAACTGTAAAGTACAACTCGAAAGGGAAAACAGCAACTGAAAAGAAAAGCTGCTACGCCGAGCTGACCACTGGAAATCCCACCTGAAGGGTGGGTACAGATAGCTCCTCTGCTCCTCGGGTCTCGCCGTCTGCTCTGGGTATGTCCCGCCCAGTGGTCTACCTCTGGGTACCGCCTCGTCGTATAGTCCACCTCCAGGTACCGTCCAGTCCTCGAACACTCGGCCTCTGTCAGTACTGGCCGTCGTCTGCAACCAACACAACGAGGTGCGGGCATAGCCCGTGCAAGGGTGAGTATAACGATACTCAGTAGGGACCCCGAGACCCTCAAGGTCTCACTAAAACCAACAAGGATAACCACAAGAAGATCACAACAGATAAACTCTACTTAGGTATATGCCCATACATATACCTAAGATATCAAGTAACCCATCTCAGTCATGAGGAAACACAAGGATCATGGGATCAACGGATAACCACTACCCAGGTATATGCCCATACATATACCTAAGTTATCAAGTAACCCATCTCAATCATGAGGAAACACAAAGGTCAAAAGTCTCAGCTCAAACCAGGATTTTCATTATCGAAACCGTAACTGCTGAAGAGCTCCGTCTCTAGAGTGTACAGTGGTCCTGTCACGACTCCGAGGCCGCCGCTCACTAACCTAAGACTGCTGAAGTACTCCTCCTGTCGAGTACTGCGGGTCTGCTGCCAACTACCAGGCGCTCCGTCCGCTGAGGGTCTGCTGCCAAATACCGGGCGCTACCCAGATAGCCTACTGAGGTACTCCTCCTGTCGAGTACCGCGGGTCTGCTGCCAACTACCAGGCGCTCCGTCCGCCGTGGGTCTGCCGCCAAATACCGGGCGCTCCGTCCACTGGGCTAGTCGACTCACTCCAAGTCGAGTCGGTCAAGCAGTCGTCAGGTCTCAGCCGGCTACACGGTCTCCGTACTCTGCACGCTCGTCTCCGGGAGGGTCCGCTCCACGAGCTACTGGTCGATACTCCAAGTATCACAAGGTCCCACGAAGAAGTGTCTCAAAGGACCGTCTCGTCACAGGGGTCTCAACGCAACAGACGGCGCGTCGATCGGACGCCCGACCTGTGAGTTATTAGCCTTTTCGTCCCAGGGGCCCGGTTGGCTTCGAGAGCGAAACCAATCCCGGCCGTATCTCAACTGTACCCCGAACTCCCATAGGGTAAACTCAAAGGGACTGTTACTCAACGTAACCACCAACGCCGTTGACGGTCCGTCAAGCGGACGTCCTGTCTGAAAGATATTAGCTTTCCCGTTCCAGGGGCCCGGTTGGATTTCGGGAGCGATCCAACCCGGCCTCTACTAACTGTATCCAAAACTCGGGCGAAGGATACCAAAAGTTCCGTATCGTAAACAGGAACTCAACGCAACAGACGGTGCGTCGATCGGACGCCCGGTCTGAGAGTTATTGGCATTTTCGTCTCCGGGGCCCGGTTGGTTTTTATGGCAAAACCAACCCGACCGTACTCCACCTGCGTCCAAACCTCGGGCGGAGTATGCCAAAAGATCTGTCTCACTAAAAGGAACACAACGCGACTGACGGTGCGTCAATCGGACGTTCGTAGCTCAAGATATTAGCGTTTCCGCTCCGAAGGCCCGGTTGGTTTCGTGAACGAACCAACCCGGCCGAAATCAAAGTAATCCGAAACCTTGAGTGTGATGTACCGAAACGATCGTCTCGATCCAAGGATCGCGTTGCCGCAGACGGTTCGTCATTCGGAGGTCCGGGGCTCAAGTTATGGGCCAAAAACCAATTCTTGTTCGAAACAGGGGGGGTCCGGGTCCGGGCCGACCCGGCCCGACCCCCCCCCCCCCCTGGGCGGCGCGGCGGCCTGGCGGCGCGGCGGCGCGGAGGCGCGGCGAGCCGCGGCGGGCCGCGGCGGCCGGGCGGCTGGCGCCGCACGAGGTGGGCACGCGGGGGGCTAAGCCCCCGCTTCTTCAAGGACGGCGCGGCAACATGCCGCGCCCATATTTTAAACCCCCCCCCCCCCCCCCCCACGTGGGGGGGGCCTGTTTGAGCGGAACCGGGGGCTGCTGCCCCCCCTTTATGGAACCGCCTCCCCCCTCTTAAAGAGGGGGTTTTATTATGACGGTCGGGGGATTAATTCCCCCGGTTTTAAGGGCTTCCGGCCGGCCAGCTGGCCGGGCGGTTTTCTCCAACGGACCGGAAATTTCCGGTCCCCCTTCGGCTTCCGACGCCGGCGGCCCGGCCGCCGGTCTTCTCTTCCACCGCGGCCCGGAACCGGCCGCGGTCTCCTCGTCCCGCCGCGGCCTGGAACCGGCCGCGGTCTTCTCGTCCCGCCGCGGCCCGGAACCGGCCGCGATGTTCGTCGTCCGGCGCGATGCGACGACACCACGCCCCTTTTTCCATGCCTTGATTCCTTTCAACGCGGCGCGACGGCGTCGCGTTCTTGAAGATTCTTCCTCGGCGTAGCGCGATGGCGCCGCGTAAAATATTAGCACGATCATCCGCATGGTGCGACGGCACCACGCCACTTGCTTCCACCCGCAAGAATAAACAAGAACGATGGAGGGGGGTTCGGCCGTGTTCGTTTGGTCTGGCCCCCCTCACGTTAAAATAATAACGCAACTTAAAACAAATCAAGCCACACGTTAGACTTTCTATTCACGATCAAGAATAAAATTAAGGAAACCAAAAAAAAGAATTCATCAACCCCTACCTCGGGTATAAGTTCGAGGATTTGACTACGTTCCGCGGAAGACGACGTCGCGGAGGTCGGGCGTCGCGGTCGTCGGTCGTCAAATTCGACGACAAAGAGGCGCGTCCGAAGAGGCACGCCGTTGGCGAATCCTTGTACGCCGAAGAAGTTTGTCCGAGGAAGGTGCGGTGTTCTCTCTCATTGACACCGAAGACGAAGAAGAGCGGAGCAGCGTTCTTCGTCAGAACTTGAGCGTTCTACGTCAAGTCTTGAGGAAAGTCAAATAAAAAGTAAACAACAAACTCAAAACCCCTACCTCGATAGTCGCACGTTGACGGAGTCGTGGAATATCGGTGTCGATTCCTTTGACGTCGGAGGAAGAGTCGTTTTCGATGGCGTTCGTCGCGGAAAAGATGATGCGGAAGAAGAACGTCACGTCGCGGATATGGCGTCGCGGAAAGACCGTGTTCTTCGGCGAAGAAGTTCTTCGTTGAAGAACGGCGTTCTTCGTGTTCTTCGTCAAGGTTGAAGAAGAAAGAGAAAAGCTTCCAAAGCTCTCAAGAAATCCTCCCAAGGTGGTAAAAGAATCCCTAGAATAATATAAGCTTTAACTTATATTATTACATAACTTAACCACAATAATTTCAAAGGTTTGAAATTCAAAAAGGGTTTAACTCCCTTAATTAATTAAGTAACTTAAGCCATTAAAAGAGGCGTTAAAGGTGTTGGGAGGATTTGAAAGGTTTAGGGGTTCGTGTGGGCCCCACCACACTTAATCCTCCCAAGGGAGGTTAAGTGGGTGTGGGTCCCACTTCCAACCTCCTTTGGTAGGTTTTTAACAAGTTATAATAAAATTTGTTCTAAACAAATTTTATTTAACTCAAACTAAAAACCCCTAAAATTAACATTCAACCCGCAACAAACGCAACTCCCGAAAAGGTCTCTTTAAGCGAATATCGGCGCTGCGAGTTCATCGGTGCCCTCGGATTTCAATTCCGAGCACCGGGTCAAAAGTTAGGAATTCCCGCTCGTTCGTTCACTGAACGTACCCGAGCCAAACTTCGGAAATTAATTCCGGGCACTCCGGGCCTCGGAATCAGGTGCCGTCTGAAACCGCGCTCTTGTAAAATTCTAAAGAAAATTAAGAAAAAATTTCCCTTGAATTTTACGGGTCTTTACATTACTCCCACCTCAGGGCTTTACGTCCCTGTAAAGATACATCAAAAACTAGGGAAACAAAAGAGGGTACTGAGCACGCATCTGAGCCTCCCGCTCCCATGTGCTCTCCTGGAGATTCCCGTGCCGCCATCTGTTGCGCACAAGAGGAATCGATCGCCCATGTAGGACCCGCTCCTGTCGATCCTCTATCTCCACCGGGACCTCCGTAAATGTCGCCCCATCGTCAACGTCAAGCTCCCCATGGTCAAGATGTGCGTCGGGTCGTGCACGTATCTCCTCAGCTGAGACACGTGGAAGACGTCGTGCACCCGGTGTATCTGAGGTGGTAGAGCCAGGCGATAAGCCACCTCACCAACCCTGCTGAGGACCAGGAAGGGTCCGATGAAGCGCGGAGATAACTTGTCGCCTCGGCCAAATCTCCGAATACCACGTCGAGGTGAGACCCGCAAGAAGACGTGGTCACCATCCTCGAACTCTAGTGGCCTCCGCCTCCTGTCAGCGTATGACTTCTGCCGGCTCTGTGCTGTCCTCATCCGCTCCTGGATGACATGGACCTCCTCTGACGTGGCCCGGACCATCTCTGGTCCCACAAGAGCTGCAAGATTTCTTCTTTGCCGATAAGAGAAACCTGGTCTCATCCCCTGGATGAACCACATTCTTTGCCTAAAACAGTCAATCCTAACATAGATGATACTAATCCATACCAAGGATGACGTCGTAAGGCCTCGACGCTACTACTAAGAGATCCAACCGTTACTCTCGCCTCCAAGGGTTGAGTCACACTGTCGGCATCAGTGTGTGGTAAATGGGTCTCCTCCAGTAGATGTCTCACAAGTGAGGGTCAAGTCAACAGTCAACTGGAACCTCTTAGTAACATCACAAAAGAGGACAGGAATGAAAACATCACAAAGGATGCGTCTTTTATTATTGCAGCTCATAATACAAGACGCTACACAAAAGCAACATCAACACGGAACTAGAAGTACAAAAGACGTATCCACTAGTTCCTCCCCTGTCCACCTGCTTTACTGTTGCTCAAGCATTTGTCGCTGCCTCAACCTCGGTGGCTCCCCCCCCCAAGCCTGCGGATCGAGGAGTCGGACAGTCACGTGCCAGGTGACCCTTTCCGCGGCATGAGTAACACAACCTGCTCCTTGCACGGCTAGCTCTGATCCCACTCCGGGTGCCCTGCACCACTGGTCCTAAAACCCGAGATCGCCCAACTGTTGGTCTGGTCCTCCTGGACCTCTGCATCATCTGTCTACTGCCCACAGATGACTCGGCTTCTGATCGAAAAACACGCGGTAAAGGCAGAATCTCCTGTACACGCTCGGGGTGTAGAGATACTGGCACAAACTCCACCCTGAAGAAGGTCTCGAAGTCTTCCCATGCGAAGTTCATCTCATCGCAAAACTGAAACAAGTGGCTCCACCACCTACCTGCTGCTGCGTGTAGTAGGCTCGCAGCGAGGATCACCATGAGGTCTGCTGGTGTCCTCACTAGCCTAAACACTCGAACCACTGCCTCCAGCCAGTCCTCTGCAGCCCGGGGATCCGTCTCCCCGCGAAACCTGGGCAGTCGCTGGCGCTGAAACTCATGCAGTGCGCTGAGGCGACGTGCATCGTCAGCGGCTGCTGCTGGAAGCATCGGGGGCTCGGCGGGTAGAGCTACCGCCGGTGCCACTGCTGACAAAGGGCCCTGCACCGAGGCCTCGTCGCTCGGTGGGCTGTCGTCACGTTCGATTCTCGGAACCCTAGCTGGCTGCCGTCGTGGGGCCATCCTGAAAGAAACAACGTAACACGATCAAACGATTATACCTGGTGAGCTGACCTGGTTTGAGCTGTTTTAAGGGGAAAAACCTTTGAAAACACACACGCAATCAGTGTTTTCATGCACAAAGTCGGAAATCAGTTGTCAGGGTCCTGGTGTATGGATACGTCGGCCGCCCGCACCAACACTGGACTCCCTGAACTGAAAACCACACTCGGTACCCTTAACACTATTGCTTCACAGAAAGAAAGATCGGAGTCTGCGGTAGAACCGACCACCTCTGATACCAATTTGTCACGACCCGCCCTCGGGGTCCGTGCCGTTACTACCCCAATCCCGCCTTCCATAGGCCAGGGGCTGGCGACTAGCACCAAGGCGTAAATCCCGGTAAAAAGGGAAGGCATTGCCTTTGTAAAGTAAACAAACACCACAGAGTAAGCAAGCGGAAAGTAACACTAAGCAAAAACAGAGTACAACTAAAAGTGCGGAAAGTAAAAAGGGGCCGGAAATACAAGCCCAACTGTAAAGTACAACTCGAAAGGGAAAACAACAACTGAAAAGAAAATCTGCTACGCCGAGCTGACCACTGGAAATCCCACCTGAAGGGTTGGTACAGATAGCTCCTCTGCTCCTCGGGTCTCGCCGTCTGCTCTGGGTATGTCCCACCCAGTGGTCTGCCTCTGGGTACCGCCTCGTCGTATAGTCCACCTCCAGGTACTGTCCAGTCCTCGAACACTCGGCCTCTGTCAGTACTGGCCGTCGTCTGCAACCAACACAACGAGGTGCGGGCATAGCCCGTGCAGGGGTGAGTATAACGATACTCAGTAGGGACCCCGAGACCCTCAAGGTCTCACTAAAACCAACAAGGATAACCACAAGAAGATCACAACAGATAAACTCTACTTAGGTATATGCCCATACATATACCTAAGTTATCAAGTAACCCATCTCAGTCATGAGGAAACACAAGGATCATGGGATCAACGGATAACCACTACCCAGGTATATGCCCATACATATACCTAAGTTATCACGTAACCCATCTCAATCATGAGGAAACACAAAGGTCAAAAGTCTCAGCTCAAACCAGGATTTTCATTATCGAAACCGTAACTGCTGAAGAGCTCCGTCTCTAGAGTGTACAGTGGTCTTGTCACGACTCTGAGGCCGCCGCTCACTAACCTAAGACTGCTGAAGTACTCCTCCTGTCGAGTACTGCGGGTCTGCTGCCAACTACCAGGCGCTCCGTCCGCTGAGGGTCTGCTGCCAAATACCGGGAGCTACCCAGATAGCCTACTGAGGTACTCCTCCTGTCGAGTACCGCGGGTCTGCTGCCAACTACCAGGCGCTCCGCCCGCCGTGGGTCTGCCGCCAAATACCGGGCGCTCCGTCCACTGGGCTTGTCGACTCACTCCAAGTCGAGTCGGTCAAGCAGTCGTCAGGTCTCAGCCGGCTACACGGTCTCCGTACTCTGCACGCTCGTCTCCGGGAGGGTCCGCTCCACGAGCTACTGGTCGATACTCCAAGTATCACAAGGTCCCGCGAAGAAGTGTCTCAAAGGACCGTCTCGTCATAGGGGTCTCAACGCAACAGACGGCGCGTCGATCGGACGCCCGGTCTGTGAGTTATTAGCCTTTTCGTCCCAGGGGCCCGGTTGGCTTCGAGAGCGAAACCAATCCCGGCCGTATCTCAACTGTACCCCGAACTCCCATAGGGTAAACTCAAAGGGACTGTTACTCAACGTAACCACCAACGCCGCTGACGGTCCGTCAAGCGGACGTCCTGTCTGAAAGATATTAGCTTTCCAGTTCCAGGGGCCCGGTTGGATTTCGGGAGCGATCCAACCCGGCCTCTACTAACTGTATCCAAAACTCGGGCGAAGGATACCAAAAGTTCCGTATCGTAAACAGGAACTCAACGCAACAGACGGTGCGTCGATCGGACGCCCGGTCTGAGAGTTATTGGCATTTTCGTCTCCGGGGCCCGGTTGGTTTTTATGGCAAAACCAACCCGACCGTACTCCACCTGCGTCCAAACCTCGGGCGGAGTATGCCAAAAGATCCGTCTCACTAAAAGGAACACAACGCGACTGACGGTGCGTCAATCGGACGTTCGTAGCTCAAGATATGAGCGTTTCCGCTCCGAAGGCCCGGTTGGTTTCGTGAACGAACCAACCCGGCCGAACTCAAAGTAATCCGAAACCTTGAGTGCGATGTACCGAAACGACCGTCTCGATCCAAGGATCGCGTTGCCGTAGACGGTTCGTCATTCGGAGGTCCGGGGCTCAAGTTATGGGCCAAAAACCAATTCTGGTTCGAAACGGGGGGGTCCGGGTCCGGGCCGACCCGGCCCGACCCCCCCCCCCCTGGGCGGCGGCGGCGCGGCGGCGCGGCGAGCCGCGGCGGGCCGCGGCGGCTTGGCGGCTGGCGCCGCACGAGGTGGGCACGCGGGGGGCTAAGCCCCTGCTTCTTCAAGGACGGCGCAGCAACATGCCGCGCCCATATTTTAAAAACGCCCCCCCCCCCCCCCACGTGGGGGGGCCTGTTTGAGCGGAACCGGGGGGCTGTTGCCCCCCCTTTATGGAACCGCCTCCCCCCTCTTAAAGAGGGGGGTTTTATTATGACGGTCGGGGGATTAATTCCCCCGGTTTTAAGGACTTCCGGCCGGCCAGCTGGCCGGCCGGTTTTCTCCAACGGACCGGAAATTTCCGGTCCCCGTTCGGCTTTCGACGCCGGCGGCCCGGCCGCCGGTCTTCTCTTCCGCCGCGGCCCGGAACCGGCCGCGGTCTCCTCGTCCCGCCGCGGCCCGGAACCGGCCGTGGTCTTCTCGTCCCGCCGCGGCCTGGAACCGGCCGCGGTGTTCGTCGTCCGGCGCGGTGCGACGACACCGCGCCCCTTTTGCCATGCCTTGATTCCTTTCAAAGCGGCGCGATGGCGTCGCGTTCTTGAAGATTCTTCCTCGGCGTAGCGCGATGGCGCCACGTAAAATATTAGCACAATCATCCGCGTGGTGCGACGGCACCACGCCACTTGCTTCCACCCGCAAGAATAAACAAGAACGATGGAGGGGGGTTCGGCCGTGTTCGTGCGGTCCGGCCCCCCTCACGTTAAAATAATAACGCAACTTAAAACAAATCAAGCCACACGTTAGACTTGCTATTCACGATCAAGAATAAAATTAAGGAAACCAAAAAAAAGAATTCTTCAACCCCTACCTCGGGTATAAGTTCGAGGAATTGACTACGTTCCGCGGAAGACGACGTCGCGGAGGTCGGGCGTCGCGGTCGTCGTTCGTCAAATTCGACGATGAAGAGGCGCGTCCGAAGAGGCACGCCGTTGGCGAATCCTTGTACGCCGACGAAGGTTGTCCGAGGAAGGTGCGGTGTTCTCTCTCGTTGACACCGAAGATGAAGAAGAGCGGAGCAGCGTTCTTCTTCGGAACTTGAGCGTTCTACGTCAAGTCTTGAGGAAAGTCAAATATAAAGGAAACAACAAACTCAAGAACCCCTACCTCGATAGTCGCACGTTGACGGAGTCGTGGAATATCGGTGTCGATTCCTTTGACGTTGAAGGAAGAGTCGTTGTCGATGGCGTTCGTCGCGGAAAAGATGATGCGGAAGAATAACGTCACGTCGCGGATATGGCGTCGCGGAAAGACCGTGTTCTTCGGCGAAGAAGTTCTTCGTTGAAGAACGGCGTTCTTCGTGTTCTTCGTCAAGGTTGAAGAAGAAAGAGAAAAGCTTCCAAAGCTCTCAAGAAATCCTCCCAAGGTGGTAAAAGAATCCCCTAGAATAATATAAGCTTTAACTTATATTATTACATAACTTAACCACAAGAATTTCAAAGGTTTGAAATTCAAAAAGGGTTTAACTCCCTTAATTAATTAAGTAACTTAAGCCATTAAAAGAGGCGTTAAAGGAGTTGGGAGGATTTGAAAGGTTTAGGGGTTCGTGTGGGCCCCACCACACTTAATCCTCCCAAGGGAGGTTAAGTGGGTGTGGGTCCCACTTCCAACCTCCTTTGGTAGGTTTTTAACAAGTTATAATAAAATTTGTTCTAAACAAATTTTATATAACTCAAACTAAAATCCCCTAAAATTAACTTTCAACCCGCAACAAACGCAACTCCCGAAAAGGTCTCTTTAAGCGAATATCGGCGCTGCGAGTTCATCGGTGCCCTCGGATTTCAATTCCGAGCACCGGGTCAAAAGTTAGGAATTCCCGCTCGTTCGTTCACTGAACGTACCCGAGCCAAACTTCGGAAATTAATTCCGGGCACTCCGGGCCTCGGAATCAGGTGCCGTCTGAAACCGCGCTCTTGTAAAATTCTAAAGAAAATTAAGAAAAAATTTCCCTTGAATTTTACGGGTCTTTACAATTTAAATATTATTTAAGGATACCATTACGGAGTGAAATTTTGACATCAAAATTAGAAATATCATATTCATGGTAAGCCGCTATGGAAAATATTTTTCTGCTATATTTAAACATGGAAACTAGTGAAAATGTTTCATTGTAGTCAATTCCTTATTGTTTTTAATCCCCTTAGCCACTACACATTATTTCTAGGTACTTACATTGCCTTCCATGTCCAGTTTCCTCTTGAATATCCATTTACATTCAACATGATTTACATCAACTAGCGCATCGACCAAAACCCCGATAGGGTTCTAATACATGGAATCCAACACAAAATTCATAACATCTATAAATATTGAAAAATTTTAGCTCTCTAATTCATCTCTATATGATAGAGGATCATCATTTTCAAGTAATAATGAGTCACCATCCTCTATAACAACAAAATAATATCTCTCAGCTTCCCTTGCCTCTCTTACACTCCTATGTAGTACTTGTGTTTTAGGAACTACTTCTTTCATAGGGACCTATGGAAGTTGTTCCTGTACCAAATCATGTATATCATGAAGATCAACTTCATCAAATTCAATCTTTCTCCCACTATCCTTTTATATATGTTCCTCCTCTCAAGAATGATAGCTTGTCTAGAAATAATCACATTCTTATCTGAGGGGTTGTATAGGTAATATACCTTATTTTACATGGAATACCCTATAAAGATAGAAATCATGCCCCGAGGTTCTAGTTATTTTCCAAATAAAGAATTAAAAAGTTCCTCATATCCCAATACATGTGTCTGTGACAAGATGGGTTACTTTCTACTCCATATCATAAAAGGTAATTCCGTTTTCCACATTAGTTGGTACTCACATTAATATATATATCGTAGTTTGTAAGGCATATCGCTATATAGAAATTGAAATATCTACAAGACTCATCATTGACCACACAATGTCCAACAAGGTATGTTTCTTCCTTTTCACTAACACTATTCCACAATGGTATATAAGGTAGAGTGGGTTGAGATAGAATCCCAAACTCCCATAGAATATCAATGAACTCTTGGTTAATATAATCAACACCTTGATCCTTTTGAAGCATCATTATCTTCATACCAAGATGATTCTCTAATTCATTCTTGAATTCTTTGAACTTATAAAAGGAATCTGACATATACCTCATCGTGTAAATTTATCCATAAATAATCAAGTTATCTATAAAATTTATGATGTAAGAATATTCCCCTCTAGATTCTACTGAAAATGGTCCACACACAACAGTGTGTACCAATAAAATAAGTTTTGTGGCCCTATCACATTTTCATACCAAATGGTGGAATGGGTATTTTCCCTTGTAAAAAATAATGACATATATCATGAGGTTTTATCAAGGAATAGTCTTAATAACCATCCTGGTAGATCTTTTTCAGGCACTTCTCGTTTACATGAACAAGGTAGAGATGCCACAACTATGTGTTATACAAGTCATGTGAACTTTATTCACTATCTATTTACAACACATGGTTTTCATAATTAAATACATACATACCATTATTTAAATGTTATATACCATATGATATTTTTTCCTTATAAATGAAACAACTTTAATTTTTGAATTTGAAAATAATCCCATATGTATTTAAAAATGATACAGAAATTAGGTTCTTAATAACACATTTTACATAATTAGAGTCATGTAAAACCAAAATCATCATGATCATCAATGAAAGGTGGTAGTCACCAATGGAAGTATCATCCATCCTCGAACCATTAGTAGCTCCCAGATCAACCACTCGTTTATAAATTTTCTGAAATCTATATGGTTCCATAATTTTAATATTGATATAAGTACCAAAATCTATATCTAATACCCAATGTGTAGAAATGGAATGATTTCACTCGATAACTAATGCACCATTGGCTTCCCATAGCATATTGGTGTAGTTCCTCTTATAGTGGTCGAACTTACCACTTGAAAAACACAATTCCACCTCTTCCATTCCATGTTTCTAGAACTGTTGCTTCTTGGTAATATGGTGCTCAGGGGTTTAGAATATTTATAAATCCAAAGACCATTTTTCTTTTCCTTCCTCTTCCTATTCACCACATGGATGGTGGGTTTTTAATGCCCTATATCCTTATCTAAATGGCGAATCAGGATCAGTAGTTCAGATAGGATCTTCCTATTATCCATCATATTACAAGTTACTATAAAACTAGAGAAAGAATTAGGAAGTGATGATAGTATGAGATCTATATGCAACCCATCTGGGAATATAATTCCTTTGATGTCCAGACGATCAATGTACCTTATAAAATTAACTACATGATGCCCCACTGGCACAAACTCTCCAAGTGTAGTGTTAAAAAGGCATTAGAGGTCTCATACCTCTCTTATCGCACCTTCCCTAGATAGAGATCTCAATAGTGAGACATCCTACTATAATCATCAATTTCCTCATGTTTCATCAAGATAACATTGGTTATGGATGATTGAATGAGGAAATAAACATCCATATCATCATTAAGATGTTTCTCATACATAGAGATATCCACATCACTCACATCATTTTCAGGAATATCTTGTAATGGTTATTATAGCACATATACTTTCTTTTCAGGGTGAAGGATGGCCTGATGGAACCTTTTCCAATAATGGAAAATAGTTCTAGTGAGAAGATTTTCATATCGAGTATGTATTACAATGAAATTCTTGATGTCATTTTTAATTTCATTTCTACAAATAAGATGATAATAATTTTAGGACATTATTTTGATAAAATTATAAAAATTTGTATTTATTAGTATCCCACTATTTTGTTGAAACCCAATAGGCCTCACCATTATCTCAGAAATATCATGTTTCTTAGACATTATAGTGGCAAGGATCCATATTTCTCTTCACATTACACAATATTTTGGTGTTCATTTAATTTGAATGGTTTTAGGTAGGCATTGTAAATTCCAACTACGTTAACATACAACTCCTTGATCAGTTGAGTGGACTCCCCAATCCTAAAATCCTTAATTTTGGATTTCATCAAACTTTTCATATCAGTTACACCAATTCATGCTTTGGCAGTCAAACCATTCTATAAACTAATTCAAGTCAACCTAAAACCTCAAATTAGAATTCACAGATAATTGAAAGAACCCCAACACTAGCTGGACAATAACATTGAACTATGGATCGATTTGTACCAAGTTAATGGAAGTCCATACTAACATAATATTTTATTGAGGGATTTTATCCTTTATGCGTAAATTGAGATTTTTTATATTTTCACATTCTTATTAATAATATGTGGGATAATATAAATTTATTATTCATTTATTATAAAGTATTTATGCATATGCTAATTTTTTTTCCATCTTGTATGTTTATTAATTCCTTAATTATGTGATTTTAATAAAACAATCATATTTTATAGCCATACCATTTACATGAATTAAAATAAAGGGTTTGATAATGATCTTACTCTAATGGTTAGTTTATATAGTGGTTGATAAACTAACCGCTAACCTTGGAGAAAAATAGCTTAATCCAATTAGGTTCAGGTTTAAATCATTCCACCAATCCACCTTTGTATATACTTGGACTGGATTCACCTACACTCCTAACATGAGCCACCTCCTCTAGAATAGGAGCTCTATAAATTAAATTTTCATTAACTCACATCTAGGTAAGGGGTAAAATTGGTTTACATAAATAAAACCATGGGCACGCAGGCCCTACATATTAATGAGGAGAGAAGGCACCCATACCAATAATTAAATTAAATAATAACTTAAAATGGAAACCAATCACATATAATGGTCTAGCCTAGCTAATGATCATCCACATGCATGCCACAAATTACACATTTAATAAAACTATCATTCAATTCCTTAATCGTTCTTTTTTATGATAAATTGTTCTTGAAGAGATTAATTATAATATTTAACTAATCAATCATTTTTATCTTAAACCCTTTCTGATTTCCCTGAGATTAGAATCCATTATAATTTTAAATAAATTAATAAGTTACTTTAATAATAACTATGTACAGAACTTGTACCTTAGAGGTAACCTAGTGAATACCCATCCAAAACTACCCATCTTGTGTAATACTTGTATACACATTATTTTTTTTTGATATGTATCACGCTCACAAAAATATAATTGTAATAAATATAACACATGATGTTCATATCATTGAAAATTATGAAAATGATAATGAAAAATATATATGTATATATATCAAACACCTATTAATTGTTGTTTCTCTGCTTTATTCCCATATGAAGGTACATGTCTCAAGGGTTACATAATATAATAATGTTTTTCTAAATCTATGTAATCTAGAAATAGTTCTCGTCATGTAGAGACAACTACACTGTGTATATACTATTCACCATGTATCCGACGTACATGCCTAAGGACTCTATATGTGTGGAATACATCAAAAATCATGGAGTACATGGCATTTGCCTTGGGACACAAGTCATGTTGACTATGCGTTACATGGTCACTGATCAGCAAAGCGGAATGGCCATTACCCATAAGGGACTAAACTCCATGTCTAGTGGACCAAACGGTGTGTAGTCAGGCTAACTAGGTTCCAATCTATCCTGGTCAACATGAGTTATAAGAATTAACTACACAATGTGTCATTAATGCACATGGTTTGAGTTATTTCCGAACTTCTCCTGATACATTGAACACAACATCATGTTGTGTGATCTATATTACACATCGTTTATGGATTATTACACGGAATGTAACTCTGAATGCATGTTGTGCACCGTCGTGTTACATGTAACGAATCATCCTCTCTTCTTGATGATATCCTCGATTTAATTTTAATTATAAAATTAATCATTTTTGTTATATTTGTGAGATATAATAAATGACTAACATATCATTAAATTCATATTTAAATTACTATTATACATGAATTGAAAAACTAAATTATTAAAGTGTAAATGATAATTGAAATATTTAAAAAATTATAAATGAAAATATGACCCCTATGATACAACTTGCAGGTTTCGAGTATAGTGGATGCACCGGAGGGATGTTCCCCAACTATAATTTTTCCTATGTTTAGTGAACAATCTGGCATAAATACAATGATGAATGATAGAATCCATGGAATTGAATCAAGTATTAATACAATGTAAAAAAACATGGAACCAAGAGAGATATGATCATCATATTTTGTTTATAAATAATTTCATTAAATTAAAGAATTACATATAAGGGGATTATTTCTTAGTTGATGTGTTCGACCACAGATCTATAATGAACCTTTATTTAATTGTAGATATCAAAGGTATATCTCCTATAGAGATGATCCACGTGAACTCTTGGAATACATTTGCATCACTGAAGGAGTATTCTGGTGCTTTCATAGAAGATCTATGTTCTTGTGTTGTCCGCCTTTGATCTCCTTGAGAACTACTTCTAATGTGTTCTCCTTGATCTGGTTGCGGAGGACCACACTCATTCTTGATAATATTTCTTTTAGAAGTATGAAATCACTATGGCCGCGATAAATTCTAAAAATTTTTGTGGAAAATAAATTGGATAGCCCTATGGGTTCCCCTTGGGAAGGTCATAGAATAATAAAATTACAGGGTATTTAATTCACTAGGTAATAATAATGAATTAGCAAAAGTGTTGTTACTTATTTTATTATTCCACGTGAAACCCACAAGCCTAATAATAACAATAATAAAATTATTTCCAAGACATGTTCTTATCATGAAAGTCATATATTAATATTACTTTAATAAAATAATATTTAATATTATATCTCACCAGACCCACAACATGGTCTAACAATCCTGCTCAATATTTTCTGAGTATTGAATAATGAATATTTATTATGTAAATAAATATAACTACATAATTCACTGATAATTAAATAAATAATATATTTAATAAAATAGAAAATAAATAACTATTAAATATTCAATATGTATTATATTATCTCAAATAAAAAGCGATGAAATAAATTTGATTAGGATTACATGGATAATTATTACACCACAACCAAGAATAATATTTAATAGACTTGATAAATAATAAAATATTTGATTATGACTCTGGTTACTCTTAGCGTGTGACCCTCTAGGACTTTTTCTCTATGGCATTAGGTGAACCTAACTAATGTTCAAGGTTAGCTTCTAACAAAATAAAAAAGAAACCATTGATAATGAAGGTAATGATGGTAAGTAATGTCACCTCATATAAATGCATACTGTGTTATATAATTTTTTCTCTCGATATCTCCAATCAAGTAGGTTGTGTGAAAGTTCCATCAACCCATGTTCTTGATTTATTATCTTTGACTTATCAGAAATTGAACATGCCAATATAAAACCATGGAAATGGATTAATTTAGGCTATATCATCTACATTAAATATCAGGAGATATCAAACACTTTTATGGAATAGAAGGGACAAATCCTTTTTTTCATTATTCATTAATGAATTATGACTCGTTACACACCCAACATATCATACCTCGACATGAACATATGTCCTCATGGTTTTCACTAATAAATCTATGTGTGTGATTCATAATACCAATTAATAATAATAATAAAGTATAAGGCCTAAGTCAGACATCCATAGAGAGGAACATCAAATGAGACTTATAAGTATTCATTTCATACAGGTGGGTCTCGTTCTCATAATATCCTCTTGGACATTACCAAGGACGTACAACATGAGAAGGTGCCTCAAAGTCCTATGAGTCTCCTCCTCTGATTTCATATATCATTTGTGTCCCTTAAATTGATGTCATCTATCTATTTAATTTATGTTTAAGAATAGTTTCATTGAACTTCAATGATCTCATCATAACATGGATCCTCTTGGAAATCATAGGGGGACAACTACTCTTAGGATAATATCACATTAAATGTAATGTACAAGGGCACTCATGATGTGATAAGGATTTTATTAGTATCCATCTAATGAATATAGGATTATCATAATGTACCAATTAGTTTGTTACAGGGAACTAACTCCAACATATGGACCCCTAAAAATCAAAACTTGTAATATTTACAAGGAATGTAATCCCATTGCACATCATGTATTCCATAAAGGGGGGAATCATAGAAAACAAATTTTATTTTTATAAAAACCATATTTTTCCATTACACGATTTTAATTCTGATTAATAGTGTGTAAAACATTCATTCCCTGATCTAGATTGCTAGAATATTCCCAAGGACTATTACATGATGTATAATCCCTTTACATAGAGTGTAATCACTATACCAAGAGAAAATATTCCATAATCTAGAAGAAATACTATAAAGAACTTGGTATGATCTTCAAATATGGGGAAAACACCTCAAAGTCATTAAAAAGTTTATTCCAAGACTCTATTAATACAAAAAACCTACATCAAGTAAATTTTGTAAATTTTCAGACGAAAATTCTATCCATCTACAAGAATCCAACAAATGCATATGATATATATGATAAATAAGTCACAACCGGAAAGAAGTAACATAATATTTAAATTTCTCCTATATAAATATTATTTCCCAAAATAGAAGTTGGATACCATGAATTTAAAAAAAAATATCCCACTGCTACCTCATCAATAATTATATATCCCATATATCTTGGTTATCTCATCTATTCCACCATAGTACCTAGACAATAAGAATCATTTTACCATGAATACATCATATTAGTGATCCATAATATAAAATGACATCTCATCAATAGTTGTGTGAGGATCAATATAAACATCCTCCCATCCAATCAAATGGGAAGGTTCTAGTTTATACCTCCTCAATAGGGAATCATGAAACATGTTATTGGTGAATGTCAAATATGTCCATAATTTCAATATATATGCACTATCCCTATTCGTAAATTGATAACAAAAGGTCTCGAAAACCTTATTCCCAACTTTCCTTGCTTACCAAACAGATGATGTACCATGTGAGGTGAAACTATTAGTGGGATCTAACCACAAAACTCAAACTCTAGCATCTAACAATGAAGGTTCCCATAGGTTTTATGATGACTCTATTTCATGTTAAATCTCTCCAAGATCAATCAGACTCTCTATGTCATCTCCAAAATACAACTTAGTCCCTCCAACAACATCCCTCCTAAAACATACTAGAACATGGGTTTTCTACATGGATACCCATCAAAATACTCAAACGGTTCCATGTAAATCAAAGTTTGAAAAATAATGTTATAGGAAAACTCAACCAAAGGAATATTACATTCCCAAGATCCACCAAAATCAATCACACTAGACAAGAGCATATTCTAATGTACCTGGATAGACCTCTCTGTCTATCCATCTATCTAAAAATTCTAGGTTGTTCTCAATATATTATTAGAACCCATCTCTGATTAAAAAATTTCATGAACCTAAATTTTAACATCATTTCATTATAAGATACAATCATAGAATGAAAATAATGAAATCTCATAATCACTCAATCATAAAAGTCCCCATGTTGTTCCATATTCTTTATCTCCATGATAGATAGAGAGTTTTCTGATTTCAAAAGTTGATAAATCATCACCCAAATCACATTTTTTTCATATAGAGTCCTTGGAAAACCATTTTCTAATTATATATAAATTCAATCCCATTTCCATAGAAAAATGGGAAAGGGGTGAAAGAAACCTATAGGACTCTTATGTTCCTCCTTGACTCCCTAACAAGTAATAGTCCATGATACAATATCCTTGATTAACTTCCTCAAACCCTACAACTTAAATAAATGTCCAAAACCTTGATACATGTTTTCATACCCATGGTACACTAACCAATTTGATTGGTTTCCAGTATATATCAACTCCATCCAAAGGGAAATCATAATAGACAACATATTACAGAAGAACAATGTTCCACCAGCAGACCGAGACGACTCACCTATGGTCTCCCAACTGTAATTTTTTTCACCCAAGAGATGGATTATAAAAAATAATAAATAAATAAATGGCCTTAGGGACATTCATTTTGTCACCTTATCAAGCCAAATTCTTTCCTAAAAAGAGGTGTCATATTTTTTCATATCTAAGAACCCTTATCCCCCAATTTAATGAACTGACCCGAATCCCTTACCAAAATTGGAACCCTACCATATATTCCAAAAAACTGAAGCGAATTTATAATTACCATGGGATGACGACTATATACTAATCATTAAATAATAATTAGAGATAATGATTTATCCCATCATAAATAGAATACATTGAATATATACCATATTCAGAGTGAAACAATGAAAGAGATAAATATATTCCATAATAGATAACGAACAACAAATGTGATACAACTGAAAGGTAGTAAAAATATCCAAGAGACATGTCCAAAAACAAACAAAAACAAAACTAATACAACTAATCCAACATCTCTATTAGGTTGTGCAAGTAAAAACCCCCAATCTCTTCAAAAGTTATCCAAAACCCAAATTACAGGAAAAATCACCGCCTCACAGTGGTTCCTTTCCATTACACACATTGAAAAAATATAACTAAGTCTTTGAAATATCTAATAAGTGTTCAAGGATTGAGATAAAATGATCAATAGGGTATCACCTAGTTGTTCCATGTCATGTTTATGTACAATAATCCATGAATTCACACATTTAAGACAAAAATTCTGGTGGGAAGTATAACAATTTTTATATCATAGAATGAAAAAACATTTAATTCCCACATTTTAAGCCTTTCCAAAATAATGCAGGTAATCATTTTAAAATTATTTCAAATCCATATATCAAATAAGATATATATAAAAAAGTACTCATGTATCAATTATCATATCAAATCTATGGTAGTACAACCAAAATATTATAAAACAATTATCCCATATAGGCCAAAAGAATATGTAACATCATTCCAAGGAAAAAAATAGGTTTGGATAGCTAATAATATCATAACAAACATAAAAAAATATTATGAAACAAGTCATAAGACATATTCATCGAGTCTATATGGTATAAGAACTCCCTAAAAAGTGAACGCCCTTACAGGTCTAGCCAGTCCCAAGAACAACATGCCTAGGGGGTGAGGGAAATCCCAATGATAAATTTCACATACATGACTTATTATAAAGTTAAAATTTATTTAATTTCCATTAATGCATTGTTTTGGGGGTTTCCCATGCTTTTATGGAGGACTGGGTGAGTTTTTATGAATTGAGCCAAATCGTGAGCCTAATTCCATATTTGAAAATAAATATTTACTCATTTATAACTCCTTAATTTTTCAACATTTTTAATCCATTGCAATTCATAATTTTCATCCCCAGAACTATTACCACCACCATATTTTTTTGGACTATTTAGGAATCCATAATCATTGTGGATATGGGTTTTTATTTAAGGGATTGGGCCTGCCCGAAAACCCATTTCCTGTAATAAAAATAATTTTTCAATTCTCTAATATATCCTTAAATATTTATGTTTTTTTGGTGATTCTAACTATCTCTAGAGACCACATACCCAAGGCTCCCCCATGCTCTCCTTCCCCTCTTTGGAGCTCGGTTTCATCACGAATTTGGATGAAACGTCTCTAAATTTCTCAAATCGCCCAGATTTGAAGTGGTAAATTGATTATTTCATAAATCCTTTATTTCTCATTATTTCTCCCTAAATACAGTTCTTAATTGATCTATTTAATATTATTTTAACCTCTCTTTATTTTTTTATGTTTTCAAATTCACGTACTAGTGTATTTGGGGTGATTTCTCCGATATTTATCAAGGTAAGTGATTCCTTCTTGGTTTCTTCCTTTTCCCTTAGGGTTTCCTCTCACATTTATTATGTTCTAAAATTTCCAAAATTTAGGGTTGTAACCACGGTTTTTAGTTGTTTTTTGTCAAATATTGTGGTCTAGGTCTGGATTTATCTTCCTTGTGGTGCGACAGTGGTGTGGTTGATGTTTTGCACCAATTTTTGAGGGATTCGACACTTTCGGTTGGTGATTCAATGGTTATCCATTCACTGATGAGTTAGTTTTCTTGTTTTACTAGTTTTTCATGTTCCCCATATTCCTTGTGTGGTGGAAAAACCAATTTTTAGGAATTTTGTTAGTCATTTAAATTTATAATTGCATTTTTGTTGAAGTTGTGAACTTTTCCAATTTAACAGATGTGGTATCTTTTTTAGTAGTTTTATAAAATATGAAATTCATTTATTAGTTGTTGAAAGGGGATTAAAATTATGTTTCTTTAATGCCCTAGTGTCATGTGAGACATGGAAGGGGGGTTTTTGGAATATTTTTGTTGTGTAAAACATTGTTATACTTTTTGAGATCATTTTATTAAAATGGGTGTTTTTATTTCTACCATTCATGGTATTATCCAATGGGATTTTATTACACTTTAGAGTGGGGTTTTAAATGTCTCTAGGTCTTCCAATTATACTTTGGTAGTGTTTTGGTGTGGTGTTTTCCTTGAAATATGGTTATGAAATGGGTTTTATGAGAAAAGATTGGGTATACTCTTTGGAATTGTTTCATGAATGATTTGAATGATTTAATGATTTATGTAAGTGGTGATACCATATTGGCAAAATGTTTTGGATTCTGTATATTCTGAAATGGTACATTTTAAATTTGATAGGGGATGTTTTGTGATGTGTTCCATCTTTGAAATGTTTTACAATAATATTTTAAGGATTTACTAAAGTGTGTAAGAGATGTTAATGTGCTGTGGAATGTTTTGTGTGAGAATGATGTGAAAAATGAATTTTGGTTATGAAAAAGGATATTATGTAACATTTGAGTGGGCTGTTATTTGAGTTGTAATATATTTTAATGGTTTTATAAAATTTTATAATGTATTTATGGAAGTGTTGAAAAATGTCAAAAGTGTTGTGGGCTATTTCGGTGTGAGTCAGATTTCAAATCAATTTAAATGAAAAGTGGACTTTTGTGAATTTTTTGGTATACATGTGGGATGTTTGGTGATTTTTTTATGATGAAATGATATTTTCATGTACAAAGTATATTTCTTGACTTGTTGAACTTGTTTGGGAACAAATGGAAAACCCGGGTATCTAGGTGGGTGGACGTGTACTAGTATGCTAGTGAATCTGTGGGGTTTGGCCTCAGTTTAACTTAGAAATATAGATGCTTACAACTATAACTAAAATATGATGATGATTATTGGGGGCCACTAGGTTATGGTTATGTTTCCTACTAGTGGATCGTGCACGAGTACAGATATTGTGATGGTTACTCTCACTGTGATACGAGGTACCTCAGACCCACAATGAGCTAGTGCCTAAGGGTTATTTCCAATTGCGTGTGCTCATTAGATCCTTTATACGTACCATAAGAATATGGTATATTTGTATGTAAAATTTACTATCTTTTGTATTTATTTTAAAATTGATTATTATTTAAATTATCCCACATGAAAACTGATTTTTTTAGTTGTATCTTTTAGAATTTGTAACTAGAAATTATATGTTTTTCAAAACATTCAGGTTTTTTATATTTAAATGTTTATCGCATGGAATATCTTTCTGGTAGTATCCTATTGAGAATTGTCTCACACCCTACTTACACCCATGGGTGTAAGTAGACTTGGTTATTTTGTTGTTTCGGGTTGGGTACAGTTTTTAGTTCCAGTGGTTCGTGTTTCTAGCAGGTCCTTGGTGGTGAAGTCTTGTGGAGATGGTTTGAGGGTTGTTACCCTTGCCTTGAGGGTTCTTGGGCTATTTCCTTTTGGTGTTGTTAATTTTTTATATTATTATTGAGTTGTTTTAAAATATGTAACTCAGCTCTGAATTTTTTTATAAGATTGTTTGGTTTGAAGAATCCAGACTCGTTTTATTTTATTCTTTTGTTGTTTTATGTTTTTAAACTCAGCTAAATCGTTCCCAATTATCATTTTATGATACCCAAGAACTTGTTCCATCATGTGGGTATCTATAATGCCCTTCAGGATTGTTGTGGGCCGGGTTGATTGTCAGTTTTGATAGTGACCAGATTTGTTTCATGACAAAATCGTATCAGAGGAGGTTCATGTTAAATCTTTTGGTCATGTTATTTGGGGAACAGTCAGGATAGTATAGAGTTATGATTATCATGACTTGGTATTCCAGTTATGGGTAGTGTTCCTGGTCACCACACCTCACGATGGGATTCATGTTTCTAGTGGAATTTTGGATTTATGTAAGTCCTTTGGTTTTTTTGGTTTGATAATGATTAGGGGAAATGAAAAAAGAGTTGGGTTAATGGTCTTAGTGAGCTCGCAGGGCTTGAAAACCATGTGGAGCAAGTGATATTCCCTAGAACACCCTCTGTGATAGTGAAGTGATTGGAATATGGCTTCCAACCATATGTCCATGTCACCCACCGAAACTTGTTACCTCTTGAATTGTTTTGTATTCTTTTGTTTTGAAATCTTGGAACATTGGGTTTAAAATGACTTGGTTTTAAGAAGTTTAATGTTTTTTTGTGAAATTATTTTCAAATAAAGAGAGAATGGTTTGATTTATTATATGGTGGACCTAAATTTTAAAATTTGTTATGAGATGAAAAATGGCGTGCTTACACCTCTATTGAAAGCAGGAACTATATTGGAGTTGGTTTTGAAAAAGTGTTTCTAATAGAGTTTTATAAATAATTGAATGGTGTTTTAATGGGATAATATGTTTTGAAATTGATGTGAATAACTTTAAGGTGAGTTATTTTCTAAATGGTTGCATCTTTCTGAAGAGTTTGGTAAGATGTGAATTGGGATTTTGATCTCGTGGTTAGTGGTTTTGAGAAAAAGTATGTGTTGGTTGACCGTTTTGGTTTTCAAAAGTGGAAAAAATGTTTTCTTAAACCTTTGTTATTTCCATGTGTGACGAAATTCATGTCGTTATATGGGACGCTGTATGGTTGAGGTCACGCCTGGATGAGTGATGGGATGGATATGATGTGGGTGCCCAGTGAAGCACAAAACATGCATGTGTTAGGCCCATGGGGAACAATTGGTGGATACGCTAACCACTGAACCGTATGTTTTAATGAAATTTTTTAAAAGAACAACATTATGTCTTGATGAATTATTTGGGATGGTACACAATATTTGTTTTTGAAAAATGTTGATTTTTTGAGATGTTTTGAGTCCAAGAACCCATCCTGTTCGAATTGTGTTTTGGGATTGTGTTAGGTTGGTAAGCTGGGTAGAAGGAATGATTATTAGTCTCTTCTAATATATGTTTTGGGACACCTTTACGATGGGTCCCTTCATGTGTTTGGATCTGGTTTTGTGTTATGTTCTGACCATTGGAATAACTTGGGAGGGTCCTTGGGTTCTCTTGTTGGATAAGGTATGCCCCCATTAAGGGTTAATGCACAACTGAAGTGCAACTTGGACTGTTTCACCATTGGATAATCCTTTAGTTGATCAATATAAGGAATATCTTATCGATCTTTGATTATTGAGCCTAAACCCACTCCTTTATTTGTTTTTTGGATCCTCATGTAGTGGGAGAGTGCTCGTGAAAGGTTGAAAGAGAACTTAGTCTCTTAAGTTGACTGATTTTCCTGAGGTGGAAGTGGTCTGGGGTTGTTAGTGTGGATGAGTGTCTCAATGGTGACTAAGAGGGCGTCTGGGTTCTTCATAGTTTATTTGTATAAGTGGTTCAGGTTAAACCACCAGATTTTTTATTCTGGTCACGAGAGGCCATTGTGGCCACTTTCTGTACTTGTGTGTTGTTTAGGGACTTAGAATAATGTATCATTCAAGATATTGTTTCTATTAGACACAATGGTCATATTCAGTGGTGCCTTTTGATGTTATGTGCTCGTTTGACTATAAATGTGAAGGTTGTAAAATCCTCTAAGAGTATTTGTTATGTTTGGAATATGTCTCCCTTGTAAAAACATCAAAATCTTCCATTTTAGAGGATGGTGAGTATAGGTGTTCTTAACTTATATTGTCTCTCACCATAATAAACAAGTTGTTATGTGTGTGCATCTTCTAACCCTTATTTGAGTGAAATATCTGGTTAGGGTAAGGTGAGTTTAGAATGTGTTATGTCTTAAAAATATTATCGGGGATTGTAGTGTAGTTGTTTGTGGCACCAAAAGAGTAATTCCCATTAAGGGGGTTCCCAAATTCAAAACTGTGAGATCGAAGATGCTTCAATAATTTGAGCTCTAGCCATAGGTCTTGGACAAAAGATGTATTATATTCAGGGGAAATCATTGGGCCATTTAAACCCTTTAACAATGTCCTATCCTAAATAAGAATGATTGGAAGAGTTTAACCCTTTGGTTTCATCATCTTTCTTCTGATCTTCCCATTTGGTGGAAATTGGTGGAGGGGCTTGTACCCATGTCATCAAAAAATGTCATTCCCTCCCCCTTTGGTTTCTATTAAGTTATTAGAGAATGGTTGTAAATGTTGATAGTTATTCAGAGGACACAATTTTTCCACAATTAGTAGTGACTATGTGCCAGGGTCATATGGAAAGTGATCTGCACAGTTAGTGCATGGTTTCCAAACCATGCAGACTAACCCTGTGCCCTTCCCAAATCTAAAAAAATTCGGTCTTTCTATGTCATCCCGTGTTGGTCGGTTAAGATAGTTCATTCTTATGGTGGGGAGGCCCACTATGATTCTCATGTACGTTCCTTCGTAATATTTGAATGTAATTTTACCCTTTGTACTAGGGAGTCAGTTCAGGCCTCCCCTGTTAGTGCCCTAATTCTGTCTCAGAAAGATATATGTTGTCTCTAATGGTGCGGTGCCAATTGTTTCCCTCGTACCAATAGATTAGATTTATCCATGGTCATGGATTGGCGATAGGTAGTCTTTTTCATGACTATTTATCTAGAAACTTATTCCTTGATTAAACATTGGAATTGGAGAGCACCCAATGGTACAGTTAAAGTAAGGTAAGTGTAACCTTGTCGAATTTGTTGTTTGTTTGGGTGAATTGCATGAGTCTGGTTCAGATAATGTTTGAGGAGTTTTCATTTGGGATAAAGTACGAATGTGATTTATCATTTTAGTAATGTGTTGCAAGATTGGTTTGAGAGATTAATCCTTCCTTAATTGATCACTGGAGGTGTTTTGGCCCTTGGGGGTGAAGCTTGGCAAATAAGTAAATCTTGGTTTATCAGTAGGGTTTGGTTTTTGTATCTCACCTTATTATGCCTTTCTTGGGAAGGAAATTTTTCATGTTGGGGATAATTTCAACATAAATGACTTATTATAAAGTTAAATTTCATTTAATTTCCATTCATGCTTTATTTTGGAGGGTTTCCCATGCTTTTATGGAGGAATGAGTGAGTTTTCATGAATTGGGACAAACCGTGAGTCCAGTTCGAGATTTGAAAATAAATTTTGATACCTTTATAACTTCTTCATTTTTCAACATTTTTCATTAATTATAATTACTAATTTTCATCCCTTGATCTATTAACACCACTACATTAATTTGGACCATTTAGAAATTTATAATCATGGTGTATATGGGTTTTTATATAAGGGATTGTGCCTGCCCGAAAGACCATTTCCTATATTAAAAATATTATTTAATTCTTTAATATCTCCTAAAATATTTACAATTTTCGGTGATTCTAACTCTCCCCCAAGACCACATACCCAAGGCGCGTCCCCATGCTCTCATCCCCCTCTTTAGAGCTCGGTTTCATCATAAATGTGGATGAAACGTCTCTGAATTTCACAAATCACACAGATTTGAATACGTAAATTGTTTATTTCATAACTCCTTCATTTATCACTATTTTTCTTCCATTCTATTTCCTAAATTATCTATTAAATATTGTTAGAATATAACTTGAATGGTTGGTTGTTTGAAAATTCAATCACTTGTTTATTTGGGGTGATTTCTTCAGTATTTTTCAAGGTAAGTAATTCCTTCTTGGTTTTTTCCTTTTCCCTTAGGGTTTCCTCCCACATACATTATGTTCTAAAATGTCTAGAAGTTAGGGTTTGAAAATAGGGTTTTATTTTGTGTATTTTTGGTCAAATGTTGTGGTCTAGGGCTGGATTTTTCTTCCACGTGGTGCGGTAGTGGTGTGGTTGGTGTTTTTCAACATGTTTTGTGGGATTCGACAATTTCGGTAGGTGAATCCATGGTTAACCATTCTTTGATAAGTTAGATTTCTTATTTTACTAGTATTTCATGTTCCTTATATGCTGTTTATGGTGTGTAAACTATTTTTTAGTGATTTTGGTAATCATTTAATTTTATAATTTCATTTTTGTTTTAGTTGTGAACATTTAGAATGTAACACATGCGGTATGTTTTGTGGTAGTTTAAAACAATGAAATTGATTTATTAGTTGTTGAAAGGGGATTAAAATTCTGTTTTGATAATTCCTTAGTTTCATGGGGGCCTTGGAAGGGGGGTTTTTGGAATATTTTTTGTGTGTAAAACTCTGTTATACATCTTGATTGTATTTTATGAAAATGGGTGTTTTCATTTGTATCTTTCATGGTATTATCCATGGTAATTTTATAACACTTGAAAGATGTTTTATAAATTTATCTAGTGCAGCCAATTATACTTTGGTAGTGTTTTGGTGTGGTCTTTTCCATGAAATATTGTTTTGAAATGGGTTTTATGAGCAAATATTGGGTATACTCTTTGAAATTTTATTGTGAAATATTTGACTGATTCAATGATTAATGCAAGTGGTGAAACCATATTGGAAAAATGTTTTGGATTGTGTATATTCTGCAATGGTACATTTTAAATGTGAGAGGGTTTATTTTGTGATATGTTCCATCTCAGAAATGTTTTAGAAAAATATTTGAAGGATTTACTGAAGTGTGTAATAGATGTTAATGTGACGTTGGATGTTTTGTGTGAGTGTGATGTGAAAAATGGATTTTGGTTATTAAAAAGGGTATTATATAACATGTGATTGGGATGTTATGTGAGTGGTAATATATTTTAATGGTTTTATAAAATTGTTTAATGTATATTTGGAAGTGTTAAAGAAATGTGAAATGTGTTGTGGGCTATTTTTGTGTGAGTTGGATTTCCAATCAATTTAAATGAATAGTGGACTTTGGTGATGTGTGTGGTATACATTTAGGTTGTTTGGTGAATTTTTGATGAGGAAATGATATTTTCATGTGCAAAGTATATTTCTCGACTTGTTGAACTTTTTTTTAGCACAAATGGAAAACCCAAGTTTCTATGTGGGTGGATGTGTACTAGTATGCTAGTGAATCTGTGGTGTTCGGCCTCATTTTCATTTCAAAATATTAACACTTACAACTGTAAATAAACTATGAAGATGATGATTTTGGACAAATTTGTTATGGGTATGTTCCCTACTAGTGGCTCATGCAAGATAATGGATATTTTGATGGTTACTCTCACTGAGATACGAGTTACCTAGGACCCCCAACGAGCTAGTTCCTAGTGGTTATTTTCTATTTCTTGTGGTCATTAGATCCTTTATAATTACCTTCAGCATACGGTATAATTCACTAGAAGATTCAGTAGATTGGAATTTATTTTAAATTATTTGATTATTTAAATTATCCCACTTGAAAATTCATTTTTTTAGTTGCATATTTTAGAAATTTTAACTAAAAATTAAATGTTTTTGAAAACATGCATGCATTTCGTCTTTGAATGTTTATCACAAGGAATCTCTTAGTAGTGGTATCCTATTGGGCGTTGTCTCACACCCTACATACACCATTGGGTGTATGTAGGGTGGGTTATATTTTGTCTCATGTTGGGTATAGTTTTTAGTTACAATGGTTTGAGTTTCTAGAAGGTCCTTTGTGGTGAAGTCTTGTGGAGATTTATTAAGGGCAGTTCCCATTTCCATGAGGGTTCTTAGGATGTTTTCTTTTGGTTTGGTACCTTTGTTATAGTAATTTTGAGTTGTTTTAAAATATGTAATTCAGTTCTGAATTTTTGTAAAAGATTGATTGGTTTGAAAAATATAGATTCGTTTTATTGGATTCTTTAGTTGTTTTATGTATATAATCTCAGGTAAATCGTTCCTAGTTCTCATTTTATTATACCAAATCAATTGTTATAGGCCGTGGGGATCAGAAATTCCCTTTAGGCCTTGTTACCGGCTAGGTTGATTGTTAGTTTTGATGGTGACCATATTTGGTTCGTGATAACTAACCCCCCCCCCCAATAGTGGATGAGGATTATTACTACACCTTGCATATATGTACTCAAGGATTCCCATGTGATCAATTTCCAAACAAATTCATCAAACCATGATTTGAAAACCATTGCACAAACTGTTTCATAAAACATTGAAAACCATTTTTCATTTAACATAACCTACGAAAAAACCATCTTTTTTTAAAACCCAATTTGATATACACAAATCCAATAATTATATAATATAATTTAATTTATATAAGAATTTATTTTATAAAAAAGTATTGTAGTTCACCCACACAAGATATGGAAAAATCAACCAATATAAAAAATTGGGTAGCACACACCTAAAACAGGATCCATCAAAAAGGAGGAACACACAATAAAAATAGAGTAACTTGAGCCAATACAAACATCACAATATTTATTTTATTTGATAAAAGGTTTAGTAGAGAATAGAAAATAACATATAAATTTATAACACACACTCACCATAATAAAAAAACAAGGAATCAACCTCAGAATAAGATCACTCAATAAATCTTGATTGAATCAAGAAGAAACATAAACCTTAGTTTAAATATCTAACAACACAACACAATAGTGCTACAATGATAAAATAATATGATGAATAAGAATTTATCATTCTCCAAGATAGATTCAATACAACTGAAATGAATATCAGCCATTGAACAAAGTGATCTAGAATGAAAATTTTCTCCCAAATTTATCAGAGGAGAGATCTATTCCATGGGAAAGGAAGCTTAAAGAAAAATGAGAAAATATAGCCCTAGTATGGCACTATGAAATCCCTATCTATGAAATTTACATGGAGTGTAATCATTTTTCAGGTCACGTAATCCTCAGGGTATAGTTTTGATGAAAACACCATCATCATTTTATTAAAAAACCATTTTTTAACATTACACATCTGGTACTCCCTTCATGATGTGAAAAAGGATAAAAAAATATACCCTATATAAGTTACACGTAGTTTAGTCCCATTACATTATGTTTATTTATCATGTATATTACAATGTTCACTATTTTTTGTAGAAAACCAATAACTCTGTGAGCATTCCCCGATCACTGGGAGAACCCCACAATGCCATTACACATTTATACCCATAATACATTCACTCAAAAAATAAATCCATGAACATTAGGTCATTTTTTTGAGAAACTTTTCTTCATCATCACTCTAAAAAAGGATTTAATTAAAATGGAAAATGAGTAATGATAATGGAATTATCTGAAATCGTGTAACGAGATGTTACCAACTACCCACTATAATAATTTATGTTTTCAGGATCTTATGTTGATGAATGATATCTGGTAAAGAGGTGAGGCCACTGCTCTATAATCAATGAATTACACTACCATGTATCATGATAATCTGATATATGACACCATATAATTCCAACCGAGGGAATCAAATTCCCAAGAAAGGCTCCCTATTGAGATTCAACAATCAGTACTGGCTGCTCCACAAAAAAACCGGCTCTATCTCAGTCCATTCCTTACAGATAATGTGATAGATTTTATGAATGTTTTTCCTATGCTATGTTATGTGGATGAAATAATTGATGTATCTAAACTATACCAAAAATGATAATAGATATGAAATAATAACAAGTTTCTCAATGACCACAAATTGTCTAACATATATCATAACCAAATTTACCAAATTTCCAACATGACAATGATTCAACGGATGAGAAACATTCAAAAAAACCTAGTCAACAAAAAATAAATAAAAATAATGATATCATAGATCTACATAAGAAAAAGTTTCTCAACAAATAGGTTTTAGATAGGTTTAAGTCACCATATTAACATTGTATTTTTAATTTAACTCTTAGTTAAATAGTTTGACATTTATCATGTCTCATTGTAAAGCCATTTTCCTTGGAAAAATCACACATCCAAAGCCATTTGCCTTGGAAAAACCCTACTCAAATATCCACCAAACTTCCCTCAAATCAACCAAGAGTCCTTATTTTGATCATAAAGACAACCTATGTATCCCTTTTGATCCACCCAAAATGGAACACCATAAGAAGAGGTAATAATTTCACCACCCTCTTTCAAGTTCTTTTCTTCTTCCACATCCTATTTCATTGTTGTTTCCATACCAAAATAATAACTCCAGTACATCCTAAATATTTTTATTTTATTAAAAATATGGTACAATGATATTTTTTATTCTATCCATCCTATGAATGACAATGTCCTCATATATGCGTACGTACGACTTACCGTCTCCACATCGTTGTGTAGTTTGTTATTCAAACACTTAAATATTTGGATGGGTATAATAATGAGTATAATTGATTTAAATAATAAATATAACTTTTTAATGATTATTTATATATGATATTCCATCCAATTACATACTATTTCACCATCAATATAATGATATTGTTGCTCGTGCGTACGTACAAATTACCATCTCCACGAATGTGATGTGATTCATTCCCCATCATAATCATTCAAGAATAGTTTTAATTTAATGATTAAAAAATAATGTTTATGAACTTAATATAATTCTGGATATGAATCAAATACATCCTATCCATAAAAAATATGTCTAACGTAACGAAGCATATAAAGGAAAATGAATCAGTTATCACCCAAAACTATGATACAACTAAAATATTATTAACAAATCAATATTAGAAGATCATATATGATATCATATTTATGTATATAGTTCTTCTATAATTTAATAAAAATAATTTAACTATTATACAGGAGGTTAAAGTACCCTCGACCACAAAAAATTACTAGGTAAGGGTAAATTCTACAATCACTTTAGTTATCTGAGGTAATTAATACGTAAGTATCTATTGTGACCTCTTTATCATCCACATCCATGTTTTCTTAGAAATGTAATTCAATTTTTTACAATTTACTAGACTATGGGTTAAATTAATTTATACCATTATTTGACCATATATTTTTTGAAATAAATATTTCTGTCATTTTCCAAACAAGGTACTTTATGACCTTTTGGAAAAAAAATATGTTAAGAATAACTTTTTTTTACTTATACTGCGGGTGTGGATATTTTCCACCTTAATAACATCATCTAAGATTCCCATACAATCTTATAAAAATATTTTAAAAATAAATATTTTCTTTTATAACTATCTGACTTTTAAATGATTTCAAAATATAAATAGTTATTTATTTCAAATAGTTTTCATTTCATATTTTTCAACATCCTTCGATGGATTTTAAACTTGTTTAAAGATGATTTATTATGATACAAATCATCCATATTGTATTGAAGTCTTTGTGATTTGATTGACTTTTGATGTGTTATTTTTATACCATTTATGGTTTATGGTTAACATATTAACATTTCGTATGATATTTTTAATACAAATGTTTTTGTTATGTTTAAACCATTTCATATGAGGAATGCATTGGACTTAGTAAGTGACGGGTGGAGCCCGCTATAACATCTCAATGCATCGGTTGGTCTCATGAGAAAAAATTGTGCCTTGGAACAATGGCCTTCCAAAATCATATTTGTAGTCTTGGAACAAGGCCATGAATATATGGTTATGAATTCTGGAACTATAAATTCCATCATTAGGAAATTGGCTATTAACATTGCATGTGATTATTCGACTAGTAGAATTTCCATGTAAATAAGTAAATGGAATTCTTTGATTTATATTTTCCATATATTATTGATGTCTATGTTTAAAAGGATCATGTTTTAGTCTTATACATTTCATTAAATGTTTATTCTTATTTATGAATTTTTCTGCTATATTGCTATCCTTACTGAGCATCTGAGGTCACCCCTTTCTATTTTTTACTTTTTCCTAGATCTAAAGAATTATATATAATGACTGACCTGTTGGGATAGTGTAAGGGATATGAATTTTTTCAATGGAGACAATGTTGTTTTTGTTTTTCATTTTATAATGTAATGTAAAACTTATGAATGCATCTAGTACATCCAAGGCTACTAAAATGATCAGTTTTTAGGGATTTTATCCCTTGTGATCATGCCAATGTCATGTAATAATGCACCAACTCTGGGTAACTAGGGTCAAGGCATTGTAGATGGTTTCAGATAAGTTTTAGTACAATACTTGGGATATAGATTTATATAAACTCTGATTATAGCACATTACCATAAGATAGACATGAGGATTAGTATAGAAGAACTTCCTAGAATTTTGGTAATTTAGAGATTTGGTGTATTTTCCAAGAAGTACATCCTTTTATGGATATGAGATGGTAGAGGCAGCTCTGATATAGATGTACCTATGAGTGAAAACTCTGACAATGAGTTTCAGGCTTGACTCGGGGTATCCTAGTACATGACAACATGTCTTTCAACACTATTTGTTACGACACTTTCCGGGGATATTGTTAGCAAAATTCACATTTTCATGAAAAACCATTATGAAGTATTTATGAGTTTATACCTTCTCAAAGAAAACATTTTTATGAATATGGATTATATTGATAAACTATTCAATTTATGTTAAGTGTTTCACATGATTGGAATTATCTATTGTGATTTATAAACTAATATACAATATTCCATTGTTTAGAAATGGGTCCTAAAGGAAGGAATGTAAACCATATAAACACAAGTGATCCATGTAGTGATTTCCCTCCTACTCGAGATAATTAGAGTGGATCTAGTGATGCAACTAGTTCAAATCATCTTATCACCATACTGGGAAAACTCACTCAGGTTATGAATAATAACATTACCCATATGGAGAACCCTAATCCACAACGTGGTGGATCAATGTTTGAATGCTTTATGAGGTAACAAGCCCCAACATTCAATGGGATTACAAATCCATTAGTAGGTGAGCAATGGATATTTTCCTTAGAGAAAATATTTCAGGATTTGGGGAGTAGCGAAAGGGAAAAATATTTCATGGAAGTTTATCTCCTCATGAGAGATGTAGATAAATGGTGTTCATGAATCCAAAATAAAAATTAAGATGAAGAAGTATCGAACATGGAATGGATGTATTTTAAATAGATTTTCTTAGAAAAATACTTTCTTCATGACCATCGAGCGGATATGGAAAGGCAATTTCTGAGTCTGAGGAAAAAGGAGGATGAGAATGTCACAATGATTGAGGGTAACATTACAAGGTTGGAAAAGAATGTAGTTGATTATATACGTAACCCAATGATTAATATTGATCGATTCTTTGATGGGTTAAAACCATTTCTCTATCGATCATTTTTCTCATAGTCCTTCTCATCGTACAAATATATTGTTTCATGCCCTATCAAGATAGAAAAGGAATTCTCTAACTCTTATGACATCAAAGTAGAGCAAGAGAAGAAGATATTTATTAAACACCCTAGAAATGAAAATAAGGGTAGTAAATAGAAATTTGAATATCCATCATGTGGTAAATGTGGGAAGAAAAACCTTTTTTCTTTCCTGGAGGGATTGGGAGTCTGTTACTAGTGTGGTGAAAAGGCCCCCATGCTCACGATTGTAAGGAGAAGAAAGAGGTTTTCAATGTTGAATGATACAATTGTAGATAAAAGAGGAATTATTTAAATAAATGTCCTAGGTTCCAAGGAAGCATACCTACTAAAAGTCCAAGGGAGCAAGGCCAATAATATGCGATCACTACTGTTGATATTGAAGCTCTGAAAGATGTGGTGGCAAGTAATTGAATGGTTTCCTCAAGTTTAGCCAATGATTTATTTTATTCGGGATCATCGCATTGTTTCATATCTTCCTAGTTTTCTAAAAAAATTGATATTTTCAATTTGAATTAACAAGGGAGTTGTTAGTCAAAACTCTTAAGGGTTTTATCATCGGAACAATGTTTTGTCAATCAATTCCCATTAGGGCATATAAATATTCTTCATCAGTTGATCTAATCAACATAACTATGATTGAATTTGATATAATCCTTGGAATAGATTAGATTTCGGACCATGATGTGAAAATTTATTGTAACAAGAAGGATGTTCTAATTTTTGATGATGAATATGAGTACCTTATATTTAGAGCAGAAACATCAACACCTGATTCTTATCTAGATCCACCCCCAGTAGCTCTATTAAATTCTATAATTGGGAAAGAAGAGAATGAAATAACTATGGGGAAGGAAAATAATTTACAAATATAGGATGTACCTATTGTGCAATAATATTTTGATGTGTTTCGAGAGGATTTACCTGGACGTCCTCCAGAATGAGAAATTGAGTTTTCCATTGACTTAATTCCTAGTTCAGGGCCCATATCTATGACCCCTTATAGAATGGACACTATGGAAGTAGTGGATCTAAATAAATAAATAGAGGAATTGATTAATAAGGGATTTATTCACACTAGTGTTTCTCCATGGGGAGCCCCTGTCCTTTTTGTTAAGAGGAAAAATGGATCTATGAGGTTGTGCATTGACTATAGGGAGATCAATGATATAAAAATAAAGAACAAGTATCCCCTAACTCGCATTGATGATTTATTTGATAAACTTCATAGAGCTCATTATTTTTCAAATATTGACCTTCTCGTATGGATTCCATCAGTTGTGAGTGAATAAGGAATACATTTCGAGGAAAACATTTCGAACCAGGTACTGCCATTACAAGTTTACAATAATGCCTTTTGTATTGACTAATACACCCTTTATCATCATGGATATAATGAATATAATTTTCAAGGAATATCTTGATGACTTTTAGTGGTATTTATTTATGATATATTGGTATAGTCAAAAATATATGAAGATCATGAAAATCACTTGGGAACTATTTTGAAAACCCTTAGAAGAAATGAATTATATGGGAAGTTTAGAAATTGGGAATTGTAGCTTCAGGAGATTTCTTTTGTTGGCCATATTGTCTCTAAGGATGGAATCTCTATTGGTCCTTCAAAGAAAAAAGAAATAAAAGAATATCTGTCACCGACAAGTATAACTAAGGTACACAGTTTTATTAGTTTAGTAGGTTATGATCAATATTTCGTCCAGAGTGTTTCCCAGTTGGCTAACCCATTAACCAAGATCACATGTAAAGGGGTTAAAATTTTTTGGACAAAATATTGTGAATAATGTTTTGAAGAACGAGAGAGAATATTTGATAGTGCTCCTATGTTTACTCTACCATAAGGTAATGATGGGTTAGTTATTTATATTGATGCTTCAACGAAAGGACATGGTTGTGTCCTTATGAAGAATGATAGGGTTATTGCCAATGCATCAAAACAACTAAAAATTCTTGAACAAAACTATGTAACTCATGATCTGGAGTGAGTAGCTGTAATCTTTGCTCTGAAAATATGGAGACACTATCTCTATAGTGAAAATTTTGAGATTTATACTGATCATAAGAGTTTGAAGTAAATTTTCTCACAGAAAAAAAAATCAACATGAGGCATAGATGATTGCTTGAACTATAAAAGTATTTTTATTTCACTATACACTACCACTTGGGGGAGGAAAATAAGGTGAAATATTCTTTGATCAGAATGGATCGTGGAGTTCTGAACAAGAGGAGAGTTGAAATGGATCATATTTTCATAGATCTAGTAAACATGGATATGGGAATAACCATCGAAGGTGAAACATCAATAATTTTTCAAATGGTTACCAAACCATCATTAATAGAAATGATAAAGAGTTCTTAGACTTATGATGAGGAATCTCAAAAGAAGATTTAAGCTGTGAATGATCGGAAATTGAGTGACTTCGTATATGGAGATGATATTTTGAAATTTTGGAAGAGACTATGGGTTCGTAACATACCTGATCTAAAAATGGAATTGTTGGATGATGCTCATTGATCAAACTTCTCTATACACCTTGGTAGCACTAAGATGTATAGTGATTTAAAGGAACATTTTTGGGGGGGACAATATGAAGAGATATATTGCTAATTATGTGTCAAGATATATGGTTTTTCATCAAGTGAAAGCTGGAAGACAACATCCTCGAAGAGTCATGCAACCTTTTCCCATTCCTGAGTGGAAATGGTATGATATTACAATGGAATTTATCATGGGGATACCAATGACTCATAGAAGGAATTATGCAATATAGGTCATTATTGATCGTCTTACCAAGTCAGCCCATTTTCATTATATAAGAGAATATGTACCACTTGAACGTCTAGAAAGACTATATTTTAATGAAGTTGTAAGACTTCATGGTGTACCCCTATCTATTATTTTTTATTGTGATCCCTATTTTACATCCATATTATGTAAAGTCAACAGAAGGCCCTAGATACTAAACTTCATTTGAGTACTTCCTACCACCCTCAAACCGATGGACAATCAGAAGACACTATTCAATACTTATAAGACAAGTTGAGATTTTTCGCACTTTACATTCAAGGTATCTGGGATCAATATTTAACATTGGTATAATTTTATTATAACAATAGCTTCTATTAAAGTATTCATATGTCACCATATGAAGAATTATATGGAAAGATATTTTGTGCACCAACTTGTTTAGATGATGTTGGTGAAAGAAAACTCGTAGGCCCAGAACTTGTTGAGGAAAAAATAGAAAAGGTGATGATTATCCAAACCCACATCAAAGAAGCCCAATGTAGGAAAAATAGCTATGCTGATAACTGAATGAAGGGTTTGGAATTTCAAGTAGGAGACTATGTTTTCTTGAATGTATCTTCATGGAATGTTGTAATACATTTCTGTAAGAAGGTTAAATTGAGTCCTAGGTACCTCCGACCTTTTGAAATTATAGAATGAATTGGAGTTGTTGCTTATCGTTTGGAAATGCCTCAAAGTCTCTCCATAGTTCATGATGTGTTCTACATACCACTGTTAAGAAAATATATGTCTGACCCAATGCATGTACTCACCTATGAGGAAATAGAACTGGAACCTGATCTGTCTTACTGCGAAGAGCCTATTAGAATTTTTTATACTAGAGAAAAAGTGTTGAGAAACCAGACAACTCATCTGGTGAATTTTCTATGGAGAAACCATAAAATGGAAGAGGCAATCTGGGAGCTTGAGGAACCTATGTGGACGATCCACCCAAATCATTTTACGCATTAATATTCTAGAAATTTCGAGGAAGAAATTATTTTATGGAGGTAATAATTTTACACCCCAAGGTTCCATGATAAGGTTCCCTTTGAATAATGCAGTATATTGTGTTGTACGCAACATGGAGTTTTAACACACCACGACCAATGAAACTATCTGCAATGAATAGTAATACCCAATTTTTGAAAATTTATAAATTTTAATTTTCAAAATGGACTTCATTTTTTGATTCAGGATATCAAAATTAGATGAGGGTGAATTTTTGGTATTTTTCGGAAAACGTTCAATTTTTGATGAATATTGAAAACACTACGTTAGAGTTTAAATCCTACATTTTTTAAAAAGTAATTAGTTATTTTATTTTAATTTAATTTAAGTCCAAATAGATAAATAATACCTTTATATTTTCAATGCAATTCATAGGAGTCATTTATAATATGTTTTGAAATATAAAATTTTATTGAACTTTTTACGGTCTTTTACACACCTTTTAGGAAAATTTGAAAATTTGCATAAAGCCTAATTTTACCACTCCTGTGAGTTGAATTTTATAAATCCAAGAGACATGGTTGACATTAGTATGTAAAATGTTGTTCAATAAGATGAAAATAATTTTTTGTGAATAGTAACTGTTGACTTTTATTTACCACTGTTAAAAGTAAATAGGGTAATTAAGTATGAAAATGATGTTATAATTACCTGAAAACATATCTTAATTCTATTAGATAGGTGTTATTTGTCCAAAAACTAAATTAGTATTAAAATATGACCACCTTTGATCCACATGGATTTTATTATGACATTTATTATTATTTTATTTAAAGGAGAGTTAAAAGTGTTAAATTCAATGTTTAATAACTAAACCATTTTGAATATAGATTTATACATAAGATAAATTAGATTATAAATATTCACTGAAAATATAAAAATAGTTCATACATAATGATATTTTATTTATAATTTTTAGACATTAAATAATTAAATTTATTTATTACACAATAATGAAACAGTGAATACCTTATTACTGAAAGATTAAAATAATTGATATTATAAATGTCCAAATAAATATAATTTGAGACTTTTGATGAATTAAACAAATTATATAGGTTAATATTACATTTTAGGGTTGATTAAATAATTTTTTTGGAATTAACCTATCTATTATGATTTTCCCTAAATCCAAATACTAAATATTGTCCAAATTGAAATAAATGAATTTTTTTTAAAAAAATATATTATTGGTCGATATAATATTCCTAAAAATATAATGTTCAGATAAAAGGCATAAATAGTATTATATATGTTATTAATGAACCACTTGAGGTTCTCTTGGTAGTTTATAGTAAGTTTATTAACCATATAATACAAAAATACAAAGAGACATGGTAAATTTCAAACAATTTAACTAAGAGTTAAATCAAAAAGATAAGGCTAATATGGTGACCTAAACAATTATAAAACCTATTGGTTGAGATTTTTTCGACCTATTACAACCTTTTCGTCGGAATAAATCTTTTTTGGATCCATTAGAAACTGAAAATGATTTTATTCGAAAATAATATTTCAAGCTTTTCTTAAGGTGCCCCTCACCCCTCTTATAAAAGAAAACATCCCCTTCTCTCAAAACTACACCTATGAAGCCATTTTGGCTTGGCCAAAACCTACCCAAATACCCTCGAGACTTCCCTCACATTAACCTAGAGTTCTTACTTTGATCATAAATCCAACCTAAGGAGCCATTTTGATCAACTCAAAAGGAAACACCCAGAGAAGAGGTAATAATTTCACCACCCTCTTTCAAGTTCTTTTCTTCTCCCACTTCCACTTTATTTGTTGTTTCCATACCAAAATAATAACTCAAGAACCTATTAAATATTTTGATGTTATTATAAATATATTAAAACAATTTTTTATTCTATCCATTGTATGAATGAAAAAGACACTATACGTGCGTACATACGACATACCATCTCCACGTTGTGGTGTAGTTTGTTATTCAAACACTTAATTTTTTGGTTGGGTATAATAATGAGTATAATCGATTTAAATAATAAATATAACATTTTAATATTTCATTATATATGATATACCTTCCAATTACATACAATTATAACATAAATATAATGATATTTTTGCTCGTGCAAACGTATAGATTACCATCTCCATGAACGCGATGAGATTAATTCCCCATCATAATCATTCAAGAATAATTTTCATTTTATGATTAAAAGAAATTTTTAATAACTTATTATAATTATATATATGAATCCAATACATTCTATCCATAAAAATATGTCTTACATAACCAAGTATATAAAGGAAAATTAATTAGTTAACAGCCGAAACTATGATACTACAGAAATATTATTAACAAAAGAATATTAGAGGATCATATATGATATCATATTTCTGTATATAGTCTGTGTATAATTTATTAACAATGATTTAACTATTATAAAATAGGTTAACTTACCTTCTGCCAAGGAAAAGTACAAGTTAAGGGTTAATTATACAATCTCGTTACTTATCTGAGGTTGTTAATATGTAAGTATCTACTGGGACCTCTTTATCACCCACATCCATGTTTTCAAAAAACATTCATTCAAAACATTTTTAAAATTTACTAGAATATTTTTTAAAGTAATTTATACCCTTATTTGAAAATATATGTTTTGAATGGAATCTTTCCGTTATTTAGCAAACAAGGTACTTTTTGAGCTTTTCGACAGAATTAAAGTAATAATGTCTTTTTTTAACTTATATGGAGGGGGTAACTATTTTCTACAGTTATAACATCATCAAGGCTTCCCATACCCACTTATAAGGTTATTTTTAAAATAAACATTTTCTTTTATAAATATGTGAATTTTTAATGATTTCAAAATAGAAAGAGGTATTTATTTCAAATAGTTTTCATTTCATATATGTCAACATCATTTGACAGATTTTAAAATTTTTTGAAGTTGATTTATTATGATACAAATCTTCCATATTGTATAGTAGGTTTTGTTATATGATTGATTGTGGATGTGTTATTTTTATACCATTCATGGTTTATGGTTAAATTATTAACATTTTGTATGATAATTTTAATACGAATGTTTATGTTATGTCTAAATATTTTCATATGATGGATGCATTGGACTTAGTAAATGATGTGTGGAACCCGCTATAGCTCCTCGATGAATCGGTAGGTCTCATTAGGAAAACTGGTTTCTTGGCACAAGGCCTTGACAAAATATTATTTTTAGTCTTGGAACAAGGCCTTGACTATGTGGTTAGAAAGTCTTGTATTATGCATTCCATCATTATTAAAATTGGCTATTGATACTGCATGTGATTATTCAACTTGTAGAATATCCATGTGAATAAGTAAATTGCATTATTTAATTTTTATTTTCAATATATTGATGAAGTTTATGTTTTAAAGTCTTATGTTTTTGTCTTAAATATTTTATTAATTTTTTATGCATATTTATGAATGTTTCCACTATATTGTTATCCTCACTGAGCATATGATCTCACCCCTGTCTATGTTTTATTTTTCCTAGGATGTGAAGAAGTATATTAGGATTGACTGATAGGGATAGTATAAGGGATATAAATGTGGTCAATGGAGACAATGCTGTTGTTTTTTTTCATTTTATAATGTAATGTAAAAATTATGTATGTATCTAGTGATTCCAAGGCTATAAAACTGATCGGTCTTTCGGGATTAGATCCCTTGTGATCATGCCAATGTTATGTAATAATGCACTGAATCTGGGTAACTGGGGTTAAGGCGTTACAATAATAAAAATATACTATATATATATGTAAATAGTTAATATTTTCAATTTTTTCATTCAAATATTATATCAAAAAAATATCACTGGGAGCTCTTCTGGAGGAACTAGAGGAGATGGTGGAGGGAACTCCATCCTTAAACCATGAGTCAGACATTGTATTTACTCTATCTACTCTTGTTGCTGCTGTTATGGACAAAACATCTCCTCCTCATCCAGCAGCTATTTTCATCACAAATCTTCCTACTACTATATCCATTGGCGCATCTCATGCTGCATCCATTGACGCATCCCCTCCTACTCCTAATGCATACTCTCTATGACAACAATCTGAGCTCACAATTTCTCTGGATACTGTGTATTAGATGATGATGACTCTCAATGAGCTAATCTTGATCTATACTCTGACATTACAAGGGTAACATAATAACTCACACACATCGTTTGAGGGTGATATAAACAAGTCAACATTTCTCGAAGGATTACTTGGTCACCTGCATACATTGTGCTTCATCAAATCATTGGGCACTTTTCAAACCCTCAGTCTTGGTCTGACTCTGAGTCTATGACTGAGACCCCATGGCCTCATATGAATACTTAAATTTCAATTTAAAATTAAAATTGTTAAAATAGTATTTGTAGTTAATTTTAAAACACCAATATAAATTATACTAAGATTAATATGATACGGACTGTCACCTCTATTCTCTTCAGTGACCATATTGCAAAAAATCCCCCCTATAAATTTCAAACTAGGTAACATTGATTTTTTTACTACCTATTTGAGTATGAAATAAACTGTTACATATAATGTTATATAAAATATATTTTTTTCAAAAAATTCCATATGATCCCTATACGTAATGAATGTATGACTACCAACTCGATGTGTCACCTCCTATCTCTCCTAGTTTGGGCGACCTGCCAATGATCTCCTTTGAAAACATCCAACCAACCCATGTGATTATAATCCATCCCAAACCTGATATGAATTGTAATAAAGTCGGTGGACTTGACATGCCTTATCAAACTATCTCTCTCATTCTTCCGACATTATTTTCCTTCACAAATTGTGCAAAAAATAATGGTAACACTCATACAAACACCCCTCCCATGTCTTCCAGATAGCTCCCCTAAAACAATAATAGATGGGATAACATAAACCCTATAAATAAATTATAATATCATGTTATTAATTAAATAATTATCAAAATTAATATTATTTATTTATTTAGCATCCAATGGTCAAACATATAGTGCTGAATATCAAAAGTAATCTCATCTCAGGTGACACGTGCTTCAAAAATATAATTTCTCAATGTAGAGTTGCACTATCCAATAACTTATGTGAAAAACTATGAAAAAAAAGAAAAATTAATAAAACAATTATTATATAAAAAAATTAATGAAAACTAACTAAAATACATATGTAAACATACCTCTGAATGCCCAGATCGATGTCAATATGAGGATTTCACACTGGGATAGGGTTAAGAATCATCAATTAACAAAGACCACACCCCATCTAAGTCCTCATTGAACCGCCAATAGAATTAGGATCAGATGATCCAACACCATGAACATCAAAACGTAGATCAGCCTCCAGCAATAGACAAAACAAATCGGGGTCAATTTGAAACAAGGAATGATTATTGTTAGAAAACTCTAAAAAACAACTATTATATATATATATAATATGATTATAAATAGCATTTAATAGTGTCAATATTCATCTGCATCCTTATCTTCATATCCGATGATGTTAATGTCTTCATATTCCTCCTAGGTATTATAAATTTCCATATGAGTTTTAGTTTCTTCATCTATTTTCATTTCAAATTCATTCGAAAAATCATTTACGTCTTTTTCACCATAGAACATTAACAATAGTGTGTCAACAAAGATATTCATTTATCTTCATGAAAAAATGTATTTGGAGCAGTCTCTTGAAAATTTGAATTCCATGCACTTTAGAAAAACAAACTTCACTTTGAGTAAATAGATTTCCTGAAGATTTAATTTTTATTTTTCTCCACCAATTACCATATTCTTTTGAAGTAGCAAATTAATGAGAATAATACATTTGATGTTTCTCATGTGATAATAAAAATTGTTCATTTACTACAAGAAGTCTCTCATATTTAATATCAACGATTCCATTGTGTGAATGAATATAAAATTCTCTCCGAGTATCCAACTAATACCATTTAAACATCATTATATTATTCTGTCCCAGATAACACAATTTATTAATTTCATCCCACATGACATATAAGTCAACTTTAGTTTCTCTATGATGACATCCTATCAAGAGGAAACCACTATTCACTTTTTTGTATTCCCCATATAAATGTGTATGGAAACAAAAGAATTTCAAAACATATGCATTATAAGATTTAAACATTTTTGGATTGTGGTTTAATTAAGACACACAATCGATTATCAATTTTATCGACATGTTGAGATAACCAATTTTTTTTAAATCAATTATCATTATAACATGTAATCAATTGATTTTATATGTTAAACAATAAATAATTTATTTTACCAGTTTTTGAAACCAATTGGAAAAATTTTATTAACAAAATTCTTCTAGAGCATCTACCATAATTTGTGGAAGATTTTTATTCATATATTTATCATATAACATACAATGAAAATAAGATTAATTTTATGTAAAAAATATTGTAAAATATTTCAAAGCATCACCAAGAATAATAATGGTGGAATTTATTCACTGTTGAGTAGAACATCTGTATGAGATCTGTGATGTTAATTATCTGAAATCCATTTTTCAAGAACTCCACTGAATCCAAGTTCAGGAAAATAAAAAATTGATAAATGATTACTCATTTAATCATCATTATTTTCATATTTATGGCCTATGGAATAGTTTTTAGGGATATTCAGATTCAAAATAATGAGAGCGGAAAATAGAAATTTCCATTGGAAAATAAGCTTCTACAATTGAGCCTTCAACCAATGAATTGTGATGTACTTTTTTCATGAATTTATGCATTCTTCTCTCTAATGGGAACATCCATCTAAACTATACAATACGTCTACATGTATTTCATTCAAAAAATGTATTATCAAATGTTCCATTGAGTCAATGACTGTTAATGGGAATATTTTTTCAATTTTATATAAAATTAAAACATCATCTTGTAGTCTACTTAGTGCATGGTATTCTATTGTCAGTAAAAAAAATTCAGAAAAAATATAAGATATTTCAGTTATCACATCCCATATCATTGAATTAATTGAACCTATTAATCCAATCTGCATAAGTATTTCCATTATCACATGACAGTCCTGACTTTTTAATCTGGTAATATTGTCATTTTTGACACATCTTCCCAAATTGAAAGAATAACCATATGAAGGTCATAAATAAAAAATCTCATGACAAAATAATTATCGATTTTATTTAGATATTGTGTATTCGACTTTATGATTCATTAAAATCAGTGGTTTTACATTTTCAAACAGTTCAAGTTCTGGTCACCTACAAATTTGGGAAGGATCTAATCCGGCCTTTACATTATCATTGGACATACATAGTGTATCCAGAATTTTATGAAAAAAAATTCAAAATAGTTCATCTCAATATTCATGAAATATTACATGTGATAGACTAACAAATCCAAAAAATATCGAACATACCAAAAAAATATTTGTTTTATATTATTGTGTTCTTTCCCAAATCCATTAATGTTTTGTTGGTTTATTGATGTCCAAATTTTATGGGAGTTAATGAAGTGAAAATTGATTTTACCTATGAACTTGAGATAATTTTTAGTGGTTTATCACATTCAATTATACCTTTTTAAAAATGATATTTGTTCATTCAAAAAGGGTTATTTGGATGGATGTAATTTTCTATGACAGTCAAAAAAGCAAGGTTTTTTTCCATTGAAAACCATAATCACTTTTTTCTCTCTCATACATTACAGACATGATTCTGGACCATTTTTACTCCATCCAGATAATATACCATATGATGGGATGTCACTAATTTTCCACATTAATGCATCTTCCAGTCAGAATTTTTTTTCTCAGGGACATCATATGTACTGATCCCACTACTCCCTAATTAATTTAATTCATAAATCAATTGTGTGAAATAAAAAATCAATATTCTTTATTGAATGTAATAAATTTAATAATGTAAAAAATATGTATGAAACCTTTAATAACATCCAAGTAGGTTAATTATATAGAGTTATAAAGATAGTACAATTAGAATATTGACTACCAATATAACAAAATGGATAAAAACCATAAGTAAAAATAATCAATTACAAATTTTAGGATTCTAAAGGAATACTCAGATGCGCGTTGTCAAAAATATTCCAGGAATCACCATCAAGGGGATGATTTACTGTTTTACTAGTTGAAATAATTGTTTTGTGCCATGAAATAAATTCCACTATGTTCTGAGACATAAATAATTGTTTCAATCATGTCGTAAGAGGGAAATATGTCAACTATTTTATAGGAATGAATCTTGACTTTCCTAGTTTAGCCTATTTATAACTCGATTTTCTACTCATGGGAAAACATACTAATGAATCTTTTTTTGCCATAATATAAGATAAAATCATTTGGAAATGGATGAATATTCTGATAACCAACACCTAGATTATGAACTATCCTCTTGCTTTACTAGAAATTTTTAGAAACACATTTTCTTCAAGTAAATTTTTTTTTAAAAAGAAAATATCTATTCAAAACAACTATTTGACATTCCATTATCTGATTTAATATCAATGAATTTATCAATCACTTCCAATTTTCTTATCTTGCATCCAATATATAAGGCTTACTCCATGGATCTCACAACTTATAAGATTGGGATGGTTCCAACTCAGGAGTTAAATCAATATCATATTGAGTTTCATTTTGTTAAATAGACAGACCTGCCACATCATGATCTGAATTTTAAAACTATGATGTATCTAAAACCATATTATTAGTAATTTCCCTAGAACATCGATCAACATTGTGATACCAAAGAACATAATCTAGTTGAAAACCAAAATGCAATAGATGGCATCCAACATTGTGAAATGTTTCAAACGTCCTCATAGAAAATTTATTACATAGAAATATAATTTTAAATTCTAAAACAAATACCGGTTTTGATTACCCAAATTATAATAAAGATTCAACACCCTAAATATATACAGGACTAAAACCAGAAATATCTAGATTCCTATGCTAATTTATCCAAGTTCTTTCATATAATAATGACTATTGACGATTTTATTGTTCCATATTTTTCTAAAATATATTAAATAAAAATTTGTTTTGAATAATATGATATTAGGAAAACACAATCCAAAAAATAGAATAAATTTAAATTCACTTTACAGAAAATTTATAATAATTTCTATTATCACATAGTTATTTATAGTATTTGTTTTAAAATTTATACTATTATACACTAATCTAAAATAATTTATAATAATTTATATTAATTACATCTAATTGTCAGCAATTGCAACTAATTTATACTAATTACCGAAAATCAGCAATGGAACAATTTCCAATGGATTGGGAGTAGCTCTTTTTTCCTACGACTCATCTCCTTGAAACATTTTATGACTAAAATCACAATGAAAAATCTCTACCGACGTAAGAATATCTTTTTTTGTATGGAAGAGTGTTGATATTAGGGATTCCTCTCTCTTCTACTCCCAATTATTGTGCATTATAAAATGGATATTCAAACATTAGAGAAGATTTTTCATAGTTATTTCAGATAGGGAATGTAGAAATTAGATTAGTCATTAGATAAAAGAGCCTCTTTTTCCCGACTACTCATCCCCTTGCATGTTTCTCTCACTGAAATCAATATGAGAAATCAGACCCAAAGTATGCATATTAATTCTTGTGAATATAAAAAATAGATATCCTTATAATGGAGTAGTTTTTTCATAGTGATTTTAGTGAGAGAATGTTTCATGGGGATGAGCTATTGAGAAAAAGGAATGCCTCTAATCCACTAGAATTTTTACCAATTTTTTTGTGAATTATTTTGAATTGTTTTGAATTATTGAAAATTATTCTAAATTATTTGTAATTATTTCTAATTCAGGATAATTATTTCTAATTCTTACTAATTATTTCTTACTACTGCTAGTTATTTGAAATTAATTCTAATTATTCATAACTACAGCTAATTATTCCTATATACTACTAATAATTACTAACTACTACTAGTTTGTAGCATATATTGATAATTATTATAACTCCTGCTAATTATTCCTAACTAAATCTAAGTAAACATAACTACTTCTAATTATACCTAACAACTGCTAATTACTTCTTAATAATCCTAATTATTACTAATTAATCCTAATTATTCCAATTTATTTCTAATAAATCCTAATTAATCCTAATTAATCCTAATTATTCCTAATTGTTTATAATTATTCCTAATTATTTCAAATTATTCCATGTAATTTCTAATTATTCATTATTATTCATAATAATTACTAATTATTTTTAATTATTACGAAATATTACTATATATAACTAATAATTACTAATAATTACTAATAATTACTAATTATTACTAATTATTCTTATTTATTCTTAATTATTGCTAATTATTCTTTATCATTCCTAATAATTCTTAATTATTCCTAATTATATCTATTATTACTAATTATTCCTAATAATTCCTAATTATTGCTAATTAATATGTGTTATTCCAAATTAATCCTAATTACTGCTAATTATTCATAATTATTGTTAATTAGTACTAATTACTGTTAATTATCTCTAATTTCTGTAAATTACTCCTAAATACTGCTAATTACTCTAAATTACAACTAAATACCCCAAATTAATCCCAATTACATCTAATTGATCCTAATTACTGCTAATTAATCCTAATTACTGTTAATTAGTCTAAATTGATGGTAATTAATCTTAATTAATACTAATAATTGCTAATTACTTCTAATTATTCCAATTTACTGTTAATTATTCCCATTTACTTCTAATTATTCTTATTTACATCTAATTATACATAATTATTCTGAACTATTAATATTATTTATTATTAATTCTTCGTTATTCTTAATTATTGCTAATTATTTCTATTTGTTTGTAATTATTACTATTTATTCCTTAATATTACTATTTGTTCTAAATTATTACTATTTAATCCTACTAATTACTGATTATTATTATTTATTACTAGTTATTCTTCTTTATTAATAATTATTCATATTTATTACTAATTAAGCATATTTATTACAAATTATTCTTATTTATTCATATTTATTCATATTAAAAATTATTATGAATTATTCCTAATTGTTCCTAATTGTTCCTAATTATTCTGAATTATTCCTAATTTATCCTAATTTTTCTAATTATTACTAACTATTAGTAATTATTACTAATTATTAATAATTATTAAGAATTATTCATAATTATTCATAATTATACCTAATTATTACTAAATATTCCTTATTATTTCTAATTATTCCTAATTAATCCTAATTAATCTAATTCATTCTTATTGAATCCTAATTAATACTAATAATTCCTAATTAATCATAATTATTCCCAATAATTCCAATTTTTTCCTAGTAAATCCAAATTATTCATAATTGTCATAATTAATCATAATTATTCTTTATTATTCTTAATTATTCCTAATTAATCATAATTATTGTTAATTAATCCTAATTATTATTCATTAATACTAATTACTTCTAATTAATCCAAATTATTAATAGTTATTCCTAATTATTCCTAATTACTGTTAATTATTAATAATTAATTCTAATTATTCCTAATTATTCCTAATTATTACTAATTATTCTTAATTATTACTAATTATTAGTTATTACTACTAATTATTCCTAATTATTTCTAATTATTACAAATTATACCTAATTATTCCAAATTATACAAAAATATTGCAAATTATAACTAATTATTACTAATTATTCCTAATTGTAACGAATTATTACAAATTATTCCAAATTATTACAAATTATTACTAATTGATTTTAATTATTACAACATTTTGGTAACATTCAATACATGGGTGCCACCTAAAGGTGCCATGTAATTGGTTGGCCACATAACCTCAAGTGCCTTTCCCCAAACACCAGAGGCTGGTGACTAGTAGCAAGGACTAAGGTAAGACAATAGGGAAACAATTCCCCCCATGAAAGAGTATACACAGCAGAATAAACTATAGTAAATAGTAGAGGAAATAGTTATACAATAAAACAGAATTAAACAACAGAATATTGATAGTAATATACAATTGGAGGATATATAAATGATGCATGCCACATGTGGACAGAAAAGAATCCAAACAATTCACAATGCTGGAAATACAATACTGAAACCAAAGTAAAAAAAAAACAAGTAAACTCCAACACCTTCACAAGCCTCAGCTTGGTCTGATGCTCTCCATCTCCACTATCAATCAAGTAACAAATGAGGAAGGGTGCTTTCTCTTATCAATACATGCAACGATATAATCTATTTGGGACCAAAAGAATTACCCAAAAAAGGTGTGAGATGAATCCCAGTAGGAAACCACTAGAAGCTCTATGCCTAACTATTAGTGAATATATATAGCATACAACAAAATAGAAAGTGCTCAAAAGAAAAAAATCCAATAGCATTCAATTGAATTCATTTTCATTTATTATTAAAATCATTGAATCATGTAAACCAAAGGATCTACCCTAGCTCGGTAACTCCTATGCAATTTTAACAAAACAGATATCTTAGCAGGCCATCTAAACAATCATGTAATACCGAGTCCATGTTGGTGATTTGGCTTGGTGGACTTTTCATAATTATTCAATTATTCAATAATAACCCTTTGGGGAATGTTCTCATAGTCTAATCCCCCTTGATCTAACATAAGATCAATTCAGTTAATAATGATCTTCTAGGTAGCTCTTACAGTCTAACACCTCTGGTCTAACATTGCTCAAAGAATTAACAAAAGACCACTTGGGCAGCTCACATTGTCAACACCCCTCAGCCAACATAGCATCCATATATTATAAATGAAGACATGGGAAACTCTCATGGTCTAAGACCTCAGGTCAAGGACCACTTAGAATCTCTCATAGTCAATACCCCCAAGGCCATCATATTAGTAAAACATACATAAGTGACCCTACCTCGGGGTTCACTCATAGTCAAAATCCCCCTTGGTCAAACATTCACAAAGCATGTCAGAAGCATCTCATATAATCAGTACTTCCATCCTAAAAAATCAAGGCATTGAAAACAATGCAATTCTAATAGGCATTCTGGCCAAATAGTTATAACACTCAATCAAGGGAAACACACCCTTAAGGTGTCCCATAAAGAAGGAATCTAACCTTACGCATATGAAATTACAGTTTATTAATCAACCAAACCATAGCATATAATAAAAAGGGTTTAATTCCAAATTATGCAATACCCCAAATGTGGGTATGCAAAACTTAAACATATATAATCCAAAGACGATAAAAGGCACAAATCACCTAAATTGATATCACACGATTGATATACATCAACGTTGGCCATTGAATCGGCCTATATCGGTGTAGATCTACAAAAGGGGTGAAAAAAGTTCAACCTTTAACAGCCAAGAAGAAAGTAAAAATCTAGAAGAAAGGATCTTGGTGTTTTGAGAACTCACCAGTGGGATTCCAACGTAACTGACGATGTCTCAATTGGATATCGAATGGAGAATCGAGAGGGTTCGACGTTTTTCTGTCCTTCTACCATGATCATATACAAACCACTACATAGAGAAGATGTTTATGTGGATGAGACATGAACCTGCTCTGATTTATCAAATAAATAGAAAATTACATTACGTGTTCATTAACTATAAATTTGGTTTATTAGCATCAATCGGCCCCCATCTTAAGTAGTCTGCCAAGTCACCACACAACCCTATACTTGGCCGTTACACAGCCAGTACATGGATGTACTCGGTGACTGGGTATATGATGTGTACTCATAAGTTCACGGTGTATACTTAGAAAATCCCAATTTCATCATTTATCCTCATGAACAACCTGAAATCGATACATACCTGAAATGATGTTCTGGGTTCTTACAAACATCCCCCCTTAATGAAATTCATCCTCAAATTGCCCTTCCAATGGGGTTAATGAATAAACTGTGATCAAATTTGGCCTCTATGATAGTACATCGACCATTATCTTCCAATTTTCGTCATGTACTCACATGTGTTGCCATAACACCCATACCAGAGCAACAAACTAGCCACAGTGAACCTTCGTGCTCTGATTCATGATCCGGATTGAGTGATCCTCGAAGATTTCATCCTCCTCCAACTCAACCTCCATAGGATGAAAACATGACCCAGGTTTGAAAAGTAACACTATATCTAGGAAACATGGAAGACATCATGCATAGCCCAGTATTTTCAAGTAACCGAAACCGATAGTAAATCTTCCTGAATCTCTCCAAAACCTCAAACAGACCAACAAATCTCGATGCGAGCTCCCCCTATCTCCTAATCCTCCTATGTACCATACTCGGTGTGGAAAGTATGAAAACATGATCTCTAACCTTAAACTCTATAGGCCATCTTCGTCGATCCACATATGATTTTTGGCGAGATTGTGCAGTAGCCATCCTCTTTTAAAACAACTCCACATGCTCTGTGGTCTCCTTGACAAGACAAGTTCCCATCATAGCGTTAACTCTTTCCCTTATCCAATGTAGGGGTCACCACTATGTCCTACCATACAAATCCTTATAAGGATCCATATGAATCGTTTCCTAAAAATTTTTATTGTAGGAAAAATCCAAAATGGTTATGTACCTCTTCCAAGATCCCTCGAATTTGAGTACACATGCTCGAATCATATCCTCCAAAACCTAAATAGTGCACTCAGACTAGCCATTTGTCTGGGGATGGTAAGTTGTACTCAGAAGTATATGTATACCCAAAACCATTTGTAGTCCCTACTAGGTAAGAAAAGAAAACCATGCATCCCTTCCTGAAATAATAGAGTTTGGATCCCCATTAAAATGTACTATCTCTCATCTGCACAACATTCCAAATTCATAAACACTGATGGTTTATTTAATATGAAAGAAATGAGAAACCATCATGAGCCTATCTCTAACAACCCAAATATCATCATTGCCTCATGGTGATCTTGGTAAACCTTTCATGAAATCCACTATGACATCATTCCACTTCTACTCTGGAATCGGTAACAAATTTAAAACACCTTCCTATCACTAATTCTCTGCCCACACCTACTGATAAGTAGAACATATCATTAAAAAACTAGGTACATCCTTCTTCATACCTAGCCACCAATACTGGCGATGTAGATCTTGATACATCTTGATGACCCCATTATGAACTTCCCATTCAGAGGCATGAAATTCTATCCACAACTCCTCATGTATATATCTTGACACCAAAATGTGCCCCTAAAAATTAAAAACCTCATCCTCTCCTATGATCCAGCAAGGAGTAGGGTCCTTGCCAGACACACTCTCCTATTTGATTGGGGATTCGGAATCTGATATCTATCTCATTTACACTCGATCAAGTAGAGTAGAGGTAAAAACTATAGAAGAAAGAAACATCTTACCCTATATATTGTGAACTTCCAAATACATCTTAGAGAATGGATCCATAAGCTGCCACTCACCACTAGCCTCTTCAACTGCCTGAATCCGAGTCCTCCATCTCAATGCATCAGCAATTGCATCGCCTTTTCATAGTGTGTAGGCAAGCAGAAAATTCTTAAACAGAAGGTACTAAACCCAAATTAACTTTCTCAAATTCAAATTAGGATGTGTAAAGATATACATGAGGAATTTTTGGTCAGTGAATACCACAAAATTCGATCCCAAAAGATAATGTTTCCAATAACGCAAAGTATGGAAAACTGCAAGAAAATCGACATCGTGCATCGAGTAATTACTCTCATGTGGCCTCAACTACAGAGACACATACACAATGACTAATTACACTTGCATATGCACTACTCCTATCCTGAAACCTGATGCATCATAGTAATTTTTTTAACTATTTCTCGATTCAAGAAAAATTAGGATTGGTGTTGAATTCAACCCTCCTTTCATCTCTTGAATGACTAACTCGTAGGAATCTATCCACAATTATTTCACACCCTTCTTTGTTAGTCCCATTAGTGTAGCTCTTAAGCATGAATAGTCCTGAATAAAGTGTTTATAGTAACTAGATAGCCCTATTAAACACTGAACCTCAAATATGTTCTTTATCTAATCCCAGGAAACTTCTTCTCTCACTTTCTCTGGGTCTACTAATAATCTTTTATCTGAGATGACATGACCCAAGAAGTGAATCTAGTCTATCCCAAAGTGGCATTTTTATATATTAGTTTATCACTGATTCTCTCTCAGTGAACCCAATAAAATCTAAAAGGGGGATTTAATGGCCTTGTCAAGTGTGTGAGTAAACCATGACATCGTTAATGAAGACTACAATAAAAGAATCCATGTAAAGATAGAACAATAGGTTCATTATTTTCATGAAAACTATTGGCGCATTCGTGAGCCCGTATGGCATAACCAAGTAATCCTATAGAATATACCTACTGTAAAAGGATGTAAGAGGTATATCTGATGGTCTATCACACAACTGATGATAACTAGATATCAATTTGATGTTTGAGAACACTAAGGATTCTGGAAGCTGATCAAAGAGATCATCAATCCTAGGTAAGGGATAATAGTTATTTACCGTCAACTTGTTCAGATTCTGATAATCCACAAAATCCTGAGGGTACCGTCTTCCTTCTTTGAAAAAAGTTCTAGGGAATCCCAAGGATATATACTGGGTCTAATGAAAACCTTTTATTACAACTCCTCTAACTACTTCTTATGCTCATGTAACTCTAATATAGCCATCCTACATGGATGAATGGACATCGTTGCATCTCCTAGAACAAGATCAATAGAGAAATACACTTTTATCTCTGGAAGTAATCATGAAAAGTAATCTATAAAGACATCTATAAAATGATCCACCACTAAGGGAATGCCAATCTATGAAGTCCCCTGCTCATCCAGATATAAAATAGAAATCTGTGTTGTGATTCCTCCAAACCCATAATGCTTTGGTCTAGCTCTTCTCACCTAGACATTCCATTTTCCATTGTCTAGAAATTCCCCACCCTCTTGTGATGTGAAACTCAACCAGTGGCGATAGCAGCCAAAAAAGGATTGAAAGTTGACCAAAATGTCTATTACAAGAATGAAATTTGAGCCTATTATTTCTAAGACCTAGAGGTCCAATAATAATTAACACTCACCAACACTAAGAGGTCACTCCTTACACTGATGTACAATAGCTATTCTAATCCCCAACAGAGTTTCTAGTGTTATAACATCCTCATAATAATGGATACCGCCCCCAAGACTCACCAGAAGAGAAAAATATATAAAAACTATGGGATCCACCTATTTCAAAAGGCAAATATTCTAAATTAAAGGAAACAAGAATCATACCTCTAACTGTAGAGGGTTCGAGATCCTGGTCCTGCTAGGTCTGATCCATCGCAAAATAATAACCTATACCATAGCCCTACGACCATGCCTCGCTACCCTAAGTTGATCCACCCTACTATTAATGAAAAGTTGTGATCTAGCTACGATGACCACAACAACCTCCTTATTATGAATGGCCTAATCAACTCCAGTTCCTCGACTGTTATGAAACTGGTGGTCATTCTCCTGAACGTGGAGGCATAACAGATCCATTCTCACTCACTTCAGGGGAGAAAATCTGGAAAAATGATGAATCTGGCTCATCTTGCTACAATATCATGTCTTGATAGGGTCACATAGGAAATTTGGTTTTGTATGTCCACTACTTTCACACTTATAGCACACAACGTGGATACCTGGAGAAACATATGTGCTACCAGAAGAACCCCCACATGTTAAATCCTTGGGGTGCATCCTACTATCGATCAAAGCAGTATTAAACCTGGATACTAAACCTCTTTGGATCTCATCTCTAATATCACTCAGAATGCACATGATAATCAATACCTAATTTATTATAGCAGTCACCATAGTCAACCTGAATACATTGACCTGTGATCAGATGTGAAACCTGAGACCATCCATAAACTACCTAGATAGTGAAAACTTGTCACCTCCTATAATAGGTGTGAAATCCTGAATCTATATGATAAAATAAGAATAATCCATCACTGAAAGAGTTCTCTTATCCAAATGCATAAACTCCTAGGCTCGGTCGGCCCTCAACGTCTCCAGATAAAAGTAATCATAGAAGGTCCTCAGAAACTCTTCCCAAGACATATCACAATGATTTCTCGCCTATGAGATAACATCCCACCATATATTGGTGGATTCACAGAGAATTTATGTCATGAGGTTCACCACCTCCCAAGATGAATCTCTATATTCTTTAATATTTAAAGCATGACATCCAACCATGACTCAACAGCCTGTGGTCCTCCATCCCTTGAGAAAGTGGGAGGATGCTGCTATTGGAAGACTCGTGTAAACTCAACCATAGACGGGGTAGGATGTGGTGATCTTTGAAATGTCTGCATCATCCTGAACAAGATATCATTGAACATTGTATCAGCACTTACATTTGGTATAAAATCTAGTGCCATGATGGGTACTATAGGAGGATCAACTAGTAGTCATTGTTCTACCATTCCCGGTGTCTGATCATAACCATGTACCATGAATACAACTAGAGGACGTCTTGGTGGAATGACTCTACAAGATCAAGTAGACACCTCACTATAATTTTTTAAAGTACAATAACTTATATGTGCAAGAAGAGAAATAGATAATAAAAACATTCATGTTTTAAAAAATAGGTTTACATTATGTGTTGAAACACTACACGACGTGTTACGTTAATCATTAACATGGGCATGTATCCCTTAATACTTGGTCATGCAAGACCCCATATATGAAACATGTTCCTCAAGAAACTCAGCATGTACTTGAATATTTCCTCCTACCCATGTAGTTCTACATGGCTAGAACTACATGTTTCTTCCCATGTAACACTACAGAGTGTGTTCACCCTTAACATGACTTGTTTTACAAAGGTTCCATACACCCATGTTGTTAGTCACATATATGGATACACAATCAACTTATAAATGGAATGTATAAGATAAAAACAGTTTTTACAACCTAAAATTATTCCACTAGTGTCATTAGTCATATGGACAAATATATGGTCTTTTACAACACGGTGTATACTACAAGTACACATCGTGTTCTACCAAACATTTTGCAACCCCATGTGTTTGCTCAAATGGTTAGTTACACGATCAACACTACATGGTGTGTACATAAGGTACATTTTGTGTACTTAAGAAAATTTATTTCTTCTCGAATAAAAGGAAACATGTCATGTATTCATAACAACAAACTCTGTGTTTTCGGGGTTTTCCATATAGTAGGCCTCTAAAACATCTCTGGAGCCACTAAAATATAAAAAATTTATCCAAGGCATGTCATGTCTCGATCTGTGAGATCCCATACTCCATGTGAATCAATTTTTTGAATCCATATTCATATCATAAATTTACATAATTCAAATAATGTTCAACCATGTACCAAGAAATTCTGATCAAAGAGGGCCCAAAACATCTCAGGGACCAAATATTGGCCTCCATTAAAATAAAAATTTACTTCTATCAATACCCTATCAAAATATAAGGTATTTATATCATCAAATATAACCTAATAACATGTATATCTAGTATAACATCTATCACAAAAACATGGAATCAGTAATGCATCCTAAATAGAATGAAAAGAATGCATGACATGTGATCTATAGAAAGTTCATATCTGATGAATGAGATAGAATACCCCAATCTAATCAAGTTTCAATTGAAATATAACAACAATGATATTAATAATAACATCAATAAACAAGTGAATAACCCAATAGTGAAATCATATCAACTGTAACAATTTCATAACAAGTAAAATTGCAATATTTGAGGTAACTTGGCATTTACCTATAATAGCTTAGCTACTCCCAGGAAAATCCTATTACCAATTAACAATTCCTATAAATCCCAGTCCAATGGCTCCAAATAGTATGGAAAATCATAAATTAAGTCCTTTCGATACCACTTTGTAATGTCACGTATCCGGGTACCACCCGAAGGTGCCCCATAATCGGCTGGCCACATAACCTCAAGTGCATTCGCCCAAATACCAGAGGCTACTGATTAGTAGTGAGGGACAAGTAAAGTCATTGGGGAATTTATGCCCTCATTTGAAGAGTATTGAAAACAGTGTAACAAATAGTAAATAATAGTGGAAATAATATTACAATACAATAGAAGTAAACAATGGATGACTGATAGTAAAAAAACTGGAATATTTATTAATGATTCATCTCACATTTGTCTTGGAAAGAATCCAAATATGTCACAGTGCTGGAAATACAATAATAAAACCAATGTAAAAAAAATATATAAACTTCAATAGCATCGCATGCCTCATCTTGGTCTCATTCTCTCCAACTCCAACAACAATCATGCACCTCATGAGGAAGGATTATTTCCCTTATCTATACATGTAACCATATAATCTATTTGGGTCCAAAATCATGACCCAAATAGGGTGTGAGACAAATCCTAGTAGGCAACCATCAAAATATCAATTCCTAACATTCATTGAAGATATATAGTAGGTAATATGCACGAATGATTCAATAAACGATGAATTACAAAAAATTAAACAATATTACAGTGTAAAATTACAATAATTATCATTTATTATTCAAACAATTGAATCGTATGAACATTGGGATCTAGAAAACTCTTTGTATCCCATGTTCAATAGTAACAAAACATATGTCTCATAAGACCATATAAAAAATCAATTAAGATAGAGTCCAAGATTTTTACTTGTCATGGAAGACTCATCACAATCATTGAAATATTCAATAATGACTATTTGGAGAATGTTCTCATTGTCTAATCCAAACGTAGTCTAAAATAACATAAATTCATTTAGTAATGACACTCTGGGTAGCTCTCATGGTCTAACACCTATTGTCTAACATTTCACTAAACATTTATAAATGACCACCTCGATACCTAACATAGTCAACACCCCTTGGTCAACATAGCATCAATAAATTATAAATGACCACCTAGGTAGATCTCACGATCTAAAACCCTAGGTTTATGACCACTTGGAATCTCTCATAGTCAATACCCCCTTGGTGAACATAATACTAAAACACAAATAAGTGACCCTACAATGAGAATCTCTCACAGTCAAATTCCCCTTGGTCAAACATTCACAACACATATCACATGCATCTTATATAATCAGAAACTCCATCCTAACAAAAATATGCATGGAAAACAAAGAAATCATAATATGCATTCTAGATCGAACAATAATAAAAATCAATCAAGGGAATTGCACCCATTGGGTATCCCATAAACAAGGTATCTACCCTTATTCATATGGAATTACCCTTTATCAATCAACCAAACCATAATAGGCAATAAACATGGTTTAATTCCAAAACACGCAATACCCCAAATTTGGTTATGCGCCCCATTAGGATATATAATCCAACAACGAACTATGAAAGGAACAAACCACTTAACATGATATCACATGACTGATATACTTGAACATCAAACCTATTATCAGCCTAGATCAGCATAGATCTATAAAAAGGGGAAAAAATTCATCCTTGAATATCCCAAAATAGAGGAGGAATCAAGAAGAAGGGCTCAAGGGGTTTTAAGAACTCACGATTGGGATTCTAATGCACCATGAGGTGTCTCAATCGGATCTCTAATAGAGAATTAGGAGGGGTGTGAAGTTTATTGGCCCTTCTATTGCACTCCTGTATGAACCACTGCCTGAAGAAGATGTTTCTAAGAATGATACATGACCCAACTCGGATTTATCAAATAAAAATAAGTGCACACGACATGTTCATTATCTGTACACACTATATATTATCCTCAACCAGAACTCATATTAAGCAGTCTGTTAGGTCACCACACGACCTTATACCCACCTATTACATGGCCAACACATGGTTGTATGTGGTGACCAGGTACATGAGGTGTAATCATAAGTACACCGTGTGTACTTAGAGAAAACTCATTTCTTCTTTTTTCTTAGAAAACAACCTGACATCAGGATAACTAGCTGAAATGAGGATCTGAGTTCTTACATTATTACTAATTATTAATAATTATTATTACCTATTCTTAATTATTCTTATTTTTCACTAATTATTAAAAATTATGCAAAATTATTTCTTATTAATCTAAATTGTTACAAAATATTCCCAAATATTCCTTATTATTTCTGATTATTACAAATTATTACAAATTATTAAAAATTATTCCTAATTATTCATAATTATTCTTAATTATTCTTAATTATTCCTAATTATTCCTAGTTATCACTAATTATTGGTAATTATTTTTAATTATTACTAATTATTACTTACTATTCCTAATTATTACTAATTATTACTAAATATTGCTTATTATTCTTAATTATTACCAATTATTCCTAATTATTCCTAATTTTTCAAAATTAATCCTAATTATTTCTAATTAATGATTATCAATTATAATTATACATAATTAATCCTAAATAATCCTAATTAGTCATAATTATTCATAATTAATCCTTATTAATCCTTATTATTCACAATTAATCCAAATTATTCCAAATTATTCTTAATTAATTCTAATTATTCAGAATTAATCCAAATTATTCTTAATTATTAATCATTAATCACAATTATTATTAATTAATCATAATTGTTACAATTTAATCCTTATTATTACTAATTAATTCTAATTATTACTAATTTATAATAATTATTCCTAACTATTATTAATAAATCATAATTATTAAAAATTAATCCTGATTATACCTAATTATTGTTAATTAATACTAATTATTATTTATTAATCCTAATTAATACAAGTTAATTCTAATTATCACTAATTATCACTAATTATTCTTAATTATAACTAATTACTTCTAATTAATATTATTTAATTCTAATTATAATAATTTTTTATTATTTTTATACAATTTTTAAAAAATTACTACTTATTAACACCTACTTTTAAAAACTATCCCTAATTATTACTAATTATGACTAATTATTAACAATTATTAATACTTTTTCTAATTAATACTAATGACTAATAATTAATAATAATTAATTTAACTATTAATTAATACTAATTAATTCCAATCACATATATTTGAAAAAAAATGAAAAATTAAATGATCTAATTCAAATTTAATTTAATTTCTCCTAATTTAAAATAATTATAACTAATATCAAATAAAATGAATTAAATAAAAAATAAAATATATAAATAAATATGTTAAATTGAATCTTTTAGGGTATTTAAGCTGCAAATATTGCATTGATTTAAAATTTTAACATAGAAAAATTTTGAGAGAGAAAATATAAGTTGAGACGTAGAGAGGAGGGGAGAATGGAGTGGAATGAGAGGAAAAACTAGTTGCGGTATATCTAGGAGAGATTAATTGTGGCGAGTTTATTTTTGAAAAGTCCCATCGTAATAACTTCCCCTATTAATTAGTATTCATGCTTAAAAATATATTTGCAATAGCTCCCATCAAAAATACCAATCTCCCAACATAGCATTGGGATAAGGGACAAATTTAGTTTCAAATACTAGGAAATGCTGCCTAGAATTTGCGATGGGTTCTTATGCCCATAACAAATACCCTTCCTGTGGTTTGGCACGCAAGCCATGCCAATCCTTTTGCAATAAGTGGTGTCCACCCTTCTCAAATATATAATTATTTGTTACTTGTAGAGGGTCCCATTGTAAATAGTCCCTCCCAACGGACTATTTATGAGGGGACACTTCCCCATTCCAAATATCCTGTCATAAATATTACATTTTTATGTAGTGTATCTTTCACATAGAGCTTATAGATATCTCTAACATTATAAGTGTTCTTGATTATAATGAAATGGGCTGACCTTGTTAACAAATCAATCACCACCCAGATAGAATTCCCCCTTAAGTTGTATTTGGTAATCCAACTACAACGTCCATGGATAGCTTGTCCCATATATAAATTGGCACTAGAAGAGGAAAAAGATAACGAGAATGTTTCAAATTCTTAGTCTTTGTCTATTAGTATGTGTAATAATGGGACACGTAATCAATAATGTCATGATTCATACCCAACCACTAGAATTCATATCTCATGTCATAATTTATCTTTGTTGTTCCCCAATGAATGATCCATGAAGAAATATGAAAATAAAGAAAAAAAACATCCTCACAGATGCTAGGATACCAAAACGATCCCAAAAAATGAGAATACCATCTGAAGAGAAAGACCAATAAATAACTATCTCCCAACCTTATATGGTTTCTTGAATTCATCTGAACTTGTCATCTTCCTGCTGAATCTATATAAAAGAATCATGGAGATATGATTATAACTAAACACTTGTTAGAAACATGCCAAAAACATCCTCCTCATCATCCATATAAAACAAAGTCAAAATCGCCTTAACGTTTCGCTCCTCCATTGACTCTATGATAGCTCATGATGGAACTTTCCAACTAATATATTTTTCAAAAACATTCCCCACACCTAGGGTGTATGTGATGTTGATGTCAAATGTATGAAGGTATTACACCAATTATATTTGTTTGAGATTAATTTCTTTCTAATAAAAGAAATATATCAAACACTTATTATCATAAAATATTGTGATCCTTTCTCCAATAAAATAATGTCACTAATATTTATGTGTATGCATAACTATGAGAAAATGTAAATCATGAGTGGGGTAATTATTCTCCAGAGCTCGAATTTGAAGCAAGTTGTTAGCCACCACATTTTTATCATACATGGGAATATATCCCAAACCAACAGTAGATAAATAATTAAAAACCACATACCCTTTACTGAGGTCATTTAATATAATAATAAGAACTGATGTCAGAAGTCATTTTATCACATCAAAAGAAGACTGATACTTCAACTCCTATGTGAATTTCACCCATTTCCGAATAAGATAGGTCAAATTTGATGCCAACATTGATAAATCCTTAATAAACTATCGATAGTATCCTATAAGACCATAGATTATTAAAATCTCAAATACATTAAATGGGTCATCCCATCAAAAAACATCCTTCACCTTCTTAGTATCATCTAATTAGGATTTCTTAGATATCACGCATCCAAAGAATTTCATTTCTTGAATCCAGAAGATTCATTTAAATGATTTCACTTTAAATAGTTACTCCTCGGTATTTCTAAAACCAAACACAGATAGTACTCATGAGTGGGATCAGATCTCGAATAAACCAAAATATCATCCAAAAAAACTAGAAAAAAAGTGTTGAGATACTGATAGTATATATAATTCATCCAATCCATAAAAAATATGGGAGCATTATTTAATCCAAATTCCATCACAAGGTAATTAAAATACCCATACCTTCTCTTAAAATCTTTCTTCGGTATATCACACTCCCGGAATCTATGATAATGATAACATGGCCAATGATCAATCATAAAAAAATCACTTTCCCCCTTTAACTAATCAAATATATTATTCACCCAAGGAAACAGATACATTTTCTTAACCATTACGTAGTTTAACTTCTGATATTCCACACATAATTGGAGTGAACTATCTCCCTTCATAGAACAGAGAATAGGGATTTCCTAAGGGAAAAGACTAGAAAAAAAAATCACATAGAAACCAGATCATCAAACTAACTTTTTATCTTTATAAAATAATCTAGTGACATATGATAAGAAGGTATCAAAATTTGATGAGTACCTAGGACCAGGTCAATCATAATGTCGACTTACCTCCATATGGGAATCCTAGAGAAATCATCTGGGAAAACCTCACGAAAATATAGAACAAAAAGGTAAGATAAATAACATAGGAAACAATATTTGGGATAAATTCTATAATAAAAAAACTAACCATTGAGTTCTATATGTTTTGATATTTCATGAACAGGCCTCATATTCCACTCCCCCTACATCACCCATGGGAATCCATCAACCATAAGATACTATACACTATGATGATAAAAATCAACCACTACATGATAAAAAATAATCCAATCCATTATGATAATGATATCAAACTGATCCATATCAAGAATGAGAAAATCCACGACTAACTCAACATCAGCTATCTATTTTGAATAAGAAGTACACTAAAGCCCCTTCTCATTAATCTTCCATATAGTGTTTATAACTATGTAATAAATTACATGAGAACTATTGGAAGTTGAAGTATATAAAAACAAATATATATAATTGAGAGTGTAGAATGAGTATCAAATAAAGAAATCTCTACTATGTATTCAATAAATATGGTTCCTCTCATTATCACTAGAAATGATCTACCTCTACTGGAAACACATCTATTCTGTGAAGGTGTTTCACTAATGAGACATGTAGATGGATCCCTAGAGTATTTGAAACATCTATGTATGATGTAGAAGCCTTTGGAACCAATGAAACCAGATCATATCGAGTTGTAGACATAGCCTAACAGATGCCCTACATATGATGATAACGTCCCTAACCATCACACATCTTTAGAGGTGATGTATAGAAACCATAATTTTTCCACATGATGTTTTCATCATTTTAAGAATAACGTCAGAAAATTGTTACAATCCAGTTTCCAAGGGTTTAGTATCTACGGAATATTAGGACCATCCATCACATGAGAAATGTAAGACAAAAAATTAATTTATAATTTTCTTCTTTATCATTCTATGACCATGTTCACATTAGTACATGTAGTAACATGTGGATATATATCAAATAAAGGGGTGATCTAAAAGGCCCTTAAGAGGGTGAATTGGGAACATGAATCAATATAACATGAGAGATCACAATCATGATAATCATAACAAAATTATATGACAATCGTCATAATCATGAGAGAAAACTTTAGATAATATCACGAATTATGGCGACGCATAAAACTAAAACATCATGTCTTATTGGTGAAATACTGCACATAGATGCAAATAAAGCAATCATATTATTCACTCACAACAAATGTGAATATTAATAATATATTAATTGCTACCTAATATATCATCATGTTCACTAATATTATACATTATCCCATGAGATACATCATATTACCTAATGCATTACAGGGTTAAATAACTTCTGGCCCACCCATCACATCATAACATTTACATAATCATACATGCCACACATAATGTATACAAATATTAACAATGAAATAACCACTGAAAAGAAATGTGTTTCATAAGGATTTCATAAATAATTCATTCATGAATAACCATTAGGATTTCGAAAAGAAAAAAGAAGATCTTGTTTTTTTAGAAATCATCACCTGTGCATGAAGAAGAAATAACCCAATATGAATCAAGTTGTGTATTGGAAACAAGAGTTATTTTGGAAAAATTAGATTATTTGTCATAAAATCATATTGGAAACAAGAATATCCCTAAAAATAATAGTAAAAAACAATTAAATTATTTTTGAGGAATATTAAAAGTTTCCACACACTAATAATTGTCATGAAATAATAATAAGCCAAATAAAGGATGTTGGGTTCGAGAATCCCCTTACCAAATTTGTGAATGGATTCTCCAATTTTACTTAATATCCTTTATAATAAAATTAGATTGAATAATTACATAATTCAGAACTTATTATAAAAGTATTTTTTTTATTATAATTTTAATAAGTCAATTTATTCTCATTTTGATGAGTTATGAAGTTCAATTTCTTCATTCTGGATGCATGGGTTTTAATGATTGGTTCAATTGTATAAAAGAATTGATATTCATGTAAAATGAGAACAATTATCCAGAATTAAAATTATATATTTTTAGTGAACCCCCAAAATTATATGTGTTCTTATATATGTTTTTCAGCAGATGTGAGTTCAATTTATTAAATAAAACTTTAATGATAAGAATTCAGATTATTTTGGCTTTTTTGGTCATCATGAACTAGTTTTGATTTATTTTTAAATATTATGATTATATATTATTACTAGAACATAAAAAGGTTGTAATAAAAATTTTAATATTTTAACCATTATAATGGTTTTATGAACAAACCTGAAGGTTTTAATAGAGAATGAAAACTCTTCATCCCAGATGGTGGTGAACCGAAACATCACGGACAATTTTTTATTTTTTATTATAAAAATAAGAAAAAGATACATTTGGTGAGGAATATTATATAAAAATAATAAAAATATAGTATATATTTAATACAAGATTTATCATGCCATATTATATACATTTGTTGAGGAGACAATAAGAAATTAAAATAAAATTAAAGAGAAAGAAGAAGGATTTTACATGTTAAATATATTATCATTTAGAATGACATTAAAAAACTTGGGTTTGGTATTTTTTTTATACAAGTAGATCTTGGATGTGGGTAAGAGGATAAGGAATATAATTGGTTAGAATTTAGACATGCTCAAAGACTTTTGAGGTGTGAGGATAAGAGGTCATAAGGGTGGTAATTATAAGGGAAGAGAGCAATTATTGTTTATTATTTTACTCTATAGATTATTATTATGTCCCATGAATAAAAATAGTTTTTATTACCATGGATAAATAAAGTAACTAGGGAATGAATGATTTAGATAATGTTGTTTACATCAGTCATTACACAACAATTCATGTATTTGTCTTAAAATGTTAAATGCCAAAATCTATTATATTTCACCAATCACAAAAAATTAAACTATTATAGAAAAATCCAAAAATGCGCACTAATTTTTTTATTGTGTATATTTAAAAACAAAAACTATATTATGAATTTAATTTTCTAAATATTACAAATTTATTTTTAAATTAAAATCATCATTCATAAAAAAACATGTTTAATATTATAACTGAATTTATTACCCTTCAAAATATTAATTAAGGTATAATAATATTTTTATAATTATCATAAAAATAGAATATTAAATTGAAAATTTATTTTATACAAATTAATTTTTAAAAATAATTATATTATATATAAATTTGTAAGTAAATATTTATGTTTTACAAAAATTCCATCATTTAATTTATCTTTTCAAAAACATTTATTTACTTATACCATGATATAATTATATTACATATTTATTTATAAGATGCATATTTTTTATAATTTCATAAGGGAGGATACTATTATAACTACCATATTAATACTCATATTGGCCATATTTCTATTCCAATGGTCATATTACTATTCCAATGGTCACATTACAAGTACATGATGATTAATAAATAACCAAGATAATTTAAACGATCATCATTACAGTTATATCTAATGAACCACCATCATATAAAAAAATATATAAAATAAAATTCATTCATTTGTATTTTTATTAATAAATTATAACTTAAATTATGATTATCTATTTCCATTTTATAAAATCTTTCGTACATATATATAAATTGAACCAATCAGGGAAATCAAGGAAACAAACACTCCAAAATATAAAAATTGAATATTATAACTCCTCAAAAGACAATAAATGGAATTAAAAAATTATATTAAATAAAATAAATTTTGAAGAGGTTCTCATTTGATGTATTAATGAATATAATTTTGTTATCCATGACATTAAGTACATGTTCTGAACATTTTCAAACATACAGAAAGGGTTTTCTCTTCTCACTTTTATTTATGTGAGATATTCCTTAATCACCACTCTTTATTTTGTGTGGAGTATGTATAATACCATTTGATTTATCATATCACGAATATCATTATCTTCATGGTATTTATTGCTTCATTTTATTTTTAATAATTTAATGTGGCTTATGATTCGATTGAGTACAAAGTGGAAAGGGATTCTCCCCAAACCTCCATTTTTCATTCATGTTGTGATTTTTCACTCCACAACCAATGTAATTATTAATTATATATATATATATATATATATATTTTCTAAATGCATTGTATTTTTTTCAAAACCATGTATCCAGATCAATCATATTTCTTTGGTGGGGAAATACATGTTCGGAAAGGATTCGTTTTTAATTCCTCTGACTAAGAAAGCCCGATCTAACGAATATTCCCCATTTCATATTCATTTTAAATTATAACTCATAATATATTTTAATAAAAAAATTAATTTTTATGAAATAAATAATTTAATCGTGATGAACTATATTAATTCATTTTTTTAATTCAAAAAAATTATTCCTTTCCCTCTTTAAAGACTCTTATATTTTCCCTTCACCTGCACCAAAGTGGCTCATTTATAATGTTTCTTAAAACAAAATTTTACATGATTGACATCATTTTCGCTTCAAATATTTTTTTTAACCATATTAATTTCATGTATATTCATGATTACAATTTCATTTTATGACAAATACATATGATTTTCCAAAATAACTCTTCTTTCCAATGTAAAATGGAATTTATCTTAGGAATTTATCAGGGATTTTATGATATTATTCTAATATATGATTATGATTCAAATATTTAAATGTATTACCAGACATGTTTATTTAAATATAAATATTTTAAATAAATTATTAGACATATGAGGAAATCATTGGACTTAGTAAATAATCAGTGAGCCCCATAATAGACCATCGATGCATCGGTAGGTCTGATGAGAAAAATAATGATATGGACTTGGTTGAGGCCTTGACCACTTATTTTCAGATATGGTTTTAGGTGAGGCCTTAATCATTTATTTTAAAATGTCTTTCCATATGCCTTGAAAAGAATTTTCAGATTCCTGGCCATATGAATTCCCTCATTACTATATTAGTAATTGATAATTCATTTGATCATTCAACTAGTAGAATATCCATGATTACGTTTCTTTTCATGTGATTATTTATAGAATTATTTAATCATATTTTATTCTCGCCATAATTTTCTGAAGATTATTTTTTAATGGCATGTGGTTTTAGTTATTCATTATTATATATTATTCACATTAGATTTCGCAGAATTGGTTACACTATAGAGTATCTGAGATCACACCTTTATTATGTTTTATTTTTCCCTAGGATACAAACATATATATTATGAATACAAGTCAATGAAAATATAGGATTTATGGGGTGTTCTAGGGGAGTTGATATATTTTATTTCATTTTAATTTGTCAGGAAAAAATTAGGTTTTTATCTAGTTTTCCAAATCCACTAAACAATTTTTTCTTATTTAATGAGATTTCATGTATGGTACTAATGTAATAAAAATAGGGCACATATTATATGATTCTAGGGTTGGGGTATTTACAGTTTCTATTAGATAAATTTTATTCGAAAACATTGAGACTAAATTATTAAAACATTGATTAGGGAAAAACCCCTAAGATTGAATTTAAGGATAAATGGATAAGTTCATCCTAGAATTTTTTTATGGTTGAGATTATTTGGGTATTCCTAGAAATATATCCACGTCAAGATAATACATGTGGATGTAGATCTAGAATAGATTTACCTATGTGTAACAACTCTAACAAGGTTTCCATGGATGATTCAGGGTATCCTAGAACAGAACAATGGGCCTTACTATGAACTTAGTTTGACACTCCCATAAGATATTCTTAAGATAATTAAAATTTTCTTGAAAATCCAATATAAAGGATTTAAAAGTAAATATGTTCCCAAATAAACCATGTTTAAGGTTATGAGATTAGCAATGAAAAAATTTATAAGTTATGATAAGAATTTTTTTAGATAAAAAATTATGCATTATGATTTATAACCTAATTAATGCTATACCATTTTTTAGAAATGAAACATAGTGGAAGAAATGTAAATCATATCAATTCATAATTTCCATGATGGACTTTCACTCTAAGTAAGATAATGACACTAGATAAGGAGCTACAACTAGAGGTGATCCACTAATAACTATACTATGACAGCTAACTAAGGTTATGAATAATTATGTTACCCATATAAGGCATCCTGATACAAAATGTGTAGGAACAATGTTAGACCATTTCAGGAGACAACAAAATCCATCATTCAATCAAACTACAAACCCCTTTGTAGTTGAGTAGAGGATATATTACCAAAGAAATATATTTTTATATTTTGGAATTAATGTAAGGGAGAATGTTGTCTGGGAAAGTTATTATCTCTCAGTAGATGAAAATAAACTGTATTAATTAATTCAAAAGATTAATCAAGAGGAAGATATAGAAATATTGGTGTATAAGGACTTTGAAAAACATATCAGGGAAAAATATTTCCCTCATGATTATTGAGTGGATATGAAGAGACAATTCTTTAGTCTAAGAGAAAAATAAAATGAAAATGTTGTTAAGAAAGAAGCCAAAAATACTAGGTTATCAATGAATATTGTGGATTATATATGCAATCTAAAAGGAAATATTGATCGATTCTTTGATGTGTTAAAATAATTCCTCTGAATGGCACTGGTCTCCCAAAATTTCTCATCATATGAAGATACAAACTCATTAGATATAAAGACAATGAATGAATACATGAAGTATTATAAACTTGAGGGAATGATATAGAGGAATAGGAAAATAGTGGAAGAGATAGATAAAGTGAATACGAGAAATAAGGGATTTCCCAAATTTGATAATTGTGGGAAGAAACACCCTCGTACAAGCCTAAATGGAATAAAATTTTATTACATGTTTGGAGAGAAAGCTAACCAGGATCATGAATCTAAGGGATATTAATAATCATGAGAAGAGAAATTTCCATACTAATGTATATGGGGCTCTATAAAAATTAATATCTCATGCATCAAGTAAATATAACTCAGAAAAAGAAAATGGGTCAAGTTCAATATTATGATTTTACTATAGTTGGAGACGAATAATTAATGTATTTTTCATTTTTGTATTCAAGAATAATGAATCATGAAATAAATAATAATTTAATTAAAATACTACATCTTTACAGATGTGGAATAACTCATATTTTCTTTACAGTTGTAAAAGGATTAAGGTATTAATATATATGGTATGTGGGATTAAGAGCTACAATTTTTGGGTAAGATTATTTTAAGTTGTTTTTTCAAATTAATTGACCTTACTTATTATTTTTGGGTTCTCAAATGTAGATAGAAATTTTTTATAAGAGTATTAAGATAAACTACTTATGGAATAGATCAAGTTAAACTTTGGAAATTATTGTCCATTGATAGGATGTTTTAACATTATTGGTTTTAGTAAAAATTTAATAGTTCATGAAATGAATTAAGGAAGATATGATTTGTTAAAAGCTCTTTAGGAATGAAAAAATTATCATGAAAATTCATTTATAGGTTTAAGGGATGATGTGAGTGTATATCAAAGCACATCTAAAGGGTGAGATAATTCTTATGACATGGAAAGAAATCAATAATTTGTAATTTATTAATTTCATATCTAGATATTAAAATAATCAGTTAAATATAGAAAAAATATTTTTGGAACAAAAACATTATCTTCTTACATTTCATTCTAAGAAATCAATAGTCTTTTAAACGAACACAAGATTTATTGTTTTGTGATGGTTAATATTCTAATGAACATGTTCTCTATCAGTCTCCATCAAAACATTATAGTTTTATTTATATTATGTTTATGTTATCGTATTTCAATAATTATTTCCTACATGATATCCTAGTTTTTTTGTGACCTTTTTTATTTCAGTTTCCCTCTTATTAAGAGGATATTTTATTTACCACACTTCTGATGTTGGTTTACCATTATATAATTTTAAAGTATCAATGGTTGTTTTTCTATAGTAGAGTTTCAAATTTAATGGAGTAAATTTATTAATGGATGTTATAATGTATCACCCCCAGATATTATGGTATGAATCATTTAAATGTAAATTTTTTCAAAAGAATACAACACTATGTTTAAACAAAAAATGATATACAATTAAATAACTATATATTAAAATGACTTTTATAACATGGAAATTATCTTTTTTTGAATTAATATCATTGTACAAATTATGAAATTAATATAATATATATTTAATCAAATTTTTTGACATTAATCCAAATAATTTTTTAGTCATAAGATAAAAATAAATCAAATTTCAGGCAAAAAGATATATTTATCTAAAGATAGTATTGCAACATTTTAATGGAAAACTTGTTTTAATGATAAATTTTGAGACTTTTATAAATTCTATTAAAAAAATAAACATCATTTTTAAAGGATTAATGTCATAATTATCTTTATTTGAAATTTGGGTAATTTCTGAAAATATTTATTTTCCACTGAATAGTGAAAATAATATTTTTTATAAAACTATCCTTTTGACTATATTAGTAGTCTATTTATTATTTGAATACTAAACTCACCTATGAATGTGTAAATAAAATTCTGGTATCTTATAAATAAAAATATGGTATATTTACATCATGGTATAAGTAAATAAATGGTTTAAAAATGATAAATTATGTTTTGGAAATTTTGTGAAACATAAATATTTATTTTAAATATTATAATTAATATAATTTCTTAATAGAAAATTCCATTTCATAAAATATATTCATAAATTTATATTTTTTGTCTTATGATTATAATTTAATTTTATTACACCTAAATTAATTTTTCAAAGTGTTGTAAAATCAGTTATAATTTGAAAATCGGTATTTTATGAATAAATGATGATTTTATTTAAAATATTAATTTGTAAAATTAAGAAAATTATTTTCATGAAGTGATGTTAATTTTTTATTCTATATGTTTATAAATTATTAGGGTTTTTTTTGGGATTTTTCTAAAATTGTTGTCTTTTTGAAGAATATTGAAATACCGTAATTTAATGTACTTAAATTATAATCCAAATGCATGAATTAAAACATCATGAATGATACAAGAAACCTTGGTTCAAAAAAAATGTAATAATTACATTATATTTTTCCAATAATCAAATATGTTCATAATATTGATCAAAAACAATAAACTAATGATTAAAATAGTAAAAAACTCCCCTCTCCCGCACTATTAATACCACCATCACCACCTCTTCTCCTCAAACTACCAAATAATTTATTGATTATCGAATTCTACCCATTTCTTATCCCAAAAATATCCTCAATGTTATGTTCTTTTTTATAAAAAAGAACCATTTCAATTTTGATTAAGGAGATTCTCAAGGAGAATAATTCACGATGTAAATCCCTCTTCATTCTCTTTCAATTTTTTAAATTCATTTTATTCTTATTCAATCATTACCTATTTTATTAAAAAATGAAAGATAAATACATTATATTATATATTATGTAATTTTATTATGTTAATGTGTGATCCTTCACCAAATGCATTCTCCTCCCTCATTTATTCTAAAAATTAAAACATAATCCGTGATGTACCGATTTACCGCCATCATGGATGATGTGACTTAATTTTTGATCACCACCATCATGGATAGTTATAAAACCATAAATATGGTTAAACCATACTTAATTATACATATTATAATTAATTAATTATTTAACAATTATATTTGAATTATATTACTTAATAAGACAAAACTAGTTTGTGACGATCAAAAAACTACCAAAATAATCTTACCAATTATCATTAAAGTTCTATTAAATTAATCTCCATCGTAAGTAGAAAAAATAATATATAAACCATTAAATCTTATGGATGTTAATTAATAACATATAACATCAATAATATATATCCATTTCCTTTTTACATGATCTTTCATACATATATACTAGTGAACCAATCATGGAAACCAAGGAAACAAACACTCCTGAATGTCAAAATTGACTATTATAAATCGTCAAAATGTAAATAAACGAACATAATAAAATTTTATTAAATTAAATACTTATATAATAGTTTATGAATAAAATTATTAATGAATATAATTTCATTGTGCAGGATGTGAAGTATAAATGCATAACACTTTCATACATAAGTTAATAGTTTTCCCAACTAGCTTTTATTAATTTGAGTTACACCTTAATCACCATTCATTATTGTGTGTCGGGTGTGTAAAATTAAATTTTATGTATAATATCATGAATATATTTCTATTAATTTTATTAAGTGTTTAATTTTATTATTATTTATTTCAGGGGTAATATGATTCATTTGAGTACAAAGTGGTAAGGGATTCTCCCTAAACCTCCATTTTAATCCTAGTTTTGATTTCTCTCTCCATACCCCAATGTAATTTTTCATTATTTTTATATAACAATTATAAATAATGTGTATATGATCAAAAATCATATATCTATATCATTTCATATTTATTTTATGGGGAAATACATTTTATTCAATCCTCCATTTCTAATTCTTCCTGATAACCCGTCCTAATTTAACGGAACATCCCAATTTCATACTCATTTTCAAGTAAACTACATAATGTTTTTTAATAAACCATTATTTTTATGAAATCACTAATTTCATCAGGAAAAACTATCTTAGTTCATTTTATTTTTAATTCAACAATTTATTCCTTTTCCTCTTTAAATACTATTTTATATTTTCCCTTTAACCACACTGAAGTGGATCATTTCTAAATTGTCTTAAAACGCATGTCATAACTAATTTATGCCTCAAATAGTTTTTCCCCATTTTATTTAATCTGTTATTCATGTTTATAATATTATTTAATTATATATACAAATGATTTACCAAAATAACACTTATTCTCAATGTGAAAGGGTATTTCCCTAAATAATTTGTCAATTATTTTATTAAATTATTTTTATCCATGATAATGATTAAAATATTACAAGGTGGTCTGGGAAAAATTTATTTAAAGATATATTATTAAATATATTATTCAACATATATGGAATTAATTGGATAATGTATGTGATGGGTGAGGCCCGAAATATCCCCATGATGCATTAGTAAGATCCTTGAGATAAAAATATTATGGACTTGGTTGAGTCCACACCCATTTATTTTCAAATATGGGCTTGTCCAAGGGCTTACCGATTTATTTTCTGATGTATCAGTTCATTCATCGATGGTATTTTTTTGATTTACAAAATTATGCATTCCCAAATTATAATATTTGTAACTGATAATTCATGTGATTATCTGACTAGTATAATAATTATGTATAAGATTATTTCCATGTGATTATTTATGGAATTATTTAATCAGATTGTAATCCTTCAATATTTTTCTCAAGATTATGTTTTAATGACTTGTGTTTTTTTGTGATTCACCATGCCTTATTATTAATGTTATTTTCTGCTTCATTTCTAACCCTTGTCATATGAAATACCCCTTTCTTATATTTTATATTTTCCTAGGATACAAATTTTTATATTATGAATAACATGGAGGGATAATCTTGAAATTTATGGGTGTTACCAATGGATTTTATATGATGTATTTCATGTCATGTTGCAATATAAAAAATTATTTGTGTATCTAGTTTTCCAAATCTACTAAAATATTAGGTCCATTGGGATTTAATTACTTCTACGCAGTAAAAATTTAATAAAATAAGGCACCATCTTTAGGATACTAATGTTGGGGTCTATACATACATAGAACATCTAATGAACTTTACCCAAGATTGGTGGATTTGTAATTCGATAGGCCACTGATCCAATGAAATTAAGTATTTCATAGGGTCTAATTTACCAAGTGTTATGTTTAACATAATCTCCCAACCGCATGACTATATTCAATGGTGATATTTGAAGGAATACTTTTTCTCCAATATTGAACTCAAATTCCCTTAAAAGGTTCTCATCATAATTATTTTTTTTCAAATCTTAGCTTATTTGACGTGTTGTTGGATTCCTTGAAAATTCTCTTTCATCTCTTTCACAATATCAGGTCTATGTTTATTTTGTTGTCTAACTTTATCCCAACAAGTGGGAGTTCTACATCGCTTCCCTTATAGATCTTCATATAAGTTCTTTTGAATACTTGAATGGATGTTGTAGTTATATGAGAACTCAACCAATGGGATATGTTGATCCCATACTCCTTTTAATTCTAAATAGAATTTTCTCAGCATGTCCCCGAGATTCTGAATAGTACTTTAAAATTGGACATCAGTTTTGGGTGATAAGTTCTGCTAAAATGCAATTTAGTACTAAAATCATGTTATAAAATTTTACAAAATTTATATGTGAACCTTGGATCTTGATTAGTTATAATAAAAAGTGGAACCCTATTAATCTTGACCACATCCTTAAAATATATCGTTTAATGTCTTTCAAGTGACAATTCTTCTTGAATAGTGATTATTTGTTAGTATTGGTGAATCTATCAAGAAAAACTCATATCACATTATTCTCTTTCGATGCTTTATGGAGACCAGAGTTGATGACTATAGTGATGTTATTCCATTTAAACATGGGTCAAAAAAGGTTTCATCACCCATTTGGAATTATGTTTCTCTGCATTAACATTTTAACATACCGAACACCATGAGATATAATTCTAAATATCCTTCTTCATGTTGTCCCGCCAGAATTATTCTCAAAGATCACTATACATCTTGGTACATCCGATATGGATCGAGAATGATAAGCTACATGAATTGTTGAGTATGTCCTTATTTATCTATGGTGATAAAGGAACAAAAATCCTAGTTCCAAATTGGATGAAACTATCCTCATGGATGTATAAATCATGAAGATTCCTTTCCTTTATGGATTTCAACTTCTTTTGAAGACCCAGATCATTTATTTTTACCTCCTTGATCATCTCCTGGATAGATGGTTTGGAAATCATATTGAAAAGATATGATGTGTTCACTACAATTATTATATCTAAATCTATCAATTGAATATCTGGGATGATTGATACTTCCTCAATTAGAATCATGGAAAATGTTTCAGGATCATTTCTACTAAGATCATCAGTTACCTTTTTCACCTTTCCCAAATAGTAATGGATAGTGTAATAATAGTCTGTGATTATATCTAACCATATTCTTTGACACATGTGCATATCCTTCAGTGTGAAAATATACTTTATACTCTTTTAATATATATATATATATATCACATTTAACCCTAGAAATTGTTCTGCTATATTATCAAGGAAAAAATCACACATGTTATCTTTTGATCATGTGTTACGTGGTTCTTCTCCTGGATATTCAACTTCCATGCAAAGTAGGATATCACATTATAATTTTTTATGAGTACACATCCCAACCCTTTATTTGATGAATCATTATATATTCCAAATCCATGTCCACTTTTTGGTAGTGTGAGTAGAGGTTCATTGAATATCCTCTTCTTTAGTTCCTCGAATATTTACTGACAATCTTCCATCCAGACATACATTACCCCATTTCATATTAACATAGTTAGTGAGCTATAAAATACAGAGAAATTTCTCACAAAACATCAGTATTAGTATAATAATCCAAGAAAACATTTAATTTACATGTCACCAATGGGGATACGACATTCCTTAATTACTTATTTCTTGGAATGGTCAACAAATATTCCCTCACTTGTGATCACATACCCAAAATATGTGACTTTATATATCAAAAAGTCACACTTGTTGAACATGGAATATAATTTCTCCTTCCTTAATGTCACCAACACAATTCATATACATTACTCATGTTCCACATTTCTCATGGAGAATATTATAATATCATTTATAAATACAACAAAATATTTGTTAGGGTAGTATCTAAAGACTCTATTCATCAAATCAGTGTAGGTTGTAGGGGTATTAGTAAGTATCAATGGAATCACTATGAAATCATAATTCACATACAATAAATACAAATAAATCTTCATAATATCTTCATTCATCCCCTTTAGTTGATGATATCCATAATGAAGATCTTCATTTAAGATGTACCGATCTCCACATAGTTGATTGAACAAGTCACCAATCATTATAAGAGGAACATTTCCTTTATGTTGACCTTATTGAGCTCCCAGTAATAGGTAAAAATCTACAATGATCCATCATTCATCTAGAAAAAGAGCATTTGGACACCCCAAGGTGATGCGTAGGGAATATGAACCATTTTTACAAGTTCCCTTGTATCTAATTCTTTATTTACTCTAGTTTGATATGGGATATCATGTTGGGAAATTTGGAGCTAGGAGTGGATTTAGGTATAATTTCTGTTGGTCAGAGTATAGTAATCAAGAGGGGGTTAATTTAGTATGTATAAAAATTTCCATTTAAAATTTTATCTTAATAGGTTTCCCAATAAAATTATACACAACCCAGTTAATAAAAGTAACATGGTTATGAAATTTTGACTGTTTAAATAACTTCTCATAAGATTGATTAATTCTTGGTAATCTTAATATCAGTTATTAACATCATTTTTGAAGCTATTGTAATAAGAAAAAACAAGTATAAATTCATTACATGATTAATTATCAAATTAAATATAGTGATTTCTGAATTATATAGTAAAATAGATAAAACTAAATTAAATAGCACAGTCGATATAAAACAAGTGGTTCGGTCTCAAGTCGAGACCTAATCCATTCCACTTGGTGATCACCTACCCCTAATCAGTTTATATAAATAAACGTGATCCACACCCGGGATCAGGGTTAACAATAGTACACATGACTGTCTAAGTCACATGACCTTGTCTATATTTCATCATGGGTTTGAAATACCAGGTCACACATGGACCTCTTCCACACATATCTGTGAGAATACACAAGTGTAAGATGATGTATGAGAAAGGATATATTGTACCCTTCACTTTAATGGTGGAGACAATGTGTGTTTTAATACATACAGACACACAAAGCTGGAAAGATAAAAAAATACAAAACAGAGAAAAAATGAGGAGATAAGGTTATAATTTCTCTGAGTGTTAGTTTATGCAGCTCTAGACTTCTACGATGAAGCAGATGCAAAAATTGAATCCTCCTGAGGAAAATAGAGTATCACAAGTCAGCTAGATCTTGTTCGTATTCTTCATGGAGTTGATAGTGCGAAAATGTTCTCGACCCTAGGATTTGAGTATTCTTTGTGTGTTCTTCATCCATTTCAGGTTTCATGTGTTGGTTTTCTTTCATGAATGCTCGTTCTTATTCATTATCACGCGGAAAATTGTTTCTGTATTGTCAATATTGTCTCTAATTTCTTCTATCCACATTGTTTTTATTCTTTTATTCATGTGTTGGAGCTGATAGGATGCATGTATTCTACCCCTTGTACCTCATACATTCCGGTGATATTTCTAAAATGAAACATTTATTACGTCAGTGCATTTGAAAGATTCAAAAATGACCATTAGAAATTAAGTTGAAAAATGACAAAATAGATTAAGAAATAGATTCACAACTTATCTGGAAATTGTGTCTTTTTAAAAGGGTGTCTCCTTAAAATTATTTCTCCTCGAAATGGTGTCTCAATGAAAGAGTGTCTCCTTGAAATGGTTCTTAATCGAAATGGTGTCTCCTTGTTTCTCATTGAGTGGTGAGACAACTATGATGGCACAATTTTATAAGGATCCGGAACCAGTATCCCAGATGTAGTGTCTGATCACAGTGTCTAGTCACGATGTCTGGATGGTCACGGTGTTTGGGTCATAGTGTCTGGGTCACGGTATCTAGGTCATGGTGTCTGGGGAATGGTGTCTAGGTCATAGTGTCTGGGTCCTTTTCCAGACAAACATAACCAGTGGGAGACTCAGGGTTTCTCAAACTTAGCAAAATATTTGTACACAGACATAAACAGTGACATTCATAGAATTAAATTAAAATTAATTATTCATTAGATAATTTCATTATAATCAAAATAGTTTATAATAATTATTTTATTCCTAAAGAGACTAGACATATGTACACAAGATTTTAGATATATTAAATTTGAGTAACAAGCTTTACAAAATGAATAGGATTTGTGATAATTAAAAAATGATAAACACATTATGAGTCTAAAAATATCCCCCTTTTGATGATTAAAAATCATGTGAGGGAGAGATCTATTCTTAGGTAATGTGTCTCTTACTTAGTGTGCATATAGAATACATATTTCATCCCCTTTGGTATTATTACAAAGAGTAAATAAGAAACAGGAAATTAAAGTTCACAGTGCATTAGATGGATAAATAGTGTCATTAAAAATAGTAAGTAACAAGAATATAGAAATCTTCCCTAAAAAATATATTAGTCACTTTTCATCATCACTGGCTTGCCTTATCTTTTCCCTTGGCAGAAGAATCAGAATAAGAATCCATATGAGCAGAGTTAGAAGTGGAAGAAGGGAGTGAACTAGTTGAAACAAAAGGTATTGGGAGTCCTTCAAAAATAGAAGGGACCATGGTAGGTGCAGTGGAATACTGAGGAAACATTTGATCAAGAATAACCAGTATTATATGAATCAGATCTAGAGAGGTAAACATAAATGTAGAGTCATGGGAAAATAATGAGAATGTTGGAAAACTAGATCGTAGGTGTGCAGCTGTAGGAGTGAAAACGACAGTACTCTGGACATGTAGATAAGGCCTCAAAAGATTGATGAAGTCTACAATGATCTCACCATCATAATTCATGGATTTCTCAAAGCCATCCTTGTTATCCATAAAAATATCCAACAAAGGAGTGAAATCATGGAGCTTTTGGACATGAGTTTGGAATTCTCTATTGAAAGGAGGGATTCTCATATTCTCTACAAGGTATATGAAGTTGTTGGTCATGTCATGCTTTGACATGAGCCTATTGAAATATAATTCCACCATCTTAGTAATCTCTTCTTGAGATTCATTTTCCATTTTGGAATGAATTCTCACCAAATCAAGAACTCTGTCACTGTTCATAACAACTTTAGATAGAGATTCTTTATCAAAACCACCGATCATCGCCTGAATTTCTTCATTGACAACTGTTCTGAGTATCTCATTGTCTAAAGAGGGTTTTGTTGATTGTACAGAAGTATGATAAGTAGTAACAACCAATTTTAGGGACATCAGTTGATTTATAACTTTTTAGAGATAGCCCTTATACTCATCATTAAAATTGATAAGACAAATAACATGTTCATGCATCTCTTGAAAAATATTATTTTCTTTCTTTTAGCTACCTTTTCATCTAAGGTGGTTAGATTTTGTTGAATCATGTGGGATATTTACTATGGAATCTAACTAAAAAATGTCATCAATAAGATTAGAAACAAGTTCTAATATTAAGTTCATCACTCTCTTAATTTCTTTAACTATACCTCTGAGGGTCTTTACATGATCAGTTAATTATTTATTCCCAACTCTGAATTCTCAAATCTCATGAAGCATCTTTGGTTGAAACTGTCATATGATCTTTTCCAACAATATGAAAACATATCTCTCACTAAAATTGGTTATTGTAGCCATTTGGGTATTCATGAGTTTTTCAACTCCTGCCAATAGGGTAGCTTTAAAAGTATTCAAATCATCCTTACTAACCATGTTAGATGGTTCATGTGAAGGCTCGAGAATAGGGGTTGTGACAAGCTTACGATCTTTGGCAGAGATAACATCAGTAGCAGATTCCAATTTTAATTTAAAAAAAGCTGACTTATATATTCATTAAATTGAGACATCATGGGAATCATTCCAATCAAAATAACTATATAATTTATACCATGTATCTACGGAGATTGGATCAATGGGACTAGGGACATCAAAAAGGATCCAGATTCAGGTGCTGATCCCCCTAAATATATGTATACATCTCAAGACTGAGAGATTTAGATCCTTGTTATATTTCCAAAATTTAATCCCTGATATCCTCACCCATTTCCTTTCTATCTAGATAAAAATCTTGCTCCATTCTATCTTTAGAAGATCGAATAATTTCAGGAACAGATTATTCCTCAGCATGTTCCTCAAGATAATATTCTCGCATAAATTAAATATCTCCTTCTATATTATCTTATAAAATATACATTTCACATAAAACAAAAATAGATTCGTTTTTGGAAGTAGGTTGTTCTTTTATATCAAAAACTTGTTCAGGAACATGTATTTCCTTCTCAGTTATGTCTTAGAGAACATGTTCACTATTATAATCTTCCAGAATAGTTTCCCTTGTTGGTTCAACAACCTATTCTTCTTATTCCTCATCATAATACTTACCATTCTCATCTTGCTCCAAAATAGGATCAGAAATATATTTTGGTCTTGAAGAGTGTTCCACTGGATTAAAATTTTCATAAACCCTGTCATTATCTTTAACCCATTATTTTCTCCATGGATTCAAACAGATTTTCATTCCCTTTACTGTAACTTTTTAATGACAAAACTCATAATCCTTAATAGATTCTTCATATGTTCCAACCAACCCTTTTGCGTGAGGCATAGCTGAGGTGAGCCTTGAATAAAATAGTAATTTTACATGGAGGTTGTCTTAATCAACTCACACATATAGAGTAGAACATATTTTTATAGTTTTATCTTATATCCATTTTTCATGAGATTTGTAAAAAAACATCATGATACTAGAGTGTAGAAAAATCACCTTTTCTAGGGATAATGAGATTATGAAAAAATTTAAACAGATGTCTGGTTTCGCCATCGTACTCAACAGCTATGGCTCTTTTCTTTGTTTCATTCCAAGTTAAGCTTCCTAGATCTTCTTTAAAAAAGAACTCAATTGGAGGTGGAGGACCTCTTTAGTAGTCCTCAAAAATAACCTTATGAGGTATCCTAAGGCATTCATCCCATAACATCAAAGAAAAGGTACAACTCTAGCCATTGATCCAACTTCACACAACATAGCCATCTTTTGTATCAAAAGATAATTGAGCATACTAATAAATCTGTGCAAATAATTTGGGGTAAATAGACATATCCTCTTTTGTGAACCAACCTAACATTACATTCTCTCTATGTATATTAAATACCAATGAATTAATTAATAGAATCCACTTAGGGAAAATCTCCTTTTTGGGTACCACTATTCTGCTTACCAAATTCATATTCAGAGGACCTTCAAGTGATAAATTTGGTGTTATTTTCAACTTCTTATTTGAAATTCACTTCCCATAAGTTGACGATAATGGGAATTTCATCTTGGTCATTCAACAAAGATTCGAGAGAGAGAGAGAGAGAGTGATAGAATGTTGAAGGGTGGAGAGAGGGGTTACGGTTTGAGAGATGAGAGCTCGAGTAAAGAATGAAGAGAAACATCTTTTATTTTATCATTTAGGGATATCAAGCATCACATGATCAAAAATGCATGAATGTAAAAGGGTAAAATATTTAATTATATAAATATGCATTATAATGTATAAATAAAACAATAAATCATCTTTGCAGTGGGGTAGTAATCAACTTTCATGGTGAAACCATAACAGGATTTCACGATAAGAATGTAACTGGATTTCACGGTTAGACCGTAACTGGATTTCATTGTAAGACCGTAACTAGATTTCATGGTGAGAAAAAAATTGTGTAATTTTTAAACTGTGTGACCATATTGTTCGTGACAATAAGTTCCAGACAGTAACTGTGAGACTATAAACATGAAACAATAATTATTAAGATAGTAAAATTATAGAACTGGTAGATAGTGACTTATGAAAATGTAAACAATGAAATAGAAAACTGTGAAATAGTATTTATACAAGTTATGATTTATCATTCCCAATTTATATATGATGTAATCTATTATTTCAATATTTAATGTTTGGTGAATATATTAGCAGGCTGATATTCAGTTCCAATTAATTCCAAAGTGATGTCAACTTTTTTATAATGATCTCTCAAAAAGGGATGTCTTATATAAATATGTTTGGTCCTAGAGTGTCAAAGGGGTTTTTTTGAGATGTTAATATAACTTGTATTGTCACAATTTATTGGTACTTTCCAGAATTGATATCCATAATATAGTAATGTGTGTTTCCTCCCAAATATTTGTGCACAACAACTACCAGCAGCTATGTATTCAGCTTCTACAGTAGATAATGCAATAGATTTTTGTTTCTTAATACACCATTATAGTAGTTTCTTGCTAAAAAAGTGACATGTTTCAAAGGTTCTTTTTCTATATAATTTACATACACCGAAGTTAGCAACAAAATAACAAACTAACTCAAAAGATTGTCCTCTAGGATAGAATAGTCCTAGATTGGGTGTATGCCTGAGGTATCTGAAGATTATTTTAATAGAATTTAGATGAGATTCCTTGGGGTTTTCTGGAAAATAATCACACATACACACAATAAATATAATGTCAGGTCGGCTTGAAGTTATGTAGAGTATGCTTCTGATCATCCCTCTATAAGTGGATTGATCAACAGATTTTACATCTTCATAAAGATTTAACTTACAAGTAGTACTCATTAGAGTGTCACTAATTTTAGTTCTATCCAAACCAATATGTTTTATAAGATATCTAGTATACTTTCCTTTATTTAAAATAATAACATAATTATTTTAAAATATTTTAAATCCAAGAAAGAATTTTAGTTCACCCAAAAAACTCATTCAAAATCATTATTCATCATTTTAGAAAATTCAATATATTGATAATTTTTTGAAGATCCAAAGATAATTTCATCTACATAGATTTAATGTACTAAAACATCATTTTAAATTAATTTTCAAAAATGTTTATGATCAACTAATACTTTTTTAAAACCTTTGGAAATTAGAAAATGGACTTAATCTATCATACCAAACTCTTAGAGCTTGTTTTAAACCCTATTAAACTTTTGATAATTTAAAAATATGATTCGGAAAATGTGGATATGTAAAACTAGGGGGCTACTCAATAATGAAATCCTATGATATATACCCATTTATGAATTCACTTTTAGCATCCATTTTTTAGAGTTTGAAATTTAGATGTGTAGCATAAGAAAACAAAATTATGATGTCTTCACGTCTAGCTACTGGGGAAAATTTATCTTCATAATCAATTACTTCTTCCTGAATATAAAATTTTTCAACCAATCTAGCCATGTTTATAACTATATTAGCTCTATTATCTACCATATCTCTAAACACCCATTTGGTGCCTATGGTTATTGTTTCTTTGAGTCTGTCAAATGTTTCCAAACATTTTTTCTTTCAAACTGATTAAGCTCTTAATGCATAACCATCACCCAAAATTAATCATTGATATCATCATTAATTTATTTATGTTCAAGTTGTGATAATATTTCATGATTTTCAACGTGATTTTTAAGAGAAGCTATAGTTTGAGTTCATTAATCTATGTCTCCTACAACCACATCTAAATGATGGGTATTAAGAGTTCTAATAGATCTAGAAAAACAATTACTAGTAATTTCAGGTTGTTCAATAGGTTCAGGTTCATTGTGACTTGAATCAAATGAATTTCAAGAATTGCAACTTTTCATAGATTCATTCACAGGATGGTTGCAGGATTTTGAAATAATGTCTTGATTTGATACATCATCTTCCTGGTTATCTAGAGAGGGTTTAGGCTCATGTGGAAATATTTTATCAAATTTGACATGGAATGATTTTTTCATGTATTTAGTTATTTTATTAAAAACTCTAAATGATTTACTAGAGATTGAATATCCAAAAAATATTCCTTCATCATTCTTGAATGCAAAATTTTCAAGATTGTCCTTAGTATTAAGGATATAGACTTTACAACTAAAACCATTGAAGTATCAAACTTTGGGTTTTCTATTGTTCCATAACTCATATAGTATTATCTTAATAATGGGTCTAATCAACACTCTATTGATAATATTTCATGTTTTATTTGTAATTTCATCCCAAAAATAAATAGGTAATTCATATTCACTAAGCATGTTTTTAGAAATCTCTTGTAGGGGTTTATTTCTTCTTTCCACAACATTATTATATTGAGGTGTTCTAGGGGTAGATAAATTATTACTATATCAATTTTGTGAGCAAAAGGATTCAATCTCTTGAATTTCAAACTCACAGCCATGATCACTTCTTACAGATTTAATTCTATGTCCACTATGATTTTTAATAGTTTTGGAATATTTGGTAAAATGAGAGATGGCTTCACTTTTGTGAGCCAAAAAGAAAGTTCAAGTACATCTAGAAAAGTCATATACAAGAAAATAATCATAGTTATTCCCATTTAAACTAGAAACTATAGATGGTCCAAAAAAATCCCTGTGAGCCAATTCGGGAGGTTGAGAAGTTCACACTTCATTCTTTTTTTTTTGAAGGAAATTTTTTATTGCATTCCCTTTTGATAATTATTACACACATTTTCATTTGGAAACTCATGTTTGGGTAGGTCTTTCATTAATATTATTTGGTTAACTTTCTAAGGGAGTGAATATTATAGAGTCCTAGTCTCTTATGCCAATGCCAGTATTCTTTCTGAAATACACTTAAACTTGAAGCATTTTGAGGGACTAAAGAATATATGTTAATATAGTATACATTTTAATTTTTTAATGCAGATAACACTAATTAATTTTTAGAATTGAAAAAATTTCAAGCATCATTTTAAAATTTAACATGAAATCCCTCATCACATAGTTTTCAAATAATAAGTAGATTATATTTCAATCCATCATCAAAAAGTACTTCAGAAATCAAAACTAAGTTAGAGTTACCGATTTGGCCAAGGAAAATAATCATTCCTTTGGCATTGTCACCAAAGGTGACATGTCCACCATCAATCATTATTAAATTCATGAAGCATGAATAGTCTCCCGTCATTCATATTGAACACCAATTTTCCATTTACTATAAGCTTTTACAGGAGCACTTTAAGCAACTTTCTTACAAAATAGTTAGATAATAATATATTTTGGTACCCATACATTTTTGGGTCTGGTAATATTAGTGACTAGTGCTTTAGAAACCCATATCTACCTCATAGGTTTTCTATAAGAATTTTGTAATGAATTTGTTAAATAAAATCTATTTTGAAAAGAAACTCTTGAAACAGTAGATAGTGTATCATAACTTGAACTAGATAAATGTTTTCAAAAACTACGTGTAAAGATGTATGTCCTAGTCATTGGAACAAAATTATTTTTTCCAAAATTTCTTTTACCAGGTTGATAGCCGAAGCTAGTAGTATATTTAGAAGCAATATGTTTACCTATAATTTGTACCAATGTATCTTTACCATTAGTAAAACATTCAAGTTCCTTTTTTAATTTCTCATTATATAGTTTTATTTCATTGTTTTTTTGAGTAATTGAGCATTTTTTCCCTTTATACACTATGTTTAGTTTTAATAGTTAAGGTAAGAACATGCTATTTTTTCAAAGACTTGTATTTATCTTGTAATTCATTGAATGTATAATCAAGGATATTATAGTATTCAATCATTTCATCATTATACATATTTATATAGTCACCCTCATATCCAAAATAATAGGAATTGTGTACAGTAGATTCTAGTTTTACCTCAGATGTGTTTGTCATAAAACACATATTGGCATTGTTATACTGTTCATCATGTGAATATTATTAGTTACTTGAAATGTATTCAAAAGAACTCCATGTTGATTTCATTTCCTTTTCATAATTTCTATCTTTTTATTCATATTTATTCTTGTACTTGATCTTGGGAGAGTCAGACTTGATATTTCCCTTTCACTTACATTCATATCATACCATCTCATCAGTCTTGTCATTTATTTTCAAATCTTTCTTCTAGCTTACTTTTTGATCATATATTCACTTAAATATTGGTTTTTAAAAAATGTTATTGTTCTTGTAAAATCACTTAAACATTTTGATTAATTGATTAATCTTCTCATCGCTAACAGGTGATGATTGTTCACTACTGGAACTTTTTACAGAGGCTTCCAAATTTCTTTTCTCCTTGGGTTTAGAAGTGGAATTTTTAAATGCAATAGATTTTCTTTTGGGATCATCATCATATTCCTTGTTGACTTTTAGATCCTCTTAATACATCATCAGTTTCCAAATGAGTTCATTTATAGGTACCTTTTTGACGTCTCATGATTCTCTAATAGAGAAAGAGGTTCCTCTCCATCTATTAGATAGGCATCTATGAATCTTCATGATCTGTTATTCTGTAGAGACTTCTCTTCCAAGAGAAATCATTATGTAAAAAATTTCTTTCAAACTGGGATACATGTTAGAAATAGGCTCATCATGTTTCATTATAATGTTATCATATTTAATATTATAATTATTAAGTCTCATATCTTTTACACTAGATGCTCCTTCTTGTGAAATAGACAAAGTATCCCAAATATCATGGGAAGTTTTACATTAATACATTCTATTAAATTCCTCATCTCCTTAAGGGAAATATAAATAATTCATGGATTTACAATTTTTATTATAGGCAGTCTTAGTAGTGTCATCCCAAGTGATTCTATCAGTAGAAGGTATTTTATATTCATATATTATTGAAGACTATATTTCAAAACTAAGGCTTTCTAATTCATTATAATTTTAATTTTCCTTTGAGAATAATTTATTCCATTAAATAATGGTTGTATTTTTATTGCAGCACCATCCAATCTATTATCTATGATAAAGAACTACATTGAAAGATATATATATATATATTTAGAATTAATAGAAATTAACAGATAATTAAAGTTCAACTAAAATCATAGTTGAATATGGTAAAAAAGATAGTCTTAATATATATAAAGAAATACCCTTTGATACCAAATGTTTTTAGCAGTATATTATTCAAGAGGGGGTGAAATGAGTATCTATAAAAATGTATATTTAAAATTTTTTCTTAAAAAGGTTCCCCAATAAATATTAAAATAGCCTAGTTAATCAAATTTATATCATTATGAATGTTTAACTGTTTAAATAATGTCTTAGAATATTGATTAATTATCAGTAATCATAATATCAGTTATTAACATTATTATTGAAGTTGTTCTAAAAAGGAAAAACAATTATAAATTCTTGACAAGATTAACTAACAAATTAAATTTAGTGATTTCTCAATTATAATATAAAATAGAGAAAACATAATTAAACAACACAACGTTTATAAAACAAGTGTTCCAGTCCCAAGATGAGACCTAATACACTCTACATAGTGATCACCTACCACCAACTAATTTATATAAATAAATTTCATACACACCCTAGATCAGGGTTAACAATAGTATATAGAACTGTTCAGATCACATGACCTCTTCCATAGTTCTTTGTGGGTAAGAACTACTAGGTCACACAGGGACCTCTTCCACAATTTTCTGTGAAAATAAACAAGTGTAAAAGATATATGAGAAATGATATCTTGAATACTTCAGTTTAATAAAGGAGATAGTGCCTATTTTTATACAGACACACACACACTATTCGAAAGATAAAAATAATACACAATACAAAAAAATGATGAGATAATGTTCAAAGTGCTCTGAGTGTTAATCTATATCGCTCTGGACTTGTAGGATTAAGAAGATGCAGAAATAGAATCCTCTTGCAGAAAATAGAGTACCACAAGTAAGCTATATATGGCTCATGTTCTTCATGGAGTTGATAGTGTGACAATGTTCTCAACTCTAGGATTCGAGTATGCTTTTTGTGTTCTTCAGCAATGTTGGGTTTCATGTGTGTGTTCTTCATTCAATAATGTTCCTTCTTCTTCTTTATTACACACACACACATACACACACACACACTTGTTTCTGTATTGGCCCTATTATTGTGATTTTCATCTAGCAATGCTATTCTTTTTATTCATAGAATGCATATGTTAGAGGTGACCGGATGCATGTATTCTGCACCTCATACCAGGTACTGTCAGGTGGCATGTCTACATCGAAATATTAATTATGTCAGTGCATTTAAAAGTTTCCAATGTGACTGTTAAAGATTAAATTGAGAAACAATAAAACAGATTAATAAATGGTGTCATAGTCTGTCTGGAAATGCAGCCTTCATGAAATACAGTCCCCTTGAAACGATATCTCCTTGAAACAGTGTCTCATTGAAATGGTGTCTCCTTGAAACTGTGTCTCCCTGAAACGGTGTCTCCTTGTTTATCTTTGAGAGGTGATACAGCTATGATGGAATAGGTGTATATAGATCATGAACCAGTATGACAGATGTAGTGTTTGATCAGAGTGTCTTGACACGATAGCTGGATGGTCACAATGTCTGGGTCACAGTGTCTGGGTCACAGTGTCTAGGTCATGGTGGGTTTCTGGTTTTACAAAATGAACATGACGCATGAATAATAATAGATAAAAATTAATTTAATAATTTTATATATGGATAAAATTTCATTTTTAGAACATAATTATGACATACATGAATATTTAGTTAATCCACGAAGACTACAATCATGTTAATAATAAGAGAACCCGAATTCCTTGGTTATTTGAAATGATATTCTTACTTAATTAAGACTAAGTAGAATTACCATATAATAATGGGGTATTTATATGGGATAATATATTAGTAACAACTTTGTTGGTATTCCAAAATTCAATTAGGGAAATTAATTTGTTATATATAAAATATTTAACAAATGTAATATTTTAGATATCCTCATGAACATAATTTTTTTATTATGGAAAAATTTGTGCATGTATGTGGGGAAGAATTAGTGAGAATAGTTAAAAGATAATTTTTGTAACCCATGAGACAAAATTATTAATGAAATATATTGAAGATGAGATCCCTTGAAAAATAAGAAACTAGTGTTACTAATTATTAAATGATTGGTTGAATCATATCATTGATGATATGATAATATTTTCAAGGTCAATAAACGTACTACATATAGTTGTTAATGTCCTTGATGAGTTATACCCATGTAATGAAATTGAAATATCTTATGGAAGATAATTATCTAAATAATAAGTTCATTTATGACCTATACCATTATTGAAGAGAGTAATTATTCTATTGAGCCGTAGAAGTAATGTGTGCACAATGGGATTTATATTGGGGCTAGGAGGGATCAATGGATTCTTTGTTATTGTATTATATTTTTTTAATAGTGATAAATACATGGTAGGGGTTATTAAAAACATAGAAATGAGTATTCTTTTCAATAAAACCTTGTAAATATTTTATTCTACTATCTCTCTCTATCTATTATTATAACAACACACAGGGCAATGTTGAGTGTTACTATTCGGTCGATTAAAAAACAAAAAAAATTTATTACCTTTCATTAAAAAGATAATTTCTAAAATGATGGTACCACTGATTCTACCCCCTTCTTAGTGGATCCTAACTAGTCTGTTGATTATACAGGAAATATTTTTTATGTATGTATATAGAATCTTTCTCCATTATGGAAGTGTCAAAATATCTTCAATTTAATGAGTATAACTACTTTATCATTATCATTATTATGATAATTATGTAATTGATTTTAAATTTACTTGATTTATATGAGATTCCCTATCATTCGGAATAAGGACAAGATTGTGTCCTTTATTTGATTCATCACACTATATAATGAATCATTCTATACAAAATGGTAGACATAATACCACTCCATTATTCTGTTTCCTCTGAATTACATTCAAACAATCATCACATTCCTTTGACCATGATAATTGAATACCATTATGTGTAATCATGGTTAATAGGTTTCCAAACTGGTGTAAATATATGATAAATAGATAATAGTAACCTACTAATCCATGGATTATTTTGATCATGGTTATGTTCATCGAGGTAGTTTCTTCATTAAGAATCACAATTTTTGAAGGGTTAGTATATAATTAATTCTTAGGGATTGTATGGATAAATAAAGATACTTCAGTTATCCAAAATTGAAAAATATTATATTTCCATTATAACTCCATTTTTATGAGGGTCTTGATAAATATTTGATGATGGATAAAATCAAGACATCCTTAATGAATACCACCTGAAATTTCTCATGATATTTATCGAATACTATATTCATTGTAAACATAAAGGAATAAGGTGCATAAGATATTCCAAAGGCATTACTATAAACGCATAATGTCCATAGCATGTCAAAGAAGTAATATTTGTCATATTATATTTTTTAACCCCTAGTGATGATAACCAGAGTGGAAATAGATCATTGAGAACTATTCGGCTTATTATTATTGATCAAATAAATAATCAATGTTTGGTAATGTATACTTATTCTTTATCATAGTGGAATTTTCCTCTATATAATTGATGAAAAATATCATTGTTCTAACCTTCATTTCAATGAATAAAATAACGGCTCTTTTAGTAAAAAACTAGGGAATATAAATCTCATGTCACACAATAGAGGCATTCATTTGTTCAACTCCACCAACTAACACGGATATTTCAATAGGGATTTATTATTATAGATCATGAATCAGTAATGATTTTAGTATTAAACACCCCAACATGCATATATGGATTACGAGGTAATTACAACATTAATACATCTATGAAATTTTGTTAAATTGGTATATATTATATCATTAATGTCTCCATCCTAGTCATATAAATTTTTTTATATAACATAATTACATTCTTTTATTTTTTTTGGAGCTACAAATACCTCTTTTTCTCAAGATTTACATTATATTAATATATGTTTGACAAATCTTTTTTAACCTTAATGGTGGTTGAGACTATATCCCCATATGATTAAATGGACTATGAGTCCAATTAAAATCAATGAAATCGATTTAAAACATAAAAAAGACAAGATATCTTTCATTAATACATACTTATATAGTCTACATTATACATGGATATCCGTGATATATTATCCTTATAAACAACAACAGTTTCTACCACCTTTATTCTAAAATTGGAGATCATCCCTTCTATATCATCTCATTAATAAGTTGAAATTATTCTCTATTGATTTTTCCTTTAATAGTTCCTCATTGGATGTACATTATCATATATTCTGGTTCCGGATTTTGAAATATCAGCCACCATTAGTCTAGATCCCCCATGAGAGGCTAGATCATTGTAATTAATTTTTTCCTTTTCAACATATACCATGATGGATTTATCTCCACTATAAAAATGATCCATTATTTATATACCAGTAGATTATAAGTTACATTTAATGTTGGTGGTTTTTGTCACATGAGGTGGGCCAAAATTCGTAAATATTACTGTCTACCTATAGGTTTCTCTATACTTTATGATTATTTTTCAATAACTGGGTCAACCAACCTAATAATATGACGATATAATTATCCAAAACTATTTCATTATTGAATTATTTAGGGGTAATATGTCTTCATTTAATATAGATATTGATATGGTTTCCATTCCACCCATTAGTATCCATCATTATCTAATTAAATAAACATAATAAGCTCATTATATTGACTTATAATGCACACTACCAATTAATTAATATTATTATTACCAAGAAATATTTTTATTATTATAATAAATCAGGTCTTATATATTTAGGTTCCTCTAAACCATTCCCCTAAGGTTTTTACTAAGCATTTTATTATAACAGTTATAGCCACCTTTACTCAAAAAATAGGAGTTACTTGTTGTATTACATTGATTGTATAATATAAAAGAGTTTATATAAGATAAAATAGTTTATCACTCATTGATACTAGATATATACCTATATTACATTTGAATCATTACAATTCATCAAGAATAATTTTCACGAAAATTATTGGACCTTCCATCATATTCATGAAAATATCATATAGTTTTCCTCTATAATTAATGGTTAATGGAAAAAAATTTGGGTGATAATATATGATTAGTATGGGGTAAAATATCATATAATCTATTATACTATAAAAATATCACAAGTGATATAACAAGAATCAATAACAATATAAGTAAATAATCAACTGAAAAGATATTCTTGATATATCTGTGGATATAAATTAAAATAAATAGATATCATTGAAAAATGGTTCCTTAGATTTAAAATGCATATTTATAGGTATCAAATTCAATCCCGTAAACTATACATCATGATCGTAGACATCAAGATCTTACTATCAATTAAAAACTTATTCCAGGAAGGAATAAACCAAAATATCAAATCAAGTTTTGCCTCATAAGACCTGTTAATGCATTAAGGGGATATATAATGATGTACCACACATATCACATGTTTATCTCCAATAGATTAATCAAATGAGAAAATAAGTAAACAATTATTAATCAAACTTTCCATCAATATATAGTATTAGACTATGAAAGATGTAAGTACAACAGTTTTCCAATGTCAAAGAATGTATAACATGACCATAACCCATTCAAATAAATAAAGTGAGTGGTTAAATAATGCATAGTAAAAATTAAAATAATCATCCAAATTGGAATAACAACATATAAAACATCAATAAATTTCCGCAAGGTAATAAAAGGGATAACATGATCACAACCTAATCAGATTAAGAATGTGGATGTCTAAACAATACATAATCAACACTGATTCTATGGGTTATCATCAATGTAAAATGAATTATACTTATTAATTAATTACTAATATGGAAGTGGTAAAGGGTATTATAGAAGTGTTATTTTATTAACAGAGTTAGTAACTGAGTTTAATAGTTTTCATTGATTAGGGATCATAAAAATGGCATGAATAATCATTCATCATGATTTATAATGTGCATGTGAATATCCCAAATTATATCCCCCCTATAGTGCCTCAACCAGTGTGTAGTTATAGGGAAAATCCTTTTGCATTAGGGTTAGGGCTGAGTCAATTCTCTGACCAAACCTATTTTGGTTAATTATCCCTATAATCATTAATGCGAAAACTACATCCACATGCTATTATAGTAATGGGGAAGCCATTTCGATGAGAAATATAAAAAAATTGAATTTTAGGAATTTTTCATAATTATGAAGGGTGAACAAAATCCATCATGGAAAAGAAATATCATTCGCTAAAATTTAAATGGGATATAATAACATAAAATTAAAAACATTCATTTAATATAATAGTGGTCTGTGATTGAAAATGGAAGGGTTGTATGAGATCCCTTACCTTAGAATACTAACATCCTAGAAACAATAATATAATCAAAGGGAATAAGTATTCAATCATTAAAATTTTATCAAGTTGGAGATAATAGAATGAAATTGAAATTAAAAAAAATTGTGAAAATTAAATTACTACAAATGAATTACAATGAAAAACTAATGACAAGTATTGTAAATTCCTACCATTTTATGTCACCTCATAAATCATGGGAGGGCACCATTGAACCCTGAAAACATCATGCATGGGATTTATAATGGATAGGTGATGGGAAATTCCTGATCAATTATATTGTGGTTTTTTTAGATAAGAGAATAAATGGGATAAAGATCATTTTAAAAATGAATAAGATGGTATTTTTTATTGATACTAGTGATTGAACGTTTAACTTTAAAAACCTTCTTTTTATTTTTATCTATGGAATTAATTTTTAAACATAATCTTTCCAATTATGGGAATTGAATCATATAATATGAATTCCATAGTTTACATCAGATCGTCCAAATTAGGTTTTATAGTAAATTTAATTATTATTTATAAAAAATTTACCATGGTAAATAATGTATTTACCAATGTATATTTAAAATTGTGACAAGGGTTAATGTTATATGTTAAAATCTAGACAAAAATAAAAATTTAAAAATTAAAGGGTTGTTTGAGGTGTCTATCAAACCTAACCAGTATAAAACATTAAATAATAGTGTATTTTTTTAAATTAATTCCACCTAATTGTGGTTACCTTTTAATATAAAATATTCAATAAATTAATCACTTGAACACACATCTCCTCATGTATAAATACCACGCCTCCCTCCCCATTTCAACCCATAAAGCCTTGTAGCTCCTCAAATATCTTCCCAAACCTCTCTTCAAAACTATCCCCACATTAATGTTTTGATGGTATCACCAAAAGTCCAAATACAAGATCCTGAAGGTTCTTTTAAGGATAAAATATTCAAGAGATACTTTTCTCAAAGTAGCTCTCTTAATAAGTTTTATTTTTCTAATTTATCCATATATTCTTCGTCCATAAATGTATTATAACTCCAGAATCATGTATATATTAATTATTTTTGTTTATAATGGAATATATCAAATCCATTTAATTTATATCATACTCTATTTCCATGAAACAATATTTTTATCCATATTATGTTGGTTCATATCCATATTGAATAATATTTTTGTTATTTTTCCATTACCATGTTCACAGTGGGTCTTAAAACTATTTTTCTAGTGAAAAAATATTCTGATATTTATATTATAACTTATTTAATATTCTGTAAATGGTATTTTAATTATACCTACATTCTTTCCATATTGTTTTTAAATGATATCTTCATTTGGGTATGTGTGGACTATTGCCTCCTCAAAATGATGTGATTCATTCACACATAATATAGAATGTATTAATGATTTTTCAGTAAAAATATATGCTATTAATTAAATATTCATTCAAATTTATTTATATTATATATTTCTACATATTTACATACATTTCATTTAATGTTCGTTCTTTCAATATGATTGAAAAAACAAAAATAGCGTTCACATGTACGTACGACCTACCATCTCCATGAATGGTGTTTTTAGTTTGTCTTCAAAGATTAATGTAAATAATTATTTGAAGAATATATAAGACAATTATATCATGTTTTATATTTTGGAGATGAATGACTTATTACCACACGAACTATTGACATCATACCAAGTTCATTTTCGACTCAAGAATTGAATATCAACAAAACGTCAGATATGAACATAAATAATTTTTTAATTTTTATAACATTGAAATAAGTGATATAAATAGAATAATAAACATTAAAAAGATTCTAAATATAGTATTAATTAACCAATGTTAATCATTTATAAATAGTAATAACACAGGTGACGAATCAGACTCGAGGTAAGGGACTTCATCTCAATCTTAATTCATCGAGGCACTTCATGATAATATGAACCATTATTATTTTATTAAAGGTATATATAAGAACTATGAAATTGAATATACATATTTTATCTATAATAATTTTATGTAATGTGTTTTTAAATGTATTAATTCATGGAGATTAATATTTAAATGTTTAAAGTGGTACTGGACACCTTGAACGTTTAAAATTTTAATTATAAAACTTTTTCTTCATGATATTAATTCACATATTTTTTTATATGTATATAAAAGGATTGAAAATGAAATTTTATGTCTATATTTTATTGTATTTCAAAATTAATATTTTAAAATGTACATTTTTTACCTTCTTTGAAAAATGAAAAAATGAATATTTTTTAACGTATGCAGCGACAACAATTTTACAATCACTATAACTATTCTATGATATTTGGATTAATATATAAGCTTTTATGTTTTTAAATAAAATAAATCCCTTATTTTATTTTTGGGGTTTTGGTTTTGAATTTGGTTTTGAAATTGGATTAACTCTTTCAAAAAATTGAAATGATTTCTTGTTATTGTAAACGTAATTTTATCAATGAAATATTGATAATTAAAATCTTTTATGTGTCATGATTATATAATGGTACTATGACTTTTGACAGGTGGTTACATGATAATCCAATGACGGGTGGTTACATGATAAACCAAATATGTTTGGTTCCATAATAAAACAACTATTGGTGGTAACGTTATAACCTCTAATGTATTGTGTATGGAAGTCGGCTATATAGATATCCCATTTGTAAGTGTGATATGTGTGGAAGTCAACCACATGGTTATTCAATTTATGCATGATTATATTTGAAGTTACCCTTATATGTTTTGTGTGATTTTTATGGGTTTTATGTTAAAATATTGATTAAAAAAGGGTAATAAATGAGCTCACATTTAATGAAGAGAATTTGCAATTTCCTAACAGTGAAAGGCATTACTTTATGATAAAATATTCATGAGTTGCATGTTTTCTTAAAACTAATATTTTTCCTGATTTTTGTATCCATTAATGATATTTTTATTTTCATCCCATATTTTAAAATGTTTTCCATAGGATTTAATGGAAGATATATACATGGATGGAATCAAGGGAAAATTTTTTATGTTTAAACATGAAAGCAGACCATGTTTGTTTTTTTAAAAAAATTATAAAATATAGATAGTGAGTAGAAGTTTATAATTTCTAATATTTATACTGTTATGTTTGAGTTATGGGTTATTTATCTAAATATATAAACCGAAAATGATCCTCAATGTGGATTCGTGGAATAACATCAGAATAAGTAATGTTTATGACTAGGTCGTTATAGTTGGTATCAAATGTCATTTTAGAAAAAATTAGAGGTTAGAGTAATATTAATAACATTCCATTGATATATTTTACCTTATGTTCAAATTTATGTGATATAACAATTTAATATTTCCATGTTCCTACATCAAAGATATGTCTGTTCAGAATGGTTATCTACAAATGAAATAGGGAAGCTGTGCAGGGAAGGAATACAGGGGAAAAAAACATTCCAAATCAGCATCTGTAGATGGTTATAATTTGACCAAAATATATTTTTTGGAGTGATTCATCATTTGATTTAGGTAATAAATGGTGTTCATTTCCATGCATGAGATCAAATACATCAACACAAGTGGAATATATTGGTTTTGAAGCATTTCATGAGGCAACAACCTCATCATTCATAGGATCATCTAACCATGTGCAAGGTGATGTGTGGATTATAGAAATAGAAAATATTTTTGGTGTAATGGGGGTTTAGACATTTAAAAGTTTATTCTTGTTGTTTATCATTTTGATAATGAATACAATTAGTGTTGTGCAGTGGTTAAATATATTATAGTATGCGAAGAGATCAACTCCATAGAATTGGATGAATTTAAGAATATATTCCTTATGAAATATTTTCCTAAGGCCTTTATACATAGGATGAAAAGGGAAGTATTAAATTTGAGAAAAAAAGAGGAAGTCACTATGGTTGTATCTGAAGAAAATTTCACACGTTTGTTATGGTATATACGCTAATTTATCTATGATATTGATAGTAATATAAATCTGTTTTACTCATAATTGAATCAGACATATCCAAGGGAATTAGGTTATCATGAGTTCAGATGCTATGAAAAACTTTTCTGATGTGATGAGAAGGTAGAAATTGATTTTTTTAATGATCATGTGTTCCATTAGAGAAAGAATAATAAGAGATTCATATGGTAAGAAATGGTAAATCTTTTATTAAATAATTTTTTAGATAAGAAAGTTAAATATCCTTCTTGTGATTTGTGTGCTAAAAAACATCCTGGATAATGTCTCTCAAAATAATGGAAGATCTTCTAATGTGGTAATTCTCGTTATATTTCTCATAACTACAAAGGAGGTTTTTAGGAAACTAATTAAATTCTGTGGGTATGATATTTTAGTTGCAACGAGTTAGGGAAATATGCCAATGTGTGTCCAAAGTTGAATACCTAGGGTGGAAACCAGCTTGATCAAAAGAAGAATGGTATGGAAAAATATTTTTATACTAATATAATGGATGTGGGACCACAAAATTAAGCAGTTATAGGTATGTTATGTGTTGTTTCAAAAAAATACCAATACTCTATTTGAGATTGGATCTTATGATTCATTCAATTCTGAGAGTTTTTCAAGTAAATTAGAAATATCACCTCATTAGTGTGATATAGAACATGTGGTAAAAAATATGGGTGGAAGTTTTAAGGAATCCCATATTTATATGATTCTTAATATTGTCATTAGGGTGATGGACATTCCTAAAAATCCTGTTGAACTTACCATAGTGGAATTTGATATCATTTTGGTTATGGAATTACTTTCTGTTTATCATGATAAAATAGATTAAAAATCCAATAATGTTTTATTCAATGATTTCATACCATTGATAACTTAATAAGAAGATAAGATATTTATTAATGATAGTGGTGAAAGTTATCTAGATCACCTTTTTGAAATGAAAGAATTTTTTTTTGATTAGATACATTCCAGTAGTGAATGAATTTATAGATGTTTTTCCTAATGAATTTTTTGGTATTGTTTTGGATTGGGAGGTTGAATTTAATAATGATTCAGTTCTGGATACTAAGCCTATTTCTAAACCCCCTTATATAATTTCACATGAAGAGATTGTGGAAGTGATAAAAATTTGTATCAATAATTACTTGATAAAGGATTCATTTGACCTATCACTTCACTATGGGGCACTCCAGTTTTATTTTTGAAGAACAAGGATGGCTCAATGAGACATTGTGTTGATTTTTGGGCCCTGAATAAAATAAATGTTAAAAATAATTATCCTTTGTCTCATATCAATGGTTTTATTATAAGATTCAGGGAGGTCAGTATTTTTCATAGATTGATTGGAGGTTAGGGTACTTCAGCTAATGTTGAAGGATGATGAAATACCAAAGACAACGTTCTGAATGAGATATGGGATTTATGATTTTTTATTTATTCCTTTTTATTATCTAATACACCTGCTATATTTCTAAATATCATGAATGGAGTTTTTCATCAGTTTTTGGATCAGTTTTTGGTTGTGTTTATTAATGATATTTTGATGTACTCTAAAAGATCAAAATAACATTAAAGTCTCTTAATAATTATTTTTCAATCCATAAAAAAAGAAACTATAGGGAATGTTTAGTAGGATTTAATTTTTTATAAAAAATAAATTACTTGGTCATGTTGTTTCTAATTATTTCACAACTATTGACCCTTCTATTATAAAAGTTGTTGAAGAGTTGACACGACCTACCAATATCAATGATATTCATAGTATTGTTGGATTAGCGGGTGATTATTAATCTTTTTTGAAAAAAAAATTCAATTATCTAGCCCGTTAACTATTTTAACATGTAACGGAGTTATGTTCATATGGAAAAAGGAATGTGACAATTTTTTTCAAGAACTAAAAAGAAGATTGGATAATCCTCCAGTTTTGGACCTACCCTCTTGGAGTGATGAATTTTTTATCTACAGTTTGGTTTCATTGAAAGGACTTGGTTTTTTCCTAATACAGAATGACCATGTGATTACTTATGATTCATGTATATTGAAACCACATGATATTAATTACCTGACATATGATTATAAATTATTTGATATTGTTTTTTCATTATAAATTTAAAAGTATCATTTGTATGGTGTAAAGTGTTAAATATATACTGATCACAAAATATTGGAATATATATTCACATAGAAATAATTGAACCTGAGATAGTGGAGATGGCTGGACTTAATCGAGGATTATGATTTTAAGATTCATTACTATCACGAAAAATAAAAAAATTTGTCTAATGATTTTAGTCAAAAATATAATTATACATTAATAGTTCTATACTTGGAATGAGATCCTTTGGTTAATTATTTTTTGAATTTTGGCATAGATGTTTTTGGTACAAAAAATTATGCTATTTTGTTTCAGGTTTTAGTGAAGTCATCTATATTAGATAGAATTAACGATGAATTGAAAGAAGATAGTGAGTTGTAGAAAAATTTATAATTGTTATAGAAGGACATTTTTCTTTAATTAATCATTGATAAAGATATTATTTTGAGGTTTGGAATGAGATTATTCCTTCCTTTTGATTCATAGTTGAAGAAAATTTTGTTATGTGAAGCTCAAAGTTATCCTTTTTCAGTTTAGCTATGTATTACTAAAATATACATAGATCATCAGGAGTATTATTTGTGGGATGGAATGGAAAGTGATATTGATAATTTTACCTTGATATGTTTGAATTGTCAACAGGTTAAAGAAGAGAGGAAATTACCAAAAGGGATTATTCATCCTTTTCTAGTGCCAAATTAGAAATAAGAAAATATATCCTTCGATTTCATTCTATTATTACCAATGAATTCTTGAGTTAACAATTATATTTGGTTTATTATTGATTGACTAAATAAATATTCTAATTTTCATCCTATTTGAGATTTCTATTTCTCTAGATCAACCTTCTATTTTTTATATTAATGATATAGTCATGTTACTTGGGATTCCCTTCTCTATTGTATCTAATCATGATCCTAGAATTAGTTCTAACTTTTTGAGAGTTCATTAGATGTCACTGGGTAATGGATAAAATTTCAGTAAATCTTTTTATCCCCAATCACATTGGTAGTTTCAATGAACAATTCAAACTATGGAGGATATGCTATGTGCTCGTTAAATGGATTACCAAGGAATATGGGATCAACATATTTATTTCTTTGAATTTTTGTATAATATTAGATTTTCTTCCTATATATAGTTGGATGAATTTAGTAAATATATGTAAATCAGTGTTGAAATCTAACTTTTTTGTATGAACTATGTGAAAGGAAGTTGATGGGACCATAATATGTATAGAAAATGTTAGAGAAATATTAGTTGATTTGAAGACATATGAGGATAGCCCAGATTAGAACGAAATTTTATGATGATAATTGAAGGAAGGATGTTTATTTATATGTTAGTGATGAATATTTTCTCAATGTTTCATTATGGAAATGTTTAAATCTTTTTTGTATGAAAGGGATGGTGAGCCCATAGTTCGTTGGACCATAATAAATCCTACAGAAAGTTGCATTAGTTTCCTTCCAAGTGTATTTACTTCAGAGACTATCCTATGTACATTTTTTTTTCAGGTTTCAATTTTGAGAATGTATATGCCATATCCATCACTTGTTTTGAGTCCTGAAGTAGTTCAGTTGGAAGAGAATCTTTATTATGAGGAAAAAAGGTCTAGATTATTGAACATTGGGAGAAATTTTTATAGAATAATTTGATTCATTAGGTTAAGTATTTTTTCAAAACCCATATGAATGAATAGGAATCATGGGAATCTGAAAATTCTATGAGGTAGAAATAGCCCCCCCCCACTTACTTGATTAGTGAATAAAAATTTTGAGGATGGAATTACAAAAATGGGGGAAGTATATAACATCCCATGTACCTATTGAATAATAAATTTTTATTTTTATTTTTAATTATTAATTATATATAATTTAAATGTTATAATATGTTCAACAACATATACAATATATCTCTATTTATAGTTAAAAAAATTTTCCGTAAAAAAAATGTGATATCATCTTTTGATTGAGAACCCATTTTAAATGTAGTTTTTAACACTTTTATAATATCTTTTTGATAAAATATACTTCCTATTTTGATGTGGGACATCAATATTTTCTCTGGTTGAGTTTTTGGTATTTTTCTGATAATATTATTATTTTAATGATTATTGAGAAATGTTTAGTTTTAATTCAAAACTGCATTTTCAACGAATTTATTATGTTTTTTAGAAGACAATATTAATATGTTATAAAAAATATTTATATAATAATTTAATAAGTTAATAAAATATTTTTATTGGATTTAATTTCAAATTGAAATTAAATATAAAAACCTTTCAATGTTTTTAATTTTCACTTTGAAAAACCACTTTCTATTTCTTTTATATGGAATTAATATTGAAATATAATTTTCCAAATTTTTTGAATTAAATTTGGAAAAATGGATTCTATATTTGGAATATTAAGGTCCAAATTAGGTTTTATGTTCATTTCATTTTTATGTATAAAAATGTTACCATGGAAAAAATTATTTACCATTGTATTGGTAAAATTGCGACAAAGGTTAATGTTAAAAGGTAAAATCTCCACATACCATGAAATTGAAACATTTAATGGTTGGTTGAGGTCCGAATAAACCCAATATAATTTTATCGCCTCATATATATTTAAAAAACATTACTACTCACTCCCTTTAGGCCGATGTGATTTTGGTATCACCAAAAGACATAATCCATGGTTTTTAAGGTTCTTTTATGGAGGGGATATTAAAGATATAATTTTCTCAAAGTACCTCTTTTAAAATCTATTAATTTTATACATTCACCACACATCATTCATCCATAAATGAATGATAACACCAAAATCATGTATATACTTGTGTTTTAGGTTTCAAATAAAATATATCATATCAATTTCATTTCATTCATCCTCTTATTCAAGGAAACAAAATTGTTTTCTAAGTTATGATGGTTAATCGGATCCTTGAATAATTTGTTTTTCAGTTTCCATTTCCACCTTCATGGATGATATTGAATATATATTCATGGTAAAAAATATTTTATTATTTATATTATAATCTATTTAATATTACAGAAAAGTTATATTAACTGTACATTTATTCATTTGATATTGTGGCTATACGATAAATTCGTTTAGGGACGTGTGGACTACAACCTTATCAAAATAAAGTGATTCATTCACACATAACATGGAATGCGATAAGGATTGTTTTAGTAAAAATATATGATATATGAAATATTAATTCTTCTATAATGATATTATATATTTATACATATTTTTGTATATTTCATTTAATGTCCATTTCTCCAATATGATAGGAAACACAGAAATAGTGTTCAACCATACGTACAACCTACCGTCACCCTGAAAGGTGTTTTTAGATTGTAATAAAATATTATTATAAATACAAATATAATGAGTATATAAGATATTTATTCCATGTTTTATATTCTATAGATTATGGACTTATGACCATAAAGAATATTGACATCATACTAAGTTCATTTTCAACTCATGAACCGAATATAAACAAAACATCTGATATGAAAATAAATAGGTGTGTAATTGTCATAAAATAGTAATAAGTGACATAAAAGGAAAAATAAACAGGAAAAATGTTATCATGAAATTATAAATTAAACTAGTTTTAATATTCATGAAGGTAAAGAACACATGTGATGAATCATACTCAAGGTAAGGGACTTTATCTCAAACTACTTTCATTGGGGAATTTCGTGATAATATTCACATTTATTCTTTTATTATGTGTTTATATTGGAACACATAAATTATATATACATATATTATATACAATAATGTTAATTAATGTTTTGGTAAATGTATTAATACATGTATATTGTGATTTAAATTTTCCATGTGCTATAGGACACATTGAATGTTTAAATATTTAATTATAAAATATTTTCATCATGATATTAATTCACATATTTATTTATATCTATATAAAAGGATTATACATGATGTTTCGTGTTTATATTTCAATAGTTTTCAAAAGGAATGTTTTTATATGAATCATTTTTCATTCATTAAAAAATTAAAATATGAATCTTTTTTAACATATGGTGTGACAATGAATTTACCATTGTCTTAACTGTTATTTCATATTTGAATTCGTCTATAAGACATAATGTTATTTTAAAAAGAATAAGAAATAAAATATTACATTTTTTGTTTTTTGGTATTGAAATTGAATTCTGAAAGTGTGTTGAATATTTCAATGTCTTGAAATAATTTGTTGTGAATGAAAATGATTTTGTGTGTGAAATATTGATAATTGAAATGTTGTATGTATTATGATTATATAATAATACATGGAAATTTTATAGGTGGTTAAAAGTTAAACCAATGATGGGTGGTTACATGAAAATCCAAAGATGGGTTGTTCCATGTCAAACTAAAGATGGGTGGTTACATTATAACCTCCAATTCATTAGGTATAGAAGTCGGTTGTATGGTTATTCTATTTGTAAGAGTGGTTTTTGTGGAAGTTGACCACATGATTGTTCAATTTAAGTATGATTATGTGAAAATTTACCTCTATAAGTTATATTTTATTTTTATTGGTTTTTTGGTAACATTTTGATTACAAAAAGGATAATAAATGAATATATATTTAGTGAAGATTATATAATACTTATTAAATGTTAAAAGTATTACGTTATGATAAAGAATTCATGATTACATATTTTCAAAAAACATAAACTTTTCCTTATTTGTGTATCCCTTACTGATATTTTCATTCTCACTCCATGTTTTAAAAAGTTGTTCATATGATTTAATGGATGACAATGATAAGGATGAAATCAAGTGAAAAGTTGTGATGTCTAAACATGAAACGAAACCATGTTTATTTTTAAGAGTTTTTTTTATAAAAATAATGGATAGTGAGTAGAAGTGTCTACATTGTAATATTAACATTTTTATGTATGAGTTATGGCCTAATTGTCTACATCTCTAAACATGAAAATAAACTCAATGTTAATTTTTGACATAAATCAAGATTATGTAATCTTTAAGGCTGGGGCCTTAAATTATCCAACAACTAATATTATCTAATTTATAAAGATACCATGTATCAAAAAATTTAATAACAACCATCAAAAAAATAGTCTGAAAATTTGTGAAATAATATTCACTTGGTATCATATATCATCACCCTGAAAAATAATCGAAGTCCTTTATCAATTCCACTATGGTCATATCGAATCTGTTGAAAATCTATATTGGTCCTAACAAAATTTTAGCATCGGCATATGAAAAAAATTAAAGGGATATGGTGGATGACCATACCTATAATTTCTATAAAAATTTCAATGAAATCACATTGAGATAAGTGGGATCAATAGAATAAGATATGGATGCTCAACTGAAATATCCTCCCTTTTCACCACTTCTTGCGTGAAAGGCATTGAGGTTTGGAAATTTAATTATCAGTATCACATCTAAAAAAATTATACCTACCGTAGGTATAAGTACTCCCATGTGGATCATGATGAGTCACAACTCATTACCTAATAATACAATGACATAACTAGGGGTTATGGAATGAAGACCTTAAAAATAGGGACTTGTCTATGACCATTCTCATTTATAGAAAGTATCTCAAAAATAAACATTTATAATGATAAAACATAATTTTATGTGTGGATAACTACATAACTATAATTTATTATGTTGGAACCCATTGTGTTGGGGCCTAACTTACTACTTCAAAATCTCCCTACCCTCGCTAGAGGCTATTAAGGTGAAAACCATTCTTTTTTACAAAACCTACTAATACATTAGAATTTTTAGCAAGAAATAATTCCTTTATTTGGATTAACAAAGCACCTAATGAACATTAAATACATCAATTTAAATAAAAAACTTATCCTTCAGGTTTTCCAACTCTTGGATTTCCATTTGAATCATTTTTTCAAAACAATGTATTCAGTATAACTAAAAAATTAAATTCCATTTATACTCATAAACTAAAAAAGGAGGGTTCTTAAAAAGTTACTCTAATATATGTTTAAAGGTAATTGATATTGTTATCAATATAATTTTATAACATAAATATCATTTATTATTTTCTACATGACATGCGATTCGATGTTATTAGATGTGAGGAATATAGTAAGAATATTTTTGAGCATGTAAGGGTAGGATACGATAGATAAAATCCTATAGTTTTGTGACATATAATATTAATTTTAGCAACAAAATATATAAATGTTTTGATTGATATTTTCATGAAATGTTTTATATGTTATAGTGTTGATACTTTCATTAGCATTCATGCTTAGTGAATTCAATTAGAATAACTCATTCCGGACAACTTATATGTAGTTTAACAGTAGGTACATATGGATTTCATTGTTGGATATGAATCATTATTTAACTTATAAGTTAATAGGTCTATGTTCCTTGTGTACACCAACATGAATTGATAATATAAGAAATAAATAGATTTATTTTAGGATATTCCTTAGTTATAAAGGAAGAGATTATGATTTTTTATTTATATAATGCATGAGATAGATTGGTGTATAGAGAATTTGATATAATAATCCATAATAAATTGTGTTTGACTTATAATTTTCAATATTTATATAATATTATTATGATAAACTAACCATATGTAGATATTAAATTACATTCTAAATATTTTAATAGTCTTCAAATTAAATTGTATTTTAGGGTTTGACACATGTTTCCTGACCTTGTGGAATGGATATATATTACTAAGGGATAAACTAATTTATTCCATTACCAATGATTTAGACACCCCCTTATTAATTTGGAATATCAATACAATGGCATTAAATCTTCGAATGGAATTATCCATGTAATCCCTTTTCTAATGACATAAAAATTAACATTTTGAATAATTGTCCATTTGAATGTTTTGTTATAATTATAATGAATTTTTATATTATTAATTAATTATGATTAATAATTTCACTAGTAATAGTTGATTTATGTTGGGATTAGATTTATGGAAGTATTTTCAATATATAATGAATTAACCAAAACATTTTAGGGTGTGTGTTGTTATGGTATATTTTCTTATATATGTACTCATGTACACTACTCTAATAATATTTTTTCCATTTTTTCAGAATAAAGATTTCTAATTGGAGGAGTTTGAACAACACATACAATAAGGAAAAAAATAATACTAAATAATACAATTTATTACCAATAAAACAATATAATAAAATTTATAGTACATGCATATATGATGGTCCCATGACACCACATTATAGCCTCAAGTGTTCCACATATAATGGAGACCATACACACAAATTCGACCACGAGTTAAACATATTATAAACATAGATGATGAGATAATAATTACTAGAACCACTATCCAAAAATATTCCTCATTTTCATCGTCAACCAATAACAAACACCGTTCTACATCACATCAAACAAAATAAAAATCGAAGATGACCACATAAATAAAAAATAAAAAACAAATCAATAATATATTGGAAGAAAACTTCACTTATTTTATGAGAGATATTGAATTTAAAGCTATCATCTTGGAATCAATAATAATAATACATCAATTTATAACCCCATAACACCACACCAAACCCCATAATCCAAAATAAAATAAATTTTATGAAAAAAGCCCTATTTAGAGAGACCCAAAAATTTCAAATAAAGATATAAAATAATTTTAACACAATATTTATTACATAACATAAAAATTCACACCAACATCATATATGTATAGTTTCATATAGATCTTGGACACATAATTAATTTGATTATATGTAAACTATACCAAATTCCACTAAGTTCATCAAAGATATCATCATTTTTAGAAATATCATTCAAAAATATATTCTTACAAACATGTAGAAAGGAAACATAAGAAAGGGTGATATTGGGTGTATAATACGAGTAAAAATGGAGATACTAACATTAAATGATTATAATTATATGATAACCCGATAATAACTTATGAAAACAATACTCCAACTATCATAAATCATAAGTATGTGTTAATGGAATAAATCATGATAATTTATAGGAAATGAATCAAAAAGGAATAAAAGAAAATAATCCAAATGATTATTTGATTTTCATGAAATAATGATATTTGGCATACACATTATCATAGAAAATATTTCACACTGAGATTTAAAAAAAAGAAACATAGAATATACAATATGTAAAACCATGATTAGATGAACCAATAAATATTATTTTATAACCATTATAACCTAGGTCTTGAATTTGATAATATTAATATTATTTAAATAATTTTATATACAAAAATAACCCACTAAAAACAAATGAATTGATTAATTATTTGGAAAATAAGCACTCAATTGTTAGTAAAATTATTTTTTTCTCTAGAAATATATTTCAATACAATTTTTTTGTAGGTAAAGATTCTAAATAATATATAAAACCAAAATTATTTGTATTTAATATATTTAGTAAAATTTTTAAACCACAATATTAGAATTATAATAGGGTGAATCTTATGAATGTTTCTGAAAATATAGCTTTGTTAGTGAATAGTGAAACATACTAATTTTTAATTAAAATTATATTTATGAATAAATAATTTAAAAAGTTAAAATATTTTTTAAAATTATTTAAAACTGAAATTATTTATATTATATTATTAATAATTCATTAAATATCATTTGAATATATTTTAGGATTGAATTTGGTATGAAAACAATTTATACATAAAAATGATTTTTCTGGGAAATAACATTTTATGTTGGAAATGCATTTCTATAATAAGAAATTAAATTTATCTCTATTGGTGAACCATTTTTTTAATTTATATTTTTTATATTCTACCAATATTATTAAAGTTCATATAATATGTTTTTATGCATGGGCTAAGAATATATCCTATTTTATAAGTACAAAATGTATTTCTATAATAGAGATTTTCATTGCATTGTGCAAAATTATTTTAAAATTAATCAATACAAAGTATGGGAATTTAATGTCATTAAAATGTTATAATGTTTTTAAAATAATGGTTAAAATTATGTTTTTTGTTTCTTATTATTTTCCAAATTTATCAAAATAAAATGTGATAAACTTTATCTCTTTAGTAATCGGTAATTCATGTTATTCTAGTTTAAAACTAAGTTATATGGTCAAAAAAATTCATCTCAAATATTTTTGGATGAATATAATTTTAAAATTAACATGTTATTATAAAAATATATTTTATTAATGGCCAATATATCATGAATATGACAAATATTACAATAATATCAATGAAATTGACAGGTAATTTTTCTCGTAGTTTTAAATATCACTTTTCTGTTAATATCATGGAGAATGAATGTTATTGAAGAATTTCAATATATATAATGATTTTAATGAAATTATATTTTTTAATAGATGTATTTATAATTATTTTTAATTATTTTATTACTTTAAATTATTTTGCAAAGTCGAGGTAATATTTTTTTAATGAAAAGAAAAGTAAGATATAAAATTTAAAAAATATTAAAAGTTATTTAATATTAATTATTTATAGTGTCACACAAATTTTTTATATTTTTATGTCATATTATTATTTATTTAATTTATTATAATAATTTTTTAATTTCATATTTATGAATTTTTAGAAAAATTTAATGAATAATGTCAAATTTGACATTAAGTATAATTTTTCATAATAATGTTTTTTTAAATTAATTAAAAAAATTAAAATCATGAAATAAGAAAAGGGGATATTATATGGTCTAATTAATCATAACATTAACATTTATTAGTCAATTATTACAATTAATTTAATATTATATCCATTTAAGAGTGAAAAATATGCTATTGTGACTAGAGTTAAAATTGTTTATCTAAGGGGTTAAACCAAAGGATATGGTGTCAAATATAGTATAAACCAATAAAAAGTATATTGAGTGACAATATTTAAACCATTTCATAAACTAAGATAGAATATATGCCCATTTTTAGTAATTTGGGATAGAAAATGACTTTATTATATTTTAATGTTTTAATAAAATATATTTCTGCTCCCTACCCCAATTATAAAAGGGAAATGATTACTACACATATCTACACAACATTGAGACAAATATATCATAAATATACTAATAATTATTATTCTAAACATTATTATACATTATGTAGTGGTTATTTTTATTCCAAAAAACATACTCTATGCCCTATAAATAGACACCTAATGGAAGACTACTAAACAATATGTAATCATCATTACTAAGTCATCCAAGATTATTTCTTCTTAAATATACCATTAAAGTGTTGTATCCACCATATTATAATATATACTATATAATATATATACATAGATGTAATTAAAATTATGTGAATATTATATCCTGTATCTTTTACATCCTATTAAAATAGAAAACATTGATCATGCGTATATATGATTTGCTATCTCCATGTAACATTGTAATTTATTTGTAATCACCATTTCAAAATTATGGTTATAATTATTGAAATTAATAATATATATAATTTTTGACAGAAATATTACTCATTAATTAAAAAATATTATATAATTTCATACAATCCAATCCATTAGAAAATGATTACATCGCCATACTATATGCGTGGACCAGCATATCCACAAAGCGATGTGATCAAATTTTCTTTTACAATTCACAAGGATAGAAAAAAGAATAATATAAATTAATATATATTATATATGTGATATAATAATTATTTCTTAATAGTTAATTATTATTTAACTTTATTATGTTCTATCCATCAAAAAGTTAAATCAATGTTAATGCATACTTGCATCCTATCATCTTTATATATTGCGTAATTAATTTTTCAATCTCAATATTTTATGGATAACTATAAATAAATATATAATAAATATATATGATATTTATATAAAGGGTATAGTTAAGGATATAATTTAACCATGATAATAATAAAAGTAAAAAAACAAACAAACAAAAACATACATTAGAAATGAAGTCGTTATCACCTGGAAAGTTGATTTTTTTTAAGATTTAAAAATGTACATGTGATAAAAAGATATAATTAGTTAATAAATGTATATTTATATATTTATTATTATTGTTTTTTAATGGTGTAAAATTAATATATATTGATTATATAGGTGGTTCATACACATTTGAAGAAAATTAAACATTAGGTAAGGGTTTATTTCACAATCTTATCATTATTAGTGATTGTTTATGTTTAAGTATACCTTAGGTAAATTGTTGATATTTTTAAATGAAAAATATATATTTTATTCTCTAATCATTATTCATGAAATTTGCATGCAATTTTTCTATTACTATTCTTTTTTTACGAAACATATTGGGAAAATGTTTTCATGAAATTTTATCTTTATTTATATTTTTCAATCGAATATCCCTTCAATTATATTTCCATGTATTCTAAAAATGTTATATTTTTTTAGTACTTTCAAAAATTATTTTTTTATCAATTTTTTTAATAATTTATAACTTTTTTAAAAATATTTTGAAGGGAATCCTCTTATTTTGTCTTAATGAGGTACTTTTCCACCTTTTTATAGTAGTGTGAATAGAATGTTTCATTTTACATATATTGAATGAATATAATTTATCACTAGAATTACTTATAAATTAATAAATGATTTATTACAATTTTATAAGTTAATTTTTTAATAAAATATTTTCCATAGTATTTGGAATTTTTTTATATTTTTCATATTTTTTTTCAAAGGGAAAATGTTATTTTTCTCATGAAAATCCACATTATTCTTATGAAAGTAATATCATTTATGTAAAAACCTTTTGTTGAAAATTATTATTTTGATATATCGTACTCTAATGACACCTTACACCATATATAATTCTATGGTTAATGATTAGATGGATTAGGGAATTGAAATTTTTATACCATTCACCATATTACTCTAGACGGGTTATAAATATGGGAATGTATTAACATATCATATACTGGTTTGTCAAATAACAATTTTTATGTGGATTATGATTATCCCATTTCATATAATGAATGAATTGGGATTTTTATGTGATAGGAGGGGCCCTCTATAGCCACTCAGTGCATCAATATGTTGTATGAGATTAACTACATTGGATTTTTGATGAGTCCATACCCATTTATGTATATATCTTGAGTCATGTAATTGAATTTATTTTCATATGTCTAGTAACAAGACTCAAAATTTAGTTTTTTACGACCAATTTTATGAATTCCATTATTATGAAATCAGTTATTAACATCCTTGTGATTATTGTATTTTTATGATATCAATGTATTTAGAGACCCTGACCCTAGTATTCAATATATTATTTCTACTTTATTTAATTTTTACTGGATAAAAGGAATCAAATCTGGAAGGATATAATAATATAGTAGTCTTGGTAATCTAGATTCAAATGTGATTCCCGTATTACCATTGAAAATAAAAAATATGATAAAATTTTTTTAGAATGACATTATTCCCCCTATTATATCCTTACATATCAAACAATTACTCTTCATGGATACTTAATAAAGTAAGCATTGTATGTGTGAGATAAAATTCTTAGAATGGATTAAATAAAATGAAAAAATCATGAATCAATAAGAATAATCAATATTTAAAGGTATATAACTGAACACACATGTCATATAATTAATAAACGATAAAGGAAGTTCATACATAGATAATATCAATGAAAAATATACGGGACAATAATTAATATGGAATGATAAATAACTAAAAAAACATTCAATTTAATCAATAATATGAATATAAAAATCAAATAAGAAATAATAAATATAAAAGGGTAAATAAGTGATATTATATTTCATTTAATCATTAACAGAGAATGAAATGATTCCTCTGATTATATCATTATGAAAATATTATGGATAATAAATATTGAAAAATCAATTAAAAAATTATTTAACAGTTGGAATTCGTGTTTCCTAGGAACATGATACACTACCATCTAGATCTATCCTCAAAAGAGAATAATAATGATGTGAGAAAATCCATTTAACAGAGGACAGCCAACTGATTTTTCCTAAAGATTATTGATGCATTGTGGGGCTATCTAGAAACTAGGCAGCACTTAGGTCAATAATGTACAAAAAATCATCATATATAATATAATCAATTTAATTAATTAATAATGTTCCTTATCATCAAATATTTATATTGATAATGGAATATAGATTTATCAATATTTATCCTGATTAAAAAATAATATTCAATATAGAAAATTGTGTGTATTAATGATATAAAATTTAAACAATAAACACATCCATGACAAAAAAATATTGATATTTAGTGGAAATTTAATGCTTAATGATCAGAGGAAAGTGAAAATTTAAAGATAATGTTATTTTCCACAAAATAATGAATCAAGGAAGTGCAAGTCAATTCTGTGATATGTCAAAATAATCATAGACCATCTAGAGGGAGCGTAATGACGGTATCAATAAAAAATTATCCATAGTTTAGAATATTTAAAATTACTGGTTCTTTCATTGATGAATATAAATAAAATTTATAATCTTAAAAAATAGTATTGAGTTAAATCTATTTTTAATTTTGAATATTAGTTTTTCAAAAATAACAAATTTTTAAAATATTTTTATTTGAAAAAAAAATTAATAACTAAGAGTTCCCATTATATAAAGAAAAAAATCATGTCTAAAAATAAACATTTAAACAATTAAATTAGGATTCTGATAAATTCATATCACTTAGAAATGTAATTCCATACATTTCTTACAAGGTAAAAATAGCATTCCTTCTACACTGTAAAAAGGTTAGAAAAGTGCCTTGTTCTTAAAAATAAAAGATGATTCCATAAATTTTTTTAAAAAAATAAAAAATATGTGAAACTAACTTTAATAAATAATTCATAAATGAAAAAAAAATTGAGAACATTTTTTGAAATCATTTTTTGAAGAAAACATATCTCTTATCGAAAAGTGAAATGAAGTTAGAATTTCTTAAAAATGTTTTCTCAATTAATTTAATCACTGAAAAGTATAAAAATAATAATATTATTGATAATATCGGGAATAAAATGAGTACAATAATATGAAATGTTTTTATTATAAAATTATAAAATAATTCGTTATACTAAAATTCAAGAATAAATGATATTGATAAGAATGAAAATGTGAATTTATCCCTTAAAATAACCAGGACTCAGAAGTGAGATTTAATAAATGAATAGATTATCTGTATATAATGTGTGTCCACATTAATATAGCTATAACACACCCTAATATAATCATATTTCATTACACACAAAATATTAGCATAAAATAATTAATTAAGTAGATGTTTAACCCAATTAATGCAAATTGAGTTAAGAAATCCCTTACATCGCACTTTTTTCAATATTCTTTAACCTTGATTATAGTGGTTTTAAAAAAGTTATTAAATTATTCTATAACCATATTAAAAATTTTAATATCATATATTATCTGTTTATAACATAATATCACTTGTTCATCTGTAATCTTTCATTATTCCTATAGTTTCTGGTGTTAATTGCCTTGTTTTTTCATTCATTCATTATCATAAAATTTCTAATTCTTATACATATTATATAGTTCCTTCATTTCCAGAATAATAAATATGGAATAATTATCTTATTTTAAATTTATTTATAATTTTATAAATAATATTTAATGATGGTTATGATAGATGAACTGTATTACAATCATAGAGACGATATGTTATAAGTACACATGAGTAATGTTTCAATATTAAATGATAATTATGGAATAAATGTTAGTAATATTTTATATTATTAAAAGTATATTAATAACATTTAAAAATATTATTTCAATAAATATATATATATATATATATATATATATCATCCATTTTTTTAGTAATGAAAACATGCTTATATCTCCTCATGAAGGTAGAAGTCCACAAGTACAAGAACAATGTTTTCATATTTCTGTGTAAGGGATAAAATGATATATTATATTTTTTAGAATGATAATTATATCATTAATTTCATAATTATTTTATGTATAACATATATAATATTGAAAATTTTCCCCATAACATTCCATGTAAATCATTGGGGAAAATGAAACACACAAGCGATGTTATCTTATCCACTATGGTATGAAAATTAAAAAAAGTAATATATTATATATTTAAATATGAGTTATAATTTTTTTATAAATAAAAACTATATATTTTATATCCATAATTTTCCCCTATCATGAGGGGTGGTAATGGAAAAATGAAGGTCATCAGTTCGCGAGGTGGTAGTCTGTTGTACACATGAATGATTATTTCACAAATCATTTCTTAGAAGTATAGGTGGATGTATTTCATGAACATAAAAAAAATATTATTATATGGAAGATATTTAATATATTATATTATAATGTTATAAAAATTATTTTGGTGGAGGAATAAAAAAAATAAAAATGCTTGATGAATAACATTACCTCTTCGTCGTGTATCCTCCTTAGGTTTACACCAAAATCCTTATTAGGATAGTTTCTACAAAATTTAAGGCTTCTTGAATGATATTAGGGATTTTTGGGTGTTATTTGGGTAGGTAATTTCTAATACAAAAGGATTTTATGTTGTGAAGTGAAGACCATAGTGGGTGGCCAAATATAACTGTGGTGAGTGGCACACATGTAATTTTTTAGATGATCCAATCATACCCATATTTTTATCTGGAAAAATGATTCTAAAATGGGATATTCTAAGAGCTATAATATATTTGGTTTTAATTTATCTATCTAATGACTTTTTTAATGTTTTTAATTTCATTTATAAGCCTTATCGTCATATATTAATCGCTGGTAAATTAGTTTTTTCCTCAGTCACGATAAATAATTTTTAAGCTTTTCAATATTCATTTTAGTCAATATTTATGATAAAAATATTATAAATTATAAATATTTAAAATTCAAAATATTTAATCGATATTTAAAATTAAATTCATAAAATTTCAAAAACTGAGTTTTAAAATTAATCCCACATACGTGATGAGAATGTTTGTTTTAAAAATAAAATTTTCAAAAGTTGAAAATGTTTTACTATCCAAATTACATAAACAAAATAATTAAAATTAACTTAATTGGGATAATTGATATATAATTAAAATAAATTTACTATAAATGTAATTCAAAATGTAATTTAACCTTTTAAATATTTTAAATGAAAATTCATTTTTCAAATAAATTTTTGTATTTTCACTATTCATTATATAATGAAATAATTCAAAGAAATCATAAAATTCAAAATAAGATAATTTTAATATTGTTATTTATAAAATTTAATAAAATATAATAATTTTTTTATAAAAGTGGTTAAAAATAATTTTGAATTATGTATGCAAAGAATGATTAATATTTCCTTTAAAAAAATATAGTTTTACAGAAAACATGTATTTTCATTGAAATTATTATTATTTTATCTCTAATAAATAGATAACAATAATTATCATATATTAGTTAGTTCTATTCATACCTATTGATTTAATATCTAGGTTCTAATGGGATACTATATTATGATTCATTTAGACTCTGGTTTGTGTGTTCTTAAAGCTATCATTGGGATTAAATTTAATTAGATATATTTTATTGGTCATTTAAGCTTGATGTGGTGTGTTTAATACGATATCGAATACAATTTTATTATTTTATAATTTCGGGTTGTTACATTATCCTCACCCTAAATAAATTATGTTCCCACATTTTGAACATAATCTTGGTAATCAAGGGTTCGGTATTTGGAACTACTGTTATAAAAAACCCATAATTTAAAAGGGTTAATAAAATACCATATTAATAGGAGAGAATGGTAAGTACTTAGGTTATGTGGAATAACACATTACTAGGATTATATCTATAATAACATAGGTTAAAAGTAAAGATATTGGCATGGAGGTAAAGCATAAATAATTAAAGAGCATTATAGAGGTCATTAATCATAAAAAAATTGAATGATCAATGGAATGTTAATGTTCTCAATGGAATAAATAAAATATGGGTTAAAAGGGTCATTGATGTCATCATAAATTATGGTAATTATAAAAAAAATTATTTTAAGAACATTTTCCAAAATCATTGGAATTATTTTATTGTCTATAAATATAAGTAAATATACTTTCTGATACATTTCTATTTCATATCTACAATTTCATCTTTTATTTATGCATTGATAAATTTCAAATTCATTTATTACTCTAAGAAACGAATTTCCCAATAAGAATTTTTATGCCTGATGTATTAAAATTTACATTTACATATCATAATATCCAAAAAAGAGTGACACGCCTCTCCATTTTTCTACAACTATTTTCCAAAACCTATATGGTTATCTTATATTACTCAATATAATACATTAACCGGTAAACAATAAATAGTAACACAATTGGTTTATCATTAATATTTATTTTCCATGTCATTTAACTATTGAAATATTGAAAAGGATATCATGTGGTCAGTGGTATGTGCTAAATCCTTATCATTCATTGGTCATGGGATCAAAACCTATAGCCTTTACAGATGCAGTGGGATATCATCTAGTACTCATGCTGTCTTTTTTCTAAACAATATTAATATAATTCCTATAATATTATATAAAAAATATTTAAATCTTTGAAATAAAAATAATCTTTTAAAAAATTTTTTACTATGGATTTTAATAAAATGTAATTTTCAAAGTCTAATAATCATAATTTACTATAATTAAAATTGCACTGATGATCATATTAACCAAAAATACAATCAATACCACTAACCTAATGTATAATAAATGTAAATGAAATATTCCTTAAATAACATATTCACTAAAAATATACTAGACCAATTAGTTGTATTGCAATAAATTTATCCCAAAATTTCCTTATTCTTTGAAATCTCCCATCACATAAAACAAAAAAAAAATGATTTTTTAGGATTCCAACTGATGATAATCCTTAAGCTCATAACACATGATGGAATCCATAAATTTTATGTTAACAAAGACATATATGATTCTAAAATCTAACATTGTACTTAGATGTTTCATTATTATTATAACTGAAACACCACTAAAAAAATACATCAATAATTTCATTCATGAATCACAATAAATTAATACGTCACCTATTTTATTTCATCGTAGACCCTCCATTGTTATAGGGGATAAAATTTAGAACATTTCTTTGAATTGATAACTACTAGGGTCTATATATTTTTGGAAATTTACTATAAATTGATCGCAAGGATGATACTTACTTCCTTACATCATAATCATCATTTTTCCTCGATAATTATATAATTTTACAAACTTAATTTCAACACAAAAATAATTTTCCAATTCTATCGAGACACATTACCGGGTGTCTCTTTCCACATTTCTCACATGATGGAAATAAAGACATATTTAATACATGGTCATCATTACTCGAGCACTTAAATAAATCCATATTTATCTTCTTTGTTGAGTTTGTGTGTTGGTTAAGGTATATTTTGTTAATAATATTTTTTGAAACCTGTTTAGGAATAATCATAATATCATTCACTAGAGTCATCGTAACATTTTGTTTTCTCATAGTAACCACTATGTACTACTTATTCAATTTTATATTGATTCTATCTATTACTATTCACTTACTAAACCCAAAATAATAGTTTGAGCTACAATAATCATAGTATAAAAAAATGTAATCATTTATTTATTGTTTAAATCATGAAACCACTTTTTTAATGTGTGATACATTTCGATAAAAACAATTCATTATTTTTCATCCTATATTCTAATACATCATACATATTTGTAATGATAATGTGAATTATCTAATGATTATTTGTAACATCCATGGTAAATAAAGAATAAATAATTTTCATATTTATTAATATTTGCGAATTAAATATTAATTTTAATTAAAAGGGGTTGCTATGTTCGATAGCGTACTCGATACGCAACGATGAGTTTCTTTGAAAACATACGTTGCACACTAGTAATATAATAATATTATTTTAAATGGTAGTTAACATGTATCCTTTGAATTGGAGGGAATGGATAGAAATAACTAAAATATGATTATATATGTTTTTTAAATGTTTTTACATTTATCCAATAAAAGATAAAGGCTTAAAAAACGGAAAGAATTCAATTTTAGGCATTTATACCCTAATTTTCACTAAAGGTTAACTTATCACCTTTTGATGTAGAACCGTCATTAAATATAGTTTTGATCACTCTTATACATTATAATTGACCAAATATAACTCTTTTTTAGAATCCGGACATCAAAATTTACTTTGTGTAAATTTTTGGTATTTTTACGATAAAGTTCATTTTTTAATTAACAGTGTAAAAGGTTGTATTTTAATTCAAAACCTCTTTTGAATATAATTTATTTATATGATTATATTATCTTTTGAATTGGTTTTAAAGTGAAATTAGAATATATTTTTACCATTAAATCCAATAGTTGTCGTTGGAATTAATTTCACATTGAAATCGGACATAAACTAGTGTCAATCTTTTGATACTTATTGTTTCATAAAAACACGCTATTTTCTCTGACAGTGGGTTAATTAATGAAAATTATATGTTGTGAATTTTGTAAAATGGACTTAATGTTTTAATTCGGAATATCAAATATTGATTAGGGTGAAGTTTTGGTATTTTTCTGAAAAACTTCAGTTTTTTATGAATAGTGAAACCACTAAGTGGTACTTAAAAAATGATTTTTCATTTAAAAGAAATTTTACCACCTTTGTGTTTTGAATTTAAAAAATCCGATATACATGGTTTTCATTAAGAAGTAAAATGTGATTCAATGGGATTAAAATAATTTTTTTGTGAATAGTAACTTATTATGTTTTTAATCGCGATTAGAGGTAATTAGTGTAGTTTAAGGTAAAAATAATGTTCTAATAATATAAGATGAGATTGACAATGTCCTACCCTTATTGGATGTTTTATGGTAGACCAAGAAAATCCATGGGTCAACTTGGGGACCCCATGGAGCCACTTTGGTTGTAAAATGACATAAATACCTTTTTATTTAATATTAAAATAAAAATGCCACAAACATGAGTTGTTTTACTAAAACAATTTTTACATGGGGATATAAAAATCAGATTTTTGACAATAAATATTCATTAGAAAGAGAACGATTTCCTACATCATGATAGTTTGTTTATAATTTTTAGAAATTAAATATATTACATTATTTATGACATCACGATGAGGCAGCGATTACCTCATTAATAATGGATTTAAATAAAATGAAAAGATAATGTAAACTATATGACCTACACATGTCCAAAACCTATTGGATGGGTATATTTCGAACCCTTATCACCTTATCCTCTAATTATATCAATGTGGGACCTCTTAAATCCGAATATCATTTTAAAATAAAGTGACTTTTCTTTACGTTCCAAGAGTGTCCCTCCTCTCCTCTTATAAAAGGCCCCCACATCTACCACCTTACCCACACTTCCAAAGCCTTTGGCTTGGCCAAACCCTCCCCATATTGTCTCTAAACATCCCTCTATTACTCCCTGAAGCCTCACTTTGGGCAGAAGTCTTCCCAAGGAAACCTTTGAGCTCAAATCTATGCGAGTTACCCGATTTTAAGGTGATGTCTTCATTTGTGTTCTTTTGTTTTATTTTGCTTCTCCAACCCCCTAAAATATTTTTATTCATTTCTTTTTTAACAAATCCAGTATCTTCAACATACTAGTATTTTGATATAAGATGATTTCGAGCTACACTTACACACATCTACATCTAATGGTTAAAGAACATCCTGTTTCTCTGGATGGCAAATTTCTGCCTCCTGAAACGATGATTGTTCAACATTCTTTTAACACCTTCAAAGGTGGCCATTAATATGACACTATATTTATATATTATATATAATATGTTTATGTTTTCCTTAAGGTTATGTATTTTTTATTTATGTCATACCTTTATGGCTTCCATTATGGGTAAACACGATAATTTCATTTTAGGAAGTGCGGACTACCGCCCCCTCAAAGTGATTTGATTCGTTAATGCCATATGTGGGATGTATAAGGATGGATTTAAAGTTATTATATATGATGTTATACTGTAAGTATAATATACCTCTATATCATTATTATTTATTCCCATTAAAGTATGAGATAGAAATGAAAGTAGCGTTCATGCGTATGTACGGCTTACCGTCTCCATGAACGGTGCAGTTCATTTCTTATCCCCAAATGTAATGTACAATTATAAGTACATATATATAATGGATATATATGATGTATGTTACACATAAATGATTAATATAATTCTGGAATTAAAATATACATACCTCTCATTTTTTTTAATTCCATTAATATGACCTAGAAATGAAAGTAGCGTTCATGCGTACGTACGGCTTACCGTCAACATGAACGGTGCATTTCATTTCTCACCTCTAAATGATTATGTAATATTATAAATGCATTTATATACTGGATATATATGATATATATGATATCTACATCATGAGTTATCTCTGGATATAATGGATACATGAACAACTTGTAATTATAAAGAGCATATTTTTGACTCAAGTACCAATGATCGTTAAAATGAACGTTAATAACTTAAATAATTACATATTTTTCATGATATGGTAATAAGTGATATAAAAGGAATAATTAACTTGAAAAAGGTTCTTAAGAAAGTAGAAATTAACATATGTTTATTATTCAGGAGGTTAAAGAACGATCGAGTCAAGACGGACCCGAGGTAAGGGACTTCATCTCAATCTCCTCTCATTGAGGCATATTTCGTTTTATACACAACTTTCTTTTAAACGGTGTATAAACCCCTTTTATTTTTACTTTTATACAAAAGGAATATTTTTCTACGAAGTGTTTTACAAAACTACAAAAAGGAATTTTTCTTTTAACGTACGCGGTGACAACGACCTTTTCCGCCGCCGCGAGTATTATTTGGACTTTGGCTTCCTGAACAAGCCATAATGTTTTTTTAAAATGAAATAAATACCATATACTCTTTTATGTATTTTGTTATTGAAAAGGGTTTTTATAATGGATTTTGTATGTCAATATATTTGATTGATATATTGTGATCAATGTGTGGAAATGTTTTCTTTCCATTATGTTTGTTTTATGTCTTATGATTTTATAATGGTACTTGGACATTTGACGGGTGGTTACATGATAAACCATATGACGGGTGGTTCTGTATGGTTATTCCAATTAAGTATGTTTATGTCCCAAGTTACCATTATTTGTTATGTGATCTTTATATGGGTTTTATGGTAATCTTTTGGTTACAAAAGGGTATGTAATGATATTTTATTTTAGTGAAGAGTTTTTACTACTTCGTAAATGAGAAAAGTATTAAATTGATAAAGTATACATAGTTTACTTGTTGTTTTGATAAACTAACTGTTTTCATTCTTTGTGTATCCCATACTGAGCTTTTTATGCTCACCACAAGTTTTTTTGAAATGTTTTTCACAGGAATTAATGTGGAATAGGGTCAAGGATGGGATCAAGGGAATTTCATGCTATATAAAACATGGAACTAGAAATGTTTCTTTTTAATAGTTTTTTTTATTCTATGGAAACTTAGTAGAAGTGTCAACTTTGTAATCTTTTGAGAAGTAATAGTTATGATCTAATTCTCTAAAACTCTATACCTGAAAAGATCATCAATTTGAATTATTAATTTAATTCAATATTATGTAAGGTTTATGTCCGGGGCCTTATAGTTGGTATCAAAGGTCGGTTTAGACATAATTTGGAGTTAGAAAAGTGTAAAATTATATATTAATTTATGGTACGAATAAAATGATATAGCATTTAAAGATTACCATGTTTCTTCGCCTAAGATATTTCTGTCTTCAGAATCATTTTCCGCAGAGGAAACAAAGAAGCTATGTTGGGACGACATCAGGAGAAAGACAAGCTTCCAAATCAGCAACCTGAGATGGTTGGAATCGGAACTAAACAGTTTGTTGCAGTGATGGAACAGTTTAATCAGGCTATAAATGGTGGTGGTATCCATTCACGAGATCAGCTAAATAAACCGCAGAGGAACATGTCAGTCGTGGAACATTTCATGAGGCAACATCCCCCATCATTCAGAGGATCATCTGACCCCGTGCAAGTTGAAGGGTGGATTAAATCACTGTAGAAGATTTTAGATGTCATGGGGTCTTCGGAACATCAAAAGGTTAGTATTTCTGTTTACCGTTTTGAAGGTGAAGCAGATTGGTGGTGGTCGATGGTGAAAAATATCAGGGATAGTGATGAGATTGAGGATCTTCACTAGTACGAATTCAAAGGTATGTTTCTTGAGAAATATTTTCCTAAGGTGGTTCATCTTAGGATGGAAAAAAAGTTCCTAGAGTTAAGGCAGGAGGATGATTCAGTGGCTGCTTATGAAGCAAAGTTCACTTGATTGGCAAGGTATGCTCCAAAATTCATACAAGATCTTGATAGTAAAATAAACCATTTTTACTCATTGTTAAAGCCAAAGTATCGAAGGGCTTTAGCTTCTCGTGAGTTCAAAAGTTATGAAAAACTAGTTCGATGTGCGGAGAAGGTGGAAATGGAGTTTGCAGATGATAAGTTGTTCTATGACAAAAAACAGAATAAGAGGTCCAGTTGGTAGGAAGAAGGGAAGAATTCATCATAGAATCAAGGAGGTAAGAAAACCAAATATCCATCCTGTGAGAAGTGTGGTAAAATGCATCCTGGAGAATTTTTATCCACGTCTGGTAAGTGCTTTCAGTGTGGTAAGTCTGGTCATATTGATCGTAACTATAAGGAGGATGATCAATCGGGCAATGAAAAGCCAGCGGTAAGATGTTTTAAGTATAATAAAATGGGTCATTATTCAAATGAGTGTCTAACAAAGAACTCAACTAGGGGAAAGAAGCTAGACTACAATAAGAAAGGTGTGGTGAAATCCTTTGCAACAACCTCAGCAGATATTGGGCCATCGAATAAAGTGGTATCAGGTACACTATTTGTTTGTTCAGATTATGCCAAAGTGTTGTTTGATTCAGGGTCTACACATTCTTTCACTTCTGAGAAGTTTTCTAGTAAATTGGAAATTACATCTCAAGATATGAACCGTGAACTTATGGTAAAAACACCCGGAGGGAATTTTGAGACAAAAAGGAATTATAAGAACCTTCCTATCCTGGTGTGTGGAATAAATCTACCAGAAAACCTTATTGTTTTTCTTCTATTAGAGTTTTATGTAATTTTGGGCATGGATTGGGTTTCTGTTTATCATGCTAACATTGACTGCAGAGCTAAAATGGTTTATTTTCAGAACGATTTTTAGTTTGTGTACAAGAATGAACCCTTGATTTCGATAACATATCAGGAAGTTAAGAAACTAGTAAAAGATGTAAATGAATGTTACCTTGAACATATTGTTGAAAATAAAGAAATTGTTCAGATTAATGATGTGCCAGTGGTAAATGAGTATCTTTATGTTTTTCCTGATGAGTTGCCTGGTATTATTCATGATCGGGAAGTTGAATTTACTGTTGACTTAGTTCCTGATTCTAAGAAATTTCAAAACCCCCTTATCGAATGGCTCAAGTTGAAATTTTAGAGTGAAAGAAGGAATTTCAGGAGTTATTAGATAAAGGTTTCATTCAACCTAGCACATCACCATGGGGTGCTCCTGTCTTGTTTGTTAAAAAGCAAGATGGATCAATGATACTTTTCATTGATTATAGAGCCTTGAATAATATTAATGTTAAGAACAAGTATCCTTTTCCTCATATCGATGATTTGTTTTATCAGCTCCTAGGAGCTCAGTATTTTTCGAAGATTGACTTGTGGTCGAGGTACCATCAGTTGAAAGTCAAAGAAGCAGATGTTCTGAAGACTGCGTTTCGTACTAGATATGGCCATTATGAATTTGTAGTTATTCCTTTTGGGATAACCAATCCACCTTCTGTATTCATGGACCTTATGAATATAATTTTCCATGAGTTCTTGGATAAGTTTGTGGTTGTTTTCATTGATGATAATTTGGTGTTTTCTAAAAGTAAAGAGGAGCATGAAGGTCATTTAAGGGTTATCTTGAAAACCTTAAAATAAAAGAAACTATATGGAAAATTCAGAAAGTGTGAGTTTTGGTTACAACAAATTTCTTTCCTGGGTCACATTGTTTCAAAATATGGCATAACTGTTGATCCTGCTAAAAAAAAGTTTTTGAAGAATGGCCAAGACCCACAAATGGAATCGAGATCCGTAGTTTTCTTGGTTTCGAAGGTTACTATAGAAGATTTGTTGAAAATTATTCACAGTTATCTAGTCCAATGACTATGCTAACTCGGAAGGGTGTTAAGTATATCTGGACAAAAGAATGTGTTGATTGTTTTCAGGATTTGAAAAGAAGATTAGTGAATGCTACAGTTTTAGAACTTCCTTCCAGGAATGGTGAGTTTGTTATATACAGTGATGCTTCGTTGAAGGGACTTGGTTGTGTCCTTATGCAGAATGATCAGGTAATTTCTTATGCTTCACGTCAGTTGAAAACTCATGAGGTAAATTACCCTGCACATGATTTGGAATTAGCTACTGTTGTTTTTGCTTTAAAAATTTGGAGGCATCATTTGTATGGAGTAAAGTGTGAAATATATACTGATCACAAAAGTTTAAAGTATATATTCACTCAGAAATAATTGAACATGAGATAGAGGAGATGGCTGGAATGAATCAAGGATTATGATTGTACAGTTCAATACCATCCGGGAAATGAAAATAAAGTTGCAGATGCTTTGAGTCAAAAAATTAATGCTTCATTAACCATGCTATGTTTGGAACGAGATCCTTTGGTTTGTGATTTGATGAAATTTGTCATAGAAGTTGTTGGTGTAGGAAGTTCTTCTGTTTTGTTTCAGGTATCAGTGAGATCATCCCTATCATACAGAATTAAGCAAGCATAGAGGGAAGATAGTGAGTTGCAGAAAAAGGTAGAGCTAGTTCATAAGGGTAAGTTGCCTGAATTAAACATTGATAATGATTGTGTTTTGAGGTTTGGGAAGAGATTATGTGTGTCATGTGATTCACAGTTTAAGAATGAGTTGTTATGTGAAGCTCATAGTTCCCCGTTTTCAGTTCATCCCAGTAGTACTAAGATGTACAGAGATCTGCGGGACTATTACTGGTGGGATGGAATGAAAAGGGATATTGCTGATTTTACTGTGAAGTGTCTGACTTGTCAGCAGGTTAAAGCAGAGTGGAAGTTACCGAAAGGGATGCTTCAGCATTTACCAGTGCCAGAGTGGAAATGGGAAAACATATCCATGGACTTTGTTGTGGGATTACTGAGGACATCTCGAGGTAATAATGCAATTTGGGTTATTGTTGATCGGTTGACTAAATCTTCTCATTTACTTGCTATACGAGATAATTTTTCACTAGAGAAACTTTCCCGTTTGTATATTAATGAGATAGTCAGGTTACATGGAGTTACTCTCTCCATTGTGTCCGATCGTGATCATAGGTTTACTTCTGTCTTTTGGAAAGGCATTCAGAAGTCGTTGGGTACTGAATTAAATTTTAGTATTGCTTTTCATCCTCAATCAGATGGGCAGTCAGAACGAACAATTTAGACCTTGGAGGATATGCTACGAGCTTGTTCTATGGATTATCAGGGAAGTTGGGACCAAAATCTTTCTTTGGTTGAGTTTTCTTATAATAACAGTTTTCATTTAAGTATACAGATGGCACCATTTGAGGCATTATATGAGAAGCGGTGTCGAACTCCAGCATTTTGGGATGAATTGGTTGAAAGGAAGCTGATGGGACCAGAATTGGTAGAAGAGATGGCAGAAAAAGTTCAGTTGATTCTGAAACACATGATAACAGCTCGAAGCAGGCAGAAGAGTTATGCGGATAACCGGAGGAAGGATCTATCTTTCGAGGTAGGTGATCATGTTTTTCTCAATGTTTCTCCATGGAAAAGTATGATGAGATTTGGTAAGAAAGGAAATATGAGTCCAAGGTTAATTGGACCATCTGAAATTCTGGAGAGAGTTGGATCAGTTTCTTACCGAGTGGCTTTACCTCCGAGTTTATCTCAGGTACACAATGTTTTTCATGTTTCGATGTTGAGGAAGTATATGCCAGATCCATCTCATGTTTTGAGTCCAGAGGTAGTTCAGCTAGAAGAGAATCTATCTTATGAAGAACAACCAGTCCAGATTCATGACTGAAGAGAGAAAGTGTTGCGAAATAAGGTAATTCACTAGGTAAAGGTTTTGTGAAATAACCATGTTGTTTAAGAGGCAACATGAGAATCTGAAAATGCTATGAGGGATAAATACCCCCACTTATTTTGATAAGTGAATAAAATTGTGAGGACGCAATTTCCAAAAGGGGGGAAGGATGTAACATCCCAGGTAAATAAAGAATAAAGAATTTTTATATTTATTAATATTTGCGAATTAAATATAAATTTTAATTAGAAGGGGTTGCTATGTTCGATAGCGTACTCGATACGCAACGATGAGTTTCTTTGAAAACATACGTTTCACACAAGTAATATAATATTATTATTTTAAATGGTAGTTAACATGTAGCTGTTGTATTGGCGGGAATGGATAGAAATAACTAAAATATGATTATATATGTTTTATAAATGTTTTTACATTTATCCAAAAAAAGATAAAGGCTTAAAATATGGAAAGAATTCAATTTTAGGCATTTATACCCTAATTTTCACTAAAGGTTCACTTATCACCTTTTGATGGAAAACCATCATTAAATATAGTTTTGATCACTCTTGTAAATTCAATTGGACCAAATATAACTCTTTTTTAGAATCGGGACATCAAAATTTACTTTGTGTAAATTTATGGTATTTTTCCGATAAAGTTCATTTTTTAATGAAAAGTGTAAAATGTTGTATTTTAATTCAAAACCTCTTTTTACTCTAATTTATTTATATGATTAGATTATCTTTTGAATTTATTTTAAAGTTAAATTAAAATATATTTTTGCCATTAAAACCAATAGTGGTCGTTGGAATTAATTTCACTTTGAAATCGGACTTAAACTAGTGTGAATCTTTGGATACTTATTGTTTCAAAAAAACACACTATTTGCTCTGACAACGGGAATTAATTATTAAATTAATTAATGCAACTTATATGTTTTGAATTTTGTAAAATGGACTTCATTTTTGAATTTGTAATATCAAGTATAGCTTAGGATGAAGTTTTGGTATTTTTCTGAAAAACTTCAGTTTTTGATGAATAGTGAAACCACTAAGTGGTACTTAAAAAACTGATTTTTCATTTAAATGAAATTTTACAACCTCTGTGTTTTGAATATCAAAAATCCGACATACATGGTTGTCAATAATATGTAAAATTTGGTTCAATGGGATTAAAATAATTTTTTGGTGAATAGTAACTTATTAAGTTTTTAACCGCGATTAGAGGTAATTAGTGTAGTTTAAGGTAAAAATAATTTTTTAATAATATGAGATGAGATTGACACATGTCCTAACCTTATTGGATGTATCATGGACGACCAAGACAATCCATGGGTCGTCTTGGGGACTCCATGAGATACTTTGGTTGGAAAATGACATAAATACCTTTTAATTTAATGTTAAAATAAAAATGTCACAAACATGAGTTGTTTTACTAAAACAATTTTTACATGGGGATATAAAAATCCGATTTTTGACTATAAATATTCATTAGAAAGATAAAACTATTTCCTACATCATGATAGTTTTTTTATAATTTTTATATATTATATATATTAAATTATTTATGACATCATGATGATGCAGCGATGACCTCATTAATAATGGATTTAATTAAAATGAAAAGATAATGTAAAATATATGACCTACACATGTCCAAAACCTATTTGATGTGTATATTTAGAACCATTATCTACTTATCCTCGAATTATATCAATGTGGGACCTCTTAAATCCGAATATCATTTTAAAATAAAGTGACTTTTCTTTACTTTCCAAGAGTGCCCCTCCTCTCCTCTTATAAAAGGCCCCCACCTCTACCACCTTACCCACACTTCCAAAGCCTTTGGCTCGGCCAACCCCTTCTCATTTTGTCTCTCCACATCCCTCTATTACTCCTTGAAGACTCACATTGGGCAGAAGTCTTCCCAAGTAAGCCTCTCAGCTCAAATCTAAGAGAGTTACCCAATTTTAAGGTGATGTCTTCACTTGTGTTCTTTTGTTTTATTTTGCTTCTCCAACCCACTAAACTCTTTTTATTTATTTCTTTTGTAACAAATCCAGTATCTTAAATAAACTAGGATGTTTTTATAGGAATATTTAGTGCTACACTTACACACATATACATCTAATGGTTAAAGAACATACTGTTTCCGTGGATGGTGAATTTCTTCCTCCCGAAACGATGATTGTTCAGCATTCTTTTAACACCTTCAAAGGTGGCCATTAAGATGACACTATATTTATATATGATATATAATATCTTTATGTTTTCCTTAATCTTCTGTATTTTTTAGTTATGGAATACCTTTATGGCTTCCATTATGGGTAAACACGATAATTTCATTTTAGGAAGTGCGGACTACCGCCCCCTCAAAGTGATTTGATTCGTTAATGCCATATGTGGGACGTATAAAGGATGGATTTAAAGTTATTATATATGATTTTATACTGGAGTTATAATATACCTCTATATCATTATTATTTCTTCCCATTAAAGTATGAGATAGAAATGAAAGTAGCGTTTATGCGTACATACAGCTTACCGTCTCCATGAACGGTGCATTTCATTTCTAATCCCCAAATGTAATGTACTATTTTAAGTACATATATATAATGGATATATATGATGTATGTTACATATAAATTATTAATATAATTCTGGAATTAAAATATACATACCTCTAATTTAGTTTTAATTCCATTAATATGACATAGAAATGAAAGTAGTGTTCATGCGTACGTACGGCTTACCGTCTCCATGAACGGTGCATTTCATTTCTTACCTCTAAATGATTATGTAATATTATAAATGCATTTATATACTGGATATATATGATATATATGATATCTACATCATGATTTTAACTCTTGATATAATGGATACATGAACAACTAGTAATTATAAAGAGCATATTTTTGACTCAAGTACCAATGATTGTTAAAATGACTGTTAATAACTTAAATAATTACATAGTATTCATGACATGGTAATAAGTGATATAAAAGGAATAATGAACTTGAAAAAGGTTATTAAGAAATTATAAATTAACTTAAGCTTATTATTCAGGAGGTTAAATAACGATCGAGTCAAGACTGACCCGAGGTAAGGGACTTCCTCTCAATCTCCTTTCATTGAGGCATCTTTCATTTTATATACAACTTTCATTTATACGTTGTATAAACACCTTTGACTTTTACTTTTCTAGAAAAGGAATATTTTTCTACGAAGCATTTTAAAAAAACTACAAAAAGGAATGTTTCTTTTAACGTATGCGGTGACAACGACCTTTTCTGCCGCCGCAAGTATTATTTGGTCTTTGGCTTCCTGAACAAGCTGTAATGTTTTTTTAAAATGAAATAAATACCATATACTCTTTTATGTATTTTGGTTTTGAAAATGTTTTTTATAATGGATTCTTTATGTCAATATATTTGAGTGATATATTTTGATCAATGTGTGTAAATGTTTTCTTTCCATTATGTTTGTTTTATGTCTTATTATTTTATAATGGTACTCGGACATTTTATGGGTCGTTACGTGATAAACCATATGACGGGTGGTGCCGTGAATACCAGGACGGGTGGTTACATTATAAACTCCAATGCAATGGGTATGGAAGTCAGCTGTATGACTATTTCATTAAGTATTTATGGAATTCACCTGTATGGCTATTCCAGTATGTGATATGAGTGGAAGTCGACCGTATGGTTATTCCATTTAAGTATGTTTATGTCACATGTTACCTTTATATGTTATGTGATCTTTATATTGGTTTTACGATAATATTTTGGTTACAAAAGGGTATGTAATGATCTTTTATTTTAGTGAAGTGTTTTTACTACTTCATAAAGGTGAAAATTATTACATTGATAAAGTATACATAGTTTACTTGTTGTTTTGATAAACTAACTGTTTTCATTCTTTGTGTATCCCTTACTGAGCTTTTTATGCTCACCCCAAGTTTTTTTTGAAATGTTTTTCATAGGACTTAATGTGGAATAGGGTCAAGGATGGGATCAAGGGAATGCCATGCTATATAAAACATGAAACTAGACATGTTTCTTTGTAAGAGTTTTTTTTATTCTATGGAATCTTAGTAGAAGTGTATACTTTGTAATCTTTTGAGATGTAATAGTTATGTTCTAATTCTCTAAAACTCTAAACCTGAAAAGATCCTAAATGTGAATTATTAATTTAATTCATTATTATATAAGGTTTAAGGCCGAGGCCTTATATTATTCCCTTGGAGTGTCAAACTATATGTTTATTAAGACCCATTTTCGTGCACCTGGTATTGATCGGGTCATGCCCAATGCACCATTTTTAGAGATATTACCCCTAGGTACATGTTTTATAGAGATAAATATACTTTTAATATCTATGATAAGGATTTATTTCTATGAAAATAATATAATATATTCCTTACCAAAAAATACGATGATCTTTTTAAATTATCTTCAATTCCCATGATAGTGTTATGGCCCTAAATCTATGTTTTCCAAAATATAATTCCCAATGTTTCTACTAAATATATTATGATACCAATTTTAATAACCCCTACCCCAGTAGCCCAGAGATGATGTTTGATTTTTCAAATCATAATTATATATATAGAATCACGTCTTGATGGACTGAATAATTTAGTACTCTTAGTAAACTAGATATATACATGATTCCCAAATTATGTTTGAAAAAAATATAATTTTTTTTTCAAAAAAACCTTATTCACTCTAGAATATAAATGCATATCAAAAATTGTACACCTCATGTATTTCAATTGAAATTAACAAATTTAATTTTTGATAACCTGCTTAGAAAAGGTTATATGTACCATATGAAATCATGATTAAATAATCATAATCAATATGGACGGGTAAATAACGAAACACACAAGCTATGTAGTAAAAAAATAGAATAATATGAATCCAAATATAATTTCAAAGTAAAATATCAAGGATAATAATTAATATAGAAAGGTAATTAACTAAAAAAAAATCATTTAATTAATTAAATTACTATTGGAATTGGATAAGGCATAATCAATATGGAGAAGAAAATAACTAAAAACACATTCCATTTAATAAATATTTGAGAATAAAATGCATCAAAATATGAAAACACTATGAAAATTTCATGTAAAATAACAATAAGATTTTTAATGATGGATGTAATTAACTATTTAATATTTGGGTTCCTGGTGAAATGATATATCTTCCCTCAAGATATATCATCAAGTCGTTTCAAAACTAATGAGTAGAAACCCATTTAACTAAGACTAACCAATTGATTCCCCCCATGATACTACCAATACATCAAGGAGATTTCATTATTTGGGACCCACCAATGTATTCATTTTATAAATAATTCTTCTTATTTAAATTAATTGATTTAGTTTATAAAAAATCTTCCTTATCATCGAATATCCACACAGAGTAAAGAGTAAATATTTATCAAAAGTGCCCTAAATTAAAAAATGGTTTTCAATATAGAACACCATTTGTAGAAAATATATAATTTTTTAAATATAAATATATTCATGTTAAAAAACATGTTTAGTTGGGGGAAATTTAATTTCTAATTAAAATAATAAAGTGAAAATTTGTTGGGAATGTTATGGACCCCAAAAATGAATCTAGGTTGTGAATTTTAGTACTATCTTAGGTCAAAATATTCATAAACCACACAAGGGGAGAATAAGGATGGTATCAATACAATATATCACCAATGTATTATATATAATATAATGGGATGTTATTTTTTATTAAAATAAATAACATACAAATATCTATAAAACATTATTGTGGATAATATATTTTTCAATTTGAAAATCGCTTTTTAAAATATAAAACATAATGAAATTTTTTTTCATTGAAAATAATTTATAAAAACATTTAATTTCAATAATATTATGAAAAAAATCATTAAAAAAATTATAAACATTAAATGTATGATTTAATGAAATTATGGTCATGTTGTCGAGGATTTTCATATATGTTGTACAAGTTAAAAAGAACATTCACTTTACACTGAAAATAGTTTTGAAAAAAATATTGTTGAGAAAACGATAGGAATATTACATTAAAAAATTTATTTAAAATAAAAAAGTGGTTACATTGTCTTCAATAAATATTTTTGAAAATGTTATTTATTTGTGAAAATATTCTTATAAAACCTTTTTTTAGAATAAAACAGGCTTCTGATAGATGAGTGAAATGAATTATGATGTTCTTAAAAACATTTTATATATTATTGTAAGAATAAATTAGTGGAAAATGGTAATCTTACCAAAAAGTATCATAAATAACCACAGTAAAATAAAACTAAATGGATTTTTAGGATATGATCAAAAAATTTCCTTTAAATGTATTTAAAGGATAAATAATATTGATTAGAATAAGATTGTGAAATAAACCCTTAATGTGATCATAACATTTATTTATTAATTAATTAGTGAATCAATTATGTGTGTAAACTATAATTACTCATAAAAAAGATAATAAAAAAATAATCATAATTAATAACACACATTATATTATCATGAAATAATCAATTAAGTTGACATTTGAACTAATGAATGGAATTTTGAGTTAAAAAATCTATTAAATCATTATTTCTTTTGGTTTAATGTGATTTAACTATATACATAGTGGTTTTAAACCTATTATTAACTTATAATAGAACAATATTATTATTTAAAATATGATATATGATCTTTTTATTACATTTTATAATCCGTTCGTTATTAATAATTCATTATTACCATGGTTTTGGGTGTTAATTTCATTATTCTATTCTTCATGCTATGTCATGAATGTTTGGATTCTTGTTCATACTATTTAGTTATATACTATAGAAAATAATAATTATAATAATTATACATAAATCATACTTTTAAAACTAAAAATTATTGGTGGTTATGAAAAATGGACTATGTTACAATCATGGAGATGGCATGTCATACGTACATATGAGTAACATTTTCATTTTACAATGATCATTATGAAAAGAAGATAAAAATATATTATCACAAATTAATGATCTTAATATCATATAAACCATAATTTTTCATTTAATATACTTATATATATCATGCATGTTCTATGATGGTGAAAAGTTATCCACTACTCTTCGTGAAGCTGGTAGTCCACATATACATGAATGATATTATCATATTTATGTGTAAAAAAGAAAATGATTTATTATCATCTAAAAAAGAATAATATTTCATGAATATAATAATCTTTTCATTTATATGACATATATTAATTTGAATTGTCCTTATCTGTTACACCCTAGAATGATAATGGTTTAAATTACTAATTGATATTACTCATGTCAATAAGGTTCACATTTATTTTTTGGGGCCTTCATGATTAGAACTCCAAGGTTAATCATGGTTGGAATGGAGTAGTGATAAGGATGGGAGACCTCCTAGGAGGTGTCCTGGGGTGTGTGTGAGTGAATAAAAAGAACACTAGAAAGAACATGTGTTGGCTAGTGGGGATAATCATTAGTCAATTGACCCGTACAGGCACATGGGATGGCCCCAAGGAGGAGACCATGTGTCTATAGGGAAATTGATGGTACCTGGTGGGATAGGACTATAAGGATAGGCTATGTCAGGGTGTCTGTTCTATTAGATAACCCCAATTGTGAAATTTGTATCAGAAAAATAATGTAGCCTTAATTGTAGTACACTACTTCGGTTGAGATGAATGGTCGACAATGAGGATGTTTTTCTCTATGTAGGAGGAGACTATTTATGACAACCCTGCTTTTTATTACAACTTAAACATGCTTTATTACATAAAACGTCACTTGATACAACAAAGAAGATCGAGAGGTTTAGTGTCTTTGGGGCTTAGGATCATTACATAAAAATTTTAAACTTGAAATACAACATCTTTATTGAAAACTTCCTTTACATGACCACTACATTCCTTCGTACTTAGCATTGCATGGGATAACCTGAGGACATGCATAAGAAAAGGGTGAGCTATAAAGCCCAGTAAGGGAGTACACAATGAATAAAATGAGGAGTACAATACATGTTAGGCAATAGGCATATCAATAGAGCATAATAGAGACATGAACATAAAGGCATGATAAAGCATGATAATCTTAACATGGAAATGTGGCAACAACACTTAACATTGAATTAGCATGAGCCAAGGCTCATTGCACATGGAGCATGAGTAAACCCTCATTGCACTTGAAGCACGAGTAAACCATCATTGCACTTGAATTAGCATGAGTCAACACTCATTTCACATGACGTATCATGATACTATACTTTACCCAATGCATTGGAGCGCTATAAAGGGCGCACCCTTCTTAAACATTTCATTTCATGCATAAGTGTGCCACATGGATCATAAAACATGGATTCATAAAAAAATAATCATTCCTTCCACGATAAAGGAATGTGGAATTCATACATGAAACTTTATAATCAATATGTAATTGTGCATAAAGGTGAATACCCTTGATGGAGAAATGGGCATGGTATTCACTACACAAAGACATTGGCATAGAAAATCGGTGCGATTTCGGCAGCGTAACGGCGTGACATAAGAAATCATAAAAAGGTTGATGAGAGAGAAAAGGGTTCCTCATCATATTTACATGTAATGGACAGTAAGGAGATCATATATATACATGTCCCAACAATAGAAATCTAATTTAGATTCATGATACAAAAGTATTGCTTGAATATAAAAGAGGAGAAAAAGGTTCCTTTCGGAATTTCAGCATAGTAACGGGTGTACATGGGAGGAATTTAATGAGAGAGAAAGGGGTCTCCCATCATTCAAACAATAAGAGGGCAGTATGGGAGAGGTGCAAAAACATACCCCAACATTCATAATTGAAATTAAAAGGGCAATACAACTTAAAGAAAATTGACAAAAATGAGAAAGGAAGAAAAAAACCCTTACTTGGAAGTGTGCTTCCAAAGGCTAGAGAGAGGCTTGTGAGAGGCTTCTTGGGAGATTGGGGCACCTTGAGAGGATTCTAGAGAGAGTAGGTCAGAGTTTGGACGAACTTCAAGGGATTTGGGTGAGGAGGAAGTGGGAGCTTGGGTGGGTTTATATAGGAAAGGTGAGAGAATTCTTTATTATTTAGGTTTGGGACCCCTTATATTAAAATAATCCAAACCACAAACCATCCCATGGTATTTGCCCATGGTTTCTGGAAAAGGAAAGAGGAAAACAATATTTTACAAGGCCAAGGTCCGAACTTATTAAAAAATTAGGGTTGCTTATGTGGAGGTGAGTCACACTCCCATGGAAATTAATTTAAAAAGGCAAAGTGTTGAATAAGTCTTGAGGGCTCCATTAATGCTTTGAAAAGTGAGTCAAACAAACCCAAAACCTCATTATTTTAATGATAAAACACATATTGGCCTAACATAAGGATTATGGTATTTTATTACATCACCATTGGGTCATTATGATGTCATAAAACACATTATATATTTAAATGGTATTTAATTTTTACCCAAAAATTTGACTATCTCAGAAAATTATGAAAAATTCACCGTTGGATAATTTCGACGTCCTGATTCCAAATATAATATTTATTTTATCTAAATAATTTTCTAAATATGTGAATTTTAACTTTTAAAATAATAACCGACATTTATAAAAAATTCACGGGTTTTGACAGAAATGGCTTTCAAACCATAATAAAAATTTTAATTGCATTCATAAAATTATAAGATAATTTATATTTAATAAAAATTAATTTAATATTAATAATAATATTTTTTTAAAATATTATTTAATTCAAAAATCCTTTAATTTAATAAAATATAATTCTTAATTAAATAATAACTAAAAACACCGTTTGTACTTTAAAAACTAATTACAATGTATCAAAAATGACTAGAAATTATATTCATTATTATATACAAAAATAATGTACATGGACATGGTGCTACTTATTTGTTACATAACCCCTTAAAATAGCCGCATAAGACCTAAGGGTAAGGTGTGCGATGGTGACAGACTCTTGGGGTTGCTCGGATAACATCGCTCGAGTGGTAATCTCTATCAACATCCATTTTTCCCGTAGACGATCACGTTCGAGCTTGACTTGATGAAGCTCAGCTTGGGCTTGGTCAAGGGCAAAGCCCAAAGACGCCACGTCTTTTCCGAGCTCCGACAAATGGGCTTCGTAAGGGGCAATTCTACTGGATGAGGCCATCACTTCCTTTGTCTGGGTAGAAAATTGGTTCGTTAAAGCCTTATATTTAAACTACCCAGATGATCACTGTTCAATGGCTATAAAAGTAACGGTCACAAATCATAACGTTAAACTAAATAAGTTGACATCTTATAAAAAAACATTTTTCGTAAAGAAACATTTAACTGGATCAAGAGGGATTTTCCATTAATGAAATTTTGGGTCGTTACAACATTCCCCCCTTAAGAAATTTCGCCCTCGAAATTTTCCTTTTCCCACACTAAAACAAATGTGGGTAACTTAGCTTCATCATATCCTCCGACTCCCATGTTGCTTCTTTAAACTTGTGGTTTCTCCACAACACCTTGACGAGGGGCATTGTCTTATTTCGTAGAACTTTTTCTCTACGATCTAAGATCTTCACTGGTTTCTCCTCATAAGAAAGATCATCTTCTAATTGTACCACCACAGAAGAGAGTACATGTGAAGGGTCTGGTATGTACTTCCTTAAGAGGGATACATGGAAGACATCATGCACCTTTGCCATAGTAGGTGGAAGTGCTATTCGATAGGCCACAACCCCAACATGATCAAGAATCTCGAAGGGGCCGATGTACCTTGGACTTAACTTCCCTTTCTTTCCAAACCTCATGACCTTCTTCCACGGAGATATGCGTAAAAACACCATGTCTCTGACTTTAAACTCAAGGTCTCGTCGACAATTATCTGCATAACTCTTCTGTCGACTTTGGGCTGCCTTGACATGCTGCTGAATGGTTTTCACCTTCTCCACCATTTCTTCGACCATTTCTGGTCCAAGCAGCTTACGTTCACCGACCTCATCCCAACATGCCGGTGTTCTACACCTTTTCCCATACAGGGCTTCATATGGTGCCATTTGGATGCTCGAGTGGAAACTATTATTATAAGAGAACTCAACTAGAGGAAGATGTTGATCCCATCCTCCTTTAAAGTCCATTGAGCATGCTCTCAACATATCCTCAAGTGTTTGGATAGTCCACTCGGATTGGCCATCAGTTTGAGGATGATAGGCCGTACTGAAGTTCAGTTCAGTATTCAGAGCATGTTGAAGACTCTTCCAAAACATAGAGGTAAATCTTGGATCTCGGTCAGACACAATAGATAGTGGTACTCCATGCAACCGTACCACTTCCCTGATATATATCTGTGCCAGTTGATCCAAAGTGAAATCCTCTCGAATAGCAATGAAGTGTGCAGTCTTTGTAAGACGATCCACAATAACCCAGATTGCATTGTTGCTTTTGGATGTCCTTGGAAGTCCAGTGACGAAGTCCATGGTGATGTTCTCCCATTTCCATTCTGGTATGGGAAATGGTTGCATCATCCCCTTAGACTTATGCCTCTCTGCCTTCACTTGCTGACACACCAGGCACTTTGATGTATATTCGGCGATCTCCTTCTTCATATTATCCCACCAAAAGTTTTCTCGGAGATCTCGATACATCTTTGTGCTCCCTAGGTGAATAGAGAAATTTTAACTATGTGCATCATCCAAAAGTTCCTTCTTCAGCTCCGAACTTGATGGGACACATAGTCTTTTCCCAAACTGCACAATTCCTTCTTCATTAACATTAAACTCTGAGGATTTTCCCTTTTTGATAGCTTCCACTTTTTCTTGGATTCTCGCATCATCCTTTTGATCATCCTTTAACCTTTCCAAAAGAGATGGTTGAGCAATCATTTGTGAAAGGATTGATGATGTTCCCTTCTTTATGATTCCCACGTCCATCTTCATCAAGTCTAAGAAGATTGGATCCTTCTCAATTCTCATCATTGATAGAATTGCTGGATCCTTTCTACTTAGGGCATCCGCCACCTTGTTCGCCTTCCCAGGGTGGTAATGAATTGAAAAGTCATAATCCTTTATGAGCTCTATCCATCTTCTCTAGCGCATATTAAGCTCTTTCTGTGTGAATATATATTTAAGACTCTTGTGGTCAGTATATATCTCACATTTCTCTCCATAGAGATAATGCCGCCAGATTTTCAAGGCAAAGATAACCGCCGCCAACTCCAGATCATGCGTTGGATAGTTTCGCTCATGGATTTTCAACTGTCTTGAGGCATAGGATATCACTTTATCATTCTGCATCAGCACACATCCTAAGCCCTTCTTCGAAGCATCACTGAATACCACAAAAAGCTCCCCACTTGTGGGTAAAGTGAGCACAGGTGCAGTGATAAGCCTCCTTTTCAACTCCTTGAAGCTTTCTTCGCATTCATCACTCCAAGTAAACTTTACTCCCTTTCGAGTTAGCTTTGTAAGTGGGTTGGACAATCGTGAGAAGTTTCTCACAAATCGTCGATAATATCCAGCTAACCCTAAGAAGCTACGGATATCAGTTACTGATGTTGGCCTCGGCCATCCCTCAATTGCATCTGTTTTGGAGGGGTCCACAGATATCCCATTGCTTGTGATGATATGGCCCAAGAATGAGACCTCCTTCAACCAGAACTCTCACTTGCTGTACTTGGAATTGAGCTTCTCCTTGCGCAAAGTCTCCAGTACAGTTCTTAAATGCTCCTCATGGTCCTCCTTGGTTCTGGAGTATATTAGAATATCATCTATAAAGACTACCACAAATTTATCTAGGTAATCTCTAAAGACTCTATTCATCAAGTCCATGAATATTTCCGGAGCATTGGTGAGTCCAAAAGGAATTACTATGAATTCATAGTGCCCGTACCTTGTACGAAAAGCAGTCTTGGGGATATCTTCCTTCTTCACCCTTACTTGATAATATCCCGACCGCAAGTCGACCTTGGAGAAGTATTGTGCTCCACGCAGTTGATCAGACAAGTCATCGATTCTTGGGAGAGGATACTTGTTCTTTATCGTGATTTTGTTAAGTTCACGATAATCGATGCAAAGCCGCATTGACCCATCCTTCTTCTTGACGAAGAGGACTGGTTCACCCCATGGTGATGCACTTGGGCGTATAAACCCTTTATCCAGATTCTCCTGTAGTTGTTTCTTCAGTTCTTCAAGCTCAACCACAGCCATTCTATATGGAGTTTTGGATATTGGTAGCACCCCAGGTATAAGATCAATTGAGAACTCAACATCTCTTCTTGGAGGAAGACCAGGAAGTTCCTCGGGAAATACTTCAGCGAATTCTCTCACAATAGGCATTTCTTCAAGGGTGGTTTCTTCCTTGGACTCAATCATCTGAGCCAGATATGCGTGCTCATAAGGCAGTAATATCCATTCTTGAGATGACGGAGCTAAAGGAGATTCGTCTTCCTCCTGACACTTGTAATGAATCGGGGGTCGATTCTCCATATGCAGTGTGATTTCCCTCTCCCGACAATTTATGTTGGATCTATATAAGGAAAGCCAATCCATGCCAAGAATTGCATCAAATTCCACCAAAGGGAGTATGATGAGGTTCGCCGGGAAATTCAATCCACAGATTATAATAGGGGAGGACTTATACTCATGGGATGCAATGATTGCCCCATTTGCCGTACTCACCGACATCTTTACTTCCATGATTTGTGGTGGTGCAGGGATTGTTCTACTAAAATTTTTAGATATAAAAGAATGCGTAGAACCTGAATCAAAATGTACGTTCGCTATTCTTGAATGAATAACTAGAGTACCTGTCACCACTTCGTTGTCGGGGTTCACTTCGGCAGAAGTGATGGCAAAAGCTCTTCCTTGCTGTCTTGGAGTTTGTTGATTGCCCCCGATAACCCTTGGATTAGGGCACTGATTTGCAAAATGACCCGGTTATTTGTATTTGAAGCATTGAACAACGCGTTGAGGTTCGAAGGGAGCGTTCCTCCCCTCTGTCGCAGCCGCGGGTCCTTCTTGCTGACAGTTCACAGCTTGGTGCCCTTCTCTTCCACACTTGAAACATTTTCTTGTCCCCCTAAGGCAATTTCCAGGGTGCTTCTTTCCACACTTTTGGCAAGTGGGGTGCTGGAATTTCGTAGCGCCGTTGGATTTATCCATCGGACCACCAGCATTGATGTCCACCTTCCGCTTCTTGTCCCCATGATACACCTGTGATTCTCCGATCTCCATTTCAACCTTGAGGGCACATCAGACAATTTCCTCATAGCTGTCGAAGTCACGGATCGCTAATGCTTTCCGCAAGCTAGGCTTCAGCCCACCAAAGAAGCGGTCAACCTTGCATTCGGGGGTAACGACAAAGCCGGAAGCGTATCGTGAAAGCCTTGTGAAGTTTTCCTCATACGCTCCCACAGATTCCTCAACTTTCTGCTTGAGGGAAAGGAAGTCCCTTTCCATCTTAAGACGGAGGGTGCGTGGAAAATATTTATCGAAAAACATCTTCCGGAATACCTTCCATTCCAAAGCCTCGATCTCCTCCTCAGGCTTCATATTTTTGATCAACGTCCACCATTGATCAGCTTCACCCTCCATACGATAAGCCGCCAGGAGAACCTTCTCTTTTTCAGAGCATTGGAGGATGGAGAATATCTTTTCAATGGAGTTGATCCATTGTTCAGCAATCATGGGATCGGATGATCCACTAAAATTAGGAGGCCTTTGTCTCATGAAGCTTTCAATAGCGACTTGTTCTTTCTTAGGGGTGTTTGAACGTTCCTCTTGACCAGTGTTTCTATTCAAAACTTGAGTTAGCTGAGAGAGAAGCGTGACAAAGTTCGCGATTCCCGCTCCCATTGGATTGGGCATCTCATAAGTACAATCATCACACTAATCTTCACAACGGTTGTTAGCCCGAGTTCTCCTATTACCGGCCATTGGCTAGAATAAAAGGAAAGTTAGGGGTAACACATAAAGGGTAATCCAAAGAGAAAAGTTGATGACTTATAAATAAACTTTAATCTCTTTAACTCATGAGTCGATAGGATTCAATCCAGGATTTTCATGATCTTCCTTCTAACATATATTCTTAGGGGCATTTTTCCCTTAATAAGGGTTCATACTAAGATTGTGAATTTATCAAAACATATCCCCCGGGAGTGTCGTAACCAAGAGTGCAGCAAGGCCCGTTGTCGTGCACCAGTTCCCGTTCGAGTCTAGCTCAAAGCGGTGTTTTCGGGTTTTACCCCTAGGATACATCTGTGCCAGAGCCGCCTCTACCTGCTCGTATCCAGACAGGGATGTATTTGTTTCATAAACCACTTAATTTGTATTTACCAAAACTTAGGGATTTTTTTATTATGCTTAGTCTTGTTTCTAAGGCTTTACTAGGGTTTCCTAATCCCAAAAATAACTAAACCTATCCTCTGATACCAACTATGACAACCCTGCTTTTTATTACAACTTAAACATGCTTTATTACATAAAACTTCACTTGATACAACAAAGAAGATCGATAGGTTTAGTGTCTTTGGGGCTTAGGATCATTACATAAAAACTTTAAACATTAAATACAACATCTTTATTGAAAACTTCCTTTACATGACCACTACATTCCTTCGTACTTAGCATTGCATGGGATAACCAGAGGACATGCATAAGAAAATGGTGAGCTATAAAGCCCAGTAAGGGAGTACACAATGAATAACATGAGGAGTACAATACATGTTAGGCAATAGGCATATCAATAGAATAATAGAGACATGAACATAAAGGCATGATAAAGCATGATAATCATAACATGGAAATGTGGCAACAACACTTAACATTGAATTAGCATGAGCCAAGGCTCATTGCACATGGAGCATGAGTAAACACTCATTGCACTTGAAGAACGAGTAAACCCTCGTTGCACTTGAATTAGCATGAGTCAACACTCATTGCACATGACGTATCATGATACTATACTTTACCCAATGCATTGGTGCGCTATAAAGGGTGCACCCTTCTTAAACATTTCATTTCATGCATAAGTGTGCCACATGGATCATAAAACATGGATTCATAAAAAAATAATCATTCCTTCCACGATAAAGGAATGTGGAATTCATACATGAAACTTTATAATCAATATGTAAATTTGCATAAAGGTGAATACCCATGATGGAGAAATGGGCATGGTATTCACTACACAAAGACATTGGCTTAGAAAATCGGTGCGATTTCGGCAGCGTAACGGCGTGACATAAGAATTCATAAAAAGGTTGATGAGAGAGAAAAGGGTTCCTCATCATATTTACATGTAATGGACAGTAAGGAGATCATATATATACATGTCCCAACAATAGAAATGGAATTTAGATTCATGATACAAAAGTATTGCTTGAATATAAAAGAGGAGAAAAAGGTTCCTTTCAGAATTTCGGCATAGTAACGGGTGTACATGGGAGGAATTTAATGAGAGAGAAAGAGGTCTCCCATCATTCAAACAATAAGAGGGAAGTATGGGAGAGGTGCTAAACCATACCCCAACATTCATAATTGAAATTAAAAGGGCAATACAACTTAAAGAAAATTGACAAAAATGAGAAAGGAAGAAAAAAACCCTTACTTGGAAGTGTGCTTCCAAAGGCTTGAGAGAGGCTTGTGAGAGGCTTCTTGGGAGCTTGGGGCACCTTGAGAGGATTCTAGAGAGAGTAGGGCAGAGTTTTGACGAACTTCAAGGGCTTTGGGTGAGGAGGAAGTGGGAGCTTGGGTGGGTTTATATAGGAAAGGTGAGAGAATTCTTTATTATTTAGGTTTGGGACCCCTTATATTAAAATAATACAAACCACAAACCATCCCATGGTATTTGCCCATGGTTTCTGGAAAAGGAAAGAGGAAAAAAATATTTTACGAGGCCAAGGTCCGAACTTTTTAAAAAATTAGGGTTGCTTATGTGGAGGTGAGTCACACTCCCATGGAAATTAATTTAAAAAGGCAAAGTGTTGAATAAGTCTTGAGGGCTCCATTAATGCTTTGAAAAGTGATTCAAACAAACCCAAAACCTAATTATTTTAATGATAAAACACATATTGGCCGAACAAAAGGATTATGGTATTTTATTACATCACCATTGGGTCATTATGATGTCATAAAACACATTATATATTTAAATGGTATTTAATTTTTACACAAAAATTTGACTATCTCAGAAAATTATGAAAAATTCACCATTGGATAATTTCGACGTCCTGATTCCAAAAATAATATTTATTTTATCTAAATAATTTTATAAATATGTGAATTTTCACTTTTAAAATAAAAACCGACATTTATAAAAAATTCACGGGTTTTGACAGAAATGGCTTTCAAACCTTAATAAAAATTTTAATTGCATTCATAAAATTATAAGATCATTTATATTTAATAAAAATTAATTTAATATTAATAATAATATTTTATTAAAATATTATTTAATTCAAAAATCCTTTAATTTAATAAAATATAATTCTTAATTAAATAATAACTAAAAACACCGTTTGTACTTTAAAAACTAATTACAATGTATCAAAAATGACTAGAAATTATATTCATTATTATATACAAAAATAATGTACATGGACATGGTGCTACTTATTTGTTACATAACCCCTTAAAATAGCCGCATAAGACCTAAGGGTAAGGTGTGCGATGGTGACAGACTCTTGGGGTTGCTCGGATAACATCGCTCGAGTGGTAATCTCTATCAACTTCCATTTTTCCCGTAGACGATCACGTTCGAGCTTGACATGATGAAGCTCAGCTTGGGATTGGTCAAGGGCAAAGCCCAAAGACGCCACCTCTTTTCCGAGCTCCGACAAATGGGCTTCGTAAGGGGCAATTCTACTTGATGAGGCCATCGCTTCCTTTGTCAGGGTAGAAAATTGGTTCGTTAAAGCCTTATATTTAAACTACCCAGATAATCACTGTTCAACGGCTATAAAAGTAAAGGTCACAAATCTTAACGTTAAACTAAAGAAGTTGACATCTTATAAAAAAACATTTTTCATAAAGAAACATTTAACTGGATCAAGAGGGATTTTCCATTAATGAAATTTTGGGTCGTTACACTATTACACCCCCTAAATGAAAAATGGTTAACTGACTAAATTTTATTAATCATGTCAACAAGTTTTAAATTTTTTTCGGATCCCTTCAAATTAGAACTTCATAGTTAAGTGTGCTTTCCCTAGAGTAGTGATCATAATGGGTGGCCTTCTAGGAAGTTTCTTGGTGGTGGGTGAAGGTGAGGACAAATCAAACTAGAAAGAACATTTTTTGGAATGTGGGGATGGTCATTAATCTAATGACTCATATAGGAATATGGGTGCACCTCAGGTAGGTGACCACATGTCTATATGGAAACTGGTGGTACCTGATGGGAAACCACTTGATGACCGTGCTATGGTCAGCTGTCTATGCTATCAATATGGCCTAATTGATACATTATCACCTTCCTTGTCAAATTTTAGTGAAACAAATCACATTTCCTTACATGGTGGTAGTCTTCTTTATGAATGTGTGACATTATCATATCCCCTATACAATATATAGTAAATAAATTTGATAATTGATATGGTGACTCTTGATGGAAAATGGTGTTATAAATAGAAAATATATAAATTTGATTCATCGTCATTTCAAACCCTGGAAAGTGGTAATGGAAAAAAGAATGACATTAGTTTATGAGGATGTAATCCACTTTATACACAAATGATGATTTCCTAACCAATTTTATAGAATTTTAGGTGGTTGTAATTCATGAAATTAACATAAAAATATCTCATTATATGGAATATTATGATTAATTTATATAATTATGGTTTAAAATGAATAGAATGAGGTGGATGAAGTAATAAATTAAAATACCCAATTGAAGAACATTACCTCTTATTTAGATATCCTCATTATGTTTTTACTAAAAGATATACCATGTTATATTTGTTCCCATACTATGGAATAATGAATGACATCGGTTCACGTGGAGGTAGTCCTCTATAAAAACAAATAATCATTTCGTAACAAATTTAATATAATTTCAGCTGGTTTTAGGTCTTGAAATCAATATAAAAACATATCAATATATTGAATATTGTGTGTTTTTATATTAGTATAATTTAAAATGAATTTAATGTATTGGGGAATAAATGAAATAAAATGCTCGTTCAAGAATGTTACATGTTCTCTGGGTATCCTCCATTGGTTTTCACCAAAACATGAACTGGGTTGGTTTTCAGACCAAATAAATAATATCAAAACATATCAATTTATTGACTATTGTGTGTTTTTATATTAGTATCATTTAAAATTAATTTAATGTAATGGGGTATAAATGAAATAAAATGCTCGTTCAAGAATGTTACATGTTCTCTGGTTATCCTCCATTGGTTTTCACCAAAACATGAACCGGGTTGGTTTTCAGACCAAAAAAATATTATAGGATGAGATTAAGTAATATGGTATTGTTTTGGTCAAGGATTGGTGGAAACAAAAGGATTTTATTATGTGAAGTTTATAGAAGTTGGAGTGGCCTTTTTTAAGGGAGGTGTGTGGCACAATTGTATTTTTAAAAAAAATATACAATCATACCCATGATTTTATATTTCTATGTGCCTATAAAATGGGCCATTCTTAAAACAAGAATAGATAAGGTAAAAATATAGAAATAAAATGGGTGTTGGACAAGTTGGTAGGTCATTTGTAACCATTATCTTCTTAGATTATCCCCCAGTAAATCAATTTTTACATTTACCATTTTAATTATGTTTCATAGTTTTCACTATTCATTTTGTAAAAAATTTATGTTGAACTTATTAGACATTATAAATTATTCTGATTCTAAATATAGAATCAATTATTACTAATTCAAATAACAGAATTAGAAGATTTTAATTTAAAATTTACTTTACCTGACAAGATGAAAATTATATTTTTTAAATTAAAAATATTCAATGATTTACAGAGTTTTTATATCCAAATTCCATATGAAAATTATTCCAAATACATAAATTATATTAATTGAAATATAATTTTACATATTATACATTATATCGAATTAAAATAACAATTTAACATGATAAATTATTTAAATGAAATTATTTTTTAAATTAAAATATAGTATTTTTCAGTATTAATTCTAAAATGATATATCTTAAAATAATTCAAATAATTTACCTAAGATAATTTCTGTATTTTGATTTAAAAAAGAATTTTTTTATAATTTTTTTTTAAAAAGTGCTAAAAAGTTAATTTATATTAACTGTGCAAATCATGACTAATTCGCCTTTTAGAAAAATACATTTTCACAGAAAACATTTATTTTATTTAAAATGATTTATATTTATTTTCTAATCAATACATAAACAAAATTATCATATTTTAGTTATTAATAATAATTCCGAAAAATTTAATGTCTATTTAAAAACGATATACTATATTATGGTTCATTTAGGTGTGGGGTTTCTTATTCCATAAGCTATTAAAGAGATTAAATATAATGAATTATGTTTTCTGTGTTATTTAAGATCAATGTTGTCTATTGAATATGATATCAAATAATTTGTTATTACATTATAATATTGAGGAAAAAAAGATTATATTCATGCTCATGATATTACTTTTGTAGAATTAATTGGTCATATTTTATTCAAAACATAATAATTCTGGATTATTTTTCTTTATCTATATTTATACCCTTAACAAGTATCTAAGCTCACACCATTCATATGTTTTCATTCCCTGTGATTCAAAAAAGAGTATTTTGATTTATATTTATAAAAATTATAAGCGTAATTGTGGTGTACCCAATGATAATACTAATATATATTTTCATATTCTCGTGTCTTATGTGAAATTCATGTGTTACTTTGTTTTTAGAGGTAATTAATTCTTTGGGATTTGACATCTTATATCTAGTTATAATTTGATAACATAACCACTAAATCTTGATTACAAGGGTTGGGGTATTTAATGTTGGAATTAGTGGATTTTTAGTAGAAACATTCATAATTGGATTTAGGAAAATACAAATTAGAGAACATAAATCTATGATATTCATTAAGAATACTCAGGATGAAATAATGATTTTGAATTTGAAATTAATTTCTATTAAATTTTAAAATTATGTTATGTATTTTATTATTTTTGAAAATTTACATTATGATAGATACTTTTATGATAAAATATATGGAATTCTAGTCATTATAAAAAATAGTTAGTGCAAGGAATGGAAACTATATAAATGTTCATAATCCATGATGATATTATCAACCTAAGAATATTACTGAAGCTCGAGTTGGAGATGCTTCTATATATAAAATTTTTATAACTATCCTCACATATGTAAATCTAGTTATGAACATTAATCTTTCCCTAGTGGAGGAACATACATATCCAAAAAACTATGTAGCAATTTTACACCACTTCATGAATCAGAAACCTCCATCATTAAATGTTTCAACTACTTAATGTATCATTGAGGAATGTATTAGTTCCTTTAAAATATATTTCTCAGTTTGGTAAGTAATTAAATAGATTATGTTTTCATAGAATCTCATCGGAACACATGGGATACACAGCAGTGGTTTTCATTTATTAAAAAAATATGGATAAATAAGAAATATAAAATATGGAGTTAAAGGATTTTGAGTTACTCTTCTTGGAAAAATATTTTCCACATTAGAAGTTAGAATATATTGTTAAAAAATTCATGTGTTTAAGACAAAAAGATGAGGAAAATATTTCTATTTACTAAACTGACATTAAAATAATAGTAAGGCATGTAATACACTACAAACATATCCAAAGGGTAAAATTTTCAATTTCATTGATGGGATAAATCCAATCCTTCAAATGGAAGTAGTCTCACAATGATTCTTCTCGAAAGATTATATGTTATCACGTTCAATCAATAATGTGGAAGAATTTTTTTTGTATTCTGGAATAAAAGAAAATAAATAAAAGTAGAGAAAATAATATAAAGTAAACATATAAAGAGAAGTATAGAAATAAAAATTTTATTACTTTTGATAAATGTGGAAAGAAACCCAATGGTAAATTCATGGTTTTAGTGGGAATATCCTTAAATTGTGGATTTAATTTACATTATTCTCTTGAATGAGATATTAATAATAAAACCTATAATGTTAAATGTTTCAAAATTAAGGATATGGGATATGAAACAAATGATTTTCCCATGAGTCAAAATAATATACCTCAAAAAAATAGAAGGGATCATTGTCAGACATATGTTATTAAAAAAATATGATGTTTAATGATTGATGTAAATTTTTATTTAGATTTATGTATTATGTTGTAGAAGTAATTTGATAATTAATTTTTTATAGTAATCTTGAAACATATAAATATAATAATATTGTACCTTTTCATTAATGATTTGAAATATTATGTTGAATTTCTTAGATAACCAATAAATGTGATTAATTATAAGCTGATTTTTTTAGAAGACATTAATAAGTTGAAGATAACCCTTAATTGTTTCTATAAGTTGAGTTAATATTCTTTAGTTCAAATAAATTAATTATTTACATTGGGGATGTAAATGATATAATATTGATTGCCCCAATATTTCTTAGTCATTTAATTCATATATTCTAATGTATATAAGATTTTTCTATTTATGGAATATATTCAATATTATGAGGTTTTATATAGAGGATAATGATATTTTTTGGAATCATGAATGTTTTTATAATGGTTTTATGGTGTTTCAATTTATTACAATGTATTAGGGTAATATATGATCAAGTATTCAGATTTTTTTTTTGAATTTATGAGAAAATATATTTTATTTGGTGATAATGGTTTTACCAAATAATTTGAAATTTTTATTATTGAATTTTTTCGGCCATATTTTGGAGGAGTCATATGGTTAAATTTCTATTGAATGGACTATATTAATCTTTGGGTGTTACTGTTGATATTTTAGATATTAATGTATTATTGAATAACTATACTAATAGTTTTCATTATAGAGAAAATATAGAGATAAGTGGAATAATATTTCATTATTTTATGGATCTTATGATTCACTAAATGTTTATTTTAGTGATTTAGGTATAAAAATCCATCTTGAAGACTCATTTAAATGAGTTATAAAATAAATGTAAAATGATTGAAGAAAAATGAAAGGATATAATTGGGCTTATAAAATTCCATGAAACCATGTGATTTAATTCTATAGAGTAATATATCAATATAGTAAAAAAATACCAAAACATTAGAAAATAGTTTGTTAAGTAAAAATGTAATACATTTTCCTTTATTTTTTATGAATAAAAATGTTATTTTCAGACATAATTATTTTATGTTTTTATGGTCATTAATTTTCTCTTCATCATTCAATTTCTTGTGATAAATTATAAAAATATATCACTATAATTATTTTGACACTAATATTTTACTCCATGTTACTATTTTCAATTATAATAAATGATCTTATATTTGGAAACCTATTTTATTGGTGACCTACGTACTCCCTTTCTGCAATTTTTCAAAAATATTTTCTATCAATCATTTTTACAATGAGGGTTTTCTATAAAATAAATTTCAACTTTCAGCCCATTGAATACTAAGAATAATATAAAATAAATAGGACATAATTTATAGAATGTAGAAAATGTAACATATATATATTTTAAAACCAATCAATGTTTAATAGTTTGTAAAACATACAACTCTGGTCATAAATTAACTACACAATATTATTATATACCCATTATAAACAAAAAAATTATTTGGTATGAATAATATTAATTTAATTATTAAATATATATAACGTATCACCTCAAAGAAAATGAATTGATTTATTATTATGATAAATGTACTCAAATATCAAAGATGTTATTTTATTCTTCAAAAATATAATCTTTTAAAAAATTATTATTATTTATTTTTTCTGCAAAAAAATATTTAAATAATTTCTAGAATATAATTACATTATTTTTAGAAAAATAAAATAATTTTTATAAATTATAATATTAAAATTTTGTTAGGTTTGAATTTTTATAGTTTTATGAAATGATTGATATTTCAATGAGTATAAAAATATAACGATTTTTATTGAAAACTGCATTTTTGTTTTAAGAATTGAAAATGATCTATTTTTTTAAAATGATTTAAAATTAAAATAGTTATCTTCTATTTTGAATAATTCAATTTGGATCATTTAAATTAATTTTATTATTTATTTTGTTATAATATAGTTTTGATACATCAAATGCCTAATTCCAAAAAATAGTTTTAGGCACGCAATATATTTTTATCTCATTACATTTAATTATTCACTAATAGAAGATAATTTTGATGAAATTTATATATTATATTTTAATCCTACTTATTTAACAATTGTAAAATATTTTTATAATGAATTGCAAAAAAATAAAAATATTTTTATACTTAAAAAATGTATTTTTCTAATAGTGGTTTTTATCACAGTTTGTACAGTCATTTTAAAATTTATTTACACCACATGGAGGTATTCAATTTGATAAATTTTATTCCATATTTATAATTTTGAGGCTAAAATTTTGTAAATAATTTCCTATTATTTTTATGAATTCTGAATAATAACACTGGAATAATTTATCCTCATGTTAAAAGTTAAATTGGGTTATTCTAGGTTAAACTAATTGATAATGTCATAATATTTTTCTTAATTATTATTGGATAAATGGAATCTTACCATTGACTAATTATTTTAGAAATTAATTTTTTAATGAATTTTTTTCAATGAATATGAATAATATAATTTTTCGAAATGTGACTCTCTTAGTTTTAAATATCTATTATGTGTTATTGTAGAGGGAGTAGAAATTTATAAAATAATATAAATCTCTAATATTTTTTTAATTGAATTAGTTTCTTTATTTAAATTTATTTCTAATTTTTTAGTTGTGTAATTACCCTAAATACGGATGCAACACCAATGTAGTATTTTTTAAATTCAAAAAAATGTACAATAAAAAAATTAAAAATATTAAAAGTTATATAATTTGAAATTTTAATAGTGTCCCAAAAATTTTATAGACATTTATGACTTATTATTATTATGTTAAATTGTTATATTCTAATTAATACTTTTTTAGTTATGTATTTCACGTCAAATTAAATGAACAGTAATAAAATCGACATTTATGATAATTTATCATAATATTATTTTATTAATATGTTCAAAAAATATTAAAATATTAACATATGAAAAATATATTAATATATAGAATAAAATTTCATTCATTTTCTTTTTATGGGTTAATCATGACCATATATGATAAATTATAAACCATTAATAATGAAAAATATGTTACTGCGATTAATGTTAATATAGGTAAACTAAGTTGTGGAAAAAAATAAAGATTTAAATACCAGCAAAACGTGTCAAATTTATAATGGTTGATGAGAATGAACCCACATCCAATCTTATCTTCAAATTTATATCTTTTGGGTGTAAATTTTCATTAATAATAACTTTATTATATTTTAATATTTTAAGAAATTACACGACTACCCATCCCCTCAATTATAAAAGGTAACGCATTCCTTCACTTGTTTACAATAAATTGGGCCATATATATTGAAAAAACCCAAAAAATCCTCTTATAAACATCCTTATCGGTTTTATATATGTTTTTTCTTTCCAAAAATCATACTCCATTTCCCTTAAAAGGATATCTAAATGTTGTCTACCGAAGTAGTGGTAATCATCTCCCTCGAGTCTATCAAGGTTATTTCTTATTCTACTTAGTAATAATGTGTTTCAACCATTGTATTATATTACCTATAATATAATTAAAATAAGTATATTTTTTTAGTTATTTTGAAACCATATTCAATAACTGTTCCATCCTATGAAAAGTGAAAACCTTGCTCGTTCTTATTTGTGACTTAATGTCTACACATAACGGTGTAATTTGTTTTCCATAACCATTTCACTTGGATGGTTATAAATATGATAGTAATATATATATATATATATATGTATATATATTATTTATGAAATATATATTTCTATATAAATGATTTATTATATATAATTTATTACCATCCAATATGTTGGAAAATGATAATGTCAATCACGGATAAGGGTAAACATCAACCTTTACAATGCAATTTGATGAGTTGTTAATTTACACATTTCATTGATGATAATAGGGATATAATTAATGAATATTTATGATATATAATATATAATAATAATTAAATGATGGTTAATTATTATTTATCTTTTTTCATTTCATCCATCAAAAATTGAAAACAACATTCATGTGTACGTACATCATACTGTATCCATGAACACAGTAACTCATTTTTCAACATATATCATTTATTTTATTTACTAAATATATATATATATATATTATTCATATTGAGGAAATAATTTTTAAGATGATTGAAACCAAGATAAAATTAAAATTTCCAAAACATCCAAACAGAAACATACCTGAAAATGAAGCTGCTATTACCCATAATAAAAATTATGACATTGAATTTTTAATAAAGGTCTGAAAAATTACAAGTAAATCATACATTCTAATATGTATATGATTATGGTTCATTAATGTTTTTATAATAAATATTTTTTTTATATTTGAGGTTCAAAATCATTCTAAGGAAATCAGACCTGAGATGAGGGTTTATTTCAAAATCTCATCACTATTTGAGAATGTTTATATTTTAGTATCCCATGGTGGAATTATATGTTATTTATATCCTAAACCCAATATATTTTATAATAATATATTAATTCGTTATCTTTTCACAAAATCATACAACTTTCCACTCTTTGGTACATAAAATTATTGAGATGTTATTATTAAGAAAATCTTACATTATTTCTCTCTTCGTTCAAATATCCTTCCTCTTCCCTGGTCATAAATCCTAAAAAACATGTCAATATTTTTTAAGTATTTGAATTTTATTTTTTATAGAAATATTTTTCTTCATATTACATTTTAAAAATTATTTTTGAAGGAATATATTTTTCATTATCTGAACAATGTACATTTTGGCCTTTTTACAGCATTATAAAAATAATGTTTCTTTTATCTTATACGAAATGTATAGATTTTCCCACCATACTAACTTAAATTTTATTTTAATATTATCTAAAAATTTTACAAGTTTATTTTCATGGAATTTTTTTCATTAATATGTGGGAAATTTTTAGTTTTCATAAAAAATATTCATCATGCAAAACTATATTTTAAAAAATCCTTGAATTTTTTAATGTATTTTAATATACACCAAGAATATTTATTGAATCATTTGATTTAATAAGGTTATAATATTATTATACAATGAAACAAATATCATTTACTAGTTTATGATCATTTATATTGGGGATGAATATTTTTTAGGATAATAACCATATAAATCTTCATAGTTTGTGATTATGGGAAATTATTAACAAATTATATGATTATTTCATTAATATGAATGTTTGATTGGATTAAATTTCACCCATTTAATAGGAGTAATTTGTTTAATATATTATGAATTTAGTAGGACCCATTATTTCCCCTCATTTCATTGGTAGGTTTAATGGGAAACAATATGTTTGGTTTTTGGATGATGCATTTTCCATTTCTATAGATGTCTTGTAAAATGCCTTGAAGGTATTTTCAGAGGTCTTATAATGAGGACAATAGGGTAATTTTCAATTTTCATACATTACGTATTCTATAATTATGAAATCATTCATTGATTGCTATTTAATTTTTTTTTGATATCCAGGGATAAGTTTCTAGCTCAATATATTAATTATATTGAATAATTTGGTCATCATATTTTATTTCCATATTATATATTTTTTATTTAGCTTAATAATTATACATATGATTACTGATCATTTCATATCACCCCATTATTGTGTTTCTATTCCCTAAGATACCAATATGATCATTATAATTTATTTAATGCATTATAATAACAAAAATTATGGTGTTCCCATTGACAATAACTTATCTTATTTTAATAGCGGGAATTAATATTTCAAATTTATATATGTTTTTAGATGTCCATTAATACAAAGATATTTGGCCATTTGGGGTGGGATTACTAATATCTAGTTCGAATGTAATATTGTAACCACTGACTCATGTCTACTAGGGTTGGGGTCGTTATAAAAATCACATTTTAATGCTACCAAGAAAGAATATTCATAACATGGTAGGCTTTGGATAACCAACCATGTAAATGGTTGGGGCTTGGGATAAACTCCCATGTACCTTATATTGGGCTTTTATTGACCACCTATGTACCATCTTGTTTCATCCTTGGGATAACCTCCCATGTAACAACTTTTTTGGGTAATGTGATAACCTCTATTGTACACATTGAACTTGTAGAACATTAATATTTTCCTAAATTATTAGAAGTATATATAATTTGATGAAAAAACATCCTAATAATGAAAATAATACATATTTTTTTCCAAAAAATCATACAACAAATCATAAACCTTTAAAATAATTTTTTTTGATAAATATTTCATCAGGACATAACATTTGGAAAAGAATTATGTTTCATAATCATTTCATCAATTCACCATTGAAAAACATGTTAATAATAAAAGGGTTTTATAAATATATTTTATTCATAATCATTAATCAACTATATAATTTATAATGATTATATCATGAAATCATATCCCTAGTTAATCAGCAGAAAAAACTAAGCTTATTATATTTAATGAATAAAAATACCATATAAAGGTTAATAAAACATTCTTCAGGAAAATATCATATCCATTTTGGAATAATTTCATTAAAATATAAATATTTCCCAAATATTAATGAAACAATATTTTTAAAATAACTATTGGAACATGTGAAGGATGTTTGAAATCATTGATTGGTAATGATGGAGGAAATTGTTTTCCTTGTTGTACATGTTAAAAAATTATTCCTTTCACATTTTTAGTAAAAATTCAAAGGTACGTTTTTTGGAAAATGATAAGATGATACCTTTCTGTTGATTTTAAAAAATAATGAGAAAAAATAGATATAAAAGTTAATATATTTTTGACTAATGAGGGAAAAAAGTTAGCTTGTCAATATAAATATTATTTTAAACTATTATTTACATAATGAGTAGAATATTAAATTAAAATGTGTCATTTATAAATAAAACCATTTTAGAATAAAATTAATGTTTTCCTGAGATATAGATCATAATATTTCATCATCGGAAACATAATCTTAAACAACTCCGATAAACAATGAGATGGAATTATAAAGCCCGTACAACATTGGTACATTTTAAATCGTATCCCCCCATGAAATAAGAAACATTACTTGGATATGTATATCCCATAATTTTCATGATGTGAATCATATTATGCATTCATATTCAGTATATACAACAAACATAAAACACTAGTGGGGAATGTGGCGTGTGTTCCATCAAAAAAATTGAGTTGAACATATCTTACCTCAATTATTGAAATCATTTGTAAATGGATTAATCCAGATTATAATAAATATATTTTTACTATAAATCAATCAGATAATAATTATATATATCATTCGATATGTGATTTATGTACAATGTTTTTCAACTCATTTACTATAATTTTTTTTATTAAAATTACCCTTTTGTGTAAAAATTGGTTCTCTTTCCATTTATGTTTTTATTTGGTAGTTTTGTTCCTTATAAATTTATCATGTTTCCACCATCATTAAACTATTTTTTATTATATAAATATCATATATATTCATTATATACATAATTAGAGTCACCCATACAGGCAGTCATTGAAAAATGAATTAATATATTCTTAGAGATGGTAGGCTGAATGTATACATAAATGTCATTTTCATTTTTAAATATATTGAATTAAACAAAGTTATATAAAAATTTAACCTTAAAAAATAATTTATATGTCATGGATATCCTATATAATCATTAAATCCTCCCTTATAATCATCCATGTCAAAAAATAGAAAAAAACATATCAAATTGCTTATAATAGGTGGAAGTCCACACAGAATCATATGCGACATTATCATTTTCTTAAAAAAATTGATTTTAAAAGGGAAGATGTGATTTTTAGAGACTTGAATTTCTTCTTTTATGAAATTGATATATATATATATATATATATATATATTCCAAGCTAGGAATTGTTGAGACAACATATGATTCTTAGGATCGATGTGCCTAAAATTAATTTTATTAAAATACTAAATATATTTTATATTGAACACAAACATATTATTAATAAAGAATAGAAATATCATTAACAAAATAATGTATTATAACATTAAGACCTCCGTTGTGTCCATAACATGGTTCTAACACTAGACACGTTATAAAATAGTTTTCCGAGTGGTATTTAAACTCCATGCTTGTTAGTAGTACGTTTATTAGATTAATTTGATACTAAAACAAATAATTAATTCATTATAACTTAAGAGATGTTTTTATAAATACACATCCATGGATATTTTTTTAGGGATAGCCTCATAATCTATCAATCTTCCAAGAGTTCCTCCTTCCTCCGTCATTGGAAAATCACCTCGGATGATGACGAAACGCCAGATTAAAGCAGACTAGGGAAAAATGAATGGAATGAGTTCCATATAACTTTTGTGTGGCCATTCTTCAATGATGAAGGATAAAATATCTAGGTAAGATATATCAATTTTTCTAAACCCTTTATGATTAAATTAATTGATCATATTGGTCCCTTCAATCGATCATCACCAGTTAGGGATTGGGCATGGGCCAACATACCAGTTTAAAATGTTTTTTTCATTGGTTTCTAACCATGGAATTCCCATTATTTATCATTATACACGAACAATTATCTAATTATTTTTAAGCCTTCGGTTTTTTCTTTATCCCATATTATTTTTATTCATCACTGATAGGACCTTGTTACCATGGTTCGACATTACCAAACATCACTGAGCCTGATCAAACCACCGTCTCCATGGTGAAATGGTGATTGAGGAACAGATCGACAAACTAAGTCTAGATGTAGAATTTTTTTAGGAATCAATGATGATTTCAGAGATATAAGGTTATATATTCAATGGAATAATTAACACGTGCTTTTGAAGTGTGAGGTGATTCATGAAGTCTTTGGGTATTTGAGTTTTTCAACCATTTGAGTGCTGAAATCTACTGGATGACACTAGATCCACTATTCTTGTTTCGAGATAGGGTTGGATTTAATTAAATGATCCCATATTTGAGGATTGAAAATCAGATCTTTGTAACTAAGAAAAAATAACTAAATGTCATGTTTAAATATTAACACATAGTGTTAGCCCCTAATATGTTGTGGAAAGGGTTTTGGGAAATCATAACGATGGATCAATATGTATACCTCTAACACACTATGTACGTTATCCCTAGGTGGGAAATCAATGTGATAGAGTACATGGGATAAAATTCATGTATTAGGACATGACAAGTTACACTGCTGTGTATTGAAGTATACAGACATGACCAGAGCCCACTGATAGAACCCTTTATGATGACACATGATGTATACCAAGTACTCAAACAAGGGGTTGTTTACATGGATATAACTAGAAAGATGAGGTCTGATCCTTGATAGATTAGACACTATGTGTAGTAAACCCACACAGTGTAAACAACTAACTTTCATTGGAATCATGTACCTCAAGGGACATGCCCAAGATATGGAGTAGGACCACACACCATGTAGATCCCCTCACACACTGTGTATCCATTGGTTCCACTTAAGGACATTTCGTTGATATTTATCTCCTTCATTTGAAATCATAATATATAATTCTATAAGACTATCCTGGTTGTTTTTTTCTTATAACACTATATAGTACAATCAATTTTGGATTTTGAGATATAATTAAGAATTATTTTGGAATTATTCTTGGTTAGGTGATGGTTGATCATGGTAGTGATCATGCAAGATCACCAGATACTATCAATTTGTACACTCTAATAGAGTTGGTAATTGGAGTCCATAATGACCACCATGTTGTACCACTATGTATAGCTACATATTGGATTCCTTGATAACTACTGAGTATTAAACTCTAATATAGTTGGGGATTAGAGTCCTTGATGTTTATTGAGTTTTACCTTCCAATAGAGTTGGGTAGTGGAGTCCCTAAAAATTACTATTTTGTACCCTCTAGTAGAGTCAGGTAGTGGATTCCATAATGAATAACTTGTAGTACCCTTGAGTAGAGGTCGGTAGTGGAGTCCCCAATGAATAATTAGTTGTACCCTCTAGTAGAGTTGGGAAGCTGAGTCCCTAATTACTACCGAGTTTTATCCTCTAGTATAGTTTGGTGATAGATTCATTAATGATTGTCGAGTAGTACTTTCAAGTAGAGTTGGGAAGTGGGTCCTTTCTGGCAATTATTATGGATCATTTATAATGTACCAGGGCATCGATCCTCTATATAGAGATTGTTTCCCCTTGGATTCCAAACATAATAATGAGGCATGGATTGAATTTAAAATATTCTTATTGGAAAACACATTTGATATTGGTCATTGTTGATGGACTTTTGGAACTGTTGGCTAATCTTCATCTTGGATTGATCTTTGAGATAGAGATCCCCTTACCCTCTCATTTTGGATTCGTGGCTGTATATATATATATATATATATTCTTCTAGATCTATATCCTTGGATTTGGTTACTCTATTTACATGATGGGTGAGGATGTGTGGTGTATTCCATATGCTTTTCGTGTCTAGCTTCTCATATTTAGATGAGTCTAGCCTTCTAATATAGGAGGAAAATAAATGACATGTAGTTTATCTATTAACCATGATTATCTCTTTCTATTTAGATGTTGATAATATCACTCTTGGTTTGGGTTGATCTATTCTTGTTGAATGTATCTTTCATATTCTATCTTTATATTCTTATTTATATCTTAAAACTCTCCCTTTAGATTTTGGGGCATCTCACAGGGTTATATATACTCACTCTTCCAGGGGATTTTCCCTCACATATCGTATCATATCCAGAAAAAGTACATGTTAGTAGTGACTTCATATGAGCAGATGGATACCTGGTACTTTGAACCACATATAGTGGTTTCAATTTGGGATTTAGAATCAGGGCTATCTCAATGGTTTGATTTTCCTTTTTTTTCAGGTTGGGACATATTTCTAGTTGAGTCTGTTTTCTTTTGTTTGGATTTTCAGTTTTCACTATCGTACTATTGTAAACCTTAGTGGTTATGCAGGATTGGTTCACATACTATATTTATTGCATCTTTTACTCTTTACCTCTATACTTATGGAATATTATGGATGTGTGGGAGTATACATGTACATAGGAAAAGGCCTCCCTTAGTAAGATATTCCATTGGAGCTGGTCGCCAATCCTGACCTACGGAGGTGAGCATGGGTTAGTTGTGGATCTAACATCAACATGGGTCATGTTTTTACATATTGGTATCAGAGAAAGTTCATTCCTTGAGATGTTGACCAAAATAGTTCCCCTTTAAGGATTTGGTTGGTATTTATAGAAATAATGTCAAAGTGTCTCAAGTGCAGCTCTTGGGATTGGGAATCTGATGATGGTGTGCATAAGCAACTTATCCAGTTATGAAGACCTTGACTACTCGCATGACGACTTGTAATATTGATACATTGGTTATAGGGATCAGTGGTTCCTGAATCATATTTGATATAGTCATTAAAATTTATTATTGTGAAATCTCCCCATTATATATATATCTGTGTGGGTGTGTGCACATGTGTGTGTGTGTGCTCATCTGACCATGGTATGTCTTGAAACTTTCAGGAATCCTCAACGATGTTAGAAATCCCAAATACCAGTTCCAGATCATGATATTGATCCTACGAGCAATGAGGCCTTAGTCCAAGTAACATGTCATAAGTTTCTTCCACCATGTGGGTTGGTAAAAAGACCTACAACTTTTGAGTAGTAGATTATCCTAGTATAGAAAGAGGAAGATGTAAAATGTATTAAATAACTAAATGATTTAAAATTCCACGGGCCATTGAGGTTCCAGGGCAATCCAGATCCTCCGATATCATAGGATTGGATTGAGTAATCTATCCATGTGTTCAATCTTATTCAGACCCAGACAGATCAGGTGGTTGCACTGGTAGCAATCCTTTTTAACAGTGCAACAAGGAAATATTGGACTCTTGTTACACAGATGTATTATTAGTTAACACCCTCATGTATTGACTTTTAGAAGTTATTCCATTAGAATTATTACACCTACTTCTTGTGTTCATATAGGATTCAAGAGATTCTAGATCTGCGTTAGGGAGGGATGAAAGTGGATGATTATGAAATGAAATTCATAGACCTTACCTGATACACTTTTAACGTGTTAATTAATGGATACATTTAGTCATGGATTTCTTTCTAGGGACTCTGTAAAGATATATGTGCCAGTGTGGTTCCCTTGTTCATCCTATCCTTGGTTGGGGATTTTGATTGGGCACAAGGTATGGAGAAATTTATATCATATGGGTTGTAGATCGATGAAGCTATCCACGGGGGTTATAGATTTAATCTATTTACACTATCAAGAAGGCTCCAGTCATCGAGACCATGACATAGGAAGTCCTCTCATAATCAGGATCAGGTGAAAGGTAATATGGTATAGGGAAAACACAAATAACCAAGGAATCCCAGAGATGGTATATTTTATTCTTGTGAAGATCAAGGTTGTGTATCACATACATTCATGAAAAGATGTGTTGTCGAGTGCAGATAAGTAGCTGATGGACCATGATGGAAAGGGTTGTACCATGATTAGGGATATCATAGGTAAAGAGGATAGGGTGGTCCCCATGGAGGTAGGGATGGAATAAGAGTAGGAGGATCTATGAGTGGTGTACTCTTCTATGGTATCCTTCAACCACCACCACTAGGAAACCCATGTTAGGCTTAGGGATCCGATGGTCCGGGTGGTTGACAGCTACATGCTTCGGAGGCTTATGACCTTGAAATCTATGAGATGATTAGACGTACATTATGTGTGTTTCATACTATTTATTTATTATAAGTAGAGAATATTTCTAATCATTCCTTTATCTCTACACTCCTGGTGCGAGAGATCAATCTCTTAGTTGAGGTGCTAGCCTAATATCTTTATCTCGTGGTTCTTACAAGGAACACTTCTTCTGTATATTTTATCTGTCGGCAGTGTGAGATATAACTTGGTGGAGATATGTTTATGTGGGATCTTTTGGTTATCATGATATAACCCTATGATTTTATATTGGATATGAATTGGTTCTGCTTGTTGTGGGACCAAATTCAATGTCACCACACACAAGTCAGATTTCTATACTTTGATGGGACTTGATTCTCTTCTTCTAGAGAGATTTATATAATGTCGATGAAGTTGGGTTTTTAGAGTATGAGGATGCAACACACCACCCATAATTTATAGAATATATCCATTGGTGGATTAGGATCTTCATGAATTTAGATTCCTTAAATTGTGGAAGATTATATGGACATCATCCCTGGGGACTTTACGAGACTACCTTCGAGGTGGGAGATCAAGTGTTTTATTGACATGCATCCGGGTACCACATTGATATGATATACGTCATATCATATGGATCATATGAGATTTGGAAACATTAGTTTTAGATGGAGGACCTTTAAGATAATGGTTTCATCAGACCCAGTGTGTCCACCTTGGCAGCTCCAACGTTATTCTTGCAAAAGGTGGAATAGAGTTTGTGGATATTCATAAATTATCATTTCATGAAAAAGGGTTCGATAAATAAAATTTACCCCTTGTGGATGATTCAAGACTTATTTACCCAGTTTCATGGTGCGGGATGGTTTTCATAGATCGATATTTGGTCTAGATACCACTAGTTGAAGGTTTTTATGGCTGATATTACAAAGCTAGAATTCAGATGTAACTATAGACAATATGAGTTTATAGTGATGCCCTTTGGTGTGTTGAATTCCCCTACTATGTTTATAGATTTGATTAACCAGATCTTCTAATTGTATTTGGACCATTTTTTGGTAGTCTTCATCGATGACATACTCATATACTCTACATTGGAGTAGGAATATACAGAGCACTTGATTAGGGTTCTAGATTTGTTTTTAGAGAACAATCATTATAGAGAGCACTTGAAGTGTCAATTTTGAATTCATGTGGTTCAGTCTATGGGGAATGTAATTTTTTGAACATGGATTAGCTGTATGCCCAGAATGGATTGATTTAGTTCGTTCTTGGTATACACCAAAGATAATGTTATGGTTGTGGATCCTTCTTTTCATGGTAGGGTTTAACTTGCCGTTTTTGGAATACTTCTCCCGAATTGCAGCCCCTTTGACTATCCTGATGAAGAATGGGTAGTCTTTTAACTGTTCTGAGTATTGATAAATATCCTTCAAGGAGAAGAGGTAGAGGCTAACGGTTTATCCTCTTTTGATACTAAATGAGGAAGTTGTAGTGTTTATAGTGTAATACGATTCCTCGGGAGATGGGCCCAGCTTGGTGTTAATGTTGCAAAATAAAATTATCACATATCAATTGAAGAATTTGAGACCCCCTAATAAATTCAATGTGACGCATGACCTAGAGCTGGCAGTAGTGCTCTTAGTCATGCGAATTTAGAGTAACTAGATGTTAATAGAACACTTTATTATTTACTCATACCATTAGTCATTGGTACATCTTCACACAGAGTGACTTTAACTGGAGACAGTAGAGCTAGTTAGATTTTATGAAGGACTATGACTTCAAGATAAATTATACTCTGGTTAAGGTGAATGTTGTAGAATATTTTCTTATCATGATTCCATAGGATTTTCTAATGCATGAGGCTATACAGTAATTCGAATCCCAACTGTTGATCATGGTGGAGCAAGATGATACAACTTTTCTAAATTCAGTGGTGTTGAATCTGTCAGTTATTGAGTGAGTATGGGAGTCCCAGCTAGTGGGAATCGACTGTGAGGTATTACATGAATATATATCTATGGGAGACTCACCATATGGATATTATGAAGGATGTAATAATGTCATCATTTTCTAGGGAAGCACGGGTGTTCCATCCAAGATATTGGTGGGGGTTATGTGGGAGTTCCACACTTCTCCCCTAGATTTACATGACAAAGTGGGGTAGATGTACAATGAACATTAGTGGAAATATTTGCTATCCTGAATGAGACAGAGTGTAAATATTTTTGTTTCATAGTGCCTCACTTTTTAGTAGGAGATGACTGACCACCATGTTCTAGCTAGTCTGTTGCATCTCCTAAAGATCACCAAGTACAATAGGGATAGAATATCTACACACGTTTTGATAGGACTTCCATTTTATAGTGAAAGGTCCATGACACTATCTAGGTTATAGCTGACTAACTAATGATTTCATAAAACATCCTTGTTATCAAGGAGAAGAGTTTAGTGTATAGTTTTAAGTAGTTGTACATTCTAGAGATTATTCTCATTCATGGGTTTCCATCATTGATTTTCTCTGATAATGATGTGTGGTTTACATCACAATTGTAGAGATCCCTAAAAGTATAATTTGGGATATAAATGGGTATGAGTACAACCATTCACCCCCATTCTGATGGACAATCCAAGTAGACTATCAAGAAATTAGAGGAAATGTAAAGTTATTTCAAGTTAGACATTAGCTTATGTTTGTATGATCACATTCCCTTGGAATATCTTTCATAAAACATCATCTATCACTATACTATCATCCTGGATCCTTTTGAGTACCTGTATAAGTGACCATGTTTGTGAAACATATACTGTAAAAGATCGGGGATATATCTCTTGTGGGGCCAAAATTGGATCATGTGATGATAAAGAAAGTACAAGTCATCCAAGATAGGATGAGGACATCCCATAGAAGACATGATTCATATATATATCACCATCGTATTCCCTTTATGTTCAAGAAGTGAGCACAAATTTTCCTGTGTCTCCCCACAACAATAGTGGTTGGGGTTCTTCTAAGGAGGAATGTTATCCTATAGGTTCATTAAGACATTTAATATCATGAATGGGTTGAAGGGGTTTCTTACCTCCTCTCCCAACTGCCATAGCTAGAGCCGATGCAATACAACTTTCACATGTCACGTTTTGGGAGATACATGCATGACCTCATGCACATTATCAACAAGGGAAAGCTTGACATGGAGAATGGAGCCACCTTTACAGACCACCCATGGAGATCATGGATAAAAATGTGATGACCCTACATGAATGGAATGTCACATTTTTAAAAATGTGGTTGAATCACTTGAATATGTAGGATAGTTCTTGGGAGAGGGAGATCTATCTGTGGGCTCAGTATCCTGTGTTATATTCATAGTTTTTCATTTTTGGGATGAAAATATTGAAGGATAAAATGATGTAAAAACCCTTTTTTCCTTATAAGATATGTAAATATTTTTATATACATTTATAGATCTCGAAACACAAGAGGTGTATTATTTAGTAGACTATATACCAGGATTTAATTTTATAGTAATATAAAAAACATTTTGTTTTTCACATGTGTATCTTATTAAATGAAAATTTGATAGAAAATAAACATAAACACAGATAAAAAATTCTAAGACCAAAGTGGAGTCTATAACATAGTATTTAACCTAGGTGTGTCATAAAATTGGTTAGTGCAGGGCATTCAGACTTTTCACACATTTTTTTTACATTAAGTTCATTAATTAATTATACAATCAATTAATTAATTAATCTTAATAAAAATTAAATTTTTATAAATATAATACCATGGGGACAAGCCTGGGGTTTACACAATAATCTTGGGATCTAATAAGAGCTTCTATATCCGATTTCATTAGATAATCACATTATATAATTATGGAACACTAGATCAGAGCAGATGATGATGCATCAAATGCAATGACTTCCATTGATCATTTGTGAGTTCATTCATCATTGATAAAAGATCCATTATTTAAGAAGGACCCATCAATTTGTTGGGTACATACTTTTTGGTTAAATTTACTGACTGGATTGATCCCTTCTATCGATCTGCCCCAATTTTTGATTGACCATGCACCTACGTACAAGTTTAAAGTGAGTTTTCCTTGGATTTTGACCCTAGTATCATCATTCCTGATAGGTTTCCAAGAACACTTTACCAATGATGGTTAAACCATTTTTGTTCATTTCACCCTAATTTTCTTCACATTAATCACCAGTATGATCCAGTTATCCTAGTTCAACATTTCCATGAATTTCGGATCTCGATCGGACCACTGAAACTATGGAAATATATAGATCGAGCATGGGATCAACGAAGTAATGCTAGATCTAGAATTTTTAAAAGTAATGGGGGATTGTCTTAATGATAGAAGTATGAATATTCAACCGAGGAAGGGTCCTAGTCATTTGTGGTGTGAGGTCATATTTGAAAGATTTTGGAATTCATGTTTCCCAACCACTAGAGGGACGGATTCCACAGGCTGATTCTATATAACCAATTATTGGGTGGAGATTGGTCTGGATTTGTAGCGGAGAGGCCATATTTTAGGTGTTCAAATTAGATATGAGGAATTATGGAAAACCCTACTACACACCATGTACAAGGATAAACACTTAGCATATATCCCATTAGTAGAGGTGGCTAAGGTTTTATGAAATTATAAGGATATAATGAAGTGTATCACTCCTACAAGCTATGTAACACGGCCCAAGGTGCATGATCCATGTGATGTATTACCAAGGTAGGAATCCTTGTAGGAGAACATTTCTAGTACATTATCATGCACCGAAGTACATGTACATGTCCAGAGAACCTGCAGGGACACAACCAGATTGTTTAGTTGGACAACACATTGCGTGCGTCCCCTCACACGTAGTGTATCCCTTGGTACCTTTTTATGAATCTTCCATGTTTTTTATCTACTTTATTTAAACTCATATTTTATTCTGTGGGAAGTCAATCCTATGTTTTTTTGTACATATAATCTTATGGTGCCCTTGGTATTGGATATTAAGATACGATGATGAATGTTTCAAGGATGAAACTTTGTAAGATGATGCTCGATGATGGTAGTGACCACATAGTATCACCAAATACTATCGAGTAGTTCTATCCATTAGATATGGATATTGGAGTCCTTTATTAATACTGAGTTGTACCCACAAGTAGATATGGGTATGGGATTCATCTGTGACTACCAATTTTTAACCAACAATAGAGTTGGGCAATGAATTCATCGATGACTACTATGTTTTACCCTCCACTGGAGATGGGAAGTAGAGTACTCGATGAATACAGAGTTTTACCCTCCTATAGAGATGGGTAGTGGAGTCCTTAAAGACTGTTGAGTTGTACCGTACAATAGAATCGAGTAGTGGAGTCCTCATTGACTTCTGAGTAGTTACCTCTATTAGAGGTGGGAAGTGGATTCCTCGATTACTACAAAGTAGTTCCCTATAATAGAGCTAGACAGTGGGTCCTCTATAGCTATTATAGTGGATCCCTCCAATTATACTAGGAATAGAACTTCCACCTAGGTTTTATGTCCCCTAAAATGTGTGGAATAATGATGAAATGTGTTTTTATATGTATGGTTACATCCAGGTAGACAAATCAGATGTTGGGCATCGTTGAAGGGATTTTGGAGCCATGGGATACCTTTTATCTTAGGATGAGTTATGAGATGGAGATCCCCTTACACTCTTAGTTATGATTCAATAACTATATATATATATATATATATATATATATATACTATGTGGGTCCCGTTAGACGCTATTTATCCCTTTGTACATTTTTAGGAAACTTCCATGTTCTGTATATCCTTCATTTAGACTCATATTTTGTTCTATGAGAAGTCTATCCTATGTGTTTTTGTACATAGAATCTTATAATTCCCTCATTTGTGGATTTTAAGATATGATGATGAATGTTTCAATAATAAAACATTGTTAGATGATGCTCAATGATGGTAGTGACCACGTAGTATCACCAGAGACTATCGATTGGTACCATAAATTAGAGATGGACATTGGAGTCCTTGATTAATACTAAGTTGTACCCTAAAGTAGATATGGGCATGAGATTCATCAGTGACGACAGTTTTTTACCAAATAATAGTGTTGGGAAATTGATTCCTCTAGGACTACTATGTTTTACACTCTAGTAAATATGGGAAGTGGAGTAATCAATGACTTTAGAGTGGTACCCTCTTATAGAAATGGGTAGTGGAGTCCTTGAAGACTGTCAAGATATATTGTCCAACAAAGTTGAGTAGTTGAGTCCCCATTGACTTTTGAGTAGTTCCCTCAAGTAGAGCTGGGATGTAGAGTCCTTGATTACTAACAATTATGTCCCTCTATTAGAGCTGGACATTGGGTCCTCCATAGCTATTATAGTGGATCCCTCTAAATGTATTGGGAATATAACTTCTAACTAGATATTACGTCCCCTAAACTCTGTGGAATAGTGATGAAATGTGGTTTGACTTGTATGGTTTCAGCTGGGTAGACACATTAGATGTTTGGAATCATTGAAGGACCTTTGGAGTAGTGGTATGAATTTTATCATGGGATGAGTAATGAGATGGAGATCCTCTTACTCTCTTAGTTAGGATTCATTAACCGAGAATATGAATTTATATATATATATATTTATATATTCTTTTGCATCAATATATTTATATTTTATAACTCTATTTCTATGTGAAGAAAATATGCATGGGGTATGCCACATGTTTTCTGTTTCTAGATTCTTATTGTTTCATGAGTCTGTTCTCTTACTATAGTAAGTGAAGACTCGATGTGTAGTTCTTACTCATCATGTTGATCACCTTGTGTTTAGATAAGGTTACATTGACTCTTTATTTTGGTTGATCTATTAAAATTGAATATATATTTCATATATTGTCTTCCTCTTCCTAGTGTATCTCATTCTTCACTCCCTTTAGCATTCAGGGTGTCCAATTGGGGTTGCCTATACTCACCATTATAAGGCCTTTGACCGCACCTTTCAAGTCTTATGCAGACGATATAACGGTTAGCAGTGATTTCATAGGATCTTTGGGATAACTCATACTTTAGACCATGTGTGGAGGTTGTAGCCAATAAATCAAGATCTATAATCTCATCATAGTTTAATTTTCTATTTTTTTAGTTTGGGAAATAATTCTGGTTGGTCATGTATTTTTTCATTTACTTTTCATTTTTCATTGTTTCACTCTTGTACACCATCAAGATAATACATTATTATATTACATTCTAGCTATGTTTCAAGTTTAAATCTCCACCTAAAATATTTTCCATTTAGAGGAATACATTTGAACATATATTTACTTAAGAAAAGGATTACCTATGTAAGATATGACTTTAGTGCCGAACTCCACCAAGGGCCTTGGGTAGTTGTGTCTTGAGCCCCAGCTTGGGTAAGCTCATGAAATGATATTATAATTTAATAAGTACAATTAAGTCATAATTATCATATAAATAAATTAAATTCATCATTATATACATCCATGAGAGTCATATACGGAAAACAAATATATTTGATTTTGAGGAAATAGTCCACCATACTCATGATGAATAGTTTCATTTCCCATATGATGTAAGACGAGATGGATATAGGTTATTATATTATCATAATAAAATATCAATATAGAGATGAAAATTTTATATTATTTCTCCATAGATGAATATTATTTCAAGGAGATGGAAAAAGAAATAAAAGAAAATTGACCGATAAAGAACAATACAATCTATATGGACAACCTCTTTATGATATCACTAAAAGACTTCATAGAAGTGACTATTAATCAATACAGGGATTAATTCATATATAATTGTTAGTAAGTATACCTTTTGGGTAGATATTTGAAAATCCAATTTGTTTTTTAATTTCGAATAATAGAGGAGGGAAAGTTCCATTTCATAAGTAAAAACGAGTTGTATTTTTTACATATCCAAAATTATTGAGTAATGCGAATTTAATCTCAAGAAATGTGCCTCAAAAATTGATAAATAAATTTTTGGATGGATGATATTTTATAGAAACACCTCTATCATCAATCCCTTAACCTCTATGTTCACATAATTTTACTGTTTCAGTTTGTAATGTGGTAATAGTTTTTACATAAGTAATTAATAACTTAAAAAAATTGATCATTTTATATAATTTTGGCTAAATAATTCTAAATATGAAATATAATTTTTCATATAAAAAACCTATGTGTTTGTAAAATGTATTTTAAAACATGCACATGTAACATGCAAAACTCTATTTTGTCATTAACCGCGATAATTATTTTTTATGGTTTTTTAATATTCATTATGCAAAACCCTTACGTTAATCATTTTAACTAATATTAATTAATATTTATCCAAATATCAGATCTATATTACCAAATTCATTTAATAGATTTGGTAGGATTTATTTTAAAATTAGTCCCAAAATTGTGAAAAAAGTGGTTTTTATAAAAAATAACATCCCCAAATTTTAGGAAATTTATATATAATTAATCATCATTAAATGATTAATAACAATATAACTTAACTAATTTATTTTTAAACCATTTATAAAATCTTCCATGTAATTTCATTATAGTAAAATAGTATTTTAAAAATCATTATTCTTTACTATTCATTGAAAAATTAATCTTTTCAAAATATTATTTATTATTCAATATAATAAATATTTATAAGGATCATTAATAAAATTAATTTCATTTTATCAAATGATTTTTCCTAAATTAAAAAAAAAATTAAAATAATTTCACAAAATTCGCGAAATCTTTTTTTATAAACAAAATTCTATATAAAATAATATTTATTCATATCCCATTCCAATAAAAATTTATCATATTTATGATAAATAATTATATAGAATATTGAATATATAAAAATAATTCAAATCTTCCAATAATATTGATTTATTACATTTATTTTGAAAAAATAGAATACATGCATAAAAATTATTTTTCAGAAATACATATCTTTTACTTTAATATGAATATTATTTATTATCCATTAATTACCAATGAATTTATTTTATAAATATGCAAAAAAAATATAATTATAATAAAATATTTAATGATAGTTATACCCTGTAATTTAATTTATTATTTGTAACTATCACATTAAATAATAATATCATAATCATATAACACATTTTTTAAAATTTAATGTTATGTGAAATGCATTCTATCAAATAAATTATATTTATTTGTAAAAGAACATATAATTTTATTTTGTTACATTATAACCACCCCAATTAATTTTTTTTTGAATTAATAGTTTATTACAATGATATAAAAAATATGGACACTTCGACCCCATTATATCCAAAGGATCCCATTTAGTTTTCTCAAATTGGTTATTTCACCAAAACATTAACTAGGTAAGTTGACATGTCTCATATAACATTCACACTATATTCAATAATATCCACTTGTTATTATTTATAAGAAATATCATTCTTGATTTTATGATCTATGGTTTTATTAAATTTTATGTATATATTATATACACCATCATGAGATATATGTGGAACACATACTAAACTTTAGAGAGGCTCAATGATAGCACCAAGAATTTTGATACATCGCTACTTGATCTTGAATCTGAAACGGGAAAATATTCTTAGAAGTAATATCTCCCTTATTTTTGATAATCATAAATTTATTCCAAGGATAATTTCATATAAAAACATTCTCACCAAATTCAAATACATGAACACACTAATTATTAATAGCATTTCATTTATATCAATCCTGATCTACCTTGATGTACTAAAGAATGGATCCAAATTATTTCCTTATACAGTTTCATAAGAAGCAATCCGAATTCTTGAATGAATGTTACTATTGTATGAAAACTCAACTTGTGAAACATGTTGATCCCAACATCTATTTAAATCCATATAACAAGGTATCAGTATATCCTCTATGGTTTTAATTGTTCTCTTATATAGAATATCATTCTGAGTTTGATATGTGGTCTTGAAACTTAACAAGACCTCAGGATCATACTAAAGAATATACCAAAAAATTGATATAAACCTCTAATCTCAATCAACTAAAATATATTGTGGTACTCCATGTAAAAATAACACATCATTAATTTATATTCTATCTATAATATCTAGAGAAAAATATTATATTATAGTAATTATGTGTTTAGAATTTTTAGGGTAATCGACTACATCCAAAAAAACATTATGGACATTAAATTTTTTGGGGACACTGATGAAAAAATACATTGTGATTTTTTCCAATATACATTCTTCTATGTGTAATTGTTGAAACAATCCATTAGAATATTTTCTCTCCAACTTAACATACAGACATACTACACATCGAGATACAGACTCAACAGTTTCTCAAATCATTTTTCCCCACAAAATAATCATTCAAATCACTATAAATATTTGTACTAAAAATATTTATATATAATAAAGAACTATTAGTATCATCCAAGATATATTTAATTAAATATAGTGTGTATTAAACACATACATGGTTATTTAACCTTATCATTCTATCATTATCAATGTTAATTTATGGAACATTTAATACCTTCTTCTATAGAACTATTTCATCCTTTTGTGTCTCTAAAATAATCAAAATGGTATATGGTTAAAAATTATTTTTGACAAATATTATTTTAATCCTTCCTTCAAGATTTATAGTAACCTCCTTTCAAAATCTATAAATATTGGATCTTTTTTATCCTAATCATAGATAATCTTTCGCGATCCTATCAACTAAAGCATTAGACATCATGTTAACATTCCTATGGTAGTAATTTGTAAAGCAGAAATAATAATTAATAATCTCCACCCATCATATATCACACATATCAAAATATTATTTAAGAATATATATATATATATTATCATTATATATAACACACCTTTCTTTTTAGAGATAATTTCTCCATATCTTTTATAAATAAATTACTGTAGCTAGCTCCAAATCATGCGGTGGGTAATTTTAAAAATGAAAATTCAATTTTAATGAGTCCTAATCTATCACCATATCATTATACAAGATAATTAATACCATCCCTATATTTTAAAAACCCTTCTCCTTTATAGGGTATTGTATTCATAAGTGCTCTGAATGGCCTTCTCTTTTGTTCCACGAAAATATTCTCATATTCATCAATATAAATGAACATGGATCCCTTTTGAGTATAATTGGTGAGAATATTAGATACTCATGATAAATTATCCTCAAACGGATGATAATATCTAAAAAAACCATGAAATCATCAAATCTCATACATAGTGGTTGGACTGGAATAATGTTTAAAAACATAGGTTTTTGATTGATCCACAGTTATACCCTCCCTGCATATTAAATGACCAAAAAATGAATCCTTTCATATCAAAATTCCTTACCTGATATATCTTTCAAAAAATATATCATTACTAAATGTTTTCATTATAATTATCTACTAATATTCATTCCATTTACAACATATCGTGTTTTTTGGACTACAATAAATTATATGGGATTTTAATTTTTTTCATTTAGTGGATGAACAAAATTGTATACCGAGATTTGGAATGGAATTATGAGATATGAGTGGTGAAATGGGTTATTTTAAACATGGTTGAAGGCTTTAGAGGTCCCTCTGTTGTTCCATTGATATTTGAAAGCTTCAAGCTCTAAAAACATAAAATAGGGAAGTCTGATAGGGGTACACAATTTTTACGAAAGAATGAGGCCCTCAGTAAAACCATGAGTATAATTTCATTGGAGCTGGAGGAATCACCTGGTTTTGTCTAACCATGAAAGATGAGCATCATAATTTTGCATCTTGTTATAAGTACTTAATAAGGGGAAAGTACCTGGTACATGCATGGTTTCCCAAATAGTGTCCATAAAATGTTCGAGCTCCCTCTTTAAGATGTTACATGAGACTAGTTGGTGAATGTTTTGGAAAACTATGAAATCAAAAAGTGTGGCTTCTTAAAGAATGGGTAAATTACATAGTTTCCAATATTTTCCTTATGTATCCAAATTTCATTCTTCTTCCACACATAACATCCACTCCTCTAGCCGAAATCTCTCTCCATCCACTCTTCTAGTCATGGATGCCTCTCCCTCATCCAATGTTGGAATCGACCGTCGTTGATCTATGAGGATGAATATCGGTAAGATATTCACACCTATATCTCCTTTTTAGTTCATCTTCTCTTTATCTACACTGTCATCATTCAATTTATATCTCCCTATTTTCATGAGTAATTCCTTTTTATTTGATTTCTCTTGATCTGGACCAAATCAAGCATCAATTTGGATTAGTAAATAATCGATCATATATGGTATATGGTCTATAGGTTTTCCCTCATGTTTTTCCTCATTATAAAATATCCCCATAGTTCCACGCATGAGACATACGAGTACAGAAGGATGGGCTCACCATGATTGTGATTAGCATCACTGGTTGATCGTGTAAATTTCAAGGTAAATACGGGTACACAAGGATGGGCTCACATTGTATTTATCTTACAACGAGATGAGTGATATCAGTTCCCTAGGGGAAAACTATGAATGGGCTTATTTGTTAGATTGTTACACCATGAAATGAGTTTCTGTCACTCCCCTATGTGCTAAACATGGTACTTTCTCAGAGGAAATTGTCTCACTCTAGTATCAGAATTATACTTGTTAGTCTATTCATGGATAGAATTGGATGGAAATTGATGACAATGAGCATTTGTGGTTCTCTTTGCGCAATACATGGGATCCTTTATTTGGTTTTCCTCTAAAAATACTAGTATTTTTAATTTTTAATTTTTAGTAGTTACTTAATATTAATTCCTGATGATACATATTTGATATACAGCGGATGAATACTCCAAGTTAAATCAAATATATAGGTTTAGTCTATATTATGATACATTTTCTTGATGTTTTTTATCACTTACCAAATTTCTCTTTTGGATAGGTTTCATATAGTTCTGACATTTATTTTTATGAAAAATCATATATGTTTAGGAAAAATTTCCATGAGGAACCAAATCCTAACATGGGTTATTTAATTATTTTTTATATGTGATTTTATTTTAATATACATGAAAAAATAATATTTTATTTGAACTGATTGGATTATGCATTATCCATCTTTTGTTGTGGCCTACTATGTATATCTTATACTATTATTGGGTCACCATTGAACTGGGGAAATCCAACCGACCTCATTAGTCACAATTAAATGATCCTTGTTTGATTGATTGTATTGTTCTTGTACTGGGGAGTTAGGAGAATAGGTCTAAGATGGAGCTCACGTTGATCATTTAGTAGCCTATATGGATTCGGTTTTCCTGTATACCTTATTGTACTCTTTTTTATGTTTTTTTAATTGTTTAATGTTTTGGATTGTATCATCTCATTAAAATGATTTCATTTTTTGGAATTAGAAATGTTTATTCATTAGTTATATTTTTGTCTTTTGATGATATTTCTTTATTATTACTAGTTTTGTTGTTGTTTTTGATTATTTACTTTTTATATACCTCTAGATAATCTAATTATGAGGGTATTGTCTCCCCAGTATACCATCATTATAACATTTCTTCTTGTCTAAATACTTTGGAGTATGGGGAGGCACACTTGAGGCCATTTGGTGATTGGTTGTGCAACTATATTAATAGTTATTTAGGCCAGCATGTTGTAGAGTGGTATAAATTCTTTGTTATTCCCTTTATCTTAATGATTTGGGATATAAAATAGGATAATAGGAATTTTTTAGCACTTGGTATATAGCCATGACTGGGTCTGATAGACCCACATATGGGAAATGTACAAGTCTCCAGGACTGAAATTGTTTTTTATACTATTCTATATTATAGTTGATTATGATTTCACCTCAAGTTATTGGTGTATATTCTACTAATTATTGATTTATGTGATTTTATTATTTACACTTGTCTTAGAATAAAAACGAAGTATCATTAAATTCATCATTTTAAGAACATATGGATTCAGATTCCATGAATTTAGCATGCTATGTAGACTGCATTTCTAGGATGTTTGATATTTTTTGATGTGAGTACCAGATTATCCTAGTATAGAATGAAGAGTATGCACAATGTATTTTATCACTCTGTGATTTACAATTCCATGGGCCACATAGGTTCCAGGTCGATCCATATCCTCAGATAACAAAGGATTGGATTGAGTTATCGGTCAATATGTTCAATCTTATTCAGATCCAAACAGATCAGGTGGTTGAACTGGAAGCTATCCATTTTAACAGTTCAGCTAGGAAATATTGGGATCTTGTTACACAGATGTATGATTAGTTTAATACCTTTTGGATTGACTTCTATAATCTCTTCCATTATGAGTATTACCCCTCCTTCTTGTGTTCAGATCAGATTTAAGAGATTCTGGAGCTGCAGTTGGGAGGGATGAAAGTGGATGAGTATGAAGTGAGTTCTATAGACCTTACCTGATTCTATTTTAACATGTTAATTAATGGATTGATTTAGGCATGGATTTATTTATAGGGACTCTGTAAATAGATATGTCCTAGTGTGGTCGCCTTGTGCATCCTAACCTATGTTGTGATTTTTGTGCGGGAACTAAGGATGGAGATATTTGTATCATAGGGGTTCTAGATAGATGAATCTATCCATGGGTATTATTGATCTTGGCCATCTATATTATCAAGAATGCTCCAGTCATCAAGATCATGACATTGGAAGTCCTCTCATAATCAGACTCATGTGCGAGGTAATATGGTGTAGGGAAAAAATGAGAACAAAGGCTTCATAAAGATGATATATTTTATTCATTTGAAGATCGAGGATAAATATCACATGTTTTTGTGACAATACGCAATGAGGAGTGTAGACAGGTAGTTGATGGACCATCATGGAAAAGGCTACACCATGATCAGGTATATCAATTGTGAGGAGGATAGGGAGGTCCCCATGGTGGTAGAGCTCGAATAGGAGTACGAGGATCTATGGGTGGTGTGCTCTGCTATGGTATCCTTCCACTACAACCACCAGAAATCCCATGTTAGGCTTAGGGATCCGATGTTCGGGGTGGTTGACAGCTACATGCTTTGGAGTCTTATGACCCTATAGTCCATGAGATGATTAGAGGTACATTATGTGTGTTTTCTAATATTTATTTAGTGTATGTACAGAATGGTTCTAGTCATTCATTAATCTCTACACTCCGGGTGTGAGAGATCGATCTCCCAATTGAGGTGCTTGCCTAATATCTTTATCTTGAGGTTCCTACAGGGAATGATTCTTCTGTATATTTTATCTGTCGGCAGTGTAAGCTATAACTTGGTGGAGATATGTTTATGTGGGATCATATGGTCATCATGATGGAACCATATGATTTCATATTGGTTATGGAATTGTTCTCTATGGTGTGGGACCAAATTGAATTTCACCACACTTAAGTCATATTCCTATATACTAATGGGATGTTATTCTCTTTTTCTAGTGAGATTTATATCATGTCGATGAAGGTCAGTTTTTGGAGTATAAGGATGAAACACATCACCCATAAGTTATAGAATACATCCATTAGTGTATTAAGATCATCATGAATTTGGATTCCTTCAATTGTGTATGATTATATGGTCATCATACCTGAGGACATTACGAGACTACCTTCGAGGTAGGGGATTGGATTTTTTTATTAACATGCTTTCTCATACCAAATTGATATGATATAAAGCATATCATATGGATCACAACGAGATTTGGGAACATTATATGTAGATGGAGGACCTTTAATATAAGGGTTTCATCAGACCTAGTGTGTCCCCCTAGGCGGCTCCAACGTTATTATTGCGAAAGGTGGATTGGAGTTTGTGTATATTCATAAATTATCCTTTCATAAAAAAGGATTCGATAAATAAAAAGTACCCATTGTGGAGGATTGAAGACCTCTTTGACCAGTTTCATGATGTGGGATGGTGCTTATAGATCTATCTTTGGTCTGGCTATAACTAGTTGAAGGTTTGTCTGGCTGATTTTACAAAGCATGAATTCAAATTTCACTATAGACAACATGAGTTTCTATTGATGCCCTTTGTTGTGATGAATTCCCCTGTTATGTTTATGGCTTTGATGAACTAGGTCTTCCAACTGTATTTGAACCATTTTTTGGTAGTCTTCATCGATGAAAAACTCATATACTCTACATGGAAGGGGAACATATAAAACACTTGATTATGGTATTAGATTATTTTTAGAGAACTAGATTTATAGAAAGCACTTGAAGTGTCAATTATGGAATCATGTGGTTCACTCTATGGGGAATGTAATTTCTAAACATTTTTTCGCTATATACCTAGAATGGATCGATTTAGTGAGTCCTTGGAATACACCCAATAGAATGTCAAGGGTGTGGATCCTTTTTTTCAAGGCATGGTTATTCTTGATAAATTTGGAATACTTCTCCCGAATTACAGCCCCTTTGACTGTCCTGATGTGGAAAGGGTTGTCTTTTACTTAGTCTAATTAGTGAAAAATATCCTTCGATTAGATGAGCTAGAGGCTAACGAGTTATCCTATTTTGAAACTACATGAGGATGGTGTAGTGTTTATAGTGTATTACGATTCCTTAAGAGTTGGGCCCTTCTTGGTGTTAATGCAACTGATGAAAATTATCACATATCAGTTGAGGAATTTTAGACCCCCTGAGAAAATCTATGTGACTCATGACCTAGATTTGGAAACATTATTCATAGTCGTGCGGATTCCGAAGAATTAGATTCTGATAGAGAACTTTGTTGTTTACTCATACCATTAGAGTTATAGGTACGTCTTCACTCTGTGTGACTATAATTAGAGCCAGATTAACTAGTTAAATTTTATTAAGGAATATGACTTCATGATAGATTATACACAGGGTAAGGTAAATGTGGTAGAATATTATCTTATCATGATTCCCTATTATTTCTTAGTTTAGGAGGCTATAGAACAATTCAAATCCCTACAATAGACCATGGTGGAGAAAGATGTTACAACTTTTCTAAATTCGGTGGTGTTGAATCTATCAGTTCATGAGTGAGTGTGAGAGTCCCAACTAGTGGAAATTGACTCTGAGGTATTAAATGAAAATGTATCCATCAGATACTCACCATATAGATATTATAAAGGAGGAAATAATGTCATCATTTTCTAGGAAATTATGATCGTTCCAGCAATGATATTGGAGGATCTTATGTGGGAGTTCCACACTTCTCCCCTAGTTTTACATCATATAGTGGGGTAGATATACATAGACCATTAGTGGGAATTTTGGTTGTCCGGATGGAGATAAACTACATATTTTTTTTTACTACCTCACTTTTCAGTAGGTGATGACTGACAACCAATTTTTGGCTAGTCTGTTGTAGATCCTTGAGATCACCGAGTGGAATAGGGATAGAATATCCACACACATTTTTATAGGGTATCCATTTCATAGTGAAGGACCATGACACCAGCTGGGTTATAACTGACTGACTCATGATGTCAGCATACTTCCTTATTATTTCGGAGCAGAGTTTAGTGGAGATTTTAGGGTAGTTTTATATGCTATAGATCACTCGCATTAATGGTATTACCTCAATGATTATCTTTGATCATGATCTGTGGTTTACATCACAATTTTTGAGATCACTAAAAGTGTAATCTGGGGTCTAAATGGGTCTGAGTAGAACCATTCACCCCCATTTTGATGGACAGACCAAGCAGACTATATAGACATTAGAAGAAATTTAGAGGGATTTCATGTTAAAAATCATTTAAAGTTTTTAGGATCACATTCACTTGGAATATTTTTCATAACACATCATCTATCACTCTACTATCAGCCTTGAACCTTTTGAGTACCTGTATGAGTGATCTTGTTGGGGGAACCTATGCTGTAAAATGATCGGGGATACATATCTTGTGGTCCCAAAAATGGTGTAGGTGAGGATAGAGAAACTACAATTCATCCATTATAGGATGAGAATATCCCATAGATGACATGAATCATATATATATCACCACCTTAGTCCCTTGAAGTTCGAGAAGTGAGTACAAATTTTCTTGAGTCTCCCCAGAACAATAGTTTTTGAGGTTCTTTTGAGGAGGAAACCTATCCTCAGGGTTCATCAGGCCATTTAATAATATGAGTGGGTGAAAGGGGTGTCTTACCTCCTCTCCCTACAGCCATATCTGAATCCTATGCAATACAACACTCACATGTCACATCTTTGGGAGATACGTGCATGAACCCATGCATATTATCGACTGGGGAAAGCTAGACATTGATGATCGAGCCACATTTACAGACCACCCAATAGAGATCAAGGATCAAAATGTGATAACCCTACATGGATGGACTGTCCCATTTTTTATAATGTGGTGGAATCCCTTGAATGTGTAGGACAGTTCTTGGGAGAGGGAGAGCTATGTGTGGGCTTGGTATCCTGATTTATCTTCATAGTTTTTCATTAATGGGATGAAATTTTTTTTGGATAGAATGATGTAGAGATCCATTTTTCCCTTATAAGATATGTCAATATTTTTATACATATTTAGAGATCTAGGAATACAAGAGGTGTGTTATTTAGTGGTCCAATATACCAGGAATTAATTTTAATATAATATAAAAAATATTTTGTATTTCACATGTTTAGATTTTTAATGATAATTTAATAATAAATAAATAGAAACTCATATAAAAATTATAAAACCATAGTTGAGTATGGAACATTGAATTTATCCTAGGTGTGTTATAAAATTGGTTAGTGCGGCACATTCATACCATTCACTCTTAATTTGTATATTATGTTAATTAATTATTTATAAAATCAATTTATCAATTTATTTTTAAAAAAAATTAAATTTTTATAAGTATAATACCATGGTGACGATCCTAGGGTTTCCATCATAATCATGGGGTCTTATAAGATCATATATATCCTCTTTCATTATCTAATCAAATCAGATGATGATGGAAGACCATAGTACAATTCTATATAACCTATTCTTGGGTGGAGATCGGTTTGGATTTGAATTGGACGGGATATATTTTAGTTGTCCAAATCAGATTTGAGGGACTATAGAAAACCCAACTACACACCATCTACAGGAATGAACACATAGCATATAGACCATTAACTGAGGTAGAAAAGGTTTTAGGAAATTATATGGATGGAATGATGTATATCACTCCTACAATCTATGTAACATGACCCTAGGTTCAATATCCATGTGATGTACTACAAAGGTAGGAATCCCTGTAGGAGTAAATTTCTGGTACAATCTCATGCACCAAAGTACACGTACATGTCTAGAGAAAATTTGGAAAACCCCATGTGAATACACATATTGTGTACTAAGTACAGGGACACTAGATCATTTACACAGAAATAGAAATAAGTACATGACTTCGTCTTAGACATCTTTGACACACTGTATATTCCACCTGCATGGCCTATACTAATAAATGTTTTAGGATCTATGTACCTGTAGGGACACAACCATAGGGTTTTTTGGACGACACACTATGTGGTTCCCCTCACACAACATGTACCCCTTTGTACATTTTTAGGAAACTTCCATGTTTTGTGTCTCCTTCATTTAAAAACATATTTTGTTCTATGAGATGTCTATCCAATGTGTTTTTTTACATAGAATCTTATGGTGCCCTCATTTGTGGATTTTGATATATGATAATGAATGTTTCAATAATAAATATATTTTATACGATGCTCGATGATGGTAGTGACCATGTACTATCACCAGAGACTATTGAGTAGTACCATAAATTAGAGATGGACATTGGAGTCCTTGATTAATACTATGGTGTACCCTTAAGTAGATATGGGCATGAGATTCATCAGGGATTACCGTTTTTACCCAATAATAGAGTTGGGAAATGGATTCCTTGAGGACTACTATGTTTTACCCTCTAGTAAATATTGGAAGTGGAGTAATCGATGACTATAGAGCGGTACCCTACTATAGAGATGGGTAGTGGAGTCCTTGAAGACTGTCAAGATGTATCATCCAACAAAGCCGAGTAGTGGAGTCCCCGTTGACTTTTGAGTAGTTCCCTCTAGTAGAGCTGGGAAGTAGAGTCCTTGATTACAACCAAGTATTTACATCTATTAGGGCTAGACATTGGGTCCTCCATAGCTATTATAGTGGATCCCTCTAATTTAATTGGGAATATAACTTCTAACTAGATACTATGTCCCCTAAACTTTGTGGAATAGTGATGAAATGTGGTTTGACTTGTATGGTTACAGCTGGTAGACGCATTAGATGTTGGGCATCATTGAAGGACCTTTGGAGTAGTGGGATGCCTTTTATCATGGGATGAGTATTGAGATGGAGATCCTCTTACTCTCTTAGTTAGGATTCATTAACCGAGAATATATATATATATATAAATTTGCATCAATATATTTATATTTTATAACTCTATTTCTATGAGAAGAAAATATGCATGGGGTATGCCACATGTTTTCTGTGTCTATATTCTCAATGCTTCATTAGTCTATTCTCTTAATATTGTTAGTGAATAATCGATGTGTTGTTCTTACTCATCATGTTGATCACCATGTGTTTGGATGAGGTTACATTGACTCTTTATTTTGGTTGATCTATTCGTATTGAATATATATTTCATATATTTTCTTCCTCTTCCTAGTGTATCTCATACTTCTCTCCCTTTACCATTTAGGGTGTCCAACTGGGGTTGTATATAGTCACCCTTATAGGTCCTTTGACCGCACCATTCAAGTCTTATACAGACGATATACCAGTCAGCAGTGAATTCATAGGAACTTAGGGATACCTCATACTTTAGACCATGTTTGGAGGTCGTAGCCAATAAATCAAGATCTATACTCTCATCATAGTTTACTTTTCTAGTTTTTTAGGTTGGGATATAATTTTGTTTGGTCATTTAATTTTCAGCATTAATTTTCTACTTTCATTGTTTCACTCTTGTAAAAATAGAGATAATTCATGATTGGATTTCATTCTTGTTCTGTTTCATCTCTATCTCTCCCCCTCAATTATTTTCCATTTAAATGACTAGTTATGTACATATAGGTACTTAAGAAAATGCTTCCCCAGGTAAAATATGACTTTAGAGCTGGTCAACACCCAGGGCTTAGGGTATTTTTTGCTTGAGCCCCAGCTTGTGTTGTTTCATGAAATGATATTATAATTTAATAAGTATAATTATATCATAAATATCATATAAATAAATTAAATTAATCATTATATACATCAATGAGAGTCATATATGGAAAAAAATTATAATTTTTTTAGGAAATAGTCTACCATACTAATGATCAATAGTTTCATTTCCCATATGATGGATGATGATATGGATATAGGTTATTATATTATCATAATAAAATATCAATATACAGATGAAAAGTTTATATAATTTCTCCATAGATTAATAATATTTGAAGGAGATGGAAAATGAAATAATACAAAATTGACCAATAAAGAACAATACAACTTATCTGGAAAACCTCTTTAGGATATCACTAAAAGACTTCATAGAAGTTCTTACTAATCAAGATAGGGAGTAATTCATATGTAATGGTTATTAAAGAGACTTTTTGGATAGCTTTTGGAAAATCCAAATGGTTTTTGAATTTGAATAATATAGGAGGGAAGCTGCCATTTTATAAGTAAAAAAGAGTTGTATTTTTTTACATATCATAAATTATTGATTAATGGGAATTAAATATCAAGGAATGAGTCTCCCAAATTGAAAAATAAATTTTTTGATGGATGATTTTTTCTTGAAACACCTCCATCACCAATCCCTTAACCTCTATGTTCAAATAATTTTACTATTTTAGTTTTGAATGGGTAATAGTTTTTGCCTAGGTAATTTTTATCCTAAACAAAAAATCAAATTGATCTTTCCAGATAATTTGGGCTCAATAAGTCAAAATATGAAATCTAATTTATCATATAAAAAACCTATGTTTCTGTAAAATATATTTTAACACATGCACATGTAACATGAAAACATCCAATTTATCATTAACCACAATAATTATTTTTTTATATTTTTAACTATTCATTATGAAAAAACACTTACGTTAATAATTTTGACTAAAATTAATTAATATATATCTAAATATCGAATCTATATTACCAAATTCAGTTAATTGATGTGGTTGAATTTATTTTAAAATTAAACCAAAAATTGTGACACAAAGATGTTTTTATAAAGAATAACTTCTCATAATTGTGTGAAGTTTATATATAATAATTCATAATTAGTTAATTAATAATAATATAATTGAACTAATTTTAATTTGAAACCATTTTAAAAATGTGACACGTAAATTCATTATAGTAAAATACTTTTTTAAAATCATTATTCTTTATGATTCATTGAAAAACTAATCATTTTGAAATAATTATATAATATTAAATATAATAAGGATTTATAAGGACGGTTTATAATATTAATTTAATTTTATCAAATAATTTTTCCAAAATTAGAGAAAACATTAATTTTTAAATAAGTTCAGAAAATTGGTGAAATCATTTTTTATAAAAAAAATCAATATAAAACAAGATTTATTCATATCCCATTCCATTAAAAATTAATATATTAATGATTAATAATTATATAGAATATATAATATATAAAAGTCAATGAAATCCTCCAACAATGTTGATTAATAACATTTATTAAGAAAAAGTAGAATACATGCATAAAACTTATTTTTTAGAAAGACATATCTTTTACTTTCGAAAGAATATTATTTCTTATCAATTAATTTCAAATGAATTTAATTTATACACGTGTAAAACATATAATTATAATAAATTATTTAATAATAGTTATACCATCTAATTAAATTATTGTTTTTAATTTCCAAATTAAATAATAATATTTTAATCATATAACATGGTTTTTCTAAAAATATTGTTATGTGAAACGCAAGCTATCAAATAAATTACATTTATTTGTAAAAAACATATAATATTCATTTGTTACATTATACCCACATCGATTAAAATATTTTTTGAATTTAAATTTTATTACAATGATATAAGAAATGTGGATACTTCTACCCAATTATATCCAAAGGATCACATTTAGTTTTCTCAAATCATTTATTTCACCAAAAACATTAACTTGGTAAGTTGACATGTTTCATTTAACATCCACATTATATTCAAGAATATTCAATTGTTATTATTTATAAGAAATATCATTCTTCAATTTATGATCTATGACATTATTACATTTTATGTATATGTTATATACTTCCTCATGAGAGCTATATGGAACACATCAAGAATTTCAGAGAGGTTCAATGATAACACTAAGAATTATGATAAATCCCTACATTATCATGAATCTGAAATGTGACAATATTCCTTGGAGTAAGACCTCCCTTGTTTTTGATAACAATAAACTTATTCCATGTTGAATTTCATATAAAAACATTCTCACCAAATTCAAATTCATGAAAACACTAATGCTTATTAGCATGTCATTTATATTAACCATAATCTACCTTGACGTACTAAAGAATGGATCTTACTTATTTCCTTATAGGGTTTCATAAGAAGCCATCCAAATTCTCGAATTAAAGTTACTATTGTATGAAAACTCAACTAGTGAAACATGTTGATCCCAAAATCCATTTAAATCCATAAAACATGGTATCAGCATATCCTATATGGTGTTAATTGTTCTCTTGTATAGAATATCATTCTATGTTAGATATGTTGTCTTGAAAATAAACTTGGCATCAAGATATTACTGAAGACTATACCAAAAAATTAATATAAACCTCTAATATCAATCAAATAGAATATAAGGTGATACTACATTTAAAAAACACATCATTAATGTACATTCTATCTAGAATATTAAGAGAAAAATATATTATAATAGTAATGAAGTGTTTAGAATTTGTATGGTGATCGACAACATCCAAAAAAACATTATTTCCATTCAGTGATTTGGGGACTCCAATGATAAAATACATTGTGATTTTTTCCAATTTCTATTCTTATATATGTAATGGTTTAAAAAATCCCTGAGAATATTTTCTCTCCACCTTAACATACAGACATACAACACATCAAGATACATATTCAACAGTTTCTCTCTTCATTTTGAACCCACAAAAATAATCCTTCAAATCACTAAAAATATTTGTACTAAATATATTTATAGATAATAAAGAACTATTAGCATCATCCATGAGCTATTTCATTAAATATAGTATGTATTAAGCACATACATGGCTATTTAACCTTATCATTCTACGATAATCATTGTTAATCTATGGAATATTTCATACAATCTTCTATAGCACTATTTCTTCCTTTTGTGTTTCTAAAATAATCAAAATGATATATGGTTAAAAATATTTTTGAAAAATATTATTTCACTCCTTCATTAAGATTTATAGTTTCCTCCTTTTAAAATATAGAAATATTGGATCTTTTTTATCCTCATCATAGATAATCATTCATAATCATCTCAACTCAAATCATCAAACACCATGTTAACATTATTATGGTAGAAATGTATTAAGAAATCATAATAATTAATCATCTCCACCAATCATATATGACACATATCAAAATATTTATTTATGAATATATATATATATTATCATTATATATACCACACCTTTATTTTTAGAGATATTTCCTCCATATCTTTTATAAATAAATTACTCCAGCTTGCTCCAAATTGTGAGGTGGGTAATTTTAAACATGAAAATTTAATTTTAATTAGTACTAATCTATCATCAAATCATTAAACATGATAAGTAATAAAATAACTATATATTAAAAACCCTTCTCCAATGTAGGGTGATGTATGCACAAGTGCTCTGACTGGCCTTTTCTTCAGTTCCATGAAAATTCTCTCACATTCATCAATATAAATGAACATGGATCCCTTTTGAGAATAATTGGTTATTATATTAGATAGTCATGATAAATTATCTTAAAACTTTTGATAATCACCATAAAAACTAAGAAATCATAAAATCTCATACATAGTGGTTGGACTGGGATGAAGTTAAACACCATATGTCTTTGATCGATCCACAGTTATACCCTCCATGGATATTAAATTACCAAAAAATAAAACCTTTTATATCAAAATTCCTCACTTGATATATATTTCATAAAAATTTTCATTACTAAATGTTTTCATCATAATTATAAAGTTATATTCAGTCCCTTAATAACATATCATGTTTTTAGACTAGAAGAAATTCTATGGGATTTTAATTTTTTTTCATTTAGTTGATGAACAGACTTGTAAACTGGGTTATGGAATGTAATTATGAGATATGGATGATCAAATGAGTTATTTTATACTTGGTTTATGGATTGAGATCTCCCTCTATTGTTCCCTTGATATTTGAAAGCTTCAGGCTCTGAAAACTCAAAATTGGGAAGTCAAATATGGGGACACAATTTTTATGAAAGCTTGAGGCCCTTAGGAAAACCATGAGACTAATTCGATTAGAGATGGAGGAATCCCAGGGTTTGGTCTAACCATGGAAGAGGAGCATCATATTTTTTAATCTTGTTATAGTTACTTGATAATGGGAATATTCTTTGTACATGCATGGTTTCCCAAACAATGTGCATAAAACATTCGAGCTCCCTCTTTAAGATGTTCCATGAGAAAAGATGGTGCATGTTTTGGACAACTATGTAGTCAAACATTGTGGATTCTTAAATAATGGGTAAATTACACGGCTTAGAATATTTTCCTTAAGAAATCTAATTTTATTATCCTTCCAGACATAATCTCTACTCCTCTAGCTGATATCTCTCCCCCTCCTCTATTCTAGGCATAGATGCCTCTCCCTCATTCAATATGGGAATCGACCAATGTCAGTCTCATAGGATGAATATTAGTAAGATATTCACTCCTCCATATCATTTTTTATTTTATCTTCACATCATTCGTACTATCATCATTCAATCTATATCTCCGTATTTTCATGGAGCATTTCTATTTATTTTATTTCTCTTGATCTGGACCAATTCAAACAACATTTTGGATTAGTAAATAATCCTTTGAATATGGTATATGGTCTATAGATTTTCCCTCGTGTTTTTCCTCATTATAAAATATCTCCATAGTTCCACACATGAGACATACTGGTACACAAGGATGGGCTCACCATGATTGTGATTAGCTTCACTGGTTGATATTGTAAATGCTATGGTAAATACGGGTAAACAAGGATGGGCTCACAGTATATTTTTCTTACCTCGAGATGAGTGATATCGGTTCCCTATGGGAAAATCATGAAAGAGGTTAGTTTTTATATTGTTACACCTTGAAATGAGTTTCACTCTCTCCCCTATGTGATATACATGGTACTGTATCAGAGGATATTGTCTCACACTAGTCTCAGAATTATACTTCTGAGTTCATTCATGGATAACATTAGATTGACCTCGACGACAATGAGCATTTGTGGCGCTCCTAGTGTGATACATGGGATCCATTCTTTGTTTTTCCTTTGTTAATCTTAGAATTCTTAATTTTTAATTTTTACTTGTTACTTAATAGTAATTCCCGATGATACATATTTGATATTCATTTGATGCATCCTGCAAGTCAAATAAAATGTATGGGTTCAGTCTATATTAAAATACATTTTCCTGATGTTTTTTATCACCTCCCCCATAGCTCTATTATACAGATTACATATATCTCTAACATTTATTTCTTATGAAAAATCATATATGTTCAGGAAAATTTCCACGAGGAACCTGATCCTAACATGAGTTATTTAATTATTTTTTATATGTGATTTTCTTTTGATATACATGAAAGCAAATATTATATATATACTAATTGGATTATGCATTAGACACCATTATTGCAGTCCTAATATGTATATCTTACACCATTGTTGGGTCACCATTGAACTGGGGTAATCCAACCAACATCATTAGTTATACTAAAAATATCCTTGGTTGATTGATTGTGTTGTTCTTATACGTGGGAGTTAGGATCATAGGTCTGAGACTGAGCTCACGATGATCATTTAGTATCCTATAGGGATTTGTTTTCCCTGTATACCTTATTTTACTATACTTTCAGGTTTTTTTAATTGTTTAATGTTTTGGATTATAGCATCACATTGACATGTATGCATTTTTGGGCATTAGAAACGTTTATTCATTAGTAATATTAATCTTTTGATGATATGTCTTTATTATTAATAATTTTTTTTTTGTTTTTTGTGATTATTTACTTTTTATATACCTCTAGATACTCTAATAATGATGGTATGGTCTCCCCACCATACAACCATTAGAACATTTCTTCTTCTCTACAGACTTTGTAGTTTTGGGAGGAGTGCTTGAGGCCATGTGGTGATTGGTTCAATAATTATATTAATAGTTATTCAGGCCATCATGTTATAGAGTGGTATAAATTATTTCTTTTTTACTTTATATTAATGTTTTGGGATATTATATAGGATACTAGGAATTTGTTAGCAATTGGTATATATCCATGAATTGGTGTGATTGACCCACATATGGGAAATGTTAAAGTCTCCAAGACATGGATTGTTTTTCATACTGTTCTCTATTATAGTTGATTATTATTTCACCTCATGTGATTTGTGTACATTCTACTAATTATTTATCTATTATATTTCAGTATTTAAACATGTCTTTTTATGGCAAGGAAGTATTATTAGATGCATCATTTTAGTAACATAGGGATTCAGATTCAATGAATTTGGCATGCTATATAGATTGTATTTCTAGGTTGTTTGAAATTTTCTATTGTGACTTGGTGGTTTATTAGAATTCATTTTATGCCTTATTAGTAATTTTAATAACATTCCTAGTTTGATAGCTACATAGGTATTTCAACTACATTCTGATTGTATAAAATAATTTGTTATATTTTGGTATATTTTTTTATTCATCATGCACATGTGCTTCTTGCTTATATAGTTGCTTACTTTGTTTAGACGGCTAATTAGTATACTTTCACACATTCCATACATCTATTCATATCTAGCTTGTTAACTTTTATTTACTATTTATGACATTTTCCCTTGATAAAATAATGATTAAAAATTGGGTTAAATAAAATTCCAACATTAACCTAAGTGGTGCTTTCCTACATATAATAATGGTGGAATTCTATTTGAAAAACAATCATAACATGTTCTATCCAATAACCATTGGTTTCATGGGAGGAATCATTATTGGTTGTGATTAAATGGGATATATGTTTTAAATCTATATTGTGCAAGGGCACTTTATAAATTCGAAAATGGTGACCCTTTTAATCAAACCATCGTTATGAGAATTCTATATATATATATATATATATATATATATATAAACTACTGTATGAATATGAACAATATTAAATTTTGACATTAAAAAGGATTTGACACCTTTATAAGGACTGGAGATTTTATTCCTAGGGCATGATATCAAATATTAACATATACTTAAATGGAAAACTACACCCATGTAAGCTAGTTGTGGAATTTTTTTATGAGAAACATTTGACTTGGCCCAAGTAGGTTGGTCGTGATGACTTGTGCTTATGAGATAAACCCATTAAGGGTGATTTAAAATTATTCTTTTTTGTAGATAAATTGGGGTTACATTTCGATGAACCCATAATAAATTAAAATGGATCCTCATAGGTCTCATTTTCCATATCCTTTCATTAATAGAGCTTAACCCAATTGGAGTATTTTAATACTATATAGATTTGGTCATTTAAAGTGTCTAAAGATTTTGATATAGATGTATATATAGATGATATGATTTATATTACCTGACCTATCCTATAATTAATTGAAAAAAATAACTATTAAATTTCTTTGAAATATACATATATGAGGTGTGTGTTAATTAAAATGTCAATTACAACTTTTATGGTGTTTTCATTTATAGATCACCATTGACATTTTATTTAACTAAGACAATTGTGTATGATTGTAAATAAATGATTGATGTATAAAATGGGGTTTCTGTAATAAATTTTCGAATCATGATAGGATTTCAGTTAAATAATTAAATTTTAAAAAGTAATTTCAATTTAAATATTTTTTTTCCATATTTCCCTATGTAAATAAAGTACTAGATGTTATTTCCTTATGAATGATATTTTTTTTCTTCAAAACTAAACCTTGAAAATATAAATTATTCAGCACGTTTATTAATTCCTTAGAATGAATCCTTTTGGGGTTTTCTAAGATTATACCTTTGAGTAAATCTTGTTTTAATATTTCCTATGTATTTCTGTGAAACATGAACATGAGAATTACCCATAGGACCCTTCTTTTTTAGATCAAACCCAAATAATAGAACATAATATTAGTGACATATTTGTAGGAATGTACTCATTTTAGATCAATTATTTATGTTTCGGTATGGGGATAACCCATTGTAGGTGGAACCCTCGTATCTCAAAGTCTCTTTCTAGTTTTCTATAAATCTTGTTAGGGTTTTGTTTCTGTTTAGCTTCCATAGTCTTGTATAAGAAACATAGTTTCGAAAAATTCAACTTCATCTTGTTGGTGTTCATGCAGTAGTGTAACATTTTTGTGGTCTTTAGAATCATGTATTGATCATTTTTAGCAGGTAAGAAATGACTCCGGTGTGGTCAGGTTCTTGGTAGGTCATGTGATCCTTATTTTATATTCCCTCCAGTCTTGAATAACCTGAACTTTTGTTAGCTTATATTATTTCCATATAGAAAAGTATGACATTAAGGTAGTTCTCTTAATAGGACACCAGATAACTGAATGCATAGGGTAGATAATCCTATGGATAGTATCAAATATGTGACAATTTGATCAAGTAATATTGGGGTTGTATGCATTGGTACATGTGGTACCTATAGAGTTGTTGAAATGGTACAAAAAACTATTTGATATTGATGTTAATCATTAAATCCTAATGCAGGGAAGTTTCAATACATGGTCATCACTACATTAGAGTAGTATAAACGATGAGAAAATCAAAATAATACCAAGTCATAGGGTGGCTTTCTAAAAGAGGATCAGGTGTTATAACCTTCTTGACTATCATTTTTACTTTTATTCTTAATGTTATGGTATGTATGACGTGACTCGGGAAGGATTCCAGATTTATACATAATATAAATCTGTTTTAGTGCACTTCAATGTAGCTTTTTTGTCTCTCTCTTTGGTTAAATTCTAACTAATGGGAGGCTTATACCTCTATGAGAAACGATTAGTGGCCAATGGGGTATGTTTCATAGGATGATTTTGGTTTCCAATTAGTTTTAGGATAAGGACACTCCCATGGGGGAGGGAGGTTCATCATTAATAGTAAAACATGTCCTTCCTAATAAAAGGGAAATTCCCAACAATGAGAAATTGGAAACGGTTCGTTCTATTTTGTAATTCCCTTGTGTTTGGTGAGTATTGATTTATGTTAGTTCCAGCTAGGCAACATGAAAATGGATATTTGGTGGTGTTTTCAACCATTGAAAAATAAAATTTGCTATGTATGGAATTCAGTGGTTATGATTGATTAACCACAATATGTTTGAACTGTGAAGTCATCATGGCCAGGTAATGACGATGTGTCGGTATATGAAACAAAGATCCTTCCTAAATAATTTGACCAATAATGGTTCTACTATTGTTCTTTCCATATTTTTTTTATGGTTGGTCCAAAAATATATTGATAACTTCATCATGATGTTTCAGGAGTGTATCTAATTCTTTGAATATCATTACATCCCCAAAGTGTATTCTTCACTTAATGATAATCATTTCCACTCTCAAGAAATATCCTAGGTATACTAAGAGAACATTGATTATACACCACACTATAATTTAAATGTTGTTGGGATCATTCATTAGGCTCTATCAATGTTACACTCCAGAATCATGGTTATTAATTTGGCATGGTTAGTCCTGAGTGATACCTAGGTTACTAAGTAGTAATTCCTTGAACATACTCATAAACACAATTTGTTTTCCTTTACATGTCCTCCAAGATGATTCCATATTGGAAATAGTCACTTTTATTAATATGTGGATGTTTAGATTTGTAGTGATGTCTCTCTTATATATAATTAATATGAACAACCTTGTATGATCTCCTTGGACTCCATTTATTTATTTTGAGGTTACCCCAGACATCATTCAGGATTAGATGATATGCTAAAATAATGACAATCCAAGTGGGATGGCAAAGGTATACGCCATGTTCGTGCAGAGGAATTATGGGTTAATGTGATCAGTTAGGCATGAGAAGTCAACAAAATCATGTTATATAATTCAATGGATGTGCTTGATGAAAACATGTGGTTACACAGTGGAAGGAACCATGTTTTGTGTTGTGATACACTGGCCATCAAAGTTGATAATTTTGAGAAATAACATTTGTATGTTACTTGACATATCTTAGTCCTAGTTTGGTGACAATGGTCGGCAAGAAACCTTTTTAGGAATTCCATCAGAACAAGTCGGGGGTGATGAAAATTTTGGTCGATGTTTTTCATAGAATTATTAGCATAACCATTCTATATGAGGTCAATTTTTAGTCTATATTTCATTCAACAAGGAAATATTTCCAAGAGAATCGTCAGTGCTCTATGGGTATGTTAAAATAGACAATTCCAATGGTGGAATTACCATTACACAAAATTGGCTCCCTGTAAATGATTGAAACAATGGTCGGGGTTATATAGGATAAATGTTAAAATAGAAAATGACATGATAATTTATAAGGTTATATGGTCTTGGGAAATTAATATATTAATTTTTGGAACAGAGTACGAGCGTTTACTCGAGTTCCTTTAGCTTATGTACCATATTCATTAGTGATGATCAGAGGTGAATCATTAATTTTGAAATGAAACACATCTGTTTGGAAGATGCCTCCTGGGCCTAGTAATTCAGAAGTTGTATCCATTATTTCCCTAAGGATTCTCAGGGACAATAAGTCTTACAGTGGGTGGATTATTGCATCCTGTGTTTTAGGAACGGATAAAATTCCAAGGGATTTTGATGTTTTTCATTTGGTGGATATTCTAAATTGTTAATTTATCATTATAATGGAATTATTAGAGTTAATATAGTAAACTATGTTACTTTTATAATTAGTTAAAATCTTAAGTGGCCCCTTTTGTGTTTCATCGTGTTTCGATAGGGTCAGGCTCTAAAAAAATAAATCTAAGAATCCATACAAGGGAAAACTTTTTTTTTAAAATAGTGGAAACCCCATAAAACCATGTGATTGATTATAGTGGTCCCAAATGACACTCATTGTTTGGTCTAATCGTGTGAGAGGAGCTACAAAACTGTGCATCTTGTTCTAGGTTATTTGCAGTGGGAAAGTGTATGATTTGTGAACTAGTTCCCAAACTAGGAACAAATACCATCGAAAATCCCATAATAATCATTACCATGAATAGGGTTAGTGCACAGTTTGGCTAACCATGTGGCCAAACTGTGTGTCCCCTTAAATGATGGATAAATTAACCTATTTTCCCTCTTTTCCTTAAGTAACCTAACTTCTTTCTCCTCCTATGTATTAACTCCTCTCATCTAGTAATGAGATCTCCTAATCCTTTATTCTAGTCATGGATGCCTCTCCCTAATCTAGTGTGGTGATAATCCATCACCAGTATCATTGGATATGTATCAAAAAGATATTCACTCTTCTATCACCTTTCATATTTTCTCTTCTTCATGCCTGTATTATCCTTGTGTGATGTAATTTTCCCTATTTTTATTGTGAATTTGGTCTCTTATATTTCTATTGAACTGAGAAAATCAAAGCCTCAATTTTTCACTAATAAATAATGAATTTTATAAGGTTTTAGGTCTATATAGTTTTTCTTATTTTTCACCACATTATAAAATATCTATGTTGTTCCTCATGCTGGACTCACTCAGTGCTTCTTCAAAATAATATATTTCCATGAATTAAATTACCTAGCTTTCCTTGTGATGTGTTTAGACCCCTATTAGTGTGGTTGGGGGTTATGACCTCAACCTGAACCACCCCCTTAGGGTGGGATCATTTATTCACCCTCCCTAAAGGTTCTCATCCCTTGTTATACCGAACCCTTTGGGTGTGATTTTTGATTTTATATATAAAATCTTGATACTCACCTATTTTAAAACCACCCTTCAGTGGGGTTTATTTATTCCTTGTGATGGAATTGGATAATAAAAAATAGACTAAGTTAATTGTTTTGTTAACAACATCATTTTTTCTAATAGAAACCCTCAATGATGTGTGATTTTTTCAAAAATTAAATGTGATATATGTGTTATGCCTTTCTTGGACTTATTTTATGGAAATTACCATATCCTTATTTTGTGTTACTTAAAGATATGGATAATATAAGTATGTGGAATTCTGAATCTAAAATAAAGTGGAAAATGAGCATGGTCCTATTAACGCAACCTTGTTTCATTTATGGAATTCTCACTAATATGGACTTTGTTGTATTTAATTTAATTGATTTAATGAATTATTAAAACTATGAAGGATACTCAGGTTCCCAGCCACAGAACACAAAAGATGCACTAATTGTGATTATGATAAGATTCGTTAGTAGATTGTGTAAACGTAGAGGGTGATACTGGTATTCCAGTAATAGATAACCGAGAATTTTTCTAACCTCTGTATGTGAAATATAAATTGATTAGGGATGACACCTTGAACGAGATTGGTGGCAATATGGTAACACTAGGACATGTGTGATAATAAGACCCCTATATGAGATACATAGTATGGTGTCGGAGGATATTACATTAATCTAGGTTGTTAGTGATAAATGTGAGGCCCTTAATAGATCAAATTGGACGGAATCCAATGGTAGTGAGATTTAGTGGAACTCCTTCTATGATTCATGGGTTCCTTGTTATGCTTTGCCCCCAATGGACCCAAGATGTTTCTTATTTAATTTTTGGTTATTAATAAATAGAAAAGTGTAATGATGCATATTTTTTATCCATTGGAAAGGTCCACCAAGACAAATCATATTCTTTGTTTTGTTCTATATAATAATACCTTATTATGTTGTTTTTTATAACTTTCCCCATAGGTCTTTTATATAGGTCAACTGTGGTTCCAAAATTTCCAACATACAAAAAATTTGGTATGGTCGGGCAAGCTGTTGTTATGGAACATGATACCATCTTCAGTTTTTTTGCATTATTGTTTTACAATAGATATACATGAAGTCTACTTATTTATATGAAAAATATAAATTATTCATAAGATACCATTGGTGGTGTGATACTATGTATATCTCAGACCCTGTTCAGGCATCCATTTCATGAGGGTACTGAAACAGACCTTGTTGGTTGTACGAATAGAATCGTTTGTTGATTTATTACATTATTCTTATAATAAGGTTTTAGGATCACGAATCTAAGCTAGAACTCATCATTCTCATTTAGTATCCTTTAGTATGTCTATCTTTCTATTTAACTTTTCGTGCATTTTAGTATGGTCTGTATATTTGTTTACTATTTATCATTTTTTGGGTCACATGCACATGAAAGTATTATTAGTGTTCATCAAAATTATTTCATAATAATATTTCTCTTCTAATGTTGTGCATTTATTATTAATATTTATTATATTTTTTGTGATTATTTTTATAAGGCATACCACTGTGATACTATGATAAAGTTGGTATAGTCTCCCCACTGTACCACCATTATACCCTCTCACTACTACAAATATGGTCTTTATCAGCGCTATAAAATTCGATTAATAGTGATAAAAAGTATTGTTAATCGAGGCGAGGATAAAGGGGGGGGTCCCATTTATCAGTGATCTAAAAAGCGCGGATAAAGTCCCCTTTTATCAGCGCTAAAAAAAGCTGATAAAAGACAAAAAAATAAAAAGAATTATATAATGCGAGGGGGAGATTTTAACAGCACTTGACCCCCTTCCTTATTAGCACTAGGTGGACCCCCCCCACTCTCCCGCACGCTTCCCTTCCCGCGCATTCTCACACCCACACACCACTTTGCGTCCACCCGAACTTGACCCGCGACCTCCCCCCTTTCGCGGCTACACCTTTACCACTAAGTCATTTCATTTTTTTTCTCTTTTTAATAATATATCTATTTATTTATATATATAGTTATATTTACATTTATTTCTGTATTAATATAGACTCATATTAATATAAATATATGTATTCATATATTAGTATATATACATTCATTCATAAATTAATATTTATTTATATTTATTTATTAATTTATTTTTGGTTATTATTTTTTATCCATATATATAATGGTATATTAATATATATTTATAAGAATAGTTTTAGATAAATTTATGAAATATTTTTTTTATGTGTGTTAATAAATAAATACATACATACATACATACATATATACAACACACACAAACACACACACACACAGACCCATATTTATTTATGAATAAAAACATATATATGTGTTTTTCAAAATCCATAGAGTATTAAAACAACCATAACTCGTAATCCAGAAGCCCATTTCAACTCTACAACTAGTCAAGTCGAATAAAATGAAACAATATTCGATATGATATGTTGTACAGGCCTAACAGACATGTTTGAATGTTAACTAATCGGTGTATCCCGTCTAAAAACTCAGTTTTGGAGGTCTTATGAGCCTTTTTTGCCTTAAAATGTGACAAAAGCATTTCTTCAGTCACTAGAGCGTAGAGCTCATCGCAGTATTTGATTTGATAGGTTGTAGAGCTCAAACAGACACATGGATCAATAGTTTTGGTTTTTTGGAGTTTGAGTTACATTTTCGACGTATTTTAGATATTTTATTGATTTTTTTGATTTTTTGTCTTAAAATTGTTTTTAAATGATTTTTAACCAATAATAATTAGAAAATTATTAATTAATAATATTTTTTAAATTACTTTAAAACCATTTTCACTAAATTTCTTATATATTAAATGTAATAGACTATTTATACTTATCTAAACCATATTTAAAATTTATATATTATATTTATATCAATATAAATATAATTATATAACAATAATTTATTTTTCATGATTTTTTCTCAAACATAAAATTTATCAGTGGTAGGAAAAAACGCTGATAAAGGGTCCCTTTTAACAGTGATTTTTTAGCACTGCTAAAACTACCCCTTTATCTGCACTTTTTTTAGCATTGATAAAGTCCTACTATTATTAGTGCTTTTATGAGCGCTAATAAAAGGGTAGCGCTACCCTTGCCCATTTTTGTAGTAGTATGTCTACTAGTCTGCAACTTCTTGCTTACAGGGAGGCATTCATGATAGCATGTAAAAACTAGTTTGGATACTAGATTAGTAGTCAATTTACGTGATATGCCACACCCTTCCATTCTGATCAAAGATATCATAATTTCATCTATAAAGACAACCACAAACCAATCATGATAATCTCAAATGACTTTACTCATTAAACCCATGAACCCATATGGGAAATATTAAGACCAAATGGAATCATGATATATTTTTAGTTTTCAATCCTTGTACATAGTGGAATCTTGTTCATATCATCATCTTGACCCTCAATTGATGATATCAAGAATAACAGTCAATAATGGAGAAGTATTTATCTCTAGAAATTTAATCAAACAAGTCTTTAATATGTTGTATAAGATACTTGTTATTGATATTAATCTCTTTATGTGCAAAATAATTGATATGGCCTTATTTTGACAAAATTTGACACATATTTTAGTATAATTTTTAATGATTTAATAATTCAATATTACACTATTTTCTAAATAATTTTATTTTATGTAATTTTATAATTATATTTATTAATTAAACATTATTTTATAATAAATTATGTATATTTAGACTTTAAAATAATTAACTTAATCTAACTATTTTTTCAAATAAAATTATTTCTTAATTAGTAGTTTAAATTTGATAGAATTTTAAATAATATGACATGTTTATTAATTATCAATTATTAATTTTATTTGCATCTGTCTAACTTTGTTTTTAATTTAATACATTTTCCATTAATTTAGTTTATGAAGAATAAATTAACTATTTTTACGTTTTATGTTTAATTAATCTATTAGTTTTAAAATAAGTTAACTTTGTAAGAATTAATTTAATAAAATAATGTGTTATTAATTTATGTTTAATTATTTTTTACTCATTTATGTCTGTTTAATCAAGTTATTTTTCAAAATTAAATGTTAATAATTTATTAATTTATTTTAATATTAATCGAGTTTATTAATTTATGTGTTTTCAATATATAAGATAACGTTGTAGTTATAATGTTTACTTTTAATCAATAATCTAATTTATTTATTATTTACCTTATTTTAGTATTTATTTTTGTTTATTTTAGTTTCGTGTTTTTAATTAATTGAACAATTAATTATTTTGATTAATTTATGTAATTATTGTAACTTTTATTTAAATATGTAAATTGATTTAATTTTACGTTTTTTATCTGGCTCATGTCTCACGGACAGAATCCTCCATTTTTTATCTCACCGATAGCCCTTCATCTTTAGCGTGTCCCTAACACAGACATACAGTGCATTTTACGCAACTATCAGCAACACCTTTTAGCATTAGATTAACTAATACCCAAAGGTCTCACTAATTCTTCACACTCCATTGGATTTTCAAACTCATACTGATAGCTCAATTTTTCAAGTGTCATACCGTAAACTAGCAGTCGGCTCTGCCTAATCCATATCCATCTTCTTCTTTGGAGGGAGAGAAGACTCGCAATAGTATTTTTAAGTGTTGTAGGAGTTTTTTTAGAGGACGGATAAGGGGAGCCAATGTCAAATCTCTACAAGAAAACAAAACCCAGATACTGTGTAGATAAGAAATTTTTGGGTGGAGGGGAGATAAGAAATAAATAATAATAATGATAAAATAAAACTAAATATATAATAAAAATAATGTAAATAATAAATATATTTTTAATAAATTAAATGAATCATAATAAAATATAAAAAACAATCTAATTATTTAATATATATTAAACTAAAATAGTTAATAATAACATTTAATATTAAACACATAAGTTATTGAACTTAAATAACGATTTATAAATAAGATTAATTTTTTACTAATTTAATAAAATAATATATAATTACATACATTAATTATTGCAACTTTTTAACAATTATAATTATAATAAAAAAAATTAATAATGAAAATAAATTAATTGATTTAACTAATTATATAATATTTAAAGATATACAAACTAATTACTAAAAATATTAATTTAATAAATATAATTATATAAATATTTATTGAATATTAATCATAATAATTTAATCTTTTTGTAAATTAAATCACTTAATTAATAATAACACATTTTAATCCTAATCTAATATTACAAGGAAATTAAAATAATGACCTTAATAATTAAATATTAATTTATGTTTTAGATTATATAAATAAAATATTAGATTAAAATATAAATTAATAACATTTAAGAAAGTAATTTAACTTTAATAATAGTAACCTATTATTTAATTTAACTTTTTAACAGTTTTTAGTTCTCTCTGTTTGACAATTTTTAGGTACCTACAAGTGATGTAGTGACATCCAGGGACATTCAACTAACTCTCGCAGTGTTAGTGACATAGGAAATGCTAGTGCGATGTGTGTTTCTTAAGAAAAAACACATGTGTGCGGTGCGAAACAGAAGGACAAGACTAAGTCAGTGGAAAACAAGGGGTGACATGTCGTAGATGACAACATAGTTAAAAGGATATGGAGAAGAACAAGTGGGTTGGATGATACCATAATTCAAAAACATATCACCAACTGATGGAGTAGGGAAGACCTGGGAGGACCTCTCGAAGAACCATTCTTGGAGACTCGTAGACCAGGAATAACAACCATTCAAGCATGGATAAGGAGATATATTCCTCAATTTTTTTTAATTTTCGTTCTTTATAGTCAAAATATTTATGTTTGCGAATAGAAATTATTATATGGTAGATATTAATAGTTTTTGGAATTTAAACTAGGTGGTGAATGTATCTCTTTAATTCTTATTTTCTTCAAACAAATAGGAATATTCAACTGGAAAAGTTGAATCCGAGTCTTCAATTTTAATTTTTTAACACCTCATGATCATAAATAAAAAATTTCCAGATCTATTGGAGTTAAAGATCATGTACTACTCACTTTTGAAATTTTTATTTTTTCTACTGGATTAGATCAGTGAGATTTATTCCAGTATCTTAAATTCAAAAACTTTCAAAGTTAGTTAACTCTAGTTGTGGAGAGATTCTAGTTTCATTTAGTTGTGAGATTAATATCCTAGTGAGGGGGTTTAGTAGATCATTTCATAGAGGTTGTGGAAACATATGTAAACAAATGATGATGAAAATTGTAAAACCAACAAACTTAAATACCTAAGGTTTTTTAAGATTAGATGTTTTCATTCATTGTTTCTATGTTTTAATCACTTTATGATGTTAGTAATCATATTTTAGTAACATAAAGTTCTTATTATAAAAAAAATTAAAAAAATAGAAAAGATAAAAATATCTATAACATATTATAAAAGGTCTCCCCTCTGCGTACAATAACGGGGTTTTAAAAAATATTTATAATGAAACGTGTTTACCTTCCTTCCCTATGGGTTTGACCCTACTTACCACATATAATGTAGTATTAGGATATATAAATTTTAATATTTTACACAATTTAATAGATAGTTGGGCATCAGTTTTTGGCATCGTTGTCGTAGAGGGAATGAGAAAGTAATTTTCTAAAAAAATTCAAAAAACAAATCACAAAAAAAAATTAGACCCAAAATTGAAATATATGAAAATGGTTTACAAAATTAGTTCTTTCAATTTCTGTATGTTACAGTGTGGTTGTTGTTACTATATTTCAATTTTTTATTACTTTTTTTCTATTTAGTTTCCCTGTTTTCTAATTTGAACTTTTGTTATAAATTCAATTATTGTTATCATTTTTATGAGCAGTAGAACCTCTATTGTCAGTCTCGAGCCCCTAAACCAAGAAATAGACAAACACCTCACTTCTCTTAAAACGAAAAATAAATATGAAATAAAGTATTTAGATAATAGTCTTCCTACAACTAATGACTTCCAAAAACATCCCGAACTCGTAATGAATTACATTTTAAGGATGGGGGACTTCCAACTCTCTATATTTTCATGCAATCATTCTTCAATTCGACATTCAACTAGATCCCAAAAAATGAGCTGAAATAGTCCTACATTTCACTACTTCATGCATTTAAATGGATCTCAAATGAGGACTCTATTACCTTCATTAATGGCTTCTATAAAATCATGTAGAAGTTACCACATATATGGAATACTAAAATTGGTTGATAATGATAGTTTTTCACTTTTTCCTTAAAGGGAATGAACGGATGTGGTTTTTGAGCCTAAATGAGAACATTTTTGAAAACTGGGATCATGTGTACAATTCATTCATAATGAAGTTTTGTCCGTAAAGTCATAATGGTTAACTGAAAACAAAAATCATAAGTCTTTATCCAGAGTATGTAGAAGCATTCCATGATACTTGGGATAGATTCAGGGACTTGCTAAGGGAGTGCCCCCATCATTAACTCATATCCCACATTCTTAAAGATACCTTCTATGAAGGGATTTCCTTCTTTATTCAGAACATATTGGACCAAGATGTTGGGGGTTACAATAATGAAAAGACTGATGATGCACTGAGAAAAATTCTCAATAAACTTTCCTTGAATTCACAACATAAAAATTCATGATGAAAAAGAGTAACTAGAAATGTTAATCTCAATAATGGGACAATGAATGAAACTCATGATCAAATTTCTGAAATCACAAACCAAATATAATCATTAATGTACAAGAATTTAAAACAAAATATTAATCAATTGGGCTGTCAAACAAATCACCATTATTTAAGGGAATAGTGTGTCCATCGTGGAATGATTGGGAATACTGAAAATTTATGTCCTAACATTGATATGTTATCCCAACAATAAGATTTTTTTTTTCAATTATAGTCCTATGATGCCTCATAAAGAATACCCTTTCTCTAAAAACTACAATCAAGGCTATGGGAACCGTCCAAATTTTTCATTGAAAGAACAAGGCATGATTAAACAAACCGCTACCCCTAATTATCAGAACCAATAAAGAAAAAACATTCAAAACCAACAAAGGGGTGAATCTTCAAACTCACAAGTTAATTATGATGGAAAAATTTATTCTAATCTGGGTCTAATTTTGAATAAAATTAACTTTCAAGAATAATGATTAATGAATCAAACGAATAAATGTGAAACCAATTATGAATCTAATAAATTGGAAATTGATGTTATAATGTAGAATATGAAAACACATCATGCTTAATTAGCTAGAGATTTGACTTATAGGGACAAAGGTTGGTTGTCTAGTACAATTGAATAGTATCCCAGGTAGAACATAATGGAATTTGTCACATTAAGTGGGATGAATAATAAAAAAATTATTGAAAAAGAGATTGAAAATGCTCAAGATGAAAAACATTGTGAAGTTGGAACTAAAAATCTATGTTGTACTCAATATAAAAAATAAGAGAAAATTGTTTTAAATGATGAATATATGATCTTTTATCCTAAAAGACATGATGAAAATTATTCTAAAAAATAATAATAAAAGAAAAGAAAATTTTGATTAAAAGGTGATTTATTTTCCTATTGTTCTTAGAAATTACCTACATCCCTTTCTCAAATAACATAATCCTCAAACTGCCACCAAGGATAAACTTCATCAGTTCATTGGTCTCTTGTCCAAAAGTCAAGGGATCATTCCATTCATCCAATCCTTAATAAAAATACCATATTACTTGAAATATCATAAGAAAATTATTTCAAACAAAAAGACCCTTAAATATTTTTCTACCTACAACCACACTGAAGAGTGTACTGATGTGCTCCAAAAAAATCCCAACCAAATTAAAAGTTCGAGGTAGCTTTCTTATCCCATGTACACTAAGAAATTATATTGATCTCAATTTCCATTATGACCTAGGTTCTAGTATTAATCTTCTCCCATAATCACTATTTCAATAGTTGTTGTTGGGTTATCTTCTACCCACCATAGATCTACTTCAGTTATCTTACCAATCATTCGATCATCCTTTGGGTAAGATATATGATTTTCTAGTTGGGGTTGGGAAGCTATTTATTTCTGTAGACATTTTGGACTTAGATATGGAGTGTGATTAAGAGTTCACATCATCTTGTGTAAAAAATTCATGGCCATTGGTGGTTCTGTAATTGATGTGTCAAAATTTCAACTTATTTTCAAAATTTGAGAACAACAAGAAGAGTTTATTGTTTAAATTTTTTTTGAAAGGACCAACATTCCTAGAAAACTATTCAATGGTAGAGTGGTTAAAAGATAAAAGATCATATAAGAATACTGATGAATATGAAAATCAATCCATTGTTGAAGAAATTCATTTTGGAACTAAAATTCACGATTTCCAAGTTTCACATGTAAAAAAATTATGCTCGAATATTTAATCTAGAAAATTTCATGATATCGACAACTATCTAGTTTCTACTGTGGGAGAGTCCTATGTTTCGGAACATGTGGGCTTTTTGGGTGAATTTGAGGGTGTTTTTATTAACACCAACAATACTGAGCACTTTAATGCTTTTGAGGGAGAGCCGTAGATACAACTTGATGATTCTACATTAATAAATATTTTAAATGAAAATATTGAAAATCTAGATAGTGAGTTGTCCACTTTGGACATCAGCTTTGTAAACTCTGAATCTGATCAATAAATTGGAAATATTTCAACTATTAATACTTAATACAAGAGATATATTGAATACATTGGTCCTCTTTGCCGCAAGAGTCTTCCTCCAAGTGAAAAATACCCATTCTAGAATAGAAACCACTTCCTCTATATTTGAAATACTCATTTTTTGTTCACAATTCCTCATGGTCTGTCATACTCTCTACCGAGTATAATCAAAATCTAGAAGAGATATTGTTTAATATTCTTACATAGTTTAAATGTTCCATAGGATAGACCATAGCTGATATCAAAAGTAATTAGTCCCTCATTCTTCCGACATGAAATTTTTATGGAGCCAGATCTTAAGCCTAGGGTAGAGTGTCAACGAAGGTTAAATATAAACATGAATGAGTATGTAAGAGAGGAAGTGATCAAGCAACTGTATACTGGTATAATATATCCCATCTCTGATATCACTTGGTTCATACCAATGTAGGTTGTCCCTAATAAGGGAGGGTTCGCTGTTTCAAAAAATGAAAATAATGAATTAATTCATATTAGAAAATCCACGAAATAGAGAGTTTGTATTGATTATAGGAAGCTAAATGAAGCCACTAGGATGGACCAATTTCCAATTCCCTTATATGATCAAATTCTTTATATGCTTAATGGAAATGAATTTTTATGTTTCCTGGATGTGTATTCTGGATAAAACTATATTCCTATTGCACAAGAGGATTAAGAGAATACTACTTTCACATGCCCCTTTGGGACATTTTCCTAAAGGGAGATTCTTTTTTAGTTGTGTGGAGCCCCATATACTATTCAAAGGTTCATTATGGGTATTTTTTTAATTATTGAGAATATCATTAAGGTTTTCATGGATGATTTCTCCATTTTGGGAAGTACATTGGATACATGTTTAGGAAATCATGAGTTTTTTTAGAGGATGCATTGAAACCAACCTTGTCCTTAATTGGGAAAAATATCAATTCATGTTCATAGAAGGTATTTTGTTTGGACATAATGTGTCAAATAGATATATAGAAGTCGATACTACAAAGATAGATGTAATTCAAAAACTCCCACTTCTTGAGAATGTAGGAGTTAGAAGTGTCTAAGTGTATGCCAATTTCTACCAGAGGATTGTTAATGACCTTTCCAAAATAACTACAACCACGTGTTCACTGCTTGTTAATGATTTTCAATTAAAAATTGATGAAAATTATGTGAAATATTGTAATATACATAATAAAAAATTCACTACTTCACCTATAGTCACAACACCTGATTGGAAAATCCCTTTTGAAGATGTGTGTGATTCTAGTGATATGGATGTTGGAGTTTTCCTAGTATATAAGATATATAGGATGCTTTATGTGGTATAATATGATAGTATACTACTAGATAAAGATCAAAGAAATTAAACCACTATTGAAAAAGAGTTATTAGATGTTGTGTTTTCTTTAGAGAAGTTTAGACAATACCTTTTGGGATCAAAAGTCAACATCTTTACTGATCATTCTGCTTTGAAGTAATTGATTTCTAAGAAGGAAACCAAACCTAGGATTATTAGATGTATTTTATTACTACTTTAATTTGATTTGTAAATAAGGGATAAGGACGTAGCTAAAAATTTATTTTCCTCCATATTTATGGACTTCCTCACAACTATTCTAAAGGTCCATGGGAGATCAATTCTTCTATTTTTTATGAAAGACTACTCACTTTTTCAATCGAGCAGTCTTCATGATATGATGATTTTTCCAATTTTCTAACAGTATGAGTCTTTCCCAAAAATATATCCAATAAAAAAAGAATAAAATTCTTCTCTTAACATAAGTGTTACCTTTTGGATGTGGTTTTCATATTTATAAGGTATATTTATGGGATTATTAAGAGGTGTGTGCCTAAGGAGGAGATGATTCCCATTTTGGAGAGTTGACACTCCTCACATTGGGGAGGTCACCATGGTGGTGAGAGGATTGATCCAATGGTTCCTCAATTAGTTTAATATTGGACCACCTTTTTTAAAGATGCTAGGATTAATATGGTGGGTTGTGATAGGTGTCAAAGGCTAGGCAATGTAGGTAAAAAATATGAGTTACCCAAAAAGTGTATTTTAGATGTAGAGATTTTTTATGTATGAGGTGTCGATTTCATGGGTCCATTTCCATCATATCCTTGTAATTTTTATATTCTTTTGGGTATAGATTATGTTTCTATGTGGGTGGAGGAAATGGCACAACCTAGAAATCTAGCCAACATTGTTTATAGATTTGTCAAAACAATATTTTATTAAGATTCGGTGTAGTCAAAGCCTTATTTACTGATAATAGAACACATTTTAAGTACTAAATGTTTAATTATTTTATGGAAAAATATGGATGTGTTCATAAAACATGAATTTCTTATCATCCATAATCCATTGGACAAGTGAAAATTTCTAATAGTGAAGAGAAGAAAATTCTACAAAAAATTGTCTCACAATTATGGAATGAGTGGTCTCTTAAACTGGATGAAGGTTTATGGCCATATAGAACTATTTTTAATACCCCAATAGGTATGTCTTCATATAGGATGTTTTTTTAGTACATGTTGTCATTTTCCTATTGAGATGCAACAAAAATAATATTGGGGATTTAAGGCTATGAAATTAGAATTTCAGAGTACTAGTGAGAAAATATTACATGAGTTGAGTGAGTTACATGTTATAAAAAGATATATTTATAGTGATTCAATAATATAAAATTATATTAATAAAATATTTCATGATTAAATCATTCAAATAAAGTAGTTAAAGTCTAGACAGAAGGTCCATCTCTTTATATCTAGACTCAATCTATATTCTGGAAAACACAAGTACAAGTGGTCTGGACCATTTAGTGTGGTTGGATTTCTTAAGAATGGAGTTATTAAGATGGTTGATGAAGAAAACAAACCCATGTTGGTTAATGGTCAAATATTCAAATATTATTTTGAGGGATATTCGAAGGGCTTGGTTCACTTCACTGTGCATGAAAACTGATTCCAAATAATATCTGGCAGATAAATTTAAACATATTGATTCATTAGATGAAACCAATGGTTCTTGTTTTGTAATTTTATTATTTATTTTTTAATGTCTAATATAGTGATTCTTTCAAACTCTTTTTTTGTGAAATTGATTTTGATGCTTTGTTCATGATATTCTTGTTCTGAATTAGAAATGTTGTTGTTGCTGTTTCATTGGAGGAGTTGAATTCCCAAGTTGGAGGATTAATAATAAACTTTAATTTATGGGACCAATGGTAGTATTTTTTGTGACTCAGTTAATGTTACATAAAAATTTATCTATTACTAGAAAAAAAATTACGTTTCATGTCTTTTTGTTGTGAATTTTTATTTATATTCAATTCATTATTATAGTTTAAAAAACTTCTGCACACACCCTTTTGCTGGAAAATTTTTACTACTCTTACTGGAGTGTGAACATTAAAATTATGCATGTGCCTCATTGCTGAAAATTGAATTTCATCGTTATTTTAATAATTCCAATGCATTAACATAAGTGTGTGGATGGGGTGTGTTTATGTTGAATGGTTTTTTTCTTTTTTAATTTTCTTTAGTATGGAGTGTTCAGTGTGCCTTTTTATGGTCTATTGAACATCTGTTCGAATCAAAATAATTGAACATACTTTCACACTTTTTCATTATACACCAATAGTTTACATGATATTTATTGAACAATATTGAAAATCTATGATGATGACATAAATGTTAGTGTGTGATATTATGTGAACATGTTGTTAAATATCTCCCTGTCAAACATTCTATTTGAACATTAATGTGACTCTTTACATGTCATTAATCGACATAATAAAAAAAATATTTTCAACATTAACAATTAAACTATTCTTCTCCATATTGGAATTCAACTTTGGGGAAGAATTTGGGTTTCATGTGTGGGGTAAAGAGTCAATTATTGACTGATAAAAATTTTTCTTAAATAAAATCCCATCAATTCCCACTATAAAAAAATAGTTTTAAAAAATGTATTAAATTTTTCAAAATTCTTTAATTTTTTTTATATTTTAGGTATACATTTTTTCTCAATGTGTGTTACCTATATTTGATATCTTTTTAGTCGTTAAAACTTTCTATTAATCTGAAATTTATAAGGTTGAATGATTGTTGAGCGACCATTCTTAGTGATATTTTCGAAATTTTATTTAGGAACTACTTTTGAGAGTGATATAGGTAATATTTTTTGTGGAATTGATATCATAGCTCTAGGAACGTGATGTTTCAACTCTTGTTTAGGGGATTTACTATCTTTTTAGTGTATAAAAATATATCCCCTTAGTGCACCAATATAAATGGTTTTTATATATATCTTTGGAAAGTTGATTATTTTGGGCATTTGGAATCCCATGTTGAATATCTGAGACCCTAGATGTTGGGTTCATTTATTTTTTACTTTTATCACATTGTAAAATTTGAATAAGTGCATTGTACGGTTTTTAGTACAAGTTCTATGTCTCATGAAATATAAAATAATGTTTCTAGGGTCAAAAATAAGTTCATTAAGGTGAGGTAATGGTGAAAAACAAATGGAGAAGGGGATAATTGGTTAATATGAGAGCCATTTAAGTTGTATCATTAAGTTGATTTTAAAAAATATTTTTTATTTTTAAAATATATGAGTGAGTCAAAGTAAAAAAGTTTATTTTGGTTATTTTTTTAGATATATATTTATTTAACCTGTTGTCGTCATTGAACATAGAACTTATGTTTGGATTGAATTGAGACCTTAGTCAAATTCATATATGTGGTAGGACATCTTATTTGTTAGATGATTATTTTCTCACTTGATAAACCTTTGAGTACTTGTTCTGGGAATGACATATTTTGAGAATATTATTTCTAAATCCTATTAAAACTTTTTCTATCCACTTTTTATAGTGTGTTAAATTTTACAGTTTGATTTGAGTAATATAAATCAATTCTATTTTTTCAATGATAATAAAACCTGGGTTCGTTTGAGGACAAACAATTTTTGTGCGTGGGAGAATTTTATGAGGCCATATATTAACACAGTTTTCCCCATTTTTTATTAAATTTTTATTAGTTTAATTTTTTAATTTTACACTATTTATAAAATAAAAATAGTTTTTAAATTTTATAATGAAATTAATTAATTAAAAAAAATTAAAAAAATATATGTAATTTTAGTCTTTAAAATAATTGACATAATCTAAAAAAATTTCTATTATAGTCATTTCTTAACTAGTTGTGACAATCTGCTCGAATTTTAAATAATACGACATGTTTATTAATTAATCTATTATTGATTTGATTTTCATCTACAAAACTTTGCGATTAATTTAATACATTTTCCATTAATTAAGTTTCATTAAAATAAATTATGTTTTTTTTATTTTTTATGATTATTATTCTGTTAATTTAATATAAGTTATCATTAAAATATTTAATTTAATAAAATAATGTTTTCTTAATTTAAAATTGTGTTTTTGTTAATTAATTAGTTAATTTCAGTTCTCATTCCTTTGATATTTTAGTTTTATTTATGCAGTAAAATTTTTATGTAACCATCATGTGTCAGTGAGACATATAGCTACTGTTGGTGACTAATTGAGTCATTGAAACAGTTATTGTTTTTATGCACTAATGTCTCTTTAATCTAGTTATTTAACAATTTATTTCAAACATTATTCTTTTATATATTTATATTAATATTAATCCAATTTATTAATTTTAGGGTTTTCAATTATTAGTTTTATGTTTGTAATTATAATGTTTAATTTTAATCAGTATTCATGTTTTAGTTATTAGTGAAATAATTTTAGTTTTAATTTATGTTTATTTTATTTTTCTGTTATAAATTAATTAATCAATTAATTGTTTTAATTAATTTATGTAATTATTTTTAGTTTTATTTAAATTTGTAAACTGGTTTAATTTTACATTTGCAGTATAGCTCACATCTCACCGATACCTCGTCAGTGAGACATCTCACTGACTCAACTACATCTATTTTATTTCTGCTACCGACAGTGCATTTTTTATGTGCTGCTATTGTTGCACCATCAGCCTGCATTTCTTCTGAGTTACTGAAGCTTCATTGGAAACTCACCTCTCACATATATAATCCTCATTTTCATTCTCACCAAAAAAACCCTCCATCTTTAGTGTGTCACCAACACAAACACACCAGTGCACTGTCCTCTATTGTCAGCAACACCCTTTCGCGTCGGTTTCACAGATACCCTAAGGTATCACCAAAGCTTCACACCTTGTCAATATTTCAAACTCATACTGATGGTTCCATTTTTCATGTCACATACCTACGCTAACTCCCTCCTATTGAGTGTGTCTAGATCACCTCAAAATTCACTCGCGGATGCCTTCAATGCATGTTCTTTCTTCCTACTGCACATCTCACTTCCCATGCAACACTATTCTTCGACACGCTATAAACCACATACAAAGATCTTAAATTAATTTAAAACAAACCCAAAACTATATCCATAGAACAAAATTTAACAAAATTATCAATCAACCCCTAACTAAAATCGAATTTGGGAACTTTTCACCACCTATCAGTTCCACTACTACTTAGTGACGCTGATTTGAAGATGGATCTAAAACAGATGATCTCACCAGTATATTGAGGCCAAGAAGGTAGTATTGCTTCTAAATGGAGAATGTTTAGCTCGTCGAGGAGTCAACTTCGCTAGTTTCTTTTAACCTGACCATCGCCGCAAGAACCGATCAGGGAGAGTCCTCTAGATCTGGACCCAAACTGGCCTCTTCCTCCCCCTAATCCACATTATTCCACAATGTTGGAGAGAGAAATGACCCACGTCGATCTGTTGAACCGCTGCAGAAGTTTGCCAGAGGATGGAAAAGGGGAGCCGATGTAGCTTCTCTATAAGAAAATCGGACCCCCTACTACACAGAGAAAAAATTTGGGGGGTTGGAATAAATAAGAAAAAATTATTAATAAAGAAAAAATAAAACTAAATAAATCTAAATATATAATAACAATAATTATAATAATTATAATAATTATAATAAAAAAAATAAAAATAAAAAATAAATATTAAATAAAAACAATCTGGTTAAATAATATATATTAAACAAAAACAGTCAATAATAACATTTAATATTAGACAAATAATTTATTAAACATAAATAAAAATTTATAAATAAGAATAATTTTTAACTAATTTAATCAAAAAACATATTATTACAAACTTTAATTATTATAACTTCTTATCAATTATAACTATAATAAAAAATAAAATAATTAAAATAATGTAATTGATTTAACTAATTAATTAAAATTTAATGATATATAAACTAATTAATAAAAATATTAATTTAATAAAAATTATTACATAACAATATATTAAATATTAATCTTAATTGTGTAATCTAATTATAAATTAAATAAACTAAATAAATAATAAAAGTTTTTAATCCAAAAATTACATTATAAGGTAATTAATATAATGAATTTAATAATTAAAGATTATTTTAATATTTATATTAAATAAGTAAAATATTCTATGAAAATATATATTAATAAATTTTAACTAATTTATCTTTAATCTAAATAATTAATTATTTATTTTAACTTTTTAACATTTTTGACATTCTCTGTTTTACGATGTGTAAGTACCTACAGGTGACAGAATGACCTCTAGGTACATTCAACTAACTCTTGTAGAGTTAGTTTCATGGGAAATGCTAAAGTGATGTGTGGTTTGCTGGAAAAAATGCACGTGTGCGGTGTGCAGTTAGGAGGCAGGACTAAGTCGGTGGAAAATTGGGGTGTGACATGCAGCAGCTGACAATAGAGATAAAAGGTTCTAGACTATAGCAAGATGGGGGATGATACAATCATTCGACAACTTCTCACCAACCGACAGAGTAGGGCAGGCCTGGGAGGACATCTCAGAGAAGCATTTTTAGAGACCTGAGGACCAGGAATAGTAGAAATTAAATATTGGAGTCAAATATCTCTTCCTCTTTGTTATTTTTAATTTTCATTCCTTGTAGTCAAATGATTTTTGTTTATGAATAGAGATTATTGCAGGATAGTACTTAATTGTTCAGGGAATTTGAACTAGCCTGTGAATCCATATCTTTAGTTCATTTGTTGTATTCAAACAAAGTGGCAGATTCAACTAGAGAAAATGAATCTGACTCTTAGATATTAAAAATTTTTCACTCATCATCTGCTTAAATTCATAAATTCTTTTATATTTTGTAGATAAAGATCAAGGACTAATTTTTAACCAATTTTTTATTTCATTTCTACTGGATTAGATCAAGGAGTTTTTCCTATTATCATAAATTAAAAAACATTCAAAGATAGGTGACTCTAGTGGTAGAGAGAGTATAGTTTCATTTAGCTATGAGATTAATCTCATGGTGAGGAGTTTAATTGATCATATCTTAGTGGTCATGGATATATTCGTAAAAAAAATGAAAAATCCAATTATAAAACCAGCATAGTTATATTCCTTGGACCGCTTACGATTAGAAGTTTTCATTCTATATTTCTGTGTTTTAATCACTCTAAGATGTTAGTTATATTAGTTTAGTTAGACTTAGTTCTTCTTAGAGTAAAAATACAGAAACAAATAAAATTTAAAAATATATAATAAAATTTAGAAGGCTCCCCTCTGCCGACAACATTGGTGTTTTAAAAACATTTATAAGGAAAAGTTATTACATTACTTCCTTATGGGTTTGAACTTACTTACCATATATATAGTAGTATTAGGAGATATAAATTTTAAACTTTTACAAAATTTAAACAACATTTGTTCATAAATAATCAACGAAAATTGACATTGATTTATCATTCCTATTAATAAAAATAATAGGTTTACCCCAAGTGACAAACCGTATATAATAAATCCATTTTCAATATTGTCTAGGATTTTCTTCTATAATTCCTAAAACACATTCATTGCCATTCTATATGGTGTTTTTGAAACCTATGAGGAATATTTTATGAGTTATATTAAGAACAAAACATCAAATTTTGGTTGAACTATGTAAATCTCATCCAGAAAGACATCATCACACTACCCAAAAATTGGATTATCATTGAGGTTGAGGTTTTCCCCTTCCATTTGAGATAAATATACCTTTTGAATAGAAAAAATACTCATAAAATGGATTTATTTTTCATTGAAAGATAATATTTATCATCACATTAATATATGATCATTTATTGGTTTGGAATATCAATAATGAATTCATATCCCTATAAATTGATAAGAGATTTATGAAAAGAAGCCCAATGAATGTCTTAATAACATAAAATTCATCAAAATGGACAAAGAATGATCTTTAGGAAACACGTTACAGTAAAAATCAACTAGAGAATAATAATAGACATGATATGAAATCATCATACCATTAAGTGTTTTCACTACTATGATATCATCTAATCATTGAGGCGGTAAGGTGATACCCATATAAAATTATTCAAATATAAATGAGTGGGAATATTCAGAGTAAAATAACACGTTATATGATCTCTAATGGATGGTTTATAAATATTTAATTAAGGAATTATTTCTACCCATCCTTAGAAATTTTGATCACATGATATTTCCACATCACTCACCAAAATATATTTTTGATGATGATCATCTTCATAAACCTTTGTATTTGAGAATTTGTTCGCATTAATACCAAAATCCTATTATTTGAAAAATTTTATTGTGGTTGGGGAATCCTGGGGATCTTTTTATATATTAAAATCATTAGATATCTTATTTCCATCACATTTTCCATCATCCATTTAATGATATTTTTTTCCACACATAAAACATTTACTAGTACCATTAATACATTTTCCTCCATATTTACTTTCACACATCCAGCATGATAGAAATGTTAGAATCTTATATATATGGATTTATCAATTTTCATTTAATTACATCTTTCTCTTCTTATAAAATACATCATATTAATGGGTAAATATAATCTCAATTTCCAAATTTATGGCACATCAAATGTTTTTATCATACCAATTGATGTCCATTATGGTTATCAGCCATTATGGGCCCGGTTTTAAGCCATTGAATAGTCGTTCAACGTTAATTTTATGTTAGATGGTAATGCTACAACCATAAAATTAATGTTATGAAATATTTACCTCAAAGGTATAAATTATTTTATCATTCTTCTTCTTGAGATAAAGGAATTCTTTCTCCAATTTATCATGAAGAATATGGGGTAGGTAGTAATTATTGGGAACTTCCTGGTCCATTACATTGTAATATTCTTATGTCTAGGGTGTCCTAGAAACTGTCAATGAGTCAATAGGACATTGATTTTGGTGGATGGTTTTCCCCTTGTTCTCACCTATTAGTGACACTATCGGTCACACCAACCAATGTCTCACTGATCAGTTCCATTGATCTTTGTCTCACTAATCGGTTCCATTGTGTGGTGTCGATGTTCTTTCCTTAGTTTTTTCATAATGTCTATTTTATGTTTTATAAACTCTTTTAAAGTGGTTTAAGACCGTTTCATGCCTGGTAAAGGGTATCGTTTATCCCCTAAGAGTGGGGAGACACTTGAATTACCAAAAACGTGTGGCCTTTTTAATCAGTTTGACACCCTTGGCGTCATTTCCAGTTATGCCCCAATTATTTATTTTTCTAGGAATAAATGTTACATATCTACTCTCCACTGTGTGGTGTCCTATCTTACTATCTATGAGGGAATTATTAATTATCAATTAATTCCAACATGTGGAACCACTAAACCATGTGATCAAACCACAATACGTTTTTCATATACTTAGAAATAACATATCCTGTAACTCTAGGATCAGGAATTTTTTATCACATCGAGATATTCCTCATCATCCTCTTCTGTTCCATCTTGGTTCGCTTTGAGTAACTATTATGTAGACAAGTTGTGCCAATGGGAGAGACCTCTTATTCAGTTCTTCTTTGATTTTTCTATCACGTGACCCCGTTCCTTTGTGCAAGGAGAAAACATTGATCCTTGATCATCTAGGTGGGGTTTTTTCTATTTAATGTGCATCATGTGTTGTGGGTATGATTATGTTCCCTCATAATGTAGATGAATCCATCATTAACTAAGATAATAACTGGACTACTAAAGAAGTAATGGATGTGTAATTTAACGATTGTGTTGCATTTTACCTTCATTTTTATGTTATGAATTGTATGGGATAATGTCCACTGAAAATCAGGGTAGTCGGTTGTCCATTCTTGCACACTAATGAATCTCTATTTTCTTGATAATATTGTTGTTTAATAACTATAACATTGAAAGACATTAATCATGTTAACTTAGTTTATTAAGTGGATAATAGTTGAATAAGAGACCTTTTATGATCAACCTTGTTAACCAAACTACATGAAGGGACATAATGATTTTTTTTGGATAAATCATAAAAATTACTTGCTCTGTTATGGCGATATGCATAGTTGTTCTATTTTATGATTTGTGGGGAGACATAGATAGGGATGAAATCTCTATTTGAGAGGTTTTTGGTTTTTGAATCTGAGTCTGTGTAGAGCTGGTGGTTAATGTTATGGACCCAGTATGTTGGGTTTTTTTAGTTCTAGTACGTCGAGGGATCTCACAGGATCCCATTTTGAAGTTTCCATTTACAAGAGAACCAGGAGTGAATTCTTAAAAGGCTTCTTGGATGCTTCCTTTCAGTTTTCATTCTATCTTGTGGTTATGCCTTTTAGTTTTCTTGTAGTGAAGGAATATTTAAATGGAATCACTTGAACATGATAACAAGAATAGGTACAATGGGAAAATATTTTACTATAAATGGGTTGTGGTTTGGTAGTGGATGTTGTGTATTTGTGCATGTAGGGGTAGTAGTAAGAGTGGTTGTGTGTTGGATGGTTGTTGGTTTCAGTGCCTTAGGTTTGGATGAGTGCTTTATTATCTATTTATATAAAATTTACTACTTTTTCTTATATGCACCCCACCCTTGTTGATCACATTGTTCCAAACACATCCATTTAATTGGGGGTGTATTTTTCAACATTCATATTAGTGGATGGTAATTAGATCCTTTATGAACCCTCTCCCAGGTAGCCCGAGACTCTTTAGGCATGTTATAATATCCTGAGGTTCATTATCGCCCAAGACTCATTGGGAATGCATTGTTGTGGTGGGTTTGGCCCGGTGTCTGTAAGAAATATTGTTTCCAAATTGTACTTGGGATGAGGCCCATGTGTCTATTGTTAGGAAGTGTTGTTTTGATGGCCTATGTGTCTGTAGGTGGGATGTGTAGTTGTAATGGCCCAGGTGTCTATGGATGGGTTGGGTGGTTGTGGTGGCCCAAGTGTTTGGGGGAACGATAATCTTGCAGTTGGGATGGCCCATATGGTTGTTTTTGGGGGTGGTTGTAGGACTACAGTGGGATTTTTGTTGGAGGTCTAATGCGTAGGATGTTTGAAATAACAAGAGGTAAAGTAGTGTGGGGTACCCAAATATCAATGTGATATTACTATTATTTTACCTAGTTTACATTAGTTGGGGAGTGTGCCTTGGTATGGCTTTATGGATAGTTTTCATTGATAGGTGTTTGTGTTTCCTCTATTTTTCTCATAGGTCATTATAATGTCTCCCCACTTGTGTACGAGAGATTTTGGTTTAATAAATGAGTATACTTGTATGTTCACACTACATATATAAAACAAATTTCAAGTTTCAAGAAGGATATTGAGGTCTGTGTCAGACCTTACAAGCTCAGGAATAATGACAATTTTTATTGATGATTTTCTTTTCATTTGGTACATTCTATTTGAGTTTTAATTTAACTTATATTAGTTTATTTTGAACATTTATATGGGAATGGATTTTTGGAATTACCTTTATCTTTAGTCCTTGGTGTTTCTAGGATTTACCATCTTATCTCCCAGAATTTTTCTATAAAAAGGATAATTCCTTACATATTACATGAAATAATAAACCCTTGGTGCTAGTCACCACTCCAGGGCCTATTGAAGGTTGTAATAAGGGGACATTATCTCTCCTTCAACAAGAAGATGGAAGGTTCTGAATATTTTCAATTCCTTCCCTCGTCTTGGAGAAGGCGGGTCGAGACAAAATGGTATCAGAGGAGATGGTTGAGAGATAGGAGTGAGTTCGAGGTTATGTAGAGTAATGATTGCATGGAATAGTAGGGAAACATTTTTAGGAAATTTTGGATCATGAAATATGATACGAAAGATTGGCTATGACACAAGATGTTAGGTACCTCAGTGATCTGATGCAAGTACTACGAGCCTACCAAACGACCAAGTGAGGCTAAATTGGTTATAGGGTAGAGTCCCTAGGAAAAGTATACACATCATAATGACTTAAGTTTCGTCTTAAATTGGGAGGTGTTGGAAAAAATAAAAATAATAAATAAAGAAGACCCTTAGTAAATTTATTACTACTCGGGCATATGAGTTCTTTGTTTCCCTTTTCTGCTATAGCACCCAGACGTCGTCCATGAGTAGTGTGGGTAGTCGAGGACCGACAGTTTTATTAGTGGAGGGATGATCAAAAGGAGGATGATGACCAGTAGTAGAATATGATTTGTTCCTTCTAGTGGAAGACTATAAGAAAGTATGAAGGTAGCATCCCAGGCATGGAGACGAAGACCTGGCTGGACGAGCTGGTGATCGCATTCATATTGATTCGAGCCCCAACAAAGTACTAGGTTCCTATGTCTCTAAGATAGATGTGAAGAGCAGTGCCTTAGTGGTGGATGCTTTATATCAGGGAGAAGAAGGTGGTTGAGGCTTCGTAGAATGACATTGAGAAGGATTTCTGGGTGGAATTCCTTTCTTCCATGATAATGGTTAAGAAGAGGCAGGAGCTGCTCTCCCTTCAGCAAGGGAGTATTTCAGTAAGGGAGTTCGGGATCAAGTTCTAGGATATCCATAGTTTTTCTCTGGACCTCTTCCTAAATGGGGATCCCCAAGAAAGATGCTTAGTGAAGACACTCCAACATTTTGTTCGGTATGCTGTTACTCACATCACTCTACTGACGTACATGGAGGTTCAGATGATGGACGAAGTAGTGGAGAGGATGAACAAGATGGGAGGTGTTCCATGAGAGGGATTAAAATTGAGTTGGTCAAAGAGAAATGACATCAGCAGCAGGCCTCTAGCATTAGGACCTTCCAGGTTTCAGTCAATGGGGAGCATGCCTCAGAAGATCCAGTTCTGATATCCTAGTCCTCGCGCCTTCTCTAGAGGCCTAGGACTGAGATAAATTACCTATGGAAGCTATGGGAGTCTTCAAAATCTGTACATTGTTCTATTCCAGTACTATGGGGGTGGGAAGGTTCAATTCTTATCTCAGCAGCACCAGTTTCAAGCCAGACCATTTTAGCAGCAGCATCAGGCCCCTACCCCTCAAAGAGAAGATGTTGCAGGAGGAGGCTGACCTCAGGTTTCTCCTTAGGGACCATAACCCGAGCATGTTTGGGGAGGCGGAAGATAGCCATGGGTCATAAGAACTACGTGTGGGAAATTATAAGCTATATAGTTATTAGTTCTAGGAAGGCCAGAGGTCATTCGAGGTACGATCAGTCTGTTTAGTACACTTTAATGTTTCTTTTTTGATTCAGGAGCATCCCAATATTTTATTGCACCCAGTATAGACCATGCCTTAGGTCTAGATTTATAGTGACCCTGGTGTGGAGTATGCCCGTTTTAGGTCAGACCACCCTATTTGATGTTTTTCAAGGATGAAAAATAATGTGGGGTTCACATAAATCATGTGGGGATCTCTTTCTTCTACAGATGCTTCAATAAAATTTATTTCTGGGAATCAAATAGGTATTTTAGGTGCACGTTGTTATCCACTGATTCATAATTAGGGCCATGCTCTCAGATATTGGTGGCCAGCATGTAGCTTTCGTTAGCGAGTTTTGATTCTAGGAGGGTAGCCGGTGTGTGGATCCCTTTATTTCCTTGTTAGACGAGATATCATTAGAATCAACAGATTCATAGATAGTGGATATTTCATGGATTGTCAGTGTATTCCTAGAAGTCTTCCTAGAGGAGGTTGTGACAATAACCTCTCAACGCGATGTTCAGTTTGGGACAGACTTACAACCCAGTGCTTGTCCAATTTTGATCGATCCCTCTCAGATGGAACCTTTTGAATTCTGGGAGTTGTAGATTCAGGTTGATCACCTAATAATTAAGGGTTTTATCTGACCATGTGTTTCACTGTAAGGTTCTACCGGATTGAATGAAAATAATGAAGACAATGGTCTCACACTGGCCATAAACTACCATATACTAAACCAGGTGATTGTTAAGAACCATTACTCCCTCCTAAGGATCGACAACCTTTTTGAATGGTAAAAGAGAGTAGGTTGGTTCTCTGAGATCGACCAACGGTCCGTATATCGGTAGTTGAGGGTGAAGGAGGATGATATTCCGAATACTGCTTTCAGATGTAGGTACGAGCACATTGTTTTTGTGGTTATGTTGTTCAGCGTTACGAATGCATAGGTTGTGTTCCTTGGACTCATGAACTCTATTTTTCCTGAGTATCTAGACTGTTTAGTGGTTGTTATAATAAAAATTACCATGGTATACTCATGATCATATGAGGATCACACCAAGCATCTATGGGCAGTTTTGGAAGTCCTCTAACACCACCACCTCTATGGGAAGTTGACTAAGTGTATGTTCTGGATATGTGAGGTGAACATCATTTGACATGTTATGTCTGAGTGGGGAATATAATTGGAATCATCAAATATCAAATCTATTTCTTCTTAGGAATCACCTAAGAACATGGCAGAGGTTCATAGATTCTTGGGACTAGAAGGTTGCATGTAGAGGTTCATACCAAACTTCACTTGAGTTGCAGCACCTTTTACAGATATGACCAGAAAAGACCACGATTTCGTATGGAGTGAGCAGTGCAAGGAAGCATTCAGTTATTCAAATGGGAAGCTGGTCAGTGCCACATTGTTGAGGTTTCCAGAGGTAGGGGTGATGTTTGATGTGTTTTGTGAGGCTTCTAGTCTAGGCTTGGGGTGTGTGATGATGCAACAGTGGGGAGTGACCTCTAATGGGTCTAGGCAGTTATGTCGGCATGATGATAACTATGACACCCATGACCTAGAGAATGAAGAATTGGTATTGGTACTGATGTTGTAGTGGAATTACCTGTTGGGGAATGCTTCATGGTCTTCATAGATCAGAAGAGACTGAGGTATGTGTTCTCATAGTGAGACTTGAAGATGTGAAAGCAAAGGTGGATAGAGATTTTTCAGGACTACGACATTGAGATCTCCTATACCTTAGGAATGGGGAACATGGTGGTTGATGCCTTGTGTATAATTTCGTAAAAGGATTTGGTTTATTGGTAAATAGATTCTTGAAGGAAATGGAGGAGTTGGCTACATTACATTTAGGCATGAGAGTGGATGACAGTAGAGGATGTCTGTTTCAAGTCACAGTGATGTCCTCTTTGATGCGGAAGGTGGAGGAGTCTCAGTGGGGGGACTAATAGATTGAAGTGATGCATGATCGCATTGAAAAGTTTAGAGCTTTCTAATAATGGTCGGAGGATGGTCATATTCTTTTCTAGGGGATGATTTTTGTCTTATAGACGATGCATGAGGGGGTTCCCTTTGAGTTCAATAGCATAGCTCTCGCAGTGCACCCATGAGTTTAAATGATGTACCAAAGCCTGAGGAATAGTTGTGGGGTCCTGTGGTAAAGTGGGAAGTGGCATAGTTTGTTTCATGGTGACTAGTGTGTTATAAGGTGAAGGCTAAAAACCGTGTTCTTGAGGTTTATTGCAGCCTTTAGATATTCCCAAGTGGATGTTGGACAATATAATGACAGATTTCATCACATGACTACCTTAGGATGATGTGGGTTGTGATGCCATCTAGGAAGTGGTGGATCAACTGATGAACTCAGCTCACATCATATCGGTTAATTATTTAAGAGTAGTGGATTCCTTAGCTCAAAAGTACGTGGGTGAAGTTGTGTGGATGCATGGAGTTCTCTTAAACATCTTTTTGGATTGGAATATAGACATTACTTCCTGAGTTTGGAATGGATTATAACATGATTTTGGCACCCATCTATGACCTAGAACTACTTTCAAACCATAGATGGATGGGTCGATAGAGAAGACCATCTAGACATTGGAGGATATAATGTGAGAATGTGTTTTGGACTTCAGATGATCATGGGTACGACACTTTCCCACGATAATTTTTTCCTACATTAATAGCCATCATTCCACCATTGTCCTAGAACCATTCAAAGCCTTGTATAAAAGACCATTTCGTTCACTTGTGTGGTATGTATAGGTTGGGTAGGCAAGTGTTCTGGGCCCATAGGTAGTGTAGAACACAACTAATAATGTTCATCTTGTGATTTAGAGGATGAATGAGGATCATGAATGAGAAATTTTATATGTAGATCATATGAGGAGGGCCTTGGAGTTTGAGGTTTGGGAAAATGTGTTTTTAGGGTCTCCCCTCGATGTGCATAGTAAGGGTTTAGTTGAGGGAGTAAGATTTCTCATAGGTTCATCCAGCCCTTGGAGGTGTTGGGAGAAGTCGGTGCGGTGGCCTATCAGCAGGATTTATCACCCTTTTTGGAGGGAATCCACATCTTCTTTCATGTATCTTTTCTCTATCAATATATGCACGATGACCGCCACACCCTCGATTGGGGAGAGATGGATATCGAGTACGGTGAGACATTCGTGGAACAGCTCGTGAGAATCGAGGATTGTAAGAGTAAAGTGTATTGTGGATTGAACATTCCCTTGGTATATGTGTTATGGAGGCATAATTGCATCAAGGATAGTACTAGGGAGTGAGAATCATATATGTTTTCCTAGTACCTAGAGCTGTTTTGAGTTTTTGTTTTGAGTTATCTTTGATTTTTTAATTTTTTTGCTTTGGTGTGATGTAATGCTTGACCTTGTTTACTATGAGATGAGTTGATTCCTTTCCTCTATAAATGTGTATGAAAATACACAACATGTTGGGGAGGGGGGACCTAATTCCTAATCAAGAAGTATTAGTGTGGATGCAATTAAGCCCATGTAAGTGAGTCAATTCCTCCAAAACAGGATATTATCTTGACTTGGAGGAAAGAACTCCATAATCCATGTGTCGAGATAGTGTGACCTTTGAGGTTCGCATGGCAATTTTGGGTGATATCTATTAGTAGGTGTTCTTGGATGTCAAGTATTTCTTCTTGATCTCAAGAAACTCAGGGTGGCTTATCCCTAAGAGGTATCTTATAAGGTGGTTTTTCGGACCCCATAATTCTTCGGGTTTGGTCTTGATTATCGAGGATGTGAATAGATTGAGAGGTATCTGATGTGATGGACCATAACTTCCTGGTCCATTACGTTGTTTAATTCTTGGGTATGGGGTGTCCTGGACACCATTAGTGGGTTTGGAGGGCGTCAGTGTCGGTGGTAGGGTGTCGTCGTGGTGTCACTTATCGGTGCCACTATGGGTTGTTGGGGTTCTTTCTCCATTTTTTCTATATCATATCTTTTAAGTTATATTAACTCTTTTAAATTGGTTCCAACCATTTTATGGCTGGTAAAATAAATATTTGATCTTTTAAGAGTGGTGTGACATTTGACATACCAAAATGTCTGGCCCTTTTAATCAGTTTCACACCCTTTTATGAGTTTCGTTACATGACCCTGTTATGCATTTTTCTCATTTTAAATGTAACCTATAATATATCCATCATGTGGTAGTCTATCTCACTGTCTCTGAGGGAATTATTAAATATCAATTAATCCCAATGTGTGTAACTGCCTAGCTACGTGGCCAAAACAATATTGATTTATCGAGCACTTCAAAATCGAATATCCCATAACTCTAGGATCTTCCCTTTTTATCACGTCAATATCTTCTTCCTCGATTTATTTTGTTCCCTATTGGTGCACTTGGAGTCCCTATTCCAGAGAAAACTCTGCCTATATGAGAGCCATCCTATTTTGTTCTTCCCGGATATTCCTGTCGTGTGACCCCTGTCCTTGGTTTGAAGAGAAAACTTTGATCCTTGATCATCCAGGTATGGTTTCTTCCTTCATTTCTCTTTATTGTGCATCAAGCGGTGTGGGTATTATGATGTTCTCTCATAATGTAGACAAAACTATTTATAATTAAGACAATAAACGATCATCTAAATAATTAATGGATGGGGGTGTTGGGGATTTTATTTTGTATTACCAGCATTTTTATGTTGTGAATTGTACGGGCTCTTGTCCACTAAAAATCATGGCTGTTGGTCATCCTTTTTTGAGTACTAATAAATATAAAGTTTCAGGATAATATGGTGGTTGAATAACTGTAAAATGGAAACTGATTAATCCTTTAAACGCTGTTGATTAAATGGATTCCCGATGAAGAATTACCCTTGTATTATCACCTAGATTGTCCAAAATAAAAGAATGAACTTAATGAATGGTATTTTAAAAATATGAAAACATCGATGCTCTGTGCTGGTGATATGCATAGTTGTTCTCTTCGATTTTTTCTGGGGTGACATAGATATTGATGTAATCTCAAGTTGAGAGGTTATTTGTTTTTGAATCTAAGTTCAGGTGGAACCGGTGGTAAATGTTCTAGACCGTGAAATTTGGAGCTTCTTTTGGTTCCAATACTTTGAGGGACCTCATGCGATCCAATTTTGATGTTTTCATTTAAAAGAGAACCGGGAGTGAATTCTTAAATGACTAATTGGCTGTTAACTTTTAATTGTTGTTTTAATTTCTGTTTATGCCTATTATTTTCCCAATAGTAAAGGAATATTTAAATGGAATCAGTAGAAAATTATAATGATAATGGGTATAATGGGAATCTATTTTCCCTGAAATGGGTTGTTCTCTGGTTGTGGATGTTTTGTACTTGTGCATGAAGGGGTAGCAGCAAGAGTGGTTGTCTCTAGGCTGGTTTTTGGTTTTGGGACCCTTAGTTTGGGATGAGTGTTTGATTATCTATATGTATAAAAGTTGGTTATTTTTTTTCTTATACGTACCCATCCAATGTTGAGAACTTCATGTTGAACACTCCCATTTAATGGGGGATTGTGTTCTTTCCAACATTCCTATGAGGGGTTGGTTATTAGATCATTTTCTCTCCCTCTCCCAGGTATCCCAAGACACTTATGGAAGTCTCTAATAGCCTAGGGTTTATTATATTCTAACACACTTCAGGAAGGCCATGTTGTGGTCAGTTGGCCTAAGTGTGTCATGGATGGTTTGTTTCCCAAGTGTCTTCTGGATGAGTCCTAGGTGTCTGCTATAAGAAGCTGAGTTTTTAGAATGGTTCAAAATCCCACCCCTTTTTGAATTTTTGACCCATTTCTAAGAAAAAATGAGAAATTGGCCAATTCTTGAATAAAATTTTAATGTTTTGGGGTCATACTGTGGCTCATGGTTGGAACACAATCTGAAAAAATCATGCGGACAGCCCAGGAATCTGTAAACCCTATAGAGTGGGCTCCGCATGGGCAGCGCACGGTTTTTCAAACCGTGCAGGCATGCCGTGCGAAGTCCCTCAGAGAGATAGTGGCAACCGAACAGTTGGTGCATGGTTTTCCAAACCGTGCAGGGTAACCGTGAGACCACTTAATGTTAGGGTTTTTATGTTCCAGGCTACTTGGGATTTCCCATTCTCCATCTTTCTTCCTCCCTCTTGTGGCTCATGTAGGGAGAGTTGACCAGACCTTAAAATCCTTCATGGATCTTCATCCAAACCCTGTTTCAAACATCGTTTGTTGCGTTATAACCCCTTGGCATGGCCCTAATTCCTCTTGAGTAGTTTTTCTTAATTTCTGTTCAAGAATGTGTTTTTGGGGTTTGATTAGTTTTGATTCTTTTGTATATTTACCACGTTTTAGACCTAATTGGAGGCTGTTATTGGAGGAGCAACAACATACTAGTATGAGGAAGCTAGTGCATACATCTTTTTCTGTTTTCATGGTCATTTGGGTAGCACAGCCTTCAACATGTTTTCATATATTTTGAGAGAGATCCTAATTTATCTGCTACTGCTTATTTAAATTTCATATTAGACCTATGGGATACCATTGGGTATTCCCTTTGTCCTATCTTGATTGAGCAGGGCTGAGCGAGAGGCCATTTCCAACATGGGGAATTTTGTCTGAGGATTACAAAATGATAATAATTTAATTTTATTGGTTTAAACTGTTAGGTTTAGTTATTAAAACCAAGATATTAATTTTTGGAGACCTTAGAAACTTTAGTGCTGGTATGGGACATCACTTGCTTAGTTCAATTCATCTGTTTAGATGGTTTTTATGGTTATGTGTTAAGTTTAAATGTGTTTTATATGTAAATGTTGAATTAAATATGCTAGAAACTTCGGGTTGTGATGGGCGTGACCCAGATATTGTTGAGTTATGATGATCATAGGATGATCATGGACCATGTTACATTGGGTGGTTTCGACCACAGGATTGGGAGTCATGGACGTTGGCTTGAGGTAGTATGACTGTCAGGTTGGGCTTGGCTCAGGGTTACTTTTGGTGGTTTTGACCACGGGATTGGGAATCATGGATGTCGGATTGAGGCAGGATGAATATTATGTTGGGCATGGCCCATGTTACTAGGATGGTGAGGCCATCATACATAAGCGGCATGGTCACAAGGACATGAGGTGTTAGATGTGTGGTGGTTTAGGTACTATTTTGGTGATTACCTCTCACCTGGAAATTTGAGTAGTGTGCACACATAGAAGCTCCGTGATGAGGTGGTTTTGACCAATCGTGAGGGTAGAGGCCCCAAAATATGCGGTTTAGGTACATTGGTTAGCGGTTCTTTTCATAGGAAGCCACGTGGGAGGTGAGAAGCATCCATGGGTTAGCTTGAGGCTATCGGGTTGGTGGCTAAGTCTTACCGTGATTTGAGGTAAGGTATCACTGTCCATCCAGTTACTTATTTGAGGGTGGATTTCGCTATCCTTCAGATTACTTGATTTTAGGGCAGGTATCATTGTCCCTCTGATTATTTATTTGAGGACAGACATCGCTGTTCCTTCGGGTTACTTATTGGGTGTGCCTTCGGGATGTCGGTACTTAAGACACGTAGTGTCAGGGGGCACATGGTGTCAAGTTACATGACTGAGATTCTGGCATTGGCTGAAGCAGGGGACACTCCATTGTGGTTGTTGTGCACTAGTGGAGTTTTTGTTTATTTGTGCATTATATTCTTTACTGTTTTCCATATAAATACATTCTTGCTTAAACAATTATATTAGGTACGCACCATTGGGTGGTATCCTACTGAGATTTGTCTCACACCCTGCACATGCCATTTGGGATGCATGCAGACCTTATAGATTTACGTGTAGGAAAGAGGCCAGCTTCAGGATGTAGGCTGCATTAGCTGTTGCATTGAGATGGTATGGACCTTGAGGTCATGCCTAGCTGGAGTTATCTGGTTTTTTTCCTTTCCTATATTAGCATGATTATTTTTTATGTAGCTACAATTTGTTATCCATTGGTGTATTTTTATATATAAATACATGTATGACCTGTTTTGGATGTATATTTTTTGTTCAATGGTAGTTATATGTGATCAACGTGCTATTGTTTATATTTAATGCTTCCGCTGTTTATCGATATTTAATGTGGTTCCACCCTGCATGTCTGGTTTGAGTCTATTGAGTCATTTATTCCGCTGCACCTATATTATTATACTTGGACTAGAACCATTATTATCTATTTAGAGGGTATAACTTCCCCACTATACCTATGAGACCCTCACTGATTGTCGTCAGCCTTTGGAATTCAGGGAGGAGGGCCTAAGGTAGTATCACCCGACCCGTTTAGCACTGTTCAGGTGGTTGTTCTGGTCCAGGTTGTTACAAAGTGGTATTAGAGGAGTTCATGACATGGATTTAGTTGCAGTTCCTTGCTGACTACTAATGTTTTTGAGACTTCTCTTTTAATTACTTCTTGTTTTACTATTTGGGATATCATATATTGGAGATAGGTTATTACAAAACTAGGTTTCTAGCTTGTGCTTGGGTGCATGCAGCCCCATGTATGAGGGCTAGACCAAGTTTCCATGGGTTGGATTTTCTGTTTTCTTTTTGTTCAGATTACAGATTATGAGATTTCCACCAAGGTGGCTCACTTGTTGTGAGATTTTATTGATTGTGATATGTGACCCTTGACCCGGTGTGGTAAGGGAGAATTGGATCATGGCCCGATATGGAGAGGCGTGACTGTATGGCTTTTTATAGGAACATTTTAGGGTATATCAATTTCATAATTGCACGTATTCTTTGTGATGTGATAATACCATGTGAATAAAATATCAACTACCATGCTTTGAATTCATGAAATGTCAAAAGATGATATTCTTGATAGAATTTATTGTTTGTTTCAATGTGTATGCCATGTTGTATATATTGTATAATTGCATGTGACATGTTATTTGGGTCTGGCACTTGTATGAACATGTAGCTACTATTAGTTGAGGTTATTTTGATCACTAGGATTGGGCGACTGGGTCTTCGTTTTGAGGAAACATTGGTTGTTAGGATGGGCATGGCCCAAGGTACTTTAGATACTTAGCTCTATTATAGGCAGGTAAGGAGGCCATGAGGTCGGGATGCCGTGGGGCATGGTTGCAGTGGGGGAGAGTAAGGGTTGTAGTTGTGTGATTACTTTTACTACTTTCTTATCTGTGTTGAATATATATTGTTATGTATATATATATTGGTTGTCTGACCATTTATGGTATTCATCGGGTTTCTTTTTGGGTAACTCAGATGGAGCATCAGACGGAAGATGGTACAGTGCCGCAGGTGCTGGATCAGGTTTAGGATCCACTGCAGGCAAAGCAGGAGCCGAAGGTATAAGCTTAGGGATAAGATCAAGTTCTAGATTTAGTGTAGGAAAGACAACATATGGGTTTGGCTTCATTTGGACCATGGCTCGACGAGTAGCTCTGAGCTACCCTGGTACGTGTCTTGTAGGGGATCGACAGAGGTGCATAGGGTATAGAGCCATCTATGGCTTATCTGACATGAGAGTTTTAGTCGCAGCACTCGCCACCTTTTTAGGGTGAGGGTGGTCCTTAGGCAGGTGAGAACTGGATAGAAAGCATGCAGATGATCTTCAAGCAGCTCGAGATTCCACCTGGGTAGAGGGTCAAGTTGGCGACGTACATGCTGCGAGGACCAGAAAAGCACTGGTGGGATGTGCAGGTTCAGGCTCGCAGGTACGAGGGACTATCATGGAAGGACTTCAATGATAGGTTCATTTAGCACGTTTAACCAGAGTCACTGAGGGAAGAGATTGATCGGGAGTTCTTGAGTCTTCAGCAGGGAGACATGCCCGTCATGGACCATGCAACTACTTTCACTGAGTTGTCTCGCTTTGCACCCGACATGGTATGTATTGAAATGGAAAGGGTGAGGCGCTTAGAGGATGGATTATGACACGCCATTCGGTTCAAATTAAATATTGTCCGGATTGGCTCTTTCTTAGAAGAGGTAAATCATGTGCTCATAGAAGAGGGAAACCAGCAGGATAGGCCTCAAGTTAACCAGAAAACGGCTTCAGGTGAGTGTTCAGATAGCAGGTAGCGAGGACGTGATGAGTTCCAGCAGGGTATTCATGCCAATGACACAGCTAGACCACCTTGTAGAAGTTCTTATGTGGTTTTTTTCTATGTGTCCTACCAGGACATGTTCGGACCCAGTGCGATATGCCTCCAAAGGAGTGCCGAGAATATGGACAGGTCAGGCATTTGGAGAAGTTCTGCAGGAAGAATTCTCTAACAGCCAGAAGTTAGGGACCAGGACAGATGGTGACATCTGGATTTGGTTCATTTTTGGTTCTAGGAGAGGGTATCCGAGGTTTAGCTGCACACAAAGGACGTGAAATAGTGAACAGGATCTAGCTGAGGGGTCAGTGGTCGGTGGCTAGAGAAGCACCGCAGGGAGGTCAGGCATCAGGCAGTCGAATTACAGACATGGTGCATGTTGTGGAGCTACTAGAGGATGAGCAGGATGGTGAGCTAACGATGGCTAGAGGTACACCATGGGTGTGTCCGTGATTTCCATATTCTCTTCTGGAATGACATATAGAGGCATTTCCATTATGAGTGCACATGATGAACAAGTTCTATGTGGAATGACTAGATGATAGTCAGTGGGATTGGCACCATATCAGGTACGTGATATATTTATATATATATGCATGAGATGCGTAGCATCAGTTGCATCGAGAATGCATGTTACTTAAGGTGCCTTGGGCATTAGGGCATTGAGGATGTGGTTTACTTGAGGTTCCATGGGCATCGGGGCATCGAGGCTGTAGGTTACATGAGGTGCTAGGCACTAGGTTTGTTTTGAGCATCCAGGGGATGGAGGACCTCGTGGAGGCGGACACTGATGCAGTGCATGATACGTTGGATTTCAGAAGTAGCATGGCAGTGCCAATGAGGCACAAGGGTGATGATGTGTCAAAAGAGGACCTTGATCCTAGAAACAGGTTAGCGAACCTTTGATTGTTCTGAATTTTTTCAGTGTTGAGACTGAGTTAGGAGATTCCTATGGTGGGGTGCCCCTTGAGGAATTTAGTCAGAACCTTGTGTTCTGAGAAGTTTGGGTTGCTTTGATCGGGGTGTTATTTTCAGTGCCAACTACGGGATTCATTAGATAGCTCAGGGATGAGCTATGTTAGGGTGGGGAGATTGTAAGAACCCGAGTTTTCAGAATGGGTCAAAATCCTGACCCTGTTTGAATTTTTGACTCATTTCTATGAAAACAAGAGAAATCGGACAATTCAAGGATAAAATTTTAAAGTTTTGGATGACGTACTGGGGCTCACGGTTGGCACACGGTCTGAACAAACCAAGAGGCCAACCTAGGAAACTGTACACCCTTGAAAGTGGGCTCCACATAGGAAGCGCACAGTTTTTCAAACTGTGTGAGCATGTCGTGCCAAGTCCTTGGGAGAGATAGTGGAAACCACAAGATTGGCAAACAGTTTTCTAAACCCTGCGGTATAATTGTTCGACCACATAAAGTTAGGGTTTTTATGTTCCGGGCCACTCGGGATTTCCCATTCTCCGTCTTTCTTCCTCCCTCTTATGGCTCACATGGGGAGAACCGGCCAGACCGTAAAATCATTCCCGGATCTTCGTCCAAACCGTGTTTCGAACATCATTTGATGCGTTATAACCCCCTAGGTAAGGCCTTGATTCCTCTTGAGACGTTTTTCTTGATTTCTCTTATATAATGAGTTATTGGGGATTGATCGGTTTTGATTATTTTGTAGATCTACCACATTTTAGACCTAATTGGAAGCTGTTATCAAAGGAGTAATATCGTACTTGTATGAGCTAGGTGGTGCATACCTCTTTTTATATTTTCGTTGTCATTTGGGTAGCACAACCTTGGGCTCATTTTTAGGTATTTTGAGAGAGACCTTAATTTATCTGCGACTGTTTATCTAAATTGATTATTAGACCTTTGGGATACCTTTGGGTATTCCCTTTGTCCTGTCTTGATTGAGAACGGCCGGGAGACAGGTTGTTTCTCACATGGGGCATTTTGGATAGGGTTTCCAAAATGATAATACTTTAATTGTATTGGTTTAAACTATTAGGATTAGTTATTTAAACATTGATATGAATTGTTGGAGGCTTTAGAAACTTCAGTGCTGGTATGGGACAACACTTTCTTAGTGCAATTCATCCGTTTAGAATGTCTTTGCTGTTATGTGTTCTGTTTAAATGTGTTTTATATGTAAATTTTGTATTGAATATGATGGAAGCATTGGGTTGTTATGTGTGTGATCCGGATATTGTTGAGTGATGCTGATCACTGGATGGGCATGGCTTGGGTTACTTTGGGTGGTCTTGACCACGGGATTGGGCATCATGGATGTTGGCATGAGGCAGTACGACTCTCAGGTTTAGCTTGGCCCTAGGTTACATTGGGTGGATTTGACCACAGGATTGGGCGTCATGGATGTCATCTTGAGGCAGGATGACTGTCAGGTTGGGCATGGTCTGGGTTACTGGGATGGCAATGTCATTATACTTGAGCGACATGGTCACAGGGACATGAGGTGTCAAATGTGTGGTGCCTTAGGTACTATTTTGGTGATTAACGCTCACCCAAAACTTGGAGTAGTGTACACACACAGATACTCTGTGATGAGGTGGTTTTGACCACTCATGTGGGTAGAGGCCCGTATAGATGAAGTTTAGATACTTTGGTTGGGGGTGATTGATGTAGGAAGCCACGTGGGAGGTGAGGATCCTCCAGGGGATAACTTGAGGCTATCAGTTTGGGGGCTGAGGCTCGCCGTGATTTGAGGGTAGGTATCGTTATCCCCCTAGTTTCTCATTTGGGGTAGGATATCGTTGTACCTCTAGTTACTTGATTTGAGGGTAGGTATCAATGTACCTATAGCTATTTATTTGAGTGTAGACATCTTTATCCCTCTAGTTATTTATTTGAGGACATGCATCTTTGTTCCTCTAGGTTACTTCTTGGGCGTGTCATCAGGATGTTGGTACTTGCGACACGCGGTGTCAGGGGCACATGGTTCCAGGTTACACAACATAGATTTTGGAGTTGGACTAAGCAGGTGACACTCCATTGTGGCTGCTGATCACCATTGGATTTTGTGTTTATTTTTTCATCTTATTATTTACTTATAAATGCATGCCTACTTAAACACTTATATTACGTACGCACCATTGGGTGGTATCTTGCTGAGATTTGTCTCACACCCTGCACGTTCCCTTTGGGATGCATGTAGATATTATGGGTTTACATGCAGGAAAGAGGCCAACTTCAAGAGCTGGACTGCATTAGCTGTTTCCTGGAGATGGTTTGGACCTTGAGGTTTTTCCTTGCATGAGTTATCTTGTTTTGATTCATTTCCTATATTAGCTTGCTTATTTGTTATGTAGCTATAGTTCGTTAGCCATTGGAGACTTTTTATATATAAATACATGTATGACATGTTTTGGATGAATTTTTATTGTTTAGTGGTAGTTAAAACTGATCAGCGTGTTGTTGTTTATATTTATTCCTTCTGCTATTTTCGATATTGAATGTGCTTCCTCTTTGCGGGTCTGGTTCGATTCTGCTGTGTCATTTATTCCACTGCATCTTTGTTATTATACTCATACCAGTACCATTATTATCCTTCGAGAGGGTATAGCCTCCACACTAATCCTATGATACCCTTTCTAGTAGTTGGAAGCCTTTGGCGTTCAGGGAGGTGCGCATAAGGTAGTAACACCCGACCTGTTTAGCACTTTTCTAGTGGATTTTCGGGTCTGGGTCGTTACATCTGCTGGAAGGGAGTGTGGTTTTGATGGCCTAGGTGTCTACAGGTGAGATGTGTGGTTGTGTTGGCCTAGGTGTCTCCAGGACGGATGTGTGGTTGTGGTGGTCTAGGTGTTTGTGGGTGGTATAAACCTATGATTGGGATTGCCCATATGGTTGTTGTTGGGGGCAGTAGTGAGACTGCAGTTGGATTTGTGGGAGAGGACTGATGTATAGAATGTTCTAAATAACCAGTTGGAAAGAAGTGTAGGGTAACCAAATATCGATGTGTTGTTGCTATTATTTTACATAGCTTGCATTATTTGGGGAGTCTACCTTAGAGAGGTTGGGTGTATTATTTTAATTTCTAGGTGTTTTGGTTACCTATTTTTTTCACATGGAATTAGAAGGTCTACCCAATTTTGAAAAAGATATTTTGGTTTCTATACATAAAATACATGTATTCTCATCTTATGTTTATAAAACTACTTTCAGGTTTCCATGGGGACATTGAGTAATGTGCCTGACCATACTAGCTTGAGCATTTTGACATCTGTGGTTACTTCTTTTCTTTTCTTTTGGTACATTCCTTCAAATATTTCTTGTACCTTGTATCATTTTATTTTGAACAAGAATATGGTAATCGATTTTATTCATTACATTTATCTTTAGTCCATGGTGTTGATGGGATTTACAATATTATCTCCTGATCATGTTTTATAAAAGGGTAATTCCTTACATATTATGTGAAATTCTATGCCAATGGTGCTAGTCGCCACTCCTTGGCCTATTGAAGGCGGGACTCAGGGGTCATTATCTAACCTTCAACATGATGAAGGAAGGGTCTGGAAGTTTTCTGCTCTTTTCCTCATCTTGGATAAGGGGGGTCATGACCTATATACTTATTGAATAATAATATTTTATACTCATCCATCTCAATGATGTAAATTTATTTTTATTTCCATATATTCTTCATAAAATTCCACTATTTATCTTCTCTGGCTTCCAAATGGTAGAAATGAAAAAATGAACATTTCTTACTCCTAACACTTGAAGATAGAATATGTATTATCAATGGAAATGATCTATTTTGTGAAAAATATTTTATTAGAGGAACCACAAAAATAAGGTGTAAAATACCTCATGATGGACTCAATATAATGGTGTTCCCACCATTTCTCATTTGGATGTTTAGTATGATTAAATTATAGGGAATGTTCTGTGAGCATATAAACAAGATTTAATATTCCGGCTAAAAAATAATTTTCTTTCTCAAGAATAGAACCAATGTATTTCCCATAATATTGTATATTAACACTATTACTTCAAGTAATAGATGTGGGCTGAAAAAAATCATAGTTGGAGAATGAATAAACAATGTGGGATACAATATAATTATGAAAATTATTTTTGGGATGTCTAAATAGTTAAACCTTATTTCTAATCTATAAATACGTAGGTTTATAATAGGTCATTCATGGTTATAATATATTCAAATCACAGATGATTTTTCCTAACGAGTTTGTTAATTTATAAAAAAAATATACCCTTTGACTATCAAACATAGTGTGATTCAACTCTCATTTTCATATATAAGGTAATGATCAGGTCAAATCCCAATGATCTATTTTTTAGTTATTAACCCTAGGTACAACTATTCTAGAACCACATCCACTTGAAGAATCCAGACATGGATTTGATTTCTTAATCACCACTTGCACTATCCTTCACCAGAATTCCAAGACATTTCCTTATACATTGACATAACCATTGAGAAATCATGAATGTTTTCAAATAATATATTCTAAAGGTAAACTAAGCCTTGATATAATACCAACTATAGTGAAAAATAAATTTTTTATAAATATATCACATATTATTATTTAAATATTCATTACATAACATAATGGTCCATCATATAAATATATATGCCTATTACCCTTGAAAATTTTGGAAAATAAACATCTTCCTCATAAGTAGACAATATAATTTCATGATATGATCCTTATAATAAGAACCATTATTAGATATATAAAAAATAAAATTATTTTTCATATCCTAGGGTAAGGAAAAATAATAATGGATGACCTCATTTTCTTTGTAAGGTTAAATAAGAGATATATCAACATGAAATGAGTGTAATGGTATGAGAACATGATAATATTTTTAAAAATCATACCCTATATATCATATACCATAAAAATGATTTATGTAATTAATAATTGTAGTTTATAAGACACGAATCATTATAGAATCAAAGACAATAATCCATAGGAGGATAACACTCTTATAAGACAATTATTTGTTTCATATATATATATAAGAGTAGAAATTTCTTTGTCAAGGATAATGACCAAGACTTTCATAAAAAGTTAGGCTTGTTCTAACCTCCATTGTACTTGATATGGGCTTAGGATAACCACATGTTTACCCTTTTCCTGATTGGGATAACCTCCCATGTAACCTATCATTTCAAGCAAGGGATAAACTCCCATGAACCCCCTTTTTGGGATGGTATAACCTCCTATGTACCCTTTGATATCATTTAACATGAATCTTTAATCAACGCATCAGTGGGATACAAAATTATTTTCACAAATTAAAAAAAATAAAATCCATTCATTTGTTTTCCAAAAAAATCATTCATTATATAATAACCCAAGTAAGGTAACATGTTTCTTAATAATTTCATCAGGACCTAAAAAAAGGAAAATAAATGGTTCCAAAAATCATTTAATTATGTCATCATAGCATTAACCTATTTATGATGAACAATATTCATAGTCCATCAATACATTTATGAAATCATAGAACATCGAAAATTATTGGTTTTAACAAATATACTATCATCAGAATCACAATAAATAAAAATAAAGGATTATAATTTTATCATTCTATCCTATAGCTATTAAATTAAATCATCATTAAAGGTTATTGTGGTAAATCAATTGATATACCATAACAAGCTAAATGAAACCTACTTGTGGAAAATATAATTTTATTTTTAAAATAAATTATTTAAAATATAACAATACCTTATATATTGAAGAAAAAATTCAATAAAAAATAGTATTGAAAAAATATAAAGGATGTTTTAAATCATTGAGTTATCATGAAGGAGGAAAATACTATTCATGTCATTCATGCTTAAAAAAGATTAATTTCACAGTTTCTTTAAAAACTAAATACTTCCTCATTAAAGAAAGAACCATAATATTCCCTTTAAATTATTTTAAAAAAAATTATAACATGGGTATAAACGATATTAAGAAATATTTATAAAATAGTTAAGGAATTGTTGAATACATTTTTTCAAATATTGGACATTGATGTGAAATAATTTTTTCCGAAGGGAGACATAAAGTAGGGTCTTCCCTAAAACATACGTTTTCAATCATTAGTACATAAAGAGATTAAAATTAAAGGAAAAAATATATTTTTTTGAAATATACATAGGATAATAAAATTAATGACTCTCTTGATATTTATATCATAATAATTCATCATCAAAATCATAACCATAAAAAATTATGAAGAACAAAGAGATTTTATAATTAATCCCTTAACAAATTTGTAATATATAAATATTAATATTCATGAATGAAATAACCAAATATTGATCTTTATACCCCATTATTTTCATTATAAAAAATATAAAATACATTAATGTTTATTATATAACCTACAAAAAAGAAACATTTTGTGAATGAGGCATGCGTCCCATGTAAATAAATGTGAGATGAAAATATCATACATATTGTGATGAATTCCGTCTCACATGAATAAACCATCAATAAAATAAGTATAATTTTAATTATAAATATATTAAAAACATAATCAATTGTATCATACCAAATATTCTTTAATTTTATCCTTTTACCGCTTATTTAATAATTTTTTTTATCAAAATCATTGTTATGTGTGATAACAGATTTGTTTTTTGGTTTGTTTCAGTTCTTTAGTTTCAGTCATTATATATTGATCATTATTCCATATTGTAAAAAAATGTTAATATTGATATAGATATAGTATTTATTCATTGTATACATAATTATATTGACCTATAAGAGTATATATAGAAAACTGAATCACACCATTCATGGAGATGGTAGGTCGTATGTACACATGAAAAATGATTTCATTATTTGATGGACGAAATGAAAGAATGTTTTATGATAATTTACCCTTATATAATAAATTTTATATCAAGTATATAATTTATATTATTTAAATAACTAATTATAACCATCCATATCACGATAATATGAAAAACTATATTTCATCGCTTTGTGGAGGTGATAGTTTACACGTACGCGAGAGGAGCGTTATAATTTTTTAACATATTCGAAGAAAATAACGATGATGTGAAATCATGGTTATATAAATATAATTATTTCATAAATAACATATAGATATTTAAAATTCACCATTATATCCATTTTTATAAGTGGTGATAGAAAGAAAATTACATCAGTTAGTTACATGTCAGTCCACCATTCACACGATCAAAAATTTTATTTCCCATTTAATGAAAGAGGTGATGGGTATAGGGTAAGATATTAAAAAACATATTAGTATATGTATGATAATGGGGTCACTATTTCATAATAGTTAAATAATATTTTATGGATTTATAAGTGTATATAAAAAAATGTTCGGTTAAGAATGATATGTCTTCTTCAGAAAACCCATTTAGGTTCTCACCAAATGAAATATTTGGAGGGTTACCCAAAAAATCATATAGGATATGTTATAGTATTTTATAAATTTATTTGGTCTGGTATTTTCCAATATATCAGTCATTTTATGTGTGAATAAAATATTATATGAGGTTTTATTTTATAAGTGAGAAAGAGTGGTATTTTTGTGAATACACAAAAATATTCAATAATGGGAAGTCATTATCAATATATGAGCCACCAATATTGATAAATATTTTATATCATGAAATTAATTTTATATCCACATCTATACCCCTAAAAATTTAAATTTTCTAAACATGTTATTCCCATATACTCTACATTTTCTTACTTTTACCATTTTAGTTTTCACCATAGTTTCTAATTTTTTACAAGGGTAATTTATCCTTTAATCCTAAAAAAATTAAAAATAATAATAATTTGGAATAGTGATTTAATATTTTATATCTAATATATAAAATATAGAACCAATTTTTCTGGAAAATTAATTTATACACATGCGCAGGTAACATACATACCCTATTTTAACATTAACCTCAATAATTAATTTTTACACAATTTAATATTAATTATGAAAAAATTAAATTAATTATATTAAATAATATTAATTATATTGATTCCAAATATTGAATAAAATTTAATATATTCAATTCATATATTTTGAAGATTTTAATTTAAAATTAATCCCGCAATTAAGAAAAAAAACAGTTTTTCCATGTAAAATGATTTCATAATTGTAAATAGTTTTTATATAAAACATAAAATTTAAATTATTTCACCATCCAACGCCCCGAAGGCCTTAAAATATTTTTATTATTGATAAAATAAATAAAATGAAAGATTTTTTTTAATAATAATATTACTAATGTTATTTTACTTCAAAAAAATTTTAAAAAAGTTTATGTAAAAATTATTTCAATGAAATGAATATTTATAATAAAAAATAATATTTCCACTACTCAACAAAAAAATAATGTTTTGAAAACACCATAATAATAAATATAAGATAATTTTGACATATTTATTTCAAAAACTATGCTATTTTTCTCAAATAAATTATATAAATGTGGTGGAAAATAATTTTTAGATAAATAGAAAAAATTGTGACAAAACCTTTTTTAAAAAATGAAGATCCTATGCTTGAAAATTGAGTTATTCATATATCATAACCACAAAAATTAATATATGAATTATGAAACATTTTATTAATTATATAAAATTTAAACATCATTAAAACTATTCACCAATAGGTATTAGTTTTGTTTGTTAAGATAAAAATACAATACACCCATAAAAACTATTTTTGAGGAAATAATTTCATTAAATTTTTTAGGATTTCTATTTCTAATAAATTTGATGACTATTATATTTGTTTTATTCTTGTTTAAACCACATACTTTTTAGTATTTAGTTTTTCATATTAATATCATACATAGAAAATTACAAATTTCACCTTAAAAATAATATTTTAATTGTATAACATGGCTCGTTTAAACCCAATTCTACATATATCACCCAATATTAATGAAATTTAAATTTTTTTTAAAATAATTATTTTCTAAAATATCTAGTTGCTACACTCTTGGTGTTTCACTAATGATTCTCATACTCACACTCTACATGGACAACATAATAAATGTGTAGCAATTTTTTTAATATATGTGATAGGCAAGGGCCATATATATGGTAGTTGAGTAAAAATGTCTCAAAAAATAAATGTAGACCGTCTATGATTTTAAAAATGAATATTTTTTGTTATATCACAAATAAATTAGGTAATTTTAATATTTATATGAATTTGATCATCCTTTATTATTGATCATTCATTTTTCTACTCATGTTTGACATATTTGGGTAATAATTGTTATTACCTAGGGACCAAAAAATTTAGTTCACATATCATTATGTTATAGTATTGATTATTGTTGTATGATTTAAGATTTAAATTTATTTAATTATTATAGAGCCCTATTATTAATGTTAATTATAAAAATTTTATAAAATAATATGTTACATCAATCCACATACTGATTGTATAAAGAGTGACATTCTTAAGGCCATGTGATGTTTCCTCGATCATGCTAATTGACTAGGTTATGGGCATTAGGAAATTATAAAATATATTCATGGACTGTTTTAATTTATTTTATATTATGATTTTTATCTTAGTTAATAATAATCGGTTGACTAAAAAATATATGGTAGATATGTTACCTATCTCTAAAAAATATATTGATATAAGAGAAAAATTGTAACATGTAAGTGGGATTATTATTATTATTATTATTGGATGTAAATATTTTACAATTGGATGATGTGTGAGGTTATGAGTTATTGTTTATTTTTTTATTCTTATCTAACATTGGATGTTGGTTATGAGTTCATTCATCATTCAAAATAGAGAGGATCACATAACATGCCAATTATTTTGTGTAATTAGAAAAATTAAATAATAGTAAAACTTCATAATTAATTAAATGATAAAATAATTATTTTCATTTTAATAAATTTTTTTATGATAATATTTATTTTTTTGAAATCTTTTGCGAATCATTATTGTCTATATCACTCTAACAGAACTGTGGAATATACCATTATGAAATGGTTTTTGTGCTTAGTGGTATAGTATTTTTTAATGCATACCTAATTTTTTTCAAATTTTGATGGATGATAAATCTTATTATTATATATTATTCCAAAACATGGGTTTGAATTTAAAAAATATTAAACCTTGGTGAAATAAAAAAATTCATTAGGAGGATCAAGTTGAAAACCTTCTAATGTTATCCACAAAAGTTGATTGGGTTGAACCACTTATAATGGGTGTTTTTAAGATTCCATATGTGGAATACTGAGGAACCCTTAATGTAAAGTCTATAACTATGGACTTCACCAGGGAAATTTAAATTAAAAAATTCTATATTAAATGGTGAAGGAAGGAAAGATTAAATAAAGGATTGGATTAATATGATCTGAAGTATTTTGGAGTATGTTGAGACACATTAGGGAATATGTATGGCATAGATGAAATTTACTGAAAAATATGATATGTGGAGGATATATATTGGATTTATTTTTCACACAAATTTTTAGGGATTACTAATCTGTACACCAAAAAATAGAAATAGAGAAAAAATAGGTTTCTTATAGAATTAATTTAATGACTAACTATATGATTGTTGGACAAAAATCCCTTAATGAAGCATTGAATGAATTTTAGGTGTATTTTGTTTATTGAAAAGAGTTTTTATTTGTCAAAAAAAGGGTTTCTATGATGATTTGTTGAGTTATATATATATTTTTAACAACTTATGTTGAAAAAGAACCATTTAAAAGATATGCGGTTGTGTGAAACAAACATACACACCCAATGTGACCTCAAATGGGGTTTTGCATGCTCAAAGAGGTTCTTACGAGACACATCAAATCTTTTGCATAGGGGTCAGAGACACCTATACATAAGAGGTTACCCCCTCACCCTCTATTGAATTGGATAAAAATATAGAGATAATCTGAGCTCCAGATCTCAAATATATTTTACGCAATGGAAGTTACACGAATGATTTTGAGTTTCACGGGTGATGAGGAATTTGTGAATAAGATTTGAGTTTTGAGTATGATTGAAGTTGCACGGAAGTTTTGTTTCATGAAAAATGATGAATCATGCACACAAGACATTAATGTTTCATACAATATGTAATAATGGTTGCATGAAATATTTGAGGTTTCCTAATAATACAGTGGTAATGTGGTATTAATAAACAGATGAAACTGGGACCTAAATTCCTCATCAACATACTATGGAGGATGTAACACCCTGACCCCAGTTACCCAGAGTCGGTGCATTATTATGTATCATTGGCATGATCACAAAAGATCATGTCTCGAAAGACTGATTAGTTTAGTAGTCTTGGAAACACTAGATATATTCTTAAGTCTTACATTACATCATAAGGTAAAAAAAATACAACAACATATTGTCTTCATATCCCCTCATACTATCCCTTCAGGTCATTCATAAATTACTTCTTCACATCTTGGGAAAATAAAACATTGAAAGGGGTAAGCTCAGATGCTCAGTAGGGATAACAATATAAGAGAATCTTTCATAGATAATCATAAAAACTTAAGGCAATGTATAACTAAAATAAAAACATTTTAAAATTGATCATCAACATAATATGGCAAAGATAAAATGAAATAATGACATTTAAATATTTAGATGGATATTCTACTAGTCAAATAATAACATGCAATATCAATAACCACTTTCATAATGATGGAATGCATAATTCCAGACTATCATAACCACATATCCAAGGCCTCATGCCGAGACTACAAATAAGATTTTGTCAAGGCCTCGTCCCAAGAAACTAGCTTGTCTCATGAGACCTACCGATTAATCTAGGAGCTATAGCAGGCTCCACCCGTCACATACTATGTTCAATTCATTTCTCATATGAAAAGTTTGAAATATAACATAAACATTCGTATTAAAAATAGCATACAAAATGTCAATACTTGATCAACAAATGATGAATGATATAAAAATATCACATCAATATTCAAACATAACTCATTCGATAAAATATGGAAGATTTTATTATATCAAATTAACCTCAATCGATAATAATGAAGGATATTGACATAGATGAAAATAATCATCAAAACTATTAGAGATTAATGTCCCCCTTTTTCTTGAAATCATTTAAAAGTCACACTATTTTTCAAGAAGCCATTTAAAAATTTGTTTTTGAATCAAAGTGTCCCATACCACTTTTAAACTTTTAAAAGTAATTTTAATTTTAAAACATTAATGTCAATATAAATAAATCCTTAAAACAATTTTAAAAACATGGACATTAATGAGAAATATTTAGAAGAATAAATCTTCAAAACATTTAAAAAATGATATTTTAGATTGAATTTCTAACCAAAAGAGATACACAAGAATACAAATAATTGAGGTAATCAGAACTTTGTAATATCATGAGAATAAAGGGACTCATGATATACTATGTCAAAGTAAATTATATACACCATATAAAAGTTATTTGGTGTATAACAATAAAGGAGTCTCAATTGGATGTAAATTGATATGAAACCTCTCCTAAAGGTCGTATCCTTTGGTTAAGTATAAATAAACGCCATAATTATGTGTGAAAAATATAAATACAATCAATATAATTGTATATTCAGTGTAAAACAATCAAAGTACATTCCAACATATTATTGTAAATGCAGCACCAATGAATTGGATGTTTAACTCAACAAATCGAGATTGAGTAAAAATTACTCTTATCAGGTTAATACCAATGACTTGATAATTTATCAATGGAGTGATTATGTGTATCAAAAGTATATCCATAGAAATGGGAGAGGAAATTCTGACATAATAAAATGAATACTGATTACATACATAATCTTGGAGTAAAATAATCATTGAAGTATGTGTAAAGCCGAATGAGTGGAAATTGAAATTTCAAATTCTCTGATAAATTTGGTTTCTTATGAAACATAAACCATGAAAGAAGGATCATACAATGATGATGTAATTATCCATAAATTAAATTATATTACACAATCAATACAATCATGGGTAGTGCACACACCACATAAAATAAATAAGTGGTGGACAATGGAAATCCCACGGAATTAAAAGCGAGATAAGAAACCCCATACTTTTTACTTTTCCCTTGGTCGATGGTAGGTTAACCTCCTGTATAATGGTGAAATAATATTTAATTAATTAATCTAAAATAATTTACATTAATATGATATCATATATGAACTTTTAACATTGATTTGTTAATAATATATTAGTATTATCATCGTTTCGGATGTTAATGGTTTTGTTTTCCTTTTTATTATTTATTATGCGAGCCATATTAATTATGGATGGGATGTATCTTATTAATATCCAGAATTATATCACGTCTATAAAAATTATTTTTATTCATCAAATGAAATTTAGTCATGAACGGATATGATGGGGAATGAATCTCATCACGTTCGTGGAGACGGTAATCCGTACGTACGCACGAGCGACAATATAATTCTTTTGATATTAAAGTAATATATAATTGCATGGTATATCATATAGAAAAAAACCTTATCATGTTATATTTATTATTTAAATGAATTATATATCATTTTTATACCCATCTAAATAATAATATATTGAATAACAATGACACCAAGACGTGGAGACGGTAGACCATACGTACGCACGTATGGTGACATGTCATTCAAGGGATGGATAGAATAATGAATTTGTTTGTTCCATAATTATAATAACATCACATTATATAAAAGATACTGGATTTATTATTTTATAATGGAAAAAAGGAAAGAATAATTTGAAGAAGAAAGGAACTTTAAAGAGGGTGGTGAAGACGTTACCTCTTCTTCAGGTTCTTCCTTTTTATTTGATCAAAAGGGCTCCTTAGGTTGTCTTTATGATCAAACTAAGGCCTCTAGGATGAATTGAGGGATGTTGGGAGGATAATTTGTCAGAGTTTTCCCAAGCCAAAAGGCTGTGATGGGGTGAATAATTGGTTAGAAGAGGTGTCCTTTTATAGTGGGAGGACGGGCTCTTTAGGAAAAACTTATAGTACAATTTTTTTATAAATTCATTTTCGGTTTATAATGGCTCAAAAGTTGATTATTATAAGTCTAATCTGTATATTGGTCTAAATAATTTCAACCAATAGATTTTAGATAGGTTTGGGTTATTATATTAACCTTATATTTTAGTTTTAACTCTTAGTTAATTAGTCTGACATTTACCATGTCACTTTTTATTTTTTATTAGATAGTTAATAAACATACTATATACATCCAAGAGAACCCCAAGTGGTCCATTAATGATACACCCATCATGATACAAGTACTTTGGCCGAGCTTTAGATTTTTAGGAATTTAATATCAATTAATATTATAATATGTTTTTTAAAAACTCTTTTATGTCAATTTTTACACTATTTGGTATTTGATTTTTGTGAAACTCCTAACAGCATTATTACTTCTAAAAAATTTACTTAAATCAATCTTAACATGTCCTATTAACCTATAAAATTATTTTAATTCATTAAAAGTCTCAAAGTATATTTATTCGGGTATTTATAATATCAATTAATTTAATATTTCACTAATAAGGTAATTATTGTGTCATCATTGTGTCATAAATAAATTATATTATTTAATGTCTAAAAATTATAAATAAAATAAAATTATGGAGGAAATATTATTATCATTCTAATGAATATTTATATTCGAACATATAACATATATAACCCTATGTAAAAATTGTTTTTCTAAAAGATATAGGCTTATGTCATTTTTCTATTTACTTTAACTTAATTAATATAAAGTGTCATTATCACTTACAAGTGGATCCATGGGGTCCCAAAACCGACCCAAAGATTTCCATGGTCGTAAATGTATCTACCAATAGGGGTATGACACGTTTTAGTGTAAATTAATATTATTATAAAATTATTTTTTACCCTTATTTACTGGATTTACCCTTTAACCATGGTAAATAAAATATTTACCGAAGTAATTATTCAAAATGTCTAAAAATAAGAGTTTACTATTTACATAATTTGGAAAACATGATTTTAAATATGGATTCAATTTTTCCAAATTCAGAACACAAAAATGGATGAAATTAAATTAAAATTAATTCTCACTGTAAAAAAAAAGCGTGTTTTTAAGAAATAATAACTATCAAAAGATTGACACTTGTTTATGTCCGGTTTAAATGTGAAATTCTGTCTAATGACAAAAATTATATTAAATGGTAAAAATATATTCTAAATATACTTTAAAACCATTCAAATTCATAATTTATCACTATTAATTATTTTTATTAAAAAAGTTGTTTTTAATTAAAATTTAGTAATTTTCACTATTCATCAAAATATAGAAGTTATCCCAAAAGTACCAAAATTTCACCCTTGGATAATTTCGCTATTCTGAATCCAAAAATGAAGTCCAATTTTAATGATAAAGTTTATAAATTTTTAAAAATTGCGTATTACTATTCATAACAGCTAGTTTTATTAGTTGTGGTGTGTGTTAGAACTTGAAGTTGCGTACAACACACGCTACTATATAATTCAGCTAGAAGCGTACCGTGTAAGATAGGGGTGATAAATTCTTTCCTCCTGCAATAAACTGCGTCCCTGAAATTTTTTATAATTGGGCTTGGGAATATAATGGAAAGTCCCACATCAGAAAAAGAGACAATAAAACTATAACATTAAAAGAAAGAAAGAGAAGTACAAAGGTCACCCGAGATAACCTATAATAGGATTCCTTGTAGAAAAACATGGATATGGATGATAAACTAAGTATCATGTTCTAACGGAGATGGATAGAAATCATGATCAGGATAAATTTAACAACAAGAAAACCACAAACTTGTGATGGGACAAACAGTCATTAGTTTCCCAGAAGGAAAAGAAAACAGACAATATTTTTATTATTATTTTCTTTAAGTTACATTACATAAAGATGAGTAATTAATTTATGAGATTGAATAATCACATAAATAGATATACATAATTTTTCTGTAAAGTTTCATTCTTTAATAAAATTATACTACTAACGCATTTTTAAAAAATGTGTATTCTAGAAGACATGGTCACACTAGAAGAGCTACAATAAAATTCTTATAGAATCACATGATCCACGAAGAATAAACTATATATTTATCTTTCCTTTAGAGATTAATCAAAAAAAATGGTTAGTATAAGATCTGATGATCCCTCAAAAGGTTATTTCACTAGAGAATGGAACACTAATCTTAATTTCTAAAATTAAACCAACAACACCCCAAAGTTAAATAAAGAATTGTCCTTAAAATCCTTTAATAAAATCCAAAATAATATTGAAACTCAAAACTTAGAATAATTTGGTTATGTAGTCTTCCACGTTAAATGGTATCTCCAAATGACATCAATTACTCTTAAAGTCACATACTTAAAAGTAATTAACCTAATCACATATTCTGTATTATAGGTTAATCATTTCCATAAATAACCCAAATCACTATAAATCCACAATAATAACATAGATAAAAAACCACCATTAGTCCTCAAATGAAATACCATACTATTCTATTTTCCTTGGGCATACAGTGTTCCCAACAATGTGAACATCTTCCAAAATATCATTTATCACTTAATCACCAAATCATTTTCTTATACTATGGGTATTCATTTGATAAGACATAAGATCCCAAATCAAATTATTATTGATCTATAAAATCATTTAGCTAAATATAATAGTCACACTAACCAGGGACTTCACGTAGTCCAGTGGTAGGAGATAAATCCCAATCGCACTTTGGTTGTGGGTTTGTCTCCCACACCTTTGTCTGACTCGACGGGTTCTCACATGGTCTGCGTGTTGTCCTTTTTCAAAAAATATATTTTATAACATTACAAAATGGGATAAATTCCTCAAAACAACCATAACATAATTTAACCACAGTTGTTATCTCATACCTTGCATTTTCATCCCAAATTATAATAACTTGTAATTGCCTCAAACCCAATGATCATATAAAAGAAAATGGTTATTTATAACTATATCCACAAGAGAAAATATAATTCTTCCTCAAATATCATTCTTACATGGAAAATAGCAGGGTAACAAATACAAGAGAATATTATTCCAAATTAAACCAATTAACTAGGAGCACTAATACTTTTTAAACATTTCTCCAACCATTTATTTCCACATAGCTTCTTATTTGACTAGAAAATATCCTATGGAATAAGGCATTCACTCGGGTAATGACCAGGTCCCCTACATTTATGGAAAATGACTGTAAATGGATTCTTGGGACCATTTTTATCTTCTTCCATAATACTCTTCATTTTTATTCAGAAATTCTTCACTTTATGTCATTCCTTCCTGCACGTAAAGCATTTATTTGTTCCATTGAGACACTTTCCAGGGTGTATCCTTCCACATTTCCCGCATGATGGAAATTGAGGATTCCTTTCTACATGGCCTCCACTGCTAGATCTCTTATCATTCATCTCCTTTCTCCTCTTTGTTGAGTTCGGGAATTGGTTAATATATATATTGTTGATCATATTTTTGGAAAATTAATTTGGAATGAAGACAATAGCTTTTACACCTATCAACATTCCATTTTGTTTCTCATTTCCACCACCATTCCCACCTTGTACATCATTCTTAAAGTCACTATGACTTCCTTGGAATCCAGCCATTGACTAAAACCAGAAAGCATTGTGTGTGTAACAGTAGTCATAAAATCATTTAAAGAATATCATGTCATCATATTCTCAATTCAAAACACATTAGGATTAACCAAGGTCATTTACTCTCATATTATATATAATACTTCAAATTTGTTTGTAAAGAAAATGTAAATTATCCTAAGCATATGCCCCATGAGTTTCGTAACCAAGAGTGCAGCAAGGCCCATTGTTGTGCACCAATTCTCGTTCAAGTCTAGCTCAAAGCGGTGTTTTCGGGTCTTACCCCTTGGTACATCTATGCTAGAGCCGCCACTACCGACTCATATCCAGACAGGGATGTATTTCTCGGAAAACTCACAAAATTTATAAAATACCAAAATTCTTGGAAGTTCTTCTATATTAATCCTCAATGTCTATCTTAGGTCTATGTGCTCTAATCAGTGTTTATCTAAATCTAGATCCCAAGGTATTTACTAAACTTCCTCTAATACCAACTTTAACACCCTGACCCTAGTTACCCAGAGTCGGTGCATTATTATGTATCATTGGCATGATCAAAAAGGATCATGTCTCGAATGATCTATTAGTTTAGTAGTCTTGGAAACACTAGATATATTCATAAGTCATACATTACATCATAAGGTAAAAAAAACTACAACAACATCTTTTCTTCATATCCCCTCATACTATCCCTGCTGGTCATTCATAAATTACTTTTTCACATCCTAGGAAAAATAAAACATTGAAAGGGGTGAGCTCAGATTCTCAGTAAGGATAACAATATAGCAGAATCTTTTAGAGATAATCATAAACACATAAGGCAATGTATAGCAAAAATAAAAGCCTTTTAAACTTCAACATCAGCATAAAATGGCAACGATAAAATTAAATAATGCCATTTACTTATCAACATGGATATTCTACTAGTCAAATAATCACATGAAATATCAATAACCACTTTCATAATGATGGAATTCATAATTCCATACTATCATAACCACGTATCCAAGGCCTCATGCCGAGACTACAAATAAGATTTTTTCAAGGCCTCGTGCGAAGACACTAGTTTGTCTCATGTGACCTACCGATGCATCGAGGAGCTATAGCGGGCTCCACCCGTCACTTACTAAGTCCATTGAATTCCTCATAATAAAAGTTTGAAATATAACAAAAATATTCTTATTAAAACTAGCATACAAAATGTCAATACTTGATCCACAAACCATGAATGGTATAAAAATATCACGTCAACAGTCAATCATAACTCATTCGATACAATATTGATGATTGTGTTGTATTATATTTAACTAAATCGAGAATAATGAAGGATATTGACATAGATTAAAATAATCATCAAAACTATTAGAGAGAAATATCCCCGTTTTTCTTGAAATCATTTAAAAGTCACACTATTTTTCAAGAACCCATTTAAAAATATGTTTTTGAATCAATGTATCCCATACCACTTTGAAACTTTTAATAGTAATTTTAATTTTAAAACTTTAATGTCCATATATATAAATCCTTAAAACCATTTTCAAAACATGGACATTAATGAGAAATATTTAGAAGAATAAATCTTCAAAACATTTAAATAGATATTTTAGTTACAGTTTCTAACTAAAGGAGAGATACTTGAATAAAAATAATTGAGGTAATCAAAACATTGTAATATCATGATAATAAAGGGATTCATGATATATTATGTCAAAGTACATTATATACACCATATAAAAGTGATTTGGTATAAAACAACAAAGGATTCTCAATGGAATGTAAATTGAGATGAAACCTCTCATAAAGGCCATATCCATTGGTTAAGGATAAATCAACGACATAATAATGTGTGAAAAATATATATACACTCAATATTATTGGATATTCAGTGTAAAACAGTCAAAGTACACGCACACATATTCTTATAAAAGCAACAACAATGAATTGGATGTTTAACTCAACAAATCGAGATTGAGTAAAAATTAATCTTATCAAGTTAATACCAATGACTTGAGAATATATCAATGGAGTGATTATGTGTATCAAAAGTATATACATAGAAAGGGGAGTGGAAATTATTACATAATCAAATGAATAGTTATTCCACACATAATCTTGCAGTAAAATAATCAATGAACTATGCGTAAAGACGAATGAGTGGAAATTGAAATTTCATGTTCCCATATCAATTTGGTAACTTACGAAACATACACCCATGAAATAATGATCATAAAATGATGATGTAATTATCCACAAATTAAATTATATTAAATAATGAGTACAATCATGGTTAGTACACACACCACATAAAATAAATACATGGTGAACAATGGAAATCCCACGGAATTAAAAGTGAGATAAGAAACCCCTTACTTTTTACTTTTTCCTTGGTAGACGAAAATTTAACCTCTTGTATAATGGTGAAATAATTGTTATTGAATTATTGAAAAATCATTTAAATTAATATGATATCATATATGATCTTTTAACATTGATTTGATAATAATATCTTAGTATTATCGTCGTTTCGGGTGTTAACAGATTCATTTTCCTTTATATTATTTGTTATACGAGCTGTATTATTTATGGATGGGATGTAGATTATTCATATCCAGAATGATATAATGTAAAAAAATTATTTTTATTCATCAAATGAAATTTAGTCTTTAATGGATATGCTGGGGAATGAATCTCATCGCGTTCGTGGAGACGGTAATCCGTACTTACGCACGAGCGACAATATCATTCTTTTGATATTAAAATAATATATAATTGGATGGTATATAATATAGGAAAAATCATTATCATGTTATATTTATTATTTACATTAATTATACGTCATTTTTATACCCATATATGTAATAATATATTGAATAACAATTGCACCACAACGTGGAGACGGTAGGCCGTACGTACGCACGTATTGTGACATGTCATTCAAGGGATGGATAGAATAACGAATTTGTTTATTCTAGAATGATAATAACATCACAGTATATAAAATATACTGGAGTTATTATTTTATAATGGAAATAAAAAGGAAATAAGAAGTTGAAGAAGAAAGGAACGTTAAAGAGGGTGGTGAAGACATTACCTCTTCTTCGGGTTCTTCCTTTTGATTTGACCAAAAGGTCTCCTTAGGATGTCTTTCTGATAAAACTAAGGCCTCTAGGATAAATTTAGGGAAGTTGGGAGGATATTTAGGTAGAGTTTGGCTGGGCCCAAAGGATTTGAAGGTGTGAAGAATTGGTTAAAAGTGGTGTCCTTTTATAAGGGGGAGGAGGGGCTCTTTAGAAAAAACGTAAAGTATTATTTTATAATAAATTCATAATAGGTTTTTAATGGATCAAAATTGGATTATTAAAAGTATAAGGTGGATATGGGTATAAATATATTTTATTAATAGATAATAGTCGGGTTTGGGTCATTATATTAACCATATCTTTTAGTTTTAACTCTTAGTTAATTAGTTTGACATTTACCATGTCACTTTGTATTTTATATTATATAGTTAATAAACATACTATATACATCCATGCGACCCACAAGTGGTCCATTAATGATTCATATATCATGATAAAAGTCCTTTGTCTGAACCTTATATTTTTATGAATTTAATATAAATTAATAGTATAATATTTGTTTTAAAAACTCTTTTATGTCAATTTTGACAGTATTTGGTTTTGATTTTTTTGAAAATCCTAACAGCATGATTACTTCGAAAAAAGTTAATTAAATCAATAATAACATATCATATTAACCTATAAAATTCGTGTAATTTATTAAAGGTCTCAAATTTTATTTATTTGAGTATTTATAATATCAATTAGTTTAATATTTCACTAATAAGGTAATTACTGCATCATCATGTGTCATAAATAAATTAAATTATTTAATGTCTAAAAATTATAAATAAAAAAAATTATGTAGGAAATATTTTTATCATTCTAATGAATATTTCTATATGAAAATATAACATATATAACCCTATGTAAAAATTGTTTTTCTAAAAGATATAGGCTTATGTCATTTTTGTATTTACTTTAACTTAATTAATATAAGGTGACATTATCACTTACAAGTGGATCCATGGTGTCCCAAAATCGACCAAAATATGCCCATGGTCGGAAATGTATCAACCCATAGGGTTAGGACACCTTTTCGGGTAAATTAATATTATTATAATATTATTTGTTTACCCTTATTTACCGGATTTACCATTTAACCATGGTAAATAAAATATTTACCGAAGTAATTATTCAAAATGTCTAAAAATAAAAGATACCTATTTACATAATTTGGACATCCTGATTCCAAATATGGAATCCATTTTACCAAATTTAGAGCACAAAAATGGAAGAAATTAAATTAAAATTAATTCATACGGTCGAAACAAAAAGTGTGTTTTTAAGAAATAGTAACTATCAAAATATTGACACTTGTTTTTGTATGGTTTAAATGTGAAATTATGTCCAATGACCAAAATTGTATTAAATGGTAAAAATATATTATAAATATACTTTAAAACCATTCAAATTCATAATTTATCACTATTAATAATTTTGATTTAAAAAGTTATTTTTAATTAAAATTTAGTAATGTTCACTATTCATCAAAATAATAAAGTTATCCGAAAATTACCAAAATTCACCCTAGTCTAATTTCGATATTCTAAATGAAAAAATGAACTCCATTTTGAATGATAAAATCTATAAATTTCAAAAACTGTGTATTACTATTCATAACGGCTTGTTTTATTAGTTGTGGTGTGTGTTAGAACTTGATGTTATGTACAACACACGCTACTGTATTATTCAGCGAGAAGCATACCGTGTAAGCTTGGGGTGTTAAATTCTCCCTTCCTTCAATAAATTGCATCCTCGCAATTTGTAAAATTGGGCATGGGAATATAATGGAAAGTCCCATATCAGAAAAAGAGTCAATAAAACTATCACTTTAAAATAAAGAAAGGGAAGTACAAAGTTCACCCGAGATAACCAATACTAGGATTCCATGTAGAAAAAAATGGATATGGATGATAAAATAAGTGTCAGGTTATGATCGAGAGGGATAGAAAACATGATCAGGAGAAAGTTAACAACAAGAAAAACCACAAACATGTGATGGGACAAACGATCATTAGTTTCCCAATAGGAAAAGTAAATGGATAACATTTTTATTATTAATTTTTTGAGTTACAATACATAAGGATGAAGAATTAATTTCTGAGATTGAATAATAACGTAAATAGATATACATAATTTTTAAGTAAAGTTTCATTCTTTAATAAATTTCTACTACTAACTCATTTTTAAACTATGAGTATTCCAGAAGACATGGTCACACTAGAAGAGCTACAATAGAATTCTTTTAGAATCACATGATCCAAAAAGGATAAACTATATATTTACCTTGTCTTTTGAGATTAATCAAAACCAAAAAGGTTAGTACAAGATCTGATGATCCCTCAAAAGGTTATTTCATTAGATAAATAAACACTAATCTTAATTTCTAAAATTAAACCAACAATAACACAATGTTAAGTAAAGAATTGTCCCTAAAATCCTTTAATAATATCCAAAATAATATTGAAACTTAAAACTTAGAAGAATTTGGTTATGTAGTCTTCCACATTAAATGCTATCTCCAAATGATATCAATTACTCTTAAATTCGCATACTTAAAAGTAATTAACCTAATCACATATTCTGTATTATAGGTTAATCATTTCCATAAATAACCCAAATCACTATAAATCCACAATAAAAACATAGAAAAAAATCCGACATTACTCCTCAAATGAAATCCCATACTATTCTATTTTCCTTGGGCATACAGTGTTCCCAAAAAAGCAAACATCTTCCAAAATAACATTTATCACTTAATCACCAAATCATTTTCCTATACTATGGGTATTCATTTGATAAGACATAATATCCAAAATCAAATTATTATTGATAAATAAAATCATTTAGCTAAAAATAATAGTCACACTAATCAGGGACTTCATGTAGTCTAGTGGTAGGCGATAAATCCCAATCGTACTTTGGTTGTGGGTTCGATTCCCACAGCTTTGTCCGATGCAACGGGTTGTCACACGGTCTGCGTGTTGTCGTTTTTCAAAAACTATATTTTATAACATTACCAAAATGGGATAAATTCCTTAAAATAACCATAACATAATTTAACCACAAATGTTATCTCATACCTTTCATTTTCACCCCAAATTATTATAACTTTTAATTGCATCAAACCCAATGATCATATTAAACCAAATTGTTATTTATAACTATATCCACAAGAGAACAGATAATTCATCCACAAATACCATTCTCACATGGACAACTACAGGGTAACAAATACAAGAGAATATTATTCCAAAGTAAACCCATTTACAAGGAGCACTAATACTTTTTAAACATTTCTCCAACCATTTAATACCACAAAGATTCTTCTTTGGCTAGATAATATCCTATGGAATAAGGAATTCACTCGGGTAATGACCAGGTCCCATACATTTATGTAAAATGACTGTAACTGGATTCTTGGGACCATTTTTATCATTTTACATAGTAATCTTCATTTTTATTCGGAAATTCTTCACGTTATGTCCTTCCTTCCTACACATAAAGCATTTCTTTCTTCCATTGAGACACTTTCCAGGGTGTCGCCTTCCACATTTCCTGCATGATGGAAATTGAGGATTCCTTTCTCCATGGCCTCCAATGCTGTAGCTCTTATCATTCATCACCTTTGTCTTCTTTGTTAAGTCCGAGAATTGGTAAATATATATATTGTTGATCATATTTTTGGAAAATTGATTTGGCATGAAGACGATATCTTTTACGCCTATCAACATTCCATTTTGTTTCTCATCTCCACCACTGTTTCCACCTTGGACATCATTCTCAAAGTCACTATGACTTCCTTGGAATCTAGCCATTGACTAATACCAAAAATCATGGTGTGTGTAACAGTAGTCATAAAATCAATTAGAGAATATCATGTCATCATATTCTCAATTTGACAAACATTAGGATTAACCAAGTTCATTTTCTCTCGGCTTATATATAATACATCAAATCGGTCTGTAATGTAAATGTAAATTATCCTAAGCATATCCCTCGGGAGTGTCGTAACCAAGAGTGTAGAAATCCCCATTGTCGTGCACCAGTTCCCGTTCGATTCTAGATCAACGCGGTGTTTTCGGGTCTTACCCCTAGGTACATCTGTGACAGAGCGGCCTCTACCTGATCGTATCCAGACAGAGATCTATCGCTATGAAAACTCACAAAATCTCTAAAATACCAAAATTCTTGGAAGTTCTTCTATACTAATCCTCAAAGTCAATCTTAGGGCTAGGTGCTCTAATCAGAGTTTATCTAAATCTAGCTCCAAAGGTTTGAACTAAAATTCCTCTGATACCAACTGTAATGCCCTGACCCCTATTACCCAGAGTCGGTGAATTATTATGTATCCTTGGAATGATCACAAAGGATCAAGTCTCTAAAGTCTGATTAGTTTATTAGTCTTGGAAACACTAGATATATTCATAAGTTGTACATTAAATCATAAGCTAAAAAACTACAAAAACATCATGTCTTCATATCCCCTCACACTATCCCTGCAGGTCATTCATAAATTACTTCTTCACATCCTGGAAAAAATAAAACATTGAAAGGGGTGAGCTCATATGCTCAGTAAGGATAACAATATAGCATAATCATTCATAGATAAGCATAAACACTTAAGGCAATGTATAACTAAAACAAAAGCCTTTTAAACTTGAACATCAGCATAATATGGAAAAGATAAAATTAAATAATGCCATTTACTTATTCACATGGATATTCTACTTGTCAAATAATCACATGCAATATCAATAAAAACTTTCATAATGATGGAATGTATAATTCTAGACTATCATAACCACATAGCCAAGGCCTCGTGCCGAGAATACAAATAAGATTTTGTCAAGGCCTCGTGCGAAGACACTAGTTTGTCTCATGAGACCTACCGATGCATCGAGGAGCTATAGTTGGCTTCACTCGTCACTTTCTAAGTCCAATTCCTTCCTCATATGAAAAGGATGAAATATAACATAAACATTCATATTAAAACTAGCAAAAAAATGTCAATACATGATCCACAAACCATGAGTGGTATAAAAATATCGCATCCATAGTCAAACATAACTCAATTGATACAATATGGAAGAATGTATTGTATCATATTAACCTCAATCGAGAATAATGAAAGATATTGACATAGATGAAAATAATCACTAAAACTATTAGAGAGAAATATCACCTTTTTTCTTGAAATCATGTAAAAGTCACACTATTTGTCAAGAATCCATTTAAAAATATGTTTTTTAATCAAAGTGTCCAATACCACATTGAATATTTTAATAGTAATTTTAATTTTAAAACATTAATTTCTATATAAATAAATCCTTAAAACCATTTTAAAACATGGACATTAATGAGAAATATGTAGAAGAATAAATCTTCAAAACATTTAAAATTGATATTTTCGTTAGAGTTTCTATCAAAAAGAGAGACACGTGAATACAAATAATTTAGGTAATAAAAACTTTTTAATATCATGAAAATAAAGTAATTCATGATATACTATGTCAAAGTACATTATATACACCATATAAGAGTGATTTGGTGTATAACAACATAGAAGTCTCAATGGAATGTAAATTGAGATGAAACCTCCCATAAAGGCCATATCCTTAGGTTAAGGATAAATCAAAGACATAATTATGTGTGAAAAATATAAATACACTCAATATTATTGGATATTAAGTATAAAATAATCAAAGTACATTCAAACATATTCTTATAAAAGCAACACCAATGAATTGGATGTTTAACTCAACAAATCGAGATTGAGTAAAAATTACTCTTATCATGTTAATATCGATGAATTGAGAATTTATCAATGGAGTGATTATGTGTATCAAAAGTATATCCACAGAAAGGGGAGTGGAAATTATGACATAATCAAATGAATAGTGATTCCACACATAATCTTGGAGTTAAATAATCAATGAAGTATGCCTAAAGACGAATGAGTGGAAATTGAAATTTCATGTCCCTTATCAATTTGGTAACTTATGAAATATAAACCCATAAAATAAGGATCATACAATGATGATTTAATTATCCATAAATTAAAGTATACTACACAATTAATACAATCATGGGCATTACAGACACCACATAAAATAAATATGTTGTGAACAATGGAAATCCCACTGAATTAAAAGTGAGATAAGAAACCCCTTACTTTGTAATTTTTCCATGGTAGACAGTAGGTTAACCTCCTGTATAATGGTGAAATAATTGTTATTTAATTATAAAAAAATCATTTACATTAATATGATATCATATATTATCTTTTAACATTGATTTGTTAATAATATCCTATTATTATCGTCGTTCCAGGTGTTAACGGTTTCATTTTCCTTTATATTATATGTTATGCGAGCCGTATTTGTTATGGATGGGATGTATCTTATTCATATCCAGAATTATATAATGTATATAAAATTTATTTTTATTCATCAAATGAAATTTAGTCTTGAATGGATATGTTGTGGAATGAATGTCATCACGTTCATGGAGACGGTAATCCGTACGTAAACACGAGCGACAATATCATTCTTTTGATATTAAAATAATATATAATTGGATGAAATATCATATAGAAAAAATCATTATAATGTTATATTTATTATTTACATTAACTATACATCATTTTTATACCCATCTAAATAATAATATATTGAATAAAATTTACACCACAACGTGGAGACGGTAGGCCGTACGTACGCATGTATATTGACATGTCATTCAAGGGATGGATAGAATAATGAATTTGTTTGTTCCATAATTATAATAACATCACAGTATATATACGATAATGGAGTTATTATTTTAGAATTTAAATAAAATGTAATGAAGAAGTTGAAGAAGAAAGGATCTTTAAAGAGGGTGGTGCAGTCATTACCTCTTTTTCGGGTTCTTCCTTTTTATTTGATCAAAAGGGATCCTTAGGTTGGATTTATGATCAAAATAAGGCCTCTAGGATGAATTGAGGAAAGTTGGGAGGATATTTTTTCATATTATGTCCGATCCAAAAGGCTTTTAATGTGTGATGAATTGGTTAGAAGTGGTGTCATTTTATAAGGAGGAGGAGGGACTCTTTAGAAAAATCATAAAGAATTATTTTATAATAAATTCATATTCGGTTTATAATGACTCCAAAGTGAATTATTAATTGTATAAGGTGGATATGGGTCTAAATATATTCAACCAATATATTTTAGACAGGTTTGAGTCATTATACTAAACTTATCTTTTAGTTTTAACTCTTAGTTAATTAGTTAGACATTTACCGTGTCACTTTGTATTTTATATTATATAGTTAATAAACATACTATATACATCCAAGCGACCCCCAAGTGGTCCATTAATGATGAATATATCATGATACAAGTCCTTTTTCCGAACCTTATACTTTTATTAATTTAATTTCAATTAATAATATAATATTTGTTTTAAAATCTTTTATATCTCAATTTTTACACTATTTGGTATTTGATGTTTTTTAAAACTCCTAACAGCATGATTACATCGAAAAAGTTACTTAAATCAATTATAACATGTCATATTAACCTATAAAATTAGTTTAATTCCTTAAAAGTCTCAAATTATATTTATTTGGGTATTTATAATATCAATTATTTTAATATTTCCCTAATAAAGTAATTATTGCATCACCATTGTGTCATAAATAAATTAAATAATTTAATTTCTAAAAATTATAAATAAAACAATATTATGTAGGAAATATATTTTTCTTTAAAATTAATATTTATATTCTAAAATATACCCTATATAACCCTATGTAAATTTTTTTTTTCTAAATGATATAGGCATATGTCATTTTTGTATTTACTTTAACATAATTAATATAAAGTGTCATTATCATTTACAAGTCGATCCATGGTGTCCCAAAATTGACAAAAAGATTCCTATGGTCGGACATGTATCATCCAATAGGGTTAGGAAACGTTTTAGTGTAAATTAATATTATTATAATATTATTTTTTTACCCTTATTTACCGGATTTACCCTTTAACCATGGTAAATAAAATATTTACCGAAGTAATTATTCAAAATGTCTAAAAATAAGAGTTCACAATTTACATAATTTGGAGATCCTGATTACAAATATGGAATCGATTTTTCCAAATTCATAACACAGAAGTGGTAGAAATTAAAATAAAATTAATTCCCACTGTCAAAACAAAAAGCGTGTTTTTAAGAAATAATAACTATCAAAAAAATGACACTTGTTTATGTCTGGTTTAAATGTGAAATTATGTCCAATTACCAACATTGTATTAAATGATAAAAATATATTGTAAATATACTTTAAAACCATTCATATTCATAATTTATCACTATTAATTATTTTGAGTAAAAAAGTTGTTATTAATTAAAATTTAGCAATTTTCACTATTCATCAAAATATGAAAGTTATCCGAAAAGTACCAAAATTTCACCCTAGGATAATTTCCACATTCCGAATCCAAAAATGAAGTCCATTTTGAAATATAAAATGTATAAAATTTCAGAAAGTGGGTTTTACTATTCATAACGGCTAGTTTTATTAGTTGTGGTGTGTGTTAGAACTTGAAGTTGTGTACAACACGCGCTACTGTATTATTCAACGAGAAGCGTATCATGGAAGCATGGGGTGTTATAGAGGATGCATTAATTTGTGATAATATAGGTAACTAAAAGTATATAAACTTTTAGTGGATCCATTTCAGAGTAGTGAGAAATGGAAGTTGAAGAAGGTGATCCTCTCCACCGGTAGTGAGCCAGAGAGAGAAAGACATAGGGAGTAGTCCTTGGGAATGTAGTGACCTAACCCTAAAATTTGTAAAGGGAGTGAGCCTAGGCATCAAAGAGATATCCCAAACATTGTAATATGGTAGTGATATTTATTGTATTTGGTACATTGAACATTTCCATTGTATGCTCCTTGGAAGTTTCCTACATAGGGTGAACTAAGTGAAAATCTATATGTAAATCAACTTTATTTCAATCATTTCCTTCAAAGCATCATCATCAGATAAAGAAGGAAATAATAAGATCAATAGTAACACATAAGTAAAAAATAGTTACCCTTATAATAAAGAGGTGAAGATCATGTAGGGAATGAATTTTTTATGGAAAATAATATCCATACCCTGATTCACCCCCACCCTCAGGGTATCTAGGAACCTTTAGGTCCTAATGGTGACATTCTTCTCGAATTTTCTATAATTATCACAACATTAACAAGAATTTAAGTCCCAAAAAGCTAATCATTTTATGATATTAATAAATCTATCTATTTTAGATAATCCATTGATATTCATCCTAACATAATATTCTCATGGAGTATGGGAAACTATCAATTACTAAAAGGTTGTTGAGGGTAATAATACAACATGTATATTATCAAACCATTGATGATATAGAAGTTGATACAATAATAATAGGAGGATATGTGATGAGGTATATTGGGGTTATTAATCATAGTGTGTAGAATAAATTGTTTCTTCACTTACACCTTATATGTAATACACACATATATATATAAATTATTTAATGTGTGGTTGATCCATATGTGATTGGAATGTATGAATTTATTAAAAGGATTCCTCATATATGGAATAATAATGGTCATTAGACACTTCTATAAGAGGATTTACCAACCATGATGTGTATAGTGTTTAGGATGAATGTTGAATTTTAATGTCATGATAGTAGGGTAACCATATTAAAATATTATTTTATCACAATGTTTGATTGAATTAATAATTATAATGGAATATCTTTGATAATTGTAATAGTCTTAGTTGAGTTTGTTTTTTGAAATACGGTAGTCTTGGTTCTAAGGGGTAGAGTCAAAGATCATATTAAATGTTTATTTTTTATTTTTTAATGAATCTAGTGTGTATAACCAGGGGACATTGATAGTGGGAGTTATAGTTCATTTATCATTTATGGGAACTTATTTTTCATATTATATTAGTACCAAACATTCATTAATCATATATTATTTGGTTTTTTACCTAGGAAATGTATTGTAGTAATATATGTGTTTACAAAATTTTAATAAAAAATGAGGAATATCTTTTTAGGATTTATAAATGTATATTAGATATGAAATGGTAGTTTGTGTTAATGTGAACTTATGGGATTTATTTTTTATCTAATATACCACATTTTACTATTTTTCATAGAATGAAATAGATGACAGGAATTATGAATTTATTTAATTTCTCCAATGGTTACTATTCGTTTCTTTTCCCAAGTGTGATAATTATACTATTATATTATAGTGGTATATATAACAAAACTGTAAAGATCATGATCATCAATAACTGTGTGGTACTACTACCCAGACCACTATTGTGGTCATTAAGGTTATTTTGGTGTTTATCACTTGTATTTATCAAATATTAGATATCAAAATTAACAAATTCACATATACCTTCACTTTTTTCAAATGATTGGGTGATTTAGATGACTATAAATAATGTAGTAGATGTAATTCATATATCTATAGCATCAAATAATTTTCCATTAAATGAAGTATGGAAGATAAATATATATATTATGAATCCTATGTTGAAGGATATAATTTACGATTGTATATAATTTTGGTTATGTACCATGTTATAGGTGACTATATCATTATATTTTCTTTATACTGTGATAATATAAACATGGTTATTATGAATAAAATTTATCATATCCCTTGTAAAAGTAATTTTTATTCAGTTTTGCGGAGTTGAAGTGTTTTGTAAAATATACCTATGACTAGAATATTATAAGTACAATATTAGGTTCTAATATCTTCCCCAGATGTCAACTATGAGAAATAAAAATTGTTATGCATTTTTTTATGATTCTATTTGATCTAATGTGTTTTGAAATGGATTTCATAGAATATGAAATACAATGATTTATCCCAATATATATAGTTATTTTGTAGTATTCTTGAATTATATCCTAATTTACTTCATAACATACAAGAAGAATGGATGAAATTTTAAGAGATTACACTATTCATTAAGGGAAAAGATATTTTATGTTATCTTATTAGAGTGCAATTTTAAGAATTTTGGGTTATTTTTTCTCGCATTTAATAAAAAATAAAAAAAATCAACATTATGTGGGATTTAAGATGAAATAAAATATAGGTGGGGGACAAATATTATATTTAAAATTATAATATTATTCATATTATAAGATTACTATAAGATATTTAACTGAAATTTCATCCACATGGAAGTTCAAATTATTATATTTATAAATAAATGTTCATGATATATGTTGTTTATGTTTGGAAATATCATATTCTAGAAGTTAATGTGGACTGATACAATGACACCAATACTGATAGTATCATGCCTTGGTTTAGATTATAAATTATATTGTGTTACATAAGATATTTCGTTAGCTGTATAGTTTATTCAAAGGATAAGGTAGTGTTAGATGGCTCTCATTATTTTAGACCACATAAGAAAAAATATCATACACGTGGACTTATGTAGGACATTATGTTCCAAATATTTATGTTTTAATGAGAATGTCAAAATGGTGTGATATTGTTTGTATATATAGACCATAGGTTGAAGAGATATTAATTTATTAAAATATGTTATAAATATCCAGTAAATCCATAAGGCCAATTAAAACAAATAAATTTTTTATGAGAGGACACAAGGAATTAATAAAGGTAACTCCATAATAATATGAATTTTTGGAATTCTCAAGGGGTATTGTAGTCTCAAATTAGTGGTGAATTAGTCAATAATGAAAATTAATTAATATTTAACAATGAATTGAGAGTGGAAAATAGAAATTTCCCTTCTTACACTCTGAGTAATTAATATTCTTTATTGGATTAGGTGAAGGCATACAATGTGTCACAATAAGGAAACATTGTTTTATGATAAAAAATAATATAATATGGAGATTGTTTGTTTGTAATAATAGGATATTGGTTTGATGTTATCTGTCTTTGGAATGGCATAATAATGGACAAGTCTAAGCATGGAATCAATGTTAAATTCTAATATGTTATTATGACATCAATATCCATATTCGTTGATTACATATAAAAATATATGATATTTATTCAAGTCACCATCAATGAAAAAACTAAATTATAGGTTATTTTTCTCACTAACTCAATAGTTAGAAGGTGAAGTGAAATAGTCAAATACCAACATGATTACTATTACCAAAACACATTCAATTGTGTATGTGTGATGTGGTATCCATATACTATGGGTTTGGGATTCCCAAATTTCTATGTTGTAGTAATATTATATCAATTATTATTGATATGTTAGACAAGGTATCACACATACGACCAATCAAAGAGACCAAATTAGTTGATGTGTTATTTATGATTAATATGATGGATATGGTCAACTTACACAATGACCACAAGTGTGAAATTCCTAATCAAGATTTAATATTTGTATCCATGTATTTGAAAGGTTTACTAATGGTCAAAGGAACTCAATAGGATTAATATATTTAATTCCACTCATAGATGTGTTGGTATTAAAAGATAACTATTATGATTTTAAGTACATGGATTTTAAAATTATCATATATTTATGTAGCATAGTGGATGAATTGTTTTACTATAAATGTCAAAATAGTAAAATATTTATAATTAATTGACATAGATATTAATATTTATGGGTCTCTATGATATAATATTGAATATTATATTTTTCTATTGGTGTGGGAAAAAATAATTCCAATAAAAAATGTTATAATTTATAAGAAGTTAGAGTGAATGATGATGTGACTAAAGAATTACATACCTAGAAAATACATAATTTCATATAAATATTAAATAAATACACAACCAAGAATAGAAAATATCTAGTGTCGTTAGAGGCCAGACATGTAGTTAAAATATATAAGAAAAGTCTCCAATTTCTAAAATAATAATTCCTCATATTTTTTACCATTATGGGTAGATCATTTCTAAAACTTCCCTTCGTAACATGGGGATGGTTACATAAGAATGGGTGAGATCAGATGCTCGGTATGGTTAAATATGGGAGATATCAATAATAAGTGAGCATAAAATTTTAATCATGGTATGATTACATAATCAAGTATATTTTTTCAATGATAAATATTCACATCCCAAAAGAAATTTATCATTTCCAATAATAGTTTCATATCAAAAATCATGATTCGTATGAGTTTAAAAGGTCTAGTCATCATTTATTAGTCATAACATATGCATGTGGAATTTTATGAATAGAAAATTATAATCTTTTTTTTAAAATATAGAACCAATCATGTTCATGAAAAATATGGTGAGGATAACTATTAAAAATAACTTCCGTACCAAATCTTGTATGAATAACTATCATAAATCATAAAAATCAACACCATGTGTGTCACACCCATTTTTTAGTCCTTTTATTTATTTTATTTGTCTTGGCGTTGGGTGATATTGCATAAGTGCGGGTGAGTCCCAGTTTAAAATTTTAATGTTAGGATGAGTTTATGGTTTTGGATAGTGCGTGAACACCGTACGTTTAAGACGTGCTCTCTGCTTGGGTACCGTACGGTGCGCAAATACCACACGTTCATCCAGTTTTAATGTTATGTGTGTAGATATATGTATATGTATGTTTATATGTTCATATATTTGTATATATATGTGTATCTATGTTTGTACATGTTTATGTTTTAACGTTATGTGTGTGTATATATATATATGTATATGTATATATGTTTATAGGTGTATATACACACACACATGTTTATATATAAATATCTTTTAACGTTTTATTCTTATGTATGTATATGTTTATATATATGTTCATATATGTTCATATGATTATATATGTTATATATATGTTTATATATATATATGTATATATTTAAATATGTTTATGTAAGTAGGTTTATATATGTTTATATATATTTATTTATGGATATATGTTTATAACAATAATAATAATAGTTATTATTTTTATTTTTATTATTAACTAATTATTATTATTATTATTATAGTTATTAAGATAAAAAAAGGAAACCTAATCTACCCAGGTGCCCCCCCCTTCCTTTTCCCCTTGCAGGTCGTGGGCCGCACCACCCCCCTCCCCCCTCTCTCATCCACCGCGCGAGCCCCCTCCCCGTCCGGCCTCCTGGCCGCCTCTGGATCCCTGTCGGCTCCGCCTTCCCGCCAACTCGCCCAAACCCACGTGTCGCGCCTCCGGCTCCAGCCCCCTCCCCATTAATGCTGCCTGGAAATCGCTACCGCTGGCCCTGTTCTGGCGCCGCCCTGCTGCCCTACACCCGCCGACATCCCTCCCTTCCGCCGGCGTGCCTCCGACTGGCCGCAGCCATTTCCGGCGAACCCAACCCCCTTTCCAGCACGTTTTCGGCGAGCCCAGCCCCCTCTTCAGCATGATTCCAGAAAACACGTCATTTCTCAGCGCCTCTGTGTTGCTCCGGTGTGGCCATGAATCCCCTCGTCAGGTTTCCGATGGGTTTCTCATCTCATGTCGGACTTCGTCCTGTCCACCGCCACTGAAGGTGAAGCGATTCAGATCTTTTCAGACAGCTCGCCGATATTTGGGTAAGGATATATTTATACATTGTTATATATTGTTATGCTAATTTAAATGTGAATTGATTTGCGGACCGTTGAGGTCTTTATCTGGTCCAGAGTTGGTTTCAGTTATATGTCATCATGCATCTATGGTGTTACAATTGTTTAAGTGAAAAATCATTCTTTGTTAATTTTTAAAATGTAATTCAAGTCCTTATGGTATCCTTGTATTGTTTTTTTTGTGATGTTTTGGAATTGGTGTAATTGGTTAAAATTATGCTTCGGTGTGATTGGTTAATTTTGTTTATGTTAACGAAAATTTATGTGATTTTGAGGGCGTTTCCCTTATTTTTTTTTAAAAAATGGTGCAGATGTGATTTGAGTGTCACTTGTGAACTTGGTGATTTCTATAGAGTTTGTTTTTGAATCGTATCTTGATTCCTTTATTTGGATTAATTTTATTTTAGGGATTTTTGGTGTTTTGAGTCTCAGGGATCTATTGTAGGGAGTTTTTGTTGGTTTTGAAGGAGCACACGCATATTCCCAGGTATGAATACATATAGATATAAATATATATATCATTTGTGTGCATGTTCCCTCATGGCGCAGGGAACACATGCATCAGTTTAAGGATATATATATATATGTGGAAGTGAGTGCGTGTAAGTGAGTTTCTGCATGAGTTAGAAAGCATTATGTGACCCTTGTTCGAGGTAGGTGTTTCCATCATTTCTCTCTTTCTGAAGCTTTCCAATAGAACATTCTGGGGTTCATTTAGTTTTTAAATTTTATTTGCACCCTTATAAACCTGATATATTATTCATTACTGTGTTTCTTTGGCAGTTAAAAGTGTTAAAAATAGCTCTGCAATAGACCATTAGTTATGTATAGGTGTTTCTATGCCCTTGCTCCCAGTTTTAATACATTTAATGTTGTGTTCTCTTAATTAAATCCTAGATTATGTTTTTCACCTCTACTTTATTTATATTTACCTTATGACTGTGTTTTCCTATTGATAGGTTTGGTCAAAAATGGATTTTTGGATGCTTCTTTATTTATTCACTTTTTTATATACCTTGCCACCATAGTTGGAACTAACTGCCTTTGTCTGCAAATGGTACTGTTGGACTTCTTGAGTGGTTCATGTTAGTAGAAACAATTTATGGAAATTTTTTTTCCTGTGTTGGTTAGTCTTGGATAGTCTTATGGAACTTAGTGTTTTTGTAGAAATGATTTCATGTCTCTTTAAAGTGGTATTTTTCTCGAATCCTTGGTTTTATAAGCGGTTCTTGTTTTCAAAATGATGTGGGCCTCTGCGTACGGTTCTTTAAATTGGTTTGAAAAGAAATCCGTGAGTATATGCACGTTTGGATTTTTAAATATGAAAGTGGTGTTTAGAGTCGTTTTAGAAGAGATTGTGCAATGTTTTCATAAAGGCATTTGATTATGTAAAACAAGAGGCCTGATTTACAATTCCAAGTGTTTGATAAAGTGGATTTTGATAACCGAATGATGTGATAGCCCGGTTGGCACTTTGAATATTTTACATGTATGAATATATATAAATATAAGGGGAACTCCTATCTACGGTAACCCTCCATCGGTGAACGTATAGGAAGAATCTGTGTTTGGCGTAGGTAATTGCGGTGAGATGAGTCATGCGTGCGAGGGCATTCCTACTTACATAGTATTATTAAAACCACCATGGGTTCCTGGGCATCTTTTAGATGATCTAGTGATGGTTGCTGATCAACCCCGATTATACGGGTTGGTACCCCCTAGAATTTTTGTTAGGCCAGGTGGGATTTTCCACTGGATTGGTTAGTTAGGGCGGCCAGTAGGTTATAGACATAGGATCTTCACCATATGCCGGTAGGTGGTTCCAAAACCGAGTACGTCCAGGGGTCTTCTAGGGATGTTTAAGATCACCAATGGTTACTTAGTATTTACACTGCTTGTTTACATTTCATTGCTTTGGTTTATTTTCAGTTGAACTTTTACTTGATTCACTCTATCCCATCATTGATATTTTTCTATTTTGGATTTCATTTATAAAATGGAAAATGATTTTGGAAATGGTGTGTAGCGTGTGATAGGTTTTTAAATGAGAATAACACGTTGCATATTACAAAATGTGAAAACCCTACATTCATATCTGTATTTCAAACTTGTGTTAGTGGACTATTTTGGAAAAGAGAATTGTTGGATTCAGTGGTTTATTCTTGGCATCCCTACTGAGCATCTCGGTGCTCATTCCTATTATATCTTCCTAGTTGCATGTTTAGTTTCTCGTACAGGTTTCTAGTTCAGCTGCTCAGTGTTCGGGCAGCGTGGTTTTGAGTTGGGTGGTGACCTAGGAGGTCACGAGGAGGTATGTTCGACCTTTTTTCATCTTTTCACTGCCAGTTCATATCTTTTTCATCAGTTTTTTTATCTATTTATCTTTTGTTCATGGTCCAAATCGCTCCCAATAGTTAAATCAGGATTCCTGACACTAGTTTCCATCCTGGGGGGGATCGGGAACAACCCTTAGGACTTGCTGTGAGCCAGCTCGGGTGACCGGTTCAGGTTCACCCCGGGCTGGTTCATGACAAAATGGTATCGGTGGAGTCCCTTGTTATTTGGGATGTCTAGTATAAGGATATAAGGACTGTCGGGGCTCAGGAGGTAAGTTACGATTTGGTAAAATATCACCACCACTCGCAACAAGACCTGAGTTTCCAGGGATAGTCCAGAAATTGAGCCTTTTTTTCTTTGGTTATTTTGGATTGATGGATGATAATGAGAGAGAGTCGGTTCACAATATGAACTCACATGGGGTGGTTACCCATGTGGAGTCCATGTTCCCGGTTTAAGGCCCTCTTAGTGTTATGTCTTACCTGGGGCATGGCTCACCACCATGTCGTCGGGTTAAGTACAACCACTAGTCCCTCATTCTGATGGTTTATAGTTTTTTGTGCTTCGTTTTGATCTCAGTATCTATGTGTGTGTGTTTAAAATGAAAGTTATTTCGAAATGAAAAAAAGGGTTTCTTCCAAATTGTTTATAAAATTTGTAAAGTGATTTTATAAAGAGAAAGTGTATTTGTTTGGAACAATATGGTATGTGTTTGGATTTGGTAAGGAAATAAGTGTTTGAACCTTGGCACTTTTTATGGAGGGTCACACGTGCGTGGGTATGTATGGTGAGTGCATAAGGGCACTTGTTTGCAGATGATGTGAGCGAGATTGAATGAATGCACATGTGACGGTTCATAAGGTTCCATAGGTGGGTTTTAAAATTTTAAGGAAATAATGGTTTTGGAAAGTGATTTATGTCTATGTTTGTATATGTTTGGCTTATGCGCCTATTGACCTTGGCTTAGGTTGTTGCTTTGATCGAGTTTTGGATTAATGCATGTTTCGATGATGTTTCTCGTGTTGTCATGAGTATGCCACCCAGAAAGGTCGCTAAGGATGCGTATGAGTCATGCCCAGTTTTCAGTTCTTTTTGCATGTTTCCTATCGATCAAAGAAATCGAAGTACGTTAGAGGCAGTTGTGTGGTTGTGAAATTGGAGTGGGTCTTCAGGTTGTTGGGAACTCCCAGGGTTGTTAGGGTGCGTACCGTCTCAGGTTTATTTGAGGGTTCAGTTCTGGACGAGTAAAGGGGGGATGTATCATTGTCGTTAGAGTCTCGGGTGTAGTTGGTGTGAGTCATCTCATGTAATGATTCCCCGTCTGGAAAGGATCTTCATCTGTACGGACTCCCATTTTGTTGGAGCGTTCTCTCGCCTGCCGCTAGTCTGTCCGGTTCAGGCATTCTAAGCCATCTTTTCGTATCCCTCCGAAGTCTTCCTACCGCGTGACTATTCAGGCCACTAGGGAGAGTTTTGGAAGAAGCATCACTCGTGAAGGAGTTAGAGACCAGAAGATGAAAATTCCTGACTGTGAGGCAGGAGATGCTTTAGCCATCAGGGCCCCAGCCACATGTCTCGGGGTGAAGCTCGCGCACAGTCAGGAGTTTCCGAGGGTGTGTAGAACCTCGCTTCGCATTATGTTTCCAGCATTCTGAAGGAAAGAATCCAAAGATTCCTTGTTCTGTTCTTCTCACAGTTGTAAGATCATCATAGTTGTGGTAATGTGATGAACTTGTTCTACCACAGTCTAAGAAGTCTTATCTTTTCTAAGTGTGTTCTCAAATCGTTCGGATTTTATTGAAGGATGTTGGGCCCACGAATAAACGATTCGTTCTAATTTTGAGTTTGGTCTCAATTGTGTGCATTAGGGGGATGTTTGGTTTCGTGAAATTAATGGGAATTGTTTTGGGGTCTTTTCTGAGTTCGGGCTATAAATTTTCTAGTCTCTAATTACAGTGACGTTTTTATTCAGTCGGCGGGTGAGGGGTTTAGTTAATTATTTATCCTCGGGTTGTTGGGTCGTTTCGTAGCAAGATTTCTGTTTATGTCTCTGACTGTTGTTCGGCCTATGTGGTGAAATTAAATGCGTTCAGTTTGGATGATTCCGTGTTTCCCCCCCCCATCTGGGGTGGTGTGTTCAAGTTTCAAGGTCTCTGTGTTAGTAAATTTATGTGGTGGGTAGAACCCTCCCGTGTTCTCCCCTCAACCTCAGAAAATGTTTGTACTCGAGTTGGTCGGGTGTGACTTGTGTTGGAAATGCTCACCCCGAGCCTTTCAGTTTCTTCTGGTTTTTCCTGGGCACATACTCGAGTTATGCTAACTGTTGGCTTAGTGACTTTCTGGGGGTAGAAAGTTTTTGTGGCGGGGAGAATTGTCACACCCATTTTTTAGTCCATTTATTTATTTTATTTCTCTTGGCGTTGGGTGATTTTTCATAAGTGCGGGTGAGTCCCGATTTAAAATTTTAATGTTGGGATGAGTTTATGGTTTGGGATAGTGTGCGAACACCATATGTTTAAGATGCGATGTCCGCTTGGGTACCGTACGGTGCAGAAATATGGAACGGTCATCCAATTTTAACGTTATGTGTGTAGATATATGTATATGTATGTTTATATGTTCATATATGTGTATATATATGTGTATCTACATTTTTACATGATTTTGTTTTAACGTTATGTGGGTATATATATATATATATATATATATGTATGTATGTGTATATATGCTTATAGGTGTATATATATACCCATATGTTTATAAATAAAAATCTTTTAATGTTTTATGCTTGTGTGTGTATATGATTATATATATGTTCATATATGTTTATATGTTTATATATGTTATATATATGTTTATATATATATGTATATATGTACCTATGTTTATGTAAGTAGGTTTATATATGTTTATATATATTTATATATGCATATATGTTTATAACAATAAAAATAATAGTTATTATTATTATTATTAACTAATTATTATTATTATTATAGTTATTAAGAAAAAAGGGAAACCTAATCTACCCAGGCGGCGCCCCCCACATTCCCCTTGAAGTTTGTGGGCCGCACCCCCTCCCCCCTTTCTCGTTTGCCGCGCGATCCCCCTCTTCGTCCAGCCTCCTGGCTGCCTCCGGCTCCTTTCCGGCTCCGCCTTCCCACCGGCTTGCCCGACCCTGCGTGTCGTGCCTCTGGCTCCCCAGCTCCGGCCCCCCTTTTCCACTGCCCGGAAATCGCCGCAGAAGGCCCTGTTCCGGTGCCGCCCCGCTACCATACACACGCCAGCATCCCTCCCCTCCGTCGGCGTCCCTCCGACAGGCTGCAGCCATTTCCGGTGAGCCCAGCCCCCTTTTCGGCACATTTCTGGTGAGCCCAACCCCCTCTTCGACGTGATTCCGGCGAACACAATATTTCGTAGTGCCTCCACGTTGCTCCGACGTGGCGATGAATCCCCTCATCGGGATTGCGAAGGGTTTCCCGGGACCTGTCGGACCATGTCCCAGCCACCGCCGCCAAAGGCGAAGAGAATCGGATATTTTCAGACTTCTCGCCGATATTTGGGTATGTTTATATTTATACTTTGTTATATATTCTTACGCTAATTTAAATGAGAATTGAGTTGCGGACCCTTGAGCTCTTTTTTTGGTCCAGAGTAGGTTCCGGGTTTATGTCAGCATGCATCTACGGTGTATGATTGTTTAAGTGTAAAATCTTTCTTTTATAATTTTTAAAATGTAATTCAAGTCCTTATGGTATCCTTGTATTGTTTTTTTCTGATGTTTTGGCATTGGTGTAATTGGTTAAAATTAGTCATTGGTGTAATTGTTTAATTATGTTTATGTTAATGAAAATTGATGTGATTTTGAGGGTGTTTCCCTTAGTGTTGTTTTATAAAAATGGTGCAGATGTGATTGGAGTGTTACTTGTGAATTTGGTGATTTATATAGAGTTGGTTTTTGAATCGAATCTTGGTTCGTTCATTTGGATTAATTTTATTTTAGGGATTTTTGGTGTTTTGAGGCTCGAGGATCTATCGTAGGGCGTTTTGGTTGGTTTCAACGGTGCGCACGCATATTCCAATGTATGAATATGTATAGATATATATAACTTGTATGTGCATGTTCCTTCATGGCATGGGTAACTCATGCATTATTTTAAGGATATATATTTATATATATATATATATATATATCTGTGTGTGTGTGTGGAAGTGGGTGTGTGTGAGCGAGTTTCTGCTTGAGTTAGAATGCTTGATGTGACCTTTGTTCAAGGTAGGAGTTTCAATATTTTCTCTCTCTCTGAAGCTTTCCAAAGGAACATTCATGGGTTCATTTAGTTTATAAATTTTATTTTCACCCTTATAAACCTGATTGTTTATTTATTGCAGTGTTTCTTTGGGAGTTAAATGTGTTAAAAATAGCTTTGAAATAGTCCCTTAGTTATGTGTAGGTTTTTCCATGCCCTTGATCCCAGTTTTAATCCATTTAATCTTGTGTTCTCTTAATTAAATCTTAGATTATTTTTCTCACCCCTACTTTATTTATAGTTAACTTGTGATTGTGTTTTCCTGTTGATTGTTTTTGTCAAAAATGGATTTTTGGATGCTTATTTATTTATGCACTATGTTCCATAAGCGGTTCTTGTTTTCAAAATGATGTGGGCCTCTGAGTGAAAATTAAACACTTATTGAAATGGAAGAAATAATTTATTTGTAATATATTTGAATCATGTTAACAAATATTTTTGAAGAAATAAATAATTATAGGAATATTTTTTCATTCTGTATAAGTAAAAAATCTCAATCCTTTAAGAGTTATCGAAAATTTAAAATGAGACTCTTAAGAAAAATAATTAACATGATTTCATTAAATAATTTTTTTAGAATTTCATTGGTATAAAAAATAAATATTCACAAAAAATTGGAAAAATTATTACTTCTTTTTACGACCGTATATATGGATGAGAATGATTCTTGACCTGAATATAATAAAAATTGTAGAAATATTATACGAAGAGTTTATCTACCATTTTATTTACCAAAAATTAAAAAATGGTACTAATACATGAAAACATTTTTATTAACTAGTGGATATAAAAATATACAGGTATTAGATAATAATTATCATATAATATTGCATAATGTGAATTTAACATAGGAAATCTGAAAAATAAATGAGATTTTAACAGAACTCTTAAAACATAACCTGTTTTATTTCAGACACATTGAAACAACCTATATAATAAATATAGATATATTTTATATCTATTATATAACTATATTCATACATTTCATACTATATATTGTTAACTTATATTTTAAAATTACCCACCAATTACAAATTCATTACTACAATCATTATTCGGGTCAAACTAATCTTTTTTCCTTACATGTTTTTATTTTACTATTCCATTATTTAAGCCTTTTTCATTGATTCATCATCATAAAAATAAACATAATATCGTATTTATCATATTCATTCATTATAAACACTTATATGACCAACCCTATATGGTTCGTGTGAAAAATGAATCAGATCATTTCATAGGGATGGTTGCCTACACACACTCACGAGTGAAGTTTCCAAATTTCACCTAATGAAATGAAATAAAAGTAAATAATACATCACCACCATATAATCATAAATATAACATATATCACATAAATATATCCTTATTACTATCCATGTAAATTTTATATGAAAAATTAATCACATCATTTAATACTCTAGGTAATCTATACGTACACTTGGGTGAACATAACATTTTAAAATGGATTGGAGGGTATGAAAAAGGATTATATTTTATCACTATAGAATCATAATAATTTCTTAATATTCATATATATATATAAATACTAAATATATCAATATAAAAATCCATGAAATGGTGATGAAATAAAAATTACATCGCAATGTGGTGCCAATTGTTTGTATGCATGATTCAGTGATTATTTAATTTACCATAGGATGTAAATGGAGATAAAGAAGCATTGTGACATTAAACTAATAACAATATAGTATATTTATGATACTTCTATTTTTATATGATCATGTTTAAAAAATATATAATGGTGGTAGCAGAAGAAATTAACAAGGAAACACCCATTTAAGAGTTATACATATTCTTTGATACACATCTTTTGTATCTGATCATGAGGATACATGTAGTGGTTTCATAAGAATATAAAAAAATTATAGTTGGTACATGTTTTTAAAATACTTTTATAATATTTTCTTAAAGAAAATTTTATTAACAATTTTTGATGATGAGAGGACAGTAAGTTTCTTTTTATAAGTGAGTTGGGTGGAAAACATGGAAATGTTAAGAACATTAAAATAAATTTAAATCACTCTAATTGGAATGACATTCAGAATTGGCTCAATTTCAAATATAGGATGAGGTACAGTTCATATCCATTCAATAAATTGGATTTTAAAAATTTCTGGTTTATTTTAGACATATCACATTAGTTTAGCTGATGTTGAATTATTTTTATTTCAACAACATTTTTTGGAAATAGTGAGAAAGCCCAAGTTCAACCAGAGTCTGAAATAAAGGAAAAAAATATTGTTAAAAGATAACTTCATCCTATTTTCATTTCTATCCCAAACAATTTCCCATGAAATAGATGTTGCCAATATTTCAAGATCATACATTATAAGGTCTTGAAAATTAATTGCATGCTTATATTATATTTATTGTACTCCTCTTGGTTGATCATCCCTTCAACAAAGCATCTTCCTAAAATATTGTTCAGATTGTTAATTCAATCAACTAGTTCACTATTACTATCCACAAGAATATTCATTCTTATCTTATGATTTATAATTTTTCATAATGACTTCCTCTCCCATAACTTATTTGGATCATGGTAGAAGATCCATAGGTTTCACATATTTCACGACTATCTCCTGGAGGTCACCCCTAATGGGAGCTTCGTGAAAATATGCATCATCCACTATTACATAATTTCAGGAATGATTTATATCACCTTATTTAACCTTGTCTTTCTATTTTTTGATAGGCCAAGTATCCATTAGTAGTTGTAAATATGGGTAATCCTTTCATCTTCTCTTACTGCCTTGTCGACCCTTCCCCATCTGTAGACTACAGAGGTCTCTATCAGGAAATTATTATACACTGTCTCATGAGAATACACAAGATAACTCATCACTAGACACATCCCTAAGTAAACACTAATCCTAATTGTAGTTCCCAACCTGGTCTACCTTTGTATCAGGCCCTTCATTCCCTAATCCCTCAAATATGTTACCCATCTTAACGGATAGAAACTCTCTCTATAGACTTTTCCTTTTCACTAGATTTGTATCCTTCTCCCGAGGACCCTCTATTAGATTGATACCATGTCCTGTAAAACAATTCCACTATATAGGAAGAATCCTTAAGGGCCTTTTCACTTCTCTCATCCCCCTTTCTTCTTTCCACATCCAGATTGAAACCTTTACCAGTCTCACCATTAGAGGTCTCAAATGGTATGGGGTCCAAAACACATATAGTTGCAACAATATCCACATCAGGTCCTACATATCCTGAATATCACTAGAAATATGGTTAGTAATACCCTAGTCATTTCTCATTCGATATAAAATATCAGAAACAAAATGGTTTCAATCTTGTGAATCAGGATGAACAATTTTTTCCAAATCTGGTATAAAACCTACATCCCGATGGATCTTGGTGTCCAAACCTCAATCATTCCCCTTTCTACATCAAATAACATCTATATCCACCACCTATTGAAGTTCACTCTACATGGACCCACTGCTATATGCTACAATAGCTCGTCAAATTTTCTTACAGGAATAAAAAATTCAATACATGTGTCAAACTCCATAAATAGTGTTCATTAGAACTATTCCCTAACATATATACAAAAAATCCAAGTTAGAAACATTGAGACATCAAATTCCACACATATTCATGGATCCACATGGTAGAAAAGATGGCATGTCATACTATCCAAACATAAATACCATCCAACTAGATTCCCTATCATACAGAAAATTATAGCATTTCAAAATGGTAACGGGTGTTTATGGAAGCTTACCTAAAGGGATATAGTTGGGGAGTCCAGTTTTAGGTGAAATTTTAAAGACCACTGAAATAGGTAGAATTAATGGTCATTGTAGCTATAGGAGTCACTAGACCAAGCCATAATCAACTCTTCCTCAGAGCAAAAATGAATCATAAAATTCCTATTATCGAGAAGAAAATATGTATCACAGTCCTCCAAACGCCATGATTCTAAAATTCTTTTGTCTAACGCATTAACTAAAGGGATTCTATACATAAAATGATCAACCAACATGAGATTTACGAGAGAATAAGCTCTGGTAAACTCCAAGGTAGATATTGATAGCCATGTAATGTAAACAAATATATTTGAGACCTTAGGGAACAATTAACTTTATGGGAATGATGGAATAAAATTAGGTTTATGGTGGGGGGATAAGGAGTTTTATGTGGATCCAACTAAAGGTAGTTAAGGTCCCTCTCCCGACAGTTAGGGAGGGACCATCACAATATCTATTATAATCACTTGCTTTGAACCATCATCTTAGAAACCATCCAGAGCACCCCCTTTGATATCTCATTAGTTTAAATAAAAAGTAATCCTTTTAAACATTATAGTAATAATGAATTTTTTTTCTATGGTGAATATTCATTATAAAAAAAATTTAATTGAATGATTTACCAATTTTTGACATGATGATTTCAAATATTCAATTTAATGAACCGATCTATTATAAATAAAATTCTCATTATTGTTTAATTAAATATCAAATGAAGTAATATAATTATTAAAAAATATACACTTCATTCATTTTACAATATCAAATTTGATTTAAAAGACCATTTTATCTTTACTGATTATAATATAGTCATTTAATAGTGATCACATGATTAATATAATTATAGAATTTTTAATAATATAATTTTCATAGATAAATGAAGTGATGGCCTCAAGCAGAAGGATCCTTCCCTTTGAAGCCCATTTATCAAAGCTTCTGAGCGATATAGCATTTAGATGATTCTACCATGACCAACCCCAATATGAGATCTAAAAATTTAAGCATCAGTTAAACCATTTACAAGAGAATTTCATGATCATCGAGATCTTGACCCAATCCATGTTCCCAGAACATCCCCACGAAAGTCCCATGATCGTGCACCATACCCTTAGGGTGTTTGATTGCAACACCCTGAGTTTTTATGAGAAATATATATATATATTTCTTATATTATACGCAACATCAAATTAATCATTCACTACACACAACACTAGCTTGGCTTGCGTTATACGTAAGAGAAACCTTCCTCGACAGCGTGCGTTGTACGTAATAACAAGTTTCACTATACAACGATATGTTATTAAAATATTATATAAAGTAGCCGTTAAAAATAGTATTGAATTTTTTTTTAATTTTATATAACATTAGAATTCATTTTACCTATGATATGAGAAAAAAATCAATTTTTCGGGTAAAAGAATTTTTTTTTCAAAAAGGCAGTTTTCTACCTTTTGATGGTGCACCCATTTTAAAGATAATTTTTGACAAGTATATAAGTTAAATTTTAAAAAATAAAATTATTCCTTTGAATTAAGATAAAAAAATTTACATTGGTCAAATTTTGGATACTTTTCTGATATCTTTCATATTTTGATGAATAGTAAAAATACGCAATTTTTTAATTAAAAAATATTTTTTTCATTGTAATAATTTATATGGTTAAATTATAATATTTAATGGTTTTAAAGTATAAATATAATATATTTATAACATTTAATATAATTTATGTCATTAAAATTAATTTTTCATTGAATTCATAGGTAAAAACATTTCGATCTTTGGCAATGTTTTAACTTTTAAAACCTGTTTTCTTAACAACGAGATTAATTTTAAATTAATTAATGCAACTTCTATGTTTTGAATATTGAAAAATGGATTCCATATTTGAATTAAGTGGGTCTAAATTATGTTAATAGGTTACAATTTTTTATTTGGTTTTATGAATAGTAACTATGGTAATTTTTATTTACTACAGTTAAAGGTAAATCGAGTAATTATGGGTAAAAATAAGATTGTAAAATTGCCCCAACACTTGAAAAAATTATATCGGATGAATAAAAACCTACCAATATCACCTAAGGGTCCGAATAGTTTAATTTCATGGAACTTTGACCAAGAAAATGATGAAATTATTATTAAAACTAATGAAAGTGACAATTTGGCACTCTCTTAAATCTTATAAGTGTAATAATTTTTATTTAGAGATAAACATCATAAAACAGCGAACATGAATAGTATCCAAAAATATAATAAAATTATATACATCATTTGATCTTATTTACAATTTTTAGGGATCAAATAATTATCATTAATTATGACATAATAGTGATGTTGAAATAATTTTATTGATTGAAATATCAAATAAATGGTTTTAAAAATATTAAAATAAATATTGTATTAATTAATTAATGTACTCCACGAATTTTATAGATTAATATGACATGTTATGAATCTATTAAATCTTTTAGTTAGGACATATCTTCTGTGTTGATTTTATTTAAATTCAAATAAATGAATATTTTCAAAATTGACAGTATTTTTATTTTATAAAAATAACATAATATAAAATTGTTTAAAAATCATAATAATATTAAAAAATTATAAATTAAAATTTATATTATCTAAAATTTAATAAAGAATAAAATTATGTAAAATTAAAAACATATAAGTAATTATTTATAATGATTTAAAATTTGGAATATTATTACCACAAATAAAATTAAAAAGACTAAATAAGGATAAATCAAGATGATAATGTTTAAAATAAATTCTCAACATGTCTAAATTTTATTTTTTGATGGTATTACAACCCTATATCAAATAATATTCTAATTTGAGAAATTTTGGTAGTTTTTATGTGGGGTTTGAATTTATTATAAATTATTATTTTTTAGATTTCCAAAGGGGCCCCTCTCCTCCCTTATAAAAGGGAACCTCCCCCCCCCCTCCTCCTTACAACATTTTGAGCCTTAAATCTCATCCAACCCTACCCATTTACGTTCTCAACTTCCTTGGAAACATAATATCGGCCCTCGTCTTCTTCAAAGACCAATTTTAGTGCCCTAAGAGGAGGTTTCAAAGATGTGTGTTGATGAAGAGGTAATATCTGTTACCGATTCTTTCAAATTTATTTCTTCTTCTACATCCTCTTATTTAGTTATTACATTATGAGTTAATAAAATAAGTATCACTCATATACTGATATGTTATTATAAATATGAAGCAACCCTATTTCACCTTCTATCCATCCTACGGAAAACAAAATCTCCGCACGTGCGTACGTACAGAATACCGTCTCCACACCGTGGTGTAATCTGTTTTCCACCATCACCTTACTTGGATGGGTATAATGGTGTAAAGAATAACTATACATGATTATTTTAAATTGAAATTGATTCTGAAATAGTATACATACACATCAATTCAATTCCATGATCATGGGAACAATATCATCGATGGGGCGTACGTACGGCCTACCGTCTCCACGATGTGATGCGACTCATTCTATATGATCTTAATGGGATAATGATTATATAAATGATTTTAATTAATAAATAAGATATATATTACACTAATACCATTCTGGAAATATGGTATCTATAACCTGAAAAAAATAATAAGAATTTATTTGACAAAACATGCGTAAGTACATAAAGCAATGAACACCCGAATAACAAGTATCAGTAAAATTTTACTAATAAGAAGATAATAATATGACCATATATGATATCATAAAATTAAATATGATTATTTAATAATTCAATTACATTATTTAAATCATTATACATGAGGTTCAGATACGTACGAAGTAAATCGGACCTCAGTTAAGGGAAAATCTCGCAATCTCAGTTTTTATACGAGATTGTTTATACTTCAGAATTTACTGTGGAATATTTATTATCCACATCCATGATTCATAAATATTTAATATTATTTCTATCCTCCTACAATTTTTTAAATCCAATTTAACCCATTTTTAATTTTTCTAGTAAATGATATGAAAGGAATCTTTTGTCGTTTTTAGTACGAGGTACTTTTTGACTTTTTTGTCCAAAGTATGAGAAGAATGTTTTTTTAACTTATACGACATGAATGGATTTTTATGATTTCATAGAAAATTATTTACAAGAATCTTACATTACATGTTTTCAATTTTATTTTTAATTTACTTCTTTTAGTTTAAAAATTTATGTCTTTTTAAGAAAGGAAAAATGTTTTTGAAGTTGAAAGGATATTTTTCTCAAGAATGGTGTTCAATTGTTTTATCAAAATTATATACCGTATAAGATAATATAGGGTTCTTTTTCTATCCCTATTATTACATTTATTTGATTATGTTATTACGGAGTTATTTTTATGATGTCCTTTTATCTTATATGGATTATGTTACAATAACATGATGTTTAAGAATCCCATCTTTATTACATGTGTTATGATATGATATATGATTTATGATCTTGTGGAACACATAATAATGGTATCATTATGAGATGGTTAGGACCTTTATCTCCCTCCAATGAATTTGGTAAATATTTATATCTCATGAGATAGACATGGCTGAAAAGGAAAGTTAATCTGGTTCAGTGATACAGAACTAAAACGAGGAGTGAGCTCAGTTTATAAATGGACTTTGTCCACTAAGATAGTCTTGGAAATGAGGCTTGACTAATATAAAATGATTTTCTATGATTATCTGTGGATTCCACAATGTTTCATATTTTACGTTATGATTATTGGGATTACATTTCACTACTATGATTTATCCCATGATATGATATTATGATCTCTGTTAGAGGTTATGATATTAAAAATGTTATATTCTTATGAATATGATATGATTGATATTTCATTTGTTTACCCATACTAAGAAATTGAGCTCACCCTTTTTTATGTTTTCATTTCCCCACATTACGAAGAAGGGTATTAAGTAGGATATGCCAAAAGGGACTCTAAATATATGAAATAAGTGGGAGACAATGTAGATGATTTATGAACCAGTTGTTTATGTTTCCTAGTTTCTAAAGAAACTATACCTATATGTTCATTTCATGGTTTTGTTATATATTGTAATAAGTGTGCTTCAATTTTGAAGTAATAACAATGTATGTAATTTATGGGTCATTATATTTGGTATCAGAGGGAATGTATAGTCATCCTTTGGAAACTAGGATGTGACAGACTTAGTAAAAACCCTATGGATATGTATAAACATAGAACACAATATTAGAATTTTAGAAATGGCCATGAAAAACCTATGATAAGACCTAAAATGTGAAATTTGATTCATGATTATGTGGTTTTCCAATTATAATTAGTGTTTCTCACACTATGCTTCTTGGTTTTAGTCAATGGATGGAACCTGAAGGAACCGTGTTAATGCTGAATGCGACGGGAAATGCAATGATTGTCCCCTTGAGAAACCAAACGTTTTGGGAGCTGTAATGCAAAATCTTGAATCAATGCTCACACAAATTTCTGAAGCTATGAATCATGCAGGACTTCCAAACGTATAAAGGAAGGAGAAACATTCTGTTAAATGCTTCATGAGGTAGCATCCACCTTCATTTAGTGGGTCTTCTGATCCATTAGTGGCTGAACAATGGATCAGTACCACTGAAAAGATATTTTCAGTTCTACAATGTTCTGAACATGATAAATTCATCTTAGCAGTATATCGTTTGGAAGGTGAAGCTGATCAATTGTGGAATCATATTAAGAATACAAGGAAAAGGGATGAAATTGATTCCATGGAATGGGATGTGTTCAAGAACTTATTTTTCAATAAGTACATCACTAGTATTCTTCGAAAAAATATGGAGAATGAGTTTCTTGAACTGAAGCAAAAGGATGATGAATCTGTTTGTACATATGAAGAAAATTTTACAAGAATTTCAAGTTATGCTTCTGGAATTATTATCCAACATGAGAGTAAAATTGATAGACTCTTTAGTGGCTTAAACCAAGTCTTCGAAGGGCGTTAGCCATAAGGGACTTCAACATCTACGAGGAAATTTTTCGATATGATCTCAAGGTTGAGATGGATATTGGAGTAACCCATCAATCATTTGGGTTTGATAAGAAGAGGAAAATTGAATTCAATGGAAAATCTAAAGACCAAACTAAAAAGAAGATGAGTTTTCCCTTATGCTCAAAGTGTGGAAAGAAAAATGGAGGGAATTGTCATAAAGGGACAAGTAAATGTTTTATGTGTGGAAGAAAATTTCATCGGGTAGTTGAATGTCGAAATAATGGGAAGAAGATGTCTAATGATGCAAACAAACAATGGGATACAAAAAATGCACCTCCTATACTTGAATGTTTCATGTGTAAGGAAATGGGGAATTTTTCTAATCAATGCCCTAATCCAAGGGTTGTTGATGATGATTGACGTCAACAAACTCTTAAGGCCAAAGACAAAGGAAAGACACATGAAATTTCTATCGGCAATGTGGAGTATGATAACGAAGTGGTGAAAGGTACACTTACCATCCACTCAAAAGTAGAAAATGTTTTATTGGATTCTGGATCCACCCACTCTTTTATTTCTGAAGAATTTTCTAAGGGTATCCCCATATTACCTCAACAGTTAGATATTGAGTTAGCTGTGACAACCCCTAATAGCACAACAGTCGCATCAAAAGTTTACAATTATTCTCCGATTGATGTTTGTAGGAAATTTCTTCTTGTAAATCTTGCAACCCTTCCTATAGTGGAATTAGATGTGATTCTTGGCATGTATTGGCTTTCTTTTTACGGAGCTCATATCAATTGCCAAAGAAGGGAAATCACATTTAATATTCCAAATCAATCTACTATCATCTATCGATACAAGGATGAATATAACCTTCCAGTGTAAATTTCTTACATCAAATGGGTCTTGATTCCAATAAATGAAGGTTATTTATCTCAAATGGTTGGAGATAAACTCACAATTAAGAATATTCCCATTGTATGGGAGTTTGATGATGTCTTTCCGGAGGAATTTCCAGGTCTTCCATTAAATAGTGAAGTTGAGTTTTCAATAGAACTCATAAAGGGTTCTATGCCTACTTTAAAGACTCTATATTGAATGGCCCCAATTGAGTTGTACGAATTGAAGAAGAAACTCCAAGATAAACTTGATAACGGATTCATACACCCTAGGGCGTCACCTTGGGGAGAACCTGTTCTATTTGATAAGAAGAAAGATTGGTCAATGAGACATTGCATTGATTATCGAGAGCTTAACATGATCACTATCAAGAAAAAATATCATCTCCCATGCATTGATGAATTATTTGACCAACTACGCGGAGTTCAATAATTTTCCAAGATTGATCTTCATTCAGGGTATCATCAATTAAGGGGAAAATGGGAGGATATACCATAGAAGGATTTCCTTACAAGGTATGGACACTATGAATTTACAGTGATGCCATTTGGTCTTACTAAATCCCCTTCTATCTTCATGGATCGAATGAATAGAGTATTTAGGGACTATCTTGATCAGTTTGTGGTAGTCTTTATAGACGATATTCTTGTATACTCAATGAGCAAGGAAGAACATGAATATCACTTGAAATTGTATTAATTACCCTAAGAAAGGAGAATATTTATGCAAAATTTACCAAGTGCGAATTTTGGCTTCAAAAAGTTTAATTTTTAGGGTCACATAATCTCAAAAGAGGGGTAATCTGTGGATCCAGAAAAAATATATGTTATTGAAAGATGGTCGAGACCAACAACAGTAACTGAGATCCGAAGTTCTCTTGGTTTTTTGGATATTATCAATATTTTGTGAAAGATTTTTCACGCATATCTAATCCACTCACCAGGTTGACTCGAAAAGGAGTTAAGTTCATTTGGACAGAGGAGTGTGAATAGAATTTCAAAGAGTTAAAACGAAGGTTATCTAGTGCACCTATGCTCACACTGATGGGTAGTGGAGAATGGTTTGTGATCTATAGTGATGCATCCAAGAAGGGACTGGTCTGTGTTCTCATGAAAAATGATATTGTGATAGCTTATGCCTAACAACAGTTGAAAATCCATGAGAAAAATTACCCAACTCATGATTTGGAGTTAGCCGCGGTAATATTTTCACTAAAAATACGGAGGCATTATCTTTATGGTGAAAGGTGTGATATTTATACTGATCATGAATGTTTAAAGTATATTTTCACACAAAAGGAGCTGAATATTCACCAAAGAAGATGCTTGGAGTTGATTAAGGGCTATGACTTCTCAATTCATTATCACCCTAGGAAAGCGAAGAAGGTGGAAAGTGCATTATGTCAACAAGACAGTTCTAGATTATCCATGATGAGGATAAAAAAGATCCAATATTTATGTATTTACAAAGTATGGATCTTGGAATTATAATGGATGGGGAAAATCTAATGTTTCTCAAATGAATGTTCAACCATCTATACATCTGAAGATTAAAGAGGCATAAAAAGAATATGTACAGTAACAAAAGATGGTGAGAAATGATCCTGATTTCAACCTTGATTGTGATGGGATAATAAGGTTCAATAATCAGGTTTGTGTTCCTCGCATCCCAGAATTAAAGAAGGAGCTGTTGGAAGAGGCTCAAAGTTCTTCATTCTCTATTCATCCGTGAAGCACAAAGATGTATAGGGACCTGAAAGAGTACTTATAATGGGATGGAATTAAAAGAGATATTGCTGAATATGTATCTTGATGCTTGGTTTGTCAGAATGTTAATGATGAGATACAGAAGTCTAAGGGGATGTCACAACCATTACCCATACAAGAATGGAAATGGGAAAACATCAATATAGACTTTTCCACTTGTCTTCCTAAAACATCCAAAGGCAAAAATTCTATCTAGGTAATAGTTGATTGTCTTACGAAGTCGGCACACTCCATTGCTATTAAAGAAAATTTCGTTCTAGATTAGCTTTCCAGGATATATGTGATTGAAGTGGTAAAATTTCATGGAGTACCACTTTCCATTATATCTGATCGGGATCTGAGGTTTACCTCGAAGTTTTGGCGAAGTCGTCAGCATACTCTAGATACAGAGTTTAGTTTTAGCACTACTTATCAACCTCAAGTAGACGGTCAATATGAGTGGACAATTAAAACTCTATAAGACATGTTGACTGCTTGATCTATGGATTTGAAAGGTGGTTGGGATCAACACCTACCTTTGGTGGAATTTTCTTATAAAAATAGCTTTCACTCCAGTATTCAGATGGCTCCGTACAAAGCTCTCTATGTAAAGAAATGCAGGACTCCAACTTGTTGGGATGAAGTTGGGGAATGAAAGCTATTAGGACATGATCATGTTGATGAGATGGCAGAAAAGGACATATCTATTCAACAACACATAATATCAGCTTGGAGTCACAAAAAAGTTATGTCGACAACCGAAGAAAATACCTAGAGTTTGAAGTGGGTGATAAAGTGTTCTTACGAATATATCATTGGGAGAGACTAATGAGATTTGGAATTAAGTGAAAGCTGAGCCCTGGGTATATCAGTCCTTTCAAAATACTGTATCATGTTGGGAAGGTAGCTTACTGATTGGCGCTTCCACCGAATCTCTCTCAAGTTCCTAATGTGTTCTATGTATCTCTCATGAGAAAGTACATTACAAATACTTCACATGTACTAAGTTCAGAAGTTGTACTGCTGGAGCAGGATCTTTCTTATGAAGAATAGCCGATAGAGATTCTGGATCGTAGCGAAAAAGTGTTACGGAACAAGACCACTCACATGGTAAAAGTTTTATGGAGTAACCACCAATTAAAATAAGTTACATGGGAACTTGAGGATATGATGGAGGAGAGGTATCCTCATATGTTGTTTACGAAGTCACAAATTTAGAGGGCTAAAGTCTTTTTAAGGTGGGTAAAATGTAACACCTTCAGATTTTAAGATATATATATATATATATTCTAATGTTATACTAAACATAAAAGAAATATTTTACTACACACAACACTAGCTTGGCATGCGTTATATGCAAGAGCAACCTTCCTCGATAGCGTGTGTTGTACGTAATATCGATTTTTGACGCACCCATTTTAAAGATAATTTTTTACAATTTCATAAGTTCAATTTTACAAAATAAAATTATTCCTTTTAATCGAGATATAAAAATTTACATTGGATAAATTTCTTATACTTTTCTGATAACTTTCATATTTTGATGAATATTAAAAATACACAAATTTTTAATTAAAAACAACTTTTTTCATCGCAATAATTTATATAGTTAAATTATATTATTGAATGGTTTTAAAGTATAAATAGAATATATTTTTACCATTTAATATAATTTATGTCATTACCATTAATTTTACATTGAATTCATAGTTAAACACATTTCAATATTTGGCAATGTTTTAACTTTTAAAACCTGTTTTCTTAACAACGGGATTAATTTTAAATTAATTACTACAACTTTTGTGTTTTTAATTTTGAAAAATGGATTCTTTATTTGAATTCTGTGGGTCCATATTATGTTAATAGGTTACTTTTTTTTTGAAATTATGAATAGTTACTATGATAATTTTAATTTTCTACACTTAAAGGTAAATCGGGTAATTAAGGGTAAAAATAAGATTGTAAAATTTCCCTAAAACTTTCCAAAATTATATTTGATGAATAAATGTATAACCATATCATATAAGGGTCGGAATAGATTCATTTCATGTACATTTGACCATGAAAATGATGTAATTATTATTAAATCTAAAGAAAGTGACAATATGTCACTCTCGTAAAACTTATAAGTGTAATAGTTTTAATTTAGTGATAAACTTCATAAAAAAGAACATGAATAGTATACAGAAATATAAAAAAATTATACACATCATGAGAATTTTTTTATAATTTTTAGGGATTAAATAATTATAATTAATTTTGACATAATAGTGATGTTGAAATTTTTTTATTGATTGAAATATCAAATAAATGGTTTTAAAAATATTAAAATAAATATTATATGAACTATTTAATGTACGACATGAATTTTCTAGAAAAATATGACATGTTATGAATCTATGAAATATTTTATTTAGAACATATCTCTTGTGTGGATTTAATTTAAATTCAAATAAATGAATAGTGTCAAAATTGACACTATTGTTATTTTATAAAATAACATATTATAAAATTGTTTAAAAATAACAAAAATATTTAAAAAGAATAAATAAAAATTTATATGGTCGAAAATTTAATAAATTATACAATTATGGACAATTAACAACATATAAGTAATTATTTATAGTGATTTTAAATTTAGAATATTATTACCACAAATAAAATTAAATAGATTAAATAAGGATAAATCAAGTTGATAATGTTTAAAATGAATTCCCAACATGTATAAATTTTATTGGATGATAATATTACAACCCTATCTCATATAATCTTATAATTTTAGTAATTTTTTAATTTTTTAGGTGGGTTTTGAATTTGTTATAAATTAATATTTTTTAGATTTCCAAAGGTGCCCCTCTCCTCCCATATAAAATGGCACCTCCTCCCTCTCCTCCTCAGACCATATTAACCCTTAAAGCTTGGCCAAACCTTCCCATTTACCTTATTAACTTCCCTATAAACATACTAGAGGTTCTGGTCTTCTTCAAAGACCAATTTTAATGCCCTAAGAGGAGGTTTGAAAGAGGCGTGTCGAAGAAGAGGTAATATCTATTACCGATTCATTCAAATTTATTTATTCTTCTAATTCCTCTTCTTTAGTTTTAAACTTTTTTAATTAATAAAATCAGTATCAATAATATACTTATCTGTTATTATAAATATGAAACAACCCTATATCACCTTCTATAAATCCTATGGAAAATGAAATCACCGCGCGTGCGTAGGTACAAAATATCGTCTCCACACCGTGGTGTAATCTGTTTTCCACCAACACCTTACCTTGATGGGTATAATGGTGTAAATAATAACTATATATGATTAATTTAAATTGATATTTATTCTGAAATATTATACATACACTTCAATTCAATTACACGATCATGGGAATGATATCATCGCTCGCGCGGACATACGACCTACCGTCTCCACGATGTGATGCGACTCGTTATAAATTATCTTCATTGAATAATAATTATATAAATTAATTTAATGAATAAATATTATATTTATTACACTAATACCATTCTGGAAATGAGGTATCAATAACCTAAGATGAAGAATAATAATTTATTCGATAAAACATGCATAAGAACATAAAGCAATGAACACTCGAATAACAAGCAACAATAAAATATTACTAATAAGAAGATAAGAATATGACCATATATGATATCATAACAATGAATATGGTTGTGTAATAAGTCATTGAAATTATTTAAATAATTATACAGGAGTTTCAGATACGTATGATGCAAATCGGACCTATGATAAGGGAAAATCTCGTAATCTCATTTTTTATCCGAGATTGTTTATACTTCAGAATTTACTGGGGAATATTTATCATCCACATCCATGTTTCCTCAATATGTAAGATTATTTCTATCCTCCAACAATTTTTTAAATCAAATTTTACCCATTAGTGAGTTTTTAGTAAAAGTTATGAAAGGAATCTTTTGTCGTTTTTAGTACGATGTACTTTTTGACTTTTCCGGCCAAAGTACGAGAAAAATAATTTTTTAACTTAGACAGCATGAATGGATTTTTATGATTTTATAGAACATTATTTCCATGAATATTCCTTTACATGTTTTCAATTTTATTTTTAATTAACTTCTTATAGTTTAAAATTTTATGACATGTTAAGAAAGGAAAAATGTTTTTGAAGTGGAAATGATATTTTCCTCAAGAATAGAGTTCAAGTGTTTTATCAATATTATTTTCCATCTAAGATAATATAGGGTTTTGTTTATATCCCTATTATTACATTTATTTGATTATTTTTTGGTGGAATTATTTTTATGAAGTCCTTTTATCTTATATGGATTATGTTACGATGATATGATGCTTAAGAATCTCATCTTTATTACATGGGTTATGCTATGATGTAGGATTTATGATCATGTGACACACATAAGAATGGTATCATTATGAGATGGGTAGGACCCATATATCCCTCTAATGAATTGGGTAAAAATTTATATCTCATGAGATATACATGGCTGGAACGACAAGTTAATCTGGTTCAGTGATAGAGGACTGAAACGAGGAGTGAGCTCGGTTCAGAAATGGACTTTGTCCACTAAGATAGTCATGTCAATGAGTCTTGACAAATATTAAATGATTTTCTATGATAATGTGTGTATGACATAGAGTTCTGTGTTTTATGTTATGATTATTGGGATTACATTTCACTACTATGATTTATCCCATGTTATGATATTATGATCTCTTTTGTAGGTTATGATTTTCAAAATGTTATGTTCTTATGAAAATGATATGATTGATACTTCTTTTTTTTACCCTTACTGAGCATTTGAGCTCACCCTTTTGTATGTTTTCTTTTCCCCAGGTTAGGAAGAAGGGTATTAAGTAGGATATGCCAAAAGGGACTCTAGATATGATGAAATAAACGGGAGACAATGTAGATGATTTTTGAACCAGATGTTTATGTTTCCCAGTTTCTAATGACACTATACCTATATGGTTTTTTCATGGTTTTGTTATATGTTGTAATAAATGTGCTACAATTTTGAAGTAATAACAATGTACGTAATGTATGGGTCCTTATATTGATGGTTTATTAAATGGATATGTAACAATCTAATTGTAATAGGAGTATATACAATATTTTGTATAGAATACTGAAAATGTTTCAATCCTATTATTTCTTATTCATAAATCATTTTTATTTTGATTCAATAAAACATAAATAATATTTTGGGGTAATATTGAAATTTAAATAATAAATGTATTTTGAAAAATTATTGAATTTTTAACTCATTAACTTATTAAAAAATATTATTATTAACTATTTTTAGTAGATAAAAATGATTTTATAATTTTTATGAAGTCATGTGTAAATTTTATAAGGCTTAAACAAAATGATATTATAAAAAAATTATAATTTTCAATAAATGATGATTTTTTAATATAAAAGTGAAAATTCAAATATTTAAAAAATTATTCAGATGAAATTAATATATTTTTTAGAATCAAGATGTTTAAATTATCCCATTGAGAAATTTTAAAATAAAATTGAGACATTCAAATTTTTATGTAAAAATTAAATATGGTATAAATATATTTTGTTTTTTATGACATCATAATGACCCCAAAAGTGATTTAATGAGTAGTATAAATTATATACATGACCAAATATATAATTTAAATTTAATATAATATTATTTTATGTTTAATTTATTTATTTTTATTCCATTATGAATCCTCCATTACTTATAGTATATTTTATGTTTTTAAAATAGATTAGTATAGAGTGTGGCTTCCTCCACATCACCAAGGGTGCTATTTTAAAGAGTTTGGACCATTAACTTATAAAATAAAAAACCACTCCCATTTGGATGAAACCATGGTAAAAACCATTAGACATTTTGTGGTTATATAAATTTTATTATGTAGAATCTAAAACTAAAATAACAACGAAATATCCCAATTTTTCTATATAAATCCAAGAAATCTCTCATTTATCATTAATAAAACTCCTTGGGGAACATCTATAATCTTACTTAAACTCGATATATTCCTCCAAAGGATCTCCCAAGCCCTAAAAAATCCCCTCCCAAGCCTTCAAGGACACACACTCAAGTAATGAATCTACACCTTCCACTCTTATTTTCAATTCTAGAATCATCTTTGAAATTTATCTTCATAATTTAATTTTTTAAGATGTAATTAATTTATAGACATACTTTATCTTAAAATAGATTTTATTTTAGTTATTTATACATTATTCACTCTGACTTTGACCATTTTCATAAGGTGTTATTAGGCTATTATTTCGTAAGGGATCTTTCACTCTTCATTTTTATCAAGCACTCCTTTTATGTTATGAATTTTACTTTTCATTTACACATGATAGGATATGATTTAAAATATTATCCTTATTATCCATTTTATTTATAAATTATGTGAGATTGCGTTCAATCTCATGAATCCTCCCATGACACTTTATGTACACCTTTTACCATGCTCATGTTTTGTAAGGATAATTTTCCGTATTCATGTTTCTTGATTACCTTTTGACAAATATTTCCAATTTTCTAATGTTGGGATATGATTTTCCATGTCCTTATAAATTAAAAATTTATTTCAAAATAATTATATCCCCTTTTATCTCTCATCAACCATTTTTATAAGTTTTTATGTAACGTCGTTCTGCTAAAAATATTTCAGCACAATTTTCCATTCCAAAATAATTGTGTAGTGAATAAAATAACAATTATTTTATCAAGGATATTAAACATTATGAACATATAATTATATATTGGGATCTAAAATTATGTATTAAACACATATTTTTCATGGAATAAATTATTATTATGATTAATGAATCAATGTTGTAGGATCTATGTAGAACAATTAAGCATGAGAATGTAATGATTATGTTGGTGTACCTAGATAGCATTCCAATGCATTGGGTAATATTTAGTATCATGATAAGACATATTCTGAATGGTGTGTACCATATTGTTTTATAGTACGTTTTCCTCCATTAGTTCTTAGTAGTTTATCCTTGACCAATGTTTTTTATTCTGTGTTTTATGATGTTCCCACAATTCACATGTTAGGGCAATCATGATATATCATTCTTTATTTTTTGAGTTCTTTTTATTCATCATTGAAATGACTATTGTTTAACATGCATAACTTATTCCATGTTAATTCCTTTATTGGTATTAATAGATCAGCCCTTTCATATTTTTTCCTACGTTATCCCATGCATTTTTTGGTTAGATAATGTGTTTTGAGCATGATAAATATGTTTTCAATGAAACATGTTTATGATTTTTTAACAATATTCGTGTATCCCATGATCATGATGTTATTTTATGCAAATAATTCTAAAATTAACTATAATTATCAATCTTTTTGGTTGTGTTAAGATTAATTTTTGTAATAAATAATGCATTAATGTATAATAAATGGAAATGTTTTTATAATTGGTATCACATCAAAAGTGTAGTGATTTTTTGGGATTATGATTAGAAAATTCTTGAGAAATCCGTAGGTATATGATTAAGTATATGAAAATATCCATAAATTCTTGTAATTATATATTAGGTGGAGTATCAAGAATTTCATTTATGTCTTGATACTACAAGGGGACGTGGTATTAAGAGAGATGTACATTTTAATAACAATTTCACCATGGTGTTACAAGCCTGCCTTGGGGTAACCCGGTATAGACCAATGGTCCTTACTATGTACCTAGTTTAACACTCCTGTGGATTATGTCTTGGTAAATTCATAATCTAATTGTGAATAATTATAATGGGATCAAAAAAATGAACATAAAAATATATGTTAGGAAATAGATAATCGATAACATAGATTGAATCTTAGAAACTCATAAGATAAGGGGATAATTGTATTTTATAATTTTACCCTTTAATTTAATTATTTTACCCTTTATATCATTTAAATTTTAAAATACTCATCCCTAATTTTCCCTGTATTCTAGAATATGGCCTAAAATTGGAAAAATTTGGGAAACAATCTATACAATGGTAAATATGACGACTTCCCTAACGAGATAACTTATCCAATGGGAGTTTAGAATCACTAAATTTTTAATAATACTCTATTAGATGACTCATATATGGAATTGAAACATGGACTAGGAGGAGCACCCAAACCCCCCTAAAAGAGACCAAGATGAAATCAAGATCGTCATGTGAAAATGGATTCCTACATTCAATGGATCATCTGACATCTTAATCATAGATCTATGGATCAACTCTATTGAAATGATATTATCCATAATTTAATGTTCCTTGAATTTTAAGTTTATTCTAGATATTTATCTTATAGAAGGTGAATATGATCAGTGGTCAACATTGATCTGGAGTATGAAGCCTGAGGAAGAGATCGAAGCAATGGAGTGGGGTAATTCTGAATAAAGTTTTCAATAAATATTTTACTCAAAGCCTATATCATAAAATATAATGGTATTTCTTGAAACTAAATAAGTTAGATGAAACAAATATTAGGGATTACAAGGAAAATATTAGAATACTTGCATGATACACCATTAGTTTTTTCATTAACCCTGAATACAATGTTAAACTCTTCATTGGTGATATAATTCCTAGTCTACGAAAAACCCTAGAGATCCATGATGTTGATAGCTATGAGAAATTATCTTATGTGACCTCAAATTCAAAATGGAGGTCAAAAAATCACAATGTATCATATGGATAATAAGAAGAAATTGTATTTTTATTATGGAGATCTAGTGGAGAAATCTAATAGTTCCATGAAATTTCAGCATCCTACTTATCAAAGTGGTGGAAAGTAGAACATAAAAAAATTGCCTATGGGGGATGAAAAAATGATATAGGTGGATGAGGGAAGGATACCTAACAAATAATTATTGATATAAGAAACCTGCTAATGTGATGCGGGAATATAATTCTCCATTCAGCCCTCATAACCTTGTACATTTTCATTAACTACATTTAACCACGCCACTTTGTAATCCAATTCCCTAGGACAAGTGTTTTTAGAGGCACCCAACAACCTCCAATGTAGAAAGGGTGAGATTTTTATATCATTACGGTGAAGTGAATCCAAACAATGAAGTGGTGATATGTACACTAGTTATTTATTAAAGATAAAAAATATATTTTTTTATTATAGTTCTATGAATTTCTCCATATCACAAAAGTTTAGTATAACTATTTACCTAAGGCCCCAAACAATGGAAGTAGATATGTTAGTGAAAATAACAAATGGGGAAATTATTGCATCGCATATATATAACTCCTAACCTATCACAATTTTTGGGATGGAATTATAAGAGGATCTTATGATAATTATTTTTGTTGGAATTTAAAACAACTATGTTCATGGTTTGTATTTCCCTATGTAGAGCCAAAATAAATTTTTTTTGAGAAGGAAATCTCTATCCATTTGGTGAAATGAACCATGATTTAGTTCTAGATAAAGAAGGACAGAGAATATTAATTAACACCATCATATAAATCATGGATATTATTTCTATATGATCAAGTATATCATGCTCAAATTATTGAGTCTAGGAATGAAACATCATCAAAGATATTCCTATTTTGATGGAATATGAAAATTATTTTCTTAAAGAATTGTATGGTCTTCATCCTAACCAAGAGGTTGAATTTTCAATTGAGTTTATACATGGGTTTTTTCCAATGTTGATGACACTGTATAGGATGCATTTCTTTTGAATCATGAGGTTATGAGGAAACAAATATAGTATAATAATGATTAAGGGTTCAAACACCCATTTGCTCCACAATGGGGTGTAATAGTCCTCTTCGTCAAGAAGAAGGATTGGCCAATGTGCCTTTGCATTGATTACTGTGAGCTCAACAATATCATTATAATGAAAAAGTATCATTTTCATTTGAATGATGATTTGTTTGATCAGATATGTAGATCAAAAAAATTCTCTAAGGTGGATCTTCTGTTGACATATTAGCAGGTAAGGGGGAATAAGAAAGATAAAACCATGACCATCTTTCATATAAGGTATGGGAAATATTAGTTCATTATGATGTCATTCCGACTACAAAATTATCTTATAATCTTCATGGATTTTATGAATAGAGTATTTAGAGACTACCTTGACAAATATTTTGTAGTCATTATATATGATATTATAATATACTTTAAAATTAATGACGTGCATGAGGATATTTTGAACATTGTTATAAAGAACTTACCAAAGGAGAATAATTTTTCCAAGTAAAACATGTGTGAGTTCTGGTTGAAGGAACTCTCATTATTTGTTCATATCAGCATGTGTAATGGGATATATGTGGTTTTTTCAAAGACAAAATAAATATAAGGATGGATGATTCTAGCATCTATGATAGATATCATTAGTTTTTTTAGGTTATTTGAGCATTATCGCTGATTTACTAAAAATTTCACATGGATTTAGAACCCTCTTACCACGATAACTATTAATGGAATCATGTTTTCATAGAATTATGAATGTGAAAAATTTATCAAAGAGTTTAAAAAATTGGATTATCACAGCTCATGTGATCACACTACCCACCAGTGGAGAACATTTCATGGTGTTTCGAAATGCTTTGAAGAAGGGATAGGGTTGTGTGTTAATGCAGAATGAAAAATTCACAGTCTATGCTTTAAGGTAGTTGAATGTTCATGAACATAACTATCAAATGTTTTATTTTTAGTTAGATGTAGTGATATTAACTTTAAAAATATAGAGGCATTATCTCTTTGGGAGATATTTAAAATATAGATGAATAAAAAAATATAAAATATATATTCCCATTGAAATAGATAAATATACTCTAAAAAATATGGTTATTTATGATCAAATATAATTAGTACTGAATTCATTATCATCCTTAAAAAGTGAATAATGTTGAGGATTCTCTAAGAAGGAATGATCCATCAATTTTTCCGTTGATGATAATTAAGGGGGATGAAATATACTATGATTTGAAGTGGATAGAAATGGGAATAATGCAGGAAGGAACATCATTAATGCTTTCAAAAATTATTTATCAACCATCTCTTCATGAAATATTAAAGGATGATCAAAAATATTATTCTGGAATCTAGAAGAAATTGGAAATAACAAGAAAAGGGAAATCAACAAATTTCCATGTTAATGAAGAAGGAGATTTAGGAATACACAAAAATATTCCTAGTATTTTAGAATGTTTAAGGATGCAAGGAAGAAGTCTAATGAGATGATTCAACCATTACCCATACCAATAAGGAAGTGGGAAAACATCCTCATTGAAATTGTCACTGGACATCCAAATACATCCAAAGGAAAACAATTCTATATAGGTTTTTGTGGATCATATTATTAAGACTTAAAACTACATTTTTATTCGATAGAATTTCTTACTAGATCAATATTCACAGATATACACTAAAGAAGTGGAATGGTTTCACGGAGTAAAACTATCAGTCGTACCAGATTTAGATCTACGATTCACCCCAATTTCCTATTAAATTATATAATATGATCTAATCAATGAGATGAACATTTTTAAGAAATTTCATCCTCAAACTAAAGGCCAATATAATAAGACTACCTAAACACTAGAGAATATATTGTTTGTATGTTCTATAGGATTCATTGGAGGATGGGAGCAACAAATTCCCTTGGTTGTGTTCTCTTACAACACCAACTTCCATTGGAGCAACCAAATGAACCCTTATAAGCCATTTATAGGAAGAGGTACAAAACACCTTCATGTTGGGATGATGTTGAGGAACACAAACAACAAGGTGTTTAAATAGTCGAGGAAATTGTTAAAATGTTAAAACCATTCAACAATGCATCAATGTATCTCAGAGTCGATTGAAGATATTTGTTGACAATCGTCGACAAGGCCTATTGTTTGATTTTAGAGACTTGGTATTCCTCTTGATATCTCAATGGATGAATGTGAGGAGATTTAGGAAGATTTTAATGCTTATTACAAGGTACACCGACCCTTTTGAGACCCTTTATCACATTAGAGCGGTGTCCTATTGACTAGAAGTCCAAAAAACCAATCTCAAGTACATATTGTATTCCAAGTATCCCACTTGAGGAAGTATATAACAGACCCATCACATGTACTCAATATGGAGGTGGTACCATTGGATATTTACCTTTCTTGTATAGATAAGCCAATGAATATCTTAGATCTTAGAGAAAAAGTCTATAATATAATACAATGACCCTAGTCAAACTGTTGGGATGAAACCAAATGTTTGAAGAAGAAACATAGGAACTAGGGGAAATGACGAAGAAAATATACCCTCGTCTATTGTTCTATGGGAAATGAATATTTCAAGGGTTAAATTTCTGAAGGGGGGATATTTTAATGACTTGATCTATTATAAATAAAATTCTCCTTCTTATTTTAATAAAATGTCTTATTATGAAATATAGTTATGGAAATCAAATGAAATTATTTACTTTTTTTATCTAATTGGAATTAAATGACCTATTTGTATAATTATCAATGATAATATAACTGTTTTATATTCATCACTATATTATTATAAATATATGGTTTTGAAATATCTGATTTTCAAAGAAAAAGGAAGTGAAGGCCTAAGCTAGTAGGATCATACCATATGAAGTCGATTTATCACAGCTAGAATTGTAGATATTATTTCATGACATTTCCCTAAACCAATCCCAAGCTAAGATCCATCAACATAAGCATGAGAAAATTATTTTACGGAATATGTTCATGCTCATCAATACCATGACCCAAACGATGTTCACCGAACAGCCTCATGAGAGTCCCATTATCATGCACCTTACCCTTAGGGTGTTTGCTGGTTGATTAATGATATATATAACATTACCCTTTTAATATGAGTATGTAAAATATTTTTATAGAATAATTATAATATTTTCATCCTATTATTTTTACTTTATTGATGTTTTTTATTTTTATTCAACAAAACCAAAATAATATATTTGGTAAATATTAAAATTCAGTCAACAAATGTTTTATGACGAATTAATGGATTTTGGAAGTTATTAATATTTTAATGAAATATTATTATTAAAAAAAATAATTTTGAATGATCATATAATTTTTATGAAGTCAAATGTATTTTTGATAAGGTTTCAAAAAATATTATTCTCAAAAAATCAATCATTTCTAATAAATTTCTTTTTTTATTTCAAAAGTAAAAATCAATATATTTAGAAAAATATTTAGATAAAATGATTATTATTTTTGGAATATGGATGTTAAAATTATTCAATGTATAATTTTTTATAATTCTTTAAGATAGTCATATTTCTGGGTAAAAATTCAATATCATATAAATATACTTTGTGTTTTATGACAACACGATGAACCAAACGTAAAGTAATAAGTAATATAAATGGGATCCACGACCAACTGTATTTATTTCGTTTAGGATAATTATATTTTATGTTTATTTTATTTATATTTTAATTACATTATGAATCCTCCAAGGCTTATAGTATATTTTAAGATTTTAAAATCATTTAATTAAGAGTGTCACTTGCCTCCAAATCACCAAGCATAATATTTTAATATGTTAAACCCCTACCCTTCTAAAATAATAAAAAAAATCTCCTTGGTAAATGTCTATGGTAAAAAACATGGGGTTGTTTGTGGTTTTGTATATTTTGTTATGTATAATCCGAAACCTAAATTATAAACAAATCCCACGCTTTTCGAATATAAACTCACCCAATATCTGATTTCTGTTCAGTAAAACTACATTCATCAAGTCCATATTCTTCCATATACTGTATATAGTACTATATATGTTCCCAAAAGACCTAAAAAATTCCCTCCCAAGCCTTTGGAGTCAAACACTGAAGTAAGAGATCCTCTCATTCCTCTCCCCTTTTCAATTCAATCACCATCTTTAGAATTTTTCTTTTAAATTACAATTGTTTATGATGGAATTTATTTATAAAAAAACTATATTTTCAAATGCATGTTATTTGAGTTATTTATTATTTATTATTTATCACTGACCATTTACCTATTGTTTTTCTCTGTTGAAGTTTATAAGGGACCTTCCGCACTCCTCTTTTTTCAAGAACTCCTTTGTTTTTTTCATTTTAATTTCAATTTTATTATGATTGGATATGATATTACATATTATACTTACATTCAATTTAATTTATAAATTTTGAAATATTCATTTCACTCTCATTAAGAATCCCATGATCCTTTATGTACATCTGTTACAATATAGAAATTTCATAATGATTATTTTCTATATTCATGTTTCATTATTACCTTATCCCTTCTATTTACAAAATCAATAATGTTGGGATATGATTTTAAGTTTAAATATTACATCCCATTTGATGTTAAAATAATGATATTATTCTTTTTCTCTCATCAAAAAATTTAATGAATTTTTAGTAATGTCTTTATACAGAAAAAATATCACCATGATTTTTCATTCAAAAAAATTATCTATTTAATACCAAACCCATTATTGTATCAAGGGTTATCACCTTTATCAACATATAACTATTGACTGGGGGATTACATGTATATATTCCACACTCCATGATCATTCAATAAATTAAGATGATGAATGAACCCATGTTGTATGATCTATGTTACAAACATAATCATGAGAATGAAATGATTATGATGGGTGTTCCCATATAGTGCTCTAACACATGGGTAATGTTTAGTACAATGATATGACTTGTTGGGATAGGGGTGTACCAGTTTTATTTATGGGACATTTTCCACCATGAGGTCATGGAATTTTTGCATTGACCTGTGTTTATGATTCAGTGTTTTAGGATTTTTCCACATTTCCCACGTAATGATTAACATGTTATATAATTCCTTATTATTTATGTTTCTTTTAATCCTCATTGATATTCCATTGTCTAACATGTATCACTTATTCCGTATTTATTCCCTTAATATATTGTATAGATCACACCTTTCTTAGGTTTCTCCCCTGGTTACCCATGGATGTTTATGTTTGAAGATGTATTTTTTGTTTGTTAAAAAATATTTCAATAAAAATGGTAAGGAATTTTCTTGAAATGTTGTTGTATCCCATGTTCAAGATGTTATGTTATGTACCTAATACCCAAAGACACGAGAATTATAAATATTTTGGGATGTGTTAAGATTTATTTTATGTAATAAATCAAGTGTTAATGAGTAATAAGGATAAGGGTTGTTGTATACATTCGATATTTATAGATTTTATTCCTATAAGTTCCAGTAATTAATTTAAAAATAGTCCCAAAAATTGCAAGGAAACATTTTTAATGATGGATTATTTATATATAAAATGATCTTACATGAATTAATTGTATAATAATTGTCATTATATGAATGTAAATTTATTTTAATTTATTAATAACATATTAATTTTATAAAAATAAATGATTTATAAAGAATATTTTATTATATTAATTAAAAATGAAATATTAATATAACCATATTTCTTACGAAAAGGACTATTTATCCTTCATTAGAGTTTTTCATTATTTATATCAAATTTATAATCAATTTATTAATTATTATTCAATAGTAATCTATATATCTCATTAAAATCAATGTTAATTCAGGATTATGATACATTACATATAGGAAAAATATAATATCATGATAAAGTGAAACATTAACATTAAATGTTCTAATTATTAATAACTATGATTTAGTAATCATTTTAAAATGCATTGAAAAATAAATTTAGATTAATTCAATAATATATCTTTATATTTCATAAATTGGGTCGTTCAATTCATACCATCCAATCCTATGACTATGTAATATATAATATAATATGTTAGTCACAGATCATTTATGTTTTTTGATCCATGAAAAGCTAGATATTACCGACATTAAATTTTATATAGAGTAATAAATATATTTTTATATTTTTTCTGACACATTATATAACCTTATAAAAAAATTCTAGCATGAAATAATGTTCCACTAATAAAAACAAACATGGAAACATAATCCTCATAACATAATCATTATCACTTTAATATTCCTCAAATTTATGGTTTGATCATAATACATTGACAATGTGACAGGTATTCCTCTAAAAAAATTTATTATATGATCCAAAATCTCTACTGGTTGTTCACATTTAAAATTTTCATTCTCTATTAGTACAACATCTATGTTCCGTACATGGGTAGGATCTTGTATGTACCTTCTCAAAATTAATCCATTGATAAAATTATGATATTGAGAGAGGTATATTGGAATCTCCTGGAGATAGGCTACCATCCTAAAATGGAAAAAACTATTTCAGTGAAAAATATATATATATGGGTCAATATTCCATTAAATACATTTCTCAACACCTTAATCCATGGAGATTTTTACTAGAATACATTTTGAAATACATAAAACTCCATATATCAATGACGATTGTTAACATATGTCTTCTATGAACTCTACGAAATCATAATTTTACAATGAATCGATGTAACATTATCTTCGATTTACATTTAAATCCTTTTTCCCAATAACATTAATTATCTAACATCATGGAAATAAATTATTTTCTTACAATTCCTACAATAGATGGAACTATAAGGAACCATCTAAATTCATGAGAGAATATTTTATTATATTAAATTTGAAAAGAATTTTTTATTATCTCAAGTGACATTTAATTCCACATACCACATAATAATTATAACTTCTCATTTTTTAATGTTCCTATAAAACTATGCATCTGCATTAGAATTATTTGTTGTAATATTGAAAAAAAAATTATTCATTATTTCAGAAAACTTCTCACTAACATGAAGGAAAAAATATATCCAAATTAGATATAATAGAATTTGGTACCCCATTTATCATAATATATCCATGATATATATTTGATAATACTATTCCGAAAAAAAATATTATCCAATTGTAATAAAATAAACAGACATCATAAGAAGATTGACTATAACCAGAAAACATTGTGACCTTTAGATTTTTTGGGTATACTGATGAAAACATACTCAGTGATTATTTAAATTACCATTAATATATGGCTAATCATTATAATAATATATTAGACATATTTTCCACACCCATAACATACTATAATACATTGAAATGAGATACACTTCCTGCAATATCCATTTTTCGTGTTTTCACAATAGAAAAGTATAATTGAGGTATCTATATATCTTCTTGCATCTAGGATGAATATTTAGTGATGATATTTGATATTCAACTAATAACTCCTACTTCATGTCCTGTTTTGAGGAGAAAAATTCACCATTCCTAAACTATATAATTCCAGAAAAATCATAATTTAACTATGAAACATTTTTGATATTATTTTACAATTAAACATTTTATTTATATTGAACATTAATGGAAATATATAGGGATAACTAAAAATTCCCAGGATAAAGATATTATTTTCAAATTTCATCTGTATTTCATGATATTTTTTTTGGAAATCCATATTAACTAATTTTCTTTCAATCATTATCATTAGAAAACTAGCATGGTCCTTCTAACTCAGAAGACCAGTCATGTTGTTCACCTTTCTTAGGAGGAAATAATTTGACTGTTTATATTAATTAATTAAATAAAATCATGTACTTTGGTAAATACTCAACTCTTCCTAAGTGAATATATACAATGGATTTTATGATCATCATATATATCACACCATTCACCATGTAGATAGTACCTCAAAATTGTCAACGAAAAAAATTAATATTGTCATATATAAATCATGAGTCCAATAATTTTTCTCTTGGATTTAAAATCTGAATGAAGAATAAATTCTCAACATACAATTCATTATGAAGACACATACTAGTCACTTATTTGGTTCATAATATTTTATCCCAAATAATTCTCCAATATAGGGTTTGGTTAAAATAAGTGCACTCACTACCCATATTTTTAGCCCATTAAAATAATCCTTACATTTAACTATCCAAAGGAACATTTCAAACTTCTCTTCCAACATAAATATTCTATTACATATCCATGAAAAATATCTCAAAAATAATTATTTGTATCATATTAATCCATGAAAATAGTCGATCTCGATCAATGTAGTCAGTCTGGTCCATTTATCAATAAATTTTGTCTTGGAAGGATCCACTAATATTTTCCCAAATGATATTAAATGGATTATGAATGAATCATTATGCCTATATAATTCACAAATACTGAAATTGGAAAACCATTTCACCTTCCTCTATGTATTTAGTATAATTGATAAATAATCATCATACTATTTTATGCTCATGTATCATATATGAATATAATTTATAATGAATACTTAAAACTGATCAAGGGAATCCCTAAATAATCTAATCATTAAATTAATTATCATAATAGTGTAATTCATAATTCTATATGGATTCATTTTTAATCTAAAATATTCATTCCCTGTACAAAAGTTTTACTTGGGTATATAATTCATTTCAACCATTAGCTAATGATATCAACATAAAAACCCAATTATCCAATTATATTGAGAAGACTATAATTCATAAATCTATTCATAAATATGGGTATTTGATACTTTTATTTTATATCTATCATGTTACATTATTGATAGTGAATAAAATGAAGTATTGTCCATTCATTCTTCTCAATAAAATTAATATTAATTTTCTTAGGTCAATTTGACAAAATAAATTGCAATTATTTTATATCGTGTTTATGAAATTTCATTACCACTAGTTATGGGTTATATTGAAAAAAACATAAGGACTTATTTGATGAATATTCTTGTCAACCCAAAATACATCATTATATTCATAAAAATGGATATATAATCAATATTGAGATTTTTCACTACCATTCAAGACAAATATCCCTCAATAATATGTATTGAGATGCAGAAAATGGTTGTAATTCCAATTTTATATCCATGTTCATCCCCATAATAATATGTGACCACTCATTTATTAAATATATAAAAAGTGATTACCTTATTCGGTACTTTTATAATCTTTATATATATATATAACCAATCAATGAACAAATTCGACATCAAATTCCACTAGAAGAAAAATAATATCATTTCTATTAAGAACATTATTACAGACATTAACTTGAAATTATGAAAACTGGGTTATAGATGATATCCACTTAACAATCTTGATCCACATTAGTGATTTACATAACATAACTGGTTCCTCGGTCTATGACGTATCCCTTGTATTGGGGAATATAATTGAATAATTTCCCTTTTCCCCACATATATGACTTTAATTTATTCTTAAGTCATTAAGTTGGATTTTTTTCCTTTAAAAAAAATTTATATTTCATTTATTATTATTAATTCAATACCCTTATTTTCAATACATAAATCTAATTCTCATTATATTAATACATTTTACTAGGATATTCTTCCAACATTTTTACTTGTATAAGAGATGAATCATCTTGCCAGTATGACCTATATCACTTGAACATTCATGATACTACATTTTTATCTTATTTAGTGAATTCAAAATCTCACATACATTTCAGTTTCTAATAATAATAAGAGATATATGAATAGAAAATTTCTCAGATTTTTACATTCTAACTCTTATTTCAATTTTTTCTATCATGAGTATAGTCCATTTATTTGTTGCTACATTTTTTTCGCACAATCCCTCTAGTCATATCTTTTAACTAAAACAAAAATTATATTATTCTAAGTAAAAATAATAATCAATGTAGACAATTACTTTATTTTAAAAATCGCACATTTGATATCTCAAATTATGAAAATTTATTTCAACCCATGACACATTATGTCCATCCCATATCACTATTATTTATCTTATGTTCTCAATGATTCGGTGACCTCATTCATCATAATTAATCAAAAAAAAGACAATTTTAATTAATAAAAGAATATCCCTTGGGATTTCTATACTCCATGGGTAGTTAAACCTCATTATCATGTATGATATGATGATTGAGTTGATACCCAACCATCATTTTTAGTGTTATTACACTTAGTAGTGTCTATGAAAGAGCCTGCATCCACCTATTTGCATATAGAATTGTATTTCATTTCGTGGAAACTAAACTAACATTTTAGTACCAAATAATCTATATTTAATCCTATATATAGACATATCCCAATGTTTTTCATCAATTTTTTTATGATACTAATATCTGAAAATAACCAAACCCCTCTATGAAACAAAATTAGGTGACCAATGAATAATATATATATATATGTTATATAATTTTTTATTAATTTGAAATATATAATTATCTTAGTTGTGAAATTCATTATTGACATTAGAGACTATATATATAATCATAAAATTAATGAAAAATATTTAACACACACCAAAAATATTTATAATATTCAAAATCCTTATGTTCATATCATCTGAAGGAAAATTTATATAAAATTACAAAATGAATTATAGGGATATATATTTCTTAGACCACCCATTAAATTATGAAAAAAATATATATGTTTTCCTAAATATAGTAAAAACAATAATAAATTATTTATATCATAACTCATGAAAAATAAAAAGGATTAAATTTTTTTATCATATGTAAATCAACCCATTGGAATAAAATGGGTTTCAGAGGGTCATCCTTAAAAAAATACCAACAAAATACATCTATAGATTTAATTTGGATAGTCCCATAATATCAAAAGATCCCTAAGGTATATAAACTCTTATGGAAATTGATATAGATGAAAAATAAATTTGATAAATGAATTTTAAATACAATTTTTAATTCAAGGGATAACTCATTTTATTTTAGTAAAAATTAAAATGGATAAAATTCACAGAGAAGGGGGAATTTTATTTTCACTATAATAATTTTTAAATTTTAAATATAATATTTCTTATGAATGTATAGTATAGTGGGAAATTATTTTCATGTTGTATTTTTTAAAAGAACATTTTTTCAAATATTCTAAAAATCAAAATCAGAGTTATATGGAAATTTTTTGAAAAGATAAAAAATTTTCTTTTTTAATGAACATAAATTTTAGTAATAAAAACCTCTCACAATTTTTTTTTATATTAAAAAATAATAAAATCAATTTTAAAAACATTTACATGGATGAAAAATATTCTTATTCCAAACTGGTTATATAAATTCTGATTTTTATGGAAAGATTCTCAAAAAATATTAGTATGTTACATCACAAAATATGTGATAAATATAGGAGAGTAAAATATAATATGTTTATAAAATATTATTTTAAAATTTCCCATAATGGAAATTGAAACTTGATAATCCCAAAAATTAAAGAGATTCTAACAGAAACCCTTAGCTTATGTCATATCATGCATCATGCGTGTTAAGAACTCATGTCAAATAAATATAAATTTATTATAAGCCTATTAAACATGAATATTAATTCATAAAATATATATATTTATTTATTTATTTTTTAATCACCCATCCATTAATAATTATTTATTAAAAATAATTTTTGGCTAGATATTGGTCATCTTCCATCTTGCTTTTATTATATTATTCCGATATTTTCACCATGTTTAAGTTTTATAATATCTAAAATCATAATTATTTCATAATAATTATATTATTTATTCCTTATAAAATATTTTATAACAATACATAAAATGTGTTGGTGAATAATAAATTAGATGACTCAAAGGAGAAGATAGTAAGTACATATACAAGAGTGTTGTTACAACTATTCCATGGATGGAAAGAAATAAAGTTAAATAAAAATACACCACAAAACAATCAAAATAAAAATTTAAATTTCATATATATTACAAAAAATTATTCTAATGATCATCTGTGTTTATCTGAAATGAAAAATGATTCCCATATCATTGTGGTGGTGGTTGTCCATAGGTACATTGGAGAGAGAATATCTTTTTCCAATGTGCGGTAGGGTAAAATGGTATAAAATATTTCATATTTAAATATTAATTAATATTTAATGAATATCATATAAAACCATTAAGTACATTAACATAACCACCCACAATATAGCAATGAAAACAAATTTCATCGCTATAAGGCCAGTAGTCTGTACACTCCCCCGAGTGGTGCATTCGAATAAGATTTGATAGAAATATATACGAAAAATGGTTGTGATATAAACATAAAAAAATAATTATATTTAATATATTTCTTTAGTTATAAATTTATTTTAATGAAAATTTTATGTTGATGGAAGATGAAATGAAGATGAAAACACTTGGTTAAGGATATACATCGTCATAGATAAACCTCAATTTGATATCATTTTGAATACACTTGGGTTAGTATTTAAGAAGAAAAACAACATTGTAAAATTTATACAGAAGTTGAAAATATGTTTTTGGGGAGTAATGGTGATATTAGTAGATCATGATTTTGTGAAAAATAAAGGATATGTAGTGACATTTTCTAAGTGAGACGGGAGGAAAAGAACATATTATGAACATTAAAATATAATATTTTCCCTATAATGGTAAAATCATTCCAATTTATCTCTATTGTTAATATAGGATGACATATGGTCAAAATACTTTTATCTAGTGTTATTTTTAATTTTTTGTTATTTTATCATTTTTACCATTATTTTGACAACTAATTAATGTAATTAACTATTATTTTAATAATGAATTTAACTTCATTTACAATTCATTATGAAATAAATGAAATTAACCAATTTTCCAAACTAATAAATTTTCATTTCGAATATGAATATTATTTAATCAAATTAATTTATTATAATTGTAAAAAAAATTAAAGATAAAACCATTATTCTTGAAGAAAATGGTGACATTCTATCATGACCCATCCCCTAGGGCCCGCATCGTGACTACCCCAAGCCTGACTTCCATAAGCCAGGGGCTGCCGACTAGCACCAAAGACGCAATTCCCTACAAATGGGAAGACATTGTATTTATAAAATGTAAACACACACAACCAGAGTACAAGTGGAAGCAAACACTAATAAAAAATGTTTACCAAGCATGATGAAAGTACAGTGGCCAGAAATACAATCCCAACAGTAGAGTACAAGGAAATGATAAACGGGTACAACTAAAAGACAAACAGTTGGAAGGTGTCCAGCATCTCCTGGATCATCCACCACAGATCCTACCAGAAGTGTAGGTACAGAAAGCCTCCTCAGTGCTCCATGACCATCCGTCTCATTCAGATACCGTCTCATCATGAGTTCCACCTCTGGGTACTATCCAGTCCTCATACACTCTGCCACAGTCAATGTTTTCCATCGTCTACAACCAACACAACACGGTGCGGGCATAGCCCGTGCACGGGTGAGTATAACGATACTCAGTAGGGACCCCGAGACCCTCAAGGTCTCACAAAATACAGCAATGATAAACCACAATGTAATATTTCAATGTATAACCATTACTTAGGTATATACCCATACATATTCCTATGTTATCAAGCAACCCATCTCAATCATGAGGAAAACAAAAAGGTCATTGACTTAGATCAAACCAGGATTTTCATTATCGAAACCATGGATGCTGGAGAACTCCTCATCTGTCGAGTATAGTGGCCCGGTCATGACTCCAATGCGCTACTCCCTATCCAAAGACGGCTGAGGTAATCCTCTTGTCGAGTACCGCGGTTCTACTGCCAAACCGAGCACTCCTCCGTTGTGGGTCTACCACCAAATCGGGCGCTCCCCATAATAGCCATCAGAGGTACTCCTCCTGTCGAGTACCGCGGGTCTGCTGCCAAACCAGGCATTCTGTCTGCCATGGTTATTTCGCCAAACTGGGCGCTCCGTCCACTAGGCTAGTCGAATAACTCCGAGTTGAATCGGTCAAGCATTTGTCAGGTCTACTACTACTAGGTCTCACACACTGTATGCTCATATCTGGGAGGATTCGCTCTACAAGCTACTGGTCGATACTCCATGTTTCATGAAGTCTCGCGTGGATGTATCTCAATGTACCGCCACATCATAGGGGCTCAACACAACAGAAAACGTGTCAATATGACGCCTGGTCTGTGAGTTAATAGAATTTTAGTCCCGGGTGCCCGGTTGGATTCGTGTACAAACCAACCTGATCGTGACTCAACTATACCTCGATCTCTAGTGGGGTATACTCAAAGGGATGAATATGCTCCAAGAATATCAGCGCAGTTGATGGTTCATCAAATGGACGTTAGGTGCTAAAGATATGGCCCATGAAAGTAATGGGTTAGTAATGGGCCCGGGTCTGGTTCGACCCGGTCGGACTGACTCAGCCCAACCCAGTCTGGGCCAACCCGGTATGGTTAGACATGGTCTTACTCACTAGGTCTGACTCAGCCCATTGGGTGGGTCAGCTTACAATATTTTGAACCGGTCCTCTGGGCTCTGCCCAGCGGACCGCGATGGCGGTTCAACCTGATATTCGCCATGTAGGAGGCTCGGTAACACGACCCGGGTGACTGGGCCGGTTTGACCAGCGACAGCAAGGGGGCGTCGTGGGCCGGTTCAGCAGGCCAATTGCAGGGAGGCCAGCGGGCAGGCCGCACGGGGTGCGGACGGACCGGCTGGCCTCCGGGCAGGCTACGGGTGCACCCGGCAGGGTGCGGGTGTTCCGGGCAGGGCGCGTGGTTGTTGGGTCGGGTTTCAGATGCCAGGCAGTGCACGGGGCGCACTGAGTAGTGCGCAGGGACACACCGGGCAGGAGGGTCGGGCGTCGGGGGGGGGGGGGAGGGCGGTAGGGCACCACGGGGGGCCGGGCAGTGCGCCGAGAGGGTTTCGGGAGAGCGGGCAGGGCGCCACGGGGGTGCCGGAGCGCGCCAGATAGGTCAGGCAGTGCGTGGGATGCAGGGGTGCGGGAAGCGCACCGGGGCGCCACAGGGGCGGTGTATTTCATCGAGGTCGTGGATAGCGCGACCTTTTTTCACCACCTTGGTCATCTCCGCCTCATTTCCATGTCGTCATTACATCGTCATCGACTCTATGTTTTGAAACCCCAATGGTTGCGGAGGGGTTGGTCAGTGTTCATTTGGCCCAAAACCTCCACATTAGAATGATTGCATGCGGATCATGAATTTTATTCAACATGATAAGATAAAGTGTGAAACAACATTAAACACACCCCTGCCTTTTTAATTGTCGAGAGTTCATTCATTGTGGGGGAAGGCGATGTCGTCATCATTCATCATATGCTTCCACATTCAAGCTTATGCGTTGGTCCATTGGTGACGAAGAGGAAGGATGAAGGTTCGTTGGAGAGATCCCACGTCCGAAGGGGGGTTCCGAGGAAGAAGCCGAGGAAGAAGTGTCATCACTAGCATCTTCGCTTTCTTCATTTGAGGATTTTTTTTCTCCCTATCTCTCCACTAAAGTGTGAATAAATGTTCCAGAATAATAGATTTTAATATATTATGCCCATTGGTGTGAATTAATTAAGTGGGCCCACAATTAATTAAGTTCATGTTGTTGGAACAATTATTCAGAATTTAGGAATTGAAAAAGATTGGACCGGCTCCACCAAATTAATTTCATGAGAGTTTGACATATTAAATTTGCAGAGTTTTGAGGGGGTTATAGGCTCGGGTGGTTCCCAATTAATTAAACATGAAGAGGGCCAAGGGGGATTCCTTCAATTAAATGGGGGGTTTTGAGGAGGTTTTATCCTCCTCCATTAAGAGGGGAGTTAGAGACCAAGAGGCTCTCCCTCATTAATGAGGGAGAGTTGAGAGGTTTCTTCCCCTACCAATAAATGGGGGGTTAAGCCCCATGTGGACCCAACATCATGACCTCTCATTGGAGGTTATGCTGCTTGGGTGGTCCACACCCCAATTATCCTCCCATGGGAGGTTAGGGTGTGTCGGTCCCACCACCAACTCCCACGTGGAGCTTTATAACTAACTTTACCACATGGCTTGGGTGGAAGAAAAATAAAATCGGTTTTCACTTATTTTATTTTATTAATCCACGAGAAACCCAAAAATCAACTCTTATACCCGATCATCCGTCGTCGAGGTGACAGTCGTCTTAAGAGAATACTGGCGCTACAAGTTCAACGGTGCCCTATGATTTCAATTCCAAGCACTGTTTCAAAAGAGTGAAAGAACCACATGTATGTTCACTAAACGTACACAAACAGAACTTCTGTAGTTGATTCTGGGCTCACAGGGCCTTATAATTAGTCGCCTTCAGAAACTGCGGACTCGTAAAATTCGAAAGAATTTATGAAAAAAAAAATTTCCTTGAAATTTCCGGGTCCTTAAATTACCACCACCACAGGGCTTTACATCCACATAAATATAAAACACACTCTGGGGAATCTAAAGGGGGTACTGAGCATGCATCTGAACCTCCCACTCCCATGTGATCTTCTGGAGGTTCCCATGCTACGTGTGAAAGCACACGAGAGGAATCGACCATCCGCGCAGGAACCGCTCCTGTCAATCCGCAATCTCCACTAGAACCTCTGTGAAAGTCACCCCTTCATCGATGTCCAACTCTATGTGGCCGATGATGTGTAATGGGTCGTGCACGCATCTCCTCAGCAGAGATACGTGGAAGACGTCGTGCACCCTGTGCAACTAAGGTGGAAGGGCCAGGCGGTAAGCCACTTCTCCTACTCTACTCAAGAAGTGTAGGAGTGACTATAAGATACTGTAGATTGGATGCACCATCTCTCTCCCCAAAGGATATGTGCAACATGGCCAGATACTTTGTCACCTATCCTAGTAACTGAATACCAGTCCTCATACAGAACGCATCCGCAACAACATTCCCATTCCTAGGAGTATAGATTATCTCGAAGTCATAGTCCCGGAGGAACTTAAGCCATCGTCGTTGTCTCAGGTTCAGATCCTTCTGTAAGAAGACACACCTGAGACTGTTGAGATTAGATTAATCCCTAAACCATTCGCTCAATACAATATGGTTGATACTAGCCAATTATAAGAACTCAACATCACCCTTCTTCACCTATGTTCTATAAGAGCTGCTAAGATTTCCACTTTGCCGAAAAGGGAAATCTGGTCCCATCCCTTGGATAAACCATTTCCTTTGCCTAATACAGTAAATCCTGACATGAATGGTACTAATTCATGACATGGAGAATGTCGTAAGGCTTCAATGCTACTACCAAGAGATCCAACAATTACTCTCGCCTCCAAGGGTTGAGTCACACTGTCTTCATCAGTGCGTGGTCACTAGGTCTCCTCTAGTATAAATCTTGAAAGAGAGGGTCAAGTCAAACGTTTTAACCGAAAATTCTTAGTGTTAACCACACAAAAAGGTAGGAAAGAAAATGTCACAAGGACAAGTGTCTTTTATTACTATATCTCAAAGTACAAAGAAACAAAGCAACCACATACAACGACATCAATAAAGCTAGAAGCATCATGAACAAAGGCCTCTATGACTAGAACTAGTTCCGCTCCTGTCTACCTGCTTCCAGATCTCCATGGTCATATGATTCAGCTGCCTGAAGCTGTGCTCTCCCCTGTCCACCCGTTCCCTACAGTCAGGGTGGTCCTCCTGGTGGTTGTGGTGCCTGCACCTCGAAGCGTCTTCCACCACCAGCTACACGACCAACTCCCCTACCACGTCCGCCTTCGCACTGTGGAATGTCTCGATCAAACATATAACTCTGCCTGCGAGGTCCTTCATCTATCTACTGATTGTCTGTATGGCGGGTCGGACAGTCACGTGCCATGTGACCAAGTCCACCAAAGGAGTAAAACTATCCACTCCTGGTATGCATGACTTTTTCTCAACTATGGGTGCCCTGCACAACTGATCCTGAGTCGGGCGATCGATCACCTGTAGGTCTGATCCTCTTGGACCTCTGTGTCATCTGTCTACTACCAGCTACAGAAGACACCACTGCATGTTGTCTAGTGGTGGGTCAAATTACTAGAGACTGCTCAGAATGGAAGCTCTCCACTAGGAGGGATCTCTCTAACACCCCCGCCGACATCAGGATGTTGTGGGAGACATCTAATGCTCTAATCTCTCACCTGAGCCCATGCTCGAAGGTCCAGGCCCTGATGAATGGGTCTCGAACCATATCAGCGGAGTAGCACAAGAGGTCGGTGAACCTCACTAAGTACTGCGCCACCGTCATTCTACCCTGTTGTAGATGCAGTATCTCTTATATACGCACTGCTCGAAGGATGGCTGGTATAAACTCTGCCCAGAATAGGCTCTCGAAGTCTTCCCATAGAAGTTACACCTCTTCATGCATCTAGAGCATCAGGATCCACCATCTACCTGCTGCTTCTTGAAAGAGGCTGGAAGTAAGGATCACCATGAAGTCGCCTGGTGTCCCTCCCAGTCTGAAAAATCTCTCCATAGCCTCTATCCAATCCTCATCTGCATGAGGGTTCATCTCTCCCCTAAACCTGCGTGGCCTCTGGCCTTGGAACTTGTGCAGTGCGCTCAAGAAGTGTGCACTCTCTACTGCTGGGGCTAGTGGCATCAGTGGCCCAACTAAAAGTGGTATCGCTGGTGCCTCTGCTACTGCCTCAACTTGAAAAAGTGCCTTGTACTGAGGCCTCATCGATCGGCGGGCTGTCAGTACGTACAACTCTCGGGGCTCTAGCTGGTCGTCCGCAGGGAGTCTTCCTGAAAGAAACAGATGAGACACTGTCAAAAGACTATACATGGTGAGCTAACAGAGTTTGAGTTATCTTAAATAAATCTTTTGAAAACACACACGCAATCAGTGTTTTCATGCACTGAGTCGGAAATTAGAAGTCAGGGTCCTGGTGTATGGATACATCGGCTGCCCGCACCAACACTAGACTCCATGAACTGAACACCACACTTAGTACCCTTAACACTATTGCTTCACATAAAATAAATATCAGAGTCCTATGTTATATAGTAGAACCAACTCCTCTGTTACCAATTTGTCACAACCAGTCCCCCAGGGCCCACATCGTGACTGCCACATGCCCGCCTTCCATAGGCCAGGGGCTGGTGACTAGCAGCAAAGGCGTAATTCCCTAAAAATGGGAAGGTGTTGCCTTTATAAAACATAAACACATAGAAACAGAGTACAATAGGAAGAAAAAACTAAGTAAAAACTGTGTAACAAGCATGCTGAAAGTAAAGGGGCCGGAAATTAAATCCCAACAGTAGAGTAAAAGGAAAGGAAAAACAGGTAAAACTAAAAGGCAAAAATCTGGAATGTGTCTAGAAGCTCTTGGATCATCCACCACAGATCCTACCGGAAGGGTAGGTATAGAAAGCCTCCTCCGTGCTCCATGCCCGTCCATCTCCTCGGGATACTGTCTCATCGTGAGGTCCACCTCTAGGTACCGTCCCGTCCTCATACACTCTACCTCAGTTAGTGTTGTCTGTCGTCTACAACCAACACAACGAGATGCAGGTAGAGCCAGTGCATGGGTGAGTATAACATTACTCAGTAGGGACCTTGAGACCCTCAAGGTCTAACAAAATCCCTCAAGGATAAACCACAAGGTAAAATTTCAATGGATAACCATTACTTAGGTATATGCACATACATATACCTTAGTTATCAAACAACCAATCTCAATAATGAGGAAAACACAATGGTCATTGACTCAGCTCAATCCAGGATTTTCATTATCAATACCACAGTTGCGGGAGAACTCCTCCTATGTCGAGTATAGTGGCCATGTCATGACTCAGAGGCGCTACTCAGTAACCTTGGACTACTGAGGTACTCATTCTATCGAGTATCACAGGTCTGCTACCAAACCGGGCACTCCTTTGTTGTGGGTCTGCCGCAAAACAGGGTGCGCCCCCTAATAGCCGCCATAGGTACTCCTCATGTCGAGTATCGTGGGTCTGTTGCCAAACAAAGTGCTCTATCTTCTATGGGTCTGCCGCCAAACTGGGCACTCTGTCCACTGGGCTAGTTGAATCACTCTGAGTCGAATTGGTCAAGCAATAGTCAGGTCTACAACTTCTAGGACTCTGCACGATGTATGCTTATCTCCAGGAGGATCCGCTCCACGAGATACTAGTCAATACTCATTGTGGCACGATATCTCATATGGAAGTATCTCAATGGACCACCACGTCATTGGGATCTGAACACAACATACGACATGTCAATCGGACGCCTGGTCTGTGAGTTATTAGCATTTTAGTCCAAGGGGCCCTCGTGGATTCGTGTACGAACCAAAATTACCGTGACTCAACTATACCCCGAACTCCAGTGGGGTATAGTCAAAGGGACAAATATGCTAAAAGAATACCAGCTCTGCTGACGGTTTGTCAAACGGACGTCCGGTGCCAATGATATGGCCCTAGAAGGTAATGGGTCAGTAATGGGCCTGGGTCCGGTCTGACCCGGTCGAACAGACTGTGCCCAACCCAGTCTGTGCCGACCTGGTCTGTGTCCACCTTCTTTGACTCGCTAGGTCTGACCTGGCCCAACGGTTGGGTAATCCCTCTATGTATCAACCTGTTCCACTGGACGGTTCAACCTGACAGTCGCCACATAGGCGGCTCGGTAACTTGGCCCGGGTGACCGGGCCGATTCGACCAGAGACACCGCGGGGGCGTCACGAGCCGGTTCAGCGGGTCGATGGCCGGGAGGCTAGCAGGTAGGCCACGCGGGGCGCAAGCAGACCGGTTGGATTCTGGGTATGTCGCGGGTGCACCCGACATGGTGTGGGTGCGTCGGGCAGGGCGTGTGGGTGTCGGGCAGGGTGTTTTATGCCAGGTAGCGGGCGCGGGTGCCTCAAGTAGCGCTTGAGGGCACGCCGTGTGACGCGGTAGGGCACCGGGGGTGCCAGGTAGGGTTAGAGGGAACCACGTGGTGCTGAGCAGCGCGTAGAGGGGGCGCTGGGAGCGCGGGCAGGGCGCCGCGGGGGTGTCTGAGTGCACCAGTCTAGCCGAGCAGTTTTCCATGGGGCACGGGGTAGGCCGGGCAGGGTGCCGCGGGGGCGCCGGAGTGCACCGAGCAGGCCGTGCAGCGTGCTAGGGAGCGTGGGCAGGCCTGGCGGGGCGCTGCGGGGGCACCGGAGTGCACCGGGCAGTCCAGGCATTGCATGGGATGCAGGGGTGCGGGTAGCACACTGGGGGGAGCGGGGGCGGCGTAGTTCACAGAGGTCGTTGGTAGCACGACCTTTTTTCCGCCTTCTTATTCATCACCTCATTTCCATGTCGTCGTTACATCGTCGGTGACTCAATGTTCTGAAACCACAAAGGTTATGGAGGGTTCGGGCATTGTTCATTTTTCTTGAACCCTCCACATTAGAACAATTGAAAGAGGATCATGAAGTTGATTCAACGTGAGAAGATGAATCATTAAATACCTTAAAACACACCCCTACCTTTTTAATTGTCGGGCATTTGTTCGTTGCGGGGGAAGACGATGTTGTCGTCGTTCGCCGTTTGCATCCAGTTCTGAGCTTGTGTGTCTGTCCGTTGATGACAAAGAGGAAGGGAGAAGGGTCATCGGAGAGATCCCACATCAGAAGGGGGGTTTCGAGGAAGAAGCTGAGGAAGAAGCATCGTCCCCGGTGTCTTCACTTTCATTGTTGGAGCATCCTATTCTCCCATGCTCTCCATTAAAGAGAGAATAAATGTGCCAAAATAATATATTTTAATTTATTATGCATGTTGGTGTGAATTAATTAAGTAGGCCCCACTTAATTAATTTCATGTCCTTGGCACAATTATTCAATATTTAAATATTGAAAAGAGAGGAGAGGCTCTACCGAATTAATTTCACGCGAGGTTGGAATATTAAATTTGGGGAGTTTCGAGGGGGTTAAAGGCCTAGGTGGTTCCCACCTAATTAAACATGAAGAGGGCCAAGGGGGTTTCATTCAATTAAAAGGGGATTTTGAGGAGGTTTTATCCTCCTCCGTTATGAGGGGAGTTAGATACCAATAGGCTCTCCCTCATTAATGAGGGAGAGATGAGAGGTTTCCTCCCATCCCATTAAATGGGGGGTTAAGCCCCATGTCGACCCCATGTCATAACCTCTCATGGGAGGTTATGCTACTCGGGTGGTGCCCACCCCAATTATCCTCCCATGGGAGGTTAAGGTGTGGCGGTCCCACCACCAACTCCCGTGTGGAGCTTTATAACTAACTATACCACATGGCTTGGGTTCGAAAAACATAAAATAATTTGTCATATATTTTATTTTATTAATCCACATGAAACCCAAAAACCAACTCTCATATCCGATCATCTGTCGTCGAGGTGAATGTCTTCATAAGCAAAAACTGGCGCTGCGAGTTCAATGGTGCCCTCAGATTTCAATTCCGAGCACCAGTTAAAAAGATAAAATGAACCACATGTACAATCATTGAAGGCACCAGAAAAAAACTTTAGAATTTGATTTCAGGCACATTGGGCCTCAGAATCAGTTTCCATCAGAAACTGCGGACTCGTTAAATTCTAAAGAATTTAAGAAAGAAATTTTCCTTGAAATTTTTGGGGCATTACACAATCAAGTCTATATTCTAGTATAAAATATACTTACTCTAATTATATTTTTATTAATCATAATTAGATGAAATTAAACATATTTCATTATATATATTAACTATTCTTTTCATTAAAATCATTCATCTATATTTATTATTTTTTCTTATTATGATATAAATACATTTTCATTTAAAAAATGTTTCAAAAAAATATATATTTTACCTTAAAATTATTTTCTATTACTATCTCTAAAATTAAGAACACAAGAATAATTTATCTTCTTTAATATACAAATATTTTTAAAAATATCTTTCATTAATGATAGTGTTTATAAATATAACGAGAAAATATGGTTTCTTGAAAAATATATTCGTAAACATTACATGATTTTATTTATATCATTTAAAAATGAGTATTTATTTTTATTTGAATTGTTATATATATTTATTTGAGGGAAATTATTTATTCATATATTTTATAAATTTTATTTTCTTATTCGTACCCACCAATCAAATATCTATGTTATATGCATAATAATATCTTAATCTCTATTTATTTAAGGATGGTGTTTTATGTTAAAAATTATATAGGTGATATAAAATTTAATAACGGGAAATTACAATTCAATGATAATGGGGTATTACAGGTTAATATAATCAAATTATATTTTAACATAATCAGATTAGGGAAAAATTCTACGAAATCTATAGGTCATGAACATTTATGTTTTTTGAAGGTGTTTTTACATTCATACATAGTTTCTATAAGGGGGTCATCATCGATGTTGGGATAAGTATATAGTAACATCACATTTTATTATTTAGAATGTGATTTTCATGAGGTTTGGTGTACTATCTTATAAATTTTGGCTTCCACCATTTTAATTTATAATTCATGATGTGTTATATGCTTCTTAAATGTGGAAATATTTTATGAACCCCTTGTACATGATAAAAAAACATTACACTACAGGATGATGTATTATTCAAAAAGATAAATAAATAAATCTAGTCAGAGTGAATTTATGTGATTCATGGAAATATTATTCCCCTATAATTAATTTTAGTTCCAAATTAACTTATCATGGGCATATATGGGATTTGGAGTTAAATATAATATCACAGTGGCTAGAAAAATCCTCAAATGATGCATCATGTCACCTTATGTGATAAAGAATACCAATGGTATGGTGTGTTTTACCTTAATAATTTTTTGAGGTATCATAAAAATATGATTCAATATCTACCATTAAGAAAGATATTTTCTAAAACCAGGTAACTGATGTGCCTCTATAGGGGTATCAAATATACAAACTTGTCATCTAATAACTGTTGTCATTAGGATAAGAGGCATGAGAACCATCAAGTATCTGTTCTCCATATATATATATATATATATATATGTATATATATCCAAATAATTATATTATTTAAATTTGTTGTAATTTTTTTCAACATTAATAATAATTCTCTCTTAGAAAGGGAATTCCCTTGTGTGGCCTTTTAGAACCCACCACACAATGAAACCCCCCCTCCCCACGAAGAGGTCACTTCAGAGAGAGCCCCAACCGGGAAGGAGCCGTTACCAGCCGAGATGACAGAGCGTCCTGGAGGGTGACAACCCGGGCGGCGATGGTTTGTCAAGCAATCCGTCAGCATGGGTGGGTTGCGCCTCATTTTTCCCACCCAGTCAGAAACCGGGTGACCCAGCAAGGCGAGTGGATCCTGGGGGAGAGGTTCTCCCCGAATGCGGACTCCCAGGATTTGAACCCTGTACCTCCCAAAGAACGGCGTTGTTGTACCCATCTCCTTCACCACTACACCACCGCCGAAGCGGCTTCGACATTAATAATAATTAATTGAATCTATGATTTATAAATAATTTGATGTCTACTCTCCAACTCAATGGGCCTTTAGCATATCCTTTAAAACCAACATCAAATTTTTTTAATTCATTAATATCCTAATAGTAATTATAACTAAAAATTCATTTAAGATAATGTATATTATCAATTTATAATAGAACATCATTATACATTTAATTTTTAGGTAGATTTTTATGGTTTTTTGAATTCAGAATTTTACGGATGAATCTATTAATGATCATCTATTATCCATAACAAAAAATGCACTCATAGGTTATCCCTAAATTTTTCTACAATTTATATATTATTTCTTCAGTAGTGTAATATATTAGTCGAATGTTGGGATTTTGAGAGCCCTAGAATGTTCATTATGAATCTCATATGGGAGGGATAATATTTAAATTCATCCCTAGAGTCATTATAGTTCCCCTAAACATGGATTCATTGTTATGTAGTTACTACTAAAGTACACTAGTTTTAAAGGTAAACTACATGATTAATTGGAACTGATAAAAGGTTGTGTTTCACTGATATTCACATTGTGTATATTTAATTTAGTATATATAAATATTATATTTTTTATGTTTTTGGTAATATGAAGTTCCATATATGGTAAACCATATATAGTAGTTTGATTAAGAGATAAATCCTTTTTTGAGCATCAAATATGATCATTTATATTTACTAATACCTTACTCTTTTTTATTCATATATTTCTATGTATGTTATTATCCTCCTATAATGACAATGTAATTTACTATGCATGAATTTTTTTTTTATATTTTATTATATCTTGATATGATGTTTATATTTTAAGAATGAAATTTTTTGTCCTTATTTTTTATTATTATATGTTTTATATTTTTTCTATCATTTTTTGATTTTATTGTAATGATATTAGGGGACTAATCATAAAATTAAATTGTTTGAGCCCTTTTTCCAAGTGGACTACCTCTAGTTTATGTGAAGACATAAGGAAGATCACAGGGTGTCCACTTAGCCATGTTGCGTGTGTGGGATTTGACTGAATTGATGTTACAATTTTCATTTTCTTGTGTCTCAGTAATGATATAGAGTTATTTTAATTAAATGATGTGGTATAATTATTTTGAAAATTCATATTATTATTTTTAAATAAAAAATTAAATTAAATAATTTTTATTTATTTTTATAATTATATATAATATGATATTTTAGTTTGATAGGTCTTATCATTTCATAGGTGATGTAAGGATCAGTCTTATTAAGGTATGGTTTGGGTTATTGAGATAATGTATGTGTTATCAATAATTTTCTGAATTTATTATAAAAATTCTAAAAAGTTTTTTTGTTTCTAGGACTATTTTTATTTATGTATAATATTTTCATATTATATATTTTTGTATATAATGCTTTATAAAAGATATGGAATGAATTCATTATGTTTTATTATTATTAACATTAAATAATTAAAACCTATAACTTAGTGTAAAAATAAACCCATGATGATTTATTGGTTATCGAATTACCAATTATGGGAGGATGTGAGATTAGGAATGGGTTAACATAATTTTACAAACTCTCTATGGTGATTGTGTTTAATACATGTTTTGAGGGGATATATGTTGATATATGAATTTTCTCTTTTTTTAATATTAAAAAAAATTATATTTATAAATTGTTTGATTTCATTATTACATCATTATTTTTTACTATTTCAAAATGATAAAGGTGTTATTTATACATTTAAAATTATTATTTTTTCAATTGTGGAATTTATGCTTGGATACATGGTGTTTGATTACATTTCATATTTTTTTCATTATTTTTTAATTTTGAATGGGTTTCAAATATATTATAATAGTGTAATTTTTAATTTATAATCATATGTATATATATTATATAAAATCATATTTTTAATATGTTCATTTTATTTTGACACACACCAAAGAACATAATTTTTTAAATTAATGCTAATTAATTGGAATCATCTAGGGCTATCATAAATCCTTCTATACACAGCCAATATATGTTATCTTTTTCACATATAAAACAATCACATTATGTTTATTTTTTAACATAGGGAATTCCCAATGTTGTTTACCAATGGTATCACATGGTCTTTCATTTAGGGTTTAGAGCATTTGGACTGTTGTGGTGCATCAACACCTCTATTTATTTTTCATTTACTAAATTAACACGTATATTTTGTTTAATTTTTGTATTATACCTTTTTACTCAGTTATTAATGGATATATTATATTGATAATACATTAGAATATTTAATATAAATTTTTATGTTGAATTAATTTTTTGTTGAATTTGGTATGTACCCAAAAGAATAAAAAGTGGAATATCTATTAATTAATCTCTTAGAATAAAAATGGAAAAATATAGTATATAATAACAATGAAAAATTTTGGTGATGAATTGAAATTATAATATAATATTTTTAATCATGAAATAAATTGTCTATTTTTTTATAAATACAAATACATCAACACAACTTTTCTATAAGTTATTAGATTAGTTAATAGGTTTATTCATAATGTAAAATTATATTTTTTAAAAATATGTAATTTCCCTCTACCCAATTATAAAAATGAAACTAATTCATATGATTGCACTACATTACATGTATCTTTCCAACTCCTATTTTGAGTTATGAATAAATGTTAAGTAATTTCAAATGTATATTTAAACACATCACCAACATACCCACAAATTCAAAAATATATAAATTATTAATTATTATAAAATAATCTATATGAGCATAAATATTAATAGTATTATGATTTAGAAATTTTTGACAATGATATGTAATGATATCCTCAATCATACAAAATAGTAATACCCAAATTCCTTTACAAATTCCCATACTTATCTATTTCATTAAATAATAAATATTTATTAAATATATTAGAAATAATTTCCATAATTTTTATAATATAATTTTACTAATCCAATAAACATAACACGAACAATTAAAATAAATAATAGTGATTTTCTATGTTTGAAACAAATTACAATATATTTTAAAAAATAAATTTAAAAATTCACTATTTGAAAATGGTGGATCATGTATAGAGAATGAAACAGTTCTACTAATAGGAACATTTTATATATGGTCTCAATATTTTTCACATGGATCTACTATATTTGTGGCCTTGGAGATTAACGAACCCTGAGTATGTGTATTAATGAAGGGGGACATGTGATAACCTCAATTATGACTTCATCAATATTGCATAGATTTTTACAATGATGGTTGGATAATTGATAATAATATAAATGTACCTAATCGTGTAGTGTTCAGATAACTCTCTCACTAGTAGCATATAATGAATAGATTCCTGAGATGATCATTTTTTAGTTTCAAATATTCTTCCTTGTTTTATATTTTTTGACATTTTAATATTGTTATACATGAATAATTTTAGTTGAAAAGTATACATTGTAATAATGTAATAATATCAAATATTATACCAAAACATGGTATTAATTGAAAATTTTATTTGTTGTTATTAAACAATAATCCTTTTAAAGTGTTTAAAAAATACAAGATTCCTTTTTAAATGATTTGTATGGGTTTTTTAGGTAGTCATTTCGAATAAAACCACATCATGTTATATTCAATATCATAATTATTTATTGTGTGAACTTTAATGAATATAGATGTTTTGTTCTAATAGATCATTGTATAGATCTAGAAACCCACCCATGAAATTTTGATCTGATAATTAATGTGTTCCACATCATGTTTTCATAGCAACAGGAATTATTGTTATTATTATATAATTAAATCATTTTGTATTATAAAAAAAGACAGAGAACGCTTCATTCTCAAAAATCAAGTACTATGAACTGTGGATCTATTTCATGGTTTAGAAAATTCTTTTTAGGGTCTTAACCAATATAATATTATAAAAATAAAATTTTTATATATAATGATAATTAGTGCTATCTATAATTTCTTTCAAGAACTCTATTGAAAATAAAATATATATTAGTGTATAAATCAAAATATTTTAGTTTTGGAAAATTTTTAAAAATTGTAATGAATCACTTTATAAATTCCAAAATGAAATTATCATGTCCACTGAAAAAATCAATCGAGAATTATAGGGAAAAAATTTCATTTTTTATGATAAATATAAATGTGTTTAGTATATAAATATGTTTTCTTATTAGTGGATTGTTATAAATATAGATTATGTTCATTGAAATTTATAATTGATCATTTTATAAATGTTCTTAAGGAAATATTATTTCTCCCCATACTTTATTTTTTTATAATATGATCTGTTTTTGTGATTTAATAGATTTTCCACTAATGAAAAATAATATAACAATAGTATAAAAAGAGTTGGTAGGTCATGTAAAATTTTATTATCATATACTATTATTTTTATTTAACTATTTCTCTAATTAATATTTTTTTATTTATTCAAGGATTTTATGCTTTAATAAACATATGAAAAACAAATTAAGAATATTTTTGGGGACTACTAATTCACTTCTACGAGGTGAACATTATTCACTTATGTCCACAAAATAAAATTTATGCAAGCTTCCATTAGAGTTATTTTATTCCCGATGAAGTTGTTTTTTGTATTCATGAGGACCAACGGTTTCCCAATAAAAATAAATAATTTATAATATTAATATATATTGACTAAAAAATTTCATTAATCCTTATTGGTGATAAAAATTATTATGTAAAATGAATTCAATTATGGAAAGTGTGGATAATATATGGACCATGCTAACTGAAAAATATTTTAACCAAGGTGATCTAAGATTGTGATTTATGGTCTGTTTTAATTTTTTAAAACATTATGGGTTGATTAAGAATTTTTAAATTAATGTATTTTTTAAAGAGTTAGGGAATATAGGAAAGAGTTTCTCTAATGGAGATGTTTCCTAGTGTTTTATAAAATTTGGGGTAGAAAATATATAGCTTTTTAGTGAGGATTCATCACGGTATAGAGATTAAGTGTTATTTTACCTATAGATTTTTTCAAAAAAATTATTTTTTTTAAAAAAAACTATGGATTTAAGAATATCTTTTATTTTCATAGATAAAGGAAATGTAACATTGAAGATAGTTTATGGTTTAAGTGTGTCACCACATAGAGTGTTTCATAATGAGCATAATATGATTATGGTGGATGAAATTTTAAAAAGTAAAAATTTATGAATATTATGATTGTGTGTCTACAATTTTTAAAATATTTTTTTAAATGTATACAGTGTTGGCTGTGATTTAAGAAATGTCATTTTAAGATTTTTTTAAATTAAAAGGTCATGCATGCCATGTGTTGGCATCGAAATTGGTGCCAACATGGCAATGGAAAAAAATCACCAATGGGTTTTCCTAATGAAGATCTTTTGCAAATCCCTTCAGCACCGAGAATAGAGTGAAGCTGGTTAAAAAAACTCTTCTATGACCACTATAATGAAATTATGGAAGACTCTATGATCCCAAGATATACATCCATGGACACCAAAAAGAAATTATGGAAGTCTTAGTGATCCTGATGTATGCATTAACAACCACAGTAGAGAAATGGGGAAAACCTCTATGAGTCTGATGGAGTGGCATCTGATTACGGAGGGTCATTTCATTCATGGAGTGCCCTCAAAGCATCATAAAGCTTGTTGATTATAAATTTGTTTCTCTCCCCTTAATGGATCAACACACCAACCTTTCACCTTCGATGATCTCAATTCAAAAATCACCTTTTCACTGTGAACTAGTTGGAAAATGCAATATCCAAAGTACCTGAACACTGTGAAGCAACTTTCCCTTGGAAACAATTTTCCGACACTTTATGCGGGGATTCCCTTTTAGAATTAGTTTGTCCATAAAAAAGGTAGGAGTCCCTTTTTGGTACTTAGTTCTTTACGGAGCATTGTTCCTTCATGAATCACCCTCCAAGCACATGTTCAATCCATGCCTCTGCAGGTTCATCATGTTTGATGAAGCACCCCCCTTATTGGAGATCCCTATCTCCTTTCTTCATGAAGACCATTACAATGGGAATTACCTTCTATTCCTAAAGCTCCAGAGCTTCACGAAGCCCCTCTCTATGAGGCCTTCTTCTTCGTGAACCCTTCCATCATGCATCCCTCCATGCTTGTACAAATTTATTTCAGGGTTCCTTGAGTTCTGTTTCATATAGTGTTTCCCTACCTAATGATTCATCTCATAGTCATGATAATAGATATTTCTTATTAACATAGCCACACTATCGTGAGTCCCTCAAGTGACCATCCTCCACCACATTGTAACCTGACATTTCTTGTTCCTTCCATTCCCCAATTATGTGTTGGTACAAGTTATGTAAGTCCCAAGGGTGAGGATCAGGTCCTCATCATCCAGGATCTAGTACGTTAACCATCCAAGGACCCTTGTCCCCAAAACATGATGTTAAAATTTGAGATTCAACATGTGTTGAAAGCTAGAGTAGACTTGAATGGAAATTAGCATTAGCACCCTCCCACTCGTCTCCCCATTTGGGATTTGTCACCATGTGTACCTCAGGCAGTCATTAAATAATCCTCAACACATTCTATTGGAGTGGTCTCTATACAATTTATATATCCTCCTCATACCTAAGATCACCCTCTTCAATCTTCCCTCCTATAGTAATTCCAAATGTTCATCTCACTGGGCCACTATCCATGCATAATCCCCACACTATCTTTCATGGCTGCATGTTTCTTGAACAAGATTGTGAGGTCCAATGCTAACTCTTGTTTCTCACACTACACATGACACATGTGGGGCAGAGTATATAAATGACCATGACATTTAACCGTGGCACTAACCATGCATGAAACCCATTCCTATCACCCCGCATGATGTTAAACGACACCCATTTGAACTATGTAGACATTTATCCATATCTCATAGATAGGTTATGTAGAAATCTTCTTTGAGGTTCAAGCCCTGTATTCCCCTTAATCCATATGTTCAGTGTTTTCTGCACCGGTTCACCTTAGTCCCACGTAATGTTAAACTGTATTCCATTATGAACTATATGGGTTTCGATTACCAACCACTATGATATGTAAGAAGTATCCCTAAGGTAAAACCTGCCCTATTGTAAACTCTGGTACTTATTCTTGAGGGACATACCCTACTAATGTGGTAATTCTTTTTTTCACTAATCTCCCAAGTTTGGCCACCTGGGTTGTTCTAATCTATCCATATAGATAGATAACCATGAATAATCCCCACACATCACCATACTCCACTTAAGATTTCCCCCCTTATGATGGGATGATAACCATGTGTTAGAACCAGTATATATTCAGATTTGTTTCTTCATTGTATGCCCTGATTATATTCACCATCCTAAACTACCTGGACAATGATTCCCTAACATAGTGATACATAGGAGTCCTCCCAAAGGATCAATCCCATCATCCGTTTCTTATGCTGGAATCTCCCTTATGACTTTGTGATTCCGTAAGACCATGCCACAACATGGAGGTTACATATCCTTCAGGTCCCCATCCATGCACCCATTTTCCTGACCTTCTTTCTGAGGTGTCTCATCACTCCATACATTTACTATGAGAAAATTGTTTCACCTTCACGAGGGTATGTAGGAAGCATCCATGAGGTTCAAGCCCAGTACCATCATCATAAATTTAGTTTCAACAAATTCACTCTCTCCCCCTGAAACCACCTCTATATATATCCTAATCCTTACCCAAGCCCCGAAATCCCAATTAGATCATGCCATCCACCATTTTTACTCCTTAAGAGAACCAGGGTGACTAACCATACATAATCCCCGACCATCTTCTTTATCACCTTGACATTATCATAGTAAGTTCATCCATACCATTTCTTTTTTTTGGTGGCACCCATGCAGCTAACCGTGAATAATACCCACACCACCCTTTCAAACAACATGGGTTTTTTATCCATGTCATCGAGACACAGTATATAGAATGTCACTCTGATGCTCAATCCCCTCCAATGCTAGACCATGGTGTCCCCTTTATGGGGACCACATTCTATTATCCACCCATTATGGTGTCTTCACCGACCTTCATTAGGTTAAATAATCCATTTTTGGGATGTGCCATATCAGTTCCATCCTCATCGGGTGTTCTGATCCATCCATCTGGTAAACCATGTAGGTGATCCCTTCTAGGGATGTTCCAATTTGATCAACTCTGATCAGTGATCTAATCAGTTTGATCTATCTTCAAAAGATGTTAAACACATGTCATACCCTGTGATAAACATGGGAAGCTAAGGAAAACCTTAGAGACATGTCTCTAGCATAATATTTCTCGCATTCTACATTTGATGCCTTGGGATTCTACACCCTTGAGAATCCCTCAAATAAGGGAGAATTAAGGTGTATCAGGGTTCAATTGTACAGAAATTCCAATTATGCCAAATTTGACTAATTCCCCAATGGTAGGTTGTTTCCCTAAATTAACCATTTGGAATGTCCTCAATGACGTAATGTATTTAACCATATTCCACAAAGGGATGGAACCATGAAAGAGATTCATGAAAAAATTCTTAATTTATAAGGGAGACTTGGACAAGGTGATGAATTCCATGGAATAATCCATAGAATACGGAACTGAAATCCCATAATCCTATTTCGATCATGGATTAGTCATATTTGAAGAAGTTATGAATACTTCCATCCTTTGGGGAGCTGGAATGTGAAGCAACAGACACAACCCTCACTGTCGATGAGGACATGAGGAAGTGTGCCCCTGTAAAAGCATTGGAAACAAAAAATTTGAACCCAGAATTAAAATTTTCTCCTTAAACCTTAGGTATTAGTATAATTTGAGAAATCAACAGATATGCATTTCACCATATCCAGTCTTCCAGTGCTAGGTCCGGCCACAAAAATTGTTGTCCTTGTGAGGAACTCCCCATAATTTGGGGTAGTTAATTTTGGGGAAATCCATTCTGTGACATCATCATCCTGGATCATTCAATCCAACTATGGAATATTGAATTGTGTTGGGACACTAGGAACATAATTTATACTATTTGTGATAATAGCTGAATCTTCCAGCTTTTCAGGAGCCCAGAAATAGAAACTCAGACACCTCCCAACTGTAGACGTAGGGGTAGAGTAAATGCGAATAAGACAATCCTGCATGGCTCCCCCTCCACCACTACACCATCCACAACCACGACTACTGGTATCCTACAACCCATATCACACCCATTTTTTATCTAGAAGAGGGTGATTAATACCCTTATTCGATAGTATAAACAGAAGTGGGTAATCCCAAGTTGGGATGTGGCCCCCAAATATTTGGAGGCTTCTGTTCCCCACCATCACCACCACCCAACAATGCTGTGTAGGGAACCACTTACCCCCACTATGAGGTCCTTCTCATTAGGGATCCTCCCCCAAAAAACTCCAATGAATCTTTTCCCCTATGCCAATGAGGTTTGGGATTCCCGAGTCATCCCGAATTTGACTGTTTCCCAAGATTCGCCAAGGAGGGCTCCCAGCAGCCCACGTCAATGCCGTCGTCCAGTCTCTTAGGCTGAGGAACCTGTGTTCTCTACCCCTACATCGTTAATCCTGACTCATCTAACCCAACACCAATTTCAGGTGCAAGATCAAGAAGGCACCTATTAGGGGGTGTCATATTTTATAACTTCAGTTTCCCACACCACTACTGACACATTCTATCATCCCATTATTATTAAACATCATGGGATCTTACATGATTGATGGGATAGATACCTCAGCCACCCATTGGGTAGGCTAGGATAACTCTTCTAGTTTCTGGCATGGGAAATAGGCATCACGGGACAACCCATGAAGTCCAAATATAGAATGGATTCCCTCCTTGTATCATAAGAATCCGTGGTTGAAGTCCTCCCCATTCTCGCACCCAGCATGGGAGTTCCTCACATCTCTCCACTATCAGTCCGAGCAGAGGTACACCCCATATTTTTGATGTTCTTCACAGAGCTCCTCCATATTTCAATACCACTAGATGTTGATATTTTCCCCTTATTTTAGGTTATCAATGCAATGGTCCTCCTCCCCCCATAACCTATCACCACTAAGGTCCTCCCCATGTTCAGTTTTTTCAGTACAAAGGCCCTTCTCATACCACCACTACCATCCAATGCAAAGGAGATTATTTTGTTGTAGGTAACCATAATGAAGGTCCTCCTCATGTTCTTACATACACCACTAGAGGCCCTCCCGACCCCATCAATGCTAACGAGAGAGGTCCACCCCACACATCCTTTACTCACCATGGCGTCTTTCCCCTTATTGCATTCCACATCTTCCCCAGTGCCCCCCACACCCTAGTACATCCAAGAAGAGGTTATCATTGTTCTCATCCCACATAGAGGCCCTCCCAATATATATATCAACAACCAGAGTGGAGGTACATACCGCTCTTACAACATCAGGCATGGAGGTTTCTCTCATGTTACTACCAGATCCAGTATAGGCCCTTGCCTCTCCTTCGCCATCCTACATGGACATCCTCCCTATGTTAATTATTTACCATACCCTAAAGAACCATACTAGGGATTATTGGTGAACTGTCACCATAAAACAAAGAATATGGCATAGTGGTAGATCACTATCAATCCATTCAACATTTCAGACATTGAAACATAGTGTGATTTGATGATGGATTATTCGCCCCAATCCTAGGAATTAGAAACTAGGTTAGTAACTTGGTATGTATGATTCAGCCTTCCAAGAGTTGAAATGTACCATATACCTCAATCCCTACGCAGATATATACAATAGGAGGAATATATTTCTCCCTTTCAGGGTCTATCCATGCAGTCCACTTTTTTGTAATGAGGATCATTCTCTTCCTCAACTAGAGAAAACAAAGAGTTTTTATGGGGGAGGATGATGATGAGAACCACCCAAATTCACCACCAGCGATCAATACCCTATCATAGGAAACTGTGGTCAATTCCTCATCCTATAGGGATATGGTGATGCGGTCATTATAGTTCTTGTGTGATAGCCAATTATGCATTGGTTTTTCAACCCGCGCACTGTACTCTCCTCCAACCAACCCACTTACACAGTGGTCTATATCAGTATCGTTACTAGTTACTCAACCAACCCAAATTCAAGAATGAGGAATCCAAGGGTCATATCTCGATTCCGATCAAATTAGTTTTTGAGAAATTCTCACTATAAACCATCTTTTGGAGATGTTTTGGTCGATCACCACTCCAGACATCAGCATTCTGGAGTCGCTTACCCAGGACAATGTCATTTGTTTCTGCCAAACTCTGGGGATGAAACATTTTTCTCTCTGTCAGAATTAATTGGATTATCCAACAAGCTATGAACATTATAATAAAATTATCCATAAATTCCTGTTGGTTGAGTTAGTTGTGCTTCCTATGGCTCAACACCCTGTGTCACCTGATCATCATTGGGCACTTCCACAACGATGAATTCAGAGAATCATTGTACTCAGCCACGTTATTGAGGAGGAATCTCCACATATACATATCCATGGTTAGGGATAATATTATTCCCTCCATTTTAGCAAGATATTATAACAACCAAACCTGTTTAGTCGTGTAGAGGATATTCCGCATTGATTCATCCCTATAAACATGGAATATCTCATAGAGAATGTAACTAAGGTAGGGATCATCAAATAAAAACCGCCTCTAGGGACATCACCACATCTGTTGGATCCTCTATGTGTCATCACTCGCCCTCAAATACACTCACATGAACATACAGAACATAGTGATTAATTTACCCTCAGCCAGTACCCCAACAAAGGAGAAGGTCACCCTGGGACTTATATTCCATCCAACCTCATGATTTCAGTACAAAAGATGGAGGATTACCCTATGAAGTCCACGTTACTCCAAAATCTCATAATATAGTATAAATTCATGATCATATCCTTTTCGAGGAAGTTTCATAAAAATATCCATACTATGGTGATCCCCAGTATGATATTAGTCATTGTCCACTAGGGAAATAATGGGAGGTACAGGATCCCCCAAGTGAGTTTCCTCCCTTTGATCTCAAAACCCTACTTATCCCAAAAATAAACAAGCTACATCTGAACCATCCCCTAGATTCTCCACCATCCATTCCCCTAGTAGCCCATCAGGGTGCTATCTAGGTCCTTCCGCTATCAGTTTCACAATTCTTCACTCGAGTGTCTCCTTAAGTCATTCCACCAGCCGATCCACAAGCTTATAGGCTTCTATATCATATTAAAGAACCCTCCTACACATTGGTGGTTAGCGATCCCCATCAGGATATAAACCATTTACAAGATGATCCAATGGCTCATCAAATCTCTTTCCTCAAGGCCCTTGAAACAGGTAATGTGGAAATCCCATATGTTGGAATGTTATATCAAGAATTCGTGGATAATAGGACAGTGCCCTCAAGATTTTAGAATCCTACTTTCTCCCCATTAAATGGGATGGGTGACCCCCTAAATCATCTGGAAAACATCATATCAAGGTGTGGACCAATGATGGGAATACTAGTGTATCAAGAATTCTCCAAAATCTGGTGCTTCATACAAACACTGGAAGGGGATGTGTTCATTTGGTATAGCCAACTAACCATTTGGTCTATAGCTAGTCCTGGGGATATTCATAGGAAGTTTCTGTACTAGTTCTACTCCACCACTCATAAGAACAGTATCAATGACCTCTTCAAGATAAAGAAAATGTTCGATTTGTGTTTCAAAGACTTTTTCTCTAGGTGGAAGGGCCTCACAAATTCAATCGATATGCCCCAGAATCATGAACATATATTGACAATGTGTGTGGGAAATGTCTAGAATGATTTTTTACCTTTGCTAATCGCTCATAACATGATAATTGGATTCTATGATTTCTTAGATAAGGCTCAATTCTTAATGAAATCTTTGAAGTTGTCCAAAATGGCACGCTTCTAACCACCCAAACCCCCTGCAAGAAGAGTGGAAAAGGATGATACGACTATAGTTGCATAGGTAGAGGCCCCTAGGCCACTAGAGTTTCTATCAATAGAGCCTCCTCCAATGCCACTCCATGGGCCCAACCTTTTTCTTAGCCTTATGTTTAGCATAACCTGCCCGAGAATCGTTAGGAACCACCAAATAATCCACTACTTCCACCTAGCCAAGATAATCAGGTTCCACCTCCTCATCTGGATCCAGCAACTCATTAGGACCAAGTTCCAAGGGTCCTTTTCCCCGACAGGAAAGAACTGAACTATTCTTCCAATGTAGCATAGGTCCCTAGGAATTTCTATAATGTTAGGGATCTTTTATTGTCAAGAATGTAGGATACCCCATGATGTTGATCTCACCGATCACTCAAACTATTTCCCCTATAGTTGATTCCATGAACATCCCCTCAGGCAGTGTTTTATGTTTTAGGAATGGTATTAGGATCAGGTTGACAATAATTTCATTTGGGTGGGTTTGGCCTTGGGGCTGGTAACATGTGTATCCACAAAGCTATAAATAGAAATTGAAGGTGGATAGAAGAAGGTATCTATCCATGGGGCTCAAAAGTATAATAACAGGATGGCTTAAAGAGCATTCGTTCATGCCGATTACATTATCCTTACATTCCATAATTTGTCTGAACCCCCTAAAGGCACTACACCTTCCCCAAATTTCACATTTGTGTCCACATATCATCCTTCTACATCTCATTAGAGAAAATGATGATGGAATTAGGTAAATTGAATACCCCCACTGGTTTTGAATCCATATTGTATGTTTGAAAACTTCATTCCAATATAAATGGGTATTTCCTCAAAAAATATCCCAATAATTTTGGATTCCATATCTGATGACCATGAGTATTCTTCAGAAAATACCATCACAATAGTGGACCCATAAATGTTTCTCAGTGACTATGACTGCTAGGCGGACCCTCCTAATTATCCATATAGATGTAACCATGGATACATGAATCATCATAATGCTCTAGATATTTCCCCTATCCATTTCATTAATTCTACGAAGACTATATAGTAGGTCTAGCACAGAGCACAGAATATGATATATTCCCATCCAATCTCATCAGATTTGTGGTTGTCTTTATTTGAATTCCTTGATAAGGCACATCTAGCATGACTGCATCACCATCAGCCGTGTTCAGTTATTGATCGACCTAATTTATCTGGTAACTATTGAATATTCAACTTACATGGTTCCAATAGTGAGAAAATAGACATTCCCACCCCTAGCCAGAACCTTCCGGTTCAACCAATAGTGCTCATCGTACCCCATTCCATAGAGGAACTCCTTAATGGAATAAATTTGAACCTAGAATTGATTTATGGTGTTCTTAAGAACCATTCCATCATTATTAAAAATCTATCAATCCTCTAATCTCTCCTCTTATAAAATGATATTTGTAAATACTTAGAAAAGGATTTGGGAAGCCCCCTCCGATTTCAAATAGAGGTAGCAACTACATATGTCTTCCAGGATGAGGATGCCAAGAGTGCAGAATGTAAAGACATCATCTCATTCTCAGGAGAAGATGAATTATCACCTATTCAATGGAACATATTCCCATTGTACATCACCAGCCAACATAATGAAATGGAAGTATACAGTTTCCTTTTCAACATAGGTTCTAGGATCAATCACTCCAAACATGGAAGCTCAAGAAGATAGGGATATATGAAGAATATCTAGATCCCTATGATATAATGATCCAAGGTCATGATTGGACTGAACAGAGGCTTGGTGGCCACATTCGACTGAAGACCCACTTCAGTGGCCTAGTCCCCATCACTAAATCCATGTTCATCTCACAGTACACCACCAATAATACATTGATGGGTATAGCTTAGCTCCATCTGCATGAGGATGTTCCCTCCACATATCACCAGTGCCTCAAGTACTCCCTTAATGGTCGAGTGGGTGTACAATCGGGTTAATCATCCCTCTTTACCTCTTGTAAAGATTACTATTTGGACACATAATATTAAAAGATCATGGGAAACCAAAAAGGTTGAGTACACTAATCTTTCAACTGACCCATGGACAGACTTGGATGATGCATTCATCCTCTCGATTCACAGGTTGGAAGCCACCATCCCACACATAGGACATTGCTTTTTTGTTTCTAAGATAATGGAAAGCCAAGTTCCGAGATATAAAGAATGCTGGAGGATTACATCATATTCCTATAAGAACTATGCTTGGGTGATAACAAAACTCCCAAACCTTATATAGTATCGGGATGTCCACCCAATGGAAACATCTATTCACTATACTAGTAGGTTCTGCTGATCCGGGATGAACCGACTAAACTTGATTTGTTATTACTACTTAACTATTATCAATCTTGGACCACTAGGACGAAGGCCTGATGGAATTGGATTGCCAACTTTTGTTACCATGGTTTTGGATGTGTAGAGGTCTCCTGACAAATATTCCATAATTTTATAGGCCGGAACCAGAATTCCATCACAGTTTGTTAAACCAGAATAATTTCCCCTCATCAATGATCTTCTTATTGTGGAAAATGATGAGGATATGAATGTTTCTCCTCCTTTTTGAAAAAAATGTCTCCACCACCATCGATGTGTAGGTATAGTTGAATCTCGTTACCGAGGAAGATCCAATGTCAACACGGATATGCGTACCAATTCCTTTAGAAAAGAAACAATAGTATGTGGATTTATTGAAGAATCATCAGGATGTATTCTCATGGTGCTATAATGAGATTCATGCACTAGATCCCAATGTCGTCCTCCGCCATCTCAGTTTATTAATTGGTCATTGAAGTTTCTAACCACCTCCTATAGAGATGCACCCATCTCATGATGCTGTGGTTGAGGTCAATGTTGACATGCTCCTCAAAATCAACTTCATCAAGGAATTCCAGTACTATAGGTGGATAGCCAATAAAATTCCCATCAGGAAGAAGAACAGACAGATCAGAGTCTACATTGACTTCTTGAATATTAAATGTCATTATCCGAAAGATGATTTTCCCCTTCCTGTGACAGAGATGTTGATCAATACCCCTACTAGAATCCAAGATCCCTCATTCATGGATGGGTATTTTTTTATATGTAAATCTGAATGGCCCTCGATGACAAATATTCCATAAACTTTAGAGCACTGCAAGGTATCTTCAGTTACCATTTAAGTATTTACGTCTAAAGAATGTATGATCCAACAACCAACATTCTATTCACCATATATTCATATCAATCCTCATGACTTTAGTGTAATGCTACATGGATGATCTTTTGGTCAAATGCCACCATCATCAGGACCATCTCCAAGATCATGGGAATGTGTTCAACTTCCTCCACTCCATCCAACTGATGATGAACACCATGAAGTGTGCCTTTAGGGTTACCTATTTAATGTTTCTTGGCTTCTTTGTAAGGTATATATGCATCGAGATCGATCCATAGAAAATCAAGGCTATCAGTTAGATTCCTCCCCTGAGAAACCTTCAATAGCTCTAAGGATTTCAAGGCCACTTAGCCTACATAATTAAGTTAATTGAAAACATTTTTGGAAAGTTTAATTCATATTCTCATCTAATGAAGAAAGGGTCCATCTACTAGTGGGATGAATAATATCATACCACTTTTGATGAAATCAATCAGTAGCTGCTCTAGCCTCCAGTTTTGAGGCCACCCATCTTTGGAAAGCCACTTACCCTTTAGGTGACCACCCTAGACTTGTCCCTTATCACCCTTATCATTCAGAATAATAATGATGGGATAGATAATAGGTTATAATATCTCAGTCTCATGCTCCTCAATACAATGACTAGATATTACTCTATCTAAAATAACTTCCTTGTATTAGTTTTTTATGTGAATAAATTGTTGCACTACTTGAAGAACCATGATATACATTTGGTGTCCCATGTGGACCATCTAAAGTATATTCTGATCCACCTTATAATGATAGGCCATCTATCTGGGTGGGAAGTTATCCTTCAGCTATTCGATATATGGTTTCTTCCACAGAAATCATCCTTGGGTTAGGAATTAACAGAATATTTTTCCTCCCATCATGCCCCTGAATATTAGTCTTAGGATCCTGACATCCCAGATAATATCATCCTCTTAGTGGATATGTTTTTCCATGTTGAAATATGCATTTATATGGTGCTTCATGTAGCCCAACTAGAAGAAGACTCAACGACCCCATACTCAATAAAGTAGGCCCTGAGTATCATCTTCATTACGCCTTCACATGTGGTATTTCCCTTCTCATTATTTTTGTAAAAATTATTAAAAAACAACAAATTCGAGTATAATGGCCCTATAATTAGTCTTTATTTGGCCCTTGAGATTGATTTTCCCCAAATACGTGGGAAGGGGGACTTTTCACTAGCCATTATGAAAATAAATGATGACTGTGTTGTGAGAAAGACAGAGATTGTGCCCTTTTAGAGAATTCACAACATATGATGGCCTGTATCCTCTCTTTGCTGGAGTTTAGTAACATCCTAAGGTTACAAAATGGTCAATCTGAGGCCTTAGATAGCCCTTCCACCTCTCTTTTAGAACCATACCAATACGAAATTCTTATCCATGTGGTGCATCGAAGAACCATCACTACCATCACTCTGGATAATGATGAAAATAATAATTTAGGCCATTTAATCATTGATTCATCCACATAGGGACCTCTTGGTAACCCATTGTTGGAAGAATACCTTTTTAGAATACCTCCCACATGGAAATCTCCGGACAGATGGAGCCAAACGTGAGAGAATCCATCCATGTGAAGGGAAATTTACCCTCCAGAGTGGTCCCATCCTAATGGATCCTCTACAAACATGGATTTGACAGAGTTATCATCTTTTCATTCCTGAAGGTGATATCTCCCAAGTGGTGTTGGAAGCCCAAGCCAATTCATGTAGATCTCATCAGGATAGGTCAAAACATTTCCACCATATCCAATGGTTGGGATACTATTGGCCCACCTTATACTATGATTGTATCAAGTTATCCAAGAGGTTTCATGCATGTCATATCCATTCAATCTTTTTTTTCATCAACCTCTAGAACCCCTTCCAAAATAATTACTCTTGGAACGTTACGATCCTGGGGATGAATGTCCTGGGACCTCATTCACTAGCAATAAATCACTAGTGGAGGTTCGTTTTGACCTTCACATATTTCTTCTCCATGTGGGAACAAGAAATTCCACTCAAGGATGTCATGGCCCATTCTATCATTGATTTCATGATATCCAACATCATCCATTGATTCAGAGTCCCTCACACCATCCTCACTGATAATGGCCCCAAATTTTTAGAAACTATGTTGACGAAATTTTATACTAAGTAAAAAATTGAATCTAATAAAACATGTCACTATAATGAGCATTAAAATGGGTTGAACAATGTGTTAAAAAAGACCCACTCTATAATTTTTCAAAATAAGGTTGTCCCAATAAAAAATAGTTTCCAGAAAAGCTCCATAGTTCTCTATGGAAATACTATACGATGACTCATAATTCTACCTATGTAACCCCATATTACATGGTGTATAGTGCATAGGAAATCCTACCACCCAAGATTCTGTAATCATCACTCCACATGCTTTTTTATGATGAGAATATTTTATAAAATATAACCAAAGTCTTTCTGGATAAGCTATAATCCCTTGATGAGAATTAGCTTTGAGAAATATACAATCTTTAGGGATACTAGAACAACATATCCAAGGCTTTCAACAAGAATGTTCACCTCTGATCGTTCCTTTAGGGTACCATGATGTTGTCCCTAAGAACGCTGATGGTACCCATTAGGAAACCACCTATGTTAGAGGCTATGCGGTAGAGGACTTATTAAATTCAATAGGTTTACCCAAACGTTACATACTCTTTGATTACCATGGATGGAGAGTGTATCACTCCACATACTAATGAGAAATTAATCCATAATTACATCACATGAGGATCTCTTTTGTCCTACATGATGTTAGACTACTCCATCTGGTTTGTAGGATGTAAAACTACCCAACATAATCATCCCACATAATGAAAAACTACACCAAATGTCCTAGATTATGTTATACTATAAGCCCCATTTTCATTTATCCCATCTTACATGATGTTTAACTATCACCTTCATCATTACTGTGTGACGTTAAACTACACAGAATTCCAAAAAACTTTATTTCTTGATGCATTTCATTAGGGGATACATAGGAATGGTTGAACATTGCATCTTCGAGTCTAGACTCAATTTCCTCCATTTTCAGCATCGTGACCAGAGGTTCCTCCTGGGAGCGCATGGAGTGGTATGATACCTCTCTGGTTCTCATTCATGTTGTTTTTGCAACAGTCGCACTATTCACTTCCCATAAAAATAATTCTTCTTCCACCTTAATCCTTATCTAATGCCTTTATGTTGAATGAAATTCCATAACTACATTTGGCTTGTTTCTTACCCTTTTAAAATAAATTGAAATACCCAAAAAATTTGTTCTTGGGTCAAACCCCCGGTTCCAAAAATCCTATCAATTTTCTAGACACTCGACCTGAGTGCCTGGGGATCACGTGGTGGGGTGTGGCATTCTATTATCCACATTCATGTTGGGTTTACAACTACCCCATCAATATCAATCATTAGGGATATTTCCATTTACCAATTTCCTTTCCACATGTTTTTAAACTGTTCGGTATTTCATAACTACCTATGACTTGATTCCCACTTTTATGGAATATATAGGAATACCCAACCATTTTTTCTTTGGTTCGAGCCCTAGGTTCTTTTACCTGTCCGAACCTTCCTATACATACCTCGTTGTCTGAGTAACATGAACATAAACTCATATATATCTCATCCCATATGACATTAAAATGATCCGACTGTAACATCCCAAGTAAATAATGAATAAAACATTTTCCTATTTATTAATAATTACGAATTAAATATTAATTTTACTTTAATGGGGTTGCTATGTTTGATAGCGTACCTGATACTCAACAAAGAGTTTCTTTGAAATCTTACGTTGTACACTAGTAAAAAAATAATATTATTTTTAATAATAGTTAACGCATAGCCGTTGTATTGGCAGGAATGGATAGAAATAACTAAAATATGATTATATATGTTTTTTAAATGTTTTTACATTTATCCAATAAAAGATAAGGGCTTAAAATACGGAAAGAATTCAATTTTAGGTGTATATGCCCAAGTTTTCACTGAAGGTTCACATATCGCCTTTTGATGGAGAACCGTCATTAAATATAGTTTTGTTCACTCTTATACATTTTATTGGACCAATTAAAACTCTTCTATAGAATCGGGACATCAAAATTTACTTTGTGTATATTTTTGGTATCTTTCCGATAAAGTTCATTTTTTAATTAATAGTGTAAAATGTTGTATTTTAATTCAAAAACTATTTTTAATATAATTTATTTATATGATTATATTATCTTTTGAATTGGTTTTAAAGTGAAATTAGAATATATTTTTACCATTAAATCCAATATTGTTCGTTTTAATTAATTTCACATTGAAATCAGACTTAAACTAGTGTCAATCTTTTGATACTTATTATTTCATAAAAACACGCTATTTTCTCGGACAGCGGGAATTAATTATTAAATTAATTAATGAAACTTATATGTTTTGAATTTTGTAAAATGGACTTCATTTTTGAATTTGGAATATCAAATATAGATTAGGGTGATGTTTTGGTATTTTTCTGAAAAACTTCAATTTTTGATGAATAGTGAAACCACTAAGTGGTACTTAAAAAAATGATTTTTCGTTTAAATGAAATTTTACCACCTCTGTGTTTTGAATTTCAAAAATCTGACATACACGGTTGTCATTAAGAAGTAAAATGTGGTTCAATGGGATTAAAATAATTTTTTGGTGAATAGTAACTTATTACGTTTTAATCGCGATTAGAGGTAATTAGTGTAATTTAAGGTAAAAAAAATGTTTTAATAATATGAAATGAACTTGACACATGTCCTAACCTCATTGGATGTGTCATGGCCGACCAAGACAATCCATGGGTCAACTTGGGGACCCCATGGAGCCACTTTAGTTGGAAAATGACATTAATACCTTTTTATTTAATGTTAAAATATTAATGTCACAAACATGAGTTGTTTAACTAAAAAAAATTTTACATGGGGTTATACTAATCATATTTTTGACTATAAATATTAATTAGAAATATAATTATATTTCCTACATCATGATAATTTTTTTTATAATTTTTAGATATTAAATAAATTAAATTATTTTTGACATCATGATGATGCAACGATTACGTCATTAATAAAGGATTTAAATAAAATGAAATGATAATGTAAAATCTATTACCTACACATGTCCAAAACCCATTGTATGGGTTTATTTAGAACCCTTATCACCTTATCCTCAAAACACATCAATGTGGTACCATTAAAATACTAAACTCATTCTAAAATAAAGTAACATTTCCTTACCTTCCAAGAGTGCCCCTCCTCTCCTCTTATAAATGACCCCCACCTCTACCACCTTACCCACACTTCAAAAGCCTTTGTCTCGGCCAAACCCTTCCCATTTTGTCTCTCCACATCCCTCTATTACCCTTTGAAGCCTCACTTTGGGCAGAAGTCTTCCCAAGGAAGCCATTGAGCTCAAATCAAAGAGAGTTACCCGATTTTAAGGTGATGTCTTCACTTGTGTTCTTTTGTTTTATTTTGCTTCTCCAACCCCCTAAACTCTTTTTATTCATTTCTTTTGTAACAAGTACAGTATATACAATATACTATGATGTTTTTATAAGAAGAATTCGAGCTACACTTACACACATCTACATCTAAGGGTTAAAGAACATGCTGTTTCTGTGGTTGGCGAATTTCTGTCTCACGAAATGATGATTGTTCAATCTTCTCTTAAACACCATTAATGGTGGCCATTAAGATGTCACTCTAATTATATATTATATATATTATGTTTATGTTTTCCTTATGCTTCTTTATTTTTCATTTGTGGTTTCCCTTTATGGTTTCCATTGTGGGTAAACACGATAATTTCATTTTAGGAAGTGCGGACTACCGCCCCCTCAAAGTGATGTGAATCGTTAATGCCATATTTGGGACGTATAAAAGATGGATTTAAAATTATTATATATTATGTTATACTGGAATTATAATATTCCTCTATATCATTATTATTTCTTTCCATTAATGTATGAGATAGAAATTAAAGTAGTGTTCATGCGTACGTAAGGCTTACCGTCTCCATGAACGGTGCATTTCATTTCTTATCCCCAAATGTAATGTACTATTATAAGTAAATGTTTATAATGGATATATATAATTTATTTTACATATAAAAGATGAATATAATACTGGAATTAAAATATACATACCTCTCATTTAGTTTTAATTCCATTAATATGACAAGGAAATGAAAGTAGCGTTCATGCGTACGTACGGCTTACCGTCTCCATGAATGGTGCATTTCATTTCTTACCTCTAAATGATTATTTATTATTATAAATACATGTATATGATGGATATATATGATATATACGATATCCAAATCATGAATATCATTCTGGATATAATGAACCTTTGACCACACGAACAACATGTAATTGTAAGAAGTTCACTTTTGACTCAAGTACCAAATATCGACAAATGACCGTTATCAACTTAAATGACTAAATAATGTTCATAACATGGTAATAAGTGATATAAAAGGAATAATGAACTTGAAAAAAGTTCTTAATCAAGTATAAATTAACTCAAGTTTATTATTCAGGATGTTAAAGAATGATTGAGTCAAGTTGGACCCGAGGTAAGGGACTTCGTCTCAATCTCCTTTCATTGAGGCATATTTTGTTTTATAGACAACTTTCTTTTATACGGTGTATAAAACCCGTTGACATTTACTTTTATACAAAATGAATCTTTTTTCTACGAAGTGATTTACAAAACGACAAAAATGAATGTTTCTTTTAACATACGCGGTGACAACGACCTTTTCCGCCGCTGCAAGTATTATTTGGTCTTTGGCTTCCTGAACAAGCCGTAATGTTTTTTTTAAAATAAAATAAATACCATATAATATTTTATGTATTTTCGTTTTGAAATTGGTTTTTATAATGGATTTCTTATGTCAATATATTTAAGTGATATATTGTGATCAAAGTGTGGAAATGTTTTCTTTCCATTATATTTGTTTTATGTCTTATGATTTTTTATAATGGTACTTGGACATTTGATGGGTGGTTACGTGATAAACCATATGATGGGTGGTGCCATGAATACCAGGACAGGTGGTTATGTTATAACCTCCAATGCATTGGGTATGGAAGTCGGCTGTATGGCTATTCCATTAAGTATGTATGGAAGTAGGCCGTATGGATATTCCATTAAGTGATATGAGTGTAAGTTGACCGTATGGTTATTTCATTTAAGTATGTTTATGTCCCAAGTTACCTTTATATGTTATGTTTTCTTTATATGGTTTTTATGGTAATATTTTGGTTACAAAAGGGTAAGTAATGATCTTTTTTTTTAGTGAAGATTTTTTTCTACTTCATAAAGGTGAAAAGTATTACATTGATAAAGTATACATAGTTTACTTGTTGTTTTGATAAACTAACTGTTTTCATTATTTATGTATCCCTTATTGAGCTTTTTATGCTCACCCCATGTTTTTTTGATATGTTTATCACAGGACTTAATGTGGAATAGGTTCAAGGATGGGATCAAGGGAATGTCATGCTATATAAAACAAGGAACTACACATGTTTCTTTTTATGAGTTTTTTTATTCTATGGAAACTTAGTAGAAGTGTCTAATTTGTGATCTTTTGAGATGTAATAGTTATGTTCTAATTCTCTAAAACTCTAAACCTGAAAAGATCCTCAATGTGAATTATTAATTTAATTCAATATTATGTAAGGTTTAAGGTCGGGGCCTTATAGTTGGTATCATAGGTTGGTTTAGACAACTTTAGGAGTTATAAAAGTGTAAAATTATAAGTTAATTTATGGTATGATTGAAATGATATACCATTTAAAGATTACCATGTTTCTTCGCCTAAGATATTTCTGTGTTCAGAATGTTTTTCCGAAGAGGAAACAAATCAGCTATGTTGGGACGACATCAGGAGGAAGACAACCGTCCAAATCAGTAACCTGAGATGGTGGAATCGGAACTGAACAGTTTGTTGCAGTGATGACACAGTTGACTCAGGCTATAAATGGTGGTGGTATCCATGCACGAGATCATCCAGATAAACTACAAAGGAACATGTCAGTGGTGGAACATTTCATGAGGCAACATCCCCCATCATTCAGAGGATCATATGACCCCGTGCAAGATGAAGGGTGGATTAAAGCACTAGAGAAGATTTTTGATGTCATGCGGTGTTCGGAACATCAAAAGGTTAGTCTTGTTGTTTACCATTTTGAAGGTGAAGCAGATCAGTGGTGGTCGTTAGTGAAAAATATAAGGGATATTGATGAGATTGAGGATCTTCACTGGGACTAATTCAAAGGTATGTTTCTTGAGAATTATTTTCCTAAGGTGGTTCATCTTAGGATGGAAAAACAGTTCCTAGAGTTGAGGCAGCAGGATGATTCAATGGCTACTTATGAAGAAAAGTTCACTCGATTGGCAAGGTATTCTCCAAACTTCATACGAGATCTTGATAGTAAAATAAACCGTTTTTACTCAGGGTTAAATCCAATGTATCGAAGGGCATTAGCTTCTCATGAGTTCAAAAGAAATGAAAAACTTGTTCGATGTGCGGAGAAGGTGGAAATGGAGTTTTCCGATGATCAGGTGTTCTATGACAAAAAACAGAATAAGAGGTCCAGTTGGCAGGAAAAAGGGAAGAATTCATCAAAGAAGCAAGGATGTAAGAAAACCAAATATCCATCCTGTGAGAAGTGTGGTAAAATGAATCCTGTAGAATGTTTATCCAAGTCTGTTAAGTGCTTTCAGTGTGGTAAGTCTGGTCATATTGCTTGTAACTGTAAGGAGAAAGATCAAGCATTAAATGAAAATCCAGCGGTAAGATGTTTTAAGTGTAATGAAATGGGTCATTATGGAAATGAGTGTCTAACGAAGAACTCAACTAGGGGAAAGCAGCCAGACTACAAGTAGAAAGGGGTGGTGAAATCCTTTTCAACGACCTCATTAGATGTTGGTCCATCGAATGAAGTGGTATTAGGTACACTGTTTGTTTGTTCAGATTATGCCAATGTGTTGTTTGATTCAGGGTCTACGAACTCTTTCATTTCTGAGAAGTTTTATAGTAAATTGGAAATTCCATCTCAAGATATGAATCCTGAACTTATTGTAAAAACACTCGGAGGGAACGTTGGGACAAAAATGAATTATAAGAACCTTCCTATCCTTGTGTGTTGAAAGAATCTACCAGAAAACCTTATTGTTTTGCCTCTAGTAGAGTTTGATGTTATTTTGGGCATGGATTGGCTTTCTGTTTATCATGCTAAGAATGACTGTAGAGCTAAAATGGTTTCTTTTCAGAAAGATTTTTAGGTTGTGTACAAGAATGAACCCTTGATTTTGATAACATATCAGGAAGTTGAGAAACTAGTAAAAGATGGAAATGAATGTTACCTTTCACATATTGTTGAAAATAATGGAACTGTTCTGATTAATGATGAGCCAGTGGTAAATGAGTATCTTGATGTTTTTCTTGATGAGTTGCCTGGTATTATTCATGATCATAAAGTTGAATTTATTGTTGACTTAGTTCCTGATTCTAAGCCAATTTCAAAACCCCCTTATCGAATGGCTCAAGTTGAACTTTTAGAGTTAAAGAAGCAATTACAGGAGTTATTAGATAAAGGTTTCATTCGACCTAGCACATCATCATCGGGTGATCCTGTCTTGTTTTTTAAAAATAAAGATGGCCCAATGAGACTTTTCATTGATTATAGATCCTTGAAAAATATTACTATTAAGAACAAGTATCATTTGCCTCATATCGATGATTTGTTTGATCATCTCCACGGAGCTCAGTATTTTTCGAAGATTGACTTGATGTCGGGGTACCATCAGTTGAAAGTAAAAGAAGAAGCCGTTCTGAAGACTGCGTTCCGTACTAGATATGGCCATTACGAATTTGTAGTTATGCCTTTTGTGTCAACCAATGCACCGACTGTATTCATGGACCTTATGAATATAATTTTCCATGAGTTCTTGGATAAGTTTGTTGTTGTTTTCATTGATGATATTTTGGTGTTTTCTAAAAGTAAATAGGAGTATGAATGTAATTTAAGGGTTATCTTGCAAACCTTAAAAGAAAAGAAACTATATGGAAAATTCAGAAAGTGTGAGTTTTGGTTACAACAAATTTCTTTCCTGGGTCACATTTTTTAAAAATATGGCATAATTATTGATCCTGCTAAAACAAAAGTTGTTGAAGAATGGCCAAGACCCACAAATGTAACCGAGATCGGTAGTTTTCTTGGTTTGGAAGGTTACTACCGAAGGTTTGTTGAAAATTTTTCATGGTTATCTAGTCCAATGACTAAGCTAACTCGGAAAGGTGTTAAGTTTATCTAGACAAAAGAATGTGATGATTTTTTTTCAGGAGTTGAAAAGAAGATTGTTGAATGCTCCAGTTTTGGCACTTCCTTCCAAGAATGGTGAGTTTGTTATATACAGTGATGCTTTGTTGAAGGGACTTGGCTGTGTCCTTATGCAGAATGATCAGGTAATTTCTTATTCTTCACGTCAGTTGAGAACTCATGAGGTAAATTACCCTACACATGATTTGGATTTTGCTTCTGTTGTTTTCTCTTTAAAAATTTGGAGGCATCATTTGTATGAAGTAAAGTGTGAAATATATACTGATCATAAATGTTTAAAGTATATATTCTCTCAGAATGAATGGAACTTGAGACAGAGGAGATGGATGGAATTAATCAAGGATTATGATTGTACAATTCACTACCAGCCGGGAAAAGAAAATAAAGTGGCAGATGCTTTGAGTCGAAAATCGAATGCTTCATTAACCATGCTACGTTTGGAATGAGATCCTTTGGTTTTTGATTTGATGAACATTGGAATAGAAGTTGTTGGTGCAGGAAGTTCTTCTATTTTGTTTCAGGTATTAGTGAGATCATCCCTATCAGACAGAATTAAGCAAGCACAGAGGGAAGATAGTGAGTTGCAGAAAAAGGTAGAGCTTGTTCATAAGGGTAAGTTTCCTGAATTAAACATTGATAATGATTGTGTTTTGAGGTTTGGGAAGAGAATATGTGTTCCTTGTGATTCACAGTTGAAGAATGAGTTGTTATGTGAGGCTCATAGTTCCCCGTTTTCAGTTCATCCTGGCAGTACTAAGATGTACAGAGATCTGTGGGAGTATTACTGGTGGGATTGAATGAAAATGGATATTGCTGATTTTACTGTGAAGTTTCTGACTTGTCGGCATGTTAAAGCAGAGTGGAAGTTACTGAATGGGATGCTTCAGCCATTACCAGTACCAGAGTGGAAATGGGAAAACATATCCATGGACTTTGTTGTGGGATTACCGATGACATCTTGAGGTAATAATGCAATATGGGTTATTGTTGATCGCTTGACTAAATATGCTCATTTCCTTGTTATAGGAGATACTTTTTCACTAGATCAACTTTCCCGTTTGTATCTTAAAACGATATTCAGGTTACATGGAGTTCCTCTCTCCATTGTGTCCAACCGTGATCCCAGGTTTACTTCTATCTTTTGGAAAAGCCTTCAGAAGTCGTTTGGTACTGAATTAAATTTTAGTTCAGCTTTTCATCCTCAATCAGATGGGAAGTCAGAACGAACAATTTAGACCTTGGAGGATATGCTACGATCTTGTTCGATTGATTATCAGGGAAGTTGATACCAACATCTTTCTTTGGTTGAGTTTTCTTATAATAACAGTTTTCATTCCAGTATACAGATGGCACCATTTGAGGCATTATATGGGAAGCGGTGTCGAACTCCAGCATTTTGGGATGAAGTGGGTGAAAGGAAGCTGATGGGACCAGAATTGGTAGAAGAGATGGCAGAAAAAGTTCAGTTGATTCAGAAACACCTGAGAATAGCTCAAAGCAGGCAGAAGAGTTATGCAGATAACCGGAGGAAGGATCTATCTTTCGAGGTGGGTGATCATGTGTTTCTCAAGGTTTCTCCATGGAAAAGTATGATGAGATTTGGTAAGAAAGGAAAGCTGAGTCCAAGGTTCATTAGACCATATGAAATTCTGGAGAGATTTGGATCAGTTTCTTATCGAGTGTCTTTACCTCCGAGTTTATCTTATGTACACAATGTTTTTCATGGTTCGATGTTGAGGAAGTACATGCCAGATCCATCTCATGTTTTGAGTCCATAGGTAGTTCAGCTGGAAGAGAACCTACCTTATGAAGAACAACCAGTCCAGATTCTTGACTGAAGAGAGCAAGTGTTGCGAAATAAGGTAATTCACCAGGTAAAGGTTTTGTGGAAAACCATATGGTTGAAGAGGCAACGTGGGAATATGAAAATGGTATGAGGGATAAATACCCCCACTTATTTTGATAAGTGAATAAAATTGCGAGGATGCAATTCTCAAAAGTGGGAAGGATGTAACATCACAGGTAAATAATGAATAAAACATTTTCATATTTATTAATATTTACGAATTAAATATTAATTTTACTTTAAATGGGTTGTTATGTTCGATAGCATACCTGTTACGCAACAAAGAGTTTCTTTGAAATCTTACGTTGCACACTAGTAATAAAATAATATTATTTTTAATGATAGTTAACAAATAGATGTTGTATTGGCGGGAATGGATAGAAATAACTAAAATATGATTGTATATGTTTATAAATGTTTTTACATTTTTCCAATAAAAGATAAAGGCTTGAAATACGGAAAGAATTCAATTTTAGGCGTATATGCCCTAGTTTTCACTGAAGGTTCACTTATCACCTTTTAATGGTGAACTATCATTAAATATAGTTTTTTTCACTCATATAAATTCGATTGGACCAAATGAAACTCTTCTTCAGAATATGTACATCAAAATTTACTTTATGTAAATTTTTGGTATCTTTTCGATAAAGTTCATTTTTTAATGAATAGTGTAAAAAGTTTTATTTTAATTCAAAACCTCTTTTTAATCTAATTTATTTATATGATTAGATTATCATTTGTATTGGTTTTAAAGTGAAATTAGAATATATTTTTACCATTAAATCCAATAGTGGTCGTTGGAATTAATTTCACTTTGAAATCGGACTTAAACTAGTGTCAATCTTTTGATACTTATTATTTCATAAAAACACGCTATTTGCTCTGACAGCGGGAATTAATTATTAAATTAATTAATTCAAATTATATGTTTTGAATTTTTTAAAATGGATTTAATTTTTGAATTCGGAATATAAATGTAGCTTAGGGTGAAGTTTTGGTATTTTTCTAAAAAACTTCAATTTTTGATGAATAGTGAAACCACTAAGTGGTACTTAAAAAACTGATTTTTCGTTTAAATGAAATTTTACCACCGCTGTGTTTTGAATTTGAAAAATCTGACATAAATGGTTTTCATTAAGAAGTAAAATGTGGTTCAATGGGATTAAAATAATTTTTTGGTCAATAGTAACTTATTATGTTTTAATCACGATTAGAGGTAATTAGTGTAGTTTAAGGTAAAAATAATGTTTTAATAATATGAAATGAACTTGACACATGTCCTAACCTCATTGGATGTGTCATGGACGACAAATAAAATCCATGGGTCAACATGGAGACCCCATGGAGCCACTTTATATGGAAAATGGCATTAATACCTTTTTATTTAATGTTAAAATAAAAATGTCACAAACATGAGTTGTTTTACTAAAAAAAAAATTTCATGGGGTTATACAAATCAGATGTTTGAATATAAACATTCATTAGAAAGATAAAAAGATTTCCTACATCATGATATCTTTTTATAATTTTTAGACATTAAATAAATTAAATTATTTTTGACATCATGATGATGCATTGATTACCTCATAAATAAAGGATTTAAATAAAATGAAATGATAATGTAAAATCTATGACCAACACATGTAAAAAACCTATTGGATGGGTGTATTTATAACCCTTATCACCTTATACTCGAAACACATCAATATGGGACCATTAAAATCCGAAACTCATTCTAAAATAAAGTAACATATCCTTACCTTCCAAGAGTGCCCCTCCTCTCCTCTTATAAAAGGCCCCCACCTCTACCACCTTACCCACACTTCCAAAGCCTTTGGCTCGTCCATCCCCTGACCATTTTGTCTCTCCACATCCCTATCTTCCTCCTTTAAGCCTCACTTTGGGAAGAAGACTTCCCAAGGATGTCTTTGAGCTCAAATCTAAGAGAGTTACCTGATTTTAAGGTGATGTCTTCACTTGTGTTCTATTGTTTTATTTTGCTTCTTCAACCCCCTAAACTCTTTTTATTCATTTCTTTTGTAACAAATCCAGTATCTTAAATATACTAGGATGTTTTTATAAGAATAATTAGAGCTACACTTACACACATATACATCTAATGGTTAAAGAACATATTGTTTCTGTGGTTGGCGAATTTCTGCCTCACGAAACGATGATTGTTCAATATTCTTTTAAACACCTTTAATGGTGGACATTAAGATGTAACTCTTATTATATATGATATATATTATTTTTATGTTTTCCTTATTCTTATTTATTTTTCATTTGTGGTTTACCTTTATAGATTACATTGTGGGTAAACACGATAATTTCATTTTAGGAAGTGCGGACTACCGCCCCCTCAAAGTGATGTGATTCGTTAATGCCATATGTGGGATGTATAAAGGATGGATTTCAAGATATTATATATGATGTTATACTGGAATTATAATATACCTATATATCATTATTATTTCGTTCTATTAATGTATGAGATAGAAATGAAAGTAGCGTTCATGCGTACGTACGGCTTACCGTCTCCATGAACGATGCATTTCATTTCTTATCCCCAAATGTAATTTAATATTATAAGTACATATTTATAATGGATATATATAATGTATGTTACATATAAATGATGAATATAATTCTGGAATTAAAAAATACATACCTCTCATTTAGGTTTAAGTCCATTAATATGAAAAAGAAATGAATGTAGCGTTCATGCGTACGTACTGCTTACCGTCCCCATGAACGGTGCATTTCATTTCTTACATCTAAATGATTATGTAATATTATAAATAAATGTATATTATGGATATATATGATATATATTTTTTCCAAATCAGGAATATCATTCTGGATATAATGAACCTTTGACCACACGAACAACATGTAATTGTAAGAAGTTCACTTTTGACTCAAGTACCGAATATCGACAAACGACCGTTACCAACTTAAATGACTACATAATGTTCATAACATGGTAATAAGTGATATAAAAGGAATAATGAACTTGAAAAAGGTTCTTAATCTAGTATAAATTAACCCAAGTTTGTTATTCAGGATGTTAAAGAATGATCGAGTCAAGTCGGACCCGAGGTAAGGGACTTCGTCTCAATCTCCTTTCATTAAGGCATATTTCGTTTTATACACATCTTTATTTTATACAGTGTATAAAACCCTTTGACTTTTAATTTTATACAAAAGGAATCTTTTTCTATGAAGCGTTTTATAAAAAGTCAAAAAGGAATGTTTCTTTTAACGTACGCGGTGACAACGTCCCTTTCTGCCACCGCGAGTATTATTTGGTATTTGGCTTCCTGAACAAGAAGTAATGTTTTTTTAAATGAAATAAATACCATATACTCTTTTATGTATTTTGGTTTTGAAAATGATTTTTATAATGGATTTGTTATGTCAATATCTTTAAGTGATATATTGTGATAAATGTGTGGAAATGTTTTCTTTCCATTATATTTGTTTTATGTCTTATGATTTTTTATAATGGTACTTGGACATTTGACGGGTGGTTACGTGATAAACCATATGAAGGGTGGTGCCGTGAATACCAGGACGGGTGGTTACGTTATAACCTCCAATGCATTGGGTATGGAAGTCCACTGTATGGATATTCCATTAATTATGTATGGAAGTCAGACGCATGGCTATTCCATTAAGTGATATGAGTGGAAGTCGGCCGTATGGTTATTCCATTTAAGTATGTTTATGTCCCAAGTTACCTTTATATGTTATGTGATCTTAATATGGGTTTTATGGTAATCTTTTGGTTACAAAAGGGTGAGTAATCATATTTTATTTTAGTGAAGATTTTTTACTACTTCATAAAGGTGAAAAGTATTACATTGATAAAGTATAAATAGTTTACTTGTTGTTTTGATAAACTAACAGTTTTCATTATTTGTGTATCCTTACTGAGCTTTTTATGCTCACCCTAAGTTTTTTTGAAATTTTTTCCACAGGACTTAATGTGGAATAGGGTCAAGGATAGGATCAAGGGATTGTCATGATATATAAAACATGGAACTAGACATGTTTCTTTTTAAGAATTTTCTTATTTTATGGAAACTTAGTAGAAGTGTCTGCTTTGTAATCTTTTGAGTTGTAATAGTTATGTTCTAATTCTCTAAAACTCTAAACCTGAAAAGATCCTCAATGTGAATTATTAATTTAATTCAATATTATGTATGGTTTAAGGTCAGGTCCTTAAACCATCTTTCTTGAAAGACATTAAACTAAATAGAATTTACATTCCTTCCTACATGAACTTAAAATTGAAAGATCCCCTTTTGACCAGGGATTGTGAATGGTGTGGTATGAGACACCTTTAATCCTCATTATTTTCGGGTTAACCTACCATTACATACTAAAAACCATTAAGATAATTTCCTTTCCACATTATACTAAATTAGATGGAATTCATGAACTAAATGTGTTTTGATTCCTTCCATCACAAGATAAGTAGGAACACCCATACATTTTTTCTTTTGTCCAAACCTAGGAAAAAACATTTTCATCCTTTTTTCCCATGTAATAAGCATCCTATGATCACATGGTTTGGCATGAGGAATATTTGGTTATCATTCAAATCACTTTTTACAATAGTCGCATCATGTATTCCTTCTTTAGGGATCTCCCCCTCTTCTCCATCCGGGCTACAGGACGTAAAACCGCCCAACATCATCATCTTGCATGATGATAAACTACACCAAACATCCTACATGATACAAAACTATTCATTCATTCTTACCAAATTATGTTAAAATTCACTTCATTAATGAACTACGTGTGGATTGATTCATACACTCACACGATATATAGAAACAACCATACATTGTTTCTCCAGGTGCAACTTGAGGTATTACGAAAAATTTCATTTTCTCAGAATCTTGACCAAGATGATTAATAGGATCATGTGGTGTGGTTAGAGGCCTCCTTGGTTCCCATTCATGGTGGTTTTTCAATAGTCTCACAAGGTACCTCCCTAGAGGGTGTCCCTTACATTCATCCTTACCTCATGCCATTAAATTGCATGACACTCTAGTAATTTGTATAACTTGATTACCAACCTTGTGGGATATGGAGGAAGGTCCAAAAATTATTTCATTGGGTCCATACTTAGGTTATAAAATTTCTAATTTATCTCCTTAGAAAAAATACTATTATGTGATTGTGAATTGTGTGGTGTGAGACCTCCTTGGTCCTTATTCACACAGGGTTACCTTTCCATGTCCTACACATTTTCCACATTGGGGAATCTCTCCTCTATTCATCCTTACCACATGATGTTAAACTGAATGGCATTCTAGAACTATGAATGGATTGATTCCTACCCCTAAATGATACGTAGGAACACCCATACATGTTTCCCTCTGATCTAGCCTTACGTTCATCATCCCACAATACCTCTTTCCTCCACTCATTATTTTGATTCATTTTCCCTTAATTGGATCCCTTGACCTATATTATGAATTTTTAATGGTCTCATATTTGATATGGTGTAGTTAATATGGAAATATATTCTGAATGGAAATATTTTCATTCCATTTCCATAAAAACCCATTTGTTTGGGTCCCCATATTCAATCATATATGAAAGGACCCGATAATGGGGTGGATGCTCAGCCTTTAGGATTACCGAATATTTTGGTCCAACATCCTGAAATATCTTTAATGAAAATTTGAGCTAGGCTCCACATTTGAAATATGGTCCGCGGCCAACCCTAAGGTGTTTGTTCCCATCCAAGGCTATGTGATATGGATATTGTGTCTCAAACATGGTCATAAGATATCCTTTACCATTATACCACCCTAATTATGTCCCAATTATTTGATCTCCAAATCCACATATCTCTTCACAACCTCATGTTTAGACATAATTTTAAGACTCTCGGGTTTATCCCACTGTGAACCTTTTCACATTGAGTGGCCATATCAATGTCATGGGGTAATTCTTATTAATGCATCTATTTTCCCCTGATCATGTAATTCTATGTGTTGTAAGATATTTTTCTCACCTTGTTTACCACCTCAACCATGAATCATGTGGGCTTAGGGTTTTGGGTAAGGTTTTCACCCACATGAAATAATTTACTTCCTTGTGGTCCGAGCACTACAAGCGTAAAATATGATCTTCAATTTCCTTATGATACCATGTTAAACTATGCCTTTTTAATCTGAGTTCTATGATGATAAATTACCCAAATCTATGATTTATTAATCCAAGAATATGATTCCCTTTTTTCATTTTCCATCTTCCATGCCATCTTCCAGAATTACATGTGTCTTGATTCTCACCGTAGAGTGATACATAGTGATTCAAGACATGTTTCCCCCTGGTCCAGCCACAAATTTATGATATTTTCTTCCCCCTTTAGGCCTAGGTTTCTCCCTAAAGTCTGAGGTGTGGTATGTAACCTCCTTGTTCCTCATTCCTATTGTGTTTATGATAAACCACACCATGTACCTCCCTTAGAGTATTTTCCTCTCCTTCATCCTTATTTCATGACGTTAAACAACATGGGTATGTTCGTGATTTACATGTCCCCTTTATTTGGATTTAATTATCACTCAAACATGAATGGGCCCCCTAATGGTGTGTATTCTTGGAATTTATGATCTCCTACTATTTTTGGATAATGTCCCAAATGATCTTGAATAGAATTTTGAGATAGCTTCAAATTTCGAATACGATAAGCAGCCAACCCTCATGTGTTTATTCCCATCTGAGGGTATGCGATATGGATACTGTGTCTCGAAAATGGTCAAAATTTATCCTCCACCATTATGGAAGCCACATTTTTTTCAATTATTAGACATTGTGAGTCACATTTACCTTCCCTTTCATGTTCTTATTGGCCCCGACACCCCTGGTGGTGTTCCTCCATAAAACCATGTATGTCCAGCAGGAATGTTAGATTGGTTATAATTTTTCCACCCAAAATATCTTTTTCATTGTTGTGCACTCCCATTTTATGGGGAAAGCCTAATACCACCGATTTTTTCCCACACAGAGCATAACTCACATGGTATTAGGAGTTTTTGTAAGGAAATACCCACACAAAGGATGGCGTAACATCCTGGTTTGAGTTACATGTCCTTAAACAAGGATCCCTTTCATCCCATATTACATTAAACTATTTTATACATTTTGAATGGAATTAAATTGCATGGACTAGTCCTGTTTTTTTACCTTAACCATTGGCATCACAATCATGGACACACAATGAGAAACAAATGTCATTGTGGTATTCTTGCATGAGAGGGTATCACCATTAACAGTAGACATCCACCATCATGTTAATCAAGATCAGCATACGTCTTGATTACATGAGCATAACCCAAATTTTATATCCATTGATAGTCAGTCCAAAAAACAAAATAGAAAAAAAAAGAATAAACAAGATATATCAAATGCCTCTTTTTCTATATGCGTGGGTCAGACTTGAACTACAGGATTTTACTAAGAACTATGTGTGGCTTTATTTCTTCCCTCATACGACACATAGTGACATGAAGAAGTTTCAACCATAGTTCTAGCTATATTCATTTAAATTGAATGTATCAACCATCTTCATCCTCGTCTCCCAAATTGAGAATGTGTGGTGTCGTACATGATTCAATTTTCCTCATTCACGTTGGGTTGTGTACCACACTTCACATTTCTCTCTTGGGGGTTCCCATATCCTAGTCATATGATAATAAAATCCATTGCAACATTCATCCTTAAAATACAACGTTAAACTGAATGGAACTCAATAACTATGTGTGGCATGATTCCCATCTATATGGGATATGTAGAACTGCCCAGGAATTTCACCTCAGGCCTATCCCCTGGTTAAACAACCATCCTAGTCCACATTTCCCAGTTATGGTCCAAACTCATTGACCATAAACTATAATCCCCTAGTCCACACAATGAGGATTTAAACTATTGGAAATTGTCCAGAGAGTGTGACCTTAAACTGAATGAAATGTTCTTTTCATATGGAATTAATCTATGTATGCACCACCCTCACCAACACATCATGGAATAGAAAATCATCTCAGGCACTCATCATGAGTATTCCTTTCCCATAGTGCTAGCCATATAACACATTTTTTTGAATATTTATATATTAGTTATCATTCGAGACAAAACCCCAGAAAGATAGGTTTGATCATTTCTCAGTATAATGTGACTATACTAATATGCTATAGGCCACACTGAAATTATTTTAAGAGTGCTGGAATCTGCATGAAAATTCCCTAACTCCATCTCCATGCTTTGTGTTCCCATTATTTGGATCAGCATCTCCTCTCACATTTGAAGGAACCCCCTAATGGTATTCATGGTCAGCTTTTAGGCTCACATACCATTTTAGGCCATCTTTCTGGAAGACATCGAACAAAATTTTGAGCCATGACCCATGTTTTTTAACTTAGTTAGATGTTTTACTTCATTTTTTTGTTTCTAAATTGGGCTAACTCAATATAGATATAGTGTCTCAAACATGGTCAACAGTTATCCTCCATCATCATTCCACCCTCACGACATTCCGAATTTTGGCTATCGTAATTCACACTTTTCGTTTCCCTTTGATCAGATTGGTTACAACACCCTTGACATTTCACTGCTCATGTACTAGCACACATTGGGAAGGTAAATTTCAAGGCTCTAAGATTCCTATTCACTGGTCACAACCCCCCTCTCATTCTGAAAACTCCATGTGGTCAGTCAAACCCTATGTGATCAATGGTTGGATGGAACTCTCATATCAAAGGTTAGAAATTGCATGGTCATCCCATGTTTCTCACACCTAAAATGAACCCCATGAGATTAGGGATTGATCATTGGTTGTTTCATAGATTTTATTGAGGTGAAATAATCAATGTACGAAAGAAAATATTTATGTACAAGTAGCATAAGTGTATAAACAAGCATAAAAACGTGATTGGGAATTTGAAAAAGTGAAGTCCATAGGAATTCGCCCCTTCAAAGAAGCATCTTAGCTCTGCCACTCATCAGTGTATAGCATCCAATATCGTATACCACCTTCTAAGATACCCTCCTTATTCATTAGTAGTGGTGTTCAGTTCATTAGTTCTAATCAACATTCAATATTTCTAAACTTGTATATCATCCACCTCGTTGGATGCTCACCTTAGCTTCTCTTCAGCTTTTGAAAACTAAAATTGTAGTTAGGATATGAGATCTGATTGGGTATTGATGAAAAAATAGAACTCGTTCAATTTCATTTTTAATAATTGGATCTCACATTCGTACACAAGATGATTTTTAATGCTGACAGAATTTCTCTACATCCATGTGTCACTGAAATAATTGTATCTCTCATGCACCTTCTGAGAAAGGTAATATCAGATGAGCAAGTGTAGAATTTTTTGCATCTACCCATCTAGTGCATAGCTCATATAACTGAGAATGAAGTATCCCTATCCATCTTTTCCACTATGATTTTTGGTATCATCAATTAAATTCTTGATTAGTTTCAATGATTAGTGATGAACATACTAACTGTCCTCCACATGTGAGTCACCCTCCTCCATCTCTTCTATGTTACCATGCTCAAATTCCAAGAATTCAACCAGATACTCGGCACAAGGATCCTCCTTTGGTATTTCATCAGATGAGCTAGGTTGCATATCATGTGGTTGATCTTGGTCATTGTATTCCACCACAATAGGTTCTGGTTCCATCCGACCATCAGTTCTACCCACAATCATGATTTTGGTGGTCTGGTCAGCTTGGGCATCTGATTGCATGTTGTTCAACATTCACCACATGAATGGATTTCTAGGAACCCCATCCATCCATATTAAAATCAGGTCCACCAGTTGAATAACTATTTAGAAAAAGATACTATCATTTTCCTGATTGGGAAGATGGTAGTTATAATTATGTAAGGATAATGAATTACAAAGGACAAATATTTGGTCACATGTATTGGTTTTCACTATCTTAAACCTAGGATGTGGACCCCTCTATATTATTGGGAACTATGAAGATTTTGTAATGGCCTCCCTGATTGTAAAAACCCTTCTTGACCATGTGCTCATCATCGATCCTAATATAGACCCCAAAGATTTTCCATCAACATTATTTTCCACACTTGAAGGGGTCCTTTATATGAGGCTCTCCTACAAAGAACAAATTTATATTGAGAAACATAGATAACCTGAGTAAGTAGGGTAAAGGAATGGTTTATAGCTTAACATTAGATTTTTGGTGATTTCTCCCAGCTCTGAGACTGTAACCTCACATTACTCTAAATGGATCCCCCCATCAACATAATCACCCTAGGACCCCTATGAATAATCATGAAAAGGGATGATCTCCCTCATCTCGGTAGAAGGTAGTTTTGGTGGGGATGTTTGTTCATGAGGTACTTTCACCTGATCAGTCATTGCACGCAGGGTTCCCCAATAATCAAAAATATCTTCCAACTCAGCTAAGTATTTATCCCATTCTACATGAGATATTAGAATCCCATACAGGACATAAAATATTTAGAAGATTCATCCCAAACTGAACAAGATGATCCCACATCTAGGAATGACTAAGAAATTTTCAATTGATGCCCTAGTTTTTATAAAGCCCCAGCCTTAAACCTTACTTAATCTTGAGTTATTACAAGATTACACATTGAGGATCTTTTTAGGTTTAGAGTTTTAGAGAATTAGATCATGAAACTTTCATTACATTCCCCATTTAAACAAAGTGGTTACATAAAAGACAATATTCATTCTTCCCATCAACTGAAACATATTTAAAATAAAACACGGATTCTTTCTTGACACATCCTTGACACTATCATCACATCATGTACATTTCCCTTGACCTGTGAAAAACATTCCAAAAACATGGGATGATCATAAAAAGCTCAGTAAGGGTTATAAAAATTATGGAAAGGAAACATGAGTTCATATATACATAATAATGAAATCATACGTTACCCATAAAACATAGGCACTTTAACATACCTCATCAAACCATGAATAAATCATAGAAATCATAAGACATAAAGGTAACATGAGGCATTAATAACATTCTTACATAGGGAGCAACCCTCTTGGTTACGTTTGGAATACCCACCACAGTATATTCCCTAAATCTTTTCGGAGAAACCTTAATGTTTCACTCATTCACGTTACCCAATGCATTGGAGAGCTATGTCGGGCTCACCCGCCCTTAGTTTATCATGGAACAACCCATTTTCATAACAATTCCCAAGAACCATAACATAAACGTATCACAGAAAACATGCATAAAAGAAACATAACATTTCCACATTTCAATCAGAATATAACATTTTATGACATTGAAATAATGAATCCATTCAAAAAGAAACCATTTCCAAAACCTTTTAAAACATTTAATAAAGATATTTTTGAATCAAAGTGTCCCATACCACCTTGAAGCTTTAAAATAAATTAAACCATTAATATAAATATAAATAAATTCATAAAACCATTTTGAAAACATGGATATTAATAAGAACAAATCATTAAAACATTTAAAGCGATATTTTGGTTAAATGGGTTTTACCAAAATTAGAGACACTTGAATACAATAATTGAGGAATAACATTTAGTCAAAACTTTATAATATCATGAGAATAAATGGATTCATGATATAATATTCCAAAGGACAGTATATACACCACATAATAGTGAATTGGTGCATAACAACAAATAAGACTCAATAGAAATGTCAAATGTGATGAATTCCCTTATAAAGAAGGTATCCTTAAATTAAGGATAATTCAATCTCAAAATTATGTGTGACAAATATAAATAAAACCAATATAAGTGGATATTAAGTGTAAAACAATAAAATTTCATTCACACATATTCAAAAGATGACATATTCAATAACTACATGTTGAACCCAATGAAATCGAAATTGGGTTAAAAAGTTCCCTTGGTAGAATTTGACTGCCTAACGACATCACTTCAAAATACATAAAATGAGTTGATGAGAGATAAAAAAGGCATCTCATCACTTGGACATAAAATTTACATCAATAAGTATATAAAATAACATATCCCAACATAATAGTATGTGAATTAAAAGACATAACAAAAGAAGTCTTTTGAAAAGAGGAGGGTGAAAGGTCCCCTTACCGAGTTGGGTAACTTTCGAAACGTACACCCCATGGAAGAAGTGTCATACAATGAAGATGATAATACCCATAAATGAAATTATACTACACAAGGTGTATAATAATGGGAAGTACATACACCAATCAAAGGAAATTGTGGAAAATGTAGCATAAATCTCACGGGAATAAAAGTGAGATGAAAACCCCCTTATGAAAACTCGGCAGCCTAACAGCACCACTTAAAACATCCAAAATGGATTGATGAGAGGAAATAGGGTCTCTCATCATATGAACATAAAAATAACAGTAAGATTAATATAAAAGAAAATCCCAATCACAAGAAATATAAGCTTAAAAGGAATGACATAAAAGGGTGTACTTAAAAAGAAAGAGAGGAGTAGGATCCCTTACCTCAGGTCCGACTTGACTTGATCGTTCTTTAACGTCCTGAATAATAAACTTGAGTTAATTTAAACTTTATTAAGAAACTTGTTATAGTTCATTATTCCTTTTAAATTACTTATTTCCATGTTATAAACATTATTTAATCATTTATGTTAATAATGATTGTTTTGTCGATATTTGGTTCTTAAGTCGAAAGTGGACTTCTTACAATTACATGTTGTTCGTGTGGTCAAATGTTCATTATATCCAGAATTATATTCATGATTTGGATATCATATATATCATATATATCCAGAATATAAATGTATTTATAATCTTACGTAATCATTTAGAGGTAAGAAATGAAATGCACTGTTCATGGAGACGGTAAGCCGTATGTACGCAGGAACGCTACTTTCATTTCTGTGTCATATTAATGGAATTAAAACTAAATGAGAGTTATGTATATTTTAATTACAGAATTATATTCATAATTTAGATGTATCATTCACAATATATTTCCATTATATACATGTAATTATAATAGTACATTACATTTGGGGATAAGAAATGAAATGCACCGTTCATGGAGACGGTAAGCCGTACGTACGCATTAACGCTACATTCATTTCTATTTCATATTTTTATGGAATGGAATAATAATGATATAGAGGTGTATTATAATTAAAGTATGGCATCATATATAATAACTTTATGTCCATCCTTTATACGTCCCACATATGGCATTAACGAATCACATCACTTTGAGGGGGCGGTAGTCCGCACTTCCTAAAATAAAGATATCGCGTTTACCCATAATGGAAACCATAAAGGTATGCCCAAAATGCTAAATACAGAATCTTAAGGAAAGATAAACATATTATATATCATATATAAATATAGAGTCATCTTAATGGCCAACTTTGAAGGTGTTAAAAGAATGTTGAACAATCATCGTTTCGGGGGGCTGAAATTCACCATCCACGGAAACAGTATGTTCATTAACCATTAGATGTAGGTGTGTGGAAGTGTATCCTGAATACTTATTATAACAACATCCTAGTATATTTATGATACTGTAGTTGTTACAAAAAAATGAATAAAAAGATTTTAGGGGGTTGGAGAAGTAAAATAAAACAAAAGGACTCAAGTGAAGACATTACCTTAAAATCGGGTAACTCCCTTTGGTTTGAGCTCAACGGCTTCCTTGGGAAGACTTCTGCCCAAAGTGAGGCTTCAAGGAGTAATAGAGGGAACTGTAGAGACAAAATGGGCAGAGTCTGGATGAGCCAAAGGCTTTGGGAGTGTGGGTAAGGAGGTAGAGGTGGGGGCCTTTTTTTAAGAGGAGAGGAGCGGCACTCTTGGAAGGTAAAGAGAAGTCACTTTATTTTAAAATGGTATTCGGATTTAAGTGGTCTCACATTGATGTGTTTCTAGGATAAGGTGATAAGGGTTAGAAATACACTAATCCAATAGGTTTTGGACATGTTTAGGTCTTAGATATTACATTATATTTCCATTTTATTTAAATAGTTAAATAATGAGTTCATCGCTGCATCATCATGATGTCATAAATAATTTAATTTATTTAATGTCTAAAAATTATAAAAAAAATACTATGATGTAGGAAATATTTTTATCTTTCCATTGATTATTTATAGTCAAATATATTATTTGTATAACCCCATGTAAAAATTGTTTTAGTAAAACCTTTCATGTTTGTCTCATTTTTACTTTAACTTTAAATAAAAAGACATTAATGTCATTTTCCAACCACAGTGGCTTCATGGGGTCCCCAAGTTGACTCATGGGTTGTTTTTGTCGTCCATGACACATGCAATGAAGTAATGACATGTGTAAAGTTCATTTAATATTATTAAAACATTATTTTTACCTTAAACTACACTAATTACCTCTAATCGTGATTAAAAATATAATAAGTTACTATTCACCAAAAAATTATTTTTATCCCATTGAACCACATTTTACTTCTTAATGAAAACCATGTATGTCGGATTTTTGAAATTCAAAACACAATGATGGAAAATTTTCATTTAAACGGAAAAATCAGTTTTTATAAGTACCACTTAGTGGTTTCACTATTCATCAAAAATTGAAGTTTTTCAGAAAAATCCCAAAAATTCACTATAAGCTATAATTGATATTCCAAATTCAGAAATGAAGTCTATTTTAAAAAATTAAAAACATATAAGTCACATTAATTAATTTAATAATTAATTCCCGCTGTCAGAGAAAATAGCATGTTTATATGAAACAATAAGTATCAAAAGATTGACACTAGTTTAAGTCTGATTTCAAAGTGGAATTAATTCCAACGACCAATATTGGATTTGATGGTAAAAATATATTATATTTTAACTTTAAAACCAATTCAAAAGATAATATAATAATATAAATAAATTAGATTAAAAAGCGGTTTTGAATTAAAATACAACATTTTACACTATTCATTACAAAATGAACTTTAACAGAAAGATACCAAAAATTTACACAAAGTAAATTTTGATGTCCCAATTCTTAATAATAGTTTTATTTGGTCCAAAAGGATGTATAAGAGTGAACAAAACTATATTTAATGACGGTTCTCCATCAAAAGGAGATAAGTGAACCTTTAGTGAAAACTAGGGCATATACGCCTAAAATTGAATTCTTTCCATATTTTATGCCTTTATCTTTTATTGGATAAATGTAAAAACATTTAAAAACATATATAATTATATTTTAGTTATTTCTATCCATTCCCGCCAATACAACGGCTACATGTTAACTACCGTTTAAAATAATATTATTTTATTATTAGAGTGCAAAGTAAGATTCCCAAGAAACTCATTGTTGCGTGTTGGGTAAGCCATCGAGCATAGCGTCCCCTTTAAAGTCATATTAATATTTTAATCACAAATATGGATTAATATGAAAATTTCATATTCTTTATTTACCTGGGGTGTTACATCCTTCCCCCCTTTTGGGAATTGCGTCCTCGCAATTTTTAAAATTGAGCTTGGAAACATCCTTGAAAGTCCCACATCGGAACAAGATTCGGTAAAAAAATCACATTAAAATAAAGGAAGATAAGTACAGAGGTCACCCGAGTTAACCCAAATGTAGAAAAACATGGACATGGAATAAAAAGAAAAGGGTCATGTTCTTGAGGGAGAGTGATAGTAAACATGTTTAGGAGAAAGTTAACCATAAGAAAATCACAAACTTGTGATGGGTTAAACGGTATTCGATTCCCCAGCAGGAAACGTTAATAGACAACATTTTTGTTTTAAGATAATTTTTATTGAGGAATTCATTCATAAGGAAACATAATAACTTATCATGTTGACTTTCAACTTTTACTAGATTCCTTAATCAAATTCATATTTTTTTCCAAAAGACGAGTATTTAGGGAGACTTGTTCGCATTAAGAGTACTATAAACAACTTCTAGAGAATCACCTAATCCACCATAGAGAACTATATACATCCCATGTCTTTAGGTTTTAACCAAAACCAAAACCAGAAAGGTTAGTACAAGGTCAGATAATCCAGAAATGGATAACCCATTAAAAAGAAAATCTATGCTTAATCTCCAAAATTTGTCCAACAAAACCCAATGTTCAACGAGGACCATCCGATAAACAATATGTCCATAAAATTATTCAAAGTAAACCAATATAAGATTTAAACCCAAATATTTGAAGGATTTAGTCACATAGTCTTCCATGTTAAATCGTAACATTTATCTCCAAACAACATCAGTTTCTCCTAAAGTCTCGTATTGAAAAGTAATTAACCTAATCACATATCCTCCATGATAGGTTAATAATTTTCATAAATAACCCAAAATCAACTTACTATTAATTCATAAAATCATATAACAAAAAGGAATCAGTCAAAATAACCAGGGTCTTCACGTAGTCCAGTGGTAGGCGATAAATACCAGTCGCACTTTGGTTGTGGGTACGATTCCCGCATCTTTGTCCGACGCGACGGGTTGTCACACAGTCTGTGTGTTGTCATTTTTCCAAAACTATATAATTCATAAATCATTCCCCAAAAAGAGATAAAATAATCAAAAATGATCATAACATATTTTAACCTCAAGTTTATCTCATGCCTTTCATTTTCCAGCATATCATATAATAACCCATAATTACCTCAAAAGTAAGGATCATATAAACTGTAATGGTTACCTTTATAATTATTACATGAACCTCCACATCGATTGGTAATCTCATACATGATGCATTACAGAACATACCAAGGTTCAAGTGGTTGATCATGGCTCCTTGATATTTGGTTTAGAACAACCATGAGTTTCCTCATTGAATCCTCCATTTTATCTAGTATCTTAATCAGAGAACCACCACAGTTCCCTTCAAACCTGTTGTCTCTTTGGTGCCTGCTAGATCCATCCATTCCATAAAAACAGAAATGTCAGTGTGAGTATATCAACAAAACCATCATGTACTAATGAGGAAGGTAAACACTAAGATATACTTACTCATGCACTTTATCTAAAACTAGGAGTCTTTCTGAAATCCTAACCATTATGGTAATGTCACTTATGCTTAAAGAATACCCTAACCTCTAAAGTTATCTAAACCGACCTTTGATACCAACTATAAGGCCCCAGCCTTAAACCTTACTTAATCTTGAGTTATTACAATATTACACATTGAGGATCTTTTTAGGTTTAGAGTTTTAGAGAATTAGATCATGAGACATGCATTACATTCCACATTTAAACAAAGTGGTTACATAAAAGACAATATTCATTCTTCCCATCAACGGAAACATATTTAAAATAAAACACGGATTCTTTCTTGACACATCCTTGACACTCTCATCACATCATGTACCTTTCCATTAACCTGTGAAAAACATTCCAAAGACTTGGTATGAGCATAAAAATATCCGTAAATGTTATAAAAAATATGGAAAGGAAACCTGAGTTCATATATACATAATAATGAAATCATACATTACCCATAAAACATAGTCACTTTAACATACCTCGTCAAAACATGAATAAATCATAGAAATCATAAGACATAAAGGTAACATGAGGCATTCATTACATTCTTACGTAGGGAGTAACCCTCTTGGTTACATTTGGAATACCCACCATAGTATATTCCCTAAATATCTTTGTAGAAACCTTAATGTTTCACTCCTTCGCGTTACCCAATGCATTGGAGAGCTATGTCGGGCTCAGCCGCCCTTAGTTTATCACAGAACCACCCATTTTCATAACAATACCCAAGAACCATAACATACATGTATCACATAAAACATGCATAAAGGAAACATATCATTTCCACATTTTAATCTGAATATAAAATTTTAGGACATTTAAATAATGAATCCATTCAAAAAGAAACCATTTCCAAAACCATTAAAAACATTTAATAAAGATATTTTTGAATCAAAGTGTCCCATACCACCTTGAAGCTTTAAAAAAAATTAATCCATTAATATCCATATAAATAAATCCTTAAAAGCATTATGAAAAGATTGATATTAATAATAACAAATCATTAAAACATTTAAAGCGATATTTTGGTTAAAGGGGTTTTACCAAAATTAGAGACACTCGAATACAATAATTGAGGAATAACATTTAGTCAGAAATTTATAATATCATGAGAATAAATGGATTCATGATATAATATTCCAAAGGACAGTATATATACCACATAAGGGTGAATTGGTTCATAACAACAAAGAAGTCTCAATAGAAATGTCAAATGTGATGAATTCCCTTATAAAGAAGGTATCCTTAAATTAAAGATAATTCAATATCAAAATTATGTGTGACAAATATAAATACACCCAATATAAGTGGATATTAAGTGTAAAACAATAAATGGTCATTAAAACATATTCAAAAGATGACATATTCAATAACTACATGTTGAACCCAAAGAAATCGAAATTGGGTTAAAAAGTTCCCTTGGTAGAATTTGACAGCATAACGGCATCACTTCAAAATTCAGAAAATGAGTTGATGAGAGATAAAAAGGGAAACTCATCACTTGGAAATAATATTAACATCAATAAGGATATAAAAGAACATATCCCAACATAATATTATGTGAATTAAAAGACATAACAAAAGAAGTCTTTTGAAAAGAGGAGGGCGAAAGGTCTCCTTACCAAGTTGGGTAACTTTCAAAACCTACACCCCATGGAAGAAGGGTCATACAATGAAGATTCGAATACCCATAAATGAAATTATACTACAAAAGGTGTATAATAATGGGAAGTACATACACCACTCAAAGGAAATTGTGGCAAATGTAGCATAAATCTCACGGGAATAAAAGTGAGATGAAAACCCCCTTACGAAAACTTTGCACCCTAACGACGCCACATAAAACTTCCCAAATGGATTGATGAGAGGAAATAGGGTCTCTCATCATATGAACATAAAAATTACAGTAAGAGTAATATAAACGAACATCCTAATCACAAGAAATATGAGCTTAAAAGGAATGACATAAAAGGGTGTACTTAAAAAGAAAGAGAGGAGTAGGATCCCTTACCTCGGGTCCGACTTGACTCGATCGTTCTTTAACGTCCTGAATAATAAACTTGAGTTAATTTCAAATTTATTAAGAACCTTTTTCTAGTTAATTATTACTTTTATATCACTTTTTGCCATGTTATAAACATTATGTAATCATTTATGTTAATAATGATTGTTTTGTCGATATTTGGTTCTTAAGTCGAAAGTGGACTTCTTACAATTACATGTTGTTTGTGTGGTCAAATGTTCATTATATCCAGAATTATATTCATGATTTGGATATCATATATATCATATATATCCAGAATATACATGTATTTATAATGTTACATAATCATTTAGAGGTAAAAAATGAAATGCACTGTTCATGGAGACGGTATGTCGTACGTACGCATGAACACTGCTTTCATTTCTGTTTCATATTAATGGAATTAAAACTAAATGAGAGTTATGTATATTTTAATTACAAAATTATATTCATTATTTAGAAGTATCATTAATAATATATAACCATTATATACATGTACTTATAATATTACATTACATTTGGGGATAAGAAATGAAATGCACAGTTCATGGAGACGGTAAGTCGTACGTACGCATGAATGCTACTTTAATTTCTATTTCATATTTTTATGGAATGGAATAATAATGATATATAGGTGTATTATAATTCCAGTATGTAATCATATATAATAACTTTAAATACATCCTTTATACGTACCACATATGGCATTAACGAATCACATCACTTTGAGGGGGCAGTAGTCCGCACTTCCTTAAATGAAGATATCGCGTTTACCCATAATGGAAACCATAAATGTATGCCCAAAATGATAAATACAGAAGCTTAAGGAAAACATAAAAATATTATATATCATATATAAATATAGTTTCATCTTAATGGCCACCTTTGAAGGTGTTAAAAGAATGTTGAACAATCGTCATTTCGGGAGGCCGAAATTCGCCATCCACGGAAACAATATGTTCTTTAACCATTAGATGTAGGTGTGTGAAAGTGTAGCTAGAATCCTTCTTATAAAAACTTCCTAGTATATTTATGATACTGGAGTTGTTAAAAAAGGAATTAATAAAAAGAGTTTAGGGGGTTGGAGAAGCAAAATAAAAGAAAAGGACTCAAGTGAAGACATTACCTTAAAAGCGTGTAACTCCCTTTGGTTTGAGCTCAAAGGCTTCCTTGGGAAGACTTATTAACAAAGTGAGGTTTCAAGGAGTAATAGAGGGAAGTGGTGAGATAAAATGGGAAGAGTTTGGCCGAGCCAAAGGCTTTGGGAGTGTGGGTAAGGAGGTAGAGGTGGGGGGCTTTTATAAGAGGAGAGGAGGGGCACTCTTGGAAGGTAAAGAAAAGTCACTTTATTTTAAAATGGTATTCGGATTTAAGAGGCCCCACATTGATGTGTTTCAAGGATAAGGTGATAAGGGTTCGAAATACACTCATCAAATAGGTTTTGGACTTTTGTAGTTCTTATATATTACATTGTCTTTCCATTTTATTTAAATCGTTAAATAATGAGGTCATCGCTTCATCATCATGATGTCATAAATAATGTAATTTATTTAATGTCTAAAAATTATAAAAAAACTAATATGATGTAGGAAATCGTTTTATCATTGCAATGAGTATTTATAGTCAAAAAGAGGATTTGTATAACCCCATGTAAAAATTTTTTTAGTAAAACATTTCATGTTTGTCTCATTTTTACTTTAACTTTAAATAAAAATATATTAATGTCATTTTCCAACCAATGTGGCTTCATGGGGTCCCCAAGTTGACCTATGGGTTTTCTTGGTCGGCCATGACACATCCAATGAGTTTAGGACATGTGTCAAGTACATTTCATATTATTAAAACATTATTTTTACCTTAAACTACACTAATTACCTCTAATCGTGATTAAAAACTTAATAAGTTACTATTCAACAAAAAATTATTTTTATCCCATTGAACCACATTTTACTTATTAATGAAAACCATGTATGTCGTATTTTTTAAATTCAAAACACAAAGATGGAAAAATTTCATTTAAATAGAAAAATCAGTTTTTATAAGTACCACTTAGTGGTTTCACTATTCATCAAAAATTGAAGTTTTTCAGAAAAATCCCAAAAATTCACGATATGCTATATTTGATATTCCGAATTCAAAAATGAAGTCTATTTTTAAATGTTAAAAACATATAATTCACATTAATTAATTTAATAATTAATTCCCGCTGTCAGAACAAATAGCGTATTTTTATGAAACAATAAGTATCAAAAGATTGACACTAGTTTAAGTCTGATTTCATAGTGAAATTAATTCCAACAACCACAATTGTATTTAATGGTAAAAATATATTCTAATTTCACTTTAAACCCAATTCAAAAGATAATCGAATCATATAAATAAATTAGATTAAAAAGAGGTTTTGAATTAAAATACAACATTTTACACTATTCATTAAAAAATGAACTTTATCAAAAAGATACCAAAAATTTACAAAAAGTAAATTTTGATGTCACAATTCTTAAGAAGAGTTTTATTTGGTCCAAAATAATTTATAAAAGTGAAAAAAACTATATTTAATGACGGTTCTCCATCAAAAGGCGATAAGTGAACCTTTAGTGAAAACTAGGGTATATACGGCTAAAATTGAATTCTTTCCGTATTTTATTCCTTTATCTTTTATTGGATAAATGTAAAAACATTTAAAAACATATATAATCATATTTTAGTTATTTCTATCCATTCCCGCCAATACAATGGCTACATGTTAACTACAATTTAAAATAATATTATTTTATTATTAGAGTGCAACGTAAGATTCCCAAGAAACTCGTTGTTGCGTGTTGGGTACGCCATCGAGTATAGAGTCCCCTTTAAAGTCATATTAATATTTTATTCACAAATATGGATAAATATGAAAAAGTCATATTATTTATTTACCTGGGGTGTTACAGTTTTCCCAAGACTCTGGGTTGATAGCATATTCATGAATGACAACGCATCACACCAACTTCCCAGGAGCATGGATAGGTATTCTGCGAAATCTCTTTTGTTTCCATCCTTCCCTATGACTATTTCAAGTATTATCCAGTTGATATAATACTCTTGTTCCTCTTCCCCTACCACCCGACACTTGCCTTGGAATCATTGGCCAAACTGCTATTACTATTCTCCCATAGCATTATACACCAGCTCTGATACCACGACATGTTGTTTCTATTTTCTATCCCCGACCTCGAGGATGAGGTGGAACCCCATCATCAACGTGAATATTTATTTTCTTCAATATCTCCCTCGGTAAGTTGTCTCCCATATTTTTGTGTACTACTCAACAAGAAAGTATTTACCAATAGACTAAGGCATCTAAATTTGCATCTTCTAGTATTCCCATGTGAATGTGAGAAATATCTGCTTCAACACAAACATATGATCCTCATGACCTACCCCTGGGTAAAATTTTGGGTTTAGCCTCTATATTCACTAGGACTCCCTCGTAATGTGATGTCGAGTATATGGATCGCAAATATTCTTGTGATCTACCCACGCCACCAAAAATCCACCACCGATGTCAAGGAGATATGACTGATGTTCCTCTGTTACCTAACCATCATCATTGAATACTCCCACAGGAAATGACCATTAATGGAAATTCAATTCATATTATTTCCAGTCTCTATTCAACGCTGCTAGTAAAGACATATTGATAGGGAAACTTCACACTATGTTAAGAATAGCGAGTCAAAAGTCTGAATGAAGTATTGAAATGGAGATCAGATATTCATAAATCCTCATATGTGCTGCTATCTAGCCATACATAATGCTGATCGTCCTGCATAATAATTATGGCTTATTGCCCTCACTAATGTCCCAAAACATCCTATACAGCTTTTCCAACACTAGGATCTCAAGGTTTTCATGTTTCCACAATGCCAGCATGGATTCCATGATAATTTTACTCGATCATGCACCCATGTGTGCATCCTTGGTCGGCATAATTCATCAAAAAATAAGTGCTAAAATGAATCCATACATCCTAAAAACCAATGTCTGCACATTGTTAACACTATACCCCACATCTTCCATTGGTTTTCCTCCATAATTCTCTAGTAGGACCCTTCCATACTGCATTGATCCCCCCTTGGACATGTGGTAGTCCTTGCTCAAAATTTCATTGGTGCCTCTTCTCCCTCACCAGGATTTTTTAGTGGGATGGTTTGGAAATGTCCAAAATAATTTTTAATGTGGGCATCCCTCACCCAATATTTGTCAACGTCTAGAACCATTCCATCAGCATCTTTTACAACCATGGAATCTAATCTTTATCCTCCCATATATTCTCTATAATGAGGAATTTGTTATACATCACCCCCATGATGGGAATCCATGAAATATTATGGCAGTCCTAGTGGATGATGATGGGATTCCCATGGTGAAAATTGAGAGTTTTGGTCTTCGAAGAACACATACTCATAATCTTTGGCATCATGTGCTTCGATTGGTAGATGTGGAATAGAGAAGCCCACACAACCTCATACATGCCTACTCACCTCATCTCAGCCCCAAATTCATTTCATGAAGTGAAAACCCAGTAGTCCTAGGCCTATTCATCTATGAAGTTTACACCCTAACATAGGTACAAATTGTTATTCCACCCTTTCATTGGGTTCCCTATGCGCACCCAAATAATAGTGTGGTATTGTGGAGGAGTTATGTCTAGTTTCTTTTCTTTCCCATCGAATTCAATGACATGGATGTACAGAATGCAGGAGACTACTGGGATGTGTTCAATCTATGTATGGTCATTGGTAGCCCAGAACCCTTGATATTTTCATGGTGTTCCACTGAACCATTACCTCAATTCGTCCCTACTCGCTTCATGGATAAAGATCACATCCCTCAGACTGAATCCATACAAGGAAAATATCTTAAAGAGAGGGTAATTTTTCTACCCTCCCATCTGCTGTTCCACCAGATAATCATTATTAGAATGACACTGCATTCATTCTTCTAGCCCCATTTCACCATGTCCTCCCATTGAGCGGCATCCAGAAGTACCTCATGAGAAGCTTCATGGTTTGATATTTTTATCCCAAGTATTTAGTTTTTTAATTTCCTTTTTTTCTTTTCGTGATGCATATTCACAAAAAAAAAGTTATCAAATCATGACTCGTGAAGAAAACTTTTGAAGTGCCTTGTAGGACATGGTGCACTTCATAGATAAACAAGTGATCACGATGTGCCTATTTTCTATGAATCATCAATGATGCACTAATCTATGCAACCCAATTTGCAAATTGAATTCGTAGGGAGTGCTAGAGCTTCAAGATCTCAGATCGCAAGTACAAAATCACAAATTTAGGATGTGAAAATTGTGGGCCCTCATGCTGAATTTATAGGTGATGACCCAACGAGCATCATAGCACCCATGACTATTAGAGAATTGTGGTGATCTCACCATATGATCTGTTTGCCCTAATCACAAGTCACCATCGAGATCTACAAATTATTTGTAATCTACTATCGTAATCTGACCCTTATTTTTTCTCATCACAAATTTTTACAGGGGACATATTTTGTCACTAAAATACATGTTTAAATGGAAAAAGGTATTCAAATCACCGAGGTATTGCCTCACGAAGCTCCATCACAAATAAATTCAACAATACAAATGTTAAAAAGCTGGAAAAAAGAACTCCTCTATGACTCCTGCAATAAAATTATAGAATACTACGTGATCATTATGGATGCATTCAAGACCACTAAAGTGAAATTATGAAAGCCTATGTGATTTTTACTGATACGTTAATGACTGTTAGAGAGAAATGATTGACGCCTCTACAAGTCTGACAGAGTGCACTCTGATTACAGACTGCCCTATCCTTCACAGATCACCCTCAGAGCATCGCGATGCCCGATGACAATAAATATGTGTCTCCCACCATCAAATTATTGATACCATCTCTTTTATCCTTCCAAGCTATCAATTCTCCAAGAACCATTTTCTCTGTGAACAAGTAATAAAATGCATCACCCAGGGTACCTAAGCATCACAAACCATCTTTACCTGTGATACAATATTCCTCACCTTTAAATTGTGTTTCCGTTCAGAATTACCTATATCCATCATGAAGGTAGGAGTCCGTTTTGGGTACTTGGGTCTTCATGGAGAATTTATCCTTTGAGAAGCACCCTCCAAGAAATTGTTTACTCCATGACTCAGTTGGGTCAGTATGCATCATGATGTTTCTCCCATCATGGAGATCCTTTTCCCCATGCTTCACGAAGCACTTTCTTTTGAGTAGTCCATTCCCATCATTAAGCACTACAACTTTGTGAGTCCCCTATCTATGAGGCCTTCTTCTTCATGAACCCTTATCTCTTGTGGCCCTCCATGCTTGAACAAAGTGATATCATGTTTCCTCAAGTGGTGTTTCATATAGAGTTTCCATGCCTTATGCTTCATCATATAGGCACAATAATAGGTATAAATTCTTCACATATCCACACTAACATGTGCCCCTTGAGTGAACATTCTTCCACCCCATTGTTACTCAACATTTATTTTATCTTCCTTCCCCCAATTTTCAATTTGTACAAGTTATGTAAGTCCCATGGGTGAGTATTGGATCCTCGTCTTCAAAGATGAAGGATGTTAAACTGCCATGCACCATCATCCCCGTCACATGAAATTAAAATGTGAGTTTCCATATGCATGAAAAGTCGGGGCAGACTTGTAAGAGAATGATCATTAGCGGTCTCCGACTCCTCTGTACCTTTGGACTTTGCCTCCATGTGAGAAATGTACAGTCATCACATAAGCCCCAACACATTTTAATGGGGGTGTTCCCAATACAATATCTATATCCTCCATGTACATAAGATAACACACATAGGGATACCCGCCTAGAGTAAGTATCCCCGGGATGTTATTCATGTGTAAGACCCACAACATCGTTCATGGACACACCATTCATGTCATTATTATCAGGTCTATCACTACCTCTTATTTCCAAAAATTAGAATGACTCATGTGGTCTTAGATATTAGCAGTGACCATGACATTCTCCTCGAGCAACTAACCATGCGTAAGCCCCATTTCCCCCATTCCATATGACATTAAACTGAACCCATTTTAACTATGTGTACTTTGATCCTTATCTCCGAGATAGCGTATATAGGAGGAGTCTATGAGGTTTAAGACCTTAATTCCCCACAATACATATATTCTATGTGTTTCATGTCATATCATCTTCGTACCTCATGATGTTAAACTGTATGACATTTCGAACTATGCAGGTTTTGATTCCCATCCACTGGGATGTGTAGGAAGCCTCCATGAGGTCCAACCCTGACCTTTGGTAAACTTTGGTATTCCATCTTAAGGGATGTACTCTCTGATGCAGTAATTTTCTTTTATGGGATGAATCTCCCAGGTCCATCTAACTAAGGTGTTCTGATCCATCCATCCGAGAAGATAACCATACAGAAACCCCATGCATCTCCATAATCCTCTATCCAAGAGTGTCTCTCTTTCAATGGGAAGCTAACCATCCTTAATAACAGAAAAATCTCTAGGTCTTTTTTCCTTTGTGTACGCCCCAATTCTATTACCCTTCTTGAACTATGTTTTTATTGATTCCCTTCCATAGATATACATAGGAATCCTACCTATGGGTATAGCCCATAATCCATTCCCCATCCTAGACTCTCCCATGAGCCTTTGTGTTTCAGGATGGCCATGCCTCCAACCTAATGGTTATAATTCATTCAGGTCCCCATCCATGCACTCATTTTCATGACCCACCTCCTCAAGTGTGTCATCACTCCATATTTGAAATACGTAGACTTTGATTCCCCATAATAGGGGTACATAAGAAGCCTCCCAGAGCTTCAGGCCCAACAATTTCATTTTCACGTCAATTCCATCTAATTCAGCCTCACCCTCCGAAACCTCCTCTATATCCATCATGATCCTTACATAGGACTCCACATCCCAATGATATTATTATATTCATCTTTTCCACTCCATAGAGTCCCTTGGATATCTAACCATGCATAAGCCTTATCCATCTGCTACATCAACTTTCCCTTATCAAAACAAGGTCATCCATCCCATTCCTTCTTTTTTGAAGTACCCAGATAGATAACCTGTCATAAGCCTCATGCCACCCATTTGACCTATGTTGGTTTTTGATCCATGTCTTCTAGACAAGGTACATAGGATGCCTCACTAAGATTCAATCTCAAGCAATGGTAAAACTCGATGTCCCCTTTATTAGGAACACTTTATCTGGTTGTCCCTTTATGATGTCATGATTAGCCTTTATGGTGTGAAATCATCCATTTTTAGGACATGCCGTCTAGGGTTTGTCCTCATTGGGCGTTCTCATCCATCCATGTGGTAATCCTTCCAGGTGCTCCCTCTTAGGAATGTTCTAATCTAATCTACTATAATTTGTGTTCTGATCATTTTGATCCATCTCCTCTAGACATTAAAATTGTGGAATACCCCATGTTAAACATGGTAAGCTAAAGAAAACATTATAGATAAGCCTCTAGAATAGGATTCCCTATATTCAGCATTGGATGCCTCAGGCTTCCTCAACCTTAAGAAGCCCCCTAATAAGGGAGAATTCCAGTGTAACAAGGTTGAAACATCCATAAATGAAATTGATTCCCAAAATGAGTACTTCCTTGACTGACGGTTGCTACCACGACTTCACCCTTTGGAATATCATGGAAGAAGTAGCATAATGAACCCGCATCCCAAAAGAGATGGCACTGGGAACGAGATTCACGAACAACATCTTAATATATAAGGGAGTCACATACTAGGAAATGAATTCTGAGGAGGAATCCATGGAAGGAGGAACTGACATATCATCATCTTGTTTCGATTAAGAAGCATACATCTTTGAAGAAGAGATTAATTGCCCGTGACTTCAGATATAGGGAATGCAGGGAAACAAATGCGTTCATGGCCGAAAATGATTCCATGCGGCAACGTTCCCTTGAAAATGTTTTGGAAACCACATGGTAGTGTTTTTTAATTGGAGGATTTGTTTTTGGGAATGTCATTATGAAGTGATAGTATAGAATATTCTTAATTAATAAAACGATCATATGTGGAATTTCAATGATCTGAGGGAATTTATGATAAATTTTACCTAAAATAACTTGTTAATTCCAAAAATTGTTATTGATGATATGATTATTTGATATGTAGTTTCATTAGATGTTTCAATAAGATTGGTTGATTGCACAGTAAGGTGAAACTATATAAAATTGTTCAACTACATGGAAAGTATGATCTTATAGAAATGGATAGTCATATAGATTGGATGAACCCCACATAAAATTATGTTCATGATGAACTATAAAATGATCTGTAGTGATGACCACATTTCATATTGGGTGGTTGATGAAGTTCCGTTTTCATCATATAGTAAATTATGTAGAATTTATTCCATGAATTTTTTTCTGTCAAAAATTTTCTGAAAATATATATAGTGATTTTTATAATCAATAAGGAAAGGTTTTCAGAGTCATATTTTGGAATTTATGGTGTAGGAATAATATTTATGTCATTAAACCGAGGAATACATCATCCAACATAGTTTGTTAGGTTTATTTCAAGAAAAATATCTAAGGGTGAAACATTAATGACCCTAAATTCATTGTAATTGTAGTGAGATAATTACAAAGTTAAAATGACAATTAAATTATAAAATAAAAATTGAGAGAAGAAATATGGATTTTGGTTTGACCAAAACTTCATTATTATATTCTACGTGGAAAATCTCTTAATGGCGAACTACGAAAATAAAATTATGTTCAATTTTTTTCAAAGATACTATGTGTGGGTTATATGTATTAAATTAAAACAGGTTTAACATGTCCCTCCAATCATGGGGAAAGTATTAATTATAAAAAAGTTAAAATTGAAACAATAATTCATTCAACCCCTCCTAGAGCCTCATGAGGTAAACTAGTGGTATGAGAGGCTTAGTTACAAACATTAATTCTCTCATTAGAAATTAATTGATATAGAGAGTACAGTTAATAGTAAATGTTTTCATCTATTTGATAGGTAAAAAATAAATATTTTAATGAATTGAATGATAACACATCATTGGTCTATTTATAATGACGTTTATTATTCTAATTCAAATGTGATGGAAGATTTTAATATGATAGTGAAGTCTACGAATGAGGCTAACAAAGAGAGGTTGGAAGCTAATGCTAACACTCAATATGATTTATCTTTCCATATATTATGTCACAAAATTATGATAGTGATGAGTTACACCTCTGGAAATAACATGTGAATTTTTTTTCCAAATTTGAATCAAGGTTATATATAGTAGAATGATGAAATTTTATAGGTTCTCTATAATATATATTATTATAAAAAAATGATTTATGATTAAAATTAAATATCTTTATTAAACAATATAAATGACATTGTTATGGGAATTTGTGAAATTGTGAGGAGATAATGTATATCCCTATTATGAATGATGTTATTGTCAATATTTCTAGCTCCCTCCAAATGAATTTTCTATAGAGTATATGGATTTTTAAAATATTTCTATATATGATCATTTAAGATGATTGGTGGCTTATGACATGTGAGTTAATCAATATGTTACATGAAATCTGGAATGTAAGAAGATAAATGAAAAATACATAATGAATCTTGAAATTTATAAAAATGAATTTTGTGGTTCATATATAGATGAAAAAATTACCTATCCTATGGAAAATAATAAAATAGATTAAATCATAGATCCAAAGGAAACCCCCCATTGACCATTTAAAGTGTGGTAATTTTGAGAACGTTGTAGTAAGGTTAGTAGGAATTTTATTTTGTAGATGATAGTGAAATAGAAGTAACAAAAAATCCATGACGATGATTACCTATATTAAGAGACTCCAAAAATGAATGATTAACAGCAATTAAAATTCATATTAAATGATTCGTGAAGAATTATGATAGTGATACTTAGGAATATATAATGTAATGGAGTAAAAAATAAAATCAGTTAAAAAATAATTTCTGATGGAATCAATTGAGGAATAAGAAACAAAACTTGAATATGTAAATAAACATAAAAGAATAGTTTATTTCAAAGTAGATATTTATGGTGAACATTAAAATATCTATATTAATATAAATAAAAATAAAAATATCAATGGTCTTATATAATAATTCTTAGAATATGTACATAAGTATAGATTAGAAAAAATAAATGGTATTAAATAATAATCTCTTTAGTGTAGAGATGTTAGATGAATTATAAAGTTTCAAAATTAAGATAGAAGAATAAAATAAGGTGATTGACAACCATCATGAGATATTAAAGGTGGTAGTTCAGAAGAATGAGTCCCTTGAAAAAGTTATTTAATTGTGAAAAACCATTATTCTTCATGGAAATCAATTGATTTACAGAATATGATATACATTTTAATGTTCATAGATGGGAAATGTATATAAAGGGTCATGAATGTATATAAATGTGTAAAAGAAACTAAATTATGTGTCACAAATAGTACAAATAAAATGTAAAATATTTTATGATCGTGAAACATCAAAAGAACCAATATAGACTATAAATAAAAATGGAATACCGATGCATGGTTTCCAGAACTAAACCCTAAAACACTTCATATTATAATAGTATTTTCATTGAACATGAAAATCAGAGGGTCAAGGATAATACAAAATTCTCATCTACTTTTCATCAATCAAAGTGATATACAGGGTTATGGGACATGTGGAGAAAAGAAGGAGATAATATTTTTCCACTAAGGATGTTTCATTAATGTGGACACCATTGAGAAAATTTATTATAATTTTAAGTGTAAATAATCTATTTTAATATGGAATATCTCAATATTCAATCAATGGATAATGATGATATATAATTCCTAAAATACCTGAAATAATATAGTATGGATATTTCATTCATTATTATAAAATTAAGTATAATGATGTTGACTAAATGTAAAGAGTTTGTGGATATAAAAACAATAGTTATCACTGATAATTGAAAAAACATCAAATATAAAATTTCTTATAGAAAAATTCTCACTAACTATTGGAAAAAGATGATAAGTTTGATTTTACCATTCATGCTGAGGAGAAATTATAAGGGCTATAAATTTCCCCTCTACAACCATGTTTCTCATAGAAGGAACAAATGAAAATTTTCAAGGAAAATCTAAAAACAATTCATTCAATGAAGCTGTGAACGTCAACACATGGATATTTTATAGAGGTTTTTCATCATGTATGATAAGAAATTCAAATATCTCCATAATTTTGAAATTTATAGTCAAATGAACTATTCCCTTTTAAATTGATTATTCATTGAGGATCATGGGAAGTGAAAATACAAATTTAGAATGAGGTGAAATAAAGAGGAATTAATTTATTATTGTGGATAAATCTAAAAAAATATTATACCTGTGATTCAGTTTACTAACTATGGTCTTGATATTACAATAAACCATAATGGGTTTACAATCCAAGGTAGATCCAGGCACTATCTCAGTTGAGGAAGTATAACTAATGATAATCTATAAAATATAAATATTCATAAAAATGAATATATCCGTCATAAAGATAAGTAAATAATCTTTTGGGACAATAGGTTAGGACACATTAATTAATTATACAATGACGAATTATCAATGATAAAAATATTAGTATACATAGAATATCTGAAGAGATTCTATGAAAAGACCTAGAATGAGGAAATGGGGAAAATAGTTGGAAATCACTATATGTCAAATAAATATAGGTAATCCAAAGTATATGTCCATGTATGAATAATTTTTTGTGGAAAGATGAATATTATTGGAATATACCAAGAAATAAAATTCATTCTATTCATCGATGACTTTAAAATAATTTCTTATTCTGTTTTTTCAAGGGTGAGGGTGTGTGATGCATGAAGAGATATCAAATAAGTGTTATAAATGATAAATTATGTACAATTTAGATATTTTGGTTTTATAATAGAGTAAAATATTCTATTATTATATTTTACAACTATCTCCAGAATAATAACATATTAATTGATGTTGAAATTTTCATAACTCTAATAAATTTTAGACATTTGATTAATGAATCTATATGAAAAAAATATGGTCCCAAATTTTCACAATGAATTTGAAATTTGTCACCATTATTTGGAAAAATTAGTGAGATATAAAATTTAAATACAAAATTCGGCAGTACTGAGCCCTACGGAAGAGAGGAACCCATATAAAATGTGGTATAAAAGGAATCCCTCACAAAATCACTTTCATGTTTTTGGATGTAAATTATATATCTATAAAAATTAATGAATTCAAGGATAGGATTGTGATGTTTTAGATGATAGAGTGTTTCAAGGATATTTGATATTGACTACAGACTATAAATGATTCAAAAATAGTATAAAACAATTCTGTAGAGTAGTGATGTCCAAACCATTGGTAAGATATATGTGAAAATATCTATACACTCAAACATAAACATTTTATATAAAAAATAATATAATTAAAATAAATTAACCATAAATCTTGATGATATATAATCTTTTGTCGATAATGAAGACTCGATATAAAATTTAAATGAGGAAATTACTATTTAAAAATAACATTTATTACATCAGGGAATAATAGTATAATAATGGTTGATCCATAGAATATAATTAGGGATTAATTTTCACCAACATAGTCAATGAAAAATTTTAAAAAATGGTCATACAACACTACTCTCAATTTTAAATGATATCTAATTTGAAGAATTTATAAAAGGTAAATCATAGTTAAATTACATTAGAGAAGAATTAGATGAGAATGATGACAACATGACATGACATCTTCTTGAATGTCCATAAGTTCATAATATGATACGAATAATGTTGATAATAATGAAATTGATTTGGATATCAATTTAATTAGAAACCATGCATTCATGGATAGTAAATTCTGTGAATATATTTAATTAATTCATTATGAAGAAAATTTCACTCATATAGAATAACTATAGTTAATTAAGATCCTCTTGGTGATAAATATTTGATGATTAAACAAAGTATATTTATTAGATTTCAAAACAACCTTCTAAAATAGAATTCATGATAATGTATTATATATAGAGAATATGGTGTGATTTAAATTTTATAATTATAATACAAGGGTTTTTACAATTGAATGATATATACATGGTCGAATGTGGGCATCATGATTCGTGAACTAACCCAGGTCGACCCAAAACCAATCACTTGAGTCGGCCCGTAACATGGTTTGAGAGGTATTATCGATCCTGCCAGGCTGGAGACTAGCACCATGAATCAAATATAAATAAATTTGGAATGATTTATCCAATGATTGAACAAAAACCTAAACAAATATAAATTGAACAATAAAGAAGAACAATAAAAACACTACTACATGTACCTCCATGTGACCTCATGGGTCACCTCTATCCATAGGATCACACTCTCTCCATGAGTGAAATAGACAAGACAGCATCACCAAAGATAAAAAAATATAGTTGTGATTATTAAAACTCGGTAGGCTTGCATGAATAAACTACTTCCTATGCATTATTTAAACAGAAAACAAAGAAATTTCAATTTAAAAATAAGGAATAATAAAAATAAGGTTTACCATTTATTTCACATTCAAATAACATGTTTTTATTCAAAAAAATATTTCCCTTCCACAACATCCCCAAAATAGTTTCCATGAATCCACTGACATTTCAAAATGAAAGTGAAAATATTTAGATTAATACATTGTTATCCGAAAGGTAGAAACAAGCATGAAAGCCACTAAAATGGAAATCACAACACAAGAACCATAAAATTTCCCTAAAGAGCTAGGGTTAGTGATGTTTGAGGATCCTTTTACCTATGTGAAATGGTTTAGAAAACATAACCCACGTCATCCTCTTACACAAGATGCTAGAGGGAAAAGCATCTCAAGGCCTAGTGGTATCCAGTTTTCATCAAGTGTTTTCTTAGTGTTTTTGTCTCAATCTAGCTAGGGGAAACCAGGTCATGGCCCTAATGATCCACCAATAATACTATTCCTAGTATACCCACCTAGGTAATAGTTTCCTATAATATATTTTGTAAATTTTGGTGAGTTTTTATCATGATAACATATATGTATGTAACATTTTTTTACAAAAAAACTATCCAACTTCTGACCACTAATCTCCATCCTTGAGTGGACCAACTTTTTCTAAGTCACACAAAACAGAATCAGACTCTACAATTAACATATTCCATAAATCACACATTAACAGTTACATCACATTTTTAAAATAAGGGGGTATTCCTTGAGAGGGGGTTTACACTTCCATCTATCATTATCAAAGTTCCAAATGTGCCTCATGACATAAAATGGAATTAAATATTTTTATAATACTTAATTTTTCAACACTATTAAGATCCAAAAACATTTAAAATCCCAATTTATTCTTTAGGGATCCTCACTTTTAAAAAAATCATAAAATTATACATAAATCAAAGAAACATATTTTTAAAATCATAATATCGTTTTATAATCCAAGACAGAATCCAGATTCCATGAACCACAACAAATTTTATATAAAAAACACATTTGATATAAATGGAAAACATATTTTAAAACATAATGTTATTATAAATTCACTTTTAAAGTACTTGTCATTGGGAACCATCCTCAAACTCAAGGTACACTTCTTTTGATAAAGGAACCTTGAGTCTTCCCTTTTCACTTTCATGCATTTGCACTTTCATATATGTATATGGTCACCTATCCACTATTTACGTATTCTCATGTCCAAATATTCACAAGGGTTTCCTTACATTGTAATGAACCACATGTTAATTAATCAAAATTGCTCTTGATCTAATAAACTGTCTTATTATGTAAAATGGTTATATAAAATGTACACTTACTTGGTTTTATGTTTTTGGATTTTAAAATACCGATATGAATTTTTACAATTTTTAATATAGCTATTGAATAGTGACCACATTATTAGTATAAATATAGGGCTTTAACAAATCCAATTTACTCAGAAAAAAGGATGTAATGTCCTCATCCCATAGAATTTATCCAAACAAAGCCCATTTTTCAGATCATGGAAAGGAGGTATCATTATAGGGATTCTCTCTTGACTAATCCCAAGCTGATCTTCAACATGTTAAGCTCGAACAGAACCACCTACGAGAGAAGTGGATGTTAACAGAGATTACCACACATGTGATGTCATCTGAGTCTTCCCAAGAGTCTGTCAGCATTGGAAACCTTACCCTTAGGTATTATACAGGTGTTTTAAGTGGTTATGTAATGATACCCTAGCACTATGATTATGTGTATTATTTTTTATAGAGAATAAACATTAATATTATTATTGTTACATTGTAAATATATTTTAAAGCAAAAATATTATTTTTAGTTAATATTCAATTATGAAATATATTTAAATGAATTAATGGATATTTGAATTAAATTAGATTTTAATATTATTACTAAACTACTTTTTATTAAATATAAATGATCATATAAATTTTTTTGATTAAAATTGTAATTTTTATTCATGTTTGATAGTTGTTTTTGTCAAAACCCATTAATTTTTGATAAATATCAGTTTTTATTTTAAAAGTAGAAAAATTCCCATATTTATAAAATTGTTTAGAAAAAAATAATATTATATTTGGAATCAGGACAACAAAATTATCCACCAGAATTTTTTTCTTAATTTTCTGAGACAATCATGTTTTTGGGTAAAAATTAAATATCTTCTAAATATGTAATGTGTTTTATGACATCATAATGACCCAATAGTGATGTAATAAAATATCATAAAAATTATTTTCCTATAATATATATTTTACCTTTAAAATAATTAAATTTTATATTTGTTTGATTAATTTTATGGTGCCTTAGTTCACCCCCAAATACTTATAAAACATTTTTACTTTTAAAATGATTTACTTGAGAATGTGACTCAAATCCACATGATCAAGCCCAATATTTTATGATTTTTGGATTTTTTAACTTAAAAAATAAGGTTTTTTACTCGACATTTGAAAAAACCATGGGCAAAAACCATGGTTTGGTCTATGGGTTTGATTAGTTTAATGTGTGGTGTCCAAAACCAAAATAATAAAGAATTACCTCTCTTTTCTTACATAAACCTTCTCATGATCCCACTTCTCTTCACTCAAAACCCATTTATCATGTCCCTAATCTACCCTCCTATACCTAGTATCCTCCCTATCTACCCCAAGATCCCATGAAGCCTCTCTCAGGTCTCTCCCAAGCCATTCGATCACACTTCCAGGTATAAGATTTCTTCCATTCTCATATTTTTCCAAATTTAAAAATGTTGTTATACCATTTTATTTCAATTAAAAATGTGGGGGTATTATTTAGAACCACCCTCATTATTCCCTTTACTTTTTTGAATGATTATAAACCAGTTTCTCTATCATTAATCCCTTTCGTATACACCTGTTACCATGCCAAAATTATGTAACGATTTTCTCTCTTCTCATTTACATTAAATCAATTCTTTTGTATTATGAATATAAAATCCATTAAATATGTTGGTAAATATATATATATATGACCCCATACTTTCCATTTCATGAACACATGATGATACACCAATTTCTCTCTCATTAACCAATTTCATGAATTCTTATGTCACAACATTATACTTCTTGAAATTGCACCATGATTTTCCAAGCCAACGCCGTTGTATAGTGAATACTATGACAATTTATCAATCAAGGTTATTCACTATTATGCACATTTTATTTCTTATTATATATTTTTATGTATTAAATCCACATTTCTGAATCATGAAATAAATTATTATGTTTAATGAGTCCATGTTATATGATCAATTTGGCACACTTATGCATGAAAAGAAATTATTAATAATGGTGTTCCCTGATAGTGCTCAATTGAATTAGGTAAAGATTACTATTATGATAGGTCTACTGCAGTGAGGGTTTACCCATTCTCATTCATGTTCCATTAGGGTTTACTCATGATCCATGTGCAATGTGCTTTTTCTCTTGCTAATATCATGTTAAAAGGCTAATGCCACATTTTCATATTATGATAATCACGCTATATCATGCTTTTATGTTCATATTTCTTTTATGATCCATTGATATTCCTACATCCAAAAATGTACTTTATTTTTCATTTTAATTCATGTTTAATCCCATACTATAATTGATATCTCACACTTTTCATATGCATGTCCCCGGGTTATCCGATTCAATTCTATGTACAAATGAATGTGGGTGGTCATATAAAATATGTTTTCAGTAAATATGTATATTTCATGATTTATGTTGTCATGTAATCTTTCTAATATCCAAATACATTAGAACTATCAATATTATATATGGTATTAAGTGAAATTTTTATGTAATAAAATATTTTTAAGTGTGAAATAAAGAGTCAAACTGTTATAGTATGTATTAGAGGACAAGTTTAGTTATTTTTGGGATTAGGATTGGAAAACCCTATTGAAAGCCTTATGTGTAAGAATAAGTAAAATAAAAACATCCCTAAATGTTGGTTATTATTGAGTATTTGGTTTATCAATAAAATAAATCCCTCTCTGGATATGAGCAGGCAGAGGCGGATCTAGCATATATGTATTTAGGGGTAAAACCCTAAAACACCACTCTGAGTAAGACTCGAACAAGAACTGGTGCACAACAATGGTCATGGCTGCACTCTTGGTTACAACACTCTTGGGGGATATGATTTGGTAAATTCATAATCTTAATATGTACCATTATTAAATAAAATTAAAAAAATATCCCCTAAGAATGTATGTTGGGAAGTAGATAATCGATAACATAGATAAGTTAAGGCAGTAAATGTAATTTATAATTTGTCCATTTTTCATTGGATTCCACAATATGTGTTACCTCTAACTATCCTTTTATTCCACCCAGTGTCCGGTAATAGGAGGAATTGGGTTAAAAAATATTGTGATGATCAATGTGATGACTGTTCTAATGAGATTCCCAATTTTATAGGAGTGAGAATTGAAAATTTTTCCCTTATACTCTCTCATATAACTCAATTGTTGAATTGAAACATAGGTCTAGTGGAATGTTCACCCCCCCAATGAGAGAACAAGAAACAATAGAGATCTTCCTAAGACAAATGCCTCATACTTTTAATGGATCATTCTATCCCTCAATCACCAAAAAAATGGATCAATTCCATTGAGATGATCTTATCCATCCATTAATGTTATGAACAAGAGAAGGTACTTCTATCTGCTTGTTGTATAGAGGGTGGCCCTTAACAATGGTGGAAATTAATAAAAAATACATCGCCTGAGGATTAGATCGAGGCATTGTAATTGAAGGATTTCTGGAAAATGTTTTTTTGATAAATATTTTCCTCACACCATCCTAATTAAGATAGAAAGGGAATTAATTGACCTCAATAAAAAAGGTGATGAATCTATCAGAGCGTACGAGAAAAACTACACAAGTCTTGGATGATACGACTTTGGATTTTTTGTTACACCTGAATGCAAGGTTGTACACTTCTTTGGTGTTTTAAAACCTAGCATACAGAAAGCCCTAGTGATCCCTGACTTTTAGAGCTATGAGGAAATTGTCTTATGTACCCCCATGGTTGAAATGGAGATCAATGAATATTAGGGATATCATGGGGATATGGAATGTATGGTGGACATTAATTATGTCTCTCTAGTGGATAAATTCAATGGTGATAATAAAATATAGCACCTGAGATGAAAAATGTTGGGAAAGAAACACCCTATAAATTTCTCGAAGGGGCGATGAAATTCTTTATGTATAAAAGGGGGGGGGAACCATTACAGTAACTGTTGATATAAAATACTCACGGCTGTGATAGAGGATGGGAACACTCCGTTCAACCCTGAATGCATTGTTCATTTCATCAACTAAAAAAACTAGGGAAATTTCCAATCCAATTCCCAACACTATGGGTTTTTTGAGGCAACCAACAACCTCTAAGGTAGGAAGGGAGATCATTTCCCATCACTATCACTAAAGTGAACCCAAAAAATGACTTGGTGATAGGTATAATAGTTATTCATTCATGAATAGTGAATGTACTTTTTGATTCTAGTTATACGCATTATTTTATAACCCAAAAGTTTAGTATAAAAACCCCAAACCTCCACAAATTAGCGAATTAATGATGTCGGTGAGAACGAAAAATAGGGAAATCATTGCATCCCATGAATATAATTCCACTTCTATCATAATTTGTGGATGACACATCACAATGAACCTTGTCATACTCCATCTAGTGGAAATTGATGCAATTCATGGTATGTGTTTGATATCCTTATATAGAGCCGAAAAAAATTTCATGAGAGGTAAATCACTCTCTATATAGTTAATCAACCACTAATTCTGTACAACTTAAAGGAAGAGGATGAATCTTATTTAGTACCATAAACTCAAGTATAGAAATTACTGCCCAATGAGCATGCGTATCCTTCTTAGATTATTGAGTCTAAAGAAGAAACCATCATTGAAGACATTCCTATTGTGATAGAATTTTCTGAAGTGTTTCCAGAGGAATTGCATGGTCTTCCTCTAGAAGTGATGTTGAATTCCCAATTGATTATATACTTGGGTAATTTCTAATATCCATGAATCTATATGGTATGGCTATTGGGGAGCATAAATATATGAAGAAAAAACTATAGAAGAATATATATTATGGTTTTATACACCCAAGTGCTTGACCATGGGTTCAACCAGTCTGCTTCCTCTAGAAGAAGGATGGGTCAATGCGCCTTTGCATTCATTATCGTGAGATCCGAAAAATCATGATAAAGAACAAATATCCTCTCCCATGAATTGATGACTTATTCAATCATCTATGTGGAGAAAAAAACTTCACCAAGGTGAATTTATGTTTGGGATATTACCATGTATGGGTGAAGAAGGGGGATATCCCCAAGACTACATTTCTTACAAGATACATGCACTATGAATCTATACTAATGCCTTTAGGACTCTCTAATGCTCGAGGAAACATCAGGGAATTTGATTAATAGAGTCTTTATAGATTACCTCAACAAATTTGTGGTGGTATTTATAGATGATATTCTAATATACTCCAAAAACCATGTAGGAGTATGAGGAGCATCTAAGCAATGTACTAGAGACCTTGTGAATGGAGAAGCTCTATGAAAAGTACAAAAAATGTCACTTTTGGTTGAAGGAGGTCTCATTATTAGATCATATAATCACAAGCAATGGGATATATGCTGATCCCTCTAAGACAGCTATAATTTATGGATGGATGAGGCCGACATCGGTAATGGATATTCGTAGTGTCCAGGGGTTAGCTGGATATTATTGATGATTTGTGAGAAATTTCTCATGATTGTAAAACCCTCTTAACAAGATAAATTGGAAAGGAATAATGTATAATGGTGTGATGAATGCGAAGATATATTCAAGGAGTCAAAAAAGTGTCTTGTCATGAAATTGTTCCAACACTACCCATAAGTGCAGAATTTTTTTTGGTATATAGTGATTCTTCGAAGAAGGGCCTGACATGTGTGGTGATGAAAAATGAAGAATTCATTGCTTATGCTTCAAGGAAATTGAAATCTCATGAGAAAAATTATCCAAAACATCATATGGAGTTGGAAATAGTAATCTTCTCTATAAATATTTGGAGACATTGACTCTTTGGGGAGAAGTGTAAAATATATATGGATCAAAAAATGTGACAAGTATATACTCACGCAGAAAGAGATGAACATGAACCAATGAAGAGGATTAGATCTGATCAAATACTATGACTGCTCAATCCATTACCACACTGCGAAAGTGAACAAGGTGGATGATTCTCTATGTAGAATGGAACCAATGATTCTATCATTGATGAGAAACGAAAAGGATCCAATATTCTCAGATTTGATGAAGATGGACATGGAAATGATAAAGAAGGGACCATCATCAATCATTTCACAAATGATTGCTCAAAAATTTATTTTTGGAAATGATAAAGGATTCTAAAAATGATGATGTTAGAATTTAGAAGAATGTGGAAACTATCAAAAAGGTAAATTATTAGAGTTCAATTTTAATGCAGGAGGAATTGTGATATTTGGGACAAGAATATGTGTTTCATAAAATCCAAAGTTGAAGAATTACCTTTTGGGTGATGAAAATAGTTTGAATTTCTCAATTCACCTAGGAAACACAATCATGTATCAAGATCTCTGAGATAATTACTGGTGGGATAACAAAAATAATGGGATCATTGAGTATACATAAAAGTTACTGGTATGCTAACAAGTGAAGTTTTAGAGGTAGAAGTCTAAGGGGATGATACAACCATTACCCATACTAGGAAGGTAATGGGAGAAAATCACCATGGACTTTTCTATTGGTCTTCTAAAGGAATCTAAAGGAAACAATTATATATGGGTTGTTGTGGGTCATCTTACAAATAGTACACAATTAATTAAAATTAGGGGAAATTTCTAATTGGATCAACTAAAATGGATATATATCAGAGAAGTGGTAAAGATTAATGGAGTACCACTATCTATTGTATTCGATCAAGATCCACAATTCACCTCTATGCTCTGGATGATTCTTCAACTTGCACTGAATACTGAGATGAACTTCTATCGTGATTATCATCCTCAAACTGATCGCCAATCTGAGTGGAATATCCAAAAACATGAGGAAATGTTTAGATCATGCTCAATGGACTTAAAAAGAGCATGGTGTCAATATCTTCCTATAGTTGAGTTCTCTTTAAATAACAATTTCCACTCATGCATCCAAATGGCACCTTATGATGTTTTTTTTGGAAGACGTGTAGAACACCATCATGTTGGGAAGAAGTTGGGGACAGAGAAAATTCCTAGGATCATAAATGGTTGAAGAAATGGTGGAGAAGTTTAAGATAATAAACATTCACATTAAAGATGTTCAGAGTCAACCAAAGTGATATGATGATAATCATTGAGGATACCTAGTGTTCTATTTTAGAGGCACGGTATTCCTATGCATATCACTACGGACGATAGTAATGGGATTTGAGAATAAGGGAAGGCATAGTCTGAGGTACATCGTCCCTTTTGAGATATTTGATATTATTGGAGTAGTGGCCTATGAAATAGCACTCACATCGAACATATCTCAAGTACATGATGTATTCCATGAATCAATCTTGAAAAATAACATACCTGACCCATCAGATGTACTCAATCCAATGGTGGTACAACTAAAGAATGACCTCCCTTATGAAGATAATGTGGTGATGATCTTAGATTATATGGAATTATTTCTACAAAATATTACAATTCCCCTTGTCAAGGTGTTGTGGAAAAATCACATGTTTGAAGAAGCAATTTTGGAATAGGTGGGAGTGATGAAATAGAGTTACCGATATCTGTTTTAGTATGGGAAATAAAAATTTGAGGATGAAATTTTGTAAGGGGGAAGATTGTAATGACCAAAACATTTATTAATGAAAATTCGTCTTGATCTAAATAAGTGTCTTATTATGTAAATTGGTTATATAACATGTAAAATTCATTGGTTTTTTGTTTTTGAATTTTTAAAATACCTTTAATAGTTGCAAATATTGCTAATATAGTTTTTGAATAGTGATCACATGATTAGTATAAATATAGGTCTTTAACAAATCGAATTTACCCAAACCAAGGATGTGGTGGCCTCATATAGTATAATTGATCCATATGAATCTCACTTTTTAGAGCACGTAAAGGTGGTTGTGTCACTGGGATTTGCTCTTGAATAATCCCATACAACGTTTCAATAGGTTAAGCTTGAACAGAATTACCTACTGCCGAAGTGGAAGTTAATAGAGATTACCCCCGAGTGATGTTATCTGAGCCTCCCTAAGAGTCTTCCACCATAATACACCTTAACCTGAGGCCTTACGTGGGGTTTTAAGGGGTTATTTAACAATACCTTATCCCAATAAATATGGGCATTATTTTTGTATAGAAAATATAAATTCATTTTATTATTGTTACTTTGTAAATCGATTTTAAATCACAAAAAGTATTTTTAGTTAATATTAAATTTAGAAATATATTTTTATGAAATAATGGATTTTAAATTAAATATTGTTATACTATTATTACAAAATTTATTTTTGTTAAATATAAATGATATTATAAATTTTTATGAAAACAATTGTAATTTTTATTATCGTTTCAAAGCTGTTTTTGTCAAAATCCATGAATATTATATAAATTTATGTTTTTATATTAAAATTAAAAATTCACAATTTATAAAATCATTTAGATAAAATGAATGTTATTTTTGGAATCAGAAGGTTGAAATTATCCAATGGTGAATTTCTCATAATTTACTGAGATGATCGAATTTCGTGGTAAACATTAAATACTGTTTTATATATATAATGTTTTTATGACATAATAATGAAAAAAATATAAATAATAAATTAATATAAAAGTTTTTTTTTTCAAAATATTTTTTACCTTTAAAATAATGTGATTTTATGTTTTTTGATTAATTTTATGGTGTCTTAGTGGACCCACCAAGACTTATAAAACATTTTAACTTTCAAAATGATTTCCTTGAGAGTGTGACTCACCTCCACACAAGAAAGCCTAATACTATAAGAAGTTAGGAAGTTGTACTTATAAAATAATGTTTTCCACTCATATTTTGCATAATAAATTATAAAACCCCATGGTTTGGTTTGTGGTTTTGATTAGTTTAATGTGTGGTGTCCCAAACCTAAATAATAAATTATTCCCTCTATTTCCCTATATAAACCCACCCAAGCTCCCAGTTATCTTTACTCAAAACCCATTTATCATGTCCCTAATATTCCCTAATCTCTCTAGTATCCTCACAGAGGTCCCCAAATTCCCAATAATCCTCTCTAAATCATCCCCTATCCAGTTGATCACACATCCAAGTAAGATATTTCTTATTTTCTCATTTTGTCTAAATTTCATTATGTTGTTATACGATTTTTTTTTCAATTAAAAAGTTTGGGGTTTTATTTTGAACCCGCACCATACATCCCACCTTATTTTTTAATGATTAGAGGCCTCATTTTCCATCATTAATGCCTCTCATGTACACTTGTTACCATGCCCAAATTCCGAAAGTAATTTCTCCCTTCCCATTTACATTCAAGACATTATTTTGTATTATGAATGTAAATTTCATTACATATGTTGGGTAATATTTCTAAATGAACCGTTAATGTCTGTTTCATGTACATATGATGATACACGCCTTTATCTCTAATCATCCACTTTTTTGAATTCTTATGTCGCGCCGTTATGCTTCCGAAATTGCACTGCAATTTTCCAAGCCTAAGTTATTGTGTTGGTTATACCATGCTCATTTCTATATCAAGGGTATTCACCTTTATGAAACATTATTTATTTATTATATATTTTCATGTATGAATCCCACATTCCATTATCATGGAATAAATGATTATGTTTAATGAATCCATGTTATATGTTCCATGTGGCACACTTATGCATGAAATGAAATGATTAATATGGGTGCACCATGATAGCACTCCAATATATTGGGTAAAGATTGGTATCATTATATGTTAAGTGAAATTATTGTTTACTCATTATAATTCATGTTCAATGAGGGTTTTCTCATCCTCAATGTTCAATGAGACATTTCTAATGCTAATATCATGTTAAAATGTTGATGCCACATTTCCATGTTATGATAATCATGATATATCATGCCTTTATGTTCATGTTTCTATTATGATCCATTGATATTACTATTTAAAATCATGTAATATATTATTCATGTTATGCATTTTTTACTCCCTTACTGGGCATTATAGCTCACCCTTTTCTTATTCATGTCCACATGTTATCCCATGAAATGTTAATTACAAAGGAATGTGTGTGGTCATGAAAATGATGTTTTCAATATAGATGTGTATTTCATGTTTTAAGTTGTTATGTAATGTTCCTAATCCCCAAAGACACTAAAACTCTTGATCTTCTATATAAGGACCCAAAATTAAACATTACATAATCTTGAATTTATTTAATAATTCACATTGAGTATTTTTTCAGGTTTAGAGCCTCAGAGTATTAGGTCATAACATATACATAACAACTTGAATATTACGTGTAGACACTTCTACTTAGTATCAATTTTTATCATAAAATAAAAACTCTTTGAAAAAAAGAGTCATGTCTAGTTCCATATTTTTGATATAATGAATTTTCATTGATCCCATTCGTGACCCTATTCCACTTTATGTCCTGTGAAAAACATTTCATAAATATGGGATGGGCATAAAAAGCTCAATAAGGGATACCCAAAGAAGGAAAATAGTTAGTTTTAAAAAACCAAAAAAAACCATAAATAACCAATCATAAGTAATAATTTTCATCTTTATGAAGTAGTAAATACTCTTCACTGAATAAAATATAATTTCATACCATTTTTAAACCAATGTATGTCCATAAAACCCATAGAAAGAACACATAACCGATAAAGGTAACTTGGGACATAGTCATACTTAAATGGAATAACCATACAGTCGAATTCTACACATATCATTAAATTGAATATCCATATGGATAACTCCCATACCCAATCCATTGGCGGTTATAACAAAACCACTAATCATGGTTTATCACAACACCACCCATTTTTTGGTTTATCATGTAACCACCCATGAAATATCCAAATACCATTATTAAAATCACAACACATAAAATATTATAAAATATAAATATTTCACTAAAAACATTTCATTTGCAATAATTTCAAGATATTGAAATAATAAATCGATTTCAGAACCATTTTCAATACCAAAACACCCAAAAAAGAGAATAATGGGTTTCTTTTTCATTTTAAAAACATTAAGTCTTATAGAGGAAGCCAACTAACGATTATGGAGGTAGAGTGGTTATTATCACTACAAACATTAAAGACACTCATTTTGTCATTTAGTAAAATGAGTTTTATAAAAAATATTCACTATGAATGAAATTAAATGTCAAAGGGTTTTATTATATACCGTTTAAAATAATTTCATTTATAAATCAATGTAGGCATCATTAAAAGGAGATTGAGACGAAGTCCCTACCTCTTGTCCATCTTGACCAGTTTGTTCTTTAATCTCCTGAATAATAAACATATGTTAATATCTACTTGATATGAATCTTTATAAAGTTTATTATTCCTTTTATATCACTTATTACCTTGTTATAACAATTAGTTAATTATTTGAGTTCATATCGGACATTTTTTTGATGTTCAGAACATGAGTTAAAAAAGAACTAGTTATAATTTTAAATTTTCCATGTGGTCAAAATTTCATTATCTACAGAATGATATTAATGAGTTAGATATCATATATATATCCCATATACTCAGTATATATATGTATTTTTAATTTTACATTACATTCGGAGAGAGGAAATTTAATGCACTGTTCATGGAGATGGTAAGCAGTACAGACGCCTAAAAAATACTTTAATTGCTATTTCATATCATAATGGAATGAAATCATAATGATAATGTTTCTCCTAGAAATGTGGATGACCTTGTATATTTAAGGATCAAACATTCTAATCACTTTCTAATGGGTTTATTCGTAGAATCAGAAACATACAATGATTCTATATCCATTTGGACCTACTTTCCAAAGGTAGGTGCTCATTAGTTGTGGAATGATGAGGCTTAATAAACAATATTGGTTGAGAGGATGGAATGTTAGACTCAATACACATTTTTGGGGGGAATTATTGTCTACTATGGGACTCTCTTATAGATTTATGTTATGTTCACGAATCCTTATTAATTTACCAATTAAAAAAATGAGTTTTTTCATTCAGACAGCAATCAATGATTGATAGGTATAGGATTTAGAGAATATTTTATATGTATTTGAGTTTATTCATCGATAGATAACCACCCGTATTTATTAGATATTCTTAGTCAATATTATAATTCAACACATTATATAGAAATATCTTGGTCATTATGATAACCATTCTGTTTTTAAAGCCACTCATTGGGGCATTTGAAGTTTATTGTCGTTCAGAAAGACATGGATTATTTCAATGTTGGGATCGTACCCCCAGATGGGTTTCCTAAGTATCCTTATTTAAGAAGAAATCATAACCCACATAGTTCGATAGGAATGATATTAATTAACACTATAACACCCCCAGCTTCCACGGTACACTTCTTTTCGAATAATACAGTAGCGTGTGTTGTACGCAACTTCGAGTTCTAACACACACCGCGACCAATCAAAGTAGCCATTATGAATAGTAATACCCACTTTTTGAAATTATATATTTTTTTTATATTTCAAAATGGACTTCATTTTTGGATTTGGAATATCGAAATTAGCCTATGTTGAATTTTTGGCATTTTTCTGAGAACTTCCAATTTTTTATGAATAGAGAAAAATACGTAAAAACAACTTTTTTAATCAAAATAATTTATAGTGATAAATTATTCTATTGAGTGGTTTTAAAGTATAATTAGAATATATGTTTACCATTTTATCCAATGGTTGTCATTAGAATTAATTTCACATTGAAATTGGACATAAACTATTGTCAATCTTTTGATATATATTATTTCTTAGAAACACGCTATTTGTTGTGACAACGGGAATTAATTATAAAATAAATTAATGCAACTTATATGTTTATATTTTTGTAAAATAGACATCATTTTCGAATTTGGAATATCAATTATATCTTAGGGGGAAATTTTGGCATTGTTCTAAAAAACTTCAATTTTTGATAAATAGTGAAACCACTAAGTGGTAGTTAAAAAAATGATTTTTCATTTAAATGAAACATTACCACTTCTGTGATTTGATTTTCAAAAATCCTACATAAATGGTTGTCATTAGGATGTAAAATGTGGTTCAATGGGATTAAAATAATTTTTGGTTAATAGTAACTTTAGAGTTTAATTAATCACGAATAAAGGTAATTAGTGAAATTTAAGGTAAAAATCATAATAGAAAAATATGAAAATACCTTTAAACTTGTCCTACCCCTATTTAATGAGTCATGGACGACCAGGAAAATCCATGGGTCAACTTGGGGACCCCATAGATCCACTTTGGTAGGAAAATGACATTAAAAACTTTTTATTTAATGTTAAAATAAAAATGTCACAAACATGAGTTATTTTACTAAAAAAACTTTAATTGGGGTTATACAAGTCATATGTTTGAATATAAATATTCATTAGAAATATAAAAATATTTCCCACATCATTATATTTTTTTAATAATTTTTAGACATTATATAAATTAAATTATTTATGACACCATGATGATGCAACAATTACCTAATTAATTAATGATTTAAATAAAATAAAATGATAATGTAAAATCTAAGACATGCACTTGTCAAAAACCTCTTAGAAGAGTATATTTCGAACCTTTATTAACTTTTCCTTGAAATATATAAGTGTGGGACCTTGAAAATCGGAAAATCATTATATAATAATGTAACATTTCATGACTTTCTAAGAGTGCCCCTCCTCTCCTCTTATAAAAGGCCCAAACCACTACCACCTTACTCACACCTTCAAAGCCTTTATGCACAGCCAAAATCTGCCCAAATACTCTCTAAACTTCTCTCTCTTACTCCTAGAAGCCTCACTTTGGGCAGAATTCTTCCCAAGGAAGCCTTGATCTCAAATCAAAAAGAGTTACCCGTTTTAAAGGTATTGTTTTCTCTTATGTTCTTATGTATTATTTTGCTTCTCCAACCCCTAAAATAATTTTATTAATTTCTTTTGTAACAACACCAGTATCCTCAATATACTAGGATGTTTTTATACAATGGATTCGAGCTACACTTACACACAGCTACATCTAATGGTTAAAGAACATACTGTTTCTGTGGATGGAAAATTTTTGTCTCACGAAACGATGATTGTTCAACACTCATATAACACGTTAAAAGGTGGAAATTAAGATGTCACTATATTTATATATGATATATAATATGTTTATTTTTTACTTAAGCTTCTGTATTTTTCATTTATGGAATACCATTATGGTTTCCATTATGGGTAAACGCGATATCTTCATTTTAGGAAGTGCGGATTACCGCCCCCTCAAAGTGATTTGAATCGTTAATGCCATATGTGGGATGTATAAAGGATGGAGTAAATGATATTATATATTATATTATATTGGAATTATAATATAACTTTATATCATTATGATTTCATTCCATTAAAAATGAAATTGAAATGAAAATAGCATTCATGTTTATGTACGGCTTACCGTCTCCATGAACGGTGCATTTCATTTCTTACCTCTAAATGTTATGTAATATTATGAATGACTGTATATACTGGATATATATGATATATAAATCCGGAATATAATGCTGGATATAATGGATATTTCACCACATGAACAACTTGTAATTATAAGAAGTTTATTTTTGACTTAAGTACCAAAGATCGACAAAATGACAGTTATTAACTAAAATAATTACATAATGTTCATAACATGGTAATAAGTGATATAATAGGAATAATGAACACGTAAAAGGTTCTTAAAAAATAGAAATTAACTCTAGTTTATTATTCAGGAGGTTAAATAACGATCGAGTCAAGTCAGACACAAGGTAGGGGAACTTCTTAACCCAATTTATGTTCTTTGGGTTAATATCCAAATTTCAAATTATGTCATGATATTATTATGTCCTATCTTGTATTTGTACTTTATTTATGTGTACTTATAGTGAATACAGATAATAGATCTATTTTATTTAAAAAAAATATTCTTTTTAAGGGACTACGTCTCAATCTCCTTTCATTGAGGCATATTTGGTTTTATACACAACTTTCCTTTATACGGTGTATAAACCCCTTTGACATTTACTTTTATTCAAAAGGAATCATTTTATACGAAGCGTTTTTACTAAACGACAAAAGGAATGTTTTTTATTAAGTATGCATCGACAACGACTTTTCCGCCGCCATGACCATTATTTGAGTTTCAGCTTCCTCTACAAGCCATAACTTTTTTAAAAAAATTGAAACATAAATATCATGTTTTAATTTTCATTTATTTTGGTATTGAAAATGGGTTTGATAATGTTTTATTGATATCTTGTGATTGAAATGTGGAAATGTTATGTTTCCTTTATGCATATTTTATGTGGTACTATTATGTTATGGTTTATGATAATTTTAAACCTTTTCATATAAGGAATGAATTGGACTTAAAAAGTGACGGGTGGAGCCCGCTATAGCTCCTCGATGCATCAGAAGGTCTATTGAGGCAAACTGGTGTCTTGGCACGAGGCCTTGACAAAATCTTATTTGTATTCTTGGCTCAAGGCCTTTTCTACGTGGTTATAATAGTCTAGCATTATGCATTACATCATTATGAAAGTGGTTATTGATATTTCATGTGATTATTCGACTAGTAGAATATCCATGTGAGTATGTAAATGGAATTATTTCATTTTACATTTTCCATATTATGCTAATGTCCATGTTTAAAAGGATTTTGTTTAAGTTATACATTGCCTTAAATGGTAATGTTTATTTATGAAAACTTCTGCTATATTTTTATCCTTACTGAGCATCTGAGCTCACCCCTTTAAATGTTTTAATATTTTCCAGGATGTGAAAAAGTATTTTATGAGTGACCTGCAGGGTTAGTCAGAAGAGGATATGAGTGTGGAATATGGAGACTCTGTTATTGTATTTTTTAACTTTGTGATGTAATGTAACATTTATGAATGTATCTAGTGTTTCCAAGGCTACTAAACTAATCGGTCTTTTGAGACATGATCTTTTGTGATCATGCTAATGTTACACAATAATGCACCGAATCTGGGTAACTGGGGTCGGGGCGTTACAGTTGGTATCAGAGGCAGTTTAGTACTAACCTTGGAATCTAGATTTAGATAAACTCTAATTAGAGCACATACCCCAAAGATAGACTTTGAAGATTAGTATAGAATAACTTCCTAGAATTTTGGTATTATAGATATTTTGTGAGTTTTCCGAGAAATACATCCATGTATGGATATGAATAGGTAGAGGCAGCTCTGGCACAGATGTACCTAGGGGTAAAACTTTAAAACACTGCTTTGAGCTAGACTCGAACGGGAACTGGTGCACGACAACGGGCCTTGCTGCACTCTTGGTTACGACACTCCCGGGGGATATGCTTAGGATAATTCTCATTTTCTTTACAAACCACTATGAAGGGTTATGAGTATATACTTACTCAAAGAATACATTTTTATGATTATGTATTATATCCATACATAGTTAAATTAATGTTAAGTGTTTTACTAGTATGGAATTATGTATTTTGATTCATAAAGTAATCTAGTTTATTCCATTGTTTAGAAATGGTGCCTAGTGGAAGGAATGGAAACCGTATCAATGCACGCACTCCGTGTAGGGATTTACCTCCTACACAAGATAATTATTGTGGAGATGGAGATACAACTGGTGGTTATCAACTTATTACCATACTGGGACAACTGACTAAGGTTATTAATAATAACCTTACTTGTATGGAGCACCCTGATCCGCAACGTGGAGGATCAATGTTAGACCGCTCCATGAGGCAACAACCGCCAACATTTAATGGGGGTACAAATCCATTAGTATATGAGCAATGGATAAAATCTATAGAGAAAATATTCCACACCATGGGGAGTAGCGAAAGGGAGAAGGTTTTCATGGCAGTATACCGCCTCCCTAGAGATGTCGATCAATGGTGGTCACAGATTCAAAACACAAAGGAAGATGAAGAAGTATCATGTATGTAATGGAGGGAGTTTAAGGAAATTTTCTTAGAAAAATACTTTCCATATGACCATTGAGCAGATATGGAAAAGCAATTTCTGAGTCTTAGGAAAAAGGAGGATGAGAATGTTGCAAAGTATGAGGCTAACTTTCCAAGGTTAGTGAGGCATGCTGCAGATTATACACGTCTCCCAAGAAGTAAGATTGATCGTTTCTTTGATGGGTTAAAACCATTTATCCGTCGAGCATTAGTCTCACAATCCTTCTCGTTGTACAAAGATATTGTCTCTTGTGCTATCAAGATGGAAAATGAAATCTCTAAGTCTTATGACTTTAAAGAAAAGCAAGAAAAGAATAGATCTTCTGATCAATCTGGAAATGGAAATAAAGGGAAGAAGCGAAAAAGTTGAATATCAGTCCTGCTGTAAATGTGGGAAGAAACACCCTGGTACTTGCTTGAAGGGAACGGGAGTCTGTTACAAGTGTGGTGAAAACGGCCACTAATCTCATGATTTCAAGGGAAAGAAAGTTGTTGTCAATGTGGAATGATATTGTTGTAGTGAGATGAGAAATTATGCAAATGAATTTCCTAAGCGTCAGGTGAACTTACCTTTAGAGGAGGCCAAGGGATCAAGACCAAGCTTATTCTATCACTACTGTTGAGGTTGAAGCTCCGAAAGACGTGGTGGCAGGTAATTTAATGTTATCCTCAAGTTTAGAAAATGCATTATTTGATTCCAGATCATCACATTGTTTCATATCTTCCCATTTTTCTAAGAAAGTTTGATATTTCTAATTTGATTTAACAAGATAACTGTCAGTCAAAACTCCTAAGGGAAGTATCATTGCAACATAGTTTTGTGAATCAGTCCCCATTAGAGCACATAAATGTTCTTAATCAGCTGATCTCATTTTCATACCTATGATTGAGTTTTATATAATCCTCGGTATGGATTGGATTTTGGACTATGATGCAAAGATTTATTGTAAGAAGAAGGAGGTTACGATTTTTGATGATGATGATAAGGAACACCTTATTTTTAGAGCAGAATCTTCACCACCTAATTCTTATTTAGATCCAACACCAGTAGCTCAACTAAATTCAATTATTGGGGAGGAAGAGAATGAAATGACTAAGGGAGAGGAAAGGAATGTTCAAATAGACGATGTAACTATTATGAAAGAATATATAGATGTGTTTCCATAAGATTTACCCGGACATCCTCAAGAACGAGAAGTTGAGCTTTCCATTGATTTAATTCCTGGATCAAGGCCTATATCGAAGACCCATTATAGAATGGACACCATGGAATTAGTTGAACTGAAGAAACAACTATAGGAATTGAGTAATAAGGGATTTATTCGCCCTAGTGTTTCTCCATGGGGAGCCCTTGTCCTTTTTGTTAAGAAGAAAGATTGATCTATGAGGTTGTGCGTTGACTACAGGGAGATCAATGCTATAACAATAAAGAACAAGTATCTCCTACCTCACATTGATGCTTTATTTGACCAATTTCCTGGAGGTCAATACTTTTCAAAGATCGACCTTCGATCTGGATACCATCAGTTGTGTGTGAAGAAGGAAGACATTCTGAAGAGAGCATTTCGAACAAGATACAGGCATTACGAGTTTATAGTAATGCCTTTCAGATTGAATAATGCACCCTCTGTATTCATGGATCTAATGAATAGAGTTTTCAAAGAATATCTTGATGATTTTGTGGTGTTATTTATTGATGACATCTTGGTATACTCCAAAAGAAATGAAGATCATGAAAATCACTTGAGCATTGTCTTAAAGACTCTTAGAAGGCATGAATTATATGGGAATTTTAGCATGTGTGAATTATGGCTTTAGGAGATTTCTTTTCATGGAAATATTGTCTCTAAGGATTGAATTTCCTTTGATCCTTCTTAGACCAAGGCAATCCAAGAATGGCCAACACCGATGAGTATAAATGAGGTACACAGCTTTATTGGTTTGGCAGGTCGTTAACGACGTTTTGTCCCGAATTTTTCCCGATTGGCTAACCCATTAACGAAGCTCACACGTAAAGGGGTTAAATTTGTCTGGAAAAAAGAGTGTGAAGAATGTTTTGAAGAACTGATGACAAGATTAGTCAACACTCATATATTTACTCTACCATCAAGGAATGACGGGTTTGTTATTTATAGTGATGCATCAACGAAAGGAATTGGTTTTTTCCTTATGAAGAATGATAGGGTTATTGCCTATGCATCACGACAGCGAAAAATTCATGAGCAGAACTATCCTACTCATGATCTCAGGTTAGCTGCTGTAATCTTTTCCTTTATGATATGGATACATTATCTCTATGGTGAAAAATATGAGATATATACCGATCACAAGGGTTTGAAATATATTTTCTCACAAAAAGAACTCAACATGAGGAAAAGGCGATGGATTGAACTACTCAAGGATTATGATTGCACGATACACTACCACCCAGGGAAGGAAAATAAGGTTGCAGATGCTTTGATTAGAAAATATCATGGAGTTTTGAACATGATGAGAGTGGAAAAGGATCCTATTTTCATGGATCTAGTAAAGATGGATATGGGACTCATCATGAAGGGTGAATCATCAAAAAAATTTCAAATGGTTGCCAAACAATCTTTACTAGAAAGGATAAAATTTTCTCAAGCCGATGATGAAGAGTTGAAAAAGAAGATTAAAGCTGTGAATGATGGGAGATTGAGTGACTTTGTGTATGAAGATGGAATTTTGAATTTTGGGAGGAGACTTTTTGTTCCCGATATACCTGATTTAAAGAGGGAATTGTCGGATGACTCTCATAGTTCCAATTTCTCTATACACCATGGGAGAACCAAAATGTATGGTGATTTAAAGGGAAATTTTTTTGGGACAACATGAAGAGGGATATTGCTGATTTTGTGTCAAGATGTATGGTTTGTCAACATGTGAAAGCTGGAAGGAAACTGCCTGGTGGAGTTTTGCAACCTCTTCCTATACTTGAGAGGAAATGGGATAATATTACGATGGATTTTTTCATGGGACTACCAATGAATCCAAGAAGGAATAACGCAATATGGGTCATTGTTGATCGCCTCACGATGTCAGCAAATTTTCTTTCTATCAGGGAAGATCTACCACATGAACGTCTAGCAAGACTATATATTAATGAAGTTATGAGACTTCATGGAGTACCCCTGTCGATTGTCTCAGATCATGATCCCCGTTTTACATCATGATTTTGGAAAAGACTTCAGAATTTCTTGGATTCTGAACTTTGTTTGAGCGCTGCTTACCACCCAAAAACTGATGGACAATCATAAAGAACTATTAAAACCTTATAAGACATGTTGATATCATGCTAACATGACTTTCAAGGGATGTGGGATCAATATTTACCTCTGGTAGAATTTTCCTATAACAATAGCTTCAATTCAAGTATTCAGATGTCACCATATGAAGCGTTATACGGAAAGAGATGTCGCACACCAACCTGTTGGGATGACGTTAGTGAAAGAAAACATGTAGGCCCAGAACTTGTGGCGGAAATGATGGAAAAGGTGAAAGTATTCTAAAACCACATCAAAATATCTCAAAATAGGCAGAAGAGCTATGCTGACAACCGAAGGAAGGATTTGAAGTTTTAGGTAGGAGATTATGTTTTCTTGAAGGTATCTCCATGGAAGGGAGTTTTACGTTTCGGTAAGAAGGGTAAATTGAGTCCTAGGTACATCGGACCCTTCGAAATTCTTGAACGAATTGGGGATGTAGCTTACCGTTTGGCAATGCCACCAAGTCTCTCTAAAGCTCACGATGTATTCCACGTATCACTATTGAGAAAATACATGTCTGATCCAACGCATGTACTCACATATGAGGTCTTAGAACTGGAACCCAATATGTCTTATTGCGAAGATCCCGTTAGGATTCTTGATACAAGAGAACAAGTGCTGAGAAACCGGATGACTAGTCTGGTAAAAGTTCTATAGAGAAACCATAAGATGGAGGAGGCAACGTGGGAACCCAAGGAATGTATGATGAAGAATCACCAGAGTCTTTTTATACAGTGATATTAAATGAAATTTCGAGAAAGAAATTATTTGATGGAGGGGAGAATGTAACACCCCATTCTTCCACGGTACACTTCTCTTTGAATAATACAGTAGCGTGTGTTGTACGTAACTTCGAGTTCTAACACACACCGCGACCAATAAAAATAGCCATTATGAATAGTAATACCCACTTTTTGAAATTATATATATTTTATATTTCAAAATGGACTTCATTTTTGGATTCAGAATATCTAAATTAGCCTATGTTGAATATTTGGTATTTTTCTGAGAACTTCCAATTTTTTATGAATAGTGAAAAATACTTAAAAACAACTTTTTTAATCAAATTAATTTATATTGATAAATTATACTATTGAGTGGTTTTAAAGTATAATTAGGATATATTTTTACCATTTTATCCAATGGTGGTCATTAGAATTAAATTCACTTTGAAATTGGACATAAACAATTGTCAATCTTTTGATAAATATTGTTTCTTAAAAACACGCTATTTGTTGTGACAACAGAGAATTAATTATAAAATTAATTAATGAAACATATGTGTTTTGTATTTTTGAAAATATAAATCATTTTCAAATTCGGAATATCAATTATAGCTCAGGGGGAAATTTTGGCATTGTTCTGAAAACATCAGTTTTTGATGAATAGTGAAACCACTAAGTGGTAGTTAAAAAACTGATTTTTCATTTAAATGAAACATTACCACTTCTGTGATTTGATTTTAAAAAATCAGACATACATGGTTGTCATTAGGACGTAAAATGTGTATCAATGGGATTAAAATAATTTTTGGTGAATAGTAACTTTTCAGTTTAATTAATCGCGATTAAAGGTAATTAGTGAAATTTAAGGTAAAAATGATATTATAAAAATCTGAAAATACCTTTACACTTGTCCAAACCCTATTGTATGAGTCATGGCCGACCCATAAAATCAATGCGTAAACATGGGGACCTGATGGATCCACTTTGGTAGGAAAATGACATTAAAAACATTTTATTTAATGTTAAAATAAAAATGTCACAAACATGAGTTGTTTTACTAAAACAATTTTTAAATGGGGTTATACAAGTCATAGTTTTGACTATAAATATTCATTATAAAGATAAAAAGATTTTATACATCATGATATTTGTTTTATAATTTTTAGACATTAAATAAATTCAATTAATTATGACACCATGATGATGCAGCGATTACCTCGTTAATTAACTATTTAAATAAACTAAAAATTTAATGTAATCTCTAGGACTTACACTTGTAAAAAACCTATTGGATGAGTATATTTCGAACCCTTATCACCTTATCCTCGAAATATATAAGTTTGGGACCTTGAAAATCCGAAACTCATTATATAATAAAGTATCATGTCATGACTTTCAAAGAGTGCCCCTCCTCTCCTCTTATAAAATGCCCCCACCACTACCACCTTACTCACACAAACAAATCCGTTTGGCTCAGCCAAACTCTTCCCAAATACTCTCTAAACATCCATATATTACTCGTAGAAGCCTCACTTTGGGCAGAATTCTTCCCAAGGAAGCCTTGAGCTCAAATAAAAAAGAGTTACCCATTTTAAAGGTAGTGTTTTCTCTTGTGTTCTTATGTTTTATTTTGCTTCTCCAACCCCCTAAACTATTTTTAATCATTTCATTTATAAAAAAACAGTATCCTAAATATACTAGTATGTTTTTAAAAGAAGTATTCGTGCTAAACTTACACACACCAACATCTAATGGTTAAAGAACATACTGTTTCTGTGGATGGTGAATTTCTGCCTCACGAAACGATGATTGTTCAACACTCATATAAAACCATCAAAGGTGGCCATTAATATGTCACTATATTTATATATGATATATAATATGTTTATGTTTTACATAAGCTTCTGTATTTTTCATTTATGGAATTCCTTTATGGTTTCCATTATGGGTAAACGCGATATCTTCATTTTAGGAAGTGCAGACTACTGCCCCCTCAAAGCTATTTGAATCGTTAATGCCATATGTGGGATGTATAAAGGATGGAGTAAATGATATTATGTATGATATTATACAGGAATTATAATATAACTTTATATCATTATGATTTCAGTCCATTAAATATGAAATAGAAATGAAAGTAGAGTTCATGCGTACGTACGGATTACCGTCTCCATGAACGGTGTATTTCATTTCTTACCTCTAAATGTTACATAATATTATTAATGAATGTATATACTGGATATATATGATATATATGATATCTAAATCATGAATATAATTCTGGATATAATGGATATTTCATCACATGAACAACTTGTAATTATAAGAAGTTTATTTTTGACTCAAGTACCAAAGATCGACAAAATGACCGTTATTTACCTAAATAATTACATAATGTTCATAACATGGTAATAAGTGATATAAAAGGAATAATGAACATGTAAAAGTTTCTTATGAAAATATAAATTAACTCTAGTTTATTATTCTGGAGGTTAAAAAACAATCGATTCAAGTGGGACACGAGGTAAGGCAACTTCTTAACCCAATTTACTTTCTTTGGGTTAATCTCATACTTTCAAATTATTTCATGATATTATTATGTCCTATCTTGTATTTGATCATTATTTATGTGTACTTATAGTGAATACACATAATATATCTATTTTATTTAAAATAATATTCTTTGTAAGGGACTTCATCTCAATCTCCTTTCATTGAGGCATATTTGGTTTTATACAAAACATTCCTTTATACAGTGTGTAAACCCCTTTGAATTTTACTTTTATTCAAAATGAATATTCTTATATGAAGCATTTTTACTAAATGAAAAAAGTAATGTTTTTTATTACGCATGTGGCAACAACGAATTCTCCGCCGCCGTAACCATTATTTGAGTTTCGGCTTCTTCTACAAGACATAACTTTTTTTTAAAATGAAAAATAAATACAATGTTTTACTTTTATTTTATTTTGGTAATGAAAATGGTTTTGATAATGTTTTATTGATATCTTTTTATTAAAATGTGGAAATGTTATGTTTCCTTTATTCAATTTTTATGTGATATGATTATGTTATGGTTTATGATATTTTTAAACCTTTTCATATAAGGAATGCATTGGACTTAATAAATGACGGGTGGAGCCCGCTTTAGCTCCTCGATGCATCGGTAGGTCTCATGAGACAAAATGTTGTCTTGACATGAGGCCTTGACAAAATATTATTTGTAGTCTTGGCATGTGGCCTTGGCTACGTGGTTATGATAGTCTGGCATTATTCATTCCATCATTATGAAAGTGGTTATTGATATTTCATTTGATTATTCGACTAGTAGAATATCCTTGTGAGTATGTAAATGGCATTATTTCATTTTACTTTTTCCATATTATGCTAAAGTTCATGATTAAAAGGCTTTTGTTTTAGTTATACATTGCATTAAAAGATAATTTTTATTTATGACAGCTTCCGCTATATTTTTATCCTTACTAAGCATTTGAGCTCACCCCTTTCAATGTTTTAAAATTTTCTAGGATGTGATGAATTATTTTATGAATGACCTGCAGGGATAGTCATAAGAGGATATGAGTGTGGACTATGGAGACTATGTTATTGTAGTTTTTTACTTTGTGATGTATTGTAACATTTATGAATGTATCTACTGTTTCAAAGGCTACTAAACTAGTCGGTCTTTCGAGACTTGATCTTTTGTGATCATGCCAATGTTACAAAATAATGCACCTACTCTGGGTAACTGGTGTCGGGGCGTTACAAATGCCATATGGGACAGAAAATAATTAATGAAAGATGGGATTGAACCATATAAAGGCTTCCTACGTACTCTACATTTATGGAATAGATCAAATTCCACGATGTTCGAGTGAAGAAGTATGAGGTTTTTGCATTATTAATGGTCCAAAGAGAGATGTTGTAATTACTTTTACACTCTAAGCCCACATGAGTTCTGCTCGCTGTGAGAAACAAGAAGTATTAGTAAATATAACAATTTTTCCATTAAAGATGTAGTCATAATAAATGATGTGGGGCTTACGTATGTATGATGACCTGAGTAAATTATGATCAGGACTTAGTTCAGGAACGAATCACAGGAGTAGGGTCCATAATGGTATTTGTGCATTATGGAGATTTGGAATTTTAACTCGGGACTTACTCTTGAAAAGGAAAACCAAATTAAGAGGGACTTATTATAAGGTTTTATTCCTGAGAAGGAAGCCCAAATCAAAAGAAAATAAGGTTGGGGAATACTCCTTATAAGGATTCCCAATTAAAGGGAACATATAACTTGGGGATTAATCCTGAGAAGGAGGCCAAAATTATTATTGGGACTTACTCTTGAGAAGGAGGCCCAAAGTTAAAGGAAATTATGATTGTGACTTACTCCTGAGAAGGATTCACACCTAAATTCCACTCAGATAAGGAAGGAAACAAAATAACCATTCCATAAATGGCTTTGAATAAGGTTTTGAAGGCCATTTATTATAGAGGATTGGTGAATATGAGGAAAGGAGGTGACCCGGAAGGAGGTGCGCAAGTAATGGACTGACGTGCAAGTCCTGGTCACGCAGGTATACTTACACGACATGATTCACCTTGGGTGATGAAGAATCCATAGGGTAATACTCAGGAAAATTTGAACTCAATCCCTTAGTATCATCCCTAGAGGCTTCCAGAAGAGTGGCGCACAAGTTTCTATTATAGGGAAAGGCATCACGCAAGTGTATTCACTTCCCTTAAGGTATGGACACAGAGGCGTGCATGTATTGATGAATAATAATACTTAGGCCTTATTCTTCCTCTTTAGAGCTTCCCTTCTAAGTAAAGAATTATCATAGAAGTGTTTGGAAGATGTCAGACAAAGATTTGGGCGACCAGAGCTTGAATCTGAGTTTTGGAAAATTCGTCCCTCAAACGGGGGGCCCACAGGGGTATTTATAATCCACGTGAGGTTTGGGATAAATTTCACATATGGTGTGCAAGGGACTTTCATGCCTCATATCTTGCGCGCAAGTGAGTTGTACACCCATGGCTGGCCAACAGGTATAATTGCGTGCCTTAATGCCTTTTCAATGTTTGATGAATATTCCCTCTTCTTCGCTCGAGGTATCCCCCTTAGTCAATCACTGGACTCTGTGATGGAATCGAGCATCAACAAAAGTCCCCCCACCCTCAGAGTTGAATCCGAAAAGTGGAACGAGGGTTTAAATCTAAGGTAAAGGAGAAAACCAATGATTTTGGGCGCACAGGTTACAACGCACAGGGGTACGACCTCACCTATAAATATAGTTGCCACTCTCACGCAAATCACCCGGCTTCTAAAGCTTCTAGCTCTCATCACAGAAGTGAGCTCTCATTGCGCTGGTTCTTCTGTTCATGGTGGATTGTTTCTTCTAAATTTTGTTGCTCTTCTGTAGAGATATTTTGACTTACGCGACAATACTTCCGTGCCCATACATGCACGTTCACACTTGTGTGACCAAACATGCGTGCCTTAATGCCTTAGCCATTTTTTTTGTTTTTATTGACAAGTATTTCTTAAAAAATAGACCTTATATAAAAGTTAACTGTTTGATCCTTGTGCAGATTCAATGGATCTCAGAAAAATCAGATCAGATGATGAATTTTTTAGAAAGATAATTGATGATATGATGAACATTATTGGTCGTGACTATTATGATATCTATGACAACACTCTCCCAGATTTGGCCATGTGCATGAAGAAGTAACACGTTAATTTACCATAGAGAATTTACTTTCCTTTATAGGGCCATGGTCATCTACAAGGAGTCAATGATCCAGATCCAAATAACTTTCTCCGGAATTTTTGGTTTCAAACTTACACTAACTATTCTTCAGCAAATGTTTCAGTTGCAGGATCATCTGTTAATGCTGGAACAGTGGAGAAGGCATACATAATGCATCACAGTCTTTGTGCACTAGATCTGAAATCCCAGACACTCGAGATGTAGCCGCACTGTTATCATTATATTTTGGTTATGTTGTGCACTATGAACAGCAACAATGGAGTGATCTTTAAAATTTTTCCCCCATGCAATTTCCTTGCAGATATGAAAATGAAAACCCATGGGCTGATATGTTTTCTATTGCAGGTTGGTGGAGAGAGGACTATCATGACATTAGAACTATATATGGAAAGAGTAATCTCTTCAAATGGCTCTTTACATCCTATGCTCCATTCTCAAATCCTTGTATCCATCTTCCAAGTCTATTGGACAGAAACAGAGCCACTGTTTGATCATCAGAAAATTTTCTCGAACCGCACTCAAGATCATTATTTTACAATTTTTCCCAGAAGAGATGGTATCAATACGTCTCTTATTGTATCTAGTTGAATGAATGAATTCTAGGTGGCTAGTGATGAAGCTTTGGATTCCATAAATAAAATTAAGAGTTCTATTGAAAGCCTCTTCTAATTCTTGAAAAAGAGAAGTGACTACAATATATGGATGTCATTATAACTCTTGTGCATCAATCAAAAAGACATTTCATCTTCAATCATTTGTACTTACATTCTCTTGATAATTAATTATATTATTCTTATGATTATTTTTTACCTAATCCAATGGGCCTAGTAAGAAAAGTTTTATTTTTTTCTAGGATTATACAAACAACCCCACAAACATTGTATCTTTTCTTTCTCAATATTTCCTAAATCATACAATATGTACGTTTAGCGAGCTGGGACTCGACTTTTATTCAGATTTCCTTTTACAAGTTCCCAAGTTAATGAGTACCCTTTCTTTTGTGGGAAGTTTAAACTCATGCATGTCAGAAAAAAAGGATACTGTTTATGGTCAAATATCTTTGACCAAATGGATTAAAATTGACTCAATTCCTTGATAATTTGTTTGAATACATAATACCACATTCATTTCTGGGGGAAAACATGTAGACTATGACTTAAGAAATTTTGAATCTGAGGTATGATTTGAAAAAAGGGATAAAGTTCATTAGAGGATGTATTTTATAATAGTGAAGTTAATAATATTTGACAAACCTGTTAGAGGGTTTAATTATGCCGGGCCACTTAAGGGAATTGGCTGCATAGTCAAATGATAGCATATTTTGGCTGTCAGTTCCATTATGTAGACAACTTATGCAAGGCTACCTAGGGGCACATGCTACATAATCAGGCAAAAGAACTCTCAAAAATATTACTTTTATATTGCTAAAATCCAGTGGATGTTTACAGAGATTCAAATTTTCCAAAGCACAGAGTCCACTGTATAGAGAGAGAGGTACTTGAATATGGAGAGGATATTCCCAATCAAGAATGTCATTGAATTGGACGAATTTCATTCCTGTGAAGGTTTGTCCCAAAAGTAGATAAGGTAAATATAAACCATTGAATTGAATACATGCAGATCATGAAAAAGAGTACTGGAAAAATATGTTAAGGATGACTATTTTTGCGGATCCCTACATATCATCGTTAAGATCAATAAGGAAAAAAATGTTTTATCACCACGAATTAAGTTACCACTATTTGAAAAACTCGTTTGGGGGTTTTGAATTATGTCGGGACACTTAAGGGCATTGGCTGCATAGTCATATAATAGCATCTTTTGGTTGACAGTTCCATTATGTAGAATACATATGCAAGGCTGCCTAAGGGCACGTGCGGCATGGTTAGGCAAATGAATTCCAGAGTATCAATCGTTTTTGTGACTAGAAGTCATGAAAAGGGTAATGGATATCTGGATGTATTTATGGTTAGGAGTATGACACATGAAAATGGGTATTGTCTAATGCATGAAGGAGATACATAGACCAATTCTGACCATAATCATGTTATGGCTGGGTACTGAATTGAGATGCTGGACCACACTACATATCTCATTAGGATGAGAATCAAGCCATACGTAGTTCTTGAAATACAGTTTAATGTCATGTGGGATGAGAGCATAGGAGATATTAGTTTAGGGTCATGGAGTTTGGACCATAATGAGGGAGACACATTGTGTGTTTTATATAAACCTGATTTGGATAAGGAATAGGGTTTTCATACCACATTCATGTGCTCATAGGGGGAATTTTCAATCAAGGGACTGACATTGGAATTTGGGGTTTGGACAAAAGACTTGGGGCTGTGTTTGAGCGATGCTCGAATGTTCCTACGTATCCCATAAATATGGGAATCAATCCATATGTAGTTCCTGAAATACCCTCTTTACAGATTTTATTTGTACATGTGAAGGGTGGAAGGGGACATTAGTGCAGTGATGGTTAGATCCGAGATTAATGGTTCGGGAATTTCCATGTATGCTTGTAGTCTTCAGAATATAACATTATTGGAAATCAATGTCAATAATGGTTCCCTCTCGGGGGAGGGTGTCAAAGAATGTTGTAGTTTATTGTCGTACAGGAAAAAACTGAGTATAGTTTAAGGTCATATGGATGGACCTATGTTGCACAGTTTACAGTCATGTAGCTAAGACGTATGGCTATGTATTTTAATGTCTTGCAGTGAGGAAAATGGGAGACTGTATAGTTTAATGTCATATAGCAAGGACATTGGTGAACCAATGTGAAGATATTGGTTTTGGGCTTGAACCTCAGGAGGTTGCCTATGTACCCAGCATAGAAGTCAAGGTTCAAAGTCCGCGTAGATCAATTGAAGAATGAATTGGTGATTGTGTTGTACTTGACGATAATGACCCAAAGATTGTGTTGGGACTTATGTGTGGTTAGCAGCCCAGATATGGTGTTATGATTGAAGCTTACTCTATCCTCACGTGATTCATGCTTGATGTGAGAGACAAGAGGTAGAAACAACCCTAACGATGCACATTTTAATGTCATATAGGACATATAAGGGAATATTTCATAGTTTAAATGACATGTGTAACAGACATGGGGTGCTTGGTAGTTTAACATCTTGTATCTCGGACGAATAATTTAACGTCATGTTGGACGATAGAGGGGCTATGCAGTTTAAAGTCTTGATGTAAGGACTAAAGGGACCATGAATTTTAATGTCTTGGAATATGGACTAAAGGGACCATGTAGTTTAATGTCTTGCAGTAAGGACTAAAGGGACCATGCAGTTTAATGTCTTGCAGTACAGACTAAAGGGATCATGCAGTTTAAAGTCTTGCAGTAAGGACTAAAGGGACCATGATGTTTAAAGTCTTACAGTAAGGACTAAAGGGGCCATGCAGTTTAATGTCTTGTAGTAAGGACTAATATGGTGTATTTGTGTTACATGAAATACTTCTTCATAAATATGACATTGGTTGGAGTCATGATAGGTTCTCCATCCATTGAGATTAAAGAATAAGCTCCATTGGAGTAGACCATATGTATTGAGTAAGGTCCTTCCTACATTGTCTCAAGATTTGGAGGTTTTTTTCCTAGTATCATTAGAGTTATAGAGACCAATACCCATTCTCCTTGAATGAATGAATGAAGATGAACTTTTATGTTGAAAGACCATGCTATTCGATTCTGATAGACATTCATGTGGTGTAGGGTGCATAATCTTTTTTCATCTAATAATTCCAATTAATCCAATCGCTTTTGAGATTGTTCATATGTAGATTACTGATCAAAAATGGATACTCTAAGAGAAGGTAATTGAACCTCAATGGGAAAGACTTCTTCTATTCCATATACCAATGAATATGGAGTTGATCTCATGTAAGTGCAGGAGGTGGTCAGACAAGCTCATAAAGAATTAAAATGTTTATCAGGTCATTCTTTCTTATCTTTATCCACCATCATTTATAGTATGTTTGAAAGAGTCTTATTGAAGGATTCTATTTTTCCATTGGCAGCTTCATGATAACCAGATGAATGGTTGGATTTGATGGTGTATTCTTGATACAACTTCCTTACCTTAGATGAACAAAATTTGGCGCCATTGTCCGTCAATATTTTATGAGGGACACCAAATTTGATAATTATGATAGACTTGATGAATCTAACAATGCTTTTAGAACTAACAATTTGAGAGGTCTTGCCTCTTCCCATTTGGAAAAGAAGTCAGTAGTAGTAAGAATATACTTAAACTGATTGGATGTAGCCGAAGGGTAAGCTCCTACTAAATCCATTCCCCATGTGGAAAATGGCCATGAGTATTTAGCTATATGGAGAAAATCTGGGGGTTGATGAATGGAATTGGAATATACATGGAATGAATGAAATTTCATAGTGAAATGAACACAATCTTGTATCATTGAAGCCCAGAAGTATCCAAGCCTTCGGATTTGATCAGATAATCTATGTACAGACTGGTGGGGACCACAAACTCATGCATGTACTTCATTCATGATAACCATTGTCTCTTCACCATCAATACATCTGATGATAATTCCATCAAAACCTCGCTTGTAGATAATTTTATGGTGATCAGGGCTATCATAAAGTGTAAAATTGACCACACATCTCCAGACTTGTTCTTTCCCGGTACTATCAGGTGGGAGTGTCCCATTTTGAAGGTATTCCCTGATATGTGTCATCCATCCTATTGTATGACCATATGGTTAAGAAATGGGACTTATTTCATTTATTTCCACTATTTTTATTTGGACAAAAGGTGAAACTACATGACGGTGGGAAATACTGATTATTACTTCATCCCGGTTTGGATATGTCAGGGCTGTGGCTATATTGGCCAGTGCATCAGCTTGGGAATTTTGTTATCGCGGGACATAATACAATGTCGGTTCTGAGGGAAATTCCTCCATTAACTCTCTGACATAATCAAATAAAGGTATTAACTCTTCTTTTCTGATGGCATAATCCCCATTGATTTGTTTTATTACCAAATCTGAATCTCCTTTTACCTTTAAGTGATTCACTTTTTCCTGAAGCGCCAACTCCAATCATGTGATGAGAGCTTGATATTCTGCTTCATTTTTTGTACCACCTTCCAATAATAAGAAGGAATTGGGTAGCACTGCCTTTTCTGGGTAAATAAGCAGAATTCCTAACCCAACTTTGTTGAATTTAGGATCTTCCAATTTCATCCCTGTTGGACTTCTGGAAGCACCATCAAAGTACATTTCCCATTTTTTAGGATTATCTTGAATAGAGAAGTCTTCCTCGTCAGGAAGTTCAATATTTAAATATTTATCTTCTATCGATGGGTGTTCATTAAGGAAATCAGCCATAGCATGGTCCTTTATTGCCTTTTGAGACACATAATGGATATCAAACTGCTGTAAAATAACAACCCACCTTTCTAGACGTCCTATAAGCATTGGAGGACTAATGATAAATTTGTGCAGGTTATTGTGAGATACCCATTGGACCTCATGATGTTGCAGGTTGTGTCTCAATTTATAAATTGCAAAGATTAATTCTAGGAGACACTTTTCAATACTTGAATATCACGTTTCTACCTCATGCATAGTCTGACTAAGATAGTAATGACTATTTTCATTCCCAGTATCATTCTTTTGGGCAAGGAAGGTACACAACGATTTATCTAAAGCTATCACATAGAGAATAAGTGGTCCTCCTTCAACGGTTGGCATTAATACCAGTGGATTCAAGAGACATCTCTTGAGAATATCGAATGATTCGTGACATTGTTTAGTCCATTGGTAGGTGACTCCATTCTTCATTAGTTTGGTGAAGGGCAAACACATGCATGCCAAATTGGAAATGAAACACCGAATACAGGCCAAGTGTACTTAATGTCCTCTTAATTTATAAAAATTTTAAGGATGTGACATACCAAGGATTGATTCTGTCATCTCAGGATCAACTTCGATACCACGATGGCATAAAAAAAGCCAAGAAATTTCCTTGAGGTTACTCTAAAATCACATTTCAAGGTGTTCATCTAAAAATTGTGTTGTTGAAGTTTGTTGAATTTGATTTTCAGATTATCCAAGTGATCAGAACATTGTCTAGATTTAACCACCAAATCATCCACATAACATTCATCAAATTTCACAAAAAATTGTTTGATAATATGGTGCATTGAACATTGATATATTTCACTGACATTCTTCATACCAAATGGCATTACCCAATTGAAAATCACTGCTTGAAGGGCTCTTAATGCTGTAGACTCCTCATCCTATGGGGTCATTCATATTTTATTGTTCCCAGAATAACCATCCATGAAGAAAATAGCTCTGTTTCCAGCTTTTTCATCAATTAAGAGTTCTGTGATCAGAACTAGAAAATTATCCTTAGGACAATGCCGATTAAGATCTATGATGTCAATACAAACTCTAATTTTTCCATTATCCTTTTTCACAGGGACAATATTAGCCAACCATTTGCGATATCGATCTTATTTGATGATGTTAGCCTTGATAAGCTTATCCAATTCACCTTCAATTTTGGATGCATAAGTTTGGTGTTTTCTTCTTACGGCTTGCTTGAATCCTTGATGTTCTTCTAGAAAACCCAAATAATTAGTGGGAACATTGGGATCAAGACATGGAATTTCTGTATAATTCCAAGAAAAAACATCTCGAATGATGGATCATATTTTGTACCCATATTTATTTCTATGAGTTCATCTACAGTGGTAGTGATACCCTCTTCAAATGATGGAGGATCATCCCTGAGATCTTCCAATTATTCTTCAATATTTGTTACTTATTTTGTTTCTACTTGCATAGAAGATGATGAACCCGAAGCTTCATGATTAGGGGAGAAGTTAAAATTTGAACATCTTGAAGAAAAGAGTACCAGTTTTTGACCCTATTGATGATAAAGGGTCATCATCATTCTCCTCTTACATTGATATAACTTCTTCTGGCATGGTTGATGAAGTGTAGAATTGGTGGATTTCAATGGATGAAATGAAGACATTACCATTTAAGCATTCATCATTGTTTGGCCAATCAACTATTTCTACCATGTTGTCTAGCTTGATTGTCTTAATTGACATTATGGAAGTTTCCTTAAGAGTGCTTTGATTTGGGTCTATCCTATCAATTTGATTGATAGGAAACACATAATCTGCACTCACATGTATGAATGGGTTTACTAGAATCATTTCCAAACCATTTGGAGCATTAATTTTGGTAATCTCCTATTTCATGAATTTCTCCTTTCCCTCCATGTGATATAATTCTTCCTCAATGTATTGATATTCACATGTTTATAAGGGGTATTTATCACCATACAATGTCCCAACATGACCATTGAAACAATGTTTTAGACATTGATTGTATGATGAAGGTACGACCGCATGTTGATGTAGCCAATGTCTTCCAATAAAAATGTTGAAGGCTGGGTCATGACGAACAACCATGAAATCTGAATTAGACACAAGGTCTCCAAACTATGTTTTGAGTTTAATTTTACCTAGAGGTCATGTTCATTCTTAACGTATGATTGCAACATCAAAGTAGAAGGAGATAAATCAAATTCGGTGAGGCCCAATCGATGGAGTGTATGAATAGGAATGAGACTGACTCTTGAGCCGTTATTACTGAATTCTCATTGGATGTATATTCAATGACCATGAAAGATAAATACAAAGGTCTAATATGTCCATGTAGAATATCATATTAATCTTCATCTGTAAAATATATCACTGCATGTAATTCTACCGGATCATTTTCTATTTGGTAATCTTCATCCGCAACAATTTCAGTTTTGAATTCCTGAGAACTTGAAAAAGCCTTAATAAGCGCCTCCGGAAGATCTTTTGATAGATTCAATGCATCGAAAATTGATAACATGGCCGGTACTTGGGACAAATGTTTCAAGAAATCATACTTTTTGTCTATAGTTCTGCGTTTCCCAACAGGAAACTATGGTTTTGCAGGTGCCTTAGAAGTTGATTCTTTAGAAGTAGATGCATCCTGTATCGGGGTAGGAGTTGGAAATAATCCTAGAATCAGTATATTATACCAAATAAGTATGTATATTTTATGAGTGTAAGAATGTGTGAACTCTAATAGGTCTTCCAAAATAACTGTTTCAGGACAGAATCTTCCATGTGTGGAAGAACTTTCTTGTTCCTGTTGAGCCCACTGAAGGGATTTTCCAAGAGTATCTACTGAATATATAGTTCTTGCAGGGGTATTATTGAAATAGTTGAATCTAGAATATCCACAACTTCCCCTGTAGCCAAGAAATCTATTTCTTCCTCTAATTCCTCAATTTGATATAGGGAACTCAGGATCATCAAGATCAAAACCGTGGCTGGCATACAGATCCCTTAAGTGAATCATGTTAATAGAACGAAAGATCAACTCGTTATCTAATGAAGATTCTGCCTGAATAGCTAATTCAGGCTCTTCCATTTGGTGGGGCGGTTCCTGTGCTTTTGAAGCAGATGGCATAATATCATCCAAAGTCAATGATAATTTAGGCTTTGATATGAAATCAACATAATCTGATTGCTCTTCATTCTTCAAATTATGCCACCTTTTTGAATATTTTCCTTCTAATGAAGGGGTTTTTTCTGTGAAATTCATATAAGAAGACACAATTTGTTGATTCAATTGTCTTCATAAAATCCCATGAGTACGATTGATAATTTCCATGACCATCCAATCATCATATTTCTGTTAATTTTTTATTTTGACTTCATGCCACTCGCTTTCTTCCTCTGGATCAGTAGTCATAACACATGCTACCTTGGAAAAAGAACATTTCAATATTACGTATCCAGAGTCCACTATCATTTACAGAAGGTCATTGAAGAAAAAACAATGTTGAATGGGTTTCCCCAACATCTGATGAAATGGGCAATAGTTGGGGAGGCTTTTATCTCCTTCCTTGTATGGCATTTTGGGCCATGGAAACTGAACCAGATTGTTTTCCAAAGCTGAGATGAAGTAGCCATGAACATGTTCATTCTGGAAAGAATCAAATTTGTTCATAAAATCTTCAAACTATTTCCTCCATTGATACCTTTTATCATCTTGACAAGGTGTCCATTTTTGTGGACGCTCAAGAGGTGGAGCCCTTCAATATGATGAAGGTTTTGAAGTGGAAGCAGGTACATGTGCTTGTCTATGTGTAACTGTAGTTGTCTCTACATACCCCATTATCCTACCTAGAACTGATATAATTAAATGAGTTTTAGCCTTAGTCTTTGTAAAAGAGTCTTTGATCTTATGAGCGATTGAATTAAGGTCTCGAAACCCTCCTATATATTTCACAGGGATCAACGGTGTGCGTAATTCATCATGAAAATTTTCCACACATATGGACAAAAATTCTTCTTGAGGGAATACTAAGATTAAGGAATATGTTAATCCCTTCCAGCGAGCAATGAAATATTAAACTCTTTCATTTTCCCTTTGCTTACAATTGGTAAGATCGAAAAATGTCGTCTTTGGAAATGTTGAGCTAAATTGACGGAGAAATCTTTGACGAAAATCTTCCCACCTAGTAATTGACCAGGATTGCAAACTTGTATTCGAGACAAAAGTAGGCCCTTCTAATCACTATAAAAAACATCTAAGCTTAACTACTTCTTTTTGTTGAGGAGTTCCCATCATAGGATGACAACAAGAAACCTAAGGTGTTAAGTGGTGTTATGGATCTCCCGAACCATTAATAATTATGAATGTGGTATTCGAAAAATATGATGGTGGATGAATTGCATTAACCCATTCGGGGTAAGCATTATTTTCCGGTTGAACTGGTGAAAGTTTTCCTACCATATCTTCCAACCGAGCTGCTAATGACTGAATGGTAGTTATTAATTTTTGAGAAACATCAGGTTGAGCATGGGCCTGAGCAAGTGCAATAAGTGGATTTTGGATGGGAGTGGTGACTGTTACTGCAACTGATGGTAATACTATCGGATGGTGTCGTGCATGACCCATAGGATTAGACCTATGAGGATGTACTTGTAAAAGAGGATATTCTTGATCCATCCTAATAGCTGCAACGAATTCCCTTGACTGACTAACTCCAACACACTTAGGAGGAAGACTACCTTGAAGTAGTTCTACATTTAACCTCCTTAACTACTTCATTTATTCTTCATGTTGTGCTAACTTTTCCTCTACTGAGAGTGATGGGACATCTCCAGATGTAGGGTGGGATATAACCTGAATTTTACCCTTTTCCTTGGCATGTGCCTTTCTGGAGAATGGAAGGTCATTACTCGAAGGTATATCTTGCCTCTGGGCGGCCCTTTGGCTTTTGGTACGCACACCTTCATCATTTATTTCTGTGTGTATAGCCTCTTGAATAGGAACTTCTTCTTCTGATTCCTCTGAGTGAACCTTATGTTTTTGGGGATCGGTGACAATGACATTGATGAAATTTATAGATGCATAACGCATTGCATCCCTTCTGTCGGTATTTATACGATTCTGTCTTCTTCCATGTCCTTTATGAAAAATTGCCTTTTGTTTATTTGATCCCTCAATAAATTCATGATGAACTGTAATTTGGAGGGAATCTCCTGATAATTTAGCTCTACGTTCCTCCTATGTCTTCTTCCCAAATCAAGAGAAGACTAACTTTCACTATAGAAGAGATTGAGAACTTGAAAAAGTCCCCAGTCCGGTGGACTTGGGTAGTTCCTATTTTTCCTGCTAAAATCCTCAAATCCTATCTATTGATCACGAGGGTTGGATTAAAATAGTCCCCAGTATGGCAAGCTGAGGTGGCTCTTGAGCTTCTACATATGAAAATTTCTTAAAATCTCTCCTGATTTTGCAGAATTTTGTCTGGAAATTGGCCGGATGCATCAACCTACATCCACTCAAATAACCTGGTTCGGATGACCATTGGATTATTTCTGAAACTTCTGTTACCTAATGATGTGCATGCTCTAAATGAGAATCCTATTCGACATTCTCATTTTCTTGATGCAAAAGTAAATCGACAACTTTTTCTTTATATTCCTGACTTTGGGAAGAACTAGTTGAGGCCTGTTCTTGGGAAAGACTTTGATTATGCACAAAACTAGCTAGATGTGGCCAGCTATGGGAAATGACATCGCATGAGACCACCTTTGGCAGGCTTTGTTCACTAGAGAGTATAGTAAAATGCAGTGCTCCAGGAACACCACATCCCCTGATATGTATACCAGAAGGGGCATTGGTAATTAACTAGTGCAACCTTTTTAATGCACCAAGGCATGATCCCTGAAGGGGTCTCTGCTGCTTTTCAACATTTGGATGTCAGGAAACTGATTGATATGCCAAATCAATTTCGTATTGTAACCCTTATATTATTTTGACATGATATTCATATTCATCATAAGATAATTTTTTATCTTTTATGTGACAAAGAGTTTTTCACATGTTCAGATGAACATCATGAGTGCAATATTCAATCAAAATTTATGGGATATCATACTGAGAGTTAGCCCAAGGTGAAAACATTACAAGAACTTCACATTTTTTCAGTTGTTTTCTCATATTATGCACTTCCTTCGTATAATTTGATGAAGATTTATCTGCCTGATTAGACCAAAGATGGTGCTTCTTTTTTGCTTTATCAAATTCATTAGGATTGGTTGAGAATTCATTTATCAAATTAGAAGATGAATGGCATAGGGTTGGTTCATAGAATGACCTACGCCCTGGAATATCTTCTGAATGAGAAAATATTTCACCCACTAGCGGTAATGCATCAAACACAACTAGCTTCGCATTTGAACGTTCCTCAAGATAAGTGGTCATTCTCATTACTGCATTGTCCATTGAATAATTTTCCAGGAAATGCGAATTACTACTGTGGAGAAGACTTTTGCAGCTAAATTAATCATCATGGGAAGGACCACCATGGTGGGATACATCAAAAGATGAAAACCTCTTGCTCCCTGGTCTTCTGGACACACAGAGGGTTATTGTGGCTCTCATATGAAGATGATACTTCGAGATTGAATGAACTGTAATGAAGAAAGACTTCATGAGGAAATGTCTGATGAAGACCTTCATAATTGTTATTATTACTTCCGGAATCTGGAAATGAGAGAGTAGAATCTTGAGTTTTAACAGACAATTGTATGAGCACATCAAGAACTCCAGCATCAAACAAGGCCTTATTTCAGATTAGCTCTTGATTTCTCAACTGTGCTGGACGGTTCTTTTTCTTAGACTCCTTCTTACTCACTATGGAATACACTTGTTAATGAAAGAGGTTATTATGGGCAGGTGTATGTTCCTGCTCAGGAGAAATGGTCAAGTTAGGCTGATTATCTCCATTTAAATCGGGTTTATGTGCCCGACATCATTGTCCGTAGGACATGAGGAAGTATACCCCACAACCCTCCTGAATTGTAACAGAGGTGTGTATCTACTGTGGAGTGACATGTTGATGAGTCACTCCCCTAATAGGGACATATTTATATTGTTTTCCCTATGATGTCTCTAAAGATGCTATAATATTTTGACAGGTATCTAGAATATGGGCAGGTATTTGATTTTTCTCTTTCACCATTTTCAGAATGTTCTTGATACTTTAGATACCTGAACGAGAATATACATCCATTCTGTGTCTGGAGTAGGTGTATGTTCCTGATCTTGTCCTCCTTTTCCTATTAAGGAATTCTGACAGTACTCATATGTGGGGGCAGAAAATTGTGTATGCCTCTTACTTGTCATTGGATCATTATAATTGACATCTCCGGGTGCTACCGAATGAGACTATTGGTTAGACTGATGAATTGCAGGTGTATACTCCTACTGATTGTTCTCCACCACATTTAATAGGTGAGTTTTTTATTGCAGTCAGATGATCCTGCTGACTAGATGATGAATTATAAACAGGTGTATGTGCCTGCCTATAATACTCCGCCAGGATTGCCTGGCGTGATTGGTGTGTTACTGCCATAAGGGTATGTTGGGCAGTAAAATTAGGACATATGGGTGTATATGACTTCTCATTTTTTCCATCTTGTTATCTTGATGGACTTATCTAGAGGGGCAGAAGTAAGGACCTTCTCCATGTTGTCTAAATTTCGCCTCTGGCGGTTCGTCTTGCATGCTCGGGTCATAGGAACTTGAGCCGAAGTGTAACATCCCAGGTAAATAAAGAATATTAAATTTTCATATTAATTAATATTTGTGAATTAAAATATTAATATTACTTTAAAGTGAATGCTATTCTCGTTGGCATACCCAATACACAACAATGAGTTTCTTTGAAATCTTACGTTGCACAATAATAATAAAATAATATTATTTTAAATGGTAGTTAACGCCAACACGTTGTAACGGTAAGAATGAACAGAACTAAATACAAAATTATTATATATTTTTGTCAAATATATTTACTTTTATCCAATAAATTATAGAGGCTTAAAATGCTAATGAATCCAATTTTAAGCGTAAATATTTGAATACTCTTTAAAAGGACTATTAACCGCCTTTTGATGGAGAACCCTTTTTAAATCCACTTTATGAAAATTTTAAATGTTATATTGGACAAAATAAAATCATTCTTTAGAATCTTGACATCAAAATTTACTTTGTGTAAATTTTTGTTATTTTTCTGATAAAGATCATTTTTAGTGAAAATGTTGTGTTTTAATTCAAAACCTCCTTTTAATCTGATTTATTTATATGGATAGATTATCTTTTTAATTCGGTATAAAGTGAAATTAGAATATATTTTTACCATTTAATCCAATGGTGGTCATTATAACTAATTTCACATTAAAATTTCTCTTAAACTAGTTTCAATCTTTTAATAGACATTGTTTCTTAAAAACACGCTATTTGGTTTGACAGCGGGAATTAATTATTAAATTAATTAATGCAACTTATATGTTTTAAATTTTGTAAAATAGACATAATTTTTGAATTCGTAATATCAACGATATCTTAGGGTGAATTTTTGGTATTTTTCTGAAAAACGTCAATTTTTCATGAATAGTGAAACCACTAAGTGGTAGTTAAAAAACCGATTTTTCGTTTAAATGAAACTTTACCACTTTTGTGATTTGATTTTCAAAAATCCGACATACATGGTTTTCATTAGGATGTATCATGTTGTTCGATGGGATTAAAATAATTTTTTGGTGAATAGTATCTTTTATGTTTTATTAATCGCGATTAAAGGTAATTAGTGCAATTTAAGGTAAAAATAATGTTATAATAATATGAAATTACCTTGACACATGTCCTACCCTTATTGGATGTGTCATGGAAGACCATGAAAATCCATGGGTTAACTTGGGGACCCCATGGAGCCACTTGGGTAAGAAAAGGACATTAATAGATTTTTATTTAAAGTTAAAATAAAAATATCACAAACATGTACTGTTTTACTAAATCAATATCTACATTGTGTTATGAAAGTCATAATTTTGACTATAAATATTAATTAGAATGATAATAAGGTTTCCTAAATCAGGATATTTTTTTTATAATTTTTAGACATTATATAAATTAATTTCTTTATGACACCATGGTGATGAAGCGATTACCTCATTATTGAACGATTTAAATAAAATGAAAAGATAATGTCAAATCTAAGACATAAACTTGTCAAAAACCTATTGGGTGGATGGATTTCACACCCTTATCACCTTATCCTCAAAATATATAATTTTGGGACCTTTAATATCCTAAAATCATTTTATAATAATGTATCTTTTCCTGACATTCCAAGAGTGCCCCTCCTCCCTCTAATAAAAGGCCCCCACCTCTACCCCCTTACACACACCTCTCAAGCCCTTGGATCATCCAAACGCTGATAATTTTGTCTCTACAAATCCATCTATTACTCTTAGAAGCCTCACTTTGGGAAGAAGTATTTTCACGGAAGCCTTTGAGCTCAAATCAAAAAGAGTAATCCGATTTGATGGTAATGTATTCTCTTATGCTCTTTTTTATTTTGCTTCTCCAACCCCCTAAACACTTTTTATTCCTATATTTTGTAATAACTACAGTATATTAAATATAATATAATTCCATTATATGGAGTATTAGTGCTTCACTCATACACACCTCCATCTAATGGTTAAAGAACATACAGTTTCTGTGGGTGGCGAATTACTGCCTCACGAAACGATGATTGTTCAATCTCCTTTTAACACCTCTCATGGTGGCCATTAGGATGTCACTTTATTTATATATGATATATACACTATGTTTATGTATTCATTATTATTATTTATTTTTCATTTATTCCATACCTTTATGGTTTCCATAATGGGTAAACCCAATTATTTCATTTTAGGAAGTGTGGACTACCGCCCCCTCAAAGTGATTTGAATCGTTAATACCATATGTGGGATGTATAAAGGATAGATTTAATGATTATATATATAATATTATTCTGTTATTATAATATACCTATTTATAATTATTATTTTTTCATTCCATTAAAGTATGAAATAGAAATTAAAGTAGTGTTCATGCGTACGTATGGCTAATCGTCTCCATGAACAGTACATTTCATTTCTTATCTCCAAATGTTATCTACGATTATAAGTAAATATATATTATGGATTTATATGTTATATATTAAAACTAAATTATTTATATCATTATGTAATTATAATATATAAATATATATCATTTAGTTTTAATTCCATTATTATGACAATGAAATCAAAGTAGCGTTCATGCGTACGTACAACCTACCATATCCTTGAACGGTGCATTTTTTTTCTCCAAATGCTATGGAATAGTATAAAATGAATATATAGTAGATATATATGATATTTAAATCATTTATACTATTATAGAGATTATGTACCTATAACTACATGGAATATTATTTTCCAACAAGTTCAATTTTGACTCATGTACCGAACATCGCGGAAAAAGTCTGATATGAACTCACATTTTTAACCAATTATTATAACATTATAATATGTGATATGAAATTAATAATAATATTTTAAGGAGTTCCTTAAGAAATTATAAAATGACCAAAGTTTATTATTCAGGAATATAAATAAACGAACAAGACTAGTCGGACTTGAGGTGAGGGATCCTACCTCTCTATGTCTTCTTAAGTACTCTCTTTTATGTCATTTCTTTTAATCTCATCTTTCTTATTTTTGTGGATATTATTTTATATTCCTCTTACTGTAAATGTTATGTTCATATGAATCTTCAATCCTTTTTTGGATGTTTTAAGTGGTGCCGTTAGGCTGCCGAGTTTTCGTAAGGGATTTTTAATCTCACTTTTATTCCCGTGACATTCATGCTACATTTGCCACTATTTACTTTTGTGTGGTGTATATAATTCACATGAGTGTATTAATTATGTAATATACTTCAATTTATGGGTATTGGCATCTTAATTTTATGATCCTTTAATCATGTGGCTTATGTTTTGTAAGTTACCAAATCGTTAAGGGAACCTTTCACCCTCCTCTTTTTAAAAAACTCCTTTTTGTTATATCTTTTAATTTATATTTTATTTTGTTTGGATATGTTCTTATATATCCTTATTTATTTAAATTTTTTGTACAAGTGATGAGATACCATTTTTTCTCTCATCAAAGATTTTTCTGAATTTTATTGTGACGTCATTAGGCTGTCGATTTTTTGTAAGGGAACTTCTTAACCCAATTTCAATTCATTGGTTTAAAACACTAATTCTTGATCATTCATGATATGAATATCTGTGAATGACCTCTTATTCTTTTACACTTAATATCCACTTATATTGGGTGTATTTATATTTTTCACATATATTACATAATTTATTTATCCTTAATCAAAGGATACCATCTTTTAACAGGACTTCGTCTCAATCTCCATTCATTGAGGAATACTTTGTTTTATACACAACATTCTTTTATACGTTGCATAAACCCCTTTTAATTTTACTTTTATCCAAAATAAATCTTTTCTATATGAAGTTTTTTACTAAATGAAAAATAGTATGTTTCTTTTTAACGTACGCGGTGACAATGACCTTTCCGCCACTGCAAGTATTATTTGATCTTTGGTGTCCTCAACAAGCCGTAATGTTTTTAAAAGTAAATAAATACCATATACTCTTTGATGAATTTTGGTATTGAAAATGGTCTTGATAATCGATTTGTTATGTCAATATATTTTATTGATATATTGTGATTGAAATGTGGAACTATTTTCATTCCTTTATAAATGTTTTATTTGTTATGATTTTATAATTGTATTTGGACATTTTACTGGTGGTTATATGATAAACCATATGACAGGTGGTGCCGTGAATACTAGGACGGGTGGTTACGTTATAACCTCCAATTCATTGGGTATGAAAGTCGGATGTATGGCTATTCCATGTAGTGATTTTTGTGGAATTCGACCGTATGGTTATTCCATTTAAGTATGTTTATGTCCCAAGTTACCTTTATATGTTATGTGTTATTTATATGGGTTTATGGTAATATTTTGGTTACAAAGGATAAGTAGTGATATTTTATTCAGTGAAGAGTATTTACTACGTCATAAAGGTAAAAAGTATTACTTTGATAAAGTATTCATGGTTTACTTGTTGTTTTGAAAAACTAACAGTTTTCCTTCTTTGTGTATCATTTACTGGGCTTTTTATGCTCATCCCCATTTTTTGAAATATTCTCCATAGGACATAAAGATGAATACGGTCAAGGATGGGATCATGGAAAGACATTCTATCTAAAACATGGAACTAGACATGTTTCTTTTTACGAGTTTTTAATTTATGGAAACATAGTAGAAGTGTCTACTTTGTAATCTTTTGAGATGTAATAGTTATGTCCTAATTATCTTAAATTATAAACCTGACATGATCCTCTACGTGAATTATTCATTTAATTCATGATTATGTAATGTTTTAAGGTCGGGTCCTTACAGTTGGTATCATAGGGATGTTTAGAAAACATTACAGGTTAGAGTGTTATTTAAGCATAAGTGACAAGTTGTGTATAACTACAATGGGTAGTATATTAGATGGATTCATTGTTTTTTGAATGTTAGAATTAGTTTGAGATAACTTGGATAACTATATCTTAATGTTTATGTTCCTCATTATTATATGATGATTTTACTGATATGCTCACACTGACCTTTTTTGTTTTAGTAAATGGATGGAACTAGCAGAAACCAAAGTAATAGTGGATGTGAAGGAAACTGTGAAAGTTTTCTGAGTGAGAAACTGAATGATATGGGAACCGTAATGAGAAATCTTGTGTTTATCCTCAACCAACTATCTAGAGTCATGATTGACCACCTAAACCTAAGTGATTTTTATAAGGCATCATATATGCGATAAAAAATCCCTACAGATGTTCAGGTAATAATCATAAAGATAAGTGTGTTCAAATACATATATGTAAAAGATGTGGAAAGAAACACCTAGGAAAATGTTTCAAAGTGACAGAAAGATTCTATAGATGTGGAAATTAAGGTCATAAAGAAAGAACCTGCCATGGAAAAAGGAATGATCCAGTTGACTCGAGGAAAGGGAAAGAAGTTATTTCTAAGGGATCAATTGAATGTTTTAAATATGGTGGGCATGGTCATTATGCAAACACATGTCCTACGGAGATGTTTTAGGAATGGTATCACCAAGATCGTGCAAATATTTGTTTACTAATACCTAATTCCATTCTGAATGAGGATGAATAAACTGACAATGACCAATCAAAGGTATGGCTTCTTTCTAAACATATGTTTTCCTATTTTGGAATCTTATGATATCATTCTTGATTTTTTTGTTGGAAAGAAGTATTTTTGAATAAGTTGGAAATGAATGGTTAAAGGATCATGAAGAATTTTGAACAAGATAGAAGTCAATATATAATGGATTCAAGAGTTATGGTGAAATTCATAAAAGTATTAAGTCTTTTTTGATAATGGGGTTACATCAGAAGAATTTTTATAGTATGTGTAACACTAATCATTGATAGATGAAAATATTATTCAAGGAATAGTTATCTGTTATTTTGTGGACATAGTTTTAACGAACTATTTGGGTTTATATGATCCTTACTTTTGAGGTAGTTGTGGGTTACTATATGTTATGATGGAAAATTAAAGTGTTGAGATAAAATTGAGGTTAAATTATGTTATGGTTATTTTTGATGATTTTATCACTTTTTGGGAATTTTTTTGAGAATTATATAGTTTTGGAAAAAGGACAACGCGCAGACCATGCGACAACCCGTCACGTCGGACAAAGATGTGGAAATCAAACCCACAACCAAAGTACGACTTATATTTATAGCCTACCACTAGAATACGTGAAGTCATTGGTTAGTATGAACAATTATTTTTAGTTATATAATTTTATAAATCAAGAATAAGTTGATTTTGGGTTATCTTGGAAAATATTGAACTTCATGGAGGATATATGATTAGGTTAATTACTTTTCAATATGAGACTTTAAGAGCAACTGATGTTATTTGGAGATAAATGTTAATTTTTACCTTGGAAGACTATGTGATTAAATCCTTCAAATATTTGGGTTTCAATCTTAGTTTGGATTTCTTTGAAGAATTTAATGGACAAATTGTTTATCAAATTGTCTTCGTTGAACATTGGGTTTTGTTGGACAAATTTTGGAGATTAAGAATAGATTTTCTTTTTATAATGGATTATCCTTTTGTGGATTATCTGATCTGGTTCTAACAATTTTGGTTTTGGTTAAAGTATAAAGACATGGGAAATATATATTTCTCTTTTTTTGATTATTTGATTCTCTAGAAGTTCATTATAGAGCTCTTAATGTGAACAAGTCATCCTAAATACTTGTCTTTTGGAGGAAAAAATGAGTTTGTGTAAGAAATCTAGTAAGAGATGAATGTCTAAATGACAAGAAATTATGTTTCCTTGTGATTTAGTTAAGCTCATAAATAAATTCCTCTAGGAAAAGTAACCTAAAACTAAAATGTTGTCTGCTAAATTTTCTTACTGGGGAATCAAATACAATCTAACCCATCACATATTTGTGATTTTCTGGTGGTTAACTTTCTCCTAAACTTGTTTCTATCACTCTCCATCAGAACATAATCATTTTTTTTCTTCCATATCCATGTTTTCATGGAATCCTAGTACATGTTGTCTCGGGTGACCTTGGTACTTTTCTTTCTTTCTTTTAAAGCGATTGTTTAATTTACTCCTTTTCCGATGTGGGGATTTCAATGAAGATTCCAAGCCCTATTTTAAAATTGCAATGATGCAATTCCCAAAGTGGGGAAGGATGCAGCATCCCAGGTAAATAAATAATATTATTTTATCATATTTATTAATCTTTGTGAAATAAAATATTAATATTACTTTACTGGGAGCGCTATGCTCGATGGCGTACCCAATACGCAACAATGAGTTTCTTTGAAATCTTACGTTGCACTCTAATAATAAAATAATATTATTTTAAATGGTAGTTAATGCCTAGCCGTTGTAACGGTGGGAATGAACAAAACTAACTACAAAAGGATTTTATATGGTTGTAAAATATTTTTACTTTTATCCAATAAATGTTAGAGGCTTAAAATGTCAATGAATCCAATTTTAAGCGTAAATATTCGAATATTCATTAAAAGGTCGATTAACCGCCGTTTGATGGAGAACCCTTTTTAAATACACTTTTTTGAAAATTTTATATGTTATATTGGACCAAATAAAATCCTTCTTTAGAATTTGGACATCAAAATTTACTTTGTGTACATTTTTGTTATTTTTCAGATAAAGATCATTTTTAGTGAAAATGTTGTATTTTAATTCAAAACCTCCTTTTAATCGGATTTATTTGTATGGATAGATTATCTTTTTAATTGGGTTTAACTTTTAATGAGAATATATTTTTACCATTTAATCCAATGGTGGTAATTGGAATTAATTTCACATTGAAATTGGACTTAAGCTAGTGTCAATCTTTTAATAGATATTTTTTCTTAAAAACACGCAATTTTGTTTTGACAGCGAGAATTAATTATTAATTTAATTAATGAAACTTATATGTTTTTAATTTTGTAAAATAGACATAATATTTGAATTCGGATTACGAAATATAGCTTAGGGTGATATTTTGGTATTTTTCTGAAAAACTTCAATTTTTGATGAATAGTGAAACGACTAAGTGGTAGTTAAAAAACTGATTTTTGGTTTAAATCAAACTCTACCACTTCTGTGATTTTATTTTAAAAAATATGGCATACATGGTTGTCATTAGGATGTAAAATGTGTTTCAATGGGATTAAAATAATTTTTTTTTGAATACTATCTTTTATGTTTTATTAATCGCGATTAAAGGTAATTAGTGTAATTTAAGGTAAAAATAATGTTATAATAATATGAAATTACAATGAAACATGTCCTACCATTATTGTATGTGTCATGGACGAAATAGAAAATCCATGGGTCAATTAGGGACCTAATGGAGCCACTTGGGTAAGAAAATGACATTAATAGCTTTTTATTTAAAGTTATAATAAAAATGACACACACATGTATTGTTTTACTAATACAATTCTGACATGGTGTTTTACAAGTCATAATTTTGACTATAAATATTAAATAGAAAGATAAAAATATTTCCTACATTATAATATTTTTTTTATAATTTTTATACATTATATAATTTAATTTATTTATGACGCCATGATGATGCAGCGATTACCTCATTAATTAACGATTTAAATAAAATGAAAAGATAATGTAACATATAAGATATATATTTGTCAAAAAATTACTGGGTGTATGTATTTAGAACCATTATCACCTTATCCAAGAAATATATAAATTTGGTACCTTTAATATCTGAAAATCATTTAATAATAAAGTATCTTTCCATGACATTCCAAGATTGCCCCTCCTCCCTCTTATAAAAGGCCCCCACCTATACCGACTTACCCACACCACTGAAGCCCTTGGATCGTCCAAAATCTGCTCATTTTGTCTCTCCACATACCTCTCTTACTCCTAGAAGACTCAATTGGGGAATAAGTCTTTCCCATGATGCTTTTGAACTAAAATGAAAAAGAGTTATCTGATTTAAAGGTAATGTCTTCTATTATGTTCTTTTGTTTTTTATTGCTTATCCAACACCCTAAACTCTTTTTATTCCATTATTTTGTAACAAAACCAGTATCTAAAATATACTAGGATTATTTTATGAGGAGTATTCGAGATACACTCATACACACCTCCATCTAATGGTTAAAGAACATACTGTTTTTGTGGGTGGAAAATTACTGCCTCACGAAATGATGATTGGTCAATATTCTTTTAACACCTCTCATGGTGGACATTAACATGTCACTATATTTATATATGATATATAAATTATGTTTATTTATTCTCATGATTCTGTATTTTTCATTTATCCCAAAACATTATGGTTTCCAAAATTGGTAATCATGGTAATTTCATTTTAAGAAGTACGGACTAACGCCCCCTCAAAGTGATTTGATTCGTTAATACCATATGTGGGATGTATAAATTATGGATTTAATGATGTTATATATTATAATATATTGTAATTAAAACATACCTATGTATCATTAATATTTTTTCATTCCATTAAATTATTAAATAGAAATGAAAGTAGCGTTCATGCGTACGTACGGCTTATTGTTTCCATGAATGGTACATTTCATTTCTTATATCCAAATGTTATGTACTATTATAAGTACATATATATAATGGATATATATGTCATATATGACATCTAAATTATGTATATAATTATGGAATTATATAATATATATATATATATCATTTAGTTTTAATTACATTATTATGACAAAGAAATGAAAGTAGCGTTCATGCGTACGTACGGCCTACCGTCTCCATGAATGGTGCATTTCAATTTTTTATCTCCAAATGTTATGGAATAGTATAAAATGAATATATAGTGGATATATATGAAATTTAAATCATTAATACTATTCTAAAGATGAGGTGCCTATAACTACATGGAAATTTCTTTTCCAACAAGTTCAATTTTGACACATGTACCGAACATCACCGAAAACGTCTAATATGAACTCACATTATTAACCAATTATTATAAAATTATAATATATGATATGAACTGAATGATAATCTTTAATGGAGGTACATAAGAAATTATAAATTGACCAAAGTTTATTATTCAGGAATATAATGAAACGAATAAGAACAGTCAGACTTGAGGTAAGGGATCCTACCTCTCTCTGTCTTTTTATGTACTCTGTTTTATGTCATTTATTTTAAGCTCATATTTCTTATGTTGGTGGATGTTATTTTATATTCCACTTACTCTAAATTTTATATTCATATGATTAGAGACCTTATTTGATCTCTTCAATCCATTTTTGGAATTTTTAAGTGGCGTCGTTAGGCTGTCGAGTTTTCATAAGGGATTTTTCTTCTCACTTTTATTCCCATGAGATTCATGCTACATTTTACACTATTTCCTTTTTTGTGGTGTATATACTTCCCATTATTGTATTCATTATGTATTATACTTAAATTTATGGGTATTTACATATTCATTTTATGATCTTTTATCATGTGGCTTATGTTTTGTAAGTTACCAAATCGGTAAGGGAGCCTTTCACCCTCCTCTTTTTAAAAGACTCCTTTTTGTTATATCTTTTAATTTACATCTTATTATATTGGGATATGTTCTTGTATATCCTTATTGATTTAAATTTTTTGTACAAGTGATTAGATGCCATTTTCTCTCTCATCAACTCTTTTTCTGAATTTTAATGTGATGCCGTTAGGCTGTCACATTTTTGTAAGGGAACTTCTTAACCCAATTTCAATTCATTGGGTTAAAACAATAATTCTTGATCATTTAATGATATTAATACGTGTGAATATCCTCGGATTGTTTTACACTAAATATCAACATATATTGGGTGTATTTATATTTTTCACACGTAATTACATAGTTGATTTATCCTTAATCTAAGGACACCACCTTTGAATGGGACTTCATTTCAATCTCCTTTCATTGAGGTATATTTTGTTTTATACACAACTTTCTTTTATACTGTGTATAAACCCCTTTGACTTTGACTTTTATTCAAAAGGAATATTTTCTATACAAAGTGTTTTACTAATCGACAAAGAGTATGTTTCTTTTTAACGTACACAGTGACAAAGACCATTTCACCGCCATGAGTATTATTTGATCTCTGGCTTCCTCAACAAGCCTTACTGTTTTTAAAAGTAAATAAATACCATATACTCTTTTATGTATTTTGGTATTGAAAATGGTTTTGATAATGGATTTGTTATTTCAATATATTTAAGTGATATATTGTGATTGAAATGTGGAAAATTTTTCCTTCCTTTATAATTTTTTAATGTATTATGATTTTATAACGGTACATGGAAAATTGACGGGTGGTTACATGATAAAACATATGACGGGTGGTGCCATGAATACCAGGATGGGTGGTTACGTTATAACCTCCAATGTATTGGGTATAGAAGTCGTCTGTATTTCTATTCCATGTAGTGATATGTGTGGAAGTCGACCATATGGTTATTCCATTTATGTATATTTAGGTCCCAAGTTGCCTTTATATGTTATGTGTTCTTTATATGGGTTCATGGTAATCTTTTGGTTAAAAAGGATAAGTAGTGATATTTTATTTAGTGAAGAGTATTTACTACTTCATAAAGGTAAAAAGTATTACTTTGATAAAGTATTCATGGTTTACTTGTTGTTTTGAAAAACTAACTGTTTTCCTTATTTGTGTATCTTTTACTGGGCTTTTTATGCTCATCCCACATTTTTGAAATGTTCTTCACAGGACTTAAAGATGAATAGGGTCAAGGATGGAATCAAGGAAAGACATGCGATCTAATACATGGAACTAGACATGTTTCATTTTAAGAGTTTTTATTTTATGGAAACTTAGTAGAAGTTTCTACATTTTAATCTTTTGAGATGTAATGGTTATGTCTTAATTCTCAAAAATTATAAACCTGAAAAGATCCTCTTTGTGAATTATTCATTTAATTCATGATTATATAATGTTTTAAGGCTGGGTCCTTTCACGAACCCCTAAAGGCAACACCCTCATCATGTTTAGGGTGCACTATCACACGAGTTTGGTGGCGATTGTTCATGGGAGCCTTTGGAAAAGACCCCTTTCTTCATAAATTGACGCCTTGTGTAACCTATTAATTTACCTACCTATAATATGGGAGATAATGGTTGTTGAATTATGTTGATAACGACCCAAAATGGTTGGAAACCGTGGTTGGAACCACCAACTTTTTTACCACTGGTCGTCGCTGTCTAGACAACCAGGGCGAATTATTAACTTGGAGGGCTTGTCGAGCAGCCTCCAAAGTTAGGATGGTACCGTGTTGACAGTATTCCATCACCAATGCATTTGAGACCCAGTGTTGAAGACACTGAGTAGGGGATGTCATCCTCATAGCGGATGAGGATCCAGCAGGAGTAGTAGCCGAGGCATTCACAGGTGTAAAATTTATAGAAGCCGTTATGTATTGTAGACAGTTCTTTGAAAAGAGTGCTCGTATGATATAACTGACATAATCAAGATATTCTTGGATAGACTACATCTTTGGATGAACGCATATGTGATTGATTTCTTTTTTGGCCCTCACATTAGGTTAAATATTGGCCTAAAAAATAAGTAAAACGTCATTCAACTTGGTTAAGGATTCATGTCGATTTCACCATTTTTTGTTTATCATAGAAATGGGGATGAACTTGTTTGTTTAAGGTTCAAACTTTATAATTAGTTTCTGATGGGTTTATTCATAGAACCGGAAACATCCAATGATTCAATATCTATTTGGAACTACTTTTCAAAGGTATGTTCTCATTATTTGTGTAGTGATAAGGCTAATGAATTTTCATTGGCTGAGAGGATGGGAGGTCAGAATCATCACACCTTTGGGGGGGAATTATTATCTACTATGGGACTCTCTTGTAGTGTTAAGTTATCTTCAGGAATCCTTATTAATTTAATAATAATAATAATGAGTTTTTTCCTTCAGATAGCAATCAATGATTGATAGGTATGTGATTTAGAGAATTTTTAAATGTATTTGAGGTTCTTCATCGATAGAGAATCACCCGTATTTATTAGAGATTCATAGTAAATGGTATCATTCAAAAAATTATATGGTAATCTCTTGGTAATTATGATAACCATACTAGTATTAAATCCAATCAGTGGATCACTTGATGCTTATTGTCGTTCAAAAAGACATGGATTATTTCAACGTTGGGATCATTCCCACAGATGGGTTACCTACGTCTCCTCGTTAATGAAGGAATCAGAACCCATGTAGTTCGAGAGGAACAATATATTTTAACGTCATATGGGATGGAAGAGAATTAATGAAAGGTGGGATTGAACCTTATAAAGGCCTCATACGTACTATACTTTTAATGCAGAGATCAAAGTCCATGTAGTTTTACTGAAGAAGTCTGAGGTTTATTCATGACTAATGGTCCAAATAGAGATGTCGTAATTACTTTTACACTCTAAGCCCACGTGAGTCATGCTTGGTGTGAGAAATAAGAAGTATCAGTAAATCTGAAGATTGTTCCATGAAAGATGCAGTTATAAGAAATGATGTGGGGCTCAAATATGTATGACTGGCCATGTAAATGAAGATCAGGACGTAGTTCAGGAAAGAAGACCAAGAGCAGGGTCTATAATGATATTTTTTCTTTATGGAGATTTGGAATTTTAACATGGGACTTACTCCTGAAAAGGAATCCTAAATTAAGAGGGACTTTTGATTGGGTTTTATTCCTGAGAAGGAAGCCCAAATCAAAAGAAAATAAGTTTGGGGATTACTCCTGAGAATGAGGCTGAATTAAAGGGAACCTATTTCCTGGGGCTTAATCCTGATAAGGAGGGCCAAATTATTATTGGGAATTACTCTTGAGATGGAGGCCAAAAGTTAATGGAAATTATGATTGGGACTTACTCATGAGAAGGAGGCCCACCTAAATTCCATTTAGATAAGAAAGAAAACAAAGGAACTATTCCATAAATGGATTTGAAGATGATTTGGAAGTCCATGTCTTACAGAGGAGAGGTGAATTTGAAGAAAAGAGGTGACCAGGACATCCGCGCCAGAGTAGTACTTTCGCGCCTGCTTCTTTGTCACCTCCTTTACTTAAATTCACCTCTCCTATTTAAGACATGGCCTTCAAAACATTATTCAAATCCATTTATGGTATGGTTCCTTTGTTGGCTTCCATATCTGAGAGGAATTTAGGTGGGCCTCTTTTTTAGGAGTAAGTCCCAATCATTATTTCCATTATCTTTGGGCCTCCTTCTCATGAGTAAGTCCCAATCTTAATTTGGGCCTCCTTCTCAGGATTAGGCCCCAGGTTATAAGTTCTCTTTAATTGTTCCTCCTTTTCCAGAGTAATCCCCAACCTTATTTTCTTTTGATTTGGGCTCCCATCTCATGAATAAAACCCAACCATAAGTCCGTCTTAGTTTGGGTTTCCTTTTCAGTTGTATGTTCCGAGTTAAAATTACAAATCCCCATAAAGAAAAAATACCTTCATAAACCCTACTCCTAGGCTTGTTTCCTGAAAAATTTCATGATCTTCATTTACTCAGGCCGTCATACATACAGTAGCCCCACACCATTTCTTATGACTACATCTTTCATGGCACAATCGTCTGCTTTACTGATAATTCTTGTTTCTCACACTGAGCCTGACTCATGTGGGATTAGAGTGTAAAATTAATTACGACATCTCTATTTGGGCCATTAATCATGCATAAAACTCATACATCTTCACTCGAACTATGTGGAATTTGATATCTCCCTTAAAAGTAGAGTACGTAGGATGCCTTCTAAGGTTCATTCCCATATTTAATTAATTATTTTATGTCCCATATGACCTTAAACTATATCCTTCCTATCCAACTACGTGGGTTCTAATTCCTTCTTTAACGAGTATATGTAGGTAACCCATCTGCAGGAACGATCCCAAATTTGAAATAATCCCTGTCTTTTGAATGACAATAAACTTCAAGTTCCCCACTGAGTGGATTTAAAACCAGTATGGTAATCATAATGGCCAAGATATTTCTATATAATGTGTTGAAGGATACCATTGACTAAGAATATCTAATAAATATGGGTGATTATCTATCAATGAAGACCCTAAAATAAATATAAAAGATTCTATAAATCCCATACCTATAAATAATTGATTTCTATATGATGGAAAAAACTCATTTTTATTCTTGGTAAATTAATAAGGATTCATGTACACAACTTAAATCTATAAGAGAGTCCCGGAGTAGACAATAATTCCCCCCAAAAGGTGTGATGAGTCTGACCTCCCATTCTCTCGACCAATGAAAATTCTTATGCCTCATCCGTCCATAACTAATGATCACCTACCTTTGGAAATTATTTCCAAATGGATATAGAATCCTTGGATGTTTCTGGTTCTATGAATAAACCCGTTAGAAACCGATTGGAATGTTTAACCCTTAAACAAATAGAGTCACCCCATTTCTAGGAGAAATAGAAACATAGGTATATTATAATTCTATTATAATAAAATATATAATTTAATAAACTCTATCCTTTATATGTCCCACTTATTGCATGAACGTGGCATATCACTTTGAGGGGGTGGTAGTCCTCACTTCGTCAAATGAAACTATCTTATTTACCCTTAATAGAACCCATAAAGGAATGCTGTAAATGAAAAATACAGAAGCATATAGACAATATAAATACAATATATATCACATATAAATACAGTTCCATCATAATTCCCACCATGATATAATGTTGGATATAATTGAACAATCATCGTTTCATGAGGCAATAGTTCGCCTTCTACAGAAACTGTATGTTCTTTATAAATTAGATGGAGGTGTGTGTAAGTGTAGTTCGAATCATTTTCATAAAAACAACCTAGTATATTGAGGATACTTGTGATATTATAAAATAAATGAATAAATAGTGTTTATGGGGTTGGAGAAGTAAAATAAAACAAAATATCTTAAAAGAAGACGTTACCTTTAAATCGGGTAACTCCCTTTGGTTTGAATTAAAAAGATTACTTGAAGTTCCTTATGCCTGAGGTAAGGCATCTATGTTCAAGATATGGATAATGAGAGCTTATTTGGGTATATATTGGATGATCCAAGGTGCTTGATATGTGTGTGTAATGGGTTAGAGGTGAGGGATTTTTGTAAGGGGGGAGGGGCTCTTTAGGAAAGTTTGAAAATATTATTTTATTATATAATGATTTTAGGTTTCTAAAGAACAAAAACTCATTAGAGTCAAAGATAAGATGACTCATGTTCCAAATAAAATCATCCAATAATAATTGGATATGTTTTTTATATTTTGTTAATCTTTATAATCATATTTATTTAAATCATTCATTAATGAAGAAAAAACTACATCATTATAGTGCCATAAATAATTTTATTTATATGATGTCTAAAAATTATAAAAAATACTATAATATATGAAATATTTTTAAACTTCAAATTACTATCTATAGTCGAGGAGATAACTTATATAACCCCATGTAAAACATTATTTACAGAAAGATATATGTTTATGTCATTTTTGTCTTTATTTTAAATTAATTAATATAAAGTGTCATTATCACTCTTAAGTGTCTCCATGGGGTCCCAAAATCGACCTAGAGAAGCCCATGGTCGTAAATTTATCAACCAATAGTATTATAACACATGTTATGGTATATTAATATTATTATAATATTATTTTTACCTTGAATTACATTATTTACCTTTAACAGCTGTAAATAAAAGTCATAAGTTCCCATTCACCAAAAATTATTTTCCTCTTATTGAACCACATTTTACATACTAATAATAACCATGTAGGCCGGATTTTCAAAATTAAATTCAAAAAAGTGGTAAAATATCATTTAAATGAAAAATTCATCTTTTATAACTACTACATAGTGTTCTCACTATTCATCAAAATTTGATGTTTTTTCATAAAAATACCAAAAAATCTCCCTAAGATATATTTATTATTCCATGTTAAAAAATAATGAATATTTTACCAAATTAAAATAATATAATTTGGACTAATTAATTTAAAATTAATTCACGTTGTCAAAACAAAAGGCGTGTTTTTATGAACTAATAACTATCAAAACATTGACACTTGTTTTTGTCCAATTTCAAACTGAAAATACATCAAATGACAAACATTGAATTAAATGGTAAAAATATAATTTAATTACACTTTGAAACCAATTATAAAATAATATAACCGTATAAATAAATTTTATTAAAAAGATTTTTTGAATTAAAATACAGTAATTTTCACTATTTATTAAAAAATGAATTTTGTCAAAAAAATACCAAAAAAATACCCAAAGTAAATTTTGATGTCCCTATTCTAAAGACGAATAATTTTTTTTTTCAAATAGAACTTATAAAAGTGACCAAAACTATATTTAATGATGGTTCTCCATCAAAATCTGATAAATCGACCATATAAAAAACATTAGAGTGTTTATGCTTAAAATCAGATTCATTCTCATTTTAATCCTCTAAATTTTATTGGATATATGTAAAACAATTTAACAAACATGTATAATCATATTATTGTACGTTATGTTAATTCCTTCCAATAAAATGATTAGGTGTTAAATAAAATTTAAAATAATATTATAATATTATTTTTTAGTATGACTCAGTATTGTGTGAAACATAAAATTTTAATGAAACCCATTGTTGCGTATCAGTTACGCCATTGAACAGAGCCTCACTTTTGAATTATAATTAATATTTAAATCCAAATTATTAATAATTATGAAAAAGTATTATTCTATCATTACCTGGGATGTTACATCATTCCCCCATTCTAGAAATTACGTCCTTGCAATTTTATTCACCTATCAAATAAATGGGGTTATTTATCCCTAATAGCATTTCCAGATTCCCATGTTACCTCTTCAACCATATGGTTTTTCAACAAAACCTCTACCTGATGAATTACATTATTCTACAACACTTGATCTCTATGTTCAAAAATATGGAACGGTTGTTCCTCATAAGATAGATTCTCTTCCAACTGAACTACTTCTGGGCTCAAAACATGAGATGAATCCGAAATATACTTTCTTAACATTAAATCATGAAAAACATTGACTTCATAGGATTAACATGGAGGTAAATCCACTATGTACAAAACTAATCCAACATTCACTAATATTTCCAATGGTCTAATGATCCTCGGACTCAACTTTCCCTTCTTACCAAAATGCATCACACTTTTCATGGATAAACATTGAGAAAAACATGATCAACTACCTCAAAAGAATGATCCTTCCTCCGATTATCCGTATAACGTTTATACCTACTCTGATATGTTCTCATGTTTTTATGAATCAACTAAACCTTTTTTCCATCTCTTATACCAATTATGGTCCCATCAGGTTACATTCACCTACTTCATCCCAAAAATATGGAGTTCAACACCAACTCCCAAATAATGCCTCAAATGGAGCCATCTGTATACTAGAATGAAAACTGTTATTATAAAAAAAATCATCCAAGGAAAGATGTTGTTCCCAGCTTCCCTAGTAATCCATTAAATAAGCACATAGCATATCCATCAAGGTCTGAATTGTTCGTTCTGTCAGCCCATCTGATTGAGGATGAAAAGCTATACTAAAATATAATTCAGAACCCAACGACTTCTGTAGGCCTTTCCAAAAGTTAGAAGTGATCCTGGGATCACGATCACAAAAAAATGGATATTGGATCTCCATGTAATCTAACTATAACTTTAAGATACATCCGAGAAAGTTTATCTAGAGATAGAGTATCTCATAGAGGAAGGAAATGAGAAGATTTAGTCAATCGATCAACAATAATGTAGATTTTATTATTACCTTGATATGTCAATGGTAATCCTACAAAAAAATTCCATGGATATATTTTCCAATTTCCACTCTATACCAATAAAGAATAAAGAATCCCTTTCAATAAATGTCTCTCTAATATTACCTGTTGACAAGTCAAACGCTTCACAATAAAGTCAACAATATCTCTTTTCATCCCATCCCACCAGTAATTCTCCCGAAGATATCTGTACATCTTTGTACTGACACGATGAACTGAAAACTGAGAACCATGAGCTTTACAAAATAACTTTTTATTCAAATTTGAATCATAAGGCACACATAATATTTTCCCAAACATCAAAATACAATCATTATCAATATTAAATTCAGGAAACCTACCCTTATAAACTAACTCTACCTTTTTTTAATTAACTATCTTCTTTCTGTGCTTACATTAGTCTATCTTATTGAGATAATTTCAGAGACACATGAAACAAAACAGAGGAATTTCCAGCACCAACAACATCTATTCTAATGTTTATCAAATCAAAAACTAGAGGAACTCATTCAAAATATAGCATTGTTAATGAAGCATTAATTTTTGAATCCAATGAACACCCACTTTATTTGATTTTCCATGATGGTAATGGATCATGAAATCATAATACTTAATTAGTTCCATCCATCTCCTCTATATCTTGTTTAATTCTTTTAGAGTGAATATATACATTAAAAATTTATGGTTAGTATATATTTCACATTTTACTCCATACAAATGATGACTCCAAATTTATAAAGAAAAAAAATAGCAGCTAATTTCAAATCATGTGTAAGTTAATTTAACTCTTAAGGTTTCAACCAATGTGAAGAATAAGAAAATATCTGATCAATATGCATAATGATACAACCATTTCCTTTCAACGAAGCATAATGGTATATAACAAACTCATCATCATTGGAAGGTAATGCCAAAACTGGAGCGTTCAACAATATTCTTTTAAATTCCTTAAAACAATCATCATATTCTTTTTTCCAAATGACCATAACACCTTTTCTAGTTAACTTATTCATCGGGCTAGATAACTATGAAAACATTTCAACAATCTTCTGGAAATAACCTGTTAAACCAAGAAAAATACAGATCTCAGTTATATATGTGGGACTTGGAAATTCATCAACAACTTTGGTTTTAGTAGGATCAACAGTTATGATATTTTTTGAAACTATGTGACCAAGGAATGATATTTTTTGTTACCAAAAATCACACTTTCTAAATTTCCCAAATAGTTTCTTTTCTTTTAAGTATTCCAAGAAAACCCTAAAATGAATTTCATGTTCCTCTTTCCTTTTCAAATAAACCAAAATATCAATTATAAACCCAAAAACCATTTATCACCTGAGTCAACTGATCTATCCCTGAAAAAAACTATTCAATTCTAATTCCAACTATATCCTGATTCTAATTTTGAAGGTCATTTCCCTCTTTATTCCTTCCCATCACTACTTCACTATTTCCTTTAAAAAATCATTCTCAACAAAGAAATATCTTAGTTGAAGAAACATGGTAATATGTAAATTCTATATCATTTCAATATTACCATAAATTAATTTATGGAAATTAACTTAACAATATTATAACTCCAAAATTTGTCTAAATCAACCTCTGATACCAACAATAAGGACGCGAAATTAAATATTACATAATCTTGAATTATGTTAATAATTCACATTGAGGATCTTTTAAGGTTTAGAGATTTTGAGAATTAGGGCATAACAACATAAAATATTATATGTAGACAATTCTACTCAGTATCCATTTTTTCATAAAATAAAAACTCATTGATAAAATGAGTCATTACTAGTTCCATGTTTCAGACAGAATGACTTTTCACTGATTCCATCCTTGACCATATTCCACTTTATGTCCAGTGAATTTTTTTTCGAAAACATGGGATGAGCATAAAATTATACTCATCACTAAATAAAAGATCATTCCATACCATTTTGTAACCAAACTATTACCATAAAACCCATAGAAAGAACACATAAGATAAAAAGGTAACATGAGACACAAACATACTTAAATGGAATAACCATACGGTCGAGTTCTACACAAATCACTAAATGGAATATCCATCTGGCCAACTTCCATACCCAATGAATTGGAGGTTATAGCATAACCACCCATCGTGGTTTATCATGACACCACCAGTCATTTGTTTTATCACGTAAACATGTGTCAAATGTTCATTTACCATTATAAAATCATAACACAAAAAATATTGAAAATACAAATATTTCACTAATATCATTTCATTTGTAATCATTTCAATATATTTAAATAATAAATCAATTTCAAAAACCATTTTCAACACCAAAACACCCAAAAAAATAGAATAAGGGGTTTCTTTTTCATTTTAAAAACATTAAGGCTTCTAGAGGAAGCCAAGTAATGATTATAGTGGTGGAGAGGTCATTGTCGCCGCAAACGTTTAAAACAGTCCTTTTTCCGTTTAGTAAAATTATTCATAGAAATAAAATTCCCTTCAAATGAAATTAAAATTCAAAGGGTTTTATTATAGACCGAATAAAATAAAGTTGTGTATAAATCATAGAATGCCTCAATAAAAGGAGATTGAGATGAATTCCCTTACCTCATGTCCGACTTGACCCATTCATTCATTAATCTCCTGAATAATAAACTTTATTTAATTTCTACATTATTAAGAACCCTTTTAACGTTTATTATTACTTCTATATCACTTATTACCTATCCAAATCAATTAGTTAATTATTTGAGTTTATATCGGATATTTTTCCAATGTTTGGAACTTGAGTTAAAAATGAAGCTATTAGAATTATAAATTGTCCATGTGGTGGAAATTCCATTTTATACAGATTGATATTCATGATTTAGATATCATATATACCACATAAACCCAATATATATTTTTATTTACAATTGTACATAACATTCAATGATAATAAATGAAATCCACCGTTCATGGAGACGGTAAGCTGTACGTACGTATGAACGCTACTTTAATTTATATTTAATATTTTAATGGAATGAAAAAATAATAATACATATGTAGATTATATTTTAATTATCATACCATATATAATTTAATTAACCTCATCCTTTATATGTCCCACATATGGAATTAACGTGTCATATCACTTTGAGGGGGCAGTAGTCTGTACTTCCTCAAATGAAATTAGCATGTTTACAAATAATGGAAACCATAAAGTTATGATATTAATGAAAATTAAAGAAGACTAGATTCAATATAAATATAATATATATCACTTATAAATATAGTTCCATCATAAGGGCCACTGTGAGAGGTGGTTGGAGATAATTGAATAATCATCATTTTGTGAGGCAGTAAATCACCATCCATTGAAACAATATGTTCTTTACCCATTAGATGGTGGTGTGTGATATTTTAGTTCAAATAATTTTCATAAAAACAACCTAGTATATTGAGTATACAAGTGTTTTTATAAAATAAAGGAATAAAAAGAGTTTAGTGGGTTGAATAAGTAAAATAAAATAAAATAACTTAATATAAGACATTACCTTTAAATCAGGTAACTCCCTTTGGTTGGAACCAAAAGGATTACTTGAAGTGACTTCTGCCTAAGGTATGGATTCTAGGAGAAAGATAGGGATCTTGAGAGCTTATTTTTTCAGTGTTTGGATTTGCCAAGAATCTGGAGTGTCATGATTAATGGGATAGAATTGAGATCTTTTTATAAGGGGGAGGAGGGGCTCTTTATGAATGCTTGAAAATATTATTTTATTACATAATGATCATCAGTTTATGAAGATCCAAAACTTAATAAATTCAAAGATAAGATGACTCATGTTCAAAATAAAATCATCCAATAAAAAGTGGATATGATTTTCATATTTTTTTAATTTTTATAATCTTATTTATTTAAATCATTCATTAATGTGGTAAACCCTACATCATCCTTGTGTTATAAATAATTTTATTTATTATATGTATAAAAATTATTAAAAAAATAATATGATGTAGGAAATATTTTTATCTTTCAAAATAATATTTATAGTTGTGGAGAAAACATACATTAACCCATGTATAAATTTATTTACAAAAAGATATAAGTTTATTTCATTTTGTTTTTACTTTAGATTAATTAATATAAAGTGTCATTATCAGTCTTAAGTGGCTCCATGTGGTCCCAAAATCAACCCAAGGATTCCCATGGTCGTAAATGTATCACCCTGTAGGATAACGACTCATTTTAGGGAAAATTAATATAATAATATTATTTTTACCTTGAATTACCCTATTTACCATTAACCGCGGTAAATAAAAATCAATAGTTACTATTCACAAAAAATTATTTTCATCTTGTTGAACAAAATTCTACTTACTAATAACAACCATGTATGTAGGATTTTTGAAATTCAATTCACATAAGTGATAAAATTTCATTTAAATGAAAAGGTCATCTATTTTAACTAATACTATGTGTTCTCCCTATTCATAAAAAATTGACATTTTTTCAGAAAAATACAAAAAATTCAGCCAAAGCTATATTGAATATTTATAATTAAAAAATGATTCCTATTTTACCAAATTAAAAACATAAATTTCAGACTAATTAATTTAAAATTAATTCTCGTTGTCAAAAAATCTTATTTTTATGAAATAATAACTATCAAAAGATTGACACTTGTTTATGTCCAATTTAAATGTGAAATTACATATAATGAACTACATAGGATTAAATGGTAAAAATATAATCTAATTAAACATTAAAACAATTAAAATGATAATATAACAATACAATAAAATTAGATTAAAAGGAAGGTTTGAATTAAAATACAATATTTTTCACTATTCATTAAAATTTGAATTTTATCAGAAAATACTAAAAATTTACCCAAAGTGAATTTTGATGATCCTATTTTAATGAATAATATTATTTTGTCGAATATAACATATAAATGTGACCAAAACTAGATTTTATGACGGTTTTCCATCATTAGGTGGTAAATCGACCTTTTAAATAATATTATAGTATTTATGCTAAAATTAGATTCATTCAGATTTTAAGCCTCTAAATTTTATTGAATAATTGTAAAAACATTTTAAAAACATATATAATCATATTTTAATTAGTTATGTTCATTTCCACCAATAAAACATCTAGGCTTTAACTATGATTTAAATTAATATTATATTATTATTTCTCAGTATGACTCAGCATTGTGTGCAAAATATGATTTAAAATAAACCTATTGTTGTGCATTAGGTACCCCATCGAACAAAGCATCACTTTTAAATTAAAATTAATATTTTAATCAAAAATATTAAAAAATATGAAAATTTCTTATTCATTATTTACCTAGGATGTTACATTATATGTTTTATCAAGTGATGATTTTATGTAATAAATTTTGTTTATGTGTGAAATAAAGAGAAGGGTTGTTATATACATACATTCAAGTACTTGAATATATCCCTTTAAAATTTCACATGTATGCGTCTTGATATAGAAATATTAAAACATGAAGACCCATTATATATATTCATCATTCCATAGTTTAATATATATAAAGTGGTAACATATATATATATATATATACACATGTCTACCTATGAATGAACCTATATTTATTCGACAACAACAACTCTAATACACATCAACGAGGTCAATGATACACTAAAATAATATTATGGAATCAAAAATTAAAAAAACAAATTGGACTAAAAGAAATATTTCCTCAAAATAGTGTTGGGTGGAATAAAATGATCCAAAAATATTCACCTTCAAAAGATAATTTTTACACAGACCTAATGATGACTAAAGAGACCTATTACAAACTCTAACACTAGAGAAGCGTACCAAAAATCGTGTTAACCCATGACCTAGTGTTTGAATGAAAAAAATATGGTGATAGGGAGGAAAAACAGCAAATAAATTGTGGAGGTTGGATCTATAATGCTTACCTCGAATGATTTATAACAAAATCAAAATAAATTTTGTAGACAACCAAGGTAAAATAGATCAAAGAGGGAGGGGTGGAAAATGACCATGGAGTAATTGTGGGGATCATCATATGGGATGTATGTGGAAGGAGAGGAAATAAAATATTATAGAGATAAAATTGAAAAAATAAAAGGGAAAAATAAAGTAAAATAAAAAATTTATAAAAATATGAAACCCGAATAATTTTCACATGGTTTAACAACCCATGTGTTAAATGTGCATTGGTTATTCCCTAGGTCATACACCGTTGTATAGTTACCCCTAGGCTGATGAACGGTTGAGTGAACGTGTAATGACCCAAACTTTCATTAATGGAAATCCCTCTTGATCTAATTAAATGTCTCATTATGTAAAAATTTTTGTGATCTTATTTTGTTTTATTATTTGTATTTTTAAAATACTGTTAAGAAATGTGAAATTTTGTAATATAGCTATTGAACAGTGATCACATGAATAATATAAATATAAGGCTTTAAAAAATCCAATTTACTCAGACAAAGGAAGTGATTTCCTCATCCAGCAGACTTTCCCTATAGGAAGCCCATTTATCGGAGCTCAAAACGAAGGTTGACTCATTGGGCTTCCCTCTTTACTAATCCCATGCCGATCTTGAATACATTAAGCTTGAGTGGAACCTTCTATGGTAGAAGTGAACGTTAATCGAGATTACCACCCGAGCGATGTTATCTGAGCCACCCCAAGAGTCTTTCACCACTGCACACCTTACCCTATGGTCTTATGCGGGTGTTATAAGGGGTTATGTAACATGATTGTACCACTATGACTATGTAAATTATTTTTGTATAAACAATGTGCATTCATTTTATTATTGTTACTTTGTAAATAGTTTTTAAAGTACAAATAGTATTTTTAGTTAATATTCATCTAAGAAATCTATTTTGATGAATGAATGGATTTTTTAATAAAAAAATATTTTAATCAAATATTATTATAATTAAATTAATTTTTATTAAATATAAATGGTCATATAATTTTATGAATTCAATTGTAATTTATATTATGGTTTGAAAGCCATTTTTTTCAAAACCAATGAATTTTCGATATTCATTTTTTATATTAAAATTAAAAATTCACATATTTAAAAAATTATTTAAATAAAATGAATATTATTTTTTTAATCAGGACATTGAAATTATCCAATAGTGATTTTTTCATAATTTTCCGATATAGTCGAATTTTTGGGTAAAAATTAAAAACCATTTAAATATATAATGTGTTTTATGACATCATAATAAGTCAATAGTGATGTAATAAAATTCTATAAGTGATGTGTTTTTCCAATATATGTTTCAAAATTAAAATAATGTGATTTCAGGTTTTTTTTATTTATTTTAAAAACATTTAGTGGACCCTCCAAGACATATAAAACATTTTTCATTTTTAAATAGTTTTCCTTGAGAGTGTGACTCACCTCCACATAAGCACCCAAAATATTTTAATAAGTTCTGAAATTGGCCTTATAAATTATTTTCTTCCACTCCCCTTTGGAGAACAACATGGGAAAAAACCATGGGCTAGTTTGTGGTATTGATTAGTTTAATGTGTGGTGATACAAACCTAAATATTAAAGAATTCCATCTCCTTTCCTATATAAACACTCCCAAGATCCCACTTCCTCTTCACTCAAAGCCATTGGAGTTCTACAAAACCGGACCTCATCTCTCTATAATCCTCCCAAGGTTCCCCAAGCTCCCAAGAAGACAATCTCAAGCCTCTCCCAAGCCATTGGGATCACATTTCCATGTAAGGGATTTCCTCTTTTCTCATTTTTGTCTCAATTTCATTATGTTGTTATGCCATTTTGTTTTCATTTATAAATGTTGGGGTATGATTTTAAAACTACTGCATACTTCCCTTTCTATGTTTTAATTATGTGATACCCATTTCTCTATCATTAAATTCCCCTCATGTACACACATTACAATGCTGAAATTCGGTAAGGAATCTCTCTCTCCTCATTTACATTCACGCAATTCTTTTGTATTATGAATCTAAATTCCATTACTTATGTTGGGACATGTATATATATGACCCCATTACATACCATTTCATTTAAAAATTATGAGACACCCATTTCTCTCTCATCAACAATTTTTATGAATTCCTATGTCACGTCGTTACGCTGCCGAAATTGCACCACGATTTTCAAGCCAATGTCATTGTATAGTGAATACCATTCCCATTTACCTATCAATGGTATTCACCTTTATGAACATTTACTTTTTGATTATAGTGTTTCATTTATTAATTCCACATTTCCTTTATCATTTATTAAATTATGATGATTAATAAATCCATGTTATATTCTCCATGTGGCGCATTTATGCATGAAATGAAATGTTTAAGAATGGTGCATCCTGATAGCTCTCCAATGCATTGGGTGAAGTGTAGTATAATGATACGTCATGTGCAATGGGTTTTGACTTATGATAATTTAAGTGTAACAATCATTTACTCATGCTTTATGTTCAATGAGGGTTTACACATGCTCCATGTGAAATGTGCCTTGGATCATGCTAAAATCATGTTAAATGTTGTTTCCACATTTCCATATTAATATTATCATAATTTATCATTCCTTTATGTTAATTTTTCTCTTCTTCTCTATTTATATGCCTATTTTATAACATGTACTATATTCCTCATTTTATTCCATGTTTATTCCCTTACCGGGATTTATAGTTCACCATTTTTTAGGCATGTCCTCAGGTTATCCTATGCAATGCTAAGTACGAGGTAATGTAGAGGCCATGTAAAGGAAGTTTTCAATAAAGATGTTTTATTTCATGTCCAAAGTTGTTATTTAATGATCCTAACCCCCAAATACACTAGACCACTTGATCTTCTATGTTTTATCAAGTGATGTTTATTTAAAAAATCATGTTTAAGAGTGTAATAAATATTAGGGTTGTCATAGGTGGTATCAGAGGATTGGTTTAGTTATATTTGGGATTAGGATTAGAAAAACCTAGTGAAGAATTAAAGGAAAGAATAATTATAATAAAAACATCCCTACGTATTGGTTAGTATTGATTAAGTGGTTTATTGATCAAATAAATCCCTATCGAGATACGAGAAGGTAGAGGCGACTCTAGCACATATGTATCCTAGGGGTAAAACCCAAAAACACCACTTTGAGCTAAACTCGAATGTGAACTGGTGCATGAAAATGGGCCCTGCTGCACTATTGGTTATGACACTCCCAGGGGATATGCTTTTGTAAATTCACAAGCTTAGTATGAACCATTATTAAGGAAAAAATTCCCCTATGAATATATGTTGGAAAATAGATCATGGAGAAGATAGATTAAAGCCTATAGATTCATATGTTATGGAAATAAAAGAAATGTATATTTCATATGGTTTGTCTTTGGATTACCCTTTATGTGTTACCCTTAATTTTCCTTTTATTCAAGCCAATGGCCGGTAATATGTGGACTCGGGCTAACAACCAATGTGAAGATCAATGTAATGATTGTTCAAATGAGATGTCCAATCTGATTGGAGCGAGAATCGTGAAATTTGTCACAGTTCTCTATTAGTTAACTGAAGCTTTGATTAGAAACATGGGTCAATAGGAAGGTTCAACCCCCCTAATAATGAAAAAGTCACAATCGAGAGCTTCATGAGACAAATGCCTCCTACTATTAATGGATTATCTGATCCCTCAATTTCTAAACAATTAATCAACTCAATTGAAAAGATCTTCTCCATCCTTAAATGCTCCAAACAAGATAAGGTTCTCCTGACTAATTATCGTATGGAGGGTGAAGCTGTTAAATGGTGTACATTAATTAAAAATAAATATCCTAAGGAGGAGATCGAGGCTTTGGAATGAAAGGATTTCCGAAAGATGTTTTTTGATAAATATTTTCCCCACACTCATTAAATTATGATGGAAAGGGACATCCATGACCTCAATCAAAAAGATGATTAATCTGTCAGAGCGTATGAGGAAAACTTTTTTAAGGTTAGAACGATATGCCTCTGGCATTGTTGTTACCCCTAAATGCAATGTTGACCGCTTATTTGGTTGGCTGAAACCTATCCTATAGAAAGCGCTGGCAATCCATGACTTCGACTGCTAGGAGGAAATTTTCCAATGTGCCCTCATGGTCGAAATGGAGATAAGAGAATCTCAAGGTTATCATGGGGATAAGAAGCATAAGGTGGACTTCAATGCTGGTGGTATGATTGATAAATTCAACGTTACTAAGATGATACATTACCCCACATTCCAAAGTTGCAGAAAGAAGCACCCCGGAAATTGCCTGAAGGGGGTGAGGGAATGCTTTTGGTGTGGAAGAGAAGGGCAAATAACTATTATATACTGACAAGAAAAACCCACAGCTGCAACAGAGGAGAGGAATGCTCCATTCTAACCTCAACGCATTGTTCATTACTACAACTGCAATGAACCAAAGCATCTTTCAAATCATTTCCCCAAGACAAGGGTTTTTGGAGGCAACCAAAAACCACCAAGGTAAGAAGGGAGTGATTTTTCCATCAATACTACCGAAGTGAACCCTGACAATGATGTGGTGACAGGTACTCTAGTTATTCATTCAAGGATAGAGAAAAAGATTTTTGATTTATGTCCTACGCATTCTTTTATATCCCAAATGTTTAGTAGAACAATCCCTTCACCACCACAAATAATTGGAGTAAAGATGTCGGTGAGTATGGTAAATGGGGAAATCATTGCATCCCATGAATATAACTCCCCCACTAACATAATCTGTTGATTGAATACCCCGAAGAACCACTTCGTACTCCAACTGGTGGAATTTGATTCAATTTTTTGCATGGATTGGATTTCCTTATATAGAGACAATATAAATTGTTGTGAGAGGGAAATCACTCTCCATGTGGAGAATCGACCCCTTATTCTATAAAAGTTAATAGTGGAATAGGAATCTTCTTTATCTCCATCATCTCACGCGTGGATATTACTACCCTAGCAGAACGTGTATCTGGCTCAGATGATTGAGTCTAAGGAGGCCACCATCCTTGGAGACATTCCTATTGTGAGGGAATTTGCTGAATTGTTTCCCGAGGAATTGATTGGCCTTCCTCCTAGAAGAGATGTTGAATTGTTAATTTATCTTATACCTGGGGCATTTATAATATCCAAGAATCTATATATATTGGCTATTGTGGATCTTGAGGAGCTGAAGAAACAACTACAGGAGAATCTGGATAAAGGGTTTATACGCCCAAGTGATTCTCCATGGGGAGAACTAGTCCACTTCATCAAGAAGAAAGATGGGTTAATGTTCCTTTGCATTGATTATCATGAGCTTAACAAAATCTCAATAAAGAAAAAGTATCCTCTCCCACAAATGGATGACTATTTCGATCAGCTACATGGAGAAAAATACTTCTCCAAGGTGGATTTGCGGTCAGGATATTATCATGTAATGATGAAGAAGGACAATATCCCCAAGGCTGCATTTCGTACAAGATACAGGCACTATGAATTAATATTAATGCCTTTCGTACTCACTAATTCTTCGAAAATATTCATGGATTTGATGAATAGAGTCTTTAGTGATTACCTCAACAAATTTGTGGAAGTCTTTATAGATGATATTCTGATATACTCCCAAAACAAGGAGGATCATGAGGAGCATCTAATAACTATAATAGAGACATTGCAAAAGAAGAATCTCTATGAAAAGTATAGTAAGTGTGAGTTCTAGTTGAAGGATGTCTCATTATTAGGCCATATCATCATAAGAAATGGAATATCTATGTACCCTTCGAAAAAAGATGCAATTAAGGGATGGCTGAGGCCAACATCGGTAACAGATATCCGTATATTTTTTTGATTTTCAGGATATTATCGATGGTTTCTGAGAAATTTCTCACAATTTTCCAACCCTCATACCAAGCTAACTCAGAAGGGAGTAATGTTTTCATGGATTGATGAATTTGAAAAAAGCTTCACGAAGTTGAAATTGAGGCTTATCACTGTGTATGTGCTCTCTTTACCCACAAGTGGAGAAATTTTGGTGGTATTTAGTGATGCTTCGAAGAGGGTTCTGGGATGTGTGTTGATGAAAAATGATAAATTCATTTCCAATGCTTCAAGGAAATTGAAAATTCATGAGTATAACTATCCAACAAATGATCTGGAGTTGGCTGTGGTGATCTTCACATTAAAAATTTAGAGGCATTATCACATTGGGGAGAAGTGTGAAATATTTACAAACCACCAAAGCCTCAAGTATATATTCACACAGAAAGAGTTGAACATGTACTAATGATGACGGTTTGAGCTGATTAAATACTATGATTGCTCAATCTATTACCACCCTGGGAAAGAGAACAAGGTGGAGGATGCTCTTTGTAAAAAGGACCCAACAATTCTATCATTGATGAGTATTGAGAAGGATCCAATCTACTTATATTTGATGAATATGGAAATGAGAATCATAAATAAGGGAACATTATAAATCCTTTCACAAATGATTACTCAACCATCACTTTTGGAGAAAATAAAGGATCCTCAAAGAAAGGATGTGGAAATTCTGAAAAGGGTGGAAGCTATCTGAAATGGGAAATCCTTAGAGTTCGTGGTTGACAAGGGAAAAATTGTGAGATTTGGGTCATGATTATGTGTACCATCCAATCCAGAGATAAAGAAGAAGCTTCTAGATTTCTCACATAGCTCAACCTTCTCTATTCACCAGGGGAGCACAAAGATGTATCGAGACCTCTAACAAAACTTTTGGTGAGACAATATGAAAAGGGAGATTATGGACTTTACATCAAAGTTTCTGGTGTGTCAGCAAGTTAAGGTAGAGAGGGAGAAGTCCGAAGGGATGATGCATCCATTACACATACCATCATGGAAATGGGAGAATATCACTGAGGACTTTGTCACATGGATTCCGAAGACATCCAAAGGAAACATTGTAATCCGGGTTGTTGTTGATCGTCTTACCATGTTTTCACACTTTATTGATATTTGGGAGGATTTATCACAGGATAAAATTGCATAAATATATACCAAGGAAGTGGTAAGGATGCATGGAGTACCACTATCTATTATATCTGATCGAGATCCAAGATTCACCTCTATGTTTTGGAAGTGTCTTAAACATACTCTAAATACTGAACTAAACATCAGTACAAACTATCATCCACAAACACATGCCCAATCCGAGAAGACAATCCAAACACTTGAGGACATGGTGAGACCTTTCTCAATGGACTTCAAAGGAGGTTGGGGACAATATCTTCTAGTGGTTGAATTCTCTTCAAATAACATTTTCCAGTCAAGCATCCAAATAGCACCATATAAATCCCTTTGTGGGAAAAGGTGAGAAACATCGGTGTGTTGGGATGAAGTCGGTGAGCGTAAGCTGCTAGGACCAGAAATGGTCGAAGAGATTGTGGAGTAGGTGAAAACCATTTAGCAATATATCAAGGTAGCCCAATGTCGAAAGAAGAGTTATAAAGATAACTATCAATGATACATTGTGTTTAAAGTCAACGATATGGTATTTCTATGCATATCTACATGGAAAAAGGTCATGAGGTTTGGAAATAAAGGGAAGTAAAGTCCTTAGTACATCTGCCCCTTTGAGATTCCTGGTCGTGTCGGGGTTGTGGCCAATCGTCTAGCACTTCAACATACCATGGACAATGTACATGATGCCTCTCATGTATCTCTATTAAAGAAGTACATACCAGACCCTTCATATGTACTCTCTTCATAGGTGGTACAGTTGGAGGCTGATCTTTATTACAAGGAGAAACCAGTGATGATCATAGATTTTAGAGAGAAATCTCTACGAAATAAGACAATGAACTTCATCAAGGTGTTTTGGAAAAACCACAAGTTTGAACAAGAAACATGGTATTCTGAGGAAGTAAGGAAGCAGAGTTACCCACATCTATTTTAGTGTTGGAAAATGAAATTTCAAGGGTGAAATTTCCTAAGGGGGGAATATTGTAACGACCCAAACATTCATTAATGGAAATCCTTCTTTATATAATTAAATTTCACATTATGTAAAATGTTTTTTTAAATTATTTTGTTTTATGATTTTGATTTTTAAAATACCATTAATAAATGTGACCGTTGCTAATATAGCCATTGAACAGGGATCACATGATTAGTATCAATATAGGGCTTTCAAAATTCCCATTTACTCAGAAAATGGAAGCGATGGCCTCATCTAGTAGACGTGCCCTATACGAAGCCCATTTTTTAGAGCATGGAAAGGTGGTTGCGTCATTGGGATTCACTCTTGATCAAGATAAAGCCAAGCTTCAACACATTAAGCATTAGCAGAACCGGCTACGGGAGAAATGGAAGTTAATAGAGATTACCACCTGATCGATGTTGTCTGAGCCACCCCAAGAGACTATCACCATCGGACACCTTACTCTTCAGTATTATGCAGGTGTTATAAGGTTTTATGTAACAATAACCTAGCACTATGACTATTTACATTATTTTTTATTAATAATGTTCATTCATTTTATTATTGTTACTTTGTAAATAGTTTTTAAAGCACAAGTGCTATTTTTAGTTAATATATAACTAAGAAATGTATTTTGATGAGTTAATGGATTTTTGAATTAAATATTATTTTTATAAAATATTATTATATTTAAATTAATTATTATTAAATAATAATGATCATATAATTTTATGAATGCAATTGTAATTTTTTTATGGTTTGAAAGTCGTTTTTATCAAAACCCATGAATTTTGGATAAATGTCGGTTTTTATTTTAAAAGTAAAAATTCACATGTTTATAAAATTATTTAAATAAAATGTATATTATTTTTGGAATTATGATATTTAAGTTATCCAATAGTTATTTTTTCATAATTTTCTGACACAATTGAATTTTATGGTAAAAATTAAACACTGTTTAAATATATAATGTGTTTTATGACTTCATAATGACCCAATAGTGATGTAATAAAATAATATAAATTATATGTGTGGCCAATATATGTTTTACCATTAAAATAATATGATTTTATATTTGGTTGATTTATTTTACAATGATTTAGTTGACCCTCCAAGACTTATAAAACAATTTTTCTTTTTAAAATGTTTTCCTTGAGAGTTTGACTCACCTCCACATAAGCACCCTCAATATTTTAATAAGTTATTCTATTGGAATTATTAAATATTTTTTTCCACTCCCCTTTGGAAAAAACCATGGGCAGAAACCATGATCTGGTTTGTGGTATTGATTAGTTTAATGTGTGGTGACCCAAACCTAAATATTAAAGAAGTCCCTCTCCTTTCCTATATAAACCAACCCAAGATCCCACTTCCTATTCACTCAAAGAATTTATAATTCGACAAAAACCTGATCTCATATCTCTATAATCCTCTCAAGGTGCCCCAAGATCCCAAGAAGCCTCTCTAAGGCATTTCTCAAGCCATTGGGATCTCATTTCCAATAAGGGATTTCATGTTTTCTCATTTTTGTCTCAATTTCATTATGTTGTTATGCCCTTTTGTTTTTAGTTATTATTTTGGGGTATAATTTCTCAACTCCCCTATCATACCATCTATATGTTTTAGTTATGATAGAACCCTTAATCTCTAATTAAATTCCCCTCATTTACACCTGTTACCATGACCAAATTATGTATGGAATCTATCTCTCCTCATTTACATTCAACCAATTTTTTTGTATTGTGAATATAAATTCCATTAATTATGTTGTTACATGTGTATATATTAACATTTTAATTTAAATTTTATTTAAATATGATGAGACTCCCATTCCCCTCTCATAAACCATTTTAATAAATTTTTATGTCACGCCGTTACGCTGCTGAAATTGCACCGCAATTTTCCAAACCAATGTCATTGTGTAGTTAATACCATGCCCATTTCCCTATCAAGGGTATTCAAATTTTTTCACATTTAATTTTTAATTATCATTTTTCATGTATGAATTCCACTTTTCCTTTATCGTGTAATAAATGATGAGGTTTAATGAATCCATGTCATATGATCCATGTGGCACATTTATGCAAGAAATGAAATGTTTAAGAAGGGTACGCCCTAATAGTGCTCTAATGCATTGGGAAAATTAAAGTATCCAAATAGGTCATGTGCAATGGGTGTTGAATCATGATAATTCAAGTGAAACATGGTTTTACTCATGATTTATGTACAATGAGTGTTTACTCATTCTACATGTGCAATGATCCTTGGCTTATGCTAAAATCTTGTTAAATGCTGTTGCCACATTTCCCTATTAAGATTATCATGCTTTATCATGCCATTATGTTAATGTTTCTCTTGTACTTGATTGATATGCCTATTTCCTAACATGTAATATATCCTCATGTTATTCCATGTTTATTCCCTTACTAGGCTTTATAGCTCACCCTTTTTTCATGCATGTCCTCAAGTTATCATATGCAATGCTAAGTATGAGGGAATGTATTAGTCCTATAAAATAAGTTTTCAATAAATATGGTGTATTTCATATACTAAGTTGTTATGTAAATATCTTAATACCCAAATACACTATAACTCTTGATATTCTATGTTGTATCAAGTGAATATTATGTAATAAATCATGTTAAATGTTTAATAAAGAGTAGGGTTGTCATAAAACCATACACCAACCATGCTACTTGGGATTTACAACACATAGATCCCACCCACATAGTTTCCAAATTGTTTATCAAATTTTTCACATTTCATGTGGGACGCCACTGACCCACATTGGAACCTCCATTGGAAACACACAATTACTTCTAACCATGTGGATAATAGTGCAACAGCTGAAGAGCCTCCAAAAATTTGAATCTTGGATTATAAATTTACAAAACACGAACCCACTAAAGAAAAAATGAAATGATAACAAAAATAAATAAAATAAATATGATTTATGGGTAAGGGTGTGGCATTATATCCACCAGAAAGACATACATCCATTGTAAATTCACCTCGCCAAATGTGGACTGAAACTAGAAACTGAAACTACATGAGAGAAAATGAAACCAACAACCTCTATGAAACCCTTTAAACACCACAATTAACACCTAGAGAGATATAAAGGGAAGAATAAAAATAGTAACCATGTGTAAAATAGATAGGTTATTCCCACCAATATAACACAACTATAATGTCCAATATTTAAACGTCGTGTATATACCAACTTTAAAACTACCAACACGAACCAAGATAAGAACCACAACATAGACCAACCCCAACCACAAGGGGGGCCAATTAATGAAACACAAAAATGAGTGTGAAAAAAAAAATGATTCATAATCTCCACAAGTTTCTAGAATTTAAAAATAAAGAACAATATATAAAAACCCCATTCTAAAGGAAGACTAACCACTTATGATTTCACTTCCACAATGAACAACCATGAAATTCCTAAGATATAGGACACATGGTTCATTAAAACCAAAGGTTCCCAAGGATGTAAACCATAAAAGGGGATATATATAATGTTCCCCACTATAACATAGGAGAAAATATGTTAGATGTATAACTCTCACAAATTTAAAGATCCCAACATATGAAACTACTAATTACGGGACCAATCGCTAGAGACCTGATGTCAGAATCAACCAATACCTTGTAGTAAGAAGCTCACACCCTCTTACCGAGGAATATTAATCTGATGAAACATCTTTCACAACTTCTATATGTGACCCATATGGCCACATCATTAATAATGTTTTAGTGAATTTTGACAAAATGAATCCAAATATATGAATAGGTCGGACTAGAGGCACACAAGTGGGTGTCCTAGTGAAAAAAAATCCATGATGAAAAAAGAGACTTCTAGGGGACATGTTACTCTCATATACACCCTCCACCAGATGAGGAACCCTTAGAAACACCAAGAGAAATATAAATTCCAACCACCTATTTTTTGTGAACCAACTCTTTCAAAAATACCTAATTCCTCTATTTCATGAATTGAACATCACCAGTAAATAGTACATTCTCATTAATATCATGTCCCAAAAGGGGAAGAGGGTATTTCAGAAAAAATTCCATATATTTATATTATGTAACGAAACCATGTCCTTAAACAAGTCAACAATGGACATCTTCTTCCACTGACCTTATTAAATGGTTATGATCCCCACCACTCTCCTCGCCTTTACCTCCTTGAAAAAACCATTGAATGAAAACGGTCTTAAAAAACACTAAGTAAATCCCAACTTGTAAAGATTTGGGGATGACCACCCTCCATTGGTCAAAATATGAACTCTTGAGTGAGCATAATATAGCTATAACCTATATATACTTGGGAATACCCAATGTCCAAAAACACTATAAATATCCTCAAGACACGCCGAAGACTGTAATGGACCTCGATCACCACAGAAAAATGGAATACAAGTAAGAATAAACCATATCATCCACTGTGTTGGGAGTCCAGGAATGGCCAAAATCTAGGAGGGACTAGCTGGAAACCCATGAGACATTTCTAGGCAGCATAATTTGAAAAACAAAATAATACAAAACTAAAAAAAATCTAACAATGATCAATAAAAAGGGACATCGTAAACCATAACACCACACCCAAAAACCAAAAATCACAGAAAGGAACCAAAATAATTTTTCAAATACCACTATTTTCATTCCACATTCAAAACCATTTTACCCAAGGCCACTTTTAAAAATTCAAAAATTAATTTTCAAATTCAATTTAAATGCAAAATCTAACTTGATAAACAAAACCATTCTTTGAAAAATCATTTTCCTTTTGAAACAAATTTACCAAACCCCATTATCCTTTTGAAAAACATATTTGGAAAAAAATTGAACGTTTTATTTTAAATACTCACCCACGACATCCTATAAAATGTCCCATATTTGTATATCCCACTTCTTCATACATTATCTGCACATACATACCAAAATTCACTTTCCATACAAAAACACACACAAGTGAACATACAGAAAAAATTCCAAGGGAATCACATACCATTTTATCATAATTTTTTTTATAAAATCCCTAATTCACCTTTTCTCCACATATTCCCAACCCTTTAAAAATTAAAAGTCAAAATTCTATTTCAAAACCCATTTTGTAAATATAGATACCATTTAATAAATTATTTTCCATTAAAAATACTATCACTACAATCCAAATCTAACCAATGCATCACAAATAAAAAATAACAATAAATGGTAACTAGAGGTCATGCATACCCCAACCATGTGGTATAGTAGACCATACACTGAGAATGAACCTATAATTAGAAGAATATTTAACCATGCATGTGAGATCCACATGGTTCAATACATCTTGTAAGCTCATCATGTATCACATGACCACTTCTTTAATCATCCCCCAACAAACACGAGCTCATCAAACTAAATAAAATCCAACCACATAACCAAAACAAAAAATATCAACTTGAGACCCAACAACTCTGATTGACTAATGTATAATCATGAGTGGTGGTGATCAAGAAACAAACCAAGACCTACCTAACAAGATCTAAAAATACTATATCTAATCCAAGTGACACCCCAAATAACAAGTGTCATCTCTGATAAAAAAATATCACAAACCAACATCGGTCTACCCCAAACCAGTCACTCGAGTCAGCTGGCAACAATTCCCAAGAGGAATTACAGATACACATGGGCGGGAAACTAGTTTCATGTATCAAAGATAAATCATTTGGGAATGATTTGTCCAATATGACAAAAAATAACTAAAAAATAGTAAATGGTGAAATAAAAATAAACATAAATAGAATAAATAAAAAAATAGTTACATGTACCTCCATGTGACCTCATGGGTTACTTACATCCATATGATCACACTCGCTCGATGAGAGAACCAGAGTTAGAAGCAGCACAAGAAGGAAAAAAAATAGAGAAATAAGAATGAGTATTAAAACTAAGTACGAATTCCTTAATAAGAAATTCCGAATAACTTCCTTAAAAGAGAAAACAAAAAAATTCGTGTATGAAAAAATAAAAAATAAGGTTTCCCATTCTTTTCAAATTCAAGTAAAAAGTTTCTATTTTCAATAAAAACCATTTCCCTTCCCCCACATTTCCAAAATAGTCACCATGGATTCATAGATATTTTAAAATGAATTGAAAAAAACTTGTTTTAAAACATTATTCTCATAAATTAAAAAATCATAATAAATGAAACTGAATTTGAAATAACAACACAAGTATAATGGGAAATCCTGATGTAGGTAGGGTGAGTGGATTACTAAGATCATTGTACCTTTTCGACATGGTATAGAAACCATATCCCACAACTTCCTCATACATGATCTATAAGAGATGAACATATTCTGAGGTATAGTGGTGTCCAATTATCAAAAAACGTTTATTCAGGGTTGTAACATCAATCTTGATAGGGGAAACAGGGCCTCACCCCTATCGACCAACCTAGAGTACTAGTCATAGTCCAAAAACATAGGTACCGACATTTTACACATTAATTTTTTCAAATGGTGGTGAGTTTTTATCTAGAAAAAATATATGCACATATAATTTTCTTTACCCAAAATCCAATCCAACTACTCGCCAAATCTCCCTCCTTTAGTGCACCCATTTTTTCATGTCATACAATAAATCACAGGACACTACACATCTAAAATTTCATAAATCACACATTAAAACATACATCACATTTATAAATTAGGTGGTATTCCTCAAGAAAGGATTTCCACTTATATAATTTATGATCAAACATTCCAATGGGGATCATTACTATACAAGGGATAATTTAATTTTAGGAAATAAAATTTCCCTACAACTTTGAGATCCAAAAACATTTAAAATCACAATAGAATCTTTATGTATGATCACATTTCAAAACAAGCTTGAAACCAGGATTTAATCAAGGAAATAAAGTTTATAATATTATGTAAATTCTTAGTTACAAAGCAAGAAGACACTTTATATGATCTAGTACCAATTATATATATAATACATATATTTCATATAAATAGAAAAATTATTTTAAAACAACAAGAAAATAATGATTTCACTTTATAGAACTAGGTATAGGGAACCTACCTTAAACTCACGGTGAACTAGTTTTGATGTAGAAAACTAGAGTCTTCCCAATCCACTTACATGTGTACTCAGCTTCTTATATATCAAGGGACACCTATCCCCTATATACATATTTTCATGGAGAACTCTGTATAAGGGTATCCTTACATATATTATTATACTTGAAAATACCACTTTACACTTAAAAATGTATTCAAATTCATATACACATATAAGAACACCTAAACCCAATATATATTTTCATCCTTCCATGGGTTAGTATATTTAAGGGGGAACATAGATATATACATTCCTATATATTAATATGCATGTATGTCCTTAAAACTGACTTCTTTAATCCACCCCAATAGGGTCCAAAACACGCACAAAAAATAATAGAAGTCCAAAGATTAAAAAAGACTAATTAAAATTGGTCTCAATGATAGGGAAGAATAAACCCTAATTCAAAATGGTGTCCAGAAGAAAACACAGTTCTAAATTATTTTTCATCAGTAAAGAATGAAGAATCATGCTCGAAGAACACCTGAGAGACCCATTTTAAGCCTTGAAAGAAAATAAGAGAACCAAAAATAGGGTTAACCCTTGAAATAGTGTTAAGATGAATAGAGAAGTGTGATAAGGATATAAAAATATTAAATCAATTGAGGAGGATAGAGCATGAGTGAATACCTTTAATGATAGTCTGCAAAACCAAAAGAAATTGAGTTGTTCACCATGGTAAAAGAGATCCAAGAGGTCAGGGTGGAATACAACCATGGAATAAGGTAGTTGGTAGAATCATGTCAAACCAATGGGGAGGGAGGGGAATTTTAATAAAAAGTGAGGAAATGGAGAAAATAAAAATAAAAAATAAAATAAAAACAAAAATTTTAAAAATTGTGCCACCCACACAGTTTGTGAATGGCTGATCAAACCATGCAACATCCATGTGATTGACACTGCCTAGGACAAGAACCCCAGAATAGTTACTCCTAGAAATATTTTCTTTGAGAAATCCAAGATCAAACCAAGCCACTCACAACTACAAACACACATTTCACATAGAAACACATACATCATGGATTAAAAAATGATGAACAAGTAGTGCGCCACACTAGTGACCTACTTCAAAACCCACATGAGTACCATATGATTAATAGTAACCATGATGGAAAGCCTTAATATATCTAAATGCATCCAAAAAATAAATCCAAACCTACGAACTACCATAACATGAACCTAGTGAAGAATGAGATGAAATAAGACCAATAATGAATATAATAAAAAAGTTGATTAAGGTCCCGGTGTGGAATCATGATATAGGAATAATCATCTAGATTTATACATAAATAACATGTAATTATAAAGGGTTGGTGTTGACCATATTTGTTATTTGAAAAACTCTTTGTTATAAAAGGTAATTGTGCTTTTATATGTGGATGTTATAATATTATGATGAATAAATCACAAATATGTTAAATAATTATATAACCATAAGAAATCAGAATTCAAAATTTCCAAAATTAGTGAACTATTATATATTAAATTTATATTCAATGCTGGAAATGGTCAAGAATCGATGAAATTTTATAAGGTTGATTGGGCTTGTGTTGTGGTGGATTAAAAATTAATGAGTGTTTATTATTTATTAATTCACTCAAAATGTGTGGGATGGTTGAGAAATAAGCAGGATAACATATAACTAGTTACTATAGAATTAAAATACTAAGTTGATTATAGATTCTACAAAATCATTTCTGATTATTAAACAACTATTTTTATTGGTGAAGTGGTGATGTAACCAATTATTATTTTCTATGATAACATGTATGTGATTCCTCTAACAATAAATACACTAAATCACTCTACTATAATGAATAATGAGATCTAGTATGGTGTTATTAAATAAAAGGTTTCTAAATTAATGATAATAGTTGAATATTATGGTCTTGAAGGCTATGTTTCATAAATAATTACTAATCCATTTGTCATATTAATTTTTGAGAATCATTTGTTGAAAATCAGTGTTTTACTGCCTCCCTCTACATGAGGATGTAGAATAATTTCCCTCCACCAATTTTATATGTTTTTTTTTAAATGTAAGACTATGATTTAAAAGTTATCCATTTATTTGGGTTCATTGAAATTAGATGAATAAATTAGTTAAAACTTCATGGGTAGTTTTATCTCTTCAATGTCATTGAAGATTAATAATATATGAAGTTTAAATTTGTTTGGGCAATGGGAGGTAATTGAGAATGGGGATAGGGGTAATTCTAGAACATTAAATTTCATGAAATATTGAAGGATAATTTGGAACATTCAATGTAATTTGATATGGAATAGTCATTTTATCTATTAATTTTTTTATATTAAATATTCCACACTTCATATCACTATTTACAATAGAAGGATTTATGGATTTCATCTAATGATGCTTAGAATGACTGTATAAATATAGTGACACTCTAACATAGTAGTGTGTCACTACATAGCGAGTATAAGAATCATTATATGAATATTATGATAAAGGAAATTTGATTCAGTAAATATGGTCTCATGGAAATAATGTTTGAAAACAAAGAAAATAATGTAGTTTGTGATATAATTTTTCTCATTAGTCATTAAAATGAAGTTATTTTTGGTGTTTTATAATGATAACAATCCTTCATAAAATTTTTTCCATTTTGGAAAGGAGAAATGGTTTTTTGGATGATCATGAAGGGTCAACAATGTATCATTCATGTATGTTTATGAAAAATATTATGAAATATTACATTGATTATCATATATTTCTGGTATGTTGGTTTACAAAAAACCACTAATCCACTCATTTTCACTAATGATATGATTAATAATATCGATATATTTGTCATAAGATAAAAGGTTGCTGTTCAACCGCATAAAATGTTTCATTCATATGATAGGGATCAAAATCATGAAAGACACCTCACACGTAATTAGTTATTCGAATAGTGAGACCAGACATTATAGAAGAACCAGTTCGTGAGGCATTATAGTAAAAAAAATAAACGTGGTGGAAAATCACATAGAGTGGAATGTGAATCAAAGTAGGTGGTGAATACAAAAACAAATAGAACATTTTCCTTATAAATTTATATATTCAGTATTTATGACAATAATATCATGTCATCTCTTTAATGAATAAGGATTACATTAAAAAATCATATTATTCAATTCATAATGCAACATATTCAGAAAATTTCTGATGATATGGGACAAACCATTAATTTAATAGACTACATTGGACTTAATCTAATGTATTGGACAAGGTGGAGTTAACAAAAGTGATCCAATAGATGTATTATACCATCCATGAATTCATTTTAAATTAATTAATCCAAGCATATATAGAACATGTCCATAAAATTATAATTAAAAAAAATAATGTGAATAATAGTGGTTGTTGGTACAAAAAAAAATTACATTATTATTTTTATACTAGCACTTACTGAGGAACTAGGTAAAAAAGATTCATTTTCTAAAATACTTTATAATATCTATGTTTGGTAAAAAAAGTGTGATATAAAATTGGATTAATCTGTCCCTACTAACAAGGGGAAAATTCATTAAAAAAATGACCACCCCATATTACCCTTCCACTATCATGGAATATTGGGGTATTAAAAATACATTAAGATATATAGGGGGGATTAATTATAGTTATTCTCAATACATTCGTTTCATCTTAAAACGTGTCACCCATAAGATATTGAATCCTCATTCAAATGAAAATTAAGAAATCTATCTTAAAGAAAATTTCAATCACACATAATGATATCAAAATTACATATTCTAAAGAATCAAATAATTGAAAATATGAATATGGGTCACCCATATTTGGAATCATCCATAGAAATTAAACTAAACTTTTTCAATGAACTAAAATAAAACATGATCCACATGTTTTTTTTATTCATGATTTTACTATGGTAAATTTTTTAAATGGATCAATTCTATTATTTTTTTCAGGATTACATACTATACCCCTAGGACCAATAACCCTCCAAATCCTCTATATAGGATTCCATTGAAGGGAACATTATATTTTTGTAAACATGATATCTCTATGATAATCATGTTGAAGAAAATCAAAATAATCATATCTTTAACAACAGATGATTTCAGCAAATACTGTTCCTTAATTAAATATTAATTTAGTAGCTTTTACTATATGTAACACTAAACTTAAATGAGAACACACTCTTGAATAATAATATATTACAATTATACTATAGGAATTATCTTGGATTATATCACTAGAAGTAACCACTTTCATAAAAACAAAAGTATATAATATATCAAATTCCATTCTCATATTAGGAAATTTATTTCTTATTAATCATTTTCATGAGTGATTATATTAAAATTGGGTTTTATAAATTTTATACATTGAATCAGGTAAAATGAATAACATATTTTGGTTTATAATGATCAAATTAAGTTGTGTGGTTAATTAAGTATTGTGTACAAAGTAATGTTTCGAAATTAATTTCTTGTAACCATAGTAATGTGATAATTTTTTCAAATAATTAAACATTCCTCCATATTTAGAACAAATTTAAATGTTATTTACCTCTTATATAATTTTTAATTGATTTTATAATATATTAAGAATACTTAAAGATTAAAATTGTTTTTTTCAACATGAAAATATTTTATGAACAAAATATGTTTTTGTTTAAATGTTAAAAGTTTCTTATTATAAAATTTCATTATAATAATCGGAGCCTAAATTCAGAATCTTCTTGCCAAATTTTTTGTAGTAAGATTGTAGTTATATTTTTATTATAAAATAATGGACATGATTAATATTTAAGTATGAGTAATAATATTTAGATAAAAAATAAAATTTCGATCCATTTTCCATAAACTAACAAGGCCATTATACCTTATAAAAAACATTTTTTAGATGAATAGTTTAAATATATATCCCACCAACCACTCATCACCTAACTCATCTACCATTTTTGGCTTTTTATTCCCACCACATACCTACAATTCTATTACATGGAAAAGATCACCATCCGCACTTACAAAATGGGATAACATAATGTCTTTTAGTTATCCACTCATACATCAAAATTTCCTTCAAAAAATACTAAAATTAACTCTCTATGAATAGCTTTGAATTCCATAGTTCCCATTTTCACCACAAATTATCCAATGCATCTAAAATATAAGGCCATTATCCAGAGGAAGTTCGAGGTCACAATATATATATCAAATCATTGTTTATGTTTCATTCTTATCCTTTACTAATAAAACAATACTACCCATTATATAATAATAAGTATATTAGTATAATGTTTTTATAGGTGATTATATTAACAAAAACATTATTCATGGGTAGGGAAGCTCATTGGGGGATAATGTTATAGAATTTCACAAGGGTGTAATGATTTGGAAAAGGTTCTCCATGATTGTATTTGATGTGGAATTGGACTTTGAGGTGTTGAATTCGGATTTTCATGGGAAATTTGAGGTTCCTTGGTTGTTGATCTATATTGTTCATAGATGTGTCATGGATAATTTTAATAGTTTTGTTGTAAAACATATTCAAAGAGAGTACAATTTTTTTGCAGATTCCATTTATTAGGGGAGTATCCCTGAGAAACCCCTATTAGTTTTCCCTAGCAGGAGGTCATTGCCTTCGAAATGTGATGGTTTTGCCTTCAAGGATTTTGAAGGGCTCCATCACATTATACCTCCTTGATTTCATGTCTATGTAGATTTTTTTCTACCCTATTTGAATAATTAAATATAGAATTATCTATCAACAGTGCTGGATTACCACATCTAGAAAGGGAGGCTTTCAATTTTCCCTCACTACTTCGAAGGGATCAACATAATGATGGTATATATGAATGAATATGATGTATATAATTTATCTATTATTTTTTAATTATCACTTACTATACACCATCACCGCTCTAATTCATTGATCAATAGATACTCTAATCGTGTTTGTGAGGACTTTATGCTCAATGAAGAATCATGTTTTCATTTTTATTATAATATTTAAATATTTAAAAAATATCATAAAATACGGATTTCCAACATAAAAAAGTATATAATATCATTGTCCAACAATTATAGTTGAATTCATTCAAAATAATAACTTCCTTAACCAAACACACCAATCGTGTTTAAGCGTGTAAAATATTGGGCCAGTTTGGCCACCAAAATGAATAATGCTTTGAAATTAAATCATTCTTGATAAGGAAGATATAATTTCTTGTATAATATGAAATTATTTTTTAAATTATTTTTTGGGTAATTCAATGTAGAGATAAATTTTTTAATCATCAACTAAAAAAACCATCAAAGTATTAAAATCACAAAAAAAAATATGCTATTTATTTACTCTTGAATGATATAAAAATATGATCTAATAGGAAGAAATATAAACTATTAACATTATTTTATTTCATAATTTATAGTAAAATTAATTATCTTTTAATGATGGAATTTTTAAGAAGAAGAAAAACAGACACTACTACTATAAAACTACTACAAACTGTCAAAACCATACACAACCAATGTTGAAAATATATTAGAATAATATAACAAATTATGATAATTATTATCAATAAAGTGAATAAATAAAAATATATAAGAATTTATTTCTAACATAATTAATTATGATGCATATATTTATGATATTGGATGTTAAATTATTCTACTTAAGTCAATAATATTGGTAAGGGAAATGGTATCTAAAAGCCATTCCTTTTAGTTATCAAATTAATTATTGAAGACTATATTTCCATGAAATTCCATTTTGATTGTTTTATTTAATTATTTTTAGGATGACTTATTTTTAAATCAAATAATATTAATTTAAGTAATTTTTTTCATTTATCTTAAAAAGATAGGGTTATTTCTAAATGAGACATGTAACTATGACTTCTAAAACGATGAATACATATTTTTTTTTTCAAAAAACACATTCCTTTATATTTTTTATAATTTTCTTCAATGGATATATATCATTAATATCATTACTTTATTTCCTTATGAATTATTTTTGAAAATGTTATTTTGATATACTATTATTTATTATGTTCATGTTATGTGATATATTTAAGAATCCCATTATTTTTCCATGAGTTATTTAAGCTATAATGATGATTTTTTAAGTATAAAACTTATATATGGATGAAAATATCAAATGAGACAGTCATAAATTGGAAATAATTGGGTTTTTCAAATAGGACCGGGCATGATGGATTTGATCATATTTTAAATCATGGACATAATGAGTATGTTCACATATGAATGGGAATAATGGGTTTTTGCAGACAAGTTTTTCTCTGATTAAGGATGTGATAAAATTTTATGGTTATAAAATTATGACTCACATGCATGTTTTTTATCATGTTATTACATGTTTTAAAATATATTTAATTTCTATTTAATTCCTTATTTTCATGATTATTCTTTTTTATGTATCATGTGACATATGTTATGTTCATGTGTACTATTGTTTATCTGTTATATTTTTCTAGTGATCATGGTATGATCTTAATTTTATAAATCGTGTTCTTTTTGTTACAATACAAGGTCTTATTAGATTTTATTTAGATGTGTATTTTTCCATTATTCTCACCATTCTTATGTTTTAACACTTTATGAATTGTTTTTTATCTATCCTAGTGATTTTTGAACCCATTTATTATATTTCCACGCCCATGTTATGAATATAATATTAGAGTGTTATATTTCATGGAAATGTCCTTGATGAGAAAAATTATGGAAAATTGTTCATAAGTGATATAAAATAGGATTTTTATATAATAAATTTACATGACAAAAATCATTTAAATAATTAGATTACGATTCAATTGTGTTATTTAAAATTTAATTCACATCATTAATGTATTATTTTTCTTGTAAATATCATGGTATTATATAGTGGTATTAGAGGAGGGTTTAGTTATTTGTTGATACTAGTTTAGAGGAAATTAATGTAAACCCTAATGGATATAATAATGTATGAATCTAGGTAATGGATAAAATAATATTTTTGTTGGTAATTTGAGGATTATTTGGTTTCCCTAGAAATACATCCATGAATGGATTTTACAAATGGGATTGGTTTTGGAGAAAATGTATAGTGGTTAATAACCCCAATGTAACTGGTCTACTATATTTCAGATTTAATTCTGGTACAGGGTGAATTATCCCTTACAATGAACCAAGTTTGAATATTTATGTTGCTATTACGTGGTAAAATAAATACATTAAAATCTAGTATGAATGTACTGTATATATATAAATAGTTTTAATAGAAATCCAATCATGAATAAACTAGATTAAAATAGAAATATTCATAGGCAAATATATGAGTATCACTTTTTTAATACTTATTCTATGTTTATGGTTTACTTTTCTAAGAAATCATTAATATATGTATACTCAATCCCATATTTCATGTAGTTAATGTAATTGCGAGAACAAGAATGAACCTGGTTAAAATTGGGTGGAATGGACAATGTAGAGATTGTTCTAATGAGAATCATAATGAGATTTGTGCATGAAAAAAAACATATAAAACTGATCAACAAACTATATCATTTTGTGGTTAACAACCTAAATCATACTGATATCTTAAATACCCCATGGAGGCACCAACATCCTATAAAGACATTTTTAAGAAAATTACCACCATTAGTGATTCTTATAATCTTATTTTTGGTGAAATGTATGTAAATTTAATTGAATATTTCTTTACCATTATCTAATACATGGACCATGAATTTTTTTGTCATATATAATTTTTATGGTATTGATGGATTTTAGTGGAGTATAATCAGAAAACCTATAGAAAAGGATATACACTTTCGTAAATGGAATCGTTCAAAATTATATTTTTCAATATGTATTTTCTAATGAATAATCACACTAGGATAGAGTGGGAATAATTGATTCAAAAAGATGATTATTATATTGGGACATACAAAAAAATATTTTTAAGAGTACTGAGGCATGCCTGATATTGTATCTCTCTTTCTGAGAGTAAAATAGATAACTTCTTGACTTTAATAATGTCGAGACATCAAAGGTTTTTAACCGTTAGATAATTTTTTAGTAATGAAGATATTTTCTGGTGTTGTGTTAAAGATGATAGAGAAACAAAAACCACAAAATATTTCTCGAAAATGAAAAGGGAAGGGAAGTATCATGTACTAATTGATAAAAAGAGACATTGTAGTAAGAAATAAAAATTTACTACATGAAATAAATGTCTGAGAAATATTGAGGGTATTTGACTCAAGGGACCATAGAAGTGTTTTATATTTGGCAGTCCCACAAATATATATCAAGAGAAAGAAGTCCAATTAATCCCATAGGAGAGAAGATAATCCTTTTTAATAATCCACCTAGTATACAATGAGTCCAATGCATGGAATTTAGAAATTATATAAATCAATCACCCAAGACTTGAGCAAGTGAATAAAATGTTTCCCCAAAACCTTATATACCATGTGAACAAGGAATGGAATTGTGTATAATTGTCAATGAGGTTCATAATGATAGTGATTGAAATGATGTACAAATAATATCTCTTATATATCCATGAATACCTATTTTGATTTGGGTTTTACACATTCTACTATATCAAAAAATTGAACTAATAATATATAATCACCACACTATAAAATGTATATTTAACAATAAATAAACCCCCTAGTAAAAAATTATTGTGTCTCGGATTTAAAAATGGTTTCTAGTTGAGATTTGTTAGATGATATATTATGTATATATAATTATTCTTCTATTAGATTAATATAACCTAATAATGTGTATGGATTGAAATTCCCAATATAACGCATATTTCAATTTATATAATAAGTAGTTATAATTTTAAATCCCAAATCATCGTATTATGTTGTATCATTTCAAGGTTGATTATGATCTCATAATAGAATAAGGTTATATAAAATGGGTTATATTATTCCAAAAATAAGAGAGACTTGTCTAAAATTATTAGGGAGTATGTGTAATGACCCAAACATTATTATAATAAAATCTACTTTTGAAGGAATAAATTCCATATTAATTAATGTAGATATATAAAACACATGAACTAAATATGTAATTTTGGATCATTATAAATTGTAAAATCGCTAGTTTAAAATATTGTTAAGCATCATAACCATTAGTAATAAAGTCCTTGTACTCAGGCCGATAAGATTACTATATTAAGGGTTATGTTAAAATCCAATTGACATATATGGAAGAACTTATGGCCTCATACAATAGGATAATATCATAGGAATCCCATATATCAGAACTTTTGTGGGTGATGGAATCCCTGAGATCATCCCTTGGAAAATCCCATGTTGAAATTAAACTACTAAATCATAAACGAAACTTTTTATGGGAGATGATCATTCTTATCAAGATCACATCCAAAACCATGTCCACCGAATCACCCTACGAAAGTAAAACCACCACAAACCTTAAATATTGTGGGAAAAATAGTATAATATGGGATTATGTATATTTAACACAATAATATGATGTTTTATAATTTTTATTTATTAAAAAAGTGATTATATTTATCCAATTTTCATTAATACCCTATATATAAATTTAAATAAATATTTTCACAAAAATTACATTATGATATATAGAAATTAAAATTATATTTTTGGGAAATATATAATTTCAATTAAGAGAAAAAAATATATAATGTTTATATTTTTTAATAAATTTTATTTTAATAAAATATTATTATTAATTAATATTTATTTAAAAAAACATGATAATAAAATTTAATGAGATCTACTGAATTTTCTAAATTGGTCAAAAAGATGTTATTTTCATAAAATAATGTATTTCTTCTAAACAATGATATCTATTTAATTTGTAAATTCTCATATTATGGAATTATTTTTATAAAATTTATATTTTCTTTATTATCAACTTGAAATTATCAACTGATAATTATTTTATAATTTTCAAGGATAATCCAAAAAATTGGGTAAAAATTATATAATATATAAATATATGGCATGTATTATGACATCATAATGACCAAAATGTATTCATGGAAATTATATAAAATGGATCCATGATCGATTATAGATTTAAGGTTAGAAATAATTTCCTCTTCATGTTATTTGATTTATTTTATAAAACAATAACTATTCCTCTAAAACCTATATTATTTTTAAATGTTTTAAAACAATTTCATTATTTTCATGACTTACTTACAAATCATAAATGGTAATATTTTATTATATTTCATTATATTCATAATTAAATTATGAAAAAACATCATTATTAGAATCTATGGGAAAATACATAGGATGGTTTGTTTTTTTGATTATTTTAATATATAAATTTCAAAAAATATTTTCAAACTGATTAAATAATTCCACATTTTTATTCTATGAATCCACATATATCTTACCACTGTTATACATTAAGAACCCTATAACCATGAATTTCTTCTCCTCGTCATTCTCTAATTCTCTCCAATTGTGTTATAGAGATCTTAATAAGATCTTCAAAAGCTCATAGAAATCCCCATTTAGGGTAATGGACTCTATCATATTCTTTTATTACAAGTATTTTCTTTATACTAATCCCTAATAATTTCAAATTTTTCATATTGTTATTTTTATTATCACATTACCTTCATTGTCCTTATGATGACCATGTAATTAGATCACCCCTTTCACTCTCACTAATCTCTTCCATAAACAATTAGGTAAACCTGTTATAATAATCAAATTATCACATGACATTCCATGTTAGAATTATTTATTACGAATACCTATACCCATTTCCATTCAAGGGAATTCACATAGTTTTAAATATCCACCATTTTTTGGGAATGTCCATATATTTAAATTATAATCCCCAATCATGGGATTAAAATTGATAAAAGGAATTTTTATGTTACATTCTATTAGTGTCACTCAAATTATTATACATGATATAAATGTTATGGGTGGACCTATATTTATATAACCCTCTAATGCATTGGGTAATTTTTTTACGTCAATATATATGATGTATGGTAAATGGGAGGTAATCATAAGAATTGTTTTTGATGTCCCTATGGTTAGACATAAATTATTCATATAATTCCATGTTTTATGGTGTTTACATATTATTTTTCTCCTTGAAATTATCATCTTATATCATAATTATATGTCAACTCTGATCACTCTCACCAATTTTATGTCCCCATGATATGTCTCTTCACTAACATGTTTTACTTATATAATTTTATGCTTTAATTTTTCAATTATTATTATTATTATTATTATTATTTTAGCATTTTTTTATTTGTTTACCTAGGATATCCAAAGATGATTAAGAAGTAGGAAATAGTTTTAGGAGATCATTTTGGAGTTTTAATATATGTATTTAATTACTTATTTCATGTTAATGTGTTATGAACCTAATTTATAAAAGAATTTTTTCATATTAATCTTATAGGAATGTATATTCATAGTTTGTATGATATAAGGGATTAATATGATATTATTATTTTTAAATGTCTATAACATATAAGATATAGAATACTAAGATAAAAAAGAACAATTAATTATTATTATTTAAATTTAAATTTCATAATGTAGAAATTAAATTGATTACTATGAATAAGAATAATTTTTTTATTTAATATATATTATTCCAACTAATTTATGATCTATTTATTAATAATTTTTAAATAAACATTCATTTTTTAGAAATGTAATTTTATACTTCAGCAATACATTTTCTATAAATTAATTTATATTCATTTTTTTGGGAAATGATATTAATAATTTATGAAACATTTCGAAAAAATTATTTGATAAAATTGACTTTTTTTTTGAAATCATCATTTAAAAATAATATTGGATTGAATTTTTTATAATTCTATGAAATGATTTATTTTACACTGAATAGAGAAAAAATCGTATTTTTATTAAAAACTATATTTTATTATAACGAAAATACAAAAAAATTGTTTTATATTATTTTTAAAATATAATTAATTCCTTTTTACTTTAAATAATAAAATTTTACTTTTTGAAATATATTTTATACTTCAATTTAGAATAAATAAATTTTATATTTCTAAACGGGTATTTATATAAAATATTTCATTGTGTTTTTCCTCTTTAATTTTAAATTAAAATTTCTCCAGTATGTCATTATAATATTGAATAATGAATTCCGTTTTGTTATTCTGTGGTAACAAATTTTTTAAATATCACCCATTTATTTTTGGTCAATATTATTAGTATCTTTAGTAAATAGTTTTACCATGGTAATTGTTAGGTCATGTAATTATGGTTAAAATGATATGATAAAGAATTTTCAATTACCCTAAGACTTGTATAAATTTATATAGATGATTATATATAATCCATAATCTTAAAAATGTATAATATATGACATTTTATTCCATTTTAATGTGATTATGGCCATTATAATATATTATTTAATGAAAATCCAAAATTGGCAATCCCTGACTTTTAATAAATATAATATTTTTTACCATATATATATATATATTATTTTTATAGTTATAAATTTTAATTTTAATTTTAAATTATTTATATTCGTCTTAGTAACTTATTTTAACTTTTTATTAAAGAAATAATAAACCTAAATTTTTAAAGAATGGTGATGCAATAATTATACAATCAGTGAAAAAAATTATTTGATATTAAAAATCTTAAAATAAATATTGTTTGAGATAAATAATGTGATCCACGAAATGTATAGATTAAAATGACATGTTATGGATATAATAAATTATTTCTTCAAAATTTACATGTTTTTATTATGTTATTAATATCAATGTAATGAAGAGTCTAAAAAATAACATTCATTATATTTTATAATAAGAAATAATATATTAAATGATAAAAAATTCCTAAAAAATATATTAGACCAATATATTACTATATGATTTATGAGATAATCCATTTTCTATTTAAGGGAATTTTATAAATTTATTGTCACAATTTTGACCCTCAAATAGTAAAAAACCTTTTTGTCAAAGTATGTTTAAACGGGATACCAAGGGTTTAAAACCAAATGATAAGGATAAAAATTTAACAAAATATTATAAAAATATTTTTGATGAGAGTATTTATAAGAAATAATATTCTATATTTTATATAAATTATGTTGGATTCAGTTAGAGTTAAAATTTAATTTATATTAATTTTATATTTTGAGTAATTCCCAGAGTTCCCATACAGTCTCTTATAAAAGGCCAGGTTTCATCATATTCCTTCCAAAATAAAACCCAATTAAATTCATAAAAAACCTGAAGACATACATTAATATAATCTCTCCCATCATTCTATTGTTCATTGTTTAGGCATAATTCAACCATAGAGGTCTTAATGTGAAAATCAAGGGACACTTTCCAAAGAACATGTATTGTTTTTAGCTGTATGTTTTAGTTAAATTTCATATTTAACATTATAAAAATATTATCTAGACATGATAAAATAATAAAAATTTTACTATCCATATACTTATATCATATTATTTTAGTGTAAAAATATTTCTCTATCTCAAAAATCCATCAATTTGGAGTGGTATTCATCATTCGTGTGTACGAAAAACTACCGCCTCACAAACAGATGCAATTCACCTCCTATCACATTATCTAATGACTAGTTATAATTATGGAAATAATTTTTATATATTATATTAGTGAAATATTTATCATTATTTATTTTAAATAGAACATATATTTTATTCCATTCAATACACTGGAAAATGATAAGTCACTCCAGTGTACTAGTGGACAATAACCTCCATGAATGGATGTGATTCATTTATAATCACCACTTCAAATTGATGATATATATATATATATATATGAATTTAAAGATTTAATATTTGAGTAATTATATTATGATAATTTTGGAATGGAAAAATAACACTTAACTTCATTCCTCAATGATCATTGAAAAAGGGAAATGTAAATCATACATACGTATGGCCTACCATCTGAATGATTGTAAAATAGTTTGTTTTTTTGAAAAATATTTAATGATTGGATTAAAAATATAATTTAAATATAAAATGTTCTATTATGTCAGAATTATTATTCTTTATAGGATTTAATAATGACCACATTCACAATTGTCGAGTTATTGATGTCATTTTGGACATATGAACTAAATATCATCGTAATTAAGTGAAAATATATAACATAATATTAAATAAAAATAAAATAATAAATAACTATGGAATTTATATTAATAAAATATAAATCAACCTATGTTATTTATTATATATTATAACAAACGTACATGGCGATTCAGACTCAAGGTGAGGGAAATTATTTTATAAATAATATTTTAAAGTATTTAAAAAACTTTATTTTCCCTTAAATATCAATATTTTCAACAAATATTATAGAAAAGGTTTTTACTATTATCCTATTATTTTTTAAAATCATTTTTACCCATGATTGATTTTTCACTTTTTTGGAATCGAATATTTATTTCATTTTCTAAATGAGGTAACTTTGGAATTTTTTTGACAAAAGTCTGACAATAATTTTTTCAACAATTATGGAATTAATTTATTTTCCTATCATCATGATTAATTATTTATATGAATAATCCTTTACATGATTAATATTTTTTAAAAATATGATTTTTTCAATTTAAATTGAATGGTATTTTATTTAAAATATATGGTTTCCAAATTAAAAGTTTATTTTCCCCAAGAACATTTTTATAACGTTAATGTTGAAAATTAAAAAAATTTCAGTATTGTGATTATGTTATGGTTTATGGAAATTTTTATATTTATAGGTGGTTATATTAAAAATACAGGATGGGTGGTTATGTCTTTAACCAATGATATGTGGTTCTATGATAAACCAAGGACTGTTGGGTACATGTTAGCATTCTAATGCATTTGGTGTGGTAGTAAACCATATGGTTATTCAATTTGAAAGTTTGATTGTAAGAGTGATTTGAAAATGATGAATCTTTTATCCTACATGTTTTATATAAGGACCCATCCTCAAACATTTATTATTCTAGTTTTTTGAACTAGGATTAACATTATATGATATTTTAATTTTAGTGTTTTAGAGAATTATGACAAAAAAATTATTACACAGTAAACACATACATTATAAGTGGACCCTTATACTAATTTTCATTTATTTCTCCAAAAGAATCCCTTTTAAAATAAAACATGCTTTCTTTTCACGACACATATTCAATACATTCCTCAACACATCTTCTTTATCCATACAAATCTAAAGACAAATCGAAAACATTTTAAAACATCGGATGAGAACAAAAGATAACTAAGGGACATAAATAAAGTAGATCGTTAGTCCTGTGAAAACATGAAGACCCATTAACAAAATTTGCATAAACATTTAATAACAAGAATTTAAAATCATATAGCTACCTTAGTAAATCATTACCATATAACTCTTAAAATCACACTTACAAATAGAATAACCATATGGTGGACTTTACCATAACAATAACCAATGAATTAGAGATCTATAATGGGTACCAACCTTCGTATAGGCTATATCAATATCACCATGCATTCATGGGATATAATGGGGCTTAACCCTTTGTATAAGCTACATCGGGCTCACCCATGCGCTATACGGGGGCTCAACACTTTATATAAGATGTATTAGTCTCAGCCATTAAATTTTAACATACCAACACACATAATCATTAAATATCTAACAAGTTACTTGTAAAATTTCATTTTCATTTATAAGATTACCAATCCATTTTCAAAAGCCAATTTATGTCTTTTTTAAACGATATTTCTGAATCATAGTGTCCCATAACTGTTTAAAACTTTTAAAATAATATTCAAGAATTAAAATTTTAAAAAAATTATATCCATAAAATTAAATCCAAAAAATAATTTTTAAATCATAGGCATGATTGAAAAATATTTATAAGAATAAATCATTAAAATACTTAAAATAATTTTTTAGTTTAAGAGTTGCATGCCACATTGAACATTTAAATTATAAGCCACATGAAAGAATACAATTTTAATAAACATTAAATAAAATTAATTAAAATATGATATGAATGTATAATTTCCAAGGGGTTTTATATACACTTTATAAAATAATTAATGGGTATATCATCAAAAAATTTCTCAAAGAAGGAGATTAAGACGAAATCTCCTACTTTAACTCTGACTCATCTTGTACAATATTTATCTTCCTAAATAATACACATAAGTTAATTATTTAATTTCATAAGAACCATTTTAATTTTTATTATAAATTTTATATGATTATTATAATTTAATAACAATAACATAATTATTTATGTTCACCTCAGCTGTTTTGTCGATATTTAGTACTCAATTTGAAAATGATCATGGTAGGATTTCAATAGTCCAGGAGTTAATAACTCCATTATCTACATAATAAAATTATTTAAAAATAATTATATTTTTATGAAAATTATACCTTTAAATCCATTTATTAAATATGGATATAAAAAATTAATAACGTTATAATCAATGATACGGTAAGTTGTACATATGAATGAGTAGCATCTTCATTTTTCAGTAATAATTATAGAAATAAGGTATGTACTGTTTAGTATTTTTGTAATTATCATAAAATCATTAATATAATACTAATTGTTTAAAAATACATATATATATATATCATACAATTGGTGTAGTGAATAAAAACGAATCACATCGCTTCATGGAGATGGCAGTTCACACATACGAATGAACTACGTTATCATTTTTATGTGCGTTGAAAATAAGAATGTAATTGATATATTATTATATAATAATGATTAATAAGTCATTAATATCATATAATAATATTAATTACATAATAATAACCATTCTCTAATGACTGTTATGAAAAATGTAGAATAACTTATCGCGAGGTGGTAGTCCGCCAAACACATGAACGAAAAGTACATTTTTCATTTGATGATATAAGAGATGGATTCAAAAGATTAGATTTAAATAATAACATATCACTATATTTAGTATACTAGATATATTATTTCCTCTTGGTTATATGGTATTTGAAGGATGTTGAAGAAGTATTAAAATAGAAACACTTAAATAAAAACATTATCTTTCCTTCAGATGATCACAATTCTCAACACCTTAATATCTCTAAGGAGAATGTTATGTCTAAATTAAGGAATCAAGAATGTTTGAGGAATTATAAGAAAGTTTTTTATTATATATGGTCCAAAACAAATGTTTTTGGAAGTGTGAGTAATATAGAGGAATGGGTGCCATTTATAGGGGTGGGGAGGGGCACCCTTGGAACTATAAAATTTATTAAATTAATAGAAATTGAATTTCAATATAAATTCCCCCAAACTAATAAATTTAGAATATAAGATTATATTTGGTCCAATAAACATCATCCAATAAATATTATTCATTCTTTTAATTTTTTTTAATCCTTAACTTTCTGTTTTATCCACTTTTAACACTTACTGATTTATCATGTAATTTAAAATTTGAGAATTAAAATAATTGGAAAATCATCCCAAAATACTATTTAATGAGAAAATAATTAAATTTATAGACATAACTAAACTATTTATCCCATTATTGTAATTTTTTTGAAATTTTATATCATTTAATTAAATATTTTATATTTTTTGTTTTGAATTATGAAAATTTTAACAATATTCATACTTGACTTCTTCTAAAAATTAATAACAACATGATTCAAAAGAGAAAACTAAATTAAATAAATGATAAAATTTATAGTTCATCGATAAAATTCATGTATAGAATCATATATATGAAATTATATTTATTTTAGTATTGTAAATATCAATTATTTGATTCTTTCTTTAATAAATCTATTACTACATCATATTTATGTCGTAATTAAATTTAATTTTTTAATTAATAAAAACTAAAAAAATTACATGATTTAGGTAATAATTTTATCTTTCTAAAGACTATTTTTAGGTAAAGAGAACCCCTTTGTAACTCCATATTAAAATAATTTACTTTTTAAAAACAAAATTCTAACAAAAATGATTATTCATTGAATATAATATTATGAAAGCATTAAAGTCATCCATGTGGCTCCAAATGGTCCTAAAATTGACCCAAGGTGTCTCAAGGTATAAATAAACTCATCCAAATAAAATAGGATATGTTTTAGGATAGTTTTATATTATAATAATATTATTTTTACCTCTAATTACCCAATTTTCCTTTACCTGTGGAAATAAAAATAATTACTAATGTAATTATTCATAATGTCAAAAAATAAAAGTGTCATATTAATATAATTTAGAACATATTCTTATAAATATAAAATTAATTTTTAAAAATTAAAAACAAATAATTTATAGAAATATTTAAAAACTTAATCTCATGGACGAAATATGAAAACAATTTTTTTAAGTAAAACATTTAAAAGTTCACATTATTTTTTTATCCAATTTCAATGGGAAATTTATTATAATGGTAAAATTTTGTTTAAATGTTAAAAAATGTTTGTATTATTTAAAACTAATTTAAAGGGTAATCTAAATTTATAAATAACCTAGATGATATAACATGTTTGAATTAAAATGCAGTATTTTCACTATTCATTAAAAATTAATATTATCAAAAAATATGTAAAAAATTAATCCGAAAGTAAATTATGATGTCCCAGTTCGATATTAGGATTTTATTTTTTAAAAAAGAATATATAAAAGTGAAAAAATATATTTAAAAACGGTTCTCCGTCAAAAGGGGGTAAATTGATTTTTTTTAAAAATAATAATAGTTTAATCAGAAAAATTGAATTTGTTCTTATATAATGTCTGGAAAACATATAAGATGAATTTTAAACATGAAATTAAATTTATAAAATATATATTTACTAATTCAAATATATAAAGTCTTATTTTATTATTTTATAAACTCGCTTATTTAAATTTAAATAGATTTACATAAAAACATTTCTTTTTGTTTAAAAGGATTTTATTTTCATTTATAAATAATTGTTCAAAAAAGAATTAATTAAATACATGTGTAAAATGTATTTTCATAAATCAATTAATAATATTAATTCCATCCATAATACCATCTAGGTTATAATGTAACAATATAATATTTAGTTGTTCGCTTAAGTTCGATGAAGCGTATTATGTATGCTATAGAATATAGAGTCTCTTTTAACAAAACATGGGATGTTATATCATCCCATTTTGAAATTATGTTCTCCAAATTTGAATTTGGGGTTGCAAACTAAGGTATGGATTTTAAAAATACCTTTATTGCAATCCTGCATTCAAAAAAGGATTAATGAAAATAACACATTAAAAGAATGAAATGATAGTAGGATGGTCACCTGAGATAACACATACTGGGATTCCAACTTGGAAAACATGGATATAAAAGAAAAATGACCCCCATGTTATGATGGAGAGTGATAGAAAAAGTGATTAGGATAATGTCACCAATCACAAAACAATAGATTTATAGTTGTTTAAAAGGTCATTTATTTCATAAAAGGAAAATAAACAAAAAACGTTTTTTATTTTAAGATCCATATCATAAAGTTGATGAATTATTTTACTAATTTGAATGAAAAATATAGAAATATACATACTTGAAAATTATATTTTCTTCCTTTAATCAATTTCCACCACAAACTCAACTTTTTCTCAAAGATAGGAGTATTCAAGATGAATCAACTTCTATAGAATCACATAATACAAAAATGTTTAACTATACATTTATCTTATTTTGTAACATTAACCAAACCCAATATGGTTTGGATAAGACAATTCTATAAAAAGAATAATGCCTTAGATGATTAAATCATACTTTTAATCTCCAAAATTGGACTGTAATATCAAATTTTTATCATAGACCATTCAATAAATAAATTGATTCATAATTCCTCAAATAATCAAACTATGATTGAAAAAAATAAAAAGATTTAATTGCATAGTCTTCCAAGATAAGTTTTATCATTTATATCCAGATAAAAAAACTCACTCTTAATGCCACATATGAAAAATTAATTTCTTAATCACATATTCTCCACGATAGGATAATCATTTCTATAAATAACCTAATTCCCATAAGTCAACATTTAAAAATCATATATTCTTCAATTATATAATTATATCACTACTCGATAAATAAAATCATAGAGTATTATATTTATCTTATTCATATAATGTTTCCAAAATAGTGAACATATTCTAAAATAAAATTTATTACTTAATCACCAAATCATTTTCCAAAACCAAGTATATCAATTTCATAAAACAAATGTTCTAAAAATCATCATATTCTTATTCATATACATGTTTAACTAAAATGAAAAAGTTATACTAACCCAGGACATCACGTATTCTAGTGGTAGGTGATAATGCCTTGTCGCACAATGGTAGTGGGTTTGATTTCCGACAACCTTGTTTGACGGGATGGGTTGTCACACGGTCTACATGTTGTAATTTTTAAAAAATAAATAAATTTTATAACATTCCCAAAAATGAGATAAAATCCTTAAAAATAACCATAACATATTTTAACCTCATGGTTTATCCCATGCTTTTCGTTTTTCATCCAACAAATGTAACAACCCATAATTACCTCAAAAATAAATGTATCTAATAATAATTTCAATCATATAAATTTTTTGTACCATAAAGTCCCAAAATAGATTTCTAAGACATTAAACATCTAATAATCCTTTTAATTATAAATTCCTGATTATATCCCAAACTCTTAAAAATAATTCCTAATAGATAAATTTCTCTAAACTATCCTCTAATACGAAATATAAGGCCCCATCCTTAAAAATAACTTATTATAGTGTTTTTGATGTAGAAATAACAATAAAGGATATTTTTAGTTTATAGTTTTAGAGAATTTGGATAAAAGACTCTCACATAGTAAAGACATACATTACAAGTGGACACTTATACTTTTTTTTCAAAAATCATGGGGTCAAAGCCACATTTATTATTTAAAGAAAATACTTATTTCTAACTAGGTAGAGGGATACCCATTACATATCATGATGTACCAATACTAAGTGGTCTATATACAAGGATCGAAATCCCATTTTTTCACCCAAAGTGCCCTTCGGTGAATCGTACTACCACAGTACCTGAGATTCTATAGTACATTTTCCGCTATAGTTCCGGCTATAGTGCCTCCACTTCTATTGTTCCACCACTACTACAGTCTGCCACCGCTACAATATTACTACCATAACCCGCTACATTGCTACTTCAGTACCCCAGAAATTCATCCCTACTCGGATTTGATCCTGGGACATTTGAATGCCATGTAGGAGCCTTTACCACTTGGGTACAGACTTGTTGGAAAGTGGACACTTATAATCAATATAAATTTTTTCCCAAAAGAAACCCTTTTGAAATAAAAATTAAATTATTTAAAAAACATCTTTAACACATTCATCAAGGCATATTTATTGTCCTTAATAATATTAAGATTTGTGAAAAATATTTTAAAACATTTTATGTGAACAAAATATAGGTAAAGGACATAAATAAACTATATTTTTAGTCTTTTGAAATCATGGAAACCCATTAAAAACATATTCTTAAAAACGTAATAGTAACCATAGAAAATAATGTAGGTTCCTTGGGACATCATTACCATAACACTGTTATAATCTCCCTTAAAAATGCAATAATCATATGGTCAACTTCCACCTCCATAATACCAAATGCATTAGAGAGTTATAATGGGGATCACCCTTCATATAATATTTATTGGGTGCACCCATCATTCATGAGCTATATTGGGATCAACCCTCCATATAAGACATATTGAGCTCACCTATGAGCTATAATGTGGATAAAATCTTTATATACGATATATAAAGATCTCCAATTAAATTTCCAGGTACTAACACATTTTATCTTGATGTTTTCACCTTGTCCCTCATAAAATATCATTTTCATTCCTAATATAACTAATCCATTTTGAAAAATCCATATAAATTTTTTTTGTAAGATATTTCAACATTAGTGTCTCTTATAACACATTCAAACATTTAAAAGAATATTATATAATTTAAATTTTAAAAAATTTATTTTAATATAAAATAAATTATATAAGACTTTTGAAAAAATGGATATGAATGACAATTATTTGGAAGAATAAATCATTAAAACCCTTAAGGAAATGTTTTAGTCAAAGAGTCTCATAACACATTGATCATTTAAATTTTAAGCCACATGATAGTATAACATTTTATAAAACATTAAATAACATGAGTATAGATAATATATAGATACAAAAATTCAAAGGGGTTGTATATACACTTTAGAAAAGAATAAATGTGTATATCATCAAGAAATGTATCAATGAAAAGAGAGTGAGACGAAATCTATTACCTTATGTCTAAATCATCATGTACGAACATTATCTTCCTAAATAACAAACATAGGTTAATTATTTACTATGTTAAGAAAAAATACAATTTTCTATATTCCATTTATATTACTATTATCTTGTCATTACAATTACTTAATTATTTATGTTCACATTTGTCATTTTGTCGATATTCGGTACCCAAGTTAAAAATTAACTTGGCAGGATGTGAATAGTCCATGAGGTTATAAGTCCATCATCTCTAGAATAAAATAAATAACATAATAGTTAATTTTGTTAAATAAATTTTACATTTATTTCTATTCATTAAACATGGATATGAATAATGAATAACGTTGCAATCATGGACATGATAAGTCATACGTACGCATGAGTAACATCTTCAGTTTCCATTGATCATTATTAAAATAAAGTAAATAAATATGTTTCATTCCATAATGAAAATAATATTATTAATATTATATTAATCATTTATATATACTTATATATATCATATAAGTGGTTTAGTGAATAAAAACAATTCACATTGCTTCGTGGAGGTGATAGTTCACACATACGCACGAATGATGTAGTCATGTTTATGTGCATGAAAAGTAATAAATTAATTTATATATTATTATATTTTAATTATTAATATGTCATTAATATCACATATTAAAATTAATTCCATCAGTATAATCATTATTTATAGACGGTGATGAAAAATAACCAACATCGGTTCATGAGGTGGTGGTCTTCCATACGGATGAATGAAAAGTTCATTTCCCATTTGATGTGATTGAAGATGGATTCATGTGATGATATTATAATAATAACATCTAAATAGATTGAGGATGTTTTAGTTATTATTTCATCATGTTTTGTGGAGATTTTATAGAAGTGGAAGAATAAATAATTTAGAAACACTTAAATAAAAATTTTACATTTCCTTTGGATGATCACACTTCTTAAAACATTAACACCTATAAAAAGGGTGTTCTGCCAAAAAAGGGAATAATGAATGTGGGGATGGATTATTGTAATATTTTTGGGTAGATCATGACTGAAATATGTGATTTTTATGTGTGATTAATATAATTAAATTGGTGCCATTTTATAGGAGAGGGGAGTGGAATCCATGGAATTATTAAATGTATTAAATTAATATAAACTCAATTTCACTTCCAATTAGACCAAAACTAATTTATATCCAATATATGATGATTTTGGTTTGAATAATAATTATACAATTAAAATTATTTATGTTTTGAAAATTTTCAAATAATTATCTTTTTGTTTTAACAGCTTTGAACTCTTGCCGATTTATCAAGAAATTTACACTCTGAGAGTACAAATAATTACCAAATCATTAAAAACGAAAAATTAATGAGTAATTAAAGGAATTTTAATACTTACATCAAATATTTGGATAAATAATATTTTTTTGAATATATTATATCATTAGTTATATATATTATTTTTTATGTTTCAAATTATGTAAATTTTGACAGTATTCATACGTGACTTTTTTTAAAATTTTTATCATATTTAATCCATAAATTTTTTATTTTAAATCAATTAAAGAATTAAAAATTAATATATAAAATATTTTTTTGGAAGAAAATATATCAAAATATATTTAATTTTATATTATTAATGCCATTTATTAGATTCTTTCTTTAAAATATCTAGTATTGCTTCATCTTTGTGTCACAATTAAATTTAATTATTTAATTTATAAAAACTATAAATAAATTATCACAATATAGGTAATTAAATTATATTTATAAAGACTATTTATAGTCAAAAATATCCTCTATGTAACTCCATCTTAAAATATATTCATTTTGAAAAACAAAAGTGTAACAAAAATGACTATTCATTGAATATAATATTATAAATGCATTAAAGTCATACAAGTGGATCCATGTAATCATAAAATAGACCCAATGATTCTCATGGTCGGAATAAATAAATCCTATTAAATTATTACAAGTATTAGGGTAGTTTTTTATTATTATAATATTATTTTTACCTTTAATGACCTGGTTTACCTTTAATAGCGGTTTAAAAATCATTACTAATGTTACAATTCAGAAGGTAAAAAAATAAAGGGGACCTGTTTACATAATTTGGACATTCTTATTACAAATATGGAATCCATTTTTTCAAATTCAAAACACATAATTTTATGAAATTAATTAAAAATTAATCCTATTGATGAAATAAAAACGTGTTTTTGAAGAAAAACGTTCAAATGTTTGCATAGTTTTTATATCCATTTTCATTATAAAAATTTATTCCAATAAACAAAATTCGATTAAAAGTTAAATATATAATGTAAATATACTTTAAAACCAATTAAAATGACAATATAACTATATAAATTACTATGATGAAAACTCCATTTTGAATTAAAATGTAATATTTTTAACTATTAATTAAAAATGAATATGATCAATCAAATACCAATAATTCATCAAAATTAAATTTTGATGTCCCACATCCAAATAAAAATTTTATTTTCTCAAATAGAATATATAAAAGCAACCAAAACTATATTTAAAAAGGATTCTCCATTAAAAGATGGTAAAATATCATTTTTCTTGAAAATACATATTTTATATGAAATATTGAATTTGTTCTTATATCATGTCTTTAAAAAATTTAAGATGAATTTTAAACATTAAATTGAAAATATAACATATATATTTCCTTAATAAAATCCATTAAGAGTGAATTTATTACTTTATAAACTCTCTTATTTTCATTTAATTATTTTTTTCATAAAACATTTTCTTTTATTTAAAAAGGGGTTAATGTCAAATTATAAATAATAATTCATTAATTAATAAATTATATACACGTTTAAAACAAAATTTCATAAAGAATGTGATACATTTCATTACCTCCATTTTAATCGTCAGTTTATAAGGAAATATATTAATATTTATTTGTTATCTTATGTTCGATGTGGCGTATTATGAACTTTGCAGAACATAGTTTATATTTAAAAAAACACAGGATCTTACAATTAATATTTTATTTATTTGTGATGTTATGGGAATATTATGATTTCTCAAGGTAGGAAAATGATCTTATATTTATCCAAATGTATATGCTTCTTTTTATGGCTGATAAGTATAACATTGTGATTATGTTCTTATGAGTTTTATAAGATTTCAACGAAAACATTATGAGTTTTATTTCACCTTTAAGATATATTATAAAATGATTTATGTAATTATTTGGGATGAAAAGATGATTACTTGGGTATTTAAATTCTTATTTTTAAAAGGATAATTTTATTAGAATTTATAGACTAATAATTTCATTCATTATTTTATGCCCCTTATAGTCTCTTTTTTTCATCCCACATTTTAAAATGTTTTTCATTGGTTTTATGGAATATTATGGACATGGACAAGGTTAAAATAAAAAATATATATTTAGAATGAAAATAATTATTGTTTTATATAAATGAGTTATTTTATTAAAAAAAATATACTGAGTAGATTTTCAACTAATAATATATAATAGAGTTCATCCCAATTAACTGAAAATATAAACAAAAAATCTCATTTTTAATGAAAGGAAGATAATTCTTGTCTAAATTCACTAGATTATGAAAATCCAAAGTTTGGGTTCTCAAAGATGGTATCAATGAAGTGTTTTGACAAATTTGGATACTATGATGATTTTATGTGATGTTATCTTAGTACTTGTGGATAAAATTATGGTTTTATATGTTTAGGGTTTACTATATATTAAATGTAATAAAAATCCCTTTTTAGGTTAAAAGTGATGATATTCTAAGGTGATTAATGTTTTTTTATAAGTTTTTTTTTGAATTTTATGCAATCCTTAGGTTCTTGTGTAGGATTATTTTATCAGTATATAGTTAATTTTCTGAATTAACTAAAAATCCGTTGATTTTAATAATTTTTTTAATGTTAGAAGTTATTAATGTTGTTTTTAAGGTAATGAAATACTGAATTTATATGGGTATATTCTTTAAAATTACCATATTAGTTTTGACATTCATTTCATGTATTAATAATTTTCTTATATATAGAATAAACATAATCTCTTTTAATGGAAGGAAAAGGATCTTAAAAGGAATTCTTATCCTTATAGGCGATTTAACTATCACTATCATGGAAAAATATTGTTCATATTGTCTTGAATTTTTTTGGAGAATATAAATCACATGAAATAATATATTTTATCTATCTAACATTTTTTATTTCATGAAAATTTCAATAGATCATGGTATATCTATTATGCTATAACAATTTCTCGACTCATCCTCCTCATTAGACAAGAGAAATACCACCAAGGACTCAGTTGTTTCTTTTCTGGAGAAATGGACAACATTCTGGATGATAATGGGGAATCAACAGCCTAAAGGAAGGCCATGATGTCTCGAATTGAGGAACATATTATTTTCCTATGATCTAAGTATGAATCATGATAGATTGATATTAAAGAATCATAATGAAATATTTTATATAATTAAATATGATGAAAAATAATTCTTTATGTTTTAAGAATTTTGTTGAATGATGTGCTTATCAATTATATTATTATTTTGAAACATTTTAAAATATATTTTTTCTAGTGATTAGAAACATAATTAGATAAAATAGCTACCATTGATAGTGTTATAGAAAAAAAGTTATAATTTCTGGGACATTCATTATAGGATATATGATAGAGGTATAAATAATCCGTTAGTTCAATTTTTTCTTGATGATATATTATTTTTGATTTTGTGAAATAATTATCATTATAAAATACCCTACATGTTAAAATATTGTACTTTTAAGGTGTTTATTAAATTTTTGAGAATAGGTGTTTTATTATATATATAAACATTGGATTTGAAAATGATTTACTTGTTAACATTTTAATGCTATTTCAGATGAACGTCAATATAATTTTTGGATTCATTACAGTTTCATGGTAAATAAAATATTATTTGATTTTATTTAATGAATAAATGATGTATTATATTATGGAAGCACACATCTGATTTATGGTGACTCGGGTAATTTATAGAAATGATTAAAATAAATTTTAAATTATATGATTATGGAATATAATTTTAGAATGTGACATTTAAAAGTGATTGATGTTATTTGGATACACAAAGTAAATTTATATATTATGTTTATATGATCAAATACTTTTGATTTTTAGGACTGAATGTTTATCATGATTATTTTGAATAATTTTAAAAATGAATATTTATCAAATAATCTTTGTTGATGTTTTTGTGTTACTATTGAATTTTAAATGTTAAAATTTGTATTGTTCATTTGATGGTTTACTCATTTTAAGAAATATTTTATCTTATAAAGGACATTTTTTGGTTAATGTATAATTTTAGGTTGAACATTATTTTATTCTCTAATGTATTATGAGATTCGGTGAAAATTTATTTTAGTGATTCAGGAATGAAAAATAATCATAAATACTCATCATTTGGAGAAAAACATGAAATTATTGTGGGAATTGGCTAACAGATTAAATTATTCTTATCATGTAGGAATAGTTACATATGTTTTTATACTATACATCAAAGGAATTATTCAACTTTTTGAATAATATTTTGAAAAAAAACATCATGTGTTTATTTTTCGTACTAATAATTCAATGGCCTTTTAACCCATCAATGTTATATTTTTGTTTGATGGTTATCTTTCTGATTAACTTGTTTATTATCACTCTCTATAAGTAATTGGGTGTTATTTTTCTCATCCATATATATTTTTTTCATATCCCACAAATTTTTTCCTAAAATGATACCGTAGTATATGTTATTCTATATGAACTTTATACTTCCCTTCCTCTGTTTTTATGTTGATGTTTTGCGGACCCTTTTTACGATGATGGATTTCAAAAATTGTACTTCTAAAAACACAATACCTAGTTTCCAAGTCCGGGTTCAATTGTTTAGGATATAATTTATTAATAGGGTATAATTTTGTATCTTATGATTTAGAATGAATTCTATAGAATACATGATATGAAGCACCATGTTTAAATGAAGAATAATATATTATTAATTTAATTTAGACTTTATTACATAAGTGTCTAATTGGATATTATGAACCTGAATAACTGAAATATGAAATATATAATGTCCCTAATCATTGCATATATATTAATTTTTCTTTTTAAATAAGCACCCCATTTTTTTCTATTTCATTTAATTCTTCAAAAATAATTTTTCATCAAATATGATTTCCATTACGGTTTGTGAGAAAATAATATAATAAATTTTTTAGATTTATAAAATTTTTTCTGTAAAACAAAATTTTTGACATTTGAAACTGAACAATATATTAGGATAACTTTTAGAGGATTTTCTAAAAAGATTTAGTTTTCAATGATTGTGAAAAAATCAAGATTTTATTGAAATTTTTATTTTATTTTAAATTATTTACAATATAAAATTATGTTTTGGAATAGATCAATATTTAATTAGTTAATTTTTATTCAAAATAATTAAATAATCATTATTTAGATAGATTTTATATGTTAATTTAAAATAGATACATGTTATATTCAGAAAGGGCATTTTTATAAACACTTTTTTCATTGATGTTTTCCTGTTTAATTTTAAATTAAATTCTCACACATATGTGATTTTACTTATGAAAACCTTGATTACATATTTGGAAAATGTGGCTTGAAATTATTTAAATAGTTCTATTTTATTCGTGGTCAATATTAATATTAACCTTGGTAATTATTGGTAAAAAATAAATGGTATATTATGTAATTAGGGATAAAAAAAGATATTATATAGAATGTAAAATTACCCTATATCCGGAATAAATTTTATTTAATGAATACACCTCATTACTAAGTACATAAATTTCATTTATAATCCCTCCTGTTTATACATGAATGTGACTGAAAATTACCTTTTCATTCATAAAACCAAGACATACTACAAACATACAAGGTGAAAATGTGTCATGTAGGATGGATATAATGGAGATAAATAGAATAATCCCTAAAAATAAGCATATAATCATCAGTTGGGGACCCATTCTAGTGTAAAGAGTTAGTATCTCTCATAGTCTACCTTTTCTAGCTAACAATTAATCCTCACAGTTCCCTTCTATCTAGGTATGTTTGACAAAATAATCTAGTTGACATAGATCATCAAATACCTAACAATATAAACTACCACCAGGGGTCATCACGATTCTCTTGAAGAAACATGACCATCATAATAAAATAGGAATCAAATTCTGTAATTTGGATGTTAAAATTCTTACACAAAGAAAGACATGTGGCCAAGGATTTAGCCACAACACAAATAGAGTTACCTTCACTATAAAAGGAGTTAAAACCAAGAAAAATATTCCCCTACTATCTCATACTATCTTTCCCCTTATCATATCACAATATATACCTAAAAAATACACATTTGGTTTCATCTCCATAGTAGGGGTATTAGTCAAACTCATCTTCCCACATTAGGTTCACTGATAAACTTGATCTTGTAGTATCATGGTAAATATATTATAATATTGACAGAGTTCCCATAAATCTTCATAAATACCCCTTCTCTTTCATGAAAATATTTACCCACACATGTAGATGGGTTTTGATGATCTTAACACAAATCCTTTCTTTATTTATAGATACAAAGAGGATCTAACAAGAATAATGAAAAATAATTCCCTGAACCGTAAACATTTACGATAGTTCTACACAATGGAAAATTTTGTAATACTGTTGGTGGTAACCTTCATCGTGGAACTTCTCCTCCATGGATTATCCATTGGGTTACACTTGGAGAATGTCCAAGAACACACTGAAATATAAGGTTCAAGTAGAGGAGTCAATAGAGGCTATCGAGGAGGCCACGATGGGGGACACGGTGGAGGTGGTATTGGTGCTTGAGGTGGCCGTCACAAACCAAATCTGGTCGCCTCCAAAACTGGCACCCGACCCGACCCGTGGCAAGTCCCATAGGGAATTCCCGATCCCCACTGGCTGGCACAAGTGCCCGGGTATCAAAAACTGAAAATTGGGAAAGATTTACCTGAGTTTCTATACTTAAAAGAACAAAAGAATCCAAGAAATCAAATCTGGATTTTTCAAACCAAAACATCTTTTACTAAAATTCAGAACTGAATTACACAATTTTAAACAAATTTTGAAGACCATTACAAAGGTACAAACCCAAGAAATGACAGCCCAAGAACCTCTACATGGAAAGAGGCACCACCCTCAAGCAACCTCCATGACACTGCATCACGATAGACCGCTAAAACCCAGAACCAAAGGCATAAAAACTGTACGCCAACCTGTGACATAAAATAAGCAGGTCTACTTACACCCAAAGGTGTAAGTAGGGTGTGAGTGAAAGCCCAGTAGGATACCACCACTAAGAGATTCCATGTGTTAAACATTTCATGACAAAAATCATTGTAAGTTTTGTAAATAAGAAATGCTTGTTACAATTTTCTAAAGGATGCAATAATAATTGAAAACAGTTTCCAAGTGGGAAAATTTTAAAGGAACAACAATTTTAAAATAAATAACAAAGCTACTGAATTTTTCACCCAAAAATAACATATACCAACGTCATGTTCAAAGGATCTAATGATCACAAGCAATGAGAAATAACTCATAGGAACTAGCTCGTTGTGGGTCCCAGGTACCTCGTATCTCGGTGAAAGTAACCGTCACAAATATCTGTTCTCATGCACAAGACACTAGTAGGGAACATATCCATAACCTAGTGGTCCCCAATAATTATCATCATCATAGTTTAGTTAGAGTTTTAAGAATCAATCTTGATAAGTGAAACTGAATCCAAACCCCATGGGATCACTAGCATACTAGTACACGTCCACCGACCTAGATACCCAAGTTTCCCTATTATGCTCAAACAGGTTCGAGAAGGCAAGAAATATAATTTTCACATGAAAATATCACTTCCACATCACACATTCATTAAACATCCCACACTTACATCACACAAGTCACATAATCCACTTTTTCGTTCAAATGCATTTTGAAATCATACTCACACCAAAGTTTCCCACAACACTTTTCACATTTCATTAACACTTCCAAAAATTCATTAAACAATTTTATAATACTTTTAAAATATATTCAACTCACATAACATCCCACACACATGTCACATAATAACCTTCTCACCTTCAAAATTAATTTTATCAATAAACTAACACAAAACATCCCACACCCATGTTTCGCACACAAAACACAATTTAGTAAAACATTTCAGCAATTTATAAAACATTAAAAAAAATTTGGCATCTAAAATCACCACTTAACCATTTAAAAACCCACATTAGGTGAACACACTCACCCAAATAGTACATGTACACCCTTTTCCAACATTGTTTAACCAAATAAAACATTCAAAATTTTTATAAAACAAAGCCAAGAGGTATAACTAGTATTTCCACACTAAACCCATTTCAAAACCGTCAATCAAGACAAAAATCATACCAATACCAATCCCAAACAGAATTTTAATCCCTAAAAAAACTATTAAAACACCCCCAAGTGTTATAAAAATACATCGAATAATACCACAAAGATACACATGAAAAACACACGTTTTCACAAATCACCTTCAAGAATTATAACATTGTTTTACACCTTAAACTCAGTCAAAAACCTTCTTTAAAGGACCAAATTACAATAAGGAATTAACAACCCGGAATTGGCCTCCCCTTTCAAGACTAATAAATCACTTTCATATGTTATAAACTAAACACAAACATTTCCCCAAGTGTCACACATTAAAAGTATACAATTTCAAGCTAAAATGCAACTAAACATCAAATGTTCAACCAAATACAACAAAAAAAGTTTTCAAAGAATACAAAATAGATTATAAACATGATAAATTAATAAACCAAGCAATCTAAGTCATCATATAATGGCTACACATGGAATCATCTACCTTTTGAGTCGAAACCCTCCAAACTTGGTGTGAAACCTTAAGCGCACCACTGCCACACTACAAGGATTATAAATCCATACCTATACCACTAAACATTGACCCCAAAGATTCCAAAACAGGCATTAGGATCTAACCCCAACTTTAGACATGAGGAACTTCAAGAAAGAAGAAATAAAACTAAAAGTGGATGGAAGGAACCAAGAAGGAATTTCCTTACTTGAAATATCTTGAAGAAATCGGCCCCAATCCACCAATATTTGAATCTTGAAGTTCCCTAAACTGGTATTTAGAATTGAAGGATTTATATTACGTCATGTGGGGACTGAAATTGGGGCCAAAGAGTGAAAATAATAAGATTTATGAAGGAATCAAATTACCTTCTCAAATATGGACGATTTGAGGAACCCTAAGACGTTCGTCCCTAAATCGCAATTCCTAAGAGCTCCAAAGTGGGGGGAACGAGGCTTGGGGCGTGTCTGGGTGTAATTGGCTCGTGTGAGACTTGGAATCACCGAAAAATACACTATATTGTATATGTTATTAAATAAATAAAAATAATTTTTAAAACTGGATTTGAGCTTCTTGGCAGACCCAATACCTTAAATAAAAACAAAACTAAACCTTGGTTATTGATTTCTAAAGGCTCCAAATTTTAATTATGGTGTTTATATTGTAGGTTCCGGGCGCAGCGGAAGCGCTTTGGTGGGTTATCCCAACATTAATTTTAACGTTAAACAACGTTCAATCTGAGATCCATCACGATATAAAACGCCGAATCTTCGGAATAGAACGAAAACGAAAAGAAAAGTAGAGTCTCGGAACCCTTGAGTAGGATCATCATATGTTGATGATAATTTAATGAATTAATTCATAAGAATTACCTCATTGGAATTCTTTCTTCGTTGATGTGTACGATCACAATTTGGTCATCCGTCATTGTGTCGTAGAATCCAAGTGTAGGATTCCTCTAATAGTGATCCAAATATGTGTCACGTATCTTCGGACATTGCCGAAGGGATCTCCGAGTGCTAGCGCGGAAGAACATTCCCTTGCAATGTCCGCCTTCGACCACCTTGATCCGGTGGGGGATCTTGCTCTAATAATATGAGGGCGTTTTTGGTGGAAAGGGAATTCTCTCTTGGATTGAGAGTATTTCCAAATCCATTGTGCACAACAATGGCTCTTTAAAATGGTGGGGTTGTGAAGATATTTATAATCAGGATTGAGGTTAACAGAGTTATGACAATAAATAAATGCGTTAAGCGTTTTATTTATTTCATTAACTCTTATTGAAAACCCCCATGTCTAATTATTAATTCCATGACATGCGCCCACGCTGATTATAACAAATATCATTTAATAAAACAGTATTAAATCCTCAAAATTTCAACTGGAAAAACTACACGGCGTGCGATAATTAATACATGGTGTGTACTTGTTTTCCATAAAACTACACAGCATGTATATTTAATATACAAGGTATGTACTTTTATTTTCCATTTTTCTCCAACACATTTATTATACCTTGAGTAATGACTATTTATTTCTTAAATAAATGTAACTGCATTACTCGCTAATAAATATATTGTTTCATCCACAATATATTCTCTTGAATAACTAGGGTCAAAATAAATGCATTCAGATCTCCTTAAATAATTATTAAACCAAAGTCGGGAATAATATTTATTTAACTTGTTAAATTAATATTTAACTGAGATAATGGACACACTTAGTGTGTGACCCTCTAGGCCTCTTTTTCAGTGGCATTAGGCTGAGACTGCCTAAAGTCCAAGGTTAGCGTCTAGAAACACGCCAAGGAACCCATAGAGAAAGAAGTTAATGCCAAAATTACGTGTCACCTCCTACGAATGCTTACCGTGTAATATAATCACTTTGTCTCGATATCTCCAATCAAGCAGGTTGCATGCTAGTGCCATCAACCCATGTGCTTGATTATTCTTTCTTTAACTTCCTGGAATTGAACATTCCCATCCCTTACCATGGCTATGGATTTATTTAGGCTATATCAATTCCATAAAAGGGCCTGAGATATCTACTTCCGTTATAGAATGGAAGGGACAAATCCTTTCTCACATTATCTATTAATGCGGTATTACTCGTGACGCACCCAACGCATCATACCTTGATGCGAATAGTGTGTCGTCACAGTTTTGGTCAATTCAACTAAGTGCGCGAGTTGTAATACCCATTAATATAAATCTTAAAGTCTAAGGACTGATACACACGTCCGCAGATAGGAACATCCAATGACACTATGAAATGTGGATTTCCTACTGGCAGGTCTCGTTCTCATAATATCCTCCTGGATATTTCCAAGGGAACACACCATGATAAGGTGCCTCAATGTTTTATGAGTCCTCACCCCTAACGACCTGTATTATTTTTCCCCCTCAAATAATATCATCCAGCCATAGAACATAAATTCAAGAATAGTGTTATGGCACTTCCGGGTTATCATCATAGCAGGGATCCTCTACGACCCTTTAATGTAATAGCTGTCCTTAGGACATTATCACATGACATGTCATGCAGAAGAACAATCAAGATGTGATAAGGCTTTTATTTAATGAATAAACTACAAAGAAGTTGGTTCTAGACCACCAACTCCAATAGACTCCCACTTGGACTAGAGCCAACTACTAACAACCATTAAACCGCTAGCTCTCACATGATATTCATGCTTCTGCTGAGATATGCCTTTAGTCATGGGGTCCTCCATGTTCTCTTCCGTGGACACTGCTCACTGCAACTTCACCCTTTTGATAGAAATCCCTCAAGAGGTGATACTTCCAGAGTATGTGCTTTGTCTGTTGATGTGACCTTGGTTCTTTTTCAAGATCCACCGCTGCAGTATTATTACAATACAATGTAATGGGATCTTTACTGCTAGGCACCACATCAAGCTCCTGAAAAAAGTTACGAATACAGACAGCTTCTTTGGCTGCATCAGAAGCCTCTATATTCTCGGTCTCCACTGTAGAATTGGCGAAAACTGGCTACTTTGAACTCTTCCATCTCACTGCTCCTCCATTAAGACAGAAAACATATCCAGATTGTGACTTCATATCATTCTGATCTGTTTGAAAACCAGCATCAGCATACCCTCTGATGACAAGATCCTCATATCCTCCATACACCAGGAACACATCCTTAGTTTTCTCAGATACTTAAGGATAGTCTTAACAGTAGTCCAATGTTGTTCTCCTGGATCTGCTTGATATCTGCCTACCATTCTCAGTGCATAGGCAACATCAAGCCTAGTACATAACATAGCTTACATGATGGATCCTATAGCCGAAGCGTATGGGATCTTACTCATCCTATCATTCTCCTTTTGTGTCTGGGGACACATTTTCATAGAAATTTGTAATCCACGTGACACTGGAACCAATCCACTCTTGGATTTTTCCATACTAAATATCTTTAGTATCTGGTCAATGTATGTACCCAAACTTAGTCCATGAAGCCTCTTGGATCTGTCACGAATGATCTTGATCCCTAGAATGTAGGCTGCTTCTCCTAAGTCCTACATGGAGAAACACTTGTTCAACCAGACCTTAACTAACTGTAAGGATAGTATGTTATTTCCAATATGCAATATGTTATCAACATATACAACTAGGATGACGACCGCATTCCCATTAAACATCTTATAAACACATGGCTCTCATTCGTTCTTAATGAAACCAAATTCCATTATGGCTTCATCGAATCAAATGTTCCATGACCTGGATGCTTGCTTCAATCCATAAATGGATTTCTACAACTTGAAAACCTGTTTGGATTCACCTAGCGTCACAAACTCTTCTGGTGGTGTCATATAGACATCTTCTTGAAGGTTCTCATTAAGGAATGATGTTTTGACATCCATCTGCCAAATCTCGTAGTCATGGTAAGATGTTATGGAACGTTTGATTCTTATGTATTTAAACATGGAAACTGGCTATAAGGATTCATCATAGTCAATTTCTTGATGCTGTCTGAATCCATTAGCTACTAGACTTTATTTATAGGTTTTCACTTGACCTTCCATGTCCAGCTTTCTTTTGAATACCCATTTTCATCCAATAGGCTTTACATCAACTGGCGCATCGACCAGAACCCAAACATGGTTTTGATACATGTAATCTATCTTAGAATTCATAGATTTTAGCCATCTTGCAGCTTCTGATATTTCTACTTCTTCCTTATAGGAGAGAGGTTCATCATTGTCCAACAATAATGATTCACCATCCTCGGTGACTAGGAAACCAAATCACTCTGGTTTCCTTACCTCTCTTGAGCTCCTACGCAGTACTTTTTTTCTGGAACCTCTTCCATGGGGACCTATGGAACTTGTTCCTGTACCAACTCATGTGTATCTTGAGCATCAAATTCATCGAAGTCAATCTTGCTCCCACTATCCTTATTAAGGATGTGCTCCCTCTGAAGAAAGATATCTTGTCGGGAGACAATCACTTTCTTGTCTTGAGGGTTATATAGGTAATATCCTTTTGTTTCCGTGCGATATCCTATAAATATACACTTCATGCCCTGGGTTGCTAGTTTGTTTCCTAACAAGGCCTTAACAAACGCCTCACATCCACATACACGTGTGTGCGACAAAGTGGGTTTCCTTCCATTCCATAACTCGGATGGAATTCCATTTTCCGCCTTAGTTGGTACTTGGTTTAATGTGTATGTTGCAGTTTTCAATTCATATCCCCAAAAGGATAATGGAAGATCCGCATGACTCATAATCGACCTCACCATGTCCAAAAATGTTTGGTTCCTCCTTTCACTAACACCATTCCACTGTGGTGTATAAGGAGGAGTGAACTGAGATAGAATCCTAGACTCCCGTTGAAGATCGATGAACTCTTGGTTCAGATATTCTCCACCTAGATCCGATCAAAGCTTCCTTATCTTCTTACCAAGATGATTCTCTACATCATTCTTGAATTCCTTAAATTTCTCTAAGGACTCTGACTTGTGCCTCATTAATTAGACATAGCCAAATCTACTCAAATCCTCAGTAAAAGTAATGAAGTAAGAATATCCACCTCCAGCTTCTACTGGAAATGGTCCACACACATCAGTGTGTACCAATCCTAGAAGCTTTGTAGCCCTTTCACCTTGCCCACCAAATGGCAGCTTGGTCATTTTTCCTTGTAAACAAGCGTGACATCTATCAAGTGGTTTTAGCTCAGTAGAGTCTAAATAGACATCTTGGGTGAGCTTTTTCAAATGCTTCTCATTCACATGAGCAAGGCGGTGATGCCAAAACTGGGTGATGTATGAGTCATGTGAGTTTGTTTCGTTATCGATTCCCAACACTTGGTTTTCATAATTCAATAAAAAAAACCATTATTTAAATGTTCCATACCATAACATACGTTTTTCTTATAAAAGAGACAACCCTTATTTCCAAATTTGAAAACAAATCCATCCATATCTAAACAAGATACAGAAATTATGTTCTTGGTAACACTAGGCACATAATAACAGTTATGTAAAACCAAAATCATCCCAGTCGGCAATGAGATGTGGTAGTCGCTAATAGCCAAGGCAGACAACCTTGCGCCATTGTTAGCTCGAAGATCCACCTCTCCTCTGGTGATCTTTCTTAATCTACTTGGTTCCTGTATTTAAAAACAGATGTGAGCCCCACAAGATGTATCTAATACCCAATGTGTAGGAATAGAAAGATTGCACTCGATAACAAATGCACCTTTAGCATCCCCACGCTTCTGGGTGCAGTTCCTCTTCCAGTGGCCCTGCTTGCCACATGCAAAACACACTGCTTCCCGTTCCTTGCCCTGCCATTGGATCTTCCCCTTCTTGGATGGACGGTGCTCGGGGGCTTCAGACTGTTTATAAGTCTTTCGACCTTTTTCCTTGTCCTTCCTTTTCTTGTTCACCATAAGGACCATGGGTTTATCACGCCCCATGTCCTTATCTACCTGGCGAATCAAGGTCAGAAGCTCCGATAGACTCTTCTCATTTCCGCTCATGTCATAGTTGACAATAAAGCTAGAGAAGGTCTTGGGTAGTGATGATTGGATGAGATCTGTACGCAACTCATCTGGGAATTTAATTCCTAAGATGTCCAAGCGTTCAATGTAGCCAATAAGCTTGACTACATGAGGCCCAGCTAGCGCAGACTCTCCAAGCTTCGTGGTAAACAATGCATTGGAGATATCATACCTCTCTTGTCTCACCTTCTCTTGGTAGAGATCTTTAAGGTGAGACATCATGCTATACGCGTCCATGTTTTCATGTTGCTTTAAGAGCTAATTAGACATGGCCGATAGCATGAAACACTGTACATCTGTGGCATCATCCATGTGTTTCATGTAGAGAGATAATTCCTCATCACTAGCCTCTTTCCCAGGAGCAACTGGAATAGGCTCTTCTAGAACTTATAATTTCCTTTCGTAGAGAAGGACGACGTGTAAACGCCTCTACCACCCTTGGAAATTGGTGCTGGTGAGAAGGTTTTCTTTTTCAAGTATGGTGCGCAATGATATGTTTGAAGTCATTTTATTGCCATTTCGACAAATTAAGATGAGAAAAGGTTTAATACTTTATTATAAAAATTGAGACAAATAAATAAATTAATACGTATTAGTCTCCCACTATTTTATCGAAATCCAATAGCCCTCACCATTGACATCGGAATATTCTGTTGCATGAATATTCTAGTGGAAAGGATCCATATTTCCCTCCGCATTACCCCAACTAGGGTTGTTCAAGCAACTTGAAGGGTTTTAGGTAGGCATTCTAAATGCCAACTGCATTAACTCGCAGCTCCTTGATCCGCTGAGTGGACTCCCCAATCCTGAAATCCTTTTTGGATTTCCTCAACCTTTGCATCTTGGTCACACCATGTCCTGCTGAGGCAGTCAACCCTTGATGCGAACCAAGTCAAGTCAACCAAAAACCTTGAATTATAATTCCCTGATAATTGAATGCACCCAACTAGGGTTGGTCAATCACTTTGAACTATGGTTCGATTCTAACCAAGATTATGGAAGGCTATGCGGACATAATATTTATTTTGAGGGATTTTGTCCTTATACGTAAATTTCCATTTTATTATCTTTGATTACGTTCTTATTAATATTAAGTGGGATATACTTATGTGATTAACCATGTCTATGATAATATTTACCTATAAGCCTGTTTTATTTTAATTCCACATTTCATGCTCGTTTAATTCATTAATTGTATTATTGTGACAACACACCACAATAAATAAACCATGCAACTGATAGAAATAAAATAAATGGTATGATCATGATATTTTCTATTGGTTAGTTTATCTAGTGGTTTATAAACTAACCCAAGACCTAGGGGAGAAACACCTTGAACCTTTCGGGTTCGTGTTTATAGCTTTCCACATGTCCACATTTGTATCTCCTTTATTGGTTTCACCTTGGCTCCTGACTTGAGCCGCCTCCACTAGCTTGGGAGCTCCATCCATTACATATGCATTTATCTCACATGCAGGTGAGGGGTAAAAGGGGTTTTTACAGAAAATAATCCTTGGGCGCGCAGGCCCTACATATTAATGGTGAGATGGCTCGCAGACCAACAAATTTAATTTAAATAAATAAATTAAAATAAACCATTCACATACAAAGGTCTCAGTCTAGCTCATGATCATCCATACATACAACGATATTTACACATAAATAAAACTAGCATTCAATTCATTAATCGTTCTTGTTTAAGATAAATCACGCTCGAATTAATTAATTATCTTTAATTATTCAACCCTTTTATCATAAATCACTTTTCTAAATTTCCTTGAGATTCTTATCCATCGTAATTTTAAACAAATAAATTCATTTAAAATTATCCTTGTACGTAACTTGTACCTTGGAGGCAACCCGGTGAATTCCCATTTATTACGCAGAAGTTAAATTAAACACACACACATATATATAACACCTATCACGTGTTGTGCCTCAGCTATATGCCTACACCATGGTACACGTCTCAAGGGTTTTTATAATATAATAATAAATTTTAATAAATATGTGTAATTTGGGTGAGTACACATCGTGTAGTTCCGACTACACGGCGTGTACTTTTCTTCACCATCCATCTAAAGTACACGCCCGGGGATAGGGCGTGTTAATGTAATTTGGAAATTTTCAGAGTACACGTCTTGTACAGTGGGACACACGCCGTGCAGTTTTCACATTACACAGTTTCCGGCCGGGCAGGCCGTGTATGGAGTACACGACCCAACCATGACCCGAAGGGACTACACACCCTGTTCATTGGACCACACAGCGTGTATTCCGGAAACTGTGTGCCACCTGTTTCTGGTCAACACGCGGTGTCTTAAATTCATAGATAGAATCCAATACACGGCCTGATTTGGCGGATCAGTCAATGCATTGAACCTAGACTATACGGCATGTACTTCCAAATACACACCGTGTATTCTGGTGTTATATGGCCAGAAACGTTTGGCTCCTCTGGATGAGTTCCTCTATTTTATTTTAATAAAAATTATAAGAAAATTCGTTTATGTGATGTGAACGAGAAACGAGGGAGGAAGAATAGATCTCAATATTCAGATTTCCAGAATGATTAACCTTGAATTGAAATAACTAAATTATTAAATGCATAAATTACCAATGAAAAACTAAATAATTATAATCAACGATATGACCCCTCTGATACCACTTGTATGTTCTGGGCACAGCGCAAACGCGTTGGTGGGTTAGCCCAACTTGATTTTAAGGTTAAACAACGTTCAATCTGAGATCTGTCACGATATAAAACGCCGAATCTTCGGAATAGAATGAAGAACGAAAAGAAAAGAAGAGTCCCAGAACCCTTTAGGAGGATCATCATATGTTGATGATAATTAATTTAATTAATGCATAAGAATTGCCACATTGGAATTCTTTCTTCTTTGATGTGTCCGGCCACAATTCGGTGATCCATTGTTGCGTCGTAGAATCCAAGTGTAGGATTCCTCTAGTGGTGATCCACACATGTGTCACGAATCTCCGGACTTCGTCGAAGGGATCTCTGGGTTCTAGCACGGAAGAACCTTCGGTTGCGATGTCCGCCTTCGACCGCCTTGATCCGGTGGAGGATCTTGCTCTCATAACGTGAGGGAGTTCTTGATGGAATGGAAATTCTCTCTTGGCTTGAGAGTATTTCCAAATCCATTGTGCACAACAATGGCTCTTTAAAATGTTGAGGTTGTGAGGATATTTACAATCGGGTTTGAGGTTAACAGAGTTATGACAATAAATAAACACGTTACGCATTTTATTTATTACATTAACTCTTATTGAAAACCCCCAGGTCGAATTATTAATTCCTTGACATGAACCCACACTGATTATAATAAATATCATTTAATAAAATAATATTAAAGCCTCCAAATCCCAACTAGAAAAACTACACAGCGTGTAATAATTAATACACGGCGTGTACTTGTTTTCCATAAAACTACACGGTGTTTATATTTAATATACACAGTATGTACTTTTATTTTCCATTTTTCTCCACCACATTTATTATACCTTGAGTAATGACTATTTATTTCTTAAATAAATGTAACTGCATTACTCGCTAATAAATATATTATTTCGTCCACAATAAATTCTCTCAAATAACTAGTGTCAAAATAAATGCGACCAGACATCCTTAAATATTTATTAAACCATAGTCGGGAATAATATTTATTTAACTTGTTAAATTAATATTTATCTGAGATACATGGACACACATAGTGTGTGACCCTCTAGGCCTCTTTCTCATTAGGATTAGGCTGAGCCTCCCTAAAGTCCAAGGTTAGCGTCTAGCAACACGCCAAGGAACCCATAGAGAAAAAAGTTACCGCCACAATGACGTGTCACCTCCTACGAACGCTTACCGTGTAATATAATCCCTTTTTCTCAATAACTTCAATCAAACGGGTTGCATGCTAGTTCCATCAACCCATGTGCTTGATTATTCTTTCTTTGACTTCCCGGAATTGAACTTTCCCATACCTTACCATGGCCATGGATTTATTTAGGCTATATCAATTCCATCAAAGGGCCTGAGATATCTACTTCTGTTATAGAACGAAAGGGACAACTCCTTTCTCACATTATCTATTAATGCGGTATTACACGGGATGCACCCAACGTATCCTACCTCGCTGCGAACAGTGTGTCATCACAGTTTTCGTCAATACATCTATGTGCGTGAGTTGTAATACCCATTAATATAAATCTTAATGTATAAGGACCAATACACACGTCTGCAGATAAGAACATCCAATGACACTATGAAATGTGGATTTCCTACTAGTGGGTCTCGTTCCCATAATATCCTCCTTGATATTACCAAGGGCGCACACCATGAGAAGGTGCCTCAAAGTTTTATGAGTCCTCACCCCTAATGACCAGTATTATTTGTGTCCCTAAAATAATATCATCCGGCCATAGAACATATATTCAAGAACAGTGTTATGGCACTTCTGGGTTCTCATCATAGGAGGGATCCACTACGACCCTTTAATGCAACAGCTGTCCTTAGGACATTATCACATGACATGTCATGTAGAAGAACAATCAGGATGTGATAAGGCTTTAATTTAATGAATAAATTACAATGTATTTGGTTATAGACCACCAACTCTAACAAATATATCAGGGGAAGAAATTTAAGGGTTGGAATGAGTGAAAAAAACTAAATATTTAAAAATTTATAATAGAAAGAAAATTTATTTTTCATTCTAGAATTGGGCTCACAGTTTGGCCCAATTCATGAAAACTCACATATTCTCCATAAAAACACTGGAAACCACCAAAACAAAGCATTAATTGAAATTAAAATAAATTAAATTTAAAATAATCTATGTATGTGACAATGGCGCAGGTGGCATAGGGGGTAGTGTTGGAAGAGGCAAAGGTAGTGGTGGCGGTGTTGGGGCCCTGGAGTTTTTGGTGGGGGTGCTGGGGTATGACATGGTGGTGATGCTGGAGGAGGCAATGTTGGTGGGGCTGGTAGAAACATTAGTGGGGTGCATGCTAATGGTGGTATTGGTGTTGGCGGGAGCACATGTGGTGACATTGGAGGTGGCTCTAGGGGAGGAAAAGGTAGTGGTGGGAGTATTTATAGTAGTGGATGTGTCGGTGGTGGTACAGGCTGGGGTATCAGAGAAGGAAAAGATGTTGGTGCCAGAGGTGCTTTTGGGGGTTCCAAAGGAGGGAGTGGGAAAGGTGTGGGTGGTGGGGATGTCTGGGTAAAAGGAAGTGGAGCTATATAGGTCATTATAGGTGGAGGCGGGGTTGGACATGGTGGAGCTGCAAGTGTTTCAAATATTGGTGAGGCAGGGCACGTGGGAGGTGGTGGAGGGATCGATAGCTGTGGGGGTGTTGGAGGTTTTCATGGGGGCAGCAGAATATGTGGGTAATGAGGTAGACATGGTTACTCATCACTATGTTATAATAATGGATCATATGTACTTTCATGAACTCCAATAAATTCATATTCAAAAAAACCATAGCCTCCATTCCAATATTCCCGGACCTACAAAATCTAGGTTCATTGATATCCTACATGGAACTATCGAGGTGATTACGATTCATCTTTAAATGAAAATAGTTTCATATCCCCTTACCCCAGTCACTATATAAGAACACATTCCTTGTCATTTCCTATTATCCCCTCATATGACAGTAACATCTGGAGCCCAATTTTGATCCTCTTCTTTGAACATTATTATCAGTTGGAATAAAATGATTTATGATATTCCATTCAAAAAAATTCAACTTTCCTAGTTTCTCTTTACACCACATATTCGTTGCAAAAACATCCATTCTACTATCGTAATGAGTCATTTTCCCGATTTCATGAATGGAAATCATTTTATAACTAGATCATAAGAAAGTACACATGTTTGGGTCATCCACCAACATGATTCTTTCCAAAACATCCTTTTGATAACTATTTTGTATAGAATTAAGGATAAAAAGTTAAAAATATTCCTCCTTGAACTTAATGTTTAGAGCTTGGTGTATCGAAAAATTAAACATTTCTCCCCACAAGTTTTTTTCCCATAGGCTCATGTCTTCACAATAAACAATCATTTGAAGAAACCCTCCCATCTCATACAAATTATTGAGAATTCCCTTTTCTAGGCCTGATAACCTCCTAGAATTCATATCCTAGCTCCTCCAGTACTCCTCAAGACTATCAGTAATAAACATTACCAATAAGGATTTATCTTCATTGATTTCCCAAGACAACCTTGATAGAGTGTATTGCATGGTTTCCTCCACATCACATAGGTCAATTACCCATTTATCCACAGGTTTTTTAATTTTATTGCGTTGAATCACAATGGAAATTTCCAGATAGATTTTAGTCCCATAAGAAGGATATCATTTCACATTACAATTCCTAATAAAATTATTTATTGGATTGATGATGGAAAATAAATTCATCAGAATAGAAGTGAGTACCCTTTGAATCAAAGTGATCCTTCATCCTAATGAAATAAACTTGTTTTTCCAATTAAAAATTCTCCATGATATCCAATTGAGATGTCATCAATTTTTTTTGACCCTTCCCATAGTGATATGGGCACCAAGATAATCCCTTGGTAGTTGGAACCACTAAATACCCAACTTGTTTAGAATTTCAATGGTACATTTTCATAAACACTTACGGAACATGAAATCATTTCATTATTAATAATTGATGCTTTGAACACTCAAATTCTCATATGATTTAATGACATTGAAGAACCCAAAAATTGTTATTTTTGTAAAATTAATTAAGAAGAACATATAATTAGAAAAAAATATGGGACACATTGGAATTCATGAACTTGTTATGATAATATAGGATGATCCCATCCTCAATGTTTTTATTGATGTTCCTTGTAAACACCCCTTGATCTATGATTAAAAAAGTGGGTTATAGAGGGTCACCCAGCATTACACTATGTTCCATTTTAAATAACCCAATATCCTTATTCATTAGAGAGATTGTGATCCATTAGGAAATGTAACATCTAAAGAACAGGTCACAAAACCATTCTTGAAATCCAAATTTCCTCAACACCCTAAGAATAAATCTTTATTCTAATTTATAATAGACTTTTTTCACATCCCACTTGATCAGAATATTGGGTATAAAAATATTTTTGTTGAAGTCATCAAAAATATCATGGGCTATACCAATATCCCCATGAATTCTCATTCCTTTCAAAAATCCATGCTGCTCATCTATTATTATTCTTTGAATAACATTACAATGTATCCTTAGTGGGATAAATTTGTAAATAAAAGTAGGCGGTCCAAAGAATAGGTATGGCATTTAACTGCATGACTATGTTTTATGACTTCTTCCACATCCTTTAAAACATTTTAAAACATAATAAAATAATAAAACTAGATTTATAAATATACTTAGATGTTTTTTTGTTAATTGATTATCCTATATCTATCTCCAAACACCATCAAATTAAGGATTAACTTGTCATTTGTGTGGACGAAAAACAACAGCCTCCTGAACCATTATAATTCATTCTCCATCACTATCTCTTAGAAGTGGTTATAATATTTAATTTATGATATAAATATATATGAAAATAATTACATATTTATAGTTATGGAAATATAATATAACACATATTTTCTTAGCATTATATACACTACGAAATGATAACATTGTTCGTGCGTATGTGCGGATTACCACATCCACCAATCAATATGATTCATTTATAATAACCACATCACAATGAAGATATATATATATATAAATTATTAAAGGATTATGATTCTTATTATATTCTAATCATTATGGATGGTAAAATATAACTTAACTACTTTCCATAATTATTGTTGAATAATGGAAATGTTAATCCTAATTGCATATGACCTACCATTTAATTGATTGTAACAAAGTTCATTTTTCAAAAACATATTTAATAGTTGGATTTAAAATTATAATTGATATTTAAAAAATAAAATTATTTAGGGATTATAATTCTAGAGATGATTTTATGATGACCACTTTGACCATAGTCAACATACCAATGTTATTTTGGACATATAAATCGTATATCATCAAAATATCTGAAGTGAAATTAATTAACAAAGAAGTTAAATTTAAATAGAATTAAATAAAAATAAAATAATAATTAAATTTAAAAAGTTATTAATGAAATATAAATTCACTTATATTTTTTTCAAAATGATAAATAAATTTTGTGGCCATTCAGACATAGGGTAAGGGACATTCTTGGAAAAACCATCATTCAATGTTTCCCATAAAAATCCATTTTTCTTCCTTATACAAATTTTCAAAAAAAAAAATCAAATATGTTACTTATTTTCCAATTATTTTTAATGTAATATTACCCATGATTTACTTTTTAAAAAATGGTTTGAATGGAGTCATTTTTTCCTTTTCAAAATGTGTTACTCTATAACTTTTCAATTTAAAGTAGAAGGGGTGTGCTTTTTTAATTATATAACATGAACCAATTTTCCCAATATGATGAAAAATATTTTATTTCATTATTTGTTTACTAGTATAAAAGGTTATTTTAAAATAGAATTTTTTTATTTTTAATTTTAAAGTTCATTCGTTAATTAGTGAATTCAAAATGGAATGTTTATTAACATTAAGTTTTTTTAAGAGTGTGATGGTGGAAATTAGAAGCTTTTATGAATTGTGATTATGTTATTATTATTGGAAATTATTAATTTTATTGGTTGTTTTTTAAATAAAAATAGGATGACTGGTTATTTTATTGACCAACGTTGTGTAGTTTCATGATAAACCAAGGATGAGTGGTTCTGTGATAGGCCTATAATTCATTGGGTTTTGTAGTTGACCGTATGGTTATTTCAATTTTATTAATGACTTCAAGAGATATATGGATATTATATCTTGAGTAACATACATGTTTTTATTTTATATTTATATAGGTTTATACGGGAATATTATAATTTTTCAAGGTAAGATAATGATATTTGACTTATAGCAAAATATATGAGACTTTTTTAGAGTGAGAAGTATAGGATTGTGAATTAATTATTATTAGTTTTTCATGATTTAAAATATTAATTTATGGGTTTTATTTCACATATTATATTTATTATATATTTTTTATGAAATTATTTTGGAATAAAATTTTACTTAATAGGTAAATAAATACATATTTTGTAATTAGTGTTAATTTTTTAAAAGGAAAATTATTATATGTATTCATGGAAAAATGATTTAATTCATTATTTTATGTCCTTTATTGATATATTTTTGACCATCGCATGTTTTAAAACATTTTTCATAGGGATTTATGGAATTTTATATACAAGGATGTGGTTAGGATGTATACTGTGAATATTTCTCATGATTAGATGTAATGATTTCATATAAAATTGTGTTTTATAGAAAAAATTAATATTGAATTGAAGTGTCTATTTTTTAAATATGGAAGAGTTTCTCATAATTCAATAAAACATTCAAAATTAAATATCATTGGGAATGAATGAAAGATATTTATATTCTAAATTCACTAGATATTGAAATGTTTAAGGATGATTCCATACACATGGTCTAGTTATTTTAGTAATAAGGATTATATAATCTCAGTGAATGTCTTATGGATAAGTCTAAAATAGTAAAATGTCTCTAAATTTTCGAAATGATAAGACTTAGAGGATTCCATGAAAAAATTAAATATCTCGACACAAAATTTGGATGTGGCTATGACATTTTTGTACATATGTGTAACAACCATGAAAATGGAGCATTGCATATTAACATGATTATCAACTACTGTAAGAAATAGGGGGCTAGTTACACGCAATGTTTGACTCTCCCAAAGGATATACATTTCTTTTATAAAATATTTATTTGAAAACTCATGAAGGGAATATAAATAAGGTATTATTTTATTTTAGGAAATATATAAAGGATTAATTATATTGAAATATAGAAATTAATTACATACAAAATAAATGCCATTTATGGGTTATTACATTAATGTTCATGGTTTAATGTTTATTATTTTAATAGATTTTAAATTATCCTCCCTATTTTTTCCATTATATTTATATAATAGATAAAAATAGGAGGAACTTGGATAGTAAAAAATGTGATAGGAAATGTAATGACTACCTAATTAAGGTGACTAACCCAATTGGATATGTTTTTCGGGACTCTACGACAATAAATTATCAACTAACAAAAGATTTAAACATAAACATGAATCCATGAGATAAACCAAATCCCCTTAAGATGTATCGAGAATATATTATGATCATTATGTAATAATGACCTCTAACTTCCTTGGATCTTTTTATCACTTAATTACTGAAAAATGGATGATCAACATTAAAAATATTTTCTCCCTCCATCGGTGCTCCAATCAGGTAAAGTTCGTACTAAAATTTTATCATATAGAGGGTGAAGTTGATCAATGGTGGAAATTGGTTACAAATATATAGCCTAAGGAGGATATTGAATATATTTAGTGGAGATATTTTAATTGTTTTATTTATATTTTTCATGCACTCTACAATATAAAATGGGGAGGTGGTTCCCTAACCTTGATAAAAAGTATAAAAAATCCATTAGGGAATATAATTCATAATTAAAAATACATGTGACATATTCCATTGGAATTGTCATTGAAATCAAACAAAAAACCGACCTCTTAATAAATAGGATAAATTTTAATTTAAAATATTTATTTTATGATTCTATACATATAAATCTATAATGAAATTGTATGTTGTTCAATAAAATACATAATCTAGATCAATTAATCAATAGGGATATATGATAAGAAGTGTGTAATTGATTTCAATTATGGAGATATGATACTTAAATATCACAGTGGAAAATATGTCCAACATTACAATTTTTAAAAGTTTGTAAAGAAATATTCCTGAAATTTCCTGTATTAGAATAGTAATTCCAATTAGTGTGGCATGGAAGGGAACATAGTTAGTAAATACCGATGGGGAAACCCATCAATGTGGTGGAAGAATATAATCCTCCAGACAAACCTTTGTCTTATATCCAATGTTTCAACAACAAAAATCAAGGAAATAATGTTAATGAATGAAATATGCCAAGGGTTAGAATCAAGAAATGGTGATAATAAGTTCAAAGGCTTATAATGTATGTGTGATTATATGACCTGGAAACTACTGATGTAGATCCAAATAATGACTTGGTGGCCAGTATTCTTTTTATTAATTCTTGAATATGCAATTCACTATTTCTTTATAGTTTAATGGATTATTTTATATTATCCATTTATAGTAGATATATTAAAAATATGCCTCATGATATGAATTTGGAGATATTAGTTATACTAATAGAGAAATAGTTTCATCCAAAAGAATATAAATCCTCCCCTGTCCATATTTTCAGGTTGAACATACTATAATATCTTATGAGACTTTTATAACTTTAATTTGATAGAATAATGGGCGTGGATTGTATTTCAACATATATGGTCTAAATTAATATATGAGAGATGAAGTCTCCCTTTGAATTGCGAATCACACACCAATTCTATACAAGATTAAGGAGGATAATTAATCTACATTTGTATCGTCTCTTAAATAATGTATATTATTACCTAATGTGAAAGGATATCCAAAATAGATAATTACAACTAAGGAGAATATTATACATTATCACATACCCACTATATTGGAATATGATGATGTGATTGCTGAAGAAATTATTCGTGTTCCACTAATCCATGTTGTTGAATTATAAATTGATCTTATACTTTCAACTATTCCAATATGAAAGAAACTATATTGAATAGTCACTATTGAACATGAAGAGCTGATGAAGAAATAATAGAAGAATCCGGATAAAGGTTTTATAAACCATTGGACTTCCCCATGGAGATCACTATTCCTTTACACAATGATGAATTTTAGGTCAATACACCATCTTATAAACAATCTTTAGCTAAAAAAATCATGATAAAGAACAAGAATCATCAAAAATGGATTGATGATCTATTTTATTAGCAATGAAGATCCCAATGTTTCTTTATAGTGGATCTCTAATCAATATACTATCATGTGAATGTGAATAAGTTTATCACATGGACTAGATTTTGTACAATGTATGGGCACTATGAGTTCACAATGAATCCATTTGGACTCATTAATACTCTATATATGTTCATGGATATAATTAATTAATTCATTATAGATTAGTGTTACAAATTTTTTTTGTCGTTAAAGATATATGCTTATGTACTCTCAAATAAAGGAAGTACATGTTAAAAATTAGAATGATGTGATGAAATCCATGGGAAAGAAAAAATTATATGTGAATAACAGAAAAGGTCAATTTTTGGGGGATCATGAAATATTCATGTTGTATGTTATCCACAGTAAAGGAATATGTTTGGGTCCTTTGAAAATATTGTCAATTGAAGGATAGCCCAGACCAAAATCGTAGATAGTGAATGTTATTTTCCTTTTATTAGATGATTACTATAATTGATTTGTGAGAAACATGTCATTATTTTCAAGCCTAGTAACCATGTTAACTCAAAAGGATGTGATGTTATTTTTTAATAATGAATATGAGGGGAGATTTAATGTGGTAAAGAACATGATACTAACCACACCTATGCTCACATTACCCACTAGGGGGAATGGAATCTCAATCCATAATGATACATGAAAATGAAATCGATTGTGTACACATTCAATATGATAATGTAATATCCACTACCTCATGCCAATTGGTGATCTATAAATAGTACATCACAAACCATTGTCATGAATTGACAATAGTGATCTTAATATTAATGATTTTGTGGTATTATCTCTATAGTGGTATGTGTCATATATTCCCAGATCATAAAATACTCAAGAATATATTCAATAAAAAGTTTCTAAATGTGCACCAGAAATGGTGGGAATATTTGATCAAGGATTATGATAGTCTAATCCATTTCCATATTTGGAAGGAGAAAATTTTAGAAGATTATTTGAGATGAAATGAATCAGTAACCTTATCCATGATGAGGGTGGAAGGGTAACTAATAATCTTGGACATGAATGAGATTGACAAGGGAATAAGTAAAGTGTCATTATCCAACAATTCCAAAATATATGCTCAAGAAACCATCACTGAGATTATCAGGGAGGATTAAAAATGAAAATATTATCTATAGATAATGATTTTTTTTCTAATGATCATTATTGATAAATATGTAGTTATAATGTATGAACCCATATATTTTCCCAAAAAACCATATATGAAGAAGGAAAATTTGGATGATGCACATACCTCATATATATCTATTCATCTAAGAAACACCGATATATATAGGGATGTAGTGAATATTTATGGTGGGATAACATGAACAGGAAAATTACAAAATTTGTACCTCAATTCTAATTATAATATGAATTAAAGGATGAACAATAGAATTATAATGATATAATGAAATAATTTCTTATTTAAGTATGAAAATATGAAATATATCCATGCAATTCATCACATTATCCCCTATGATATCTAATGGAAATAACACCATATGTATGTTAGTTGATCTCTATAAAATGTTTTTGCATTTCATCTCAATTGATAAGTATTTTTCACTTGAAAAACTCAATATGATATACATAAGGGAAATGGTAAGACTATATTGAGTACCACACACTATTATGTCTTATCATGAGTCAACTTTTTTCCTTTATATTCTGAATAATCCTTTAACAATTCCTAGATAATGATCTAAGACTTAGAACATCTAATCACACTTTGAGGGATGGCTATTTTAAGAGAACTATTAGAACTCTAGAGAGTTTACCAAGATATTTTTCATTATATTTGTATGGATATTGAGATAGTCACCTTACCCAAACCAAGTTTTCATATAAAAAATTATCCTTTATACTATTAACACTATACCAAACATGGAAAAGCTTTTGAATTCAGGTCAGATGTCAACATATTCTGCTGATGTTAGATAATATATTATATAGAGAAATAATCTAATCAATGAGATGAAAAATATTGTATAAACCATTCATCTATATGTAAAATATTCATAGAGATGATAAAAAATTAATGTTGACATTTGTCTACGAGACCTGTAACTTGAATTCTTAGATATGTTATTCCTTCATATATCACTATAGATGAAATTAATGTTTTTTGTGAAAATATCAATCATATTGGTATAATCCTCAGAGCCTTTTAGATAATTCATCACATTGGAACTATGGTCTATTGTCTAACACTCCAACAAAACCTATCCCAGTTACATGATATGTTATATACATACATTTATGAGAATGTCCATATTTTACAAAAAACATATAATAAATCTAATGGTTGTACTATTGGAGAAATATCCCTCATATAATGGTTTTCTAGTGAAGATAATTTATTATAAATAAAATTTTCTATGAAACAAGAAATATCACCTGGTAAAATTGTTTCACCAGAACCTCATTTTTGTGGAGTTAACATTGGAACCATACGTGGTGATGAATCAAAATTACCCTTAGCAATTTTATTTTATAAAATGATAATTTTTGGGTGAGGTTTCTTTAATGGGAAAGAATGTAACGAACCAAACTTTTTTAAAGGAACATTCCTATTTTAATGAATAAATTCTTTAGTAAATAATGTAGTTATCAAAACAATATGTAGTAAATCATATATTTTAGACTACTATATGATATATCCTATCTTATTTATGTGATCATTAATCATTATAATTGATCATAATATATCTGGATTATAGTGACCATTAATGTTAATATATTATGGGTTTTGATAATGTTCAATGGAAATAGAAAGAAGAAGTGATAACCATAACCAGTAGGGGCATACCCTAAAATGACCGTTTACGAGTGATTCTAAGAGAGGTGGAATAATTTTTATTTTCCCTTGACCAGTCCCATGTTGAAATTCATAAATTGATACAAAATAGAAACTATTTACTAGAAAAGTTAAAAATTATCTAGATGATGGCACAAACATTTTCATAAAACCACCCTAAGAAAGTATCACCATTGCACACCATACCCTTATAACATACACTGGTGCAATAATTGGTTATGTGTAGAGGACCGAGTATTGTAAATTTTAATATTATCATTTTATAAAAATATCTATTATATTTATCACATTTTCATTATTACATCATATATATAATATGAAATTATTAGTTTGATTCAAATTATATTTTGATATGACGAAACACAAATTAAAATTTTGGGAAATAAAATGTTTCAAGTTTGACACTGTATTTTTGATATTTTAGAATTTATCTGATAAAATTTACTATAATAAAAAAATATTTTTAAAAATATTTTTTTAATATAATTTATAATGAAATTTAATGAGGTCCATATAATATTTTTTAAGGTTTAGAAACATATATGCGCCTTAAATAATATTATCTTCAAGTAAATACTATTTTATAAATAAAATTGAATTCATCATTTTTATAGAATTTTTTTGTTATAATAAATTTTTTTCATTAACCACCTTATATAAATAAGGGGATGGTGAATTTTTTATAATTTTCATAAATTGTAAATTTTTTTGATAAAAATTAAATATGTTTAAAAATTAAAATCCCTATTATAGTAAAAATATATACTAAATGGATGGTATGGATTGTAATAAAAGGAATTTTCCACAAAATAAAAATTTTATATTTAAAATATAGTTTTTGGGATGTTATTTGATTTATATTAATAGACCTCAATGAATCATACAATCCTTTATTATATTTATTGTTTTTAAAATCTAGTCTTTATAAACATTACTCACTTCGAGAAATAATGATTTATTATTTTTAAAAAAATTATTCCATGGACTTATAAAATATTCAAAAAAATCAAATTTTCTATAAACCATTGTCCAAAACGTTGGGAATGTTTTTGGTTTTGATTATTTTAATATATATATTCCAAAACATGTGTTTTCCAATTAATAAATAACTCACATCACTTTTTGCTATAAATACCCACAAATCATCCACTCATATTAAAACCAAACCCATTAACAATACATTTACTCACCCTATACATCGCTAAGTCCCTCCCATGATGTTCCCATACTCTTAAGAATCTCTAGACATGAATTTACAAACATCATCCAATGGTAAGGGACTCTCTTATATACCATTATTTAATGTAATTTAATAATAAAAACCCATAGATTTTTAATTACTCTTTGTCTAATCTGTTTTGACACAAAAAATATACTACACTTACGATTTCCATGTATTTAGGGAACTCACTTCCCTACCTTTAATCTGTTTCACAGTCACTAATGTACACCTGTTATGACCCCTAAATAATCTAGTGGGTTTCTCTGAGAAAAAATTATATTGTGAATACCCATCCCTAATTCTAATCAAAGGTATTCACCTAGAAGGACATATCCTTCATTTATTAGGGAACCGAATGCATGTGATATATCTTCCTTTATCATGGGATTAAATGTGATGAAATACGTTATTGTGTCATCTGATCTATGTGTCACAGAAATTCATGTACATTATATGAATGTGATGGGTGGGAACATAATTATATAACACTCCAATGCATCAGTTAATGTTTTTATATCATGAGATACCATGTATGGTACATGGGAGGATATACTAAGCACCATATGTTATTATTTTATGGTTCATATATTTGACTTATTCTTTTTATTCCACATTTTATATTGTATCAACATTCCTATGTTTCCTTGGCATTATCATATTATGTCATTCTTCAATGATTATCCTTACAAATCTCAAATCAATTATATCACCATAATATATATATACATTGACTCAAATTTATTACATTCATTATTTGATTATATAATTATTCACATATTGGGATTTATAGCTAACCACATTATTATGTACGTCCCGAAGTTATCTGATGCAGTTTTAAAAGAGTAATTGAAATTAAAAAGCATGTTAAGGAGTATTAAATAATGTATTTCAATCCATGTTTCAGTTTAATGTTTTATTTACATAATTTATACAAACATATATTAATCTATATTGTATGGAATATTATAATGTGTGTCTCTGTGCGGTAAAATATGAAATAATGTTTGTAAAAGAGCTGAATTTTCATTGGAAGTCAATATTTTTTACATTCCAATTACACAAGAATATCCTGATTTATTTCCTATCGAACATCATGGTATTACCATAGATTTTTATGTTATGGTCTTGAGTTAATTTTTAAAATGGTATGTTCCTATTTATATGAGTTTATAAATAATAGATCCCACAAAATTAAAGGAGTTAAAGATTAAACACCGAAACCGTTTGAACAAGGGTCTCATATTCGAAAGTGCTTTACTATAGAGTGTGTCAGTCATCCTTTTCTAAATGTAGGAATGGTTAATGGGTCTTTAAAATTATTATTTATATATTATGAAAATCATGATCAAATCAATTATATTATAATCCATATTGATGATATATTCAATTTACACTGAGGATCTCAATACTTCACAATAAATAACAATCGATCCAATAACATTAGTTATGTCTTAAATGGACGGATACATCGAATGAAACATTCCATAAAAGGTGTAGATTCTATAATTTTATAGTGATTTCATTTAGAAAAATAAATATACCTAAAATTTGTTTGGATCAAATGAATAGAGCCTTTAGACACTACCTAGATCAATTTTTGTTGTCTTTATATATATATATTATATTATTATATATCTAAATAGCATACAAGATCATGATGTTCATTTTAAATCTATGTTAAAGGCCACTAAAAATGAATATTTTTTGGAAATTTTTTAAAAATGTGAATTCTAGGGAAAAACATTCCATTATTGGGTCATGAGGGGCCTATGAATAGATCCTTAAATGATGAATGTTATCATATAGTGGCCCAGACCATCTGATATTATAAATATCCATAATTTCCATTATTTTTAGGTTTCTAACATTACTTTGTTATAAACTTCTCATTCCTATAAAATCAATAATCCTTATGCACAAGGGAGGTAGTAAAGTTTTGTTGGATGGATTATTGTGTAGAATGTTTTAAGTAACTGAATAGGGGGTTGGTCATTTCTCTTATATGTACATTACCCTATAGTGGGGATGTTTTTTCAATATAAAGTGATTATTTTCAATATGGTTTGGGTTGCATCATCATAATGAATAACAATGAAATTGATAATGATTCCTTCTAATTAAAGACTGAAGAAAAAAATTACCTGACATATGGTTTAAATCTCGGATATGTGATCTTAGTATTGTTGATTTAATGAAATTATGTAAACAGAGGAATTATTGATATATATACTAATCATCAAAACATGAAATATGTATTTAGATAGAAATAATTGAATACGTACCAAAGGATATGGTTGGATTTGAAGATATATTATTTCTACTAGATATTTTACCACTCAATGAAGGAAAATATGGTTCTTTATTCTCTTAACATAAAATATCTTGCAACTCTATCCATTATGAAGATTAGAAAAGACATGATACTCATAGATCAAGAAATTATGAAAATCGAGACAATAATGGGGGATATAAATCCAACCATTAACAACTGATTACTCAACCATCTGTTCACATAAATATTAAATAACCCCATAATGATGATATAGATCTATAAAAAATGTAATAAATATTTCAGAGTTCAAAAACTATTAATATGGAGTAATATGGATTGAAACCTAGATATCTTCCCCATCATAGTTGGAATTGAAGAAGTTAATTTTGAATGATGAATATAACTCAAAAAATTCTACACAACATGGAAGAATAGAAATTTATCGACATATATTGATATTTTTTGTGTGATACTATGATGAGAGGGATTAGAGAGTATGTATCTCAATTCATAGTATTCTAGCAAGTAGAGGAGGAATTAAAAAAATTATAATGGTATGTTGCCACCATTACGAATACAATTATGTAAATGGGAATATATCTCCATGTAATTAATCTTGGGAATACCCAAAACATCAAAATCCTAAAATGATATTTGTGTTATAGTCAATCAGCATAAAAATTCGACATACTATATTTCATTCAATGATGATATAACCCTTGTCCAACATGTCATGATATATATAAGGTTTTGGTAAGGCTATGGATATTACTAGAATCCCTAATATCTTATTAGTGTTTGAGGATTACACAAAGTTACTAGATAATAATTTATAAAGTGTTGGAGATATATATGATATTTGGAACTATATATCATAGTCTAGAAGATACTCAGTCTGAAAGTTCAATTTAAATTCTAGGGGATATGTTGGGATCTTGTTTGATGGATTTATAAGAAGTTTGATATCCAAACCTTCACCTGGTAGATTTAACATGTAAAATATCATTAAATTATGTAATTCACTTGGAACCATATGTTTCTATGTATGGGAAGATAGATTATAATGTAGTATATTGGTGTAATTTTGGAGAGAGAAAGCTGATTGGTCATGACCATATCCATGAAATGATGGTAAATGTTCAAACTACTTAGTTACATATGAAATCATAAAAAAATTGAAATAATAACTATAATGATAATTGTTTATGAGAAATATATTTTGAATATAAAGATATTGTATTTATAAGAATATCTCTAGGGAAAAAATTCATATTATTCCGAATGAATGTTAATCTGATCGCCAGTTACATCGGTCCCTTCGAGAACCTAGATCATTTAGGGGTCATAGCTTATCACTTAGAGCACCCTCCACATCCCTTCCAAGTACATGATTTCTTCCATGTATCACATTTGATAATGTACATACCATATTTATTTCAATATCTATACCAAATATATGTGAAATTGTACCATGATCTCTCTCATGAGGAAAAACAAATAGAAATTATTGATCTAATAGATAAGGTGTTGTTTAAAAGGAAAATCATCTAGTTAAGGTTCATTACAGAAATCATAAATATTTGGAGGGTATAGAGGATCTCAATTATCTCGTAAGATAGAGGTGCCCCCAATTTTTTCCTTTATATAAAATAAGTTTGATTATGAAATTATTTTATTTGTGGTAGAATTTAATGGCCTATAAATTTATTGATTAATTTACCCTAATTAAAAATTGTGTGAGTATATTTTATTTTAATCAACATTGAAATAAAATGAATACCCACACTACAATATAAAAAATTTCATTATAATATAAATTTTAATTTTTAAGGTATTACTAGATGTGACCACATTATAAAAACCATATAAAATTGTATAATAAAATAATGGTTATTTTGTGCTGAGAAAAAATATTTTTTAAAAAACAATTTTGAAATATTATATTAATTTTTTTTTTAAATTTTAGAAAACGAATATTATAAAAACAAAATCATATATTCTAATGGATTTTTTATATTATGTAAGCTTTTAAGTTTTCTTTTAGTCAAATAAATTTGTTTTCTAAATTAAATATTTACTACTGTGGTAGAGTAGTTATTTCATCAATCATTATTTTTTTCAAAATATTTTTTGAATTATTATATATTAAATTATGATCCAAAAATAATATTTAAAAATATAAAAAAATTAATTAAATATAATTTATTTTTTAGTCAATGTTACATAAATATTTATATATTATTTTCATGAGTTTTTCAAAAGTTAAAACAATATTTATCTATTTAAATAAGAAAATACCCTTTTTCTTTTGAGAATCATTGAAGAAAATGTTCATTATCGATTTCCATTTTTGGGATAATGAGTAAAGTACACATGAAAATAAATTAAATATAAAAAATAAATATAATTAATACAATATAGTAACAGTAGTAATATTCTAATAATGATATTTAGAAAGATAAAAAATGTCGACCCACTCCAAGAAAACTATTACAAGTAGTTAAAACAATAAACACATGATGTTGGAGAGAGATTACAGAAATATATTATGGGAACATAATTATTATCCATGTGTAGTATAAATATAAATATTTAATAATTAATTTATTTAATTATTAATTAATATGTTTATCATTTTGGTGTGGGTGGTCAATGTATTCTGTTCAAATCATGTGTAATAGTAATGGACCTGGTAACTAAAAAGCATTTCGTTGAGTCACGTAATTTATTATTGAACATAATATTTCTATAATATTTTATCCATATTTAGAGCATAAAATAGAATTTGGAAAAAATTCAATTTCATGTAATTTATTTTTTTTATCTTAAGAAAAAATGAGATGATTGGAAAATGGCCTTGTAATTTAGAATTTTACAATAATAAATGAAAATTGAATTAAAAAACTATTTTCATGATTTGGTTATAAGTATTTTCAAATGACCATTCTCTAATGATATGATAATTTATATTTTTCTCTATTCTGGATAATTATTGATAATTTAATTTTGATATCCTATCATTTCTTTTGTTCAGGTCATGGGATATATTTAAGTAACCCATTAATTTTCAATGGTTTAATTGTGTTATTTTGATAATTATTTATAAGTGGAACACACATGAATGGACGATGATGTGTGATGTTATATATAACTCTTTAAATAATTATTATATAAATATATCTCCTGATATATTTAGGTGTGAAAATAATGTTTTTCTTCACATATGCATTTTTATAACGGGCCTGCTTGGATTTTTAGGTGTGGATATAACATGTTTCTTAAAATATGCCTGGGAATAATATTCTCCTCAAAAATGTTTTGAAATTATTATTGATGTTAAAAATATTCATTTTTTTATGTTATGAATCATTTCCATGTGTTTTATCAATTCATTCCAGTTTTCAAGATGTATTTGATTTCAATGAAATGCTATTCATTCATGATTATTGTTTTTTAATGTATCAAGAAAATTATGTCTTATTCACAAGTTATATGTTTTATCATTTTTTCATCTTAAATGAAATCATTATAATCCTTTATAGATCTATAATGTTTTATGAATTTTTTACATGGTCTTATGAGCAGTTATTTAGATATGTATGTTTTCCTCATCATATCACAATGCTTATGATCAAATACATTATGACATGTATTTTTACTTTTTGAAAATTTCAGATCACCCCATTCTTATGTTTCCATTTCCAATGTAATGAATATAATACCATTATGGGATATTAATTCAAAAGTGTCTATATGATCACTATTATGAAAACATATTTTCAAATGTTATAAAATAAAATGTAAATGTAACTAACTACCATTACAAAAAATTATTCTCCCCATTCATTATGAGACTATTGTTTGATGTATTTTTTAAATAATGTGATTAATGTTTCACTTATATTACATTTAGAATCGATCAATATAATAAATTTATAATGAAATATTTATTGAAATCCAATTTTTTTCACTACTCCTTTTAAAATCAGGATGATGTCTACTTTATAATAGGTGAATTAGATCAATTAATTCCAATATATAATCACATAATAATCCAAAAAATAGATGATATAAAATATTTATGAAACTAAATATTTTCTATTATACTCCTTCATAGAAAACTATATGTAGCAATGAAATTATATTAACTTATCACACATAAAATTCAATCAATATGTCAATAATATTCTATGAATTCACCTATATTTGTTGATGAAAACATGACATGTAAATTGAGAGCATGTTCTTCCTTTTATTTCAAGGAAATATAAAATAATAGAGAATATTATTCATCCTAATATAGCTATAATGTCGAGGATTTTTTCATGACATCATTCCATTTTTCATCACCATAACGATATATATATTGTCTAAATTCATCTTCCTTTTATATTAAAAACATATCACAATAAAATATCCCTCCTTCAGTCTATGAATCTTCCAATAATATCTCTTGAAAATATATTTTAAAATATTTCATAATTACTTGAAAAAAATATTACTTTACATGTTAAAATATGACAATACACTATATCAATTGGAAAATATTAATTTCATCATATTTATTCTTCTTAACATTCTATAAATAATATTTTTAAAAAAATATAGATTCCTGAAAATTCAGTATATAATTTCTATTTCCTCTTCCATCAATTTAAATAATTATTATTTCAACCATAATATATATTTTATTATATATAAATTATAACACCAAAAAATAATCATCCATTATTAATGAAAAATCAATCCAAAATATCATTATTATCATTCAACAATAATTCAAACAAATTATCTATAAAATCATCCATTATTTTATCTATATGAGATAAAAATCAATCTATTAATAATGATATTATTGAAATCCAAAATACTACTCCATTAGATTATTCCATGTGGTCCAAATTATTCATATTGGTTAAATATAGCTATAAATTCAGAGTCGAACATCCAAAAACCATTATATATATTTCAACATAATAAATTCCAGTCAAATATTTTTTCATACTATGTTTCCCTAACCCCATGACTTCTTTAGTGATAAATTATAACATGAATATCTTGATTTATTCTAGAGTTATAAAGTAACTCATTTGTGATTTTCCGTGAATAAGAAGCTACCAACTACTGATGACTGTCTAAATGTCTCTTTTTGGAGAATATATGCCAAGTAACTCCAGAAAAAAATTGAATAAAAATTATGCAATTAAACATCCCAGAATTAGAAAATACAAACTAAAAGAATATTAACATGATATAATAATTCACATCCATGTAAAAAATATAAAATAATTGACCCACATTGTGTAATTTAAACAATTGTATGATAGATAAAGAATATCAACTAAAAAGACAATAAGAACAGTATTGATTCAATCCCAACATCAGCTCTATCCTCCAAATTTACTTTCTTAACTCCCCAGTGTAACACCCAAAGCATCAATGGTACATTTCACTTTAAATAATACTATTGCTTGTGTTGTACGCAACTTCGAGTTCAAAAACACCACAACCAATCAAACATGCTGCTCTGAATAGTAATACTCACATTTTGAATTTTTTTAAATTTTATCTTTCAAAATGGAGATAATTTTTTTATTTAGAATATCGAAATTATCTTACGATGAATTTTTGGTATTTTTTTGAAAACATTCAATTTTTGATGAATAGTGAAAAACCCTGAGTTATAGTTTAAAACCAAATTTTTATTTAAATAATTATTTACTTCATTTAAATTTATTTTAGGATAAAATATATACAAAATACCTATATAATTTCAATCTAATTCATTGTATTCATTTTATAATGAGTTTAGATATATAAAAAGTTTATTGAACTTTTTTCTGTCTTTTACCCACCTCCTAGGAGCATTTGCAAATTTGTATAAAACATAATTTTACCACTTTTGTGAGTTTAATTTCAAAAATACATGAGACATGGTCAATATTAATACGTAAAATGTGGTTCAATACAATGAAAATAATTTTTTGGTGAATAGTAACTTTTTACTTTTATTTACCACAGTTAAAACTAAATAGGGTAATTAAGGGTAAACATGATATCATAATTACCCTAACAAATGTCCTAATTCTATTGGATAACTATAATTCGACCAAAAAAACCTTAGGAATAAAATATTATACCATTTGTTCCACTTGGATTAGATTAGGACATTTATTATTATTTTATTTAAAGAAGAGTTAAAAAAGTTAAAATCAATGTTTAATAACTAAACCATTTTTAATATAGGGGTATACATAATATAAAATCGACTATAAATATTCATTAAAAATATAGAAATATTCCCTACATAATTTTATTTTATTTATAATTTTTAGACATTAAATAATTAAATTTATTTATGACACAATGATGATGCAGTAATTACCTTATTAATGAATGATTAAAATAATCGATATTATAAATATCCGAATAATTCTATTTTGAGACTTTTAAGGAATTCCACTAATTTAATAGGTTAATAATACATGTTAGGTTTATTAAATAAATAATATTCAATGTAATAATTCTGTTATTAATTTATCAAAAAACAAAATACCAAATAGTGTCAATATTGACATAAAAGAGTTTTTAAAACAATTATTATATTATTAAATGATATTCTATTCCAAAAAAACTAAGGATCAGAAAAAGGTCTCAAATAATAATATATATGTCATTAATGAACCACTTCAGGTTCTCTTTGTAGTTTATAGTATTTTTATTAACCATATAATATAAAAAATACAAAGAGACATGGTAAATGTCAAACTATTCAACTTAGAGTTAAATATAAAAGATAAGGTTAATATAGTGACCCAAACCTGTCTAAAACCTATTGGTTGAGTGGTTTTCAACCGATCCTATCCTTATCCTTGAAATAATTCATTTTGAAGCCGTTAGAAACAGAAAATTATTTTATTATAAAAAATTATTTCCATCTTTTCCTAAGGTGCCTGTCACCCATCTTATAAAAGGGCACTTCCCCTTCACTCAAATTTACACCTTAAAAGACTTTTGGCTCAGAAAAACCATTCCCAAATATCCTTTCAACTGTACTCCCATCATCCTATAGTCCTTCCTTTAGTCATAAATTCAACCTATGGAGCCCTTTTAATCAAATCAAAAGGAAGAACCCCAAGAAGAGGTAAATATTTCATCACCTCTTTGAAGTCCTTTTCTTCTTCCACTTCCTCTTTTTTTTGTTTCCATTCTAAAATAATAACTCTAGTATCTTATATATATGGTGATTTTATTATAAAAATGGAACAACCATATTTATTGTTCTATCCACCCTATAAATGACAAAGTCACCATACGTGCGTATGTATGGATTGTCGTCTCCACGTCATGGTGTAGTTTGTTATTCAAACAGTTCATCATTTGGAAGGATATAATAATTAGTATAAATAATGATAACCCTGCACTTTTATTTCAGACATAAACAAAATTTATTACATAAAATTCACTTGATAGAAAATAGAATATTTAGAGGTCTAGTGTATTTGTGTCTTAGGATCGTTACATAACAACTTAAAACATAGAATACTATATCTTTATGGAAAACATCCTTTACATAACCACTACATTCCCTCATAATTATCAATACATAGGATAACTTAAGGACATTCATGAAAATAGGGTGAGCTATAAATCCTAGTATGGTAATAAACATATAATAACATAAGGAATATATTACATGTTAGACAATATGCATAACAATGGAGCACAAGAGAAACATTAACATAAAGGCATGATAAAGCATCACAATCATAACCGGGAAATGTGGCGACAAAATTTAACATGATTTTAGTTTGATAAAAGGCTCATTGCACATAGATCATGAGTAAACCTTCATTTCACTTGAACTATCATGAGTAAATCCTCATTTCACTTGACGTATCATGATACTAATATTTACCCAATGCATTGGAGTGCTATCAGGGCGCACCTTTCTTAACAACTTCATTTCATGCATAAGTGTTCCACATGGATCATACAACATGGAATCAATTATCATAATTTATTACAAGATAAATGGATGTTGAATAAATATATGAAGATTTATAATCAATAAGTAAATGTTCATAAAGTTGAATACACTTGATAGAGAAATGGTCATGATATTCACTACCCAATTACTTTGGCTTGGAAAATCGTAGTGCAATTTCAGTAGCATAACGTCGTGAAATAAGAAATCATAAAAAATGGTTGATGAGAGAGAAAGGGGTATCTCATCATACTTACATGAAATGTACAGTAATAGATTCATATTGATACATGTTCCAACAAATTTAATGGAATTTAGATGCATAATTCAAAAGAATTACTTGAATGTAAAAGTTGAAAGAGAAATTCCTTATGAAATTTCAACATGGTAATAGTTTTACATGAGGGGAATTTAATGAGAGATAAAGGGGTGTATCACCATTAAAATATTGAGAGGGAATTATAGGGGAGGTGCTAAATCATTCCCCAACATTTATAATTGAAAATAAAAGGGCATAACACCATAATGAAATTGAGACAAAAAATTGGAAAAGAGGAAATCCCTTACATGGAAGTGTGATCCCAAAGGATTGGGAGAGTCTTGAGAGATGATTATTGGGAGCCTGGGGTACCTTGGGAGGATTATAGAGAGATGAGGTTAGAGGTTTGACACACTCAAAAGGCATTGACTGAAGAAGAAGTGATATCGTCGGTGGGTTAATATAGGAAAAGAGAGAGAATTCTTTATTATTTAGGTTTGGGTCACCACATATTTGTCTAATCAATACCACAGACCAGATCATGGTTTTTCCCATGATTTTTTCAAAAGGGGAGTAGAACAAAATATTTTATAAGGCCAATGGAATACATTATTAAATAATTGCGGGTGCTTATGTGGAGGTGAGTCACACTCTCAAGGAAATTCATTTAAAAGGTGAAAATGTTTTATAACTCTTGGAGGGTCCCCTGAAGAGTTATAAAATAACTCAAAAAAAACATAAAATCATATTACTTTATTGATAAAACATATATTAGTCGAAAATATAATTTACAGTGTTTTATTACATCACTATTGGGACATTATGATGTCATAAAACACATTATATATTTAAACCGTATTTAATTTTTACCCAAATATTCGAATGTCTTGAAAAATTAAGAGAAATTCTCCTTTGGATAATTTTGATATCCTGATTCCAAAAATACTATTCAATTTATCTATGTATTTTCTAAATTTGTGAATTTTTACATTTAAAATAAAATCATCATTTATCGAAAATTCATGGGTTTTGACAAAAACGACTTTCAAACCATAATTAAAATTAAAATTACATTCATACAATTATACAATAATTAATATTTAATAAAAATTTATTTAATAATAATAATATTTTATTAAAAATATTATTTAATTTAAAAATCCATTATTTCATCAAAATTGATTTCTTAGATGAATATAAACTAAAAATAATATCTGTACATTAAAAACTATTAAAAGAGTAAAAATAATAAAATGAATGTATATCAATTAATATATAAAAAATAATGCACATATTTGTAGTGCTAAGGTCTTGTTACATAACTGCTTATAACACCCACATAAGACTGAATGGTAAGGTGCACAATGGTGATAGGCTCATGGGGTGGCACAGATAGCATTGCTCTAGTGGTAATGTCTATTAACATTCATTTCAATTGTAGTCGGTTCTGCTCAAGTTTAATTTGTTCAAGATCGGATTGGGCTTGGTCAAGATCAAATCCCAATGATGCCACCTCCTTTTCAAGCACTGAAAAATGGGCTTCGTATGGGGCAAGTCTACTGGATGATCCCATCGATTCCTTTGTCTAAGTAAATCGGATTTGTTAAAGCCCTGTATTTATAATAATCATGTGATCACTGTTCAATGACTATATAAGAAGCTGTCACATTTAATAATGGTATTTTAAAAATCCAAATCATAAAACCAATGAAGCTCACAAAAAATTTACATAATGAGACATTTAATTATATTAATAGGGGTTTCCATTAATGAAAGTTTAGGTCCATACAATCTTCCCCAATTATGAAATTTCTCCCTTGAAATTTCCTTTTCCTACACTAAAACACATGTGGGTAACTCTACATCATTACTTCCTCCGATTCCCAAATCGCTTATTCAATCTTGTGGTTTCTCCACAACCCCTTGACAAGGGGCATTGTTTTATTTCGTATAACCTTCTCTCTATAATCTAATAACTTCACTAGTTTCTCCTCAAAAGAAAGAACATCCTCCAACTGTACCTACTCTGAAGAGAGTACATGTGAAGGGTCTAGTATGTACTTCATTAAGAGGGATACATGAAAGACATCATGTACTTTAGCTATGGTAGGTGGAAGTGCTAGTCGATAGGCCACAACACTGACATGATCAAGAATCTCAAAGGGGCCGATGTACCTAGGACTTAACATCCCTTTCATTACAAACCTCATGACCTTCTTCCATAGAGATATGCATAGAAATACCATGTCTCCAACTTTAAACACAAGTTTTTGTTGATGGTTATCTATATAAATCTTTTTCCGGCTCTGGGATTCCTTGATATGTTGCTGAATGGTTTTCACAGTCTCCACTATTTCTTCAACCATTTCTAGTCCTAGAAGCTTACGTTCACCGACTTCATCCCAACACGCGGGTGTTATGAAACATCTACCATAAAGGCCTTCATATGGTTCCATTTGGCTGCTCGAGTGGAAACTGATATTGTAATAGAATTCAACGAGTAGAAGATGTTGGTCTTATACTCTTTTAAAGTCCATTGAAGAAACTCTGAACATTTCCTCAAGTGTTTGGATGGTCTACTCGGATTGGCCATCAGTTTGAGGATGATAGGTCATATTGAATTTTTGTTCAGTATCTGGAGTATGTTGAAGGATCTTCCAAAAACATAGAGGTGAATCATGGATCTTGATCAGAAATAATAGATATTGTTACTCCATGTAGCCTTACCACTTCCCGGATATATATCTGTGCAAGTTGATCTAGTGAGAAATTCTCCAGAATTGAAATAAAGTGCACAGACTTGGTAAGACAATCCAAAACAACCTAAATTGCATTGTTGTCTTTGGATGTCCTCAGAAGTCTGGTGATAATGTCCATGGGGATGATCTCCCATTTCCATTCTGGTATTGATAATGGTTGCATCATCCCTTTTGGCTTCTTCCTCTCTGCCTTCACATACTGATACACCAGCCACTGATGTAAAGTCCACAATCCCCCTTTTCATATTGTCCCACCAAAAGTTTTCTCGGAGATCTTAATACATCTGTGTGCTCCCAGATTGAATACATAAGTTTGAGCTATGAGAGTCATCTAGAAGCTCCTTCTTTATCTATGGATCGGATGGTATACATAATCGTGACCAAAATCTCACAATTCCATCCTTCTCAACAAAGAACTCTAAGGATTTCCCATTTTTGATAGCTTCCACCCTCTTCAAAATTTCTCTATCCTTTCTTTGAGCATCTTTTATTTTATTCAAAAAATACGGTTGAGCATTTATTTGTAAAATGATTGATGATGTTCCACTCTTTATGATTCCCATTTCCATATTCATAAAGTCTAAGATGATTGGATCATTCTCAATTCTCATCAATAATAGAATTGTTGGGTCCTTTATACTTAGAGCATCTTTGTCCTTGTTCTCTTTACCAGGGTAGTAATGGATTGAACAATCATAGAATTTGATCATCTCTAACCATCTTTGTTGGCACATGTTCAACACTTTCAGGGTGAATATATACTTGAGGCTTTTTTGGTCCATATATATTTCACACATATCCCCAAAGGGATAATAACTCCAAATTTTTCACGCAAAAATCACCACATCCAACTCCAGATCATGTGTTGGATAATTATTCTATAGAAATTTTAATTAACATGATGCATAGGAAGTGAATTCGTCATTTTTCAGCAACACACATCCCATGAACATCTTCGAAGCATCACTGAATACCACAAAGAGTTCACCACTTATGGGTAATGTGATCACGAGTGAAGTGATTATCCTCCTTTTCAACTCCTTTAACATTTCATTTCATTCATCAATCCAATTAATCTTTACACCCTTCTGAGTTATCTTGGTAATAGGGTTGGAAAATCATGATAAATTTCTCACAAATCATCGATAATATCTAGCTAACCCCAAAAAACTACAGATATCTTTTATCGATGTTTGCCTCGGCCATCCCTCTATTGGAGCTGTCATGGAAGGATCCACATATATCCCATTACTTGTTATGATATGGCCCAAGAATGAGACCTCCTTCAACCAGAACTCACACATGTTTAGTTTTCATAGAGCTTCTCCTTCTGCAAGGTCTCTAATAAAGTTCATGGATACTCCTCGTGATCCTCCTCGGTTTTGGATTATATTAGAATATCATCTATAAATATTACCAAAAACAATTCAAGGTAATCTATAAAGACTCTATTCATCAAGTCCATGACGATTATTGGAGAATTAGTGAGTCCAAAAGGCATTATTATGAATTCCTAGTTCCTGTATCTTGTACGAAAAGAAGTCTTGGGGATAACTTCCTTCTTCACTCTTACTTGATAATATCCTGACCACAAATCCAACTTGGAGAAGTATTGTGCTCCACACAGCTGATTGAACAAGTCATCAATTCGTGGGAGAGGATATTGGTTCTTTATCGTGATTTTGATAAGGTCACGATAATTGATGTAAAGGAACATTGATCCATCCTTCTTCTTGAGGAAAAGGACTGGTTCACCCCATGATGAAGCACTTGGGCATATAATCCCTTTATTCATATTCTCTTGTAGTTGTTTCTTCTACTCTTAAAGATTAAAAATAGATATTATATATGGAGTCTTGGATATTGAAAACTCCCCATGTATAAGATCAATTGAGAATTCAACATCTCTTACATGAGGAAGACCAAACAACTCGTCGGGAAACTCATCGGTGAATTCCCTCACAATAGGCATGTATTCAAGGATGATTCATTCCTTGGACTCAAAAATCTAAGCAAGATGAACATGCTTATAGGGTAGTAATATATATTCTTGAGATGATGGAGATAAAGAAGTTTCACCCTCCTCCTTGAACATGTACAAAATCGGAGGTCGATTATCCATATGGAGAGTGATTTCCCTCTCATGGCAATTTATGTTGGCTCTAGATAAGGAAAGCCAATCTTCGATGAGAAGTGCATAAAATTATACAAGAGTGATTATGAAAAGGTTCAACAGTAAGTTCAATAAACAAATTATGATAGGGGAGGAGTTATATTCATGGGATGCAATGATTTCCCCATTTTTCGTTCTCACTGACATCTTTATTCCATGATTTTTGGTAGTGTTGGGATTGTTCTAATAAAATTTTGGGACATCAAAGAATGTGTAGAAAAATAATCAAAAAGTATATTTTCTATTCATGAATTAATAATTAGTGTACCTTTCACCACTTCTTTGTTGGGGTCCACTTCAGTGGAAGTGATGGAAAAAGTTCGCCCTTTCTACCTTGGAGGTCATGGGATGCATCCAAAAACCCTTGGCATAGGGCACTGATTTGAATAGTTCCCCACTTCTTTGAAGTTCAAGTAATGAACAATGCATTGAGGTTCGAGTAGAGAATTCCTCTCCTCTATCGTAGCCGCATGTTTTTCTTGCCAAGAGTTAACAGCTAGGTGCTCTTCTCTTCCACAACTAAAGCATTTCCTAGTCCCTTTCAGGAAATTTCTGGGGTGCTTCTTTCCGCACCATTGGCTAGTTGGGTGCTTCATCGACTTAGCACCATTGGATTTATCCGTTATACTGCCAGCATTGAATTCCACCTTACGCTTCTTATCCGCATGATACACCTGAGATTATCTGATCTCCATTTTAACCATGAGGGAACATCAAATAATTTCCTCATAGCTGTCAAAGTCATGGATCGTCATCACTTTCTCTAGGCTAGGTTTCAGCCCACCAAAGAAGTAGTCAACCATGCATTTACAGGAAATGGAAAATCCGGAGGCCTATCGTCCACACCTTGTGATGTTTTCCTCATACACTCCGATAGATTCATCATCTTTTTGCTTAAGGTAAAGGAAGTACCTTTCCATCTTATGTCATAGAGTGCACGAAAAATATTTATCGAAAAACATCTTCCAGAAATACTTCCATTCCAATGCCTCGATCTCCTCCTCAAGACTTGTGTTTTTTGTCAATTCCCACCATTGATCAGCTTCACCCTCCATACAATAAGAATCCAAGAGAACCACTAATGTTTGGAACATTGAAGGATGGTGATGATCTTTTCAATGAAGTTGATCCATTTTTCGGCGATTGAGGGATCAAATGATCCATTAAAAGTCAGAGGACTTTGTCTCATAAAGATCTCGATAGTGACTTTCTCTTTCTTGGGGGGGGGTGAATGTTCCTCTTGATCCATGATTCTATTCAATGCATCAGTTAATTGACAGAGAAGCATGACAATGTTCGTGATTCCTTCTCCCATCAGATTGGGCATCTCATTAGTATAACCATCACATTGATCTTCACATCGGTTGTTAGTCTGAGTACTCCTATTAACATCCATTGGTTGGAATAAAAGAAAATTTCAGGGTAACACATAAAGGGTGATACAAAGACAAATCAGATGACATATACATTAATTTTATTTCCTTAACTTATGAATATATATGCTTCAATATGTGTTATCCATGATCTACTTTCCAACATATATTCTTAGAAGAAGTTTTTCCCTTAAAAAATTTTCATTCTAAGATTGTGAATTTACCAAAGCATATCCCCAGGGAGTGTCGTAACCAAGAGTGTTTCAAGGCCTATTTTCGTGCACCGGTTCCTGTTCAAGTCTAGCTCAAAGTGGTGTTTTCAGGTTTTACACCTATGATACATATGTGCCAGAGCTGCCTCTACTTTCTTGAATCCTGATAGTGATTTATTTTCTTGATAAACCACTTAATAAATAATCAAAAAAACATAGTGATGTTTTTATTATACTTATTCTTATATCTATGTCATGAAAATGGTTTTCTAATCCAAAACCCAAAAATAACTAAACCTATCCTCTGATACCAATTATGACAACCCTCCTCTTTTATATCACAGTTAAACATGATTTATTACTTAAAATTCACATTATACAACATAAAAGAACGAGAGGTCTTGTGTATTTGGGAATAGTATCATTTCATAACAACTTAAAACATGAAATACATCATCTTTATTGAAAACTTCCTTTAAATGACCACTACATTCCCTCGTACTTAACATTGCATAGGATAACTTGAGGACATGCATGAGAAACATGTGAGATATAAAGCCTAGTAAGGGAATAAACATGAAATAAAATTATGAATATAGTTCAATTTAGACAATATTCATATCAATGGAGGACAAGAGAAACATTAACATAAAGTCATGATAAAGAATGATAATCTTAATATGGAAATGTGGAAACAACATTTAACATGATTTTCACATGATCCAAGGCTCATTGCACATGGATAATGATTAAAAACTAATTTTAGATGATTTATCATGAGTAAAACATTGTTTCACTTGACGTATCATGATACTAAACTTTACCCAATTCACTTGAGAGCTATCATGGCACACCCTTTATAAACATTTCATTTCATGCATAAGTGTGCCACATGGATCATACAACATGGAATCAATCATCATCATTTATTCCATGATAAATAGATGTGGAATACATATATGAAGCTTTATAATCATTAAGTAAATGCTCATATAGGTGAATACCCTTGATAGAGAAATGGTCATGGTATTCACTACACAATGACATTGGCTTGGAAAATCGTAGTGCAATTTTGGCAGCATAACAACATGAAATAATAACTCTTAAAAAAAGGTTGATGAGAAATAATGGGGTATATCATAACATTTACTTGAAATTCACATTAATGGGGACACATAGATACATTTTCCAACAAATTTAATGTAATTGAGATGCATAATTTAAAAGAATTACTTGGATGTAAAAGAGGATAGAAAAATTCCTTATGGAATTTCGGTATGGTAACAGGTGTACATGAGGGGAATTTAATGAGAGAGAAAGGGGACTCTAATCATTAAAACATGAAGACGACTGTTTGGGGAAGGTGATAAATAATACCCCAATAGCTATAATTGAAAACAAATGGGCAAAACAACATAATCAAATTGAGACAAAAACGAGAAAAGAGGAAATCACTTACTTGGAAGTGTGATCCCATAGGATTGGGAGAGGCTTGAGAGGGAATTATTGGGTTCATGGGGGCACCTTGATATGATTCTAGAGAGAGTAGGGAATAGGTTGGATGAACCCCAAATCCTTTGAGTGAAGAGGAAGTGGGAGCTTGGGTGTGTTTATATAGGAAAGGAAAGAGAATTCTTTATTATTTATGTTTGGATCACCACATATTAAACAGATCAATACCACAAACCAACCCATGGTTTTTCCCAAGGTATTTTCCAAAGGGGAGTGGAAGACAATATTTTATAATATCAATGTTCAAACCTCTTAAAATATTGAGGGTGCTTATGTGGAGGTGAGTCACACTCTCAAGGAAATTCATATAAAATGTTAAAATGTTCTAAATCTTTCAGAGGGTCCCCTAATGTTTTTAAAAGAAACCAAAAAAACATAAAATCACATTATTTTATTTATAAAAAATATATTTTCCGAACATATCATTTATATTATTTTATTACATCACTATTGGGTCATTATGATGTTACAAAACACATTATATATTTAAACGATATTTAATTTTTACAAAAAAATAAAATGTTTTAGAAAATTATGAAAAATTCACCATTGGATAATTTCGATATCCTGATTCAAAAAATAATATTCATTTTATCTAAATAATTATCTAAATATGCGAATTTTTACTTTTAAATTAAAAACCGTTATTTATAAAAAATTCATGGGTTTTGTCAAAAACGACTCTTAAACCTTAATAAAAATTACAATTGAAATAATAAAATTAATCAATAATTTATATTTTATAAATAGTAATTTAATAATAATAATATTTTATTAATATATTATTTTATTCAAAAATCCATTAATTCATCAAATTTGATTTCTTAGTTGAATATTAACTAAAAATACTATTTTTACATTTAAAACAAATAACAAAATAACAATAATAAAATGAATGAACATTAATTATTATATAATAAATAATGAAAATATTCATAGTTCTATGGTCTTGTTACATAACCACTTATAACACCTACATAGGATCAAAGGGTAAAGTGTGCGATGGTGATATACTCTTGGGGTGGCTCGAATAGTGATTGCTCGAGTGGTAATCTCTATTAACTTCTATTTCTATGATAGTCGGTTTCGCTCAGGCTTAATGTTTTCAAGCTCAGCTTGGGTTTGGTCAAGAGAAAATCCAAATGATGCCACCTCCTTTCTGTGCTCCGACAAATGGGCTTCGTATGGGGAAAGTCTACTCGATATGGCCATCTCTTCCTTTGTTAGAGTAAATCAGATTTGTTAAATCCCTATATTTATACAATTCATGTTTTCACTGTTCAAAAACTATATTATAAATGGTCACATTTCATAATGGTATTTTAAAAATCCCAATCATAAAACCAAATAAGTTCACAAAACATTTTACAAAATGAGACATTTAATTAGATCAAGAGGGATTTCCATTAATGAAAGTTTGGGTCATTACATAAATGATGTAAATAATAAATATAACTTTATAATGATTCTGTATAAATAATATACCATCCAATTATATGTGATTTTAATATCAAAAGACTGATATTGTTGCTTGTGCGTACGTATGTATTACCGTCTCTACGAATGCGATGAGATTCATTCCCCATCGTATCCGTTCAAGAATAAATTTCAGTTTATTATTAAAAATAATTTGTAAAGAAATTTTATCATTCTGAATATGAATAAGATACATCCTATCCATAACAAACATTACTTATGTAACAAATCATATAAAGGAAAATGAATCAGTTAGCACCTGAAACGATGATACTACTGAAATATCATTAACATTGCAAAATTAGAAGATCATATATGATATCAAATTTATGTATATTGTTCTGGTATAATTTAATAACAATAATATAACTATTATATAGGAGGTTAACATATCTTTGACCACAGAAAAGTACAAGGTAAGGGTTAATTTCACAATCTCTTTATTATTTGCGTTTGTTTTTATGTAAGTTTATATTGGGACCTCTTAATCATCCACATCCACATTTTCAAAAAAAATGTATTTCAAAAGTGTTTTACTATTTACTAGACAACGGGTAAAAGTCATTTATACCATTATTTGACCTTATATGTTTTGAAAGTATTCTTTCCATCATTTTCCAAATACGGTACGCTATGACCTTTTGAACCAAATTAGGTTAAGAATGTTTTTTTTAACTTATATGGTGGGTGTGGGTATTTTCGGTCGTTATAACATCGTCGAAGCTTTCTATACAATATTATAATAATATTTTCAAAATAAAGGTTTTATTTATAATTATATGACTTTTCAAGGATTTCAAAATTGAAAGAGATATTAAACTAAAAAAGGTTTTGATTTCATCTATGTCAACATCTTTTAACAGATTTAAATCGAATTTGATTTTGATTTATTATGATACAAAACATCCATATTTTATTTATGTTTTGTGATATTTTTTTTGTCGATGTTTAATTTTTACACCATTCATGGTTTATGGATAAATTATTAACATTTTTTATGCTAGTTTTAATTCGAATGTTTATGTTATGTTTAAACCATGTCATATGTGGAATGAATTGGATTTAATAAGTTATGGGTGGATCCCTGATAAAGCTCCTCGAAGCATCGGTAGGTCTCATGAGACAAACTAGTGTCTTGGAACAATGCCTTGACCAAATCTTATTTGTAGTATTGTCACAAGATCTTGACTATGGGGTTATGAAGTTTGGCATTATGCATTCCATAATTATGAAATTGGTTATTGATATTGTATGTGATTATTCGACTATTAGAATATAAATGTGAATAAGTAAATGGAATTGTGTGATTTTATCATTTCTATATTATACTGAATTTCTTGTTTAAAAGGCTTATGTTTTAGTCTTATCCATTTCCTTTAATTTTTATGCTAATTTATGAAAGTTTCCTCTATATTGTTATCCTTTCTGAGCATCTGAGCTCACCCCATTCTATATTTTATTTTTCCCATTATATGAATAAGTTTATTATAACTGACTTGTAGGGATAGTCTAAGGGATATGAGTGTGTCCTACGGATACAATGTTGTTTTAGTTTTTCATTTTATAATGTAATTTAAAACTTATGAATGTATATAGTATTTCCAAGGCTACAAAAATAATCGGTCTTTCAAGACATGATATTTTATGATCATGACAATTTTATATAATAATGCACCAACTCCAGGTTACCAGGGTCGGGACATTACAATTGGTATTCGATAAATTTTAGTTCAATCCTTGGAACTAGATTTAGAAAAAAACTTTTTTTAGAGAACACTACCCTGTGATAGGCATTTATGATTAGTATAGAAGAACATCCTTGAATTTCGGGACTGTAGAGATTTTGCGAGTTTTCAATAAAATATATCCCTATCTAGATTATGCAGGTAGTGGCAGCTATGGAATAGATGTACCTAGGGTTAAAATCCGAAAACACCTCTTTTAGCTAGACACTAATGAGAAATGGTGCACGACAACATACATTTATGCACTCTTGTTTACAACACTCCCAGGGGATATGCTTACAATAATTCTCATTTTCTTTACAAACCATTATGAAGGGTTTATGATCATATACATCCTCATAGAATTTTTTTTATGATTATGGATTAAATCCCTAAACTGTTCAATTTATGTTAACTTTTTTACATGTTTAGAATTATGTATTGCGATTCATAAACTAATCTAGTGTATGTCATTGTTTAAAAATGGCACCTAGTGGAAGGAACAGAAACTGTATCAATTCATGTAATCCATGTAGGGATTTCCCTCATACTCAAGATAATTATAGTGGATCTAGTGAAGCAACTGGTGCTAATCAACCTATCACCATACCAGGACAACTCATTCAAGTTAATAATAATAACCGTACCCGTATGGAGCACCCTAATCCACCACTTGGAGGATCTACATTCGAAGAATTCATGACTAAACAACCACCAAAATTCAATGGGACTGCAAATCTTTTTGTATCCGAGCAATGGATATGTCCCTTAGAGAAAATATTTCATTATTTGGGGAGTAGCTAAAGGGAAAACATTTTCATGGTAGTTTATCGCCTCACAGCAGATGCAAATCAAAGGGGGTCATTGATTCAAAACACAAAAGAAGATGATGTAGTATCAAATATGGGATAGAGGGATTTTAAAGAGATTTTATAATAGAAATATTTTCCTCGTGACCATTGAGTAGATATATAAAGGCAATTTTTGAGTCTAAGAAAAAAAAGAGGATGAGAATGTCAAAAAATACGAGGCTAATTTTATAAGGATAGAAAAGCATGATGCATATTATATATATAACCCTATAAGTATGGTTGATCATTTCTTTGATGGGTTAAAACCATTTATCCGTCAAGCAATAGTCTCAAAATCCTTCTCATTGTATGAAGATATTGTCCCATTTTCTATCAAGACAGAAAAGGAATTCTCTAAGTCTTACGACTTTAAATCAAAGAAAGAGAAGAAGAGATATACTGAACACTCTGGAAATGGAAATATGGGGGAGAAGGGAAAATTTGAATATTCATCCTATAATAAATGTAGGAAGAAACACCCTGGTACTTTTTGGAAGGGAATGGGAGTCTGTTAAAAGTGTGGTGAAAAAGGCCACCAAGCTCATGATTTTAAGGGAAAGAAAGAGGTTGTCAATGTTGAATGATACAATTGTAGAGAAAGGTGCAATTATGCAAAATATTTTCCTAAGTGAAAAAGAAACTAACCTCAGAAAAGGACAAGAGATCAAGTCCGATATTACCCTATCACTACTGTTGAGGTTGAAGCTTTGAAAGACATTGTGGTAGGTAATTTAATGGTTTCCTCAAATTTAGAAAATGCATTATTTAATTCTATATCATCGCATTGTTTCATATATTCACTTTTTTCTAATAAAATTAGATATTTCCAATTTGATTTAACAAGATATTTTTCCTTCAAAACTCCTAAGGGAAGTATCATTGCAATATTGTTTTGTGAATCAGTTCCCATTAGTGCATAAAAAAGTTCTTTATCTGGTGATCTCACCATTATACCCATGATTTAATTTGATATAATCCTTGGTATAGATTGGGTTTCAGACCATGATGAAAAAATATAAATTAAAAATAAAGAGCTTACAATTCTGGATGATGATAAGGAGTACCTTATCTTAAGATCAGAAACGTCACCACATAATTATTATCAATATCCACCCCCAGTAGCTCATCTAAATTCAATTATTGGGGAGGAATAAAATCAAATAACTATGAATGAGGAAATGAATGTTCAAATAGAGGATGTACCTATTGTGAAAGATTATGTTTATGTGTTTCTAGAGGATTTACATAAACATCCTCCAAAACAATAAATTGATTTTTCCATTGATTTAATTCCTAGTTCAAGGCCCATATCGAAGTCCCCTTATAGAATGGCCACTGTGGAATTAGTGGAACTAAATAATGAACTAGAGGAATTGAATAACAAGGGATTTATTCTCTCTAGTGTTTCTTGATGGTGAGCCCCTATCCTTTTTGTTAAAATGAAAGGCATATATATGAGGTTGTGCATTGACTAACGGTTGATCAATGATATAACAATAAAGAACAAGTATCACCTACTTCGCATTGATTATTTATTCAACCATCTTCATAGACCTCAATATTTTTAAAATATTATCCTTTGATATTCATATAACTAGTTGTGTGTGAAGAAAGAAGACATTCCGAAAACAACATTTCAAACCAGGTATAGGCATTATGAGTTTACAGTAATTCCTTTTGGATTGACTAATGAACCCTCTTTATTTATGGATCTAATGAATAGAGTTGTCATGGAATATCTTGATGACTTTTTAGTGTCATTTATTGATGATATTTTGGTATACTAAAAAATCTAATAAGATCATGAAAATCACTTATGTATTATCATAAGGAATCTTAGAAACAATATATTACATAGGAAATTTAGAATGTTTGAATTATGGCTTCAGGAGATTTCTTTTCTTGGCCATATTGTCTCTAAGGATGGAATCTCGGTTTATCCTTCAAAGACCAATGCAATCCATTAATGGCCAACACCAACACTTATAATAGAGGTACACAGTTTTATTGGTTTAGCAGGTTATTATCGACATTTCGTCCAGAATTTTGCCCGGTTGGCTAACCAATTAACCAAGATCACACATAAACAAGTTAAATTTGTTTGAATAAAAGAGTTTAAATAATGTTTTGAAGAACTAAAGAGAATATTAGTCAATGATCCTATCATGACTCTACCATCAGGGAACGATGGGTTTGTTATTTATAGTGATTCTTTAGAGAAAGGACTTGGTTGTGTCCTTATGAAAAATGAGAGCGTTATTGCCTATGCACAACGATAGCTAAAAATTCATGAGAAAAAATATCTAACTCATGATCTCTTGTTAGCCGTTGTAATAATCACTTTGAAGATATGGAGACATAATCTCTATGGTGAGAAATGTGAGATATATACCGATCACAAGAGTTTGAAGTATATTTTATCATAGAAAGAACTCAACATGAGGCAAAGTAGATGGCTCGAACTGATCAAGGATTACAATTTCACAATACACTACCACCCGGGGAAGGAAAATAAGTTGGAAGATGCTTTGAGAAGAAAGGATCATGGAGTTTTGAATAAGATGAGAGTTTAAAGGGATCCTATCTTCATGGATCTAGTGAAAATGGATATGGGAATAATCATGGAAGGTGAAACATCAAAAAAATTTCAAATGGTTGCCAAACTATATTTACTAGAAAGGATAAAAATTTCTCAGGTAGATGATGAGGAGTTTCAAAAGAAAATTAAATCTATGAACGATGGTAGATTGATCGAATTTATATAAAAAGATGAGATTTTGAAATTTGGGAAGAGACTTTGTGTTCCCGATATACCTTATCTGGAAAAGGAATTATTAGATGATTCTCATACCAACAATTTCTCAATACACCCTGGTAGATCCACGATGTATAGATATTTGATGGAAACTTTTTTGTGGGACAACATGAAGAGGGAGATTGCTGATTTTGTGTCCCGATGTATGGTTTGTCCACAAGTGAATGCTGGAAGGCAATATCCTGGAGGAGTCATGAAACCTCTTCCCATACCTGAGTGGAAATGGGATAATATTACGATTGACTTTTTTATGGGGCTACCAAAGACACCTAGATGGAATGATGAAATATAGATCATTGTTGATCGTATTACCAAGTCATCACATTTTCTTACTATAAGATAACATTTACCACTTGAATGTTTAGAAATACTATATATTAATGATGTTTTAAGACATCATAGAGTACCCCTATTGATTGTTTATCATCGTGATCCCCCTTTTATGTCATGTTTTTTGAAAAGTCTTTAGAAGGCCCTGGATACTAAACTTCATTTGAGCACTGCCTACCACCCTCAAACTGATGTAAAATCATAAAGGACTATTCCAACCTTACAAGACATTTTCGGATCATGATCACTTCACTTTAAAGGTATGTGGGATAAATATTTACCTATAGTAGAATTTTCCTATAATAATAGATTCTATTCAAGAATTCAGATGGAACTATATGAAGCGTTATATGGAAAGATATTTTGCACACAAAATTGTTGGTGTGATGTTGGTGAAGGAAAAATCATAGGCCCAAAACAAGTTGAGGAAACGATGGAAAAGGTGAAGGTTATCCAAACCCACATCAAAGTGGCAAAAAGTAGGTAGAAGTGATATGCCAATAACCGAAGGAAGGATTTGGAATTTTAGGGGGGAGATCATGTTTTCTTGAAGGTATCTCCATGGAAGGGAGTTGAATAATTCGGTAAGAAGGGTAAATTGAGTCCCATGTACATTGGACCTTTTGATGTTCTAGAACAAATTGAGGTTGTATTTTACCGTTTGGAAATGCTGCCAAGTCTCTACAAAGTTCACGATGTGTTCCACATAACACTATTGAGAATATACATGCTGAACCCAAAGCATGTACTCTACTATGAGTAAATTGAACTAGAACCTGATATGTCTTATTGTGAAGGGCTTGTCAAAATTCATAATACCAGAGAACAAGTGCTATGAAAACGGATAGCACATCTGGTAAATGTTCTATGGAGAAACCATAAGATGGAAAAGGCAACGTGGGAAACCAAGGAGTTTTTGAGAAAGAACCACCCGAATCTTTTTATGTAGTGATAGTATATAAATTTCAAGGATGAAATTATTTTACGGAGGGAAGAATGTATCACCCCAAGCTTCCACGATACATTTCCCTTTGAATAATACAATATCTTGTGTTGTACGCAACTTTGAGTTCAAACACACCAAAACCAATCAAACTATTCGTTATGAATAGTAATACCCACTTTTTGAAATTTTATAAATTTTATATTTCAAAATGGACTTCATTTTTGGATTCATAATATTAAAATTAACTAAGGGTTAATTTTTCGTAATTTTCTAAAAACATTCCATTTTTGTTGAATAGTGAAAAACACTGAGTTATTGTTTAAAACCAACTTTTTATTTAAATAATTTTTTATTTTATTTAAATTTTTTTAGGCCTAAATAGATACATTTTTAATATATAAGTTAAATTTAATTCATTAGAGTCATTTTATAATGATTTTAGATATATAAAAATTTTATTGATTTTTTTACCGTCTTTTACCCACCTCCTATGAGCATTTGAAAATTTTTATAAAACATAATTTTACTGCTTCAGTGAGTTGAGTTTAAAAAATCCAAGAGACACGGTTAATATCAGTATGTAAAATTTCGTTCCATAAAATAAATTTTTTTGGTGAAAATTAACTTTTGACTTTTACTTACCAATGTTAAAAGTAAATAGGGTAATTAAGGGTAAAACTGATATCATAATTACCCTAAAAAAGTCCTAATTCTATTGGATAACATTAATTTGACCAAAAACAACCTTATGAATAAAATACAATCCCATTTGGTCCACATGGTTTAGATAAGGACATTTATTATTATTTTATTTAAAAAAGAGTTATAAGAGTTAAAATCATAGTTTAATAAATAAACCATTTTAAATATAATGTTATACATAAGATAAATTCGACTATAAATATTTATTAGAAATCTAAAAAGATTTAATAACTAATTGTATTTTATTTATAATTTTTATACATTAAATAGTTAAATTTATTTATGACACAATGATGATGTAGTAATTACTTTATTAATGAATGATTAAAATAATATTTATTATAAATATCCAAATAAATCTAATTTCATACTTTTAATGAATTCCACATATTTTATAGATTAATATGACATGTTAGGGTTGATTAAATAAATTTTTTTTGAAGTAATAATGCTGTTATGAAGATAAAAAAAATACCAAGTAGTTTCAAAATTGACATAAAAGAGTTTCTAAAATAAATATTATATTAATAATTAAAATTCTACTATTAAAAATTAAAGGATTGGCCAAAGGGATTAAATAATATTATATATGTCATTAATGAACCACATGATTTTCTCTTGGAAGTTTATAGTAAGTTAATTAACCATATAATATAAAAATACAAAGAGACATGGAAATGTCAAACTATTTAACTAAGAGTTAAATCTAAAAGATAAGGCTAATATAGTGACCCAAACCTATATAGAACCCATTGGTTGAGTGTTTTTCGACCCATCCCTACCTTATCCTTGAAATAAATCATTTTGGAACCATTATAAACCTAAAATAATTTTATTATAAAATAATATTTCAATATTTTCCTAAGGTGCCCCTCACCCGTCTTATAAAAGGGCACTTCCCTTTCTCTCAAATTCACACCTTCAATGCCATTTGTATAAGACATAACCTATCCAAATATCCTCTCAATTTTCCTCCCATCATCATAGAGTCCTTAATTTAGTCATAAATCCATCATATGGAGCCCTTTTCATCAAATCAAAAGGAAGAACCCGAAGAAGAGGTAAATATTCCATCACCTATATCATGTTATTTTCATCATCCACTTCAAATTTCTATGTTGTTTACATTATAAAATAATAACTCTAGTATATTCTATATACATTGATGTTTTTATAAAAATTTTATACCCATATTCTGTCACACCCCGACCGGGTTTGGCGCGCGACTTATAAAATTGTGCGTTAACAGGCAGTTTGGCTTTCTAGGCCTTTGGTGTCAGGTGGCACGACTCGAGCGCAGCTCGCTCGACTGCGCACTTGATGGCACGCGACCCGTGTGGTTTCCCGACATCCGAAATAAGTAAATAAAATAATCAAAGGTAAATTGAAATGAAATGAAGTAAAATAAAAATTTAATAAAATAGAGTTTGATAGAATAATGTTTAAGCATAAAATAATAATGATATTATAGTTTAATAATAATAATATTATTATTTTGGTTATTATTATTATTATTATTTGGATTTTTAATTTTGGTTTTATTATTATTATTATTATTAGTATAACATAAACTGTATTTTTGTCTTTCTTTTTGGGTAACCTTAAATCTCGGCCCCCCTTTTTTTTCTCCACTCCCTGCACGATCCCCCTCCCCACCCCGATTTCCCTCTCCGCAACAGCGCTGTGCTCGAACCGCAGCCCCCCCTTCGCGTTTTTTCTTTCCTCCTGCATTTTTGCCCGCCACCCTCGCTTCCCCGCTCCAACATTCCGCCCTCCGCACTCGCCCAACCTCTTCACCGCCAGCTCTACCAGCCTTGCCTCCGCCCGTGGATCCAAGCCGATCACCATCCCGGCTTTCTACCTCTCCCATGTCGTGCGCTCGGATCCCTAGCACAATCTCCTCCCTCTGACAGCCTATGCGCGGAGAACCCCTCTACTCGTCCCTTGCTCCGGTAGGCTGACCTCACCGCTCCGAACCCCCAGCTGCCTCGTCTCTACCCGCGCCGCACCCATGTTTCAGCGGCTCAAACCCCCTTCGCTCACCTGTCCGACCAACACCCTCTCTTCTCACTCTCTCGCTGACCCGACGGTAGAGCGCAACACCTTTCTCCGGCATCCCATTCTTCCTCCGGTGGTCTTTGCGGTTCCCTTCAGTGAGATTCATCCCCCCTCTATCAATTTCAATAATTATATTATGCTTATTCCTTTTTCCCATTGATTCTAAGTATAAATATAATTGAAATCCTTGAGTTGCTTTGAACCCATTTTAGTTCTTGGCCTTGACATAAATAGTTGGTTTCTTGTGTCCGTTGTTGGGTTTCACACCTTCGTTATACACTTAATTAACTGGTAACAAATGTTCTTGAATATTTTTGAATTTGTTAAAAAAATGTGTGAAGTGAGTTCCTGGTTCGCATTTACATGTGTCTACGTTCTTTTGTTTGTTTGTTTGATTAATCTGCTATTTCCTTTAATTTATTTATGTGGTGCGGATTGTGTTTTGGGAGTATTTTTGAGGCGCACTTGATTTCAAAGGTATACCTTTGGTTTACGGTTTTTAAAGTGGTGTATGCATGGTTTCAAAATGGGTTTTAAGAGTGTTTGGAAGGTGTGAATTATATTTTAAAGGTGGTGAACATGTTTAAGTGTAGCGAACATAATTTTTATTATTATTGAAAGCGGAAATGTTTTGTGTGTGTAAACTGGTGCGTTATTTTATAAAATGTTTTATGGGTTGGTTTCTAGGTGCAAGGCATGTTTTGGGTGTGCTGATGTTGTGTGTTTTATTTTAAAGTGTTTTATTATGTGAAACTGAGTATGTTTTGATGTGAACCTTGGATTCACCTTTTGCGGATGTTTTATAAATTATTCTAATTCTCTATTACTTTAATCTTTTGGTGTGTAATGTGGTTGGTGTGTCTAAAACTAGTAATTAATTTCTAATAAAGAGTTTGTTTGTGTTTTGATACGTGTTTTGATTTTTTTCAAAACATGTCGAGCTAGTTATTTTACATTGTTTATTCGTTAGGATTATTTTTGGTTCACTTTTTTCTGTTTTGAGAGGTTTTGCATTGTTGAAGCGCATTGGTGAGGCTTTCCGTGATGTTTCAGTCGTCAAAAGGTTTCACGTACTTGTGCGAAAGTGTGAGATGTGTATCTTCATCGTAACCGGGCTACTAGTCGAGGTAGGTTCCCCATTGCACATACCATTAGATTTAGAATTTATTAATTGCTTGTTGTTTTATTAATTTCTAATGAATTAGAAATAATATTAGATAATGAAACTTTAAATTATTATTTAGTGTGAAAAGAGCTGTTTATTTTACACCGAACACTTGTGACATTTTCTTGACGGGCGGACACCCAATTTTGAAAGAATGCTCGTTTGGCTTTTAATCATAATTCACGAAACATCAAATGTGCTTCTAGTTTTAAAGATAAATAATTTCTTCTGAACATGTGTTTTGAGCTTTTTGAGAAATGAGGTTTTACTTTAAAATTGGTGAAGGCCCGTTTGGCACTTTAATGAAATGGTTTATCTTGGAAATCCCACTCGGGGGTGATCTTTGGTGTGCGTTGTTTGCGTGAGCTGTATGTGATGTTTGTGCATCGTGCCTGATTGATTTACATTGTAGACGCACCCCCTTTTTATTGCTTGTGTTGACATGGGAACCTGGCATATTGAGTGAATTTTCTGAGAACTATTGTTGCACTAGTTTAGACCACGCACTCGCTAGTGGCCCCATAGCAGGGGAATACTGAGTTATTTCTGCTATGGGGATTGGGCCCCTCGGTTAGGACATGCAGGGCTATGCCAGGTACTATTATGGGTGTTATGACGTCATCGAGTTATGTCATGCCTTCAGGATGAGTCACATGTATAGTACGTTCTGGATTGTTCACGATTTCCTAGGCTCGACCCATGATTCCATTATTGTGTATTTGTGTGTGGCGGACGATCGAGAGGTCAAGTTCGGTTGCTGGCCTATGTGCACCACTTTTCCCATTGCCCTTGGTATGTGTTGTGTGCTATGTGTGCGATGTGTGGTTTTCCTTTTGGTTAATTACTGAAGTCTAGATTTCTAAATTGTTCATAGATAAATGTTTAAAAAAAATGAAATGTACTTATTCCTTTCAAACATTAAACTTGTTTTTGAATTAAAAAGTGAAATGGACTGATAATTGTTTTAGAAATGGAAGTGCGTGTGTGTGAAAACCAATATTTTTGTATATTTAGTTCAAACTTGTAATTAGTAAATAACTTTATTTAAAGTTAGTGCATTGGGAATAGATATCAGGCTAGCCTACTAAGTTTTAATACTCACGCCTATAGTTATTTTCTGTTTTTAGTGTTTGTGTAGGTTACAGCTTGGGTGCATTCACCTTTGGTGATGTTTGGTCGTGAGTTGGAGAGTGACCCGTGAGGTCACACAGAGATAGTGGTTGTCTCTTTCGGTTAGTTTTATTTTCCTTTGTTCCTTTTAGTTACTTTACACAGTTTATTTTCTGCTGCTTTAATTTTTTTTAATGGGAGAAATCGTTCCCACTTTCTCTCTGTTGATGACCTGGCGCTTGTCGCCAGCCCGGGAGGATCGAGAATGCCTCTCGGGTCATGTCGCGGGTCGGCTCGGGTGACAGGTTCAGGGTTGACCTGGGTTGGTTCGTGACAAAATGGTATCAGAGGAGGCTCTTGTTATTTGTGATGTCTGGTAGAAGGAGATTAAGACTGTCGAGGCTCAGGAGGTAGGTTACGGGTCGGTTCCTGATCACCACCGCTCGTGACGAGACCTGAGTTACCAGGGTTAGTCCAGGATTTGAGTCTCTTATCTTTGGTTGCTTTGGCTTGAGGGATGAAAATGGAGGCAAATCGGTTCAGTTTACGGACTCACATGGGGTGGTGACCCATGTGGATTCCAAGTGTCCAGCTCAAGGTCCTCTTAGTGTTATGTTTTACCTGGGGCATGGATCACCACCATGTCGCTGGGTCAATCATATGGACTAGTTTCTCATTCCAGTGGGTTATTACTGCTTCTGTTTTTTTAGTCTCAGTTGATTTGAGTGTGCGTTAAAAGTGAAAAAAAAATTAATGGAAAAGTGTTTCTTCCAAATTGTTTTTGTAATTACTAAAGTGGGTTTTTAAAGAGAAGGTGTATTGTCTTGGAAAAATTTTGTATGGGTTTGGATTTGGCAAGGAAAACAAGGGTTGAACCTTGGTACTCTTTATGGAGGGTCACACGTGCATGGGTATGTATGGAAGGTGCGTGGTGGCACTTGTTCACAGATGACGTGAGTGGGATTGAATGAACGCACGTGTGACAGTTCATAATGTGCCATAGGTGAGTTTTGAAAATTTTAAAGAAATAAAGGTTTGGAAAAGTGATTTGTCCTTGTGTTGTACGTGTTTGGATTATGGGCTTATTGCCCTTAGCTTGTGTTGTTGCTTTGATTGAGTTTTGGCCTGATGCCTGTTTTGATGGTGTTTCTCGTGTTGTCATGAGTATGCCGCCCAGAAAGCCTCAAAAAGTTGTTAATGAGTTATTCTCAGTTCTCAGTTCATTTTGTGTGTTTGTTTCTTATCAAGGTAGTCGAATTCTATTAGAGTTAGTTGTATAGTTTTGAAAGATAGTGTGTCTTCAGGTTGTTGGGAACTCCCAGGATAGTTAAGGTTCGTAATTCCCTAGGGTTGTTTGAGGGTTCAGTTCTGGAATAGTATAGATGAAATGTCTCGTAGTCATTGGAGTTTTGAGTGTGATTAATGGTGGTCGACTTCCGCGAAGGTTTCCCATCAGGCAAGGAGTGCGGGCCGGTGGATCCTTCCTACAAGAAACCATCCTTGTTGGAACCAGACCGCTCTATTGTGTGCCACTAGTATGGCTTGTCCGGACATTCTAAGTCTTCATGTTGCATCCCATTGAAAATGTACGACCATCATGGTTGTTGGAATCATTGAACAGAAGGAGTTAGAAACCAGAAGATGAAAATGCCTCACTGTGAGGCAGGAGATGCTTCATCAATCAGGGCCCCAGGAACAGGTCTCGTGGTGAAGCTCACGCACAGTCAGGCATTGCCGAGGGTGTGTGGAACCTCGGTCCGAGTAATGATTTCATCTTTGGAATGGAAATATCCAAAAATTTCCCTTGTTCTATTCACATCGCAGTCGTAAGCTCATATTTGTTGTGGTGTCGTGATGAGCCTGTTTCCCCACAATCCAAGTGGTCTTATCTACTCTCAGTGTGGTTCTTAAGTTGTTTGGTCTCTCTGAATGGTGTGGGCCTGTGAATAAATGGACCTGTTCTGTTTTTCAATTGGTCCTAGCAGTCATTGATCGGGGAATGTTCGTTTTGTGAAGTTGAGGGGAGGTGTTGAGTTAATTTCTCATCCTCAAGTTGCTGGATTGTTCCGTATCAAACTTTTCGTCATGTCTCAGGTTTGTTGTTCGGTATGTGTTGGGAAAATCAATGAGTTTGTTTTGGGAGTTCCTGTGTTTCCCCCCCGTGGGGATGGTTTGTTCGGGTTTCAATTGTTTTTGTATTAGTAAATTCTTGTGGTGGGGAGAACTCTATCATGTTCTCCACTCAATCTCGGGCAGTGGTTCTTCTTGATTTTTTCGGGTGTGACGTTTGATGGGAATGGTTACCCCAAAACTTTCGGTCCTCTATGACTTTGTCTGGGAATGAATGCAAGTTGTGCCAACTGTTGGCTTGGAGACTTTCTGGGGGCAGAAAGTGTCTGTGGTGGGGAGAATTGTCACACCCCGACCACGGACTCCCATGTTTTTACTATTTTTTCGGTCCCGCGACTTTGGGAAGAGTTGTGTTGGGTGCTGGTTTGAATTTTTGATGCTTTGATGTTTTTAGTTGGTCTCGGGCCAGTGCGCAGTCACCGCACTGCTAGCGGTCACCGCGCATTCAGTCCGGGTGGGTGTGTGGTCACCGCGCATTCAGTCTGATCATGCGTTCAGACCTGGTGAGTGTGCGGTTTCCCACCTGATTAGATAAATAATAAAATTAGATGAATAAATCAAATGGACTGAAAAAAAACATAGATAAATTAAATTTTATAATGACAAAACCTGATTAATGTTTAACCCATAATCAAAATAATATTATTGTGCAGATGATGATTTTTATTATTATTCAATTTGGTAATATTTCTACTTTCATTAAATTGTTATAAATATAATTTTTATTTAAAATGAAATGTAATAAATATTATCAATTTAATTATCATTTAGTTTTTTATTAATTTCCTTTCTTTGTTACTAATATTATTATTATCTTTTTTCAAATCATATTATTAATATTATAATTTTTTTTGTAACATTGATATTCTTATTATTATATATATATTTAAGACCCTAAAGCTACCCATTCCCGCGTTATCCCCTCCTCGGGTTGTTGTGTATGGTTTTTAAAGATTCATTGTTAGTCGAGTTCTTGTGGTGGGGAGAACCCTCTCGTGTTCTCCCCTCGTTTTATGTCATGGTTTATTCGTGATCGTTTGGGTGTGACTTGTGGAGTGAATCATAAACCCGAAGTTCATAATTTTTCCTTTTGGCTCTGTTCGGGCACAGACTCAATCTTTCGTTATCTTTTGACTTGGGGACTTTCTGGGGGCAGAAAGTTTCTGTGGGTGGAGAATTGTCACACCCCGACCGGGTTTGGCGCGTGACTTATAAAATTGTGCGTTAACACGTAGTTTGGATTTCTAGGCAGTTGGTGTCAGGTGGCACGACTCGAGTGCAGCTCGCTCGACTGCGCACTTGACGGCACGCGAGCCCTGTGGTTGCCCGACATCCAAAATAAGTAAATGAATTAATTAAAGGTAAATTGAAATGAAATGAAGTAAAATAAAAATTTAATAAAATAGAGTTTGATAGAATAATGTTTAATCATAAAATAATAATGATATTATAGTTTAATAATAATAATATTATTATTTTGGTTGTTATTATTATTATTATTATTTGGATTTTTAATTTTGGTTTTATTAATATTATTATTATTATTAGTATAACATAATATGTTTTTTTGTCTTTATTTTTGGGTAACCCTAAATCTCGGCCCCCCCCTTTCATGTCTCCACTCCCTGCACGATCCCCCTCCCCACCCCGCTTTCCCTCTCCGCAGCGGAACTGCGCACGAACCCCATCCCCCCCTTCGCGTTTTTCCTTTCCTCCTACGTTTTTTCCCGCCGCCCTTGCTTCCCTGCTCCAACATTCCGCCATCCGCGCTCGCCCAACCTCTTCGCCGCCAGATCTTCCAGCCTTGCCCCCACCCGTGGATCCAAGCCGACCCCCCATCCCGGCATTCTCCCTCTCCCATGTCGCGCCCTCGGATATCTATCACAATCTCCTCCCTCTGACAGCCTATGCGCGGAGAACCCCTCCGCTCGTCCCTTGCTCTGGCAGGCCGACCTCACCGCTCCGAACCCCCAGCTTCCTCCTCTCTACATGCACCGCACCCATGTTTCAGCGGCTCTAACCCCCTTCGCTCACCTGTCCGACCAACACCCTCTCTTCTCACTCTTTCGCTGACCCGACGGCAGACCACAACACCTTTGGCCGGTGTCCCAGTCTTCCTCCGGTGGTCGTTGCGGTTCCCTTCGTTGAGATTCATACCCCCTCTATCAATTTCTATAATTATATTATGCTTATGCCTTTTTCCCTTTGATTCTAAGTATAAATATAATTGAAATCCTTGAGTTGCTTTGAACCCATTTTAGTTCATGGCCTTGACATAAATAGTTGGTTTCTTGTGTCCGTTGTTGGGTTTCGCACCTTCGTTATACACTTAATTAACTGGTTATAAATGTTCTTGAATATTTTTGAATTTGTTAAAAAAAATGTGTGAAGTGAGTTCCTGGTTCGCGTCTACATGTGTCTACGTTCTTTTGTTTGTTTTTTTGATTAATCTGTTATGTCCTTTAATTTATTAATGTGGTGCGGATTGTGTTTTGGGAGTATTTTTGAGGCACACTTTATTTCAAAGGTAGACCTTTGGTGTACAGTTTTTAAATTGGTGTATGCATGGTTTCAAAATGGGTTTTAAGAGTGTTTGGAAGGTGTGAATTATATTTTAAAGGTGGTGAACATGTTAAAGTGTAGTGAACATAATTTTTTTTATTGAAAGTGGCAATGTTTTGTGTGTGTAAACGGGTGAGTTATTTTATAAAATGTTTTATAGGTTGGATGCTAGGTGCGAGGCATGTTTTGGGTGTGCTGATTTTGTGTGTTTTATTTTAAAGTGTTTTCTTATTTGAAATTGAGTATGTTTTGATGTGAACCTTGGTTTCACCTTTTGCGGATGTTTTATAAATTATTCGAATTCTTTGATACTTTAATCTTGTGGTGTGTAAAGTGTTTGGTGTGTCTAAAGGTCTTAATTGATTTCTAATAAAGAGTTTTGTTGTGTTTTGATACGTGTTTTGATTTTTTTCAAAACATGTCGAGCTAGTTATTTTACATTGTTTTTTCGTTAGGATTATTTTAGGTTTGCTTTTGTGTGTTTTGAGAGGTTTTTCATTGTTGCAGCGCATTGGTGAGGCTTTCCGTGATGTTCCAGTCGTCAAAAGGTTGCACGTACTTGTGCGCGAGTGTGAGATGTGTATCGTCATTGTAACCGGGATACGAGTCGAGGTAGGTTACCCATTGAACTTACCTTTAGATTTAGAATTTATTAATTTCTTGTTGTTTTATTAATTTCTAATGAATTAGAAATAATATTAGATAATAAAACTTTAAATTATTGTTTAGTGTGAAAAGAGCTGTTTATTTTATACCGAACACTTGTGACATTTTCATGACGGGCGGACACCCAGTTTTGAAAGAATTATCGTTTGTCCTTTAAACATAATTCACGAAACTTCAAATGTGCTTCTAGTTATAAAGATAAATAATTTCTTCTGAACAAGTGTTTTGAGCTTTTTGAGAAATGAAGTTTTACTTTAAAATTGGTGAAGGCCCGTTTGGCACTTTAATGAAATTGATTATCTTGGAAATCCCACTCGGGGGTGATCTTTGGTGGGCATTGTATGCGTGAGCTGTATGTGATGTTTGTGCATCGTGCCTGATTTATTTACATTGTAGACGCACTCCCTCTTTATTGCTTGTGTTGACATGGGAACCTGGCATATTGAGTGAATTTTCTGAGAACGATTGCTACACTAGTTTAGACCACGCACTGGCTAGTGGCCCCATAGCAGGGGAATACTGAGTTATTGCTGCTATGGGGATTGGGCCCCTCGGTTAGGCCATGCAGGGCTATGCCGAGTAGTATAATGGGAGTTATGAGATCATCGAGTTATGTCATGCCTTCAGGATGAGTCACATGTATAGTACGTTCTGGATTGTTCACGATTTCCTAGGTTAGATCCATGTTTACATTATTGTGTATTTGTGTGTGGCGGACGATCGAGAGGTCAAGTTCGGTTGCTGGCCTATGGGTGCCACTTTTCCCATTGCCCTTGGTATGTGTTGTGTGCTATGTCTGCGATGTGTTGTTTTCCTTTTGGTTAATAACTGAAGTCTAGATTTCTAAATTGTTCGTAGATAAATGTTTTAAATAAAATGAAATGTACTTATTCCTTTTAAACATTAAACTTGTTTTTGAATTAAAAAGGGAAATGGACTGATACTTGTTTTAGAAATGGAAGTGCGTGTGTGTGAAAACAAATATTTTTGTATATTTAGTTCAAACCTGTAATTGGAAAATTTCTTTATTTAAAGGTAGTGCATTGGGGATAGATATCGGGCTAGCCTACTGAGTTTTAATACTCATGCCTATAGTTCTTTTCTGTTTTTAGTGTTTGTACATGTTACATCATGGGTGCGTTCGCCTGGGGTGACGTTTGGTCGTGAGTTGGAGAGTGACCCGCAAGGTTACACGGAGATAGTGGTTGTCTCTTTCGGTTAGTTTTATTTTCCTTTGTTCATGTTAGTTACTTTACTCTGTTTATTTTCTGCTGCTTTAATTTTTTTTAATGGGAAAAATCGTTCCCACTTGCTCTCTGTTGATGCCCTGGTGCTTGTCACCAGCCCGGGAGGATCGGAAATTCCTCTCGGGTCATGTCGCGGACCGGATTGGGTGACCGGTTCAGGGTTGACCTGGGTTGGTTCGTGAAAAAATGGTATCAGAAGAGGCTCTTGTTATTTTTGATGTCTGGTAGAAGGAGATTAGGACTGTAGGGGCTTCGGAGGTAGGTTACGGGTCGGTGCTTGATCACCAACGCTCGTGACGAGACCTGAGTTACCAGGGTTTGTCCGGGATTTGAGTCTCTTATCTTTGGTTTCTTTGGCTTGAGGGATGAAAATGGAGGCGAATCGGTTCACTTTGCAGACCCACAGGTGGTGTGACCCATGTGGATTCCAAGTGTTCGGCTCAAGGTCCTCTTAGTGTTATGCTTTAACTGGGGCATGGATCACCACCATGTCGCTGGGTCCAACATATGCACTAGTTTCTCATTCCAGTGGGTTATTACTGCTTCTATTTTTTTAGTCTCAGTTGATTTGAGTGTGCGTTAAAAGTGCAAAAAAAATTAATGGAAAAGTGATTCTTCCAAATTATTTTTGGAATTACTAAAGTGGGTTTTTAATGTGAAGGTGTATTGGCTTGGAAAAATTTGGTATGGGTTTGGATTTAGTAAAGAAAATAAGGGTTGAACCTTGGCACTCCTTATGAAGGGTCACACATGCATGGGTTTGTATGGAAAGTGCGTGGTGGCACTTGCTCACAGATGATGTGAGCGGGATTGAATGAACACACGTGTGATGGTTCATAAAGTGCCATAGGTGAGTTTTGAAAATTTTAAAGAAATAACGGTTTGTAAAAGTGATTTCTCCTTGTGTTGTATGTGTTTGGATTATGGGCTTATTTCCCTTATCTTGTGTTGTTGCTTTTATTGAGTTTTGGCCTGATGCCTATTTTGATGGTGTTTCTCGTGTTGTCATGAGTATGCCGCCCAGAAAGCCTCAAAAAGTTGTCAATGAGTTATTCTCAGTTCTCAATTCCTTTTGTGTGTTTCTTTCTTATCAAGGTAGTCGAAGTCTATTAGAGGTAGTTGTATAGTTCTGAAAGATAGTGTGTCTTCAGGTTGTAGGGAACTCCCAGGATAGTTAAGGTTCGTACCACCCTAGGGTTGTTTGAGGGTTCAGTTCTGGAATAGTATAGATGAAATCTCTCATCGTCGTTGGAGTTTTTAGTGTGATTAATGGTGGTCGACTTCAGCGAAGGTTTCCCACTAGGAAAGGAGTGCAGGGCGGTGGATCCTTCCTCCAAGAAACTATCCTTGTTGGTACCAGACCGCTCTCTTGTGTGCCACCAGTATGGCCTGTCCGGACATTCTAAGTCGTCATGTTGCATCCCTTTGAAAATGTACGACCATCATGGTTGTTGGAATCATTGAACAGAATAAGGAGTTAGAAACCAGGAGATGAAAATTCCTGACTGTGAGGCAGGAGATTCTTCAGCCATCAGGGTCCCAGCCACAGGTCTCGGGGTGAAGCTCGCGCACAGTCAGGCATTGCCGAGGGTGTGTGGAACCTCAGTCCGAGTAATGCTTTCGGCTTTGGAATGGAAATATCCAAAAATTTCCCTTATTCTATTATCATCGAAGTCGTAAGCTCATCCTTGTTGTGGTGTCGTGATGAGCCTGTTTCCCCACAATCCAAGGGGCCTTATCTCCTCTCAGTGTGGTTCTTAAGTTTTTTGGTCTCTCTGAATGGTGTGGGCCTGTGAATAAATGGACCTGTTCTGTTTTTGAATTGGTCCTAGCAATGTTTGATCAGGGAATGTTCGTTTTGTGAAGTTGATGGGAGGTGTTGAGTTAATTTCTCATCCTCAAGTTGCTGGATTGTTTCGTATCAAACATTTCGTCAAGTCTCAGTTGTGTTGTTCGATATTTGTTGGGAAAATGAATGAGTTTGGTTTAGGAGTTCCCGTGTTGCCCCCCTGGGGGATGGTTTGTTCGGGTTTCAAGGGTTTTTGTATTAGTAAATTCTTGTGGTGGGGAGAACTCTCTCATGTTCTCCCCTCAAACTCGGGCAGTGGTTCTTCTTGATTTGGTCAGGTGTGATGTTTGATGGGAAATGGTTACCCCGAAACTTTCGGTCCTCTATGACATTGTCTGGGAATAACGCAAGTTGTGCCAACTGTTGGCTTGGTGACATTCTGGGGGCAGAAAGTGTCTGTGGTGGGGAGAATTGTCACACCCCGACCACGGACGCCCATGTTTTTACTATTTTCTCGGTCCTGCGACTTTGGGAAGAGTTGTGTTGGGTCCTGGTTTGAATTTTTGATGCTTTGATGTTTTTAGTTGGTCTCAGGCCAGTGCACAGTCACTGCACTACTAGCGGTCACCGTGCATTCAATCCGGGTGGGTGCGCGGTCACCGCGCATTCAGTCTGATCATGTGTTAAGACCTGGTGAGTGTGTGGTTTCCCACCTGATTAGATAAATAATAAAATTATATGAATAAATCAAATGGACTAAAAAAAACAAAGATAAATAAAATTTTAGAATGACAAACCATGATTGATGTTTAACCCATAATCAAAATAATATTATTGTGCAGATGATGATTTTTATTATTATTCAATTTGGTAATATTTCTACTTTCATTAAATTGTTATAAATATAATTGTTATTTAAAATGAAATGTAATAAATATTATCAATTTAATTATCATTTTTTTTATTAATTTCCTTTCTTTGTTACTAATATTATTATTATCTTCTTGAAAATCATATTATTAATATTATTACTTTTTTTGTAACATTGATATTCTTATTATTATATATATATTTAAGACCCTAAAGCTACCAATTCCCACATTATCCCCTCCTCGGGTTGTTGTGTATGGGTTTTAAAGTTTCTTTGTTAGTCGAGTTCTTGTGGTGGGGAGAACCCTCTCGTGTTCTCCCCTCGTTCTATGTCATGGTTTATTCGTGATCGTTTGGGTGTGACTTGTGGAGTGAATCATCAACCCGAAGTTCTTAATTTTTCCTTTTGGCTCTGTTCAGGCACATAATCAAACTTTGGTTATCTTTTGACTTGGTGACTTTCTAGGGGAAGAATGTTTCTATGGTGGGGAGAATTATCACACCCCGACCGGGTTTGGTGCGCCACTTATAAAATTGTGCGTTAACATGCAGTTTGGCATTCTAGGCGGTTGGTGTCAGGTGGCACGACTGAAGCGCAGCTCGCTCGACTGCGCACTTGACGACACGCGAGCTGTGTGGTTGTCCGACATCCGAAATAAGTAAATAAATTAATTAAAGTTAAATTGAAATGAAACGAAGTAAAATAAAAATTTAATAAAATAGAGTTTGATAGAATAATGTTTAAGAATAAAATAATAATGATATTATAGTTTAATAATAATATTATTATTATTTTGGTTGTTATTATTATTATTATTATTTGGATTTTTAATTTTTGTTTTATTATTATTATTATTATTATTATTAGTATAACATAAAATGTTTTTTGTCTTTCCTTTTGGGTAACCCTAAATCTCGGCCCCCCTTTTTTTTCTCCACTCCCTACGCGATCCCCCTCGCCACCCTGCTTCCCCTCTCCGCAGCGGCGCTGCGCTCGAACCCCAGCCCCCCTTCGTGTTTTTCCTTTCCTCCTACGTTTGTGCCCGCCGCCCTTGCTTCCCCACTCCAACATTCCGCCCTCCGCGCTCGCCCAACCTCTTTGCCGCGAGCTCTTCCAGCCTTGCCTCCGCCTGTGGATCCAAGCCGACCCCCCATCCCAACTTTCTCCCTCTCCCATGTCACGCGCTCAGATCCCCAGCACAATCTCCTCCCTCCAAAAGCCTATGCGCGGAGAACCCCTCCGCTCGTCCCTTGCTCCGGCAGGCCGACCTCACCGCTCCGAACCCCCAACTGCCTCCTCTCTACCCGCGCCACACCCATGTTTCAGCGGCTGAAACCCCCTTCACTCACCTGTCCGACCAACACCCTCTCTTCTCACTCTCTCGTTGACTGGATGGGAGACCGCAACACCTTTGGCCGGCGTCCCATTCTTCCTCTGGTGGTCGTTGCGGTTCCCTCCAGTGAGATTCATCCCCCCTCTATCAATTTCTATAATTATATTATGCTTATGCCTTTTTCCCATTGATTCTAAGTATAAATATAATTGAAAACCTTGTGTTGCTTTGAACCCATTTTAGTTCTTGGCCATGACATAAATAGTTGGTTTCTTGTGTCTGTTTTTGGGTTTCACACCTTCGTTATACACTTAATTAACTGGTTATAAATGTTCTTGAATATTTTTGAATTTGTTAAAAAAAATGTGTGAATTGAGTTCCTGGTTCGCGTCTACATGTGTCTACGTTCTTTTGTTTGTTTTTTTGATAAATATACTATGTCCTTTAATTTATTTATGTGGTGCGGATTGTCTTTTGGGAGTATTTTTGAGGCGCACTTGATTTCAAAGGTAGACCTTTGGTTTACGGTTTTTAATGTTATGTATGCATGGTTTCAAAATGGGTTTTAAGAATGTTTGGAAGGTGTGAATTATATATTAAAGGTGGCGAACATGTTTAAGTGTAGAGAACATAATTTTTTTTATTGAAAGCGGTAATGTTTTGTGTGTGTAATCGGGTGCGTTATTTTATAAAATGTTGTATGGGTTGGTTGCTAGGTGCGAGGCATGTTTTGGGTGTGCTGATGTTGTGTGTTTTATTTTAACGTGTTTTCTTATGTGAAACTGAGTATGTTTTGATTTGAACCTTGGTTTCACCTTTTATAGATGTTTTATAAATTATTAGAATTCTTTATTACTTTAATATTGTGGTGTGTAAAGTGGGTGGTGTTTCTAAAGGTCGTAATTGATTTATAATAAAGAGTTTGGTTGTGTTTTGATATGTGTTTTGATTTTTTTCAAAACATGTCGAGCTAGTTATTTTAAATTTTTTATTCGTTAGGATTATTTTAGGTTTTCTTTTGTGTGTTTTGAGAGGTTTTGCGTTGTTGCAGCACATTGGCGAGGCTTTCCGTGATGTTGCAGTCGTCAAAAGGTTGCACGTACTTGTGCGCGAGTGTGAGCTGTGTATCGTCATCGTAATCGGGCTACGAGTTGAGGTAGGTTCCCCATTGCACTTACCTTTAGATTTAGAATTTATTAATTGCTTGTTTTTTTATTAATTTATAATGAATTAGAAATAATATTAGATAATAAAACATTAAATTATTATTTAGTGCGAAAAGAGATGTTTATTTTATACCGAACACTTGTGACATTTTCTTGACGGGCGGACACCCACATTTGAAAGAATGCTCGTTTGGCCTTTAAACATAATTCACGAAACTTCAAATGTGCTTCTAGTTTTAAAGATAAATAATTTCTTTTGAACAATTGTTTTGAGCTTTTTGAGAAATTATGTTTTACATTAAAATTGGTGATGGCCCGTTTGGCACTTTAATGAAATGGATTATCTTGGAAATCCCACTCGGGGGTGATCTTTGATGTGCTTTGTTTGCGTGAGCTGTATGTGATGTTTGTGCATCGTTCCTGATTTATTTACATTGTAAATGCACCCCCTTTTTATTGCTAGTGTTGACATGGGAACCTGGCATATTGAGTGAATTTTCTGAGAACGATTGCTGCAGTAGTTTAGACCATGCACTGGCTAGTGGCCCCATAGCAGGGGAATACTGAGTTATTGATGATATGGTGATTGGGCCCCTCAGTTAGGCCATCCAGGGCTATGCCGGGTAGTATTATGGGCGTTATGACGTCATCGAGTTATGGAATGCCTTCAGGATGAGTCACATGTATAGTACGTTCTGGATTGTTCACGATTTCCTAGGTTCGACCCATGTTTCCATTATTGTGTATTTGTGTGTGGCGGACGATCGAGAGGTCATGTTCGGTTGCTGGCCTATGTGCGCCACTTTTCCCATTTCCCTTGGTATGTGTTGTGTGTTATGTGTGTGATGTGTGGTTTTACTTTTGGTTAATAACTGATGTCTATATTTCTAAATTGTTCATAGATAAATGTTTAAAAAAATGAAATGTACTTATTCCTTTCAAACATTATCCTTGTTTTTGAATTAAAAATGGCAATGGACTGATACTTGTTTTAGAAATGGAAGTGTGTGTGTGTGAAAACCAATATTTTTGTATATTTAGTTCAAAACTGTAATTGGTAAATTTCTTTATTTAAAGGTAGTGCATTGGGAATAGATATCGGGCTAGCCTACTAAGTTTTAATACTCACGCCTATAGTTCTTTTCTGTTTTTAGTGTTTGTGCAGGTTACAGCTTGGGTGCATTCTCCTTGGGTGACGTTTGGACGTGAGTTGGAGAGTGACCCGCGAGGTCACACGGAGATAGTGGTTGTCTCTTTCGGTTAGTTTTATTTTCCTTTGTTCTTGTTAGTTACTTTACTCTGTTTATTTTCTGCTACTTTAATTTTTTTTAATGGGATAAATCGTTCCCACTTGCTCTCCGTTGATGCCCTGGCGCTTGTTGCTAGCCCGAGAGGATCGGGAACGCCTCTCGGGTCATGTCGCGGACCGGCTCGGGTGACCGATTCAGGGTTGACCTGGGTTGGTTCATGAAATATTCGTTATTCTATCCATATTATAAATGAAAAATTCAACATGCATGCGTACGTACGGTTTTCCGTCTCCATGTCGGGGTGTAGTCTGTTATTCAAACACTTCATCATTTGGATGGGAAAAATAAGGAGTATAAATGATGTAAATAATAAATATAACAGAATAATTATTCTTTATATATAATATACTATCCAATTATATACTATTTTAATATTAAAATAATGGCATTGTCACTCGTGCGTACGTACGGCTTGCCGTCTCCACCAACTCGATGAGAATAATTCACCATTGTATCAATTCAAGACTAGTTTTCATTTAATGATTTAAAAAAAATGTTTAAAAAAATAATATAATTCTGAATATGAATAAGATACATCTTATCCATAACAATAATTACTTATGTAACAAATCATATAAAGTAAAACGAATCAGTTAACAACCGAGACGATGATACTACTGAAATATCATTACTAAAGAAATATTTGATGATTATATATGATATAAAATTTATGTATATAGTTCTTGTGTAATTTAATAAAAATTATTTAACTATTATATAGGAGTTTAACGAACCCTCGACCATGGAAATGTACAAGGTAAGGGTCAATTTCACAATCTCTTTATTATACGAGGTTGTTTTTATGTAAGTATATATTGGGACCTCTTTATCATCCACATCTGTGTTTTCTTGAAAAAATGTATTTCAAAACAGTTTTAATATTTACTATACAATGTGTTAAAGTCATTTATACCCATATTTGACATTATATTTTTTGAAAGGAATCTTAGTGTCATTTTCCAAAGAGTGTACTTTATGACATTTTCCACAAAATTAAGGTAAGAATGTTTTTCTATCTTATACAGTGGGTGCAGCTATTTTCCACCGTTAAAACATCGTTGAATCTTCCCTAACAATATTATAAGAATATTTTCAAAATAAATGTTTTCTTTTATAATTATATGACTTTTAAATGATTTCAACATATAAAGAGATATTTCTCAAAGAAAAGTTTTGATTTCATCTTTGTCAATATCCTATGATGGATTTTATGCTTATTTGAAGTTGATTTATTATGATACAAAACCTACATATTTTATTGATGGATTTTTGATATGTTTGACTATGCATATGATATTTTTACACCACTAATGGTTTATGGATAATGTATTTACATTTCGTATTCTAGTTTTAATACAAATGTTTATGTTATGTTTAAACTTTTTCATATGAGGAATGCATTGGACATAATAAGTGACGGGTGGAGACCACTATAGCTCCTTGATGCATCGATACGTATCGTGAGACAAACTAGTGTCTTGGCACAATTCCTTGATAAAAAATTATTTGTAGTCTTGGAACAAGGCCTTTACTATGTGGTTATGATGTCGAGCATTATGCGTTCTATCATTATGAAAGTGACTATTGATATTACATGTGATTATTCGACTAATAGAATATCCATGTGAATAAGTAAATAGAATTATTAGATTTTATATTTTCTATATTATGATTAATATAAAGTTTAAAAGGCCTTTGTTTTAGTCTTATGACTTTATTTAATTGTTTAATCTTATTTATGGAAGTTTCCGCTATATTGTTATCCTTACGGAGAATCTAAGCTCACCCCTTTCTATGTTTTATTTTTCCTAGGATGTGAAGAAGTATATTATGACTGACCTGCAGGGATAGTCTAAGGGATATGAGTGTGGCCTATGGAGACATTGTTGTTGTAGTTTTTCATTTTGTAATGTAATGTAAAACATATGATTGTATCAAGTATTTCCAAGGCTACTAAATTAATCGGTCTTTTGAGACATGATCTTTTGTGATCATGACAATGTATTGTAATGATGCACAGACCCGGGGTAACTATGGTTGGGGCAATACACCCAGCATAAAAAACATCCTCTTAGATGAATTCATGACCTTGAAATCTACGTTTTCTAAAAAATCATCATATATGGTATGTATATAAATCATGTAGGACACCAAAAACTCATCCTTATCATAAAGGTAAAAATTATGTCAATGTGTATGTCCCGATGAAGTGATATGAAAAAACATGAGTCAAATCATATGACATGAAATCATTCACTAATATGGTTTCCTTATACCCTATCCATACCTAAATCATATCCATTTTAGATGGAATTTCTGACATGTTATTGCAGGTTGGATTACTTTTCAATTATAACACATATCCTTCACCAAATCCCACGAAAAATAATACATCTTTTCAATAACAAGTTCATTTCACCCCTACCCTTGCCTTGGATTAGGCTTTAGGGAAATCTTTCCCAAACATATACTGTATTAGGCAACAAGGTAATCGTATAACTTACATGTCCTCATGTTAGACCACATGGCCACCATAATCCTACCCTACCTTTATGTCCCATCGTCATCACTATCACATGTCATAGTAACATATTATCCCCCTCTAGGGGATAAAAAAGCTATAACAACACCACAAGTCCCTTTCTATTCAAGATATAATCTACCATAGGAAAAAAAATAATTCTAAATAAGGTACAATATAGTAGATTAATCATAGGGAATAACTCAGAGGTCTCATCTACCACACACACAAGACATATAAAACTAAAAATCATACCATACAACACTATGGTTCATATATTCATACACACATGTACACACATTTTAACAATGAAAATTAACTTCTTAAGGAGGCCTTATGTGGAAAGGTAACCCTTATAATAACCAAGATTAAAAAAAAACCAATAGGAGAAGTTATTATAGTTTGGGGAGAATCAAATGGACATTCCTTATTTTCATTCGAATGAAGAAGATAATTTTCTATGGTTACCTTTCAAAAATATCCTGACTTAAAATCCAATGATATGAGAGAAAAATATCCCATATAATAACACATGATTCATCTATATCAATTACCCTAAAGAGAAGAGGAAAAAATGGTTAGTAACTGAGTGACCAAATAGTTAAACAAAAATTACAAACATAAATATTAAACCATTTTAAATGGATCTTTAATAAATTCAAGAAAACATGCTTGAGGACCATAAGGGTATAGTTATTTAGAGACTATATACACATGAATCACATTATGTGAAAGATATTTAACATATATGACATGGATCTTCCCATTTAGTACTCTTCATATACATACCCTATATAAATTGGTCTTCATATCCTAGGGAATGAATTCTAATAGAGAATAAGATCAGATGCCCTGTATTGGTAAACATGAGATATATCAATCAATGATCCTATGAAATCATATGGTAGATATAGTGGTATAATATTAGTAATATAACTTAAAATGATCACACCCAATATCTCAAGGAAAATAATCTTGTTTTATGTGATAAATCATTATCATATAGAGTAAAATGTATCATAATAACGAGAAATCTTCATAAATAAATCATGAACCATATGTTCTTTTACAAGAGTGTGGAACCATAATAGTTATAGAGAAAATTTCACATGTCAAGGATTAGTAGTGATAACTTTAAATAAAAATGTACCAATCATTACCACCTGTTTTTAATATTATATTTATAATATAGGCTTGATTTCCATAGAGAAAAATGAACTTCAACATTATACCTATAAGTATCTCATGGGATATAAAAATTTACCTAATGAATTGGAAGGAAATTAAATTACAGTACTACACAGAACATATTGAAACACATAATTTTTTTTCAACATGATCATAAATGATTCATCATTTCATAACATCATAATCTGTGAAATTAAAATGGTATTCATAAACAATTCACTAATTTATCGATGAAATAAACACAAAAAATAAATGTGTTTCATTACAATATTATTATCATAAACCATAAAATGAAATAATAAGGATGTTATCATTGTATCATATCCCCTATAATACATAAATAACATAAAAGGAGGTTATCATATATGAAAATTCCTTTAATAGAATCACATGAATATTTCTTGAGAAAAATACTATTTTAATTGGGAAAAAATATAAAATCAAATATTAAAATTTCCAATATTTTAAGGAAAATTTATCAATTGAAAAAAATGTAATCATTTTATGGAACCATCATGTATTAAGAGGTCAAGACAGTGTAAAATTTAACTTATTCCATAAATTTTTAATGAGAAAAATCCATTCACAGTTTTTTACAATTTAAAAATGTACCGCATTCAGAAAATTACTTTAAGTTTAATATTAATGAATTTATTAAAAGTGAAATAATGGATATAATTTATTTAAATAATCATTGTATAGTATATTAGACCAATATTAATAACATTTTTATAAAACATATACATGGAAGAAAATTTATTTTTAAATGAAGTAATAAATGATGTTATTTTTATGAAATAAATTTATTTTCCCTGAAATCCCAAATTCCATACATTTTTTTCATAATCCCTCTATTAAGGGATAATGGGGGGATCCCTTATATGTCCCTTAGTCCTAGAGTAATAATTATCATACAAGACCTAAAGGTCTAGAGGAACAAGGCCCATTACATGACATTAGACAACCCAATACCTGGTTAAACATTAGAACTACCCATCACCGTCATATACATCATTGAAGGATCCTAGATCCCCAACACAAATGGATGATTGGATATAATTTACCTATTTATATTTTCACGATGCCTAGTATCAATAGCAATTTATATACCCTCTCATTATTCCAATATGAATAGATCTGCTCTGGTGGATGCTACTTTCTCTGAAACCTCTTTTGGGTGTGATGCTTTGTGGTATTCCTCATTTACTTCTTGTAATTATATGATCTAAAGGCCCGGTGTCACATAGGATTATGGTATCCCAAATTCCCTATGGACTTGAGGCCTTTCTAGCAGGATGTCCCTAAGACCCATTTGCCAAAACTCGTGGCTTAAATGCTAAAAACAAATGAATGGTTCAGGATGGTATAGTACTACACAATACCAACAATAATAACTTCCACATTTTCCTAGAAATTCACCACCACATAGACTTGATCTTGGGTCTTTTTTAATTCCATGAATGATCCACTACCACTCCAGTATATGCTCGTTGGCTTAAAAAATTCATTAAATCTCATTAGAACATACAATGTGGATAATTAATAGAAGAAATGAATTATTTATAAGCGACCCAAGGAGAATAAAATTAAAATTATTTTTTGAGGGATAGATCATGAAATTACATCATAAAAAACATAATCATAAACAATCCTGATAAACAATGTGATTTAAAAATTTCACCCTTTCCACTTGGGTAACAGTCAAATCAAATCCTCAAGAACGATAGAGCCTTATATGGATATATATATATTTATATATCAAAAAAATTTATGTTTATAAATATAAAATATATTATTCATAATTATATTCTCCACATAAAATAAACAAGTGTAGAAAATGGCATGTGTCTCGTAGAAGTAAAAGTGAGGTGAAAGTCCCATGTCTCAAGTTCCACATGCCTCAAAATTAGTATAATCAAATCTACAAAAAAAGTATCATAATAATATATCAAAAATAATTTAAAAACAAATAATGACTGAAATTGTAAAATAAATTTTTTCTAAATCCTTCAATTAATATTTAATTATTAAAATAGTTTTTTAGGTGAAACCCATTTGTTTTTTCATGATATTTTTGGTTCATTAGTTCTTGGCATTTTATTTTGATGAAGGTTATATAATCACACAATTTTAAGTAATTATATAAATTTCATATAGATTTTTTTTAATATTTAGAGGTATCCAGAAATGATATAGATAGAATAATTAATGACACCATTCATGTTAATGGTATGTCCTACGTACTCATGAACATTTTTTTTCCATTATTAGAATGAAGGAATGAAATAAATGGGATAATTAACTCACATTTAAATGATTATAATTATAAAATAAATATATTATATTTTCATCTAATCTGTCATTATTACTATCCATGTGATTCATATCTAAAAGACAAGTCACATCGCTTTATAGAGGCGATGGTCAATACTTATGCATGGGCAATGTTATCAATTACAATCTGTTTGGAAGGTAAAAATTTTAATGTGATATAATAATCCATGTAGGAAAATCATTTAATAAATATCATATATATATGTATATATATTAAATTCATAATTATATAAATTTTTGAAAGGCATTGTGGAAAAAAATTACATTTTTTCGCTAGCCGGTAGTCCACTGTACACATGATTGATGGTTTCATTTCCAATTTGATGGAAGAGCAACCAGATATATGTGTTCCATAAAAAAATAACATCTAAGAAAATTTTATATACAAGATAAATTACACTGGAATAATTAATACATAATTGAATGTGGAAAAAGAAGAAGTAAAAAAGAATGTTATGGGTGGAGACAATTAACTTCACCAAGAAAAAAATCCATAGGATATATGATTCAAGAACCAAGAAATAGTTATAAAGGATGAAAATAAGTACAATAACATTTATATGTATGATAGGGAGATATTTTTTTGGGTTTGATCATTATAAATTGATTAATATGTGTCAATTTGTGAGGGGAGGTGGTTCCCATTTATAATTGAAGGAAGTAGAATGCCTGTAATTTGTCAATGTTTTAAAATAATCTAAAGTCACATTCTTGAAAATACTTCTCAAAAATGGATCACTCCCAAACCATATAGGATATTTTGTCTATATATTTCCAGAAACTAGAAATGAAAAAATTATTTATGTAGCACAACCAATTTTATGTAAGTTACCCATTCTTTATGATTTATATATATATAAAGAGTTTTTGGGAACTTTGGAAGGGTTTGGAAGAGTTTAGGAGAATATATGTGGATTTTATAATGGTTTGCAGTTGGTTCATTGTTTGTGAAAATCATGGAACACCTAAATGAAACCATGCACAATTAGATAAGGTCTAAAGAGAAGGCACCTAGACAGGCACATAATTTTTCCAAAAAGTACGAACAATTAAGAAAAACCATGCATCTTAGGACAATGGTATTTTTCATAGATGTTTCATGATTTATCTAACTATGTGGTAAAATCATGTGAATTCCCCCTTGATATAGAAGCTAGTGCATAGTTAGCACACATTTTATCTAACTCTATGACTAACAATGCACTATTTAAAAAAATGATTCGTTGAAAGTGGATCTAGATCAGAATAATCCTTTAACCCATATTTTTCCAAAAACTGATCCTAACATAATATTTAATCTTCCCAAAAACTGTAGAGGATTCTCCCATCAATTCGGAGGTGACCTAAAGACTTCTCTTGGAAGGTTGAAGTCAGATTCTCATGGTAAGTCATTGTTCTTAGTAGTTTTTCTTAGTTTTCCTTATATATACTTCTCCCTCTAAATCAATTTCTTATATGTAATTATCTATGAAAATAAATAAGGTATTTTATTCCAAGTAGGATTATATATGTCTTTATTAATGTTAGGTAATGATATCTATGTTGGGTTTTTGGATATTTTACCATGTTTCATGAATTCTTATCATGTTTTTTATCATTTTCACCAAAAATATAGTGTATGTGTCGTCACTACCAACACCTCTATTTAAAAAATAAAGGATTAGTTTAAAAATTATTACTTTTAGTAAAATTGGTTGAGAATTTATTATTAGAAACACTCTTTAGTGATAGTTAATAAAATGAATGAAATTGGGTGTTTTTTTGAATGTGAAATAGTTAACTTAATTTCAAAATGATTATTTTAAAATGATTTGGTTGTTTTTTTGCATGGAAAATTGTATTATATTATAGAATTTTTTGTTTATATTTTTTGTGAATGGTTTTAAATAAAATAATGGTTATATTTAAGTGGTTGAAATGGTTTCCTTGTCATTTATTTTTGGAATAATGGTATTCAATGTTCACGTACATTCTAGAAAGATAAGGGTATGAAGACTCCCCCATCATTATTAGGATGGATAAGGTTCAAGAGATTCCCCCCCAAAAAAGTTACATTAAGTGACCTCTTAGCGAACAAATTCATTACTAATCCAATGTATAAGGTGGTTTAGGTTACATAAATGTTTTTATGTGTGGATATATGGAATAGAATATATTGTGAAAAAATAGAAATTTTTAAATAGTTTTAGAGCCATGACTGATTCATTTCCATGGAATATGATTTAATTTTTCCAAAACGTTTTTACTAAGGAACATTTTTATATTCTTATATAAACAATTTTAGAAATTTTTTTATATAAAAAATATTATTTAAATGTTAAATCATGTTCTATCCTAGTGTCATGAGTAGGGATGTAATTTTGGGAAATCCTATTGAGATTCGTTAATAACCCCCTCTTTGGAACTATGGTGATTTTTCAGATATTTTATATTAGGGCGCATGAAAAGGTAATGTATAAAACGTCTCTAGTGGTTCTTTCTAATACGTGGGCTATTTGTGGGGTGAAGCATGGATCGGGATTTATATATTAAGTCATGGTTTTCATAGAGATTAGTTGGTTTTGTTGTGTTTTGATGTGTACTTGGTTATTTTGTAGTCTTCTGATGTGGTACTCTTTGTAGTTGTTTTTGACATAAATGGAATGTTTAAATTGTATTTCATTATTATCATGCATGGTTTAGTGGTTTTTCATTACAACATGTTTAGCGGGAAATTTTATTTACAAAGGTAAAATTATCACCCACTTAGTAATGATTCCCCCAAAATTTATTTCTAGCCATTGGTGTCTTGGGGATGAATCTTACGTCCAATTAAAATTCAACTACCTTCTCAAGCCAATGATGAGGGGCAGGATGTTACATGTGGTATCACTCTTGGCCCATTCAATTATTTTATAGAATAATGGAATCCGCTTTTTCATTCCATGACTAACAACTACTCTTCAGTTTGGTCGATCTTGGAGTTTAAATTAATTATGCTATATTCCTTATGTCAGGTTGGTAAAAAGGAGTATTATTATTGGGAGATGAAATGTATATCCTAAAAAAGACATATTTAACCATTTAATGTAGAACATCAAGTTAACATAGTGTTTTGTAGATAAGTGTTTTGGATACACTTATAGGATTTAAAATCTTATTTAAATGTGATTACCTAATGAGATTATCATGCCATAAATTTTCTAAAAGTCTTCACAGTTGGAGTGAACATCTCATTTTGAGAAATGATTTGATGATTTTTTTTTGAATTTTTAAAAATTTTAATATATGTTTCAAATGTATGATTTGGAAATGTTCATTGTTTGGGTATTTGGAAAATGGTTCAATTTTCAAAAGTAGTTTGATATTTATTTAAATGAATCTAGAAAATTTGGATTTTGGAAATAATTATTGTGATATTTATGATGTGATAGAATTTTAGATGTTAATCCTACAGTTTCTAGATACATAGATTAATGAAATTTATTATATTTATGGAAAATGGAACCCAACGTGTACTATATAAATCAACTAGAAGAAGATATTGAGAATGTGGTTATAGATGAGCCAGGAGTTAACCAACAGTTGGATCAGAGTATTGTTCAAAATTTTCATGCTATGGAAAGAGGGAATAATAGGGATGAACCAAAGAAAGCAGATTATTCATTCTAATTATATATGCATAATCCATCATATTTTAGGGATATTCAGAACCAGATAAGGAAGGGGTGTGGATGAATAAGATGAATCATATCTTAAATTTCAATGGCACATCAGAAGAGATAATGGTCAAGGTGGTTATGTATATGCTATATGACCTTGCATGCTAGTGACGGGATTTAGCTGTTCATTCTAAAATAGAAAAAGCCTTTATGGGAGGATTTTGAAGAATTTTTAAACAAAAAATTTTATCCTCACATGATCAGAGTTCAGAGAAATGTAGGCTTCTTCATCTTGATGATAAAAAATATTTCTATCACATATTATGGAGCTAAATTCATGAATTTTGTGCACTTTTCACCTAAATTTGATGTTAGTGCATCCTTAAAAGAACACATCATTGAATCGAGGATGAGGTATATGATTTGATCAAAAATTTTCATGATCTATATAATTGATTATATACAGATTGTAAATAAAGAAAAATGGAAGAATATAAGATCTTATGGTCTATAGAATGAGGAGGCATTTTGATACCCATGGGAAATAGAAACAGCTCTAATACTGGGAGCATGTTCCAGTAGGATGCATTTTTAAAATTTAGGGGATAGTTTCAAAATCCAATAATATGATCTATAAATATTCCTCCACATATTAAGAACCATCTTGTATTTTTTCATTGTGGTCGGTTCAACAACCTAAAGCTAAAGTGTAAAACACCACCTAGAGAAATTCAATAATTTCAATCAAATGGGGAAACATTAATGTTTTTGTCACAGTTTATTGAGGTTAGGTGTTCAAGAAACTTATCTTGTGTCACATGCATTGTATTCATCAATGGGAAAAGGAAAAAATAAACAATATTTTCAGAAAAAAAATAAATCCATTGTGATTTTTTCAATACCATGACTGCTAATGTAGTGAAATTTAAATAGGGATACGAGGAATAGTGGGCTGAGGGAAAGGAATTATATGGGAATGAGTAGGTTGTTTTCGATGATTATTTTGGACAATTAATAGTGTGAGGTATGATTATTTTTAGTCATAACATTATGAAAGATTTTTTTTATATGTGTGAATCCCATTCAATAATTTCTTCTCGTGATGTTGATTTACTAAGTATAAAAGTTGAGATAATTCCTTCAAATCAAAAACATAAATCTATTTTGGTCAAAGAGAATGTCAAGCCATTGTGTGATGTGAATATTATATAACTATTTATGTAGCTAATGTGAAATGGTATTTCATTTTGTTTTATAAATAATTATATGATATAATCATGTGTATGGATTTTTTACAACGTTCAAGGGTCACATCGATTATTGTACCATAATGGTTGGTTTTATAAATGATGATGGGCTCAGGAACCTATTTCTAGGATACTGAAATGTAAAAAAAGGTGCATAAAACTTGTTAAAACAACATGTTGGCACAATATTTTATTATTTTAAATCATTTTCTTTAGAATCAATTGAATAGATCAAGGGTAATAGTTTTCCAACAGTGGTTGATCAGTTTCTAGTTTCATTTCCCAAAATTTTTTCAAGGTTGCAACCTTTTTGAAAAGGGGAGATTATGATTGATCTCCTTCTAGTGACATGTCCTATCTCCATTCTATTTTATAAAATGGCACAAATAGAATTAAGGGAATTGAATGTTTTTTTGGATTATCTGGAAAGAAAAAGGTTCATTCATCTTGAAACATCTCCATGGGTAGTGCTAAGCTTGGTTTTCAAAATGTAAGATGTCAATCTTTAGCAATGTCAAGATTATTGTAAGATTAACCATGTTATGATGAATAAATCATATCCACATGCACACATTGATGATCTTTTTGTCCAGTTGAAGGGATCCTAGTGATTCTATGAACTGTACTTGTGACCAAGACATCTCCGATTATGGGTTTAGAAGAAGGATATTCTAAATATTTCTTTTACGAGTACATATGGCTATTTTAAATATGTGGTAATGTCATTTGGTGTTTAGAATGCACCAAAAGACTCTATGGAGTTGACATATTAGTGTATTTAAGGACAATGTTTGAGCATGAAAAACACTTGGAGACAATGTTGAGAATCTTGAGGGATCATCATATGCATGGAAAATTGTCAAAGTGTTTTTTGGATAAAATATGTATGTTTCCTTACCCATGTAATATCTGAAGAACGTGTTTCTATGGATATATAAATGATAAAGGTTGATATCCCTTGGAAACATCCATATAATGTATTCATGATATGGATTTTTCTTGGTCCGGATGGTTATTACCCACATTTTGTTCATGATTTATCCTGGATGGATTTACCTATGATAAATTTGACAATGAAAAATGTTCAATTACAATTGAATAAGAAATTACAAAAGTCATTTCATGAGAATAATGTTCACCTTAAATTATCACTAATAATTATTTTTCAAAATTTAATACAAGGGTATGTGGTGTCTTGTGATGCTTCAAGATTTGGTATGGAATGTGATCTCATATAGTGAAAACATATTGTTGCTTATATATCAAGGTATTTACGAGTTAATGAGATTAACTACACAATAAAATATTTGGAGTTAGCTAACATAGTCCACGTTTTTTAGACATGTCATTAGTACCTCATTAGTTAGAAATTTAATGTGGTTGTAGATTATAAGAGTTTGAAGATTTTTTTTTCAAAAGGGAATTTTAAACTGAGACAAAAAACATGGATGCATATATCCAAATATTTGACATTGAGTTGATGTATACAGAAGTAAATCCAAATTCATTGGAATAGATATTAAGCATAATTTAATATGCCTAGTTGGAAAATAAGATTCAGATGAGTGGTATTTCATTGTAGTGCTAGTTGAGATCTGCTTTGAATGTGAAGATCATGAAGTTACAACCTTTTTTATAGTTTCATTTGTTCTATTTTTTTAAGATGATTAAATGGGTATAGACATATGATGTAGATTGTGTGGATTTGAGGTCAATACTCAATAATGGGGATACCATTGAGGGAAAGAGGCTGGTTAGAAGATCAATGTTGTTGTTCATAAATTGGATGGTTGTACCTATATTTTTTCTAGAACAACAACTTCTTTCTTAACACCATTCAAGATGGGTTGTTCATCATAGGATAAAGAAGATTTACAAGGTTTTGAAAGAATATATTTAATATATCGGTGTAAAAATAAAGGTGGTTGAGTTTGTATTGATATTATTACATTTTTAGGAAGTTGAGGTAGAACCTCAGTGACCGGAAGTTATGTTGTAGTCTTTACCTATTTAGTTTGGAAATGTTGGAAGATATCTTTGTATTTTGTAACAGATCTCACAAGAACGGTTTGAAAACATGATTCCATATGGGTGATAGTGGATCATCTCACTACATCAGCTCATTTAATCACGCTTTAGGGTTCCCATATGATATAATACTTGTCAAAATTCAATATACAAGATTTGGTAAAGAGGCATAACATTCTGTTTTAAATCGTTTTATTCAAATATCCATGTTTGATGTATCATTTCACGAAATCATTACAGAAATAAATTGGGAATAAATTGAATATGATAACAAAGAAATCATCCTCATAAGGATGGTCTATCCAAAAGGACGATATAAATTTTTATAGACATGTTGTGGTCTTGTGTAATGGATTTTGGTGGCTCATGGGAAGAGAATGTACAATTAATGGAGTTTTTATAAAAATAGTTATTATACCTCGATATATATGTATCATTTTGAAGCATCTTAAGGGAATCCATGTCATTCTATAATTTTTTTGTGGGATACAGGTGAGAATTTACTAGTCGGGCTGAGCCGTGTCCATGAAACAATAGAGAAGATTCCGTTGATCATAAAATGGATGGACACAATTCAAAGCCATCAAAAATTGAATGTAGATCATCATCGATGACCATTTTTATTCAATTTGAGTGATATTTCTCTATGATATCTCCAAGTATTTGAAATTAGTGTTTCGAGAAACATGGAATGTCATCTCGTAGATACATATGCACAATTATGATACTTGGATAGACTGGTGAGTTGGTATATCAGTTGGAATTACCACCATGGATTATTGTTGTGCATAATGTATTTCCCATATCGTAGAATAAAAACTATTAACCTGATCTTAGCCATGTGATTTGATCAGATCATGTTGTCCAAGAGGAAAATTCTTCATTTGTGCACATTCAAGTGTCGATTGTGGATATGGAAGAGAAAGAATTTTTTGGAAAAATAATTGTTATATTTCGATTTTTCATGAAATACAAGGTTAGATTTAGAAATATAATTTTGAAAGAGAGAAGGAGATGATCATGAAATGGATCAAACACTTTTGGGAAAATGATGTTTTTCTACTATATGGGGATGGAAAGGGTAATGATGGGGAGAATATAGAACCACTTGTTTGAATCAATATATCATTTTTATCCTTTTTAAGTATATAATGTGTTTTGGTGTTGTTTGGGAGCGATTGAAAGTTGTGTCTAGTGTTTTGGAATTTTATAAGGGTGAACAGTTTGTGTCTGATTTGTGGAAATCACTCAACACCTACATGAAATAATGTATAATGATATAGGGTCTAAAGGGAAGAAACCCGGGAAGGTGAATTGGTTCTCCAAATCAAATGGAAACCTTAGAGAAACTGTGAAACTTTGGATTGTGGTATTTTCAATGGTTGGAACACGTTTTATATTGTCATAGGGGACAACCATGAGGGGTACCCCTTGATATAGAATATGGTGCGCATTTAGTGCAATATTTTTCTAACAATGTGCCATACAATTCACAGTTTAAAAAGAAGAAAAAAAAATTGGATCTTGGTTGGGATTAGACATTAACCAATATTTTTCCCCAAACCAACCATAACTTTAGATTTCTTCCTCCCAATCGCTTTGAGTCTTCTCTACTTATTCAAGAGGTGTTCTGATGGATTCACTTAGTGTGTTAAAGTTAAATTCTCACAGTGAGTCATTGTTCTTTGTTTTTATGCATGGTTTTCCTCAGATATACTTCTCCCTATCTCTTAGTGGAATAGATCTACTTAAAATATGGATAGTTCTAATCATTTGATATCGAATATGATTACATTTAGATTTTTTGTTGTTATGGGATGCTATAAATGGTTGGTGTTTAGTGATATGACATGTATTCATGGACTTTTTTCATTCCATTTATCATTTTTGACAAACATTTTATGTTGGTGGATTCAGTATCGATTTTTATATTTCCAATATGAAGGCTTAGTTTCAAATTTATATCATTGAGTTAAAGTGGTTGTGAAATTGTAGTTATTTTATACATGGAAAACCACTTTATTGATAGTATATAAAATTATAAAAGTTGAGTTTTTTTTGGAAGGTGAAATTGATACCATGAATTTAATATGATTATTTTAAAATTATTGTGTGTTTTTTTTGAATTTAAAATCAATTTCAATAAAAGCATGGTTTTGATGAAATACTTTTTTGAATGTTTTTCAATAAAATAAGGTTTTTATTTAAATGGTCGGACTGGTTTATTTTGAATTGGTAGTAGGCATAATGGTTATGTGTGTTTGTGTGCATTCATAATAGATAAATGTATGAAGTATTCCCCATTATTAGTTGGATGAATATGGTTTAGAACTCCCCTCCATAAAAATGGTTTTTTATGTGATGGATTAGTGAAATGGTTCTCTCTACTCATGAGTATAAAAAGTACTAGGTTGGAAGCATATTTGGATGTGTGGATTTTGTGGAACAGAATGTATTATAACAAAATGGAATTTATGAAATTGTTTTAGGGAAATGTTTCGTTTCTATAAATGAAACAAGATGTTTTTAGGAGATTATTTTATGATGGTTCATGCATATATTCTGATATAAACTATTTTAAAATTTCATTTTATAAATTTTATAACATGTTTTATCCAAGTGGAGTGAGTAGTGATGTCATTTGGGGAAAACTCTATTGAGTTTTTTTACTTACCCCAGCATTGGATTTTTGTTTCTTTTGATGATATTGTTTATTATGACCTAGGAGAATGTAATGTGTCACAGTTATGTAGTGGGGCATATCTATACATGGTATATATTTTGGATTGGATCATGGAGCATGTTGGAGATTTCAAATCATGGTTTCCATTGAGTTTATTTGGGTTTTTAGTATTCTCCTGTGTATTTGGTTGTTTTGTAGTCTTCTTATGTTGTATAATTTATAGTTCATTTTGATATAAATGGAATTTATGAATTTTGGTTCATTTTTATCATTCATCATGTAGTTTTTTTTGTTTAAGACATGTTTGGTTGGATATTTTATTTTTAAAGTGAAAATTGTCCCCCACCTCTTAATGAAGCCCTTGGAATTTATTGCTAGCATTTGGAACATTGGGGATGTCTCTTAAGTCCATGTTACATTCTACCCCCTAATCAATCAACTAAGTAGGGCAAGGATGTTACATTTGAATTCTTTTTAACCCCTATCATTTTATATTAACCCCTGGTAAGCTGGTTTAATCTTTAACCACGATTATAATTTTTTTTATTTTTAGTTTTCAATATGCTAAAAAAATAATCTAAACATATTAAATAATATTAATTTTTATGATTTAAAATATTTAATCCCTTTTATCAAATTCAATTAACATATGTGGTGGAATTTAATTTAAAATTAAACTTATAGTCATGATGAAAAACCAATTTTCAATGAAAATATTTTTCAAAGATTTATAATTTTTTATATAAAATTTAAATATAATATTTATTAAAATGATATTAAATCAAATAATGATAGTATAATTTAACAATTTTTACTTTTAAAATATTTTAATATTTTTGAACCTTTTAATTTCTCTAAATTAATAGAAACTTTTTAATAAAAATAATCCTTAATCATTATTCATCAAAAAAATTATCTTTTCATAAAATTAAAAAAATATCACTATAAGATAATTTAAATATGTTCTTTCAAAAAAAAATTAATTATATCAAATTAAATTTGTAATATTTGTAAAAATTAATTTTAAATTGAGTGGGAAAAAAATGGATGTGAAAATCGTTTTTGAAAAATATCATTTTTATGCATAAAATTTGATTTATTTTTATTGCATGCATGGTAAAAAATATAGTAATGATATTGCATTTGATTTAATATATAATATGAAAAAACTAATTAAAATCATTCACCAATAGTGAATAATTAAATTAATATGTGAAAAGGGATTTTTGTGTATAAAAACATTTTTTTAGAATAATAATTCTTATATTTCATTATTTATAATTAATTGATAACAAATCAAATTATGTTATACATGTGTAAACCTTATATATTTAATAATTTATTCAGTTTTATTTCTATAGATCAATTTAATTTCGAGGTTATAATGGTATATTATATTACGATATATTTAGATGAAGGATTTCATATATCTCTACCTATCGAAGATATTAAATTTATTTTAAAAGAAATATATAAAAAAACTCATGATGTTACATTAAAACCATATTAAAATTAAATTATCAATAGAAATTTTGTTACAATGATAAATTAAACTAATTATATTGCTTACTCATCACATCATTTGTTTCCCACAGAGCATTATTGAATTTTCTATTCCAACATATATATTTACCATGTATGAAATCTTGACCCATAATACATTATATATTTGATTGAATACATATTCTCATTTTTATTCATATGAAATATCATTATCCAGTGGTATTACCTCTTAGATTAGTACTTGGGATTGATCAGGCATGTATTTCCTCAGAAAATATACATAGAACACATTTTGATCTTGAGAGAGGATCAATGGATGAGCCAAGTGATAAACTACCATCCCTGATAAATCAAAATTTTTGAAAGATCCAATTCATATTGGGATCATATTTCCCTTCATTCAAAATATCATAACCATTTTCAAGGGATAATGTCCTAGAAAAAAATTCACTCCAACATTAAATTCTATATCTTGTCGATCGTTATCATCAAAACATTTCTATTAACTCTTAGCTACCATGATGTGCCGTTTTATGTCTCTAACATCATTTTACATTTCCTTATCAAGATCTGGTCCTAATAGATATCTTTTTACAACAATATCCAATCATGATGTATTTCCATACTTACTAGTATTGAGGTACACATAAATAACCATATAAAATATGAAGATAAATATATTATTGTATGAAGAGTCGACATGTGTATAGTGTGATTAAAAAAATATCATTGAATTATAGAGAACATGATCTCAGTATATCCTCAAGTGTTTCATTAGTTCTATAATATGTATCATTCATATATGGATAATATGATGTTATAAAGGTTAACTATGCTTCTAGAGACAGATCATCATTTTACAAAGAATATTAATTTAAAACATGGATCCTGGTAAGATTCAATAGAATTTGGAACTCCATGGAACATTACCATACCATTAAAGTATATTATAGCATGTTGATCAAGACATAAATCTTCTTATATAGCTATGATGTGTGGTGGAATTTTATGGTGAAAAACTATAACCCAAATATAATTATGGAATTTATATATTTTACAATGTCTGGGGAAAAAACCATGGTGGTTTTTTCTAATTTCCATTCCTATTTAGGAAACAGTTATAATATTGCCTTATACTTTTGTCTCTCAACATTAACTTGATGAAGTTCCATGTATAAAGTATCATATTCTATAATAACTCTATTCATGTTTTTATAATTTAAATACACTTTCATATCACTATAAATTATTGTAAATTTCTTAATAATAAATAATGACGATTTATGAGCCTCATATAACACCTCCTAATTCAAATCTAGTGTGTTGAAACATATACATAGTTCAGAAAATTTTCATTACAACATAATAAATGTTGAACTCCATGATATTTCCCACCTAATTTTTTATATCTTTATCTTAATATTTTTGATCTTTAAAACGCAAATGTAATTACAGTTTAAAAATTATATGACTAAGAGAATATTTATACCCTTCCTTTTTTATTTCGAGATCCATTCATTCTTCAAAACTAAATATGTGTTCTTCTTTAATCCTCATCATAAATAATCTTTCATTATATTTTCAACAAAATCCTTTTCCCACCATTTTTTACTTCTTAGGGTAGTAATATAGTTTTTTTCCTTTATATTTAATCATCACAACCATATTATGAGGCACATTTTTTCTCTTTTATAGTGATAATATACGTTAATATGCACATCTTTCTCCATATAAATATGGACTGTATATCATTAATGAAAAAATTACCACATCTAACTCTAAATAATGAGTTGTATAATTTCTATATTTAAAAAATAGTTTCTATAAGGAATAATATATGTTAAATCATGGTACAGTACGACTTCATTCGATTAAAATACACTCATCGTCTTTAATACCTTGTGTAGTAAACAACATCTGTTTTAAACTAAAATAATCTATATAAAGATTATAACATAGTCGTTAATTTGGAAGGTGTGAATATTAAGAACTAAATTATAAATATTTCAATGTTTATACATGTATAAAATAAATTACAAGGTAATATATTGACTATAAACTAAATAATAATCATTTTATAGAAATATAAAAGCCATAAAAAATTAATTTTTTAAATAAAACTATTTCGTTTCTTCTGAAAACTTTTGATGAAATATAATTTTGAAAAATTTTGAAAATTTATTTAATGAACATAAATTAATTATTTAAATAATAATATGTTATCTTTATAATTTTTATTCTTTGAAATTTTTCATATTGTTATCATTTGTTTACTAATAGTGACATATATTGATTTTTATTAAAAAATTACCTTTTCGTATAAATAATATTCAAAAATAAATTATAATTTATACTGGGTTTAAAGTATAACTATTAAAATTATATTATAATAAATACATTTTAGTTCATTGTAATAAATTTAATATTGAATTTTGATAATTGGGATTTCTATAATTATTAGAATGTTTTTCTTGAAATCGTGCTTTATCATCTCGTCTACTGGTAAACTTATAAACAAGATTATGCCACAAATGTGAATTGAATTAGAAAAAATAAAATATATATTGGGAATCAGAATAATTTATAGTGAATAAAAAGTTAAAAATAATTTTATACCTTAATGAATTTTGAGGAAACCTTAAAAATAAATTTCCACGGTTGTGCTACTATTGTGTTAATTAAGATAAAACTAAAAATATAAGGGTTAAAATTACATAAAAACTTGTCTAAAATAAATTTTATGGACATATTTAAACCATATAATATCTCATACTCGATAATACATCATTTTTATCTTTTTTTCATATTAAAAACATGGGAATACCTTTTTATTTCCTAAAATTACAAGTGTGTCATTCACATCATTTGTAAAAGGCCATCACCTTTCCTTTATTCTTTAAACCTTAAAAACCATTTGGTTAACATAAGACCCACTTGAATAACTTCACAAATTCCATAACCTCATTTTAGAGACATATTTTTTAAAAAAAAATTTCTGGGAATAATATAGATATAATCCTAAAGAGGGGGATTTAGAAGATTTACAATTCCTAAATATGTGTGTTTGTATTAATTCTTCGTCCACCTAAATAAAATATTTATCATTTACTTTTATCTAAAAAAACTAGTATATAAAGTGTAATCAGATTTAATTAAATTATTTTAATGGCCTATATCCATATCCTCTTCCATTAATTGAGAAATGATAACATCAATTGTGTATATGGCGACTATCGCCTCAGAAACCGATGGGATACGTTTTCCTTAACGACATATCACAGTGGGGTATAATGATGGATATATACTATATATATGATATTTATTACATAATTACACAAATTTATTCATTAAATAATATATTCCATTTTATTTTCCATTTCATATTGGATGTGATAACGTCGCTCGGGTGTACAACGAACAACCACCTCATGAAGTGATGTGATCTATTTTTCACAAATGATAAAAATAGATGGTATTAAGGATAATGTTAATGAATATATGAGATATACATGAAAAAATAGCATGCATATGACATATTTAACAATATTAGGATTTAATATATAATTTTAATTCTTCCTTTTTACTTAATGAATGATGATAATGTCATTCGTGTATGTGTAGACAACAACCATAACGAATTGATTTGACTCTATTTTCATCTCCACACAACATTAATTATTTATATAGGTTTATTTAAATAATAAATATTTCATTTATTATATTTTATCATTTTTATTGATAGTAAATTAATTACAACCATTCCATAATGATATTTGATAAATAGGAACATTACTCTAGTGTACGTTCTCCATACCATCTTTGTGATCATAATATAAATAATACTCCAATTATTTTCATGATTGGTATTAATAAATAATTGATATAAAAATATTAAAATTATATCATGATTATTATTCCTTATATTTTTAAATAATTATTTCATATAACAATAGCAAAACTACTGAAGTCATTTTTGAAACAAAAGTAAAATATCATCATAACAACCAACGTAAAAAAAATACATTAAGTAATTATATATAACATGTTAATAAGTGAATCAAATTAAAAAAATAACCATTAATAAGGTTATTAATATTGTAAATAATTAACATATATTTATTATTTAGGATGATAAATAATGTATGTGAGGAGCTAGACTCAAGGTATGGTACTTTATCTCAATTTCCCTTTATTGAGGAACATTGCCTTATTAAGAACCTAATCTCTTTTATATGGTGTTTATACTACCCCTTTGAAATGTAATATCATTAATACATAATAATAAATTGTATTTTATATTTTAATTTTAAATATTTTATCAATGTTTATTTTACATGAAAGACACCATGTGGTAAATAATTTCATAACATAATTTCTTTTCAGTGGGTTATATTAATTCTTCATTTTCCTATGATATTCTAAGATTATATGTATAATTAATATTTTTAATATTATGTTTTATTTAAATTTTTCTATATATATTTACATTTTATATAGATAATATAATCATTTATTAATTCTCACTTCAACGTTTTGGTCATTATAAGGGATTTTGTCTCAATTTGCATTTCATTAAGAATTTTTTGGTAATATGAACCTATTTTCTTTTAAAAAGTGTATATTCATTTCCATTTATTTATTTAACATGAAATAATATTTTATTGAGATTAATAATTTTTCAATTATGGGTTATCCATATTCATTTTACTATGAATATAAATATTTCTTAAACTACATATCATTCTAACAAAAAAATTTACTTTAAATGTTATTTGATTAATCAAGGATATATTGATAAATATGTGTTCTTTACTCAAATTAGATATTTGTTGATAAGGAATATTATTTATTAAAAAAATAAATTATTATATATATGAGGAGTAATTTTTTAATGTAGTTATAAGAGGGGACTGATTTTAGATATCCCCTTGACTCATTAACAGGTCACATGATAAAAATTAGTTAGCTAAATATGATGGGTTTTTACAAATTAGTTATAACATATCATGATTAAGGTCTACGAAGTAGAGGATTTCACGATTCATATGTTCATGATGAATAATAATTAACTATTTCCATTATCTAGAATTCATATATTATTCTTATCCATGAGTTTTTCACTATTATATTATCTATGGTTGCATTTCATTATCAGATTATTTATTAAATGGAATGTGTGTTCTGTTTTATAAATTATCAAATTGATTGTTCCTTATATAATTATTATTTTTACATTATTGATTAAATGAAATGTGGGTCCTATTACTTATATTTCATTTTTTATTATACTTTGTTGATTCATGATAATTTTTGTTTATGTACCCCTTAATGTGGATTTAAGATCACCCTTATTTTGTTTCCTATCACCTGTATATAAAGAATAATTATAGGAATGAGTCCAAGAATGCCATATTTTTTCCATTACTATGTTTTGAAACTTTTATCCCCCAGGTAAATGTGTATCATGTGTGTATCTGGTACCCCAAAATAGATAAACTAATCAGTCCTTTACAATTTGACCCCTTGTATCTATGCCACTATAATAAAATTTATATCAAACATGGGTTTCTGGATTCCAGGTCATTATAATTGGTATCATAGGATTTTTAGTAAAAACATTAAAAATAAGAATATGGAAAAACTATATTATGTATTATTACCCTCTAATAGAATATTAGGATGCGTATAGGAAAATATCCTATGTTTTTGGTATGTATGTGATTATGTGGTTTTTCCTATAAATATATCCACCTATGGATACATCATGTGAACATTGTTCTAGAATAATGGTACCAAGGGGTAATAAATATGAAATGGTATCATTGGTCTTGAACCAATCAATGCCTAGTGCATGAAAATTGGAATTACTCGGCATCTGGTTTGAAACAAATTTAGTATATGGTTAGGATACTCCACATTTTCATTTTTTATAATTATAAAGGGTTTTAATATTAGTATATCCTCAAGGAAACCATTTTTATAATCATGAGATTAACAATAAAAAATTTAATTTATGTTATATTTTACACCATTCTTGTAATTATACATTATGATTTAATATTTATAATATTATGAGCTAATCTACCATATTAAATTGTTTACAAATGGTTCCTAGAAGGATAAAGGGTAATACTACTCAGGTACAAAGTAGATATTTCTATATTGTGAAAGATAATATAAAAAATATTGTATCTATGAAATGTATAGATATATTTGTTTAAGATTAATCTGGTTATGAAAAATAACCTTTCTCAGATAGAGAATCCTATTCCATGATGAGATTATCCTATGATGTATCACATTATATGAAATAATACCCCATAATTTGGTGAAACTAAAAATCCAATTGTATCTGATCAAGGTATTGCGTCCTAAAAGAAAATATGAATGGACATGGTATGTGGTGAAAATTAAAAGGTCACACTAAAATTTTATTTTATAAATGGTGATGCTAATCAATGGCGGTGTTTATTCTAGAATACTATAGGGGAAGTGAATATATCACTCGTGGATTGGAAATATTTTAAGGATGCATTCATTTAAAAATATTTCCCTTATGAGAAACAAACTGAAAAGGAGTAAAAAAATCCTTAGCTTTAATAAAATTGAAGATGAAATTGTTGCTGAGTATGAGGATACCATTACAAGGTATTATAGGTATTTTATGAATTATAAATGTAGGACAGAGCACAAGATTGAAAATTTATTTATAGCAAAGATGCTAATTCTATTAAGGGAGTTGGTCCCTCAAACATTTTTACCATATGAGGAAATAGTTTTCTATCCATTAAAATGGAGAAGAACTTTTTTAGGTCTTATTTTTTAAAGAGGAATCTATAAAATAAGAGGTTCTATGAGAACCATGAGAATGTGAATGTGGATATAAAGAATAAAAGAATGCTGTCATTTCCCAATTGTAAAAACTCAGGAAAATCACATTAGAAAATGATGTAAGATATTAGGAGTTTTTAATAAGTGTGGATATAAGAGTAAAAAAGATAAAGAATTCATAGTTAAGAATTAAAAAACTACTATTTTGTTTTTTAAATATAGGCAGATGAGGAAATATGAAAACAGATTCCCCAAGCATCAAGGGAATCCATAACATATGAGGCTGTGGGAAGAGGTCCTTAATTATCTGATCAATATAGCTGAGGATTATGTAACTTCCCAGAATTAGGTTCCACTACTTCGTTTCTCTAAGATGGGTCATCACATGACGAAAAGAGTGCCTCCCCATATTCCATTGTTTTTCTACTAGTGGTGAGGGTCTAATAGGTCACAGTTGGAGACTAAACCTTCATCACCAGAGTAATCCAAAACATATAATAATTTAAATAAATGAAAAAATTTACCACAACAATAACAAGGAAAAATATCAAAATCCCATAACTAGGTACATCCGTTTACAACAGTAAATCATTCCATGCGATGCTACAATACCATGTGAAAAAACCCCAAAATAATGAAAAATAACAGAATCCCCAAAATGGACTAGAATAAAAGTTTAGAACCTCACCCATACATGTCCCATGTCAAACTCATCTCCCTAGAATAGGTCCATATCCCTTTTCCTGACCCACAAACATAAAATCTACTCGGGTACCGAATGACAGCCCGAGAAGTGTGTGAGTATAACTAAGTAGGCCCCCACCAACAGTGTCTACAAAATATACAGCAAGGTAGATAATTCACGCAAGTGATATATAATGACATGTAAAGATATACAGTTCAATAAGACATTATAGACTATGTTCCTTAAACTATATCACCACTAACATTGGGTTCACAAGATATGCACTTCCTGATTTAATATATTATTTTCATATGTTCAATGTGTTAGGAATATTTAATATTTTCATGCATATGGGAATAAAATCAAGTCCTATATCACTGGGCATCACATTATAATAAACCCCTAATCCTCACCTTGATGACTCAGTCCGGGTGCAATGCAACTGCTAGGGGAATAAAACTATTTCCCCTTCCCTAAACCATTCATTTAGGGTTGAATATCGAACATTATTCCAACTCAACCCATGGTTGTAGAACCTCAAGTCGATACCAAACTCAACCAAGCCATGTGCACATGATTATTTATCATTCACCACAATCAACTATAGCCAACAACATTTACCAGATCACAAGATTATCAATAAATGGTAAATTACCGTTTTTCCTCAATACATTATCAAATTCATCATTTACATTACATAACCCTTTATCCCCATTTCCCATTTCACATGCTTATCTAACTATGCAATTGAATTTATAATTCTAATCCCTTTGCATTCCCCCTTTAATCAATTTAACCCTTTTTATACAAACCAAACAACTTATGAGGCCACTACCCAACCTTAGTGTATGACTAAAACCCCAATTGCACTTCCTATAAACATATTAATATAATCATCATTGCCTCTATGTTATCACACAATGTCCTACACTTACATAGATAACCCTATGTCTGAGGAAATATCAGCACACCCCATGGGTGCCCCCAAAATAGGTTACATCATCCTCCATGCATTCCATAGAGGTCATGGGGGTTTCATTATGTCATTTACACACCCAACACATCAAATCATTTAACATTCACTTGGAAATCATCAAATTTAGCCAATAACAACAACCCTACATTCACAAATCTACATAAAACCCAAGGGATATAGCTTGTAGACCACCTACCTTTATTCTATTGGTGAACACCCTCTCAATCAAAAAAATAGATATTGATTCATCCATCCATTGAAGATTGACCATAAACATCACTAAAAATAAGTATTTGAGAGCATTTAATGGAGATGGAGAAGAAATAGAAACCCTAAACCAAAAAAAGCAAGAGGAATGTTAGCCTTACCCGAATCATCAATCTGCAACCATAAGAGCACCAAACGAAATGATGATTAGGTAGATTGATAATTGGAAGCTCTTGGAACTTTTGGGGGGTCACTAGAGATGTAAGAGGATGAAAGGAGGAAAATCCAAACTGACAATTATTTCCTTGTAATGTAATTTTGGTAATTTTTTTGAAGATTCCTAGCCGCATGGTTTACCCCCATGGGGTTCCAAGTTATACGCAAACCCTACAGTGGATACTTCCCACACACCATTTCTCTTGCATGGTTTGCCAGACCATGAAAAAAAACATGAGGATTTCCACTTCCCTCATGGTCTACCCTTACATGGTTTTCCAAACCATGTGAAAACCATGAATATTGCCAAGAAATCCCCCCTTTTCCAACTTTTTCTTGTCCTAAACACCTAGAACACCCTCACACTTCACATTTACTTGAAAAAACAGTTAATTAACCAAAAAATGTGTTTAATATTGAAGCATAAACAAGAATATACATTATGGGGTGAATCTAGGATCTTACAACCTTCCTAGCATATAACAGCTCGTCCTCAAGATGCTCTTTCTGAGAATCATCACGTTTCTGAAACAAAAAGGTCACTCCACTGGGACCGCATATCAGACTCCCACTCCCTTGTTTCCTCCTGAATGTTTCCATGAATCCATAGAACACAATACAAGGTCAAAACCTTTCCTCGAAAAATATTCTCATTGTGATCCACAATAGAGACTGGGGGCTCCTCAAAGGATGCATTAGCCTCAAGCTCGACATCCTCATAATTTATCACATGAAACAAATTAAGGTGATATTTTTGGAGTTTTCAAACATGGAAAAAATCATGCATCCCACTATACTGGTGTGGAAGATCCAGTCAGTAATCCATGGTTCTAACCCTCTCCACAATCTTATAAGGCCCCACATATATAGGTGCCGACATTCCCTACTTCCTATTCAATGGTGACCAAACTTAGGCGACACCTGAAGAAACACACTATCCCCCACCATGAACTCATGTAGTCTATGAATATGATCTGTATAAGAATTTTTCCAACTCTATCTTATTTCTATAATCTTTTGAATCAAACGAACCTTCTCCAACATCTTTTGCACCATAATTAGTCCTAATAGATCAGAGTCTTCGACCTCTAACCAACACAACGAAGATCTTGACGGTCTCCCATAATGTCTCTCTAATGGTGAAATCTGAATTGTATCCTAAAGGATATTGTTTTAAGGAAACACAAAAATTGACAAGTGTTTTCTCCATAGACCACCAAAATCAAGAACACATTCTGTCATAATGTCTTCTAATACCTGAATTGTACGCTCTGACTACCCATCAGTCTGTGGGTGGTATGTTCGACTAAAAAACACCATGCTATTGAGTGCCTTCTGTAGTCCCATCCAGAAGTGTGAGGTGTAATGTCGATCATGATCCGAATCAATGCATCTTGGAATACCATGCAACCACAATATTTCAAAAACATACAATTACCCAAACTAGTCAACTATATAGGTCTCTTGAATCTGGATGAAATGGGCCACATTGGTCAGTCGTTCTACCACCACCCAAATTTCATCATTATTCTAAGGTGAACTTAGAATACCCACAATTAATTCTATCGTGACATCATTCCACTTCCACTATAGAATATGAAATGAGTGAAAAAAACCCACGTGGACGCTGATGATCAGCCATCTTATGCTAACAGTTAAGGCATCATGCCACCACACTCGCAACTTCTTTATTCAATATCGACCACCAAAACCACCTATAAATATTGGGGTACATCTTAGTGAAGACTAGATTCACATCCCACATTGATGCATAAAACCAGTGCATAAACTCTTCCAGTATATATTTAAGCACCATAACATGACCATGAATATAGGAAACTCCATTAGAACTGAAAGTGCAACAAAAATGTTAATCCCCACGTTTTATACATTCCTTCATAGACAGACACTCTGAATCCAAAACTAACTATCTTTAACTCATATTAGAAGCATCAAATCAGTTGCTATAGATGAAAGGGATGCCTTTTTGTGCCTATACTATACCTCCAGACACATTCAGAAAATAAGGCCATCATCACCCACTCTAAACCGGATTCTTGAACTACCTGATTCTATGTCTTCTAGATCATAGGATCAGTGACACTATACCCTTTCTCTAGTGTTTACAGCAATTCCAAATCGAAGGTATACAAGTACTTGACCCACCTTCGTAGTCAAAGATTCACATCCTATAGAGAGAAGATGTATTTGAGACTTTTATTGTTGATGAACATCGTGAAAGGTTTTCTGAACAAATAGTGACTCCAACACTTACAGTCATGAACCATTGTTGAAATATCAAGGTCAAGAGTATGATAATTCCTTTCACATGGTCTCAACTGTCTCGACCCATAAGATACTGCCCGATCATGCTGCATCAAAAATGCCCCAGGTCTGACACCAGACACATCATAGAACAAGGTGTACCTCTTACCTGGTTTGAGTAATAATAAAATTCGGTACGATAGTCAACTTATTTTTCTTCTCCAAAAAAACATTCTAACAAGCCTCTGACCAATCGAACATTACCCCCTTATTTCTTATTCATGTGATTGGAGTTACGATAAAATGGAAATATCTAATAAAACTTCGGTAATAACTATCCAAAACACGAAAACTCCAAATATCAGAGACGTTCTAGGGCTGCTCCCATGAAATCACTGCCTGCAACCCATCTGGATCCACCGACACACCTGAATTAGATATGATGTGTCCCAAAAAGTGCAAAACATCAATACAAAATTGATATTTTCATATCTTGGCATAAAACCTATGCTCTCTTAGTGTGGTCAATAATATTTCATAATGTTTGGCATGATCTCCATGCGTTTTGGAGTATGCCAAGATGTCACAAATGAAGAAAACTACAAAATAATCCTAATACGGGTGATATATAACATTCATTAGATCCCCATTGTGATTTAATATGATGTATAAACCCCTTAATCTCTAATTCCTCTAAATGAAACTTCAGTTATTGGAGCCCTACTGGCACCATTCAGTAAGGTTGAATAGAAACTAGCTTCGCTCTTGGCAATGATTCCATCGTAAAATATACATATCTCTCATGTGGAAATCCCATGTTGTCCTCAAGAAAAATATATTTAAAATGATCCAAAATAAAAGGGAAGACTGGATGTCCTTTCTCCCCATCGTCTAAAATAATGCATGCCACTTGGGCTACATGTTCTCCTAACTGCTGGGATAGAATCCCTGTACGGCCCGATCAAGTATCCCACTCACCACGAAGGACATAAGTAATATCGTCGTGAGATGTGAACATTAACTAATGCCTTTAATAGCTTATATGGGCTTGATATAACACCTACCAATCCATCACCATGATTAGTTCAAAACCTAACATCTCTTCTATAAATATATACCACATAAAATGAAACACACAAATCTCCAGAGCTCAATAAAAACGTTGTTTGATGTCCTTGACTTGTACACCTAGTGAAATATCAAGAGACATTACCCCACATGATGTTTCTATAGTTAAGCCCAACACAACTACAAAAAGTGTATAAATAATTGAATTCCTAGAACCTATGTCAAATAATGCACTAGAAATCATGGAAGGTACCAGAATCATACCTCGAACAGTAGATGGTCTTGCCTCACCACCTTCAGGTGTATCTTAATCTTAATGGATATGGCTTTACCCTTTACCCTGGGATCTAGCCTGAGTACCTTGCATAAAAATGCTCTGTTAGTAATGATGATATTTCCATAGAGTTCCATGTCCATGACCTCTACATGTATGACCAACAGAGATCCAACTGCCTCTCTAATATGGGGTAACTAACCCCCTGCCTACACCTGTCATATGAATCTGACCTTCATCATTCAATGACTGTCATGGGTTCCTGCAGAACCTTTTCACATGGCCTATCCTTTTGCATGCTCGGCAGTAGACTGGTGGGTTGGTATAGTGGTCATGCTTTTGCCCTCACCTCCCTCTCTAATAATAGAAGACCCGGTCCCTACCTTGAGAAGGTGACCACTCTTCTGACTGCTATTCGCACTTACACCTTGCTGAAAGGCTCTAATCTGGTGCTTCCTACTATCAAAATCCACACCAAATTCTCATCCATCTGGTGCCACACGTTCACTACATGAATCTCCCTTCAGGTTCCCCTCTAAGATAAGGTCTTGATCCACTACTACAATGAACCATTTATGATGAATGATATTCACCTGAGATCTGATCTCATGTCTGAGCTCATCCTAGAATCATTTCTCTATGGCTACCTCGTCTCATATCAATGACGGAACGAAGCATCTCAGATCAATGAAATGACTCGCATAGTCCATTACCATGATTTTACGCTAATTCAACCACATAAAATTTTTAGTCTTCCCCTACCTCAATGTTTTTGGGTATAAGTGGTCGAAAAACATCTCCAGAAAATCCTTCCACATCATTCCCACAACCTACACTATTTGGGCCATAAGGTCCCACCAACATTTTTCTTGACCACTAAGTATATAGGCTGCCAACACAAGTCACTTATTGAGGGGAGTCTCTTGATTTCAAAAAATGGTTTGGATGGAATCTATCCAAAATATAGCTGCTTCTAGCCTACCCAGTCCTGTAATGGTTAGAGGGTGCTGCAGATGAAACTCCCTGGCCACTCAAACATTCTAGGTGAATCATACCCTAGGTATCATTACATCATCTCTATAAAACAAGTAAATTTCTCCCTAAACTGATCTTCCTTATCAAATTATATCACCACATTGTAATTCTCCACTACTAGATGAGTGTTCTGATCAATGTCCTCAAGTCTCCCAACTGGCACAAGGCATTTGGGTGGAATTTATCTACAATTCCATGCATGGGCTTTAGAATAGAAATATTACACTTTTACAAAGGATAAAATACATATAGGTAAACTCATCACTTTCCACAACCAAAACAATTCACAAACACTACCCAGAAAATCCCACTCACAAACAGATCACCACCCTTGGCCATCTCTTAGAAGGCCATAGATAACATGGGTTTCTAATACTCATAGTTACAAGACTTATACTTTACTCCCATCCAAAGCCATTTCTGTATCCCAATTTACTCTTACAATAGATTATTCCATTTTCTTCTTTATTAATCACCATTTTCTAATTACTACTTGCGCATTTGAATTTCCTTTTTACCCATTCATACCATCCCATTAGGCACAACTTCATTACTTTTAAGAAAACATATGCATATTATCCTTCATATCCAGCACACCCATCCCATGTGTGTACTTATCATGATGAATGTCACCTACCTACCTCGGTGCCTAGAATGATTCATGAATGCAGAACATTGTACCTTTTTGTCCAAGAGATAAATATCTCAAAACTGTCAAACCACAAAACATGTTCATCACCCAATGTTGAAATATCATCAAATATAACAACAATCAAAAAGAACAACAACCCACTCCCAAGATGACTTGGTATTTCCCCTATACATGGGTTAGCTACTCCCAAGAAAGAGATCATTAACAAGGCCCAACACTTTCCTAAACTCTTTTATACCATCCCCAATTATTATGAATGATAAAATAACTCATATATGAGAATTTGTAAAATCCTTGACCTGGGGACGAATATTCTAGTGTCCCAAGCCAAGTCATCACACGACCTCAAGTGAACCTCTCCATTGTCCATAGGATGCTGACTAGCAGTAACGGTCTAATAGGTTATGTGGGGAGACTACAACATCATTACAAGAGTAAGACGCAACAGATAATAATTTAAATAATGGAAACAATAGACCACAACAATAACATTCATAAATAGACAAATCCCAAAACCGTGTACAACTATATAAAACAAAAAATCATGTCGTGCGATGTTACAATGCCACGTGAACAAAACCCCCAAAGAAAAAAAATAGTGTAATTCCCAAAATGGTATGGACTTCATGTATTGACCATCAACCATACATGTCCCTTGTCAAACTAAACTCCATAGTATATGTCTCATACCATTATCCAAATCTACAGGCATGAAATCTTCTCGGGTACCCAACGACGGCCCGAGTAGGGTATGAGTATAACTCATTAGGCCTCCACTAGTGATGTTTACAGAATATCCAGCATGGTACATAGTGCTTGAAAGTGATAAATAATGAAAATGTTACGGTAAAAAGTTAAATAAGACATTCTAGATAATATTTTTTAATCAATATTACCACTGAGTATGGGTTCACAAATTAGGAACTTCATGATTTAATCATCCCTTTTCTTGTATTCAAGGGATTGGGAATATTCAATATTCTCAAGAATATTGCAATAGAATCAAGTCCTATCTCACTAGGCATCACATTATAACAAGCCAATAATCCTAACCTTGAAGCCTCAGTTTAGGTGGAATGTAAACATTAGGGGAATAAAACTCCATCCACCTTCTTAAATTGTGCCTTTTGGGCTGAAGCTAGAACATCGGTCTAACTCAACATGTGGGCATATAACATCAAGTCGATACCCCACCCAGCCAAGCCATCTGAACATACTTATTTATCATTCTCCACAATCAACAATAACAAAAATCATTTACCATATCACTAAAATATCAATAAAAGGGAAATTAACATTTCTTCTACAATTCATTAACACATTTTTCATTTTTATTAATTAACCATTTATACCCATTTTCCATTTATCATGCCTATAACACTAATAATTTTCATGTATAAAGATAATCCCCTAGAATTTCCCCATTAATCCATATAACCAATTTTATTCCAACCAATAAATTTATTAGGCCATTAATAAAACTAATTGTATTACTAAAACCCCAATTATATATCTTATAAGAATATTAAAAAAATTTTCATGAGCCCTATGTTCTCACACAATGACATACACTTACTTAGGTAACTCTAGGTGAAGGGAAATATCATCACACCCCATAGGTGGCCCCAAAATACATTATATCGTCCTCTATGAATCCCTTGGGGATCATGAGGGTTTCATTAGGTAGTTTAGACACCTAATAAATTACATAATTTCAACGACACCACAAACTCATCAAAATAGAGAAATAATAACAACCTTGCATGCACAAATCTATATAAATCCCAAGGGATATAACATGTAGACCATCTACCAAGAATCTGTTGGAAAAAACCCTCTCAATCGATGCCTTATACATCAATTCAACCAAACGTTGATGATTTACACTAAACCTCAACGAATAATAAGGGATTTAGAGCTTCTGATGGAGATAGGGAAGAAATAGAAAAACTATACCAAAAAGAAAAGAATGGGGGAGGTTAGCCATACCCAGATCTTCAATATGTAACCAAAAGTGCTATAAATATCGCTTAGATAAGGGATATTAATCCCTGGAATCTCTTGAAACTTTTTAGATTCACTAGGGAATGAGGAGGAATGAATGATGAAAATATAGAGTGGCCCTTATTTTCCCGTAATGGAATTTTTTATTTTTTTAATGGTTCCAGGATGCATGGTTTCCACCCACAGTTTTCCAAATCATGCATAAAACATGTCGAGTATACTAACTATATGCCCTCTCTATATCTTGGTTTTCTAGGCCATGTGCAAACCATGAAGATTTCCACTGCCTGCATAGTCTCCCCTCACACAGTTTTCCAAGTCGTGTGAAAATCATTCGGATTTCCCCAAAAGCCCCATTTCCCCCTTTTTTATGTCCTAAACCCCTAGAAGAACCCTAAGACTTCACAATGACTTAGGATAACACATAATTATCAATAAACAGGTACTAAAACTAAAACATTAAAAAAATAACTTACATAAGAATCTTGGAACATACATTTAAGTACCCAATCATGTGATGGAAGGTACATTAATCCTACCTTCAAATTAATGTAACGATTTATTTGATTGGGGGTACTCATTTTATTTTATATAGATCCAGTTTCTTAAAAAAACAGATATTTTCCTTTTAATTTTATAATGGAGTTATCAGTAACAACTCACATGAGAAGTTACACTGCAATAGGGATGTATCAATATATCCCCACTAAAAATCATAAATATTCATTATTTTGAGAACTTATTAACATACATTTGGTTCACATTTATTTAATACATGTAATGGATTTAATTTCAAAATATTATAAAAATAATTATTTTAAGAATAATTAAATTATGATTCCTGGTGAAGATATAGAATTACTTGTCTTTAGATAAGAGATATATTCATCCAAGACATGTTTAGATTCACCCCCAGTAGATCTAGTGAATATGATTCTTGGTGAATAAGAGAAGACACGATCTTGAAATATAAAATGTAATATTAATGTTTAGGATTTACATATTATACAATAATACACTGATGTATTTTATATAGAATCACCTTAACATCCCCCAGAGCATGAAGTTGATATTTCTATTAATTTAGTCCCATATTCAAGACTGATATTAATGAGTCCATATAAAATGAAAAAGATGGAATTAGTGTAGTTGAAGAAACCAGTATAAGAGTTATGTTATAAGGGATTTACTCACCCATGTGTTTATCCATGGGGAACCCATGTTATCTTCACTAATAAGGATGATTTACCCCTATGATTGCTCATTTGTTATATTGAAATAAATGCTATTATAATAAATAACATGTATCTTATTCCTCGCCTGGATGACAAATTCTAAAAACTTCATGGAGCATAGTATTTTTAAATGATATAATATTGTTCTAGGTGTCATCAATTATGATGAAAGAAGGAAGATATTCCATAATAAATCATTTTGAATAAGGTATAAAGGTTCTTGGTTCAAATAAATTTCATATGGATTGACTAATGTTCCCTATATATTTATGGATCTAATGATTATATTATTTGAGGAGAATATTAATGATTTTATTTTGGTATCCACTAATGATATTTTGATGTATTCTAAATTATATGAGGACCCTGAGAATCACTTGTTTATCATTCTTAAGACCCTTAGAAGGAAAGATTTATATGGTAATTTTAGTATGCGTCATTTCAATGTTCAAGAACCTTCTATTCATGGACATATTTTCTCCAATTATATGATCATATATTATTCATCATGGAAAAAAAATATCCAAATAATTACCTACACTGATGAAAATAACCATGGTTTATAGTTCCATTGGTTCGAAAAGTAATTCTCAGCTCTTCATTAAAAACTTTTTTTAATTAGATAACATAATAACCAAGTTTATATGAATACGGTTTAAATTTTTTAAGGAAAAGGAATGTGAAGAATGTTTTTATGAATAATATAAGAGATTGGTTAATGCTTTTAATTTCACACTACCATCTAGAAATGATGGGTTTGTGACATATAGTGATGCATCATATAAAGGACTCTATTGTTGCCTAATGAAAAATGATAGTGTTATTTAATATGGATCAATGAAATTTAATTCTAATGAAAATAACTACCCAACCCCTAATCATGAGTTTGAAGATTTAATATTTTAATTTAATATTTTAATAATTTATCTCTATGGTGAATGGTTTGAGATACACAGATATCAAAAAATCCAATTATACATATTTCCAAAGAAAAATCTCAATACTATACAAAGGATATGGCTCTAGGAACTCAAGTATTTTTATTTCACAATAAACTAACACACATGGAATGAAAATATTTATTAGATACATGAAGTGGGACATATCATGGAGTTCTAAACCAAATGAGGATTGAGAGTCATAAAATGTTCATATATCTAGTAAATATATATATGGGAATTATTATAGAAGGGGATACATCACTAATTTTTCAAATGATTAGGATTACATATATATTAGAAATGATTGGATGTTTTCAATTAGAGGATGAGTAATTTTAGAAAACAAACTAATTATGTGAATGATAGGAAATTAATCAACATCATATGTGAAGATAATTTTCTATCATTAGGAAATAGATATTGTGTTATATCTATACCTAAGATAAAATGTGAATTATTGGATGATTCTCATATATCAAACATCTTTGTAAACCCTAGTAGTATAAATAAGTATATGTATTTTGGGGAAATTTTTTGATCAGATAACATGAAGTGGAATATTAATAATTATATGTCTATATGTTCAGTTTTTCTACATGTTAAAGCAGTGAGAATACATCCTACAAGAGTCATGAATCCAAATCCCATTCTTGTGTGGAAATATGATGAATTTACTGTATAATTTTTAATAAGACTACTATAGACTCCTAAAAATAATGACACGTTATGGGTTATGATTGAGTACCTAAAATAATCCTCACATTTATTCACTATAATATAAAAATAACATCTTGAGAACCACACAAGGCTCAATATTAACAATGTTATAATACATTATGAATCACCTATTTTAATTGTTTTTTATCATGATCCCCATTTTAAATAAAAAATTTGGAAGATTCTTCAGATGTATTTTGATTCTAAAATTAATTTGAGAAATTCCTACCAACCTCAAACTGAAGGATAGAATGAGAGGATTATTTAGTCAATTTAAGAAATATTTAGGCCATTCATGCTTAACAATGATGTTATGTGAGATCATTATTTTATATTTTTATATTTTTTCTATAATAATAGATTCTATTCAAGTATTCAAAATTTCTCTATATGAAACATTATATTGAAAAATTTATCATAATCCAACTGGTATGGATGATTTTGGTGAAAATAATTTTTATTTCAATTTTCTTTGGAGACACAGAAAAAAGAAATGTCTATTCATGATCACATTAAATAATATCAATCTAGGAAAAAGTGTTTTCTTGATAACCAGATGAATGATTTGGAATTAAAAGTTGGATATCATGTTTTTTGGAATATATCTCCAGGGATGTTTGTTATAAGGTTTTTTTAATAATGTAATGATAATACCTTAGTATATAAGACCCTTTTTAATCCATGTATTAATGGGAAATTATTCTTATCATTTTTTTATTTTAACCATGTCTATCAAAAGTACATGATGTGTTTCATATATCGTTGTTAAGGATGTACATGCTTTAACTTACACATTTTATCTCCTATGGTGAAATTGAATTTAAACAAGGTTAATATCCCTGAAAACCCCATCCAAATTATTGGTAATAGAGTGTAATTATTAATGAATCAAAATACACATTTTGTAATGGTGCATTGGAGAAGTCACAAAATGTAGGAAGTGATATAGTATGTAGAGGATGTTATGAAGAATAACTACCCTCATATCTTCAGTATGTAATATAAAAAATCCATGATAATGAAATTTTTCCATGAAGGGATAATTTAACACTCTCAAACATTATGTCTTATTTTCATCTAAATAAATTCATTCTCTTTAATATCTTGTGATGTACACAACATTGGGTTTAAATTAAAATAACCCATTAAGAAAACATAACCTAGACATTATGTTGGTGGGTATGAATAATAATAACGAAATTATGAAAATTATATGGTTTATAATTGTATAAAATTAAATATATTTAAATATATTTATTCTAATCAAAATAGTGATAATTTTATAGAAAAATAATTTTTTCCTGAAAAATATATATGTTTAATTAATATGGTTTGTTTGTGTCTTACATAGTTAAGATAAAATTAATTTTGGAATCATTTTGAACATGTATTTTATCATATCAACATCATTTTTGAAATTAAAATATCATAATTGTCATAGGGTGAATTTTTATATTTTTCTAGAATTTTTTTATGAAAACTGAACAGTAGTAATTTTTATTTAAATAATGAATTTTAATTTAAATTATTTACAGTTTTATATTATATCTTAATTTTATTTTAATGTGAAATAATTAAAAAATTGTTATAATAATAATAATTTAGATCATTCAAACCTATTTCATGTTTAATTGTGTTATCCAAAAATTATATACATATGTGATTTTTCTCTTTAGAAACACTTTTTAATTACATCTGTTAGAATACTTTTTAAATTTCATTCACACAATTATATGAATTTAATTTTTTAAAATTGATTTAATATTTCAACTTATAATAATTTTCCTTTTGAAAAATAGTCAACATAATGTTTTACTATATTCAATAGTGGATACGGTAAAAATTAATATCCACTATTAATGTAAAAATGGGGTTACCAATGGTTAAACTAAAAAGAGAAGGGTTAAATTGACATAAAACCTTGTATAAAAACTATTTTATTGAAATATTTTGACATTATAATGTCTAATTATTGATAATAATATATTTATGAACTTTTTTTTCATTTTATAAACCTGGGAACACCATTTTCTTTTCCAAAATACTACTATGCCACTCACCTCTCATATAATAGGCCACCCTCTTTTATCTTCTTCACAATATCAATACATTTTTTCATAAAATATATACTATAAACACATCAAAATATTCATCCCATAATTATATAATCCTTGGTGTTATTATAAATCCATTCTAGGAATACATTAGGTATAATCCTAATGAGGTGGCCTGGGAAGAGGTAAGATTCCTAATAGTGCCTTATTATTTTATTTCTTCTTCCAACTCAATAAAATCGTGTTAATTTATGATTATATAATAAAAATAGGGTCTAACATAAGAATACATTATAATATTTTGATTAAATAACCTATATCCATCTCATATTCCCTCAAATGAGAAATGATAAGATGAGTCATGTGTATGGCGAACTACAACCTCGTGGACTTATGTGATAATTTTTCCATCAACACATTTCATAGTTTTTTTAATTATTGATCTAAAGAATATATTATATATATATATATATATAATAATACCTATGTATTATTTATATAATATAAAACATTTTACATTCCATTCTGTAGGGGATGTGATAACATTGCTTAGGGGTATGGCGAACTACTACCTCCTGAAAAGATGTGAATAATTTTTCACTAACACATTACATGGAAGGTAATGAGGATAAATTTAATGATTATATGAGATATAAACGAATTAATTAAGGAACCAATTACATATTGGCCATTCAAAAAAGATAATATATCATTTTCCTTCATCAATTTTCAGTCACATAAAGACAATGACATTATTCGTGAATGTGTGGACTATCACCTTCAAGAAGTGAATTGAATAACTTCTCATCACTAAACCATATAGATGATGTATATAAGATTATTTTATGAAATAATATTCTATATATTATATTATGATCAATTTTTAGAGATAAAATATTACTTACCTCCTTTAATTAAATATCATTGAAAAATGGAAACATTATTAATGTGTATATATGGTCTACAATATTGATTATCAAATCGTACATAATTTCACAAAGAATAATTCATGAATTGTATTAAATGAATAAATTATTTATAAATATGACAATTACTATTTTATTATTATTTTTTATATTTTATCATAATGGCCTCTTAGATCTATAGTAATCTTTTTCTAATCATTTTTGACACATTAGTAAAATATCATCAAAAAAGCCAATGTAAACATAATTGATTTAGAAATTGTATAAATAATGGTAATAAGTGATATAAAATGAATAATAAACATGACATATTTTGTTATGAAATAAAATAATTAACATTAATTTATCATTCTAAAAGATAAATAATGAACATGATGACTCATACTCATGGTATGGGTCTACATCTCAATTTCTCTCCATTATGGAATATTTTAATGTTATTCACATAATTTATTTATTATAGTGTATATAAATCCTATTTTACATGTAATATCATGATTAATTAATAATGAATGGAATTATATGTTTCAATTTGTATTAATTAATCCAATTGGATCTAAAATGAAAGATATCAAGTGGTAATGAATTTCATAACTAAATTTCATTTAATTAGGTTATATTACTCTTTTCATTATTGTTGGTTTTATAAGATTATATTTATAATGAATATTGATCATTATAATATGTATTTCCACTTTTTATGTGTGTATATACATTTTATATAAATAAAATATTCATTTATTAATTCTCATTTCAACATTATTATTATTATATGGGATTTCCTCTCAATTTCTATTTTATTTAGGCATTTTTGTTAAAATTCAATAATTAACATTAATGTAATGTATACAAATACCCATTTATGTATATACAATTAATATATATTTATTTATGATTTTTATGTTTCAATTTGATGTTATCCAAATGATTTGTAAGATGGATATAAATATTTCATAAACTATATCCAATTCTTACATATTGTTTTTAAATTAAATTTTATTTTTTTAACTGGGGAAATATTCAAAAATAAGTGTTATTTAATCATTGAATATATTTTTTCATGATGAATATTATTCATGAATTAAATTCATTATTAAATACATGATGAAATATTTGGACATCCAATTATGGGTGGCCCAGTTATAGAATGCACCTCAATTCATAGAAAAGTATAATGAGACAAATCAATTGGCCAAATCAGATGGGTTCTTACTCAATAGTTATAAACTATCTTGAGGAAGGTATTGATAGTATGTGTAATGAACCAGAACCTCCTTGTACATTACTTTTCCAAAATCGGATGTTCAAGGATTTATGGGGACTATTGATGACTCATTGAGGAGTTTTACAAAATTTTTGGTTGAAAAAATGGTGGCACTGATTAGAATCAATGCTGGAAAAATGATTCAAAGGTGATGGTCTAGAGGTGATAGTTCTAGGGAAATAGTGACAGGGAAACTGTGCCATTGTGATAGCGACTCACCCATTAGTGAGTCATTTCCATCTTATCCCGAACATTCTATTTTCGCTCCAGTAATGTGTCTTTTGACATAAAAGTGTTATAATATCCCCTTTCAAAGAGATTTAAGGCCATTAAAATATGTTTTAAATCCCACAAGAGTCTTTCTACCCAATATTTACCAAAACATGTGTCCTTTTCATCCATGCCACACCCTTTTCTATATTTTCCAACCTCCCATGTTTTCCAGTTTCACCCTTATTATGTGTTTTTATTCATTTAAGGAAAATATATCAACTCACAATATTCTATTGGTCAATATCCACCATCTGTGAGGAGAATTATTATATCTAAATTAATCCCAATGTGTGGAACAATGATTCCTTTTGATAGATCCATGATCCGAATTTTATGTGCATCAAAATGGTCTCCTTTATTTTAGGATATGGCCTCTTCTTAAGCTGAGATCCTCTTTTCCTTCTTCTATTTCATTTCTCTAAGTGTGCCTCAACATTTCCTCACCAGAAGAATAGCGATCTAGTGCTGGATCCCTTCTCACTCATCCTTGGAGTTCTACCTACACGTCATGCATCCCTTATTCTTGAATAAATAAGGAACATCAATCCTTGATCATCCATGTTTGGGTTTTCCCTTCTTCTCTCTCTTTTATGTGAATCATTTGGGGTGGGTATGATGATTTCCCCATGGGATATAGATGAAAACAACTTTAACAAAGATAATAAATACACATTTAATGAATGAACGTATGGGGAAGTTGATGATGTTACTGTGTTATACCTTTTTTGTTATGTTTTGAACTGTATGGGCTCATGTCCACTGAAAATCATGGCCATTGGTGGTCCTTTCATGAACACTAATGAAAATGTATATTTCTTGATATTCATGTGATTGAATGTCCATAACCTGTAAAATAGTTAATCATGTAAACCTGGTTGATTAAATGGATTGAAAATGAATAATAATCCGTGTGTGATCACCATAGTTAACCAAATGAAAAGGAGAAACAAAATGAATTTTTAATGCTACATCTTAATACATCATTACTATTTTCCGGTGATATGCATAGTTGTTCTATTTAATTTATGTGGGGTGATATGGGTGGGAATGGAATATCTGGTTGAGTAGTTTTTGGTTAGTGAATATTAAGCCATGTGAAGCTGGTATGATGGGGATGAGATAAGTTTCTATACTTCGATGGATCTCACGAATTCATTTTTGATGTAGTTACTTATAAAAGAACCATGTGTGAATTCTTACACACCTTCTTGGTTTTTTTAGTTATTGTTTTTAGATTATGGTTATGAAATTTAGTTTCCTGGTAGTGAAGGAATATTTAAATAAAATCATTTGATCGTGATAATGAGAACTGGTACAATTGGGAATAGTTATCCTTAAATGGGTTGTGCTCTAGTTGTGGCTATTGTATACTTGTGCATGTTGGGATAGCAGAAAGAGTGGTTGTGTACAGGCTGGTTGTTGTTTTCAGTAACCTTAGGATGGGGTTAGTTCTTGACTACCTATATGTATAAACTTCAATTCTTGTGTTTCTTATATTCACCCCATCCATGTTTAGCACTTCGTGTCGAACACCTCCATTTCATGAGGGAGGGTTTTTTCCAAACATTATTATGAGTGGATCGTTATTAGCTCCTTTTTACTCCCTCTCCCAGGTAGCTCAAGACACTTTGGGTAGGTTGTGATGGCCTAAGGTTCAATATGTCCCATGAATATTCCAGAAGGGTGTGTGGTGGTGGTTGGCCCAGGTGTGTGCATGCATGTCTGTTTCACTAGTGTCTTTAGGATTGGGCTTAGTTGTCTTCAGGTGTGACAGTGGTTGTTCGTGCCTAGGTGTATTTGGTCCTGGAGGTTGTTTTTATCGCCCATGTGTCTGGATGCATGTTTATTAGTGGTTGTGGTGGCCCATGTGTTTTTCGGGAGGGATAGATGTGCGGTTGGGATGGCCCATATGGTTGTTGTTGGGGCGGTAGTCAGACTGCAGTGGGATCTATTGGGGAGTTCTAATGTGTAGGATGTTCTAAATGACCAATTGGATAATGGTGCAGTGTACCAAAATGTCTATTTGTAATTACAATTACATTATCTAACTTGTGTTATTTGGGGAGTGTCCCTTGGTGAGGCTGGGAGGATATTTTCCTAGCTAGGTGTTTTGGTTATGTCTATTTCTAATGGGGAATTAGAATGTCCCCCCCACTTTTTCATGATATCAATTTTTTCCCTACTGACTAAACCTCTATTCTCACCATACATATATAAAATTTCTTTTAGGTTTCCAAGAGGACATTGAGGCCTGTGATGGACCCTACTATCATGGGCATCGAGATAGTCATCAGTGCTATTTTCTTTATTTTTGTAATTTCATTTGTATTTTTCTAATACTTGTAGCACAATATATTGAACATTAGTGGGTAAAAGGGTTTTTTGATTTACATTTCCATTCAATATTTTTATTTTGGGAATTACAATATTATCTCCAAAAATTGTTCTACAAAATTGGTAATGCCTTTCATATTACGTGAGATTCTATACCCTTGGTGAAAGACGCCACTTCTGGGCCTATTGAAGGTGGGACTCAGTGGTTGTTATATCTCCTTGAAGATGAATAAGGAAGGGTATGGTAGTTTGTTTTCCCCTACCTTATCTTTCAGAAGGTGGGTCATGAAAAAATGTATCAAAGATGATGGATGAGAGATAAGATGGAGTTTGGGGTTAGGAACAGAGAGGATTTCATGGGATGGTAGGGAATCAATGTTAGGAAATCATGGTGCATGATGTATGCTCGGGAATACTAGATACGAAACCAGATTTTAGGCCCCCCAGGATCCGATGAAGGGACTCTGGACCTACTAAATAACCCAAGTAAGGCTACCCTTATTTGAAGGGTAGACACCCTAGGAAAGGCACATACACCATAATTAATTGTGTTCAGTGGGTCTTGGGTGTTTTGTGAATTTAAAATAAATAAAAAGTTTAAAATAAAAATAAATGAAATATTGTACACTACTCAAGATTATGAAATCATTGTTTCTTTTTTAGTTACGGCCTCGTACTACATCCACGAGTAGTGTGGATAGTCAAGTCCCAATGAGTTGATTTGGTTGATCAGCAGTGATCTGTTCAAGATAATGAGGATGACATATGGCAGAAGACTCTACATTATTTTAGTGGAAGACCCTAAGGAATTACAAGGGAATCATTTCAAACTTGGAGATAGAGGATTGGTGTGAAGAGATAGTGATCAACATTACCTTGATCCTTGCTCCGTGGGAGAACTCGGTTCCGTCGGTAGTTAGTCAAATGAGGGGAGAATCACATCAGTGTTGGATGCTCTACCTTAGAGAGAGGATTGAGACTGAGGTTTTTTGGGATGATTTTTAGAAGGAGTTCCAGGTGGAATTATATTCTTCCATGATGATGCAGAAAAAGAGTCAATGCCTACTCTTCCTCCAACTAGGGAGTGTGACAGTAAGGGAGTTGGGGTTCAAGTTCAATGATCTCCTTCATTTCGCTCTAGACCTCTTCCTAGACGAGGAGTCTCTAGAAAGACGCTTAGAAGAGGTTCTCAGACATTCACTTTAGTATGTTGAGACTCCCTTCACTTTGTTGATGTAATTGGAGGTTCAGATGAAAGTTGAAATAGTGGAGATGATGAATAGACTGGAATGTGTTTTGTAAGATGGGAGCCAACTGAGCTCGTCAAAGGGGAAGGCCATCAACAGCAGACCACCAGGACTAGGGCCTTCTCGGTTTTGGTTGACAGGGAGTAGGCCTCAATAGTTTTAGTTCTGATTTTTTCATGACCTATCCCTTGGGGACCATCCCATGATTACCCCAATCCCTCCTTCTATAGGCCAGGTGCTCATGACCTGAACAAAAAGGCATATTCCCTAAAACTGGGAAGGCATTGCCTTAATAACCTGTAAACACACACAACCAAGAACACAACAAGATACGAACACAGATCAACTGTATAGAAAAAGAGTACTGAATTTAAAAAAGGGGCCAGAATACAAGCACAATAGTAAAGGTACAAGTACAAATGACAAACAATACAACAGAAGAAAAAGGAAAGTAGCTACTAGGTTGTCCTCTGAGGTTACTACATGAAGGATAGGTACAGATCGCCTCCTCATCACTCCACATCTTCCAGTCTCCTCAACGTACCGACACACCGTATGTTCCACCTACATTCCTCGTTTAGTCTAAGTACCCTCAGCATAGATCTGCGTTGTCTGTCGTCTACACCAAACACAACAAGGTTCGGGCATAGCCCGTGTAGGGGTGAGTTTAACGATACTCAGTAGGACCCCAAGACCCTCAAGGTCTCACAAAATCCACAAATGATAAACCATAAAGAATGAAGTCAACTGACAACCCTAATTAGGTATATGCCCATTCATATACCTAAGTTATCAAGTATACCCATCTCAATCAGGTGGAATCATAGGGTGCAACCCAAAATCCCAAAGCTCAACTATTCCACAAATCATGGAATACCATGAAGGTAAGTACCACACAATTACGCCACATAGAAGAATACCACCAAGGTATTATCATGACGGAAAGTACCCCACAGGTATGAAATCAGCTCACACTAGGAATAACTTAAGAACATTAGTAGAGATGATAAGATGTAACTACTAATTTAACTTACTTTGTTAAAAGGAAGACCCGCGAAGGATTTTAGTACATTGTCATACCCACAGAGGATCCTAGTACATTGTCAGACCCACACATGATCCTAGTACATCTCTAGTACATCGTCAGAAGCACACAGGATCCTAGTATGTCTCTAATATGACGTCAGACCCACACATGATCCCAGTACATCTCTAGTACGTTGTCAGACCCACACATGATCCTAGTAAAAATCCATTTTGTTGTCAGAGCCACACATGATCCTAGTACATATCCATTATGTCTTCAGAACCATACATGATCCTAGTATATCTTCAGTACGTCGTTAGACCCACAGAGGATCCTACTACATCTCCAGTACGTCGTCAGACCCACACAGGATCCTAGTACATTGTCACAGCCAGATACATGGATCCCGCACTATGATTTCTTATATCCTTAAGGATCAGCTCCTCAAGCCACTGGTCGATACTCCAACTGCCATGAAGTCCCATGAAAAAGTATCTTAATGTCCTTCCACGTCATAGGGGTCTCAATGCAACAGAAGGTGCATCAATCGGACACCCGGTCTGTATGTTATTTTCCTTTTAGTTTTGAGGGCTCGGTCTGTATGTTATTAGCCATGATAGTGGGCTCCGAACGGGCGGCACATGGTTTGTCAGACTATACGGGAAAGCTGCGCAAAATCCCTAGGTGAGATAGTGGCAACTGCATGGTTGGCATATGGTTTTCCAAACTGTGTGACCACTTATATTTTGGGTTTCTATGTCCCATGCCACTTAGGATTTCCCATTTTTCTCTCATTCTTCCTCCCACTCGTGGCCCATGCGGGAGTTCCAGTTTTCAGATGTTGGGGAAGATTTTTAGCTCATCTTGGGGGAAAATCAAAGGGGTTTCTTAGTGGATTGAAAGTTGTTCTTCTCAGGATTGTCTCCTCTCATGGTTCTTTGTGGTTTCCTCTAGATCTACATCTCCCTCTCACTCAGTTCTCTAGATATTCACCCATTGTGTGTAGATATAGGGTTTTTGTTTCCTTGGGTGTTAATTTTATGTCTTGTTTATGATAGGTAAAGAGATTTACTGATGTTTTAGTGGAGCATTTTCTTGGATTGGGGTGCGGTTGCTGGTCGGTTTGTCCATCCTTCCTCCCTTCACCGTCGCAGCATAAGCTACGGTTCTATTCCGTCCAGAGGCGCGGTTGCACTGTTGCCTTCATCACGTGATTGGCCTCCAGTTTCCATCTTCCTTTGTCCCAAGGATTTCATCAAAAAAACACAAGAGATTTTGGAGAGGTTGGGACATGTTCGTTTGTCCCACACCCTCCACATTAGAGTGGTAGAAAGTGGTTCACAAGTATTGAATGATGAAAACCATCCATAACTGCTAAGGAAGGTATTTAAAACAACAACCATACAACCGCCTGCAGTTATTGATACAAATTCTACAAAAATAAATCATCCACGGATCAAATAGTTAGTTATTTGATCCACGTTGTTTGTTTAGATGGAATGAAAATGGGAATCGATGATCACACATAATTAAACCCCTACCTAGTCGAATATGTTGATGTTCATTGCTACCGCCACATGCCTCCGATCCTGAGCTCATTTTTTGTATAAACGCACATATATTGAGGAGTTTCTTCAATTTTAATGTTGTCCACTGTTGGAGGATGTCATGAGGAAGGAGTCGAAGATGTTGGAGAATGTCAGCAGTATTTGTTTGGAGAAGCGTTCTTCATGGAAGAAGTTATTCTTTGAATAAGTCTAATCATCCCAAAAGCTCTCCACTTCTCCTTTACAAATAATTTTCTGCAATCCCCACCAAAAATGAAATAGCCAACAAAATAGAATATGTTATCTTTTTAGTTTGTTGTAATAATTTCAAATTGGCTTAATTAATTAATTGATGAGTTGGTATAATTAATCAAAGGGGGTCTCACAATTAATGTGGGGGAAGATCAAGAGGCTTCCCCACATTTAAGGGGGAGTTTAAGGGTTTCTCCCATTATGAGGGTTTGGGTGGTACCCACCTTTAGGAATTCAAATTGGGGGGTTTAGGCTCGAGAGGTCCCCACCACCATAACACATGTGGGAGGTTTTAGTTCAGGTGGTCCCCTCCTTCATAACATCCACATGGGAGGTTTCAACAAATAAAAATGTTAAATTTTTTTATTTTATTTCATTATTTCATGATATAAACCAAAACTATCTTTCACCCTTGACCAAATACCGTCAAGCTGAAAGTATCCTTTAGTGGATATGGGCACTGTGAGTTCAATGGTGTCCTAAAATTTCAATTCTGTGCACCGGTTCAAAAGTTACAAAAAACCCTCTCGCACTTTTACTGAATGTACCTGAAAAAAAGTTCAGAAATTCTCTCCAGGCACTTCGGGCCTCAGAATCATGCGCCATGAATTTTCATGGACTCTTAAAATTCTCATTTAATTAAAAAATCTACATGTGAATTTCGGGTCTTTAAATTTTCTCCACCTCAGGGGTTTTTTTCCTCAAAAGCCACATCACACAACTTGGAAAACAAGTGGAGGTATTGAGCACGAATCTAAGCCTCCATCTCCCATGTTCTCTCCTGGAGGTTCTCGTGCTGCCAGCGAACTTGTACTAGAGGTATCGACCACCCACGAAGGACCCACTCTTGTTGATCCTCAATCTCTACAGTAACCTCCATAATATTCTCCCAATCGTCGACATCCATCTCACCGTGGACGATGATATTAGAAGGGTCGTGCACGTATCTCCTCAGTTGGGATATGGGGAAGAAGTTGTGCACCTCATGCAACTGAGGTGGAAGAGCTACGTAGTAATCCATCTCGCCAACTATGCTAAGGACCTATAATGGTCCGATGAACTTCGTAGATAACTTTCCACCCCAGCGAAATTTCCATAAACCTCATCGAGGTGACACCCGTAGAAATACATGGTTGCCATCCTCGAACTCCATAGGTCTTTGTCTCTTGTCCGCATAAGAATTATTTCTCCTCTATACAGTCTTCATTAGATCCAAGATGATCTGTACCTTCTCAGTGGTTTCCAAAACCATCTCTGGTTAGTAGGAAGTGAGACGACTTGGTAAGTCAGTCGACGATCACCCAGATAGAATCATGACCCCTGGATGTATGTGGAAGTCCTATCACAAAGTCCATGGATATCCCATCCCACTTCCACTCGGGGACCTCTAAAGGTTTAACCAAGCCTGCTTGTACCTGATGTTACGCCTTCACATGCTGAAAAGTGAGGCATCTAGAGACAAATTATGCTACAGATTTCATCATTCTCAGCCACCAATGTTGTCATCAGTGATCCTGGTACATCTTCGCCACTCCTGGATGTACCACTATATGGGATGTGTGAAACTCCCTAAACACTTGTTCCTGAAGAAACACTGGTACCATGGTACATCCTATGAAGGGGATTAAGTTCTCCCCACGTTTATAAAATCCATCAGGTGCTTGTCCTCTGGATATCTGAGCATGTCGAGCCTCACAGTCAGCTTCCCCGTGCTGCACCTCCCTAACCTTCTGAAGAATTGGGTGAGTGACTATAACTGACTGATGGAATGCTTCTCCATCTTGTTCTACAAAGTATATCTACAAAGCGGCCAACTCCTCTGTCACCTCACCTAGCAGCTGTATACCTGATCTCCTACTGAGTGCATCTGATACAATGTCTCCCTTCCCAGGAGTATTGACTATCTCAATGTCAAGGTCCTGGAGGAACTCAAGCCATCATTGTTGTCTCATATTTAGGTCCTTCTGAGAGAAGATATACCTAAAACTATTGTGATGAGAGTACACTGTAAAATTCTTGTCCGTCAAGTAATCTCGCCACATCTTCAAGGTGAAGACCACCACTGCTAACATTAGGTCATGGGTAGCATAGTTCTTCTAGTGTTGTCTCATATGTCAATAACCATAAGTGATAACTGCTCGCTATTACATCTGGAAACATCTGAGTACCGTCCTTGATGCGTTGGAGTAGACTACATACCCAACGCCCTCCTCCAGAAGCCTCATGACGGGGCACTAGTAAGCCTCTACATTATCTCTTGAAAACTCCACTGCGATTTCTCCTACCACACAAAGGGTTTCCCCTTCTTTGTAAATTATGATAAAGGTGCTGCAAATCTATAGAAATATGGCACAAATTTCCGGTAGTATCCAGCCAAACCCAGGAAACTCTTAACCTCCATAACACTCCTAGGTGTCTCCCAAGCAAGTACTGCCTCAATATTCGCTAGATCCACTAAAACTCTATCCTTTGAGATGAAATTTCCAAAAAAGTGATCCTCTCAGATCCATAACTGGAACATAGAGAGCTTACCATAATGATGGTGCTCTAGGACTGTGTCCAGAAATATCTGCAAAGGATAGGCATGGTCCTCCATAGTAGCCGAGTAGATCAGAATGTCATCGATGAAGAATACTACAAAGCGACCAAGGTATGGTAGGAATATTCTATTCATGAGTCCCATGAACACTAATACAACATTGGTTATTCTAAACGACATGAACAAAAACTCATAATTGTCGTACCGGCATTAGAAAGCCATCATTTGCATATCCTCAACTCCTACACTGAGCAGGTGATAGACTAATAGAAGCTCTACCGTTGAGAGCCACCGCACTCCCTTCAGCAGATCAAAGAGGTCCTCAATCCTATGGAGTGGGTACTTATTCTTCATGGTCACCTAGTTCAGGCGCCGATAGTCAACACATAGACTCAAGCTCCCATCCACCCTCTTGGTGAACAAAATCAGTGCTGCCCAAGAAGAAACATTGGGCCAGATGAACCCCTACCCTTGTAAGTCATCTAGGTATACACGTAGCTAACAATGCTCTGTGGGAGTCATCTAATACGCTGGTGTAGATATCAATGTCATCCCGGGGTACAAGTCAATGTAAAAGTCCACCTCACTACTAGGAGGTAAACTCGGAACATCCTCAGGGATGTCATCCGTGTATTGGTCCACCACTACATGAGAGCTCAGACTCTCCACATCAACTGCTCTGAGGGTAATGCAAGTCAAATGATGTGTGATCAGCTGCACCCTCCTCCGGGAAAGCCCATCCGGCACTGTAAAGGCTCCCTTCTTATCGTTGAAGGTGAACCCGGTCCTATCCATGTGAACACACCGCACTTGGGGACTAATACATTCAATCTGAGCATGGACTGTAGATAACTAGTTCATACCCAAGAAGACGCTATAAGGCCTCGATGTAGATACATCGAGATCCTAGCTAAAGCTCTCACCTCCTATAGTAAGATCACACTGCCAGTACCATTGTGTAATTGTCAGATATTCTTCTATAGGAGTCTCTTTCCATAAGGATTGAACCAACGACTCTATCAGAATATCGAGCTCCGAACGAGGATAGATGCAATAAGGGAATAACTGGAACCTGTGACTATAATTACTACAACTATGGTGGAATAGACATAGATCGTACTTCATATCATCTCTAGAGGGTCATGACCATAGGCCTCATCTACCGAGATTTGATCTCTCCACTATCCATCTGCTCCCTATGGTCAGGGTGGACCATTTGGAGATGGTGCTGGTAACATCATGAATCATTGCCCACGGCCAGCTGCACGGCTAGCACATCTGCCATGTCCTCCTACACCCTACGGACCTCCTTGGTCAAAATTATGTCTGTACTGAGGCAGTCCCTCGATCATCTACTGATCAACCGTATTGCAGGTCAGATAGTCATGAGCCATGTGACCCTACACACCGAATGTGTAACACATCCTCTTACTCTCATGACTCGCTCTGTCTCCAGTGCCCCACACAACCGATCCTGAATCATGTGGTCGTCCCCCTATATGCCTGGTCCTCTTGGACCTATGTGACATATTTATACTACTATCTACAGAAGACTCTGCTACGTGATGACTGGTGGTGGGTCTGGCTGCTAGTGACAGCTCTGCACGAAAACTCTCCACTAAGAGGGCTCACTCTAACACTACATCTGGGGTCAGAATGCTGAGTGTGATCATCATATCCCTAATCTCCATCCTGAGTCCTTACTCATAGGTTCGATACCTAAATAATGGGTCCTTTACCATATCACTGGAGTAGAGTGAGAGGTCAGTGAACATTGCGGAGTACTGAGCCACAGTCATGCTGCCCTACTGCCGATGAAGAAGCTCATGTATGTGGACTTCATGAAGAGTTTATGGGAAAAACTATATGCAAAACAATCTCTCTTAGTCTACCAAGAGAAGTGGCACCTCATCATGAACCTGGATTATGAAGTTCCACCATATGCATACTGCTACCTGTAGAATACTGGTGGCACAGATAATGATGAGATCAACTGGTGTCCCTACTCATCAGAAGGCTCTCACTATAACCTCCAACCAATCCTCAACTGCCTATGGGTCTGTGTCTCCCCTGAACCAGGGTGGCCTCTTGCACTTGAACTCATGAAACTTTCTCAATCGGTGTTCACCCTCTACTGCTAGTGCCGGTGGCATCAGTGGCCCAATGGGTAATGGTACCCCTGGTTCCTCCGTTGGTTCCTCTACTGGAAGAGGACCCTGTATCGAGGCCTCGTCGCTCGGTGGGTTATCAGTGCGTATTATATCTGAAAACCTAGATGGATGTCTACATTGAGCCATCCTGAAAGGAAATAGGTACATCATTGTCAATATGTTATACCTGGTTATCTGAATCAAATATATCACAAAGAAAAACTCTTGAAAACACACAATCACACACACACAATAAGTGTTTTCATGCACTGATTTAGATATCAAATGTCCGGGTCCTGGTGTATGGATACGTCAGCCGCCGCACCAACCCTGGATTCCCAAAATTGATAACTATACCCACTACACTTGACACTATTGTAGTTAAAATATCAGAGTCATATGTTCTATTCTAGAACATACTCCTCTAATACAAATTTGTCATGAACCATCCCTCAGGGCCCGTGTCGTGACTACCCCAAGCTAGCCTACCATATGCCTGGGGCTGGCGACTAGCACTGAAAGGAATTTTCCCTAAAACCGAGAATGTTATCCCTTTATAACCAGTAAACATATCCAAATAAACACACAAAAAGATACAAATATAAGTCAATTGTATAGAAAAAATATTGTTTAATGTAAAGAGGGTCCGGAATACAAGCCTTACAGTAAAAGTAAAAGTACAACAAAAATATAATACAACTGAAGAAAAAGGAAATTATCTACAGGGTCGTCCTCTAAGGTTCTGACATGAAGGGTTGGTACAGATTAGCTCCTCATCACTCCACATCAGCCCGTCTCCTCTGCATACTGACACACCATATAGTCCATCTCCGAGCCCTGTCTAGTTCAGGTACCCTCGGCCTCGATCATCGTCGTTCGTCTTCTACACCAAACACAACAAGGTGCGGGAATAGCCCGTGCTGGGGTGAGTATAACGATACTAATCAGGGAACTCAAGACCCTCAAGGTCTCACAAAATCTACAAAGGATAAACCACAAAGCCTGGAGATTACTAACAACCCTACTTAGGTATATGCCTATACATATACCAATGTTATCAATTATACCCAATTCAATCAAGAAGAAACACATGGTCCTTCCCAAAATCCCAATGCTCAACTATTCCATAACGGAATAAATACCATGAAGCTAAGTATCAAACAGGTACACCACACAGAAGAATACCACCAAGGTATTACCATGAAGGAAATTACCACATAGGTACAAACCCATCTCACACTAGGTATAACTTAAGTGCAGTAGTAGAGATGATTAGATGTAACTACTAATTCATTTTACACTATTAAGAGGCCAACCCATGAAGGATCATAGTACATTATCAGACCCACATTCGATCCTAGTACATCTCCAGTATGTCGTCAGACCGACACAAGATCCTAGTACATATCTAGTACATCGTCACAACCACACAAGATGCTAATACGTCTCCAGTACGTTGTCAGAACCACAAAGGATCCTAGTACATCGTCCTAGCTTGCTATAGGGTTCCAACACTAATCTCGCCTTTCTCTAGGAGGGTCTTCTTACAAGCCACTATTCAATACACCAACTACCGTGAAGTTTTATGAAGAAGTATCCCAAAGGTCCACCATGTCATAGGAGTATCAACGCAATAGAAGGTGTGTCAATCAGACGCCTGATCTGTAACTTATTATCCTTTTAGTCCTGAGGGCCCAGTTTGTACGTTATTAGCCTTGAACATGGGATCCGCACGAGCAACACATGGTTTTTCAGATCATGCAGGAAAGCCATATGAAATCTCTGGCTGAGATAGTGGCAACTGAACAGTTGGCGCACGATTTTCCAAACCATGTGGGGTAACCATCCGACCACTTAATGTATGGGTTTTTTATTCCCAGGCCACTATAGATTTATCATTTTCCCACATTCTTCCTCCCACTCATGGGTCATGCGGGAGTTCCAGTTTTTAATGTTTTGGGAAGCTCCTTAGCTCATTTTGGAGGCACATCGAAGGGGTTTCTTGGTGGGTTGAAAGTGGTTCTTCTCAGGAAAGTCTCATATCATGGTTCTTTGTCGATTCCTCTCGTTTTATATGTCCCTCTCCCTCATTTTTCTAGATCTTCACCCATTTTATGTAGATCTAGGGTTTTTTTCCATGGGTGTTGTTTTTATGTCTTGTTTGTGATAGGGAAAGAGATTTAGAGCGATCTTCGTGGTGCATTTTTTTCGTATTGGGGTGTTGTTGTATATCAGTTTGGCTATCCATCATCCCTTCGCCGCTGCGGCAAAAGCCATGGTTCTATTTTGTTGGGAGGCACGGTTGCACCATCCCCTTCATCGCGTGACCAAACATTGGTTTCCATCTTCCTCCATCGCAAGGATTTCAGAAATAAAAACACAAGGGTTTGCGGAGTTTTTTGGCCATGTTCGTTTGGCCTGCACCCTCCGCATTAGAGAGGTAGCAAGTTGTTCTCAAATATTAAATCACAAAGAACATGATGAATAGGTAAGTAAGGTATTTAAAACAATAACCATAGAACAAACTTCAATGAATATTCCCAATTCTAAAAAAAGAAATCATCTGCAGATCAACTAGTTAGTGAGTTGATCTGCATTCTTTGTTTATAAGGGATGAACATGGGAATTGGTGATCGCACATAATAAAAACCCTACCTCAAATGTTTTTTGTTGTGTTGCGAGAGATAATTCGAAGATGTCAACATTACTTTTTCCCATCACATGCCTCCAATCCTGAGCTCTTTCATCGGATAAACACTCTTTGATGGAGGTGGTTCTTCATTGTTGATGATGTCCACTGTTGGAGGATGTCACAAGGAAGTAGTCGAAGATGTTGGAGAATGTTGGCATTCTTTGTTTGGAGAAGTGTTCTTCATGGAAGAAGTTATTCATTGGAGAACTGTAATCCTCCCCAAATCTCTCCCCTTCTTCTTTTCCAAATACATTCCCCCAATCCCCACAAATAATGAAATAGCCAACATAATATAATATAATATCTATTTAGATTGTTGGAATAATTTCAAATTGGCTTAATTAGTTAATTAATGAGTTGGTATAATTAATCAAAGCGGCTGGCACAATTAAAGTGTGGGAAGTTCAAGATGCTTCCCCGCAATTAAGAGAGAGTTTAAGGGTTTCTCCCATTACGAGGGTTCGGGTGGTCACTACCATTGTGAAATCAAATTGGGGGGTTTAGGATCAGGTGGTCCCCACCACCATAACCCATGTGGGAGGTTCTAGTTTAGGTTTTCCCCACCATTATAACATCCACATGGGAGGTTTCAACAAATTAAAATGTTAAAAAATTTTATTTTATTTTATTATTTCACCAAAAACACAAAAATGAACTTTCACCCTCAACCAAATTCTACCATGTTGAACGTATACTTAAGTGAATACCGGCACTGCAAGTTCAATGGTGTCCTCCAATTTCAATTCCGAGAACTTGAAAAAATGTTAAAAAAAACCCGATCTCACGTTTACTGAACGTACCTGAAAATAGTTCAAAAATACATTCCGGGCACTCCGGTCCTCAGAATCACGTGCCGACAATTTTCACGGACACGTAAAATTATCATTTAATTAAAATAAAATTACATGGAAATTCTAGGTCTTTGCATTTTCCCCACCTCAGGGATTTGCATCAAAGAAATCCATATCACAAAACTAGAAAAACAAGTGGGCGTACTGTGAACAAATCTGAGACTCTTGCATCCATGTGCTCCCCTAGAGGTTCTCATGCTTCCAGAGAATGCGCATTATAGGTATCGACCACCAAAAATGGAACAGATCATGTTGATCCTCAATCTCTATTGTAACCTCCATAGAAGTTTTCCCATCGTCGGTGTCCAGCTCACTGTGGTTGATGATGTGAGAAGGGCTGTGCATGTATCTCCTCAGCTAGGATAAGTGGAAGACGTCATGCACCTGGTGAAACTGAGGTGGAAGAGTTAGGAAATAAGCCACCTTGCCAAATCTATTGAGGATTTGGAAGGGTCTGATGAACCTCAGAGATAACTTTCCACCCCATCCAAATCTCATCAAACCTCATCGAGGTGAGACCTATAGAAATACATGGAAGATATCCTCAAACATTAGATGTCTCCATCTCCTATCCTTATAATACTTCCACCTAATTTGTGCAATCTTCATCTACTCTGGGATGATATGAAACTTCTCTATTATAGAATGTACCATCTCTGGTCAGTAGGAAGTGGGTCGACATGGTGAGTCGGTCAACGATCACCCAGATAGAATCATGAACCCTGGATGTACATGGATGTCCCATCACGAAGTCCATGGATATCCCATCCCATATCCACTCTGGGACATCTAATGGCTGAACCAAGCCTGCTGGTACTTGATGCTCCACCATCACTTTCTAACAAGTGTGGCATAGAGAGACAAATTATACTACTGGTTTCTTCATTACCGGTCAGTGGTGTTATCTTCAGAGATCTCAGTACATCTTTCCCACCCCTAGATATACTACTAGAGGGGATGTGTGGAAATCCCTAAAAAAATTCCACCAGAAGCGACACTGGTATCATGGTACGTCCTCTAAAGAGGATGAAGTGCTCCCCACCATTAGAATATTTATAAGGTTAATTTCCTATTAATATCTTACCACATCAAGACACATAGTCATCTCCCCCATGTTCTGCCTCCCGGACACACTAAACAAGTTGGGGAGTGACTGTAAGAGACTGAGGGAAAGCTACATCATCTCAATCCACAATGGATATCTGCAAAGTGGCCAACTGCTCCATTGCCTCACCTAGTAGTTGTATACCAGATCTCCTGCTAGGTGAATCTGGTACAATGTTTCCCTTCCATGGAGTATAGACAATCTCAAAGTCATAGTCTTGGAGGAACTCAAGCCAACACCATTTTCTCTGGTTCAGGTCTTTCTAAGAGAAGATATATTTGAGACTCCTGTGATTATAGTACACTGTAAAATAATCACCCATAATGTAATGTCACCACATATTCAAGGCAAAGACCACTATTGAAAACTCCAGGTCAGGGGTAGCATAGTTCTACTTGTGTTGTCTTAGCTGTTGAGACCGTAAGCGATTACTACTTTCTCCTGCATCAAGACACATCAGAGTCAGATCCTTCATGCGTCATAGTAGACTATGTACCCAATTCCCTCCTCCGGAATCCTGAAGATGGGGGTACTAGTCACCTCTTCCTTATCTCTGGAAAACTCTACTATAATTTCTCTGACCACAAAAAGGGCAGAACCTTCTTTGTTAATGTTGATAAACGTGCTGCAACTCTGGAGATATATGTCACAAATCACTGGTAGTATCCAACAAAACCTAGGAAACTCCAAACCTCCGTCACACTCCTGGGTGGCTGCCAAGCATGTGCCGCCTCAATCTTCGCTAGCTCTACTAGAACTCCAGCCTCTGAGATGGAATTTCCCATTAAGTGAACCTCTTCGATCTTGAACATGCACTTCAAGAGCTTACCGTAAAGCCGGTGCTCTCAGAGTGTGTCCAGAACTACATGAAAATGATAGGCATTCTCCTCCTCAGAAGTTGAGTACATCAGAATGTTGTCAATGAAGACTACTATAAAGAGATCAAGGTATGGCTGGAAGATTCTATTCATGAGTCCCATGAAAACTGATGGAGTGTTGGTCATGTCGAACGACATGACCACAAAATCATAATCGTCATACCGGAATCTGATATCCGTCTTCTGTATATCCTCATATCGTACTCTGAGCTGGTGATTTCCTGATCTAAGGTCTATCTTTGAGAACCACCGAGATCCCTTCAGCTGATCAAAGAGGTCATCAATCCTCAGGAGTGGGTACTTGTTCTTCACAGTCACCTGGTTCAGGTGCCGATAGTCAACATAAGGTCTCAAGCACTCATCCACCTTCATGGTGGAAAAAATTGGGGATTCCCAAGGAGAAATACTAGGCTAGATGAACCCCTTCCCCTGTAAGTCCTCTATTTGCAACCGCAGCTCATAAAGCTCCGCGGGAGCCATCTGAAATGCTGGTGTAGATATCTGTGTCGTCCCAGGGTACATGTCAATATAAAAGATCACCTCTCTACGAGGAGGTGTCCCCAGAACATCATCAGGTAATACATCCTCGTATAGGTCCACCACTACAAGATGGTTCATACTCTACACATGAACTACTATGAGGGTAAGGCTAGCCAACTGACGAGTGATCAGCCGCAGCCTCCTCCCGGTAAGTCTATCATGCACTGAAAAGGATCCCTTCTCACAGGTGAAGGTAAACCTGGTCCCATATGTGTGGACACATGACACTTTGTGCCTAATACAATCAATATGAGCATAGACTATAGATAAACAGTCCATACCCAAGATGACGTCATAAGGCCTCAACGCTACTATTTGGAGTTCCCAGCCGAAGCTCTCGCCTCCTATAGTAATCTCACATGGTCGTCACCAGTTCGTAATCATCGAATCCACTCCCGTAAGAGTCTGTATACATAAGGATCGAGCCAACGACTCCGTCAAATTCATCGAGCTCTGAACAAGGGAAGTGGAAATAAAAGAATGACTGGACCCTGTTTCTATAAGTATAGTAGCTAATATGGAATAGACACAGATTTTACCTCGTATCATCTCCAGAGTACCATGATCATAGGCCTCAGCTTCCTGGAGCTGAGCTCTCCCCTATCCACATACTCCCTGTGGTCGGGGTGGATCTCCTAGTGGTGGTGGTGGTGGTAACATCTCGAATCATCTCCTACATCTATTAGCATGACTAGCTCCTCTGCTACGTCCTCCTACTCCCTATTGTCCTCCTTGGTCGAACCTCTATCTCTGTATGGGCACTCCCTCGACCATCTGCTAATTATTCGTATGGCGGGTTGAACAATCATGTGCCATTTGACCCTACCGACCACATGTGAAACACTGCATGTTCCTCTCATGACTAGCCCTATCTACGGTGCCCCGCACACCCGATACTTGATAATGTGGTTGTCCACTTGTATTCCTGGTCCGCACGGACCTCTATGAAATATTTATGCTGCCCGCTGCAGAAGACTCCACTACATGATGACTGGTGGCGGATCTTGTTGTTGGTGACTGCTCATCAAGAAATCTCTCCACTTAGATGGATCAATCTAACACTACCACATGCGTTGGAATTCTATGTGAGATCATCAAATCCAAGATATCCAACCAGAGTCCATGCTTGATGGTCTGGGAAATGAAGAATGGGTCTCGAACCATATCAATGGAGAAGCGTTAGAGGTCGATGATCCTCACTGAGTATGGATCCATAGACATGCTGCCCTTCTTCAGATGAAGAAGCTCTTATATTTACACTACATGATGTTTCCCTGGGACAAACTATTCCTGAAATAGGCTCAAGAAGTCTGCCAGAGATGTGTTACCTAATTGTGAACCTGGAAAATCAAGATCCACCATCTGCCTGCTGCTTCCTGTAAAATAATGGAGACAAGGATAACTATGATATCATTTGGTGTCCCTACTAGTTGGAAGACTCTCACTACGGCCTCCATCCAATCCTCGGCCACCTGTGGGCCTGTCTCTCCCCATAACCTAGGTGGACTCTAGCACAGGTACTCGTGAAATGCACTCAAGTAGCGTGAACCCTCTACCGCTGGTGCTGGTGGAATCAGTTGCCCAATGGGTAATGGTACCGCTGGTGCCTCTGATGCTTCCTCTATTAGGAAGAGGGCCATGCATCATGGCTTGATTGCTCAGTTGGCTATTAGTGCGTACTATATCCAGAATACTAGTTAGTTGTCTACGTGGAGGAATCCTCAAAAGAACCAGGTGTACCACGACCAGAAATTTATACTTGGTGACATGACTCAATGAGATCAAAAAGAAAACTCCTGAAAACAGACACGTGCCATCAGTGTTTTCATGCAGTGAGTCGGAAATCAAAAGTCAGGGTCCTGGTGTATGGATACGTCGGCCACTACACCAACACTGGATTCCCTAAACAGATAACCATACTCACTACACATGACACTATTGCCGTTAAAAGATCAGAGTCTTATGTTATACGGTAGAATAGACTCCTTTGATACCAATTTGTCATGAACCTTCCCCTGGGGTCTGTGTCGTAACTACCCCAATCCCACCTTCCATAGGGCAGGGGCTGGTGACTAGCACCGAAAGGCATATTCCCTAAATCCAAGAAGGCATTGCCTTTATAACATATAAACACACACACAACCTAGCACACAACAAAATATGACACAAGTAAACTGTATTGAAAAAATAATGCTGTAAGTAAAAAGGGACAGGAATACAATCCCAGCAGTAAAGGTACAAGTACAATTGAAAAACAATACAACTGAATGAAATGTAATGTAGCTACTCGGTCATCCTCTTAGGTTCCTACTTGATGGGTAGGTACAAATCAGCTCCTCAGCACTCCACGTATGCCTGCCTCCTCTACGTACTGACGCACCGTATGGTCGCCCTCTAGGCCCTGTCTAGTCTTGGTACCATTATCCTCGATTAGTGATGTCCGTCATCTGCACCAAACACAACAAGGTGCAGGCATAGCCCATGCATGGGTGAGTATAACGATACTCAGTAGGGACCCCGAGACCCTAAAGGTCTCAAAAAATACACAAGGGATAAACAACAAAGAATGATGTCAACTGACAACCCTACTTAGGTATATGCCCATAAATATATGCATATTAACAAGTATACCCATCTCAATCAATAGGAAGCATAGGGTTCAACCCAAAACCCCAAAGCTCAACTGTTTCACAAAGGAAGAAATACCACAAAGGTATGTACCACACAGGTATGCCACAAAGAATAATACCACCAAAGTATTACCACAATGGAATGTACCACATAGGTAGAAACATAGCACACACAAGGTGTAACTTAAGTATAGTAGTATAGATGATATGTTCTAAGTAATAATTCATCTGACTCTGTTGAGAGGCAGACCCATGAAGGATCGTAGTACATCGTGAGACCAACACATTATCATAGTACATCATTAGTACATAATTAGACCCACACAATATCCTAGTACGTCTCCAGTACGTAGTCAATCCCACACAGGATCCTAGTACATCTCCAGTATGTCGTCAAACCCACACATGATCCAAGTACATCTCATGTACGTCTTCAGACCCATTCAAGATCATATTATATTTCCAGTTCGTCGTGAGACCCACACAGGATCCTAGTACATCTCTAGTACGTTGTCAGACCCACACATGATCCTATTACATCTTCACATCTAGCTACAAGGTTCCCTCACTATGCTAACTTGTCTCCAAGAGGTTCCTCTAAAAAAGCAACTATTAGACACACCAACTTCCATGAAGTCCCACAATTAAGTATCCCAAAAGTCCACCTTGTCATAGGGGTCTCAACGCAATAGATAGTCCGTCAATCAGACATCTAGTTTGTATGTTATTAGAATTTTAGTCCCGAGGGCCCAGTATATAATGTTTTTTCCTTAACAGGGGGCTCTGCACGGGTAGTGCACAGTTTGTCAGACTATGCGGGAATGTTGTGCGAAGTTGATGGGTGGTATAGTGGCAACCACACAGTTGGTGCATGGTTTTCCAAACCGTGAGGGGTAATCGTGCGACCACTTAAAGATTGGGTATCTAAGTCCCAGTCCACTCAGGATTTCCCATTTTACTCTCATTCTTCATCCAACATGTAGCTCATGTGGGAGTTCTGGTTTTCAAAGGTTGGGGAATATCCTTAGCTTTTTTTGGAGGCGAACCGAAAGGGTTTCTTGGTGGATTGAATTTTGTTCTTCTCAGAAAGTCTCCTCTCATGGTTCTTTCTGGTTTCCTCTAGATCTACATCTCCATATACCTCAGTTTTCTAGATCTTCACCTGATGTGTGTAGATATAGGGTTTTTGTTTCATTGGGTGTTGATTTTAATGATTTTTTATAATAGGGAATGAGATTTAGAGGGGTTTTGGGGGAGCGTTTTCCCAGATTGGGGCGCTGTTTCTTGTCGGTTCTGCCGGTCGTCCTCCCTTTGCCATCATGGAACATGCTGCGGTTCAATTCCATAGGGAAATGTGGTTGCGTCGTCACCTTCATCGCATGACTGACCTCCAGTTGCCATCTTCCTCCGTCACAAGGATTTCATCAAGAAAACACAAGGGTTTGCGGAGAGGTCATGCCATGTTCTTTTGGCCCGCACCCTCCATGTTAGAGCTGTAGAAAGTGGTTCACAAATATTGAATCACTAAGAACATCACGTACGGGTAAGGAAGGTATATAAAACAACAACCCGACAACCACCTACAATAGTTATTCATAATTCTGCAAAAATAAATGATCCACGTCTCAACTTGTTAGTGAGTTGGTCCATGTTCTCTGTTAAGAAGTGATGAAAATGGTAATCAATGATCACACAAAATAAAACCCCATCCTTGAAGGTTTTTTGTTTTATTTCAAGAGAAAAGTCAAAGATGTTGATGTTCACCACGCCTGCCACACACCTTCGATCCCAAGAACTTTCATTGGACAAACACTCTTCGATGGAGGTGGTTCTTCATTGTTGAAGATGTCCCCCATTGGAGGATGTCACGAGGAAGGAGTTGAAGATGTTGTAGAACATCGGAATTCTTGGTTTTGAGAAGCATTCTTTATGGAAGACGTTCTTAGCTGGAGAAATGTAATTCTCCCAAAGTCTCTCCCCTTCTCCTATTCCAAATAATTTCTCCAAATCACCACCCACAATGAAATAGCCAACATAATAGAATATGTTTTTCTATTTGGATTGTTGGCATAATTTCAAATTGGATTAATTATTTAATTATTGAGTTGGAATAATTAATCAACTGAGGTGGAACAATTAAAGTGGGGGGATGTTCAAGAGGCTTCCCCACATTTAAGAGGGATTTTAAGGATTTCTACCATTATAAGGTTTCAGGTGGTTCCCACCTTTAGGAATTAGAATTGGGGGGTTTAGGATCGGGTGGTCCCCAACACCATAAAACATGTGGGAGGTTTTAGTTCAGGTGGTCCCCACCATTATAACATCCACATGGGAGGTTTCAAGAAATAAAATTGTAAAACATTTATATTTTATTTTATTCATTCACGAAAAACACAAAAACTAACTTTCACCCTCGACCAACTGTCTTCGAGGTGAAATTCTCCTTAAGCGAATATCGGCGTGTGAGTTCAATAGTGTCCTCAGATATCAATTACGAGCACCAATTCAATAGTTAAAAAACCCGCTCTCACATTTACTAAACGTACCTGAAAAAAGTTCATAAATTAATTCTGCGCACTCTAGGCTTCAGAATCTCACACTGTAAATTTTCGCAGACTCGTAAAATTCTCATTTAATTGAAAAAAATTACATGGAAATTTTTGGTATCTACATTTTCCCCACCTCTGGGTTATTTTTCCCCGAAAGCAACATCACAAAACTAGGAAAACAAGTGGGGGTACTGAGCATGAATACGAGCCTCTCGTTCCCATCTTCTCTCCTAGAGGATCACATGCTACCATCGAATATAAACTAGATGTATCGACCACCCATGAAGGACCCACTCCTGTAGATCCTCAATCTCTACTGGAACCTCCTTAAACGGCACCCCATCGCTAATGTCCAGCTCTCCATGGTCGATGATGTGAGAAGGTTCATGCACGTATCTCCTCACCTGGGATAGGTGGAAGTCGTCGTGATCCCAGTGCAACTAAGGTGGAAGAGATAGGTGGTAAGCAACCTCACCAACTCTACTGAGGACCTGGAAGGGTCTGATGAACGTCGGAGAAAACTTTCACGCCGGCCAAATCTTTGCAAACCTCATCGAGGTTAGACCCATATATAGACATGGTCACCATCCTAGAACTCCAGAGGTCTCTATCTCAAGTCCGCATAAGACTTCAACCTACTCTGTGAAGTCTTTATCTGCTCCTAGATGATCTACACCTTCTCTGTGTTAGCTCATACCATCTCTGGTTGGTATGATGTGGGCTGAATTGGTGAGTCAGTCAAAGATCACCTAGATAGAATCATGAACCCTAGATGTACGTGGAAATCCTATCACGAAGTCCATGGATATACCATCCCACATTCACTCTATGACAACTAAAGACTGAACCAGGCCTGCTAGTACCTGATGCTCTGCCTTCACTGGCTGGAAGGTGAGGCATCGAGAGAAAAATTCTTCTACTGCTTTCATCATTCATATCCACCAGTACTATCATCAGATATCCTGGTACATCTTCACCACTCCTAGATGTACCGCTAGTGGGGATATGTAAAACACCCTCAAAACATCCTCCCAAAGCGACACAAGTACCATGATACATCCTCTAAATACGATGACATGCTCCCCACATTCAAAAAATCCATTAGGTACCTGTCCTGTGGATAATTGATCACCTCAAGCCTCAAAGTTATCATCCCCATGCTGCACCTCCCAGACTCACTAAAGAAGTGGGGGAGTGATTGTAAGAGACTAATGGAAAGTTTCTCTAAATGGATCCATGAAGGAAATCTGCAAAGCGGACAACTGCTCCAGCGCCTCACATAGCAGCTGTATTCCAGATCTCATGCTGAGAGCATCTGTTACAATGTTTCCCTTCCCATGAGTATAGACTATCTCGAAGTTATAGTCATGGAGGATCTCAATCCAACATCTCTATCTCAAGACCAGGTCCTTCTAAGAGAATATATACATATGACTCTTGTTATTAGAGTGCCCTATAAAATTCTCACCCATCAAGTAATTTCGCCATATCTTCAAGGAAAAGACAGATGCTGCTAACTCCAGGTCATGGGTAGTGTAGTTCGGTTCATGCTATCTCAGCTATCTTGAACCAGATGTGATAACCGCTCTCTCTTGCATCAGGACACATCCGAGTTCGGTCCCTAATGCGTCACAGTAGACTACATACCCAATGCCCTCCTCTGGATGCCTCAAGATGGGGGCACTAGTCAGCCTCCGCCTCAACTCCTAAAAACTCTACTGGCATTTCTCTGACCACACAAAGGGTTTCCCCTTCATTGTCAACACTGATAAAGGTGCTCCAACTCTAGGGAAATATAGTACCAATATCCAGTATTATCTAGAAAAACCCTAGAAACTCTTAACCTCCGTCACACTCCTGGATGGCTCCCAAGAAATTACCACTTCAATATTCACTGGATCCATGACAACTCCAGCCTTCGAGATGACATGTCCCAGAAAGTGATCCTCTCAGATCCAGAACTGGCACTTTGAGAGATTGCCATAAAGTGGGTGCTCTCGTAGTGTGTCCATAACTATCTGCAAATGATAGGCATGCTCCTCCTCAGTATCTGAGTAGATCATAATTTCATCGATGAAGACTACTGCAAAGAGATTAAGGTATGACTGGAAGATTCTATTCATTAGTCCCATGAACACTGATGAAGTGTTGGTCATGCTGAATGGAAAGACCAAAAACACATAATATCCATATCGGTATCTGAAAGCCATCTTCTTCACATCCTCTTCTCGTACTCTGAGCTAGTGATTGCCTGATATGAGGTCTATCTTTGAGAACCACCATGCACCCTTCAGCTGATCAAAGAGGTATTCAATCCTTGGGAGTGGGTACTTGTTCTCCATGGTCACTTAGTTTAGGCACCGATAGTCAAAAAAAGTATTATGCTCCCATCAACCTTCTAGGAGAAAAAAATTAGGGCTGCCCTAGGAGAAACACTGGGCCGGATGAACCCCTTATCTTGTAAGTCCTCCAGCTATACCCGTAGCTCATGAAGCTCCATGGGAGCCATCCAATACGTTGGTGTAGATATCAGTTTCATCCCAAGGTACATGTAAGTGTAAAATTCCACCTATCTATGAGGAGGTAGACTCAAAACATCATCAGGGAAGACATCCACGTACTGGTCCACCACTACAGGATAGCTCAAACTCTCCACATCAACCGTTCCAAGGGAAAGGCTATCCAACTGATGAGTGATCGGCTACACCCTCCTCCGGGTAAGTCTATCCTATGCTGCAAAGGCTCTCTTATTACTGGTGAAGGTAAATCTGGTCCCATCTGTGCGGAAACACCACATTTGTGCCTAATACAGTCAATCTAAGCATGGACTATAGATAACTAGTCCACACCCAAGATGACTTCATACGGCCTCGATGCCACTACTAGGAGATCAAAACCAAAGCTCTCACCTTCTAGAGAATTATCACACTGCCGGAACTAGTGCATAATCATCGAATCCACTCCCGTATGAGTCTATAGACGTAAAGAACAATCCAACTTAATCGTCAGAATCTCAGATCTTTGAAAGAGGGTAGTGGAAATAAAATAAGGACTGGAACCAATGTCCATAAGTATGGTTGATAAGGTGGAATAGAAACATATCACACCTCGTATCATTTCCGGAGTTCCATGATCGTAGGCCTCAAAATCCTAAAGATGATATCTCCCCTATCCACTTACTCCCTGTAGTCGTGGTGGACCTCCTGGTGGTGGTGGAAGTAACATCTCGAATCGTTTCCCACCAACAACTGCATGACCATCACCTCTGCCACTTCTGCATGCTCCCTACGGACCTCCTCGGTTGAACCTCTGTCTTTTCCTGGGAAGTCCCTCAACCATCTGTTGATCAACTGTATGGCGAGTCAGATATTCATGATCCATGTGTCGCTGCCCGCCATATGTGAAACAATGCATGTTCCTCGCATGACTGTCTCTATCTTTGGTTCCCCGCACAACTGATCCTGAATCATGTGGTTGTCCACCTGTATGACTGGTCCTGTTAGTCCTCTATAATATATGTGTTCCTCCATCTACATAAGACTCCGCTACTTGATGACCAGTTTTGGGTCTCCCTGCTGGTGACTGCTCAGCAGGAAAACTCCCCACATAGAAGGGTCGCTCTAACACACCCACATGCGTCGGTATTCTTAGTGAGATCATCGAAGCCCTGATCCTCCACCTGAGTCTCTGTTTTATGGTATGGTCCCTGAACAATGGGTCTCGTAACATATCAGTGGAGTAGTGTGAGAGTTTGGTGAACCTCTCTGAGTATTGAGCCACAATTACCCTGCCCTTCTATAGATGAAGAAACATATGTAAGTTCACTATGTGAAGAGTCAATGGGACAAACTCTGCCCGAAACAGGCTCTCGAAGTATGCCTAAAAAGTGTCACCTCATCATGAACCTAGAGCATCAAGCTCCACCATCTGCTTATTTCTTCATGTATAAAACTAGTGGAAAGGATCATCAGGATATCAGCTGGTGTCCCTACCAGTCGGAAGACTCTCACTATGAACTCCATCAAATCCTCAGCCACCTGTGGGTATGTCTCTCCCCTGAACCTATGTGGCCTCTAGTGCTGGAACTCATGCAATGCACTCAAGAAGCATGAACCCCCTACTGCTGGTGTTGGTGGTATCGTTGGCCCAACGAGTAATGGTACCACTGGTGCCTCCACTATAATAGGGTCATGCACCGAGGCCTTGTCACTAGGTGGGCTATCAGTGCGTACTATATCCGGAACCCTAGCTAGCTTTCTGCGTGGAGGAATCCTGAAAAGAAACATGTGCGCTACAGTGGTCGATATGTTATACCTGGTGAGCTGAATCAAAGAGATCACAAATAAAACTCTTGAAAATACACACACAATCAGTGTTTTCATGCAGTCAGTTATAAATCAGAAGTCAGGGTCACGGTGTATGGATTCATTGGCTGCCACACCAACACTGGATTCCCTAAACTGATAACCATACTCACTACAACTGACACTATTACAATTAAAATATTAGAGTCCTTTGTTCTATGGTAGAACCGACTCCTCAGATAGAAATTTGTCACGACCCATCCCCTGAGGCCCATGTCGTGACTACCCCAAGCTCGCCTTCCATATGTCAGGGGCTGGAGACTAGCACCAAAAGGCATATTCCATAAATCAAGGAAGGTATGTCCATTATAACCTATAAACACGTGCTACCAAGCACAAAAAAAGATACAATCACAAGTCAACTTTTTAGAATTTTTTTTATGAAAGTAAAAAAGGGGCCGACATACAAGCTCAATAGTATAGGTAATTGTAAAACTGAAATACAATACAACTGATGAAAATGGAATGTACCTATTGTGTTGTCCTCTGAGGTTCCTACCTAAAGGGTATGTATAGATCGCCTCCTCAGAACTCCACATCCTGCCATATTCTCTGTGTACCGACACATCGTATGGTCCACCTCAGGGCCACATTTAGTCATGGTACCCTCAGCCTCGATCAGCATTTTTTATCATCTGCACCAAACACAACAAGGTTCTGGTTTAATCACATACACATTAATGTGTCCCGGGACACTTGGTATTTTCATGGTGGATTTAAATTGGTTCTTCTCAGGCAAGTATCCTCTCGTGGTTCTTTGTGATTTCTTCTAGATCTACATCTCCCTCACCCTCATTTTCTAGATCATCACCCATTGTGTGTAGATCTAGGTTTGTTATTTCTTAGGGGTTCTATTTTATGGCTTGTTTATGATAGGGAATGAGATTTAGAGTAGTTTTCGTGGACATTTTTCCCGGATTGGGGTGCAGTTGCTTATCAGTTCGGCCGACCATCCTCCCTTCACTGTCACAACACAAGTTGTGATTCTCTTCTGCCAGGAAGCACGGTTGTGTCGTCGCCTTCAATGCACAACTGGCCTCCAGTTTCCATCTTCCTCTATTGTAGGTATTTCATAAATAAAGCACAAGGGTTTGCAGACAGGTCAGGCCATGTTCGTTTGGCCTGCACCCTCCACGTTAGAGCGGTAGTAAGTGGTTGAAAATTTTTGAATCACAAAGAACATCAAGAAAGGGTAAGGAAGGTATTTAAAACAACAACCCTACAGCCACCTATAATAATTATTCTCAATTCCAAAAAATTAATTTATCCTTGAATTAACTAATTAGTGAGTTGATCCTCCTTCTACGTCACACCTACCAGACTCCTCTGATCCCAAGATCATTAATCTGATAAATGATCTTCGATGGAGGTGGTTCATTGTTGTTGAAGATGTCCACTATTAGAGGATGTCATGGGGAAGGAGTCGAAGATGTTGGTGAACATCAACGTTCTTCATTTGGAGAATCATTCTTCATGGATGATTTTCTTTGTTGGAGAAGTGTAATCCTCCCAAAAGCTCTCCCCTTCTCCTTTTACTAATAAATTCTCCCAATCCCCAACAAAAAATGAAATAGCCAACATAGTAGAATATGTTATCTATATAGTTTGTTAGAATAATTTCAAATTGGCTTAATTAATTAATTAATGAGTTGGTATAATTAATCAAAGGTGGTTGCACAATTAAAGTGGAGGAAGATTAAGAGGCTTCCCCACTTTTGAGAAGGAGTTTAAGGGTCTCTCCCATTATGAGGTTTTGGGTTGTCCCCACCAATAGGAATTCAAATTTGGGGGGTTTAGGATCGAGTGGTCCCCACCACCATAACCTAGGTGGGAGGTTTTAGTTCCGGTGGTCACCACCTTTATAACATCCACATGGGAGGTTTCAACAAATAAAAATGCTAAACATTTTTATTTTATTTAATTATTTCACAAAAAACACAAAAACTAACTTTCACCGTCAACCAACTACCGTCGAGGTGGAAGTATCACTAAGAAAATAATAGCACTGCGAGTTCAACGGTGTTCTTAGATTCAATTCCGAGCACTAGTTCAAAAGTTACAAAAAAACCCGCTCACATGTTTACTGAATGTTCCTGAAAAAAAGGTCAGACATTCATTCAGGGAACTCCGGGCCTCAGAATCATGCTCTATCAATTTTCGCGGACTCGTAAAATTCCCATTTAATTAAAAAAAATTACATGGAAATTCTAGGGCTTTACAGATCTCCCTGTACATGCCCTTCCACCACGGGCCTGTGGAAAAGGTTCATTATCTATAGAATCCTTTGGAATATTCAGAATCAGTTCCCTAAAAAAGTCCAATATAGTGGGGGTGGGCATGTTAATCCCCCACCTAAGCAGTAGCAGTTTCTATCCATCCCTTTTTAGTAGCAGCAGCAGTGGATGTGAGCTATTGCTCCACTAGGGGATGATGAAGCTGGAGGATGCCAACCCCAGGGACCTCGAACAGGGCATGATTGGGGAGGTGGATGATAGCCAAAGGGAAGAGGTGTTGTGAATGGGTAGTTGCATTCCACTAAGGTAGTAGTTCTAGTAGGGGATAAATGTCATTCAAGGTAGAATCAATCTGTTTAGTTCACTTTTCGGTGCCTTGTTGGATTCCAGATCTTCTGACTCCATTGTTTCACCTTGTCTACCCCATTCTATTTGTCTATACATAGATATAAATTCCATTACCTAGGTGTTCAGAATGTTATTTGGAGGTCATACTGCATGTTTTATGTTTTTTGGGGATGCAGACTGATGTTGGGGTCGCATCAGTCTAGTGGGGATCCCTTTCTGCAACAGATACAGCCATATGATGTCATACTAGGCATCAAATGGCTATTTACCATGCACGCTGTTATCAAATACTTCCATAAAATTGTTGTGTTATCAGATATGGGTGGCCAATGTATTGATTTCATTAGTGAGATAAGCTGTTAGTTGAATCAACTGAATTATAGATGGTGGAAGTCTCAGGGATTTTTGGTGAGTTTTTAGAATTCTTCCCTGAATAGGTTGTGACTATACCCCTTGATGTGATGTTGAGTTTGGGATAGACTTACAACCTGATGCACATCTGATTTTGATGGATCCCTATCGGATGGCACCTTCAGAGCTTCCAGAGTTTCAGATTAAGGTTTATGACATGATTAAGAAGGGTTTAATCTAACCTAATGTGTCGCCATGGGGTGCTCTAGCCTTGTTCGCAATAAAAGAAGATGATGGTCTTCACATGTGAATAGACTACCGAAGACTAAATCAGGTGACATTCAAGAACTGTAACCCCCTCCCGAGGATTGAAAACATTTTTTACCATTAGAAGGGAGCATGTTAGTTCTCTAAGAAATTCCTACGGTCTGGATATCACCATTTTGGGGTGAAAGAGAGTGACATCAAAAAGAATAATTTTAGATGTAGTTTTGGGATCTTTGAGATCGTGGTCATGCCATTTGATGTTATGAACACACCAACTATGTTCATGAGGATCATGAGCTCTTTTTTATAAGAGTATCTGGACCAGTTCATGGTTGTATTCATCAATTACATCCTGATATACTCAAGATCATTGGAGGATAACTGTGAGCATCTAAGGATTGTTTTTGAGGTCCTTCGACACCACCATCTATATAGGGATGTTTTCCAAGGGAAATTTTGGGGAACGAGAGTTTAAACTCCTTGGACTTGTGGTGTCACAGCAAGAAATATTAGTGGACCCATCAATGTTCTAAGTGATGTTTTCATGGGAATCAACCAATAAAATGCCATATGTTCATAATTACATAGGAATGGAATGCTACTAATAATGTTTCGTACCAGAATTTTCTCGAGTTTCAGCACATTTGATAGCCTTTACCAGGAAATAAAAAGCATTTGTATGGAAAGAGTAGTTCCAAGAATAATATAGTGATCTAAAATGTAATTTGATCAGTTCTATAGTGCTAAGTTTTCTATAGAAAGGGGTAACATTTGATGTGTTTTGTGATGCTATCAGTCTAGGATTGGGGTATGTGTTGATGCAGCAACAGGGAGTGATTTCTTATGAGTCTAGGTAGTTACATCCTCAAAAATTTAAAAATTCCACCCATGACCTAGAATTTGCGATGGTTGTGTTCACGATGATGTTTTGGCGGCATTACCTCACAGGGGAATGATTTTTGGTCTTCACAGATCACAAGAGCCTGAGGTATGTTTTCTTCCAGTGAGACCTAGACTTACAACAATGGAGGGGGTGATGTTTCCTCACGACTACATATTTGAGATATCTTACATCCAATGAGAGTTTAATGTGGTGGATGATGCCTTCAGTAGAATGTCACAGAAGAATGTGGATTGAGATTTAGAAGATGCTTGGAAATTAATAGAGGAATTGGCTTCCTTACATCTGGGAAAGAAAGATAAAAATGGTAGGGGATGTCGGTTTTCAGATGACAGTGAAATATTCCTTTGTATGGTAGGTGAAGGAGTCTCAATGGGGAGACATAGAGGCGAATATGATATGTGATCATGTTATCCAGGTTGAAACTCTAGAGGAATGGTCGAAGGATGGTTAGAATCAGATGCTTTTCCGTAGGAAGTTGTTTTTACCAGAGTTTATGTGTGATGGAGTTCTGAGTGAGTTCTCTAACTCACTCCTAGTGGTACATAAATGAGTATCAAAGACATACCAGTAGCTTAGTGGTCTATTTTTGTGGCCCAGAGTGAATTAGACAGTGGCATATTTTGTAGAAAAGTGTGTCGTGTGTTTGTAGGTGAATGCTGAACACCATGTTTCGGGTGGTCTGTTACAACCCTTAGATGTTCTCGAGTGTAAGTGGGATGATGTATCGAGGTATATTTTATAGGATTACCTAAGTATGAGGTGGCTCTAATTCCACTTGGTTATTGGTAGACCATTTGTAAAAATCAGATAACTTTCTAGAAATTAAGGGCTCGAGCATAGTGGATGCTTTGGCATAGAAGTACGTTGGTGAAGTTGTGCTGCTGCATGGAGTTCCCAAAACCATCTTTTAGTATCATGATACATACTTTAATTCATTATTCTATTAGTAATTATAGTGTGCTTTTGGCACCATGATATTCTTTATCACTGCTTCCCACCCATAGATGGATGGGCAGACAGAAAGGAACATCGAGACGTTGGAGGATATGTTGTGAGTTTGTGTTATAGACTCTGTAGGATCATAGGTACGACAATTTCCTTGATTAGAGTTTTCCTACTATAATAGATATCATTGTACTATTAATAAGGATCAATTATAAAATTTGTATGGGAGACCGTGTTGTTTACCCTTAAGCTAGGAGGAGGTTGGGGAGGTAGGTGTTCTTGGCCCAAAGGAGGTGCATAACACGATTGAAAAGGTTCAGCTTGTGCGTGAGATGATGAAGGTAGATCAAGGCCAGTAGAAGTCATATGTTTATCGTAGGAGGAGACCCTTGGATTTTTATTTTGAGGGCCATGCGTTCAAAATGGTCCCACCTCAGCGTGGACAATGGAGGATTAAAAGGGGGAGTAAGATTTCTCCAAGGATCACCGGACCCTTTGAGGTGTTGGGACAAGTTGGCAAGGTGAAATATTAGCTAGATATACTTCTTACACTAGAGGGGATCCACAACTTCTTCCACGTATCTCAAATCCAATTGTATCTACATGATTACTCCCATGTCCTTGACTAGTGAGAGTTGGATCTCAGGGATGATGTGACGTTCATGGATGGACCGATGAGAATTGAGGATCGTAAGGAGATGGTGCTTCATCGATGAAAAATTCCATTGGTTCATTTATTGTGAAGGCATGGTGACCTTGAGGAGAGTACCTAGGAATGGTATGAACCAATTCATTCCTAGTACCTATAGCTATTTTGAGATTTGATCTTATGTTTTTCTTTGTGCTTTATTGATAGTGGGTTCTTGACCATGTTTTCTATCAGATGATATATTTCCCTTTTCCCCTATTTTGTATGAAAATTACTAAATATGGGTATAGGAAAACCTGATCTCTAATATGGACTCATTAATGTGGATGTCATTAAACCCGTTTTGGAAATTCGGTGCCTCCCAAAGTGGATAGTATCACGACATGGTGGAAGGAACACCCTAATCCAAATGTCAAGATGGTGTGACACTTTTGCGTTTGTGTGGATACATGGGGTAGAGGAGTTTTATTGATTCCATAGTTTTTCATAAGAATAATGAGGGAGAGATTTCCTATGATTTTGAGGTTTTATTCAGGATTTCGAACAACACTAGTGTGTGTATCGTTGAGAGGTATCTTATGGGGCTGTTATTTGGAACCCTCTCATTTTTTTCAGTTTAATCTAGAATTATAAAAAAAAGAACAAATTAAGAGGTATATAATGTAATGAACTGAACCCTCATGGTCCATTACTTTGCCAAAACCTAATGTTCAAGGATTTCTAGGGACCATCAGTTACTCATTAAAGAGTTTTCAAAAACATCGAGTTGAATGAATGATGGAAAAATGGGAATAGGTGGCACCGATGGGAATCGGTGACACCGATTGATGTCAGTGGTAGAGAAATAGTGCCAGGGTGATGGTGACTCACCCTTTGGGGAGTCATTTCCATCTTCTCCGATACATTCCAATTTATCCACTGTAATGTACCTTTTCCGTAAAAGTGTTTTAATACCCCATTTCAAAGAGATTCAATGCCAGCAAAAGATGTTTTAAATCCCCCAAGAGTCTGGAGACCCTTGAATTACCCTAACATGTTGTCTTTTCATCCTTGTTGCACCCTTTTTCGCATTTTCTAGCCTCCCGTGTTTTCTATTTTTCCCTTATTTCATGTTTTTCTTCATTTAAAGTAAATCTATCAAATCACAGTCATCCACTGGTAAATCTCTAAAATTTCGAATAGAATTATTAAATCTAAATTAATCCCATAGTGTGAAACTACCCAGATGCAAGGTCTATATAAGATCTGACTATTATGTACATCTAAATGGTCTCCCTAATTTTAGTATTTGGCCTCTTCTTATTCCAAGATCCTCTTTTCCTTATTCCTTTCTGTTTCTCTAAGTGAACATCGACACTTCCTCCACATAAGAATTGTGAGCCCAAGATGGAGCCCTTTCCACTCAGCCATGTAGTTCTTCCTTCACATTGTGTGTCCCTTGTTCTTTAAAATAGAAGGAAATTCAATCCTTGATCACCCAATTAGGGGGTTTCCTTCATCTCTCTCTTTATTTTGCATCATGCATGGGGGGTATGATGATGTCCCCTTGGGATGTAGATGAAACCAAATTTATTGAAGATAATAAACAGAATATTAAAGAATGAAGGGATAAGGATGTTTATGTTGTTGATAGATTTTTATTTTATTATTATTTTGTGAATTGTATGGTCTCATGTCCACTGAAAATCATGGTCGTTGGTGGTCCTTTTATTCACACTAATAAAGATCTATTTTTCTAGAAAATCTAGTCATTGAATGGTCATAACATGGAAACTGGATAATCACATAAAATTGGTTGACTAAATGGATTCCCGATAAATAAGAATTCTTATGTGATCTCCTTAGTTAACTAACTTAAAAGAAGGATCTTAATAAATGGTTTTGGATCAATATGAATACTTCTTTTCTCTATTCTGGTGATATGTATGGTTTTTTTGCTTAATTTTTTTGGGTGACATGGATAGGAATGGAATATATGGTTTAGAATTTTTTGGTTAGTGAATCTACGTCCATGTGGAGCCGGTATATTGGGGCTTGGTTAGGTTCTAGAAATTTGAGGGATCTCACAGACCCCTTTCGGTGTTGTTACTTACAAGAGAACTGGGTGTGAATGCTTACACACTTGCTAGGATTTTTGTTTGTTTCATTTGATGTATTTATATTATGGTTATGCCTATTAGTTTATTTCCAGTGAATTAATGTTTAAATTAAATCATTTGAACATGCTAATGAGAACCGATGTAATGGGAAACTGTTATCCAAAAATGGGTTGTCCTCTGGTTGTTCTTTTCATTTACTTTTGCATGTAAGGATATCAGCTAGAGTGGTTGTGTATGGGCTGGTCATTTGTTTTGGGACCCTTTGGATGATGAGAAGAGTGCTTGAATACCTATGTGTATAAAATTTAGTTCTTGTGTTTCTTATACGCACCCCACCCATGTTGATCACTTCATCTCGAACACCCCAATTTCAGGGTGGATGATGTTTTCCAAAAATTATTATGAGTGGCTAGTTAGTATCTCCTTTTCGATCCCTCTCTCAGGTACCCCAATACTCTTCAGATAGGTTGTGATGGATTAAGGTTTGTTATGGCCCAATACTCTTTTGGAAGGGTGTGTTGTGGTGGTTGACCCATTTGTGTGTAGGTAGTTTTGAATCCCAACATTATTCGGGAAGAGGTCCAGGTGTATTCGGGGCATGGTAGTGGTTGTTCTAAACCAGGTGTCTTTGGAAATGGCATGGCTTGTTGAGTCCTAGGTGTATGCGAGCATGGTTATTAGTGGTTGTGGTGGCCCAGGTGTTTTTGGGTGGGAGAGACGTATCGTTCGGATGGACCATGTGTTTGTTGATCAGGCGGTAGTGGGACTATAGTGGGATCTGTGGGGGAGTTCAAATGCATAGGATGTTCTAATTAACTAGTGGGAAAGTGGTGCAGGGTCCCCAAATATCAATGTGATATTACTATTACTTTACCTAACTTGCATTAGTTAGGGAGTGTTCCCTTGTGATGTTGGGTGGATAGTTTCCTTTGTATGTGTTTTGGTTATCTATATTTCTAATGGGGAATTAGAATGTCTCCCCACTTGTTAATGAGAGATATTGGTTTTCCATACTGTGTATAACTTTATACTCACCTTACATATTTAAAACATCTTTCGGGTTTCCAGGAGGACATTGAGGACAATGCCAGAACTTACTAGCATGGGTGTTAGGATAGTAATTTTTGTTTCTTTTCATTCTTTGGGTACCTTCCATTTGAGTTTTCATGTACTTTTAGAAAATTATATTTAAAATTCATGTGGAAAAAGGGTTTTTGTCTTTACTTTTACTTTCATTATTTGGATTTGTTTGGAATTTACCATCTTATATCCTGATCATGTTCTACAAAAAGGGTACGACCATCCATATTATGTGAGATTATATGCCCATAGAGCTATTTGCCAATCTAGGGACTATTCATGGAAGGACTCAGGGGGTAATTATCTATCCATCAATATGATGAAGGAAGTGTCTAGAATTTTTTCCCCCACCCTCATTTTGGAGTAGGTGGATCCTGACAGTAGGGGTTTTCATAATTCGTGAGATCATTACATCCAATAATGTAGCATCCCCTTCATTGATAATTCATCTATTATTATTATCTAAGATTCATTATCATTGATGTTATCTTAGTATTCATTTACATCTCTATTTATTGTTTAAATTGAAATTTTGTTCATTTATTTACATTTCCATATTGATTATTTTTATCAAATCAGTCAATTAATTGATTAAATGCATTTTTTGTTAAGTTGTATTTCGTTCCACATTGATAATACTTTATGAAATTATGATATCTTCTATTGTATTTAATTGTTTCTATGAATTTGATATCAGCCTTATTTTGTTTTCCCCCCATGATATGAAGAATGATTCTTGGAATTAGGTCAAGGATTACAAAATTTTCCATTAAAATTAATTCAAATTATTATACCTATCTAAATAAGTATCAAACATGTATATGGTTCTCCAAAAATACTGAAAAAACTGGTCCTTAAGGATTTGCCATGTTATATCTATCCCAATGTAATAAAATAGACATCAGATTCAACTTTCAAGAGTTATGTTCATTAAAATATATAGCTATATCATTCTATAAAATAAATCTTTATAGTCCCTTACTCGATCCATCACTATAGATTGGAAACCCATCTCCCATGTAAGGTAATGTCGTAATATGTGTACCAAGTATACTTCCCATCATATACATGAAATTTTCCCCACATTCGTCTATCTTGTGGGAATTTTCTCCCATATTAGATATTATGGTGAGTAAATTAAAAATAGATGATATTTTTCCAACATAGAATATATAATATTGGACTAAACCAAATAAATTGATCACATTATCAGTTATTGGTTAAGGCCATTTCATAAATAATTTAGTCATTTTGGATCATCTGATTCACCCTCACATAATATTATATGACTTAAAAATGACTATTTCCAAATCCAAAATTCATATTTGGAATATTTTTCATCCAACATATCCATCTTTAAGGAAATAATTTAAATTATGAATTAATCTTCATGTACTTAATTTATCGTTTAATATATAATAATATATTTTATAAAGTCTAAGAAAAGAAAATCCAGGTAATTTCTAATGACTCTGTTCATCAAATCCATGAAGATAATAGTTGATCCTATAAGAATTAATGGTATCACAATAAATTCTAAGTGATAATACAATATAAGAAATTATTTATTTGGTATATACTCTCTTTTAATCCCTAGTTAATAGTAATTATATTAATGAATAATATTGGAAAACCGTTGAGACCCTCGTAATTGATCAAAAAAATTCTCAATATGAGGTAGATTATACTTTTTCTCAATATAGACCTTATTCTGTTATACATATTCAATTTAGAGTTATGTGGGTCCAGATTTATTCTAATAAAAAATAACTAGTCCACCACAAGGTAACACACATTGATAAATATATCAATAATTAATATTCTCTATGAGTTTATTCTTTAATTACTAAAACACAATTGGGGGATTTTTATAAGGACACATTGAAATAGTTCTAGTATCATGTATGAGTTTTATTGAAAACACAATTTCATGATTCATAGGAAGAATATGAAATTCAAATCTAAATACATTTAAATCTCCTAAACTAGAAACGTATATTCAATATTGATCTTATCCCAAACCATATGGGACAAATTTCATTTGTATATTTGATTTAATTCCCACATGATCTAAATAATTTCAATAGGAATTTCTTATTCATTCAAACATTTATAAATTAACATAGGTTCATTTTGAATATTAAATGTGACTTACCACCAAAATAATTGAAATGGGTTCCATATAAGGAAATCGAATCCATTTATATAATAACATGAAATTCAATTAAATGGAGAATCAGTTGATTTACAGGATCCACATTCACTAAAACATCAATTAAATAGGAAATGTATATATGAGATGAGATCATCGCACCACTACAAATTTTCATTGTTAAATGAATATTTAATCATTGAGAATGTAATTTCATACCAATTTTGAATTACGTACATATAAATTATTGTGGTAGAGATAGAATAGAATAATACATTGGATGTTCTAGAGTCGATGATATGTCTATCATTCACCATCACATTCTCATAAACAACCTTAGCATTCATGACCACATAAGAAATAAAATTTTCATTGTTATTAAGTGTTTTTTTATTACAATAATAATCATAAACCTTCAGATTGATGCACATGATGTCATAACAACCACAATCTATTCATTTTAAGCATTAGAGAGTCAAAAATGAATTGGTTGGCATCTTCTTGTCCTTCCATGATTTAATAAACCCATTTATCCCCTTTTTACATTCACATGCATTATGACCAGGGTCTCTATAATTGATGAACCTCATGGTTCCATTGAATAAATTACACTTATGTTCATTACCATATTTATGACATGTGGATTATAGGAATTTCTTTCCACTATATTTTTTATTCATGTTTTCAGGAGAATCTAGAATGTTTTCTTATCAAAATCAAGGGAATAGTGGGAATGTCTTATTCCCCATTCAACCTTGTGTTCACATTGAATGGTTTCATTATTGATATTATTGTCTCTTACAATTAACACCTTACAGCTACATGGATATAAATCTCAAAATAATCGATCATTTTTATATTAATTGATAATAAACAAACCAAAATCATACATGACATGTATAGTAAAAATTCTATAATAATTATTGAAGGATTATTATACATTCTTCTATTCTCATGTAATTCCATCTCTGTATTTTTATGTAGAATATGAGTGCTGTAATTACTAAATAATATCATCATAAACTCATTTAATTCCCTGGAGTAATTTTCATCCACTTGTATCATATTACAAATAAGGTTCCAGCAATTATTTGATTCACCATACAAAAAATAATAGTTTTTGACAATGTTTTCATATTCCTATCACCCGATATAATTAAATATCCTATCAATGGTGTTCATCCAACACTCAATCACTATTATATTTGAAGACCCCCAAAATGTATGTTGATGTTGTATCATGAAATATCCAAGATTACTTTGTTCCCTCCTTTGATCATTTGAATGACCATCCAGATTCATTTCTAAATAATGTCTCCTAGGAAGGGAAAAATGACCCCATATTACAAATTCTATTGAACTTGATTTATTAGGTGTAAAATTGTTTCATTTTCCACTACATGTATTTTTAGCAATTTTCCTTCCTGTTATATCCATTAAATGAATCAAAAAAATTATAAATGTATGTATGAATCTATAATAATCATAATGATTGATATAATCATCAAATATCTTTACTAGTATGTATAAATCATGACACATTCATCCCCATATATTTTTACACATGTTTAACGTTGGTTATACATAGTCATTATCAAATCATTTGGATTCCATCCTACATATATACATATTCATATGGTTTTCCCCAAAGTTTTTATCCTAATCTCAAATTATTGACAATAATAGACACCTATTATTTTCATACATAAATATTAAATATTTTAGATAAATAATGAATTTGGTACATAATTAAGAATAGGTTGACCATAAAGGTTTTGGTTCTTTTGAGAGTATACCTAATCATCTCATTTAATGATAAATATTTAATATCTTCCATTATGATAATCCCATTATTATTCTCAATATACATTCACTACTAGGAAAATTATTCCTAATATAGGGAATGGAATTATAAGAAAGGGGGAGACCAAATTCCCTGTAAGGGTAAACAAGGGTGATTGAAACTGATAATCATATGAAAGAATAATTTAAGAAAAATATTATAATATAATGAATATAACATAATAAGTTCATAAGAAATCTATCATGGATCATAAGCATGTTTCATGGTATATAACATTATCATTTGGAAGGAATATATCATAAGAGTGAGGTACCATAATAAATTAGTAATGAATTATATATTAATTTAATACGAGAAATGAATCATTATACATATAGAAGAAATTTTATATGTCAAGTATAAATATTGTATCCTAAAAATAAATACATACCAGGAATCAACACAAGATTCCCATAGTGGATCAAGCATGTATACTAGTTTCCATTAATTATATCATGAGATATAATAAAATAACCAATGAATTGTAGGGATATATAGTTCTGATCCCACAAAAAAACATAATTAAAAAAATTCATATATTATCTACATGATCATAAATCAATAATCATATCATTATATCATAGAATATGAAAACAGAACAGGTTCAATAAAAATATCAACAATTTATCATAGAGTAACCAATAATTAATAAATAATTTTCATAAATATCTCATAATCTTAATCCATACAAAGAATATAATAAAGAAGTCATCACATGATAATATCCCTAGTAAAACATAGTTTACAACAAAGGATATTATCATAATCGAAAATTTCATTAAAAATCCCTGGAATAATTATTAGTAAAATACAATTTTCACATTGAAATCACTTGATTAAAATATGAAAAATTTTCCAATATTGAGAATAAAATATTCCTTGAAAATAACCATTAATACATAAAATTTAGGATTAATGGACTGATTGTTCATGATGGACGATAATTCTATTCATGTCATAGAAGTTAAAAGAAAATATTCATTTATAAAAAATGTAATTAGTCATAAATTTCCTCATTTTGAAAAAGATAAGAATATTCCTTTCAGAAAAAATTGTAAAAAATAAATAAATTCTAAAAATTACTATAAAAATCATTTTAGAGTATATAAATGAATTCTTGAAAAAAAAATTAGAAAAAAATTGGTATAGAAGATAATGTTTTTTCAACAAATGTTTGAAATGAATTATGTTTTAATTTGAAATTAGACATTCAGTCTCTCGAGTACATAAAATTATTCAAATTAAAGTAAATAAATTATATATCATAATTACCTATAGGAAAATAAATTAAAGTTATTCTTGATTAGTATATCATGATGTTACAACATTAGAAACATAATACAAAATAATAACGACAAACACTTGGATTTTACAACAAAACACCTTCAACTTTGGTAACATTAAAATAACAAATTCATGAAATAAAGATCTATATATTGATATGAATAATATAATATTTTTAATTTAAATAATTATGAAAAAACATAGGGTAATTATATACATTACATAACAAAAAAGGTGGTGAATATGGTGCGTGTGTCATAAAATTAATATTTGAGACAAAAATCCCTTACCCCGAGTTCCAAAAAAATCATAAGTAACCTAGATTCCTATATAATAAAATTAATTATATTATATTTCTATCCCAAAATAATTTACAGAATTATAATATCATAAATTATATAAATATAATGTTTTAATAGTCATTTATTAACAATTCATTATTAAAATCACTCTTTCGGGGTGTAAACTGTTTCATTTTCCATGAGGGTTTCAATTCGGTAGTTCCAGGACATGTACATTTTTTATGGTTACCTAAAATTTAGAAATATAATCATGATATTAATAAATAATCATCCATAAAAGATTTATATATTATAATAAATTACACTTTTAATGGAGAATGTTTTCCGAATATATGCATAAAAATTATATTCCCTTTTCGATAGATAAAAAAAATAAATATTAATATCAATTACCAATTAAATTATCATAAATTTATCATATATATTATATATATTTGTGAAATATATCCTTATTAAAATTCATGTAAATCTAAAATGTAAAATGAATCACATCCCTTCGAGGAGGCGGTTGTCCACACAAACCCACGAGTGACATTATTAGTTTTAGTTGAATTGGATGGTAAGAAGATAGATGTGATATATAAATATCATTAGTATAATTATTTATTAAATATTATATATTATCTTAAAATATATCATTATTTATAACCATGAGAGGATGTGAGGGAAAACAAATTAAAAGGGATAATGAGGTGGCTTCTAGTCGTACACAATATCGACAGATTCGTTCCCCATTTGATGGAAGTGTATATTGATATATATTATTAAATAAATGGAATAAAAATAATAGCTTTATTTAACAAAATGTTCATTAAATATTTTAATTATTATTATATTTTTATTGTTTGTAAAAGAATATAAAAATAATGTTTGGTGAAAACACTTACCTTTTGATATAAAAACCTCATTTTGATTTCGTATTAAGGACGATAATATAGGTATTTTATGATTATAAGAATCTATATAAAATTACTAATAATTTACTGGATATATTTATTACCCATTTTTTATGTTAAATTTATTTAGAGGTGTGGCAATATTAAGGGAGGAAGTTCCCTTGTATAATTGAGGTGACTAGAACTCTTGAAATTCATCAATTGTTTGAATTAATGTGAAGTAACAATCATGGGAAAATGGTTCCAAAATGAACCAAAACATAAAAATAGATCATATAAGTTATAATTTTTAAAATATAATTCTAAATAAAAATTATTTTAATTTATTTTAAACCTTATCATTTTAGCTAAACCCTTAGTAGTCATGTTTTAACCATAACTATGGTAACATATTTCTAATGAATATATTATTCCTTATGATGAAAAAATAACGTTAAACTATTAAAAAATAATTATTATTCTTGCTAAAAATAAAAACTCAATCTTATCAAGCTTAATTAAAATAAATGGTGGGATATCATTTAAAATTAAACTTTTAATCATGATAAAGAAGTGTTCTTCAAAAGATAATGTTTTCGTAAGGGTAATATATTTTATATCTAAAATTCAACATTAAATTAAATAAAAAGATTTAATATTTATTATTAATATAGTTATTTAGATAATTTAATTTTTTTAACATTTTAATATAAAATGGAACTTTTTATATGGTTTAACTGAAAATGAAATTTGGAATAAAAATTAGAATCTTTCACTATTCATTGAAAAAATAATTTGATCATGAAATTCAGAAAAATATTTTTATGATAAATTTGATATGCTGTTATAAAAAATATTTTAATTTTTATAATAATTTCAATTAATGTGGTAAAACATAATATCAAAATAAATGTTAAAAATTTTATGAAAATTCCTTATTGAAGAATATTGTATTTAAACATAAAACTAGATTTATTCAAATCGCATTCGAAGAAAAAAAATTATATGAATTATGAAATATTTGATTAAATTTATAATATATATATTTAATGAAAATAATTCACTAATAATGATTAATTTTAATGTTTATAGATAAATTGTTTTAGCATAAAAACTATTTTTTAGATAAACATTTATTTAATTTTTATTTTCATTTCTAATTAATTGATAACAAATGAATTTATTTTTCACATGTTTAAAACATATAAATTTACATATTTATATAGTATTAGTCATGTCCAACAATTTAACAGCTAGGTTATAATTTCATAATCTATTAAATTTCATTTAGAATCATGGTTTCATGTGTCACAAGCTATCAGACTACATTTTTTCAAAATAAAATATGAATAAAACATTTGTGGTGTTAGAAACAGATTAAATACCGAATCAATAAATACCACAATGAATCCAAAAAATATTCGTCAATTAAATGAAAAAATCTATTTTATATCAATGGATAATTTTCCTATTTGTAATAATTTTAATAATCATCCCCATGGAGTAGTGATGCCCCCAAATAGTTTAGTAGATTACATTTCACGTTACATAGGATACTCAATAAGGTAACACATCATGAAATAGACCAAAATAAGTTTCTTTTGTGGAAACAACATTTATTCCACTATGTAATGGAGGGGAAATGATAGTTGTGGTCCATTGAGAGAATACCAATTCCTTATGACTAATATAACACAGAGTGTAGTACCCCCAGTTTAATGTAAGTTAGCCATTTCATTATTCTTATTATATACCTAATGTATATGGGTGGTGTTGGGGGAGTTTGGGGATCTTTTGGATTTATTTTCGTATTCTCTTCAAGTGAACTGTTGTTGCATGGTTTTGGGAAACCATGAAAAACCAACAAGAAACTGTGTAAAGTGAGTCAAAGGTTAACAAGTAGGAACATAGGATTCACACGGTATTTCCATAAGGTGAGAAAGCCTAGGAGAAACCATAATACATGATACATGGAACTTTTTCATGATTGTTGCATGGTTTGGAAACCGTGTGAGCTAACTATATGAGGATCAACCCCTAAGGTAGTAGATTTTTCATGGGTTTCCTTACTATGCATGGTTAAAAAACTAGATCCACAAACAATGTGGTTCTAGGACTCTTTAATGTTTTAATTCCTCTTGTTTTACAAAAAATGGGCCAAGATTAGGATTTTTTACTCTCAAATATTTTAGAGCCTATCCCTATCAATTTGGAAGCAATACAACGCCCTTCCTTAGTGTGTTGAAGCTCGATTATCAAAGTAAATCATCATTCTTGGCCTTTATTGATGTTTTTTTATAGATCTACTTCTGCATATATCTCAGTTTCATATATCTAGGCACTCTTTGGATATATATATTTGATATTTGTTACCAAATGACATTATATAAGTTTATCATGATTAGGGAATATAAGAACCCGACCTTATAACATTACATAATATTGAACTCAATGAATAATTCACATTAAGGATTTTTTCTCCTTTATATTTTTAGAGAATTAGGCCATAACTACTACATAAAATCTTGAATTTTACATGTAGACACTCCTACATAGTATCCATTTTTTTTCATAAAATAAAAACTCTTAAAAATAAACATGTCCAGTTCTATATTTTAGAGAGCATTATTTTTCATTGATCCCATCATTTAACCTATTAATCATTATGTTTTATAGAAAAAATATCAAAAACTTGGGATGATCATAGAAAGCTCAGTAAGGGTTATAAAACAAAGAAGGAAAACATTTGTTCATAAATACATACAAAACATAAAATCTTTTACTTACCTCATGAAAACATAAGATTTATGAATAACACATAGAAATCATATATCATAAAGGTAACTTGAGCCATCAACAACATAATTATATTGTAGCAATCATAGCTACATAGGGAGTTAATTTGGAATGCCCATCACAGTATATTCCCTAAATCTCATAGGAGAAACATTAACGTTTACCTCAGTCTCGTTACCCAATGCAATGGAGAGTTATCTCAGGCTCAACCGCCCAAGATTTATCATAGAACCACTCATATATGTAAACAATGCCCAATAACTATAACATATTGATAACACATAAAACAGGAATAAAGGAAAAATAGCATTTCCACATTTCAATCACAATATATAATTTCAAGATATTGAAAAAATCAATGCTTTATCAAACCATTTTCAAATCCATTTAAATAATTTAATACAGAGATTTTTGAATCAAAGGGTCCCATTCAACTTTGAAGCTTTTAAATGAATTATTATTTGAAATCATTAATGTCCATAAAAATAAAACCTTAAACCCATTTTTAAACACATGGACATTATTGATAAATATTTAGAATAATAAATCATTAAAACATTTAAAATGATATTTTAGTTAAAGATTTTTTAACAAAATGAGAGACTATTGAATACATATAATTGAGGAATAAAATTGAATCCGGATTTTATAATATCATGAGAATAAAGGGTTTCATGATACAATATGCCAAAGGAAATTATATATAAGGACCCGACCTTAAACATCACTTAATATTGAATTAAATGAATAATTCACATTGAGAATCTTTTCAGGTTTAGAGTTTTAGAGAATTAGATCCTAACTATTACATCTCAAAAGATTACACAATGGACACATCAACAAAGTCACTTTTTTTTAAACATGGACTCTAAAAAAAGAGTCATGTCTAGTTCGTTGTTTTAGACAGCCTGCCATTTCCTTGATCACATCCTTGACCCTATTCATCTTTATGTCCTGTGGAGAAAATTTCAAAAAAAAACATGGGATGAGCATAAAAAGCTCAGTAAGGATTATAACAATACAAAAAGAAAGAATTAGTACATGTATACATAAGAATCAATGAAATAATACTTTACTCATCAAACCTATGAAATTTAACATACCTCATGAAATCATAAGATTTACGAATAACTCATAGAAATCATAAGACAGAAAGGTAACTTGTGGCATTCATAATATTCTTACGTAGGGATTATCCCTCGTGGTTACGTTTGGAATACCCATCATAGTATATTCCAAAAATCTCATCATAGAAACCTTAACATTTAACCCCTTCGCGTTACCCAATGCATTGGAGATCTATATCGGGCTCACCCACCCTTAGTTTATCACGAAACCACCTGATTTCATAAACATTGCCCAAGAACCATAACATAAAAATAACACTTAAAACATGCATAAAAGAAACATAAAATTTCCACATTTCAGTCACAAGAGATCACATCATGATATTAACATAAAAAAACATTTAATAAAATCAATAAATCTCTATGAGAGAAATATCCCTTTAAACTTTAAAAATATTAAAAGAAGTCATTTAAAAGATATTTTAGAATCAAAGTGTCCCATACCACTTTGAAACTTTTGAAAGGGTTCTAAAACATTCATGTCCATATAAATAAATCCTTAAACCCATTTTTAAATCATGGACATGGATGATAAATTTTTAAAATAATAAATCATTAAATCCATTTAAAACAATGTTTTTATAAAAGAGTCATTTTCCATTTTGAACATTTAAATTATAAGCCACATGAATGTAGACCATTTTAAACACATTTAAATGACTTGAGTATAGACATAATATGGATATGTAAAGTCAAAGGGGATGTATATACACTTTATAAAAGAATAAAAGTGCATATCATAATGAAATGTCTCAATGAGAAGAAATTGAGTTGTAATCCTAATCCAAGATCATGCCATTAGAGCATGGATAAAGAAATGAAATAATTATGTGTGAAAAGTATAAATACACCAAATATAAGTGGATACTTAGTGTAAAACAATCATATGTAATCCACACATATTCATATCACAACAAAATCAAGAAATATAGGTTTAACCCAAAGAATTGGAATTGGGTTGAGAAGTTCCCTTGCAAAAAATCGATAGACTAACGACGTCCCATCAAATTTTAGAAAAAGAGTTCATGAGATACATAATGGGTATATCATGAAATGGACATAAAATTTACATTAATAAGGATATATAAGAACATATCCCAACATAAGAATATGAAATTTAAAAGACAATACAAAAAGAAGTCTTTTAAAAATTGGAGGGTGAAAGGTTCCCTTACCGACTTGGGTAACTTTCGAAACGTACACCCCATGAAAGAAGGACTATATAAAATTAATGTAAATACTCATAAACGAATGAATATTACATAAAGAGTAGAATAATGGGCATTACATATACCACTCAAATGAAATGGTGGCAAATGTAGCATAAATCTCACGGGAATAAAAGTGAGACGAAAAATCCCTTACGAACACTCGGCAGCCTAACGACGCCACTTAAAACATCCAAAAATGGATTTATGAGATCAAATAGGGTCCCTCATAATATGAAAAAAAAAAATTACAGAATGATTAATATAAAAGAACATCCCCAAACATACGAAAAATGAGCATAAATGAAATGACATAAAGGAGAGTACTTAAAAAGAAAGAGAGAAGTAGGATCCCTTACCTCAAGTCCAACTTGTCTTGTTCGTTTCTTAATATTCATAAATAATAAACATTGTTCAATTTATAATTTCTTAAGGTAATCCTTTAAATTCTATTATTCAGTTCATATCACATATTATAATGTTATAATAATTGGTTAATAATGTGAGTTCATATCAGACGTTTTTGTCGATGTTTGGTACATGAGTCAAAAATGAACTTGTTTGAAAATGATTGTCTATGTAGTAATAACTAAATCATCTCCAGAATATTATTAATGATTTAAATATCATATATATCCATTATATATTCATTTTATACTATTACATAACATTTGGAGATAACAAAAATGAAATGCACTGTTCATGGAGACGGTAGGCCGTACATACGCATGAACGCTACTTTCATTTTTTTGTCATATTAATGGAATTAAAACTAAATGAGATATATATATATATTATAATTCCAGAATTATATCCATAATTTATATTTAATATATGAAATATATATCCATTATATAAATTTACTTATAATAGTACATAACATTTGGAGATAAGAAATGAAATGTACCGTTCATGGAGATGGTAAGTCGTACGTACGCATGAATGCTACTTTCATTTCAAATTTTTTTGTATTAAATGGAATGAAATAATAATGATATAAAGGTATATTATAATTACAGTAGGAGTTCATATGTAATACCATTAATTACATCCTTTATACGTCCCACATATGGAAATAACGAATCAAATAACTTTGAGGGGGTGGTAGTCCGCACTTCATAAAATGAAGATATCGAGATTAATCATAATGTAAACCATAAAGGTATGTCATAAATTAAAAAAATACAGAAGATTAAGTAAAAAATAAACATATTATATATCATATATAAATATAGTGACATCTTAATGGACACCTTTGAATGTGTTAAAATAATATTGAACAATCATCGTTTTGTGAGACAGTAATTCACTATCTACAGAAACAGTATGTTCTTTAACCATTAGACGAAGGTGTGTAGAAGTGTGTCTCTAATAATTCATATAAAAAAATCCATGTATATGTAATATACTTGTGTTTTTAGAAAAAAATGAATAAAAGAGTTTAGGGGGTTGGAGAAGCAAAATAAAGCAAAAGAACACAAGTGAAGACATTATCTTAAAATTGGGTAACTCTTTTTGATTTGTGCCCAATGGCATCCTTGGAAACGATTCTTCCCAATTTGAGGCTTCTAAGAGTAAGAGAGAGATGCGGAGAGACAAAATGGGCAGTTTTTGGCCAAGCTAATGTCTTGAGAGGTGTGGGTAAGGAGGTAGAGGAGGGGGCATTTTATAAGAGAATATGAGGGGCACTCTTGTAATGTTATAAAATATTACTTTATTATAAAATTCTTTTAGGATTTTAAAGGCCCAAAAAGGATATATTTCTAGTATAAGGTGATAGGAGATCTATATACACCCATAAAATAGGTTTTTTACAAGTGTAGGTCTTATATTTTACATTCTCATTTCATTTTATTTAAATCGTTAAATAATGAGGTAATCGCTACATCATCATGGTGTCATAAATAATTTAATTTATTTAGTGTCTAAAATTTATAAAAAAAATATCATGATATAGTAAATCTTCTTAAATTTCTAATGAATATTTATAGTAAAAAATATGCCTTTTATAACCCCACGTAAAAATTGTTTTAGTAAAACAATACATGTTTGTGACATTTTTATTTTAACTTTAAATAAAAAGTTATTAATGTCATTTTCCTACCAAAGTGGCTCCATGGGGTCCCCAAGATGACCCATGGATTTTCTTGGACGGCCATGACGCATCCAATAAGGGTAGGAAATGTGTTAAGGTCATTTAATATTATCATAACATTATCTTTACCTTAAATTAGACTAATTACCTTTAATCGCGATTAATAAAACTTAAAAGTTACTATTCACCAAAATATTATTTTAATCTCATTGAACCACATTTTCCATCCTAATGAAAACCATGTATGTCCGATTTTTGAAATTCAAATCACAGAATTTGAAAAGTTTCATTTAAACCAAAAATATGTTTATTAACCACCACTTAGTGGTTTCACTATTCATCAAAAAATTGAAGTTTTTGAGAAAAATAACAAAAATTCACCGTAATCAATTATTGATATTCTGAATTCAAAAATGATGTCTATTTTAAAAAATTCAAAAAATATACAGTGCATTTAATTAATTTAATATTTAATTCCCGCTGTCAAAACAAATAGCATGTTTTAAAGAAACAATACCTATTAAAAGATTAACACTAGTTTAAGTCCAATTTAAAAGTGAAATTAATTCCAATGACCACCATTGGATTAAATGTTAAAAATATATTCTAAATAAACATTAATTTAAATTAAAAATGTCATCTATCCATTTAAATAAATCAGACTAAAATGAGGTTTTGAATTAAACAGCAACATTTTCACTATTCATTAAAAAATGAACTTTATCGGAAAAATACCAAAAATTTATACAAAGTAAATTTTGATGTTCTGATTATAAAAAGAATTTTATCTTGTCAAATATAACATATAAAATTATCAAAATTGGATTTCAAAGGGGTTCTCCATTAAAAGGCGGTTAATCGACCTTTTAAATAATATTATAATATTTACGCTTAAAATTGGATTTATTCACATTTTAACATTTATTTTAAAAAGTAAAAATATTTGACAAACATATATAATAATTTTGGAGTTAGTTCTGTTCATTCTCACCATTACAATGGCTAGGAATTAACTACCATTTAAAATAATATTATTTTATTATTAGAGTGCAACGTATGATTCCCATGAAACTTGTTGTTGTGTATTGGGTATGCCATCGAGCATAGCGTCCCATTTAAAGTAATATTAGTATTTTATTCAGGAATATGGGTAAATATGAAAATTTCATATTATTTATTTACCTGGGGTGTTACATCCTTCCCCCTTTTGGGAATTGCGTCCTCGCAATTTTAAAATTGGGCTTGAAAACTTCCTTGAAAATACCACATCAGAACAAGAGTTACTAAAATAATCACATTAAAATAAAGAAAGATAAGTACAAAGGTCACACAAGTTAACCCATACTAGGATTCCATGTAGGAAAACATGGATATGGAGGAAAAAAACAAAGGGTCATGTTCTGAGGGAGAGTGATAGAAAACATGTTTAGGATAAAAGTAACCACCAGAAAATCACAAACTGGTGATGGGTTAAACGGCATTTGATTCCCTAGTAGGAAAAGTTAACAGAAAACATTTTTGTTTTTAAGTTAATTTTTATTGAAAAATTTATTTATTAGCGTAACTAAAACATAATTAAACACACTTACTTGTAATGTTGACTTTCAACTTTTACTAGAGTTCTTACACAAACTCATATGTCTCCAAAAGATGAGTATTTATGATGACTTGTTCACATTAAGAGCGCTATAATCAACATCTGGAGAATCACATAATCCACAAAAGAGAACTATACATTTCCCATGTCTTTAGTCAAAAACCAAAACAAAAATTGTTAGTACGAGATCAGATAATCCACAAAAAGATAATCCTTTATAAAAAGGTAATCTATTATTAATCTCCAAAATTTGTCCAACAAAACCCAAAGTTCAACGAAGACCATTAGAAAAACAATTGTTCATAAAATTCTTCAATGTAAACGAAACTAAAATTGAAACCCAAATATTTCAAGGATTTAATCACATAGTCTTCCAAGGTACAAATTAACATTTATCTCCAAATAACATCAGTTGCTCTTAAAGTCTCATATTGAAAAGTAATTATCTTAATCACATATCCTCCATGATAGTTTAATAATTTCCATAGACAACCAAAAATCAACTTATTCTAGATTCATAAGATCATCTAACTAAAAATAATTCGTCAAACTAACCAGGGACTTCACGTAGTCCAGTGGTTGGTGATAAATACCAGTCGCACATTGGTTGTGGGTTTGATTCCCACAGCTTAGTCCGATGTGACCGGTTGTCACATGGTCTGCGTGTTGTCCATTTTCCAAAACTATATAATTCATAAAACATTCCCCAAAACAAGTTGAAATCATCAAAAAAAAATCATAACATATTTTAACCTCGTGTTTATCTCATGCCATTCATTTTCCATCATAACATGTAGTAACCCATAATTACCTCAAAAGTAAGGATCATATGAACCCTAATGGATTCCTTTATAATTATTACCTGAACTCCCAAATCGAGTTGGTCATCTCGTACATGATGAAATAGAGGACTTACCAAGGTTCAAGTGGTTGATCACGACTCCTTGATAGTTGGTTTAGAACAACCGTGAGTTTCCTCATTGAATCCCCCATTTCATCCAGTCTCTTAATCAGAGAACCACCATAGTTTCCTTCAAACCCATTGTCACTTTGGTTCCTGCTAGATCCATCCATTTAGTAAAACCAAAAGATCAGTGTGAGTATATCAAAAAATCATTATGTACTAATGAGGAAGATAAACATTGAGATATACTTACTCATTCACTTTATCTAAAAACAATGTCTCTTTCTAAAATCCTAGCCATTATGGTAATGTCACTTATGCTTAAAGAATACCCTACCCTCTAAATTTATCTAAACCGACCTATGATACTAACTATAATGACCCGACCTTAAACCTCACTTAATATTGAATTAAATGAATAATTCACATTGTGGATCTTTTAAGGTTTATAGTTTTATATAATTAGATCATAACTATTACATCTCAAAAGATTACACAGTAGCCACTTCTACAAAGTCACTTTTTTTAAAACATGGACTCTAAAAAACAGTCATGTGTAGTTCCTTGTTTTAGACATCCTGACATTTCCTTGATCCCATCCTTGACCCTATTCATCTTTATGACCTGTGGAAGACATTTCAAAAAAAAACATGGGATGAGCATAAAAAGCTCAGTAAGGGTCATAACAATACTGAAAGAAAAAATTAGTCCATGTATACATAAGAATCAATAAAATCATACTTTACTCATAAAACCTAAGCAATTTAACATACCTCATGAAATCACAAGATTTATGAATAACTCATAGAAATAATAAGACATAAAGGTAACTTGAGGAGTTCATAACATTATTACGTATGGAGTAACCCTCGTGGTTACGTTTGGAATACCCATCATAGTATATTCCATAAATCACTTCAGAAAAACCTTAACGTTTAAACCCTTCGTGTTACCCAATGCACTGGAGAGCTATATCGGGCTCACCCGCCCTTAGTTTATCAAGGAACCACCCAATTTCATAAACATTGCCCAAGAACCATAACATAATCATAACACATAAAACATGCAAAAAAGAAACATAAATTTCCCACATTTCAATCACAAGATATCACATCATGATATTAACATAAATAAAAACATCTAATAAAATCATTAAAACTCTATGAGAGAAATATCCCTTTATACTTTAAAAATATTAAAAGAAGACATTTAAAAGTGATTTTAGAATCAAAGTGTCCCATACCACTTTGAAAATTTTGAAAGGATTCTAAAACATTCATGTCCATATAAATAAATCCTTAAAACCATTTTTAAACCATGGACATGGATGATAAATGTTTTAAATAATAAATCTTTAAATCCATTTAAAACTGTGTTTTTATAAAAGAGTCTTTTTCCATTTTGAACATTTAAATTATAAGCCACATGAAAGTAGACCATTTTAAACACATTTAAATGAATTGAGTATTGACATAATATGGATATTTAATGTTTAATGGGATGTAAATACACTTTATAATAGAATAAAAGTGCATATCATAATGAAATGTCTCAATGAGAAGAAATTGATTTGTAATCCTAATCAAAGATCATGCCATTAGAGCATGGATAAAGAGATGACATAATTATGTGTGACAAGTATAAATACACCAAATATAAGTGGATACTCAGTGTAAAACAATCATATTTAATACACACATATTCATATCACAACAAAATCATGAAATAGAGGTTTAACCCAAAGAATTGGAATTGGGTTAAGAAGTTCACTTGCAAAAATTCGATAGACTAACGGCATCACATCAAAATTTAGGAAAAGAGTTGATCAGAGACATAATGGGTATATCATCACATGGAAATAAAATTGAAAAAAATAAGGATATATAAGAATATATCCCAACATAAGAATATGAAATTTAAAAGACAAAACAAAAAGAAGTCTTTTAAAAATAGGAGGGTGAAGGGTTCCCTTACCAACTTCGGTAACGTTCGAAACGTACACCCCATGAAAGAAGGACTATATAACATTGATGTAAATACTCATAAACGAAATAATATTACATAAAGAGTAGAATAATGGTCAGTACATATACCACTCAAATGAAATGGTGTAAAATGTAGGAAAAATCTCATGGGAAAAAAATGAGATGAAAAATCCCTTACGAAAACTCAGCATCCGAACGACGCCACTTAAAACATCCAAAAATGGATTTATGAGATCAAATAGGGTCTCTCATAATATGAATATAAAATTTAAAGAATGAGTAATATAAAGGAACATCCCCAAACATAAGAAAAATTAGATTAAAAGAAATAACATAAAAGGGAGTACTTAAAACGAAAGAGAGAGGTACGATCCCTTACCTCAAGTCCGACTTGTCTTGTTTGTTTCATCATTTTCCTGAATAATAAAAATTGGTCATTTTATAAATTATTAAGGTCATCCTTTAATGATTATTATTCAGTTAATATCACATATTATTAAGTTATAATAATTGGTTAATAATGTCATTTCATATCAGATGTTTTTGTAGATGTTTGGTACATGAGTCAAAAATGAACTTGTATGAAAATGATTGTCCATATTGTTATTATTAAATCATCTATAGAATAGTATTAATGATTTAAATATAATATATATCCAGTATATATTCATTTTATAATATTACATAACATTTTGAGATAATAAAAATGAAATGCACCGTTCATGGAGACGGTAGGCCGTACGTACGCATGAACGCTACTTTCATTTTTATGTCATATTAATGGAATTAAAAACAAATAATAGATATGTATATTATAATTCCAGAATGATATACCATAATTTATATGTAATATATGACATATATATCAATTATATATATGTACTTATAATAGTACATAACATTTGGAGACAAGAAATGAAATATACCGTTCGTGGAGACGGTAAGCCGTACCTATGCAAGAATGCTACTTTCATTTCATTTTTTTGTATTCAATGGAATGAAATAATAATGATATAAAGGTATATTATAATTCCAGTAGGATATCATATGTAATACCATTAATTCCATCCTTCATACGTCCCACATATGGCATTAACGAATCATATCACTTTGAGGGGGCGGTAGTCCGCACTTCCTAAAATGAAGATATCGAGTTTACCCATAATGGAAACCATAAAGGTATGCCATAAATGAAAAAAATACAGAATATTAAGGAAACAATAAACATATTATATATCATATATAAATATAGTGACATCTTAATGGCCACCTTTGAAGGTGTTAAAAGAATATTGAACAATCATCGTTTCGTGAGTCAGTAATTCGCCATCCACAGAAACAGTATGTTCTTTAACAATTAGACAGAGGTGTGTAGAAGTGTATCTAGAATAATTTTTATAAAAACATCATAGTATATTTAATATACTGGTTTTGTTACAATAAAAAGGAATAATAAATGTTTATGGGGTTGGAGAAGAAAAATAAAACAAAAGAAAACAAGTGAAGACATTACCGTAAAATCGGGTAACTCTTTTTTATTTGAGCCCAAAGGATTCTTTGGAAAGAATTCTGCCCAATGTGAGGCTTCTAGGAATAAGAGAGGGATGTTGAGAGACAAAATGAGCAGTTTTTTGCCGAGCCAATGGCTTGAGATGTGTGGTTAAGGAGGTAGAGGTGGGGGCCTTTTATAAGAGAAGAGGAGGGGTACTATTGGAATGTTATAAAATATTACTTTATTATAAAATGATTTTAGGATTTTAAAGGTCCAAAAAGGATATATTTATAGGATAAAGTGATAATGTTATAAATCCACCCATCCAATAGGTTTTCGACTAGTGTAGGTCTTAGATTTTACATTATCTTTTCATTTTATTTAAATCGTTAAATAATGAGGTAATCGCCGCATCATCATGGTGTCATAAATAATTTAATTTATTTAGAGTCTAAAATTTATAAAAAAATATCATGATGCAGGAAAACGTTTTAGATTTCTAATGATTAATTATAGTAAACAAATATGTCTTGTATAACCCCATGTAAAAATGGTTTTAGTAAAACAATACATGTTTGTGACATTTTTATTTAAACTTTAAATAAAAAGTTATTAATGTCATTTTCCAACCAATGTGGCTCCATGGTGTCCCCAAGTTGACCCATGGATTTTCATGGTATTCCATGACTCATCCAATAAGGTTAGGACATGTCTCAAGGTCATTTCATATTATTATAACATTATCTTTACCATAAATTAATCTAATTACCTTTAATCACGATTAATAAAACATAAAATTCACTATTCACCAAAAAATTATTTTAATCTCATTGAACCACATTTTACATATTAATGAAAACCATGTATGTTGGATTTTTGATATTCTAATCACAGAAGTGGTAAAGTTTCATTTAAACGAAAAATCAGTTTATTAACCACCACTTAGTGGTTTCACTATTCATCAAAAAATTGATGTTTTTCAAAAAAATACCAAAAATTCACCCTAATCTATTTTTGATATTCAGAATTCAAAAATTATGTCTATTTTAAAAATTTCAAAACATATAAGTTTAATTTAATTAATTTAATATTTAGTTCCCGCTGTCAAAACAAATAGCTTGTTTTTAAGAAACAAAATCTATTAAAAGATTGACACTTGTTTAAGTCCAATTTCAAAGTGAAATTAATTTCAATGACCACCATTGGATTAAATGGTAAAAAAACATTCTAAATACACATTAATCTCAATTAAAAGAATAATCTATCCATATAAATAAATCACATTAAAAGGAGGTTTTGAATTAAAATGTAACATTTTAACTATTTATTAAAAAATTATCTTTATCGTAAAAATACAAAAAATTTATACAAATTAAATTTTGATGTTCTGATTTTAAAACTAATTTTATCTTGTCAAATATTACATATAAAATTGAAAAAAAATGGATTTAAAAAGGGGTTCGCCATCAAAAGGCGGTAAATCGACCTCTTAAAGAATATTATAATATTTATGCTTAAAATTGGATTTATTCACATTTTAACATTTATTTTAAAAAGTAAAAATATTTGACAAACATATGTAATTATTTTTTCGTTAGTTATGTTCATTCCCTCCATTACAACGGCTATGTGTTTACTACCATTTAAAATAATATTATTTTATTACTCGAGTGCAACATAAGTTTCCCAAGAAACTCGTTGTTGCGTATTGGGTACGCCATCGAGCATAACATCCACTTTAAAGTAATATTAATATTTTATTCACAAATATGGGTAAATTTGAAAATGTCATATTCTTTATTTACCTGGGGTGTAACATCCTTCCCCACTTTTGGAAATTTTTTCCTCCCAATTTTCAAATTGGGCTTGAAAACTTCCTTGAAAATCCCCACATTGGAACATGATTCAGTAAACTATCACTCTAAAATAAAGAAAGAGAAGTACAAAGGTCACCCGAGTTAACCCATAATAGGCTTCCATGTAGGAAAACATGGATATTGAGGGAAAAAAGGGTCATTTTCATAGGGACAGTAATAGAAAACATGTTTAGGAGAAAGTTACCCACCAGAAAATCACAAACTGGTGATGGGTTAAATGATATTTGATTCCCCAGTAGGAAAAGATAACAGACAACATTTTTGTTTTTAAGTTACTTTTCATTGAGGAATTTATTTATTAGCTTAACTAAAACATAAGGAAACACAATTAATTGTAATGTTGACTTTCAAATTTTACTATATTTCTTACACAAATTCATATTTCTCCAAAAGACGAGTAATTAGGATGACTTGTTCACATTAAGAGCGCTATAATCAACTTCTATAGAATATCCTAATACACAAAAGAAAACTATATATTTAACATGTATTTAGACAAAAACCAAAACCAAAACTGTTAGTTTGAGATCAGATAATCCACAAAAGTATAATCCTTTATAAGAAGAAAATATATTATTAATCTCCAAAATTTGTCCAACAAAACCCAAAGTTCAACAAAGACCACTTGATAAACACTTGTCCATAAAATTCTTCAATGTAAACCAAACTATGATTGAAACCCAAATATTCGAAGGATTTAATCACATAGTCTTCCAAGGTAAAAATTAATATTTATCTCCAAATAACATCAGTTTCTCATAAAGTCTCATATTGAAATGTAATTAACATAATCACATATCCTCCATGATAGGTTAATAATTTTCATAGATAACACAAAATAAACTTATTCTAGATTCATAAGATCATCTAACTAAAATTAATTAGTCAAACTGACCAGGGACTTCACGTAGTCCAGTGGTAGGCGATAAATACCAGTTGCACTTTGGTTGTGGGTTCGATTGCCACAGCTTTGTCCGACGCGACAGGTTGTCACACGGTCTGCGTGTTGTCCTTTTTCCAAAAATATATAATTCTTAAAACTTTCCCCAAAATGAGATAAAATCTTCAAAAATAATCATAACATATTTTAACCTCAAGTTTATCTCATGCCATTCATTTTCCATCTTAACATATAGTAACCCATAATTACCTCAAAAGTAAGGATCAAGTAAACCCCAATGGGTTCCTTTATAATTATTACCTGAACTTCCACATCGAGCTGGTCATCTCGTACATGATGAATTAGAGAACTTACCAAGGTTCAAGTGGTTGATCATGACTCCTTGATAGAGGTTTTAGAACAACCATGAGTTTCCTCATTGAATCCCCCATTTCATCCAGTCTCTTAATCAGAGAACCACCACAGTTTCCTTCAAACCCTTTGTCACTATGGTCCTACTAGATCCATCCATTTACTAAAAAAATGTCAGTGTGATTATATCAACAAAATCATTATGTACTAATGAGGAAGATAAACACTAAGATATACTTACTCATTCACTTTATCTAAAAACTGTGACTCTTTCTAAAATCTTAGCCATTATGGTAATGTCACTTATGCATAAAAAATACCCTAACCTCTAAAGTTATCTAAACCGACCACGGATACCAACTATAAGGACCCGGCCTTAATCCTCACTTAATATTGAATTAAATGAATAATTCACATTGAGGATCTTTTCAGGTTTAGAGTTTTAGAGAATTAGATCATAACTATTACATCTCAAAAGATTAAACAGCAGACACTTATACAAAGTCACTTTTTTTAAACATGGGCTCTAAAAAAGTGTCATGTCTAGTTCCTTGTTTTAGACAGCCTGATATTTCCTTGATCCCACCATTGACCCTATTCATCTTTATGTCCTGTGGAAAACATTTTAAAAAAACATGGGATGAGCATAAAAAGCTCAGTAAGGGTTATAAAAATACAGAAAGAAAACATTAGTCCATGTATACATAAGAATCAATGAAATCATACATTCCTCATAAAACCTTAGCAATTTAACATACCTCATGAAATCATAAGATTTACGAATAACTCATAGAAATCATAAGACATAAAGGTAACATGAGGCATTTATAACATTATTACGTAGGGAGTAACCCTCATGGTTACATTTGGAATACCCATCACAGTATATTCCATAAATCTCTTTGGAGAAACCTTAACATTTAACACCTTTTCATTACCCAATGCATTAGAGAGCTATATCAGGCTCACCCGCCCTTAGTTTATCACGGAACCACCCAATTTCATAAAAATTTCCCAGGAACCATAAGTTAATCATAACACTAAAAACATGCATAAAAGAATCATAAAATTTCTACATTTCAATCATAAGAGATCAAATCATGATATTAACATAAATAAAAAGATCTAATAAAATCATTAAAACTCTATGAGAGAAATATCCCTTTATACTTTAAAAATATTAAAAGAAGTCATTTAAAAGAGATTTTAGAATCAAAGTGTCCCATACCACTTCAAAACTTTTGAAAGGGTTCTAAAACATTCATGTCCATATAAATAAATCCTTAAAACCATTTTTAGAACATGGACAAGGATGATAAATGATTAAAATAATTAATCATTAAAACCATATAAAACAATGTTTTTATAAAAGAGTCTTTTTCCATTTTGAACTTTTAAATTATAAGCCACATGAAAGTAGACCACTTTCAAAACATTTAAATGACTTGAATATAGAGATAATATGGATATGGAAAGTCAAAGGGGCTGTATATACACTTTATAAAATAATAAAAGTGAATATCATAATGAAATGTCTCAATGAGAAGAAATTGACTTGTAATCCTAATCAAAGATCATACCATTAGAGCATGGATAAAGAAATGTCATAATTATGTGTGAAAAGTATAAATACACCGAATATAAATGGATAATCAGAGTAAAACAATCAGATGTAATCCACACATATTCATATCACAACAAAATCAAGAAATAGAGGTTTAACCCAAAGAATTGGAATTAGGATAAGAAGTTCCCTTTCAAAAATTCAATAGACTAACACTGTCACATCAAATTTTAGAAAAAGAGTTGATGGGAAAGATAATGGGTATATCATCACATGGACATAATATTTACAGAAATACGGATATATATGAACATATCCAGACATAATAATATGAAATTTAAAAGACAAAACAAAAAAATTCTTTTAAAAATAGGAGGGTGAAAGGTTCCCTTACCGACTTGGGTAACTTTTGAAACGTACACCCCATGAAAGAATGACTATATAACATTGATGTAAATACTCATAAACGATAGAATATTAAATAATGAGTATAATAATGGGCTGTACATATAGCACCCAAATTATATGGTGGAAAATGTAGCATAAATCTCACGAGAATAAAACTGAGATGAAAAATCCCTTACTAAAACTCGTCAGCCTAACGACGCCACTTAAAACATTCAAAAATGGATTTATGAGATCAAATAGGGTCTATTATAATATGAACATAAAAATTACAGAATTAGGAATATAAAATAACATCCCCAAACATAAGAAAAATTACCTTAAAAGAAAAGACATAAAGAAGAGTACTTAAAAAGAAAGAGAGAGGCAGGATCCCTTACCTCAAGTCCGACTTGTCTTGTTCGTTTTTTATATTATTGAATAATAAACTTTGGTCAATTTATAATTGGTTAAGGTAATTATTTTATGATTATTATTCAGTTCATATCACATATTATAATTTTATAATAATTGGTTAGTAATATGAGTTCATATCAGACGTTTTTGTCGATGTTTGGTACATGAGTCAAAAATGAACTTGTTTGAAAATGATTGTCCATGTAGTTATTAGTAAATCATATAAAGAATAGTATTAAAGATTTAAATATCATATATATCCTGTATATATTCATTTTATACTATTACATAACATTTGGAGATAATAAAAATGAAATGCACCGTTCATGGAGATGGTAGGCCATATGTACGCATGAACACTACTTTCATTTTTTTGTCATATTAATGGAATTAAAAATAAATGATAGATATATATATTATAATTCTAGAATGATATCCAAAATTTAGATGTAATATATGACATATATATCCATTATACATATCTACTTATAATAGTACATAACATTTGAAGATATTTAATGAAATGTACCATTAATGGAGACGGTAAGCCATACGTACGCATGAACGCTACTTTCATTTCTTTTTTTTGGAATTCAATGGAATGAAATAATAATGATATAAAGGTATATTATAATTCCAGTAGGATAACATATGTAATACCAATAATTCCATCCTTTATACGTCCCACATATGGCATTAATGAATCAAATCACTTTGAGGGGGCGGTAGTCCGCACTTTCTAAAATAAAGATATCGAGTTTACCCATAATGGAAATCATAAAGGTATTCAATAAATGAAAAAAAATACAGAATATTAAGAAAAACATAAACATATTATATATCATATATAAATATAGTGACTTCTTAATGGCCACCTTTGAAGGTGTTAAATGAATATTGAACAATCATCGTTTCGTGAGGCCGTAATTCGCCATCCACTAGAAATAGTATGTTCTTTAACCATTAGATGGAGGTGTGTAGAAGTGTATATCGAATACATCTTATAAAAAAATCCTATTATATGTAATATACTGTTGTTTTTACAAAAAAAGGTATAAAAAGAGTTTAGAGAGTTGGAGAAGCAAAATAAAACAAAAGAACACAAGTGAAGACATTACCTTAAAATCGGGTAACCCTTTTTGAATTGATCCCAAAGGCTTCCTTGGAAAGGATTCTGCCCAATGTGAGGCTTCTAGGAGTAAGAGAGGGATGTGTAGAGAAAAAAGATCAGATTTTGGCCGATCAAATGGCTTGAGAGGTGTGGGTAAGGAGGTAGAGGTGGGGGCCTTTTATAAGAGAAGAGGAGGGGCACTCTTGGAATGTTATAAAATATTACTTTATTATAAAATGATTTTAGGATTTTAAAGGTCCAAAAAGGACATATTTCTAGGATAAAGTGATAGTAGTTCTAAATCCACCCATACAATAGGTTTTTGACAAGTGTAGGTCTTATATTTTACATTATCTTTTCATTTTATTTAAATCGTTAAATAATGAGATAATCGATGCATCATCATGGTGTCATAAATAATTTAATTTATTTAGTTTAAAAAATTTATAAAAAAAATATCATGATTTAGGAAATTTTTTCAGATTTATAATGAATATTTATAGTAAAGAATATGACTTGTATAACCCCATGTAGAAATTGTTTTAGTAAAACAATACATGTTTGTGACATTTTTATTTTAACTTTAAATAAAACGTTATTAATGGAATTTTCAAACCAAAGTTGCTCCATTGGGTCCCCAAGTTGACCCATGGATTTTCTTGGTCGTCCATGACTCATCCAATTAATTTAGGGCATGTTTCAAGGTCATCTCATATTATTATAACATTATCTTTACCTTAAATTACACTAATTTTCATTAATCACGATTAATAAAACTTAAAAGTTACTATTCACCAAAAAATTATTTTAATCTCATTGAACCACATTTTCTATCCTAATGACAACCATGTATGTTGGATTTTTGAAATTCAAATCACAGAAGTGGTAAAGTTTCATTTAAACGAAAAATTAGTTTATTAACCACCACTTAGTGGTTTCACTATTCATCAAAAATTGATGTTTTTCAGAAAAATACCAAAAGTTCACCCTAGTCTAATTTTGATATTACAAATTCGAAAATGATGTCTATTTTAAAAAATTAAAAACATATAATTTTCATTTAATTAATTTCATATTTAATTCCCACTGTCAAAACAAATAGCGTGTTTTTTAGAAACAATATCTATTAAAAGATTGACACTAGTTTAAGTCAAATTTCATAGTGAAATTAATTCCAATGAGCACCATTGGATTAAATGGTAAAAATATATTATAAATACAATTTAATCTCAATTTAAAAGATAATCTATCCATATAAATAAATCAGATTGAAATGAGTATTTGAATTAAAATGCAAAATTTTCACTATTCATTAAAAAATGAACTTTATCAGAAAAATATCACAAATTTATAAAATGTAAATTTTGATGTTCCTATTCTAAAAATAATTTTATCTTGTCAAATATAATATATAAAATTTTCAAAAAAAATGGATTTAAAAGGGGTTCGCCATCAAAAGGCGGTTAATCGACCTTTTAAAGAATATTAGAATATTTACGCTTAAAATTGGATTCATTCACATTTTAACATTTATTTTAAAAAGTAAAAATATTTGAAAAACATATATAATCATTTTGTAGTTATTTATGTTCATTCCCGCCATTACAATGGCTAGGCGTTAACTACCATTTAAAATAATATTATTTTATTATTAGAGTGCAACGTAAGATTCCCAGGAAACTTGTTGTTGCATATTGGGTACGCCATCGAGCATAGTGTCCCCTTTAAAGTAGTATTAATATTTTATTAAAAAATATGGGTAAATATGAAAATATCATATTCTTTATTTACCTGGGGTGTTACATTATATACACCGTATAAGAGTGAATTGGTGTCTAGCATAAATGGAGTCTCAAAGGAATGTAACCCAAGACGAAATCCCTTATAAAAGTAGTATCCTTAGATTAAGGATAAATAAATTACATAATAATGTGTGAAAAATATAAATACAGTCAATTTGATTAGGTATTTAGTGTAAATAAATCATAGAACATTCACACATATTCTTTTTAAGACAAAAGAAATGACTTGGATGTTTAACTCAATGAATGGAAATTAAGTTAAAATTACTCTTATCAAGTTCATATCGATGAATATGGAATTTATAAATGGAGTGATTATGTGTATCAAAAGTATATCCACAAAATGGGGAGTGGAAATTAAAACATAAATAAAAAAAATATTTTACACATAATCATAGCATGACATAATTAATAATTAGAAGATTCACCCAAGGAATAGAAATTCGGTTAAAAAGTTACCTTTACCGATTTGGTAATTAACAAAACATACAACCCATGAAAGAAGGATCATAAAATGAAGTTGTAAATAAAAATAAATTTAATTTTAATACTCAATTATACACTCATGGGACATACATACACCACACAAAAGGAAATAGTGGAAAATATAGCCTAAATCTCAAAGGAATAAAAAGTGAGATAAAAACACTTTAAGACGTCATAATCCATAGAGTTGTATGAAAAAAAGTTAATAAACATTAAAATAATCACAGAATATCATGAATATAAAATTACTTATGATAATATATATCAAATGGTAGTACACAATACACCACATGCAATAAATTAGTGGTGAACAATGGAAATCTCACAGAATTAAACGTGAGATAAGAAATCCATTACCTTGTGTCAGACCAGACCCGTTCATTCTTTAATCTCATGAATAATTAACTAAAAATAATTTATACTTTCTAAATAACTTTTTTAATTTTTATTATTATTTTTATATTACTTATTACCTGTCATAACCATTATGTAATCATTTAAGTTAATAACATTTGTTTAGTCGATATTTGGTACTTGAGTTAAAAAAATGAACACCTTATAATTACAAGTTGTTCATATGGTAAGATATCAATTATCTTCATAATTATATAATGATTTAGATATCATATATATCATATAAATCTAGTATATACATGTATTTATAATAGTACATAACATTTTGAGGTATGAAATGAAATGCACCATTCATGGAGATGGTAAGCCGTAAGTAAGCATGAACTCTACTTTCATTCCTATTTCTTATTTTAATGGAATTAAAAACATAATGATACCTAGTTAAATTATAATTCCATTATAATATCATATACAATATTAGTATCTCCATTTTTATAAAACCCACATAAGGAATTCACGAGTCATATCACCTTGAGTGGGCGGTAGTCTGCACTTCCTCTAATGAGATTATAGTATTTACCCACAATTGAAACCATAAATGAGTTCTATAAATGGAAAAAATATATAATCATAAATAAAAAATAAATATATATCATATATAAATATATTTCCATCATAATGGACACCATGATAGGTGGTGGGAGATAATTGAACAATCATCGTTTCGGGAGGCGTTTGTTTGCCATCCAGAGAAAAAGTATGTTCTTCACCCATTAAATGGAGGTGTTGGTATGTTTAGTTCGAATAAATATCAAAAAACCATCCTAGTATATTTATTATACTGGTGTTTTTATTAAATTACGGAATAAATTTTTTTTAGGGGTTAGAGAAGTAAAATTAAATAAGAATTTAAGAGAAACAATTACCTTTAATTTTCGTAACATCCTTTGGTTTGAACAAAAAGGACTTCTTGATGTGCCTTCTTCCTAATGTAGGGTTTATAAGAGGATGACATGGATGTTGGGAGTTTAATTGGGCATAGGTTGGATGAGCCAAAAGGATTTATAGGTGTGTGGAATTTGTAAGAAATGGTTTCCTTTTATAAGAGGGAGGATGGGCTCTTTAGGAAAGTCTGAAAATATTGTTTTATTATATAATGAAATTTGGTTTCTAAAGGTCCAAAAATCATTAGAGGCGAATATAAGATGAATCATGGTAAAAATAAATTCATCCAACAATAATTGGATATGTTTTGGATGTTATATTAATATTTATAATCTTATTAAATTAAATTATTTATTAATGAGGTAAACACTGTATCATTATTGTGTCATAAATAATTTAATTTATTCGATACATAAAAATTATTAAAAAAATAAAATTATGTGGGAAATATTTTTATATTTCCAATGAATATGTAGAGTCAAAAAAATAACTTAATTAACAACTTGTAAAAATTAATTTACGAAGAGATATTTTTTTTCTTCATTTTTGTCTTTACTTTAAATTAATTAATCTAAAGGGTCATTATCATTCATAAGTGGAACCATGGGGTCCCCAAATCGACCCAAATATGGCCATGTTTGGACATTACTAATCCAATAATTTTATGACAAGTGTTATGGTAATTTTGAGTTATTATAATATTCTTTTTACCTAGAATTAACTTATTTACCTTTTACCACGGTAGATAAAAGTCAAACTATACTATTAATCAAAAAAATATTTTCATTTTATTGAACAAAATTTTACTTATTAATAACAACCATGTATATCAAATTTTCAATATTAAATTGATAGAAGTGGTAAAATTTCATTTAAATGAAAAAAGAAATTTTTATAAGTACAACTAATTGGTTTCACTATTCATTAAAAATCGATGTTTTTTTCAGAAAAATACCAAAAACTCATTCTAAGCTATATTTGATATTCTGAATTAAAAAATGATGTCTATTTTATCAAATTCAAAACATATATGTTTCATTAATTAATATAAAATTATTTCTCGTTGTTGGAACAAATAGCATGCTTTTACAAACTAATAACTACCAAAAGATTGACACTTGTTTATGTCCAATTTCAAAGTGAAATTAATTCTAATGACCAAAATTGGATTAAATGGTAAAAATATATTCAAATTAAAAATTAAAACAATTTAAAAATATAATATATCCATATAAATAATTTATATTAAAAGGTAGATTTGAATTAAAATTCAACATGTTTCACTTTTCAATAAAAATTACATTTTATCAGAAAAATACTAAAATTTCATCCAAAGTAAATTTTATGATCCGATTCTAAAGAATAATTTTATTTGGTCAAATAGAACATATAAAAGTGACCAAAACTATATTTAATGAGGGTTCCCCATTAAATGGCGGTAAATCAACCTTTTAATGTAAATTATGATTAAAATTAGATTCATTCACATTTTAAGCATCTAACTTTTATTGGATAAATGTAAATAAATTTAACAAACATGTATAATCATATTGTAGTTTGTTTTGTTCATTATTTCCAATAAAACAGCTAAAAGTCAAATACCATTTAAAATAATAATATTATATTATTAGTGTGCAACCTATGATTTCAAAGAAACCCGTTGTTGCATATCAGGGACGCTATCCAATATAACAACCCATTTATAGTAAAATTAATATTTAATTAAAAAATATTAATAAATATGAAATATGTCTTATTATTTATTTACCTGGGATGTTATATCATTCCCCCCTTTTGGGAATTGCACCCTCACAATTTTAAAACTGGGTTTGGAAACTTCATTAAAAGTCCCATATCATAATAGAGTCAGTAAAACTATCACTTTAAAAGAAAGAATTAAAAGTACAATGGTCACCCGAGATAACCCATACTAAGATTCCATGTATGAAAATGTTGATATGGAAGAGAGAACAAACGGTCAAGTTCGGATGGAGAGTGATAGAAAACATGATTAAGAGAAAGTGGACCACTAGAAAATCCCAAACTTATGATGTGTTAAACGGTCTTTGATTACCAAGTACGAAATGTAAACCAAAAAAGTTTTTTTACATTCATTTTCATAATTTGTAGGAATTAATTTACTACATATATTAAGAACATAAGGAAATATACTTACATTTAAGTAGAGTTTCATCCTTTAATAAGTTTCTACCAAAAAATAATCTTTTCTCCAAACAAAGAGCATTAAAAAAGGCTTAGTCACATCAAAATCACAAGAATAAGCTTCCTGAGAATAACATAATCCAAAAAAGAAGACCTATATATTTCCCCTGTATTTAGAAATCAACTAAAACAAAAATGGTTAGTGCGATATCAGATATTACCCAAAAGGATAATCTTTTACAAAAACAAAAACTTGTCTTAATCTCCAAGATTTGTAAAACAGTTCCCCAAGATCAACCAAGACAATTCAATAAACAACTGTCCATAAAATTCCTCAAAATTAATCCAAACTATGATTGAAACCCAAATCTCATAAGGATTTAATTTTATAGTCTTCTAAGATTAATCGTATCATTTATCTCAAAATAACATCAGTTACTCATAAAATATCATATTGAAAAGTAATTAACCTAATCACATATTCTCCCTGATAGGTTATTCAGTTTCATAAATCAACCAAAAAATCATATGTCCACAATAAAAACATATATTCTTCCAAACTAAAATTTAAACCATTATTACGCAATTAAAATTCTATAGTATTCTATCTTCCTTAGGCATATATAATGTTTCCACAAAAGAGAGAACGTCATCCACAATAAACGTTATCACTTAATCACTAAAGAATATTTCTAAACTATGTATATCAATTTGATTAAACATTAGTTCAAAAAATCTTCTTATTCATGTTCCATAATTTTTTTTACTAAAATAATAAGTCATACTAACTAGTGACTTCAAGTATACTTGTGTTAGGCAATGCGCCCTTGTCGCCCTTCGGTTGTGGGTTTGATTCTTGTGGCCTTACCAGACGCGAAACGTTCTCACCCATCCTATGGGTTTTCCTTTTTTTAAAACTAAAAATAACCCTAACATGTTTTAACCTCAATGGTTTCCCAATACCTTTCATTTTCATCCATATTCATTATGATCTCAATATCTTAATCCTTGATGACTTATTTCACCACCATATTATAAAATATAATGATCCCCAAAATAAATAACATCATACCTTGATAATGATGCCGATTTCGATTCATTGTCATCTTGTTCACGGATGTAGAAGGTTCATGCATTACAACAACGATTTTGAGATCCTTCAAAATCATTTTCTTCCTCCATCACAATACACCTTGTACAACAAGGGTCGTATGGTTGTTCATAGAAAAATAGTTTTGAAAATTAATCATGTATGACATATAATTTCAATACATATGATAACGAATGATTTTTATTAAATAGTCAGACCAAATTTGAGTTGAAACATTCAATTAATGGTCCTTATAAAATACCATCGGTATATGCTGAGAGACTATATAGTAAATTCAAATATAAATAGTTTGTGCAAGGGTATCCTTGTTCAGTACCATTTTTAAAATCATAATATGCTTCAAAATCTTGTGATAAGGTAAAATATTTGGAAATGTCTTGATAATATTTACCTTTCTTGAAAATATGAGGATATTGTGAAAATAGGATTTTTCTAAATACAACCCATGATCCATGATGATAATGAGGTATAGTAGAGGAGTTTTATATCTTAAACAACTACTTGCAAGTGAGTTGTATGCTAGAAAAAGTTTCACAATCATCCAAACATGACTTTTCAATAATTATTGCAAGAACGTCATGAGGAAGAGATAGGAATTTCGTTTTATATCCTCCTCCTTCCATTTTTAACTGACATTCCTTGATATGAAAAAGTAATAAGACATTAATTTAAATGAAATAAAATACATAGGGACTATCCATGTGTCTAAAAAAAACTTATAATCCCTAAAGTTCTCTAAACCGAACTCGGATACCAACTATAAGGACTCAACCTTATAACATTAAATAATATTGAATTACATGAATAATTCACATTGGTGATCTTTTCAAGTTTAGAGTTTTAGAGAATTATGCCATAATTATTACATAACAACTTCAATATTACTTATAGACACTACTACACAGTATCCATTATTTTCGTAACATAAAAACACTTAAAATGAAACATGTCAAGTTCCATATTTTAGACAACATGACTTTTCCTTGATCCCATCCATGACCTTATTCATCTTTAATTCCAATAGAAAAAATTTCCAAAAACTTGGGATGAGAAAAGAAAACTCAGTAAGGGTGATAAAACAAAGAAGGAAATCATTTGTTCATAAATACATACAAAACCTAAACTCTTTTACTTACCTCATGAAAAGATAAGATTTATGAATAACACATAGAAATAATAAATCATAAAGGTAACTTGTTTCATCCATAACATACTTATATAGTAGAAATCACAGCTACATAGGGAGTTAATTTGGAATACCCATCAGAGTGTATTACTTAAATATCATAGGAGAAACATTCATGTTTACCTCCGTCTCATTGCCCAATGCATTGGAGAGCAATCTCGGGGTCACCTGCCCTAGGTTTATCACAGAACAACCCATATATGTAAACAATGCCCAATTACCATAAAATATTCATAACACATAAAATAAGAATAAAGGAAAAACAACATTTCCAAATTTCAATCATAATATATCATTTCATGATATTGACAAAATCAATGCTTTATCAAACCATTTTCAAAACCATTTAAAACATTTAATAAATATATTTTTGAATTAAAGAGTCCCATACCACATTGAAGATTATAAATGAATTATCATTTGAAAACATTAATGTCCATATAAATAAATACTTAAAACCATTTTTAAAACATGGACATTATTGATAATGATTTAGAAGAAAAAATTGTTAAAACATTTAAAATGATATATTAGTTAAAGAGTTTTTAACAAAATGCGCGACATTTGAATACAAATAATTGAGGAATAAAATTGAATAAAAACTTTATAATATCATGAGAATAAATGGATTCATGATATAATATGCCCAAGGACAGTATATACCCCATATAAGAGTTAATTGGTGCATAACAACAATGATGTCTCAATGGAATGTAAATTAAGATGAAATCCCTTATAAAAATGGTATCCTAAGATTAAGGATAAATAAATTACATAATAATGTGTTAAATTTATAAATACAATCTATTTTATTGGTTATTTAGTGTAAATAAATCAAATAACACTCACAAATATTATTTTTAATACAAAACCAATGACTTGGATATTTAACTCATTGAATGGAAATTGAGTAAAAATTACTCTTATAAAGTTCATATCGATGACTTGAGAATTTATAAATTGAGTGATTATGTGTATAAAAATTATATCCATACAAAGGGGAGTGGAAATTATAATATAAATAACTAAACAATGATTCCACACATAATCATAGCATGCCATAATTAAGAATTAGAAGATTAACCCAAGGAATAGAAATTTGGTTAAAAAGTTCACTTTACCGATTTGGTAACTTAAAAAACAAACAAACCATGAAATTAGGATCATAAAATGAAGATGTAAATACCCATAAATTTATGTATATTAAAAAATTAATACACTCATGGGTAGTACATACACCACACAAAAGTAAATAGTGTCAAATATAGGGTGAATCTCATATGAATAAAAAGTGAGAAGAAAACTCCTTACCACATCGTAATCAATCAAGTTGTATGACCAAAATTTAATAACCATTAAATGAATCACATAATACCATGATTATAAAAATAATAATGATAATATATATCAGATTTTAGTACAAAATACACCACATGCAATAAATTAGTGGCGAACAATGGAAATCTCACAGAATTAAAAGTGAGATAAGGAATCCATTACCTTGTGTCCGACCTGACCCATTCATTTTTTAATATCCTGAATAATAAAATAATGTTAATTTATACTTGATTAATAACCTTTTAAATTTTTATTATTCCTTTTATCTTACTTATTAACATGTCATAAACATTATGTAATCATTTTAGTTAATAAAGGTTGTTTTGTCGATATTTGTTACTTGGGTTAAAAAATGATCACTTTATAATTACAAGTTGATCATGTGGTAAGATATCAATTATATTCAGAATTATATTAATGATTTAGATATCATAGATATCATATATATCCAGTATATATATTTATTTATAATAGTACATAACATTTTGATGTATGAAATGAAATGCACCTTTCATGGATACTGTAAGCCGTACGTACGCATGAACACTACTTCCATTTCTATTTATTATTTTAATTGAATTATAAACATAATGATACATATTTATATTATAATTCCATTATAATATCATATAAAATATTATTAACTCCATCATTTATATGCCCCACATAAGGCATTAACGAGTCATATAACTTTGAGGGGGTGGTAGTCCGCATTTACTCTAATTGGATTATCATATTTACCCTCTATTGAAACCATAAATGAGTTATATAATTGGATAAAATAAATAATCATAAATAAAACATAAATATATATCATATATAAATATAGTTCCATCATAATGGGCACCATGAGAGGCGGTAGGAGATAATTGAACAATCATCGTTTCAGGATGCATTTGTTTTCCATCCATAGAAACAGTATGTTCTTACCCATTAGATGGAGGTGTGTGAAGGTTTAGTTAGAATAAATCTCATAAAAACATCCTAGTATATTGTGGATATTGGTGTTGTTATAACATAAAGGAATAAAAATAGTTTAGGGGTTGTAGAAGTAAAATAAAAAAAAATAAGTAAAGAGAAACTGTTACCCTTAATTTGGATAACTTCCATTGGATTGAACCAAACGAACTTATTGAAGTCCCTTATGACTACGTTAAGGCTTCCAATTGGGGTAGAGGGATGTATGAATTTTAATTTGGAAGAGGATGGATGAGACAAAAGGCTTGATAGGTGTGTGGAATTGGATAGAAATGGTCTCCTTTTATAAGGGGGAAGAGGGGCTCTTTAGGAAAGTGTGAAAATATTATTTTATTAGATAATGATATTCGGTTTCTAAAGGTCCAAGAATCATTTGAGTCAAAGATAATACGACTCATGGTTGAAATAAAATCATCTAACAATAATTGGACAGGTTTTGGATGTTATTTTATGATTTATAATCTTATTTAATAAAATTATTTATTAATGAGTTAAACACTGCATCATTATTGTGTCATAAATAATTTAATTAATTCGATGTCTAAAAATTATAAATAAAATACCATGATGTAAAAAATATTTTTATATTTTCAATGAATATTTATAGTTGAAAAAAGTACTTATATAACACCATGTAAAAATTAATTTACAAAAAGATATAATTTTTTTGTCATTTTTGTCTTTACTTTAAATTAATTAATCTAAAGTGTCATTATCATTTATAAGTGGCCCCATGGTGTCCCAAAATAGATTCAATGATTCCCATGGTCGTACATTACTCATCCAATAAGGTTAGTACAAGTGTTAAGGTAATTTTGAATTATTATAATATTCTTTTTACCTTGAATTACCTTATATACATTTAACAATGGTAAATAAAAGTCAAAAGTTACTATTCACCAAAAATTATTTTTGTCTTATTGAACCAAATTTTACTTACTAATAACAACCATTTATGTTGTATTTTCTAAATTAAATTCCCTGAAGTGATAAAATTTCATTTAAATGAAAAAAGTCATTTTTTAACTACTACTAAGTGGTTTCACTATTCATCAAAAATTGAAGTTTTTCAGAAAAATTCCAAAAACTCAGCTGAAGATATATTTGATATTATGTATTAAAAAATGATTTATATTTTATCAAACTAAAAAAATAGAATTTTCATAAATTAATTTAAAATTAATTCCTGTTGTTAGAACAAATAGCGTGTTTTTACGAAATAATAACAATCAAAAGATTGACACTGGTTTATGTCCAATTTCAAACTGAAAATAATTCTAATGACCAACATTGGATTAAATTGTAAAACTATATTCTATGTATACTTTAAAACCAATTAAAAATATTATCTATCCATATAAATAGATTAGATTAAAAGGTGGTTTTGAATTAAAATTCTACCTGCTTCACTTTTCATTAAAAATTGCATTTTATCAAAAAAACACCAAAATTTAATCCAAAGTAAATTTTGATGATATAATTCTAAATAATAATTTTATTAGGTGAAATAGAACATATAAAAGTGACCAATACTGTATTTAACGAGGGTTCAACATTAAATGGTGGTAAATCGACCTTTTAATGTAAATTATGCTTAAAATTAGGTTCATTCACATTTTAAGCCTCTATTTTTTGGATTAATGTAGATACATTTTACAAACATGTATAATAATATTTTAGTTAGTTAGTTTCATTCCATCCAATACAACTTCTAGGAGTTAACTCCCATTTAAAATAATAATATTATATTATTAGTGTGCAACGTAAGATTTCAAATAAACCCATTTTTCCATATTGGGTACGCTATCGAACATAGAAACCCATTTAAAGTAAAATTAATATTTAATTCACCAATATTAATAAATATGAAATATGTCTTATTAATTATTTTCCTAGGATGTTACAGGGAAGATATATTAGGTTGGTTTTTTAAGATTTAACCCATTTTGTTGGTGGTTTGCATGTCATTATTCATTTTCATTAAGTCTTTTGAGGTATGTATATTCACACATGACCCTTGAATTTATAACAAGAAGTATTATTTTCAAATTGATTAACTTAATCTAATTTTCTTATGAAATTTATTTTTCAAATCATGGTATAAAGCTATGTAGTTATGGTTTGTGGATTTTTGAAGAAGTACGATATTGTTGTGTAATATTCTTTAATAAACGGTTTAATTTTTTTTAAATAGAAATCAGTAGATTCATGGTAAAATGTTTCATAAATATTTTTTTCAACAAAATTATTTTTTTATCGAAATGGTTTTGGTATAATGTAATTGTCATGGTTTGGCATGATGGGATGGTGTGTGTTCATATTTCATTATTAAAAGGCTTAGTTGAAATATGGACATGTGGTCGGTGATAAATGTGTAATGGAACATGTGATTTAATTACATTATGATGACATAGAAGATTTATGAGAGACTTTTCATGATTATGTATATTTCATAAAAATCATGACTGTGTAGATTAATGGGTATGTGGATTGGAATGGATATGCCAAAATGCTTATGAAATGATTTATAGTATTGTTTAGTTGTATTTACTTGGAAACATGTTGTTAGTATTGAAATTCATGGATTTATTATAAAATATTTTAAATGATTATATAAATTATTTTATATAATTTTTCTAACATTATTCTATCCTAGTATTGTGAATCAGTAACTCACTTGGGGAAACCTACTATGTTTTAGTACTCACCCCTTCTTTGGATAATTGGTGATTTTTCATATGTTGTGTATCGAGACATGGGAAAATGTAAAGTATCACACATCTTTATAACTACTTTATGATACTTGGGATGTTTGGTGGAGTTGAATAATGGATCTTCTTGGAGCTTTGTAGATGTGGTTTACATTGAGTATTCTTGTCCTTTTAGTCATATGATGTGTACGTTGATATTGTAGTCCTCTTTGTGCACTTGATTTCTGTTTATTTTTGTTGTTAATGAAAAGGTTCACTTGTATTTAACTATTAAATTCATCATATAGTGTTTATTTTGTTATGGAATGTTTGGGTTTTTGTTTTATTTTTAATGGGAACATTGTCCCCCACAGGGATTGAAGCCCTTTAACATTTATTCACATGCTTTGGTTTCTTGGGGATGTAACATAAGGTCACGTAGGACAATTCCCACAACTCAAGAAAATGATGAGTGGAGGGATATTACAAGTTGTATAAAATGTTGCTGATTCATAATGTAGTTATAAAAAGAGATACGATATTAGTCCTTCTAAATATCATTATGGAACAAGTATCCTTTGACATTTTATCCTTTTTGGGTCTTGGAGTTGACAATTTTATTGGGTCATTTCCTTTTTTTGGATCCTATAAAGGAGAAGGATTTTCAATACATGAAATTTAGATAAAAAATGACATAGCTAATATTTTTATGTTGAAATTAATGTAACCTAGGATCTGGATAGATAACTATTTTTCAGGAACTTATAGGAATTTGAATCTCACTATCATAGTTTTAGCCAATGAAATGAGCATGAAATGTATTATAGAAAGGAATTATCACTAGAATTTCATATTTCATTTTGAGTAATGATATTTGAATTTAGTAATTTTTTTATTTTTTAAATATGATAATGTTATTTTCAGAAGAAATATTTTGAAAAAGATCATGATTTTATTATTTGGAGAATGGTTGAATTTAAAAAAAATTATATATTTTCATAAAAATAGCTGAACATGAAAGATGGTTAATTTTGGAGATAAACACTATGATATAGTGATGTGGTAGAAATTGAAAATTCTTAAGACTTCATGTTAATAGAGTTTGAGACTTATGGTTTTTATTGTGTTTCTAGAAAATGGAACCGGGTAGGCGTCATAGAAACTGACTAGAGGAAGATATTAAGAATGTGGTTGCACCTGATCCACTAGTTAACCCACAAAATCTTTATAGTATTTTGTATGATATTAAAGATATGTACCACAAGAACATGTGGGATGATCTAATTCAATTGGATAATTCCATCTAATTTGAAAAGCAGAATCCACGAATATTTTAGGGTGATTTTGAACCATAAAAATACGAGTTGTGGATGAGAATTATAAATCATATATTTGAATTCTTTGGCACACTAGTAGAGCTAAAAATCAAGATATAGATGTATATTCTATAGGATCTTGCACGAAAATGGTGGTAATTATATATTCAATACACATTAGTTAAGGGATTGGATTGGATGATATAGAATAACATTTTAAAAAATAGCTCTATCCTCACAATTTTATGATTTAATGAACAATGGATTTGTTCATCTTGAAGCAAGAAATCCTCACAGTAATATTATTTGATACTAAATTCCATAATTTAGTCCAATTTTCACCCAAAGTTGCTGCTATTGAGTGTTTAAAGGCTCACATTTTTTAAATGGGGTGGAGGTAGGAAATTCAATCGATGATAGTTGTTCGATTCATTATGGATTATATAGAGATGGTCAATAGGGAGACTGTGGATGAATGATAAAAATTAGAAGCTATGGGAGGTGGAATTATTTTGAAACCCATAATAAATGGTGGGAACTCCAATGATGGAGGAAAGCGAAAGAGAAAAAAAAATTCCAAGGTGGGAACATGAATCAAAATAAGAAGACTTGATCAGTAAACCTCCCTACAAGGTCCAAAACTAAAGATGTATCATTACAATGTGGTTATTTTGATAATATAATGTAGAGTGTATGACACTTTCAAGATCATTCCAAAACTGATACATGATGGGGTTCCTTCTATGTTAATGTTGTAGTGCTCCATGTTATTGTGTTTGAGAAGCTACTCAGATGTTACAAGAGTCGTATGCTAGGATGAGATTCAGAAAAAAAAATTTTTCTCATTAGAAAAATAGAGCTAGATATAAATATTCCTAGAATAAAATGACTCCTTAGGCAGTCCAATATCAGTAGGGAAATAGGGAAAAAAATAAATCAACAATGAAATTATATGTACCTGAACATGTTATTATAGATGATCATCCTAGAATATCTTCAAATAAAGGTAATTTTTTTATATTACACCCCTTTGAAATGGTTGTTTGATACTAGTGAATACCATTACTTTAATTCTTATCGTGTAATCAATTTTAAACACATGGAAGTCGAGATGATGACTTCTGTTATCAAACACCAAACTTCTCTTGGTCAAAGAGAGTGTCGAGCCTTCATGTGTAGGGAATTTTCAATAACTATTGATCGATCCAAGATAAAATTTCATTTTTATATTCATTATATGGATGATTTTTATATATTCCTAGGTATGGATTTTTTGAAAATGTTGAAGGATCAAATTGAATATTATACGCAAAACTTTAGTTTATCAACTAAACATGGTGTTTAGAATCTCTATTAAGGGGACAAAGATGTAAATTTTGGTGCAAAAGGATAGTTAGTATGAGTAGTTGGAATGATCTCATACCGGTTGAAATATTTTTCTTTTGGAATCGATGGAAAATATAAAGATGAACATCATTCCAATGGTCAATAATAGAAAAATACTCAATGCCAATAGTTTTTAACCACTGGTATACATCTCCAAACCATTTTTATATCCTATAACAATGTTTTTATAAAATTGTTGGTCTAGGTATTTAAAAAAACATGTATTGGTTTTGATCCCAACACATCTCATTTATAATTAATTGACCTAACCACTTACATTACATGACATTGGTGAATATAATTTCATAAAAATATATATTATATATTCCTTTGTGTTTTAACTTTTGATTTATATTATGTTATTTAATGAATGATTCTATAAAAAAATATATACCCCTATACCAACGGTTTGGAGAACCCTTTTTATGGGCTCTTTGATATTTTGAGCTATCCAAACAGTTTTGGAAAATCCATTGCTATAGGTCCACCCTATACCACATCAATTGGTATAGGTCCAAATTAGTGACCATTAACAAATTATTCTGCCCAACTATTGTTATAAGTCCATATAAGTGACCAATACCAATGGTTTTGGTAAAACCATTGGTATATTTTAAATTTATTGAAATTTCAAAATGGTTTTCCCAATACTACTGGTATAGGTTTTATTCCAAGTAGTGGGTAGTTAATCAGTTTTCAGTTATGTTTCCAAAAACATTCTCATGGTTTCCACTTTTAATAGAAGTGGATTTTATGATTGATCTCCATCTAGGGACCATTCATATTTCCCTTCCATATTTTTATATGGAACCAACAGAGTGAAGGGAGTTGAATGTGCAGTTAGAAGATCTTGGAAGGAAAGGTTTCATTTAGCCTAACATGTCTATGTGGGTAGCACATGTCTTCTTTGTGAAAAAAGAGGATGAAAAATTAAGGCTTTGTGTAGTTTATCTCATGGTTAACCAAATTTTAGTAAAGAATCAGTATCCAATTACATTCATTATCGATTTTTAATATTAGTAGGTTATGAAGAAGGATATTCTAAATATAATGTTCATAAGAAGATATGTCCATTATGAATATTTCACTGTGAATTTTGATCCAATGAATTCCATAATATCATTTATAGAATTTATGTATCATGTATTTCAGTAATATCTGGAATCATGGAGGGGGGTGGTTGTATGACATCTTGTTGTATTCAATGACATGGTATGATCATTATCAACACTTACCTATAGTGTTAATAATCATGGGGGATCCCCATTTTTATGCCAATTTATCAAAGTGTGATTTCTGGATGTAAGAGGTACATTTCCATATCCATGTTATTTATAAAAAAGGTCTTTCTATGGATATAGAAATTATAGAAATTATAATTTATTGGAAACTTCCAAATAATAACTTTGAGATACAATGTTTTCTAGGTCTAGATGGTTATAATCGATGCTTTTTTTGAGACTTGTTATGATTGGAATAAAATATGATACCTTTGAAAAAGAATAATGATTCATTTAAATAGGATGATGAATACCATATGTTTTTTAAGAGATAAAGTTTATCCTTATATCATATCCAATCAATATTTTTAATGAATTGGGACAAGGGAACATGGTGCATTGTGATTCTTTGAGATCTATTTTGGGATGTGTTCTCATGTCAGGAGATAACTTTGATTTTTATAGTTCATCAATTTTATAAGCACCTACTATGAACTACCCAACAATAGATTTGAAGTCAGATCTAGTATTCAATGCTTTGAAAACACGGCATCATTATCCCTTGGTTGAGAAATTTTCTATGTTCACGGATCACAAGAGCATTGAAAATATTTTCTCATAATTATATTTGATTAGTTGACAATGATGATTGATGTAGTACATCCAAATGTTTGACTATGACTTCATGTATACACAGGGTAAGGTAAATATGGTATTAGATGCATTAAGTATAATATCATCTGCTCAGTTGCAAAAAGAGGCCTCCGATCAATGGAAATTGATTTCTGTGTCAACTGAATGAAAATTGGAATGTGAAGACTGAGTTGATTTTTTAGTTTTACTTCTAGTTTATTTGGTTCTTAATTTAGTAAAGACGGTTAAATATACACAAACATCCCCTTAAAAAGATGTGGTGATAAGATCAAACTCAATGGTGGGAAGAACATTGAGGGATGGAAACTGGATGAAAATTTAGTATTGTCTTTCATGAATCGAATAGTCATAGCAATGGATTTTTAGGAATAGTTTTTTCATTCATACCACCAATTGAGATGTGATGTTCATCCTAAAATACATAAGATTTATAAGGAAATAAAATCAATTTTGTGGTGGGTAGGAATGAAAATAGAGGTTGTTGTGTTTTATTCAAGATGATTGACTTGTCTTCATGTTATGGTAGAGCATAAGTGACCCAAACATATTTTGTAGTCATTATTTATTACTATTTGGATGTGGGATCATATAACAATGTATTTCATAATTGTTATCCCAAGAACTATTTATAAACATGATTCCATATGGCTGATAGAGGAACCACTCACAATGTTGGCTTACTTATTCCTTATTCGTGACACTCATACGGTGGAGGACTGGTAAAAATATATATATATGAGAATCCATAACTAGAGCCTGAATGAGGATTGGAGGTGGTGTCAATCCAAAAGCTTGGTTAGTGAAAATAATCACACCAGCTATATTTCGTTCCACTAGGGGAATCTATCGATGTGTTTTATCATAAGATTCCTCCTGGATCTAATTTGTGCATCATCTCAGGGGAATGATTCTACAAAACATTATAAGAACACAAAGAAGACATTAGACTAACACAAAAACTGAGCAACACGAGATATTATTACCAAAAAATGGAAAAATGAGATTTGGAGTTCACCCCATCCATATAAGATTATGTAAAAAACTAGAATCAATCCACATGAAATCCTTTCCTAACAACCCTTGGAGACTTAAGGTTCATTATGGTGAGAAAGGGATAAGAACTCAATCTCAACTACCTATTAATTCCAAAAAATAGTTCAAATCTATACAGAAATTATGGAAAAATATCAACAACCAACCTATAATACCATAATATCACAAACCATCATGGGTACCCTAGTATCCTAATAACTGAGCTGGGCCTGACATATCCCATAGGGCATTCCCAGTACCCCCAGATCAATGACTACCACCCCTCATCATAAAATTTAAAGCGAGAATGATTTATCCACAAATATTGTTGCTGTAAAAAGAGACCAGTATGTATACCTAAAAAAAGAAACTATATTGGGAGTAATGTACCAGAATACAACCAGAAATAAACAATCCTCGTGTACTACATCCCAAGTCCCTATTGACACAGCCCACCACATCCAAGGTTCCATAGCTAGATCCGCCTCTATGAGATCCATTACCATTTCTCGATCCTAGAATGAGATAAAATAAAAACACCTGAAGGCAAAAGTATGACGTGAGCTACAAATCCCAATATGGTCTCTCCAAGTATTCCATAATAGATTCCAAAAATAGATTAACCAAAGGAATTATTTCAATTTTTAAAATAAATACATTTGTCATTTTCAAATCATATTTAAAAATTCAGGATGTACAATATAAATGATGGAAAAATGAATTATGAAAAGGATTTACAAGTGATGGAATATTTCTAAAACAATGGATTAAATGAAATAGTTTATGTAAATCTCAGAGGAATGTAAACTTTTTTTACAACATTGGAATATATTTAAATATCAAATATTAAAAATAAAAGTGAAACATTGTTATCTTCCAAATAGGTACGATAATATTCTAGCAATATGGGTCCACACTCTATATGAAATCTCAACAATATGTGTATACACAAGTACCCCAAAAACTGGCCAATGGCTACTCATCACCATCCTATTGAGGATGTGACCTTTTGTATGTATGTTTTAGAACATTGTAATATATTAGATTGTACCCAAATATATTTCCAACTACCTAAGGATTTCATGTAATCTTACCCAATCAACGATGGGAAATTGTATATAAGACTACATAAAATTAAATTAAATCCCATTCATCCCTTTCAATTCCAATTTTCCATTTAAAACCAACATGGGTTTTAATAATGAAAATATACCTCTTTAATAAGATAAAATCATAGGATTTCTATCAAAAAATTAATCAATTTTTAAAAGTTTGAAATACAATATAAATTTTTTATCAATTTTTCAATTAATTCCCACAATTAAATTCAATAATCTAATTGAAATCATTTTCATCAAAATTTTAATTCAAATAAACAATTTAAATCAATCGATTTACATAAAAACCCTAATTCAATGGAATTGTGGCTTTTCCTAATTCTTATTCCGAAAACATTTTTAACCTCCCAATTCAATGGAATTGAATTTCAAAACATCAATTGAAACCATTTTTAGAAAATTAAATGTAAATCAGTAGTTGAAATAAATTGGTCTATTCAAATTTAATCAATTTGGTTAAACAAGACAGAATCACCCACCCTTTCTTGAATCTCAACACTCACAACAACACCTTTCAACAAGAATGGAGTTGTAGAAGACATAAAAAATAAACCTAGATATGATATCCAATATCATGGAGAATATATCCATCATTTTGAGTAATATCAATTGAAATAGAAAAGGAGTAAAAAGAGATAAATATGAAGAATAAAGGATAAATAATACATGATAATCAAAACTGCTACCCCAACAGTGATCAAACATCAAAATAAACTGTCCATGATGGTTGGATAACATCATGATTTCCTAGGGAAGGATTTAGGTCGATAGATTCAAAACTAGGGATGATAGGAAATGGGATCTCATATGTTCTTCTAGTTTAATTAGAACACCATATGTACATTACACGATGTCTAATACCCTTTGATGTCATGATATAGTAAATATTTTGAACCATTGAGAAAAATGTCCTTTAACTGATAAACCATTCATTAACTGAATCATGATGTTTAATGTCTGGTCATGATTGGGAACCATTCACAGTTTGAATCTTCTCATGGCATGAAAATTCTAACGGTATGCCCCTATCGACCACTACAGGTTGGGTAGCCTAATTACAGGATGTGTAACCCCTAGAATTATGATGAAAGGGTCGGTTAAATCTAAGATACCATCAATTCTCTGATTTCAAAATTGTGGCTATCCTCCCAATTCATTGTCAACCCTACCCATTCAATGAAATGGAAATGAAATGGTATGGACAAATTCATACATGTCAGATCAATAACTGGATGTTACACTAAGGAAAACACTCCCAACATTTTTCATCATAAGTGAGATCTAAATGGGTGTCCAGGAAGAGCCTCAATGGGATCAATCTTAATCAAGGCCTTTCAAATTTTATTATAAGAAAAATAAAATTAAGAAAATTTATTTTCCATATATCCTTCAACATCTTAAACTCAAGCATAGAGAATATCCCCCCAAGACCATTCATAACACTCTCTCTATCCATCCTTATATGGATGATATGATGTGGTCAATCAAATTTTGGAACACATCACCTCCAGAAAACTTCTCCAGAACCTGGATGCGATGCTTTCATACCAATTAGAAAAAACTGGATATAGAACACTATGAAGTCTCACAATCTCTTAGAGAAAGATATCCCCAAGTTGTTCCACCTTTATTGTCTCATTGATTTTTTCCACTTGGATTATATGGTAAATCAACAATGGAATACATATAAATATTAGACCACATCCATACTATAATGGGAGATGAAAAAAACCCATATGTATCTGGTGTTCCACCTTGATCCACTAAAAAGTAATACCCTATGACACGTAATATTCTATCGACCTACCCATCCCCTACCACATATACTGATATCTTAAATCATGATATGACTTTGTTGAACTAGGGTGAACTGACCAATTTGACTGGTTTCCACTGCTCATTAACACATTCCTTAGGGAAAATGGAATATCCAACCTAATACAGAATCAAAAATAACCACTGGGAGATCGAGACCAATCACCTGAGGTATCCCCACCATAAAATTTTTCACTCAAGAATTGGATCTCTTTATCTGTCTTCGGGCCAAGCCGACCAATCTCATCAAAAGATGAGTTAAATTTTATTAAACTCAAGAACACCATTCCATCAAACACATCCAGTCTGAATCCAATGTTAGTAAACAAAATCATCAAATTAAACACCTCAATGAATTCCTTCATGAATTGTATCGATAAATTTCTCAATAATGCATCGACCCCCCCCCCCTCAGAAGTGTATGAAATATCAAAATAAATAGTCTAAAGTTATTCAACCCAATGCATTTATCTCCAATTCATATTCCATTTTGTAAAAACAATTTTTAGTCCCATATGATCAGAATATAATGTAAATTTTTCGACAAAGATATAGTGACACTGTGTATTATGTTCATGAAAAACTCCTTCCCACTTATCATCATAGGTAGGGTATTTGTTATAATGAATAGATAAATAGAAAGTCACATTGGCCACTACCATGTTCTTTTTAAATAAGAGACATCCATACCCCATACCAAAAGCATCACAGAAAATATCATATCAAAAACCTAGTTATAGAAAATTCCAAACTAGTGTTGAAGACAACCTCACCATCATATCCTAAAAGTTATTTGATACATATTATTATAATTAGATATTAAAACATTATTGATTAAATCTTCCATCAAATATGAGATCATGGAGGAATAAAATAAATCATTTATAGTAAGCATCGAAAACCAGGATACTCTATATCTAAAGAACATTTCTAGAAAACTTAGAGGACATAATTGTATGTAACTTTTTTAGTTTCCATAGAGACTCTCCTATATGATATCACTTTCCCAAAAAATTACAATTATATATCAAAAGTCAAATATGCAAATGTTACCCTGAAAATTATGTTCCCTAACATTATATGAATGATATCCAAGTGGTAAATGTACTGCCCCTATGAAACTAAGTAAATAAATATGTAATCTACAATCACAATACAAATAGGGCTAAAAACCTGATGAATGACATAGTTAATAAATAGAATAAACACAATTGGATTATTATTCATAGTGAATGGAATATATAAAAAATAAAAGTGCCCATAACTTCTTCTAAACACTGTATTATGTAGATCCTCTTCTTGGAATCTTAACTGGTGGTACCCTAATCGATGTTCAATCGTGGAAAACCAACATTCACCTTAAAACTAGTCTAAAATACCATCAATACTGGGAAAATTATATTTTGTTATTATTGGTAACTTAATATAATGTCCAGTAGTCAATAAAAATTTGAGGCTCCCATATTTATTTTTTTTGTGATGAAGATAAGTTAATCCCACGGTGACAATATAGAGAGACAAATCCTTTAGTCACCAGGTCATCAATTTGGACCTTAAATCCAACCAACTAATCATTTTTTGTTCAGTATGATGGAATAGAAATGGGAATCACACTAGGGAGGAGGTAAATAGTAAACATGACATCTATATTATGAGATAAACATGAGAAGTCAACTAGATAAAAATTAGGGTACACACACAATCTTAGGTAGATGTATTCCCATGAAATGGTCAAATACATCAACAAAAATTTCAAAAAATCGCAAGAGCATACCCCTACATAAGGAACAGGATGCCCTGCCCTTCCCAATTAACAATCCCACTCAAATAGAAAAACATGAGTGAACCCATTGATAGATTAGAACATCACCCAATAGCAGAAATAATCTATATGAGACATAACACTGATTAGGTAATCTATGCTGATATTCAAGTCTAAGTGGTCAATATGTAGCACTAAGTAGTCCCACATTACTTCAATGTCCCCCATCATCCACTAACATATATGAAGCTTGAATCTTTTATCATAACTCCTTTCTAAAGGTGTGTAAATATCCAACAAGTTAAACATAAGTTCTTAAAATAATCCCAAAATTCGAACTGTATTTGATGATATGAAAGATTGAGTATCACCTACGTAAAGAAGACATAACACCATAAAAGACAAAATAAACATTGTACCTCTAACTGTAGCTAGAACTACATCATATTCCTCTTATGCACAATATACCTCATAAATATTCCATGTATCTACAACTATATGAGATTTATTATATGTATGAACATCCACAATAGCTTGAGGGTAGGAACTACCAGCATTTCAATAATCTACAAAAACCTGTGATCCCTTTGTGAATGTGGATGATGCCTTAATATCATGGGATATTCTATCAAAATAATGTTTTAGATGGACAAATCATCATAAATGATGACAATTCTTGAGATCCTATACAATATTAGGCATCGTACATCCTCTAATTTTACAATGGTAGTAGAAAACCTCCCACTACCCTAATGAAGCCCCTAAAACTAGTGATGAAGAAGGCTGACAACTATTGCACATCCTATTCTAGACAGATGATACAACCTAGCTAATAACTATACCAACTAAAGCTCCACCCAAACATATCTTTCAAACAATGTCTACCTTTTTTAGTGAAACATTTTCAACTAACTCTATAAATTTCATAATGCACATGGGAAAAACATTCACCAAATAATAGGCCTCAACCCATTTAGAACCATTGATCCATAAAGAATCCATTATTGAAAATATCTAATTCCAAATACAGCAGAACAGAAAGATAATGAGAATAGTCTTGAATAGTATTAAACCATATCTCCATGGTAAGAATCTCATGGGTCTTTTCCACATGTAACAACTCAGGCTACATCATATAGTTAAATATTTTCTAGAAGGAATCCCATGTGAGATCCTCCTGAAACATATCATGCACTATAGAGTCCCTGATTCCTTTTATTGGTACCTTGAGAACAGATATGTGGAAAAACATGTTAGAGTCTCTAAGAGTCTTTAAAAAGATAGATATCCTCTTATTATAATCCATCCACTCTTTATATTATTGTGATCCATTGTTACAATATATTATGGGAAGATTCTTATTAGTGAATACTGATACATGATCCACCACACGTCATGTGTTCCCCACACCGACATTACCCAAAGACTAAATAGTGTGTATTACCACATCTATAAAATAAATTTCCAATTTCATATTTTCTTATAGAACATGTCTCATAGCTTCCTCTCACAGATTTAAAAGATCCTTGTTTGGTGGTGTTTACTATTAAACAATACAACAAACAATTAGACTATGAGAACATTCCAATTTATTAATAGTACATTAATTATTCCGAAAAATTATTCAAAATAATAATAATATACATCAATTGTGAATTATACTAATGAACTACATAACATAAAAGTGAATAGTTATATTAAATAAACTTCCCCTATCGTTCATTCAAATGACCTCAAACCCCAAGTCTCAAACCTAGTAAAAGTACCCGACCACCCATGGGAACTGATGATCATTCATGCAAAGAGTTACCCAAACCCTTATTTCACACATACTCTATGAATACTAATGGTCATATCTCTTGCCTTCCCATGACAAAAAACTGTACTTAGGAAAAGATAACACAATTTAGGCCGAGCCTTTCCTTTCATACAAAATTGAATCAAACTAACCCAGGTCTACCAGAGATGCCACTCGAGTATGCCCATTACATTAGTGAGGTACAACAAGATAAAAATATAGATATTAATATAACTAAAAAAATAAATCTAGACTACAAAGTGGAAGAAAATAGATATAATAAAAATATGACAATCTAAAGATAAATAGCCTAAAATAGAAAGTACTAAATGTTTCTATGTGACTTTAAGTTACATACAAACAAACCACAAAAATGAAATGAAAAAATTAAAGTTGAAATTATAAAATATTCCATTACCTTTACAAGTATCCTATAACAAAAAATCATCAATTTTCCAATGTCAAATGTAGGGTTCAAGAAGAAACCTAGTAAGATACCACCACATGGTATATAAAAGTTCAAATGTTAAGAATGAAAAATATCTAGATTTTAAAGAAAAAAAGGAATTAAAAGTATTTTCATGAATCAAATCAATTTCTATATAATTTTTTCTTTTTTTGGGAGATATCATTTCATATTTTCAAAGATGGAAATGTGACATGTAGAAGTGATATAAAAAGGAAATGAAATCCATACATTAATAGGTAAACAAGAATACTCATATCCATAAAATAAACTATCATGAAATTGTATGTGATGAATCTTCCAATATAAACATGTGACCAATACTCCATGATAAAAATCCATCATCAAATAAATAAATAACATATAAAAAAACACCTTATTTGGTCGTAGCCAATTAAAATATGTAATTGAAATAAATTATCCTAAAAATTAATAACAATAGATCCAAACAAATATCTATTCCTGGCCTAATAGGTTGATATTCCAATGTTAACCTCTTAGTGGAACCACAATCACAAATTCTACTGATTTCAATTTATAAATTCACCAAAGGATCCCAATGCACCATGTTTGTTAAAATCTATTTCCAAATAATGATCAAACGGTTATGAAAAATATTCTGAACCAAGCCTGTACTATTCGTTGTTTGGAAACCCATATTGAAATCAAATCTAACAATGAATATTTATAACAAACAGATAGTGTTTAAAAAAAAAATTTAAAGAAAAAACTTATAAAAATATTTATCTTCCATAATTCACTTCAATTAAATGAACAACATAATAGAATTTAGCACTAATTATAATAAATTTATAAAAATAACCCAATATATAGAACAACTATCATTAAAATGGTATAAAATTATCCTCTACTATAAAGGGTGATTTGGTACTAGGTGATTATCCATTTAAAGACAACGAATGAAAAAAACAAGAGAGGAACATTATAATAACCATGATGATTTATTTCTAAAAATTTGATCTAGAAGGAGAGGAGATCATCAAAATCACATGGGGGTGATGTCTGGGTTTAGATAGAGAGGATGCATATAGAATGAATGAATAATAATAAAAACACCACCCTAAAATCCCTATCCATGATGATTACAAATCATTTAATCCTATTACATGATGTCAAATATTAGAAGTATAAAAACACTAAAATCATGTTTCCTTTTTTAAACCAAATTAATTTTCCATTACATGTAGTCAACCTCATTACATTGAATATAAACCTTAACTCCATAAACTAGATTCATGAAATTTTATAAACAATCATTAAATTGAATAGAATCCCTTTACATAATGTGTAATCACCCACCAAACCACAATCAATGTATTTTTTAACATAAAAACAGAAAAGCACCTAAGATATTCTCTAAACATAAGGATAACCCCTCAAATCTATAAAAAACATTTATACCAAGAATCCCTTAATTCCAAAAATCATAAATCTAAAAAATTTAAGTTATTTTACCTACATAAGGATCTACATACCCGAGAAGACAAAAAATGCTCTAATTTTATGATATTAAACAAAGAATGGAAAATGGAGTACCTAAAAGGTGTATTAGGATGTTAGAGGGATGATAGGAAGGGTGAAGAAATTTATTGATTATACATATTCAGTTATCTTGATATAGGATTAAAAACATTCACCTTAACAAACTCGTGGACTCACCAAATAAGATAAGGATAGAGTCCACTAACTGCTTGAATAGTATAAACCATAGAATAAAGAAGGCTCAATTACATTGATGTTAGAATCGTTGAAAGTGAAACCTTAGATTGTGCCTCAATGGAATATAAAAAAATTTTATGTTTGGAAAACATGTATACCAATCATGTAATTTCTGAGGAGAATATAATAATTAAGTTTATGCGATGGGTGAGAACAATAGTATCCCTAATTTATTATTGACTGTTGGATTTTTTAAATCTAGAAAGTATGGTCATTATGAAAATTCATGTCCAAGGGGAAACAATCGTGAAGATAATCTAAAAGGTTAAAAATTTAATTATTTTATTGTAGATTATGAGGAGATTATAACTGAAATATAGAAGGAAACTGTAGTTAAATAATAAGATTATGGATTGTAGTTAATGGTTTAATAATTAAGTGGAATGATTAATGTTATTCTATTTGGATTTAAAAATTATGCTATAGGAGAATCTTACCAATGTTATACTGGATTTAAGAAAAATAAAATCTATAAGGATTATATTGTTTTATTATTTCCTTGTGATCATATGTTTAATGCTACCTATAACTAGTAAAAGTGATTCAATGGAATGTTGATCCTTTAAAAACACATGATTGTTGGAAAAAACCCTTAACTTGTACTCAATATTGAGATAATAATGACTCATAGAAGTTCATGGTATATCATTGGTTACCATGAAATTGGATAGTGATTGCATATTTTATGTTATCTATTCCAGACATTACTATTTTGCGATATTTAAGGAAAATATTCAATAACATGAGATTTTAGTTTTGGAATCATGAAAATTTTCATTAAAGATTTATAATGATAAATTTATTCATATATTTGATATCTGAAATTATGATCAATATTGTTTTTTTGGGAACCAAAATCTATGTTTATTTTGGAAATTTATTGACCTTCCTTCTAATTTTTTCCATTGAATTTAGACAGATGAATTTCTGATGATTCTTAGGTTTTACTATTTTTGGAATGGATTGAGTAAAAAATGTGGTGTTGTTGGATAACATCAATTAACCATTTCTTCCTTGGTATTCATCTAGAGATAGGAGGAATAAATTTTCATTTATTTATTTATTTATTCATTTATTAAATGTTAATTTTAGTGTTTTGGACTTAAATATTACTATTTAATTATAATTTATTGGGCTAGGAGTTGAATTATGAATTGTTTGAAAGGTATCAATGGGTTTAAATTTTTTATATGAAATTGAATGATATCTTGTCACTATTTTACCATATGTTATTAATCTAAATGGTAAAGTAATTCCAAAATTCAAAGAAAATATTGTGAAAAAAATGATATCCAATTACCTTCTTATATAATAAATCGATATTCTTTTAACTCATCATATATTTACGGTTATGTGGTTATTGAATTTCTATTAATTATTAAATTTATTTTTATCAATTACCTCTATCACCAACCATCATAATTAGGGAAATACATTTTTCTTCAATTCCTATATTTTCATTTCCCACATATGTTTTTCAGCATGGTACACTAGTTATTTAACTATTCTAGATGGACATCATTCCTCTTTTTATCTCTTATGAAGAGGATGTTTTATTAACTCTTCAGATGTTGTGGTATTTCATGAAGAATATATTAAAATTTGAAACTGTTGAATATTGATATCTAGGTTAAATTATAAGGAAAAATTTATTTTTGGTGGTATAATGTAACACCATAAGATTTTAAAGATTTAAAATTATATTCAATAATGTATATGACATGCAACACAACACGTAGAAGAGAATGTAACACCAAAAGATTTTATAGTATTTTTCTTTTTTAAAAATTTAATCTCTTTGATGACTTATAGGGAATGAAACCCTGATATTTTAAAAGAACACCACATTCTCATAGAGTAAACAAAACACAATTGTTGGATTAAATGATCTGCGAGATATTATTTAAATATGACCATTATAACATAGCCATTAAATTGGTGGGTATGAATAGTATTAGTTGAATTATGAAATATATTTATAAATGAACTACTCAATAAATATATATTGATTAAGTCATGTGAAATATGATCTCAATTTTTAGTGATGTTATTTTATGCTTTAGTAATACATTCCATTCAGAAATGATTATTTTTTAAAAAATTAATAATTAAAATTTTGAATAATTATAAATTTTACATTATAAAAATAATATAATCATATCAAAATTATCATGGGTTGAAAATTTTGTGTTTTTGGAAATGATTTAATTTTGCTTGAAATTGAAAAATACCGATTTTTATTCAAAATCATATTTATATTTCAACAATTTAAAAAGATAAAATTTTTTTTGAAATATTAAAAAATTAAAATTTGTTATAATATATTTTCAGTAAAACAATTAAGTTAATTAGATAAATTTGATAGTTGAATTCTCTATAAAATATTTCCATACTTAAAAAAAATTCTAAGAATATTTCCTTTTGTTTTACTTGTTTATTTATAAAATAAATTCTTCAAATTATATATTTTTATTTTTGAAAAATAGAATCCTTATTTGGAATCATGTGGTAAATATTTATTAAATAGGTGAAATTTTTTTGTCCAATATAAGTATTAAACTTAAAAATGTATAGTACCAAGATAATGTATAAATCATGAAATTAATGTCAAAAAAATTTGACAAGGGAAAAATGACCCCAAAAAATGGATTAATCTTATTGGATGAGTAAATTTGTGACATTTTCATCCAAGAATATATTATGTGTAATTTTATTTCTATTTGGATTATAATATGAAATTCATATTATTTTATTTCATAAAAAGGCAATTATATCACACTCTTGTATTAAATAAATATAATAATTTTATGTGTGGATATAAAGAGGATATGAGGGACTATAAATAATATTTTAGTATCATAAATATTTATCTTAATCATGTTAATTTCTAATCAATTCATAGGGATGAATTTATATTCGTAAATTTTAGCAAAAAACTGATGCAATAATTATTCAATTAATGGAAAAAACAAATAATTGATATTTAAAACATAAAACTGATATAATTTTAAATAAAAAATGTAATAAAAAATATATAAATAAAAAAGAATCGTTTATGATATAATGAAATTTTCTTTTTGAATTTTAGGTTTTTATTGATATTATTAGATTCAATGTAATGAATAGTTCAAAAAAAATAGTTTTGTAGATAGTTAATAATGAATGATTTTTTACTAAATGAATTAAAAATCATAAAAATATTACACTAAGAAAAATAACTGGGATATTGTTAATTAAAAATACAATGGTACATAAATGGAACCTTTTTAACTTTATTGAACATTATTGGCCCTTATAGTAGAAATTCGTTTTAGTGTGATAATTTTCATAAGGGATAATATATTGTTTAATATAATATATATTGGTGAAAACATATAAAAAAATGTAAATATTTTATTGAAGGAATGTATTTAGAATTATAATTATTTAATCGTAAATTATATCAATTTGGATCCATTTTGACATGAGAACGTTTTTTATTAAATTTATATGATAAGAAACTTCAAAATGAACCTCCCATCAATTATAAAAGGGAACCCATTACATCACATATTTATTCACTTTGAGATATCTAGATCGGAAAAACACTACCCATTAATTTTATGAACAACCATATACAATTTCCTAAGGTTCTGGACCATCAAAATGAAAATTACAGGACCATTTAGTAGATATCTAATTTGAGTTCACTAAAGAAGAGTTAATCATCTTTATTGACTCTTTCATATTTATTTATTCTTCTAAATCCAATTCAAGTGTTATATGTATACTAAAATAATATAACCAGTATCATTAATATAATTATATGTTGTTATTATTATGTAACAACGACATTCATTTTATTATCCATCATAAAATATGTGGAAACATTTCTCTCCCATACGCACGACTTATTGTCTCCATGTAGCGGTGTGATTTGTTTTACATCATTACAATAATTGGATGGTTATAAATTTTTAAATAATGAATATATATGACATATTATATTTAATAATTATTATTTAAAGGATAATTAGTAATTAACAAAATTATTTTCCATCCATCTATAAATGAAATCAGCATTCATGTGTGTGTACAACATGTTTTCTCTGTGAACAATTTAATTCATTTTTATATCTCTATATTTTTGGTTAACTCTATATATAAATATATTTAAAATATATGAAATTTAAAAAATAAATAATATATTTTATTTGATTGTATAATGAAAAATTTATAAGGAAAATAACTGCATAATAAAAACATACATGAAATACGAAGTAGTTACCACTAAAAACTGTGATTTTACAAATGAATTAATAATAAACGGGTGATAATATTATAATTAAACCATTTATGTTATGATATATATGATTATTGTTATATAATATATTTATAATTAATCTATATTCATTATAAATTATGTTAAAACATGTATAATGTAAATCAAACTTGAGGTAAGGGTTTCCCATCTAACTTTTACATCTGTGAGACATATGTTTTACATGTTAGTTGAGGAATATTTTTCTTCCATGTCGATGGTTTGTAATTTTTTTAAATTTTCTTACAATTCAAAAATTATTATTTAAATTTATTTTTATAATTCATTTACATTATAAAAATTAAAAGGAATCATATTTTGATTTTTCAAACGAGGTTGTTTTCCATTTTTACATACAAATGTGTGAATGGAATGTTATTAACTTGTAGGGAATGAATGGTTTTTTATAATATCATGAACACTAAATAATTTGAATCTTACATTACAATTTAACAATTTTACTTTAAATGAATATGAATTCAATATTATGTGTGCAATTTTTAACTTATGAAAATTATTTTCAAAGTAAAAAAGTGTATTTTCCTCAAGAAATATTCAAGTAAAATCTATAATGTATTTTCACCTATAGGAACACAATTTACTTAATCTCATGTGGTTGAAGTAATATAATGATACCATTAATTGTTTATTTTTAGACTATTTATGATCAGTTTGTCTTGGGAATGAATTGATATTCTGTATGACTAGTTTTTCCAATACAAACAGTTATTGATTTTAGTAAGGTATGATGATTCAATTATATAATTTATTATTTTGAGGAATTAATTTGGGTTAGTAAGTGATAGTTGGGGAATAAAATATCCTCTAGATAAATGAGTAGGTATCATAACATAAAATAGAATGGGATTTAGAATATGTCTTTTCCATTTATGTTGATTTCTTGGACAAGGTATTGATAGTACCTTCGAGATATATGATAGTATGAATTCCATAACAATGGAATTCACTTATTGATATTCATGTTTTTATTCAATTATTTATAATATCTATTGGTATGTTTCAATATAATGTTATTATTTAAATAGAATTATATAACCATAAATTATTCAAGTTATATTATTCATCATGTTGATATTTTTGATTTAATGGCATGTGTTTTTAGTTATTTACCTTTCAATATTTATTATACTATATTAATTCCTAATAGCTTCAACTATACACATACCCATTCAAATTTTTAGGGTTCTCCCATTTATTTTGTTTCATTTCACCAGGATTCCATGTGTATTGTGATTTATATATAGGGATATTCTAGTGGGAATAATTGTTTACTCATACCAAATACAATGTTGTATTTTATGTTTTAAAATCTAATTTCCTATTAAATTATGTATCTTTCTCAACAAGATAACTAAACTATTTGGTCGTTGATAATGTGATTCCATCTATTTAGGGAGAATCTAATAATGCAACTACCACCTTTGGGCTATTAGAATGGGATATTTTCAACTAATATGTTCTATAGAATTTCCCAAATTAAAATTTTATGGATCTGTACATAACATTTTTGTATTTCAAAAATGAATCACTATAATTCCATTTAATATAAAAACTATATTAATAAATAAATTTTTTAAATATTTAAAATATAATATTTATTATCAAAAAAATGGTGAAACATTTATTTTGGATAAAGAAAATTAAATTTTATTATCAATATCATTTGATAAAAATCAAAATAATATTTATTTTCCTATATAGAAACATTATTTGAAAACTACTCACATTAAACTATACTGAAACCTTTGGTCTCCTCATAACAAAATCCACTGATTTTGAGACTTACATTCAATAGGTTTTATAAAAACCATTATAATACCCACACATTATCAAATTTTAATATAAAATCCCAAAACTACCATACTATAATATATTTAAATCAATAATTTTATTATAAATAAAAAAGGTAACCAAATTGAATGTGATAAAACATAGGAAAAAAGATTTTTCTATCACCATTATATATGTATAAAATAATTTTAATCACATCCCACTGTAACAACTATCTAACCCAATAAAATGAGACATCATGGCCAAAGAATATATTTTAATTAATTTCCTCATTCAAACCAGTCATTAATCCCACCATTATATACATTTTTTTGACATTTACAGCATAATATGACACCATAGAATGGTAATTAGTAGTTCAAAATTAAGGAAAAAACATGTTTGATTAAATTATACAAAAATTATATTTATTATTAATGATTTTGAATGAATTTTTAATAAAATCATGAAAAAAATATTCAATAAAAATTTTCTTTTCATACAAAAGACATCCTTAGTCTTGAATAACAAAACAATTAGAACAGAATCACAAATGTTTTATAATACCATACTAGATCCTTATATTTTATAATTTATTAGAAATTAAATTTTTTGAAATTTTGTTTTTCCAATGTCTACATTTTCTATTTATAAGAAATCAATTTTAATAAAAAATTATTAACACTAAAATTATAGATTATATTAATCCAATGTATATTATTATTATTATTTCACTATCATTTATATTATAATACTATATTATCAACTGATTCATAATATTAGGTTATATACATGATAAAATGCTTCATTTTATACCATTAATAATCATTTTTCAATAACCAAAATATAAATACAAAAATATCTATAACTTTTTAAGGAGATCAATAAGAGATCCCATAGTAGATCAAGAAATTAATAAGATTATAGACTTTTGGTTAGACCAATATAATCATTCATCGATTAATAAAATAAAATCAATGAATTAATCATTCGATGTTAATGAATAATCTAAATTTATCTATAATGTTCATTAGTTTCTTATAGAGGTTCAAGACTTTTATATGATTTAATTAAGGGATTTATTGTATTTTTAGACTCAAATAATGTATCTTAATTTAAAATACATTATTAGTTTCTATTTTTTACATTGACCATGCATTAAATTATTCAATCTACAAAATAAAACATATTATAAAGTTCATTGCTTGTGCGAATCCATGAATATAATTGTATATTTATTTATAGAAGAAAAAATATTAATTATGATGTCCTTAATAAAATATATCATTTAATATACCTTATAAATATACTGAAAAATATTATAACAAATATATATTACCAAAACATATAAGCCTCTAAGTAAACACATTTAGAAGTTTCAAATAGTGTTGATACACTTCACTTTTAATGTTATGGAGGCATATATTTTTTCACCCATAATGGCCATGGTACGTGTTATACTTTTAGCATCTCAAAAGTAAAAATAATTAAATTTAGTGTTCCTAATAAAATACTATATACAGTGGGGAGAAATTATTTGGTAAATTTAGGGAGTGAAAATTCTCCACATTATATGAATATCCAATCACAAAAATGAGTTGGGATATGAGTTCTTTGAGATACATCAACCAATATTATTGAATACCATTATCAGCCCTCCCCCCACGCCTAAGGTCTCTTATTTTTATTTCCATATTTTATAATATAATCTTTATTTTGGAAATAATGTATCCTATATAAATATTTCATCTTCAATAATTTACAATGTAGGTCTCTCTAAATTTGTCATATCATAATCCATGTCCACTACACTCTATTCCATGAAACTAAACATGTTCGATCAATATATATTCCATGGATAAACCTATAAATCAATGTTAAAGGATTCATAATATTACAAAATTAATTCTATTACAATAAATAATAATTTGGTAAGATAATGTTAAAATTGTAGATATGTTTTTTTATTGGATTTCATTAATTTGAATGATGAACATGAATAATTAAAGGAAACCCACATTGAAGTACATGAAATCAAACCTAAAACCAAAAAAACGGCCATAAATAAATATGTTTTGGAATTCTATTTACACTACAATTTATTTCCCCAGTTTTATTTTAAATTAATAATATATGTTCTTTATTTTAATAAAATAATGTAGAACGAGGGTTATCCCTAATCTAAACCCCACATGAATTATAATCTACAAGTCATTTTATATCCCAAAAAACTCAACATTTTTTAATATATAATTACAATTATTTGATAAAATTATTCCATTGAAATATGATCTTTCTATATCTCCAAAATTAATTTTCATGTTCTCAATGAATATAAAACAACATTTTAATAATATGTTTAACTTATAAAAAGTTATATTAGTGATACAGTATACTAATTATCAATTTAGTACTTATATAACTATGATTCCATTGTAATGATTATGTATATATATATAATATAGGATACCTATTAGAGATAATTGAATTCAAAATTACATAATGGGGAATGAATTCCATAAAATATCAATTCCCCAGTAACATAAATGAATTTTCCTATAAAATATATGGAATGGATGAACATCATTAATTGATCTACCACTACTCCAAAAACATTAATTTCAGGGGAATATCAAGGTAGTTCATTTGAAATTTCATTAGATTCTATAACACATTTTGATGCAGTTATTATCAATGATTGAAAAAAATAAACTATCCATTATAGGTGAACCATAATTAGTTGAAAGGCTGAAAAACATGAAATGTAAATAGAATTAAATTTGATCTTATGTCAATATAAAAAATTCCAATATCATAATACCTCCTCGGGATCCAAGTATAATTCAAAAATAAATAATGGAGAATTTTAGTCATAAATTCATTATTTAATAGAATGGGAACCACCATCTGGATATTGAAATACTTATCAGAACCCATTTCCACACACCACCTTTTGGTGGTCTATATTACATTTAAGGTTTCATACATTACCATCCATTGAACAGAATAATATTATGACTCCTCTACTTACTCTAAAAACATATATGCCTTATTTTAATCATAAAAACTATATTTTATATTATCAACTATATCTAAAAAGAATCTAGTGAATATAATCATTATCTTCCACTAAACATCATAGTACTTTTTTGTTTTAGTTATATTTTTTATACTCAATAAGTCCTCTAATATATTCCCCACAAAACGTATAAATTAATCATAAATGTTATTGTATTGATGTTATTATTCCAACATTTGATATTTCATGATGATATCACATCATGAAATATATGTAATATACACTTCTGTAACCAAAATACCACTAGGAATTCTCCTCGAAAAATAACTCATATACCATTTCATTGAATTAATCAACAAAACTATTTTAAAATGATATTTTTTACAGTAATTCTCATTTGGTTTTAACAACATCAATCTATTTAAAATACAACAGTAACCGGGGATAAAAAAGACACCCCAATCCTTAACATTAAGAATTAGAATACCTGTAACTGACACCAAACTATTGTTATAAAATAATAATTATAAATATTGTTTTTTCATATCTTTGAATCAATGATATCCATTCAACACATTTATTTTGAATAAAAATAAGACATTAGTTTTTAAATGAAATTATTATTGAATTTTGTTGGAAAAATTTGAAAATATATCATGTAATGTACTTATAGATGAATAAAAATCCATATTTTAAAGAAACATGGTATAATTTCATAAAACATAATGGCATCTATAATATTATCATATATATGAATTAAATAATTACACTAATCAGTTAAGAAAATTTAATTACCTAATAATAATGTGTCATATAGTAATCAATTAGTATAATTTATGCCCCAAAAAATACATAAAACATAAAATAGATGAAATGTTTATGTTGTAATGAAATGTAAAATAATACGGTATGATATGGTATGTCATAGTGTATAATATACCTATGAAAAAAAATATTATTTATGAAACCGGTTATATCAAATTTTTAGACATATAAATCTAAAAATTTTACGTACAAATTTAATTATTTTTATAGGTTATGAATAATTCCATGAATCACATGTTATCACTCAATCAACACTGCTATGTTTCACACATTGGATTGTAACATTAGGAAAATAATGTTCAAATATCCCAAATATATTGGATACCATTTACCAAAAAAACACATGGGATTATTTCTCCATGATATGAGGAAATGAATGACCAACAATTTACTCATGTTTTTTAGAATTTAGTAGTAAACATTATGGTTAGCTGGGAATACCCCAAGGTTTCTAAAATTGAGTGTTATACATTGTTAATCTATGTGGATATCCTCAATAAATTCATTCAGTAATACTCCCTTTGAAACCTCTCATATTCCCTCCTTCACATCTACTCAATATTCTAGAATATCATGTATTATAGAGTGGTCATAACCACAATTTTTAGGATATCCTTTATAGGTTGTGGATAAAAAATAGAGGGAAGACTCTGGAGGATATTCATTAGGATTCCCACTAGTCATAAACTAAATGAATCCATTCTAGTTTACCCCAATTTATGGTCAATGTTTTTCATTTACTATCATTTTATATTTTGTTTCAAAATGATGCTGTTAATGATTATTATAATTTCTAATAGTTTCAACTACATTAATTAATCATTAATCATTCGATATAATAATATAAGTTGTATCAAATTTGTACCATGAATTTTTAATACATAATATCATTTTTTTCTAGATAATAAATGAAATTATCCATATAATTGTATATGGACACAAATACACTTCATATAATATACGAGTTCAAATGGTATTTTTTTATATCACATGTGAAGAGTTAACATAGAAATCTCTTTGTTCATTAGAGCTAATTCCAAAAATGTATATACTTTAATGTTTTAAATACATATGAAATACATCAATAATAACATTAAATTGATTCATATTTGTTTATTAAAAGTCTCATAGATCCTTTTTTAATCCATGGGGTTTGTTATAAAAATTATAAAAATTATGACAAAGTATTAAATGAATGGAATATGAATATTTTAAATGTGTTGAAAGAGTTTAATATCAATAAATTTAAGAGATTAACTATTTTAGTACATGAGTGCATCTACTAGTATGATTTTTTTAGATTTTTCATAAAGATTCTAGTTGTATGCTTATTCATTACAATATATATATATATATATATATATTATTTCTTATTGTAATCATTTGGTTTTTATCTCATGTGATCTATGAGAATATTGGAATATGGATTTTTCCCGTTTAGAAATTAATCTTAACGATGTCCTTGGAAAGGACATTCTATCGATAAGGTTGATCTAAAAGAATTCTTGGGATGGTGCTTTATGGTTATGGTGTTATCTAAATATATAAAATAAAATTTTTTATGTCATTAAATAATCAAGACTGATGACGTCATTGGGCATTTGACCATGTATCACATTGATCTAGTCATTGATCCTTCAAATTATATGGATTTAATTAAAATAATTCCATTACTATAACTACTGGTAGCATTTAATAATATTATTTGAATGAGTTTATTAATTTTCATATGAAACCTTAATTATTTTTTTGTATTGGACTGAATAATTCTTATTATCCCATCTCACATAGTTCACAAAATCTGATTAGATTAATTACTATAAAATTTGGTTGTTATTTTTTACTGATATTAGTAGGGAATATGTATATTTCTAAATATTTATTATCCTTATTGGTAAATTAATAATAATTTTTTAAAATATATTAACCCCCTCTTGAATATTTTATATGATAGACAACATCTGGTTTTAGAGGTAGTCAATTATTCCTTAAAATAATATATATTAGATGAATTATTGTTTTTATATAGAATAGGATTTCACATTTGTATGATAAGATAATTGAAATCAAAATCGTCCATCTATTATTTATGTTGTTGAGTATATGTATTAGAGAAATTAGATCGATATGTATGTTATTATCACATGAGTTGATAAATCTGTTATTTCTAATGACAATTACATGATTCCCTGAATACCTATTTTGAATTTTATTCATGATCATATGTCTATCAACCTAATGAATTTCTAAGTCTATAATACTAAATTTTTTGAGTAAATTTTATTATCCACAATCATGTACCTACATGTATAATTACTTGGGGTATTTGTGAAATTATCAAGGTTATATACTTTGGAATGTCGATGTTTCTAGAGATTGAGAATGTGATGCTGGATGCTAATTATCTATCATATGATTTTCTACCTAGTGATCCCATTTCCCAAATTGATCAATTATTTATGAATATAATTAATATATTTCGAACTTATCTAGGAGGGAGATTTATGTACGTTGATAGGATCATTGAAATACATTAGAAGGATAAATATTCTATGATAATTGTGATTGATTATTTAATGAATGTAACATAAAACCCCATCAATTTCTAGAGTGGTTATGGGAGATCTACTAAGCCTTATTCGATATCCCCAAGACACAAAATGCTTGAAATATACTTCAAATTCCTCATAAACATTTGGGGGATGAATTTACCTTTGAATGATAAAATATAAAAAATCAAAACAATAAGAAAGCCAACCTATATGTGATTAATTAGTGAAAACTATAACTCTAAACAAAACCAAACCAAAAAACCATATCATATTATAAGAGGAATCCAAAATACATACATAGAAGTTCCAAAAATTCTGAAAAACAAAAGTCCATGTTTCCAATAACATGAAACACCCTATCTCCTTGATGATCCATCTCTACATGCCAAGTCTTGGTATCAAGCATCATCACTAAAGAGCTTACATATCATTCCATTCGCTATATCTTGTTCTATGAAATATACAAACACACAATAGTCCCCATTCATGGGATGGTGATGAACTTACTAGGTTTTACCCTAATGACTTAGCAAAACACACCAATAGAACAAAACTCATTAGAAATGTTTATAAAATAGTTTTAAGAAGTAAAAACAGCTCATATCGAAGACATAAACTTGTTTTCCATGGGAAGAATCAACCTATCCTTTAATCCATTTTTATTTGAATTGAAATATTCATTTCCATTTCCAAACACAATACCACAATCACACTCAACCATGGTGTCACTATTGATAATAAAAAATCACATCCATACTCCATACCATTGATAGTGGTATATCCGGACCATTATCCCTTCCATTCAAGTCACACACAAATGTTTATGCACACATCATGCCAAGTCATTTAAATCCAACCTTTTCTTTTTTGAAATAATTCTAACAAATAATTTATATGAACCAAAATAATAAATAATTTTAAAACATCAACATTAAATTATAAAGAAGGGGTTTTAAAATGATTAATCAAATTTCAAAAATTACTAAAAAAATACCTAAACAAGATTTCGATTAAGAATCACTTGAGAATTTAGAAACAATTTAAAGAAATTAATTTAATAGAAAATATGGTTTTATGTTTTATAGTAACTTTAGTCAATAGATAATCCACCAACCTCTCAAATGATAGGAAAAACAAAACACTACATAATAAATCATCAACACATAATCAAATATCAGATTGCCTACTGTATAACTAAACAGATATCATCATAAAATCATTCATAAAACATAGATCTATCTATTATGTACTATATTTATGGTTTAAATAGAGATAAAAAATGGGTAAATGACTAAAGTATAATAACATGAAATTTCTAAAGAATCACGGTCATCAACAGACATGAATTCACCAATAGATTTCTCCCATATCGAAGGGGATCATTTTCACACCTTGTAAGAAAAAGGAATCTATATTATGGAATGATTATAGGGAAAATGTTGTCTTAATGAGATTATTTGGATTATAAAACCATTATAAATAACATCAAATATATGTGACACATATCGGAAAACTATGCACCAACTATTCAGTACTACTTTATTAAGGCCATACCTCAAAAATTTGGACTAGATGGTTAAAAAACATGTAAAAACCATTAATTTCCTTTTCCTTATAGTATTATAGTTTCTCTTGGGAATTCATACTATTTTTTAAAACCATGTTACATCTATGTTCCATTCCATTGCCCAATGTTTTCCCTGACACATTTTCATTTAGATGTAGAATGGATTATACTAACCACGAAGAAACTGTGCACCTAAAAAAATACTCAAAAAGTACCAAAACCTACTGGAACATCCTCAAAAATAACCTTAGAATTATATATACTCCTAATAAATGAATAAAAGTTCATTTAATTGAAGAATAACATTTTACATTCTTCCCACCATTGGCCATTCTGTCCTCAAAATGTAGAAAACACTTTAATTGATTAATTATTCTAGTCCATTACCCGACCATTTCATTGTAAAAATACCATGGTTCATTTTTAATACAACCATGATTACATAATAATCAATATATAATGATTTTATTAAAACTCATGATCTTCCCCTACCTATCCAAAATCTGCAAAGGCATATGAATCAACATATTATTCAACCCTAGTTATAGGTGTTCCGATAAAATCATATGGTTGAGATCAGGTTGGTAACTCTTTAACGAATATATATTAAACACATTATCTACAAATTTTAACCTAGTTATAATGTAAAAAAATATTCCACCTCACAAACTCATTCAAATATCTCAAAATGGACTAATTATCAAGGATATATCTTCCCATTCATAACAATATGATGATGCATAAACATGAGTCTGATTCTCAATAAACATGACCACTCACCATAGAAGACAATGATCATTGATTATTGTCATCAAACTATTTATATTAACTCTATATAATTTCTATTATTCTTTGAATCAGCTAAATATTCTTAGTAACCTCTTACAAAAGTCTGGGGTCAATTAATAATGTCTCACCTATTTCCACCTAAAAATGTGGACATCAACATGGAAGCATGTATAATGCATCAAAAGGATCCATATAATTGAGTATTGATGAATTTTATTATATGATTACACCACTATTGATATATTATACCCCCGTGAGATACAATATTTCATTAAAAAAATCCTTAATCATGTATCAAATATATGAATTTTCCATTCAAATTGTCCATTTATTTGTGGATGATAATTATTTACTGATAGTCATATTTTTCTAAGGGCTTACAGTAAGGCTTTCCAAAAATGAGATGTAAACATAGGGTCTATATCAAATACAATTTAGACAATAATTCTTTGAATCTTTAAAACATACTAAATTTATATTTTGACATGTTTTCCCTTAAATTAGTTTCAGTAAATAGGGATTAAGTTATTCGAATTTGTTAGCCGATCCACAATCATCCATATGACATCGTGTTTCATAAACATACTTGGTAGACCTAATACAAAATTCATTTCTATATGACCACATTTCAATATGATAATTTGTAAATATTTCAATATACATGCTGGATATTAATGCTCCACATTTACCTACTGATAAGTGAGGCATCTCCAGACATACTCCCCTATGGATCATTTCAGGTAAAACCATATGAATTATGCTTTCAAAGCTTCATAAAGTTTCTAAATATACTTCTGAACATACCATTTTGAATGGGTGTAGGCACTGACGGTTTGTTCCGAATAATATAAAGGAATTACTATATGATCTCCAAATCAAATCATTCAATTCACATCCATATTCCATAACTTAATTGTCTCCCTTGCACTATGTTTGGACCACATAAAAACATAACTAGGATTAAATTTCTGAGAAATATTAACCTACTCAACCAAATCATGAGAAAATAGTTATAAAAAACTAATTTGGTCTAATCATTCTTTATCTATATCTATTATAACTAAAATTAACTTCCTTTAGTCTGATCCCTCATTTACAAAATGAGCATATAACTTCTTTCTCAATGGATCTAATGTAGTGTCATCTTAACCCACTGTATAGATCAATTCAAATTAAAACATCTATAGATAATCCATCAATTATCATGGTCTTAAATTTAAATCCTGTAATCAGAAATGTGTTTCAAACACTTATAATCTGTAAACACTATGAGTTTTTATCAAATGATGTAATGATTCCAGGTGTTGAAATCTTGTAGAAAATTATCTTATTCTAATTCATATTTTGGGTATTTATTAACATGAAACTATAAATCCCAAATTCCATAAGTGAAAAATGGTCTCACAACATGATAAAACATCCAAACCTATATCCAGATGCATCATTATTAACTAAATATCCCTATATAGACTCGGGAAACATTGTTATATGCCTTTATGTATGTCTAACATAATATTCTTATAAAGATTTCCTAAATTGATCATTCCATTGTAATGGAAATTCATCCACTGTAAAATATTTCATTGGTGATTCCAAATGTGAAAAATCACATACAAAGAATCTATAGTATCCCAGAATTCCAAGGAAACTATATATATCAAGGAGATTATTTAGTAATTTCCACAAGATAACAACTTATATATTCACCAGATCATTAAAAATTCCTTTTTTAAAAATGGAATGGACAAGGAAATGTACATATTATTTCCATAATTCATATATTGGTAACATGTTATGGAGATGATATTCCCCTAAGTTACCAAACTCTATCACCATGTGTTTCTCACAGCTTTCTTATGTATCAGAATTCATGATTCGTTAGTTCATTCATAAGACTAAAATTCATAATGACATATTTATATTGGATATATATTCTTATAAATTTTGTTTTCATAATACCTACCTTCTGAACCTAAAATTGATTATATCCTAATCATAATTCAATTTTTGTGAACTAATGGGTCACCAAAATTGATCAAAATAGTTATCAATGTGTAGAAGAGGATACTGATTTAATATCATATCTTGGTTTAGATTACCATAATCCACACAATGTCTAAGAGTTTCATTCGCCTTCTTTACAAACAGATATGGCTCTTCCCATGGAGGTGTACTCAGTCATATGAACCTTTTACTATCAAACTCTTCCAATTGAAATTTCAATTCCCTCATTTCTTTTGCCTCTATCTAATAAGAAAGATGTGAGATTGGACAGGTCTCCGTTAGGATATCAATTGAGAACTCCACTACTATTTTTGATGTAAATCCTAATTAAAATAGATGGAAACTGCTAATAATAGATGGAAAATATCCATTTCCAATATTATCCATATGTTACATGGTAATCACTACCAAATAATTATAGATAATTCCAACGACTAGTTCAAAAATTTCTCCTTTACTATAATTTAGACCCCAAACACCTCCAAACTGATTCTAAACATCATATGTAGATGTTAAACACACCATATAGTAATAACATTCGATGTGGTCATTGAATGATGTCAACCAATCCATACAAGAAATCAATTCATAGAAATCTTTATCATGCATAAAGAAATACCAAATCATCCTAGACCCATATATATTTATAGAAAAATCATTAAAAATGATTAAAACTCTATTTGGCCAAGAATATTTTGAAGTTTCAAAAAACAAGAATCATCTCAACATAAAAACCAATATTATCAACAACATGAGAGGTAATAAAAGATTGTTATGAACTCATTTAAAAAATATTTTTCATAATGGAAAAATGAGAAAGAATCATACCTTACAACATCGAAGGATAAAATTTTCCATCCATGAAAATTTTATCAACTCTATAAATATTCATACTTGATACACATTTATCATTGTTATATTTTTGAGTTTGAACATGTTGAGGAGTCAGGGTTTTCACAGAATAATAATTCTGACTTATATTCTGGAGATGAGAATTATTTTCCATTACTCATCTCGATGAAGCATATAATTATAGAGAATCATGAGATATGTATCTAGTACCAAACCTTGGAGTCCTATGAAAATATCACTAAATATGTGTCATCATTTTGCATTTGTTACATATACTATGTGGTGTCATTAAATCCCACATGATGGGATGTAGTGAACATTGATAAAAACATTTTGACATACATTTTGGTTGAGGATGAATGTTTACAGATCCCATGATATGATTTTGAGGTGTCCCACCACTCTAGAATTAGGTGTCCTTATTCTTCTTATTCCCAGATTTATATCTCCTACTTGTTTTGAGAGAAATAAACATAATCCAAAAAAATTTATTTACAATGATACACCTTTCTTCTATAGTATTTGTATTTACCATCTCTATGTGATCAGTTGTAGAAGGCACAACAATCATTGAGTGAATTTCTTGTTGTAATGCTGACTAAAATATGGATACCTTAAATGATATACTTTCATCAACGTCTGGGGAAAATTTTCCTAAATTCATAAACATATATCCATACTATGTAACCAAGATATTCACTTACTTCAAATAGAAAAATTATATTGTTCATGAAATCTAAATGGTGTCAGTATTAATTTCATGGTAATTTTTTTTCCTAAATACACCCTTTCCATTCCTTGGTCCAATTTAGTTTGAACATAAAATTCCATTAGCGTGCCAAATTCTCCTAAATATAAGACTCCAACACCACTTTTAGATATTCTATCTTCCAATGGAAATCAAATATTTGATTCTTCCTTTTCAACTAGATGTATTCTTTTTCTAGATCAAAATCTCCCTGAAGGTTGGGTGGATTCATCTATGAGAATGTAATAAAATATTCAACTTTACGTGATTCATCATTCCTCTAACTCTTATCCACTATATCAAAAGAATCGAATAATATTTGAAGAAGTTGATTGTTTACATGTGGCCCAAGTGAATCCACATTTTCAGTAGCCTCTTATGGTTGGATTCAAAAATTCCTATATGGTTTTGTTCACTATAATTAGAACCATACATTTTTTAATCTCAATCATGTGAAACTAGAGTCTTTGAAATTTAAATTTACTACATTTACAAAAATTAAAACATATATTTCCACAAATAAACCATTAACAAAATGTTATTCTGCATTTTTAAATATTATAACCATGATTTCAAAATAAACTATTTTCCTTGTTTCAAAAAATCATTAATTGTTTCTATTTAATAAATGATTTTAAACAAAATGAATATAGATTTCATTTTGGTAATTATTAACATAAATTTTTATCATGAGACTCATGGGATTGACCCACGATGTTGAGGATAGAAGTCACTTAGAAGTGTCTAAAAACACTAATGTACCAAAAATCCCTTATAACATTAATTTTATCATAAAAATGATAGACATTACTTTTTATTCTCTGTATTTCATGATCTTACAATCCTAATCTGTACTACCATTGCAATAGATAGACTGATACTACTTCTAGCCCCAGGATCAAATAAAATGACACAATTTCCTATGTCAAGGATCAAAAAATGGTGATACCATTTCTCCCAAAAATAAAAATGGACCAAATGAAAATAATTCTATTGGTTATGTTAAGGGTCGAATAAATATATCAATTTTTTTTCTCAAAATGAATATTGGACCATCAAAGACTCATATCATTTGTAACACCCCTCCCCACTAAATTGTATTGAGGGGTTATGGGGGATATTATATGCCTTATGTTAAATTCCCAAGACACTAATGGATGACAATAAATTCCATGGGCTTCACAATCATTTTTGGGGATGATTTTTCCTTTCAAATATCAAATATCAATTCAAAAAAACCACTACCAAGAAATCCTCAATATAATACATAAAATAAAATACAACAATAATCATAACTAGACCAAGAAAAAATATCAGATTATAAGTGGAAACCTAGAGTAATACATATGAGGACAAAAAAATTTCAAAACTCAAAAACCATGGCTGGAATTAATTGGCAATAACCCACTCACTCCAAACTCCAACTCCATTTGAGAATTCATGGTATCATGAATCATAAATATATAAATATGAAACCATTCCATTATATATCAATAGTATTCTTACATATATATACCAACAATATTTCCCAAGAAAGGGGAATTCTAAATATTGTAGTTTTCCCCCAAATGACTTCCCATATCACAACTCTAGGAAGAAACTACTTAGAACATTTTTTAAATCGTTTTAAGTAGTATAAACAGTTCATTTGGAATCCATATACCAATTTTCCATGGAAATAATCAAGAGAACCATTAAAAAATTTCTCAGTTTTTTTGGAATACTCATATCCATCTCCACACATGTAGACAGACAATAATGTTTTCAACATTGATTGTTGAAAATCACGCCCATACTCTATCCCATGGATTATCGTATTTCCTGACAATTAATTATCATATTAAACTCACTCCCAACTATTTGTACCTCTATAATTCCATTTCATTTAAATCAAATAATTATTTTCATTGCATATTTTCAATAGGTACTTTAAATATGTTAAATCAAACAATAATCTTAAAAAAATTTCCTTATTATAAACAAGGGGCTTTGCAGAAACCAAAAAACATTCCAAAATCTATAATCCCATAACAAAAAAAACTTCCATCAATATTCACACAAGAATTTAATGTGAAATTTGTGAATATAATTTAATTAAAAATAAACATCCATGTTATAAATCATGTAGACTGAATAGAGAAGCCACCTACCTCTCAAATATATGGGAAAACATTGAAAATCAGAATTTAATAGATCCAACATTTTATCATCCTAGAATCATTCATAGAATATATATATATATATATATATATATATATTGACTACATATATGGTTCCAATACAAATAATTACCATGGATCTGAAGAGAATGACGAATAACTTGAACTTACCAACAAATATGGTCATCTAATGATATTTAATTCTCATAAGGATCACTCTTGAATCAAATGGGATTCGCTCTCATGCATTTGGAGAAACAAATAAATCATTATATAAAAGTATTATATGAAAATGAGTGATTGTAGGGAAAATTGATAATATGTAAAAAATTTATGGGGGGACAATAGTATGCCTCATAGTTAGGCAGTATTATTTTGAAAACCATGCACCAATCATGCAGTGATACTATTTTAATTAAATGCATCACATGATTGGATCACATTGTAAGTGAAATCAAGTTCGAACCACAAATTTACCCATGCTTCATGTTACAATGTTTCTCTTGAGAATCTGCATGGTATGACCAAACATATCATTAATCATATGTCTTCCTAGTTCCCACTATTTTACATTTCATGATTTCATGGAGATGTTGTATGATTTATATTAACCATGAACAAACCGGGAACCTCTATAAAAGCCTCCAAAACATTTCATTACCCCTTGGAACCTCCCAAAACCTACATTGAGAATTATAAATACTAAAGATAATAGGATAAAGGTACATGTAACTGAAAGTGTGTGTGATATAAAGTTTATTAATGCATTTTTATGTAATGATATTATTGGAATATATATGATGTATGATAATTTCTTAAAGTGTGATGTTGATAAAAAAAATTGAATGGATGGTGGTGTTTTTCTTTCTCAAACTTTTTATATAGCTATAAAATAAAACTAATGTACTTGAGAGAAAAGTTTCAAACATTATTCTCATGATAATGAGGAGGAAATTGTTGATGGTAAGTCTCTATAATTAGAGAGATAGATTTTAAGAAGAATATTTTATTGAATTATAATCATTATAATAATAGGAATAAAATAGATGAAATGTATAGAAGAAGATAGATTTCTAAAAATGTTATTTATTATGAGTTTGTTATGATTGAGAAAATCAAACAAAAATTTCAACCAATTTTAAAAATTTAAGGTGTATAAAATATTGGAATAGATAAATGTGATGAATGATTTTATGTTGTTGCATACATAGATTTTACATTTAGATAATATATTTAATTGTTATGGTACATAATGATGATGGATTTTTATACTAAAATATCCCTAAATGTGATATTTCATATGACTAATGTCAATGAAGAATCCATGATAAATAATTTCAATGATTCTATAAATCCATATTCTATGGATGATTAAAAATAAGTTTCATTTACATAGTAATAGAATATTTATGTTGTATAATTTTATGGTAAACATCATTGATTTTTTAAAACTTACACTAAGGTTAAAGACGTGGTTTATAAATCTAGGAGTTATGTTTTTAGGCATAGTTATGAAATGGGTGTGTATGAAATTATATTAAAATATTTTCAAATGATATAAATGATTTATTAAATACTAATTTTGAGGATGATAGTCTAATTATGTTACATTTTAATTTTACTATGAACTGGAAGTGTTTTGATAATATTTCTAGTTAGTATGAATTATCATGAATGACATATAGATTTTGTTATAAGTCTTTAAAAAATTCAGATTTATTGTTTAATTATTTAATATCAAAGATAACAACAATTTTCTTAAGGTATAAAACATGTTTTCATTAGAATAAACATTCCCGATTTAATAATATTTAATAATTCAGTACTACAAAATTATTTATTTAAAAATAACTAAATTCATTAATATATAAGTTTTTTTGGATGATTTTAGTGCCATTTTTTAAAAATCATTGATCAATGAAATGTAATGTATGAAATTCATATTTTATCATTCGTAGAGGAGTACTGAGAATAAAAATCTGAATTAAATTGAACTTACAACCTCTATATATGAAATTATATGTATAATTGTATATATGTGAAAAATATGTGATATTTATTATTATGTTTTAATAAATATTTATTCTTATATTTTAACTGATATTAAATCATATTATCTATGTTATTTTATTTGTAAAGGCCAATAAGTTATTTATTTTATTTATAGAGACTTAATATAAAATTTTCATTGTTTATAGATTTAATATTAGAGAAAATTTTAATACACATCTGAGAAAGATTATTTTTAGATGGAGATAATCCATGGGAATATATTGATAATATTTAATAATAGACTTTATACTCTTCTTATCATATAGACATATAAAAAATTGGTTACATTTATATGTTTTATAATTTTTATAATTTTATTTTATTTTTTATTTGGTTATAGGAAACCAAAATTATTTTTTTAGGGAATTGGGAAATTAATGTTTCTAGGAGATTAAGACTCTGTATGTTTGGTATGAAGTGAATTTGACATTCATATGGTATTGAGATAAAAAAATTAAGGATTATCATGACCCTTTATAAAACATTCTATGATCTCATACCCCTTTATCATACTATAATATAATGTGTTATTGATTTTTGATTATATATTACAATTCTATGAGCAGAATGTCAATATATCCCTAAAAACATGAAATGGAATTCCTATTTACAATATAATACATTAAATGATGACTAATATTGATTTATATGAAACAAAATAATACTATGAAATGATGTTATACATTTATAATGATCGGAATAGATATTATTACATAGAAAAGAGACTCATTTGTTTGATACTTGGGTTTTTTCTTACCATTTTACTTGTTTTCTATTTTTTTGTATCTGATTGGGAGAAGAATGCGATTTTTACCATAAAATATGGTTAATTGATTATAATATTCCAATTTTTTGTAAAATCGTTGGCCTAAAATTTAAAGGTGAATATCTCTCTAACTCACACAAGGTCCAAGATATTATTTTTGAGAATTTCAATTTAGAATAATCTAGTAATGGAATATTTTTGGTGAAAGGAATAATTCATATGATGGATGACCTAGATCTAAAAATCATTATTTTTCATTCAATTACTTCATGTATTCTTGGATACATTAAATGGAAACTAAGATTTTGTGAACATTCAATATATCTATATCATTTAATATTTTCATGTCTAAGGATGTAACATATCACTATAGGTATATGGGATAATATTTGGGCTCTCAATTATGGCCATATGAGGATTGAAATTCATTCATATTCAAGTAATTTTAATGTTATTTTAACATTTTAAGTATATAATTAAGGATTTCAATGTTTTGGAACACTAAAAATATTACAGGACAATATCCTTAGTAATATGAATATTTACAAGAATATTTTTTTATTAAAATTATGTTAAAATAAAAAAAATTGGTAATGGAATGGATATTAATCATCATAATGAGATAAAAATTTATATATGGAATTAAATTATATAAGGGGAAGGATTATAAGTTAATTGTTGTTGTTTAATCCCCAAAAATGATGAAAATTAAAATTTTAGGGACTATATATGAGAATTAAGATAGGATGGTTGAGAATTAGGGTAAAGAATACAAACATAATGATGATGATATTAATGTAATTTTGAAACAATAAATGAATATACATTCATATTTTATATTAACTAATTTGGATATTAAATCATCTAGAGTGTATGTGGGAAGCATTTGTTTTAATTTTAAAATGATGATGTTTTCTTTTAGGATAATTATATCCATAGTTATTCACCACTAGTAACATATAGGATGGATATTAATGATGTTAAAAATAAAAAGTAAATTTTTAGATATTTTAAATGTGATGATTGGGAAATTATAGATTAATATTATAGAATTTAATATTTAATATTAAATTAAATCTTATTCACCATTAACTCTCTATAAAGGTTATTTAACTAGTAATCCTATATTAGTAGTGGGGGAAGTGATTTTTAGATAATATAAAATGTGATAGGTTTTAAAATCTCCATATTTATAAACTACATCAACTTTTGATTAATAATAATATATATGTATGTTATATTGTAAGATATAGAAGACCAAGTTTACATTGGATTATGGATTTAATGTTAAGATGTATACCTCATAAGAAGTTGGTACATTGATGTCAGTTGTTCTACTTGGACATATAAGGGGAAAACATCTAGATAATAAGATGGAAATGAAATAAAACAAGATGATATAAAACCTGAACTAAAATATAGTTATTTGATTGATATTTTAAATATCACACCTATAGAAAAATCACATTTGGAAGATAGAGATAGATTATAAAGGTATAAAATCAAAATAAAGACAACTAAAACAATGAAATTCATGTATTTAATGGTTTAGAGAGTATTTATAATTTATTATAGAAAATATGTAATTAGTGTCTATGTATTTATACATTTTTCTTGAAGTTAATTTTATTCTATAATATTTTCTAGAACGAATTTAGGAATTTTAAATTTCAAGGACGCATAAGAAAATATTAGATTAATAAGTGTGGTTGAATAAATATATGTTAAAATTCAGTGATGGATATTAGAAATAGTTTTATAACATAATAATTATTTAAAATTATGATAATTTATTGGATATTTATATTCAGAACCATCATGATATTAATATAACTTTTAATTTTTAATCAAATTATGTTACAAGATTATAAGAACAAAAAAAATTGAATATAAACAACGAGGAAAAATATTTGTAAAATATTGAAGAGAATGAAAAATATATATCATAAAAGAATGAATTTTCAATTTTAGTATCCTTTAATTTTATATATGGATGTAATTATCAATTTAATCCTTCATACAAATTATTTTTACGTAAAAAATAGGGTTTCCTATTTTTAGGTATTTTCCATTTTCAAAATCACAATGGGGGTATAAAAAAAAGGGAACTCGGTATGTTTTCATTCATTGAGGGGGTTTAAGGTTTATACTTTTTTCAATTAGAAATATTGTATGCCTCTTGAATCATATATGGGGAAGTTTTTTTATGATACTTAGATATTTTAATTTTTCATTTTTGTGAATGAATATTTTTTTGTTTCATATTATTGTTAAAAAATGGGATATTGCTGAATCACTACCTAAAATAGAACATTTTTATTCATTATTATAAATATTTTATTTTCTAATTAAGATTATTTGGATGTTTTGATGAGGGGTTTGAATTTTGAAATTTTAAATCGCGTCATTTTTGTGACATGTCTTTGAACTATTCATGTACAAAAAAATTGTTCAGACACATTTAATACATCAAATAGAATATATATATGAAGACTCACTAATTTTTAATGTCTTTTTAATATCATGTTGTTCTCCAATGGATATTTTCATACAAAAATTCATATTAATAGTTATAAATTATTTAATAAAACATAAAATTCTAAATGTGAAGATCGTTAAAAATATATTTAAAGTGATAGAATACACTATCTCAACGATTGAGTGTATAAAATTATATGATCTTCTCAAAGTGATAATCACGACTATTATTATTAGTTTATTTATTGAAAATTATCTAGTATTTATATTTTCAATAATTTACTATGGATAATGTGTCATCACTGGTATCCCATGAAATATAATATATATTCTTGTAACATTAATTTTCAATGAAGTACAAGGTTATTAATTTGGATAGATCATATCGATGGAAGATAAAAATGAAGGTATTATTTTCTTTTTATAATGTTTTTTAATCATGTTTGGGGATATTAGTTGTAGCTTATGAACATTATGACATAAGAAGATTTTTTTTACCATAACATGTATCACATTGATCGGGGTATTATAACTCCAATAAAATAAGATTAAAATTGATGTGTTCTTTTGACTGAAACTACAAACATCCTTTAATAATAACATTTAGAGGAGTATATATATTTTTATCTAATACAAAATTTCTTTAGTATTATTCCTTTTTGTGGTTACTTCACCTGGTTTGTTTTCCCTAAATAGATCATAATTTAATATCCATTTAGTTTCTACTGACTTTATTTCTTTTTATTACTCTGACATGTTGTTAATATGTAACTTAAACACCCCTTTTTATCTATAGTTTTAAACATATTAACTTGGTTTAAACCTAAATTCAATACTTCATGAAGGATTAGATATAGGATAAAAATATCTTTCTGAAAATGAATATATTTTATTTCTTTATCCATGCCATATTGCTAATTATTATATAAAATAGATTAATTGAAGTATGAATATCTATTTTCTATAAGATATAATTCAAGGTGATTGAGTCACAACATAAAATATGAGATATAATATGGCTTGAATTAGTGTAATTATTGTGTTTTCGTTATACAGTAGCATTTGATATGTGAATAATCAAATTAGGTGAAAGAAATTAATAGAAATTTGGATACTAGGCATCGTATTCCTATAATTATACTGATTGATATTGTAATATGTGAATTATTAGGAAATAAATGATCAAAATTCACATACAATAACATCATAATCTCTATTTTCTAAGAATTTTTCTATGTTTATTCTATAATGTGGTTGATCATGGGTTATGATTGTTGGGAATGAAATTACAATTCATTAAAAATTATTTATATGGCTTATGGATAATAACTTCATAGCCTTATCTATCATTACTAATGATATAGACATATCAACAAATAAGAGATACATAATTTTTAAAGTAAATTAAAATATAAAAACAATTTATTAATTTAAATGGTTTAAATTTTTAAAATTTATAATAAAATGTAATTTGGTATATTAATTTAATTTACAACAAATTTAATAAACTAATTAATCATATATTTTATAAATTAATAAAACGATTATAAAATGTTCCTTAATTAAATATTATGTAATATTTATATTTAATATTATAAAATCTTTTCAAATTATATGGAATTACATTAAACATAGATATGAAATATTAAAATCAAAATTATAAGTATTTTTAAGAAATTTGGATAAATTAAAAAATATCTATAAATATAAAATATTTTATATTTTCAATTATGATTTTGTTGAGTAATTAATTTTAATTATGCAAATTGAAGGATTTTTTAGAGAACATCTTTAAACAATATCAAAATTAGAATTAATAATATATTTAAATAAAGGGATAAATAAAAATAAATATTTTATAGTTAGATTATAGAAAATGATTACATAATTTGAATTATAATATAAAATCAAAATATTTTAAAAAATATAATATATTTAATAAAAATTAAATATAATAATATATAAGGAGTATGTATTTTGATGGAATATTTTGTTTTTATATTTTTTAAAACTATTAATTGACTATAATTTCGGATTAAATTATAAATATATTATAATTATAAAATTTATAAATAATTCATAAAGTTTTTATCATGTACAAAAAATAATTTTTAATTTTTATAATTTATTAACGTAATTATTAAAAATATGTTTCATATAATATTCATTTGATATATGGGATATTAATGTCTATATAAATTCTCTATTACATTTTTCTACTCTTATGTGGTTTCTATTGAGTTTGGTTTTTTTTAATGTGTATGTGTTATGAAGCTAGAGATGTGGAATAGTGTCTCAATTGTGAAGTGGATGGCAATATCCAAAATATCACTTGTAGGTATTTAGTGTGTCTATTGAGTATAGAAAACCCCACAATTACACTAGTATATGAGGTAGAATACTTGGAATTATACATGATACACTAGTCTGTCGTTGAGGCCCACTAGCTCCCCAATGCACCCAGGTTGACAGTACATTACTTTCTACAATTAGGATTTAAAATCACACATAAAAAAACCAAATTAAAAGAAACATATTACCCTCCCCATCCCCTATACTATTTTGAACAAGATACCCTATGAATGAAGACTCTCTAATACTTCTCGACCTTTATCTCCATCCTGGGACTATTTAGAGAAATGTGAACGATGCGTTTTCCAACTCGATTCATTTTAAATCCTTTTTCCTCTTTGATTATTGTTAATAGATCATTTCGATTCAATGTTTTCAATGAAAACCCAATTATTCTTCAATAATTTATTCATATAAATAATAATGGTCTATAATTTGGACAATGTTTTTTGACTGAATTCTAATCTATCTTAAAAAATGATTTCTATTATAGTAAGTGTTTGAGAGTCATATTTATTATCCTCTTATTAATTATGGTGTGAGGAAGAAACCATAACATGTATATGAATATATGTTCGATTGGGGGAGGATTCAACCTGTCAATGATGAACCCACTTGACTAGAGATAGAATTATCAAGAATAGAGACATTTCCACTTATATCTTAATAGAAATATATTCAAAATACAATTTTCCTATTTCAATCAACATTAGTTGATGGATTATTAATGTATTGGTGATCATTGGAAAAAACTAAGTCTTTCATATAGAATAAATATTGAATTCAGAATCCTCTCTCATCATTGAATAACTCATTTTAGTGAATTGTCAACCAATCTATCAGTATTCTATATATTTGGATTCCCACTCAGACATCTCAATGCTACTAATTCAAAAATCACCTTAATGACATGTTTTTTTTCAAGAGACTATATTCTAAACCCACATTGATGATGAATCAGAATCTTAATAGGCATCCTTAGTGAATGAGATCACTATATGAGGTTGTGAAACATGTTCTATCATTAATACTATCAAAACACTTACATTTATTCATCAATAACAATAATAAGGAATCTTCATTCAATATTGGTTTATCACACACACTAGTTTATATGGTATAATTATGGTGATTTAATTATTTCTTTCTATTCATTAGTGTGTTATCATGTGGGTGTGTATATACCGTAAGACCCATTTGTGATGTTTGATTCCATGAGTTTTTTTACATATCATTTTCCATGTTTTTTTATTATCACATGTATTTGTTTATGTTCCTAGTATATTATCACAATGATATGATATTCATTATTTATTATCCTCTATCTGTTTAGGTAAATTCATCATAACATTGTATGTATTAACATTGTACTTTGAGAGGCGATAGTCACATTTTGATTATTCAAAGATAGGTAGTACCCATGATATGAACCGATGATGTTTTTAGAACCGTGTATATTGTAGGAGTATGATAGCCTTGTGGCAAATCCCAAAAAAAAAGATTCTTTTTAGATACCGAGTTGAATATATGAAACTGGCTATGTCACAAATACCATGTACACACCATCAATGCAATATATGCTATCTAATTTCAAAATTCTTACTAACACATTCAACATTGATCCGATTTATGTATGATTGAGGATCATGGTGGCTTTTTAGCACATATGTACTTATTATATTCTTGTTATTCATGTTTGTATATTTACTATTTTTATGGAATATGCATGTTATACATATGAATATTTGTTAGAAATGAATTTTCTATGAAATACCGAATTTTGATGACTGAAACAATGTAGGGAAATTTTCAAGAATATACATACTTCACACCTTGGGATACATGGATGATCATGGTGATAGTGGAATATGGTTTTTCCACTAAGGATGGATTTTAGAGTAGCATTATGATGAACATTGAGTTATACTGCATGTTATATATTTATTTTTCATCGACAATATTTACCTGGATTTGGATTTCCAAAATGGGAGCCATGTTTATTTATGTGTATTACTATTATTCCATCAACATAGTTTCCTCCAGTTTTATTTGATTAATATAATTTAATATTTTTTTATATGTTTATTTTTGCACAAAAATTATAGTGAATGTATAGTCTTCCCACCGATTGATGAAAAACCCTAATTTTATAAGAATCCAATTATATAAGAGGTCATGTTCATGCCGTCTTATTCCCATCCATATTAAAACTAGAGTATCGATATTGGGTATTAAAAAATGGTATCAGGGAATATATTTTTTATTTTATTGTAGATTAGCATGGGGTGTGGTAAAAGGGATATAGTTGTGTGGGAATAATCTTGTGGGGATTCCATATGCATGTCCAACACATATGTGATAGACCACCATGTTTTAATTGATAGGATTATTGTTTTTATTTTATGATATCTTAGATGAATTCTAACATCATTACTACACACATAAGATCTTATTAAACATATTTATCATTTTTTAATGAATATAATTTATGTAATTTAATTACATGGTTTATATTATTTGTTCAGGATGAATTTTTTTTTGTTTTTATATATATAGTTTTTGGAATTAATTAGTAGAAACATATAATACCATTGTGTTTTTATAATTATGACTGTAACTAATGTGTAGGGATGGATTCCATGGTTTGTGCCATAATTGATATACCACGGGATATTGGTATACTCCTAGGAAAAGCTTTTGTGATACCCTAGACAGATTATGGTTTTTCTTCACATCTTTGGTTTTCCTAACTATTTATATTATGTTATAGGTGATACCACCTTATAGATTATTGACGGGTCTAAAAGATGATGTGTTTTTTATAAATCCACTATAATGTATTTCCCTATTTCACTACATGTATTGTTAGAGGGTTTTACAGATCACACTTTTGTACATACTCCATTATCCTGGGGAATAGGTTTACACAATCCAAGTGTCCTTCATCTTGTTCCTACCCTAGGCGGGGGGCGCTGAGGTCCATGTGTAACACACCTATGTTGTAAAAGAATAAAATTTTATTAAATATCATATGTAACAAGAAAAATTAATTTTATATTTAAATTCATGTAAGAAAATTTTTATCTTGGGTCACAACAACAAGTTTCATTGATATCTTGCATAACATTCAAGATAAAGTTTTACCAAATACAATTAATATTACTATTTATAATAAAAATTATCTCTCATTCAATAAATTTTACATTTTTAATATGATTAACTATCTTATGTAATTATATATTTAAATACATTGGTTTTTAATAGATTATTAATAATAAATCTAATTGAATATAAATGAAATGTTTCTATAAAAAAATATTTTTATACCTGGAAAAAATTGTATCCTAATAAATTAAATTAAATAATATTATTCAATAAAATTAATAAAATTTATATATTCTATATTCAATAATTTTTAAAAAATTATCTAATAGTGGTTATTGGAAAAGTATAAGAATCATTATAATCTTACGCATAAAAAACTGTATTTTTCTAGACAATATTTTCCCATCTTTTATACAGTTCGCTTGATTTGAAACTCAATTTAGACACAATTATAAATTTAATATGAGAAATTAAACATTAGTTTTTTAAATTATAATTTCAAAATTATGACATAGTGAATTTTTTATATTTTTATGAGACATTTAATTTTTTTGAATAGAGAAAAAATAATTAATTTTTATTGAAAACTAATTTTTCAACTAAATAATTGATAATCATAATTTATATTTTAATTTTTTTAATATAAAATTTTATCAACATTAAATATATTAATAGAATTTAATCTATTAGGATCATTTTTATTTTTAAACTTGTTATAACAACCTGGTAAACTTCTAAATATTTTCACTTTAAAACATGATTTTTTATTTCATCTACAATATTAAATTTAAATTAATTTTCCCTACTTATGTGATTATAATTTCCGTAAATTGATTCCATAATTGGAATAAGAATAAATTTTAATGTATAATATGATTAAATTAATTTTATACCCAAGTGATTAGTGAAAACAGCTAAAATTAATTACAGTGATAAAGAGAGAAACTAGTTTACTGATAAACTAATCCTTAAATATTATGGGAAAATGGCCTAGAAACATGTCCAAAACTAATATTATGTCCAAATTTCAACCTTATTCCATATATTATATAGTTTTTTTTATTATTTAACCTCATGGAAAAAATGTGGGAGCAATCAGTACTTCTGAAAAATAACAAGTTTGTCCTCTAACATAGTAATAAAAGGCCACCCAGCTCATCCCTTCTTGACTCCAATCAAAAAATTTTCATGACAAAACCCACAAATAATTACTTTTCAAATTCCTAACCATAATTCTATAAGAATTATGTTTTTCAAAAATAATTACTTTAATGGTTTTGGTGGAATTATACAGAGGATACCCGAATGAGAGGTAATCTTCCTCCAAAAATGTTTTGTTCCATCAACACTTCACTCAAATAATATTATACCAATATTATATAATAGGCTCATTATATTAAATTTAATTATATTTTTTTATATTAATGTACAACGTTCAACAACACACACTTCCATTAGATTGGTTAAGAAGTCATTGTTCATGTGTATGAATAACTATCTAAATCATGAACCAATATCATTCATTTTTTCAATTAACACCTTTCAAGGTTGGGGATAAGGATATATTCGTAGATTATATAGAATTTATATGATATTTATGGTTTTATTATTATTTTTGAATTATTATATCAGAACTAAATTGTATTTCCATTTTTGGTGTATATGATATCATCGCACGCGTGTACAAAAAACATCCACCTCATGAAGTAATGTGATTCAATCATGTTTTATAAAGAATTTATTAAGGATAGGGTTAATAAAAATATGTGATAGATATGAATAAGAAAATATACTATAATTATATATATTTATAAATTTTACTTTTCTTTATTTCAATGGTTTATGAAAACAGAAACATGGTTCATGCGTACGCACGACCTACTATATCCATGAATAGTTTATTTCAATTTTTATCACCAAATATTATGGATTAAAAAATACATATATATTTAATATATATGATATTTACATCATGGATTAATTTATATAAATGATTATATAATTTTCTTTGTAATGATAAAATAATATGAAGTCAAAGAACACTAAAAAACATGGAAATTTACACCTGAAACAATGAAAATAATGAATGAGTTTTCACAAATGGGTGGTAAGATTCAACAAATTTATCATATAAGATATTATAAATATTAATATGATTCTATTATAAGTAAATAACATTGTTAAATAATTATAGTTGAGGCTATAAAATATTTCATCAAAATGAATCATGAGGTATGGGTTTCCCATCTGACTTTTACATCGGTGAGATATTTTCCATATTTGCCACTAATTTTTGTGTGTGATATATAAAATAAAATTTTTATATGATTTATAAGGAATTAATTTACCATTATGTTATTTAATTTTTCATTTTATGTTATTTCCTTAATGGGGCATTCAAAACAATATTTTTCAAAGTGGTAACAGTTTTGTTCACAATCTCGTTGTTATTCATGATGCTTTATGCGTATGACTCTCATAGGGGAGTAATTTTATATTTCTATATTAGAATCAATATATCATAGTATACCCTATTTATTAATTATATATTTATGTAATATTTCTATTTTGATAATATTTTTACAAAATAATAATGAGAAAATATTTTACTAAAATCCAACCTCATTTCCCTCTTTTGTCATAAATATGTTTTCTTACAAAACCATAATTTCTAAAAATGTTTTATTTTTTCCCTTAATAGTTACAAAATTATTTTTTGAAATAAAACTTAAAAAATATTTACTTTTTTATTTTTTTCAATGGATTCTTCCTATTTCATTCCAAGCAGGGAGATTTTATATCTTTTCTCCATGCAAAAGGAATGTTATTTTCGACATGGTTAGAATTACCCTCTAACATGATCATAATTTAATAAAATATTCCATTGAATGTTTATGATGATATTATTGAATAAAACTGTTTTAAAAGATATTTTTATCAAAATTGTGTTAAAAAAACTGAAATTAAAATGATATTATCTGTATAAATATTTTTATGTATTTTTATGGAGTTTATATTCATCAATGATGACAACCATTAATCATTACTCTAATTGGTATATATTGTATTGATTTGAATATAATTATTTATCCATATGGGTTATGATCATTTTGAATGGAGATTTTCAATTTTTATACCTTTCATTTAACTTAGCATGTTTTATAATTATGTTTATTTATTTGAGAATGTATATAAATTTCATATTATAGTTTTTATTATGAATTTTTACATTGATTATTGTTCACCAATTACATATGCGGAATTAAATGAATTAAATATGGGATGGTTGGGGCCCACTATATCCCCTCTATGAATAAGTAGCTTTCATTAGTAGAAATATATATGGTTTTGGACAAGGCCTTACTGATTTTTTAGATTCATTTCATAAATCCTTAATAAGAATAGTTTCTTTGAATGAATTCATGAAAATATATGGTGTCATGGAATGAAACCTCAATGATATGTCTTAAATATTAATTTTTATTCATTACATAATAATGAATACAATTATTGATATTCCATGTGTTTATTCGATTAGTTATAATATCTATGGTTATGATTCGTCCTCATGTTATTTTTAATATGGAATTATTTGATCATTATTTATTTATTCCATATTAATCTCATGTAATGGAAATGATGGTAGGAGTTTCATTTCATTATAATGATATATTTATTATACATTATTTATTCATATCTTTTACTCTAATCATACCCTTACAAAGCATAAGAACTCACATATTTCATATGTTTTATTTTCCCTAGGAAATGATGATGTAATTTGTGATTGATAAGTAGGGATACACTAAGTCTAAAAATGATGTTCTAAAAGAAATTCATTATTTATTTTATGTTTTATCATTTAATGTAAATTTAAATTAGGCATCATGTTCACCATAACTAATAAAATATTTGGTATTTTGGGATTCAAAGCATTATATCTATGCCAATGTAATAATTAAGGCACCAGCTCAGGGATAATAGGGTCATAATCACTACTGTTGTTATCATATCAACATTAGTAGAATCCAGTGGAACTATATTTATAAAAAGATATATTAGGTAATATAAACCATTTATAGAATTTTAAGATATAAATAGAATAACATCCAAAAGTATTGGTATTGTAACTCTCCAAAACGTGTTTATTAGGTAATAGTTATATCGAGGTTTTATTTTGTTATATGAATAAATTTGAAAAATATAAAAAATAGACATTCCATTTGAATAAGACACTGAAGTGTTTAAAATACACCAAGACCAAATCAAAACCATACTATCCAAAAATACATATTAAAAGGACTATAATAATTATAGAGAGACCAACAAAAAAAACACCACAAGAAGATAACATCAGTCTTTTAGATCTGTCACAATGAATACTAGTGTGTCCAGAGCCACACCAGCCGCACTAAGAATCGATGGAATGATTTGTATCATCATCACAAAGATGTTGAATTTAGAACACCCTAAATCAAGTATTTATAAGAGCCTAAATTAAATTCTTTCCCCTAAGGTGACCATTGTTTTCTTTTATGGCCATGGGATTTTAAAATTAGATGACCATTAGTGTTTTATTATATAGATATATTTTTAATTCAAACTTTTTTAAAATGGTTTTCTATAAAATAATAATCGATCATTAATATTGCTTTATTATAAGTATAAATTTCAAAGTAAATAATATCTCACTATGTTTGTAGAATAATTTAAAAATAACACGTATTATCATACATAATTTATTCTTATCAAATAACTATTTAATATAATAATGATACTAATATATAAAGATATAGCTAATTTATTGTTTATTTCCAAATTGTGATATATAAGTATTTATATATACATATTTATACTATTTTTGAATAATAAGAAATTATTATATAAAGCCTATACCATAATGAAATTATAATTTTATATTGTGGTTATAAATGATATTAAAAAATATTTTTTTATCATATTTTAACGTAATTATTTTTTAATGGTGCACTATTATAATTATACAGACCATTATTTAATTTATCATATGAATAATTATATGGGATTTATAAATATATATTTTTGAAAATATGATATATACATAATTATTAGATTATAAGTTTTTTATTAATGTTTAATAACATTATAAACATTTTAAAATTTGATTAATAAAATTATAAATATATAACCATTTTAATAGAATGATTAAAATTGTACAAACTATGATAATACAATTTCAATTATTAATTTAATTAAATTTATAACATCTTAGGTATATATATATGTTTTATAAAAGAATTTATTAATAAGGACTTTTACTTTTTAAAAAAATGAAAAGAAGAAGTATTGATAGGATAATAGATTATTAGATAATTTAGAGGATTATTAGCTTAATATATTTATAAATTTTGACTTCTTTAAAAGTTAAGATAATAAATGAGATATAATAATAATAGATTATTAAAATAACAAAAAAATATGGAACCCCGTAATGGGATTTGCGGGATCCATGATTGAGGGTGTCAAGTTGTTAGGGGGTCCCGTTTTCTAGAATTATGGTGTAGGGTTTCAAGGTGAATCACACTTGAGGGAGGCTTAAAGTAGGTTCGACACCAGGCATCTAGGGGGTGTGCCACTAGGGTGGAACTCGAGGGTGTCTCATCCTCAGTTCCATGGGGCGCTGTCAAGGTCGAGTCGATGCGCGACCTTGAGGTGGAGTCTAAGTGCTGGAGGCTGAGCAGTGTGATCCATAGTTACAGTGGAGTCTGGTCCTAATGCTGAACTAGATCTAGGTTTCACTTATCTTCATAAGGGGTAGGATATTATTATTCCATTCTTCTTCAACCTTCCAAATTAGGTTTTCTACTTTTCATTTGGTGTTTTTGTCGAATTTTGGTTTTGGAGATTGATTTGTCTAATAGGAAATTTTTTCCAGTTATTAATTGATTTCCTTTGTTTTTTTTATTATTTTTTTTGGTACATCTATTTCAATTAGGTTACAATATAATATATATATATATATATATTCATAATAGAATTTTCTTCTTAGTAATTACCTGTTATTGGTGTGGAAAATTTAATTTGCTAAAAAATAATCCCATTTCATGACTGATTGAATACTCTTATTCTATCTTGGTGTCTCATGTACATATATGAACTATTATATACATAGAGGAATGAAAATCCTTCTTGCAAGGATAAACTCTACACGCACCATCTCATTTCTATTTTTTACTTCTAGTCTAATTCTAAGCCATGTTTTGGGTTCTTAATTTTAGGTAAGGGGTTATTTTCTTTTAATTAATTTATATTTTAGGTTATTGTCTTCTAAGGATTCAATACACATTCTCTTCCATTTTAAAACATGAATATATATACTATTATTTATTATATATATACATTCATATAGTTTTATTTTACCTGGTTTGAAATCTGCAAAGTGTTGATTTACAATGATCTTTTATAATATAATGGGTGGAAATTATTTTCAATTGTGGTATTTTATTTTCAAATTGGAAATCTGATGAGAATTATCAAATTTGTCTTATTTATTTTAATTTATACAAGGCATGTTTCATTTAAGGTTGTGGAAGAGATGGTTTGATTTTATCCTCTATGATGTTTAGATTCAATGTTAAGTTATAATGGACTAATCTTCTTAACTTTCTATTAATAGTTTGATTGATGAAATAAATATTAAATGTGTGTGATATAAAATTATATGAGTTGTTAAATATGAAAAATTTTAAGGAATAAAATTAATTACAATTATGAATTGTGTTTTGAGAATCTTTTGAAAGGGAAAACTATTAAATTTCAAATATTTATTTTATTTACGTAATTGAAATGGTTCCCTCTATTTTGTCCTACTAAATATATATTAAGAAGATTATATATATTATTAAAAAGATTTTATTGTGTAAGGGTGAAATAAAATGATTTATATTAAATTATTAAAGCGATGTTTATTTAATTATTCTAATTATATTCCCTATTTTCCAGTTCTTTATATGAGGAGAACCATATATTTTTTTCAAACAAATATTTATTTGAGATGTATTTAGATTATAAATAATCATTTATGCTTGTAAAATTTAAATCCATGACAAATATATATAAATACATAAATATAGGTGTTCAGTCACAAGATTTTCTTCATTATACAAATATATTTATATAAGTATTTGATTTTAAACTTGGTGACTATTCTATTCAACGTGATGTAAGTGGGTGTGACATGTACATATTATATATATATGGTTATATGTATGCACCTATAGGCCTTAACGAAAACCCGAATTAAATTCTCTTAAAACAAACTTTGTTATTAAAGTATATTTTGGATATGTTTAGTTAAATTCTCATGAATGAATGAATTACATAAAACAATTTTTGCACTGCAAATCAATTGTACTTATATACTATGAATCACAATGCATAAACATTTATTAATAGATGACCATTTATTAACGCATGATTGTGTACAAATGAGATCTATCTTAATTTAAAATTAGTCATTTTAAACTATAAATATTAATTTCCATGAATCAAGGACTTTGAAAATTAAGGAACTAGCATTTTATGTGGTAACCCCATCCATTCATTACTTGTGTGTTTTAAATGAATATCACATGCACAAAGAATGTTTACTAGTTTATGCATGTCGTTAGGGAAATTATTATCTAAATAATAACCAAGATATTATGATTTAGTCCATTGTCATTTATCAGTTCATGAATTGAGCATGAATAATACATATTCGAAGTTATAAATATGCATTCTAATGAAATTAAAGTTAATGGAAGAGCTGTAAAGATATCAATTTATGTGATAAATAAAACAATTTACTATTTATCACTTATGATAATTAATGAAATAAGAATTTAATTAATCAAGGTGGTATGGTACACATTGAGTAATGTGAAATATGGAAATTATAAATATGTGGCACTTGAAATGATAAGTAATTAGCAATTTACTAAATCAGAGTGACATGTGCTCTTTGATTTAGAGTGATGAGGAATGAATTGGACATAGTATGTGTCAGGTGGGGCCTTCCATAACCCCTCGGTGCATCGGTAGGTCTCATGAGATAAAATAGGGTCTTGTCACATGGCCTTCACAAAATGATTATTTATGTTCTTGGCATGAGGCCTTGACAGTATGGTTATGTTGTCCCACATTATGTATCCCCTCATTATGAAAATAGTATTGATGGTTCATGTGCTTATTCAACTAGTAGAATACCCATGATTATGTTATATTGTTGCTATGGAACTTGTTTAACCCGAAAAATATTGAACAAGTATAATATTAATGATTAAAGAGATTATGTTTATAAGAATCATAAGAAGTAAATGTTATACCATTGTCTTTATACAGTAATCAGAGATTCTTAACTAATGTATTTTTCTAAGTTGTAATGAATGAAATTGATGTTTCATTTAAGCACAACTCTTATAATGTAATACTCTTAGTTATTAAATTTTGCACCTATATATTCACATGTCATACTTATAAAAGTTAGAATGTATTTCACTTATAATTCTAAATGAGCCTGACTATAATTTAATCATGTTACCTTGTCGTTTGTTTTATGCACTTATGTTTCATAGACAATTGTTATGGTATTTTACATGTGATAAAACATTTTAAATAAATTTTCATTGGAATTTTTAAATGATGTTTTCCAAAATTATATTAGTGTATTATGTTATGTATAAAAACCCCCTTACTTGGCATTCATATGCCCACTATACGATTTTAAATAAAAAATTTTTAGGTATCAGTTCAGCTGAAGTATCTTGATAGAAGTGGCTGCTTCCCCAAGACCAAAACCGAATTCGATTCTCTCTATGGGACATGATGTTTAATTTATCCATGCGTGTTTTAAAAAATATTCACATTATATTATGAAGGCACTGAATCCAGAAATTCTGGTGTTGGGTCCTCATAGGTATGATATATATTATGTGGGTTTTCCATGAAATACATCATTATCTATATACCACATGTGGACGTGGTTTTGGGATAGAATTTTCTAGTGTAATAACTCTTTAAAGGGCATGTTGGTCTTGACACTAGAGTAACCTACTATATGATAATGGGCATTACTGTGTACCAAGTTTGACACTCCTGGGGTAAATATTTAGGATAATCCATATTTTATTTAAAACCCAATATGAAGGATATGAAATTAATTATATTACCAAGGAAACCATTTCTAGGATTATGATGCGGTCTTTATAAATTATTTCATTAGTCATGGGATAAAACATTATGTTTCATAAAGATATTATCTAATCTAATGCATGAAATTGTATATAATTGGTACTTAACAAAAGGAATGCGAACTGTATCAATTCATGTACTCCATGTCAAGATTTCCCTCTAGGGAAGTATAATGAATATGGAGTTAGAGATAATAATATAATTAATCAAATTATAACCATATGACAGAATCTAATATCGGTTATGGGTAATAAAAATTCCCATATGGTTTACCCCACTGATCCACCACATAGTGTAACAAAGCAATACCTCGTCGTGCATTAGTAAACTTCACTATTCAAGGGAACTGGAAATTATTTTTTAGTTTAGAAATTGATAAGTTCCATAGAAAAGATATTTCTAGATATAGGAAGTAGTGAAACAGGGAAATTTTTCATCACAATTTACCATTAATTAAGAGATTCAGATAAATGGTTGTCATTTATTCAAAACACTAGGTATAAAGATGATATATAACCCATGGAATGGATTGATTTCAAGGTAATCTTTTTGGGAAAATATTTTTCTCATGAAAAAAAAGTTGATGTAGAAGGAAATTTATTTAAATTAAGAAAAATACAAGAGGAAAATTTTCCTATATATGAGTCCAACATTATAGTATTATCAAGGAAAGCCACATACTATATATGTATTCCAAAGAGAAAGATGGACCATTTCATTGATGGGAATAATTTTATTCCTTAAATGGATATAATCTTCCAAAAATTATCATCGTATTAGGATATAGTATAATTGTATATGAAAATAGATAAATAATCCTCTAGTCTTATAAATTTTAAGGGAAACAAAAGATGAAAAGTATGAAAGATAAGAAGGTTGATAAAGGGAATAAGGTAATGAATGATTTTCCAACACGTGATACTAGTTGAATAAAACACATTTGAAAATGATTAAAACAAAAATGAATTTTATTCATGTGTGATGAAAATGTCAACCATGATCATGATATAATGGGAAATAAAGAATTTTAAAATGTTCAATACATTAACTTTAAGGGAATGGGGAACTGTAAAAATGAAATTCCCATGAACTGAGGGAATATAACTCAATAAAACCTAAGGCTTGATGATTATACTTATGTTATTACAAATGATTAATTTTATTGATTAATGTTATCAAAATTATATTCAATATTTTCTTATATGAGTATATTATTAAATGATACTATACTTATAACAATTATTAAAATTATAAGGATTGTACTATAGTAATTTTTGAATTCATATGTTGAATGGTACCTATGACTAAGATTAATGATTGAGTGGAAAGTAAAGCATAATGGATAACACATTATTGAGGCCAGGTAAACCTTAATATTTTACAAATTACGAGATAATTGTATTTTGCTAAAGAGAAGATTGATATTGATAAATTATATTAGATTGTAGTAAATACCTTGTAATTTATCAATGAAAATTTCATCTTGGATGATTAGTATCCATATTTATAGAGTTATGGAGCATATAATTTTGGAATGTTCATGTGGTTAACAATTTTTTTAATGGTTTATGAAATAAATTGGATGAGTATTTAGAGATTAATATAATGTATTGGATAACTTGTTCTATCATTATTGGTTTTGAAAAATAGTTAGAATCAAATATAATGGCTTGTTATGATTGTATGGACCATATGATCTGTTAAAAGTAAATTTTATGATTTAGGATCAGAAAATTAATTTACATATACTGATTATTATTGGAACATGTGATTAATCATAAATTTATTTAATCATATCCAATGGATGAAATTTCACCTATTAAATAGTAACACATCAAGTGTATTTATTTATATTCTTCGATAGTAAAAGAATTATTCAACTACATGAAAATGATCTTGAATGAAAATATTATACTAAAAAATCATAATATATGAATTAGATTGAATTTTATATTTTATATAATAAAATATTTCGGGTTTTTAAGACATTAACATTCAATTTATCATTAACTTCCTTGGGATGAATGTCCTCAATCATTCTCAATAGTTATTTTTTCTTTTCATCCATGTCCATATCTTCACATGTCACCAAATTTATCTTAATTGGAAACCAAGTAATGTGTTATTCCAAAAGAACGTGGTACATACATTTCAATATTTTTAATATAATTATTTATTAACTATTTTACTATGTGGGTTTTAAAATATGGTATTTCCAAATGTTGAACCCTTCATTTACATGGTTATGTTTAAATTGTGGGGACAAGATTTAATTAAGGTTGGGAGAATGTAATAACCCAAATTATAAAACAATAACTGTTTATTAAATGGAATATGTGACATGCACCATTTAATTTATATTTCAATGAACACAACAATAAATTTTCCTTGTATTACACACAATAATGTGTTTCATTGATAACATGGATTACAAGCTAGACATAGATTCAATGAATACTAATGGTATTATTATTTAAAATAAAAATTATCTCTTATACATAAAATTAGATAATATTAATATAAAAAACTATATTATGAAAATATAAGTTTTAATTAAATGGTTATAAATTAATTATGAATATAAAAACGAATTTTATATAAAGGATATATTTTTATAAAAAGACTATTTTTATACGTTAAAGAGATTCTAACATATTAAATTAAATAACTTAATATTATTGGATAATATTAATAATATTAATATATTTTATATTAAAAATATATATTTCTAAAATATATTTTATGGGAATATGATATAAATTTAAAAATTATGTATAAAAAGTTGTATTATTCTAAAGGTAGTTTTGCTACTTTCTAATGGAGAACTTCTTTTTGAAATAAATTTATAAAATTTAGGAAATTTTATATGAAATAATAAAATAAATAAATATAATATGAATTTAGAAATTATATTTGGGTTAATTATTTGTATTATTTTGATAAGTTTCATTTTTGGATGAATAGTAAAAACATTTAATTTTATTTTAAAACTAATTTATCATCAAAATAATTTATAATGTAAATTTATATTTTAAAATGGTTCTAATGTAATTTTTTATTAATTTTACATATATTAATAAATTTTAGGTAAATTTAATCAATTATATATTTAATATAGATTTATGAACTTAGTAAACTTTTGAACTTTTTCACTTTAAAACCCCACTTTCTTGTTTAGTGTGTAGGATTAAATTTAAATTAATTTTTTAAAATTAAGTTAATTAAATTCAAAAATATGGATTCCATATTCGGAATAATAATAATTTATAATTTATAATATGGTCAAAGTAATTTTGTACAATATTTTTTTGTGAAAAAAGTTAAAATTAATTACATCGATTGAGAGAAAAACATGTTTACTGAGGGTTGAAACATTAATCTCAAGGTGAGAAATGACCTAGGAACATTTTCAAAACGAAATTTATTTCCATATTAAGACCTTATAAATTATATAAGAAATATTTTTGTACTTTTGGTGACCATGTACATGAATAAAACATGTAATAAATTGATACTTTTAAAAAATACCATGTGTATCATCTCCCCCACTTATAAAAGCACATACTCTCTCCTCTTATATTACAACTGTTATGAAATTTTGATTGATCAAAACCAATAAAAATTACTTCCCTAATGTCCTAACTGAATATAAGTGGAACTATTTTCCTAATAAATAAATCTTTTTATGTTTTATGTGAAATCCTACGGAGGATACCCAAATAAGATGTAATTCTCCTCTAAAAATTTTGTTAGTTTTTTTTGTTCATCAAATCCTTCAATTTATATTTTAACATGATTTTATAAAAAAAATTATTTTAAATATAACAAGGTGATATTATGTTATTGGTGTGACCTAAATCTTCACACACATTCATCAAATGGGTTACGAAATCATCATTCATGTTTATGACAAACTACTACCCCACGAACAGATGTTGTTCATTTTCAAATTATCACATTTCACAGTTAGGAAAAATAATGTATTTATAATTTATATATAATATATATGATATTTATGATGTTATTATTCTTCAGTAATTATTATTTTACACATACCATCATTATTTTCATTTTTTGAGAATACAATATCATCACTAGTGTGTACAACAGAATACCACCTCGTTAAAAGATTCAATTAGTTAATGCTTTAAATCGAATGTATTACGGTTGTGTTTAATAAACATAGGTAATGTATATAAAATGAAAATTATAATGAAAATATAATAAATATATATATATATTATTTAATTTTATTTATTCAATATGAAATAATATTTAAATAGTGTTTATGCATACGTACGAACTATTATCTCCATGAATGATGTTTTTCATTTCATATCACCAAATTTTATGGATTAATATAAATAAATATATAATGAATATATATGATATTTAAATAATGTTTTAAATTATTTATATTACTAAATCATGATCTAATTAATAGTTAAATAATATATTATGTAAAACAATTCTCGAAAACCATTGGGAATTAAAAGGTGAAACAATGATAATATTGAATGATTATTAACAAACGAGTGATAAGATTCTATTAAAGGATAATATATTATATTATAAATATAAATAAAATTGTGAAATAAGTTAATAACATTCTAAAATCCATTATACATGGGGATAAATAAATTTGGATCAAAAGGAATTTTGAGGAAAGGGTTTGTCATCTCTCTTTTTTTTTCCAAGATACATATAATGTATTCAATAGTTATTTCGTTTGTGTGGTGTAAATAAAAACATTTTTTATGATATTGAATGAAATAATTTTTAACCATGATATTTTATTTTTAATTTTATATTATTTATTTCATGGGTATTCAATACAAAATTTACCAATGTCTTGAATGTTTATTTCACAATCACATCATATTTCAAGATGATTTCTGTTTACATCTCCTTGGGATGAATTATTTGATATTTAAATCCTGAAATAAATATATTTTATTAATTTGATGTTATTCATTATATTTTTAAGTAATATTTCAATTTTCCACTATTTTTTACTTAAAATAATTAATATTTTTGTAAATAAAATCTGACTTCATTTCTCACTTTGGCTATAAATTGTTTTCTTACAAAAAAAAATTTTTGTTCAAAAATTATTTCATTATACTTTTATCGATTATTTTTTAAACGAAAATTTTACCCATTATTTATTTAAAATATTTATTCAAATGAATCTTATTTTATATTTATAAAAATGGAAAATTTCTAACCATTTCACAATGAAAAAGGATTCCACATTATAGAATGTATGGAACTACCCACCGACATGACAATAATTTCATTAATGATTAATTTTAATTTTAATGAATTTTTATTGAAATTTGATTAAATGTGTTTTCAAGGAAAAACATTTTAAAAATGTAAAGGACATTTTCCTCCATATTGTATTTAATTATTTTATATGGTATTTGAAACCTTCAATGAAAAAAACACTTTACCCTCACTACAATGGGTGTATATTGTAACAATATCGTCCATATTATTTGTCTAGATGGTTTATGATTAGTTTGGTTAGATATGTAATATTTTGATACTATTCACTTTACTCGATATAGTCTTTGATTATGTTTAGTGATTGGGGAAATTATTAACATTTCATATTATTGTTTTTAATAATAATGTTATTTCTGACTATGTTTCAATAATTTCATATATAGAATTTAGTTGATTCTATATGTGACGGGTGGGGCCTTCTATATCCCCTCAATGCATTAATAGGTTTGATAAGACAAACTTAAAATGGTTTTGGCTGAGGAGTTATCTATTTATTAAATTATTGTAATAAAAACATTATGGTATTACATTCACAGAATGATAACTTGATAGTATTAGATATCTTGAAACAATGACTTGATGGTTTGTTTTAGATATCCATAATTATTCATTCCATAATTATTAATTTAGTTATTGTTATGCCTTGTGGTTAAAAATTAGTTATAATATCCATTTTTATGATTCATTGTAACACGCAAATGTTTTTTATGAATTATTTTCCTTAAATAGTTTTTATTCTTTAGTAGATTGCATGGCATGCAATCATGAGTTTAAATGAACTATGAGACACCCTTATTATAAAATATTAGTAATGTCCTAGCTGTTAGGTTAGTGGGAATAATTAGAACTAAATTATAGAAATGAATTGTGAATTCATTGGGAATAAATTATTTAGGAGAAATATAAATCAATTAGATATTTTTATTTTTTTTGTGAATTACATTTGTTAATAAAATTAATGAGATATATATGAGTTATATACTCATTGAAATATTTTTTATATCCATACAATTAATATTTTAGTTATGGGGTATTAATAAAACGCTATTTGATGTACAAAAACATATTTTTTAAAAGGATAACTTTACACATTTTAAGGGAGAACCCATTTAAAATTATGATTTTAACAAATTGATAATTCTAATATTAAAAAATATAAATGTTATTTTGAAGCGGGATATAATAATTTACTTTGGATGAATTTCTAATACATTTCTAATAACTTCCACATTTTAATGAAAAATAAAAATATGGTAAATTTTAATTAAAAATATATTTTTCCCTTCAAAATAATTTATATGGTTAAATAATAATATTTAATGGTTTAATAGTATAAATTGAATATATTTTTAATGATTTAATAAGATTTACGTCATTGGAATAAATTATATGTTAAATTATAATGTAAAAACATTCCAATCTTTTGTAATATTTTATCTTCTAAAATCCATTTTTTCATTTCAACAATGAGATTAATTTTAAATCAATTACAATAACATATGTGTTTTCAAATATGAAAAATATATTCCATATATTGAATTATTAGGTCCAAATTATGTAAATAAATTTATTTTATTTTTGTAAAATATGAATAGTAGCATAAGTAATTTTTATTAACACGGTAAAAGCGTAAATTGGGTAACTGAGGGTAAAATTAATATTATAAAATTGTCTTAAAACTTGTATTAATATATGTTGAGGATTAAAATTTTCCCAAAAACATACATGGTTTGAAATAGTATCCAATAGAACCCACATGGATGAGATTTGGACATTAAATTTATTTTATTTAAATAAAAGTGATATATGTCTCACTCAAACATTAATAATTAAATTATTTATAATATATGGTTATAGAGAAGATAAATTCAATTATAAATACTAATTTTAAATATAATTTTTTTTTCTTTGTCATGAATTTTTTTTTATAACTTTATGAAATTAATAATTACCTTATTAAATTATATATGGATAGTGAAAATATTAATTAATTGATGAGAAATCAATGAAATAATTTTTATTAAAATATTAATAATAAAAAAGGCCCTAAAATTTAAAATACCTTATCGGTCGTGTATATATTGACAATAATAATACAAGGGTTGACTTATTGACTATTTATAAGCTTATATAAGATATTACGACACTTATATTATTTTATTTAAGGTGAAGATAAAATTTTCACATTCGTGTTTTAAAAGTGTATAACATTTTTATTGTTTGGTTTTTCAGAAGATACTTTCGACAACATTTATTCATACAAAAATAATGGATTTAGCTTCATCACATTTTTTATTTTGATATTTTTCTCAATAAATAAGTATACTAAATAATTACACAAATTTGAGGTAGTAATCATTTTATTAATAAAGAGATAAAATAAATGTTTTTAATTACATATTTATAAATATTATTCGGTATAATTATTACGTCGAATGACTTTTATAAATTACCTTGAAAACATAGAGACATAATAAAATATTTTGAAAGATGTTCAATTATTATTTTAATATTTTAAAAAATCCATGAAATAAATAGTGTTAAAATTGACACTATTAATATTTTTTCAAAATATGCTTCTATTATATTATTTAAAAATAATAAAACATTTTCAAAAGTATGTAATAATTATTATCCAGAATAAAATTTTACAAATGATTCTTTTATTGCCTATTTTAATTCAACTATGTAAATATATAACCCTTTTAGTATTGAAACATTTATTACCCTAGTTAAAAAATAAATAAGAAAATTAATTATTAATTAAAATAATTATTCTATATTGATATAAAAAATTGTTTAAAATTTATTTTGTTATGAGATTAAAACCATATATCACCTAATATTCTAAATTGGGATATTGTTTAGCTTTTAATGTGATGTTTTGTTTATTATAATGTAATATTGTTTGATGATTCAAAAAGTGCCCCTCACCACAATTATAAAAGTGAACATCCTCCCAAAACTATACACATAATTTTGAGCCTTAAAGCTCAACCATTACATACAAATTTCCCTTATGAACATCCCAAAAAACATTCTATAGGTTCTAGTTTTATTAAATGACCAAATCTATTACCCTAAAAGAATATTTAGAGGATCCACAACGAAGAAGAGGTAATATCATTTATTGTTTCTTTAAAACTTCTTTCTTCTTCTACTTCCACCTCACGAGTTGATTCTTTATAATTTAATAAATCCTATTGTAATTATATATGGATTTGTTATTTTTATTTTGAAACAACCATATTACACCTTATACCCATCCTAGGAAAAATTCAATCACTACACATGTGTACATACGACTTACCATCTTCACGTCACAGTGTAATATGTTATTGACCACCTTCATACATGGAAGGGTATATTGATGGAATTAATAAATATATATATTATTAATATAAAATTATATTTATTCTAAGATACTGTTAATCATCCATGAAAATACCATTCCACACTTATGGGAATGATATTGTCGCTCGAGTGTATTTACGACTTAACATCTCCTCGATGTGTTGTGATTTGTTCTACATAATCCTCATTAAAATGTAATTATATAAATTAATTTAATGAATATATAATATATATATTACACTAATACAATGATTTAAATGACGTATCAAAAACCAAAAAATAGTAATAATAACGTATCAGACAAAACATGTATAAGAACAAAATGAATTTAAAACCCAAATAAAATGTAACATTGAAATGTTACTCACAAACAGATGAAAATATGATAATAAATTTTATAATAAAAATAATAATAATACTATAATATATCAGTAACATTATTTAAATAATTATATAGTAGGTTTGGATTCATATGAATAAGATCGAACCTATGTTAAGGGATAACGTTGCATATCTTGTTTTTATTTGAGATTCTTTATTCAGAAGTATTTACTGGGGTATATTTAACATCCATACCTATGTTTCCTAAATATGTATCTCCAAATATTATTTATATCCTTCAATAATTGTTTAGATTAAATTTTAAACATTGGTAAATTTTTACTAAATGGTATGAATGGAATACGTTGTCGTTTTTTGTATGAGGTACTTTTTGTCTTTTATGGAAAAAGTGAAAGAAGAATGTTTTTTTATATTCTATGTCATGAATGGATTTTTACCCTTTAATAATTCCATATTTACTTGAATATTTCCCTAAAATATTAATAGGTTATTTTTAAATAAAATTATTTCATTTAATATTTTGTGGTTTTTTAGGAAGCAAAACGTTTTTGAAGAAGAAAGGATATTTTCCTCAGGATCTACGTTCAAGCATTTTATCAAACTTATTTTCCATCTATGAGAACATAGGTTTTTATTTCTATCTCTACTAAAACATTAATTTTATAATTTATATGATGTAATTATTTTTATAAAATACTTATATATTATATGGAATATATTATGATGGAATGATGTTTAAGAAGCCAATTTTTTTGTTCCTTGGGTTATGCAATGGTGACTTGTATATATCTTGCGGAACATGGATGAATGATTTCATTATGTGATGGGTGGGACCTATATCTAACTAGAATTAATTGGGTAAATATTTATATCTCTTGATACAGACATGGTAGGAATGAAAATTAAATCTGGTCCAGTAAAAGAGGACTTATATGAGGAGTGAACTCAGTTCAGTAATGGAATTTGTCCGCAATGATGATCTTGGTAATGAGCTTTGAATATAATGAAATGGATTTATACTCTTATGTCTGTATGCCATGAAATATCATGTCTTATTTTATGACTATTAGGAATACATTTCACTTCTAGTATTTTTCCCATGATATGATTTTTTTATCATTTATATACATAATATAATTTTCAAATGTTATGTTTTTAATATTATGATATGATTGATATATAACATGTTTACCCTTATTAAAAATTTTATATAACCTTTTCAGATGTTTTTTCCTTGGTCATGAAGTTGGGTATTATGTAATATATTTCTTAAATGAGTCTAGTTAAGAAGAAATTTGTCAGAGAAAATGTATATGTTTAACGAACCAGTTGTTTATGTTAACCAATTTATAAAGACACCAATCCTATACAGTCCCGATGTGGTTTTTATGTTATGTAATATATATTCATAAATGATGATGTCAAATATATATATAAATTATGGAATATTTTATTAATTCTCATGTGATTATTTATATTGAATTATTTTATCATAATTTTTTCCATCCATATTATGATCATGTTATTGATTAAATGCAATGTATTTTCGTTATTTACAATCTCGTATTGATTATGCATTATTTAGTCATAACTATTTCTTTACACAATCCTATAATGAGATTTTATGCTCATCCATGCCTTATTTTTATTTTCCCAAGATATGGGGATATTTTTTGTGACTAATATATAGGTATACACTCAGGGGTATAATATAATTATCAATGAAAATCATTGCATATTTTTTTAAATATACTTGGTAAATCACAATTATGTATCTAGTTCACTAATACTACTACACTATTCGGTCCTTTGGGATTAGAATCAATTTATCTATGATAATGTAATAAATAAGGCATCAGCTCAAGGATACTTGTGTTAGGGCCTCTACACAAAGGTATACTACATCCTAGACTTCTAGATCTTATGTCATCTATTTAGGGAATTAGTGATCTACAAGATATAGATGAATTGATTTATATCATTGTTTTTGTATTCAACCTCATTGAAACAATTTATTAGATGATGGTGAATGTAGAAGTTTTCTGATGATAGAGAACATTAAAGTTGTATTATGGTGTAGTGAGCCTGGAAGGATGATATATAGTTTAGACAATGATAGTCTTCAAGGAACATTTCTTTAAAGAGTAATTTCTTCTTACACAGATTACATACTATTCTCAGAAGTTTATAGGCCATCAAAATTCCATGATGACATTGTGTATTTATGCTAAATGATTTAGGGAGGTGAATCACATTGACTAAAGTGTGAATAATTCTTTGGAGTGGTATATATTGTTTTGTTTTCATATATTTTCAAATTGACCTTCTACTTATTCATATATGTAATTTAAGTGTATGGTTTATTTTTCCACTGGAGTAGTGGATGAAATCTATAGGAGATGAATATATAATAAACATATTTAGTTAAATAATGAGGTTTGAAGATCATCAATACGGATAAGGTCTATCAATAATTAATTTTCTTCCTAGAATCTAGGATCATGTGTTAGTGGGGTAGCATGATGGGGAAACTACATCAGTTCTACTCCATGAATATAAGGTTCTCAAGGGGTTTTAGAAGAATATGGGTAAAAATAAAGGGATTTGGTAGGTATCCTCATTAGTTGGATCAGAAGATGATGACTATGACCTGTACTATTTTATTGGGTTAGGATTCTATATTTTTGTTAGGCCTTGTTATTAGATTTCACTAGACTATATAAATCATGGTGAGGGATCATCTATTATTTTAGGTATGATTTTGATAACCTCTACACTATATACATTCTTTTATGATTCTAGTTCTACCCATTCTTTTATGTATACATAATTTGTTAGAGAACTTGACTTATCGATCATGATATCCTATGAGTTACATTAACATGATAAATTGTTTTGAGAGAAAGTGAACAACACTATTAAATTCCATTATTTTCTTAAAAAGGTTTTTATTTATAAACATTTTTGGGACATCATGATACTGGAGATGAATTGTTTTTATGTGATTCTCATCATCAACTAGATAAATAGTATCTAATATATCATTTACTACTATCTAACATCGTTATCATTCACTTCATTAAAGGTTGAGTGGTTTTGATGATTATAGAATTATAATAAGGAGTGTGGAGAGTTGGTCTATACATGCATCATCTCAGGATAACTATGTCACAAATGGTTGGACTTTTTTCATTTTATAGGATCTATGGAATCCGCCTCTTCTATTCCTAAATTTTTTGTTTCTATATATAGAGTTTTACCTAATAACATAAAATTAATTATCAATAAAATAGAATTTTAATTTTAGATAGAGATTTTTCTGGGTGAAAATCCATTCCAATACCCCTTATCATATGGAATTGTCTAAAGAGTACATGGGAAAATCAAGAACATGAATAAAATATATTTAGTAGGCATGATACTTCACTATATGGTGTAACTATTTTGGTCACTATGAAGGTGGATGGTAGACTTCAAATTTATGTAGATTAATAGAAGCTAAACCCGGTGATAGTTATTAATAAATATCCCTTTACTAGGATCAATAATATTTTCAATGATTTATGGGGATCCATGTTATTCCTTATTATTGATCATTGATTGACCAACACCATTTTAGTGTTATAGAGGATGAAATTCAACAAACAACATTTTGGAACCATTATTGGAAATCAATTTACTTTGTGATGTAGTTTGAATTGATGATCTCATCATAATTATTTGTGGATCTTGTGAACAATATCATCCAACCATATCATGAATTATTCATTATGGTTTTCATTGATGGGATATTTTTTTACTAATCTATTATAGAGAACCATGCCTTGCATCTAGATATTACACTTTGAATATATCATCATTACATCAAACTATAATGTATAATAGATTGAATAATGAGGTAAAATTTTTGGGGCATGTGATTTTTGAGACAGTAATATCTATTGTGCCTGCGAATGTTGTGGAAGTGATGTCTGGGACACATCCTCAGAACATGTTAGTGATAGAGATATTTCAAAATTTATCCATATATTATTCAAATTTTGACTAGAAGATCACCCATTTTTCAGCATTCATGAATTTTATCATGAATATTGAATAAATGTTCTAGTGATCTCACAAGTGTGGACAATATATTCTTAAACAAAACAGGTGGTTTAATACACATGAATTGTCGATCCTTCCAGAGTCTAGGGTAATATATCAGGTATATTGTGTTGTATAAGGCATTGGTTTGGGTTCATTTCTACTTTATATCGAGTGGGTTGTAGAACGTCACATGGGAGGAAATATACTAATAATGACTTAAATATGGTATCCATGGACAACTATTTAATGTGTTATCAATAATATATTTTAGGTTGGTGGTTTCTTGTCTTCAATAACCAAAATAGACTTTATTAAATAATCATACAATGATTTTTTAATTTCAATAATAGTTGTTTGGTAGAGTATCAACTGATGTTACTCTTTGATATGGAATATACAATTGGTAAGGGTAATATTATGTCATAATCTATTAGATATAATATAAAGGATTCCGAGGGGATATGTGAATTTCCTCCTATGTAAATTTGGAGTTTAATTATTTTTCCATATTATTTAATGATGTATATTTTCAAGGAACAGTGATAAATTATTTATTCTCTATTATAGGTCACAACCTCCTTTGTATCTTGGGTAATGTTATAATAGGAATCTACTCCATAGTGTTTTTTGATTGAAGAACATCTGATCAAAGGCTAATCAATACCATAGTGGTCTTTGGACAATGACTATATAAAATATTCTTAATATATATATATATTCATTATATCATTTTTCGAGAATACATAAACCACTACACAATAGACACCCAAAGATCGTATTTCATTAGTACATTTGGAAGCAAGGAAATATAAATGATGATACATGAGTGATCTAAAGTATCCCCCTATCAGGTTATAAATGACTAGACCCCTCTTAGGCATATCATACTTAATACATATAATTATAACATTGGGAATGAAAACATCAAAAATGGTTATCAGAGATGCTCAGTAAGCATAATAAGGGAGATACATAAGCATAATCATGTACATAAGGGTATGAGAACAAGAGGATAAAATTAGAAGGCAATACCCTACATATAAAATATCATATATATATATATGTCATGATATAAATATTGGCAGTTCATAATACATGAATCATAAGTGAATAAAGAGAATAAAACATGAAATAATAAAAGATGAAAATGACATATAATTTATGGCATATGAAACAACTTATTATATTTTGAACATGTATAAGTAGAAACAAATTCACTCATTGTGTAATTACAGGATATCAGGTCCACTCATAAACTTATGTCTATGCTAATTAGTCGAAAAAAAATTATGAACATGTTATTAGGATCACAAATAACACTGTGAACAGGTAATTAGTATCACATATAAACTAATGGACATACCTCCAAGTCCATCCAAAAATTTGTAAAATTGTAATTAGGGAAACACATATAATTGTGAATACATAATTTGGTTTAATAATAAAATTTTGAATAAGTAATAAGTTTCACGTACAAGCTTATGGAAATGAAAATAGGTCCAGGAATAACATTATGAACATGTAATCACGTTTATAAATAGCATTGTGAACATGTAATCTAGTTCATGCATAATATGAATAATAATTAGTCATCCATAATAACCCAATGCATCAGAGGGAGATATAGGTCACAAGCATCTCATAATAAAATAACAAAAACCTTTGACACATGTTAATAAAACTTTCATAATATATTGACCCATAAAAAGAGACGGGTTTCATAAAAATTAAATCATAACCCCTAATATTAAATATGTATCATAAAAATATTTAATATCACAACCTATGGAGAATATATTGGTTTCCTAATCATATCATCCATGAATAACCTGTGAATGGAAGTGGTTTTCCTAAGAATTTATCATTGTGTAACTCATTGAAGAGGAATAGGTTTCCTGAACAACAGTCCAAAAAAATATAAACCATTCAGAGAAATAATATGAATGGTATCCCAATATCATATCCCTCGTAAAACCTAAACTATAAAAAATGTTGTCATCTTAGATATAGAATGATTTTTAAATATAAAATTCAACATATAGTTTATTTGAAAACAAAATTTTAAAACATATTACATTTTCAAAATCATTTTCCTTGAAATGACTTTAAAACCATGTAATGGAGTCAGGAAAAATCATTTAAATCACTTCATGGGGAATACATAATTGACGATTTGAAAAAAATAATTTTAAAACATAATAAATAATGAAAATTCGTATCTAAAAAAATGAAAACTAATAAATAAATCTGTAAAAAAAATTAAATCAATTTTTCCATGAATACTTATAAAACAATATAGAAAAATATTTTGAAAATCATTTTCCATAATAATTTATAAAAGAATCTTCAAAATATTTTGGAAAACAATTTTCCTTAAAAATTTATAAAATAAACTTGTAAATGTTATAAAAAATATTTTCTTTTAAAAACAATATTTTAATCATGAATACATTTTTAAAATATCTTGAAAAAAAATTGTTTTGAAAGAACAAATATTTCCAACCAAAAGTAGAAATAAAGTAGAATTTTCATAAAAAACATTTTTTAATTATATTAAGTAACAATGAGTGGAAAATGATAAAATTACATGGGTATAAATTTAATATCCAAATTTTATGAAAATTAATTATTTTTATTGAGAGATGTATCATAATACTTCTTCTATGGAAGAATAATCATAAATAATATCGATAAACGATGAGATTGAAGCTATAAACTGTTGCAATTTTGGTAACATTAAAAAATAAAACGATGGAATAAATAAAATTTAAGTAAACATAACCTATAATTAAAGTAATTAAATAAATGATATAACATTTCAATAGGTATTATGTTCACCCCATATAAAAATACTGGTTTCTAACAAGGTATGTGTCTCAAAGAAGGAAAATAGTGAAAAAAATTATTTTAATGATTTGGTGACTTTTGAAACATAGACCCAATGAATGAAAGTTCAAAAAATGGAAATAAAAATACTCGTACATTTATTTATAATAATAATTGAATACATCCATGTTATGTATAAACAACACACACAAAAAAGTAGTGGTGAATAAGATATGTATTTCATAGAAATGAAAACAGAGATGAAATTCCCTTACCTTTTGTCGTGACTATATTTGTACACATTAAAACCTCTTAATATATATATATATTTTATAAATAAAAAACCATATTATTTTATATAATATCATATATTATTCACTTAAAATTGATATTACCCATTTATTAACAATCTCATGTTAATGTAATGTTTTCGGTAATAACTGATTTGATTATTGTACATGTGATAACTTTTTATTATTGGTCCCTATTTTTAGAACGAAATTTAATTATTTCAAGAATATAATATAATATTTGTACAAAAAAATATTCATTATATAAATATTTTATATAATTCTATAAAATATATATATTTATTAAACGAAATACACTGTTCATGGAGACAGTATTCCATATTTATTCCTGAACACTGCTTCCGATTTATTATCATATAAAAATAAAGGAAGTATATGAAATATATATATAATATAATATAATTCAAGTAGAATTATTATTTCATATATATAATATAAATTTATTAGACACATCTTAATACATTGTATGTAATGTGTGAATAAATCGCATCACATTTAGGAGGCGGTAGCCCACACATCCACAAACGAAGTTATTAAAATTTTAAAAAATGAAATGAATATGGGTAGGATTAATATAATGAATAAATACATATAAATAAATCATTAATAGTAAAATTATATTATAAAAATAATTTTTTTACCATAATTACCAACCACGAGAGGGGGAAAGTAATATAAAAACATCCTTTCCAGAGATGGTTGTTGTTTATACAGAGGAATGGTATGTCTGATACCCATTATATGGAAGTGTGTATAAGTGAAGGTAAAATAACTTGAATAAAAAAATATCATTATATTTTATATAATTGTTTTATAATATTAACATGGAATAAGATTATTTTATGTAGTGGAGAAATAAAATAATGGAAACAGTCTTGAGGAATGATGTTACCTCTTCTTTGGGTAAATCCTTTTTGTTGGAACCAAAGGGATTCCTTGGAATTATTTATTAAAAAAGGTGGTATTCAATGTGGAATATAGGGATGTTGGTAACTAAATTTTATAGATCATGTAGATTCATAAGAGACGTGATGGAAGTGAATAAGGGGGATATGTGGTTTCCATTTATAAGTGTAGGAGGGAAAAATGGTATTTTTTAAAACAAGTTAGTTGTTCCAACATTTTAAATAAAAAAATTCCTAAATAACAATGAAAATTAAATAATGGAAGTTTTATGGACAAAATAATGGCTATCCAATGGGTTTCAGAAAAGTGGATAGGTCTTTTGTGTTAAGATGGTATGTGGAGTATGATATACTCTATAATACCAAATGGAGGATTGAAATGATATAGATACTGTGTGTAGTATCTAATGATTCTCAATATACAAGTGGGGAGGGGGGTGGTGAATTGTAAACTTTAAAAATTGATTTGGAAATATTAAAGATGGTTATGTATTACATGGTTAAACAAGGTAATCCACAAAACCTCCAGTTCTACACACTTGCATGATTCCAGAAATATGATTCCGAGAAAGTAAATCCAGAAATATGGTTCTCAAAAAACAAAACATAATGAAATTTTACAAAGATGAAGATTCTACCTTAATGTGTATAGAATCTTACTAAATCAGTGTACAGGTATAAGGAAGGATACGAAAGTTATAGTTTCCTCAACAAACAAACAAATATCGGAAAAGATGAAAAAAACAGGTAACAAGTAGTAAATATTTAACCCAAAGAGAAGGGTGTCCAAAAACCTTGGATAAATGTCCTTTGATTTATAATTTAAAGAAAACTAATCTTACTCACACCAGGGTAAGCCCTCGGTATGAAGATCAGAGTCTCTCTTGCTATCCATGTAAGCCCTCAACTTCATGGTAGTCGGCACCTCTGTCTTCCTAAGCATGGAAGTCATAGAACCTTAAGGTAGTCGGCAACTATGTCTTCATATCCCAGAAAGTCCTCGATTGTACACATCAACAATCAGAGTCTCACGAAGAAAATATGAACAAGGTGTTAGTATGAACAATGAAATAAATTCTCTCTCTCTCTATAAATCACTTCAGCAGCATGTAATATCTAGATTGATCATCTTGTTATGAGAAATTTGAAATGATATCATATTTATAGGCATGGCTTCAATGGTCAGCTCCCTACTCTAATGGTCATATTTTTCCGTGAATTTCATAGGGACTAGTACACGTGTCACTCAAACAATGGTCAGTTAGTAATTTAATGCATGGCATAATTTTTTAATGAAATCATGTGTAAGAAAAAATGTGGTTATATAAAAAGAAATCATTTTTTGAAGTGTAATCAAATAAAAGTTCGGGGTATAAACAAAAACACATTTGGTGTCTATAATACAAGGATATTCTAATTTTTTTTTCTAAGGAATTTGGAACCTGAACTCTATAGAATTATAGAGACTAAATATCAAGGAAATTCAGAATCTAGATTCACCAAAATTCGGAACCTGAACTTACAAAGTTCATAGAAAGAGTTCATTGTAATTTGGAGTCTGAACTTATGAAGTTTGGAGTCATAGTTCATTAGAATTCGGTGTCAGAAAATACAATGTTTTGAGTTATAATTAATTAGGGTTCGGAGTCAGAACTCATAAGAGTTCAGAGTAAAAATTCAGAGAACTCAGAGTCAAAACTCATAAGAGTTCGGAGTCTAAATTCAGAGAACTTGGAATCAGAACATTCAATGTTTAGAGTCATAATTAATTATAATTTGGAACCTGAATTCAGATCCTGAAAACCAAATGCTCTATTTATATGTATTATTGGATTCCGAAGTTTTGGGTATGAAACTGAATTTCACACTTAGACAAAATGAACAACGAAAAACATGGTAAGGATATATTTCCGTTGGGAACAAAATTTTCCTTATGATTGTAAAACACATGGTAAAATGAAATTTTTTTTAAGATAAGGTGTTTTTGATTTTCAAAACAACATGGATTGGTAAAGTCATAAGGAAACCTTATTGAATCAACAATCTCCCCAAACATATAGGAATGGAAAAGTCATATTGAAAACCTTATTGACTCAATAATCTCACCCTTTTTCGAAAGCACAAACATCCTTATGAAAAACAAAATAAAAAACTTGAAAATATTTTTCTAGACATTGAAATTAATACTTTTCTCCCTTAACATATCGGAAAATATGAATATTAATAACTCCCCCTTAGGCTGTGGAACACTAAGGATCATATTCTAGATTTTCAGAATGAGATTTTTCATTATCTTTAGTATGGAAATCATTGTAATCAAAACTCCCTCTTAGGTAAACTCCCCCTTACTTATGGATATTTATTTTTTACTTAGTATTATTTTTTCCATTCTCCCCTTTGTCACTTTAAAAAAGAATTTGAGGGAATGGAAAAGAAAATTTTGGTACTTGAAATATTTGTACAAGACAACACAAAATTCAAGAGAGCCAGCAAAATTTCATTATTTTGGAAGGAATTTTTACAAAAGGGAAAATACAAAAAAAATATCATATTGGATCTATTTACCTTCCTTATACTTGGGTATCCATTTCTTCACTATGGTTTTCAGCTTTTTGAGTTCCTTTTGGTCTTCCTATACTTGATTTAGGAGATGATCCCGATCCTCTAGTTTCTTCTCTAAGGCTTTGATATTTTTTCCTGAGTCTTGAGAGCTTCTGACTGAGCCTTTATCAGTTCATCATTCCTAACTAGTATCTCTTCAATCTCGATCATATGATCTCTTTCCCTCTTCCATCTTTGGGAAACAGAATATAGCTTCCCATTTAGATCCTTTACCTCTTGTATCCGAGTATTCTGCTCAACAGTTAGTTTTTCTTCAAAACCAATTGTATGATCTTTGGTCGTACCATCTTCAATGACAAAAGCCTCCTTGAAACCATCTTGAAACTCATCATGTTCTCTCAAATATTCTACTATCTTCTTTGACCAGAGAACTATTTTCTTACAAGATCTTTTTTGAGCATCATATTTGATGGAGAAATTCTTGATATCAGCCTCAATCTTTACACACTTTTCAATTACCATGGACACTATAATATGATTTCTGATTCAATATGTGTTGAATTATCTGACATCTGGATTCTATGCATGGAAAAATCAGAATGATTTCAACCAACTTCTTTAATGATTAAACAAAAAAAATCATTTCCCAAGGATCATGATTCCAAATATGAGACTTTTTTGGGTGAAGGATCTTTCTCTAGGCTAGGAAGTTTTCTTTTAGAATATTCTACCACTTCCTCTTCTTTAAAACAACATTAGTCGGTGTATCAAGAATCAAATAATTCCCCTTTTAATTTCATGGAACAACTTTCTCGTCTAGAGATTCATGTTCGCTAATCAGACAGCTGAATAATTCTATCTTTATCTATCATCTTCTTATCACCCCCTTCCCCAACATATTCAGGATGAATAAAATGATGATTATAGCTTTCTTCCTCAGATAACATATACACTTAATCTTCATATTTTTTATCTAACACATGAGTAGAAAGCTTCTAAGATTCATCTTGTGAAGTTCAGATTTAAAATTTATCAGATAAGACTTCCTTATAATGAAATTCCTCCACTTTCTTAATCAAATCATCTCTATCACCACTTATTTCTTCTTCTTTCACTACTTGCATAGCTTCTTTTCCATCAACAATCTTTTCATGCACTTTTTCCGGAGTAAGAAATTTCCTCCCTGTTGTTTTAGGTAAGGCCCCTATCAAGAAGGATTTCATTACAAGGATATTCTCGAATGCTTTCTCAGTGTCTCTCATTAGGGATTGAACAATTTCAGCCTCAGACATCTTCTACTTTTGTTAATTCTCTTCATCTTTCTTCTCAAGCTCATCATCTATCTTTTCGTTTGAAGCCTTATCTTTTACTCGATCCAATCTAAAGTGTGACACTCATTCTTTTCGATTTTTCTTATCATCCCTCCACTTGGATACAACCTCATCAAGATAGGCTTATTGTTTCTTACTCTTTGGAAGTGTGAATTGAGCTTCCTTATCTTTTGGTGTTTTTTATTCTTCTTCCACTTCCTTCAACTTCTTCTAATTTCCAACAATTTTTTAAAGTTCAGTTACATATTGATTTTTGGAAAAGATTCAGATTCTTCCTCTAGAGGCTCACAAAACGCTACTGAGTCCTTAGAAAACCCAATATTCATTATCTTCAATGTATCATCACTTACTAGAATGACTTTGTAATTTCTAGTCTTTTAACTGCAATGAATCCTGAATGATTCAAGGCACTGAACAATTATCTTGGAGAGAATGGCTGGATACATTATTATAAATTCTTTCATGTTCCCATTGTTGATATTCTCAATTGTAATGAGAATATGCTTCATCAAGTTGAACTCCATTGGTTAACAAGAAAATCTAGAATATACATATCACACTTATTCAAGTAGTACTTGTCACCTTTTCTCAGAATGACAAACCCTTGAATTCATAACTCAAGGATCTGATTATTTGTCCATAGGCGAGAAATATTCGGTGTCTTGACATCCGAAAGTCCAAGACACTCCATTTCTTTCACCTTTACAAAACAACCTTGAACATTCGATGGCTTATATGAAAAAAAATTAAGCTTCATATTTATAAGACAACCCCACCAATCTTGTAGACTTGGTTTATGAAAGTGCATATGTTTTTCCATATATTTTGAATGAAAATTAACTCCTCTCTTCTTCGTTGAAAAATCTCATAGAATCATAAAATTCCACAAGAAGATCTAGATGTACTACATCTTGAGAACCTAGATTTGATATGCAAACACTATACCATCCATTCGACCTCATGTTCTTAGATATAATGGAATCATACAAGGAAATGAAATTCATATGGACCAACCTCTCCATGTAAATCTACCACTCTAAAATCGTCTTAACCGTTGACATATCTTTCGAAGAAACTTCAATAGACATTCGGATTTGAGCAAGATTTGAGAGGTTCAGAACAGTCTTTTGAAAGGGGGCAGAGCATCGACATGCAAAGGCTTGAGATTGATATGGGACAACCATTCGGGGGTCCATTATATAGGCATTTGACATTATAGTGGAACTTCCAGAGTCAATCCAATGGTTAAGAAAACTTCTAATTAGATTTGACGGTTAGATTGATAGCTGCAAGGAAAATTTGATAGAATCCGATCTTTTGAGGTTTCTCTAATAAAAACATTTGGATTTAAGGAAAAGGGAATCCGATTTTTTTTTTTAAAAAAAGAAAATAACAGCAAGAAAATGATGATTAGGAGAACATAAGAAAGAAAATCATACCTTTCAAATTATGAGAAAGCTTATTCATAATAGGTAATATTCTTCTTGAAGAAAAATTAAATATGCATAATATCCATGAAAAAAAATGAGCACAAAAATATCTTAATTAAGAATATTTCAAGTACGAAAATCATCATTACAAAAATTTCAAGTATGAAAATCTTCATTACAAAAATTACTAGTACGAAAATCTTCACCCCAAAAAATTCAAGAACTAAAATCCTCATTATGAAAATTTCAATTATGAATAACTTCATTACGAAATTTTTTGAAAAACAAACTACGAAAAAAATTTCAATTACGAAAATTTTTGAAACATTGACTACGAAAAAATATCATTACGAAATTTTCTTGCAAAAGTGACAACAAAAAAATACATTACAATTTTTTTTTAAAAATTGACAACAAAAATTTTCATCACAAAAAAATTTGAAATACTTATTACGAAAACTTTTTAAAAACTAACTATGAAAAATTTCATTATGAAAACTTTTGAAAAACCGACTAAGAAATGTACTCCCCCTATGAAAAGGAGTTGACTATTGTAAGGAGATAGGTTTCAAAAGAATGTTAATAACGATGATTACCTTATGGTTATCATTCCAAACATCTATTTAATGTATTCAAATCTATCGAATTCTAATGATTTTGTAAAAATATATGCAAGTTGATCTTGCATTTTGATAAATTAAAGAATGATATCTCCTTTCTGTGTGTGATCCATAAGAAAGTGATGCATAATATATATGTTTTTTGAATGAGAGTGATATACAGGGTTTTGTTCTTAAAGAAATGGAACTATTATTATCACAAAGAATTTGTGTCTTGGTAAAACTCATACCATAGTCTGTGAGTCTGTGTTGTATCGACAACACTTGAGCACAACAACTTCCAGCATCTACATATTCAATTTCAACAGTGGAAAGTGATACTCAGTGATTCTTCTTAAAAGACCATGAAAATAATGAATCTTTTAAGAAAAGACAAGTTTTGGATGTATTATTTCTATCCATTCTACATCCACCAAAGTCAGAATCTAAAAAAAATTAGAATAAAATAATTTCCATAAGTATAAAAGACTCCCAAATCCATAGTTCTCTTTAAAAAGAGAAAAATTCCTTCCAATGCCTTTAAATGAGATTCCTTAGGATTGAATTGATATCTTTCACATAACCATACTGAAATCATTATGTCTGGAAAACTAGCTGTCAAGTAAAGTAAACATCATACAATTACTCTAAATGATGTTTGATCTACTGGTTTCCCAACTTCATCAAGATCAGGAGTGTTTGAGATACAATTGGGAGTACTTTTACTCTTAGTGATGTCAAAACCAAACTTTTTAATAAGACCTTTAATATACCTATGTTGGGATATACAAATTCCTTCTGGTTATTGGGAAATTTGAAAACCATTGAAAAATGTTAACTCACCCATAATAATAATTGAAAATTCAGATTTCCTTAGTTATGCAATGGAATCAGTTAATGATTGCTGAGTTGAACCAAATATAATGTCATCAACATAAATTTTAACAATCAAATAATTTTTCATATCATTATTTATAAAAAAGGTTGGATCTATATTTCCCTTAACACAATTATTTTGAAGAAAAAATCATTTAAGTCTGTCATACTAGGCTCAAGGAGATTGATTAGGTCTATACATTGATTTGGTAAGTCTAAAAACATGTCCAGGATGTTTTGTATATTCAAAACCTGGAGGTTGATCAATAAAAACATCTTATTGTACAAAATAATTATGGAAAGCACATTTCACATCCATTTGAAAAAGTTTTAAATTGATGAATGCTGCAAAGAGTAGTAAAATATGAATAGATTCAAGTCTATATACAAGAGTATAGAGTTCTTCATAGTCTATTCCCTCTTGATGATTATAGCCTATGGCAACCAATCTATATTTCTTTCTTATGATGATTCCATTTTCAGCACACAAATTTCTAAAAACCCATTTTACTCCAATAACAGATGTTTCATTATGTCATTCATCCAAGGTCCAGAAATTATTACTTTAAAATTAATTTAGTACATATTTCATGGTTTTAATCCAATCATCATAACATAAAGCTTCATCAGTGCTTTTTGGTTTTAGTTGGGAATGGAATGGAATATGTTCTGCTTAATTTCTTAAGTAACTTCTTCCCCTTAAAGGGTGATTCACATAACTAATGATACTATCACAATGATGATTCTTATGGAACACCTAATTTGGGTCTTATAAAACAAGTTCATCAACATAGGGTAGGAAATATTCTTGGGTAAATGCTTCAGAAACATTTTCTGTAACATTTTCCTTATCTGAAGGATCTTCTAACAAAGGTTGATAATCGGGTTTTTAAAACAAATCTGAAGATGTCTGTTGGGTTTGTTTAATAACAAATGGATTAGTTTCATCAAATTTCACATGTACTATCTCTTCAACAATAAAAGTGTTTTAAATGAAAATTATTAAATCCTTAGAAGTTGTGGAGTACCAGAAGAAAATTGCATCATCATATTTTGGTGCAAATTTATGTAGATTATCTTTTTTCTTCAGGATGGATACCATGCAACCAAATACCATGCAGTAGGAAAGTCTAGGTTTTATACCATTCCATAACTAATAAGGTGTTTTATTAAGAAAAGATCTAATTAAAAATGATTTATAGTATAACAAGAAGTACTTTTATATTCAACACAAAAATATTTGGATACTGAATACTCACTCAACATGGTTCTAGTTATCTCTTGAATTATTCTTTTTATTCTTTCAACAACACCATTTTTTTAGGTGTTCTAGGTGCTGAGAAGTTATCAGTATTTCATTTTCTACTACAAAAAGTTTCAAAATCATACTTTTGAAATTCTCCTCCTTCATCACTATGAATATTTATCAAATTAATGTTTTTCTCATTTTTATCTTTGGCTCTAAAACTATTGAAATAAGAAAAAGAATTAGACTTATTTACTCGGAAACAGACCCAAGTAAATATAGTGTAATCATCAACCAAGAGAAATGCATAATACTTGCATCCAATTCTTCTAGTTTGCATTGTTCCAAAAAGATCCATATGCACTAACTGTAATGCATTAGTATTTGAGTCCTTACTGTCTGATTTAAAACTAGATTTAGGTTTCTCGCCATATTGACAAGGATCGCAAACTATTGAAGAATCAAATATAAGCTCCGGTAGATCCTTATGCAATCTTTTATTAGAAAGTTTTCATAGCTTCTTAACGTTACAATATCCTATCCTTCTATTCCCCAATGAAGAATGATCTCCAATTCCACTAGGTCAAGGAAAGTCTTGGATCCTAAGGTCATCCAAGTTTATTGTATATACATTCTATTTCCTATGGGCAGAAAGAATAAAATCTTATTTGGAATTGTGTACTAAGCACTTTTCATTCATAAAATTCACAAGGTAACCTTCATCACATAATTGGATTATGCAAATGAGATTTTTCGTAAGACCCTTAACAAATAATACATTTTAAATCAATATTTTTTTAAAGAAGAACGATGTTACCTACACCAATAATTTCTCCCTCAGCAATATATCTGAATGATAATTTTCCTTCATTCAACTTTATTATATTTTCAAATTAGTTATTGTTACCAGTCATATGTCGGGAACATCCACTATCCATGTACCATGTATTGCTGTTGGTACATTCTTTACTTTTCTGAAATCAAAAGAACTAGGCTTTCAGAACCCAAACATTCATGGATCCAGAAATGTTAGAATGAAAAATTTTAGGTACCTGCATTTTCATAGAAAAATATGCTTTATGAAATCATAAAGACTGAGTTTTGTTTAAGTACCAAATTGGTTTTCCCAATTCCCACCACACTAACACATAGTACAGAATGTAGCACTTTTTGGAATAAAATAATTGTTACTAAAAACTTGTTTTGAACTAGTATAACCAAAAATAGAACTATTCCTTAGAGGTTATATTTGAGAATACATTTTATAAATATTTTCCTTACCTAAGGTAATGTTTGAAAAACACATCCTCAAGGAAAAAATTTCATATTTTTTTTTATAACTATGATCTTATTTTCCAAAACATTTGATTTTAAACTAGAGTTAGGCTCAAAAACATTTTTCATAGAAATTACTTTTTATAGATCCTTATAAAGTTTATTCTTCTCAGAATTTACTTCCTTTAGATTTTTTGGAATACTTTCAAAATCAATATTTTTCTTATTATGATCTTTAAAAAGATCTGATATTTCCTTCGAAAGAAGACTATTCCTAGAATTTTCCTTATCATGCTTTTTCATGAGTTTTTAATTCTCAATATCAAGGAGTTTAGCAAACATAGAAACTTATTCAAAGGTAGGTAATTTATTTTCTTCATCAGAAGAAGATATTTCATCCAAAGAGTTATAATATTTACTATCATTATAATTAGAATTCATAGATACAGTGGTCATAGATTCAGCATTGCGCACCTTAGAAATCAAACAATAATTTTCCATAGGTAGTCTGGCTTTTAGACCGAGATTCTTCTATCCAGACGATTCATAATCTGATGATTCATCTGAAGAGTCTCCACCACTGGCACTCCATGTGTCATTATCTTTCAAGACATTATTAGCTTTAGCTTTGTAGTACTTATTTCTGTTTCACTCAAAATACTTTTCCTTTCTTTTCTCATGATCATAGGACAATCTGGTATTATATGTCTATCTCTCTTGCATTAGTTACAAGTGAATTTTGAATATTTCTTATCTTTCCTTTCTTTTTGTATCTGGATTTAAAGTTCTTCTATCCAACAATCTTGATCATCCTTCGAGAAATATTTTCTTACTCATTTTCTGATGATTCAGTTCCACTAGATTCGTATTGAATAATAATCTTATTGGATTTGGATCTAGTAACTCTATCATGAGACTTGGCTTTAAAATGATTTAAAGTTATAGTAAATGCAGAACTTCTATCCCCATTCTTCTTCTTAATGTTGTCCACATCTCTCTTCATTCTTGTCTCATGTTGAAGTGTAGTTCCAAAATTTTCATCAAGAGAAATCTGAGTAACCTTTTTGTTCTCATTAATAACTTTCCTCTTGGATTCGCACTCATTGGGCATGATGTATATGATCTTGTATATAAGTGCCTCATAATATAATCTTTTATCACCCTTGTATTGTAAACTATTAACAATATTCATGAATCTTTGTTGCACCTTAGATATGGGTTATCTATAAGTAAATAAAAAACCATGATATTTAGCACTGGGCATGGCTATTATAGTTTCAATAACTTTTGAAGTTTCAAAATGTGTAACTTCAAGTTTTTTCAAATATAGTTTTCTGCTTCACAATATGAAATTTGGATATATATATATATATATATATATATCTAGTCATGGAACAAAGAAAAGTATTGCGTACCTTATAATTCTGTTGATATTCATGCTTTTCTTGATTTGTGAAAGTACTGACTTCCTTGTAAATATTTTTATAATCTCCAGCAAGCACAACAAAATTATCTACTCCAGTATTGATAATAAATGTCTTCATGCGATCTCTCAAATATGCATAGTCGTTCCCATCAAAAAATAGGTGGTCTGATTGGGTTGATATTGTCCATGGAACCAACAATGATTCCTTCCATCATAAAGATAAAATATTTCCACTGAAACATTTTAGTAATAATATTTTGTAAACAAGGAAAATATTCCTAAGCATGAAAAATATAGAACAATAGTATCTCTAAGAAAAAAAATTAATCCAAACATTATGAGTCCCAAAATCTGATTCTGTAGATAAGAAAAAGATGAATTCTCTTATGAATCTAATCGTGGGATTAATTCAGATTGAACCAATTCTCTGATACCAATTGTTGAGATGGTATGTGGAGTATGATATACTCTATAATACCAAATGTAGGATTGAAATGATATATAAACATTATGTAGTATCTAATGATGCTCAAAATACAACAGGGGGTGAATTATACACTATAAAAATTCCTTTAGAAATTTTATAGATAGTTATGTTTAACACAATTAACAAAGTAATCCACAAAACCTCTAGTTCTACAAACATTCTTGATTTCGGAAATATAATTCCGAGAAAGTGAATCCAGAATTATGGTTCCGAAAAAATGAAACATAATGAATGTTTACAAAGATAAAAATTATAACTTAAAGAGTATATAATCTTAGTAAATCAGAGTACATGTATAAGGAAGTATAAGATAGTTATATGTTCGTCAACAAACAAACAAACATAGGAAAACATGAAACAAACTAGTAACAAGTAGTAAATATTTTAACCCAAAGAGAAGGGTATCCAATAACCTTGGATAAATGTCCCTTGAGTTATACATTCAATAAATTCTATCTTACCCACACCCGGGTAAACCCTCGATACGAAGATTGGAGTCTGTATTGCTATCCCCGCATGCCCTCAAATTCAAGGTAGTCGACACCTCTGTATTCCTCAACAAGGAAGTCCTTGAACTATAAGGTAGTTGGCACCTCTGTCTTCCTATCCCGAGAAGTCCTTGATTATACACAGCAACAATCAGAGTCGCACAACACAATTCCGAACAAGGTGTTTAGTATGCACAATGTAATAAAGTCTCTCTCTCTAAAAATCACTTCAGCAGCATGTAATCTCTAGATTGATCAACTTCTTACGAGCTCTATCAAATGAACTCCTATTTATAGGCATGGCTTTAACGGTCGATTCCCTCCTCCAATGGTCATATTTTGCCTTGAATTTTTGAGGGACCTATACATGTGTCACTCAAACACTGGTTAGTTAGTAACTGAATGCATGAAATCATTTTTAATGAAAACACGAGTAATAAAAAAGGTGGTTACATAACCAAAATCAATTTTCAAAAGTGTAAGAAAATAAAAGTTTGGAGTCTAACCAAAAACACATTCGGTGTCTGTAATACAAGGATATTCTAATTCTATTTTCTAACGAATTCAGAACCTGAACTCTATAGAATTCCGGATTATGAATTTCATGGAAATTCAGAATCTGGATTCACTAGAATTCGTAACATGAACATACAATGTTCGGAGTTAGAGTTCTTTAGAATTCGGAGTCTGAACATACAAATTTTATAGTCAGAGTTCATTTGAATTTGGAGTCAGAACATGTAATGTTCAGAGTCAGAATTAATTAGGGTTTGGAGTCAGAACTCATAAGAGTTTGGAGACTGAATTCAGAGAACTCGAAGTTAGAACTCATAAGAGCTCGGAGTATAAATTTAGAGAACTCGGAGTTAGAACCTCCAATGTTCGGAGTCATAATTCATTAGAATTCAGAACTTGAATTTGGACCATGAAAAATGAATTTTCTATATCTAATTATTATAGGGTTCCAAGGTTTTGGTTACGAAACATAATTTCACACTTAGACAAAATGATCAACAAAAAACATGGTTAGGATAAATTTCCCTGGGGAAGGAAATTTTCCTTATGAAAGTAAAACATATGGTAAAAGGAAATTTTCCTTAAGATAACATGTTCACGATTTTCAAAACAATATGGAATGCTAAAGTCATAAATAAAACCTTATTGACTCAACAATATCCCCAAACATGTAGGAATGGAGAATTCATAAAGAAAACCTTATTGAATCAAAATTTTTGACATTATGTTTAATTATTAGTTGCTTGTTATGATTAATTTCACCTACCTCGTTGTAATTAAATTTAATCACATTAACCATTATTTTTTGTCAAAAAATAATTGGAACATTTTAAAAAATAATTATTATAATTTTTACTAAATTATATGTAAATGTTTCAAAAATAAATTCACAGAATCAGAAAAAAATTGTGTTTAATGCTAATCCCTATGAAGTGGTTAGAAATTGAGTTATTAAATTGAGAATATTCAATGGTTAATTAAACTTTAATATCAAAATTCTGTATAAATATGATTAAAATAACCTAAATTGGATTTATATATTTATTACTAATTTATTTATTCTTTAAAACCAGTATAAAATAAATTTATCTATATAAATAAATTAGATAAAAAATTTGTTTGAATTAAAATTCAATATTTTTAACTATTCATCCAAAAATGAAGTTTCTTTGAAGAATCCCAAAAAAATCACCCTAAGATAATATTGACATTATAAAGTAAAAAATTATGTTTAGTTTGTCAATTTAAATTTATAATATTGTCTAAAATGAATTTTTTTTCCACAGAAGGACATAAAAAGAAGTTGTTTTAAAAAAATAAAATTTTTAAACATATAATGTCATTAATACTATTAAAAATTTTATTGTCATATTATTTTAATTACATATATCCATTACAAATAATATTTTATTTTATTTTTTTCTATTAATATTAATATTTTTAATGTTTAGGTTATAACTATCTCATTTATATCATTATAATAATAAAATAAGGTTTTAAAGAAACTTTGTGTTGAGTGGAATGCATCAAAATTTGGTGTTGCATGAAACAAACGTTTATCATGGTGTAGCATATAATTAGATATATAATTAGTTTTTTGTTCAATTAATTACATCATATATAATTAATTTATTTGAAAAAATGTTCATCAAATACTCTGGGTGTTACATTCATACAACCTTAAAATTAAATTCTCCCTTGATATTATATAGGTTATGGTGGAATAATATATGATGGTCCCTTTAATATAAAACCAAAATCCGAAAATAAAAAAAACAACCTAGAAAAATAGATTTCGAACCATAACGGATACCCAAAATAACTCACTATTGGGTTTTCTAGTAGGAGAACATATATGGAAAGTTAAAACAATGTCATGGAAGAGAAATATAACCATCATGTTTTGATGGTTGGTTGATAGTGAAAAAGGTCAGGATAAATTAAAAAATCATAAAATCCATAAATCTACTAGGATATAAGGTACCATTTGATTCAGTAGAAATTATAGTAATAAGAAAAGAATTTTGGTTTCTAGATCCTTTCCCAGAAGTTTAATTTTCTTAATGAAAATGCATAGTTACTTGATTCAACAAAATCTCACCCTTTGTCATGCCATGATAAATTTTCACTTCATCTCCTATTCAAATAAAGAGATGTGAATTTTTCAATCTTGAAGCCTTATTTTATTATTAGGTTTATAAATATAATGATAGGTCATTGCAACTATCCTTATCAATAAATGTTTAGCATAAGCAATCTAATATGAGTAAATGTTCATATTATTAAATAACATGTTGAATCTCTAAAAGAACATTCAATGTATTAAATATACTATTCCATAAATGTATAAAATTATGTCCCTTAAAAAATATAATTCAACCTTTATTACTTGAATAATATCTTATATTATATTTTGAATGTTTTAATAGATACACGGACTCATTATTCTTATGATATTACAAAAAATGTGATTTCGTTATTCCAAAAACCATATAGAGGGATAAAATCACATTATATGTCACTAATGTATGGAAAATAGTATTTTCATATGGATTATTAATAACACATAAAACATGAACATCCCAAATAAGGGTGTGGATAAGTCTTACTTAATTACCATTATATACATAACACATTTTTTTGAAAAAGCAATCCATCTGTCCTTTTCCTCATAGTTTCGGGTGTCTTTTCATCTATAATATCCCTTAGATTGGGGAACTGATTCTTATAATTTCCAAATTCATTTCACAAGAAACAGTGATGTATGGATGGTTCTTTCTGTTGAGATTTCTCTCTAATAATTTCATCAAGTTTCCTCTTAACATCAATTATACATTAATTTTCTAGACAAACACGATTCTCACACATAAAACACCTTATTGTTCCTTATAAGCACTCTCCTATGTGATCTTTCCCATAGTTTTTTCATGTGAGAGTTTAAAACATTCTCTTCTATCAATGTGATATATCATTAGATTTTCCTTGGAACCCTAATTTCCTTTTCTAATTACCAGAGCCAAGAAGGTTCCCATAGTCAATTTAGACATTTTGTGTAAATCGAACGACTTTTCCATTTCATTAAAAGACCGTTATAGATAACTACATTCATAAATTTTCTTTCAATACGCTAAAAAATTAATACATCTTACTTTTAGGATGAATTTTAATACCAGAGGAGTACCTTGCATGTCTTGTACAATTTTCTTTATTGGAACTAAAAGATTCACCATCCCTCTGGTAAAGGTATAGTACTTCATTATCTGTATTCAAATAAAGAATTAGAGTAAATTACATATTAAAGAATATGTTCATGAAATATTCTAAATCCATGGACTCAATTTCATCTTATTACCACACATTGATAATAATATTAAACCATTTATCTACCTTACCTTACAAATTATAGATAACCGACATGACCATTTCATGACTTGAAAATTGGAAAACAGAAAATATATTTTCAATGGTACAAATCCATTATTCAGCCCCTAAGGGATTAATGGATCCCCTGAATGAAAATGTATACTACCTCATAAATGAATCAATTGTATAATGTTCCCTACATTTATCATTTGGATGTTCACAATGATTCATATAATATGAAATCATAGAAACAAGTCTTTTCAATTCATATACCATAGAATTTAGCTATTCAATAGGGAAACCAATGAATTTTACATTATATTCCTCATTAACACATTTCTTTCAGGTTCAAACAATTTTCTAAAACTATAAATCTTCAATTAAGAAAAATTTTTCATTATGAGGAACCACTTAATCCTGAAAAATAACAAATATAAGATGTCTAAATTTTGAAACATTTTTTAATCAATGAAACCTAATGTTTATACTAGGTTTTTCATTGAAATTTTTTTATGTCCTATATTATGGTTCATTATTAGTTTTTAAATTCCCAAAGCATGTTCCTCAGGAGTGAAAACCCAAGTGTAAAATAATACATTTTTTCATGAACTGGGTTACACACAAGTCAGGCCCCACACACCATGTCTTAGCTATTACTCCAAGGTACATTTGTTACAGAACCACATCCACCAGTAGTAGCTATACATGGATTTATTTCTACGAAATCACTCACTCTATACTTTACAAATGTTATAGGATAATTTCTTATAATTTTACCCATTATCAATCTTATTCTTATACATATACCTAGACATATCCATAAAAATATTACTAGTAATGTCATTAATGTTTTATTATCCTAGTTTCCAATTTTAACTAAAACTTTTGTCTCATATAGACTATGATGGCCTAGTCTTTATGTACATAGAAATTATATAATTTTTGTCGAATACATATAACATTACTCAACATACTCCAAAAGACAGTATTATTTATGTGCCTTTGGAAACATGGAACGATAAACGATGATATATATATAAGATAAATTATTTCCCACATGGTTCTCCAATAATAGTACCACTCTTGGAAAAATCATATATAATTCTATTCTTCATAATATGAGTAAAGGAAAAAATGGTTGATCTTAGAATCTTAGTAAGGGTAAAAAAGGGACATACATAAGAATAATCATGAATAGAAGGGTATTAAAACATAATCCTATAATTTGATGATCATACCATGAATATCAAAGATCATATACCCGAAAAATGGAATAAATATTAGTATTTCACAATACAAGAATGATAATAAACTAAAGAGTATAATCCATGAAATCTTAAATGAGTAATATGAAATAGAATTTCAGGTATATAAAATGACTTATAACAATAGGAATGTTTATAAGTAGAAACTAGTTCCCTCATTTTGATATGGACATGAAATTAGAAAATATCAGAAACCAATGGACATGAAACAAGGTTCACATGTAACATATTTTACTTGTAATCATGTTCATGTAGAACATTGTAAAACTGTAATTAGGATCGCACATAATCTTATGGACATAAATCCATGTCGATGCATAACATTGTAAATGTGTAATTAGGTTCACACATAACATTGTGAACATTTAATATGTTTAACTCATTACAATGTGAAAAATTAATTAGGGTCACTCACAAACATGTGGACATGTTACTTGGTCCATTCAAAATATTCTGGACATATAATCATGTTTATGCATGGAATTTTGAACATGTAATATAGTACATGCATAACATACATATTCATGAGTCAAATATAATTACCTAATGTTCTTGAGGGAGATATAGGTCTCAACTTTCTCATAATAATATCATACATACATGTACAACAATATAATAAAAATTACACTAAACCAAAACCCATAAAAGGGATGATTTTCATAAATAACATATCATAACCCACAAAATTAAATGGGCATAATAAAAATTTAGTCATATCCTAACCATTGGAAAATATATAGTATTTATCATCATTTCATCCTAGAGTAACCCAAGAAAGTACGTGGGTTTTATAATCATTTGTTATGGTGTAACCTGTTGAAGACAAACGAGATTCTTAATCATGACACCACAAAAACATAGACCATTCATAGAAATATTATTAATTTTATCCTTGGATCATATAACCAGTAATTCATAAACTATAACCAAGGATATTATCACAGATAGAGAAGTATTTTAAATAATAAATTAGAATATAAAGTTTCATTGAAAATCACTTTATAAAAAATATAACATTTTCAAAACCCATTTCCATAGAAACACATTGATTAAATATAAATGAATCATTGAAAACTGATTGAAACACTTCTTGTTGAAAATATCCTTTACAAATTAATGAAAATTATTTTTAAAAGATAAACAATTTTGAAAGAATTTATCATTGTAAAAAATTTAACAACTTGTAGTTGATGGTTTAAAATATTTTGAAAAATCTTTTTCCATAAATACTTAAAAAATAATCCTGAAAATATTTTTGAAAACAATTTTCCTTGAAATATTATAAAAGAAGTTTGAAAATATATTTGGAAACATTTTTCCTTAAAAAATAATTAAGAATATATAAAACATTTTGAAATCTATTTTCCTTTAAGAAATATAATATAATTTTGAAAAAATTAGGAAAACCTTCTTAGAAAACATGGTGTTGAAGAAACAAAAAATTACGACCAAAATGAGAAATAAATTTGGATTTTCATAAAAAAAATTATTAACAATCTTAAGTACCAAAGAGTGGGAAAATGGAACCATTACTTGGATATAACATCAATATGAAGAGGATATGAAAACTAATAAGAATATTTTTGATATGTATCCTAATATTTCATTAATGGAAGCATAATCATAAACAATATCAATAAAGGATTGTATTGAAGCTGTAATCCATTACCACATTGGTAAATATAATAAAAAATAATGGAAATAATTAAATTACTTGTAACATATCATTTCATTAAATAATTATATTCATGATATAACATGTCAAATGGTATTATATTCACCCCAAATAAAAATATAGGTTCAATTTATGGAATGTGTCTCAATGAAGGAAAATCGAGACAAAATTAATTTATCAAATTGGAAACGTTTAAAACACAAACCCTAGAAAATAAAGTTCATAAAACGAATATATAAATACCCATAATTATATATATAATAATTTTAAAATACAACCATGTGGATTAAACAAACCACAAAAAACTAATAAGTGTTGAATAAGACATGAATATCATGGAAATAAAATGTGAGATAAAACTCCCTTACCCTGTGTATTGACTATCTTTGTAAACATTCCAAAATCATGTATAACAAATATAAATTTATTATTAACAATAAAAATAATCATATCCTTATATCTAATTCCATATAATATTCACTTATGATTTTATATTACCCATTTATTAACAATCTCATGTTAATATCATGTTTTTTGAAATATCTACATTGTTTATCTTACATGTTTTCATTTTTTATTATTGATCCACAATCAGAGATCATGATTTATTTATTTAAATAATTTAAGAAATTATGTATATATTATATATATTCAATATATAAATATTTAATTTTTTAATATAAAATATATAAATATTAAACTAAATACACCATTTATGGAGACGGTACACCGTACGTAAGCATGAAAGTGACTTTTATTTTAATATGATAATTATCAAAAGTATGTAAATGAAATTTATATATACATATTTTTAATATAATTATAGTAAAATTTTTATTTCAAATATATCGTATAACTTTAATAAAATTATCTTTTTATATTCTATGTAATTTGTGAAAGAATCATATCACTTTGAGGAGGTTGTTGTCCACATTTTCACAAAACAAGTTATCGTATTTACTCAAAATGTAAATAATTAATGTTTGATTTATATAATAACTAAATAAGTATAAATAATTAAAAAATATAGCATATATCAAAAAAAATATTGTTCATCATAATTCCCAACCATGACATGTGTAAAAGTTAAACTGGCTACATCATTTCACGAGGCAGTTGTTGTCTGTACCCAAGAACTGTAACTTCATTCCCATTAGACAGAAGTGTTTGTATGTGTAGGTAGAACCATAATAATAAAAAAAATATCGGTATATTTATGATAAATTTTGTATTAAATTAGCGTTGAATAAAATTAATTATGGTGGTGGTGAACGAAAATAAATGAAATGAGATAGATAGTCATGTTACCTCTTCTTTAGGTAAATCCTTTTGGTTTGCACCAAAGGGCTTGAATAGTATTATTAATTACTAATGGGAGACATAAAGGAGGAATATATATATTTGATAAGTTAAATTGGGAGATATATTAAAAACATAAGTGGCATGAGAAGTGTGATGAAGTAGGAGATGCAGTGTTCTTTTTTAAGGGAGGGAGTTGACGATTTTGGAATTTTTGAAAACAAGTTTATCATACCAACATTTACACTTATAAAAAAGACAAAAAACCCACCAAAATCAATAATATGTGGTTTATGGATAAGATCTTACCCTAAAAGGTGTTTTATAAAAGTGATGTTGTCTTTTGGCCCTTAAGATAATGGTTTAGTCCCTTGTTACGATTAATTTAACCTTACTCGCTGATATTAATATTAATCAATTTCCCTAATAGTTTTGAAAAAAAAGTAATTTGATATTATTAAACTATAAATATTATACTTACAACAACCATTTATGTTCATTTTTAGAATTTAAATCGATCAAAGGGCGAAAATTATGTTTTATGATAATCTAGTATATGTGGTGAGAAAGTGGGGTTTTAAATTGACAATGTTCAAATGTTCATTAATACTTAATATCGAAATTCAACAGAAAAATGATTAAATGACCCAAATTGGAGTAATATATATATTATTGATCAATTTTAACAATAAAAGTATCATAAAATATAAATTATCTCTATAAATAAAATAGATAAAGATGTTGTTTCCAATTAAAATTCATTATTTTTCCATATTAATCCACAAAAGAAGTTTCCCAGAAAAATATGAAAAATTCACCCTAATATAATTTTGATATTATAAATTCAGAAATTATATTTCTTTTACCAAATTAACTTTCTAAATGTTGATATATTTAATGTTATTATTTTTCATAAATGAAAATAGTTTTTTTCTTTTATGAAAATACTATTTTCAGAAATACAAAGACTTTATTATTGTTACATGATTTATTATCAATTTTTTTATGAATAAAACCATTATAAATAAATTTTCAATGTTTTTATTAATTTAATTCATAGTTTATAGATATCTCATTTATATAATTATAATAATAAAATTTTTCTTCACAGAAACATGGTACCACCTGTAACACAAGACAAGTTGGTGTTGCATATAACACAGGATTATATTAGTGTATAGTATAATGAATGAATAAATTAGATTAGAGTAAGACACATGGAATCTATTAAAATTAATATATTAAAAAAGGTTCACCAATAATATGGTGTTTTACATTCTACTACCCTAAAAATGAATTTTTCCCTCAAAATTCATCTGGGTTATCAAAGGTCTAACACTTGAAAGTACCATTCTTAAAAAATCACATAGTAAAATTGAATAAAAAAATTCGTATAAAAATATTTTTGGAACCATAATGGTCAACCATAGTAATTCATGACTAGGTTTCCTCATATGATTACATTATTAGAAAGTTAAAACATGATGCTGGAAGAGAAATCTATCCAACAAGTTTTGATGGAGAGTGATAAAGAAATAGGTAAGCAGGAAGATAAAAATCACAAAACCATAAATCCATGATGATCTAAGGGAACATTTTATTCATTAGAAATGAAAGTATATGGATTATTATTTCTCTGCAATATCTTATCCCTAGAGATTGTGAATTTTTATGAGATGATAAAATTAATTTATTCATCATTATATCACATTTTTTTGTACCTTGATCAATTTTTATTTCCTGTATTATTCCAGAAAATGATGGTGAAATATTCATTCCAAAAAAAACATAATAGATCACGATGTTGATAAATAAAATGGTTGGTCATTCCATTTGTCTTATAAAATCAAAAAGATTAGCACCAGCGATCTAATATGCATAAATCATCAAATTGTGAAATAACACATTGAATATATAAAAAATCATCTGAATTTTAAAATATACTATTCCACAAATGGTTAACTATATCACCATTCACAAATATAATTCACCGGTTAATACAAAAATAATCTCTTATATTTTACAATAAATATTTTTATTAGATACATGAATTCATCCTTGCAGCGATGAAACAGAAAATGATATTTTTTATTCCAATGTCCATATATAGGGAAATAATCACATAAAACATCCAAAAAAGATGTAAAATGATATTTTCATATATATTATTCAAATAAACTAAAACATTAATATTCCAACTATGGGGGAGTATATGTTTTCCTTAATTCTCATTATTGACTATATTAACTGTTATTGAAAATACTTTCCCATTTTTCACTTGTCGTTAGAGTTTTTTGTTTCTTATCAACCATAATATCACATGGATTATAACATGGATTTGCATAATTTCCAAACTCCTATAAGGTGAAACACTAATTTGTGACTTGTTTATTCTATCAACATTTCCCCCCATTCATTTCATTAACTTTCCTCTTAACATCATTTCTACATTATTTTTCTTGATAAATTGGATTTTCACAATTGAAACACCTTCTTGTTTCTTTTAGGAAATGTCTTAAGTGAAATTTCCCCTGTTATGGAAAGTGGGAGTTTCAAAATGTTCTTATCTCTATGTGACATATCATTGTATTTTTCTACAAAATCCTATTTTCCTTTTCTTATCACTAAATCCAAGAGGGTTCCATCTTTTATATAAACAATTTGTGTAAATCGAATGATTTATTCATATAATTAATAGTTCATTATGGATAATTACCTTCAAGGGGTGGATTTCAAGCCACTAAAGAATGGACCAATCTTACTTTTAGGATTAAGTATAATACAATAATAGTGCTTTGCAATTCGTGTATATTTTTATTCATATGAACGAATATATTCATCATCCCTCTACTTTAGCTCTAGTAATTCCTTCACCCTAATTATATAGATAATAAGAGTAAAGTATTTATTAAAAAATATTTTTATGAACACTTCCAATTCCATAAATTTAATTTCATGAAGTGAAATCATATTCTTGATAATATTCCACCATTGATATGCCTCGCCAAAGAAATGGTAGACAGAAAATGTGACCTTTTCAAGATCTGAAAAGTATAGAATATAAAACATCTTTTAAGTTGTATTAATCCATTATTCTGAAACTAAAGGATCAATGAAACAACTAAAAGAAAGAGGAAACTTCCTCTTGAAGGACTCAACAGTGCTTTGCTCCCTCCCATTCCCTATTGGAAGTTCAACATGATTTTTATCTTGAGAAAGAATAGAAACAATTATTTTCATTTCACCTCCCACATAATTTAGTTGTTCAAGAGGATATCCATTAAATTATCCATTACATTTCATGTTAACACAGTTCCTTTAGGTTACATCCATTGACTAAAGCATGAAAGCATAGAGTAAAGAACTACTATCATAGTGAGGAATAACATAATCATTAAAAAACCACTTATAGGATGTATAAATTATGAAATAATACATAATATACGAATCCATATAATTATAATAGGTTATTGATATCCAAATTACTTTTAAATCATTCATGACAGTTGATTGAGAGAATGTGAATTACCAAAGCATGTCCCCCGAGAGTGTCAAACCAGATGTGTATTTAGACCTTTTCTCATGTACAGGGTTACACTTGATTTAGGCCTGACACACATTTTCATAGTTATTACTCGTAGGAAAATCTATTCCCAAACCACATCCACATGAAGTATCTAGAAATCAAGGAATTTCTATGAAACCACTTTCTTTTTTCCATACAAATGTTCATGTATATCTTCCAATACATTTCATCATCCTTAATCATGTCTATAGAGACATCCCAGGATATATCCTTAGATTTATTCCTATGGATTTACTTAAAATTTTATAGTCCTAGTTTCCAAAGGCTAACTAATCCTTAACTCTGATATGTACTGTAAATACCTTGTATTAACATATATAGACATTACATTATATGTTCTGCAAACTTATAACATTACACAACTGACCCTCAAAGACCGTATTAATTTAGTTCCATTGAAAAAATTGAAACATAAATGATGATATATAAGTATGCTACATTAACTCCCACTGGGTTCTCTAATACTAGAACCCCTCTCAGAAATATCATATATAATACATATCATCGTAACATGGGGAAAGGAAACATAAACATTGGCGAGCTTAGATGCTTGGTAAGGGTAACAAGGGAGATATGTAATCATAATCATGAACATAAGAATATGATAATGTGATTATATCATTGTAAGATAAAATATTTCAAATAAAAGATCACATACATTATTCATGGAATAAATATTGGAATTTCATAGGTAATAAAACATAATATAATCAAGAGAATAAGCTAAAAATCCAAAATTAGGAATAAGACAATGAATTTGTGGCATATGAAATAGATTATATCATTCTATAAATTTATATGTATAAAAAATATAACTTATTGTGTTATGAAAATGAAATTATTCCCTCAAATGAACTTATGCACATGATACCATGTTCACAAAAAACATTAAGAACATGTAATAATGTTGATACACAACAATGTGAAAATTTATTTACGATCATAAAAAAATTTACGGACATGAAACTAGCTCTATGAGTGACATTGTGAACATTAAATTAGTATATCACATAAAATTATGAACATATAATAAGGATCAATAATTACGTTGTGAACATTTAATCAGATTCACCCATAAACGTGTAGACATGCAACCAAATCTACAAAAAACATATTGAATGTATAATATGGTCCACACATTGAACATTGAGTGTGTAATTAGGTTCATACATAATATACATACTCATGAGTCATCCATAATTCCCAATACATTGTGGGACATATAGATCCAACCTATCTAATAATAAAATTATACATACATTTATGACAGGATAAAAAACATTCATCAAATCTTGACCCTTAAAAATAGATGGGTTTCACAGACATCATATAATAACCCAAAAAAATTAATGGGTGTCATAAAAATTAAATCATATCATAGCCTTTGGAAAATATATAGGTTTCACCATCATTTAGTCCATGAATAAACTGTAGAAGTAAGGGGTTTCATCATATTTTAACATGATGTAACCCGTTGAATAGAAACATGTTTTTGAAACAGAAATCCATCAGAACATATAATATTAAGAGAAATAATATTAATGGTTTCCTTGGATCATATCCCTATAAAATAATAAACTACAAGAAATGATTCTATCCTATATGGAGAATGATTTTAAAATATTAGTTGGAACGATACAATTCATTTATGCTCACTTTTTAAAAGTATAAAATTTTCAAAATCCATTATCATGGAAAAAATATGATAACATGATAAATATTTTAAAACACTTCAAGAGGAAAATATCCTTTACACTCAAAAAGAAACAATTCTTAAAAAATAAATCATTTTTAAAACCAATTTAATTATAAATACAATAAAAACAAATAAATAATGATTAATTTTTTTTTTCAAAACACATTTCCATGGAATAATGATAAAGGGGTCTTGATTTTCTAAATAAATATTCTGTCAAAACATATAGAAGAATAATTGAAATTATTTTTAATACCTTTTTATTTTAAAATGTAAAAAAAAATAATTAATAAATCTTGAAAAAAAATTCCTTGAAAGCTTATAAAACAGGATTGAAATTTTTTGAAACCCTTTTAGGAAAACATAGTTTTGAAGGATGATAGATTTCTAACAAAAAGGATAAATAAGGTCGGATTTTGGTAAAAACAATATTAGTTATTGTAGGTAACAACGTATGAAAGAAGGGAACCATTACCTGATTATGACATGAATTTATATAGGGAATTAAAAATCATCATATTTATAAAGATATTGGTCTTAATATTTCATCAATTAAAGCATAATCATAAATAATCTCGATAAATGATTAAATTGATCTGATAAATCATTACCACTTCAGTGACAATAAATTATAATACAAAATAAAGAATAAAATTACATAGAAAATTACCTATAATTTAAATAATTATATTCAAGATATAACCTATCAAAATATTGTATATCCCTTCCATTGAAAATTATAGGTGCATAACCTGGAATGTGTCTAAAAAAGGAAAATTGAGAAAAAAATTAATTCACCGATTTGCTAACTTTTGAAATATAAATCCCATCAAAGATATATACTAAAATGGATATGTAAAGAAATATTTTTTTTAATTATATCAATCATATAAGATTTTCATGTGAATTTTAAAATGCACACAAAAGAACAGAGTGGTGAATAATACTGGTATCTCACAAAAATAACAAGTGAGATGAAATTCCCTCAACTTATGCCATGAATTTATTTGTACATATTCAATCCTACATTATAATAAATATATTATTATTATAAATCTAAAACATAACAATATAATTATAAATAATAACATATATTATTCACTTATTTATTTATTTTACCCATTTTTTATCAATTCATTGTTAAAGTAATGTTTTGGGTAATAACTGCTTCATTTATCATACATGATCTGACTTGTTATTCTTAATCCTATTATATAGATCATGATTTACATATTTCCACAATGTAAAAATATATATATTATATATATATTCTTTATATAACATTTATATTATTCTATGAAATATATAAATATTAAATTAAATACACCATTCACGGAGACGGTAGGTCGTGGATACACATGAACACTTCATCTGTTTTATTATCATATTGAAAGAAGTAAGTGAAATATATCAATATAAATATGTAATATCATTTTATTATAATTATTATTTTATATATATTAAATATTATTACTATACCCATCTTAAGGCATTCCATGTAATGTTTGAATGAATCACATCGCTTTGAGGAGGCGGTAGTCCATACTTCCACACACAAAGTTAACGTATTTACACAAAATGGAAACTATGAAGGTAGGATTTATAAAAAAATATATTGAAGTATGAATACATCATATGGAAACATATTTCATATAAAAATTGTTTTTCAATCATAATTTCCAACAGTAACAGTTGTTAAGGGTAAAACGAACATCATCCTTCCATGATGCTATAGTTCGCCATATACAAGAACATTATGTTCAGTACACATTGTATGGAAGTGTGTAAAAGTGTAGGTAAAAACCCTATAAGAGAAAAATATTATCATATTTAGGAATATATTTTTTATATTATCATGGAATTAAACTAATTGTGGTTGTTGATCATGAAAAAAGAGGAAAAGAACATGAGGGAGGATGTTACCTCTTCATTGGGTAAATATCTATTATTTATATCCAAGAGAATCCTTGGTTATATTTATTCCAAAATTGAGGATTGAAGGAATGATATAGGGAAGTTGATAAATGAATTGTGTAGAGTCTATATGATCATATGTGTCTTGACTATTGTGAAGAACGAGGGGGGGTGGCCTTTTATTAGGGTGGGAGGGGACACAATTGGAATTTTTGAAAACAAGTTATTTGTAGCCATGTTTGAACCAAAAAAATAATATAAAACCAAAAAAACTAAATAAATGATCGTTTATTGACTAAATTTATCCATCCAATCTGTTTTGGACATGTATATAGGTCATTTTCTCCCTAAAGATTAAGGATTACTCCCCTGTTATGTTTATTTTTTATTAATCATTATATTTAATTTTAATCTCATTCACTAATATTATTGATAAAAAAATAATTTGAACATAATTGAATATAAACACTATAATTATTAAAACCATTTTTATCCCTTTTTCAAAATTTTATGCACAAAATAAGATGAGTTATGTTTAACTCTAACCCATCATATGAGTGAGATTGTGGGGTTTTAAAGTGAGAATCTTCAAATGTTCACTCATATTTCATATTTAAATTCAATATAAAAATGATTACAATGACATAAATTGTATTAATATATTTATTATTGATATTTATTTCTTAAAACCATGATAAAATATAATTTAACAATGATAATAAATTAGAAGAAAAATAAGTTTTGAAATAGAAATCATTATTTTTCAATATTCATCCAAAAATGATGTTTCTTAAAAAAATACCAAAAATAAACCCTAAGATAATTTTAAAATTATTAAGTCAAAAATGATTTTTATGTTATCATATTTAATTTCTTAATTTCTCTATAATTAATTTTATTAATGTTCACATAAGATCATAAAAGGCATTTCATTTTATGAAATTGTATTTTCCATGATATAATGATCTTACCAATGATAGATAATCTATTATCCATTCATAATATATATAATCAATATAAATAATATTTTAAAAATTTTATTATGATTCACATAATATATGTTTAACTGATAAGTTATAGCTATATGATATAGTAATTATAACAATAAAATGAGGATTCATTGAAACTCAGTGTTGCATGTGACACAAGCCCAATCAGTGTTGTGTATAACATAATATTATTTTTCTATAGAATATCCAGGGTGTTTGACATAGTGTCTAATTCAATGAAGAAAATAGAATAAAAATAATTTATTTGAGAAAAATAACACAAAAAACACTGTGTGTTAGAGTTATGATGTGATCGTTTGTTATATGAGAGTTGAAATACCTAATACCATTAACAATGAGTTGATGTGATACTTTCATAACTACATGATGGTAGTACATGTTGACGTAATTAAGATATATTATGAAAGAAGTAATTTTTTTTGAATTGGATGGAGAGAGATACTACTGGTTTTGTTTCCTAATGTGTTACCAGTCAAATGAAAATTAACCAAGAATCAGTATCATGTTTTTTTAGAAACATTTTATACTCATGTGTTTATGGTAGCATATTGTGATGGACTTTGTTATGATTTTACCTTGGACCTTGTGGTGTCATGGTGTTTTTTGAGATCCTTTATATCACTAAATGATGTATCATTATTTCATACCAATATGTGAGACACACTGAATGGATGAGATGGGAAAGTTTTCTGTTTATTAGATAATAGGATTACATAATTCACCATTGAGTATAATATATTACAGAGATTCAGGTTTGATGATTTGATCATTATATTGAATTTATATGTTTATATAGTCTTAGATGAGATTTAGTACTGTGTTCCATCCCCAGACAGATGAACAGTCTGAGAGGAAAATTTACATAGCAGTCAATATGCTTCAAGATTGCACCATGGAGTTCATTAGGAAATAGGAAGATCACATAGAAATTGATTAGGTTGAATATAATAAAAATATGTGACGAATTGATTTTCATGGAACTATATGGGTCTATTTATGTTACACCATTTCATTCACAACTTTTTTGGATTGAGATTGATGTTATAATGGTTCTGGGTACCATTATTTTACATGAGACCTCCAAGAGAGTTCAAATGATTCAAAAAAAATTTGGTCATAGAATAGAGAAAACATCATTAATAATTATACCATGGGATGATTCCATTGGAATTTACTATATCTGGTTGGGGATTCAAGGGGATGAAACTTTTACTAGGCCAATTATGGTTGAGGAAGAATGGGATTATAACATCATGCTATGTTAGACCCCTTGAGATCTTCGAATTGGTTGGATGGTGGTGTGATAGATAAATATTATTTATCCCTTCTAAATTATGAAATATGTGTTTCAAGTCTCATATTTCTTGAGTTATATACCTAATTCCACACATGATATAAATTTTTAGTTTGTTAATAAAGTGCTTGACATGTCCTACATTTATGGCCTTATGCGGATTCTAGACAAGGGATAGAATTTCATTCAACGAAAATGGATGGAACTAGTTTGGATTCTATAAAATCTTGGACGATTATAGGTGGATGAATTGTTTTGGGAGACTAATTATAAGGAATTATGTATTTTTTTTTTATAATATATTTTGAAGGAACTTTATGGGTTGGGATGTTGTGGTTGGGGCTGAATTGTGACATTCAAGCATGTTTTTTGAAGTTGGGGATGTTAGTACATAGAAACGTCCTCCATTATATATTGGATACACTATTAAATGGGTAATAAAGATCATTGTTTTGAAAAAGGGTCCTTGATATTAATATGGAGTTTTAAAATAATTTTTTGGTTTTCTGGTGGCTTGAAATTAACAAATGACTGTCCATTAGAATGAAGCAGCCAGTTCGTGGGGTTCTAATGGGTCTATGGCTATAGTAGACATCGCCATCCAAGTAGTGTTCCCAATATGAAGGTGAATTAATTGAACCATATGGTATTTAGCTAACAATTCAATCATTCCTTTATTAACAATAACTTTTTACCAAAAACAAATTTAGATTTCGATACCACTACCTTGGAAGATAGAATCACATTTCCTTTTTTCCTTTTTCCAACAACGGAACAATTTGGGGAGAAAGATTTGGATTATTTCCCATAGATCCGTGCAAAATAATTTTTAATCCTTGATATATGTTCATGGATATATATTGGATATCTATTTTTCCATGAATTATAATTGGTGTTTCGAAACATTCTTTATAGATTGGTGATGGATCTACAATGAAGATCACATTTAATGATATAATCAAGATATAACATTGACAAGAAATTATCAACGGGTAAGTAGTTAGGAATCATATTCCTATACTTCTTATTGAAATGGAATTTATGATAGATACTTAATATCATGTATATTCAATGGTATATAGGTGGAGGATTCAACATTTCAATTATAAACCCTCTTGACCAGAGATACAAATATCCATAACATTGATTTAGCCGAGTAAGTATTTATATAATGACCCTAATGAGACCTTCATCCATTTAAAAGCACTATATTTTGAATAATTTTTAAAATATATATTATTGTAATATATACATAAGGATTTATTATATGTTTAGTAATCGAATAAAAAAAATTTCATAGATCAATAGTAGATACCACTATATATTTCACACATCCTATGACATACCATGTACATAGATCCATTAAAGGACATTTAATGGAATTATATTCATAAATACATTTATATATAAATATTATTTTATAAAATATATTGTAAATTATATTTCCTAACTTTCCAGAACTATAATATAAATCCTTGTAATGTGATCACATTATTTGTGGGTGTGTGAAGCGTTCAATTTTTGATCTGTTATTGAACCTTGGAGTTCTTCATCAACAAAATATGTTTATGATGTTTATACCACATTGGGTTATCCAAAAAAACATTTTATAGGAAATAATTACTTTTTATGGATTGTTTGATTTCCATAGCCATGTATAAACACATGTGGGAATGTGTGTGGCCTGTGAGATCTACAAGCGATTTTTGATTCCATGAGTTTCTTTATACTGATTGTTTAAATGTTTGATGATTATCACATGTACATATTTATAATGATACAATATTCTAATGATGATATTCTAATATTGATTTATCATTTTATACAATGTTTTGTGTATTTACTAAGACAATGGAGGTATTTTCTTGGTACTATGATATGCGACCATTAAAAAATGATTAGCAGTATAGGGGGGTTACATTCAACATTTGGTGATGATATCTTCGGACCACACACATTGTTGGAGCCTAATTTCCTTAAGTAATTATCCAAAAATTTATTTCTTGTTGATACCATGCAGAATATCTAAAAAATTATTTCATGCAGATATTGAGTACATGCTCAGTTTTCTTCTTTTTTCAGGACTCAAGACTCAATTCAATGGGGATACTGAGTGAAATGTCACTAGCCTTGTGGCCAGTTCATGATCATTTCAAATATCTTAATCATCCATTCATTATAGATCTGATAGAGGTGTGATATATGTGGGCTTCATGATAAGATAGTTTCTCAATACTTGACAATCATTTTTTCTTTTGAATTTATTATTTTAATGGAATACACCTATTATAAATGTGATCATTTTTTTGTGGATTAATTGGTGGTGCCCTTTGGGGTTTTATTACAATAAATATATACATGAATTTTTATGTTCATGAAGACTTCATGAATAATGATTCGAGTATGGGAAGGTGACTATTTTAGAAGGTTGATCCAAGGACCATGGAGTGGGGGGGGGGGTTGTTTGATAGTATCTATAAGATACTATTATTTATTTATTTATTTTATTTCATTCAATTTTATATGTCTTTATCATTCCACACAAGGATCCCTATTTACAAAATCATATATCTCTTATTCTATCAATATAGATTCATCATGTTTACAATGAAGAGTATAAGATTTTGTATGTTATTATATTTAAACTTGTGAATGGGCATTATACTGATCGTATAGTCACCCCACTAACGTACTAGGACCACTACTTCTATTTAATAACCTCTGGAGTACGGAAATATGATTATGGGGTCATGTTACTCTCTTAAACAGACCGGGTTCTTCGGTTCATGGAATTACAAAAAATAATTTTTATACTATAAATGTTTGTATAAATTAAATTAAATAGTAAGACATCTTTTATATATTTTCATATGTCTATATGAGGTGTTACATGCATGGAATGATAAATGATTTTGTTTTTTATACCTATAAAATGGAATATACTAGGTTTGGAGCTCGAATAAAGAAAATGGTTATAATATATATATATATCTTAGGTATTATATTTACAAATTAATTAATTAATATCTTATGTAAATTATGCCTTGGGAGAGGGGATATCAATTGGACTACTCACTTACCTATAGTTTTGTGACTAATTTAATGAAATTTGGGATTTGGATATCTGTTATATTATGTTTACTCATTAGGGGATATTAAATTTCAAATTATTATAATCCATTATAAAGAATATTTTCATATACCTTATGTGTAAAATAATTTTTGATGTGTAAAAATATAGTTACCTTTTAGTTAGGCATAATAATATATGCTATGATACAAGTAATGAATTACACTTCAATATTTTTTTAAACATATTGATTTTATGGAAGGAATAGAGTTGAAAACTAAATCCATGTATTTACCAGTAATTTTAAAGGTAATAAAATGGGATATGATGATGAGACTAAATCCCCTTCATTATATTTTTTTGAAATTCCTTCTAAACAAAAAACATATAATGGCCTCAATATTACAACCATATTGGGTTTTTAAAAATTCGCATTAATTTTCCTATATAAATAATCATTTATATATCTACAGATATAAATTATGTGACAAAATACCATTCAAATCATTAGGGTATAGTTTCTTTTGAATCCCTTATTAAGGATACAATATCAATTGTGTTCAGTATATCTAATTTATATATTTGAAAATCTATTATCTAAAAAAAACTAAATTTGAATATATGATATTATTATAATAGAGTTGTAAATAAAAATAAATGTGATGATAGGTATGCGTTAAAAATTATAATTTCAAAGTGAATTATGGATACATTTCATAAATTACTTATAGTGGTGCTAAAATGGGACATCGTTTTACTGAGAGCCCATGTAAAAAAATATCAAGAGAAATTATTATAAAATAAGATACACATAAAATAAAGAAAAATTATTGCAAATACTGGAATCATAATTATATATGAAAATTTCCTTTAGTTATTTTAAGGATAATTAAAAAATAATATTAGTAATTTACATAATAGATTGAAGAACCAAACTATATTTCTTAATCTACAAGATAATTTATATATTCTTGAGAAACCCATTCCTTAGAATCCAAATGGTGAAGGCATCCAAAAAGGAAATATATTTTCCATTTAAATAAATTAAAATGATTCCCTAGATGCATTAAATATCATGATTATTATCATATAACAAAATATTGAAAATATCTATGAGAACATTGATGCTTACAAGATGATAGAAAACCATAAAAGGATAATTAAGTATCATGAAAGACATCATAGGTATGTATTGTAATATTCCCTATGTTGTTGAAATATGGTAAAAAACATCATTCATTCCAAATTTATTGAAATATTATTTATATATTAGTGAATTTTAGAGTATCAGTTCACCACATAGGCTTTATCATTCCCCATAAATCAATCTATGTCCAATACAATATAAGGTTTAATAGTTCATTATATCCAAAAATATAGATGATATCAACAAATATCTTCTTGATCACCAGAATGTTTTATGGATCACTATTCATGAAATGGGAGGTCCATGTCCTTGTACTGTGATTCTATAATAAATTATGGGGAATTTTTTCTATAAATTTTATAAGAAATGATTTATAGAGCCTATATCATCATCCAAGTCAATGTAAAATAATTAAGAGTCATTATATTAAAATGGAAACATATATATTGGAGGAAAATTATCCTAGTATATATAATGGGGTTTTGAAACATCTTATAATGTCTTTATTAGGTAGTGATATATTGGAAGCCATTTATTTAATTTTTTGGGGAATACGATACTTGGTGTAAAATTAATAAATATTCTCAATAACATGAGTCCAAAATAAAAATATGAAATTATAATTCTTTTGTTTTTCATTTGAGTGATTATTAGATGTAATATTATATCAATTATATGAAATAAATGTAAAATACCATGACATCCTCCACATACCACAATTAAGGTCCAACATCTGCCCATATTAAACACACCCAAGAGCACTAGGAACCTCGTTTGACCAAATTCATAGGTCAACTTAAAGGTTGAGTGATACCATTTTCTTAAACTAGAGTCACGACGGACAAAAACCATTTATTAACAAACACAAGAAGTTACAAATGAATCAATTTTTTTGAATGATACTCTCACCCCAATTCTGATACACACTGCGCCAAGCACACCACGTAACAATTTTTTCTAGGTCCTACACAAAAGGTAATCATACACATACATCGGAAACATGGCCCAAAACCCGCACCATATGGTCTGCAATACAACTAGAAAGGAATCAACCAACCGCAGTGACCACTCCCACAACAACATCCATATCTAATGATTCTAAAAACAATAAAATAATTCTTCTATCCATAGTATAACCCACTCAATTACAAACCACAAGGAATACTCTTTTCAAATTATAAAAAAACACCTTAAGACCCCAAGGCCACCACCAATCTAAAGAAAAAACACTGAACACCAAATGATTCATGATTTATAACAATCTACTTACCAAAATTATCCAAATCCCTTCATAATCAGATTTATATTCCCCAAATAAATCATCAAAAAATATCTCAATGGAAGTCCAATCAGTATAGACCCCGATAAGAGAATTCACTACCTCTCATAATTAACCCACTCTACATACACTATTCCAACATATGTGTTCACATATCTACCAAAACCGTCAACCCTTTCTACCACATGTCATGGTTAGCCTAGGGAAAACCAAATTATTTAATCACATATCAGTAATAAAAAATCTCTATAAACCATTCCTTATTTTACAACACAAATCTTTTCTATTGGGAGAATTTCTTATCTCAAATTATTTTTATAAACATAATTTTAACTCATTTAGAAATTTCTTTAGTAATAATTAATTAATATTTCACAATCAATTAATAAAATCATTTTCTTTTAGAAACCTGTCAATATTTACAATTTACCACAACCAAAAATCTTAACCAGGTCATAACATTTTTTTTATAAAAAATATACACAAACTATCTGCTAAATTATCTTAATTTACACACATTCACTACAATTATTTGGATCCATTTTCTTTATGTTTCCCAAATAAGTGAAATGCATTCTACTCACTATGCCATGCACACCCATCTCGTGTGTGAATATCATGATGCATGCCACATATATCTTTATGTGGCAAAATTTATCCATAAATTCAAAACAACATGACATTCCATACATGGGTAAAATATCATAAATATTTAAAATCACAGGACATGTGCGTCCAAAAATGGTGAAATATCATTATATTATAACAACACACATCTAGAAAAAAAATTTCCACCTTGGGTGACATGGGTTTCCCCTCATACATGGGTTAACTACTCCAAAGAACAATCTAATTACCATGTCTCTACACATCCTAATCTCATATATTCCATACCAAATAACGAGGACAATGAAACATCCTCCTCTGAAACCACATTATAACATCCTCTACCCGGGTTCCACTACATCAGTGCCCCAAGACTGGTCATCACATGAACTCAAGAATGCCTCCCCATATGCTAGTGGTTTTTGACAATTAGTGAGGGTCTAATAGGTCACATGGGGAGACTATACTCTCTTTACAAGAATAATAAAAAATAGAGCACAATATAAATATCTTAAAATTGGAAACAACCAATAACATACATAGCCAACCCACTTATATACTTCGTGCAATCCCCATGGAATTGTAAATATGACTGGTCAAGATACAATTCCAACTGAATAAAACAAAAAATAAATACAATAGTGGAATCCCCAAAATGATCATAACTTCAAGTCTAGGACACCATCCATGCATGTCTCGTGTCCAACTCAACTCCCTAGCATTGTGCCCTTGCCCGTGTCCTAACATGCCAGGATGGAATCTAATCAGGTACCCAATGGAATCCCAAAGAGGATATGAGTACAACAATGTCGGCCACCACCAAAAGTGTCTAAAAATATCATATCTAATAGATAGTTTATACATTTTCAAATAAATAACTTTAAAAGGAAAGAAAATTATGGATCCACTAAATGAAGGTTCCAATTCATTATGTATCCATCACTCCTTGTTCATCATCAACCACACAAGGTTCATGTAATACATCATTTTAACTTGGGAATAAGAAAGTACCTAATTCACTAGGGATAATATATCCCAAAATCAAAATATCCTCACCTCAAAGCATCAGTTCGGGTGGAATGAAACTATTAGGGGAATAGAGCTTTGTACCCTTCCATAGCACATGCACTGTAATTGGATTTAGAGTATCTTTCCAACATGACCTGTGGGAGGAGCCACAATCATTTATCAGACACCTCACGCCATGTGCACATGATTATCCATCCATTTACCACACACCAACCATATCAAAACCAAACACAAACAATGTATATAACTATAATAATCCATAACAATCCACATGGTAATCAAACTGTTCCTTAAGCCATTTACACTTTTCCATTTACATCACATAGCCATTTTATCCCAATTCCCATTCTCAAACCTAGATCACTAATCATATTCAATAATTCCCTTATGTAAACCCATTTTACACATTCATACTTAACATTATGAAATCCCCTTCAAAATATTTCCCATTTCACAAACTGTCATCCATTTTTCATACTCACCGTTTGACATTTACTAACTCACTTAGGAATATCTAAACTATTTCATAAGCCTTATACTACAACCACAATTAACCAATATCTCATTTAGACTTCCATTATGAATATAAAATATGAAATAATGGAACTACATTATCACACAACAACCTAGAACATAGTTAGCTAATTCTATGTTTGGAATGTATCGGTGCAGCCCATGGGTGGCCTTAAAAATGTTAAATTATCCTCAATGAATCCCTGATGGATGATGAGGGTTCCCATTAATCATTTAGATACCCAAAATACCAAATATTATCAAGGGTTTTAAAATCACATCATGAAATGACAAACAAAACATTTAGACATGCACAAATATATAACAATACTACTGCATTTAACCTGTAGAACACCTACATCAAATCTGTTTGTGAATGCACTCCCAAATGTGGCGTTAGATATGGATTCAACCACTTATTAAATCATCATCCTAGATATTCGATCAACAAATAAGGGTACCCCAAATGTCTAGGCATGGAGGAGAAACAACTATGGGAGTTCTTGAGGGCATTGGATTGTTACTAGGGCTGCATAAGGAGGAGAGGATAATCTTGAATGATCCTTCAAATCCATCAATGCCATTTTTATAAACAACTCATTTTTACTAGGTCAGACAGTTTACAGGCACGATTTTCCAAACAGTTCTCAAACCATGCATTCACCACTATCCCAAAATCACCCCTTTCCAAGGTTTCCTAGTAAATCTTCATGGATTGATTAACTATGCTATAAACATGTGCAAGCCTCTTTCTAAGGATACACAGTTACCTGGGATGCTCTTCATGGTCTGCACTAAATGTGCACAAACCGTGAAGCATTCCCAAAAAGATATTTTTTCATCTCTTTCATTTCCCCGAACACTTGGAACACCTCCAAGCCTCCATATGATCATGGGGGAATACTTTTTCTTCCAAAAAAACAAGGGTCATAAATTGAATCATAAAAAATAACATACCATATGAAAATTCAGGATCTTACTGTATTTCCAGTAAACAGAATAATTGATATTTCTAGAATAAAAATGTCTAATTAATTTATATTATATTATTATGAAAGAATATTTTATATAATATGAACGAGAGATAATTTATATAAATTTAGTTGAACATGTTTAATAAATGAAGGATTATAGTAATCAATGAACAATGATAAATATGAATTTAAGTGAAAAATTTTTATAGAAAGGGTAACATCTATAATAGTGACATTAGATGTGTAATATTTATACAAAATAAAATATACTAACATCAATATATTTCATGAGGTACAATTAAACAATTTTAATACATTCGATGGATTAAATAATAAAACAAATATTCCTATGTGAAACATTTATTAAAACAATGATGATTTCTAGATGTTTCTGATGAATCATGTTTGTTTGAGGGTTTTACATTGTTTTCATAGAGAGATATAAGATAAATTATATATATATATATATATATAATGATATTAAAAAAACCTAATGAATAAATGAATCATACAGATAATCAGGAATTCTATAAAATGTGTTATTTTAGTTATCATGTAATGTATTTTTTTAAATTTATTCTTAAATATTTTATGAATACAAATCTAATTACGTTATACAATGGGATTTCAATATTTCATCATTTTTTTATGTTTTATGTTCACAAATATATATCAATATATATATCATCATTTAAAATGATTATAACCCTCTTAATTTATGAAATTTAGTTATCCCTAACCAATACTCATTATAGAGTATTATGGGTTATGATGAAATATTATGTTTTTAATTTATAGAATTAATATATTTGGATACATAATATGATCATGTGGCATAAAATGGTTTTTGGGAATTATAATACTCACCAAGTTTATATGCCATATTATTTCACAAAGTATTTATTTTATAAACTAGGGATATTGGTTTTATATTGAATTCATATAAATAAGACATGTATAATGAGAATCATCAAATATTGATTCCATTAATATAAAATCCCTGAGTCATAGATAATTATGGGTAGTTGGGAATGGTGTAGATCATTTCACATGTTATGGCATAATCTATATGGGTTTTCTTCTCATGTGAAAACTATTATAGTTAGGCCCTCAACTACTAATGAATGAGAAATGTTTGGTGGTAAAAAGATAGTAAATATGACATGTTTATCTATATTGGTGATGGGAATGTGGGGTGATCATTCACTAAGATGGATTAAAATATATGTTTTATATAATTCATAAAATATGCATAGTGATTTGGGAACATTGGTGGAAGAAATATGGGATTCATATACCCCATTTCCCATATTCACTATATATCATAGAAACAAAATATTTTATTATCCATACTGATTAAAAAATAGTTATTGGACTCATGTATTAAGGTAAAAGTATGTTATAGTGATCAGAAAAAATCCAATATTACTTGAGTAGAACTAATGAAGATATAGAGGATTCTATTTTTTTATAATAATAAAATTAGTAATATGTTGAGATTATAATGTCACATAATTTGATATTGTATATTAATAAATGAATTTTTCTTAAATTACATTATGATCAGCACCATAATTTAATTAGATTGTTATAATTGGAAAAATGGAAATTCAAATGACTTGACCATATAAAATTTACATCATCTCCAACATAATATATCATCTTTATCACCCATCATCGATAGATCATACGTAAAACTCTTCATCATGACATGGAGAAATGAATATAATGAAATAGATATCTCTGATGCTTGGTAAGGTTAAAAATGATATATCAAGTTTCAAGTAAACATAAAATGAGAATTAATAGAATGAGAACATGTGTTTAATAATTAAAAACAATTCCTTATATATCACAGTTCATAATATTGAGTCTTTCCATGAATCTTGTTTATACATGATACATGAATAGTGATGGAATCAAATAATACGAGCCTTGAAATCATAACAGTGGCATATGTAATGAGTTTGTGGAATGCATATAAGTATAGAAAGTAAATTCTATAGAATCCAAGGCTTACTATCAAGACAATAATTCTTAACTGGGATCACTTCCAAAATCATTATATCGTTAGTCAACATTTAATGCCAATACTTTCATAGTGGAAAAAGTAACATACTAAACTGGGTTCACCCCCACTCCGATCTTTATTATCTCTTGAGACATACATTAATAACTAATTCCTTAGACTGGAATTTAATTCTTATCCTGACAACCACATAATGAAAATGAAAAATACACGTTCTCTAAGGCTGAAATATATTTATCATACCAGCACCTATGAATGGTAAATGTGTCTTATAAACAATTAATTAGTTTCCTGTTTTATAACTCTTTGAAAAGAAATTGTTTTCCTAACATAATTATCCCACTTGAAATAAATGAGTTTTATGGAGTCATCCTTAAATAAGCATCATCATAATATTTACAAATAATAAATTTGGATTTTATCATTGGGTCATATCCCCAATAATGTGAATGTATCTTCAGAGGATGTAATCATAGATGAAAATTCAATTAAAATATATCAAAAATATTTTTTGATGAAAATAAAATTTCCATTATAAAAATAATTTTTTAAAATATAAAAATTCCACAAATTGTATGGAAAAAAATTTCATTTAAAAAAGCAAAGAAATACTATAAAATTATCTTGGATGAAATGATTTTTCATGATGGAAGGAGATTTCATTTGTGTTCTGAACATTAAAAAATATTTTGTTCATTTGTTTTTTAAAAATTCAAAAGAACATGATTTTGAAAATGATAAAAATAATCATTTTAAAAAATTAAATTATTATAGGGGTAAAATTTTATATAAATAATAATTTCATAATATAAAAAATAACATATAAAACATATTCAGAGTATATGGACATGAAATAATAATGATTTTCTATTTTAAAGAGAGATAATTTCAACTTTTCTTAAATATATTCTTTTGGAATCATAGGTTTTGAAAAATATATTAATATAATAGAAAATGAAATCTATATATATAACCATATTAGATTAAAACCAATCATTTTCTAGAGATATATATCCTAATATTTCATCATTGGAAACATAATATTATACAATCCTGATAAGAAATGTGATTGTATCCTAAATTCTAAATGCTTTGGTAACTTTTTAGTCATAAGACCCATAAAATATCTGCATAAAAACATATATTATTACGAAAATAAGGAGAATGGTTATATAATATGTCCTATGGCCAAAAAATTCACCTCAGAAATGACGTTTGGTGTAAAATATAATATATGTCCCAACGAAGAAAATTTGAGACGATAAACCCTTACCTCAGGTTTGACTTTCTTCATAAGATCTATCAAATACTGTAAAATATTTCTATATTTTTTATATTTAAATATTATAATAATTTAAATTCATATATTTTGTATATTTTAAACTTATAATATTTTAAGACCCATTTATTAATAGTTCCTTATTTAAATAATTGATTCTTTGTGCTAACATATTCATTTTTCAGAAGAATTTCATTTTAGTTGTTTGATACATTTTACATTGATCATGGTTAATTCATCTAATAAATTTTAATCATGAAATATATATCATATATATATATAATATATTAACATCTAGAATTATCCACAAATGGTATATATAGAAAAAATAATTCCACTGATAATGGAGACGATAGGTCGTACGTACGCAAGAATGACATTTTCACTTTTTTGTAAAATTTATAAAAAATGTAATATAACAATTAACCAATGTATAATCATTATTTTATCATATATATATAATATATACGTAATAAATTTATCCTTGATACCATTAATGTAAAGAGAAAATGAAAAAAAAATTGCATAACGACTTAGAGGTTTTAGTCCCCACATACACATGATGTTATCATTTAACAATGGAATGGAAGGTAAGAATATATATATTATATAATAAATGTAGAAGTATAGTAATTTTATAAATTTATTATATCAAAATTTCACACATGATAATAAAATTTCCAGAAAGATGTTGTTGGAAAATGGGTTTCATCTCAATGTGGAAATGAAAGGACGTATGTATGAATGAGTGATAATTGAACTTTCCATTTAATAAAAACATGGATAAATAATTCATTTAATAATAATAACATTAAAATATGTAGTGTGTACAATTTTTTTTTATTTTATTAAAAATTTCATAGATTTAGATGAGGTTGAAGATGAATCAAATGTAATGATTTGGGGTAATATAATTACCTCTTCTTAAGTTGGACACCTTTAGATGGATTTTAAACAACCCTTGGAATGATCTTTTAAGAATACTAAGACAATTATGTCATCAAAATATAATTTAATAAGTGAAACTTCCTAGGTTAATTAGATTTAGATGGATCAATGGAGTTTAAAGAAGATGAAGGATGGGTTCCAATATAAAAGTTTTGGGAGGGGAAATTTTAGAAATTAAAAAATGATTAAAATTTAATAAAGTTACTCTTTATAAAAATTCTCCCAATAGGATAAATAATCCCATTTAATATATTTAGTTGTGGATATACCATAAAAATATAAAAAATTTATGTTTTTATGTTGTTTTTTAAACCTTAAATTTTGAATTAACATGTAGTTAACCAATTTTAATACTAAATATAGAAAGGAATTTTCCACTATTAAACTGTGATAACATTACATACAATGTAAACATTAGCATATAAGTTGAAAATGGATGAATACTTTAATCCTCCAGACCATAATGTTCTTATTTCAAAAATTTTATGATTTTTTTTAAAAAATAACAAAATATTATTTTTCATTAAAAATCTTTAAAATCGTTTTGAAACTATAAAGTTAACATTATATTAAAGAGACCAAAAAAATATAAAATTAGACTATAATCCATTACGATGCACCTAGGGTGTTATATAGATCTTAAAAAAAATCATTAGACACTATAAATTACCCCAAACAAATATAGACTGTTGAATATAATTTACTTGATTTTTCTACTACCCTCACCAGCATTGTGCTAGCATTGTGTAAGAATTTACAACAATTATTTCATATTCTGAAAATTAAAAATATATTACAAGGGGAAAAATTAAATTCCTATTTAAAATATGTATTCCTAAATTTAAATACCCAATTTTTATCATTCTGAAATAAATTTCAAGATATTAATGTCAAGAGAGTGACATTTTGGAAGCTTCTTTACTTAAAACAGTAAAAATGTCACTCCAAAATTGAAGTTGAACCAAAATGTCAAATATTATAAACCGTGATGAATAATTTCTAAATTATAAATTTTTTTTTTTTAAATTTATGTTTTTTATTTATATTGAGACATTATTCCATGTTCTTAACCAAAATTAACCATTTTTTACACTTATCGGGCTAAAAATGTCATTTGGGTACTATTCATATAAACCAAAAAAATAAGGGGGAATTATTTAGAAAATAATGACCTCTAGATTCAACATAGAAAATCAATTTTTCATTATTTAATTTCTATAATATTCAAAAATTATGTTTAATATAATCTCTTAAAGTATAATGAAAAATATGTTTCTAAATAATGATTTTTATGAATAAAAATTATCTTATTTCAAAATAAAGAATATTATTGATTCAAATGGATCAAATTCAATTATTAAAAACAATATCTAGCATATAAAAATTTCAGATAAATTCAAAAAATAATGTTTATTTTATATTACATTATTTAATGTAAAAAATAATTGTTTTGGGAAAATCTGTAGTTTTTTCGTATTCATTGAAAAAATAAATCATTTCCTAAAAAAAATCACCATAAGTATATTTTTATTTGATGATTTTTAAAATGATTTTGAAATGTATAATATATAAAATTACTATAGATTAAATATAATTTTCATTCATAAATTGCAATAAAAATCATTTTTCATGAATATTTAATTCGAATTATAAAATATTGTTAACAAAATTTGGGTTCTTATTTGATAGGAAATAATTATTATTTTTTTACTAAGTAAGACCATTATAAATTAATTTCATAATTTATTTAAATATATTCATACCATCCAATTCAAATGAAAAGTTATAATTATATTTTCATAATATATCATAAATTTCATAAAGAATAGTGCATCTTGTAACATAATTGATTGTGTGTACTATTATTTTAAATAATATGTGACATGTGAAATTTACCCAACCTTAAATAAAAATCACCCAAAAATTTTGATTGTTTTCTAAGGTAAAATATTTTAAAACCACTTTTTTTATTATAGATATATTTCAATGTAAAAATAAAAAATACTATGAAAATAGGTATTGGAAAACATAATTGTTACATAAAATAACATATAATTTTATTCCCATAATTTGAAAAAATTAAATGGGGGTAAATATATTGAAATATAGGATAAAAATAACATCCAATTATTAATAAATATTGATATAATACATTTTTTTGATAAATATAACATCTATGAAACCATAAATACTTTGTGGGTGAAAAGGTCATCATTTCATTGGAAATGATGGTAAATGTATTACACTTTCTTTCATGATCCATTATCTAATGGTGTGGTATCATTTTACTATTAATAAATTGAACATGATAAATTAAAATAAAATGATTTCTTTCATAAATAATAATAACAACTTCATCCTTTAGTTGGGTCATGAATAATTTACCCATTATCTCATACTCCAAATAATGAATATTTATATTCAATTTTTAAAGCCTAATGACCTAAATTTTAATTTTAATGAATCATAAGATCCATAATTCATTATTTCTTCAACAAAATATTTAATTAAAACCTTAATGGTTAGTATATTTTATCAAATATGGATAAATATAATTCATTATTATATAAAACCTCAAAAAACACCCACAATTCTAATTAATCCATTAAATACCTGAATGGCCCGAAGGCCTTAATTGTTATTGATTTTTTGATAACATCCATTTTAAGGGATTAGGGGGAATCATTATAAGTCTTGTAGTATTAGAGATCACATGGACCGTAGGCATAAGAGATTACATGACCTGAAGGAATTAGGGAATTCAACCAGACTATAACTACAAGGAACTGACCCTAACCAACAACTTCATCATGATGGTAGCTCCCCACATTCACACAGTCATTTGGCTAGGCTTCTTATGTAAGTATAGGCTGGTCCCGATGGTGTACCCATACCCTCTTATTCTTCCAAATCCATTTGGTTTTTCTCTAGTGAGTGCACTTGCTCTGAATCCTCTTCTGGGGTTGCTCCTTTTTTGTAGAGTCTATTTTGGGTAAATGAACTAATCATGTGGCCCGAAGGCCTTGAGGTGTCCCAAATACCTTAATGGTGAATTGAAAGCCTTACTGAACCAATGGTCGGTGTGGCCTGAAGTCCTTAAGGACTCCAAGCCCAAACTCGTATCCCAAGTTGAATAGTTCCAGCTGTTACTATACCGAACAATCCTCATATAGTACTTGCTATAGTATCCGCACAGTACTGCTAAATGTACTACGACAGTAACGCAGAAATATTCCTCTTCCTGGTTTTGAACCTGGTTCCTTTGGATGTACATAAGGAGTCCTCACCAATTTGGCTGAGGGTAATGTGCACTGAATCTATTACATAAATTGATAACCATAATACTTATAAAGTATATATGTGACCAAATTTAAAAACCCAATAATATAATTTTTTTAATGAAATATTTTTTTTCATGATCTATTTTATCATTTACCCTAATATAAAATGATATAGTATGTAATGTGATATAAAAAACCTGAGAACACATTGATTCTATTAAAACATACTAATTACATGAATCTCATTAATACCTCAATGAAAATATATTTTTTGACACAAAATAAATCTACCCTAATACTTCAATTAGATTAAAAACCATAAACTATATTATATATGTCCATAAATGTATTGACATAAAAATATTTTGCATCAAAACAAAATTCACTTCCAACAAAACATAAAATATCTAATTTACATTAACAATAACAATAAAATCATTATCCTCTTTATAAATTACTCAATAAGAATTTGGAACATATTAAGTGTTAAAATTATCGTAGTCACATGTTCTCCAAAAATATCACCTTACCACATAATCACATTTCATTTTTATTATAATAGTTCATCATATTTTATTAAATCAACAAATAAAAAATATAGCATAAGAGACCTTAGATGTTTCATAATCTTATAACATTAATATCATTGATATATAATTCCTACAACATAATTCCAAAATCCCAATACATCAACACATGAATAATATCACTTCAATTAATGCAATAACATATGCCCTTCATTTTATATAAGTTAACCACTAGATTAGTGAATAGACTAAGTTAATTTATATGTTCCCCTCACATAAGGAGTTAAATTAATTATAAATTTATTGATCTTTTCAATCATTCCCACATAGAAAATGTATTCCTTTTGATTTCAGATATTCTACTAGATGATCCTTCCAAATTTCATAACAATATGAAAATTTGACTTTATTTCATCTATATTTTTTTTCTCAGGAAAATTTATAAATTCCAATAATATTTCAACTTTATGTGCTTGGAATCTAAGTGAATTCTATATTGTTAAATATATTACATGATATCTTATCATGAATTATATTGAGTATTTTCATTTTATTTCATATTTTAATTGGTTACTATTGATTAGAATAAATAAATTTTCCATTACATTCAGTTTGTACATGAATCCACCTTGTTCTATAAATTTTTAGAAACCAAAAACATTTGTAAAGGTATAAAAATAATGGTGGGTAACCACATACTCCTGAAAAATCATTTATATGTTTTCTAAATCATGAATCCATATTTTTAATAAATCACATGATAGTATTAACCTTTATCATCAATGATAATCATCTATTCAAATACCTCAGAATGGTTTTATTGAAAATATAAACTTACCTAATCATATTCCTCAAGAGAGTTAGACCATGTTCATAGTAAGGTCACACTAATTGTGTACCATAATTATTGTTGAGATTTAATTAAACAACCATTTTGGGTGTTTTACCCCTAGCTTCAGTCGTACCAAAACCAAATCCACATGTAATATCCAGACAATAATGTTTTTATGGGAAAAATATACAACATTCATTACCATTACAATAGGAATTCTCCGATATATAGGATTATCCTAAATCATCTCCCTAAATATTAATCATCATAGTTTCTAAAGGAATATAATCATTTATTTTATTCCCAAAGTGTTATCCCAAACATTTCATACATATATATTATTTATTAATAGATTAATATTTTTAACCAGATGATATAATTTTATCAAATTTTTTATAATAATGTTGAATATTTAAAATTCAAGAGGATTATGAATTTAACTAAGAACTAAAACGTGTAAAAGATATTTGATAATTCATTTGGAGAAATATGGGATTTTTTATGTTTTATATTTCTTAATGTTTACAATTGTTATATTTTTTATTATAGTTCCCTATGATTGTGTTATATATATTTGGAAGTGTTTATGTTATTTTTTTCATCAATGTTAAATGCATAATAATATATCAATGTTAAGTCAATATATGATATTTAATGGATGAGGCATGAGAAGAGAGATTTATTCCTTTCTAGGTTATTATTATTTGGAAGAATAGTTGAAATCATATTTATGGTTAATGATGTAAATATAATTTCGTTATATTACCATGTAAGGATAATATATTCTTAATTAACTGGATGATTAAATATAATTTTATAGTGTTTGACTGATCAAGAAGAAATTTTTGGATATGTGAGACCATTACCTATTATGGGAGATAGGAATAACTCAATTTAATGACCTTAGTACCATATCATGTTACCGAAAAATATATTTTCAAATGTATAAATACTCTATGGATTTATAACAATAGTTTTTATGAAATTTATATGATTGTAAACCTCAATGAGAAAGGGAGTGGAGGCCTGGGCTTGTGTTGTTTGAAATTAGGTTTCATGTGATATGGGATTGGTTTCGAAGATATAGATAATTGGTATGATAATTTTAGAGGGACATATTATGTTCTTCACTGTAACGTTGCACCCCTTCTTGTTGTATTGATCCAAGGTGGAATTTTTACTTGGCCTTAAGAGACAGCCCAAATGTGCCAAACGATGGAAAACAAATGCCAATGACTACAATAATATTGGGGGACAATATTACCTTTTATAAATAAAACAACCCAAAAAACACAAAATAACAAAATAACCACTAAATGATGCAAGATAACATTGAAAAACAACTCATTGTGACCCCATTGATATTAAAACCAAACAAAAACTGAGTACCACAATGGAAGGATACTAACATCAATGTACAAATTGGGAAATAACCCACAGACTCAAAGACTCCAACCATAAATCCTAATCTACCAACTTGATGGATGATACAACACCATAATAGAGAACATGTATCACAATGAACCACTAAAGAAATGAGATACCTTTCATTTTCTTATGTCAAGATTGACAATATCCATAAAAGGAATGACTTTCCAATGAAGGGGTTGGTAGTGAATACTAGTATGATTTTACAAATTACTTCCCTACTCACACCACAATGCTATGGTATGTTATCAAATTTATATAAAATAATTGAAAACAATTTATATCAAAATATATAAAATTTTTCATAGAAAAATAGTTTTTTCAAAACAATAACAATTTACAAGGAAAGAAACCAAACATGTCATTTTTACATTTCTCAAATATACTTTTGGAATAAACTATTCCTTTTGATATAACCCCTCACACACACACACACACTCAACCAAAGCATATTTTTTTTACATTTTATAGTGTAACTGAACATCAATAGCATGTCCCTCTGATAGTGGTACTTCACATCCACTATCCATCACATTCAACTCACACTTAACCACATAATAAAACCGCATTCAAATACTTATATTCCAAAATAATTAAATAATTATATCATTTAATAAAAACACTTTTCCATGCATCAAAATATAATAACCTTTTTAAAATCCCCATTTCAAAATAATGTTACCATTTTCACTTTCCAACAAAACACCCAATTTAAAAAATTCCATAAATCATCAAAAATACGTTATCCAAAAATAATATAGAAAAATTAAAAATTAATTTTATTAAAAACATTAAATTTTAATGAAATCGTCCATTATATAATAAGATTAGGTGAGTATGAAGACACATACCTTTGTATTTATTGAGAAATTGAACCGCATGAAAACAAAAACAAAACTGGGTTGAATTTCCAAAAATCCACATTAGATCTCATTCCATAACATCAATACATATAAATATCATCCTGAATCGAATAAAAAACCACATATCTATCTATATTGGAAATGATCTAATAATATTAAAGGTGGATGAGAAATATATCTAAAGTAATGTACCCAAAACAAATACTTTTCAAGGGAAATAGGATTCAACACTCCATAAAAAGCCCCCAGATCACATTTGGATGGAATGAGAGAGACTCCACATCAATTAGATGGATGTAATAACGTCTTATGGTGAACAATATTGAATAATGATGGGTTTAGAGATAATATAATGCTAGATCAACTTTTTTAGGATATTATTTGTAAAACATGATCAGTTCGTCAGACAGTTTAGCAAACATGTTTCAACCATGATCTAACCTATACCTGAATGAGAAACATGAATTGTTGGCTCACATAGTTAATCAAACCATGTTAAAACAATGAATATTACATATTACCCACTTTTCATAGTTTCACCTATGTGGCTGCACTATTGGTGAAAACATTGCACCAACCTAGAAGCCTATGTATCACCTTGCATGATTTTCTGTATAATTATCATGGTTTATACTGAAAATGATCAGCCTATGTACCTTTAGAAAAGTACCGAAAAAATTCCAAAATAACTCCTAACACTCCCACACATCAACCAAGTACATTACATATGTAAAATCATAAATAACTGGTTACTAAATTTTAATCAAGGGTTATACATTGTCACAAGCATTTTTCTTTTCATCCTAGAAAAGTACAAAACCAAAATATCACTAAAATAGGTTGGTACATTTCTCAACAACTTTATTATTTCTTTCTCAAGTCTCTTTTAGAATTTAACCATGATTCCAAAATACCAAGACTAGACTAATTATTTAAAAACATAATATTTTTTATTTCATATTCTAATGGCATAATAGAAGATTAGCCAACAAAGTATCCAAATATAGGTTAACATGATCCCATATAATCATATAGTCAGGTTTAGGCTGATACTTCTTTAACTAAGAAACAAAAAATTCATTATTCAGAACACTAAACTATGGTGGAAATGCTAATAAATATTCTAAATCACCGACATGTTCAATTATCTCAATAGATTCAATGTATCGTGGTGATAACATTCACATATTCCCAAAATGATGTTTCCCAATCCTTGGAGAGATTCTCAAGAACACATAATCACTCACCTCAAATGAAAAATACAAGAAACAGTGATTGAAATATGTTTTTTGAAACCTCCAAGCTATCTACTTCTATCTAATGATCAACTAAACCTTCCCTATTATCTCTTGGGAAAGGCTCAGTCTAACCAGGGATGTCTTGACTATTTCAACCCATCAATGTGATGGAAAACAAGGACAATAATACCATTCTTTAAAAGGAACCATATATAATGAGGCCTAATAACTATTTTTATATGAGAACTAAAACAATGATACATGCTCTTAACATGAGTCACTTGAACCCATTACACCATCCAATAGAAAATCTTTCAATGTTTGTGACATCCTTTCCAATTTTCCATCCATATAAGGATGATATGATGTACTTATAGTCAGGTGATTCCTAAAGAATGTCAGTTAAGATTTATATAGACTAGATGTAAATATCAGATCATGGTTCAATACTATCAAAACTAGTATACCATATATATTTAAAACATCTTCAATATATATATTAAACAAGTCCTTCCCTATGAGATTCATGAATAGCGGTTAAATTGGATGACAATGTGATATAGTTGAATATCACCCATATAGAATCATTTTTTAAACCATTTATTGGGATATAATTGATAAAATATTTGGCTATTTATTCACATTTCAAAATATTAATAAGTAGATACAGTAACATACCTTTTGGTTGCTGATTCTCCACCTTAAAATGAAGCCAACTTTAGCATCTCAAAACAAAATGATCTAATTTATTTTCATTTTAACTCAACAAAACAATGATTTTAACTCCATATACATATTATTTATTCTAGGAAGAACAACCCATATTGAATGGTGGTAAGCCAAAAAAAATATTTCCCTAAAAATTCATAGGTATGACCACCCAATTTTGAAACCAGAAAACCGAACACCCATCTTGCATCTATCCCTCAATGGTCTCCCCACCATTTATATATGACCATATCAAAACACATTTTCGATCTATTTTCTGTGCCACATTAAGCCCATTTGCCAAATCAAGAACAAATGAGACTGGAAGGAATGTTAATTTACATCATTTTTGTTAATAATCCATGTGAATGTCATTTATGATCAACATCAACATCCACTCATCAAAAGCTTCATTTTTCTAACTAGGCATAAAAAATTCTTCTTAATGTATTCGCCACTGAATTTACCTTACCCTATGTATACATTAAATCAGATTTTAATATTTGAAGACACTCCATCAATTTTTTTTCATTTTCTGTTGTCAATTTTTCATAAAATATGATTCATGATATTATAAATTACAAACAATATAAATTTATCACCAAAATGGTAAGGACACCATGATTTTAATTAATAGACAACAAGAGGTAGTTCAAAATCGCATGTCGGGTAGTTATTATCATTCAAATGTAATTATCATAATCCTTAAGAAACAACATGGTCTCCCTACTTCAGAAAAAATTCAATCCCATAACTCAATGTGATTCAACACACCTCATACCCTTATCATAATTCTGGATAATTCAATATTTTCACTGATGTAATGAAAACATCATGCCCATGTAAATATTTCTCATATTCTTCAATATATTATAGGGAAACATTATTCATTATCAAATATATCACTGGTGAATATATTCCTGAAAATTCATGAACAATATTTTTATAATTACTAACTAGTCCAATGAATCTTCAAATCTAGAATTCATTAATTGGTGTTTTCAAAGAGATAATAATTCCAATCAATTATAGATCAACCGAAAGAATATTTTTTGAGATTACATGGACATGGAAACATACTTGTTGTATCTGTATGTCAAGGTCTTTTTATTTGGAATATATATTATGACCTATCATGATTCCAAATACTGCCTCCAATTGTTCCTCATGATCATCCATTTTTATTGAATACACCAATATATCATCCCTAAAAAACACCAAAAAAATAATACATACACCTTTGAAATATCTTATTCATCAATTCCATAAAGACTACTGGTGCATTTTTATAATAGAAATGAATTACTATAAATTCATAATATATATATCTTCTCCTAAAAGATATCTTTGGAAGACATACATTCCAAAACTACATTTGGTGATATCATGATTAGAATCCATTTTTAGAGAACCAATTGTCTCCCCTAAATTAATTAAAAAGAACATCAATGTGCGGATGGGGATATAAATTATTTATCATAACATGGTTAAGAATATAATAATTTACAGGCAACTAAATACTTCTATCCACCTTTTGATAAATAAGATAGGTTCTTCCCAAAGAGATATGATAATCCTATTGATCTCTTTTCTTTCAACTCATCAAAACGAACATTCATCTCCCTTTTTTATATTGGTTCCATACAATGATATAGATGTGAAACATTAATCTTCCTTGAAAGGAGATCCATAATACACTCCACTTCTACTATAGATATAAACCCATATAATTTCATAGGAAGGAATCCAAAAAAATTCAACAACAAGTGGAAAACATTTATCTTTATCAATTACACTACTAACCAGTATAAGATAGTATGAAAATCTATTACCATCAAGCACTATACACCTGTATATAAATCCTGGTCTCCTCGAAAGATATTATTGACACCATCCTCATTCATAAAACTAATCCTTTATGTATATTAGTCATTGGGAGCCTCCAATATTGTTAAACAATCCATAACTAGGATTATTTCATATGCATCCATCTAAAGCACTATGAAATCCCATATCAACTCATGTACATCAACAGTTATAGAACTTTATTTACACATAAAGTCTCTACATTCTTCTTGACCAAAAGGAGTTTTATGTTTCAACAAATAAGGGATCATATAAACATTTTGGATTATAAAATTATTTGAAAAATACCCAAAAAATATGATGGATTCTCCCATATCGTACAATAAATCGTAAGGGTAGAATTAAAAATAATCACATCTCCAACCAATGATGGTCCAGACTGACCATACACAATTACATTATCAACTATATATAGTTTCATATTCAATACACTTTTTTTTATTTCTTTGTTGAGATTTTCTTTATTGTGGAGCCACGATATTTCTGGAATAACCATGGTTAGCTCTATTCTGCTGATGAGACGTATTTAGTTTCCCTCATCCCCTCGAAGTGATGACATCTTCGAGACATGGGATTTATCCCAAACACCCGACCATAGAGCACTGCAACAATGGCATTGAAGATTCCCTATCTAATTGAAATTTTTGATTAATAAAGGTTGTTACATACAATATCTCTATATCTGGTTTAAAGAACCACATTAGAAATATAATGGATTTCACTTGGGTCTCAGTGTATTATTTACTGATATATGCATTTGATTTTGAGTTATTATTTTACCTTGAAAATATGTTTTCCCATTTATCTTACTTCTTACCATAGACATAACACCATTTATCATTGGATTCAACAACATTTATCCTCCCATATCACCTATAATGTCACCTTATTCCACTATTTCTATATTGACAATATATATAATCCATTTTAAAAAAACTAAAAAAATATTCAAGTGATCCTCTTTCTTATTCCTTGATTATAAAATGTGTTCCTCCAAGGACATATTAGAAGAAAATTCCAGAAAAAATGGAATATATTCTAAAATTTTTCTATATACTCTATCACTAAGAGGATCTCTTTATTTAAGAAGAAAAGGACAATTTTTCATGAAATAATTATCATGTTGGGATAGAATTTATTGGTGAACAATTATTCAAAACCATCCCATGTAATAACTTTTATAACTTTTTCATGAACTACTAAATCCCACCATTGGCAAGAAAGATACACTAATATGTGTATAACCATCATGAATTTAAAATCTTCTACTATGCTAATAAAATATTATATTTGATTCATCCTATCTAGCCACACTTCTGGCTTCTCCTATTTAATATCACCCGATAGATTGGTGGACTATTAATCAAGAACAGGATGGAATGATCCAATTTCCTTAGTTTATACTTTATATTCCCTTGTTCTATAGCTTGTAAATCATTGAATATAATCTAAACTAGATGTTGGTTCACCAGTGGCTCAACTGTATCCACTTTCTCAAAATCCACTTCTAGTTACTCTCTTTTACACCTACCAGGTTCCATTTTATAAAACACAACAAATGGTACAAGTTCCACTATCTATAAAGTCAAGGATTAATAATTCAAATTTCTATGACATCAAACATATAATAATATAAATTTCAAGAATTCAACTTTTTCCATTTTCAAAATTTTTGGAAAATTAATACATGTTTTGGAAATCAAATCATTTTCAAATTTACCATATCATAACTTTTACAAATATCACATATAAGAAAAAAAATTAAAACATCTAACAAATATAAATTTTCCACCGAATCATAAATAAATACTCAAAATTAAATATGCACTCTTAGTTGGAATTAATTTCTAAAATACATGTCATTATCATCTCATAAGAAAAGCCCAAGACAATGAGGATCCAATTCATATGTGTCTCTAAAACACTTATGTACCTAACTCTATGGAAACATGAAGTCCAACATAATAATGTTAGATATGAATTTATATGATCTACATTTTATGTCATGACAATCCCACTCCATTCGACCATCCAAACTCTAAGACAAATCAGAATGATTTTCACTCCATGACTGACAAACTCATACAATATTTTCATAATCATATTAGGATCGAAAAATACTGTTTTCACTTTTATGTTATGGACTAGAAAAGATGATACTACTTATTACATCATACCCATATTCATTTGAATGAGTCAATATATAATTTATATTCATCCTTATGTGCCATACCCATGGAACAAAAGGCTGGGAATAAATTCCAAGGCCTTCAATTAAATTATGGGAGGATTTTCACTGTGAGAAATAAAATAACCCAACAAACATCACTATAAAAAATAAAAACTAAATGATTCAATATAACAGTGTCAGATAAACCAAATTAAAACCATTGATATATGAACTAAAATAAAACATATTACCAAAACAAAATACTACAAACATAAAAGAAAAACTAGAGAAAAAACCCAGATAAAATCAATGAATCCAACCATAAATCCAATCTCTCAACATTCTCTATTCTCTAACTCCTCTATAAATCGTAAGTATCATGAAGATACACTAAATATATACCATACATTTCATTTATCATTATCCTAATTGAAAATATCTCCAAAATCACTATCATTCCAAATTCTGGATTAGTAATGAAACTCTATAGACATTCCTCAAATTTATTCCATTCTCATTCCACATTGATAGAACACGTATTAAAATTTATAAAAAAATTTAAAATGGTTTATATTGATATCTAAAACAATTTTCTCTGAATTTTGTTTCCTCAAAATAAAATCAATTTCTAAGGAATGAAACAAGCCAAGTCATTTGTCTACCAATACAATCCAATTTTTGGAGAAAACATTCCATTTCTCATAACCTACAATTCATAGACCCAACCACACAATCTTTTTGTTTACTATTTATGATGGAACATCACGCCCATAACCCATCCCTTTGATTATGACACTTCACAACCATTATCCATCCCATATAACTCATGCTTAACCATTTAATCAAAAAACATACCAATATATATTTTCCAGACTATTTCAATAAAACTGATCTTTTATTGAAAACAATTTAATATTTATCACATCTAAAAAACCATTTAAAATGAAGTTACTTTTTTCACCTTCCACAAAAACATCCAATTTTGATAATTCCATAAACTTTAACCAAAGAATGCTTCCATGTATAATTTTAATACATCTCATAATTAATAACAAGAAAAAAATAAATTTGAATATTTTACTTCATGTTATATGAATATGAGTTGTTAATGAAACCACCCACCTAGATATTTTTGGTTGGAACAAAAATTGATTGGAAAATGCCAACAAACAAAGTTGAATCTCAAAAACCACCCCTTAGATCTCATTTCCTTACATCAACATGGCCTAATAACATCATGATTGGCATAAAAAATCATATAACTATCCACCTCAGATTATACATTAGAATTATATTGATGGAAGTGAAGTGGATATGACGATAACTACTAAAATGATGATAACCAAGGGAAAAGGGAATCAAGAGACCAATCAAAACATACTGATTAATTTTCATTTGAATGGAAAATAATATTCAACCTCTGGCTGGAAGAATATACATCACAGGTCCTAGATAGTGAAAAATTGAGTTGGTTAGGTCTAATAATAATCCATTTCCACTTTCTTAGAATTTAATTTATAAAAAATGCATGGTTAATCGCACAATTAGGAAAATCATGTGCTATCCATGTAACAACATCTTCATAAAGGAGAACCTCACATTGATGGGCATCAATGTTAGAAGAAACGTGCACCAACCATGAAACAAATTATATATCACTCTTTGAAATGTTTCTACTGGGTGTCCATAGGGTTTGGCCAAACCATTCACCCAAACATACACCTACCCATAATCCCCTATTTGATCATTCACAGTTTCCTATTTGAGTTCCATGGTTTTCTCTAAAATTGATCAAACTATGCACATTTAGAAACACCCAAATAATAAAAAATTATTAAAAACCCTCCCAACCTTCTCCCACAGAAATTACATAAATAAATAGATTACTTAATGGGTTACTTATATGGAATAGGGGAGCTACCTACACTATAGTGATTGACAATATAGTGGTCAAGGAAAGTTTACAGAGGGTCTTGATTGTCAATTAATAATTAATATTTTTTGATTCCTTGTTAATGATTTCTAAATGAATTATTAATGTTCTCATAGAAATATTTTGTTCTATTCAACATGAATATTTAATAACTTCTTGAAAGTTTTTTGATATTGTAAACAGTAAGAGTGAACATTACGTAATGGAAATTGTTGAGTCCTATATTTCATAGATTATTATTTACTAAAATATAATCTTTAAAATCAATGAGACAATTTTATAGTGTTAATATAATATTTTGAAATACTGGAAGATATATGAATTGGAATTAATATTTTAATCCACCCTTGGACTAATTATATTAATAAATTCATTTTCAAAAATTGATAATGTGAATTAATTTATGGGTAATGAATTGAAAATGAACATGTTCCATGAATACATTTTTTGAAATGGAATCAAAAATAATCTTAATCTGGGGTGCTAGTAAATTCTAAAAGTAATTGAGTCTAATGTTAGATTGTTTCCATTATTGTGGTTGTGCATGATAATATTCAATATATTTTTTGATAATATATGTTACACCACCCATGTAATTAAAGTAATAACACCCATGTGATTGGGGGGTTATCAAACATATAGGATGGAGAGGTAATATATATCCTACTTAAACCTCTCATATTCTCTCTCTCTGTATATATAATTTTATCCATATCATGTGCTATAAGGTCTTATGGTATATGGTCTGTTCCTATCGATGTTATCATGGATCATGGTTTCTTTATAAACATATGGGCAAGATGTAATGGATTGAGGTATATTTTAGCGTCCCTAGATTGAGGTATGTAGCCTTTGTTGTTTCTTTTTATGTATTTAATGTGAATGGGATGAGTTGGGAAGAGTTTTGGAGAGTATGGTATGGTGTGGAATGTTTTGGAATCCTTTTTAAGGCTGCACGATTTGAGAACAGTTAGGAGAACCATGCCAGATGAAACCATCTGGGTAGTGGAGTTATGCACAACATGGGCACAGTTTGTCTAACTTTTTGATGAGGTTAGGAAATATTCCCATTTGAAGTAGAATTAGGCACATGGTTAGAGCATTGTTTTTCTAACCGTGCAAGCTAACCATGCGACCCATAAAATGGGTTTTAAAAAATATAGGATTAGTTAGGATTTCCCTAAAGACACCCAACCATTCTTCCACTCAAGCCTCAGTCATTATTTCTTTTCTCAATGGATTGGTGTTCTCTCCCACTATTTTTGGATGAAAATCGAATGTTTTTCTTGGTGTGGTTGAGTCGATTCTTCTCCAGTATGTCTCCTCGCTTAGTTCAGTGTGGTTTTCTCTAGATCTATTATTCCCTCTCTTTCAGTTTTCTAGATCTAGACTGAAAAATAATTTTTTTTATTATTAAAACACTTTTTTATTAAGTCTTTTTTATGGTAGGTACTGAGATCTAGAGTGGTTTCGGTGGAGTATTTTTCTGGTTTTTGTGGTGCTATTTCTTGTAGGTTGATATCACCAGAACTCTAATGGTAGGTGGCTTCTCTCTCGACTCCACATTGTTAGAACTATTGGTTTTGTTTCCAATGAATTTTTTTGCATGAAATTAGTTGTGTTAATAATGTTTGAATCTTTTTGGAAATCCATTTGGAGATTATTTGGGGGATTTTGAGGAAAATGGGATATTTTGGAAAAAATTATATTGTTTTGGGATTTTAAAATGTTGATTTTAAAATCATTGGAGGATTATTTTGAAAACAAATTTCTAAAATATTTATTTTAATATATATGTTTTTTTTGAAATGTGGTTGTGCATGGAATTTTGGTTAAAGGGTGTTCAAAATAAATTGGAAATTTATTGAAGTTAATTGGCATGTGATTGGAATGATGGTGTGCTTGTTGTTGTGCCCATGGTGTATATTCTTCTTGGTTATTAGCATGTGTGTGATATGTTGTGATTGGAATGATGTGAAGGGGTTGGGTATTAGCACTATTAATAGAGGATGAAGAGTGGATGGAAGGTCCACCATTAAGGATAAGTGTGCGGGAGGTACCAATTGATTTGGAAAGTAGTAAACATGTTTTGATGGGAAGTTCCCCCATGTATGATCCTTGTTTCCAGTTTTTTGAAAGATGGTAATTCTTGTGTTAATAAAAAGTAGTGAAATGGAATATGGTTGTTTTTGTGTTGATAGAAATGGAAATACGTAGGTTTTGTAATGACCATACAAAGAAAGATACTGGAAATATAGTTTCACTAGAGCCTCAAGTGAACCAGCAGCTAGTGCAGAGTATAGTGAAATATTTACAAGGTGTGAAAAGTGGGATTAAATTTGATGAACCAAATCTTGTGGATCACTCGGTTCAGTGTCAACGGCTGAATCCACCCATGTTTAGGGACGATTCGGAGCCAGAAAGGGATGAAGCATAGATGAACAGAATGAATATGATACATTACTTTTTGGGAACAGCAGCAGAGATGAATGTGATGATAGCCATGTATATGTTTGAAGATCATTCCCATCAGTAGTGGGAGCTGGTAGTCCAAGCAAAGATGGACCATAATGTGACATGGGAGTGTTTTGAGTAATTTTTTAATAATCAATTTTACCATCATTAATTAATAATTCAACGTAAAATGGATTTCCTATATTTTATGTAATGGAACATGGTGGTAAAGTAATATTATGCTATGATTATGATCATAGTGTGGTGTGAACCTTGGCTGGTGGGAAGTACATCACTAAAGGAATGAATTGTTTAAGCTAGGTTGAACCACGAAATTTGTTCCAAGAGAGTGTTGTTGTGTATAAATGATTACATGAAAATGGTGAATTTGGATACAGTGTATGGGTGGGGTATTTTGGGGGATACATAAAGGGGAATTATGTTGGTAGCTATGGGGAATATTGGGATCTCAAATGTTGGGTTTAAGTGGAATATGGGAACTTATTTCCTGGGTGGTAGTATGGATCGAAATTCGCCAACAGGATCAGGGAATCTACCTCTGAAGCCTCAGTGTAAGATAAAATGGTTTCATTGTGGTTCTACAAGCCACATAACATTTTATTGTACATCAAAAACATGGGCATGTCATAATTGTAATAATATAGGGCATCTAAACTGTTATTGTTGGAATTCATCAAGGTCACGGGACTGTGAAACTCCTCAGGGGTTGTAGGGGTCTTATGCCTTGACGAGGAGAGGGAAGTTGCATACCCCTTGATAGTATAGTAAAGTGATTCACAGTTATTTGGGGAACACCATGACACCTTATAAGGGAAACAAAGCGAAGAGCATGGAAAGGAAGAAGTTGTTTGGAGTTGAGAAATTTGTGGTGGATGGTCATTTGGGACCATCTACAATGCGAGGTATGATTATTTTCAACAACACATTGATGTAATATTTTATTGATATAGTTGGTTCCCAATAATCTCTTTCTTATCGCGTCGTTAATTTGTTGGATTTTCATGTGGAAATGATTCCATCTGTTTTGAAACTACAAAATCCTCAAGGTCAAAGTGAGAGTAGATCCATCCTATGTAGAGTGTGTTGTTTAGTTTTGGATGGCATTGAATTAATGTGTGATTTATCAGTTCTTGAGATGGATTCTTTTGACATAATCTTGGGGGTGGATTAGTTGGCGATGTTTAAGGTCTACATTGATTGCTATGATCGAATATTTAGTTTTGTGATAGAGGATGGCATTGGACATCTCTTTTGGGGGGGATAAGAGTGAGATGTAGGGTGCAATAGGCATGTGGGCAACAGGAGTTGATATGATAACATATTATCTGGGGTATTTGTCTTTGGAATTAATGGATTGTGTTTAGAAGAATGTTATTCTAGTAGTTTTGGATCTGTTTATGAATGTATTTCCTATATTATTATTAGGGTTTCCATCCATGGTAGAAGTGGAGTTTTATATTGATCTACTTATGGGGACTAGTCATATCTCACTTCTTTCATACTGTATAGAACCATCAGAATTTTGGGAATTAATGATGCAGTTGAAAGAGTTAGGAAACAAAGGGTTTATCTATCCTAGAATGTCTCTATAAGAAGCTCTAGGTTTTTTTCTTAAAAATGTATATGGAACTCTACTGTTCTGTGTTTATAATCACAGACTAAATGAGGTGGCATTAAATAACTGACATCCACTTCCACTCATTGATAATTTGTTTGACTAGTTGAGGGGAGCTTAGTGGTCCTCCAAGATTGACATGAGGTCAGGGTATCATCAATTATGGGTGATGAAACATGATATTCCCCAAACAACATTCAGAAGTAGTTATGGACATTACGAGTATCATGTTATGACCTTCGGACTAACAAATTCACTAGTGCTGTTAATGGAATTGATGAATCCGATATTTTGGAGATGTCTAGATTCGTTTGTGGTGTTATTTGTAGATGATTTACTGGGTATTTTAGGACAAGGGTAGAGCATGAGCAACACATGGTGATAGTGTTGGGGATCATGAGGGATCATCGGTTGTAAGAAAAATTGTCCATGTGTGACTTTTGGATAAAGGAGGTTTATTTACTTGTCCATGTTATTTACGAGAGAGGTGTTTCAGTTGATCCGGAAAAGATAGAAGTTGTTATCTCATGGATACCCAAAAAAAATTAGTTAAGATTCTTCCTTGGCCTTGTTGGGTATTATTGATGTTTTTTCATGACATGTGATGATTGGATTCACTGATGACATAGTTGACAACGAATAATATCTCATTTCATTGGGATAAGTGTTGTTAGAAATGATTTTAATAGTTCAAGGGTCTCCTTACATTAGCACATATCATGGTTTTTCTAGAACCCGGGAAAGGGTATGTGGTGTATTATGACACATCGGGATTAGGGTTAGGGTGTGTTCTCATGAAGGGGGATCATGTGGTTGTATATGGATCACACCAGTTGGGGTTCCATGAGAAGAAGTACCCAACACATGATTTGGAGTCCGTAGTAGTGGTTCATGTTTTAAAAATGTGGCATCATTATCTCTTCATTGAGAAATTTACTATGTTCACAATTTACAAGAGTTTAAAGGATATTTTCTCCCATAGAGATCTGATCTTAAGGAAAATGAGATGAATGGAATATCTCTAAATGTTTTATTTAGTCTTAATGTACACACCGGGTAAGGAACATTCGGTGGTCAATTAATTAAGAAGGAAATCATATTCTTAGGTGGTTAAACCGGAATCAGATCAGTGGCAGTTGATTCCATTCATATACAACATGTGGTAGGAATTTGAGGAATGGGGTGAGAGATAAGTCTTCTTTCTAGTTTTTTATAGTTTTTTGCATGGTTGGTTTCGTTAAAGAGGAACATTAAAATGATTCTGAGTGTATTTCAAGGAGGTTGAAACTCAATGGTGGGGTGAACATTGATTACTAGAAACTAAAAGGGAATTTAGTCAAATGTTTTTAGAATAAGATGGTGGTATGAGTGGCTTGTCAAGAGTAACTTCTCAGGGCCTATTATCATTCCATGTGGGATTTCCATCCTAGAATTTAGAAGATGTATAAGGGATTGAAAGAGAACTTTTAGTGGCCTAGTGTGAAAACTCAAGTGGTAGAGTTTGATTCAATATTATTTTCTTATCAGAGAGTCAAGGAAGAGCATCAGCAGCCAGTAAGAATGTTGCAGTCACTACCAATCCCAATGTAGAAATGGGATAAAATATCATTGATTTTGTAATGGGTCCCCAAATAATAGTTTGGAATCATGATTCCATCTGGGTGATTGTGGATTTTCTCACAATATCAGCCCATTTCAACTCGATTCATGAATCTCATATGGAGAAATATCTTTCCAAAATTTATATTTGAGAGGTGGTAAAGAGGCATGGTGTTCTAGTTTCAATTGTATCGAATAGAGACCTGACATTCACATCTTATTTTTAAAAATCCTTGTAGTAAAATTTTCTGACACAACTGGTGATTATCATGGATTATCATCATTAGATGGATGTCCAATCCTAGAGGATGATACATATTAGAGGATATGTTAAGGGACTATGTGATAGAATTTGGTTGTTTAGGTAAGGATCACATAAAATTGGTGTATTTTGTGTATAATAAATGTTATTGAACTTCAATACACATGGTTCTATTTGATGCATTTTATGGGCATCCTTATAATTCTGCACTATGTTGGGTGGAAACTGGTGGCACATCGATGATCGGGCCGAGCCTTGTCCAAGAGAAAATTGAGAAGTTCAATTTGATCCGATAGAGAATGGGTATGGCTAAATATCATTGTAAATCTTATATGGACCATCATTGATGACCATTTTTTATTAGAGGGGGGTGATCATTTGTTTTTGAGAATCTCTCATATGTTGAGACATTGTCAATTTGGGAAGGAGGGTATGTTATCTCTGAGGTATATTGGGTATTTTGATATATATGAGCAGATTGGAGAGGTGGATTATCAGTTGGATTTTCCACCATGGTTTCGTGTGGTGCACAATGTGCTTCCGGTGTTTCAATTGAAAAAGTATCATCCAAATCGTGACCATGTGTGTCTTTGGGATCATGTTGAGCTAGAAATGAATAATTCCATAGTGCACATGCCAGTGCGGATTGTGGATAAGAAAGGTAATTTCTTTCATGGTAAAAGCACAAGTTTAGTTATGGGTTTTTTTGCAACATGGTCAGATTCATGAGGATACAAGGGAGCAGGATAAGGAGATGGATGGCCAATGGCCCGAGATCTCTGGGCAATGTTGTGGTTCTCTACTTTCGGAGGAGAGAAATTCCATTGGTGGGGAGAATGTAGCACCCCCTGGTTTGAGTTATGTAGTAGTTCATATACCTTTTTATGTGTTTCATGTAATTGGGATGAGTTTGGAAGAGGTTGGTAGAGTTTGTAAAGGTTGTGGAAATTTTTGGAAGCCCTTTTTAGGCTTCATGGTTTGAACACGGTAATGAGAAACCATCCAAGATGAAACCATTCGAGTAGTGGGGTTACCCACATCTTGTGCAATATTTTTCAAACTATGATAGGAGGCTGTGAAGGATTCCCCTTTGAGGAAACATCACACACATGGTTAGCGCATAGTTTGTCTAATCATGTGAGCTAACCATGAGGCCTATAAAAATTGGTTTTCAAAAATCGGAGATTAGTCGTGATTTCCCTAATGCCACCCAATATATCTCACATTAGACCCTCACATGGTATTTCCTCTTATCAATGGTTTAGGGTGCTATCCCACTCGTTTTTAAATAAAATTGAAGGGTTTTATTAGTGTTGTTGAGCTTATTGTTCTTCAATAAGTATCCTCACCTCGAACATTATTATTTTCTCTATATCTACTCACCAATCTCTTTAGGATTTATAGATCTACACTCATTGTGTGTAGATATAAGGTTTTTGTTTCCATATGTTATGATATTAAAAATTTATTATGGTAGGGAAAGAGATCTATAGTGGTTTTACTTGAGCTTTTTTTGTTTTTTGTGATGCAGTTGCTTGTGAGTCAATTTCCCTAGAACCCTACTAGTATGTGACTTCTCTCTCAACTCTAATGGGATAGAATTATTAGTTTTGGTAATACTGAATTTTTTTCGTGAAATTAGTTATGATAATGATTTGATAAAGTTGTTGGAAATTCATTTGGTTATTATTTGAGAGATTTTGGGGAGAATGTGTTATTATTTCAAAAAGGGTCTTTATTGTGTGATTTTAAAATGATGATTTTATAATCATTAGTGGTTGATTATGAAAAATGTTTTCTGAAATATGGGTTTAAATAATGATGTTGTATATTGATTTTTTTTATGGAGTGTTGTTTAAAGGGTTTTTTCAATAAATGAGTGATTTATTAAAGAAAATTGGCATGTGATGGGAATGATGGTGTGCTCGTTGTTTTAACATTGGTGGTTTTTGTGATTAGTTATTGGATTGTGTGTCATATGTAATGGTTGGAAGGATGTTAAGTGGGAAGGGATTACCATCATAAAAAGTGGATGGAGAGTGGATAGAAGGGCCACCATCAAGGATAATTGGGCATGATATACCACATGCATTGAAAAGTAGTTAATGGGTTTCTATGGGAAGTTCCACTGTGTATAATTCCATATTTTGTGTTTCTATGAAATATGGAAATTTTATTACTAATGTGAAATGGTGAAATGGATTATAGAATGGTTGTTTGAATTCACCATGGTTAGAATTGTTAGGGTATGTTGGATTGGTAATGGTACATTAGGCTTGATGGAAATTGTTGAACTATTTAATGTTTTGAATAAACTGTTTTATATAATTGTGGTGATAAGATCATCCTAGTTTCATGTGTATGGATGTCATTTTATAAAACCTACAGTGTATTTATACTCACTCCCTTCTTCGGCACTGTGGTTCTTTTGTAGATGTTTTATTCTTGGACACCGGTAATGGTAAAGAACCTGATTTTTCTAGTAGTTAGGAATGATGCATTGGTGATGTTTTGGTGTTTGGATCATGGATCTTTGTTTAATTCTATGGATGATGTCCTATTTATTTGGGTCATGTTTTCTAATATAACTCTTAGTACTTTGATTTTGGTTAAATTGAATCGGTGTTTGGGATTTTTTACAATATGAATTGGATTTAATTTGGAAATGTATGGTTTCGGTTTCTATGTTAACACACATCATGTTGATTTTTTGGTAATGGTTTGTTGGGTAGGGTGATTATATCTCAAGGGATAATTGTTCCACAATATATTCTTATAGCCCTTGGAATTTATTGATAGCCTTTAGTGCCTTTGGAATGTCTCTTAATTCCAAGTAGAATTCCTCCACCCACTAAAACCAATAGGGTGGGGTGGGATGTTAAAAATGTCACATAACTCTTTTACAACATGTTTGTCCCAATTTACCATTGGTGTACATTGATAGGTTTTTTTCATGAGGTTTAAGAATTAAAAAAAGTTGTAGGGAATTTTGTATATACATCTGGATATAGATTAGATGGTGTTAATGATGATACAAATATGTTTCTAAATTAAATTATGAGATGTTGAGACCTTGAAGAGACTTATGTAGAAAGGATGGAGGCCAAAGTCACATCTACTATGATTTACATATCAAATGGATGTGCACATAATGTTTTCTATAAGGAATGAGAGTGAAAAAAACTCGTGAAGAGGAATTGGGATACCATTATATGTATATATATCATTGTGGTTATGTGTGTGCGCTTTATATATATATAAAAATTTAGTTTTATGTGTTACATGGTGAGAGTGACATTTTGAGGTTGGGAAAATAGTATTACCTATTTTGGATATTAGTTAGTTTTATTTGATTATTCACTAAAATTTACTATGATTCCTTTGAATTTTCCATAAGAGGTATTATGGAGGATACTATAGTGTCTACATGTTTTCCTCACCCAAAAAATGTATAAATTATTTCTAAGGATACCAGGAATTAGTTGGTTCCTAGGATTGACATAATTATCCTAAAATAATTTTTGAGTGGTTGTAAAGAGTTGATGGAGTTTGGAGTCAATACTTATTTTGGATTTTGATGGTTAATGATTGTATTTTAGTTTATGTATGATGTTATATGAATTGGTATTGTAAGATTCTTTAATAATATTATTGATTAGTGGGTTTCCTTTTCATATCTATGAATCTTTAGACATCATAGAGAGTAATTATAGCCTTTTCAGTTATTAAAATACCCACATAGATAGTTTCCAACCCATGTCCAATAGGTGGAAGTCTTCATGGGTTATTATCTCTCTTACATAGTTTTTTTCCCATGTGGGGTGCCTTTGGATAGAGTTGATCACTACATATAGTCCATTAATGGGGTTATGTGTCATAAACATGAGTGTTTTCCTCCCATATATATGTATATTTATATTCTCAAAACATTACTAAAATCTATCACTTATTGAAAACAAATTTTTTATAACCAGAAGCCACTTCTACCTATATATTTTTAAATAGTAGACTAATAGATTCTTTCAAATATATATATACATATGATAGAATAGAATTAAACCCTATATATATAATCCCTTAAAGACACAAATAAATAATGAAAAGTCCATTATTAATATTATTAAAAAAACTAAAATCATAAATGATTAAACAAACATCATAATGTCACAAAATAATGACAGAAAAGTATTTCAAACATAATAAAAACACTAAAATCACAAAATATACAAGAAAATTTGAATATTAATACAAATTGTTAATTAAAAATTAATATTATATCAAATTTCAATAAAAAATCATATAATATAAAAAATAGATCCAAAAATCATCCAAAATATGTTCCTTGTTGAATCATAAATTATTTACCATTTCATATTTAACCACAATAGATAAAATAAAAAACGAATCTTAATATAATATTACATTTATCCATACTTATGTTACTATTCATATGATCTAATTATAATTTTAATATTTGAATTACCATATTAGTAATTATATTATGAATTATATTATATATAAAAAATTAGAAAATTTTATTATTAAAACACAAACCCATATCTATATATGATTTCAACTCAAAACCAATAATAACATATATTATTTGATACATCCATAAAACATGTAAATGCATCATAATGGTAACTTTACAACATTATCAATGGAACACTCTAAAATATTATAATCTATAAACTTCTATGAACATGCCCATTTTATCCATAACAATTAAACACAAACACAAAATCCATTATATATCTTTTAATTATATGTATAATCAATATCACGAAGTACATGACTATGATACATCCTATATCAACTATACACACACTAATAAGGTATGGAAGACTGTATATACACTATAGGATGTGTTCATCCCTTTACAATCAAACCAATAACCCCAAGATGAAAAGGTCCTATAAAAGGAAAGAAGCATTCATGGATTAAAAAACTCCCAATGATGAAATAAAATTCACCAAAGATAACCATAAAGTATATAAACATCCACATAAAAAAATGTTGTAGGAATTGAGACATAGAATCGAATTATAAAAAAAATTTCATTCAATCAGACACCAAATCGAGTTCAATAAAATAATCTCTAAAAAACCATTACTAGTTTTATAACTATATATGATTGATTCCGTATAATATCCTTAACATAAAATAATATGTTATCAACATATCATAAACTTTAATTTCATGATAAAGAATTGTGTTAACATATTCTTTTATCCATAATATCCCTTATTATTCTGGATTTCTCCATTCAATTCCTTTTCAATAATTCATCAGTTTTCTCAATGGATATAAAATAATAGCGTCAGTATGTATATATATTAATGATCATAACAAATTATTTTAATACATTATTTTTCTAATTTGATCAAATTTCTAAATTGATCCTATTATCATGCACACATATTTTTTAAAAAAAATTCCACAATATTGGGAATCCATGGAATATTATAATTATTAATCTCAATCAGAAATTTGAAAAATATTGAAAAATAAATATTTTAAACATAAAATTAAAAAAGAAAACCAAATTCACCAATACCAATGGAATTGTATAAAGTAATTAACATGTTGAATAGGTAACTCGTGTAGTTCAAAATATTGTATGTCATCAATAGTTGGTGTGGAAAAATAAAAAGGTATCCTAATTATAAATAACGTGTATTTAATAATATGAAAATATACCTTTTTCCATATTAATTACTTGAGGGAGACAGATATTGGTTATTTTAAGGATTAAATTCATGTGGATAAAATTTGATGGGTTATATATCATTTAGGGAAACTCAAAATATATAAAACATACAATTTATTAATATTTTTATAGGTAATATTATTTATTATTATAAATCTTGTACCTCAATGGAATTTGGTAATTACATACTAATTTTATAAATAACCACTCTATATAGAGATTTACCCAACCTATTTTACATCAAATTGGGATTGAAGAATAAGTGATCACAAGAACCAAGGAGCATAGATCTTCTAATAATACCTCATAATATTAAAAGAACACCAATGAAAACCTATTTTTGAGATAAATAAAGAAGATTAAATAAAATATTGTGGATACCCCAAATATATAATCGACATTTTTAGGTAATGAATCAAATAACATCTTAGTGAATCGTGAGGGTACATGTTGTATCCAAATATTGGATTTTCTATCACTGTATTCCCTAAATGATACCCAATTTAAAACATAGTAATCAATCCTAAACATATATATGACCAAGTAACTTCACATCGTAATGATGGTCATTATTTTTCAATTTCCAAATTCCTGATTATCATGATAAAAAACCATGTTCTTACACCTCAAGCCACAATTATTATAAGAAAAAGATCAATAAATATAAAAAATCCCCTAGAATTAGGTTGTAAAAAATGTATTTACCATGTAATTATATAGAGTGGACATCACAAAATAGTGTCTAAAATCGCAATGAATCTTCTCTTGCAAAAATGTTTCCATTTTCATAAGCTATAGAACCACAATTTAATCGATGAAACCAAAACATCCACAACATCTCTAAAACACCATGAATAATGCCCTACATAGAAACTTTACCAATCATGGTGTCAAAAATTTATTACACATCATTATCTCCATTAACCTATAAATCTCATCTTACTATAGTAAATGAAGATATAACATATCATCCTTGGTAAAATATCTGATATGAACCCCACCCTTTTTCACCTAATGCTGCCACACTTTCTCCATATAGTCCCAACACCAAGAAAATGAAATTTATGGGTTCTCAAATTTCAGATCCTTGACACATTAGAATTATATTATTTATTCCCTTTAATTATTTTAATTTTTTTCAATAAATGATAATATTTTTTAGGATAGGTAGTTATATTAAAATATTTTATATTTTCATTATACATGATATAAAATAATTATTAGTGTAATGTAGAAAATAACTTATATGTACTAAATTGATGGATAAAAAATTAATTCTTATCAACATGTATATTTACCAAATAATTATTAAAAAATTATTTGTTAACGAATCTTTTAGTTGAAAAATGTTATATCAAATGCATCAACATTCAAAAATTGATTTCTTCCTTAAGTTGTTTAATTATTTAAAAAAATTAGTATTATTAATATTTATTATAAATTTATCATCTATTATTGTATTATAAAATTATGGTGAATAAAAATCATATAAAAATATTTAATCTTCAAAAAAAGGAATGGACATTTTAATTATATAGTTTTTATTAAATTTTAATAAATAATAAATTATAATTTATTGATAAAATTGATATAAATCTCATATGTAAACAATATAAAGATCTCCTTTACATTATTTATGTAAACCACATACATTTAAATATATATATGTTATTAAATTAATATTTAAATAGAGTCACGAAAACTGAGAAGGAATAATTGGTATATGGTAAATTTAATAATAATGAATTATTATACAACCATGTTTCTTTATGTGACCATAATTTATTAATGTATAGATTATATATTCGACATTAAATACCCTATATGGTAAATTTATTTCCAATTAAAAATATATATAATAAAAATATGATTTTTTAATTTATTTAAGGATAATATCATTGTTGTAGTTAATAATACCCCCAAATTGAAAATATGAATAATAGTTCAACACAATATGGTTGAAATTCAATATTGAATAATAATTTTCCTAAAATAATGAAGGAATAAATAATATATTATCAATGATAATTTATTGTCCTGGAAAAGTATATTTTTTTAAAATAATAATGATGTGTCAAATAATGGAAAACGTTTTTGATATTATATAGAGTGATAGAGTGGTGGAATTTGTATCATGTTTACTAAATCTTTAGGATAATATTATTTCAAAAGTTAAACTATGTAGTGAAGTGTGATACTAACACATAAAACGGGTTTAAGATATATATATTTATACAAATTGAGTCAAATATGAGGGAAAATAGAGTTCAATATATGATCATGGTTTTTTCTTTTTCAATACACTACTACACTGATAATACCAATCAGGTAGTAAACACAAAGTGGTAGTATGAACATGAGTATTTGTTAATTATTGTGATTTTTAATGATTAAATGCACTCATATATAGGAATAATGTAAAATATTCCCATAATGTAAGGTTTAAATTTTTTCCAATATATCATTATTTCCCTGTTATATGTTCTAGAGAATATTCATAAGGGAAAAGAGGATGTTTTATACTCAAAAAACATGAGATATGTTTTTTGAATTGGGGTTTTTATATATCACCACTTTAATTTTAAATTTATTTTTTATTTTGTCGTTCCTTTCCTTTGGTTAGTTGTTTCAAGGTTCGAGGCGGGTCCCCATTTATTTTTTTTGAAGTATAATGATTTTGGTGGGTTTCAGACTAGTGCACAGGCACCACATGGTTAGTAGTATTCGTGCGGTCACAATGGGTGCTTGTGTGGGTGCCCAAGTGGTTTGGGATGAGGTTCACAACTTGTGATCAGTTTATTAAGTTGTGTGATGAGTGCGTGATTACCCAGTTTTTATAATATGTAAAACGAATTCATGATAAATAAAATGAAGTGAGAATAAAATAAAAAAATGGAATAAAATTTAAATGGAATGTTTGATAATAATAATAATATAATGTTTTTATTTTCATTATTTTTATTATTATAATTATGAATATTATTATTATTATTATTATTATAGAAATTATTTTTATTTTTATTGTTATTTCATATTATAAATGGTATTTTTTAATAATAATATTATTATTAGTATTGGTTTTATTATTATTATTATTTATAGATTTTTTTTATTAATATTATAATAAAATGAAGAAAACAAGGAGAAAATATGTATACTTGTTCCCCCCACCCCACTGCCCAATGATCGAGCCTGTATCGTCTGTCCTGCCTCTCCTCCCCGGACGCACATGTCGTCCCTCACCCAACGACGACACCATGCTCACCATCCTCTCCGACAGCCAACCATGTCACTACCTCAAGCCCTCTTGTCCACTCTGGACCCCCACCTCCTCCGTGTATCGACCTCGCTGTGCTTGACAACACCCCTCCTTCATGATGTATACCTGAGCATGCCACCCTCCATATTCAACACTCTATCCAGTATTCATTCCCCATCTAGTCTACCTCCACCTCATCCGCTATGGGTCTGGGCTAGCCGACTCTAGTGCCCACCCTGATTCTTATGCGATATATCCCCTACTTGGATCTCCCCCCGTCTCTTGCGTTTCTAGGGTGCAGCGAGTACCCCCATCTACACTTATGTGCACGCAACCTCCAACCCAGAACCTAATCCAGGTAATCCCTCTAGTCTGGTGATACCCTTGAATTCACATCAGCCATCCACTCAATGACCTCACCTAGGGTATTTTTTACATCTTATCTTTAGTGTCATTATTTATGTGGTATGACCCCTAACATATGAAGTGTGGATTGGTGTGTTTTGATAGTTTTTTAGGCGTGTGATTGGTGTGAAGGTGGTAATTCATATTTCCACTAAAGTGGCATCACAGTCACATAACATTGTCGTAGGTGAATTAATGTGTGTTTTTTTTCATTTCCAATCATTCCATTAAAACAATATTTCTTAAATTAAATTTATAAATATGTTTTTCAGCTTAATTATGAAAATGATGAGTTTTTGGGTAGTATATTCTTGTTGGTGAAATTTATTATAACATGTTCTTAAATCATGTTTGAGGGTTGGAACATTTTAAAAATTGTTTATTAAACTCCATTTTAAAATATAATAGATATATATATGGTGATTTTTATAGTATTTTCACTTTAAATTTTTTTGGTAAATTAGTTGAGTTTCTAGATAGCATCTAATGTATTGTTCATGTGGTTTATTTAATATTTTGGACATTTCGAAACATATTTTGGTAGGTCCTTGGTGTGTGTTTTCTTTCAAAAGAGGTTTTTGAGTGTGTAATTTGTGGGAATCCTTATTTTGTAGCTTAGAAGTTTTTTTTCTAATTGTTTAAATTATTTATAAAAAAGAGTTACTGAATGCAAACCATGTTTTGAAATGATTTTTTTGTTTTCAATTTGTTGGTTATGACATGGTGGTTGTTAAAATGTTTTTGAAATGGATTGAGGTTTCCAATAAGAGGGTTGTGGCTCTTTAAAAAAAGGGGAGTGGTTAGAATTGGTTTTAAAATAAACTGATGAATTTGTGGATATAGTTTTTAAATATTTTTGTGGTTTTTAGGTGCTTCAAAAGATTTTGGCACATCCATGGGTGCACTAGGTGTATACATGGATGTTCCCTCAATTGACGATGACACCATTGAAATGGTGTTTTTATTAAAAACATGGTTACATAAAATGTTTCTTGGATCCAAAAGGATGGATGTTTTTTCTTTTTTTTCAATGGAATGGTTTCAAATATATTCCTCATGGTTTTGGTCCATTTGGTCTTGGATCATTTTTTGGTGTGATATTGAAAAGGGGTAACGACTCATTGTTTTGTTGTGAATTGTTTAGGTGTGTGTGTGTTTGGAACATAAGGGCCCTTTTGACATTGAAAATGTAGAAGTGGTTTATATGTGTAATATTGGGTAATATTTCTTGCTTAGGTCAAGCTAACATTCTGATTAAAAACAATTTTGTTTTCAATGAAGTGATTTAATTTTATATGAAATTTGATAGCCTGTTTGGTAACTCCAACTCAATTGATAACTTTTTTATGAACTTTTAGAAAAGATTGTGATTAAATAGTGTGTGTCTACTTGGAAACCATATTGTTCTGTGAAATGTTTTAAATGTTTAGTTTTTGTAAATTTGCAGTTGGAAATTTTTTAATGTGAAATTATTGAATGTATATATATTAATATATAGAGTTTTCATATCTAGGGTTACCCATAATGGGGGGATGTATACAAAGAATCTGTATTTGGGGAAGAAATATTTGGTGAAGGCATGGTAAGGTGAGTCATGTCCATGAGGGCCTCCTACTTACACAATATCATTATTATAACCACCATGGGTACATGAGTTTATTTTAGTTGATCGAGTGATGGTTTCTTATCAGGACCGATTAGATGGGTTGGTACTCATTGGTTGGAATAGAGGCTAGATGGGGAGTTCCACTAGTATCTTTTTCTTTGCGGGATCCGTTTGGTTGTAGACTTAGGAGCTTCACTATATGTTGTCAGGTGGTTCTAAACCGAGTTGGTATAGGGGTTATTTGGGGATGTTTAGGATCACCCATGGTTTACCTTTTCTTTTATTATTTAAATTCACTAATAAATTCTTACAAACTTATATTATCACCTATTTATTTTAGAACTACCTTGTTTTCATTGTTATTTTATTTTTTCGAAATTGTAATTAGTTTCTAAAATGGAAGGTATTTTTATTTGGGGTTTAAAATTGGGAAATGATATTGTTTTTTAAGATACAAAAACCCTAATTTTAAAATTATACTTAAAACTGGTGTTAATGAAATATTTTGGGAATGGAAAAAATAGGATTATGTGGTTCACTTTTGGCATCCCTACTTATCATTTTAATGCTCATGCCTATCTGATCTTTTTATTTGCAGGTTTAGTTTCTTAGTTCTGGTTCATGTTTTGTCTGCCCATGGTTGAGGAAAGTATTTTTGGTTAGAGGTGACCAAGATATTACATGGAGGTATGTGTAGTCTTGTTTTCTATCCAATTAAAGTTTTTATGTATTTATTTGTTTAACATTTATGGGAAACATTGTTCCCAAATTGATTAGTTTTTATGTCTGAAACTAGTTTCCATCCCAGGGGAATTAAGAATGCACTTTGGTACATGTCACGACTCGGCTCGGGTGACTAGTTTAGGGTCGACCTAGGTTCGTTCATGACAAAATGGTATCAGAGGAGGCACTTGTTATATGTGGTGTTGTATATATGGAGATTAGAACTATCGGGACTTGGGAGGTAGATATGGGAAGGGTTGCATGATCCCTCTCATGGTCCAAACCTCAAGTCTCTAGGGGTAGTCATTGAATATAGTCCTTTCTTCATTCTAGTGTTTTTTATTGATGGATGACAACAGATGCAAGATGATATTACATTGTGATTTCACAAGGATTAGTGACCCATGTGGAGTCCTTGTACATAGATTAAGTTTCTACAAGTTGTTGACCCTTACATGGGGAAAGTCATGTTAACATGTTTCTAGGTTAAGTATGACTACTAGTCCCTCACAACAGTAGTTTCATGCAGGTTGAGTGTTTTCTTGGTTCTCATTAGTGTAAGTGCGCTTTCGAATATTAAAAATGGGGTTTAAAAATAGAATTATTTGTTTTTGATGGATTTAAATTCATGAAATGAGTTTTTAAACAGAAATCTCTTGTTCTAAATTATTTTTTTGCGTGTAATTGTTAGAGAAATAGTTTGGGTTCATCCTCAAGCACTCTTTATGAAAATTTTCACATTTGAGGGGATGCTTGGAATGTGTGTATTGCATCATATGGATGAAAGAAGATTATGACATGGGAAACAATTTATGGTTTTACATGGGTTTATACTAGGAATTAATGTCTTGAAACTATTTTTATAATGTTATATTAAAAGGGGAAATGATTTTGGAAATTGAATATAGCTTGAAAAGTGGGTTTTGTATTTGGAAAGTGTCCTTTAAAGAAGGTGGTTTTGAAATATAAAATGAAAAATGGATTTTAAAAGGGAAACTTTGGGTTTCTTTGTAATTGTTTGGTTTTTGAGATAGTCATTTTAGCTAAGGATGTTACTTTTAATTATAAATTTATTTGTATCGGTTTTAGAATTGTGTTTATATGTTGTTCAGAAAATTTTTCTGAGAGTGTTCCCAATGGTTTCAGATAAGTCATACCTAGTTTTTGGTCCTTCTCAAATGTTGCCTATCATTTATGGTGATTGGGGTTCATTAGATGTAGTAGAGTGTCTTGAAGTGGTGGAGTAAGTCTTTAGGGTACTTGGAACTCCCAAATATTTCAGAGTTTGTGCCATGTTTGTTCTGTTCTAAGGTCCATCACTGAACGAATAGGAGTTGTTCACCCCGCCATCAGTGCAAGTTGGGATGATGTGGGATGTATCTTAATCTATCTTCTTCTGATAGATTATACATGAAGAGGTGAAGGTGAAAAAAATGGATGATCTCATGCATATTCATCAAGGATAATAGATGGTTAAAGAATATATTGACCATTTAATGGAACTTCTTCTCTTTTCTCAATAGGCAGCATCGTAGAATTTTATGATGACTTCCCTCTTCAACGGGGGAATTCATCCATAGATCAAGGAGCAGGTCCTCCCCTCTAAGTACCATTGTTCTGAGAAGATCGTGGATGATGAGTTCGTAGACAATCTTGTCTCTATAGAATAAATGGTTTGAAATCTAGCATATTTAGTTTCTCGTGAAGGTTCCCCATCAAGTGAACGAAGTGTGCCAGAGGGAACTTTTCCAAAGATTCCTATGTAGTGGATTTGGATTCATTTTCATTAGGACTTTCAGTGGTGTTCCATTATTGTTGAGGTTTAGGACACATGAATCGGTCATGTTGCACCCCTCTGAATATGTGCCTTCGTTGTGGGTGGTTGGGTGATCTAGAGATGTTTTGTAGGAAGAGTCAGTAGGGGAAGATGTTGCGATCAGAGGATTCTATTGTATGACTATGATGTAGGATATGCTTCGTCATTAGAGACCCAACCACAGGTCTTGTGGTGAATATCGCACGTAGTTAGGAGTTTATAGGGGTGTGAAGCCTTTTTTAGGTTTTCTATTCCATGTTGGAAGGTGAAAATTTATAGTCTTTTGGATTTGTTTTTTATGCTGTTAATTTTTTGACTTTGTTGTATGACCATTTTTTTGTTGTGAAGTAATGTTTTAATTGTTCTATTATAATCAAAGTACCCCTATTGGGTGGATTTGGTATTCTAAATTGTGTATTTTTCATAAATGTTTGTTTCATCCTTATATGGGTTGATATTGGTTTGGATATGTTAGTTTGGATGTGTATGTGCCTTTGGTAGAATCAGGTTTTGTAGTTATGCTCATATTTATTTTCTAGGGTTTTTTTCTCGATGATTTTTCTCTTGTGTTGGGGGATTTTGGTCTGAGTCAAGAGTTCCATGATTAAACAAATTTTTTGCTTCACTCATGCTATAGATGTTAGATTAGATCAGTTGGGAGTTCCCGCATCTCCCCCCCCCCCCTTCAGAGGTGGTGTGTTTGGGTGTAAAATTTACTTGCTAGTTATGTTATTATGGTGGGTAGAAACCTATCATGTTCTCCAGTTATCTCATGTTGTGGTTTCTATCGATTTCAATGGGGAATAGATTCATGTTCTGCATATCGTTTGGCTGGGTGCCATTTTGGAGGTAGAAAATGTCTATGGTGTGGAGAGATGGCACACCATGACTTTTAAATTTAATTTAATTTTATTGTTCATGCCTTTGGTTATCCGCATCAAGGATCGTTGCGAGTCATGGTATAATATTTTTGACATTTAATGATTTTGGTGGGTTTTAGACAGGAGCACAGGCACTGTACGGTTATCATTAACCGTTCGGTCACCCTAGGTGCTTGTGTGGGGGCCCACGGGGTCTGGGATGAGGTTCACAACTTTAACATGGTTTGTTATGCCATGCGGTGAGTTTATGATAACCATGTTTTTAGAATATGTATTACGAAATCATTATAAATAATATGAAAGGAGAATAAGATAAATAAAAAGAATAAAATTTAAAAAGAATGTTTGATAATCATAATAAGATTATTATATTCTTATTTTTAATATTTTTAATATTAAGATTATTATTATTATTATTGATATTATAATTTATTTTATTTTATTTTATTTATTTTTATTTTTATTTTTATTATTGTTTTACTATTATTATTTTTCTTATTGTTATTTTATTATTATATTTTTTTCAATATTATTATTATTAATGGTATTATTATTATTATTGTTTTATTTTTATTATTATAGATCAAAAAAACAATGACAACCTTATGTCTACCAGTTTCCCCCCTTCCCCATACCTACTACCTGAGCCTGCATCTCCTGTCCAGCCTCTCCTTCCCTAGTGAAAAGGTCGCCCCTCACCCCCTGCCCCCTCCACGCACAACCTCTGCTCCGACAGTTGACCCTGCCTATGCCTTATGATATCATGTCCACTCTAGACACCTACCTCCTCCTTTCATCGACCTCACTATGCCTGACAGCCCCACTCCTTCATGATGTGCACCTGACCAGGCCACCCTCCTCTTTCACCACTTTGACCTGCATTGTGCCCCATACGGTCCCCCTCCACCGAATCCCCTATTAGTCCCGACTAGAGGACTCTTTCACCCTCATTGCTCCAATATGCGACCTATACCCAACCTATCTCTCCCCCTCTTCCTTGGGGTTCCACTATTCATCGATTCCCCCCGGCTACCCTCCTATACGCGCAACCTCCAACCTGGCACCCGCTCCAAGTGAGCCCTCCTGTCTGGCGACTCCCTTGCATGTGAACAGGCCAGTAACCCAGCGAACTCACCATGGGTGTTTTTCATTTCAACCTATAGTGTTTTTATATAAGTTGCCCAAACCACATCATCTCGAGTGTTGATTGGTGAGTTTTTCTATATTTTTGTGTGCGATTAATGTACAGGTGGTTGTTTATCCTTCAAATGAACCGGCATTGCAGTCGTAAACCATTGAGGTTAGATAATTTATGTGTTTTTGTTATTTCATAATCATTCTATAAATACCAAATTTCATTCAATTAATTTATAAATATGTTTCATGAACTAATTATGCTTACTACTAACTTTTGGGTACTGTATTCTTGTTGGTGGAATTTGTTAGAACAGGTTTTTAAATCACCATTGTTGTTCGTTTTTAAAAAAAATTTAAACTAAATTCCATTTTAGCAATTAAATGACAGAAATATGGTGATTTTTATGGTATATTTTCTTTGAATATTTTTGGAAAACAAGTTGAGCCTCTGGATATAATTTTATAAATTGTTCAAGTGGATTATTAGAAAGTGTGGATGTTGAGAAACTTATTTCCATAGGGCCTTGGTTTGAATTTTATTTCATAAGAGGATTTTGTGTGTAAAGTTGGTGGGAATCCTTATTTTACTACATATAAGGGTTTTTTATAATTTTTGAAATGGGTTATCAAAATGTGTATGTGATTGAAAAACATATCTTGAAATTATTTTACTGTATTCTCTTTGGTGGTTATGGTATGGTGGTTTTTAGAACGTTTTTGAAAGGGACAGATGTTTCCAAGAAGAGTTTTGGTGTTCTTTTAAATAAGGGGAGTGGTCGATGTTGGGTATAAAAGTAAGTGATGATTTTTTAGATTTAGTATTCAAATAGTTTCTTGGTTTTTTGTTGCTTCATTGGAAGTTGGAACACATATGGATGCACTAGGTGCACACATGGATGTGCCCTCAAATGATGACAAAAACGTTAAAATGGTGTTTATTTTAAAAACATTGTTTCATAAAATGGTTTTGGATCCAAAACTATGGAGGTTTTCTCCTTGCATTTTGAGAGAAATGGTTTCAAATGAATACCTCAAGGTTTTGTCCCATTTGTAGTATAAGCATATCTTGACATGATTTTAAAAGGGGGTAAAACCCCATTGTTTTATTGCGAAGTGTTTGGTTGTGTGTTTTTGGAACATAAAGTTCAACATGAAATTTAAAATGTAGAAGTGGTTTTTATGCGATATTTTTGGTAATGGTTTTTTGGATATATAATTATAATGGCCTGATTAACAAAAATTATTTTTTCAAATAAGTTATTTAATTTTCTAAGTAATGTGATGGCCCATTTGGTACCTCCAACCCAATTTATGATGTTTGTATAAACTTATAGAAAATATTGTGGTTAAAACTGTGTGGCTGCTTGGAAAAATTAATTTTTTGAGATATATTTTAAATTTTTATGTGTTGTAGTGGCATGGCTAGAACATTGTTAATGTGAAATGATTGAATTTGTGTGTGTCTATATATATATATATATATATTGGGAAATCATATATAGGGTAACCATTCATGGGGGAATCCATATGAATCATCTGTGTCTGGGGTAAGATTATGTGGTGAAGTCCTGGTAAGGCGAGTCATGTGTGCGAGGGCCTCCTACTACCACATTATCATTATTATAACAACTATGGGCTATTGAATGTCTTTTAGTTGATAGAGTGTTGGTTTCCAAATAGCCCCGATTAGATGTGTTGGTAGCCACTGGTTTGTATAGAGTCGATATGGGTAGCATTGTTGGTTTTTTTACCGCAAGGGAGGATAGTTGGTTATAGACTTAGAAGCTTCACTGTACACTAATAGGTGGTTCTAAACCGAGTACATCGAAGGGCCTTCTAGGGATTTCTAGGATCACCAAAGTTTATTTCATTTCATGTTTACTTTCATATATTCTTGACATCTAGATTATACTATTGGAATGTAGTGGGAATTATGTTTTGAAATGGGTAAATGATTTTTTTAATTAAAATATGAAAATCCTACTTTTAAAATTATATTTCAAACTATATTTAAAGGACTATTTTGGGAAATGAAACATGTGGATTCTATAGTTATCTTTTTTGCATCCCTACAGGGCATTTTAATAATAACATCTAACCTATATTTTTATATTTAGGATTAGATTCTTGGTTCTGGTTCCTATTTCATCTGCCTATTGTTGAGGTAGGTTTTTAGTTGTTAGATGTGACCAAGAGATTACATGGAGGTAAGTGCAGTTTTTTTCTTTTCACTAATAGTTTTTTTATTTTTATGTGTTTATCTATTATGGGAAAAATTATTTTCAAATTATTTTATATTGATGCCCAACAATAGCTTTCATCTTGAGTGCGATCAAGAACGCCCATCAGTACATGTCATTGGCCAGATCGAGGGACCAGTTTAGTGTTGACCAGGTTTCGTTCATGACATTATAGAACACTATAATTTTTTTGGGAAACGATAATGTTATCAAAGGGATATTTTTAGTTTATCTAGAAAAAATCAAATGATATTGTTTTTAGATGAATTCCATTGATAATATGTTTCAAAACATCCTTATAGAAGAATGATATATTTGGATCTATATTAGATTTTTTTGTATAATATTAAGATGGATTTATCTTATTACATTTAAAAATAAATGTTATCAAGATAAGTAATGGCTGAAATATAACAACTAACGATTGATATGAATCATCTACAAAAAGTTGTAAATATGTGGGAAAATTTTACTATAGGCATTTCGTTTATAATCTTTCAAACATCCACAAAAATAATAAAATATGGGATAACATTAATGGTCATACAAAATACTACACATTTCTTCTAAATTTTTCATGATTTTACATTTGACAGTTATTCTAGAAATATTGTTAACCAAACAATTATTTTACGTGATTCATCATTATCTATTATAATTTATATTGACAGAAGGATTACATAGTTGTTTTATAGTATTCATAAAATAGTTTTTAAAAATAATTTATGCTACAGTTAAACTATTTTTATTTTAATGGGTAGAAAATATAAATTTTATTAATACTAAAAATGATATATAAAATATAATATTTATGAATCCCATGGTTTTTGGGACTATAATTTTCCATTGGTGGAGTTTAATGATAATAATATCAACCTATCTTGTGTCAATATTTTTTATTATGATTATATATAAGTGTATTGATTTCATTCCAAAATTTTCTAGTATAGGTTTAATGAATGAAGAAATATATATTAAGAAAATATTGATGTTATAATTTATAAAATATGACATATATAATTTAATATTTGTGATGAAAAAATCAAAAAGAAAATTTATTTCAATAATCTCATAATGAGATTTATATTCTCTAGGGGTAGAGTTTTGAGCTTCTAAATAAAATGGAAGATGAGATAATTGTTTTCTAGGACATATAAAATATTCCATCATGTAGGAGTGGGTGAGTATTTTTTTTACATTCCACTAATACACTCCATGTTAATGAATTATTAAATATATATTGACTAAAAATGTTGTAATTTATTTGACTTTCATAACTGTTACTTTATTTTCAACTAAGCATTGGTTGTTTGTTGGAGGAGTAGGGAGGAGTTTAGAGTTCCTTCAGACTTTAAAAAGACCCCTAGTCCCTATTTTAGGTTGTAGAAGATGTTTCATTGGACTCTTATTGTGGGTTTATTCCACCACATCTTGAAAAATGTCTTGTCCGTAGATTTTTTAGCACATCTTAGAGTCTGGTGGTTGCCTATAGTCAGAAACGGCCAACCCAAAATTCCCATGGTGGGAGAGGCACTAAATGTGGTATGATGAAGGAATTGATTTCTAGAGAAGGAAATATGAAATGTATTTCTAACTTTTTTTTGTAATTTTTTTGGAATTGGAAAATGTCTTGGGTATATTCAACAAGACAAAGGGGATGTTTTTTTGGGTATTGAATAATCATGAACAACAATGACCATGGCTTGGATATAGTGGAATATTTTTTTGGCCCTTGTGATTTTTTTAAATGAAAAAAAAAACAATTCATATTCATGGATCTTGACCAATTTGGAATGGGATATGCATTGGGAGTTAATATTGGTATTGAATAATAATTTAACTTTTACATGCGTCTCTAGTAACTGGTCTGTGAAGCACGTTCATGGATTTATTCAATTTATAGACACATTTGGTGACACTTGGGTTTGATTACTAGTTTTTTACATGGATTTTTCACATTTGGATTTTTTGATAGTGTTTATTATATATCCCTTTAATGAAACTTGATAATTTCCATATGTATTCAATATCTTATTCATGGAGCATCTGATGTTTTTTGTTCAAAGAAAATAATTTCCTCAAAAAAATTTCACCTTTAATTCATCCTTTTATTAGAATTTTTATGATGACCAAATCCATATTATTGGTGTTTTGGATGGTGGTATATTTGTATTCTGTGGATTCAAGGTTTTGTATTTATTTTCTTCAGTTTGGTGGGGTTACTTGTAGTGGTTGTTGAAACATGATCATCTGTTCTTGGATAAAGAATGTTAAAAATCTAAATTAAAGAATGAAATCCATTAATTCTCTTATTAATTTAGTGAAATCATAAAATATTCATTCTTTGCCTATTTTGGGGGTGGATAAATTAAAATTACTAATGAAAACACTTTAGTAAAGATAATATAAGGTTTATAGTTGTAGCCAACAAAATATTTTTCTATCCTCATAACAGTTGGACTGTTTTTTACTAGATAGTTTAATATTTATGTTTATGTATTGGTTTGTCAAACTGATAGAAAACTATTAAACCTAAATATGGTAATTGTGTTATATAAAGAATCAAAGACTCATTTATACTTGAAACCATATTTTTATTATTTAATAGAAATGAAAGTATTCTTGAGGTAGGTTTAATTAGAATTATATTTCGTATCTAAATTGTTTATAGGAAATGAAAATATAGTATACATGTTTATGAGATAATAAATAGGCATGTAAATGGAAAGTTTTTATTCATATAATTTTTTTAAAATGAAGGTTATGCTTTGAATAATGAATAAACAATTATTATACATTATTTTTTGATTCCTTAGGTTGGCTATTCTTGAAACCTGTGATAACAAAACATGTTAATCCATGATGGTAAAGATATAGTTTCATAATGAATTTAAATTTCGGTGGTTGAGTGATGATTTTTTTATATTGAGTAACACTGCCTTAGTTTTAGGGGCAATATACCTTTTAGCACATTTTTTGATTGAATGTTGATATCTTTTTTTCTCTAATGTGAACCTTGGATAACTATTAGAAGGCATCACAATGGTGGGTAGGATTGGGTTTATTGTAGCATATGACTCCTTATATGGTGGGATTTATTCCATCTTATATAATAGAAAATAAAAAATTTCATGGTTTGATTAAATTATTTCCCATTATTATGATAAAATTTAGGATGAATTATAGTTGATTGATATTCAATATTATCCTGGTGGTTGGGGTAGATCATCTCTACTTTCCTTTCCAGACTAGATGAGGAATCTAGATTTTCATGGTTTTATTTATCTTCAATGGTAACATAAGATGATTCATACAGTACCTAAAACAATAGAATTATAAGTAATGATAGATATTTGACCATTGTGGTTTATGGCTTGTTGGAATGTAAATTCTGATAATAAAGGGAAGCTGTTAATTTTTTTGAATAATCCTAAAGTGCATGAAAATCATTTGATTATCATTTTAATGTAATGGTATAATGTTTTTATGGATTATAATGGGAATTAATTTACTTTGATATGTTTAATGGAATGATATAAATAACTTAATGTCTGGTAAAATTCATTTTTCCAATTAGATAAATACATTTTTTATCATTGGAATTTGGGTGTTAGAGAGACATGATATGCAGATATGCCTATGACAGTGTCAATTCCCATAATATGTATATGATATATATATATATATATCTTATATATTATGTGATTTATTATACTACCTCACCAATTTATATAGGGTTAATAATACATAGTGCACTATGGGAGGGTGTTTTCTTAAATATCGAGGATTGTGCGGAACAGATGGTTTCCTACATCACCCTTCCATGGTTTATTTTCATGGAAGTATTATATAAAGGAATTTATGTTTATTATATTTCCCCTAATATGTGTGTATATAATGGTATTTGATTGTTTTTATTTCCCTCAAATGTATATCTAGATATACTATCCAATGAATTAATATAGTATTTTCATGCATTATTGGTGACAACATGAGGTATAATAGATACACACACAAAATCATAATCAAATACTATCTAAAATTTTGATACAGGTTGTTCATGGAATGTGATGAGATGATGTGATTTATGATATTTTTTATATGATACGTTTTTCTAGGTTTTTTTATGGATTAATTTTGGAGAGATATTGATCAAGATGTGTGGCATTGGGGTAGAGCATAAAACAAGCGGGGAATTCAAATCTTGGTCACTTATTTTTATATAATATTATATGATTCATTATATGAGATACTTTTTGAGAGATAATTTTTTAGGATAGGGTCCATGTATACCTAATTAGGCCATGAGTTCGACTAACTTATTATTCATTTATACTTTTTAATCATTCATTATGTTTGTCATTAGTGTATCTAGGTAGGATCATACTGAGTACAAATGTTATAGAGACCCAAGATTAACATACAAGGAAATTACATTACTTTTGAGTAATACTTAATACTAGAAAAAACAGACGCCAAAAAACGGTATTAGGTTAGTTTATTTTTAATCTTAGAACATAATATTCTAATCATGGTGAATGATATTCAACATCTCCCATAAAGAGCTTCCCCTTTTTCCCCTACCTGAAACCTTTATTTATATCCTGGGGAAAAAACATAAAATGGGTGAGTTCAAATGCTTAGTAAGGAGAAACATAAAGAATATAAAACAAACCTTAAACATTTTAATATAAAAACATGAACATAAAGTTTAAACATCAAAATCGTGTTTCATGATAAAAAATCTCGGCAGTATGTAAGGCATGGATCATAAAGGTAAATTATTCATGTTATAATGGAATGGGAATAGAACATGGAATTTTGGAAAACCATTAAGAACATAATATGATTTCCATAGTAGCCATGGAATTTTTTCCAATACCACCATAGTGGAAAAAGTCTATTACTAAACCGAGTTTACTTATCATGTCAGCCATGTATTATTGAACCAAATTTACATGTTCTTCTAGTCATGTCTATCTCATAAGAAATATATATTTAAACAATGAATTGGTGGGATTTATAGGACCCACCCATCTCATAATGAAATCTTTCTTACATGTTCCAAAAAAACATAAATTGTTTATCATATCATAACCGATGAAATAAACTCGGATTATTAAACATCATGTCTTCATAACATAATCCATATAAGACAAATGGACTTAATAAAAATAATTCCATCATAAACTCCAAACAAATATCGATATAAAGATAACCTTATGTCATATTATATGGAAAAAAATATTTTGATAAAACACCTGAACTTAGTTCCTGAGGAAAATATCCTTCCATCTTCAAAAATATTTTATTTTCTCAAAATGTTGTGAAATTTTAACAGAAAAGAAGTTAATTGAAAATAAACATGAAAAAGTGTAAAAAAATAATCATGGAAATAATCCTTTATGAAATATTAAAATATAACTTTGTTCCTTATAATTTGAAAAAACATTTTTCTCGTACTTTTACCGGAGTAGTCAAAAAGTACCTCAAATGGTAAACAAAAGAAATATTTCATCCAAACAATGTAGTAAAAGTCGAAAAGGGGTAAAAATGATTTTAAACATACATAGAATAATACTGAACATTTTATGAAAAAAATATTAGAAAACTAGGACATGGATGATAAATATAACCCTAGTAGATACTTACGTATAAAAAATCTCATATAAAAATGACATTGAAAAATTTATCTCTTACCTTAAGTCTGATTTTTATGTATGAGTTCGAAACTCCTGTATAGTGGGATTAAAAAAATTATTAACTTGTAAAAGAACCATAATAATATTTATTATATCATATATGATTCACTTTCAACTTTATATTAACCATTCATTTGTCAGTTCCATGTTAATGAAACGTTTTTTGTAATAATCATTTAATTTATTGTACGTGTTTGGACATGTTATTCATCATATGATTAATTAGATATATATTTAATTACTTATAGAATGTAATTCATGATTTATTTATATCTTATATATTAATTATATAACTATATAAATAATAGATAGATAAAATAAATAGAATACAATATTCATGGAGATAGTAGGCTGTATGTACGCATGGACAATGTCGTCGTTTCCTTATAAAATTGGATAGAAGTAATTAAATGAAATATATATAGATAAATCTAGTAGAATTATTATTTAATATATTTAATTATTATTTATTATATATACATTATAATTATTTTTTAATGTTTAATATGGAGAAGGAATCTCATCATGTCAGGGGGACGGTAAGCCGTACGTACGCATGAGTGATGATATCATTCCGATAATAGATGAATGATATTTAATTGAATGGTAAATAATATCCTATAATTAATATCATGTTATAATAATGATATATAGTTATTATTTCCACCATTATATCAATCGATGTAAGGTGGTGGTGAAAACGGATTACACCACGGTGTGGAGATGGTAGTACGTAAGTATACCCACTGGGTAATTATGTTATTCATAAGATGGATAGAAGGTGAAATAGGGTTTTTTGATATTTATAAAAACATATCAGTATATGAGTGATATATATGTAATTACTTTATAATGAAATAAATAAAAAAGATTATGTAGAAGAAGAAACAATTTGAAATAATCGGTTGAATAGATTACCTCTTCCTCAAAGTGTCTCATTTAAATTTATACTTAGGGATCTAGAGTTGGTATTTTGAGAATCCCAAAACCTCTATAATGTAACTAGGGATGTTGGTAAGATAAATGTTAATGTTTTGGCCAACATTTAAGGCTCAAAATAAAGTGAATAATAGAGGGAGTAAGTACCATTTTATAAGAGAGGAGAGGGACACTTTAGGAATGTTCAAAAATATTAATTTATTATAAAATAAATTTATATTTTAAATGGAAAAAACATATTTAATTATATTATTAGACTATTTTTTTATAATACCCATCATCCAATAATTTTTTGACATGTTTTGAATATATTTTATCCTTATCTATTTTGTTTTACGCTTATTTTATCCTTTTTAGTCTTACCGTGAAATCATGTCATTTACATATTGTGGGTTATTGTAATTACCATATAATGTCAAAATAACCAAATAAAAGTTATTTATGACATATTTGGACTTATATTAACCATTTTTTACTTATCTTAGATTTCTAGTAATTTAATATCATTTAATAAACCATTTTATGTTTTATGTTTTGAATTGTGTCAATTTTGGACACCATTCATACTTAACTTGTTTTTTAAAAAATCATAAAAACCTGATTCCTTCAAAAATAAGGAATTCAATGAATAATAAAATGTAAATATCATACATAATATTAGTCGATGACATCAAAATAAAGAAATTACATCTGTTTTAATATTTATAAATTCATTTACTCGAATCATTAATTAATGATGTAATCACTATATCATAATTGTGTCAAAAATAAATATATTTTTATAATGCCTTAAAATTTTAAATGACAAACCACGATGTAGGAAATGCCTTAATATTTTAGATTACTATTTATATACATATATATCTATTATATAACCTCATATTAATAAAGATTTTGTAAAAGATAAATGTTTAGGTTCAAATTATCATTACTTTAAATTAATTCTTATAATGTTCCATTATCTCATCCAAGTGAATACACGGGGTACAAAAATAGATCCAAGGATTCCTATGGTCGAAAATACATCCTCGAATAGGATTAGGGCATGTTTTACCATATTATAATATTTATTTACCCCTATTTACCAGATATATGCATTAACCCTGGTAAATAAAATAATTACTGAAGTTACTATTCATATTGTCCAAAAATAAAAAGTACCTAGTTATACAATTTGAACCTCATTATTCCAAATATGGAATCCATTTTTCCAAATTAATAACAAATGACTTTTATTAATTAATTTAAAATTAATCCTGCTGTTGAAAAAATGTGTCTTTGTTTAAAACATTAGAAAAGATTGAAATGTTTTTAAATATGAATTTAATATAAAATTAATGAAAATGAATTAAATTTAATTAAAGTATGAAAATATATTATAATTATAATTTAATACCATTAAATAAAATATTTTAACCAAATAAATTATTTCGATGAAAAAACCCGCTTTCAATTAAAATTTAGTGTATTTTCACTATACATCAAAATATGAAAGTTATCAAAAAAATATCAAAAATTTATCCAATGAAAATTTTTAGGTCCCAAATATAAATAATATGTTTCTATTGTCAAATATAACTTATAAAAGTGTCAAAAACAAATTTTAAAAATGCTTCTCCATCAAAAGGCTGTAAAACTACATTTTTTTGAAAAATATATATTTATCCAAAAAATTGATTTTGTTTTTATATCATGTGTAAGATTAATTTTAATGTTATATAAAATTCAATATATGGATAATAATATTTGTAACATCTAGTTTATATAGTATTTTAGTAATATATTGTTGTTTAGTGAAAATTGTTATTATATACCACGCAAGCTATCGAGGAAGGTCGTTATTACATGTGACACAAGATATGTCAGTGTTGATTGTAGGGGAAACTTACATTGGTGTTCATTATAAAATAATCCAAACTTTGTACATTTATACATTGAACTAAATCTATACTCAGTGTTGTGTGAAATGAATTCTATCTAAAGAACTTGAAATTGTGTGCAACACAAGCCAATTATATTATTTTGTATACTGAAATCTTGAAAGATGTTGTGTATAGTGAAATATAATCATTGTTTAGCATAAAAAAATTAATCAAGGTAATTAAAAAGAATATATATCCTAAAATATCAGGGTGTTACATTCTATCCCCATTAAAATGAATTTCCCCGTTGAAATTCATTGGGGTAATAAATTATTTTCTACCTTAATGTTTCTTTCATGGAAACCCACATTAAAAAAAGTAATACAAAAACATGGTTTTTAAAATAATTGTTAGATTCATAATGATTACTCAAATTTACCCATCCCTGGGTTTCCATATAGGAGAACATAGGTGGGAAGTGAAAACATGGATATAATAGAGAAAATCTAACCATCGTGTTCTGATGGATAGTGATTGAGAATATGGTTTTGTGACAAATAACTGCCAGAAATCCATAAATCTATGATGATTTCTGGGACCATCTGATTTATCAGATAAAAAGGTACTAAGTTAACATTTATGGTTAACAATATCATTTTCTTAAAGTTAAAAATATTCAGGGGAAGAAATACTTACTTGATTTTAGTACAATATCTTCATTGGTCGGGCATTGAACAATTTCCACTTCACCTCTAAATTAAATAAATGAAGATGAATTTTTCATTCGTAATGAGTTTAGAAGATTATGTGATAGAATTATAGGGGATTCGATCTGTCTTATTAAAAAGGATATAATAGGTAATCAAATATGAATAAGTCTACCTATAGTGAGATAATATATTAATCTAAAAACAATTAGTAGGAATATAAATTATACTATCCATAAATAGATAACATTACAATCCTTCCTACACTAAAAATATAAAACATTAGATTTAGGTGAACTAAATCAAATTAGCATTTGACACCCATATATCATTTGGTAGTTATTGGTTGTCACATTCCAAACATCTAAATAACATAATCATGTATTCACATTAAATATGATAATATCATAAATTACCGTATAAACATAGTGAAAACACTACTTCATTCAAAATTATCTCCCTACACACACCAAATATACCAAAAAATCTATATAATCAAACCATGATATCAGTTTGTTCTTTTTTTAGTCATGAGGTCATTAATACAGTCAAACATCTTATTTTCTCCTTGTCCTATCATGATGCACACATCATCTTCTTTTGAAAAATATTTCAATCACTTTTTATGGTTACCTATACAATATAATTATAGAAAACCATAATATAATAATACATAGATATCCATATATTCCATAATACTATAAATGAGATTCCACAACACTATTTTGAAACCCCATTATATAAACATTTAATCATTCCATTACTTCATTGTCATACTCAACATCACCAATAGTGATCGCGTGTGACATCCTCTTGCCTTTTTTCATAAGAGGTTATTGATGTCAACTGCAAATAACCCTTTGATTAGGGATTGGTTTTCCTAATACCCCATTTCCTTGCACTTATAGCATTAATATGTTGGCGGTGCATTCTATGTAGTCTTTTCTACAATCACATCATTAGCATCCATTTTCCCATTGTTTCTTCACTCAACTACTCGATGACCTTCTTTTCCACACTTGAATCATTTTCTAGTCCCTTTACTACTATCTCCATCGTGATTATTTCAACACTTTGAGCATAATGACACTTTTATCTTCTTTTCAACATTTTTTGAGATTTTAGCTTGAAGTCCATCTTTAGTTTCTTATCAAAATCATGATATGGATTTGTAACACCAAATTTCTGTTATACCATGATAACACAACACACAATCTTTTCATAGATATTGAATCCTCTTATAGCTAATGACCTCCAAAGACTTGGTTTTAAGACATTGATTAATTTATCAACAATACATTCCTGTTGGATGATAAAGCTAGAAGCATACATTGATTGTCTTATAAAATTCTCCTCGTATAGACCAAAAGATTAATAATCCTTTGGCTTAAGCTCACAGAACTCCTTTTATATATTTGTTCAAATAATTTGAGGGATGTTCTTATTGAAAAATAAGTTCTTGATCTCATGCTATTCCATGGATTGAATTTCATATTACTGACATGTATTTTGAATTACAATCCACCACTGGTTTTCATCACCTTCTAAATGCTAAACATCCAAAATGAATATTACATGTTATGAAAAGTTAATGATGGAAAATATCTTTTCAATGGTACTGATCCATTTTCAGCAACAATTGGATTAGAAGATCCACTGAAAGAAGGTGGGCATTATCTCATGATGGACTCAATAGAATGTTGTTCCCTTATCTGCTCATTTGGGAATCCAGAATGATTCATTACGTGTGTAAGTACTGACATAAGATTTTTTATTCCATATCCCATAACATTTGGTTGTTGGGGAGGAAATTCATTTGAAATACCCAGTGCATTGATCGTTAACATGGTTCGATCAGGTTCCAACCAGCATCTAAAATGTAAAAATAAAAGTCTGAGTGTCAAAAAGCATACTAGAAAAAAAACATAGTCAAGGGGGAGTATGTTTAATATCTAGAATATTATGTTTAATCCAAGTTTATTCATTATAAATATCTCTAAGTATCTCACTATAGTTTTTGCATCCCATTTTCCAATGGTTAACTAAACCTTCATTATGATATCAACTATTGATACGAAATATTGAAGTATATGGAAATTAAATTACTTTTTCAGAATACTTAATAATGACAAAAACAGACGACCAAATACTGTATTAGTTTAGTGTATTTGGAAAGTCAGAACATAATATTCTATTCATGGTGAATGATCATCAACATCTACCATTATGATCTTCCACTTTTTTTCCTGGAAAAATCCTTTATTTATATCCTAGTGAAAATAAAACATAAAATTGGTTATCTCAAATTCTCTTTAATGGTATATAAGGTGAACGTAAAACAAACAATAAATGTTTGATCATAAAAACATGAACATAAATTTTAAACATCAAAATCATGAGTCATGAAATATATCTTGGTAGTACATAAGGAATGGATCATAAAGAAACACTAATAATGATAATATATCATGGAAGTAAAACATGGAATTGTGTAAAACCATTAAGAACATAATATGATTGCTATAGTAGCCAAAACATTTTTTTTCCAAGACTATCTTAGTGGATAGAGTCCATTACTGAACCGGGTTTACCTATCGTTCCAGCCATGTATTACTAAACCATATTTAACTACCATTTCAGTCATGTCTATCACATTAGATATAAATCATTACCCAATGGATTTGAGGGAGACATAGGTCACATCCATATCACAATGAAAATATTTTACATGTTCTACAAAAACATAAATCTTTTATCATATTATAACCCAAGAAATAAAAAGGGATTCTTAAACATCATTTCATCAAAACATAATACATATAAGATAAATGGACTTAATAAAAATAAATCCATCATAAAATCAATCAATACAAAAACAATTTTAGGGATAGAAACCTAACCCTATGTCATCTTATATGAAAAAAAATAATTTTGAAAAAACACATGAACTTTGTTATTGAAGAAAATATCCTTTCTTCCAATAAACAGGTTCTTTTCTCAAAATGTCATGAAATTTCAAAATAAAATAATTTGACTGAAAAAAATTGAAAAAATTTAAAGTAATCTTCATGGAAATAATCCTTTTTGAAAGCATAAAAAATCTATTCATTTTGTATATGTTAAAAAAAATTCTCCTCAAATATTTACCAAAATAGTCAAAAATTACCACATATGGTAAACAAAATAATGATTCCTCCGATTCCATGTACTAAATGTAAAAAATGGGAAAAATAACTTCAACAGACATAGAATAAAATTAATATTTTTGAATTTTATTTATAAAACATGGACATGGATGATAAATATAACCCCAGTAGATACTTACATATAAACAATCTCGTATAAAAATGAGATTGCAAAATTATCCCTTACTTTTGGTCCTACTCCATATGTATGTTTCCAAGAATTCAATATAGTTGGTTTAAACATATTATTAACTTGTAAATGAACAATAATAATATTTATGATATCATATATGATTCACATATATCTTTATATTACCTGTTCATTTGCCAATTCCATGTTAAATCACTGTTTTGGGTAATAATCGTTTCATTTATCCTACATGTTTGGACTTTTTATTATTCATATGATTACTTAGATTATGATTTAATTACGTACCTAATATAAAAACTAATTTATATATGTCTTATATATTCAGTATATATATATATATAATAGATAGATAAAAGAAATGGAACACACCATTCTTGGAGACGGTAGGCCGTACGTACGCATGAACGCTCTTGTTGATTCCCTATTGAATTGGATGGAAGTAATTAAATGAAATATATATATATACATAAATCATGTATCATTATTGTGTCATATATTTCAGTATTATTTATTATATATAATTTACAATCATTCCTGAATGGTTAACATAGAGAATGAATCTCATCGCATCGTGGAGACGGTAAGCCATACGTAAGAACGAGCGGTGATATCATTCCCATAATTGTTGAATGATATTGAATTGAATGACATATAATATCTCATGAATTTTTATCATGTTATATTAATCATATATTGTTATTATTTCCACCATTATACCAATCAATGTACGGTGGTAGTGAAAATAGATTACACCACAGTGTAGAGACGGTAATCTGTATGTACACACACACAATGATTTTATTTATCATAGGATGTATAGAAGGTGAAATAGGGATGTTAAATACTTATAATAACATATCATTATTTTAGTGATACGAATGTTATTACATTTGAGTGAAACAACTAAAGGATAATAGGTATAAGAAGAAACAATTTGAATGAATTAATAGAAGAGATCACCTCTTCCTCGACGTGCAACCTTTAAATTTTCTCTTAGGGAACAAGAGTTGTCAGTATTTTGAGAATACCAGAACCTCTATAATGTAACTAGGGAAGTTTAGAAGAGAAATGGGAAGGTTGTTTCCAATCATGAGGGCTCAAAATGGAGTGAATAGGAGAGGGAGGAAGTTCCCTTTTATAAAAGAGGAGAGGGGAACTTTATGAATGCTCAAAAATATAATTTTATTATAAAATAAATTTGAATTTACAATTGACAATAAATTCATTAATTATAAGATAAGATTTTTTTTCTTAAAATACCCATTATCAAATAATTTTTTGTACATGTTTTGAATATTTTTTATCCTTACCTTTTTTGGTTTTATCCATATATTACCCATTTTATTCTTACCGTGATATCATAACCTTTATAGATTTTGGGTTTATGTAATTACCATATAATGTCAACCATCCCACAAAATAATTATTTATGAAATAATTGGACATATATTAATGAATTTTCTGAATATTATATTTTTAGGAATTTAATATCATTTATTTAACCATTTTATGTTTTATGTTGTGAATCATGTCAATTGTAGACACTATTCATACTGGACGTTTTTTAAAACTTCATAATAAACTGATGACTTAGAAAATAAATAATTAACTAAAATATAACATGTAAATATCATCAATAAAATTCTTGGATGACATAAAAATAACCAAGTTACATTTTTTTATATTTATAAATTCAATTATTTGGATTTTAAATAATAAGGTAATCACTACATCATAATGGTGTAAAAAATAAAGATATTTATCTAATGTCTAAAAATTATAAATAAAATTCCATGATCTATGAAATATATTTATATTTCCAATGACTATTTATATATGTATAGATCTATTATATAAACTCATATTAAAATCGATTTGGTTATAGAAATATGATTATGTTTTAATTATCATTAATTTAGATTATTTATTATAAAGTGTCATTTTCACATCCACGTGAATCCATGGGGTCCCAAAAATCCCCATGGTTTCCCATGGTCGGAAATATCTCATACAATAGGAATAAGGCATGTTTTAGGGTAGTATAATATAGATTTTTACAGTTATTTACCAGATTTACCCTTTATCCCTGGTAAATAAAATTACTACTAAATTTACTATTTCTAATGTCCTAAAATAAAAAAGTAATTATTTTAAAAATATGAACCTTTTTATTATAAATATTTAATCCATTTTTAAGAATTAAAAACATATAAGTTACAGTAAAAAATTTAAAATTAACCCCATTGTCAAAAAAAACAAGTTTTTGTTTAAAACATTGCAAAATATTGAAATGATTTTACATATGAATTCAATGTAAATTTAATTACAATTAATTTAATTGAATTAAAATATAAAAATATATTCAATATATACATTAAAAACATAAAATAATATATTTTATCCATATAAATTATATATGTGAAAATAGTTGTTTTCAATTAAAATTTATTATATTTTCACTATTCATCAAAATATTAATGTTGACATTAAAATATAAAAAAATTATCCAAAGAAAATTTATTTCTCCCACTTCTGAAAATGATGTTTATATTGTCAAATATTACTTATAAAAGTGTCAAAAAATAGACACAAAATGGGTTCACCATCAAAAGGCGGTAAAACTGGATTTTTTTTTGGAAAATACTTTTTTTATCTAAAAAATGATTTTATTCTCATATCATGTGTATGATGAATGATAATTTTATATAAAATTCAAACTTTTGATAATACTATTCATAACATCCAGTTTATATAATATTTTAGTAATAAAATTTTTTTAGTGAAACTCGGTATTGTGTACCACACAAGCTATAGAGGAAGGTCGCTCTTGTGTGTAACACAAGCCATGTTAGTATTGCGTGTAGTGCAAGGTTTCTTTGATGTTGCATTTTACATAATACAAACAAAGTTCATTTATATATTGACTAAAATCTATACGTAGTGTTGAGTGAAATGAATTCTATCTAAAGAACATGAAATTGTGTGAAACCCAAGCCTTGTATAATGTTGCGTATACTACAAGATAATACGATGTTGGTTATAGAGTATGCTAATCATGGTGTAGCGTAAATCACATGAAATAAATGTAATTAAAAAGAATATATCTCAAAAACTCTTGGGGTGCTAATCATGTAATGATCAGCTTATATATATATAAACTATCTTTAGGTCTACAGAATCACTTTGGTCATCAATTTTTTCTTCATGAGCTTAATGAGGTTGTTATGGTGTTTTGGGGCATTTAGGTCACTATCAAAGACATATTTTTGAAAATTCAATTATCTTACATTTTTTTAGTTTTTTTTTAATCACATTCCCGAATTGTGATCTCAATTTAGATTTTGTATAAGAAGGTGATCTAGGGAGTCTCTTTATAATCTCACGTTTTATATGATATAGTGAAATGCGTCCTATTTCAGTATTTAACATACCCTTAGTGATTAAAACCATCCCTTGGCCTATTTTAGGTAGTATTCATGTTTTATTATCTACCCTCCTATAATGGTGGTCCAGGAGGGCTACCTTTGGGGTGGGGGTCATGAAAAAGTGGTATAAAGGGTTAAATTTTGAATATAAGATAATTTTCAGAGGTAGGAAATTAAGAGGAATCCATGGGTTGGTTGGGGGAATGGTTTTAGTTGAGTTTAGTATGTGATGTAAATAAGGAAGACCGATAATGAGATATGTAATTAGTAACCCAAGTTATAAGGGTAATGGAACATGATGTCTACTTAGAAAATATGTTAAATGGATAAAGTTTGCAAGGAATTGTGAGGAAAAATAATCATTCATTATTCATGATTAACCCTATTTTTGAAATGTGTAATCCTTAGGATTAGGTTGAACCATAAATGAAATAATCCTAAATATTCCATATTCAATGTTATGAATCCTTTAGAATTTTTTTGTAAGGATTTCTATCTTATGTTTGATGTCCCTCATTGAATCATGATGAGGATAATCAAATGATATCCTAGAATATTATAGTACTGTATATGTTGAAGATTATGAATCCTACAATATATATTTAGGATTTCAAATCTAGAGATTATAGATGTATGAGGGATCCATTTTGGAACTATTGATATATGAATAGTTGTAGGAGGATGAGATAACATTAAATTTTGAATTTTAAGTGAATGATAATTGGGTATTCTTGGCATCAATAATGTTTCATGGTTCAACTAGGTATTTCATGTTGTTATTTCTCATGGATCATGTGGAGCCAATAGTATCATGAGAAATTTTCAAGGACCAATTTCAAGAATATTTCCTTTCTTTGACCATTAATGGTCTTGACTCACATGGAAATACTAGCCCTATGATAGTGGAGTTCCAACATGCATTAGTTTTGTGTTTATTTTAAGACCATATATTATATTCTCAGAAACTATTTGTAGATGAGAAGTCCTGGGTGATTTATTTTGAAAAGGATTTTTGTTCAGAGATCTAGTTCTAGGTGACCCCATTTGCGATGTAGAAATCTCTTTAATTGTTGGAAATAGAATAGGTTGCGGAGAGGATATTGTAAAAGGAACAATAATCATGATAATGGAGTGGCCAATATAACCTATGTAGTAGACTTGTGACAATGATTTTAGTTTCCTACATAAAAGTTATTTTGGAAAGCTATAGTAATATGAGAAAAAATTTCATTTAGTTTCCTTGATGTTGGAAAATCATAGGCCCCAACTAAGGGAACTGATTCTTGGTTTTCATTTAGTGTTAACAGTCAGTATTATTGAGAGTGACATACCTTTCTGGGAAGGTAGTGTGTGAGTTGGGGATTCTTCTTCAATTTCCACTACAAAGGAAATTATAGTCATGGAAATGGTATCAAGGAACAACAAAATTTTAATAGTATTTGGGGATGGTGTTGTAAAAGGACAAACTTTTTATCCTCCTAGTCCTTATAGAGAATAGTGGGAAAATAAGTTTTATTTCCTTAGGGATAGAGAGATAATGGAGTACGTTGTGGCCAATTTCATGAATTTGAGTTCCCAATGCTTTTTATCCCAAATATTGTTTGATGTAAAATTTTCATGTTTCCTTTTAGGGTGGGTCTTTTAAAATTCTGGAGCTAGACACTCCTTTATATCACGTTCCCTAGTCTGCACACCTGGAATTGGGGTAGGGTGTCTTTTAGTGACCTTATAGCAAACTATGCTAGTTATTGGTTGATACTATCTATTTGATGTATGTAGAGACTATGATCTAGTGCGGTGGTTGCAACGTTCTTGGATAAATATATTATATTTATGGGAACAACCATATGAAATATCCAAAAGAGTGGATATTTCATTTTCGGTGTAGGATATCTTGAATTTCATATTGTGGATTATTGTGTTCTTTGATATTGATAGAGTTTATACTATGTTCATTAGTATTTTATTCCATCAGATGTTTAAGAATCAGGTTCTAAATTTTTTAATCTATGATTTTACTGTTAATAATGACTTTACTAGTGACTCAGCTGGTTGAGTATCACATGGTTTTGAAAGGGTACTTTGTTGTATTTCAAGAGGAGTTTATAGTGTCACCACCTCGATTGGATTTTTATTTAGGGGTAAAGATATGTCTATGTTCTTCTGTGATCTCAATGTATCATTTTATGATGGTTAATTCTATGTTGTGAGTGATGTGGGTTTATATTGGTTACATTTTAGAGTGAGGTTTTCTTTGGATGAACATGTCACATTATGGTGAACAAGTTTTATTCATAAATATGGTGGAAGAAATTATGCATCTTCGAATCAACTGTTATTATCTAAATTAGGTTATAGGGAAGAACCACTATATTATTCCATGAATTTAAGATTTATTAGATGTGTTGAAAATATAATATGTTTGATCAATGATGGATATATTATTGGGATATCATCATATGAATTTGAAGGATGTGGTTATACCGAAGTTTTCATTCTGATTTCGTTACTGTAATTTTGATTATTTTATGGTTTCATTAATTGTAAAAAAATCCATCTATGTTCATATTTCTGAATAATTACATACTATGGGAGTTCCTAGATCATTTCAATTGGGTGTTTATCTATGAAACCCATTTGTAATCCGCATCTAAGGAGGAGAATACTGAGAATATTGATGTTATTTTTGAGAGTTCTTCATCGTCAGCTGCTCATTGGGAATCTATTTAAGGGTGAGTTCTATGATTTTAATGGCTTTTTAAAACAATTTTCATATACCAGTGTGGTGTGTTTGTTTATCCATCCATGAATAAGTGTCCACTTATTGGAAATCCATTATACTATTATAGAGTTGTAGTGTTTCTTCAGTAATGCAGGCTATTATAGAGGTATTTTCTCAATATACCCCCAATTATGACTCCTTGTACATTATTGTATTGAAAGTATTGTCCGTTCTTGGGTAATGAATGTTTTTAGGTATCATTTAATTTTCTAATGGAGAATATATTTCAGGCTCTATTCTATCATTTTATAAATGATGGAGTTCAATTCATATTTTTTTTGTGATGATTTGCATCTTAGATTGTGTAGTGTAATAATTAAGTATATATCAATTTTTTCTTATGTTTCACATATATAAAATCCTCATGAACATAACTATTCAATCCATGATGACAGGTTGGAAATATATGTTTTCTTGATGACATTATATATACATTACATCATGAGTGTGAGTTCAGTGGTTGTAACTGATCATAAGATCCTGAGATACATCTTTACTTAGTATGAACTAAAATGGTAACATCCAAGGTGGATATAAATTTTTTTTATAATAAATTAGATGTTTCATATACATTTAGAAATTAGAATTTTATAACCATAATCCTAGATGATTTCTATGGCAATTAAATATTACCACGTGGAAGTCAAAAATTTGAATTATCTTTATACCTTGTTTACCTCAAGTTCCTAGAGACTATGATTCTATATGGGTGATAGTATATGATATTATTAAATGGAGTCACTTCTTAGCAATCAAGGAGCACAGCTCCGTGGTGGTTTGGTTGAGGATGTATCTAGAGGAGGAGGTGAGGGTCCATGGTGTCTTGATTAAGATTATCTTTAATCATGATCCTCATTTAACCTCATGTGTGTGGAGAGGACACCAACATTATTCTGGATCTAAAATGTGCATGATCACTACATTTCATCCATATATTGATGGTTAGATATATATAGAAATCCTGAATCATATGGATGTGTTATGTTCTTGTCTCCCAGATTTTTTAGGTTTGTTGATTAGGAACCACCCTTTAGTTTAGTTTTCCTTCAATAACATTTATCACTTCACTATTGGTATAGAAAAATTTGAAACTTCTTATGGGAAACATATTCATTGTCTATTGTCTTGGTCTGGGGTCAAAGAGTCAAGAATTATTAGGCTAGAACAACTACGAAGAATGGAAAAAATATTTTAGTATTTCACGAGATTATTAATGCTGAAAATGATCATATTAAGTTCTATATCTTTTGTTTGATGATATATTTATAGTTTCATCTTATATATTATGATTTCCTTAAAGAAGGATCTCATTAAAGGTGTAAATAAATGTTTCATGTGAGTATGTTTTCCCAAAAGTTTTTTTGTCCTTTCATATTGTTGGATTACACCAGAAAATGTGTGTATCAGATAATAGAACCCCCATAAATTATATAGATACATGGTTTCATCGAGGTGTCACAGATTTATTCTTATCTTCATGATGAATCTCACATAATATAATTGGTTTATATTATTGTTGAAGATAATGTGACCATTGAGGAGAGACATGTGTGATTAAATATAATCAAGATAGGGTATTAACAATGGGTGATATTTTTTCCTTTCTATTGTTGGGAGACACTGTGCCATGGAGGATAGTGTGATGGAACATGACAGAAAAATTAATGATAAAAATCCCAAGTTGTGTATAATTTAATAATTATTTTTTTTGTTGATTAATGTTGACATTTTTTACACATGTATGTTTTATGAGATGGATTATCTCTTCTTGATGCACCATTTGTGGAATTATTCTTATTTTAGAGGTATCACTCCCAAGAGAGTGATTTAGATATAGTTTTCAGAGTTTCATAGATTTATATAATGTCCCAAAATATCCATCAAATTTTTTTATATATGGAATAAATTTGAGACTGCACAATCTGACGACATGTTTTTCTGAGGCCATGAGGTCCTGGAAAGATCTGTTGAGAAATATTACAGTTTAAATAGCACATGTGATCAGGATTCTTGAAAAAATTGAATAAATCCAAAATAGTTGGTTGGAATAGAAATCTAAGGGAACTGTTTTATTTATTATGGTGGGTTTATCCTTGGCACGACAAAATTTTAGTCAGCACTGGCCTCTAGTGAGAAATCACATAAACGCCATAACTGTTAATTAAGTAGTTAAGTTTATTTTTTCAAATGCTTATAACTTAGAAATGGTGACTTAGATTAAAAATATGAGGCCACTACTAAACTAATGAGGGTATGATATCCTTAGGAATACCCTAATATATGCTGACACAAGCCAAAATTGGATGTCCATTTTTGGCTGTGAATAAAATAATTCAGTAACAACTATTTTATTATCAAATATGTATAACTCCTAAATGGTAACTCGGATTTAATATCTGAGTGTATAGTTGAACTTATGGGGGTGTGTTTCCATTAAGTGGATCCTATCATTGAATGGTGCGGGTGTACGGTGAAAGTTAATTTTTGAAAAAAAATTACGGTACGTTCAGCAAATATGTAAGAAGAATTTTATTTTTTTTGAACTGGTGGTCAGATCGAAAATCCAAGGACACTGTTGAATTTAGAACACCATGATTTTCCTAGAAATGGCATAACATCAGCCAACATTGGCTGATCAAAAAAGTTATTTATCTGAAATTTCAAGAAAAATAAAAAAATATTAAAAGAATTATTTTATTTCATTTCACATCGTTGGGCGGCAGACGAAGATGTTGCAGTGCAGCGATGAGGCAACCAATATGTGCATTAATGGAGGTCCAATAATGGCTTGTTTGAAACCATGATGCTATTACCATAATATATAATTATATGTGGTACATAAATGAGGCTAATTTAATGATCATTATTAATGTGTGTAGTGTCGCTGCTCCTTTTTTTCTTTAAATATTACAACTCGTGGGGTTTTGAAATTAAACTTGGAGGATTATCTAACGAATCTCAAGTGAATTTCCACTACAATGAATAACAATGAATAACATCGATGAGACTCCACCAACATTGAAGAACATTGAAAAATGGATGCATAATCCACATCAACACCGTGAAACTCGAGAACCAACACTTTGACATCGAATGTCAAAAAGGTATGTGATTTAAATGATTGTTGATGTTCTTCATCATTATTTTCTAAAAATGATGAATACGGATCAACCCGCGAACATGTTGAACCACGCTTCATGCATTTATGAGGTAGGGTAACACTATTGTGGATTTCTTTATCCTTGTTTAAGATTACTCTTTTATGATCAAACAATAATCCCCAAGCCTCTCCCTTGATTATAAAACTCTAACGCAGAGGGCTCGAGCCAACATGAACAACGCCTAGGCACCTATGCTTTTACATACATGATAGCATCATTTTTCAAAATGATGGAGAGGGTTATTTAAGACCATCACAATAATGAAGGAAAACTCATGAGCCCATAGACATAAGCAACATGATGAAGAGACCACCAGTGCTTGTCCCATGCTTGCCAAAGGATTGGTCATTGTACCGGTGGCGGTAGAAGCTATGATGGCGATGGTGGTGATAGCTATAGTGGTGGAACATGGCGGTGGAATGTGGTCGCAGCATACCGATCTGTGGGACTGAGGGCCACTGAATATATAGGTAGATGGGTAGAGTACTGCACCCATCGGCATGTCACGATGGCTAGAGACTGTGGCCATAAGGAAGTAGCAATAGAGGACGATGTGTTAGGTGGGGCGCTCTATGTAAAAGGGTGGACCACGTACATGAATCCTAGTTCGGCTGGATGAGCCATGGTTCAAAGAAATTGTCTAGAGGTAGAGGCCCCATGGGGTCCCATGGGGAAGAGGTTACCGGACGTGGTGCAGTTGCCATGTCCAGATCGGGCAGTGCCCCTTGGCCGCCTCATTTGGTTGGGCTAGTTTCGCGCTTAGCATGCTAGTTCTGTGCCCAGTAGGATAGACCTACACCGATGGTCCAGACCTGCACTGATTATCCAAACTTGAAAAGATAGGCTGGACCCACACCAATTGGCCAGAGTAAAGCCATTCTAGTTGGACTCGACTCTACCGGGTCACTGGATGACCCGACGAGATAAACCCTCGGCCAAACCGGGTCGGGTCCAGCGAGGCCCATTCGGCCTGACCCATTTTCCGGATAAGACTAGACCAACTGATACCTTAGATAGGTCAGGTTGAGTCTTTCAATTTTAAACTGGGGTGTGTAGGACCCCCTGGGGCGGTCCGACAGGGTCGGACTGGGCCCAGACGCAACCTTCCCATGGTTAATAAAATGCTAATAACTAGAATATTAGGTGTTTGATTGACGATCCATCTAAGAAACATTGACCCTTGTGATTAGACAGTCTTTAGGATATATTGTACTAGTGTTTTGGTGGCCTTGGGAGTATGTACAAGTTGGATCAGATGCAAAACCTTCCAGGACCTTTTTACTAAATGGCTGCTATCTTGCAAACCGCACGTCCAATTGACAATCTGTTTTTGACATTGGGACCCTCTAAGTGAGGCAGAACTTTTTGAGAAATCTATGGTGACTTCCAAGGATTTTAAGATTTGGTTAATGGATGGAGGATTGGTTATCCTAGGCACGCTATGTACAGAACCCTGCAATTGGCTAGGACTTGAGTAATGTTGACGTTCGACTCAACATGACTCTACTATTGCCTAGTGGGAGGCACATATCTGTGAATTTTCAAGCCCATTGTTGGAATCACTTCTCTTGGACTCTACAGTCACATGGTATGCGACGCAGAGGAGTACATTTTTTGTCCATGATTAGTGGGAAGCACTGCTTTGTGAATTTGATGGCTCACGGTGGGAAGCACTTCTCTATGACATACCAGGCCCACTGTACATGGTGGAAAGGTGTACCTAAGTAGTAAAAGGTTAGTGTAATGCACTTATTCATGAATTGGAAATCCCAATTTACTCATTAGAGGAGTATTTCTCCACCTTCTAAGGTGTTTGATGTTGTGAATTATTTTTCTACTATAACTACCCTAAATGTATACCTGGTGTGAGTGTTCTTATGTTTCACGCATTACCTTGAGTATTGTTGTGTGTAATTTCTTTTTATTGGGTCTCTACTGAGTACATTGTTACCCACCCTTGTATGGGCTTTACACACACCTGTTGTGTCTCATGTAGACGATCGATGTTTCAGCATAGACTTTGGTGGACCAGGACCTAGAGGTGCTCTATGGGATGAAATTGACAGACCCTACAATAGTGGACCTGGTGACCTAGGACCAAGAGTGGTTGAGTAGGACCAAGTGGATTGGACATTATACTTATTCTTATTGTATCTACACTACTCTCACGACCAGGTGGATTTTTTCACAGATGGCCACAAGAGATTCTATTGTATGCATTGACATTTTCATTCCTTTAGTTGTGTTTGTATTCAGGCCCATTAGGATTCATATATACATTGCACTCAATATTGTTTTAGTATAATTCATTTTAATTGGTTATTGTGTGGGACTAGGTTGGGAATGTCTATGAATACAAGTATTCAAAAAAATGCCTCCCACATATAGGTTGATTCTGTTGGCACAAGTCACCAGCCGCTGGCCTTTGGGAGGTGATATTGGGGTAGTCATGACATGAGTCCTGGGTGACGGGTTGTGGAAAAGTCGTATCATAGCTGGTTAGTTCTACCCTGGAAATTGATAGACTGTTGGTGATTGTTTTGGGTAAAATATTGTTAAATGTTGTGATTCCAACATTCAGTTATGGGGAGTCTAGTGTTGGTGCAGCATCCGACGTATCCATATACTAGGACCCTGAGTTTTGATTTCTGAGATGGTAGACAAAAAAATGATTGCAAGTGTTTTGGGAATTTTTTTATCTTGATCTATTTTGTGTCAGATCATGAGGTATAACATATTGACGGTGGTTCATCCTTATTCTCATTCCAGATGCCTCGACATAGATAGGCAGTTAGGATTCTAGTGCGTGACCATGAGGATGGTATACATAGGGACGGAGCTTCGGTATAGGGATTGTTTCCCATGATGGTAGCTTCGGTCGGTGTCCCAGAAATACCATTGCATGTTGGTCAACAATCACTACCAGTCCTACCAGTAAAGGATACATTAAGGCTCATTTATATAAATGAGTTTCGGTGATAGTCACACCTCAGGTTCAGAGGCAATCCAAACTCATATGAGGCTATGGTCTGGATTGAGTTGATGACTGAGTTTCCATCTAGCTAGGGAACCATTAGATCAAATAGTGGTCCTAGTTGTGATCCTTCTATGTGGCTCATAAGGAGATAAAATTGTTAACATTACCCAACCATACGATGATGTTAAATTTCTGTGGATAGATCTAGATAAACATTCTTAGAAAAGGGGAACTCTTTAAAAAATATATATAAGGGGTTGTGTGTTACCAAGAGCATATACAACATCGACAGGACGACATGTTGGTATTTGAGAATTCTTTGATGCCTACCGACCATTCAGGGTACCCGTTAAATATGATTTGACTAGTGCATCATGGCTCGGACCTTGAGCGAGATGTGTTTTCGGACATCCGATCTAGAAGTATTACTCTTTGCATTCCAAATTTTGTTATGGTGATAGAGAGAAACATTGTAGTTGAAATTCATAAGCTGAACAGATAAATCCATTCAATGTCTATAGCGGGAATACAAGAAAATGACTTTAGTCTCAGAGACATAGTTTTGTATAATATTTCAGGAAGAGGAAGTGAAAGGTAGTAGCTACATGAAATCAAGGGGTATGTCCCAAGGGCTTGAGGAATGAATCCAGGTAAATTATGTGTCTACAACTAACATCTTTATTAATAATCATAGTTACTAATCATTCCTTCTTATCACAAATCATGTTCAAGACCTATAATTTTGGGTTAAACCATTGACTTGATCTTTATGTATATAGATACCTATGAGAGGTTACCTGATAATCACAATTACAACAATGGTGTGATTTGATCCTCATGGCAGGAGTTTCGGGTGGAAACTCTTGGTGGCAACATTGGGGCCTTATGATGTTTGTTTGGGTATAGACGGGTCATAAACTTTTCATGCTCAGATTGACTATTTTAGGGAAAAGGATATGGTAAATATGCAATGTTGGAATCAGGGGTTTCCTTGGATGGGAACGATGGAATCCCTGATAGTATGTGATAAACTCATGCATAGGAGGGTGCATATGATCACTCTTGAGTCGGCCAGCATAACCCTTATAGAAGCAGTTGTTTTGAGTTTATAGTTCCCAATAGTAGTTGCATAGTGTGGGGACATCCTTAAGGAATATATTTTCAAGATTACATCCCTACAGGGGGAGGGAGTTCTGTATCACTCTACACCCTGATATGGCACTGATATCAACATCATCACATCAGAGGGCTTCTATAGAGTTTCAAAAGAAGGGGTATAGTTGTAAGACATGTAGAGAATGTTCATAGTTAGACCAAGTGATGGAGGCTATGTATGGACTACAGGCACCTTAACCAATTGGTTGTGAAGAGAAAGTACCAACTACCAATGGTTTGATGGGTACATCAATCAGTTAAAGGGTGTAGCCTTTCTCATGGAAGGAAAGGTTCCTATAGGATTTTATGCAGTTGAGATAGAGACGATGGTTAGAGTTCATATAAGAAGATGAATTTGAGGAAGTATATAATCTTGGGAAAGGGAGACATGGTTGCAGATGTGCTCAGCAGGAGGTTTAGTTTACATCCGCTTAGTGAGGTGACAGAGCAGCTAGCTGCGATGTCGATATCCATTGTGGGTGATGATTGACCAGCTTACCTCTAGTCAATGGCTATTACTCATCCACTCCTTCAGCGAGATAGGGAGTCACAACTCATGGATGTTGATTGTGAGGCCCGACATTATCAAATATCTTTAGGATGGGATCCCTATTGATTTTTGATAGGTGGGGAGAATTCCATCTTTTTCAATGGATACACCATGGTAACAGTGACATTATGGGAGGAGGTTTTTAGGGAATCCCATAAATCCCCTTTAGTGGTACATCCTAGTGTCGAGAAGTTGTACCAGGACCTCTGACGTTAGTACATGTTGTCAGGAATGAAGGAAGTGTTTCATAGTTCATTGCATTATGCCTCACTAGTCATCAAATGAAATATGATCGTCAGGTTCTACCAAGGTTAAGAAATTTTTTTACCCCAGACAGATGGTCAGACGGAGTGGACCATACAGGCCTTTGAGGTCTTGCTTCGTTCTTCTGTCTTGTATTTTTATCACTGTTGGGAGCACATCATACCATTGGTGGAGTTTTCATTGCATAATAGCTATCACCCCACCATTGGCATGACACTGTTTTTTGGTCATGTATGGGAAACCTTCCTGATCACCCATATTTTGGACAGACCCAGGGGAGTCAATACTCAGGGGTCCAGTGTTGGTAGGGGATACCATCGAGATAGTGTAGATCATTCAAGAGTGGATGTGTACTGTATAGAGTAGGCATAAGGCTTTTTCTGATAGAAGACATATACCATTGTAGTTCGATGAGGGAGATCATTTTTTCCTCGATGTCTCAACCCGACGAAGGTTATAGAGATTTGGAAGTGGGGTATGTTATCTCTGAGATTTATCAGAACATTTATGTTTAGAAGTGGAGATGGTTAGGTGGCATACATCATGGATCAACTCCAATATATGAACCAAGATCATGACGTTTTCTATGTTTTATAGATGAGGAGGTTCGTTCATGATTAATCAAACTTCATCGACTGGGGAAAGATTGACAATGACGGTGGGGTGATGTTGGTGGAGTTACCAGTGGAGATACAGGGTCAATAAGAGAAGTTCCATTATGGATAGTCAATTACTATAGTTCATTTTAGGTGGAAGAACATGGTCCTCTAGGAGAGAACATGGGATAAAGAGGCTCAAATTTTTTCTCAGTACCCCCGTTTTTTTTCCTTTTATTTTTTTCTTTTCAGGATGTAATTCCCTAAGGTGTGGAGATTTTAATGTCCCAAAATTTCCATGAATTATTTTTATATATGGAATCAATTCTATATTAACACTCTGATGACATTTGATTCCGAGGCATGGAATGCGTGAAATGGTTTTTCAAGAAATTTAAGGCATTAAATAGCCTCAGTGAGTAGATTTCTTGAAAAATTGGAGGAAATCTAAAAAGGTTTCCAGGATAAAAAATCTAAGGTCACCGTTGTGTTTAGGATGGCAGGCTTACCCAATCTGTTACTTAATTTTAGTTGGCACATGATTCAGTAAGATAACCCAAAGGGCATAACCATAAATAAAATTATTAAGTAAAATTATTTTATTTTTCAAATTCTTATAACTCATGAATGGTGAATTAGATTAGAAATCTGAGACCACCGCTGATCTTGTGATGGAATTATATCAATAGGCAAACCCTAATATTAGCTAGTGCATACCTACAATGGATGTTATTTATTGGTCATGAATAAAATAATTAATTAATAGTTATTTTATTTTAAAATGTGTAAAACTCCTAAATGGTAACTCAGATTGAAAATACTAGGGTTCTGTTGAACTCTTGGTGGGAATGTTCCCCTTATGTGTAGCCTAACCTTGATCGGCATGTGTCGAGGGTGAATGTTAATTTTGGAAAAAAAATTAATGTACATTCATTAAATGTTTGAGTGGGATTTTATAACATTTTAACTGGTGATAATATCGAAAATTTGAGGGAAATATTGAATTCAGAACCCCGAGATTCATCTTAAAATGACATAAATCTGGCTAGCAAGGGTTGAGCGAAAAAATTTATTTATCTTGATTTTCATGAAAAATAAAAATATAATTTAATAGAATTATTTTATTTATTTTCTCACCGTTGGGTGGCAGATGGTGACGTTGTGGTGCAGCGACAAAGTAGTGACGAGGCACACTAATAAAGGGTCAATAATGTCTTCTCTTAAACCACAACACAATTACCTTAATGAATCATTAAATTTTTCTCATAAAATGGGGTAATTTAATGAGAATTATTAATGGGTGCAATGTTGCTGAATTTTTATTTTAGTAAATATTCCAATTTTTGGGTTTGGGAATTAAACCAGGAGGATTATCCAAAGAAACACTAGTGAATTTCTTCTCTAATGAAGAATGACGAAGAATGCCGGTGAGACTCCACTGACATCGACGAACCTCTAAGAACAGAGTGGAAGCATTGTCAACACCTTGAAACCAAGAGGATGAACGCTTCAACATCAAATATCAATGTGGTATGGGTTTTATATGATTTTTGATGTTCTTCTTCATTCTTTTTTAGAAACGAAGAAAGTGGATCAACCCACAAACAGGTTGACCCATGCTTTGTGAATTTACGTGAGAGGGTGATAATTTTTGGTATTTATTTATCTGGAATTAATATTATTCTTGTATTATCAAAAAAAAAAATCTCAAGCCTCCCCGTTGATTAATAAACTCTAATGTGGAGGGCCCAGGATGAAACGAACAATTCCCGAGCACCTCCTATTGTGCATTCTTCATGGCCACATTTTCAAAATGATGGAGAGGGTGATTTATGGACATCACAGTGAAGAAGGAAAGCTCCAGAGGCCATAGATGCAAGAGGAATGATAAATGGACATCCAATGCACATATGGTGGTCTGATGAACGATATGTCACTATGACGACGTCGGGACATGCCACCTGCATGCTGATCTACTGGAAGGACAGAAGCCAGCCTCACTGGTAGACATGTGGAGTTGAACACCTATAGACACAATGTGGAGGCTGTAGACTATCACCATCTGGTTGTGGTAATGTAGGACATCACACAAGGTAGGGTGCCGCATGGAGGAGGGTGGCCTGCAACTATGCCACCTGGTTCGTTTGGAAGAGCTGCGGTCCATCGACCATGGATGGAGGTGGAGGCCCCACGTTGTATCGTAGGGAAGAGGGGACCAGACACATTTTGAGTTTCGGGTCCCTATCGAGTGTACTACCCCAGCGGCATCATGCGTTTAGGCCTCTAGCTGGCATGCTATGCCGGTTCCACGCCTAGCAGGCCGGTGCAGTTCCCAACAGGCCAGACCCCCACCAAAGGGCCATACCAACACTGATGTGACATACCTACACCAATGGTCCAAACAGTAACCAACAAGAAGAATTCTCGGCAGGATTATGGACCCCCGCCGGCAGGATGGACCCGCACCAGCAGGCCGGAGCAGCACCCTTTGGACTTTGCCAGACTAAACTGGGTAACCGGACGACCCAGCGGGCTGGACCCTCAGCCAAACTGGGTCGTGTCTTGTGAGTCCCATTGTTTAGACTAGATGGGACTGACCCAGACCTAAACTGGTCAGTTTATGTTTATTTGAATTTTCAACCAGTCTATATAGGAGACATGTGTCGGGTTGGTCGGGTCAGACTGGGCCCAGATATGACCCGCCCCAAGTTACTAAAATGATAATAACTCACAGATCCGGTGTCTGAATGATCCACTATCTATGGATGATAAACATTTCAATGAGGATGTCTTTCTGAGATACTCTACAGTAAATTTGGTTTAGGTTGGCATATAGCCTGGTTGGATGAATCTCAGATCCTACCGTGACCTTTTTACTAAAATGCATGCATCTTCCAAATTGAATGTCCGATTAACAATACGTTTATAGTATTGGGACACTATAAAAGAGGAGGATATTCTATAATTCTATATGGTGAATTTCTTGGAAGTTGTGATGTGAATAATGGATTGAGGAGCGGATTTCCCAGGCATGCTATGTACAGATCCCTGAGGTTCGTTGAGACTTGAGGAATGTTGACTTTTGACTCTGTATGACACCACTATGGCCTAGTGGGAAGCACATCACTGTAACATTGCAGGCCCATGGGGGGAAATACATCTCTGTGACCTTTCTGTCCCACAATACATGATGAGGAAAAGTACCTCAGTTGTCCATGAATAGTGGTAAAGCACATATCTATGATGTTGCATGACCATAATGGGAAGCACATCTATGTGACGTAGTAGCCCCATAATACGTGGTGGGGAGGTGCACCTAAGCAGTCCAAGGTTAGTGGTAAGCCCCTCTTTGGGACGTGAAAGACCAACTGTACTCGTTATAGGATGAGTTATGTAGCAGTAGAGGTGTTCGATGTTGTCACTGATGTTTCCACTATCACTACCCTAAAAGTATACCTAGTGTGAGTTGTCTTGTGTTTCATGATTTAATTTGAGGATTGTTTTGTGGTATTTCATTTTTGTTTTTGGTCCCTACTGAGTAATTTTTTAGTCACGCCTACACGGGTTTCGCCCGCATGTGTGGTGTTGGGTACATAAAATTGACATCTTGATGGAGTCTTTGGTGGACTACGAAAAAGAGGTGCCCAGGGTGATGGGACTAACATATGCTATGATAGTGTAACTTTTTTCCTATTCCTATTCATGGCCTAGTATGACTAGGTGGACATGGAATTATACTTTGAAATACATTACCTATAAAACTCTCATGTCTAGATGGGGGTTCCCACGAATGACCATCATTGTTTCATTTGTATACATTGTTGTTTTCAGTTATTTCATTTGGTTTGTATTCTATCCCACTTGTTTTCAAATGTACATTGTACTAAGTCTTGTTTTAGTATACTGGTTTTTATTTGGTGTATGTGTGGGACATGATTAGGTGTGTGTGTGAGTACATGTATTCGGGAAAATGCCTCACACTTGCTGGTTTATGCCTTTAGTGAGAGTCTCCAGCCCCTAGCCTTGAGAAGCTAGCTTGGGGTAGTCACGACACGGGCCCCATGGGATGGGTCATGAAAATTTATTTGTTATTTCTCTAAGAAACAGATTTATTATCCCACTATGGTCAGATTCATGAAGGGTATCGATTTGGGTATATTTTTAGATGGCCCCATCCATTTTCTTTCTATATAGTGTTAGATTTAAATTTTCAAGGATTATAATTTGTTGAGATGTTTTTAATGTAATTTTATAGACCATCCTAACCTTTCCCTTTTCAGTTAAATTTACATATTGGTATTCAATATGAATTTTTATGAGTTTATAGTATATTTGGTCTGTTATGTGGAAATTATTCCCTAGTGGATTGTGTAGTGGATGCCATTTTGGAACAACCGTTGGTTTTGATAATCCATTGAATGAAAAATGGATTCTAAAGCCATTTTAGATGCCATTTTATTGTCTACAGAATTCATTTTGTATAAAAACAACCTACACAAAACACCCATGGTTGGTGTTGAAAAAACTCTTTTGTCTTGAAGGTCTTTCTATCTAATTATTCTGATAAATATATATTTTAATGATGTTTTAATATCAATTACTATGGAAAATGGATTTTCAATTTTTAACATGCCATAAGAGAATCAATTTGGATGTTATTATTCTAAAGAAACACTATAAATATAGCTGGGACATGAAATAAGCTATGGGGATGTTTTAGATCATTTGAATTGGATGAACTAGTGTATGATCATTAGGGATATTGACCCATTCTAAAGGGGGAATTCTCAAGGAGTTATGAAGGGTTGGGATTATTACTGTAACCGAAAACATCCCCTATAAAAAATATATTTATCTTCATCATGTATTCCATCATGTTTCACCTAAATTCGATGATTATTCCTCATAGCGGATCATTTTTATGTGTGTTGTATTTCTTTTATTAAAATGATTTTGGGGGTTTTCTCTACCACCCTTTTCCCATTTATCATTTCATTATAGACATATCTATTGTTTCATATTGAGACAAATGGATATTATTCAATTATCCAATTTTCCTCCTCTTTACCTTCACATTTATTCTATATTTTTATTCAGATTTGTTGGATGATCATAAATCTATGTTTTTTGTGTTGTTGAGTGTGATTTTGGTGGGGTTTAAATGCTCAATTATAGCTACAATTTTTGGATTTCTAGTTTTCTTTAATATGTTGATTGAAACTAAATTTCCACTTCTTGTAAAAATAACATTGACCTTTAATATAAAGGTTGAGGATTCATTTATTATCCAATTATATTATTTGAAATCATAATGTTATCAGAATATATCACTTCTTTTATGGTGGAATTATACTTTTCAGAAATGTTATGGCATAGCCATTATTATTTAAAGAATGAAAAAAGGGATAAAAGAAAGATGGATTGGTTCATACAAGTATTCACTCCCTCATGCCAAGAAGAAAAAAAGAAAATGAATTTGAATATCAAAGTCACACTGATAAGAATAATCGTAAAATCTATACCAGTTAGAATCATATTCCAAAGGTTCATCTGTCTTGGTAACCATAGTTGGCATTAGATACGAGTAGTTTTTCCCACCCCTTTCTTCTATAAGAGGAACAGGTTTAAATTCTTCATCATCCCAAAAAACAAATTTCCCTTTGTAATTAGCCTAACTATAAGTTAGTTTGTTTGTATATTCATCCTCTATATCATCCCACCTTCCCTGGTTTCACTAAGATTCCATTACATTGTTAATTTTCTCTTGAGTCTTTGAAATATTCTCACCATCAGTAGGAGTTTGTTGCTCATCAAGTGTAGGATCAATGTATTATTGCTCGATTTCCAAAAATCAATTCTAATTTCATATCACCCTCAGTTCAAGAATTCACATCATGGTAAGACAACAATGTTAGAGCTAGCACTGGCCTAGATGTTAAGGTAGGTCTTCCATCCTATGTTTGATGTACCATCAAACTTTGTTTAGTATCCTTAGCCCCTTGAGGATCTTGTGAAATTTCTTGATGAGCATCTACCATTTCTTTTAAAAAAATACTAATTATCTCTATCAATAGTAGACTACCTTCCACAAATAGAAAACTCTTCATTCTATATTGTTTGCCTCTTCTAATTGTACAAAAATGAAGTCTCATGATTCCCTTATAATGAAAAAAATGCATACAACATGTTTATAGGACATCTATTTGGTATAGATGATAACATTATAGTAAAGAATGAATTTATACAATCTCTCATATTTAACCTTTATAGATATATCATTAACAAAGGTAGGATGAAAAATATTATGAATCAGGTAAAAACATAGATCAACCTCCATCAAACCATTTCATAATGGCCAAAATTTATAGTAACAGTTGTCCTATGAATTGTATTTCGAATTAAGATTGTAGAAGAAAAGTAAAATATTATTTTCAGATTCCATAAGATCCAATAAAGGAAAAAATCGATCAAGATATTATCCATGATATTTTTTATAGGGAAATGATTGATGAAAAATATCCCATTATTGTAAGAAAACTATAAATGGATTTAAGGAAATTATTTTGATCCCCCAAGATCTTTATTTTAGGTCCAATGTTTAAATATTTTTTGGAATAGCTTCATCCCATCATTAGGAATATCTACTTTCAGAACCCCAGTGTAGAGGTTATCTTCCAAATCAAATCACCAATCTTCCAAATTCTCCCTCCTCCAAGAATAACACGTCTGGAAAGAAATGAATGCTCTTAAGGATTAAAATGGTCAGGAATAGCCTCTTTATTAGCAAGAAATCGGAAAATATCACCCTTTCTAACAATGTTATTGGTAACACCATCATGAAAAAATGTGAAATGGTGTCTATTAGAATCCCTTTCACATTATGCAATGACTTTTCTAGAGTTTCCCTCAACAGTCATTTTACCAGATGATATTCTCATCATTTCCTTATCAAAAGGGTTATTTTTATTTTCCCACCATACTATTTGTCAAGTAATCTCATACCATGTTTCTTATCCCACAAATTAACAAAATTTTTACACATTAGTCGTTACCTCCATAGAATCATCCATCTTAATGACCACATGATATCACTAAGTGAGAGCATTAGGCACCATAGATATTCGATGATCCACTTCATCCAACCTTATAGTTCCTAGGTGAACCCACCATATTAGTTACAACATCCTGCTCCTCAATATGACACTAATCCTTCATCATGGAACCCATTAGAGATTGATAATAATTCGCAGCACCCGTAACCAACAGAGTCAATTCTACTTTAGATCTATGAACTAAATCCATCACAATGACCATCCCAACTATAGCCTCTTCAACCCCCACATTTTTTCACCAATCATTAAGAATGACATAAGTCACCTTCAGTTTTTGATCCACTGAAATTGTGACCAATGGAGATAGATCTGATTCAGATCTGTAGGGATCCCTCATGGCATAACAACCACCCTTAATCCAAATCACCACAATCCATTCTTCTTCATAAGTGGAGTCACTCGAGGATTCGTTGAAAGGGCTGGACCTCCTACAACAAGGGTATAGCCAATGAAATTAGGGAAATAAATTTTAAATAACCCTTGATCTATAAAACACTAAAGACACCATGAGAGGAAATGTCTCAGCCTTTAGGAATACCAAAAGCTAATCAAGTATACATAATCATGAATAAAATATAATAATGAAAGGATATGGTTTATGGTTGTGTTGATCACATGTTTTTTCCACCAAGATAGTAGTTTGATTATTTTTTACTAAATTTTGTAATATAAAATGATGCATGATTTTTTTGACTAGAAATATTTGTTCATACACTACTGAATTATAGCTAATGAGAGTAAGCTAGGCTTACTGATGAAATAATAAAGTGGAGTCTTAATGGGTATTATTTTTTCATATAAATTTTGGAATATGAATGTTATGGTTGGAATCATTTTTAGATTAATATGGATTTCAATAGATAATGCCTTAGGTTTATTGTGGTTGTAACATATGATTAATGAATTAGATAATCTAATATGGTAAATAAAATTATGTTTAATATTGATAAATATCAGGTCAAGAAATACAGTTTTTTTAAAATGGAATTATGTCTTGTTTTTAGGGATTAGATTCATTGTTGAAACATTAATTATTAACTACTTTGTGTATTTCACTGATGTGAGTTAAGGATGGTATATAGTTAATGAAACATGGATGGGGATTCAAAGGTTCATGGTAGCATGTGATGACTAAGATGGGAGGATGCATGATGATATGAATGGAACTGTTCGGAGTTGCACCAAGATTAATCAAATATGTTGATGTTTTGATATAATTTTATTATATTGAATGTTTGGGTTCCTTTTATTGAATAATATGATTTAATGGCAAATGGAATGGTTTTAAATTCTAGATTAATTTCCCCACCACATGAGAAAGATGGTTATTTATGGTTATTCATCTATTTTTTGTTTCAATATTTAATGAGTGTTACAATACCAAGAATTGTGGAATAAAAATGAATAATAATCATCTTAACATATGGTTTTTATGGAATTTTTGAACTAATTTATGATAATCTTAGGAAATCATCGAATTACATGTTTATCCCTGGATTTCATGTGAACAAGCTAATGGTCATATTATGTAATGTAAATGGCTAATTAAAATAATTGATGAATTAATAAATTTTTATAGAAAGGAAGAAATTAATTAAAAAATTCTTGAAATAGTATGTGGTTATAGGATATCTAGTACTTAGTAGTTGTCATCAAGTGTCCAAGATATGTAAGTTATAGTTAATCTAGACACTAGGTTGAATCCCATAATATGTATGTGAGTTATATATATAACATATAGGTTATGTGATTTCATATGCTACACCACCCATGCTAGTGGGGAGAATTGAACTCGGTGTGATTTGGGAGGTTCCCCCAACATCTCGGTTGGTGAATAAAATATGGATGAATTCAACCTTTTTGCAATCTCTCTTCTCCTGGTTGTATTATATGATACTATTAATAGTTGTTATGATTCCCCATATATGTTTGTTTAGGGATGTTATCTATTAATGTGGTTTATTACATATATCTCTGTGAATATAATATTTTATGAACTATTATAGATATTTTCTATATATGATATGATTCATTGAGGAAGAATACCTAACATATGATCTTTGGTGGACACCAAAACATAATAAGTTACAGTATAAATATATGATGCGAGAGGTGTGTGGTATATGATGAGATGATGTGATGAACTAGGTGCATGTTATGATACCTCATTCATGGTGTCTTCGGGATAAATATTTTTAGAGAAATAATGATCAGGGTAAGCAATGTTACAGTATATTAGAAAAATACTGGGGAGGTGGTAGTTGGGTACCTTATTTTGATATTATATTTTATGCAATCTGTTTTTTGAATCTTTATGTGGCTGGTGACATAAAAAATCATAATTAGGTTATTATTAACATTCACTTTTTTTATTAGGTGTTTTATTACTTTCTTATATTTTAAACATGTCACCTAAGGGAGGATAATGCTGATTACATATGTTATACTCACTCTTTGTATATATAATTTTTTTTCATGTCTATATTATATTGATGGGGATAAAGTTGTATTTTATATTATGTTGGTTACTTAGGATCTATTTGTGCTTTAAGGTCGATGAAAATGATATCTTTGGGTAATTGTACTTTCTAAGATGATTTAGTTGTGTGTATTTACATTATTTAATTGAGATCTATATTTACTTTTCATAAGAGATAGATTTTTGGGTGTTTCTATCTTTTCTAAATTTTCTCAATTATAGAGGGTAATACCTCCAATTTATAATTATGATATATCCAGGGTTATTTTCACCATATAATAACCTATTAGAGGTGGTATTCAGGCACCATCATATATCCCCTTCTATTTCCATCCCATCAGGGGTACCTTGGGGGGGAGCTGGGTCATTATATATGAATAATCCATAACTATATCAAGTCATATGGGTTAAAATATTTTGAGTGTATACTAACATATATTATATAGATGATTTAGTCTAAATTCGAGACCAATGTAGTAACAACAAATTTAGTAGATCATATGTCTAGTTTTTATAATATAATTAATTTTTTTTAGAGTTAAGATGTGATCCTAAAGATATTTAATGATTAGTTTATATATATATATTATTTTTTTGATATTTGATGTATAATTTTAATGAAGAAATTGTTTATATATGAGGTAATATAAGAACACAAACATTCATTGAAAATAATCAAATATAATTCTTTAATGAATTTAAGGTGATTTAAAAATATTACATACTAGTGATACATTAAACAATTTCATATATTTTTAATTTATTTTTTCAAAAGTTGTAATAGGAAAATAATGTTAAATGAACACCATGACCAAAATTTGGAATTCTCTTAGATCATAGTCCCCTAAATACATCAAATGAATATGTTTCAAAATAATTAATAAAAATAGTATATGTAATGGAATTTAAAATTTAGGGAGCCAAATAAAAATAATTTCATGTTTTACTTTTAGATTAGGATAAAATAAACTCTTGGAATGTATCGTAGTATAATATACATTACATGGTAATTAAAAAATGATTATGTAACCATTGGGATAACAATTATATAATGTCAATAAAATTAAGGATTACACAACTAATACAAAACCCAACATGAAATGATATATATATATATATGTATGTATGTATTAAATTAAAATTTATGTTTAATTATGCGGAAAATAAATATTTGTTCATCTATGATTGTAATTTCAAATAAAATTACTATTATTATATTAAAATAAAATATATCATAATTGGTGATTTATTTTCATAAAATAGTTCAAATATATGGACTAAATATGTTGAAATTAGTTAATAGTTTTTTTTGGATTTTGAAAAAAAAATATTAGTTGAATTATAAAAAATTATATGAATATATAATACAATATGAAATAACATTTTATTAAAAAATCGTAATAATCAATGAAATTATATTCCCAGGAGAAAAAAATAATTTTCTTTCCACAATAAATTATTTTTATAATATGGAATTTATTTTATAAATCAATAAAATAATTTTTAAATGAAAAAAATATTTCAAAACATTAAAATAATATTTATATTTTGCTAAACGAATCATTAAATTGTAAAAACTATTATAAATATAAAAATTTGGTGATGTAATTAGTAAAATTCCCAAAAAATATTATCAACTTCAAACGACATTATCCGATACCACATATGTGATATTAAAAGGGGGATTTATTAATCTTGTTTTCCAAGGGAAATATTAAAATGTTATAATAAATTTTACCAATTTTTTCTATAAATACATTCATTTATGTCCCACTATCCTCAAAAAAATTTAAAATTTCTCTTTAAATTTATTATAGAAATTCACATCCAAAATAATGCATCATTTTTTATAAATATAAATTTCTTAGTGGACTTATTTCATCTATAATAAGTGAAAAATATAACATTTCCCTCACATTTATCTTTAATCCATTATTTATAGTCATTTCATTACTATAATAATACCAATTTATTTTAGTTTTATCTTTTCCTTTGATTACTTTTGATACCCCATGAATGCATTACTATAACAAATTTATGGTGACCATGGGAACTCTAAATGAATAATCTATTCAAAACATAATTTTAGGTGTACCATGTTAAAAATGTATGATGACTCAGAAGAATAAAATATTCAGTATAAATAAATTATTAATTGACATTTTATTAGATTAATTAAAAAATGATAAATGAATTTTTATCATGATATTAATATATATATATATATATATATTTCATTTCCTTTAAAGTGATTATTTTCAATTTCTATATTAAAATCAATTATACATAATTTTAAATAGTATGAAATACATGGGTTTACATATATGGTGTACATAAACTAGGAATAACTTATATAATATATCATTTAGGGGTCCATTTAAATAATTGTACCATATAATTAAAAGAATAAAATGTTATCTTATTCAAATATTCCTTGATTTAAAAGATTCTACATCTAAGAAAATAATTTTTAATAAATAATACAAATATTTAATTTTTATTCATCATTGAAAATTATATAGAGTATTTATTGGTTTTTCCAAAGTTATTTTTGTATTGAATATGTTATTTTTAAAATTTGGAAAAAATTTAAAATACATTATAGGTAGATTATTTAAAAATATTTATGTTTTCAAAACACATTTTCTAGTCCATATATTTGTGATTTCAATTATTTTTCACTCCATTATTATATAATAGTCTATATTATCCATAATATTGTTCAATGTTTCTCATTTATTCATTTTACATTATATATGTTATGATGACTTATTTTATTTCTGAGTGACCTTTTTGATTCACTATCTCGTAATGAGCATTTGAGATAAAAAAATATAAAAACATTTTCTTATGTATGATGTTTTTTTGCCATTATAGTGAGAATTCATACAATTATATAATTTGAATAATAATGATGTATTTGATTTATAGAGGATCCACGTACTATATAATTTTTTATGTTTTTAATGTGGTACATATTGTTTTAGGGAAATGGAAAATAAATATCCTTGGATTGTTTGCATATATTATTTTATTTAAAATTCTTGGATTATGTGATCCATGTAATTGTTGTCCTATTAGTTATATTAATAAAGATGAAATACCATAGAATAATCATTTCTTAGAAAATAAAACAATTCTATTATATTACGAATACATTGGTATATGTGTAACGAATGGTTTATATATATTACTTGAGAATCACCAAATGAGATCATTGAACAACATCTTATTGGATAATTTTCATCTGTGATTGTAGTAAAAATAATCAAAATCCAACAATCTATGAAAAACATAATCAACAAAGGGGTAATGTCACACCATTATGGTGCACCATATAATAATTTCATGATATGAATATAAATATTAATATAATTATCACAATTTTATGTTATATATAATATTTTTTCTATTTACCAATAGGATCCATAAAAATAAATTCTAAAAATATCTTATATAGACCAAACGATTAAATTTAAATTAAATCATTAAATAACCCCAAATTATTTCTCCAATAAAAAAATATTGATAATGTCTCAAATATATAATCAATAAATTGATTTCAAAACAATAATTTATTTTGTTGTGCGAGTAGGTGGGTGTTCCGGGTGGCACATCTGTGGTTTTCTTACCCCCATTTTTGGGTTCTATCAGTGTTGTTTTACCATTTTTGTTGTTTCTGTGCAAGGTGATTTCAGTTCTTCTTTTGTATCGAAAAAGGAGGTGTGATTGTTTTACTAGTATGTGGGATATTCTTCTAACAGTGTGGTTGGGGAAGGGTGACAGTGATTCATTCCTAGAGGTGATGGGGCCAGCTGAAAACCGGTAACTGTGTAGAGGTGGTGGTTGAAGGGGTGTTCTGTTTGGTTCAATGATCGATGTTCTTACTGCTCGAATGGTTAGAGGTTCTACTTACCAAGGAGGTGTGATATTTTCCTATTTAAAATATGAAATTGGAATTTTGAATCTTGAACGGTGGTTTGTGGTTTGTGGTTCTTGGTTCGATGCTTTCCAATTTGATGTTGCGGTGGGCATGAGGCTGCTATCCTTTTTGATTTTTTTATTATCTTGGAATTATTATTTTCTATTATTGTTGTGTTTGAATCTGAATGTGAGGTTCCCACTAACTAAAAAGTGATTTATTCATAAAATTCAAAAAAAAAAGGATTTGGAGAGAGAATTTAATTTGTACACTTATGATGAAAAAATATATTAATCATACCTATAACTCACAAAAAATAATCCATTCTCTATAAATAAAATTTCATAATGCATATCAGATTAACCATATTACATAACCAAAATTATTTACATTAAAAATTAAAATAGTACTGAATATTTATAATGGAAAAATTTTATTGAATTAATAATATCCATCATATATCTCTGCGGTTAATACAAACAAAATTTGACAACTTTTATTTAAATTCACTATTAATGATCCCTATCCTGGAAAAGATTATGTTGAACTAAAATAATTTTCCTCTGCTAAATTACCAATTAGAAAATTTTCATATTACAAATTTATGCTACATATATATATATATATATTATAAAATTATTCTATTATTGTAAGAAATTTTTTTATTACCTCATAATCTTTTAAATATTAAATAAAAAATAAAAAAACAAAAAATGGACCAACTTATTAAATACCTAATAATTGAACCATCATATTTTACACTACATCAATGAAATATACTATGGCTGCATGAATATGACACAATGGAATATATGAAAATAGTATTTTTTTTAAATTGGTCTTTATGAATGTTATCATTTTCCACTTATCATCCAATAAAATTCCACACTTTCATTTTACATTGTTATATAATTAATTCGTTAAGGTATATATATATATATATATCTTGCAAAGGACATCAATTTTTAAATAGATGAAACCTACAATATATTCCAATTAATTATTCTTTAGTGATATATTAAATTATGTCTTTTTTAAAATATATTAATCCATGTAAATAATATGATTATCATAAATATATTTAAGGAAATACATAAAGAGACTACTAGTGATTAATTTCATTAATTTATAAAATTAAATATCAATGATAAATACAATTTTTAATATTTAAAACATTAACTGGACAATAAATTTATTTAAACACCAAATATAGAGTCTGAACTTTTACTACATTGTATTCTCATAGATTTATCACAAACCAGAATAATACTATAAAAATAAAAAATACTATTTTAATTAATGTTAAATTTTTTAAATTAAATTGAAAACATCTTATAGGAAATTTCATTGAATAATAATTGATGGAAGTATAAAATATTTATATGATGTTTCAATGATATAGGGTGATTTAAAATTTGACTTTTAAAATTGTTACCTGGTAGATAAAATTACATTATGACCACTAAAATTGTTTCTTGAATACTATAATAGTCAAATAATAATTACCATCAATTATATATTTACATTCTAATCATGTATAAAAACTATTCAAATCAGTAAATAAACCTTTCAAAATACTATGTAATAATTATACAATCAATTAATGATAATGTATCTTAATGTATAAATTCCCAGTAATTTTTTTATAATTTTATAAAAGAAAGTGTATTTTAAATACAAGAACTAAAAATTAAAATTACATAATCTTGATGATTAATTTTGAAAATATGATTTCATTATGGAAAGAAATTTTTTTTGAAAAATTACTGGTGATATATTGTTAATTTTAATGAATATTAAAATATAATGGTGAATTATAAAATATCGGTTACATATTTTATATGTATCATACATTAAAAAAAGGTATATAAATAATTGTGGTTTATAAATGATTTATAAAATTTTTAATGTGTAATTTAATATTATATCATAATATCATTACTAAAATATGGAAATCCAAATCATCATTTAGAGAAATATTATTTTATTTTAAAATTTGATTCTAAATCACCTCTCTCCTTCACATATGAAGACATCCATAACAACCCCCATTTTCCCTCACATATACCTTATTAATTGAGAAATAACATCTTGAAATAATTTCTTAATTCGTTAGCTATTTTTTGGTGAATCGAGTATTTTAGAAAGACTATTATTTAATCCCAAGAATTATATCAAAATTGGACATTCAAAGGAAGTGTTAAACTATCGAAACAAAAAACAATTATTTTTACATCATCTTCTACCTGAAATATATTAAAAAATCATGATATAATCAAATCAACAACATTAATATAACAAATGTTTTATTCTATTAAGGAAATATTCATTATCTTACCCCCCTGCATTTATCAAAAAATTAAAACATATCCCATTCTCTTATTAGTTATTTATCTCCGCTATTTATGTGTTTACATATTCTAGTATACATTAAAGAAGATTTTTATATTATAATATGTTATTTTTTCAAATAATTGACAATTCTCTTTTATTTGTTATGATTTATTATACATTAATTAAATATGTTATTAACTTGACTATAAATAAACTATCATTTTCAGTTTTACCAGCTACAAAATGATATAAAACCATGTTTAATTTAATAAATAAATCATAATGATTCAATGAGATATTAGTTTCTTGAAAAAATGTTATATATGTAATGAATATACCAAAATATATAGAATCATGTGATAATATATGAGAGCCTTTATCATCATGGAAATACAACAGTACATAACATTGCATAAAAAATTAAAAAAATAATAGTATCATAATTAATTTATTTAAACATATATTTTAAATTTGAATAAAAATTAATATGTCTTTGAAACAAGTGAATAGTGATTTTATGGAATCCATTTATATATTTTTTTCTTCAATTTACTATCTCTAAAAAACTCCACTCAGAATATGGTACATTAAAAAACAAATTTCATTGATTTTATTTTAAATTATGACATATTATATATTATTTCAAATATTATATTGATTTACTAGTACAATAATGAAAATAAAAAAATGAAACAATTATGATTTGTTATTGTTAAAATTGGAATTATACTATTGATATGGAAAATAAAACATACTATTTAACATAATCAATGAATAAAATGTTTGAGGAATTTTTCTTAAATTGTGATTATGTTTTGATTATATATAGAACATGGAAGCTATATACTAGTGTAATTATATTATGACAAATTTCTTCACAGCATTGGGTCACAGTGAATCATTAAAGTACAACTAATTACAGATATTATTATCCCATACTTTCTAAGAAAATATAGACTAAAAAATATTAAATGATTTATAAAAGTAACATTAACAAATAAATAAATAACATATTATAATAAATAGAACATAAAATATTAAATAGTCGTCATTAATATTAAATAGTGTTCATGTGATATATAAATTTATTCTCTTTATGTGGAGAGAGACATATATGGAGGGTGATGTCATCATGATAGGGTTGTTCCTTTCATAGCCTTTATTAATTTAATATACTATTTCTTTATGGTATCTATTTTAAAATATGTATTATCATATAATATTAAACTTTTTCCTGAGGTTTTTAAATTTTATTTCATAGTATATGTTTTCTATTTCTACTCATCTGTATTCTAAATTCATACCATACATTATTCATAATATTTTGGTCACATTATTTATGGAATATGTGGTTATACTCTCTATTATCCACTGCATCTTTCCCTTCCAATTTACGTGAATATATAATAATTACATTTTTAATTTTTTTGATTAATTATCATTATGTTTTTTGAGAATATTATTGCCTTTATTCTTCCCATACATTAATTTCTTTCTATAAAACATTATATCCTTTATAAAGGTAATATTTTCCAATATCTATATTCGAATAATAGTTTTATTTTTTAAAATATATTAATTTATATGTTCCATTATTGAAAAATTTTATTTGTAAATAGTAATTTTAAATAAATATTAACATTATTTTTATTATTATTAGTAAAATTTTGTTATTCTTACATTTTGATGCTAACATTTATCTATGTTATGAATATTATTTTCATGATTTTTCATCAACATTACAATCAATAAAATTTAATATTAAATTTTTATAAAATTATTTATCTGATTTGCATTATTAATTTTTAAAATATCATTTTAAAACAATCTTAATTTTATTTCTTTTCCTAAATATGATACATACCATATTTTGAAAATTTGTAAGGATTGTGCGATCTATTTCTTAAAGCATCACTAAATTCATGTCTTCTTGTTGAGGATTTCTTGTCGAAGATTATACACTTTAAAGTTAAACCAATTTTTATCATTCCTTATTTTTTTATTTCCTCAAATATTATTTTTTTCATAAGTGTATCCTATGGTCAATTAATACGATTATTCATTACTGATGTTCTAATATATTAGTAGAGAAGAGAAAATGAAATCATTGTGAGGGTAATGATATTTAATTTCCATTTACATTCTATATATTTATGTATTAAAAAATTTAATCCTTTCTTGTAATTCATTTCTACTATTAACACCATTTAATTTAGTTATTTGATAGAATTATACTCCCCTAAAAACCTAAAAATTCAATCTACTGAGAAATTTTTTTAGATAACAACATCACCCTTATCATATATTGTGTGATTAAAATATTATTTACTATTACTATTGATGGTTATTTTCCATGAGAATACACTATATCATATAATGACCATTTCTTCCATAGGTTAATCTTTCTACTTTTTTTACATATTTTTGAATAATTTATTTTCCTTGTGGAATATATATTTATGGATATATCATTTAAAAATTTTCTAGGAATGGATTATATATCACCGAAATACATTTGAAAATTCTTTATATATCCCATTATTTTTTTAATGAACCAGATTCAATTTATTTTTTCCCTAATATTCATAGATGTCATTGTGATATCTTCATGATATAATGAATTTTTTATCGTTGTGAGCCCTCACATGTTTTATTATTTTCAATTATTATGTATACACAATATTCATTTCTTGCAAATAAATGACTTCTGTAAGGGTTAGTTTTAAAATTCCCACACATGAGGTGTAACCGCTCATGGAATTCTATGATAGAAATATTCAATGATTTCATGATAAAAAATTTATGAACATTATATCATCATAAAATATAACTATATCATTATTATTTTCACATATTATGATTTAATGTTCTTAATATGTTAATCATTATATTGAAAACATGAGCATGCCTCTGACTACATAATAATATAATAGAAATAACCTATATCAATCATTTATTATGATTTAATTGTTACTATGAATTTATGTTAACTCATTTTTTATGTTTCTAAAGAAATCCTTGTGATTGTCGGATATAAAAAAGCCCAATTATTTTATATGTAATAATTCAATATTGGATTAAATTATACAGAATATGTATATGATTATCATGTTTCACATCCCAATTTCCTACAGATAATGGTAATTTAATATTGGGTGTCATTTTTAATTCAAGATATATATGAATCATAATCCTTCTATAACACTAGAAATATAATTACATGTTGGGGGAATACAATTGTAATTAGTGTTAAGTTTAGTAATTTTTAAAATTGGAATTTCATGAATTTCCCTATAATACCATAGATATATATTAATGTTTTATAGAGTATTAGATTCTGTATAAATATTATGCCAACATAGGTATAACATTTCACCATATATTAATGTATTTTCTAAAATATAAATATCAATTTAAATATAATTTATATTTTTTTTGTGGTTCACATATATAATACTATGAGTTAAAACGTTTTTGTCAATGAATAATATTAAAATGAGCTAATTTTATTATGCGGTATAATCTAATATATTGTATTATTGATGAAAAATTTCAGAGTTTTTCTTCATCAAACTATATAATTCCACATTAAAATATTAACATTTGTTTTATTTTAAGAGATATGAAACAATATTTTTTTACATGTTAATTATTTTTTATAATAATATTAAATACGTTTTTATCTAAAAGATATTAATTCAGGAAAATTACCCAATATACTTAAATCAATTTATAGATATATATAAATAGATAATCACTAATATATATAATAAATGTTATGCATTATATATAAATTATTAATATAATACATTAAATAAATTGTAACAAAATTGTATGACAAACACAATTAAAAAAACATTGTTTTAAATTTTGGATTGGCATAGTCTTTGAAAACTATTGTGGATATGGATAACACATTAGAAATAAAACATGCAACTAAAAACAAGAATCAAATTTTTTAAATTATTTTATAGACAATAATAAGTGTTATTTTTGTTATATTGATATTTATGTGATTAAAATGAAATTATATCACGTTAAAAGGATTTATGATCGTTTAAAATGCCACCACTATAATAGTAACTTCATATTTGAAATATTAAAATTTCAATTATAAAAGAAACATTTCCATTAGAATGGGAAAATCACAATAATAGTAAATTATATATTTTATTAAAAATGAAGTATACAATTAGAAGATTGGAAATTTTAATTTTTTAAAAATCATAAACCAATTACTTGATCAATGTTTCAAATTATTAGTAAAATTGTATATTTTTATTTAATAATTTTTTATAGTATTCAATAAAATTATAATTTACACAAAAGAAGTATATATTTAATTAATGGATTTATTTTTTTGAATCAACAGAGAAACTTTTTATAATGATTACAATTTGATACTTTTAATTGCATAAAAGTATGTAGGTGAGTTGGGAAATTCCATATAAGTATCATAGAAGAACCATATTTTGGAATATTTTATATAAATAAATTATCTATGTTACTAGATGATATATGAATATTTCAAAATCTTATTTATTATAAATAAAAATTTAAAATACTGTTTATTTATATGTTTGATATATACATTAGGAAATAATATATTATTCTAAAAACATTTCATCCTCCTATTACAAAAAAACGGTTGCAACAAAATTTATTCTCAATTATATATTCTTTCATTTCCAAATCCTATAAAAAATCCATTCCCAACTCCCGAATTCATGTTTCTATGGTTCTTTTCTTCCAAAAATAACCTTTTATAGGCCCATCCAGTATATCAATGGGGTACTTATAGTGCTATCAGAATACAATATCAACATAATTATTTTGGTTTTTTTCTTCATCAATAACATGAATGTCAATTCTAAACATAATGATGTTATCAAATTAGTATCATAGATATAATATTTTTCAAAAAATATTGTTACACTATCCATTACCAAACTCCATCTCAACGATTAAAAAAATAAATACGTCGCCAATATTTGTGTTGGTTCAACTCCATGTATTATGTATTTGTGTTTCATAAATGTATACATGGATACATATAATATAATATTACGATAAAATAATGGTACAAATAACAAAATAAAATCATTTTTTAATTTTATATTATTAAATAAATTATATATTAAAAAATTAAAATAAATTGTCGTTTTTTATACCACCTAAATAAGAAATTTACAAAACAACATTTAATAGAATTCATAAAACCTACACTTGATAATATAAATTAAATTTTACCCCTTTGTAAACAATATATTTTTATTGTAATATTGTTTTTTATATCTTCTGAAGTATAATGTTGACCATTATCACTGTGATAATATAACACCCCACACTACCAAATAAACATGTTGAGTTAATCAACATAGACATGAAGAGATTGATAAGATCTTGAAAATTCATGTAAAAAAAATAACATGATAATTAATAATGAATAATATTTTTTTAAAACATAATTTATTAAATCTATTTAATTATTATTTTTTACATTATTTTCACCACATGTAAAAAAAACTAGCACACCATGGTAGGATTGTATAACCTGTGTGAGTGACGATGTTTTTAATTAATATTTTTTTTGGAATTAAAAAACTGTTTTCACAAAGAACTGGGACATTAATAATCGTATTATGTTATCTATATGATTAAAAATCAATATAATAGGAATAATATTAGTACAACGAATCATTTTGAACACAAATAGTTATGTAATAATTACCATTTAATTATATTACTATACAAAGGGAGCTATAGAACAATGGTCATCATATCCCAAAATAAGTGAGTTGAGGAACATCAAAACAATAAATGAACATATTATAATAAATTTATTATTACAAAATAAATTAAAATTATTATGGTACAATAGTATTGGTGTAACCTATTTAATTTATCTATTAAAACATATAGGTACATCCTAAATGAGGTAGGACATGAGATGTCGACTTTTACCTTCTGATAATTATTTTATTCCAATTATTGTTTCTATATGGTCTACAATATATTTTATAAACTAGATTTTGAACATTAAAATAAAAACAATTGTTTAATTTGAGTTATTAAAAGATACCATACCTGTGATTCAAATTAAAATTTTATACATTACATTATTATTAAGGATTCATTGACAAATCATTCACTTTATTTTTGTTTTACTCTAAATCACCCTTTATATCATGCTATTTTTCTCTCCCTTTCTAATATAACTAATTTATTAGATTTAATATTCTTTATAAATCATTATTATTTGTATATTCATGCCTTTATATCTAAACACATTTCATTTGTTTATGTAAAAAAATATTAGGTTTCTATGGGAATATTTTCCAATTTATATCTTCAACTGAAATTTTATAATATATTAAAGAAATTCATATATATGATTAATTACTCAGAAATAATATAATTAAAATAATTATTTGAAATTGATTTTAACATATCTCTAATAATATTCTTGAATTTAATTTATTCCTCTCATGATATGACATGTTCACTTAACATTATTGAGAATGCTTTTATGGGTTCTCCTTTATTTCCGTAAATGTCATCATGATTAAATTTCAAAGGATTTTTCTTAGTGATATTTACGTTTTAGGTTAAAATAAAATTTTAAAATAATATATTAATTATATAATCTCAAAATGTTGATATATTACTTTAAATTTTATTAAAGGTTGTGCAATTATTTGCATCAAATATCTAACGTTCAAAGATATGTGCAATAACCTTTGATACGGGGGATTATTGTTTACATTCTATAAAATTAATTTTAACCATTTTAATTCCATATAAATATTTTATCATATCTTTTCAATTAATAGATATATATATACATATTTTAATTTGATAATCCTCAACACATTAACACATTATGTGAACAAGAAATTAATTATATAATGACTTGTCATATTTTTTAAAGTATTTCCTCCAATAAGGATATAGAATATTAATTGTAATATTGATGATTAAACGACATATATACACACTATATTGTACAAGTAAATACACCAGTATATATATTGAAAATAATCTTCTATCATATTACATGTATTTGAGTATTTTGATTGTGATATCTACAATGGATCATACTAGTTTACAATGTTTCCTTCCAACAAAATATAATTAAAATGATTAAAAATATAGTATGGATGTCACTACATAAACAAATCTGATATTTTCCCCCATGAACATGAAATTAACTACTAATATAAGTTCTATATTAGTTTCATAGACTTTAGTTTTATTCTTCAACTTTATATTCAATGACATTGACTACCACATAATGATTTATAATTATATATACATGACAATCATCTTCTCAGTTAATCTTCAACTAATTTTAATATAAAACATAAAATCTTAATAATTGATTCACCAGATCATCTATTTCAATGTGATTTCATCTTTTCTATCTTTTGTGCTCATATGGTTAGTTTCTAACTCATTCTTCGATACACAAAAATCTCTGCTAATTTATTAATTCGTAATGTTTATTAGAAACTATATGTTTCATATTATTTCTCTTTATATGTTTCATGGGGGATATTTACATATTTTAAGTGGGACTATTCTATGGTTTCTAGTAGCATGATATACTAACTACCAATAAGTAAATAACACGTCTATATTAAATTCACATTCAATCTGGGTCAGTGGTCATCATTGAATCCTTAAAGAGAAAAATTATTACTCATCTAAAATTCTTCCACAACATCCATGTATATTTTCATTCATTGTGTTATGAATTTTATCAGGAAATAAAAGTACCTAGTGTAAAATATCATTGATGGAATGCGTGATTATCATGTTTCTCGAAATCATTATAGTCATAACTTGGTCTGTCTCAAAATGGAGTAGACACCACTTAACTATCTTTTTCTTTGGTATCAGATATTGATCATTTATTATAGGGAGTTATTATTCTCCACTGTATTATGATAAAATTAATAATAAAATTATAGAAAAAAAATTCCTCTGAAATAAATTTTGATATTTTTTTCACAGAATAATTTCATTGGTATGATTTGAAATTATTTTTTATATTATCTTTCTAAAAATATAAAAAATAAAATTTCACAAACCAATGAAATTTATAAATAATTATATATATTATAATTTATTATTTTTATGATCATCCCTTGGACTAATTTATTTCAATTTATGGATTTTATTTTTTGGGGATATTACTTTTTAGTATTTAGAAAAATATTGAAATTACATTTACATTTCATAGTCAATATATTTATTCTTTTTAAAAAATTGTTACTTTTATATATACATAAAAAGAATCATAAACATGATTCATATGTACTTTATATATGGTATGAAATTACTACATATTTCTTCTTCTCATAGAGATACTAAAATTCATTCTATTTATTCTCTAGTACATTTTCCTATTCATAAAGATAATTACATTCATTATAAAGAGGATTAATAGATTCCTATTTTCCATTATTTGTTTAAGAGTGACTACTAAATTTGATTCTACAGTATCAAATAGATACAATCTAATTTCCAATTTTCTAGGCTTTACCTATTAATGACTTTTACATATAAATATTTGTTACTCATACATATTCAATTAAACTTAGAGAATTTAAATTCTATTATTCCTACTACAATATTATTTTAAATAGGAATGTATTTTTTAACTTGAAAAACTTTGATAGGAATTTAAAAATTATTTCTGAGTTCTTACAACACTTTTATATAATTTTAATGTATATCCATTCACTCTAATATTCATTATAGAAATTAAAATGACATAGGAAATTATCAAATTGTTTTGAAAACACATCAACTGAATTTTAATGTCATTTTTTTAGATAAAAACTATTATTTTAATATTTTAATAAAACTTCACAACCACTATAATTATAATTTCACACATAAAATTCTAAACCATTCATAAATTTAATATTCTACATTTAACATATCTAAACCACATAGTATCAATTCCATATATTCCATGGATTGATTCTTATATTTTCAATAAATATTTATTTCTTCAGTCAGAGATCATGAATATATCTATATTCTATAAAATAAAACCATTATTTATAAAGATCATGAATCAATTACTAATATTTAATTATACACATCTAGTAAGACATGAATTTTATTATATAAAATCATGATCATCAATAATCAGATATAGAGACTTACATTATTATTCTTTTACTCTTAGTATTCAATTATGTAGAAAACATTTCCCATTTTCATGGGTAGCACCATCAAAATTATCAATGATCACTTATTATATCACCCAACATATATTTCAGTTTCACATCAATATAGAAACCTACATTATAGAAAAAAATAAAATCATAATAATCTATTTTCCTCTTCAATAACCCTATTTTTTATTAGACCACTAAATACATATATGTTAATATTCAGTCATATCAACTCATTTAGTATCCCCTTTTTTTGAAAATATATGAAAATGTGATTATGTATGTGATCATCTTACTCATCTTTATTCAACATTAATGATTTAAAACATAATTTTGTATCTTTTAATTTAAACTTATTGGTTGAGTAATGGTTCAACACATTTGATAAGGATTTCATCACATTTTACATTATAAAATAAGTATTCTAAAAATATAATCATTTTGTTTGATAGCGTGTATAACACCCAACAACTTCCTTAAACGACCCATGAAATGTGTTAAATAAATATGACCACTATAACATTTCCATTTAATTACTGGGTATTCATATGATACACCGAATTATGGAATATATATAGAGGTCCTAATAAATTCAAATTTATATATAAATATATAGTAAATAATCACAAAATTTTACAGTATGGTTATCTTACACTTCACAATAAATTTTCATCAAAAATTGTTTTTTATTTCATTTTATGTTTGGGAAATTTAATTAATTTATATAACTATTATAATTTTTTTATAAAAAGTATTATAATTTTAAAATCCGAATCTGAAAAAAAAAATCTGGTACAATATTTTAATTTGTCAAAAAGGGAAATTTTTTAATAAATAGTAAAAAATTCCACCTTTTGTAAAACAATAATATCTTTTATGTAAATTATTATATTTAGAAGTAAAATTTTTATTTCCATTTTATTTAAAATTAATATATTTTTTATATATTTAGATTTTAAATAATTAATTACTTTTCAATATTCATTATACTTGATTTCAATTTTTTTTATTTTTAGACTTAAACAATATTTTTATAAAAAATATTAAATTCATAATATTCATCCATTTTAATGATTTAAAAAACCCTAATATGGAAATATTTAAATAAAATTTACAATAAATATATATAATTATATGATTTTATATACATATAATTATGATCATTAGTTATATAGTTATTGTAACATCAACTTATGCATTAAAAATGGATATAATTAAAAACAAAATTTGTACTCAATTTGTATGTTTATTGTTAAATTACATTATAAAAAATCATTGAGTAAATTTCATAAATGTTATAAAATATTCTAAAGTATCATACTTTATATTTTATAAAATGATCAAATTAATATTTTTTTATAATGTTTAATAAATATAATAAAATTGATTAATATCGATTAAGGATAAAACATGGATTTTCTTGTAACCTAATCATCTAATGATATTAATTTTTCAGAAACATTATATTTTTATAAAAATTTATATTTAATATTAAGAATAAATGGGTCTAAAATATCTAATAAGGATAAAATTAATTTATACGTAAAGTTTATATTACACAAGAAAAAATAATAATTTTTCTGGTGAGAAATAAAATGGTAAAAGTGAATAAAAATAAATGACATGGAGTAAAATGATTTAAACATGATTATTTTTGTGATGTGTATGTTTCTATTGGAATAAAATTCCATCCTCTAAATTATTTATCAATTTTAGTGGTGCAATATGTGATTGTGACTTCCCATTAATTAATTTTTTTTGGTACTAAAAAAGTAAACTCCTCCTTAGATATAAATGAGAACTACCTTCCTTGATTTAATTAAAAATTAAATAAATTTTTTCAAAACCAACCCCTAATAATAACACTCAAAAAATTATTAAGAACATTAAATTAGTTATTTATCTTCCTAAAATCACAATCCTAGGGTCCTTAATTTGAGATCCAAAAGAGGGGTTTCTAAGAGAATATAATTATATTCATGAAGATCAATTTTTAACTTCTTATTATATAACCAAAAATTATCCATTAAAAATTAAAATGTAATAACAAAAATAAATATAATATACAATAATATTATTAATTTTATGGAATAATGATCATCCATATCGTCCTCCATCAAATTAGAAACAAATCTAACGTTCAAGTGTATAGTAGACTACCAGACCATGAACTGATGTAATTTTTGTTCGTTACTTAATCACATGGATAGAAAGAATTATATAAATAATAAATGTATATGATACATATGAAATGGTATTAAATATTTAATATTATCATATCATCCAATTAAATACACTTTAAACCATTAAGGGAGTGATATTGTCACTTGTGTGTACATACAACCTACCATCTCCCTGAAGAGATATGATTCATTTTTTTCTTAACATTCATTAAGGGTTTCAAAAATGAATCAAAATAATATATATTATTTTTAGAATATTTTCATAATTCTTTAGTTGATTTATTTATAACTTATGTAATAGAACTAGAACTTTTTCCAAATAAAACATGCTAGAGAAGATGAACTAGTTAACCGATGAAATAATGGAAAAAATAAAATATTATCAATTAATGGTTTAAAAGATGTTACAGAAGAATAAAATATAATATTATAAATATTAATATTGTTCATATATATTAATTACGTATTTAATATGATTATACAATATTTAAAATCATGTTCTACTAAATGGGAACCATGAGGTATGGGACTTCATACCAATTTCCCATTATTGAGGCATATTTTAATGTTTTGATCCTAAAATATTGTATATTTGGTATATAAAACCCCTTTTACTTGTAATATGTTTAATTATTCACAATTAATTATAATTTATGTTTCTATTTTAATTATTTCATCCAAGGGGATTTGACATGAATGTTACCAAGTGGGTAAGAATATCCTAACTAAATTTATTTTCACTATATTAAGTTAATTATTAATTTCATTTGAGATTATAATATTATGAGTGAAAAAAAATTCATTCTCATATGTTATATTTGAAAACATTTTATCTGGATTTACACATTATACACATAATTTATCCATTGATTAATTTTCATTTTAATGTTGTGATCATTGTAATGGTTTTTTTTCTCAAACTGTCTTCATAGAGAAATATGTTATGTTTTAAACCAATAATATTTTATAAGGTGTATTTGAAACACCATTATTATATTATATGACAAATATCTATACATTTAGTGAAATTAATTTTTCACCTGATTTTAGTTTTTATCGGGGTTATGATTATAATTTTATCAAATTTATAAGGGTTTATTTAACAGTCTCATTGTTATATTTGATTATTTATATTTAAGTCTACATTTATAGAAATATTTTATATGTCCTTCACAAACCCAATATATATTATTATCCCCAAGTTATTCAGGAATTATTTAAGTAAGATAACCTTTTATAACACTTTAGTAATTAAAATTGTTGATAAATTCTTTTTAAAGAGAAGTAGATTTTATTTCTATCTTTGTTCAAAAATAATTATTCTTCTAAAACCACATATCGGATATACATACACTTTTTTTACTTTTAGTGTTATTTGATTGACTAGGGAAATATTGATAAACCTAAATTATTTACTGAATATAGATATTTGGTGATATCACATATTGTTGGTGAACTAAATAAATCATTTGATAAATGTAGAGTGAATTAAAAATTCAGTTATGGTTGGGGCCAAGAATTATATATCCCCTTGATGCATTAACAAGTATCATGTCACAAATCTAAAGTTTGAATTAAATTAGTCTATAACCATAGTATTAATATATCTCATGAAATGTCTATAAAGTAAATATATCATGATGTCTGAGACAATGAAATCTAATATTAATAATTTCATTGATAAAAATGATATAATAATCAATGAGATTATCCATTCATGCATTTTTTCTCAAGTAATTGATTATATGGAATGTGTTTTTCCCTTATTTACCATTCTATATTGAATATTCCATATATAATCCTCACAGTAACATTTTTTATCAAATTAAATATGGTTATAATTATTTACTTTGACATATTGATTATATCTAATTGTTTTATGATATCTTCTACAATATTTAACCATTAATGGAAATCTGATCTGACATTCATTTTATTTCGATTATCCATGATATGAAGAAAGAATTTTTTACTACATTTATGGAATAAGAATATTTACGACCATTATGTTTTATTTTATGGATTAAAATGTAATGATAGATTCAGGTAAGTGTATATTTTACCAATATTGATACACTATTTAGTCCTTTGGGATGTGATCTATTATATATATAATCAATATAAAAATGCCACCACTATATTTGGTCCTTTGGGGTATTTTTATTTATATTTGGTATCAAATAATGTTTTGTACAAACCATGGAACTGTGTTTAGGGAAATATAGATTAGTGAATATATAACTATTTTATAATTTAAAGATAAGTATAAAAGAACATGATAATGTTTTCATAAGGAATTTATTATTCTATTTTACCTGTAAAACATTCTAAAAACGATACTGCATATATGCATGGTTCTGTAATAGTTATACCTAGGTGTAAAAAATAAAAAATCACCCTACATGGAATTTATTTAGTCATCACATAGTGCATAAAATAATTCCTTAATGTGCCCCTATTTGACACTCCCAAGGGATATTAATATAATAATTCTCATTTTCATTAAGACCAATTATGATGGATTTTAATAGATGACGAAAATTAAGGACCAAGGTTAAACTTCACATGTATTATATTAAAAATATTGTTTCATGATTTAAATGTCTTATAAATGATTACCTTGTTATCCAATATGATTATTGTTTCTCACACTATGTGTTTTGGTCTTATTAAATATATGAAATGTGAAGGAATCATGTTATCATTGAATATGATCAAAAATGTTGTGAAACTGTGGAAAACCATAGGATGATTATTGTAGTGAAATATATCATGAATATACTGATTCATTTTCAATGAGATATGATAATCAACCTACACCTTAACGAACTCTTAGAATCGCCAAATAATGGAATTGTGTAGTCTAATAAGAGCTCATGTGGTAGTGAAGATGTAAGAATGATGGATTAATTTGTTTTATGTAATAAATTCAGAAAGAGACACCATATAAGATTTCTTATTGGAAAAATAGAATTCAATATGTGTTGAATTTAGGGGAATATGGAAATTAATTTTAGAGGAAAGGTATAGATTTTAATATAAGGTATTAAATTTCATCCATGAATACATTTAGAGAATGTTGTCTTGAATGATGGGAACCTAGGATTTATCATATTCAATTACCCATTAATGGTTGATCCAGATGCTAAAAAGGACCAATGTTAATGTAAAATTGTTGATGTTTTTATGTTTCATGATTCATGAACTCTCTTGAAAATTTATATTTTTACTAGTGAAATTTTGGTTATAAGAATCATGAAATGACTAAATAATATGTTATTTTTGACGGAATATATGTCTCCATTTATGATTAAATTAACAATTAATCATACCATCATAGGTTTATATATTAATTATTGATCATAAGTTAAATTTCTTAAATACCCCTTTTTAGGTTTTATGTGATGGGGAGTTTATTACGACTATGGGTATTTTGGGAGACTTTTATGTCAGTAAAACCCATCAATTTAATATATGATTTAGAGAAAATATATTTAAGAAAGAATATATTTAAATTTTTCTGGAAATAAGGCTATAGTTATTGGTAAACATTATTTTTTCCATATAATTGATGTTATTTTAACTAGAGATAATTATAATTTTGTAATGTTTTGGTAATTATGTTAGTAATGTTTTGGAAAAATAAAAACCCACTTTCTAGTTGACAAACCATTGCATCAGGAAAAGATGCAGTTCTTGAACCCATGACTAGAGGGTTAAAAGGGTGAATCACCTACCATATGAAAACATGATTTATTGGTAAGTATATTTTTTTAATTATAGAATCATATGAAATGGATTAATTTTATTTTTTGTGTGTTGTTTTTGAGGTTATAGAGATTAACATATGACATTGTTTTACTTTTTATAACTTTTTTTCCCTAAATATTTTGGGACATCAAAAAGAAATTGTAATTATTATATTGGTATTATAATACATTAAAAGATAAATTTATTTCTACAGGTTGAAGAAATTTTGTATTATATATTCATTCCCTAAGTAAGAGGTAAAGTGTAAATTGATCAAACCACAACCAATGGTTGATATTTTTTTATGAAAATATAAATATATAATTTTGTATGTTTATTTGAATTCACTATTTCAGTATCAATATAATCCCTAAAAATTAAGAAATAGATCTTAAAAGAAAAATTTTATCATACTACCTTCATATTCAATGAATCAATGGTCATATAACTCATCAAGGATTTATGGGTTTTTGGTCTTTGATATTATGTTGAAGATTAAATTTTTTCGGGCCAATGATCTCTATCAAACATATTAATCATTTATTATTTTCTTCCATGTATATTATTTTAATTACCATCAATTTTATTCCACATGGAGGTCATGTTACGTGTTATTCAATATTCCCTTTATATTTTCCATTCCAAATTTTAAATTTATATTTTAATAACCCTTTTATATTGTGCGTTTTTAGAAATAGAATATTAAAATTGAAACCCTTCATTTCTAAATGCATGTTCAAATTATGAAGAAGAAATTTATTTAATGTGTGAAAAACATAACACCTTGATGTTATAAACTAATAACATTGTGTTCGATACCATATACAACACATAACACAGATCTTAAATAAACCAAAAATAAAATCTATGTGTGCTTAATCATACTTGAGGAGTCCTAATCCTGAGACCTCCATGATACTCCTCAATGAAATAAAAACTAGTCTAAGCCCCATCGGGGCCCCAATTAGGAAATTTTTTAATTATAAAATGGAAAATTTCCTAGGTTAAAAACAAATAAACAAGTTAAAAATTAAAATTGAAAAAGTAAGTAAAATTAGAGTATATGAAATAAATCTTTCAAAAGATATTTATTTTTTGTATCTTTAGAGTAAACTTATCTTTATTAAAATTCAATATTTTTCAATTTTGGAGTAACTTGGTGTCGGAGTGACTTCAACATTACTGAATAGTTTGGGGTAATTTCAGAAATTTCAATACTCCTAATTTATAAAAGGGATCTCTTGAAGAACATTTGTTTACACCCGTCATGAAATTTTGACCGACAAACCCAAGGAACAATATCTCCCCAACAACTATTTCCAAATTTGAGTGGTATTGTTTCCCCAAAATCACTATAAAATGGTCATAAATGAGATATCTAAATATTTTTTTTCTAATAGAAGACAACAATCATCCTAATAATCTTTTTTCATATTTATTAGTCACATTAAATTATGTATCGAAAATTCCAATATAACATAAAATTATCTCTAAAATACTTGGAGCTTATTTTGATGATTTTATAATAATTATCCATCTCATACCTAATAAATTATAATCAAATATATCACTTGTGTGTATAGTAGAATACATCCTAATGAACTGTAGTAATTTTTTTCCATAAAAATGTAACATGGATAGTAATATGAGGTTAATAATAAATATAAATTATATATATGACAAAATATTAATAATTTAATATTAATAGGTCATTTACTTCATTCCCCATTAACGCATTAAGGGAATGATAACGTTTCTTGTCCGTTCATAAAGCCTACCGTATCCCATGAAGAAATGTCATTAATTTTCCATTTCCAACATTAATTATTGGTTTTAAAAATATATAAAATTAATAAATATGATATTTAAATAATTATAATAATTATATATATGATTTTCCTACATTATATTCACAATAATTGGACCATCTGCGAATACACATGCATGAGAAAAGTAAGTAGTTTTCTACTGAAATAGTTGAATAATAAAAGATTATTAACAAATGAGTGATAAGATGTCATAAGAGGACTCTATATGATATTACTAAAATGAATATATTTCCATAATAAATTAATAAGGTGTTTAAAACCATTATAATGGATGTTATTGAACATTACTGTAAAGGGATGTGTTAGGTATGAGAATTCATCTTAATTTCGCTTCGTTAAAGAATATTGTTATGTTATGGACCTAGATTGTTTTATATATTGTACATATTACCCATTTATTATATAATATTATAAATCCTACATAATTTATGGTAATTTATCTTTATATATGAACTATATCATCCATGGGGATATTAATTCAATGTTACTAAGTAGTAAATAATTTCATAAGTCAATTTTTCTTCATTGGTCCATACTACATCTTCATTCTATTTGATAATGTATGATTATTCATGTAATTAAATCTGAATATATTGTTTTTTTATTTCCACATATTTTATGTGGGGATATATTTGAAACATTTAATCCATTCATTGATAAATTCCAACTTCAACATTATGATTATTATATGGGTTTCTCTTCTCAAGTTGTATTCTTTTGGATATATGTTATGTTTTACACCAATATTCTTTTATGAGGTGTATATAATTATTGAATGATATGTTCTATAATAAATATCTTCATACGGATTATATTCAATGATTCAATTTCTCTTATTTCGTTCAAAAGAGTAATGATTAAAAACTTTTTATAGTTGTGTGGGATTATATAATAATCTCATCCAAATTTGATACTCATTATGTTTATGACTCTGTCAACATAGATATTTTTTTTTAATTTTTTAAAAAATATTTTTCCTTCTCCATTTTTTATTTATGATTTTTTCATGTAATATTACCATTTTTCACTTTTTTACATATAATTATAAAAAAAAATTATTTTGTAAAAATTAAAATATTTTTAAATTCTATCAAAAATATTTTTTTCAACCATATACACATTTTATATATATTTATATATTTTTTTACATTAGTGAAATTATTTTTATAAAATCATTTGGAGTCATATTTTACTTTTAGGTAGGTTTTGAAAGGAATCTTCACATTATTTTCCAAATTGGATACACTTTGACTATTCAAACAAAAATGTTAGAAAAATAATTATTTTAATGTACTTGGAATGTATGGAATTTTCAGATTTATGAACACTAAATTAAATTTAGATTCCATTAAATGTTTACAAGGTAATTTTCAAATACAATTTTGTCTCATAATATTTTGGAAGTTTGTTTTTGTAAATTGATTTTCATAGTGAGAAGGCTATTTTCCATAAGAACTTTTAAATGATATTTTTATAGCATTTATATTCATCAAAAATAAAACCCCATTAAATATAGTAATGAAAAACTTATTATTATGTCTATGGATGGTTAATGATTAGTTTTACAAGGGAAAATGTTGACATTCACTTTCTGGATTAATTTTTTTAATCGTTTACATTCTTGTGAAACATTAACATTTTTTTGATCATTATACATTACATTTCTCTTCAAAATACATATTTTTTATCAAGGATTTTTATGTTTATTAAACCATAGTTCATTTCTACATAATTTTTTTACATTGAAATACATTTTAGTTTTTAGGGATATATCGGAAAATTTGTATTCTTTATTCAATATGTAATTTTTTTGATAAAACATATTATTAATGAATAAAATAAATTAATTGATACATGATAAATTCACTGGACATGTAATTATGGTTATTTATTATAATTATATATCCACTCGATGCACTGATGGATCTCAGGAGATAAATTAGTAAACTACAACTACATATGTTATATTCCTTAGTTTTAAATAGACTTGTAAGAGGTCTTGATAGAATAGATATCATGATGTCAAATATTATAATTTTCCAATATAATTATGTTATCATTGCCCATGAAATTATTTAATTAATATTATACATAGATGAATTTCTTCCAATATTATTGATAAAATGTATTGTTTTTCGGTAATTTACTACTACATTTGTTATGCCTTTACTTATTGTAATTGCACATTTATTGATTAAATGGAAATTTTTTATAGTTATTTACGTTGAAATACTTATTATACATTTCAGATTAATAATATATTCCACTGTACATAACCCTTACTATGCATCTGGGCTTCAAGGGTTGAGGTAAAAATTTAAATGTGACATTAGTTAACAAGAAGTAATTATAAGAGATAAATATTAGGTATATAAAATAATAGTGAAGAATATACAAAAAAAATTCTATCACTAAAAATTAACATATTTCATATGTACCTCAACTATAACTTTCATGGGGATTTTCATATTGGATTAAACATAAATTCCTATACTCATTTTCAACAATCACACTAAAATTATAATGGCCCAGCCTTAAAAATTATATAATCTTGAGTTATGTGATGAATTCATATTGAGTATCATTTCACGTATAGATTTTTATAGAATTATGCAATAAATATTACATTACATTTCAATAATTACAAAGTAGAAACTTATACATAGTATCCATTTTTTTATAAAAAACAATTAAAAAATGTAACATATCTAGTCCCATGTTTTAGAAAACATGACTTTTCCTTGATCCCATACTTGACCCTATTCTTTTTTAAGTCCAATGAAAAACATATCAAAACTTGGGATGAACATAAAAATCTTCATAAGGGTTATAAATTAAGGAAAGAAAACATTATCAAATCAATAAATACCAATCAATGGAATAATACGTTCAAATCATAACATACCTCATGAATTCCTAAGAATTATGAATAAAACATAGAGATCATAAATCATAAAGGTAACTTATGGAATACATAACATACATACATTGTAGTTATCATAGCTACATAGGGTGTTAAATTGGAATACTCATCGCATTATATTCTCTAAATATCTTGAGTGAAACATTAATGTATACCTCTGTCTCATTACCCATTACATTGGAGAGTTATCTCGGGCTCACCCGCCCTAGGTTTATCTTGGAACCACCTATATACGTAAATAATTCCCAATAACCATAACATATTTATTACAAATAAGACATGAATAATATAATATATAACATTTCCACATTTATATCACAATATATCATTTCAAGATATTGACATATCAAGGATTTATCAAACAATTTTTAAATCCATTTAAAACATTTAATAAAGATATTTTTGAATAAAAGTGTCCCATACCACTTTGAATCTTTGAAATAAATATTAATTTCAAAACATTAATATCCAAATAAATAAATCCTAAAAACTATTTTTAAAACATGGACATTATGAGAATGATTTAGAAGAATAAATCATTAGAACATTTAAAGGGATATTTTAGTTAAAAAGTTATTAACCAATTGATAGATGCTTGAATACAAATTATTGATGAATAAAATTAATAATTTTTTTTAATATAATGAAAATAAAGGGATTCATGATATAATATGCCAAAGTAAAATATTAACACCCTATAAAAGTGAAATGGGGAATAACAACAATGAAGTCTCAATGGAATGTAAATTGTGATGAAATTACTTATAAAAACATTATCCTTAGATTCTGGATAAATCAATTACATAATAATGTGTGAAAAATATAAATACACTCAATATGATTAGATATTTAGTGTAAATCAGTCATAGGACATTCACACAAGTTATTTTTAAAACAACACAAATGACTTAGATGTTTAACTCAAGGAATGGAAATTGAGTTAAGATTACCCATATCATGTTCATATAAATGAAATGAGAATTTATTAATGGGGTGATTATATATATCAAAATTATATCCAGACAAAGGGGAGTGGAAATTTCGACATAATGAAATAAACAGTTATTCCACACATTATCATAGCATGAAATAATTAATAATAAAATATTATGCCATGGAATGGAAATTGGGTTACAAAGTTCCCTAACTGATTTGGTAACTTACTAATCATACACCACATGAATGAAAAATCATACAATGATGATTTAAATACCATTAAATTAAAGTATATTACACAAAGAATACAATAATGGGTAGTAAATACTCCACAAAAAATGAAATGTTGGAATATATAGAATGAATATCACTTAAATAAAAAGTGAGATCAAACCCCTTACCATGTTGTAATCAATCGAGTCGTAAGACCAAATGATAATAACAACCAAATGAATCACTGAATACTAGGAATATAAATATAACTATGATAATTTATATCCAATAAATGTACACAATACACCACATGAAATAAATATGTAGTGAACAATTGAAATCTCACAGAATAAAAATCTAGATAAGAAACCCCTTACCTTGTGTTCATCATGACTCATTTGTTCCTTGTTCTTCTGGAATAATATAATTATGTCAATTTTTACATGATTCATAAAATTTTTATTTTTTATTATTCATTTAATATAAATTTTTACCTTTCAATACAAATTATTAATTATTTGAGTTCATATCGGACATTTTGTCGATGTTCGGATTTGAGTTAAAAAATTGATCTTGTTATAGTTGCAATTTGACCATGTGGTCAAAAGTACATTATCTCCAAAATTATATTAATGATTTTGATATCTTTTATTTCATACATATATATATATATATAATATTCCATAAAATTTGGACATAAAGAATGAAATGCACCGTTCATGAAGACTGTAAGTTGTACGTACGCTTTAACAGTAGTTTTTTTTCATTTTTAAAGAAATGGAAATTAATGAGACTTAGGTATATTATAATTCCTGTATAATATAATTATAATATACATTACATGAGTTAATTAACACTAACAATTTTGTGAATTACATGTATGGTATGAATGAGTCATCTCACTTTGAGAAGGTGGTGGTCTACACTTCCTCAAATTATGTTATTTTATATTTACAACTTGAAATTCATAATGGTATGTCTTAGAAGAAGATTATAGAAGAATTATAGATAAAATAAAATAAAATATATATCACATATAAATATATTTCTGTCATAATGGCCTCCATAAGAGGTGGTAAGAGATGATTGAACAATAATCGTTTTGTGAGGCAGTAGTTCACCATCCACAAAAACAGTTAGTTCTTTACCCATTTTTAGGTGGTGTGTGTAACTGTAGTTAAAATAATTACCATAAATAAACCTAATATTTTTAGGATACTGGTTTTCATATAAAATAAATTTATAATATGATTTTAGGGGGTTTGATAAGTAAAATAATAGAAAAAAACTTAAGAGATGTTGTTACCTTTAAATCGGGTAACTGCCTTTGGTTTGAACCAAAATGATTTCTTAAAGTAACTTCTGCCTAGGGTGAGGCATATTGGTAAAATATAGGGATATTGGAGATTATTTGTGTAGAGGTTGGACGAGCCATGTGTAACGACCCAAATCCGGAGCCACTCAACTGGTGCCCCGTAACCGGCTCGCCATAGGACCTCAAGCGCATTTCCCCCAAATACCAGAGGATACTGACTTGAAGAGAGGGCCTTGGTGAGTCATTGGGGAATCTATACCCTCATTTGGTAAGGTATACAAGGGAAAGGAAATACTAGTCAATAGCGGAGGCAGTAAATATCTTACAATAACTGAAACTAAACAGAGGAAAAAATGAATATATATAGTAATGATGATAATGATGCAGTAGGTATAAGTACCTAAGGAAAGCAGCAAACAAAACAACGTGATAAAATAAAACTGAGAAACAAAGTACTAAATGTAAAATCAACTCCCATAGCATCGCAAGCCTAAGGTTGGTCCTATGCTCTCCAAATCCAACCAGTAATCATGTACATGGCGTAGAAGGGCCACAATCCCTATCCACCCCTGCAACCATATACCATGTTTGGGATGAAAAGAAGGACCCAAACAGGGTGTGAGACTAATCCCAATAGGAAACCACCACAAGATCTGTTCCCTACTCTCAGTTAGCAATATAACAAAAGTATTGTAAATAAATTATGCAGAGAAACAAGAGTACACTAAAGTAAACAATCCCAAAAATATCTATTAACATTTATTTATTAATTTAATTCAATAATTTAATTATCAAACGAGGAATCTATCAAACAGCTCTATATTCCTTAGGAAAATCAAGTAGCACAACAGGTATCAGAATATTGTACCTATACAATAAGCAGTACAAAACCCAAGCATGTTCTTTGGCTTGGTGGACTCATCCCAACCAACCAAAAAAATTCACACTGACTTGTTGGGTGGATCATACTGGAAGACCCTTCTAGTCAAGTAATCATACAAAGGCAAAAAAACTCTCGGATTCTCTCACTATCAATTCCCTTGTGGTCTGGTAACAATATTTATAGACTCTCTGAGTAAGAACATACGTTTAATTCCACGTATAATCTTGATACCTAACTAAGGAAACACTGAGGAAGCACAAAGTCAAATTCACGTAGGTCCAATGAAAGATACTAATTTATAACAGACTCTCTAGGGATGCCATTAATCGTCAATTCCCACTTTAGTCTAGTACACCAGGTTCACACAGCCCTGAGCAGTGTAGTCATGTGTAATCAATTGTTAGTAGCACTATGTAAGTTCAAAAACTACTTGTCTAATAGCTAAAATGCATCAAAAGCATATGAATAGTAGGGAATGCACGAAATCAATTATATCAAGGCAGGAAATCAAAGCAAAAGGGTCTGCCTGACAGGAAACCTAAGCAAAATGACAATAAACAACCAAAACAAGCTAAACAACCATGGGGTGATCATCCAACATGCAAAAATGAAATTATTATTCATTTAGAGGCCTCAAGCCTATAGTAAATCTAAGGAAGATAATAATACAGGATCAAAACCCTAACCTGAGATACCTGATACATGGGTATCCAGCACTTTTGCACAAAAATTCAAAGACATTCAATGTAAGGCATCAAACCACCTACCTCGATCATATGAGATTGATATACTTGAACCTCGGCCTGTAAATCCGCTTAGAATGGAGTATATATACAAAAAATTCAGAAACGTTCAACCTACGAAAACTATCATAAGAGAAAGAATCAAGTAATGTGGCCAACGAAGAACCAAGAACTCATCGATGCGATTCTTTTGCAACCGTTGGCTTGCGATTCAGATAACTGGTGACAGAACAACAGCTTGGAGAAGATCTACGGTCTTACCCATGATCTCAGATGATGAAGCTGGAGTAGAAGACATTTTTGGTGTTAATACATGACCCCGGTCTATTTAATGAAAAAAATAAAGTACACATAATGTACTTTTTGAGTACATGGTGTGTACTAGGCTTTTCCGTACTCCTCATTAAGCGGCCTCCACATCACCCCTACATGGTCGTCTGTGTGTCCATGACACGGCCAGCACATGGCCTCGAGCAGAATCAAAGTACATGGAGTGTGCTTATAAAGTACACGACGTGTACTTGAAAAATTTCTAGAAACTCCTCTTTTTTCAAAAACTCCAGAAAAAGGAAAAACATACCTGAAATGAAGGTCCAGATTCTGAAAAACCTCCCCCCTTAACGAAATTCATCCCTGAATTTCCCTAGCGAGGCATGGGAGAAGAAACCCCAAACAGCTCTGGCCACTGCAATCGTACATCAGCCTCCCTCTCCAAAGTCTCGTCTTGTACACGGTCATGCATCCATTGCACCCGTACCAGAGGAACAGACCAGCCATGGAGTATTATTGCACTATGATCAAAAATCATGATAGGATGCTCCTCAAAGGATGCATCTTGAACCAGCTAAACCTCATTGGGTTGTAAAAAATGAGACGAGTCTGAGAAATAGCGTCAAATCTGAGAAACATGGAAGGCGTCGTGCATTGCCGGGTACATATAAGGTAACTACAACCTATATGAAACCAGACCGACTATCTCCAGAAACTCATAAGGCTAGACGTATCTTGGTGAAGCATACCCTGTCTCCTAATCCTATTATGTCCCAGCCCCGGGGTAACACATATGAAAACCTGATCCCCGACCTTGAAATCCAAAGGTTATCTCTGCTGATCAGCATATGATTTCAGCAGATACTGTGCAGTATCCATCCTTTTCCGAGTCAACTCCACCAGTTATGTGGTCTCCTGAACAAGAAAATTTCCCAGCATAGCTACCTTTCCAACCTCCAGCCAACACATGGGTGATCGGCATGGCCTACCATACAAGGCCTAGTAAGGTTCCATCTAAATATTTGATTAAAAACAATTATTTTTGGAAAAATATACTAGAGGTATATGTATCTCCGAAGAAACTCCAAAATCCAGGACGCATGCTCATAGCATGTCCTCTTGCACCTGATTCACGTTCTCTGACTGGCCATCTGTCTGGGGATGGTAAGTTGTACTCAGAAGTACCTATGTACCCAAATCCCTATGTATCCCTTTCCAGAAATGCGACGTAAAGAGGGAATCCCGTTCTAAAAATATATTACTCATAACCCCAAGCAAGTTTACAATCTCACAGACGTACAACCGTCCAATCTCATCAACACTGAAGGTCTACTTAATCAGCAAGAAGGGATCATCCTTCATGAGCCTTTCATTGAAAACCCATATCGAGCCATTACCTCGAGGAAATCTTGGAAACCCTATCATGAAGTCCATTGCGACATCATTCCACTTCGTCTCGGGAATGGGTAGCTACTGTAAAATCCCTGCTGGTCACTGGTGCTCCGTATTCACCTACTGATAGGTGCAACACCTCATGACAAAACCAGCAACATCTCTCTTCATACATGGCCCCTAATATTGGGGGTTTAGATCACGATACATCTTGGTGACACCAGGATGAACTTCCCAAACTGAGGAATAAAATTCTCTCATCAGCTCCTCATGTATATCCACCGGCACCCATACGCATCCCTGAAAACGCAAGATCTCACCCTCATTTACGGTCTATCCAGGAAGAGGTTCTTTTCCTAACATACTTTCTCGTTGGACTAGGCCTTCAATATATGATACCTTCATTATTCAAACTCGGACAAGAAGTGTATAAGTAACAACTACAGAGGAAATAAAAGTTTGACCCTATCTATCATGCACCTCCAAATGCATTTTATAGAACAGAGCCATAAGCTGCCACTCACTGCTGGCCTCCTGAACTACCTGTATCTGTGTCCTCCTATTTAGTGTGTCTGCCACATCGTTTCCTTTTCCAAGCATATAAGAAAGCTCTAAATCGAAATATTGTAGGTACTCAACCCCCTTCCATTGTCTCAAATATAATTTATGTTGTATGAAGATATATTTGAGGCTCTTGTGTTTAGTATATACCACAAAATTCTAACCCTGAAGATAATGTCTCCAACAATGCAAAGCATGACCAACTACAACAAACTCCAGGTCGTGCATGGGATAGTTCCTCTCATGTGGCTTCAACTACTGAGATATATATGAAAAAAATGATCCTCCTGTATAAGCACTTCTCAAAACCCGATGCCAGATGCATCACAAGAAAACTGTCTAACTTTTTCCTGGCTCCGGCAAAACTAGAATCAGTGCTGAAGTCAATCTCCCCTTCAGCTCCTGAAAGGCTGAATCGCATACTTCTGACCAAACCTATTTCACCCCCTTCTTTGTCAATCATTTCAATGTTGCTGATAAGAGTTAGAAGTCCTATTTAAACTTCCTGTAGTAACCAGCCAGCCCAAAGAAACTTCGTACCTCGAAGACATTCATCGGCTACTCCCAGGTAACTATTGCTCTAACCTTCTGGGGGGCCAACTGATACTCATGTATTTGAGATGACATTACCTAGGAAATGAATCTTGTACATCCATAAGTGGCTCTTGGAGAGCTTAGAATATAACATATTCTCCCTCAGTGTACTAAAAACGATCTCATGATTGGTAGCATGGTAGTGTCGAGTGTGAGAGTACACTAAGATATCATCAATGAAAACCACCATGAAAGAATCCAATTATGCATGGAAAATTCTGTTCATCAGTGCCATGAAAACTATTGGCGAGTTCTTGAGACGAAATGGAATTACCATATACTCATACAGACCATACCTGCTCCGGAAGGCTGTAAGTGGTATATCAGATGTCCTAACACGCAACTGATGATATTCGTACCTCAAGTCAATCTTCAAAAACACTCAGGATTTTTAAAGCTGATCAAAGAGATCATCAATATATGTAAATTTATATTGGTTCTTGTCTGTCAACTGGTATCACTTCTGATAATCCACACAAATCCATAAAGTACCATCTGCATTCTTCTCAAATAGAACGGGGGAACTCCAAGGGGAAGTACTGGGTCAAATAAAACCCTTTGCCTGAAACTCCTCCAACTGCTTCTTGAGATCCAGTAACTCAGGTGTATCCATCCTATAAGAAGGTATGGATACCAGTGTTGCTCCTAGAACAAGCTCAATAGAGAAGTCTACCTCTCACTCTGGAGGCAAACCTGAATAGCCTTCTTGAAAGACATCTGGAAAGCGATCAACCACGGGAGGAAAATCTATCTGAGAAGTCCCATGGTCATCCAGATATAAGCTATAAATCCGGGCTATAACATAGCTCAACCCCTGATGTGCTGGTCCAGATCTGCTCGCCTGGACATCACATTTTCCATTGTGAAGAAAAGATCCACCCTCTGGTGATGTGAAGCTCACCCTACGATGATAGCAATCAAAAAAGGCGTGGAAGGGAACTAACTAGTCCATCCAGATATTTAAATCATAGCATGTCATATCCAAAACCTAGTGACTCTACGAAAAACAACACCCACCAACCTCAAGGGGGCATTCTGAGCACTAACACACACTGGTACTTCTAATTCCCAAGGGAGTTTCTAGCGTAATCATCTCCTAAGAAGTACAAACAGTATGTATAAGGCTTTACAAAGGGTGCATAGAAATAAATTTTCGAGAAGCTCATATATCAAAAAGTTTAGAGGATAAAACTGAGGCTACTAAAATAGTACCTCAAACTGTAGAAGGTCCTGGATCTTGGTCCTAATGAATCTGCTTTACCAGAAATGTCTGGCCTGCACAGTGGCCCTGTGTAGCAGCCTATGATCCCTGAGCCGACCCTCCCTGAGCCTGACTATTGTGTCCACAGCCTCTACCCAGGCCTGAATGAACTTAATAAATATATCCCCTAGTCTGCTATGAAACCTTTAATCATGCTCCTATATGTGGAGTCGAAACAGATTCTCCTTCACTTGCCGCTGGAAGGAGAAACCTACAGAAATGCTGCAGATGACCCATATTGCTGAAAGATCAGCACTCCACTGTGTCTCTTGGGAACTGAGGCTTCTTATGATCACTTTTACCACACTAATATCACACCACTTGGTTTCCAGAATGTAGATCCTACCTACCATAAGAAACACCTTGCTTCCTTGAGTCACTTTGGGTAGACTCTCGGTGGCGATTCCTACTGTCTGTCTTAAAGGAATCAACCCAGGATGATGACCCTCCCTAGTAAACAGCTCCATTCTTCCTTAGATTTCTCTCTGTGATAAGCACCTGGTTAACTATCAGAGTAATAGAAGTCAACTGAAAGGAATTCACCTATGATCTAATGTCCCATTTGAGGCCTTCCTCAGACTTCATCGCTATAAAGAGCTCATATTTCCACAGAATGGGAGTGAAACATCATAACTCCGTGAAGCGGGAGGAATACTCCATAACTATGAGAGTACCCTACTACAAGTTCATTAAATCTTTGGCTCTGTCATCCCTCAGTGTTTCCAGGTAGAAGTTATAAGGCCCCGGCCTTAAAACTTACTTAATCTGGAGTTATTACAAGATTACACATTGAGGATCTTTTCGGGTTTAGAGTTTTAGAGAATTAGATCATAAAACTTGCATTACATTCCACATATAAACAAAGTGGTTACATAAAGATAGTATTCTTCTTTCCCATCAATGGAAACATATTTAAAATAAAACATGGATTATTTCTTGACACTTCCTTGACACTATCATCATATCATGTACCTTTCCCTTGACCTGTGAAAAAACATTTCAAAAAACATGTGATGAGCATAAAAAGCTCAGTAAGGGATATAAAAATATGGAAAGGAAACATAGGTACATATATACATTATAATGAAATAATAATTTACCCATAAAACATAAGCACTTTAACATACCTCATCAAATCATGAATAAATCATAGAAATCATAAAACATAAAGGTAACTTGAGGCATTCATAACATTCTTACATAGGGAGTAAACCTCTTGGTTACGTTTGGAATACCCATCACAGTATATTCACTAAATCTCTTTGGAGAAACCTTAAAGTTTCACTCCTTCACGTTACCCAATGCATTGGAGAGCTATATCGGGCTCACCCACCCTTAGTTTATCACGGAACCACCCGTCTTCATAATAATGCCCAAGAACCTCAACATAATCATATCACATAAAACATGCATAAAGGAAACATAACATTTCCACCTTTCAATCAGAAGATATCAATACAAAAAATTGATATAAAAACATTTTGAAAACCATTTTCAATACCAAAATAATAGAAAATTAAAACATGGTATTTATTTTTCTTTTAAAAAAATGTATGGCTTGTAGAGGAATCCCAAACTCAAATAACGGTCACGGCGGCGGAGAATTCGTTGTCGCTGCATACGTATGACAAAAACATTTTATTTTGTCGTTTAGTAAAATGCTACGTATAAAAAAGATTCCTTTTGGATAAACCTAAATGTCAAAGGGGTTTATACACCGTATAAAAGAAGGTTGTGTATAAAACAAAATATGCCTCAATGAAAGGCGATTGAGACGAAGTCCCATTCCTCGGGTCTGACATGACACGATCGTTCTTTAATGTCCTGAATAATAAACTTGAGTTAATTTCTACTTGCTTAAGAACCATTTTCATGTTCATTATTCCTTTGATATCATTTATTTCCATGTCATAAACACTATGTAATTATTTAAGTTAATAACGGTCGTTTTAACGATCATTAGTACTTGAGTAAAAAATAAACCCTTTATAATTACAAGTTTTTCATGTATCCATTATATACAGAATTATAATCATGATGTATATATCATATATATCCAGTATATACATGCATTTATACTATTACATAATCATATAGAGGTAAGAAATGAAATGCACCGTTCATGGAGACGGTAAGCCGTACGTACGCATGAACGCTACTTTCATTTCTATTTCATATTTTATAGAATGGAATCATAATGATATAAAGGTATATAATAATTCCAGTATAATATCATATATTATATCATAGTTCCATCCTTTATACGTCCCACATATGGTATTTAACGAATCAAATCACTTTGAGGGGGCGGTAGTCCGCACTTCCTTAAATGAAGATATCGCGTTTACCCATAATGGAAACCATAAAGGTATGCCAAAAATGAAAAATAAAGATGCTTAAGGAAAACATAAACATATTATATATCATATATAAATATAGTGAAATCTTAATGGCCACCTTTGAAGGTTTTAAAATAATGTCGAACAATAATCGTTTCGGGAGGCATAAATTCACCATCCACGGAAACAGTATGTCCTTTAACCATTAGATGTTGGTGTGTGTAAGTGTAGCTCGAATACATCTTATAAAAACATCCTAGTATATTGAATATACTGGATTTGTTACAAAATAAATGAATAAAAATAGTTTAGGGGGTTGGAGAAGCAAAATAAAACAAAAGGACTCAAGTGAAGACATTACCTTAAAATCGGGTAACTCCCTTTGGTTTGAGCTCAAAGGATTCCTTGGGAAGACTTCTGCCAACATTGAGGCTTCAAGAAGTAATAGAGTGATGTGTAGAGAAACACTGGGTTAGGTTTGGCCGAGCAAAAGGCTTTGGGAGAGTGGGTAAGGATGTAGAGTTGGGGGCCTTTATAAGAGGAGAGGAGGGGCACTCTTGGAAAGTAAAGAAATGTTACTTTATTTGAAAATGATTTTTGGATTCAAAAGGTCCTAAATTGATTTAATTCGATGGTAAGTTGATAAGAGTTCTAAATACACCCATCCAATAGGTTTTGTACATGTTTAGGTCATATATTTTACATTATCATTTCATTTTATTTAAATCCTTTCTTAATGAGGTAATCGCTGCATCATCATGATTCATAAATAATTTAATTTATTTAAAGTCTAAAAATTATGAAAAAAATACTATAATGTAGGAAATCTTCATATATTTCCAATGAATATTTATAGTCTAAAATATCATTTATGTCGAAAAAATGAAATTTTTTTTAATCAGGTGATACATTCTTTGTCACATTTAACATTCTTTAAAAATAAAAAGATAAAAAGTCACTTTCTCACAAAAGTGATTCAATGGGGCCCCCAAGTTTGGCACAAGGAATCCCATGGGCGTCCATGAGACAACCAATAGCCTTAGGACACATTTTGTGGTCTTTTTTTATTATTATGATATCATTTTATTACCCTTAACTACCTGATTACTAATTAATCAAGATAATTAAATATAATTAACGTCGTTACTATTCATAATGTCCAAAAACAAAAGAGTCTTGATTACATAATTTGGAAATTCTTATTCCAAATATGTAATCCATTTTACCAAATTCCAAACACAGAAATTTCAATAATTGATTTTAAAATAATTCCCGTTGTCAAAATAAATAGCAGGTTTTTTTGAAACAATATCTATGAAAAGTATGGCATTAGTTTTTTCCCAATTCCAAAGTGAAATTAAACCTAATGACCACCATTGGATTAAATGGTAAAAATATATTCTAATTTAACATTAAAACGAATTCAAAAGATAATATAATCATATAAATAAAGTAGATTAAAAAGCAGTTTTGATGTAAAATGCAGTATTTTTCACTATTCATTAAAAAATGAACATTGTCAGAAAAATACCACAAATTCACACAAAGTAAATTTTGATGTCCCAATTATAAAGAATAAGTTTATTTTTACAAACATATCTTATAAAAGTGTCAATAGATAGATTTAAAAATGGTTTTCCATCAAAATGTAGTAATAAAATCCTTTAAAAAATATTAGTGTATTCCATGCTTAAGATTGGATTTATTTTCATTTTAAGCCTCTAAAACACTATCTAATTCATTAATAGACACAGATAAAAATATCTATTATTCATTACTTACATGGGATTTTACATCATTCCCCCCTTTAGAAAATTGTATCCCAATAATTTATTTACTTATCGAATAAATGCGGGTACTTATCCCTCATCGCATTTTCAGATTCCCATGTTTCCTCTTACATCATGTGGTTTTTCCACAAAACCTTTACTTGATTAATCACCTTATTTCATGACACTTTCTCCATGTGGTCAAGAATCTGGACTAGTTGTTCCTCATAAGATAGGTTCTCTTCCAGCTGAACTACCTCTGGACTCAAAACATGAGAAGGATTTAGCATATACTTTCTCAACATCGAAACATGAAAAACATTGTGTACCTGAGATAAACTCGGAGGTAAAGCCACAAAGTGTGAAACTGATCCAAATATCTCCATAATTTCATATGGTCTAATGAACCTTGGACTTAGCTTTCCATTCATACCAAATCTCATCACACTTTTCCATGGTGAGACTTTGAGAAAAACATGATCACCTACCTAAAAAGTTAGATCCTTCCTCCTGTTGTATACATAACTCTTCTGCCTACTCTGAGCTGTTCTCATGTGTTTTTGAATTACATGAACTTTTTCTGCCATCTCTTCTACCAATTCTTGTCCCATCAACTTCCTTTCACCCACTTCATCCAAGAAAGCTGGAGTTCCACACCGCTTCCCACATAACACCTCAAATGGTGCCATCTTTATACTTGAATGAAAACTATTATTATATGAAAATTAAATCAAAGAAATATGTTGGTCCCAAATTCCCTGATAATCCATCGAACAAGCTCGTAGCATATCCTCCAAGGTCTGAACTGTTCGTTCTGACAGCCCATCTGATTGAGGATAAAAAGATGTACTAAAATTTAATTCAGTACCCAACGACTTCTGAAGGCCTTTCCAAAAGTTACAAGTGAACCTGGGATCACGATCAGATACAATGGAGAGGGGAACTCCATGTAACCTGACTATCTCTTTAAGATACAAATAGGAAAGTTGTTCTTGGGAAAAATTATCTCGTATAGCAAGGAAATGAGCAGATTTAGTCAAGCGATCAACAATAACCCATATTGCATTATTACCTCGAGATGTCTTCAGTGATCCTACAACAAAGTCCATGGATATATTCTCCCATTTCCACTCTGGCACTGGTAAAGACTGAAGCATCCCTTTCGGTAACTGCCTCTCTTCTTTAACTTGTTGACATGTCAAACACTTCATAGTAAAATCAGCAATATCTCTTTTTATTCCATCCCACCAGTAATACTCCCGCAGGTCTCTGAATATCTTAATACTGCCTGGATGAACTGAAAACGGAGAACTATGAGCTTCACATAACAAATCTCCCTTCAAATGAAAATCACAAGGCACACAAAATCTCATCCCAAATCTCAAAACGCAATAATTATCAATTTTGAATTCAGGCAACTTACCTTTCTGAACCAACTCTACCTTTTTCTCAAACTCACTGTCTTGCTTTTGTGCTTGCTTGATTCTATCTGATAGAGATGATCTCACTGATTCCTGAAACAAAACAGAAGAACATCCTTCACCAAAAACTTCTATGCCAAATTTCATCAAATCCATAACCACAGGATCACGTTCCAAATGCAATGTTTCTAATGAAGCATTAATTTTTCGACTCAAAGCATCAGCCACTTTATTTTATTTTCCCATATGGTAATGAATTGTACAATCATAATCCTTGATTAATTCTAGCCATCTCCTCTGTCTCATGTTTAACTCTTTTTGAGTGTATATATACTTTAAACTTTTGTGATCAGTATATATTTCACACTTTACTCCATACAAATGATGCCTCCATATTTTTAAAGCGAAAACAACAGCAGCTAATTCCAAGTCATGTGTAGGGTAATTTACCTCATGAGTTTTCAACTGTCGTGAATCATAAGCAATTACCTGATCATTCTTCATTAGGACGCAACCAAGTCCATTCAATGAAGCATCACTATTTATAACAAACTCACCATTCCTGGAAGGTAGTGCCAAAACTGGAGCATTCACCAATCTTCTTTTCAATTCCTGAAAACAATCATCACATTCTTTTGTCCAGATAAACTTAACACCCTTCCGAGTTAGCATAGTCATTGGACTAGATAACCGTGAAAAATTTCTAACAAACCTTCGGTAATAGCCTGCCAAACCAAGGAAGCTACAAATCGCAGTTACATTTTTGGGTCTTGGCCAGTCCTCCACAACTTTTGTTTTTGCAGGATCAACAGTTATCCCATATTTAGAAACAATGTGACCAAGGAAAAAAAATTTTAAACCAAAACTCTCAATTGCTGAATTTTCCATACAGTTTATTTTCTTTTAAGGTTTTCACGATAACCCTTAAATCTATTTCATGCTCCTCTTTACTTTTAGAAAACACCAAAATATCATCAATGAAAACCACCACAAACTTATCCAAGAACTCAGGGAAAATTCTATTCATTAAGTCCATGAATACAGCAGGTGCATTGGTTATCCCAAAAGGCATTACTACAAATTCATAATGGCCATATCTTGTACGGAACACGGTCTTCAGAACATTTTATTCCGTTACCTTCAGCTGATGGTACCCCGATCTCAAGTCAATCTTTGAAAAATATTGAGCTCCCTGGAGCTGATCAAACAAATCATCGATAAGAGGAAAAGGAGATTTGTTCTTAACAGTGATGTTATTCAAGGCTCTATAATCAATGAAAAGTCTCATTGAACCATCGTTCTTTTTAGCAAATAAAATAGGAGCTCCCCATGGTGATGTTCTAGGTCGAATGAAACATTTCTCTAAAAAATCTTGCAATTTCTCCTTCAACTCTAAAAGTTCAATTTGAGCCATTCGATAAGGGGGTTTTGAAATTGGCTTAGCATCAAGAACAAAGTCAACGGTAAACTCAACTTCCCGATCTGGTATTATTCCAGACAACTCATTAGGAAAAACATCAGGATACTCATTTACCACTGGCACATCATTAATCTGAACAATTCCTTTATTTTCAATGATTTGTACAAGGTAACATTCATTTCCATCTTTTACAAGTTTCTTGGCCTCTTTATAAGTTATCAACAGTAAGGGTTCATTCTTGTTCACAAACTGAAAGTCTTTCTGAAAATAAACTTCTTCATCTCTACAGTCAATCTTAGCATGGTAAATAAAGAGCCAATCCATACCCAGGATAACATCAAACTCTACTAGAGGTATAACAATAAGGTTTGCAAGTAGGTTCTTTCCACAGATAAGGATAGGAAAATTCTTATTAATTTTTTTTTGCCTCAACATTTCCCCCAGTTGTTTTTACCAAATGTTCAGGATTCATTTCTTGAGATGGTATTCCCATTTTACAAGAAAAGGTTTCAGAGATGAATGAATCTTTGGACCCCGAATCAAACAACACACTAGAATAATCTGAAAAAACAAACAAAGTACCTGATACAACATCATTTGATGGCCTGACATCTGCTGAAGTAGTTGCAAATAATTTCACCACCCCTTTATGCTTGTAGTATAATTGCTTACCATCACTCAAGCTCTTTGTCAAACACTCATTTTCCTAGTGACCCATCTCATTGCACTTAAAACATTTCACTAACTGTAAATAAAATTTGGTCTTACCTTCACCTTGATCTTTTTCAGTGCAATCACGAGCCTTATGTCCCATCTTACCACATTGGTAGCACTTTCCAGAATTCAGAAGACATTCCCCAGCATGCCTTTTTCCACATTTATCACAAACTGGAAACTTAGATTTCTTACCATCAGACTTTTTTTGAAGAATTCTTCCCTTTCTCCTGCCACCTTGGTCTCTTCTTATGCTGGTTGTTATAGAACACTTGATCATCAGCACACTCCATTTCCACCTTCTCAGCACATCGAACAAGCTTTTCATAACTTTTAAACACACGAGAAACTAATGCCCTTCGATATTTTGGCATTAATCCTGAGTAAAAACGATTGATTTTACTATCATGGTCTTGGATAAAATTTGGAGCATACCATGCAAATCGACTGAACCTTTCTTCACAGGTAACCACTGAGTCTTCCTCTTTCCTCAATTATAAGAATTGTTTTTCCATCCTAAGTCGAACAGCCTTAGGAAAATACTTTTCAAGAAACATACCTTTGAATTCATCCCAGTCGAGAGCATTAATCTCATCAGCGTTCTTGATATTTTTAACCATCAACCACCATTGATCTGCTTCATCCTCCAAACGGTAAATAGCAAGACTAACCTTTTGATTGTCTGAACAACCGATGACATCGAAAATCTTCTCCAGTGCTTTAATCCACCCTTCAGCTAGCACATGGTCAGATGATCCTCTAAATGATGGGGGATGTTTCCTCATGAAATGTTCCACCACTGACATGTTCCTCTACGGTTGATCTGGCTGATCTCGTGCATGGATACCACCACCATTTATCGCTTGAGTCAACTATGCCATTACTATAACATAATGTTCAGTTCCAATTCCGACCATCTCAGGAAGCTGATTCGGAAGGTTATTTCCTTCTGCATGCCTTCCTATCACTGCTTCCCTGTTTCCTATACGGAAAACCATTGTGAACAAACATGTCTTAGATGAAGCAACATGGTAGTCTTCAAATACTACATCACTTCAATTTGACCATAAAAAATATATTTATAGATAATCATTTAATTGAATTCTAACTCCTAAAGTTATCTAAACCGACCTTTGATACCAACTATAAGGCCCCAGCCTTAAACCTTACTTAATATTGAGTTATTACAAGATTACACATTGAGGATATTTTCGGGTTTATAGTTTTAGAGAATTAGATCATAAAACATGCATTACATTCCACATATAAACAAAGTGGTTACATACAGATAGTATTCTTCTTTCCCATCAATGGAAAAATATTTAAAATAAAACGCGGATTCTCTCTTGACACTTCCTTGACACTATCATCATATCATGTACCTTTCCCTTGACCTGTGAAAAACATTTCAAAAAACATGGGTTGAGCATAAAAAGCTCAGTAAGGGATATAAAAATATGGAAAGGAAACATGGGTACATATATACATAAGAATGAAATCATAATTTACCCATAAAACATAAGCACTTTAACATACCTCATAAAATCATGAATAAATCATAGAAATCATAAGACATAAAGGTAACTTGAGGCATTCATAACATTCTTACGTAGGGAGTAACCCTCTTTGTTACGTTTGGAATACCCATCACAGTATATTCCCTAAATATCTTTGGAGAAACCTTAACGTTTCACTACTTCGCATTACCCAATGAATTGGAGAGCTATATCAGGCTCACCCACCCTTAGTTTATCATGGAACCACCCGTCTTCATAATAATTCCCAAGAACCTCAACATAATCATATCACATAAAACATGCATAAAGGAAACATAACATTTCCACCTTTCAATCACAAGATATAAATACAATACATTGATATAAAAACAATTTGAAAACCATTTTCAATACCAAAATAAAATAAAATTAAAACATGGTATTTATTTTTCTTTTAAAAAAAGGTATGGCTTGTAGAGGATGTCGAAACTCAAATAACGGTCACAGTGGAGGAGATGTCGTTGTCGCCACATACGTACGACAAAAACATTCCCTTTTTTCATTTAGTAAAATTCTATGTATAAAAAATATTCCATTTGGATAAACGTAAATGTCAAAGGGGTTTATACACCGTATAAAAGAAGGTTGTGTATAAAACAAAATATGCCACAATGAAAGAAGATTGAGACGAAGTCACATACCTCGGGTCTGACTTGACTCTATCGTTCTTTAATGTCCTGAATAATAAACTTTAGTTAATTTATACCTACATAAGAACCTTTTTAAAGTTCATTATTCCTTTTATATCACTTATTTCCATGTCATAAACAATATTTAATTATTTAAGTAAATAACGGTCGTTTTAATAATCATTGGTACTTGAGTCAAAAATAAACCCTTTATAATTACAAGTTGTTCATGTATCCATTATATCCAGAATTATAATCATGATGTATATATAATATATATCATGTTTATACATGCATTTATAATATTACATAATCATTTGGAGGTAATAAATGAAATGCACCGTTCATGGAGACGGCAATCCTTACGTACGCATGAACGCTACTTTCATTTATATTTCATATTTTATAGAATGGAATCATAATGATATAAAGATATATTATAATTCCAGTATAATATCATATATAATATCATAGTTCCATCCTTTATACGTCGCACATATGGTATTTAACAAATCAAATCACTTTGAGGGGGCGGTAGTCCGCACTTCCTTAAATGAAGATATCACGATTACCCATAATGGAAACCATAAATGTATGACCAAAATGAAAAATACAGAAGCTTAAGGAAAACATAAACATATTATATATAATATATAAATATAGTGACATCTTAATGGACACCTTTGAAGGTGTTAAAATAATGTTGAACAATCATCGTTTCGGGAGTCATAAATTCACCATACACGGAAACAGTATGTCCATTAACAATTAGATGTAGGTTTGTGTAAGTGTAGCTCGAATCCTTATTATAACAAAATCCTCGTATATTGAAGATACTGGAGTTGTTACAAATGAAATGAATAAAAAGAGTATAGGGGGTTGGAGAAGAAAAATAAAACAAAAGGACTCAAGTGAAGACATTACCTTAAAATCGGGTAACTCCCTTTGGTTTGAGCGCAAATGCTTCCTTGGGAAGACTTCTTCACAATGTGAGGCTTCAAGGAGTAAGAGAGGGATGTGGAGAGACAAAATGGGCAGGGGTTGGCCGAGCCAAAGGCTTTGGGAGTGTGGTTACGGAGGTAGAGGTGGGGGCCTTTTATAAGAGGAGAGGAGGGGCACTCTTGGAATGTAAAGAAATGTTACATTATTTGAAAATGATTTTCGGATTAAAAAGGTCCCAAATTGATATAATTTGAGGGTAAGGTGATAAGGGTTCGATACCCACCCATCCAATAGGTTTTGGACATGTGTAGGTCATAGATTTTACATTATCATTTCATTTTATTTAAATCTTTTATTAATGAGGTAATCGTTGCATCATCATGATGTCATAAATAATTTAATTTATATAAAGTATAAAAATTATGAAAAAAATAATATGGTGTAGGAAATAGTTTTATCTTTCCAATGAATTTTTATAGTCTAAAATATCATTATTTATACAAAAAAAAAAAATTAATCAGGTGATACATTCTTTGTCACATTTAACATTCTTTAAAAATAAAAAGATAAAAAGATACTTTCTCACAAAAGTGATTCCATGGGGCCCGCAAGATTGGAACAAGGCATCCCATGGTCGGCCATGAGACAAAAAGTAGCCTTAAGACACATTTTTTGGTCTTTATGTATTATTATGATATCATTTTATTATCCTTAACTACCCGATTACTCATTAATCAAGATAATTAAAGATAATTACCGTCGTTACTATTCATAATGTCCTAAAACAAAAGAGTCTTGATTACATAATTTGGACCTTCTGATTCCAAATATGTAATCTATTTTACCAAATTCCAAACATAGAAATTTCAATAATTGATTTAAAAATAATTCCCGTTGTCAAAACAAATAGCAGGTTTTTTTGAAACAATATCTATGAAAAGTTTGGCATTAGTTTATGCCGAATTCCAAAGTGAAATTAATCCTGATGACCACCATTGGATTAAATGGTAAAAAATATTCTAATTTAACTTTAAAAACAATTCAATAGATAATATAATCATATAAATAAAGTAGATTAAATAGCAGTTTTGATGTAAAATGCAGTATTTTTCACTATTCATTAAAAAATGAACATTGTCAGAAAAATACAAAAAATTCACAAAAAGTAAATTTTGATTTCCCAATTATAAATAATACGTTTATTTTGAAAAACATAGATTATAAAATTGTCATAAGATATATTTAAAAATGTTTTTCCATCAAAAGGCAGAAAAACAATCCTTTAAAAAATATTAGTGTATTCCATGCTTAAGATTGGATTTATTTTCATTTTGAGCCTCTAAAACACCATATAATTCATTAATAGACATAGGTAAAAATATCTATTATTCATTAATTACTTGGGATGTTACAGAATTAGTCGTAAAACGTATCCTGAAACTCATCCAATGTCATAACATGTTGGCGCCCTGCCTGCGACACCACATCCTACCATATCTTGGGGTAATCTCACAGCATATAAATCGTGAGTTTCACTCTCCTATCCGGAGGTGTCTCCAAATGATCGAAGATGGATAGCATGGAATATAGCCATGACATCGGAGCCTACGGTCCTCCATCCCCTTTAAACGTAGGAGGATGCTGCTATTGAAAAACCCGCGTCAGCTCTGCCATAGACAGGGCAGGTTGCTGAGCTCCCTGGAAGGTCTGCATGAATCTCATGAAACCCTATCTGAACTGAGCATCAACACTAGTGTCTGGAATCACTATAGGTGACATGTCTGTAACTATAGGTGGAACTATTGGTAGTTCCTGATCTGCCATATCAGGTGTATGGTCACTACCTGGTTCTGGACGGACAACCAGTGGATGTCTCGGTGCCATAGCTCTGAACGGTCAAAAGCACACCACAGATTCAAGATTAATAAAGATAGAAAAAACTAAAGGCACAAGAAGGAACATGGAAAAGAAGGCATTCATGTTATGAAAAACATGACTACAGGGCATGTTCCCTTAGGTCATTCACATGGGCGTGTACTTTTACCTAAACTGGTAGTGTAACACCCAATGTACACGACGTGTTGTCCTAACACACAACATGTACTTGAATTCTCTTCCCTGACCGAGTAATTTTATACGGTTATGTTACATGGATCCTCTATGACAAAACTATATAGCCTGCTCAAGGAAGACACATCATGTACTAGACATGACTTACATGGCCCGTGTTGTTAGCCACACAACGTGAAAGGAGACTGACACTACACGGTATGTTCCAGAGGGACACGACATGTATGAGGAACTCCTAATAGACCGTGTGGTTCTCTACATGGCCTGATAATGGGTAGACACTACATAGAGTGTTTCAAGAGAACAAGGCGTGTAATAGAAAGGATAACACTCACCCGTGTTGTCCGTGACATGGTCGGGTACCTGGATCCGACGACCTGGTGTGTATGATTCACACTCAACATGTATGTGAAAAGATAACACAACCCGTGTTTTTATGGACACGGTCGGGGTACAAATTTCATACTACAGGATGTGCTAAAAAAGTACTCGACATGTTCCTACAAGAATATTCATGACCCCGTGTCCCTGCCCACATTGTCAGTGACATAGCTAAAGACTACACGGCTTGTATTCATAAAGTGCACACAGTGTATTCTGGATTTTTCCAGATAGTTGCCTCAGAACCGCATCAGAGCCCAAAAAACATAGAAAAACAAGCATTAGGGTTCCAAATTCCGATCCTTGAGCGCCCATACTCCCCACGAATCAATGCTTGGAATCATAATGATGCATATAAGAATTAAACAGTTTAACAAACTCACGATCCAGCAAATTCTGATCCTCATGGGCCCATAATACCAATATGACCAAAGATTGGCATCCATGATAAGGATGATTTAATCAAATGATACCCTATCAACATAGCAGGTATTCTATCATAGCCTAATGCAATTTAAATGGCATGAAAAAATGCAGGACATGTGATTTTCTAACAAGTGACTATATGACTCAAGAGATGGCACACCCTTATCTCATCGGGTTGCAACAAAACAGAACCACAATCATATAAATAGTAACATCACAAAACAAGTTCACCACCCGACAGTGAAGTCAATTAAACTATGACATTTTCAAAACTCGAAAATTTAATAGTCAATGTAACCTGGATTTTTTCCAATACATGGGTTATAGAACTCCTGGGAAGATCTATTTACCATTTACCTATTCTGTTATATCCCTGTCTAATGTCTCTAAACAGTAAGACAATATAAAATAATAGAAAAGAAAATAATCCTCCTCTGATACAACTTTGAAACGACCCAAATCCAGAGCCACTCAATTGGTGCCCCATTCCCGGATCACCACAAGACCTCAAGCACATTTCCCCAAATTCGAGAGACTTGCCACTAGCATCGTGGGACATTGTTAGTCATTGGAGAAACTATGCCTTTATTTGGTAAGGTATACTAGGGAAAAGAAATAACAGACAATAGAGGAGGTAGTAAATTGCATACAATAAATGAAACTAAACAGTGGAAATAATGAATATATATAGTAATGATGATAATGACGCATCAGTTACAAGTATCTAAGGAAAGCAGCAAACACAACAACGTGCTGAAATACAATTGAGAAACAAATTACTAAATGTAAACAACAACTCCAGCAGTATCGCAAAGCCTGTGCTTGGTCCTATGCTCTCCAGATCCAACCAATAATCATGTACCTGACGTAGAAGGGACACAATCCCTATCCACACCTGCAACCATATAACCTGTTTGGGATGAAAAGAAGGACCCAAATAGGGTGTGAGACTAATACCAGTGGGAAACCACCACGTGATCTATGCCCTACTGTCAGTGAGAAATATAGCAAAAGTAATGGAAATAAATGCAGCATAGAAACAGGAGTACACTATTGTAAACAACCCTATAAATCTCCATTCACATTGATTTATTAATTTAATTCAGTCATTTAATTATAAACCACAGAATCTAGAAAAAATCTCTATATTCCAAAGGCATAACAAGTAACACAACAGTTATCTCAACAGTCTACCTAAACAACAAGCAGTACAAAACCCAAGATTGTAAATTGGCTTGGTGGACTTTTCACAACCGACTGACAAAATTCACACTGACTCTCTGGGTAGCTCATACTGGAAGACACCTCTAGTCAAGTAATCATACAAAGGTACAGACACTCTTCAAGGCTCTCACCGTCAATTCCCATGTGGTCTAGTAACGATATATATAGACTCTATGAGGAAGCAATTACGTCTAATTCCTCCTATAGTCTCGATACATAACTAAGGAAACTTTGAGGAAGCACAATTTTCAATTCATGTAGGTCATACGAACAATAATAAATTATAATAGACTCTCTAGGGAAGCCCTTAATCATCAATTCCCTCTTTAGTCTACCTCACCAGGTTCACACAACCCTGAGAAGTCTAGTCATGCATAATCGACTATTAGCTACCCTAAGTTCAACAACAACTGGGATAATAGCTACAATGCATCAAAAGCATATGAACATTAGGCAATACATGCAATCAATTATATCAAGGCATGCAATCAAAGAAAAAATGTATGCCTCATAGGCATCCTAAGGAAAATGGTGATAAACAACCAAAAAAATGGAAACACCCATGGGGTGATCCACCAACATGCTAACAAGAAATTATTATTCATCTAAAGGCCTCAATCCTACAAGAAATCTTAGTCAGTTAATAATGCAGGATCAAAACCCTTACCCAAGATACCTGATACATGAATATCCAACACTTTTTCACAAAAACTCAAAGAAATTCAACGTAAGGAATCAATCCACCTACCTCGATCCTAGGAGATCAATATACTTGAACCTCGGCCCGTGAATCAGCCTAGAACAGAGTTGATCTACAAAAACATATTAAACGTAAAACCTATGACAAATCTCATACGAGAAAGAATCAGGTAACATGGCCAATGAAGAACCATGAACTCACCATTGTGATTCTATTACAACCGACGACGTTTGATTATGATAACCATTGATGAATCGAAGACTCATAGAAGATCCACGTTTGTACTCTCACTATTAGTTGAAGAAGCTAGAGAAGAAGATGTTTTCGGGGTTTAGATGCGACACATATCCATTTAATGAAAAAAAATTACAGGGCGTGTACTTTTGAAGTACACGGTGTGTACAAGGGTTTTCCATAATCTGAATTAAGCGGCCTCCACATCACCCCTACAAGGTCATGTTTGTGGCCATGACATGGCTAGCACAAGGCCTTGATCTACATCAATGTAGATGGAATGTACTTATAAAGTACATGGGATGTACTTCAAAAATTTCCAGAAACTCCTCTTTTCACAAAAACTCCGGAAAAAGGAAAAACATACCTGAAACAATGGTCTGGGTTCTTACACCAGGGGGCCTGAGAGGTGTGAGTAATGGGTTAGAGGGGAGGGATTTCTATATGGGGGAGGAGGGGCACATTAGGAATGATTGAAAATACTATTTTATAATATAATGAATTTTGGTTTTTAAAGGTCCAAAACATATTATAGTAGAAGATAAGATAACTCTTGTTCTAAATGAAATAATAAAAATAATAATTGGACAGTTTTTGGATATATTTTTTATCTTTATAATCTTATTTATTTAAATCAATCATTATTGAGGTAAACACTGCATCATTATTGTTCCACAAATAATTTAATTATTTTGATGTCTAAAAATTATAAATAAAATAAAATGATTTAGGAATTTTTTTGATTTAAAATTAATATTTATATTCAAATATATCAATTATATATCCCCATATAAAAATTGTTTTAGCAAAATAATACATGTTTATGATATTTTTAGTTTTTACTTTAAATAAAATGTTATTAATGTCATTATTTTACCCAAATGGCTTTTAAAGTCCCAAAATCTCACCAAAGGATTGTATTGGTCATCCATGACTCATCAAATAAGGTCAGGGAAAGTGTTTAGTTAATTTTATATTATTAGAATATTATTTTTACCTTGAATTACCCTATTATCCTTTAAACGCGGTAAATAAAAGCCAAAATTACTATTCACTAAAAATTATTTTGATCTTATTGAAAAAAAAATTTACATACTAATAACCACCATGTATGTATGATTTTTAATATTCAATTCACAGAAGTGGTAAAATTTCATTTAAATGAAGAAGTTGGGTTTTTAACTACTACATAGTGTTTTCACTATTCATCAAAATTGTTGTTTTCAGAAAAATAAAAAAATTCAGCATAAGATATATTTTATATTCAAAATTAAATAATGATATCTATTTTACCAAATTAAAAACCTATAAAATTCATTAATAAATTTAAAATTAATTCCCATCGGCAAAACAGTCAAACATGTTTTTTAAGAAATAATAACTATCTAAAGATTGACAAATGTTTATGTCGAATTTCAATGTGAAATTAATTTCAATGACCAAAATTAGATTAAATGGTAAAAATATAATCTAATTGCACTTTAAAAAAATAAAATAGATAATCTAACCATATAAATAATTTAGATTAAAAGATAGTTTTTAATAAAAATGTTTTATTTTTCACTATTCATTAAAAATGAAATTTATAAGAATAATAACAAAAATTTCATCCAAAGTAAATTTTGATTTCCTGATTCAGAATAAGAATTTTATTCTTTCAAATAAAACATATAAAAGTGAAAAAAATGAATTCAAAAAGGGTTGTCCATAAAAAAGAAGTAAACTGAAATTTTAAAAAATATTATTGTATTTATGCTTAAAATTAGATTCATTTCCATTTTAAGCCTCTAAATTTTATTGGATAATTTTAAATACATTCATCAAAATTTATAATCATAATATGGTTATTTCTGTTCATTCCGTCGAATAAAACGACTAGACTTTAACTACCATTTAAAATATTAAAATTATATTATTTTTATTTTCAATATCACTCAGTATTTCTTACAGCATAAGACATCGAAGATACTCATTGTTGCGTGTTAGGTATGCCACTAAATATAGAATACCCTTTAAAATATGATTAATATTTTATTGAAAAATATTAATAAATTTGAAAAATTAATATTCTTTATTTTCCTAGGGTATTACAACCTTCCCCTATTTTGGAAATTTCTTCCACAAAATTTTAAAATTGGTCTTGGAACCTTGATTGAAAGTTCCATATCGGAAAAAGTTTAATTAAAACTATAATTTTAAAATAATGAAAGTGATGTACAAAGGTTACCCAAGAGAGCCCATACATGGATTCCATGAAATCATGGATATGGATGAGAAACTAAGTTTCATGTTCTGATGTAGAGTGATAGAAAACATGATTAGGAGAAAGTAAACAATAATAATACAACAAATTTTTGGTGGGTTAAATGGTATTTGGTTTCCCAGTGGGAAAATTAAATGGACAACGTTTTTGTTTTAATATCCTTTTGATAATGTTGTAGAATTTATTTATGAGAATGAATAAGAACATAAAGAAACATTCATACATGACATGTAGACTTTCATCATATACAAAAAATCAACCACAAACTCATATTTTCTCCAAAAAACAAGTATTCAAGATGACATGGTCATAAAAGAACTAATAGAATCAACTTATAGAGAATCACATAATCCCCAAAATATTAACTATTTATTAGCCATGTCTTTAGCCATTAACCAAAACCAAAATTGGTTAGTACGAGATCAGATAATCCCTAAAAATGATAATCCTTTATAAATACAAATAATACACTTAATCTCATAAATTAAACATATATTACCCAACGTTCAAGAAAGACCAATAAATACACAACTGTCCTTAAAATTCATCAAAATAATCTAATCTAAGATTGAATCCCAAAACTCAGAAGGATTTAATCACATAGTCATCCATATAAAATATTGCCATTTATCTCCAAAAAACATCGACTACTCTTAACGTCTCATACTAAAGTGTAATTAACATAATCACATATTCTCTATGACAGGTCAATCATTTCCATAAATATCCCAAATCAGCTTATGTCCACAATAAAAACAAACATTATTCCAAAATAATATTTCAACCATTACTGCACAAATTAAATGCCATAGTATTCTATTTTCATTAAGTATATAGTGTTATAAAAATTGAAATTGTCTTCCAATATAACCGTTATAACATAATCACCAAATAATTTTCTTATACAAAGGATCCATTTGATAAAACATAAGATCCCATATCAATATATTCTTGATTCATAAAAACATTTCACTAAAAATAATTAGTCATACTAACCGGGGACTTCATGTGGTCCAGTGGTATGCGATAAATTCCTATCGAGCTTTGGTTGTGGGTTCGATTCCTATATCATTGTCTGATGCGATAGGTTGTCACATGGTATAAATGTTGTCCTTTTTTAGAAATTATATAATTTCATAACTTTCTTTGATAAAATTGAGAAAAATTCCTAAAAAATAACCGTAACATATTTTATCTACAAAGGTTATCTAATAACATTCATTTTTCACCACGAAATGTATTGCCCATTTACCACCTATAAAATAACTATGACTCTCTAATATGATAAAAATTATGATTATGTCACTTATATTTAAATAACACCCTATCCTCTAATGTTATCTAATCCTACCTTTGATACCAACTATAAGGCCTCATCCAAAAAAATTACATAATCTTTAGTTATGTTAAGAATTCACATTGAGGATCTTTTCAGGATTAGAGTTTTATAGAATTATGCAATAAATATTGCATTACATTTCAAAAATTACCATGTAGACACTTTTACTCAGTAGCAATTTGTTTTATAAAATAAAAACCCTTAAAAAAGTAACATGTCTAGTTCTATGTTTTAGACAGCATTAATTTTCCTTGATCCCATCCTTGAACCTATTCATCTTTAATTCCTGTGAAAAAACATCTCAAAACATGGGATGAGAATAAAAATATCAGTAATGGTAATAAAATTAGAAAGAAAAAATTATCCCATAAATAAATAAAAGTCAATGAAACCATACTTTCCAATCATAACATACCTCATTAAACCATAAGATTTATGAATAACACACAAAAATCATAAATCATAAAGATAACTTATGGACTACCTAACATACTTACATTGTAGCTATCACATATTCATAAGGAGTTATGTTGGAATACCCATCATAGTATATTCCCTATATCTCTTAGGAGAAACGTTAATGTTTACCTCCATCACGTTACCCAATGCATTAGAGAGCTAACTTAGGCTCACCTACCCTAGGTTTACCACAGACTAACATGTATATATAAACATTTCCTAATAACCACAACATATTAATAACACATAAAATAATCATAAATGAATTAAAAAAATTTCCACATTGCAATCACAATATATCAATTCAAGATATTGACATAATCAATGCTTTATGAAAATATATTTAAAACCATTTAAAACATATAATAAACAGATTTTAGAGTCAAATTATCCTATACCACATTAAAACAATGAATGAAATTTTAATTTCAAAACAATCACGTCCATATAAATAAATCCTTAATTTTTTTTCAAACATGGACATTAATGAGAAATATTTAGAAGAATAAATCATTAAAAAATTTAAAACAATATTTTGGTTAATGAGTTCCTAACCAAATGAGAGATGATTGAATTCAAATAATTAATGAATAAAAGTAATCAAAACACTATAATATCATGAAAATAATGGTATTAATGATTTAATTTTCTAATGTACATTATTAACACTATATAAATGTTAATTGGTGTATAAAAATAAATAAGTCTCGATGGAATGAAAATTGATATGAAATACCATATAAAACAATATCCTGAGATTTAGGATAAATAAATTTTATAATAATGTGTGAAAAATATAAATATAGTCAATATGATTGGATATTCTGGGTAAATAAATTAGAGGACATTAAAACATGTACATTTTTTTAAAAAAACCAACGACTTGGATGTTTAACTCAATGAATGGAAATTGATTTAACATGACCCTTATCAAGTTCATATAAATGAAATGCTAATTTATCAATGGAGTGATAATGTGTATCAAAATTAAATCCATAAAAAGGGGAGTGGAAATTACAACATAAATAAATAAACAGTGATTCCACACTTAATAATTGCATAACATATTAAGGATTAGAAGATTAACCAAAGGAATGGAAATTGGGTTAAAAAGTTCCCTTACCGATTTGGTAACTTAGGAAACATACACCACATGAAAGAAAGATCATACAATGAAGTATTAAATAATATTAAGTTATATTATATTACACCAATAAGACAATCATGGGATGAAAATACACCACACAATGGGAAATATTGGAAAATATAACAAGAATTCATGAGAATAAAAAGTGAGATGGAAACCCCTTACCACGTTGTAATATATCGCGTCATAAGAAGTAATGTTAATAACCACCAAATAAATCATATAATTCCATGAATATAAAGAGAATCATGATAATATATATCAAATTTATGTACACAATACACCACATGAATTAAATAAGTGGTGAATTATGGAAATCTCACAGAATAAAAAGTTATATAAGAAACCCCTTACCTTGTGTCCGACTTGACTCATTTGTTACTTGTTCTTCATGAATAAAATAAGTATGTGAATTTATAATTTTTCAGAAATTTTTTAATGTTTATTAAACCCTTTATATAACTTATTACATTTCTATAACAATTATTATTTATTTGAATTCATATCGTACATGTTGATGATGTTCGTAATTTGAGTTAAAAATGAATTTTTTATAATTCTAAATTGTTCATGTGGTCAAAGGTACATTATATAAAGAATTATATTCATTATTTAGATATCATATATATAATATATATCCAGTATATATGTCTCAAGAATATTCCATTACATTTGGTCATGAGGAATGAAATGCACCGTTCATGGAGACAGTAAGCCGTATGTATGCATGAACACTACTTTCATTTCTTTTTCTTATTTGTAAAGAAATTCAAACCTTATAATAAATATGTATATTATGATTCCACTATAATATAATATTTTATATATATTAAATATGTTCATTGACACAATAATTTTGTACGTTCCATGTATGGTATGAACAAGTCATATCACTTTGAGCGAGTGGTAGTAAGCACTTTCTCAAAATAAATTATCGTATATATACAACATAAAAAGCATAATGGTATGTTATAAAAGGGGATTATAGAAGATTTAGAGATATAATAAAATATAATATATATCACATATAAATATAGTTCCACCATAATGGCCACCATATGAGGTGGTAGGAGAAGATTGAACAATCATCATTTCGTGAGGCAATAGTTCGCTGTCCACAGAAACAATATGTTATTTACCCTTTAGATGAAGGTGTGTGTAATTGTAGATAAAATAAATATCATCAAAACAACCTATTATATTGAGTAATGTTTTATAAAATAAAGTAATAAAAATATTTTATGGGGGTGTATAAGTAAAATGAATGAAAAGAAGATAAGAGAAGACGTTATCTTTAAATCTGTTAACTCCATTTGGTTTGAATAAAAAGGATTTCATGAAGTGCCATATGCATTAGGTAATCCTTCTAGGTGTAAGAGAGGGATATTTAAAACTTATTTGGGTAGAGTATGGATGAGACATGGGGATTGAGAGGTGTGAGTAATGGGATAGAGGTGAGTGGTTTTTATAAGGGGAGGAGGGGCTCTTTTGGAATGTTTGAAAATATTATTTTGTTAAATAAGGATTTTTGTTTTTCTAAAGTAAAATACTTATTAATGTCGAAGATAATATGAATCTTCTTCAAAATGAAATAATCCAACAAGAATTGGATAGGTTTTTGATATTATTTTAATCTTCATAATCTTATTTACATAAATCATTCATTATTGAGGTAAACACTACATCATGATTGTGTCATAAATAATTTTATTTAGTTGATGTCAAAAAACTATAAATAATATAACATTATGTAAGAATTTTTTTTATTTCTAATGAATTTTTATACTCAAATATATCAATTATATAACCCCACATTAAAATTTATTTATCAAAACAATACATGTTTATGCTATTTTTATTTTTACTTTAATTAAAATGTTATCAATATCATTATCTTTCCCAAATGGATTTAAAAGGCCAAAAATCTCACCCATGGATTTTATTGTTTGTCCATGAATCATCCAATATGGTTAAGAAAAGTGTTATGGTAATTTTATAATATTATAATAATATTTTTAACTTGAATTATCCTATTTACCTTTAACTGCGGTAAATAAAAGCAATAAGTTACTATTCACCAAAAATTATTTTCATCTTATTAAACAAAATTTTACATACTACTAATAACCATGTATTTTGGATTTTAAAAATTCAATTAACAGAAGGAGTAAAATTACATTTAAATGAAGAAGTCGGGTTTTTAAGTACTACTTAGAGTTTTCACTATTCATAAAAAATTAAAGTTTTTCCAAAAAATACTAAAAATTCAGCCTAAGATATATTTCATATTCTGAATTAAATAATTATTTCTATTTTAACCTATACAAAATAGAGAATTTTCATTAATAAATTTAAAATTAAATTCCGTTTTCAAAACAAAAAGCATGTTTTTAAGAAATGATAATTTTCAAAATATTGACACTTGCGTATGTCCAATTTTAAAGTGAAATTACTTCCAATGACCAACAATTGATCAAATGGTAAAAGTATAATCTAATTACACTTTAGAACTAATTAAAAAGATAATATAACCATATAAATAAATTATATTAAAAGGCAGTTTTGAATTAAAAGGCAGTGTTTTTCACTATACATTAAAAAAATGAACTTTATAAGTAAAATATAAATATTTCTTCCAATGTTAAGTTTTATGTCCCAATTATAAAGAAGAATTTTATTTTTTCAAATAGAACGTATAAAATTGAAAAAAATAGATTTAAAAAGGGTTCTCCATCAAAAGGAGGTAAATTGACATTTTAAATAATATTAGAGTATTTTTGCTAAAAATTAGATTCATTCGTATTTTAAGCCTCTAAATTTTACTGGTTAAATGTAAAAAAATTTAACAAACATATATAATAATAATATTTTTAGTTATATTCATTCCCTCTAATAAAAGGTCTATAGGTTTATTACCATTTAAAATAATAATATTATATTATTATTATTTTCAATATGTGTCTGCATTGTGTCCACTATAAGACTTTAGAGAAAACCAGTGGTGTGTGTTAGGTATTCTATTGGATATAGAATCCCCTTTAAAATAATATTAACATTTAACTCTATAATATTAATAAATATGAAAATGCCTTGTTCTTTATTTTCCTAGGATGTTACAAAAATCATTCACAAGAAAGAATGTTTCCCCCTATTATAACTTATCATATTCTGCCCATATAATTACATTTGATATATTCCAAAGTAATAAGGTAATAGTTGTATTAATACCACAACCTCAACATTAACAATGGAGATCTAGACTTCCAATGTCACCTGAAATAATAAACATCCGGTATCCAACTCATCTAAACACCCCCTTTGGAGATACACTATATAAACTATTATCATGATTGGTGTTCATAAATTTGAAACCTATGTTCATCATCTATATATTAAAAAAAATTGTATGTATACCTTAAATATTCCCTGATAAATACCTCATTATACTAATAAAGGTCACAATAATCAATTATCTATTTTTTTCTCCATCATAAATAATATATGTAAATGAAATAAAATAATTAAACATGGGAGTGAGGTGGATTCCTCATTTTATTCATAATGTGGGAAATATGGATGATATGTTCTTATAAACCAATAATTAATTCCCATTAAATTCTAGAGATAAAAAAAATTAATAGAATCACATCATTTGATATTATTGATTTGAAACATCTTGGCCATTTTGGAATGTATTCGTTATTAAACATTATTCTTATGTTGAGATGTCTTTCGCAACTTATCTAGTTATTTATTGGAGGTCAATGGTGACATAGATTTATTTTTCAATTATTACTTTAGTATAGGTAGCTAAGCCAATAAATGTTTTCGAATAAGTCTATGCACATTAGAACATCCTTAATGATTCTTAAAGACTCTTCAGTTTTCAACATTTAATAAAAATTTATAAAAAAATATATTTAGGTGGAATTTATTATTTCCCTATTAAAGATGAATTATAAAATTAATTATCCACATATTGATTAATTTAAAATTGAGGTAGAAAATGGTCAATCATTCATTTTAAATATGCTTGGATTTCTTGGATATATAACATAGTTGTTTACTAGTATTAGATTTTTCATTTTAGGAATCTTCTTATGTTCATTATATTGGTTTTTTATACAAAAACAATTATTATATTTGTCTCTGTGATTGATTTCATTGTTTTTTAAATTTCATTCATTAACAGTTGTATTCATATTCTAATTTATATAGTTTATTATTTTTTTGTTTCATACACAAAAGAAAATTTTCTTTTTTATTGTGATATCCTTTTATGATTCTTCCTGGATGAATTATATTTAACAACACATTATATTTTCTATCTATCATTAGAGACTCATATTCATTTTTATTTTTCCAATTAATCCTTTTTTCATATTCCATTTAATTTTTTCATAAAATTTTTCAAAATTTATACAATAACTATGTAGTATTGTAATTAATTTTTTTTAAAAATTTAAAGAAATTAATTCAATAATTAAAATGTAATACTAAATTAGATATTTATTTTTAGTGGGTTTTTATATAATTTTCAACATTTATTCTAGATTATAGAACTTCTCCACCTTAACGGATTCCTTATACAATCTCCAAGGTTTTATATATTATTCCAAAAATCAATATTGTTGTCACCAATCATATAGATACTCCATCAAAATATCACATAAGTTTTTCTCTTTTATTTTTTTGGAAATAATATAATTTTTTATCCTGATATTTTTTTGGATGTGAAATAATTTGGTACCTTCATTTAGAGGAAATTTTCTTACAAATTCCAATATCCACACATTATATTTTGGTGGATTTTTAGCCCAATAGTTCAATAAAAAATTTTAGGATTTTTATTTGTAACCAATAAAAGAGGATGAAAGAAAATTACTATTTAAAATATTTTCTTCGTAATGGTATTAATTTTTTCATGAGCATGAAATTGGTGGATCATTGGATGATTTGTACTCATTTCACCATAAATATGAGTTTTATTAGTAGTGTGACTATTATAACCGATATTTATAAAATATATTTTTCCATATATTTTCTTAGGATAATTAGTGTATGGATTCTAGATTTCATAGATATAATTTTATTTGAAAACACATCATATATAGGTAAATGTTAATATCTATAAATTATTTGAATATTTCCTCCCATTAAATTTTAATAATATGAAATTGATCGTCATTCATCTTTCTTAATACTTATAAATATTTGTAAGGATACCAAATTATTATTGATTTCATCTATTATTGAGTATCTTTGAAAAAATAGTACCTTTATTTGTATATAATAAATCATATACACTTACATTATTTTATTAATATTAACTTTAAATTTAAATTATAAATTATAATGAATTAGAATCATTAGATAATGTTTCTCTAATAATTAATAAATATTTTTATTTGATTGCAAATAAATTATCAATTGAGTTTCAATCATTAAAATTCATTATTATTTAACATTACCTAGATATTTTATCCATTAAAATTTATTATTTTTCCTTATATAAATCCTATATGAACTCAAAATTAAGAGTGGTAACAGAAAATGTTTTTTTATACATGTGATCCTCAACCTCAATGTATAAGTCTTTAGAAATTTTCACATTCTTTTCATCCTCACCTCAACATTATTATAATAACATTAATGGAATATTACATATATATTTTTTAAAACCACTAATAATATGTTTACCTTAAGTTAGTGGCCAATATATTTTCTATTTTCTAATTAATAACAATTTATTGGTCTCTATTTTATTCTTTTTCTCTAATTTTTTCTAAAAAATTACATTATTATATAAATATGGGTTCGAAATGAATTATCAATATAAATCTTTTATTAAAATTCATTAAATATAGAAATTATATATATTTTAAAAAAAACTACAATATAAACTAATTCCATCTATAGTCAATAGAGATTTAAATTAATACAAATTGATATTCCCAGAGATATGACATCACTTGATAGGGGTTGTATCAATGTATCTATATTACTAAATTATTTCCCCCTTTTAATTCCATATATATTTAAAAAATTATGATAATAAATAGACTTATATGTATACACTTATCATAATAATTAATGAATTAAAACAACATTAATGGGAAAAACTAAAAGTTGGTATAACACAATATATTTTTACAAGGTTCAACACAAATGTGGGTACCTAATAATTATGGAATGTGATTTGATTCATAGAATCATCTATTAAAAATAATACACAACTAAATATAGTAGGTTGTCTTCTAAAAAGACTCTTTTATCTCTCATAAGGTATTATAATCCCATGATTTTTTTCATTATATGGCCTCCCTCCTTTTAAAAAATATTCCTTCCACCAAATACAATGAAAAAAAATAAACAATATTAATCGGATTTCATTATATTAAAAGATATGATATTACTTCTCAAGAATATGTATTTAAGAACCTATACACATTATGAAATGGTATCATGTACATCAACATTATTCTTTAACTCTATCAATATGAACATCAACTATCACTGAATCATATTAACTATCACATGCTTGTGAGTATTCATCTAACATACCCTATTATCTATATAAATATATCATATGACTTATTGTTTTTTAAAAGATAGGTTATTCTCTTCTATATTGTCATTAGTTTCTCCCTTTTCAAAACTCTTTGAATAAGTTTCTTCTCCCTTCCATTAATAAACTCAACTATCATGGGATACTGTATCCGGTACTTAATATCATCAACAATAACATTCTTAACCAACTAATAATTTCATCTTTTAGTTACATAATAAATATATTCATATTTGAAAATGGAAATAACCCTTGATTTTCAACAAAACTATATTCTCATTTTATTTTAGAATATTATAAATTATATATTTCATTTTCATTCAATACAAACCAAACATTTTCATCCATTCATCCATGAAATTTTGACTTATTCCTCTTTATTCATTCCAAAAAATCTATATATAATTTATTATATAATTTTAGAGGTATTATTAATATTAATGAGTAACTATGGAATATATATTTCATGGAATGAGTAGATTCTCACATATCACACAACCATAATTATTGTGGCATGGTCCTTTTTCTCTCAAAATGGTAATATCTCTAAATAGAAACCAGATTTAGCTAGTATCATACTATTGTCATATTCACAAGTCATTCATTTATTATTAATCGATTGTATATGTGTTTCATAATGCTCATCTAAAATCACACTTTCCATTTGACGAAAATATATTATTAATTCAATAATGAATTCATTTTTTATGTAGAGATTTAATTTTTTATTTTTTATTTGTGATAATCATAACATCATACATCACTAATTGTTGCCTTTTACATCTCCACATTATTTATTTTATATATTATATTTCTTATCTTCACATTTCATAATTTAACCTAACTCATTAATATTACCTATTGAGGATATTACTTTTTTGTATCAAAATCACTCTAAAATTACATTATTTATCATATAATTTAATGTTCATTTTTTTCTATGGAAGAGTTAGTTTATATATCCTTAAGATATACCATAGTCATTATTATATTAAAAATTATTAGTGGTAATTTATTTTGATTTAAGTTTTTAATCAAATAGGTAATAATAAACATATTATGTTTCTAATACTTCACATAGAGTAACATTAACACATTGAAATGATTTTATATACATTTACATTTGAAAATTATATTTAAGGGTAACAATAATGTTTTCCTTTCATTCCACTTACAAAAATACTCCCTTAAAAAAATTTAGTATACATATATTGATAAATATTAATTATTAATTAGAATTAATCATATATATTTATAAAAACATTAAACCTTTCCATTTTTTAAATCTATAATCTCGAGTAACATCTATTCATGGAATGAAATTTTATATTTTCAAACATTCCCTCAAAATTATTAAATTTATCTAGAAATAATGAAACTATATAAAATAATTTCATGAAACCCCAATTCAATCCAATATTCCTCAATGAAATTAAAATGTATTTTTAAATTATCATACGGTCTAAAAATCATTTAAAATAAATTTATAAATCCATCAACATTATTTCAAACATCACATTCATAATTATAAAACCATCATCAAAGCTATAATCATAATTTAATAACTCATAATCTCTCACCCTTAATAAAAATTTTTCCTTATGTGAGTTATAACTACTCTAATATTATTTACATATTAAATCACATTTATTAATGTTTTCCAATAATATCAATTTTAATAAATAACCTTGAATTAGTTTTAGATAGTTCATTATACTCATCCAATAACATGGGAATTTGTTTTATTTATTTATTTATAATATGAATCATGTGATATAAATGATAATTCCAATAATAATATAATATATTTATTATATATATTGGAAAAATATAAAAATTACCAAGGGGAGAAATTTTTTATTTTTCATTAGTCTCTTACACATCAGCAAAAACATATTTACCGATCGATTTAATAATTGTGGCCTAAAATTTAGTAAATAAATAAAATCCCCTTACACCATTAGGATATTGATCACATATTTACGGATTTAAGATGTGTTCGGTGAAAGACATAAGTTTTTGCATTTACATAAGAATAGATAATAATTTCAAAATTTAAGGATTCCCACCAATACATTATTAGTTGATCTAGTTCACTCCACATCACATCATATCCGTAGTGAAGGTTTAATTTTATTACTATCATATTAGAAAAATTCTCTTAATAAAGTTGGTTCACTCCCCATTATTGTCACGACCCGACCCATACCAGGGCTCGAGCAGAAAATACCCCAAGCCCACCTCCATAGGCCATGGACATGCGACTAGCGTCGAAGGAACAACAATCTTGGGGAGGCCTTTTCCTAAGAACCTACACACACACACGCAGCAAACTCAATGCAAAAGTGCAGAGAAAATAAAGAAAGGTTCCACACTACAATAAAAAGGGACCCAAACAAAAGTGCATCGACCTCTATTAGTACACGTACAAGGAAAGTAAAGATGAAAGGGAAAGTGGAAAAAATACACATCCAACTAGAAAAGTGCAACATCCCGGCAACATGTGAAAAATTAAAACAAATAGAAGAGTCCGACTCTTGAATCCCATGGTACGACCACAACACACAATCCAAGAACCCCGTATCTGAAGCTCCTCTAATGTCATGATCAACCTGTCCATCATCTGTTAGGGCACACCAAATGCAGGCAAAGCCCAAGCAGGGGAGAGTATAATAATACTTAGTGGGATTCATCAAAGGCATGAGAGAGCAGCAATATATGTACTGCAGAGGAGATCAGTAAGAGATAAAAAGGTACAAAAAGAGTTAACAAAATGAGTACAACTCCACCCACTAATAGATATGATCGCTCAAAGAAACCCAAATAGGAGAGTAAGGGGATCTTCATCTCACAACTCACACTAGGTATATGCCAATACATACACCCAAGGAACCCAAATATACTAGTATCTTAGACTTGAAGTCTAGAGAAATGTTACACCACCACATACCCAATCTAGGGATCCGGTTCGAAGATTTCCACGAATTACTCGTTCTGAGAGAACACACTCCACGAGTCTGATAGCTCTGATAACATTCGTCCGAGAATTATTGTTCATCGGGAAATTTCACGAGAGGTAGTTACACTCATTACAGGAGACACACTCTAGATTGGTAATATCACGATAGATAAAAGTACTCATTACAGGAGACACACTCTTGAGTGGGAAAGATCACGATACACAAATGAGGATCACTGTCGAGGCCATGGAGAATACCGCGATTCATCTAGATTCACCAAATAGATGATTACCGATCTAGGTAGAGGATCAACACCCAATAGAGTTTGTCACGTTGATGCCTGAGTCTACCTAGGGTCAGGAAGGGATAGAGGATCACGCTCCGGGCCCCTCGGAGGGATGCCGACTCTATCACAGAAAGTCCTGTTGAGAGGATCATACTCATATAGAAGGAAACGATGCCTGAACTTCAGGGGAACAAGAATAAGGGGCACTAACCCAAATGAAAGATATCCAAGATATAGTGAACAAGAGTACCATGCCATTTTCCAAAAATGTACACAGCATGTAGAAAATTTACACGCCGTTTTGTCTGGCCCCAGGTACATCCCGTGTACAATGGCCCGTGTTGTAAGGCTGTTCATGTAGAAAAGTGATTACACATCATGTATTATGGTGTAAAGATCATGTCAGAGTGACTAGAGTCGGCTCCGTGTACAATGGTTGTGAGCCCATACACGGTCCTCCGCCCATGTTCTCCAACCCGTGTAATCGGTACACATGGTGACCCATGCAACTAGCTTGGTCTGGCCATGTGGTGGAGTACCGACTGCATAGATAGGAATACCATCTCATAGGACAACAAACCAACACTCATGAGGTGCGGTGTCCCGTCTCTACTGGTGTAGAGGAGTAAGGAATAACCACGCCTTAAGTCGTCTAGGGAGTAGTCATCCTAACACTCACTAAAAAACGCCCTAGTTCTACTCCTTAGATTATCGGTCATACCTCAACCACCATAATGTACCACAAGGGAGTAACCCAAAAAACCACCATGTCATAAGGGTTCCAACATGATATATATTGCGTCAATCAGATGCCCAGACTGTTTGTTATAAGCATTTTAGTGCCGAGGGTCCTGTTGGATTCTTTTTCGGTCCAACCCGGCCATACATCAAACGACACCATATTACCAAATGGGTCATACCATTGCGATCCCCACGAAAAAACACATGAGATGGACTGCCCATTTGACCAAAACGAATGCCCGGTGAAAAAGTTTCATTTCACGGCAACACGCTCGAACAAGCTCTCGTGGGGCCCACACCTCAACCTCAACATAAATATCCAAAATTTGTCATGAATCATCCTTCTTAATTCCAAGGTCGCAACATCACATATGGTTCATTATTATGACACCGTATGAGGGAGATATGTCAGATTCAAGACCCCGAAATAATAATTATAAAAATAATATCATTGGGTGTTTCGTGGACCTGAGCCATGGACCATAATTTATTATCCAACATTAGACTATAGCCGTACTTATTAAATACATGGTCACTTCCCCACTAACGGAGAGTCAATTGTACATTGCACACATGAGTTATAGCAGGTTGAAGATTTAATAATAATATTAAATCTATTAATGTACGAGCGTTTTGGGTCCCTGATCCGAAAACCCAAAAAGACATCCAATATTGGACTCATAAATTCTGTCTTGAAGTCAGGGTCGCACTTCCACTAACAGTTCGTGAATCCATGGTCGCACGAAGAAGATACCATCAAAATACGGTTTCCCAACAAAAATAACAACCTTAATATTTTATTATTATTTTCATTTAATCAACCATTGATTTTACATGGAGTCTCATTCTTTATTCATTCCAACGCACAACCCCCCACGATTTCATCCACCATTATCATTTATTTCCCCTTTTTTTAATAATATTTATTCTTAATTTCCTCTCTCCAATCTTCTAACTTCAACATCAATTTTCTCGCGCTCCAACCCCAAAGCAGCACCTCCAACATGTAAACCCTAGCCGCCAGCTCATTTCGCACCAGCTGCGTCCACAAGAACCACCACCGCTGCCTTTGGCCTGTCATGCTGCTACGACTCTGGTCTACCACATCATCATTCTAACCCCAAAAATTATGACGATCGCAGATTCATGATCCTCGGATCAAGATCTCCCTGTCCGTATGTCGCGCTCAACGAAACATCGATGTTTTGATGCGCTTAATTATTTGGTGCGAATAAACGCATGCAGAATAAGCGAAGAATGAAATATAAAAGGGTCATGGACTATGTCCGTATTGAATTCCATATATGTTTAGCCATCATCATTGATAATCAATAACACAAGTAATTGTCAAAAAATATTTATCACACTTCAATATTTTTAATCTCAAGATAAATGAGAAGAAATAATTTATTCAACCTATTATTTTTCAACCCGCGAATTAATTAATTTAATTCACATTCATCGTGAAAAATATAAACCGGGTTACGGAATCCAAAAATATAAATCCTACCTCAAGTTTGGATCAATCATTTTTGAGGATCACATTCATCAAGTTCCATTCAGTGTTAAAGAAGATCTCACTTGCACAACGATGAGAAGAAGATGTTGTGTTTTTCGATCTTCGATTCGCTTGGATCCACGACTTCATCGTCGTTCATCACTGAAGAGGATAGGAGAGGAGAGGATAAGTTGTTGATGGAAAAAAGGGTTTGAGGTGAAGATATCATAACCTTGAATTTAAAACCTCCCATTAGATTAAAGGAAAATAAATTAATAAATAAATAAACAATTATGAAATTATTTACTTATTCTCCCATGGTCGCGCATAAGCTGAACACCCAATGCCAATATAGGTTACACCCTGGTTAGGGTAAATACTACATTTTGAGCTCATTGGAGGCCTCATATTTTTAATCTGAGTCACTGTTCGTGAGATATTCAAGTTTGAGATATTAATTGAATAAATTAAAATTTTAATTTATCCATTTAATACATCACCAACGAGAGAGGGGTCCGAACATCCTGCGCCAACTTATTTTATTTCTCTACAAGGGGAAACACTACGTTCTGTACACAATTGTGGTCAAAGATCATTAATCTGATCAACAATTTAAGAGATATCCCATTTTCTTATTTTTAACCATGCGTGCGTAACATAAAAACACACAACATTTTTATAAAATTAATTTCGGGCATATCGGGCGTCGGAATTTCACGTCGTCTTAGCGCCCAGCTTTGGAAATATTGATAGAAATATTTCAATGTCTTATTAGGCCAAAACCAGGTCTCTAAATTATTCCATCCTTCAAGATTGTTGACCTCGAAAAGAAAACCAATGGAAACCACTCGGGATACCGAGCCCACACATAGCTCTCCTGCCCCTAGGGAAACCTGTACGTTTATGTGCTTCCAAAGAATGAGGACCAAAGGGGTGGTCCACCCTCATAAGGCTTTCATGAGATAGCGAATTGTGTAGGACCACACACGTATCTCCATAGTTGCGACACATGAAAGGCATCATATACCCATTATAACTATTTTGGATATGGCAAGGCGATATGCAACCTTTCCATCTCCTTGCATAGTCTCTGACGACCTGATAGAACTCATGGGAAAGATTGTATCCCCGACCGACCCTCAACATCACATGTCACAACTGGAATCACTATTTTTCACTAGTACAGAGTATCATGATTCCCTCTTTCAGAATATCCATATGGAGAAACAACTAAGGATATCTAGTCAAACGGGATTTCACAGTCGATGAGTCACAACCAAGACTCTCTTACATGCTCGAGAAGCGAAGGAGTCAACACCATCGACTAAAGAAAAGTTGTACCCTCATGTTCCACTAGGGTCAGCGGTAGGGAAGTTAACAACTCTGAAAGTTTCCGCACTAGGTGAGTCTGGGACTTCCCACACTTCCCAATGGGGGAGTCTACTAAACAACCACATATTGAGTGCACAATAATTAGAGATTCTTACACCATGCTTTCGATGCGCTTCCTGGGTCCCATATAACAATGTTCCTGTTACTGATCAGGATAAGATCTCCTACATTGAGATCTTGTCATCTGGTGTCTTCTAGCTGCAATAGACGTCTTATCTCCATTACGCTCTCTATCACAACCAGTTGTATGGCGTGGTAGGAAGATTTCTACCACCAGTGCCTACTATCAAACCTCGACATAGGTGAGGATTCCGAAGCGCACTATGATATCATAGATCTCTCTAAAGAGTCCCCGATCAAACGTTTGTTCTCAGAAACTACCATTATAGACTAGAAGACCACCGAATCTAGCCAAAACTCTACTATTTGAGGGCCTGGATTATTGTGGAACCTCAGGGGTCTAAGGTGCTGGAACACACGAAGTGCGTTCAACCTGCACACAACCTCGGACTGCTCAGCTGGGGTTGTCTTCTTCTCAATAGCTAGGGGTGTTGTTACCTGCCCTCCTAGAAAAAGGGTCTTGCATGGTGGGTCCTGAACTGAGCTCTCGTCACTCACAAAATCATCGCCACAATCCCTAGCTAGTATCCTGGATGGATGTCTTTGTGGAGACATTCCAATTGTTATCAAGGTGTTCCACGGTCGGATGAGCATATCTATATATATCAACAATGATGGGGAGATGATTGGAGAAGTATATTCAAAGTCTGAATCCTATATAATGCATTTACAATTGTTCTCTGCAACAGGTGTCTCAGGGTGCTGAGTCGGCAAGCGGGTAATCAGGGTCCGGGTGAACAGATACCTCGGCCGCCTGCACCATCACTGGACTCCCTGGCCTGATAGCTGCTCTCGAGAGACATTGACACTTTTTCCCTAAACCCAACCAAGACCAATTTAGGGAAACGTCCGAACAACATCCCAAGGGTCGAACCACCTTTGATACCACTGTGTCACGACCCGACCCGTACCAGGATTCGAGCAGAAACTACCCCAAGCCTGCCTCCATAAGCCAGGGGTTGGCAACTAGCGCCGAAGTCACAACAAACTTGGGGAGGCCTTTGCCTAAGAACCTGCACACAGACACACACGCATCTAACTCAATGAAAATTGAAGAGAAAAAAATCAAGGTTCCACACTAATATTAAAAGGGAACAAAATAAAAATGAATCGAACTCTAACTATAAAAATACAAGAAAAGTAAAGTTGAAAGGGAAAGGGGAAAAAATACACACCCAACTAGAAATGATCCACAACCCGGAAACAAGTGAAAAATTAAAACAACTGGAAGAGTCCCACTCCTAAATCCCAATCTATGACCATCGCACACAGTCCAAGAACCTCGTATTTGATGCTCCTCTGATGTCATGATCAACCTGTCTGTCGTTTGTAAGGGAATGCCAAATACAGGAAAATCCCAAGCAGGGCTGAGTATAAGAATACATTGTAGGATTCCCCGAAGGCTCAAGAGAGTAGCAAGAGATGTAATGAAGAAGAGTGCAGTAAGAGAGAACAAGGTACAACAAGAGTGAACAAAAATAGTATAGCTCCACCCAATAATAGATATGATTTCTCAAAGAAACCCAAATGAGAGAGTAAGGGGATCTTCATATAACATCTTACACTTGGTATATTCCCATACATATATCTAGGGAAACCAGATATACTCATATCTCAGACATGTAGTCAAGAGACAAGTTACACAACCAAATACCCATGATAGGGATCCAGTTCGAATATTTCCACAAAGTACTCGTTCCGGGAGAACACAATCCACGAGTCTGATAGCTCTGATGATGTCCGTCTGAGAAGTATTGTCCGTCAAGAAACATCACGATAGGTATTATTTTTTTAATCAAACATTTATTTTACAAGGAGTCTCACACGATATTCATTCTAGTGCACAACCCCCCACGATTTCATCCACCATTATCATTTATTTCGCCTTTTTTTATCATCATTATTCTTAATTTCCTCTCTCCAATTTTCTATCTTCAACTTCAATTTTCTCGTGCTCCAACACCAAAATAGTGCTTCCATCATGTAAACCCTATCTCCATCTCCTTTTGCACCTACTGCGTCCATAGGAACCACCACATCTGCCTCCATCCTTCCATGCCGCTATGACTCTGGTCCACCACATCTTCATTCTAACCCCAGAAATTATGATTATTGTAGATTCTTGATCCTCGGATTGAGATCTCTGCGTCCGTATGTCACGCTCAATAAAACATCATTTTTTGACGTTCTTAATTATTTGGCATGAATGAACTCATCGAGAACATGTGAAGAGTGAAATATAAAAGGGTCATGGACTATGTCCGGATTGATGGCCATGATTGTTAGCCATCATATTTGAGAATCAAGAATACATGTAATTGAGAAAAAATATTTATCACACTTCATGATTTTCTATCTCAAGATAAACGAGAAGAAATAATTTATTCAATCCATTGTTTTTCAATCCACAAATTAATTCATTTAATTCACGTTCGTCATGAAAAATTTAAACCGGGGTAAGGAATCCACAATGATAAATCCTACCTCAGGTTTGGATCGATCATTGGTGAAGATCACATTCATCAAGATCCATTCGGTGTTGAAGAAGATCTCACTTTCACAACGATGAGAAGAAGATGATGTGTTCGTCGATCTTCGATTCGCTTGGTTCCATGGATTCATTATCATTTTTCAACGGAGAGGATATGAGTGGAGAGGAGAATGAGTCATTGGAAAAAAAGGGTTTGAGGCCAAGATCTTATAACCATGAATTTATAACCTCCCATCAGGTTAATGGAAATTAATTAAATTATTAAATAAACAATTATTTAATTATTTAATTATTCTCCCATGGTGGGGCATAATCCGAACACCCAACGCCAACAAAGGTTACACCCTGTTTTGGGTAAAGCCTACATTCTGAGCTCATCGGTGGCCTCATATTTTTAATCTGAGTCCCTGTTCGAGAGATATTCACGTTTGAGATATTAAATGAATAAATGAATAATTTAATTTATCCATCTAATACATCTCCAATTAGTGAGGCGTCCGAACATTCCGCACCAACTAATTTTATGTCGCACATGGGGGAAACACTGTGTTCTGGACCCAACCGTGGTCATGGATTTCCTATCCAATCAACCGTTTAAGAGATATCATGGTTTCTTTATTTAACAGCGCGTACGTAACATAAAAACACTTAACATTAATGTAAAATTAATTTCAGGAATACTGGGAAACATAATTGCACGTCGTCTCAGCACCCAGCTTTGGAAATATTTTTAGAAATATTTCAAAGTCATATTAGGCCAAAAATCAGGTCTCTACAATTGTAATCAAAATTATGTCATGACATATCTATCATCACCTAATGCATTATAGAGCAATATATTTCTGAGAAAAAATGTTACCAAATAATAGTAAAATGATATGTGTTCCACATGATAATAAATCACTCATCATGTATCATATCCCATGGAAAGTAATTGGGTTTCATAAATATTTTAACAATTCATCATAACCTAATCCATAAAAAAATAAATGAGTTCCAAAAACATCTCATCAACATCATGAACTATTCATAAAGAGACTAAGGATGGTTTCTTAAAATAATATCCATAATAAATCAGAATTAATATCAAACAATGTTATTGTAAATGAATGTGACTTCAAAAAATAAATTGTAATAATTATTGAGGAGAAAACCCTCATTATTTTTAATTCATATTATTAAAAAACAAAAATATCCAAATTATTGTGGAAAAAATTTTTGTATAAAAGGGACCTTGGTAACCATTTAAATAATATTCATTACATTGAGGATTCATAATAGTTGGAATGATTATTATTTTAATGTATGTGAACAAAAATATTCCTTTAAAATTTTCTGAAAAAATGTCAAAAGGACCACATTCATAATATATCATAAATATTCCTTTTAATATATTTGATAATTAAAACGTGGGTGAAAATGATTTTAGAAAATAATTGGAAAATATTAAATTTTTTACGTGAAAAAAATTGAAAACATATGCATGGAAGGGAATTTATTTTCAAACGAAGAGATTTATGAAGTTAGATTTCAAATTTTTTTTAATTATTTAAATTTAGTCTTTAATGATAAAAATGTGATATTAAAAAATTAAATATCCCAAAATAAACAAGTTATTTTAAAATTCATGAGAATAATTGGGAGGTAGATTAATAATATTAATAATCTAAATATTAATAGAAACAATCACTAAAAAATGAGATAGTCAAATAATACTCATTCTTCAAGAATGGGTGGATTATAAAGTACTGTATACTATTATATAATAAATATAATTTTTTTAAAATTATATAATAGATGAATGTAATTACTTATAATATCATATATGATCAACTCAAAACATTTATCACAGATTTATTAACAATTTCTTATTAAAATCTTCATTTTCAGGTGTTACCTATTTCAATTTTCATGCAAATTTGGGTTCAGTAGTTCTAGTTAATATAATTAGAACATTGATACAACATATATTGAATATTAATTATGAGATAAATATAATATATATTCACATTATATTAATTTAGAGACATCAGGAAAATTTTATGATATAAAAAATGAATTAAAACATTTATTCATACCATTGTTCATACATAAACATGCACATAGATTTCATTTTTCAACGGATGGAACAAAAGAAAGATAAAAAACATTTTAACTATCAAGAATTATTTTCATATCAAATATATTTTATATTGTATTAAATATATTATTAATACCATCCATGTAAAATTTTAATGAAAATATAATAAATTCTCTTCATGGAGGTTACAGTCCACATATACGCATGAACAACATTTTCATTTTTTAACAGATGAGAAGGTGTCACATAATGGTCATTAAATTATTAAAATAACTTTTCTGTACATTTAATGTCATGAACCAGCCTGAGTTGACCCTGAACTGGTCATAAGGGCTATATCCCAACATGTCCTGAGAGGGATTCGTGATCCTCCTAGGATGGAGACAATCACCAAGGACATCAACATAGTACACAAGGGAGAGATTTCATCCATATATAAACAATCAAATAAACAGCAGGAAGAAATGGACAACCCTAAATACATTTATAAAAAAACTGAAATAATCATTAATTTTACAAGAAACATAAAGTAAAACTAAAAAAACCACACAACTGACCAATCTAGATAACCAAATAACACCATGTGACCTTATGGTCACTATCCAACATAAGGATCACACGTCGCACAAGGTGATCTAACTCAACCTAAAACCTGCACAAGGGATAAAAATATGAAAAAGACTATAGGTGTGAATATTAAAACTCAGTAGTTTATCCCGATATTGAATTCCCAATTCATATCCTTTAAAATAAAACAAAAATAAATTTCAAATTTTAAATAAAAATATGAAGGTATGTTTTCCATATGAGGTCCCATGCAATAAAAAAATTTACAAGACAAAAAATTGCATTTTTTATGAAAAAGAATGCAAGTAATAATTTTTAAAGAGGTGTAACTTCAAAATGAAACTAGTTTTAAAGAGGGATTATTTAAATACTATAAAATTTTAAATAAATCACCCACACTTCTGAATTTACCAACCAAACAAACTGTATGCTGATAATGAATACAAAATAACCAATGAGCACAAGTCATGGGAACACCCTGAGGCACTAGTTAGTTGTGATCCCTAGGTACCTCATATATCTGTGAAAGAAACCCTAAAAATATATGTTCGCATGCACACGATACACTATTAGGGAGAATTACTATAACCTATTGGCCCCCCAACATCAACATAATTATATTTTAGTTAGTTTTGTCATTTTCAAACTTGTACATGAAATAGGGGACAAACCCCATGAGATCACTTGCATACTAGTACACGTCTGCCCACCTAGATACATAGTTTTCCCTTTAGTGCTAAATCAATTTACACATATTATCAATTAAATGTTTCACAATAAAATTTCATTAAAAAATCATAATCACAAAAAAAAATCCCACAAACATGCTTCACATTTCTTTCACAAATCAATAAACCACTAAAAAGTTTCGTAAAACAAATTCAAGGAGTATAACGAGGCCTTGCACATAAAATCCATTAATAAATGCTCTTTATTGGACAAAAACCAATAAATAACATAAAAAAATTATTTTTTATCCCCAAAACCAATTAATAAATGACCTTCATGGACCATGAAATGGCCTCAAAAAATAGAACATGAAATATTGATGGATGCAATTTTTACAAAAAAAAATTCCCAAAAGGGCCTTTATGCCTTTCTCAAAACTAAAATTTGACCAAGGTATGCATTTAAATTTTTTTATGGACGTGTATACACACCATTTAAAGTATATAAAACACATTCATAAATCCCTTAAATCACATAGTTTACATATTCAAAACACAACCTTTTTCATAAGGATGCGAAACAGGCCATTTTCCAACAACTCAGTCCACAACATGTTGTAACCGTAAACACATATTTTTTTAAAACCAAATCCAAATTTGAAATACATATAAGGACCCAAAAATAACTTTTATCATTCTTTGAATTAATTTTTAAATAAAAATTAATAATTTTTAAATCACAAATCACACACAAAAGAAACTGGGAAATTTACTGAACACATGACATGCCATTTTTAATGAAAACAATTTTTTTTTAAAATGACACGGAATAAAACACAAATTTCATGCAATGTTTTATTACAGATACATTAATAAGTTAAAAATGACATAAACCAGTTTTTAAACCTAACAAAATAATTTCAAAACATAGCAGATCATTTAAACAATCCCTTGGTGTGCACTTTAATGACAAAACAACTCTACCTTTCACCAAACATGGCTTAAAAAACCATGTATTACACCAATAAAATATATAAAAGATGAAAAACAATAATAAAAATATATATAAGATGTCAAAAATACAAAAATGATGAAACTTAAATGATAATGTTATGTGCAAGGGATATCCTACCTCAAATACTTGGCCTAATGGAAACACAAAACCAATATCACCATCTGAGGGTTTATAAACCCTAAACCTATAACGCCCAGCCCCAAACGAACGAAACCCCAATAAAAAATCATGTAAAAAGAGAACCCTAGGTCTAACATGACTAGGGGAGAATATAAAACCAATAAATAATGAAAGGAGGAGGAAGAGGTAGAAGAAAGGAGAAGAAATCTCACCTAGCCACCTAGAAAACTTTTCGTATTCCATTAGATCTACACCCATAGAAAAAATATAATGTTGTGGAAATTGTTGGATAGGAACATAATGTCTAGAATAACTAGGTAAATAAAAATTTTGGAGAAAATAATACGAATTGAATGCGTTGTGGATGAAACAATTTACCTTATCAATTCTTCACGTTGTGAGGAAACCTGATAACTTTCGCCATAATATGTGATGAACATGAGTTACAAATATTTACAATTGATATTTTCATTGAATCGAGGTGTGTTGGAATCAAATGGGTGGTGGACTAGCCAAAAAATATTAAAAAATGGAAAGGATATAAAAGAAACAAATTATTTTTTTAGAACTGGAAATGGACCCACGGCCTGGCCCAATACCTAAATAAGTATCTCAAATTCACTTTATTATGAGTTTCTAAGAGGTAAAAAAGTATATGGTAGTTTTAATATGTCAGTATAGGATATTTAAGAAGTATAATGAATGAAAATTTTGAGAAATTAAGGAGTTATAAATGAAACGAATTTGGTTTTTTAATTTGGAAATGGGATCACAATTGGCCCAAATCACGAAATAACCACCCATTCTCCAAAAAACTCATAAACATGCAATGGGTAACCAAAATTAGAAGGATTATACACATATGGTAGTTCAAAACTCAAAATTATTATCACCCAATATCCATGTAAATTATTTGGATTTTCAATGAACCGAATAAAAACTATGATATGAAAGGAAAAAAACTGGGTGTGACAATTCTCCCCACTATTAAACCTTTCCACCAACGGAAAGACATACCACTTTACATATTTAAGATCAACAGCTAACAATTAATTATAAATATCGTACAAACTCTAAATCCAATGAAACACAATCAACCATTAATGGAACATAATCCTCTTACCTAAACCAAAACACCAAATTTTAACCACTTTCCGAGAATCAACTGAAAGATCGAGTCACTACCTCCACAACCAAAACAAGAACTCGGTTGTTGGGCCTTCTACCAATGAACCCAATAGTCCCCCAAAGTAAAGATAACTCAAGAGAACCAAATATTCATATTATTTACAAAATGTAATCCCCATCATTAAGAAGCAAAAAGCACTAGATAATTTTTTAGGTGAAAAAATCAACGAGACTCATGGTGGCCCCCAACATTAGAACCCATCTTGTAACAAAAAAACAAGAATTCCACTTTAACTAGAATTGGTCACCTCTTGCACAATTCCACACAAAATATCCCATAACAACCTACTAAACCAAGTTTATAGGGTTAAAACATGAACATCTAAACCACCCACTCCCGAACAGAGGGGAGGGAATGGTACCCAATAAATAGGCCACTGAACCCAAAAAAGAAACAAAGGAACTACCCAACACTCTCCACCTATGAATAGGTAACACCAAGACCTCACCTGATTTTCACAGGTGGTCCATATAGGGACATTGATCGAAAAACCACACCCGTAAAGGAATAACCATATACATTGTGTGAGGGGTATGTCCCCAATGATTTTTTGTGAAAAAGGTAAATTCATAGTAATGAAGAACCAAAATAGATACATAGAAAATACCATATGAAAATACGGGAGGCCGAAGCCTGGTCAATCTCCCCACACCTCTGGAGATTTCCTAACTGCGTGAAAATCTTCACTCCGAGGCTTATGACTGGAGCCTTGATTCATGAAGCATCTGCTGCAACACAGTCTGGTGATAAGGATCACACCTCTAAAAAAACTCACTTTATCAAAAAAACATAATTATCTAAATAGGAACTCATAGATACATATAAAAATTCTTTCTCACTCGGAATGAGGAGCAGAATGGAAAAGGAATACGACAAAACACAACAACATCACCGAACACAAAAGCTGTGTCCAAAAAAATTATCAGGACATAGAAGCACTTTCAATCGATCAAAATAAGATCTCTATTCCAAAAAATGGGTTGAGCAATTATCCTATGTAATGGATTTAACATTTTAAATGAATAATTAGGTTGATGAATATGAAATATTTCCAAAGGAGAACTATCCCTGGCCACATCACAACATCCAACACATCTTTAGAATCCCAATGAACATTACTCCAAAACTAAGCCACCAACAATATTTCATCTCATAATACAACAAGAGTACGGATTATAGATCACAAGGAAGATTACTGAACAAACAAATCTTCTATGAAATAGATAAAACTATTCACATAACCATTGGTTTATAAACAAAGGCCATAAATTTTCAGCTCAAATCACATTTGAAAAACAAACTATTTTAGTGGGTTTCCACATTCACCGATGGTGTTTCTTTAAGTCTCACCCACATTCAAATTTCTATGCAACCCAGGAACCAAACCACCATGCCATATAGGCCATCCTTTTAGATATTAGTATAACCATGCAGGTGAGCACCCATGAAAACATGAAAGGCTAAAACAAGAAAAAATCATTCCAAAAAATCATATACCTCCCAAGGAACACTAATCACCAATTCAAAAACCCTTTTCAGATTTCACAAATCTAACCACACTACATCAAAAAGAATTTTATAAAAAAACGTACCCCTTCTCATTTTTTAACAACTTTTAAAATAACCAAACTACTCTAAACAACTGCTTCCCATTTCTGGAAATTTACCAATGTATATTTTCATAATGAGGAGGTAATTGAGACCAATACCCATTATAGGAATACAACAACCACTCAAAATAAATTTCCAAACCTAATTTATCATATTTAAAAACTTTTCAACATCCCAAAACACCCCAATTGAAACAAATATTCAGAATCAGCTTAATATGATTCACACATTCAAAACATTTTATTCCAAAAAACCACATGTTTAGATTATGGATAATCAAATCCCATTAATTCATATCTATTTCATCCTAATTTGTTTTCACAAAAACCCAAACTTATAAATCCATTCATATATTAAATTTTTGAAAACCACTTTTCCAATTTTAAAAATCCCATCCATTATTAAAACCCATTTCCACAATTATCACACACGGGTTTTCAAAACTAAAATTCAGATTTCAAAAAAGGTCCAAGATACCCAAAAAAGGGAACTACTGTCGGTGGGTGACTTGACCATATGGTTGGCGGCCATATGTCAAACACAACACCAACATAGAGAGACGTATTAAGACCATGCCTCTGCTCCACATGGCTTCCCAGGACCTGTGATCTCACGAATGCCATTAGTCAGACTCCCCTTGTCATATCCCAACACCAAACAATCACCAAGTACAAAGGACACTAAAAAACAAGACTTCCCATGGAAACCTGACGATCAGAACGAAGAAGAATTCGCAAAGCTCTTCCGACACTTTCCCCTCAAGTCCCAAAAATCCTAATCAATCTACCTTGACATCCCCCAAATAACAAGGGAACTCTAAAAATAACGGTTTTCAATGATCTGAACTCTATTGATACCATTTTTTCACGAACCATCTTGAGTCGACCCTGAAACTGTTACAAGGGCTAGCCCACGGCAAGCCCCGAGAGGCATTCTTGATCCTCCCAGGATGGAAAAACACACCAAGGGAATCAATAGAGTACATATGGGAATTATTTCACACATATATAAACAATCAAAAAATTATTAGCATGAAATAGACAACCCAAAATACATTTATAAAAAAATTGAACTTTACATTATTTTTACAGTCAATTGAAAGTACACCTAAACCAAAAAAACTGACCAAACTTGATAACCAACTAACTCCATGTGATATACTGGTCACTATCCAACATAATGATCACATGTCTCCCAAGGTGATCGAACTCAAGCTAAAACCTACACAAGGTCTAAAAACAGAAGAAGACTATAGGTGTGAGTATTAAAACTCCGAAGGTTAGACCGATATTCTATTCTCAACGCAAATCCTTTAAAATAAAAGAAACATAAATTTCAATATTTAGAAAAAATATAAAGCTATTTTTTCTAAATGAGGCCCCATGCTATAAAAAAATTACCAAACAAAAACTTGCATGTTTTATAAACAAGAATGCTAGTAGCAATTTTTAAAGTGGTGTAACTTCAAAATAAAACTAGTTTTTAAGAGGGAATTTTTAAATAATGTACACTTTTAAAGAAATCACCCACACTTATGAATTTACCAACCAAACACACTGTATGTCGACGATGAGTATAAAATAGAGAATTATTACAAGTCACAGGAACACCCCTATGCACTACTTAGTTGTGAGCCCCAGGTACCACGTATCTCGGTGAATGTAATGATAATAAATATTCATTATCATGCATACAAGCAACTAGTAGGGAGGATACCCATAAACTAGTGGTCCCCCAACATTATCATCATCATAGTTTAGTTATTTTTGTCATCATCAAGCTTGCTATGTGAAACAATGGCCAAACACAACGAGATCACTAGCATACTAGTATACGTCTTCCCAACTAGATACCCAGGATTCCCTTTAGTGATCAATAAAGTTACACATATTATAAAATATACTATTAAAATAAAAATTCCATTAAAAAATCATAAAAACACAAAAACCCTCGAAAATGCTTCACATTTCTTTCAAAAATCAGTAAACCACTAAAATGTTTTGTAGAAAAATTTCAAGGAGTATAACGAGGCCTTTCACATAAAATGCATTAAAAATTATCTTTTAAGGACAGAAACCCATAAATAAAAAAATTTGATTTCTAATCCCCAAAACCAATTAATAAATCACATTCATGGGCCATAAAAGGGACCCAAATGAATGAATATTACATGCATATTGGAACCATTTTTTAAAAAAATGCCAAACGAGCCTTTATGCCTTTCTCAGAGAAAACATTTGACCAAGCTAAGGATTTTAATTTTATTAAAGAGGTGTATAAAAACCATTTAAAGTATCAAGACTCATAAATAAATCCCTTAAATCTCTCATTTTATATATTCAAAACACAACCATTTTCATAAGGTTGTGAAACATTCCATTTTCCAATAACTCGGGTCAAAACATATGTTGTAATCGAAAACCCATTTGTTTGTAAAACCTAATAAATATGGGAAAGCCATATAAGAACCACAGAATACCATTTATCAATTTTTTAATTCATTTATAAATACAAAAAAAATTAAATCAAAAATCACACATAAAAGCCAACCGAGATATTTACCGAACACATGACATTCCCTTTTCAACGAAAACAACTTATTTTCAAAATTAAAAGCAATAAAGCAAAAATTTCATGCCATATTTTATTAGAGATATTGTAACTTGTTCAAAATACCTTAAAAAGGTATTAAACTCATTAAATATTTTCTAATGATTTTGGAACATATAAACAAACACATGGTGTTCACTTTTATGACAAAACAACTCTACCTTTCACAAAACAAGGCTTAAACATCCATTTTTCCCACAAATAAAATTATCCAAATGATGAAAAATAATAATAAACATATATATCAGAAGTTAAAAACAAGAACATTATGAAACATAAACTATAATGACATGTGCAAGGGATATCCTGCCTCAAATCCTTGGCCTAATGGAAACACACACCCATTTTCACCATCTGAGGGTTTATACACCCTAAAAAAATGATGACCAAACCAAAATGAACAAAAACACAATAAAAAATCATCTTATAATAGAGCCATAGGAATTAAATGACTATGGGAGAATAGAAAACCAAGAAATAATGAAAGGAGGAGGAATAGGTAGAAGGAAGAAGAAGGAATATCACCTTTTCACCTAGAAAACTCTCCATATTCCATTAGATCTGCAACCTTAGAGAGAATGGAATGCCTTGAAACTTCATGGAGAGGGTCCTAATGTCTGAAAGAACTATGGAAATAAAATTTGTTGGAAGAAGAGTTTGAATTTAATGATTTTTGGATAAAACAATTTACCTTCTCAATTAGGATGTTTTGAGGAATCCTAGTAAATTTTCCCTAATATGAGATGAAATTGAGATCCAAATAGGTAAATTAGATAATTGGGGAGAATATATATATATTTTATTCTAATGGGAGGTGGAATCACCGAAACATATATAATCATGTAAAATATATAAAAGCAACAAATTATATTTTTAAAATTGGAAATGGGACCACGGCCTGACCCAATGCCTAAATAAGTAACACAAATTCACCATTTTTATGAATTTTTAAGACTAAAAAAAGGATATGGTAGTTTTAATACGTTAGTTTAGTACAATTAGGAAGTATAATTAATGAAAATGTTCAAAAATTAAGGAGTTATAAAAGAAACCACTTTTTTTAAATTTGGAAATGGGCAAACGGTTGTCCCAAATCATGAAATAACTACCCTTTCCCCAAAAACTCTTAGAGAAGAAATGGGGAATGCCAATTATGGTAATTAGACATATATGGTTGTTCAAAACTCAAAATTATTCTCACCCAACACCCAAGTAAAAGGATTGTGAATTTCAATGAACCAGATCCAAACAAGGACATGAAAAAAAAGGGTGTGACATTTAATATATAGAATTAATTATGTTATAGTGGGTAAAATTAATTTAAAGGTGGTAAAATTAGAAGTAAAATTATAATATCTTGGTTTAGTGTTATACCACTTCTTCGATAAGCCCCATTTTATTTAAAAATTATGTAACAACTTGATATTTCATGAAATATATATATTTTTCCAATGAATTTAATTTTTGAAACATTTTTTACATGAAACAGTAAATATATCTTTTTTTATAAACATCCCCATTTTTATCTTATGTTACACACATCAATGATTACCTTTAGAAGAGTACATGACACACGATACTATGCTTCAATAAACCATGAAATTTTATTAAATTAAATAAGTATGTTATAACCTAGATTTTAAGTAGGGAAATGAATAATATTAATTAATTAATGAAATATAACTATATATTTCATAAAAAATATAAATTTACTCACAAATCCTTATTATATAATCAAATAAAGTTTTGAATATAATTATATTCTTAAAAACATTTCTTTAAAAAAAATTCATATTTCTTTTTATGGAATAATAATGTAATTAATTTTTAGAGATTTTAATTATTTTTTCAATAAGATGTACATAATTTTAAAAATTCAATTTTTAAATATTATATTTGTTTTAATTTTTGATAATTTTCTGAAATGTTTAATTTTTTATGAATATAAAAAATACAAAATTTTATTTAAAACATTTTTTTAATATAAATTATTTATAGAGATAAATTTTATTTCAAAAAGGTTTTAATGTAAATTTTTATATAATATTTTTATTAATCCAACTTAGGTCATTATAATTTACTCCATATTGGAATTAGATATGAAAATGTTGTAATCTTTTGATCATTTACTCTTTGAAACCCCACTTTATCGTCACGTCGACATGATTAATTTTAAAATAAAAATTTAAAATTATATTAATTGAATATGAAAAAATAGATTAAATATTTTTAATCTATCAAATTTAAATTATATTATATTTCAATTTAATTTCATACCAATATATATATAGTAAACTTAGTAACCTTAATTAATGTAGTTATGCTAAAAATGGGTTTACCGGGAGTTAGACTAACTAGATAATGATAAAAAAGAACTAAAAACTTGAATAAAATATATTATAATGACATATTTTTTCCTAACATTTCTAATTGTAGCTAATACTCCATTTTGGATCCCTTTGGCTTATAAAAAATGGGTGTACAATGTTTTCATTAAGATAATTATAAGTATCCCACTCACCTCACTTATAATATGCCACCCAATATCCAATATTCTATACAACATAAATAAAATTTGGTTTAACCGATGCTGGCCAAAATAACCTAAACAATTCCATCATATCATCATTATAGATTTATAATTGACATAAATCCTACTGAGGAAGGATTTTGGTGCAATCATAAGGAGGATTCCACTAGAATATATAAGATTCTTCAATAATCATTTTCGATTTATTTTTTCCACCACCTCATCCAATTATTATTATACCATGAATATAAAAAAAAAATATTTTTTATGTATAAATAGATTTTTTTATGTATATGGAATTATATAAACCCATCAAAACATTAATCAAATGGGTTATTAAATCATTATTTGTGTGTACAACAGACTTTTACCATGTGAACTAATGAAATTTGTTTTTCCATTACCACATGTTAAAGTTGGGTATGATGGTGATATAATGTATATTTTTGTTTTTTATAACATTATTAATCCTCATGATTCATTATATAATATTTACATTTTTAATTTTTAATCCATAGGGGAAACGATAACGTTTATCGAGTGTAAGGGGGATTGCTGTCTTGGGAACTAATGTGATTTTCTTTCACTAACACCATAAATAGAAGAAAATAAATATTATGTTAATTAATATATTTCATATAAATGAAATAATTATGATATTAATGACATATTTACCATCTTAAAAAATAATATATCACATTATTTCACATATTTTCATTCAGTTAATGTTGATATCATCATTCATGTATGTGTGGGATACCACTATTACAACGTGATGTGACTCTATTTTCATCACTACAACAAAAATGTTATAATAAAACGTATACATAAATAAATAATATGTTATTTATTAAACTGTGATTATTTTTTATTTATAATATATTACTTATCTCATTCCCATAATGATCGTTGAAAAATTGAATCATTACTCATGCATATGTACAGTCTACCATCTCTATGACCATAATGTACATACTTTCTCAAAACCATAATTCATGACAGATATTAAGAGTATAATATATTTATATATATTCTATTTATTTCATTATCATTATTCTATATATAAACTAAAAGTGATAAAATTAAGAGGAATGAAAATAAAAAATCTGAACATATATGAAAAATAAAAACTATTATTACTTGAATGTGAATTTAACATGGAATTGTAAATAAATGAGTAATATAATTATGAAATTAAATACTATATGTTATTATATATAAAATTATTTTTCTTTAATATATTTATAATAAATTAATATTTATAAAATAATATGTTCAAACGTTTATGAAGGAAGTCATTACATAAGGAAAGGGATTTTTGTCAGAGGTTTTTGTTATGTGAGACATATGCCATATTCAATACCTATTTATTTTATATAGTGTATATACTACCCATGAATTTATTTTATGATTCTTATCCTCAATATTATGGGTATATACATATCCTCTTTAGGATCACTCTATCATGGGGTTTTGAGATTAAAAGTTACCACAACGGTAAGTGATTTGTTTTTCTCAATTCACATTCTTCAAGATATATGGTTTTGTTATGAATATATATATTCATTTATGAGGTGTATGTTAAAAAACATTGACATGTAATATAATGAGTTTACTCATCTAAATTAAATTTTTTCCCATTAAGGATATTCCTTTATTGGGATTACATTTCAATGTTACCGATATATTAAGAATTTTGGGCTATAATCTCATCATTTATCAATATTTTTTGACTTTTTTCTAATGATAAAAACCTATGATCCATATCTTATGGATATAATTAATTTTATTAAACATTTTTTTTCCTAATAATAAATTCCCTTCATTCATTTCCTTCTAATTATGCACTCAAGAGTAAAAAAGAATTCTTTGAGGAAAAATCATCTTTTCAATCATAAAATAATTTTTTTCAAAAACTGTGATTACTAAAAATGTTTTAAAAATGTATTTAAAATTTATCAAATTATTTATTGATGATACTTATAACAATATTTTAGTTTTAAATTTATATTAAATAAATTTTATTTTATTTTCCAAATAATTCCCATTTTCCATTTACCAACAATGTGAAAGACGTCTTTATTATATCATTTATGAAATGAATATAAATTTACACCGTCATGGCCATTATTTTTAGTATATATTAAATTATAGGTTTTTATGGTTATTTTCAATGAATTTTATTTAAAAAATGTTTTTTCCTGTAAATAGTTTTTATAAAAATGAAAATCATATTTACTTACAAAATGGTTAAATTATTTGTAAATATTATTTTATAGGTTTTAAATATTATTTAAAATACCGGTATTTTCTAAAATATTATATATAGAATAGGTTTTTTTGAAAAAAAAATTCTTCCCAAAAGGACCCAAGCAATTTTTTAGTCAAAATCATTCTACATCAAATATTAAATTTTTTTAGTTTACCTACTCTTTACTAGTGATGTGATCCAACCTTTCCATTCTATTTATTTCAATGAATGGTTTATTATTATTATTTTAACTTGTTGTTTATGAGACCTATTCCTCTTCTATGAGTTATAACTTTATAGAAAAAATCTGGAAACCACATCATTTCCTGGGATATTTTATGATTAAATGTTGAAATTATTATGACACCTCTCCCTTTTCAATATTTTATTATAAGATTAAATTTTTATGAAATCCAATTCATTTCATTGGTTATGATTTGATGAATGATTTATGCTATTATGGCACACTTATGAATAAATTTTATTTTTTGATTGTGGATACCTATATATCTCTCCAATGCATTGGTTATGGACTTATATCTCAGGAGATATTCAATGATGAAATTTGGAGTTAACCCAATTTTGTAAATTAATTTTTCTTTTATGATGGTGTTATGTGTGAAACATGACTACTATGACGGTTTGTGGATAAAACCCATTCAACTAATATAGACTTCACATTTATCCTTAAAAACTGTAGAAATTACTTTCCTTGCTTATGTATATTCCACAATTCAATTTCTTATGCCAATGTTATGACCTCTATGATTATGTTCTTTGATGTCCTTGTGATTCCTATCAAAAAAGTATCCAATATTAATGGCATGACATGACAATATGTTCTTTGATATATAGGGAATAGATTTAATATGTTATGAGCATTTTCTCATACCCTTATTCTCATGTTATGCTTACCTATATCCCATTTTTACATTAAATGGGAATTTTACCTCAACATTTCTTATGATTACCTTTCCTATCTTATAGAGAATAGATTTTAGATGTAGTACTAATGGGGAAGATCATTAAGGTAGATATTTGGGTATATTCATGAATTAAGAAGATTTTTTTACATTTCTCCAAGGGAACAAAACTATTATGGTCATCAGTAATGGGTTTTCATAATGTAATGAATATTCAACAAAAAATATGTAATATCAATGTATGAGAAGACTTGTTCGATATAGTTGTTATATGGGTAATGGTTTAGTCAACCATTAAAAACTAGGATTATAAATCATTAGTGAGAATCATTTTGATATTTATAGGGACATTTCTAGGGATGTTTCTATGTATGACTCTAAGAGTGACTTATTGTATATAAAAATTATCTAGAATTTTGTTAATGTATATAGAATGTGGTTTCCATGAAATTATATCCATGGCTGGACACTACTAATAGATGTGGAACTATTACAGAGCTACATAGGGGTAATAACTAAAAAAATTATACATTGAGATGGACTCAATAATCACATGAATATTGATAGCGGGCCATGATTCACAACTATAATGACACTCCCATGTGATAATCTTTAGAAATTTACAATCCCTTTATGATCAATCATGAATGCTTCCTATAACAACCCTTCCCTTTATTACATACTTAAAAATGATTTATTACAGAAAACCTTCCCTTTATATAATATAAAAGATTGAGAGATATTGAGTATTTGGGGCTTAGGATCATCACATAAAAACTTAAAACATATAGTAAAACTTCTTATTGAAAATTTCCTTTCCATGACCACTACATTTCCTTATATGTTTCATTGCATGGGATAACATGAGGATATGTATAACACAATGGTGAGCTATAAAGCCGAGGAAGGGAGTAAACACGGAATAAAATGAATGTTGAAATACATGTTAGGAAATACTAATATAGATGGAGCAGAAGAGAAACATGAACATAAAGTCATGATAACTCATGATAATCATAACATTGAAATGTGGCAACAACCCTTAACAATGAATTAGCATGAGACAAGGCTCATTACACATAGAGCATGAGTAAACCCTCGCTGCACATGAAGAATGAGTCAACCCTCATTGCACTTGAATTAGAATGATTCCACCCTCATTGAACATGACGTATCGTGATACTATTTTCTTTACCCAATTCATTGGAGCGCTATCAGGGCACACCCTTATTAAACATTTCATTTAATGAATATGTGTGTCACATAGATCATAAAAAATTGAATAAATCATCATCATATCATCCAGGATAAAGTTATGTGGAATACAACCATAAATATTTATAATCGATAAGTAAATGTGCATAATGGTTGATACCCTTGATTGAGAAATGGGAAAGGTATTCACTACACAATTGCATTGGTTTGGAAAATAATAGAGCAATTTCAGAAGCAATACGACGTGAAATAATAACGCATAAAAAATGGTTGATGAGAGAGAAAGGGTTGTATCATCATAATTACATTAAATGGATAGTAAGGGGCTCATATAGATATATTTCCTAAAAAATGTAATGGAATTTAGATGTATAATACAAAATAATTAATTGGATGTAAAAGAGGAGCGTGAAGTCCCTCACAGAATTTCAGCATGGTAACAGGTGTACATGGGATGAATTAGTGAGAGAGAAAGTAGTCTCCCATAATCCTAACATAAATAGGGTAGTATGGGGGAGGAGATAAATCATACCCCAAAATTTTTTAATTGAAAACAAATAGGTATAACAACAGAAAAAAATTGCACAAAAATGGGGAAAGAAGAAATTCCTTTCCTGCAAGTGTGCATCCAAAGGAATAAGAGAGGATTGAGATAGGATTATTAGGAGCTTGGGGCACCTTGGGAGTATTATAAAGATAGGATGGTAGAGGTTGGATGAACTCCAAAGGCTTTGAGTGAAGAGGAGGTGTGAGTTTTGGTGGGTTTATATAGGAAATGAGAGGGAATTCATTGTTATTTAGGTTTGGGACAACACACATTAAACTAATCAAAAACACAAACCAGCCCATGGTTTTTGCCCATGTTTTTTTCCAAAGGGGAGTGGAAAACAATATTTTATGATTAAATTGTCCTAACTTCTTAAAATAATAGGGTTTCTTATGTGGAAGTGAGTCACACTCTCAAAGGGAATCAATTTAAAAAGACAAAATGGTTTATAAGTCTTGGAGTGTCCACTAAAGCTTTGTAAAATATATCAAACAAATCTAAAATCACTTTATTATAGTGGTGAAACATATATTGACCAATCATAATTTATATAGTATTTTATTACATCACTCTTGGGACATTACAATGTCATAAAACACATTATATATTTAAACGATATTTAATTTTTACCCAAAAACTCAAATGTCTCAAAAAATTATGAAAAATTTATCTCTGTATAATTTCGATGTCCTGATTCCTAAAATAATAATCATTTTATATAAATAATTTTCAAAACATTTTAATTTTTACTTTTAAAATAAAAAACATCATTTATCGAAATTTCATAGGTTTTGGAAAAAACAGCTTTCAAACCTTAAAAAATTAAAATTGTATTAAAAAAATTGTACGATCTTTTATATTTAATAAAAAATAATTTATTAATAAAATTTTATTAAAATTTTATGTAATTATAAAATAAATTAATTCATTAAAATATATTTCTTAATTGAATATTAACTAAAAACTGTTATTTGTGCTTTTAAAACTATTTACAACGTAAAAATAATAAAATGAATGCCCATTATTTATACAAAAATAATGTACATAGTCATAGTACTAGGTTAATGTTAAATAAATCATTGTAACACCCGCATAATAATTAAGGGTAAGGTGTCAGATGGTGACAGACGCTTGGGGTGTCTCGGATAACTTTGCTCTGGTGGTAATCACTATTTACTTCCACTTCTCCTGTAGTTGGTTCCACTCAAGCATAACATGTTCATGTTCAGCTTGGGATTGGTCAAGCGTGAATCCCAATGAAACCACCTCCTTTATAAGATCCAACAAATGGGCTTCATACAGGGAAAGTCTACGGGATGAGGCCATCGCTTCCTTTGTCATAGTAAATTGGATTTGTTAAAGCCCTATATTTATACTAATCAGGTAATCACTGTTCAATGACAACATTAGAAATAGTCACAATTAGTAAGGGTATTTTGAAATACAGAAACATAATACTAATGAAGTTCACATTTTATGTAACCATAGTATGGAATTTAATTAGATCATGAGAAATTTTCAATAATTAATGTTTGGGTCATTACAATCTTCCCCCTTAAGAAATATCACCATTAAAAATTTAATTTTCCCACACTTAAACAGATATGGGTAACATTTCATCATCACTTCCTTGGATTCCTACATTGCTTCTTCAAACATGTGGTTTTACATAACACCATGATGAGGGATACATGAAAGAAATCATGAACATTGGCCATGGTAGGTGGAAGTGCTAGTCGATAGGCCACAACCCAAATATGATAAAGACTCTCAAATGGGTCGATGTGCATATGACTTAACTACCAAATCTTTCAAAACCTCATGACCATCTTCCACATAGATATGTGTAGAAATAGCATGTCACTAACTTTAAATTCATTTTCTCGTCGATGGTTATCGGCATAACACTTCTGTTGACTCTAGGCTGCCTTAATAAAATGAGGAATGGTTTTCACCTTATCCACAATTTATTTGACCATTTCTGGTCCTAAAATCTGACACTCATCAACTTCATCCCAACATGTCAGTGTTATGAACCTCTTTCCATAGAGGGCTTATTAAGTTTCCATTTAGATGTTCAAATGGAAACTATTATTGTTGGAGAATTCAACCAGTGGAAGATGTTGGTCCCACCGTCTTGTGATATCCATATAACATGATCTTAACATATCCTCTAGTGTCTGAATAGTTTGCTTAGATTGGCCATATTTGTGAGGATGATAGGCCCTACATATGTTCAGTTTAGTATCCAAATCATGTTAAATAATCTTCTTAAACATAGAAGTGAATCATGGATCTTGATCAGATAAAATAGATAGTGGTACTCCATGCAGCCTTACCACTTCCCTAATATATATCTGTGCCAGTTGATCCAAACATAAATCCTCCCAAATTTCAATTTAGTGTGTAGAAAATGAAAGATGATCCACAATAACCCTGATTGCATTGTTTCCTTTGGATGTCTTTATATGTACGGTGACATACTCCATGTTGGTGTTCTCCCATTTCCATGTTGGTATGGGCAATGGTTGAATCATCCTCTTTGGCTTCATCCTCTATGCCTTCTTTTTCTGACACACTAGGCACATTGATGTATACTCAGTGATCTCCATCATCATATTATCCCACCAATAATTATCTTAGATATCTCGATACATCTTTGTGTTTCTTGGGTGAATATAGAAATTCAAATAATGTGAATAATCCAAAAGTTCCTTCTTTATCTCCAGACATGATAGAACACATAGTCATTTCCCAAATCTCACAATTCATTCATCATTAACATTGAACTCCGAGGATTTCCCTTTTTTTGATAGCTTCCACATTCTTTTGAATACTCATATCATCCTACGGAGAATCCTTTAACCTTTCCAAAAGATATGGTTAAGCAATAAATTGTTACAGGATTGATGATATTCCCTTCTTTATGATTCCCATGTCCATCTTCATCAAATCTAAAAATATTGGATCCTTTTCAATTTTCATCAATGATAGAATCGTTGGGGCCTTTCTACATAGAGCATCAACCACCTTGTTCACTTTCCAATAGTGGTAATGGATTGAGCATTCATATTCTATGATCATCTCTAACCATCATCGTTGGTGCATGTTCAACTGTTTCTGTGTGAATATATACTTGAGGCTTTTGTGGTCTGTATATATTTCTCACTTCTCTAAAAAGAGATAATACTGCCAATTTTTTGAAGATAAGATAACTGCAACCAACTCCAGATAATGTGTTAGAAAATAATACTCCTGAACATTCAATTTCCTTGATGTATAGGTAATGAATTTTTCATTTTTCATCAACACACATCCTATAACCCTCTTCGAAGAATCACTAAATACCACAAAAAGTTCCGCAGTTGTGGTTAATGTGAGCACAGGCATAGTGACAAGCCTCCTTTTCAAATCCTTTAAGCTTTATTCACATTCATCACTCCAAACAAACATTAAACCTTTCCGAGTTATCTTGTTAATAGGTTTGAACAATCATAAGAAATTTCATACAAATCATCGATAATATCCAGCTGACGCCAAGAAGCTACAGATATCTATTACCAATGTTGGCCTCGACCATCCCTCTATTTCAGATATCTTGGAGTGATCCGAAGATATCCCATTACTTTTTATGTATGGCCCAAAAATGAGACCTCCCTCAACCAGAACTCACACTTTCTGTACTTTTCATAGAGCTTATCCTTTCTAAAGGTCTATAGTACATTTAATAGATTCTTCTCATGATCCTCCATGGTTTTGGAGTATATTAGAATATAATTTATAAACACTAACAAAAATTTGTCAAGATAATTTGCAAACACACTATTCATCATGTCCAGGATGATTTATAGAGAATTAGTGAGTCTAAAAGGAATTTCTATGAATTCATAGTGGTTGTATCTTGTATGAAAATAAGCCTTGGAGATATCTTCTTTCCTCACCCTTACTTGATAATATCCCGACATCAAATCTACCATCGAGAAGTATTGTTCCCCATGAAGCAGATTGAACAAGTCATCAATTCATGGGAGGGGATACCTGTTCATTTTGGTGATTTTGTTAAGTTCATGATAACCGATGCAAATTCGCATTGACCCATCCTTCTTCTTGACGAAGAGGACTAGTGCACCCCAGGGTGAAGCACAAAGTCATATAAACCCTTTATCTAGATTCTCTTATAGTTGTTTCTTCAGCTCCTCATGCTTCACAAAAACCATTCTATATGGTGTATTGGATATTGGGAACATCCCATGTATAATATCAACTGATAATTCCATATCTCTTCTAGGAGGTTGACTAGACAATTCCTCAGGAAACACTTCAGCGAATTTCCTCACAGTAGACATGTCTCTAAGGTTGATTTCCTCCTTAGACTCAATCATCTAAGCCAGATACGTGTTCTCATAGGCTAGTAATATACACTCTTGAGATGATGAAGCTAAATAAGATCCATCTTCCTCTTTTACCTTGTACAAAATTGGGTGTTTATTCTCCACTTGGAGATTTATTTACCTCTAACGGAGATTTATATTGGCTCTATATAAGGAAAGTTAATCCATGCTATGAATTGCATCAAATTCCACTAGAGTGAGTATGATGCGGTTCATCGAGAAGTTCAATCCATCAATTATGATAGGTGAGGAGTTATATTCATGGGATGTAATGATTTCCCCATTTTCCATACTCACCAACATCTTTACTTCCATGATTTCTGGTGGTGTTGGGATTGTTATACTAAACTTTAGGAATATAAAATTATGTGTTGAACATAAATAAAAAAGAATTATTGTTATTCATGAATGAATAAATAACATACCTTTCATCACTTCGTTGTTGGGGTTCACTTTGGCAGTAGTGATGGTAGGATCTTGCCCTTTCTGCTTTGGAGGTTATTGGTTGCCTCCGAAAAACCTTGGCTTTAGGCAGAGATTTGCAAGATGCCCTAGTTCTTTGCAGTTGAAGCAATGAAAAATGAATTGAGAGTTTAATGGAGAATTCATCTCCTCTGTTTCAGCCACATGTTTTTCTTGTAGGGAATAAATGGATAGTTTCCCTTCTCTTCTACACCTAAAGAATTTCCTCATCCCCTTCAGGAAATTTACAAAGTGCTTCTTTCATCACCTTTCAAAAGTGGGGTGTTGTATTTTCTTATCACCCTTTGATTTATCCATCGGACCCCCAAAATTAAAGTCCACCTTACACTTCTTATCCCCAAGATACCCCTTAGGTTTCTCCAGTCTTCAATTTACCCTTGTGGGCACATCAGACAATTTTCTTATAGCTGTCTATGTGGCAGATCGCCAGGGATTTCTGCAGGATAGGTTTTAGCCCATCAAAGAAGCGATCAAACATGAATTTGGGGATAACGACAAAGCTGAGAGTGTATCGTGTAAGCCTTGTGAAGTTTTCATCATACACTTTGATAGATTTTTCGTCTTTTTTAGGGCCAGGATGTCCCTTTCTATCTTAAGCTGGAGGGTGTGTGGAAAATATTTATCAAAGAACATCTTTCGGAAAACCTTCCATTCCAACACATCGATATCCTACTCAGGATTCATATTTTTGATTAATGTCCACTGTTGATAGGATTCACCCTCTATATGATAAGTATCCAGAAGTAACTTCTCTTACCCAGAACATTGAAGGATGGAGAAGATCTTTTCAATGGAGTTGATCCATTGTTTGGAGATTGAGGGATCATATGATCCATTAAAATTAAGAGGCCATTTTCTAATAAAGATCTCTATAATGACTTATTATTTCAAGGGGGGAACATTATTCTTGAGCCATTTTTATATTCAATGCATGAGTTAACTGAGAGAGTGTCATGAAAAATTTTGTGATTCCCACTCCCATCAGATTGGCATCTCATTATAACAGTCATCACAATAGTCATCACATCGGTTGTTAGCTAGATTCCTCTTATTACCAGCCATTGGCTGGAATAAAAGTAATGTTTGGGGTTACACATAATGATTAATCCAAAAATAGATGACTTATAAATAACTTTAATTTCATTAAATTATGAATCTATAAGCTTCAATCTATGTTATCCATGATCTAATTTCAAACATATATTCTTAGGGGAATTTTTTCCCATCATAATGGTTCATACTAAGCTTATGAATTTACCAATGCATATCCCACAGGAGAGTCATATCCAAGAGTGTAACAAGTCCCATTATCGTGTACCAGGATACCCCGGGTCAAGCCCGAAATTCCTTGTTGGGGTTCTCACCAATTGGTACATCTGTACGAGAGCTGCCTCTACCTCCCCGTATCTAAAAAGTGATGTATTTTCTTGATAAAAAAATTACTCAGTACTCACAAAAAATTTGGTATTTTTTTTATACTTATTTTTATCCCTAAGGATTTCACTAGGGTTTTCTAACCCAAATCCCAAAAATAAATATACCAATCCTCTAATACAAACAATAAAAACCTTGATATTTATTTCATACTTAATCATGATTTATTACATAAAACCTTTACATGATACAACATATAATATCGATTGGTTTAGTGTATTTAGGTCATACGAACATTACATAAAAACATAAATCATATAACAGACCATCTTATTGAAAACTTCCTTTACATGACCACTATATTCCGTTGTACTTATCATTTCATGGGATAACCTGACAACATGCAAAAGAAAAAGGTGATCTATAAAGCCCAGTAATGGAGTAAACAAGGAATAACATGAATATTACAATACATTTTAGGTAATATGAACATCAATGGAGAACAAGTGAAACATGAATATAAAGGCATGATAAAGCATGATAAACCATGATAATCATAAAATGGAAATGTGGCAACAACACTTAACATGGAATATGCATGATCCAAGGATCCTTTAAAATGGAGCATGAGTAAACCCTCAGTACACATGAAGAACGAGTAAACCATTTTTTGCACTTGATTTATCATGAGTCAAAACTCCATTCAAATTCCCTATCATGATACTATACTTTACCCAATGCATTGGAGCACTATCAGTGTACACCCTTCTAAAACATTTCATTTCATGCATAAGTGTGCCACATGGATCATACAACATGGAATCAATCATCATAATTTATTCCACGATAAAGGTATGTGGAATACATAGATGAATATTTATAATCAATAATAAGATTCTCATAAAGTTTATACCATTGATAGAGAAATTGGCATTGTATTCACTACACAATGACACTGGTTTGGAAAGTTTAGTGCAGTTTCAGAAGCATAAAAGCATGAAATAAGAACACATAAAAAATGGTTGATGAGAGAGAAAGGGGTGTGTAATAATATTAAAATGAAATGGACAGTGAGGGAATCATATAGATACATTACGCAAAACATTTAATGGAATTTAGAGGCATAATACAAAAGAATTACTTGAATGTAAAAGAGGAGATAGAAATCCCCCATAGAATTTTGGCATGGTAAAAGTTGTACATGGGAGGCATTAATTAGAGAGAAAGGGGTCTCCCATCATCCAAAAATAAATAGGGCAGTATGGGGTAGGTGTAAAATCATAATCCAAAATTTTTAATTGAATACAAAATGGCATAACCTCTTAAATAAAATTGGAAAAAAATTAGAATGGAAGAAATCCCTTACTTGGATGTGTGCATCCAAAGGCTTGGGAGAGGCTTGAGAGAGGATTCTTGGGAGCTTGGGGAATCAGGGGAGGATACTAGAGAGAGGAGAACAGATGATGGAAAAACTCAAAAGGATTTTAGTGAAGAGGAAGTGGGGGCATGGGTGGGTTTATTTAGGAAGGGAAAGGAAATTATTTATTATTTATGTTTTGGACACCACAAATTAAACTAATCAATACCACAAACAAGAAAATGGATTTTCCAATAGATTTTCCCAAAGGGAAGTGGAAAAAATATTTTATGAGGCAAATTTCCTAACATCATAAAATAATAGGGTTATTTATGTGGTGGTGAGTCACACTCTCAAGGAAAAAAATTTAAAAAGACAAAATGTTTAATAAGTCTTGGAGGGTCCCCTAAAGATTTTTAAACTAAATAAAACAAACGTAAAATCGTATTATTTTATTCGTAAAACATAATTTTCTGTAAAATAATGTTTATAGTATTTTCTTATATCACTAATGGTTCATTATTATGTCATAAAACACATTTTATATTCAAACAAAATTTTATTTTTTCCCAAAAATTCAGTTGTCTCAGAAAATAATGAAAAATTCCCCATTGAATAATTTCTACATCTTGATTCCAAAAATAATATTCATTTTATTTTAATATATTTCTAAATATGTGAATTTTTAAGATTAAAATAAAAATTTACATTTATCGAAAATTCATCGGTTTTGACAAAAACAGCTTTCAAACCTTTATAAATATTACAATTTTATAAATAATAAATTGTACGATAATTTATATTAAAAAAAAGTAATTTATTTAAAATATTTTATTAAAATATTTTTTAATTTTAAAATCAATTAATTCAAAAAAAAATAGATTTCCTAGTTGAATATTAACTAAAAAACTATTTATTCTTTAAAAAATATTGTCAATGTAACAATAATAAGATCAATGCACATTCATTATACCAAAATAATGTACGTAGTCATTTTTATATGGTATTGTTACATAACCCCTTATGACACCCACATAAGACCTATGGGAAAGGTGTTCAATGGTGACATACTCCTTTGGTGGCTCAGATAACATCGCTCGAGTGGTAATATCTATTTACCTCCACTTCTCTCGTAGTCAATTCCGCTCAATCAAAACGTATTGAATCTCGTCGTGGGATTGGTCAAGAGTAAATACCAATAATGCCACCTACATTATGAGATTCTACAAATGGGATTCATATATAGAATGTTTATTGGAAGAGGCCATCACTTTCTTTGTCTGCATAAATTGGATTTTTTAAGCCCTATATTTATACTAATCATGTGATCACTCTTCAATGACTATATTAGCAATGATCACAATTCGTAATAGTATTTTAAAATCTAGGAACATAAAACCAATGATGTTCACATTTTTTATAACCATAATAAGACATTTATTTAGATCAAGATAAATTTTCATTAATGAATGTATGGGTTGTTACAGTTAAAATATATGATTTCTATCAATGACCTAGGGTAAACCTAAAGAGTCTTATATAATAATGAAATTTACCTGATATTGAAATATAATAAGTTATTTTCATAAATTTTTTCCCATTATAGTTAGTGTTTCATAGACAATGACTTTTGGTTTTAGTAAATCGAATGAACTAGAAGGAATTATGTTAACATTGAATGTAATGGGGAATTTTCTGATTAGAATTCAACTATCTTGAGTAGTAGGGAGAAGGATATTGGGATTATTATTAATAAAATGTCTAGGAAAATCATTAAAAATATACACATTAATATGATCTTGGAATCAGAATATAAGATTAATATAGTTTTCTCTAAGAGTTTGTGTAGTGGACACCATAGAGAAAAAAATATTCCATTTCTTATATGTAATGATTTTGGGAAGAATCATTCAAGAGATTGTCTCCAAGTAATGAAATGATGTTTTGAATGTGGAATATAGTGAAAAAATGAATGTAATTTATAATGAATGATGAAAATAATTCTTAACATAGTGGTAGATAATATTTTTATCCCTAATTTATTATCAATCGACGAATGTTTTAAATGTAGTAATTATGGTAATTATGCAAATAAATTTCCAAAGTGGAAGGGTCTTGAAGATAATTAGAAAGGTTTTATAAGTAATGGTTCTTTTTTGGATGATGAAGAGACGATAATTGATATATAAAAGTAAAGGACTCTTAAGGAATAAAATGAAAAAAAAACTAGTAAATGATTTAAGTATGATGTTTAATGAGTTAAGTCCTAATGTATTATAAAAAATGATTTTGAAAATAGAAAATAAATATTTTGAATTTGTTTTAAATTAACTATATGAAAGAATATGTTGATTTTTAGTGATGACCTCGAAATTTTAATTAAGGGAAAGATGATATTCATAGAAAAAACATGATTAATGGATTGAAAACCATTAAAATATTTTAGATTTTGAGATAATGATGTTGGAATAAATATAATATTGAAATGGATAAATAAAATAAGATATTACTTATTTCTATGGAACTGGTTAAGGAATTATCGAAAAAAATTTATGTTTTCATTGATGAAGTATATAAATTTATTATATTTATTGAATATATTAAAAAATACATGGTTTTATTCAATGAATCAGGTATAATTTATATTTTTAATAATGTTTTATGTTTATTCATTTTATTACCATTTTTCAAGAGAATACATGATGTGGGTGATCACATGATTCGTATTTTAAAATTTTGAGATTCGTCATGTTTTTTTGGTTTTTTAATGTTTTGTTGATTTTATGAATTTTAGTGAACATAATTTTTATTTTTTATTTATAGAAAGTTTATAATTCTAACCATTAGTGGAATTTTTTATGTTGAATGTTTTATAAGGTTTTAGTGATTAAATTATTAATTCACCATATGATAATTTATACATATTGGACAACAGGTTCTAACTATTATTTTGTGATGAAAAATATATATTGATGGAATTAATTATTATTGTATTTATGCATCTTATGATCAGTTAGGGATTTAGCCATAACAAATTCATTCTCATTTTTTTTGAGTAAGAGATGAATTGGAAACTAATCAAGACACATGAAAAGGGTGATATTGTTCCTAGGATATGGATTGAAATAAATTAATTATAACATATCATGAAAATGATCCAACCATAGAAAAATGATATTGAATATAACTATTAACTTTTATCATCATTTTTCCTAATATCAATGAAATTTTTGATTACTATTAAGTTTATGTTTTTGTGTTCATTAACCATCCTGGGATCACAATCGTTGTTTTAATAATATTCATTATCAATCACTATAATTATTTATGTTTTCCTACCATGAAAAAATATTCACTTCCCTTCCACGTTCTCTTATGTGGAACACTTGTGATGTGTTATATTAGGAATCATTTATTTTTATAACTTTCCCATTTAAATGGACTCGTTATTATTAATTTAAATAATATGGTTTTCTATGAATGTATTTTCATATGATTATCCTTTTATGATAATGATAATTTTTTAAGGAAAAAATAATTTTAAGGTGGGTAGTGTGTATCACCGTCATTTTTTGTGAAATACTTCATAATAAGTTAATTTAATATTTTTTATATTTTTTTTAAAAAATCACTAATTAAATATATTTTTTTACGAAACAATAAATTTGTAATATATTATACCCAATAATGCGTTTTTTTCGAATTCATGCATAACACATGATGTTGATCAACAAAATGAAATGAAAAATATTATTTTAAATATGGTTGTTATAACATAGCCATTAATTAAGGGGGTATAAATATTATTAACTAACTTATGGAATTTAAAAATAAATTTCCTTCTCAATATAAATTTACATATAAATTCTTATTTAATAATAAACCAAATTTTAGAAAAGTAATTATACTCTTGAAAAATATGTTTTCTTCGAAAATAATTTTTATTTCTTTTTATGAAAAAATAATATATATAATTTATTTATTCTTTATAATATTTCTTTCTTAAATGAAAATTATATTATAAATCAAAATGTCAAATTTATATTAGTTTAAATTTGTTATAATTTTCAAAAAATATTAATTTTTTCATGAATATGGAAAAATTATAAAATTTAATTGAAAACTAACTTTTCAATTACATTATTTATAAAGTTAAATTATATTTAAATTATTTTAAAGATAAATTATTTCAATAAATATTTTTTTAATATAATTTATGTTAATTTAAGAAAATTAACATTTTTATTGTTTGTATACATTTTATCATTTTCTCATTGAAAACATCCATTCTTATCATATCTCTGGGAATAATTTAAAATTATAATTTTCCTCTTCTATAAAATTAATTTGAAAAAATTTATTCTATATTTTTAATAAGATTAATTTATATTATAAAATATTTTCTGCTCAATTTTTACAAAAATGAATAGTAAACAGAAAAAATTAATTACTATGGGTAAGGTAAAAATGGGTTTCCTTGGGTAAAACTAAAAAGATATGGTCTGAAATGACCTAAATTTTTTTTCCAATATATAATGGATTTCTTTATTCAAACAATATTATGTATTATCGTTGAGAATACTAAATTTTGGAGCCTTTCATCATGATAAATATATGGGTATCCCCTTTTCATTTCAAAACATTACAAGTTTAATTCTCACCTCTGTCAAAAAACGACACCACCCTCTTGTCTTATATATACGTTAAAATGTTTTTGTTTTTCCCATTACCTAGAAAAATAACTTACATACTTTCCTCTTCTAATCCTATAATAATTATTGTTTATATAAATCCATCCTGTGAATGATTTTTCAACAAACCTATAGAGGATTCCCAAATAATAGATAATGTTCTTCAATGAGTGTTTTGGTTATATATATTCGTATGCCACCCAGAATCCATATTATTATATTTTGATATAATTACATAAGTATATCACATTTAGAATGAATTTTTTATATAAATTTAATTACCTTCAACAAAATCCACTTTTAATAAATGGGTTGCAATATCATCATTCTTGTGTACAACAAACTACCGCCTCACAAACCAATTTAGACAATATTTCCATTACCAACTCTCAAATATGGGTATGATGATGAATATAAAGTATATTATATATATATATATATCATAACTATTATTTGATTATAAAAAATATACCTTTTTTCTTTACGTTCCATTAGGGATACAATAATGCAACTCATGTGTATCGCTAACAACCACCTTCTGAAATGATGTGAATCATTTTAACAACTGCTTTACATGGAAAATATGAAGGAAAAATATAAGAATATAAGTGTTATTAATAAAATTATTACCACATTAATAAAATTTTATCACTATTGATATATAATATATCATTTTATTTCTTATATTTTCATTCATTTATATATGATAACATCATTCATGTATGTGTGGATTAATACCTTCATGAAGCGATGAGACTGTCTTTTTGTCACCACACAACATATATGATAATTATAATTACATATAAATAAATAATATAGTATTTATGATATTATTATCATTTTTAATGAGAATATATAACTTACCTCCTTTCCAAAATGATCGTTAAAAATATAAACATTACTCATGTGTATGTGTGGTCGATCCTCTCTATGATCATTACATACTTCTTTTCTCAAAACCATATTTCATGAAATTTTTTATGATTATAATTTATGTATAAATATGATAATTATTTCATGGTAATTAGTGTAGAGATAAAATAAAAGTGATCAATATAATAGGAACATAAATAAAAACTCCAAACATAAAAAACAGTGGTTATTGCCTGAAACGTGACGTTAACATGGAATTAATAATAAGAGAGTAATAAAAAGAAATATGTAAATTATATATGGTATTATATATACATCAATGGATATTTTATTTATATGAAATAAAATTATATTTATTACATGGGGTGTTCATACATGTATGAGTGAAGTAAAAACATGAGGTAATGTATTTATATCTCACATTTTACTTATACGAGACACAATACATATTAATCACCTAAATATTTTTTAGTTAATATCATACCCATGAATTTATTTTTTTATTATAACAATTATAATTATTTGGATTTATGCATTCAATTCAGGATTTCATTTTCATGTGGTTTATGATTCAATAGTTACAAAATATGTACATATTTATTTTCTCAATTTTCCTTCATAGTGACATATGGTTATGTTATATACCAATATTTTATTATGAGGAGTATATAGGGAACATTTTACAAAAATATCATGATTTTACCTATCCTCTTGATATGTTATATTTCTTTTTTTTTGTTCTATCATGGGGACTGTACATCAATGTTAACAATGTGGTAAATATTTTTTGTTACAATTACATCATTTGTGGGAATTGTTTACTACTATGTTTCCAAAAAATAAATATTATTATCCATAACTCAATAAACTCATCAATTGTAATAAAAAATGGTTGTTGCATTATAATAAGGGTTCTACCATCATATTATTCTATTCATTTACGGAAGACATTATAATGAACATTTTTATAAAAAAATAGGCATTTCGGTCTAAATCCACTTATCTTCCAAAATAATGTTTTCTTAAAATATATTCATATTTTTTTAACAACATTAAAATTACTTATTAATTTCGTTTAAAGCATGTATTTAGTTTTACTTTTTTAAGAAATATTCTTGTCTTTTTTCGAAAAATTCCATTATTAATTTTACGAAAAATGTGAAATAAATTATAGTTTTAACGTGGATACCAGAACATACTTTCCCATTTTCATGACCACTATTTTCATTAAATATAAATTTATAATTTTTCAAGGATATTTCTAAAGGAATTTATTTTATATATGAATTATGTTTTTAAAAAATTTCCAAGTGAAGATGTTATTATCCTTATGAAATTTATTTAATTATTTTTAAAGATTCCATTATATATTTTGAAAATATTTTTCAAATAAAAGGATTTCAAAAATATTTTATAACATTAAATATTTAAATTTGATTTCATTAAAAGTAAATTTTCCTCATCAAACATTCTATATGGTTTTTCATTCAAAATCATCTCAATCTACGACTAAATCCTTTGACATAACTTATGGTATACAAATGATATCATCCAGGGATACCATTATTATTTTTTCTCAATATGGAAAATGTTTAAGATGATGTGATGTTTAAGATACCTATTTCACTTCCATGAGTTATAACAGGATATAATTATTATGAAATTTTTTTCTTTTTTGTGGACTATTCTATAATTTTTTAATGATATGATGAGGCCTTTCCCAAAAAATCAGGGTTTTTTATTATGAAAAAAATATTCTAACTTACATAATTTAAAAAATGGAATATTTACCATGATCCCACTACAAAAAAGGACAACGATCATCAGGTAGCTGATCATACCATAAAAAATTTTCACCATTGACACCAGTATTTTCAAGACCAAATGCCATTGCATTGGACCCCTTATATACATGTATGATAATATCTTCCATTTAGGAATGATAATCCAATAATTTTATCCATCTATTGGTTATATTTGATGAAAATTGAGACAATCCCATCCTGATGGTAGAAATAAGATAATGGTAGAATCACTTTCAATCTAGATGTTGTTCCTACCTCGATTCTATGCCTTATAAGAAACAATGAGTATGCCCATAATCTATACTTCAATTGGGGGGGGGGGAATAATAAGAACCCTAAAATAATCCAATAACCTCTCCTAGATTTTTCCTAAAAATATCACCATAATTCAAGGACCCCAGATTACTTTGCAAGGCGCTATCAGAATTGACGTTGATCCATCAAACAAAATGTTCTTTCCATAAGAATTAAAAAGTTCCAAGAGGGGGCCTAAAATTACCTTTGACACTAACCCATCCAAGGACAGACATATCATGCACCAAATTAAACCAATAGTGTTTCTTTAAAGTGAAAACCCTTCGAACAAAAGCAATAATATATGATTGTGCATCACAAAATATGAAAGAATACCTTTCATGGATAATTTTATTCCTACAAATCCAAATATTTTGATTCAACATAAATGAAACAACATGAAAAAGATCCACTAATTGTAGAGGCAACACCAGACATCCCCATCCCTGAAGAAACCCCCTTATGAAATCCATTTGAGGTAAAATAATTTCAATAATATATGTAAACATCTTCCAAATTGATGAAGAAACAAGAAAACTAATAAATAATTGATCCACATCCTCCCTGTGTGGATGAAAAAGAACAAAGGTAGAGCACAGGTAAATACAACAATATTGATGAAATAAATTAGTCAGTATCTTCCCATGAGCCACACACAATATAATAGCTGACAGAGAAGTCTTAATGAGTATCATGTAAAAAAATACCCCATCTAGTGGGAAACATTGTTAAAATCCAAATAATTCATGTATAATAATTTAGAAAAAAAGGTCCTTTTAATATAAGGTTACCATAACAAATAAAATATCTATCAGAAAGAATAATGACAATTAACAGTGTTGATATTATGATTCGAGAGACCCTTCATACTCCCATGTCTCCCCATGATAGTAATATCCGGATCCAAGTTACTCACCCAATCTAATAGGGATTCAATATGGTGATGACTAGTCTAATTAACCTACTAAAAATGAAGTGAATAATTACAATAGATGATCCATATGAAGTTAAAATAAAATGATTCATAAGTTTATTTAAAATTAGTCCATACATAGGAATTAATATAACCATAAATTCCATTTGTGATCCGACAAAAAAATGTCGCCTAATGAAATGAGAGAGCCTCATAATCACCACTAAAATGTCTCCATATAAACAAAACCATCAAAGATGTTATTAAAGGATTAATGTTTCTTAATTCCTATGTCCTCTTCATCATAATTATTACAATAGGTGCTCCAAGATACCATTTCTAACTTCCTCTCAAAAATTATTCCACTCTAGATCAAATTCATAATAGAAACATTGATTTTCTTGATGAGAGTGATGGTACAATTGTACACCATAATGTATTAAACAAACATTTAAATTACAATAGACATCACTAGAAAAAATTGGAAATCTATCAAGATAGATTTAACTTTACATGTAGCAAGTTATATTTTGACCTTACCAATGATATCTGAGAAGTATGAGGATTTTGGTCTCTCCCAAAATATGGGAACAACCATATAGATAAATAGAAAATCTCACTCCTGAAATATAAAATTTTTGATAATGTAATTCTTCCTTGGGATAGAAAAATTCATTCGAAATTAAATAAGGGACATACTCCAGCTAATCACCTGACCAGAAACTTTCTCATATTGTGAAAGATCCTGGTTGATATTGTTGATGTTTCTTCTATCCCCTTGAGTAAAAATTATCATGTCACCAGCATGAAATAATTGAGTAGGAGCGGTTAATCCTTTTTTCAACTAATTGTTTTGAAATTTCCATTACCATCCTCAATGTAAAGTATTCTTCAAATAAAATCCACAGCTATCAAAAATAACGATAAAAAAAGTGGATAACCTTTCCTTAAACCTCTAAAATAATAAAATAATTCAACAAGAGACCTCTTAATCAGAAAAGAGATGTGTGAAGACCTAGTAATGGTTTTAACCAAATTATTAAAGATAGTATTGAATCCAAACATACGAAGGATCTTACAAATGAAGCCCCAATCCGCTGTATAAAATACTTTATAACATCATGTTTGGGTGAAATATTAACACCCATAATGGGATTCTTGAGAAATTTAACACATTCTAAAGCTATAATGAGACAATCTTGAATGGATCTGCTCTTAACAAAACCAATCTAATTAATGGGAGACAATTCAGGTAGTGATTGAGGTAAGCCTTAGAGCCAATATCTTGGAAATGATTTTATAGATAGTGTTGACTAAGGAAACTAGCTTGAAAATGTGATATCATTGGAATTTACACCATTGGTATAAGCGGATGAAATAGGGTATTCAATCCATATGGAAGCAAACCACCTTTAAAAAAATTAGCGATTGACCTAAAACATCAAATTGGATAATATACTGGAAGGTTTGGAATACGAGGCTTCCAAATCTATCCAGATAATGGGAACTATCAGATTTTCTATTAAAGGCGGCTTCCTTATTTATATAGTCTATGGGAATATAGGTAAGATACCGACTATATTCTTGAGAAATAAGTCTGGGAATAATATCATCTACAAGATCACAAGTGTAAGATGTATCGTTAAAGAGGTCTTTAATGTAAAATACCACCTAATGAGAGAGATCCTTCCAATTATCAATAATCATATATCAATTTTTAATAAAAGATAGATGATTGGAATCCTTCCTAATTTTTTGAAGAGAATTAATAAAAGATAAAGGATTGGAATCCTTCATAAAGGTGTCCATATGTAAAGAATCTTTAATGTTCACAGGACTATTCAGCTTGGAAATAATATCATTATCCCCAAGAACACCATCAGATAGGTCATTAATAGTATTTTTCTATTTTATTTTCTATAGAGAACACTGATGAACGAAGATTTCAGCATCAAGAGAACAAAAATGATCATTTATCCAAATTTTCAAGGCTCTTTTGATTAGTTAGAGCATAGAGACACAAGTAAAATAATCTATCTTGTATCCCATAGAGTTATAAATATTCTTGATGATTGGCCTATACTCAAGATGTGTGATCAAGATTTATTGAACCTTAAGGTTATAGGTGGCCTGGGATCTTTTCTCACAAGATCAACCAATATAAGATAATGATCAAAATTAATTCTAGACAATGTTGTACATGAGTTTGATACCCATGAATCTAGATAAGATTAATTGAAAAATTCCTAATCAATCATACATGCAACCTTCCTATTCAAAAACATCATGTACAATGTTTATATTTCCCCAAACAAATTCACATCAACCAGCCGGTTTTCATTAGTATAAGATTCGAACTCCCTAGAAGAAATAGAAGTATTCATAGAACTCATCTTTTCAGGGGGTGTATTGATAGAGTTATAATCCCCAAGAATGAGCCAAGGTCCAGTGGTAGTAGAGTTAATAGATTCAATGTCCAACCAAAAACTCATATGAGCATACTAGTAATTATGTGCATAAATAAAGGAGAAAAGATCATAGGAACCAGGATATGTTAAGGCACATGTGACATGTTGATCAGTTTCACCAACCAAAAAAATATCAGATAAGGACTAATGTGATAATACCCAAAGGATTTTGACCTCTAACCCAAACCAAATAGATCCAATAAAATAAAAAACCAAAATGTTCCAGATTATGATCAATATTAGAGAATACTCTCTTTGGTTCAGAAAATCCTATAACAAGAGGCTTAAGATGTTGTATGAAAATTCGTAGGGATATCATTGTCTCAATATTGTAATGTCCCTAAAAATTCCATAAAAGAATCCTCATTTAAACATAATACCAGGGGTGACCCCCATTATTTGATCCCCAATACATTCTGCTTTCTTGATTTTGCAGGTCATCCAACCCTTCTTTTAGGAAAATATTTTCCATTAAAAATATAATTTATATCAGATATACTGAGATCAATTAATTTTTTGATACACATTTGATTTCCAATATATGTTACACTAGATTCATCTATGTTACTACCCTTCAGGTCTAAAACAATAACAGAGATGTCCATCTCTAATGCATTCTGCACTACTTCATTCTTATCCTTTCTGGTGTCTTTTAGGTCAACAATAGAAGTACTATTTTTCCTCACTAAAGTTCGATGAGTTGATGTATTATTAATCTTGATGATTTATCTTATTGGTTGTGAATAAACACATGATTTACCCAGCACCACAACATCAAGAACTACTTCACTAGTGATTATAAGAAAAGTACTATCAGTAGAATCTTACTGAATGTTTTCTTTTCTGGTGATTCCATAATGTTATAAACTACCATCATTGTTATTCCTTGTTAAGAGAGAGGATATTACCACTGTTAACCTTACTACTGACTGTAAAAAAGTCTGAAAGAACATTTGTTTTCTCCAACACTAAATCGTCTTGGGGAATCCTAGGTGGACTATAAATAAGAACAAATGTATGATCTAGACCAAAGGTCCCTCATTCAATTTTATATGACTATATATCTATATATGAGACAAATGTAGCAGGGATTATTTATTTCAAGGAAGATGTAGTGGAGACACCAATGAGCTCCTCCCTTTCCTGTATTGATAATACCTTATTTTTATCTCTTTTTCCAAAACCTAAATCCGGGAAATGTCATCCATTAGTAATTTCATGTAAAAATCCAAATTATAAATCTCATTTTAAAAAGACAGACTCATAGTAATCTCTCCAATAAGATCATGTCCTGCTATATTATTAATCTCATGAACCAACCTCACATGAGGACTAAGTAAGTTAGATATATTTCCTGGTTCCACTATATCAACAATATCTGCCCATGACATTTTTAGAGGTGTTATAATTTTGGAATGCTAGGTTTTGAGACCACCTCATTCTCCACAAAACCTTCTTTTCCCTTTTATATTGGTTCACTTCTTTAAAATACATACCTTTGGATACAACATTAACCTTCTTCTATAGAATTTATAAATTGAAAGCTGAATGTCCAAGAACCATTCAAAAATCATGAAAAATTGGAATCCATTTATATTCAACCATTATCTCAGACCTATTTCTTTTATCAAGGAAAGAAATGAAATATGGATTCTTGAATCCCATATTAAAATCAATCAAATTTCTAGAAAAGAACCCATGTTCCCCATACAGGGACTTCTGATCAATTGTAATAGGAGTTAAAATAATAGAGGCAAGGTCATTCTAGATCTTGTGGTTCCAACACATCTAATTCAGATCATGCAGTCTAACCCAAATATGAGCATTGGGTTTCTTCACATTAAATTGATTAATGTTTTCATTCCATTTAGATATTCCATGAGTATCATGGTTGATATTTATATTTATAAGCACCTAAGCCCTTTGGAAAGCATCCCTTTATTACAAAATTATGTGAAAAAACCTCTGACTATAAGAATTAATATTCAGTTTTTGAATCCCCAACAATGAGAAATAATATTCATAAGATCAATATAAGGCCGGGGTTTATATCCCATTGAATAAAACACAGGAACCATGATTGTGAATTTTCAAATATTGATTCTTTGTTTTAAGGAAACCATATCTGAGGTACCGTGTTTGAGTCTTAAGAAGAAAATGTTCACTATATGCCATTATCACCTCTCGTGGAACCCTCTAGCCCATGTGGTATTGGACTGAAATCCCGGGTGCTGTTACACTTGGTCCTTTGGCTGGGGGAGTACATAAAGCCACTCGGTGGTGGGTGGAGGACCTCCTATACAGTGTAACCCTTTGGGCCTAAAAATCTCTGATTAAATGTAGAAAATATTATGAAACCTATAACTTTTTCGCAGGTTCTGATATGATGAAATTGTAATAAAACCCATTTCAATACATGGGTTATGATATTTTGAATGTTTTATGAACTTGTGAAACACATACATATGATTTTACTTATGTGATTTGTGGGACTTGTATCTCCCTCAATTTAATTGGGTAAATGTTTATATCTCATGAGATAGACATGATCGGAAAGGATAGTGATCCCAGTTCTGTAAGGTACATTCTCTGAAATGATCATCTTGGGAGTGAACCATGACTACTATCATGGTTGGGAATTAAACCCCACCCACTCTAATTTCTTTGTAAATTATACTAGGAAATTATGGAAATGAATTTCTATGTAAATGTTAATTCCAAAATTATAGGTCTTATGCCAATGTTATAATCTCTTGACTCACATTATTTGATTTAATTTAGATTCATACCTTTTGAAATTACAATATTTATATCATCACCCAATTTTGTGATCTTTGATTTCCAAGGTAAGAATTTAAAATTTTATGTTCATGTTATCATATAGTGATGCATCCTTATTTCATATTTATATCTCTTGTTTACCCTTATTAAGCATTTGAGCTCACAACTCTTTTGTTTCAATTCCACATGTTGTGAGGAATGGTTTTTGGTAGGAGTAATAATGTGGAATGACTTTATGGGATTTAGTTTTTGAATTTCATGAATTAATAATATTATTAGAAATGTTTCCAATGGAATTAAGCTATCAAAATACTTAGGCGTGTTTTTAGGTAATGTAATGAATATTAATCACGAAAGGTGTATTATAAATGATGTAAAACCAGGGAATCGATATATTAATCCTAGAGTTAATTTTGTTTGACAAATTCATGAAAATATATGTTTTATGAATGGAATATAGGAATGTTTTATGACATGCACTATCTAAACTATAATTATGATAATGTGTGAAAAATTTAGGATATGTGGTATCCTTTCATAGGGTATTGAATGAAGACACTTTTATGTACCTCAAAGAATAAAATATATATATATATATATTATAATTATTTCAAGTAGAATCACAACAACCCAAACTATTTAATATAATTTTATTGTGGTTACATAAACTCATCCAATCAGATTTGTGTAAGTTTGGGATTCATTTTAAGTTGTATATTTTAGTTCACCTATTTTAAACCCATTTTAATCTTAAAAATTAAGCATAATTTTTTTACTATAATAATTTAATTAAATGAATAAATATAAAATTAAATCTCTAAAAAAATTTCAAATGATGATTTTTTCATTGTAATCCCTTTTATCATATTTAATTTAAATTAGTGGTAGATATTACCATTAATACATGAACATAAAATATATGAAAAAATTAGGACAATTATTGATTTAAGAATAAAAATAATTTTACCCAAAATAAAATTAATAAAATTATTTAAATTAATATTTTTAGTTAAACCAAAAAAATTATTTTCATATTTTTATGGAAAGAAAAAAACTAATAGAATATTACAACCCTGAAATTAGATTAAATATCCAAAAAATGTTTTTTATATATCATAACTTATCTTTACAAATGTAATTCTATGTTTTTAAAATGAAAAATAGAGATTTAAAATGCATTATTTAACTCATAAATGATAACATCATGTGAAAAAACTCACATAATATTATATAGTTAATATCTATGTTCTCATTAGTGTTTCACCACATGTTTTTAACACAACATTATCTCACTTATAGAGGTGAAAAATATTTTTTATGTTCACTATAACAAATAACCAAAAATTATGTTTTCTATATTATTTTAGTTATTCTAAATCTAAAATAGAATTATATTTTTCAAATATAATTCAATAAATAGAAAAAATATAATATATATGTAATCCATAAAAACTCGATGATAATATTTTTTATAGAAAAATATATTCTTAAGTGTAATATGTATTTTATACTAAAATACAATATTAAATTTATTAGAGTAATAATATTTGGATTATTAATAATATAAAAATATTATTTCATATTGAAATAATTTTAACAATACATTTATATTCATAATTTCTATAATCAAAATAGATGTTTTTGATAAATACCAATATTTTTACTATTCATAAAAATAACATTTTCATAAAATTTTCAAAAATTTACTCTAATATAATTTTTGATATACTGAATTGAAAAATAATGTTCACCTTTTAAAATAAATTTTATAAAAGAGGTAGAAAATATTTATTTTAATTATTTAAAATAAAAATAAAAAAATTATTGAGGAAAAAATTGAAGAAAAATAATATATTAACAAAAATTTAGTAATTATTTATCAATATATTATATTTTTAAGAAAATATTGACTTCTATATTATAAAATTGTTATTCCTATTCATATCATTAATTTTATATCTAGGATATTATTTTTATATTTTTATAATAACATTTCTATTGTATATTATGTTTCTTTTAAACTAAATGTTTCATATAACACAGGCTATCATAGAAGTAAAATTTATTTAAATAGAAATAGGTTATAAAATTATATGTTGTTTTATTCTGTCCCATTTAAAACTTATTTATCCCTAAAACATCCAACACATTGATAAAAATAAATTATGATATCTATATTTCATCACATCCTTATCTTCCAAATTAGAATCCTAAATTTTTTGATTCGTCTAGATATAATTATATTACAGATTAGTATTTTTTCCATAGAACCTTATATCAATGATCCTGTATTTATTTAGGTTTTTATTTATTTGAATGATCATGATCTAGAGTAATATCCTCTATGTTTAGAACATGTGATTGATTTAGCATGTACTTCCTTGAGAGATAAATATGGAACACCTCATAGAAAAGATTAATACATGTTGGAAGTAACAAGAAATAATTTATTATCCCTACTCTATCATGAAAAGAGAAATATGGAATATTTATAGAAATTGTACTACCTTTATTTATTAATATCATAATTTTATTCTATGTAAAAATCTATATTAATAACATATAAATAAATTTAAATTCAATATCTCAATAATAATTTTATCCATAACATTTTTATCAAATCATTGTTTCTTTATATGTTATTGAATGGATAATTTTTTTATTTCATCATCTAAAACCGGATCTAATAACTTTCATTCCCATAATCCATAAAAATAAATTTGAGTTTTTTAGTTTCAATAATATAGGGATTCCATGTATCGTTTTGAATGACCGAGTAAAAGATATTTTTAAAATAATAATTGACAATTGGAAGGTGTTGATCCCAAAAACCATTGAAATTAATAGTTATAAATCCTAATGTATACTCTAGGGTTTAAATGGACCCCTTATATAAACAATCTATTTGAGTATGATAAGGTTTAATAAAACTAAACTTTGTATTCAAAGAAATATAAGGACTTATTATAACAACTAGGTCCTGGAGATAGCACAACCACCCTGCCTTAACATAGTCGTCAGGTCCTAGCCCTCCGTGTAAACACATGTTGCCCCGCAGACACGTGGCCTCCACCCAAGGGCCTACCCATGTGCCTGAACTGGTCATCCAACTAATAACTCTCCCCATAGGACAACACATGTCCTTTCCAGTGTACTTTTTCCTCACTCACACACACCATGTGAAACTTCCTAGATGGTCACCCTTCAGGATCACAACTCCAGGCCAAGCACACTTAACTGTTCAGTTATAATCAGTCAGGCTCCTATAAAGGAAGGTGCACCTTGTTGACATGAGTTATATCATTTATTCATTCAACCCTTTATCATTTGGGGGCGTTATTATCCCCCCCTAAGAGCACAGCACCCTCGTTTTTAGCCCTACATCTCAACCCAGATAGTGCACCACACTTAAGGCTGGGTACCATTTCTGATACCAAATGTAATTACTGAGCCTGCTCTTCCAGACTCGATGCATAAAATTTTTGTGTTTTTTCTAAAAGTGAATAAATAATTACACAACACTTAAATGAAGTGAAGATCTTTTACTGGTATAGGTTCTGGAAGAATAGACATAATCTTACAATGATTCGGATTTGAAACAAAAACAAAACAATAGTTCACTACACTTCCATTGTGCACTACAACAAAGATGAACAACTATGGAATTCAATCCAACCTTTGAAAAACATTTCAAAAATGTAGGGTGAGCACAAAAGATGCTCAGTAAGGGGTTTTGAAAACTTTTGATAAATTGCTTTTTAAAAATATCCTTTCGATAATACATTTGAAAAATTTAATTGTAAATACATTTTTAAAACAACCATTAAAAAATAATGTGATGATCTTGAAAAATAATTATAACTTGAAAACACTTTTAAACTATTCTAGTGATTTTCTTCGGAAAATATTAAGGACAATTCATTAAAAAAACATCATTTTGAGGCAACTTATTTCACTGAAGGATGTCTTAGGCCTACCCACTTAATGAAGGATGGGTTCACTCCCCAATGACCTTCAATTTTTACAATGAACAAGCACTGATATTTTTTTTCAAAAAAATTTAATTTTTTATTTACATATATATATATATATACATATACTAGTCTTTCTCACTGGAATTTTTACCTTTAAACATGTCAATTCATTTAAATAATCATTTCCACTAATATCCATATGTATGTATCTATATATATATGTTTTTGTGTGTGTGTGTGTGTGAATTTTTATTGAAAAACACTTGTGAGTATTTATTCCCAAAAAATCACGTCACTTGGAATTTACATAAACACCAACTTACCCGATCTTTCATTGATAAATTAGAAAATGAAATATCAAAGATTTTTTTTCATGATTAAATGAATTAAAACATTCTTTTTTTTCAAAATCATAAAATAATAATGAGCATGCACTGAAGATTATAAATGATATATCATCATTTCATTCATGAGTAAAATTATAATTATATGAATGTAAAAGACAACGTAAAATTATAACATGTCTATAAGCATTTCATCCAATTCCATTAAAATTCATTTCATTATAAAGTTTATCCAATTATTGTGAGTATGTGTATATACTTATATATGCATATGCATGTATGAAGTTTCATAAATGATCATCGATATATATCCATAACCTTGATTTTTATATGACTTGTATGTGACATAATAAAATTATGATATTATTAACTTCTATTATAATTTAGTTAAAATAGTTATTAACATAAAAATTATACAAATGAATAAACATGTGTCATATAGAATGAGTTCATGTTTGAATAATGCTTCGATAAATAGAAACAAACCTTAACAAGGCCAACATGAATCAAAATAAAAATATAACATTGATACATACATAGATATATCCATCTCATGTAATTAAAATGATTCTAATATTAATAATTTCTGAACACGAAACTAAATAAAAACCACTTTTTTCAGAAATAATATCACTTGCATCAAATTTTTCTTGCACATAGATTAAAAAAATAATCTTACTAATTCAAGAATTATGAAACATAATATTTAAACAAATAATAAAAATATATTCATTATTCAAAACTAGAAAATTACAGTCATAATTTTGAAATTAATAAACTACATATCTCTTACTAATTTTTTTGAAATAGTGAAATTCAGAAGATCAAATACAATTATCCCTTAAAAAATAGAATGGAATTGAAAGTGTATAATAAGTAATCCCTTACATATTTTTTTTCTTATTTTCGGAGTAGATATTCTTCTTCAGATTTGGAAGAAAAAGAAAACAAAGTCCCTTGTTTTCTTTTATGAATCCTTACTGAACGCACACACATAGTCCCCCCCCCCCACAAAAAAAAGGAAATACTACTTTATATAGCAGTTATATGACTTCTATGTTAATCTTAAAATTAAATGGGATACTGAAATTTCTTATTTAATATTCGTTGATGAAAAAAGATGATATTTCATAATAAATTGTTCAAAATTAAGACAGTGACAGATTAATGAATCAGCTACAAAAATACAAATGCATCAAAAGATATTGATTGATGAAATAGTGGTTTCTCTATTACACCTCAATCCAAAATCACATTTAAAATAGCCCAAAACAATTGTTGAAAAAAATGATATATTAATATCAACCTATTAATGAAAGATCAAAATCTAGTCAATGAATGACATCAGAAGGAATAAATTAAACACCAATAGGGAACATTGACTGAAGGATAAATTGGATGACACTGAAAATGAAAAAACAAGATATTATTAAGCAGATTACATGAGGTTCGGATAAAAAATAAATAATCAATATCCACTTGCAGATTAGAGACAAAACATACAAATTGCGGATCATTTTGTTTTTCCAAATCTGGTTCAATAGATACGAATTCAGATGATTTAAAATAAAATAATGACAACTTGTAGAAGATATTAACATCGGATAATAAATTTAGTGAAGACATCATTTTTTGGGAGGAAAAATTACAAATTGAAACTTATTAAACCATAAAATTAATCTGAAATGAGATTATTATAAATAGAAATTGAATATATACAAAACCTATTTGAAGATTCAGAAAAATTGGGAGTCGTTTTACCCAATATCAACCACGCGACTCATATCTGGAAAAGACGCCCACCTCTTAATCTCGTATCTGAAAGTGAACCACCATACTACACCGGTCGTAGCTCATCTTTCGGCATAAACACCCAAGACACGGAAGATCCCTCACCTTCGCCTCGGCTGCGAGTCACACTCTCCTAAAAAAACCCTACTGCTCCTCTTCACTTTGACGAACCGGCCCCGACAAACTGGCCCCGATGTCTAACACCCACGGCCCTTCGAGATCGATTGGCATCGTGCAGACCATTACCCACAGAACCCTACCCCTACACGAACCCCCTATACCCCGATTCAATATATTGTTTTTTTATCTTTACCGAACTAATAATAATATAAAATATATTACATTAATTTTATAATTTCATTATTTTGGATTTATTTTAATCTTAAACTCGTAAAGTTCTTTATATGAATTACTTTATTTTAAAACAATGTAAAATTAGATGTTGAATTACAACATTAATATTAATATCTCAAATTAAAAATATATATATATATATATATATATATTTGTTAATAAAATTTATTAAATACACAAAGTTTGTTTATTGTATTTCAATTAAGATTTAAATAATAATATTTAAATCAACATGGTCTATTTATTTTAATAATAGTTGTCATGTGTAATTTTTAGGAATTACAATTTCTAATGGATTTTTTTTATAACGGTCAGATAAATCGTTATAAATATCAATGTCTAAGGGTCGATAAAACATAGGGAAATAATATCGCAACGCTCACGCCAAATATTTTCAGAAATGGTTTTATATATTCCAATTATTTTAGTTTCATTGCTATTGTTCATACTATAATGTTTGTGCTTATATCAGATCCAAAAGATGATAACTACTCGGTCGACATCGTTGTGTTTCTCGGTGGTCTTACAATTGTTTTATTATCGATAGGAGTGGGGTTAATGGGTTAGTTTTTGTGTGTTGAGGATGTATTATGGTATTTTTATAAATAAAGTGATAGCTACTTATATATTTGAATTCAGAAATATATATATTTTATCGTATATTAGAAACATTGAAAAAACATAAAACATAAATTCAAACCTGTGGTGGTACACTAATTCTAGACATTGATTTAAACCATGGACCCTAATAAAATAAAATAAAATTTGGTAGTCCCTAAAACCATACTAATTCATTATTTTTTCCAAAAATAGATCTAGAGAAAAATATTCTTTGATAATCATGAATTCGTATAAAATCATTATTAAATTTAAAAAACCAAAATTTTTTAAAGGAGTATATATGTTTTTAAATGTAAAAATATTAAATACATAGTGATGTTTTCCATTTTCCATTCTATTATGGATAATGGTTGTAACATCCATTCAGACTTATGTATCTCAACCCTAACATGATGGTATATCAATCATCGAGATACATACTCTACAATTATGAATTCATATTTTCCCTCTATAAATATAATTTTATATCACCGTACATCATCATACATCCAAGAAAAATATATATTGTTGAACTATGAGGATTATCAAACTTATCCAATATCAAATATAGTATGTAAGAAATAAATAAATACTTATTGAACCATATTATTCCATCCCAATTAATTTTGATCTCAATAAAAATTATATCCTTATTATGTATCTCCATATAATCATTCTATACCACATAAATCGTAACATAGGTAAATGGTTTAACACTCATTAGATAAAGACAAAATTTCTTCCCTTCCCTAATATTTCTAGATCAATTCTTTGTAAATAAAAAAAGTATTTTCTTGTCGTCATAATAGATAATATATCATTACCCTTTCTTGTAAATGAATCATCCATGTTGTTTATTTTACAGGGTAGTAATGTATTATGTAGTTATGTTAATTAATAAACAGAAAACATCTTCTCATATGCATAATTATATCATTATGAGTGAATATATACTTTAAAATTGAATGATCAATTTATATTTCTCAAAATTTACTACAAAAACATTTCTTCTATATATTAAATTAAATAATAAATATATAGCACTTCAAATCATTATTTGGGTAATCTTTCTCAAGAACCATCAATTTTCCCATGGCATATGATATCACTATCTCATTAGGAATAAAGATGCATTCCAGTAATTCATCAACGTATCAATAAAGATAAAAACCCTTGTCTAATGAAGGGTTGTTTAAGAACATGTTAAATGGTTATCATTATTGAAACTTTCTTTACACTCATCTCTCAAAATAAACCTATATTACATTCGAGTTAACTTGGTTTATTGATTAGACTAGTCTATGAAATTCTCTCAGAAGCATCGATAATATCCAACAATACTGAGAAAACAACAGATCTCATTCATACTGGTTGGTCTAGTTCAATTTTTAAAAACTTTTATCATTTATGGATCTATATATATATAATATATTGATATTATTTTCAACAAAAAAGAAACATTTTTTATCAATAATTCACACTTTGTAAATTTTTCATTCAACATCTCTTTTTATAGGTTCATCATTAAAATCATTATGTGATCTTTCTTCTCTTTCTTGATAATTAAATATATAATAATAATATCTATAAATCCTATGAAAAACTAATCATGGTAATCTATATGTACTCTATTCATTAAATATAAAAATAAAGCAATTATTATGACCAAATATCATAACGAGAAATTCATAGTGTCCAAGCCTTGTAAGAAATTTTTTCTTTGCTATCTCTGAATTATTGAACATTAAATTGATGATATATCGAACAATGGATGATCTTGTTAATGTATTACACTCCACTCAATTGATCAAAAAAGACATCAATTTAGGAAATATGGTAATTATTCTTGAATTTTTTCTTCTTATGTTTATAATAAATCCATATAGAGTCACATCGACTCATCATTATTCCTAAAAATAAATATGCACACCTAAAGGAAAAACACATGGATAAATGAATCCCATAACTAGATTATCACAATGTGGATTCTCCAAGTTTATAAAATTATTTTATTTTATTCTATATATAGTTTTTCAAATAATTATTACAGAAGCTACAATTTTTATTGTATTCTTAACATCATGGTTTGGTAGATGAAAAGTCATATTTTTTGTAAAAAAGCTACAAACTCTATTAAAATTGGAATTTATTATATGTTTATTATATGAACAAAAATTTGACATAAAAACCCCTTTATAATAGGAATAATGACCCATATAATTAATTTTATCATCATTCTGTGTTCCTATGTAGTGTCACAATATTTAATAATGATAGGTCGATTCAATATATAAATTTTGGGATCAATTCATCAGAAATTAATTTTGAATTTATGTAAAAAATTACAATCAATGCTTAATAAAAAATAGAATTCAACTAGAGTGAGAAGAATTATATTTTTGGAAAAAAATTCACACAAATATCAGTTGAAGAAGACTCATAGACTTGATATGTGACGGTTATTACATTAAAGGGTTTCACTTATAATTTAACATTAATTTGTTATGGTTTTATTGTCTTACCCTAAGAAAATTATTCATAAATAAAATAGTGTGTAAATTTATATTTATATAAGTAAAAAAGATGTTTTAGATTTTATGGTATGTTTACCTTTCATCACTTCATTATCTATATAAGAAATGGTGATCATATAATAATTCCCTTTTCTATGTGAATATGAGGTTGCAGATGTTAATTATTAAAAATTAACATTAAATTTAAGAATTATTTTTTGTGAAATCCCCTTACACTATTCATTTTATGATTTAGAGCGTGGGTGTTTCATTAATTTATTTCATCCTTTTATACATTAAATTAACTAATCTATTCATTTCCTCATAAATTTCAAAAGCATTTATATCAGACATTAAACATTAAAAACCTCATAATTTAATTCGTGAAATTTTCATTATATATCCACATATAGTTTTGGCATTTAAATGGGTTGAATTTCTATCATCTATGTGATTTATTGGATTTTTTATAAGATTACATGTTCTATTTCTTATAAAAACCATGAGAATGGTGGAAATATCTCATTTCTATTTATACCAAGAGTGAACATAAAACAATTTATATTTTTCTACAATTCTATATTATATATAATTACTTTTAGAGATGGTATTTTAATTAACCAAAAAATCAATAAAATTTTACCTCAGGTCATATTTTTAAACATTAATCATTCATTGCAAGTCCAGTTAAAATTTCCACATGTATAATAATGGATAAAATATCATACTTCTTTATCACAAGGGAATCCTTCTTTATTTTTGTTAATATTGATTACAAAGTATTTATTTATTAAAAAATATTATCTTAAACTAATCCCATTACACAGAGTCAGTTTATTCCCTTTTCCATGTATTTTTTAACAGATTACACTATTGATTTTATTTTTGTTCAAAATGATAAATGGATAAAAAAATTATATTATATGCACCAAAGAATATAAAATATTTACATGTTGGTATCAATCCTTCACATATCCACTACTGGATTATATGATTCTGTAGAATGAATGTGGATGTTTCCTCCTAAAAGACTCAATATTCTGTTGTTACCTCCTTTTATCATTTTAAAGGTCAATAATTTTTACGTCCGAAGAATGCTGGGTAAGTATTGAAACCTGGTTTATATTCTATCTACTATAACATTTAGTTACCTAGAGGAAAATGATTTCGTTTTACATTATATTTAGTATTATCATGGTTGATTTAGGTTTAATGAATTGACTAAATCCAAAAAAATTAAAGTTGTTTTAATAATGATCAAAATGGGAAACCACATAATAATTAAAAAACACATATATGTTGTCTCAATCAGGAAACAAAATTTTTAATTGATGAAACCAAAGATATATTATTGGTTAATCATCTTCAATAAAAATAATTTAATATTTCATCTAATATATAAACATATCCTAGTGGTTTTCAATAATGTTTTATCATACTAATATTTAATGATTATAGCCCCCTAATATGATACAAACAATAGAGACCTATATTTTTCAAAAATAAATATTATATCATACTAGATGAAAAATAAACATATAAAATTATGATCCACAATAGATTCATATAGTTTTAGAATCTTTGCCGAGATGGAAACATAAAATAATTCTAAGGGATATAAACTACATCCCACTATATTCTTCAAAAGTATCACCCTTATTAAAATGGTCATTACTAAAGAAGACATTTCCAAAATATGGGGATATAAATCAAAATAAAGACTGAGCTTAGATATTCAGTAATGGTTAATTTAAGAGATCTGAGTGATAAATTAAAAATATAATTATTATATGTGTATGAAAACATTATCTTAATGATTTAAAATCCATTAATAGAACATCTTCGATAATGATCATGAATTATTTCCTAAATCAGGGTATTTCATAAGGAATGAATCATTAATAAATCAATTAATATAACCCATGAGAGAAAAACATTGAAAAAATTCATAAGTTTTTCACATACATATAAAAATAGAAAATAATTTCTTCATTAAAGTATTACTAATAAGTCTATTATAGTATATTGTTTTCAACACCTTCTCTATCATGTCCTTAATCATGATTGAATCTCAATAATATCATAATGGAAAATTTACCTTTCTAAACTGGGTTCACTCCCTATTCCAGTCCTTACTATATCATGAAATACTCATGTTTACCCAATGGATTAGAGAGAGATATATTTCTAGGACAACCCATCGCTTTATCATAATCCATTATTATTTATACCAAAATATCATTAATTATTCATCATATATAATAACATGTGTGAAGGAAACTTGTAAGGACCAAATGTATCATAAATGACATTATATTTTCAAATGAATAAATTATATATTAAAATTTTAAATTATTGAAAAATCATTTAAAATTTAGTTATAATGGATCATTATATTTTATATCATATCATAATTAAAATACCATTATAAAATTTTAACTATTTATAATATTGTTATTATATTGTGATTTTTCTGATTAATATATATAAACTGTTATGGTAAATCCTTTTGATAAGGAGAAATGATTCAATGACCTCAACTAGTATAATCACACCTATAAATCCTAGTAATCAGAGCTTCCAACCAATATGAAATAACTGGACTTTACTCTTGACCATGAATAATCCATGATTCAACCACTAAGTCATTATCAAAACCATTTATGGGAGATGTTAAGGCATATTGAGATCACAAAACAATCAAAGATTATTGAACCACACCATGAATGTTACATTCAAAAACACCAAAATTCTAGGCCATAAAATGTTGAAACAAAAAGTTATCTATCTACTCACAAATAATGTGAGTATTTATTATTATTTTAATAAAATAATTATTATATTTATCAATTTTTATCATTACATTATGAATGAATAAATAATATATTTGAAAAAAAATATATTTTTATATGATAAAACAAAAAATGAATTTTTGGGAAATTTATATATTCAATAAAAGTACGCATTTTATTTAATTCAATAATTTACAAAGAAATTTTATTTAAAAAAGTATTATTATTACATAATATTTTTAAATTATTATAGCTTTTTATGACTTCCAATGTATTTTTGATAATGGACAAAATCATTTATCATTGTTAAAAGAATGTATTTAAAATAAATGGGGATATTTTTTTGGAATTTATTAATATTATTATTAATAGAATTATTTTTATTATATAAAAATTATTTTTTAAATCAAGCCTTCAATATTTGGAATTGTTGATTTTTTCATAATATTTTTACTAAGTTAAAATCTTTGTTAAAATAAAATAATTATAAATTTATGATTGGTATTATGAAATAAAAAAAGAGAAAATTTTCTATAAGAATTACTATAAGGAGTATCCCTATCTAAAATATTTTTTCTAGTTTAAATTAATGTTTTTATGTTATTTTATTAATTTTATAAACCATTAATGAATCATCCAAAACCTATATTATATTTTAATCGTTCTAAAGTTATCTCTTTATGAACATGACTAACATCCATATCAATAAGGGTATTATTTTATAAATTTCCACTATTAGATATAAAAAATATTCAATATCAATTTACATTGTAAGATAAAATAGAAAAACTATGTAATGGTTTGTGGTTTTTAATATTTTATTATATAGTGTCTAAATCATATATCTAGAAGTTAATAAATAATTCACATATATTTTTCAAATAGAACCAACTAGACCACCCATTAAAAATCACTAAAGAACCATTGATAGTTAAGATACTCTACATTTGTTTCTATTCAGACCTCCCAAGCTGTTACCAAGCTATTAATGAATACTTAATTGTATTTTAGAGGAACCCACTCTTGGTAATGGATCCCTTATTTCTATTAATTATTCAACCATCATAATTATATTATGAATTTTGATTTTCTATTTTTCATATTGTGATATATTTTTACATATACCTATTACTTTCCTTCCGATTTATAAGTTATTAGAGTCCCGTTTCACCCATAATGAACACATTAATCATTCTTTATCTACCCTCGTTAAACTCTCAAATTTATCTTGCAATTTTCTATGACTAACATTTTCTTAATGAATAATGATCTCCATTTCCACTCAAGGTTGATAAACATTATATAACTATAAATAATTGAATAGGAACATCCATGTATTAAATGATCACAACATAATCATGGGTTTAAATTTTATTAAATACATCCATATGTTATGTTATCTATGTGGCACACTTATGCAAGTACATAATATGATTTTTATGGGTAGGACCAGAATTTTATAGCGCTATAATGAATGGGAAAGTGTTTTTATCTCATTATATATCATGAATGGTTCATTAGGGATTATCCAAAGAACACAGTGTTTTGATGTCTTAATGGTTATCCTTAACATATGATTATGATTTCTTATTTTATATTGTTTCCACATACCATGTTTCAATTATGTTGTTATTTTATATAATGATTCAATGTTCATTCTTATGATTATAACCCTTATTTTGTTACCTTGATATAACTACTGAATCATATGTAGTAGTTCACTTTATGAATCACATTTATTCTTCACTTACTTGGATTAATATCTAACTATTTTATTTTATATTCCCCTAGGTTATCCCATGAAATTTTATAAGAGAAATAGAATTTTAAGAGTTTGTAGTGTAGTTTTTTAATAACGTTGTTGTACCCTTGTTTCATGTTATTATTCTATTTAGTAAATATCCTAAAGACACTGGCCAGCAAATTTTTTATTTTTTTATTATGTGTACCTATATGTAATAAATCATGAATGATTGTGTATTAAAATATAGATTGTCATAGATAGTACCAAATAAAAGTATTGTTATTATTTGAGACTAGGATTAGAAAACCCTATTGAAAGGCACAATGGTAAGACAAAACAGAGGATAATTCCCTCATGATTTTATAAAGTATAAAATAATTGTATTTTGTGAAAATACATCCCACTCTAGATATTAAATGTTGATGTAGATCCATTATAGTTTTACCTAGTGGTAATAAGGGAGAAAATGTTACATTTGGGTCAACATTTTCACCACATGGTGTATAAAAAAGAGGTCTTACTATGCACCGGGTTTGACACACTGAGAGGAACACTTTTTTAAATTCACTGTCTATTTAAAAACCATTATGAATGGAAAAATTGAGGATAAAATATAATATACAGAAGTAGATCACAGATTATATAGAATGAATACTATAAAATCATAATACATAGAATATATTACATTTATGATATATCCTTTTAATGTTAATCAATTATAGTTTATGCATTTAATAGTATAAAAATAATCATCCCTAATTTGTTGTTTATTTTAGTAAATAACTGAAAACTAGAGAAAACGAGTTAATAACTAATGTAAGGAGAAATATATTGGAATCCCTTTTGAGATTCCCAACATAAATGCAGTCAGAGTAAATGAATTCATGAAAATTTTGTTCTCGATAAACTCAAGTCATGGAAAAGAACATTTATTAGGAGGAAACCCAATACCCCATTATAAATAACATGTTGATATTGATACCATTATATTATTAGGGCCTTCGATATTTAGACAGTCTTCATATCCTCTAATTATTGAAAAATGAATCAGATCTATTTAAAATATCTTTTCCGCCCTTTAATACTTTGAATAAGAGATTATTATTATGGATATTAATCAAATGGAGGGAGAAGCTGATCAAAGGTGAATGTTGATCAAAAATAAAAGGTGTAAGGAAGAGAATTAAGCTTTGGAGTGAAAATATTTCATGATTCAATTTTTTTGATAAATATTTTCATTACACTCTATAATATAAAATGTAGATGTATTTTAAATGAATTAAAAATTGGATTATGAATCCATCGGGGTGTAAATTGATAACTTAATAAAACATTTATGATACACCTTTGACTTTTTCAATTCTCGAAAATAGGGATGACTCCATTTTTTTTGGGATTATAATGATTCTATGAAAATCCTTAGTGAATCTAGAATTTGATAACTATGAATAAACTGTATGAGTTGATATCAAAGTCAAAATGAATATTGGAGAATCTTGGGGATCTATTGAATCTATATATAGGATAAGGATGATGTATTTTAATTTTTCCGACATGATGGAGAAATAACATAGGGGAATTAATATCCATCAACCAACTTATCAAATGTGTGGGAAGAAGAATCAATTAACATTCTTGAAGACAAAATGTAAATTATTTAGGTTTTGGAATCAAGGGAACCAATATACTGTCTACCAATAGGGGAAACCCCCTAATGTGATGAATCATAGAATAATCAAGTTATCCCTTATACCTTTGTCTAATGTTTCAGAATCATGGAAAAAGACATTATTCGAATAAATTTTCAAATATCTGGTTTTATGTTGTTCAATTAAAACATCCAACAGTACCTAGATTTAAAGGGCAATCTTATGCAATGAAAACTTCTGAGGTGGTTCATAATAATGCACGTGTGACATGTACCCTAGTTATTCAAACAAAGATAATGATCATAAAATTTGATTCAAATTATATACATTTGATCATATCATTAATGATTTTTAGAACTATTCAAATATCAAATCAAACTATGAAAGTGGACCTATCAATGAAAAATATAAATGGAGAAATTCTTACATTCAATGTATATAACTTTTTCTCTATCAATATTTTTTGGCCAAATTTCCCTTAAAACCTTGTGACCCTCCATTTAGTGGTATTCAATACTGTTATGGTTATGGTTATATTTCATTTTATATATCCATAAAAAATTTATAAGATGTGGACATCACATTTGGTATGATAAATATCCCTATAATTCTATAAATGTTCAGGGAGGAGGTAGAATATCCATTGGTATCATGATATCGTATATTAAAATTACTACCTTATGATCAATCGTATATGGATAAATTGATTGATATTAATGGAAATATCATAATTTATAATGAATTGGACAATTCACCACTCTATTTTTAATGAAACCGATTTTTTCAAGACTTTTTTTGGAAAAATATATGGATTATTTTCAAAGATAAGAACTAAGGCAAAGTGAGATTTTTTACCTTGTCTGCATGAATTTATTGTTCCAAATATATTAAATATCCCAATTGTTCATATTTCCTAAAAAAGTGATATACCATTGTATATAGAGGATCTGATTGGAAATATGAGGCCAATGATGATATTTGAGTGAGGGTTTTAGCATTGTCGTTACATAAACATGGAGCGTGTCAGACATTTGAGTGTCCCATGATTGTGGGTGGATGTTTGAATAAATTAATATATTAAATTAATTTATATAATTAAAATCACTCTGACATGAAGTTGGTATTTAAATATTTCTATATAATGACTTTTCAGGGTAAGGAACATAAAACATCAAATTGAAAGGAGGTGTTTAATTTCATTTGAGGATATTCTATGGGAAAATAATGACTACATTGTCAATCGTCGGCTTTCACACAATGAAATGTGTGGATCTCTCCAGGGATAGAATCATTTGATCAGTATTTATAAAAAATTGATCCAAATTGTGGTATAACAATTATTTTGGATTTTCCAAGTTTATTTATTCCTATGATTCATAAAAATTAATCAACATAGAGATATATTTTTAGATCGATCATTATTAGGGGTATGGGTTTTTCTTTGAGGATTATTGGGAGGGATTTTTTAATTTAACTAGGATATACTTTTTTTGTTCTTATGAAAATGAATTGAGGAAAAATAAACATGGTTTATGTTCGTTCCTCATGTTCATATTTCTTGTAATCCTCTCAAAGTTATTCATTCATCGATGGAATTTCATTTTCTTTGTATTTTGAATGAATTTTGGACAATAAACCATTGGGCACCACTTTCTTTGTGAAACATGTTGATATCACATATACTAGTTTAGATCAATGTAAGGATGGAGCTGTGACATTGATGATGGTGGATTGAGGATTAATTTAATACCCATAGATCATGTGGGATGTGTGATGGTGATAGGATCCAGGGAAGATCATTTCTCCCATGTGTTTGGATGATGGATTCAAGAGAGAAGTGATAATAATAATTGGATGTGACCAGGTCCTTACTTACTAGTGAGATTGATGGTGTAATTAGAGGTGATGGCGAGGTGGGAATATTTACTACCCCTCTGTTCTAGAAAATCCCACAATACATGATATTTATTTCAGAGTGACAAACAATGTGGGACCCTCATTTATGGAATTATGGTTTACATGATAAAATAAATATCACATGATGTGTGAAAGCTGACAAACTATGTGTGAAACTTACCTAGAGGGTAAATGTGTTCCTCATATGGTACATGGACACAACTAGGAGTACTCAGTCTCAGACACATCATTTAGTAGGGAACACTCACTGCCATCTGGACACATATATGATGAATAGTAGATGGGCTCAAACACACTGTGTACTCAGGCATAGAGACATGTATAGGATATGGTACACATGAAGGACCTGATGCATTAGTGGAATATCATGTGATACCCATACATTATGTGTACTCAATTATACATTGATTAGAGTCCTTTTACTCATTATCATGGACAATTATCATTATAGTGTTCCCCATTAATCAATTACCTAGGGGTTACTATGGAATCATGTGATATACATTGGATAGTGATCCCCTAATATGGACATCAATGACAGTAGAGTTATTGGAATCTGTCCATGAAGACGAAAGAGAGATCCTATATCATCATTTTACCTAAGAGTAGTTCTTTCCATCATAATCACCAATACTATGATGGAATCGATCCTCTACTCAACAAGATATTATGGATTTATTTTTTGGTATACCCCAAGGACTGGGGTGTGATCCTCATCCATGTATCATTCTATTCATACATATAACATGTACTTATTATGGAGTGATATGATGAGAATTATATCACATAAGAATGGAATCTGTTCTATTTGCCTCATGGGGATTTTCTCCCAGATGAGAGCTATATGGATCCTTCGATCATGAATCCTAGGCTATAATTTCTGTTTTGAATTTACCATGAGACTGCTTTTCCTTAGTGAGTATATCTTAATATTCTAGATATATTATTTTTAGAAATTTACCTATGATGATATGGTTATTATTGTTGATGTTATCTTAATGATTTATGTGTGTCCTAATGGGTGTTATTATACTCACCCCTATATATGATTCACCCAAACATGTTCTATTTTATATAGATGATTTTCCTTTTAATGAAGTCCTATCTGGACTAGGACTATGAAAATTTTATTGAGTGAGACATACCTAGGTTTGTTTCTAGGTTTTCATTGACAACAGTCCTCACTATCATTTAGGTTGGACTTGTTTTTAGTTTCTTTATGGTGGACTTGTATGTTGGCCCTTTTTCCTTCATGAACATGATATATTACTCTAATTTAGGGATTTATATGTGCAGGAGAATGGTTTATTAATATTTTACATTTCAGTGTTGTATGGGCTTAGGGATATGTGTGTGTGTGTGTGTACAAGAGCCTCACGATATGTCCTCCAATGTGAGTGATATGCATATTCATAAAAATTCATCATCCCTTGACCTCATAGAGGTGGTCTTGGGGTAGTTATGGAAATGAAATATAGATAGGGTTTGAAAAATAGTGTTATCAGTGAAGTTAGTTCTTCCTTAGGTATTGAGTCATTGATATTGGATTAGGGAAATATTGTTATGTGATCTATGTTCATCATTCTGTCCAATTACTCTAGTTTTGGTGTAGTAGCCAACATATCGATTCAATAGGTCTATAATCACCTTCCATTTAGACTCAGTACGTGTAGAAAATATTTAATAGGAAGGATTTGGTACATGCATAAAATAAGAATTGGTTGTGGTTGTTTATATCTATCTTGGGTTATCCCTGCATACATAATCATTCATCATGGTACACCATGTCTATTTCTTGTGCCTCTGTGGTGTCTTCCTACTAGGATTTATCATCAATATCATTAGGATGACCCCAATGATGAGGCATTGATAAATGGACCTGTTTTGGAGCTGATACCACCATGTTATTCACTATTCTCACCACCACCTATCAAAAAGTAGATGGTAACAACTATAATTTTGGTTGAAGTGAAAATAATGTGCCTGATTCACGAGTTTCAGTAATAGTAACCCCATGGGTTATGAAGGGATCCTAACCTATAGTTTGATGAGGGAAGGATTGAGGCAGATAATTGGGGATTATCTCTTTACAGGACACCGTTAAATTATATTTTGGTTCTGATAACATACCTTCTCCACGAAACTATAATATGATGATAGGGATTAGTCCCCTAGTCATATGAATGGGAGAATCTTTAAAGGATAGATTTTGAGTGCCTATTAAAAGAAGAGTTTTATCCATCTAAATTATGAGATGTGTGTATATCATAGATTATATATATTCAACAAGGAAATATGGCTATGTAAGAGTACACATCAATGTTCTCTAACCTCTCTAGGTGCTCAATGGATTTTCATTGTGAGATGTTCTTTTTGGATCTAACCTTAATTCATGGAATACTCTGAGACAACTGAGCTATTGTGACACTAATATGAATTCCTTCCTTTATTTGGGAGATTGATAATGCCTTTTTTAGATTTTATTGGATAATAGGAGGTAATAAATTATTTATTGAAGATGGCACATATGATCGGAGACATTAGTATCATAGAGAAGATGTCAGACTCATGGACATGGATATATGTTTTGTGTTTGGAGGTGATCCCAATATAGAGGATCTATGGTTAAGGGTTCACATGATTGTTCTATTCAAATAATGGAGAGGTTTTTCTTCTCTAGTGATGGTATAAGATATATCATACAAGATTGACTAACCCATCGTACAGATGCAAGAGAGTTAGAGGATGGGTCTCCATTTTAGTGGCAGGGGATGGAATAATAAGGTACGTAGGTTGGAAAAAAATATAATAGAAGATGAGAGGGATTATATAGGTGGTGTAAATTTTGAATTGTTTCTAACAACACCCATATATTGTCCATACCAGGCTCAGTGGGATAGAGGACATGGGACAGGGTTGCTGCAAGTGATCACCGATTATGAACTAGAAGCTTCACTGATGAAATAAGGTATGATCCTGGAATTTAACACAATATCTATAGTACTCTTACATAGTGGGGAATGCAATTATTATATTTACATTTATTTGGTTCCAAAAAAGATGTTTCTATTGTTCATTTGGATCAAACATTGCATTGGTAGATTCCAACTAGATGTGACTCAGTAATTTCACACTTGTACTGATGGAGCAGCATGAATTTTAGAGGCACAAGTTTCATTTGTTGTATCCTTGTAGTAGGGATGAGGAATTTGGAAACCATATTAGGTATGAACTAGTTATCTTCAATTTCATGTCTAGATACACAATTTAATGAGGATGATGTTGGGTTTTTACAATGATTGGATGAAGGTTTTAATTTTTGGGTTACATGGAAACCAAGGAATCAAATTATAGAGTCATTAATAAGATGGTGTAGCTAGTTACAAAGCATTTTTATAGAATGTCCCTTTGGTTAGTGGATGCTATGATTTTTTTAGTTCCATGCAGTTCTAGAATAGTATGTGGGTGTATTTCATGAGGATGTTCAAGGTTTGCCTCACTGCTAAGAGATAGACTTTTGTATTGATTTAAAACATGGGACAACAATGATATCTATGTCATCATGTCATCTGTCTCAATCAGGTCTGCAAAGGATTAGTGTTCTTTTATAGGACTTTTAGAAGAATAGATTTCTCCAACCCAATGTATTACCCTAGACAACCCATTATTTTTTTCCATGGTGGAAAAGTGAATAAGGTGTTGTGTGGAATATTGTTACATATTCAAAGTGACCATATATAATTAGTATTCAGTATATAGGATTAATGAAATCTTGGATCAGTTGAGAGGGGAATGATCATTGTCAAAGATTAACCTCAAATTAACTTATCACACATTGTTTGTACAGGATGTGGATTTAAAAAAGTTGAATTTCTTATGCCACATGGTCATTATGTGTACTTGGTTATTCCCTTAAGAAGGAAGAAATACCCAAAAGTATCCCTGGGACTCATGAACAATATTTTCCATCCATTCCTACACTATTTCATGGTAGTATTCCTCGATGATATACATGTGTACTCTGTATCCAATAAGGAGCTTGGAAAACACTTCAGGTTGGTTTTGGATAAACTATGAGAGAACCATATTTACGATAATCTTTCCCATGATATATTTCTAGATTCTAAAATTCTATTTTCATGGACATTTTCTGTCAATAGAGGGTGTAGCAGTGGACCCAGCAATGGTCAAGGCTGTGTTAGATTGGTTTCCACCCAAGAGCATGATAATAATTTATAGTTTTATTGGGTTGGATAGATACTATAATTGATTCATACCTATTCACCCCATGATATCCTATTTGATTATATCCTTGAACCGAAAGGGGAATCCATTCTTGTGCGCAGAATGGTACCCTTAGGCTTTCCATGATTAGAGATAGAGATTGATGATTTCTCCCTTATAGATATTACCATAAGAAGAACATGTGTATTTAGTGTTCTTTGATGAATCAAAGACTAGGATTGGATAAATATTAATTCATAGGAAGGAAATAATTTTCTATGTTTCACATAAATTGAGACCGCATTATCATAACTACATGACCCACAATCTTGTGTTAGGAGTGGAAGCCTTCATACTAAAGATATGGATACACAACCTGATGGGTTAGTGGTTTATCATCTATTCTAACCAAAAGAGTCTATAATATATCTTATAATATAAGGATCATAACATGATACTAATGAAATGGAGAGGGTTTCTCAAAATTATGAATTTGATATTATCTATACTACTTGGACAGGGAAGGTTGTAGTAAATTCTCTAAACATGAGATTTTGTTTCGAATTGCTGGATGAGGCATCAAAAAATATGGATTCATTGTAGATATATATTGTTGATAGGGATAGAGAAATTCACCTCCAGTTAGTGGTTATTACCCCTCTACATTTATAGTGATTCCGGGAGACACAACATGGAAATACCAACTTAGAGACCCTACATACGCAAATATCGACTGGAAATATTCCTGATTGATTTTCCAAATTTAGGGAGAATTTTATTAGTCTAAGAGGATGGAAAATGAAAATTGTGATGTTTCAGGATAAGGTTCTAAGATATTTTCATACATATCCTTTGGTGATATATCTAGTTATGGGGAATAAGTAACAGGACCAAAGATGTCTATTTTGGTAGCTGGGGATAAAGGGATGAGTTTCAGATTTTGTCTCTCGATACATTACTTTTCAGAAAGTAAATGCTAAGAACCTTGTTCTAGTGGGATTACCTCAACCCCTTTAGTATAAATAGTGTATGTTTTATAGGTTATATATGTAATTTTTTATGGGAATACCATGTATGATCAAGGGACATGAAACCATCTAAGAAATCGTGTATCAAATCACCATGCTAGACCATATCCTAGATATTTGATAGAATTATTTAGTATAAATAATGGGAAAAATATAAGTGCATGAGATAATATAAAACCATGGAGTTCCCATTTATGATAATATCATGCATTGATTCTCACTTCACATATCAATTATCAAAGGGATTGAAGGATGCTTTTCGGAATCAATTTTATTTGAGCATAATTATTCAAACCAAGAATAATAGCCAGGATGAGTAGAAAATTCAGGTCTGGGAGGACATACAATTGGATTTAATGTTAGGATTTGGTCACAGTTGAGATTATTTACTACCTTTGGTGGAGTTTTCATTCAAAAACCACTGCCATTACACCATCAGTATGGAACCATTCACAACATTAAAATTTGAACCTATAGGTCTCTACAATGTTGGAACAAAGTAGGAGTGTCAAATCTAATAGTCCTACAGTTGGTAAAATCCACTAATGAGAAGGAAAAAATCATAAAAAAGTGGATGAGGAAAATAAAAATATGTTATATGGTCTATGTAGGCTGATAAAAGTGGCCATTGGAGTTAGACGATGGAGACAATGTGGGCCTACATGTTTCACCTCAACGTGGATTACAATGATTTGGTTCGAAGGGGAATTTATATCTGAGATTTATTGGACCATTCTAGATACTACATATAATTAGCAATCTAGTGTACTAATTTACTCTACTTCCACAGTTAGGTAGGATACACAATAACTTCCATGTGCCACAACATTTGATGTATGTCCACAATCTGTCGAATGTTTTCAAATTGAGTGAGATGAACATCAAGTATGAGGCTAATGTTTCTTTATAACTGGTAGAGATTGAGGATCCCTAGAGTGTATTCTTTGTAGGTGATATATTCCTCTGGTGAATTTCTAGTAGAAGTAATTGAATCATCATGAGAGAACCATGGAGTCGGTGACTCAGATGCATTCTCAGTACCCACATCTATTTTTAGCCTTTTCTTTTGGATTTCTGGGATATAAAGTCCTATGGTCAAGAGATTTTAATTACTCATATTTCCCATGTATTTCTTTATAATATTTTATAGATCATTTTAATATGTCGGTTCTTATATTGACATGATATTCTAAGTCATGTTGTTCCTATAATGATTTATTTTAAAAGTATTAAAATTATTTAATAGCCCATATGCTCATATTTTCTAAAAAGTGTGATAATGAAAAAATATGATCAAATACTAAATTTGAGGTCGTCATTGAGATCAATGTTTTTAACTTAATCTAGTCCTAATATAACCTTGCATCGCATCGAATGTTCTGGTTGATCATGGTCATTGGAGGATGTCTGGGTAAATCAATCAATTAAATTAATTTATTTAACAAAAATTCCTATGACCTAATGTTGGATTATAAATATTCTCTTATGGAAAATTTTCAGTGTTATATATATTACTCTAAAAAAATTGACAGGATTTATTAGAGAGTGTTCGAGGAGCTTCTTTGGGAAAATGATAACAAGATCGTGGACCATCTACTGGAAAAAAATAGAACATGTCTATATCTCCAAAAGAAACCGATGTGGAATATTTCTTCGCTAGTGATTGATCAAAATTGAGGTAGGATGTTTTGTGTGAGGATTTTATCCATTTATTGCTTCCAAAAATTAATTAACATAAATTTAAAAATAAATGGATTTACAAAAGGATTATTTTATAGGTATGGGATTATTTGTGTGGATAACCAAGAGGAAATTTTTATGTTTTTTGGATCTTTGTTTTCCATTATAAAAAAACATATATTGATCATCCTAACACAATTTAGTTTTGTTCTTATTTTGGGTATTTCTTTGATTTCTCATGCTGATATTCCTTCCTCATGGGAAATTTCATTACCACTTGGTTCAAAAAACATGGAATAATCAATCTATGATCACCCATTTCTCAGCGCAATTGATTGATATTATAGACCTAGGTTCATATAGACAATAGGATCAAGTAGTAATGATGATTATGGAGGATTGTGGATGTATTTGAGACACCAAATTTGAGAAGGATGTGTGATAGTGATGGGGAAAAACAGAGATCATTTTTCCATGCATTTGGTGCTCCAATTTCGTTGTGCAGTGAGAAAAGGCTAAATTGGGACCATATCCTTGCTATCTATATGATTGAAGGAATAATTTAAAGAGATAGAAGTGGGGATGTATGTTATGGATGAAACCACATTTACTATAAAATACCAAAGAACACGAAATGTGTTTTTGAGTTACACGGCATGAGGGACCCCCTATATGGTGTTAAGGTTTACCTAAGAAGGTAAATATCACACAAAATGTGACAACGGTCATATGGTATGTGACTCATTTATGGTGGACCAGAATATACTATATAGTGTACATGTATATGGACAGGATTACATATGCTCATAAATTAAATGTACATTTAATAGAAACATCGATAGGGACACAAACATGGTTAGGTGTACATTGGATCAGACATGCCATGTGCTCCGGTATGGATATGGGAATGATTTGTGATACATGGGAATGACCCAGTGCTGAAGGGTAAGGGTATTTACTAACAATAAATGTTTTATACTCCTCAAAAAATCTATTATAACTTTCTACTATTCATCTAAGAAATGATTTGTTACTATTCATTACATTACTCTAATCCCTGAGGGTTAGTAAGGAATTACATCTTATACATAAAATGATGATCCCTTCAAAGGTACTTCGTTATTGGATATGGTTGTGGGAATCCTTCCTTGAGGTCTCAAGTGAGATCCATTATCATCATTTGTCCCTAGCTGTGGTTCATGCTATCATCATGAAAAAATATGTGGACATCGATCCTCTCCATAGTAGGTTATTCCATATTGAGTTGCTGGTGTATCCTATGGACATTATAGTGATCCACATCTTTGTATCAATATCTTTAGGCATCTACTATATAATTCTAATGGGCAGACAAGAAGATCATGAAATTTCAAATTTCTTCCATTACATATGTACAAATCATTGAGTGTGTTATACTATATTAGAGATTAGTGAAACCTTCGAGTAGGAATCCTAGGCTGATATTTAGGTTATGAATTTACAATGAGAATTTTTTTATTTCATGAGTATGCCTGAAAAATATAATTATACATCTACCTATGATGAGTTGCCAATTATTCTCGATTTTATATACTCAATGATTTTGGGGGGTCCTACTAGGTATTTTTATAGTTAACATGGTATAAGATTTTTTAAGACATATTGTTTATTATATATATGACTGGCCATTTAATGGATTCCTATAGTGATCTAAAACATGTATAATTCAGTGAGCCAGAAAAACTGAGGTTTGTTCATACGGTTTCATTGACAACAGTCCTCACCCACAATTAGGTTGGAATTGTTTTCAGTTTATTTATAGTGGGCTTGAATTTTGGAACTATTTACTTTCATTACATATTTTCATACTCTTATGGTGGTATTTATATGTAAAAAATAATTATTTATCAAAATGTTTTTCCAATCAACAACATATGGGATTGGAGAGGTTTTAGTGTATTTGTACCTTAGGATAAGGCCTCCCATGTGAGTGATATGTCTACTAGGTGATAGTTTCCTTCTGTTGGACTGTTGGAGGTGGACATGGGGTACTCAAGGAAAGTTCCCCATTTATTTAATTTCTAATAGTATTGATTATCATGTATTCAACAAGATCAAGATAATGAAAAATTATCAGCTACAATAGATGGATGACTTGTTCAATCATATATATGGAAAATATTACTTCTCAAAATATGATCATCAGTCAGGATATTATCATGTAAGTGTGAAGAATGATTTTTCACCTAACAATATATTCCATACAAGTTACTTGCACAACATGTTAATTGTGATTCCATTTGGATTCATTATTTCTCTAATGATCTAAATGGAATTAATGAATAAATTATTTTGGAATTAAAATAAAAAATTAATGGTATTATTTATAGATGAAATTATTGTATACTAAAAAAGCACAGAAGAACATGAGAAGTAGATAAATCATTTATTGATGATTTTCAAAAATAAATGTTGTATATGATGTTTTCTGTAAATTTGTGTTAAAAAGTTGAGAGTAATAATAATTTTGAATGTTTTCAATAATAATTGGATATCCATGGATCCAAAAAAAACATAAGAAATTAAAATATGTCATGGACCAACATCTTTTAAATAAAATTTTCATTTCTATTGATTATCTAGTCACGATTGTCAATTTTTTAGAAACGTCTCATGATTATCAGAGGATAATCATTGTACATTTACTCATATTACCAAATAGTGGCAATTTATTTGTGATATATAGAGGTGTATAAAAAATGTAGTGGATTGTGCACTCATAGATGATGAAATATGATATTCTATGGCTCCCTCCAATTAATGAATCAAGGAAATAATAACCCATCCCATGATTTAGAATTGGATGCTTTGTTCTTCACACTAATTATTTGCTGAAATTATCTTTATTGGGATAAATGTGACATATATATGGATCATAAAACCTCATGTATATATTCACACCTATGTAGATAAATATGAATGCATAAAGGTGGTAATACATGATAAATTATTGTTATAGATCAATTTTTTACAATCATGTGAATGTTAATAATGTTTTATATTCTACGAGTAGAAAGGATCTCACAACCTTATCTACGAGGAGGATTTCAAGGGATCCAATCTTTTGGAACCATAAAAGGATGGATATAGTTATAGTAATTAGAAATTTATATTACCTTTCTAAAATAAAGTCTCAATCATCCATTCATGAGAGTATTAAGGAGGCACATAAACAAAATAATGTTATATATAAAATTGTATCAAATATTCTGATGTTCAATTTTTCAAAAGATGGTGTTGTAATCATTGGAACATGGATCTGTGTCCCTTAAAAACTAGAACATTAGTGGCTACATCAGGATGATGAATATAGATATCATTATATATAATTCAAGGAATAAATAAAATTTATAGATATTGAATGAAAAAAAGCTAGTATAAAATTAAATTAAAATTATAGAATTGATATCTTGATCAATAATATGACAATATATCATGTTTGAATGATATAAGACTAATGGAATGTTTCAACAACTTGACATACTAATATATGAATTTGTAAATGTAACCACAGATTTCATCACAAGTCTTTCTAGGATATTTGAAGGTAATAATTTTGTCTAGGGGTAGTTTATCACCTTATAATGTAATTTCATTTCATTTATATTAAGGAATAATTATCTATAACAAACTCACTAGGATATACATAATAGTATTTGAAAGACTACATAGATTGAAAATATGCAATGTATCTGATGAGTATTTTTGGTTTTCCCCAAGGTTCTCGAAAATCCTTTCATAAGAATTGGATATGAAGATGAGTTTTAATACTGATTATCACCTTCAGAAAGATGGTCATTCTGAGAGTACTATTTGAGATCTGGATGATATTATATGATCATTTTGAATATATTTCCAAGGATGATGGGATCAAAAACATCCCCTATTGGAGTTATTATTTAGAAATATTTTCAATTAGTGCATATAAAAAGCACCTCATGAGGATCTTTCGTAGAATAGGGCATTGACTCTCACATGCTACAATGAAGATAGAGAGTGGAAGCTGATGGGACTAGATCTCTTCCAAGAAACGACATAGATATTTTAAACCATTAAAAAAATAAAATCAACAAAAAGTTGAAAAATTATATGAAAGAAATAGTAAATGTGGTATAGAATTTTTTTTTGGAGAGAATGGTTTCCCTTATATGTCACCATAGAATAATTTCATGACTTTTGGTGAAAATTCTATGATTATTCCAAGTTACATTAGTCCGCTTGAAATTATATATTCCATCAAAGATTGGGCATATATACTTGCACTCCCACCTAACTTATCTCAAGTATATGTGGTTTTGTTTGATTCTCTTTTGATGATATATATACATGAACCCAAACAAGGGATAAATACAGAGGTGTTACCCTTAGAGAATGATAATTAAAATCATTGGAATTCATTGAACTCCAATATCATTGAGACACAATTATAAAAAATAAGACAACTCACCTTAGAAAATAATTTTTCACAAATCCACATATTTAAAAACGATACATAGGAATCAGAAGAGGTGAATATCCTGAAGTACTCTAATCTGTTTTAGGGTATGAAATTAAATTTTAACGACATAATTTCTTAATAGGGTAAGAATATAAAGAACTAAATATTTATGATTAAATATTTCTTTCAAATGATTATATATCATATTTTCATATTAATTTATATAAAATTGAAGAATAATTTTTATACTCTCATCCAATATAAACTATATATTAATGGAATTAATTTTTTTAAGCATCATAATTTATGATAATATATCAAATATATATTGGTCATTTTGATTACCTTATATAAAGGGTTATGTCAAATCCAGTTGAAACAAATAATAGAAATCATGCCCATAAACAGTAGGATCATACCCTATTAAGAATTTTCATAAAATCTACTATGTTATATGGAATCATTGGGATATTTCCTTGACCAAGACAGTGTTTAGATTCCATTACTCAAACATGAAAAAAATAATTTATAGTAGAATTTCATTTTTTTGATATCACTACCTAAACCATGTTCACAGAAAAACCCTAAGAAGGTTTCATCATCACTCACATTGCCCTTTGGGTATACGCTACTATAATAAGGGGTTCTATATACTATCCTTGATAATATGAATATTTATATTAATAATTTTAATTAAATAAATTTTTTATACACCCATTTATATTATTACATTATATATGATTGAATAATGAGTTTTATAGAAAATATATTTTTATATGATGAAATACATTTTATATTATTGGGAATTATATAGTTTCAATCATGTTTCCCTTTTCGATAAATTCCAAAAAAGAAACAAATTTATTCTAATATAATATTTTTATTATATAATATTTATAAATTATAATGTAACATTATGATGTCAAATTTAATTCTTATATGGTCCATAAACAGTTATAATCCTATAAATGTGTATTTTTTTTGAATAAATAGATATTTTAAATAGATATTTTTTAATATTCATATCTATGAAATTATTCTCATAAAATTAATATTATTTTTTAATTGTTTGTATTTAAATTATCCAATGTCGAAAGTTTCATTTTTTTTAAAGCTATAATTTTTTGGTATAAATTAAATATTATATAAGTATATGGTATCTACAATGACATCATATAATCCAAGACATGATTTAATAAATAAAATAATGATTATCCACGTCCAAAAGTATCTTTACCATTTAAAATATATTTATTTTTTTATTTTTTTTATTTTATAAACCCCTAATGAACCCTCCAAAAACATATATTATATTTTAAAGGGTTTGGAATTAATTCTATTTTAGCATGATTCTATTACACCTCCCCAAGTGTTCTATTTTAATGAGTTTGATTATTGTCCATATAAAAAATTGGGAACCACTCCTCTTTGGTGGAAAACAATGGAAGGACAATGGTTGGTTTTTGGTTTTGATCATTTTATCACATAGATTCTAAAACCTATGTTGAGAAATTACTAAATAAGTCCCCACTTTTTCATATTTAAACCCACCTAACCTCCCAATAATCTACACTCAATAAAATATTTTTTCCATTCGTATCTGACTAAATTGTTTTTTATGTTATCTTAATAATCCCCTACTATTATTTTAGATGTTCCCTCTCAGGGTAAGGGACCCCATCTTTCTCATCTTAATTCAAGCACCTTATTTATACTATTCATTTTATTTTAAATAGTCAATGTTGATATATGTGTTTACACATCCCTATTAGTATACATATGATATAAAAGTGATGAGAAACCCCTCTCAATATCATTAAATACATCAATGAATCCTTATATAAAACCATTATATTGCGGAAATTATCAAGATATTTTACCTACCAAACATTTTTATAGTGAATACCCAACCCCATTTGACATCAATAGAATTATCCTACATCCACATATCATTAATTTTTTAGTAAATTAAATTATCACAAACCATAACTAGTAATAAAGTGATTAAATGTGATTAAATACATATTTATGTTTTATAATATATGTGGCACACTCACACATTTACGTGATAGTAATTTCATAGGTTGGCCTGGATTTATATAGTCCTCCAATGTTTTGGGTAATGTTTTTATCTAATAATATTCCATGTATTTTTCTTGGGATATTATCCTAAGAAATATATGTTATTATATCTTGTTTTTTCCTTGAATTATTCTTAAAATTTCATGTATTATGTTGTTTCAAGATTCACTTGTTTCATTTCTGTTATCGTCCTAAGTCGTGCTTAATGATTATGTTTATGATTCTCAACTATCCCATGTTTCCATGATATTCCTCTTGAATCTCATGCACTACTTTACCTTATGGTATGCATTGATTATTACCCTTTTGGTATCTATATATTAACCCCTTATTATGTAATTCCCCATGTTATCTTATGATGATCTATATGATAAATACAATTGTAAGAACATATTGTGTAGTTTTTTTAAAAACAATTGTTCCCATTTTTCAATTTATTAGGATATGCACATTAATTCACAGGGACACATGGCCTCAAAATCATCTAGTATTGTACTACGTGTACCTTCAAGTAATAATTCATGAATTTTATGCTATTAATGTATGGGTTTTAGAAAAACCTCTTTATAATAATTTTAGTTATTCATCCTTGCATAAACCATAAAAAATAAATGGACTTCACAAATATGTCATCAATAAAATAATAAACAATCCATAAAAATAATGTATATGGTATATGTGAATCATATACCATTAATGAATAATTAACATCAAATGATTTTATCAAAAATGAAAATTTATTTAAAATATATGTTGAAATATTACATGAGGAAAATACCATTTTCATTTTGAAATAACTTCATCAAAATTTAAAAAAATTCAAAATATTATTGAAAAAATTATCTTTTAAATGACCCTTGATTTTTTTTGAATTTTCCTTAAATGAAGTGAGCAATAATAATTTTGTGAAGATATATTCATGTACAATACATTAAACCAAATATTCATTTCAAATTTTTGGTAAAAAATTAAAAATAAAATTATTTAGTAAATGAAAGGAAGATTCATTGAAAAAATAATTGTAAAAAGACTAAAATGGGTGAAATTAATTTAATTAATCTTATTAAAATATTAAAAAAAATTATAAAACATCTGCATGAAATAAAATAGGGTTTCAACCAATGTGAGAAATAAATTTGGATTCCCATAAAAATATTCATTTGCTCTCTTGATTACCTAAAAAGAGGATAATGAGAGTGAAACATGAAATATAAAAAAAATAACAGAATAATTAAATTAATTATATTTCATGAGATTTAGATCTTGAAATATCATCATTTAAAACATAATCATAAAAATTAATAGTAAATAATGATATTGTAATATAAACCCTATAAATTATGGTCAACATAATTGGATATTTCTTTAACATCCACTATTATAAATATTGATTTATTATAATTTCAAGACAGAGTAATTTAAATAGATATAATATAAAATTATAACTACTTATAACATTTAAACAACCATTTATTAAAAATTTAATTGAAAAATCATTGTTTCCATGTCTTAACATTTTATTTTCTTCATGAGCATTTTAGTTTCACAGTTCTTGTCCTTGTATATTGATCTGGGTACCAAAATCCATTAAATGATCCCCATTACAAAAATATAATATATATTCAATATATATGTATATATGTATATGTATATATATTTATATTCATCAATAAATTATACAGATAGAAAAATTATATTGCAATATTATTGTTGAAGGTGGGTCAAAAATATATGTGACCACATTTTTCATTTTTCGTCAATTTGAAAAAAAAGTAAATAAATATTAATTTTTTTCGATAATATTTATATTTTTTATATATTATTTATTAATTGAATAAATAAGTATTATTATCACTGTAAAATAGAAATGAAACATCAATCACACCACTTAGTAGATGTGGTGGTCCGTACGTATGCACAAGTGATGTTATAGTTTTTGAACTCATGTAAATGAGGTGAATAATTGTTTTATCTTCATCATAAAAATAGTTCAGTATATTAAAGAACCATATATAATTATTTTATAATTTATAATATTTATTTATTGATGGTATGTGAATAATTATAATTTTAAACCCTTAGTTAAGATTTAGTACTCTTTGTTAAGAAATGAAAATTTTCTTGTAGAAAAATCCTTATAAATACTGTATTTTTCATGGAAAAAAAATATATAACATGTTTAAGGAATCTAGGAACATATTATGTTAATTATTGGTTGTCATATAAACCTTATGAATTGTTTAAAATAGATGAGTTGTCGTATCATTTTATAGGGGCTGGAAATGAAACCCTTGGAATTGCATAAAATATTAGATAAACTTTTTATTGTAAACAAGTCATGGGGATCCATGGAAACCCAAACTCAAAAATAAGTTGTTTTAGGGCATAATTAAAATAAAGAAGCACTATTTTTCATTTTTGGATACATATTAAGCCCAAAATTTTATTTAAACTAATTTGACCACATTTTAATCTTAACCCTGATTATATACCATTTTACCATGATAACATAAATATATGAACAAAAATAAAATTGGAATTCTAAAAAATATAAATATTCTGATTTAAAATTTGGATTTTATTTTATCTGATTTAATGTATATTGGTTTTAAAAATAATATTTAATATAAAAATGTAAAACACATAAATATTATTTTTTTTGGAAAATATCTGATTTATGAGTAAAAATATTTCATCCTTGAAATAATGTAATAAATGTGTTTCCAAAAAAATTGATAAATATAAAAATAAAGGTTTTTATAGTTTTTGGCCAACTCGAGACTTAATGGAATAATAAAATAATACAACTAAATACAATGGACCAAATATAGTTTTTAATAAATTACAACATAACTTCATAAATGTCAAAAAAGGGGTCCCAAATTAAAAATAATGATTCAATATAAATTATTTAACCCATTAAGTAATTCTTTGGTCTAAACTAGTTGTTAAATTTTATAAAGATAGGTTTGTGGATTATTTTTATTTTTTATTAAATCTATTTAGCCTAATTTTATTACTTTTACCAAGGGCACAAATATTTAATATGGTCACTATTCAAAATGACATAAAATTAAGTTATCCAAATTGTGTTACAACAATTATATTAACTAAAAATATTGTATCTATTTTATCTAGTTAAATTCACATATATTGAATAATATTATGCAGAAATAAATAATAAAAACATGATGAGAATCGGGTTTCAATAAATAATGTCTTCATAAGTATACAAAAATTTTATACCAAAATAAAAAATAATATTTATCCCAATAAAATTATTAATATTTTAAATAATATCAATTAAAATATTTTAATTATAAATGTCATGACTCATCGGCTAAGGCCCATGTCGTGACTACCCCAAGCCCACCTTCCATAGGACTGGGGCTGGCGACTAGCACCGAAGGCGTATTCCCTAAAACTAGGAAGGAATTGCCTTTATAACCTGGAATACACACAACCAAGTACACAGAATGATACGAACTCAAGTAAAATAAATAGTAATCAAAGTGAGTACAATAAGAAAAAGGGGCCAAAATACAAGACCAACTAGAAAGTTCAAGAAAAACAAGAAAGTACAAGACAACCAATATGTGAAATGAAGCTCCTGGATCGTCCACCAAGAATCCTACATGAAGTGTAGGTACAGCTCACAAATGACAGTCTCTACGGTTCGCCTCGTCTAACAGCCACCTCCAAGGTACCTCTTGTTCCGGTACTCTCATTCTCGGTCAGTGTTATCTATCATCTACACCAAACATAATAGGGTGTGGGCATAACCCATGCAGGGGCGAGTATAACGACAATCAGTAGAGACCCCGAGACCCTCAAGGACTCGAAAAATCTACAAAGGATAATCATAGAGAAAGGAAACAACTGATACCCCTACTTAGGTATATTCTCATACATATACCTAAGTTATTAAGTAAACCCATCTAAATCATGAGGAAAATTCATATTCCAACCCCAAGGCCGCAAGCTCAACTATTCCAAAAAATAAGAAATACCACGAAGTTAAGAAGCACACTGGTATTCCACACAGAAGAATACCACCAAAGTACTACCACGAAGAAAAGTACCACACATGTACAAACTCAGATCACACTATATATTACTTAGGTACAGTAGTAGAGATAATTATATCTAACTACTAATTCATCATTCTCTATTAAGAGGCTCTTTTGTTGACCCACATTGGATCCCTCAGTGCAGACCCACACAGGATCGCTCGGTGCTGACCCACCTAGGATTGCTCGGTGATGACCCACAAAGGATCCCACGGTGTTGACCCACACAGGATTTCTAGGTGCTGACCCACATAGGATCGCTAAGTGCTGACCCAAACAGGATCACTAGTTGCTGAGCCATAGAGGATTGCCCGGTGCTAACCCAGACATGATTTCTAGGTACGTTTTCAAACCCACACAGATTTCTAGTACATCTCCAGTATGTCGTCAGACCCTCACAAGATCCTTGTACATCTCTAGTACGTAGTTATACCCTTAGATGACCCTAGTACATCTTCAGTACGTTGTGAGACCCACACAGGATCCTTGTACATCTCTAGTACGTCGTCATTCTTCACATCATAGCCTGCTACAGGGTACACGCACTACGCTCACTTGTCTCTGGGAGGATCCGCTTCACATTCCACTGGTCGATAATCTATGTGCCATAATGTCCCATGAAGAAGTATCTCAAATAAAAGCCACTTCATAGGGGTCTCCACACAATATACGATGTCTCAATCGGATGCCCAATCTATAAATTATTATCCTTTTTGTCCTGAGGGCCTGGTTGGATTCGTGCTCGATCCAACCTGACTATACTCAAACATTACCCAAATCTCTAGTATGGTATACTCAAAGGTACCATCTCGCCCCAAGGTTTCCATCACCACTGAAGGTTCATCAAATAGATGTCTAGTGTCAAAGTTATGACCAAAAGATCATAAATAGGTCATAGTGTGTCCGGGTCCGGTCCCACCCGGTCGAACCGACCCTACCTGACCCGGCCTAACTCGTTGGGTCTGGCCTGACCTGCTGGGTCTGGCCTCGACTGCGCTGGGTCCGGACCGGCGCGCACTGGGTGGCGAGGCCTGGTGGTGCGGGGCGGCGCGAAGGCCGCGCGGGCCACAAAGGCCGTGGGTGGCCACGAGCGCCACATGGCAGCATAGGCGGCGGAGAGGTGCGAGGCCATGGGTGTTTTGGGGTGGCAGAGAGCCGAAGAGTTCCGCGAGGAGGTGAGGCGAGGCCGCGGGGTGGAGGCCGCGGGTGGCAGAGCACTGCGGGGCGCGGTGGTCACGAGGCACGGAGGCCACTGGGCTGCGGAGGCTGTGGACGGCGGAGGTCACCGGCGTCGGGGGCCGTGGACAGCAGAGGTCATGGGGCAGTGGGGTCCGCAGATGTTGGAGGCTGCGATGTGACACTGTTACGACATCGCCTTCGTTGTGGTCGGCGATGGTGTCAGCCACCATTCTTGAGTTCCATCGGTGCCGAACGTCGGCACCGATCTTCGTCACCATCGCGAAGAACACACCAATAAAGATGAACGACGGAAGAGTCGGTCCATGTTTGTTTGGCATGAACCCTCCGTATTAGGGAGGTAGAAAGAGGTTCAACACAATCACAAATCAAGAAAATCATTGTCTACAATTTCATATGAATCATGGGTCAACTAGTTTAGGATTATCTGTGTTCTCCATGATTTTTAAGAATGATGAAATTCATGAATTCAATAAAAACCCCTATCTTGAAGGATCATTGATGGAGGCCTCGAGGAATGAGATGTTGTCGTTGGTGATAGACAAACATCAGTGACGCCGAAATTTCCTTGATCATCAGTTCATTCATCGTTGGAGATGTTCCTCGTTGGCGTTCTTCATTGGAGATCTTTCTCCCAATAGTTCTTCTCTCCCTAATTCAACCAAAATTAAAGAAATCCCACATAATAGAATAAGTTATCTATTATGTTTGTGGTCATAATTTCAAAAAATCGTAATTAATTAATTTATGGGTTGGATTGATTAATTTAATTGTAGAGTGGGCATAATTAAGTGCGGGATCTCAAAAGGTTTTTCCCCATTAAAATGGAGTTCAAAGGGGTTTAATGAGTTTTAAGTCTCTCGTGGTCCCCTCTAACATATCCTATGTTGAGAGGCTTTAGTACAGGTTGTCCCCACCAATAAAACATCCACATGGAAGGTTTCAACAAAAAAATTAAAATGTTACACATTTTTATTTTATTTTATTCTTTCAAAAAAACACAAAATCTATCTTTCACTCTCAACCCACTACGGTAGAGGTGAAGGTCTCCTTAATCGAATAACAGAGCATCAGGTTCAACGGTGCCCTCATATTTCAATCCAGAGCACTGGCTAAAAAGTTAAAAAACCCACTCTTACATTTACTGAACGTACCTGAAAAAAAGATCATAAATTCATTTAGGGCACTTCTGCCCTTGGAATCACGTGCTAATAATTTTTGTGGACCCGTAAAATTTCTATTAAATTTTAAAAATATTTTCACGGAATTTCCTAGTCTTTAAAATAAGACCTTTTAAAAAAATGGACATATTAAAAAAGGTTGATAAAAAAAGGCATTTTAAAAAAAAACTAAATTTATAATTATTCATCAAAAATACAATATTGACAGAAAATTGTTAAAAATTCACAATAAGATAATTTTGATATTATTATTTACATATTTAAGGTCATTTTTTCTAATAAAATGTTAAAAAAATATAAATTAACTATATTTAGGTAAACAATTTTTGGAATTTTTTTAAGAATATAAATACTCTACGAAAAATTTTATTTTTAAATTCAATATATTTGATTTTTCTAAAATTTTTATATTTATTTTTTTAATTGGTTATTCATATTAATAATAATAATTTAAATGGATAGGATATAACAATCAAATTGAAATAATATTATTTTAATAGTTTATTGTTGTTCATTGAAACTCGATTTTGTGTGTAACAGAACCTATCAAATAAATGAAAATAATTTAAATATAAATATATTCTAAAATAATTCAGTGTTACAAGAACTATGACCATCTATTTTGCATCAGTATGACCTCATGGACATAAGGGGAATAACTGGTAGGTGAAAATCATAGTGTGAATAATATTATAACAAATATGGAAGCCCCAGGTAGTGGATTGACCAAAAATATATAATTTGTCAATGTGAAAAGTTATTAAAAAGAATTTTATTTTTCATATATACAACGTACATCATAATATCGAATTAGAAAATATTAATCCTTAATAAGATACATATAGACCACATATATAACAGTCAAAAAATGATATGGATTTCATACATAATAAATTATATAATAGCGATCAATGACACATGCAGAAAAAAAATTCATTGATCATAAATTATGCCAAGAATCTCAAATTAGGACATAGTTGATGAATCGCTTGTATCCTCTTGATTTGGAATAATTAAAGGAAATAAATATGTAAAACAATATAAGATGTAATGAATATTATATAGATCTCTACTAGAGGGAATACATATATCTATATCCATAAGTTTATACATGTTTAGATGATATATGAAATAGACTAGTTTAGGTATAAACATTATATACGTAAACTGGAAGGAATAAACATCTCCAAGGCTATGGTTGAGTATCTGATACTCACAATCCTAATGAAGAGGGGAAGGAAAAGAGATAACATATGTATCATCATCATACACATCGATCCCATTACTATTTCATTGAAATTTGTGTCATTATATAGATTAATTATCATTATTGATTTGAAATTATGGGGATACCAGAGGTATTAGACATATCTAGTCATCCATCTATCTAATTCTTAAATCATGAATTTTGATGGAACTATAGATCTCTAGTTATCCCATACTAGATATGTAAGATTAACTAAATGTCATAAATGATCACCTAAAATTAAATAATTGATCTCATCATAGATGATAGGGTGAGAGGATGAAGATATTAGTAATTTTCATAATTGGTAATTTCCCAAATCAGTGGTTATTATAAAATATAGTCATTATCATCATAGTATAACCCTAGAATGAGGGTGATTTCATAAATGATCTATAAATATATCTTGTCACAATCAATTTCCATTTATCAAAAATTGTATCGCATTAGCAGATAGTGACTAAAAAATTAAATAGATAAAACCTTTTTAAGGAATCATCTTGTCAGTCATTCAGGACTACCCATATATAAATCCACCAACATCACAATCTATAATTACTCTCATGTCCCAATCCCATAATAAGTGAATTATTGTTCAATCATAGGTTAGTGAAGTTAAAAAATTATTATGTCCAACATTTTACCCCCAAAAGGACATAACATTCCAAAAAATGATCTTCTATATATCGTCAAATGTTTCTCAATGTACTCTACAATGTTCCCACAATCATTAAAATCCAATATATTATTTTTACAGATGTTTTAACAAGTATATTATTTTATATAAATGATAAAATACCTCATTATATTTCCATTATTCATATAAATATTTTTATTTAATTAATTGAAATTTCATTCATCAATATTTTTATTACGTTCCTTTCAATATGTTAGCTCTCAAAAAGTTAACATTTAGAATGAAATAGGTGAATCATTTCCATTCAAGAGGTTTATTTAAAATAGTTATACTTGATACATCTTTATCATTGATATTTTGAAAATTTTATAATCATTATTTAGTAAAATTTTATACAATAATCAAAATTATATTTACTATTGATATCGTAACTATTCCCATTTAGAATATTTTAAAATTTCATTATATTATACTGAACTTAATGGATTTAAAAAATATAGTTAACATTTTTATAAATAATAATTATTATATATAATAATCATCATTTCAACACCCAACAATATATGAGATATAAAATACACAATTGGAATTTAAAATTTCAGTATAGTTATAATTTATTTCTATTAATTTAGAATATAATAACTCCATTATTATCCATATTTTCCCATGAGAGTTTTTATGATTGGTGATCTCCTAGAATTTTCCTCATGGTGTGAATGTGTTTTGATGAAGAAAAATATTTTAGATTTTTTTCCTAAGGAGACTATCATTCGGCTCATAACATACCATATCAGTATGTGTGTCTTTTGATGGCTAGGAAACACATTTATTCATGATAACCAATGGTTTCAAGTGATCTAAAATGTGAGGGATATCTAGAATATTGTAGTTATTTTGATGGTAGATGGGGTAAAATTATTCAAAACATTATCAAATTTGATACATATTCTTATATTAAGAGTAACCAACAAGGATTAATATTTTCTCCCCACAAAAACGTAATTTTTATTATATTAGGGGAAGAGTGTAAAACCCCTTGAAATGTGAGACATAATATAAATAATAGAACTATCCATTTAAACAACGTTCACCATTTAGTTCAAAATCTAATTCAATTAGAACTCCATAGATAATTGTTCATATCACAGAGAAATTTCTGAGTGGAAGAAAATTTGGGATTTTATTTATAGTTTTTTGATTTCAGGATAATAATATAATGTCAAATTATTTTTCATGAAGGATTAGTTATTAGATTAATAAGTTTCTATGCGTGTATTTGGAAGATAATAAATATTTGATAAAATATTACTATTTGTAAAATAGTGGTTCATAGTTGGACATGAATCACGGGAGATAATGTATGTTTGGGGAAATTATGTAATTTAGTAGGTCCCATTTTTTACATCATTTTTTTACTTATTCATCAACTATTCCTCCATATATCATCATTAATTATGTTTTTTATGTTTTTTTCTCAATTTTTTTCATTCTATAAATATTTCATTTATTTTTTATAATTAATTACATGATGGAGAGTATTTCTTATATTATGTCAGTTTTGAGAATGTGAGTTTCTCAAGAGAGTTCTTAAAGCATTATGAAAGATATTTATGATTCATATAGATTGTTTTTCCCTAATGTCATGTGAAAGAATTTTTTAAGGTTAAATATCAATATAAACATCTCTTAGGTGTATTATATTAAATTAAACCAAAATAATACCAATATAATAGGTTATATAAAATATGAAATTGGTTTATTTATTTTATTATTATTTTGTAGAGTTAATTTTCCAATCAGGTACATCACTTTAAATTTTAATAATTATGAATAATGGTGGTGGATTTTACAGTTTCTCATGGGTGTTATATCCTATAATGTTATGGTAAAATAATTTTTTTAATGTTTTATTATCATTTTTTAAGTCAATACAACCCGATCATACAAGATAATCCACACAAGTAGGCTCATCATGGGGGTGAGGTGCAACAAGAAAATGGAAACATGTCATATATAAAGCCTAATATGACTTAAAACTAGAGAAGAGAGTGTGAAAAAATATAAAACCAATATCTATATAATTCTAGATAAAATGAACAAACCTTAAATTATGATATAAAAAGGTGAAAAAGCCATTATGTGTAAAACTATAACCTTTAAACCATCCCACTAAGAAGGAAATGACGAGAATTATAAGCTGGTATAATACATAATTCCCTTCCCTTTATTTTTTCCTTACGAAACAATGCCTATAACCTCCCAAAAAAAGATACGATGCTATTAAAAATCTAAATAAGATAATGCCATAATTTATATAGATGTTATAATATCATGTATGCAGTCATTCAAACATATTAAGTAATGTTAAAAATAATTATTTGAAATAAAAACTATTTTTAAAATAATTTTCCTTTTGTTTTTCATATAATACATTCTTTTCAAAAAAGATATTAATATGGAAATTATAATTTATAAAATAGTAAATCATATCCATAAACTATAAGTAAATTAATTAAAAAAATTTCCATGATATAATATATATGGTGACACAATGGGATATAACCTAATTTGAAAAAACTCGTGAGAAACTACCAATAAAAATACCATCCAAATAAAAATAATCCATAAATTAAAAATGAATAAATATTGGGCCTTTACTTATGGGATAATGTATTGGATGCATAATATTCAAAACTAGGAATTTATTGGTAATAAACATGTCAAATACTTCCATATTCCATCAATATCACAATGTAACCCATAGTGGAGTAACACACACAATGTTTACCTTAGCCTCATTCTCGACCAAACCAACGTTCCCAATATGATAATTTGTCAATATCCATTTAAAAATGATTCTCATAATTTATAAAACATTTTAAATACCATAAAAATGAACTTTTGTATTTGAAAAAACGTTTCCAACTCAAAATTCCCAATCATGAATTTAATCAGACACTTGGTGTGAAAAATCCAATTGTTTAACAAAACCATTTAGAACATCAATTATTCCATAAAATCCATTGAAATAATATATTAATTAAATAAAATGAATATAACAATGGAATTATATTGTAATGATGTTCATTTCATATATTTCACCTATGGTGTAGTCACACCAACCTCTAAATAGAGGTATAAGAAATTGTCATAAAAACAGAGACCATGAAAGAGTAGAACGATTCCCCATGATCCTAGATCTGTAACAAAAAATTTCAATCCTACATAAATCCGACTATATCTATAACCACATCGCAATGATGTTCCACTAGGGTTAAAGGATATAATATCTAGTGTAAATCTATAAATAATAGTGAAATATGGATAAAACTAGCAACAAACCACGATGTCATATATCCTAAACGAAGAAATACCCCTTATAAAAAAATGGGAAAATACCTCCTAATCATGGGGGAAGGATTAAGAAGTGTAAATTTGATAATAACAGATTTTTGGTATTTAAAAATACCATTTGAAAATGTTAATATCCTACTTTTAATGATTTTAGACAGGGGTTTGAGTGATTTCTTGGGGGGATGTGGGATTAAACAAACCATATGAATTAACCATATGCCCCTACTATACATTCCTTATAGGGGTGCATAGTTTTCACTAGGGGCCACATGGTTTGGGAAAAAACATGATCAAACTATGTGAGACACCATAACAACCATAATACACCCTGAATATTTCATATGGAATGTCACATAGTTTGTCTAACCATGCTCAAACCATACAAAATTCCACTAAACCACACATAAACATACCAAATGATCACCACATGATAAAATAGTTTTGATCCTAGTATTTCTTCTCAAAAACTGTTATTTTAAACCTATGATCCCGTGAATATTCTTATACCGCAAAAGGGAAAGACTAATTACCAACAATGGTGTTCTTATGACCTGAATTTCATCATAATTATCTCTATAAATTAACATTACGTCCCCAATAAGTCATTAATATTCTTGACCAGAAAACATAGAATGCCACTACTACCACCTCAATGATTCTCTCTCCCACATCTCATAGTTATCCATTTTGCACTTACACAATACCCAAATGTAAGGAATCATTTTACCACAAAGTACTATATGATGAAGATCAACAATAAAAAAAAGTAGCTCAAAAATACTTTTATCTAGATCAAGATAAAATCCTCATATTAAATCACATGGGAGGGATCTGGTTAATACATCCACAATGGGGAAACATAATACACATCCATGATCAAATCCAAATGATATTCCATGTATCACCGATATTCCACATTTCTAGGATTTTCCATGATCTCAGAGCGGCTAGAAAACCTCAGTGCATATCCATCCAAAGATATACCAACAGAGGAGAAAAATTGTAAAACAATCATAACCAACATCCATATATAATGTCTAATGGTGGTGGCATGCACAAAATTTCTAACAATTCAATTTTTCGACCAACCTCTTTGGGGTCAACTACTCCTTTTCATTCATCTCAGGAACCAAACTCTTCCAGAACAATGGAATCCCTCCCATCTCTACACAAAAAAGGGTGATCTACATGGTCTTATGGACAAAAAATTATAGATAGATATCTTTATTGAAGACTAATAATTATAGTTATATGAAAATTCTACTAGAGTAGAAATATTTTCCCAATATACATATAAATCAAGAATTCATACTCATAGAATATACCTAAGAACCTCGATAACACTCTCTCATATCCATTTTATTATGGAAGAGAAGGGACACTCTATTTGAACTGGGAACCCATCACTTCCAATAATTATTTCCAGAACCTAGATGTGAACCTTGGTTCCTTGTTATAAAACCTCATATATGGAACCCCATGAAGTCTCATAATCTCTTGGACATAAATATATCTAATATGTTCTACCTTCATCATCTCCTGGATAGGTAAGAAAAAATCCAATTTTGTATGTTGATCAATTTTCACCCAAATCACTTTCTACTCTCTAGAATGTTTTTGGTAAAATAAGGTATAAGTTCATGGAAGTCTCATCCCACTTCGATACCATAATAATAATAGGTTGTAACAAACAATTAAGTCTTTATTTCTCTACCTTATTTGTATAAAAACATTTCCCTCGTGATCTTTTTTCAACTGATCACCTCATCCCTGACAACAATTAATGATGTCTCAAGTTATGATATGTCTTGGTATCCATAGGTTATAAGTAAAAACATATCTCATGTCCATTATCCATAAACTCCCACCATAGAGAAATCATAATAACAAAATAGCTGCAGAAGAAGAAATCTCTGCTAAGAGACTGACACCACTAACTCTATGTCTCCCCACCATAAAGGCTTTTACCTAAGATCAACAAATTCAGTAGATTTCATTCAATAATATAGTTTATAAATTGGAATTTTACCATGGAGTAGTTTAATTGAAAATTTGAATTCTATTTATGGTGGCAACCTAGAAAAATCTTCTAAAAAGGCATAGAGGTTTTATCACAGCACCGCTGAAAGTAGAAAAACTAAACACATTTCAATGAAATCAATAAATGTCTCTGATAATTGGCATTACATTACCTCATCATAAAGGGAAATGCGACCTTTTCTTCCTGATAAAGAGTCTTAATCACCCTAAAAACATGGGAGACCCCATAAAATGATAAAAAACATAACCCTATAAGATAACAGTCTATCTAAAACAAAAAAATTATCATCTATTCTATGTTATGTATCTTGTATATGATGTAAATATCTAGAATGAAAAAGTCCCAAATCAACTCGTAGTTAGTTATCCTCAACCACCACGTGGGACAATATAAATTTTTTTCATTCCACATTCCCAAAAGTGTGGATGTATAGAATGTTTAATATTTAAATTAACCATATAAACCCAATAATTAAACTCACTTTGATTTTAAAAAATAAGGATTAGCACTTGTATCGAACAAATATACCACCATAAAATATGAAATAAATAATGTAACTATAATAGTATATGGCCTTTCCTAACATTCTCTAGAACATATTGTGTTTCTTAAATCGATCATGTATTAGCCACATGACAACACCACTTTCCTGAGTATTATTCCCACCACCCTTGGAATCATCAGTATACAACTGCAAACACCTAGTGAGATTGGGCATTTCCATACATCCTTGGAATATCAATCCACTAAAATTCTTCAGATGGCCTAATAATCTATATTGATGAAATGTATTTGGAACCTCTATATAGTTATTTATTCTATGAAAAAACATTCTATAATTAAAGAAGATAAACTACAGTTGGCCGGATAAATCCCCTAAAACTAGTTTTGAAGAAAATTTACTACCCTTGCACATCCATTTCTAGCCAGAAGACACACCTTGTCTAAAGAATTCACTTAATGATGATCCACTCAGACATGTCATAATAGTTATGTATTCATCACCAAATGTTATTTTACTAAATACATCGATGATTTTTAGAAGGTACCTGAGAATCAACATTGAATGAATATATAACCTTAATACCAACTCAATCCTTCAAACACTTAGGTAATCATTGATAACTTACTCTTGTTCTAGATGAGACAGCTTTGAAAAACTAGTGGAATAATCTATAATTCTACGATAAATTTTCTCCAATATTTGAAACTATTGTTTCTTCACATCATAAAACATATCAGGCTAACATTTCTAGAAAACAAATTTCTCAATGGATTTTCAGGTAATGTCCTCATGCAACTTATCTTGGGTGATGGATTCCCATCATCTCCTTCCAGATCATTTTGGTATATACATATTGAGACCCACGTTAGAGTTATAATGAGTCTTCCATATGTTTATGATCCTCTCAATATGCTTATACCACTACTCATATTCCACGAGTCCTTTTTCACTATGTTATATGGTTTGAGTTTATAGTGTGAATTCAAAGTCATGACCTCCTACATGTCTCAGGCTCTCAACACCCACTCGAACCAGAGTATGAATTATATGTAATATAGTTTATACAAATAAATGGGATATAGGAGGATTCTCTTATTGATCCTGTCACATAGCATCCTCTCTCATATTTCATACATCTCTACTCTAAGTAATCACATTTTACAAAATATTAAATGGCCACTCAAATATAGATCATAACCAAAAATTATTTGAAAAAAAATCAATATGTTACATCCATGTTCTAAAACATTGAGAATATATAGAAATTATGAACTTAAAGAATGAAAAAAATCTATTATTGAACATATCTATTTAAGTAATCTTCCCATAAAAATCCTTAAAAAGACCTCAAACACCATGTCTCAAACTTGGTTAAAATTTTCTAATCACACATGGTATCTAGAAGTTAGACACAGAAGTGAGTGGGCCAGGAAAACTCCCAGGCATACTAACCAAATTCCAATGGTTCTAAATCATTAATTCCAATGAAACAAAAAAATAATTATGTAGTGTCAACACACATCATTTTTAGAATCCATCTCACATGAAATTATAAAACACCAACAATTTTCTATGAGACAAGCCACCCAAGTCGGGCTTTCATGGTGATGAGGTGGACCAAGATAATGGAAACAATTGTCATATAATGAAAAAAGATATTAAATTAGAGTAAAAATGGAATAAAAGTACCAAACAGGATCCATCAAATCCAAACCAAACCATCTTGTTGAATGTATTTGATGAATAGACCAAAAAGTCCGCATGTGAAAAACCATCACTTCCAAACCATCCTGTTATTATGAAAATGTTGATAAGGGAATTTTACATGTTATATAATTTCCATCCCTTTATTGTATTCTTGAAAAACAACATCAAAACTACATAAATAAAAAATTTGGGTGTGATAAAAAATGAATATAGGATCCATCCAAAGCATCTATACATACTGTAATATAAGAAATTCAGATGTTTTTCATTTTTTTAAAATAAGAAAACAAAGAATATTCAAAAATCTAAAAAACCATTTTCAAATAATTTTCAATTACTTTTTAATGTTAGCCTTCCAAATCCACAATGAAAGAAATACGAAAAGTGTAATTTAAAAAACAATAAAATATATCCACACACCATAAGGTAAAATAGTAAAGATATTTCCATGACATAATTAATCTTGTGAATCAATGTGATACAACCTTACATGAAAACATGTGAGGAACAATCCATGAAAGAGTCTATAATATGATAAATAGACCATAAATTAAAAATAACACCGTATATTACCTTATCAACTGGGAATATGTAATATAAATTGAAGTTCCTAAACCATCAATACATCTTTACCAACCACTACCAAGTCTTTATATATTTCGTTGATATCACAATATAGCCTTAGTGGTGCCACACTCACTTAGGTCACCAATGTGTCTTTCCCAAAGCACATAAGGACCCCAATGTGCCAGGATTTTAAAATTTCATTTCAAAACCATGATCAAAATGTATAAATAATTTTCAATTACAATCAATATTAGTTTATTATTTAAAATCTTGATGTTTAAAAAACCTCTATTTAAGCATATAATGAAAAAATAGTGTGCAAACCCCGTTTTGGAATGAAAAACACCTTAAAATATAGATCCTTCCTAGAAATACGTAAAAAACAATTTAATTCAATTAAATGACTAACCCTAAGGTATTTTAAAAAAAATATAATATATTCATTTAATTAACCCATTTATTTAAAATACCTACCTCAAAATGTTGGTAGAACAAATCGTCTTAAAAATTATGACCAAGGAAGTGTAGATCAGGTCCTCATAATAAAAAATCCATAATAAAAATTTCAATCTTTCATAAAAACAATTAATACCTATATTTAATCCTATCTAGGTTCTATCCGGATGAATAGAAAATAAATCCAGTATAGATTTATAAAGAAGAGGTAAAATATGATAATAACACAACATACCTTCCAATGAGCAGCAATGAATGAATGAATTCTACCAATAATGAAAGGAGAAAGATCAAAAAAGAACCAATTAAGTTATCTGATGAGGTAGTATTAGATTACTAGGAAATTATTATTTAAAACAATAAAATTAAAAGGAAAAAATATAACCTTTTATGTGTTTTTATGTGGCTCAAATGGTTTCATGATGAGGATATGTATATATATATAGTCAAATTATGCTCCATACCCTTGTTCCTCTACTATCTACATTGTCCATGGAATGCATGGTTTTCCCCGGGGGACATAGGGTTTCTAAAAACTATCCAAAAATAATTTGACACACTTGTACAATAATAAGACAACCCACATGGTTCACATGGAATGTTTCATAGTTTCACTAACCTTGAACAAACCATGGAAAATTCCATTAGAAAATCATAGATGTATATCAAGTGGTTATAACATATTTAAACTAAATGTGATCTCTAACCATGTTCCTTTCATGTTTTTTCCATAAACCCTTGTTTTCTACCTCTAATCCAATGAATATTCTCAAAACTCAAAATAGAAAGGCCAATGATCAACTAAGGCATATCTATAACCATTATTGAAGAACATTATCCATGTTTAAATTGATATTAATGGGAATTTTATATAAAAAATTCTTTAAAAAATCTTATTGGTTTTGTATTCATTTATTTGGGGGCCGATTGTTTGCGATTTTTTAAATTAAAAAGATTTAAATTTATTTTTTGGTTCTATGGATTGATTTTGAAAAGATAATATTTTTAATCATAAATAGATAAAATTTATATTTTTAGGAAATTTAGATATACTACTTTGGTTCATATTATGCTTTAGGTTAGGGGGATGATTTATATTTATATTATTTTATAATTTCTAGGTGGCGGTTCTCAAGATAGCTGGACCATGATTTATAATACTACGAGTTTTATGTTACAATTTTGGGTTATTTTTCATCATTTTTTGTGAAAATATATATTTATATATATATATAAATATACATATATGATATTAGAAGATAGTGGAGCAAGAATTAAGTAGAGGAGGAAACCCTTGGGCCGACAGTCCTCTTTCTTTTTTGGGGATTGTTGATGGTGGGTTTGCTGATGTGGATCAGTGTTTCTTTCCTCCCTCAATTTCAGCATCACCTATCACTAGAACCGATTCAATGTTCTGCGGAACCAATGAGTCAATGGATCATTGTTTGGATGATGTTGGAGCGGCTAAACCTTGAAACAGTGATGCAGTTCAAGATGGTGGTAGATGGGTTCGCAATAGTGGTGTGATTCAAAATAGCGGGGCTAGTGAACCTTACTATGATGCACTGGGCTCTAATCTACCTCTGGTTGTGTGCAATCTGAATGATCCTTCAAGGTATACACCAATGTTTTAACATAAAGGAATATCCATTTATGTTTCCCTCTCCAATTATAAGGAATATGATGTTTTAAATCATGCTAATTGGGAACCCAGAATTCTAGATCTCATGGTGGATGATTTATCATCATTGTTGTTCCTATGGAAATCAATGAGAGAGTTGATTCCTACATGTTATATCTTATTTGGAGTTTCATTTTTTCTAAAGGGGATAATATGATGAACACTGAGGAGTTGAAATCCAATCACTCTTGAATCAATGAAATTCCAAATTGGTGGATTGTTTTCATTATTAGAGTATATTTTCATCTTATGTTTTCATCTACAGATAATAGAATTAAATCATGGGGCATTGGTTTATTCTCATTAAATAGTTTTTTTTCAAATCAGTTATTGGGAGTTTAACTTTAACCCCTAATCGTAGAAGCATTCAAATGCTCAAATTTTGATTAGAATTTATAGTCTTAATTAGGTTCTTGAGAATTAGTTAATTTGGAATTATTTGGTTTCTATCATTGGTGTGCCTGGGAAGATGGATGAAAACATCGTGGAAGGTAAATTTGGATAATTTTCTAGGGTTTTATTGGATGTGGATATGCTAAAATATTTACATTATTATTCTACATTAATGGAAACAAATGAGAGCACAGAGGTTGATTTTTAATATGAATCCATGGAAGCTTTTTGAAACCTCTGTAGCTTAGTGGGGCCTGATTTTTTTGATTGTTGGAATGCTAGGAGAATCTAGTTGCAACAAGTAGGAAATTCCACACAGCCAATACATGGAAATCATAATGGTCCCTCAAATGTGGGAAAAGAGTAATATATGAATCATTCCACTAATAGAAATGTCTCCAGGGACATGACTCATGATGATAGAAATCCCAAGTCATTTGAGTAGTAGTCATCATCAACTGGTACCCATAAAAAGATTCATAATGTGAAGGTCCCATTAGATACACATCCTGATCATCATGTTTATGATATGGAACATTCACAAAAGGTTTCTTACACTAACATAACTCACACTGGGGGAAAATCATTTAAAGATTCTCTTTTGGGGGAACCAAAATGATTGGATCTAGTAATGATACTAAAATATCATCGTGACTTGTTGAAGCAGTGGAGAGGATACTTTTGGGAGGTGCGTATCACAATATCCAACCAAAGGTAAGAGAGAATTATCATTGTTTTCTATACTTTATCAATAGATAATGTAGAAATTATGATTTCCGTGATGAATTTGGAAACATCTGGGATTTTTTTGGAGGAAAATCCTCAGGTGTTATGAATATTTGCATAACTGATTCTAAGGATAGTGAAAATCAAGATGATGTCTATATTCATAAGGATGACACCAGGGGTATTGAATATCATGATGAGAAAGTTTTGTCTGGTATAGATGTACATTATGAAACATGGAAGGACCTTATGTTGTGGAAAAGAGGTAGACGCCTAAAATATCATAGTGGCTCTCGAGGGCATGGCGTTATGTATAAAGGATGATGATCATTTTTTGACCCCTTATTTTATCTTGGTTTTATATTTACATTGTTTACACTATGTTCATAACTTATACATTAAATGTGTACTTCCCGTTTTCTAATAAATTATCTATACCATGGGTTTAAACCCATTGTCACACTGTTTCTAGTATATATATATGGTTTCAATAATCATATTTAGTTAAGAAAATAATTTTTTTATGTTTTAGATATTTTTTTAATAAACTTTTATAAAATCAATAATGTTTTTATTTTACAATTATTTTGGATTTGAAATATTTTATAAAATACCCAATTATATGGCCTCTTTTCATTAATGGGATAATATTTTATTTAGATTGTGGATTAATATGTGGAATTATTCTCACCTTATACATCTGGTGGATGAATTATATGATACCTTTTTTAATCATATTGTATTGATATTGATATCACTAATTTTATTAGATGGTATGTTGAATTGATACATACCTAATGTTTTATAGTTATTTGTGAGTTTTTATTACACATGGAATTGATTTAAAATAATATTTTTATTTCATTTCTATTTTTATTTTATAATAATAATATGGAGAAAAAAATTTTATAGTTTTTTTACTATTGATATATTTTATTGATAAATTTTTTCATATTTATTTATCATGTGATATATGAATTCATTCATTTTCTCCAATGAATCTAGTTTATTATATATATTTTTTTGTAATAATAATTTTTAGAAAAATTCCCCCCCCCCCCAATAGTATGTATTATAAGAACCATGGTGTTATTTTTTTGAATGTTTTTCTAATGGGAGGATTGTAGAGAAATGTTGTTAATTTGTTTTGATTGTGTTTGTTTCCAATCAACACTTTAATTATTAGTTACATTGGTATCTCAATGAAAATATATGTGAAACCTATTAAAGTACCTTGATAAGAATAGATAATTGTAGAAAATTATGTTGAAAGATAATAGTATCTTCAGAGTTTAATTATTTATTTAAGAATCAGACTGATTAATGGTGTCCATATATTCTATATATAATATTACCCAAGAGTTTTCCAATGATACATAAGAGTAAATTCAATTCGTATAACACTAAATTGAATGTAAATAATATAAAAATATAAGATCAAGTTGAATTGTACGAATTATATGACTAATAAATAATATTCACCTAAATTATCTATTATTTTTTAAAAGGATTCATATAATAATAGTTCTACATATAAACTAGTTTAATATGAGAAAACATATTGTTATGAGGAAGGATGATAATATGTATGATTAATCGAGAGGCTTAACTACATACATATGATTAAAGATATATTTTCAATATTGTATTTAGAGTTTTTTTTTAAATATGAATTATAGACATTATTAGAATAGAAATGATTTAGTATTTGGGATTAAATTTTTTACTGAGAAATATAGATCTTATGGTTATAATAAAAGAAATATCATGGGAGTTAATACAAATATTTATTTTTGACATTTTCTGAAAATTAAATAGAGAATGTAGTGTATGTTTTTAAAGAATTTTTACAAAAATGTCTAGGAAATTAAGGGATTGATTTTTTCTATTTTTAAAAATAATAATTAGGGGTGTTGATGACAATTGAATGAAATGATTGAATAGTTTAATTATTAATGGTAATATATGAATATTATAGAGTAAATGAGTTTTACATGAAATAATTATTTAATATATATATATATAATAGAGACATATTTATGGAATTGTTTTTGGAGGGAATGTGATGTGGTTAATTAATTAAACATTAAAAAGATGAAAAAATATAATATCTAATGGTAGACTTATATAATTGAATATTTCATTGATGATTTTTCACATGAATTCCATTTGATGTATTATGATATGAACTATTCTATTTTTGGTTTATTATCATTATGATTAATTGTTAGAATCATTTTAGTTTTTATCTTTTATTATATTTTTCAAATTAGAGATGATATGAAAAAGTTGAATGTGTACACCTTAGATTGAATGTGAATCATCTAAAAACATTGTAACTAATTACAGTGAATGATGACATTCCCCTGTATTTTAACATATCATTGTAGTATTCTCTATAAACTGGCCCTTAGTGGTGATCAATGAAACAACAATGAAATGTTATTATTTTTTAAATAATGTATGTAGTTCATATTTTCAATGGATTGATTTTTAACGTTTATTACATTGTTGTAATAAGATCTAGTTAATGAGAATGAAAATCATATATCTAAATCACTTCATCCTATTGGTACTGTATTGTATTTTGGTGGAAAAATTCAGCGTTAAATTCCTAATAATATAATTTTTTAATTTTTATATATTTAGAATTTCAAAAAATGAGTATTTTCATCAATAAAAATTATGATTCAATATTTCATGTATTCCAATAAATATTATGGTTGATAACAATTAAATATCATTAATGATATCTCATAGCCAATGTATACTAAGTAGTAGTTTAATACAAACAAGTAATTGTATATATATGCTGATGATTGGATAGGATGACAAGCTTATCAATGCTAATAAAAATAATAAATATTATTTTCATAGATATTTTTCAAATAAAAAAATTTAGTTGATGATTTTTACTCTAATAAATTATTATGATATATTTTCCAATATTTAGAACTATGGAATCAATGTAAAAAATGAAAATTGTAATTGTTTCGTAATAGGAATGATAATTTGAAAATGATCTTAAATGAGAACATTTTTAGTTTTTTAACCATCTCATTAATATTTTGAGATATTTTTATAGAAATTATGATGATATAATTGATTTTAAAATAGTAATTTATATTCCTTAGGGATTCCAATATATCATTAATCAAAAAATATCATTCATGAAGAAGAAAACCATGTAGATATTTTTATTCATGATCTTTATTGAATTATGTTTCAAAATGTAATATTAGAAAATGAATAGATTAAATAAATTATATCATCAAAGGAGACCCAATTTTATGCCGTGTAGATACTTGATATACATAATACATGAAATATATTATAACATATAAGTGTGGAATCCCTATCTCTTCTAGAAAAAAAGTGTCATTTAGAATGGATGTAAGATGGTATGATACCAAAAAAAATATTCATTTATTGAAATGCATGGAATATTGCATTGTAAATTCCATTGGAGGCTCACATGGAAAATAATGATGAAGACATGCTAGATTAATGGAAAGAATATTACATTTAAATAAACATTAGATATCAAAATACATTTAGAAAAATGATTTTTTTAAAATAAAGGATACCAAAGAGTGTGATTAATAATAGAATGTTTTGTAGAAGAGGAAGCTAGGATTTTCTGAGAAGCCATTGATGAAATGATGAAAATATTTGAGAAGAAAAACCCAAGAAAAGGGTAAGAAGAAAAAAATAAGGAATATTTGATTTAACTATTGACAAAGATTGTGATCATAAGAAGATTTATATACATTATAAGATACATATAATAATATCTGGGATGTTGAAGGAATCACCTGACGATGTTAACCAACTCAAAGCATCAATTAACCAGATAAAAAACATGTTAAAAGAAGATAGTTCTACTAAAACCATATTTATTGAATCATTGGATTAAATGGTAAACATCCAAGAATAAGAAAATCATATATATGAAATTAAATATCATGTTTAAGTGAGGATGAAAAGGAAGAATCATTTTATGAAATAGTTTTCTCATTTTACAAAAATGATGGTGATCCAATATTTATTGAAGATAAAAGGGAGTTTAATTAATGTATTATTTGTAATAAATAATAAATTTAAAAAGTATGATGATATAAATGGATTATTTAGAAAACTATAATTTCATAATGGTCTACAAAAATGATAAAATGTGAACTCAGTTATTATGGAGGGACATTAATAAATAAAGGGTATATCATGGTTGAAAATGGGAGACAAAAAATTATTTTTATATCTTCAATATTAATAAATCATTAAAATTAATGAATATACTATAGGACATTAATATAGAGAGATAATAATAAAATAGCAGACTAGTGATGAATGTTTATAGGGGGTTGTGCTGAACTCCCTTTAAATTAATCATCTGTTCAAATTAAAAGGGGTTATGCACAACCCTGACAATCAATGAATATAATGGGAGTTCAAAAATCCCTCTAAATTTTGCATCATTATTTTTTGTATATTTTGATTGATTTTAGATATTTTTATGTCAAAACCACCACTAATTTAATAATTCGTGGCACTATATATCTTGTAATATTTTAGAGGTTATATATATATATATATTAATCATTTTTATTTTTAGAGACTATATATAAAATGGTATTTTTTAAGGAAATAGTGTTGGTTCACATCCCTCACTAATATCTTAAATTATATAGGTTTTCTAAACCATCTATAATCCCTTCGAATATAGGAGGTTTTAACCCCCTCTAATTTATTATTTATCTCTTAAAAATCAATACAATATAAATTAAAATTTTAAAATATATATGTATGTGGCCATGTGTGTGTATATGTATATAACTATTGTTTATATTTTATCATATATATATATATAATTGAATGTAGATTTTTAAGGAAATAGTGGTTGTTTACAACCACCTCCACTAATCCCAAATATATTATAGGGGATTTTGACCCCCCCCCCACTAATTTACTAAATTTGATGGGGATCATGAACCACCACCAATCCATTGGATAAGAGGAGGGTTTAACCCCATCAAAAAAATTGTAAAAAAATAAACCCCAAATAAATTCATTTTTGGTAACATATATATGTGTGTATGGGTTTGTTTCCATTCAGATGTATATTATTCATTTTGATTTAAAAGGCTATATATAATTTTATATGCGTTTTTATAGGAAATAATAGGGGTTCAAAACCCACTATAATATATTAAATTAGAGAGAGTATAGAACAACATATAAGATTAGAAATTTTAGGTGGTTCATAAAATGCTACTAATCCCTTATATTAGAGGGGGGTTTGAACCACATGTTTTTAGACAAATAATAGGGGGTCATGAACCACCACTGATCTCATTGATTGACGAGCGTTTTACCCACTTTATTTATTTATTATACCGCTTATAAATTCATGTTTTATAATATGTGTCTGTGTGTGTGCACAAGTATATGTATATATATAACGCACACACACACAGACATGTATATATATATGTATTTAAATACATGATTAACATATATATATACAGTATATAAATACTTATACATAAAAAAATTTATCGATATATAAATATTGGAAAACAGGATATATATTTAATTGTAAATATGTTATTTTAAATATATATAATTATATGTGGTTTTATAAATTCTATAAATTTATTAATTACATTTATATTAGGATTTATATTATAAATATACTATATAAAATATATTATATTGTATATTTATATATGAATAGATTTATGTTATATTATATATACAAATATATATAATATAGATAACATTAAATATAAATATATACATATTATTAAATAATATATCTAAAATATAAATATATAAATTTATGTATAAAAATATTCTAATATGTAAAATATATTTATACATAAATTCACATAAAATTTCATCTATATATGGATGATATATTATATTATATGAAAATATGTAATGTTTTATTTTATATAATAATTAAATTAAAAATATTTTAAATTAATTTTTTATTTTTTAAATATTATATAATATAAATATATTAAATTTTATACTTATATAGATATATAATATATATTTGTATGCATATAAATTTGTAATATAAATTTTATAATTTTAACTCTATACATATAAACAATATATATATATATATATTGTTAAAATATAAACTAGGTAATATAAAAATATAGATTATATAATACATATAATTGAATAAACATATAAGCATTGTAAACATATAATATATATAAATATATAAAATATATTTATATATTATTTATAAATATGATATATAAATATATTGTATAGAATTGTATATACAAAAAAATAAAGTAAATAATCTATATTATTTTATATATAAAAATTATATAGTGTTGTATATATACGTTAAGTAATATATATATTATTATTTCTATGTATTTAAATATATTAGGAAAATAATATTTATTTGAATAATCAATCAAATATATATAAATATACTCATGTGTTTGTTATAAATAAAAAGGAATTGGAAGATTGGTTTGGTGAAGAGGCGTGGAAATTGTCGTTCCATCTATTTAGTGTTCGAGTCCCCCTTACAAAGTCAATTTATAGCGGGGTGGGTTATTTTGTGGTGGCTCTAATTGATTTAGTTATTTTAGGGTTCATTGCATATTTTGGAACAGTTTTAACAACCACTAAAGTTTCCTCCAAATGATGTTAATCATCCCAAACTATTATTGAGAAGTATATTTAGGGGATGTTTTTGAAAAACGCCTGAAATTCCTCATAAATTTGGATGTGGTTTTAAACACGCCTTAAATTAGGTTCTTTAATTAATGTTTTTTTAGTCCCGCTAGTCTGTTGACCCACCCTACTGGTCCCCCTTCTCCTATTCAGAGTCCCATCACACCCTCCCTTCCCCTCCCTCTAGTAAACCCCTCTATTTCCCATTCCAATTACACCTTCTGATTGTGAAATTTTTGGAAAATTATTGTAAAATTATATGGGGTTTAAAAACCATATAAAATAATCACTTTGAAATCCAACCATATTGTACCATCACTTTCTAACCTCCAAAATAACATTGTGTGGACACATTAATAGTTGTTCTGGGTAACCACTTCAAAAGTGTTTAGAAGTTGTTAAAAAAACTCTAAATGAAAAAACAACCCACAAAATGAACAATTTTATTATCTTGTGAGAGAGTAAGAGGGTTTATTATTCTGTTGATAACATGTCAACATTTTAGCAATGCCATCTAGGAAATGATTTTTTAAAATAAGTGAAATTATATATGGAATGGTAAGTACCTAAGAGTCAACAAAGAATGATGTTAAAATATTTTAATTTAAGTCATATGATTAATTTTTATGGATGTTATTATCGTTATTCAATCAGTGATCCTTCTGGTGTGGATTATAGGAAGCAAGAGAATCACACTGAATCAAATTTAAATCATCAGTGATCTGATCTAATTAAAACTAATGTGATTACATTGGATAATATTTTCCCCATTTGTTAAAGAGGTGTAAAAACTCACAACCTACGTAAAATGAAATGTGGGGAGACAAAGCGATGTGTGAACTAAAATGAGCATCTCAATGAATGGTAAAAAATAAAAATCGAATGAAAATATAGGTTGAAAGTTATCTCAATGTACAAAATGGAATAAACAATAAAATTATTTATGGTTGTCAGTTATCCTATGTGAATACCAATATAATCCTACTAATGATTGTCAATGTATATTTTTCCTGATTCTATTCTATAGGTTCTATTCCATGGATGTTTCAAATGGTCATTATTTGGTTTTATAAAATCATGTTCCAAAGGTGTTTGGGAATCACCATATGGGTGAATATTATTGGACGATTTTGACCAAACTGAGAGGATAAAAGGTTGGGTGATCTCACTAAGGATATGATTTTCATATTCTTGGATCCATCATTTTTTTGGAAATTATATTATACCTATTATTGAATATATTATTTAAAAACATAGTCAATTATAGTAAATGATTCCTTTGAGGGGAAATGATCGTAGGATCATAGGGGATGGTAGTGTAGCGTATGCTGGATAATACATTTTATACATCTTCATGGTCTATAATGGAATCTTATTCTTATCACATAAGGAATAATGTGGAATCATATGCTCATCACATAGAGAGAAATTAATATTTAATCCTAACCATATAAAAAATATGGGTCCATTTGATATTATACAATGGCATCTTATAATAATCACATATGAAATTATGGGTCCCCATTCCATGCCACAAATTTTTTTGTGTCTCTAATATAAATCATAGAATAATTATTATCCTCACAAAAGTATATGTACATTCATTTATTATAATAAAATAATGGTACATTTGGTCACTTTTTATCTTCATGTAATGATATTTTGGGTTAGTGAGCGAAATGGATAGCTAGAAGGCTCTCATTGTTTAGAGTATTTTGGTGAAACCCCCTGATTAGATTCCATGTAAAAAGAACTTGGATTAGTGAATGTGGGGTAAAATATAAAGAATTATCCATATATGTCAGTATTATATGAGTTCTAGTTCTCTTATTAATGGTATTAAGGGTTTAGGGATATCACCACTCAAGAGGGAGATATTGCATAATTGGTGTTGGTATTGATCCTAGAAGTAGATTACTATGTATCCTATTGAAATAGGAATCAAAACACATATATTTTAAGAAACATGGTTTAATTACATATTTCAGGAGAGGTCTTTTTTTTAGAATCATGTGACAGGGATACATGTTTTGGGAGAGGGGATACAAAAAATGATATTGTAGGGAATACACATTCGACTACCTAAATCTTACTTAAGGCATAACATGTATGTTAGGTTCTGTAATATGAGTGGTATGGATCTTATTTGGATGTAAAAAATGATATGGTGGGGGATTAAAAAATCAACTAGGACCTTGGCGGTCGTATAGGTACAATTGGTGATGGGCCACAATATTAATAATTCTCAAAGAGTTATTGTGACTAAATTAGACATGTGATGATATGAGTTCCATCCCCAATCAAATTTCAATTATATTTGTTCAATGAAAGAAGAATAAAATGAGATATCATTACATTAGTTCACACATGACTGGTTAATGAATTTACATGACATATTTGAAGCATTAGTTTCATTTATAATGTGTGATAATCATGTGGAATGACTTTCACAAAACCACATCGAGCACAATCCAAGTCACGAAATGGATTTTGGTAGGTAATTTCAATAATTTATATCCCCAATTGATTCCCATAGATATATATTGTATATTATTTCATAATGAATGGATGTTTTAGGTTACATGAGCTGATACAGCTCATTTTTTTAAATGATCTAAATTCCATTAATTTTAGAAGCCATAGGTTATTTGAATGCCCTATTTCCAATAAAATTGTTGCTTCACATAATATTTTCACAGAAAAATATCATTAGTTTACATAAAAATTCATTCTAGTGACTCACAAAATTCCATGTTGTTGTATAATATATATATATATATATCATCTGATCCTATTTATTTTTCCATTATTCTATATTGATTCTTCTTGGATGTGTTTTGAGAATCAAAATATACCCCTTCATAATAGAAAATGATGAGGGAAAGAAGTATCAAATTGTATAAATGTTTCTTATAGTTTGTTAATTTCTCCCCTACTCATACATCTTGGTTAACTGAATTGTCACATAATATCATAATAATAGGTGTGGGGACCTCATAGGGGACCATTAAATATTCAAAAAAATTAATTTAACATACCATATTATATGATATCATATATTCACCAGATTCATATAGAAATTATTCCAAATTCCTAAGACATAGACTTATATCAAACCTACTTCAAGGAAGAATTGTTCTGTGACCAGTAGTTTAGTAATTAACCTGAGGGAAATTTTCATGAATTAAAAAATTCCATGTTATATTAACTTATTAATATGATATATTTTAAATTTTTTTCTTCTCTTCAAACCATATATAATAGTAACAAAATATTTAATTATAACATGATGGGAAGTGATTTTGGAGAACAATTGAGATTGATCAAGTAAATTCCATCAACCACTAAACCAAATTATTTCCCAATTTAATTAGAAAGACCAATGATGGTATTCAATTTCCCATAGGATTCCATTATTAATGTTTCTATTTATAGAAGATGTATTATTCATAAATACATCTTTGACTCTATTTGGTATTAGTTCTTATGATACTAAGAATGGGTGTGGTAGAACATCTCAACCCCCAAAAATATTTTTATGGAGAAAAATTCAACAAGACCCTACACCATATTGAACCTCCAACTAATGGTCAATAATCATAACCCTATGTTGATACATCACATCCATAATATGAGAACATATATCACACAATCATAGTATATTGACAATCGGTATTGTACAAAGAGAGGGACCAGCACCCTATAGTCAACATCACGATATCGGGGCATAGGACTATAGGGTCTATTATATCAATAAGAATTTTTTTTAAATAACTAATACAGTCATTGACTGTAATATAAGGTTCACATGATGTAGTTCCATGAATACCAACACCTATACCTTATTCATAAATTATATAGAAAAAAATCCTATGAGAAAAATATAATCTATCCATATCATGGTTTGGTCTAAATTATCCTATGGGGTCTCTATAATGGTAGATAGATCATAATATTTGATGAAAGATATTATTAATTTTGTTCTTACATGAATTATTATGGGTTTCTAAGACAAGACTCTTTTCTTGATTTTTTTTTTGATTTTATGAATATAAACATATTATATGGATCCATGAATTCACATTATCATCCTCTATAAGATGTTGTTTTAATTAATCTTGTACATTCATGAGGGGAGTCTGATAGGAAATTTGAAGGGGTTCCTAGTACTTCATGATTTATGGAATCCTGGGTGCTATAGTTCCACTTGGAGTATGGCTAGTATATTGTGTATGGATTCATTGTGAACTCGTAAATAAACATAATTTTGAAGATGATAGAATTGTTATTAGAATATCTCTCTAGATGGTTGTTTCCAATAAATTAGAAAAAAACATGGGAGTGGGGCTAGGAAAATCATTCACATCAATGAAATTGAATCATAGATACTATATAGACCTCACGATCCCTATGATTCTGATGTTATTTGTCATCATGGAGATTATTAATCCATGGTATGTCCTCTAGTAAATATATAGACTATTCCTATTTCATTATTTGGGCTATCCACTCTCATAAATTTGTGTGAGTTGGGAAACAAGATAAGGATCCCAAATATAGAATATTGTACAAAATTCTTAAAAATCAGTTGAGGGAGCCCCAATGTGATCAAAAAAATAGGGATGATTCCCTTTGTGTGAATATGAGAGGATCAATATAAAAACATCCATATCTCTAGTATGGGTGATCATGGATGAGAATAATATAAATCCTATGGTTAATTCGTAGATAATGGCATTAGTTAATAGGTTATTCATTCCCATCGCCGATGATAACATAACTACGACATAAAAACCCCTTGTGTGTTTGAAAAAAAAATTCCACTAGCACCAGTTGTGTACACCATGGTTATATAATAGGGTATGCTGCAATTTCCACCCAATAATTATAATGAATATCTAGTGGATATTATCTAATAAGGGAATAATCATTGCTATAACATTACCAATTATTTATAAACAATTTGAATCCTTTATGAAAATAATTTGAGTAGGATTGTATTTTTTCATAAGGAAATGGTGAGGTTGTCAGTTCAATGGATGAATATATGAATAAAATATTGAGGGTGGAGGGGTGTGGGACAATCCAACACTTATGGATCATTGTCATAAATGTAGAGGACTTTTATTGAGGCAGTATCCATTGAATAACATAAAAACATTTTCTCATGGGAGAGTATAGTTTTTGGTTAATGGATTATGAGAAAGCATGTATGATTGTAAGGAGATGATCCAAGGACAACCAAGGGTACTTAGAAAATTTCTTCAAGGAATCTCATTTGGGGTATAATGGTGATAAAATAATAAAACCCAAATTTTTGAATTTTGTAGAACCAAGATTGAACATTAGTTTTACTATATGAAAATATAATTATGGAGGAGTATAAAAATAAAAGAAAATTAATACAAAACATTATGCTTGTTATTTCAATGGGTGTGATCCCCAAAATTCATTGCATGTCAAAAAAAATTAATGTTGAGGTTGTTGTATACTCTCATGGGTAGGATGATGTATTCTACGACTAGTTGATAGAAATTCAGGAATGGAATCCCTATGACGACCTAGAATATTTCAGGAAACATATTTGATTGGGGAAGAGGTTGTCTAGTTATAATGATTCCATGAAATTAATCATTGAGTATTTATATTATCCTATAGGGGATTAAGAGAGTGAATCTATTGATGTGTTGGGAGAGATATTTTCAGACCAGAAAACTCTTGGATTTGGTATCTACCAGGGCATTCTTATAGTACATTTAACAACACTGACCCAATGTCCTAATTTTTGTTGTTGTATTGAGTCTATAAATTATATATAATATCTTTTATAATTCATTTAGGAGCGGAAGTGAGTATCAACAATGTGAATATGAATTGGAAAAAAATATCACTTGGCTCCTTATCCTTCATAGTATTTCAGTGGGTGTTGTCCCCAAATTCTACGAGGGTGTTGTCTACCACCCATGATGAATAACTCAACGGGGTTAATGATATCCCAACTAGAGTTTTTAAATGATTTAATTAAACCATATTCATTCCTTTGTATACTATTTGAAACACCATGTTTACTTTCTTGATTTATATTATAATATATATATATTTATATATAACTAGGTTACGATGAAACCATCATAATGCTATTAGTTACCCACTAATGTCGAGGGGTCTATTAATGTAAATTTTGGCTCTTGTACCATTGTAATCAATCTATTTTTACAGTGGTAGTTTATAATGGAATGGAATATGATCACATATCATTCTTATTGTTATGGAATATTATATCATACCTTTATTTAATTTAGGGATGTTTTACTCCAAAGTTACAACTTCATTAACTACCATTTCCAAGACAAATATATGTTTTCTTATACTAGTGTATGATCCTATAGAGTAGATATTTTATATAGAAACAATTAGATAGGATAAATAGGAATAGATTATATAGTATAAGCCTTCTATGATTAAGGAGGATTCACTACAACCTGTAATAGTGGAATATGATTAAATGATTCCCCTTTATACATTGGATCCCATCCATATTGGTCCTTTAGATGAACAAAATTCACTTCAACATAATATGTTCCTGAATTAATTTCCTAATCCAAAAGATTAAATTAAATTATGGTTGGAAATTTCCAAGGACAACTGAGTGATCTAAAAAAGAGAATGTAAGAACATTCAAGACCCTATTTCCCAGAACAATATGGTTACATTTGAATATGCATGGTAACTATATATAACAATCTTGTGAAAATGGGTTCATTCATGTTTAAATTCCATTTTCCCATGCCATGACACACATGTTTCTAATAATTTCCTAGATATTGAAGGAATAACAATTTTACTCTATTAAGGCCATGTATATGACACTTATTGTGGCCTCGTTATTAGAGACTATAAATGAGATCACAAATTGTAAAGAGGATGATAAATATATTCATGTGTACCCTACTCTACGATAAGACTTAGTTAAGTACCTAAGAACCCATGTTTTAGTAGTTGATTTCATGTTTCCTATAGAATTTATTAGGTGATTAAGTGTAGGGCGTAATAAATCAATTTTAAGGGGTTCATTATCCAGTTTTTCCAATAGGATAATGGTGAGATATAGGATATAAAAAGTATTTTTTAGGTTGTTAAATCCACATAAAGTTGTCTTAATGAAATTAAAAATTATGTGGATTAGGTTATATAATAGGCTTTCAATTTGTATAAGGTTTGGTTAACACCTATGAATAGAACTCATAATTTTTTTCAAGTAATAAAATTATTACATGTTTAACATCCATATTTTAATTTTCATTGATTATTAATAATGTTATTAATTTAAAAAATAAAATCTTCTATCACATTTGTTGTATTATTTATTTAAGAAACAATATATAATATATGATTGATCATGCTACAAAAGAGATCATAATAGAGGTGTATGGGATATTATCACATTGTCACAACAACTATTACGAGTATACCCACACTGTTGGGGAATGAGGATTAATGTTTTCATGAAAGAATGATTCAAAATAACAATATTCATATATTAATTTTGAAACAACCCCATAGATGTTGGAATTCTAGTTATGAATGGGGAATGTGGGTGAATGTTAATTTTTGATTCCTAGAGTTTGAATAGAAAGATAATGTGCATGATCGATGAATGATGGACAATAAGAAATTTCTTAAAATGTGAGTTTTATTTTCATTCTAAAAGAATTCTATGAACACTAGTTCAGAATGATTATTTATATTCTACCCATTATAATTTTTTTATATAGTTTTCACTTAGGATTTTTCCTTTGGGAAGTGTGTCTTAAATGGGATGCCAGATACGAATGGGGAAATTATCCTATCATCACATAGTAATGGGATTACATTTAGAAAGTAACTATTAAAATTTTTCTCTATTCAATGTTTCCTAGTTAAGAGAGAGGTTAATACTGGGTCTTATATTTCATCATTTTAAACCAAGGGGAGTCCATTGAGAAATTAAAAATTATTGGTAATTCAAATTCAGGGTTAATAATAGGTGTGTATTGGATTGAGTTTGAATCTATGTCGGGGTCTAGGAATTATAGTTATATTCTATGATGAATTGAAATTTTCTACGTGGAATCCCAAAGTAGATGGAGGGCATGGGGAAGGTATGTTTATTTTGATGGATATAACATCCAACCCTGTGAGAAACATGATAATATGATTTGATCATTATCTATTGTTGGAACAAGTATGATACATGAGATAATGTAGAATAACATTTTGTGGAATTGATTGTATGGGGTATCAGTTTGTGGTCTTATATCATAAACCTTAATGTTTCTAGAGTTTATGGTTGTATAAATTAGATTGTGGGGTTCTATAGTTTAAGGTTATACAATGAAGACCATTGGGCAGATATTACTTATTTTGGGTGATGGAATAAGGAATATGGGTGGATAGTACTTTATGTTTATGGATATCAATCCATAAGGTTTTTATTGATTATGGTTGTATAATTGAATATAGTGGGTCCTTGAGACACTCAATATAATTTTGTGGGAAAGGTAAATATATTGGGAATATGGATCCTACTACATATATAGAAAACCTAAAGTGTATATGAATATATTTTAAGCATAGGATTGATGTAAAATGATTCATAGATAAATTTAATATAACTAAAAACATATGGGATATGAGTTAAGGATGTCTATCAAACAAAATAGCGTTGGAGGACCACATCATCTTGGTCCTTTGTGAGAAAAGGGAATCCAAATTGAAGGGAATTAGAGACCAGGATAGTATAAGGAGAAGTTATGTTTAACCAGGTGTGGGGTGTGAAATCTAGACATCATTAAAAATTTCTTAGTACATGATTCGATAGACATATGTTACTTATCATAGACCCTATATGATAATTTTAAACACAGAAAGGATTTGGTATGGGGGAATCATCCATGTGATGGGATGTGAAAGGGGCCCTGACATATATCAATGAATTATCACATACACAATGAATGAATGGGATTTTAGATTTTAATTATGATGGTCAAAAGTGAATTATAGGTTTTTTTGTATACCAGGAAACAAGTATCAAACATCGAGTAGTTCATTTGTGAGTGTTGTAGTGGGATACTAACTCAAAATAGATGAGCATTGTATGAGACCAAAACCACAACAAATAGGGTGTTATATCAGAAGAGGTCAAACACATCATAAAGCTTTTTATTCATATAGGTATGGTTAAATACTATTGAAAATCCTGATAAAAATACATTTAAAGTGTAGTTTTTCATCATATAGTAAGGATGATATGCTTGTTGTGTCATTTCATATATTCAGCGTGATTATGATGTAGTAAAATATTTTCCAAGTTATATTATTACCATATAGTGTAATTACATCTATTTAGGATGTTCAGAAAATATTTTTACTATCATGAATCATGGATAAATGTGGGTTTATATTTTATTTAAATGAATCTATGAAAAATTATTAAATGAAGTATTTTAATTTCTAGATGGAATCTAGAAAGTGTAACATAAATTGGGAAGGATGAATAAATCCATGTTATAGATTACTATATTTCTAAATCTTGTTAATTTAAAAAATAATTCCAAACCATAATACCTATAATATTCATGATCAAGGTGAGAATCTTGTTGTAATTGAATATCATTAATATTACATGACCATTCACAATAGGGACATATGGGTATAGTTCAAAACATTGGTCAAAACACTAAAATGGAATATGGTAATATGAGGGAATTTGTTGACTGTGAATCCACAAGATTGAATCACCCTACAAAAAATATAGATATTCCTGAGGCTGAATCAATAATGTTGTTTCAAATAAACAAGAATAGACAAATATTTTAATATTTATATTATGGATTTTATAGTTTTAATTGAGAGGAGATGTGACATATATTGTGGGGATGGCCATTGGGAAAAAAATTTACATGTAGGTTATAAACATTTATACAATCTGATATGAAATAAAAAACGTTGAGGAAAATATATTGGTGCATATCTAAATGATTTGAAAAACCACATTGTCAAGGTGTGTATTTTCTTCTAGACAAGTACCCTAGATGGGGTGTGTGTTACCCTAGATTACCTACACCATATCCATAGATTGAGTGGCTTAGATGTAGAAATAAATGAATAATGTGGGATTCAATCTTAAAATAGGTAAAGTGTGATGTTAAATTAATGGAATATGATCAAGAAAACTCCATATAAATTTTTGAAACACCATCATGTATTACGTATATTGATGGGTATTACTAGTACATATTGATAGCATGTTTCCCAATGTAATTTATAAACAATATATCCCTACAATATTCCCAAACCCATGAGATACATGAAAATGATGATTAATCATTACGTATAAGGTCCAGAATAATACCTCAAATATATAATTTTAGGCTATATTTCATGGAATAATTCATTTCATAGATTAAATAATTTTGATGGGGTACAATTTTTTAAGTTCAAAATCATACAATAATGTCATAGACCATGGAGTTTATCATTATATGGAGATGTAATATGGGTATAATTCAATTATGAATCACCATTAATTGATAAAATTATATAAGGTTTAATTTTATATATAATATACTGTTAATTACAATGTCTAAAATCAAGAATCCCAAAGTATTATTGTGTTTTTGTAGTCAAGTAAAAATGATAAATACAAGACAGTTCACCCGTTGAATGAACCATATTATGATACATTTCATTAGTGGAAGGTCTTATGATATACATGTCTATCATGATAAATAATTGAGAAGAATTAGTGTAAATATATTGAACAGTAAGGTGCCCAATATTTTTTGATCAAAGATAACTAGTTTCCTTCCAAGGATGACAAAATCCTCAATGCTAAAAAATTATCATGGAGGAATGAGTAAATGTAGTCCTTTGTGGGGAATTAATGAACCACTCAATTAATATTGATCATGAGTTTATGAGTTTATTGGAGAATATTTACATTAGGTAATTTCAACTCAGTTGGCTAGATTTTAGACCATTCATCTTATATCATCTTTTCATAGATGGTTTCCCAGGTTGGAGGTAGTTAAACCTTAATGTAAATTATTATTTTTGTTCCATGACCATGGTAGTTAGGGGATACTAGGAATAAGTTTGATTCATGTTATAATATTCCAATAAAAAATTAATATATTACTCATCAAACTATTCTTGGTCCCACCAACCATTATTTTTAAGACATTAGAGTGAACATTGTTACATTAATAAGACCTATGTTTGTTAATGCATGATAGTTTTAAATATGGTTGGATCCAATGGTATATATGGATTTCACTATCATAATATCTATGAAATTAAAATTGATACCATTTTCATTAAGAATAGTGATAGGGGAATTAAACTAATGAATGATGTCGGATCTCAAGAACATTAACAAAAAAACATGTTATGAAATCCATTAGGGGATTTCTTAATCCAATATAGAAAATAAATTCGTAGACAGAAAATGGTATTATCACGTTGTCTTTTCATTTATTATTATTGATTCATTCCATAAATTATATAGAAAGAATAATTAAAAGGTGAACATGGTGGTATGGAGTATCATTAGAGGCTAATACACAAAGATGGTATGATCACGGAACATATGGATTTTTTTCTTGAGCTCTAGGGAGTCCCATTCCATGATGTGATAAATCTAACAAACCCTTTGGATTTGTTTAGAGATTATTAACCCTATTTGATGAGATACATATTAATAAACATGTATCTTTAAAATTACAAGAGTAATTTTATTCTCATCGATTATATTCAAAATTAATTCACACAAGATATGGGTATTGAGGGATTTCTAGGATTTGGGTCCATCATAGGGGATTGATTTTCCTACGCTTTTATGGATTTTCTCCCACTCATCCATGTTGGATGGTTGAATTCCATGATATATAAACTCAACATAATGAATCAACCAATTATATTCTTTTTCATACATGATTGAATGTTAACGTCCCACATGGGAGGAATTGGTGATGAGTTGATTAACTTAGTGATCATTCGTATCAATGGAATTATGGTTATAAATCATTAATGATCCAAAAAGTGAACGATTTTATTAAATAATGAATCATAATAGGATTTTTCATTTTTTGTGTATAATTATATTGTCAATCTTGAATCAATTTTACATCATACACTTTTATTTTGATCTCAAATATAACACATTGATATTTTTTTGAAATATTTTTCTGTAAATAAATTTATCCTATCGATAGATTGAGTTACATGAACTAGATAGTTTAGAAGAATCACATAGCATTTTTAAAACATTATCATAATGTAATTGGATTCCCATATATTTATAGTAATAACTAAATAAATTAAAATATATAGTATAAACATTTATGAAAAAAAAATCATTAGTTTTTAGATGATTATAATTAAAAAAAATATTTTAAAATAAAACGGATGTTTTTTTGGGAATTTTTTTATGCCCATAATTTATTATATATATAATTAATATAAAAAATTTAGTGATTCTAATTAAATGATCATATTATTTACTTGGTAAATTTTTTTAATCATTCAAAAAATATTATTATTTTAAAAGGATAAAATTAAATTCAGTTTTATGCTTATAAGTGTAATATTTCTAATTAATGAGTTACCGTATTTTCAAACATTATTTAAAAATAATTTATTCAATTTAAATATTATCATTTATATGAAATTAATTTCATATTTAAAATTATGGGGTTCAAATTTGGTAACTATTTTCATTTTATTTTCGATCAATATGTATTGTAAAAATGTTAAAATTTATCACCTCAATAAAGGGTATGTGTTAGTAATATAGATTAAAAATAAGTGATATTGACCAATGTTTCATTAAAATTCTTATTCTAGGAATTTATTTTGACACTAGTCACATTTGTTTCAATTTAAATTAGTTTAATTGAAACATATCTATGAAATTGAATTATATATTATCTAAATAGATTACTGTTACAAAGTGTCACTCTCTTTGTTTTTAATATATCTTATGTGTCATATTATAGGAAAAAGAATTTTATGAATTAATATAAGTGTCTATTTTTATCATAATAAAATTAATTTCAATATAGAAACATGTTTTTAATTTTTAGTGATTATATAATGTCTCTAATTCCTTATGTACAACAGTGCAGTATTTCTCCAATTAATAAAAAATATAATAAATGATATTTAAAATATTTAAAGAAAAATAATTTTATTCAGTTATAGTGTTCCAAAAAAAATTATAGGTGAATATAATATATTATTGTTCTTTTATATGATTAAATATTTGTATTACAACTGTGTATTTATTAATTTTCTGTCAAATTAAGTGAATATTGTGTAAATTGAAAAGGATGATATTTTTTAGAATAATACTTTATTAAATCACACGAGAAAAATATATTTATTAAAATAGGAAATGAGGAGAATATATGGTAAAAAATATCCTACATTATCCATTTATATGTCATTCATAACCATTTCTCTTGATATTAACTTAATTATACTTTATTTGTTTTCCAGAAATTACAAGAGTACCCCTCCGCTCATTTATAAATGGTAAATTTTAATTTATAGTCCTAACCTAAAATTTACCAATTTAACTAGTTCATCATATGAAAAATTATTTTCTACACTTCATTATCAACATTATAGATGTTATATTCTTCTTATAAGACCAACTCAAGGGTTCTTAGTAGGATATCAAAAAGAGTTATTTCTATGAAGGGGTAATTTATTTAACTAATAACTATCTTTTATACACCTATTTACTTCCTCTACAACTATGTAATCCGTCATTAATAATAAATTTAATTTCACCAATATTATTTAATGATATTTTTATTTTTAAAACAATATTATCAACACTCTTTCCCATTAAATGAGAATTGAATGTTTTTCTTGTGGATAGATACGACTTACTGACTTCGTATAGAAAAACAATTAATTCCATAACACCATATTTCATAGATTATTATTATTATGGAATTAATATTTATATATTATATTAATGATAAAAATATAATTATGTAATGATAAAATAATTTTTTACTTATTATCACCCAATCCTTTTTGAAATGATAAAGTCATTCATGCATATGCGTGGTTAAGCAGCTCTACCATGCAATGTGATTCATTTTTATTTATATTTTTCAAAAAAATTAATGAATATGTATTTAATGATTATATATAAAAAATATGATATGATACTGATTTTGGAATAATGAATTATTATTTTATTTCTTTCATTCCTACATTCGATGTATGGACACAATGTTTATGCGTACGTACATCCTGCCTTCTCCAAGAATGATATAATTAATTATTATATCTCTAATATCAATAGATGACTCAAAATATTCAGGAAATTAATTTTAATAATATTTTATTCAATATTAATGTCATATAAGTTATAAAATAAATATAAATGTACAAGGATCAGAACTACTGAACTAAAATCTAAATGATAATAAAAATATTTAAAACCTTTAAATAGTGATTTCAATAAGGAATTACTAAAAAATGGATGTTGAAATATAAATGTGGGAATATATGTGATTTTATAAGTAAAAAAGTGACTCATTTATAGAATTATAATAATTTTAATTTTATTATACAAAATTTAAAAGTTATTTTGATACATGTTTAACATGAGTTAAGCATGTTATTTCACAATCTCAACATTATTCAAGATTATTTACTATTAAGTGTTGGTAGAGATAATTATTAGATCATTATGTTCCATATTAATTGTTTATGAAGATATTTTCATTAATATTTTACAATTTTAGAATAATTTTTTAATTTCAATTTTACCTATATCTAACATTTTAAAAGTGTTTTAAAAGGAATGTTGTTTTTGTTTCTGAATGTGGTACATATTAATTTTTTAATGGAATATTATTTTTCTTATATAGAGTGACAAGATGTTGTAAAATTCATGAATCATCTTTTCCTTGATGATTCTTTTAGAATTTCACATTTTAATTTTCATATAATTTTTTCCCCTTATAATTTTATTTATTTTAAAAAAAATGGATATTAAAAGGGAAATTTTATTTCCCTCAAGAATTATTACAAGTGATATTTAAAAATCATTTCACAATATAATATTACATCATTTTATGCTACATAGGATTCTAGTTTTGATCCCAGGATACCATCATTATTTATTCTCTAGATGATTTATGTTTATCATGAAAGGATTAAATGTTTACAAAAAATATTTTATTTTATGGGTTCTTATATGATGAATGTTTTATGATTTTGGTGAAAAAATATATGTTATTTTAATTATGTAGTGGATGTAAAAATTTCTCCCCCCAATTCATTATGTACTATATTATATCACATGATATAGTTATGGGAAATAAATTGATGTGCTTGGTCTATTTTGGGAAATAAGTCTCACTGCAAGATTCATTTTGAGAAACAAGTTTATGTGCTTAATCTTATTTTGGAAAGAGGCTTTGATTATTGATAAAATAGTCATGTTAGTTTACCTCAAAACTTCAATTGGTTCCTAAAATAATAATTGCTCGACACAAACATTTATTAAATGAATGTATGGTTTATAATCGATTATGGATGATTTCTCATTGTTATGATTCATGCCTTTAGAAGTGATAATGTTTTATTTCATAACTCTTTTTTATGATCATTGTCTGATTATGTATGAATATTGTATGTTATGGTCATGATATCCTAACTTTTTTATTATGTTATGATTTCATACTATCATCGATTGTTATTTATCATGTTTACCCTAAATAAGAAAATGAGATCTCCATTTCTTTATTTATCCTATCCTAGGGTCATGATGAAATATATTGATAAGGTATGCCTATAAAGATTACGCTATGGTATGATCATTAGGGGCCATATTTAAGATATATCATAAGATTATAATATTGACTATTCATGTTCAAAATACTCTAAAATTTTATATTTGTAGATGGATTTTATTATTACGTATTGAATATTCTTATAAATAGATTCAATATATATGTATCAAAGGTTTCACCCATTATAGGTTGTATAAGAGCAGCTTTTAGAAAATATTTAGTGCTTATGGTTTGAATTAATTTATGAAATTTCTAGGTATTGATATAATTATAGGATAATATCCTAATCTTTTTTAATGATCATGAATAACCTATTATAATCTTAAGATGTATTAAATGATATTTTCATTATTTAGACAATCTATAAATGATTTTTTATAATTCTATGGTTATCCACTATGAATAATGTTTATCATAAGATGATTTTTGGTTTTTGTAAATGGATGCAAATTGAAGGAATCATGTTAATGCTCAATGTGATCGAAAATGAAATGATTTTTCACCTAAGAAACCCAATTTTATAGGAGATAGAATGTAGAATATATCTACTATGCTAAAAAAAATTCTCTGTTTTTGAATCATGTTGACATTATAAATTTTTAGTGGAGAAAAAATATTACTATTGGATGTTTCATGAAGAAAAAGACAACATATATAACTGTATATTTTGATCTACTAGTTATTGAGGGATGGATCAATACCATTGGGAAAATATTTAATTTTCTTCAATAATCTAGACTTGAATATGTTTTCATAGATTTTTATCATCTACCAGGTGATATGGATCTATGGTGGAATCTTATTAAGAATACGAGACAATATTAATATATTATAACTATGGAATAATATGAGTTTATGGGAATATTATTTATTATGTACATTCCATGTATTTTATATATAGATATAGAGAAATAATATCAATTGATGAAGTTAAAGGATGATGAATTGATTGGTACCTATAAGGAAAAATTTACCAGTCTTTAAAGGTATTCATATAGTTTATTTATCATACCTGAAAGTAAAATGTATCATTTTTTGGAGGATTAAAACAAAGTATTTAGAATCATTATCTATAATAGACGTTATAATATATGAATAAAACATTCTTTTTTCTCTCAATATAGAAATGAAAATTGGATATTACCGCTATTTTATTGGTTTTGATACGAAAAGAGTGATCAGGCCTCAGAAAACATGAATACATTACAAGGTGGAATGAAATTATAGCCATATATCCTTAATATATATTGGAACAAACATTAAGGTAAGTGTTTGAATTCATCTTTTCTGTGATTTAAATGTAGAACAGTGGGTCATAACACCCATGAATGGCTAAAGGAGATGAATTGACTAGTTAATGAAAAATAGGTTAAGAATACACTAACTTATGTACCACCAATGATTCATTTCTTCAAATATAAGGAATATTAGAATTATACCAACTGATGCATGAATCCTAAGGTTTTTTATTATCAGTTTCAACATCATCTTAATCCAAAAGGCAATGGGATGTTTTATATAATCAGGTCCTTCAATGTGGGTTACAAGAATGACTTAGTTAAAGGAAATATTATAATAAAATATAGAGCATCTAATATCTTATTATTTCATGTAACCAAACATTATTTTATTTTTAAATAATTATCTATGTGAATCACAAAACCACCACAATGGTTAGATTGTGGTTTTTTTAATGAAAAATTAAAATGGTACAATAGCCGCATCTAAAGTCTAAAATTCCTCTCTAATTAATGATTGTGGTAATGTGCATCCTGAAAACCAGATGATTCTACCCTCATTTGTATTGAATGTGATTTTTAGCATGGATTATATTTTTATCTATAGAGGATTTGTTATATTACAAGGAACTAAAATAAGTTTCATATTCTGAGTCAACCTAAAATTATTTATCAATTTCATGATGAATATGAACTTCTAATGGAAATCACTACCATTTTAAGGGTTTAAATTCTAATACTTGAATTTTATATTTCTCATATTTTTTGAGGGAAACTAAATATTAATGATACCAATATTTTATTGTATTTTTTGATCTATTTCTATAATAATTTCAATGAATTCCACTGATTTATGATGTTAATTTTCAATATAATCCATACTCAATGTTATGCCTATTTCAAAGACTACTCGTAGAATATATCTAATTGATTTTAAGAACAAAAAATCAATCTCTTGTAGGATCTTGATACAAAATTAATAAGACTAATTGAATTAGCAGTGGGTGAACCAATTTTTTATATTATGAACAAAGATGGGAAAATTAGTCTTTATATTTATTATTAGGAGATTAATAAGATCAAAATTAATAAAAAGTATCTTCTCCCATATATTTATGGCTTATTTGATCAACTACATGGATATAAATACTTTCTTAATATTGAGCTACATTCTAGACGACATCATTTTTAGGTCAAGAAAGAGGATATACCCATTATAGCCCTCCATAAAAGGTATGGACATGGAATTTAATGTGATTAATTTTGATCTTACTAATTCATCAAAAAATATCAAATATTTAATGATTATATCATTTAAAAAACACCTTAATCTACATGTATCGTACTTATAGATTTTATTTTATTTAATTTACTAATCAAGGAAGATAAATAAGATAACTTATGGATTGTTCTAAATAACATGAGGAATGAGAATTTTAATGTAACATTTAACTTCATTGATTTATTTCTTCAGAATGTATGGTACGTGGTTCATATTATCTCATGTGATGGTACACCAACAGATCCTATAAATAATTTTTTTTTGGATAAATGTTATAGTCCAACTATTATAACTAAAATATTTGGTTTTATTATTATGGTTGGATAATATCAGTGATTTTGGGATAATTCTTCTTTGCTATCGATTCCACTCTCAAATTTTACTCTGAAGGGATCCATGTTCAATTAGAATAATAATGATGGGGAATTATTTAAGGAACTAAAGATAATACAATTCTATTATTATATTCATACACTACACTAAAATGGGTAAGGTTTTTATTACATGTTGATGTATCAAAGGAGGGAATGGGAGGTGTCCACTGAAATAACAATACAATTATAGCTTATGCCTCATAAAAATTAATCGCACGTGAGTAATTTACCCATATCATGATTTTGTGTTAGGTAGAGATATTTTTTCCTTAAATATAAGGAATTATTATCACTATAGAGGAAGTTGTGACATATATACTAATAAAAAAAATAAAGTATATTTTCACTAAATATATATATAAATATTCCCCAAAAAGATGATATAAAAGAAAAATGATTATTATTTCTCAATAATTACAACCCTGGGGAAGCGAAAAAGGTGGTAGATGCTCTTACTCAAAAGGATCATGTTTTTTATCTATGATTTGGATCCCAAAGGATCCAATATTTTATAAATTTTAAAGTATGGATCTTAAAATCATAATGGAATAGGGTAAATCTATTCTTTATCAAATGAATGTTCAACAATACGTACAAGTTCTAAATAATGACTTACAAAAGAATTATGAAGAGCTATAATATAATGCAAGGAATGTTCCTACGTTCATCCATTATTATGAGGGAATGATAAGTTTCACCAACATTATATATGTGTTCTTTGTACCAGATTTGTTGAAGGAGATCTTTGATAAGGTTCAAAGTTCATTATTCCCAATTTATCCTAGAATCACAAAGATGTATAATGACTTAAAATTGAGTTTTTGGTGGGTTGGAATGAAAATAAATAGTATAAATTATTTTTCTAATTTAACGGTATATTATAAATTTAATACTGAGAGACATAAGTGTAAGGAGATGTTATAACCTTTACTGATACCTAGATAGAAAGGGGAAAATATTATGAAGAGCATAATTCTTGAAACCGCAAAACATCTAAAGGACACAATAATATATACATTGTAGTTGATAACCTTATTATGTTACCACAAATAATTTCCATTAGATAATATTTCTATATTGATCAATTTACTCCATCATACCTTGTGAAAGTTGTATGACATCATGGTGTACCACTCTCATTTGTATCTCATGTATATATAAGGATTACATTGATTTTTTGGATAATTCATTAGTAGAATTTGGATAAACTGTAATGTTTCCACACATCTTACTATCCTCATACTAATGGTTAGTTTAAGAGTAAAATTAATACCCTAGATGACTTATTGAGATTTCCTTATATAGATTTCAAGGGTGGTTGGGATCAACACCTTACTTTATTAGAATGCTCTTAAAACAATTGGATTCACTCAAAAATTTAGAGGTATCTTAATGAATCACTCAATAGTATGAAGTGTTGAACTCTATAATAATTAAATGAGGTTAGAGTATGAATGCTACCGAGACATGAAATTATTGAGGAAATGGAAAAGAATGTTATATCTATTAATTTGCACATAAAAGAAGCTCAGTATCAATGAAATAGTTATGGTTATAATCATCATCATGATATTGATTTGATATTAGTGAGAAGGTTTTTCTAAAAAAATTCCATATAATAGATTTTTTTGTATTTAAGAGTATATGATTGCTAAAACCTAGGTATATCCATCAGTTCGAAAATAAATATTTAATAATTACATATACGTTACAATTTTGACTTCCAAAAAATCTCTCTAAGGTTCCTGACTTGTTCCGTGTATCTTTTCTAAAAAATTTCAAACATGATACTTCACATGCCCTAAACATCAGTTGTTTACCACGAGAACATTATCTTCCCTATGCGGGATAACTATTAGATGTGTTAGATTATTGAGATAATGTACTACAAAATAAGGCTACTCAGTAGGTTAATGTTCTCCAGAGAAAGGAAAAATTTAATGATGCTAATTGGGAACATAAGGATGAAATGAAAAATATATACTATCAATTTTTATTATTTTAATGATGAATTTAAAGGTAAAAAAACTATTTTAAGGGAGGTATAGTCTAACACCCTAATATTGTTATAAAATATTTCATATTAAATAATTTTATTTATTCAATATATTTTATTACACTCAATGGAGTGTTTAGAAAATCCTTTTATAATTATTAAAATTCTATTTCCTCACTATTGAATTTTGATCTACACAATTGTAAAATAAATTCAATAGATATCAAATTGTTATATTTGAAATAGAAAATTATTTGATTATAAAATTGGTTTTTTATTAATGAATTTTTATCAACCGAATGTATATTATATCCAATAAATTAAATTTATACCTTTTGGTGAATATTATTATTTAAAAGTAAATATTATTTAATTTTTCAATATTTCAAAACATTTATATATTATTTTTCTATGAATTGGTTTATAGAAAATCCAGTTTTTTTGCTTAATATATATTTTTTCTAAAAATAGCTTTTCACATTATTCACACATACATTAAAATTAATTTAAACCATTTATTAGTATTTAAAGAGATTAAATTCATTGAATATTTATAATTATAATTTTTCAATATGCTAAAAACCCACTTTTATTTTTCGAATTATGAATATTGACCAAGGAAAAATTTATCACATAGGTAAGGGCTAAATCTGGAAAATAAATATTAAAAATAACTAATAAGGCAATAATTTTTCATAGTTATTCTAATTATATTTAATTAATTCTACCATAATCAACATATGATAAAATTTTATTAGTTTAATGGAATCATTTTCATGAAAATGAATAAAATTATTTAAATCAAATAAATTTACAAAATGTCACTCACTTTGAATATAACATGTATTATGTATCCAAATAGTTAAAAACGTATGATATGAATGACTATATGTTTCTATATTGATATTTATTTAATTACTTTAATGATATAAATATATTTTTATTTTTAAGTAATTATTTAATGAAATTAAATTCATATATAGCATAGATGTATTTTTTCTCAAATTAATAAAAAATTATCAAACGGGTTTAAGAAAATGAACATATTTGTTTTTTAGAGATTTATTTTCTACCGTGAATTTTATAGTTGAATATAACTTACTTGTCTTATGTTATAATATTATAATTGTATTAAAAAATTTATTTTAATTTAATGTCAAAATAAGTGAATACTTTTTAAACAAATAATAAAGAAATTTTATGAGAATAATGTTTTACTAAATCACATAAAAATAAAAAAAATCAAATAGGACAAAGGATATAATATTTTTTTAATAATTTTAACCATTTTTTATTTATATGTCATTTGGAATCACATTTCATAATATTGGATTTATTATATATTATATTTTTAATAAATTCCTTTAGTGACACTCCCCTATATTATAAAAGGGAACCTCTCTTTTCTCTTCTTAACAACACATTGAGCCATTTAACATTAATATATCATAAAAAATTATCTTCTCTACTTCCATAGCCACATTCTATTGGCTCATTACTAAGTGTTAAAATAATACCATTTAATCGTCTTGGAATTATCAAATTACGTATTTATATATATCATGAACAATACTATCAATATCGGTGTAATAATGTAGAAGTACATGGTCGATCTGATGGAGAGTTCTAATCTAGTAAAAGATAGGTAAACAATGTTTTTATGGAACCAATTTTATTTTTATTTTATTAAATTACTTACATGACATAAATTAAATAAATGAATTGAAATAGAAAATATTAAGGGAGGGGAACCTGATTCCATGGTGGCTTTAATAAAAAAAATTTAATCGATGCCTCTTATAAAAAAATCATTTAAAATATACATAAAAATTAAATTTTATTTATATGAGAAATTATAAATTTTAATAAATATAACTTGTAATATCAATAAATTATATTCTGATTAACCAAAATAACTAAATCTCATTACAGTTAGATTGGAAAATGTTGAAGAATATATCTATTCAATGGTAATGAATAAATTATCTAAATCATGATGTTGTTCGTTAATTATTAAATGAATTTATAACATCATTAATTGAATAATAATATAAATTTATAGGAACAACAAGATACTATTGAATAGAATAATATTATGGGTGAATGATAATTGTGATTCTTTTGTATATAGTCCCTTTAACCAATTTCACTCCCCCCTATGGGTTTTATCCAATCATCTTCAGGTGGTAACTGGTGATCAATAAGACCATGCCAATAGGGAAAATATTATGAAATAATCAACAGATAGAGGTAATGAATAATTTTTATTAGAATTTAACTAAATATCATTTACTTTAACAATGAATTGTAGTAAATAAGAAGGAAAATCAAAACCTAAATATGATGAATGAATTTTTTTTGGAACCATAGAGGTATCCTCCAAATGGAAGAATCCCTATACCATGAATTAATAATTATTTCACTACATGTAACCCTTATTTATATTACCATTGATCGTCTTAGTTTTCCCTTAATGTCAAAACCAGCGTCAAATGATGTTCTCTGTCATATATGTGGTCTCTCATTGAAAGATATGTTTTACTTCTCATACCGCAAACTATCTGAAATATTTCATGGAGTGTAATATGTTAAAGGATTGAAAATAATATGAATCACAATTATTTAACCTCTTTTCTATTGATTTTTTGTACTAAATTTTATCCATATAAATCTTACACATGTTGTATATGAAACACAACATGAATCACAAACTCTAAATGAAAAAACCTCATTTTTCTCTGGTTCTTTGATTCTGAGAATTCATAAATTTTTTTGATCTTACAAAATTTTGTAAAACCTTCATTAAAACTAAATATTCATATTCATGGATTCAATCATCCATCAACAATTCATCATCAATTTTGGTTCTTGAGCTGTATCTCTTTGTGGAACATCATGAAATACCTTTCTATTCATTAAATTCCCTGATTTCTTCTCTATTGTTCAACATGTATTTTTTGTGAAAATAATATTAAAATAATTAATTTTTGGAGTTAATATCATATTCAATCAGTTAATGAAAAATTAATTCTCATATAAAAGATATCAAAATATAGACACAGAATAGGTATATAACTTTTCTTCATAATAGACCAACTCTAGGGTCCTTAGAAGAAGATGAAGTTGAGTTCTTTCCAAGCTAAGGTGATCACCTTAATTGACCACTTAATATTATAATATTCTTTACCCCTCCAAATATCATTTATTTTTTTAGAAAATAATAATTTTAATCTCTTTAAAATTCTATAATGTTTTTATTACTATGAAATCAATATTATATATTTTCCATACAATCAAAAAAAATTCAAAACTATATCTTGTGAATACATACCAAATACCATCTCCACAGAAAAATACAATACATATTTCATATTAATTTTTTTAGTTTTGTATAATGGGGTATTTAATATTTATATATTATATTAATGACATAATTATAGTTATGTAGTGATAAAATCATGACCACCCACTGACCATCCAATCCATTAAGAAATGATAAAATCATTCGTGCGTTGGTTTTGAATAACACCTCCATGATGTAATGCGACTAATTTTTAATTTATATATAACATTTTTGGTAATGGTGATGAATTTTATGAAAATATATTATATATATTATATAATAATTATCATAAAAAAGTGATTTATTATTGAAATTTACATCATTCAATCAGTTGGAAATTGTAAAGAGTCTTCCAGCATGAATAAAACCAATTACCTCCCTGAATAGTGTAATTAATTTTTCATTATATAAATATTATGGATGAATAAATATATATATATATATAATATTCATTATATTTAAATCTTGATTAGTTTTTTAATATGACCATACCATTATAAATGTTCACGGACAAAAACTATGAAACTGAAATACTCATGATAAACAAACTAGTTGTCTCTCATAAATAATTATTTTAATGAATATTTATTCCTAAAAGGAGTGTTTAATTGTTATAAAGGGATTATATATATTATGTTTGTAATGACTCGTGTATCTGGGGTCCATTACTTTGTGAAAATCTCGTGTTGTGTTTTCTGGTCTGAGAATCTCAGTGGAGTTTGGCATAACGGTAGGCGTACCGGTAGCCTTAGCCTACCGGTAGCAGGCATACTGGTAGCTAGGTCTACCGGTAGCCACAACCTACCGGTAGCTCAGTCTACCGGTAGCCGAAGCCTACCGGTAGCTCTGTCTAGTGGTTGTTCGGTCTACCGGAAGGTGCAACCTACTGGTAGCTCAGCTACCGGTGGCTCTTGCCTACCCTGCGGGTTCTTTCCTGTGGCACTCCTTCCGCAATTAGGGTTTTAAACCATATTTTGACTCCATTAAGCATGTTTTAAAGCCCAATAATACCCATAAATGTTTTAATTATGTATTTAATGAATTAATGTGTGTCGGTTAAAACCACCTGACCCCTTTAATATCGTATGGGGCCGCCTGGTCAACCCACGACCCCCGCTCCTTACACGGTTTCATGTTCTTATCTCAACCGGCCCAGACCCTTATAAACTAAAGGGTTCTCCGTGGGTTTCTTCTTTTCACGTTCACCCTGCACTAGATTACCCTTCCTTCAGGTGATCCGCATCACTATCCGTGAAGTTCCATGCCATGCCTTAGCATCGATCGTTGACCAACAAGTAGGTAATTTCTCCTTCGCCTCTCCCTTTTGTGTATCATGAGGGGTGGGCGTGCTTTGGATTCTGTTGAATTGGATAAACCAGACCTAAATAAATATAATGAATGGATTCTTTAAAGAAATACGGGGGTCTGTGATCGTTGATACTATTTTATATTATGGTCTTCTTTCTGAATTGTGCGGCTTATGCCTACTGGAAATCGAAGTCGTTGGTGGTCGTTGTCTTTGCACTAACGAACCCTTACCTCTGGTGATTTTTGAATGGATTGTGTGTGTGGTGGACAACCCTTTCTATGTAAAGGAATTTTTTTTAATTACATATATTCGGAAAAATTAGTTGGAAGCACCAGGATAAATCCTTTTCTGGGATAACCCCAGTTAAAGCACACCGAAATTGAAATCATGGAGTGTGTTAAATCTTATAAATCTGAAAATACCAGAATGGAACTGATTTGGGTTGGTGGTAGTGGTTTGGTAGTTTTCTTTTACGGGCCGATTGCTGGAGATGTTGGAGGGGATGGGATCCCATGTTTTTATACTCTCGGTGGTTATGAAATTGAGGATGGTATCCCCTATTGTTATGGATTCGGAGGTTGTGAGTTTTAAGACCGGGTGGTTACCTTTTTTATATCACGAATTGGGGTGGGATCATCCATTGATGGAAGACCTTTTTGGGGGAGGGGACACATGGCAGTGTCTCGGGGTTGTCTTTGGTTCCGGTACTTTGAGGGATCTCACTTATTCCTTTGTTGTTGTGACTCTACAAGCGAACTGGGTGTGGATACTTAAATTGACGTTTGTCTGGTTTCTATTCCATGGTTATGCTTGGTGTTAGTTTCCCAGTAGTGCATAAACATATATGAACATTATTACTAAACATGAAAACAAGAAAGGGGAAAATGGGTTGTTGGCGAGAGTCGTGACATAGACCTGAGTCCTGTTTGTGTCCTTTAGGATGGCTGAAGAAAAACCTAACTTGGGTGAGTGCTTGTTACCTATATATACATACATGTGGTTTTGTGTTTCTTATTCGCGCCCCACCCAATTTGAGTACATAGTGCCGAACACCCCCATTTATGGGGGAGGGTGTTTTGTCCAACACTATTATTAGTGGATAGTGATTAGCTCCTTTTCTACTCCCTTTCCTGGATATCCCAAGTGTCTTCGGGTAGGTTAGTGTGGGGGTTGGCCAGGTGTGTGCGGCTGGTGGTTTCCCAAGTTTCTTCGGGATGAGGCCCAGGTGTCTTTGGGTGTGGTAGTGGATCTACTAGCCCAGGTGTCTTCGGGCGTGGTGGTGGTTGTTCTGGCCTAGGTGTTTACAGTCGTGGTTATGTGTGACAGTTGTGGCCTTGGTGTTTGCGGGCAGGATTCGACAGTGGGACAGCGTGTGGTTGTGGACCAGGTGTGTGCGAGTGGGTGTGGCAGTAGGACTGCGGTGAGAATGGAGTTATTGGTTCGATGCGTAGGATATCTCAATTACCAATGGGAATGTGGCGCGAGGTACCCAAACATCGATGTGCTCTTATTATATATATTACTTGACTTGCGTTATTTGGGGAGTGTGCCTTGGTGAGGCTTGGGTGGATAGTTTACCTTGTTAGGTATTTGGTTTACTCATTTTCTCACGGGACTTTAGTACATTCCGCCACTTGTCCACAAGAGTCTTTGGTTTTCCCTACTGAGTGTACTTGTATGCTCCCCCTACGTATATAAAAATGCTTTCAGGTTCGCGGGAGGACTTCAGGGATTGCACAGGACCATACTAGCTCGGACCTTTGGGGCAGTTGCAGTTGCTGATTTTTTTTTTTCATTCTTTGGTACTTAACTTTGTAGTCACTTTTGTACTTTGTGGATTTTACTTTTTGGAACATGCATGTGGGAATGGTTTACTTTTGGCTTTACTTTTCATTTAGTTTTGGTGTTGTTGGTTTTCATCATCTTATCTCCCAATAATATAAAACAAAAAGGGGTAATGCCTTTTATTTTTTGGTAATTTCTATACCCTTGGTTCTAGTCGCCACTCTGGGACCTATTGAGGGCGGGTCTTAGGGGTCATTATCTCTCCTTCAGCTTAAAGAAGGAAGGGCCTGGCAATCTGCTGACCCTTCACCCCTTTTTGGTGATGGTGGGTCGTAACAGAATTGTATTAGAGGTGATGGTTGAGAGATAAGATAGAGTCTGGAGTTAGGAACAATGATGATTGCATGGGATGGTAGTGAAACAGTGTTGGGTGACCTTGGTGCGGGAATTAGGCCAGGGAAGACCGGCTAGGACAAAGGATTTTAGGGCCCCCTGTGATCTGATGCAAGGACTCTGGACCTACTGAACAAAAATGTGAGGCCACGCTGATTGCAGGGTAGATAGACCTTAGGGATGGTACATGAATCATAATGACTTGTGTTCTTATGTTTCTGGGGTGTTTTGGGAATGAAGAATAAATGAAAAGTTTAATAAGTTTTAAAGAACGACATTCTGCACTACTTGGTCTTAGGCATTCCTTGTTTACCTTGCAGCTATGGAACCTGGGAGGCCACCTCGTGTGGTACAAGAGATCGAGGCCCCACAAAAAACCTTGGACGATCGGAAGAGAGCTGACCAGGAAGAGGAGGATGACCAGTGGCTGAGGACTCCTCGGGCCTTCCTGCGATAGACCCTCGAGAAGTATGAGGGCAGCATCTCTGACATGAAGACGTAGAGCTGGCTAGAGGATCTGGTGACAGCCTTCGGCTTGATCCAGGATCCAACCGAGTACTGAGTTCCTCTGGCCGTTAGCCAGATGTGGGGAGCAGCGCGTCAGTGGTGGACTCTTTACCTGGGAGAGAGGAGAGAGGTTGAGGTGGCATGGGCTGATTTCGAGACGGAATTCCAGACAGAATTCCTCTCTTCGACGATGATGGCGGAAAAGAGACACGAGAAACTCTCCCTCCAACAGGGGAGTATCTCAGTGAGGGATCTTGGGATCAAGATCAAGGTCCTCCTACATTTTTCTCTGGACCTCTTTCCCAACAAAAAGTCTCAGGCAAGATGTTTGGAGGAGGCACTCCGACCCTCCCTCCAGTATGTTGTTACCCCCTTTACCCTTCCTACGTACTTGGAGGTCCAGAAGAAGGCCGAAGTGGTGGAGAGGATGCATGATATAGGAGGAGTGTCACAAGAGGGGATCTAGCTGGGACCATCGAAGGGGAAGGCCGTTAGCAACAGGCCTCCAGCATCAGGACCCTCTGGAATTCGAATGGCAGGGTGCAGGCCGTAGTAGTTTCAGTTTCGATCCACTGGTCCTCGCCCTTTTCCTTCGGGCCCGAGATTGTGCCGCTTCGTCCGTGGGACCCCTGGACATCTCTGGAGTCAGTGCCCAGAACGGGTACAGTACGGAAGTGTCGGACATACCCACCACCCACCCCAGCAGTAACTTCTAGCTAGGCCTTTCCAGCAGCAGCAGCAGGGACATCGAGCTCCCACTCCACCGAGGGAAGACATTGGAGGAGGAGGCAGACCTCAGGGCGCTCCGTAGGGACCTCGACCGGGGCATGGTCGGGGAGCTGGCCGACTGCTGAGGGGCAGAGGAGCTGGGCGTGGACAGTTACATGCCGTAGAGGCTGCAGTTCCAGTAGGGACGAAGGTTGTTCGAGGTACGGTCAGTTTGTTTAGTACCCTTGCTTATTCCTTGTTCGATACCGGAGCTCCGCACTCCTTTGTTGCACCTAGTCTAGCTCGTACCTTGGGTCTAGATGTCGAGAGACTCCCAGTGCCCCTGGTGTTGAACACACCAGTAGGGGGTCAGACCGACTTGTTGTTTGTTTTTGGGGGATGCAGACTAATGATAGGGCCACATCAGTCCATTAGGGATCTTCTTCTGCTACAGATATAACCAGACGATGTCATCCTAAGCATCGACTGGCTATTCTTTGTGTGTGCCATCATCGACTGCTTCCGAAGAAGGGTCATGTTCTCAGACTTGGGCGGCTGGCATGTTGTTTTCACTGGCGAGCAGAGTAGTCATAAGGGCAGCAGGTGAGAGGAACCCCTCCTCTCCTTGTTAGCTGAGATGTCAGTAGGGTCAGCAGATGCTGAAATGGTGGAAGTGTCAGAGATCGTCCGTGGGTTTATGGACGTCTTCCTTGAGGAGGTGATAACTCTACCCCCTTGACGTGATATCGAGTTTGGGATAGACCTGCAGCCTGGCGCTTGTCCGATCTCGATGGATCCTTACTGGATGGCACCTTCAGAACTATGGGAGTTACAGATCCAACTTGATGATCTGATGAAGAGGGGTTATGTTTGGCCGAGTGCGTCACCGTGGGGTGCTCCAGTATTGTTCACAAAGAAGGCAGACGATGGTATCAGGTTGTACATAGACTAAAGGAAGCTGACTCATGTGACGATTAAGAATCACTACCCTCTTCCAAGGATAGACGATCTTTTCAACCAGCTGAAAGGGGCAGGATGGTTCTCGAAGATCGACCTACGGTCTGGGTATCACCAATAGAGAGTCAAGGAAAGTGACATCCCAGAGACGGCGTTTAGGTGAAGATATGGACAATTCGAGTTCATAGTTATACCCTTCACCGATACGAACTCCCCAGCTGTGGTCATGGGGATTATGAAATCCATCTTCCGGGAGTACTTGGATCGGTTCATGGTTGTGTTCATCGACGATATCCTGACCTATTCAAAATTAGAGGAGGACCATGAAGAGCACCTGAGGACGGTTTTGTAGGTCCTCCAACAGTACAAGCACTATGGTATGTTATCAAAATGCAAGTACTGGACCCAGGAAGTGCACTTCCTCGAGAACGTGGTGTCCGAGCAGGGGGCAGCAGTGGACCCATCAAAGGTTGAAGCATTTGTTTCTTGGGCATCACCCAAGAATGTGGAAGAGGTCCGTAGTTTCCTCGGGCTGGTAGGTTAATATCGGAGGTTCGTACCCGACTTCTCCCGAGTAGTATCCCCTTTTTCAGCCATGACCAAGAAAGACCAGTTTTTCGTGTGGAGTGAGCAGTGTGAGTCATCCTTCAGCTATCTGAAGGAGAAGTTGGTTAGTTCCCTAGTGCTGAGATTAACAGAAGAAGGGGCGGCCTATGAGGTGTTATGGCATGCTTCAGGACAGGGCCTGGGATGTCTGTTGATGCAGCGACAAGGGGTGATCTCTTATGGGTCCAGGCATCTACGCCCTCATGAGTGTAATTACGCCACCCATTACATGGAGCTTGCAATGGTTGTTTTTGCGCTAAATTTATGGCAGCACTACTTCATCAGAGAATGCTTTGTTGTCTTCACAGATCAAAAACGCATGAGGTATATCTTCTCCCAGCGGGACCTAAACATGCGACAGTAGAGATGGGTAGAGTTCCTCTAGGATTACGACTTCGAGATATCTTATACTGAGGGAAAGGTAAATTTATTGACTGATTCTTTGAGAAGGAGGAAGCAGAAAGATGCGGTCTGAGAGTCGGGAGATGCCTGGAAGGCGATGGAGGAGTTGGCTGGCTTACACCTGGATGTGAGGATGGATAGCAGTAGAGGTTGCCTGTATCGGATGACAGTGCAGTCTTCTCTGTTTCAGCAAGTGGAGGAGTATCAATGGGGAGACCCAGAGTGCGATGTGATGTGTGACCAAGTTGACCAGGGTAATGCTCCGAAAGGATGGACAGAGGATGGTCAGAACCATATTCTTTTCCAGGGAAGGTTGTTTGTTACATAAGTGATGCGCTGTAGGGTTCTCAGTGAGTTCAACAACTGACACCTCGTGGTACCCCCAAGAGTTTCCAAGATGTACCAGGGACTGAAGAGGCGGTTTTGGTAGCCTGGAGTTAAGCGAGCGGTGGCAGATTTTGTGGCCAAGTGCTTAGTGTGTCAGCAAGTGAAGGTTGAACACTGAGTTCCAAGCAGCCTACTTCAGCCTCTAGAGGTCCCCAAGTTGAAGTGGGATGACATCTTGATGGATTTCATCATGGTAATACCCATGGTCTAAGGGGGGTATGATTCCATCTAGGTGGTAGTGGACCGGTTGACGAAATCGGCTCAATTTCTAGTGATAAGGGAGTCGAGTGCAGTGGATGGTTTGGCGCGAAGGTACGTGGATGAGGTGGTGCGGTTGCATGGAGTTCCAAGGTCTATAGTCTCAGAAAGGGATGTGTGTTTTACCTCATGAGTCTGGAGTGGTTTGCAACATGATTTTGGCACCCAGCTACGCCTTAGCACTCCTTTCCACCCCCAGACAGATGGGAACAGAGAGTGCACCATCCAGACGGTGGAGGATATGTTGTGGGCTTGTGTTCTAGACTCACGAGGATCATGGGTGCGATACTTGACCCTAGTAGAGTTTTCCTACAATAATATCTACCACTCTACCATTTGTATGGCCCTGTTTGAAGCCTTGTACGGGAGGCCATGGTGTTCACCTGTGTGTTGGATCGAAGTAGGAGAGGCAAGCATCCTTGCCCCAGAGGTGGTACAGAGCACGATAGAAAAGGTTCAGCTCATACGGGAAAGGATGAAGGCGGCCCAGGACCGACATAAGTCATATGCCGATACCAGGAGGAGGCCCTTGGAGTTTGAGGTTGGAGACCACATGTTCTTGAAGGTCTCCCCTCGGTGTGCGCAGCGGAGGTTCAACAAGGGGAGTAAGCTTTCTCCCAGGTTCATCGGACCATTCTAAGTGTTGTGGCGGGTCGGCGAAGTGGCTTATCAGCTAGCATTACCACCGCCGATACTGAGGATACATGATGTATTCCATGTATCCCAGCTCCGTCAGTATCTACATGACGATTCAAACGTCCTTGATTGGGGTGAGCTGGACATCGAGGAAGACTTGCCATTTGTGGAGAAACTAGTGATGATCGAGGATCGCAAGGAGAAGGTGCTTTGTGGGCAAACCATTCACTTGGTTTGTGTGTTTTGGAGACATGGTGGGCTTGAGGTGAGTATGTGGGTGAGGGAAGCACAAATGCATACCCATTACCTAGAGTTGTTTTGAGTTTTGTTCCTTGTTGCACCTGTTGTGGTAGAACGTTTTGTCTTTTTTGATATGAAATGTACTGGTTTTCTTTCCTCTAAATGTTTGTGAAAAGCCCTATCTATGGGGGAGGAGAGAACCCGACCCCTAGTCAAGACGCATTAAGGTGGATGTGATTAAACCCATGTGGGTGAGTCAGTGCCGCCCAAAGAAGATAATATCTTGACAAAGGGGAGGAGACTCCCCATCCGACATGCCTGGGTAGTTTGACATGGTATGTTGCTTGGTTCTTTATAGGAAAGTGTTTTTAATTATTATGGGTTCACTCTTAAGAGGTATCTTTCGAGGTGGTTGTTCGGACCCTCTCTTTTCTTTTGGTTTATTTTGATTCTCAAGGAAGAGAATCGTTTAAGAGGTATCTGATGTAATGGCCTGGGTTTTTGGGGTCCATTACTTTGTGAAAATATCAGGTTGGGATTTTTGGTATGGGAATCTCAGTGAAGTTTGACATAACAGTAGGCCTACCGATAGCCATAGAATACCAGCATCAAGCCTACCGGTAGCTCAGTCTACCAGTATCTTGTTCTACTGGTAGCTGCAGCTACCGGTAGCTCTGTCTACCGGTAGCTGCAGCCTACCGGTAGCTCGGTGTACCGGTGGCTGCAGCCTACCGGTAGCTCGACTACTGGTGGCTCTGGCCTACCCCTCGGGTTCATTCTAGTGGCGCTCCTTCTTGAGAAATTAGGGCTTTAAACCCTATTTTGACTCCTTTAAGCATGTATTAAAGACCGGTAAAACCCATAAATGTTTTAAATAAGTATTTAATGAATGAATGTGTGTCGGTTTAAACCACCCGAACACTTTAATAACGTGTGGGGCCACGTGGTCATCCCACGACCCCTGCTCCTTACGCGGTTTCACGTTATTATCTCAACTACCCAGACCCTTATGAACTAAAGGGTTCACCATGGGTTTATTCTTTTCTCGTTCACCCTGTGTTAGATTTCCCTTCCTTCAGGCATGCCTCATCACTATCCGTGAAGTTCCACCCCATGCCTCAGCGTCGATCGTTGACCAACAAGTAGGGAATTTATCACTCGCCTCTCTCTTGCTTGTATCATTCGGGGTGGGAATGCTTTTGATTCTGTAGAATTGGATAAAATAGACCTAAATAAATATAATGAATGGATTCTTTTGAAGAAAGAAGAGGGGAATGTGATAATTGATACTGTTTTATATTATGATATTCTTTCTGAATTGTGTGGCTTACGCCTACTGAAAATCGATGACATTGGTGGTCGTTGTCTGTGCACTAACGAACCCTTACCTCTCGTGATGTTTAAATAGATCGTGTTTGTGGTGGATAACCCGTTCTATTAAAGTAATTTTGTTTAATTACATATATTAGGATAAATGAATTGGAAACACAAAGATAAATCCTTTTCTGTGATATCCCATGTTAAAGCACATTGAAATTGAAGTCATGGAGTGTATTAAATCTTATAAATATGAAAATACCGGCATGGACCTGCTCTGTATTGGTGGTAGTTGTTTGGTTATTTTCTTTTACGGGCTGATTTCTGGAGATGTGGGAGGGGATGGGATCCCCAATTTTTATACTCTCGGTGGTTATGAAATTGGGGATGGGATCCGCTGTTGTTATGGATTCGGTGGTTGTGAGTTTTATGACTGTGTGGTTACCTTGTTTCTATCACGAATTGAGGTGGAATCCTCTATTGATGGAAAACCTTTTTGGGGGAGGGGACATGGGGCGGTGTCTCAGGGTTTTCTTTGGTTCCAGTACTTCGAGGGATCTCACTTATTCCTTTGTTGTTGTGACATTACAGGAGAACCGAGTGTGGATACTTAAATTGTTGCTTGGCTTGTTTCTTTTCATTGGTTATGCGTGGTGTTAGTTTCCCAGTAGTGAATAAATTTATTTGATCATTATTACAAAACATGAAGACAAGAAAGCGGAAAATGGGTTGGTGGCGGGAGTCGTGACTCAGACCTGAGTGTTGTTTGTGTCCTTTAGGCTGGCTGAAGAAAATCCTAACTTGGGTGAGTGCTTGTTACCTATATATACATATTTATAGTTTTTTGTTTCATATTCGCGCCCCACCCAATTTGAGCACTTAGTTAGAAACACCCCCATTTTATGGGGGAGGGTGTTTTCCCAACAATATTATTAGTGGCTGGTTATTAGCTCGTTTTCTGCTCCCTTTCCCGGATAGCCCAAGTGTCTTCGGGCAGGCTGTGATGGCCTGAGGTAAATTATTATCCCAATAATCTTCGGGCAGGGTAGTGTGGGGGTTGGCCCGGTGTGTGCGGCAGGTGGTTTCCCAAGTGTCTTCGGGATGAGGCCCATGTGTCTTCGGGCATGGCAGTGGATCTTCTATCCCAGGTGTCTTCGGGCGTGGTGGTGGTTGTTCTGGACTAGGTGTTTGGAGGCGTGGTTATGATTGATAGTTGTGGCCCAGGTGTTTTCGGGTGGGATTCGGCAGTGGGTCTGCATGTGGATGTGGCCTAGGTGTGTTCGGGCGGGTGTGGAAGTGGGACTGCGGTGAGAATGGAGGGATTGGTTCGATGCGTAGGATGTCTCAATAACTAGTGGGAAAGTGGTGCGGGGTACCCAAACATCGATGTGATCTTATTATATATAATACATGACTTGCGTTATTTGGGTAGTGTTCCGTGGTGAGGCTTGGGTGGATAGTTTACCTTGTTAGGTATTTGGTTTTCTCCTTTTCTCACGGGACTTTAGTACGTTCCCCCACTTGTGCACGAGAGTCTTTGGTTTTCCCTACTGAGTGTACTTGTATTTTCACTCTACGTATATAAAACTGCTTTCAGGATTCCAGGCGGACTTCGGGGATCACGTAGGACCATACTAGCTCGGACCATTGGGGCGGTTGCAGTTGCTGATTGTTTTTTTCTATATTTGGTGCCTACCATTATATTCACTTTTATACATTGTGGCCTCTACTTTTTGGAACATGCAAGTGGGAATGGATTACATTTGTCATTTCTTTTCTTTTAGTTTTGGTGTTGTTGGGTTTCATCATCTTATCCCTCGATCCTATAAAACAAAAAGTGGCAATGCCTTCCATTTGTGTGTAATTTCTATACCTTTGGTGCTAGCTGCCACTCCGGGACCTATTGAGGTTGGGTCTCGGGGGTCATTATCTCTCCTTCAACTTAAAGAAGTAAGGGCATGGAAATCTGCGGACCCTTCCCTCCTTTTTGGTGAAAGTAGGTCGTGACAATGATATATGTATTAAAAAAACTATTATATATAATTTTAGTAAATTTAAAATTAATAATTATGATGTTAGATTTCTTTCAATGAAAGATGAACATGAAGTAAGGGGTTTATTTAAAAATATCATAAATATTCTACATTTTTTACATTTAAGTTGTTATTATGAGAATTATTTAATTATTTACTTCAATATATATGTTTTCTAAAAAAATTAATGATTTTTTAATATTTTAAATTTATTTTATGAACTAGTTTTTACAAATGTTTGACAGTTTAAAAAAATTTTAAATTATTTTTTTCCATTTTCTGAACGTGGAATGTTTTGACATTATAAACTAATTTTTCAAATTACACAACATGAATGGATATTCCAACCATTATAAATAACATTTATTTTAAATATTTCTTTAAAATTTTCCATGGCACTTTTCAAATAATATTTTTTCTTTTATAATTTTTCATCTTTATAAAAATATGTTATTTCAAAATGAATATGTTATTTTCATTTAGAATTACTCCATGTCATATTTCCAAATAATTTTTTCATTAGTGAGGGAATAAATTGATTTTTTAAAAAATTTACTAGGATATTATACATCAAAAACCTCTATATTCTTTTTTGGATGGTTTATATTTATCAGCATCATATGTAATGTTTATGAAACCCATTTTTCTTTATTGTTCGAATATAATGAATGTTTAATTTTTTTTGGCACACATATTTATGATTTTAATTATGCGATATATGGGAAATATATCTCCCTCAAATTAATTAGGTAATATATTTTATCTCATCTCATATATATTGGGAAAAAGTTGATATAATTGATCTCATATAGGAAAAAATTCAATGTGCATGATCCATTATACGAAAAAACATGATGTGCTAGATCCATAAGGGAAAAAAGGTGTCGATACCATATTTAATGGTCTTAGTTTCAAACTGTGAAATATCAAATCTTTTCTATATTTATGATGATCCCACACACCCACATTTTTGACATGGAATTATTGTTCATGGTTGAGTTATGATGAGTTCTCATTCATTTGATTCATTTGTTTTGAAATTCCATTATTTTATATCATAACTAATGTTTATGATATTTTTTGTATATTGAATGATATTTTTAAATAATTTCCATGATAGCATACCATTGTTATTATCTTAATATTGAATGTGATCATCGATTGATATATCCCATTTTTACCTTTGTTGAGCTTCCAATCTCACCATTTTATTATGTTTTCTTTCTCCAATTAATGATGAATTATTTTATTAGTGTATTGATATAAATATTACTATAAGGGAAGATATTTATGGGTGATGTATTTGATCTTTATAAAATAACAATATTTTATATCTACTGTCCAAAAACTATAAACCATTACAGTTATGAAATGAATCATATTGTTTTGTATTGAATATTCATTAAAATAGATGAAATAATTATGTATTAAAATCTTAGGATACTATGGGAAATTATTCCATCATATCATATGTTTTTTCCTGAATGGGGAAAAGAAAATTATTTCTTATTATATTTCCACCATTGATTTTCAGGATGACTATCTCAGATTTACCTTTTTTGTCAAACCGAGGAACGTAAATCTCAAGGGGCAACTAAATGAAAATAATGAGGGATTAATATATAGAATAATTATTGGTTCACACCTCTAAGAGGTATAATTATTATGACATAAGGTCCATTAATTGAGAGATTTTAAAATCGTCATTGATAACACTATTAAGATTAGTTATTCTCATTGTCTTCCAATTTTGGAATATGAAGGCACCATAAATGTATATCTACCATTATGTTATTTATTTATTTATATAGATAGCGGCCTAGATTTGAAACATGATATCTAGGGAAAAAATTAGGGAGTTGGTGTATGGTAATGAAATAATTGAATAATTTCCCCTTTACAGAACTTGAATTATGTATCTCAAATATAAAAACAATAAAATCACTTCTCATCACACCAATACACTAGTCATCATGAGATGATTAAGAATTTACATCTAGAAGTCTATATGTGTTATCATATAGGAATGTGAATAAATATTAAATAACACATCTTTTTTATTATAGATTCCACAGATTAGAAAATCCACTTGATTTGATAATATTATATATCAATGTCAATCATCACATGACTAAGGTAATATAGTGTTTTCCCATTTCCCCAACCAATCATCAAATCTATTAAATATATAATAGAATATTCTAGGGATATCACATAGTTGATCAACATTTTCCCTTGTATATATGATATTTGATTAATAAGGTCCTACATAGACTAGTTCATGCCATTGAATGTGTTATAATAGTCATCAAATCACTGTTAGGGAGTGAATTTATTCCTCAAAAATGAACACATCCACTTTCAATATATGATATAGATAAAATTAATGATTAATTTTATAGGAAATTGAAAGGCTCTAAACACTAAATAATTTTATGGGTTCAATTCATTTTGAAATATTAATATGAATAGGTTATATTCTCCTATCATTGATGGGATTTGACAACAAAATTATACACATAACACACTACTATCATTTAAGATAATTTTTGGAAGGTGTAATACATATCACTTTTCTAGGATTCATTGATATTTATCAAGACAATTAGAATTAAGTATTGATAGGGTGTCCTATATATAAATTCATATTCATATTTGAGTTTAATAAAGTTTTAATTATATAATGAATATATATATATGATGTACCATTAATCGATATTAGTGATTGAATTTGAGAAGAAACTCTATGATATATAATAAGATTGCATTATTATAAAATTCATTATATAGATCATGAAAATTTATATGGACACTTACATGTTTATTATTCTATCTAATTATGAAAATGTTATCTCACCACATGGTAAATTATACTATTTAGAAGAATAATTTTTTAAATATCTTATCAATAATATCCTGAACCATATAACTATGGGAAGAGTGAATATTTCTTATTGTAAAATTATATCCACTGTTACAGATACAGATATCCATATCATGGATATTGACCTAAGTCTTGAGAAAAATAATATCCTCATAATTAAATGATAATAAATCATGATGTTATTTCAATAATACAAAAAAAGTAATTTTAATAAAAAGGGATGATGAAACTATTAAATGTCTGCCCAGGGACTTCCTTGGTAAATAGGTTCACCTCTACTTTCTCATTAATAGTTTAGAATCACTTTTTATTTGAAAGAGGGGAATTATCCAACATATTCTCAGTAAAAGAGTGACAATTGTAAGTCTAGTTTGAATCTATTAAAAAACATTATTATAATGTTTAATCACATTATAGGATTGAGGAGAATACATAGAAATCAGAATTTATCATTTATTTTCTATGAAAACAGATCTTATTGATGTTGAAGTTCCCAGGACATGTGCTATTCATATATGTGGTATTTTATATATGAAAAATCATCATGGATGAATATAACACTACATAGTAAATCCCTATTTTCAATATACACAATTGATTCACTCATTAATATGAATTTGGTAGAATAATTGAGTAATGTCAAAATAATGTTTCTTGGAAATTTGTCTCACATTTTCCTAAAAAATTTAGAAATTGAACATGGATAAATTTTTTGATTCATCCATGATGATGTGGATTTCATTCCCTATATTGGTATCTTCTATATGGTTTATTTATTGTAGAATTATTCTCCGGAATTCAACCACGGGATCAAAAAAGGTGGTTGCAATATCATTATAACCATTAACACACTTGACTTCTTTAACTATGGGTTTATCCCTACTCCATTTTAAATAACTGAAATGAATGTAATGGTTGAAAAATAATTTAAATTTGATAAAATCACTAAAGATCAACATTACATGGGAATAAAGTGTGTATTTTAGGAATTGGTTATATGATTAATGGATGTAAATAAACAGCGGCAGCCAACACTATACTAAAAATACATTAAAATTTGTTTCTTGTAAGATGAAAATCAATTCAGTATTGGATACCAAATCACATAACATGTCCTTATTTTGGATCATTATAAATGCCCTCTTCTGCCTCTCTTCATATCCATCAATTTTTGGATTGGTGGGAGTGGAGTAAACAAATAATATCATAAATCATTATTCACAATGGTTGATAGGCGAATGATCCTTGAGCAATTATCTCTCTTGAATTAGTACCCAAAAATATCATTGACCATAAATGAGGCCAATAGTACATATATATTGACTATTATTATTATTACCACATAATCTATATCCATAGAGATGATGATCAGTCACTCTACAGACACACAATCTTTTGTCACGTAGACTTTAGCAGGAGCCACATTGGTCTCAAACTCTAAGGGGTTCATTGGTTATTTGATGAGGCACTTGTTGAGTTCCATTTAAGATCAAGTAATAAAGGGTTAAAATAATACATAGTATAAAATATATGTTCTTGAATATGATAAAAATCCATGTGATAGGTATATTTATACTTCTGAGTAGACATTATTTATTAAGTAGAATAGAGGCCCTCAATGAATGTGGCAGAGTTTCATGGTTAAATACTTCATAATTTTAGAATTGGGTAGATTAATGTGGGTCAAAATAGTAGTAAACTAGTTAAATGTCTTTTAAACTTATGTGGGATGTCCCTTCAATACATGGAATCATTTTTCAGCATCACATCAATTTTATATTTCATATCTAAATAGTGTATAAAGAATATTAGGGATGAGGATCCTAGCTCCATATATTACTATGGACAATCTTACATTAGAATGAGAGCATCTATGGGGTGGGTGGATTAAGGAGGTGCTGAAAAGGGATATTTGTAACACCCTAAGAATCCAAGGAATTTTTCGCTTTAGATAATACAATAGCTTGTATTGTACGCATCATTAACTTGAAACACACCTCAACCAATCAAACTAGCCATTATGAATAGTAATACAAATTTTTTAAATTTTATAAATTTTATCGTTCAGAACAGACTTCATATTTGGTTTTAGAATATCAAAATTATCTTATGGTGATTTTTTGGTATTTTTCTAAAAACATTCAATTTTTTATGAATAGTGAAAAACACCGAGTTATTGTTTAAAACCGAATTATTATTTAAATAATTATTTATTTTAAACAAATAATATCATAAATCATTATTCACAATGGTTGATAGACGAATGATCCTTGAGCAATTATCTCTCTTGAATTAGATCCCAACAAAATCATTGACCATAACTGAGGCCAATAGTACATATATATTGACTATTATTATTATTACCACATAATCTATATCCATAGAGATGATGATCAGTCACTCTACAGACACACAATATTTTGTCACATAGACTTTAGCAGGAGCCACATTGGTCTAAAACTGTAAGGGGTTCGTTGGTTATTTGATAAGGCACTTGTTGATAGACAAATGATCCTTGAGCAATTATCTCTCGTGAATTAGTACCCAACAAAATAATTGACCATAACTAAGGCCAATAGTACATATATATTGACTATTATTAATATTACCACATAATCTATATCAATAGAGATGATGATCAGTCACTCTACAGACACACAATCTTTTGTCACGTAGACTTTAGCAGGAGCCACATCGGTCTCAAACTCTAAGGGGTTCGTTGGTAATTTGATAAGGCACTTGTTGAGTTCCATGAAGATCAAGTTAATAAAGGCTTAAAATAATATATAGTATAAAATATATGTTCTTGAATATGATAAACATCCATGTGATAGGTATATTTATACTCCTGAGTAGACATTATTTATTAAGTAGAATAGAGGCCCTCAATGAATGTGGCATAGTTTCATGGTTAAATACTTCATAATTTTAGAATTGTGTAGATTAATGTGGGTCAAAATAGTCGTAAACTAGTTAAATGTCTTTTAAACTTATGTGGGATGGCCCGTCAAGACATGGAATCATTTTTTAGAATCACATCAATTTTATATTTCATATCTAAATAGTGTATAAAGAATATTAGGGAAGAGGATCCTAGCTCCATCTATTAATATGGACAATCTTACTTTAGAATGAGAGCATCTATGGGGTGGGTGGATTAAGGTGGAGCTGAAAAGGGATATTTGTAACACCCTAAGAATCTAAGGAATTTTTCACTTTAAATAATACAATAGCTTGTATTGTACGCATCATTAACTTGAAACACACCTCAACCAATCAAACTAGCCATTATGAATAGTAATACCAAATTTTTGAAATTTTATAAATTTTATCATTCGGAACAGACTTCATATTTGGATTCAGAATATCTAAATTATCTTATCGTTATTTTTTGGTATTTTTCTAAAAACATTCAATTTTTGATGAATAGTGAAAAACAACGAGTTATTGTTTAAAACCGAATTATTATTTAAATAATTATTTATTTTATTTAAATTTAATTTAGGTCAAAATAGAGACATATTAACTATATAAGTTGATTTTAATTCATTGGAGTGATTTTATTTATATTTTATTTGACAATTTTCTAAAGTCATTTACACCTTCATTTGACCTTATATGTTTTTAAAGGAATCTTTCTGTCATTTTCCAAACAAGGTACTTTATGGCCTTTTCGACAAAATTAATGTAAGAATGTTTTTTTAACTTAATCTGTGGGTGCAACTATTTTCCGCAATTATAACATTGTCAAATCATCACCTACAAGCTTATAAGAATATTTTAAAAATAATTGTTTTCTTTTATAATTATATGACTTTTAAATGATTTCAAAATAAAAAGAAATATTTCTCTAAAAAATGGTTTGATTTCATCTATGTCAACATCTTTTTATCGATTTTTCATTTATTTGTTCTTGATTTATTATGATACAAAACATCCATTTTGTTTTGAAGGATTTGTGATATGTTTGATTGTGGATGTGTTATTTCTACACCCTTCATGGTTTATGGATACTGTATTTCCATTTTGTATGCCAGTTTTAATACTTATGTTTTTGTTACATTTAAACCTTTCCATGTGAGGAATGCATTGGACATAGTAAGTCACGGGTGCAGCCCATTATAACTCCTTGATGAATTTGTAGGTCTCATGAGGAAAACTAGTGTCTTGTCACAAGGCCTTGACAAAATCTTATTTGTAGTCTTGGTACAATCCCTTGACTATGTGGTTATAAACTTTGGTATTATGAATTCCATCATTTCGAATGTGGCTATTGATATTGCATGTGATTATTCAACTAGTAGAATATCCTTGTGAGTAAGTAAATGGAATTATTTGATTTTATCTTTGCCATATTATGCTTAAATTCAATTATAAAAGGCTTTTGTTTTAGTCTTATACATTTCCATAAATGTTTATACATATTTATGAATGTTTTTTCTATATTGTTATCCTTACTGAGCATCTAAGCTCACCCCTTTATATGTTTTATTTTTTCCAGGAGGTGAAGAAGTGTATTATGACTAACCAGCATAGATAGTCTAAGGGATATGAGTGTGGCATATGGAGACTATTTTGTCTATGTTTTACATTTTATAATGTAATATAAAACTTATGAATGTATCTATTATTTCTAGGGCAACTAAACTAATTGGTCATTCAAGACATGATCTTTTGTGATCATTCAATTGTTATGTAATAATGCACCAACTGAGGGTAACTAGGGTTAGGGTGTAATAGTTGGTATTAAAGGATTTTTAGTACAAACCATTGAACCTAGATTTAGAAAAACTATGATTAGAGAAAAATACCCTAGGATAGAAATTGATGATTAGTATAGATGAACATCCTAGAATTTTGGTACTATAGATATTTTGTGATTTTTACACACAATACATCCATGTATGGATATGAGCAGGTAGAGGCAGCTCTAGCATAGATGTACCTAGGGGTACAACCCAAAATCACTACTTTGAGCTAGACTCGTACAAGAACTGGTGCTTGACAATGGGCCTTGTTTCACTCTTGGTTATGACACTCCCATGATATATCACTACTAAAAATATGGCTTTTATCAGTGCTCAAAATTGTATTTATCAGCACTAGAAGAAAGCTGATAAAGCCGGCGAAGATAAATGGGGGTCCCCTTTATCAGTGCTCTGAAAAGAGATGAAAAAGACCCCCTTTATCAGCTTTAAAAAAGCGCTGATAAAAGGGGTCTTTTATCAGCGCTAAAACAAAGCACTGATAAAAGGGTCCTTTATCAGTGATTTGTCTTAGCACTGATAAAAGACTCCTATATTAGCGCTTTCATTATCAGCGCTTTTTTAAAAGTGCTGATAAAAGGTAAAAAAATTTAAAAAAATAATAAAAATGAAAAAAATTTAAATAAAATTAAAAAATTTAAATAAAATTTAATTTTTTTTAAAAATACTACCAATCGGGGGGCTTTAATAGCACTTGATCCCCCCTTTTTATAGTTCTTTTATGCCCTTGTACAGCGGCCCACACAACCCCTTGACATTTTAACAGTGCTTTCTCCCACATTCCCCCATGCGCGTGTACCCCTGCCTCCACCAGGATTTGAACTCAAGACCCCCCCCTGCATGCCTATGCCTTTACCACAACTCTATTTTGATTTTTCATCCAATTCATGATATCTCTATATATATATATTTATATATTTAGTTATATTTATTCATATAGTAATATATATTTATATTTATATATATATATATATAGTTATATTAATATATATAGTTATATTAATATATATCTCCCTATATATATATATATATAGTTATTTTATATTCGTATAGTAATATATAATTATTAATTTATATATATATAGTTATATTCACATATATATAGTTATATTAATATATATATATATATATATATATTAATATATATCTCTATTTATATATATATATATAGTTATATTTATTCGTATAGTAATATATATTTATATTAATATATATTTATATATATAGTTATATTAATATATATATAGTGATATTAATTTATATTTATAGTGATATTAATATATATATTTATAGTAATACTAATATATATTTGTAGTTATATTAATATATATATACAGTTAGATTAATATATATATAGTTAGATTAATATATAGGTATATAAATATTCATATATTGGTATTTTAAATAAAATGGATATTAGTTATTATTTACATAAATCTAATATATTTTATATGTAAATATGTTTAATTATTTATTTTAAAATTTTAATTTTTTGGTGTGAATATATAAATAATATGTACATATAGTTATATATTTGATTATAAATAACAGTTCATTATAAAAAATGATAAAATTTCAAATACATAATATCAATATGAATGTAATACCTTGGAATAAATTCAGTCCCCACCAAAAAAAATCCAATAATACCCCCATTAATAAGGCTGAAAATCCTCAAAATGTTAAACAATCGAGGTACCCCGACTAAAAACTCAGTTTTGGAGGCCTAATGGGACTCTTTTGGCCTCAAAAATCCCTTTACTATGGATTTCCCCATTCCCAATGATGTAGAGCTCGTCGCAGGCTTCAATTTGATGTGTGGTAGAGCTCAAATGGACACCGGAATCATAAGTTATGGCCGTTAGAAGTTTGAGTTTCATTTTCAACATATTTTGGATCTTTTTTTAATTTTTTTTTAAATTTTATAGTCTTCAAATTGTTATTAAAGGACTATTAATCTATAATAATTAGAAAATTATTAATTAAAATTATTGTTAAAATTTTTTAAGAATCCATTTTCACTAAATATATTATATATTATGTGTATTAACTGTAAATGTACATTTATACTTATCTAAAATATTTTTAAAAATTATATATTATATTTATATCAATATAACTATATTTATATATTAATATAATAATATTTTTTTTAAGCCGATCCTTTATGAGTGCTTTTAAAAAAAGCACTGATAAAGGGCCCCCTTTATCAACGCTACTAAACAAGCGCTGATAAACGGTGTCCCTTTATCAGCGCTAAAAAAAGCGATGATAAGGGGGGCACTGTGAAAAACTGTTTTTGTGATAGTGTATGCATAACATAATTCTCATTTTCTTTACCAACCATTATTAGGGGTTTATGAGTATATACATTTTGAGAGAAAACATTTTTATGATTATGGATCATATCCATAAACTGTTCAATTTATGTTAACTATATTACATGTTTGGAATTATGTATTGAAATTCATAAACTACTCTAGTATATGTCATTATTTAGAAATGGTCCCTAGTGGAAGGAATGGAAACCATATCAATGAATGTAATCCATGTAGATATTTCCCTCCCACTGAAGATAATTATAGAGGAGATGGTGAAGAAACTGGTGCAGATCATCTTATCACCATATTAGGACAACTCACTCAGGTAATGAATAATAACCTTACCTGTATGGAGCACCCTAATCCACAATGTGGAGGATCAATGTTAGACTGATTCATGAGGCAACAACCACCAACATTCAATTGGAATACAAATCCATTTGTAGTAGGGAAATTGATAAGTTCCTTGAGAATATATCTCACGCATTGGGGAGTAGCGAAAGAGAAAATGTTTTAATGGAATTTTATCACCTCACGGGAGATGCAGATCCATGGTGGTCATTGATTCGAATCACAAAGGAAGATGATGAAGTATAAAATATAAAATGGAGGCAGTTGAAAGAGATTTTCTTAGAAAAATATTTTCTTCATGACCCTCGAGAGGATATTGAAAGGCAATTTTTGTGTTTGAGAGAAAAGGAAGATGAGAGTGTCGCAAAATATGAGGCTATCATTACATGGTTAGTAAGGCATGATATAGATAATATACGTGACCTATGAGGTATGATTGATCATTTCATTGATGGGTTAAAACCATTTCTTAATCGAGTATTAGTCCCACAATCCTTTTCAATGTACAATGATATTGTCTTATGTTCTATCAAGACAGAAATGAAATTCTCTATGTCTTATGACTTTAAATCAATGAATGAGAAGAAGAGATCTGCTAAACAATATGGAAATGGAAATAAGGGGAAGAAGGGAAAAGTTGAATATCCATCCTGAAGTAAATGTTGGAAGAAACACCCCAGTACTTTTCAAATGGGAATAAGAGTCTGTTACAAGTGTGATGAAAAAGGCCAGTAAGCTTGTGATTGCAAGGGGATGAAAGAGGATGTCAATGTTGAATTCTACAATTGCAGAAAAAGGCGGTATTATACAATTGAATGTCCTAAGAACCAAAGAAAACATACCTCAGAAAAGGCCAAGGGATTAAGGCCATGCTTATTATATCACTACTACTGACGTTGAAGCTCTGAAAGATGTGGTGGAAGATAATTTAATGGGTTCCTCAATTTTATCAAATACTTTATTTGATTCTGGATCATTGCATTGTTTCATATCTCCCCAATTTTCTAAGAAAATTAGATATTTCCAATTTGATTTAATAAAGGGGTTTTTAGTCAAAACTCATAAGGGAAGTATCATAGCAACATTGTTTTCTGAATCAGTTCCCTATTAGGACATATAAATGTTCATTATCTATTGATCACATCATCATACCCATGATTGAATTTTATATAATCCATGGTATGGATTTTCTTTCGGACCATGATGCGAAAAAATATTATAAGAAGAAAGAGGATATATTTCTCGATGATGATAAGGAGTACCTTATCATTAGAGTAGAAACGTCACCACCTGATTATTGTCTAGATCCACACACTTTAGCTCAAATAAATTCAATTATTGGGAAGGAAGAGAATGAAATAACTATGTGTGAGGAAATTAATGTCCAAATAGAGGTTGTACCTATTGTGCAAGAATAAGATGATGATTTTCCAGAGGATTTACTTGGACATCCTCCAGAATGAGAAATTTAGATTTCAATTGATTTAATTACTGGTTGAAGGCCCATATCAAAGACCACTAATAGAATTACCACTTTGGAATTAGTGTAACTAAAGATACAACTAGAGGAATTGAGTAAAAAGGAATTTATTCTCCCTAGTGTTTCTCTATGGGGAGCCCCTGTTTTTTTGGTTAAAAAGAAAGACTGATATATGAGGTTGTGCATTGAGTACAGGGAGATCATTGCTATTAAAATAAATAACAAGTATCCCCCACCTCACATTGATTATTTATTAGACCAACATCATGGAGCTAAATATTTTTCAAAGATTGACCTTCGATCTGGATATCATCATTTGTGTGTGAAGAAGGAAGACATTCTGAAAATAGCATTTCGAACCAGTTACGGGCATTACGCGTTTACAGTAATTCCTTTTGGATTGACTAATGCACCATCTATCTTCATCGATCTAATGAATAGAGTCTTCATGGAATATCTTAATGACTTTATTGTGGTATTTATTGATGATATTTTGGTATACTCAAAACGCAACAAAGATTATGAAAATAACTTTTGCATTATCCTAAGAACACTTAGAATAATTGAATTATATGGGAAATTTAGAAAGTGTGAATTCTGGCATTAGAGGATTTCTTTTCATGGCCATATTATCTCTAAGGATGGAATATCTATTGATCTATCAATGACCAAGGCAATCCAAGAATGGCCAGCACCGACAAGTATAACTGAGTTACGTAGTTTTATTGGTTTAGCAGGTTATTATCGACTTTTCATCCAGAAGTTTTCCCAGTTGGGTAACCCATTAACAAAGATCACATGTAAAGTGGTTAAATTTGTTTGGAAAAAAGAGTGTGAAGAATGTTTTCAAGAACTGAAGATAATATTAGTCAATTATCCTATCTTGACACTACCATCCGGGAATGATGGGTTGGTTATTTATAGTGATTCTTCAACGATAGGACTTGGTTGTGTCCTCTTAAAAATGATAGAGTTATTTCCTATACATCACAACAGCTAAAAAATCATAAGAAAAACTATCCTACTCATGATCTTTAGTTAGAAGATGTTATCCTTTCATTTATGATATGGAGAAATTATCTCTATCATGAAAAATGTGAGCTATATGCCGGTCACAAGAGTTTGAAGTATATTTTCTCATAGGAAGATCTCAACATTAGGAAAAACAGATATCATGAACTACTCAAGGATTATGATTTCACAATACACTACCACCCGAGGAATGAATATAAGGTGGATGAAGCTTCGAGCAGAAAGGATCATGGAGTTTCAAATAAGATGATAGTTGAAAGGTATCCTATTTTCATGGATCTAGTGAAAATTGATACGGGAATAATCAAGGAAGGTGAAACATCAATACTTTTTAAAATTGTTTCCAAACAATCTTTACTAGAAAGGATAAAATGTTCTTAGGCTAATGATGAGGACTTTCAAAAGAATATTAAATATGTGAATGATGGGAGATTGATCGACATCATATATAAGGGTGGGATTTTGATATTTGGGAGGAGACATTGTGTTCCAGATATACCTGATCTGAAAAAGGGAATTATTAGATGATGCTCAAAGCTCCAATTTTTCTTTACACCCTGGTAGAACCAAGAATTATAGATATTTTAAGGAACATTTTTGGTGGGACAACATGAATATGGAGATTTCTGATTTTGTGTCACGATGTATGGTTTGTCAACAAGTGAAAGATGGAATGAAACAACTTGGAGGAGTCATACAATGTCTTCCCATACCTAAGTGGAAATGGGATAATATTACGATGGACTTTGTCATGGAGCTACCAAAGACAGCTATAAGGAATGATGCAGATGGGTCATTGTTGATCTTCTTACCAAGTTAGCACATTTTCTTATTATAAGAGAATATTTACCACTTGAACGTTTAGCAAGAATATATATTAATAATGTTTTAAGAGTTAATGGAATACCCCTATCATTTGTTTCTGATCATGATCCCCATTTGAAGTCAAGATTTTGGAAAAGTCTTCAGAAGGCCTTGTATACAGAACTACATTTGAGAACTATCTACCACCCTCAAACTAATAGACAATCAAAACAGACTATTCAATCCTTAGAAGACATATTGAGATCTTCCTCACATGACTTTCAAGGTATGTGGGATCAATATTTACATCTGGTAGAATATTCCTATAACAAAAGCTTCAATTCAAGTATACATATGGCCCCATATGAAGTGATATATATCAAGAGATGTCGCACACTAACCTTTTAGGATGATGTTGGTGAAAGAAAACTCGTATGCCCATAAATTGTTAAACGAACGATGGAAAAGGTGAAGGTTATCTAAACCCATATCAAAGCGGAACAAATTAGGAAGAAGAGTTGTGCTGATAACCGAAGGAAGGATTTTGAATTTCAGGTAGGTTATAATATTTTTTTGAAGGTATCTCCTTGGAAGGGTGTTATACGATTCCCTAAGAAGGATAAATTGAGTCCCAAGTAAATCAAACATTTGATTTTATAGTACGAATTGGGGAAATAGCTTACCATTTTGCAATGTCGTCAATTCTCTCCAAAGTTCATGATGTGTTCCACATATCACTGTTGAGAAAATACATGCCTGACCCAAAGCATGTACTCACCTATGAGAAAATTGAACTGGGACCAGATCTGTCTGTTGTGAAGAGCCTGGAAAAATTCATGATACCAAAGAAAAAGTGTTGAGATTCCCGAATACTCATATGGTAAAAGTTATATGGAGAAACCAAAAGATGGAAGAGGCAGCATGTGATCTTGAGGAACATATGATGAAGAACCACCTGAATCATTTTTTGCATAAATATTCTAAAAATTTTGTGGATGAAATTATTTTAAGGAGGGGAGAATGTAACACCCCAACTTCCATCGCACATTTCCATTTGAATAATACAATAGCTTATGTTGTACACTACTTTGAGTTCAAACACACCACAACCAATCAAACTATTTGTTACGAATAGTAATACCAACTTTTTGAAATTTTATAAACATTATCTTTCACAATGGACTTCATTTTTGGATTTATAATATCAAAATTAGCTTACGATGAATTTTTGGTATATTTTTTGAAACATTCATTTTTTGGGGAATAGTGAAAACACTAAGACATCTTTTAAAATAGAATTTTTATTTAAATATTTATATATTATCTGTAAAAAAAATTAGGTCACAATGGCTACATAATACCAATATAAGTTCAATTTAATTCATTGGAGTCATTTTATAATGAGTTTAGATATATAAAAAATTTATTGAACTTTTAACCGTCTATTACCCACCTCCTAGGAGCATTTTCCAATTTCTAAAAACATAATTTTATGGCATCTTTGAGTTGAATTTAAAAAATCAGAGAGACATGGTTAATATCAGTAAATAAAATGTGGTTCCATATGATGAAAATAATGTTTTTGGTGAATAGTACCTTTTGACTTTTATTTAACCCGATTAAAAGTAAATAGGGTAATTAAGGATAAAAATGATATCATAATTACCCTTACACATGTCCAAACAATATTGTATAAGTATAATTCAACCAAAATAACCTTTGGAATAAAACATTATCCCCTTTGGTTCACATGGATTAGATTAGAACATTTATTATTAATTTATTTAAAGAAGAGTTAAAAGTGTTAAAATCAAAGTATACTAATTAAACCATTTTAATATAGGGTTATACATAAGGTAAATTCAACAATAAATATTAATTAAAAATCTTAAAAAATAGCTTCATAATGGTATTTTATTTATTATTTTTAAAAATTAAATAATTAAATTTATTTATGACATAATGATGATACAATAATTACCTTATTAGTGAAATATTAAAATAAACGATATTATAAATATCCAAATAAATATAACATGAGACTATTAGTGAATTAAACTAATTTTATATGTTAATATGACATGATAGGGTTGATTAAATGAATTTATTTCGATGTAATAATGCTTTTTTGAATTTAACAAAAAAACAAAATACCAAATATTGTAGAAATTAACAAGAAGAGTTTGTAAAACAAATATTATATTAATAATTGATATTCTATTCCAAAAAAAATAAGGATGGTCCAGAGGGATTAGATATTATTATATATGTCATTAATTAATCACTTGAGGTTCACTTTTATTTTTATTGTATGTTTATTATTAATATAATATAAAAATACAATGAGACATGGTAAATGTCAAACTATTTAACTAAGAGTTAAATCTAAAATATAAGGTTAATATAGTGACCCAAACCTGTCTAAAACCTATTGGGTGAGTGGTTGTCGACCCATAACCCCAACATACTTGAAATAAATCATTTTTAATGCATTAGAAATCCAAAATTATTTTATTATAAAATAATATTTCAATCTTTTCATAAGGTGACCCTCACCCCTCTTATAAAAGAAAACTTCCGCTTCTCTCAAATTCACACCTTAAAATCCATTTGGATAGGACATACCTTGCCCAAATATACTCTCAACCATACTCCCATATTCCTAGAGGCTTTCCTATTGTCATAAATCCATCCTATGAAGCCCTTTTGATCAAATCAAAATGAAGAACCCGAAGAAGAGATAAATATTTCATCACAACATTCATGTTATTTCCTTCTTCCACATCCTCTTTCTTTGTTTTTACAACTCTAGAATATTGTATCCAGTATATTATATATACTATGATGTTATTATAAAAATTTTATTACCATATTAATTATTATATCCATCCTATAAAGTACAAAGTCACCATACTTGTGTACGTACAGATTACCGTCTCCATGTCATGGTGTAGTTTGTTATTCAAACACATCATCATTTGGATGGGTATATTAATGAGTATAAATGATGTAAATAATAAATATAACAGGATAATTATTCTTTATTTATAATATACCATCCAATTATATATGATTTTAATATCAAAAGAATGATACTGTCACTCGTGCATACGTAAGGATTACCGTCTCCATGAATGCAATGAAATTCATTCCCCATCTCTTCCATTCAAGACAGATTTTCTAATGATGATTAAAAATAATGTTAAAATACTTAATATCATTCTGAATATGAATAAGATACATCCTATCCATAAAAAAACATTAAATAGGTAACAAATCATATAAAGGAAACAAATTAGTTATCACCTAAAAGGGAGATGCTACTGAAATATCATTCACAATGCCATATTAGAAGATCATATATGATATCATATTTATCTATATAATTCCTAAATAATGTAATAACAATTATTTAACTATTATACTGGAGGTTAACGTACCCTTGACCAAGTAAAAGTACAATTTAGGGGTTAATTTCACAATCTTTTTATTATCCGAGGTTATTTTTATGTAAGAATCTACTAGGACCGCTTTATCATCCACATACGTGTTTTTTAAAAAAATAAATTTCAAAATAGTTTTAATATTTACTATTCAATGGGTTAAAGTCATTTATACCCTTATTTGACCTTATATGTTTTGAATGGAATCTTTTCGTCGTTTTCCAAACATGTTTCTTTATGACCTTTTCGACAAAATTAATGTAAGAATTTTTTTTATCTTATATGGCTGGTGCAACTATTTTACACCGTTATAACATTGTCGAAGCTTCCCTTACAAGCTTATAAGAATATTTTCAAAACAAATTTTTTATTTTCTAATTATATGACTTTAAAATAATTTCAAAATATAATGTTATATTTCTCTAAAAAGTATTTGATTTCATCTATGTCAACATCCATTGATGGATTTTAAGGTTATTTGAAGTTGATTTTTATGATACCAAACTAACATACTGAATTGAAGGTTTTGTGATATGTTTGAATGTGGATGTGTTATTTTTACACCATTCACAGTTTATGGATAATTTATTGGCATTTTGTATGATAATTTTAATATGAATGTTTATGTTGTATATAAACCTTTTCGTGTGAGGAATGCATTGGACATAGTAAGTGACGAGTGGAACCCACTATAGATCCTCGATGAATCGGTAGGACTCATGAGACAAACTAGTGTCTTGGTATAAGGCATTGAAAAAATATTATATGTAGTCTTGGCATAAGGCCTTGACTATGTGGTTATGATGTCTGGAATTATGCATTCTGTCATTTTGAAAGTGGCTATTCATATTACATGTGAGTATTAGACTACTAGAATATCCTTGTTAATATGTAAATGGAATTATTTGATTTTATCTTTTCCATATTATGGTAAATTTCATTTTTGAAAGGATTCAACTTTAGTCTTATACATTTCCTTAAATGTATATGTTTATTTATGAATGTTTCCTCTCTTTTTACCCATACTTTGGATCTGAGATCACCCCTTTCTATGTTTTATTTTTCCTAGGATGTGAAGAGGTATATTATGACTGACCTATAGGGATAGTCTAAGGGATATGAGTGTGGCCTATGGAGACTCTCTTGTTGTAGTTTTTCATTTTATTAGGGAATTTTAATCTTATTAATGTATCTATAATTTCTAAGTCTACTAAACTAATCGGTCATTCGAGACATTATATTTTGTGATCATGCCAATGTTTTTTAATAATTCTCCAACTATGGGTAACTTGGGTTGGGGGGTGTTAAACTATTTATCCTTGGGATGGACATATAATTATATAAACCTAATGTTAATGATAGAGGTAAAATAAAACTATTCATTATAGAATTTACCTAACACCATATAGACCAATGAATATCCTCCCAATGTTTGACCAATGAAATACATGATATAGAAGAATTTACTTGGAACTATTATAATATTTTTATCATCTATGACACCTTAGTGTCAATTCCATTAATATTTAATGAGATTACAAGAAAATTGTGTAACTAAATAGGATGATCTATATAATGAGGGATGTGGAAAAGTAATCCACGATTGGATAATCTCATGGGCCCAAGAAGTCTAGATTTAATCTTTCCAATGATCAATATTTAATGTATTTCTACACCAAACCCACTACCAATCCTCATAAGCCACACTATTATCAAGGGAGGAAGAATAAAAAAATCGATTCTGATGGAGAGTCATTTAATACTATAATTCCATATTGTAATATATTCAAGAAATATTCCATAAAGACAAACTAATATTATATGGTTCAAGTATGGAATATGTGATAGGGTAATTTTGTGGTATAGTTCTTCATTTTATCATTTGTTTTATTAATAATGTCTCGAGTCATGATCATATTATTTTATATAGAATATTTTATGAATCTATATAATTTACCAATCTTCAATAAGTATAAATTTTATTACATTAAATGATGGTTATAACTCTCTACCCCTTTTATGGGCCTAGGGAAATTATTCCAATAAGATCTTATACATAATGATTCTAATTTGAGGGGGCCACCATAAATTATATTTTTTTGAGAAGCCTAATAATACTTCACAATAATTGTATCCATTATAAAACTAATTCATGTTAGTCAAAGAGTCTACTAATTAGTTCTTGTATTATAATACTACATGCCCTCTTCGAACTATTGTGACCTCTCAATGAACTCTCAGAATCAACCTAAGCATATCCCGGAAACTTATTTCAAGACCATTCTGAAGAAACATTTTCCACAAACATCCTCATTAACATATCCTATGGGTATTAAAATTATATGGAGTATCTAAAGCCTTTCGATAGAGCAATGATTTCATTTTAGGCCACATTATCTAATTGTTCAAAATTTAAGGGCATACTTTTCATAATCCGTACACACTGAAACCACTCCTACTTCAATATTTGAGATGTGTTTAACCCTAAAATACAACTATTAATATACCGATGGTTTTCAATTAGCACTAAAAATATTCAGAACACATATAAGAGGGATTGACTTCATGAATTCCAATCATAAGGCAATGTAATGAAAAAACAAATACATATATTTTTATAATTGGTTATAAATATTATAAAAAACCAATTATTAATATCATTAATAATATTAAATAATGAAATATATAAGAATAGGATCCAAAATTACAATCATGTTTCTTAACCAATAGCTTGTTAATATCAATAAAACTATCCTTAAAGACCACTCAGGAAAATAGTAAAGGTATAAGAAATTGGTGGTATTCAATAGGTTCATACTTCTAAACATGTAAATATCTATGTGACATTGATGTGTTGGGATCAATATGTTTGAGATAATATTTATTAGAGAAAAAAGTAAACATGAATAGGGATTATGTTTGTAATAAAGGTGAAAAGAATATATTTTTTTATAATTACATACCTATAATATTTATCTACATCACTCTCGTTAATTAAATTTAATCAATATTCCACAATTATAATTTTTTTGATATATAATATTCTAAACCATATTAAAATAAGGAAATAATGTATGGAAATTAATCCCTATATTTATAGTCATCATAATCATTCAACCATTTTAAAATGTCAACCACATTCCCTTGATAATCACAATGCAACCATATCTACAAATCCATTACCATTATACCACTACCACATCACTATAGTCATCACATTCCCACCAATGTCGCAATAGTGTAATTACAACTATAGTGAATCTCCCACCACATCACCACATTATCAACTCATTCAGTCTTGTTATAAAAATGTTCCATCCCAACCTGATACATGACATAAATGTGATGTCTCAACCGGGGTTCCACACATCGGTTCCCCTTGCTGATTAGATACATGAACTCTAACAGGCCTCCTCATACACCAAAGGCTATTAACTAGAAGCAAGTTTCTCAATAAATCCTAGGAATTCTATACTGTCTTAATCAGAGTAATCCAACAGAAGAACTAAATAAAAAAATATCCATTTATTAATAACCAATATCCAAAATAATACGGATATCCATACATACCAATATCAAAGGATGGAAGTAACATGTATAACAAACAAAAAAACAATATATATGTCATTCCATATACATTTCAAGTGTTAATAGGATAAAACTTGAATAAATTAATACCCTAAAAACACGCTTATGAGTTATGACACCATATTTGGTTCCCTCATCCATGCTCCAACCTAATATGTCCATCTTATTTTTGGATCTTTCCCTTCTCATAACATGAAAACATGTAGCGTATTTGGTTACTAATCAGACTTTCCATGTTGGGTGTTAGTACAACTTAGTTGGCCACCACCAATTGTTTCTAAAACAATATCCATAATATAAAAGTTAATTTAGTTGTATAAATAATCATATATGATAATGTAAACATCTATCACATTTCATTATCCATTATTTAACACATAAATTACATGGGTTCATTATTACACCTAAAACATCAAAACTAGATTTGGCCAATGCTGGTGTCCGGACCATATCACATAGATAATCATAAATCAAATAACTCATGGTATTTTATTTATTATATCATTTCAATTAATATCACATCGATATACAACCATAGTCCAATAAAAAAAACATGTGTGTAGAATTTCATATCTAGAACCCCATGGGTATTTGGAGCATCATTACAAATCCAACGCCTCATGGGTTTATGGTGAATCAATATATGTCCCATAAAATAAGATTCAAATGCATGAATTTTTCACTCTATGGACATTTTGAGCATCATTATATGTCACACACTTATATTTAAATCAATCCAATATATCAAATATTTCAAAAATATATCAAATATATACAACTTATCAAGTATAATCATCATTAATAATCTTATAAATATTTCACATGATGGTATACCATTTCAATTACTAAAACATGTATGGTTCAACACTGTAATCCGATGGAATAATACAAACAAATCACAATTAAACCATTTATCAACATTTACTCACATAACCAAGTTACTCTTCAAGGTTAATAAAAACATACCTTCATTAAAATGTTTATTAAATTATATATCCAAAAAAAATATCAAATTATACAATCCGATTTAGTATATCGATTGCATAAATCCAATATCCAATCAATTTCAAAATCACATCATTCTATTAATTAAATAACCAATTAATTAAAAAAAATTAAGATGTGATTTTCCAACAATTTCTATTTCTATTTATCAATTCCATACAGACAATTATTATCAACACTATGGGATTTTAAATTTAGACCACATACTTAGAGATTGTTGAGGAGTGTTCACCAAACCAGAAATCTCAAAAATATAGTAGAGCATTCAATTTCAAAATGAAAAATGTGATCTAGATCAAACAAATTGATCCACGGTCAAACAGATTATGGTCTATAAAAACCCAGATTATATCCATCTTCAAATGGAAATAAAACATTTTAGTTAATCTTAAAAGAGATACGAGGGAGAGGGGAAACCACACATTATGGGATTTCTTACTGAGAGAGGTATAGAAGTATTAATCAAATCAACAATTTATAAAGAACAATGTTAAAAAATCCTTAGAATACTCTCTGTAACCTATAGAAAATGAGTTAAAACATCTTATGTTGAGTGGGGGAGGATTATGGTAAATTTGGGGGGTTCATGAATTTTAAAATAACAATTCTGATAAATAAATCCTCCAAAAAACGTTTCATAGGAAGGGGTGTAGAGTTTTCTAAACCATATTCCCTAGCCATGTGAATACTATAAGGGGTTTATGATTTATACTAATTAGGTGTGTGTTTTGACAAAATTTTCACCAACCATGCAATAATCATCTTCTTTGGGATGCATAATTCCTTGGGAGTAGGTGCATGGTTTGGGAAAACTGTGTACCAACTGTGCAGTACCCCAATATCCTCGAGAAATTCCAAATAATCTCAAAAGAACATGAAAAAATCCATCAAACGTATATGAAATTATTTTTAATGGATCACCCTTAAATCAGATCAATAAATCTCCAAACAAACATAGGATCTGGAAATCTCCCCACATCACAATAGACCTCACTTGAGATATACTACCAAGAATCTCTATGATTTTAAATTAAATTGATCAGGAAACTGATCCTACATATATTATTATCTATCACAATTTTCCTCATGAACACAAACATACTTCCACATTACATTAACTGTCAACATGGTCATTAGCTATAATATATTCTCATTGCGATCCAAAATACGTATTAAATGACTCTCTAAGGACACATCGGTCTCAAGCTCAACATCAACCACATAATTTAAAAAAGATGGGTCATGGTGAAACTTATGAAGTAGTGATACCTAAGAAACATCATTCATATCACCATAACTATTTGGAAGAGACAAAATGTATTCTAATGGGCTTATTTTATCCACAACCTCATACGGTCCAACAAAACTGCTAACAACTTTCTCTATCTCTAATTCCAATAGTTACCAATTGTAGGTTACACCTGAGGAATGCATAATCACCCACTGTAAACTCAATGGGTCATTGAAATATATAATATATGGATTTTTTCTATAATGGGTTGTGGTCATATGTTTCTGATTCAGTTGAGCCTTCTCTAACATTTCCTCTACGAGACTCCATCCCAACAACTCTAACTCACTAGCCTTCATCCATCATAGAGATGGATTGCATGGATTACCATAATGTCCCTCATATAGTTCCATCAGAATAGTCACATGATAACTATTTTTACAGTAATAATCCCCAAGTTCAAAGACATTATCCCAAGACCCACTAAATTCCATAACACATGCTCATAGAATATCTTCTAAAACCTATATAGTACATTATGATTGTGCATTTTTTGTGGGTGGAAAGTCATACTAGTAGTAACTAAGTATCGGGAGCACTTTGTATATCATTCCAGAATTTTGAAGTGAAGCATGGGTCCGAGAATGAAGCATTACTCGATGAAACCCCTTACAGATATACTACCTCCCCAATGTACATGTCTCCCAACTAGTCCACTAAGAAAGTATCTGGTTGAAAAGTGTACTATCATGTCATGAACCATGCAATTTAATTCTTCATACCCTTCCACTAATACAGTTGTTATAGGTCATAGTATATTTTGGTCAAACTCATATGCACCATCCTCTTTAATTCATGAAATTCACACATAAACACCTATCATATATTTTTAGGCACAATAATGCGGTTCTTGACATAGATTATCTCATCCTCATATATTGTCTAATATGAAGTTTACTACCTACCTTCAAGGCTTTCCATCAAGGCCAGACACTCTTTATGATCATATTGTCTATCTTTGATCCATTTTAGAAGTGTATACTTGATTTAAACCGATTCAAGGTTCATCTAGTCCGGGCCCTCCGGAACCCCAACATGCATCTTAGCCACCAATGTCATTATAATCAACACACAACTAGACTCTTGAACTAACAAAGTCAAATTTTTTAATTCTTAAAGAATCAACAACACATTTTCTCCTCCATGTCATATATGGAAGATCAAAATAAAATTGCATCATATACTCATCCCATCTCCACTAAAAAATATTCATGTCTCATTGGAAAAATATATACATTATTCTATTGTGACTGGAATACATAGTAAAAATTTTAGATAATAGATAATGTCTTCGAAACATTATGGAATAAACCACTGTTGCTAAACCATGTTCATGTATAGGGAAATTATGATCATGTGGACTCAACTACCATGACCATATGCCAAAACCCAACACCCTATATCAATAATATTGCATTCCCAATCCCAGATTCATCATAAAACATTGTATAATCCTCCTTAGGCTCAGGTAAGGTCAATATCGGTGTGATATTCAATCAATTATTTAACTCCTTGAAGGAATTATCACATTCACCAGACTATTCAATATTAACTCAATTATAGGTCACTAAATAATATAGTGTTTCAATGATTTAAAAGCATGCGATGAATCTTTGAGAATAGCCTACTGACCCAAGAAATCTACCTATATAGAAAAACAGTGTTTAGATTCTCCCAAGAAACTAGTAGCATCACAATTTCTAGTTACACTAACACACCATCCTTTAGGATAAGGTGACCCGTGAAATGTACTTATTCAATACAAAATTGATAATTAGATAACATGTAATATAGAAAATTCCCTCTTAGTGTACTCATGATGATGTCAATATACTGGGAAATATTTTTATGAGTCTTGGAGTACACAAATATTTCATCCATAAACACTTCCACAAATTGATCCAGGTATGTGTTGAGGATTCTATTCAGAAATTCCATAAAAAGTGTTTCAGCATTTATCCACCAAACAACATCAAAAAAATGTAAAAAAGGGTAAAAATACTTCTAAAATTATACTAAGGTATGTGAGATGATGAAACTCTCTATAGAGGATTCCCCAAACTCAGTTTAATCATATAGAACACATATGATCCAATAAACTATTCAATCAGATAATCGATACATGAAAGATGATATCGGTTAGTCACATTCATCTATTTTAACTTCTTGTAATCAACCCAAAAGAACAAGGTCTCATCATCCTTCTAAGAAAATAGTACTGTAGAACACCACTACAATGTACTTGGATGTATAAAACTCTATCCTATAAACTCTTATTTTTGATTCCTGGTCATTTAATGATATATTTGTTCAATTAAATAATGTATAATTAAAATTGGTTCAACTCTATGATTAATATCAATAGTAAACTCAATATCCCTCTCATGTGGAGGATTGAGAATTACTTAGGAAACACATGTTGGATTTTTTCTGATATATGTTGAATGAAATCCTCCTTCACACCCCATCATCTGTCATTATACATGAATCCAGGATGTGAGATCCGCCAATTACTAATGAAATTTCCCTGAATGGCCCTCCATGATATCCCACTCTCCATATTGGACATAATTATTACCCAAAGGAGATTTAATTTTCACTCTACTATGGTCATAGTAAATGTGGTCTTTGTTTGATACTGAAAAATACATTCCCAAAATCCATTCAAATAATAAAATATATAGTATGTACAGATCCCATAAATGGATACTCACTACCATTTAGTGAGAAATCCTTGGAAAAAAATGTCGCTCGAAAGTAAACCAATTAGTGTATCTATTTTCATAACCCTTCTCAAACCCCCCTTAAAAATTGAATCATTAAAATGTTGGGTATATATAATGTAATGATAGGTACTGGAATCAAATAACCCATTAAAATGAATGGAAGATACATGAATATTACATCTACCAGTCGATGTTCTAGGCTCACTATCCACATGTGAAGGCTAAAATGCATGCAACTGTCTTTCCTATATTCCATGTGATGTAGTTCAAGTCCCATAAGATCTACCACTATGTTGAAATGGGAAATGTTTCCCAGAAGTACTGTGCCTACTACCTCTATCTAAATGTCTATTAGAACACCATTTTCTAGACTAATGTGGGTAAAATACCCCCTTCCAACACTATGATTCTACCGAGCTCTTCCATAATTAACCATAATTCATGGGTTATTGCAAAACCATTTTATATGTACCACCATACTAAAAGCTTGACACTATACTAGTGATCAGGGAATATTTCTATGAATATGACCCATCCTACAGTACTGGTGGAAGGTTAGTTGATTAAGGTCCTTAGTAACAACCTTTTACCTCCAGCCACTCTTCTCGTTATCACCATGACCGAAATTTTAATAGAGACTCTTCCTATCCATTAAGGACGTACCTCCAATCCATCCAAGAGAAATTATATACCCTCTAATAGAATCCTCCATTGAGTTCCACATAGATATGAGGGCCTCAATCAAGAAATTAGAAATCCTTTTCATCTAGGGTATTTCTAATCGGAACATGATGTAGAATTTAATCCCATACAGAAACTATTTTTTCATAGTAGCCTCATCCTCTACCAATGTTGGAACTATGTACTTAAAATCAATAAAGAGTCATACATATTCCATCATTGACATACTCCCCGTAGTCCACTATATGAACATAGCTTCTCTCTCTGGCATAAGCATGTCATGGTAACAGTTCTCGAGTAACTTATCTTAAATTTCCTTCTACTCCATATTGTCCAGTTGTCCTTCTTGAGTCTGGATATCACACCAATGCTTCACTAGACAATGTAACATATGTGAATCTAATTTTACTTTTTTTTCTCAACTAGACGTTCAATGTGGTCAAGGTCCATCTATATATACTCTGTCTAGGACCCTTGTTCCTCTTTCCCACAAAATCAAGCTAATATCGGAGTGTGATACAACTAGAACTCATATATCAGGTATAACATAACCTTCAAATCCTTCCTAGGGTCAGTTCTCATAAACATCATAAAAAAGAAAATGTCCATGAAACTACTCTCTAGCCTCCTCTCATGGAACAATCGGTGCAACATGTTCCACTACTTTAGGAATATTTCCATTATTATTCTCCTATCATCCAATAAAATAGTGTTATCATTGAAGAATAACTCTACAATTGAAAAAGAGTCATCTTAGTAAACATAAAACATCATTGACACAAATTAATGGATTCACATTAAGCCCCAACATTTTATCCCCCATTACCTACCCCAAGATAAAGCATAAGGTTCTACCACTACCCTTAATACTTCTCAATCAGGGTTCACATAGGATAATACACATTCACAACTCATGTTTCTCATTAGACACTAATTTTAAGCATTTCTTTTCATTTTATGATTTTTAATTACATATTTATAACCATTATCAGCATAAATATAGAAGCAAGGAAAATCATTTCAATTTCAAAAACATTCCCAAAAACATATTTTCCCTGAGTTCCAGAAAATTATGCATGTCACAATAATTAATTAGTGCCAATAATTATGAATTCTTACTGAACTGTCATTTCATACTAGGACATGGGTAAAATCTCAAAAATTATTAGAATGTAATAACATTTTACACAAGTGCATCCATCAAGGTTAAATAACATTCAATCATAACAACATGCATCAATAATAAAAACACCGCTAGGGGTAATTGGATTTTCAACCATACAAGGCATAACAAATCCCATGATTGAGCTCATGACCGAGTGTCGACTCTTCCTAGTCTACTATGTACCATTAAAAATAGTAAGAAAAAAGATAAATGAAAATTGAGGAGACTCTAACACAACTTTGTGATTTCCCGACCCAGGTTCCACACACAGGTTCCCATATCTTGTCAGTTACATGACCCCAACCATGCATCCCCATACACCATAGGCTATAGACTTGTAGTGAGGGTATAATATAAATCATGGGGATTCTATACCCACTTTATTAGGTTAATATAATAGTGGAATTAAATAAACAATATCTAATTAATAATAAGAAAAAACTATAATAACATCATCATCCATATATTTGAATATCGATGGATAAACCAAAAGATAGGGAACTAACAATAACTAAAATAGTTTATAGGCCATTCCATATATGTGTTATGTGTCCTTATGAAAATCCAAAATTAATAAAGACACTAAAAAATCCCATGGAGGTTCTGATAGCATGTCTACTTCAATCATCCATACTCTATCAAAACTCACCCATCTAAAATTGGGCTCTTTCACTTATCTTGTCCCTCAAACATGTTGTTTGTTTGAGCATTGATCAGGCATCCTGAGTAGGAAGTGAGTAAAAATAATTAGTCCACAAAAATAATTTCTAAAAAAATATATAGTCTATTAGGGTGTGTGTAACTATATAGATAATAATTTTCAATAAAGTACATAGTTATCATATTTCATTATTCTATTATTATGCACATAAATTAAATTGGTTCACATTGACACCTAAACCATCAATACTTGCTTCGATCCATGTAGAAGTATGAACCATATAATTGAGATATTCACAATTCACATTACTCATGGGTTTTCATTTATCATTTCATTTCAATTTATATCATGGACATTTGTAACCACGGTCTAATGCCAATATCGTAGGAGTACCATGTTAGGGTTAGAAAAACAAGGGTATTTAGGTCAAAAATCCATGTCTTATACAATAATATACATATTCATTAATTTTAAATTCGATGTGTACTTGGAGCATTAGTTTTTGTCCAATGAAGTTATTTAAATAAATCCATCATATCACATATATCAGGGTTAATTATCATTAACCATATTACAAACATTTCACATTATCATATACAATTTCAATTATAAAAAAAATCATAGTTCAACAAATTAATCAGATGTAATAATTGAAAAAATCACCATTAAACTATTTATCAACATTAAATAACCTTACCTATTAACCCATCATAATTAAGATAAACATCCCTCTATTCCCATTATCAATAAATTAAATATATCTATAATTGACCAATTATAAAATTCAATTTAATTGACCAATTCAATAAACATAATAACACATCAATTTCATCATCACAACATTCCATTACTTAATTAAAAAATTAATTAATCCTATTCAAGACACAATTTCCAGAAATGGAAAAATCTATTTCACAATTCCACACATGGAATTATTATCATAAATATGGGATTTACTATTTATACCATCTACCAAAGGATCATTGGCATGAATTCTCCAAATCAAAAATCCCAAACAAGATGTGGAACATTCAATTTCACAATGAGGAATGAGATCTAGTTCCAAAACCTAGAACAAAGAAAAATTATATTAAGTTCCATAAAAACCTATATCCAAAACAAATCCAATAGGGAATAAAACATTTCCCTTCATCTATAAATAGTGGTACGAGATAGAGAGAGAGATAGGAAACCACACTAATTGGGGTTTCTTACTTGTAGAGGTTAAAATATGTCAAATAGATCATTCATTCATCAGGAACATTGTTCTAAAAGACTTGTATTCATCTAAAAACCCACTAAAAATAGAGGTAACATATTATTCCATGAGAGGGTAAATGATGGATAATGATTATAGGTTAGGGAATTTTAAAATAAAAATTCATAAAAATTAGTCCGACATGCACGTTTCCAAGGAATGGGTTCATGGATTTCAAAACTGTGTTTCCTAAACAGAAAAATCATCTTAGTGTCTCATAGTTTTTACTAAGAGGAAAAAATGTATTGAAACTTGTGCTAGAATCACGTAGTCCCCTTCTCCCTTGGGTTGGACAATTTTCTGGTGGTAGGTGCATGGTTTGGGAAAACGGTGCGCCAACCGTGTAATGAAACGTTTTCCTCCAAAACGATCAAATTTCACTCAAAAAAATTACAAAACCCCAAGAAATATCAAAATAACTGTTAAAGTGGTCCCATAAATGTTATTGAGACATCTCAAGATATGTTCACATCTTACAATACCCCTATGTCATCACAGCCTATTGATATGTGTTAATGTCAAAGCCTTGGGAAATTATAACCCCTCAGTATGTGAATGTGTCATAACCATTGGCCATTATAGACAATATATATAGTAATGATATCCCATGTGATTATATGAATCATGATCGGGAGTATAATCAATTATATATTTTTTATGTTTATCCATGTCATTTTCATTATCCATTAAAGTCATTGTGTCAATGCACTGTGCCTTGTACAATTTTTTATGGTATGAATACACATTATGTGTCTTTGTTTCAATCCAAATTTTCCAAATATTAATAATTCGATATTAAATTTTTTATGTAAAATTTTATTTAATAGAAAAAAAATTCTCTCTTCATTATTTTTATGTCAAAATATAATTTTTAAAATAATTTTACTGGCATAAGTATTTAATGTGATAAATTGATCAAATTACCTTCAATTTTAAATATATATAATTTAGGGTCAAAATTTATTTTTGTGAGGAATTAATTATATCAATATTCCAGGGTATTAATTGGATATTTAATTTTTCCAATTCTTTTTTAATTATTATTTTTTTAATGGAAACTCATGGGTTAATATTTACCACAATCTCATTTTGATTTTTGGATTTACATTATAAAAGTATTTTTCAAATGGGTTTTTAAAATAATTTTAGTGATTTCTAAGATAATTTTCAATTTATAAGAGTTTCCATTTCCTAATTATTATTTTTAGTAGGAAGAAATATAAATATCTGTTAATTTAGTAGTATTTTTGTATGACTTTCTCAAGGACATGTAAGTATTTTTTTCCAAAACAATATGGCCTTACATGTGGTCATTGTATGATATTTAAAGAATCCTCATGAGGCTAAAAATTATTATTATACATATGATGTAATTTTATTTATGAATTTTAAAATCTAGATAAATTTTCCCAAAACATATCCCAAATAAATCTACCCAAAATAATAATAATTCTTCTACCATTCATCAAAATTTAGACCTGAGGATCAACCAAACCCAATGATGTATCAATGGAGCTTGATCCAACAGATTGAAAAAGAATTAAATCCTAGGCCAACCATGACTAAAATATATTAATAGAGAAATAAATTCTATGTAACACCCCAAAGATCCACAGTACGTTTCCTTTGAATAATGCAATATATTGCATTGTATGTAACTTCGAGTTCAAACACACCACAACCATTCAAACTAGCCGTTATGAATAGTAATACCCAATTTTTTAAATATTATAAATTTTACCTTTCAAAATGGACTTCATTTTTTGATTCGGAATATCAAAATTATTTTTGGGTGAATTTTTGGTATTTTTCTGAAAATATGCAATTTTTGATGAATAGTGAAAAGCATTGAGTTATTATTTAAAACAGAATTTTTATTTAAAAAACTATTTCTTTTGTTTAAATTTTTTTAGGTCATAATAGATACATAATACCTATATATGTTCAATTTAATTAATTGGAGACGTTTTATAATGAGTTTAGATATATAAAAATTGTATTGAACTTTTTACCGTCTATTACCCTCCTCCTAGGAGATTTTGAAAATTTTCATAAAACATTATTTTAACACTTATTTGAGTTTAATTTAAAATATCCAAGAGATATGGTTAATATCATTATGTAAAATGTGGTTCAATAAGTTGAAAATAATTTTTTCTAAATAGTAACTTTTGAATTTTATTTACCATGGTAAAAAGTAAATAGGGTAATTAAGGGTAAAAATGATATCATAATTACCCTAACACATGTTCTAATTCTATTGGATAAGTATAATTCGACAAAAAACAACCTTAGGAATAAAATATGATCCTCTTTGTTCCACTTGGATTAGATTAGGAAATTTATTATTATTTTATTTATAGAATTGTTAAAAGAGTTAAATGAACAGTTCAATAACGGAACCCTTTTTAATATAGGGTTATATACAATATAAATTGGACTATAAATATTCCTTAGAATTATAAAAATATTTACTCTATAATGGTATTTTTTTTATAATTTTTAGACATTTAATAATTTAATTTATTTATGACACAATGATGATGTGGAAATTACATTATTAATGAATAATTAAAATAATATATATTATAAATATCCAAATAAATTTAAATTGATAATTTTGTTGAATTCAACTAATTTTATATGTTAATATTACATGTTATGTTTTTTTAAATAAATTTCATTCAAAGTGATAAAGTTTTTATGGCTATAAAAAATCATATACTAAATAGTGTCAAAATTAACGTAATTGAGTATTTAAAACAAATAATATATTATTAATTGATATCATTTTCCTAAAAATATAAGTTTCTTCCAAAGGAATTAGATAAGTTTATATATATAATGAACCACTTGGGGTTCTGTCGGCTTGTTATAGTATTTTTATTAACCATATAATAAAAAAATATAAAGAGACATGGTAAATGTAAAACTATTTATCTAAGAGTTAAATCTAAAATATAAGGTTAATATGATAACCTAAACTGGTCTAAAACCTATTGGTTTAGAGGATTTCAACCCATCATCACCTTATCCTACAAATAATTTATTTTGGTCCAATTATACACCGAAAAGTATTTTATTATAAAATCAAATTCCAAGATTTTCCTAAATCGACCCCCACCTCTATTATAAAAGGGAACATACACTTATTTTAATTCAACACCTACAAATCCAGTTGGCTCATCCAAAACCTGAATAAATATCCTCCCAACATTCCTTCCTTCATTATAGAGGCCTTCTGTTGTTCATAAAGCTACCCTATGAAGCCCGTTTGATCAAATTAGAAGGAAGAACCCAAAGAAGATGTAAATATTTCATCACCTCTTTCAAGTTATTTTACGTTTCTACATCATCTTTGATTTTTTTCCATTCTAAAATAATAACTCTAGTATCTTATAAATACTGTGATGTTATTAATAAAATTTTACAACCATATTCATTATTATATCCAACATATGAATGACAATGTCACCATACTTGCGTATGTACAGCTTGTCGTGTCCACAAACACGATGAGATTCAAACCCCATCATAATCATTCAAGAATAATTTTTCATTTTATGATTCAATATAATTTTTATGAACATAATATCCTTGTGTATATGAATCAAATACATACTATTCATAACAAACATGGATTACATAACCAAGCATATAATGGAAAATGAATCAGTTGACATCCAAAAAGATGATACTATTAAAATATTATTACAATGCAATATTAGAAGATCATATATGATATCATCTTTACGTATATGGTTCTTGTATAATATAATAAAAATTATTTAACTATTATAAAAAAGGTTAACATACCACCAACCACGGAAAATTACGAGGTATGTTTTATTTTCAAAATCTCCTTATTATCCGAGATTGTTTTTACATAAGTATCTACTATGACATCTTCATCAACCACAACTGTGTTTGCATAAAAATTTAATTCAAAACATTTTTAATATTTACAATATTTTGGGTTAAAGTCATTTATACCCTTAATTGACCGTATATGTTTTAAAATGAATGTTTATATCGTTTACCAAACAATGTACTTTATGACATTTTAGTCACAATTAAGGTAAGAATGTCCTTTTTTACCTTACATGGAAGGTGTGGCTATTTTCCACCATTATATCAACTTTGAAGCTTTCAATTAAAGATTATAAGAATATTTTCAAAATAAATGTTTTCTTGTGTAATTATATAACATTTAAATGATTTCAAAATATAAAGAGATATTTCTCTAAAACATTTTTGATTTCATCTATGTCAACATCCATTGATGGATTTTAAGCTTGCTTGATGTTGATTTATTATGATAAAAAACATCCATATTTTATTGATGTTTTTGTGTTATATATTAAATTGGATATGTTATTTTTTCACCATTAATTTTTTATAGATAAAGTATTGACATTTTGTATGCTAGTTTTAATATGATTGTTCATTTTATGTTTAAACCTTTTTATATAAGTATTGAATTGGACTTAGTATGTGATGGGTGGAGCTCGATATAGCTCCACGATGCATCGGTAGGTCTCATGAGACAAACTAGTGTATTTGAATAAGGTCTTGACAAAATATTATTTGTAGTCTTAGCACAAGTCCCTAACTATTTGGTTATGAAGTCTCGCATTATTCATTCCATCATTATGAAAGTGGATATTGATATTTCATGTGATTATTCGACAGGTGGATCTCCATGTGAATAAGTAAATGGAATTATTTGATTTCATATTTTCAATATTATTATGAAGTTTATGTTTGAAAGGATTTCGTTTTATTCTTATACATTTCCCTAAATGTTTTTTATAATTTAAGAATGTTTTTTCATCATTGTTATACCTACTAAGAATATGAGCTCACCCCTTTCTATGTATTATTTTTACCAGGATGTGAGGATGTCTTTTATAGTTGAACTGTAGGTTTAGGATAAGGATATAATTGTGTTAATAAGGCTATAAAATGTTGTTAATGTTTTTATTTATTGATGTAATGTAAAACATTTGAATGTATCTAATACATACTAGGCTAATAAACAGATTGGTATTTTGGGATTTAATCCCTTTTGAACCTGGTAATGTTATGTAATAGTGCACCAACTATGGGTAACTACGTTCAGGGAGTTACAGTTGGTTTCAGAGGATGTTTAGTACTAACCATGGAAACTATATTTAGAAAATCATTGATTAGAGAAGATTAACATAAGATATACTTCGATGAATAGTATAGAAGAACTTCCTAGAGTTTTGGTACTATAGAGATTTTGTGTGTTTTCTAAGAAACACATCCCTATCTAGATAAGAGTATGTAAAGGCGGCTTAGGCACAGATGTACCAAGGGGTAAAACATAAAAACACTGATTTGAGAAAGACTCGAATAGGAACTGGTGCACGAAAATGGGCCTTGTTTCACTCATGGTTATCAAATCTCGTGGTATATACTTATTATAATTCAAATTTTCATTACAAACCATTATAAAGGGTTTATGAGTATATACTTTCTCAAAGAAAACATTTTTATATTTATGGATTATATCCATAAACTGTTCAATTTATGTTAAGTATTTAACATGTTCGGAATTATTTATTGCAGTTCATAAAATAATATACTATATGTCATTTTTTAGAAATGGCGCCTAGTGGAAGGAATAGAAACTGTATCAATGCATGTAACATGTAGAGATTTCCCTCCCACCAAAGATAATTATAGTGGAGCTAGTGATGTAGCTAGTGCTGATCATCTTATCACCATATTGGGACAACTCACTAATGTTATGAATAATAACCTTACCTATATGGAGCACCCTGATCCACAACATTGAGGATCAATGTTAGACGGCTTCATGAGGCAAAAACCACCAAAATCCAATAGGAGTCGAAATCCGTTAGTAGCTGATCAATGGATATGTTCCTTAGAGAAAATAAATAATTCTTTGGGGAGTAGCCAAAGGGAAAAATATGTCATGGAATTTTATCTCCTCACCGAAGATACAAAACAATAGTGGTCATCCATTAAGAAAAAAATGGACGATAAAGAAGTATGAAGTATTGAATGGATAAAGTATATAGTGTTTTTCATTGAAAAATAATTTCCTCATGACCATCGAGTGGATATGGATATGCTATTTCTGTGTTTGAGACAAAATGAGGATGATAATGTTTCAAATTATGAGGCTAACTTTACAAGGTTAGAAAGTCATGCTGAAGATTATATACATAACCCAAGAAGTAATATTGAACGTTTATTTGATGCGTAAAAACAATTCCTCCATCGAGCATTACTGTCACAATCCTTCTCATCGTATGAAGTTATTTCCTCATGTGCTATCAAGCTAGAAAATGAATTATCTATGTCTTATGACTTTAATGTAATGTAATAGAAGAATTGATCTGCTGAACACTCTGGGAAAGGAAACAAGGAAATAGAGAATAAGGGAAGAGTTGAATTTCCACCCTGTGATAATTTTTTAATAAATCACCCCGGTTCCTATCTAAAATGAAAAGGAGTATATTACAAATGTGGACATAAAGACCATCTTGCTAGTGATTGTATGGGGAAGAAAGAAGCTACCAATGTTCAATTCTACAATTGGATGGAGATGGTACATTATTCAAATGAATTTCCTAAGCTCCAGGGAGACATACCTCAGAAAAGTCCAAGGGATCAGTGCCATGATTACGCGATCACTATTGCTAAGGTTGAAGCTCCAAAAGATGTGGTGGTAGTTAATTAAATGGATTCCTCATGTTAAGAAAATGCTTTATTTGATTCAAGATCATCACATTATTTCATATCATTGTAGTTTTCTAAGAAAATTAGATATTTACAATTTGATTTAATAAGGGAGTTGTCAGTCAAAACTCCTAATGGAAGTATCATTGCAACAATGTTTTGTGAATAATTCCCCATTAAGGCGTATAAATGATATTTATCTACTAATATAATCATCATAATAATGATTAAAATTGATATAATCATTGGAATGGATTGGATTTTGGACCATTATGTGAAAAAGTTTTGTAAGAAGAAGGAGGATACAATTTTCAATGATGATATGGAGTACCTTATCATTAGAGAAAAAATTCTGCCATCTAATTCTTATCTAGATCCACAACCAATAGCTCTACTAAATTAAATTTTTGGGGAGGATGAGAATTAAATAATTAGGTTGAGTAAAATAATGTTCCAAAAGTGTACATACCTATCATTCAAGAATATGTTTAGTGTTTCCAAAGGATTTAACTAGACATCCTCTAGAATGAGAAATTGAGTTTTCCATTGATTTAATTCTTGGTTCAAGGCCCATATCAAATACCACTTATAGAATGGACAATATGAAATTAGTTGAACTAAAGAAACAACAAGAGGAATTGAGTAATAAAAGATTTATTCACCCCAATGATTTTCCATGGGGAGCCCCAGATCTTTTTGTTAAGAAGAAAGATGGATCTATGAGGTTCTGCATTAACTATAGAGAGATCAATGATATAACAATAAAGAACAAGTATCCCCTACCTCTCATTGACGATTTATTTGACAAACTTCATGGAGGTAAATATTTTTCAAATATTGACCTTCAATCTGGATATCATTAGTTGTGTGTGAAGAAGGAAGACATTCTCAAAACTGCATTTTGAATCATGTACGGGCATTACAATTTTACAGTAATGCTTTTTGGATTGAATTATGCACCCTCAGACTTCATGGATCTAATGAGTAGATTTTTCAAGAAATATATTGATGACATTGGTGTGGTATTTATTGATTATATCTTGGTATACTCCAAAATCTACTAAGATCATTAAAATCACTTGTGAATTATTCTAAAGGAACTGAGAAGAAATAAATTGTATGGGAAGTTTATCAACTATGAATTCCAGATTTTGGAGGATTGTTTTCCAGGCCATATTTTCTTTAAGGATTAAATCTCTGTTGATCCTTCAATTACCAATGAAATACAAGAATGGCCAGCACTGAGGGGTATAATTGAGGTACGTAGTTTTAATGGTTGAGTGGGTTATTATTGATGATTCATCCAGAATTTTTCTCGGTTGGATAACCCATTAACCAAGCTTAAATGTAAAGGTGTAAAAAAATTTTGGGCAATATAGTGTGAAGAATGTTTTGAATAACTGAAGAGAAGATTAGTAAAATCATTTATTTTGACTCTATCATCAGGGAATGATGGGTTTTTTATTTATAGTAATTCTTCAAATAGGGTACATGGTTGTGTCCTTATATAGAATGATAGAGTTAATGCCTATGCATTACGATAGAAAGAATTCATGAGAAAAACTATCCAAGTCATGATCGTGAGTTTTCATCTATAATCTTCACTCTTAAAATAAGGATACATTATCTCTGTGGTGAAAAATGTGATATTTATAATGATCATAATAGTTTGAAGTATATTTTCTCACAAAAAGAACTAAACATGAGGAAAAAGAGATTGATGAAACTACTCAAGAATTATGATTGCACAATACACTACCACTCGGGTAAGGCAAATAAGGTGGATGATGCTTTGAGCAGAAACAATCATAGAGTTTTGAAAAAAGATGAGAGTTGAAAGGGATCCCATTTTCTTGGATCTAGTAAATAAGGATATGGGAATAACCATGGAAGGTGAAACATTAAAAAGATTCCAAATGGTTGGCAAACCATCTTTAATAGAAAGGATAAAGAGTTCTCAGACTAATGATAAATAGTTTTAAATGAAGATTAAAGCTGTGAATGATGGAAGATTGAGTGACTTCATATATGAAGATGGAATTTCAAAACATGGGTAGAGAAATTGTGTTCCAGATATACCTGATCTAAAAAGGGAATTGTTGGATGATGCTCAAAGCTCAAATTTCCCTATACACCATGGGAGAACCAATATATATAGATATTTGAAGGAACAATTTTTTTGGGACAACATGAAGAGGGAGAATGCTGATTTTGTGTCAATATGTATGGTTTTCCAACAAGTTAATGCTGGAAGGAAACAGCCTAGAGGAATCATGGAACCTCTTCCCATACCTGAGTGGAAATGGGATAATATTATAATGGAATTTGTCATGGGGATACAAAAAACACATTGAAGTAATGATGAAGTATGGTTCATTTTTTATCATCTTACCATGTCAGCACATTTTCATTCAATAAGAGAAGATTTATCACTTGAACGTTTAGCAATACTATATATTAATTATGTTTTAATACATCATTGAGTACCCATATCGATTATTTCTGATCGTGATCCCTATTTTACATCATGATTCTAGAAAAGTATTTAGAGAACCCCGGATACTAAACTTCCTTTCAGCACAACCTACCACCATCAAACTGATGGAAAATCAGAACAGAGTATTCAAACCTTATAAGACATGTTGATATCTTTCTCAATTGACTTTCAAGATAAGTGGGATCAATATTTACCTCTGGAATAATTTTCCTATAATAATATCTTACATTCAAGTATTCATATGGCACTATATGAATCGTTATATGGAAAAAGATGTTGCAATCAAACTTGTTGGGATGATTTTGGTGAAAGAGAACTCATTGCCCTAGAAATTGTTGAGGAAACAATGTAAAATGTTAAGGTTATCTAAACCCACATCCAAGTATCCCAAATTAGGCAAAAGATCTACTCTAATAACCAAATAAAGGATTTATAATTTCAAGTAGGTGACCATTTTTCTTGAAGTTATCTCTATGGAAGGGTGTTATACATTTTAGTAACAAGTGTAAATTGAGTACCAGGTGCATCAGACATTTCAAAAATTATAGAATGAATTGGAGTTGTAGATTATCATTTAGAAATGCCTCCTTGTATCTCTAAAGTTCAGGATGTGTTTACCATATCACTGTTGGGAAAATACTTTTCTAACCCAATGCATGTACTCACCTATGAAAAAATTATACTAGAACATGATCTACCTTATTGTAAAGAGAATTTAAAAATTCCTGATACTAGGGAACAAGTGATGAGAGACTGGACAACTCATCTAGTAAAAGTTCTATGGATAAACTATAAGATGGAAGAGGCAACGTGGGAACCAGATAAATTTATGATGATGAACCACCCAAATCTTTTTGTGCTCTAGTATTCTAGAAATTTTGAGGATGAAATTATTTGAAATGTGGAAAAATGTAATACCCCAAGCTTCCAGGAAACATTTCCCTTTGAATAATGAAATAGCTTGCATTGTATGCAACTTCGAGTTCAAACACACTACAACTAATCAAACTAGCTGTTATGAAAAGTAGTACCCACTTCTTGAAATTTTATAAATTTTATCATTCAAAATGGACTTTATTTTTGGATTCAGAATATCGAAATTATTTTCGGGTTATTTTTTGGTAGTTTTCTGAAAAAATTAAATTTTTGATTAATAGTGAAAAACCCTGAGTTATTGTTTATGACCAAATTTTTATCTAAAAATTTATTTATTTTAATTAAATTTATTTTAGGGAAAAAGAGATACAAAATTATTATATAATTTCAATTTAATTGATTAGAGTCATTTATAATGAGTTTAGATATATAAAAAGTTTATTAAACTTTTTACCGTCTTTGACCCACCTCCTAGGAGCATTTTCAAATTTTCATAAAACGTAATTTTACCACATCTATGAGTTGAATATCAAAAATCTGAGAAACAAAGTTAATATCAGTAAATAAAACATGGTTTAACAAGATGAAAATAATTTTTCTAGAACAGTAATTTTTGACTTTTATATACAACAGTTAAAAGTAAATTGGGTAATTAAGGGTTAAAATGATATCATAATTACCGTAAAACATGTCGTAATTACATTGGATAAGTATAATTCGAACAAAAACAACCATAGGAATAAAATATGATACTCTTTGGTCCTGTTGGATTGGATTAGGACAATTATTATTATTTTATTTAATGAAGAGTTAAAAGAGTAAAATTCAATGTTTAATAACTAAACAATTTTTAATATAGCGTTACACAAAATAAAAACTTAACTATAAATATTCATTAGAAATATAAATAAATTAACTACATAATGATATTTTGTATATAATTTTTAGGCATTAAATAATTTAATTTATTTATGACACAATGATGATACAATTATTACCTTATTAATGAAATATTAAAATAATTAATATTATAAATATCCAAATAGGTGTATGTTGAGACTTATTATTAATTAAAATAATTTTATCCATTAATATGATATTTTAGTGTTGTTTAAATAAATTTTATTCAATGTGATAAAGTTTTTATGGCTTTCAAAAAAATGAACTACTAAATAGAGTCACAATTGACAAAATTGAGTTTTTAAAACAAATACTTTATTATTAATTGATATAATATTCCTAAAAATATAAGGATCATCCAAAGGACATGGATAAGGTTATATATATAATGAACCACTTTTTTTTCACTTGTCTTGTTATATTATGTTTATTAACCATATAATTTTAGAACACAAAGAGACATGGTAAATGTCAAACGATTTAACTAAGAGTTTAACCTAAAAGATAATGGTAATATGATGACCTAAACCTATATAAAACATATTGGTTGAGAGGTTTCTGAGATTCCCCACCTTATCATATAAATAATTCATTTCTGAGATATTAGAAACATAAAATTAATATGTTAAAAAAATATTCCTATATTTTCCAAAAGTTACCTTGACCTCTCTTATAATAGGGCACTAACCCAACTCTTAATTTGAAACCCCAAAATCAATTTGACTTGGAAAAAAACTACACACATATCCTCCAAAAATTCTTCCCTTCATCCTAGAGTCCTTACTTTGGTCAAAAATCCATCCTAGTGATCCCTTTTGATTAAATCAATACGAAGAACCCGAAGAATATGTAAATATTTCGTAACCTCTTTCAAGTTCTAATATTCTTCTACTTTCTCTTTCATTATTGTTTCCATTATAGAATAATAACTCTAGTATCATTTATATACTGGGATGTTATTATAAAAATGGTACAACCATATTCCTTATTAAATACATCATATGAATGACAAAGTCACCATATGTGCGTAGGTACGGCTTACCGTCTCCACGAACGCGATGATATTCATTCCCCGTCATAATCATTCAAGAATAATTTTCATTTTATGATTCAAAATAATGTTAATGAACATATTATAATTATATATATATATATATGAATCAAATACCTCTTATTCATATCATACAAGGTTTACATAACCAAGCATATAAAGGAAAACGAATCAGTTAACCCACAAAATGGTGATACTACTAAAATATTATTAATGAAGAAATATTAGGAGATTATATATAATATAATATTTATGTATATGGTTCCTGTATAATTTAATAACAATTATTTAACTATTATAAAGGAGTTTAATGTACTCTCCACCATGGAAAAGTATAATTTAAGGGTTAATTTCAAAATCCCTTTCTTGTCCAAGGTTGTGTTTACAGAAGCATCTACTAGGACCACATTATCATCCACAACCGTGTTTTCAAAAAAAATTAATTCAAAACATTTTTTATATTTAATATACTATGAGTTAAAGAAATTTATACCCTTATTTAACAATACATGTTTTGAAAAGAATCTTTCCGTCGTTTTCCAATCAAGGTACTTTATGAACTTTTAGACAAAATTAATGTAAGAATGTACATTTTTAGCTTATAGAATGGGTGTGGCTATTTTCCACCATTATATCATCATAAAAGATTCCCATACAAGCTTATAAAAATATTTTCAAATTATATATTTTCTTTTATAATTATATTTCTTTTAAATTATTTCAAAATATAAAGAGATATTTCTCTAAAAAGTTTTTATTTCATATATGTATAAATCCTTTGATAGATTTTAAGCTTGTTTGAATTTGATTTATTATGATACAAAACATCCATATTGTATTTATGGTTTTGTGATATGTTTTTCCGTGGATGTGTTATTTTTAAACCATTCATGGTTTATGGATAATGTATTGACATTTCATTTTCTAGTTTTAATATAAATGCTTATGTTATGTTTAAATCATTTCATTTGAGGAATGCATTGGACATAGTAAGTGACGGGTGGAGCCTGCTATATCTCCTCGATGCATCGGTAGGTCTCATGATACAAACTAGTGTATTAGTACAAGGCCTTGACAAAATATTATTTATATTCTTGGAACATGGCCTTGACTATGTGGTTATGAAGTTTGGCATTATGTGTTCCATTATTATGAAACATTCTATTGATATTGAATGTGGTTATTCGACTAGTATAATATCCATGTGAATAAGTAAATGGTATTATTTGATTTCATTCATTCCATATTATGCTGAAGTTCAAGTTTAAAATTCTTTTTCTTTCATCTTATACATTTCCCTAAATGATTATGCATATTTATGAAAGATTCTGCTATATTGTTATCCTTACTAAGCATCTGATCTCACCCCTTTCTATGTTTTGTTTTTATCAGGGTGTGAAGAAGTATTTTATTGATGACCTGTAGTGATAAGAAAAGGATATAAGTGTCTTCAAAAGGATACAAAATGTTGTTGATGTTTTTATTTCTTGATGTAATGTAAAACTTATGAATGTATCTAGTACTTCCAAGGATACTAAACTGATTGGACTTTCATGATTTGATCTCATGTGATCATTACAATGTTATGTAATAATGTACCAACTCTGGGTAATTGGGTTCGGGGTGGTACATTCTATGAAATGGGGTTAAAGAACTTAGTTGAAGTGATTCTACTAAAAAAGGATGATGAAGCATCTCATATTTTTAATCGAAGTAAGTTGAAAATAATTCAGTAACAGAAAGTGATGATATTGGAGATCTCAACATATTATTAACCACAAATAGTAGGGGAATCTGATGTGTGGTAATTACGTATACTGATGAGAGAAATAAAAAATTACTAGAGAATTCAACCTAATGATGGAATGATGTGCCAAGAATAAACTTTATCCATGGATATTGATTGAAAATAAAATCATATATATGTTTAAATACATATGATCTCTTTATATAACCTATTATAGGTTTTAATTTTAGAAAATGTGGTACGAATTGATAAACCCATGTCATGTTTTAGTAAGGAAAAAGTGTAATGAACATCAAGTGATCAATGAAATTCCCTATAGTAATTATGGAAGTAAAATCTTCATAAGAATGACTATATGTGAAATGATTCATTAAAAATAATTTCTACTAAATTTATTAAGGAGGCTGATCGAGCTTCACATGGGTGGATATAAATTCTGGAAAACATTATTCAAGACTAATTATTTTCCAACATTTGATGATTAATATCGATTTTTTTTATCTCATGAAAAATTGTTGTCTTTTTCTATCAATATTCTAAAGAATGGTTATTTAGTCCATCTAGAAGAGAATGAGTTGAGAGAAAGGTCATGAATGTTGAGTCAATAATGTTTCCTTATTAAATTTCCATTCCTCTATGTTCTAAAAATCACAAAAACATTATCTTAAGGAAAAATATCTTTCCTAAAGAATTATTTTCATAAAAAAATCTACCTTCACAAAGGAATTATTTATCCTTACCTTGGTTTTCATTTCATCATTTTAATACATTTCATTAAAAACAAATTTTATTACTATGTCCAAAATTTGGATTCCCAACTAAAACCTCAGAATCTTATTGTTACATGGATATAGAGTCTTCTGTTTTCAGGCTCTATAGTCTCCTAAATTTTTACTCTAAATTATCTGAAATTCAGAGTCTAAGTTCTATGAAATTTAGGATCTGAATACTCTAAAATTGTGACTCCTAATTTCTCAGAATTCCGACTCTGAATTATTTTTAATTCAGACCCCCAATTCCTCATAATTCAAACTCTGAATTCCTCACAATTCAGACTCCAAATTCCCCTAGATTCAGACTCCAAATTCCGTAGAATTTAGACTCTTAATTACTCAAAATTTAGAATCTGAATTCCATAGAATTCAGACTCTAAACTCCTTTGAATTCAGACTTTGAATTCATCAGAATTTATAATTTTAATTCCATATAATTCTTATTCCAAATTTCTGAAAATCCAAACTCTGAATTCATTGGAATTTATAATCCAGAATATATAGAAATTAGATTCTGAATTCTGTGAGAAACAGAATCCGAATATTCAATTTTATATAATCTGATTGTTTATATGATTGGACTTCAAATTCTATTTTCCCTTAGACTCCAGATATTCATATTTGTTTAAGTTAATCCATTTTCCATAAACATTTGTTATAAATATGAAACAATGTCATACAATTTTTTTCTAACTAACTGTTGGTTGAGTAACACATGTACATGTCCCTCCAAAATTCAAGGAAAAATATGATAGTTGGATGAGGGAGGTAACCATAGAAGTTTTGCATGTAAATTGGATCTCATTTGAACGAGCTCATTAAATGTTGATCAATCTAGAGATTACATGTTTTGATGCTGTGAAGTGATTTATAGAGAGAGAAATACACTCATGATTTGTATATTTCATTAACATCTTGTCTATTGATGAACATCCTTTTCAGCTTGCTTCATGATACTCTGATTTTTCCAGATTACAATTGAGGGATATCAGGGATAGGAAGATAAAGGTTACGACTACCTAAAAGTTTGAGGGCTAGTGGGGATAGAAAGGCATAGTCTGTTATTATTATAGAGTCAATACCCTAGTGTGGGTAAGATAAACTATTAGGAAAGTATAAATAAAGGTACCTTTATCCAAGGTTGTTGGATACCTTACTCATTAGGTTAAATGATTTCCTACTTGTTACTTTTTTTTTGTTTCAAGTTTTTATTTCCACTTTATTATGATAAATTAAAAATGTATATCTTTCTTTTACTTTATTATATTGTACTTAATCTGATAAATAATATTCTATATGCTTTAAGGTAGAATATTTCACTATGAATTTTTTTTCTTATGGTTTTTTTCTAGATTAAAATGTTTGAAAGCTAAGGAATATTATTTCATAGTTAATAACATAAAGTGGCTTTGTGAATTTACCTAATTTAACCTTATTAAAAATAGATTACATAAGGATAAAAATAAATGTTTTTAAACTTACAAATCTCCCCACCCCACTCTTGTATTTGAGCACCTACATACACTATTTCAATCCTATAATGAAATGATGATGATATTCAATGAAATTTGGGTGATGACGTTCAATCCATGGATGAACCAATTATTCCTTAATGTATTTATCAACAACAAATATATATTAAAATTATCAAACCATCCAAATAGGTATTACGGTATAAAACTCAAAATTACAATTTGATTCATAATTATTTTTAGTGAAATTATACATAAGAAAAAATAGAACCCGTCAATTTTAAAAAACTGAGTCATCATGTACCTGATAAACAATTTATACAATTTCCCCACTATACCTATTATATAAAACATAGTAATAATGTATCATGAAATTATATATGGTATTTATACATCATTTATAAAAATTATAATATCAAAATGGAATGAAAAAATGTAATACTCCCCTAATAATTATATATTGTCTAATGATAGGTTTTCATGACATTGACATACCTTACCATGAATTCCATCATGATTTTATCACTGAATCACATAAAATGATTAATTTATATAAACAATTTTATATTTAATTTAATATAATTTAATTGGAAACATGGATCAATAGGAAATGGAAATAGTCACCCATTGATAGTACAACTAATTATATTATCAGATTGAAATATATAATAAAAAATATTGAAGGTGTAATGTAAAGTGATAACATGAAAAAAAATGAACATGTTGTCAATAAAATAATCATATAGGTAAAAAAGTACATAATAATAATCAATGATACGTCATAAGGAATCACAAAGAGAAAATATCAATCAATAACTCCCACACTAGCCACATCTATTAATAATTTAATAAATTTCATCACATTACACGAGAAAAAATTACTGAGTATTATTATGAACTCCATGCTAGAATATTGTATTTATCACCAATTTTTTAGTTAGTTTATTTTTATTAAACATTTATTATGTTAAACAGAACTTAATAATTACAATAACTAGGATGAAGTACTAAACAATATTTAAAATCTCACAAACACCAGAAAAATAGAAAATTAACCAAATACCAAAGAAACATTTGAAATACATCTATACTTCGAAAGAAAAACAGTAATATTATATGAATCATACTACTATTATTTATTCCACATAATCATCATGGATGTCACATTTTATATTAATAAATCTGCTCACCTTATCCTAAAACTCAAATAATTGCACAACCCTAAAAATTAATATTCATTTCCCTCATTTATTAAATAAAAAATCCAATTAATTCTTCTTAGAAAAAATGAGTGACATTAAAAGCATGGAATAGTCTCAAGAGACTAACAAAAACTAACACAATTTCATATAAATATTATTCCATTCCATTATATAATGTTTCCTCTAAAAAATATAATAAAGGAACTGAAACTATAATCATAAACCAACCACCAATTTTATCTATGGATGAAAACCCATATGAATATAATAAACATGTACTACTATAATAATTTTCATGATCATGGATTATCTGGTCTAGGATTCCATTGTTCATTACCATTATATTAGGATTCATAGTTTACATTTAATTTAAACATATAATTTATCAATGTATTATCAATCTACAATAACATCATTTATTTAATATATAATCAACAATAATAATATATTGAGAAGAAATCTTAATATTTATTCATCTTCCCAAATTCAACATTATCATTGATGATTTCAATTTTCATTTCAATTTTTAAAATATATCCCATATCATAGGGGACATCACATATTATTATTAGTTTAAAATGTAATAAAAAAACATTGAATTATAATTACATTAATATGATGAAAAATAAGGATAATAAACAACATTAAATGAAATTTAATCTATTTATTACTAAATATGAAAATTTTATATAAATTTGGTAACATATAATACCTCGTTCCCCATTTAAAAACTCGCATTACCATGACTGAGAGATGGGTATAAGATATAACAGAAGGCATAAATAACCCCTTCCACTTGTCCAATCATTCCAGTCCTAGTGGATGAGTATGTACCTATCATTCATGAAATTGATCTTACTAGTTATTCTAAGGTGTTGAATATTAAATCATAGTGGGTTATAATAAAATGATCATGCCTTATTGAGTACAATTTATGGGTTTCAATCTATTTGATTAATGAAAATTGAGTTTAATAAGACTGATAAACGAAATTATAATGGTTATCTTTAATGGATCCAATTATCATAGAGCATAAGGGATAAAATGGAATATTATTGTACAACATATCGAGAAAATATATATAATATTCTCGATTATATAAAAATGATTATAAATAAACCACCTCAGTTTGTATTACAAAATCACATAAAATAAATGAAACCCAATCATGAATGAATCTATAAAAATATCCCACCAACTTATGTTATGTGAATTTGCATAAAATTGTCTATCAACACAAAAAAATTCATAGTTTAAATTATATTTTGTAGTATATGAATAAATTAATTATGGAATGTTAGAGAAGTATCCTTATAATTATTGAAAAATTTCATATTCATGGAATCAGGATGTGACTCAATGTTTCATGTTGCAATGAGTATAGTTCAAAACACAACATTGATGACTATGAAATTGTCCTTAAATAATGTTCTACTTTTTAAAATAGATTCATAAATTTTAAATTAATTATACTGACTGAATGGACCGAATGCCTTAATTTTTATAAATTATTGGATAAACCCCCTTTTAAAGATAAAGGGGGTGAACTAACATGACTTCAAGTACATAGAGACATAAACATAACCCGATTGAAAAATAAGACTACTAAAAATTCTTCTCCCCATCATCACCATCATTAAAGAAGGACTCCACTAAAGCGTCACTACTCAGCGAGATATCCCATGAAAAATGCATGGTCTTGGAACCAATGGCTATGCCAAAACTTCTCAATCTTCTGAATTTGAGTATCCATGCATAGTGAAAGCTACCTTATTTGAATCCACAACTAAATCATTCCCTAGTAGAGAGTCTGGACGGAACCGTCAACCAAAAACAAACCATCGATTGTAAAAATGACAAATCACAAATCCAATCATTTCCAATGGTTTCAGTAATAATCTATTCCCGTACGGGAACATGAATTTTCACCACTAAAGACACTACACTAAACCCTAGGAGCTTCTGCTTCATCAAAAATGAACTCAACTTCATCAAAAAACACACATGCAAAATCATATCTTCTGCTTCCATCACATGTTATTCCCACTACAAATCATCATGAGTTCATCCCAAAATAAGATCCTAGGAAGTCATATTCAAATAGAAGGACACCAAAACTGAAATCCAATAACGCGCATGAAAAACATCTATTCTAGAAGTACGAATAATCATTTCCAAGCCTCGTGAAACATACGTCTGAGATCCCCAGAGCAGATTCATCCAATGTATTCCAATGCCAAAACAAAGAAAACAAATAGAGAAGCAATAGGAAAATACAATATTAAAAAAGATGAAAAGCGGATGAGAAAGATAACCCATCACCATGAAAATACGCCATAGATCAACCAGTCAAATCTCATCGCCACAAACAGTCTAATAGAGAATACCACCACGAACCTTAGAAGCATTAAATCCTCCAAAAATCATGACCACTACTCTCAAGCTCTGCGAGGCACAGATGACATCGCACCTCTAGTAAGAATGATTCCACGAATGCTCCAAATAGTGAGATGGTGAACAAAGTGACCTCGCCATAGACAAGTCTCACACCCAAGAATCCTGAACCAATGTGACATGGAGCTCGTAGCATGAACCGACAATGGGAGGGAGAGCCACAAACATGACATGGAGAGCGCCAGAAGAGACTGTAGCTGATCCACAACAAGGAAGAGGAAGGCGATGATGGAGGAATCCCTAGCACTATAAGCCCCTTAACGGCTCAGGATCATTTTAAATTCATTATAACCTTATAGTGTACTTTTATATAAATAATTTATATTTTATGAAATTATAATTCCTAAAATTAATATGAAGACAATGGAGTAAAAATGGAATTAAATTTACACATGAAGATATTATAAATCTATGGATTAAGATTGATACTATGTTATTTAATAATAAAACATGATTAAAGATAATTTTTTCATATAATAGATAATCATATTTATCAATAATAAAACATGAATTAATAAAAAAATGATTAATTTAAATTCTGAGATAATTGGATATCATTTATATTTTATTAATTTATAATTATATACTAGAAAACAACTCTTATATATTCTGAAATTATTCTTAAATCATAAGGATTTTAAAATCATGTATTATTAGTTTTCCAATAAATATTAGAAAGTGACTCTTATTTAATAATATAATACTCTTAGATTATAAGATTTACCGTTTATGTGTAATGTTTTTACACTTTCATATTATAATGAATATTATTATATACTAAAAATTAAAAAAATTCAGAGTATCAAATTTATACATAATATTAATTTCCATAACAAACAGAGATACATAAGTTCGATTTCAATGACAATGGGTGATATGTAAGAGTCATTTACATGAAAAATAAAATACATTAGTATCTTTTCGTGATAAATAAAATTTGAAACAATAATTTTTATGATAATGGGGTGATTAATATGGGTCACATATATATATATATATATATATATCTAAACATAAAAATTTTATAAAATATTCATTCTCACCCTACACTGGAAATAGAAGAAGATCACCTCTAACACATCTTACACCTAAAAAAAATTATGTGTGTTTCAAATTTTAAGACCGATCACCAATTAAAGTAATCCTAACTAATATGGATTTCAACTAACATATGAACTATTGATGAAGAACATACCATTGAGTAATAATCCTTAGTTATTTATTTTTGTATTATATAATGCTTTAACCATACATTATTAGAACAATGAATTAGTTCTTGGGCCCCTCGTACTAGTGTGGGGTACCAAACAATGGGAAAATTAAGAGGGATATTGGGTGATGTGTATCTTAGTTTTTCCTAAAACTCTCAATAGAAAAAAAGTATATTTTCCACACATTGGTTTTGTGGGGATATATTCCACACATTCTATGTATAGATTTAAATTTGGTTAAATTTTAGGATGCTTCAATTTCAAAGAATCCATGTGATTGGAAATGATACAATCTAGATACCTTCAGAAGAATTCATCATTAATATTAATATTTTTTGTTGTCTTACTCATGAAATAGAGGTACCATAGTCTAGCGGTTTCATTTAATGATGATTCGCAATATAGGGGGAAATAGAGACAAATGAATTATTGTTCATATTAATAGTGAAACCATCCATGTTATTGAATGATCGACCAAGGTAAATAGATTGTCCAAACTAAATGGGTTGTGTAACTGGATCGTCTTGAGGTAACCCAATCATTATAAATATAAATATTTAATAATTTTAGAATAATATTCAAAACATTTCATGTAAAAAAATTATCAAGGATTATATAGGGTTTTTTTATTTGGAGACTACATATATAATCATCTTATTCTAAGAATGATATTAAAAATATCCAATAATGTATTCTCACAAAGTACAATTTCTATTCATAAGATATTTAAAATCTATCTCCATTTCCATGGGAATGAAATCTTAAAAATGGAATAACATGTTCTAAAATATTTTTAAACATTGTAAATATTATTCTATGATCATAAGTGAGAAAAAGATAAGAAATATGAAATAAGATTGTGATTTTAATATTATAAAATAATAAGTTATAATTCATTGATCATAAAAAATTATCATTGTTGATATATTTATCAGTTCATAATACATGGATCATAAGGGAATCAATAACGATCAGATAAGATCCTGTATAGTTTGAATTAAAAAATATTATAAGAGAGATGAATAAATCCTGACATAATTATAATCATCGAAATAATTTTTCAATACAATGTAGAAAGATATTCATTACATGTTTGGATTTCTATATCCAACCATGTACCCTCTTTATTCTTTAGATAACCTCTACCACACCCTCTTTCGGGCATAGTAAAACCTCTTAAGAAACCACTTTCTGTCTTGGAATAACCTCTCAAACCATTTGAGATCATAAAATTTAATGATCAACCAATGATTTTAATTCTTATATTAGATCAACCCATCCTATAAACTTTATCAATTTATACATAATCCTAAATATCATAAAATCATAGGTCATTTAACCACAGATTGAACCATTGAAAATAATATAATTTTTATCAAGGATTAATCATATATTGAATTACCAATAAGAAAAATAAATTTGGTTATAATTTTTAGATTGTATCCCTTGTGAAGATAAATAAACGTCAATGGATGTTGTTATGGAAAATATACCATTAAAAGAAAATAATAAAATTTCCCTACGAAAATAACCCCATTTAAATTTGAATAAACATATATTACATATATAAATTTATAGAATATGATGAAAATGGATCATAGGAATAGAATTATTGAATATTACAATGTAATCTTCAAGGAAAATATTATTTATGGATGAGGTAAAAGTTGGTCAAACATACACAATAAAAATAAATATTTCATTCGCATCCTTGGTGAAAAGTAGCTCATTCGAAAACAAAATAGGGTTACTTTTAAAAAAATTATATAAGGTAGAATGTGGGTAATAATGAGTTTCTAAAATCTTTTTATATTAGTATATACATCATTAGAAACATTTTAATTAAAATATGAACATTAATGAAAAATAACCCAAAGAAAATCGAAAAAAAATATCATTTTATTAAAAAATATTCCTTCAAAAATTTCAATTCATAGAGGAAAATGAATGGAATAAATGTAATATCTAAAAATAACAAATAACTAATAAAATTTATATTATTTTTGGGGGATACATCATGTAATTTCACCATAACATATTTAATAAAAAGTAACCTATGTAAGAAGTGAGATTAAAACATAGAACACATTCATCTTTGGTATCTTTTGAATCATAACCCCCATCAGTGGAAAAAATTATAATGAAAATATAAATACCAAGGGTATATAGATGTTAATGATATAAAATATAAATTGGTTTGTATATATAGCAGATTAAATAAATAGTTGGAGAATATAGCATTGGGAAAGGAATCAAAACAAAGATAAGGATCACATTTGTCCGGTTAGACTTGCTTCATATTTTTTTAAATACTGTAAAATAAATTTAAATACATTATACCTATTAAATTTATCTTTATTAATTCATATAATACTATATATGATTTACATATATCATCATATCACCCATTATTTATAATTTTTCATTCTCATCATTAATAAATTGATAATTGATTTGATTCTCATGTATGTTTAGGTTTGGTAGTTATAGTCCATTTATATTTATCATGCATTAAATTTATATAAAATAATAACTAAATAATAATTATCATATTTATTCATTATATATAGGCCTTATACTATTCATCTATGTTTGTGATAAAAAATTAATCACATAACTTTGTGGAGGTGGGGGTCAATATGTACGGATGAGTGACGATTCCACTTTTTCATAGAAAAAAAATAATGATGAAAAAATTCAAATTTGAGGAACTATAATTTATCACAAATTTAGAATATATTCATTAAATATTTCCTTATAACCATCCATGAATTGAATAAATGTAAAACGCATTACATCGCGTCTTGATGTTGGAAATCCAAACATATGTGTGATAGACATTATCATTTTCTAATGGATAGTGAGATAACAACGTAGATTATATATTATAATAATATAAGAATATTTATGTAACAAATATCATATATAAAAACTAAATCAATCATTATACCCATCACCTTTTTCTAGTGATAGAAAATTAATCACAAGGAAATGTCTGGATCGTAGTACAAACATATACATGAGTGGTACATTTGTTTCCAATTTGAATGAAAGGAGGTGGAAAATGGTTATACCATAATATTAATAAAATACTAGTATATTAATGATAATATATTGTTTATTTTTTCTAGATAATGTATATTTAGAATAATTATAAGTATAAATATACTTTAAGATGGTCGGGTATGATGATCAACAATTTGTTGTGATACTTCCTTTGGCTTACATCTTATGCCTTCATATAATGGTCGTAATATAAGAAGAGAATCTCTAAAACAAAGGGAATAAATATATAATGATCTTTGGTAGGTATTAGATAAGATATGGGGATAAAAAAATTTATTATTTGAGGAGAAGTGATGCCTATGTATAACATAGGGGAGGGACACACATATAATCACTTAAAACATTGATATGATATGATTTCACGATCATGTAAATGTTGGAAAAAAATTCCAAGTCATATATGTTTTGACAATATAATAATTAATTATATTGATCATATGAAATTTATAAAAATTTATGTTCCACTTTTAACCTTATATTTTTTATATCACCCTAGTAAACTCATTTTAAAACTAACTATGGTAAAAAGAAATTAATGTTTTTATAATTTTTTCTGGAAACAATTAAATTGGGGTCATTATAAAATTTTCCCATTATAATTACTAAAATTTAAAATAATTTATAATATTATATTATTATAATGAAAATAAATTAATTATAAAAAATAAATAAAAAACCACAAAAATAGCTTCTAAAAAGATATATTTCATGCATATAAATGTGTTTAAAATAATAAATTTCCTAGTAAAAACTATTAGAAGATTGTTAAATTATTTTATTGAATATGTACTATATAAATTCATGTAATATCTTTAATATATATATATATATATATATAAATTTAATTTTTTATGATACAATCTCATATTTCATATAAAAATAGTTTTCATAAAAATAACTCTTTCCTTAAAATTATTTTATCTAGATTTATATCAATTTGAAAACTAATGTTTGTAGGATTATTACTAAATTATAAATACATTTACTAAAATTCTATTTTTTATAATTATCAATATATTTTTTGTATAAAACTTCAATGCACCTATAAAAATACATTTCATCAAACAAAATGACATTTAATCTAGAAATTATTTTATAAAAAATAATTATTCATTCATAGAAAGTATTCAATACAATTGAATTATTGGAAACATTGATAAAAATATTTCATAATTTTATAAATAAAATTAATACCCAATAATATAATAAAAGGATAAAAATGTTATATTATATTATAGTTTATATAGAATTGAATTTTTAATAATGAATAATATTAAACCCGTAAAACATATTTCATATAAAATCATATAAAATATATATGTTTAACATTCAAAAAAACATAAAAATAATTTTTTCCTCGAAATTATGTCACTATGATACAATAAAATGATGATCCTTTTACTTAACTACATTCACATGATCCCAATTATATTCCTTAATTTTATGATTCCAAAAAGGGCTTTAACAAGGTGTGAATTATTGTCCTTTACAAATATTTTACAACGATCCAAGATTTCCATTCTTCTTACATCATGGGAAATATCATGTTATATATTTTCAAACACATTATTATATAAATTTTAAGGATTTTTTATGTAATTCCTCAAATTATATACATAATAGATATTATGAACTTGACGGTGGTTTGGTGGAGGCACCAAGTGATATGTTACCATTGATAATTAATCAAGAATCTCAAAGATGAAAATATACCTAGGGATCATATTTCCCTTATATGTCAATCACATAAACATATTCCATGGATAATTTCATAGGAATATCTTCTCACAAACTTTATATTATATATCTCACTAATTATTATCAACATAACTCTTCTATCGAATATGATACTCCATGACACACTATTAAATGGATATAATATTATCCTTCATCTATGTAGATCCCTCAATTTCGAATATATTTTCATATCCAAATTCCTCTTATATTAACAAAATTATGGATTTCTTTATAGAATGATTTATAAGTATCATTATAATTTTTTGAGGAAAAGATATTTCCATAAGAAAATTCAATAACTAAAAGTGGTTTTCTAGAAAAACCATTTAAATATAGGTAAGATGATCATAACATAACATCTGAGGATCAAATGGTCCTCTCAGACTAACCATCTTCCTCTAGACGTTAGGTTATACTAAAATAAACCATTGTATCTTGTTCATTCTGAATTATTATCTAGAAAATAATGATAAACCTCTAATAATGGTTATAAATAAATGAATGTGGTAGTCCATGCATCCTTAACACTTCATTAATGTATATTCCATCAAATTGATCAAAAGAGAAATCTTCTAGGATAGATGTGTAATGTAATGGAATTGTATGTCGATCTACTACTACCCAAATAATATTATTTTAACAACAATAAATTTTAAGGTATTTAACTTCATATATATATATATATATTAAATTTCATATATTGCATTTGTTTCATGCAACACCGAGCTTAAAAGAAAAGCGATATACAATTAAATTTTAATAATTTAACAATATCTGTTAAGTTAGAGATTATGAATAGGAATAAATATATTATTAAAATATATTTTATTCTTTTTTATAAAATGAATTCATTGTAATGATAATATAAAAAATCAATATAAAGGATGTGTTTTATTTAAAATGGTATTTTCATTCCCACAATGGTATGTATTCATAATAAATTAAATTAATCACTATTCATGAAAGATATCAAAGAAATATATATATGTGTGTTTTATGTATTAAAACAAATGAGTTTATATTAATAAAATATGTCTTATATAAATAAGATAAGAATTAAAAAATAATCATAAAGGCTATATTTTTCTAAATCAGGGTTTACCGCATTTTGATGGCAAACTTATATTAAATCGATATTTTGATACATTACGAAATTATATTCTAAAAAATATTATTTTTATTCGGAAAGTAATAATTTACATTTGTTGATTTTTTTTATTTTTATGAAAAGTTTCTTGTTTTGATGTATAGTGAAAAAGTTTCATTTTAAATCAAAATACCTTTTTTTCCAAAAAAATTAATAGTGATAAGTTTTATTATCTTTGGTTTTAAAGTATAATTAGATAAATTATTTATTATTGATTATAATTTAATTATTGGAATAAATATTATAAAAAATTTTCATATAAAATCATTTCAATATTTTGAACATTTTTACCTTAGAAATAGTTTTCTCATTCCATCAACATGAATAGTTTTAAATTAATTATATCCAATTTTGTGATTCAAATTTTGAGAAATGGATTCCATATTTGGAATCATAAGGTCTATGATTATTAATTTTTTTCTTTTCTAGAATATAGAATAGTGAAATGTATTTTTTTAAATTAACATTGTTAAGGGTAAATTGGGTAATTGTGTGTAGAAATAATATTCTATGTTTTAAAAAATTAAATTAAAACATCTCTTACGTTTATTGGATGAGTTATGGTCACCCAAAATATTGATTGAGTAAATATTATGGCCTCTTGGATTCACAATAATATGTTTAATCCTTTTATAGAAATTTATCCTTTGGAAAATAAAACATGTCATACTCATGATTTTAATGTGTTACATTTTTTATATTTGATTACGCTGAAGATAACTTTGACTATAAATAGTCATTTGAAATCTAAAATGTTTATCGTAATCATGAATTTTTTAAAATTTTAATGTATGAAATAATTAAATTAAATGCATGCTTAATTATGATGCAACAATTTTTTAATTACTGGACATATCAATTAAGTATTATTAAAAATAAAAAAATACAAAAAAAAATCGATATAATATAGATCATCTAATAATTTTATTAATGATCTATATATATTATGGATGTGTTAATGTTTTTTTTCAATGTTAAATTGGTTTCAATAATATATATTGGATTAATTAATAAAAATATTATCTAATTAAACTATGAAAAATTTTAAAATATAATTAATTCTTAAAAATAAATTAGCTAAAAATGTTTTTTTAAATTAAAATTCAATATTTTTAACTATTTATTACAAAAAATGAATCCATGCATAAAAATAAAAAAACTTTTCCCCAACCTAATTTTTATGTTTACCTTGAAAAAATGATGTTTAGTTTTGAAATATTGAATCTATAAAAAGTTTCAAAATTTTGATTTAAAATATTGTCTCCATTAAAATCCATTAAACGAACCTTTATAAAAAATAAAAGTTTTTTAGCAAAAAATTATTTTTTTTCTTATCTTCTATCTATAAAATATAATCGATGAATATAAAAAATATTTCATTGATTATATAAAATATATATTACATTAATATCACTCACTGATTATAATTAATTTAATTTATTAGGGTAAAAAAGCATTATGACGATAACAATAATAATATTTCCCTTAATAGCCAATCCGTCTCTATGTTCATTTCTAATTAACTAGTATCCTAAGAATTCATTGTATATTTGAGTAAACAGTATAAATTTATAAAAAACTGAGTACTATTCATAATCGCTAATTTTATAGCTAGGTTATATATTATTATGTTAAATAATAACACTATAATAATATATCATTGTTTGGTAAAACTCAGTATTATGTGTTACACATGAATCAATGAGATTCATTGTTTTTTATAGTGCAAGCTAACCATATTTTTCCATGTCGATCAAGATAAAATTTATATTTCATGTAGTGAAAAATTAACATGGTGTTTTTTATAATGTAATCTAAACATATAAAATAAACTATTTTCAATATTGCATGAAATGTAAACTATTAAAAAGTTTAAATAAATTGTTGAAAAATTATTCACCAAATATTAGGGTGTTATATTCTTCCCCCCATAAAATTTAATTCCCCCGTGGAATTCATATCAGTTATTAATGATTAAAAATTGAATGGTCCATTCTTAGAAACCCATATCATAAAATGAATATAGAAACATCCATTTAAAAAGGCAATTTGAAAACATAATGGTTACCCAAAGTAGCATATAAATGAGATTCCACGGGAGATATCATAGGTGGAATGTGAAAACCTAGACATAGAAGTGAAATATAACCTTCATGTTATGATATAGAGTGATAGAGAAAAATGTTTGGGGAAGGCTAAAAATCATAAATCCATAAATCTATGATGAACTAAGGGACCATATAATTCCTTGGAAATGGAGGTACAAGGATAACATTTTTCATTTCAATGACCTTTCCCAAAAAGATAAATAATATTCATTAATAGATTTACTCGAATGATTTCAGGACATCATCACCATTTTTTTCTTTATCCATATTTTATCTTTCTCAAAAAATTATGGTAATTTTTTATTTTTTAAAGAACTAATAGATCATGACATCCATGATATGACATCCCATCAGTCATAAGTTACCCTCAACACCTTGTTTTTAAAATAGGTTATCCAATATCAATAATTCCTCACATGGTGAGAAAATAATTTAATCCCATAAACTACATCCTAAGTCTCAACTAAAAATTCCACAAATAGTTAACTTTATAACCCTTCCAGAATATAATCCACCAATTATTCCTTAAAGAAGTTTTCATCTTGAACCAAGAAAACTTCTTTTGAAACATTGGTCAACCCTTGTATTTATAGAATATAAAATGTGATTAAATTATTCCATATTCTATGTAGGTAAATATAATCAAATGAATTATCACCAAAGGATGAACAAGAAGACATTAATTGGGATTATTCATACAATATCAATCATAAAATTTACAACTAGTGATGGAAGGATACGCATTTCGTTATTACCTTTGTTCAATTATTCCATTATAATAAAATAAGTATTCTTTTTTCCCTTTGTATTCAATGGTCTTTGTATATTATCATTCACATTATTTCATAGATTGGGGAACATGTTATTATAATGGACTAAATCCATGAAATTGAATCAATGAAGCATGGGAGGTGCATTCAGTGTGTATTTCTCATTATTTTCATCATTATCTAAGTTCATATCATCACATAAACATTATTACACTTTATGAACTTACCTTACAACCATAAAATAATTATTATTCTCATTGTGACAATTCAATATATTTTTCTTCCCATAATTTATGCACAATGGAAAGATCATTTTCATTTCTCAATAGTTGTTAGATTTTCTTTTGAAAACTATATTCATTTTCATCTAAAAACCTTGATATTGATACCCAAATACATCCTCTATTTATACCTTCATATGAAATAAAACAATTACTTCATAGCTGATAAAGGCTCTTATAGCCACAGATTTTTGAAGAAGAGGTTTTCTACCACCAAATAATCAATCAATTTTTTTTTGGGAAGAATGATAACACCGAAATAAGACCTCAATAGCCCTATAAAAATTTCATCATATGAATTAATAGATTCATCATCATTATGATTATTCTCTAGGAATTCCTTTTCTGTATTCATATAGATAATTTTAGGCAAGTACTTATTGAAAAATAAGTTCTTGAACTCATCCCAATCCATTAATTCAATTTGGACTTACTTCCTCATATTCATGATTTTTGTAGACAACCGATATGATTCATCTTCGAAATGATAATCACCAAGAATGACTTTCTCATGTTCCAAACATTGGAGAACCAAAAATATCTTCTGAGTGGCACTGAGATATTATTATGAAAAAAGTAGATCAGACGACCCACTGAAAGATGGAAGATGTTCCCTCATGAAGGACTAAACACAATTTTGTTCAATCCTTTTCTCATTTTAGATTCTATTATAGCTCATATCATGGGAAATTTTGGTTTGTATAGGAATGATACATTTTATTCTTGCTCTCATAGAATATGGTTTCTCCAAAGAAAATTCACTATATTTTCTACTACAATCACTATTAATGTGGTTCTTTCTGGTTCCATCCATTGAATAAAAACAAAATAATAGAGAAAGAAACAATTATTTGTATGAGGAATCCCAAAATCATAAAAAACACTTATATGATGTCTAAAATATAAAAACATTTTTAAACATTGAAAAATTAGTTTTTTCCATTGTTATTCTACAATAACTAATATTTTTATAATTCATGATGATTTCTGAAGAGTTTTTTAATTACCATATAATACCCCTCATGTGTGTGAAACTAGGTGTGAAATAATGCATGTTTTTGTGTACTAGATTACCATGAATCTGGAAGGGGACATCCTGTCAGAGTTGTAACACATAGGTACATCTGGTCCAGATCCACGTCCACTTGTTTTATCTAGAAAGGGATCTATTTATAGGAAGACAATTATTATATACTTTACTAATATTCCTAGACATTATCTTAAATATTAAAAAATATATATCATTATCTGTGGAGACATTCCTACATATATCCTGAAAAATATACCTAGGGATCTCAGTAAACATTTTCAGCATAGTTTGCAAATGTTTAAAAACCCTTTCTTTTGATACCAAATCTATCAACCCCAGATTATCATACATGTGTATTACATCATATTAATTTAATATTCAGTAGTTTACTAAAACACATTCCCAAGGATTGTAAAATATTACTATCATTGAAATCATGGAATAAAAATCATCAATCCTGGTAAAATATCATCAAGATCTCCCATTAAGATATCAAAAAATATCAATACTACCAAAAACCATTCATTATAACCTTTAAAAGGAAAAAAATAAGAATGGGGTAAGCTTTTATTCCCAATAAAGTTAAATAATGGAAATATGTAAGAATTAAATGAAGAAAATGGAATGAAATATGTACATAACATTTGATGATCATGTCCTCCATATCGGGGATCATAATTAAGATTGTAAGTTCACAAGACATGAATCATTATGGAATAATAAACAACATCCATGTAAGAATAACATATAAATAAAAGCTAGATTTATAGAAAAACCATAATCATATAAAAACCATTTTTCAAGGATACAAAATAAGGCCACTGTAACATGTTATTCTTTGGTTAATAAAATGTGTACCTACGTAGGGCTTGAGATTCCCTCTCATGTACCCTTTTGTTTTCTTACTTGGGATGACCTCTTTTGACCCTTTAATCATGGGATTGGGATATCCTCTCGGTTAACCTCTTGTTTGGGGATTGGGATGTACTCCCCGTGTACCCTATTGTTTTGGGGTTGGGATGTCCTCATGTGTTCCCTCTTGTTTCGGTCTTCAAATTCCCACTCTTGTACCCTATGAACTGACAATTTTTTTTCATTACCCAATATATTAGAGAGAAATATAGGTCCCACCTATCAAATAATGACATCATAAATTTATATTAAAAAACTCATCATTTCATGACCCTGAAAAATAGATGGGTTTTATAAACATAAAATCATAATTCGTGAAATGAAATTGTTATCATTAATATTTCCCCACATCATAACCTATAGAAAGGATATTGGTTTTAAATTCATTTCAACAAATAAGGACCCATTAATAGAAGAGGGTTTCAAAATAATATAAACCATGGATGTTTAATGGGTGGTGTAGGAATTATTCCATCAAAACATGAACCATTCTAGAATATATATGAATGAGTACTTTTTATAATTTCCTAGAAATGAATGAGTAACACTAGAAGATGTCATCTTAGTTTGCAAGATAATTTTGAAATATCTTTCAAAAAAAATTCATCATGAAAATAACCTTTCTTCTCTTAAAATTTATTTATAAAACATAGAACCTTTATAAAAATATTTCTCTGAAAATATTTTGAAACCATTGATAGAAGGTTTAAAAGCATTAAGAAATCTGTTTTCATTGAGAACATATGAATGAAAGTAGAAATCATTTTGAAAACCACTTATTTGAATATAATTTAAAAAACATATTATGAAAAAATTTGAAACAATAAAACATTTTTCAATTCAGGTTTCCTCTAAAATTATCTTCAACTATAATTTTAGAACATTTATGAAATCATGGTTTTGAATTAAAACATATTTCCTGTTGAGGAGAGAGATACAATTATATTTTTCTTAAAAAACAACTTCATAATTATCGTAAGTACCAAAGAGTGTAAAATGGTACTAATACATTGATATATCTTGAATAAATATAGGTTATGTAATATCATTAGTTTTTATGATATATGGATTGTAATATTTCTTCAAAAGAAACATTAACGTTATCAATCTTGAAAATCTATGAGATTGTTTCAATAAATACATTCCTCTTCGTTACATGGGATTATAATATTCATGTAAGAAATATAAATTACAAGAAGTTGAAAATATAATAAAAATAATGACATTTAGGATATTTTAATTCAATTGGAAGAATATAAACCACTTTAAATAACATAGGATCATAACAAAAAATGTGTCTCAAAGAAGGTAATTTGAGACAAAATGAAATTACTTATTTGGAAACTTTTGAAACATTATCCCTATAAAATAAATATCATTTAATTGATATGTAAATGCCCATAATATAAATTATAATAATCATATAATACGTCCATTTTAAATATAAACGTGACACAAAAGGATAGGGTTGTCAATAAAGCTTGTATCTCATGGAATGAAACCGTGAGATGAAACTACCCGGCCTTGTGTCTTAACTCTCTTCGTACTAATACAACAATCCTGTATAATAAATATATTATTATTATACATATTTTATAGAATAATATTATTATAACTAATACCATATATGGTTTTATTAAGACCATATATTATCCTCTTTATTTGTAGTCATATGTTAAGGTTTCACTTTGGGTAACATTCTCTTAGTTCTTTGCATGTGTCTTAATTTCATATATATGTCATCTTTATTATTATATAATGAAATATAGAATTTAAAAAATGTTATTAATATCGTTTATATACATTATATTTGTATTATAATAATTTATCTAATATATAAGTATGAAATTTATTTCATCAACCATTAAGATGGTAAGCCGTACATACACATGAAGGCTATTTTGGTTTTTGTTGTTGCATTGAAATAAAGAAAGAAACTGAGAAAAATGTAAATATATATCATTATATCTTCATTATATTATCATTTTTATGTTTTATATATAATATAAAATACCTAAACACATCTGTAATACATTCAATCTAGTGTGAGAACGAAGCACATTGTTTTGAGGGGGCAGTACTAACACATCCTCAAAGTAAATGATCGTATTTACACCAAATAGAATGTAAACAAGAAATGTGATTCAAAACAAATATAAAAGTATTAATAAAAAATAAATATAATATTTTAAATATTTAATTATAGTGAATATCATAATTTCTACCTTGAGATGTGATAACAGAAAAAAATAATCATTATTTAGGGAGGCGGTAGTTCATCCTATACACAAACAGAATATTTGTGACCCATTAGATGGATGTGTGAGTTAGTGTTAGTCAAAAACGTATAATAAAAAATACTAGTATATTTAATATATAGTGTTTTATAAAATCCTATAATAAATATAGTGTAAGGGTGGAGAAAAAAAATTAAAAGAATGGTTCTTGAGAGAAGACGTTACCTCTTAATCGTGTAACTCATTTTGGTTTATTAGAAAATTCGTCCATGTATTTCTTTATATCAAAGAAGAGGTTTAAAGAAGTAATAATGTTATTACGTTAAGTTATTGGGTAGATATTGGCCAAACCTAATTGGGTTAATAGGTGTGAAGAAGAGGTAGAGGTGGTGGCCTTTACAGGGAAGGTAAAGGACACAATTTTCATTTTTTGGAAAAAAGTTAATTGTACCCACATCTCTTCCAAAAAAAGACATAAAAACCATCCATTATAAATAGTGGATAGTTCATGGATTATTAATGGTCATCCAATGGGTGTTAAATATTTTTCTAGGTTGTCTTGAGTACTATAGTAAATTCATAGAACTTTATTAACCTATTTTTTTATAACCGTCGTAATTAATATTTATCTATGTCACTAATATTTTTTATGCAAATTTTTTTTTACATTTTTAAAAATTATAAATAATTTTTATTCCAAATATGGAATGTATTTTTACAAATACAAGTCACATTATTGGTAAAAAATAATTTATATTTAATCCCACTGACGAGATGACACTATGGGGGTTTAATGTAAAATTATCAATAGTTTGCTATGTTTTTAAATCTAATATCAATGTGAAATAGTTTCAAAAATCCTCCATTGGATTAATTGATAAAAATATTGTAAAATATAAAATTTAAACCAATGTAAAAAATAATTTATCATAATAAATAAATTGTATGTAAAAAGAAATTTTGAATTAAATTTCATTATTTTTAACTATTTATTAAAAAGTTGAAACCTTATATAAAAATACCAAAAAATAATCCTAACTTAATTTTTATGAATATCTTCCAAATATGAATTTTATTTTGAAATATTGATTATATTAAAGTTGCAAAATTTTTATTATAATGGTTTCTTAATTAAATTTCTATTGAAATATCTTTATAAAAAATATATATTTTTAAGTATAAAAGTTGGTTTCTTTCTTATCTTATATTTACAAAATCTTTTGGATGAATATAAAAAACATTTCATTGAATATATATCATATATTTTACATTTAAATCAATCAATAATTTTAATTAATTTAATTTATTAATGTAAAACAACTTTTTGACCATAAAAATAATAATATTTCCCATTACATTCAATTAGGCATGATATTCATTTTCACTTAATTGGTAACTAATGAATTAATATTATATTTTTGAAAACCATATATTTTCATAAAATAGTAAACACAATTCATAATTTATAGTTTAACAACTTTTTTGTATCTAATTATACTAAATAATAATATTTTAATGATATATTAATGTTTGGTAAAACTATGTATAGAATGTTACACAAGCCATCGAGGTGACTCACTGTTTCCTATAATTCCAGATAACCTCAGTGTTGAGTATAGTGAAATATAAATTTTATGTTTCATGTAGTGAATGATTATTTTTTGATTTGGTATAACTTAATACAAAAATATAAAATAATATATTTTCACTGCTGTGTGAAATTTAAAATATCACAATGATTAAGTTAATTAGAAAAAAATATTATTCACAAAATATCACGGTGTTATAGTGTATAATGTAAGCTAAATATATATAATAAAATTATGTTTCATAGTAGTTGGTTTGGGATATGTGATTTATGATGGAGCATTAATGATAAATGAAAGGTGGAGTGTTATTATTTGACATTCATAGTGAAATTCACATGTCTTGAAATATATTATTAAATGCATGAAAAAGCATATTTTCCAAAAATAAAACTTTATACTGAATATGATTGAGGGTAATTTTTTTATTTTTAATGAAATGTAGAAGCTTAATTCAATTATAAAATTTCAAAATGTTTTAAGTCTAATAATTTCTAATGAAACAATATTTCATAGTGGGGCATGGGTGAATGAAAGGATGGTGTAGAATATGGCTTCCATTAGAAGTATAAGGAAGTTTCTATTTCTGAAAATGTACTGAAGACTTACTAGGTGTTCCCTAATACAATCTACTATTGGAAAATTGATTGAATATGAATCCCATATTAGTCTACCAGATTTTCATTACTATAATGAGATACTCTAGGTATAGTTCAACCAAATTTGAATACAATAGTAACAGATCCACTATTGAAAATGTTAGGGAAATTTGTAAATGATACTATCTAATGGAATTCGGAATGGGATATGGCCTAAAGAAAATAAGTTATTGTTACTTATATAAAATGGGATGTTTACTTGGATAATTTTTTATATTAAAAATGATAATGGAGATTGAAAATAATAATTATATATTTAGGGACCTTCCAAAATGGTTGATGATTGGGAAACTAGAAAGAAAAGTCCTAAAAAATAATACAATGTAATTTGGGACCTCATTGTATAAAAAAATAGAATATGTAATTGAATCAGATGAGGGATTTGTGTAAAAAAATATTAAATTAATTTACTTAATAAATAAAAACAAATACCCTACTGAAGCTATATTTCATGAATCTTATGATTTTAATATGATGTGATGTTGTGTTTCTCCTTGGGGTATAAGAATGGGTTCCCAAAAAAATTTATTTTATTAAATTAATTCGATTTAATTTTATCAATTTCATGAATATTTATGAGTTGTGAGTTCATTTAAATTGGTGTTGAGATCAATGCAGTGTTGTTAGTACATTGACTATTTTAATATCTTCATGTACAATAATTCATGAAATTCTATACCATTTTCCAATTATATCATTGTTTATCATCTATCATTTTATTATCTGGTTATTGGGTGTTTTGGGATAATTCTAAAAACATACATGATATCATAATTTTTATAGATAATTTGGAAAAGAAGGTAAATTTACGTCTATGAGTGAATGTGGTGATAAATCACTACATTTAAATGAATAAAAGGTATATAAATTGATTTGGGTTATAAAATTTTAGCCCTCTGGAATGTGTAATTTTTTGGAATTGTGTCGGTGGAGGTGTTTGATGGATGTTTGAAGGTAGTTATAGTGAAAAAATAAGTGATGCAGTTTAGATTTCATCTTAAGAGGTTTCCATGGTTTGGGGTGATGCATAAAATCAAAAGGGTTATTGTTATAGTACAGAGAGGATGTCTACAACATTGAGGCTAAGGATGGATTTTTTGATGGATTTTTTATTTTTTGCTGGGATGTGGTGTCAATAGAGAACACAATGTTAATATTATTTAATAACCTAATTTTTTGTGTTGTTCATTTTTTAGATAGAGTGAAAACTCCATGAGAAGTGAGTTCTGGGGTCTTTTTCTTGGTAGCTACACTCTGGAGTGGGTCTATGACATAAACTATTCATAGTATAAGGTTTGTGAATAATGTTCATTCCCATATCATTGTTCTCCCATATCAAATATTTTTGGATATACAATATGGAGATAACCATTTTTATGGAGATTTGAAATTCCATGTTTCATCGTGTCCAATCATCAATGCACCATAGTCTTTACTTTTACATCCACTCTATAATGTCGGGGAGAAAGCTATATCATGGTCATATATTTTTCAAAGTACCTATAAATTACAAAACCCCATGAACCCCATTATTAGTATAGATTCATTCATAGTTATTAAGCTACCATGGTGAATCTAATGGGGCTACATCATTCCCATTATGTGTCATTCATCTTTAGTCTTGGGAGTTTGATCATTAGTGATTTGAGGTGAGTATCCCTCTTTTCATCTCCATTTTATACAATTTTCCCATCAAAAATAGGTTGATGTAAAGGGGAAACATTTTAAACGATTTTATTTAGGAATAAGTTTTTGGTTTTTGTGCTTATAACGATTAAGGTATTCTGATTTTTTTAGCTTCTTGGTGGTGATCTCCCTTCGATTGTTTCCTGATTTTATGGTTTGAAAAGATTAATTTGTGGTAAGGGATAATTAATTTCACATTTATTTGTATCGTATGAGAGAGTTAATGTTCTTGTTACTGTTTCTTAAGATAATATGGATCAACAAAATGATGAAAATTAATTGGTTTAATTAGATTTGATGAGGAAGGGTAATTAATTTATTATTTTACTTCTTTTGATATTATTCGATAATATGATTTTTTGGAATTGATTACTTATTGAAAATTTTGTCCATTGGAGGAATTGATTTCATTTCAGTTTTTTGGTTTTGAAATCCATATTTTGTCGATGTTTATTATCCACAGGAATAATATTTTCTAGGTACATATATACTATTAAGGAATATGTTTCCCATTTTCATTAGGGATTCTGTGATAATTATCTTATTATGAAAAATTTTATGTGATGAAATCACATTTATAAATTAAAAAAATAACATGTGAATGTGGGGAAGACTATTATTATGTGAAGTGGTTGTGATAATGAGAAGATGATGTATAAGGACCCGAACTTAAACCTCACTTAATATTGACTTAAATTAATAATTCACATTGAGGATCTTTTTAGGTTTACAGTTTTAGAGAATTAGATCATAACTATTACATCTCAAAATATTACACAGTAGACAATTCTAACAAGTCACTTTTTATAAACATGGACTCTAAAAAAAGATTCATTTCTAGTTCCTTGTTTTAGACAGCCTGACATTTCAATGATCCCATCCCTGACCCTATTCATCTTTATGTCCTGTGGAAAACATTTCAAAAAAAACATGGGATGAATATAAAAAGCTCAATAAGGGTTATAATAATACGGAAAGAATACATTAGTCCATGTATACATAAGAATCAATGAAATCATACTTTACTCATAAAACCTAAGAAATTTAACATACCTCATGAAATCATAAGATTTACGAATAACTCATAGAAATCATAAGACATAAAGGTAACTTGAGGGCTCCATAACATTCTTACGTAGGGAGTAACCCTCATTCTTACGTTTGGAATACACATCACAGTATATTACATTTATCTCTTCGGAGAAACCTTAACGTTTAACCCTTTCACATTACCCAATGCATTGGAGAGCTATATCGGGCTCACTCGCCCTTAGTTTATCACAGAACCACCCAATTTCATAAACATTTCCTAAGAACCATAACAAAATCATAACAATTAAAACATGAATAAAAGAAACATAAAATTTACACATTTCAATCACAAGAGATCAAATCATGATATTAACATAAATAATAACATCTAATAAAATCATTAAAACTCTCTGAGAGAAATATCCCTTTATACTTTAAAAATATTTAAAGAAGTCATTTAAAAAATATTTTAGAATCAAAGTGTCCCATACCACTTAGAAACGTTGTAAAGGGTTCTAAAACATTCATGTCCATATAAATAAATCCTTAAACCCATTTTTAAAACATGGACATGGATGATAAATGATTAAAATAATAAATCATTAAATCTATTTAAAACAATGTCTTTATAAAATATTCCTTTTCCATTTTGAACATTTAAATAATAAGCCACATGATAGTAGACCATTTTCAACACATTTAAATGACTTGAGTATAGACATAATATGGATATGGAAATTCAAAGGGGCTGTATATACTCTTCATAAAAGAATAAAAGTGCATATCATAATGAAATGTCTCAATGAGAAGAAATTGAGTTGTAATCCTAATAAAAGATCATTCCATTAGAGCATGGATAATGAAATTACAAAATTATGCATGATAAGTATAAATACACCAAATATAAGTGGATACTCAGTGTAAAACAATCATATGTAATCCACACATATTCATATAACAACAAAATCAAGAAATAGAGGTTTAACCCAAAGAATTGGAATTTGGTTAAGAAGTTCCCTTGAAAAAATTCGATAGACTAAAGTCATCACATCAAATTTTAGAAAAAGTGTTGATTAGATAGATAATGGGTATATCATCACATGGACATAAAATTTACATCAATAAGTATATATAAGAACATATCCCAACATAAGAATATGAAATTTAAAAGACAAAACAAAAAAAGTCTTTTAAAAATAGTCGGGTGAAAGGTTCCCATACCGACTTGGGTAACTTTCGAAACGTACACCCCATGAAAGAAGGACTATATAAAATTGATGTAAATACTCATAAACGAACTCATATTACATAAAGTGTAGAATAATGGGATGTAAATATACCACTCAAATGAAATGGTGGAAAATGTAGCATAAATCCCACGGGAATAAAAGTGGGATGAAAAATCCCGTATGAAAACTCGGCATCCAAAGGACGCCACTTAAAACTTCCAAAAATGGATTTATGAGATCAAATAGGGTCTCTCATAATATGAACACAAAAATTACAGAATGAGGAATATAAAAGAACATCCCCAAACATAAGAGAAATGAGAATAAAAGAAATGATATAAAGGAGAGTACATAACAAGAAAGAGAGAGGTAGGACCCCTTACCTCAAGTCCAACATGTCTTTTTCATTTCTTTATATTACTAAATAATAAAATTTGGTCAATTTATAATTTCTTAATTTCATACTTTAATATTAATATTATGTTCATATCACGTATTATATTGTTATAATATTTGGTTAATAATTTGAGTTCATATTAGACATTTTTGTCGATGTTTGGTACATGAGTCAGAAGTGAACTTGTTTGAAAATGATTATCCATGTAGTTACAAGTAAATCATCTCCAGAATATTATTAATGATTTAAATATCATATATATCCTGTATATATCCATTTGATACTATTACATAAAATTTGAACATAATAAAAATAAAATGCACCGTTCATGGAGACGGTAGGCCGTACGTACGCATGAACGCTACTTTCATTTTTTTGTCATATTAATGGAATTAAAACTAAATGAGATATATATATATATATATTATAATTCCAGAATGATATCCATAATTTAGATGTAATATATTACATATATATCTATTATATATATGTACTTATAATAGTACATAACATTTGGAGATAAGAAATGAAATGTACCGTTCATAGAGACGGTAAGCCGTACGTACACATGAACGCTACTTTAATTTTTTTTTTGTATTCAATGGAATGAAATAATAATGATATAAAGATAAATTATAATTCCAGTAGAATATAATATGTGATACCATTAATTCCATCCTTTATATGTCCCACTTATGGCATTAACGAATCAAATCACTTTGAGGGACGGTAGTCTGCACTTCCTAAAATGAAGATATCGAGTTTACCCATAATGGAAAACATAAAGGAATGCCATAAATGAATAAAATACAGAAGATTAAGGAATAAATAAAAATATTATATATCATATATAAATATATTTACATCTTAATGGACACCTTTGAAGGTGTTAAAAGAATATTGAACAATCATCGTTTTGTGAGGCAGTAATTCGCCATCCACAGAAACAGTATGTTCTTTAACCATTAGACAGAGGTGTGTAGAAGTGTATCTCGAATACTTATTATAAAAACATCATACTATATGTGAGATACTGGTTTTGTTACAAAAAAGGAATAAAAAGAGTTTAGGGGGTTGGATAAGCAAAATAAAACAAAAGAAAACAAGTAAAGATATTACCTTAAATTCGGGTAACTCTTTTTTATTTGAGCCCAAAGGTTTCCTTGGAAAGGATTCTGCCCAATGTGAGGCTTCTAGGAGAAATAGAGGGATGTGAAGAGACAAAATGAGTAGAGTTTGGTGGATCCAATATCTTGAGAGGTGTGGGTAAGGAGGTAGAGTTGGGGGCCTTATCTAAGAGAAGAGGAGGGGCACTCTTGGAAAGTTATAAAATATTATATTATTATAAAATGATTTTATGATTTTAAAGGGCCCAAAAGGATTTATTTCTAGGATAAGGTAATAGGATTTCTAAATCCACCCATAAAATAGGTTTTTGACAAGTTTAGGTGTTAGATTTTACATAATCTTTTCATTTTATTTAAATCGTTAAATAATGAGGTAATTGTTGCATCATCATGGTGTCATAAATAATTTAATTTATTTAGTGTGTAAAATTTTTAAAAATTCTCATGATGTAGGAATTCTTTTTTTCTTTCTAATGAATTTTTATAGTAAAAAATTTTACTTGTATAACCACATGTAAAATTTTTTTTAGTAATACAATACATGTTTGGGACACTTTTAATTTAACTTTAAATAAAAAGTTATTAATGTCATTTTCCTAACAATGTGGCTCTATGGGGTCCCCATGTTGACCCATGGATTGTCTTTGTTGGTCATGACTCATCCAATAAGGGTAGGACATGTTTCAAGGTCATTTAATATTATTATAACATTATTTTTACCTTACATTACACTAATTACCTTTATTCGCGATTAATAAATCTTAAAAGTTACTATTCACCAAAAAATTATTTTAATCTCATTGAACAACAATTTACATCCTAATGAAAACCATGTATGTCAGATTTTTGAAATTCAAATCACAAATGTGGTAAAGTTTCATTTAAACAAAAAATCAGTTTATTAACCACCGCTTAGTAGTTTCACTATTCATCAAAAATTGAAGTTTTTCAGAAAAATACCAAAAAAATCACCCTAATATATTTTTGATATTCTGAATTCAAAAATGATGTTTATTTTACAAAATTCAAAACATATAATTTTCATTTAATTAATTTAATATTTCATTCCCGCTGTCAAAACAAATATCGTGGTTTTATGAAACAATATCTATTAAAAGATTTACACTAGTTTAAGTCCAATTTCAAAGTGAAGTTAATTCCAATGTCCACCATTGGATTAAATGGTAAAAATGTATTCTAAATATACTTTAATCTAAATTAACAAGATAATATATCCATATAATTAAATCAGACTAAAAGGAGGTTTTGAATTAAAATGCAACATTTTCACTTTTATTAAAAATGAACTTTATAGGAAAAATACCAAAAATTTATACAAAGAAAATTTTGATGTTCCGATTCTAAAAAGAATTTTATCTTGTCAAATATAACATATTAAAATGTCAAAAAAATGGATTTAAAATGTGTTTTCCATCAAAAGGCGGTTAATCGACCTTTTAATGAATATTAGAATATTTACGCTTAAAATTGGATTCATTCACATTTTAACATTTATTTTAAAAAGAAAAAATATTTTACAAACATATATTATCATTTTGTAGTTAGTTCTGTTCATTCCCACCATTAAAACGGTTATGCGTTAACTACCATTTAAAATAATACTATTTTATTATTAGATTGCAACATAAGATTCCCAAGAAACTCGTTGTTGCGTATTGGGTACACCATCGAGCATAGCGTCCCCATTAAAGTAATATTAATATTTTACTCACAAATATGGGTAAATATGAAAATGACATATTCTATATTTACCTGGGGTGTTACATGATGAAATGTGGGAATGTAATCTGGATGTTGTGGTGAGGAGGTGGATTTTTTGTGAAATTGTGGAAATGTCTGGGATTTTTAACAAGAGGATAATGGTTTTTATGTTCTGTGATGTTTTTATAATTTCCAAGTGGTTATATAATATTTTTTTAATATTGAATCGAAATTTTATGGGATGGATTGACTAATGAGTTTTAATGAATAATGAAGACTTGTAAAAAATAAAATGTCTATTTTAAATTACTTAGGGAAAAAATGAAATGAATTGGATGGAATAATAAATTCGTTTCAAATTGAATGATTGTAAATTTGATTAAATTTAATGAAATGTATAATATTTTCTATCATTTTGGAATCTATTATGTGGTTCTATGCATTTTTAATTGCATTAATGTTTTACTTCGTGATGATGTTGTGAGTCGTAATAGTACTCTTTTTGTGAACCTATAGGTTATGATTTTATGTGGTTTTGTATATATATTTATTTTACTTATTCTCTAATATCACTATTAAACATTTATTTGAATTTTGTTTATTGAAAATCAAATGTTTTGGGTATATTTTTTATAACATCCTGATGGTGAGAATATATTTTTATCTTCCTGCTCTTCTCTAATCATATATCTACGAAACAGTAACAAGCATTATATTTGATAGTCAGAACTAAAATTTGATCTATGGTGGTATTTTTCAATATTGATTAAAGTGGGGTTTGTTAATTATGTGATGGTGGAATGAGGTTAGTGGCCTTCATGTTCATGATACCATACTATTCCTGTTATGTTTATGGTTAGTATGTGTTTAGTTGTAATGTGGTAGCCCAGGAATATATTGGATAAATAATATATGATGTGATGTGATATCTGTGTAACTTCATGTGAGATTTAATAGACTTTGCTTCATTATGAGGTATTATATATGGAAGTGATGGGAGTGCTATGACATACATCATTTGGTTTTGACTGTGCAAAATCAATAGAAATGTCGGCTAGGTTCCCTTTTTTTCTATGATTCTTATTATGTACATATAACTATATATATTATTAAGTTCATGTTTCATAGAGAGAATGGGATTGGGTAATTGAACTATTTTGTAGTTTTTGGTTCTATTTTGTGGTCAATGGCGATTTAGTATTATCTTTCCCCATGACCAAGATTGATTTTTGGAATGATCCTATTGAGTATTATTGTATGCTCACCCTAAATGTATAAAATCTATATTTTTGGATTCTAGGAGTACTTAATTGGTAGTTATTGACATTCCTTTCTTTGAGTTTGAAACTATTATGGTGTCACTGCATTAGATTTCTCTTTTGGTATTTTAATATGAGACTATTTGTATATTGTTACACTATGAATGTATTGTGGGATCGTTTTTTGTTTAATTTTTATATTATTTCATATATTATTTTAAATTATCATATCTATATAAAATATAATATAGAGGGTAGTTACTTATATTATTGTTATATGTTTTTACCCAAATTGCTTGATTCCACACTGTGGGTATCATTATTTCTTATCCTTCATTGTTATCCCATGAGGGGTACCTCAAAAGGGAGGGGTCAGGAAAGAGATTTGGAAATGGATTTTCAGGAGGTATAAGATTAGGTTTTGAGTTATTAATGGTGATGATTTCATGGGTTGGAGGTTCATTGATGTAAGTTGATCGTAGCATGTGACATAGGCTATGGGAAACTGACCACGACATGTGATTTTAGAGTAACCCATGATCCAATGAAATAACACTAATCCTATGGAATGACTGAGTGTGGGGGCATCTTAAGAATGGTAGGTAACGAGGGGAGGTACATGAATCACGTTTTCCTATTTTATTATTTTAATTAGATGTTTTTGGTATGATTAAATGAATTAAATGGTTCTTAATAATATTCCACAGTACCAAGAATAAGATATCTATTTTCCCCTTTCTGTTATGGATCTCAGTCAGCATCTGTGTGTAGTTCAAGTAGTATAGGTTTATCTAGATGATATTTTAGGTTGTTGAAAGATCAACTTGAAATTTAAAATGAGTCGTGGATAAGGATTATTCATGTTTTCTATTGGCATAATAATGGAATCTATGGGGGTAGCATTTCTGATCTAGACACAAAGAACATGTTGGAGTAACTCTATATCTCCATTAGTTTATCCCCACCTTAAAACATATACCATTTAAATAGAATGCAGTTAGATTTGGGGGGTTTGTTTTTTAATGGTGGATTATGTATCCTAGTTATTGGATGGGGGAATATGTTTTATTGGTCAAATTTTAAAAGGATTTCATAGTGAAATTTCTCTTATCGACCATGAAGGAATTGAATAGGAAGGATTTTCACTCTCTTCAAAAGGGGGTTATGTCTTTGGGGTTATATGTGATGATTATAAAGGAACCTTTTACCCTCAATTCATTTTCATGATGGGAAGTCACAAGTATGATGTTTTAAAGAGGAAATAATACCATTTATATTTTATATAATTACTCCTGTTATATTAAAAATATATCTAATGCTTTAAAAAAGTAACTGGAGAACAGGAATATGAACTCCTCTGGAGTTTTATCAAGATAGAGGAACAAATAGGGTTCCTCGTGGAGTAGATTCTTTTGAGTAAGGTCATATGCACCAGGTCCTTCAAGGTTTCTACTAATGGAGAGTCAACCTCACTAGCTTTCATCTCATTATTGTATGCCCAATATTTTTTCTGTATACCCTAGGGGCCTTGTACAAGTGTGATTTTCCTATTTGGGACATGAACATCGTCATATTTTGCAAGATGGAGTTCTTATCGCATATTATTATGAATATGGTGTTGTTTAGAATTATCAATAGTATATGCTACCAGTTTGGTTGTTTTATATGTAAAGATAGCAGGCTCATTCTCTCTCAAGAATGGATGATTTATGCATAGGTAGTCCATTTGATAATAAATATCTTTTGGAACCACAACATATATGTGGATTTGGATATGGTCATTATTAGAGAGACATTAGATCTGGATGTGGTCAATTACATAAGGTGTGTGTTGTAGCCCATGTGGGTCTAGAGACCATTAGTGGTATGATAAAATTTTCTTATAAAATTGTTGATCATTATTGGGTTATGGATCATTACACTTGTTTTTTTAATTTTAATTAGCTTATTCTCTATGAGTAGGCTTAGAGACGCTCCTCATTCCCTTGGCGTTGTATATGCCGGTTAGTGTCAAGACCGTCTTGTTTGATGCGTTTTGGGGGTGTAGACTGATTATGGAGCCACATCAATCATTCTAGGATCTCGTATTTATTCATTTAAACCCATTTGATGTTATCTTAATGATATATTAGTTTCATTATTTTTCTATTATCAAATTTTTATAGATTAGATTCTAGTTCTCAAATATGTATGTAAACCTATGTATTATCTTGGTAAGTGGAGTTATCAGTTTGGTAGTTAAATTGTGGAGACCATTATTTCATTAAGGGTTGATTTATCATTGTAATCATTAAATGTTGGGATTGTGGAGATTCCAAGGGTTAGAGGGGATATTTTTTATGTTTTTACTGATAAAATTATGATATAGTCCCCTAGACATGATGTCAACTTTGAGAAAGATCTTTTGGACAATTCTTATCTTATTTTTATTTATCCTAATCAAATGGACCACTATTAGATTCAAGAGTTAATGATTTGGATAGATTTTATAATTTAAAAGAGTTTTATCTAGGTCAGTCTGTCACCATGGGGTGATCTAGTATTGGTATCTAATAAAGTAGATGTTATCCTAAGGTTGTATATAATCTACTAGTGGTTGAATCACGTGACAATCAAGAATCAATGACCTCCCGTAAGGATTAATTATCATATTTACTAGATGATAATGGATATTTTGTATTCCATGATTGATCAAAGGTTAGGATATCACTAGTTGAGATGGAATGGGGTTGATTTATTTAAGATTCAATTCAAATCTTGGTATGGGAACTTCGAGTTCAAAGTCATTTCATTCAGTATCAGGATCACACCATTTTTTTTCATGGGATCATGAATCATCTTCCATGAATTACTATACTACTTCATAGTCATTTTATTAGATGAATTATTGATATAATTATATTTAGAAGTGGAGTATATCAATCATCTTAGAGTTTTCGTTCATGTTATTTGAGATTGTCATCTCTATGAAACATTTTCCAGGTGTATGTTTTGAATATAATAAGTGAATTTCATTGGGTATGTGTTGTCCCAGTATGTTTTAGTCGTGGTCCAATAAAATATTGGGATAATTTATTCTTATGTATCACCCAAGAACATGGTTGAGGTTTATATATTTATTTACAATGGGTGATATTACCTAATGTTCATATCAATTTCCTCACATATTTCAGTCCGATGGAATGTTTTGACAAGAAAAGGCCATGATTTTATTTATAATATTAATTCTTAGTATGTTTTCGACTATCATAGGTGTATATTTATTCGTTCCTTGGTGCTCTAGTTTTTGGAGGGTTCATTTTTAATATTCTCATTAAATCTCTCTATCTAGTCATAGGAAGTATTTTGATTTGTTATAGGGTAGTAATATCTTATGTGAAAATGCAGTCTCATCCCCCTTGTTTGTAAATTTTTAACACCTAATCCACATCGAGGAACACTTTACATTTTTGAGGTTACATAGATATTACCTCATTGTATTATTCTTTTTTTTCATCATATTTCACAAATGATGCAGTATAAAATTTCTCAATGTGTTCTGAATCTACGAAAGTTGTAGTAGGTAAAGAATCTATGTGATTAAAATATAAAAATCATTTACTCATGTATAAGAAAAATTTCTTGGAATATTATTTAAGAAAAAAGTCAATGAACGATATTATTCCAGAGTATGTGGTTTCTAAGAGTGTGATTGAGGAGTTTGCTACCCTAAACATAGATTCAAGTGTTCTTGATGATTAAGGAATATAACTATAGACAATAGGATTGTATTATATGATGTGGTAGGTAAGGTATTCTTGGTGGGGGAGAATCAGAGGAAACTATGTTGTGTGAACATGTTTTCCATGGTGATGCTCCGAAAAAGTTGTAATTAGATGGTCAAAATAAGATATTTTTTAGGGAAGGTAATTTCTTTTGATAGATATGTGAAAATCAGTCATTCATTTGATTCAAATGCAACCTTTGTAGGTACACTCTATAGTTTATAAGATGTATGATGACTTTAAGACTCAGTTTTGGTGCCCTGTGCTGAAGGGAGTGGTTGTAGAGTTTATGAATCGATGTATGTGTTTTCTATAAGGTAAATGCTGAGAAATGGGTTATTGGTGGGTTCTTACATCCCTTAGATGTTCCCAAGTGAAAGTGGGAATAAATATAAATTGAATTAATTCTAGTATTTCATCAATCTCAGGGGGGATGTGATTCTATCTGGGTAATCAAATATTGGTTGAAGAAATAATCTATAATCCATGTTTTTAAGGATTTCGGTGTAATGGATGATTTTTCTGAGACATGTGTATATTTTTTATAATTTATATGGATTTATCTTGTCTATTATGTAAAATCAGGATGCTCTTTTTACCATAGACATATAGATATGATTGTAGCATTCCTCTAGAAAATTATTTCACCTCAATAATTTTTACCATCCTCAATTGGATAGGAAGATAGAGTAAAACATCCAAATGGTGGATGATATAATTTTGTTGTAAATTTTAGACTATATATAATCATTGAAAATGAAATTTTTTTTGGTCTATTTTCAACAAAATGGATATCATTAATCCATTATTATGGACTGATTTGTGGATTTTTACATTCATACATGTCATTTTCCATTGTTTTGGGATGAGGTTGGTGAATAATCAATTTCGACACTACATGATGTGTAAACAATAAAATGTATTAATTATGATGTATGCGGGAGGATAAAGGATGTCCAGGATCAGAAAAAATCATTTAATGATCATATGAGGATTCCCCTATAATTTTTGAGGTAGGATACCATGTTTTCATCATGGTTTATTCTCATCATGGGTAGTGGGGTTTTGGAAGGTGGTTAAAAAAAGTACCTTGGTTCATGTGGAATTTCAAGGTGTGGGAGCATATATAAATGGGATTATTTCATGGAAATCACCCCATGAAATTACATGATCTATATTTTTTTACATATCTCAACTTAATTGGTATCTACATGATGCATCCAATGTTAATGAAATTGTAGAGTTAGATATCAAGGATGACATGATGCTTATAGAGTGTCCAATAAGGATATTGGATAATTAGATGAAGATTATGTATTGATGGACCATTCCTTTGGTGTTTGAGTTGTGAATTCATTGTGTCTTGGAGGACTGTACCTAGTTGTGTGACAAGTAGATTCATTCATAGTAACCTGGTTTTTTTATATTTATATTTGTTTTATAGCCCTCGTTGTTGTGATGTTTTGATATTTTTTTATGAGACAATATTATTACATGATGTTACATGTGATAATGAATTCAGATTATTAAGTGGGGGAATCCTAATTCCAAATCATGATTTTTATACTATGATACATATTAAAATCATGAGGGTGATTTAGTTCTACCTAAAGAAGAAAATATATTTATTAGGAAGATTTAATTCCATGATTTGTGTGCTGGAGTCGTTTTGTGTGATTGTTTTCATGACCATTAGCTTGGTAAATATGGTGGTTCAGATACTGGTGTATATAGTTATGTGAAAATATTGTCACTTGATGATGGTATAATGGTGTGGTATTGTCATTTTCTGGGATATTTGGAAAACATTTTCATCTAGGTTTGGTGTGTTTGGTTCGCGGTGGTGTTCCGTTAAAATGATATTTGTGAAAGGATTCTAATGGGATGGTTTTTTGAACCCCCATTTCCTTTTTTTCCTTCTCATGTTTTTTTATTATCAATGGGAGAGAATAGATTATGAGTTATATAATGTAATTTATAGAACCATTTAACCCGTTACATTATTGGAATTCTAGTTTTTATGGTTTCTAAGAGAGATCATGACATAATTAGATGGACAAAGGTGGATATAGAGGTATTTTTTTACTCATGAGGTATCTACGTCAGGGAGTGGTGGACAACATAGTATGAGTATCATCTATGGAATGGAGTGGATGACTATAGCATAGAGGATTTGGTGTAATGTTTTGGTTACTTTTGAATTTTTTAAATTCATGTTGCATGGAAAGAGGCTATATAGTATCAATGAGTTTTTTTCTTATTTTTCATTGATGTTGATGTATTGGTTGTGGCGTGGAGTCAGGGAAGATTTAGTTTTTGAGTTCTATATTTTATAGGGTATTTGAGTCATGAAGTAAGGAAAAATTGTAGCCTCTTCATTGTATAAGGGTTGGCTGGAATGGTCCTTTCCAACATGTTATGGTCTGGTCCCCTATAATTTCTAATGTATGCTTTGGAGATAAAAAAATTAGTGGGATATTTTACCATTTTGGTTGCGTCTTAGTTCCTTCACACTTTTTTTTGAAATTCACTTTTTCCAAAACACAATGTCCTTGTGAAGGGGCTTTGTTTTCTTCATTTTTCTTACATAATACCTATAAATTATAAAATAAAATTTTTCCCTAACATTATTTCAAAATTCATGATTGTTTTTGGGAGACCCAAGTGTGTACAATGTTAGTCATTAATCCCCATTTTTGTGGATTTTATCCTCATCCAAGGGAGTTCAATAATTGGTGGTTCTTAGTGATCCCCCTTAATTTCATCACCATTATTCTCCATATTGTCCATCAAGAAGATATTTCTTTCTAGGGGTCCTATATTTGTATGTTGTTTTGGTAAGATGATGTTATGTGGTGTTGTGTTTATGGAGACCAGAGAATTATCCTTTTTCAATGTTCCTTTTGATGATCTCCCTCTCCTTCTATCCTTGTGCAATGGTTTCAATATTATCATTTGATGTATGGGATACCTTATTCTACTCCTTCTATTTCATAATAGTGGGGTTATAGTCAAATTATATTATGGTAATATAGTATTCACCCGACAACAGAAGATTTTGAAATGGTTTTATTAAGATTGAATGATTAAGGTTCTGAAATTCACATTTTACAACTTTTTATATTATTTTTTAATGATATTTTATATACATGATGCCATAGAAAATATTTTTCCAGTTGGGGGATTTGTCTCTGTTGTTGTTGTCTAACAATGGAACCCTTATTGTGTGGCTCATTGATATCACCATGAATGAAATTGAATAAGAATATATACCATGCTAATGAATTGGATGAACACTGGAATTATGGATTGGGTGAGAATTCCATTTAAATAATGAATTGAAAGTGAAGAAAGTAATCATTCTAAATCTAAAAAATGATATGTGGATGATGTGTAATGTTTTGTGGTTGGATGTTATTTTTGTGGACAATATGATAATATTTGGGATGATACATTGTGGTGGTGATGAGGAGGATAGTTATTATGTCAAATCATTGTAATTTGGGTTCTTTTTTGAAGGAAAATAATCAATTTTTTGTGTGTTGTGTTGTGAAAGGTGCTGGCAGTTATGGAATATTTTTTGAGTAATAAATTAAAATACATGTGATGGTTTTTATAATGGGTCGAAATTATCAATGAACAATATTTTTATAAGGGAATTCATGGTTTAAAAGGATGCTGATAAATTTGGAATGCTTGTTTTGGAATAAAAAATTGGAAAAAAATTGGTTGTTTTGAAATTGGATTAAATGGAATGAAAGTATAAATGTTTTTTGGTGTTTTGTGGCTTGCTTTTGTGTTGTTATTTATATTGTTATGGAAGAAATAGTCCTTGATTTTTTGTGGATCGGTAGAGAGGTTGTGAGATGGGATATTACTCTTGTTGTGAATCCATAGACCAACCTTTTTATGGATTTATGTTATTATACTTTACTTTCATTTTTATTTCTATACGCATCACACCAATGACGAGAACATTTTATATAAAATAAATGTTTTAGATTTGATTTTATAAACATCATGTTGATGGAAATGGATGGATATCTAACTGTTTTTCCTCTCTCTCTCTACCTCTGCCTTTTATAGGAGATGTTTACATGCATAGGTTGCAAAGGGAAAAAATAAGAATTGAATTTTAGTGATTTTTTTCAAAGATTTCTATTTTTGGGGGAATATAATAGTAGGATTAGTGCATGAGTAATATTTACTTATTGTTCATAAGAACCTATCATTATTGTTATGGTTTTCATTGATATGTGTCGTGATGTGATATGGTATCCCATGTGTCTTCGAGAATCACAAATGTCATGTTATGTAATTTCCCTTGTGTCTTTGATTCATATGTGATGTGACATGATGAGATGTATCAAGATTCCTGAAGAAGGATTCTATATATAGGAGATGATATTGTTAATAAATACATCATTGGGGAGGTATAGTGAGAATTCATTTGGAATTTGTTTTAGGGTAGCCTTATTTAAATATTTTATTCTTATTTTACTATAAATGGATGTTTTTTTAGTTAACATGTTATGGTGAATATAATATTGGTTAGTTGAGTTGTTTAGGCAACTCTAGATTTTTAATTTTCACACTGGCATGTTATTATGATTCGTCCACATGTGGATGAGAGATCTTTGGGTAGGATCCAACATAGAATACACGAATTTTCAGCCTGTATTTATAAAAATTATTATATTTGGTTTCTAGGATTACTTAATGGACTATGTTTTATATTTATAGATTTATCATTGGGTTTGTTATAGCGTTTCTTTATTTGGAAATTCTTTGGGTATTTTATTAGTAGGTTATTGATATATATTTAGAATATTCATAGATTTTTAGATGGGTTTTTACTTTTATCATAGACCATGGTGATTCTTATATTTGATTTATCCTATCTCATAATCATATTCTATATATGGTAATTCATTCCATTTATGTGTTAATTTTATATATGTAGTTCTTTTTTCAAACCTGAGTCCTACCAAAGGCAAGACTCAATGGTCATTATATGTAATTTCTGAGAAATTACATGTAATTTTTGTAAAATGATGTGGGATTATTTCGAGACCAGGTGGTCATACAACACTTGATTTTGAGTCTTGGTGAGCGTAAAATATGTTCTTGAGAATTTTTATGTTTATTTAAAATATCACGCGTACATGGATTTGGATTCTTCTAAATGGGTGCCCGAATTAAAAATTCAAGGAATTTTTGCATCTGTAATGACAAATTTTCCGAAATGAAGTCTTTATATCAAATTGTGTAGGTCAAGAGAAAATTAATTTAACTTTTTTATGAAAAATATATTAAAAAATTATTATGTAAAAATAAAATAAACCTTTATTTTATTTTATTTGAAATTTATAATGTTGTAGAAATGTAACGGCATTTCAACCAGAGCATAACATAAATGTTGGTTCATAAATGAAATAGTGTAAAGACACTTGGACCCAGCAGAAAAGAAACGATGAAACATGCTTTCCTAATTTAATGGGTTAATCAAATATATGATCATTTTCAAAAAAATGTATCTCTCTGAACATGGAGACTTTTCATTGGATGGTACGATCGATGAATCACGGATGATGATGAGCACCATTCTCCATTCTTCCATCCTTCGATGGATTTCTATCAACAACAGTTGCATGTAGACCAAGGAATGAAAAATGATAGTGGTGAGATCTTTTCCAAAGAATGATCCAACATCATGTTTAGGGGTTTAATTATAAGTGGTTTTCTTTTCCCCATAATTAATTTATAAATTGCGACATGGATGAACTCAGTGACCAATTGATCCACGAGTCAATCATTTTTTGGGTTTCAGAGCTCTTTTTCATAAATTCATGAAATGGGAATATAACTTGTGATTATTCGATATCTTTAATTTTTGTTAATGCTATGATTTATGTCCAAATGAACAAGGGAAACATTCATAAAATTGTTCATTCCTTATGACATCTCCTCCCACTCATGTTCTTGGCCAACAGAACACGTGGTCACATCAGACATTTCTAGGATGCTTTGAGCATGACTGAACCCCCAGATTGATGGAAAGATGACTATGTGCCTACGAAATGAAAGGAGAATATGGAAAGACTCTAAAACACCACATATATCGATGAATGAATTACATGGGCATGTTTGGTGGATAGTGGAAGAATCTGTCAGTGCCTGCCAGAGGCGCGCCGCAGCGGAGGAAGCCGCTGTGGAGTGGATGAATGAGAGTGTCGAACTATGGGGCTATATCAGGGTGGGTGATCCACAGCAGGGCCACCGGATAGTGAAAAAATGTGTTCCACAGGACCACTTGTGGGGGATGTGGTTGACGGCCTTCCAGCCATGTGACGTGGATGGGACACGGCCATCACTGAATCCGGTAGTGGCTGAACCAGCACACAATATTGGTACCAGATAGGGAAGATAGGCCCCAATAGGTTTCCCAACTAGCTAGACTTGGTATGTATAGTGGGCAAGTCCTGTTGTCCAATAGGCCAGACCCAATGCCCTGCCGAATCGAAGCATGTTGGATCCGGCCTGAGTCAGGTCGGTCTAACCAAGGCAGGCTAGAACCAGACCCGACCGACAATGTTTTACTGAAACGAGCATATCCTTCAAACTATACGTCCAATTGGTGATCTGTTTGCATCATTGGGATCCTCATTATGAGGTGGTCCATTTCTTATACACTATGTGGACTTTCATGGGAGTTGAGATGTGATTGATGGCTTGAGATGTATACTCCCCAGGAATCAGGAACACTATAAGTAAGTCTATGCGATCTGGTTGGCCTATGATATGAGTGGGTCTATGTGATATGGTTTGCCCATTAAATGACAAGGTCCATTGATTCAATTGGCCTAAGATAGATCAGGTCCATGTGAATTGGCTGTACCATGAGATGAGCGGGTCTATGTAATATGGTTGGACTAAGAGATGAGTTTGTCTATGTGATCTAGCAGCCTTAATCACTCATAAGAGATGAGTGCTTCAAAACTAAAAGGTGTTATGTGTTGTGACTATTATTCTTCCTTCCTTCCTTTAGATTATAACTATGTGATATGACTCTAATGACTCTCTCTTGAGTGTACTTCTTAGATGCTACACTTCATGTACCCTTTGGTAGTCTACATGGTGCATAATTTCCATTGTCGTATTACCTTTATGTTTTGGGGTCCTTACTGAGTGATGTGTTACTCACCCCTACACATGCTTCACCCACACGTTTTTTATCTTGTGTCGATGATAGATGCTTCAACATAAAACTAGCTGGTCCAGAACTAGGTAGTGCCTAGTGAGATCTGACATATGAGGTGTACTTCTATGACTTTAAGTGGCACCCCATTAACCTACCCTTTTGGTTGGGTCTACCGTAGATGGCCATCTATAGATTGTACTAGTCTTTAGTTGGGCTTGTATTCTGGAACCTTTAATTCTATTTTTTACATTTCTTCTTTGTAGTCGTCTTAGTGGAATGCTTGTTTATTTTTAATCATTTTTGTCTTGGATGAATGTGTATGAATGCATATAGGTTCATATGAAAATGCCTCCCACATACAAGATAAATCTTATCATTCAAGTCACCAGCCTCTGGCCATTAGGAGGTGGGCTTCGGGTAGTCATGACATGGGACCAGGGGGACGGGTCATAACATCATATCTATTTTTTGATTATCAGCATTGTATGGGTATCATTAGAGGGAGGGGTCCTAAATAAGGATTTATCAAACCAATGTGTGAATAATTTAGAACGATAATAGTACATATAGATATAAACACTATTTAAAATTTTATAAATATTAAATCATAATTTACGATATCTAGTTCAGGTAGGAAAAGTTGTTTGTAATTGTCATAATCAAGCATTCTGAAGGATATTGAAAATTCCAAATGAAAGAACAATAAATATCCTTTTATTAGAATATGTATTAGGGTAATCCTATCATGGTGTATCAATTTAATTCCACAGGATTTTATATTACATTTTATTTTAAAATAACAATGTCTGATAGTTTATAGCGTAGTAAACAAAGAGCCTAAACAAACATTAAAATATTTTTTTTCAAATATAACTATTTTAACCAATCCATTGGGATGATGGAAAATATTATAAATATAAGGAACAAAAAATAAATTTATTAAGGTTTTTTTAATGAAAAATTATTGTTTAACATATATAAAAAACATAATTAAATTTTACTTATTTCATATTTTTCCTCAAAATTACATTTTCATCAAAAATGGATATTATTTTAATATTAATGTAGATATTAGAATTAATTAATGTAAAATTTATAACATGTTTATATTAATGGAAATTGTTTTAAGGGGTAACATCATCAATCAGTTATAAAATGATTTCTCAACCATCCCTAATGGAGAAAATATTGGATGCTCAATGAAATGATGTTAAAATTCAAAAAATGGTGCAAGCCATTAAAAAGGGGAAATCCTCTGAGTTCATGATTCATGAGGAAGGAGTTATTTGATTTGGGTTACTCTTATTTTATAATTAGATCTAGATATTAATAAGGATGTTTTGAAAGGCACCCAAAGCTCAACCTTCTCTCTTCACCAAAGGAGCAAAAAGTTGTGTTGAGATCTATAGGAGAACTTTTTGTGGGACAATATGACGAAAGGGATTTCAAAGTATACATCAATGTTCATGGTATGTCAACAAGTGAAGGCTGAATGATAAAAGTCTGAGGGGATGATGCGATGAATACCAATACCAACAATGAAATGATTGAACATCACCATGGACTTTGTCACAAGACTTCTATGGAAATCTAGTGGAAAAAATTCTATATGGGTCATTGTGGATCATCTTACAATGGAAGCTCACTTTATCACCATTCGAGAGGACTTCTCATTGGATCAACATTCACAGATATATACCAAAGAGGTGGTATGGATGGATGAAGTATCACTAACTATTGTATCTGATAGATATAAAAGATTCACTTTAATGTTTTTGAAAAGTCTCGAGCATTCTCTAAGCACTGAATTGAACTTCATAACGACCTGTCATCCTTAACCTGATTGCTAATATTATTGAAATATTCAGACACTACAAGATAGGATTAAAGAATCCTTAATGGACCTCAATGGAAGATGGGACAAACATCTTCAACTGGTTGAATTCTCCCTCAACCATAGTTTCCAATCTACCATCCAAATGGAACCATACGAAGCCCTTTATGGTAATGGTGCAAAACACCGACATATTGGGGAGAATTCAGCGAGGGTATGTTATAGGACATGAAATGATAGAATAAATGGTGGAGAAGGTGAAAATGATTAAGAAACACATAAAGGAATCCCAAAGTTAGAAAAAGTGTTTTGAATACAATCATTGATGACACCTTGAGTTCAGAGTAGGAGACATGGTATTTCTAGGGATATCTCCACTGAAGAAGGTCCTGAGTTTTGGAATGAAAGGAAAGTTAATTCCAAGGAAAATAAGCCTTTTCAAGATACTTGATCATATCGAAGATATAACTTATCTATTAGAAATTAAACCTATCATGTCCAAAATATACAATTTCATTCATGTATCCCTCCAATGGAAGTGCATTACAGACCCTTCACATGTACGATCATTAGAGGTGATATAGTTTGTGAATGATCTTTCTGATGAGGAACAGTTAGTGAAGATCTTAGATCATAGAGATAATGTTCTACAAAACAAGACTACTCACTAGTCAATGTACTATGGTTGACCATATTTACAAAGAGGCAACATGTGAATTGGAGGAGGCAGTGAAGGAAAATTACCCACCCCTATTTATGGATTAGAATGTAAAACAAAATTTTGAGGGAGATATTTCCTAAGGGGGAATAAGGTAAGGACCCAATGTTTTATCAATTGAAATTACCTTCTTATAATTATGTAATACAATCGCATGAAATAAAAACCCTATGAACTAAAAAGTACTGGATTGCCTTTAAACATAATATTGTCACTTCTACAATTTGAATTTCGATAATCTCACAGACACAGTTGTGATCAATAAGATGTTTGGGGTCCAATAAGACAATATTATTTTTTTGTGAATAATAACTAACCATTATAAATAATATTGTTAACTTTATGAATTATAATATGACCCTTATAAATAGTAAATATTCCAAAAGAATTGTAACCTCACCCATGAATGAATAAATAAAATTTAGGCATCTTATAAGTGATAATATCACAATAGTAAAAGTATTGGTATTTTTGTAAGAAAAAATTAATTAATTAAAATTAATTAATTAATTTTAAAAACATTTATTTTCATAAAATGTTTTCATAAATTAAAAATATTTTGACATCTGGTTTTATGAAATAAGACCTTAGGTAATTTTTGGAAGCATTATAATTTCAGTCATAGTTTAAAAATCTGTGTTTTTCTAGTATATTTTGATTTTAATTTAAAATTAAAATAATTATACAATGAAAATTATTTTTGAATAAATGAATTCATTTTTTTATTATACACATCAAGAAAAATTTAGGGAGAAGTTTGTTGGGTTTTTCTAAAATACATGAATTTTTTATGAATAATTAAATGCTGTAATTTTCCATATAAATACATTGTAAGATAAATAAACAATTCCTAGAATCATGGATGATGTAAGATACCATAGTTTGAAATAAAATAAACATATTACGATATTTGGTTATGAAATTAAAATTTTTTCTAATCTTGTAGAAAAATAATAAACCATTTACTAAAATATTATGAAAACCATCCACCCCTCAACTATAAAACAACCCATACTCCCCTTAATCTTCCTCCTCTCAAGAATTTTGGATAAATAAATTCTAACCAAATATCTCCCCATGCTCAATCCCCACATCAAATTTCCCTTCTTCCCCTATAAAGACACAATCATCACCCCTTAATTAGCTCTCAAGGAAGACTAAATCAAGTTGTACATTCCACTTTTCTTTTCTTACGATTTATGTTCTTGTTCCTTTGTTCACTTTTCTATCCTAACCTCTCCTAATATAATTTTTTTTCAATTCTAGAATCATAAATGTACTATAAGTTTCTTATTATAATGGGATAATTCATTATCATATCTCCTTTCCTCTCCTTTTACATGAATGAAATGAAAACACCGTCTGATATGTGTTAATTTATCAAATTCAAGGACAATGGGTCACCAATTTCTATTACCATATAAAATTATCATCATGAAAACATATTTATGGTTAAACCATACTATTAAAACATTATTTTTACTTATGTTATGATTTTTATTCATTTAAACACATGATGTAAAATAATAATACAAAATAATTTAATTTTGAGAAAAATTGTTAAATTAATCCAAGAGTTTGTCATTAATGTTTTATATAATGATTCACATTCACTCCAAAAAAGAAAAAAATATAATAACCATGTAATCTTCCATACTTTCAATAATTTCATATAACACCAATTCTATACAACCACTTTTATCAAAAAAAATTATTCAAAAATTAATAAAAGTGAATTTATCATTAAAACCAAGGAAGCAAATGCTCCCAAATAATGAAATTTAAGCTATTAACTCATCAATAAAGACATTAACGGACTTAATAAGGTTATAATAAATCTATAAAATGCATTAGAGGTTACAGAATTTCTAATTAATGAAGATATTTTGATTATTTATGTTATTAATATCAAGAAAACATAATAATCTTACTTATTGTATGGGATCCTCTCTTTCTCACATTCATTCATGAATTTATTCTTCGTTATTTCATTTTACACATAATTTTTAATGTTGGGGTATGATTTCACACCTTCCCCATACTAATCTCCTTATGTATAAAACACAAGAAACACCTTTTCTTTATTATTAATCCCTCCTATGTACACCTGATACCATACCAATATTAAATTATGGATTCTTCCCAAACCTCCTTTAATCATTTGGGTTTCGTTATATTTATTTCTACCAAAATGAATTAATCTATTATATTTTTCTATATCATATAAATGCTTTTAATTAACACCAATATCATTTATTAATATCCATTCATCTTTCTCTTTTAGGTATAAACATGTTTTAAAATGATTCCCTCCTCAATACTCTCCAATAAGTAAACCTGTTTTAAGGGAACATACCAAATTCATCCCAATTTCATGTTCACTATACCAAAGTTTTAAACCACCAATATTTTTATAATAACAGTGTTTTTATTATGAAAAAATTCTTGGGTAACTTCGGTTTTTTTACAAAATATCGATCCCTTTTCTATTTTAAATTCTTCTTTATGTTTTCCTTAAAACAGCAGTAAAAGATTTTAATGCTAAAAATTATTAAATAATTTTTTCACATGTTCCCAGATATTCCTGACATCACTTACCATGATATATGCCTATTTTACCATTTTAATTTCCATGTATGTTATAATTCCATTCATTCATTGAATCTTTTATGAAAAACCCATTCATTATGCTTAATTACATGATTATGATACCCATTTTATTCCATGGGTGAACATATGTATACGATTGTTTATATAATACTCTAAATGTGGAACGAATATTCATGAACATGTTAACATGGTTGAACCTAGATATAAATCCAATTCATTGGGTAATTTTATGTATCATGAGACGTCATGCGAAACAGTCTTGGCAGTTTTCCTTGACCCATGCTACCATGTGAAACGGTCTTCGTGGTTATCCATATCTTGGGATCCGCTATGTGAAATGATCCATGAATCCTTCCAAAGTCATTATTTATGTTTCTTCAACAATACTATGAATTCATTTTTATGTAATATCATGTTTACGTGTTATGATTCCACGTGTTCCATGCCTTTTATTTTTATTATTTCATGCCTTCTAACCCATGTGTTAATGTTTTATTACTATGATTTTAAATTTATTGGGATTTTAGATCATACCTTCATTCATGTGATCCCCAGGGTTCCCTTTATTAGGATTAAATAACGAAATTTTTTTTCATCCCATGTTTTCAATATTATGTAACATGTCTTAAAAAACACTATACTTCAAGATCCTTGGATTGTTTTCTGATGTATAATTATGATTAAATGAATGAAATGTTTTTTGTAAAAGGTTGGGTAGTTATGCTACCAAATGGAAAGTTAATATTGTGAATCTCATTATGGTATTTTATTAATGTTTAACTTGATTTTTTTTCTTTCATAAAACTACTAATTGATAATTTACCAAATTTGGAAATTAATTATGTTATAATCTCATTTATGTTCAGGATTTTATATGATCATGGTTCATTTCGGAATAATTTATATGATATTAATTTAATTAAACACACGAATTTTAATAAAATCTGGTTATGAATGTGATTCTCATGTATAATCTATATTTCCTCCCATATTTAATTAATAAGAATAATGAATATTTTTTAATTTATACTAATATTTCATCTTCTTATGATTGGAAATATTTCACTTCCATTTCCATGTTTTCAAAACTACTTATTTCTAAAAATATATAATTTCCTAAATATATTTTATAGTTTTTTATAGCATTTATAATGTTGTTAATGTTAAATTTCTTAATGTTTCAAAATTGGGTAACTTTAGTATCCCTTTAAAAATTGTGGGAAAAAATTTTTCTTGATAACATTTAAATAATGAATCATTTTTTCAACCATAATGACAATTTTTTTGAATCATAATTTATTATAATATAAGATTATTTTCTTTGAGAAATATTTTCACAACATTTTATAAATTTTTTTATTTTTAAAAGGTTATTTTAAAGTGAAAATTTTATTTTCTTCATGAATAAGTTTATCTATCTTTTAATCGTTATTCCATTAATAAATACAAACAGATCATGACCTCATATATGATCAAAAATAGATATTTGTTATTGATATGATATTCATTATTTATACAGATGGATTTTTTTATGTGATTTTCATTTAACCCGTTTTATTTACAAGGATTAATCTTGTAATGAAATGATAACATATGTATTTAGGAGTTTTATGATGAATTTAAAGATCTTTATATTTTATTTATGTTATAGTTCAAGGGAATTATTTATAATGATAGGTGATTCCCTTATAAAATATGGATAGTTGGTTTCATTAAAAAATAGGGATGGGTAGTTATGTTATAACCAAATATATTTGGGTATGTTATAACCCTTTAATGAATATGGTATTTAAGTAAACCATATAGTAATTCCATTAGTAAGAATGAATTTCATAGAGACACGGAATTGATGTCCCATGCTATCTATATTATTTATATATACATCATATGGGGTTCATTAGAAATTTTTTAATTTCATAAGGCATACTAATGAGATAATGTTTAATGAAAATTGTTTTATAATTCCAATCGGTGAAGAGATATAAATTATTAATGATTCATTGAATATAAATAACAACACATAGACCACAATAATTTATTCCAATGACTCTTTAATTTGAAAAATATTTATTCCATATTTCCTGATTGGTGGTCAAGGTATTGATGGGTACGTCTTTACTTATGTTATTCTCATTAATAATGATTAGTTAATCATAACCTTAAACTCATTATACTCTCCCATATGAAATTAAACTGTTAATGTTTATTTTTACCCATATTAGTCTTTTATAACAACTTTCTAATGTTTCATTTTCCCCTTGTTATGAATAATAATGAAAATGATTTGGGTCTAAAAAGGGTTCATATGATGATTATTTTATGAGAGAATACGTAGATCACTATAATACAATGGTGTATGAATTCATGTTTTTAAGAGTTTTTCATAATACTATAAAAATATTTACCTAAATGTTCCATGGGTATGTATGTGATTCAATACTTCCATTTTATGTTGTATGGTTTAATTGAAAAAAATTTGGGGCACATTTATCATTATATAAGTAAAAAATGTAAGCCTTTTATTTTTAGTACAAAATCTGAGAGTACGGTTTCGTGGCTTTTAAACTAGGGTGGAAAACATGTGTATGTGGAGAAACTTTGGTTCCTTCAGGGATATTGTTTCACAAATATCTCAATGGGACATCTAATAGGGTTAATAATTGGGGTAATTTCTAGAAATATTATAGTATAAAACAATAGTTTCATATGATGATCAATGGTGATCACAAAATTCCTTTTTGATCTATAGTTTCTGACATCGATCTTGAGATATGTACACTTAGAGTGATATGATTTATTCTATATAATTATGGCTATCACTAGAGTGGAATATACTTTGAGATACTGTATATTTAAATCAAACCTATAAGAGGTGGGTTTAGAATAATGGTTTCCATTAGTGGTGTTTCATGGATTCAATGGGAGGATATTAAAACCAAAATCATAAATGGGTTTGTTTTTTATATTTAACAATCTGGGATGGTATATTTGTTTGGATTGAATCTTCTTGGATAATATTAGATAAATTTTTAAAAGGAATGTGTAATGTATAACCGAATATTTTTAATTTATGGATATACATAAGAGTGATATTTTTCGAAGGAATATGAGAGACACATATTTAGAAGTATGGTATAGATGACACTTTTTATTTAATTGTTAATTTAGAGTATATAAGATTTACATTATGAGACAAAATATTAGTTTGGTTTCTCTTCAATATATATAAATAAGAATAATAGTGGTAATTTATATAAATAATTTTATTTTAGTGGGGATTTTTGATGATGAGTTACATAAAAACTATTGTATCGGATGATACAAAATATACACAATAGGGGGGGTGAATTGCGTATTTTCAAAAAAAAATTCTTTAATAGAATGTGTTCTGCCTTTTAACATTAATCAGATTAAATGATGCATCAGAAATTTAAATAGAAGAATCACAAGTTGTATAATGGTTCGAGGAACAGAAGGCCCCTAATCCACTCCACCAACGCTATACTCCACGAGCATGGTGATTTACACTATCTGGTCCTCGTTTCAACAGACCGTTTCACAACTGAGTACAGGCAGTTGACACCATTACAATCCAAGGAAAAAAAATCCTTCTGGGTCTCTTACAGAACCTACACAGCTTAGTAGGAGAAGCTGATCACTCAAGAATAGAATGAAAATATTTTCATAATTTGAAAATACTTTCCAAATGTTCTTCAGAATTGCAACAACATGCAATTTAATGTAGATAGATCGTTGCCTTCAGAAATAATAATCTTCACATAAGAAATGTTCTGGGTTGATCCCGTTGCATTAGATATAGAAATATAATTAACAACATCAGTAGTAGAAAATTCACATTAGATCTTCATTGTAGAGCATGTGAATCTTCTATCGTGTTCCTTCCTATTTAACAAATATAGCTTTGACGCTCTGTTTGAACCTATAGATCAGTGTGTTTTAGTAGTCTCTATTTTTCTTTTTTTTCAGAATAATCAAAAGATCATACATGATAAATAATTATCTATGCAGTTTAAAAATTTCCATATAAATAAAAGAAAGATATGAACGTCTCCTGTAATATTAGATCCACAAAAGTCACTTTTTTGACTCGTGATATTCAAACATTTGAATTTACAAATTAGTATTAACTTCCCTAAAGACTCGGTATTAAAAGCTCCATTTAATTCGATTATCAAATCATTGATGAAACGATTTTGAATCAGTGAAAATCATACTTTAAAATCAGCTTTAAATCTGGCTTGAAATCCGCCTAATAAATAACATACTGACCATTGCATAAAATAACAACATTAAATTCTCCGATGCCAAACGTAAGGTTATGTTGAACTGTATGTGTCCTCTGAACATAATGATGAAGATGTAGTCTTCAAACATAAGGTTCACAATGTAAGGTTGACAACGTAAACTTGACAACAAACATAATATTCATTCCAAACGTTGGGTTGGTCATCCATACATTTCTCATAAAATTTCAAACGTACGATAAAAGATCCACACTTTTACATGATCCATAAATTTCCAAAAACGTATGGATGTTTACAAATGTAAGGTTGACGAATCATAATTTTGAGAAACAAATGTAACGTTTAACATTTACATATGGTTCTCTTTCCATACTTTTTTGATATCCCAAATGTAGGGTTCCTTCCTAACGTAGGGTTCTTCTTCCACACATTTCCAATAACTTATGGTTGATTAACCATACTTTTTACTTATCTAAAACAGTATAAATCTTTTCATCCATACACTACGTTTATCCATAGAGAGTACGAAGAATGTTACCAGAATAAGCTAAAGTATATTCCGAATTAGTAGCGCATGAACAGTGTTTTCAGAACACGCTAGATATGAATACTTTTGTAATAAAATCCAGTTATTTCAAGAGTAAAATAAAATATTACATTCCAGAAAAATACTTAACAAATAAAATCATTAGAAAATAATTTAGGGTATTTGTGAGCATCAAAATTTTCATAATGATATAGAATATTAATATAAATTCCCCCTTTAAACAGAAATATTATATATTGTTGAAAACACAACTTTATCAACAATCTCCCCCTTTTTGATGATCACAAAACCCATAAAATAATAAGACTAATTAAATGAAATTAAATTCTAAAAATAGTTACATAATGTTTTAGAATTTTGAGAGGATAAAACAATATTTAATTTTAACAAAATCATTTCAATAAATAAACATTTTTTTGACATTAAAAAATTACTTTCTCCCCCTTCATGAAAATAAAATAATTTTTCATTAATAATAAAACTAATGAATAAAATAAAAGTTTTTAATTTTATCCAAATTTCTCTCTCTGAATAAAAAGTAAAAGAAAATTTCACTTTATAATAAATAAATATTATAACTTAAAATAGTTTTTTGTATAAGTATAAATCTGTATAAATCCAAAACATTTTAAATATACAGGAAATCATTTGAATAAGGTTTTAAAATCTTAAAATAAATTTTTTTGTTTATCAAAATTTCTCTCCATTTTTGTGATATCAAAAATAATGATAAATCATGGATTTTAACACATTTAATGTTGCACTAAAATGTAGGTAAATGATTTATCAACTGATTATCAATAATTAAATTTCGAGTATGGAATATAAAAATAAAGACAGAAAAACAAATAGATATAAAAACAGATTTTCATTAAAAGTCAAAAATAGATACAATGATGATAAATACAGGAATCAATGTTTTTTACAGTGAACATGTATGGTTTATCTTCAATGTACTGTAGAATTGGTTTTTGCTAATTTTTCTCTAAACCTTTTCATTAATCTATAACCAAGATGATTAATAAGATCTCTGGGCACTTGAGTCATATGAATATCTTCAATGAGATTGACTCTGAAAAACTCGTGAAGCCTTTTTTCTTTCTCCATAAACAAAGACAACTTCTCTTTGAATTTTTATAAGATAGAGCGGATTCCTGGCTCACTGGATGTTAACTAATCAACTAAGAATTTATTATTATCTAAGAGAACAGATAATGGAGCACTTTTGCACTGAAGATCTTGAAAACTGTCATTCATATTTCTCATTGCGGTTGTGATAGCTTGGAATCTTCTGATTAAATCATGTGAAGTACCTGATCCACTAGCAGCACTATTTCCAACTGATGCAAATTGTGTCTCCATAAACAACATATGATTTGAGAAATCTCATTTCATAACCATTTCAGATTTCAATTTGGCAACAAAATTTACCATATCCTTTTTAAAAATTTCCACTTTTTGTCTTGAAACAGTAAACTCCTTAAGATTTTGAAATTTCAACTGTTCAGATGCTAAGGTGAATCTCAGAGAATCATTCTCACATTGTAGTTGAGTTAGATTTCTGTATAATTCTTCAACTTCCCCGTTCCTTGAATCAGAAGCACCCTATGCTTGATTCACATTCTCAGGCTCTGTGTGATGTAACAGTACTAAAGGTAATGTTTCAGCATCATATTATTCTTTCTCCTTGTCCTGAGTAGGTTGGTCCACATATTTTTCCTCAGAGTCCTTTTTAGACTCTTCCACATAAAAATTATCTTGATGAACTTCTATGTGAGCTTCAGAAGCATGATCATCACCAACATCTTCAATTTTTTCTTCTAATGAAATATCTAAAATTAAATCCTCTGGAGTTTCCTAAGGTTTGACCACTTCCTCACTAGGCTCTGGCTCCTTTTAATGTTGATGTAAAACTGCAACATCAGCCACAGCCTGTTGTTCTGGTCATTCTACTACAATCCTTTCATGACCAGGATTTGTAATAGTGAAATTCAATTCTTGCGGTTGTTCAAAATCCTTTTCTCTGAAAAATATGTAAGAGAGTAAATATATTTTTGTTAAATCAGGGGAAGTATTTTCCTCAGTCACAAGTATTTTCCTCTGAGTTTGAATTCCCTCCCGAATTTGTTCTTCCTCAGTTTCTACCACTTCAAATATGATCCTGCTTGTCGCAGTGCTCACTATCGATTCATCTTCTCCCTCCTTGGATTTTTCAGATTGATCTTGACCACTCTATGATTCATCATTTTATCCTACTAGAAATAGTTTTACATTGATAGTACTCCAAAAATATCCAATCTTCCTTAGAGTTCCTCCATTAAACACATTACTGTTATGACAGTGTACTCTGGCATACACCAGTCTCACCATGTCCTACTTAAACAACAACTTGGAAATGAATCAACCAAAAGGATAAAAGTTCATTCAGGAATCACTCTAACAACAATATCTTAGGTATCTAACCATATACCTAGTATAATTGAGTTTGAAATCATTGATAAAAAATATACAGTATATACATATTTGGATTTAATATCTTTTCCATCTCAGACATCCTCGGTGCAATCCCTATTTCACAAATTTGACCAAAATTTTCTAATCAAGCTCCAAATCCTTGATAAAAAATTTCCTTTATAGTATTAATGCCAAAGAGAAATGAAATTATGTCCTCTGATTTATGCACAGAATCTCTAATATTTTTCAAATCGAAATGAAAAACTCCCTCATTAGGGCAGTTGAGAATCTGACCAATTTCTACTGTCGAGATTGAGAAATATCAATCCTCTATATTAGCCATCATAATTTCCTCAGTGTCTTCTAGACTAAACTGTACAGATTTGAAGAAGTATTGAAGCTCTACCTCATACAAGAATTTCCATATTCTCACTATTGAACGTCTTTTCATGATTCTGAAATGAAAGTGCTTGTTTCAACAGGAGATTTGTCTGACAAAGCCATTATAGATCAATCACCTTTCCCTGTAAGATTTGTCATCCTTCGGAGTGTTGTGTCTTAACACTACTTATCATGGCTTCACTGGCTCTTCTAGACCTTACCATCTCTTGGATAATCTCTGAAGGTTTCAAGGTTAGGGTTTTAGAGGTTCGAAGGTTAGGGTTGATGAGCAGAAGTGCGGTTTGGGGGTTCAAAAAGGTTTCGATAGAAATGAAATGGTTTAGAAGTCGAAAGGGTTTCTAACAAACATGATTCCTGTGTTTTTATTAATCATTACATATTCTTAAAAACAAATAAAATAGATTACCCGGGGAAAATAAACTTATTCTATTTGAAAAATAAAATAGTTAAATTATTTTAAGAATAATTAAAATAAAGAACTACTATATTAAAATAAAATTTTATATAAAATCAAATAAACCTAGCTCCCCCTTATTAAAATCAATCCTTTTAGTGAGAAAAGGTTTAGTAAAAATATCAGCTAATTGAATTTAAGTACTTATAAATTTCAAAGATATATCCTTTTTAACAACATGATCTCTTAGAAAATGATGTCTGATATCAATATGCTTAGTTCTAGAATGATTAATAGAATTTTTTGAATTATATATAGCACTAGTATTATCACATAAATTATGCGTATTATTAAAATTTAGTATAAAGTCCATAACAGTTTTTTTATCCACAACACCTGTGCACAGCAAATGCCAGCAGAAACATATTCTTCCTTAGCGGTTGACAGGGCAACTGAATGTTGTTTTTTTACTTGACCATGACACTAATGATTTTCCTAAAAATTGAAAATTTACTGATGTTAGTTTCCTATCTAATCTACAACTCCCAAATTCTGCATATGAATATGAAATCAAATTAAAATCATATTTTTTGGGATAAAGAAGAGATTGAAAAACAGAACCATTTAAAAATCAAAAAATTCTTTTAACAGTAGTAAAATGATATTCTTTAGGATTTTATTGAAATCGTTCACAAAGACATATGAATACATTTTATCTGGCCTAATAACAGTATGATATAATAAACTACCAATCATACCTCTATATAAATTATTGTCAACTGATTTTCCAGTTTCACCCAAATCAAGTTTTATATTACTACACATAGGAGTTGTATATGTCTTACTGTTTTCAAGTCCAAATTTCTTCAACAAATCAGTAATGTATTTTCTTTTATTCAAACATTTCCAAAATATTTTTGGTAAATTTGAATTCCTAAAAAGAAATTTAGTTCTCCCCTCATACTCATTTAATTTTTTTTTTGCATTATCTTTAAAAACTCATGACAAAGGGTTTTATTAGTTAATCCAAAAATTACATCATCAACATAAATTTGAACTAATAAAATATTAGAATTCACAGTTTTCTTAAATAGTGTTGGATCTGCCATAACAATAGTAAAATAATTTTTCAAAAGGAAAGAGCTTAATATTTCATACCAAGCTCTAGGTGATTGTTTAAGGCCATAGAGAGCTTTAGTTAGTTTAAAAAAAGAATCTGTTTTTGAGAATTTCCAAAACCAGGAGGTTGCTCAACAAAAACATCCTCCACTAAATAACCATTTAAAAAGGCAGACAAAACATCAATTTGAAATAATTTAATGTTCATATGATATTCATAGGCTAAAAGGATTCTAATGGCTTTTAGTCTAGCTATAGGTGCAAAGGTCTCATCATAATATATACCATCCTCCTGATTATATCCATTAGCTACACATTTAGATTTATTTCTAGTTATTATTCCTTGATCATCATGATTATTTCTAAAGAACCATTTGGTTCCAATCACTGGAGAGTTCTGTGGTCATTCAACTAATTCCCAGGCTTCATTTCTTTTGAACTGGTTTAATTCTTCTTGCATTACTATCATCCGGATTTCATCATCTAAAAATTCTTCTAATGTATTGGGTTATAATTGGGATAGAAAGGCAGATAATTCTATAATATTTCCTATATTTCTTCTAGTTTTTATTCATGTATCTAAGTCACCTATTATAGTTTCTAAAGGGTGATTCTTTAAGGATCTAGTCTGTCTAGGAAACACACTTATAGGTTCTTCATAATCATGTTATTCTGAACTGGACTAAATTTCTTTTATATCATATTAAAAATCATTTTTCAAGTTCTCAAGACTCATGTTATCATTAGAGTTAGATTCATCCATTTGATCTATTCTTTTCTCAATAGGATCAGATTAATCAAATTTCTTATGAACTGATTCTTCAAAAATCCTTGACTTCTTATTATAGATTATATAAGCTTTGGAGGTAGCTGAATGTCCTTTGAAAATTACGTCATCAGATTTTGGATTGAACTTACCAAGATTTTCCATTATGTTCAAGATGTAAACCTTCAAACAAAAACATTAAAGTAGTTAACTTTAGGTTTTCTGTTATTCCAAAGTTCATAGGGTGTATTGTTCAAAATATGTCTAATTAAACAATTCCATTTTTATGTGGTGTTTTAGGTGTAGAGAAGGTGGTTTTAATACCCATATTTGAGCAGAAGGAATTAAATTCCTATTTCTCAAATTCTCCACCATGATCACGACTTAATGAAATTATTTTAAAACCTTTTTCACTTTGAACAGCTTTACAAAAACATTCAAATTAAGTGAAAGCTTCATTTATATATTTCAAAAAGAAAATCCATGTAAATCTAGAATAGACATAAACTAAAACATATACATATAATTTACCAGAAAATATTTCTACACTTGAAGGTCCAAACAAATCCATATGAATATGTTCGAGAGGTTTAGATGTAGTAATTTGGTTAATATATTTGAAGGATGATTTGTGTTGCTTGCCATGTTGACATACATCACAGAATCTGTCACATTCAAATTTAAGACTAGGAAAATCAGAAACTAAATATTTCTTAGATAACTTATTTAAAACATATACATTACAATGTCCAAGTCTCCTATGCTAGATCCAGGATTAATTTATTTAAGTATATAAGAAATTTACTTGTTGTTTACACAAGGAATTTAAATCCAGGGAATACACAATATCAGTTCTTGGTGTTATAAATTTAAGCAATTTATTTTTGAAAACAGAACAATAATTGTTAGAATAATCAACAGCCTAACCATCATCACATAGTTGAGAGATACTTGTCGGATTGTGTTTCAATCCTTGTACATAAAGTACTTTATTAATTGAGATAGCTTCTAGATCAACAACTGTTCCAAAAATAATGATTTTTCCTTTGTCATTGTCACCGAAAGTGACAAGTCCACCATCTTTTTGAGTGAGTGTAGAGAAATTCAGGGAGTTTAAACTCATATTTCATGAGAAGCCACTGTCCATATACCATATATCCTTTTTTCTCCTGTGACTCACTCCCTGAAAAGACATTTACATAGATTGCTTTGGTACCCATATTTTTTTGGGTCCAATAGTGTTAGCTACCATGGATCTGGGAATCCATACTTTCTTTATTTTTATAATTTCACATGAGTCAAATAGATCATTTGATACAAAATATTTCTTAATTCCCCTTATTTGGAGTTTTTTTAAGAAACAATTTTTAGAAATATGTCACCTTATTCCATAGTAATTACAATTTATTCTTTTTCACTTGGAATAAAATAGTTTTTGTACAGATTGGGTTTTTCACCTTTACTGCCAATTCCAAATCACTCTTTTTTAATGACATTTTTCCCAAGGATTTTATTTAATGTATTTTATCCTTTGGTAAAAACAAGGGTTGTAGTTTTATAAGTTTCTACTTCAGTTTGCATTGATTTTATCATTTATTCATAATCTGTATTGTTAGAATTAATTGAATCAAATTTTTTAGTTAACACCTTATATTGTGTCAGCATTGAATCTCTTTCATTAGAAATGGACTTATGAAAAATCTTTAAAGACTTATGCTTCATAAATAGAGGGTCAAATATTTCTTCAAGCATAGTGCAATTGGCTGCAATTTTTTCATTAGAGTAATTAGATTCAGAACTAGAATCTGAAGAGTAGTAAGATTGTACCTCAACTGTTTCTGCCATAAAACACATGTTGGATTTCAGATTTTCATCCACCTTCTCTGAGTCTGATTGAAAAGTACTATTGGAGTCTTTAGATACACTCTATGTAGCTTTCATGGCTTTCTTGTCCTTATTCTCTGAGTCATTTCTTTTAAAAATTTTATTTCTCTTGTCTTCTTTTAGATGAGGACAGTTATCTCTGTTATACCCCATTTTCTTGCATTCATTGAATCTGATTTCCTAGTCATCATTTTTGAAGTATTTTCTAATGCCCTTATTATTTATATAGATTTTTGCGAATCTTTGGTCTAGTTGTGCCAATTCGTTATCAGAATTAGATAATTCAGAACTCTCTGAATTCTCATTTACATTTTTCATCATCTTTCTGATTTTGCTCTATGATGATACTTTCATGGCAGTGTCATCTCTTTTGACAATCACATTATGTTCATTAGCATCATCTTCTATCACTGCTTCATAAATCATTAGTGTTCCAATCAGTTCACTCATGGTTAAATTTTTGACAGGTGTCGACTGTCTGATTGCATCAGAGATTCCATTCCATTTTGTAGGTAGTATTCTCAATACTTTTAAAGATTGATCAGCATTCATAATGGGATCTCCCAAGACAGTTATGTTATTGAAAATCTCTGTCAATTTTCCATTCATTTGAGCAATACTCTCACCTTTAACTGTTCTGAATGTATCAAATTTAAGCTTAGCAGTTGCATATCTCATTTCCCTAATATTGTTAGTTCCTTCATAAGCAACAACAATAGATTGCCACATTTTATATGCTGTTGGGAATTGAGATACTCTGTTAAATGGATCAGGTCATATACCACATATAATTTCATTCATTGCCTTCGAGTTCATGTCATAATCTGCTTCAGTAGCTGCACTCCATGTTTCAGGTTTTTATGGTATTTCAAATGGAGTCAGAATCTTAGAATAGACTCTGTATCCAAGATTATTTAGATAGATAATCATTCGCGACTTCCAGCATCCATAGTTTTCTCCATTGTAGTACAGTTCTCTGACCATAGACATTCCCTCTATTGTATCAGTCATCTTGCTCTATGTATAATCACTTTCAACTCATTAGTGCTTTATCAGAAATCTCAACCTCTAATACCAATTTATGGATCAGGTTATACCAAATATACACAATAGGGGGGGTAAATTATGCCTTTTCAAAAAAAATCTTTACAATAATTGGTTCTTCCTTTTATCTTTAATTAGATAAAATGATTCAGAGGAAATTTAAATAGAAGAAAAAATGATGTATAGTGGTTCGAGGAACAGAAGGCCCCTAGTCCACTCCACCAACGCTCTACTCCATGAGCTTCGTGATTTTCACTATCTGGTCCTCATTTCAACAGACCGGTTCACAAATGATTACAGATAGTTGATGCCTTTACAATCCAAGTAAAAACAATGCCTTATGGTTCTCTAATAGAACCTACACATCAAAGTATGAGATGTCGATCACTCAAGAATAGAATGAAAGGCTTTCTGTATTTTGAAAATACTTTCCAGATGTTCTTCACAATTACAATAGCATGCAATTGACAGTGGATAGATCATCACCTTCAGAAAAAATAATATTCACATAAAAAACGTTCTGAGTCGATCCTGATGTAGTAGATATAGAAATATAATTCACAACTTCAGTAGTAGAAAATTCACAGTAGAACTTCATTGTAGAAAAAGTTAATCTTCTATTGTGTTCCTTACTCTTTAACAAATAGAGCTTTGACGCTCCTTTTGAACCAGTAAATCAGTGTGTTTCAGCACACTCTATTTTTCCTTTTTTCAGAATAATCCAAAGATCACACACGATCAATAATTATAAATGCAGTTTCAAAAATCCCATATAAATAAAAGAATGATAAGAACTTATCTTGTACAATTAAATCAAAAAATGTCACCTTTTTACTCACGATATTCAAACATATGAATTTACAGAGTAGTCGTAACATCCCTAAAGGCTCAGCATAAAAAGCTCATTTTAATTCGATTATCAAATCATTGATGAAATAGTTTTGAATTAGTCAAAATCATACTTTAAAATCAGCTTTAAATCTGGCTTGAAGTCCGTCGAATAATCAGCGTACTGACCGTTGCATAAAAATATCTACGTTAAATTCTCCGATGCCAAACGTAAGGTTAAGTTGAACTGTATGCGTCCTATGGACGTAAGGTTCATGACATATTCTTCAACATAATGTTCACAACGTAAGGATGACAATGTAAACTGGACAACAAATGTAAGGTTCATTCCAAATGTAGGGTTGGTCATCCATACTTTTCTCTTCAACATTCAAATGTACGATAAAAGATCCATAATTTTACTTGATGCATACTTTTCCATGATCGTATGGTTGTTTACAAAAGTAAGGTTGATGAACCATACATTTGGGAAACAAACATAATGTTTAACATTTACATACGGTTCTCCTTCCATACTTTTCGGGTATCCCAGACGTAGGGTTCCTTCTTAACGTAGGGTTCTCCTTCCATACTTTTCTGATAACGTATAGTTAATTAACCATACTTTTTACTTATCTCAAAAAGTATACACACATTTCATCCTCAAACTACGTTTATCCATGTAGAGTATGAAAAGTGGTTTCAGAACACGCTAAAGTAGATTTCAAATAAGTAGCGCATGAACAGTGTTTCCAGAATACGCGGATACAAATACTTTATTAATAAATTCCCATAATTTCAAGAGTAAAATAAAATAATAAATTCATGAAAAATACATAACAAATAAAATAATTAAAAAATAATTAAGGGAATTTTTGGGCATCAAAATTGTCATAAAGAGATAGAGTATTAATATAAACTTCCCCTTTAAATAACAATATTATGTATCGTTGAAAACAACACTTTGTCAACAAAAACAAATTATCAAATAATCTAGTCACATTTTAATAAATATTAATTTTTTGAAAATTAATTTAAAAAATATAATATCGCGGCTCAATTTCCTATATAAAATTAAATAAATAGTTTTAATATAGTATTTGTCAATGTTTTGTGATATGTAATATTTGATTGTAGATTACATAGGAATAAAAAAAATTTGAAACGGTTTTAGTGTCCATTCATAGGTATTGTGTCATGTAATGTATATATAATTATTTAATTAAAATATTATATAATGAGATAAAAGTATAATTAAATATTTAAAACCCAATATTTTTTATCGGAGATTAAATCTATTTTTTTAAAAAGAATGAATAGATTTATTTTATTTTTAAATATTTAAAGGGCTGATATTTTGGAATACTGAATGAAAATAGATTTTCCACTATTTTAAGAAGTAAATACATGACACTTATAGAAAAAATTAAAATACCATGAAATATGATTTAATTTTAGAAGTACACTTTTCCACATATTATTAATGATAGATATTAGGAAGAGAAAAAATATATGATTTTTATATAAATTATAGGGAAATGAAATAGTTGCATCAAATTTATGAGTTATAGTAAGGTTCTGTTTGAATAAAATATGTTAGTGTCAATGTGACATGATATACATATATTATAGTCATTCTAGTCTTAATGTATTTTTTTATAATATCACATATTTATTAGTTGTGTTCAAATATTTTGTCACTTCATTAAAGTAGTTATATGAGATATAGGATGAGGTATTTCCCCTTGGTTTGATTTTTTATCATTCAAATAAATTATAATTGAATATAATGATTATTTATATCCTCTAAAAGATTAACAAATCATTAGCATAAATTCTGTGGAGTATCCCTTAATAGTTAACAATGAAAATTCATTATTGTTTTATATTTATTTTCCAAACCTCAATGTTGTAAATGATCTTTATTAATAGGTTATGTGTTTTTTTTCTATTAATAGAATAATATTGATTCATAGAAAATAAAATATGTACCCCTTAATTAATTTCTTCACTCTTAGGGTGTTTTTGGGAAAATTACTCTAATATATATTTGTCCCCTAATACTAGATACATGACTACTAAGACATAGAGTAATTGGTTAAAGGTTACTAGATACCAGGATCAGGGTGATCATTTATTTGTTCAAAACATTAAAAATTAGGTAAAGGATTATTTATTTATTGTTTTATTTGTAATTCAATATTAAGCGTGAGAATAACATAAATTTAAAAGGAATGGTATTAATTAAAATACATAAAACCCATTTTAAAATGAAATAAATAATACTAGTGGATATCTAAAAGTATAATATTTAAAATAACCCATGGAAGGTAACATTTTTTTATCACAATAGAATTTACTCATTCATGAATAGAAAATACAAACATTTAAATATAAATCCTATATACTCAAACATATGGAAGAATCAACATTAACATTAATTATTGTGGATTTATGATATTTTTTTTGTGTTTATTTCATATTATTTATAATAAATAAAAAATATCTCAATAATTATGTTTTAAATATTTATAGTAAATGATATATATTGATTATGATAATACTTATTGACATGTATATAATTTGAATTTATTTTAGAAAATAATTTTTTAATGTAATTTTATTCATTATGAAAAATTTATATACAATTAAATTTAAATTCAGTTATAACTATTTAGAGATTACTTTTAATAGCATCATTTAATTTACACATCACATAAAATAATTTATTTTTTATTTTTTAAATCATTGTTGTTTTATATAATTATTATGTTTAAGTTATAACTCCAAATTATAAATTTTTATTTATATGACTGTATTATATTATTTATGGGATATGTTTTGAATAATAATTATTTAAATTATTCAAGTGCCTTTATTATATATATATATATATTTTAAGTGTTAGTAAAATTATAATTATATTTTATATTATTAATATTAATATATTTTAAAAAATACTTGCATATTGGGGATTAGGTTTTGTGTGGTTTTTGATATGATGGTTTTGGTTAAATATTGTATTCAAATATAGTTTTTTAGTATAAACACTAATTAAATTAATTCATTTTGAACCTTGTTGTACAATATTGATTTTCATGATTAGGTTTGAACTAAAAAAACATTATTGTTTATACAATAAGAAAATTTTAATCAGTTTATGTATTTCTGTGTAACCATAACAAATTATGATCCTTTTTATTAAATATATTAGTTGGGGATTAAAATACAATAATTACATTAAATTATGAAATTATTATTTTTTGGAATATCCTGAAGATATTTTAGAATGTACTATCAATGTATTTTTAGACATTGAAATTATTTTAATTATTTATTAAAATAAGTTTGGATTATTATTTGAGAGTTTTTAAGAAATATATTTATTAATTTCTGTACTTATTAAACAATCATTTATTTTATGTGATTTTAGATATTTTAGGTAATGAAATATATTTAATTTTCTGTTATTTTTAGCGTCTTTAAAATATCTTCCATATACGCATATATTTTGATTTATTTGAAATTTTTTATCTATAATGAAAAATATTCACTTCTAAGATGAATATTTTGTTGAAAGTGAATGGATTTTTATATAATTAAAGTAAATATAGTTTTTGGTTATTTTTTTAGATTATTGATATAAAATAAAAAGTATTGATACATGTATAGTTTAAATATATATATTTTTTATTTAATGATTTAGATGTTGTCATGTTATATCATAACCCATGTAATGACATGATATTTCACTATAATTTATACATAAATAAAAAATATATCAAATAGTGAGTTTCCCATTCCAAGAAAAATAATTTATAAAAACTATGATATTTTTTAAATATTAAATATTATTTTAAAAACCTATATTTTAAATTAGATGGTATAAATTCACTTAACCATATCAAAAAATTATATGTGAATTGTAAGCTAAAATGGAATCTGAAAGTATAAATCTTCTTTATGAAGAACATTTTTCTAATCTCACAAAGGAGGTATTTTCTATATTGTTTTCCTGGGACAAATCTCAACAAGAACTCAAGAAATTATTATATCAAAAACCCATATACAGGACTAATTATATCTCCTAGATATTTTTAAATGATGATTTTAAAAAAATATAACATATATTCATTAATGATAGTAGAGTATTTATTTTATATAAATTTTGAATAATAAAAAATAGTATTCTTAAAAGTTATTTTCCAATAAAAAGTGTTTCTAATTTCATTTTATATATATAATTGTACGATAAAATATAAAAGTCCATAAAATTAATTTAAAACAATATAAATATTTTTCAGATTTATAATTTAAATATTTGTTTGGAGATGAATTTTTTGTTTTTTATAAAAAAGATTAATTTTGATATGGCTAATCAAATTAATGTTTTAATATATAACATGGATTTTATGACATTATTAGTAATAAAATATTAATTTTAAATCCTTTAATCATTATTCAAATTACATATATGTATTTTATGACTGATTTTATGATTTTAAAGTGTTGTTTTTAATTTACAATAAATTATTTTATATTTTAGAACATATGTTATATTTTTCCAAAATATAATTTAAATACATTATTCATTTTTTATTTTGAAATTAAATTTTATCACTTATATATTATTAAAATAATATTATAACCCATTTTGATTTATCATGTAAATATATACTTAACAAAATTATTTCGAATTAGCTAAAATAATCAATTTTTAAATTTATTAGGGGAAAATATTGTTTTATTTCAAATTGAGATGTGTAATACTATAACAAAATTATTTATTTATTAGTGTAAAAGGGATACCTTGATTATTAAAACAAAATTATTGATAAAATATTTTTGTAAAAGGGATTCATTGTATATTATTACAAAATTATTGATAAAATATTTGTTGATTTAATATTTATATTAATTTTAAAGATACATTTTTAAATTTATGAAATAAATGTTTAACCACATAAAAAATCAATTTTAAATGCAAATAAAAAATTGTTTTTATTAATTTTTTTTTCAAAATTTAGTATTTTATTCTTTTTAAATCGAAATTGAAATTATTTATAAAATAATAAATCGATAAAATTCTTGAAAATCATACACAAAGATAATTTTAACCCACATTTAAATTTTACTCTTAACATAACATTTTTCTAAGAAATAGTTTTTACACATTATTTGTGTTAATAAAAAGAGTAATTTCTATAACTTATAGAAATATTATTTTATAAAATGATTCAAATATATGAAATAATCATGTACAAATAAAAATAATTAATTATCATTTTTTCCCATTGAAATTAGTTTCCATGGGTGAATGTAGGGTTATTGTAGTAAGGGTAAATTGGTGAAAATATTGTTTAACATAGTGAAAATGATTAAAAACTGTGAGAAAAATGATTTTTATTTTTTTTATTATTGACCTTATTAGACATATTTTTGTGCATTTGGACTTGACTAATAGAGTGGTATTATTAAAAAATAATGAGGTTATAAAAAATTTTCCTTTTCATCACTTATAAAAAGTAATCACCACTTCCCAATTTATCAAACCATTCAAAAGATTTGGAACAACGTAGAATATCATACATATACTATCCTACTCATCATATCAATTAAATTTAAGCTTTGGTACCACCAAAATACCATTATAAGTTTCATAAGGAGATACCTAAGGGAGATCATCTAACAAATAGGTAATACTCTCCATCCAAACTTTCATGTTCCATCCTAATTATATACCCTTCAAGTCAAAATTATCAATGATGGTATGATTACACCAGTGTTGATACATTATTTAATATCTATTATATTAATGGAATTTACGCTTTATAATTTCTTCCAAATTCATTAACAAAAAGGAAAATTCCATCAAGAGTGAGTGTGGACTACCTCCTCCATGAATGTTGTGTTCAATATTCCATCACCACCTCAAATGTTAGGTTAAATAGTGATATCCGATAATATAATATTATATTTAAAACATTATTTTAATAATTAAATAATGATTATTTTATATTATACCCATTCACATTCGATCAGAAATTAATGTTTCATCTGTGCGTACATGCGGGTCACTGTTTTAACAAAACAACATGTTTGTTGTTACATAACCACCTAACAAGGATAACATTATAAATGAAATTAATATTTAAAAATAATAATTTTGAAACTAATTATATTTTTAAAGAATAATTTTGTTCATTCTATAAGTTTTATCAATGAGAAAAAATAGTTGAAACATTAACTCCTTAAACGGATTTTTTAGGGTACCATTCAAAATTTGAGCCTATTTTTAAAAATCATTTGAAACTATATAATATTTTATCTAATTAAATAATAATGTAAAAATAAACTAATGGGTAGGTCATGAAATTATTTTACTACACCTTTTACCATGGTCAAGAAATATAAATTGTTCTAACGATATTTTTTGAACAACCCTGAGTATCCGAAAAAATAAAAAATTATATAAAAATAAATAAATTATAATAACTAAAATTTATAACATTTAATATAAATTAATAATTTAATTATTTATTTATTTAAGAAAAATAATTTAATTATTCTTGAATTAAATAGTAATTTTATTGTTCTTTAATTCACAAAATTATGGGATCATCGGTACAACCCAATTTTTTTATTACATCCATGTTCTCTATTGTTTTCTCACTTTTCAAAATATTATTACAATGATATTATTATATTTATAAATATATTAAAATTATATATTAATTTATTTATATATAGTTAAATTTCATTTTCATTATAGGTGTTAACTATGCTTTATTTCCCTTCCACATTCCCACTTTTAAGACAACTTATTTCAATTGAACATTCATATATATTGTATCATGTAATGAATAACCACATATTATGTTTTTAAACCACTAAAAAATATAAAAAACCTAATTATATTATATATAAACATCTAGGATTAATTTTTATTTTATGGAAAATAATATGCACTTTCCTTTTTAGAAGAGATCATTGCAAATTATTTAAATGATCACCTAAGTGGTTTATTTTTATTAACTATTATACTAAATAACTCTCATTGATTTACAAGATTGGTTCAAAAAACTCATTAACATTGTCCCTTTTTCAATTATTGAAGTTCAATAATATTTTTTTCATCCAATCATTGGAATCCTTAATAATAGGCCTTCAGTTATGTCTCGAATCAAAATTCTGAAACCCACATTATTTATAAGAATTTAAGCATGTTTATGATTTAAGTACATTTTATTTTCCCTTTATTGAATATATTGGTATTATTTTTATTATTTTATAAGGGTTCCTAGAGTTATATAAAACTATAATTCATTAAAGAATTTTCCCATCAAATGAAATTTTAGGTATTGTGCATAGGTTGTGAGCCTGAGAACACATTGTTATATGACGAGTCAGCGTGGAATTACATATCCCTCCAATGAATTGGGTAATGATTTATAAATTATAGGATTTTATTTAAGGGGTTAAAAAGTAACATTAATATACCAAGTGTCTTTTTACTCTATGTTTATGGGATTGTGGAGTGAACTTTATGCACCATGTGTATTTTTCCGCATTATGTTGATGGTCTTTGAAGTGACCCTTGACTTATATTTATGATATAATGTATTTTGTAGTTTCTAAAAATTCCATGTTTCCATGAACAAATGATTTCATTTACATATAAAATATTTCAATGCATATGATCATCCTCTTTATTTTACAGGGCATTTTTTCTATATTTTATATTCATGATATTTTTTTACATTCTATTTTCAAAAAAAATTCTTATTCTCACGTGTTATCTTTGATTGTTGTATGTTATTTATACCATTAATGTGCCAATGAGATTATTCATTTCTTATGTTTCTATTCCTATAGATATGTATTTATGTATAATGTAAGTTATGTATAGAAGGGGGTCTATACGATCTTCATTATGGAAAAATTTTAATAGTTATTGTGGAATATATAGCATGTGTAACGGGTCCAGAAAGGCATTAAACCTTCTGTTCTAACGATTGTGAGATTTTTTATAAGATATAATGTATAAATTATTTAAATTATTTTAAATTAAAAATATGTTTATATCGGACTACTATAGTTAGTATCAAATCCAGTTTTCTTTAGTTTGGAGGATTAATTTAGTTATTTCTAGTGAATTGGACAAGAGATATTTTGTAAACATCCTAATGATAACTATAAGGGATAATCCTAAGAATATGATAACATAAAAATAATTTAGTAAGGATTTATATACGTGTAATATCTAGAAATAAATCATTGTCTAGATGATAAAAGTCATTGTAGGACATGACACAAATGTGCCTAGGGTAATAACTCCAAAATGACATGTTGGGTAATAAATTGGTTGGTGCCTAGTGAATAATAAAGAGGCATAACTACAAATATTGTTTGAAAATCCATGGGGATATGATTTGGGTTATCAAATATTATTCAAAAAATATTGAATTTTTTATTATAAAATTTGTTTGAGAAGTATAATATAACGCAACATAATGATATCTTGGTTGAAGAATGGATGTTATTGGTTAAACCAAGGGAGATATATGTTTTTATAATAGTAATTTAGTTTAAATTTTCTAATATATTGGTCAAAAAATAGTTATATAGCATTAGAATAGTGAATTTTTTTCTAACAAGAATTTTTTATAATTTGGAACATATATACGTTAAATTTCTCTTTGGTGGTCCCACATACTTCTCAAATGATGATAACATAACATAAACAATGATAAAACATTTTTGTTTTAGTAATTAATTGATTATAAAGTATCTAATTTATCCCATTGTTCAAGGGATCATGTGATTATTTTCTCAATAATCAAAAAATTATAATGGGATATGGACTGAGAAAACAGATGGTTTTTTCAAATAGTCAATCATGAAATATGATTAACTATGTGAGTAAAGATGAAATCCTAAACCCAAAAATAGAGAAAAGGATGTATCCCCATGGGAACTATCGATATGTAGATGATGTGGGAATCAATATCCAACATCTTATATGTCAAAATTATTGGATAAAGAACCATTGTAATTTCATTAAGGGAATTGGAAGTTGATTTAATGGCGGTTGAGGTACACATAATATCATGTATTGTCAAGAAGAAACTATGTATACAATAAATGATAATAATGTTACTCTTATAGATACACTAATTATTTTATTATTTTTATGGGATTAATTGGTCATTATGCATCACAGTGCACCTGTATGAGGGTTAAAGAGTACCACCAACAATAAAAAATTGTTAGATAAATAGAATATTTAAAATCATATGCAATTACTGTTATCAAAGAAGAGATTTAGTTTTCACTCAATATTTTTTTCCTTTTCAAATTAATGATTTTGAAAATTTTTAATTGAGTTATAAATAAAAATATTTATTGGAATAATTAATATATAAAATGTACATGAAACCTATTCATGGGTTGAGGAAAGTTACACATTATAGATTTATCTATTATTCACCTATTAGGATTATATTTTTAAAACAAAATCCCTTTTTAAAATGGGATTGTATCAAATTTTTTGTAGAGAAATATTACTTCATCTCCTGAATTAGCCCATGATCAATTTCAATTGCTGGGTTAATTATGATCTCCCTAAAGAAGCTAATCCCATCTATGAGTATTAAAATCATGAGCAAGAAATTATTTAAGGGGGATAATGTAACAAAAATGAGATATTAATATATACATATATATATATATATATATATATTAAAAAAAATTATGTTAAATGTGGTAAATAGATTTATCAACATGCAAAACTGAAATGAAATAAATAACTATTATGTATAGATCATTAATCCTAGACAATGAATTAGTTCTTTTTATTTAGAGTATTTTAATTACAAAACCTAATATATATATATAATTAAATATAATTGTATTCCTTGTTTTTTAAGGAGTATTTATTATTTTCTGGTGAAATATGTTTTGAAGATAATGAATTAAAATATTTTTAAATAAATTCTCAATAAAATATATCAACCATTGATTATTTATAAATCTATCAGTGATTCATATAAATTATTTATAAGAACAACTTGTATTTAAAACATAACATTCCTATAAAGACACATAGTCTTTGTATTATAAAATTTTAATTAAAAGTTGAACTAAAAGTTTTTATAAATTTAATTTCAAAAAATAAACCCCATTTTTTTATTTAAAATAACAAAAAAAATTTATGATTAATGTTTATGATTTTCTTAAAAAGGGATTATTTTTAGGTGAATAACCAAAAAATCATTTTAAAAAAATATACTTGATTATAGAACACTAATACTATATAATTATGAAATGATGATTCATTAAAACTTTTTATAATACTAATTATTTATTTTAGAATTTCCATTATTGTTTAAATTTTTTTTTCTAATTTATAATCAATTATTTTACGTTTTAGAACTTATATTATATTTAAAAAATGTCCTTAATACAATATAAATATAATTTTATAAATTTATATTTATCACTTATAATATTTGAATATTATAAAAATTCTCCAATTCATGTTATTCATAATAGGATGATAATTAAATGATTTATTTTTATGACTATCCAAAAAAATTGATTTTTAGATTAACAGTAAAAAAAATTAATTTTTCTTCAAAAATAGTGATTTTAATTGTTTCATTAATATATTAGAGCGACATAAAATTTATTAAAAAATTTAATAGATTAAATATTTATTTATTCAGTATTTGTTTCATATTAATAATATACTTTTAATTATATAAAACATATTGGTAACCATATAAAAAAGTAACATTTGAATCCCAATATAAATTGTTTTTAATATTTTGGTAAATTCAATTTTAAATTTATTTGAATCACACATAAAATTTTTATGTTTCATAAATAAAAATTTAATTTTTTAAAAAATTTATATATTAATAGTATTATCACACAAATAGATTTTAATCATATAGTAGTTTTTTACAAAGAAATTATTTTTATGAATTACAAGTGCTAACGTTAAAATTACTATATATAACACCTATAAATTTTAATTATTAAAATGGATCAAATATTAATAATCATATTTTCTAATGAAGAAAATAGTTTAATATTTAATTTTGGATAATAATATTAGTTTCCATATGTGAGACCTGGGATACCATGGTAAATTTGAATTAAGATAATAAATTTTTAACATAGTGAAATAGTTAACACATTTGATAAAAATGATTTATATATGATGGTGGAGTGTACATCAACATTATTAATTGCCACACACCCTGAAAGGCCATTTTTTGTTCAATTTTTCCTTCAATAATTGAGTTATATAATTGACATTTTTTAAAAAAGTTTGTTAATCCCTTATTAAATAAGAAAACCTCCTCTACATTTCTAAACCTATTACATAGATTTTGATAAACCAAAAATCAATAATAGTAACTCATAAAGACCATATCCACACATTTAACTCTTTTTTATCACTAAATATCTATTCCTATGAGCCTTATAGGGATACTAACAATGAAATTTCAAGGGAGAGGTAAAACTCTACATGAAACTATTCTAGTTCTTTTCTTCTTCAAAACCCCTCATGTGCATACTATCCATGATGTTATGATAAAACCATGATTTTTACTAATATTTATTGATCTTATACCAGTGTAATATATATCTTATACTTACTTCCAAAATCTCATAGAAAAAAGAATACCCCTTCATGTGTGTGTGAAGACTACTGTATCCATGAACAACATGTTCAATATTCATCACCACCTTAAATGGTCAGTTTAAAAAGGTTATTAAAGTAAATATATTATATATAATAAATAGTTATTATCATAATATAATAACTATTTCAATTTTAACATCCCAAATTCACATAAAAAATGATTGTTTCCTCTATCTATATAAGCATAATACTATCTTCATAAAATAACATATTTTGTTTTCTATAACCACCTAACATGGTTGCAATTAAAATTTTATTTAACATTTAAATTTAATATGTTAAAACCCCATTAATGTTATATAATAATATTTTTTGTCATTCTATATGTGTGATCATCAAAAATTCTTTATAGAAACAGTAACCACGTAAAATGGACTTAAAAACACATCTTTCTAAATTTGAGACTATTTTGATATAACCATTGAAACATTATACATTTTATTCTAATGAAATAGTTAATAATATATAAATCCACAGTTCTATGTATCATTATGTTATTTGATAATAACATTGACCATGGTCAAAAAATCAAAAGTTCTGAAAAGAAAATAATCGAACTACTCTGATTAACCGATATAATCAAAAATTATATTAAAAATGGAAATTATGAAATTAAATTTTGATTAATTATGTTAATGTTTATATATTTATTTAATAGATTTCAATTTTTATGGAGATTAAGTGATGTAGGAGATTGATTTCATACATGACGGAAAGTAATCTTTCATACCACCCTTGTTGCATGTTGATTTCATGTTTTATTTGATTTTATACCATCTAAAAAATATTATTCTCCTGAAAATATTGAAGTTTTTATATATATTCCACTTAAATTTATACCCTTGTTGAATACTTTTTTTTAATTTTGTTTTTATACATGATTTTAGTTTCCTTCAAAATTAATACTTATAAGTAAATTCAGTTTAAGTTATCTTTTCTTTTTATTGTACCGTGAAAATAATACCCACCATGAAATGTTTTTTTAAAAATTAACAGATGATGAAAATTATAATCTTTTATAGAGAACTATCTAGAATAATATTTAATTTCATGGAAAATTATATTCACATTCCTTCATTAGAAATATCCATACATATTTTTTAAGCATCGCCGTAGTGGTTTGTTTTTCTTCATTATTATCATAAAACCTTCTATAGATGTTTCTATATTATAAATCCACATTCATGACTAATGTACCATTTTAAATTATTTAAATTTAATAATATTTTATTACTTGAACTCTTAGTAATTTATGAATTAGCAGTTGGTTATTCCATTAAACAAAATTATGAAACCCACATCCTTCCAATTGGTTTAATCATACTTGTTATTTATATATAATTTTTTCCACAAGTGGAATGAATATATATGATTTAATTTAGGTTTTTTAAGGTACATTAATTATATAGACCTAATTTAATTTGGGTACTATTTTAATATCATGAGATTCTATGTATGGTGTATATACGGTTACCCCAAGAAATCATTATTATGTGATGGGTGGGACAAGGAATATATATTCTTCTAATGTATTGAGAATGGATTTATGTCACATGGGGTTGTTTTTATGGTATTTTGGATTAATTATAATCAACCATGGAACTTGTTCCAGTTTGATTATGGTAATGGGTTGTGAACCCAATTCTCCATGGAATATTTCCCACTATATTCTGATGATCTTGTGAATAACACATGATTTATTTTATAATATCATTTCTTGTTTTGTTTCCATGTATTCCATGATTATATCATATTATGATATATTCTCCCTATTGCATATTTATAAACATAATATAATATTATTTATTTCATTATGTATGAATTCTATATTTTATATTTATATTCCTTACTTAAATTATAATAACAATATTTTTATCTTATTCTCACTCTTGATCTTGGACTTTTATTCCTTTTGTTTACCCTTACTAGAAATTTTTGATCACTCATTTAATATGATTAGTTTACGTAGGATATGAAGGTATCTATTATATATGATAATTAAATATACCTATTATTTTTATACCATTAATAAGGTTGTAGATTCATTGGGGATCATTTAAAATTTCCATATTCCCATAATTAAACTACTTAACATGTTCGTGTATCAATCCTCTTAGAATTATAATTCAGCCTCCCTCATATGAATTGATAAGAAATTAAACAAAAACACACATGTTTTTCCTAGTATTGCTCCTAAAGTGGCTACTTAGTATTTTTCATCTGGGATAATGTCAATCCATTGATATCCAATATAAAATGAAGTTAATACAATGTGTTAACTCCAGTCAAGATATTTTTTCTCCCGATAGGAAATTATATTATCTCTAACTATGTTTTTCCTTATAAATCATATCCAAATAATTATTAAAACATAAAATTATCTCAATAAAATATTTCACAGAAATTATCAATCTAGTATACTTACATTGTTTCACCTACTTCAAGGGTGCCTTGGTTTAGTGCCTCTATTAGATGATATTGGGTTGCATGCACTCTATTTTATGACCTTTTTTCATTATTCTCTCTCAATTAACTCTAAATATAATAAGTTATTCCTTTTTAATAAAATCACAATATAAGAATTCCAATTCTTCCACTCTCTCACAACTATAACATCTAAATGAGCATGCACCCCCTTATAAGAGAGAAATTCTTCACAAATTCACATTGTTACTATGGGTTAAATTTCTCACAACCAAATCAATTATTTTTTGTCCTCCTACAATTATTATATATCATTAATGTCATAAATATTTATATACATTTCCTCAAATATCATTACAAATTAAATACTTCATGATATCCTTAAATCTTATCTAGATTTCTGAATGTGGAAAGGACCACTCATATTCATCATAATTATTGAGTATAAAATTTTTATATATTGTCTCTTGGATATATACCTATTAATTTTGATAAACCATAATTATTAATAAACCCTTATAATACATCACTATCCGATCTTCATCTTTTATACAAATAAGTCAAATGATCTCATATTATTACCATCTAATTATCTTAAAAACATTCTTCCATCTAATGTTCTTTTTAAATTGTTTTTTAATGGAATTTTTTGATGCATGTATGATAGAAATTTTATAATTATATATAATTATTTTTATAAACATATCTCTAATAAGATTTAGCTTCCCTGGTATGGGGATCATCGAAATGTTTTTCCGGTAGAAATTAATTCCTATATTTGATAAATCATTTTATATTTCCCTATCAAATCATATTTTCCCAATAATTTTTTTTTATAGATACTTCCTAAATAAATATTTTAATAATATTATTATAGAGAACATATATCTTGGGATGTGATGAAATATTCTTATATAGGAGCAATAATTTAGAAGTCTAATTATTTTTAGGAAATACTTTTATTAATTTCTTAGTTATCCTTCTAATCAACATTTTTTTCAAAAAAAATACATATTTTTAAATTAAATGGAAGTATGTTTTCCAAATTTTATTTTGATATTTATAAATTTACAACTCCATATTTATAATATATAATAATTAAATTTTTGAAGATTGATCATTTTAAAAAATAAATTTTTTGAAAAATTTCTTTTTCTAGAAACATCATCTTCAAAAATGACTTTAGTTTTTGTAATAATGATGTTATAATCATTAAGGACAGTCATAGAATCATATTAATTTTTAACGAATGTAACTCGAAGTTTATTTTGATAATTAGTAAGTCGTGTTCTCCAGAAAAAACAACCACACAAAATTTCATCAAAACATAAAAAAATAACTAAAAAATAAACCCAAAACATTTTTAATTACCTCATTTATATATGTTAGAAACCTTAAAGACAAATATTTTCTTATATTTTATCACACACTTGACTTTATCATTGAGATTGTTATGAAACAACACTATAATATTATGAAATGTATTTGATGGAAATACATTCCTTGCTGATATGAAATTTCTCTTCCAAGATTTTGATAAACACCCCCTCAATCATCTAATATTTTTTAATTATAAAATTCAGACCCTTTATTCAATATTTAATAGATAACTACATCTTCATATTCACAAACGATAGAGTATATATTTGTACTTAATCTACCCCTCTTACGAAATAATCCAAACAAACATGGGGGTAATGTAAGGAACCATCTTAATTTGGAAGTGGGGGTTGAAAAGAGATCATTCATTCTCAATGTCTCTAACAATTACCTTGGTATAACATTAGTAAATAAATTAGAAATTTTATATTTTATTGAAATAAAATCAAAAATTACATCACCATTTAAAGAATTCCCCTTGAGGAAATGATATTAAATATCAATTTTATTTGATTTGGATTATTGCACATGATTATTATATGTATTAATAGAACTCATATTATAAATAATCACCAATTATTTTTCAACATTCACATTAAAATTTTCTAAATGATATTTTATCCACATAAATTGTGCACATTATTATGTGTTAAAAAATATTCATCTTCTAATTTACTTAAAGAAATATTTTTTTCCTTTTTGGGTCATCTCAAAAAAAAATTCTTCCCAGATAAATAGTCCTCTTGATATTCATTTTTTATTATTATAATCTATAGACTAATTAGTAACAGAAAAATCATATGAGGTAAACTCATTACTCCACTTATATATCAAGCCATTGTTTCATGGTCCATTAAAATACTCAGGGATTCATTTATTTCTTCAAATAGGTGTGATTCTTTCTTATCACTTGGATATATTTCACATAACAGTATTGAATATAAAATAAATGGTCTTAGAGAGTAAATTTAAATTAATCATCTGATCAATGTATAAGAGTCCTTGTGGTTTAAAAATTTTATTTCTTTATTTCTTCTTATCTTCATTCCAAAATTTATATCTGTAGAAGCATCATTCAAATCATTCTTCTAAAAATTTTACATAATAATTTGGAAGAAATAATTTTGAGAGATATAGGTATCTTCATTTCTATTAGACCTATAATCCCGAAAAATATGAAATATATATTATTTAATATCTCAATTTTCTTCCTCGTTTGTTTTTGATAAATTTTCACATTATTTTTATATCTTCATAAAAAATAATATCATAGATATAAATAATCAATTTCAGTGTATATGTACTGAAATATATATCAAATATTTTTTTCTCATCTATTAATTTATAAATTTTCAACTACATCACGAAAATATAATTCTCCTATTACAAGGAATTGATTTCCAATTTAAACTCATATAAATATTTCATATGTTTACACACCATCATCCCAAAATTATCAAATATGAACCCACTAGGTTTTATAATTTGGAATTCATCTACAATTTTTCCATTGAGGAATGTTGACTAAAAAACAATTTTATTTTCATGTAATTTCGATGATCAACAACATATAAAGATATTTTAATAGTTTCATGTCATACTATAGAGGAAGGAATTTCTTCAAAATAATTACTCTCCCCCATTGTATATCATTTCAAAAATATTATTGATTTATTTCATGAAATATCTATCTATTTTAGTTTAATAACACACATTTCATTCTTACAATCTTTTATTCATTTAGTTATAGAATGAGATAACATGGTTCACTATAGTAAATTTCATCCAACACATCATTCATTTCCTTTAACCAATTTTATGCTGAACTTATTCTATAATAGATTTTGGATCCTTCTATAGGATAAGTTATGTTGGTTTTTCAAACCTCAATATTGTTGTAGTTGGATCTGTAGATTCCTAATATCTGATAATTTTATCCGATTTAACTTCTATTTGTAAATTGTAGAATTTTTTGTCATTTATTGTGTCTTTATATTCCTTATCACTATATTGTTCAGAATCAATCTATAAAATATTATTCCCACATCCATCTATATTCCCATTAACATCTCTGGTTTTCATTATTATATCCCTTGTTACACCATCCTCATCATATTCAATAATTTTTTTGAAATGATTTTCAGTTACTTTTACAAAAAAAATGAGTCAACCAAAAAACTAGACATTTATTCTATAATATGTAAATTTTTCAGATGGATGAATATCCCATGCAAACAGATTATTCTTATTTTCATCAAACATTCAAATATTAAACTTCTTAATATTAAAAAATAATGGACACCCAAAAGTTGTGTGGTTTCACAAAGTAGGTTTTTTCTTATAAAAAATCTCATGAGGATTATTTTTAATTATGGTAGAAAAATATATCCACTTTGATCATATACATTTCATCTTAATGATTTTCAATATATAAATTTTTAATATTTATTTATAGTAGGCATGGTTCTTCCCATTAAAAATGATGTTCTATTTTTTCTATGCCACTACTACATTTTTATTTAGAGTGTATGGGTACTATATTAGTGTTTAATTCCATATTTCTTCAGTTACAACATGAAGGATTTTCTTTTTTACTCCTTTACATTTCCTTTTCCTACTATCAATATATATAAACACTGATAAATATCAAAATCCCATATATTTTTTTCAAAAACCATGTATAATCTGATATATGTTTCATAAACAATATATAGGTCATCTGAGGGAAAATATCATTGAAAAAAATCATGTAAAAGTTAATCTTTTTCTATAGATGTCACATCATCCCACATAGATCTGAGTGTCTAACCTCAATTGGTTTGGTGGATTCTATTTTAAATTTCATAGGTCTTCCATTATCTTTCCTTCCACTTATTAAAGTTATAAAAATGGATTCAACATTCCTTTTTATATTTTTTTTATTCTATTACAATATCATCATTTGATGTTGTGCTCATACTATTCTAGAAATGATTCTTATGTCCTCAGTAACATAACTTTTTTTCATCCATAACATTTTAATAGAATTAGTTAAAAGGATACACAATAGGGAATATACTATTATTTGTTATATCTCCCATGGTAGCACTACGTCCATGTTTTAGTTATCAGATTTTAAAATAATTTTTTAAAAAATTACTTCCTTACCAACATGATTGAGTTGGATTACACTAAATAAGAAGTTTTTTGGATGATCAACAAATAGACCAACCATTGTATTTTGATTGAAAACAGAAATCATTATAGTTCCCTTAATTATTATTTTTAAGAAACAATTTTTTTAATGTGACTGATCCTCCCTCATATAAATCAGTATTATCTATGATTTTCATATCACCAGTCCCATGTGAGGAATAAAAATTTTCAATAATACATAGTTTATATATATTTATAGCTTCTGGAGTAGTCTCAAAAAAAAAATGTTATGTATTCATCGTTCATTTTCCTATAATATTTTTCTTTCCCAATGTATTTAATTTATTGGGGAAGCATTTTCAAACAATCTTTAGCATAGTGAACTGAAGGGTTACACCATCCAGAAATTTCATCCAAGAACTAAAAATACCGTTTCCATGAGAGATTTATATCATCATATGACATTTATTTAGTTTCTTCTTTTAATATTATATAAATTCCTCCTTTTCTTCCACTATTTTTTCACCTAATTCCATGCATACTCCCTTAGATATATATGTTATTTCAATATTAGTGTGACATATTCTTATATATACAATAACAAAAAAACATCAATTAAAGCTCAACCTTATATAAAAGTATTATTCTTCCTAATGATAATATTTTCTAGATTATATATGACATAAAACATATAATTTATGATGGTGTGGTGAATTTTTATTATGGTAGTTAATTTTAACAATCATTTATGTTTTGTTCTTATTACATTATTTATCAACCAAATATCTTTCATTGGTTACTATTAAACTTCTATGATTAATAGAATTATTTTAAAATTTAGATTTAGTGTGTGAATATTTCACAAGATTCATGGGATGAGTTATTCTAGAATATTCATATGTTTTAGAATGTACTTCAATTTCATAGTTGAAATTCTATATCATTTTACTTAATTTATTTTTAACCTTGATACATATTCAAATAATAAAACATAAAAATTATTCCTTCACAATATCTTTTTAATCATGATTGATATACAATCTCCCTTGTTCCCTAACATTAATCTCGAGATTGTTAATTTATTAAATATACAGATATTCATTTTCAAATGGTGTTTCTTTAACATGATTTTCTATATCCTTTTCCTTCATTAGTATTCTAGATTATTTTGTGTGTTTTCTAACATTCTAAAGACACATGACATGTTCTAATCATATCTTATATACACAATAAGTTTATTTATATTCTTATTCTTTATTCTTTAATTTATCTTCATTTATTTCAACATGATCCATGATGGTTACAAATTTCTTAGCAGTATCATATTCTAGTAAACTATTTTTAGTAGAGCCACACTCTTCAATTTTTCTCAACATAAATAAATTTTTTGTGAACCTTTTTTTTACCAATGGATTTCTAAACATCTTTATACGTTTTTTCAAGTAATTAATAAACGTATTTTTATAATAATAATCAAATTTTCAATATTTTTTTTAGAATATTTATATATAAATGTTTCTTACCCCCTCACTCTAAAAAATTAAACAGATTTTCAACATTTTTACCCAACGCTACCATTTCAGTAATTTTTGGAGGTATTGGATATAATTTTATCATTAACATAGACATGATCTTACTTATCTTATTATTCAATAATAATATTACCATATGTTTGGTTTGTTCCATTCATCTTCCTGATGTCTTTAATAGATTACTATTCCTACATCTTCATTTTGAATGCATGAAATTTCCTCATTTCATATTCCATAAAAATATTTTTTATTTTACTAGTTGAAAATTCTTATTTTAAATCTATAATATATATATAAGGATAAATCCAATTTGGAGTGTTACTCATAAATTTTGGACAATAGTTTAATATTCTGATACATCCCCCAATCCACTTATGTTTTTTGAAATTTCTATAACACTGTTGATATAACAATCAATAGTTTCTTCCTCCTCTGGCATGTTTTCTTTGAACATTATTCTACAATTTTTTTCTTTTCCTTCCATAATTTATTTATTTCCCCCATATATACTTTCCCAAGAATTTCCACTTTTACATTAATGCTTGGAGACCCCTTACCTTAAATGGAAATTTTCCAAAATGGATAGAAGAAAATAAATCTATCATTTTCCCTCAACCCTAAAAATCATTTTATTGTTTGTTGAAATTGTGGTATCTTTATATATGGGTGAAAAACATAAATTATTTTCATCAATCAATTATAGTAAGAGATAATTAATATAGGTTATATTTTTTTCATCTATGATAATTTTTTTATCAAAGGATATAATACATCTTCAAATAAATGAGTTGCAATTATCCATTATGTAGGGTTATTTCAATAGGAACATTTTTTCTTATTTATTACTTGAATATCCTTAAAAATATTAAGTCACTAAAATGTGGTTTCAATTAGTGTTGATCTTATAAAATCTCATTTATCTTAAAATAACCCCAGGTATTTTATCAGAGTTCTGTTCCTATAATTTTTATAACTCATCCTTACTCATATGAAAAGATAAAAAATAAAAATTTCACGAACATTTTAACATGGTTTTTTATAATGTGGATACCTTGTCCTTTCCATGTTTACTCTCATTTATCCACTAATATCTACTATATAATGAAGTGAATATAGTGATCCATTACACAATAACCTCCTTCTATCTCCTAATAGGAAATTATTATAATTCCCTCTAGTTAAAAAGTTATATTGTAATTATGATGAGAGATAATATTAAAAAATGAAATATCATCGATAAACCAATTTCCAAATATTATATGTCTGGTATACTATGTCCATGGAAATTGTGTCTGGTGTACCTCAATTTAGAACCAATTTCTAATGATTATCTCTCTGATTCATTCTACATGATGAACCTCTATCTATTATGCTATGTCTTATTCCTTTTAAAAATTTAAGTGATTATTTTTCTAGTTAATCACATTACAAATATTTAAACAGTTCTACAAAATCTCAAATTAATCAACTCAATAACCCTACACCAATTTATATGGGTATATAACCTCTGAAATTCAAAATGGTATCACGAGAACCAATGTCGAACTTCCAAGTCTTCTCAGTTTCTATTTTAAAATATTTGATGATTTTAAAATTTTCAATTCAATAATATTTACATTAACATACTCTAATATCTATGTCAATAAACTAGTTTGAGAAATCCTTATATATTTCATAGATTTGGTAAAATTTAAATAAATTCTCAACGTTATCATAATTATTTAATTTAACATTTTTATGTAATTTCATGAAGCCTTTCCCTAGTAATATAAAAAAACATTACTTCATTATGAACACATAAAATAAATCTATATTTGATCTTCTTCCTTCAATCATCTAAGTCCAAGAAACACAAATCATCACCATCCATTGTTATTTACATGTTTCATCCATCTAATTGGTATTGAAAATTGTTATTTGAAGGATAATTTAGATGTAGGTTGTATTTAATTTGTAAATTTTTTCTCCTGATATTTTAATGAGTTGTTTGATCATGTTCATCTCCCAATATCTAGCGAGGTTTACAAAGTTTTATATATAGAAATTCATTACACTATCTTGTACAATAACATTTTTTCTACATATTAACTTCTTTTTCAAATCACCATGAGTTTTTTTGGAATATTCCAAAAATAAATTTTATTTTTTCCGTTTTTTATCTAAATTTGGTGATAGGATAAATTATTTATCTACTAGAGGTAAAAAATATCTTCTCTATTGTGTCCGTGAGACATATTCTAGTAATTTTATATATCTCTATATGATAAACTTATTTTGTTACCCATCATATATATATATCGTATCATTATTTGTAACTTTACAACAAAATTGATTAATATTTGTAAAAAAACTCCAATATATTTGTAACTTGAAGTGTTTTATTGATTATTACATCACCAATAAATAACATTAAATATTTATAAACAATAATTTTCAAGAAATATAATATTGAAACATGAGAACACTTTTGTATTCATTATTATAGAAATATTATAGTTCAAAAAATAATAAAATCAATTTGAATGAAAAGTATATCAATATTTTTTACAATAATCAAAAATTTAGTTTCACAAATAATCTAAAAAATTCAAAACAATATTTATAAAAAATCATTAATCATTTAAAAATCAACCTAAATAATAATCATGAAATCTAGAAGGTTGTTTATAAGATTTTGATTATGGAGAACTTTTATTGTTTTTTTGGAATAATATGCATATATAATTGTTCCTCAAAGGAATTATAACATCATTTCAATGTATTTGGAGATTTTTATGTTAGATGTAAATTTTAAAATATTTTAATAATGTCAATATTAAGATATATTTTTATTTGATCACAATAGTGGAACTTAGAGAGAGATATATACTTTTACTACCTTAGTAGGTACACATTAAACTATAGTTAACAATAATATTAGATAGGCTGTAGTGGGGTGTGGTGAATTGATGATTCTAGTGAGGGATAATCGGGATACTAGTGCTATTTTTAATGCAATGTTGACTAATTGTTGTTAATTTGGTTATAGTTTTGTTACGATCATCTCAATTTAGTCCTTAGGGAGATTCCCATGACACTAGTTCCATGATTGGTGGTTTATATAAGGGATTATCTCCTTATTTTTTTTCCATTATAATTATCCATGATGATCCTTTTTCGTGTCTTATTATATTTAATTTTTTAATATACTGGTTCCCTCTCTTGATGCCCATTATTCCTTATGGATGGGTTTTTTTTAAAAATGACCTTAAATGTAACTTTGAGGAAATTATTTTAAAATGAAAATGGAAATTCATTTTGATGATAATTTCTCCATGTGATGAAAAATGGATTAATAATAATTTACTTTTAATATAAATAAATCAGATTGGTTTTCATTTATTTTACAAAAAAGTAAAAAATCCCACTTATTTTTGTTTGAAAATGATTTTTTCATTATAGTGTGTTCATTTTGTTCTACTTAATTTTAAAATTAATAAAAATAGTAGACTTATAATATTATTTATTTTATCCTGACATTTTAAAACTCTTTCAAAAATGACATTTCATAGAAACCTTGCATACAATCACATAGGCATGTTAGCTAAATTAATCTATACACACTCTTGTGTGTCTATACATCAAATGTGTATTTTATATGCTCTAGATTTCTATTCGAATTTCATTTCATTCTATTGGGATATTAATTGTGATTTTGAATATAGAGGAAAATATTTGGTTTCATAATGGTACTCATGAAATTTGGCTTGGGTTCTACTTTATTTTGTTTGTCAAATTATATCATCCAAGACAACCCTCCATTATAAAAATTCATTTTATTTTATAATTCCGAAATCTTAATTTCAATATGCACAATGTATGTTTCTTTATACAAGTGAGTAGAATCATAATTGTTGGTAATGTCACATTTCGTTATTTTTTAATGTATATACTTATTTCATATTCCATGTATCTTACAAATATAAATAATCCATATGGATTTTTAAAAAAAATTGATATGATATCATTTTCTCTGATTTTAGGGAGAAACTAGTTCCATTTGTTGTTCCTTTTTTACCCATGAACTGGTTTCCTTCTCTTAGGGATCGAGACTACCCTCTAGGATTAGTGGATAATTAATTCAGTTAATGTATCATATTATCTATTGATGGTTTGTTAGCGGGGGCGTAAGATCCCAGAATAATGGTTTGGTTTGACATTCAGGAAGCACCAACTTTTAGTTTTTATGTGTTTTTGTTATGCCCATAAACTATATTTCAATTGTGTAACAAATATCAATTTTTTTGTACTTATTATAATTAATTTATGCAGATAAATGAATACAATTTATTCAAACAAATGCAATTAGAGAAAAATACAACAAACATTTTATTTTGTATAAAATAGATACATTGCATTATAGTAATATTGGAACACCACAACTACCATAGAAAACCTATTACATGACATAATAGGATTATTGGAAGGAAACCATGTAAAATTAGTAGAATGAATGTGTAGTGGACATCCACTAGACTTGTCATAATTAAAAACATTATGGAAATAAGTATAGTGAAAATAAAATGAGTTAAAGGAATACATAGAACCATTCTTATTAAGCAAGAAATAATTTTTGAACATTTTTAAATACCATAGATGGGTATTTTATAAAACCATTTCTAACCATTGTAAAAAAATCTATTGGTATTTAATTTTAATAGACATTTTTTTATAAAGAATATAATTTTATAACAATTATGTATATTAAGTGTATAAAAATTTAATATTTTTAACGTAATATATTAGATAAATTTTAATACTTAAATTTTAAAATTATAACTTTGGTATATATATATTTTTAGTATCCTTGGTTTTTTAACTATTAGTTATTTTATAAATATAAAATTAATATAAATTTATATTTGTGAGTAAAAAAATTAATGACATGTAATATTTTATTGATAATATAACCATAGAAAAAATAAAAAAGGATTTTATATTTTTATCCTAGAAAAGGTAAATTAATTTTAATGTTTCATGTATATATATATATATATATGTTGTGTTATGTTTATGATTAATAAATTTTCAATAATTTTCAATAATTGATTAATAATGTTTTATAAAAAATTGGCTATGTACCCCAAAACTGAGTGCAGCCATTAGGGACAAGACCGAGAGATCTTGTGGAGACACAGCCCAAGAAAGGATTTAGTAGTGTAAGTAGTGAGCATTGTATAGTTAGGGATAGGTTATGCAATGACCCATGTGTAGTGTCCTGGTTGAGAATTTTCAGGGGTCTGACCAAGGACTGTGGTGAGGTACCTTGTGTAAGGGCCCCAGGGTGTGTGTTTGTTTGTGTCACAGAACTAAGTCACCACAAAATGATCCATCAAATGTGGTCCCCAAACCTAAATAGTTTCCATGAGGGTCCTGTTTTTCATAATGTAGATCTAATCTGAACTGTCCATCTCTGGATGATAAAATACCTACCGTTCATTTACCATGAGAATCATCCATGCTGTCTGGAACCCACAACCAGGGTAAGACTATCGTCTAAATTTGGTAGGCATTTATCACCCACAAAATAATCTAATCCCTCCGATCGTGCGAGATAAATCTGAGACGTCCCCAATCTACTCATGATCAGGTTTCCCCTCAAAATACGGGGGTTCTATTCCTAATCGATGGATCACGTCTATACATATCATGACTAAATGTACATTATTCCACATTGAATCCATCCCTGCTGCACCTGTCAACATCACGCTCTAGGTTGACTGTTGTCCCTCCTTTTTCGTTCAAGCCATGTTGCACCTCCTTTCTCCATCGGCAAAATCACCTTCTCCATGGCCCCATATTCAGTTCCCTTTTCATAGAATAGACATGATCGAATGATTTAAAATACCCAACCCATGACTCAAGCTCACATTCCTTCATATTTGATATATATATATTATACATCTTCAATCTATTTTTATTAGAACCGTTGTTTCATCCGATCAAGTGGTCAAATGGGTCCAAAATGATGGAAAATTTTTCAAGAGGTATGTAATTTATAAAAACACTATTTTCACCAAAGAACACCTGAACCTTCTTCCCAAAAAGTTCCCCATTTAAATATTATCAAATTCCAGTAGGCTCAGCAACTATTTTGATCCAAAACCATGTAAGTTTGTATTATATTTTATCTAATTATGGTTGTTTTAAAATATAATTAAATATATATATATATTTCTATATATATGCATATATTCACATATATAACTAATTATTTTCACAAAGGAATGGATGGGATCATATGGGGATTGAAGTGAAAGGGTTTCCCACATCAATGCCTACTCTCGCCTATGGTGGATCTACTATGTATTCTTCCTATGGCCTCCATGTTGAGTTTGTGCCTCGCCCCTCCTGCAGTGGTGATGTTTTTTTCATGATATAGGCTTTGCAGCACTGTCGGTTCACAATATACATGCGTAATATTGGTTTTCGATGGTTGTCTCTTTGTTCACAAGCTTACTCTTCGGAGTGTTTGTGGGTTTGTGATTCATGGCACCACATCGTTGTCCTGTGGTGTATTTCAGTGTTCGAGGGTTGTTACCATGATCTATGGAGTCTTGAGTTCTTAAATGGTTCGTGGTGGTCTTCACTGGAAAGATTTTTTGTGGTGATGGGATATGGTGTTGGATCGACATGATCTGGGGCGTCCACCATAGATCGTTGCTGAAATTTGGGAGGCTGACCTTATAGTGATATTTCCAGGATCTAGGTTTTTACGCCTGGTGCATTTGATGTCTTCTGTGATTCTCCTAGTCGTGTTATTATTTTTTCTAATTACTGATGTCAGGGCCCGCCTTCACCAATATTAGAGACGGGACAATAGGTTTCTAGACCCTTCCTTCTTCATGTTGAAGAAGAGATAATGACCCCCGAGACCCACCTTCAATAGGTCCCGTAGTGGTGATTAGAACCAAGGGTATAGAATCACACACAAGTTGGAAGGAATTTCCATTTTTATTTTAATCGTATCGGGAGATAAGATAGTAATTCCCAACAACGCTGAAAGTTGATGTACAAGTATAGAAAAAAACCATTCTGATATGCTTGTTCCAAAAGTAAATGCTACAAAAGCACATGAAAACACCAAAAGAAATTACAAAAAAAGAACAACAACAACTATCCCAGCGTCCCAAATAGAATGATATTGAACGATACCTAAAGTCCTCTTGGAAACCTGAAAGTAGCATTACATACGTAGGGTGAGCATACAAGTATACTCAGTAGGGAAAAACAAAGAATCTCGTGCACAAGTGGGGAGGCACACTACTGCCCTATGATAAAAGAGATAACCAAAACACCTAGCAAGGAAAACTATCCACCCAAACCTCACGAAGGAACACTCCACAAATAATGCATGTCATGTAATGTAATAGTAATATCACATCAATGTTTGGGTACCCAGGGCCACTTCCCCAATGGTTATTGAAGACATCAGACGCATCAGTCCCCTCCTTCCATTGTCACCATAGTCCCACTACCCTCACCCGCCCACACACACCTCGAATATAACCACACATCCTACCCGCAAAATCCGGGGCCACAACAACCATGCATAACCATGCCTTCAAACAAATGGGCTAGAACACCTACTTCCACACCCGCAGACACCTGGGCCTCATCCCGAAGACACTTGGGAAACAACCTACTTTCACAAACCTGGGGCAACCACCACAACTACCCTTCTTGTAGAATATTGGGAAAAAATGGACATCATGTCATCACAACCTGCCCTAAGGGTCTTGGGCCACTCGGGAAATGGAGAAGAAAAGGACGTAATAACCAATCACATGTAAAAGTGTTGGGCAAACACCCTCCCCCATGAAATGGTGGTGTTCGACACAAGGTTCTAAAGTTGGGTGGGTCGTGAATAAGAAACATAAGAACTAAAATTATATATATTGGTAACAATCACTCATCCTAACCTAGGGGTTCCAAACCAGCCAAACAAAAACACCCTTGTTAATATTCATTCATAAGAAGCACCGAACCCACAACCACGTCACCAATCATTCCCAGAAAACAATTCCCCGTTGAACCCATACTAGTTTTCATGTTCAAGTGATCCATTTAAGTTAATTATGCACTACTGGGCAATGATCATGCATAAACACAAGATAAAGAAAGGAAAACATCCAAACAACACTTTTAATCATTCACACCTGCTTCTCTTGTAAAGTCACAACAACAAAGGGATCTGCGAGATCCTTCAAAGTACTAGAACCAAACCAAGCCTCAAGATATAGCCCCACATGGACTCAGGTCCACCAACAACCACAACAACAGAGGATCCCATACCCATCTATACCACCCCATAAGCATCAAGTAAGGAAATCACACATACCACCAATACAGAGCAATGGAGTTTCCAGATTCATGAAAATAATTAATTAAGTTCCCCCATTTCTGTTTGGTTAACCAGGGTGATCACTTAGGGGTTTTTGTTCACTAGACACCCATTTAATCGTCCAACTTTACATGATTAACCAAATTTCCATGTTACAGCAATTTAATCATCATAGATGAATGGGGTTCATTAGTTCACAAGAAAGACCACCAACGAGCATGATTTTCAATGGGAATAAGACCATATAATTCACAACACAAAATCAAGGATAAAAATAGTACATTAGAAACATTGATCACACCCCCTTAATTATTTAAAAGTCTGTTAATTATTTTTGTTAACGTTTTGTTTCATCCTTCCCCATAGAAACAATAGTATACCCACCCCGAATGATACACAGTAAAGAGAGACGAAGGAAAACCATACATAGATTATCAATGATTGAAGTTTCTCCTCCTTGCGCGAAGAGCTGGGGATGCACGACTTACAAGGGAATAGATCTAAGGACACTAAGAATGAGTAGGTGAGACTCTATCCTGGGTGCACAACTTGTCTCGGTAATGGGGGACTTCAACGCACCAAGGAGGCGAAAAGAGACCAGCCATGAAGAAGTAGAAAAAAATACCCATGCGATAAAAGGTGAGATCTTGGAGTTACGAGATATGGAATTTCAGAACGGCTTAAAAGACAGATCGTGGTTTCACCATGTGGTTGGGTGGTTATGTTCGATCGAATTAATTGTCATTCAACAATTCTCATTGGAGTGGTGGCCATAATAGTGTGTTTAAATGATTTCCTTAAAATCATGCAACATGGGTAGAACTGGAATGTATGGAAAAAGGGTGTGACACTGAGGAAAAGGTATGAATTTTGGTAAGTTAAGGGTCACCCAGATCTTGGGTTGTTTTAGATATTATTTATGGGCTTTAAATGGCTTTTAAATGGTGTATTAAATCATTTATTTAACGTCAAAAGACACATTGCGGGAGTAGAGAAAGTCAGGAACTAGAAAAAGAACGAAGACCCCTTGGTGAGGACACGGTGCCACCATCTTGGTGCCACCCTCATGGTGCCACCATCAAGGTGTCACCCTCACGGTGCCACCATTTCGGTGTGAGACTGTGACTAGTGCCACCTTTTTGGAGGAACCATTTGATGGAACCATGTTTTGGGAATGTACTGGATGAGGAGGGTCTAGACTGTTACATCAGATACCTCTCAAAGTATTCTCTCCCTCATGAATCAAAACTAGACCAGAATGAAGCAGAGGGGTCTGAACAACCACCTCTAAAGATAGATCTCAATAGTAAACCCCATCCATCTTTCGAACGATTATGGATACACTACCACTTATCTCCCCCCAATTAAGCACACCAAAAATCAAGGGTCATACCATCTAGATATAAGAATTAGGGTGTTACTTACTCCATGTTCAGTTATTATCCACTTTGGGAGGCACTGACTTTCCCACATGGGTTTAATCGCATCTAACATAATGCGTATTGATTAGGGATCAGGTCCTCCCTCCCCCACAATCAGGACTCTTCACACACACATCCAGAGAACAAGGGAAACTATTCATTCCATATCTAACATGGTAAAACTCTTCATCATGAACAAGTACAATCAAAATAGAACAAAACTAAAAACATCTCTGGGTACTGGGCATGCCTACGTTCCTACTGATCCCAGGTACTCTCATCAAGCTCGCCATGCCTCCATAACACATGAACCAAAGGAATGGTTCATCCACGAAGCACCTTCTTCTCATGATCATAGATCCTCACATGTCTTTCTACAAACATCACATCGACCATGATATCTAGATTTCCATAGTTGAGGATGTCTGAATCAACATGTAGATACCGTCAAAGTTGAGACACATGGAAGACATTGTGCATTCTCAGTAGCAGTGGTGGTAGCACCCGCTGATAAGCCACTTTGCCGACCCGCCGCAACACTTCGAATGGTCCGACAAAATTGGGAGAAATATTACTCCCCCTCCAGAACCTTTGTTTCCCAAGCCGAGGGGAGAACTTCATGTACATGTGGTCCCTGACCTCGAACTCCAAGGGTCTCCTCCTATTATAGGCATATTAATTTTTCCGGTCTTGGGCTGCCTTCATCCTCTCTCATATAAGCTTAACCTTCTCTGTCATCCTATGCACCACATCTGAGCTATGAACACTTGTTTCTCAAATTTCTTTCTAGGACATAGGTGAGCGACACGGTCTCTCATACAAAGCTTCGAATAGATCCATGCTAATGGTATAGTGATAGCTATTGTTGTAAGAAAACTCTTCCAGATGCAAGTGCCATATCCATGATCGTCCAAAGTCCAAACCTCATTCTCGTAGCATATCCTCCATCTTCTAGATGGTGCGCTCAATCTGCCCATCTGTCTGGGGGTGAAAAGTAGTGCTAATGCATAGCTGGGTACCAAAAGCATGTTGCAGCCCCTTCCAGACCTGTGAGGTAAACCGGGTTTCCCAATCGAATAATATGGACCCCATAACCACATGAAACTACAACACCACAACCATGTAACTCTGTTATAGGGAATTTGTCGTAACTGACTCCTTGATCTTCAGGAAGCGAGCTGATTTCATCAATCGGTCAACCACAACCCAGATAGCATCACAACCCCCTTGAACTATTGGTAGTACCATGAATAAATCCATCAAGATGTCATCCCACATCCACTTGGGGATATATAAAGGTTGTAACTGACCTCCTGGGACATAGTGTATAGCCTTCAACTACTGACACACAAGGCACTTTTTTATGAACTCTTCCACTTCCTGCTTCACCCTGGGTCACCAAAACTGACTCTTCAAACCCCATAACATCTTGGAAACTCCTGGGATAACCTATAGGGGTGTTTTTTTGGAACACACCATGAAATCACTCTCACATATTCTCTAGGACAATCATCCTCCCTTGGAAAAGAATCTGATTCTAACAATCCTTCTAGAGAATTTCCCTGGATAATGTTATCGTGCATTACTTCCGTCTATGATTCTCCCCAGTGAGACTCCTCTACCTGTCACAAGAGAGAGGACTACACTATCATCTGAAATAGGAAACCTCTACCACCATCCATCCTTGCATCCAGGTGTAGTGAATCCAACTCTTCCATCATCTTCCAAGAATATACTGATTCTCAAACCACATCCTTCTACAACTTTCTACTTAGGGAATCAGCCTCTATGTTCCCCTTTCCCATGGTGTATGAGATTTCAAAGTAGTAGTCATAATGGAACTCCATCCACCTTCACTACCACATGAGCAGGTCCCGCTGGGAGATGATATACTTCACGCTCTTGAGATCTGTGAAGAATATGAAGCTCTCACCGATGAGGTAATGCCATTAAAACTTTATTGTGTGCACGAATTCCACAAGCTCCAGATCATGGGTGGAATAGTTACGCTCATGGGGACATAACTACTTAGATCCATAAGAGATCACCACTTACTATAGCATCAACACACACCCTAGGAACTATCCTGATGCATCACAGAACACCTTCTATGACACCCCTTCCTCTAGAAATCTCAGCACTGGGGAACTAAACAAATTTCCCTTAAGATTAATAAAGTCTGCCTCATGCTTCTCATTCCACATGAAATCCTGGTCCTTCTTGGTCAAGGCTATCAAAGGTGCTACAACTTGAGAGAATTTGGGCATGAACCTCTGGTAGTAACCTGCAAGATCTAAAAAACAATGAACTTCAGCCACATTCTTGGGCATTTCCCAAGAGACAACCACATCAACCTTTGTTGGGTCCCCAAATATTCCCTGTTCGGACACCACGTGTCCAAGGAAGTTCATTTATCGCATAGAGAACATGAACTTATGAAATTTACCCTAGATTTGGTGTGGTTATAAAACCCCTAAGACGATTCTCAAATACTCAATGTGATCCTCCTATGACCTTGAGTAGATCAAGATGTCATCAACAAACACTACTACGAACCTGTCTAGATATTCCTGCAAGACAGAGTTCATGAGCCCTATGAAGAGAGATGGTGAATTTGTGACACCAAACGACATGACTACAAACTCTAAGTGCCCATACATGCACCTGATGGAAGTCTTTGAGATGTCACACTGCTTCACCCTCAACTGGGGATATCCTGATTATAGGTCGATCTTAGAGAACCATCTAGCCCCTTTTAACTGGAGGAAAAGGTCGTCTATCCTCAAGAGAGGGTAACGTTTCTTGACTATTACCTAGTTGAGTCTCTGGTAGTCTATTCACATCCTATGACCACCATCTGCCTTCTCTACAAACAATACTAGAGCGCCCCATGGTGACGCACTTGGTTGACCAAAACCCTTATTCATCAAATTATTAATCTGAATCCACTACTCCCGCAAATTATAAGGTGCCATCTGGTAGGGAACCACCGAAATTAGATGAGCACCGGGTTGAAAGTCTATTCCGAATTCAACATCGCGTCGAGGGGATAGAGTCACCACCTCTTCAGGGAAGACATCCATGAACTCAATGATGATCCTTGGGACTTACTCCATCTATGTATCTACCGAATCCACTGAAAGCATAGATAACAAGGAATCGAGGGGCTCTACTCGCCGGATGTCCTCCTGGAAACCCTGCTTGCCGATGAGACATACACGTCTGCCGCCCAAATCAGAAAACATGATCCTTCATCAAAAGCAATCAATAACACCACATAAAAAGAAAAACCAGCCAGTGACCAGGGTGACATTGTATTGATGTATCTACAATAGTAGAAGATCCCTGCTAGACTGATGTGGCCCTATCATCTGTCGACACCCTCGATAAACTTGAGACATGTCAGTCGGACCTTTGAATAGAGTACTCAACACCAGGGGCACTATAAGTCTCTCAGTGTCTAGAACAAGATCACGGGCTATACTAGGTTTAACAATGGAGTGTGAAGCTCCTGTATTGAACAAGGCATATGCAAGAGTTCTAAAAAAGATGATCGTACCTCGAATGACTTCCGGCCCTACTGGAACTAGTTCGTTTACGCTGTGTTACTACCCTTTCCCACCTCCTCTGTCCCTCGACTATTGGACACGTCCCCGACCATTCCCTGGTTGAGGTCCCTGAGGACCACCTTGAGGTCGTCCTCCTCCTACAACATTTTCCCTTAGAGGATTGGAGCTCCATGTCCCTACTACTGCTGTTGAAAGGGTATGGCTAGAAACTGTTGCACCTGAGGAAGGGGATTCACCGACGCACCCCCACTGTATTGAACTCAATCTGGGCATTGATTCCTAAGGTGCTCGTGGTTGCCACAGATGAAGCATCTTGGACCTGGGCCTGAAAGGAAAGGGCGAAGACCAGGACATCAGAATTGGAACTAATAAGGCCAACTCCCTACTAGCTGAAACCTAGAAGGCCCTGATGCTAGAGGCCTGCTACTAATGGCCTTGCCTTTTGATGAGCCCAAGTGGATTCCCTTTAGTGATAAACCTCCCAATGTGTGCATCCTTTCCACAACATCAGCCTTCTTCTAGACATCAAAGTACATCATTTGGGTGAAGGGGGTAGCCGCATACTGAGGAGAAGGTCGTAGTGCCTCCTCCAAACATCTCACCAGAGACTCCTCATCTGAAAATAGGACTAGAGCAAAGCGATGGAGATCCTTGAACTTGGTCCCCAACTCTCTCAGTGACATATCCCCCTTCTCGAGGGAGATTTGTTCTTTCCTCTTCCCAGCCTTCATAGTGGATGAGAGGAATTCCTCCAGGAACTCACTCTCAATGTTAGTCCACATCACCTCATCCTCCCTCTTCTCCCCAAGCTGAAGCATCCAGCACTGATGTGCTACTCCTCGCATCTGGATCATAGCCCGAGGAACCTAGTACTTGTTTGGAGCAAAAATCAAGCTGAAAGCTATCACTATCTCCTTTATCCAACTCTCAATCTCCATGTCTGAGATGTTTCCCTCGTACATCCTGAGGGTCTTCAACTAAAAGGCATGAAGCGTCCTCTTTCACTGATTTTCCTCCTCCTCTTAGTCTTCCATCTATCAATCATCCAAATCAACTTCCTGGGTCTCGATCACCCGCACTACCCTTGGTCACCATTCGGGTGTCATAACATCAAGGTAAACAAAGAATTCCTAAGCCCGAGTAGTGTAGAATATTGCTTGTAAATTTTCATACACCTCTTATTAATTTTATATCCTCAACATACCCATGAAACAAAAGAACACAAGTCATTATGATGCATGTACCTTTCCCATGGGCTCTACCCCGCAATCAGTGAAGCCTCAATTGGATGTTCGGTAGGCATAGAGTCCTTGCCTCATATCATGGGGGGGCCTAAATATCATGTCCTAGCACATATTCCCTGGCCTATTTCACGCACCATGATTGTCAACATTGTTTCCTTACCATCCCATTCAATCCAAACTATGCATAACCCCAGACTCCATTTTATCCCCCAAACCCTGCCTTTGATACCTTTCTGTCACGACCCACCTTCAACACGATTAGAGAAGAGACAACAGGTTTCCAGACCCTTCCTTGATCAAGTTGAAGGAGAGAAAATGACCCTAGAGACCCACCTTCAATAGGTTCCAGAGTGGTGACTAGCACCAAGGGTATAGAATCAAACATAAGATGGAAGGCATTACCCTTTAAATTTTAATAGGATCATGAGATAAGATAGTAATTCCCAACAACATCGATAGTGGATGTACAAGTAAAGCCAAACAAAACCATTCCCATATGCATGTTCCAAAAGTAAATGCAACAAAAGAACAAGAAAACACCTATAAAAAGTACCAAAGAAATGGGAAATCGTAATAAAAATTGTCCCAATGTTCCAACTAGTACGATCATGCATGATCCCCAAAGTCCTCCAGGAAACCTGAATGTAGTTTTATATACGTTGGGTGAAGGTACAAGTATACTCAGTATGGAAAACCAAGGAATCTTAGGCACAAGTTTGGAGGCACAGTAATGCCCCATGAGAAAACGGATAACCAAAACACCAAGCAAGGAAAACTTTCCACCCTAACCTCTCTAACACAAAATCCCCAAATAACATGAGTCATGTAATGTAATAGTAACAACACATCGATTTTTGGGTACCCCAGGACACTTCACCACTAGTTATTGATTACATCCTACACATCAGACCACTCCCACCATTCTCACCGTAGTCCCACTACGATCACACCCCCCACCCCGCACACACCTGAGACATTACCACACATCCCACCCGCAATCACATTGGCCAAAACAAACATGCCTAACCACCCCCACAAGCACCTAGTCCGGAACAAGTACTACCATACCTTAAGACACCCGGGCCTCATCCCGAATGCACTTGGGAAACTACCTGCCCCCACACACCAGGGCCAACCACCACAACTACCTTGCCTGAAGAATCATGGGCTAAAATGGACCTCAGGCCATCACAGCCTACCCGAAGGGTCTTGGACCACTCAAGAAAGGGAGAATAAAAGGAGCTATTTACCAGTCACATGTAAAAGTGTTGGGAAAACTCCCACCACCATGAAATGGGGGTGTTCAGCACAAGGATCTCAACGTGGGTGGGGTGTGATTAAGAAACAGAAGAACTAAAATTATATATATAGTTAACAATCACTCATCCCATCATAGGGGTTCCAAACTAGCCCAACAAAAACACCCTTGTTACTATTCATTCACAAGAAGCACAGAACCCACAACCATGTCACCACTCATTCCTGGAAAACAATTCCCCATTGAACACATTCTTGTTTTCATGTTCAAGTGATTCCCTTAATGTAAATTTTTTACTACTAGTAAATGATTAGTCATAACCATAATCCAAGGAATCCAAAATAGCCAAACAACACTTTTAAGCATTCACACCCAGTTCTCTTGTAATGTCACGACAAAAAAGGGATATGTGAGATCCCTCAAAGGATTGGAACAAAACCAAGACTCAAGATACAACCCCACAAGGCCTCAGGTCCACCAACAACCATAATAATAGAGGATCCCATCCCCATTCATATCACCCCATAAGCATCAAGTAGAACAATCACACATACCACCAAGACAGATCAAGGCTTTTTCCAGATTCAAGAACATCATTCATTAAGTTCCCACTTTTTGTTTGGTTAACCAGGGTGATCACATAGGGGTTGTTGTTTACTGGACATCTATTTAATCAGTTGAGATTATGTGATTAACCAAATTTCCTTGTTATAACCATTCAATCATCACCGAAGACCGGGGTTCACTAGTGCACAAGAAAGACCACCAATGGTAATAATTTTATGTGGGTACAATCCCATACAATTCACAACACAAAATCAAGGATAAAAAATACATCAAAAACATCTATCATGCCCCCTTAATTCTTTAAATGTCCATTTATTATCTTCTTTAAAGTTTGGTTTCATCCATACCTACAGAAAAAATAACATACCCACCCTGCATGATACACAGTAAAGAGAGACGAAGGAAAACCATACATGGATGATCAATGATCCAAGTTTTTCCTCCCTGCTCCAAGAGTTGGGGATGCACAACTTCCATGGGATGATATACAAGGAATCCACGAATGAGTAGGAGGAACTCCAACATAGGTGAAAAACACGTATCAGGAATGGGGGACTTCAACGCTCCAAGGGGAGGAAAAGATATCATCCATGAATAATATGAAAAAATGAATTCCCCTGTGATAAAAGGTGATATACTGGAGTTACGAGACATGGAATTTCTGAAATTATTTGAAGAAGGGTCATGGTTTCACCATGCGATAGGGAGGTTATGCACGATGGAATTAATTTTTATTTAACAAATCTCATCAGAGAGGTTGCCATAATAGGGCATTTAAATGGATTACTTTAAATCACGCAATAGTGGCAGAACTGGAAAGTATGGTGAACGGGTATGACACCGAGTAAAAGCCCTGTGTTTTGGTAAGATAAGGGTCTCCTGACTCTTTGGGGATTTTAAATAATAATTATGGGCTTTAAAAGGATTTTAAAGGGGGTATTAAATCATTTACTTATTTCAAAAGAAATTTTGAGGGAGCAGAAAACGTCGGGAACTGGAAAAAGAACAAAGACCACTTGGTGAGGACATGGTGCCACCATCATAGTGCCACCATATTGGTGACACCCTCACAGTTCCACTATCACAGTTCAACCATTGTGGTGCCACCGTCACGGTGCCACCCTCATGGTTCCACTATCACAATTCCACAATCACTGTGTCACCCTCATGTTGCCACCGTTTCCGTGTGACACTATAACCGGTGACACCTTTTTTATGGAACCATTTTATAGAACCATGTTTTGGGAATGTACTGGACCCGGAGGGTCCATGCCGTCACAACTGAGATTTTATGAATTGGTTCTCTTAAGATCTTTTTTCTGTGATTTTTAATCCTGAATGGTGAATGTTTTTGAAGGAATTCAATTTTATCATGTTGGGTTTTTTGTTTGGTTGGTTTGATTTAGAAGATGAGATGTCTGTGCAAACTATCTCAACCACATGGAACAGGATCCAGAGTAGGATTCAGAGCTATTATATGATTCTTACTATGCTTTCTGTATTTGGTTGTTTGAGAGGGTATGGCGTCATCCATTGGATCAAACATTTACTTTGACACAGCATGCTTTCTGGCCAAACAACATTGTAATAGTGGAGCACTTCATCATGATCAAATTCTAGGGTAGGGAAGATCTGTGTTTTTAGTCTTGTTTTACTCTCTTTGTCCTTTGGATGTGATTATTCCTATGTCTTTGAAGTTTGTTTGTGTTTTCATCTTCTTCCCATAAAAGGGGGATTTATCATAAAAAAATTCAAGGCCTTCAGTCCGTTGGATGGATGGAACATATTATTTTCAGTATAAATATGGGGTAAGGATTTGTTGCTTAAAAATTATTTCTAAATCATTTGTATGCAAGGTTGATATTTTATGTGTAAGTGTTCATTCTAGTTATTCATCTTTTTTGGATTTAAAAATGTAATATATATATATATATATATATTTGTGTCTATGTGTGTGTTTTTCTTTACATGAATATTTAATAATATATATCAATCCATTTTGATACATATACATATAATGATTTCTTTTTTTAAACATAATTTATCAAACTGATGTTTTGTAGGGGTTTATCTTTTTTATAAAATTACATTTTTTACAATGTTATATTGATTTATATATATATATGTATGTATGTATTTATATATGTTTGTATGTATGTATACATATATAAAAAAATTACTGAATAGATTAGATTATGGTTTTTTAAACAAAATTCCTAATGCCTACAGTTGTTAGGGATTTATTTTATAAATGATTTCAATCCATATATACATATATATGTTTATATATATACATATACATATAGATTTATATATATATATACATGTTTAGGTATAGATAACATAACTTATTTAGTTTCAGAAGTTATAAGTGGTATTTTCAACCATCAAAATACTTTTAAAATTTATTTAAAATATTGTTTCCTGTAATAACATTGTTTACAAAATTACTTGTCTTCCTTAATAATTATTATAATTTTATGTGAAATTATAAGTCTAGAAATTATTTTATTTTAAAATTTTTATACTCATCCACTGACATATGTTGGATTAATAGGTATGGTAATCATCTAGCTCATATTTGACATACCACACATTATGAGATTATGCATGCACTTATTTCATTTTTTATAAAATCGTAGTTTTCAAATATTAATGGTTAATAGACTAATGAAATTATAATAAATGGTTTTATAAAAATATTTTAATGTAATTTTTATGACATTTTATAAGAAAAATAACTTTCTTGAAAAGAAAAATATTCTATATATATGATTTAGAATTTTTTGGGGATAGAACTGAGAAATTGAGTTTCATAAAATATGTTTTCAAAAATGGAACTATTATGATGAATTCAATGATATGAGGAGTTAAACCATAAGAATTATCATAAAATTTGTCTAGATGAGTCATATCTAGTGGCCTGGAGTTATGTTTTTAATTATTTTCTACCATGTATCATGGAATAATCATCCAGAAAAATTATTATTTTCAAAAGAGAATTCACAAATAATTTTAAAAATATAATTCTTTTATGAAATTTATATTTAAGAAATTATTGAGATTTTATATCATTTAGGAATATACTTTGGAGATTATGTATTTAAATATATTTTCAAACAAAATATTATCTTTGGAAAATATTATGTAATGGTATTTCACAAATTTTTTTCTAAACCCCATTACTATGTATATTTAATTCTCACCACATGTATTGCAATCACTTTTAGAGGTCTATAAATCTTGTTATGATGAAATTATATTGTGGAATATCTACAATAAAGAATTATTGTTTAATAATTTTTTAATTTTGTACAATTATGTTTGGATATATTTTTTAGTTTCTAATTCTCCAAAAACCAATACTCGTAAATGATCTTAAAATGTAATTTAAATGTTGTGTATTTATTATCATTCAGTTTCATAAAAAATTATACATAATTTACATTGTCAGAGTCTAATAGTTATAGCTCAAGTTATTATATTTTGTATCATAGAAACTTCCTAGATAATTTGTGAAAATTAAAATAAATAAAAATTTCAAGCATGACTTCCTTATTAAAAAACTATTTTTTTATTTTCAGATGTAAGGAAGAGGATCACAATCTAATGTTTTTTCCATTACAAATGAGATACTAGAAAATATAATGTTAAAGATGTGTTCTGATGTATTAATTCCTTTTAAAACCTATTTTTATATTGAAAACATCTTTATCAATTATCCAACACCCCTAGTATAATCCAATTATTTTGGGGTCCATGTTTCATTTATTTTCTCATATTTCATGCCAAACATACATTCTATTCCTAAAATGAAATGTATTTTGAGAGTCCCTTTCAAATTTTTTACCATTATTGAAAGGTATCAATCTTTATGGAATTTTTGGGATGCAAATGCAGTGGGGGACCTTAGATCAGCTTATATATTTCAACTCATAATCATTAGTTTGTTTGGGAGACATTATTATTTTATAATTTTAGAACATCGTGTGGTTTGGTTGGTTTAAAAGAATCGAGTGAAGTTTGTTATCTCCAAGAATTACATCTCATGTTAGTTTAACATGATATTTAATCATTACATACAAGAATTTGGCTCTAACAACTTTAGATATGTTTGGACTAACAAAATAGAAGTATTTATAAATACCCCAAAATCCCTGAAAAAGGAGAATCACCAACTCTTTTGGTATTGGTCATGTTTTGGATTAATTATTATAAGTGATTTTTGATAATAATAAAAAAATAATTAAATTGTTTTGGTAAGAAAATCAAGAATGAAGATCGATGAAATAAACTTGTGGGTTTATGTGTAAAATTAAATTGAGGGGGCATAATTCTGTTTAGGGGGGGGGAGAATGTAACACCCCAAACCTGTCCTACAATGTTCTGATTAATATTAATTTTATTACTTTAATTATTATTATTATCTTATGAAAATAAATGAATAAAATTTAGAATAACTTAGGTAATATGAAAAAACATAAGATAAATTTTTTTTAATGAAACACTCTAACATTAAATTATTTCAATGATGGAAGATCATAACTACCCTTTAAAACTTATTTCAGAACCCAGTAGAATATCTATATGACTGAAAAGTAAAATGAGTAGACCTAATGTGTAGGGAACATCCCCTGAACTTTTAATAATTAAATAAATTATGGAAAGAAGTACAGCTAAAATACTATGAGTCAAAGGAATATATATCATTAATCATATTAATAAAAGAAATAATTTTAGATCATTTGTATATAAGATAGATGGGTATTTTTATAACCCTTTTGTACCATTGTAAAAATAGCCATTGATATTTAACTATAAGTAAACATTAATTGTTTTATAAACCAAAAAAAATTATAATCCATACTAATTTTAAGAATTTAAGAATTTAAATGTTTAAAATCATTATTCCCAAATAAATTATAATGTTATGATTTTAAAATAATATCATGGGTATTTATATATTTTTTAGAAAATATTTTGTCTTAACTGTTGGTTTTTTTTAAAATGTGAAAATGAATTTAATTTTATATTTTTTATTAATAAAATGAACGACAAGTAATATTTTTTTGATAATAAAACCTCAGAAAATAATAAAATGTATTTTATATTTTAAAATAAGAATAAAAAATTAATTTTAATGTGTCATGTATGTAAATATAAGTTTATGTATTGTGTTATCTATATGTTTAATAAGATTTCTATCATGTTTAATAAGTCTTTAATAAATTTTTATTCATATTTGGATAAGTACCCCAAAACAAAGACTAGTCACTAGGTCCAAGCCCTCAAGGTCCAATAGAGCCACAACTCAATAAAATCTCCAGAAATATAGGGAATGAACCATGAATAGTTATAGATAGGGTGAACAAAAACCTAGGTGTAGAATCCTAGATGAGTGTGTCCATGTGTTCGACCAAGGCCCTTGGTGGTGTCCCATGTGTAAGGACCACATTTTATCTGTGTTTGTGTCATCAAACTAAAGCACCACAAAAATAGCCTTATTAGGCAGTCCCGAAACACAAATGGTTTATATTTGGGATGTGGAATTCTTAATGCAGGTCTAATATGAACCATCCATATTGAAAAAATCAAATCCTAGTGGTTCGGGTACCTACAGCCTCATCCAAGTCATCTGCTTCCAATAACCTAGATTAGACCTTCCTCTTAATTTTGTAGGGTGTTATCACCCACGGATGGATCAAACCCCTCCAGTCCTATGAAGTCATTCTAGGTCGTCCCCTCTTCATTCCCGATTGGGTTTCCCACCAAAATATTATAGTTCTATTATGAGTTGTCCTATCACATCTCCCCTCATCTTGATCGGTATACTTTCTTCCCCATTGAAGATATCCACTCTACACCAGTCTGCATCGTGTTACAGGTCGACTGATGGACCACATTTTTCCTTCATCCTAGGATGCAGCTCCTTCCTCCAACATCAACATCATCTTCTTCATGGCCCCATGTTCGGTTCCCTTTCTATATTAAAGGCAATATCTAGTGATTTTAAAAACCAAACAACTGACTCATGCTCAGATTCCATCATCTTTGATAAATATATTTTAATCCACCTTAATTTCTCTTGATTGGAACCCTTATTTTATTTTATAAATTCTCCAAATAGGTCCAAACCCATGACCAATATGTTAATAGGTGTAATTTTAATTATAAAACCCATCTTTGAACCGAATAACACCTAACCCTTATTCCCTCAATGTTCCCCATATCAATCTGCACGAAATCCAGTTAGTGCAACCCCTCTTTTAGTCCAAAAATATTTAAGGGTTTTTTGTATTTTATCCAATTATGGTTTTTATAAAAAAAATACATATATATGCTTATATATATATATATATAAACTCATACATAAAATAATATTTTCTGTGTAAATAAGGTTTAATTGATTTTTGTCTTAAACATTATTTTTAAAACATATATATGTAAGGTGGATAATTTATGTGTAAGGGTTCATTTAAATTCTTCAAAAAATTAAATTTTTACAAAGGACATATATATATATATACATGCATATATATACATATATATCAATATATTTTGGTATATATATAAAAAAGGGATCATGTTTTAATGAAATTACTAAAACCGATGTTTTGTTAGGGTTTATCTAATAATACCAAATAATTTTTTATTAAAAAGTTATATAGATATATGTATGTGTATATATGTATATATTCATATATATAACCACCAATTTTAAGAATATATAAGATTAGGGTTTGGTTTTAAAAACATAATTACTAAAACCAACTGTTGTAAGGGATTTATGAGTAAAAAGTATTCAATCAATATATATATATATATATCCATATATATATACATATACATGTACATTCATATATATATATATAAACATTTTTATGTATATCTAACCTCCCTTATTATGTTTTAGAAGGTGTAAATGGTATTTTCATCCACTGAAATAATGTTTAATATTTATGTAATAGTTTGTTTCCTATAATGACCTTATTTACATAATTACTGTGTTCAATGATAATTATTATCATTTTATGTGAAATAATAAGTTGAGCTATTATTTTATTTTCAAATTGGAACCTGCAACCCTTGAAATGTCATGCATGAATAGGTATGTACATCATCTGGCTCATATGTGACCTTCCACACATTATGAGACTATGCACACACTTATTTCATTTTTGATTTTAATATTGTATCCAAATATTAATCGTTATTACAATCATGGTATTCTCATAAATGGTTTTAGAAAAATGTTTTAATTTTAATTTTATGGCATGTTCTAATAAATTATTTTTTCATGAAATGAAAACAATTCTATGTATGTGATTTATATATGATTGAGGTTATAACTGAGAAGGGAAGATTCGTAGAATATGTTTTAAAAAATTTGAATTTTATTGATGAAGGCTATGTTATAGTGGTTGAACAATACTAATTAAGGTATCATTTTTCATAGTTAGTAATTTTTTGTGGACATGAGTTATGGTTTTAATTTTGGCATTCCATGTATCATGGAATAATCCACAAGAAAAAATTATTCTTTTCAAAAGATAATTCTCAATTGAATATAAAATTATAATTAAATTATGAAATTTATATTTCCGAAATATTATATATTATTAATTATTTAGCAATATAATTTGGATTTTATGTTTTTAAATATATTTTAAAACAAAATATTATTTCATGAAAATATTCATTAACAATTTTTCAAAAACCTTTTTTAAAACCCCTTAATATTCATATTTTATGCTCACCACATGTATTATAATCTCCTTTACCATTTTTTGAATTATGTTCTGATGAAATTATATTATGGAAGAAGTTCACTAAGGAATAATTGTTTATTATATTTTCAATTTTTGTAGTTATGTTGGAATGTATTTTTGGTTTCTAATTCTCCATAACCTATACCAATAAAGAATCCTAATATGTAATTTAAATGTTTTATATTTGTTAAGTTTGATTTTTATATAAATAAATATACAACATTTACATTGGATTATTTTCGTAACTCAGGCCCAAATTGTAACATCCCAAGTAAGTAATGAATAATATATATTTTTATCTATGTTTATTAATGATTAAGATAGTGTTATAGAGGCTTAAAATGAAAATAAATACAATCTTAAGCATGTAATACACTAATATACTTAAAAGATTGTTTTACAGCCTTATGATGGGAAACCATTTTTGAATCTATATTTTGACAATTTTATAAAATATGTTCGTCAAAATAAACATATCCTTTATGATTGGGACATCAAAATTTACCTTGTGTGAATTTTTGGTATTTTTCTGACAATGTTCATTTTTTAATGAATAGTGAAAAATACTGCATTTTACATCAAAACTGCTTTTTAATCTAATTTATTTATATGATTAGATTATGTTTTGAATTGGTTTTGAAGTGAAATTAGAATATATTTTTACCATTTTATCCAATGGTGGTCATTGGAATCAATTTCACTTTGAAATTAGACTTAAACTGGTGTCAATCTTTTGATACTTATTGTTTTGTAAAAACACGCTATTTGCTCTGGCAGCGGGAATTAATTATTAAATTAATTAATGTGACTTATATGATTTGAGTTTTGTAAAATAGACTTCATTTTTGAATTCAGAATATTAAATATAGCTTAGGGTGAATTTTTGGTAATTTTCTGAAAAACTTCAATTTTTGATGAATAGTGAAACCACTAAGTGGTACTTATAAAGACTGATTTTCCATTTAAATGGAATTTTGCCATCATTGTGTTTTGAATTCTGAAAATACATCATACATGGTTGTCATTAGTATCTAAAATGTGGTTCAATGAGATTATAATAATTTTTTGGTGAATAGAAACTTATTAAGTTTTTAATCGCGATTAGTGGTAATTAGGGTAGTTTAAGGTATAAATAATACTTTAATAAAATGAAATGACCTAGACACATGTCCCAAACTCATTGGTTGTGTCATGGCCGACCATGACATGCCATGGGTCAACTTGGGGACCCCATGGATCCACCTTTGTTGGGAAATGACATAAATTACTTTTTATTTAATGTTAAAGTGAAAATGACACAAACATAATATGTTTTACGAAAACAATTTTTAAGTGGGGTTATACAAGTAAAAATTTTGATTATAAATAGTAATTGGAAAGCTAAAAAGATATCAAATATCATAGTATTTGTTTTATAATTTTTACACATTAAATAAATTTAATTATTTATGACATAATAATGATGCAGCGATGACATCATTATTTGACGATTTAAATAAAATGGAAAGATAATGTAAAATCTATGAACTACACATGGCCAAAACCAATTTGATGAGTGGATTTAGAACCCTTATCACCATATCCACTAATTATATCAATGTGGGACCTTTTGAAACCGAAACACATTTTCAAATAAAGTAATGTTTCTTTAGTTTCCAAAAGTGCCCCTCCTCTCCTGTTATAAAAGGCCCCCACCTCTACCTCATTTCACACACTCTTCAAGCCTTTGGCTCGGCCAACCCCTGACCATGTGCTCTCTCCACATCCCTCTCCTCATCCTAGAGGATTCCCTTTGTGCAGAATCCTTTCAAAGGAAGCCTTTAGGCTCAAATCAAAAGGAGTTACACTTTTTAAGGTAATTCGTTCTCTCATGTTTATTTGTTTTATTTTGCTTCTCCATCCCCCTAAACTCTTTTTATTTACTTCTTTTGTAACAACACAAGTATCTTCAATATACTAGGATGTTGTTATATGATTTATTTGAGCTACACTCTCACACAACTACATCAAATGGTTAAAGAACATATGGTTTCCGTGGAAGGCGAAATTATGCCTCCCGAAACGGTGATTGTTCAACACTCATTTAACACCTTCAAAGGTGGCCATTATGATGTCACTATTTTTATATATGATATATAATATGTTAATGTTTTCCTTAAGCTACTGTTTTTTTTCATTTCGGGCATACCTTTATGGTTTCCATTATGGGTAAACACGATATATTCATTTTAGGAAGTGCGGACTACCGCCCCCTAAAAGTGATTTGATTCGTTAATACCATATGTGGGATATGTAAAGGATAAAGTTAATGATATTATATATGTTATTATACTGGAATTATAATATACTCTTATATCATTATGATTCCATTCCAAAAAATATGAAATAGAAATGGAAGTAGCGTTCATGCGTACGTACGGCTTACCGTCTCCATGAACGGTGCATTTCATTTCATACCTCTAAATTATGTAATATTATAAATTCATGTATGTACTGGATATATATGACATATATGATATCTACATCATTAATACCATTCTGGATATAATGAACCTTTTACCAAATTAACAACATGTAAGTGTAAGAAGTCTATTTTTGACTTAAGAACCAAATACCGACAAAATGAACATTATTAACTTAACTGATTACATGATGTTCATAACATGGTATAAAATGAATAATGAACTTGTTAAAGATTCATAATCAAGTAGAGATTAACTCAAGTTTATTATTCAGGAGATTAAAGAACAGTCGAGTCAAGTCGGATACGAGGTATGGACCTCGTCTCAATCTCCTTTCATTGAGGCATATTTTATTTTATACACAACTTTCTTTTATACAGTGTATAAACCCCTTTGAATTTTACGTTTATTCAAAAGGAATCTTTTTTATACGAAGTGTTTACTAAACTAAAAAAGGGAATGTTTTTGTTGTACGTATGCGGCGACAACGACTTCTCCGCCGTCGTGACCGTTATTTGAGTTTCGGCTTCCTCTACAAGCCATACCATTTTTTTAAAAGAAAAATAAATACCATGTTTTACTTTTCTTTTATTTTAGTATTGAAAATGGTTTTCATAATGTTTTTATATCAATGTGTTGTATTGATATCTCATGATTGAAATGTGGAAATTTTATATTTCCTTTATGCATGTTTTATGTGATATGATTATGTTATGGTTCTTGGGAATTATTATGAAGAGGGGTGGTTCCGTGATAAACTAAGGGTGGGTGAGCCCGTTATAGCTCTCCAATGCATTGGGTAACACGGATGAGTGAAACGTTAAGGTTTCTCCGAAGAGATTTTAGGGAATATACTGTGATGGGTATTCCAAACATAACCAAGAGGGTTACTCCCTACGTAATAATATTATGAATGCCTCAAGTTACCTTTATGTCTTATGATTTCTATGATTTATTCATGATTTTATGAGGTATGTTAAAGTTCCTATGTTTTATGGGTAAAGTATTATTCCATTCTTATGTATATATGAACTCATGTTTCCTTTCCATGTTTTTTTTATAACCCATAATGAGTTTTTATGCTCATCCCAAGTTTTTGGAATGTTTTTCACAGGTCAAGGGAAAGGTACATGATAAGATGATAGAGTCAAGGATGTGTCAAGAAATAATCCATGTTTTATTTTAAATGTGTTTCCATTGATGGGAATGAAGAATACTATCTTTATGTAACCACTTTGTTTATATGTGGAATGTATGCAAGTTTTATGATCTAATTCTCTAAAACTCTAAACCCGAAAAGATCCTCAATGTGTAATCTTTTAATAACTCAAGATTAAGGAAGGTTTAAGGCTGGGGCCTTATAGTTGGTATCAGAGGTCGGTTTAGATAACTTTAGGAGTTATAATTCTATTAAATGATTATCCAACTTTTTTTTAAATGATATAGCATTTAAAGATTACCATGTTGCTTCATCTAAGACATGTTTGTTCAGAATGGTTTTCCGCAGAGGAAACAGGGAAGCAGTGCTAGGAAGGCATACAGAAGGAAATAACCTTCCGAATCAGCATCAAGAAATGGTCGGAATTGGAACTGAACAGTTTGTTGTAGTAATGGCGCAGTTGACTCAAGCGATAAATGGTGGTGGTATCCATGCACGAGATCAGGCAGATCAACCGCAGAGGAACATGTCAGTGGTGGAACATTTCATGAGGCAACATCCCCCATCATTCAGAGGATCATCTGACCCTGTGCTAGCTGAAGGGTGGATTAAAGCACTGGAGAAGATTTTTGATGTCATGGGGTGTTTATACAATCAAAAGGTTAGTCTTGCTATTTACCGTTTGGAGGGTGAAGCAGATCAGTGGTGGTCTATGGTTAAAAATATCAGGGATGCCGATGAGGTTGATGCTCTTGACTGGGATGAATTCAGAGGTATGTTTCTTGAGAAGTATTTTCCTAAGGCAGTTCGACTTAGGATGGAAAAACAATTCTTGGAATTAAGGCAAGAGGAAGACTCAGTGGCTGCCTATGAATAAAGGTTCACTCGATTGGCATGGTATGCTCCAAATTTTATCCGGGACCTTGATAGTAAAATCAATCGTTTTTACTCAGGATTAAAGCCAAATTATCGAAGGGCATTAGCTTCTCGTGAGATTAAAAGTTATGAAAAGCTTGTTCGATGTGCTGAGAAGGTGGAAATGGAGTTTGCCGATGACCAAGTTTTCTATAACAACCAGCAGAAGAAGAGACCGAGGTGGCAGGAGAAAGGTAAGAATTCATCAAAAAAGTCTGATGGTAAGAGAACTAAGTTTCCAGTTTGTGATAAATGTGGCAAAAGGCATGCTGGGGAATGTCTTCTGAATTCTGGGAAGTGCTACTGATGTGGTAAGATGGGACATAAGGCTCGTGATTGCACTGAAAAGGATCAAGCTGAAGGTAAGAACAAATTTGATTTACAGTTAGTGAAATGTTTTAAGTGCAATGAGATGGGTCACTATGCAAATGAGTGTCCGGAAAAGAGCTTGAGTGATGAGAAGCAGTTAGACTACAAGCTAAAGGGGTGGTGAAATCCATTGCAACTACTTCAGCAGATTCCGGGCCATCAAATGAAGTTGTATCAGGTACATTATTTGTTTTTTCAGATTATGCCAGTGTGTTGTTTGATTCGGGGTCTACACATTCTTTCATCTTTGAAACCTTTTCTAGTAAAATGGGAATACCATCTCAAGAAATGAATCCTGAACTTTTGGTAAAAACACCTGGGGGAAGTGTCGAGGCAAAAAGAATTTATAAGAATCTTCCTATCCTTATCTTTGGAAAGAACCTACTTGAAAACCTTATTGTTCTACCTCTAGTAGAGTTTGATGTTATCCTGGGTATGGATTGGATCTCTATTTACCATGCTAAGATTGACTGTAGAGCTAAAGAAGTTTCTTTTCAGAAATAATTTCAGTTTGTTTACAAGAATGAACCCTTACTTTTGATAACATATCAAGAGACTGAGAAACTTGTAAAAGATGGAAATGAATGTTACCTTGCACACGTCATTGAAAATAAAGGAACTATTCAGATTAATGATGTGCCAGTGGTAAATGAGTATCCAGATGTTTTTCCTGATGAGTTTCCTAGAATAATACCAGATCGGGAAGTTGAGTTTACTGTTGACTTAGTTCCTGATGCTAAGCCAATTTCAAAACCCCCTTATCGAATGGCACAAATTGAACTTTTAGAGTTGAAGGAGAAATTGCAAGATTTATTAGAGAAAGGTTTCATTAGACCTAGCACATCACCATGGGGTGCTCCTGTTTTATTTGTTAAATAGAAAGATGGTTCTATGGGACTTTGCATTGATTATAGAGCCTTGAATAATATCACTGTTTAGAACAAATATCATTTGCCTCATATCGATGATTTGTTTGATCAGCTCCAGGGAGCTCAGTTTTTTAAAAGATTGACTTGAGATCGGGGTACCATCAGCTGAAGGTCAAGGAGGCAGATATTCCGAAGACCGCGTTCCGTACGAGATATGGCCATTATGAATTTTTAGTAATGCCTTTTGGGCTAACCAATGCACCTGCTGTCTTCATGGACATAATGAATAGAATTTTCCATGAGTTCTTGGATAAGTATGTGGTGGTTTTCATTGATGATATTTTGGTGTTTTCTAAAAGTAAAGAGGATCATGAAAAACATTTAAGGGTTATCTTGAAAACCTTAAAAGAAAAGAAACTGTATGGGAAATTCAGTAAGTGTGAGTTTTGGTTGCAACAAATTTCTTTCCTTGGTCACATTGTTTCTAAAGATGGAATAACTGTTGATCCTGCAAAAACAAAAGTTGTGGAATAATGGCCAAGACCCACAAATGTAACCGAGATTCGTAGCTTTCTGGGTTTGGCGGGCTATTACCAAAGGATTGTTAGAAATTTTTCACGGTTATCTAGTCCAATGACTAAGCTAACTCGGAAGGGTGTTAAGTTTATCTGGACAAAAGAATGTGATGATTGTTTTCAGGAATTGAAAAGAAGATTGGTGAATGCTCCAGTTTTGGCACTACCTTCTAGGAATGGTGAGTTTGTTATATACAGTGATGCTTCATTGAAAGGACTTGGTTGCGTCCTAATGCAGAATGATCAGGTAATTGCTTATGCTTCATGACAGTTGAAAACTCATGAGGTAAATTACCCTACACATGATTTGGAACTAGCTGCTGTTGTTTTTGCTTTAAAAATTTGGAGGCATCATTTGTATGGAGTAAAGTGTGAAATATATACCGATCACAAAAGTTTAAAGTATATATTCACTCAGAAAGAGTTAAACATGAGACAAAGGAGATGGCTGGAATTAATCAATGATTATGATTGTACAATTCATTACCATCCGGGAAAAGCAAATAAAGTGGTTGATGCTTTGAGTCGAAAAAGTAATGCTTCATTAACAATGTTGCATTTGGAACATGATCCTTTGGTTAACGATTTGATGAAATTTGGCATAGAAGTTGTTGGTGCAGGAAGTCCTTCTGTTTTGCTTCAGGTATCAGTGAGATCTTCTCTATCAGATAGAATCAAGAAAGCACAGAAGCAAGACAGTGAGTTGCAGAAAAGGGTAGAGCTAGTTCAGAAAGGTAAGTTGCCTAAATTTATCATTGATAATGATTGCGTTTTGAGATTTGGGAAGAGATTGTGTGTGCCCTGTGATTCACAGTTGAAGAGAGAGTTTTTATGTGAAGCTCATAGTTCTCCGTTTTCAGTTCATCGGGGCAGTACTAAGATGTATAGAGATCTGCGAGAGTATTACTGGTGGGATGGAATGAAAAGAGATATTGCTGATTTTACTTTTAAGTGTTTGACATGTCAACAGGTTAAAGCAGAGCGGCAGTTACCGAAAGGGATGCTTCAGCCTTTACCAGTGCCAGAGTGGAAATGGGAGAATATATCCATGGACTTTGTTGTTGGATTACCGAAGACATCTCAAGGTAATAATGCATTCTGGGTTATTGTTGATCGCTTGACCAAATCTTCTCATTTCCTTGTTATACGAGATGCTTTCTCTCTTGATCAACTTTCCCGTTTGTATCTTAAAGAGATAGTCAGGTTACATGGAGTTCCTCTATCCATTGTATCGGATCGTGATCCCAGGTTTACTTCTAACTTTTGGAAAGGCCTTCAGAAGTGGTTGGGTACTGAATTAAATTTTAGTACAGCTTTTCATCCTCAATCAGATGGATAGTCAGAATGAACAATTCAGACATTGGAGGATATGCTACGAGCTTGTTCTATGGATTATCAGGGAAGTTGGGACCAACATCTTTCTTTGGTTGAGTTTTCATATAATGACAGTTTTCATTCCAGTATACAGATGGCACCATTTCAGGCATTATATGGGAAGTGGTGTCGAACTCCAGCTTTCTGGGATGAAGTGGGTGAAAGGAAGTTGATGGGACCAGAATTGGTAGAAGAGATGGCAGAAAAAGTTCAGCTGATTCAGAAACACATGAGAACAGCTCAGAGCAGGCAGAAGAGTTATGCGGATAACCGGAGGAAGGATCTATCTTTCGAGGTAGGTGATCATGTTTTTCTCAAGGTTTCTCCTTGGAAAAGTGTGATGAGATTTGGTAAGAAAGGAAAGTTGAGTCCAAGGTTTGTTGGACCATACGAAATTCTGGAGAGAGTTGGAGCAGTTGCATACCGAGTGGCTTTACCTCCGAGTTTATCTTAGGTACACAATGTTTTTCACGTTTCGATGTTGAGAAAGTATATGCCAGATCCATCTCATGTTTTGAGTCCAGAGGTAGTTCAGCTGGAAGAGAACCTATCTTATGAGGAACAATGGGTCCAGATTCTTGACCACAGGGAGCAAGTGTTACGGAATAAGGTGATTCATCAGGTAATGGTTTTGTGGAAAAACCACATGATTGAAGAGGCAACATGGGAATCTGAAAATGCAATGAGGGATAAGTACCCCCATTTATTCGATAAGTAAATAAATTTCGGGGACACAATTTTCTAAAGGGGGGAAGGATGTAACATCCCAAGTAAGTAATGAATAATATATATTTTTATCTATGTTTATTAATGATTAAGATAGTGTTATAGAGGCTTAAAATGAAAATAAATACAATCTTAAGCATGTAATACACTAATATACTTAAAAGATTGTTTCACTGCCTTATGATGGGAAACCCTTTTTGAATCTATATTTTGACAATTTTATAAACTATGTTCGTCAAAATAAACTTATCCTTTATGATTGGGACATCAAAATTTACCTTGTGTGAATTTTTTGTATTTTTCTGACAATGTTCATTTTTTAATGAATAGTGAAAAATACTGCATTTTACATCAAAACTGCTTTTTAATCTAATTTATTTATATTATTAGATTATGTTTTGAATTGGTTTTGAAGTGAAATTAGAATATATTTTTACCATTTTATCCAATGGTGGTCATTTGAATCAATTTCACTTTGAAATTAGACTTAAACTGGTGTCAATCTTTTGATACTTATTGTTTTGTAAAAACACGCTATTTGCTCTAGCAGCGGAAATTAATTATTAAATTAATTAATGTGACTTATATGATTTGAATTTTGTAAAATAGACTTCATTTTTGAATTAGGAATATCAAATATAGCTTAGGGTGAATTTTTTGTAATTTTCTGAAAAACTTCAATTTTTGATGAATAGTGAAACCACTAAGTGGTACTTATAAAGACTGATTTTCCGTTTAAATGAAATTTTGCCATCATTGTGTTTTGAATTTTGAAAATCCGACATACATGGTTGTCATTAGTATGTAAAATGTGGTTCAATGAGATTATAATAATTTTTTGGTGAATAGTAACTTATTAAGTTTTTAATCGCGATTAGTGGTAATTAGGGTAGTTTAAGGTATAAATAATACTTTAATAAAATGAAATGACCTAGACACATGTCCCAACCTCATTGGTTGTGTCATGGCCGACCATTAAATGCCATGGGTCAACTTGGGGACCCCATGGATCCACTTTTGTTGGGAAATGACATAAATTACTTTTTATTTAATGTTAAAGTGAAAATGACAAAAACATAATATGTTTTACGAAAACAATTTTTATGTGGGGTTATACAAGTCCAAATTTTGATTATAAATAGTCATTGGAAATCTAAAAAAATTTCCTATATCATAGTATTTTTTTTATAATTTTTAGACATTAAATAAATTTAATTATTTATGACATAATAATGATGCAGCGATGACATCATTATTTGACGATTTAAATAAAATGGAATGATAATGTAAAATCTATGCACTACTCATGGCCAAAACCAATTGGATGAGTGGATTTAGAACCCTTATCACCTTATCCACGAATTATATCAATGTGGGACCTTTTTAAACCGAAACACATTTTCAAATAAAGTAATGTTTCTTTACTTTCCAAAAGTGCCCCTCCTCTCCTCTTATAAAAGGCCCCCACCTCTACCTCATTTCACACACTCTTCAAGCCTTTGGCTCGGCCAACCCCTGCCCATTTGCTCTCTCAACATACCTCTCCTCATCCTAGAGGATTCCCTTTGGGCATAATCCTTTCAATGGAAGCCTTTAGGCTCAAATCAAAAGGAGTTACACTTTTTAAGGTAATTCGTTCTCTCATGTTCATTTGTTTTATTTTGCTTCTCCAACCCCCTAAACTCTTTTTATTTACTTCTTTTGTAACAAAAACAGTATATTCAATATACTAGGATGTTGTTATATGATTTATTTGAGCTAAACTTTCACACAAATACATCAAATGGTTAAAGAACATATGGTTTCCGTGGATGGCGAAATTCTGCCTCCCGAAACGATGATTGTTCAACACTCATTTAACACCTTCAAAGGTGGCCATTATGATGTCACTATTTTTATATATGATATATAATATGTTTATGTTTTCCTTAAGCTTCTGTTTTTTTTCATTTTGGGCATACCTTTATGGTTTCCATTATGGGTAAACACGATATCTTCATTTTAGGAAGTGCGGACTACCGCCCCCTAAAAGTGATTTGATTCGTTAATACCATATGTGCGATGTGTAAAGGATAAAGTTAATGATATTATATATTTTATTATACTGGAATTATAATATACTCTTATATCATTATGATTCCATTCCAGAAAATATGAAATAGAAATGGAAGTAGCATTCATGCGTACGTATGGCTTACCGTCTCCATGAACGGTGCATTTCATTTCATAACTCTAAATTATGTAATATTATAAATTCATGTATGTACTGGATATATATGACATATATGATATCTACATCATTAATACCATTCTGGATATAATGAACCTTTTACCAAATTAACAACATGTAAGTGTAAGAAGTCTATTTTTGACTTAAGAACCAAATACTGACAAAATGAACATTATTAACTTAACTGATTACATGATGTTCATAACATGGTATAAAAGGAATAATGAACTTGTTAAAGATTCATAATCAAGTAGAGATTAACTCAGGTTTATTATTCAGGAGATTAAATAACAGTAGAGTCAAGTTGGATACGAGGTGTGGGACCTCGTCTCAATCTCCTTTCATTGAGGCATATTTTATTTTATACACAACTTTCTTTTATACGGTGTATAAACCCCTTTGAATTTTAAGTTTATTCAAAAGGAATCTTTTTTATACGAAGCGTTTACTAAACGACAAAAGGGAATGTTTTTGTCGTACGTATGCGGCGACAACGACTTCTCCGCCGTCGTGACCGTTATTTTAGTTTCGGCTTCCTCTACAAGCCATACCTTTTTTTTAAAAGAAAAATAAATACCATGTTTTACTTTTCTTTTATTTTAGTATTGAAAATGGTTTTCATAATGTTTTTATATCAATGTGTTGTATTGATATCTCGTGATTGAAATGTGGAAATTTTATTTTTCCTTTATGCATGTTTTATGTGATATGATTATGTTATGGTTCTTGGGCATTATTATGAAGACGGGTGGGTTCATGATAAACTAAGGGCGGGTGAGCCCGTTATAGCTCTCCAATGCATTGGGTAACGCGAAGGAGTGAAACGTTAAGGTTTCTCCGAAGAGAATTTAGGGAATATACTTTGATGGGTATTCCAAACGTAACCAAGAGGGTTACTCCCTACATAAGAATGTTATGAATGCCTCAAGTTACCTTTATGTATTATGATTTCTATGATTTATTCATGATTTTATGAGGTATGTTAAAGTGCCTATGTTTTATGGGTAAAGTATGATTCCATTCTTATGTATATATTAACTCATGTTTCCTTTCCAGGTTTTTTTTATAACCCATACTGAGTTTTTATGCTCATCCCAAGTTTTTGAAATGTCTTTCACATGTCAAGGGAAAGGTACATGATAAGAATATAGAGTCAAGGATGTGTCAAGAAATAATCCATGTTTTATTTTAAATGTGTTTCCATTGATGGGAATGAAGAATACTATCTTTATGTAACCACTTTGTTTATATGTGGAATGTAATGCAAGTTTTATGATCTAATTCTCTAAAACTCTAAACCCGAAAAGATCCTCAATGTGTAATCTTGTAATAACTCAAGATTAAGTAAGGTTTAAGGCTGGGGCCTTATACAAATAGTTACAGTTTTTGTAGTATGTCGATAGGAATGTAAGGACATGTAAGATAATTAAGGGTAAGATTTTTGGGAGATCTTTATCATTTATAACCTTGAGATTCCATGGGTTATTAGGGGTTGGTTTTTAAATTTAGATATTTTATCAAATAAATTTTTTGTATAATTATATTGAAGGATGTTATTTGGATCACCAATGTGTTTTGAATGGGATTTTGGGGGTTCCCTAGTATTTTATGTTGAAAGTGGATGTTGATGTATAGATACACAGTTCTCTAACATGGAAAGTTAAATTGTTTAGAGTCTATGATTAAGAGTTATAAGGATATGATATTTTATATTGAATAGTTGGATCACAATACACTATACCATGTGTCCAAACTATGAATATCGAATAATGATTTTTTTACTTTTCACGATTTCAAATTACTCCATAATTGCTTCCCACGTATAAGAGATTGATTGAAGATGATATTCTAGTGTTTTATTTTTTTGAGATAGGTATATTTTGGTGTGGTTTGTAATTATATGACTATTTTTTAGCTTTAATGGTTATATTGTGAGAAATTTTAATTCCTTGTAATTATTTTATTTAAAATTTGGTTTGGGTGTTATTTTATAAAGGGTTTACGTAATTATTCATCTCTAATTTTATAATCCATAAAATTTGAGTGTCTTGATTAAAAAATTATACAAGAAATTATTTTATGATTATGTAAATTTTATAAAACTTCAATTACCATAAAATTAGAATTGGAAATTGTAATAATGTTCCAAATTAGTTTTGAATATTAGTGAAAAAGAGGAATGGTTTGATTTTATTTTGAAATAAGATTGGTTATATTAAATTTCATTGTCTATTTTAAAGGACGGGTGATTTGATATACATTTGTTTCATTATATTAGTGATTATTTTAGTGTAATATTGATGTGTTTTATTTTCAAAGGGATATTTTTTCTAATTATCCCATTATTTCCAAATGAAGCCTATTTTCCACAAATTGTTAGGAATGCCTTTAATATGTTCATGTATTTTGTTACACAAATCATACCACCAATAAACATCAATAATGAAACTTGATGTGTTTTCATTATGTTGACCTTTAAAGTGATACCCCTCTTTGTTCCGTGGAAATTCATTCAACTTTAGATACCACACAAATAATGAATGGTGTTGTGAGATTATATTTTTGGTTCTCTCAGACCCTCTTTATGTCATTTTTAATCTTTATAGGTAGAAATTATCTTTGGAATATTTTATATGACTATTCAGAGCTGACTATTTTGTGATGGAATTCTTATTTATATTTCCTAATTTTGGTTTTGAAACTAGGCAGGGTTTGTGGTGATGTTTGAATGGATGTTTTATATTTGGGATTATTGATTGTTTTTTGGGTTTGTTCATTATCTATGAATATGATTTTGATTGATAAAGGAATTATAATCTTGTGAATTATGTGTGTGATGTTTGATATTAGTGTATTATTATGAATTTATGGAATATTAAAGACCATTGGATCCATGTATTGATTACTATAGCTATTGTTTCATTTTTAGGTGGACTAGAGGGTACTTTTTTAGATTTGCGAAGCTACCATGATATATTGTTCCATTTTAGAAGACCATGTTTTACCTTCTAGAGTATTGTGGATCCACCCAAGGATACATGTATTTATTTATTATTTTATTTCCTTTTTTCTCCCATGATTCATTTTTTACGATGATTGTGTTGGTTTACCAATGATCATCAATCTTGTAATCAAAAATCACATTTGGGTTGTGTATTATTTTGGATGCTGTGAATTTTTTCCATTGAAATGGTTTTCAATGGCTACTTGATGGGGAATATATTTTGTGAAGGCCATCCTTTTATTGTATTCCATATAATCTCATAACATTTTATGAATTCTAAATCATGGGGATAAATATGATATGTAATCACATCATAAGACCATGATATATATTTATAGGATATTACCATAATTCGAAGACTTTTTGTAGTGTTTTAGTATTCAAGGGTTGTTGTTTTGGGGACATTGCTCGAATGGTTTTGAAGATGGAGTCGTCTTTCATACCCTCCTCATATTTGTACCCTTCATATCCATTCTTAATTAAACACCTCATGTTTTTATAAATAAATTTTTAAATTAATTAAATTTCATTGGTGGATTGTATTATATGTTATAAAAAGTTTATATTGAGGTATAATCAACACAAATTAATTCTTTCACTGCACCCAACATCAGCTTCACTTGTGTTACATGAAACAATGATTTTCTATAAAAACAATTGTTCATAATTATAACCATTAATATAAGATAGTTATAACATTCCTATTTCAAATTTTAATAATAATAGTAATAAATAATATCAAAATATTATTTTTATTGGTTTAATATAAATAAAACATATTAATAATGAAATATATAATTTTTGGTCAAGTCTATTTGTTTTGATAAATTATATTCTCTAAAAGAACTGATTTTTTATGTTATTCTATGAAGAATAATTAAAATAATTTTTTAAAATTTTAGAATTTAATTTTGATAATCTAAAAATCATTTTTGAATTTGTACTTTCCAAGTTATATTAGGTTATATTGTTTTTTATTTTTGAGAAATATTTAATTTTTGGGTGAATAGTGAAAAATAATAACTTTTATTTGAAAAATTATATATAATTTAATATATATTAACAGTTAAATTGTATTTTAATTTTTTTAATAATAATGAGATAAATAGAACATAAAATAATCAAATATAGGTCATTGGGAAAAATTCACATATATTGTTGATATAAAAACATTTTAATCATTTAAAAAAATTTACTTTAAAAACTCATCATTTCATCCCATCTGTGGGATTTATATTAAAATAATTTCTTCCATTTCTATGACTAGAATATGAAAAAATGGATTATATATTTTTAATAACAATAATTTAAAATTTTAAATAATTTGAACATATTTTTTTACAAAACATATTGGTGAAAGATATTAAAATTGGTAAAAGTGATTAAGGTAAAAACGAGATTATTAAATGGTTATATGTAAATATTAATGTCTTAAATGACATTGAAAATTGGACAATAACCTATTTATGGTCATATTTATACTATATAACCTCTTAGACCAACTATGGAAACTTATTGGATCCACATGATGTAAGGTATACCTCTCAATGTTGTTTACCCTTTTGTATTTACAAGGATGCCACTCCTCCTCCACTATAAAATGGATATAACCCCCCCCCCCACCTAACTCAATTATTCAACCATTTCATGAACATTGGCTTAGCCAATATCTGACAAAGTTATCAACATACTTCCCCCTTATCATCATAGAATCATTACTTTTGGAATACAGAAAACCAAGGTGTGACTTTAGTGTAATCCAAGGAGGTCCTTTGGTGAAAACCAAAAGGAGTTACCCGAAGAATATGTAACATTATTCAATGAGAACTTCTGTTTTATTTCATTCACCAACCCATTAATATTTCTTATATCAAGATTATATAATACCCTCAATATCCTAAATATTCAGATATATTATTATGATTTGGGTATGACCAACACATTCACACACTTAAATCATATATGATACACAATCATCATTCATGTGTACAAGAAACTACCACTGCATGAATTGATGTCATTAATTATTTCATTACCATATATTAGGGTTTTTAATAATGATGGAATTAATATTTTGTTATGATATATATGACATTTATGATGAATTTATTCTAATTTAATTATTATATCACACATATCGTAAAACATTCCTTATTTTGGGAATATGATAACAACGTTTGTGGACGTGTGGACTACCACATCCTCAAGGTGGCGAGATTCATTCATGATTGACAAGGAATTTATTAAGGACTGGTTTAATAAACATATATCTACTATATAAAATAATAATGATACTAGAATTATAATATATATATATATATATTATTTAATTTTCTTTTGATTAATATGATAATAAAACGAAAATAGTGCTCACACATATGTACGATCTATGGTCTCCATGAACGGTGTATTTCATTTTCTATTTAAATATTTCATTGATTATTAAAAAAAATATACAGAATATAAATTATATTTATATATTGGTTTACATTCTAGAGACAAGAAAATAATGATCTATGTAAGAGGACTAAGAATAAAAAGTCTAAACATATATGAAAATCAAAGTAGTTATAGCCCAAAACATAACCATAACATGGAATGGTTAATAAAAGTGTAAAAAGATAATAATAAAATAACAAATGGTTTGGGATATGTGTATATATTTATTTAAAAGGCATATAATAAACTTCCAATTATTATACAGTTGGTATTAATTAGAATGATAAGAGTCAAGAAATTTGGAATGAGATTTCATGTCTCACATTTATTTCTACGAGACTTATACCATATTCACCACTCATTTTTGTGTGGTGTTTATAATTCCCAAGAATTTATTCTATTATTATTATCCTTAGGTATGTTTTTTTACATATCATTTTGTTATCCATGTTTTATGGGGGCTAAAATTAAAATGATACCAAATCAGTAAGTTAAATTGTGTCTCAATTTACCTTCTTTGAGATACAGGTTATGTAATAAAACTATATTATTTTATGAGCATTACGTTCTAAACAATGATGTGATATGTAGTAAATATTTCCATTTTCATGATATTTTATGCATCATGTATTGTTACTCATTCATGGGGATTTGATTCAAGTTTACCAAAGTGGTAAAATACAATTTCTACAATCTAGTCGTTTATCATGACTGTTTATGATTATGATTCCATTGATGAAATGTTATGATAGATCTCTCAAGAATTATTAGGAATTCTCTTCTAATATTTTTTATCACAATATCATGTAATGTTACTATTATCCACTATTTGGTACGAATGATAATTAAGAAATATTTTTTTGATAATGTCTGACATTATTTCTATCTTCGATCAGAAATCAGATTTATTCAGATACCATGTTTTCAAAAAAAATCATAAATGTTTTTAAAAGATAATTTAATATATTTTTAAAGTAAAACAATTTTTAATAATAAGTTATTTTTTAGAAAAAAAAATTATATTATTTTCAAAGAATCATTCATAATATTTCAAATTTATTTTCAAGGAAAATTATTTTCAAAATGATATGTGTTTTAAAACTATTTTTATAATGATGAAAGGAAATTTAACTCATTGAATTCTTTTAAATTATATTTCCAAATTATATTCATTATAAAATGGAATATTTTCATTTTTCCGATTCCTTAAAATGGATATGATTCATGAATACCATTCATATTATTTCTCTAAATGGTTTATGTGTTGATGGAATGATATTTTTGAAGTATATTTCTCTTCAAAATGTTATAAAATGATAAAATTATTAATAAAAACTCTTCTTTTCATGGGTTATTCATTGATTAAATGATTATTAAACCTTTCACTTTTCTATGGGTTATGATATGAAGATATTTTTTAAATCAATTTAATTTCATGGGTTATTATATAATTATTTTATATGATCTTGTGGAATACATATTTATGAAATTTTTATATCTAGGTGTTCCTATATTTCCCCCGAATTCATTGGGTAAAGATATATATCTCATGATATAAACATGGAAATAATAGGAAGAGAACTCAATTCGTAAAAAGATATTGTCCACTAATATTGTCATGGTAGGGATCCTTGAATACTAATATAGTTTAAGGAGTAAACCCCTTCCCTTAATATGGACTTGTATATAACCCTTAAATAATGTGGAAATCACACTTATATTATTTTGTGTCTTCCAAAATTCTATGACTTATTTTTATGTTATTGTTTTATGTATTATTATCTTGATTCCCTTATGAATATTGTTTTAGGAAGTTACTACCATTGTTCTATGATTATATTTTATGATCATTAATATGAAGGGTATGATCTTGTAATTTTATGATAAAATTATCATACACTTATGTGCATTATTATGCTTATATATTTCCCTTATTTACCCTTAATAAGAATGTGAGATCACCTGTTATTATGTTAAATTTCATCTGTTTATAAAGATATGTATTATGTATGATGTTTCTAAGTGGCGTTCTAGTAAATGAAAACCATGTTGGAAATTTTGTAACTCACTTATGTACTAGTTCTTATGTTTCCATGTTTCCAATGGCACTAAACTAATTAAAAAATTGGGATTTGTTTCATTAATGTGTTAAATGTTCTTCCAAAGTGTTGAAATTTCTATATATGAGAATTTTGTTTAACTAGAGTCATTATTAGAGAAAACATTTAGAATACCTTTGGAAACTAGGATGAGATAACCGTAGTGACATCCCTAATGAAATGTCTCTAAGGATAATTTTATGAATGCGATAATGTATTGAAAAATATCATAGTGTTTTGGTACAGAAAAGAATGAGAAGTTTCCAAGAAATAGACATGTATTTTTAGAACTATAATATATATACATAAGGGTAAAAACTCAATAAACAATTTACTCATCTAGACACTATTGAGAACTAGTGTATGACAACACACCATGTTGCACAGGTGGTTTGACACTACCTGTGGATATGATTTGGAAACTCAAAAAAACTTTATGAAACATCCTGATTGGTTTAAATAGAATATTACCATGAATGAACATCGATGAAAATAATGATTCATATATTAAATAAGGTGTTTGTATTTGGATATCCTACAAGTAATTTTTCATTATTATGTAGTTTTCAACTATGGTTTGTGTTTTTCAGACTACTCGGTTCATTTTAGTCAATAGAGGAAACCAAAAAGAACCAGGTTAACATAGATTTTGAATGAACATTTAATGAAAAGAAAACCAAGGGGATTGTTATTGGAGTAATGTACTTTTTTATCATGCCTAATAATTTTTCATTGAAAATTATTAACAATGTATTCCTTAACCAAATCTCTAGCTCACAAAATAAGATTCGGAAAAAGTTCACAAATAATTTGGATATTGGAGACTATGAGGAATAGAAAATTATATTTTATATGTGATTATACTGTATAAAGAAATTCCCTAGTGAATGTCTTAGAGAATAAGGAATAATTTTTTACTCTTTGAATGAAATACACAAAGAAAGTAACTGTAAATGGAATATTTAATGTTCCATTAATGAAATTAATTAGAATAATATCCTCCCTAGAAATCATTTATGATTTAATGATTTAAATGTCAAATGAATTGGAATTATGAAAATCGATTACCTCATAGAAAATCTCACAAAGAAAACCTACATAGAGTATATGTAATTATTATATTTTTGTAGATGAAGAGAATACATGTGAAATGTTAATGGAATGTTTTGTAAAGGAATAGGATGAGGAATCCATTTTAATTTCTGAAGTATTAAATTTAATAACTGAAGTTTTCATGTATTTTTATTCAAGAACTATGTTCTTTGAATTGTGAAATATATAATCATTGTTCGTTTAAATTTTTTCAATATAATGTTGAATGGTTTTGAGGGAATATAAAACTGATTAAATAGAAATGTGATATTTATATAAAAAACAAATTAATGGAAATATAACATTTAATAAGTTCTTAGTGTTAAGATAATAATGTTTGGATAAATATGAATTTGATATGTATAATTAAATGTGAAAATAATTATTTCCTTAGAACTGATTAATAATTTGATGAAAATGTGGCCTATGATATCAGGGATGATGTTTACAACTTATTAGATTTAAGGAATAAATACAATAATCATTGGAATATTAAATAATTAATTTTTACAATATGGGTTTATAATAATTTAGGTTGTTACCTTGTTTCAAGAGAATATATGATAAATATATTCACATGTTTGTAATGTGACACCTAAGAGCTACATTATGATATAATGGGGATGATTGTTTTGATGATTTTGAAAAATAAGGTGAAATTTTTTATAAACATATGGATTTTGATATTTTTAATTTTACACGTTTAACTATTTTTATAATGAATTAATTTCAACATTGGATGATTTTTTGGAGATTAATGTGTTATCTCACCATATAAGGATTTATGCATATTGGATAGTTTGTGCTAACCATTTTTCTATGATGATAACTAAAAAAAGATGGAATAAATTATAATTCTATTTATAGATGTAATGATCTTTTAGTGCATTAGAAATGAAAATTCCACCTTTAATCCTTTGGGTAATATATGAAATAGAAATTTATCCAGTCATAACCAATGGTTGATATTGTTCCAATAGAATAAAAGGAAATCAACTATGTATATATTCTCATGAAAATTATTCTAAATTAGGGGAAGGGTCTTGAAAAAATGTTATCCTAGAACCATAATTTCAATGGAAAAAATGGCATGTAACACACAAGACATTTATGAGAAATATTTTTGTTTTTATGTTATATAAATCAACAAAGGAATCCTTCACTATACGGAACACTAGCTTGGATTGATTTACACACAATTGCGACCTTCCTCGATAGCTTGCATCGTACGCAATACCGACTTTCACTAAACAACGATAAGTTATTAAAATATTATTAAAACTAACCGTTATTAATAGTAATACCCACTTTTTGAAATTTTGTAATTTTTATTTTTCAAAACAGACTTCATTTTTGGATTCGGAATATCGAAATTATCCAAGGGTGAAATTTTGGTATTTTTCTGAAAACATTCAATTTTTGATGAATAGTGAAAACACCGAGTTACTATTTAAAAACCGACTTTTTATTTAAATAATTATTTATTTTATTTACATTTATTTTAGGTCAAAATTGATACATAATACCTATATAAGTTGAATGAAATTCATTGGATTCCTTTTATAATAATTTTAGATATATAAAAATTTTATTGAACTTTTCACTGTCTTTTACCCACCTCCTAGGAGAATTTCCAAAATCACATAAAACCTAATTTTACCGCTTCTGTGACTGGAATTTCGAAAATCCAAGAGACACGGTTAATATCAAGGACTAAAATATGGTTCAATGAGATGAAAATAATTTTTGGTGAATAGTATCTTTTTACTTTTTTTTACCACGGTTAAAAGTAAATAGGGTAATTAAGGGTAAAAATGATATTATTATTACCCTAAAACATGTCCTAATTTTATTGGATTAGTGTAATTCAACCAAAAAAATATTAGGAATAACATATGACCATTTATGCCCACATGGATTAGATTAGAACATTTAATATTAATTTATTTAAAGAAGGGTTAAAATAGTTAAAATCAAAGTTTAATAAGTAAATAATTTTTAATATAGGGATATACATAAGATAAATTAGACTATAAGTATTCATTATAAAGATAAAAATAATTTATACATAATGGTATTTTATTTATAATTTTTAGATATTAAATAATTTAATTTATTTCTGACACAATGATGATGCAGTAATTATCTTATTAATGAAATATTAACATAATTGATGTTATAAATACCCAAATAAATTTAATTTTAAATTATTTATTAATTAAAATAATTTAATATGTTAATATTACATGTTAGTATTTATTTAATTAATGTGGTTCAGACAAATATTTCTGTTATGATTTTCACAAAAATCAATTACCAAATAGTGTCAAAATTGACATAAAATTGTTTTTAAAAAAAATATTATATTATTAATTGTTATTTAATTTCTAAAAATCTATGGTTCGGCCAAATGACTAATATAAGGTAATATATATTAATAATAATAAAATTGTGGTGCGTTTGGCTTTTTGTAGTAAGTTTATTAACCTTATAATATAAGAAAACGAGAAGACACTGTAAAAGTTAAATTCTCTAACTTAAAGTTAAATCTAAATGATAAGGTTAAAATTGATACCTAAACTTTTCTAAATTCTGTTGGATGAGAGGATTTCGACTATCCCCACCATAGCTTCGAAATAAATCAATTTGGCTATTAAAAACCGAATATGACTTTATAATAAAATAATTTTTTTAGTTTTTCCAAAGGTGCCCCTCTCCTCCCTTATAAAAGGGCACCTCCTCCCTCTCTTCCTCACATCACTTTGAGCCTTCAAGATCGTCAAAACCCTGAAAAAATCACTTATCCACTTCTCTAGAAACATCCTAGAGGTCCTGGTATTCTTCAAAGACCAATTTTAGTGCCCTAAGAGGAGGTCTCAAAGAGGCGCTTCAAAGAAGAGGTAATGTCTGTTACCGATTCTTTCAACTTTATTTCTTATTCCACTTCTTCTTATTTAGTTTTTTCATTATGAATTAATAACATCAGTATTAATCATATACTGGTAATTTATTATAAGTATGAATCAACACTGTTTCACCATCTACCCATCCTACGGAAAATGAAATCACCGCGGGTGCATACGTAAGGAATACCATCTCCACGTCATGGTGTAATCTATTTTCCACAACCAACATACTTGGATGGGTATAATGCTGTAAATAATAACTATATATGATTATTTTAAAGTGATATTGATTGTTAAATAGCATCCATACACTCCAATACAATTCCACGATCATGGGAACGATATCATCGCTTGTGCGTACATACGGAATACCGTCTCCACGATGTGATGCGACTTGTTATACATGATCTTCATTGAATAATGATTATATAAATGAATTTAATGAATTAATATTATATATATTAAACTAATACCATTCTGGAAATGAGGTATCTATAACCTAAAGAAAACAATAAGAATTTATTTGACAAAACACGCATAAGATCAAAATGTAATAAACACTCGAATAACAAGTAGAAATGAAATATTACTAATAAGAAACTAAGAATATGGCCATATATGATATCATAACAATGAGTACGATTCTGGAAGAAGACAATGACATTATTTAAATCATTATACAGGAGTTTCATACACTTACGAAGCAAATCAGACCTAAGGTAAGGGAAAATATAACAATCTCATTTTTATCCAATATTATTTATAATTTGGTATTTACTAGGGTGTATTTTATCATCCAAATCCATGTTTCCTCAATATTTAATATTATTTCCATCCACCTACAGTTTTTTAAATCCAATTTTACCCTTCGGTGAGTTTTTAGTAAAAGATATGAAAGGAATCTTTTGTCATTTTTCGTATGAGGTACTTTTTGACCTTTCCGAAAAAAGTACGAGAAGAATGTTTTTTTAACTTATAGGGCATGAATGGATTTTAAAAACATTATTTCCAAGAATCTTCCATTACATGTTATCAATCTTATTTTTAATCAACTTATTTTAGATTAAAATTTTATGACATGTTAATAAAGGAATATGTTTTAGAAGTACAAAGGATATTTTCCTTAGGAATGGAGTTCAAGTGTTTTATCAAAATTATTTTCCATCTAAGATAATATAGGGTTCTGTTTCTATCCCTATTATTACATTGATTTGATTATGTTGTGATGGAATTATTTATATGAATTCCTTTATCTTATATGAATTTTTTTATGATTTCATGATGTTTAAGAACCCCATTTTTATTACATGGGTTATGATATGATGTATGATTTATGATTTTGTGGAACACATAAGAATGGTTTCATAATGAGATGGGTGGGACATATATCTCCCTCCAATTCAATGGATAATGATTTATATCTCATGAGATATACATGGATGGAACGGAAGGTTAAATCGGTTCCGTGAAACAGAACTGAAACGATGAGTGAACTCGGTTCAGAAATGGACTTTGTTCGCTAAGATAGTCATGGAAATGAGTCTTGACTACTAAGAAATGATTCTATATGATTTTGTGTGTATTCCACAATGTTTTATTTTTTAAGTTAGGATTATTGGGATTACATTTCACTACTATGATTTTTCCCATGTTATGAAATTATGATCTCTTTTGCAGGTTAAGATTTCCAAAATGTTATGTTCTTATGAATATGATGTGATTTATATTTCTTTTGTTTACCCTTACTGAGCATTTGAGCTCACCCTTTTGAATTTTTTATTTCCCCAGGTCAGGAAGAAGGTTATTAAGTATGATATGGAAAAAGGGACTCTAGATATGATGAAATAAATGGGAGACAGTGTAGATGCTTTATGAACTAGTTGTTTATGTTTCCAAGTTTCCAAAGACACTATACCTATATGGTCCTTTCATGGTTTTTTTATATGTTGTAATAATTGTGCTTAAATTTTGATGTATTAACAATGTATGTAAAGTATGAGTCGTTATAGTTGGTATCAGAGGAAAGGTATAGTCAACCTTTGGAAACTAGGATGGGAAAGCCTTAGTAAGAAACCTAAGGATTTTTCTAAGCATAGAACGCAATCTTAGTGTTTTTGAAATGTCCATGAATAACCTATTATAATACCTTAAGTTTAAAATTTTACTATTGATTCAGTGGTCTTCATATTATAATTAGTGTTTCTCACACTATTCTTCTTGGTTTTAGTCAATGGCTGGAACCCGAAGGAACCATGTTAATGCGGAATCTGACGGGCCATGCAATGATTGTCCCCTAAGCAAACAAATTTTATGGAAGATGGAAAGAAAAATCTTGTAGCCATGCTCACACAAATTTCTCATGCTATGAATCATGCCGGACTTCCAAACAAGAAATGGAAGGAGAAATGTTCTATTGAATTCTTCATGAGGTAGCGTCCACCTTCATTCAGCTGGTCTTCTAATCCATTACTGGCTGAACAATGGATCAGTACCACTGAAAAGATATTTTTAGTTCTTCAATGTTCTGAACATGATAATGTCATCTTAGAAGTGTATCGTTTGTAAGGAGATGTTGATCAATGATGGAATCTTATCAAGAATACGAGGCAAAGAGATGAAATTGAGTCCATGGAATGGGACTAGTTCAAGAACATATTTTTCAATAAGTAATTCCATCATATTATTCGAATAAAGATGGAGAAGGAGTTTCTTGAACAAAAGAAAAAGGATAATGAATCTGTTGGTACTTACGAAGAAAATTTTACAAGACTTTCAAGGTACGCTTCTGGTATTATTATCCCACATGAGAGTAAGATCGATCGATTGTTTAGTAGCTTAAAACCAAGTCTTCGAAGGGTGTTAGCCATAAGGGACTTCAATAGATATGAGGAAATTGTTCGATGTGCTCTCATTGTTGATATGGATATTGGAGTAACTCTTCAGCCATATGGGTTTGATAAGAAGAGGAAAATGGAATTCAAAGGAAAATCTAAAGAGAAAACTGAAAAGAAGATGAGTTTTCCCTTATGGTCAAAGTGTGGAAAGAAACATGGAGGAAATTGTCTTAAGGGGACAAGAAAGTGTTATAAGTGTGGAAAAGAAGGTCATCGGGCAATTGAATGTCGAAATAATGGGAAGAAAATGTTTAATGATGCAAACAGAGGAAGGGATACACAGAATGAACCTACTACACTTCAATGTTTCAAGTGCAAGGAGATGGGGCATTATGCCAATCAATGCCCAAATCTAAGGGTTGATGATGATGATCAACTTCAACAAACTCTTAAGGCTAAAGAAAAAGGAAATTCACATGCAATTACTATCGACGATGTGGAGTACGTCAAAGAAGGGGTGAGAGGTACACTTACCATCCACTCTAAATTAGCAAATGTTTTATTTGATTCTGGATCCACCGACTCTTTTATTTCTGAAGAATTTTCTAAGGGTATCGTTGTATTACCACAACAATTAGATGTTGAGTTGGTTGTGACAACTCCTAATGGCACAACGGTTGTATCAAAAGTTTATAATTCTTCTCCAATTGAAGTTTGTGGGAAAGTGCTACCTGCAAATCTTGTGTTCCTTCTTATAGTGGAATTTGATGTGATTCTTGGCATGGATTGGCTTTCTCTCTATGGAGCTCATATCAATTTCCAAATAAGGGATGTCACATTTCATATTCCAGATCAATCTATGATCGTCTATCGATGCATGGATGAACATAACCTTCTTGTGGAAATTTATTCCATCTTATGGGTCTTGATTCCACTAAATGAAGGTTATTTATCTCAAATGGTTGGAGATAAACTCACGATTAAGAATATTCCCATTGTACGAGAGTTTGATGATGTCTTTACATAGGAATTACCAGGTCTTCCACCAAATCATGAAGTCGAGTTTTCAAAAGAACTTGTACCGGGTTCTTTACCTATTTCGAAGACACCTTATAGAATGGAACCAATTGAGTTGCAGGAATTGAAGAAGCAACTCTAAGGGAATCCTGATAAAGGATTCATACGCCCTAGTGTGTCACCTTGCGGAGCACCAGTTCTGTTTGTTAAGAAGATAGATGGATCAATGAGACTCTACATTGATTATCGAGAACTTAACAAGATCACTATCAAGAACAAATATCCTCTCCCATGCATTGATGACTTATTTGACCAACTACATTGAGCTCAATACTTTTCCAAGATTGATCTTCGTTTTGGGTATCATCAATTAAGGGTCAAAAGGCAGGATATACCAAACATGGATTTCCGTACAAGGTATGGGCACTATGAATTTATAGAGATGCCATTTGGTCTTATTAATGCCCCTGTTATCTTCACGAATCTAATGAATAGAGTATTTAGAGACTATCTTGATCATTTATTGGTAGTTTTTATGGAGGATATTCTTGTATTTCAAAGAGCAATAAAGAACATGAAGATCACTTCAGAATTATATTGAAGACCCTAAGAAAGGAGAAGCTTTATGCCAAATTTACCATGTGTGAATTTTGGGTTAAAAAAGTTTCATTTTTTGGGTCAAATAATCTCAAAAGAGGGGATATTTGTGGATCTAGCAAAAACAGAGGTTATCGAATGATAGTTGAGACCAACAACAGTAACTGCGATCTGGAGTTTTTATGGTTTGGATAGATATTATCGACGTTTTGGGATTGATTTTTCACGATTGTCTAATCAACTCACCAAGTTGACTCGGAAAGGAGTTATGTTTGTTTGGACGGAGGAATGTGAAGAGAATTTCAAGGAGTTGAAAAGAAGGTTATCCAGTGCACTTGTACTCACACTTCCATGTAGTGGGGAAAGGTTTGTGATCTACAGTGATGCATCCATGAAGGGGCAGGGGTGTGTTCTTATGCAAAATTATATGGTGATAGCTTATGCCTCACGACAGTTGAAAATCCATGGGCAAAATTACCCAACTCATGATTTGGAGTTATCTGTGGTAATCATTGCATTAATGATTTGGAGGCATTATCTTTATGAAGAATGGTGTGATATTTATACTGATCATAAAAGTTTAAAGTATATTTTCACACAAAAGGATCTGAATATGTTCCAAAGAAGATGGTTGGAGCTGATTAAGTATTACGACTGCTCAATTAATTACCACCCTGGGAAAGCAAACAAGGTGGAAGATGCATTAAGTCGACAAGACCATGCTAGCTTATCCATTATGAGGATCACAAAAGATCCAATATTTATGGATTTACAAAGGATGGATCTTGGAATTATAATGGAAGGGGAAAATCGTATCTTTCTCAAATGAATGTTCAACCATATATACATGTGAAGAATAAAGAGGCACAGAAAGAAGATGTATTGTTAAAAAAGAAGGTGAGAAATGTTCCTAAATTCAACCTTGATTGTGATGGGATAATAAAGTTCAGGAATCGGGTTTGTGTTCATCCCGTCCTAGAATTAAAGAAGGAGCTGCTGGATAAGGCTCATAGTTCTTCATTCTCTATTCATCCTGGAAGCACGAAAATTTATAGGGATCTGAAAGAGTACTTCTGGTGGGATGGCATGAAAAGAGATGTTGCTGAACATGTCTCTCGATGCTTGGTTTGTCAGCAAGTTAATGCTGAGAGACAGAAGTGTAAGGGGATGTTACAACCATTACCCATACCCAAATGGAAATTGGAGAACATCACTATGGAATTTGTCACCGGACATCCTAAAACATCCAAAAGCAATAATTTTATCCGGGTCATAGTTGATCATCTTACAAAGTCTGCACACTTCATTGCTATTAGAGAGTATTTCTCTCTAGATCAGCTTTCCATGATATATGTAAAGGAAGTGGTAAGATTACATGGAGTACCAATTTCCATTATATCTGATCGGGATCCAAGATTTACCTCGAATTTCTGGTGAAGTCTTCAGCATACACTAGATACAGAGTTGAGTTTCAGCACTGCTTATCATCCTCAGATAGATGGTCAGTCTGATAAGACAATTCAAACTCTAGAAGATATGTTGAGAGATTTCTCTATGGATTTCAAAGGTGGTTTGGATAAACACCTACCTTTGGTGGAATTTTCTTATAATAATAGATTTCACTCCAGTATTCAGATGGCTCTTTATGAAGCTCTCTATGTAATGAAATGCAGGACTCCAACATGCTGGGATGAAGTTGGGGAAAGAATGCTATTAGGACCTGATCTTGTTGATGAGATGGCAGAAAAGGTCAGATCTATTCAACAACATATTAGAGCTACTCAGAGTCGACAAAAAAGTTATGCCGACAACTGAAGAAAATACCTAGAGTTTGAAGTGGGTGATAAAGTGTTGTTACGAATATCTCCTTGGAAGAGAGTAATGATATTTTGAAATAAGGGAAAGTTGAGCCCTTGATATATCGGTCCTTTCGAAATACTGGATCGTGTTGGGAAGGTAGCTTACCGATTGGCGCTTCCACCGAATCTCTCTCAACGTCATGATGTGTTCCATGTATCTCTCTTGAGAATGTATATACCTGATCTTTCACATCTACTCAGCTCAGAAGTTGTACCGCTGGAGCAAGGTCTTTCTTGTGAAGAACAACCGATAGAGATTCTCGATCTTAGTGAAATAGCCCTATGGAACAAGACCACTCTCTTGGTGAAAGTTTTATGGAGGAACCACCAATTAGAATAAGCGACATGGGAGCTTCCGGATATGATAAGGTAGATGTATCCTCATCTGTTTGTTACAAAGTTATGAATTTCGAGGGAGAAATTAATTTTAAGGGGGGTAGAATGTAACACCCGAGACATTTATGAGAAATATTTTGTTTTTATGTTATATAAATCATCAAAGTAATCTTTCACTACACACAACACTATCTTGGCTTTCTTTACACGCAATCGCGGCCTTCCTTGATAGTTTGCGTCGTATGCAATACCGAGTTTCACTAAACAACGATATGCTATTAAAATATTATTAAAACTAGCTGTTATGAATAGTAATACCCACTTTTTGAAACATTGTAATTTTTATTTTTCAAAACGGACTTCATTTTTGGATTCGGAATATCGAAATTAGCCTAGGGTGAAATTTTGGTATTTTTCTGAAAACATTCAATTTTTGATGAATAGTAAAAACACTGGGTTACTATTTAAAAACCGACTTTTTATTTCAATAATTATTTATTTTATTTAAATTTATTTTAGGTCAAAATTGTTACATAATACCTATACAAGTTCAATGCAATTCATTGGAGTCATTTTATAATAATATTAGACATATAAAAATTTTATTGAACTTTTCACCGTCTTTTACCCATCTCCTAGGTGAATTTAAAAATTAACATAAAACCTAATGTTACCTCCTCTATGAGTGGAATCTTAAAAATCCGAGAGACACTGTTAATATCAAAGACTAAAATGTGGGTCAATGAGATGAAAATAATTTTTGGTGAATAGTAACTTTTTACTTTTTGTACCACGGTTAAAAGTAAATAGGGTAATTAAGGGTCAAAATGATATTATAATTACCTTAACACATATCCCAATTCTATTAGAAAAGTTTAATACGACCAAAAACAACCTTAGGAATAAAATATGACCATTAAGGCCCACATGGATTAGATTATGGCATTTAATATTAATTTATTTAAAGAAGGGTTAAAATAGTTAAAATAAAGGTTTTATAAGTAAAGAATTTTTAATAGAGGGTTATACATAAGATTAATTCGACTATAAATATTCATTTGAAAGCTAAAAATATTTCCTAAATAATGGTATTTTATTTATAATTTTTAGTAATTATATAATTTAATTTATTTATGACACAATGATGATTCAATTATTATCTTATTAATGAAATATTAACATAATTGATGTTATAAATACCCAAATAAATGTAATTTAAGACTTTTTCTGAATTAAACTAATTTTATATGTTAATATGAAATGTTATTATTGATTTAATTTACTTTTTTATAACTAATATTTCTGTTATGATTTTCACAAAAATCAATTAACAAATAGTGTCAAAATTGACATAAAATTGTTTTTAAAACATATATTATATTATTAATTGTTATTTTATTCCTAAAAATATAACTTTCGTCCAAATGAATTGGATAAGGTTATATATATTAATTATAAACAACTTGGGGTTCTTTTGGCTTGTTATAGTATGTTTATTAACCTTATAGTGTAATAAAACAAGAAGACACGGTAAAAGTTAAATTATCTAACTTAAAGTTAAATCAAAATGATGAGGTTAAAATAGATAACTAAACTTGTCTAAATTATATTGTATGAGTGTATTTCAACCCATCCCCACCTTATCTTCTAAATAAATCAATTTGGAGCTATTAAAAACTGAATATGACTTTATAATAAAATAATATTTTTAGTTTTTCCAAAGGTTCCCCTCTCCTCCCTTATAAAAGGGCACCTCCTCCCTCTCTTCCTCACACCACTCTGAGCATTCAATCTCGGCCAACCCCTAAACAATTTTCTTATCTACTTCCCTAGAAACATCCTAGAGGTCCTGGTTATCTTCAAAGACCAATTTTTGTGCCCTATGAGGAGGTCTCAAAGAGGCGCATCAAAGTAGAGGTAATGTCTGTTACCGATTCTTTCAAATTTATTTCTTCTTCCACATCTTCTTCTTTAGTTGTATCATTATGATGTAATAAAATGAGTATCACTCATATAATGGTATGTTATTATAAGTATGAAACTGGCCTATTTCACCATCTATCAATCCTATGGAAAATGAAATCACCACGCGTGCGTACGTACGGAATACCGTCTCCACGCCGTGGTGTTATCTATTTTCCACCACCACCTTACTTGGATGGGTATAATGGTGTAAATAATAACTATATATGATTATTGTAAAGTGATATTTATTCTGAAATAGTATTCATACACTACAATACAATTCCACGATCATGGGAACGATATCATCGCTCGTGCGTACGTACAGAATACCGTCTCCACGATGTGATGCGACTCGTTCTACAAGATCTTCATTGCATAATGATTATATAAATTAAATGAATAAATTAATATGATATATATTACAGTAATACCATTCTGGAAATGAGATATCTATAACCTAAAGAGAACAATAAGAATTTATTCGACAAAACATGCATAAGAACAAAAAGTAATAAACACCCGAATAACAAGTAGCAATGAAATATTACTAATAAGAAGCTAAGAATATGGCCATATATGATATCATAAAAATGAGTATGATTCTGGAATAATTAAATGACATTATTTAAATCATTATACAGGAGGTTTGGACACTGAGGAAGCAAATCAGACCTAAGGTAAGGGAAAATATAACAATCTCATTCTTATCAAAGATTGTTTATACTTTAGTATTTACTCGGGTGTATTTTATCATCCACATCTATGTTTCCTCAACATGTAATTTTATTTCCATCCAAATACAATTTTTTAAATCCAATTTTACCCTTTGGTGAGTTTTTAGTAAAATATATGAAAGGAATCTTTTGTCGTTTTCCGTACGAGGTAATTTTTGACTTTTCTGACAAAAGTACGAGAAAAATGTTTTTTTTAACATATAAGGCATGAATGGATTTTTAAAACATTATTTCCAAGAATATTCCTTTACAAGTTTTCAAGTTTATTTTTAATCAACTTCTTTTAGTTTAAAATTGTATGACATGTTAAGAAAGGAAAATGTTTTTGAAGTAGAAAGGATATTTTCCTCAAGAATGGAGTTCAAGTATTTTATCAAAATTATTTTCCGTATAAAATAATATAGGGTTCTGTTTCTTTCACTATTATTACATTGATTTGATTAGGTTGTGGTGGAATTATTTTTATGAATTCCTTTATCTTATATGATTTTTTTATGATGTCATGATGTTTAGGAACCCCATTTTTATTACATGGGTTATGCTATGATGTATGATTTATGATTTTGTGGAACACATAAGAATGGTTTGATTATAATATGTGTAGGACCTATATCTTCCTCCAATTCATTGGTTAATGATTTATATCTAATGAGATAGACATGGCTAGGATGGAAGGTTAAACCAGTTCAGTGAAACCGGACTGAAACGAGGAGTGAGCTCGAATCAGAAATGGACTTTGTCCGCTAAGTTAGTCATGTCAATGAGTATTGACTAATATTTAATTATTTTCTATGATTATGTGTGTATGCCATAGAGTTCCGTGTTTTATGTTATTATTATTGGGATTAAATTTCACTACTATAATTTATCCCATGTTATGAAATTATGATATATTTTGCAGGTTAAGATTTCCAAAATGTTATGTTCTTATGAATATGATGTGATAGATATTTCTTTTTTTTACCCTTACTGAGCATTTGAGCTCACCATTTTGTTTGTTTTCTTTCCCCAGGTCAGGAAGAAGGTTATTAAGTAGGATATGCCAAAAGGGACTCTAGATATGATGAAATAAATGGGAGACAGTGTAGATGCTTTATGAACTACTTGTTTTTGTTTCCCAGTTTCCAATGACACTATACCTATACGGTTCTTTCATGGTTTTGTTATATGTTGTAATAAGTTTGCTTCAATTTTGATGTATTAACAGTGTCTGTAATGTATGGGTCATTATATGGCCCCTTAGTTCATCATATGTTTATAGTTTTCTGATCATTCACATTCTCTATATCACCCAAATGTTTTGTGATTAGTGATCATTATCACTCTCTTTAATTATACAGACACTAATTCCATGTACAAATATTTACCCAGGTTATCATATGTGGAAACCTAGTTATGAGTTACTTTATGTAACCACTATATTTCATGTCATGACCCATCCCAATTGGGCCTGAGAACTGACTCCCCAAGCCCATCTCTAATAGGATAGGGGATGGTCACTAGACCCATATAGGCATATCACTATCATGGGAGGTATTTCCTATGTACGCGTACACATGCACACATCTCAAAGCCCAAAAATGATGAAATGAAAAAAAATAAACAACCAATACATGAATACATACACATCCCACAACCATATTATGGAACGAAGTAATGGAAGGTAAACGAGACCAAAGAGAAGCCCAACACAATGAGACTTCATCACCTGTCAGACCTAATTATAAAGGTCCTAGGACTAATATCTAAAAGTTATAGGAACACACCTTGGTCTATCTTCACTCACTAAGAACCATCTGGTCCTCATCTACATAGGTATCCAAAAAAAATGTCAATTTTGTACACAAGACAGAACACATGAGGAAAAATACATTTTAGGGTTGGATAAAACAATAATCAATTGGACACCTTGAAACTAAAAATAAATACAACAAAGAAAATTAAATTATCTCTACACAGGTACATGTCTAGAGAACATATAAAAATAATATCAATATAAAATAAATCCATGATGTACAGTCTAGATATAATCAACAACCATAGTATATCAGCCCATGGTTTCTAGCTCGAGGGTTCCACAAAGGACTCATCTGTGAGAAGACATTGCAGATCCCGATATCCCTGATGACATCCATCCAAGAAGAACTTCATGTCAGGTACTGTCGTGAGAGAGAGATATATTTATAGTCTGAATGTAATATGACCCATAGATGAGGATCACACCTAGGGATGTGGGTAGATAACAATAACTCAATCTATATTAACCCTTCTCTGTTTAGGATCAACACCCTTATAGTATTGGACATATCAATACCATGAAATCCACCAAGGAAATGAATATGAATATATTATATTACTCATGGCCTCTCAGGAGGGATTCCAATAACTCTATCTTGGATGTCCTACTGAAGGGGTTATAGTCCTAGGAGAAGGAAATGATATATTACCTACCATTAGGGAAGGGATAAGGGAAATAAGATCTAATGAAACTTTTCAATGGTATAGAGGAAAAGAGATTAAAGTCATGTTGAAAGGGGTTTATGATGTTTATTAGGGGTACACATTATGTATCATGACCTCATGTAAATTCCATGTAAAATTGATCGTGTAATTCAAACCATGTCATAAAGAGGGGCACACACTGTGTAATGGGGTTACACACCAGTTCCCTTTATCCTAGTCTCATCCCATGTACTTCATCCCTGTACCAGTACACAACATCATCTTGTGTATCCTTGCATGTGTACCAGTACATGGGGTAGCCCATGTAATTGGTACATCCCATGTCGTGTGGTGGAGTACATATTTTGTAGGAAGCCCTTGTACTCTACATATGTTCATTTATTGTCCGATGTACATATCAAGGTCATCCAAGGGGGCTACTTACCATGAATTTAAAGACTACAGTCCATGTGTATCTAGTTTTTCCCAAAAACATTCTTATTCCTCCTACTCACCCGACCAATCATCCAGCATCCATTCCGATGATCGGTTCTCCATGAAACTCAATATCCAACCTCATTTTTACATTCCATCATTGAATTTTCGAGATTTGGGCCTTTGATATTCTGGGAAAATAAAATTTTATTCATTATTCCTTTCACACCAATGAACATGAAATTGACACTATCCATCATTCGATCCATTTCCACAACCTTCATTGGACCTCCATTGAGTCATACCAATTCCTGATATATGATTTCTCATTGTTTCACCATGAATCAGATTTGAAATGATTGATTGTTCAAGGAATCATCAAACTAATGGGAAAAATGAATAAAACCATGAATATCTATGAATCATGGGGAAAAATAACCAATCTGAACCAGAAGAATGAGCATCAATAAATATTCATGTCGGTCTCAGTTATTTTCTATTAGAGAAAACATAAAATAAAAAAATAACAATGATTAATCACCTGATAAACCCACAAATATAATATAATCCTGTAATGATCATGATCTATGAATCGATTTTTCATCAATTGATTTATATTAATCATTTAAATAATTAAGGAGAAAATAAAAAATCCAAACACATTCCCTAACTCGATTTGGATCGGACACTAATGAAGAAAGTTTATAGATTCGTTTTCAATGGAATGATCCATTGAATCAATGGAGAATCGATCCTAGATATGTGATTTCATTAACATTATTCAAAAATAAATAACTATATCCCTCTCCAGTGTTCCTCTGACGGTTCCATGTTTTGGTATCTAATCCATGATTTTCAATATAACTATATATTTAATGATATACACAATGTTGCTTCAAAAAATTTCTTTTAAAATAATTTATCCTAATTATGTTATTCATTTCTACACCCACAATGATTTTTTCAAATGGACCACACCAACTAATTTTAAGACATGAATAGGGAAAAACATCCATTCTTAACTCAATGGTTTCTGTTGATTTAGGATATATTCTCTAGTTTACATTATATTCCACTTTTTCAAGAAATTAATTTTTGTTTTCTATTTAATATAGTTGATATTTTTTTAATATTTATTTCAAGTACACTAGTCCTCATAATAACACATTGTCTCAACAATTAACCTAGAAAATAATACATATAATATTTAAAAATGATTCATGATAAAAAAAGACATTACATTCTCCCCACCACGGGGCTTTATGTCCCTAAAAATCCAAAATAAGGGCTACCCAAAAATATTTGGGTATTCAGAATGCATTTGAGCCTCATGCTCCTAGGTGACATCCTGGAGATTCATGTTCTTCCATCGGAATAACACCAATGGAATCAGTCACCCATAATAGATCTTCTCTTACTGATCCATGATCTTCACTAGGTACTCAACAAATGTCTCTCCATCGTATATTTCGACCTCGATCTAGTGGATAATGTGAAATGTTTCATGAATATACCTCCTCATCTAATACATGTGGAAGATGTCTGGTACCCAGAAAAACTATGGAGGTAGATCTATGAGGTATTCCACCTAAACAAATATATATAATATTTCTAAAGTAATGATAAAACATATAGATAGCTTTACACCTCAGAAAAATCTCTGTAATCCAAATCGAGGTGAAACCCATTAGAAACATGGTCCCCTTCCACCAACTCCAAATGACTTCATCACATATTTATATAAGACTTATGATAGCCATATACAGTCTTCAACCACTCTGAGAATCTCTTCACCTTTTCTTTTTTAGCCCACACTAACTCTATGTAATGTCCCAGTTTCGGAAGCCACCTAGAGGTGCCTTGCCCACATTTTTTCATATGGCCTCAAGAACATTTCCCCAAATTCTAGAGGTTTCCGACTAGTAGTGATGGCCTTCGATGTGACAATGGGGATACTATTAACTCATTGGAATTGTAACACAATGATGTTAAATAGATTGTAATAGTGGAAGTAGTAAAACATGTACTAATAGAAGAACAGAAGTAATAAGCAACTGAAGCCTACATTAATAAATAATGCATGATACATATATCTAGGAATGTATCCAAACAAGTAAATATTCTAGAGATCAGTAACAAACCAAAGCACAAATGAAAAATAAAATCCCCAGTATAATCGTAATCCACAGCTTTGTCCCATCCTCTCTAGCTCCTTAGCAATCATGTACCTGAAGTAGAAGAGTGCTTGTCATTATCAATACATGCAACAATATAATATGTTAGAGCCAAAAAGCACGACCCAAATAGGTTGTGAGAATAATCCCAGTAGGCAACCACCCAACAATTTGTGCCAAATAGTTAGTGAATACATATGGTAGGTAATATGCAAAAGGATGTAGTAAAAAATGATTTAATCAGAAGTAAACAGTCCTACAGTTCCATTTACAAACATTAATTTTATGCATTTAATCAACCAAAAATATCCATGCAACCCTCTGGGAAGTTCTCATAGCCTAACCCCTCTGGTTTATAATACAAGGAAATATATAAAAAAGACTCTCTGAGGAAGAACTCACCGCCAATTCCCCTTATAGTCAAGTGTGATTGAAGACTCTCTGAGGAACCACCAACCATCAATTCCCCTTGTAGTCTATTAATGGTAGCTATATACACTCTAAGGATTCACACAAAATCAATTCCTCATATTGTATCATAATGTAACCATAGACACTCTGAAAAATCATTCAACATCAATCCCCCCTATGGTCTCGTAGCGTGAAAATGATAACAGAAACTCTAGGAAAGCCCTCAATGTCAATTTCCCCTATGGACTAACTACACCAGGTTCCCACAACCCCATCTAAATCAACCATTCACAAACAATATTCTACAACCAATTTAAACATCTAGGAATACATGGATAAGCAAACTACAGCACCTGATAGAATGTCAGATATAAATAATCAGTCCATCTTACAATTCAAGGGATGTGAAAAGAACAAATACATCAACTAAAAAACTAGACCAAATGGTCAAACCAAAAAAACATGGGAAAAACATCCCTAGCTTATCAAAGTCATCCCTAATACCAAAAATTAACATCTATCCAATAAAACTAGGATTAATAAGAAACAAAATGGGTTAAATCCATAAATGCACAATACCCCATTGAGGGGTATTTTGCACTTTTGGACATATAAATCAAAGAATATCTATGAAAAGGAAGAATCCACATACGTCAGTGTTGTAGGATAATTATATGTGAACCTCAAGCCATGAATCTCCCAGGAACACTGTAGATCTAAAAAAATGAGAAAAACACTCATCCTAAGATAAATATTGAAAGAATAGGAATTAAGAAATGATGTCCTAGAAGACGAGAGAACTCACAGATGTGATTCCAATGAAACTGATAGAGTTCAATTCAGAGAACGAACACTCGATTGGGGCCTCAGTTAATACCTACACAGTATGGATACTCTCAGGCAATGAAGGCAATGAAGAAGAGCTTTCTGAAAAATAGATGCGACCCCAGTCCATTTAATGAAATCAAAAGAAAGTATATGGCGTGTAATTTATAAGTACATGCTGTGTACTCACCATAACCAGCCCCTGCATTAGGCGGTATCCAGGTCACCACACATGGTCGTGTGAACGCCCGTTACACGACCCGCACACTGCTACCCACGGTAACCGAGTACAAGATGTGTACATATAAAGTACATGACATGTACTTAATAAATTTCTAGAAACTCCACTTTTTTATCAAAAACACCAGAAAAAGAAAAACATACCTAAATAAGATTATCTGGGTTCTTACAAACTTCCCCCTTAATGAAATTCATCCTTGAATTTCCCTAGCTGGGCAGCGTAGAAGAATAGTACTCAAACATCTCCAACCACTATGATCGTATATTGGACTCCCTCTCCCATGTCACATCCTATAATCTCTCATGATTTTATAGCACTCATACCATAGGAATATACCAGCCACGGAGAACCTTCTCACTTCGATCAACAATCTGGATATAATGATCCTCAAAAGATGCATCCACCTTGAGCTCAACCACCTCAGGTTGAAAGGTATGTGATGTGTCTGATAAGTAACGAGGAAGATGAGAAACATGGAAGACATCATGCATATCCCAACACATCTGAGGTAACTACAACCAATAGCCAATCAGCCCAACTCTCTCCAAAACCTCAAACGGCCCAACGTACCACGGTGAAAACATACCACATATATTAATCCTCATGTATCCCATCCTCGGTGTGAGATGTAGGAAAACCTAATCTCTGACCTCAAACTCTAGAGGTTGTCTCCGTCAATCAGCAGAAAACTTATTTCGTGACTGTGTAGTAGCCATCCTCTTCCGAAACAAATATATATGCTCTGTGGTCTCCAGGACAAGACGATGTCCCATCATAGCTATCTCTCTTACTTACATCCAAAATAAGGGTGTTCAGCAGGGCCTAATGTACAAAGCCTCATATGGTATCATCTAAATAGTTTCTTGAAATCTATTTTTGTAGGAAAAGTCCACAAGAGGTATCTGTTTCTACCAAGAACATCCAAAATCTAGGATTAATGCTCAAATCATGACCTCGAGCACCTGAATAGTATGCACGGACTGGCCATCTATCTAGTGGTGGTAATTTGTAATCAAAATTACTTGTGTTCCCAAGGCCTTCTTTTTCCCCTTCTTGACGCGATAAGTAAAATATGCATCCCCATCCAAGACAACAGAGTGTGGAAACCCATGTAAATGTACAATGTCTCAGATGTACAACCATTCCAACTTGTCAACATTGATGGTTTGATTAATCAAAAATAATTTAGAAACCATCATGAGTCTTTCAATGACAACCCAAACATAATCATTCCCTTATGGAGACCTTGGTAAACCAATCACAAAATCTATCATGACATCATTCCACTTCCACTCGGGAATGGGTAAATGCTACAAGACCCCTGCTGGTGACTGATGCCCCGCATTCACTTGCTGACAAGTGGAACACCTCATGATGAAACCAGTCACATCTCTTTTAATATGTGGCCACTAATACAGACAATTTAGATCACGATACATCTTGGTGACACCAATAAAAATTACCAAACTGTGGAATGAATGTCCCACCTCAGCTCCTCACGTATGTCTGCTGACAACCATACGCGCCCATAGAAATGCCAAATACCATCCTCAAATATGTTCCATCTAGGAATAGGGCCCTCTCATGTCATTCTTTCCTCTAGGACTAGGCCTTCTGAATCTTATAACTACCTCATTCTCACTCGATCATGAAGATTATAGGCAGTATCAATTGAATAAATGAATATTTACCCCGGTCTATCGTGCAACTCAAAATGCATTTCAGAGAACATAGCCATAAGATGCCACTCAATGTTAGCCTCCTAAACTGCTTATATCTGATTACTCCTAATTAGTGCATCAGCCACTTCATTTCCATTCCCAGTAATATAGGAAAGCTCAATGCCAAAAGACTTAAGGTACTCAAACCACATTCGTTATCTCAAATTCAGATCGTTCTGAGGGAAGATGCACTTGAGACTTTTGTGATTGTTGAAAACCAAAAAATGTTATCTAAGAAGATAATGTCTCCAAAAACATAAAGCATGGAAAATATCATCCAACTCAAGATCATGCGTTGGGTATTTATTTTCATGTGGCCTCAACTACTGAGACCCATATGAAATGACTCCTTCCCATTGCATACTCACAGCTCCAAAACTGATACCTGAAGTATAATAGTAAACAGAATAGCTCTTTCCTGGATCTGGATATACTAGTATTGGTGTTGTTTTCAACCTTCCATTCAGCACCAGAATGGATGACTCACAAGAATCTGACCACAAGAAATTTTCACCCTTCATAGTCAAGCCCGTCAGTGGTGATGCTAAGAATTAAAATTCTTAAATGAAACATTTGTAGTATCCATACATCACTAGAAAACTCTGCACCTCAAATACGTTCTTCTGCTACTCATAGGAAACAACTTCTCTCACATTCTCTGGGTCTTCTGATACTCCTCTCTTTATGAAAAAATGACCCAAGAAGCGAATCTGTTTCATAAAAAAGTGGCATTTTGAGAGCTTAGCATATAACAGATGCTCTCTTAGTGTACTCAAAATGATCACAAATTGGGATGTATGGACGTTTTGAGTTTTAGAGTATACCAAGATATAGTCTAGGATGACTTCCACAAAATATTTAATGTATTAATAGAACACTAATTTCATCAGTTCCATGAAGTCTTCAGGCGCATTTGTGAGACTGAGCGGCATAAAAACGTACTCGTATAGAGCGTACCAACTCTTTAAGGCTTTAGTAGGTACATATGATGGTCAAACGCACAATTGATAGTAACCAAATCTCATGTTAATCTTCGAGAACACCCGATCTCATTGAATCTTTTTGAAGAGATCATCAATCATCGGTAATGGATTTTGGTTCTTGACTATCAACTGGTTCAACATCTGACAATCCAAAAAATGTCTAAGTGTACTGTCTGCCTTCTTCGCAAAAAATATAGGTGAACTCTAAGGATAAGTACTCAGTTGAATAAAACCCTTTTTCTGAAACTCCTCTAAAAACTTCTTGAACTCCTACAACTCTGGTGTAGCCATACTATAAGGAGGATTGGACATCGGTGCCACACTTAGCACAAGATGAATAAAAAATTCTACCTCAAAATCTAGAGACAAAACTGAAAAAACTACTGCAATGATTTCCCCAAAACAATCCACCAATAGAGGGAATTCCTTCTGCATTGTCCCCTGGTCAATCAGATATAGACTAGAAATTTCGGCCATAACTCCTCCCAACCCATGATACTCGGGTCCTTTTCTACTCACCTAGACATCCCAAATGCACTTATGGTGATTGCAAGCGACAACAATCCCAGAAGCGATCTAACCAATACATTATAAGAATGACTTCCTAGCTTGTCATCTCCATGACATAGAGGTACTAGTAGAAGTGAAATCCACTAACATCCAGAGGGCACTCCGTGAATTTAAGTACACTGGTCATTCTAGTCCCAACGAAGTGTCTAGTGTCAATAAATCAGAAGAAGAAAAGATACAGTGCCCAAGGCTGTCCACAACAGCAAAAAATATTATACTATGGGAATCCCCTATATCGAAAAGAGTAGAAGCTAAAATGGAGGCAACTCGAATCGTACATCGAACTGCAGAGGGTCTAAGATCCTACTATTACTGGGTCTAGTCCACTGCAAATGTTTGGAATGTACAGCGGCCCTGTGACCCTACCATACCACTCTGAGCATATCCACCCTATTGTCTCTGAAATTCTGGTGAATGGCTATCACAACCACGACCTCCACCTTGGACGGAATGACTGGAAGAACTCCAGTTCCTTAATTGACGAGTAATTGGTTGTGATTCTCTTGAACGTGGTCTCATAGAAGAACCATTGTAACCAGTTTCTGGTGAGATTATCTGGTAGAAGCACTGAAGATGATCCATCCTGCCACAAGATTGGCACTCCACCAAGTCCATTAAGAAATTTCCCCTCGTATTCCCATCCTTTCCACACTAGTAGCATACCATCTGGCTACCTAATGGTGCATCCCACCTACTTAGATCTCTATATTTAGCCTCCCTATGTTGCTTCCTTCTATCAGCCAGAGAAGCACTAGCTCGGGGTGTGGAACCACCATGGATCACAGCTCTATAATCCATCATATTATGTTTCATGATCAACGCCTAGTTGACTATATAAGTGATGAAAGTAAACTTCAAGTTGTTCACCTGAGTCCGAATCTCTTTCCTAAGACCATACTCAAACAGCCATGCCACGAATAACTCATCTCCCCCAAGAAAGGGTGTAAATCACTGCAGCTCTATGAAACAAGAAGTATACTCCATGACTAAAAGAGTACCATGCTCTAGGTTCATTAACTATTGGGCTCGATCATCCCTCAAAGTCTATGGATCGAAGTAGTCATTGAATGTATAATAAAACTCATCCCATGACATAACCTACTGGAGTCTCCCATGTGAGATCACATCCCACCATCTCTTGGAGGATTCTCGAAGAACATAAGTAGCCAGCTTGACCCCATCTCCATAGGTGTCTCTAGATGCTTGAAGATAGTCATCTTGGATTCCAGCCATGACTCTACAGCATGGGGTCCACCATCCCCGGAGAAAGTGGGAGGATGTTGCTATTGGAAAACCAGTTCCAATTCGTCCATCGACATGGCATGAGGTGGGGCTTCCGGAAAGGTCTTCATCATCCTCATAAAGACCTCTCTAAACTATTTATCAGAACCTATATCCAGAATAAATGTTGGTTCCAATATTGGTAAAAATGGAGTATCTTGTGTTATTAGCCTCGTCCGGTGTCTGATCAATGCCAGGTAACTGGCGGACAACCGTAGGACGTCTCGGTGGTATAACTATGCAAGGTCAAGCACACACCATAGATCATGATTGTCAAGGACTGAAAAATAGAAGTGTAATAAGGGATCATGAGAGATAAGGAATTCATGTTTTTCAAAAAATGGATACACAACGTGTATAATTCCTACAAAGCATGTCCCCTTAAGCCTTCACATGGGCATGTACTTTTTCCAAAACTAGTTGTGTAACACCCCATACACATGGTGTGTTGTCCTAACACACGATGTGTGCTTGAATCCTCTTCCCCTTCCCCAGTTATCTTACATAGTTAAGCCACATGTTTCTCCTAGAACAAGACTACATGGTGTGTTAATTCTAGACACAGTTTGTACTAGACGAACTTCACTAGCCCATGTTGTTAGTCACATGTCTGGTTAAATGGATCACTCTACACAGTGTGTTCTATATGGACATGGTATGTACATGAATGATTTTACAAACCCATGTTATTCGATAGACGGCCTAATACTCAGGTTACACCACACGATGTGTTCAAACATGACACGATGTGTATAACTAAGATTTATCCATCTGTGTCGTTAGTCACATGGGTGGACACATGGTCTACACAACACGACATTTACATCTACTACATGGCGTGTCCCACCATGATTTCCCAACTCCATGTTTCTACTCACACAATCATTAACACGATTATATACTACACGGCGTGTACATATAGTACATGACATGTACTTAAGAAAAACAGTTCCTTCCTAAACAAGACACAGGGTGTGTATTCATTATTACACACCGTGTATTCTGGGGTTTTCAAGACAGTAAGCCTCAGAAACTACTCCAGAGCCCAGAAAACATGAACGAACACATAAATGCCAAATTCTGATCCATGAGGGCCCATACGCCTCATGAATCCATTCATGGAAATTTATACATTTCATATATAATGTAAATAGTGTAATGATCCACCAAATTCCAAACAATGAGGGCCCATACCACCTCAAGAACTGATGTTTGGTGTTCATTCGAACAAAACCTTTCAAAATTTAATATCCTATCAAACAAAATGTATTCTAGTCAAAGAATCTATCACAAAAGCATGCATATCTATCACAACACATATCAAAACATCATGCAATCACTAATGCACCATAAATGGTATGGTAAGAATGCATGACATGTGATATCAAACAAGGTCATATATGATGCATGAGATGGAATACCCTCATCTCATTGTGATGCAACATAAATAGAACCTTTAATAAAATCAACAAAAACAACACAAAAAATGTGAATCCCCCAATGGTGAAATCAAATCAACTGTAAAATTTAGAAACTAGGAAAAAAATTGCAATAACTGAGGTTGATTGGTTTTTCCCTATACACGGGTTAGCTACTCATAGGCACAGCTTATAACCAAGTACCTATTCCTTTCTTTCCCTAGCTATAGGCTCAAAATAGTAAGTTAATAAGAAAAAAATCTCCTCTGATACCAATTTGTAACTTTTTGGTTTCAAAAGCCACCCAGAGGCACCCCGTCTACTACTGGTCATGAGGCCTCAAGCACATTTCCCAGAATTCCACAGGCTACCGACTAGCACCGAGGGCCTTGGGTGTGATAGTGGGGAAACGATTCCCTCATTGGTAGAGTAAAAAATAGATGTAAATAGATAGTAATTTTGAAGCAATAAAAATATCATTAAGTGATGAAAAGAATTAATAAACATCTGAATCCCATATTTATAAATAATGCAAGATACATATTTCTAGGAAAGCATCCAAACAAGTCACAATGGTAGAAAAAAATTTTAAAACAGATTACAAAAAGGAAATAGATAATATCCAGTAGTATCGCAAACCTCATCTTGGTCCCATGCTCTCCTACACTTTAGAAAACATGTACTTGCAGTAGAATGTGTTTTCCCTTATCTATATATACGACAATATATTATGTTCAGGCCCAAAAGAATGACCCAAACTGGGTGTGAGACTAATCCTAGTAGTAAACCACCCAAAGATCTGTGCCTAACTGTATGTGAATATGTATGGAAGGTAATATGAAAAAGAAGTAATAAACAAGGATGTACTCAAAAGTAAATAGTCCTACAGTTCTATTTACAAAAATTACTTTTAAGAATTTAATGAACCAAAAAAATCTAAGAAACCCTCTAGGTAGTTTTCATAGTCTATCCTATCTAATTTATAGTATAATTAAAGATATATAGAAGGCACTATGAGGAAGAACTCATCGTCAATTCACCCTATAGTATTTTAATGGTAACTAAAAACACTCTAAGGAAGCATGCACCTTAAATTTCTCTTGTGGTCTCGTAAAGTAACTATAGACACTCTAAGGGAGCACTAAACGTCAATCACCCCAATGGTCTCGAAATGTGATAATTATAATAGACACTCTAGGAAAACCCTCAACCTCAATTTTCGCAACGGTCTCACTACAAATGTTTCATGTTTCCCCGTGTAAAGAAATCATGCAAAAATGATAATCAGAAGCCAAAGTAATCTTATAGGACTAATTGACTAAAAAAACTACAACACATCATAGAATGTCATATATAAATAATCACTCTATCCTAAATTACTAGGCCTGGGAAAAGAACAATGTAGCATAACAGGGAAAACTAGACCAAATGGTCAAAATAAGAAAACATGGGAAAAACATCCACAACATTGCAAATATAACCCTAATCACAAAAATTAACCTATGTCCAATCAAACAAGGAATAGAAGGCCGCAAAAATGGTTATCACCATAAATGCGCAATACTCCGTTCAATGGTATTGGGAACGTTTGCACCTATAACTCAATGACTATCTATATAAAGGCACAGACCACCTACCTCAGCGTCGTAGGATTTTTATAGGTGAATCTCAAGCCTTGAATCACCCAGGAACACCATAGATATATAAAACCCCTAAAAACACTCAACTGAGGATAAATCTTGAATAGGGATGAATTAGATAACAACGTCCTAGAAGAAACGAGAACTCATTGATGTGATTCCAATGCAACCGACGGAGTTCGATTTAGAGAACGGACGCTCGATTAGGTGCTCAGTGAAGATATGCGCCGTACAGACGTTCTAAAACAAAGAAGGCGGTGAAGGTGATATTTCTACCAAATATATGTGACCCCGGTCCATTTAATTAAATAAAAATAAAGTACACAGTGTGTTCTTTATAAGTACATGGAATGTACTCACCTTAATTAGCCCCCACATTAGGCGGTCTATTGGTCACCACACATGGCCATGTGTACAACCATTACAAGGCCAACACATGGCTACCTGTGGTAATTGAGTACACGGATTGTACTTATAAAGTACACATCTTGTTCTTATGAAATTTCAAAAAACTCTTATTTTTCTCAAAAAAACCAAAAAGATAAAAACATACCTGAAAATATGATCCGGGTTGGTACCATCTGAGTGCATGAGTGCTGACTCTCTTGGTTGATTTGAAAAACGTGGGGACCAATAGGGTTTCCCATAAAAAAATTCAAAGGGTGACATAATGATGATGTTATTTTAGTAGTTTTTGTAAAAAAAAACTCTACTAATGGTAGATAATCCGCCCAACTATGTCCAATGTATATTATAAAATCCAAAAAACATGTCAGAGAAAATCCTAAATGTAACTCCATGGAGTCGAACTAGATCCTAAACATAGAGGTGTAACATGCATTCTTCTAACCTCTATTCATCGATATATAGAATGTGGGACAACTTGGTCATTCATTCAATGTTCACCAATATAGAATTGTTTCCATTGGACGTAAATGGTAATCCCATCATGATGTCCATAGATATCTCATCTGACATCCAATTAGGAACATCAAGGGGTTTCGAAAAACCTCTTGGAACATGGTACTCAACCGTTACGTGCTGACAAGTAAGGCATCAAGAAACAAACCCTACCACTACTTTCTTCATCCCTATCCATCAAAACTAAAATCGTAATTCCTAGTACATATTTTCCACACCTGAATGAACCTCTTAAGGGGATGTATGAAACTCCCTCAGAACCTTCTACTGCAACTTCACCAGTACCATCATAGATCCCCTGAAACAAATGACACACTCCCTGCCTTTATAATGTAAATCTTGAGCATAACCGATAGATATCTGTTCACATAGGGTTTCATACCTAGTACACCAAGAAATGAATCCCAATATTTTTATAAGAGTGGTGGGGAGACAACCATTTCCTATTGGTATGTTTCTATATCCCCATCAATAAAGGATAACAATAACTAGCCTACCTATTTGGACACCTCCTTCAAAAACTACAAACTATATCTCCTACTGAGAGCATGTTCCACCACATTCCACTTCAAAGGAGTATAGAAAATTTCAATGTTATATTCTTGGAGGAACTCAGGAAATCACCTTTGTCTCATGATTATATGATTTTTAGTGAATCTAAAATTGAGACTCTTGTTGTCAGAGTATATGATAAACCACTCACCCGTCTGGTAGTTTCACCACATCTTGAAAGTGATGACTACAATTTATAACTAGAGACCGGGTGTCACATTGTTCTTTTTGTGTGGTTTCAACTCTTGTTAGCCAAATAAAATCATCAATTTCCTCTATATTAGAATGAAACCAAGCCTGGTTCCAGATGAATCCCAGAACAATACGTACTTCACATCTTCCTCTAAACATATCTAGATGGGAGCACACATTAGAATCTAAACAAACTGCTGAAAGGACTCATGGGATCTTTCCATATACACAAAAGGATACCCCATTCATTTAAAATATGTAATGGGTGATGACATCTCCATGAAATCAGGTATCAAAACACTAATAATAGCCACCCAACACAAGGAAACTCGTCACCTCCATCACTCTCTTAGGTGGTTTGCAATCTAACAATGCATCAAACATTGGAAGATCCATTTTCACTCCAGATTAGGAGATAATGTGTCCCCTAATGTGGTCCTCTAGAATCTAGAACTGGTCCTTCGAGATGATTCTATAAATTTGGTTCTCTCGAAGTACATCCGGAAACAACCTTAAGTGTCTTACAAGATCCTCCCCGGGTGCCGAGAAAATAAGTATATTATTGATGATTACCACCATGAACTAGTATATATAATGATTAATTAAAAAGTAACTATGTACCATGAACACTAAAAGGGTGTTTCTCAAACCAATGGGAATCACTAGCTACTCATAGTGACCATAGAGAAATTGAAAATTTGGTTTTGGTATATCCTAATTTGGTACTCGCAACTGGTTATAACCTAATATGACGTCATACTTTGAAAACCATCATGCACCTCTAATCTAATAAAAGAGTTCATTGAAACGTTGTAGTGGATACTTGTTCATTATGGTAACTTAGTTCATGCATCAGTAGTCGACACACGATATCATGCTCCCATCTTCCTTCATGGAAAACAAAACTAGGGCTTCCCAGGGTGAAACACTAGGTCTCAAGAAGTCCTTCCACTCCAAGTCCTCCAATTTCACCATCATCTCACAAATCTCTATAGGATCCATCCTATAAGTTTTTTTAGATATTGATGTCAACTTATTGTGTAGATCAATGAAAAAATCGGTCACTCTGTGGGGTGGTAGAGCTAGAAAATCTCCATGAAAGAAGTCATCATACTCTGCCGCCAATGAAAGAAACTAGGAACTCATAACATCCACTCCACCAAGGGTTATGCTAACCAACTATGGAGTGGTCAGATTCATCCTCCTATGCATGAGTCTATCCTATGTTACCTGGGATTCCTTTGCACTAATGAAGGAAAAATGGTTCTGTAACTACACACACACGGTAAACATCTCGTACAATAGTAATTCTAGGAATGAACTATATTTAACCAATACATAGACATAATAATGTCATAAGGACTCAAAATTTCTACCAAGATATTACAAAATATCCTCTCACTAAGAAGTGCCATGTCACACAATTATCACAATTGTGGGATCCCCGAGTATTCTCATATATGAGCCACTAAGTGTAAGGGTCCAGTACATGGTTAAACTATAATATATATGTCTCGTACATGTTATAGGGAATGGAAAGAATGAATTTAACTTGTGACTATCAATACTGATGACAATGTTGAAAAGATGAAGATCATTCCTTGAGTCATTCCTGGAACCACTGGGTCACAAGCCTCGAGCACTTGTATTGGTCCCTGCACTTATACTCTAGCTCACTGAGCCATTCGTGGACCACATGCGAGTGGTGGTGGTAACAAATAAAAATATAGACCACCTCCTGGAGCTCTATCCATTTCTCAACAACATGTTCTACCAAGTGGATCTTCTTGACCATTCCAGTATATCGCCCTCAGTGGTCCATCCACAGTCTCTCTACCATCTAAATGGTGGGTCAGACAATATCCTCTAAGATTTCTCCTACATTCACATGAGTATCACTGCCAATCCCAAGGCTATGTGAACTCACCATATTAGCCTAGAAATTCATATACTCTATCCTGGGAAATCCCCCTAAAACAACTACCTTTTATAGGTTCCTTAGGCTATCATTGGCTCCCTACAACTGAGGACTCTGCTCCAGCTTCCCCACAACTTCTATCTGCTCAGCCAATTATCATTTGACCAAAACATCCTAGATAAACACAACATTATATGTTGGAATACACATGGGGATAAAATTGGATTGGATGACTCTATACAGACCTCACTTGAAGGATCCATAATTAAAGAACTAATCTTTAAATATATCCATCGAGTATCGAGAAGGGTTGATAAACCTCAATGAATACTCAAATACCATTGTGCTACCCTGATGGTGCTCCAGAAGATCCTAGATTCATACATCCCCCAGCTTATCTTGTAAGAACTCCTCTTTGAAGAGGCAATCAAAATCTGTCCATGAATATGATACGTCATCATAAGTTTGGGTAACCAAACTCCACCTTGGTTCTAAAATTCCTTGAAGAAGTCTTGCTGCTATGACAACCATCTGATCTGTTAGTGTACTCAATAGGCAGAAAAATCAATTCACTGCCTCAAGGAAATCCCCATCCGTATATGGGTTGGGATCAACTCAGATCTTTTGGGGTCTCTATCACTAAAACTCATGAATAATTCTCAACTTGTTCACCTCAACATCGAGTAATGTGGGTACAATGTGATTCTCTATAGGTGGATCTATGGATGGTTCACCACCTCGAGGTAACAACTCCAGAACTGTTCCCTTTATCAAATCACTATCATTATGTGGGTCATCCTCATCATCAAGATTCTAAATTCTAGATGACATATGGTACAAAAGAAATCCTAATAATCAACAAGAAGCTCCATGTTCAATTTTTATATCTGGAGTGAAGAATCAATAAGTACATTGAAACCATAACCCATTCTTATATGATGCATGTACAATTTTTTCTACACAATCAGTGTTCTCATTTACTATGTCCAAATGTAGGTGATCATTGTCATAGTGTATGAATGCATTGTTTTCCACCCCAGTAATGGAGTTCCTTGCATGTAATCCTTCCTGAAAACACATAATACTATTTCCCCAAACCAATCTCATAGTCTCTAGGTCATAAAATACAATCGACTACTATGATACTACTCATTCACCACCAGACATAGTGGGGCCCGTGTCATGACTCCCCAAGCCCGTATCCAATTGTCCAGAGGATAGTGAGCACCGAGTAGGCATATCACTAACAAGGGGTGAATTTTTAGTGTACTCGTACACACAATAACATATCTGTGCCCACAAAATGTTGAAATGAAAAAAACCTAAAAATCCAATTCATGAATACATGTATATCCCATAACTAGAGTTTGATAAGATTTAATATAATGTAAATAGAACCAAATACAAGGCTACCAAAAGAAATTTATAACACAAGTCAATACTAATAGTAAATTTAACGATATTTTTTCTTGAAATATGTATTGAACCACCTCAGTATGTATGATATCACTCCAAACCTTCTAGCCTTGGTTTCCCTACAACTCTATTAAAAGGTTGATCATCTACATAAGACATGTCATGTGCGAGAAAATCCTGCACATGGGTGAGTAAAAAAATACTCAGTAGGACACCCTCAAAACCAAAAATAAATATAGGGAATCATGTATATTATTCTCTACATAGCTACATGTCCATAAATCATATAAATAGAATATCCACATATACTCAATCTCAGACACACAATATAATTGTAAGCCACAACCATAGTATACCATCCCTAGCTTTCCAACTCAAGGTTACCATAAAGAACTCATCCGTGAGAACACGCTAGTGATCCTGATAGCACTGATGAAGTCTGTCTGAGAGATACTTCTTGTTGTGTATTTTCATGAGTGAGAGATACACTGGTAGTTTGAAAATAATATGATACAGTGTTTAGGGTCACACCCATGTACATCGGTTGATACCCCCAACTCAATCAAGATTAACCGTACTATATAGAGTATTGTCGCCCACTTAGTATTTCCCACATCGATATAATGAACTCTACCTTCGACATTAATATGAATAGGGGATCCCAGTACAATCCACTAAGGTTAGGGGGAATCCAGCAACTCCTTCCAATACATCCTGTGGAAGGGATCATAGTCATAGAAGTATGAAATGATCCAATACGTACCTTCTGAGAATGTATAAGGTAAATGAACCCTAATGAAATGTGTCTAATATATAGAGGGCAAGAGATTCAAGCCACGTAGAAAGGAGTACATTGTGTGTATTAGAAGTATAATTCTTGTCCCTTGACCTCAAGTACTGCCTCTGTAAAATGGACCATTTTCATCAAAATGTTTCATGTAGAAGAGTACACGTGGTTTAGAGTGGTTACATGCCATGTGCTAGTATCCTCGGTCCTTCCCATTTATGATAGATATGTGAATGTACATTGCATCCTCCCTTGTATTTGTTCACATTCACCAGTACATGAGTAAACCCGTGTACACAGTCTAGGGAAGGTTGTGTAGGGGAGTACATGCAATGTAGGAAACCCATTTAATCTATATTTATTCAGTGTTCTAGCAGAATTACACACCCAATTTATTAGAGGGGACATAAAACCATGTAGTCTATGACTACATGATGTGTGTATTAGGTTTCTTTATAACCCTTCTTCTTCCTCACGCTTTTCTTGGTCGATCCTTTGGATTCTATTCTAATTATCAGTTGACCATAAAACACAACTTCCAACCTTTTTCCAATGAAATCCCCAAATTGGGGAGATTTGGTCCCCCCATCTACTTTGAATACATGATAGTCATGATTCCTCATTTAATGATGAAGAACTCAAATGGGCACCAACTCTATTTTGATTATTTTTCACAACAACTATTAAACCTTAAATGAGTTGAAACAATTCCAGATCTATGATTTTAGATAATTCCACAATGAATTGGATGCTTAAAGATTGTTCATTTAATGAAACATCAAACCACCTATAAAAATGAATAACCACCTAAAGAACGGCGAATCAAGTTAGAAACAAACAAATAAAAACAAGAGGAATGAACCTTGATCGATGATCATGTCAATCTCGGTTCATTTCCATAAGAACGACCATAAATAACAATCATAATTATTAATCACCTGATAAAATTGAAATAATAATCGCACCACAAAATATGAAAAATATGTTAATCAATACATTCATCGATTCATTCACATTTTTCATAGAAATAAATAATGAGGAAATAAAAAAATCATAACATGTGAACTACCTTTATTTGGATCAGTTGTTGATAAATAAATTTTTTATGTATTTTTCATAGGAGAGATCCATTGAATTATATGTGTGTCGATCTTTGATCTGTGATTATATTTTCGTTCATTGGAATAGATTTTCATGATCTCTCTCTGATGGTCCTATATAGGTTCTTAGGTTTGGTAGATAACCATGGATTTCGGACATAAGGATGTATTTAATGACGAAAGATCCGTTGTGGCAATGATTTTTTATAAAATAATTTATCATAATTTATTTACACATTTCTGAACTTGTAAGGATTTTTTAACAAGTAGCTCGAGCTGACTAATGTTATATCTTGGCTAGCGTATAACTTTCATTCTGAATTAAATAATTCCTTCTGATTTTGGATCAGGGATACCCTTTATAATATATTTCACTTTTTCATGAAAATTGTGTCCCCATGCTATTTAATAAATTTTATATATTTCGATCTTTTATTATGGGAACATCAGGCCTCATAGTCACACGACATCTTACTACCTAGTAACAAAGTTAATCAAAATAATACATAAATATAATACACAGAAAGTTCAAGACATTAAATTTATAAAATTATATATTTGATGAAAGTTTTAGTTTTCATTTGTAAAATGTGGGTTTCTATAAAAGAAACATTCAAGATCTAATCCTTTAAATACCAAAAAAAATTCAACCAACAATTTCATATTATGGGATTAGAATTTAACACCATGAGTTTTTATAAATCACACTTTTTGATTAAATTAAATTTCATTACTGAAATGTGGTATACATTAAAATATTATAATCTTGAATTATAATTAAATAGATGTTATTATTTCATTACATGAAACATCGAATTATCTTTCATTAAACACAACAGTTAGTTTTAATGAAACACTATTTTATTGTTATAAGGATTTAATCAAGGTTTTTGTTAGACAATCATTAAACCTAGTAATATGAATAGTAATTATTTTTTAAAATATGATGTAAAAGGGATCAAAATAAATAATACATGTTGATAATGAAATATATAATATTTGGTATGACCTATATGTTTTGAAAATTACTATTCTCTCAAAAGAAATACTTTTAATGTTATTCTATAATTAATAATAAAAATTATTTTAGACACTTTTTGAAAATTTATTTGACATAATAAACATCATTTCAGAATCTATAATTTCAAAATTATCCTAGGGTGATGATTTTGGATTTTTCTAATACATTTCATTATTGGATGAATATTAAAAAATGATAAATTTTAATTGAAAACAAATTTTTTTTAATTTATTTATATAGTTAAATTATATTTCAATTTTATGGAATAGTAATTAGATAAATAAACATTAATTAATTCAAAATAATTCATTTAAGAAAATTTCATATTTAAAATTTTAATAAAAACATTTCATTTTTCTGAAAATTTTCACTTCAAAAACAAGTTGTCTCATCCCATCTATGGGATTTATTTAAAAATAATTTCTTCTGGTAATGGGATTATATTTTCATAAAATAGATTCCATATTATGAAAAATAATAATTTATAATTTTTGTTATTTTCTAATTAGTTTTATTAAAAAAAATTAGTGTAATCTGTTAAATGTAATTACAGCGAATAAGGCCAAAACAAGTTTACTTAGTGGTTAAACATTAATTTTTATAGGCTAAATGGACTATAAACTTATCCAAAATCTATTGTATGGACATATTTATCACATATACACTATTGTATAGAATATGTACCACTATTTTAGTCACATGATGCATGATTAACCTCTCGATAACGTCTAATGTTCTTATTTACAAGAATGTCACTTCTTCTCCACTATAAATGGGAACTCACACCCCCCCACCATACGTATTAAAACCTATAAATGAAATTTAATCATACCAAAACATCCAAACTAAGCTCCCAAAACCCTCCTATCATTCTATTATCCAATATTTAGTGGGAAAAAAATCTCATTTGGTTCTTTGGGTCAAACCAAAAGGAGTAACCTGAGGAAGATATAAAATTACTCAATATGAACTTTTGTTTAATATCGTTATCCTCCACCTTAAATTATTATTTTATAAATATTGTATAATTACCACCTTATTATAAATATAATGAGACACTATTATTTCTTGGTTAATACCTAAAGCATAAAAACATCCATAAAATGGGATACACAATTACTTTTCATGTGTATAGTGGATTACCGCCTCATGAATTGATGTCATTAGTTCTTCCATTACCTCATCACAATGTTAAAAATAATGATGAAATTAATATTTATATATGATATATATTGTAGTTATGATGTAATTATTCTTATGTAATTATTATATTGCACATACCCTCTTGATTTCCATTTTGTGTGAATTCGATAACATCGTTTGTGAATTTGTGGACTATTGCCTTCTCAAAGTGATGTGATACATTCATGATGTACCTTGAAATAATTAAAGATGGTTCTAATTAAAAAAAATTATATATGACCAAATTATTATACTATAATTATAATATATATTTATATGTATCATTTACATTTCTTTCTTTCAATATATCATGAAAATTCAAACAGTGTTCTGCATATGTACGACCAACCGTCTCCAAGAAATACGTATTTTATTTTCTATTTCTATATATTATATATTATTATAAATAAATATATACTAAATATAAATGATATTTATATCATGCTTTATATTTATTAAATAAGGAATTCATGATCTATATAAGAGGATCAAGAATAACAACCCAAAACATGTGAGGAAAATATTGCGGTTATTACATTATACAAAACATTAACCTTGAATTGTCAATAAAAGGGTAATAATAAGACATAAAAAATCGAATATGGTATGATATAAATTAATATGGATCTATAATATAATTAAAATAAACATATACTTATTATATAACAGATTATAATAATTACGACGATAGTCAAGTCATATGGTAAAGGGATTTCTTATCTCACTTTTATTTTTGTGCGACTTATGTCATATTCACCACTAATTTATTTTATGTGGTGTATACATTACCTATAAATGCTTATATTATTATTAATAATAAATATATGGGTTTCTGATATTCAATTTTATGATATATCTTTCATGTGGTTTATATTTCAAAAGAAACAAAATATATAAATTATTTTTATCTCAATTTTACTTCATTGAGACACATGTTATGGTATGAATTTACATTATTTTACGAGTTGTTTATATTTGAATTTAAAGTGTTGTATCATGAATATAATTATTATAATGATATTGAATGATATATTTAATTTTACAATTTCTTGGGGATTTTGATTATGATTTACCAATGTGATAAAGGTAAAGTACAATAATCAAATATACTATTGGGATTATTTATGATTATTCTTCCATTGATGAAATATTCAGATCTATATCGGAATAATTATCATTATTTATCTTATAATATTGTTATTAATTATATTCTCAGGTAGTGGTACCATTTTTACACTCTTTGGTACTTGTGATAATTAAGAAAATGTTTTTGAGAACATTCAACTTCATTTCACTCTTTGGTTGGAAATCTATTTTATTCAAATACCTTGTTATCCAAAAAATCAAAAATAATTTTAAATGATATATTAATCTCATTTTCAATGGAAAATTATTTTATAAATGTTTTATGTTAGAGAAAATTGTTTAAAATTGTTTTCAAATTTTCCTTCATATGTTTAAATGTTATTCGCAAGGAAATTTATTTTCAAAAAGTATTATGATTTAAAAAGAATATTTCAATGAAAAAGTATATTTTCCTCACGAAATGATTCTAATACATTATTAAGAATTAATTTCCATCTAATATGGCATATTTTTCAATTATTTTCTCTTTATTGGAGATGTGATCCATGAATACCATTAATATTATATTCTCTAAATGGTTATGTTTGGATGGAATGATATTCCTGACACTCATTTCACTTCCACGGGTTATAACATGATAAAATCTTTATGAGGCCCACATGATTAAATATGTGATTATTGGATGAAATTACTATGAAACCCATCCAATTTTCAATATTTTATGATATTATGCCATGCTTATGATACATTTTTCATTTCTTCAGGTATGATATAATGATTGGTTATAATCATGTGAAACATGTACGAATGATTTAATTATTTGAATGTTGGGACATGCATCTCCAACCAATGTGTTTGGGAATGATTTAAATCTCATGATATATACACGACATTAATGGTGTGTGAAATTGATTCAATAAAGTACTTTTTCTACTATGATTTTCTTTGGATTGAACATTGAATACTAAGATGGTTTGGGGATTGAACCCATTCTTCTAATATGGAGTTGTAAATAATAATTGACTACTATGGAAATAATTTTTATATTTTTATTTTTATACCAAAATTCCATATCATATTCATATTTTGTTGTTTCATGTGTAATGCCCATGATTAACTTATAACTAATTTCTTATGAACATCCACCTATTATGAAAATGTTTTTTTATGATCATTTAAATGAAGGGAATGATATTCTAATGTTATGATGATGTTCTCATACACATTTTCTCATTATTGTGATTACATATCTCCCTTTTTACCCTTATTGATCTTCTAAGATAACCCATTCTTATGTCTTCTTTCCCCAGGTTATAAAGACTTGTGTTAGGTTTGAGGTGTCTATAAAGGGTGCATGTCATGGATAACCTAGTGAGAGATAATGTAGCTCACTTATGTACCAGTTTATTATTTTATATTGTTTCTAATTTGTTTTACTAAAATGATTCTTAGGTTTGGGTTTGTTTTATATATCAAATGTTCCACAAAACTGATGTAATGTATTTTTATTAGTTTTAAGGGTGTCTTTACATCACCACCCACCTCAATTTTTATTTGTAAAGTTCAAGTATGTTATGAATTAATTTTTTGATCATTAAAATCCAATGGGAATAAACTATTATGGTGGTCGGAATATTCTCACCCTAGCCATACACTCATTCATATTTTTCTAAATTTTTTCATTAATTTATGTTTTATAGTACATTAAATAGTTTTCCATGTTTTTATGGGTTTAAAAGATATTATATGATGAGTATTAAGTAGGTTATACCATATTTCTATGAGTCCACATAAAAGAAACCCATTTTCCTTTTTGAATTATTGGGGGAAAGGGTGGCTGCATTTTTCAATGTGTTAAATTCTATAGTGGTTGTCTTGTATAGGTTTTGTATAATATAAACATTCTGTGACCAATCCGTAGTACATGAGGATTCTTAGGGGTTTGTTTTTTGTGAGGTTACTTCATAATGAAATCCATGGTCCATGTTGTAAAGGGACATCTGCATTGGTAGTTGAATTTGTATAAAGGTGGTGTAGACAATTGGGAAGATGTTTCAAAAATGTGATGCGCCATGAAATATAGGGGATGGTTTCATCATGGTTTATTAGGGGGGTCAAAATACTGGTACCTACATTATTAATAACTTCCATGAAATATAAATAGGTACATACGATAGGGGTTTCTAGATGTGGGTGTGCAACATTGTAGACACAAGGACACACCATAATATGTACTAACCCATTGTTTTGAATGTTTTCAAACCATATTCGACCTCTATTCTATATACATAATTTTCCCTTATCCCCTCTATCATTTCATGTCATATACTCCATTGTTCATAAATCATTGTTCATTGGAAATTTATGACTTATGTTCAATTTAACAATTATTTTGATGGTTTAGGACTTGTAGAGTTGGATATTCCATATTTGGGTGTTTGTTATAGAAACAAAACACATTGATACTATTTTTACTCCAAACAAAGGACTGAGTTTATTTGAAATAGAATTATTTTATAATTAATAAATTAAATTATTTTTAAAAAAATTATGTTTTATTAATATGTGATGAAATATTATTTCCATAATGGTTTTCTTAATTATTCTAATGAAATTTTTTCGTGGAATAAAATGTTTTTATTTCATAATTAAATTATAACATTGAAACAAAATTCATTTTAATGACATGTGTGTATATAAATACCTATTTGACACTTTTAAATGGATTTGGTGATAAATATTTGGGAAATAGTCCATTTAAATTTATAAATATGAAAAACCATGTTTTAAAGCATACCTTCATTTTCAGAAGGTGTATATTCATCAATATTATTTAAAAAGGATTATTTGAATGAAAATTGTATAAAATATTAATGTGAAATGGAATTATAAAGTGTACATATTTAAATTATATTTTTGAAGCAATGAAAAATAAATATCATGGTCAGTTACATGACTATCACAATTTCTCCCACTTACATGTTTCATCAGATTATAGATTATCAATTAGTTTTCTTAGTTATATGATGTGGAAAGGGGTTGTTTCATGGGAGGATATTATAGGTGCGTTTTGATTTATTTTATGTTCTTTTTATTCTTGTCTAAATCATTGGATTATTATTTTATCAACTCTAATATATATTTTTCCAAGAGTTCTTAGGAAATTGAGTGATAGATCTAAAATTATGGTTACCAATGTTGTAAAAACATCATTAGTGTCCTCTATATAATGAGGTAGTTCAATGTGGATGTGTCTTAAAGAAAATTCATGTGTGGTTCCATTGGGTTTACAATGTTATTTTTGGACACAATATAATCCTGACTGTGGTCTAAAGGTTATATTAGTTATCAAATCTTCTCACATTTTTTCATAGGATGTTTCCCACAAAATTATTCACTAATTTTTAGTTTATTTATTACATTTTCTCCTTATTTACGTCCCTTTGAGAATGTTTCTTGTAACTCTATTTTATATTCATAATTTATTCATAATTTATGGAATTAGTGGTTAATTACTTTAATTTTCATTTATTCCTGAGGGTTGGGATGATTTTAAATATATCATTTATGGTGGATTTTAGGGAGTTTTTTATAAACATGAGATTAGAAATTTTTTATTTAAATTGAAATAGTTGTCATGAGGGGAAATTTTTCAATATATTTTTTACACATTATAAAACACATTCAAGGATTAAAATAATTTTATTATCATGTAGAGATACCATATTCGTTCTAATAGAAAATAATGTTCTCTTCTTTAACGTGGGATTATGTAGTTTGGAATTATATAAATAATTTATAAAAATGAAAAAAAATAAATTTTATTATGTCTAAAATAATATATTAATGAATGTTTCATGTTAAAAAATTTATATAATCATTACTGAGATAGAACTGGTCATTTTATCTCACACCCTACATAAAAAATCACATGCATGAATAAAAACAATACATTTGATATTTGTTATAGGATAATGTTTGGATTATTTCATTCAATAAGTATGAAGATATCGATATGTGATTTGGAGGGCATACATGGGTTTCATATAGGTACTCATGAATTTTATTCCCAATTTTGTTTAAATTTCATTATTTAATTATATTTTCCAGCATAGCCCTCAATTTATGTATACACTTCTAATGAAATTATTCTATATTTTAAATTTATTTGATCATGAGGTATTTCTTATATATGTGATTTGAATCATAAATTTTTATGAACCATTTTGTTTATTTCATTATATATATTTTCAATTAAATTTTCATGGACATCCGATATACATAAGATGATCTGAATCCTTTTACATTGATATAAAGGCCAAATAATTCCATGTTGGTTTCCTATTATTCTCAAGTTCTTGTTGTTATCCCATTGGAATTTAGAATTTTTTTTGCCCTAATTAAGGAGAAAGTGAGGTGATGTGTTGGATTAGCCTACATTACACCATTACATTTGTGGTTATGGATTAAAAAACATTTTAATAAGATTATATATATCTATAATGTTAAAATAATGATATTTTCAAGTTTCATGTTAGATTTTTATGTAAATTATAATTGAAAGATATAGTGGAATATAAAAATTAAAGGATATAATGGTTGTATCAATTAAATGGGCTTTATATAAAATATGTTTATTAATTTTTTTAAATGTTTTAATGGTTAAATAGTGAGGGTTTTTAATGAAATATGAATTTTATAACCTTAATGTATTTTGATTGAATTTATTTTATACTGATTATAAATTTTATGATTTATGGATTTATTTAAGAATATATATTTCAAGGGTAATATGTAATAAATAGAAATTTAATTTTTTTTTATTATTTAATTATTAATTATATGAATCCATGTTAAGGGATATTAGGGTTATATAAAAAACATTCCTCCTAAAATTTCAAAATTAACTAATAGAACATATAGTTTGGGATAAATGGTTTATTCTAGAATTGATATAAATTATGTGCAAATGATATTACAAATTATGTTTAACTATTCTAATATTTGTGTAGTTTTTTAGTTCATATAGTTTAGGGTTTTATTATTTTCTTTGTTAATTAATTTTTGTTTGGAATTTTGGGTGGTTTTTTACCAAGGACACAATCCATGGTATTTTTGGTTTGGGATGAGTAAAAATGATAAGAATTGTCTATAATTTCTATTTTATATACCATTTGGATTGCGTTTAAATGTTTTTATTAATTTAAATTCATGCATGGATTTAATTATTGTAAGATTCTATAATTTTTTTCATTTATTTTTTGAATACTTTTTTTGGGGTTAATGAAAATGGTCAATGACGATTGGGTAATTGGATTGTAACATCACATTAATGTATACATTTAATTTTGTTAAATATTTTCGGAGTATTATGAGTTTTTTTCTTTATATTTCTTCTATAATACTATTAAATTATTTAATATTAGTTCATGATGTGATTTATATGTTTTTGGGTATTTTTACTGACATTCTTGTTAATTCACTTATTGGGTAAAATGAAATCATTTTGTACTGAATACAAATGTCTTTATGTATAAGACTACATTAGTAAGGGAAGTGTTTTTTGATGTTTAGGTGGATTCTTTGGAATTTATATTTTGGAATTGATGTTTTTATTTTTAATGTATATAAATGAGGACATGAGTGGTGAAGAATTACCAAACTATCAAAATATAGTTTTTATATTTTTGATTAGTCATAATTATACATTTTTTTATTTTAAAATTTTAAAATATTTGTAGGGTGTTAATTATGGAATGTGGGTTGAAATCATACCTTTCATTTAGATGAACTGTATGATTCTATTGTATAATGGTTTTGATTCATGGTTTTCACAGGTATATAGAGTTAAAAGATATGATATAGCTTGGTATAGTATGTAAAATGTTTGTAAAAATTATGAAATGATTATAAACAATGATATTTTCCATTTATATTATGGTTCATGATTTTTATGTCTTGAAATAATACTCAAAATGGAAAAAAGATTATTCAAGTCATTCCATGGTTCCTAGGAGTTATGATATGATATGGTGTACCATTAAATTATTAAAAAACATATTTTACCATTTGATAATCCTTGACACCCTTGTAAATTAAATATTGGACCTCTAAAAAATCATCATATATGTAAATAGGTTTAATGTTTAAATCATACATCAAATGTTTATAAATACTAATTTGAGTAATCTTTTAAATTTCATTCTAAATACAAATAAATGATAAAAACCATGATACATACTCAGGTACTATTAATACCAATGATATTGGTTTTTAAGAATAATTAATTTCATTAAGACATCCTGAAAGATAATATAATATTGATTAATATTTTTTTTGACCATCTTCTACAACATAATAATGATGAAATGACGTCATTTATTAATTTTTTATATGATGAATGTGTTATGAACTAGGATAATACCAATTAAATAGAAATGAGTGTTATTTTTTTAATGTTATCATTAATTTTAATTATAGTTTTTTATAGGATGATAGGTATTTTTTATAGTGATAAGAAATTTTTTTATAATACACCAAAGATAAAATGGAAATACAAGGGTTGGAACACTTGAATTTGTTTTTACACATATTTTGAGGATTTAGATGTTCCTAATGTGACTTGTGGGGTTTTTGGATAGCTAGGCTCTGAAAAATCAATATCAAGAGGAACTAGTTAAGGAATAAGGTTTTGTTTGAAACCAAGAGGTACACTAGGAGATACCATTCCCACTCAGAAGGGAAGAGGGTATCACATGGGTATTTTTCAAACCTTGTGCGCTAGCCAGAACGATTGTTCGGTTGGTGCAGGTCCCTCCACTATGTGTGTCACATCGCTAGTTTTTGGAGTGGGTCGAATTCATCAACCATTTTTAATTTTCAATGTTTTTAGGTAGATCAACTCATTTCATGATAATAATAACACAATTCCACAAGTTTTTCAAACCCAAGAAATTAATTTTAAATTATTTTTAATGATTTTCATGTGTCTTATGGTTTTCATTTGGGTTTGGGGCACCAGGGGAAGAATAATCAAACATTCCAGTGTGTGTGGACTTAAGTGAATGGTTTGGACAAACCATGTGGCCTACATGTAGAAACATTGTGCCCTACAATTTCACTAAGAATTGTTTGGTATACCATGATGGAGATAGTGCATGACTATTCATGAACCCTTCAATTTTTCAGTAGATCTATCGACACAACATGAACACTATTTGTGAAAATCATGTGCATGTCATATTCTTAGTGCCACTTAACCTATGGCTACACATAGCCCATACATGCTTTGGCCAAACCATGTGAGATGACAATTTAGGGCATGGATCTTATGCATCAAAAATCACACAATTTTAACAATTTTTCACAACAATGCCAGAAACCTGTTTATAATTTTTAAAGGCGTCAAATTACCATTTTTCTGCAGTCCCTTGTAATCTTTATCCTTCATTTTTTTTCCTCCACCCATGTGCATAAATATATTCCTCTCCCATTTATTCCTCTTCAATGGTGTGATCTATAATCTTTTTCTGAAAACTGTTTCTCAATCCATCTACAACATTGTATCCTTATCCCCAAGTCTTCAAATCCACTTACCAATTATCATTTTTTCTCTCAACTCATAGAGAGAAAAATACATGAATTTTTTGTTACCCAATTTTTTAGGGAATTCATCTAAAATTCATATTTCTTCCAAATAATAATCAACTAGATTCTATGATCCATCCTTCACACATATATCAACACAAGATTAGTGATTCTCATCTTTCATGCATATTTTTGTGGGTTTTTTGGGGGTGTGTCTTTTAACACACCATTCGATTGTCCATGAACGTCCCTATAAAATAAATTATTTAATTTAATTTAATAATTTGACCAATTAGATAATCTAATTGGAATACTAAAATATTATAAAAATAGTTTATTCTTGGTTAGATAATGGACCATGAGTAGATTGGGTCAGGTTTCAATTTATTTAAATTGATTTATTCAACATATTTATATTGATCTATTTATATATATGGTTTTCATGGGATGAATTCCATTGGATAATGATTGGTTTATCCTAGGGATTGAGCGGGAATTAGACATTTGGAATGAGTCTATGTGATCATCTAGCTAGACATGGATCGATATATATATATATATATTGGTCATTTTGATCCCATGAAGTGTGGCTCGATCATATGTTTGAGTTGGTGATGCCATCATATTGTTGGAAGGGTCTATGTCATATAATATGATGATGGCCATGAAATGGATTTAAATGGACTTAGTGGCATAAGGTTATTGATTTTTGATGATTATGTTCTATTTGGTGATTTCTACACACCCATGGTGGCGAATGCATGATTTGGGGTATTTTTTAGACAATAAAATCCTATGTTAATGTGGTATTAAAAAATTGTGTGGGTAGAGACCTATGCAATATTTGAATTAGGGAATTGGAAAGAGGTTTCTTCCTTAAAAATCTATGGGAATAGTGAGGATACATCCCATGATAGTGATGATTCTGTCGATTGGGGAATAAGGGTCACCATATATAATACCATTTGGAAAGGACAAATTTCAGATATAGAAATCATTGTTCCTTGAGATTTTTGATGTTGAGATGATGGTGATATTATTTGTAGAGAAGTTATCATTTTTCCTCAAACATAGAGCCAAGGGCTGATGATGATTTATTTGAAATGAGATAGGCGGGGCCACGATAAAATTTATTTGGAATGAATTCAGGATGTCAATATCTTGACTTGTGAAACATGGTTCTAGGTGACTTTATTGGATGTGTAAAATGAGAGTTTAGTTGGATTGACATAAATCATAGGATTCCTTGGGTTTAATATTAGGATCCACTCATATACAGATTTCTAGAATAGGTGGAAGTAAGTTAAATTAATTTTATAGAAATCAAGCACAAGGGATTATTTCTTAATCATGTGATATAGATTTACTATTTTATTTTCCTTATTAGTAGACAACTACATAATCAAATATAGATAAGATTGGCACACATTGGTTGTATAATTTTGAGACTATTTATCACGCACTACATGATCCATTCAACAATTTTGTAGATTTATGGAATTGAGATTAGGTAAGGATTAGGGCTTTGTAGCGGGACCTTAGGGTCGGGATGTTTAGTAGGGGATGGGTGAAAAGGGACCTTGTGTTTCCAGCATCAACTGGAGGTTCACTTTTTTTCCTTTTGTATCAATATTCTTCCATATATGAATGTATCGTGGTCATCCATAAGTGATCCTTATACTTATGGATATGTATGACATGATTTGATATGTACGCATAGCTACAAATGGTATGTTTTGAATTTTTTTATATTACTATGATGTTGTTGTTGGTTATTACTTCTGCTATAATATGCTATTTCAAGTATTTCCTCCTATTGTGGGTAATTGTTTCGGAGTCTGTTTTTCTTTTTGAGGAATTTTTTTATATTGACTATTATTATATCATCCCTAGAGGGTATAGTCTCCCCAATATCACAAAATACACCATTGTTTCTTATTGGAATCCTTTGGCATTTGGGGAGGCATGCCTAAGGCTTGTGGAATTCGACCCAAAGCACTGTTTGAGAGGCTAAACAATTCGGGGCATTAAAAATGGTATCATATAAATTCTCTATTGGGAATTATTATATGATTTTGGTTGGTTACTAATGATGGATTTTATTCATTTTCAGGTTTGGTCTTAATATTTGGAATATGGTAGATCTGAGATAAGGATATTTTTCATAACATGGTTTATAGCTCCTGTTTTAGTGGCTGCAGCCCCATGCATAAGGGATGGACCATGTTTATAGGTTTTTTAATTACTGTTCTCTTTTTCACATTTTACAGTTGATATTATTTCCACCTCGAGTATTTTACATGAATGTGGCTATTCTTTTCCCTGACATATGTGATCCATGGCCTGGTATGGTAGGTGGGGACATTGGACACTTGTCTTGACATGAAAAATTGGTGTTTTAGTATGCTTTTGATTAGGAACAGAAGATGATTTAATTATAAATATTCATTTTCTATTATAGAAATTTATTGTGATTTTCATTGAGGATCCCTATGAAAATAACAGTTTTTGGGAAGTCTAATGTATGAATAAAGGAAGCGTAGGGGTTTTTTTAAGACCAATATTATCTTTTTTGGCATCTTTCTCAACCAAACCATGCTTTTGGACCCAGTAAAATATTTTTATGATATGTGACATAGATATATATGGGCTTGGATTTTATAATAGTAGGAAAGAACAATGATTAGGGGTGATGATGATCAACATTTTGTGGGATGAGGTTGTTGGATTATGTAGAGATAGTTTTTTAGGAGAGGTGTGGCCCATGGATTAAGTCATACATGGATATGATATGTGAAATTAAGGATCCATGAGGCCAAATATCATGGGACATGGTTGTAATGGGGGAGGGTAATTATAGTGAGTTTACACTTCCTGTTATTGGTTTCTATATATGTTTTATATATAATAATTATATGGGTTGAGTGAACATGTAATTTTATTCAATATGATGCCATTGATAGGGGATCTAGTAGAGCATCATGCTATCATGGATTTAATTTCACTTGACCGGGCATAGATTGAGACCCCCGAGAGTTGGGATGAGGCCCTGGAGTGTCATAGAGAACATGATCAATAATAGAAGGCTCGTGTCCATGCTTGAGTATAGTTGATAAAGCTGACAGATTTCACATTTTTTTGGATTGAAAAAAAAACGTTAAAGTGAGTCCGGTAGATGTTATCCAAGGGATTAATAGTGGAGCACAAGGACCATAAGCATCCATGGAATACTGACTCTAGATTTCTATTTGTATAACCCTATACTATTTCATGGTTAGGGTGATCCACAGGAATCTGAGAACTATATTAAGTCGATGCATATGTTCATTGAGCATTATGAGATGCCACTAGGGTAAAGGGTGATCGTGGATACATACATTTTCATAGGACTAAAATATCAATGGTGGTATGTTTAGGTTCAGGAGATTGGAAATAAGGTATTATCATGGATAGTCATTGAGGTTATGTTTTCCGTGATCTACTTCATTAAGATTTCGGGGGAAGCGAGGGCTCATGTGTTATTGATCCTACAACACTGTGGTATGTTTTTCATGGATGATAAAGCAACATTCACTAGGTTTTCTTGCTGCCCACCTGACAATGTGGGTGATGACACCTAAAGGGTGAGGTGTTCTGAGGATGGTTTATAGATTTCCATTTTAGTTATAGTAAACACCATTAGCATATACTCATTCTTGGAGGTTGTGAAATAGACACACATGGATGATAGTAACCTACCAGACCAGTCATGCTCGAGTTAGGTGAAAATGATAGGTTATTTCAATGGTGATACATCAGATATAATTAAGTGGATCTAAGAGGTGTTCAATGAGGTTGGTCAGGCCATGGACTTAATAATAACACCTTAGAGTGATTCATTAATAGTGAGATTACATCTTGGTCATATGGGTGATGTTTCGATGTAGTATAATTTGGAACTAGTGGAGTGTTGAACAATAAGAAAAGTTAGCATCAGTATAGGATCTAAAGTAATCATTCCCGAACATCTAGTTGTTAATGACCATAGATGAAATGGGGTTATGATACTATAATGATAGTGGTACACAAAGATGGTATCCATGATTTAGGTGAAGGTGAAGGTCATTGCCGAGATAGTGGGACGCATCAATGCGGTCGGTGACCGATGGCCGATGCAGCACCACTGGGTGGCCAATTCATTCATAGTCGAGTGTTAGGAGAAATTTACAAAGTGGAGCTTCCAAATGTAGAGAATATTGAGAATACAGTTACATATAGAGGTATTCTATGGGAATGAATAGGGTTTTGATATTTTTTCATGGAACTTTTAATGGTATGTTTGTTTGGGTGAACAAGGTGCATGATATGTATCTATCGACTAAACAGAAACTGGTTGGTAGGTTGGCATTGATACAAATGTGTGATATATATATATGAGGTGTGTGGAACCTAGATCATTTATGAACATCATTGGATATGTGGATTATCAGGAGTGTTGGCATGTGGGCATTGACTTGATGTGGGACTTGATTGAGGTGTGTGGTACTATGACTAATTTAAGAATATCATGAAATGTGAGATATCATTGTTTTCATGTGCGAAAAAAATATGAGTTGGTGTATGTGTAGATGCTATTCATGGTGGGTGTTAGGTATGAAACATGAGCAACTGATGAGGTTTGGTAGTGAAAAATCATCAATGAGGAATTTTGAGTCCCTAGATGGTGGACACAACATCGGTTTAATTTTATATTCTGACAGGTTACCACCGGGGTAGGTAACTCTTAACATGGGGATCCATATGAAGTACTTGACACATTCCTTTTTATACTATGGTATTCTAGGTCATTTTTAATGTGATGGGTATGTTCAGTACCATCCTGGTTTATGTTTGATAGCATGGAGATGATCTCCATTAAAGTTGTGTGATTGTAACATATCAAAATTTTAATGTGGGTTGAATTCTTCACATATTTTGAATTTTTAGAGTACGGTTGGAAAAAAAACTACATTCTCAGTCAAAGAAATGTAATAATGATAGTTTTTCAAACCCAGGACCTTGATTATAGAGTATTATTAATGTGCATCAAGGTTATATGTATTTTTTGTGTGTTTGGGTATGTGAGAGGATGATAACACCATACATTATGGGGTGTATAGAATGTGTTTTAGGGTTCGTAAAAACCTCACAGTCTCAAAATAGAAACAGTGTTCCTTAAAAATGATCTAAGAATGGAGTGGTAAAACATACAGGAGGGTGAACTCAACCATTAATGAAAATCATTAGTTTGTATTATAGGGGTCTTCATGGCTTGTGCATAGTTCAGGACGACAGTGTATAGACACCATGCTTATTTCCACATAACTAGTGTCTATGCATGGAATCTATATTCTTTGGCCCAAACGTGTGAGATTACAATGTGGGGTTTTCATTGAAGTACATGGAGCCACAAATTTTGTGCACGGTTTGACATATTGTGTGGGAAATTAATGAATGATCTTTAAAGGTTTGAAATTATTTTTTCCCCTCCTTACATTTTAATTTTTCCCCTAACTCTTTCTTTTCCTCCCCCACATGCATAGAGATCTCCCACTCCCATTTCTTCATCCCATGTTGTCTTAGTTAAAATATCCTTCCAACCTCCGTTTCTCGATATTTCTATAGCATTGGATCAATATCGGTAATAATTTGTATTCTCTTACATCTTTTCATTATTTCTATCACCTCACATAGTACTAAATCGATGTGAGTTTTTTTAATATATTTTTCATGCCATTATTCTAAAACAATTGTTCAAATAGTCTAGAGTTATAGGATAAGATCAAAAGTGTGGGAATATACCCACACAAGGTAGGTGGTTCTCATATTTATTTGTGATTTCATGATTTTTTTGAGACACATATTTTAGAACACCATTAGGTAGTTTGATTTATTCCCTAGAAAATAAATGTTTTCCATAAATTAATTAATTTCACCCATTTGATATTCCTATGGGAATACATCTATTTTCAAATGGATCATGCTAGGTGAGACGTGGGACCTTGGGAATATTAGATTTGGGTGTTGATTATGTAATATTGAGGTGTCCAATTTAATCATATTGAACTATTTATATATATGAATTGCTTCATATGAGGTCCATGGTATCATGACAATCTCAACCCTGGGATTGAGATGGTGTTATCCAACTGGACCTAGGTGATGTTATCTTTAGAATTGACATAGACAGAGATATATATATTTGGTTGATTTTTATCATTGGTTGGGTGACTCGGTCAATGGTTTGAGGTGTCAAGGCTATCAGGTAGCGGTCCTAGAAAAGGTTATATTGGTGAAACATTGTCGAAGGGGCATAAGGTGCAGGATGGATGTTACTTAGGTTCTATTTATTTATTTATATTCACCCGTGTTGGCCAATTCATGGTTCAGTGTAGTGTGCACATAGCAGGACTCATATTTTGAGGTCTTATTGACCACTCATGTGGGTAGAGGCTTCCGATGAATGCATATTAGGGAATTGGATGGAGGTTCTTTCCATAAAATCCACAATGATTATGACAATCCATAAAATAACAGTGATCGTGATATCAGTGAGGGGGATTATCTTTTTGTACATGAGGAAATTGGGCCATGCCAAATTTGGGAGGTTGAATATCATTATTCCCCAGGATGTTTATTATTGAGACAATAGTCATATAATTTGGTTTATAGATCTCTTTGTGGATCAGATTCTGGGGCTAGGTCCAATGATTATTCTATTGAGATGAGGTCCGAGGAACCACGATCTTATTGATTGGGCCCTCCATTGGGCCATTTTTTTACTTTGTTGATGGTATGAGATGTTATCCATCATTATGGAATGTGGAAACTAATAGTTCATATCATTTGATGGTTTCATTCTACTTAACCGAATCATCCTGATAGGTTTGTGCCATAAACCATTAGGTTCATGGGGTGAAACATAAATTTGTTAATTAAATGGGAGAAAATTTGGAATTTATAATGTATATGGGGGATGTATATGTTGTGAAATTCTGACCCATATTATATAAACATTTTTAATAGATTTATAGACAAATATACTTTTGTATGCGTATAATAGGTATTAAATTTTTATGGAAATGTTTGGTTGTCATTACTAATGAATTTACATTTATAACTTCTTCATGATGACCAGTATGAATAAATTCCAAAATTCACAATTGGACCATGTAGGTTAGTCAGTGAATATTTCATATGGGATAAACTACAAAATTTATTTTCAATAGATAATCATTAAAAAAACCGATGTGGTTTATGGACCTTTACTTTATATGATTAGGACCCTTGTACATTGTCCTTCATTTGAAATGAATTAGAACATAACTCCATGGGGTATGTTTATACTATATATAGATGGTTATTTAAAGTTTATGAAACCACATATATAATTTTACATATAATAATATGGTGTTATCATACCTGATCAGTCCCCTCTTAAATTTAAAAAATACAATTTATCTTCTTTTAAGCATCATTATATATAAGGCATTCAGTTAATTAAAAAGTTATTTACAACCTAGTTATTTTTTCCAATATAGATTGGAATTGAAATTTTATTTAACTAAGACCTATAGTGGTACCTTTAGAGATAAATGAAATTCTTAAAATAAGAATTATGCGGTAAATTTCCTTTTTTAAAAGGTTTATGGTTGAATAATTAATGTTTTAAAAGAAGCTTTGATAAAACATGCATTTGTACATAGTTGGTTTAGCTGAATATACTACCAGAAATTTTTTTATTATTAATAATGATTGATAAAAAAATTTAATGTAAATTTTTTAAGTGGTACAATAAATAATAAGAATTTATGAGATGACATAAAATGAATCCTTATGTGATGTTCTTATCAATAACCCTTGATTATGGGTATTTTTAATCTCTTCAGAGTGTTTCAATGAAATAGTAATTTGGGTGTAACCCATACACCACATATTCTATAGTGTTAACATAATCGATCGATGATAGATCTCTATTACTTTTTCTGTGTGGCCTAGTTATAGGGTCAATGCATCCCATTTTGATAGGGGCTGGTGAGAGGTAGGTAAAACCCTCAAAAATTTAAATCCATGATAAATGATTGTGAATATTTTAAGCCATGTGGTATTGCTTAGGGTCTTAGTCCTACATAGGACACCTAATTCTAAAATGACACCATTTCTTGGACTAGTGGTCAATCGATAATTGACATTTTTGGTGGTTGTGGGAATCCGGTAACTCTTAGTTTTTGTATGTTAGACATGCATAGGGAATCGTTGACCACATAATGGTTTATTTAACCCCACTTAATTCTCTCTATGTGTTTTTTATGACTCGAGAGGTTTCTATCATGTATTAGAGTCGTATGGGATAGTACTTCTCTAATACAATACTTTATAAAGGGTCATTAGATACATGAATTCATAGTCCTTATAAGCCCATGGATTGTATCAAGGATGTGTCATTTCTCTAGTAAGGCCTTGTGGAAGTATGTGTTGATACACATTGTACCCATGAAATTAGAAAATAGTACAACAAAACATATGAGTTCAAAACTACTTATTTAAATCCTTGATATTCTACACTTTTATTACTGATCATCTCTAGAGAATAGAGACCTAAGTGATAAAAATAAAACTTATCCCAATGCTATATATTTCATTCAATATAGATTCGGTTTTTTGACATGCTGGTTAGTTTTTTTGATTTTAATCTTATTATGATGGTGTTTTTTAACATAACTCAGAAGGTGTTTTAAGAATGAATATGATGTAAATCTAATGAAGAAATATATAAACATCTAGTTTTCATCCTTTTGTTTTAGTACTTTCAAAATAATTTCAGTCCCACTCAGGATCAGTGGTTAGTAGTCTATGGAGTATCTGTCATGGTATGACTTCTGTTTTTTATAAAAGTTTATGATTACGACACTCCTTTTGTGTGGAGTATCCCTTGAATTCTAGTTAAATGTTTCCTTCTAGTTAGAAGTAACATAATTATGGATGAACATTTATAAAATTTCAGTGCTTATTTTGAATTCCCTTAAAGATTGTAATATTTCAATTGTGTTTTTGTTGTGGTGCGGCATGAAAATGATATGGTTTATTATTTACGGTACCATTTAGTATTTCATAAGCTATGTTGGACTTCACTATCTTCGCACGACCAGTCATGGGATTCCATGTTTGGAAAAGACATAATGGTTAGTTAATAATTATTCATTTATTGGTGTTGCCAAATTATTTTTAAAGTAGTTTTTTGGTAGGGGTTAAACTACTCTTCCTTCTTGTAGTATGAAATAGTGGGTTAATAGCCATACTCAGCTATTTGTGAAGATATATTGATAGTGTCTTAGATCATTTTGGAAATCATTCAAATCCTCTTAGTTTACTATTTTCTTACTGAAAATAACATTCCCTATTTTTATATCATCCTGGATACACTAATAGTGAATCAGATATACACCATGTTAAATTAAAAATACATTTCTCAGTTGGTAAATAGTCTTTTTTAGAGATACACACCAGAAAGGTGGCAGTTAATATAGGCATGCATAGTCCTGAGTGATACCTAGGTTCTTGAGTATATAATAGTTGGATGGACTCACAAACACCAAATAGTTCTTGTATTTACTATATTTTAGAACATTCAGTGTTTGATTTGTTGAAATTTCACCTTTATCTGACATATGACTTCTACGATACGAGATATTTACTAACTTAGGTGACGTACATGGAATCCAATGGATGATTTTGAGGTTTCCCTTAACATTAGTATGGCTTAGATGATATGATTATTGGGTAACGATTCATGTGTGATGGATTGGGAGTACACCCATGTTCGTGATGGGGTACGAAATTAAGAATGGACGTTTTAGATTGAGACATCACAGGATGACAAATACTGACCTCGGTGGACATAGTAAACAAAATTTGTGGTTCCATGGAGGTAATAACCATGATTCAAATTGTGTTATTCCAATATGATAATCATACCAATTTATAGAATGAGATAATGTGAATGGCTTTACATGTTTACCTAGGGTATCATTAAATGTTTTTGATTATGAACTATTTCATGGCATGCTATTGGGAAGAGATGACTGTAGTGTTTGTCGGCCAAGTTTTTTCATGAAAATTCAGATCAAACTAGGTATATGAAGTTTATTGGGAGTCTGTTGTTCATTAATGTAGATAATATTTCTATGATCATCTATATATATTCATGGGCACACATAGATAGACAATTCCTACAGTAGAGATTCCAAAAAATGGGATTGTCCTGTAAAATGATAGAGCCTATGGTGGGGAGATCCATTGTCTGGATGATTAAATAGATGATGTCGGATAATATATCTATGTTGAAGGGATCGGTCGATCACTTTCTCATTGTCTCAGTTTATAATAGGAGTGTTCGTTCTTATTTTAACAACTTACATTCCATATTCTCTAAGTCATGTTTGGCCGTGTGTTGGGTGTTAGGAAATGAAATGAAATAGTTTGGATGAGAATTCCTCACATAATTAGGTAATGTATTATTTCCCCAAGGATTCTAGGGTATGATAAGTATTTTTTTCAGTATATTGTATAATACCATGATTTCATACCCAATTTAAATCCAAGGGAAGTTGAATTTTTCATTTGTTGTATAGGAAAAATTTTAAACAGAGAATAAAAATGTAATTATGAGGGTTGGAACACTCTAATGTGTTGTTTTTATACTTATCTTGAGCCCCAAGAGGCGACTCAAGTGTCCCATCATTTTTTGGGTGATTTAGGCTCCACAAAAATCAAAATTTGGCGGAACTAGCCTAGGTGCATGTTTTATCTGAAACCGTGCATCCCATTAAAGGAAACCATTAGACCTACCACAATGGAATAAATTTGTCATGCGGTTTTTATAAAGATTTTTACTAGACCAAATTGTTAGGTTATTTTTTAAAATCCCTTGGTAGTGGGATTATACATTGGTTGTTCATGATTAGCTAAACCGGGAAGCAAGAACGTGTGCGGGGATTAATTTGGTAGTTTTAAGTGCTCGGTAGAAACTTGATTTGGACAATAATTTAGTCAAACCATGAACCTCATTATATTGTGTAAAATTATAAATTTTCTCCCCCATGATATTATTTTCTTCCTCTCTCATTTAGATATCCTCCACTATAGGTAGCATCCCCCCAAAGAGATCCTCTGAATCCTCCTCTAGGCATGAGGAGATCACCCTTTTACAACCTCCATTTAGACCGTCAAAAAGTTCATTTGATATACCCCCAAAACTTATATGAATCCTATTTGAAATTTTCTATTTTTCTCTCACTCTCATAAATAATATTATGATGTGATATCATTCACCCTATTTTTAGTGATTTTGTTTATTTCTCCATTTTCTCTTGAATCATCATAAATCAAGACTTAATATTGGATTGGTGGGCCATCTTAAGAATGAGGTGTGTGGTATATAGATTTTTCCTATAAGGATTCACTTTTTATGAATAGGTATATTGTGATGTGCACAATGTTTTCCATACAATGACACAAATATGTGAAATTAATTTTATAGACTCTAATGCTATAAATCTAGTAGCCCTTGCAAATTAAATTAGCATTATTTATGCCTATGAACATCAATTCATAACAAACCTTAAGGGTGTGTACCATGAATGCCTATAATTAGTTATTTGTTATATTATAAAACCTGTCATTGTGGTGCATTGAACTATAAAATGTAATTATTTTTTAATTGAAATAAGAAAGTGAGTATCCGTCTTCTATGTTATCCATAGTGACCGAACAACCTTCTATTAAGTTTTAACCTTCTCTAATTAATATGTTTTTGATAAATTTTGTATGGAAAAGTTACTAATTGGCCTATAATATTCCCTATTTTGTGTTGCTAAAAGTTTATGAACATCACATGAATAAATTTTGACTTCTGATGTGTGTTACGTATATACATAGTCCTGCTATCTTTTTAATGTTTTAGGATAATGACTGATTATACACATGGAAATATCCTATTTTTATAAATAAATGGTAAATTTATTTCTTATGAAAATGGGTTATTTTACAATTAAACATATTTAATTTGATAAATTTTCTCATTTTATGAGAGATACCAGGGTATCCCTTTTATGGAATACTAGGGATGAGATCATTAGTTACGTGAGTTGTATAATTTCTTGGAATGATACTTAGTGTGTCTTGGATGGGCTTATTGTGAATTTTACAACATCAGAATGAGAAATACTAGTACACTAGGGACACACCATAGATGAGATCATTGTATAGATGGTAAAAAAATCCTTCAGTTATACTTTTTCACCTATGTTTTCTATTAGGGAAAGGCCCAGAGGGTTTGTTTCACACCATAGTGAGAGTGATTAATGTGATTTAATTTATGGATCGCCTTGCATAGACACTGATGATGACAACTATTTATAGTTCCCTAGAGTTAAACATGTTATTTGATTTATGGATATCCTCTAACGGGACCAAGGTCCCCCCTTCAAAATTCAAATGATGACATAAATATTAAAGAGTATGACTATATAGATTTTATCAATAGATGTGTCCTCCAATACAAATCACATTCTTGATCATGGTCCTTGATTTCAATTTTTTTCATGATTATCCATATAATTTTTGTATATATTATCCTTAGATATAGACATTCCATATTTGGTTGATGTAGGTATGGTCAGCCATGTTTTATTGATGAAATAATTACTGACTTATCATGATTAAATATTCTAGTATTTTTCGATCCTTTCTTTACACCCACAAACAACAATATTTTATCTTCACATACTATATTTATATTTATATAAAATAGGTGGTGTCCTATTGAGAATATCTCAAAACCATTTGGGGTCACCATTACATTGGGTTTATAAAAAATCTTGTGTTTATAGGTTTGGGGATTACTAATTGTGTTGAGAATTTTATGTGGGAGAATGAATCATATGACTAAGATAGTACTTAAGATATTCCAGAAGATTTACCTTGGGGATTTTATTCTTTTTATTTTTTAATTTACTTTCATGAACTATTGAATGTAATATTCTTCTTATATTTTAGAATATTTTATAAATTCATCCATAGATGTATATTTAGAATTTTATTTTTTATCAGTTATTATATTTATATTTCTGCTACTTTTGATTAATTTAACATATTCCCCATATTTTATGACTTATTTATTGTTATAACATTGTGTGACTCTGAGCAGGTGGGTATACTCTCCCCTCTAAACCATCATTAGAGCCTCACTTCTTTTCTGTAGCCTCTGGCATATGGGCATGCATTCATGAGGCCATTTGGTTACTAGTCTAGCTAATGGTTTCATATTTATTCAAGTCGGGATGACACAATATCATTGTTCATATTTTATTTATCCTCAACATATCATTCTTCCTTTATTCAGGGTGATGTGTCAAATTACAATGTTTGAATATGAAAAACATTTAACATTAAATATAGAATAAAAACTATCAATAATTGTATTAGTTTTTATAGTTGATCATCAGAAACAAGATTTTATTTCATTTCATTTCATTATATGGCTCATCATAATCTTATAACATATTAGCATGAATTTTTTTTTCATGACTAGACTACACATCTAGAATTTTTAGTATAATTAAGTAATTTTTGTGGAGATGCTTGAAGGAAAATATTATAAATCTTTACTAAGTTATTCTACATTTAATTATTTCCTAGTGTTGTGAACTTCATTATGTTTAGTACAATAAATATAATATGATTATTATTTAAATGGAATATTTTAGATTAATGGATGAGTTGGATAATTTATATAAATCAATATCTATATTGGTTTAAAATTTGTTGAGACTCCTTTTTTTGTGCTAAAACATGCATTTACTTTTTCTAATATTTTATGGTTAATAAATGATTTTTTTATTTGATGGGGGTTTTAGTAATCAATTTTAAAATTAGAAAGTTTTTTGTCTGTAGATTTGAAAAACAATTATATTTGACTATTGGATGCTCTAATTTTTAAATTTAATTTAAATTCAATTGAGAGTTTTTATCAAAATTTATTCAACTACAAAATGTTGTATTTTAATTACATTTTCCTGAAAAAATGATAATTTTTGTATTTCATAAAATGGGTTTCTATAATGGAATTTAAATAAAGTATATGTTATTTGGGAGATAACTATTATTTTCATTATAAGCTATATTTATTACATACATTATCTGATAATTTAAATTTGGAGACCGAGTATAACTGATTTCACTAAAAATGAACTCATAAAACATTAAACATATTTCAAAAAACAACATTATTATCATCCTTGATGAATATAATTTTCCTTTTATAATTTAAACTATAAACAGTTTCATTGAAAAGATAAAAATATGGATTCTAAAAATTATCACCTATGATTTTCTATGTCATTATACCATTTTTTTCATCATTTTTAACTACTTTATTAATTTATAGATATATTACATGTCTTAGAAACAATTAAAAAATGAGTGTAAAACTAGTAACCTCAATAAATAAACCTCACAACTATTATTGAAAAGTAATTATAAAGAAACATTCATTCATGACATGATGTTTCCACATGATTATATCACTATCATTATTTTATACATAGTTATATGTGTAGGGAAATTAAAACCATGACATCATACTACTAATGAATATTCCCAGTACTTTCTAAAATAATTGAATGGAAAAAATCATATATCTATGATCATAGATTAGTAAAAATTATCAACTAAATACTAGAAAATAATGGGAGTGGTGTGAAATAATATTCAAATAAAAATCCTCAAAAGCTAAAGACAAACGAGAAATAATAATCCATGTTACCCTACAATATAGCCCATGAAACAATATTATCACTATGAAGGAATGAAATTAAATGAAATTAAGCATATACCAAAACATATAAAAAATATCAATTTATCATTTTTTAATTAATTAACAAATTGCACCATTGGTGTGAAGCATGGATGACTATGATATGAATATTTTTCTTATAATAAAATGTTATCTAGGGATGAATCTCTATGGATAAATAATTTCTAATAATAGTTCCCCAATAGAAACCACCAGGAAATGAAAAATAATTACATCTAAAATAATATATTTAAGGGTTTTGAAAACTAAAACCAAACCTTGTAATAATTTTATAATCCCGTTTTCATGAATGATGAAGTAGTTTTTCATGAATATGATAAAATCCACAATGATAAATATAAAATTCATATATTGAAAATTCAACATATCCAATAAAATATATTTAGTTTTATTCCAATAAAATCATCCCTAAAATCCAATATAGTTATCATAGATCCAATATTGAAACGTATGAGACCTCATACAACTATACTACCTCTATAACATATGTTCAACATGGATAAGAGAAAACGATATACACAATGAAATCCAAATTCCATAAAAACTATTGAAAATAATTTTGGGAATAATTATTTAAAAAATTATATTAATAAAATAAAAATTTAAAAAGGAATTTTAAGATTAATAAAACCACACAGTTGATATCCCTATACATTAATATATTGATCATATTTGATATATATTTGAACCAATTATAGGATTTTGATATTCCGACCTTATATGAGGAAAGATTCTTATGAACATAACATCTATAAGATATTAGAATCCATATATACTAGAATATTGGAATACATATCATATTGAAGTGATATAAATAAATTTTTCCACTATAACCTTCAAGGTCTACGGTCCGAAATTGTAATATATCAGAACTTTTTTGATAGAATAACAAAACTTTTTTTTACCAATTTTAGAAACCATGGAAAATTTACCAGTTCACAAAATACGGGACCTTTCATGAATCCAAATACACCCATAAAACAATTCTTAACTGAGTAAAACTTTTAAAAAACATATATTTGAAAATTTATCATAATTTTTTCATTTGATGATGATAGAAGAAGAATAATTTTGGTGAGATATTATTGAAAAATTTAACAAAATTTAGATTCTAATATGATAACATATAAAACCATTTAGACTGAAAAAATATCAATATATTCACTAGAATATTCATTGATAAAAATTCAATTATAATTGAAATATCTATTGCATTTTAGTACACACCTATATTTGGGATCACTTTAAAAATAATCTAGGTGACCAAAATAACCCATAGTATCTCATATCCACTATCTATCCTATAATTCAGTACAATGAAAAAAAATATCGGTCAAATTATGATTCCCCATAAGAATGATTGAATAATTTGACTGATGACCGTGTTTTTATGTTTTAGTGGACAAGTCATCCAATAGTATTATCCTAAAAATTAAACAAATTGAATTTTCTCTAGAATTTGTAAAACAAATTGGCTAAAAACTCATTACAATATTTGATTCAAAAAAATTTCCTTCGTAAATGATTAATATTTTTGATATCTATAATTAAATTACCCAGATATGGTGTGAATGTTTGAATCCATATTTTGTACTAAATAAAGGGAAAAATATTATTAAAGAATATTTATCATCTAAATGGGATTGGGATGAGTTTTTTAGATGTTTTTATTTATTTTTATATTTGATGTTTTGATATAAGTTTAGATTATTTTATCTATGATTCACTATGTTTTGGAAATACTAATAGTTTAGTGCATAGATTCTTAATTCTGGGAAAACAAGGAAAATTGGAAAGAATGTTCGACATGGTTTTTCTAAGTACACTATAGTTTAACACCATGATTTTATAATCACTGAAAACAAATATAAATTATTTAGTTCATTTTAAATAACTATGTTAATGCATATTAAAAAACATACATAATTTCTTGAGATATTTTGTTGAAATATTCTTCAAATATTAGTGAATTATTTATTCTTGGAGAGATCATTGACATCAGTGGAGGATTTGATGTTGGATAAAGGATATATAAAGATTTATCTCATTTTCCTAATTAGGTAAAATATGAATGGGGCTTCTCAAACATGATAGAAATAAGTGGGTTGATTCAATATATTCTATGAGATTAGATTAACTATTTGTATTAAATATGTTGCTTTAGATAAATTAATTATTTAAATTTAAATAATATCATGGAAAAATGTATTTTTATAAATGAATATTTTATTATGAAATGAGCCATCATGAATTCAGATATTTTACATCATTATATATATTAAACAAGAAAAGTAATTTTAAGAAAGAATTTATTTCATATTACTAATGATAGTTAATTTTATAAATTTTCAACGGTAGTTGAATGTTTTATTAAAATTATATATTTGATACAAAAATTAAATGTTATAAAAACAACCCTAAGAAGTTATGAAATTTAATATATATGGTTTCATTTTATTGTTATTAATGTTGTGAATAATGTATTTATTAAAATATATTTATTCGGAAAACTATTTTGTAGGCCTTTTTAAAATATTCAAGATAAAGATGAAATAAGTTCAGTATGTGAAAATTTAATAAATGATCAATATTAATTGATTTATGTTAACTCCCAAGTCATTTTCACTATAATTATAATTATTTAGGGTTCTAGTTTAAATTCCTGAATACTAGTTCCACACCTTAAGGTACATGAAAATAACTATTTATCTCTCATTTGGGTGAGTGAAATATTATGTGTGGTACAAATCAGGGAATGTATTGATTATGTTATACTATTATTTCCTATATCATCTATTTATTTTTAGGAATTAAAAGGTTTCATGTGGAATATTAAGAAATAAGGATTTTTATTCAATTATTTTAAATATATATAGTTGCTAAGGTAATATTGTAATAGGTGTAATTTTAGGTTAGTAAAACATTTTGAAATAATTGTTCACTTTTGATTAGAATTAAATTATATATTTAACTGAAATGTTCATGTAAGATAGAAAATATATTGGTTTTGGAAAATTTCTGAAAAATATTTATTTTTATATATAAGTCTATTTGAATTATCATTGTTTATTAGCAATAAATTTTATATTTTCTTGGGCATTAAAATATTTTTTATATTTAATGGCCCAGATTTTAATGAAGTTATGGACCATTTTTTTATTATTTTTTCCTCAACTAGTAAATGTGAACCACATCCTAATGATAGATCTAGGAGAATATAGGGCTTGTTTGAACCTCGAAGTTCCATAAAATGCTAAAACAAAGTATGTCACATGGTGAGTGCATGATTATTTCTAACAGTGTTTCTTAATTGTGTGGGGAAATTTTTTATAGATAGTGGTTGAAAGGTTTTTTGGCAGCCATGTGATCCAAATCACATGCCTCTATGAGATGGAATCAATTTTTAGAAAATCTAAATCACATGGTATTCACACATTTTGGAAAACTTTGGGAATAAAACATACAGTGTTCGTCATTAAACTGTGAGGTACATATGGTTGGCCCACGGTTTGGCCAATCTTACAGCCAAACCATGCAACCCAGTTTTTAAGGGTTAAATAACCATGTTTCCATTAATTAACATAAATTATAAACCCTTAATCTATTTCTCAAATTTTATGTGGATGTTCACGTCTCTTTTTTCTCCAGAAGGTTCTAACTCTCCATCTTCTAGGTTATTCTATTAATCCTTCGTTTGGATGCCTAACCAATCATCATTAAATGCGTTGGAACCATGTCTATTGGCACTTGAATCCTCTTAATTTCTTTTAAATTCTATCTTCACATTTCTTACATTATATTTGTGTGGCCTTATTCTCCTTATTTTCTAAAATATGGATTGTTCTCTGATTTCTTTTGATCTATGTTAAATCTAATGCCAATATTGTTTGAGGAGTATTCTACCACCATAAGCCACGTGGAATAGCCATATCCCCTAAATGTCGAGTTGGTTTCTTAGCTCCACCAAAGTTCGGAATGGTGTAAATTATTGTATTTCACTTAAAATGTGTTCTTCCTTTTATTAAATCAAATGAATCGTGTTGTTACACTCTTGTGGACCCTTATTAAGATACTGGAGGATTTCAACCTCATTATCACCACACATTTGAGTGTTCTTATTAATTTTCCTCTATTATATAATTGTTTCATAGACAAAAAACCACCTATGTTTTTTTTCATGTATTAGAAATGGAATTATAGAACCATCAGGATCTGGTTAAAGCAACAACCAACATCAACATTGAATTTATTTTCCTTATTTATTAATTTCCATGACTGAATAAAATAAATGGCTATATTTAATTGAATAAAAATTATTTTACATTCTTAATTACCTGAATGTGTTTAATAACAATGAATGATAATTGGTGGAAAGGCCACACCATGTGATGCATGGATTTAGTTCCATGGATAATATTAATTGTTATTCATTAGTTTTATTTGTCCCAATATTCATATCTCTTTAGTTGAGATCCCTCGTAATTATTTTTATTTTTATTATAGATACGCCATTAATATTTGTTGTTCAATTATGGTTAAGGGAATTTTTTGCTGGGATGTTTCACTCTCCCTTACATCAAGTGTTGATCATGATGATTCTCACCGTTTACATATATCTAGATGATGGCCATGATGGTCCATGTTCCCTTGTTCATGTGTTGGGAATGACGTCTCACCCCACCTATCTCAATCAATATGCATGACGGATCACATTCATTATGATATTTTGGGCCTTTAGAAATTTCTAGAGAATATTGGTTTGGTATACTAGTTATGGATTCTTGAGTTATGCACGATGTCCAACTAGAAACTATTATACATGTATATCCCTTCATATGACCTAAAATTAATAGTGATTATAGTTGTATAATGTATATAACTATACTATATATATTTCAAATATATTCGTTTTTATTGATCAGACTCTTACACAAGCTTGTTTTGAATCATGTAGAGTCATCCCTGATTCATATATGAACACGAGCTTGCTAGAATATATTATTAATTATTTATATTATTTTTATACATTGAAACTATTGTTTCTTTTTTCAAAGGCTATATTATTTCAATACACCATTGGTGATAGAATACTGTGATTTTTTCTCCCAACCTACTTAAGAAACCTTTGGTACTTGATTATATTACATGAATGTAGGTAGAGATAAGGTCTAGCACATTGTTATAGATGTTTTATTATCATTACATATAACATGGATATTGGGCATAGTGGTCCCATCATATGCTCATGATACTAGTGGAGAAATCTTTTGGCCTTTTATTATTTTTATATAGAATGTTGTATATGAATATCCCATGTTTCTGATTTTTTTAAATCATCATTCAATGACATCATTATATATGACTCCCCCTCCCAGATCTCTATTAACACAGTTTTTTCTTATATTATAACTTCCTCCACTAATTTACTATTATTTCTTCTTTTATTTTTTCACTACTGTGGATTACAGGTCCTATTGTAAAAGTGTTTGGTTAAATATTTTTGTTGGTTATTCATATGATTCAACTTTTATTGGTATATTAGTTTATTATCTTAATTATTCCACTCAAGTATGAGATCATATTCTCTCCACTATACGACATTACACACTCTCTTCTAGTTGGTATCCTCTAGTGCACAGGGAGGCATGCTCTAGGACATGTGACATAGTTTCTTAGGGCACGTGTTAAGTGGATCCTAGGTAGGGACCTTATAAAGTGGTATCAACATGATATTTTCCTTTTGTCATACTATTTCGGTATTAGGTAGGATATTAAGTTGTAATGTAATTTGGTAATGATCTTGTACCTAGGCATGGTAACCCACAAAGAGGGACAACCAAAATTTACTAGGATCAGATTTTGTATTTTTTTATTATACTTATTATGGTTGATATAAATTCATTTTTTTCTGACACACATATCTTATAATGTTATTATTACTAGTTTTATTACAGTGATATATCTTTTACCATGGCCTGGTGAAATGAGGGTGTGTCATATCATGCATCATTATAAGAAATTTAGGAATAACATTCCGTGCTTTTGATTTATGCAATTTATAAATTCTATGACCATTTTACTAATGTATTTTTTCTCAATTATCATATAATGAAATGTTCAGAATATTATTACAGGGAAAATAAAAATATTCTTATTAAAGTTCCAACAAAAATATGAATGGTATTTTCCTTCTTAGATTAGTGGTGAAACCATAAATATCTAGTTATATCAATTTGTCATTTTGGGACCTATTAGTTCCGGATTATGATAAATATATATTGTTTTATAATGGCTAAAAACTTAGATGTAATTAAATCCTCACTAGTTGAATGGTTACGTTTAAATGGGATTTCAATTATAATTTAGATGGTGTTTTACTCTTTATATTACAACCGAAACTTCATATAACAGAACAAATATTTTTTTATATGTGAATTAAATAAGAAATGGAATTCATAAAGGGTACTTGACTATTTATATCATGTTCATTTTTATTGTTATTGTATTTTTCGTTTAAAAAGTCATGGATTTATAAAAAATCAGAGAGGTGTGACCCTTTTATAGGAAATCTTTGTACCTATCCTTATTATATCTATAATCTTAGAGCCACTAAAATCCTTTATGAGTCAAGAATTTGTCATTTTAGAATCATCACACCATGAAAGCCTCCATTAGTATTCCCAAAAGTTGGTGATAACCATGCATCAGAGGTGGGGGACCCGATCAACTATTGATTCCTCATATAGTTCCCCCTATTACACCCACTACTACTCTAGATATGGGAACTCATGCCCATATTAGTGATTTATATTTCTTTATGATAAAATCTATGAATGGTGACGCTTGAAATTCCCACAAAATGAAAGAGTTTACATGCGAGTTCCAGCATCAGTGTCCTCACATTTTTTTGAAGTATAGTAGACCACATGCTCCTAACTCATAGTCATAATCCATGATTTATTTCTATTATCATTTGAATATGCAACGAGAGTAGAGGCTCAAGATCACTCATTATATCATATAGAGTTATTACAAATCATGGTGGGATGTTATTACCATATTAACACGACATTGATACATGGTCTAGGAAGACATTGGGATGGTATTTTAAGAAAAAATCATTTCAAATTATATGAAGGATAACTGAGCTAGTGAGTTTATGAACCTATAGTTGGAATCCATGTATGTCATGGATTTGTTCCCTTTTTTAAGCTAATATAGTTCACATATACTCTATTTGGTGTTGGTATTATGTGTATGTGGTGATTTGGGTATGGGATGTTATACAACATATGATTCTAGGTCAATGTTTTTAGGATGACTATTATTTATGAGATAATCAACCAGACCATCATTACTGAGAGGAACATGTGGGAAGACAATGGTGGGTACAGGGGTGGATCATCACCTAGACCACCAAGGTGTTCTTCTTGTAAAAGGAAGTAGTGTTTGGAGTTTTCCCAGGGGGATAGCAGTAGTCAGACTCCCCATAATAATAGTTTCCTCATATATCACCAGTTTGAGAAGCCAAAACTTGTAAAATATTTTTTTATGGGATCCATTGGAATGAAAAGGGTGCTATAGGATATGGAATATATTTCATATCACCATAACCGTTTCATTAGATACTAGTGAGAAGGGAACCCATCCCCCCATTCCATAGAGGGTGCAGTAGCTTCTTAATAGGATGGTTGTTGGAATACCACCAACCACATAGGCTGAGGCTGTGGTTGAGGTAGAGATAGTAAAAATCATGATTTTAAGAGCTAGTAGAGTGGGTCAACTGATGGATATTAGACTGTGACTTAGGGCTATGGTAAAGACCCATTACATGATGTTCAACCAATTCTGAATGAGCAAAGTGTCAGACAATCTAATTTTTTATGTACTACACATGTATCCTCTACCTCAGTGTCTTAATTGTCTCAAATATGATTTCCACACTCTTTTATTTATAAGTAAATTATACTGATTTTGATTATTGAGAGGGGAAACATCTATTACGTGATGATGTTTAATACATCCGATATGAGAGTTTTCTACATTGAAAATATTGTCCCCTTGAGATAAGCATATATCTCTTCATATGGAACATTTTCATCCATCACATTAATGTGTTTGATGTAATAATTAATATATAGTAGTCATTTCCATATTGATTTCATATAGATTCTTTTCACTGGAGGGTTAGGTTTACATCACCGGATGTCACTAGTCAAGAGAATTAAAGAGAATGCCATATCTAAGGTATATGATAATGACCTGAGCTTCAAGTACTGCGCAATGTGACAACCCATATTTCCAGTCATTTATTTGATGTCTAGGGGTTATAACCCCTTATTCCCCCACCTATGGAAGATTTTCTCATGGATGCCTTCTATATTGAATTTTTTTGGGATACCTCATGTGTGATAGTTATATATAGCATCCCGCCTTTTTATCACATAAACTTTCATTACATTTTACAAAACCGAGGATCTTTAAGGTTTAGTGTCTTGGAAACCAGGAACATAAAACATGAAAACATAAAACATTCCTCATAAACACATGAAAGGATTTTCCTCATGTTCACCCTAGGTTCATTACAGCATCTCATAACCTGGGGACATACATCAAAAGAAAGGGTGAGCAGGAGGCCCAGTAAGGGAAACAAGAGAAACATTTTACATGTGAACTTGAGATACTTCAATAAAGTATGAGAAAGAAATCATGAGACATATCATAATAAAAATAACATTTTTCATAACATTAATATGTGGCTACAACATTTAATATTGAAAATAATTTTGTTTCACCAAGTTCCATACCCAAGGTGTCATTAAAAATTACCGAGGTTATTCACCAAGGCACCAGTCTAAAAAGTCATCTCTAGAGATTAAGTCTTTACCCAATGAATTGGAGCGCTATCTAGGCGCACCCTTGACATGTCTTTATTATAATGTGAGATACATATATCATCAAAAATCATTTCATAAACAACCCATATAGCATAAAATAAATGGGTTTCATTTCATAATCATAACGTTTTAAAAACTGCTTTAAAGACATGATCTTTATGTCACTTTAAACCCACGGAAAAAGGGAAAGTGGGTTTCATGTATGTAAATCCCAGAATTTAAAATAGAACATTTTGATATACATGTGAATACCCCTATAGAAATAAGAGCTTTGAGTATTCACTTAATAACATAAAATATCTTTAGAAAAAAAGAGAGAGACATTTTGAGACGAAAATTCTGCAGCATAACGACTACGTTACAGGGTTTTAGAAAACATTGAAAAGAGAGGGGACATGGGTCAAACATTCATAAATGACCCATAAAACAGTACAGAGATAGAATATAAGGGATTTAAGAACATGGTAATGAAATTTGAAAATATTCCACACGAAATGAAGAAAATGAAAGGAAGACAAAAATAAGATTTCTCTTATGAAAATTCGGTAGCCTAACAGCGTTACATAAACATCAACCAAAAATGAATTAATGAGATCAAATAGGGTCTCTCATCATAATAAAATAAAAGATCAGTATGATAGATATAGAGATCATACCCCAACATAATAAAAAAGCACTTGAAAGACTTGAAATGGAATTAGAACTTTGAAAAGGGAGAAAGGTGCAAGGACCACTTAAAAATTCAGCAGCCTAACGACGCCACTTAAACATGAAAATACTGAATTGAAGAGATCAAATGGGGTATCTCATCATATGGTCATAAAATATCAGTATGATATATATAGAGATAATACCCCAACATAACGAAAAGGAACTTCAATGAATTGACATGAAAGTAGAACTTCAAAACGAGAAGGGTGAAGAACCACTTAAAAATTGGGCAGCCTAACGGCGCCACTTAAAACATCAAAATACTGAATTGAAGAGATCAAATGTGGTCTCTCGTCATATGATCATAAAATATCAGTATGATAGATATAGAGATCATACCCCAAAATAACAAAAATGAACTTGAAATAATTGACATGAAAGTAGAAAATCAAAATGAGAAGGGTGAAGAACCACTTAAAAATTCGGCAGCCTAACGACGCCACTTAAAACTTCAAAATAATGAATTGAAGAGATAAAATGGTGTATCTCATCATATGATCATAAAAGATCAGTATGATAAATTTATAGATCATACCCCAAACATAATAAAAAGGAACAGGAAATACTTTACATGAAAATAGATCTTGAAAAATGAGAAGGGAGAAAGAATCTGTTACAAAATTTTTGGCAGCATAATGGCGCCACTGAAAACTTCATAAAACGAAATAATGAGAGTAAGAGTGGATCTCTCAATATGTGAAAATGAAAATGGCAGTAATAGGAGTATAAAAAAACACCCTTTAACATAATAACATGGATCATAAAAGAAATTACATAAAAGGGATTTCTTGAAAAGAAAGAGAGAGATCGGATCCCTTACCTTAAAATGTAACTCCTAAAACTCAATGGTTGGGACATTGAGGGCTTGGGGGAACCTTGGGAGGACTCCTTGGGAGGTAATGAGACCAGAAATTTGTTGGGGGAGAGTGGCTAGTCGAATGGATGAGAGAATGGCTTGGTATTTATAGGGAAAGTGAGGGGACAAGGCATTAATGGCCAAGGGACACCTCATTAGTGGTTTTGGAAAAACCATGGGCTTACCCATGGTATTTGCCCATGGTATTGTCCACTTGAGACACCTCATACATTATCTTACTATTCATATGTCGAACATATTGATTAAATACTTAATACATCATTTAATGATGTCATTAAACACCCGTAACTTAAAAACTGTATTTTCACCATTCATCGAAAATTCAACTTTCTCAGAATAATCCCAAAATTTCACCTTAACCAAATATCAATTCTCTGATTTCAAAAATGAACTCCATTTTATAAAAATAATTTTCTAAATATTTTTAATTTATTTTTTAAATAAATACACTATTCACTGAAAATTCATTTTTTCAGAAAAAACCCCAAAAATTACCATAACATAATATCGGTGCTCTGAGTTCAAAAATGAAATCCATTTTATAAAAATAATTTTTTTAAATATTTTTAATTTAATTTTTAATTAAAAAAGCACTATTCACTCGAAAAAACTAATACTTGAATAATAATTTATGAAACGGTCATTTAACCATTTTATTGATTCACATTACTTAATCAAGGTGCCTAGATTATATTAATACTTTATTTAAGTGAGATTACTAATCCATTTGGACACATTAATAATCCTAATCATAAAACCACTATTCATAATTTACTATTCATCAAAAATCAAGTTGATCTTATTAGACTCTAAATTTCATACTGAGCATAATTGTAGAAGACCATTTTTTGAATATCATTACACATTTTTAATTATTTAAGGTTTACATAAACATTTTTAAAATATCCTTTTTCTAAAATTCATCAAAAATATGCATACTACATTAATCCAGTCATTTGAAAATTCATAAACTTCATCATAAGAAGAAATCCCAATTTTTATTTAAAACAAAGGATTACACAAGGCAATTACGGTCTCCTTACATAGCCCCTTTTCACACCAGCATAGGACCTAAGTGTAATGTGTGCTAAGGTGAGAGAATCTGAGGGAGGCTTGGCTAACATCGCACGAGTAGTAATTTCTATCATTTTGAACTTCTCGCAATGGAAATTCCATTCTAGCTTCACACGATGAAGTTCGGCTTCGGTTTGGTCCAGAGCAAAGCCCAGTGGTGCTACCTCCTTCCCAAGTTCTGTTAGATGGGCTTCGATCAGTCCAAGACTACTAGGTGAGGCCATCAAATCTTCTTTCTATAATAATTAACCAATATTACTTGTATTTAGAGACAATAATTAAAAGGTTTAGTTTCCAGTTGTCATATTGACCAATGGTCAAATAACCATCTAAACCCAACGGTCTCATTTTAATTATAATCATGTTATCAAATGAAACATTTTTGTTGAGTATAAACATAAAATAACATAACACATCAAATTAGGAAACAAGATTTATTCAAAATTTCGGGTCGTTACATTCTTCCCCCCTTAAGAAATTGAATCCTCGCAATTTTTAAAATTTGGTTTTGAAATATCATTGAAAGTCCCACATCGAAAAAGGAGTCAGTAAAATTATTACTTTAAAAGCATGAAAGGGAAGTACAAAGGTCACCCGAGTTAACCCACACTAGGATTCCATGTAAGAAAACATGGACATGGAGGAGAAAACAAAGGGTCAATTTCTGAGGGAGAGTAATAGAAAACATGATTAGGAGAAAGTTAACCATAAGAAAATCCCAAACATGTGATGTGTGTAAACGGTCTTTGAGTACCTAGTAGGAAACGTAAACCAACAACTTTTTCATTTTACGTTCCTTTTCATAATTTTGAGGAATTCATTTATTACATAGAACAAAAACATAAGAAAATATACCTACCATAAAGTAGAGTTTCATCCTTTAATAAGTTTCTACCAAAACTAATCTTTCCTCCAAACGAAGAGTATTCAAAACTACTTGGTCTCATCAAAACACAAGAATCATCTTCTATAGAATCACATAATCCACAAAAGATTGACTATCTATTTCTTCTATCTTTAAACATTATCCCAAAAACAAAAAGGGTAAGGTAAAACAAATCTTCAAAAAAGAAAGAATCCCATAGGAATGGAAACTACTTTTAAATCTTCAATGTTCCATGGTACTACCCAAAGTTCATCATAGACCATTCCATAAATAACGGTCATTATGGCTCCTCAAAATAAACCAAAATAATATTGAAACCCAAATACAAGAAGGATTTGATAACATAGTCTTCCAAAATAAACATCATTGTTCATCTCCATACAACATCAACCACTCCTAACATCTTATAATAAAAGTCGCTAACCTAAACATATTTTGCCCAAGATAGGTTAATCATTTCCATAACTAACCTAAATTACTATAATTCCACCTTTAATTCATCGATTCTTCAAAATATAATCAACCTTACTCCTCAATGAAAATACCGTAGTAATCTATTTACCTCGATCATATAGGATCCCCAAAATAGTGAACGTCTTCCAAAATAATAATCATATTTTAATCCCCTAATCATCCATGTCATATTAATACGATAATCGTCGCATTTCCTATCACATTGGTTGTTGGGACATGTTCTTCAATTTCCCACCATTAAGTAAGAAGAGAAATCACAATTAGGGGCTTAAGTAATTAGCCAATAATCATGAAAAGGAATTGAAAGCATATAAGGATAACTTGTAGAAGAAAAGTATACCCTAACTTGTGATCCCCTAGGTTCCCATCGAGGTTATCCATGATCATATATTCTTATGTGAATCTTTATTTTATTTTATCATTGTTCCTTTAACAATGGTTCATACTATGCTTATGAATTTTCCAAAGCATATCCCCCGGGAGTGTCGTAACCAAGAGTGCAGCAAGGCCCGTTGTCGTGTACCAGTTCCCATTCGAGTCTAGCTCAAAGTGGTGTTTTCGGGTTTTACCCCTATGTACATCTGTGCCAGAGCCACCTCTACCTGCTCGTATCCAGACAGGGATGTATTTGTTTGGAAACCCCTTACTCAATACTCATCAAAATACCAGGAAGATTTCCTATATTTAAACTTTTCTATAGGGATCTTCCTAGATTTTTCATATCCTAATTTCCACAAATAACTAAACCATCCTTTAATAACAACTATAGCATCTCGCCTTTTTATCACATAAACATTCATTACATTTTACAAAACCGAGGATCTTTAAGGTTTAGTGTCTTGGAAACCAGGTTCTTAAAACATGAAAACATAAAACATTATTCTTAAACACTTGAAAGGAATCTTCTCATGTTCACCCTAGGTTCATTACTGCATCTCATAACCTGGGGACATACATCAAAAGAAAGGGTGAGCAGGAGGCCCAGTAAGGGAAACAAGAAAAACATTTTTCATGTGAACTTGAGATACTTCAATAAGTCATGAGAAAGAAATCATGAGGCACATCATAATAAAAATAACATTTTTCATAACTTGAATATGTGGCTGCAACATTTAATATTGACAATAATTTTGTTTCACCATGGTCCATCCCCAAGGTGTCATTAAAAATTACCGAGGTTATTCACCAAGGTATTAGTCTAAAAAGTCATCTCTAGAGATTAAGTCTTTACCCAATGCATTGGAGCGCTATCTGGGCACACCCTTGACATGTATTTATTACCATGTGATCCACATATATCATCATCAATAATTTCATTAACAACCCATATAGCATAAAAGAAATGGGTTTCATTTCATAATCATAACTTTTTAAAAACTGCTTTAAAGACATGATCTTTATGTCACTTTAAACCCACGGAAAAAGGGAAAGCGGGTTTCATGTATGTAAATCCCAGAATTTAAAATAGAACATTTTGATATACATGTGAATACCCCTGTAGAAATAAGAGCTTTGAGTATTCACTTAATAATATAAAATATCTATAGAAAAAAAGAGAGAGACATTTTGAGACGAAAATTCTGCAGCATAACGGCTACGTTACAGGGATTTAGAAAACGTTGAAAAAAGAGGGGACATGGGTCAAACATTCATAAATGACCCATAAAACAGTAGAGGGACAGAATATAAGGGATTTAATAACATGGTAATGAAATTTGAAATTATACCATATGAAATGAAGAACATGAAAGGAAGACAAATATAAGATTTCTCTTATGAAAATTCGGTAGCCTAACAGCGTTACATAAACATCAACCAAAAATGAATTGATGAGATAAAATAGGGTATCTCATCATATGAACATAAAAGATCAGTATTATATATATAGATATCATACCCCAACATAATAAAAATGAACTTGAAATACTTGACATGGAATTAGAACTTTGAAAAGGGAGAAAGGTGCAAGGACCACTTAAAAATTCAACAGCCTAACGACGCCACTTAAACTTCAAAATACTGAATTGAAGAGATCAAATAGGGTCTCTCATAATATGGCCATAAAATAGCAGTATTATAGATATAGAGATCATACCCCAACATAACAAAAAGGAAATTGAAATAATTGACATGAAAGTAGAACTTAAAAACGAGAAGGGTGAAGAACCACTTAAAAATTTGGCAGCCTAACGGCGCCACTTAAAACATCAAAATACTGAATTGAAGAGATCAAATGGGGGATATCATAATATGATCATAAAATATCAGTATGATAGATATAGATATCATACCCCAAAATAACAGAAATGAATTTGAAAGAATTGACATGAAAGTAGAACTTCAAAATGAGAAGGGTGAAGAACCACTTAAAAATTCGCCAGCCTAACGGCACCACTTAAAACATCAAAATACTGAATTGAAGAGATCAAATGGGGTATCTCATCATATGATCATAAATTATCAGTATGATAAATTTAGAGATAATACCCCAACATAATAGAAAGGAACTTGAAATACTTTACATGAAAATAGATCTTGAAAAATGAGATGGGAGAAAGAGTCTGTTACAAAAATTTTGGCAGCCGAACGACGCCACTTAAAACATCATAAAACGAAATAATGAGAGTAATATGGGATCTCTCAATATGTGAACATGAAAATGGAAGTAATAGGAGTATAAAATAACACCCTTTAACATAAGAACATGGAACATAAAAGAAATTACATAAAAGAGATTTCTTGAAAAGAAAGAGAGAGATCGGATCCCTTACCTTAAAACGTAACTCTTAAAACTCAATGTTTGGGACCATAAGAGCTTGGGGAACCTTGGGAGGACTCCTTGGGAGGTAATGAGACCAGAACATCATTGGGGGGAGAGTGGGGAGTCGAATGGATGAGAGGATAGCTTGGTATTTATAGGGAAAGTGAGGGGACAAGGCATTAATGGCCAAGGGACACCTCATTAGTAGTTTTGAAAAAACCATGGGCTTGCCCATGGTATTTGTCCATGGTATTGGCCACATGGGACACCTCATACCTTATATTACTATTCATAAGTCGATCATATTGATTAAATACTTAATACATCATTTAATGATGTCATTAAACACCCGTAACTTAAAAACTGTATTTTCACTATTCATCGAAAATTCAACTTTCTCAGAATAATCCCAAAATATCACCTTAACCAAATATCAATGCCCTAATTTCAAAAATGAACTCCATTTTATAAAAATAAATTTCTAAATATTTTTAATTTATTTTTTAAATAAATACACTATTCACTGAAAATTCATTTTTTCAGAAAACCCCCCAAAAATTACCATAACATAATATCGGTGCTCTGAGTTCAAAAATGAAATCCATTTTATAAAAATAATTTTTTTAAATTTTTTAAATTTTATTTTTAATTAAAAAAGAACTATTCACTCGAAAAAACTAATACTTGAATAATAATTTATGAAACGGTCATTTATCCATTTTATTGAATCACATTACTTAATCAAGGTGCCTATATTATATTAATACTTTGTTTAAGTGAGATTACTAATCCATTTGGATACATTACTAATCCTAATCATAAAATCACTATTCATAATTTACTATTCATCAAAAATCAAGTTGATCTTATTAGACTCTAAATTTCGTACTGAGCCTAATTGTAGAAGACCATTTTTTGAATATCATTACAAATTTTTAATTATTTAAGGTTTACATAAACAGTTTCAAAATATCATTTTTCTAAAATTAATCAAAAATATGCATACTATATTTATCCGGTCATTTGAAAATTCATAAACGTCATCATAAGAAAAAATTTCCATTATTATTTAAAACAAAGGATTACACAAGGCAGTTACGGTCTCCTTACATAGCCCATTATCACACCAGCATAGGACCTAAGTGTAAGGTGTGCTAAGGTGAGAGAATTTGAGGGAGGCTCGGCTAACATCGCACGAGTAGTAATTTCTATCATTTTGAACTTCTCGCAAAGGCGATTCCATTCTAGCTTCACACGATGAAGTTCGGCTTGGGTTTGGTCCAGAGCAAAGCCCAGTGGTGCTACCTCCTTCCCAAGTTCTGTTAGATGAGCTTCGATCGTTCAAAGACTACTAGGTGAGGCCATCGAATCTTCTTTCTATAATAATTAACCATGATTACTTGTATTTAGAGACAATAATCAAAAGGTTTAGTTTCTAGTGGTCATATTGACCAATGGTAAAATAACCATATAAACCCAACAGTCTCATTTTAATTATAATCATTTTAACAAATGAAACATTTTTGTTGAGTATAAAAATAAAATAAAATAACACATCAAATTAGGAAACAAGATTTATTCAAAATTTCGGGTCGTTACAGTATAATTCAAAATTGATCCAGTTTTAGGAGTGGTATTGATGTCCATTTTTATATAAAAGTTGGATACTTTAGAGGTTATAGAGCAAAAGAAATAATTGGAAAGCCTGAAGACTAATGGTTTTTTTGTGCCCCAACACATTTACTAGGGGTTTACTGGTGTTTTTTCCAAGATAGTGGATGATAATCTTAGACCATTCATGGATCTTCAATGGGTGAAATAGCTTATAGTAAAGAATCAGTATCCAATACCTGAATAGACAAACTATTTGATCAGATTGGGGGAGTGAGATTTTGTCCGATGATATATTTTTGGATTGACTACCATAAGGTGCATGTTAGGAGTCCATAAATACATTCCATGGAATTTAGGATTACGTTTGTTCTATATGATAATTTGGTCATCTTATTTTGTCTCGTAAAATCACAGGCTATCTTTAAGGATCTTAATAATTTGGTCCTCCACCTGTATCCTGATTCATTCATGGTATTATTTTTAGATGACATCTTAGTTTATTTTCAATCTGAACAAGACAATTCCAATAATATTGAGATCATGATAAATATTGTTAAAGAGAACCATAATTATACTATGTTTGGAAAATGACACATATGCATTAACAGAGTCATCTTTCTGGATTCAATAATATCATATTCACGATTTGAATGAGACCAAGAGAGAGTAATAGTTTTGGTTTTTTTGTAGCATCCCAGGAATGTCTTAAATATCTATAGTTTCATGGGGAAATTATGTTTTTAAATGTGATTCATGTAGGATTTCTCACGACAGGGAGTGCATCTTATCGTCTAAACAAAGAAGTCCATGAAATTCATATGGTCAAAAAAATTTCAAGTAGACTTTCTGGATTTTAAGGGAAGATTGAATTCAATGATAATCTTAATACATCCAGATCCAAGAAGGAGCTGTATAGTTTATTGTGATCCATGTGTTATCAGGATGGAATATATTTTGATGCAGGAAAAGTGATTCATCAAGTACGGTTTTCGTCAGTTCATGCCTCACAAGAGGAATTAAACAATGCATGATCTTGTGATAGCTATCGTAGATCATTCCTTATGCTTTTAAAGGAACTATTTACATGCAGTGAATTTTTTGGTTTTCACTAATTACGAAACCCTCATGTAAATATTTTCATAATGTGATATGAATCTCAGGAATCACAGTTGATTTGGGTACCAAAGATACATTTATTCCATGCTGAAAAATATTCCTTTAAAAGGAAATGATTTATCTATTTCTCTGAGATGAAAACCACAGGTATAGCCAGTTTAGGGGTCTAGTGGTGAGTGGTTGTTCATGGACATATTTCTAGAGATTCACATTGAGGTTTAGGGGGATCATAGAAGACTATCATCTCCAATGTAGTGGTGACCTATACCCATAACTAATGGTTGATAATGGGGGAAAATTACCATGATATATTAGTCTTAAAGAATGTTTTTAAGATGATAATTCATCTTATTATTTGACCATGGATAAGGATGATACCATAATCAACCATGGTAATGTTTGGGTCCCTTATGACATCTAAGATAAAATGATATGTAAATATCATTCTTCAAATTGGCTAGTTTATCCTAATGTCACCTATATGTTTTGAGACTTAAGTCACTAGTATTGTAGGTCTCCTATAAAATGGGAGATAGCTAGTTTATCAGTTAGGGTTCCATTATTCAGTAAGTGAGTGTGATGCATCAAAGAACATCATGAATGTTAATATCATTATATATTCCCAAGTGAAAATGGGGTGATTTATATATACAAATTGTGAATGGTTTACCCAGATCACCTCATGGAAAAAATATATTTTGGGTAGTCATTGATCAATTGAGGAAGGATTCACAATACCTACCTCTGAAATAGATTTCCCAATAGAATTGCTAGGGAGTTTATATGTTTCAGAGGTTGTATATATCCCTATGGATCCTTGATCTAAATTATTTGATAGGGATAGACATTTTGCATCTCTATTCTAGGAGGGGATTCACATGTCCTTGGCTTTAGTAGTGCTTCTGAGAACATCCTATCACCTACATCCCGACTGACTGAAAGAGTGTACAGTTCAGGCAATAGAGTACATGAAACATGTTGTGTCCTTTATTTAGGGGTTTTTTCGAGAAACACATACCCCTTATTGATTTTTCTTTTAAAATTCCTTTCAATATACCATTAATATGGATCCATATGAATCCTTATATGGAAGGATATTCTGATCACATGTCTGCTAGTTATGTGTATGGGAGGAAGAATTTCTGAGACCATCATTCATCTATGGGACCACAAAGAACTTTAAGTTGGTCAAAAAATGAAGTTTTAAATCTCAGTCCAGATAGTGGTCATATGCCAATGGACACCGATAATGTCTAGAGTTCAAGGTTGGTGATTTGGATTTCTTATGTTTCCACTATGCATATGCCATTGATGAATTCAGAGCCAAGGTAATATTTAACCTCAATTCATTGAATCCTTTGATCATGTGAAATAGATCAAAATAATTTGATACTAGTTATGACCTTCTCATAGATACCTTCCAATGCCTGATGCCTTTCACATATCCCATATTTTCTGATATTAATGAGACCCATGTCATTTTTTCCAACCGGGTGTAGTTGATAATGGTATGGATAATTATTTTAAGGAGTACATAGTGTATATTCTGCATTAGATGATGAAGAAATTATGTGATATGATAGTTCCTTTAGTGCGGGTTTTATGAATACATAGATGAGTAAAGGATGAGACCTGGGAATGGAAATTTGATATACAAGCCTAGTACCTAGAAATATTCCCAAATGATACATTATTACCCTTAGAAGTCCATCTTTGGGTTTTTTACATTAAATAAGGGAGGTTATAATGACCCAACTTTTAACAATTATATAACTCATTTTCTTCATTTGAATCATTTTTTTCATGGAAAATGTGCCCCATGGCCTAAAGAATATTCCAAGAGTGTCTGGGGATTGTTTTTATCTCAATGTTCATGAAAATGGGAAAACATAGTGGGCCACATAGTCAGCACATGGATAGTACTGACCACACAACTTAGTCATGTGGGTAAAGTTTGTCCAGCAATTGGCCACATGGTTTGTCAAAAACCATGCGAGATGAGGTGAATGCTCAAATAAGATTTCTGCAATTTTTATCAGAACAAAATCACATGGTTTGGGAACATATTGGAAAATATTGTGCACAAATTGTGTGGGGTCCCTCCTTAGATAGTGAGGTGCACACGGTTCACACACAGTTTGGCCAATCATTCATATAAGATATGAATCCCAGTTTTTATGGGAAAATAATCACAATTATCATAATGAAATTAATATATAAACCCTTTATTTCATTTCCCTATTTTCAGTGTACATTCACTCCTACCTTTTCTTCCAAAGGCACCCCTCCTCCCTCTTCTTGGTTATTCGAATACTCCATCATCCAAACTCTAAACAAATCCACATTGTAAGCATTGGAAGAAAATCGAAAATACCTTAAATTATATTTCTTCATTTTAATGATTCTATTCCAATACATTGCTCAATTTTCAACTAAGATTATTCACCCTCTTTTCAGGGAGTTAAATGATTTTTCAAATTTCTTTCAATCATCGTCAAATATGAAGATGATAGTGGATGATTTGTCATATATGGCCCTAAATTAGTTGTTATAAGTGTTTAAAATAAAATTAGAGTTGGTTTCATAGATCCTACTTTGTGCCACATGTCATCCATTTTTTCCATTGAAATGAATTCTTCTTTTTAGAATCATTTGAATCATGATATCACAGTTCTACTGACCCTTGGTATGATATTAGAGTATGTTTACCTCGTTATTTCCACCCCTTTTGGTGTTCTAATTAAATTTACACTATCATATATTTTTTTAATGTACCAAAAACAACATAAGTGTTTTTCTAGGCTTGTAAATGAAATTTTCCACCTTGAAGAACCAGTTAAAGCACCAACCACCTTTTATGTGGGTCGACATTCCCATATTTTTTAATTCACTTTCCTAGATAAAATAAATGGGTTGATTTAGTTAAATATATATGATTTTTCATTTCTAATTAATTAAAGTGGGTTAAATTATAATGGATGATAATGGTGGAAGGGGCACAACAAATGATTCATTGTTTTACACACATGGATTATAGGAATTATGATGCCTCTATTTTGTTAGGATATAATATCATAATGATAGAGGGATGATCCCGCATTATTTTTATTATTGTTATGTAATTAATATTGGATGTAGAATTATGTTTGAGGTTCTTGTTGAGAATTATGTTTCATTCTCCCTAACATCGTGTGTTGAGAATGATGTCCATTGCCATTATATATATATATCGAAGAGAAGATTTATAATCCATGTTCTCTTTCTATAGTGATGGTATTTTTGTATCATCCCATTTATCATGAGTGACTATCATGAAGTCTCACATTAATTATGTGATTCATTGATTATTCATTTTTTAGAAACATATTGGCTCATTAGACAAGTTATAGATGCATTAGTTATGTCCCACATCCAAAATTCACCTAGTATCCATTTATATTCTTACTTATATCCTCACATACATAGTTCATATAGGTGTATAGTGTATATAAATATATCATATATATTAATATATCTGTTGTTACTGACTAAACTCTTACACTGACCTATGTCGAAGCAGGTAGACCCTACTAGGTGGCATGTAATAACCCGAGTTGGTTCATATTTATTATACCTATTTTTTATTATTATTATACCTACAATCTTCACTCTCTAGGTATATAGGATAGATTACTTATAGATTACATTGGTGTTGGACTTTTGGTATTTATTTGTAAAACTCTAAACGGGCTGCCTTTGTTAACATAGTTGATTACATATCAGTAGATATGGATTAGGAAATGTGTGATGTTATATGTGTTTGATAAAATATACTTATTGGATAGTTTATGGGATAATAAAACTGAGTATATTATTGTAATTATAGTTTAGTAGTGTTTTGGGTATTTCTTAGTCATGTAGTGTATATAAAATGTAATTGTCACGTGTTTCCCTTGTTTGTACATCAGCATTACATGAAATAATTTTATATGACCCACCCACATGGTACCCTATTTATACCATAGCTTCCCATTTTATTACTTCCTCTACTACTTGAATATTATTATGTATTTTTATTTTTATCTTTTCAAAAAATTCTAGTACTTTTGTTATAGTTACTATGTCTAGTGTATCGCTAGTTATTTATATGCATCACCTATTTTTCTATTTATTTATCATATTAGATGTTTGACTCTAACATGAGGGTATGGTCTCACCATTGTACCACCATAAACCCTCACTAGTCATTTGAAGACTCTGGTGTAGAAGGAATTTCTCTTGAGGCCATGTAACCCACTAGTTTGGGGAATGGGTAAAGTGTATCCCGGGTCAGTTTATTACATATATAATTTATAACTACTAATACTTATATGATAAAATATAAATTTAAACATATTTTTATATATAAACAAGATTAGTCATGATTAAAATATGGTAATACATATATCATTGAAAATATTTAATCATCGATCAATTTGGGTTATATCACTTGAATAATCGGTCTATTAAGGATTTAGTGAGATTAATTTAAATAATTTATTATTATAATATTTTCATAGTTATGTTAATTTCATACTAGTATTTTTAAATTTTGATCTCTATTTAATTTACATATAGATTCCATATGTATACATTTTAAATAAACTATTTTCTTCTTTGGTTTATGTTATTAAGAATAGATACATTAAATTTTATATATATAATTTTTCACTAATTTTTATATCATCTATAGATTATATTGCATTATAGATTCAATGTGTGGATGGAATAAATTCTTATGATTTTAGTTTATGATTAAGGTCATAAAAAACTGATAGCAGAGTATAGAATTAAGGTATTAACTTGTTAAATAATATATACATTGAGATTAACATTCTTTGTACTTGAAATATACATATAAAGAGGAATAACTTAATGAACTCCAATATTTTAAAGATAAATATTCATTCTATAAAACATTTAGTTTTTTAAATTTAATTAGATGCTTTTTTATAAAATGAATCTCAAATAAAAAGTTTATTATTTGGTTATGAATAGATATTAAATATATAATTATATAACATTCAATATAATAGATGAAACTGATATAAATTCTTTTTATGAAAATTAAAATATAAATATAAACATAACTAAATAAAAAATTCTATATGTTTGAAATAATCTTCCACATAGACGCTAATTAGAATAATAAAACTCAATATAATTGTTGAATTCATGAAAAATATTAAAAATATGATATATAATTTGAGGTTCAAATGATAGAATAGAATGGCCTATTTTTAATGAAATTTATAATAATATATATCATAATGTAACATATAATTTTTTTATCTGACTGCTGATGGTATTGTTTATTATTTTGGTATTTATATTCACTAATTGAATATAAATTCACTATATAAATGTGATTTATGGGAGAGGGTTTTTTATTATGTTTTTGGGAAGTATTAGGTAACCAAATAAAATTTTCAAAAAATGTGTTCATTATAATTTATTCACCGATATTTTGGACATATATAGGAGTTATAAATTGCATATATGTCTATAATAGACGAATTAGTGGATAAATTTCATTTATGTCTATCATATAAGGTTTATTTTTCAAAACATGGAAGGGGGTGGAAATACTATATGTTTTACATTACCAAATAATAGTCGAACTCCATAATCAATTGTTGGAATAACATTGTTTACGTGAAAAATTAAAGGTTCTCAATACCAAAATGTGATCAATGTTACCCATAGACACCAATTAAAATTATTTCCTTGAACATTCATAATTTTATGGATTATGTGGATCTCATGATGTTTTTATAAATTATAATGTGTGCTGCATTTTATATATAATTATTAATATATTATTTTCTTAAAATAAATGTATTTTTTTATTATTATAAAAAATAATTGATTTTAAAATCAGATTAATTATCAAATTGAAACACCCCAAATTTATTTTCTATTTTAACAAATAATATTTTTGTATCTTGTTAAAAAATTTGAAATTTTTTCATCAAAATTAATATTTTGATTTTATTTTTGTATAGAAATTTTATTTAAAATTTGATGTTTTCAAAAAAAATATGTATATATATATATATATTAAAAATATTTTGATAATTTGTTTACGAAATGAAATAAAATATCGATATTGAATATGAGATAAAATAATAATAATGACTAATTTGTAAAATTGATTTTTAGAAAGAGGTGTCTAGTTTATATAATCATTGTTTTTGTGGTCATATAAATTAAATAATGTTTGTAAAATAATCATATTAATATTTTCCTATATATGTATTATATATATATAAGTGTTGTTACAGATTTATATGTATTATGATGGTTATTTATACTTTTATAATTAATATTAATATGATATATATGTGTATTCATATATTTTATGTATGTATGTTAGAATTAATTTATATGTTCTATTAATAATGTCGTTAAAAATATTAAACACATATATCAATAATGTTTTTTTATTATTGTAAATAGAAAATATATATAATGACACTGCATTATTTTCTAATTATTTTTAAAATGCCATTCTTGACTCACATGAAAACATTTCTATTATTTTTATTGTTTTAAATATTAATTATATTATTAGTTTATAATTATATCTATATTATTAGTATTGTTATATAATATAACAACTAGATATCACTATTATTATTATTTTTTGATAATATGGTAAATAAAAATATTGTAATGATTCACATGGATGAATGACATTGGGTCTTTGCATAGTGGACCATGGTGAAACCATACAGAGAGAGTGGACTTGGCTCCTCCATATATGGGACCAATTATTCTTCTATAGCTCTAGTATTGATGCTTGGGTGATTTAAATCATCTTCATGATGTATGTCTCTATTCATTATTTTCATTTCATCATGTTATGGAATTTATTCAAATTTTACTAAAATCATGGAAAAATCAAGTTTAGTCCTAAGGATTATTATATTTTGATCTAAAGTGATATATATAAAATCATTTTCATTTTATTGTGTTTATGTTGATTATTGTACGTTGTGGGGATCCTTTTTCATCATATGTATTTTCAAAATCTATGGGGATTTTGGGAGCCATGTTTTTCAAGAGCATTCAAAACCTCAGAAAATTATGGGGCTTTTTTTGGGAGGCCCTTGGGTTAATGACATAGGTACATTACACCTCATTATAAGAATATTTTTACCTTTAAACATTATTTTTTATATTATCTACTATGATTTATGTTTTCTACAATCTCCATAAATAATTATTTTTAAATTGTTTATTATGTATACATCTCTAAAATAATATTAGTGAATTATTGATTTATTTTTATTTAACATATTAGGCTGGAATCAATAATTTGAGATTGACGGTTTCCTATTCATTATTATTTAGCCAGAATTTTGATGCTTGGATTTTAAAATAAAATTTACTAAATTCTGTATACAATTTAATGTGATATTATTAATTACTAATATAAATGTGATATGTTGTTTTGGTAAATATATATGATATGGGTAGTGGATTTTTTTATACTTTATGTTATATATAAAATTATGGAATTTTTTGTTTGTGTGGGTAATCTTGAAATGCACATCATAGGCAATTGTTGTGGAAATAAATATGTTTTTAAATTAAAAAATGGCCTTTTGATGGAAAATACTTTAACACTATGAAATTTGATTGAAACATTCAATTAATTGAATTATTTAATAAAAATTTCATTTTTACATGTTCAACTGAAAAATGGTTATGGATGTAATATTTTAAATCAGTTTAGAATAATTTCTTATCTTAATTTTTAGGGATTTTACATAAAAATTAATTTTTTTTGTATGATTCATAAAATATTATTTCTATTATGTCTTATTAATTCCCAATATTTCATTTCTTATAAATATTCATTTAGAAAATTCTTTATTTGTGATTTTTCGTTGGGGTTTTTATATTTATAAATAATTATTCTATAATTTAGTTTTTTAATATAAAAATATTTTTTATTTGAAATTTATTGTATTTGAAAATAAAATTATTTCTTTCTTCATTTATATTTTGAAAATTTTATTTTTTGTAATAGGTGAATTTTATTTGTTCTTATGTTTTTTGTACATGGTCAAACATATTAAATGAAGGGTGTACAATCATATAAGTAACTTATAAAAAAATTAAAATGACTACGACTCAATGAAATGGTCAGTATACCTGTTTAAAAGTGTTTTTAAGAATTTACTATTTCTATTGATTTCAATTGACCGCACCCAAATAATGACATTCCATATGTGATCACATCTCACAATTATCAACGGACCAGAACATTGTACTTTTTTTCCTCACCATAAACCATACGCACGATCACATAAGTGACCATAACCTAAAATATCTAGTGAATACATGACTAAATGTGGGGAAAGTATGTAATTTTTAAATGAATTTGATCTCCCCTTCTTCAACCAGCCATGAATATTTCATGTGACTACATTCCCGAAAAACATACCATAGTCGATGATTTCAGCAAACCCATCGAAGATGCTATAACATCCAAAAGTCCATAAGTCACTTCATGACGCTTTAATTGTCAAAAAATTATTTTTTCATGGTATATTATGGCTCCACTTAAGGGAAACAAATTAAACCTAGGTCAATCACCAATCATGGAAAATAGTTCCACCTATTATGGATTCCCTATGACTACATACTGAACAAGGATTGTCCACCAATTGAGTCTTTCTAAAGGTTCTAATCTCAAGCTATACTTTTCAATTAACATATATCCCAAAGGATTAGTTTCAGAACCCAGATATGAAATTATAGACACTAAACAGTGGATTATTTTCATCAAAAATCCAATCCTTCCACAAAAATTCTATATTCCAGGGTAAACATGATACAAACTTCTAGCTGATATGTGGTTCAACAATTATAGATACCATTACATGTTTCAAAAAAATAAAATATCAAATGATTTATTTGACTCCCACTAATTATGATCCCCAAATCTAATGTTGACCCTATGTTTGACATGGAATATAATCTTAGTCACATAAGATCTCAGCCAAAATTATTGCAATGAAATTGAAAACAAAATTTAGATTCTAACCACTGTGAAATTCATTCATGGATTACATGATTACCAATGAATTCCATAAAAAATATGAAGATGAAGAATCATTAAATGAAACAATATGAGGCTGAAGTGGGTGAAGGAATTGATATTTCATAAGATGTTACATATATTGAATAATTAGGGGATTATGAAAGATTGGTTGGCTGATCTACAAATGTTATTTTTGAATCTGATGAAATTCTTGATGATTCAATACCAAGTTTCTTCTTCAGGTGTTTTGAAGAAATGAGCCTTAATATTGGGAGTAGGTTTGAAAATTCACACTATGTAATATAAATATGTTTCTATAATAAGAGAAAAACCATTTCTGATAGAAGATCTTGGGTGTCAATATAAGTGATTGATGATATGTACGAACATGAGAGGATTTTCATCTAGGATATATATTTTTTTTAAAACGGTGTTGATTATGAAAAATATGATGTACCCCAATGATGTGGGAGAATGGACTAAAGCAGGCACTAAAAGGCACTGTCATGGTCGCTCTCAAATGATATTAGGTTTCAGGTTATTTTGGTGCATTAGAGTGGCTGATCAAGGCCATCACTCAAAGGAGGAAGTAATTTAAAACAACTTATTAATGGTATATTGAATATTAAATAAAATAAAATAAACAAATTTGAAGGAAGGGATTTGTTCAATGTCAATAAAATAATAATAATAAGTATGATGGAAGAATATTTTTTTGGTTTTTTTAAATGAAATTTGATTAATAAAACACAACGAAAATATGTTTTTTAAGAAAATATTTTAAAAGGCGTAATCAATTTAACCATAAATCATCACAAAAATATTAATATTTATCATTTAAATTAATATCCCCTTAATTATGATCCCTTAATTTTTTAATTCTCGAACTCTACAGGATTTAACATAACTACAATGATGAAATGAATAAATCCTGAGGATAACTTTAGAACATGAAATCATTAAACCGTGGTTTGATTGATGTACTCAGTCTGGCTTATGCTCAGTGTAAAATTAGGGTACATATTCATTATATAAAATGGGGATGATTTGTGTTTAGATATTTTATTTTAACTCTAAAAAGTTGTCTTTTATGCTTTGTTTTCTCAAGTTATGGTCGCGCTATCAAAATTCACACATTACTCGACCATGAATGTTTTTTCATGAATCATTCAATTTCATTAATAATTTAATTTAACTTAAAAAAAACTCTATTCATAGATAAATTTATGTGAATTACTATATCCCATTTTTTCAAAATAAATGATTCAAGAAGGTATGGGTTTCATCGATTACAAAAATGACTACTCTTCCATGGGGGTGTAGTCATCATAGAATCATTTTTCAATCGCAAGGGTTTAGAAAGTGTATAAACCAATCTTGTTTCTATTCCTGAATTCCATAAACAATAGTAAGATTAAGAGAAGAATAAAATTTAAAATAATATAATAATTTGAAGAGTGATAGAATGATTATCGAAATCACAATAATATTACAAAGTGAAGAAAAAGAAGAAGGATTCAATTAAGGGGTCCTATATTCAAGAGATCTCCCTCTTGAAATACATAGAGAAATGGAGTGAAAAAATTTATAATCTAACTTCAATTCCCAATTAACCTCCCAACCAACAAAATAATAAAATAACAAATTTATAGAGATTAGGGGAGGCTAGGTTTCATGTGGATTCAACTGGGAATGGGGAAATTTGGCCAAATATTTTATTCCATGTTTCACTGCCGGTTTTTATCCTCAAAATGGGCAAACCAACTATCCTTCCATAATTCTATTTTTTGAGAATTGTTTTCCTTGATATCATCTTCAAATTGGGTCCTAATACAGGATTGGACATAAATTTTATGGCCCAAATACATAACTGATGTCCAATCTGGTGATTCCACCCCAACATTGAATTAATGGCCCACTTTCTCCAACCAAATGGAAGATATAGCATAGATGTCATGAATAAAAGTTGTATCCAATTATGTATGAAAAAAAATCATAAAATATTAGATTCAAATAATTTAAATAAAATTATTTCTGTTCAAAATACTAAAGTTAATTATTAAAGGTTAAAACTAGAACTTTCATCAAATTTTCAAATTAATGATATAATGCCAAATATTTTATAAATAAAAATATTTAACACAACTTGAGGAATTTTTTAATTTATTATCAACAATATATTAAAAAAAATATGTTTTTTCCACTCCTAGACACATAAACTATTTCACTCAAGGGAAAAAACTCATATCATGTATTGAGAAAAAAATGTGACAAAATATACATGTTCATGTTTCTCAATCCACAGTGGAAGTATAGGCAATGTAATAATCCCATCAACAATCAAAAAAATAATGCTTAAATACATTATCTCATAAATTGGGTCAAAAAATATAGGGAGATTCATAATAGTAATCATAGAGAGAAAATTCACATGTCTTCAGTGACAGTAATTCCCCTAGTGTGTTTGTGCCAACAATTCCATGTTCATGTCCCCACCCTTTATTCAATATATTCAGATCTAGTATAACAATTCTTTATACCTATTTTAATTCACCAAAACTATTCTACATTCCTTTGCAAACGAATTTCCAGACTTCCTTACAGAATTATTCCTGAAATTGAAACAATAAGCTCTTGACCTAGATATCCCCATATGTTATACATTTCAACACTACCCACATTTATAATTTTGGTTTTTTATGTTTCACTTGGGAAATATATCACACTCTTCTCTCAACAAAAATTTGTTCTTCTCATGACACAATTATAATATTTATAACAAGGTTAAAGTTTGAGGAAGTGCGGTTTTTGACCTAGCTATGAACAAACTCATATTTTATATTTTTCATTATTTTTTTGATGAAGTAAAATAGTTAGATAATGGGTACCCATGCATAGGTCAATTTGGTACAGTAATGAAACTGATTGCAAGATAAACATACATATGGATCAACCAATGATTTTTTTACCTAACATGAAAATAACATCAATTGAGAATAAAAAATTACAAAATTTGTGGTTGAGTGAATATTTGTCTGGATATGTTAATGACACAATTTACCATGGACAAATATCCCAAATAATGATGTCAAAATCTAAAATTTTTTATAATGACACAACTAATCATGTCATCAACAAAACCAATATTAATAAAAATCATCCCTTGATGATGAAATATTACTCATGATTATCATTATACCAATGAATTCAGAAAAAAATTAATTTTCCATATGTTTCACATGATAATGTTACATTACTTTTTATAGATTTTTTACATATTTTAACCCAATAATTAATATAAAATACACACAAAACACTCAAATGAACATCATAAATATCTACCAGAAAATTTTTTCCTCTACCCCATACATAAAATATTGGATTTTCCACAATTTTAACATTTAAGATAATATATTCATGTGAAATGTATAATTTTAAATAGTAAAAGTAATATAAAAGTGAAAGGGTTGGGAATATCCTGAAATTTTCATGTAATAACGTGGTCGGGATGAGTGGTGAAATCCACAACATCCATAGGAAGTCCCTCAACGTAATTCTTCAAATGTTACCCATTGATTGTAAAGAACATCCATATGCCCTCTTGTGTGATCTCCACTGCACCATAATGAAGAACATTATAAATAACATAAGTACCTAACCACCATGAATGCAATTTACCAGATATTATCTTTTTTCATTAACTGTAAGTAGAACATTCTCTCCCACATGAAATCCTCTTTGTTGTATCAATATATAATTATTTTCTTTTGATATTTCCATTTAGAGCCTTGAGTTCACATATGATGACATTAAAATCTCCCCAAACTCATCAATTTGTAGCTTCCTCTGGATTTCAGGTTGGGCCAAATCTGTGATGCGTTTCATTATTGCCCAATATTCCAAATGCTTGACTTCTCTAGGGATATGAGAAGCTTTCCAAAAAACAATAATAAATGGATAAATACATATGAGGGTCTTGTATAATTTTCTATAATCCCACATTACATCATCTAAGTGATTTCTCCAAGCTTTCCTATTTGTCTACATGGTTTTTCCAAAATTGTTTCAACTCAGAATTTTAAACCTTAGCATGACCATTTGTTAGGGGGTTGTTTCATGTAGAAGATTTCTATTTCACCTCATATATCGGAAGGAGGGAAGTAAAATTATGATTACAAAAGTGAGTGCCTTGGTCACTGATAATGGCCTTTTGTTCTCCGAACCAACCAAAAATCCATATCATGGAGAGGTCTACTACAACGTGAGAATCATTATTCCTAGTGGCTTTAACCTCCACCTATTTACTCACCAAATATATATCAAATAAAATATACAAAAACCCAAATTATCTAGTAAAAGGACCATTAAAGTCAATTCCACAAACATAAAAAAATATCATAGAATTATATGGGTTTTTAGGTCATCTCGCATCTCCTAGAAATGTTCTCAGTGTGTTGGAAATGTGAGAATGACATTCAAAACTAATTATAATCATAGAATAAGATAGGACAATATAATCTAGAGTATAAAAATTTTATAGCTATTCATTGGGGTCCAAACTATTCACTATAAGAAAGTGTGTGAAAAAAATGAAAAACAGACTCACACTCATTATTATGAACACACCTCCTCAAAAGGTAGTCACTACACAAGCTCCATAGGTAGTGATCATCCCACACATAAAATATAGACTCAATATTTTAATTTTTGACTTGATTTTTATTTAAATTTTTAGGTATTTCCGAGGAAAAGATGTAATTACATAAATTTACATACTAAGGATGCATTTGTGAGATGGTATAAAGATGATCAATAGGGAAAGTCTCCCAAATTGGTACCTGTTTTATGGTTTCATCCTGTATTGTGTGAGTAAACCTACTCAGGTGGTCATTCACCATGTTTTATGACACCTTCTTGTCCTTTATCTCAATATTAAATTCTTGAAGATGGAGCATCCATCTGATAAGCCTGAGCATTGCATCTGGCTTCTTCAAGAGGTACCTCAGAGCTCCATGGCCAGAAAAACAACTACTTTAGAGGCTAATAAAATTGAAAGGAATTTATCTAAAGATAATATGATGGAAAGAAACTCCTTTTTTTGTTGTTGTTTAGTTTTATAAGGTAGAATCTAATGTACTTGATGGATATTCAATCACATGTGAGCGTCCCTCCACCCTCTAAGATAAGACAGCTCCAACCACGAAGATGAAGGCATCACACAAACGCTTAAAAGGGGTATTTCTCTGTGGGGGATGTATGATCAGTGGAGTGGTAGAAAAATTCGTTATCTAATCAAAATAAGGCCTTCTTGAACCATCAAACACAAATTTATAATCCTATTGATTTAATCACATTGTAGGATGGTCAATACTTCTAAAATCATTGATGATGCACTGATTAAATCATGCATTCCCCAAGAAAGATCTTACACCATGCACAAATTAAGGATATGGTAAGCATGAAATAATATATACATTAGATCTATCAACCTCTATCCCATGTTTTGACACTACATTCCCAAATACAAATCGATTCCCTACCATGAAATGACACTTTTCAATGATTAAAAACAGATTCTTCACTATACAATGATAAAAACCCATTCCAAAACTAGAGATAAAATAATCAAATGAAGAACCATATAGTGTAAAATCATCAATAAATACCTCCATGAATATCTCAATAAAACCATAAAAAATAGCAACCATTCATCTCTAAAATTTATATGGGGAATTGAAAAATCAAAATGGTATCCTCCGGTAGGAATATGTGCCGAATGGATAAGTGAATGTTGTCTTATACTGATCCTCCCGGGCTATATGAACCGAAACATATCCAAAATATCTATCCATGATACAATAATGTGTCTTCTTAACTAGTATCTCAAGTACTTGATCAGTAAATGGGAGGGGTAAATGATTATTGTGAGTGGATTGATATAGTTTTATATAATCTATACTCACATGCCAACAAGTTTTTACCCTAATTGTAACTAACTCCTCTCTATAATTTCTGAAAATAGTAACACAACTTTTCATAGGTATGAACTGAATATGAATCACCCACTTGAAATCATAAGTGGGATAAATTATACCTGTGTTGAGAAATTTTTTCACTTCTTTTTTATTAAATTCTATAAGAGTTAGATTCAGTATCCTTTGTGACAGCCGAACCATTTTAGCCTCATCCTCTATAAGAGTCCAATGAATACAAATAGAGGGGATAATTCCTAGTATGTTAGCCAAGGTCTACCTAATTTTCCTAATGTTCTCCCGCAGAAGATTCAAAAAAAAATTCTTCATGTTCAAAATAGATATTGTTAGAAATTATAATAGGTAATTTCTTTCCACATAATAAGATTTATTGTTTGTGATTAAGTGGAATGGTCATGAGATCCAATGAAGGGGGTGTAGTATGGATGGAGACATTGAAGGAACTGAAATATGTTCCCCATGAACATTAGTACCAGAATAAAAATAATCAAAATTAGAGAATAAGTCATCAACTCCCTCAGCATATTGAATAGCCAAGTCATAATAAGAGTGAACATATCTGTTCTAAATCAAATTATGAATCAATTTTAAAATAAAATAAAAGAGACTTTTGTGCATTAGAAATAGGTGTGGAAGTTCTCTTAGACATCAAACTAGAATGAACACTCAAAATCTCCTTAATCATAGGACAATCTAATTCCATGGGGTTTTTATTTTGTGGTTCAAAATGGGAGATAAAATAAAATAAAATGTTCATCTGAGGGGTAATTCATGTGGTACATAACATTAAATATCACAACATCATCACCAAAATGCATTTACAGTGTTCCCACATAGAAATTTAAGATAGTTATTTTAGTTTTTAGGAATATCCTACCTAAGATAAAGGGAGCATGAGAACTCACCTAATCAACTTGTACGTTACTCAAGTAGAAATATAATGGGATGATCATGTCTCCTACCTGAAAGAGTATATCTTCAAGGACTACCTTATGATATGTTTTATTATTATTCTCTAAAAACAATAATACTTTCTTCATCTTCAACATAGAAACCTATAAAGAATATAATATAGAGTGAGACATCAAATTTACTTAATCTCCCAAATCAAAAAGTGGATAAAAATGTGAAACTCCTCTACGGTGCATGGGATGGTGAATGTCCACAGATCCATTCACTTTGGTTCCATATATAGAGTTGTTGTAATGAGTGATTACGCATTCCTTCCAAGTATTAACCTCTCATTTCCCATGGCCCTCCATTCATTGATATTCCATTCATTCAAAAATTTGGCATACCTTGGGATTCAATTTATTACTTCAAGGGGATGTTGATATCAACACGCTTGAATTTATCCAAAAAATCAATTTCCATCACCTCTTAAACCATCTTATTTTTTTGAAAAAGTTAGTTTGGAAATGGAAGGGTTTTCTGAGTAACACCATAAATCTATATCTTTCCTTTATCATTCTCCTTGGGCTTCCCATCAGTGGTTCATGAATGGGCCCTCTTCAGAGTTGAGGTGAATCACATTGGAATGGTATGTATAGATGTATCAGTTGTTTTCTTATGGCTTCTCAAAGTGATGGAACTAACATTCCCCTTGGGATTTAGAGTTAGTTGGGATGGAATATTTATATACTTCTTATTTTCTAGTTCATGGAGGGTGGTTCCAATCTGTCTCAATTGAGTCTTCAACTCGCTCAACTCTAAACCATGACTATTTAGCTCTTTTTTTATTAAGAAGGATTTGTTTCAAAGGATCATTAGTATTAGATAATACCATTGGTTTGGAATTTCCCTGTTGTTGACTTGTTGATTCTTGAGCTTCAAATATAATTTTGGGATGTTGTAAATCTTGTTGGTAAGGCTAATTCTGCTAGAAATTTTGTCGAAGAGGGGGGACTTTGTAGATGTACAGAGTCATAGGTCACGTCTGACTGACCCGTTCCACTTTTTTATGTTATATAAAAGGAATAATACTTTTTATAGGGTGTGGTTGTTTTCGATATTTATAGGGTCTCCTAGGGAATACTGCTGAATAATTTTCTATCTCTTATAGATTTGTGAAATCATTAATTTGGTGGTCTGTTTTAGTTCAAATTCAAGATGGTTTCACAGGAGTGGGTTCAGATGTTCTTTGACCTAAAGTAATATGTCTTAGCATAGTGGTCAAATTTTTTAACTTGGTATCAAATAAATGATTCTAAAGATAATATAGACATACCTGGTGTACTCCTCTATCATGCAGTGTACGTCAATCATCATATTGTTACGAGTTTTTTGTCTTCATTTCATCCAATGCATGTGTGGGTACTGGTGTTTTGTCCACTAATTCTCCTTCTACTGTGGAATCCACCCTTTTTTATCCATAGGTGTGAGTCCTTCATTTAATTACTAGATGAGGAGTTGATCACTAATTTTTTTATGAGGGATACTTTTACCCAACTTCTTGAATCGCATCCAGTACTAATAAATTGTCTCCCCTTGTGATTACTTGATCCCAGAGATCACATTACTAGTGGATGTGGTCCTTGATACTAGAAAAAATTTCTACAAGAAAAACTCATTTCAAATCATTCAAAAATGTAACATTTTTATGTCATAAATAACATATACAATCCTTTCCTGCTCCATCATGTAAAAATGGGAAGTCCTTTAGTTTTATATGAACCATTGAGACATTTAATTGTTTAAGGATTGGCCAAAACATATTAAATTCTTTTAAATGTTTGACTGGATCCACAACAGATAATCCATGAAACATTAGAAGAGGGTAAGTTATACTAGATTTCAATTCAATTCATGATTCGAGGTTTGGATATTCAATACAATTTGGTTGATATTTAATGTCAAGTGCAGCCAATTCTCTAATTATTATATTTGGTTCATTGTTATTTTTTTCATACATTGGCTCTTCTTTTTTTTTATTAGAATTGATTCCAATTTCAATGGTCCCATAATGGATGAATTCTCCAACTGGTTTAATGTTGAAACTTCCCACAGACTGCGTGTAAAGACCCTGAAATTTCATGGAAATGTTTTTCTTAAATACTCTAGATTTTACAAGTATGTGGATTCTGACGACACTTGATTCTGATGCCTGGTGTGCCTAGAATCAATTTCAAAAGTTTAGCTCAGCTGCGTTCCGGAAACGAACGAGCATGTTTTTTTATCTTTTGAACCAGTGCTCGGAATTGAAATCTGAGGGCACCGATGAACACGCAGCGCTGGTAATTTCTTAAGGGGGCCTTTACCACAGTTTCGTTTTATGCGGGTAAGATGTTATAAATTGTGATTTAATTAAAAAGATAAATAAAATTGTTAGAACAATTTTCTCTATCTAAGGTGGTTAATTTCCCCCAGGGGAAATTAGTGGTGGGACCCACATCCATCAACTTCCAATGTGTGGATTTTTGAGAGGTGGGTCCCACAGGAGCCCCAACCTTTCATCATCCCTAAACTCCCTTAAACCTCCACTTCTTTAATTTGTAACTCCTCTTAAATTGTGTAAACTCTCTATATTCCCCTCCCTCCATTAATTCTTGCCAACCCATCTCTTAATTAATTAAACACCTCTTCATTTAATTAATGAAGTGATTTGAATTTTGAATGGGTTGTGTAAATAAAATATTATCCAAGCCTAATATTTTATTTTGGGAGCATCATTTGGAGAATTGGGAGAGCTCTTGAGTTTTTGAAGAACACCAACCCTCTGATGAAGAATGATGTCTTCTTCGATAAAGAATGCAGGTTCCACGAAGAATGACGACACGCTTTTCATTCTCTTCTCCGCAATAAGGGAGGAGATGCTGCTTCCTCCTCAGATGCACTCTGACGTCGTCTCCGAATCCTCTCCCCACGACGTCGTCTTCCGTGACGCCAAACGTGCGACGTAAAATATCAAGGAAGGGGATTATGTTCAATTTTAATGGATTTAAATTTTTCCTCGTTCATCGTTGTATACCTCTGATTGTCTCGGCCTATTGATATCGCTTAACACGAAGGGCGCTGGCCAAACGAACACATCCTGAAGACCCTCCATTTGATTTTATTTATTTTTGGAATTGGTGACCTGAATTGGAATGCGGAAGAGGCCGGCGGCGCAAGGGATGTCGTCGCACACACAAAGAAAACCGCTACCAAGCAGACCGCACCAGAGGAAGTACAGCGTTGTCGCGTCATTCATGGAATGTGGAGCTGTGGCCAGGGTAGGTCACGGCAGAGGATTCCGGCATCATCGCACTGGTTATATGGAAGTAACTGCGGCCCGCTTCACGGGATGCTTTGGTGGAAGGACAGGTCATCTCGTCGGCCTGCCGGGTGGAGCAAAGCCGCGGCACCAGGAAGGTGCCACGCTGGATTAGTCGCGGCCCACCGGTGCAAGCCGCCTGCACCAGAAGGACAACCTCTTCTAGCTAGATGGTTAGGGAGGGCGGCGCCACTTGGAGCCACCGGTTCGAGCAGCCAGGGGGTTGCGCCCCCCCCCCCCCCCCCTGACGGCTTGGCCTTCCGGCCGAGCCCTCCGGGTCGCGCCCAGCCGGGCTAGGCCATGAATTTCTTTGAGCCGGTCTAACACCCCTGCCAGGTCGGAGCCGTCAAAACTGGGTTAACCCAAACCTCCAGCCCACTGGGAACAACGGGCTAGGCCCGTTTTCACTTAAAGGTGAATATCTTAAAGACCGCGTGTCCGAATGACGCACCTTCTACGGCACTGGGACCCTATTGAAGGGGTGGTCCTTTTGTGATACTATAGGTGTGTTATGGACATATTTGGTAAACGTACGGGTTTGGAATGAGCATATTTCCTACTGGGCCTCTGGAATGAAAAGGCCAATATCTCTCAGACCAGGTGTCCGATTGACGCACCGTCTATCGCGTTGAGTTCCTTTTGACAAGACAGAACATTGGGATACATCAACTCTAGACATCGTGATAGTTGATTTATTGAACCCTCTTTACTTGAGAAGCGGACCCTCCCAGAATCGAGTACTCTGTGTGAAGGAACCCTTGAGATGGTTGCGACTGTGACGACTACCGTGCTGGGATCCTCCGTGGGTTCGACGACGATGATGAATGTACTTGGATCCTACGTGGGTTCGGCAGCGAGGATGACTGTACTAGGATCCTCCATGGGTTCGGTAGTGATGAAGACTTTACCTGGATCCTACGTGGGATCAAAAGCAATGGTTACTCTACTTGGATCCTACGTCGTTTCGCAGCGATGACTTCTGTACTTGGATCCTACGTGGGTTCGGCAGATGAGATGATTCAGATGCTACATCTAATCATCTCCACCACAAATTGTGATTAGTATACCAGTGTGAGCTGATTCTTGTCTTTCAATCATTATCTTCGATGTGATTGACTTCTTTCCTGTGTGGACCAGATGTTTCTTGGGTTCAGAAGTTGTAGTCGAACTACGATTGATGACTTAGGTATATGTATGGTCATATACCTTAATAGAGTTAGTTGATACTTCGTTTTTGTATCTTTACTTTTTGGTTTATCCTTTGTGGATTTTGGGAGACCTTCGGGGGTCTCGGGGGTCCCTACTGAGTATCGTTATACTCACCCCTTAGCAGGAAATGCATGTACTACGTTGTTTTGGTTGCAGACGACGAAAAGAACTAATTGTGGTTAACGCTTGTGGAGCTGGATGGTATCCAGAGGTGGAACACCTGGCGGGACGTACATGGAGAAAATGGACCCGAGGCATCGATGAGACTATCTATAACATCCCTTCAGGTGGGATTCCAGGAGGACGACTTTGTGGTTGCTTCTTTACTTTACAACTGTTATACTTTCTTTCTCAATTGTACCGTACATTATGTTGGGTTTGTATACTGGCCCATTTACTTTCCAACACTTACTTTTGTACTCAGTTTTACTTAGTTCTTACTTCACTTGGAACTCTGTTGTGTTTGTTTACATTTATAAAGGCAATTCTTTCCCTTTTTAATGGGATTTACGCCTTTGCTGCTAGTCGCCAGCCCCTAGACTATGTAAGGCGGGCAAGGGGTAGTCACAACATAGGCCCTGAGGATGGGTTGTGAAAAATTGGTATCAGAGGAGTCAGTTCTACCGCAGAACTCAGGACTCTAATAATTACTTCTCTATTAAGAAATAGTGTTATGAGTATTGAGTGTGGTTCTCAGTCTAGGGAGTCCAGTTTTGGTGTGGCGACCGATGTGTCCATAAACTAGGACCCTCACTTTTGATTTCCGACTCAGTGCTCGAAAATACTGATTGCATGTTTGTTTCAAAAGTTTTCATTTTGATTACTTTGTGTCAGCTCACCAGGTATTCTGTTTGACTTTGGAGCAGCTATTTCTTTTCAGGATGGCCCCATGAAGGAAGCCAGCTAGGGTTCTACCCTATGTATGAGATGGCAGCCCATCGAGCAATGCGGGCTTGGTGTAGGGCCAAATTACAGTGGAGGAACCATCGGTACCACTACTCGCGGAGCCACCGATGCCACCAACCTCAGCCACAGAGAGTGCATGTCGCCTGAGTGCATTGCACGAGTTTTAGAGACATAGGCCACCCAGGTAACATGGAGAGACGGACCCTCAGGAAACTGGGGATTGGATGGAGGCTATCATCAGAGTATTCATATTGGTAGGGACAACAACGGACCATATGGTGATCCTTTCCGTGAGTCCCCTACATGTAGTAGAAGCTATATGGTAGATCCTGATACCCTAGGTGCATGACGAGGCATCACTACTTTGGACGAACTTCGAGAACCTCTTCCTCTCGGAGTTTATTCTAGCAACCCTCCATGCGGTGCCCATCCAAGAGTTACTATATATGCGGCAGGGCAGCATGACAGTAGACCAGTACTCAGCGAGATTTAATGACCTCTCTCACTACTCCATGGACATGGTACGGGACCCATTATTCCGGGTCCGAACCATTGAGCAGGGACTGAGGCATGAGATTAGGGCATCGATGATCTCTCTCAGCATTCCGACGGAGGATGGATTACTGGAGTGAGCACTTCCTGTGGAGAGCTTTCTTGCTGAGCCGACGCCAGCAGCGAGACCCACCACATGGCGACACGTAGAAGAGTCCTCTGCAGCCGGAAGTAGACAGATGTTGTAGAGGTCCAAGAAGACTAGGCCATCAGGTGGCTGACCTCAGGATACTGGTTCGGATGTGCGGGGCACATGAAGCAGAGCAATCCATACAAGGGGCAGGCAGTGCTAGGAATGCGGCGGGGAGGGCCACATGGCTTGTGACTGCCCGACCAGCCATGAAGACGAGTAACAGACATTAGAGGGACCTCCAAGGTAGAGGTAGAGGTTCGACCGTGGTAATCCATAGGGAGAATGAGGATGAGGCAGAGGAGTTGGCCGAACAGCGGTTGGTGGACAACACATCGAGGATCTACCACCACCACCACATGGAGGACCACCCCGACCAAAGGGATCTAGCAGACAGGGGATGGCTCAGCTCCATCCAGTAGGGTCCTACGACCACGGCGCACATGAGATGATTCGAGGAAATATATGTGTCTACTCCACCCTTCTAATGTTCTTATTGATAGAAGAGCGTGTCATTCTTTTATTGCCACTTCCCTTGTTCGGAGCTCGAAGATTCTGATGGAGTAGTTGACTCGATCTTTATGGATAGAGACTCTTACAGGATAAGACTCAATGATTACGCAGTGGTGCCTGCAATGTGAGATTACTCTAGGAGGTGAGAGCTTCGACTGGGATCTTCTTGAAGCGGGGTCGAGGCCTTACGTCGTCATCTTGGGTATGGATTGGTTATATACAGTTCATGCCTATATTGACGGTTTTAGGCACAAAGTGCGGTGTGTCCGCACAGATGGGAGAGGGTTCACCTTCACCGGTGAGAAGGGAGACTTGGAAGCACATGAAAGACATACACTGAGGAGAGGGCAGCTGATCACACATCAGTTGGATAGTCTCATCCTAGGAGCGGTTGATGTGTAGAGTCTGAGTTTTCATGTTGTGGTGGATTAGTATGCAGATGTTTTTCCTGACGATGTTCCAAGAATACCTCCTCATAGAGAGGTATATATTTACATTGACTTGTACCTCATGACAGCACCGATATCTACTCCAGCATATCAGATGGAACCCACTGAGTTTCGTGAACATCGGGTACAGTTGGAGGACTTGCAGGGAAAGGAATTCATCTGACCCATTGTTTCACCCCGGGCTTCTCCAATTTTATTTTACAAGAATGGGGATGGGGGATTATGACATTGTTTCCACTACCATCACCTAAATCAGGTGACCATGAAAAACAAGTATCCACACCCGAGGATTGATGACCTCTTTGATCAGCTCAAGGGGGCACAATGGTTCTCAAAGATTGACATTAGTTCAGGCTATCATCAACTTAGAGTTCGAGATGAGGATGTGCAGAAGATGTCCTTCAGGTGACGGTATGGCCACTGCGACTTCTTTTTTATGACATTCGATTTAACCAACTCACCAGCAATGTTCATGAGTCTCATGAACATGATCTTCCAGTCTTACCTCGATCGTTTTTTCGTAGTCTTAATTGACAACATACTGATTTACTCTACTACTAAGGAGGAGCACGCCTACCACATGCGGGTTTTACACACACACTCTGAGAGCACCATCTTTATGGTAAGCTCTCGAAGTTCTAGTTCTGGATTCGAGAGGTTCACTTCTTGAAGAACGTCATCTCAGAGGTGGGAGTTACAGTAGATCCTGTGAAGATTGAGGAATCGTTTTCTTGGGAGCCACCCAGGAGCGTGACAGAGGTGCGGAGTTTCCTAGGTCTGGCTGCGTACTATCGGAGATTTATGCCAGACTTCTCCAGAGTTGCAGCACCACTTTCAGCTTTGACGATGAAGGGGAAACCCTTCGTGTGGTTAGATAGATGCCAGTAGAGCTTCCAGGATCTGATACAGAGACTGACCACTGTGCCCATCATGAGGCTACCAGAGGAGGGAATAGGGTACGTAGTTTACTACAACACATCAGGGACCAGACTCGGGTGTGTCCTGATGCAGGAGCGTGTAATGATCGCTTATGGTTCACGATAATTGAGGAAACATGAGCAGAACTACACTACCCATGAACTGGATTTAGTAGCAGTGGTCTTCTCCTTGAAGATGTGGCAGCACTATCTGATGGGCAAGCACTTTATAGTCTATTCTGACCACCATAGTATCAGGTACATTTTCTCACAGATGGACCTGAACCTGAGACAGAGAAGATGGCTTGAGTTCCTCCAGGGCTATGAATTTGTGATAGTCAATACTCCTAGGATGGGGAATGTAGTAGCTGATGCTATCAGTAGGAGATCATGCATTCAGCTAGTTGGAGAGGAAACAGAGCAGTTAGCTTATTTCTAGATATCCTTCATGGATAGAGATGGGGCATCTTTTCTACAGTCCCTCACAGTTACTCCTCCACTACAGCAGCGGGTAAGAGAGGAAAAGTGTAGGGACGTTGACTGTGAGACGCGACGTGCTCATATTTCCACATGTTAGCCGACTGATGGATTTTATGAAGGAGGAGAGCACATCATCTTAATTCGGGGATGTACCATGGTACCAGTTTCACAGTAGGAGGAAGTGCTGAGGTAATTTCACACTTCTCCTCTAGCGGTACATCCTAGAGTTGCAAAGATGTACCAGGACCTCAGACGATAGTACTGGTGGACGAGTATGAAGAAGGATGTAACAGAGTTCATTTCACAATGCCTCACTTGCCAAAAAGTGAAGGTGGAGCACCAGGTACCAGCAGGATTGGTACATCCCATAGAGTTCCTGGAGTGGAAGTGGGACGGGATAACCATGGTTTTTGTGATGGGGCTTCCACGTACATCTAGGGGACATGACTCTATCTGGGTGATCATCGACCGGCTCACCATGTGAGCCCACTTCCTTCCGATCAGAGAGCAAGGCTCAGTAGAGATATTGGGACGCCTCTATGTTCAGGAGATCGTACGGCTTCATGGTGTTCTATCATCTATCATCTCCGATCGAGAAGCTCTCTTTACTTCCCGGCTTTGGAAGGGGTTGCAAGAGGCTTTTGGGATGCAGCTACGCCTGAGAACCGCCTTTAATCCTCAGAAGGATGCCCAGACAGAGTGGGCCATTTAGACTCTCGAGGACATTCATTGTGCATGGGTCCTTGACTTTGGTCTCAACTGTGAGGATCACCTACCCTTGGTGGATTTTGATTACAACAACAGATACCACTCCACCATCGGGATGGCACCACACGATGCACTGTACGGTCGACCTTGCAGATCTCCTCTGTGTTGGACTGAACCTGGGGAGTCAGCACTTGTAAGACCAGAGATGGTTCATGCTACAACGAAGAAGGTGCAGATCATCCAGGAGTGGATTAGAACTATAAAGAGCAGATGGAAGTCCTATGCTGATAGGAGACGGAGACCACTGGAGTTCGAGAACAACAACCACATTTTCTTACGAGTCTCACCTCAATGCGGATTATATAGATTTTTACGGGTTGGAAAGTTATCTCCACACTTCATCGGGCCTTTCTAGGTCCTCAGCAGAGTAGGCGAGGTGGATTACTTCCCCGCACTTCCACCTCAGTTGCATTGGGTGCATGACATCTTCCATGTATCTCAGCCAAGGAGATACATGCTTGACCCGACCAATATCTTTGATCATGGGGAGCTGGACATCGATGATGAGGCTACATTCACAGAGGTCCTGGGGGAGATCAAGGATCGGTAGGATAGGGTCCTACATGGATGGTCGATTCCTCTGGTTCTCATTCGCTGGCAGCACGGGAACCTCCAGGAGAGCACAGGGGAGCGAGAGGCTTAGATATGTGCTTAGTACCTTCATTTGTTTCCATAGTTTATGTTGTATCTTTACGGGGATGTAAAGCCCTGAGGTGGGAGTAATGTAAAGACCCGAAAATTTCGAGGAATTTTTTTTTAAAATACTTTATAATTTTATGAGTCTATGGCTTCTGACGACACTTGATTCCGACACCCAGTGTACTTGGAATCAATTTCCAAATTTTATCTTGGGTATGTTTAGTAAATGAACAAGTGGGTTTTTCTATCTTTTGAACCAGTGCTCAGAATTGAAATCTGAGGGCACCGATAAACTCACAACACCGGTAATTTCATAATGGGACCTTTACCGTAGTTTCTTTTTTTGTGGGTTTGATGTTATAAACTGTGGTTTAATTAAAAAGATAAATAAAATTATTAGAACAATTTAAGGTATCTAAGGAGGTTAATTCCTCCCATTGGAAGTTAATGGTTGGGCCCACATCCACCCAACATCCCATGTGTTGATATTTGAGATGTGGGTTTTACACGAGCCCAATCCTTTCATCTTCTCTAAACTCCCTTAAACCTCCCCTTCTTTAATTTGAAACTCCTCTTAAATTGTGTAAACTCTCCACCTTCCCCTCCCTCCATTTATTCATTCCAACCTATCTCTTAATTAATTAAACAAATATTCATTTAATTAATCAAGTGATTTTTTTTTTGAATGGGTTGTGTTAATAAAATATTATATAAGCTTAATATTTTATTTTGGGGGCATTGTTGTGTTAAGGAGAATTGGGAGAGCTCTTGAGTTTTTTAAGAACACCGACCCTCCGATGAAGAATGACGCCTTCTTCGACAAAAAATGCTAGTTCCACGAAGAACGACGACACACTATTCTTTATCTTCCTTGAAAAAATGAGGAGATTCCGCTTCCTCCTCAAAAGCACTCCGACGTCGTCTAAGAATCCTCTCCCCACGACGATGTCTTCCGCGATGCCTGACGTCTGACATCAATTATCGAGGTAGGGGATTATGTTCAATTTTAATTGATTAAAATTATGCCTCGTTAATTGTTGTATAACTTTGATTGTCTCAGCCTATTTATATCCCTTAAAATAGAGGGTTCATTCTGAACGAACACGACCATATGTCCTTCCATTTGATCTTATTTATTTTTGGAATCTGCAACCGGAATCGCAACGCGGAAGAGGGAGATGGCACAACGGCCATCGTCACACATGAAAAGAAAACCATGGACAAGCGGGCCGCGATGGAGGAAGCACAGCGTCGTCGCGCCGTTCCGAGAACGCAGAACCACGGCCAGGGCAGCCCGCGGCGGAGGAAGCTGGCGTCATCGCGTCGATTTTGCGGAAGTAACTGCCGCCTGCTTTGCGGGCCGCTTCGATGGAAGGACCGGCTGGCCCGTCGGCCAGCCGGGCGGAGCAAAGCTGCAGTGCCAGGAGGTCATCATGCTGGATGAGACGCGGCCCACCTGTGTGGGCCGCTTGCGCAAGAAGGTCGGCCGGCTCCAGCCGGCCGGTTATAGAGGGTGTCGCCGCCCTTTCGAGCAGCCGGGGGCGTCGCCACCCCCCCGGACCACTCAGCCAGCCGGGCACAGCACAGCCTCAGGACAGGCCGTGCCCCGTCGGGCCGGTCTGAAACCTCGACTGGGTCAGACCCATCAAAACTGGGTTCACATGACCTTCCATCCCACTAGGCTTAAGGGGCCAGGCCCGTTTTCACTTAAAGGTGAATATCTTGAAAACCACGCGTCCGAACGACACGCCATCTATGACACTGGGACCCTATCTATGAGGTGGTCCTTTTTCGATACTCTAGGTGAGTTTTGGAAAGATTTGGTAAATGGGTGTGCTTGAAATGAGCATATTTCCAACCGGGCCCATGGAACGAAAATACCAATATCTCTTAGATCGTGTGTCTGATTGACGCGTTGTCTTTCGCACTAAGTTCCTTTTGACAAGACGGAACTTTGGGATACATCAAATCTGGACTTCATGATAGTTGATGTATCGAACCCCTTTACTCGAGGATCGGACCCTCCTGGAATTGAGTACGTTGTGTGTGGGAACCCAAGAGCTGGCTACGACTACGACCACTACCGTTCTGGGATCCTCTGTGGGTTCGACGACGATGACGACTGTACATGGATCCTACGTGGGTTCGGTAGCAAGAACGACTATACTTGGATCCACCGTGGTATCGGCAGCAATGACCACTGTACTTAGATCCTACGTCGGTTCGGTAGTGATACTTACTGTACTTGGATCCTTTTTAGGTTCGGCAGTGACGACTTCTGTACTTGGATCCGACGTGGGTTCGGCAGATGAGATGATTTAGAGGCTACATCTAATCATCTCCACCCCTCTTCGTGGGTAGTATACCTATGTGAGCTATGTCTTGTCTTTCAATCATTATATTTTTTGTGAATGACTTCTTTTTTTGTAGACAGGATTGTTCTTGGGCTCGAAAGTTGGAGCCGAACTGAGATTGATTAATTAGGTATATGTATGGGAATATACCTAAGTATAGTTGGATGATACTTCGTGTTTGTATATTTCCATTGTGGTTTATCCTTCGTGGATTCTGGGAGACATTTGGGGGTCTCCAGGTCCCTACTGAGTATCGTCATACTCACCCCTATACTGGAAATGCCCGCACTACGTTGTGTTGGTTGCAGACGACAGACAACACTGATCATGGTTGAGTCTTGTGGAGCTGGACGGTGTCTGGAGGTGGACCTCCTAGCGGGACATACGTGGAGCGGACGGACGGACCCAAGGTATCGACGAGACTATCTATACCAACCCTTCAGGTGGGATTCCAGGAGTATGACTCGGTGGTTTCTTCTTTACTTTATAGCTGTTGTACATTCTTTCTCAGTTGTACTGTACTTTCAGTTGGGTTTGTATACTAGCCCATTTACTTTCCCACACATACTTTTGTACTCAGTTTTACTTAGTGCTTACTTCACTTGCGTACTCTATTGTGTTTGTTTACTTTTATAAATTCAACGCCTTCCCTTTTTTACTTTGATTTATGCCTTTGGTGCTAGTCGCCAACCCCTGGACTATGGAAGGCGGGATTGGGGTAGTCACAGCATCGGCCCCGAGGACGGGTCGTAAAACTATGAATGATGGATTTAAGCCCAAAGGCAACGTTTATTCTCATGTTCATGATCTAAGAGATATTTTGGTTTAGTTCATTTCATAAATCAATTAAAAATGAAATGATTAATGATTAACTATAATAAAAATATAAGAATTTTGGTTTGATGATCTGACAAAAAGAAATGAAGAGAGAGAAAACAAGTATACATGAAAAAGGGGAAAAGAGAAAAAGGATATGAAAATAAAAATATAAATAAAATAAAATAAATAACCCCAATTATTTGAAAAAGGTGCATTTATTCCTAGAAATATCACTAATTTTAATGCCATTATCATGGGGGCTCTCAATTAATATTCGGTTTCATGTCATTTAGTGCAATAGAGTAGGAAATCGAGGTCATCTTTCAAAATAGGAAGTAATTTAAAACAACATATTAAAGATATTTTGAAAATAAAATAAAATAAAATGAACAAAATAGAATGATGGGTGTGTGTTGATTGTTTATAAAATAAGAAGAATATGTAGTCTATAAAAAGATTGAATTTTCTTGTTTCTGTTTTTTCATTAATTTTTTTAATAAAACGCAACTACAATAGGTTTTTTTAGAAACTGTTTTAAAGGAATAATAAATATAACTCTACCTCATCACTTTTTAATTATTTTCATTTAAATTAATATCCACATAATTATGATCCCATAATTTTTTATCCCTCGAACCCTATGGGGGTTTACATAACCATAAAGATTAAATGAATTTAATCTGAGGCAAGAATCAGATAATGCAATAATTTCACCCAACATTGATTGAAGTTAGATGTATAGATTTTGGTTAGTGGTAAATTAGGGAAAATATTAATTCTATAAAAAGAATATTAATTATCTTAAGCCATTATATTTTAACTCAACACATTTATATTGTGTCATTTTATTTCACTAGTTATGGTCGCACTCTCAAAATTGTCACATTACTCGACCTTGTCTATCTTTGCATGAATCATTCAATTACATGATTAGTTTCAATTAATAAATCAATTAATAGATCTTTTTTGTTTAATTAATGTATGTCATTGATTCAAAATAAATTAATGAATAATTTAATATGTATATAGATTACTAAGAAGTACTACTCTTCCATGGGCATTGTATTCATTATAGAAAATTTTTTCATTTGTAAGGGTTTAGAAAGGGTATAAAACAATATTGTTTCTAATCCTGAGTTAGAACCCAAATAAGTAGATTATAAGATGAATAAAATTGAAAATAACAGAATAAATGGAATATAATCTAGATTTTTATTGAAATCAAATCAATATTACAATATAAAGAAGAATAAGATGGATTCAATGAAGGGATCCTTGCTTAAAGAGCTCTACCTATATTAATGCCTAGTGAAATCGAGTGAAACATGTTCTCCTCTTCCTTAAATTTCTCAAAATCACATCCCAACCACTCCAAATGAGAAAAACACAAATTTAATGATTGCATGAGAGACTAGGTTACATATGGATTCAAGTGTGAGTGGGTAAATCCATCCAAATGTTTTATTCTATGTTGATCTATATATTTGTCCTTAAAAACACATGAACCAATTGTACCTCTATAAAGATTAATTTTGATAAATGTTATTTTGGATCATCTCTCCAAATTTATACTAAATACAATAATAGATTTAATTGTTATGGCCAAAATATATAACTGATGTCCAATCTGGGGAGTCTTTCCCAACTATGACTTTATGGCGCATTTTCTCCAAAAATCATTATTTAGATCATATTTCCTGCATAAAAGATGTATAAAATTGATTTAAGAACACAATTAAAAAAAATTATGTTCCAATAATTAAAATATTATTATTTATGGTCGAAATAAAAAAATTAATTTTTAAAGGGTAAAACAGAAATTTCATCAAATTTTCTAATGAATGATCTAATCCCAAATATTTTTTAAATATACATATTTATTGCTTTAGGAAGTAATGAAATGGGAAATTTTTTCAGGGTATTTTATCATCTCTTAGGAGATGAGGATCAATGGTGGTCATTAATTCCAAACACAAAGGACAAAGAAGAAGTTTCAAATATGGAATTAATGCAGTTTAATATCCTTTTATGAGAAAAATACATACCTCTTGAACATCAAGTAGATATGGGGAGGCAATTTATGAGTCTAAAAAAAGAAGGACGAGATTGTCGTGAAGTATGAGGATAACCTTAAAAGGTTATAAAGGCATGATACAGATTCAATAAGTAACCTAATAAATAATATTGATTGGTTCTTTGATGGGATAAAACCATTTCTCCATCGGGCATTAGTCATGGAAACATTCTCATTGTACGTTGATATTGTCCCTTGTACTGTCATGATAGAAAAGAAATTATCTATTTCTTATGAAATTAAAGTAAAGAAAGGTAATCAGATAACGGTGGAGAAAGAGATAGATAATGAGAAAATGGGAAATAAGGATTTTCCCTTATGTGATAATTGTGGGAAGAAACAGCTTGACATTTTCCTAAAAGAATTGGGTGTTTGTTACAAATGTGGAGAAAAAGGTCAACAGGCTCATGATTGTATTGGAATAAAAAAAATACATGTAGTGTTATAATTGTAATGATATGGAATATTATAGAAATGATTTTCTAAACCATAAAGGAAATATATCCTAGAAAAATCAAATGGTTCAAGGTTAATCTTATGTTGTTACTACTGTCGATGAGGAATAGTTAATGTATTTGTGTATTTGGATTCAAAAATTATATTCTGGTTACTAAAAGAATGTGATATATATAATGGTTGTGATGTAGTAATCCTTTTTTTCATTATGGTTTTAATATGATGAAGGTAATTGTATTTTTAGTTTATATGATAGAAACATTACATTGGTTTGGGAACTGATGTTACAATAGATTTTGGAAATTTATAAATGTTTTAGAGAGAGTTTCGAAAGAATTATTTTTTATAAAACAATATATGGAATAAATTAAGTTAAACATTTGATAGTATTGTTTAATTTAAAAACATTTCTTAGTTTTATTTATGGAATACTATAATACTATAGTTTTAGAAAAAGGATAACATACATGTTGGGTGATAAACCATCATGTCAGATAAAGCAATGGGAATCGAACTCACAAAAAAAAGTACGACAATGATTTATCACCTACAACTAGCCTACTTTAAGTTCATAGTTATTTTAAAATAGTTTTCTTCAATTAAATGACAAATTTTTATATTTGGAACCTTAATTGATTGAGATAAATAGAATATGTTTGTGGTTTTTCTTTTTAAGAGAAATATGAGTTTGTGGAAGAGGAAGAAACTCTACATATGCTTCCTTGAGTATTTTTAGCTGTTGGGGCCAAAGTCTCATTTTATTATTAAATAAAATCAAAGACCTCTTTAATTGGGTAGAGTGAGACCCATTACATAGCCTGAAGGCCCAGTGGGAATTTAGCCCATTATATGGCCCGTAGACCCATTTTTTTGGCTCAAGACCCATTCTGTGAATAGTACTACTACAGTACGACGCAGCTACACTACCGCACAGTACCCGCCGCTACTACAGTACCATGTAACCGCTCTAGTACCCTCCATTACAATAGTGTCACCGCTACTACAGTACTGCTATATTACCCTACGCCCAATGGGTTTTGAACCCCCATTTTTCATGTTGAATTACGAGGTGCTTCCTTTTGTTCTTAGTCTATGAATAAAATTATTTCTACAATACTAGGTAAAGGATCATAAAACCAAAAATTCTTTCCTAGTACTTTATTTTGAGATTAATCAAATGGTCCATTATATCATTGCATATTTATAGCTTTCTTGTTTTTAAGATTCAGCTAATAATATTCTCTACCACTCACCACCATAACATGATGGTTAGTTTTCTCATCCATATCTATGATTTCCTATATGGAACCCTAATATGTGTTATTTCTAATAACCTTCAAACATAACTTTATTTATTTTAAAATAGAGGTCTCATTAGTCCATTTTATGATGTGGGATTTCAACTACGGTATTTTGAAATGCCAAACCCCTAGTTTTAAATATATTTTTTAAATTAAGAGGTTGTTATTTTTACATGTAGGGTATACTTTATCACCCCAAGCATCCATAATACACATATTCTTAATAATTAAACAGTGTGTGTTGTACGCAACACTAAGTTCAAGCGCATCACGACCTATCAAACTAGCCTTTTAAAAGAAGGTATAAATAGTATAAACTAAAATTTTAATTTTATTTATATCAAATATAATTTTAACACTCATATTTTGTGTTTTATATACATAATATAAAGACAAATTCAATTTTTCAGATAAAAGAATTATTTTTCAAAAATGCTTTATTTTCCACCTTTTTATGGTGAACCCTTTTTAGATCTTGTATTCGACACTTTAATATATTTAATTTGAAGAAATGATATCATTTATTATAATCAATACATAAAATCTTCTTTGGATAAATGTTCGGTACCTTTTGGATGACTTTCATTTTTAATGAATAGTGAAAAATACTGTATTTTAATTAAAAAATGCATCTTAATATAATTTATTTATATATATATATATATTGTCCTTTTAATTGGTTTTAAAGTATAATTGGGTTATATTTTTACCTATAAATCAAATTTTCATCATTTTATGTAATTTCTACATTAAATTGGACATAACCACATGTCAATATTTGCACATTTATTACTTGATAAAACCCACTTTTTAGTTTGACAATGAGAATTAATTTTAAATTAACTACTCTAACTTCTGCGTTTTGAATTTGAAAAAACGGATTCCATATTTGGAATTAGGAGGCCCATATTTTTTAAATAGCTTCCTTTTGTTTTTAGACATTATGAATAGTAACTTTAGAAAATATTTTAATTAGCATGGTGAAAGGGTAAATCTAGTAAATAATGGTAAAACATTATATTATAATAATATTAAACTAACCTAACACATGTCCTTACCCTATTGTATGAGTTATGTCCAACCATGGGAATCGTTGGGTCAATTTTAGGACCCCATGGTTCCAGTAGTGTGTGAAAATGACATTTAATTACTTTTAATATAATAATAAGGAAAATCTCCCCTAAACACGTATCTTTTACTAAATCAATTTTTATATGTGGATATATAATTGATATCTTCAATAATAAATAGTAACTATAAAGATAAAAATACTTAATATATAATGGTATTTTATTTATAATTTTTAGGCATTATATAAATATATTTATTTAGGACACAATTATGATGTCTTGATTATCTCATTAAGGATAGATTCAAATAAATGTATTTATTAATTTTAAAATAAATGTAATTTGATCATTTTATGCCATAAAATAATTTTTTGGATGATATTTACATATTATTGATTATTTAATTCATTTTTAAGGAATTAATTTGTTATGACATTAACAAAAATCAATTACTAAATATTGTCAAAATTGACAGAAACGAGTTTCTTAAATAAATAATATATTATAATATGATATAATGTTCCAAAAAATCAATGATTCGACCAAATGACATATATAATGGTAGATGTTTCATTACATAACCCTTTTATGTTCTCTTGAAATTTTATAGTAACTATATTAACCACGTAGTATAAAAATACAAGAAGACATTGTAAAAGTTAAACTATATAACTCATTGTTAAATCTAAATGATAAAGTTAATATGATGACATAAACATATCAAAAACCTATTTTTTAGAGTATTTTTACCCATCCCAACCTTATCGTAGAAATAAATCGATTGTGTTCTATTAGTAATAGAAATTAATTTTATATTAAAATAATATTTCAAGACATTCCAAAAGTGCCCCTCACCTCTCTTATAAATGGGTACTTCCCCTTCACTTATATTCACACCACTAGATCCATTTTGCTCTGCCAAAACTTCCCCAAATCTCATCCCAACTACCCTAAATTTAACCTAGAGGCCTTAAATTTTACATAATGACAAACTATGGAGCCTTTTTTCAAATCAAAATGATGCACCTGAAGAAGAGGTAATTATTTCATCACATGTTTCAAAGGTCTTTTTTCTTCCACTTCCTATTTGTTTATTGTTTCAATAATAAAATAATAAATCCAGTACCATCTACAAAATGAGATATTATTATAAATATTTTAAAACCATATTCATTATTCTATCCATCTTATGAATGACAATGTCACTATACGTGTGTATGTACGGCTTACCATCTGCATGTCATGGTGTAGTTTCTTATTCCCCAATTCATTATTTAGATGGGTTTAATAATGAGTATAATTGACTTAAATAATAAATATATTATGTTAATCATAATTTATAAATAATATAAAATCCAATTAATTATGATTTCAACATTAATAGAACGGTATTGTCTCTCATGCGTATGTATGACTTACCATCTCCACGACTCGATGAGATTCATTTTCTACTTTAACCATCCATGAATGATTATGAAAAATATATTATTCATAATTATGAATTAAATGACATAATAAGTCTATTATAAATATATAAATATATATATGTACTTATATTTCAATCACTTACATCCATTCAATACGATAGGAAAATGGAAACAACGTTTATGCGTACGTACGACCTACTGTCTCCATGAATAGTGTATTCTATTATATATAAACATATAAATAATTTATATATATTTATATTATTAATATATATGATATATAAATCATATTATATATTTTTTAGTATGTATATCATGATCGATATAATATTATCAATAATAACAAATCTAAATTGGTACGATAAACAAAACGATATTACCTAAAATGTTGCATTAACTATGAATTGTTAATAAATGGGTAATGAAAAGTAATAAAATTATAATACATGATATCATAAATATTATTATGATTCCTATATAAGATAATAATATGTTTAAAAACATTATATATGAGTTTCAGAGTCGTTCATAGAATATCAGACTTAAGGTAAGGGTTAATTTTACAATCTCTTCATTATCCAATGTTGTTTATATGTAAGTATCTATTAGGCTTCTTTATCATCCACGTCTGTGTTTCATAAAAATTTCTTTCAAAATATTATTACTATTTCCAAGACTATGGGTTGAATTCATTTATACACTTTTTTTACTTTTTATAAATTGTTTTGAAAGGAATCTTCCCGTTGTTTTCCCTAAATTGTACTTTATGACCATTTCTAAAAATTAAGGAAGGAGTGTTTTTTTAAACTTATCCAGAAGGTGAGGTTATTTTCCTCTATTATAACACCTTGTAAGATTCCATTAAAATCTTATAAGAATATTTTGAAAATAAATATTTTCTTTTATAATTACACCACTTTTAAATGATTTCAATGTAGAAAGAGATATTTCACTCACATTGTTTTTTGACCAATTTCATATTTACCAACATCCTTTGTTAGATTTTACTCATGTATCAAGTTGATTTATTATGATAAAATCATCCATATTTTATGGAATGTCTTGTGATATTTTTAATTGTGGATTTTATATTTTTATACCATTCATGGTTTATGGTTGAAATATTAACATTTCATATGCTAGTTTTTCTACGAATATTTATGTTATATTTCAACCTTTTTCATATGAGGAATGCATTGGACATAGTAAGTGATTGGTATGGCCCACTATATCCCCTCGATGCATCAGTACATCTCATTATACAAATTTATGTCTTCTGATAAGGCCTTGAAAAAATATTTATTTGTAGTCTTGGAACGAGGATTTGACTATGTGGTTATGATGACCGACATTTTCCAATCCATCATTATGAGGTTATCTATTGATACTACATGTGATTATTAGACTAGTAGAATATTCATGTGAATAAGTAAATGGAATTATATTATTTATTAATACCATATTATGAAAAATTTTATCTTAAAATTCATGGGTTTTAGTCTTATTAATTGCATTAAATTTTTATGCTCATTTATGATAGATTTAGCTATATTGTTATCTATACTCAGAAGATGAGATCACCTCTTTCTTATGTTATATATTTCCAATTTTGTGAAAGAATTATATAATGATTGATATTATGGTTTAATATAGCAGAATAATGGCAATCTCAAATGATTATTTGTGCTGTATTTTATGTTATAAATGGTAATGTTTGTTCTTGTATATAATCTATTTTTCATAACTGCTAAACTGTTCGGTATTTCAGGACTTCATTCCTTGTAATCATGCCAATGTATTAACATATTCTAACAGCTCTAGGTAACTATTATTGGTGAATTACACAACCTATGAATATCTCCCATAATATGAGACTCCATGATTTTCCCTACCATATAGCTTACATGATCTATTTATTAGGCCTTCTTCAAATCCATCCATGGTAATCCCTCTCATACATTGGCTCCCTTGTCTGAGAGGGATCAAGTAAAAACCACCACCAAGATATACTAATGTAAATAATCTTTGGAAATGGAATTAAAAAGTCTCTAAAATTTGGATTTTTATTTCTATAGTAATAGGTTTCCCACGGTTTTCCTACTAAAGGGTTAGGATCCTTGGGGAATCTTTAGATTTGAATATCAAAAGTCACGAGGACCCTAATTCAATGTGTACTGTTGAGGAGTTCCCACTAAAATATTATCATGATTGGACCATGTCCATCCCTTCCCGTCTCTAAGAACTAGATCCTCAATTTCTCAATAGGGAGGGTAATGATCACACAAGATTTCCCATTCAACATAGAACTAGATCCTCATCCCTCAATGAAACAAAATGTAGTATAGGCATCCTGGAGTAATCCCATATCCTTTCTTATAAGTGCTTTATGTCTTTCTCTTCTATACCACCATATCCTTTAACATCATTCCTTCCATACCATGTAATCTCTTACAATGTAATATAAAGAGAGTGAAGTGTTGTAACCTTGTCGTCTTACACCAGTAAAGGAGGAAAAGTGTGTGCTTCATGAAATCTTCTATATCCTCTTTTTTCTCACACTGTGTAAGACTCATGTGAGATTAGAGGTTACCGATGTTCATGAAATCCACACTATGCACACAAATTATTTAACTATGAGAACTCTAATTCAATCTAATCATGATACATAAGAATAACAATAAGGGCATGAGATCAATGGGAATCAACCTTATTAATAATCCAAATTAATAATTCATTTAATCCGGGTATCCTCTTCCAAAGTAAACCCCTAGTTAACCCCCCAAATCACCATGAGTTAAAACATCCATATTGGTCGCTCTACAGTGGGTATCCTTCTTTGGACTAATCCCCAATATGTTATCTCAAAGGTCCACACTCCCATTAGTAACATAACCATGGGGGATTATGTATCCATGGGTCCTTACCAATGATCTATATTGTAATTTATTCCCATCAAAATGGGATATGTAGGACACCCCATGAAGTTCAATTAAAAATATTAAATATACCATTTTGTGGTCCATATCCCTAGGAGGGTTTATTTTAACTTGGTAACTCATATCCCTTCCATATTACATGGGCTATTTTGGAATATGTCCCACACTAACAAATTTTTATTCCCTATAAACATAAACATTCATCCCACACGATGTTAAAATATACCGTTGCATCCTCATCACGTGATCTAAAAAAGGTATGATGTGCCACATTAAGTAGAACTGAACAATGTGGGATCTGATTCCTTTCACAAGGATACTTATTAATCCAATTTATGTGTTCATCCTCGATATCAAATATATTTCGTCTGCATAAGTGATAATAAACTCCAGAGTGTCCTTCGTCTAACGGGATGATGATAAACTCCAAAGTGATATTTATCTACATTGATGAAAATAAAATCCAGAGTGCCTCACAATGTCCGGGGAGACAAGAATCATTATAGTAATGACCAATGGATCTCTATGTAGTAAATAAAAGGATATCATCAATAGAGAACTTCAGATAACTACTAATATCTATATTAATGAAGAACGTCAAATACATACAAATGATTCTAAATTCCACATATGGTACTAATCGATCTCAAATATTGGGATGAACCACATTATACTTTGTAATTAATGTAGGATTCATTAAAATATCTTAAATCTATAAGAGTTTCATAGTGTAGGAAACAAATCCCCCTAAAAGGGAGTGATGATCATGACCACCGATCCTCTCTACCAATGCGAGTTCTTCAAAATCGTATGTCAAACACCTAAAAATCAACCGCCATTGGAAATAGGTCCTCATGGATACCGAACCATTGGTAGTTTCTGGCTGCATGGAAAATAATATTTGAAACTATTCTGAAATAAAAAACTATCATAAGGAATGTAAATCCGTTGGAAATAATAATTATAATGCATCCTTCAAAATATAAAAGGGACGTGCTAAAAAGTCTCTTCTTGGTTATTCTATTTCCTTAAAAATCCCCATTACCAACAAAATAAATCAAATATTTGGTATTATACCTCAATCCATCACCATCCATATACTCAGTAAGTAAATCATTCAATCATAGACTCTACACATCATCCCTATAAAAATACACTGTATACTATACATGTTTTGGAATAATAAAAATCTATCATAGCCTTCAACACACATATATACAAAAACTAACCAATATGAATACTAACTTGATTATCTACCAAGAGAAGAGTGAGGGACTTGAGGGGGAAGTCATCCATCTATCCTCCCATAAAGATGTTGGGGAAAACACACTCTTAGAGTCAAATGGATATGAGTGGTCCTCACTAACAATAGTGGGGTAGCGTATGAAATCACAAAATATACATGATATAATATATCTCACAACAACATTGTCAGAATAACATAGTGTTACACTCAATTGTATATAACATCGGAAAAAATATTGAATTACACTATTAATACTAGATTCTCAATAACCATACAATAATTTGAATAGATACATTAAATTATAGATTTTATTATATTCCTATTATCTCATTAAATAATTATTTATCCATTAATTAACCATTAACATTATTCCATATAACATTACATTTTTCATTAGAGTAATATTGATTCCCTCAATAACAAATCCAAACTCAATCCATGGTTTATCAAGAGTAATATATCATTTTCATTCCAACATTAACAACCCACATGGGTTACAAATATATTCATTGTTAACATTATTAAATAATCTAGATACTCTAGGAAAACTATCCTAATATACCACCAAGATAAAACATGAAACTAAGAAGATCCATTGACATCAAGAGGTTAAGAATAGAATAAAAATAAAAATAATAAACCCTACCATCATCTATAAAAAATTACTAATGATATCACCAAATCTTAGGATCAGGTCATTGGGAAAGCCCTACATCAACCCATTCCATCATCTTTAGTGTTAACCAAGACACCCACATGAATATCCAACTGCATAATTCTATCAAATAAATAAACTACTACCACATCATCTAGGTCACCCTCTCCCACATCAAATCATCCATCTCATAATCATATTTATCAGGATTATAAAATAAGTCTCATATCCATAGTACATCACAAAATTTGTGGAATAAACAAGAATAATTAATATGAAAATTTTTTCATTAAAAAATGGAATCTAGACGTCGCATGAAAATGAGATCTCATGGATCAAAACTCTGACCACTGATCCTTCTTATGAAAATGGGAAATTCAGGCCCCATCAAATATCATTATCACACAAACAACTCATATTACAACATGAATTAACTGATTCATTATTCATAGGTTCCAACTTTGGGAAACCTTAGGCATGAAGCTATAACAAGCTGTTAAAATATAAACACACTCTTTTCATTTAAAATAAGATCATAAATGTATGAGAAGAACCATTATAAATTAACATTACTTTTTATTTATTATCAACCAAAACAATAAATATTATTTACATTATTTATCTATTTCATTAATCAAATGGTATATCACATTTAACTGTACATGTATACTTGCATCAATATGATCATAATGAAATTACAAAAATAACTTAATTAAAAACATGACTCTACATGATTTCATAATAAAATTATTAAATTAATTATGGCTTTTAATTATTTTTCATTTTCAATATGTAAGCAAATAGTAGATTAGATATCACACTATCCAGAAAATGATGAGAAAACTACAATCATGGTATAAATAATGGAAACCTACCATCAGTAACCAATTTATTTAATATTTTTTATTATTTATTATGTGAATTTAATTTCCATATAAACAGAAAAACCATCTCAATTTATGATTTCATAAAAATAAATAGAGAATGAATGAATTCCATACATCAAACAAGTACGTTTTCTTCTTACGAGAATAGACCAACATCACAGATACATGATCACCTCTCCTCCAAGAATTGACACCCTTCCAAGGACATGATTTTAGAACCTCACCAAAAAACCACTATAAACCAAAAAAACAAGGGAGATCATGATCCATTTCTTTGTGAGATAAAACAGGAAGAAATGATAGTGATCAAGGAGATACCAATAGAAAATGAAGACAAATCACCTCCTGAATCACTGATAATCAAAGAAGAAATTCCAAGGATTGATCGTTGATGAAGGAATCCCATAAAGATGAAGGGAGGGTGGCATTACCACCTATAATTAGGGTATGATCATTGGTTGGGAGAAACCTGCAAGAATTTTACCCTTTATAAGAATTTTTTGAGGATATTTACACCATTTGAAACCCCTTTTCATGTCATTAAAATTCCAGTCTTCATCTATATCTGAAAAACACATTGTCTCAAAAATATTAACCCTAAAAATTTACATTTCATTAAGAACCCATTGAACCACCCTACACAAGTTGTGAACTAAAAATATTCAATTTGAAACCTTTACACCCTTTGTATTCTCCGTACATAAATATTTTAGCAGTCAAACCCTTCTATACTCAAGGTCTCCCCCGATCACCATGAGATTCAAAAACATGAAACGGGTCAGAATACAAAGATACATTACAATAAATTATAAACCCCTCAAAAAATTATCATCATTGAGAATCTAATCCATACAATAGATAAAAAAAGGCATCTTTTAAATAGTCTACCTATAAGAGACCTCTCAAGGATCTCACCATCACAATATATCGAATACCATTTTATAGGAAAGAAGAGAAAACCCATGAAAAAGAAACAACAACCACCTAAACACTCTCCAATGGGAGATACCACCCAAACAATATTCAATAAAAAACATGAAACATGATGAAACCATCTCATAAAATTAAAATTTAAACATCAATAAAACAAACAACATTAAAAAGGATAGATAAGAATCAAATAGTTTGGGGTACGAATTACATATCATCATCTTACATTCCATTTTACCCTCATTTATGCTACCATGCTTCCACAATACATGAACCAAGGGAATTGAATATATCTACAACAACTTATACTAATAGACCTAACTATACATTGGGTACTCCTCGAAGGTCACATCATCATCGACATTGATCTCTCCCCAATCAAGGAAATGAGAGTCGTCATAAAGATAATGACGGAGATGAATCACATGAAAAACTAAAATATCCATATCATGTAATGTGGATGTGTTATCTAATATTACATGGAAACAACATGAGATGAGACCTTGAATAGCCCAACAACCTAGTGAGATAGGTTAATTCCATAACTAAAACTCCACCTATCATGATGATTAGTAAACATCAGGAACATGTGATCAATAATGTTGAACTCCAAAGGTTTACTCTTATGATTAGTATAGGATTTATAATGATCCTATACTGCCTTCATCGTATCATGAAATACCCAGCCCATACCATTCATAGTCTATACCATTTCTTCACTAAGAATTACTGCCTCTCTAATCACAATAAGGAACAATAGAGAATGGAAGGGTCAGTCGTACAAAGCATCAAATGGTAACAAACATGGGTGTATAAAAAATATTATTGTAAGAAAACAAGATCAAGGGAAGGTGCATCATCAATGATCCTCAAAAATCAAGGAAAGAAGAATGTAACATTTGTTCAAGAGTATGGATTGTATACTCTATCTGGTCATCCAAGGCATAACAAAAAACCGAAACCATGTTGGCTTAATTTCAATAAATAATTTTTAAAGTGATGATCTCAATCAGAGATATCAATCCTCAAGAATCTATCGTGTCTCACATCCTCCTCAAGATATTTCCTTAACTAAACCTCCATTATGACTAACTCCTTAACTAGAATAATGTGGGGACATTTAATCAAATTATCTACTATCACATATATAGAATAATATCCACCCATGGAATGAGGTAAAATACTAAAAAAGGACATCAATATTTCCTCCCACATCCACCAGGGAACATTTACTAGTTGGAGAAAACCATCGGGAACATGGTTCTTGAGCATCACCTTCCTATAGACCAAAAATTGAGAGACAAAATTAGTAATCACATGCTTCATCAAATGTGACCAAAAGTAACTCTCAATGATTGTCACATAATTTTCATATTAGTATATACTAAAAAATTTCAGATTATGAACTCATAGAGATATATATACCTAATTACCAAAATAATGAACATACTACCATTGAAAAACTCCTGGTTTTATCAAACCCCATTCTTTTGATAAAGGGCGTCACAAAAAACAACTCAATATCTCTAATCCTCTACCTCAGTATCCCCCAACTAGGGCCCATCCACCAATTGCCAAAAAATATGAATGTATTGTAATATAGAAAATAAAACCTCTTCCCCCAACCTCATGTTCATGATAAATAACTAATATTTCTCCCATCACTAGAATTGAATCTTCATATTCATGCATGGCATCGTTATGTGACTCCCTACTCAGTGCATCAACCATTTACTAGCATATATGAAATCTTGAAGTTGTAATCATACAATAGATCTATCCTCTATCACTAATTCAAGCTTGTGTCACACAATGAGAAGACATACGAGAGGATATTATAATTGCTAAAAACAAAAAATCACTCACCAATAATGTAATTTTCCAAAAAAAATTAGGAAAGCACCAGTGCCACCACCACATGTTAATAGGTGGCACAGTTAAACTCATGGGTACATAACTTATTATTCCTATAAGAATAAACTAATCGCTTCATGATCAGTATGCCAAAAAACCAAGACAAAAAGAATCCTATAAATCATAAAGCTAAAACACCTTTTCTAGAAAATAAAGGAATTGAGCACTAATCGAATACCAATTCAAGTAATAAATTTTTTCTTGTCACTAGTTATTCTATAAGAACCCTAGATCCTTTCGAGTCAATGTTTTTAGTGGTTTTGTAACCTGAATGAAATTGGCTATGAAACTCCTGTAATATCCTTCACGACCAAATAAACTCTACACCTCTACCACCAACTTGAAGGTTTCCCAATACACAACCTCCACTATATTTAATGGATCCAAAACTACTCTATGATGGTATACCACATGCCATATGAAATTTACTTCATGAACCCAAAATTAAAAAATTTAAAACATACCTAATAGATAATCATGAAGCATTCTACCCAAAAATATAGGAAGATTCTCCACATGATCCTCCCCATACGTAATGTACGTATGTATTCAACAATTAATACCACCACAAACTTATTTAGGAGATCTATGAAAAAATGTGTTCATCCATCATATGAACATATCTAAAACTTTACTTACACCAAATTAAATCATAATTAACTTTTAGTTCCCACAATTAGAACAGAATGAAATCATCTAAATATCCTCATCATTCACCTAAATTTGATGATATTATGACATAAATAAATCTCCAGTAACCAACATGCTCCATTGAACAGATCTTTTGATCAAATGTCTGTGAAAGAGGGTAGTGATTCTTCAAAATAACTTTGATCAACTAGAAAATATTGATTCAAAGCTGAGAACTCCCATCATCCTTGATTAGGATAAAAACTAGATCACCCCAACCTAAAATAATAGGCTGAACAAAACCTCACTGAAATATATTTTTGAGGTGTACTAGCTACTCTCCCAACTCAGAAGGTTACATCCTACATTGGGATATCGATATAGAAGAAACTTCTAGTTGTAGATCGATCCAAAACATGATCTCATGTCATGGGGGTAATGTTACATCCTACTATGAAGATACATTGGGGTACTCTTCCATAAACATGGAAACACTAACTATCGATCCTCTAAAACACTATGTATCTGCTCATCCATCAATTTTTACAGGGAGAGAATGCACCTCTGACCTAGCCAAGGGTCTCACATTCAAAAAATTGTTGGATCTCCTTCATCATCATAGAAAAAACATATCTCATGAATAAATAAATGATATAATGCACCAAATAGAACAAATCCATGTTGAGGTTGATCTCACGTAGATATACCCATAAACATAGTAAATATACCAAAGGGAGGTTCTACCCTTGCACTAAGTCATAGTCTCTACATACTTCATACAAGTCATATCAAACTCTAATTAGTGTATTCAATGACAAGGGTACATGAATCCACTCTACTTAAATCCCTAAATAATGGAATGTGGTCGGTGAAATAAGGGTGTGTCATGGTGCTAAATAAAATGAACCATGCAACCATGTAGAAAAAAATGTTTCCTAGAACCACATCTGGACAACATGGAATTTGTAATAAAAAAGAGTGAATTTGGCCACAAACTATTCCACATCCTCCCATACCCTCCTAATGTCCACCTCAATGGTCATGATCATCTCTATGGATATAAGAATCATCTTGAGGCTATACTCAGGCTACCCCATTTTCTCTCTTATGATCACTAACTGTAACAACATGTTGTTACTACCTCGAATTAAATTGCCTCAACGAAGGAAATGGAAGTGAAAATCATGGTGTATGACGACTGCATAGAATGTTTAGGCATTCTCTCCACTAATGATCATGTCATCTATAAGAAGAAAGATGTGTTCGATCCATTGGAAAAGGTCTGAGATATTCCACCCATGAAAAAAATGAGATGATGAGGGTTGGGACCTAACCTCATATGAAAAAAGGTATTATTTCCAAAAAACTAGATGCCTCAACACAAATAGCTCCTTTGGGAGGAATCTAGATGACTCACCATTATTTAAAATCTAGTTCTCACCAACATATTACTAATAACCTCTTTTGTTTGTAGTACATCAAGATATGTCTTTAGCGTAAATAGAGATACATGAAACTTGACATTGAATAAAAATCCTTTTAAAAATTCCATGACATGGCCACATCATACCAAAAATAATCGAATAAAACATAGAGGGGTCTGAAAATTTTTCTTAATGCCTTCCATGATGAAGATTCCAAATCAAATGGTAATTAGGTCTTGGTGCCTAGAAACCTTCGCAGTCAAAGAAGTAAAATCTACTCACAACTATCCTAAAAAATCTTCTTACAATACTTCTAACTCCTAAAAATCACCATAAATATTCCTAATCAAAGGGTAATTATGTCTTGGTGCCTGGAAACTATTGCAGTCAGTAAGGCTTTCAGGCCACCTCAAGTCCTTCAGGCCACTGTAAGTGCAGATGAAAAACAGCCGACCTATAAGAAACAAGCTCCACAAGTAGGATGAGTAAGGAGCATTCACCACGGAAGAAGCTAAAAGTATTTCATGAATGAGAGGGTATTTCACCTTCCATTGTTACAAGCATGTGCATGGACTGGAATTCCTAGCCAAACTACCATGCGTAGGTGGAGAGCTGATTTCACGATGAAGATGCTGGGGAGGAGCAGTTACAAGTAGTTATTGTGAGTTGTATGTATTGTTTGAAGCCTATGAGAAAATGAATTCCTCTATATATTATGGGCCATGTAATACATATGCCTAAGGGCCGTGTAAGGGTTCCACCTCACCTCTTGAAATGTGTATTATCAAAAATCCATAAAAAAATGAAGGCCTTTGGGCCGTTGGATGGACTAAATTAGAATTGTATCCCTTATTTTATAAATAATCTAGCTCTAAAACCATCACAACAATGTCCATCAAGTGTCATTATTGTAGACCACTACTCTACATCAATATACCAACACATCATCCTAGTCATCTTTTCCATCAACCTGATGAAGGAATTAACAATGATTTATTCCAAAAAAAGATCAAATTTCTAGCGATCCCAATCCGAGAATATTGAATATTTAACTTTAATTAATTAATTAATTAATATATTTTTTATGTTTTTATACTATACTAATGTAGACACATTTATAACACCAATTCTAAAAAAATGATGCATAACCCTTCCATAGGTCTCTACCCTACAACCAGTATCACAACGTTTGTTAGGATTAGTAAACAAAATATTACAAGAATCATATATTACGGGGGACCTTAATACCTATGTCTCAACTGGTCTCTCATGATTACATTTCTTATTAATCTTATATGCCCTTTTTTACCTTCTAATCCATGAATCTTTACACACGCCAAACTCCAAATTCCATCTTATCCCTTAAAAATGATCCTCCAATACCACTCATTCATGACCCACTTCTAATAATGATATCAAAATGAGGGGAGAGTTATGAGGAATTTCTATGTACCATATCCAGTAAGCCCCTGGTTAGAGACAAGCACCGAGGGTATAATAAACATTGTTATGGGAGGATTTACCCTCTAAGGAAACATGTGTAAGAGATAGATAAAAATGATACGCGAACAAAAATTTCTAAAAATATAGAAAAAAACCCAAATGAAAACATTCACTATCTTATAGTACTAAATCAACTGAAAAGGATACTACAAGTACCAAAAGGTAATGATGAAAATAACAAAGAATCCCAAACAGCTCAATTAAAATGACAAGATAGTAATATCCATCCAAATTTCCAAATTTCTTTAAATGAAAAAAATGATGATTTATATATATATAGTGATCATAATAACATACTCATTAGGATCATCCCTAGTGCCTCTCATGAAAATTAAAATAACATTCATGCTAAAGAACAGTTAACAACATTGAAACTCACTCATCACCTAATTAGGTATACTATCCTCCAAACCTCACCATTTATTACTCTGAAAACATATTATATAAGATTGTTAACATAACATAACAATGAATGATAAATCTTGTCCCTCTCCTACTTCCCATAGATTTTCCACTCTACCCCTACATCACACATCTAGAGACATCTCTCTCTAAAACAGTCCATCATCGAAATGACTCATCAAGGAATCAAAAAATTCACCTCATGCATCATATAATCAAATCATCCTGATCATATTTCCATATATAGTAACCATGTAGTTTCCAATAGACATATCTACTCATATGACATGTATCATACATCTGGTATTATACTTCAATACATCACAGCCCATGCACTGAGTGATTATCTCAAGCTAACAAAACCTATAAACATTATACCTATAAAAATCCATTGTATACTATATCTTAGAGAACATGTGTGTGAATAAACTCAATTCATATTATCTCTCTAAAAATGTATATAGGAAAACTATCAACCCTGAATAACAAAACTATTAATGACCAGGTGAAGAGAGTTGGGCCAAAGGGGGTAGTCAGCCATGCATCCTCCCATCAAGATGTCGGGGAAAACACCCTCCCACATTCCCCAGGGTGTTAGTCTCCCTTACTATCATGGGTGTAGTAGTGTATAAAATTCATAGAATATATGAGATATAATATAGCTCACAACCACACTATGGGAATAACGTAGTCCTAGACTCAACTATAGTTAACATTACTCCGACTCCTAGCTACAACTATTGAGAAAAAAATATCTCACAATCATACAAGAATTTAAAGAGCTATGTTAAATTACTTTTTTTTCATTTTATCCCCTTAATTAATTAAATACTAACATTATTCTATATTACATAATGTTTTTTTATGGAGTGAATTCCATCCTTCCAGGAGTAATCCAAACTAATATCATGGTTTATGAAGTGTAAAATATAATTTTTATTCCATCATCAACCAACCCCATGGGTTAAACATTTATTAATTATTATAATTATTTCATAATATAGGTAATGTATGAAAATAATCCTACAAAACCACCAAGAGAAAACATGTATCCAGTAACATTCAGATTCCTGAAATAGTGGGGAAAGAAATACAGATAAAAAAGGAAACCAAATATCATCCCTTTCAAAAAAATTAAAATATCTTCTTAGAAATAAAAATCACATAAAAAATTAATACCACACTCCACCCCTTCATTCATATTTGGTGTCACCCCCCACGATTGCAAATAAATCCTAATTCATATTACCATCACATCAATTAGACACAACCACATCATCTGAGCCACCCCTCCCCATATCAAATTATCCATTCAAGGATATGTCGTATTAGGCTCATAACACATGGCTCATATCTAGATCACCATAAAAAATTATCATAAAACACAATAATTTCCAACATGAAAACTGATCCCTAAAAAATATCATCCATCCTTAACATGAAAAAGTAATATAATTGATCTAAACTCAATGAAATAAACCTTCTCAATAAAATGTGAAACTTCTGCCCCAAAAATTATCCTTATCACAAAACTTCATCATATTCCATCTTGAATTAAAAAGACTCCTTATTCATGAGTTCTAAATTTGGGAAAGCTATGGAATCTAGCTCTAAAAATATATCAATAAACTAAATATGATCATATTATTAAAAAATAGTTTCATCAAACTGTGAGAAGATCCATTATCAGTTAACATGAATATTTTTTTATTATCAACCAAAAACATAAACATGATTAAGATTATTTTAAAATTACATTAACCACCTAGATGATCCCATTTAATTATACATGAATACTTGGATAAATTTGATCATAATAAAATCAAAACAATCATTGGATTAAAAACAAGCATCTTATTTAATTATTATAACAACTAATAAATATGTTATTTCATGACATTCTTTAAAAATTTAAACATGAAACTTCATTAATAACAAAAATAAAAAAATTAATAAAATGATATCATAGTATTTATAAAATTTTGAGGCAAACCACTATCACAATACGAAGCACATAAACATGGGATCACTGAAAATTTTCATTAATCTGGTTTAGTATTTGTTAGGTTACATTTGTTTCCATCAAAATGGATAAACCATGATAAATTTATGATTTCACATAAATAAATAGATTATATATGAATTTCCTTCGATAAATGTGTCAATGTTGTTCAAAAAAAATGTAACACTGTCACAATTTTATGATCACACATCCACTAGAAACTACATTCATCCATTTAATTCATAGTAATACTACAAAATAAATACCCCATGAAAATTTATTTAGAAAAAATGGAGATCAAGAACCATATCTTTAAGAGAAGAAATAGGAGGATAAAATACTGGCCATGAAGAACCTTTTAGAAAAAGAAAAAATAAATCACCATGGATCACAAAGGATCGAATATGGGAATCCAAGGATGAATTCCTAATAAAGGAATCCAAAAATTTGAAAGGGAGGGTCACTGGATCACCTAGAATTGGGACCCAAACATAGTTCTGGAGAAAACCCCTAGCACTATACCATTTAAAGGCATGTCGTTCAGGATATTTAAATACCATGAAACCCCCTATCATGATATGTACATTTAGGGCTTCAAGTGTTTCCATAAAACATTTCACCTAAAAAATTACCCCAATAATTTACACCTTATTTTAGAACCATTTAAACCATCTTACACAAGCCATTAACTAATACTAGATGATGTTAAACAATTTCACACCATTTGTTTTCCCTAATTACACATTTTAGTAGTGGAAACCCTCTATAATAACAAAATTCCATCTCCAAGCACCACATGTATTGGAAACATTAAAAGGGTCAGACTACATTTATCAGGGCCCTTGAAATTTTATCCATTATTCTTATGATTCAAAATTATAAAAATAATTAAGAATATTATGTTACAATCTCGTTTATTTTCATGTTTTCATATTCCAAATTTTTCCAGAGATAAATTTATATGAATTTTATCCTTTTAACCCCATGTATTCTCTACTAATATGAGAATTCCAAAAAAATCAGGTAATCGTATTTTTTTCAACTCCTAGGAACATAAAATGATTACGAAAATATTTTTAATGAAAATCTGACCATATATTCTCATTGGTAAGTGAACATTTTCATCCATGAAATTTACATGAAAAAACTATTTATTTTATATCAATATTTGAAATTCTTTAAAAATGTAATTTCCAAGAAATTACATATTATTTACAACTACATAAAAATAAATTATTGAAAACATATTTTGAACATTTCATTTTGAAAATTTTTAATTTTGAAAAGAATAGTCTCTTTCATTTCTTTTCTCATGTTTGAAATAATGATTATAATGTTATTTTAATTATATTTATCATATATGTAAACATTATTAAGTATTAAGATGTTTCATTGGGATATGATATTATGATTCCATCAAGTTTTCAAGATGACTTATGGTGATGATGTTCATAGGATTATTAAAAGAATCCAATTTATTTCCCCCTGGTGAGTTATGATATGATGTGATAATGAATTATATTATGTTAAAATAAAATTTATTAATCTATATGGATTATGATTAAATCATGATTATGTGTTTATTTATCTTATTTATTTTCATGTGTTACTGTGAGATGGTATGCTGAATGTGTCATGATCTTCTTATATGCATATGTATGGTTTTAATCATGGGATATAGTGTCCTGGAATTATATATACCTCTAATGAATTAGATAAATAATGATATATAGTGAAATAATAATGACTATAATGGGGAGTGGAATATATTTAGTATGGGTATCTATCCAATATGAATGTATTGGTAGTAAATATTTTCTATGAAAACAGTTGACTTGAATGTGAACCTCATCGATTAAGATATCCTATGAAATAATCATTGATTGATGAAAATATTTTCTATGGCCATATGTGTGATACAAGAATATATATTATTCTTTTGATATGTTCTTATAGGTTAGGATTTATTATTAAATATATTTTATCCTTATGTCTTATTTCCTTAGATTGGAAAAAGAATTATTCTATAATTCATGATTAATGATAATTAACAGAATATGTATTAAATTATTATATTTTGATTATGTTCCCACACCTTTAGGTTTACTCCCACTTATTATCATTGGTTGATATCTTCCATGTTAACCCATACTAAGAAACAATTCTATCACTATATAGTATTTACATTCCCTAGGTTGTGAAAAGTGTTTAATTTAGGTTATCTCTACGTATTTTACTATGGGATAATAGCTATGCCCGAGATGTTAAAGATTATTCTTGAATTAAAAAGATTATATATATATTATTCAAATGAAGTACATAATTATAGTTTTATAGAGTGTTTTTTATGGGATGTATTTAATATTCATTTAAAATTGTGTAATATTAATATATTTTATTTTTGTGATAACTCAATTCCATTGTAAATGGTGTTTCTCGTATCATACCCATCTCCAAAAATAAGAAAATATTTCCTGTATATGGGAGCGAGAAAATATTTGATATACGAAATAACATTAAAACAAATTTTAAGAGTTTATATCACTATAATTAATACACTTTTATACCCCCTTTCCACAACATCAAAGATGATAAATAGTATTATGTAATTGATGAGTGGGGAGTTGGAATCCCATGTCATTTCATCTATAGACCAAACCATAGGTCAGTATTCTATTAACATGAAAATTCAAAATTAGAGATGAGGGGAAAGGGATGGAATATTAACAATCAAAAAAGAAACTACTATTAGTATTGAAAATTTAGTGATAGAAAAATATTTTAGAATAGAAATTCTAATCGCCTTGTGAGTATCCAAGATCACATAGTGATGCCCCTATATATTTACACTAACCTCACATAGTTTTTATATATTTATCTATGTAATTTAAATATTATCATTTCTACCAATAATTATTCACAATGTTAATATTGATTCATAAATAATTCCTTTGATTTTAGAACATTAAATTTCAGTAGATTCCCATAACTGTGCTTCAATGGAAATTAGCAAAGTTCCCTTATTCTTGATTATTATAGAGGGGTTTTTTTTCTGAAGAGTTCTCCATAATAATCTGATGTATTGAAATATTATATAACATATGGAGGAATATATTTATTCATCAAATGATCTATTTAAGATTCTTCTCATGTGGGATATATGATTTTCCTCACTGTCATGCAATTAGTTAATTCCTTGACTCCAATTTAATCTTAAAATTAATTATAATCTGAAAATTAAATCAACAAGTTGATTTTAATCCCAAAATTTTTAGCCTACCAATGCAAGGATTTAATGCATTTTAAATACCACATTTTTCATGGCCTTTATAATCATTGATATGTAATAACTATTTCCATTGTTATTTGTGATGTAGCACTAGAGATATGAGAGTTCATATACTACTATAATACTAACTCTCATGCGGGGATTCATACATGAGGATTGGATTTTCTAGGTTCAATATTATTAGTGATTGGTGAACATAGTGAATCTAACATAACCCCATGGTTATATCCTAATATGATATTAGTGTGGATTGATTATAATTTAATATGGACTAATAAAATTTATTCATAAATGAGGGTATGATTACTTATTTATTATGAAATCATTCTTTCCAGCATTATGTTTCAAAAATGCCAAAAAATGAATTTTTATTTATTAAAATCCTTCAATAAATACTTTTAATGTCACCCAACCCTTTTTTTATTTAAACAACATCATATTTATAAAATTCACAATACTTTTTGGTTAGTTTAATCATTCATATCTATGGATTTAATAACATTTAGTTACTAATTATAACTAAACATCCAAAAAAATACCTAATATCAATACTTTCATTTATATAATTTCAGAAAAAAAGAATAAATCATTAAAACCCATGATTAAAATCCATTCAAAATAAAAATCCATTTTATTTAGAATATAATTAAAATGAGATAATTTCCCAAATTTGGACACAATTAGAGTGATATTTGATGATAATAAAAAATAAAAAAGATCATTCTTTGTTATTATTTTTCTGTCATGTTTTTATATTCTACATTATCATTATCATTTAATGATCCATGGTTATAATTTAATGTCTCATTTTCAACAGGGTATGATTTCCTTATACCCTTTCCATTTGCCTTAATTATATGACAATAACATCATGGTTTTTACATTCTCACTACATTATTACATTCCTTATAATTAATAATGTTTCTATAAAGGAATCCTCAAGTGTTTTCTACCCATAATGATTTTCTACTACTTTTTATGTTTCCCCATATTTATAGTGTTTTCATTATAGTGAATTAACATAGTAAGAATCATGTTATGGATTTTTATGATGAAATAAATATTTTATTGTTTATAAAATCAAGTATGTATATAATATCCCATGATAGAGGGACTTTTGTTTTTTGGAAGTGTTTTATAATATTGATATGATATGTTTAATAATGTAAAAATATTTTTTCTGTATGGATTTATTGTTTCTGATATGATGAAATCATTTAAAACATTGTATATATGTCACTAAATATATAATTGTGGGTCTAGGGGATCTTAAATTGATCAATTATTGGAAACATTTATTTATTAGAAAAAATATGTAGGATGATTGGTTGATTATATCCTTTTGTATTTATTAGTTTTGTTCATATTTATTCCATGATTGATAGTAACATGAATGATTTTGATTTGTATAATTTGAATGGTAAAAATTACATCATTTAACATTGATTTAAACTATATCACTTCTTGTATAATATGTAATTCTATGTAAACAATGTATTTTTATTTTCTAGTAGTGGATGTGAATATATTAGTTTTAAAATATGAATGTGTATATGATAAATCCATTAAAATGGGATTTTCGAGTAGGAAATGTATACGAAGAAACCTTTAGATAGGAAAAGTATAATTTAATATTCTTGTGATGAATGATGGGGAGATTATTTGATTGAATACTAAAAAACTAGGTTTATCCAATGCTATGGATTTAAGAGAACTAGCTAAAAGCATAATTAAATACCCCCTTAATCAACGCAAGGAACAAACCTGTTAAAGGGGGGTCTGTATCGATTTTTTTATTACTGTGAAATGGGGATCATTATATGTTCTTGTAATAAAGTGATGATAAACACCTCCACTTTATCATCACTAAAAATAAATAACATGTTAAGGGTGGGCCCTTATCGGTGCTAGAAAATAATAGATCATAATGGAAAACCCTTTATTAACGCTTTTATTCTAGAATTAATAAAGGGAATATATCAAAAAATATATGTTTCATTTAAAATAATATATTTATATATTTATATATTTATATTTATATAAATAGAATTTTTTTTGGAAATATGTTTCAGATAAGGACGAATATGCATTTACATTTAATATATATTGTATTTTATGAAAATATTCTATAAAATAATTAAAAATATGTTATTAATTTATAATTTTCAAATTATTATAAACTAATAGTCAATTAATAACAATTTTAAGATAAAAAATAAGGATATTAGTAAAAGATCTAAAATATGTTGAAAACATAACATGAAATTCAAATGATCATAAATTTTGATCCCAGTGTCTATTAAGACTATTCCACATATCAAAGCAATGAATATGATAATATATATGTCCTATTGATAAGGATAACCCTTAGTCATAATTATGCGGCCAAAAAGAGTTTCATAATTATTCTAAAATTGAGTTTTTATTCATGTTACCATAATTTTTTAACATTTGATAGAATTTCATCCTCATTTTAGGTTGTATTTTGATCATTTTTAGAGGGGACTGAATTGATTTCCAGGTATTACATTCATATTGGTATTATGGTTTTGAAATTTTAATTTTTTTTCAAAATTCATTTTATTTTATAATTAAATATATTCATAATTTTTTATATTTACATATAGTAAATCTCATGTATAAATACATATATCAACCTATTTATGAAAAAAAATTATTTTTAAATATAGAAATTAACTATTTATTATTTATTTTATTTAAAATTAAAAATTTCCATTTTATACAAAGAAAAGATACTTGACATCATTTTAAAGAGTATCTAGTCTCATAAGAAAGGTCTTGTGATCAAATCCAAGTGTGTGTGGGTATCATTGGTAGTCTTATAATAATTTTGAAGCACTCATAAAATCTATTTACTAGAATTGTTAAAGGCTTAATTTTCAGTACTTATTTGAGAATATTAATTTTTTGTTTTTTTAATTATTTTTCCAATACAGGTTTTTCTAAGACAAGGAAAATGAGTGGTAAATGGTTCTATATAACATCCATACATTTTAAAAATTATTTCCAATAATATCTAATTTATTTTTTCGGGAAAGTAATCATGGTATTCTCTTTAGTAAATTGTAGATTTAGAATCTGAAATCTAAAACCATTCATCATTTAGACTGTGTGTGACACCAAAGTTAGAAGAAGCGAAATTATAAAAATTCAACCATATGTTAAATTTTTTGTATATACAATAGAATATGAATTTTTTTTAAATGTATTAATTAGTTACCGGAATGAAAAAGATGATTGTGGAGTTGATAAAGGAATGTGGGTTATTAAATGATCTTTATTAGATGTCTTTAAGAATAATTTTCTAGATGAAAATTTTCATGATGATTTAAACCAATCCAAACTTATAGAAATTATTTCTTTTTTTTCAATGATTATTTATATTTTTTATATAGTATTAATCTAACTGGTAATTCCCATCAAGACTCCATATTTGATCAATGATAATATCGATAGTGATCACCAAATATTTACATTAATCGTCACTTATATAAAGTCTTTTAATGTACATATAAATATACCAAATTGGATAAATTACTCTTTATAGTTCAAAGAGAAAAACTATTACTAAAATGTAAACCATAATTTAATCTATAACAACACATCTATGATGGAATAATATTATAAACAATCTATAGTGCGTGAAATAAATTAACAATATTAATTAATGATTGCTAAAAGATTATGATAAATCCTTATCCCCCAACCAGATGATAAAAATTGAGGACATGTTTATCATAATGTTTAAATAATAAATCCCCAATCATAATTATCCAGTAATCATGCTCTGTCCCTAACTAACATAGCTTAAAAACTATAACAACAATTTTTTTTAAAAGATTAGTCTAAAGTAGGGGATGGTATATTCACATATATCATAGACCATTACCTGAGGAATAATATCCAATTAAATACCATGTATGAAAAATAAAAAATGTAGTAAAATAATAATATATGGGTTTTTATCAAAAAAAACTAGCCAATGTTATTTTTTTACAAAAAACTTTCAGTAATTTATCTCATACATATTGCCTCAAAAGGTAATTTTAAAATTTATATTATATTCAATAAATCATATTATTATAACTTATATATAAATGTAACTAGATTGTAATTTTCACATAGATCACTACATGTATCACTATTTGATTTATAAAATATATACTATAATGCAAACGATTAAAATAAAGAAGATACCTTCTAAACCAACTCTAATTATCTAGTATCATGTATTCCCTCTAATACATAATATGTAGTGTCCACCCTATAATCAAAACCATATCACATTTATTACACATTATAAATGAATCCATATATTTTATAAGCCAATTTGTTATTCTAAGGGAGGGTTTACTAGGTCAATGATACAGATTTTTTAATGGATTAAATTTTATATCTTACCCAAAAACATTGTATCAGGTGGTCAGATTCTTGGAAAATTATACTCCCACTATTAATGTAGAATGCAAATTTGTTAATAAATAACTTATATAATCCCTAACACATGATAGTGTTTTTTTATAATTCAACATAGTCACAATGGGATATATATATATATATATAAATTAGGTCATCTAGTCCATGTGACTTTCCAAAAGATATGGATGAATTGTCAGCTTAATTATTTTTAAATCCCTGCTAACTAGTCCACTTGAACATAAAATGTTATAGATTAGGTTATATAAAGAAGAATAAAAATTATAGGTTTACTAGTTTAAAAAACTATCCTAGTAACTAGGTTTACAAGTCTAAATGAAAGTATTAACATTATATCACAACTAAACCAATGAAAATAGAAGCATTAAGATAAAATAATATATATTAAAAATACATGTAAATTCTATATATTTATCAATATATGTTTTCACATTTATTTTTATAAATGACTCTAGAATAAAACCATTTTTTTATAACATCTACAAAAACACAAGCTAATCAATGACCTGTTGAGAAAATATTTCACATAATTAGGTTATCCTATCATCATTTTGAAAAAAAACTATTACTACTCCCCAAATTATCAAAGAAAGATGCATATAATTTTAAAACCCACATGTGATACAAAATTTTATGGAAATGTGAGTATTAAAATATATGTTATTATATCATACCACAAATCTCAATCAAAGAGTATATGAAAAACTATAACACATCTCATGTTCACAATATCAATACATAAAAATACAATATCATTTCAATTTCATGGCAGTCCCATGTTTCTTGTAGATATTACTTATCATTATTATCATTAAAAGATAAACATTATACTCATATTATGGTTATGAAATAATACTACCCATTTGAATCTCTTCAAAATCATTTTGATTCCCACAATACAGTGTAATTATTCATCACTACTCCCATCACATAAATAATATCATTTACCCTTTGTAGAAAAACAAATAAAAGGAATACAATTTTGGTATTCACTGTTGATCCCATTGAATTATTAATACAATAAACATTTATCATATAAGTCATCTAATAATGAACAATTACACTCATGTTTAAAATGAATTATAAAAATTCATCAATATTAATGGATTCAACTATACAATTGATGTATCCATTATTGACTATTTGAGAAAAAATAAAGTACTAACTCCAAAAAATTCTATGCTACTTCATAATAAATATTTATTTTTATTAATATAAAATACTATAAATACTCTTCAAACATATCCATCTGCCCATAAAATATCACTTTTGTGATCTATGGAAAAAATTATTCATATCAATTTTATGAAATTTATATTTTCACGTCATGAAATAACGATGTTATTTTATAATTTATATAGCATAATATTTAAAAATATTTTAATATTTATATACCTTACTAGTAATATATGTGTTTGTGTGTGTCATGACTCGTCCTCGGGGCCTGTGCCGTGACTACCCCAACCCCGCCTTCCATATGCTGGGGGCTGGAGACTAGCACCAAAGGAGTAAATTCCAATAATTGGGAAGGCATTTCCTTTATAAAAGTCAACAAAACACCATAGTGTACAAGTAGAATTAATACTCTAAGTACAAAATAAAGTGCTTAAAAGTAAATGGGCCAGAATACAAACCCAACAGAAATGACATCTACAACTGAACGAAAGTACAGTATAAAAATCATGCAACTGGAAGAACAGAAGTAGCTCCAAGGTCATCTACCTCGTATCCTACCTGAAGGGTAGGTACAGATAGTGCAGCTCCTGGATCGTCCACCACGGATCCTACCTGAAGGGTCGGTACAAATAGCCTCTACAATGCTCTCGCCCATCAACCTCCTCCGAGTATCGTCTCATCGTGAAGTCCTCCTCCGGATACTGACTCGTCGTGAGGTCCACCTCTGGGTACCGTCCAGTCCTCAAACACTTGCCCTCTGTCAGGGCTGTCCATTGTCTGCATCCAACACAACGAGGTGCGGGCATAGCCCTTGCAGTGGTGAGTAAAACGATACTTAGTAGGGACCCCGAGACCCTCAAGGTCTCACTAAATCCCACAAGGATAACCACAAAGAAAGATCTCAACATATAACCTCTACTTAGGTATCTGCCCATACATATACCTAAGTTATCATTTAACCCATCTCAATCATGAGGAAAACACAATGGTTATTGACTCAGCTCAAACTAGGATTTTATTCATGATTTTGAAAACACGGCTGCTGGAGAACTCCTCCTCTGTCGAGTACAGTGGGTATGCCGCTACAACCAAGCATGCCCCACTAACTATGGACTGCTGAAGTACTCCAACTGTCGAGTACAGTGGGCCTACCGCTGCAACCAAGCGCATCCCACCATGCGTCTACCACTATAACCAAGCGCACCCCTCATATCCTACAGAGGTACTCCTTTTGTCAAGTACCATGGGTCTTCTGCTACAACCAAGCGCACCTCCACCGTGGGTCTGCTTCTACAACCAAGCGCACCTAACTTGGCTATCCAAATGACTCTGATACGATCGATCAGCAGTCGTCAAGTCTCAGCGAGCTACTAGGTCTCTACACATTAATATCTCGTCACTGGGAGGGTCCACTCCACGAGCTACTGGTCGATACTCCAAGTATCACAATTTTCTACAAAGAAATATCCCAAGGGTCAGCCACATCATAAGAAACTGAATACAACAGACGGTGCGTCAATCGTACGCCCGGTCTGTGTGTTATCAGCCTTTTCATATCGGGGCCCCAGTTGGTTTCGTGTACGAACCAACCCGACCATATCTAAACTGTACCCCAAACTCTAACAGGGTATACTCATTGGGACAGTTTCTCAACGTGATCACCAATGCCACTGAGGGTCCGTCAAACGGACGTCAGGTTTAAAAGTTATCAGCTTTTCCAATCCAGGGGTCTGGTTGGATTTTGGGTACATTCCAACCCGGCCTTACTCCAAATGCATCCAAAACCCAGGTGAAGTATTCCAAAATTTTCATCTAATCAAGAGGAATCCAACAAAGTCGACGAGACATCTATCAGATGTCCGGAGCTCATGTTATAAGTGTTTCTACTCCGAGGGCTCGGTTGGTTTCGTGTTCGAACAAACCTGGAAGTACACAATATTCTCCGAAACCTTAATTGTAATATACTAAAATGATCGTCTTTATCCAAGTATCACTACGCAACTGAAGGTGCGTCGATCGGAAGTCCATAGCACAATATATGGGCAAAATACCGGATGTAATCCGAAAATGGGGGGTATGGGCCCGGTACGACCCGGTAAGGCGCGGCCTGACCCGGCTGGCATGGCCCGGCCCAACTGGGTGTGGCCCAGCCCGTTCTGCGTAACCCGGACCAGCCCGGCCAGGTGGTAGGGTGGCTTGGCCAGCGAGCTGAGCGGGGGAAGTGGTCCCCCACGGCCTTTGCGCTCTGCGGATTCCGCGAGTGCCTCGTCCTGCTCCCCCCGGACCCCACGCGGCTGCAGGATCTAGCCACCTACTGCGGCGGCTTCAGCCACAGCGGTTCCTCCTGGCAGCACACTGGGGCGCCACCACACCAGCAACCCGTGCCGCCGGTGATGTCCGTGGGCCAACAGAGTTGCTCCGGTGGTCCATTTTCAATTCCATCTACGCCGGTGTTCATCTCGGTCCCGTACATTACTGAGAAGGCCTCAAATCCCTGTTTCGGTCCCGTTCATTCACCACTGTCAATCCACGCACCAACAACAATCTACGGAGGGTTCTTGGTTCATGTTTGTTTGGCCCGCACCCTCCGCATTAGGTGTTATAAAATTGAAAACATTTAAACACATGATTCTAATCATTGACAAGGGTATAATTCACATAAACACAAAATACGAAAACCCCCTACCTCGAAATTTACATTGCATGTCTTCGAGTCGCGGAATTTTAATGTCACGGTAGTTGGGTGTCTAAGAAGAACAGTATCGATTCCGTCGATGTCAGAAGAAGAAGAAGAACGTTGTTTTTGGCGTCGGTCTCCACGGTCGGCGTCTCCTTTCTTGTCGCGAAAGAGAAAGTGGATGGAGAATTCCGGGACTACCATGTCGATGTCCTTCTTCGGAGAGGTAGCATTCTTCAATGAAGGAGTTGAAGTTCTAAAAACGAGGGATTTCTTCTACAATCATTAACACAACCCACTAACCACAAAAATAAAATAAGCTCCACTTATTTTATTAAGTCAGTTCATGATTTTAAAATTTAAAAACTCAAATCCATTAATTGAATCAATGTGTTGGCTTGATTAAATGAGAGGATAGGAAACATCACGACAATAAAGGAGGAGTTCATGAGTTATACAACTTAAGTGGGGGGTTTTGAAGAGTTTGGAATGTGAGGGGTTGGGTTTGTGTGGGCCCCACCCCACCTTTATCCTCCCAAGGTTAGTTAACAACAAGTGGGTCCCACCCCCAAATCCCTTACTTAGGATATAACTACTTAGATAAAAATAAATAAAATTGTAATATAATTTTATTTTATTCCTCAGTAAAACCACATTTTTAACAACTCCTCCCGAGAAAACACACCTTCGAAAAAGGTGCTCCTAAATAATTATCGGCACTGCGGTTTCATCGGTGCCCTCAGAATTTGATTCCGAGCACCAAATTAAAATTTAGAAAAACCCGCTCGTTCGTTCACTGAACATACCCTAGATAAACTTTAAAAATTGATTCCGGGCACACCGGGCCTCAGAATCAGGTTCCATTACAAACTACGTACTCGTAAAATTCCAAAGAAATTAAGAAAAAAATTTCCTTGAAATTTCTGGGTCATTACATTACTCCCACCTCATGTATTTACATCTACGTAAAGCTTTAACACAATCTAGGGATAAAAAAGTGGTACTGAGCATGCATCGGAGCCTTCCGCTCCCATTTTCTCTTCTGGAAGGCCTCGTGCTGCCAATGAAAGTGCACAAGAGGAATCAACAGTCCTCAAAGGATCCGCTCATGTCGATCCTCAACCTCTATTGGAACCCCACAAAAGTCACCCCATCACCAAAGTCATGCTCCCCATGGTCGATGATATATGAAGGGTTGTGCCCGTATCTCCTCAAGTGAGATACGTGGAAGTTGTCGTGCACCTGCTGCAACTGTGGTGGATGGGTCAAGTGGTAACCCACCTCCCCTACCCTGCTGAGGACATTGAAGGGTCCGATGAAGTGTGGAGATAACATTCCGCCTCATCCAAAACTCTATAATTCCACATCGAGGTGAGACCTGTAAGAAAACGTGGTTTCCATCCTCGAACTCTAGTGGTCTCTGCCTCCTGTCAGCATAAGACTTCTTTCGGTTACGAGCTGTCCTCATCCGCTCCGGGATGACCTGGACCTTTTCTGTCGTGGCCTGGACCATATCTAGTCCCACAAGAGCTGCTATGATTTCTTCTTTTCCGATAAGCGAAATCTGGTCTCATCCCCTAGATGATCCACATTCTTTTCCTAATACTGTCAATCCGGACATGAGTGATGCATTCATTCCAATGACGACATCGTAAGGCCTCGACATTACTACCAAGAGATCCAATTGCCACTCTCGCCTCTAAGGGTCGATTCACACTGTCGGCATCAGCGTGAGGTAATTGGGTTTCCTCCAGTAGGAATCTTGAATGTGAGGGTCATGTCAACAGTTTTAACCAGGACCTCTTAGTACACAAAAATGAAGGAAGAAAAAGTCACAAGGACAAGTGTCTTTTATTACTGAAGATCAAAGTACAAAGAAACACAACAATGACATCAAGGAAACTAGAAGCACCCAGATCAATGGTCACATTCCTAGAACAAGTTCATATCTTGTCTGCAAGCTTCTGGAGCTCTGTAGTCGTATGCTTCTGCTGCCTGAAGCTGACCTCTCCCAAGTCCACATGTTCCATGTGGTTGGGGTGGACCTCCTGGTGGTGGTGGTGGTAACTCCTCAAAGCATCATCCACCTCCATCTGCATGGCCATCTCCCCTCTCTCTGTCTCCTGTTCCTTGAAGTCTGCCTCAATCAATCCTCTGCCTCAACTGGGGAGGTCCTTCGTTTATCTGCTGGTCATCTGTATGGCGGTTCGGACAGTCACGTGCCATGTGACCAACCCTGCCGCAAGAGTAACACTGTCCGCTCCTGGTAAGTCGCTCGCCACCCTGGGTGCCTCACACACACGATCTTGTGTCATGCGGTCGACCACCTGTAGGTCTGGTCCTCTTGGACCTCTGCATCACCTATCTACTAGCCGCTGCAGAAGACACTGCTACATGTCGGCTAGTGGTGGGTCTTACTACTAGAGATACCTCAGTAAGGAAACTCTCCACTTTGAGGGCTCACTCCAACACCCCTATCTGTGTCGGGATGCTATGAGAAACAACAGAAGCTCTAATCTCTCACCTGAGCCCCTGCTCGAAGGTCCCGGCCCTGAAGAACGGGTCCCATACCATATCCGTGGAGTAGTGCGAGAGCTCTGTGAACCTCGCTGAGTACTGCGCCACCGTAATTATACCCTACTGTAGATGCATTAGCTCTTGTATATGCACCGCTCGAAGTGTGGATGGTACAAACTCTGCCCGGAACAGGCTCTTGAAGTCTTCCCACAGAAGTGTCGCCTCGTCATGCATATGGAGTATCAGGCTCCACCATCTGCCTGCTGCTGCCTGAAGAAGGCTAGCAGTAAGGATCACCATGACGTCTGTTGGCATACCTACTAGCCTAAAGAATCTCACCATAGCCTCCAGCCAATCCTCAGCAGCCTGTGGGTCCATCTGTCCCCTGAACCTAGGCGGCCTCTAGCGCTGGAACTCGTGCAGTGCGCTCAAGCAACGTGCACTCTCTACTGTTGGGGCTGGTGGCATCGGTGGCCCAATGGGTGGTAGTACCGCTGGTGCCTCCGCTGGTGCGTCAACTGGAATAGGTCCCTATACTGAGGCCTCGTCGCTCGACATTCTGTCAGTAGGTACAACTCTCTGGGGTCTAGATGGTTGTCCACATGGAGGCATTTTGAACAAAACAAATGTGACACGGTCAAATGATATATACCTGGTGAGATGACCTGGTTTGAGCTTACTTTTAAAAACTTTTGGAAACACACACGCAATCCGTGTTTTCATGCACACAGTTGGAAATCAGTTTTCAGGGTCCTGGTGTATGGATATATCGGTCTCCCGCACCAACACTAGACTCCATGAACTGAAAACCATACTTGGTACCCTTATCATTATTTCATCATTGAAAGAAAATATCAGAGTTATATGTTCTGCGGTAGAACTGACTCCTCTGATACCAATTTTTCACGACCCGTCCTCGGGGCCCATTCCGTGACTACCCCAAGCCCGACTTCCGTAGGCCAGGGGCTGGAGACGATCATCAAAGGATTAAATTCTGATAATTGGGAAGGCATTGCCTTTATAAAAGTAAAAAAACACCACAGAGTACAAGCTGAAATAATACTCTATGTACAAAATAAAGTGCTGAAAAGTAAATGGGCAAGAATTAAAACCCAACTGAATGTACAACTACAACTGAATGAAAGTACAACAGAAAAGAAAAGCAGGTGGATGAATAGAATCAGCTCCTAGGTCGTCCACCTCATATCCTACATGAAGGGTAGGTACAGATAGAGCAGCTCCTAGATCGTCCACCATGGATCCTACCTAAAGGGTAGGTACAGATAGCCTCCACAACTCTATCGCCCGTAAACCTCCTCTATGTATCTTCTTGTCATGAAGTACCTCTCTGGATACTGACTCGTCGTGAGGCCACCTCCGGGTACCGTCCAGTCCTCAAACACTCGACCTCTGTCAGCGCTGTCCATCGTCTGCATCCAACACAACGAGGTGCGGGCATAACCCGTGCAGGGGTGAGTACAACGATACTTAGTCGGGACCCCGAGACCCTCAAGGTATCTCTAAATCCAACAAGGCTAACCACAAAGAAAGATATCAACAGATAACCTCTACTTAGGTATATGCCCATACATATACCTAAGTTATCACGTAACCCATCTCAATCATGAGGAAAACACAATGGTTATTGACTTAGCTGAAACTAGGATTTTATTCATGATTTCGAAACCATGGATGCTGGAGAAATCCTCCTCTATCAAGTATAGTGGGCCTTTTGCTACTACCAAGCACGCCCCACTAACATTGGACTGCTGAAGTACTCCACCTGTCGAGTACTATGGGCCTGCCGCTGCAACCAAGAGCATCCCACCATGGGTCTTCCGCTACAACCAAGCGCACCCCCTCAAAGCCTACAGAGGTACTCCTTCGGTTGAGTACCGCGGGTCTGCAACTACAACCAAGCACACCTCCACCGTGGGTCTTCTGCTACAACCAAGCGCACCGCACTGGGCTATCCGAATCACTCTGATTCAATCGATCAGTAGTCATCAAGTCTCAGCCAGCTACTAGGTCTCAGTACTCTGCTAGCTCATCACCGGGAGGGTCTGCTCCATGAGCTACTGGTCGATACTCCAAGTGTCACAATGTTCTACGAAGAAGTATCCCAAGGGTCAGCCACATCATAGGAAACTCAACACAATAGACGGCGCGTCAATCAGACGCCCAGTCTGTGTGTTATCAGCCTTTTCGTCCCTGGGCCCCATTTAGTTTCGTGTATGAACCAACCCCACCTTATCTCAACTATACCCCTAACTCTCATAGGGTATACTCATAGGGAACGTTTTTCAAATTGATCACCAACGCCGCTGACAGTTCGTCAAACGGACGTCCCGTTTTGAAAGTTATCGGCTTTTCCGTACTAGGGGCCCAGTTGGATTTTTGGTACAATCCAACCAGACCATACTCCAACTACGTCCAAACCTCAGGTTAAGTATTCCAAAATTTCCATCTCATCAAGAGGAATCCAACGAAGTCGACGACATCTCAATCGGACGTCCAGATTTCATGTTATAAGCATTTCCGCTCGGAGGGCCCTATTGGTTTTGTGTTCGAACCAACCCAGATATAAAAAAAGTTCTTTGAATCCATGATTTTAATTTACCAAAATTACTATCTCGATCCATGTATCGCTACGAAATTGACGGTGCATCGATCGGAGGTCCGTAGCCCAAGATATGGGAAAAAGACCGGAAGTGATCCAAAAATGGGGGGTATGGGCCCGGTACGACCCAACCCACCCCCCATGGGTCAGCCCGAACTGGGAGACCCAACCCATTTCTGGGTCCGACCCAGAAGGGCGCGGCCCAGCCCGGTCCGCGCAACCCGGACCAGCCTGGTCTGGTGGCACACTGGCTCGGCCAGTGAGCCGAGCGGGGGACGCGGTCCCCCGCGGCCTTTGTGCTTCGCGGACTTGGCGAGCACCGCGTCCTGATCCCCCCAGGATCCCACGTGGTCGCGGGATCCGGCCGCCTGTGGCCGCGGCTTCAGCTGCGGCGGTTTCTCCTGGCAGCACGCTGGGGCGCCGCCAGTGATGTCCGCGGGCCACCGGAGTTGCTCCAGTTGCCCGTTTTCAATTCTGTCTGCGCCAATGTTCATCTCGGGTCCCGTACTTTACTGCGAAGGCCTCAAATCACTGTTGAGGTCCCGTTCCATCACCGTCGTCAATCCGCGCACCAACAACAATCGGCGGAGGGTTTTTGGGTTGTGTTTGTTCGGATTGCACCATCCGCGTTAGGTGTTATCAAATGGAAAGCATTTAAACACATGCTTGTAATCATTGACGAGGCTATAATTCACATAAACACAAAATACGAAAACCCCCTACCTCAAGATTGACGTCGCATGTCGTCGAGTCACGGAATTCAAACATCGCAGTAGTCAGGTGTCGTGGAAAAATGGTATTGATTCCATCGACGTCAGAAGAAGAAGAAGAATGTTGTAGTTGGTGTCGGTCTCCATAGTCGGCGTCTCCTTCCTTGTCACGGAAGAGGAAGTGGATGGAGAATTTCGGGACTGCCAAGCCGATGTCCTTCTTCGGAGACGTAGCGTTCTTCAATGAAGGAGATGAAGTTCTACAAAACTAGGTATTTCTTCTCCAATCATTAACACAACCCACTAACCTCAAAAATAAAATTAGCTCCACTTATTTTATTAATCCATGTCATGAGTTCAATATTTAAAAACTCAAATCCATTAATTGAATTAATGTGATAGCTTGATTAAATGAGAGGAGAGGAAAATTCACGACATTAAAGGAGGAGTTCATGAGTTATAGAGCTTAAGTGGGGGGTTTTTAGGAGTTAGGAATGTGAGGGGTTGGGAATATGTAGGACCCACCCCACCTTTATCCACCCAAGGTTAGTTAACAACATGTGGGTCCCACCCCCAACTCCCTTACTTAGGATATAACTACTTAGAGAAAAAGAAATAATATTGTAATATAATTTTATTTTATTCCTCACTAAAACCACATTTTTAACAACTCCTCTCGAGCTAACGCACCTTCAAAAAAGGTGCTCCTAAGAAATTACCGGCGATGTGGTTTCATCGGTGCCCTCAGATTTCGATTCCGAGCACCGGATTAAAAGTTAGAAAAACCTGCTCGTTCATTCACTAAACGTACCCAAGCGAAAAATCAAAAATTGATTCCGGGCACACCGGGCCTCGGAATCAGGCGCCTTCAGAAACTGCATACTTGTAAAATTCCAATGAAATTAAGAAAAAAATTCCCTTGAAATTTTTGGGTCTTTACAGTGTTTGTTCTGATATACATAAGGGTGTGTAAAACAATCATTAGTAATAATTAACTAATAAATATATATACATTACAAAAGATAATATGTAACACTATATATTTTTTGTGTAAAATTCCCTTTAATAAATCCCATGTGTGTGATTACTTGTCATACAAAAAAACACCAAACCAAATTCAATAACTCCTTCTTTCATTAATATTGAGTGTTACTATAAATAATTTAACAAATGGAAATACATTAAATGCAGTATAGTTATGATATAAATAGAAAACTTTAAAATTGAATACAATAGAATATTAATATAAATAATATAAGATCAAAATATTCTTGATCATAATAACTAATAGAGAGCATACCACTAATGATAAATGTGGACTAAATGGAAAAAATTAAAAATATCATAAATATTTTGGAATGAAATGAACTAATTGAAATAATAAATCCTTGAGATGTATGGATGGTTATTTTTTACAGTAAAAATATATAGTACGGACATTGGAAATATTGACCAGAAGAGATAATCCTATTATAAATATTTTCATCGGACATAGGAACCTTTTATATAGATATTTCATACAATGATACTGTTATTGAAATATTATTACCATTTTAAAGAAATTACTAATGGTTTATATATCATATATTTAATAGGAATAGTAAATAACTAATATTAATTAAGTAATTGAGGTATAATAATTAATAAAAACATAATTATTCATAATATAAGAAATTGATTTTTTAAACGTAAAAATTGTTTTACTAAAGAATCCAATGTTTCATATTTGATGAAAAATTTACATGTTTTGATTTCACATGTGGTAAAATTGAATTTAAATTTTTCATATGGGATTAGAAAATAGGTAAAAGGATTAATTTACATTTTTGGTGGAAAATTAAGCTACTATATAAATATTAAATTATGAAAGAAGATAATAAAAAAAAGAAAATACAATATATTTTAATAATTATTTATAAAATATATGAAATCCAAAAACATTTATCAATTATGGATTAAATATCATCAAGAACTATTTCTTACCACATATAGTCTGGTTCTAGATTAAAATTATCTTTTTTAACCTTTAAAAGAAGAGAAAATAAATTTATATCCACAAAACATATTTATAAAAGGTAATCTCCACTACCTATCCAAAAAATAAGTTATTCTATTTCTTCATTAATTCCCTCAAAATTTAAAAATTATAATGTCCTAAATCATATTCGGTAGAAAATGAATTGAATAAGCCTAACCAAATCCATCATCATTAATGAAGTCTTTTAGAGAAAAATAACCTATCAATATATGCAAAAAGTTCTCATCAATCTAGTTCATTTATCATATAATTTAAAATAAAAATAAGGTTTATTCAACTCCTTAAACAAGTAAAATTATAATAATTATTTTTTAATAAAAATGGTATTACAATAATATAACATTATTTTTTTGGATTTTAATTTTTACAAAATTTTAATCTTTGGGTTGGTTCATCCACCTAAACCTATTTTGTTATATATTTCTTTAATTATTTTGGTTGTTGAATATCAAAAAATAAATTCAATTGATATACGATATTAATAAATATACAATTTTATGAATTTGGTCACAAAATTTAGACATGAAAATTAATATACCCTAAATCAAAACACTCTATTATTAGTAATTTTTCACTAAATGGGATGATTGTTAATTCTGTTGATATTAAATATTCCCATATATTCTGAAAAAATGAACATCATATTTTATAAATAATTTTATCATTATGATTTCATTACCTTCACTACACTATTGAAGATTAACATATAAAAAATAATGATAATTGATATCACCATTCCAATATAAGGATCATAAATTGGACAAAACTAACATCTGATAATGACATAATCATTAAAAGTTTAGTATATAACAAATGAATATAATTTATTATTATTAGGGTTTATATGTGTTCAGAAGGTTGTAATATTATATATTATGAATTATTTTCTATTATACATGGATTTAGAATACATTTTTTGATGGTGGTAGTAAATGTAAGTGTTTTTGACAAAATAACTTTTCTAATTTTGATAAATTATTATTAGATTTAATTGGTGAATTGGTATGTACAATATTATTAAATTAACAATTTTTTCTCCCGTAGTTAGTTTTTTCATTAGTAGTATTATTATAATTTTCTAGTAAATATATTTATGTGTCACAAAATACGAAATTTGTATAGAAGAAATTCATTAGGACACTTTTTCTATTGGAATTTTTTATAAACATGTCCATTATCTTTATAATGTTTATTTTATTTAATATACTTCTAGTATTTATTTATATGATTCATCAGTTTTCTATCAATTTATTTTGACTTATTTATTAATTTGTAAAGGTATTCCTTCCGCCTCTCTTCCGATACTCTTAATTCATTTCCAACTTCTCTCAAATGTTTATTATAAATTAATTTTTCATTAATATTTCAAAATTCTCTGATTTATGGAAATATTTTTTTTATCCTTATTCCTTTGAAAATAATTTAATCAGAATATATATATTTTACATAACTAATTTTATAATAAATAGAATCTTTACTCTTCATTTTTGTGTGAGTTCTAATCTTTCTCTTAATGTGTTTTTATCAACATGACTACTATTTTAAAATAAAATTATTTACTTTTTCATTTAATGTTCAAAGACTATGTTTTAATGGAATCATACACATTGTTTTTATGAATGATTTATTTTAAAAAAACATTACGAAACCCATTTTATTCTAATAGGTTAATTATTCTATGATGGATTTTTGATTGGTCTCATATTCATATTGTAACACCACGAGATTTTATGATAAGTATTAATTTTAATTTATTTGATGTCATGTGTTTTATTCTACACTAAGATTATCTTGTGCTATACGCAACACCATATTAGCTTGCAGTATACGCAACACTATTCTTAGATTGTGTTACACACAATTTCAAGTTCGTTTGATAATAGTCATTCTAAGAAACATTGAGTGTGTATTTATTTATATATATATTCAATGTATAAATGAAAATTTTTTGGATTCTATTATTACAAAACAACAAAGGAGTCTTGCACAACACGCAACCCTGACTTGTCTTGCATTACACACAATCACGACCATCCTTGATAGCGTGTGTAGTACGGAATACTGAGTTTCACTAAACAACGATATATTATTATAATATTATAAACATGCCGTTATGAATAGTATTAACTGAATTTTGAATTTTATAACATTATAATTCATCCTAAAAAATTTCCAGAATGTGGTATGAAAACAAAATTAGTTTTTCAGATAAAAGAGGTATTTTTTAAAAAAATGCAGTTTTACTGCCTTTTGATGGCACACCCACTTTAAATCTAGTTTTTGACATGTGTATAAGTTCAATTTGACAAAATAAAATTATTCCTTGAAATAAGGATATAAAAATCTAATTTGGATAAATTTTTCATATTATTCTGATAACTTTCATATTTTGATGAATAGTAAAAACATGTTATATTTTAATTAAAATCAACTTTTATCATCGCAATAATTTATAGAGTTAGATTATATTTTTAATTGGTTTTAAAGTTTAATTATAATATATTTTTACCATTTAATCCAATTTTAGTCATTGGAATTAATTTCACTTTGAATTTGGACATAAAGAAGTGTCAGCCTTTTGATAGTTATTGTTTCTTAAAAACATGCTATTTGTTTTGATAACGGGAATTACTTTTAAAATTAATTAATGCCACTTATATGTTTTGAATTTGAAAAAATAGACCTCATTTTTTAATTCTAAATGTCAAATATATCTTCAGCTGAATTTTTGTTATTTTTATGAAAAACATCAATTTTTTATGAATAGTGAAAACACTGAGTTTTTGGTTAAAACCAACTTTTTATTTAAATAATAATTTATTTGATTTAAATTTATTTTAGGAAAAATAGATAAGTAATACTAATTTAAGTTCAATTAAATTCATTGGAATATTTTTATATTAATTTTAGATTCATAAAAATTATATTGAACTTTTCACCGTCTTTTACCCACCTCATAGGAGCTTTTGAAATTGTTCATATAACATAATTTTACTACTTCTGTGGGTTGAATTTCTAAAATTTGAGAGACACAGTAAATATCAAGGAGTAAAATGTGGTTCAATTAGATAAAAATATTTTTTTGTGAATAGTAACTTTTTACTTTTATTAACCACGGTTAAAAGTAAATAGGGTAATTCAAGGTTAAAAGAATATTATAATAATTCAACATTACCTTAAAACTTGTCAAAACCTTATTGGATGAGTAAGGGATGACCATGGGTATCCTTTGGTCTATTTTGGGACCCCATAGAGCCATTTATGAATGAAAATGACACATTAGATTAATTAATTTAATGTAAAGACAAAATTGGCATTAACAAAAATCTTTTAGTAATTAATTTTTATAAGGGGATATATAAATTATCATATAGACTATAAATATTCATTGGAAAGATAAAAATATTTCTAACAATTTGGTATTTGTTTTATAATTTCTAGACATCAAATAAATTAAATTATTTATGACACAATAATGATGCAGTATTTACTTCATTAATAAATGATTTAAATAAATAAGATTATAATGATTAAAATATTACCCAAAACATGTACAATAAAGATTGGATGATTATATTTAGACCATGAATCATGTTATCTCCGACCATAATGATTTTTGGACCTTTTTAAACCGAAAATAAGTTTATAATAAAAAAATATTTTCACACTTTCCAAAAGAGCCCCCCCTCCCCCTTTTAAAAAAACACAATTTCTATCCAATTACTCACACCTCTCAAACAATTTGGCTCCTCCAACCTCTGCCCAATTAAGCTCCCTACATCCCTCTACTCTTCTTATAAGACTTACCTTAGGCAGAAGTCACTCCAATAAGTCTTTTTGGTTCAAACCAAAGGAAGTTACCCAAATTAACGGTAACTGTTTCTCTTAAATTGTTTTCTTTTCTTCTACTTCTCCAACCCCTAAAATCTTTTTAATCATTTATTTTGTAACAAAAACAGTATCATAAATATACTAGGATTTTGTTATGAGAATTATTTGAACTAATCTTACACACACCTCCATCTAATGGATGAAGAACATAATGTTTCTGTGGATGAAAAACTAACGCCTCACAGAATGATGATTGTTCGATTTTCTCCTACCGCCTCCCATGATGGCCATTATGATGGAACTGTATTTATATATGATATATAGTATGTTTATTATTTCCTTATGCTTCTTTACATCCCAATTATATGAAGCCTTTATGGTTTCCATAGTGGGTAAGAACGATAATCTCATTTGAGGAAATGTGGACTACCGCCCCCTCAAGGTGATGTGATTCGTTAATGCCTTATTTGGGATGTATAAAGGATGGAGTTAATGATATTATATATGATATTATACTGTAATTATAATATACCCATTTCATTAAAATAATAAATATAAATAAAAGTAGCTTTCATGCGTACGTACGGCTTACCGTCCCCATGACTGTTGCATTTCATTTCTTATCTCCATATGTTATGTACTATTATAAATACATGTATATGCTGGATATATAATGAATATATATTATATATAAATCATTATTTAAATTCTGGAAGTAATGAAATCATGATATAAGTAATAATAACATCAAGAACCACAAGTCCAAACATGTACGATAAATAAGATGACTTTACCCATAATGTTGCTTTAACATGGGATTTACAAAAGAACGGGTAATATAAAGTCATAAGTGAACCATATATGATATAATAACAATGAATTTGATTCTTTAATAATTCAATGACATTATCTAAATCATTATACTAGAGGTTCGGTTATGTACGAAGTAAATCGGACCTAAGGTAAGGGATAACTTTTCCAATCTCGTTTTTATCCATGATTGTTTATTCGTAAGTATTAACTGGGGTTATATTTATCATCCATATCCATGCTTTCCTAAAAATGGTTTCATGTATGTTTAAAGTACTTTTTACCCATTTTCTACTTTTTCTACATGGTATGTAAGGAATCTTTCTTTTTTTTACCACACGAGGAACTTTTTTACTTTTCCAGAAAAAGTACAAGAAGCATGTTTTTCATAACTTATACGGCATGAATGGATTTATACGGTTTTATAAAGCCTTATTTTCATGATGATTACTCCAAAATATTTCATGACTATTTTAAAAAAAATCTCTTTCTTTTAAAATTGCATGACTTTTTGTGAAAAGAAATTAATTTTGAAGAAGAAAGGATATTTTACTCAAGAATTCATTTCAAGTGTTTTATCAAAACCATTTTTCCATCTAAGATGCCATTATTTATTATGTGTATTTTTCAAGTATAATCTCTCTATGATTTACATGGTTTCACTTTTCTTATGATGAAATGATATCCATTTATTTAATATGGATTATGTTATGATGGAATGATGTTTATGAAACCCAGTTTTATTCTTTGGGTTATGATGAATGATTTATGTTTATGCTGTGGCACAAGTAAGAATGATTTCATTATGAGATGGGTGGGACCTATATCTCCCTCCAATTCATTGGGTAATGATTTATATCTCATGAGATAGAAAAGGCTGTAATGGTATGTTAATCTGGTTCAGTAAAACAGGACTGGAATGAGGAGTGAACTCGATTTAGAAAGGGACTTTGTCCACTAAGATGGTCTTGGCAGCAATGCCTTGGATATTATGGAAATCATTTCACGTGGTTAATATTTTTCCACAATTAAAAGTTTTATTCCCATGCAATTTTATCAGGATTAATGTTTCTTTATGATCTATGCCTTACGTATTTCCATGTTTTATGTCATTGCTCAAGATTTTGATGTTTAATCCTTGTGTTCATGTTTTTAAGTTCAAATGTATATGGATTGTTTTATTTTCTACTTATTTACCCTTACTGATCATTTAAGCTCACCCTTTATATGTTTTCACTACTCGAAAGGGGATTTTTCCCAACACTTGTATACCAACGGTTCTTTGAACCATTGGTATATGTTGTCTTTCCCAACAGTTTATATAAACTATTGGTAATGACCGTGAAGAACTCACTTTTCCCAATGGTTTCATACAACCGTTGGGAAAAGTGGGGAAAACATAGTTTTCCCAACGGTGTTATGAAACCATTGGGAAAGATTGGGTTTTCCCAATTGTTTTTAAGAACCGTTGGGAAAAAAGCCCCAAATACCCAAATGCAGGCATTGGCCTCCCCATGATTCTAGAAGCCTTCCGCTCGTCTCCAGGCGAGATTCCTTGGCATAAGTAGTTCCCAATCCCCACATCACCCATCAGATCACCAGCAGGTTAGAATCCTTCTATATTTTATCATGGATATAGTTCCACCTCTTATAAATCATATCCTTCAATTCTCAACGATTTCGTTATTCCCAATTTTTAGGGTTTTTTGTAAAATTTTATGAATGTTCCAGGAATTGTGTACTCAAATCCCTATATCGGTGTATGTCCAATTAATTTTTTCATTACACATTTACATTTATAAGGGAATGATGTCTCTTTATTTTTTTTTCTAATTTTGAAGATTTATAGTTTTTTTAATCTAGTTCAAATATTATAGGTTCATGTATATGAACTAATAAGAAATTGTTTGTAATATTTATTGATATTATTTCATTAAAATCACTCTTTCATTAAGATAATTCCAAACATGAATATCTTTTTCATCTTAATTTTTGTACACTATGTGTATTACATAACAAGTATGTATCATGTTTCTATCAAAATCTATATATATGTATATATAATGACACACTTTTCACTTATCCTTTGCACAATATAACATATGGAGTATCTTCTTGAACTTTTCCAAATATTATGGGGTCCCTAATTAGTACTTATTACTTCTTCATGAAACAAATTCATAGAATGTCAAATTCGCAATATTAGTGAATATTAGTTTTTCTAATATAACCATTAATCATTCTGCCTTCGACATCGTACATGTGTTATTCAATCACCTTTTTAAAACACAATGACCATTTTCACTGATTTGGGGTTCCTCAAAATGCTTGGAAAAATCAGAAAAATGCATGTATTGAATCGTGTTTCCCATATGGTTTCATGGATACAAGTTCATCTCGAAAATAATGACTGTGTGGTTAAAATATCATGAGGACCATCATATTATTATTCTTCACACAAATCATGATTTTTCTACAACTATGTGTTTTTGTTTTCACTTTTTATTTGGCCGAAAGGGGAGCTTTGTTGTCATTAATCATGTTTGTGGGTGGTCATTTATGATGTAAGATAGTATGACTTCATTTTACTTGATATATCCAATGTCATTATTGATTTATGTTCAATTTGATTATCTTTAATAAGTGATGTTATTTAATAAGTTGTTATTAATGGTTGTAATAATGACGATATGGTATAAGGGTTCATATGGTGTGTATAAGGGTTCACATGGTGTGTATAACGGTTGACATGGTATCAGTGAACTCAACTCATTAATATAAGTCTTCATTATTACTAGAATGTAAGAAATTGAATGATGTAAAACCATCCTCACATGATTTCTTACCTTATATAGTGTCCAACATATGGAATATGAGCTTTTGAATTCATCAGTTAACCAGGATCATATATTCCATTTCCCCCAACATGACTGTACTAATATAACTTTATGGTCAACTAAATATGGTTCTCATTGTACGTTGTATATTATGTGTCCTTCTTGGCCAATACTCACTTTTTTGAGGGTGTGGTGCTTTTCACTACATCAACTAGAAATATATTCCTTTATCGTTTACTTAAATGTATTTTCTATTAAAGTTCAATCCTATTGAATTGTTTATGACAAAATGACTTATATAAATTCTTTTTACAGAATGGAAAGAAGTTGGATGTATGAAACCGATCAGATCTCAAGCGATTTTCAAAATAATTTGGAGAGCTTTATAGATTTTGCATTTCACAATGCTTCAGATATTGGTCGCATACACTACCCATGTCCCAATTGTATTGGTAGACCTTGGTTGAGCTGTGAAGAAGTCAGCTACCACATTACCAAAAATGGTTTTCAAGAAAACTACTTTGTGTGGTATCACAATGGGGAGAAAATGAAATTTCAAATTGGTGATGATCGAAATGAAAATACTGGAATGGTTAATTTGTCAGATGATCGGTTTCTGTTTATTCATCATCATGAAAAAGAAAGGATTTCGACTCAAGAAGACTTCGATATGAGCACAGCTAATGCATCTAGTGAAAATGTTGATATTGATAGGGTGAAAAAATTGAATGATCCTACCACGACTCCAATATATCGACAATGCGATGAAATGAAAAGGCTGGAATTTTTAATCCGATTGTTTCAGGGGAAAACTATGTATGGGATTTCTAATACAGCAATCGATTACATTCTTACCCTCTTGAATGATTTACTTCCAGATGATGCAGATATTCCCTCAAACCACTATATGGAATGGAAGTTAGGTGAGTTACTTGGATTTTCAAGAAACAAAATTCATGCTTGCCCGAAATATTGCAGTTTATTCTGGGAGGAAACTGCTGAACAAATTGATTGTATTAAATGTGGCACATCCCGCTGGAAGTCAAAATATGATGGAACACCATCCCGTATTCCACAGAAAGTAATGTGGCACATTCCATTGATCCTCAGACACCATAATCTTTTTATGTCTGATGAAATATAAATAAAAATGAGATGGCATGATACCGAGAGAAAGATCCTTTTGATGAGTTGGTTCAGCCTACAGATGGATTTTCATGGCAGATATTTGATGCTCGCCATCCTGATTTTGCACCTGACGTGCGTAATGTGAGGATGGGTCTTTCATGCGATGGTTTTAATCAGTTTGGGCAGATGCTAACATAGTACATCACATGGCCAGGTTTTATATACATTTATAATCTTCCCCCATGGTTGTGTATGAAAATACCTTTCACTTTCATGAGTATACACATATCTGGTCCTTCTGATCCTAGCATTGATATTGATGTCTACATGAAACCTTTAATAAAAGAGTTGAAACTTCTTTCGGAAGTGGGTGTGCGCACATACGATGCTTATTCGAAAGACATATTTCAGATTCGTGCTGCGCTTATGTGGACGATCAATGATTTTCCAAATTATGCAGTGATGTCTGGATGGAGCATGAATGGAGAATTGTCATGTCCAGTTTTTATGAAGAATACACGATCTAGAAGACTGAATCATCGTTGTAGTTTCAGTTTTATGGGACATTGACGATTCTTTCCAAAGGATCATCCATATAGAATGAATTGTCGAAGATTTGATAATACCATAGAGACCGATGATCCATATCAGCGTATGTCTGGATCTGACGTGCTTAATGAATTGAAAGATTTCAGTTTTTCGTTCAGGAACGGGGAAATTAAATCTGGAAAGAGAAAGAATGATTCCACTGAAACCAGTTACAATTGGAGGAAGAGGAGTATCTTTTTTGATTTTCCTTATTGGTCAACCAATTTGTTACGTCATTCCTTAGACGTAATGAATATTGAAAAGAATATATGAGAAATGTTTCTTTCGGTTATTCTAAATGTCAAGGGGAAGACAAAAGATGATTTACGATCTCGGTGTGACTTGGTGGATTAGGGCATCAGACCAGAATTACATCATGTGCGTATCAGTGAATATAAATGGCAACTTCCATGTGCTTCTTATGTGATGAACCCTAAAAAAAACAATTTCTAGAAGTATTGGAGACTATTAGTGTTCCTGATGGCTATTCAAGCAACATATCTAAATGGGTCAACAAAAGATATTTGAAGCTAAAATCATTGAAGACTCGTGATTATCACTTTCTACTGCTTGAGTTGCTTCCAATAGAAATCCATCATCTTTTGTCCAATAATGTAAGGGTGGATGTTATTCGGTTGTGCCATTTGTATAGAGATCTTTGTGCTAAGAAGTTGTCCATGTCTTTCTTGTAAAAAATGTTGACAGATGCCCCATTAATTTTGTGTGAGTTGGAGAAAATATTTCCTCTATTTTTCACATGCATGATGCATCTGACTATCCATATTCCCACTGAAATACTTCTCAGAGGACCTGTTTATTTTAGTTGGATGTATTCAACTGAAAGAAATATATTCACATTAATGTCTTATGTCTGAAACAGAAATCATACCGAAGGTTCTATCGTGAACGGTTACTTGGCTCAAGAATTTATGGATTTCTGCTCGATGTATTTGTCTAATATTACTACTAGATTGAACAGACCAATGAGAAATGAAGAAGAACAGTATGAGCAAATTGAACCTAGTTTTCCGTCACTTCTTCAAACAGGAGGAATTCCTGGATCATATACATTGAAGGCATTAATCCATGAAGAGCGGGAGATGGCACATCGCACAGTTTTGTTCAATTGTGATTTGTTCGATGTCTATATCAGGTAACTAAATTGATTATGTATATATTACATATATATCTGTTAAAATATTCATATTTTTTATCTATATGGAACATGAAACAATGATAAATAGGAAGCATCGTTCTTTATCTTTGAGAAGAAGAGAGACTTTGCATAGCAAAGAGTTTGCTGCTTGGTTAAAATGGAAGGTATAAAAAATTAATGTTTAAATTAATTATATCAATATTTAATTAAGTTTAATAGTCATTTATATTGTAGGTATTGAGTTTTTCTACTAACTCTGTCTCTGAGGAAATAAGAGCTTTGGATTTTGGTCCTAATACCGTGGTTCGTGACTGTAAATCAATTGTTATCAATGGGTACAAATTTATTATCACTGAACGAGCAAAGAACATGAGAACACAACATGATGGTGTTATGGTTGCTGCCACAACAGATTGTTTTTCCAGTGCATCAGATAGTAGACCGCGATTTGAAATTGTGGGTTATTATGAAGTTATTGAGAAAATAATAATATTGGATTATTACTCTCATGGACGAGTCACAATGATGAAATACCGTTGGTTTGATTTGATGACGAGACATGGCACATTTATTGATGATTGTGGATTTCTAGTAATTTATATGACTCACACACTTTCTACCGAAAAACTTTATGTGTTGGCATCAATGGCTAAACATTTTTTTTATGTCAAAGACCAACTTCGACCTGAATTTGGTGTCATAGTTGAAGTAATTCCAATACATATTTTTAATAATAGTGATGATTGAATTGACATTGTCCCTAGTGCCATTGGATCCAATCCATTTATGTATTTTTATTACCCAAATAGCTCAATTGTCAGAGTTGATTGTGAACCTAAAGTTGTGGTTGAAAATATATATAATCATTCATCCATGTTCTCAATTGTATTGGTTTACCCCAAGTTGGGTTGTTAAGGTTGGTAATATTGAAATAGATTTAGTATTGATCACAAATATGTTATAGCTGACATGACCGTTTTGTGAATTTTCAATGTTTATTGGTTGTAGTTTTATTTGAATTGCATTTTATAATTTGGAATTTAATTGTATTCAAACATAGTGAAACAATATTTCTAACTTGGTGAACATTACAACTTGAATGATTTATTAAATCCATTCAAGGTCTTCTAAAACAATTGATAGCTTACTTGACCTTTTTGTGAATTTTCAGTGTTTATTGGTTGCAGTTTTATTTGGATTGCATTTTCTAATTTGGAATTGAACTGTATTCAAACATAGTTAAACAATATTTCTAACCTGGTGAACATTAAAACTTGTATGATTTATTAAATCCATTTTAGCTCTTCTAAAACAATTGATAGTTAAATTGCCAATGAATCCACCTATTCCCTCATATATTTAGTTTTTTGGGTTACACATTAGTTTTATTTTTCTAATTAATTACATATTTGTTTTCAAAAGCAGGAAATGATGCCAATTGAAGAGAGACGAAGGAAAAAAATAATGGATAACAATCGTCGAATGACGGAGTTGTGAATTCCATCATTAGAGAATGTAATGAGTACTTTATTTCAAATTGATATATTTAAAGAATATATAATGTCATGTGATTAATTTTTTTGTAAACATTTTTTTAGGATCCACCTATACGTCGACAGTTATTCAATGAGGAGCCTAGTACTGGTCCTAGTACTGAGGCCGGTGGTACGAAGAGGGTTCGTACCAGAGGTGGAAGAGCAGTTGTGCGTACCAGACTAGACCCTTTCCCTCCCACTGACATGTCATTCTTCCCACATTCTGATCCCGGTGTGTCGTTAGGGACACCCAGGATATTTAGGCCTACCATGTTTTCGCTACCTTCTTCATCTTCTGGCCCATCATTTTCACATCCCATGATGATCCCCACTCCCCAGTCAGCATCTAGTCAGACAGCTGTCCCATCTTCATTTCCTTCTACTTCTGTCTCTCTGAGCTTCTATATTCCACCGTCTTCGACTCCTGTTCCACCACAGGGTGTTGGATCAGTTTCTGTGGATCCAGCGGCGCTCAATGATCAGACCAGCACAGGTATATTTATAGAACCCTAACAAATTTTTATAGTAATATTTATTTTCATTATAACATGTTTTGATAAAATATTTGTTTTTATTTCATGATAGATACATCTACTGATAGGAGGAGTGGGCGGGGGCATACATGCATGCGTTCGGTGTGGAACCGCCGCACACAGGTTATGGTGGATTATAATTAAGACAACCAAATGGTTGAGAAAAAAGGGCATCAATGTCGGAGTTTTTTGGCGACGCTTGCCAAATACTTCGTCATCATTCCTGTCAACCTGCTATCCTGGAGACATTTTCCACATGAGGTCAAGGATAGAGCTTGGGTAGAGATATGGGTAAAAAAAATATGTTTTATTTAATTCCATTAATTATTTTTTTATTTATGTGAATTAATATTTTGATTTCAGCTTCGATTTAATTTTCCCGATGGTGAGGGTGCACGACCGGAACGTCTAAAGGATTTAGGTGAGCTTTGGAGTGCCTACAAGTAGGTGTTGTATATTGGATGAGTTGCTAGAGTTGGCAATGTGTTAGAGGTGGTACCAGTGGTGGATGATTGTCCTATAGTTCAGTATCGTCAGATGATTACTCATTGGATGAGTACCCAGTTTAAGGTATTAATAACATTTGAGGTATTTAAATAATAACATTCATGTTTTTCATTAATACTATCTGTTGAATTTTCAAATTTTATTTAGGAATCATCGGGAAAAAATTAAAATACATTTGATGAAAAAAATACCTCCACACACTGGGATGCACTACGATGCCTGATCATGAGAGGAAGGAGGTATGCCAATTGTTTATAAGTTTTCTTTATGCCTTAGACTTTCTTTTGTTTCCTCGATTATTTAATAATTTGCTAATGTTTTCATATAACTTTAGTTTTCAATGTCATTGTGGAGGCAAATACAAAATATTGAAGGACATGTGCCTCGAGCAAAACTGTTTTGCTCGAGTAGATGAAAAAGGATGGAAGTGCCATCAATGAAGCGACTCAGCAGCAGATTGTATGTTTTAATCTGTTGAATTTATATTTTAATATATATTTTGTAAAATAATGATATATTTATATATGTAACAAGATTCTTTAGAGGCCCTCAATGCCCAAGAACCAGACAATTTTGGTCCAACAGATCACTTACATCAGGTCTTGGGAGAGAAGCATTCTGGAAGAGTACGCTGCCGACCTAGGATAGCCCTGACGAGGTATTGGTCATCCTTAGGTACGAGCTGTAGTGCCACCGATATGCAGCATGTTAGGGCACAAGCAGCACAGGCTGAGAAAAGGGCCACAGAGACGGAAAAAATGTCTGCTAGGGAAAAACCGTGCGTTTATGAAATTTATTGATGTTCTATTTCCTACACTTCCATCATAGGCCAGCCCAGAATTTGATGAGTATATGTCGTCGATACGTTCTATATACGGTGCACCAGGTGGAAGTTCTAATGGTGGTTAGGATGGGGTCCAGCTTGACGATGATGATGGCGAGGAGTCTGATGCGGAAGAGGAGGGAGATGAGGAGGGCGAGGTGGGTGGAGAGGGCGAGGAGGAGGGAGAGGATGAGGAGGAGGGTAAGGGAGAGTAGGGCGAGGACGATGATGGGGAATAGGATGAGGGTGATGATGATGGTGATGATGGTGACAGTGATGTGGGACAAGTTGATCCATTACATTTTTGACTGATATTACTGATATTTGATATTTAATCTATTCTAGTTGTTGGTTTTATGTAGACTCGTAGTATAGTATTGGAGTTGAGTTATTTTTATATATTATATATTTTTATGGATGCTGTTGTCTTTTAGTGGTTGTGTGTTTTGTAACCCCCCTCCTTCCTGGACCTTGGACAACCCCCCACCCTCATCCCAGAACCCCAGACAACCCCACCAGACAGCCCCCCAGATAGCCCCCTGGAGAGCCCCCCCACCCTCTTCCTTGGACCCCATACAACCCTATGAGCACCCCCCAGACAGCCCCAGGACAGCCCCCTGAACAGCCCCCGGACAGCCCCCCCACCCTCCTCCCTAGACCCCAGACAACCCCCCAGACAACCCCCCCACCCTCCTCCTTGAACCCCGGACAACCCCCCCGAACACCCCCCCCCCCCCCACATAGCCCCCCACCCTCCTCCCTGGACCATGTACAGCCCCCGAACTACCCCCAGACAGCCCCCCGGACAGCCCCCCCCCCCCACCCTCTTCCTTGGACCACGAACAACCCCCCGCACAGCCCCCCCCCCCACCCTCCTCCTTAGACCCCGGACAGCCCCCCAGACACCCACCAGACAGCCCCACCAGACAGCCCCCCAACCCTCCTTGACTTCATTTAATACTACAAAACCTATAATATATATTTTATTTATTTTCATCATGATAATCAATGTAAATCACATTTACACATCTAATCAATATCATAGATTCTTGGTATGTTATAAAAGAGATGTATTCATTGGGCATGACATTATTAGCTCCGAAATGTTTCATAGAATTATAAACTAAAATCTAATCCATTCTAAGAATGATATAAAAATATTTTATATGAATATCCAAAAGATTATAAGTAAATACAATTCCACTAATAGACACATGAGGATTCTCAAAAAATGAACAACATTTTAAGTACATACAGAAATCTGACCAAACGCATTGGGTATCTATTGAAACTTTAGGAGAATGATCTGTGGGTCATATGTGACATGTATGAATCAACCCTGTATCAATCTGAGGCGCGGTGTGGCCGGCACCACTCAAAGTGTCTGCCTTTTGTTTCAAAACGATGTCATTTTAATTGAAAAATATCAACTGGCATACGGAAAACCGACCTAACGCATTCAGATTATGTTGATTAATTAGCACAATGATCCATGGGTCATATGTGAAGTGTACGAGTCATCCCTGCCTCAATCTGAGGCACGGTGTGGCCTCCATCACTCAAAGTGTCTGTCATTTGTTTCAAAAAGACGTCATTTTAAGTGAAAAATATCAACTATCATATGGAAAAGTGACCAAACGCATTCGGATTGTGTCGATAATTTAGCACAACGATCCATGGGTCAAATTTTATGTGTACGAGTCAACCCCGTCTTAATTGGTGGCACGGTGTGGCTGGAATCACTCTAAGTGGATCTCTTTTGTTTAAAATGGAAAACATTTTAAGTACATACGGAAAACCGACCAAACTCATTCGGTTTCCATTGAAACTTTAGGAGAACGATCCATGTGTCATATGTGACGTGTACAAGTCAACCCCGCTTCAATCCGAGGTGCGGTGTGGCCGACGCCACTCAAAGTGTCTACCTTTTGTTTCAAAAGGACGTCATTTTAATTGTAAAACATTAGCTAGCGTACGGAAAAGCGACCAAACCCATTCTGATTGTGTCGATACATTAGAAAACTGATCCATGGGTCATATGTGATGTGTACAAGTCAACCCCGCCTCAATCCGAGGCGCGGTGTGGCCACCACCACTCAAAGTTTCTACCTTTTGTTTGAAAAGGACGTCATTTTAATTGAAAAACATCAACTGGCATACGGAAAAGTGACCAAATGCATTCAGATTGTGTCGATTCTTTAGCACAATAATCCACGGATCAAATGTGATGTGTATGAGTCAACCACATATTAATTAGTGGCACGGTGTGGCCGGAATCACTCTATGTGTCTTTCTTTTGTTTAAAATGGACAACATTTTAAGTACATAAAGAAAACTGACAAAACGCTTTCGGTTTCTGTTGAAACATTAGGAGAACGATTCATGGGTCATATGTTATGTGTACGAGTCAACCCGCCTCAATCTGAGGCGCAGTGTGGCCGACACTACTCAAGTGTCTGCCTTGTGTTTCAAAAGGACGTCATTTTAATTGATAAACATCAACTGGCATACTGAAAAGAGAACAAACACCTTTGGATTGTGTCGATACTTTAGCACAATGATCCATGGGTCATATGTGACGTGTACGATTCAACCCCGCCTCAATCTGAGGCGCGGTGTGGCCGCCACGATTCAATGTGTCTGCCTTTTGTTTCAAAATAACGTCATTTTAATTGAAAAACATCAACTGGCATACCGAAATGTGACCAAACACATTCGGATTGTGCCTATACTTTAGCACAATGATCCATGGTTCAAATGTGACGTGTACGAGTCATCCCCGTCTTAATAGGAGGCATGGTGTGGCCGGAATCACTCTAATTGGCTCCTTTTTGTTTAAAATTAACAAAATTTTATGTACATATGAAAAACCAACCCATCGCATTCGGTTTCCGTTGAAACTTTAGGAGAATGATCCATGGGTCATATGAGACGTGTACGAGTCAACCCCACCTCAATCCGAGGCGCGGTGTGGCCGGCACCACTCAAAGTGTCTGCCTTTTGTTTCAAAAGGACGTCATTTTAATTGTAAAACATCTTCTGGCATACGGAAGAGAGACCAAACGCATTTAGACTGTGTCAATACTTTAGAACAACGATCCATGGGTTATATGTGACATGTACAAGTCAACCCCGCCTCAATCTGAGGCGCGGTGTGGCCTCCACCACTAAATGTTTCTGCCTTTTGTTTCAAAAGGACCTCATTTTAATTAAAAAACATCAATTGAGATACGGAAAAGCGACAAAACACATTCGGATTGTGGCGATACTTTAGCACAACAATCCATGTGTCAAATGTGACGTGTACGAGTCAACCCCGTCTTAATCGGAGGCACAGTGTGACCAGAATCACTCTATGTTTCTCTCTGTTGTTTAAATTGGACAACATTTTAAGTACATACGGAAAAAGAACCCAATGCATTCGGTTTCCATTGAAGCATTAGGAGAACGATCCATGGGTCACATGTGACGTGTACAAGTCAACCCCACCTCAATCCAAGACGTGGTGTGGTCGGCACCACACAAAGTGTCTCCCTTTTTTTTCAAAAGGACGTCATTTTAATTGTAAAACATCAGCTGGCATACGGAAAAGTGACCAAACGCATTCAGATTGTGTCGATACTTTAGCACAACGATCCATGCGTCATATGTGTCTTGTACGAGTCTACCCAGCCTCAATATGAGGCGCGTTGTGGCCGCCACCACTCAAATTGTCTGCCTTTTGTTTCAAAAGGACGTCATTTTAATTGAAAAACAACAACTGGCATACGGAAAAGCGACCAAACGCATTAGGATTGTGTCGATAATTTATCACAACAATAAATGGGTCAAATGTGACATGTACAAGTCAACCCCATCTTAATCATAGGCACGGTGTGGCTGGAATCACTCTAAGTGGCTCTCTTTTGTTTAAATTGGACAACATATTAACTACATATGGAAAACCAACCAAACGCATTTAGGTTTTGTTGAAACTTTAGGAGAACGATTCATGGGTCATATGTGACGTGTACGAGTCAACCCCACCTCGATCTGAGGCGCGGTGTGGCCGACACCACTCAAAGTGTCTGGATTTTGTTTCAAAAGGACATCATTTTAATTGAAAAACATCAACTGGCATACCAAAAAGCAACCAAACACATTCAGATTGTGTCGATACATTAGCACAATGTTCCATGGGTCACATGTGATGTGTATGAGTCAACCTCGCCTCAATCCGAGGTGTGGTGTGGTCGCCACCACTCAAAGTGTCTGCCTTTTGTTTCAAAAGGACGTCATTTTAATTGATAAACATCAACTAGCATACATAAATGTGACCAAATACATTCAGATTGTGTCGATAATTTAGCATAACTATATATGGGTCAAATGTGACGTGTACGAGTCAACCACATCTTAATCGGAGGCACGGTGTGGCAGGAATCACTCTATGTGGCTCTCTTTTGTTTAAAATTGAGAACAATTTAAGTACATACTGAAAACCGACCCAACGCATTCAGTTTCCATTGAAACATTAGGAGAACGATCCATGGGTCATATGTGACGTGTACGAGTCAACCTCAACTCACTCTAAGGTGCAGTGTGGCCGGCACCACTCAAAGTGTATGCCTTTTGTTTGAGAAGGACGTCATTTTAATTATAAAACATCAACTGGCATACGGAAAAGCGACCAAACGCGTTTGGATTCTGTCTATACTTTAGAACAAATATCCATGGGTCATATGTGATGTGTACAAGTCAACCCCGCCTCAATCCGAGGTGCGGTGTGGCCGCCACCACTCAATGTGTCTGCCTTTTTTTTCAAAAGGACTTCATTTTAATTGAAAAACAGCAACAGGCATACGGAAAAGTGACCAAATGCATTCAGATTGTGTCGATACTTTAGCACAACAATCCATGGGTAAAATATGACATGAACGAGTCAGCCTCATCGTAATCGGAGGCAAAGTGTGGCCAGAATCACTCTAAGTGGCCATGTTTTGTTTAAAATGGACATCATTTTAAGTATATACGGAAAACCGACCCAACGGATTCGGTTTCCGTTGAAACATTAGGATAATGATCCATGGGTCATATGTGACGTGTAAGAGTCAACCCCGCCTCAATCCGAGGTGCGGTGTGGCCAGCACCACTCAAAGTGACTGCCTTTTGTTTCAAAAGGACATCATTTTAATTGTAAAACATCAGCTGGTATACGGAAAGGCGACCAAACGCATTCGGATTGTATCGATACTTTAGCACAACGATCCATGGGTCATATGTGACGTGTACAAGTCTACCCCGCCTCAATCCGAGGCGCGGTGTGGCCACCACCACTCAAAGTGTCTGCCTTTTGTTTCAAAAAGATGTTGTTTTAATTGAAAAACATCAACTGGCATACGGAAAACCGACAAACGCATTCGGATTGTGTTGATACTTTAGCACAATGATCCATGGGTCATATGTGACATGTAAGAGTCAACCACGCCTCAATCCGAGGCGTGGTGTGGCCGCCACCACTCAAAGTGTCTGTCTTTTATTTCAAAATGACGTCATTTTATGTGAAAAACATCAACAGGAAAACTGAAAACTGGCCAAACACATTCGGATTGTGTCGATACTTTATCACAACAATCCAGGGGGTCATATGTGACGTGTACGAGTCAACCCCGCCATAATCGGAGGCACAGTGTGGCCAGAATCACTCTATGTTTCTCTCTTTTATTTAAAATGGACAACATTTTAAGTACATACAGAAAACCGAAAAAATGCATTCGGTTTCTATTGAAACATCTGGATAATGATCCATGGGTCATATTTGGCATGTAAGAATCAACACCGCCTCAATCCGAGGTGCGGTGTGGCCGACACCACTCAAAGTGTCTACCTTTTGTTTCAAAAGGATGTTATTTTAATTGTAAAGCATCAGCTGTAATACGAAAAAACGACCAAACACATTCGGATTGTGTCGATACATTAGCACAACGATCCATGGGTCATATGTGACGTGTATGAGTCAACCCCACCTCAATATGAGGCGCATTGTGGATTCCACCACTCAATTTGTCTGCCTTTTGTTTCAAAAGGACATCATTTTAAAAGAAAAACATCAACTGACATACGAAAAAGCGACCAAACGTATTCAGATTGTGTCGATACTTTAGCACAACAATCCATGGGTCAAATTTAATGTGTACGAGTTAACCCCGTCTTAATTGGAGGCACGCTGTGGATGGAATCACTCTATGTGGCTCTCTTTTGTTTAAAATGGACAACATTTTATGTACATACAGAAATATGACCAAATGCATTTGGTTTCCATTGAAACTTTAGGAGAAAGATTCATGGGTCATATCTGACATCTACGAGTAAACCCCGCCTCAATCTGAGGCGTGGTGTGGCCGGAACCACTCAAACTGTCTTCCTTTTATTTCCAAAGGACATCATTTTAATTGAAAAACATCAATGGGCATACAGAAAACCGACCAAATGCATTCGTATTCCATTGAAACTTTAGGAGAACGATCCATGGGTCATATGTGACGTGTACGAGTCACCCCCTCCTAAATCCGAGGTATGGTGTAGCCTATAGCACTCCAAGTGTATGTATTTTGTTTAAAATGGACATCATTTCAGGTAAAAATATATTGTATACACAAAACTGATCAAATTATGAATTGACTTTCGGATTCCACATATAATTGTCATCTAAATTGTAAATTGAATTCTAAATAAATTATGTATGTTTATAATTACGTTATGAATTATAATTTAATTATGGATGTGTATAGTTCCAACATTATATGTTAAATGTGTATGAATTTTTTCTCTATATGTATGTGTTAGTTGGTTATTGTTGGTAAAATAGCTGTATATGTATGTTAGTTTATTGAAGGTATAATAATTGGATTGAAAATGAGGGCGAACCCACAAAATGAGACCTGGTGGGCAAATTGGAGAGCTACTGGGAAAATTGCAGAGTGGATGTGCAATTTTCCCAGCATAGCATTCTGTGTTCTGTTTTCCCAACGGTTCATGGAACCGTTGGTAAAACAATTTTCCCAACGGTTTAGAAACAGTTGGGATAGAGTAGATCTTGGGTTTTTTCCAACGGTTTAGCCAAACCGTTGGGAAAAACCTGGTAATTTTCAGCACATTATCCCAACGTCTGCAAACCGTTGGGAAAAATCTTTCCCAACAGTTTGTCAGAACCGTTGGGATAGGGCAATTTTTCTCCACCCTATCCCAACGGTTCACTGTAAACCATTGGGAAACGCTTTCCCAACGGCTTACTTCCCTACGGTTTGTAGAACCGTTGGTGTAACATACACCAACGGTTCTGCAGCCTTTCCCAACGTTTCTAAACCATTGGGAAATCCTTTATTTCTTGTAGAGTTTCTTTTACCCAGGAAATAAAGAATGGTTTTTAGGTAAGAAAACAAAAAGGGGAAGATCTTTTTGGGAGATGTTGAAGATCTTTAACTATGATTAGATGATTATGTTCTGAGTTTTAAAAGACACTAAACTATTACTGTCCTTGAGTGTTAGTTTTTGTTATGTATTATGTATTCCGAAAAGGTAATTTAATATCCATGTACGTCAGTATTCCGGTCTCTACAGTTGGTATCAGAGGAAAGGTTTAGATAACCTTTAGAAACTAGGATGCGAAAGCTTTAGTGATATCCCTAGAGATATTTCTATGTTATGTCTAGGGATGTCCCTAAGGTTAAGTATAAGTATAGGTTATAGTCATATAATTATGTTAACTATCTTATAATTAAACCTAAGATGTTAGATATTGAAGTTACTCCCCCATTATTATGTTGTTTTACCTATCATGATTTTTTCCTCTCACACTATTCTTTTTGGATTTTAAAAAATGGCTGGAAACACGAAGATTCACGATAATGGAGAATATGATGGAAAATGGAATGATATTCTTCATTATCAAGCAAATAAAATGGGATTTGGAAGGTGAAACATTGTTATTATGCCTAATCAGCAATCTCATAATATGATCAATAATCTCATCATTGGTAAGATTCCAGACTCAGCTAATAAGAGAAAGATTGAGTTTTTAATGATGATCATAGTGGAAAGAAAGTTCAATTTCCCTCATGTAAGTCATGTGGGAAGAGGCGTCAAGGAGAATGTTTCAAAGGAACTGGAAGATGCTTTGGGTGTGTAAAAGAAGGACACAAAGCGAGTAATTTTAAAGGAAAAGGATCAGTTAACACCATGGACAAGGATAATGGTATTACTAAGACATCAATGATGGTTAAGTGTTTTAAATGTGGAATGTATGGGCATTAAGAAAACCAATTCACTAAGGAAAAATCCCATAAAGAGAATCAGTATGGTCATATGGTTAGTATTTATGTGGATGATGATGAAGAGACTACAAATGATATGTGAGATGAAAGAATTGTTGAAACTAAGTCAACGGTTTAAGAAGGTAGTGGAATAATTACATGTTTATCAAGAGTAATGTTGTATAAGTAATCTCATGGTACTATGCAACAAAGAGACATCTAAGGATTGTTACACTATTGTCTTTCCTTATGTTTTGAAAGTGTATGATGAATGGTACTGGTAACCATGAATGGTTATTCAGATATTTTTGGAAAGTACATAATATTCCCATAATGAAGTGCTAAGGAGATGATGAAATGATTGATAGTATTAATGATCTCATGAATTATATAAGCAAAAAGTGATATCATGGTTTGAGTATATATAATTTTTTGGATTTTAGTATGTGGAAAGAGATAACCTTTGATAGCATTCATGTTTTCACTAAGGTTCAATGGGTATTCATTTTTCAAGAGAATGCATTATTAAGGTATTCACATTATTGGAATGTGATCAACAAGATATATCGGTGATAAATGATGGTATTCACATGCTCAGTAGATGAAATTTCTAGTAAATGTTTTCTTTATACTTTGAGATTGGACATATGTATTTTGGATAAGCCTAATGATTGGATTTGATTATATTGGACACAATTTAGAATTGTTTAAGGGTAGAACTTTTTTCGAAAGTATTGATGGAATTTCATAACGATGTAATTTTAGAAAAAGGACAACCAGCAAGATGGGAGACAACCCGTCGCGTCAGACAAGGTTGCGGGAATAGAACTCACAACCGAAGTGCGACAGGCCTTCATCACCTACCACTGGCCTACAGGAAGTCCCTGGTTAGTAGAAACTAGTTTTATTATATTAAGCGGTATGATAGATGAAGTATAACCCCATTTTTGGAACCATATACAATTAATCTCTCCATATATGGACTTATATATATATATATATATATTTCTAACCTTATGTTTGAGACAGATAGAATGACCTATCATTCTATCACATGATCTGCTAACACAACACAGAAGAAAAAATCAACTTCATTTCATTAAGAGATGAAGTGGAAATTGTTTAAGGCACTAACAATGGTGAGATTGTACTGAAATAAAGTAAGTATTCTTCTAATTAAAATTCTCCTACATTATGGAAATTATCTTGAAAGCCAAAAATGTTGTCCTAGTACTTTCATATCTGATAAATCAGATGGCACCTTAGATCATCACAAATTTATGGCTTTGTGATTGTTGGCTTTTTCAAAGCCATGTTCTCTACCACTCTCCATTAGAATTTAATGGTTAGATTTCTCTTCCATATCCATATTTTCACCTATGTTTTTCTATGTGGAAACCCAGTGATTAGTTGATTTGGGTAACCATTACGTTTCATAATTTATTTTTAAGGTTCAGTTTTGGTATTGCTTTTTACGATGTGGGTTTCAATGAAAGAAACTTTCAAGTAGTAAACCATTTATAACCCTGACGAATTTCGAGGGAGAAATTCATTTTGAGGGGGGTAGAATGTAACACCCTGAGATTTTATGATAATTATTATTTTTAATTTATTTGATATCATGTGTTTTATGCTACACCACGATTATCTTATACTATACGCAACACCGTATTAGCTTGCAGTATACACAACACTATTCTTAGATTATGTTACACACAATTTCAGGTTCGTTTGATAATAGTCATTCTACGCAACATTGAGTGTGTATATATATATATTTATATTCAATGTATAACTGAAAAAATGTTGGATTCTGGTATAACGAAACAACAAAGGAGTCTTTCACAACACACAACCCTGACATGGCTTGCATTACACACAATCGCGACCTTCCCCAATAGCGTGTCTAGTACGCAATACCCGGTTTCACTAAACAACGATATATTAGTATAATACTATAAACTAACTGTTATGAATAGTATTAACAGAATTTTGAATTTTATAACATTATAATTCATCTTACTCATTTTCTAGAATGAGGTATGAAAAAAATCAGTTTTTCAGATAAAAGATGTATTTTTCAAAAAATGCAGTTTTACCGCCTTTTCATGGATCACCCACATTAAATTTAGTTTTTGACATTTTTTTAAGTGCAATTTGAAAAAAATAAAATTCTTCCTTGGAATAAGGATATAATAGTTTAATATGGATAAATTTTTCATATTATTCTGATAACTTTCATATTTTGATGAATAATAAAAATAAGCTATATTTTAATTAAAAACAACATTTTTCATCGCAATAATTCATATGGATAGATTATCTTTTTAATTGGTTTTAAAGTTTAATTAGAATATATTTTTACCATTTAATCCAATGTTGGTCATCGGAATAAATTTCTCTTTGAATTTTGACATAAACAAGTGTCGATCTTTTGATAGTTATTGTTTCTTAAAAACACGCTATTTGTTTTGATAACTGGAATTACTTTTAAAATCAATTAATGCCACTTATATGTTTTGAATTTTAAAAAATAGACCTCATTTTCTAATTTGGAGTATCAAATATAGCTTAGGCTGAATTTTTGGTATTTTTGTGAAAAACATCAATTTTTGATGAATAGTGAAAACAATGAGTTTTTGGTTAAAGCCGAATTTTTATGTAAATAATAATTTATTTGATTTAAATTTATTTTAGGTCAAAATAGATACATAATACATATTTATGTTCAATGAAATTCATTGGAATATTTTTATAATAATTATAGATTTATAAAAATTGTATTGAACTTTTCATCGTCTTTTACCCACCTCATAAGAGCTTTGGCAATTGTTCATATAGCATAATTTTACCACATCAGTGAGTTGAATTTTGGAAATATGAGATACAAGGTTAATATCAAGGAGTAAAATGTGGTTCAATTAGATAAAAATAATTTTCGGTGAATAGTAACTTTTTACTTTTATTTACCACAGTTAAAAGTAAATAGGGTTATTCATTGTTAAAAGAATATTATAATAATTGAAAATTACCTTAACACTTGTCCAAACCTTATTTGATGAGTAATGGCCGACCATTTACATCCTTGGGTCGATTTTGGGACCCCATGGAGCCACTTATGAAAGACAATGTTACATTAGATTAATTAATTTAATGTATAGACAAAATTGGCATTAACAAAAATATTTAATTAATTAATTTTTATAATGGGATATATAAATTATCATTTAGAAAATAAATATTCATTGTAAAGATAAATTGATTTCATACATGTTGGTATTTTTTTTATAATTTTTAGACATAAAATAAATTAAATTATTTATGACACAATAATTATACAGTATTTACCTCATTAATAAATGATTTAAATAATTAAGATTATAATGATTAAACTATTATCCAAAACATGTCCAATTATGATTGGATAATTATATTTCGTCCATGAGTCATCTTATCTTCGATCATAATGATTTTTTGTCTTTTTTAAAAAGAAAATAACTTTATAATAAAAAAATATTTTCACACTTTCCAAAAGAGCCCGTCCTCCCACTTATAAAAGGAGACCATTTCTATCAAATTCCTCACACATCTCAAGCCATTTTTATCATTAAAACTCTGCCAAATTAACCTCCCTAAATCCATATCCTCCTTCCTAGAAGCCTAACCTTTGGCAGAAGGCACTCCATGATGTCCTTTTTGTTCAAACCAAAGGATATTACCCAAATTAAAGGTAACCGTTTCTCTTAAATTGTTTTATTTTATTCTACTTCTCCATCCCCTAAACTCTTTTTAATACATTATTTTGTAAAACATTCAGTATCCTAAATATACTAGGATTTTTTTATGATAATTATTCTAACTAAACATACACACACCTCCATCTAGTGGATGAAGAACATAATGTTTCTGTTGATGGAAAACTAATGCCTCACGAAACGATGATTGTTCAGTTTTATCCTACCGCCTCTCATGGTGACCATTAGTATGGAACTATACTTATATATGATATATATTATGTATATTATTTCCTTATACTTCTTTACTTCCCAATTATATCAAGACTTTATGGTTTCCATAGTGGTTAAATACGATAATCTCATTTGAGGAAGTGCGGACTACCGCCCCCTCAAAGTGTTGTGATTCGTTAATTCCATATGTGGGATGTATAAAGGACAGAATTAATGATATTATATATGATATAATAATGGAATTATAATTTACCTATTCCATTAAAATAATATGTAGAAATGAAAGTAGCGTTCATGCGTACGTACGGCTTACTGTCTCCATGAACGGTGAATTTCATTCCTTACATGCATAGGTTATGTACTATTATAAATACTTGTATATGATGGATATATAATAAATATAAATGATATATAAATCATGATTTACATTCTGGACGTAATTAAATCATGATATAATTAATAATAACATCAAGAACCACAAGTCCAAATACATACGATAAATAAGATGAGTTTACCCAAAACGTTGCTTTAACATGGGATTTACAAAAGAACGGGTAATATAAAGTCATAAGTGAACCATATATGATATCATAACAATTAATATGATTCTTTATTAAGTCAATGACATTATTTAAATCATTATACAGGAGGTTCGGATATGTACGAAGAAAATTGGACCTAAGGTAAGGGATAACTTTTCCAATCTCATTTTTATTCGAGACTGTTTAATCGTAAGTATTCACTGGGGTTATATTTATCATATGTGTCCCTGTTTTCTAAAAATGGTTTCATTTATGTTTAAATTACTTTTTACCCATTTTTTACTTTTACTACATGGTATGTAAGGAATCTTTCTTTTATTTACCATACATGGAACTTTTCAAATTTTCTGGAAAAAGTACGAGAATATGTTTTTTAACTTATACGGCAAGAAAGGATTTTTACAGTTTTATAAAGCCATATTTTAATGAAGATTCCTCCAAAATATTTCATGAATATTTTCCAAAAAATATATTTCTTTTAAAATTTCATGACATTTTGTGAAAATAAATTGATTTTGAAGAAGAAACAATATTTTCCTCAAGAATTAATTTCAAGTGTTTTATCAAAACCATTTTTCCATCTAAGATGTCATTATTTCATATGTTTATTTTTCAAGAATAATGTCTCTATGATTTACATGGTTTCACTTTTCTTATGATGAAATGATATCCATTTGATTTATATGGATTATGTTATGATGGGATGATGTTTATGAAACCAATTTTTATTCTTTGGGTTATGATGAATGATTTATGTTTATATTGTAGCCCAAGTAAGAATGATTTCATAATGAGATGGGTGGGACCTATATCTCCCTCCAATGCAATGGGTAATGATTTATATCTCATGAGATAGACATGGATATAACAGTAAGTTAATCCGGTTTAGTAATACAAGACTTGAATGAGGACTGAACTCGATTCAGAAAGGGACTTTGTCCACTAAGATGGTCTTGGAAGCAATGCCTTGGATACTATGGAAATCATATCATGTGGTTAATGTTTTTCCACAATTAAAAGTTTTATTCCCATTCTATTTTATCAGGATTAATGTTTATTTATGATCTATGCCTTACGTATTGTCATGTTTTATGTTATTGCTCAAGATTTTGATGTTTAAACATTGTGTTCATATTTTTACGTTCAAATGTATATGGTTTGTTTTATTTTCTCAATGCTTACCCTTACTGAGAATTTGAGATCACCTTTTATATGTTTTCTTTTCCCCAGGATATAAAGAATGGTTTTTAGGTAAAAAAAGGGGAAGATCTTTATTGGAAATGTTGAAGATCTTTCACCATGATTAGAAGATTATGTTCTGAGATTCCAAAGACACTAAACTATTACGGTCCTTGAGTGTTGGGTTTTGTTATGTATTATGTATTCCACAAAAGTAATGTAATGTCCATATAGGTCATGATTTGGGTCTCTACACATATGACACACATAATTATTGTTTATAATTATGTGATAGGTACATAGAATTATTTTATAATCTAATTAATTTGGTCAAGATTATATCTCATTCTATGTATTCATATAGGAAATGTGATTTTTTCCAAGTTAAAATTATTTTGGGAAATTTTTGTATACTATATAATGATTGTAATAGTAATGACCCTTTTAATATATTATAATTATTTATTCATATTTATGATTAATATTTCTATTATATATATATATATATGTTGAAAATCATGTTATATTTTATTGTTCTCAATCATGTAATAATGATTTTATGTTTTTTTCTCATATTTATATATATATGTACAGTTTTTGAATAAAATATGATCATTTTTTTATCACCTATTTTGATCCAATTTATATTTATTTTACCCCTTACTAAAAATTTTATATCACTATTTTCATATGTTTCCAATCGTTTGTTAATAAAGAGGAAACTTTCATATGATAAATCTAGAAGGAATTCATGTGGGCTGCATATGTTAAACAATATACACTATTTTTTACAATAATATGTTCATATATATAATATATTATTACACTAAGACTTTCTATATTGGGGGTGTAATTTTTTATGAGTTGAAATGGATAATGATGTATAATGAAGTAATATGTTGAAATATTATATTTGGGTTGCCTTTGTGGAAATAATAGTAGAGTTGGAATATTTTTTAGGTATAAGTATTAATTGAGGAATAAAAATAATAAATTATAGGTTGAGGTAGAAGTAATAAAAGAATATTTATTATGTTAATACATCCTAGGTCTTATTCACAATACCATAGGACTATTTACTATTGAAATTATTATTTTACAACCAAATAATAATTTTGATTTCATCCATTGGAATGAAAAAGGAGTCACAAAGTGGGTCATGATACTCATGTATGATTATTTGATTATCAAATAATCATTTTGATTTTATCCACTGGAATGAACAAGGATAAACCAATTGGATAATGATATTCATGGAACATTATTTGATTATCCAACTAGGAAACTAAAGAAATTTTATTTGATTTAAAAAATCATTCAGGAAAATATCACATAGAGATAGTAATACATGGAAATTAACATGAAACATGTCATTCTTCGAAATGCACTGGAAAAACAATTTCATGCTATTGCAGCCTTCTTCTCAATGTGACCAACATCATTTAGTATGTTAACAAATCAAGTAATTTATTTGTAATTTATTAACACATAAAAATATATTTTTTCTTCTTTAGTGTATATTGTATAAAATTGTTCTTTTTTGATATTTTTCTTTTATAAGGTGATGATTATTATAAATGGACTCCCATTAGGAAAACATATAAAACCAAAAAAATTACACAATTCTTTTGAAAAATAAGAGACGATGGAACAACCTCATTTAGTAGAATACAATTTTTCTCAAGTATTGATTGTGGGTGGTTTTATTTAATTAAATCCACTGCATTTTGAAGTCCTGTGAAGAGGAAATATGTGTGGGAACTTAGTCTCTAGGTATTGGAGCTTGAGTCATGAGGAGATGTAATATGTATCCTGATTACGGAACGAAATAGAGTTTTCATAGTTCATTCACACCCTCTGAATGGAACCCATAGTATCTTCCCTTATATAAAGTAAATAAAATCTTTCCACTTATTGTAGATTACATGCTAAGGATTCATTGTCTACTAGAGATTCATGATGCAAATTATATGAACATTTAAATTCCATAATCCCACATGACCTATGATCATTGTGGGAAAAAATGTATAAAATGTAATATGTCTCACTACATATGGATTTGGGAATTATATACCATCACAACACTTAGGATTTTTAATATAGATCTACAGAATTAGGAAGGTGTTTTACCTATCCATGTTGTTTTAAGAATTAGAGTTATCATTGTTAAATGTGTCGTGTCTTACACACTAAATTTTCCCATGTTTATAGGACATATTATAATATATTGCTGATTAAAGTATACACGCTAAGGTTTTCCTTATCTTTATATAGTCTTATTAAATAAATAATATGATTATTTGAACTCCCTATCCCAATGTGAACTATTCTCATTGTTAGAATCAATGTAATGAAAATAAAAAGTTTCACTTACTTTTTGATGCTGTACTTGTGCATTGAGATAGTGCTTTGAATATTTGATTCATAGATTAGACCAGAGAAATGTTTACTATGTGTCTTAGGAATTGTAGTAATTAGGGTCATCATAGATTGATTCATTTCTCAGTCCTTTAATGGATTAAAAAATGATCAACCCATGGGATTGATTGGATCCCGATGGTTGAAATGTCAAATACAAGGTGTAATTCCTATGAAGTGGATTACTATGTGAGCTCAGGCCTTAGGAAGGCATCCTAAATATCATGGCTATATGTGGAATCATATACATATTTATTCTAATAGTCATGGATTACACACTAATGTTTCACCTTTTAGAGGTTGGAAAAGGTCATTAAGTCCCGAGATGCCAAATTTATCAGGCTTGTTTTTCTACCTTATATTTGTTGACTATATTCTCGACAAGTCATAGGATGTATTCTTGATTTTTCAAATTACAATGTAATGTCCAGTTGACTTCTCCTTGGGATATCACATTACTTGGATGTCATGTATTAAAATTGTTTCATGATAATGGAAGAATTTTCTGGAGCACATCACATGACATTGTCGGGTGGTCCTAGAAGCCATTATATGATCCCAACTAACATGTTTCAAGGGAATCACATGATCTAGATTATATTTCATGGTGTCATTATGAAATATGGATATAAATATTATAGGTTATCATGATATTCAAAACAACATGTCTATAGGGTGATTTATGTCCTAGGATGACATTTATTGATGTCATCACGATTATCGACAGACATCTTTGGGGGATATTGGAAAAACAGGATGATATACACAAATGCTACCATGAGAATCTTTTGACATGAACAAGTTCCACCATGTGATCGAGTTAACATGTCTATATGACATTTTAAGACTTGTATAGTGAGCATGGAGGGTTTCATGAGACTTGGATGGTAGAACCAAGGGGAGCCGTGTTAGTTACTCTAGCATCTCCTAGGTATTTCAGATTGTCCAAATATTATACCAATTGAGTGTGTTGAGATATAGGTGACTTATCATGGGGGTCACTATATGACTTGGTTGGTACACATTAAGCACCTTAGGATCAATGTGTATGTTCATCACATAAGTCTCGTATCATTTTATTCCATGTTATAACCTTTAATTAAAATTCCACATATTTTTTCAGTGTTAACTTGTTCTAACTCAAACCTCATTTAGCATATATACAGGATGTTCTTCAAAATACCCACCAGTAGTACTTCATGTGATCTATAACTAACCATACTAATTTTCTATGAATGCTGCATGATTTCTTTAGTTTTTAGCCTGATCATACCTGACAGAAAACATTCCTGGTCACAAGATCAGCTGCTCTGACAAGTGTACTCTAATTCATGGGTGAATCAGTGTGATGTTACAGGGAAAATTCAATCCATATGTGTGTGTTCAGCCATTTTTTAATGCCAGTGTGTTTGACTTATAATAATTTCTACCCTAGTTATTTACAGTTATGTGCGGTGCATATCGCGTAAAACCAGTCTGGAGTCAGTGGTTAGATTTTTCATCATTCTTCTTCGTAAGGTATTATCTTAGGTCATTATAAGGGGGAAACATGGTTTTCAATGACTATAATACCATCACATAAATTCCACATTTATTGGATTATTTCCTATTAATGTGGTGTTCTTTAATTATATGTACATGCCAAGGTACTTTCATATTGTCATGCCAACATGTCTATGAACATTCGCAAGATAGGGATGTCTGCTGAAATGATTTATCACTATCATGGATGCCTTATTCAGGGTATTCTATGAGACATGGTTGGATTTATATGGGGCCTTTAGGATATCAAACCGGCTTATCATGGGGTCTTGTAAGACCATACATGTGTATCACATGAGTTTTATGATATCAAGAGGCTTCCACCTTTTTTATTTTATTTTTCTATTTTATTTATTGATATCTTGGGGTTCCTTCAATCATTCGTGATTATTTTCAAAGATAATCACCTTCCCCATTGGTGATTCACTACATTACCAACAAAAGATCTTATGGTGATTTGTGATCATTATTATGGAAAAAATCTTGTACTTATTTTTGGAGCCAATGGGGGAGCGTGATACTTCATCAACATGTTTGAAGCCTTCTGATTATTTCATTTAATAATATTTTTTTTATAATATACACCACATACTTTTGTTCATATGGATTCTAGATCTCTTCATAGTTCCTCTATTATGACTAACCATATGTCCATGATTTCTAGATACCACATTGATTACCCTTGATACCGTTTGAATTCGGATAATGAGATTCTATAGTGGATTCTTCCATTTGATATTAAACCTTTACCTTTATCAGATTTGATTCCTCTATACGGGTTCATATAACTGTACGATGACCTTAAAACTTCAATCTTTAATCTTGATATGTGTACAATTCTTTTGTCTGTATTCAGATGACAATTTCAGATATGTCTGACTTGTCAATGATCGACCCAACGGGTTGTTTATATATTCTAAAACATTCCCTTGGGCCTAGACGGTTGTGATTTCTCTCACCATCCCATTGATCATAGCCATTAAAATATAATTGAATCTTCTATGAAGAACCTATGTGGTAGATGGGGATTAAAATTGGATCTCTATCCATGTGGTATCTCTTCTAATGAGTGGGTGTGATCATTTTGGGTAAGGAAAATCTACGTAGAGTTCGTTGACCAATTATATGTTTCACATATTTATGAAGAAATGTGCATTTCCCAATTTATAAATTATCACATGTCTAGACATCTAATAATATTTTACATCCATTGGTCTCTTGGAACCCACTTATTCCATTTACCCCATGGTGAATTGTGAGTCATCCTATGAGATATTTACTGACTAGGTTGGATCCCTCCTCACAAAGATATGCACGATTAGTTTCTTCGTACCAATAATTTCTAGGGATACCCTTTGGAAACTCCATTCCAAGAAAGGGATATTCTCATTATCACGATGTAAAAGTTATGAAAGGAACCAACTATGCATGTGCTAGTCTCTTTCAAATATTTGATCAATTCTGTCCTTTATCAAAGAGGAGCTAGAAAAAACTACAATATAACTCCATTGGTGACCTTCCTGGATAATTCATGTTAGTTGAAATTCATATTGGGCCATTTTTGAAGTCAGGTCACATACTTCATGGTGATATTAAGAAAGTAAATATATATATTACTAACATTGGCTTGGTGGATACATGTATATGTTCTTGAATGAGTTTATTTTCCCAGTAGTTCATGAGTTGAAGAATTTGGTTCAATACATTGGTGATGGTATGGAATCTAGTGGAGGGGAGAATCCATAATATTGTGCTTTTCACCCTTTCATCCTTTTATCATCTCTTAGTAGGAATTTAGTAGAGAAGCTATGCCAATAGGATAAGTGGACCTTTCCTATTATTATTTGCCACGATAATGGAGAATTTCCAATTCAATGAATACTAAAGTAACACTATAATCCCTGGTTCCTTATATCACCCTAGTATGATGAACATATCTAGGATTGGGACAATGTCACTCAGCACTTTCTAGTTTACATATGTGTTGATTCGATCTAATAGCTTTTATTTCACCCATTATCATGGATTGTGTAGAACAATAACTGATAATAAAAGTATCTCTCTTGGAAAAAAGGGCCAGCATGATCAACATTCATGATATGGTTCTTCTAGCTTGGAAGAAAGAGATGGATATCTGTGAACTATATATGCCTTATTGATTTTTTCATCTGTACAGCTGCACCCTAAATGTACTCCTCTCTCCCTTCAGTCGATGTGCGAGGAGAGAGACACCCTGGAACCATCTTCCAGATTTTGATGATTTTGTCACATGAATACATCAATACTGAGATAATTCTTCATTCATCCAATGCTCATACGTTTCTTTCTCAATATTATTTCTCGAATTAGGTAGCAGCCTATCTGAGTGGGGTTTTAAGATGAATGGTTCGTCATTTGTACAATCTATTTTACTCACCAACACCTATATTCATATAAATAAGGGATTTTATCCACGACATGGGCATGACATTGAGGAAGTGCCCTTATCATCGAGATGAATATCTGGATTGTAGGAAACAATCTCTTGAGGAAATCAACCATCTCATACAAACAAAGTGTGTTTCCTCTATTGATGGGAGCATATGTGGATCCTCTTATAATATTTACTTTCCAAATCAGACAACTATTACTCCTCTTGGATTTCTCAAAACATTAATAATAGAATATTAGACGTGGAATTGGATAATATTGTAGTAGATTCACACCATGATTACAGATACTTATTTGGAAACATTTCATTACCAATGGTAACACCTTCTTTGTTTATTTACGACTTAGGGGTGAATTATTATGATCACAAACCACTTTAGGAAATCCGGAAAAAATTTATTCTAACTCAGAAAGATTTTACCACCAATGGGGGGGATCTCATGATCAGGAAGATGAGGCTTCATTTTCAAAATAGATAAATGAGGCATTGGAAGAACTAAAGAATATTTTCAACTTTATATCAAATTTTCAATGCCAAATGGATTCATGGACCATGAAGATATAGAGATATGAATAAATCATAGATCTCATGATCTATGACCTCTCTGAGTTATATTCCTCATTGGAAACATCGCAAAAGAGAGATTAAGAGCTAACTACATTTGTCGAGACACTTTGTCCAGGTTCCTAAGCAGAGGTGGTGGGAGAGTGAAACTTCAATTGTTAATTAATGAATCCTAGTAGACTCTTTCCAAATTTTCCATCTTATTTGATCAAATATTTTTGATGTTAAATCATTAAAATGCACTCTATTTTTTATATGATTCTTGTATAGACTCCAAAATGTAGAGATTACTACTATTTAATGCTATCTATGAATTGATTTTATAAACATTTAATGTTGTTGACCTTTCATTCTTCCATTAATGAAATTTCTCTAATATGATATTATATGAATCACAAATGCTACCCATAATTTTTATGTTATCATGTTAACATGAATATCTAGATCTGAATATTTACATCATAATAGACTATTCTTGAGAAATGCTCCTAAATTTCATACATCGTGAGGTTCCATAATAATTTATATGTTATGTTATCTATGTATTTACTATTTCAAAAATGGACAATGGAGTATAATATATGTCCTCGACGGATTATGCTCTACCTTTTTCTAAAAATAATATCATTACTGAGCATTGATTTTTTTTCCAATTACATATGTTGGGAATTATATGATTTTCCATTCTTCCTAACTAAATTACTCATATTAAATAGTTTAGGGATTTTTAGATCATACCTTCTATTGTTGTAGTTTATGGTATTTTGGATAAAACCTTCTATCAATATAATATATTGTCATTTATCTTGTACCATATATCACTGTTGTTTATGGGCTTTAAGCTCGGACAATAAATCACTATATATTAGAGTATTTTTGCTCTATCCTTCTATCATTATAGTTTAGGGTCTTTTAGCTTGGACATTCTATAACTGTAGTTTAGGGAATTTATCTTGGACCTTCCATCATTGTAGTTTAGGGTCTTTTAGCTCAGACCTTATGATTCCATGCATTTTAATGTCTTACACCCACATTTAGATCCATTATTAACGAATATTGTGTAAAATTTATAGGAATTACGCATAACATACTAGGATGAAGAGTTCTGTCATGGTGTTGCTGAGGCACATGAGTATTATTTATCCATACCTTCAAGGAAAATATGAAAATGATTAGTAGGTAAAATTACTTATTTATTGGTTGAAATATAAAAAATAGGTGTATGAACTCTTCTGTTGGGGTCATGGAATATTTTTAGTGCTAATATTGGTTGAGGGAAAAATAATATGGATTCTAAGTCCACCTCGATAGTTAAAAATGTGTGATATAATTCGTATCCTAAAATATTGAGTCTGTGAATAAGGAATGGTGTAATGATGATAGGTATGACCCATAAAACATATAGGTAACATGTTCTTCAATGGATTTTATAGGGATCACAAGGATTGAATATCCCTTCTTTCATGTAGGATATTCCTCCAGTTAGTAGGTGGTGGAACTTATTTATTGATAGTATGGTCTGGAAATTATAATTTAAATTACTTTATGAGGGACATAAACAGTTCTTGATGTCGCAATCATCTATTTGATGAGGTTGGGAATGAGAGGAAGGCATTCTATGATAGTTTATGGAACCCTAGTACTTTGTATCTATTTAATTTTGAGGTTGTAACCCTATTCTTTGTGTTTTCAAACAATGAGATATGGGCCACCAAATTATTAGGAATGTAGTATCTCATTATTTCTTTGTGAAAGGGGAAAAACATGATGATGTAATGTCGAGGATGTCAAATATGGTATGATAGTTTTATACAAGGACTGTAAATCATTGTAAAAATCTCTTGGTTCATGTGGATGATACAAAAAATTAATACCAGGAATGTCCTTGAACACATTGAGATGTTGAGTTCTCTCATAGTGAAGTCATCGAAAATAAGAATTATAAATTTCTTTTTGCAGATTGGTGTGTTTTATTATGACCATAGCCTCATATACATGAGCCATAAACATACACGGATAGTCAAACAAGGGTCCCATAACAATAAGTATCCTACTCTAAGGTCCATGGATGGTTTATGGTGATCTAATGAACTCAAATAAGGAAGTGTGATTATTTTAAATTATTATTTCTATTTAGGCTTTGGGTAGCCTAAAATTTATGTCACCTCCTTGTGAACAAAATCTTATGGATAACACATATGAAAAAGAAGTACTCATTATTTTTACTAATGTAGGGGGTCTAGTGAGAATATATTAACATTTAATAGGGATACAATTTAGGGATTATGTGCTTTTTAACATATTTATTTGTGCCATAATATTTTTTTCATAAACTCTGTAGATAAAGAGTTTAGAGACCAAAGACTTCATTTTTTCTTAGGTACCCCTTTGTTGGTTTTTAACCTGGAATGTTTTGTGTCTCATTCACTAGAATTTTAAGGTCTTGAGATTTGGAACCTTATAGACTAGTGTTTTAATGTTGTATATATTTTAACAAATTGCAGACAGTTTAATGACATGATTCACTTGGGACTAATATTGGGGATGTTCCAAAAGATCCAAATTAGGATACCAAGGGTCAAGAGCACTCCAAAATCCATCTATGTTGGAAATTAGATTGTTTTCAATCATGGATTGAGGTTAATAAGACAATTTTAATGATATGTGACAATCATATCAAGAATTTTCTAGAACACACTGAGGTGTTGAGTTCTTCAATGGTGAGATAAGGGAACACAAGGAACGGAAATCCTTTTTTATAGAGTGACACATTTGGTTGATTACCATATACAAATTTTCAAGAATAATAGATATACATTCATATTCAATCAAAGGGTCCATTGAAGTGATGTTATTTTTTTTCGTGGTCCATGAATGGTTTACAAAAACATGAGGTGTTTGAGACATGATGTGCAATTTTTTGGATTGAGTTTCATAAATGATTTAATGAAAACATCATAGTCCAATTGATCAGGATCATTACCTCCTAGAACATTGATAGTGGATGATAAAATATGATGTTATGCACATATTAGTGTCATTTTGTAGGGATGTAATTTCTTCTAGTAAGTATAAAATAATATTGTTACAACATTTTCCTTGAATTTTAAAATCATACTATAAGGATTTAATTGTCTCCATATTTCTTAACATCTTCTAGTATGTAATTTTTTATTCCATTTTAATTTCATGAAAGTAGTATTTTTTCCTTGTATTTTAACTACATTTATTAAGGATTGAGGAACTTACATGAAAATTTGTTCATGATATATTACATGAACAAGATGGTTGTATGTATACCTGACTCATATAAATGAAAAATATTCTTGAATGGAAAAAACCCAATGTTGTTGGGGTGAATGTTTGAGATGTTTTTTTGTAGGTGGTCCCAGGATTGGAGATTTAGGAATTACTATATATCCTATGATGATAGTTATCAAGCCACGTGTAGTTATGGAATGGGAAACTCTATACGTAGTTATGACCTATACACTAAGGTGATATTTTTTTATAAATAGGCCGTGTATTGGAGATCTTGGAATCATTAGGTAGCATATGATTATAAGAATCCATCCACATGTTCATCTCAAGGAATATAGTAGTTTAGCATCATGTTTAAAGGGATTTGGATTCCTAAACATGAAAATGTGTATTACATCAGGACCCAATGATGGAAATAGGGGAACCAATATATATCCTATGCTAATTCTAATCATGGAAAACATAGTACTTGGTGGTGGAGATTTCGTTCCATTTTTGACCTATAAGAATTGAGGGGTCATTTTAATGATGATTCTTTTTACTAGACCCATGGTTGTAGATTCAGGCATCACTACGTATCATGTGATTTCAAGAATCAAGTAACATATTGTTCCTAAATGTACGTGTGGTGGGTTACCGTCACAAAAAAATAGTTGTACTCTCGGGAATGTTCCATTGGATTCTATAGTTTTTATGAGGTGAAAAGTACATAAACCATGTAGTTTAATATCATGTAGTGAGGCCTCAGTCTATTCTATTTATGGCCATGCATTAAATACAACGATGAACCTATCATGAGATATTATTCTTTTTTTGTATGGGGAATCTTTTACTATAATTCCTTGGATCATTTGATATATTCTTATTGTGAGAAACAAATAATTAGAAGGGTTTCTCTAACCATGGAAAAGAGATTAAGAGTAGGAAAAGGGTATTTTGTATCATGTAGTGTTTGGACCATGATTTAGGATCAAGGAATAACTACATGTATCATTGAAATGAAAATAATTATAAACATATTTCAATATAACCCATATATTTTAATGCCATGTAGAAAGTAAATCAATTGTTCATTTTAACGTTTTGTGGTAAGGACATAGGTTAGCTGATGTGAATGACGATGGATGTCATGGATCTGTGTAGTTTTACATCATCTGATATGGAAACATTCCATACAGTTTAACATCATAAAAAGGATAAGGATCCACCCGATGTGATAGGAATGTAATATTGTTTTTTAGCCCAATCATAGAGGCACATTCATCACTATGTATTATATGGGTGCAAGAATAAATACACGTGTAGTTCTAGAGAACCATTTAGTTTAGTTTCATATGGGGAGGAAATAATCCATGAACATTATCAAATTATTTTGATGATGAGTGTTAGCTGATATAAATGAAGTGAAAAATTATGGGATCCATGTATTTTTACACCATGTGATGAGGATGTGATCCATATAGTTTTGCATCGTTTGGTACGGAAATGAGATGCTATGTAGTTTAACGTCTTAATACCAGGACATGAGATGGTTTCTAGTTTAGTTTCTATATTATAGTATTATTTTGTGTAGTTTAATATCTTTCTTCCAGGAAAACATGGTATTGTTTTATCTCATATGGTCAGGATGTGAGAAATTGTCATGTTTAATGTTCTTATGACATGACTTGAAATATTAATAATTTTAGCATATTCTTACTTGGATGAGAGATGTTGTGAAGTATAAATTCTTATTTCTAGGGTGAGAGAGGTTGTTCAGTTTATATTCATGCATCTAGGATGAGAGACATTGTGAAATTTATTGTCATACTTCCATGATGAGAGACAGTGTGCAATTAAATGTACTTATAACATGATAAGATATTTTGTTTATTTTAAATTATTTCATCCATGAGTAGACAAACTATATAGTTTATAGTATTTCTGTAATATGGATATGTGAATTATAGTATAATGTCTTTCTATAGTAACAAGATTCGTTGTGCATTTTAAAGTCTTTCTTCTAGGAAGAGAGGCGTTGTGCAGTTTAAAGTATTTTTTTTAGGAACTGTGACAATGTGATGTTTGTTGTATTGCTGTATAGATGAATGATATTGTGTAGTTTAACTTCTTTATTCCAGGATGAGAGAAATTGTCCAGTTTAATGTATTTCTTCCATGATAATAGACGTTGTGATGTTTAAAGTCTTTCTAATATGGTGACTGATGTCATGATGTTTGATGTCATAATTCTATAATTAGAGAAATTTTGATGTTTAATATCTTTCAACCAGGACTAAAGATGTTGTGAAGTTTAATTTATTTATTCTTGGATGATAAATGTGGTGCAGTTTGATGTCATTGTGTTAGGATGAGAGGTGTTTTTAGTTTAATTTCTTGCTTCCAGGATGAAAGACTCTATTCCATTTATGTTATTTCTTCTTTAACTAAGGATGATTGATAACATCAATGCAATGTATTTCTTAAGATATATCACATTTATGGGGTGTGTTACACACTAACCATCCATTTAGAACAATTATTATGATCTGTTGTGATAAACATTATGTACTATGTAAGGTCGTTCTCATTTGGGTACCAGATTTGTAGGCTTCTTACCTAGTAACATTTTTCATTTGAGAACTGACACCAATTATTTTAGGAGGAATTAAGGGAGGAGAACATTTCTATAAAAGCATCATGAAATATTAATATGATGGATTTCATGTTTGTGAAATTTATGCTTCCTGTTATAATCAAGCATCACAAATTCAACCAGTTTCTTTTCAAATTTCTCACCATTTTGGAGATATCTATAAATGAATATTTTGATAGAATGTAGCTATAATTTTATTAGAAACATTTACATGGTCCCATACACTAAATATTAGGGTGCTTCTTTTGTAGTAGTACATGTAGGGTTACGGTAGGCCCATAAATCATGAAGTATCTTGTCCATATTGGACTTCTTATCCATGATCACGATCTTTTAGAGTATATTTGTTAGAGACCTAATGAAGGACTCTATTGGTCCATTTTCTACTACATGATAGCGATATGAGTGATTGGAATTGATATTGATCTCTAGATACAGTGTCTTAAACTCCAAATAAATTAAGATAGGGTTAATATTAAATAATATTATGTTGGGGAATCTGAACGTGGTGATGATATAGGACTTTATGAAGTTTATGATTTTTTCATCCTAGCTTTCTTGATGGGTATTCCCTTAGTCCGATTGGAAAAGAAGTAAGTAACACTAAGGATATACGTTAACATCTTTTATGGGGCTAGGGGATATGGCCCAACAACATACATTCCCCAAATGGAAAATGACACAGAATATTAAGCTGTATGTTGTTATTATGGGGGTTATGTATGATGTTTTCATGGATCTTTCATACATGAAGCTTCCAGGTTAAATCCACAATTTCTTGTAGCATGGTTTTCTAGTAGTTTCACGGTCTCCAGATTTGTCGGGGGAGCCATGTCTAAGACAAATGTGTGTCGAAGGATCCTTCATGTATTTTTTCCATGGTGGAATGAATCTTTCAGTGTGTTATGAATTTGAAGAGGATCCCATAAAATCCCCTCTTCTAGAGGGATTTTTTCTCATTTGGGTCATCCCACTTGATAAATTTAAATGCATGATGCCAAATCTATTCCCTTACAGATTATTCTATTATGAGAGATCTATTTTAGAGATAATAAATTATGAATTCCGTCCATCAAAGGGTGGATATTGGTTTATCATTCTCTATGAGGTATTGACAAAATTTATTACCCAAATCATGGATGATAATTGAAGAGGCCATTCTTTGGTGCCTATTATGGAATATTTCTTCCTCTTTATTGGGGTCATCCAATAAAATGGTGGCATTAGAAAATGAATCTTCATGGGAATTATGTGATCTAGGAACATAGTGTAATGTGAGATCAAAATGGAACTATTCCATTATTCTCAAGACATCGCTAGTTATAGGATCTAGTTCTCCCTTTTTTGATGACGTCATAGTCTAGCGCTCCCTTCTTACATGATCTTCTGTGGTAGTTCCTAAGGAGGTTCAGATATGTTTTTCAAGAAGCATTGGGTCTATGAGAGGGAAAGAAACATTGTATATTATCTTGTTGATAAATGTCATGCAGTCATGTGGTGTTCTATTTTGATGATTTTTTGGTGTCAATGATGGTGAATTATAATGGAAATTTTGTTTCTTTACGGTGATGATGATTTTTTTATATGGGAAAATCATGTAGACATGTTTCTGCATTTCGGGATGGTGACCTAATGATTTTATGTTTTTATAGTTGGTGGATATGTTCCGATGAAGTGGAGGTGGCATGATTAACACATCTATAAGGAGGTGTGGCTAGAGGTGGATTGTTGCTCATGGTTTTGTGACCATGGTTTCTCATCATTTATAGGGTGTTGCATGGGTAATTTGAATTTAAAATTGGAATATATCATTGTATCATATCTTGGTTTTGAATTTTAAAATATTGTGGTTTGTTATGAATATGGTTTTTGGGACGTCACCACATAACAAAAAAGATTATTTTAAAAATTAATGATAAAAATGGATTTGTAGGAGGATATATATTATTTTAGAGGATGTTATAATCCATCGATAAGGGATTGGTATTAATCATTAGTAATTTTCCAGCCATCTGATATTGAGAAAGATTAGGGAAAACTACTTTGTATTAATAGACAAAAACAATCCCTAAGACAAACTAATTAAGTTTTAGGGTTTCATATTTTTATTGATATGACTTTGGGAGGAATCATAAAAATATATCTCCCATGTTAGCAGAGTGTTATGGGTATATAAGACCTCCTTATATGGGATCTTGGTGTCCACTAGTGTATTCTTCGGGGTAGTATGTGTCACGATGAAATTTTCTGTGGTTTTCCATTTACCCCATTTCTATGTTAAGAATTGGATGTCATATTAATGCAAAATGACAGCCCATTAGGAAAAGAACCAAGTCAAAATTGGATGGAAAATAATTTACATGAGTGGATATTTATGATCTACACTATGTACATCATGGTTCTGTGATTAATACCATATATTTATTACTATGAAGATGAGTGCAAGGAAGTTCTTCTCAACATCATAGTATGGAGTCTTAGTAAGTAGAATTTTTCAAATTATGTAATAGAAAAATTTATAGCTCCTAGAATAATTTTTATGTTTTATGAGGGTTCCTAGTGAGTGTTCCTTGGTGTCCACATACAATATTAGTGGCCTCCCTTAAACTAGATGAATCATAACATGAGGTTTCAGTAGATAATTCTTGAGACATCCAAAGGGCACTTAAAATAGTTTTCTTATTTATGGGTGATTCCATTATTCATTAGCCTGGTGAATGCAAGATAATTTTCAAAAAGGTTTTCTATGAAACATCATATGTATTAATGGTTCCGATAGATCCCCATGTGTTATTTGTGATTTATGGGGTGTGACATTTCTAAAATAGAAATATTCGTTTCTTGGGTGTCCTCGATGTCTCAGTGGTTGAACACAAAGCCAATGAACTTCTCTGATGTTACCCCGAAAATGAATTCCATCATATTATACATTAAAATATGATGGGATATCCTATCAAGGATTGAATTAAGATATTTTAAGTGATCACATGACTGTCGAGATTTCGATAATAGGTCATCAACCGAAAATTTGGGTGTTCATTACAATAATGTATTAATGATATAATACATCATGCGTTAAAAAGTGTCAAACGTTTTCCTTAAAATAGTTCTTGAATTGATAGAAAAATATCCCTTAAGGCACTATAATGGTAGTGGGATCCTCATAATTTGGTTTATATTTATCAAATTGTACCATGAATACTCTATCATGAAATAATGGGATTAGAAGCTAGTAGTTGCATAGATTATAAGTCCTGTGATCATAAATGGGAAATAATATTTTGGGATGTATCGATTAAGGTCTCCGAAATTTATATAGAACCTAATCCTCCCAAAATTGTTCTTCACTGTGATGACATTGTAAATCCATCATGGGTATTTTACTACTCTGATAATTTTGTATTTGATAAATTTCACAAATTCATCATATATATTGGTGTAATGAGAGGTTTGAATCCCCTTGGTTCCCCACAGAAAGCCTTATTATTTATTGGGTAATATTAGATGGTGTTTTCATTTTTTTGGAATCATTCTAGCTATTTCTACATTGTTATAAAGGAATACATATACTTGTTTCTTTTTAATGACAAGGGACATCTCTTTCTATTTGTGGGGAATGGAGACACTAATCAGTGAAGGTTAGGGGTCCTCTTTTATTCCATGATTTATCTTTTTGAGATCATCGATGTCGAAAGATACACCTTCCTCGAATGTAAGAGGATAATTCATGAGTTTATCAATATATTATTTTATCTCTATGTCTTTGGAAGAAATATCATGAGATATTGGAAATATTGGGGTATCTCTATCACTATCGAGGTGAGAGAGTACATAAAAAGTTACATTATGATCCGGTACTTCTAGAGTCATTATAGAGAAATGTTGGAGATAATTTTATATTACATTATCCCTAGGGATATCTTGTTATGGGGACTTTAGGACCAAGTCAATCACCTAAATTAGATTTATGGGGAGCACATTGTCAATGACATGTCTTCTCTAGGGATTTTAAGGGGTGGTCCCCAATCTATTGGAATCAAAAAACTGTATATCATTATCCAACATTGGTTGTTTTACTCCCATTTTATAGAAACATTATTCATAATATATGGTTTCACATGTCTCAAAGTGGGATCTATCACCATGTAGTATTACTACTATTCAATCGATGTGGTATTTCATATATTTATGTAATGTTGAAGGTACCACCATGTACATATGGTGTTAGGGACTTCCGAGTAGGAAATGTTTAGTAGTGTCCTTCAAGATAAACATTAACTCATTTTTAAAATAGGGATCCCCTAACAGAGCTTTGATTTTGATGTTGTTGAGAGGTATTTTTTCATGTTTATCATACCCATGAATGGTCTAATTTGTTGGAGAAAAATACACTTTTCTATATCCCAGACATCAAAGTGATAAAACCTAGATGGGGTTGATCCAAAATACAATTTCAATAAAATCAATTTAGATGTCAAAATTATCAAGTCTTCTAGAATAATATAGTCTTGTGATGATTACTTGGATGGAATATTACTGATCTCGTTCTAGGAATGAGATGGAAACATAAAATTATAATGAAATAGACTTCAGTCAATAAACCTCAACTGTAGAGACTAATTTTTTAAAATTTGGACGGATCTTGAGGTCTTAAATGAGTTATTAATTGAGTTATATATATATATATATTGAGCACATCTAGGATTGATATATTCCCTTGTAAAACAACCATCTATTCCAAAATGTCGTACTTTTGTTCCATAGTTCTATGCTTCACATGGTTGGGGTTTCTCCTGGACATGTGGCTCAGGAACTAAAGACTTTTTTTGTAGATGTGTCTATTCCATATGTAGTGATCATGGTAGGATATTTTACAAGTGGTTTGGGTTGTACATGTTTTCCCAGTTACATGTGATGATTAGGTAATCGTACCCCCTCTAGGCATTCATTCAAGAAATCTAGGCTTGGAAAACCAATGGACGGTTTTGATAAACCCCTATGTCTTTTCTAGGTTCTCCATTGTTCTTTCCCACGGGTCTCAGCTATATATATCTCTTATTTGAGGATGTGTCCAATATTTTTGGTCTATCAACACTCGTTTTTTCCATATATGCTTCATCCCTACACATGTGACATCCCTCTCCCCTATTTGGTTTTGGGAACACATATTCTAAAGAATATTGATCATCGATGTTTGGTTATGCGAAGTGTATCATGTTTACATAACCAAATATGATATCTTCATATGATGATGTCTCCCTTTGGACAAGTTAATCCAGGGTTTGTATGTTTTAGGGAATACATTTGTAAGAGTAAACGCATATGGTGGAGGTGAATATGACTCACCGCCTTCTATTTCATCCATCTTCTGATGGTCACATCCACATCCAGGAGGTGCATCTAATGTCACCTTATTAGGTGTTGGACATATTATGGGTTAGTACAATTATTCTCTCTAGGTGGCATGAGCTTGGACAATTATTTTCTAAGTCATCCAGTATTTGTAATTTCTCCCATGCCTGGATGAATCATTATTCAAATCAACCTCTTCTTCTGTCTGGGTAATGATTATTTTGGCCTCCATCTCTATGATGTTTTGTAAAACAACCTATCCAAAATCAACCATTCTGTGAAGGATTTATTTGAGGATGAATGATTACTAGTTATTATAACCCATCCTTCTAGAGGAGGGATGTAGTCGGGATGCTTGGTGAGGTTTACCTCATTGGGATTACTAGCCTATTGTAGCTTGATTTGGTTATTATTCATGGATATAATGAAATAACTGAGGACTTGTTCATTTCATATGACGTATGATTTACTCATCTGTTCCTCAAACCAATATAACCCATTATTTCACTCTACTTTTGGATGAGGGGGGGAGTTTGTGGTTTGTGTCACTCTATAGGAGCTGTTGGGATGTTTGTGACATTCCAAGATGCATGGAAGGGTAGTACTACAGGATTTAGAGTGGAATTTGTAGCTTCTACTTTTCCTAAACATCTTACTTATATTAAGCTTATGAATCGAGATTTGGATATGGTTTTTGAATAAAATCCTCCAATAATTGTGCCATTTGGGAAAAAACACAAAACCCTCTAAGCTACTTTATTTGTATCAATGCTGTCTGTAGCTCATCTGGATGATATTCAGCACAAAATTAAAAAAATTTCTCCTAATAGATAGGGATGGAGAGTGTGTACGATAAAACCTCCATTTCGATATGAATTATGAAACCATCTTAATTAAACAATGATTTTTGTTCTTCAGGTTGATTATTTTTATTTTTCACATCATGTTGATGAACTAATTAAGGTATTCATAAATAATGTTTTAGCATCCTACAATGTATCCTATTGGTTGATTGTTGTACCAAACAAAGGATGGCCCTTTCTAATTCTGTAAAAAACACCTCATCTTGTGTTTCCCCATGTCCATCTCTAGGGCTCATAATCTAACCACATCAGGATACAATGTGTGTGAGATGCAGTTCAGGGTAACCTTCACTATCAAAGGTAGATAATGTAGGATTTTATAAATTTTGTGGGGAAAAAGTGTCACCCACCCACATGGGATATATAATCCTCCGAAGATTTACTTATACACATCACCCTTATCTAAAATCCATTCATGTAGTTGGATTCTCGATGGCGTTAAGCAGCATTAGGGGTACTTCTATCTAGGTTAACCCCATCTCCATGGAGTTGGAGGATTGATGATGTGGAATCACATTATTCTCATGATAATTATCAATTCTTACTAAGAATTAGTGATCCCCAAGGTGAGGGAGAGGTTATCACTGAATTATAGGGATGTATTATCAGTTTCTACTACCTCATTCATATCGACCAAAATCCTAGTTCTAGGAACAATTTAATGGTCATTTGCGACCTTTTCTGGTTGATCAACTATGTGGGGAAGAATATTCAAGTCCACCTAAATAGGATACCTTGTGATAATATTTCCCCTAAGTATCTCCTCGTTGATTTTTTGATACTTTGTATCTCTTTCTTATAACATGAAAATTGTTACTCAATGGATGGAATTTTGAATCTTTAGGGTGGTGATTGAGATGTGTGACACCCTCCCCCTTATCTTTGTCATTATTTTTACATTTAGGTGAAAACATGATATTCATAGATTCAATGATTCAGATCCTCCACTTGTTCCAAGTGTGTGTAGCCTTAGATCGTGGATATAGATCACCCTCATCTTGGGGTATGTTTTCTATGTTGCATCTCTCGACATTTGAATATTTATCCACATTGTCTATCATGTCAAAAGTGATGATATTTATAAACGGGTATTGGGAAATGGTTGTTGTTCAATAAAATGAAATGAAACATGATGATTCTACAATAGATTTAACATTGTCCATTCTTAAAACCATTTCCATGTTGGGATATTTTGGCTTGGACCCTGGAAGGTTCTCATTTTCATCATCATATGATCCTCCTATCTTTTCATATTAGTAATGACCTTGAGGGGGTATTTTATCATGATTATGGAAAATTCATTGGGAAGGGTATTTTTTTCATTGTGGGGAATATATGAAATAATGACCATAAATTATTTCCTAACAACATGGAGAATATTGATTCTCTTTCTGGAACTAATGAAAAATAAAACTCTCCCATTACCTGTGGGTTAAGTGTTATTTGGGGCCACAATTTCCATTGACTGATCCCATTGTAGGGGATCAAATGATTCGAGTTGGGGATTGGATGAATCTTGGGATGAAAATTGATATATAAATTCCTCAACCCATGTGAGATATTTTTAATCTAGATCACCTATTTATTTTCCAAGAACTCTCTTTGCGGATGATGAACATAGTGATGGTTATTAAGAAATATATTCACCTTGACTAGTGTGATAAGGTTTGTTTATATATTCTAATTATATGTCTTAATTCCTCTCGTGAATTGTTGATTCTATAGGTGGAGGTGGTGGTAGAAATTTCTCTAGATTGATAATTTAAGTCAACATCTAGAGGGATGCTATTGACATTACTACTACATCTCGTTTGATGTGGTGAAATTAATCTCATGTTTGATCTATTTGTATTGGTATCCCATGACGAGATTAATTTTCTAAAAGATATTTTTGGGATGATTTTAAAATTGTATTTCATGTCTAAAATGAATTCTCACTACATAGAGGGGGTTAGTTTAGTATGTTTTTATCTAACATATCCACCTTTTTATGATTTTGGGGAAACATTGAAGAAGTTGAATTATGTTATAGTGACCAACTGGCTCATGCATTACCTGGTCCTTTGATTTCTCCAGAGGCTATGTCATTATAGGACATAGTGTCTTAATGGTTATATATTTCTGTAGACATAGTGAATTTCAATGATCCATATTTCTCTGATCCCTAGATATCCACATCTGGTCACCCTCTATAAATCAGTTAGCAGAGTGTTATCAGAAAACTAAGAAAAACTAACATAGATGTTTTTCATCATATTCCACACATGGGTTTCAAGGCATGAAAAAGGTATAATTGTCAAGATAATAAAATAAATTTTTGATGAGATAAAGGGGATACACATATCTTGGATAAGGGAGATATCTAACATTCAGTGTTGATGATCATCCCACATATATTGGCATAGATAATGGAAAAAATCCTTTTCAATATCATTTGGGATATCATAGTCCAATGTGGTGAGGGGATATAACTTGATGGGTAGGATATTTATGAAAAACTATCCCCATAAATCAATACAAGGACTCGTCCGTAAAACATTACATAATCTTGAATTAAATGAATAATTCACAATGAGGATCTTTTCAGGTGTAGAGTTTTAGAAAATTAGGCCATAAATATTTCATTACATCTCAAAAACATTACATAGTAGGCTCTTCTACATAGTTTCCATTTTTTCAAAAAATATAAACTCTTGAAAAAAAGAATCATGTCTAGTTCCCAGTTTTATACTACATGACTTTTCCTTAATCCTATCCTTGACCCTATTCATAATTATGTCTACAGGAAAACAGTTTAAAGCTTTGTATGAACCTAAAAAGAAAAGTAAGGTTTGTAAAATAATGAATGAAAATATTAGTTCATCAATACAAACAAAACATAACATTTTTAACAAAACACATGAAATCATATCATTTATGAACAAAACATAGAAATCATAAATGATAAAGGTAACTCATGGCATCCATATTATACTTATATTGTAGCTATCACAGTTGCACAAGGAGTTATGTTGGAATACCCACAAAATAATATTCCTTAAATCTCTTATGATAAATATTAACATTTACCTCAGTCATGTTTCCCAATGAATTAGAAAGTTATCTTAGACTCACCAGCACTATGTTTATAACAGAACCACTCATACACATAAATAATTCCCATGAACCATAACATAATCATAACACATGAACACACATAAAGGAAAGATAACATTTCCATATTGCAATAACATTTTAAAATTTCAATATATTGACTTAATAAATCAATTCTAAAAAACATTTTCAACAACAAATTTTTTATAAAAATAATATGGTATTTATTTTTCATTTTAAAACACTACAAATTTTAGAGGAAGCTAAAGATCAAATAATACATGCGATGGCGGAAAGGTCATTATCACCGTGTATGTTAGAAAGAAACATTCCTTTTTATCACTTACTAAAATGCTACATAGTAAAATATTCCATTTTAATAAAATGAAACGTCAAATGTGTTTATACACCGTATAAAAATATGTCGTGTATATATCAAAATATTCCTCAATGAAACATTATTGAGATGAAGTCCCTTACCTCATGTCTGACTTAACTCGTTCGTTCTTTAATCTCCTGAATAATAAACTAAATTTAACTTCTACTTTTTCAGCACTTTTTCAGGTTTATTATTCCTTTTATATCACTGATGACCATGTTAAAAACAATTTATAAACATTTAAGTTAATAATATAAATTTTGTTGATATTTGGTACTTGAGTCAAAAATGAATTTCCTGTAATTAAAAGTTGACTATGGGGCCAAAATTCCATTATCAACATAACTATATTAATTATTTTGATATCGAATATATCAAATATATCCAGTATATATATTAATTTATAATAGTACATTACATTTGGAGATAATAAATGAAATTCATCATTCATGGAGATAGTAAGTCACACGTATGCATTAATGATACTTTCATTTCAATTTTGTATTTAATGGAATGAAAACATAATGATACATAGGTATAATATAATTCTAGTATAATATCATATATATATTTTCGTTACCTCCATCCTTTATATGTTCCACGTATGGCATGACCATGCAATATCACTTTCGGGGGGCTTTATTCTACACTTCCTCAAATGAAATTATCGCATTTACCCATTATTGAAACCATAAAGATATGACATAAATTAAAAATACAAAAGCATAAAGAAAACATAAATATCATAAATATCATATATAAATATTGTTCCAACATAATTTCCACCATGAGAAGTGGTAGGAGAAGACTGAACAATTATCATTTTGTGAGTTAGTAGTTTGTCGTCCATAGAAACATTATATTCCATACACATTAGATAGACGTTAATGTAAATGTAGTTAGAATACTTCTCATAACAACAACCCTGTATACTGAAGATACTATTGTTGTATTGTAAAAAAATATCTTAGGGGGTTGGAGAAGCGAAGTAAATTAAAAGAAGTTAAGAGAAGACGTTACATTTAAATCGTTTAACTCCATTTGATTTGAACCAAAAGGATTACAGGAAGATTCTTCATCCTATTTTAAGGATTCTTGGTGGAAGAGAGTGGGCTAGGGAGCTTAACTAGGAAGAGGTTGGATGAACCAAAGAGATTGAGATGTGTTAGTAATGTGTTATATGTGAGGGATTTTTATAAGGGGGAGGAGTGACTCTTTAAGAAAGTTTGAAAGTATTTTTCTATTATAAACTTATTTTCTGTTTCAAAAGTTCCAAAACTCATAAAATTAAATGATAAGATAACTCTTGTTCGAAATAAAATCATTCAATAATAATTTTATAGGTTTTTTATATTGTTTTAATTTTTACAATTTGATTTATTTAAATAGTTCATTAATGGGGTAAACACTGCATCATTATTGTTTCATAAATAATTTTATTTATTTGAAATCTAATAAATATAAATAAAATAACATTATGTATTAAATCTATATATAATTTAAATTAATATTTATAGTAGAAGAGATAACTTATATAACCCCATGTAAAAATTTATTTAAAAAAATATATATGTTTATGCCATTTTTGTAATTACTTTAAATTAATTAATATAAAGTGTCATTATCCCTCCAAAGTGGCTCCACGGGGTCCCAAAATCGTTCCAAGGATTCCCATGGATGGAAATGTATCTTCCAATACTATTAGGACAAGTGTAAGGGTAATTAAATATAATTATAATATTATTTTCATCCTTATTTGCCAGATTCATCGTTTAGCCATGGTAAATAAAATACTTACTGAAGTAATTATTCATAATATATAAAAATAAATGTTACATATTTACAAAATTTAGACCTCCTTATTCCAAATATAGAACCAATTTTTCCAAATTCAAAAAAAAACTGCCAGAAATTAATTTAAAATTAATTCTTTTTGTCAAAATAAAAAACGTTTCTTTAAAGAATAATAACTATAAAATATTTGACACTTTTTTATTTCCAATTGAAAAGTGAAATTAATTTTAATGACCAAAATTGGATTAAATAGTAAAAATATAATCTAAGTACACTTTAAAACAAATTAAAAAGACAATCTATCCATATAAATACATTATATTAGAAGGCATTTTTGAATGAAAAAGAAGTATTTTCACTATTAATTAAAAAAATAATCATTATCATAAAAATACCAAAATTTCATCAAAAGTAAATTTTTATGTCCCGATTCTATAGAAGAATATTATTCTGAAAAATATAACCTATAAAAGTAAAAAAAACTATATTTAAAATCTTTTCTCCACCAAAAGGCTGTAAATCGAACTTTTAAAGAATATTATAGTGTTTATACATAAAATTGGATTCATTCACATTTTATGATTCTAAATTTTATTGCATAAATGTAAAAATATTTAATAAACATGTTTTATCATAATTTAGTTATTTTTTTTTAATTCCCTCCATTACAACTGCTGGGTGTTAACTACCATTTGAAATAATAATTATATTAATTTTTTTTCTGTATAAATCAATGTTGTGTGGAATGTAATATTTCGAGGAAACATGTTGTTTCGTATCGGGTAAGCCATCGAATAGAGCATCCCGTTTAATGTAAAATAAATTATTAATTCAAAAAATATTAATATGTATAAAAATACCATAATTCATTATTTACCTGGGATGTTACTTCCTTCCCCATTTTGGAAATCATGCCCTTGTAATTTTAATCACATATCAAATAAATTGGGGTATTTATCCCTCATAAAATTTTCAAAATCAAATATTTCCACTTCAACCATGTGGGTTTTCCACAAAACTTTTACCTGATGGATTACCATATTTATCCACACTTTTTCTCTTTTGTAATGATTTTGGACTGGATATTCCTCACAAGAGAGATTCTCTTCCAAATGTACTACCTCTGGACTCAAAACATGAGATGGATCTATCATATGATTTCTCAACATTGATACATGAAAAACATTATGTACCTGGGATAAACCAGGAGGCAAAGAAACATTACACACTAATAATTCAACATTATATAGAATTTCCTAGGGTCCAATGAACCTCAGACTCAACTTTACCTTCATACCAAAACACATCACACTTTTCCAGGGAGAATCATTGAAAAATAAATGATCACATACCTCAAATGAAAGATCTTTCCTCTAGTTATCTGCATTACATTTATGCTTGCTATGAGCTATTCTCTTGTTCTTCTAAATCATATGAACCTTTTCAACCATTTCTTCTACCAATTTTAGTCCCATAATCATCCTTTCACCTACTTCATCCCAAAAAGCTATAGTTCGACACTGATTTTTTTATAATGCCTCAAACGGATCAATCTGTATACTAGAATGGAAACTATAATTATAAGAAAATTAAACCATAGAAATATGTTGGTCCAAACATCCAAATTAATCCATTGAGAATGTTCATAGAATATATTTCAATATATGAATTGTTTATTTTGACAGCCCATCTGATTGAGGATGAAAACTGTACAAAAATTTAATTCAGAACCCAATGACTTCTGAAGGCCTTTCAAAAAGATTAAAGTTAACATGGGATCATGATCAGATACAATAGAGAGGGGAACTCCATGAAACCTGACTATGTATTTAACATTCAATCATGAAAATTTATCTAGAGGTAATGTATCTCAGATAGGAAGGAAATGAGCAGATTTGGTCAATTGATCAACAATAACCCAAATTGCATTATTACATCAAGATGGTTTCGATAATCCCACAACGAAGTCCAACGATATATTTTCCCATTTCCACTCTAGAATCGGTAAGGACTGAATCATATATTTTGGTACCTGCTACTCAACATTAACCTGTTGAGAAGTTAAACACTTCACAGTAAAGTCAGCAATATCCATTTTCATTCCATCCCACCAGTAATACTGCCGATGTTTCTTTACATATTAGTACTACTAGGATGAACTGAAAATGGAGAACTATGAGCTTCACCTAATAACTCATTCGTCAACTGTGAATTACAAGGCCCACATAATCTCTTTAAAAATATCAAAATACAATCATTATCAATGTTAAAATTATGAAACATACCCTTCTGAAGAAACTCTTCCTTTTTTTTGTGACTCACTGTCTTCATTATGTGCTTGCACAATTCTGTCTGATAGTGATTATTTCACTGACACCTAAAAAAACAGATGAATTTCTTACACCAAAAAATTCTATACAAATGTTCATCAAATCATTAATCAAATGATCTTGTTCCTAATGTAACATGGTTAATATAGCATTACTCTTTTGACTCCAAGCATCAACCCCTTTATTTTCCTTTCTTGGATGGTAATGAATTGTGGAATCATAATCTTTGATTAATTACAACCATCTCCTCGATCTCATGTTTATTTCATTATGAGTGAATATATACTTAAATGTTTTGTGTTAAGTACATATTTCACATTTTACTCCATACAGATGATGCCTCAAAATTTTTAAAGCAAAAACAAAAATAGCTAATTCCAAATCCTGGGTAGTGTAATTTAACTCCATATGTTTCCATTGACATGATGATAAAGTAATTATCTTGTCATTCTGCATTAGGAAACAACCGAGTCCTTCCAACGATGCACCTTTATAGACAACAAATTCACCATTTCTGGAAGGTAGTTCCAAAACTGGAGAAATAGCCAATTTCATTTTCAATTCCAAAAAACAATCATCACACCCTTTGGTCCAAATAAACATAACACGTTTCTGAGTTAACATAGTCATTGGGATAATAACCCTGAAAAATTTATAACAAACCTCTAGTAATAACCTACAAGAGCAAGAAAACTACAAATCTAGGTTATATTTGTTGGTCTTAGCCATTCTTCAACAACTTTTATTTTAGCAGGATCAACAGTTATGTCATTTTTTTGAAGAATGTGTCCAAGGAATGATGTTTTTCATTACCAAAACTCACACTTGTTGAATTATCCAAATAGTTTCTTTTCTTTTATGGTTTTAAAGGAAACCATTCAATGACTTTCACGCTCCTATTTACTTTAAGAATCAACCAAAATATCATCAATAAACACAACCACAATCTTATCCAAGTACTCAAGGAAAATTCTATTCATACGACCCATGAATACAACAGGTACATTGGTTAATCCAAATGGCATAACTAAAAATTCATAATGGAAATATCTAGTATGAAACACGGTCTTCGGAATGTCTTCTTTATAATGACCCATACAGTACATACATTGTTATTACATAAAAATTGAAGCACACTTATTACAACATATAACAAAACCATGAAAGGATTATATAGGTATAGTGTCTTTAGAAACTGGGAAACATAAACCACTGGTTCATAAATCATCAACACTATCTCCCTTTTATTTTATCATATCTGGAGTCCCATTTGGTATATATTACTTAATACCCTTCTTCTTGACCTGGGGAAAAGAAAGCAAACAAAAGGGTGAGATCAAATGCTCAGTAAGGGTAAATAATGGAAATATCAATCATATCATATTCATAAGAACATAACATATTGAAAATCATAACCTGAAAAATAGATCATAATATCATAACATGGGATAAATCATGGTAGTGAAATGTAATCCCAATAATCATAACATAAAACATGAAACTTGGTGGCATACACACATAATCATATTGAATCATTTCTTAGTAGTCAAGACTCATTTTCAAGACTATCCTAGTGGACAAAGTCCATTTCTGAACCGAGATCAGTCCTCATTTCAGTCCTTTATCACTAAACCGGATTAACCTGCCATTCCAGCCACATCTATCTCTGGAGATATAAATCCTTACCCAATCCATTGGAGGGAGATATAGGTCCTACCCATCTCATAATGATACCATTTTTATGTGTTCCACAAGATAATAAATCATACATCATAGCATAACCTATGTAATAAAAATGGGATTCTTAAAATCATGCCATCATAACATAATCCATATAAGATAAAAGGACATCATAAAAATAATTCCATCATAACATAATCAAATCAATGTAAAAATAAGGATATAAAAATGACCCTATATTATCTTAGATGGATTGTTTTCGATAAAACGCTTGAACTCCATTCTTGTGGAAAATATCCTTTCTACTTCAAAAACATTTTTCCTTTCTAAACATGTCATACAATTTTAAACTAAAACAAATTGATTAAAAGTAAACTTGAAATCTTATAAAGGAAGCTTCATGGAAATAATGTTCATAAAAATCCATTCATGTCGTATAAGTAAGAAAACATTTTTCTCATACTTCGGTCGGATAAGTCAAAAAGTACCTCGTACTAAAAACGAAAAATGATTACATTAATATCATTTAATAAAAACTCACCAATGGGTAAAATTAGATTTAAAAAATTTTATGAGGACAGAAATAATATTACATACTGAGGAAACATGGATGTGGATGAAAAATATTCCCCCGTAAATTCTAAAGTATAAACAATCTCGGTTATAATTGAGATTGCGAGATTTTCCCTTACCATTGGTCTGATATGCTTTGTACGTATCTGAACCTCCTGTATAATGATTTAAATAATGTCATTTACATGTTATAGAATCATATTCATTATTATGATATCATTTATGGCCATATTCTTATCTTTTTATTAGTAATATTTCATTACTACTTATTATTCGGGTGCTCATTGCTTCATGTTCTTGTAAGTGTTTTGTCGAATAAATTATTATTATTATTATTATTAGGTTATAGATACATCATTCACATAATTTTATTAGTATAATATATATCATATTAATTCATTCAATTAATTTATATAATCATTATTCAATGAAGATCATGTCAAACGAGTCGCATCAGATCGTGGAGACGGTAGGCCGTTTGTATACACGAGCGATGATATCGTTCCCATAATTATTGAATAGTATTGGAGTGGATGATGTAATGTCTCCGAATAACCATATATAGTTATTATTTACACCATTATACCCACCCATGTATGGTGGTGTTGGAAAAACAGATTACACCACAACGTGGAGACGATATTCCGTTCGTATGCACGCTCAGTGATTTCATTTTCCATAGGATAGATAGAAGGTCAAATAGGGTTGTTTAATATTTATAATAACATATCATTATATGATTGATTCTGATGTTATTAATTTATGATAAAACAAATAAATAAGAATAAGTATAAGAATAAATAAATTGGAAATAATCGGTAAAGGATATTACTTCTTCTTTGACGCGCCTCTACTTATCCTTCTCTTAGGGCACTAAAGTTGGTCTTTTAAAAAGACCAGTACCACTAGTATGTTTCTAGGAAAGTGTAGAATATAAATTTTCAGGGGATGGCCGAACATGATGGCTCAATGTTGTGTGACGGGGAGAGGGATGAGGTGGCCTTTTATAAGGGAGGAGAGGGGCACCTTTGGAATTATCAGAAATATTAATTTATAATAAATTCCAAACCCACATAAAAACCTCAAAAAATGACTACATTAGAATATGAGATGAGATATGTTTGTAATATCATCGACCAATAAAATTTATACATGTTTTGAATTTATTTTAAACCTTATCAAATTGATTTATCCTTATTTAATCTATTTAAATTTATATGTGGTAATAAAATTCTAAATTTTAAATTGATATAAATAATTACTTATGTGATGTAAATAATCCATAAATAGATAATTTATGACATTTTAGACCATATAAATTTAAATTTATAATTTTTAAATATTTTTTTGATTTTTAAACAATTTCATAATATGTTATTTTTATAAAATAATAATAGTGTCAATTTTCACACTATTTATTTTTTTGAATTTAAATAAAATGTACATAGAGAATATATTAGAAATAATTTCTTTAATAGATTCATAACATGTCATATTTATCTAGAATATTAGTAGAGAAAATTTAATAGTTCTTATAATATTTATTTTAATAATTTTAAAACCATTTTTTTGATATTTCAATCAATAAAATAATTTCAACATCACTATTGTGTCACCTTTAATGATAATTATTTAATACCTAAAAATTATAAATAAATCCACATGATGTAGATAATTTTATGAGATTTCTGGATACTATTCATGTTCGAAGTTTAATGAAGTTTATCACTAAATGAAAATTATTATATTTTTAATATTTAAGAGAGTGACATGTTGTAACTTTCTTTGGTTTTAATAATAATTAAATTATTTTCATTTTTAAAAGACCATAAAAATTAATCTATTTAGACCCTTAGGTGATATGTGTCGACTAATATTCATCCAATAGAATTTCAGCAGGTGTTTGGGTAATTTTAGAATCTTATTTTTACCCTTAATTACCTGATTTACCATTAACTGCAGTAAATAAAAATTACCGTAGTTACTATTTATAATATCAAAAAATTAAAAGTAACCTATTAACATAATTTGGACCCAATTAATTCCAATATGGAATCCATTTTTAAAATTTCAAAACACAAAAGTTGCAGTTATTAATTTAAATTCAATCTCGTTGTTAAGAAATTATGTTTTAAAAGTTAAAACATTTCCAAAGATTGAAATGTTTTTACCTTTGAATTAAATGTAAAATTAATAGTAATGACATTAATTATATTAAATGTTAAAAATATATTCAATTTATACCTTAATACCATTCAATATTATAATTTAACCATATAAATTATTGCGATGAAAAAAGATGATTTTAATTAAAATATAGTGTGTTTTTACTATTCATTAACATATGAAAGTTATCAGAATAATATGAAAAATGTATCCAAAGTAAATTTTAATATCCTGATTCAAAAGAAAATTTTAATTTTGTCAAATTCAACTTATAATCCTGTCAATAACTTCATTTAAATTGGGTGTGCCATCAAAAGGCCACAAAACTGCATTTTTTGAAAAATACTTATTTTACACGAAAAAATTCATTTGTTCACATACCAGGATTTAGAAAATGAGTAAGATGAATAATAATGTTCAAAATGTAGTAAATAATATTCATAATTTCTAGTCCATAATAATATTATGAAAATATATCGTTGTTTAGTGAAACCCGGTATTGCGTACTACAAACGCTTTTGAGGAAGGTCGCAATTGCGTGTAACACAAGCCAAGACAGTGTTGTGTGTAGGGAATGATTCATTTGGTGATGAATAAAACATAAGACATAATATATATATATATATATATATATATATATATTTCTCATAAAATCTCATGGTGTTTCATTCTACCCCCCTTAAAAAGAATTTCTCCCTCAAAATTCTTCACTTCATAAGAAACAGATGAGGATACCTCTCCCTCATTATATCCTCAAGTTCCCATGTAACTTCTTATAATTGGTGGTTCGTCCATAAAACTTTAACCAAACTAGTGGTTTTGTTTCACAGAACTTTTTCACTTCGATCCAGAATCTCTATCGGCTGTTCTTCATACGGAATATCTTGCTCCAACGGTACAACATCTGAGCTTAATACATGTGAAGGATCAGTTATGTACTTTCTCAAGGGAGATACATGGAATACATCATGAACTTGAGAGAGATTCAGTGGAAGCGCCAATCGATAAGCTACCTTCCCAACACAATCTAGTATCTCAAAAGGACCAATATTCCTAGGGCTCAACTGTCCCTTCTTTCCAAGTCTCATTACTCTCTTCTAAGGAGGTGTTCGTAAGAACACTTTATCACCCACTTCAAACTCTATGTCTTTTCTTCGGTTTTCGGCATAACTTTTTTGTCGACTGTGAGCCGCTCTTATGTGTTGTTGAATAGATTGGACCTTTTATTCCATCTCATCAACAAGATCAGGTCTTAATAGCTTTCTTTCCCCAACTTCATCCCAGCAAGTTGGTGTTCTGCATTTATTTCCATAGAGAACATCATAAGGATCCATCTGAATATTGGAGTGAAGGATATTATTATAAGAAAATTACACCAAAGGAAGGTGTTGATCCCAATAACCTTTGGAATCCAAAGAGAAATCTCTCAACATGCCTTCTAGATTTTGAATTTTCCTCCCAGACTGAACGTATGTCTGAGGATGATAAGCAGTGCTGAAACTCAACTCTGTATCTAGAGTATGCTGAAGTCTTCTCCAAAACTTCTGGGTCAACCTCGGATCCCAATAAGATATAATGTAAAGTGGTACTCCATGCAATATTACCAATTCCTTCACATATATCCTTGCAATATGATCAAGAGAGAAATCTTCTCTAATAGAAATGAAGTGTGCTGACATCATAAGATGATCAACTATAACACAGATAGAATTATTACCTTTCGATGTTTTTGGATGTCCTGTGTCAAAGTCCATAGTGATGTTTTCCCATTTCTATTCTGGTATGGGTAATGGTTTTAAAATCCCCTAAGACTTCTGTCTCTTACCCTTAACATTCTTACAAACCATGCATCGAGAGACATATTCAGCAACATCTATTTTCATGCAATCCCACTAGATGTACTCCTTTAGGTCCCTATACATATTCATGCTTCTAGGGTGAACAGAGAATGAAAAACTATGAGCATCATCCCATATGTCCTGCTTTAATTCTGGGATGGGAGTAACACAAACCCAATTCCTGAACCTTATTATTTCATCACAACAATTGTGAAATTCAGGAACATTTCTCACCTTATTTTGTAATTCTGAATCTTCTTTATGTGCCTCTTTAATCATCACATGTATAGATGGTTGAACATTCATTTGTGAAAGATAATATTTTCCCCCTTCAATTATAATTCCAAGATACATTCATTGTAAATCCATAAATATTGGATATTTTGTGACCCTCATCAAGGACAATATAGCATGATCTTGTTGACTTAATGAATTTAGAATCTTGTTTACATTCCTAGGGTGGTAATAAATTGAGCAGTCGTAATACTTAATCAGCTCCAACCATCTTCTTTAGCGCATATTCATTTCCTTTTGTGTGAAAATATACTTTAAACCTTTATGATCAGTATAAATATCACTCAATTCACCATAAAGATAATGCCTCCAAATCTTTAATGCAATGATTACTGCAGATAACTCCAAATCATGAGTTGGGTAATTTTTCTCATGAATTTTCAACTTTCATGAAGCATAAGCTATCACCATATCGTTTTTCATGAGAACACTCCCCGATCCATTCTTGGATGCATCCCTATAGATCAAAAACATTTCTCTACTATAAGGAAGTGTGAGCACAGGTGCACTAGATAACCTTATTTTCAAATCCTTGAAATTATCTTCACACTCCTCCGTCCACATGAACTTAACTTCTTTTAAAGTCAATCTGGTTTGTGGATTAGATAATTGTGAAAACACATTCACCAAACGTCGACAATATCCAGCCAAACCAAGAAAAAATTGGATCTCAGTTACTGTTTTTGGTCTCGACCATCTTTCGATAACCTATTTTTTTGCTGGATCCACAGATATCCCCTCTTTTGAGACTATGTGACACAAAAAAGAATCTTTTTTAAGACAAAATTCACACTTGGTAAATTTGGCATAAAGCTTCTCCTTTCCCATGGTCTTTATTACAATTATCAAGTGATATTTATTTTCTTCATTACTCTTTGAATATAAACGAATATCTTCTATAAACACTAACACAAACAGATCAAGATAGTCTCTAAAGACTCTATTCATCAGATCCATGAAGATAACTGGGGAATTAATAAGACCAAATGGCATCACTATAAATTCATATTATCTATACCTTGTACGGAAATCCGTATTTGTTATATCCTCTTTTTTGACCCTTAATTTATGATACCCGGAACGAAGTCCAATCTTGGAAAAGTATTGAGCTCCACTTAGTTGGTGAAATAATTCATCAATGCGCGGGAGAGGATATTTTTTCTTGATAGTGATGTTTTTATGTTCTCGATAATCAATGCAGAGTCTCATCGATTCATCTTTTTTCTTAACAAATATATTAGGTGCTCCCCAAGGTGACACACTAGGGAATATGAATCCCTTATCAAGATTCGCTTGGTGTTTCTTCTTCAATTCCTACAACTAAATTGGGGAAATTCTATAAGGTGTCATTGAAATGCGTATAACACCTAGTACGAGTTATATTGAAAACTCAACTTCACGATCTGGTGGAAGACCAAGCAATTCATCTCGAAATACATCATAGAACTCCAATACAATGGGAATATTATTAATCATGAGTTTCTCTCCAACCATTTGAGATAAATAACCATCATTTATTGGAATCCAGACCCATAAGATGGAAGAAATTTCCACTGGAAGGTTATATTTATCCATGCATCGATAGATGATCATAGATTGATCAGGAATACGAAATGTGACTTCTCTTCTCTAGAAGTAGATATGAAATCCATATAAAGAAATCCAATCCATGCCAAGGATCACAAGATTTTTAGGAATCACTTTCCCACAAACTTCAATCAGAGAAGAATTGTAAACTTTTGACGCCACTATTGTTCCATTAGGGGTGGTTACAGCTAAATCAACATATACTTTTTGAGGTAATACGGTGATACCCTTAGAAAATTCATCAGAAATAAAATATTGGGTAAATCCAGAATCAAATAATACATTTTCTACATTAGAGTGGATGGAAAGTGTACCTTTCTCCACTTCGTTATCATACTCCACATCACCGGTAGAAATGGCATGTTACTTTCCTTTGTATTTGGCCTTAAGAGTTTGTTGATGTCGATCATCATCAACAACCCTTGGATTACGTCATTTATTAGAATAATTCCCCATTTCAATACACTTATAACATTGAAGTGTTAGAGGTTCATTCCATGTAGCCTTTTCTTTGTTTGCATCACTAGACATCTTTTTCCCATCATTGCTACATTCAAAAGCCTGATGACCTTCTTTTCCACATTTGAATCATTTACTTGTACCTTTAAGAAAATTCCCTCCATGTTGCTTTCCACACATGGAGCATAATGGAAAACTCATCATCTTTTCAGTGTGGTCTTTAGAGTTCTCTTTGAATTCCATTTTCCACTTTTTAGCAAACCCATATGACTGATGGCTTACTCCAATCTCCATCTCAACTTTGAGAGCACATCGAACAATTTAATCGTAGATATTGAAGTCCCTTATGGCTAACGCCCTTTGAATACTTGGGTTTAAGCCATTAAAGAATCAATTGGTCTTACTCTCAGGTTGGATAATAATTCTGGAAGCGTTCCTTGCAAGTCTTGTAGAATTTGCTTCGTAGGTACCAACTGATTCATTATCCTTTTTCTTCAGTTCAATAAAATCATTCTCTATCATTGTTGGAAGAATATGATGGATGTACTTATTGAAAAACAAGTTCTTGAACTCATCCCATTCCCTGGATTCAATTTCATTTTGGGGCCTTGTATTCTTGATAAGATTCCACCATTTATCAACTTCACCTTCCAAACAATATTATGCTAAGATGACTTTATCATGTTCAGAACATTGTAGAATTAAAAATATCTTTTCAGTGGTACTGATCCATTGTTCACCCACTAATGGATCTGTAGACCCACTGAATGAGGGTGGATGCTCCCTTATGAAGGTTTCAAAAGAATTTTGCTCCTTCCTTTGCTCATTTGGAAGTTCTTCATGATTCATATCTTGAGAAAGTAGTGTGATCATGGCTACAAGATTTTTCATTCCAACTCCCATATGGTTTTATTACTCAGGGGGACATTCATTAAAAATCCCGTCGCATTCAGCATTAAAACGGTTCCATCGGGTTCCAACCATTGACTAAAATCAGTATGAATAGTGTGAGAAACACTAATCATAATAGGAAAACCACATAATCAATAATAAAATTTCAACCTTTAGGTCTTATCATAGCTTATTCATGGCCATTTCTAAAATAATAATATTGTGTTCTATGCTTAGACATATCCTTATGGTTCTTACTAAGGATTTCACATCCTAGATTCTGAAGGTTGACTATAACTTTTCTCTAATACCATCTATAACAACCCATACATTACATACATTGTTATTTTTCAAAATTGAAGCACACTTATTAAATCATATAACAAAAAAATTTAAAGGACCGTATTGGTATAATGTCCTTACAAACTGGGAAATATAAACAACTGGTTCATAAATCAGCTACACAGTCTCCCATTTATTTTATCATATCTAGAGTCCCTTTTGGAATATCTTACTTAATACCCTTCTTCCTGACCTGGGTAAAGAAAACATACAAAAGGGTGACCTCAAATTCTTAGAAAGGGTAATCAAAGGAAATATCAACCATATCATATTCATAAGAACATAACATTTTGAAAATCAAAACCTGCAAAAGAGATCATAATATCAAAACATGGGATAAATCATGGTAGTGAAATGTAATCCCAATATTCATAACATAAAACATGAAACTTTGTGGCATACACCCATAATATAGAGAATCATTTCTTAGTAGTCAAGACTCATTTTCAAGACTATCATAGCGGATAAAGCCCATTTCTGAACCGCGTTCACTCCTCGTTTCAGTTCTGTATCACTGAACAGGATTAACCTACCATTCCAGCCATGTATATATCATGAGATATAAATATTTACTCAATTAATTGAAGGGAGATATAGGTCCCACCCATATCATAATTATATCATTCTTATGTTTTCTACAAGATCATAAATCATACATCATAGCCTAACCCATGTAATAAAAATTGGATTTTTAAACATCATGCAATTATAACATAATCTATATAAGCTAAAAGGACATCATAAAAATAATTCCATCATAAAATAATCAAATAAATGTAAAAATAGGGATATAAATAGAACCCTATATTATCTTAGATGGAATATAATTTTGATAAAATGCCTGAACTCCATTCTTGAGGAAAATATACTTTCTACTTCAAAAACATTTTTCCTTTCTTAAAATGTTATATAATTTTAAACTAAAATATTTTGATTAAAAATAAACTTGAAAACATGTAAAGGAGTCTTCATGGAAATAATTTTCATTAAAATCCATTCATGTCGTATAAGTTAAAAAACATTTTTCTCGTACTTTGGCCGGTAAAGTCAAAAAGTACCATGTTCTGAAAACAAAAAAATATTTCATTCATATATTTTACTAAAAACTCAACTATGGGTAAAATTTGTTTTAATAAATTGTAGGAGTATATAGAAAATATTACATATTGAGGAAACATGGATGTGGATGATAAATATTCCCCAGTAAATTCTAAAGTATAAACAATCTCGGTGAAAAATGAGATTGTGATATTTTCCCTTAATATTGATCTGATATGCTTCGTACATATCTGAAACACCTTTATAATGATTTAAATAATGTTGAATTATCAAAGAATCATATTCATTGTTATGATATCATTAATGGTCATATTATTATATTCTTATTAGTAATATTTCATTTCTACTTGTTATTCGGGTGCTCATTGCTTTATGTTCTTATGCGTGTTTTATTGAATAAATTATTATTATTATTATAGGTTATAGATACATCATCTACAGAATGGTATTAGTATAATATATCTCATATTCATTCATTCAATTCATTTATATAATCATTATTCAATGAAGATCATGTAGAACGAGTGACATCAGATCGTGGAGACGGTAGGTCGTACGTACGCACGAGCGATGATATCGTTCAAATAATTATTGAATGGTATTGGAGTGGATGATGTAATTTTTCAGAATAACAATATATAGTTATTATTTACGCCATTATACCCATCCATGTAATGTGGTGTTGGAAAAACAGATTACACCACAGCGTGGAGACGGTATTCTGTACGTACGCACGTGCGGTGATTTTAATTTCCGTAGGATGGATACAAGGTGAAATAGGGTTGTTTCATATTTATAATAACATATAAGTTTATGATGGATACTGATATTATTAATTTATGATGAAACATATAAATAAGAATAATTAGAAGAAGAAATCAATTGGAATGAATCGGTAAAGGATATTACATATTCTTTGACGCGCCTCTTCTTAACATCCTCTTAAGGCACTAAAGTTGGTCATTGAAGAAGACAAGGACCATTAGTATGTTTATATGGAAGTGTAGAAGAAAAATTTTCAGGGGTTGGAAGAGCTTGAAGCCTCAATGTGGTGTGAGGAGCAGAGAGAGGATGTGCCCTTTTATAAGGGAGAAGAGGGTCACCTTTGGAATTATAAGAAATATTAATTTATAATAAATTACAAAACCACTTAAAAACCTCAAAAAATGACTCCATTCTAAGATGAAATGATATAGGGTTGTAATATCATCAAAAATAAAATTTATACAAGTTTTGAATTTATTTTAAACCATATCAAATTGATTTATCCATATTTAATCTATTTAATTTTATTTGTGGTAATAATATTCTAAATTTTAAATTGATATAAATAATTACATATGTGCTGTGAATTATCCATAATTAGATAATTTATGACATTTTAGACCATATAAATGTAAATTTATAGTTTTTAAATATTTTTGTGATTTTTAAACAATTTCATAATATGTTAATTTTATAAAATAACTACAGTTTCATTTTTGACACTATTCCTTTATTTAAATTTAAATAAAATCTACAGAGAGGATATATTCAAACTAAAAGCTTTAATAGATTCCTAACATGACATATTTTTCTATAAATTTAGTGGAGAACATTAAATAGTTAATATAATATTTACATTAATATATTTGAAACCATTTATTTGATATTTCAATCAATAAAATAATTGTAACATCAATAATGTGTAACCTTTAATGATAATTATTTAATCCCTAAAAATTCTAAAAAAATTCAAATGATGTATATAATTTTATTATATTTCATTAGTCTATTAATGTTTTTTCATTCATGAAGTTTATCACTAAATTAAAATTATTATACTTATAAGATTTAAGAGAGTCACATGTTGTCACTTTCTTTGGTTCTAATAATAATTAAATTATTTTCATGGTCAAAAGTCCATAACATTAATCTATTCCGACCCTTAGGTGACATTGGTCGACTTTTAGTCATCCAATAGAATTTTGGAATGTGTTAGGGTAATTTTAGAACCTTGTTTTTACACTTAATTACCCGATTTACCTTTAACTGCATTAAATAAAAATTACCGTAGTTACTATTCATAATATCAAAAAACTAAAAGAAACCTATTAACAAAATTTGGACCCACTGATTTCCAATATAGAATCCATTTTTCCAAATTCAAAACATAGAATTTTCAGTAATTAATTTAAAATTATTCCCATTGTATAGAAAATGAGTTTTAAAAGTTAAAACATTGCCAAAGATTGAAATGTTTTTACCTATGAATTAATTGTAAATTTAATAGTAATGACATATATTATATTAAATGTTAAACATATATTATATTTATACTTTAAAATCATTAAATGTTATAATTTAACCATATGAATTATTGGGATAAAAAAAGGTGTTTTTAATTATAATATAGCGTGTTTTTAGAATTCATTAAAATATGAAAGTAATCAGAATAATATGAAAATTTTATCCAAAGAAAATTTTTGTTTCCTTATTCCAATGAAGTATTTTATTGTTTAAAATTGAACTTATAAACCTATCAAAAACTAAATTTAATGTGGGTGTTCCATCATAAGGCGACAAAACTGCATTTTTTAAAAAATATATATTTTACCTGAATTTTTTTTTTCACATAGATTGTTTTAGAAAATGTGTAAGAGGAATAATAATGTTCAAAATGTAGTTAATACAATTCCTAATGGATATTCCATAATAATATTATGACAATATATCATTGTTTAGTGAAACCCGGTATTACGTACTACACATGCTATCGAGGAAGGTAGCGATTGTGGGTAACGCATGCCAAGACAATGTTGTGTGTAGTGAAAGATTAATTTGGTGATGCATATGAAATAAGATATATAAAATATATATATTTCTCATAAAATCTCATGGTGTTACATTATTTATTTATGTTCAACTGACAGTACCCCGACCTCAAGTAAATATTCAAACAATACTGAGCACCTTGGAGCTGATAAAAAAAAAATCTTCGATTTGAGGTAAATGATACTTGTTATTAATAGTGATATTATAAAATTATCTATAATCAATGAGAAGTATCATTAAACCATCATTCATTTTAACAAACAATACAGAAGAACCCCATGGTGATATTCTAGGTCGAATGAAACCTTTGTCTATTACCTCATGCAATTTCTTCTTTAATTCTCAAAGTTCATTTTAAGACATTCTATATGAGGTTTTGAAATTGTATTAGCATCAATAACTATTTAAATAGTAAATTCAACATTCGGATCAAGTATTATACCAGGCAACTCATCATGAAAAACATCAAGATACTTATTTACCACTGGTATATCATTAATATGAATTGTTCCTTTGATTTAAACAATATGTGCAAGGTATCATTTATTTCCACCATTTAGTACTTTCTCTTATTCTTGATATTTTATCAAATGTTAGGGTTCATGTTTGTGCACAAACTAAAATTCTTTCTGAAAAGAAGCCTCTTTATCACTATAGTCAATCATAGCATGATAAACAGAAATCCAATCCTTTCCCAAAACAATATTAAACTATACTAGAGGAAAAACTATAAGGTTTTCAATTAGATTCTTTCCAAATACAAGAACATGAAGGTTATTATAATTTCTTTTGGTGTCAAAATTTCATGCATTTCATTTTACTACAAGTTCATGATTCATACCTTGAGATGGAATTTATAATTTTCAATAAAACATCTCAGAAATGAAAGAGTGTGTAGACCCTGAATCAAAAAACACATTGGCATAATCTGAATAAAGAAATAGTATACCTGATACTACTTCATTCTATGGCCTAACATCTACTGAAGTAGTTGCAAAAGATTTCACCACCTCTTTCTTCTTGTAGTCCATCTGATTTCCCTCATTTATGTTCTTCGTTGGACACTAATTTTTCTAGTGACCCATTTCATTTCACATAAAAAAAATTTACTGACTATAAATAATATTTAGTCATACCATTACCCTGATATTTTTCTGTTAAATTACAAGCCTTATGGCCCATTTACATCATTGTTAGAACTTACCATAATTCAAAATACATTACGTAGTGTGCTTTTTACTAAAATTTTCACAAACTGTAAATAGAAGATTCTTACCAACACACTTTTTTGAAGATATCTTCCATTTCTTCTACCACCTCGACCTCTTATTCTGATTTTTTGAAGAACACCTGATCATCGAAAAACTCCATTTTCACATTCTCTGCACATCGAACATGTTTTTTTATAACTTTTGAACTCACAAGAATAAAAATACCTTCGATAATTTGGATTTAATCCTGAGTAAAAATGATTTATTTTACTATCAATATCTCATATGAAATTTGGAGCAAGCAGTTCTAGTCAAGTGAATTTTTTTCATAAGTAGCCACCATGTCATCTTCCTGCCTCAGTTCCAATTTTTTCTATACTAAGATGAACCACCATAGGAAAATATTCCGCAAGAAACATACTTTTTAATACATCCCAATCAAGAGAATAAATATCCTCAATATCCCTAATATATTTCAACATTAACCACAACTGATTGTATTTAACTTATAAATGGTAAACAACAACACTATCATTTTGATGTTCTGAACACCCCATGACATAAAAAATATTCTTTGGTGCATTAATCCACACTTCATCCAGCACAGGGTCAGATGACCCTCTGAATTATGGGGGATGTTTCCTCATGAAATGAACTACTAATGACATGTTCCACTGTTGTTGATCAGGCTGATCTCATGCACAGATACCACCAACATTTATATCCTAATTCAATTATTCCATCACAGCATCAAACAGTTCAGTTCTGATCTTGACCATATGAGGTTTCTAATTTGGAAGGTTGTCTTCCTCTTGATGTCTTCCCATCATCGTTGCATTATTTTCTCCCTATAAAACCATTCTAAACACAAAAATATCTTAGTTTAAGCAACATAGTAATCTTTAAATTCTATATCATTTCAATATTAACGTAAATTAATTTATGGATATTAATTTTATAATGCCCTTACACCAAAATTTGTCTAAACCGACCTCTTATAGAAACTATAATGAATTGACCTTAAAAATTTACATAATTATTAATTTAATGAATAATTCACATTTGAGGATCTTTTCATGTATAGAGTTTTAGAGAATTAGGACATTACTATTAAATTACATCATAGAAAAATTACAATGTAGACACTTTTACATAGTCTCCATTTTTTTAAATAAAAACTCTTGATAAAAAGAGTCATGTCAAGTTCTATGTTTTAGAAAGCATGACTTTTTTCTGATCCCATCATTGACCATATTCATCTTTATATTCTATGTAAAACATTTCAAAACATAGGATGTTCATAAAAGGCATTGTAAGGGTTATAAAATAAAGGAAGAAAAAATTAGTTCATCAATACATAAAAAAAAGATTTTCTTTATCATACCTCATGAAATCATATGATTTATGAATAACACATAGAAATCATAATTCATAAAATTAACATGTTTCATCCATATCATAATTACACTGTAGCTATCATAGCTCCATAGGGAGTTATGTTGGAATACCCATCATAGTATATTATTTAAATATAATAGGAGAAACATTAAAGTTTACATCCATCTTTTACCCAATGCATTGGAGATATATCTCGATCTCACCCACCCAAGGTTTATCACGGAACCTCACATATACTTAAACAATTCCCAATAACCATAACATAATTATAACACCTGAACAAGCATAAAGGAATGATAAAATTTCCACAATAAAATCAGAATAAAAAAATTCAATATATTGACCTAATAAATTCATTATCAAAACCTTTTTTAATGCAAAAATATATAAAAATAGTATTTGATATTTATTTTCCTTTTAAAACAAATCTGGCTTGTAGAGGAAGACAAAGATCAAATAATACTCGTAGCTTTGGAAAAGTCATTATCACCGATTACATTAAAAAGAAACATTCATTTTTTTACATTTAGTAAAATCATTCATAGAAAAAGTATCCCTTTGAATGAAATGAAAATTTAAATGTTTTTATACACTGTATAAAATAATATCATGTATAAATCAAAATATGCTTCAATTAAAGGTGATTGAGACGAAGTCCCTTACCTCGTGTCTGACTTGACTCGTTATTTATTTAATCTAATAAATAATAAACTGAAGTTAATTTAAACATGCATCATATCCTTTTATTGTTTTATTATTTATTTTATATCAGTTATTACGATGTTATGAACATTATATAATCATTTATGTTAATAACGGTGATTTTTCTATATTTGGTACTTGAGTAAAAAATGAACATCTATAATTAAAATTAGTCATGTGAGAAGAATTACATTATCTAAAAAATGATATTCATTAAATAGTTATCATATATATCATATATATGTAGTATATATATGTTTTTATAATAGTATATAACATTTGGTGATAAGAAATGAAATCCACCATTCATGGAGATGTTAAGTCATATGTAAGCATTAACACTACATCCATTTCTATTTCATATTTAATGGAACAAAAAGTTAATTATACATATGAATATTAGAATTCCTATATAATATCATATATATAATTTTATTAACTCCATACCTTATATGTTCCACGTTTGGCATGAACGAGTCATATCACTTTGAGGGGGCGTTAGTCTGCACTTCCTCAAATGAAATTATCATATTTACCCTTTATGGAAACCAAAAAGATATGCTATAAATGAAAAATATAGAAGAATAGGGAAAATGTAATCATAATATATATCATATATAAATATAGTTCCATCATAATGGCCACCATGATAGGTGGTAGGATAATATTGAACAATCATCGTATGGTGAGGCAGTAGTTTGTCGTCCACAGAAACATTATGTTCTATACCCATTAGATAGAGGTGTGTGTAAGTGTAGTTCAAATACTTCATATAATAAAAACCTAGAATATTTGGTATACTGGTGTTGTCATGTAAACTAAAAAAATAGTAATAACATAGGGTGTTGGAGAAGTAAAAAAAAGAAAAGAACATAAGAGAAGACGTTACCATTAAATCGGGTAACAATCTTGGGTTTGAACCAAAAGGCTTACTTGAAGATCATTATTCCTAATGTATGGATCCTATGTGGATGATGGGGATGTAGGGACCATATTTGGCCAGATTTTGGACTAGTTATGTTTCTTTAGTGGTGTGAGTAATGGGTTATAGGTGATGTCTTTTTATAAGGGGGAGGAAGGGCTCTTCATGAATGTTTTAATATATTAGTTTATTATAAAATTATTTTCTATTTAAAAAAGATAAAAAACACATTAGATTAAAAGTTAAGATTAATATTGATCTAAATAAAATAATACAACAAGAATTGGACATGTTTTGAATAATTTTTTAATTTATATAATCTTATTTATTTAAATCATTCAGTAATGAGAAAAACACTGCATCATTATTGTGTCATAAATAATTTTTTTATATGATATATAAAAATTATAGATAAAATAACATGATGTATTAAATAGTTTTCTCTTTCAAATTAATATTTATAGTATAATTGATTACTTATATTACCCCATATAAAAATTTATTTACTAAAAAATATATGTTTTTGTCATTTTTGTCATTATTTTAATTTAATTAATATAAAGTGTCTTTATCACTCCTATGTTGCTCCATGGGGTCCAAAAATCAATACAAGGATTCCTATGGCTGGAAATGTATTATCCAATAGGGTTAAGACAATTTTATGGTCAATTTAATGTTGTTATAATATTATATTTCACCCATATTTACCAGATTTACCCTTTAACCATGGTAGATAAATAATTTAATGAATTCAATATTCATAATGTATAAAAATAAAAGATATATATTTACAAAATTCATAAATCCTGATTCCAAATAAGGAATCATTTTTCCAAATTCAAAACACATAATTGGACAAAATTAATTTAAAATTAATTCATGTTGTCAAAATAAAAAACATGTTTTTAAAAAATAATAACTATAAAAAAATTGAAACTTTTTTATGTCCAATTTCATTGTGAAATTACATACAATGACCAAAATTTTATTAATTGTTAAAAATAAAATATAATTAAACTTTTAAAATATTAAAAATATAATCTAACCATATAAATAAATTAGATTAAAAGGTAGTTTTGAATTAAAACACAGTATTTTTCACTATTCATTAAAAAATAAACATTATCATAAAAATAACAAAATTTCTTCCAAATTATATTTTTACTTCATGATTCTAAAGAAGAATATTATTTTGTCAAATAGAACCTATAAAAGTGAAAAAAACTAGATTTTAAAATGGATCTCCATCAAAAGGTAGTAAATCCACCTTTAATAGAATATTATAATTTTTATGCTTAAAATTGGATTCATTCACATTTTAACCTTATATGATGTATTAGATAAATGTAATAAAATTTAATAAACATGTGTAATCATATTTTGGTTATTTATGTTCATTCCCGCCATTAAAACGTTTAAGCAGTAACAACCATTTGAAATAATAATAATATTATATTATTATTCGGTACAACTCAACGTTTTGTGTAGTGTAAGATTTCAATGAAAGCCATTGTTGCATATCAATTTTTCCATCAATCAGAGCATTCCCTTTAATGTAAAATTAATATTTAATTTAAAAATAATAATAATAATGAAAATATCATATTTCGTTATTTACCTGGGATGGTATAATCACGTTCGACTTACTAGTTGTCATACATACATACCTCCATCAGGTCGGATTATAAAATATGATTCTCGGGGTTTCTTGCTGACCAATGTGGAGTGATTATAGAATATGATGTGGTAATATATGTACTTGACACTACTATCTTGATCACCTCTCTATTTAAAGGAATATACGTTTTTGAAAACTCTTTATATGAAGGTTTCTAGGAAAGGGGATTATATCCTTTTCCACTGATGATATCAACATTTAGAGGTTTACCAGAGTTGATTTCAGGATTAGTGTCTATGTGATTAATCTTCATGCTACAATGAGGAGTACTCTCATGGTAATGATAATATTCTACTTCTGCTGAAGATTTAATTGGCCCTTGAATTTTTGAGAATGTGTCCTGAACAACCTCAATAACACTATCATTGAGAAGATTAGAAATATGATCCTCATTCGGTCTTGTGGAAAAAATATGACACCTTCCTTCTATAATTGTGTTGGGATATGAGCCTATTGTATGATGGTTACATGAAATTAATTATAATTTTCTTGTCCTATGGTAGTATGATACCACTTTTGAGAAGCTTATAGTATATTCCAATGAGCTTCTACATTATTGATAGTAATATGATCCTTTCTAGTGCCATGTTTCATTATAACTTGGGGATCATCTTTCGAGAAAGGAGTACGATCCTTATATTTAGAATATGGAATATTTCAATTGTCTTTGGTGGGAGGGATATGAGAATTCCCCAAGTCATGTGATGCTCTAACATGGCGAGTCCCAATTGGAACTAGAATATAAGGCTAGTCTAGTTGATCCTTACATGTCAGGATATACTGATAAACCATAGTAATGGTAGAAATGATATGAGCCTCCTCCTAAATTTCCTATGAAGGATGATGGTGATTTCATTCATTGAAGGAATTAGAAATATGATGTTGACATCCATGGTCTATTAGAATATTCTAGGAATATTTACTAGATGAAATTTGATCATGTCCTTAGGCATGGCCCATTCTCACTTAGTGATCCCCAGATTGGATGGGGATATTATCCTAATCATAGTTTATTGGTGTATTTCACTATTCTTATTATCTAGAAATATGATTCTCTCTCGAGGAATGTTCCCATATCACATAGTGATCTATGGATAGAACTATGATATGAGCTGGATTCTATGCCTATGAAACACGCCTCCAGACTTTTTTGATAGGGATATGATCTTTTCCTAAGGCATGTGACACTCCCACTTAGTCAGCCCGGGCTAGAAAGGGGATATGTGTTAGGTGTGATGCTTCATAATTTACAAGAATATGTCGATAATCCACTATATAGGAGAAATAATGTTTGATTTTTCTAGAGAAACAAGTTGTTTATAACGATTAGAGAGTTGCGATTCTCTGACTATAAGGATATGAATATGCACATATCCATGTATTTGTACATGTTTTGGAATATGTTGGTAGATTTCCTCAGCTATTGCTAATATTTAATTTCATTTTAGGAAAGTCAGTGTAGGGATATAAGCCTGCACATTTTTCATCTCCACTATATACTATAAAAATTCTTCAACTGAGGAAGAGATATGCACCAAATTATATCCTCCATGATCCATATGAATATTTCAATTGAAGTCATTATTGTGCGTAAGATTGTGTTTCTCCCCCATTCATTATATAGGAATATGCCCACTGACTTATTCCAAGTGAGAAGCGATGTGAGACTACTCTCTTATTACTACCAGGATATGCAAGTATACATCATTATTGGGAGTTAGGGTATGAGACCACACTGGGATATAAATCACCTTCCTCACCCAAGGTGTCATCCTTGTTACTCATGAATGGGTGCTAGAGGTGTAAGTGTATGAGGTGGTACCCTCATCTAGTAATTGATGGTTATCAAAAGGATGATTTTTCTGATGGAGGTTGACAGGAGACCTCCTAAATGAACCATAACTAGAAGGGATCTATATTTGGATTCATGGTCCATTTTTATTGGAGACCTAATGTAGGAAATATTACCCTATGGGGATAATCTCATGAAGTAACGATCTCTAATGATAAGGGACACTACTTTAGCTACATTTTTCCTTGGACGATACAGACTCATTAGTTTCATTACATGGAGACACTTGTGTATTGTTTCAAGGGTATGTATTGTACCACATTAATGGTATACTTGCACCATTCTGTTCTCCACCTTTAACTCTAGCTATCAGGCGTGAGAGGTTGTTTTGTGACTAGTGGAAATTTAATCAATATCCGATTTTCCAAAATAGTCACTAGATGATGATATTATCTTAGATCAAGATTTTATTGACATGTGCTATATCTTATGTCATGTAGAAATCAAGGGACAGGTTCATTGATTTGCGAAATATCATAGGCATGATGTGTTCCCAATAAGATATTAAATATTAACACCATTATCCTTTTATTTTGGATCCATCCATTCTTCTCATGGGGAAATTTAAAATAAAGGATAGAATTTTCAATACAATAATGGAATTCTTTCATGGGAACCTAGTTAAAAAGGATAATATCTAAGATTTATGTTAGGCTTATCAAATATTCATTGATATTCGAAAAGTCATCCTAACACGTAGCAACTCGACCATCCTTTTATTTAATTGTTTTGCATTGGGCACGTCATTATTGTTTTTATAGAATATGAAAAGAAATATGGTCTAATGCATGATTAACCCATAATTCTATTATTTTATAGATTCATGTTGGGTTCACATTATTTATTTCAATGGAAAAGAGACAAATGGAAAAATACATTTATGTGAGTTCGGTTTGGACAGATAGTTTATTGTCGTGGGTTTGATTTCATTAAATATCATTGGATTAGGTCACTTTTTTCATTCTTAATGGACACTCCCAACAGTTCCCAAATCCATAAGTATATACATACCTTCTTTATAAAGGTAGATGGTTAGTTTGGGATTCATAACCAATGATTCTAAAGAGATCACATTGGTCGAGTGGATGAAAGGTTTGGATCATTGTAGCATTTTCTAGGTAATTTTTCCCCAATATGAGATGCTGATAAATATTTAATATATGTTCCTGAATCACATCCTGATCCAGATAAAGAACCGGTTACCCAAAATAATGAAAATATGTTAACACCTTAGTTATGAAGTTGAAGGGGATCTCATTAGGGAATCCATCTATATCTATCATAGGTTCGTAGAATATTTCCAACTAATGATTAGATACTTATATGATGATGTTGTGTAACCAAGCACATAAAAATTTCCTTCCATATAGGGAGGTAGTTATTATTCTGGGGAGGGGATTGAGCCACTATGAGGAATCCTACATATCATGTTTATAAAAGGAGTCAAAACCCACATAGTTTGTTAAATACTATATATCTTAACGTTATGTGGATGGTACAAATGGGTCGTTAGTTAGACACTGAATATTGGAGCTTGATTCTCAAGGAGGAATCCTATATATCTCGGTTAGGGAAGGAATCAGATTATTTGTAGTTCATTCCAAATATTGGGACATTCCATAAGGTAGAGTATATAATATAGAGGGAATAATATCATTCCAATCATTTGGTCTTGTACACTAAGGTTTCCCAGGATGGTGGAGATTCATGATGTGAATGATGTGACCATTGAAATTCCCTAATCCCATAAGAGATATAATCAATATGATAAACAAGTGATACCAATGTAATCAGTCTCACCTCATATGGATGTGGTACTTATGTCCTAGGGAAACCCTGGGGATGTTTAATATGGATATAGGGCCTTATGAATCCATTCAACATATCTTAGTTATTGTAGGAATTATAGTTCTTTTAGTTCAATTGGCCTGGTCTTACAAACTTATATTGAACTTTTATGAGGGACATAACAAATCAAGCCATTGAATAGTGATTATAAACTGAGGATTACCTTTTCATGAAATGGGATTATGATATGAATGATATGATAATTGTTGCTCCATAACCACACTTGAACTATGCTCTATGTGAGAAACAATGGATATCAAATTATCAGTCTCACATTCTAATCAATGTGGGACTTATGCACTGGGATAGACCGTTGGTTATTTGATATGGATATTTTCCCATAGAATGTATTCTTAAATATCCTGATCATTACATGAATATTATTCATCATAGTTTTAATTAATTCTCATTTGTCTAATGTATGATGAAAATTTTATCATCCCCTAGGAATGACTGGGTCCCAATGGTTGAAATATTAGAGACATGGGGGATTACACCAAATTGGATTTCTATTTAAAGATAATACTTATTAAGGCATAATTTTTATCCCGGTTATAGAATGAATCAGAGTCATTATAGTTTTATTGGTTGGGGATTACACACTGACATTTCCTTTTATAGAGACTAGAAAAGGTTATTATGTATTGGGATGCCTGATTGACCTGGCCTACTTGTCTACCAGATATTTTTTGATTTTCTGCTTGACATGTCAGCTGATGTAGCCCTGATTTTTCCCATGACAATCACATGGTTCATTTGAATTGTCTAAGGGGAATCACATAACCCAAATGACATATCTAAAGGTTGTCGCATGATCTAGGTATACCTGCATGGATGACATCACTATACTGGGATGATATATTCTAGATTCCTTCATATGATAACAGTAGACAAGTTTAGAGGTAATTTATTTATCCCACTATAATTATCTTGTGTCATTGAAAAATCAATACGAATCTCGTGTAAGGAATTGTGAAAGTCAATAGTACATTTCTGGAGGGTGATTCTCAACCTTGGATGTCATGTCTAGATGTCATCCTGGAAGTCTACTAACATGTTTGGGGGACTTCAAAAGAGCCTTATGACATACCATGGTGTTATCGTGAGACTCAGCTAACATGTACTAGTACCACCACATATTCAGTATGAAATTTCAGGGGGATGATGTGAGTCCTCGATTAAGAGAATGGAGGGTTTTTTGAATCTTTGGTGACATACCCGAGGGGGCACTATATACCTTTCAATGGAATTTCTAGGCGACATTCCATGATAAAACTAGTATACCAATGGAAATTCGTGTTATTTGGGTGACATATCGTGGTGTCAGCATGTGACCGGGTGGTTCATGTGAAGAAAATTAGGATCTATGTGTATGTTCTTCACATAAGTATATCATTTTTTGGTCTGTCTTATAGCATTTTATTTCGAATTTCATATATTTTTTCATTGTAATGTTGTTTTAAATATCATGTTATTTAATTGAGATGTGACATGTTCTTAGTGTGACACATTAAATGTACTTCAGAAGATCTTTAAGTGATCACACTAAATTCTAGAGCATGTTGTGTGATTTCTCTAGTTTCTTTCGGGATCTTACCTAATAGAAACAGTTCTAGGTCATGAAATCAGCCATTATAAGAAATCCACCTTGATTCTGAGATGTTATGATGTAAGGTTCCCTGGAAAATTTCATCCATATGTGTGTGTTCTCCAATATTTTATTGCTGGGGTGGGGGATTTATATGTCTTTCCATCCGTGTTATTCTTCGCATAGTGTAGCGCATATCACACAAATCTAAAATGGATTCCGTGGAGGGATTTGACATTTTTTTTCTTCATGAAAATTTATCGTAGGTCATTCCATGGGTGTTGCATGATTCTAAAAACCACAAGACCACCCCAGTAATTACCCATTTATTGGATTATATCCAACTAATAGGGTATTTTTTAATCATATAGTCATTCCAAGGGACTCTCATATTGTCATAACAACATGTGCATGTACTATTCATAGACCATGATTCCTACTGAAATGATTTCATTTATGCCTTATCTAGTATTTTTTTAGACAAGTATGATTTATCATGGGGCCTTTTAGAGATCAGACTCTTGTTAGGGGTTCTTATGAAACCATGTCAGTGTGTCTCTTCTGTTTTATGACTATAAGGGGATCCTAAATTTTCTCATTTATTTCCTTATTTTATTTATCTATGGCTTGAATATATTGTGAAATTTCAATAAGGATGTCGAATAAAATCATTTTTCTCCGTTGATGATTCATTTTGTGAGCAATAAACAGTCTTGTGGTTATGTACAAACATTATCATGGGAACAACCATTTATTTTTTTAGCCAAATAGATGCGTGAGACTACCCGTACATGTCTGAATCCTTTTACATGATGGGGGTGACATGATAGTGTGATCTTGTACAACTAGAATGACATATCACCTAGGATTATGTAGTGTCTTATGGGCTTCATGGGTGCATCCCATGATTTTTATGACTTCTATAGGCTCCCTCTTTCCCCCTTTTTATTTTCTTTGTAATTTTACAATGATTAATGATCTCATGAGTATGTATGATAGTTTTCTAAGATAATAACAGTACCTATTGTTGAATCATCAATTAATATTTAATACCATTAGTGGATCCCTACACTTTGATATTTTCCACATATTTTCTTATAATTTGTGGATGGTTTTTCAAGAGTCCGTAGGTTGACAGTTAGCACGACCTAGGGGTGCTTTTCTAGATGCCACCACATTATCATAGGGTGTCTAGGGTTCCTTCATAGGACTATATGTACTTATCAATGGGGATTCATGGGAAATTTTTGAGCCTAGTAATTGTTCATGACATCTACCATTCCTTCTTAGGTTCATGCGATCACATGTCTTATGGGGGTTCACGTGGTCTATGTGTTTTTTGCCACATCCTAAAGCAATTTTTTTGTGGGAATGCTAATGATCAAATTTATGTATTTATTCCATTATGAATTTCTTAATTCTCATTCGTAAGGAACCAAAAATAATTAATTTGGGGAGATTATAGTAGAATGTTTGAATGAATACTTTTCCATAACTGCTCAAATTAATGTTGTTGGATAATTTCTTATACTGAAATAAATGAAAGATTAATCCATTATTTCCCATAATGTAAATTCTTAGAGACTTTTTGTATAATATTTGTAATATATATTTCACTCAAAAATTAAAATCAAAATATTCTTTTGTTCCATTTAACATTGAGTTTGAGAGCATTAGATATTGGGAAATATATTAGCCAAAATAAAATTATCTGATGTATAGACATAGTGAAAATAGAATTTGGAGACTATAATAATTATGGTTATTTTTAGGAAAATAATATGAAAATATATTTTCATGAAAAATATAATTATTATCCTAATATACTACTAAATATTCAACATCCTAAAAATGAAAAAAAGGTGAAGTAACAATGAAATTAAAATATACAAAAATGAATTTGTTTAAGCATAAATGTAAATTTAATAAAGAACATAATTGTGAATTATATTTATAGAGAACAATTGATATAGTGAAATAACTTCTTCCACCTAAATCAACTTCAAAATTTTAATTTATAAAATTTAAATAATTAATGAACTATATAAATGTATATTCACTAATTTAAGGGTTAATGTTGATAATCGATATAAAGAACTAAAGACTATGGTGAAATTGAAATATTGTATAATCCATAATATAAAAGTGGATCATTAAAACTATGTATTGAATTATATGTATAATATAGGATAAAAACATAAAATATAATATTTGATTATATTTTTACAAATTCATTAATATCTAGAATGTTCCATTTAAATGAATTCACCCCATACTAATTAGAGATATAAATAATAATGAAAAAATATTGTATTGATATTATTATATCCCATATAGAAAAACATCATTGATTTAAATATATATTATGCTACTTTTTGAAAAACTATTTTTTCAATGTATCATGTAATTTTTTGTGATAATGGGAATGGATTATCACTCACAATAAAGAAACCATATCAATTATATGTAATGGAAAATCACATTTTGTATCCTACATTATTTCATGATAATCTATTGATGAATATATGGTATTATAATCTCTAAAGAATCTACATCACTTATATGGGTCTTAATATCAAATAATAAAGGATATTTAGCTCAAATAGTTGGGGAGGAACACAATATTAATGATATTACAAATATACAAAACTATGTCTATATATTTTAAAATTATTTTCAAGATACATTCCCTGATACTATGATTTACTTTTAATTGATCTCATACCACCTATTGTTCCAATATCTAAGGATACATATAGAATTGATGCAATTTAATAAGATAAATTTATTATTATATTGGAATATAATTAGAATGTGTGTTTTTACTCAAATACCTCACTCTAAGGTACACTAAATGAAACATTGAAATGATTATAATATTATTAATAAGATAATAATCATGAATAAAAATATCATTCCTAGTATTGATTAAATTCTCAAAAAACATTGTGGGGAATAATTTTCTCAAAAGGAGGAACATTAATCCTGATATCATTAACAATGTGTGAAAATAGGGGATATAACACTAGAAAACCTTATGATGAATATAATGGAACTAATAATTCATATCCATTTAGACTTAAACAATCAAAAAACAACCTTAGTTTATCTAAAAAATAGCCTTTATAGAATACCTTAAAATTTTATAGTATAATATATAGATTCTATTATCATATGTTTCAATTTATAAGATGGAAATGGGGGGAATTGAATGTCTATATTGAACAATTTAGGGAAGTAGAAAGTAAAATCAAAATTTAGAAATATAAATTTATTTCAAAATAAATTATCATTCATGGGTTAGGTAATCACGTGTGATGGTGTATCTTTGGATCATTTTATGAAAAAGGATATTGTCTTATTTCCCAAGAAAATATACAATAACATAGATTTTTAGTTTTCCTATATTATATATGTGATTTTTATTCTTCTGGAGGATTTTTTCATGATTCAAAAATACATTATCCAAGTTAAATTTGGATGGATTAATTTTTTGATGAATATTAGAATATAACGAATTATATAATTATATTATTAAGAGGACATCCTCTATAAGTATTCCTATATAATAATATAATAACAAAATTTAGAAAAATTTTGGTAAAAAAAAATACTTATAGTGTAGTGTCCATATTTCAAAAGTTGTGTTAGTGGCTTATGCCACATGTGAATTAATAAACCATGAGAAAATTTATTTGACACATGACATGGACTTAATAACTATGGTTTTGGTATTAAATTTTTCTGGAATTGTCTATATTGGGAAATATGTGATATATATATTGATAACATGAGCTAAAAAGTAAATATTTTAATCGAAGGATTTTATCATTAACTAAATGATTGTGTTCAATTTTCTCAAGGATTATGAATTATAAATACATTATCATCATTTGATGGAAAAAAGGTGGTTGAATATCTAAGTATCTGGCTAAATTAACCATGATGATTATTGAAGGAGATCTAATTCAGATTTGATTGAAGTAGATGGAAATAAAAATTCAAATAGAAGGGGAAAACACACATCTACCTACATTTCTCTCAAACATACATCCATGTGAATTTCATGAATGTATAAAAATATGATATATAGATACAAAAACATGATTGAAATATTTCAAATTTGAACATGATAATTATTGGATAATAATTCATAAAAAATAACTTTGATTCTCATATATAATAGTTATAAATAAAGGTATTTGTGATGATACATGAAACACTTCATTCCCTTTTCATTAGTGATTTTCAATCATTCATATTGATATCAAGGAAGAAATTTTCTAAGAAAAAAAAATATGAATACCATAGAGTACATGTTTTAGTGATTGAACATGAAATGAGTGTTGGATGAATATTAAAATTATAAATTTATTATCTATGAATTACCCATACTTATGTGGAAATTAGATAAAATCATATTACTATTAGTTTTTGATAATGATTTTATTGAAAATTTTTAATCTTAACATATTACTAATTTAGAATAAAATAATGTGTTAAAATTCATATATTTTGCATCAATACTAAATAGTTGATACATATTATATAATTAATCGATGATAATAAATTCAAAAACAGATATTCATTATATATGAAATTTTTTTAATACAAGGAAAAATAATATCAAAATGTGTCATGTATTGAATATATAAAATAATTGACATATTTGATTGATAATTTTTTTATTTTTTTATTAAAAAACATTTAAGGGAAAAGTGAGAAACCAAAAAATCTATGAAAACATAAAAAAGAACCAGTCTGGAAAAACCCCAAAAAAAATACAGGATCTACCTCTCGCTAGTAAGTAAATCATGTTAAGGACTATCACAAAAGAATGTCCAATCAAAAAACAGTCCCATGAAAAAATGCACAAGAAAGGAACTGGTGGCTATTCCATCCCCTCCCAGTCATCTACTCCAACTAACGTGAAGAAGTGAAGGACTCATGTTTTGAACCCCATCAGAAATAGAATCTTATAAAATGTAACACCATAATAATTTATAGTAAGTTATTTTCTTTAATGAAATTCAATATCTTGTGCTACATGAAACATTACATTCGAGCGCACCGCGACTTACCAAACTAGCCATTCAAAAAGGAGTTCTCAATATTATTAACTTAATATTTAATTTTATATACTCCATATAATTTTAGAATACATATTATGTGTTTCATATACATAATATAATAAAAAATATCATTTTTTCAAATAAAATAAGTATTTTTTAAAAGATGCAATTTTACCACCATTTAATGGAAACCCCTTTTTTAAAAACAATATTTAATACATTAATATATTAAATTTAATGGAATTTAATTATTCTTTATAAATGGGACATAAATATTTTTTTTGGATACATTTTTCGTACTTGTCTAATAACATTAAAATTTTGATGAATAGTGAAAAATACGAAATTTTAATTGAAATCATGTTTTTAAATCGAAAAAATTTATAGTGATAAATTATGTATTTAAGTGGTTTTGAAGTATAATATGATTATATTTTTATCATTTATTACAATTTATATCATTATAAACAATTTCACATTTAAATTTGACAAAAACACATGTCAATATTTTCATAGTTTTTACTTATTAAAAAACCAACTTTTTGGTTTTGACAACGGGAATAAATTTAAAAATAATTAATACTACTTCTATGTTTTTAATTTGTTAAAATAGAATTAGTTTTTTAATTTTTAATGTCAAAATTATCTTATGGTGAAATTTTGGTATTTTTTTGAAAACATTCAATTTTTGATGAATAATGAAAAACACAATGTTATTATTTAAAAACCGAATTTTTATTTAATTATTTATTTAATTTATTTAATTTATGTCAATATAGAATCAAAATACCTATATTAGTTCAATTTGATTTATTGGATTCATTTTTATACTAAAATTCCATGTATAAATTTCTATTGAAATTTTTTACTGTCTTTTACTCACCTCCTAGGAAAATTTGTAAATTTTCATATAAGATAATTTTACCGCTTCTGTGAGTTGAATTTAAAAAATATGAGAAACATGGTTGATATTAGTAAATAAAATTTTGTTCAACATGATGAAAATAATTTTTGGTAAATAGTGACTTTTGACTTTTATTTACCACGGTTAAAAGTAAACATTGCAATTAAGGGTATAAATGACATTATAATTACCCAAACACATGTCCTAATTCTATTGGATAAGTTTAATTTGACCAAAAACAATTTATTAATAAAATATGATCCCCTTTGGACTTCTTGGATTTGATTAGGAAATTTATTATTATTTTATTTAAAGAAGAGTTAAAAGATTTAAATTCAAAGGACATTAACTAAACCATTTTTAATAAAAGGTTATACATAAGATAAATTCGTCAATAAATATTAATTATAAATATAAAAACATTTCCTACATAATGATAATTTATTTTCTAATTTTTATACATTATATTATTAAATTTATATATGACACAATGATGACGCACTAGTTACCTTATTAAAGAATGATTAAAATAATTGATATTATAAATATCAAAATAAATGTAAATTGAAACTTATGATGAAATAAAATAATTTTATAGGTTAATATGACATTTTAGGGTTCATTAAATAAATTTTATTTGTAGAGATAATGTTTTTATGGATTTCAAAAAAATCAAATACGAAATAGTGTCAAAATTGACATAATTGGGTTTTTAAAACAAATACTATATTATTAATTGATATAATATTCCTAAAAATATATGGTTGGGCCAAATGACTTATATAAGATTAAATATATTAATTATTAACCACTTGGGGTTATTTAGGATGTATATAGTATGTTTATTAAACAAATAATATATAAATACAAAGAGACATAGTAAATGTCAAAATATTTAAAAAGAGTAAAATCTAAAAGAAAAGGTTAATATGTTGACTTAACCTATATAAAACATATTAGTTGAGATGTTTTCAACCCATAACCTCATTATCTTATAAATAAATCATTTTTGATCCATTTAAAAACGAAAATTATTTTTTAAAATAATATTTCATTCTTTTCCTAAAGTGACCCTCACCTCTTTTATAAAAGGGAACTTCCCATTCTCTCAAAATTACACCTCCAAATCCATTTTTCTAGGCCAGACCCTGATCAAATATTCTCCCAAAATCCCTCACATAATCTTAGAGTTCTTAATTTGATCATAAAAACAACCTAAGGATCCCTTTTGATCAACTCAAAAGGAAACACCCGAAGAGGATGTTATAATTTCACCACCCTCATTCAATTCCTTTTCTTCTTCCACTTGCTCATTATTTGTTTTTTCTATACCAAAATAATGACCCTAGTACCTCCTAAACACTGTGATGTTATTATAAATACAGTACAACTGTATTCTTCATTCTATTCCTCCTATAAATGACAAAGTCACTATACGTGTGTGCGTATGGAATACTGTCACCACATCGTGGTGTAGTTTGTTAGTCAAACACTTCATCATTTGGATGGGTATAATAATTATTATAAATGATTTAAATAATAAATATAATAATTTAATTATTCTGTATATAATATATATCATCCAATTACATAAGATTTCCCCCTCAATATAATGATATTATCGCTCGTGCGTACGTATGGATTACCGTCGCCACGGTGCGATGAGATTCATTCACACGTTCACCATTCAATAATAATTATAAAAATATATATTATTATTATCATGTATGTAATATATGAAATAATATTTCTACTGGAAATATATATGTATATTTTTATGTACTTATATATTTCTTATTCACTTACTATCGTTCAATACGATATGAAAATGGAAACAACGTTTATGCATATTACGACATACCATCTCCATAAATGGTGCCATCCACATCATATATCAATCGTTTATAAATTTTTATATTATATATATATATATGATATATAAATCAAAATTTATATTCTGCATATATTTAAATCATGATCTAAATGTTAAGATCAATAATTACATGTTAAAACATGTATGATAAAAAAAGATATTATTCAGCAGAATGGTAATTTAGAATGGAAATCATTATTAAATGGGTAGTATAAAGTCATAAATGAATCATTTATGACATAATATATATGCATATGGTTTTGTTATAATTTAATAACTTAAAATGGTCATTATATAGGAGGTTAAACATACCCTTGACCAAGGGAAAGTCCAAGGTAAGGGTTAATTCCTCAATCTCATTATTATTCGAGATTGATTATGGGTATGGTTTACTAGGACATATTTATTATACCTGTCCATGTTTTATACAAAAATTTCAAAGGGATTATTTCTAGGGACTATTTTATTAAAACATCATTTGAAATGTTTTAAATAATTATTCTTCGAAATCATTCTCATTGATGTCTATGTTTTTAAAATGTTTTTAAGGATTTATTTATATAGAAATAAACATTTTTAAAATGTTAATTCCATTCAAAAGATAAAAAGTGCTATGTGACACTTTTTTTAAAAAATTTCTTTAAATGTATTCCATTCTAAATTCTGTGTCTTTTAAATGTTTTCATGAAAAAAGGATATTTCTCTCAAAGAATTTTCAAATCAATTTCATCTATGTCAACATCCTTTGATGGATTTTAGACTTGTTTGAAGTTGAATTTTTATGAAACAAATCATCCATATTTTATTAAGTGATTTTTATATATTTTACTATGGATGTGTTATTTTAAAACCATTCATAGTTTATAAATAACGTATTGAAATATCGTATGCTAGTTTAAAAAAAAAATGTTTATGTTATGTTTCAACCTTTTCTTATGAGGAATGTATTGGACATAGTATGTGACGGGTGGAGCCCGTAAAAGCTCATCGATGCATCGGTAAGTCTCAAGAGACAATTAGATGTGGATTATGATAAGGCCATTCCAAATTTTATATATGGTTTTGGTCGATGCCTTAATCATTTTTAGACATCTTGGACGAGGCCTTGACAAAAGTTTTTAGAATGTCTGGCATTATACATTCCCTCATTATAAAAATAATATTTATGGTTCATGTGGTTATTTGACTAGTAGAATACCCATGACTATGTTTTATTCTGGAATTATTTATATAGCTCATATTTCTTTCATAAAGTGTTCTTGTTCATTATTTGTAAAGGCTTGTGTTTTCAATTATTCACCATGCCTATTGTTTATGTTATCTTCATCTAAATTTTTTACCCTTAATGATCATCTAAGATCACCCATTTCTTATGTTTTATTTTCCCAGGATTTATAATAAATCTATTATAATTGATATGTAGGTCTAATCTGCAGTGGAATAATGGTGTTCTCAATGAACTATCAATTCTATATTTTATGTTTGAAATTGTAATGGGAAGTTGATGTATGTAATCTATTTCAAAGACTTCTAAACTGATCGGTCTTTCGGGACATGATTTCCTTGGATAAAAAATGTATTAAAATAATGCACCGACTCTGGGTAACTGGGATTGGGGCATGATAATTGGTATTAGAGGATGTTTAGTAAAAACCTTGGAAGGTAGATTTAGAAAAACTAGGATTTGAAAACATATCCATAAGATAGAAATTGAGGAATAGTATAGAAGAATATCCAAAATATTAGGAAATGTAAATATTATGGGGGTTTTCCAAGAAATACATACCTATCTGGAAACAAGTAGGTAGAGGCAACTCTAGAACATATGTACCATGGAGAGAAAACTTCTACAAGGAGTTTCAGGCTTGACCTGGGGTATCCTGGTACATGACAGCGGGCCTTGCTGCACTCTTGGTTATGAAACTCCTAAGGGATATGCTTCAGATAATTCAAATTTTAAATAAAAACTAATTTGAATGATTTTAATATAATATTAGAATAAATAACATTGTTTAATAGTAAGGTATTTTAGATTGAAAATAAGGTGTTATGATATTCTCTAAATGATTTTATGTCTCAAACTATACTTTTTGTGTTAGCCAATGACTGGATTCCAGTGAAGTCATAGTAACATTGAACATGATGTACAATATGGGCATGGTGGAGGAGATAAGAAATGAAATTGATTGTTGATAGTTGTAAAAGATATCGTGTTAATGCCAAATCAGTTTTCCAAAAATATGATCAAAAGAATATATATTAACTAACTCTTGGACTCACCATAATGAGAGAGGCTATGAATGATAAGTGCTCCAGTAGTAGAGAAAGTGGATAAAATAAAGCTCTATATCCATCATGATGTAAATGTGGAAGGAGTCACTTAGGAAAGTTTCTCAATGGAATAATGAAATTCTTTGTGTGTGAGAAATAAGGACATAATGTAAATAATTGCTGTGGAAAAATGAAGAGTAATGTAGAAAGAAAATACAAATGATCTCAAGAATCCAATTACAGTCATTTTCCATAAATTTAGGGGGCGTGGTCATTACCTAAGTGAATTCCCTATTCAATAAGATAATCTCTTGGTCAAGTAAGTACCAATGTGGAAAAAAATGGATGGAGAAATGTTTAAAAGTATTATTGCTCTTTGTTGATGGGATTTCTTTGGAAGAAATTTCTCTTGTATGCGTAACCCTACAATTTTTTATGTTAAAATTTAATTTGAGGACGATTTATATTATCTTTTGTTGATATAATTATAAAGAACCATTTCTGTTTATATGATCCTTTAATTTGAGGCAATTACATGTTATTAATTTTTGGGATGAAAATGTGAGGTATGAGAAAAAATTTGGGGTTATATTATGTTATGGTTATTTTGAGGAATTTATCTCATTTTTGTAATGTTATAAAATATTGTTTATGAAAAAGGACAACACACAAACCATATGACAACCCATCGAGTCAGACAAAGCTATCAGAATCGAACCCACAACTAGAGTGCGATTGAGATTTATCTCCTACAACTGGACTACATGAAGTCCTTGGTTAGTGTGACTAATTATTTTTAGTTAAATAACTTTATTGATAAATAATATGTTGATTTGGGATCTTATGTCTTATCAAATATATATCCTTAGTATAGTAAAATGATTTGATCATTAAGTGATAAATGTAATTTTGGAAGACGTTCTCTCTGTTGGGGTCACTATGCCTAAGGAAAATAGAATACATTGACATTTAATTTGAGTATTAATGGTGTATTTTTATCTATGTTTTTATTGTTGATTTATAGCGATTTGGGTTATTTATAGAAATGATTAACCTGTTATAGAGAATATGTGATTAGGTTAATTACATTTAATTATGTTAGTGTAAGAGTAGTCGATGTTGTTTGGATATACAATTTAACGTGGAAGACTAAGAAATCAAATTCATCTATGTTTTTTGTTTCAAAATTAGTTGGGATTATATTGAAGGATTTTAAGAAAAAAAATTACTGAGTGGTATTTATTGAACTATGGGTATTGCAGGATTAATTTTAGAAATTAAAACTATTATTTCTTTATCTAAATGATTATCCTTTTGGGGATCATCTGATCGTGTAATAACCATTTTGGTTTTGGTTAATCTCTAAAGAAATGAGGAATATATATTTTATACATTGTGGATCATGTGATTATCTAGAATATTACTCTAGAGCTTCCGGTGTGACTAAGTCTTCTTGAATACCCATCCTTTGGAAAAAAGATGATTTAGTGGTAGAAATTTATTAACGGATGAAACTCTACTTAATAAGTAAGTATATCTCTTTATGTTCTTATTAATTCTCATAAATAAATTCCTCAACTTTATGAAATGGAACCTAAAATAAAATAAATTGTTCATTTACTTTTCCTACTGGGAAACTAATGACCATTTATCACATCACACGATTGTGGTTTTTTGTTGTTAAATTTTTCCTGCTCATGTTTTATATCACTCACCATTAAAACATGAAACTTATTTTAACATCAATATCCATGTTCTTATAAATGTAATCCAATTATGGGTTATCTCAAGTGACCTTTTTTACTTACCTTTATTTTTTAAAAGTGATAGTTTTATTGACTTTTTTTCCAATGAAGGATATTCAATGAAGTTCCCAATCCCAATTTTATAATTTCAAGGGAGAAATTTTAAAAAGGGGGGAAGAATGTAACACCCTATGATTTCATAGTTAGTTATGTTCTTTAATGTAATTCAATAGCTTGCACAACACGCAACACCGAGTTTGAGCGCACCACGACTTAACAAACTAGCTGTTCAAAAAGCGGTTGTGAATAGTATTAACTGAATTTTGAATTTTATATTTTTCATATTATTTTAGAGTCCATATTATGTGTTTCTTAGAAATAATGTCTGAACAAATTCATTAATTCAGATAATAGAAGTATTTTAAAAAAATGAGATTTTACAACCTTTAAATGGAAAACACTTTTCAAAACCAATATTTGACTCTTTCATATATTCAATTTAATGAAATTAAATTCTTCTTTATAATAAGGACATAAAAATTTATTTTGGATAAATTTTTGGTACCTTTCTAATAACATAGAAATTTTGATGTATAGTAAAAAATACTAATTTTTAATTGAAAACTACTTTTTTATTCGAAATAATTTATAGTGTTAAATTTTGCATTTGAATGGTTTTGAATTAAAATAAGATTATATCTTTATCATTTAATACTATGTAGGTCATTATAAGTAATTTCACATTTAAATTTGACATAAGCACATTTCAATATTTTGATAGTTTTATATCTTAAAAACCCACATTTTGGTTTTGACAACGAGAATTTGTTTTAAATTAATTTATGATACTTCTATGTTTTGAATTTGGTAATATAGAATTAATTTTTGAATTTGAGATTTCAGAATTATCTTATGGTGAATTTTTTGTATTTTTCTAAAAACATTCAATTTTTGATAAATATTGAAAAACACTACGTTATTATTTAAAAAATGAATTTTTATTTAAATAATTATTTATTTTATTTATTTTAAGTCAATATTGATACATAATACCTATATTAGTTCAATTTTATTCATTTTTAAAATAAAATTCGATGTATAAATTTTTATTGAACTTTTTTATCGTCTTTTACCCACATTCTAGGAGCTTTCACTACTAGAAACGGGGTCTTTCCCAACGGTTCTGCATACCGTAGGGAAGTAATCCATTGGGAAAAGATATCCCAACGGCTTAAAAAGAACCGTTGTTATAGGTTAGTAAAATTAACCTATGCCAACGGTTTGGCCAACAGTTGGCATAAGTTTTTCCAATGGTTTACACAAAACAGTTGGTAAAAATAAGGAAATCAACTCTTTCCCAATGGTTTCTAAACTGTTGGGAATGGTTTTTTCCAACGGTTCTCATTGAACTGTTGGCAAAAAAAACTCCCTACAAACCATTCGCAACGGTTTGAAACCGTTGGCATTGGCTAGGATGTGCAAATTGCACAACAGCCTGAAAATTTCCACAGCAGCCTACAATTTCCACAAGAGCCTCTAATAACGTCAATTCTGCTCCTTTCCAATTACTATAACTACAATAAAAAACTAAGACATACATATAGAGAACAAATTCATACACATTTAACATATAATGCATTCTCGAACTATACACATCCACGATTTATTCATAATTCATAACATAATTATAAACATACATACTTGATTTAGAAATTCAATTTAGAATTTAGATGAAAATTATATGTGGAATCTAAAATACAATTCATAATTGAATACATAAATAATTTAATTATAAATTATCAATAAAATATATAAAAAACTGAATAAGTATCAACAGAATCCAAATAACTTTGTTCGGTTTTTCGTATAATAGTTGTTTTTTACTAAAAATGATTCCCATTTTAAACAAAATACATACACTTGGAGTGATACCGCCCACAATGTAATTTTAATTGAGGTGGGGTTGACTTGTACACATTACATATTACTCATGGATCATTGTCCAAAAGTATCAACATATTATGAAGGCGTTTGGTCGGTTTTCCGTATGTCAGTTATTGTTTTCAATTAAAATGTTGTTCATTTTAAAAAAATGATACACTTTGAGTGTTACCGGCCAAACCATGCCTCTAATTAAGGAAGGGATAACTCGTACACAACACAAATGACTCATTGATCATTGTTCTAATGTTTCAGCAAATTCAGAATGCGTTTGGTCAGTTTTCCATAAGTGAGTAGTTGTTTTCCATTAAAATGTTGTCCATTTCAAATAAACATGAGACACTTTGGGTGGTGTTGGCCACAATGGACCTCGTATTGAGGCGAGGTCAAGTCTTACACATCACATATGACTCAGGGATCATTTTCCTAAGGTTTCAATAGAATCAGAATTTGTTTGGTCAGTTTTCCATATTTCAGTTGTTGTTTCCACTTAAAATGATGTCCTTTTGAAACAAAAGAGAGACACTTTGAGTGGTTCTGGCCACAACACACCTCGGATTGAGGCGCATTTGACTCTTACACCTCCAAAATGACCCATGGATCATTTTACTAAAGTTTCAATAGAATGCTAATGCTTTTGGTCCGTTTTCCGAATTCATGGTGTACTATTCACTTAAAATGTTGTCCATTTCAAATAAAACTGAGACACTTCGAGTTGTGACAGCCACACTAAACATCAGATTTAAGCGGGATTGAGTCTTAAACATCAAATATGACCCATGGATCGTTTTCATAAAGTTTCAATGGAATCCGAATGTGTTTTGTCAGTTTTTCTTATATCAGTTGTTGTTTTCACTTAAAATGATGTCCATTTTAAACAAAAGAGAGACTCTTTGAGTGGTTTCAGCCACACCGCACCTCGGATTGAGGTGGGGTTGACTTTTACACATCACATATCACCCATGTATAGTTTTACTAATGAATCAACACATTCAGAATGTGTTTCGTTGGTTTTCCGTATGTTAGTTGTTGTTTTCACTTTAAATGTAGTTCATTTCTAAAAAAATGAGACACATTGAGTGGTTTTGGTCACACCATGCCTCAGATTAAGGATGGGTTGACTCTGACACGTTACATATGACCCATTGATCGTTGTTCTAAAATTTCAACACATTCCGAATGTGTTTGGATGGTTTTTCGTATGCCAGTAGTTGTTTTCAATTAAAATGTTGTCCATTTCAAATAAATATGAGACACATTGAGTGGTGTCGGCCACACCAGTCATTGGATTGAGGTAGTGTTGACTCATACACATCACATATAACCCATAGATCATTTTCCTAATGTTTCAATGGAATCTGAATGCATTTCATCGGTTTTTCGTATGTCATTTATTGATTTCAGTTAAAATGAAGTCCATTTTAAACGAAAGAGAGACACTTTGAGTGGTTCCGGCCAGACCATGCCTCGGATTGATGCAGGGTTGACTCGTACACATCACAAATGACCCATGGATCATTTTACTAAAGGTTGAACAAAATCAGAATGTATTTGGTCTGTTTTCCGCATGTTAGTTGTTGTTTTCACATAAAATGAAGTCCATTTTAAACTAAAGAGAGACGCTTTGAGTGGTACCAGCCACACAGCACCTCAGATTGAATCAGGGTTGAATTTTACACGTTACATATGAATCATGGAGCGTTTCATTAATGTTTCAATAGAATCTGAATGTGTTTGGTCGGTTTTCCGTATTCAGTTGTTGTTTTAACTTAAAATGATGTCCTTTTGAAACAAAAGAGAGACACTTTGTGTGGTGCCGACCACACCATGCCACACATTGAGGCGGATTTGATTTGTACACTTCACATATGACCCATGGATCATTTTGCTAAGGTATGAACACAATCAAAATACATTTGGTCAGATTTACATATGTACTTAAAAAGTTGTCCATTTTAGATAAAAGAGAGACACTTAGAGTGATCCCGGCCACACCGTGCCTTGGATTGAGGTGGGGTTGACTCATATATGTCACATAAGACCAATGGATCGTTGTACTAATGCATCAACACATTCGGAATGTGTTTGGTCAGTTTTTCATATGTCAGTTGTTGTTTTCACTTAAAATGATGTCCATTTTAATCAAAAGAGAGACATTATGAATGGTTTCGGCCACACCGCACCTCGGATTGAGGCGGGTTGACTCTTACACATCAAATATGACCCATGGATCATTTTTCTAACGTATCAACACAATCAGAATCCATTTGGTTGGTTTTATGTATGCCATTTGTTGTTTTCACGTAAAATGAAGTCCATTTTAAACAATAGAGAGACACTTTGAGAGGTATCAACCACACCACACCTCGAATTGAGATGCGGTTGACTCGTACATGTCACATATAACCCATGGATTATTCTCCTAATGTTTGAAGGTAAACCGAATTCATTTGGTCGGTTTTCCGTATTTACTTAAAATGTAGTCCATTTTAAACAAAAGAGAGACACTTATAGAGATCCCAGAGACACCGCGACTCTGATTGAGCCCAGGTTGGCTCATACACGTCACATATTACCCATGGATAATTGTGATAATGTATCAACAGAATCTGAATGCATTTGGATGGTTTTATGTATGCTAGTTGTTCTTTTCACTTAAAATGGAATGCATTTTAAATAATAGAGAGAAACTTTCAGTGGTGTTGGCCACACCGCGCCTCGAATTTAAGTGGGGTTGACTCATATACATTAAAAATGACCCATGGATCATTTTCTTAAATTATCAACACAATCAGAATCTGTTTGGTTGGTTTTCCATATGCCATTTGTTGTTTTCACTTAAAATGAAGTGCTTTTTAAATAAAATATAGACACTTTGAGTAGTTTCGGGCAAAACGCGCCTCGTATTGAGGCGGGGTTGACTCTTACACGTTACAAATGAGCCATGGATCGTTGTGCTAAAGTATCAACACAATCAGAATCCGTTTGGTTGGTTTTCCGTATGTACTTAAAATGTTGTCCATTTTAAACATAAGAGAGACACTTTGGGTGCTGTCGGCCACAACGCAACTCCTATTGGGGTGTGGATGACTCGTACAGGTCACATATGACCCGTTGATCGTTTTCCTAAAGTTTTAACAAGTTCCAAATGCGTTTCGTCAGTATTTCGTATGCTAGTTATTCTTTTCACTTATAATCCATTCCATTTTAAACAAAAGAGACACAGTTAGAGTGGTACCAGCCACACTGCACCTAAGATTTAGATGGGGTTTCTTGGTACACGTCTCAAATGACCCATGGATCATTTTTCTAATGTTTCAACACAATCCGAATGCGTTTGGTTAGTTTTCCGAATGTCGGTTGATGTTTCAACTTAAAATGATGTCCTTGTGAAACAAAAGAGAGACACCTTGAGTAGTTCTAGCCACACCGCACCTCAGATTGAAGTAGGGTTGGTTCATACATGTCACATATGACTCATGGATCGTTTTCCTAATGTATCGACAGAATCAGAATCCTTTTGGTTAGTTTTTCGTATGTACTTAAAATGTTGTCCATTTTAAACAAAAGAGAGACACTTAGAGTGATCTCGGCTACACCATGCCTCAGATTGAGGTGGGGTTGTCCCGTAAACATCACATATGACCCATGGATTGTTTTCCTAAAGCATCAACACATTCCGAATGCATTTGGTCAGTTTTTCGTATGACAGTTATTGTTTTCACTTAAAATGATGTCTGTTTTAAACAAAAGAGAGACACTATGAATGGTGTCGCCCAAACAATGCCTCAGATTGAGGCAGGGTTGACTCGTACATGTCACATATGACCCATGGATCATTGTTATAAAGTATCAACATAATCAGAATCTGTTTGGTCAGTTTTTCGTATGCAAGTTGTTGTTTTCACATAAAATAAAGTCCATTTTAATCAAAAGAGAGACACTTTGAGTGGTTTCGGCCACACTGTGCCTCGGATTGAGGCGAGGTTGACTCAGACACATCATAGATGACCCATGGATCGTTCTCCTAAAGTTTCAATGGAAACCGAATGTGTTTGGTTAGTTTCCCATATGTACTTAAAATGTTGTCCTTTTTAAACAAAAGAGAGACACATAGAGTGATCCCGACCACACCGCCACTCGGATTGAGCTGGGTTGACTCGTACATGTCACATATGACCCATGGATCATTGTGATAACATATAAACAGAATATGAATCTATTTGTTCGGCTTTCCGTATGCCAGTTTTTCTTTTCACATAAAATCCCGACCACACCGCACCTCGGATTTACACGGGCTTGACTCTTACACGTCACTTTGAGTGGTGTTAGCCACACCGTTCCACAGATTTAGGAAGCCTTTCTTTCCATGTATCTCACATGGGGGACCATGTATCACCAGTGGCATGGTATTTCCATCATGTAAAATAGACATGTCCTCAGTTTATCTTCAAGAAACCAATATAACTCATGAGTAATAGTAACCATCCTGATAGCCCTGGCGTAGAAACCAAAGCATTCATCCTAGAATTTCAAGTCTAAATTCCCTGATCATGATGAGTTCGTCCATGATTCCTTGACATGTAACCGATGTTTTATCATAAAAATTGACAAGTAAACCAAATCAAACAAGGCATAATTCACATAACATGGTGAATGTACTACAAGGATTTGTATTCAATTTAAATCATATCATCACATGTATTTGATGAGCTTGAGCTAATAAAGTTACAAAGACATTTATATAATTCAAGACATAAAAAAATGGAATAATCCTAAATAACATCATCATCACCCTCATTATCACTATCATCACTATCATCACCATCATCATCACCCTCATCCTCATGGTCATCATTGTCCTCATCATCATCCCCGCCCTCCTCAATGCCCTCCTCCTTGCCCTCGCCCTCGGCCTCACCCTCCTACTCCACCCCGCCCTCCTCATCTCCCTCCTCTTTTGCATAAAACTCCTTTCAATCATCATCGTCAGGCTGCAAATTTTCTTGACCACCACTAGAACTGCCATTGGTGCACCATATATAGAACGTATCGATGAAATATATTCATCAAAATTTGGGTTGTCCTCTAATGGAAGTGTTGGACGTAGAAATTCAATAAATTTCATAAATGAACTGTTTCCCTAGCATATTGTTCTACCGTATCTATGGCCCTTTTCTGAGCCTGTTCTTCGTGTGCTCTAATTTCTACAGCTCGGTGGCACTAAAACTCATACCTGAGGAGGGCCAATACTTTTTCGGAGCTATCCTAGGTCCGCAGCATACTCTGCCGGAATGATCCTCTCCCAACACCTGATATAAGTGATCAGTTGGCCCAAAATTGTCTAGTTCATGGGAATCGAGGGCCTCTAATGCAGCCTGTTACAAATATAAATATGTTATTATGTTAACAAATAGATATTAAAATTTAAAATCAATATATTAAAACATACAATCTGCTACTGAGTCGGTTCGTTGATGGCACTTCCATCCTTTTTCCATCTACTCGAGAAAAATAGTTTTGCTTGAGGTACACATCCTTCAATATTATGTTTTGCCTCTACAATGACATTGAAAACTAAAGTTATATGAAATCTTTAGCAAACGATTAAATAATTGAGGAAAAAAAAATTGTAAGTCATAATGAAAACGTATAAAAAAAATTCATACCAGCTTCCTCTCATGATATGGCATCGTAGTACATCCCAGTGTGTGGAGATATTTTTTTTCATCAATACTTTTTTTATTTTTTCTAGATAATTCCTAAATAAAATTTGATAATTCAAAGAATAATATTAATTTAAAACATGAAATTTATTATTTAAATACCTCAAATGTAATTAATACCTTAAACTGAGTAGTCGTCCAATGAGTAATCATCTACCGATACTACACTATAGGACAATCATCCACGACTGGTACCTCCTCTAACTCAGTTCCAACTCTAGCAAGCCATCCAATATACATCTAATGCTTGTAGGCTCTCCAAATACCACCTAAATCTTTTAGGCATGCCGGTCGTGCACCCTCACCATCGGGAAAATTAAATCGAAGCTGACACCAAAATATTAATTCATATCAATAAAAAAATAATTCATTGCATTAAATACAATAGATTTTTTACCCATATCTATGCCCAAGCTCTATCCTTGACCTCATGTGGAAAATGTCTCCACGATAGCATGCTGACGAGAATGATGTTTGAGTATTTGGCAAGCATCTCCAAAAAAACTCCGACATTGTTGCCCTGTTTTCTCAACCATTTGGTTGTCTTCATTGTAATTCATCATTACCTATGTGTGGCGGTTCCACACCACACACATGTGTGTACGCCCCTGCCTCCACCTCGTATCAGTAGATGTATCTGTCATGAATGAAAAACAAATATTTAATGAAAACCTGTTATAATAAAATTGGATATTGGTTAAAAAATTTGTTAGGGTTCTATAAATATACCTGTTCCAATCTGATCGTTGAGCACCGCTGGATATACAGAAGCTGATGGAACACCCTGTGGTCAAAGAGGAGTCAAAGAAGATGGAATATAGAAAGTTAGAGAGACATAAGTATAAGGAAAAGAATATGGGACAACTGTATGACTGGATTCTGGCTGGGGAGTGGGAATCATCATGGGATATGAAAAAGATGGGTTAGAAGATGAAAAAGGTGGAGAAAACATGGGAGGCCTAAATATTACTTATGTCCCTAACAACACACTGGGATCAGAATTTGGGAATGATGACATGTCAGTTGGAGGTGAAGGGTCTAGTCAGGTACGCGATGCTTCTCGTCTACCTCTGGTACGAACCCCCCTCGTACCACCAGCCTGAGTACTAGGACCAGTACTAGGCTCCTCGTTGAAAAACTGTCGACGTACAATTGGATCCTAGAAAAATGTTTACAAAAAAATTAATCACATGACATTATATATTCTTTAAATATATATATTTGAAATAAAGTACTCACTGCATGAACTAATGGGGGAACGCCCATCACCGCCATTCGACGATAGTTCTCCATCAGTTTTTCCTTCATCTATCTTCAATTGGCTACATTTCCTTCTTTTGAAAACAAATATGTAATTAATTAGAAAAAGGAAACTAATGTGTGACCCAATAAACTAAATATAGGAGGGAATATGTAGATTCATTGGTAATTTGGCTATAAATTGTTTTAGAAGATCTTGAATGGATTTAATAAATCATACAAGTTGTAATGTCCACCAAGATAGAAATATTTTTTTTTCTAGGTTTGAATACAGTTCAATTCCAAATTAGAAAATGAAATTCAAATAAAACTGCAACCAATTAACATTTATAATTCAGATAATGGTCAAGTTAGCTAAAACATATTTGTGATCAATACTAAATCAATTTGAAATGTACCATCCTTAACAACCCAACTCGAGGTAAACCAATAGAATTGGGAACATGGATGAATGATTCTATATATTTTCAACCAAACATCAGGTTCACAATCAACTCTGAAAATTGGGCTATTGGAGTCATCAACTCGAGGTAAACCAAAAGAATTGCATACAATGTGCACGGCGGGGGAGTCTTAGCCGATTTAGAAACTAAAATAAATTCCCATCATATGTATCAATAATAAACACAAGAATCAAAAGAAACTCCAAAAAAAGGACTAAAAACATCAAACACTTTAAAAATTCACTGCTATGCATGGTTTATCCACATTTTTAGCACTAATTATATGCTTTAATCATGAACCACCTCTACAGCTCCCAGTTTTCACCAATAAACATATAATATCCCCCATGATCACTGTATGACTTAACTCCAATAGGTAAATTTCTAAAAATATCATTAAAACGACTCATTAATAGGCTCAAAACGTAAATATAATCTTGAACCAACCACAAAATCTCTTTCACAACACATTCTCATCCACTAGTTATATCATGTGTTACTAAATACCAAACATAGTCACATAACAAGTGTACTATATAGAAATAAATTACCAATGGCTTATTAAAAAAATTCTCATTTTAATAAAACGCTTTCCTCAAGATTAAATCATTTCTGATATATATTTTGAAATACATTTAAAATAATAAAATCCCTTCGTTCATTTTTAACAAATATTTGGAGTATTCTCATGGCACCCCCATTTGGAAAAGTCGCATTAAATGCCCAATTTCCATGCCAAACCGTTGAAAACAATTAACATGGGACAATCATCGACCACAAATAACTTAACTGGAAATTAAAAGAACATAATCCAAATGTGATATAGAATTTAATGATAAGTTAGGGGAAATGAGATTAAATAGAGACAACAACATCAAAACTGGTTCCAGCATCATAACTTTTGATTAAAACCACCCATAATAGGAATGGGAATGCCTCTTACACCTAATCCCTAATAAAAAAACAAAATCTCCAATTAAAACATTGAATTTAGGGTTTCCACATTCAATAAAAATGGATAAATATGTAAGATAAGTGGAAAATTAACATTAGGACATGAAGATTTGGAATTATCCCATCTAAGACCGTGGGGGAGTCTCACCGGATTTGATGGATTTCACCTGGGGGTGCGTGCGAGGGTTCTGAAAATTGGGGGACAAGGGTTCTGGAAATTTGGGGAGAAATGTGAATGGAGGAGGTTTGCCCTATTTGTGTATTTCTGGACATCTTTTCCAAACGGTTTTTAAAAACTGTTGGGAAAAGGATGCTTTACCAATAGTTTGAACCACACTGTTTGGAAAGCATTGGGAAAGTGAGGATTTTCAAACGGTTTGAAGAAAACCATTGGGAAATCATCAAAATTTCCCTACGGTTTCATCAAATTGTTGGGAAAAGGAGAATAAGTGGAGGATTTACCAGTGGTTTGATAAAACAGTTGGGAAATAATCCTAAGACTCTCCTATACCAACGGTTCAATGGAACCTTTGGTATAATACTATTGGGAAAAAAGATTCCCAGTAGTTATTTTAAAATTTGCATAAAACATAATTTTACTGCTTGTGTGAGTATAATTTCAAAAATCTGAGAGAGATGGTTGATATCAGTATATAAAATTTGTTTCAATAAGATGAAAATATTTTTTTTTGAATAGTATCTTTGGACTTTTATTTACCACGGTTAAAAGTAAACATGATAATTAGGATTAAAAATGATATTTTAATTACCCTAAAACATGGCCTAATTCTATTGGATAATTGTAATTAGACAAAAAACAACCTTTGGATTAAAATATGATCTCATTTGGTCCACGCGGATTAGATTAGGAAATTTTTTATTATTTTATTTAAAGAAGTGTTAAAAGTGTTAAATTCAATGTTTAATAACTAAACCATTTTTAATATAGGGTTATACATAAGATAAATTAGACTATAAATATATATTATAAAGATAAAAGGATTTCCCACAAAATGATATTTTATTTATAATTTTTAGACATTAAATAAATAAATTTATTTATGACACAATGATGATGTAGTAATTACCTTATTAATGAAAGATGAAAATAATTGATATTATAAATATCCAAAAAAATGTAAATTGAGACTTTTTATGAATTCCAGTTATTTTCAAGGTTACGATGACATGATAGGGTTGGTTAAAAAAAATTTATTCTATGAGATAATGTTTTTATGGATTTCAAAAAAATCAATAACTAAATAGTGTCAAATTTGACATAATTGGGTTTTGACAACAAATACGATGTTATTAATTGATATAATATTCCTAAAAATCAATGATTCATCTAGAGGGCTTATATAAGGTTATATATATTGGTAATGAACCTCTTGGAGTTCTCTAGGCTTGTTATAGTATCTTTATTAACCATATAATATAATAATACCAAGAGACATAGTATATATCAAACTATTTAACTAAGAGTGAAATATAAACATTAAGATTAATATGGAGACCTAAACTAGTCTAAAACCTATTGGTTGGGAGGTTTTAAACCCATCCGCACATTATCCTATAAATAAATAATTTTTTAAACCTTTTAAATCAAATATTATTTTGTTATAAAATAATATTTCACGATTTTCCTAATGTAACCCTCATATCTCTTATAAATGTGTACTTCACATTCTCTAAAAATCGCACATCCAATGCCATTTTTCTCAGCCAAACCAGGCAAAATATCTTCCCAACATCCCTCAAATCATCATATAATCCTTATATTGATCATAAATCCAACCTAAGGATCCATTTTGATCAACTAAAATGGAAACACCCAGAGAAGAGGTAATAATTTCACCACCCTCTTTCAAGTTATTTTCTTCTTCTACTTCCTCTTTCTTTGTTGCTTCTATACCAAAATAATAAATTCAGTACCTACTAAATTATGCGATTTTATAATAAATATGTCACAACCATATTCATCATTTTATCTGTCTTATAAATGACAATGTCACCATACGTGCATACATATTGATTACCGTCTCCACGTCATAGTGTAGTTTGTTATTCAGAAACTTCATTGTTTAGATGGTATAATAATGATTAAAAATGATGTAAATAATAAATATAACATGTTAATGATTCTATATATATGATATTCCATCCAATTTCATACAATTTTACCATAAATATTATGATATTGTCGCTCGTGCGTACGTACGGATTACCGTCTCCATGACGTGATGAGATTCATTCCCACGTTCACCATTCAACGATGATTATAAAAATATATATTATTAATGAGTACGTAATATTTGACATAAAATTTCTACTGGTGATATATATGTATATATTTATGTACTTACATGTATCCTATTAACTTACTTCCATTCAATACAATATGAAAACAGAAACAACATTTATGCGTACATACAGCCTACTGTCTCCATAAATAGTGTCTTCCACTTCATATATCTATCTATTATAAATATATATATTCAGAATATAAAATATATTTAAATCAAATTTTATATTCTGGATGTATCTAATTCATGATCTAAATGATATGATCAGGAATAACAAGCTAATACATGTACGATAATTAATGTTATTATTGCCAAAAATGTTAATTAATCATGGAAATCATTATTAAATGGGTAGTATAAAGTCATAAATGAATCATGTATGATATAAAAAATATTAATATGGTTCTGGTATAATTTAATAATATACTAACATCATTATATAGGAGGTCAAACGTACCCTCAACCAAAGGAAAGTGTAGGGTAAGGGTTAATTCCACAATCTCATTATTATTCGAGATTGTTTATAGGTAAGTTTTTACTGGGACATATTTATTATCCATGACCATGTTTCATAATATCGTTTTCAATGCTATTATTTTTAAGGGACTATTTTATTAAAACATAATTTTAAATGATTTAAATAATTATTCTTTTTAATCATTCTCATTAATATCCATATTTTCAACATATTTTTTTAAAATTTATTTATATGGAAAAAATGATTTTAAAATGTTAATTCCATTCAAAAGATTCAAAGTGGTATGGGACACTTTGATTCAAAAATGTCATCAAATTTTTTCCTTTCTAAATTGTGTGACTTTTAAATGTTTTCCTGAAAAATGGAAATTTCTCTCAAAGATTTTTACAAATCATTTTCTTCTATGTCAATATACTTTGATTGATTTTAAACTTGTTTGAATTTGATTTATTTTGATACATATATTCCATATTTTTTTGAAGGTTTTGTGATTTTTTTGATTTTGGATGTGTTGTTTTTATACCATTCATCATTTATGGATAACGTATTGAAATTTATTATGCTAGTTTTAATTAAAATATTTATATTATGTTTCAAACTTTTCATATGATGAATGTATTGGACATATTATGTGATGGGTGGAGCCCACTATAGCTCCTCGAAGCAATGGTAGGTCTCATGAGACAAATAGATATGGAATTGGTCAAGGCCTTTCCCAATTTGATATATGGTTTTGGTTGTGGCCTTAATCATTTTTAGACTTCTTGGCTGATGCCTTGACAAAATGTTTCAGAATGTATGGAATTATACATTCCATCATTATAAAAATAATATTATTGGTTCATGTGGTTATTCGACTAGTAGAATACCCATGACTATGTTTTTTATGCCATTATTTACGCAACTCTTATTTCTTCCATAAATCGATCATGTTTATTATTTATAAAGGCATGTGTTTTCAATTATTCACCATGTATATTGTTTATGTTATATTCCACTAAATTTTTTACCCTTACAGATCATCTAATCTCACCCTTTTAGTATTTTTTATTTCCCCATGATTTCCAAGAATTGTATTATTATTGATATGTAGGATTAAGTTAAAAGGGAATAATGGCATTCTCAAAGAACTATCTATACAGTATTTTATGTTTGAAATTGTAATGTGAAGTTGTTTTATGTTTTCTATTTCCAAGATTACGAAAATTATTGGTCCTTCAGGAAATGATTTCCTTGTATCATACTAATGTATTAAAATAATGCATTGACTCTGGGTAACTGAGGTTGGGGAGTTACATAAAATGTTGTAATAGAAACACACAATATTCAACTCAAGAAACATGAAACACCGATCCACAAGTTAATTTCCTCCATACGTGAGAGACATCCAACCCATGAGACAACACCAATTTAACTTGAGAGAAAAAATAGTAATTTAACAGTGCCCGAATCAAGTTCCATAATCATCATCCATGAGATCAAAGTTACCTGAATGTTTGGATCCACCATTTTCAAATTTTAAATCTCTGAAGCCAGTTGTTCCTAAGACTGGATGTACACGTCAATAATAATCATCCCTCTGTTGAAGTAACCAAAAAGAATAAGGTCTTGTTTTTTCAATCCAGGCATATTTATCCTCATTACATATCTCTCTTAAGGGCCTCCACATCAATTTAGTTTCCTCCTCCTCAAAGGAATCATATAGCAAGACCTGTTTGGGCACATTGTCCTCAAGGAATAAAAAGGGTCCAAATCGTGATTCTCTTTATTCCCAAGATTTTGAAGTTTTACATCCTCAATGATATATTTTTTGGCAATTTCATTCTTGGACGAATGAGTTTCCAAGGGAGAGTAAAATATGAATATTCCATCCTCCCCTACCTTCTACAATTGCTTCTATATTTCATTATACTTGTGTTTTCCATACAATTACTTGAAAGAAATTTCTTAAAGGGAGTGTATCCCAACCCCTCAATTCAGGACCCCATGATTTTTCAGCACTATTTTGATGTGCCACATCCAAATCTATCCCCTGCCTCCCCTTATTCAAGCCACCATGACCTGAGATTGCCACCTCCGATGGATCATTCTCCTCACATACCTCAATCTGCACCATGATAGTTTTACTCCCAAACATCATGTACCCCTCATGAGTTGAATCCTTATGAAACAAGTCTTCCACCCGAATATTGTCCTTATGAAGTAGAGTGTTGCAAGAGGATGTCCGGACCAGATCATGCCTTAGTCAATTAAACTAACTAGACCTGTTATATTTTCATGAGTCGCCAAGATGTTCTTCACAGGTAAAAGTTCTAGAGGAGTCCAACAAGTTTTATTCTCAATTGACCCATCACATACCCTTACAAGACTAGGAGATCGACTTCTAACATTTTTCCGATCTTCCTCCCTAGGAGGCCTCTACTCCTCAGCCACAAGAACTACCCCAACCTTTCTACCACCACCATGTCATGTAATCAAAACCTTCTTCCAAGAACTCTTACGATAATATGCCTTTGAATGTCCAATCCTCTTAAATTCAGAGCAAAAATCATTCCATGTTTCACAAACCACACATTTCCTATAGAAGTACTCCTCACCAACCAGTGTCCACACATATTCGAACGACACCGGCAACACATCCATTTCAACAAAAATGAGTGGATTTATGGGGTCACAAAGGGAAATTGCTTGGCTATAGAGACATATATATATCTACCTATAAGATTCCCAATCATACGAAGAATATATGTATTTTCAAGTAGTAGAGGATGGTGGGGAAGTAATTCCCAGGTTCCATTGAGGGGTGATCATGATTCATGTGTAGAAAAAAGGACCATCAGAGTAGATAAAATCAAAAACTATTGAATCTTCAAGGAATTCTTGATCAGACAATGATGAGATCTACCTCCGAGGCAAAACAACCCATAATATGCCTATTTTCCAAAAGGCCTACCATTTCCCTATTTGCAGACCCCTTGCATTGAAGATGTGCTTGTAGAACAATCCAACCAAGGGTCATCACTGATTAAACATGACTACTAGAGTTAGCTTCATAATATCCAATGATTCCAATAATTCAGATGCTGATAACGAAATATTAGGGAAACCATTGAGCAATTCTGAGGCCTTAGGGCCAAGCGATATATGAGGAAAATTCTTAAGGATAATAGGGTTTTAGAAGGGGATTAATGAAATGCAATCACCTTTGTTGGATGGAAGTGGTCCCTCCCCCATCAGTGGGGGAGGGACCAGCGCATTAGCCACTGCTGTCATGAATAGGAGGCGCTGCACAGGGTTCCTCCTGAGTGCGCCTCTTTCAAGATATAAATATATTTAGAGGTTAAGCTTAAAAAATTAGATTTTATTTTTGGAAATAGTTTAAAATAAATCTTTAATAGTGTCACCCCAATTATTTTATAAATAAATAACATCAATGATGAATAGTGAATTAAGTTAGAAAATTATAAAAATAGTAAAATACTACATATTATTAAAATAAGGTATAAAATAAAAAATATACAACACTAATGGAGGTAAAATATCCAATTTTTTTCAATTAATGTTTTAATTTTAAATTTATAATCTATTTTGTATACTATTTAAGAATAATAAATTTTTATATATGCAACATAATCTCTATTATAAAAATTACACCACCTCTGTTAATCCCAAGACTACTTCTCTTATTTAGTTTAATATTCAAAATTATCCCAAATACCTCCCACTATGTTACAATATAATTCTTAACAATTTATTGTTTATATATTATGTCTTAAATATTTTATTCTGGAGGAATTCATTATGAAGGGTAGTGATTCAATCAAAGAACGTAACGAGCTATCCTCTATAATTATTCATTATTATTACCATTTCTGTTATTATTAAATTTAATTAAACCAAATATATGTGTATTATTGACATAATTAATATTCTATAATAATTATATTATAATACTATTTTTTATATATTTTTTCTTACTCAATTATATATATATATATATTTGTTTTAGTCTGTTCATCTGACAAATTAAATGATGTTATACTATATTAATAATGTAAATCATGATGGAGTCCCAAAAATAAGTAAAATTGCAATATATAACATTAATGTGGAAAATATTTTATGATTAAATATTTAAAAGGGTGTCACATGAAGGAATAATAACTAAAAATTAACAAACTATTATTTATACATTTACAAAAACATGTGAATTATTAATTTCATTCTGGGGAATTCTGATTATATCATCCATAAAATTAATATTAGAGTTCATAAATAATTTTAAATTCATCATTATTCATACATTAATATTCCTTATATAAATAATTTTTTGGAAAAAATGTGTGTCGATATCAAATTCAATAAATGCATTGTACAATTTAAATAACTGAATTATAATGAACATCTAATTTTAAAAAACCAACATACAGTTAATAAATGAATATAATTAATTTCTATAAGATTTAATATGTGTAGGAAATTTTATATTTTACTTGATTAGGAAGATTATGATGATTATATAGTGTGTTATAGGGATATTGTGGATGATAGGAAAAATGGTAAGGGTATCTCCACTAATCAGTGTTCATACATGAGATTATATATACCTTAATTTATAACTAGGAATTTGTATATACATTCCATTTATGTATCCATTTTCCTTCAATTATGGATATTATTAGGAATAAAAGAACATTGTCCATACATAGTTCTCCCTGATTATTTCATCACTAATTATGAAATTAACAATGAAAATATTCTTTATCACTCTTCTTAGATTTAAATCATTATATTCTATATCCATTATCATTAAGATGTTTCATATACATATTCTATTTAATTAATTCTACATTTATGATATCATATGGAATCTATATTTTAACATTACCTTATTTATAATGGTTTTATTAAAATAATATATTTTTCTTATTATTTATTAATAACATTCGCCCAAGGATTTATTATTTATATATATTAATCTAATAGTTTTGAAATACCTTGATTCGTTAAGATAATTTTTATTTTTCATAAATATTAACTTTTACAACAATTTAATTTCAATATAACTTTTAAATATAAACATGGAAATGTTATAAAGATATGACTTTTTGTTTTGTAAATAATTTCTTATAATACCTTGAATGGTTTTAGTCAATGATAAGATCCTATTATATTGTAATAATTTATTATTGATCATTTTTCATGAGGGTTTTTTATTTGAATTATCCTAATACATTCTATTGATTATTAATTTTCATGAAAATATTTATAAATCCCAATTCATTTTCACAGTAAAATTACACTATGATAGATTTTTGACTATTTTAATATTCATATGGTACATATATGTAATTTTTATTAGTATGTAACCTATGGAATTGATGTTATATATTACTAAAATTTAACTAGTTAGTTTTATATCTAATTAGACATTATTTTATGGAAAATGGGGGTAATTATAGTCCACCTTGTTACGAGACATGTATGTCCTCTATTTAATAAATGTCATTATATGGATCATAGATATAAGTTAGGATTATTTCTTATATATGTGTCATATTATAATGATAAAATATTAATTTATGTTATGATTCCAGATAATATTCCATGTCTAATAATTCTCTAGGTATATTTTATGTTTATTTTTTCATATATATAATATTAGTTCAGACTTACACCATTATGATACTCCTTAGGATAACATCTGAGGATTTGATAGATATATCATGTGTCTTACCCCTTACTATAAATTTTATCTTTCAATTTTCTAATCAATATATTACATATATATAAGATATTAATATTATATATGATTTTTCTAGAATGATGTTGTAACGACCTGAATCCGGAGCCACTCAACCGGTTCCCCATACCCGGCTCACCACATGACCTCAAGTGCATTTCCCCATACAACAGAGGCTGCTGACTAGCAGTGAGGGCCTTGGTGAGTCATTGGGGAATTATACATTCATTTGGTAAGGTGTACAATGGAAAGGAAATAATAGTCAATATCAGAAGAAGTGACCAGTATACAATAACTGAAACTAAACTGAAGAATCAATGAATTTATAATAATGATGATAATGATAAAGCAGGTACAAGTATCTATGGAAAGAAGAAACCACAACAATGTGAAGAAATACAACTGAGAAACAAAGTATGAAAAGTAAGCACTAACTCTAGCAGCATCGCAAGACTAAGCTTGGTCCTATGCTCTCTCGCTCCAACTAGCAATCACATTCCTGAAGTAGAAGGGCCACAATACCTATCCACACCTACAACCATATAACCTGTTTGGTCCAAATAGTAAGACCCAAATAGGGTGTGAGACTAATCTCAGTAGGCAACCACCACATGATCTGTGCCCAATTGTCAGTGAGCAATATAGAAAAAGTAATGGAAATAAATGAAGCATAGAAACAAAAGTACAATAAAGAAAACAACCCTAAAAATATCCATTCATAGATATTTATTAATTTAATTCAATCATATAATTATCAACCATGCAATCTAGAAAATAGCCCTATACTCCCAAGGCATAGCAAGTAACACAACATGTATCTCAGCAGACTACCTAAACAACAAGCAGTACAAAACCCAATATCGTTTATTGGCTTGGTGGACTCATCACAACCAACAAAATAATATTCACACTGAATCTATGGGGGTATCTGACTAGCAAAACCCTCTAGTAAATTAATCATACAAAATCACAAACACTCTAGGAAGCTCTCATAGTCAATTCCCTTGTGATCTGGTAACAAAATCTATAGACTCTTTGAGGAAGCACTTACATCTAATTCTTCTGGTAGTCTCGATTATTAACCAATTAAACTCTGATGAAGCACAAATTCCAATTCATGTTGGTCCTACAGATGATAATAATTTATAACAAACTCTCTTGGGAAGCCCTTAATCGTCAATTCCCCATTTATTCCACCGCACCAGGTTTACAGAACCCTGAGTAGTCTAGTCGTGCGTAATCGACTGTCAGCAGTCCAAAGTACGTTCAAAAACTACTTTTATAATAGCTACAATGCATGAAAATCATATAAACAGTAGGAAATATATGCAATCAATTTTATCAAGACAGGAAATCAATGCAACAAGGTCTGCCTCACAGGAAACCTAAGCCAAATGCCGATAAACAGCCAAAACAAGGGAAACACTCATGGGGTGATCCTAAAATATGCTAACAAGAAATCATTACTCATCTATTAACCTCAAGAACACATGATATCTAAGGAAAATAATAATACAGGATCAAAACCCTATCCCGAGATACACGATACATGGGTATCTAGAACATTTTCACAAAAACTCAATGATGTTCAACATAAGGCAAAAAACCACCTATCTCGATCCTAGGAGATCGATATAATTGAACCTCAGCCAGTGAATAGGACTAGAATAGAGTAGATCTACAATAATGTCTAAAATGTTCAAACTCAGATAACTCACATGAGAGATAGAATCAGGAAACATGGCCAAAGAAGAACCAAGAACTCACCACTGAAATTCTATTGCAATCGATGATGTTCGATTCGGATAACCGGTGACGGATCGGCGGCTCGAAGAAGATTTGGCCTCCTCGGTCGCTCTGGACAGAATTCTGCAGTGAAGAAGACGAAAATAAAGATTAGGCATGACCTCGGTCCGTTTAACAAAAAAATTAATGTACATGGTGTGAACTTTTGGAGTACACAAAGTGTATTAGGCTTTTCTGTACTCCGCATTAAGCGGCCTCCACATCACCCCTACATGGCTGTGTGTGTTGGCATGACACGGCCAGCACAGGGCCTCAAGTGGCATCAAAGTACACAGAGTGTACTTATAATGTACATGGCGTGTACTTATAAAGTACATAGAGTGTACTTAGAAAATTCCTTGATTCTCCTCTTTCCCCAAAAATGACCAGAAAAAGTAAAACATACCTGAAAAGAAGGTCTGGGTTCATAAAAAATTTCCCCCATAAAGAAATCCATCCCCAAATTTACCTAGAGCAGTGTAGAAGAAGAAACCCCAAACAACTCTGGCCACTGTGATCACATATCGGCCTCCCTCTCCCAAGCTTCGTCCTGCGCATGGCCGTGTTGCCATAGAACCCGTACCAGAGGAACAAAATGATGACAGAGTACCTTTTCAATACGATCAAAAATCCAGATAGGATGCTTCTCAAAAGATGCATCCTTCTCTAGATCAACCTCCTCGGGGTGAAAAACATGAGATGAGTCTGAGAAATAGCGTCAAAGGTGAGAAACATGGAAGACGTCGTGAATAGCCCGGTACCTCTGAGGTTGCTGCAACCAATAAGAAAACATCCCGAATCTCTCCATAACCTCAAAAATCCTAACATATCTCGGTGAAAGCATACCATGTCTCCTAATCCTATTATGTCCCAACCTCGGGGTAACACATAAGAAAACCTGATCTCTGAGCTTGATATCCAATGGTCGATCTGTTGATCAGCATAAAATTTCTGCTGATACTGTTTAGTAGCCATCCTTTCTGAATCAAATCCACATGTTATGTGGTCTCCTGAACAAGACAAGGTCCCATCATAGCTTCCTATCCTACCTTAAGCCAACACAAAGGTGATCGACACGGCCTACCATACAAAGCCTCAAAAGGTGCAGTCTAAATAGTTTCCTAAAAACTAATATTGTATGAAAACTCCACTAGTGGCATCTGTCTCTCTAAAGAACCTCCAAAATCACAGATGCATGCTCGTAGCATTTCCTCTAGCACCTGAATCGTGTGCTCTAACTGGCCATCTATCTGGGGAAGGTATGATGTACTCAGAAGTACCTGTGTACCCAAAGAACGTTGTATCCCTTTCAATAAATACAACATGAAGCGAGCATCCCTATATGAAATGATACAACTCTAAAACTCATGAAAGCGTACAATCTCACAGATGTACAACCATCCATGATCATCAACATCGAAGGTATCATTAATCGGAAAGAAGGGAGAGACCTTCGTGAGGCTGTCAATGACAACCCATACCACATCATTCCCTCAAGGAGATCTCAGTAACCTTGTCACAAACTCCACCACGACATAATTCCACTTCCACTCGAAAATGGGTAGCTACTGTAAAATCCCTGCTAGTCGTTGGTGCTCTGGCTTCACCAACTGACAGGTGGAACACTCATGACAAAACCGGCAACATCTCTCTTCATACCTGGCCATCTATACTGGTGGTGTAGATCATGATACATCTTCTTGACGCCATGATGAACTGCACAAATTAAGGAATGAAATTCTCGCATCAGCTCCTCACATATATTTTTCGGCACCCACACGCGTCCCTGGAAATGCAAGATCTCACCCACGCCTACAGTCCTTCCTGTAAGAGGGTCCTCTCCTGACACGCTTTTCCATAGGATTAGGACTTCATAATCTGATAGTTTCCACATTCGAACTCTGTCAAGAAGGGTGTAGGTAACAACTACATAAGAAAGAATGGTTTGACCCAGTTTTTCGTGCGCCTCCAAATGCATTTCAGCGAATAGATCCATAAGCTGCCACTCACTACTGGCCTCCTGAAATGCTCGTATCTATGTCATCCTGCTCAGTGCATCTACCACAACATTTATCTTCCCAGGCGTATAAGCAAGATCTAAATCAAAAGACTGTAGGTACCCAACCCACCTCGGCTGTCTCAGATTCAGGTCACGCTGCGTGAAGATATAATTGAGGATCTTTAGGTTAGTATATACCACAAAATTCTCTCTGAGAAGATAATGTCTCCAACAATACAAAGAATGAACAACTACAACAAACTCTAGGTTGTGTGTAGGGTAGTTCCTCTCATGTGGCCTCAACTATTTATATCTATATGCAACAACATGTTCCTCCTGCATAAGCCCTGCTCCATGTCCAATTCCAGATGAATCATAAAAAACTGTATATCTCTTGCTCGGCTCTGGAAAAACTAGAATCGATGTTGAAGTCAATCTAACCTTCAGCTCTTGTAAGGCTGAATCGCAGGATTTTGACCAAACTTACTTCACCCCATTATTAGTCAAGCATGTCAACAACACTGCTAAGTATAAGAAGTACCGTATAAACAGCCTATAGTAACCAACTATCCCTAAGAAACTTCTTACCTCGAAGACATTCTTCAGCTGCTCCCAGGTAACTACTTCTCTCACCTTCACTGGGTCTACTGATACTCCTATCTCTGAGATGACATGACCCAGGAAGTGAATCTCATCCATCCAAAAGTGGCACTTTAAGAGAATGGAATATAAAAGATTCTCCCTTAGTGTACTCAAAATGATCTCAATATGGGTAGAATGGTCGTGTCGGGAGCGAGAGTACACCATGATATCATCAATGAAAACCACTTTGAATGATTCCATGTTTGGATGGAAAACTCTGTTCATTAGTGCCATGAAAACTACTGGCACATTTGTGAGGCCGAACGACATTACCAAATACTCATACAGACCATACCTTCTCCGGAAGGCCGTAAGAGATATATCACATGGTATAGAATGCAATTGATGGTAGCCGGATCTCAAGACGGTCTTTGATAACACTCTGGATCCTTGAAGTTGATCAAAGAGATCGTTTATCTGTGGTAATGGATATAGGTTCTTGACCGTCAACTGGTTCAGCTTCCGATAATCTACACAATGCCTAAGGGTTCCATATGCCTTCTTTTCAAATAGAATGGGTGAACCCCAAGGAGAAGTACTAGGTCAGATTAAACCCTTTGCCTGCAACTCCTCCAACTGATTCACGAGCTCCTGCAACTCAGGTGTAGCCATCATATAAGGGGGAATGGACACCGGTGCTGCTCTTAGAACAAGCTCAATAGAGAAGTCTACCTCTCGCTCTGGAGGGAAACATGAAAAGTCATCTCGAAAGACATCCCTAAAATGATACACCACAGGAGGAAATTATAACTGTGAAGACCACTTTTCATCCAGATATAAACTAGAAGTCTGGGTCATAACACTGCCCAACCCATGATGCTATGGTCCATCTATGCTCTCTTGGACATTCCATTCTCCCTTGTGAATAAATAATCTGCCCTCTGGTGATGTGAAGCTCACCCTACGACGATAGCAATCGAAAATATCATAGAAGGGAACTAACCAGTCCATATGAAACCATAGTATGTCATCTCCAAAACATAGATACTCCATGAAAAATGACACCCACCAACCTCAAGGAGCCAGTATAAGCACTGATGCATGCTAGCAGTTCTAATTCCCAAGGGAGTGTCTAGTGTCATCATCTCCTTAGAAGTATAAATATTATGTCTAAGGCATTCCATAGTGTGCATATAAATAAATCTATGAGAAGTTCATGTATCGAAAAGTATAGAGGATAAATGTGAGGCTACTAGAATCGTACCTCAAAATGTAGAAGGTCCAGGATCCTGCTCCAGATGAATCTGATTTACTGCAAATGTCTTGCATGTACCGCGACCTTGTGTAGCAGCCTGTGATCCCTGAGCTGACCCTCCCTGAGCCTGACCACTGCGTCCACAGCCTCTACCATGTCCTGAACGACCTGAAGAACTCCAGCCCCCAGTCTTTTGTGGAACTGTTAAACCGGATCCTGTACGCGGAGTCGAAACTGATCCTCCTTCACTAGCCACTGAAGGGAGAACCTTGCAGAAACACTGCAGATAACCCATCTTACCACGAGATCAGCACTCCACTTGGTGTATTGGGCACTGAGTCTTTTTATGCCCGCTCTTTACACACTTATAGCACACCAATTTGTTTCCAGAACAAAGATATTTTTTACCAGATGGAATACCTCGCTTCCTTGGGTCACCTCGTGTAGACTCTCGGTGGCACATCCTGCTGTCTATCTAAAAATAATAAGCCCTGGATGCTGAACCTCCCTGGTCCACAGCTCCAGTCTCCACCAGATTTCACTCCATGATAAGCGTCTAGTTGACTATCATAGTAATATAAGTCAACTTAAATAATTTCACCTGTGATTTGATGTCCGGTCTGAGGCCTTCCGCAAACATCCTCGCTAAAAACAGCTCGTCATTCCCCAGAATGGGAGTGAAATGTCATAACTCTGTGAAGAGGGAGGAATACACCATAACATTGAGAGTAACCTACTACATGTTAATGAACTCTCTGTCTTTGTCAGCCCTCAGCATTTCCAGGTAGAATTACCCGTAGAACGTGCGCTGAAACTCGTCCCAAACCAAAACTGGTTGGTGCCCTGCCTGCAAAACCACATCCTACCATCTCTTGGTAGAATCTAATAGAATATAGGTCAAAAGCTTCAATCTCCTCTCCGGAGGAGTCTCCAGGTGCTTGATGATGTATAATATGGCTTCTAGCCATGACTCTGTAGATTGTGGTCCTCCATCCCCTGTGAACGTGGGAGGATGCTGCTGCTGGAAAACCCTCATCAGCTATTCCATAGATGGGGCAGGATGCTGAGATCCCTAGAAGGTCTACGTGAATCTCATGAAACCCTCTCTCAAATGAGTGTCATCATTAGTGTCTGTAATCACTACAGGTACCATGTCTGGAATGATAGGCGGAACTACTGGTAATCCCTGATCTGTCGTATCAGGCGTACGATCACTACCTGGCTCTTGACGTTCAACAAGAGGACGTCTTAGCGGCATGAGTCTGCAAGGTCACAAGCACACCTTCATTAATGATGAAAACAGTTGCAACTTAAGAGGGTAAAATAGAACAGGAGATAAAAAACTCAAATTTGGGGAAAACATGAGTACACGGCCTGTAGTACCACTACACGGTGTGTTTCCAGAAATTTTACCCTGGGTGTGTACCTTGGCAATACTGGATATGAAAAACACCCATCTACACGTCGTTTTCTCAAACTACACCATGTGTACTAACCCTTTTTCTTCCTACCTAGTTACTCCTACACGTCTAGGAACACGAACTATCCCAGTAGGAAACTATACGGCATGTTTGTCCACTACACGGCGTGTCCTTATGATTTTTCCCCTGTCTATGTCGCTAGTCACATAGACTGGTACACAGACCCCTACTACACAATTTATCAACATGGTACATGGCATGTTTCAATATGGATTTCCCAACCCATGTATTCAGCTACACGGTTATGTCACATGGCTCCTCTAAGCCAAAACTACATGGTGTGTTTATAGGAGACACGACGTGTACTAGACATGCCTTACCTGGACTGTGTTGTTAGCGACGCGGCCTGACACATGGACAACACTACACAGCATGTTCTATATGGACACGACATGTACGAGGAAGGGTAACACTGACCCGTGTTGTTCGTGACATGGCTGGATACCTAGATCAGACTACACGACGTGTAAGATTCAGACCCAGCGTGTATGTGAAAGGATAACACAACTCGTGTAGTTCATGACACGGCTGGGATATCTATTTCATACTACACGGCGTGCAAAACTTGTACACGACGTATTCCTACATGAATTTTCAGGACCCCGTATTTCTTCTCAAACATTCAGTGACACGGTTTAAAAACTACATGGCGTGTAATAATAAAATACACGCCGTGTATTATGGTTTTTTTGGGAAGTAGCTTAGAAACTACTCTGAAGCCTAGAAATCACAGAAAACAAGAGTTAAGGTGCCAAATTCTGATCTGCGAGCTCTCATACTCCCTGCGAATCTATGCATGGAATCATAACAATGCACATATCAATTAAATAGTATAACAAACTCACAACCCACCAAATTCTGATCCTTGAGGGACCATAACACCTGTACGACCAATGTTTGGCATCCTTGATAAAGAAGATCTAAAAAATGATACCCTATCAAAATAGAAGGTATTCTATCATAGAAGCTATCACAACAGTATGCATAATCAATCACAAATTATATCACAATAGAATACAATTTGTAATGAAATTTTGATGGCATGAAAAAATGCATGACATGTGATTTTCTAACAAGAGCCTATATGATGCATGAGATGGAATACCCTCATATCATCGGGATTCAACAAAGTAAAAACACAATAATATAAATAGTAACAACATAAAACAAGTGCACCACCCAACATTGAAGTCAATTAAACTTTAATATTTTCAAAACTAAAAAATTGAAATATTCGAGGTAACCTGGCTTTTTCCCTGTAAACAAGTTCAAGAACTCCTGGGAAGAGCTATTTACCATTTACCTATTCTGTTATATCCCTGTCTAATGTCACTAAATAGTAAGTCAATAGAAAAGAAAATAAATCAGCCTCTAATACCACTTTATAACGACCCAAATCTGGAGCCACTCAACTAGTGCCTTGTACATGGCTTTCCACAAGACCTCAAGCGCATTTACACAGACACCAGAGGCTAATGACTAGTAGCAAGGGCCTTGGTGAGTCATTGGGGAAACTATGCCATCATTTTGTAAGGTATAGAAGAGAAAGGAAATAAACTTCAATAGCGGAAGCATAAAAGAACATACAATAACTAAAACTAAACAGCAGAAGAAATATATAATAATGTTGATAATGATGCAATAGGTTCAAGTATCTAAGGAAATAATAAAACAAAACAATATGCTGAAATATAACTGAGAAACAAAGTAAGAAAAGTAATTAGTAACTCCAGCAACATCGCAAGCCTAAGCTCGGTCCTATGCTCTCCACCTCCAACCAGCAATCATGTACCTGAAGTAGATGGGACACAATACCTATCCCCACCTACAACCATATAACCATTTTGGGCTGAAAAGCTGGACCCAAACAGGGTGTGTGACTAATCCCAGTAGAAATCCACCACAAGATATGTTCCCTACTATCAGCGAGGAATACAACAAAAGTAAGAGAAATAAAAGCAGCAGAGAAACTGGTGTACACTAATGTAAACAATCCTAAAAATATGCATTCACATTTAATTATTAATTTAATTCAATAATTTAATTATCAACTAAGGAATCTTGGAAACAGCCCTATATATATAAGGCATAGCATGATGCACAACAGGTATCTCAGCAGACTACCTAAACAACAATAAGTACAAAACCCAAGCTTGTTCTTTGGCATGGTGGACTCATCACAACCAACCAAAGAATATTCACACTGACTCTCTGGATGGCTCTTACTGGTATACCTCTCTAGTCAAGTAATCAGATAAAGGAACATACACTTTGGGAATCTCTCACCATCAATTCCCATGTGATCTGGTAATGATAGCTATAGACTCTCTGAGGAATCACTTACGTCTAGTTCCTCCTATAGTCTAGATACGTAACTAAGGACACTTTGAGGAAGCACAATGTCCAATTCCAGTAGGTCCTACGAATGATACTAATTTATAATAGACTCTGTAGGGAAGCACTTAATCGTTAATTCCCCCTTTAGTCTCCAGCACCAGGTTCACAAAGCCTTGAGCAGTCTAGTCGTGCCTAATCGACTGTCCCCATCCCTAAGTAAGTTCAATGAATACTTGGATAATAGCTAAAATTCATCAAATGCATATAAATATTATGCAATACATGAAATCAATTATACCAAGGTAGGAAATCAATGCAATAAGGTCTGACTCATAGGAAAAATAAGCAAAATGGAGATAAAAACCCAAAACAAAGGAATCACCCATGGGGTGATCCTCAAATATGATAACAAGCAATCAATACTCATATAATATCCTCAAGCACACAATAAATCTAAGGAAGATAATAATACAGTATCAAAACCCTACCCCGAGATACCCGATACATGGGAATCTAGCACTTTTGCACAAACACTAAAAGACGTTCAACGTAAGGCAACAATCCACCTACCTCGATCCTAAGAGAATGATATACTTGAACCTCAGCACTTGAATCGACCTAGAATGGAGTAGATTTTCTAAAATCTCTAAAACATTCAACCTCAGATAACTCATATGAGAGACGGAATCAGGAAACATGGCCAAAGAAGAACAAAGAACTCACTACTGGGATTCTATAACAAGAAACAGTGTTCGATTCAGATAACTGGTGATAGATCTGTGGCTCGAAAAGATTCAGCCTCCTCGGACACTCTGGACATAATTAGGCAAAGAAGAAGATGAAAATAATGCTTAAGCGCGACCTGGTCTGTTTAACGAAAAAAAGAAAGTACACGGCATCTACTTTTGGAGTACATGGTGTGTACTAGGATTTTCTTTACTCCTCATTAAGCGGCCTCCACATCACCCCGATATGGTCGTGTTTGTGGGAATGACATGGCCAACACTCGGCCTCGAGCGACATCAATGTACATGAAGTGTACTTATAAAGTACACGACGTGTACTTATAAAATTTCCAGATTCTCTTATTTTCCCCAAAAACTACCAGAACAGTGAAAACATACCTGAAAATAAGGTCCATGTTCTTACAGTTGTCATGTGTGATCCATATCTGGATGAAATAAGAATAGTTTTGAATGATGATACATTTATATTTATAATCTAAATCATGAAAAAAAATCGGTGAAACTCTTTGTTTATTTTTAGGTTGAAATATACAATAGGGTGTAATAATGTAACATATATATATATATATATATATTAGTATGGTCACCATTATATATCACTTGAACTCACCACTCCCTGGACTAGATTGTCTAACTCACTCTAGTGAGCCAGAATACTAAAACTCACCCTCCACACATTCTTAAAACCATTTACCATTATTATTAAGTCCCAAAAATCTCATATATGTATATTACAAATTTTTAGATAAATATTAATTACATTAAAAAAACACACTCTTGGGGACCTTAATAGTTTTGGGACTATGGAAACATAGAACACAATCTTATTAATATATAAAATAACTTCAACGTATCCCATAATGATTTTCTGATTTAGTAATTCTATTTAAAAATAATTCTTCATAACATAGGGAAAAGAGACATAATCAAGTGTGATCCCACATCATTAGTATGGGTAAAATATAGAGATATATATGTATAACATGATAATATGGTTATGAGAACATGATTATAACTTTTAAAAATCATACCCTACTTATCCAAGATCATAATAATGAATCATGGAATAAATATTGGTAGTTCATAAGATATGAATCATCCGAGGATAAAACAAAATGAGTCGTGAGAGAAAATAATTGGCCTAATACATTGAATATTGGCATAAATATAAGAATTAAAATATTATTTCATATCTACTCAACATGACATTCATAACAAGTTAGTTTTGGTATAAACCCTAATGTACCTACATTTGTTATGGTCTGATCACATATGTATCCACCATTTTGGTAGCTAAACATCTTCTGAGAGATACACCACCATACTTAGTGGAATCCTTTTCCTCAGAGTTGAATGGATTTACTCAATAAACCATGATGTAAGTCAAGGATCACTATCAATACCATCATAGTGGTAAATGACCCTTATATAACTAGGTTTACTCCATGTCCCAATACTATATATCCCATGATATATTAATCTTTACCCAATTCATTGAAGAAAGATATCAGTCCAACCCATCGTGGGATATTATATAACCACCATCCTTGTTTATAGGCTAACCATTGTCTCATAATGAAAATCATACATATCTTCTCCACATGATCATAAAAAAATAATCATATTAGAACCAGTGATATAAAATGGGCTTCATAAAAATTTAATCATTTAGTAACCTATAGAAATGAGACAGTTTTCATAATAATTTCATCATTCCATCATAAAATAGCTTGCACATAAGGAAGTGGGTTTCATAAGAATATTATCATGGTATAAGCCTTGTTAAATAATTTTTTTTCTTAAACATTATATTGTTATCAAAATAAAATATTCATATAAATAATAATAATTGCATCATTTGTTCATATCCCCAACAATTATTAAGTTACATAAAAAGATATAATTTTATATGAATAAGTATTTTGAATGATCGCATGGAATATTTTATAGTGAAAATAAAATTTGTTTTGAAATCAATTTTTAAAATTTGAAACTTTATCCAAATCCATTTCTCTAGAAATGACATTAAAAACATCTAAAGGTTTCTTTAAAAATCATTTAAAAAATTTTTTGCGTAAAAAAAAATCTTGTTTAGAAAACACGTATCATTATATTACATAATAAACTTGATATATTATAAAATAATAATAAATTAAAATAAGTTTCATAATTAATAGAACATTTTTTCATGATATATATTTTAATACAGAGATTTGTTTCTCAATTTTGGAAAAATCCAAATAGTAATTATAAGGAAAATGACATGAAGATTCATTTAAAAAAAATTAAATTTTCAAACACTGGTAAAAAATTATTTTAAAAACATTAGTTTACTAATATAACATTTTTTGAAAAATTTCATAGAAAACAAGGTTTTGGAAGGAAAATTGTTTTATAGAAAATGCAGATTTTCTTCAAAACATTCTTTTATAATTCTTGAGTACATAAAAAGTGGAAAATGAAAGGTAAACATTTATTCTAATTAAATAACTATAGTATAAGAAAAAACATTATTTCATTGAGAGATATATCATAATATTTCCTCATTGGAATCATAATCAGAAAAAATCTGAATTAGATATGGGATTATAACATAAAACTATTACCACATTGATAACCTTGAATCGTAAGACCCATTAAGAAGTATAAAAAATAAAAAATAAAAATAGAAAGGACAACTAAATTCATGATATTTATTTTAAAAGGGGTTTTATATACACCTCATGAAAAAATATTTGTGGTTAACATTATGTATGAATCAAATATGAAAAATTGAGAAAAAAGCCACATACTACTTGAGAGTACCTTTTCAATCGTAATCCCAGTGATAGGATTAAAACAATAGAAATATTAAAAATAATTAGATGATGTATATTATTTATATATCATGTTATAGGGATGTATATACAAAAATCGAAAGAAAGAATTGGTGAATATGGTATACATCACTTAGAATAATAATTCATTAAAAATCCCCATACTAAAAGTCTCGACTTCCTTCACATTTGATCAAATATCCAATTTAATAAATATATGTTTATTATAAATTAATTATATAATCATATATATATATATATATAATATAATATCATATATTATTTATTTAATTCTATATAATACTTGAATTAATTACGTATCTTTGCGATACGGTGGTCAGTTGTGCACACGAGTGACGTTATCGAATTCCCACAATGTAGAAATCATAATGTTATGTGTAATATAAAAATTAATGAATAATAATGATTTCATATATATCATATATATATGTTTAACTAATCCATCATTATTTTTAAACCATAATCGGATGTTATAGAAAAATTAATGACATCGTTTCGTGAGGTGTCAGTTTGCCATACACATATATTTATATATATATATTTGTTTACAATGTTTTAGTATTTTCAATATGTATTCATCCACTTAAATATATATATATATCTATATTTTTTAAAAAAATATATTTAATTAGTAAAACTTATCCATTTATTTAATATTTTTAACGTGTTCTCATTCTGAATTATTCAATTTCAATTATTTTGAAAATGAAAGTATTAATTATTATATATCCATTTATAATGCTGAAAAAATATTTTTAAATAAGAATTTATAAAAAATTTATCTGTAAATGTGTATTTACAAAATTTATAATTATTATAAATAAATAAAAATTTTATAATAGATGAGTTTTTATATAATTATAAATAAATAATTATAAATATTCAAATAATTATAAACTTATAATAAATATATTTAATAATTATAAGATTATAATAAATATATTTAAATATTTATAATTATACAACATTTATGACCGCTTTTTTAGCATTGATAATGATCGATATTTACCGGCACTAAAAAAGTGCTGTTAAAAGAGATATTTATCAGCGATAAAAAATTATCACTCATAAATATAGCTTTTATCTGTAATTTTTTAACTACGATAAAGCATGGGATTTTTCAATGCTAAATAAGAACTGATAAATATTCTTTATATCAGTTCTTCTAAATTTAAAACTGATAAAGGGTTTCTTTATCTGTGATTTTCTAAAAGAAATGTTAAAAGTGTTCCCAATCGATTTAAAAAACCCTAACCATATATCAATCACTCACGATCCTCATGGTATTACCAAACTCTTCTACTTTTGGGGAAAATCCTATATGTTCCCTCGGAATAATGAAGTCTATAATCCAATGAATTTTATTTTCTACTTTTCTTCTATCGTTGGTTGGTGTTTTGGGTTCTGTGTTTTTCATTTTTTTACTATTCTTATGCCTGACTAACCCTAAATATATTATACATGCTTCTGAAATAAAATGAGTGGTTATATTTCATTGTTTTTCTATGTCGATAAGTGTTTCAAATAAAGATAATGATGATTTCATATGGTATGGTTTGTCAATATTTTTTTATATGATTGTGTGGATAAATAAAACACATTTTTTCACCCCACACTACTCTAAAGGTAATGATGAATTCAAAGCATGATATAATTGAGTTTAGTTAGACAATAAGGATCTCTAAATAGTAATATTTGGATACTATTTAAAGGTAAAAGAAGATGAATTAGAATTTTGTAATGGGATTCTTCTTTTAACTATAGAGGATGGTGAAAGTGTTTTTTAGATTTCAATGAACCCTTGTTTACACCTGAGAATTTGGAAATAATTTATTATATAAGGAATTTTAGTCTAAGAATTTGAAAAGTTCAATGCCACAACACAATACATTAGGCTCTAAGGATATCTAATATATTTTCAACCATTCTAGATATTTGCAATTCCCATGTCACAGTCAATCACATCACTATTGTTGGAATGAAAAATAAGTATTTTTTTTCATAGAAAAATATTATATTGTTGTTTTTATATATTTGGTAGTAAGTTTAGTAGGGTTATCACTAATGTATATGAAGTTGCAACATGGAGGACATCTACATTACAACCAGCCAAGTGAAATGAGTTTTACACCATAAGAGATCATTCGACACTATAAAGTAATATTAGGATAGGTTTAATATTTCTAGAAAATTTGGGATCCTAACACTATAATATATGGTATATTATATAATTATTTGAGAAATATTATTTGAATTACATTAAAACATCTTCTTCCATCATTTTTGTGATTGCTGAAGACTGTTTAAGCAGACACCTCCTTCACATGGCCAGTAGGGGTGACATTAGTAAAATCCGGGCATTATGGGGTATTGTTGCTCCCTATCACCTTCTTTTTGTGGATGATATTATTATATTTTTTCAATGAGACAAAAAAACCATAACACTAATAAAGTATGATTTTATTCGTTATGAAAAAGATTCTAGATATGTGGTTAATTAGATAAAGTCTTTCATTGTTTCCATAAAAACATTTCACCCTATAGGAAGTCCTTCAGGATGAGTGATCCTGGAATAAAGGAAAGGTATCTACACTTAAATTATTTTGGGGTTCCCTTGTTCCTTGGAAGACATCACTGCTCTCAGTTTTTTGGAGGTTGTGAGTCAAACATAAAGAACCCTTTCCTCTAGAAAGGGAAAATCTCATTCAATGGAAGGTAGGTTGTGCCTTGTTAAATATGTGGTCACTTCAAAACATATATAATAATTAATTTTTTATTCTTCGCCTAAATCCATCATCAAAACCATAAATTCCCCCATGAAAAACATTGTGTGGAGTGGTAATATATTAGATAGTAATGTGATCACACCACCTTAGAAGAAGTGTCATACACTACCAAGTAAGTGGGGTTTTGGAATAAAAACATTGAATCCTATAACAAAACCCTACAAAACCAATTTATTTGGAGACTAATTAATTATAAGTCCCCACCCTAGACTTTATCTATAACGCCCTGACCCTAGTTACCCAGAGTCGGTGCATTATTACATAACATTGGCATGATCACAAGAAAGATCAAATCTCGAAAGACCGATTTGTTTAGTAGCCTTGGAAACACAATATATATTCATAAGTTTTACATTACAACATAAATTGAAAAACTACTACAACAACATAATGTCTCCATAGTCCACACTATTATCCCCTCATAATATCCCTGCAGGTCATTCATAACTTACTTCTTCACATCCTGGGAAAAATAAAACATAGAAAAGGGGTGAGCTCAAATGCCCAGTAAGGATAACAATATACCGGAAACTTTCATAAATAAGAATAAACATTTAAGGCTATGTATAACTAAAACAAAAGCCTTTTAAACTTGAACTTCAACATAGTATGGAAAAAGTAAAATGAAATAATACCATTTACTTGTTCACATGGATATTCATCTAATCGAATAATCATATGAAATATCAATAACCACATTCATAATGTTGGAATGCATAATGCCAGACTATCGTAACCACATAGCCAAGGCCTCGTTCCAAGACTACAAATAAGATTTTTCCAAGGCCTTGTTCCAAGACACTAGTTTGTCTCATGAGACCTACCGATGCATCGAGGAGCTATAGTGGGCTCCACCCGTCACATATTATGTCCAATGCATTCCCATATGAAAAGGTTTAAAAATAACATAAACATTCGTATTAAAACTAGCATACGAAATGTCAATAATTTCACCATAAACTATGAATGGTATAAAAATAGCACATCCACAGTCAAACATATCACAAAACCTTCAATACAATATAGAAGTTTTGTATCATAATAAATCAACTTCAAATAAGTGCAAAATCCATCAAAGGATGTTGACATAGATGAAATCAAAACACTTTTTGGAGAAATATAACTTTCTATTTTTGAAAGCATTTAAGAGCCATATAAAATAAAACATTTTCTTGAAAATATTCTTATAAGCTTGTAAGGAAAGCTTTGAAGATTTTATAACGGCAGAAAATAACCGAACTCGCCGTATAAGTTAAAACACATTCTTACCTTAATTCTGTCGAAAAGTTTAAGAAGGACCTTGTTTTGAAAACGACGGAAAGATTCCTCTTATAAAAAAGTCAAACAAGGGTATAAATGACTAACCCATATTCTTGTAAATAAAAAAAAAATTGAAATACATTTTGAAGAAACATGGATGTGGATGATAAAGAGATCCCAGTAGATTATTACGTATAAACAACCTCAGATAATGAAGAGATTGTGAAATAACCCTTACCTTGTACTTTTCCTTGGTTGGGTAGGTTAACCTCCTGTATAATGTTGAAATAATTGTTATTAAATTATACAGGAATCATATACATTAATATTATATCATATATGATCTTTTAATATTGATTTGATAATAATATCTTAGTATTATCGTTGTTTCGTGTGTTAACTTACTTGTTTTCTTTTATATGTTTTGTTATGTAAGACATGTTTATAAAGGATAGGTTGTATATTATTCATATAGAGAATGATATCAAGTCCTTAAACATTATTTTTTAAATCATCAAATGATAATTATACTTGAATGGATATGATGGAGAATGAATCTCATCGCGTTAGTGTAGACGGTAGTCCGTACGTACGCACGAGCGACAATATCATTCTTTTAAAATAATATATAAATGGATGGTATATCATATATACAGAATAATTAACATGTTATATTTATTATTTACATGAGTTACATATCATTATTATAACCATCCAAATAATAATATATTGAATAACAATTACACCACGATGTGGAGACGGTAAGTCGTACGTACGCAAGTATGGTGACATGTTATTCAAAGGGTGGATAGAATTCTGAATATGGTTATACCATATTTATAATAACATCACAGTATATATATGATACTGGAGTTATTATTTTAGAATGGAAACAACAAAGGAGGAAGAAGTGGAAGAAGAAATGATCTTGGAAAAGGGTGGTGAAATCATTACCTCTTCTTCGGGTTCGTCCTTTTGATTTGATCAAAAGGGCTCCATAGGTTATCTTTTTGATGTAACTAAGGCCTATAGGTTGTAGTGAGGGAATTTGGGAGAGTATTTGGGCAGAGTTTGGCCGAACTAAAAGGCTTTGAAGGTGTGAATAAATGAGAAGGAGGAGTTCCCTTTTATAAGAGGGGTGAGGGGCACCTTTGGAAAAGCTAGAAATATTAATTTATAATAAATTAATATTCGGTTTTTAATTGCTCCAAAGTTGATTATTTAAATGTTATGATGGGGATAGGTCGAAAAAAACTCAACCAATAGAATTTAGACAGGTTTGGGTACTTATATTAACCTTATCTTTAAGTATTAACTCTAAGCTAATTAGTTTCACTTTTACGATGTCTCTTTGTATTTTTATATAATATGGTTAATAAACTTACTATATACATCCAAGTGACCCCCAAGTGGTCCATTAATGATTAACCTATCATGATATAAGTCTCTTGGCCAAACGTTTGTTTTTTAGGAATTTAATATCAATTAATAATATAATATTGGTTTTAAGAACTCTTTTATGTCAATTTTGACACTATTCAATAGTTGATTTTTGTGAAACTCATAACAGATTTATTACTTCAAACAAAGTAAATTAAATCAATCCTAATATATCATATTATCCAATAAAATTATTTTAATTCATTAAAAGTTTCATATTATATTTATTTGGGTATTTATAATATCAATTATCCTAATTTTTCACTATTATAGTAATTAATTCATCATCATTGTGTCATAAATAAATTAAATTATTTAATGTATAAAAATTATAAATAAAATATAAATATTTAGGAAATCGTTTTATCTTTCTAATTAATATTTATAATCTATAATCCAACATATATAACCCTATGTAAAAATTGTTTTTCTAAAAGATATATGCTTGTGTCATTTTTGTATTCATTTTAACTTAATTAAAATAACGTGTCCCTATCACCTACAAGTGGCACCATGGGGTCTCCAAATTGACCCAAAGATGCCTATGGTGGAACATGTATCAACCAATAAGGCTAGGACACGTTTTAGGGTAATTTAGTATTATTATAATATTATTTTTTAACCCTTATTTACCAGATTTACCCTTAACCATGGTAAATAAAATATTTACCACAGTAATTATTCAAAATGTCTAAAAATAAAAGTTACCTATTTACACAATTTGGACATCCTAATTCCAAATATGGAATCCATTTTTCTAAATTCAAAACACAGAAGTGGCAGAAATTAATTTAAAATTAATTCCCGCTGTCAAAACAAAAAGCGTGTTTTTAAGAGATAATAACTATCAAAAGATTGACACTTGTTTATGTTCGGTTTAATTGTAAAATTATGTCCAATGACCAAAATTATATTAAATGGTAAAAATATATTCTAAATATACTTTAAAACCACTCAAATTAATAATTTATCACTATTAATTATTTTGATTAAAAAAGTTGTTTTTAATTAAAATTTAGTAATTTTCACTATTCATCAAAATATGAAAGTTATCCGAAAAGTACCAAAATTTCACCTTAGGCTAAATTCGATATTCCGAATCCAGAAATGAAGTCCATTTTAAAATATAAAATATATATAATTTTGAAAAGTTGTTATTACTATTCATAACGGCTAGTTTGATTGGTTGTGGTGTGTGTTAAAACTCAAGGTTGCGTAAAACACACGCTACTGTATTATTCAAAGAAAGCGTACCGTGGAAGTTTGGGATGTTTCATTTTAAATTTTTTATGTCCCCATTTAGTCAAAAAGTTTAAAATATTGTATTTAAAAAGGGTTCACTATTAAAAGTTGATAAAAGTGCAATACTGAAAATGAATTTGTTCTTGCATTATATCTAAGAAACTCATAATATGGATTCTAAAATTATAAGGATTATATAAAGTTTAAAATTTAGATAATACTATTCATAACCTCTTTTGAATGGCTTTTTTTGTATTTCATGGTGTTATTGAACTCGGTGTTGCGTGTAGTGAAAGTTATTGAATTATTTTGAAGAAACAACACACTATGAAATCTTGGGGTGTTACATTCTCCCCTCCTTCAATAAATTGCATCCTCGCAATTTGAAATTGTTTTTAGAAAATAAATGGTTTAAAATAGAAAATATATTTGTGGGAAAACCCACATCAGAAATTGGGTTACTAAAATTTAGTCTTAATATGAGGAAAAGAGAAATGAAAGGGTCACCACCAAATTATGATCTCGATTAGGAGAACATCGGTGGCAATTAGAGACATATAATTGGAGGAAAAACGTAAATATTTATAGGTAGTGATTGAGGTCATCAATCACAAACAAGTATAAAATTGAGGTCCTTAAATTCATCAATCTATGATGATTTGAAATACCATCGGTTCAACAAAACATTGGGTATTAGGATAACACATTTCTGACGTTTCAAAATATCTTAGGTGAAATCCCACATCGAAAAATTAATTAATGAGGCATCTATTTAAAATAAAGAGTCGAAAGTATGAAGATTACCGAAAATAACACATACTAGGGTTCCATGTAGGAAAATATGGATATGGAAGAAAAATCTAACCATAAATTATCTGATGGAGAGTGGTAGAGAACATGGCTATGAAAAGGCCAACAATCCCAAAGCCATAAATTAGTGATGATTTAACGTACCATCTAGGAAACCATTTTTGTTCTAAGTTGCTTTTCTTAATATTGAGGAATTTATTTATGAAATTGGCTAAGATCATAGGGAGATATACTTACTTTATAATGAGAGTTTTATCAATTAATAAATTTCTACAAAAAACTCATCTTTCACTCTAAAAGATAATAGAATGTAAAAAAATTCTATTTACACTATTCGTATAGGGTTCCAAAATAAACGAATTTATAATTTATCTACAAGATATTTTAATAAAAACTACATTATTTAATCCAGGACATCTCGTCGGCCAGTGGTAGGTGATACACCCTTGTCGCCCTTCGGTTGCGGGTTCAAGTCTCGCAGCCTCGCCGGACGCGACAGGTTGCCGCCTGACCTCCGGGTTGTCCTTTTATGGCAATCCAAAATAATCCAAACTAGAACTATCCAAAATACTTATGTCCAAACTCACAGTCCAACATATATAAGGAATGTAAACATAACATAGATCCTTTTTACCCCGTAATAGCATATTAATACCTTCATCATGTATTACTATATTCCTTATTGATTACATTCATGCTCCCTTATTCCATATATAATGCTAGATATACTTCATTAATCCAAAAATGTTTTAAACCCCAACAATGATGGAATATACAAATCATTAATCAGTTCCAAGGTAGTCAAAAATATCCAATATAATTTATCCAAAACAATCACATATTATTCCAAAATCACTACCTCAGTATCAGAACTAAATTATGATTTATCATTCTCTCAACCAAATATTTTCCAAAAATTTATCCTGCTATTGAGTCACTTTTCTTTGTTCCACACAATCTCAAGTCCTTAATGAAATAGTACTGCAGTACAATCCTTATATACTCCATAATTATTATAACAAGTACATTGTTGATACAACACTCAATTGACATAATCAACATAAGAACTCTAATAATTCCTCTTCATCTGTGGTAGTATCATAACATGATTATTATCCAATAACATCATTTGCAGCATAGTCTGATGACTGGGACATAGGTTCGCGTAGTGTCCAAACTCCATGCAAATGAAGCATTGTACATTTAAAACCATTTTATTACCCTTGCAGTCACGTACTTTGTGCCCTTTTCCTCCACACTTATAACAAACACCCATTCCTTTCAGGCAAGTTCCAGGGTGTTTTCTTCCACAGTTACCACATATGGGAAAATTCTTCTTTTCCCTCTTCCATTTATCCATCTTTCTCTCTTCCATCCTTTTCTTCTCTTGCTTCCCTTCAAAGCCATAGGACTCAGTAAACTCTTTACTTATCTTATCAACACATGATATTATTTATTCATATGATGATAATACATGGGAGACTGTTTCTTTTATAAATTCTATCTTAAGACCATGAAAGATATGATCCTTCCTTCTCTTTGGATCATGTGCATTTCTGGAGTTCTCATTCCTTCTACTGGGTGCCATTTCTAAACAATGGAATACACTAGATCAGTTTATGAATCAAAATACATAATCCCATACTTATAAAACACTTAACATAAATTGAACTATTTATGGATATAATCCATAATCATAAAAATGTCTCCTTTGAGGATGTATATACTCATAAACCCTTCATAATGGATTGTAATGAAAATGAGAATTATCCTAAGCATATCCCCCGGGAGTGTCGTAACCAAGAGTGCAGCAAGGCACGTTGTTGTGCACCAGTTCCCGTTCGAGTCTAGCTCAAAGCGGTGTTTTCGGGTTTTACCCCTAGGTACATCTGTGTCAGAGCCGCCTCTACCTACTCGTATCCAGACAGGGATGTATTGCTCGGAAAACTCACAAAATCTCTACAATACCAAAATTCTAGGAAGTTCTTCTACACTAATCCTAAAAGTTCATCTTAGGTCTACGTGCTCTAATCATAGTTTATCTAAATCTAGCTTCCAAGGTTTGTACTAAACGTCCTCTGATACCAACTGTAACACCCCGACCCTAGTTACCCAAAGTCGGTGCATTATTACATAACATTGGCATGATCACAAGAAAGATCAAATCTCGAAAGACCGATTGGTTTAGTAGCCTTGGAAACACTAGATATATTCATAAGTTTTACATTACATCATAAATTGAAAAACTACTACAACAACATAATGTCTCCACAGTCCACACTATTATCCGCTCATAATATCCTTGCAGGTCCTTCATAACTTACTTCGTCACATCTTGGGAAAAATAAATCATAGAAAAGGGGTGAGCTCAAATGCCCAGTAAGGATAACAATATACCGGAAACTTTCATAAATAAGAATAAACATTTAAGGCTATGTATAACTAAAACAAAATCCTTTTAAACTTGAACTTCAACATAGTATGGCAAAAGTAAAATGAAATAATTCCATTTACTTGTTCACATGGATATTCTACTAATCAAATAATCATATGCAATATCAATAACCACTTTCATAATGTTGGAATGCATAATGCCAGACTATCATAACCACATAGCCAAGGCCTCGTGCCAAGACTACAAATAAGATTTTGCCAAGGCCTAGTTCCAGGACACTAGTTTGTCTCATGAGACCTACCGATGCATCGAGGAGCTATATAGGGCTCCACCCGTCACATATTAAGTCCAATGCATTCCCATATGAAAAGGCTTAAACATAACATAAACATTCGTATTAAAACTAGCATACGAAATGTCAATAATTTCACCATAAACTATGAATGGTATAAAAATAGCACATCCACAGTCAAAAATATCACAAAACCTTCAATACAATATAAAAGTTTTGTATCATAATAAATCAACATCAAATAAGTGTAAAATCAATCAAAGGATGTTGACATAGATGAAATCAAAACACTTTTTGGAGAAATATCTCTTTATATTTTTGAAAGAATTTAAGATCCATATAAAATAAAAAATTTTCTTGAAAATATTCTTATAAGCTTGTAAGGAAAGCTTTGAAGATTTTATAATGGAAGAAAATAACCGCACTCACCGTATAAGTTAAAAAAACATTCGTACCTTAATTCTGTCGAAAAGGTTAAAAAGGACCTTGTTTTGAAAATGACGGAAAGATTCCTCTTTTAAAAATTCAAACAAGGGTATAAATGACTTTAACCCATATTCTTGTAAATAATAAAAAAAATTTGAAATAAATTTTGAAGAAACATGGATGTTGATGATAAAGAGATCCCAGTAGATTATTACGTATAAACATCCTCGGATAATGAAGAGATTGTGAAATAAGCCTTACCTTGTACTTTTCCTTGGTTGGGGTAGGTTAACCTCCTGTATAATGGTGAAATAATTGTTATTAAATTATACAATAATCATATACAATAATATGATATCATATATGATCTCTTAATATTGATTTGATAATAATATCTTAGTATTATCGTTGTTTCGGGTGTTAACTTACTTGTTTTCTTTTATATGTTTTGTTACGTAAGACATGTTTATAAAGGATAGGTTGTATATTATTCATATCCATGAATGATATCAAGTCCTTAAACATTATTTTTTAAATCATCAAATGATAATTATACTTGAATGGATATGATGGAGAATGAATCTCATCGCGTTCGTGGAGACGGTAGTCCGTACGTACGCACGAGAGACAATATCATTCTTTTAAAATAATATATAAATGGATGGTATATCATATATACAGAATCATTAACATGTTATATTTATTATTTACATGAGTTACATATCATTATTATACCCATCTAAATAATAATATATTGAATAACAATTACACCACGACGTGGAGACGGTAAGCCGTACGTACGCACGTATGGTAACATGTTATTTAAAGGGTGGATATAATACTGAATATGGTTGTACCATATTTATAATAACATCAAAGTATATATATGATACTAGAGTCATTATTTTAGAATGGTAACAACAAATGAAGAAGAAGTGGAAGAAGAAATGAACTTGGAAAAGGGTGGTGAAATCATTACCTCTTCTTCGGGTTCTTCCTTTTGATTTGATCAAAAGGGCTCCTTAAGTTGTCTTTCTGATGAAACTAAGGCCTATAGGTTGTAGTGAGGGAAGTTGGGAGAGTATTTGGGCAGAGTTTGGCCGAACCAAAAGGCATTGAAGGTGTGAATAAATGAGAAGGAGGAGTGCCCTTTTATAAGAGGGGTGAGGGGCACCTTTGGAAAAGCTAGAAATATTAATTTATAATAAATTAATATTCGGTTTCTAATGGCTCCAAAGTTGATTATTTAAATTTTATGGTGGGGATAGGTCGAAAACAACTCAACCAATAGAATTTAGACAGGTTTGGGTACTTATATTAACCTTATCATTAAGTATTAACTCTAAGCTAATTAGTTTCACTTTTACAATGTCTCTTTGTATTTTTATATAATATGGTTAATATAATTACTATATACCTCCAAGTGACCCCCAAGTGGTCCATTAATGATGAACCTATCAGGATATAAGTCTCTTGGCCGAACCATAGTTTTTTAGGAATTTAATATCAATTAATAATATAATATTGGTTTTAAGAACTCTTTTATGTCAATTTTGACACTATTCAATAGTTGATTTTTGTGAAACTCATAACAGATTGGTTACTTAGAACAAAGTAAATTAAATAAATCCTAATATATCATATTATCCTATAAAATTATTTTAATTCATTAAAAGTTTCATATTATATTTATTTGGGTATTTATAATATCAATTATATTAATTTTTCACTATTATAGTAATTAATTCATCATCATTGTGTCATAAATAAATTAAATTATTTAATATCTAAAAATTATAAATAAAATATAACTATGTAGGAAATAGTTTTATCTTTCTAATTAATATTTATAATCTAAAATCCAAAATATATAACCCTATGTAAAAAAAAATTTTCTAAAAGATATATGCTTGTGTCATTTTTGTATTCATTTTAACTTAATTAAAATAAAGTGTCCCTATCACCTACAAGTGGCACCATGGGGTCCCCAAATCGACCCCAAGATGCCTATGGTCGAACATGTATCAAAAAATAAGTCTAGGACACGTTTTAGGGTAATTTAGTATTATTATAATATTATTTTTTAACCCTTATTTGCCAGATTTACCCTTAACCATGGTAAATAAAATATTTACCACAGTAATTATTCAAAATGTCTAAAAATAAAAGTTACCTATTTACACAATTTGGACATCCTGATTCCAAATATGGAATCCATTTTTCTAAATTCAAAACACAGAAGTGGCAGAAATTAATTTAAAATTAATTCCCGCTGTCAAAATAAAAAGCGTGTTTTTAAGAGATAATAACTATCAAAAGATTGACACTTGTTTATGTTCGGTTTAATTGTAAAATTATTTAAAATGACCAAAATTATATTAAATGGTAAAAATATATTCTAAATATACTTTAAAACCACTCAAATTCATAATTTATCACTATTAATTATTTTGATTAAAAAAGTTGTTTTTAATTAAAATTTAGTAATTTTCACTATTCATTAAAATATGAAAGTTATCCGAAAAGTACCAAAATTTCACCTTAGGCTAAATTCGATATTCCGAATCCAGAAATGAAGTCCATTTTAAAATATAAAATATATATAATTTCGAAAAGTAGGTATTAATATTCATAACGGCTACTTTGATTGGTTGTGTTGTGTGTTAAAACTCAAGGTTGCGTACAACACACGCTACTGTATTATTCAAAGAAAGCGTACCGTGGAAGCTTGGGATGTTTCATTTTAAAATTTTGATGTCCCCATTTAGTCAAAAAGTTTAAAATATTGTATTTAAAGAGGGTTCACTATTAAATGTTGATAAAAGTGCAATACTGAAAATGAATTTGTTCTTGCATTATATCTAAGAAACTCATAATATGGATTCTAAAATTATAAGGATTATATAAAGTTTTAAATTTAGATAATACAATTCATAACCTCTTTTGAATGGATTTTTTTTGTATGTCATGGTGTGATTGAACTCAGTGTTTTGTGTATTTCCAGTTATTGAATTATTTTGAAGAAATAACACACTATGAAATCTTGGGGTGTTACATTATCAAGTCCAAGAACCTTAGTAGGTTGATTACACGAAACATGACCCTTATTGAATCATTTATCTTGCCTTGTCTGAGGAAATAATTTATATATATCAGCAACCACTCTCACTAGTTAGTGAATACTCATTCCTCCATGATATTTTGGAGATAAAATTATACTAGATCCACCCTTATTCATATTATTGACAACAATGATCAAAATATTGTCAATGAATCCTCAATTAAAGACCAGATTGCCCAATAGGAGGTGTTTCCATATCAAATCACTCTCATTGTATCCCATTATGATTTTACGGACCCTAATAACCTTCTTATATGGGATTCATGTCTAAATGGGATTATGGAATTCAAGGGCTATGACAATCACTTTATTCAATGCACAAATATTGGGAAGGAAGCTTTCAACAAAAATGGTTATTTCTAACTCATTTCACTTCATTGTGGAGGATTTACTTCAACAGACTTCTGGTTCGCATGAACCTACACCGGGTTGGGACTTCCTTATGTTCCCACTGTGCTTTGTGGAAACAACACTGAGTTGATGTGAACCACTAGTTTTTATCAGGAAATTCAACTTCTCTTCTTTGAGAATTAGTTTTTGACTGGTTCGTGATTCATCCTCTATTGAATGCTAGAGATTTGACTTTTCTCTTTGACTTATGGTCATTCCACCTTTCACAGCAGGTAAACATCCTCTTTCTGGTTTCTTATGCAGAAGTGTTTCATCTTATCTGGATAGGAAAAAACAAATGAGTTTATGAAGCGATTGTTTTCTAAACCAATGATTAACGTACTAAAATCATGTTTATGGTGCGACTTCCAAACACCTTGCACAATGGTTGTTGTGATAACTCGGTTAAGGAAATTTCTATTCTATGAAAGCATCATATTCAATGAAATTTTCAAGAATTTTTGGTACCATTTATGTATTCTGGACTCCCCATTTGAGGGTTGGATTAAATGCAAAACTGATGGTGCTTTACAAAGAAACCTAGGACCAACCGGATATGGAATCATCTTCAGAGACCTCAACAGAGATTTTATTGATGGTCTTCCTGGACCATTTGGTATTACCACATCTCTTGAAGATGAAATGATGGGTTTTATAAAAGATGTTTTCATTTCACGTCAAATAAATTGGAACAATTTTTTGTTCAAAAGTAACTCAACGACAATTATTCATGTGGTTAGAATGGGGCAGATTCCTGTATCATGGAAACTCACCTCAAAGTGGAACAAATTCCTCAATGAACATTCCTCAATAGAAAATATCATCACAAACATTTATCGTGAATCTAATAAACCTAATAACTCTGTTGAAAACAAGGGGGTCTCCATAGGCACTGGCACCCAAAATTTTAGAATCCCCATTGAGCTGATTGATTTTATCTGATGTGATAAATGAAAATTTCTTACATTTAGACTCATGAAACTATTTTTTCAATATTATAATCCATGGTTCTTGATTTTCTAAAAAAAATTAAAACTAATTAATCATGTTGTAAAGTAGTATTCCAAATCATATGTCTTAGAATATGGATATCTTGAACAATAGTTTTGATACAAATTTATCTGGAGATTTTTGTAGTTATTACAGCTTATAAAAACTACCATCTTTAATTTGAATGGTTTTTATTTAATGGAATATAATCCAAATTATTAATTTGATGTAGGAGAAGTTCCATGTTATTTATGGTTTTTATTTCAAATTTGAAATTAAAATTTTAATCTGGCTATATTATGATCTAATATGTAGAATTTAAAATAGAATATATATAAGAAATAATGGATAAGGACAGAAGACAAATTATGTGTTCCAGGAGAAGAATATGAACTATGTGTTCCAATAAGAAGAGGTCAAGAATAGGGAGATAATAACAAGAACATTAATTAAGGATCTTAACTAATAAGTGATAGATTTATTTCTAGTTTACATTATATGTAGATCAATTTTGGAGGTGGCAGAATATATTTTTCATGTCTGAATATTTAGGGTTGAGAGATATAAAGTGTTTTTTTCATACCTGAAAAATAGGTTTGTGTATTTCTAATGATTTAGCTATTTTGTTGAAGTAATGGAAGAAATAATTAATTGAATTATATTTCCATGTATGGGAATACTATCTAGAGTTATTATTATTATTATTATTATTATTATTATTATGTGAAGTGATATTCAATAATTAAAGGCATAGATATTGTTACAATGATTTTTTCATATCTAGAATAGAATTGTATGTAACATTTCTAATTCACTAGAGAATAAATAATATGGGAACATGAGGGAGGTTTCAATTACCATCCAATAATGGACCATCATATCCTTAAAATAAGAAGTGAAGTAAAATTATATTTACTCATACCATCACTAAAGTAGTGTGCACATGGGAAGAAGATGGTGTGACCCTTGGAAATTAGTGTGAGGAATCCTTGAGTAGATATAAGTTATTCCCAATTTAGGTGTGGTGAGATTTATTTTATCGTGATCATTAGAGTGGAGGTATTCTTATTCCTCCTAAATTGTGGAGAATTTTTGCGTTAATACATTAGTGTAGGTTACTAGGAAAATATAATTCTTATATTCTTGATTTTATTCCATCTCTTTATTATGTATTATATAACACATTCAATATATCCTTCCTCCCATCATTGTGGTTCTATATATCATTGAGGAAAAATCTCCTGTACAGTGATGGGAGGAAGGAAATTATGAAAATGGAATGAGTATCCTCCTATCAATCATCAATAGATGGAAGGAAATCATGCGTTTGGGTAAGGTTTAAATAGAGGTATTAAAGGTTAGTTGCATAGTATATTGATTTATTATATCTCCGTTCAGGATAGTAAAATTTTTCAGACAAGATGCATGCAATTAGGTACTTTTATAAATCGAGTGTATTGTATTGTTATTATTCAACACAAATTAAATTTTTAAATACTCATGAAGACAATGTATCTTGAATATAATAATGTTAAAAATATTGACGATGTATAATCTTATGATTTTGAATCTATAAAATTATTAGGGGATAAATAACAAGTTGATGAAAAAAACCACAACATCACTTTTTTGGATAAAATTTTCTTGAAAAAAGCCAGGTTATAAAATTTTATATTGGTTGGAATAAACATGGTCAACCTATTGACCCCACAAGTCAACATTTATTAGTTATCTTGGTGTCACAACGAGGATGATTATGCTAATTGATATTGACTCATGGTGCAGTTTCCAACTAGTAATGAAGTAAATCAATTAGAAAGATATCATTTTAAAGTAATAATATAATTTCATTAAATTACTGAAAAATATTCTAAATGAAATATTGATTTAGTTATCATTATTCCTTTTATCCTTTGTATATTTTAGAAGATTTTTGAAATAACTTGTTCTTCATGGCTATTATAAAATCCTATAAAGGATTCCAAACTCATCAGATGACATTACATCTTAGTGATGTTGAGGTAAAAATATTGCCACACCCACCACATAGTTATTCACACATTATAAACAAGGAAACCTGGAATGATTTTTGTAATCATTGAAATAAGAAATAATTTTAGGTGATTTGTGGTTGATAATATATTATTTAAAATTATTTATTTTATTCATATTGGTTCAAAAAAATTATTTATGAAATAGAAAATGGGTGTTGAAAATAAAGAATGTGAATAAAAATTGACATACACTTATCACAAAGGAAGGATGAGGTACCCTTAAGTAGAGATGATATTAGAGTGTATATTAAATCAGAAAAAAAATTAATTATGTTATATGAAACTACATATGTTATTTTTTATAAGAATATTTTTGAATCAAAACCTAAAGCCACTTTCCATCTCACATCATGTAATATGGAAGGAGGGTCATGTAAATAAGAAGGGTATATTAGTTGATATAAATGAAAAATAATTATAGGAATAATGTTTAAGTATGAAATAATTATAATTATTTATGATTTATAAAATCATTACATAAAAATAAATATGTTCATATTTTTTAATACGGTTTAGTCACAAGAATCGGCAAAATCTGTGCCATAAGAAAAGCGACTTTAGTAGCATTGAAGCAGCCAGAACAATATGGTTGCGTTAATGGATTAGGTTTTGGAGACTCTAATAGAACATATTTTTATAATATAAAATCACATAATGATACATATAATATGATGATAATATTGTAGAAACAAATATACCAACTAAAAAATATTGTTTTTCATTCTGGTTTGGAAAACTAATGTATATAAAATGATCAAACCAAATAGGTGGTGGTGAAAAGATATACTCATGAAACAAATTATCCCATTAGATTTGTGTCTATTCATTCTCCCAACCACCTACCATACCCTGCGTAAAAAAAATTCATTACAATTTTACCTAAATTTAAATTAAACAACTTATGATAACTTTATATTACTAAATTTTTGTAGGGTACAATAGTATGTGATTTTTATCTATCAACACCCGTGTATATCCGTGTTGCATTGGGTAAAATTTATAATATCCAGGGAGACCATATACAAAAGAAACCCCTCCCAAAAAATCACTATATAATGGAGATTGAGGTATCTTATGATCTGACTAATGATTTTATAGTTCCACTTGATAGTCCAAATATTACAGTGGGTGAAGCTACTATTAGAGATTTCATAGCACTTCTATTTAATGTTATAAATATACATGATGTACATCTTTAAAAACATTCATTTGAAAGACATGTAGTATTTGATGATAAATGTTCTGATGTGAGGTATGATATTACATATGGATAATGTGGTGGAGATAAAAAAGGTCGAATCAAGAAAATCCAGTGAATCTATGAAGAAAACAAAATGGCCTTTCAAGATTACATTCTCCCTATCAATTCTAGAGAATCATTTACTATCAATACATAATAATGTAGAGACCTAATTAAAATATAAAACTATGTCTTATATTAAATGTAATGAAAAAATTTATGGAGATTTCTTCATAGAGGTAATTGGTCTCAAGACCGTAACTAAGATTCTCATGCATTAATAGTTGGGAATCTCCATTGTAAATACTTTCATAAAGAACATTCTCATAATAATATGTCTAAATAGTGAGATAAATATGATTATTAATGTTTATAATTATTCATTTTTATAGGTGAATTTATATTACAACTATATTAAGGGATTCTCATGCGAAGCATGATTTGTATTCATTAATCGTAGTATCATTTATATTCCATAATTTACTTTCAATGATGAATAAATTAAGAAGAAAAAAACATGTTACTCAAAGAGTTTAATAAATAATCATCAAATAGAAGAACCTTTTATATGTGAAACATCAAGGTTAATACTATTTGATCCAATCATAAAAAAATATATTTTTATTTCTTACATTATATAATTACTTTTTTATGAGTTACTGGATGCTGATATCAATCATCATATACACCCAAAATATTTGTTTTTTTGATTCAATGAATGGATATGAAACTAACTAACCACACAAGATGTGTACTATGAATATATTACAGTATATTAGATATTTTACATATATATTTCAAATTATATGCTAAGTCTGTCTTTTAATGAGATTTTTGTTATGATAGTGATGTTTTTCAACTGAGGCTAGATCATGGAATGATGTCGGTGTCTAAAAGGATGAATCCTATAGATTAATAAAATGTAATAAAATTAAATTATTATCAAAAATATTTAACTATCAAATCTTTGAAAAATAATTTTCTATTATTTTCAATGTTTTTATAGTGTCTGAAATAAGACAATGAAATCGATTACGGATATTTTGTTTACAAATTTATGAGGGAAATCACAAAGAATGAAGATACCAGCATCCACCAATAGGTAATTTCCAATGTTAATTATAATTCATTAAATATATTTCATAATAAATTTTTTCAATATTTGTTTTGTACTATTAGGATTTCTCAAAATAAAGTTACTCAAAATAATAAATCATTTTGTTTATAGATGAGTGGGTAGTGTAATATTTTTTAAAATGTTTGCTGAAAAAACCTTTAGGTGATTTCCTACCAGGATTATGATCTATTATGAGTTATGAGCATCAAAAGATAAGTTGGTTATCAAGAATTACTAAAGGAATTCTTATATATTATTATTGATCTCTTTCTCATGGGGAAGAATAATAGTGTAAATGAATTTTTTCTGAAGTGATGAACTACAAATAATTAAATTTTTGAGAAATCTAGAAGGATAAGGTGGAGGTAGAGTAAGATGTAGAGGGAGATAATGAAGAAAAAACAGAGGAAAGTTTGGAGTTGGAGACTGATTTGGAGGAGGAGGTTGATACAAAGACATAAGTGGAGACCAAGGAAATGGATGATAATATGTGCTAGCTTTCAAATAATAAATTTCATAGGAAATGAAGTAGAATAATTATCATACATGGATTGTATTTGTGAAAAAAAACTAAAAGTACACACATCATTTTTCACTTATGATAAGATACACTGGGATTGTTTTCAGTTTAAAATAAAATTTTTGTAAAAAAATATGTGGAATACTCAAAACCAGGGATACACATTATGATTGTATTGATAAATTAGTAAAATAATCAATGAGTAATTTGGAACATGTGGGGATTAGACGGGCCCCAATATGATTCACGGTGTGACCAATATGTCTCCAAGTGAATATTTTTATTCGAAATTAACATTACTTTTAGGGAGAAAAACAACCTAAATAATCAAAACCAAGAAAAAAACATTTTGATTGATTTGATATTTTAGTAAATCAATCTATATTCCATTTGGGACTTGTTTTGATTAATTAAACCACAATATGATCCATGTTGTGACCGGTATGACTCAAAGTGCATATTTTTATTCAAAATTGACATTAATTTTATTGAAACAAATACTGACATACTCAAAACTATGAAAAAGCCTTTTTATTATTTTGGTACATTAGAAGAAAGATACATCGGTCATTTTTTTGTGTTTACGGACCTTCCACAACTCAATCTGACACATGGTGTAACTGGTATGACTCTAGGTGTCTATTATCAGTTTAAAATTGACATTTTAATACACAAAAGTGTCACTTCTTGAAAACTATGAAAACATGATCATATTGTCTTCATATTTGGGAAAATGATTCATAATAAATTTTTTATGTGTATGAATCAGTGTTAAGTCAAACCCACACATGATGCCGCATATATGGAGCAGAGTTCATGTTTCTAGTATAAAATGATATTTTAGTAAAAAACACATGTGGCGTACTCAAAACTGAGAAAACAAATTCTGATTATTTTTTTCATTTTTTAAAATGATCCACGAGTCATTTGGGATGTATAGGGATCATATGTCTTTAATCCAATGCATATTACGACCTGTAATACTCCAAGTGAATCTTTTTATTCAAAATTTACATAAATTTTATTGAAAATAATTAATGACATACAGAAAATTTATAAAATGAATTATTATTTTATGATAAAATTTAAAAATTATACATAATTAATTTGGGATGTGCATAGATCATTCACACTGCAATCTGATGCAAAGTGTGATCGGTATGACTCCATGTTCATCTTTTTATTCAAAAATGAAATTGATTTTTTGTGAATAAAACTACCAAAATACTAATAATTGAGAAAACACATTAGTATTATTTTGGTACAATGGTAAAATTTTCCATATAATAATTTGGGATGTGTAAGGATAATCCTCACCCCAATCTTACACGTGGTGTGAATGGTATGACTCAAAGTGAATCTTTTTATTGAAAATTGACATTAGTTTTTTTTGAAAAAATATGAACAGACTCAAATCTGAGAAAATTCCTTTAGATTATTTTGGTACACTACGAAAATTAACCATACATCATTTGTGACATGTATAGACTAACTACACCTCAATATAATGTCGGTTGTGACTAGTATGACTTTAAGTGTCTGTTATCAGTTTAAAATTGACATTTTAATACTAAAAAGTCTCACTCTATGAAAAATGAGAAAACATAATCGGTTTGTCTTGATAATATAGGGGAATGATTCATAATTCATTTTTTATGTGTATGAATCAGCCCCCTGTCAAACAAACACATAAGGCCACATATGTGGCTTAAAGTGCATGTTTCCAGTTTTAAATTACATTTTAGTAAAAAAACACATTGCATAGTCAAAAATAAGGAAACACATTCTGATTGTTTCAATACAATATGAAAATGATCCATACATCATTTGGGACATGTAGGGATTTTTCGTGCCTCAATATGATACACAGTGTGACTGGTATGACTCCATGTGCATATTTTTGTTCTAAATTATCATTAATTTAGTGAAAAAACATCTGACATACTCAAAATAAATAGCATGTATTCAGATTGTTTTGGTAGATTATTAAAATGATAAAAAATTCATTAGGGAGATATAGGGATTAGATGAATCTCAATCTAACACCCAGAGTGACCTGTATAACTCCAAGTGCATCTTGTTATTCAAAATTGACATTAATTTTAGTGAAACCAACTACTAACATACTCAAAACTAGGAAAACACATTTAGATTAATTTTGTAAATTAGAAAAATGATCCATATAACATTTATGTGGGTATATATAATCCTCACCTCAATATTGTGAATGGTGTGGTGGGAGTGACTCTAGGTGTTCATTTCCAGTTTAATATTGACATTTTAATACCAAAATGTGTCACTCACTCAAATAAAATAAAATTCACATAGATTGTCTTCATAATTTGGCAGAATTATTCATAATACATTTTTGACATGTATGAATCAGTATCAGGTTAATACTATAAATGATTCCACCAGTATGTCTCAGAGTATGTGTTTTCAGTTTAAAACGACATTTACTAAAAAACACATGTAGCATACTCAAAACATTGGAAACACATTTAGATTGATTTGATACACTAGTAAAAAAATACATGAGTCATTTCCAATATGTATGGATTAGTTGTGACTTAATATAATGCACTGTTTTACTTGTATGAAACAATATGAGACTTTTTTTTCAAAATTGACATTATATTTAGGGAAAAAAACTAACATACTCAAAACAAAAAAAAACTCATTTGGATTGTTTTTATACATTAGTAAAATGACCCATATGACATTGTGACATTTATTAATTAGTAACACCTTAATTAGACTCATGGTGTGACCATTATGACCCTAAGTGTACCTTTTTATTAAAAATTTATAATAATATTAGTATAATAACAAGTGAAATACTCTATAATAGTGTTTTATTTTTCTTTTAATTGTGTTAGAAATTTTATTTCTTTTGAATTGAATATTTTTATCTTATTTTGTTAAAAAAAAATTTCATCCATCCAAAATGATATTTTTATTTTTCAAAACACTTTTAAGGGGGAATGTGAGAACCCTAAGATCAAAATAGTTTGACCCCAAAAATTTACTACATTTTTGTTGAAGAAAATCTTGAGCTGATTGGAATCAATTTCCCTGAACAGAATCCAGGGAATTGAATTTACCTGGGACTCTGGATCATCCTTTAGAATGTAATCATAATGTTTATCCAATATTTCTTAGGATTTCATGCATTCCTCCATGTTTATCTTTCCCAAGTTGAATCCTCTCTTCAAAATACGGTTTTTCCAACCAATCCATTTACCTTGCCCCTTTGAAGCTTCCACGCGAAGCGATCTTCCCAAAATTTGTTTGATCACTTCCTTCGGTGCATTGATATCAAGAACTTGATACACCATTTCTTTATCTGAGTTCCAATGAAGGTCCATGTGATGCAGCTCCGATGCTATCTGACGCTGTGGGTCAGTAATGAATCCCACCTCGTGCTGCTGCCCCGAAGGAAGTTCATCCTCCACCCGATAGTCTTACTCAAAGTTAAGAATCCCCTCCCCTTGCTGGTCCTTATTATGCTCTTCTACCTCCCATTGAGGAGACTTTTCCTCTTCCAAATGTGTGGGTGAGCACCCCCAAAGGTAGCCAACTCTGGATCTTCACTGACTTGATATCCAGCCTCTATAGAGGTGACAACCCCCACCTACTTGTCAGCGCCTTTGCACACCTTTGAGAGATGATTGAATTTAATAAAGGACCTAGTCACAGAAGGGATTCGTAAGTTAGAGTAGTCTTTCCGTTGTCACGGCCTCATGGTATTCTTGATAAATCCTCCTAAATCCAAAATTGAATTCTGGACCTTCCTTGAAGAGGGTCTGAAAAAATTCTCTTCAATGCCCTCTTCCTTTAATTCAGTAGGAGAGTCTGATGCTGACTCCGAAACCACATGCCTAGGCTCCTCTCCTGTAATAGTTTCACCAATGAGGACAGCCTCCATAACATTGTCATCCCTAATATCATGGACCTCAACTTCACCCAGCACCACAAACCTGTTATGAGGATTGTCAAAACTCCCTCCGAGTTAACCATCTCAATATAGGATGGTTTGATCTGCAAGGCCTACATAGGAAAATCTGATCCACTTGGTTGTTCAATGCCACGTCCCATGTATTGAAACATCTAATCTCTGATGACAAGACTAAAGGGATGATCACCCATTTCTATCTCCACGCCAACATCCTCATTCACCCTCATTGCATTGAGTGAAACCAACTGCAGGTCCTTATTAACATCCTTGCCAAAGACCATGTGCACCGCTCTCTCCACATGCCTATCCTCTTCCACGACTATAAATGAATTCTTGCTGGTACTGATACCCTCTTCATAAAGAACAACTGGAGAACAGGGAACACCCAAATCATTTTTCAGGCGGCTAAAAACCTATGGAACTTTTGGGTTAAAATGAGTATCCTTTGAGTCTATCTGGGGAGCCACCATCTCTCCAGGGGTCAATGAACGTAGGGGAGGCCACCTCTTCTGATCCTCCTAGGAACTGACCTCCTTAAAATGAATATTCTAGATCACTAGAACCATCTCCCTGTAAACATCCCCGCACCCCACCTCGTGCTCACCCAACGCTTCATTATCACGCAACAGATGTGCCACCACTGGAACCACCAGCTCCTCCGATGACCTGTCCCAGTTCATGCGGAGACATCTTGAGGCCACATGGATGAGCTTGCTGAATACCGAACAAAATACGGTCCATGTGTCATACACCACCCACATCTTCCACCTCATCTCTTATCCAACCGAAATCTACAGCCACTCAGTTAGAGGGTTTGAAACATCAACCTCAATAGAAGTGCAGGGTAGGATGGGATGAAAAACCTCCGAGGTTCGATTATCAGAACATAGGTAGCGTCCAACCAAATTCCTGAGCATACAAATGATAGAAGGATTCTGGAAACGTAGAGAAAAATCAGGGAAACATCACTCGGTAGTTTTCACCTTTATCAGTGCTACTAAATGCGCTGATAAAATTACGATTTATTATAACTTTTAATTACGCATATAAAGCTACCCTTTATTAGCGATTACATAGGTGTTTAAAACATCAATCATCATCAATTATTTTAAATGCACTAATGAATCATAATTTTATTAGCATAAATAAAAGATCTTATAAATCATACGTTTATACATGAAAATAAAATGATGATAAATCATGATTTTATCGGTTATCTTAAAAGCACTAGTAACAGAACCTATTTTTTAGTTCTTTTGAAAGTGTTCATAAAGTGTCTATTTATTATAAATAAATAAAATCATTGATAAATGGTGTCATTTTTCCATACTTTTAAATGTACTATTAAATTTATGATTAATTATCTCTTTTGTTTGCACTGATAATGTTACCCTTTATCAGTGCTTTTTTAGCATGGATACAAACCATGGAATTTTTACTATGCTAAGGTACTCAGTTCTTTTATAACACTAATAATGGTTGATTACCGCACTATTTTTTTTTAGTATTAGACATAGGGTGATTTATATTTATAAAAACCATAAATTGTTTCTTATTACTTAATGATAGAATTGATTTTTTAATTGTGAAATAAATATTGATTTGTGTATGGAAGATGAATGATTATTCTCAAAATTAACCATTGATAATTTTGAATTGATATTGTATTATCCATGTTATATGATAGTGATCATGTTTCTTGTTGTAATTATTATATATTGGGCTTGTCCCCAGAACATTCACACCTAAAAGAAATAATAATGATATTGAGTGATCTATGCATAATACAATGTTATAATGATTGTAAAGAGTGGGTTATTCCCAACCCATGTTGTAATTATTATAGAGATTTGACCCATAGGTTGTAATATTTCTTGGGGTTGACCCATATTGTTGTGACTATACGATGGTTATATGGTTGTGGTTAGCACAGTCATAAGACATCCTTAGAGATATTATGGCATGGTGCCACAGAATGTTATTTTACCTTGGTTATATGGTTATGGTGGTCATGGTTGTTTGATATTCTTATATAAATTCCAACATGGAGTTGAAGCATGTTTTTTTTCAATTGATAAATTAGTTAATACCCCAAGTTTTTTTTAATTAACCTCTAATTAGAGTGGTTTTTTATACATGGTGGTTCTAACATATTATGTTATAGTCAGACCCTAATTGGGCAGCAGTTTGGTACCCAATAATATTATGTGTATGTAGGTTTGGATAAGGGAAAATTATCACGATGTTGAGTGTTTTTTATGGATGTCCTAGTGTTAGAGATGGGGCAGACATGGTGTTTGGGACCTGGGACCTTGAGTATTTTATTTGAGTGTTGTAATCTTTTCCATTTACTATCCTATCATGAAATTTAGTTACATTCCATAATTTAATTACATTGTTCTTTATTCATTTATTGGATTATTTAGTTTGATTTTATTTTTTTCTTTATTTATGTATTTACTGTGATTATTTCTATTTTATTATGAATACTTCTATAGTTATAACCGTTCATACTAGGTTGTATATTCTCCCACTATGTGTTTCTCAATGCCCCACTTCTAGTCATCATCCTCTGGCATATGGCGATGTGTGCTTGAGGTCTCATAACAAACCATTTATGGACATGTGATAGAGTTCCAAATTGGTATATGATATGCATTAAATTTCTATATAATATCCTGAAAATATAAAAAAGAATTCAATAATGTATTGGAGATATAAAATTCCAAATAAAATTAAAAAATTCTATATTTTATAAAAACATTGGATACTATGGAAATTTGTTATAAAAAATGAATCAACATGATAATTTGGATATATTTTTTTAAAGTAGTATAATACACCACATAGTGACAATTTATAAACTCTCACAAACATCAATTATAATATAATTTTAAAAATTTTAAAACAAAATCATATTAAAAAATTTATCAATGAAAATAACTAAATGTTCAAAATTAACATACATTATTATGTGATGATTTGTTTAGTTGGTATGATTTTCCCCCGCATGCTCACCTATTTTGAAATACATTACCACACATATCAGTTTAAAATAAATCCAAAAAATTTCCATTTAAATATAAATGACCAAAAATAAAGAATAAAATATAAATAAGGATATTGGAATTTTCATTAAAATAAATTCCCTAAAGACACAATTAATATTCGTAATTGAGTACTCCTCACACCAAATTAAAAATCCCATAATTAATCAATAAAATAATTAACCTATAAATATTTTTTATAATATTATTAGTGATTGTGTATTAAATTAAAAAATATTTCATTATAATATAAATAAACTCATTACCCATGATTAAGATTTTAAATCCTCATAATCTCAATAATCGATTTTGTTATTACTATTTATCATTATTAAATATAGTTTTAGTAAAAACAATTCCCATTAATCTATACAAAAATAATTGTTTTTAAACTAACATTTAATTATTGAAAAAATAATTTGTTTTGAGAATAATTTATGATATAATTTAATCTAGGGCATTTAATATATAAATAGGAAGGAACTAACCATTTATAACACTAATGTCAATAAATAAAATTCTAGAAAACTAATTCAAGAAGAATATTTAAAATAATATTGATTCATAATGAATTTTCGATTATTAATTAGTAAAATAACATAATGCAAGAAATTAAATTTTAAACAATGGAATAAAATAAAATAAAAAATCCAAAACAATATCCTATGTAAGCCTGACAATGATCCCTTCCCCCAATCATGAGTTATGGAATTTATACAATGCACATCAATGAAAGTAATTAATTTAAATGAACAATAGTGGAAAAATTAATGAAAATAATCAAGAAGTAAATAACTTATAATTTTAATATAATTTGGAAATAACTAGTAATACCACCTCCATTATATTCTCTTATGAATTCTCTAGGAAATGTTTCATCATATTCCCATTGATAGTAATTATCGAATCATTTATGAGATAATTTTGACCTTGAAAACCAAAGAGGAAGACATCATTCACTGTAAAAGTTCAGTCTTAATTAAAAAAATCCCATTTTTTATTTATATAATATACCTTTTAAATCATCATTAAAATACATTTTTTAATAAATTAATGAATGATTAATTTATTTTTCTCATTCTAATGGCACAAACTCTCATAAGAAACAACTATAATGAATTTGATTGTTTCATTTATAACATTCAATGAAATAATTTAATATATTCATAAAACTTAAATAATTCTTATTAAACAAGTAATCAATATTATGGGATCTCAAATAATACAATTTAGTGATAAAAATTATTTTTTTTGAAAAAAACTATTTTATCTACAAATAGTGTATTTTTAGACAAATTAAGAACCACTAAATAATGCGTAATATATTAATAACACACACACACATATATATATGTATATATAATTTAATATTATTTTGAATATTTTCAATTAGCATCGAATAGGAATAAATTAATTGCATGCATAAGAAATACATTTTTCTAGAAAATATTCTTCTATAAATGCTTATAATAAAATTGGTTTATTTCATCTATAAAATTTTATATTTTTAAAATTATTTTAATATTTTGAATCATAATGCAAACATTCATTAATAAGGTTATTTTTCTTCTATTATTAATAATATGTTACGAATGTAAATATTTAATATTATTGTGAAACTACTATTTTTTGAATATTTTTTTTACAAATGTTTTTTAATTTTTATCTAAAAAAGTTAATTTATTTTAAATGGTTACTCTATTATGATGTTAATTCTGAAAAAATGTTTATTCATGTTTATTAAATTGTTAATTGATAAGAAATAATGATAAAAACACTTAATGAATCAAATGACTATTTCTACAAAATTATTTTTTGTTATATGTTTTAACATTAATGTTAATGTTATAATATTTAGAAACTAAATTAGATTAAATGGATTCCAAAATTATGTATCATGATGTAAAAATATTTGAAGAGGGATCATATTATATTTTTTGTAAAAAGAATAATTTACATGGTTAATTTTTAATCGTGTTAAATTAGGTTAGAATGAGTAACATAACGTAGAATGAAATTTTCCAAACTAAATTCATAGAAACATAAAATATAATACCTTTATTCGATTTAAAATTCATAACTCCTTGTATATCTATGTTTTCCTCACCTACCATTCATAACCATTACCTACCATTAAATCTCAATGGGAAGTCCCTATTTTTTCCTATAAATTATGGTTGTTCTATACATTTCATTCCACACACCATGTTCGATATTCACATGATACTATAATAAATTAACCTACCCGATATACCTATTATACAATCATTTTCATATTTCTCAATAAATTATCCAATTTCTTCCATTTCCCAAAAATACTTGATGGGAATATTCAATTCCTCATTGTGAACAATACCATATCTTGATTATTTTCTCATTAACATCCTTCAATAATAATATTATAACCATATTAATATAATAACATTATTTTATATTATAAAATAACTATTTTTAAATTAAGGGTACAACCATTACCTATCCCATTCCCAACCATTCAAAAATTTAAAACAACTCTTGTGTACGTGTGAACTACCATATCTTTGAGCGATGTATTCTATTTTTCAATAAATCCATAAATTAATATTTGAAAGGGGTTATTTATTTTTTAAATATGATATTTCTACCATTAATAAAATTTAGAGTAGATAAATAAATTTTTTCCTTTTTTCCATTCAATTCAAAATGAAAATGACTTGTGTGTGTTATGTGGGCTACCACCTCCACGGAGTGAAATGTTTCATTTATCATCACAATGTTTCATGAATGAATACTATATTTTATTTATGGAATATTTTTTTAAATATCCATATTCATGATATATAAATTATGTATCTAATTAATAATACAAAAATTAATTTATCATTAAAAATTTAGTCATTTAAACCATGCATAAAAAATGATAAAAATTATTTATGTCATCCATTATCATTTAGTATAATCTCCATCATAGTCTCAAATACAATTCAACATATTTATAACTTTTAAAAAGTCATTATAATTTTGAAACAATTATATTATAATAAAAAATCACTTTTATACACATACATACCCATAGGATATAGATTGTTCTTGTTTGGGTTGGGTTTACCACCACATGAACAACGCTATAAATGTCAATAATTTATGACATGGGAAAAAACAAATGTAAGGGTATTTAATTAATTATTTTACAATATTTGTGTTATTATTCTAGAATAAGAATATTTGTATGTAATTTAATTTTAATACACCAACTTTTCATTGCTACAATTTCATAGAAAAAGTTATTAATCATTTTTGCCTTCGTAAAACCTAAATAAAAAACTCATGTTTTGAAATAATATATTTACATTTAATTTGGGAACATAAATATATAAAAAATTTAAAATCATGTAATAATAATCTCAGTATCATTAAATGAGAATCAAAATCATCATTTTAAAGCATGCAAGAAAAAATCAATGTCGCTAACCTCTGATAATGATAATATACTCTATATAATTAAGAAATGTATAATATATAATTATAATTGAAAATTATATATTGAAATATATATGAATATGGTTATTAAATAGGTTATAAATAATGATATGTTATTTATATAGGAAGATAACAAACATTTCTTGATGATTAGAGTAAAATGTAAGGGTTTGCCTCGTGATTTCCAATAATCAAGGCACATTACCTTATTGTGAGTATATTATAATTTTATATATTGTACTCACTACCACATATGATTTTATTACTATTATTAATTTTATAATAGGATATATAATTATTTTCATGATTCCCTTCTTCAAATCCTATTGATTCAATTTTAAATAAATATATAATGGATTTTGTTAAGATAATCATTGTGTATTTAGGATATAATGTTACTTATTAAATATAATTCATCCTATGAACCAATATTCATCTATTTAAAATTTTATATGGATTTAACTCTTCTATATTGGGGGAAGTTGAAATTTTTAATCTAAATCATTTCCTTTGAGAAAGTTATATATCATAAAACAATATCATTCTTACGAATAACTATAATTATCTTAATGAGTATTTATCCTCCATATATATATTATTTCATTGCATACATGTTTTTATTCCTTATTTCTAATTAAAAATATTTTTTCACTCATAAAACCATTATTTTTCTCATTAAATAATTTCAAATGAATGTTTTATATTGTTTTTACGATTTTGGTTTCAATTAACATATTATCAAAATATTAAAAAGAATTTTTCATCCATATTCATATTTTTATCTTTCAATCCAAATTTACTCAGGAAAACAATTATGTAATTTAAGGGTCACCATTTTTGTGACTTATTTTAATGATATATTATAAAATAATTTTCATTTTACCTTTGTTAAAATGATTTTGAAAGAAACTTGATGCCTTATCTTCTATAATAATGTTAAAAATGTTTAAAATCACTTATTATGAATTTTCACCATTTTTCCTCTTTATATTAAAAATTAATTTCTCTTTAGGATTATTACTTAATTAATGAACCTCAAATTTTAATTATTAAATGCATATTTTTGTGATTTAACTTATATCGGTAGATCTAATTCATGATGATTTTTTGTGATAACAATTAGAAATGTGGTAAACCCCATTTTTTCCAATGTTTATTCATGATATAATATATTATTTATTTATTATAGAATATATATGTATTGATGATGAGATTTTGAGTCCTATATTTCACTATAATATATTTTTTAATGTATTATATATTTTGAGATAATGAATCATAGTAATACAATGATTTATTAACAACTGGATGGATGTGCCATATTTGATATTCAAAAAACTAAATAGGTGCGTATTCTTAGATATAATAATAGTTAAATAGTTGGTACTTGTTTTATATAATAAAAATAAGATAATTTCGTATTGTAATGTCTTTTTTATAATTCCTTATTTTGATATGTTTTACATACATTCCATATTCTATGTCATTTTCCAACTATTATCATCTGTGGATCATGTTTTTTTCCAACACTCATAATGAATTGTACACGTTTGTTCATTATATATCACATATACTCATATTATACATCGTTGGGGATTTTATTTTCCTATGTTCATTTAATAAGACATATCAGAGGTAATTTATTTTTTGTTAAATGATTGTGATATAACCCTTATAATATATTGATGAGTTTCTCCTAGCAGGGAATATAAGCTTAATCCAGTCAAGGGTTATTAATCCCCATGTTATGAAGATGATATTATCCTTTTAGAAGGATATAAGGTAGTTATTTTTAGCTCAGTTATGGGTAAATGTTTAGATATTTTTTTAAATAAGTTGACTTTGTTTCTAGACCACAATTAATGTAAATCGTTTTTACATGAAATTGTATGTTGATTAAAAGTTGTAATGTTTATCTAATTCATATGATAAAAAATAAAGATATTATTATCTTTGGTAATATAACATGGTTTGAAATATTATATGTAATGTATATGTTTTTAGAACTAGATAATACATTATTGTTCCTAGGTGCCTAATTAATTTTCATACAAATGCTCTGCTATTTTAATTGGTTGATCTAATTATTTTTGGGAATATAATGATAATACATTTTTTTTAAAACCAGTGGAATGAGTCTATGTATAGAATAATATCCTATAAGATTATTAATATATATATTATATAGGCTTCTATTTATGGTATTTTTGTCTATATATATATATATATATGTGGATGCAGTCTCTGGTATAGATGATCCTATTGGAAATAATCCAAAAAATGTACTATGGGTATTAAAATGATCATCACCTAGTGTATAATAAAGATGACAAATTGTAGACATATCTTGACACTGATGAGGGATATTCATTATTTAATTATGATTATCCAAATAACGTTTTATGAGGTAGTTCAATATATTTGGAATATAAAACCCTATATGAATATGAATATTGAAAACATATGAAAAATTAAATAATTTATAGGTTAATCCAATTATATCATTGTAAAATTGAGTGTATAATAGGTTGACTAGAATGTTCCATTGTATATTACATATTAGGAATATTTTTTCATATATATATATATATATATATATGTTCATACTAACTAATTATATTGGATGTTAACATAATAATTTTGGTAAAAATATTTTTCAGAATTTGGATCATGAAAATGAAACTGATAAAGATATATCTCCAGACGTTCATAAGACTTGTATATATTTCTAGAGGCATATTTGGAACAAGTTGTTGAGAATATAAATATATTATAATTAATAATCAAAACATGGGTTTTATATTCAGAAATTTAATAAAGGGTTATAAAATTACATTGAGTAATGTACTTGGATATTTTTTATTAGTATGTGATAACTAAAATATAAAAGGATGTAATTTATATAATTGTATGAGAGTATAATGCCTTCAGTTTTAAAACCCACGGTTCTTCCATGAATTATTTTTCCGTAATTCTAAATATTTATTTTTTTATTTTTTTAAACACTTTGAAGGAGTTTTATGTATTCATAAAAATTAAATAATTCTTCTTGAACATGTAATTGATCTTAATAGATTCTTAATATATGAATTTAGTGATAAAAATACGTTTCCCAAAATAATTACTCTTTTAATTTATATTATTCACTTTCAAAAAAAAATGTCAATATTTAATGTTTTTTAATATATTAATAACATATGTAATATAATAATTTCAAATTATTATATGTATTTTCACCTATCATTGAATCTAATTTAATTAATGTTAGGATTAAATATTAAATTCATTCTAAAAAATAATTTTATGTTTTCAACACCTTTATTAGAAAATTAATTTTTTTTCATATTTTGAAATCATGTACAATAAAATATTTTTCATGTATCTATTAATAATGTTAAAATTTGTAAATTAATTAATGTTTTAACATAAATTTTTTTACTAAAGTAAATAATAATTGATATGGGAAAACAAATATTTTTTAAATAATTGTTTTTATAAACAAGTAGAAATTTTCATCTAGATAAATTAAATTGAAAAAATTAAAATTTTTCAAAAAATATTTTCATAATATTATGAGAAAATTAATTAAAAATCATTTATTAATCAGTTGATAGGACATACTTAGATTGAACACTTATTTAACTATAATACATTTTTATACAAAAATTATTCTTTCAATAGCATATGTATTAGATTGAAAAGTTAATTTTATAATATTTAGAAATTTAATTATATAAAATGGAGTCCAAATTTAGAATCTTGACAACAATATGTGTTAAGATGCATAATCTAATATTTTTTATAAAAACTAATTACTATGGTAAACGTTAGTTCAAGGTTAAAAATTATAAATATGATTGAAAAAATGTGGATCTAGTTTTACTAAATTATGTTGACAAAAACCCCATTATGAATACATTTTTTGGGATTTGATGTGATACCTAAATGTGTCATAGAATATTCCTCACCAATCCCTCATAAAATTCCATTAATATCCCATACATACTATTATATTCCTAGGAGACACCTTACTTATTAACATATAAAATTAGGCAAATTCTACCAATATCATGCCATGCCCTTTTTTAGTAATTCCCTTGAAAATATTGTGATATTTCCACAATTATAACCCTCTAAAAATTCAAAATCCTATAGTTATAAGAATTTATTATATGTCCATTGTTTCCAAAAAATCATTTAATGGAATAATCATGTCCTTGATATAGTTAATAATATATCCCTAGTCATTTATTCAATATCTTCCTCCTTAAAATCTATTGAATTCATATTAAAAATGATATTAGAAGAAATTATATACTAAATTTTTATGATATTAATCATATAAACCATATCTATACTTTTTTCAACATTATGAATATTGGAGACTTCGCTTGTGTATGTGTGGATTACCGCCTCCCTGATTGGCATGTTTTATTTTTATGGACCATCAAACATGGTTGGTTAAAAGGGGTTGTTTAATGAATAAATTTAATATTTATAATATTTTTATAATTTTTAATGGATGAGAAAAATTATCCTATGTTTTTATTCAATTTAAATTTAAAATTTCATGTGTGTGTACTTGCAGACAACCTCAATCATGGAGTGATGTGTTCTGTTTTGGTTCACTGGTATTCATGCATGATTATAATATTTTATTTATTGAATTAAAATTATATTTATGATATGATAACTATTATTTATATATAATTTGTAATAGATAAGCCAAATTATTATATCATTTCATCCAATTGAAAATGAAAATTTCATAGGTGTGTAATTTGAGACATCATCTTACATGGAGTGATGTGTTTTTTTAGGTCACTGGTATTCATTCATGATTATAATAATTTATTTAATGAATAAAAATTATTTTTATTACATGATTGCATTTTTTGATATATAAATTATCCATCCAATTAATAATATAAAAAGTAAATTATTTTTCATTGAAATTATGGGCTCCAATGGTGAACGCAGTAATGGAAAAATCGTAAGGAATCAAATATGAACATTTGACATTATATTTAAAGTGGATTTTTATTGACAAAAAATAGTAAATGTGGAGTCATAATGGATATTTTGGAAGCCTGAAACACCATAGATTCAATTATAATATTTTTATTCCAAAAAAAAATAACATAATACACATAACATTATAATAAATAGTGATAAAATAAAATTTCTTATATTTTTAAAATTTAATTTAAAAAAATTAATTCTATTTTTAAATTCATCATGTCAAATTGATGTTAGAATTGATTATGTTATTTTTTTTAGAAATATATTATTTTTATATAAATAGTGAAAAATATCGATTTTACAAAACTCTCACTTTTATTATATTATAATGATATAAAAATAATTTGAATATTTTTGAATATTTCTTTACTGAAAAAATAGAAATTTAATATTTATATAAATAATATAAAAGTATAATTTTAAAATGTTAAATATATGCTAAACATTATGAAAATATGTGTAATGTTTTTATTTGAATAAAAATTTTATCTTGATCATCGCATTGAATCAAATATTTATAATGTTACGTTCTATTTTTTTGGTTTTTAAGAAAAAAAAGACAATTTTTGTTTAACATAGTCGAAATAATTCCATTGGAATTAAAATTTTATATTATTTTTTGGTTAAATAATTTTTATACATAAAAACATATTCCAGAAAATCATTATTGTCTATTTTGCGGTGTTATTAATTTTTTTTCTGATACTTGTAGAAATAAAATAAAATAAAATTTACTCCATATTGTGAATCATATATTTCAAATTTGTTAATTAATCAAATTTAATTTTTTTTCATTATGAATTGTATCTTTTGTAAAAAAACAAGTTACGACATTAAGCGTTAAAATGAGTTACAATTGTTAAAATTAAAATTATATTCCTAACAATTCCAAAAAATATCTACCCCATAATGGATGTCTATAATTTTCATATCAAATTTAATCATAAAACATGATTCATTTTTTATCAATTTTTCTTTGAGTAAGACATTAATATATTTTATTTTATGAAAAATTCAAATTATGAACTATCTATAACATATAAAATCAAACCATGTATAGTTTCTTTTACACACATGAAGAGCCCATTATATTTTCATATAACTATATAAAATTCTATAATAAACACCCTATCTATTAACTAGAGGTCATAGTTTGATTAAAACTCCACCCTAAGATGGATTTAGGTATAACCCTAAGTAGGTTGTCTAAAGAAGAGGTAATCATATTTATCGAATCTTTTAGTGTTTCTTTAATCATATAAGTCTTGTAAATATTATTTAAATACCAATAATTAATTAATAAAGTATGATTTATATAATTATATTTTATTAAAAATATATTAAAACCATGTTCCACTACTTTTCATTAAATGGAAAATGAAAACATCACTCGTGCATACGTATGACCTACAATCTCCACAGAGTGAGGTAATTTATTTTTCATAACCATATTACATTGATGTTTATAAATGTGGAAAGGGTGAATATATATTATATTTACGACTTATTTATGATTCTGTAAATATGTTATATCATTTACCTTCATATCATTCCACTATTTAAAAATGATAAAAATACTCATGTGTACGTGTCAACAACCTCCTCCTGCAAGTGATGTGATTCACATTTCATATCCTCCATTCAAGAATGATAATAAATATGTTTATAATGAATATATATTAATTTTATATATTGGTTAACATTAATTATATGATGGAACCATTAGTAAGATTAAATTATTATTGGTACCAACCTCTATCTTACATGAGATATGAAACAATTATCACTCAGAAATAATGATTTAAAAAGAAATTATTAATTAAAAATTGTTGAAATATTTTAATTATATAATATATAATATTTTATGTAAATATATGGTATTATTATACAATTATTATAAATAAAAATCACATGAGGTAAATATCATTTACAAGGGATGTCAAACATTTTGTAAATTATTTTCTTTAGAAAAAACATTTTATTTCTGTATAGTCTTATTTAGAATTACTTTGTGAAAAATATGATATTATAATATTTTATTGTATATAAATTTTAATCTACTCTTGTTATGTTGGGTTTTTCATGTTTATATTACATTTCATCTCTTATGAGTTCATGAATCAATAATTTAGTCACATGTAAAATACATCCTTTTAAAAATATTTTTTTGATGTTTTCATTCAAATTCATTTTTTCCATGTCCATGTTCTAATTAATTATTTTATCAATAATTGTTTAAATATTTAACAAATATTTATTTAATTCATTTTTACACATGATTATATTAATATATAATTCTTTAAAATTATCCTTCTTGTTGTTTTTTTAAAGACACATTTTTTTTCAAATGTGACAATGAAATATTTTATTTATCGTACAACAAATGGAGGGATTTTTCAATCATCATAACAACTATTTTTTATCATAAATTACATGGGTCCATTTTTATTTTGAAATAAATTAATTTCTCATTATTCTACTAATGTTTATATAAAATTATATCAAAATTGAAGATTATTATTTTCTCAATGGAATGTAAATGAATTTTGAAATATAATTTATAACTCCATTCTTACATGAAGTTACAAGTTATTTTTTGTGAATTATTTTTATTTTATTTTATAAAGGAATCTATTGATTATAAAACATCCTTTTTAATGAATTGATTGTATTATATCATTCTTTATGGATAATGTATTATTCCTTATTTTGAGTCCACCCACATTATTGTGATTACATTATCTACCACACATTATTATTCATTAGAATCTATTTTGATCCTTCGTGAACATATATTCCATATCATTAATGAATTAAAAATCCTTTATATTTGTTTAATGATGTTATAATTGTTTATCATTTATATATATGATATTAGTTGATGGAAATTTATCTATAAATTTATTTTGTTTAATTGTGAAATATTCTATATTTTTTATTCAATGTGGATAATTTTTGAATTATAAGGAATTATAAAAATGAATTTTATTGATCTTTCAAAATGTGAACAGACATATAGGATGTGAAATTGATGGCTAAGGTATAGTTATAGATATCTACTCAAAGTGTTGATTCCTCTCATGAGAAAAAAATTTTGGATGATGTAAATGGTGTAGTTGTAAGCTAATGTCATAATAGTTATGTATATAGGGTATTTATAATTATAAAATGATAATGTAGTGGTTGAGAGACGTTTATTGATTAAAAATTTAATTTATTTAGAGTCTAGGATGGTAAGATTCATTATTTAATTATTGAGAGGCATAATTCAAGAATTTTAAGTATTATACATTAACTTTATTAATAATTTCATCTTCATTATCTGTATTATTTATATATTTATATTTTCCATAGATGTAAATTGAACTCATGTTTTTGATTTATTGACATTTATCTTTATTATACTCTTAATAATATTTATTATTCTATAATTACTTGTGATATATTCCATTATACATTGAACTTACTCAGCCTCTTAGTAAACCCATTATTTGATTTACATTGTTTGGGATTTGAAGACTGATATTATAAAAAATATATAGTATACATATGTGTTCCATATTATATTTTTTTATATTTGAAATATATTATGAAAATCATGTATGGGTCTATTTTTCCATGATAGAAAATTTTATTAGTATTTAATAATGAGATAATTTGTATTGTATGCAACTGTAATTATTTAAACATCACCTCTTGGTTTTTGGAATTGGGGTTTTACACAACAATTTAGCAAGGATACATCCATCACAATGATTTTGAGAAAGGATAAATCTCTAGAATGTGTTTCTAAGGTAAAATATTTGATCCAATTATATATCTCACTATTGGTTTTTGGGAAACTCCCTATCAATATAGATTAATGAGATCTCAAAGAAAGGAATAATTTCTATAAGATTTTTCTGATTGGTACGATAATTTTTTTTGGGTGTAAAACCCTAAAATGATGATGATTTAATGTTTATATTAAATTATATTTTGTTTATTTCTTAAAAAATGGAGGATTATCCTGATTGGAAAGGGGTACTTCAATTTAGTTTTCAAATTAAAATTAAAAAGATATAATACCTATGATTTCAGCATTTAAAACCATAACCTAGGAGAACATGAGATTTAAAAATTAAATATCTACATAAATACTTATCTATAAATAATATTCATTATCAAATTGGGGTTAGGATTCATAGTCATATATTTGGGTTCTAACACCCTCAGATTATGAAGGATATCACTTCTTGGATTGCATGTCCCCTCAAAAGAGATGAAATATCTATTGAAGGAATAATTAGAAATTATGATAGGTTTTATTGGATATAGATCTCCTTGACCACTATCATCATAGTTATATTATTATTGTTAAAATTTTCCCCATTTAAACTTAGTTTTAGTATGAATTTATACCAATATTTTATAACAGTAGGAAGCTTGTAGTCCATGAGGTCACTAATTGAAAATAATCCCAAAAGATGATTTTTTTGTCAACTCTAAAGAGGTGGGGGAACCCAAGAGACTTTCTATAAGGGAGGGATCCAATACATATAATAATCTTAATGTGAACCTAAAAGAAGATCTAAAATCATAGGATGTAACCTCTATAATATGGGGAAATCATAATACAAAATATTTTCCAATAATAACAACTAAATGTAAATATGATATATATACTAATCGGGATAATGTGGCTCAAAAAATATATTTTTGAACAATATAGAGAAATGACCTATAAATAAATATTCCCTTACTAAAAATAATATATCCATGGATATTAAGGAATGTTTTTTTAGATAAGGAGGAGGGGTTTCATAAAGATACTTCTAAAAAAGAAATATCAACTATGATGAACAATAGTCTTTCTCAGTTCAATAAACTGATAAAATGATGAAGATCCATAATATTGTATGGATTATTCTTCCTCAATGATAGAGGTAACTCATAATATCAGGTAAATGGTCTAGTATCCAACATTTATTAGTACTAATGACAGAACCTCCAATAAGAAACCCACACAATTTTTGAAACTAGGTTCTATAAGTACACAAATAATTTATGAATCTATGAAAATAAATGGTGATAATTTTAAATGGTCCTTTAAGGAGGCATCTTGAGCCTCATAACAGTAATATAACATAAATAAGTATACAGAAAAATAAGTAATATTTAAAGGATCATTTATTAATATGATTTCAACCATAAATTTTGTTAAATCAAAATCCAAACATGGTATGAAATGAATATCCTATATTGGAAGAGAATAGTGCTGGAAAATTTGTTCATTGACAATACTCTTAAAAAGTTTATATTAAATCATCACCCAATATTGAATGGTATTTAATTCCAAAAGCCTTATTTTAGGTCCTTCATGGGTGAAAACATCAACACTCTTGCCTATAATATTGGGGGAATAAATGAGTGTACAATAGAAGTGGAAAAAAATTTGGTTATTGTACCCATGGTGGGCACAATTTTAAATGTGATGAAAACAATTCAAATAGTGACCACCAATGTTATTTTTATTTAATTTAACTCTGCCTCTTTCTCCATCATTTTTCCTCTTATAAAATACTATGTGTGATGTTATCTATTAGAGTAAATTGGAAACCTCATGAATGATATCCATGGTCACTGGCTGTTATCAAGTGACTAAGATTCATTACATAGGCCAAATAAAAAAATAGAGAAGCCTAATTTTGAAATTTATATGATATAAATTAAGGAATAAATGACCTTAAAACCCTGGTTAAAATCAAACTCCATGGGGATATACACACATAGTACAAGAAATTAGTGAATATGATTTTATTTAGTATTCTTGTTAGAAATTATTTCAACATTAGTGATATGGATTATTTGGTCTAAATAAAATCCCAAAAACATATTATTAACAATATATTTCATTATGTAACACCCTAATATTTTTAATATATTTCTCATTAATAAATTATATGTGTTTAATAATATTATTGACATGAAACAATGAATTTAGATAATCCTCGATATATTATATCATACTCATAGGATTGGTGGGCCTCAATAAGGGTAAAAAAATTATGAAATTTATATATGAAGGTATCAATTAATTAAAATGTTTTGATTATTTATTAATAATTAATAAGTCAATTTTTGTTAGAGTTCCTATTTCAATAATGCATTATCTTTAAAAATATATTTTATTTAATTTTTTGGCAGATATCTAAATTAGTTTCATCCAATTTTAGAATTATAATTTAATTAAATTGATATAAAATTGAATATAATCATTGAAAATATTAGTTAAAGTATTTTATATTGAAAATTATGATTTTGAGTGAATAATGGAAAAATACTAATTTGGAAAAATTATTATTTTCTATTCATTAAAATATAAAATATAATAGTAATATTATGTTATTTATTTGGTAATAAATAATAATAATTTTATTCTAACAATAAATAATATAAATATTCCTAAATTAATTACCATCAATTTTTATTTTTATATAAGTTCGTATTTAGAATTAAAACATATTATTCTAGAAATTATTTTGATGTCTCAACACTTTTATTTTTAAATTTATTTGCCAGACCTATAGAAAATAATCATGATAAATGAATTATATATTTATAATAAATATTTTCAAATTTATTAAATATATATCTTTTATTTTTGTTCATTGGTAATAATAACCATTGTAAAATTTTTGTTACAATGGTTTGGGTAAAACGGGTAAAATATGGTTAAAACTATCATATAAGGCCTTACAATGTCTCTAAAAATCTTCTGCATTTTTTTGTTTTTGTTTTTCTAGACCATAACCATCATTTCTCCAAGAATGTATAAAATTTTTCCCACCCACCTTTAATTATAAACATTATATTAATTTAACTAAAGTACAATTAAAATAATTTAATTCTCCTAATTTTAATTATTCGTATTTATTTCAAATGTGGAAAAAATATTTCATGAACTAATTGAAAAGATTGTTTTTGACATTGATATTGTTTTCTATGATATTAATTTCATTTCATTTTTTATAATGGTATAATTACCTTAAATTATTACACAACTATGACATAGTGTTTGTGAAAAATGTAAAAAAAACGAAGTAAATGACTTTTAAAACTATAAATATAATATTATTGGATTAATTATATGTTCCATAAATTTTATGGTCAATAAAAATTTAAATTTTATAGTGAAATTGATTATATAGGAAATTGGTTTTCATCTTCACATCTTTATTTTTTGTGAATAATCCAAGAAAATAAATTAAATGATATTTTATTATAAATGATAAAAAAATCCAAAAAAATTCTTAAAGATGATAAGTGGAATTGAAAAAGTTCTATAAATTAAAAAAGTTATAAAATTTCATTTATGGACCACGTGTGAGTTACATACCGTGATATAATTAAATTTGTAATCATTAAAAATTGAGAAGTCTTTACCGCGAAAAAAGATGAAAAGAGTTAATGAATGGGTTAAACCTAATGATATGGTTTAAAATTCCATATAAAAAAACAAATGTTTTATTTATTTTTAGGTATTTTTATATTTGAATATAAATTATTCAAATTTATGGTCATTCAGTGCCACCTTAAGTAGAAATGATATTAATAATAGTTTAATGTTCTCATAAATTACAAGTTTGTTGATTCTCCTTCTTAAAAAAGGACACCAATTGTACCCTCTATTTCACACATCATGATCCAATTAACTAAAATAATCACAAAAAAATATTCCCAACATAGTTTAATACATTCTATAGATTTTGGTCTTATTAAAATATCAACACAAGTATCGTTAATGTGAGATCAAATTGTGAATTCCCACTGAAGTGGTCTAGCTCATAACTATGTTCTATCATATTATTTCTTTTTTACCTCCTTTAATTCATTATAGCATTGAATATATATTAGAATCTATTTCAGAAATAAAATTTTACTCTATTATATTAATTTTACAACTTTTATTCATCTCCATTGCTTATCAAATGAAAAATGAAAGCATCATTTCTGCATACGTGCGAACTATACCAACTCCACATAATGAAGAATTTCATTTTTCATCGCACCAATTATTGTGTGGTTATTAATATGGATATAATTTTTATATATAATTTTTATAATATAATTAATATTCTATGATTTAAAGTTAATATATGTATTTTGTGACATTATTCAATGAGAAATGAATGTATTTATCTTGTGTAGATATGGACTATTGTCTTTACATTACAAAAAAAATCATTTTAAATCACTACCACCCATGGATGGAAATAATTAAGGATTTAATGAATATATATTATATTAATAATGTAATAATTATTTTTATATTAGTATTTTTCATTTTATATTTGTTTCTGGTTTTGATTATAAGTTCAAAAAAAGGTTCAAGTGTACATTGGACAATAATATAGATGAATTGGGTATTTCAATTATCTATTAACGACTATCATGGATATTTCTATATTTAATGTGATGAAAAATATTATACTCATAAAAATTATAATATTTTGATAATTATGATATAATGATGATAATATAAGAATCACAACTACTGAACCAAACCATATATGAAAAATGTATCTTTCAAATCTGAGAAACAAAGAAATAAATAAAAAATTTCAAATAAATGGGTGGTGAATTGGTACAAGTGAATCATATAAGATATAGTAAGTATGTATGAGGTTCTAGTATTTATTTATTATAAAAAAAATATGCTGGTAGTTGTATCACATATACATCATGTCAGACATGTGGTTAGCATTTCTAAAATTACTTTTCTCTCTATGCGACTTATGTCATATTCACCACTTAGTTCTTTCATGTGTTGTATATAATGCCCCATTGATTTGATATATCATTAGTATATTGATAATCATGGTATTTATTTTTTCATTTAATGTTATTTATTTCATGGTGGTTGTGATTCAAAATTTAGAAGACTGGTATGTATTATATATTACAATATCACCATTTTCTGTGATTATTTATGAATAAATTACTAATAATGAAATATATGATATGTCTCTCATAAATATATTTTTCCCTACTCATTTTATATCTATAGATTACATTTTTTATGTTATTTTATTTTCTCTATTTTCTATAAATTATTAAAAAAAATCAATAAAAAATTCTATGTAGTTCTATTCGTTCATGAAACTTTTATTCCATGTCCATACTGTCTTCGAAAAATATTCTGGGTTTTTTACTATTCTCCAATGATTGGGTTGAAAACTAAAGTAATTTTTGAGTGAATGTTTTTAAAAGTGAATTTTTTTAAAATATATGTATATTTTGGTATAATTTTGGATTTAAATATTACAGAGGATATGGGGATGTGTGTGGGTTTTCTGTGGAGGACTTGCTAGAATTTTTCTTGGTATTGATGAGGCGTTAATGTAAATAGGTCCAGAAAGATTTATAATGGAAGAAACACTATGAGGCTATAAAGGGTATCATTTATGGTTTTTTAAGGGTAGTAGAGTGCTTTTTTAGGCTACAAGTAGCTTATTTAAGGGTACACGAATCATACAAAATTATAGTTGCAACTCACGTAAGGGTAAAGGTACCTCACATAAGGGAAGATCCTACTCATGTAAGGGTACATCCATCTCATATAAGGGTTGTTCTGTAAGTTTAATGTGAAATATAAAATATTATATTTTGTGAGTAAGGGAATATAAAAATTCTGGGTACCATTATTTAGGAAACCCTTTGAAAGGGTAACAACATAAAAATAATTATGATTCTATATAAGGTTGTATTTTTTCCCACAATCTAGTTCCATAATCACATACATTAAATACTATCTTCGATACAAAATATTCATTCAAATACATAACTATCGCATGATTAAATTAAGTAATTAAAAATTTATTTCAATTATATTACAAATTCTATTAGTCTTAGAGGTTCAGATATCATGAAAACAAAAGTAAGAGAAAATATATTTCTTTCTCATCTAATGGATATTTATTCAACTATATATGAAACAGCTTAGTTTATAATGATACTTCAACATATCCCACAATTATTCCATGAATTATTTCCTTCTAAACATATCATGTGCACTAAACTTCATTGCACATTGGGGAAGGAAACATATGAAAGGTGATAGTTAAAATTCATAGTAAATAAAACATATGAGTGAATATGTGAAAAACATAAGCATGAAATATATAATATAGTTTAACTAAATAATATGAATAATATCATAATATTAAAATAATGAATTATATATTAATAAATATAATTTAAAACATTTATAACAGTAATTCTGATCTCATTTTCATTTATTATATATTGTGGAATATCAAAGCATCTTGATAGGGAGTTGTTCCAGTACACTATATGGATATGGGGGGAGGTATAAAAAAATCCCCATCTATTTTGTCTCATGTGACTTAACGACGAATCAAGGGATCATATAGTGTTGGGTACCACATGTCACTTTTTTATGTTTAATGCATTCATAATAATATTCAAGAATACATTTCGTAAAATTTTCTAAGGAAATTATGGATTAATAAAATTATATAAATTATTATAATGAAAAGAAATCATTATGTCAATATAAAACTAACCTAAATTAGATTTCAATAATCAATAAGAATATCAATATGTTTCCCAATAAAAATCAATGTGATTCACGATCATAACCCATCAAATGAATAAAGGTTTATGGTTATTTAATGCATACTCAACATTATAAAGATCACCTGTATTGGAATAAAAAGATATGGAATTCTAATACTTTTCCTCATGTCAATATATTACCATTCATTCTTAGTGACTATAACCATCTCTAGATTATGATAAAATATAATTTTCACACAATCTTGAGAAATGAGTTTATAGTTTTATAAATAATATAATAATGTACCCATAAAACATGAACATAAATAAGTTTTAATTTATAAAAGGAGAATTTACCTAGAGAAATTATGTAAATATCGAGGGATATTGGGATAAGATTGATTCAACTAAAATTAAAAATGATGGGATCAAAAAACAAAATGTTTTCAAATATTTACAATCCCAAAAATGATATATATATATATATATATTAGAAGATAAATCGTGGAAAACAAATCCAATTAGGGTAAATCCTTTTTAAATTTATAAGATTAATTTATGTAATAACATAAAATTTATTTTATAAACATTTTTATCATTAATGTAAAATATAAATTTACATTTAACTTTCTAGTTTATGTTTTAAAAAAGTCAAATTAATTCTTTTGAAAAACAATTATATTTAAAATTAATTTCCAATAATATGAGTCCTAAAAATACACAAAATTTATCATTGATAAAATAGGATATCAATAAAAAAACATATGAACGTAAAATGGAAAACCTTCTTATTATTTTAAAAATACATTTTTTTTCAAAATTTTCAATATAAAAGGAGTAACAGAAAAATATATTGTATTAAAATATCCATTTCCATGTATATGTAAAAATTTACCATTCAATAAAAATATTGTATTGGAATAACCCATGAATGGAAGAAATAAGTTCATGATGGGAAAATATAACTCAATGAAAGTATATTAGATCTAAAAATATGGCTTATTATCAAAATATCCCTTGATGTTATAAATATTTTAAAAAAAAGTTGTATAATGTGGTTTAAATATAAATTAAATATAATAAAAATTAATATAATAAATTGGTTGAGTGTACTCAAATTTTATACACCTCATTTAAAATCATTTTCACTTATAATTATTTATACACCCCATTTACAATCATTTCCACTTATAAATAATAGATAGATTTTAATTGTATTTAGTTTTTGGTGTAATTAATCTTTATCCCTAAGAAATAGTTTCATAGAAGTGGTGAACGTATATATTAATTTTAAAAACTAATTAATTTTTATATCATATATTTTACTATAATATATGTTCTATGATATTTATAAAGGATAAATTTAATTTCATATTTTTAGTCACATGCCATGTGAATGAAATTAGCGGTGGTTATGTTTCATATATTCTTAATAATTTTAAGGTGTTTCCTTAATTAGTGAGTTAAATGTTGATATAAACATAAAAACCCAAAATTAAAACCCAGTTTACATATCAATATTATATTATATATGTAAATAGATTATCATAATCATCTATGATATAAATTCATTGCAGTGTTAAAGTTGGTGGTTATAATGACACAATAATTGATTGACCTGGATTAATGGTTGATTATGTTGTGATTTAGTTGTAATATCACTATATAAGAAAAAAAATTCATATATAATGTTAAATATATTCATATAGAAGAATTGAAAAATGAAAAAAATTATAATAATTTATATAATGTTACAACAAATATAGAACATCTCATTTTCCTCTTAGTTATATCATTTAAAATGATTGAATTAATGATGATCATTTTTTGATCATATCATTAATAGTATATCTAATTTTCCATATAATAACATTACTTGTATAATAAAAATAATATATATCTTTCATTCCTATCCTCATGGACATTCATGTTAGGAGGGGATGAAAATAAAAACAAAAATCGGTCATTCCAAAGATGTGGTAGACAACATGTAAGAATAGTTTTTGGTATTTCTTTCCATAGAATGCGATAAAGGATTAATAAGGTTAATTTTTAGAAATTCATAATTGAGGTAAAAATATCTGAATTATTTATTAAATTCACCATTTATACCAGCCATATATAATGCCGACAGAAAATGAATCATTGTACATCGTGGAGTGGTTGTCCGCACAACAAATTTATTATTGATTCATATTTCTTAATAGAAATGGAAAAAAGTGATTGATGACTTTTCCAATAGAATAATAACAATAAATATGTAACTAATAATAATTTAATTATCTAGGTAATTGTAAATTAGTATTTGACAACAAAGTTACAAATGATAAGTATTTAGTACAAATTATTACTCACATTGAGCATTTTGATATTACTTTGGAATATCCCTTATAATGGGATAGAATAAGATAATATCTTGTAAATAAAATTATAATAGAATGAAAAGAAATTCTAGGGGAAGAATATTTGTTGGGGTTTTTTAGTAAGACTAATTTTAATGAGTTTCTTGGAGGGGTGGTGTTCGGGTATCTGACCAGAAAATACCTAAATGTTACATTATTTTTTATGAATATTCAGTACATTTGAAAATTATACACACATGAGGACTGTAGATTTTTTATTACCTTGGATACTAGGTACAAATTATAATTATTTCATGAATGATCAAAAAAATATCACATAGTATTCTTTTAACACATTACACTTCAAAGATATACCTTACATAATACCTTTCATTAAAATCTACCAAATGGAAACACAAGAAAGGGTGATATTTGATTTTAGGCATGGGTAAATATTGTAGATATAAATCATTGATCATAAGTGAGAATAAAATATTAATAATCATGTGAGATAATGATCATAAATCATTAAAATAATTTTAATTAAATTAAGGATGATTAGTAAAAAATTAGGGCATAAGGCTTTGTCATATCAAAATACAGAAGTCATAAGTATGTGAAATCTTAAGTAATCAATCACAAGACTTTTTAATATATCAGAAGAAAAAAATAAGTTTGTGGAATAAATATAATAATAGAATATCTTTCAATATTAAAGGCTAACCACTATGACTATTTAGGGGATTGGGTTCGGTCAATATTATATTATTTCTTTACCCATGTTTTTATCCCAAGAATATCATAGTTTATTGGTTTCACTCCACATTTCACCATTTACCTTGTAAAGGTTCACTCCCTATAATATTATGGTGGTCATAGTATCTTACAAAACTAGTTTCACTCCACATTTTAGTTCTTATTATCTCATGATAAATTAATCATTACATCGTGTATTGGATAGATATATAATTATAGTCTGACCCATCACATAATAAAAACCATATATACATGTGATGTGTGATCAAAAAATATTCATCATAACCTCATATCATAATATAATAACCCATTTAATTATGATGGTTTTCAGAAATATTTCATCTATTTATTATAGAATAAATAATAGAAATGAAATTAATTTTATAATGGTTTCATCTAAATGTAATTCAGCAATGAGAATGTAACATGTTCCATATTTTCAACCATAAGTCATAATAATTATAATCTATATAAATAAATAAAATGTCAAATATCATAATATACACTTTCAAATTAATTTTAACCGTCAATAAAAAAAGTTGAAATAGATGAAAAATATCTTTAAAAAAACATTTGAAACATTCTTTGAAAACATGAGGAAAACATCTTATTTTTATCATTACATTTTAAATATAACTTACTAATATATTGAAAACATAATTTTCATTTTAAATAACTAAGGATACAAAAAATGGAATGTTTTATATAAATAATAATCATAATGTTGGGAAAATATGTTCTTGGGGTTTAGGTTAAATTTTTTTTTCACAAATTTTAAACAGAATTAAAATTAATTTTTCAGAAAATCATTATAAGTATTCCATTTTAACCCATTTTAAAAAAAATTAAAAGGTAGTCAAAAGCCCAAAAATATCTTTTGTATATAATAACATTCATAAAACCATTTTTATGTTTATATAAATGGAAGAAAATATTCACCAAAGAAAGAGGAAATTATGTAGGGTTTTTATTATAAAAACATTATCTAGACTAATATAAGAAAATAATAGATGAAAATGGTGTTAATACCTAAACAATTATAGTAATAAACAATAAAAAAATAAATATATATTGTTTAATTAATAATATGCATATTATTTCACTCAATGTATATATTTAATTGTAAATTCCAAAATAAAATGAGATTGTAACATAATCCCTTTACAAAATCATTATCTTACTTCACACGCATTCAAATATCCTTCATAATAAATATATATTTATTATACATATATTAAAAATATATATTCATACATAACATAGTATATATCATTCCATTATATTTTCCAAGGATCCTTTTAATAAAAAAGTCATCAAAATGATCATTTGTTTGAAAAATGGTATGGTTTCCATGAATGTTTTAGTTTTACTGTTCCATTACTTGAATCTTGTTTATGGTTTCAACATATATATATAATTAATCATTGCATATTTATAATATATATTCATTACGTACACTATTATATTTATTTATATAAATCGATAAAGAAACATGAATTGCATCTCTTTGTGGATAAAATAGTCCGTACATGTGCGTCGGTGATGTTTTCACATTTTGATCGATGTAATGATAGAATGGTAAATTATAAATCACCCTTATAGAATTATTGGAATATCATTAAAATAATATATATATATATATATATATTTAATAAATCCCAATTACTATACTTGTAAAGAGTAAATGAAAAACTAATCACATTATTTTGTATAGATGTACGCATGGGCAACATTATCACTCTCCAACAGATAGAAATGAATGAAAATAGATAAGATATAATAATTATATAATAATAATTATATTATAAATATCATGTATATCCATAAAATATATCACAATTTCCAACTAGGAAATATGGTGATGAATAATTTATCATAACATTACATAGAAGTGGTAGTCCACACATACACTAGAGTTATAGTTTCATTTCCCATTTGTTAGAAATTATGAGGAATGTGGATATGAAATCATAATAAATAACGTATTGTTTTTTATTATACTATATTAATCATATTATTGTGGATACCAAATTTTTTGTGATAATGGAAGAATAAATAAAATTAAATATACTAAATTAAGAGTTATACCTCTTCGTTGAGAACCCCCTTTTGGATTTCACCTAATGATTTGAATCAAAGATATATTGATAAAACCAGGACCAATGTAAAAATGGTTATGGTTATTAGGAATGGTAATGTGTATGTATTGGATGAGATAATAGGATCTTTAATATCTTGGAAGAGATGAGAGGTGGTATTAATTTATATGGGAGGAGGATGGCACACGAATTTTTTTTAAAAAGATTAAAATATATTAATTTTTAATATTTAACATTGTCTCCAAATTTATAAGGTCAAAATAAAACAAATATTTAAATTATTTTTTTTATATTTTAATCCTTATCCCTTAGGATAATCATCCCATTAGTAAACCCGATTTAACCGTAACAGTGATAATATTTTTTAAAAGTTTTACTATTCATTAGGATAAATCATTATATTAGCCATTTCAAATTAAATTAATTTATTTGTAACCAAATATGGAATCATTTTTAAAAAATAAATTTTCAATAATTGATTGAAATTCATTTTAAAATATTTTCACAAAAAGAAACAAATATATTTTTTATCAAAAATGCCTTTTTAAGAATTAAATTGAGTTTACCATCTTTCCATGCCTTGTAAAAACTATTATATATATATATATATTAAAATATTTCATTTAACATATAATCATTAAATTTCATTAAAATAATTCATAAATATAGATTAATGTAATATATTAACATAAAAACGCATTCGATGTATAATTTCATTTTTTTATAATAACAACTATTTTTTGCTTTAAATGATTTTATTTAAATTTCTAACCAAAAGATAAATAATGAATTAATTTTATAAATATGTAAAATATAACATTTATAATATAATTACTCCAATTCAAAATAACCAATCTCTGGAAGAGGTGATAGCTGCCACATTATATAATAATATTTTAATAGTGTATAGGGGTTTCATTAAACTTATTTATGTGTGTAAAGGAAGATATCAAATAAATTTAATTAATATAATAGATATATATCTTATGATATTAGGGTAGAACATTCTACCAAAATTATAATAATTTATCCCACCAAATTCCAAAACCTAGAATCAAAAAAGTGAGGATACTTATACCACATCACAATATCGATTTATAACATTTACTCTTCAAATTTATGGGGTTGCAACAAAAACATTTACATGGTGAGTGGTCCTCTTTCATAGAAATTTGTTTGTTACATAATAAATCTCTAATAGTTATACTCATAGGTCCTATAATTATTAATTGGAATGATCTCTAAGTTCGCTAATTTTTAAGGATCAGGTGTGTACTCCCTCTACAGATATGCATACAACGCATTATAATTTTGAGATTCATTCAATGGAAGCACCAAAATATGAAAATGTCCCAAAATGACTATGAATTTTGAAGTAGTTGAAATATATTGGGATCATATTTCATTTATTTCAAAATCTCATAACCTTATTCCAATGATATTTTCACAATAATACCTTTTTCCCAACTTCAAAACCAATATATATCTGATGATTTTCATTATAATTTTTTTTTTCAAATCTAATCTTCCCTAATATGATACTGAATATATCAAAAAATATATTCTATTTCCTCATATATAATATTTCCTAATATGTTTGTTTCTCAAAATTCATTCCTAATCTTTGTATAACAACACTTTCTCTTATAACGGTATTTATAAGGATCCATATTTATAATTGAGTGAAATCTATTATTTTAAGATAATTCTATAAAAGTGGGGTGTTGATCTAAAACACCTTTAAAATCCATTTGAAAATTTATCAACATGTTTTCTATAGTTCAGGGGTCCTCACATTCTAAAAATCTATTTTTGGAGATATACTGTATTGAAACTCAAACCTATATCCAATACCTACTGATGAAATCTAAAGAACATTAATGTAAACCTCAGATCCCGATCAGATACTATATAACTTGGTACTCCATGCAGTTATAAAACACAATTAATTTAAATCCATGAAATCATATTAATATATGAATCATATTTTATGGTGATAAAATTGACTAAACTCATATGGAAATCCATTAGACCAAAATATAATTGTTCCCTTGATATGTTTTCTACGTCTAATGATGAATTAATTTCTAATGTTTCCCATTTATATTTTTTATGGATAATGTTTGTAAAATAAAAATATACTTATGTCTAACAATCATAACTTTATGACATAAAACCATCATGATGTACAAATTACCATATCATTTTTCACGTTTCACAACAAAAACCCCCTTTTTGATATCAATACATCTTTGTACATCTGAGATGAATAGAGAATAATGAATAATGACTATCATACCACTACTCCTACTTCTATTATAGTGTTGATGGGATACATAATGAATTCCTAAACTATATCATTCCATAAAAATATTGGTTGATCTTAGTAAAATTTATCACCTTCTTCAAAAAATCAACACCATTCTTCTACCCCTCTTTTATACTCAAATGCATGTATGGATTAAAATAACATTGAGAATAATATGATATGTCCCCTTTCCTCATGAATTCAGGATCATTATTATGAAAATACAAAAATATTTTATATCCTTCAATCCATATCACGGAAAAACAATAATATTGATTCTGGCTTATGGAATTAGCCTCCATGTTCATCTTGCCAGGGTAAAAGTTTATCGATTAGTCATAATCATTAAATAACTAAAAATACCAAATTTTTCTTATATGATTTTCATTATGTGTTAATATATACATCAGGAATTTTTAGTTAGTATATATGTCATATCATTCACTATAATGATTAATTCTCCATATTTTCAATGAAAAAACTACTAATTTCAATTGCATATCATGAGTCAAGTAATTTCACTCACTAATTATTAATTATCATGAGGTAAAATCTGGCATCATATCATTCTAGATGGGTATATATCCAAGTAACTTCTATAATGAATCACTACATATAACTAAATTTTCTCCATTATAGGGTAGTTAAATTAGAGGTTCACTAACAAACCTTATTTAAAAAATCCTTAAAAAATTTCTCATATTTATCTACAAAAACGATTTCGTAACAATTCTGAGTCTACATAGTTTTTGAATTATATATCCATGAGAAATCTATCCCAATTTAAGGGTAATTATCTATAAAACCCATGAATACTATAGATTACTACTGTCATTATAGACTGATATAATTCGTAAAAACATCAATCATTAAAGGATCTAACGATATTACCTAACATGTGATTATAAGACTACATAATGAATACTTTTGTAGCCATGAATTAGACTTTTCAAATTTATCATAAAAATTCTCCTTCATCTAGGAATTCATAAAAATCATTAATTTTTTTCCTGATCATTCGTCATCATCAAATATATAATAATTTTATCAATAGAGGCTACTATAAATTGACCGAGAACATATATAAAGACTATATTCATTAAATCCATGAATATAGAAATATAATATATATTTTTAAGTATCCTAACTATAAATTCATAACCACTATACCTTGTAAAGATGCAAGTCTTGGGTAATTCCAGCTTCTTGAACCGTAATTAGTTTAATCTATATCAGAGATAAATCATTGAAATTTTTTTATCTCCTCATAATTGAAAAATGAAATCATCGATACTTGGTAGAGGACACATGTTCTTTATAGTGACCATTCCAAGTTCATTATGATCAATAAAAAGACACATTGAACCAAATTTCTTCTGAATAAAATGAACTGCTTCAAAAAATATTTATACACTAAGGCATATTAATCCCTAATAATGATTATTCTATAGTTTATTATTCAATTTATACAACTAAATTTGGTAGATTATATAGTATTAATTGAAACAGTTGTATTATAATGTATGTGGTATATTGGAAAATCAAATTCAGTATTTAGGGGAATATTAAAGATTTATAAAAGAAATACATCTTTATATTCTTGAATTGTAAGAATATTTATAATATTTAATTTCTCCCATCCATTTGGGATAATTCTCTCACATGAATATGATGTAAGACCAATACAATGGATGTAACATCCATTGGTTGTTTACAATCATCATTACAATGAAATAGGATTATAGGTTGGTTGATAATGTAAAATGTGATTTTCTTAATGATGAAACATACAAGGTATCTCTGTGTAGAAATCTAATCAATTCGAAAAATAAAATAAAGTTTCACTACAAAAATAATAATTATATTTTTAAAGGGTATATTGTTAATAATATTATCATTAAATCAACTACTCTTTTATTAGAGATAATTATACCTTAACAATTATGATCAAATTCATTGATTAAAATTACATAGTCTCATCCTTGTTCTAGGGGTTATCCCTTAGATTATGGAATCAGCTATGATAATTTTTAAGTTACAGACATATAATAAATTGAACCATAAATGGTACTTTAGAATGTACTTAATTTCACTTCATTGAACTCTTTTTTCCCATGGAAATTAAATGTTTCAATACTTCTTTTCTACATTCAATACATCTTCCCATTCTATTGATAAATTTTTCTATGTACTTTTTCCAACATTCTAGACATTAATAAAGATGAATCTTCATTCTTCCATGGTTTTCAACAAATAAAGACCCATGACACTAAATTTTTATATCATTATATTTTTTAAGAAAATAACCAATGATTATGTTGTTAATTATATATTGATATAGCTGGTTAGGAATAATTACATGGTTTACTATTCTAAATAAAATTTTATTTGGTTTATAATAATATATACCATTCCATTATCTCTAAAATTAATTATTGAAATGATTAATCTGGGTTATATACATTGACGAAAACCTGAAATCATTGTGTTAGTAATAATAATCATTGTGAGTAGTATTTTAGAAATGAAATATCATTCATATGATATATAAATCATGATAAATTATTTTTAATCCTTGAAACCATTGGTTAATCCAATGTTATCCATGGATATAATCTATTTGAATTCCTCATAATGGTTCAAACAATTATGATAATTAACCAACATATATGCCATAGGAGTGTATAGCTAGGTGTGAAGCCTTTTTCATACACATCATGCAGTGATGATGATGGATTAAATACTAAATATGTCAATTTAAGAGTTATTACCCCTTGATGAATCAATGATATAGAAACATCCACTTTAAAATTTCTAAATAGGGATGTGTTTTCTATGAAAACCATTTAATATCTACTTTAAAAAATCATCATGATATTACACAATTTCTAGACTTATCAAAATGGATTAGAAAAATTTTCACTAATCCTAAGCTCCAAATACAACTAAACTCTACTCTGATACCAAATGCGGTGACCGAGCATAAAATACAGAAATATTACATCAATTTTTATGAATATTAAATACATTTTAAAATAATACACACCCTAGTACCATAGTGGTTTAGACCCTTTGGAGACTACATATATAATAATCTTCTCACACAAAAGACCTTCAACATTTACTATAAGGCTCTTCTCACATATTACATTTCATAGACATACACAGCATAAAACCATTTCTCTTAACATAAGAAGAGAAAACAAAAGAATTAATAATCTCAGATGATCAGTAAAGGTATGTACAAGATATATCATTTAGTAATCATAGTTGTTCACATGGTATGAATATGGGTATGAGGACATGATTGTTGATTATGAAAATCATACCCATTTTGATAAAGGGAATTTGTTATAAATGAAAAAATTATGAATTTTCATAATAAAAGTCATCAGTAATGTGTGTAAGGAATCATAAATAATCAATCAAGATACATGATAACATATCATAAGCAGAAAACATAAGTTTTTGGCATAAACATAAACATGGAAGAAAATTTCTTTAGTCAAGCATCACTACTAAGACTATCATAATGGATTGGGTTCACTCCTTACTCCCTCATTTCCCTAGTCAGGGTTCCGTCACTGAGCTATTATAGTGGATTTGGTTCACTCCACATTCCATCATTTACATAGTCAAGGTTCACTAAAAAAGAATCATTATATAAAAATTCTCGTACTGATATGTGTTTACTCCCAATTCATGTCCATATTATCTCATAAAATATCAATACTTTCTCTATGAATTAGTGGGATATATAATTTTCATCCCACCCATAATATAATGAAATTTAAAAATAGGTATTCTAAATTATTTTAAAAAATTCATTATATCATCATATAATCAATTCCTAACCCATGTACAAAAATCACGTGTCATAAAAATGTCAATATATTATCATAAAATATCCAATAAAAAAGAAACAAGTTTCATAAAGGTCTCTTTGTATCCTAATTAACTTGTGGGAATGAAAATGGTTGAATAAAATTGTCCTTAAATTATCATTTTTAAAATTCTTATAAAAAGAAAAAAATTTATGTAATTATAATTTCATATCCTTAGTGAGGCATAAATATCCTTAAATGATGATGATTTAGATGAAAAATAAAAATAAAATAAAATTTAGACCTTCCTTTGTGAACAAGAGGAAGATATCTCTTTATTTTGATATCATTTTAACCAAAAATTCAAAAAATATAAAAAAATCATATTACTTAAAATCAAATAAGGAATCATGTAATTTAATCTTCAAAAAATTAATTTTTATTATAGGAATAAAATTTATCCACATCATGTATGTTAAAAGAAAACTATTCACCCCTTTTTAAAAATTCAAAAGTTTTTTTTCTAAAAATAATTAAAAATATTATTTATTAAAAATTTCTAAATAAATTCCATTTTAGTGAAAATAACCATTATAAGAAATTAAATTTTTAGGTAATAACTTTTCTGAAACAATTCGAAGAGTATAGACATCCTAGAACATGTTTATCAATCAAAGAGGAAATAAGGTCAACATTTATTTAAAAATAGTTCTCTATAAATATAATTACAAAAGAGAGGAAAATTTTTGTAATATCTAAAAAGTCAAGTAATTACTAGATGAGTGTGGAATATACTGAGTTTAATTATTAATAACTGTATAATTTCACTCAATGAAATTTTTTCATAGATAATCCCAAAAAGAAATAGGGCTGCAACAAAAACCTTTATGTAATTTTTTATTCATATACATTCATATATCTGGTATATGAAATATAGATTTATTTTAAATATATTAAATGGAAATATTTTTATATAACAAACTATGTATCATTTAATTATATTTTATTGTTATTATTTTATAAAAAATTGATTAAATTGATCATTCATGTGAAAACATATTCTTTTTACAAACATGTTCTTGTTTGATGGTAAAAATACATGAATATTGGTGATGGATTAATCAGATATTAAATCATAATCATGAAATAATTATTTTGATTATTATATATACATAGTTTAATAATAATTCATATAAATCATTGATGAAAAATGAGTTGAATTACTTCCTGAAGATGGAAATTTTTATGTACTCACGAGTTTTATTTTCACTTATTTATTGATAAAAAAAATAAATGTAAATCATATTTCACCATTATATAATCATTATTATATCACTAAAATTATATATTTAATAATTAAATCTATCTTCATTACTATCCATGTAGAGAAGATACAAAAAATGAATTATAGTTCTTTATGGATGTGGTTGTCCACATGAACGCATGTGCAATAATATTGTTTTTCAATGGATGGAAATGTAAGAAAGTGGATAATATAATTCAATTATTGAAGCATAATTATGTTATAAATATCATATATTGACATTAAATTTATCATAATTACCAAACATGAATGATAGTGATAAAAATTGATCATATCACTATATGTACGATGTAATTGAAACATACAAAAGAGTTATACATTCATTCCCCATTTAATGGAAAGGAAGTGGGAAATGATTTTCCCATAATCATAATAACATCTTAGTACATTGATGATACTACATTTTACATGTTACAACGGATATCACAATGTTAAAAAATATTGAATTCGAAATAAAATTGAAATTATTTGATTAATATTTATTTCACTTTATTGAGAAACCACTATTATCTTACACCTTATGCCCTGAAAGGGTGGTATTCTAATCAAATGAAAAACTCTAGGATATAAAGAGGGATGATATAAACCACTAGCATATATTGAAATTAAATTTATCATAATTACCAAACATGAATGATAGTGATAAAAATGTTTTTAAATCATAATCATCATTAAAAAACTTTATTGTTTTACAATTCATTACGACCAATAATTATGTTAACATCTTTACCTAATTTTAATTATAAATTTTCTAAATATAGAATACATTTCACAACATTCAATTTCTGTATTTTTCACAAATTCATAATAAAATAAGTGTAAAAAACACAAAAAAAACCATTTATTGAAAATATTTTTTGGGAGAATAAAATTGAGTTTACCATCATTTCTATGAAAAGAAAAAATATTAGATGAATGTTAAAATATATTACTAAATATATAATATAAAAATTTCAATAAAATCATTCATCAATAATGATAAATTTAATTTATTAACACACATATACATTGCACCAATATAAGTTTTTAGGAAAAAAGTACTTTTTTAATTCAAATGATTTTATTTTAGATATTAACAAATTAAAAACAATAAAATAATTTTTTAAATATGAAAATAAAACTTTTTAATAATTTATTTAGTCATATCCATATATAATAATTAGGTGACTATCCAATAATTGTCACATTAAATTATGATATTCTAATAGTAACTCATTGTTTGTTTAAATATAGTAATGTTGGTAAATCAAGTGATCAACAGAATTAAATATACAAAAATACAGATATTTAAATAAAATATATGTGTTGGAAATAATTATAGGCCCTTTATAAATGTGGTGATAATTACATTTCTGCATATATTTCAACATAATATAAAGGGTGCACAAGTAAAACATTTAAATTGGCTCTAAAACTGAGAAATAATTAAGTGGGGATGAAATAATGTTGAGTCACACCACTTACACTAATCTATAAACATCATCTTGTCATGTTTCAATCCCATTACGTGTTGAATTAATAAATTTCCCATTTTTCATTTTTCTATGCTGACTAGTTTTTACCTATGGTAACATTATCTTTTTTCCTAAAAATAATGTTATCCTTACTAGAAAATTAAGTATAAATTATTATAAATCTTAAATAAAATTCATTTGATTCAATTTATAAATTATATAAAAATAATTTTGATGATAAAAGTTATAAGGAATTAAATCATTTTTTAAGAAAATATGACTTCTGTTATAAAATACCACGTACGGGATTTAAAATTAAATCCAAAATTACTAAAATTATAAAGTAACATATAAAATAAATATTTTTTTTAAAAAAAATTCTCATTATTTTTGAATTCATATATATACACTAAACATTACATAAAAGTAATTTTATTTGGAAAAAATGTATTTTTCTCTATTCACCTAAAAATTGTTCTTTCTAAACAATCGAAAAAAAATCTTCAAAATATTTTATTATTTATAATCCAAAAATTATATTAAAATTTTAAAATAAAATCTCAAAAATATTATAATTTAATATTTATATAAAATACCATAATGTAGTGTAAAGGTAATTTTATTGGAAAATAACTTTTTAAAATGGAAGGTATAATTTATAATTATTTCATTTAAATTACTAAAAAACTTTTTGTTAAATAGTTGTTAATATTTTCATTGATATTTATTGTTATATAATCATAAAATGCATTGTTTCTTGAAATAAATCATTAATTTAAAAAGATATATTTTTATGAATTTAATGATTTTCAATGTTATTTTCTCTATACTAATTGATTTTATTTCATATTAATAGTAGCCTTTATTTTTTTGATAAATTATTCATAATTTTATTACTATAATTCATTTATTCAAATTCATTATGTTTTATTGAATATTCCAAACATTCAATGGTTTCATTTCTATTTGGTGTTCCATGTGGTGTAGGTTATTGAACACATTAACTTATTTAAAGGCAATCGTATATTAAAATACTGAGTTGTTGCATTCCTCCATTCCTTAAATAAGATGTTTCCTAAAATATTTAATTTTTAATCATTATAAAATATTATTGAGGTTATTATTAATTTATTCATAATTTGGGATATAATATATAATTAGACATATTCCTTACCCTCTATGTCGACATTAAGTTACTTATCATCCGTCAAAAGTAAATTAATATTTCATACAACCATATACATAGGTTTGTATATCACATTATCATACATTTTTTTAAATTTTACCTTTCTAAAAAAATATGAGTCTTTATGACATTAAACCACAATGAAAACATATATTCTTAATGAAATTAACACTATCATTAACAAAAAAAATATTAAACACTATTTTATAAGGTCAGACACGAGTAAATATATATAATAATACAAAAAACGATATAAGAATCAGCAAACATATCATATATCACATTTTAAAAAAAATTATCAATTTCAAGGGTATAAATACTATTAAATGCACTTTTCAAAAATCCAATTATCCCTTTTTTATCTCAACATCAAGATTATATGATGACACTGAGTGAAATATCCCTAAATCATGTGTTCTATGATAGTTATCCTCATAATATAACCCTATCCTAGAACCATTTTCATGTTATTAATATCATTTAATATATGATTCCAACAATTTAAGGAGATAAATTATTTGATAATAATTATTAAATATTTCAAATATTTTTCAATACATTTATAATATACCATAATATCAACAATATATATCACTAACTAATGAATGTATGTAAATTTATCATGAATTCCTTTATATTAAGATATCATCCTCAATTACTTAGGTAAGACTAGAACTCTCGCATTTTATATCATAATATAAAATTAATGATATTTTTAACCATTTATGTATGCTCACTTATTCGTGATTAAGACATTCTAGATTCTAGAGACAAACCTTTATTATCTTTATCTCTATGATCCTATTTTAACCAGTTACTAAAACCAAAGTAGTTTTGTTCATATTAAAAAAAATGAATATGAAAACTGGAATCAGAATATTCTTTCCATTCTGATGGCATTCTTTTTGTAATATGATACATTCATATTGACCTATGACTCTCGTTTTCCAATACTTGGTAATCCGAGGACTTTATTCTGTTATGTTTTATAAATTTACTAGTTAAATTTATTATTAAATACTTTATAATGTTTCCTAATGATAATATTTTTAACCAAAGTGTATCCTTCTAGATTTTAAAACCTAGTGTGTAGTTGGACATAAATGTCATTCAGTATGTGGTGATCAATTTATTACCCAGTTTTCACTATTTTATTTTATTACCCCATGGTACGTATGTGATAAATCCAACATCCACATGTAGTATCCAAAAAATGAAGTAATTCTAGGAAAAATACATACTCAAGATGTTACCAAAACATTAATATGGCATCCTATATAGGGACCTACCACAATAATTTTCACTAATGTTCTTTTATCATAATCCTTAAAATGTAAAAAACTACCTCAAAAACATAATGGGTCATGTATAACATTGAAATTATGATAAACCATAACTTACCAACCCTTAAATAACCCTATAAATATGTTACTCTCCAATTATATTGAATCCTACTTGGTTATAAACTATGATTAATTAAACCTGAACACCAATATCTTGTTCCATAATCACATACTTCACATTACTATTTTCGAATACCAACATCAGATTCTGAGACACACCTTTCTCAAAATTACCTAAAATAAGTATAACACTACATTAAATATATTCTCAAGACATTTTTGGATTAGAGATTTATAGAATTAGAAAAAAAACATAAATAGGAAAAACTCATGACTTTCTCAAGTACAAAATATTTTTCAACTACATTAGAAACTACATAATATATAAAGATATATAAAAATATCCCACAAATGTTTGTCCACATGTGTGATCCTTATAAACAAATAATTTTTACAAATTTTCATCAAAACTAAGAGAATAGAAGAATTAGAAAGGGGTGATATCAAATTTTTAGTAAGGGAAACAACAAATTGAGTTTACAAAAAATAGAAACATGGATTACTTGATATGGAATTAATTAATAATATACATAACTGCATAGTCAGCTAAATAGAAAAGAATTTTATATCCACAAATATAAGAAAAACATGTAAAAAATAATACTGATTTCATAATGACATTATAAGTAATTTCATACATCAAAACATTCTTTTAGGTCCTTCTTCCAATACACTATACTATTATTGGTTGAGTAATATAGAAAAACCAAAACTGTTTTGTCTCATGGGACAAGTAGATGCTTCAAGGGGGTATATTTTCCTGTACCTCCCATCACTTTTTTAGTATAATTTATTAATAATAAGAGATACAAATAAATTTCATGACATTAAATAAATATAAATTAGATGAATAAATTTTTTATCCATATGATAAAAAATCCATGAAATTTCAACACATAATCAACCAACATTAGTAGTAAAAAATTATCAATAATGTCAATAATTCTCCCCATATCAATAATAAAAATTTTATAATCATAAACCATCTAGATAAAGAAGGAGTTTGGTGAAAAAATAAATATTCATAATTATAACAATCCTCCATATTAGAAAAACAACATAAAAAATATGAATAATTTTTAACATATCAACTGAATGAAAATTTTCTAGCATAAAATCACCTAATCTAAACTATGTAAAATTTAATGGGAACAAATTATAGGGAAATTGATGTAAAAATAATTCCATAGTAGAATAAAATGGTCATAATTCATCCAGAGAAAGAAGGTGTATAGTTACAAAATAACATAACCCCATTAAAATAATGGAAACATTGAAGTGTGTAGACCTAAAATAAAATTCCCCTAGAAAAACAAAGTCTCGAATGGTATCACAAAACAAGGGATCAATAATAGAAATGTTTGATACAAAAAGTTCAATCACTCAAATGATACATATATATTAAAATATAAATCATAAAACATATTCAACAATATGGTAAATATGCTTATAATTTATAATGTAAATGGAATTAAAAAAATAAAAATTAAATTTTTGACAACATTTTAAACATTGAGGTAAAATAAAACCTTACATATCACATTCAAATGTATCTTTCAAAATTGTGACATGGTTGACTTGCAAACCTATTAAATTCATAAATAGTATTTATCAAAGGTTCCTTGAAAACAAACATATATTTTTAGGGTGAAATGAGGTGAGTATGAAAAAACAAATGGATGTTAAAGGAACCCACATTTTTTATTATGAAAATACCCGTTTTCAAAATACACATTGTAATATGAGTATGAAATTTAATTTTTTTCATAATAAATTTTCCCAATATTGTTATAGAAATTACCATACAAAAAATACTAGTATAGAAAAATCCAATAATAAAAGAATGATGTCCATGAAAAAAAATTTAAGAAATTATATTTAATATATATATATCCCTTATTGAAAGCCTCCTCTTTGAAGTAAGAAATATTAAAAAAAGGAATTATGTTATATAATTTTAAATACATATAAAAAATATAACACCACATTATTTTATCAATATGAAAAATATACACATATTTTAATTCAGAGAGGTTTTTTTTAACTCCACAAATGAAAACACAGTTACCATAAATCCTTATAACAAGTGTAACAACTGAGTCAAAATCTGTTACAAGAAAAATAAATTAGTTGGAATATAATTTACAATTAATAATAAAAATAAATCATAAATATACATCCATGGGTTGTGATTATACCATTAAAAGGAAAATAAGCTTCATAACAAAAACATGTTCAAAGGAATTAATCTTTTCGAAAAGAACGCTTTTGGCATGAGTAAAATTTTAATCAAAATCCATTGAATGAGTGGGATTGAAATTGAACATAAAATATCAGTATTATAATATAATTCATGATTAAATATCTTAAATAGTTATTATATACACCACATAAATTAAATTAAGTTCATAATACCATATATGTCTCAGTGGAAAATTTGATATAAGAACACATACCATTGTCCGGATACATATCCACTTGCACCAAACATGTGGAATAATTAAATAATGTAAATTTAATTAATACCCAAGATCCTTATTCATAACTATAAAAATTAATTATCCCCTTTTACAGTCATTATACAAATATAAATGTTAGTTAGTTTTTACATATTTTCAACCCTAGCTGTATGTAATCTTTATCAGTTTGAATTAGTTTCATGAAAGTGGTGTTGGTATATATTATTTTTAAAATTTTCATATCTAATATATCATCTATAGTAATGGAATATATGTTCCACGATATTTAAAAATGTATAATTTCATTCAATATTATTTTTTAATAATCCTTGATGATGAAATCTATGATGTTCATGTTTTGGTGATTCTTAACAAATGAAATTTGTTTTCCTAATTAATCAGTAAAAGGTTGATACATCCATTCTAGAGAAAAATAAAATTATTATTTATATATTTATATCATATTATTTCCTAAAATATTTTCTTATATCCCCCTATGAAATAAATTCATTATATTGTTATATTAGGTGGTTAAACTACCCCACACATAAATATACCATGATTAATGGATAACAATGAGGTTGTCTAGAAGAAATATATTTACACTAGAAGTATTAATTAATTATTTACATTTTATTATTCGGATATGTTATAATTTTAAATAATTATAATGATAATATAATTTATATAATGTTTTTTATTAAATAGATATATCACTTTCCTCTTAGTTCACTCGTTTTAAATAATGGAATTAATGAAAATATTTTATTTATCATTTAATAAATAGTTTCTAAAATTTATCATAAAAACCCTAATGATATCATTAAAGTCATATTTATCCTTAAATTATAGCAACCCATCCTTTTCTGAAATTACTATTTCATCATTATAAATATAATCAACAAAATAGAATTACACCATGAGGATCTAGAGGTTTGGTTTCTTGGGAAAACTAGGACCAGATATTACATTTATTACTTTAAACATAAAAATTTATTTAATTCCGTATTATCTAGCTTCTTATTAGCCCATGACCTCTCCGTAGAACATGTAGTCTCCAAAAGATATATATCAAAATGGGTGAGCTAAAATCCAAGTACAATAATAGATAAGAACAATATAGCATGGGGTGAGCTTAATCGTAACATCATCATCAAAATAAAGGGAGGAAACATTAATAAAAGAGAAGAAATGTGGCAACGCATAAAAATGAAACATCATATATTAGTGGTTAAGTACCACACATATTTATGAAAAAAATCCAGTATCATTTTCACATATCATTTAAATTTAACTCATATGATTCATTACATTACCCAGTGCATTGGTGTGCTTTATGATCCTAGGCGCCCCTGTCACATCATAACCTTCATTTTGGGATATATAATTCTAGGCACACACATCACATCGTAAAATTATCATTATCATTCATGACACATATAAAATATATAAAAAATGAACCTAAATAACCCATGTAAAGGAGTCATATTAATCACATAATAATACACTCATAAACATTGTATTCCAAAAAGGAGGGAATAACATACTTGATACAATAACCATCATCCTTGTTTGAGAAGTAAATTTTTTCTTTTTAATGAATAGTTATTTCAGAAAATATTTGTTTGACATAAAATCCATTCGAAAATATTTATATACCATAAAATAAAAGATAATGATAAAAAAAATTATGTAGTTACCATACAAAACATGAAGTGAAATATGGAGAACCCAATGTAATAATGTTGGGTTCGAGAATTTCCCCGGACCTTGTATCAGAATGACTTATCCACTTTAATTTCTATATAATGACATTATATTATTTAATTTGAAATTCCAGAACCTTTAATACATGAAAATGGTTTACTATTGTTTAATTAAGTTCATTTATGGTACTTTTTATGAGTTATGGAGCTTAAATTCATTGTTCAGGGGTGTTAATTTTCATAGGTTTTATTAATGATTCACTTGTATTCATGAACTAATGTTCATTTGAAATGTCATTGAACATCCAGAATTGTTAATATGTATTATTATTGAAATTAAAGAGATATAAATGTTCTTATAATGAATTTTTTTGGTACCATGAGGATGAATCATTAGATAAAATTTAACGATGATCATTTTTGGGTAATTTTGGTGGTTTTTTCATCACACTGAACTTGTTTTATTTTATCACTTAGTTTTATGTAAATAAATTAGTTCCAAATCATATAAGAGGATAATACATAAAATTAACAATATATCTTCATCCATTTTTTGTTTTTATTGGAATCCTTTAATGATTTTAAGGAAAATGGAGGTCCATCGCCCATGATTTATGTAAATTAACACATCATGGGAAACAATTTCACATTGTTGACAAAGAGCAGGTGGGAGGAGTATAATGTGTAATATTCCATTAACATGATATCATAACAATATATCAATAATACTTGTGTTGTCATGAAATTTTGATAAGATATGCTAAGGATAATATAATAAAAGAGAAGAAATTTGAAAGGAAAATGAATGAAAAGATAGAGAGGAATTACCTATTGAATCCTCCTCTTGAGATCCTCCCTATGGAGCCTGGGATTGGTCTGTGGGTGGGTAAAATAGCTCATGTTCGTGGTGGAGGTTCTAGGGAAGAGCTTTGGGTAGTGTTTAGGGAAGTCATGAAGCTTGAGAGGTGGGAGGAAATGAGGGTGTGAATGGTGGTATTTATAGTGGAGGGGATAGGGGTTTCCTCAATATAATATAAATTAATTTATTATTGCTCCACAAGACATGTAATAGGGAGTCTTACATGACTAATTATAGTAATTTTATCATGTGAATACGAACCAATTGGGCTTATATCAGTATAACATCGTACATGTCTCTATAATTAGGGTATTTAACTTATTTTGTAAATTAGGGTATTTCATTATTCATAAAAAAATAAAGTATTTCAAAAAATTAAAAAAAATTAAAACTAACCATTTTTTCTAGGTCAATAATCCAAAAATAAATTCCATTTTTCAAATATATTTTTTAAATATGATTACAATAATTTTTAACTAAAATTTTAATTTACATGAAAAATACAGTTTTTAAATTTAAATCTGATTTTATAATGCTTTCAAAAATTACATGATGTCTTATAAAATTATTATAAAACTAAAAGACATAGAATTGTTAATTTAGGAACACATTTTTAAAAAATACACATTAATTTAAATTAATTAATTAATTATAATTATTTATTTATCACTTAAAATAAATTAATACTTTTACTACTGTAAAATTTCCACTTATAAGATGCCTAAATTTTATTTAATAATTCATGGGAAAGGTTAGTATTATTTTTGATGATTTAATATTCATAAAGTTCATATTACTACTCATAATGTAGTTTACCATTCATTAGAGTATGTTTCTATTCACCAAAAATTATGTTTGTTCTATTAGTCTCCATAAATAATCCTGAACAAAATCGTGTGTCTCAGATTTTTGAAATTAAAAACATATAAGTGAAAAAATTATGTTTAATGGTCACATAATATTTAGAATCATTATATGTAATTTTTCTTGCTAATGTGATTATACAATAAAGAATAATTATAAGAAGGGAATATCATTGATAGAACATTGGGTCGTTACAGTCTTCCCACCTTATGAAATTTCACCCTCAAACTTTCATTCTACACAAACATAGTAAGGGTATTTATCCTTCATCACATCCTCTTGATCCGAAGTAGCTTCTTCAAACTTATGGATCCTTCAAAACACATTGATGAGGTGTGTTTTCTTGTTGTGTATAACCTTATCTCTCTGGTGCAGAATCATTACTAGTTTCTCCTCATATGAGAGATTATCTTTTAGTTGTACTGTCTTTGAGTTTAGAACATTTGAGGGATTTGGTATGTACATTGTCTACAGTGATATGTGAAACATATCATGAACTTGAGAAATATTTGATGGATGTTCTAGAAATATGCCATGAATCCTATGCATTCAAGAACCACAAATGGGAAAATGTGTCTTAGGCTTAGCTTCCATTTCAATACAAACTACATGACCCTCTTCCATGGTGATATTTGATGGAAGAATTTATCTCCCACATCGAACTCCACGTCCCTTAAACTTTGGTAATTATTACACTTTTTTTTACTCTGAGTAGCTTTGATGTTTTTCAAGATGACTTGAACCGTCACTGTCATCTCTTACACAAGATCCAGCCCAAGTAGTGTTTTCTCCATCTTTATCCCAATATATTGGAGTTCTACATCACGTTCCAAACAATGCATCATATGGAGTGATCTGAATACATGATTGGAAGCTATTGTTTTATTAGAACTCACCCAATGGGAGATTCTAATCCTATCCACCTTTGAATTAAAGAGATCAGGCTTTTAGAATCTATTCAACCGTCTCAATAGTCCTTTTATATTTGCCATCAGTTTTAGGGTGATTCGTAGTGATTAAATTTAATTCAGTACTCAAAGCATGTTCAAGACTTCTCCAGAATATAGATGAAAATCATGGATCATGATCATAGACAATGTAGAGTGTAAAAAAATACAATCTCACAACTTCCTTCACATATATCATTTCAAGTTGTTCAACCAAGAGATATTCTTGAGTTTTAATAAAATGGGATGTCCTGGTGAGTTAGTCAACCACAACACATATTGCATTATTTCACTTCGATGCCTTCGGGAGACCCATGACAATGTCCATAGTAACATTCTCCCATTTTCACATGGATATTGGTAATGGCTTCATCAACCCATTGGACTTGTTTATATATTTTTTATCTTCCTAACATACCAAGAACCTTGAGATATATTCCAAGATCTATTTTTTCATGTTATCCCACCAGAAGTGTTCAGTGAGATCTCGAAACAACATGGTGCTACCAGGATGGATAGAGAATTTTGAGCTATGTGTGTTGTCCAATATCTCCTTCTTTATCCTGGGTGATGAAGGCACACAAATCCACATTCAAAACTACATCACACCTTCATCATCAATATGGAAGTCCTAAATCATCCCTTCCATTACTACATTCTCCTTCTTTTATAACTCTAGATTATCTGTTTGTGCATCCTTAATCAACTCTTGGATTGATTGTTGGGAAATCATTAGGGAAAGGTGGTATGTATCCCCATACCTTATGATTTCAAAAACCATCCTTTGAATACCCATAAAAATAGGGTCTTTCTCAATCTACATCATGGATAGAGTAGCAGGTTCTTTTCTTTTTAGAGCATCAGCTACCTTGTTCACCTTTCCAAGATGATAGTGAATAGATAAATCATAATATTTGATTAGCTCCTACCATCTCCATTGAACCATGTTGAGTTTCGTTTGTGTGAATATATACATTAGACTCTTGTGGTCAGTGTATATGTCACACATCTCAACATAAACATAGTGCCACTATATTTTCAAATCAAAAATCTTGGCTTCCTACTCTATATCATATTTTGGGTAGCTCTTTTCCTTGATCTTCAAATTTCATGAGGCATAGGCTATCAGATTTTCATTTTTCATGATTACACTACCCAATCCATTCTTTGAAGCATCATTGAATATCACCAAACATTCTACACATTTCTATAGTGTTATTACAAGTGTAGTGATCAACCTTCTTTTTAACTTCTTAATGCTTCCCTCACATTCTTCCATCCAGACATACTTTATATCATTCCTTGATAACATATTTAGTGGGATTAACAATCATGATAAATTTCTCACAAAACATCGATAGTGCCAAACAAATAAAATAAAACTACAGATTTTTGTGATACTGGAAGGCATGTTCCATTCCTGGATCACCTTTTTTTTGTAGGGTATACCAGAATTCCTTTACATGTGATCCCATGTCCCAAGAATGTGACTTTCTTCATCCAAAAGATATATTTATGGAACTTGGTGTACAAATTATCATTTCTCAATGTCGCCAAGACAAGGCATAGATGTTCTTAATTTTCATCTTTGCTCTTGGAGTATATGGAAATACCAATAATAAACACTACCAAAAATTTGTCAATGTAATTTCTAAAGTCTATATTCATCAAACCCATTAAGATTGCAGGGGCATTGTTAAGTCCAAAGGGAATTACCAGAAACTCATAGAACCCATACCTTGTATAGATGGTCATCCTCTGAATATCTTTCTTACTCACCATTATTTGATGATATACAAAACAATGAATAACCTTTGAGAAGTCTTGAGATACTCCTAAATGATCATACATTTTGTCAATACATGGAAGAAGATATTTGTTTTCTAAATGGTGATCTTGTTGAATTCCTGATAATTTATACACTGCCACATTGTTCTACCATTCTTCTTCAAAAATAGCACTAGTGAACCCCACGTTGATGCACAAGGGAGTATGAACCATTTGTACAAAATATCTTGAATCTATTTCTCTAACTCCTCTATTTCGATACGAGCTATCCTATATAGACACTTTGACATAGGAGTAGCTCAAGGTATGAGTTCTATTGATAACTCTACCTCATGATCTGAGGGATGTTTGGGTAACTATTTGGGAAATACATCAATGTATCCTCTCATAATATGAATTTTTGCAAGGTTAGAACTTCCCTTTGAATCATCCATTTGGGAGAGGTATGCATATTCAGAGGGTATAAACACCCAAACTATTCAAGGATTTTTTAAATGGGTTTAATGATCTTCCATTCATTTGTGGAGGAGAACGGGATGGTTCGTAATATAAAAATTTATTTTCTTTTCCCGACAGTTGATATGTTCTCTATATAATGAGAGACAATCCATTCTCATTATAGAAAAAAATTCCTCCAAGGTTAGTGTAAGGAGATTCGATGGAGGAATCATCCCACATACACCAATAGAATAATAGTAAAACACTTGGGTTGAAACGATTTCACCAATTCATGTTTTTACAGATATCTCAAATTCATGGATTTGAGGATTTGATTCTTCACTTTTAGAAAACATGCAATATATAATGGAATGCGTAGAACAAGATTAAACTAATACATTTTCCCTTCTTGATTGAATAGGATTTATACCTTGTATGACTTTATTATCTTGCTCAACTTACATGGTAGTAAAGGCATAAGCCTTCCCTTTTTTCCTTTAGCTTTTGTGCATGATGACGTTGAATATCCTCAAGGACACGAGGTTTAGTGGAATGGATGGAATAGTTCCATTTCTCCCTACATTTGTAGCATTGAACCATGTGTGGCTCACTTCTTTCTTCTGCTACATTATCCTTCCTTCTCATGTCTTGTCAATACTATCGAGCATGGTAACCTTCTTTCCCATAGTGGAAGTTATTTCACCATCCCTTTGAGGCAATTCCCATGTTGAAACAGATCACATTTTTTTCATGTGGGTCATTGAGATTTATTCCCACCTTTATCATTTGATCCTCTAGAATGAAACTCCATCTTTAGTTTCTTATCACCATAGCCATGGGAACATTCTCCAAACTCCATCTCCACTTTGAGAGCACATCAAACCACTTCTTCATAACACCCAATATATCGAAATGAAAGTTCCATTCAATGGTGTGGTTTTAATCCACTAATGAATCTCTCAATTTATTATATAATTTTTTATAACAAAACCCAAATCGTACATTTAAATCCTTGTGAAACTCGCTTAGTAGGTTTTGAAAAGTTCTCCATCCTTTTTCTGTAGCTGTATGAATTATCTCTACCTGTTCATATGAATGGTTCATGGGAAATACTTATTATCAAATATGATCTTAAAGGCTTCACATTCGATCACATAAATTTCCTCCCATGGTTTGCTGTTCATATTAAAAGTCCACTATCGGTCGACTTTTCCATCTAGAAGATAATGAACTGGTGTGAACTTCTCCATCTTAGAACTGTGGAGCACATAAAATATCTTCTCATTGGAGTTGACCCACTGTTCTGCAACTATTAGATTAGAAGATCCAATAAACATTGATGGTCATCGGTACATGAAACACTCGATAGCCAGTTTCTCACTCTTTTGTGAAAGAGGATGTTCCTCATTATTCTGGTTATTATTCATTACCTGAGATAGTTGGTTATGTGTCTCCCTGATGTTTTGAACTCCACCTCCCAAATCATTTGGGATGTAATTTGGGAAACTGTTGCATTGACCAGTGCTTGAGTTGTTAGGCTAGTTTCTCCTTGTTCACACCATTATCTAAAATAGGAAAGGTTTGAAAAAACATAAGTCAACAAGTCATGAAAAACATATTAATTTTCACATTTTCAACTAAAATCACAAATTATGGGATCCCTATCTAAATCTTATTTTGTGCATAATTTTACGTAGTCTCAGGCAATTGGGTTTTTCTATGGTTTAGTAATCCTCATTCCCAAATTAACTAAACCTTTCCTCTAATACCAACTATAGTGACCTAGAATTTTCTTGCATCACAATTACATTATTATGAATATAAAAATATAATAGTATTATGAACGAACCCGGATATTCGTTCCGGTATGTTTTCCCTTTTTCTGTATTTTTTAAGAAAAAAATGTTTTTCTTCAAATTTTCAACGTACACGACATGTACTTTCTGAGTACACGCCATGTACTCTGATCCGGCTCGAATCCATGTGTTGGCCATGCCCTTTCCACACACAAGGTGTTTAGGGGTGACATGGAGTTCGATTGTGGCGGAGTACGGAAAGGACCCTATACACGTTGTGTAATCTAAAACTACATGTCATGTACTTTAATTTTTTTTCCTAAATGGACCGGGGTCACACCGAACCCCAATTTTCATCTTCTTCTCCATTTTTCGTCTGCCCGAGAGTGACTGTATGGCGGGATCTTCGACGAGCATCCACCTCTTCATCTATTCTCCGATTCGAGCGCGGTCGATTGCATTGGAATCGATGCGGTGATCCCTTTCTTCTGCTTGAGTCTTGTTTCATCATTCCTCATGTTTTCCAAGTTATCATTGGTTGAGCGTTTTGTGCGTTTTCTCAGATCTACGTCATTCCATGGTGAATCTATCATCGTAGTTAACTTATATCGATCACCTAGGATCAAGGTAGGTGGTTTGTGCCTTTCTATAGAAAGTTGATGAATATTTTGTGCAAATTCCACCAATACCCTTGAACGGGGTATTGTGTGTTCTTATTTTTCCTTGGTTGTATTGCCTGCTTTGCTTGATTGCTAGAGTAGATGCTTTTCCTATGATTATGGTATCTTTACTGTATGTTGAATGTTTTCTATACTTGTTCTACTTGTTTTGAGTTTTTCCAGTTTCAATGCCTAGTTTTAGGATTGTGGACTGTTCCCTTGTTTTGCTGCTGAGCCTTAGTTGATAGCCAAGTAGTTTTTGAGGTTACTTAGATGATGTACACGTGCGCTGAGCATTTTTAGTTTCACTCAGTACTTTGAGAACCTAGAGTAGTAGACCAAAGTGAGAATTGACGGAAGGGCTTCTCTAGAGTGTCTTTTAATTATGATAAAAACCACAAGGGCAATTGACGTGGAGTGCTTTCTCAGAGAGTATGTAGTTCCTCGACACAGACCACGGGGGGAATAGACGTTGAGTGATTCTACAGAGATCCTTTAGCATGATACGAGACTGTATTGGGAATTGATAGTGAGTGCTTCCCCAGAGAGTCTATTAATCTCAAAGCTGAACCAGAGGGGTGAGATTGTATGTGCCTCCTAGAGCGTTGTTGGTACATATGGGTTGCACCATAGGGTTTAGTCTGTGAGAGCTACCTAGAGGTTTACCTGTTTTCTTCTTGTTGTGGGCTGCTTACTTGTGTACTTTATTTGTTAGAACTATGGATTGGAGCTGCTTGTGCTTTCCCTTTTACTGCTTCCTGTTTTATTACTTGCCTTGTATTCATTGACTGTTAAGCACAAATAATCAGGTGATGGCCTACTGGGATTGTATCTCACACCCTGTTTGGGCCATGCATTTGGGCCCAAGAAGACTATGTTGTTGCAGGTATAGATAAGAGCAAGCTCCCTTCTACTTTGGGATCGTGATTGCGCTAGAACTGGAGAGCACGAGACTGAGTCGGGGCTCGCGATCCTGAGGAGTTTATTTTGTTTTTGTTTTGTACTTGTTTTCAGTTGTATTCCAGGACGTTGTTGTGTTTTCTGCTTTCCATAGATACTTGTACCTACTGTATCATTTTCATCACTACTATATATATTCATTGCTTCCGCGGTTTGGTTTCTGTTGTTATGCACGTTGTTACTGTTTCTGTTGTTGACTGTTGTTTTCCGTTATATACCTTTCCAAATGAGGGCATAGTTTTTCCATCGAATCACTAAGGACCTCGCTGCTAGTCGGAAGCCTATGGAGTTCGGGGAAACACTGTTGAGGTTTATGTGGTGAATCGGGTACGGGGTACCAGTGGAGAGGCTCCAGTTTCGGGTCGTTACAAAGTGGTATCAGAGGAGTTCTTTTCACTTTAGTTACTGTTTGGAGACTTTAGCTATGGATAGGATGGATTCTGTACTTGGTATTAAGCTATTCTTGAATGTGGCTAACCTGTCATGACCCGTCCTCGGGGCCCATGCTGTGATTACCCTAAGCCCGCCTTCCATAGACCAGGGGCTGGCGACTAGCACTAAGGCATTAATCCTGGTAAAAAGGGAAGGCATTGCCTTTGTAAGGTAAACAAACACCACAGAGCAAGCAAGCGGTAGAAGTAAACACTATGTAAAAACTGAGTACAACAGTAAGTGCGGAAAAGTAGTGGGCCAGTATACAAACCCAAACTGAAAGTAAAGTACAAATGGAAAGGAAAAAACAGCAACTGAAGAGTAAAGCCGCAGTGTCGAGCTGTCCACTGGACGTCCCACCTGAAGGGTGGGTACAGATAGCCTCCACAGCTCCTGAGGTCCAGCCGTCTGCTCCGAGTAAGTCCCCCCTAGTGGTCCACCTCCAGGTATCGTCCTGCTCCGCAAGCCTCAACCATGATCAGCGCTGTCCGTCGTCTGCAACCAACACAACGTAGTGCGGGCATAGCCCATGCAGGGGTGAGTATAAGGTACTCAGTAGGGACCCCGAGACCCCCGAAGGTCTCCCAAAATCCACAAAGGATAATCCACAAAGGAAAGATACAATCACGAAGTAACATTAGACACTGCTATGTTATATGCCCATACATATACCTAAGTCATCAATTCCAGTTTGGCTCTAACATCTAAGCTCAAGTACAACCCAGTCCATACAAGAAACCAAAACGTAAATCCACACATGATAGCACAACTCAATCCACATAGGAAAGCAAACAGGGATTCAACTCACACAGGTATAATTCTTCGTAAGACGATAGAGATGATCAGATATTTCCACTGATTCATCGAAGCCGTCGGACCAACAAAGTGTCGATAGGTACTAACCCCCGCAATGACCCACAAAGGATCTTACCCACAAAGGATCGATAGTTAACTAAACACCTCAATGACCCACAAAGGATCAGACCCACACAGGATCTGTAGGCGCTGGCCCACACAGGATCGCTGAGCGTTGACCCACACAGGATCGGACCCACACATGATCTATAGCACTGATCCAATTAGGATCGCTGAGTGCTGTAGTCGTCACCATCGAGTCCACTGAGGATCTCTGTACAGTCTTCGTCATCGTTGCAGTTGTAGCCAGCTCTAGGGTTCCCGCACACATCAAGCTTGTTTGGGAGGGTCCGCTCCACGAGCCGAGAGGGTGATACATCAACTGTAACACAGACTAGAGTTGATGTATCCAAAAGTTACGCATCTCCAACAGAAATGCAATGTCGTAGTCTACGCGTCAATCGGACGCCCGGTCTGAGAGTTATTGGCCTTTTTGTCCCATGGGCACGATTGGTTTTTAAGTCAAAACCAACCCGACCATACTCCACTTGCGTCCAAACCTTGGTCGGAGTAAGCCAAAAGATCTGTATCACTATGAGGAATCCATCAAAGTCGACGGCACGTCAATCGAACGTCCGGAGCTCAAGTTAAGAGCGTTTCTGCTCCGAGGGCCCGTTTGGTTCCGTGTACGAACCAACCCGGCCTAACACAAAGTTCTCTGAAACCTTGAGTGCAATATGTTGAAACGACCATCTCGGTCCAAGGATCGCATCGCCGTTGACGGTACATCGATCGGAGGTCCTTAGACCAAGATATGGGAAAAAGACCGAAGTGGTCCGAAAATAGGGGGTCTGGGCCCGGCCAACCCCCCTGGGTCGGCCCGAACCGGGTCGACCCGACCCGGGTCCGGGTCCAAACCGGCTGGTGTGACCCAGCCCGGCCCCGCCTGGGCGCGACCTGGCTGGTGCTGGCCAGTTGGCATGCGGGTCGGCGCGGCTGGTTGGGGCCGAGCGGTGCGGGGGGCGCGCTGCCCCCGCATGAAGGAGTCGCAGCCATGCGTGGGGACGCCCTTTCCAGTGGATGCGGACCGCTACTGCGTCTCGTCCCCCTCCGGTGCCACGCGGTCTCAGGACAACGCCCTGCCACCGTGGCTTCAGCCGTGGCGGCTCCTTCCAGTAGTTCGCCGGGCGCCGCCGCCCCCTACCGCTGGCGCCACCATGCCGGCGAGGCGTGCCGGCGGGCTGCTCTGCGGACCACCGGATGAGTTCTTGGGGTCGGAAAAATTCACCCTCTTCTCCAATGTCCCTCCCGGGGCCCGTCCTTCACTACGAGGACCTCACATCGCCTGTGCGGCCTGTTTTGTCGTCGTCCGCCGTTTCACACACCAAGAACGAAAGGGCGGTGGGTTCAGACTTGTTCGTTGGTCCGCACCCACCATGTTAGCAGTTTTAAAAGTCTCACCACAAATATTTAATCATACTCCATGGGTATAAATCACAAATATTTAAATGAATCAAACCCCTACCTCGACGTTGTCGTCGAACTTGAGTTCGTCGCGGAATTGACCGTCGCGGAAGAAGAGGATCGTCGCGTCGCGGAAGGGGAGTCGCTGTCAAACTTCGAGGATTAAAACACACAGATTTAATCACACCATTTAAACCCATGTTGAGGATATAATTCACAAAGGAATTAAAAGAACCGAAATCCCCTACCTCAATCAGTTGTTGATCGATGATTGTCTCGGGTAAGGAACGTCGCGGAAGGAGGATCGTCACGTCGCGCCGTCGATCTCCGAGGACTCGGAGTTCTTCGTCGCCCTTCATCGGAGGCCGGTGTTCTTCGCGTTCTTCGCGTTCATCACATTCTTCATGAAAAAGGATGAATATCTCAAAGACTTAGAGCTTCCTCCAATTCCTCTCAACAAGAAACCCTCAAGTAAACATGTGTTGGTCTTATTTTATTCCAATGCCAACGATTTGAAAATAATTTTAAGAAACAAAACATTAATTCGATGAATTAATTGTAACACCTTAACTACCCAATTAATAGGGGCATCTAGAATTTAATAAAATGCACTAGTTGACTTTCATTAAAAGGAGGTTTTCGTGGGTGCGTTACTTAGAGGAAAAGAAATGATGGGGCTCATGCAGGCCCCACCTCACATATATCCTACCAAGTGGGTAGGATATTGTGGGTTCCACCCTATCTTCTTAACATAGCTTAAGTGGATTTAAGTGTCTTTAAGTGGCTATATGTGAAATAAAATAAAGTGTTTCACCACTTTTATTTTATTTCTAATATTAACCCCAAAAATTAAAAACCACACCCTAGAAAACGCAACTTCGAAAAAGGGGTTTCTAAGCAAACACCAACGCTGCGATTCCATCGATGCCCTTGGAATTCGATTCCGAGCACCGGTTCAAACGTTAGAAAACCCCGCTCGTTCGTTCACTAAACGTACCCGAGCCATGCTTCGGAAAATTATTCCAGGCACACCGGGCCTCGGAATCAGGTGTCGTCAGAAACTGCGTTCTTGTAAAATTCCAATGAAAATTAAGAAAAAAATATCCTTGAATTTTATAGGTCTTTACATCACTCCCACCTTAGGACTTTACGTCCACGTAAAGATACATCATAAACTAGGGAAACAAAAGTGGGTTCTGAGCACGCATCTGATCCTCCTGCTCCCAAGTGCTCTCCTGGAGGTTCCCATGCTGCCATCTGATGCGCACTAGAGGAATCAACCATCCATATAGGACTAGCTTCTGTCGATCCTCAATCTCAACCAGGACCTCCACAAACATCACCCCATCATCAACGTCCAGCTCCCCAAGGTCAATGATATGGGTCGGGTCATGCACGTATCTCCTCAGCTGAGATATGTGGAAGACGTCATGCACCTGGTGCAACTGAGGTGGTAGAGCCATGAGATAAGCCACCTAGCCAGTCCTGCTGAGGACTTGGAATGGTTCGATGAAGAATAGAGACAACTTGTCCGCGTGGCGAAATCTCCGTAATCCATGTCAAGGTGAGACACACAAGAAGACGTGGTCTCCATCCTCGAACTCTAGTGGCCTCCGCCTCTTGTGAGCATAAGACTTCCACATGGTCTGAGCTGTCCTCATCCGCTCCTGGATAATCTGGACCTTCTCTGTCATGGCCTGGACCATCTATGGTCCCACATGTGCTGACTACCCAGGGTCTATCCAGCACAAAGGAGATCTGAAAGGTCTTCCGTACAATGCCTCGTATGGTGCCATCCCGATGGTGGAGTGGCAGCTGTTGTTGTATGAAAACTCCACCAAGGATAGGTGGTCCTCCCAGATGTGACCAAAGTCGAGGACACATGTGCAGAGCATTTATTCGAGAGTCTGAATGGTCATCTCCGTCTAACCATCCGTCTGAGGGTTAAAGGCAGTGCTCAGACATAGCTGCGTCCCGAACGCCTCCTGCAACCCCTTCCAAAGCAGGGAAGTAAAGCGAACATCTCGATTGGAGACGATAGATAATGGAACACCGTGAAGCCATACAATATCTTGAACGTAGAGATTCCCCAAGCTCTCCACTGAGCCCCACTCTCTGATGGGTAAGAAGTGAGTCGACTTGGTGAGTCAGTCGACAATCACCCAAATGGAGTCGTGACCTTTGGAAGTGCGTGGAAGTCCAGTCACGAAGTCCATAGATATCCCATCCCACTTCCACTATGGGACCTCCAAGGGTTGTACCAAGCCTGCTGGTACCTGATGCTCTGTCTTCACCTACTGGCAGGTGAGGCATTGAGAAACGAACTCTGCCACATCCTTCTTCATGCCCATCCACTAGTGCTGTCATCTGAGGTCCTGGTACATCTTCGCCACTCCAAGATGTACCTCCAAGGGAGAAGTGTGAAAATCTCTCAGAACCTCCTCTCCTAAAGCAAATAGTACCAAGGTACGTCCACTGAAAAGGAAATCGTGATCTCCTCCCACGGAGAATCCATTAGGTGCCTGTCCCGAGGATATCAGTGAACGACACATCTCAAAGTCGGTGTCCCCACGTTGTGCCTCCCTGACATGTTGCAGTGGTGGAGGGGTGACATTGAGAGACTGAAGGAAGTCTGCTCCATCTCTATCCATGAAGGATATCTGCAATGCGGCCAGCTGCTATGTTGCCTCCTCATGTAGCTGAATGCCCGTCCTCCTGCTGAGAGAATCGGCTACCACGTTCCCCTTCCCATGAGTATAGACTATCTCAAAGTCATAGTCCTTGAGGAAATCGGGCCATCGCCACTGTCTCAGGTTCAAGTCCCTCTGAGAGAATATGTACCTGAGACTCTGATGGTCAGAAAAGACTGTAAAGCGCTCGCCCATCAGGTAGTGTCGCCATGTCTTCAGAGCGAAGACCACTGCTGCTAACTCCAGGTCATGGGAGCATAGTTCTGCTCATGCAGCCACAAATAATGTGATCCATAGGTGATCACTGCACGCTCATGCATCAGGACACATCTGAGTCCGGTCCCTGATTCATCGCAGTAGACTACGTACCCTACTCCCTCCTCTGGAAGCCTCAAGATAGGGGCACTAGTCAAACTCAGTCTCAGCTCCTGGAAGCTCTGCTGACATCTGTTTGACCACACAAAGTTTTTCCCCTTATTCGTCAAAGTTGATAGTAGTGCCGCAACAATGAAGAAGTCTAGCACAAATCTCCGATAGTATCCAACTAGTCCCATGAAAACCAGCACCTCAGTTACACTCTTGGGTGGCTCCCAAGCTAGCACTGCCTTGATCTTTGCAGGATCCACCGCAACTCCCATCTCAGAGATGATGTGTCCCAAGAAGTGGACCTCACGTATCCAGAACTGACACTTTGAGAGATTTCCATAAAGGTGGTGCTCTCGGAGTGTGTCTAGTACAATCCGCAAGTGGTAGGCGTGCTCCTCCTCAGTCGTCGAGTATATCAAAATGTCGTTGATGAAGACAGCGACAAATCGATCGAGGTATGGCTGAAAGATACTGTTCATGAGGCCCATGAACACTTCTGGAACATTGGTTATGCCGAATGGCATAACCAGGAACTCATAGTGGCCATACTGACATCTGATGGCTGTCTTCTGCACGTCCTCGTCCCGAACTCTGAGCTGATGATAGCCTGACCTAAGGTCTATCTTTGAGAACCACCGTGCTCCCTGGAGTTGATCAAAGAGGTCATCAATCCTCGTTAGTGGATAACTGTTCGTCACTATGACCTGGTTCAGGCGATGATAGTCAACACAAAGTCGCAAGCTCCCGTCCTCCTTCTTGGCGAACTATATCAGGGAAGCCCAGGGTGAAACACTGGGTCGGATGAATCCCATGCCCTGCAAGTCCTCCAACTATACCTGTAGCTCTCGTAGATCAGCAGGGTTCATCCGATATGCTGGAGTCCATATCAGGGATGTCCCATGGGACATGTCAATACAATAGTCTACCACTCTGTGAGGAGGTAGTCCTAGAACGTCGTCGAGAAAGACGTCCGCATACTGATCCCTCACTGCAAGAAAACTTGGACTCAGCACTTCAACTGCTCCTAGGATGAGGCTAGCCAACTAATGAGTGATGGGATGTCCTCTCCTCTGCGTAAGTCCATGTTGTGCTGCGAAGGCTCCCTTCTCGCCGGTGAAGGTGATCCTGCTCCCATCGGTGCTTACACATTGCACCTTGCGCCTAATACAGTCAATCTGTGCATGAACTGTAGATAACCAATCCATGCCCAAGATGACGTCGTAAGGCCTCGATGCCGCTACAAGAAGATCCCAGCCGAAGCTCTCACCTTCTAGAGTAATCTCACACTACCGCAACCAGTGCTTATTCATCAAGTCTTCTCCCGTATGAGTCTCTAGCTATAAGGATCGAGCCAACGGCTCTGTCGGAATCTCCGAGCTCCGAACACGGGCAGCAGATATGAAAGAGTGGTTCGCCCCTGTGTCTATAAGAACTGCATCAAGGGTGTAATAGACATAGATAGTACATAGAATCTTCTCGGGCACGCCATGGTCGTAGGCCTCCGCTACCTAGAGTTGTGCCTATCTCTGCACGCCAGCTCCCTTTGGCCGGGGTGACCTCCTAGTGGTGGTGGTGGTAGAGCCTCAAAGTGTCGCCCACCACCTACTGCTCGGCTAGCTCCTTTTCCTCGTCTGCATGCTCCCTGCGGACCGCCACAGTCGACTCTCTGCATCATCCTGGGTGGCCCCTCAACCTTCTGCTTCTCCTCAGCATGGTGGGTCAGGCAGTCACGAGCCATGTGGCCATGCCCGCCGCAAGTGTAGCACTGCCTGCCTCTCGAAAGACCGGCTCTGCGCTGTGTGCTCCGCACTGCTGAGCCAGTGTCCTGAGGTCTCCTACCTAAGGGTCTGGTCTTCCTAGACCCATGAGTCATCTGTCGACTTCCTTCTGCAGAAGACTCTGCTACGTGCCACCCCACAGTAGGTCTCGTTGCTGAAGAAGGCTCAGCAAGAAATCTCTCGATCAGAAGGGCTCGCTCTAGTACTCCTTCCTGAGTTGGAATGCTAATGGAGATCCGCGATGCCCTATTCTCATTACTCAATCCCTACTCAATGGTCAGGGACCAGAAGAATGGGTCTCATACCATGTCTGTCGAGTAGCGCGAGAGATCGGTAAATCTCATCGAGTACTGTGCGACCGTCAAGCTGCCCGGCCGCAGCTGATGAAGCTCCTGGATGTGCACTGCATGGAGGGTGGATGGGATGAACTCTAAGTGAAAGAGTCTCTCAAAGTCCGTCCATAGAAGAGATTCCTAATCGTGCACCTGGAGCATCAATCTCCACCATTGGCCCACTGCCGCGTGTAGTAGGCTCGATGTGAGGATCACCATGAGGTCTGCTGGTGTCCTCACTAACCTGAAAACTCGTAAAACCTACTCCAGCCAGTCCTCGGCGGCTTGAGGGTCCATCTCCCCGCGGAACCTGTGCGGTCGCTGGCACTGGAAAACGGGCAGTGCACTAAGGTGACGTGCATCGTCAGTGGCTGGGGCTGGAAGCATCGGTGGCTCAGTGGGTAAAGGTATCGTCGGTGCCTCACCTGTAAAAGGGCCATGTACCGAGGCCTCGTCGCTCAGTGGGCTGTCATCATGCTCAACTCTCGGAACCCTAGCTGGCTGCCATCGTGGGGACATCCTGAAAATAAACATGTGTGCCACGGTCAAACAGTATACCTGGTGAGCTGACATAAAGTAATCACAAAGAAAACTTGAAACACACATGCAATCAATGTTTTCATGCATTATGTCGGAAATCAGAAGTCAGGGCCTTGGTGTACGGATACGTGGGCCGCCGCACCAAAACTGGACTCCCTGGACTGATAACCACACCCAATACACTTAACACTATTGCTTCACAAAGAAAAAGATCAGAGTCCCAAGATCCGTGGTAGAACCGAACTCCTCTGATACCAATTTGTCATGACCCATCCTCGGGGCCCGTGCCGTGACTACCCCATGCCCGCCTTCCATAGGCCAGGGGCTGGAAACTAGCACCAAGGAGTTAATATCGGTAAAAAGGGAAGGTATTGCCTTTGTAAGGTAAACAAACAACACAGATCAAGCAAGCAGTAGAAGTAAACACTACGTAAAAACTGAGTACAACAGTAAGTGCGGAAAAGTGGTGGGACATTATACAAACCCAAACTGAAAGTAAAGTACAACTGGAAAGGGAAAAACAGAAACTGAAAAGTAAAGTTGCAGCGTCGAGCCGTCCACTAGAAGTCCCACCTAAAAGGTGGGTACAGATAGCCTCCAGAGCTCCTCGGGTCCAGCCGACTGCTCCGAGTACGTCACGCCCAGTGGTCCACCTCCAAGTACCGTCCTGCTCTGAAATCCTCAACCATGATCAGTGTTGTCCTTCGTCTGAAACCAACACTATGTAGTGCGGGCATATCCCATGTAGAGGTGAGTATAAGCTACTCAGTAGGGACCCCGAGACCCCCGAAGGTCTCCCAGAATCTACAAAGGATAATCCACAAAGGAAAGATACAATCACGAAGTAACATTGGACACTGCTTAGGTATATGCCCATACATATACCTAATTCATCAATTCCAGTTTGGCTCCAACATCCGAGCTCAAGTACAACCCAGTCCACACAGAAAAGAAAAACGTAAGTCCACACTGGATAGCACAACACAATCCACATTTTAAAGAAAACAGGGATTCATCTCACACAGGTATAATTCTTCATATGATGATAGAGATGATCAGATATTTCCAATGATTCATCTAAGACGCTGGACCCACAAAGGATCGATAGGTACTAACCCCCACAATGACCCAAAAAGGATCTGACCCACAAAGGATCGATACGTAACTAACCCCCGCAATGACCCACAAAGGATTGGACCCACACAGGATCTGTAGGCGCTGGCCCACACAGGACCGCTGAGCGCTGACCCACACAGGATCGGAGCCACACAGGATCTATAGCACTAATCCACGTAGGATCGCTGAGTGTTGTAGTCGTTTCTATCGAGTACACTGAGGATCTCTGTACAGTCGCCGTCGTCTTCGCAGTCGCAGCCAGCTCTGGGGTTCCCGCACAGAGCAAGCTCGTTCGGGAGGGTCTGCTCTACGAGCCGACAGGCTGATACATCAACTGACACATAGTCCAGAGTTGATGTATCCAAAAGTTCCGCATCGCCAATAGGAACTCAACGTCGCAGTCGGCGCATCAATCAGACACCCAGTCTGAGAGTTATTGGCCTTTTTGTCCTAGGGGCCCGGTTTGTTTTCAAGTCAAAACCAACCCAGCTGTACTCCACCGCATCCAAAACTCAAGTGGAGTAATCCAGAAGATCCGACTCACTAAGAGGAATCCATCAAAGTTGACTACACGTCAATCGGACGTCCAGAGCTCAAGTTATGAGCATTTACGCTCCGAGGGCCCGGTTGGTTTCGTGTACGATCCAACCCGTCTGAACCCAAAGTTCTCCGAAACCTTGAGTGTAATATTGTGAAATGACCTACTCGGTCCAAGGATCAGATCTCCACTAACGGTACGTCAATCGGAGGTCCGTAGCCCAAGATATGGGCAAAAGACCGAAGTGGTCCGAAAACGGGGGGTCTGGGCCCGGACCGACCTGGCCCAACCACCCCAGGGTCCACCCGACCCGGGTCCGAGTCTGACCTGGCTGGCGCAACCCGGCCTGGGCACGAACCGGATGGCGCTGGCTGGTTGGCCAGCGGGTCGGCTCAGCCGGTTACGGCCGAGCGGTGCAGGGGGCGCGCTGCCCCCGCGTGAAGGAGCGGTGGCCCCGCGTGGGGCCGCCATTGCCAGCGGACGCGGCCTGCTGCCACGTCCCGTCCCCATCTGGTCCCACGTGGTTGCGGGACCGCGCCCTGCCGTCGGCGCCGCCGTGCCGGTGAGACGCGCCGGAGGGCTGCTCTGCGGACCACCGGATGAGTTCTGGGGGTCGGAAAAATGCATTTTCTTCGCCAATGTCCCTCCCAGGGCCAGTCCTTCACTGCGAGGACCTCACATCGCTCGTGCGGCCTGTTTTTTCGTCATCCTCCATTTCACAAACCAAGAACGAAAGGGCGGTGGGTTCGGACTTGTTCGTTGGTCTGCACCCACCGCGTTAGCGATTTTAAAAGTCTCACCACAAATATTTAATCATAGGCCGCAGGTATAAATCACAATGATTTAAATCAATCAAACCCCTACCTCAACGTTGTCGTCGAATGTTAGTTCATCGCGGAATTGACTGTCGCGGAAGAAGAGGATCGTCGCATCGCGGAAGGGGTATCGTTGTCAAACTCCGAGGATTAATACACACATATTTAATCACACCATTTAAACCCATGTTGAGGATATAATTCACAATGGAATTAAAAGAACCGCAATCCCCTACCTCAATTAGTTGTTGATCGATGATTTTCGCGGGGAAGGAACGTCGCGGAAGGAGTATCATCACGTCGCGCCGTCGACTTCTGAGGACCCGGCATTCTTCGTTGCCCTTCGTCGGAGGCCAGTGTTCTTCGCATTCTTCCCCTTCTTCGCGTTCTTCACGTTCTTCGTGAAGAAGGATTAAGATCTCCATGACTTAGAGATTCCTCCAATTCCTCTCAATAAGCAACCCTCAAGTAAACACGTATTGGTATTATTTTATTCCCATGCCAACGATTTGAAAATCAAGTTAAGAAACAAACCATTAATTCGATGACTTAATGGTAACGAATTAACTGCCCAATTAATAGGGGCGTTTAGAATCTAAGAAAAAGCACCGGTTGACTTTCATTAAAATGAGGTTTTCGCGGGTGCGTTACTTAGAGGAAAAGAAACGATGGGGCTCATGCAGGCCCCACCTCACAAATATCCTACCATGTGGGTAGGATATTGTGGGTTCCACCCTATCCTCTTAACTTAGCTTAAGTGGCTTTAAGTGGCTTTATGTGAAATAAAATAAAGTGTTGCACCACTTTTATTTTATTTCTTAACTTAACCCCAAAAATTAAAAACCAAACCCGAGCAAACACAACTCCGGAAAAGGCGTTTCTATGAAAATACCGGTGCTGTGATTCCATTGGTGCCCTAGAAATTCGATTCTGAGCACCGGTTCAATAGATAGAAAACCCCGCTCGTTCGTTCACTAAACGTACCCGTGCCATACTTCGGAAAATGATTCTGGCCACACCAGGGCTCATAATCAGGTGTCGTCAGAAACTACGTTCTTTTAAAATTCCAAAGATTACTATGAAAAAAAATTCCTTGAATTTTACAGGTCTTTACATAACCCATGTATAGGGAAAGGCCATACTACCTCGTTAATTGCAGTTTGTTGGTTTTGAGTTTTTATGGTTTATATGTTTCACCTAGAGTTATTCGCAAGACTTGTGCGGTTATTGTTTTGATATTTCAGTTCTATTTTTGTCACAACCTGATTATATGAGGGTACACCATCTCATGAATCATATAGGCACTTTTTGAAATCACATTCCATGCATTCTTGTCATGCCATCTATGGTGCATTATCGATTTCATGTTGCTGTGATAGGCTTTGTGTAGATTATGCATGCTATTGTGATAGATGCTTGATATAATCCCTGCTGTTATGTTAGAGAGCTGTTGTTTTACCTTATACGTGACTATAGGAGAAATCGAGCTTTGATTGGTAGGGACTATGGTCCCTCACGAATCGAAATTTGGAACCTCTTTCCCTTGTTTTTACTGGTTCTGGGAGTCTGAGCAGTTTCTGAGCTACTACCTAGAAAAAAACCCAGAATACATGGCGCGTACTTTTTGGATACACGTCTTTTAGTATTCAGATCGTGTCACTGACCGTGTGAGTAGAACACAGTGTCGTGGGAGTAACTTCAGGAACACACCGTGTACGATTGGTACACTCCGTGTATGTTTGGAGGAGCGTACCCTGCCATGTAACTAACAACATGGGCCAGGGAAGCTCGGGTAGAACGCGTCGTGTCCTTAGGGAACACGTTGTGTAGTCTTTTCTAGGTACCCATCTGTTTCATGAATGACATGGGCCGACATTAACTTCTTTCTTACATGTCGTGTTTGTTCAGAACACGCCGTGTAGTCTTGTCCAGGTACCTGGCCGTGTCATGAACAACACGGGCTGGGGTCACCATGCCTATGAATGCTGTGTTTGTTCGTAGCACGTCGTGTAAGGTTCAGCTGTGTAGATGGCCATGTGCTTCAGAAACAAGGGCCACTAAATCTTGTCTAGTACACGTTGTGTGTGTTAAGAACACGCCGTGTAGTCTCGGGTTAAGTTGTACTATGTGGGTTAGCCGTGTGAGGAGACTCGTGCAGGGGAACAGTTTTCAAGCACACGCCGTGTGTGGGTGTAACACGCCGTGTAGTTTGATGTGTACACGACTTGTAGGGTAGGAGTACATGCCCATATCAGTGGGTTAAGAAGACATTCCGTGTAGTTTTATACACGCCATGTTGTCATGTTTTGTAAACCTGTGTGTTTTCTTCTCCTATTCCCATTTTGTACTCTTGTGTTCTATGTCCTTGTTTTTATGATCTAAGGTGTGCTTTTAATCATTCCGAGTTATGCCCCCGAGACATCCTCTGGTCGTACGTCTGTCGTTGGGCAGTGATCGGATGCCAGATAGGGCTGATCAGGGACTTCCTGCTGATCCTCCGGTCGGGCCAGCCATGGCATCGGCTGTTATACCAGTTGCAGGTGCAGATGCACAGTTCAGGGAATGATTCATGAGGATGATGTTGGTCTTCCAGGGAGCGCCGCCTCTAGCAGCATCCTCCCATGTTCTCGGAGGAATGAGGACCTCAGGCTACAGAGTCATGGCTTGAAGCCATTCTAACTATCATCAAGCATCTGGAGATGCCTCCAGAGTGGCGGGTCAAGCTCGCCACCTACATGCTCCGAGACTCCACCAAGAGGTAGTGTTACATGATCTCGTAGGCGGGTTAGCAGCAGGCTATAGTTTGGGAGGAGTTCCAGCACATGTTCTATGACTACTTCTACCCAGATACCCTAAGGGCCGATCGAGCCCAGGAGTTCATGATCTTAGAGTAGGGTACTCTTTCTATCATGGAGTATTCCGCTCGTTTCACCGAGCTGCATTGCTTTACAACCCTCCGGGATGGGAGTGGTGTGTTCTTAGCATGGATGTTTGAGGATGGTCTAAGGAGGGAGATCCACTCGCAGGTGAACATATTCCAGCTGACTTCCATTACTTCCATTGTCAACCAGGCACTGATTGCAGAGCGCAATCTGAGAGACTCTAGAGTTGTGAGCCAGGGTGGTTCTGCTTCCAGAGCTAGTTTGCCTCCAGATGACAGCACGAAGCACCGTAGAGAGCCTATACACAGTGACCAGAGGAAGCGTGATACAACATCAGGCATCCAGGTGACATGTTACCAGTGTGGACGGTCAGGCCACACAAGGCCACAGTGCCAGAAGGACCCTGTGGAGTGCCGATCTTGCAGCAAGATGGGTCACCTTAAGCGTTTCTGCCAGGTTTTCTCACCAACAGCTAGTGACCGGGGTTCTACCATGACTCCTCGTTTAGAAGAAGCACCACCAGTCTCTCACCAGTTGGGGAACTGGAGTTCATCCGGCCATTCGGGCCAAGGTGGATGTTGAGGCCGTGGCGGTCAGCCACCAGTTCCTCAGCAACAGCAAGGTGTTTCAGCTCAGAGTGGCCAGCCGGGGACCCAGGGTCGTGGTACACGCTAGTATTTTTCCATGGAGCAGACTTATCAGGAGCAGGATCCCGACCCTTCAACTGTTTGAGGTACAATTTTAGTAGCCTATGGTTTATCTTCATCCCTATTCGATACTGGTGATATGCATAGCTTCATATTTGTTTCTATTGTGGAGAGCCTCGGACTCTGGATATTTTCTTCTGCCGACTCGTTGACACGAGACACACCTTTGGGTACGAGGACATCTAGTGTACGCCAGTGTAGAATGTGCCCTCTCGAGGTTGCAGGGTATCACTTCTTATGGGATCTCTATTTCCTAGAAATGACGTGCTATAATGTCATCCATGGAATGGATTGGTTGATTCCCTTTCAGGCAGTCGTCAACTCTTCTCTCCGTAGAGTGAGTTTTGTTTCACCAAAGGGCGAGTATTTTCTTCATAAGGGTGAGTGGGACGTTCGGGAGAGTCGGGAAGGACTCGAGCATCTTGAGAGAGGAGGGGTGATGGCCCAGATTGCTAGTCTTTATATGCATGATCAGGGGACTCCACGGTTGTATTTTCCTGCAGTGGTGGTTTTCTTCAGGGATTTCTTTCCAAAGGACTTTTCAGATTCTCCTCCAGAGTGTGATGTAGACTTCTCTATTGAGCTCATGCCAGGAGCAGCACGGGTGCCCATTCCTCCATATAGAATGGCTACACCTAAGTTGCAGGAGCTCAAGAAGTAGTTGGAGGTGCTACATGCTAAAAGTTTCATCTGACCTAGTAATTCTCCTTGGGGTTCGCATGTCCTGTTTGCAAAGAAGGCGGACGATACCCTTCGGCATTGTGTAGATTATCGGAAGCTGAACTAGTTGACTGTGAAGAACCGATATCCTTCACCACGAATTGATGACCTTTTCGATCATCTTTGAGGAGCCCGAGTGTTATCGAAGATCGAAATGAGGTACAGTTATCATAAGTTGCGTGTTAGACCATCAGATATGCCTCTGACAGTCTTCAGGAGCAGGTATGGTCTATACGAGTATATAGTCATGTCGTTCGGTCTCATGAACGCGCCTGCAGCTTTCATGGAACTGATGAACCAAGTGTTCCATCCTTATTTCGACTCCTTTTTCATGGTCTTTGTAGATGATAACTTGGTGTACTCTCACACTCGACACGACAAGCCACACATATTGAGATTATTCTGAGTACTCTGAGAGAGCATTGAATTTATGCTAAACTCTCTAAGTGCCACAACTAGATGGATCCGATTCACTTCTTGGGTCATGTCATCTCCGAGGCAGGAGTATTAGTGGACCCAAAGAAATTGAGAGATGTAGTTTCATGGAAGCAACCGAAGAACTTCATTGAGGTACGGAGTTTACTAGGGCTGGTTGTATACTACATAAGCTTCATTCAGGACTTTTCTCATCTAGCAGCACCTTTGAAAAGTCTGACCAAGAAGGGGGCGATGTTCTTATGGTCAGATTCTTGTGAGTCAGCCTTTTAAGAGCTGATATATAGGCTGATGTCAGCACCGATACTAGTCTTGCCGGAGCCAGGCAAGAACTACACTGTTTATTGTGATGCTTCAGGTATCGGGTAGGGAGATTTTCTTTTGAAGTGGGATGGAGTCGTTGCGTAAGGGTCTCAGATGTTGGGGCCACATGATAGGAACTACCCTATGCACGATCTGGAGTTAGCAACTGTTGTTCATGCCTTACGCTGTTGGAGACACTATCTTCTGGGAGAATACTTTGAGGTCTTCACTTACCACAAGATTCTTAAGTATATTTTCACTCAGCGGGATCTGAACCTAAGACAGTGCTGGTGGGTCGAGTACCATCAGTGTTTTGAATTCAAGCTTGCCTATACCCCAGGGAAGGGAAACGCAGTGGCGGATGCGTTGAGAAGGAGAACTCAGATTCAGGCATTTTAGGAGGCCAGCAGTGAGTGGAAGCTGATGGCTATGTTCTCTGAGATGGATATATAGGTGCATGATAGACATGGACATACCTTCCTATCTTCTGTAGCTGTTACCTTTACACTTCTTGATTGCGTACTGATGAGGAAGCTATCAGACTCTGAAGGCATAATCATGCGGGAGAGTGTGTAAGGAGAGGACCCTCTTCCCAGATGGGCAGTGGGCGAGGATAAAATCTTTCATTTCCAGGGACGTGTATGGGTGCCAGAAGACATACGCGAGGAGCTGATGCAGGATTTTCATTCCTCGGTTTGGGATGTTCATCCAGGAGTCACCAAGATGTATCAGGATCATCATCGCCAGTACTGGTGGCCATGTATGAAGAAGGATGTTGCTGGTTTTTTCATGATATGTTCTACTTGTCAGCAGGTGAAGGCAGAGCATCATTGACCAACAAGACTTTTACAGCAGTTACCCATTCCGGAGTGGTAGTGTAACGATGTCACGATGGACTTCGTGACTGGGTTGCCGAGGTCTCCTCGAGGGAACGTTGTTGTTTGGGTTGTCGTCGACAGGCTTACGATGGTTGAAAACATCTTTCCGATTAAGGGGACCTTCAGTGTTGATGATCTGGCATGACTTTACATATGAGAGATCGTTCTTATGCATAGACTTCCACACTCCATTGTTTCAGACAGGGATGTGCGCTTTACCTCTCGGATCTGGCAGGGACATCAGAAGGCCTTCGGTACACATGTACTTTTGAGTATAGCATACCATCCATAGAATGATGGACAATCCGAGCGCACGATCCAGGTGCTTGAGGATATGATCCGAGATTTCATCCTATACTTTGGCGGTTCTTGGGAGAAGCATATCCCCCTGGTGGAGTTCTCCTACAACAATAGTTTCCAAGAGACCATTCAGATGGCACCATAAGAGGCTTTGTACGGTAGGCTATGCCGATCACCATTATGCTGGCTAGAGGCAGGAGAGGATGCTTTGCTGGGACCTCGTCTCATTCAGGAGACCTCAGAACAGATAGAGCTGATTAGGAAGAGGATGGATACGGCATAGTCTCTACATAAGTCTTATGCTGATCAGTAGAGATAACCTCTGGAGTTCAAGGTTGGGGGTCAGGTTTTCCGGCACGTCGCACCGAGGTTGGGACACCACAGGATTCAGAGACAGGGTATGCTTTCACCGCGGTACGTCGGACCATTCGAGGTTGTGGAGAGAGTGGGACTGGTCGCCTATCGGTTGCAGATACCTTAGAGGTATCGGGCCATGCACAATGTCTTCCACGTCACTCAGCTCTGATATTACTTTTCAGACCCGTCTCACACCTTTCAGCCTGAGGAAGTCAAGATTGAAGAGGATGCGTCGTTCGAGGATCATCCTATCCTGATTGTCGATCACAGTACGAAGGTTCTTCATGGGTAGTTTGTTCCTCTGGTATGTGTGCTATGGTAGCACGGGCGAGTACAGGATGAGACCTGGGAGAGGGAGGCTGATATATGATCGTAGTGGCCAGAATTGTTTGGGGATCCTTCTTCTATGCCACGTTAGGGAAATTTGGGGACGATTTTTTTTAAGGGGGGAGGTTTATAAGAACCCGGATCTTCATTCAGGTATGTTTTACCTTTTTTCTGGAGTTTTTAAGAAAAAACATTTTTTTGGAAATTTTCAAAGTACACGCCATGTACATTCTGAGTACACGCCGTGTACTCTGATCCGGCTCGAAGTCGTTTGCTGGCCATGCCCGGGCCACACACACGGTGTGTAGGGGTGACATGGAGGCCGATTTTGGTGGAGAACAGAATGGACCCAATACACATCGTGTACTCTAAAATTACACGCCATGTACTTTATTTTTTTCTCTAAACGGACCAGGGTCACGCCTATCCCCAATTTTCATATTCTTCTCCATTTTTCGTCTGCCTGAGAGTGACCATACATCCCGATCGTCGATGAGCTACCGCCTCTTTGTATGTTCTCCGATTTGAGCACGGTCAATTGCATTGGAATCACAGCGGTGAGCTCTCCCTTCTGCTTGAGTCTTGTTTCTTGATTACTCTTGTTTTCCTTGTTATCGTAGGTTGAGTGTTTTGTGAGTTTTCTCAGATCTACATCATTGCAAGGGGAATCTGTCTTCGTGGTTCACTTATATCGATCACCTAGGATAAAGGTAGGGGGTTTGTGCCTTTCTATAGAATTTTGATGAATATTTTGTGCAAATTCCACCAATACCCTTGAACGGTGTATTGTGTGTTCCTATTTGGCCCTTGTTGTATTGCCTGCTTTGCTTTATTGATATAGTAGATGTTTTTCCTGTGATTATGGTAGCTTTACTGTACCTTGAATGTTTGCTATTCTTGTTCTTACTGTTTGGAATTTTTCTAGTTTCCATGCCTAGTTGTAGGATTCTGGACTGTTGCCTTGTTTTGCTGCTGGCCTTAGTTGATAGCCAAGTAGTTTTTGAGGTTACTTGGACGATGTACACGCATTCTGAGCATGTTTAATTTCACTCAGCACTGTGATAACCTAGAGTAGTAGACCAAAGGTAGAATTGACAGAAGGGCTTCTCGAGAGTGTCTTTTAATTATGATACGATACCACAAGGGGAATTGTCAATGTGTACTTCCTCAGAGAGTCTGTAGTTCCTCAATGCGGGCCACAGGGGGAATAGATGTTGATTTCTTCCCCAGAGAGCCTTTAGTATGATACAAGACTATAGGGGGGATTGATGGTGAGTGCTTCCCCAGAGAGTCTTTTAATATCAGAGCTGAACTAGAGGGCTGAGACTATGTGTGCCTCCTAGAGGGTTGCTGTTACTTATGGGTTGAACCATAGGGGTTCGGCTATGAGAGCTACCCAGAGGGTTACCTGTTTTCTTATTTTTGATGGATTCTTACTTGTGTACTTTATTTGATAGAACTATGGATTTGAGCAACTTGTGCTTTCATGTTTACTGCTTCCTATTTTATTACTTCCCTTGTATTCATTGACTATTAGGGACAAATCTTTGGGTGACTGCCTACTGGGATTGTATCTCACATCCTGTTTGGGCCACACTTTTGGGCCCAATCATACTATGTTGCTGCAGGTATCGATAAGGGAAAGAGCCCTTCTACTTCAGGATCTTGATTGCGCTGGAGAGGGAGAGCATGGGACTGATCCGGGGCTCGTGATGCTGAGGAGTTTTTTTTCTTTTGCACTTGTTTTCAGTTGTATTCCAGCACGTTGTTGTGTTTTCTGCTTTCCGTAGATACTTGTATGTAGAGACCCGAAGCTTTACGTACATGGACATTACATTACTTTTGCGAAATACTGAGTAAATAAAAAAATCACACACACAAGGATCGTAATAGTTTAGTGTCTTTGGAAACTCGGAATATAATCTTCTAATCCTGGTGAAAGATCTTCAACATCTCCCATATATATCTTCTTTTTTTTATACCTAAAACCTTTCTTTATATCCTGGGTAAAAGTAAACATAAAAGGGTGAGCTCAAATGCTTAGTAAGGGTAAACAAAAGAAAAATCAATCGCATCATATTCATAAGAACATAACTTTTCAAAATCTTAACCTGCAAAAGAGAGCATAATTTTATAACATGGGATAAATCATAGTAGTGAAATGAAATCCCAATAAGCATAAATTAAAACATGAAACATTGTGTCATACACACATAATCATAGAGAATCATTTCTTGTTAGTCATGACTCATTGCCAAGACAATCTTGGTGGACAAAGTCCATTTCTGAATCGAGTGACCCTCGTTTCAGTCCTGTTTCGCTGAACCGGTATAACCTACCATTCCATCCATGTCTATCTCATGAGATATAAAATCTTTATCCAATGCATTGGAGGGAGATATAGGTCCCACCCATCTCATAATGATACCATTCTTATGTGTGCCACAAAATCATAAATCATACATCATTGCATAACCCATGTAATAAAAATTGGATTCTTAAACAACATGACATTATAAAACAATTCATATAAGATAAAGGAATTCATAAAAATATTTCCATCACAACATAATCAAATCCATGTAATAATAGGGATAGAAACAAAACCCTTTATTATCTTAGATGGAATATAATTTTGATAAAACACTTGAAATCCATTCTTGAGGAAAATATCCTTTCTACTTCAAAAACATTTTCCTTTCTTAACATGTCTTAAAATTTAAAACTAAAAGAAGTTGATTAAAAATAAACTTGAAAACTTGTAAAAGAAGCTTCTTGAAAATAATTTTTTAAAAATCCATTCATGCCGTATAAGTTAAAAAAACATTCTTCGTACATTTGTCGGAAAAGTCAAAAAGTACTTCGTACGAAAAACGACAAAAGATTCCTTTCATATCCTTTACTAAAAACTCACTGAAGGGTAAAATTGGATTTAAAAAATTGTAGGTGGATGGAAATAATATTAAATATTGAGGAAATATGGATGTGGATGATAAAATACACCCCAGTAAATACTAAAGTATAAACAATCTCGGATAAAAATGAGATTGTGATATTTTCCCTTACCTTAGGTCTGATTTGCTTTGTAAGTTTCGGAAGCTCCTGTATAATGTTTTAAATAATGTTATTGACTTATTCCAGAATCATACATATTGATATGATATCATATATGGTCATATTCTTAGCTTCTTGTTAGTAATATTTCATTGTTACTTGTTACTCGGGTCTTTATTGCCTTTTGTTCTTATGCGTGTTTTGCCGAATAAATTCTTATTCTTCTTTTAAGGTTATAGATACCTTATATCCAGAATTTTATTAGTGTAACATATATCATATTTATTCATTCAATTCATTTATATAATTACTATGTAATGATGATCATGTAGAACGAGTCGCATCACATCGTGGAGACGGTATTCCGTACGTACGCACGAGTGTTGTTATCATTCCTATGATCGTGGAATTGTATTGGAGTATATATATATTATTTCAGTATCAATATTACTTTATAATAATCATAAATAGTTACTCATTACACCATTATACCCATCCTTGTAAGGTGGTGGTGGAAAATAGATTACACCACGGCGTGGAGACGGTATTCTGTACGTACGCACGCGCGGTGATTTCATTTTTACGTAGGATGGATAGAAGGTGAATTAGGGTTGTTTAATATTTATAATAACATATCAGTATGTAAGTAATACTGATTTTATTACTTTATCATGAAACAACTAAAGAATAAGAAAGAAATTGAAAAGATCGGTAATGGATATTACCTTTTCTTTGGAATGCCTCTTTGAATCCTCCACTTAGGGAACTAAGATTGGTCTTTGAAGAAGACCAGGACCTCTAGGATTATTCTAGGGAAGTGTAGAGGAGAAAATGGCAGGGGTTGGCCGAGTATGAGTGCTCAAATTGGTGTGAGGAGGAGGGGGAGGAGGTGCCCTTTTATAAGGGAGGAGAGGGGCACCTTAGGAATACCTCAAGATATTATTTTATATTAAAGTCAAAATCGGTTTATAATGGTTCCAAAGGGTCTTATTTAGAAGATAAAGTGGGTATGGGTCGAAATCCTATCAACCAATAGGATTTAGACATGTTTAGGGTATTATTTTAACCTTATCAATTAGATTTAACTCTAAGTTAAATAATTTAACTTTTACCGTGTCTTTTTGTTTTCTTTCACTATATTGTTAATACACTTACTATAACATGCCAAACGAACCCCAAATTGTATATTATTAATGTATATATCGTTATCTAAGTCATTTGGCCGAACATTAGATTTTTAGAAATAATATAACAATTAATAATATAATATTTGATTTAAAAACTATTTTTTGTCAATTTTGGAACTATTTGATATATGATTTTTTTGAATGTCATAAAAGAATTATATGTTCAAACCAAGTTGATTAAATCAACACTAATATATTATAGTGACCTAGAAAATTAGTGGAATTCATAAAAAGTCTTAAATTAAATTTATTTTGGTATTTATAATATCAATTATGTCAATATTTCATTAATAAGATAATTACTGCATCATCGTTGTGTCATAAATAAATTAATTTATTTGATGTCTAAAAATTACAAATAAAATACCATTATGTAGGAAATCCTTTTATCTTTCTAATGAATATTTACAATCTAATCTATCTTATTTATAATCCTATATTAAAAATGTTTTAGTAAATAAACATTGATTTTAACTCTTTTAACTCTTCTTTGAATTAAATAATAATAAATGTCCTAATCTAATCCAAGTGAGCCTAAATGATAATATTTTACACTTGAGGTTGTTTTTGGTCGAGATACACTTGTACAATAGGATTAGGACATGTGTTAGGGTAATATTAATATCATTTTTACCCTTAACTACCCTATTTACTTTTAACCATGGTAAATAAAAGTAAAAAGTGACTATTCACCAAAAATTATTTTCATCTCATTGAACCACATTTTACTTACTGACATCAACCGTGTCTCTCGGGTTTTTGAAATTCCATTCACAAAAGCGGAAAAATTATGTTTTATGAAAAATTCAGTTTTTAACTACCACTTAGTAGTTTCACTATTCATCAAAAATTGATGTTTTTCAGAACAATTCCAAAATTTCATCCCAAGCTATATTTCATATTCCGAATTCAAAAATGAAGTCTATTTTACCAAATTCATAACATATAAGTTGCATTAATTAATTTTATAATTAAATCCCGATGTTAAAACAAATAGCGTGTTTTTAAGAAACAATATCTATCAAAAGATTGACACTTGTTTATGTCTCGTTTAAATGTGAAATTACATACAATGACCAAAATTGTATTAAATTGTAAAAATATATTCTAAATATACTTTAAAACCACTCAAATTAATAATTTAGCACTATTAATTATTTCGATTGATTTTTTTTTAATTAAAATTTAGTAATTTTCACAATTCATCAAAATATGAAAGTTATCTGAAAATCACCAAAATTTCACCTTAGGCTAAATTCGATACTCCGAATCCAAAAATGAAGTCCATTTTGAGAGCTAAAATTTCTAAAATTTTAAAAGGTGGTTATTACTATTCATAACGGCTAGTTATAATAATATATTAATAGCATATCGTTGTTTAGTGAAACTCGGTATTGCGTACTACACACGCTATCGAGAAAGGTCGCGATTGCGTGTAATGCAAGGAAAATCAAGGATGCGTGTTGTGCAAGCTCCTTTTGGTGTAGCATACAACACAAGACAATAATGAAATTAAAAAGAATATTTTTCAAAAAAATCTCGGGGTGTTACATTCTACCCCCCTTAAAATGAATTTCACCCTCGAAATTCGTCGGGGTTATAAATGGTTTACTACATGAAAGTTTCTTTAATAGAAACCCACATCGTAAAAAGGAACACCAAAACCAATCTTTAAAAACAAAAGTATGAAACGTAACAGTTACCCAAATAAACTAATCACTGGGTTTCCACATAGGTGAAAACATGGATATGGAAGAGAAATATAACCATCATGTTCTGATGGAGAGTGGTAGAGAACATGGCTATGGAAAAGCCAGCAATCACAAAGCCATAAATTTGTGACGATCTAGGGTACCATCTGATTCATCGGATATAAGGGCACTAGGACAACATTTTTGGTTTTCAAGATCATTTCCCTAAAGTTGAAAATTTGAATTAGAATAAATACTTACTTTATTTTTGTACAATCTCACTGTTGTTCATGCCTTGAACAATTTCCACTTCATCTCTTAAATAAATGAAGTTGAATTTGTGATTCGTGAAGTGTTAGCAGATCATGTGATAGAATGACGGGTCATTCCATTTGTCTCAAACAAAAGGTTAGCAAAAATTATATACATAAGTCGATCTATATATATGGTTCCTAAAATGGACTTATACTTCATATATCATACTGCTTAATATAATAAAACTAGTTTCTACTAAACAGGGACTTCCTGTAGGCCAGTGGTAGGCGATAAAGGCCAGTCGCACTTCGGTTGTGGGTTTGATTCCCACAGCCTTGTCTGACACGATGGGCTATCGCCTGTCCTACATGTTGTCCTTTTTCTAAAACTACATTACTATAACATCACATAAATAATATCAAAAGTTCTATCCTTAAACTAACTTATTTCCAACATAATCCATTCCAATATTTAGGCTTATCCATAATACTGCAGTCCACTCTCATAATATAGTGAAAATGATTACCAGAGATTTAAAACCATCGTTGATCCCCATATATCATAAGATATGTCTTGTTGGTCACATTCCAAACATTCAAAGGCCTTAATCATGTATTCTCTTGAATATCCATTGAACCTTAGTGAAAACATGAATGCAGTTAAAATTTAACACTTTCAACATACCAAAATCCTCAAAATTCTATATACTCAAACCATGATATCCCTTAGTCCTTATATCAATCATGAGCTCATGAATACAATCAAACATCTCATTATCTTCTTATCCCTTCATTATGCGCATATCATCTACATTCCAAAAATATCTGAATAACCTTTCATGGATACTGGTACCATTAATCATACACATTCAAAACTCAAGGAAAGAAAACAGTGTAACAATCCTTAGATGTCTCTTTATTCCATTGTACCATGAGATTACTTATATAACATTACATATGATAAACATGTCATCATTACACTACATTCTTAAACCATTGACCGATTTTCAACAATTCTTTCATCTCACATATCATTTGTAGTCTCTTCATCATCATCAACATAAATACTACCCATACGACCATACTGATTCTCTTCATGAGACTTTCCCTTAGGGCATTGGTTTGCATAATGCCCGTACATTCCACATTTAAAACATTTAACCATTGTTGATGTCGTAGAAATACCATTATCCTCATCCCTGGTGTTAACTGAACCTTTTCCTTTTCACTTACTGGCTTTGTGTCCTTCTTTTCCACACCCAAAGCATCTTCCAGTTCCTTTGAAACATTCTCCTTGATGCATCTTTCCACATGATTTATGTAGGGGAAATTGAACTTTCTTTCCTCCATGATCATCATGAAACTCCATCTTTCTCTTATTAGCCGAGTCAGGAAACTTACCAAATTTTACTTTATTGATCATATTATGAGATTGCTGATTCGGCATAATAATGATGTTTGGACTTCAAAATCCCATTTCATTTGGTTTTTCATCATTCCATTCTCCATCATATCCTCCATTATCGTGAATCATCTTGTTTCCAGCCATTTTCTAAAACCCATAAAGAATAGTGGGAGAGACAAAAATCATACTAGGGAAAACAACATAATAAAGGGGGAGTACCTTCAATATATAACATCTTAGGTTTAATTCTATGATCGTTAGTGTAATTCTAGTACTATAACCTATACGTATACTTAACCTTAGAGACATCCCTATACATACCTTAGAAATTTCTCTAGGGATCTCACTAAAGTTCTCGCATCCTAGTTTCCAAAGGTTGAATAAACCTTTCCTCTGATACCAACTGTAGAGGTCTACAATTACTTCTAGTGGACTACAATTGATACCTATCAGGGCACTCCATGGGCGGCTACACCCCCTGGGCGGGACACACCACCATCCCAGTGGCAGCCATTTCCTCATGAAGCCCATGGGCGGAGAGCCATGCTTCGTCCAATGCTCACATGTGAGAGTTCCCAAGGATCGGATACATTCCTACCTCCTTTGCCTCTGATACCAACTGTAGTGACCCGAAGCTTGACGTACATGGACATTACATTACTTTTGTGCAATACTTAGTACATAAAAAAAACACACAGACAAGGATCGTAATAGTTTAGTGTCTTTGGAAACTCGGAATATAATCTTCTAATCCCGGTGAAAGATCTTCAACATCTCCCATAAATATCTTCTTTTTTTAAACCTAAAACCTTTCTTTATATCCTGGGGAAAAGTAAACATAAAAGGGTGAGCTCAAATGCTCAGTAAGGGTAAACAAAAGAAAAATAAATCACATCATATTCATAAGAACATAACTTTTGGAAATCTTAACCTGCAAAAGAGAGAATAATTTCATAACAAGGGATAAATCATAGTAGTGAAATGAAATCCCAATAAGCATAAATTAAAACATGAAACTTTGTGGCATACGCACATAATCATAGAGAATCATTTCTTGTTATTCATGACTCATTGCCAAGACTATCTTAGTGGACAAAGTCCATTTCTGAATCGAGTGACCCTCGTTTCAGTCCTGTTTCATTGAACCGGTATAACCTACCATTACAGCCATGTCTTTCTCATGAGATATAAAATCTTTACCCAATGCATTGGAGGGATATATAGGTCCCACCCATCTCATAATGATACCATTCTTATATGTGCCACAAAATCATAAATCATACATCATTGCATAACCCATGTAATAAAAATGGGATTCTTAAACAACATGACATCATAAATCAATTCATATAAGATAAAGGAATTCATAAAAATATTTCCATCACAACATAATCAAATCCATGTAATAATAGGGATAGAAACAGAACTCTTTATTATCTTAGATGGAAAATAATTTTGATAAAACACTTGAAATCCATTCTTGAGGAAAATATCCTTTCTACTTCAAAAACATTTTCCTTTCTTAACATGTCTTAAAATTTAAATCTAAAATAAGTTGATTAAAAATAAACTTGAAAACTTGTAAAGGAAGCTTCTTGGAAATAATGTTTTAAAAATCCATTCATGCCGTATAAGTTAAAAAAAACATTCTTCGTACTTTTGTCAGAAAAGTCAAAAAGTACGTCGTACGAAAAACGACAAAAGATTCCTTTCATATCCTTTACTAAAAACTACCTAAGGGTAAAATTGGATTTAAACAATTGTAGGTGGATGGAAATAATATTACATATTGAGTAAATATGAATTCGGATGATAAAATACACCCCAGTAAATACTAAAGTATAAACAATCTCGGATAAAAATGAGATTGTGATATTTTCCCTTACCTTAGGTCCGATTTTCTTTGTACGTGTCCGAAGCTCCTGTATAATGGTTTAAATAATGTTATTGACTTATTACAGAATCATACATATTGATATGATATCATATATGGTCACATTCTTAGCATCTTGTTAGTAATATTTCATTGTTACTTGTTACTCGGGTCTTTATTGCCTTTTGTTCTTATGCGTGTTTTTCCGAATAAATTCTTATTCTTCTTTTAAGGTTATAGATACCTTATATCGAGAATGTTATTAGTGTAACATATATCATATTTATTCATTCAATTCATTTATATAATAACTATGTAATGATGATCATGTAGAACGAGTCGCATCACATCGTGGAGACGGTATTCCTTACGTACGCACGAGTGATGATATCGTTCCTATGATCGTGGAATTGTATTGGAGTATATATATATTATTTCAGTATCAATATTAATTTATAATAATCATAAATAGTTACTCATTACACCATTATACTCATCCATGTAAGGTGGTGGTGGAAAATAGATTACACCACGGCGTGGAGACGGTATTCCGTACGTACGCACGCGCGGTGATTTTATTTTTTCGTAGGATGGATAGAAGGTGAATTAGGGTTGTTTCATATTTATAAAAACATATCAGTATGTAAGTAATAATGATGTTATTACTTTATCATGAAACAACTAAATAAGAAGAAGTTGAAGAAGAAAGAAATTGAAAAGATCGGTAATGGATATTACCTCTTCTTTGGAATGCCTCTTTGAATCCTCCACTTAGGGAACTAATATTGGTCTTTGAATAAGACCAGGACCTCTAGGATTATTCTAGGGAAGTGTAGAGGAGAAAATATCAGGGGTTGGCCGAGCTTGAGTGCTCAAATTGGTGTGAGGAGGAGGGGGAGGAGGTGCCCTTTTATAAGGGAGGAGAGGGGCACCTTAGGAATATCTCAAAATATTAATTTATATTAAAGTCAAAATCGGTTTATAATGGTTCCAAAGGGTCTTATTTAGAAGATAAAGTGGGGATGGGTCGAAATCCTATCAACGAATAGGATTTAGACAAGTTTAGGGTATTATTTTAGCCATATCAATTAGATTTAACTCTAAGTTAAATAATTTAACTTTTACCGTGTCTTTTTGTTTTCTTTCACTATATGGTTAATAAACTTACTATAACATTCCAAACGAACCCAAAATTGTTTATTATTAATATATATATCCTTATCTAAGTCATTGTTTCGATCATTAGATTTTTAGAAATAAAATAACAATTAATAATATAATATTTGATTTAAAAACTATTTTGTGTCAATTTTGACACTATTTGATATATGATTTTTGTGAAAGTCATAACAGAATTATATGTTCGAACCACATTGATTAAATCAACACTATTATATCATAGTAAACTAGAAAATTAGTGGAATTCATAAAAAGTCTTAAATTACATTTATTTTTTTATTTATAATATCAATTATGTCAATATTTCATTAATAAGATAATTACTGCATCATCTTTGTGTCATAAATAAATTATATTATTTGATGTCTAAAAATTAGAAATAAAATACGATTATGTAGGAAATCCTTTTATCTTTTTAATGAATATTTACAATCGAATTTATCTTATGTATTACCCTATATTAAAAATGTTTTAGTAAATAAACATTGATTTTAACTCTTTTAACTCTTCTTTGAATTAAATAATAATAAATGTCCTAATCTAATCCAAGTGGGCCTAAATGATAATATTTTACACTTAAGGTTGATTTTGGTCGAGATACACTTGTCCAATAGGATTAGGACATGTGTTAGGGTAATATTAATATCATTTTTACCCTTAATTACCCTATTTACTTTTAACCGTGGTAAATAAAAGTAAAAAGTTACTATTCACAAAAAATTATTTTCATCTCATTGAACCAAAGTTTACTTACTGACATCAACCGTGTCTCTTGGATTTTTGAAATTCCATTCACAGAAGCGGTAAAATTATGTTTTATGAAAAATTCAGTTTTTTAACTACCACTTAGTAGTTTCAGTATTCATCAAAAATTGATGTTTTTCAGAACAATGCCAAAATTTCATCCTAAGCTATATTTCATATTCTGACTTCAAAAATGAAGTCTATTTTACCAAATTCATAACATAGAAGTTTGATTAATTAATTTTATAATTAAATCCCACGGTTAAAATAAATAGCGTGTTTTTAAGAAACAATATCTATCAAAAGATTGACACTTGTTTATGTCTGGTTTAAATGTGAAATTACATCCAATGAACAACACTGTATTAAATTGTAAAAATATATTCTAAATATACTATAAAACCACTCAAATTAATAATTTATCACTATTAATTATTTCTATTGAAAATGTTGTTTTTAATTAAAATTTAGTAATTTTCACTATTCATCAAAATATAAAAGTTATCCGAAAATCACCAAAATTTCACCTTAGGCTAAATTTGATACTCCGAATCCAAAAATGAAGTCCATTTTGAGAGCTAAAATTTCTAAAATTTTAAAAGGTGGTTATTACTATTCATAACGGCTAGTTATAATAATATTTTAATAGCATATCGTTGTTTAGTGAAACTCGGTATTGCGTACTACACACGCTATCGAGAAAGGTCGCGATTGCGTGTAATGAAAGGTAAATCAAGGATGTGTGTTGTGAAAGCTCATTTTGGTGTAGCGTACAACACAAGACATTAATGAAATTAAAAATAATATTTTTCATAAAATCTCGGGGTGTTATATTGTACCTGCTGCATCATTGTCATCACTGCTATATATATTCATTTCTTTCTCAGTTTGGTTTCTGTTGTTATGCACGTTGTTACAGTTTCTACTATTGACTGTTGTTTTCCGTTGTATACCTTACCAAATGAGGGCATAGTTTCCCCACCAACTCACCAAGGCCCTCGATGCTAGTCAGCAGCCTCTGGCGTTCGGGGAAACGCTCTTGAGTTCATGTGGCGAACCGGGTACAGGGTACCAGTGGAGGTTCTATAGATTCGTTTCCTCACATATTAGACCACAAGGATCCATAGGTTTAGTATTTTGGGAATCCTAGGACCAAACATTACATTTACAATAACAAGTATAAATATTTATTTAATTCCTTCTTCTCTAGATTCTTTTGGGGACTTGAAAAATCATTAGACCATGTAGTCACCAGAGGATATACATAAAAACAGTGTGATCTAAATTCCTAGTAAGAGGATAGGGATGAAAAATATAGTATGGGGTGAGCATAATCATAAAATCATCATAAAAATTGTGGGAGGAATCATTAATGAAAGACTTGAAATGTGGAAATACATAAAAATGAAACATCATATCATACTGGTTAACTACCACATATAGTTGTGAACAAATCTATCATCATTTTCACACATCATTTCACTTTAACTCAGGATATTCATCATAGTACCCAATAAATTTGAGCTTTATGTAATTCCAGATGCACCCTTCACATCATAAAATTCATTTTATGCTATATAATTTTGGGTGCACCCGTCACATCATAACATTATAATTATCATGAATGCAACATAAAAAATGTTTAAAAAATTATAATAAATAACATTGGGAAGGAATAGGTTTCATGAAATAAGAATTCGTTCATTAACATTGGATTCCCAAAATAAAGAGGGTATAACATACATGATACAACAACCATCATCCTCGAGTGAGGAGTAAAAGGTGTGGTTTTGAAAGAATAGTTCTTTTTGAAAGAAACTGTTCAACATAATGTCTAGTAGAAAACATTTATATCCCGTAAATGGTAAGATAATGATGAAAAAATTATTTTTATGTTGTGAACATACCAAAAATTGAGTGAAAGAGGGAGAACCCAAAGAAATAAAGTTGGGTTTGTGAATATCCTCTTAACTTGTATCTGAATGCCTTCTTAACTTTAATGTACCATATAATGACATTATATTCATTAATTAAAAATTCCCTAATCTTTTATACATTAAAATGGATTACTATGGTTTCATTAAGTTCTTTTATGGGCCTCGGGATTTGTTATAGAGCATAAATTCTTTGTTTGAGAGTGTTATTTTTCATAGCTTTTATGAATAGTTTACTTGTATTCATGAACTAATGTTCATTTGAAATGTGGTTGAACATCCAAAATTGATAATATATATTATTAATGAAATTATAGGGATATAAATTATCTTACTATTAATTTGGTTACATACCTTGTGAATGAATCATTAGATGAAATTTAATGATGATCATTTTTGTTTATTTTGGGTGGTTTTTTTATCACAATGCACTTGTTTTATTTTTTCACTAAGTTTTATGTAAATAAGTTTGTTAAAGAATAGAAAATATGATAATAAATACACTTAATAAATCTATTTTAAACCATTTTATGATTTTATTGGAATCCATGAATGATTTTCACGAAAAAGAAGTGCATCACCCATTATTTAAGAAAATTAACACGTCATGGGAACAAATTTCATTATATTAGTAAAGAGTGGGCGGGAGGAGTATAATGAATAATATTCCATTAACATGATATAATACCATTATATAAATATTAATGGAGTTATGATGAAATTTGGATAATAGAACTTGAGGATAATATAAGAGATATAAATAAATTTCAAATGAAAATGAAAGAAAGGATAGAGAAGAATCCGCTCCTGAATCCTCTTTTAGAGATCCTAATTAAAGAGCCTTTTCTTGGATTTTTGATGAGGAAAATAGATCATGGTCATGGGGGAGGGGATAGTTATTTTATTTGGTCATATTTTAGTCAATTATTTATGGTTTAGAGGTGTGAAGAAATGGGGGTGTGAATGGTGGTATCCAGAGTGGAGGGGAGAAGGGTTTTCTCAATAAAATATTCATTAATTTATTATTTCTCTACAAGAAAAGTAATTTAAAATCTTACATGACTATTTATAGTAATTTTTTCATGTGAATATGAACCAATTGGGCTTACATAATAATAAAATCATACTTGACTCTATAATTAATGTATGTAACTTATTTTGTAAATTATGGTATTTCAGTATTCATAAAAAATTATTGTATTTCAAAAAAATCCCAAAAATAAACACTAACCATTTTTTGACATGTAGAATTTAAAAATGAAGTCCATTTTTAGAAAATAATTATATAAATTCAATAAATTTTATTTTTAATTAAAATCATAATTTAAATGAAAAATATAGTTTCTAAAATTAAAATTGATTTTATAATGCCTTCGAAAAATACATAAGGTATTATAAAATTATCATAAAATTAGAATAAATAGAATTTTTAATTTCTGAAAAAAAAATTATGAAAAAAAAATTCATTTAAATTAATTAATTAAATATAATTAATTTTTTATGATTTAAAAAAATACCAATACTTTTACTAAGGTCAAATTATCACTTATAAGATGCAAAAATTTTATTTAATCATTCATTAGTATGGTTGCAATTATTTTTTATGACATAGTAATAATTAGGATCATATTACTATTCATAAGGGTATGTTACTATTCATATGGTTATGTTACTATTCACCAGAAATTATGTATCTTATATTAGACTCCAAAAAACATCTTGAATACAACTTTCTATGTTAGATTTTCGATATTCGAAACATAGAAGCAGAAAAACTATGTTTAATGGTCCCATAATATTTAGTAACATTATATTTTATTGTACTTCTTAATGTGATTATACTATAAGGAATAATTATAAGAACGGAATTTCATTGATAATGAAATGGGTAGTTACATCAATCCTATCAGCATGGTCAACCATATAAGTGGGTGATGAAAAGAAAAAACAAAATCATTCTTTTTTCTGGATGTTGTGGTCCACTTGTATACATGGATAGTGCCATTGGTTTCTATGGAATTATAGAATTGAATAATATGTTTTATTATTTTGGAATCATAAACATGATATATATATATATATAACATAGTAATTAATTAAATATGCCATTTAGAACATCCTTTTAATGCGGTTATGTAAAATTAAAAACACTGTGTTGTGGGGGTGATAGTCTATAGAATGAGTGTGTGGATGTTTAGTTATTCTTAATTGAAAAAGGAAAAGGAGATTAATGATTATTTAAAATATAACAACAAAAGTATGTACATAAATAAGACATATGTCATTGTAAATGTGTACCCACTGGTTTTTGGTATGTAACATTTACATGATGCATTTCATGGTTAGGAAGTGTAATGGTGAAGGTTGGGAGATTTTGGGGAACTCTAAATAAGTTTTTAGGGATAATGTAAATTCAAATGGGTTGGGCAATATTTGTCTAAAATCTCTGGGTATCATAGGATTATCTGTTCATTATTTCAGTGTTGAGACAGTAGCTTCAGCATGTTTTTATCATGGTTAGGGTGACCATGTGAGGAGGTCATGTAGGGGTTTTCTTATGGTAGTATCTAATTAATGGTTAGTGCATGGTTTTTCTAATCGTATGGTCCAACTGTGCGCAGGGAAAAATTAGGAACCTATTTTTTCGGATCTTACTCATGGATAATCCAACATTCTCATTTTTCCTCTTAAATGGACCAAATTCAATATTTCTCCCCATTGAAGTTTGGGGATCCTCTCAAAAGAATTTTGGAACTAATCTAGAGCCCTACCTAGGTTTTTTAAGGCCAATTTACATGGTATGTTACGTTCCTCACCATTTTGGTCTCATTTCATAGATCTACTTAGACCTAATTCTCTTATCCTTATAATTTTTCTTATCTACTCATTTTATAGGTACATATTTGTTGGGGGATGCCAGATATGATGATATTTGGGTTCGTTGGTGTTAGGAGAATAGATTTAAGGCTGTTTTTGTGGAGTTTCATCCGGGTTGCGTGAGTTTTCATTATCCCTTGTCAGTTTTTGTCAAAACCTTCAAGGTATGCATATTAACACTCTAAAAATCCTTCTAGAATTGATTGTATTGGTTTTAAATTGGTTTATTTGAATGAAATTTATTTTTAAAATCATTAGACACATATTCTTGAGTGATTATTTATGACTTTGTGTGAAATTGACTGATCATGGGGAATTGTTGTTCAATGTGATTTAGTTTCTTCAATTTAAAATGGTGATTTTAATTTATATATTTTCTTTAATATATAAATATTTTTTCGGAATGGGGTTTTTGAAAAAAAAATGTGTTTTATTGAAATGGTTTGGCAGAGAATTTTTTTGGATGAAAAAATTATTTTTAATAAAAAATGGTTATATTGAAAATGTGGTTTGGCCTGATCCTTGAACATATTGGTGTGTGAGTTCATCTTTCATATATGGTTTTTGGTTTAAATATGACCTTGTTCTTATTTCTGAAGGGGTAATGTCACATGGAAATAATTACCTTGTGATGACTTGGTAGATCGATGAGAAACTGCTCATGAATATGGAACATTCATCACGTAGCATGAATGGTTGGTTGGGTGATGTGTGGAATGGATGGCGTATGCCAAAGGAATATAAAGAAATTATTTTAAATATTTTTTATTGGTTTGTTGAAAAATAACTTTCTATAAAATCTGTTTCTATTTTACTTTTATTTTATTGGTTATATATGGTTTTGGAAACTTATTTATATGTAGTTATAAATTTTTTTTAGAAATTATTTATTACAAACTATTTTATGTAAAAGTTACAAAATCTTTGATCACAGTTGCATGATTAGGGAAGTAATTGGGAAAAAACTACTAGGTTTTATACTCACCCCTACTTTGGCACTATGGTTCTTTTTCATATTCTATCTTTTAGGACCTGGAAAAAGGAAATGTATAAATTGTTTTTAACACCATATCGTGATACTTAGGTTGTTTGGTGATTGTGGAGCTTGACGCTTTGGGATAATTGTGTCTTATGGTATTTGGGGAGTATTTACTTTTCATTCCACTATTATATTTGATAATTTTATGGTCTTACACTCTTTCACACTTTGGAGTGGTTTTGATATGAATAAAGTATCTATGGTGTCTTTCTTTTGTTCATGCATCATTTAGTGAGTGGTTTGGTTATGGTTTGTCGATTTAGTGGTTTATTTCATAATGGATAAATCATCCCAAGTTGTATTTGAAACCCTTCAGTATGTATTTCCAGCCTTTGGCATCTTGTGAATGTATCTTAAGGCCTATTAATGATTCGTTTCATTCTAAAGCCAAAGGTAATAAGCAGGTCATTACTAATGGTATCAGATTGATCGGTCATTTCCTAACAAGTATTTTTTAGTTTCTTGATCATAGAGTTGATTAATCATTTTCTAGTCATTGGGATGTGATCTTAGAAAGGAGTCGGATTTTCAAAACATGAAATTTATAGCATAAAAGGATGTAGAGAACACATTTATGTTCAACTTCAAGTTTCTATACAGTCAGGTACATATTTGTTTCAGACACACATATATGATTTTTGAATAACATTGTCAGGGGTATAGCAAATGAGATGAACATGACATGCATTGTAGAGGAACAAGTTTCAACTAGGACTACATTTTTTTGAGTATTGATATCTGATTTGTACAAATGTGTGAATTTTTAAAAAATGAAAAAATTATTTTCAAAATGGAAGACTTTGAGAAAAGGAATGATTGATGTATTTTAAAAAATGGTTGATTTTCAAATGAAAGAATTTTTTTTAAAAAATGTATGAACATAGAAATGGTTTTGATTGGAAAATAATGATGTGATAGTTCATGTAATAGAATTTGAAATTGTAATCTGTCAGTTTCTAGGGAGTGAGACCTTCTTTGATTATTGTATATTTGGAAAATGACACCTAGTAGGCCTCGTTGAAACTAACCAGAAGAAAATGGAGAGAACATGGTTTCACCAATACCTCATGTCAACCGATATTTGTTTTAATGTATTTTCCAAGAAGTTCAAGGTGTCGATACAGGTAACTAGAGGGATGATCCATAGCATGTGGATCATTCCATCCAGTTCATGAAGTAGAATCCACCCATCTTCTAGGGTGATTCTTAAATGAAAAGGCATAAGCCTGGATGAATAGGATAAATCATATCTTTAAATTCATCGAAACCCCAATGTAACTAAAATTCATGTAATCCTAGTATATTCTTGATGATATTGCATTCTATTGGTGGGAGCAAGTGTTTCATGCCAATGGGGATCATGTCCTATGTTGTGAGGATTTTGAAGAATGTTTTAACAATAAATTCTATCCTCACACGTTCAAGATCTATATGATGAATGAAATATTTAGCCTATAGTATTAGAAACTCTTTTTCATGGAATATGCAGCTAAATTCATGCATTTAGTATAATTTTCACCCAATGATATATCGAGTGAATCCCTGAAGGCCTGCATCATCAAATAAAGGATAATAAAAGAAATTAAATAAAATATTATGGTGGTATGTATTATAGATTATATAGAGATGGTAATCTAAAGAAATGTTGATAAACATGACTTCTCATGAGCTATCGATGTAGGAAGTATGATCGTACCTATAGGAAAAGGTGGGAACTTGAGTGTTGGGAGATAGAGGAAGAGGGAAACCTATTTCCAAGGTAGAAGAGGAACTCTAAATTAGACAGTTGAATTAGTAAATCTTTTTCCACGTCCAAAGTCCCATGGGGGATGCTACAAATATGGTTCCACTGACCACATGAAGTGAGAATGTACAAAAACAGTAAGATAATTCCATAAATGCAACAAGAAGAGACATCTTAAGAACTCATTTGTATTACTTTGAGGCTAGGTGATCGAGACACATATTAGGAGTCACAACCATTGTATGATTTGATCGGGTGAGGAAAGCTGAATCAAAAAATTCAACAGAGTAGAGATAGACATGGTGATTATCAGAATACCATAACTTTATAGTAAGGGAAATCACAACAAGGGAATAAAGAGCAGAGTGTATCGATGAATAAATTGTAGAGAGTTGAGTAGATGATTGTTGATGAACAAGATATATAATATTCATTTAGGGGTATGATTATTTTGAATTATTCCTTTTCCCAAGTGTAATTTGATACTAGTTCATAATATTCCTTCATTTCTTCTCGTATTGTTGACCAGCTATGTTCAAAACATGAAATTATTCCTTCTGTGTTAAAACTTTAAAGACCTATTTGTAAAAGGGAATTTAAAGCCTTTGTGTTTTGATCATGTGTAATAAATATGTATGGATTTGAGATGAATTGGGACTTATGGATATTAGAGATGTATATCTATTATGTAATCCTTAGTATGGATTTTTTGACAATGTTTAATGGTCACATCGACTGTTATAGAAAAACAAATTAGTTTCCTGACTGAGGATGACACTGATCATCTCTTCATAGGAGAGAGGGTAGCTATGGAAGGTGTTATGAGCTTGTTGGAAAAAACAATAGGAAAAAATCCCATTAGTTGGAATAAATGCCCTTGGAATCGATGGAAGTGATTGAGGAAGATTGTTTTCTAGTAGTTGTGGTTCAATTTTTTAGATGACCGTCCTAGGAAATTATCAGGGTCAACACCTCTAATGGAAGCGGAGTTTTTGATTGATCTATATTGAGGGAACATTCCTATTTCCCTTCCATCATATATAATGACACCATCAGAGTTTAGGGAATTGAAACTGTAGTTGTAGGTGCTATGAATATAGGGTTTCATTCGGTCGAGCACGTCCCTATGAGATGTATCAGACTAGTTTGTGAAGAAAGAATATTTAAAACTTTAGCTATGCGTTGATTATCGTAAGATTAACCAAATTACGATAAATGAAAGGTATCCACTTCCACACATTGATGGCATGTTCAATCAATTGAGGGTATCCCAGTGGTCCTATAAAATTGACTTGCAATCTGGATAACATCTATTCAGAGTTTAGAAGTACGATATTTTGAAAACAACCTTTAAAAGTAGATATGGCTTATACAAATATCTTGCCATTCCATTCATTCTAACGAATGAACCAACGATCTTCATGGATTTTATGGATTGGATATTGTTGAGATAACTGGATTTTTTTGGTGGTGATGTCAAAGACAAGGGATGAAAATGAGAAACATGTGGTGATATTTTTGGGAATCTCCAGAGACCATCATTTGTATGCTGAATTCTCAATGTGTAATTTTTGGACATAATAGTTATGATTTCATGGACATTTAATTTCTCAAAATGGTGTTTTAGTGGATCCAAAGAAGACAATGGTTGTTATCTCATGGATACCACCGAATATTTTCTTTTAGATAATATGTTTTCATAGTATATCTAACTACTACTAATTCTTTTCGCATGACATATCATGACTGTTTTCACCAATGAAAGCTCTGAAAAAGAATAATTCCATATTCCAATGGACCGAGGAATGTAAAAAGTACTTCCAAGAGATGAAAGTTCTACTTAAATCAGCACCCATATTGATTTTTCTATAGTCATGGTAGGGGTACATGGTGTACAATGATGATTTATTAACTTGGATGTGATCTATTATCATGCAAGGAGACTATGATGTGGCTTACGGTTCAAGGAAGTTGAGGGTTCATGAGAATATTTACCCAACTCAAAACATGGAATTACATGTAGTTATCCATTCATTAAATAATTTTAGTCACTATTTCTCTAGTGATATATTTTCCGAGTTCACAGATTATAAAATATTCTATGACGTCTTCTCACAACAGGAATTTAATCTGAGGAAAAGGAGACGGAGGTAGTATTTCCAACTTTTTGACTTTGACATGTGTATACACTGGGTAATGGTTATTGGGTGGATGATGTAGTAAGCAGAAAGTCATATGAATAGTTGAAAAAAGAACATTTATATAAATGTAAGTTGATGTCGGTCCTTGTAGAATATCATGTTGAATTATAAAACTGAGGTGATATTGTGGTTCTATTTTCAGTTTCTAGCCTTCCTGATTTTGTAAATCTGGTAAAAGGGGAAAGAAATATAATGAAGAATGTCTAGTTATGACATCAAAACCCACTGGTTGGGAGACCAATGAGGGAGGGAAATTTAATGTGGGTTCGGTTTGGTGTCTTAGAGATCTGGTGGTGGTACCTATGAATTTGGAAGATCTATCACTTCATGCATACCACCATTTGAGATTGGTAGCACATCCAGGAACATAAAAGATGTATATGGTGTTGAAGGTACAGTTTTAGTGCAGCGGTACCAAAAGGAATGAGTCTGAGGATGAATCAAGGTACTTTACTTGTGATTAGTTAAATGTAGATCATTTGAGACTAGCAACAATATTGTAGTATTTTCTGATTCTAGTGTGTAAATGGGATAAAATAGCTTTGGATTTTGTTACTGGTCTCCTTAGAATGGTTCAGAAACATGATTCACTATGAGTGATAGTGGATCATATTACCATGTCATCCCATTTCATCCCTATTCATGAAACTTGTATAGTGAAGGATCAATCCAAAATCTATATCGATGAAGTGTTCAAGAGACATGGAAAACTAGTTTAAATCATTTCAATTAGATATCTGAGGATCACATCTCATTTCTAGAAATAAATACTGAAATCCCTTGGGACTCAGTTGACTCTGAGAATGAAATATCATCCTTAGATAGATAGACAGTCTAAGAGGACATTACGAATTTTGAAAGACATGTTGTGGGATTATGTAATTGATTTTGGTGTCTCATGGGAGGAGCATGTACCCTTAGTGGAGTTATCATACAATAACAGCTATCAGGCCTCAATACATATGGATCTGTTTGAATCATTGTATTTCTCGACAATTCTAGGTAGAAAAAAGTGTGACATCACTAGTTGGGCGAAATTATGTCCATGAAATAACAGATAAGATTCAGTAGTTCAGAAAGTGGTTGGATATGGCTCACATTGTCCATAAATATTTTGCAGGTCATCACCGAAGACCAGTGTGATTCATTATGATTGATAATGTGTTTCTGAGGATCTATCCAGGACTTAGACATCGTCTTTTTGGGAATAAAGGAACGTTATCTACAGTAAACATTGGCCCTTTTGTGATACTATAATGGGATGGAGAGGTGGATTATCAGTTGGCATTAAAAATATGGTTATTTTTTGTGCATAATTTTTTTCACGTATCTCAGTTGAAGTTGTAACAGATGGATCTTCACCTTGTGATCAGATGGGATCACATTGACCAGGATTTGGATGCTTTGTTGGTACATATCCTGGTGCTGATTCTCAATAGGAAAGGGAATTTCATTCATGGAAAAATCATTGGTCTAGTACAGGTATTATGGAAACATGGTATGCTTAAGGAAGAGACATGGGAACGTGAGAATGAAATGAAAGAGCTATGGATGGAATTATTTCTTTGCAGTAAGTGTTTTCTACTTTCTGGGGATGGAAAAACCAATGGTGGGGATAATTTAGTACCCTTGTTTCTAGTATGCGGCACTTAAAGGAATCCTTTTATGGTTATAATGTTTGAGGGTGAAGTATTGGAGAGTTAGGTGACCTGTAACTATGTTTTTGGGGTTACAGTAGATGTGCACGGGCAATGCATGGTTTCACTAAACCAAGAGAATATCCCAGAAGAAACCCTGTGCAGTTCTAGTTCTGAGGCATTTGCTTCGAGATGGTTTGAAAATGGATAGACAGACCATGCGAGGAGGCCATGCATGGGTTTCATTATCGTAGTATAAATTATATGGTTTGTCAATAAAATTTAGTCTTACTGTGCATAAGGAGAAGGTAAGATCCTATTTTTAGGATCATACTTATTGTTTCTCCTACTTCCTCATTTTTGCTCCTAATTTATTTTTTTCTCCTAAATGACTATAATTTGATATTTGTCTCTGTTGATGGTTATGAACCTCTAACAAGTGTTTTGGAACTAATCCAATTCCCTCCTTGGAGTTTCCAAGTCTGATTCTCACGCTAAGTGATGTTCTTCACCATTCTTATCTCGTGTCATACATATACATAGATATAAATCCCCTCTCCTATTTAATTTTCAGATATATGTATTTTAAAGGTAGATCTATTTCTAGGGATTCCAAATATGATGATATTTGGGTTCATTGAAGGAAGGAGAAGATATCTATTTCCTTTTTGGGAGTTTCAACCCAGTTGTGTGGGCATTCTTCTTCTGTTGTTAGTTATTGTCAATATATACAAGGTAGGTGGATTCACCCTCAACTCCTCAGTCTATAATTTATTATCACAATATCAAATAAGTTTATTTTAATTGAATTTATTGTGAAAATCATAGGACGAATCTTATCTAGTGATGATTTGTGGTTTTGGTTAAAATTGTGTGATCTTGGTGAATTGTTGTGAAAGTTATTTAGTTTCAATATTTTTAAATTTTGATTTGAATATGGATTATATGGATTATATAAATGGTTATGGGGAATGTTTTTCTCATTAAAAAGGTCATTTTATTGATTTTTTTTTTCATAACAATGTTTTTGTATGAAAAAGGGTTTTTAATAAAAATGTGGTTTTATTGAAAATGAGTTTTGGCATGATCCTTTGTTATATTGGTGTGGGAGTTCATATTTAATATTAGAGGCTTGGATGAAATATGACCTTTTTCTTTGTGCTAATTGGTTAATGGAACATGGGAGAATATACCTTGTGATGACATGTTAGATCGATGATAAAATACTCAACTGCATGGAACTATTACCGGTTAACATGCAAGGTTGGTTGTGTGGATGTGTGGAATTGGTTGGGTATGCCAATGGAATATTGAGAAATGGGTTTAAATCATTTTTAGTTATTTTTATGGAAAATTAACTTTATGGAATATTGTTTTCAATCTCAATTGTATTCTTTTAGTTATAAACGATTTTGGAAACTTGTGTATATGTATTTATAAACTATTTGGAGAAATATTTTATTATAAACTAATATATATAAAATAAATTAACCTTTTATCCTAGGGTCATGAGTAGGGAAGTCATTTGGGATAATATACTGAGAGTTATAATCACAACTAATTTGGATGTTTTTCTCTTTTGACGATTATATATTTCAGGACATGGGAAAAGGTAATGTATGACATGTTTTTAGCACCACCTCATGAAACATGGGTTATTTAGTGATTGTGGAGAATGGAGCATGTGTAGTAAGGAATCTTGTGGTATTTAAGTGGTCTATAGTTTTTCTTCTAATGATAACTTTGATAGTTGATTGGAATTCCATTGTTGAACACATTCGAGTGGTTTTGATATGAATAACATATTTTTTTGTCTTGAATTTTTTCATAGATCATGTATTGAATGATTTGGTTTTTGTTTAATGGTCTAGTGGATTATTTCATTCAAGGTAAATCACCATCCACTTGTATTTTAAAACCTACAACATTTATTGCAAGACTTTAGCATCTTGAGGATGTTTTTTAAGGCCCATTAATGATTTTTTATTCTCAATTCAAAGTGAATAATTGGGAACATACAATAGTTTTGTATTATTTGGAAACTAGATACATAATTGTAATCCAAATTACACTTTCAAACATAAAAATAAAAAAAATAATTGAGCCTATCATTATTCAGCCCTTATGTAACCCCACATATCAGTCATAACATACTTCCCAAAATCATTGTAAAAATGAAACATATAAAATGGTTACCTTAAATTCTTTTAAGGGTAAGAATACTATGGATGTTATGAGTAGATATGGAAGAAAAATATATAAAGGTATAACTTAAAGACATGAAATTTAAATAATATTTTGATATTGGATGTATAACCATGGATATTCTAAATAATAAAATAATACCATTAAACAATAACAAATATGGAATGCATAATGTTAGATATCAACCCTATCAACATCTACCATTAAGCTATTTACTGTCATGATATATTATAATGACAATTTATTTTTTTGGGTAAAATGTCAGCTACTTTATGTCAATTACTATCATCCTAACAGATTAAAAAATGCTTGGAAACAAACACGAAGTGTTTGTCGCCATCTAATTTTATCTCATGAGACATACTGATTCATTGATGGTCTATCACAGTCCCAACCTATCACTTACTATGTAAAATAAATTTTTCATATGAAAATTTTTAATAATAAAATACATAAACATTTTAATTGAAAATCTTTCCTAGTAAATGTTAATACATTAACCATAAACCAGGAATGGAATAAAAATAGCTCATCCATGGTCAAATTGGTCATAAAAACATAAATAAAATATGGTATATTGTATGATAAGAGATAAAATTCAATTATTTACCAGATATAAAAAATTACTTTTACATAGTTGAAGATACTTTTAAATGAGATCATTGAACAATTCTTCCGGAAAATTATCTTTAATCATCCCAAAGTGTCCCATAATAATTTGAAACATTTAAATCATAACCCCTATGATGTAATAAAATTAACTGAATAATATTATATCATGATTAAACAGAGATTAATGATATTATATATCAAATTAATGTTCATACACCACACACATGGAATAAGTGGTCAATAAGGCATTTATCTAATGGATGAAAATGTGAGATGAGAAAACCCTTACCTTGTACGTTCCTTTAGATAAACGTTATTTAATATCCTATATAATGGTTTTAATAATGTTATTATCTTATACGATAACTATAATAAATATTTATAATATAATATATTTTCTTTTTATAATATCTCATTAATAATTTGTTAACAATATTTAATTATTTTTATAATTTTTTGTGTTAATAATGTAGTTCATATTTGGTATATATTTATTTAGAATAATAAATTTTATATGGAGATATGAATTGAAATATACCATTCAGGGAGATGGTAGGTCGTACGTATGCATGAATGTTACTTCCATTTCATTATCATATTAAAATAGTGTGAGATAAAAGGTATATATTTATATTATAATTAAAGTATAATAATTATTTCATATATTTTACATATTATTCTTAAAACTAGCTATTATACATTTAATGTATAACGTGAATGAATCACATTGTTTAGAGGATACTGTAGTCCACACTTTCTAAAATGATGTTATCATATTTACAAAAAATGGAATGTATAAAGGTATGTATTATAAAAAAAATACAAAAAACAATTACATAAATATAATATATATATCATATAAAAACATCATTGACATCATAATTACAAAAAATTATTTGAGTTAAGGGGAAAATGATTGACATTGTTCTGTGAGGCGGTAGTACGCCATACACAAACGATATGTTCATTATCCATTAGATGGAAGCGTGTGCAATTGTAGGTACAAACTGTAACAAAAAGTCATCGTGGTATATTTAATATACTGGTTTTATTTTATAATTATATAATAAAAATAATTTAATGGGTTTATGGAAGAAATGAAATAAAAATATTCATTGATATATGTTAACTTTTATTCATCAGAATTCCTTTAATTACTTCTTATGTGAAATATGGTAGTTATTTTGGAAGAACCAAAACATATATAACCTAAATAAGGATGTTTTGAAGAGAAATGGGCTGGTTTATGTCAATATATATGGATCAAATTGGTGTGATGAAGTGAGGGTGATGGTACCCTTTTATAATTTAAGTGAGAGGTACTTTTGGAAATCCTCCAAATATTAAAATATTAGAAGGCTATTATAGAGAATAAAATTTAAAAATGGCCTATAAATTCTTATTGTAAAACATTATAGGAAATGTCTTATCCCATTATTTATTATTTAACATTTTTAGGATTTTTAAATAATTTAATTATATATTAATTCAATAAAATATCATTATTGGAAAATATGGTACTATTCATTATATTTTATTTTAAATACATCATGAAAAATTATTAATTATAATATTATGATTTAAAACATATATAATATTACCTATATATTTAAAAAAAATAATTATTTATGTTAAATCATCGTAAATTTATCAAGAGTAGTAGTATTAAAATAAATTATTTTATTTTTTGTTTAATTACATAAATAACATATTGTATTCTATAATATTTTAAGGTAATTATATAATTTGTAAAAGTTAAAAAAATAACAAAAAAATCCATTAGGATCAAAATAGAAATTTCTTTTCTTTCATATCTTGATTTTTTCATATTCAGACACAAAAAAGAAATTAAATACAAAGGGAGCAGAGTTTTTGGAACTATCATTGATTGATATAATATATAAGTTATTTTCATGGAAAAAATCCATTAAACAACCCAAATTATATCCTAAAGTGATAAGGGTATAAAAAAATTCATCCAATATTTTTTGTAATTTTTTATTTTATTTTTTAATCTTTATGTTTTAGTTTTAACCCTTATTTAACCGCTTTCACTCTTACTGTGATATCTGATAATTTATACATTAAGGCTTAATATAATTACTATGAAATATAAAATGACCACTAAATTAATCATTTATGACATTGTGATACTTATCAAAAACATTGGATGAATATTTCTTACATATATATTTAATATCATATAATAATAAATTTTTTATTTTGAAATATCAGTAATGTAAATTTTAAAAACAAACATTAATTTTTTATACAAAAAATAAAAAAAATTAAAAAAATTAAAAAAATACATTAAAATTTTAATATTATGTAAATGTAGTCAATAAATTTTTTGGAGGACATTAAATTTCCCAATTTTAATTTATTTGAAAATTTTTAACATCATTTATTTTAATCTTCCATTTATTAAGAAATTATTGCATCATCATTATGTCACAATTTTATGTATTTATTTATTTACTAAAATTAATACATAAATTACCATGATTTAGCTAAATATTAAGAATATCTAAATACTTTTTATAGTTGGATATACCTTTTATATGACACTATAACAAAAATATTTATCTTCTTAAAAAATAAGTTTTGATAAAATTTACTTTTCTGTTAATATAACATAATAAATATTACACACTCATCCATGTGGACTCAAAATGGTTATAATATCTTAAGAAAGTTTATTTTAGTCAAAAAAAACTAATCCAATTAAAATACTACAAGTAATAGGTTAATTTTATAATATTAATAATATTAATTTTACCCTTAATTACCCGATTTAACCTTAACCGTGGTAATAAAACTATTATGATATATACTATTCATATACCCTAAAAAATAAGCCTATTTATATAATATGACAAAATAATTCCAATTATAGGATATATTATTCAAAATTCAAAACAAATTATTTCCATAATTTAATTTAATATCAATTTTTTAATTGGGTGAGAGAATAAGTTTACCGTTTAAAACGTGAAAAAGATTACATCATTTTAATATCTAAATTTTAGGTAAAATTGATGTTAATGACCTAAAATGGTATAAATGATAACAAATAATAATAATTTTAAATTACTTTAAAACCATTCAACAATATAATTTAAAACAGTAAATTTTTTTGATGAAAAAATGTTGTTTTCAATTAATATTTAGTATATTTAACTATTCATCAAAAAATTAAACTTATCGGAAATATACCAAAAATTAATCCAATGTAATTTCATATAATCCAATATAAAAGATGTATTTTTTTCAATTAAAATATATTATAGTATCTGAAATTGGATTTAGAATAATTTCACCATTAAAAGTTGGTAAAACTACCTTTATAAAAAATTATTGGTTTTTATATGTAAAATTGGGTTCATTCTTTTCTAATTTATATTAAATATATTGAATGAATGTCAATAATATTATATTGAGTATATATTATATTAAAATCATTCAATAATTTTAATTAATTTAATTTATTAGGATAAAATGACTATTTAGGAATAAAAATTATAATGGCCTAGCCTTTTACACATATTATTATATGATTTTAGGTATAATTAATAAGTAAAAAATAACAAGGATCACAAAGACTTGTGTATTTTGAATATTAGGTACATAAAACAGAAAAAATTAAAAAACATTAAAAAATATTTTATTTAATCTTTATAATGAGCATCTAACTCAATTTTATCCTATGTATCTACATAGGATAACCTAGAGAATACTTGAACCAAATGGATGATCTAAAAATCCCAGTAAAAGAATATGCATAGGAAAAATACAAAATACATGGGTTAAAATACATAACATGATGACGTATAAAGAAAGTGACATAAATAAAAATAAATAATAATAACATTTATAACATGGGATCCTATAGCCATGGAATCATAAGAATGTGGAATAAACATATAACATGATATAAACGTGAGTTGAGGATAACTACAATGACAATATCACATGATGGACAAAGTATCTCAAAGGAATCTGGTTCACTCCCTTCTCGAAAATGATGTCCCATGGGACTAAACATTAGACGATGAATTTTAGTCATATCCATGTGCACTCATCATAAATTTTCACTAATATGTAGGTCACATGAAGAATCATTCATATGTAATAAAAAACATAAGGGTCACCCTTGGAAAGAATTGGGTATCACAATAATATCAAGAGGCATAAAAAAGGAATATCAAAATGGTGTCCATGAAAGAATGGATTTAAATCATACATGGACATTCATAAGGTAAAATAGGCCTAGATCATGATATTTGATAGAAAACTGTAGTGAAACCTTATAAAAATAGTGTTTATGAAACTTTATAAAATAAAACATTTTAATCTTTTTTAAGGAAAAAATGATAAAGAGCATTTTAAATGAAAAAGGTAAAATATTTTATTTAAAACAACATATATTTTCATCATAAAATTATATATATAATAATAATAATATGATTTATTATCAATGATCCAATCAATCCCGAATTTGATGTCAAGATATTTCATATCAAGTATTAGAGAACTCCATGTAAGATAAACAGCTCATAGAGAGAGGTCACAAGTGAGACTATAAAGACTATACATTGTTTTCATTCTAAGGTGTGTAGTAATATATATTAAAATAGATAAAATCCCCCAAGGAATATTATGTAGATTATAGATATCGGTTGAAATAAATGTGTGAGATGCACCAGTATCGAATAGAGCTGTCACTAAAGACAAATCTATTTAAATTTTTCCTCCCCTGATAAATGTACCCATATCATATTCCTCTAGAAAAACTTCCACTTCGTGATGATTCTTCATTCCAAATGCTTGTGGTTGGAATAATTTTGTACATGATGAATTTGACTTCCCCATAGTTTTTGGAGGATGTGATGATTATAATCGACTATGTAGAGTGGAAAAGTTTTGTAGGACTAAACATTCAAAAGAGATACATTTCTTGGGAATATTAGTGAAAATATTCTTGTAATGGCCTAGGTTTCCACACTTATTGGAAATCAATAAAATTTATCCTAGAACAACAGGACTTATGGAGTAACCCTACTGCCATGAACTTTTGTGAGAAGCATCAAACTTTTGTGTTCCCTTGAAGTAAATCATGATTCCATTTGGAGAAGAAGGATCTTCCATCAACCCGGACATCCCAACCAATTCCATAAAAACCATTATCACCTTTTCTGACACAACTTCATATGTTGGTAGATTTAGTTGAAAAAACCTTGAAAAATTATTTTATTGAATCTCTAACTTGAACTGTCAATCCTTGATCCTCTCATTAGATAAAATCTCAGGCGCAAATTGCATTATCTCAGCAAAGTGCATTGTATAGTTAGTCAATGTTTGGTCAACCTTATCAATCGTGAAAAAATTTACATCATTAGACTACACCATTGACTTGGGATAAAACTACTCCATGAAAGGAACATTTAATAGATTCTACTCTAAGACCTAATGTTTCTTCGTTGTCATCATTGTGTCCAACCAACTTATGCTCGGTCCATCAATCATGAAGGTGGCACACTTTACCTTGATCTCATCTATTGTCTCCAATAACAAAAACATATTATATCCTACCAAATAATTCTTTAGTGAGTGGGGGATCTATGTATCCTTTTAAAACTAGTGGTTTATAGTGAAGGAACTTTGGAGAATTATTTCAATGATAATCCCCTTGAGGTTACTAAAGTAGAGCTGGAGTGGGTGCTTGAGATGGATTAATTACTAGAGGTTGTACAGTTCACACAATCACCACAACTATACTCTGGTTTACTAGAGGACTCACTCTCTGAGGTTTAGTAGCATCCCCTTCTTGGATCAGACTCACCTATATTCTCAATGGAATGGTGTTAGACAACATCATTGGACAATAATGAAGGCATTACATATTAATCATACAAATAAATGAGAGAAATATTTTCCTTAGTAGTACAACAGAAATTATATTTAATTCACTCTATCCAAATCAAAATAGGTAAAACACTATAACTATTCCACAATATTTCTTTATCTAACCACTCATGGTGACTTAAGGTTCATTGTAGTGAGATCTCGACATACACTCATTTTCAACTACTTCCTAAGTCTGGAAAATATTTCCCAATGCCTACTAACTTTATTTCAAAATATCAACCACCCTCTGATATAATCTGGTCACGAAGTAGCCCGGGTACCCTGGTAATTAGATAACTAAGATAGACCAGACATAGCCAAATGGTCATTCCTTATCCCCATGGGTCGGAAACTAGCACCTATCAACATACAACATGAAGGTGGGAATTATTTTCCCACTAATTATCATGTGATATAGATTATAAAAGTTATCATGGGATATTTATATGTTTTATTGAAGGATAATTATCATAATTTTCAATTGATAATATCATATAATTTTCATTTATAATCCCCCCAAATTATTAAATTACAATTTCAATAAAAATTTCAAATTTTTGATCATATTACCAAATTTAATATTTCAATAAAAAATTTGAAATCATCCATGATAGATAAAATGTTATCTCATCTAATATTTTATTCAGTAGTTCTTGAAATTTAAAATGAATGATAAAATATTATTTCATGTAAAATTTTAATCGGTACTTTTTTAAATTATCTCAGAGAATGATTTTATCGTGGCATGTGTTAATTTTTTCAATTGAAATAAAATTACTGGTGCCGGATCTCAGAACCCATGATGAATGTCAACCATTGGTGTGTCGACGTTTACAATAATAAGTCCATGATGAGGTGTATTGAAACACAGATAATGGATTATATTTTTTTCTGTCATCGACAACCTTAAGGTAGGCGTTTCTACCTCGATTAGCCAAATTGATTAACCATGAATTTTGGGATTTATTTCAACAATTGATTTAAATTAAATTGATCAACATTAATTTAATTGATTAAATAAAAATGTAAGTCCATTAAATTGGGGGTTTTGAAATGGTTTTATATTGGGATATTAGAAAACCCTCAATTCCATTTAAATGAGGTGTGTTTTATAGAAATTTCTTAATTTAAATTTTATATTTGATGGAATTTATTTCAATAAAATTGTTCAATTTAATTGTGGATGAATAGTGAAGGGATGGAATTTTATTTGAATGGATTTCAATATTTTTAAAAGGGAATAAACTGTTTTTATTCAAACCCAATGACATTATTTTTGAAAGAGGCTTGTTTTTAATTAAAACCCAGTTTTGGTTTTAAAAGGAACATTGGCATTGATATGTATTAATGTGATTAATTATATTTTAAGTAGTGTTAAAATAAATATCCCATCATTTATTTTGTAAGAGCACATGAAAGAATTATGAAGTGGTTGAGTTATTTGGAAACACTCTATTATTACTAAAACATTTTAAAACATTCATGCCCTAGGTCACATCCCTTATGTTATGGTGAAGAGTCCTCTATGACCAATGTCTAGATAGTGTATTTGTACCCATATTGTCGTGATCACATTCAACTTACGATATCTGATGGCTGAAAATACATTGATGCCTATTTAGAATTTTACAAATTTTCTCACTTATTTATTTATATATTATATAAAAATTTATTCCAATTTGGATAAAATATCCTTACATACCACTTCTAATTTTACATAAACGATTCTATATATAATTTTCTATTTATGGAAATTTTTTAGAAATATTATGTCCCTTGTACATTAAATAATGTGCTTAAATTATTTTCCATCATTTTAATTGTATATAATGATTTGTTTAAATATGATTTATAATTATAACACTGTTTACTTTAAAATAAAATCACTTCGGTTAATCTATTGTTGGAATATGTTATGGAATTCTTGGTGAGAAATTTCTGGGTTTTTAGCTCGCACCCTACTTACACCATTTGGTGTTTGTATATTATCATCTTCCAGTTTTGAGAAAATGAAAAGGATCACATGGAGGTGGATCCAGCTTTTCAACATTGGCCTTGGTTGGTTGTGTCCTTTGGGACTGGGGTGGTGTTTCACTATATTATAAATTGGGTTGTAGTACTTTGGGATATTTTTCCCTTATTATATTATTTTAAATTACTCTTATTGGGGTTCTCTTTTGATATGAATAATTCCTTCCTTCTTTTACTTATGCTTTGTTAGTGGAAAAATCATTCCCATTTGCATGTTTTATGATGATAGGTTCTAGTCACCAATCCATGGGAAATGATAATTCCCTTCATGATATGTTAGGGAGAGCTCAGTAATCGGGTTTTCCGGGAAACATTAATGGTTCATGACATCATGTCATGAATTAATATGTTATTTCATAAATTATATTGTATTCTAAACATAAGAATTCATTTTAATGTACAAATTTATACAGTGTGTGTCAATGTCCATGTATATAAATAATGGCCTTCATAGTTCATCAAAAAAATAAATTAATAAGTTTTTTTAGATATAGTAATGTGAGCCCCCAAATATATATTATATAATTATAGGATATATTCAATATAATATGATATATATTGAATCGGGGAAAAATATAGAAAACATTACATATTAAGATGATGATAAAAGGAACATTTATTATATTCTAATTTTTAGTTGTATTAACATGATATTGATTATAATGTAATATATGATTCTTCATCAAATTAATTTCTGTTCAGAACAGTTTTCCATATAGTAGATATGGTGAATTATATAATATAGAAATAAGAGATCAATATCCTACTAAATGAGAATCATAGAATGGTTAGAAATGGAATAAATTATTTTTTACTATGTCCTATTATTTTATATATCCTATCAAAGGTTGTATCCTTACATGTAATTTTATAAATTTTCTATGGAGGACTGTGTATTTAGTGGATGTTTTTTTGGAGTATCCCCTACTATCATTTGGTTTATCTACATACCTAGTGGTACCTGATAGAGGAATTAATTTTTTTGAATGTATTTGATGATATAGGTTATAGATGTCATTATATGGTAACACATTGAATATATTATTTAAATTGTGAAGCTAGTTGGTGGTCTTATCAAATTAGGAATGCCATGATATATGAAGATATTGAACCAAAATAATTTATGATATTTAATTATATTTTCCATTACAAATAGTGTCCTAAATCTGTTTGAAATAGGATGAAAATTATGTTTATATTATTAATTCGGAATGAGGAGTTTTTAGTTATCATCTAGGAAAAAAATATCACTTTATTTTTTTATTGTACATGAATTTTTACTCTAAACCATGGTAGTATAATTGAGATATTTTACTTAGTATTGAAATCAATGATATGAATGGTTGTCGTTACTAGTGATTTTTTATGTTATGAGGTTATTGTTTGATGTACTATTAAGGTTGATAAGGATAATTATAATTTTTATATCAAAATTATGAGGAATAAATGCATGTGACATTCAATAATGAAAATATCATTAAATATGTTTGAATGTAATAGTATTTTACTATACTATTTTGACATGACTGGAATACTGTATTATGGTGAATGCATTATGAATACTAGAAAGTGTTACTATTGTTGTATATTAAAACAACTTGATCGTGAAAATAATGGAAAAAATGGTAATGGTCATACCCCGAATAAAAATTTATCATTAATATGTTTTATTATAATTAAATGATAAATTATGAATATTCATTCCCATTTAAATGTATGAAGGTCAAATATCAACATGAACATTTGAAAAATGATTATTGAAAGTCATTCCCTACCATATCTATTATTATCATACTATCAACTAAATGGAATACATTTTTGTAACATATATAATAATTTTATTCTAATGTTTTTTGATATTCAGGGTTTTTTTCATTATATTATTTCAGGGTTTTTATTAGAAAAACTGAAATATCACCTCAATAAATTAATATTGAAATTATAGTAAAAAATTGATGAACTATTAAAGGAACAGATATTTATAGGAACCTTACTATTATCATATTTGGAATGGTTTAATGTATAAATATTATTTTCTAACATTTATATTAGTTAAATGTTATTTTGGGTACGAATTTTCATTAATTTTATCATGATAAGTTAGATTTCATATCAAAAGAATTTGTGTTGAATTATGAAAATAAGTTTTAATTTGTTTATATGAATAAGATCTTTCTAATGGTTATATATAAATAATCATGAAAATTGATTTAATGTATTGGGTAAGGTTATTGTGAACCTTTCATTGAAATGATGGGAATGTATCTTATTACCTTTCCATGAGGTACACGAATTTTTAAATTTACATCATGATGAATTTCATAATTTATGTAAAGACTTGTAAATTTAAAGGAAATTTTTTTCTTAATTTCATTTGAATTTTATGAGTCTGCGATTTCTGACGGCACTTAATTCCGAGGCCTGGTGTTCCCTGAATCAATTTTTGATGTTTTGTTTGTGTACGTTCAATAAACGTACGTATGAGTTTCTCTATCTTTTGAACAGGTGATCAGAATTGAAAACCAAGGACGCCGATGAACGCGCATGCAACATCGGTATTCACTATATGGGACCTTCACTGCAGTTGCGTTTTATGCGGGTTGAGAGTTAATTTTTGGGGTTTTAGAATAAAATAAATAAAATTTTTAGTACACAATATTATTTATGGATGTTAGTTATTTCGTCCATGAGGAAGTTAGGGGTGGGGCCCATATCTCACACAACCTCCCATGTGAGTATTTAGTATGGTGGGGCCCACACGAGCCCCTAACCCTTCAACTCCCTTCAGCCACCCATTAACACTACCCTTCATTTATTTCTTTGACAACTCCCCCTCATTTAATAAGAGGGTCCTCTCCACCTTCCTACCATTGTGATTTCCAACACATTTTAATTAATTAAATGGGATTCTCCAAATAATTAATTAGACTATTTGAATTTTTTAATAGGTGTGTGAATTAAATAAAATCATTAGCTATTATTTTGGGAGGCATTTTTGTGTTGGGGAAAACAATGGAATGCTCTAGATAATTAGAAAAGAAAAGTGTTCTTCTCCTGACGAAGAACACCTCCATCGAAGAATGTCATACTCTCTCGGTGAAGAACGCTCCATGAATTATCCTACCTCACTCTTCCACCGCATCATGGGAAATGACACCACTCTCGAGAGGTGTCCACTCCAACAATAACTCCACCTCCAACGTTGGCGGGATGACACCATTCTTCCGCAACGCCGGACTACCGCGATGCTCCTCTTCCACGGCTCGATGACGCGTGACGTCAATTTAGAGGTAGGGGGATTTTTGTATAATTTAATTTATGTGATTTATACACACGAACATGGGTAATTATTTTTTGAATAAGTTTTTGAACCTCTAACGCGGTGGGTATGGGAAAACGAACAAGTCTGAACCCATCGCCATATCTTTCGTGATGCAGAAAATGATTGGCGACAGATGATTGGATGGGAAAAACTGATTTGAGGCCGTCACAGTGAAGATCATGACCCGAGGAGGCCGCAGGCGTAGTCGGGAGCTAAGACGAACCACCAGAATGACTCCGGTGGCCCACGTTAGGTCGCGGCGGTGTGGGCCGCAGGCGCCGGCAACCGGAGGCGGCGGCCAACACCATTCAGCCGCCTGGAGGCAGTGACGCCCTAGCGCGCCACCAGAGGAAGACCGCTGTGGCACCAGCCGCATTGGTGGTAGAGTGGAACCTACACCGCGCATGTTCCCGGGAAGCCGGGCGATGCCAGCCTAGTGTCGTCGTTATGTGGAACTGCACCCCCCCCCCCACTCGGCCAGCCAGGCCGAGTCGCGGCCATCCGCGGGCTGGGCCGGGAAGTGCCAGCTGGGCTGAATCATGCCAGCCATGGGCCAGGCCACGCCACGCCCAACCAGGCCGGACCATGACCCAGGTCGGGTCGACCTGGTTCGAGCCGACCTAGGGTGGGTTGGGCCGGGTTGGACCGGTCCCACACCCCCCCTCTTCGGGCCGTTTTCAGTTAATTTCCCATAACATGAGCTACAGACCTCCGATCGACACACCGTCCATTGAATAGGATTACTCGGATCGAGACGGCCATTTCGGTATATTAAACTGATGGTTTTGGAGATGTTTGGGTATGACCGGGTTTGTTTGAACCCCAAACCAACTGGGCCCTTAGAGATGAAACGATTATAACATAAGGACCGGAAGTCCGATGAATGTGATGTCAACTAAGTTGGTTTCCTTTTGTTGAGACGGTTCTTTTGTCATACTCCACGTGGTTTTTGGATGAGATTGGAGTATAGTTCGGTTGGTTTTAGCTTAAAAACCAACCGGGCCCCTAAAATGGAAAAGTCAATAACTCACAGACCGGGCGTCTGTTTGACGTACCATTTATTACGTTGAGACCCCTATGACGAGGTGGTCCATTGTGATACTTATACGTGATACTTCGTGACACTTGGAGTATCGGATTGAGGCTTGTGGAGTGGACTCTCTCGGTGATGAGAGAACAGATTGTAGAGATCTAGTAGCTGGTAGAGACTTGACGACTGCTGATCGATCGACTCCGATTGATTCGGATAGCCTACTGGGAAGCGCTTGGTTGTAGCAGTAGACCCACAGCGGAGGAGAGCATGGATGTAGCAGCAGACCTACGATACTCGACAGAAGGAGTAACTTTGTAGTCTATGAGGGGGAGCGCTTGGTTGTAGCGACAAACCAATAGTGGGAAGTGCTTGGTTGTAGCAGCAGGCCCACAGTACTCGACAGGTGGAGTACTTCAGCAGTCAAAGGTTAATGGGAAGTGCTTGGTTGTAGAGGAAGACCCACTATACTCAAAAGAGGAAGAGTTCTCCAGCAGCCGTGGTTTCTACATCGTGAATAAAAATCCTGGTTTGAGCTGAGTCAATGACCATTGTATTTTCCTCATGATTGTGATGGGTTACTTGATAACTTACATATATGTATGGGCCTATACCTATGTAATGGTTATCCATTGAAATATTAAGTTGTGGTTTAACCTTGTTGGATTTTGTGAGACCTTGAGGGTCTCGGGGTCCTTACTGAGTATCGTTATACTCACCCCTGCACGGGCTATGCCTGCACCTTGTTGTGTTGGATGCAGACGACAGATAGCGCTGACGGAGGCTTAGAGCGCCAGGACTAGACGGTACCCAGAGGTGGACACTCAGCATAACGGCACATAGAGCTGACCGATAGATGCGGTGTGCTGAGGAAGACATCTATACCTACCCATCAGGTAGGAACTAGGAGGACGATCACGGAGGATGATCCAGGAGCTGCTTTCACCTTTCAGTTGTATGTCTTTTTTAGTTTTACTTTCTTCATTTGTAGTTGTACCTTTTCATTGGGATTGTATTTCCGGCCCCTTTGAACATTCAGCACACTTGTTATACAGATTTTTCTTAGTGTTTACTTCCGATTTTACTCTGGTAGTGTGTGATACGTTTCATAAAGTCAATGTATTCCCAGTTTTTAGGGAATTATGACTTTGGTGCTAGTCGCCAGCCCCTGGCCTATGAAAGGCGGGCTTGGGATAGTCACGATACGGGCCCCGGGGGATGGGTCGTGACAAATTGGTATCAGAGGAGTTGGTTATACTGTATAAATTAGGACTCTGATCATTCTTTCTATAAAGTAATAGTTTTAAAAGTACCGAATTTGGTTTTCAGTTCATGGAGTCCAGTGTTGGTGTGGTGGCCGATGTATCCGTACACTGGGACCTTGACTACTGATTTTAGACATAGTGCACAAAAACACTGATTGTGTGTGTGTCTCAAAATTTTTCCTTTAAGTCAGCTCAAACCAGGTCGGCTCACCAGGTATAGTCTTTGACAGTGTCACATCTTTTCTTTCAGGATGACTCCCTGTGGACGACCAGCTAGAGCCCCGAGAGTTAAATGTACTGATAACCCGCTGAGTAACGAGACCTCAGTACAAGGCCCTTTTCCAGTTGAGGCACCAGTGGAGGCACCAGTGGTACTACCACCCATTGGGCCACTGATGAAACTAGCCCCTACAGTTGGTGATGCATGTCGCTTGAGCACGCTGCACGAGTCCAGCTCTAGAGGCCACCCAGGTTCTGGAGAGAGACGGACCCACATGCATCTGAGAATTGGCTGGAGGCTGTGGTGAGAGTCTTTAGACTTGAAGGGACACCAGCAGACTTTATGGTGATCCTTACTGCCGGACTCCTTCAAGAAGCAGCAGGAAGCTAGTGGAGCCTGATGCTCCAGATGCACGACGAGGTGACACTTCTAGGGGAAGACATCGAGAGCCTGTTCTAGGTGGAGTTTGTTCCAGCCACCCTTCAAGCAGTGCATATATAGAAGCTATTATATCTGTAGCAGGGCAACATGACAATAGTATAGTACTCAGAGAGCTTCACATACCTTGCGCTACTCCACTGATATGGTATGGGACCCATTCTTCAGGGTCGGGACCTTTGAGCAGGGACTCACGCATGAGATTAGTGCTTCAATTGTCTCACACAACATGCTGACGTAGAATAGGGTGTTGAATCGAGCCCTCATAGTGGAGAGTTTCCTTACAGAGAAATATCCAGTAGCGGGACCCACTACTAGTCAACATGCAGCGGAGTCTTCTGCAGCTGGTAGTAGACAGATGACACAGAGGTCCAAGAGGACCAGACCCACAGGTGGTCGACAGCATGACTCAGGATCGTGGGTACGAGGCACCCAGGGTGGAGAATGACTTACCAGGAGTGGATAGTGTTACTCATATGGCGGGCTTGGTCACATGGCACGTGAATGTATGACCCAGCATATAGAATATCTGAATATAGATGAAGGCCTCCTATAAAGAGGAAGAGGTTCAATCGAGGCGGACCACAAAGACCGGGAGACAGAGGCAGAGGAGTTTGCTGTGCACCTCGTGGTGGACGACGCTTCAAGGTGTATCCAACACCACCACCAAGAGGTTCACCCCGACCACAGGGAATGGGTGGAAAGGGGAGAGCACAACTTTAGGCAGCTGAAGCATATGACTATAAAGCTCTGGAAGCCGGTGGACAGGAGCGGGACTAGGTCTAGGCATGGAGGCCTTTGTTCTTGGTGCTTCTAGCTTCGTTAATGTCAATGTTGTGGTTGCTTTCTGCCCTTGTACTTCGAGCTGTAGTAATAAAAGGCACTTGTCCTTGTGAAGTTTTCTTACCTTCCTTTTGTGTGGTTAATACTTAGTGGTTCTGGTTAAAAATGTTGACCAGACCCTCACTTTCGAGATTCCTACTGGAGGAGACCCAGTGACCACACACTGATGCCGACAGTGTGACTCAACCCTTGGAGGTGAGAGTAATGGTTGGAACTCTTGGTAGTAGCTTCGACGCCTTAGGACGTTGTCCATGACATGAATTTGTACCGTTAATTTCTGTATTGACTGTATTAGGAAAAGGACTTGGTTCATCTAGAGGATGACACCAGATTTATTATTTCCGCAGAGGGTAAATCATTGAAGCTCTTGTAAATCGTAGGTGAAGAGGGGTGTAGACGAGATATTTTAAATTGGCTTGTCTCGCCCATAGTTCGTTGGGAGAATGCTTTACAATCACTTCCCCAATTCTTTAACGAGTCAGGGAGGCACAGCGTGGAGACATTGACTGTGAGATGCGACTTTCTCGGATATTCTCAGGGCAGACACCTGATGGGATTTCTGAAGAGAGAGTGTTAGCTCTTGTAGGACCAGAGATGGTTTAGTTATGATGGAGAAGGTGTATATCATCCATGGATGGATAATGACTGCACAGAGCAGACAGATGTCCTATGCCGATAGGAGACGTAGACCACTGGAATTTGAGGATGATGACCATGTTCTCTTAAGGGCATCACCTCGATGGGATCTATGGATATTTTGTCGGGGCAGTATGTTATCTCCATGATTCATCGTACCTTTTCAGGTCCTCAGTAGGGTAGGCAAGGTTGCTTACCAACTGGCCCTTCCACTTGAGTTGCACCGGGTGCACGGAATCTTCCACATATCTCAGCTATGGAGATACGTGCATGACCCGTCCCACATCATCGACCATGGGGAGCTGGACATTGATGATGGGGTGACACTCACGGATGTCCCGGTGGAGATCTAGGATCAACATGAATGGGTCCTACAAGGATGGTTTATTCCTCTAGTGCAGCATCGTGGGCAACACGGGAACCTCCAAGGGAGCACATGGGAGTGGGAGGCTCTAATGTGTGTTCATTACCCATTTTTGATTCCCTAGTTAGTGGTGTAGCTTTACGGGGATGTAAATCCCTGAGGTGGGAGTAATGTGAAGACCTGGAAATTTCAAGGAATTTTTTTTCTTAATTTCATTGGATTTTATGAGTCTGTGGTTTCTCAAGGCACCTGATTCCAGGGCCTGGTGTGGCCGGAATCAATTTATGAAGTTTTGTTCGGGTACGTTCAGGAAACGTACATATGGGTTTTTTCTATCTTTTGAACAGATGGTCGGAATTGAAAACCAAGGAAACCTATGAACTCACATCACCGGTATTCCCTCAAGGGGACCATTACCGTAGTTGCATTTTTTGCAGGTTGAGAGTTATTTTTTGGGGTTTTAGAATAAAATAAATAAAATTTATAGTACACAATTTTATTTATAGATGTTATTTATTTCCTCCATGAGGATGTTAGGGGTGGGTCCCACATATCATATAACCTCCCATGTGAGGATGTAGTGTGGTGGGGCCCACATGAGCCCCTAACCCTTCAACTCCCTTGAACCCCCCCATTAACACTCCCATTCATTTATTTCATTGACAACCCCCCCCCCCCCTCATTTAATAAGAGTATCATCTCCACCTTCCTCCCATTAAGATTGACGACACATTTTAATTAATTAAATGAGAAACTTTAATTAATTAATTAGAGTGTTTGAATTTTGTAATTGGTGTGTGAATAAAATAAAAGCATTAGCTTTTATTTTGGGAGGCATTTGTTGTGTTGGGGAAAACATGGGAAAGCTCTGGAGAATAAGGAATGAAAAGTGTTATTCTCTCGAGGAAGAACAACTCCATCGAAGAACGTCATACTCTCTCGACGAAGAATGCTTCATGACTTCTCCTAACTCCTTCTTCCTCCGCATCGAGGGAAAAGTCACCGCTCGCGAGAGGTGTCACCTCTGACAACAACTCCTCCTCCAAAGTTGGTGGGATGACACCGTTCTTCATCGATGCCTGACTACCGCGATGCTTGCCTTCCGCGGCTCGAAGATGTGCGACATCAATTTCTAGTTAGGGGTATTTTTGTATAATTTAATTATCGATTTATACCAATGAAATTGGGCTATTATTTGTCGAATAACTGTTTAAACCTCTAACACGGTGGGTACGGGCTAACGAACAAGACTAGACCCATAACCATATCATTCTAGATGCGTGGAATGTCTGGAAATGTATGAACAGAAGGGAAACATTGATTTGAGGCCATCATAGTGAGGAGTGGGAACTGAGGAGGCCACATGCGTAGTTAGGAGCTAAAACGGACCACCGAAATGTCTCTGGTGGCCCGTGGAAGGGTGCGGTGGCACCGACGACCGAAGGCGGTGGCGCCCTAGTGCACCACATACGAAAGACCACTGCGGCAACCTCTGCGGCGGTGGTAGAGTGTAATTTGTGCCACGCAGGTTATGGGGAATCCAGGCGGTGCCAGCTTGGCGTCGTCGTTACGTGGAACTAGGGGGCCACCCCCCCCCCCCTCCACCACCCCCACCCCCACTCGGTCGGCCTGGCCGAGCCGCGACCAGCTGCGGTCGGGGCCGCGGCGGCCGCAGGCCTGGCCGCACCAGCCGGGCAGGGCCGTGTCCAACCTGGTCAGACCCAGACATGGGTCAGGTCGCCCCGGTTCGGGCAAACCCTGGGTGGGTTGGGTCGGGTCGGCGAGGGCCCAGACCCCCCCCCCTATTCGGACTGTTTTCGGTTAATTGGCAAAAACATGAGCTACAGTCTTCCGATCGATTCACCATTAGTTACGTAGCATTCCTCGCATAGATACGGTCGTTTCGGTATATTACACTCAAGGTTTTGGTGAAGTTTTGGTATGGTCGTGTTTGTTCGAACCTGAAACCAACAGGGCCCTCGGAGCAGTAACACTTATAACATAAGGACCGGACAACCGATTGACGTGTCGTCAACTACGTTGGTTTCCTTTTGTTGAGAAGATTATTTTTCCATACTCCACATGGGATTAATATGATATTTGAGTATGGTCGGGTTGGTTTTCGCTTAAAAACCAACCGCGCCCCTGGACCGGAAAAGCCAATAACTCACAGACCGGGCATCCATTTACCAGGCTTTCTGTTGCGTTGAGACCCCTATGACGAGGCAGTCCATTATGATACTTCTATGTGAGAATTAGTGACACATGGAGTATTGGCTTGAGGATCATGGAGCAGACCCTTCTTGTGACGAGAGAACAGATTATAGAGACCTAGTAGCTGGATGAGACTTGAGGACTGCTAATCGATCGACTCAGAGTGATTTTGATGGCCCAGTTGGGAGTGCTTAGTTGTAGCAGCAGACCCACAGAGGAGAGGCACTTGGTTGTAGTAGAAAACACACAGTACTCTACAGAAGGAGTACCTATACAGGCTCTGAGGGGGAGCACTTGGTTGCAGCGGCCAACCCATGGTTGGAAGAACTTGGTTGTAGCAGCAGGTCCATAGTACTCGACAAGTGGAGTACTTCAGCAGTCCAAGGTTAGTGGTAAGCGCTTGGTTTAAGTGGCAGGCCCACTGTACTTGACAGAGGAGGAGTTCTCCAGCAACCGTGGTTTCGACATCATGAATAAAAATCCCAGTTTTAGCTGAGTCAATGACCTCTGTGTTTTCCTCGTGATTGTGATGGGTTTCTTGATAACTTTGGTATTTTTATGGGAATATACAAATGTAATGGTTATATGTTGAAATCATACTTTTTGGTTTATCATTGTTGGATTTTGTGAGACCATGAGGGTCTCGGGGTCCCTACTGAGTATCTTTATAATCACCCCTACACGAACTATGCCCACACCTCGTTGTGTTGGATGCAGACGACGGACAACGCTAACGGAGGCTGAGAGCGCCAGTACTAGATAGTACCTGGAGGTGGATACTCAGCATGACAACACACGGACCGGACCGATAGACCCGGTGTGCTGAGAAGGAAATTTGTACCTACCCTTCAGGTAGGAACCTGGGGGATGATCCTGGAGGACGATTCAGGAGCTTCTTTCACCTTTCATCTGTTTGTCTTTTTTAGTTGTACTTTATTCCATTGTAGTTGTACCTTTTTGTTGGTCTTGTATTTCTATCCCCTTTTTACTTTCAGCACAATTTTTATACAATAGTTTCTTAGTGTTTGATTCTTCTTGTACTCTGGTAGTGTGTGTTACATTTTATAAAGGAAATGCCTTCTCAGTTTTTAGGGAATTGCGTCTTTGGTGCTAGTCTCCAGCCCCTGGCCTATGGAAGGTGGGCTTGGGGTAATCATGATTCGGGCCCCGGGGGACCGGTCGTGACAATTCAATTCCAAATAAAAATGATGAGTTTAAAATTCAAATATATCTATTTACTAATAATAATAATAAAACCAATTAATTAATGGGTATAATAGATAAATTCCAAGTGAAAGAACTGTTACCAGAGCACTTAATAGTGATTTCATCCACCATATAATTTTTACATTTTGATACTCTTATATTTTGTTAAAATGAAAAAAATTTCAATATTTTGTTTGTTTAATTTGAATCATTGAATAAAATTACTATCATGAAAAATTATTTTTCCCTCATTTAAATGACTATATACATTATTATGAGGGTTATAAAAACAATTCAATGAAATTCCACATATATGGATTCTATTAAAAGAAAATAAATGAAGGTAATGTTGTAATGAGGATTTAATTTAATATTTATGTTCATCATGAATGTGTGGTTATTATACTCTATATATGAAATTCACCTGATGTATTTATGGACCAATTGAATATATTTTTCATTGAGTATATGGAATTTTTTTTATCATATTTATTGATGAAATTTTCATATATTCTATTATGATATAGATCAAGAGAAATATCCAAGGATTACTTTTCAGAACATAAAAGAAAATATTTTTTTTATTTTAGAAAATTTGAATTTTGAGAAATGTAGAGTTGTTTTTTTCAAAATATTTCATTCTACCCTATTTCCCCATGGTTTCTTATACCACTTCCAAGAGTGAACCTCCTCTATTTCTCTACCAAATCCAATTTTTTTTAGTTTTGATTGAAATCATAAGGTGGATATTATATCCAGACTCCTCTCTTTATAGTCTTATTCTTCTCTTTAATGAGTTCACATATATTCTTCATTTTTCCCAATTTCTAGGATTTTTTTTCCTTTTTCTAATTTTTATCAATATTTATCACATTAATGTATAAAATAAGATTATTGATTTTATAGATGTAACAAGTAGATAATTTAGGTGGTATATCACATGTTTATCATAGATAAAAAATTTGTGTTTTTTCGTAAGGCTGGAATTACTATGGATTGAAATTATTGATATAATTAATGTATGTTACTCCTATTTCATGAAATTTAACTTCTCAAAGGGTTACATTTATCTTGAGAATAGGTGATTAAATGCTTCAACCTTATGGGTTTATTATATATAGATTCCAATTTTGCATGATTGGTATAGAATTTATCCCCTACATGAGGTGTTCGAGGAATAAGAATAACATAGGGTTTTTAAATAGGAGACATTATGGGTGAGTAAGACATGACATATTATCATGGATGAGTGACATATTATTCTAAAGACATGTTCTAAAATTTAGTATATATGTTTATTTTGTGATACCCAAAATAATTGAATAATGGGAGACCATAGTTGTGTTGTGAAAAACTAATTTGATATGTTTTTTAGATGGGTAATGTTAAGACACTCTCTAGGATCAACAAAACATTTTAATGATTCTTGGATCATTTTAACTGAATTAAAAAAAATATGATGAGTTTCATGTGTGATTTAATGATGATGAATATTAATAATTCCTTAAGGTGATTCCCTATTAAAAATGTTGGTAAGTCCTTGAGTTTAATCCTTTTGTGTTTGGTAATGATGCATGGTACTTCTGAAGTCATTGTGGTGATTCCCCCTTTGGTTTAGTGATGATGCATGGTATATATTAACACATTGGTAATTCTCATTGTGTTTGAAAATTTTTCTACTTTAATTTCCATAATGGTATTTACCTAATGATTTTAGTTTTTACTTTTGATGATAGATTATTTAAATAGTCATATTTCTTAGTTAAATGATGGTATGGTCAATCTTAGTTGTCACTTGAAAAACCATGGATCAATTATGGTTTTATTTAAATGATTTGTTCCATAATTTAATACACATATCAACATGAATTTAACTTGTCCGAATGAATATAATTATAGATGTCACTGGGGTGGCCTACTATGATTTAATCATAGCATTTTTCGTTATTCATTTTGTACCAGAGAAGACTTTGTGTTAATTGTATAAGAAAATAGAAAGTTACCTTGTGGATAATTTTTTATTTGTACTTCTAGGATGTATTTTGGATGTTTGGGACCAGACTATGACTTGGAACAATTTTTTGGGAGATTTTCTAGTTTTCTATTTGTTCGTTTTTGTTTCAATATATTTGACCTAATATTATTCTATAGCACACTTAAAAGTATTTTGTAGCCTCATTATTATATAGAATGTTTTATGTTTTATTGTGATTTATAAATGTAATAGAGGATTATTCATTACATTACTAATATTGGTGAATTAATTTAATTTTAACTCAATTTTTTACACTGGTAAATATATAATCTCCCAACAATATCACTATACACCCACACTATATGTTGGAAGCCTCTAGTATTCATATATGTTCACCTAAGGATTTTGGGAACCCACTAGTACAAGAATAGGTGAATGGACCTAGATTGTAAGACTTTATAATTTTTTTTAAAATATCCCTATATATAATTTCTATTGTGTTATCGTATAGGATATTTATATTGTTTTTTGGACATGGTCTTGAATTTGTTCATAGGATTATTAAACCAACATCTGATGGATTTCAATATTGAAATAATTAGATTGGTGTTATTTATTTTTTCTTATTTATTACCTATTACTCATTGATTTATGCACATGGTTATGAGATTATTAATTTATGGGATTTTATATCATGGACCATATGGAAATATAACTTTTATTCTTGTATCATATCAAAAATTTAGGATTCAATTGGATTTTTCATTATTAGTTATGATTTTCTCTCAAAATACGAAATGAGGATGTTATTTTAAGTGTTTTTAAGAATTTATATAATGTTTTAATATATAAGTGTGTGGTGAAATCGTATAAAAAATATCATATTAATTTATACTATCATGTTTTGTTATGTGTTTCTTTCATTATTAGGATGCCCAAAATAAATCGAATTTCAATTACAAATTATAATTTTTTTTAACAAAAATGACTTAAAATGATAAATTAATTTAACTGATTCATATTTCTGAAATTTTTCTGAAACATTAAATGTATAAAGTTGTACTACGCATTCACATATATCGACCATTAGGTTACATCAGCTAAAAAACTGAAAATTCTAACTTATAATGTGTCTTCCTATATAAAATGTAATTGAGATGTAATTTGGATAATCCCATTGTGATGTAAATTAATGTAATCAAGCAATAATAATGGTAAATTTTTAAAAACTATACATGTGATGTGTACATATATTTATTTTATGGTAATCATTTATAAAGGTAGTTTGGATTTTTTAGAGAACATGAGTTGTTATTTTCTCAGGTTTTAAGATGATGGAAATAGAAGGTTATTCAAACTATTATCGATTTTCATAAAACATTTGAATGATAATTTAAATATGAAAGTGTTATTATGGGATTTATAATGAATAATTTCTGGATCATTTTAATGGGTAAATTGGGATAGAGAGATCCCAAAATATTAAACTAATTTTTTGAGGTTTCTATAGGATATAGGGGATTTTATAAATATTATGAGCCTTTTAGATGGTGAAAATGGAAAAAAATTGTTTTATGATATTAAAATCTATTATAATTTTGGGTTATTTCAGGATTTGGAGTTGTTAGTTTAGGCTGCATTCAATCATTTAGGTGATATCATTTTATTGTATGGTTTTTGTATAATGATGATGTGTTTTGATAATAAATATTTTTCCTTCATTTACTAGGAATACGAGTTGGGAATAAACCAAAAGAGTATGTTTTGGTAAGTGAGTTTCTTTATGACATTTTTATGTGGCTCAACATACTGGTTAGTCATGTGTTGTGAGTGAATAGTAGGAAGATTCCTTTATATTTTCTGAATTGATTTGTGATGTATGACAATACCAAAAGTGATGGGATAGCCTATGATTCTAGAATTACAAAATAAATGAATATATTATTACGACTTGATTTAAAAATTATTCACAAAAAGAATTCAAAAATATGGATAATTGAGATGTACGTGTATTTGGTCTTGCTGGTGCGGGTTCCCAAGAAATAAATTTTGAGTAGTGTCTTCATTTTGAATGGTGGTAACCATTTAGTAATTGATATCGGTAGTTCGGTGAATTTGTTTGATGGATATAGAATGGATTTGTCATGTATATAATATTCATGGATTTAGGGTGATGATAAAGGTAGATAGTGGTTATGTAGTGAATTTGGATCCCAATGATTAATAAATGAAATCACTGACTGAGAAAATATTTTCCAGATGAGTAGATGTGTAATGAGAATGGTTAGTTGGGTTATTAGGCAACTTATATTATGAATGATGGATTATGACTTGATATGGATTATTTAATTATATAGAGGAATGCTATAAGGATTTTTACATTCTAGGAATTACTTAATGGAAACATTAGTCATTGAGAAGAATTTTGAAATGTTAAATGGGATACTAATTTACAATATATAATGTGAGTTGATTTTGATTTTTATATATTGTATGGTGATTGGTGTAACATAATACTAGCCTTATAGAGACATTACATGGTGTTTTTAATATTATGTCTCACATTTTATGGATTGTGAGACATGTCCATTATAATGTTCCTAGAAATCATCAAGATTGGGATATTGAGTTGGGAATTTTATTTAAATCATGAGGTAATTATATGATGTTGGGAAAAAAATATTTTGTGGTTTCTTTTGATTCCACATTATGAGTGTGTAAACAATTATATATTGTATGTATTTGGTCCCATGAAACCTATATTGGGAACATACTTATGAGGTTCTAGTATATTTTATTGAGTTTTAGGACCCCAATTCATTACTAGACTCTGATTCTAGGTCATACATACTGATGGGTTCTGTGAATTATCATTTATGAAATGATGGTGGAATGGGATTAAATATGTTGTTTGGACAGTATTATGAAAAGGGTGTGGGCCCTAGAGTCTTTAATTTGTGATGGAAAAAGAAATATCTACTCTAATGAACGTCTTTGTTTATATTTTAATATGTAGTAGATGAATTGGTTTTTGATAGACAAATGATTTGGTATCTCATGATTAAATGATAACATGGTCATGTGGTAATATTGAAATCGATGTTATCGTGATTATATACTCATTTAAGATATGAGTTATGATACTTTTTATGAACTGAAATATAGTGTGATGATATTTAGATATTTTGAAATTCTAAAGGGTTAACTGATGGCTATGAAAATGAGATAATTCCTAAGATATAGTTTTCTAGGAGATGACATAGGTATATGATAATAGTATGTATAGGTATGTCCAATAATGTGATGGAATATAATATTCATCTTTTGGGGAGTAAAGTTTTGGACCATTAGTTATACCAATGAAGGCTATGTGTGTGGTTATATTTGTAAAAATTTTATGTAGGGAGAGAAATTATTTTTCATGTCTTTAGAATATATTGAGTTGAGTATTTGTCTATGGAAAACTAACAGGTATCAAGGAATACTATTTTGTAGATTGATTCATATCATCCAGGATGATGATCATATATTTTTCTCAAATAAATACTATGGTGCTGAGAACAACATGAATAGTATGAGCATGTGAATCATAATATGAACAGTTTTCAATAAATATCATAAAGAATCCATTAATTAATGTCACCTAAAATTGGATTTATTTTTGTGATTTTCTTAGGATATGAATTACTATGTTAGATGAAGAGAATACAATTCACCCAATTATAGGTGATGGATGATGATATTTTTGAGATTTTAGTGAAGCCAATATTTATAGATATAGATATATATTATATGAAATAATGGTCAAACTATAAGACATGGTGTAAATATTTGGAAGTATTTGGGTAAAGAAAATAAGTCTGCGGGACCTTTGTTATCTTTGATAACATATTGATATAAAAATTGAAAAATTTAAAATATTTTATTATATCATGGTAGTGATACAATGTGTTAACATATATTTTATTTGTGTGATAAATATTTTTATTTAGACTAGTGGAAGAAACTTGTGGGGTGTTATATTAGAGGTTTTGGGAGTTCAAGGATGATTCCATATGTGGGGTATCATGGTGGGGTTAGTTGAAATAAACCAATTCATTGTGTATAAAAAAATTGGTTTTAGTGTAGATGATTTTGTGGGGTTTTAGTGTTGTAATGATTATAACAAAGGGGAGGCATGAAAATTTGTACATAAATTTGGATCGGTGATTGTGACTATCAATGTGGGAAATTCGGATTATGCATTTGAAGCTATAATCATGCATCCTTGAATTGGTGGCCCCTAATTATACCACATGTATATTTAATAGCTTTTATTAGTTGTAAGATGGTGACTTTTAAATGATGAGGTTGAGAATTGTGTATGATACATTCAAGTCTGTTCTATTTATATATAGTGAGATGATATTTTCAGAGAGGAGCTAAAGGCTATATATAGAAATTAATTTCGAGTATCTTTTGTTTTAATGTGATTCGTGGGATGATTGTTTTTTCATTATTTCATTTAAGGTATGATATAAGAATACAAATATGTATTATAGATCTTTCAAATAAATATATATCACTTATAATACTGTATGCTTCATAGATATTATGTGTCACATGGGATCTTGAGGAATTACATTTGACTTATTTATTTATATTTTTTCCATTATTTATTATGCACATAAAAATGTAATTTATTTCTTATAATTGATATTCTTATATATGTCATTAGTGGTGGAAAATTGAGTCGTACTGAAAACCTAGTTCGCCCTCCAATGGGTACCTGAGATGACGTAATGAGTATTGGACAGTATATGTGAAATGTTTATGCTGCTAATGATTTTATAACATGGTATGGAGCATGAATGTTTGGAATCAGGATACGAATCATGACCCCATTAATGAAATTTTTAATTAATTTAATTTTTTTATATTTTTGTACATTTGATCAACTATTTATATATTACATCTTAACATGTATTGAATATTTTGATTTTGAAATAAAATGGGTTATGTTTGGTTTTTTAAAACAGATTTTCAAAATATACCCTTACTTTTTTTTCTTATAGAAATTTATCTAGGATTTATTATTTCCAATGTTCTTTACTCAGACATATAGGAATTATGTCCCCATTATACCATTATATACAAACGCTACTTGTGAGAAGCCTATAATGGAAAAGACATTGCACATGATGTATATCGGAAACCGCATGTCTAGACACAATTGAGTGGTCTATATTATTGGGATACTACAACATCATTAAAATCAAATATCTTGGGAAGATGTTAGTGAAAGAATATTTTTGGTAATAGAATTATCAGATGATATTGTTGAGGAGTTGAAGATGATTTAGCATCCTATGAGGGAAACACAAAGCATAAAGATGGGTTATAATGATTTATAAAAGAAAATAATTATATTTACATAAAATATAATATTATTATTAATGTATCACCCTATTAGGATATTATACATATTGAATGAAAAGGGTGATTATATTAATTTTATATTTCATTGTAAAAAAATGTAGATAAAGTGGTATCCTTTTCATATCGAGTAGTGTTAACACCATGTTTTTCTTAGGTTTATGATGTGTCTCAGATTCCATTATTAAGGAATATTGTTCTTGATTTGTCTCATGGTTTGGGCCCTAATTTAGTTTAGTTGTAGGATAATAATTCTAATATGGATAATTCAATTTGGATTCTTTTCCACTGGGATAAGGATAAAAAATTAACTCACCAGGAAAAATATAAACAAATAACCCATATGATTAATGAATCAACAAGAGAATATTAAGAAGATATGAGGTAAAAATATCATCGAATGTGTAATAATGAAATAAAATTTTTGGATATAATATAATTAATTTTGAAATAATGTAAATATATAGATAACATTAATAAAAAATAAATTTCATATCATAATAATATTCATTATTTGGTTTTTAGTGCCGAATTAATTATAATAATCATGATTAGTTTATCAAATGAAAATGTAATCTTCTTATTATAACTAAATATTTTCCTTTTATTATATATTTTTATGTTAAATTTAAAAAATATATGATATGAATTTGAAAATTGTAATTCATAGTTTTATGAATGTTTCAAAATTATTTTAAAATTATTATTTGTCATTTTTCATGAATTGTTCATTTTTTATTAAATATTTATAAATTACGATTTAACTAATAAATTATTATTTTTTGAAATACTTGTGATATAATCCAAAAATAAGAATATATATAAATTTTCCCACAAATATATATATTTAGTGACTAAAATAAATCATTTAATATAATTTTCTTTATGATGGAAAACCATGAATGACATTTTGGAATCTATGTTATATGATATTCTATTGAAATAATTTTTTTGAATCCATACATTTAATTAAATGGTTCATTGATTCCATTTAGTTCAATATTGATATATGTTTAATAAAAAAAATTTATAAATAATACATAAAATTGAAGGATTTAATTAGATATAATATATTGATGTAAAATCAATTTAAATATCTCTAAAAGGGACTAATTTTGAATAAATGAGTGGTTTCATAAATTTTTTTTACTATAGATGATATTGGACAAAATTGGAGCCACAATCCATGTAAATATCATTTATTATGTTTTAAAAAACATAATATTTACAATGGTGTCACTTCTCTGACTTATTTAATGGAATAACCTCTCCTCACATATTCAGAATCATATCTTACCCTATATCAACCATGATCTTAGCAAATATTTCTCCAAATCTCCTCCATTTATCCAAACTTTTGTAGAATATCTGATGGATTTTTTGGAATTCATAATGTATAATACAAAGGAATATATCTAACAAGGTGTTGTATGTCTTAAACTGAATTATTACATGTATATTTATTCTGAAACCACCTCAATATCAGTTCAATACATCATAATATATTATCATATAAATCAATCCTATTATAAAATATCATTATGTCAATGTAACAAATATTTTATAAAAAAATTATATCCTATGGGAAATAAAATCCATTATCATGCATATGTGCAAATTACAACCTTTATGAAGCTTTGTAATTCATTATTCATCAATTCATCGCATGGATTGTCATTATGATTAATTCAATAAATAAATATGAAATTTTAAATATTTTTATTATTCCTATATAGTTAAACATTATTAAACTTATATAATTATCATACAATATAAAAATGGTAATATTACTCATCCATATTAGGGAACTACTACCACCATGAATGATGCATAAATATTTTTACTATTAACATAAATGTTTGGTTTTCAAAGTATATTGATTGTATAATCACTATAATTATATCATGTTTTATATATTATAGATGATAAAACCATGAACCCTTTGATCATAGGCTATGGAATTGTTTTTGAGATAATGACCCAAAGAAGTATAATGTCAATAAACATAATATCAACTAAATATAAAATTATAATATATAAAAATTAATATATATAATTAAATTATAATTTTAAAATTTATTAAAAAGGTACCTAAGTAGTGTAATATTATTATTAAAAAAATTAAAATATATTTCTGGTCAATTTTTATTCATGTTAAGACATTTTCATCCAAAAAAATAATGATTTCAACTGAGTCTATTATATATCCATATTCCTTTAATTTTTTATTTATTTATTTATTTATTTAGAAATGGATTTTATATTCGTAATTTTATCTATCATTGAAATTAAATACAAATATTTTAAATTGAATCATTTCTAAATTTTAAAAATAATTAATGTTAACATAAATTTTAAAGAAGAATATTTTTCACTTTTATTCATAAAATATTTTTTCCTAATTATAGCCATTATTTTTTAAAAATATTCATCTATGTGTTTTTTTTGTTTTTTCTGAATATAATTTTATTCATTTTATGTTAAATTTTATGTTTTGAAAACGTTTTCATAAGAAAATGATATTTCTTATCATATGTATGATATAAATGAATGTGAATTTAATTATTCTCTCAAATGCACATTCTTATGAAATTTGGGATTGATATTAAATCATTTATATATTTTATTACTTTTATCTTACTTTGTATTTTTATATAAAAACCATTTGGTTTGATATATCCATCTAACACATTGTGTAGTGATTTTATCTCATGAGGAGATGTGTTGGAATCAAGGTATATGGTTAATCTCTAACAATGGAGATTTAAAGGATAATGAATCACCATGATTGCATAATTTTCATTTGATTTATATAATATTTATTTGAATTATTTTCAATTCATAGGGAATGTAATTATTCATATGAATAAAGGAATGTATGTAATTTCTTAAATGTGAAAAGGTTTTTTATTACGTAGGGGTTTTTATGAGCTCTCATGATTTCTTAGGAAATAGTAATTTTTAAGATATTTCCATTATTCTATCTACATAACAATTTATCATGGTATTGTTTTAATGAGGTCAATTTCATGTGAATTTAAAATTATTTTTAGATTAATGATTACATTGAAAAAAGGCATCCTTATATATTTTTCTAGTTTTAACATGGAATAAAATATTACTATCAATTTTAAATCCTGCACTGAGATTTTTTTTCTCATCCAATATTTTTTTAAAAAATCATTGGGCTTAATAATGTGTACGAATTATATCATGTTTAATTTTGACACATCATGAATAAATAAAAGTTTCATAAAAAGCATGATAGTAGACATAATAACTGATTTTTTTAGATTAACAGGTACACTATGATGAAATTTCAAAAAAATTAATGTAATTATTGTATAAATTATCTAAAACACAAAACCATAATGATCTTAGTTATGTATGAAAGTAAAAAAATTGTGATAAGGAATGTAATAATGGGTTTTTATGATAAGAGGTGTTATATTTTTTATATTCTATAAAATATGGTGAATGTATAATTTGTCTATATGGTATACAATATATAGTATACTAACAGATTTATCTAATAAATTCCAAACCTTGAAATGTTATTTTAATGAACATCATGGTATATATTTATTTGTATAATTATATACTGTAATATATTATAACATGGTGGATTATGCATAAACATAGATGTTATGAGATAGATTTTGATACTTTATCAAAATAATCTTCAATAGTCATCATCAATAGTAATTCATATAATCATATTGAAATTAATTATTTTTAACATTATATATTTTTTTTAAATCTCTAAAAATTTAATAACATATTATGTTAAAGTTATCTTGGAGTTAAAAAATTTATGAAAATTTTGAGAAACACCTCATTAATATATAGTAAAATATTTTTTTTAAATCATACATGTGTACATTAATACTATGTAAAAATGGTTGTTAACCATATTTTCTAAATCATTTAAAAAAATATTATATACCACTCATTTTATACTTCCATTATATAGTGTTTCTAAAATACCATGTAATAGGACATGGCCTTAAATGAATACATAATCTTAAAATTTTAGTCATAATTATTATTTATTACATTTCAAGGATCATTACGATATAGAGTGTAGAATAAATAATTCCTACTCCGAAATAAAATCCTATAGATTGAAAAGTGGAAACTTTTTCTTAGTAACCATGTTTCGAACAAAAAATAAAATGAATCATTTTTTCATTTCAGGATGAATCTATATGAAATTAAACATGTCTTCTTCTTTGTTCTAATATAAATTTAAACCCACTGAGAAACTTCTAAAATCATGGGATGATTATCAAACTCTTAATTAGGTAAATAATTTAAAAAATCAATTAGTCTAGTTAAAAAAATAAAAACCCCGAAAATTTTACCATCATCAAAATATTCATTAGGATTATAACAAACAATCCATTTTACATTGAAAAAAATCATTTTCTCAAAAAAATAAAATTTAAAACCCATATGACGAAAATAAAAAGAAATTAGGAAACATAGATCATTATATTCAAAACCTATTTTAGAAATATCTGGTTCCTAGAAAAATTATTTTTTTATTACTCCATGGGTAACTAGATCCTTATTTCACTTAGTTACAACTAACATTACCCAACTCAAAATGGAGCTATATCAGGATCACCCTTAGTATATGTTATATCAGGATCACTGGTCAAATAAGCTATATCCAACTCACAAGTCATATAATCTACACCAACCTCACAAATCGTATAATATTTATTGGTATCAATCATCATCAAATATAATTATCATGTACTATATCATTAAAAAAATTATTCATTGATGTTATCATCCTAATATCCTTTAAAAACACTATAATCCAATATAACAAATATGTTGAGATATTGAAGTATCATTTCTTTGAAAAATAATCCAGAACAAAAATACCGTAAAAGGAATAGTGGTTTTTAATAAAAACATTCAATCATATAAAGAAAAAATAATAATTTAATAATTTTGGCAGTGGGGAATTTCATTAGTGTTTTTTACTTAGATAGAACATCCATTTTTAATTTTTATAATGAAATCAAAACAAATCAATATAAAAGAAATAAAAATATTCATTTGAAAAACATTTTAATGAAAACAAAAAGAGATATAAAATTTCCTTAATGATTCATTAATGTAATTAAATTAATATAAAAAAATTGTAAATATATGTACTTAGAAGAATATCTTTCTATGAAATAATAATTAAATCATTTGAAATGACGTTTTTAATGAAAATTTACCCTTAAAAGAGCCAACTCAACGTGTATGCTCTTTAAAATCATTAATAATAAATTTATTATAATTTTGTAATTACATAAAAAAAATCATGTTTCTGATTCCTTTAATTTTATATATTTACATGTAATATTCAACAACATAATCAATTATGGTATGGTATGGATTTAGTTCAAATTTACCCCATATATAAAAAATTTCATAATTAATTATACTATTTTAAAAAGGGTTTACAATTCAATAATCATTCGAATAATAATCCAGACATATTTATCAATTATAAATATATTAGATGTAATTATAAATCCAACTTTTCGTGATATTTATTATTAATGAATTATGTCCCTATCATAGAGAAATATATCATACAAACACATGAGTAATGCTTCATTTTTTCAATGATCACTAATGAAAAAAGGCATATATTTTTTTGTTAATGAATAATGATGATTATATCATAAATATAAGATTAATTCATTAAATAAACTTATATATATTATCTTTTTTTGGTAATGACGAAAATCACAACACATTGTTGAGGTAATAACACACGCATAGACACGAACAACTTTATCATCATTCAACGGATGTAATGTAAAGGAAATATATGTTATAATATCAATATATAATTTTACATATTTTATCAGTATGATATATATACATTAAATCCATCATTATGACTTTTCGTGAGAGTTGGTGATGGAAAATAGATGTAATTTTGTCCTAGATCTAGTAATACACACATACATATGAGAAATGTTTTAATTTTCCATGTGAAAGAAACAGTGTTTAAAAGGAATTAACCTAATAATAATATAATATTTATAAATGGATTATACTATTGTGATTATTTAATCATGGTTAATGATGAATTTAATGAATTTACTATTAAATAAACGTGAAATATGATGGATTGGACATATGAATTCTCCTCAAACAACCACTTTTCCTTTCTAATTATGCCTCTGAGGTCTGTCATTTTTGGAAGTCTATGACCTATAGGATATCGAGAATAATATTAGGTAGAAAATATATCATGTTGTGCCTGAACTCGTGTTCTAAAATGATGTGAGAAATAGTGTGGATGTGGTTCCCTATTAAAAATTAGCCAAGGGACATACTTCGAATTATATAAAAATTAATTAAAAATAATTTAATCCAATTTTGAATGTGGATCCAAATTTTTATAAATTAAATATAAGAATGGTATTTTTTGAAATTCTATTACATGATTAAATTTTAGAAATATTAAATTATTTTTTCCCTTTATCTCTTTATTTTAACCCTCCTAATTGACAAATTTTGAATGTATAGAGATAAAATTATTTTTTACTCATTTTGGGAAAAACGTTACTATGATGTGGATAATGATGAATTCATGGACAATTAATAGTATTTACAATGATATGACACTCACCTTGTTGAAAATTTGATTTTATGAATTTTAAATGATTTAATAAAATATATTCCATTAAAAACATATCATTAAGGTCATGTTTGAAAATTTTATTTAATTTGACATTAAAAAAACATGATAGAATATAAATTTAAATTCAAACATATCATAGATCCACAATATGATAAATTTCTATTAATATTCATGGTAAATTATAAATTAAAAAAATTGTATTACATTTCTGGTTTTTAATATTAGCTTCTTTATTTTTCTACATCTTTGATAACCACTATTTTGACATTGTGTTCGAATTTAACATATTTATTTCAAAACATAACATTTATGATAAATTAAGATGACTATAAATTCATTTATATTCCAAATAACCATTTATAAATAAACATAAATTTCGTTTATCATTATAATAAAAATTTATATATTTTAAAACAATGAAAACGGCGTTTTGTTTCTATTCCATATTTTAAATAATATTAATAAACATTATCTATGTAAATTGAAATGAATTTTCGATATTTTAGAAAACTTTATGGTGAAGTTCGAAAGAAAACATTTAATTGAAATAAATACATTCTTAAGGGGGAGTATTAGGCCTTCTCATAATTTAAAACCTAAACTACCATATTTTACTTATTAATGACAATACTAATTAGTAAATTTATATTCCAAGTAACAAAAGGACCTTTTACTAAATTTATAGATATCATAATTCTATATATGAAATAAAATTTTAAGGATTAAATATCTGTAACAAGGTGAAATTCATATAAAATTAAAATTTCAAAATACAGTGAAAACGTTTTTTTAGAAAATATTCTTTTTAATGTATAAAATAGTTCATAATCTATATTCATGCATAATTTTTATTCAAATAATATTTATTCAATTATTATTCATAAATAGTATGTAATGAATTTATATAACTAATAAAAAAATAATTTATCATGGAAAATACTTTAATATAAAATACATTTTCCAATAAAAACAGTATTTATCACAATTCATTATAAAATCACACATTCATTAAATAAAAACATTACCCTCGAATTTTTATGGTATGATTAATTCAAATAATGGTTATAATATTTAAAATTAAAATTATAAATTTTTTATATAAATACATATATGTACATAAATTTAGTATGAAAAAAATTCTTTCCATTTTTACTATAAAATTAAATAATATTTTTATACTAAATATTTCACAATGAAATATAACTCTGAACATTAATAAGAAATAATAATAGTTTATTATAACTATACCAAGGATGTAACATTTTTATAACCTTTTAGAAATTTTATACTTATAATTTTATTCATTACATAAAAAGTTTGGTGTATCCTTCCCTCATATAATTTATTGATTTATATGTTTCTTCTTCCACAATATCATATTTTCTACAAATAATTTACTTGATGAATCAAATTCATCTATAATTGTTTCTCTCTATGATAATGAATCTATTCTGGTTGTTCCTCATAAAAATGTTCTTCTTTGAACTAAAATATTTTTGGGATGAAATTATGTGATGTATCTTGAAATCAATTTTATAACAGTGAATCATGAAATATATTCTTGTACATGATATAAACAAACACTCAATGCCACTAAATAGGAAATTGGTACATATTTTTTCCATATTTAATATATTCCTATAACACAGAGACTCAGATTCATATTTATTCAAAAACTCTAAATACTTTTCTAGGGAAATGCATTAGTCAAAATGTAGTCATCAAAATTGAATGAATAATCATTCATATGGTTATCCATGAAAGAATTCTATATTCATTGAATTTATCTCATATGAAGTTATATAATATGTTCATTCATAACTATTTCTTATACCCTCTATAGTCTCATCGTTTTCCTTTCACTTAATTCATCCCAAAAACCTGGATTTTGAAGCAATATTCCATATAATTCCCCAAAGTTGCAACATGTACAATGGAATGAAAAATATTGTTAAATCTAAATTAAACTAATGATATATACTGATAAAAATACCATTTACAATCCATTTATCAATCATGAATTATGTGATCCATGTTATAAAATCTTTTTCTTATACTTTCAATCAAATTGATAATGAAAAGATATAATGAAATTTAATTTTGCATCCAATGACTTCTCAAATACATTTTTAAAACATAGAACTAAACATGTGATAAATTTATGATATAATGGGGAAAATAAATCAATGTAACTAGATTATATATATAAGGTTTATTCATAAATTATTATATAAATAAATTATATCATGAATGAGAATAAAATTTTATGATTTATTTCATTAGTCAACAATAACGGAAATTTTATTATTACCTTGAGTTATAATTTTTAATCCCCAAAAAATACATGGATATATTTTCCTATATCAACTCTATCAGTAAAAGGTATAAATAATCCCATCCAATAACTTTCATTTAACATTAACCTATTTATATGTAATACATTTCATGTTAAATTTTGCAATATAGTTCTTCCGTACAAACCTCAATTAAAATTACAAATTGTCTCTACACATCGGAGTGCTTTAAAGAAGAATAAAAATATAGGACTATGAGTGTCACTCAAAAATTTCCTCATAAACTGCAAATCTAAATTCAATAATTTTTTTTATAAATATATAAAAACCTTCACTGTCAATGTTAAATTTAGGTAACGTAAACTTCATTTTTAGGACCTCCTCTTCTTAAAAATCATGTCGCTCATATATGATTTCGTAATCCCATCTATAAATTTGGACCTTAGTAATTTTTTTTACCTTCCTATAATAAAAATTTCTACTTAATCAACAATTAAATCATTAAACAATGGAATATTGTTTAAAAATTATGTTTATCAAAAATTACAATTTGAACTCATGTCATGATTACATTTTTAATATATTATGGTGAGGAATTAGGTAATCATAATCCTTAATCAGTTCCAATATTCTTCCCTATCTAAATTTCAAATATTTCTAAGTGAATATATAACATAAACATTTAATATTGTTATATATTTCACACTTTAACCTAAAAAAATGCTACCTCAAATTTTTAAGGCATATCCAATATCTAATAATCCCAGATGAGGGGTTATATAAATTAATTCGTTAGGCATCAATTTAATTAATGTATAACCAATTATAGGGTCATTTTATACAAAAACACAACAATGTCCATTAATGTATGAATCATTATAGATGAAAATGTAAAAAAAATTCTGCTTATGGAAGAAATTATAGAATTCCATTCTACCCTATTATGTTCCTTGAAATAATCATCAAAATCTTTCAACTATATAGATTTATAACCATTCAATATTAACTTAGTCAATATTCATGGATATTGAGTTGTTATTCAAAAAAAAATTTAATTACCAACTAATGCAATAAAACTATGAATATCTATGAAATTTTTAGTTTAATCATCATTCAATAAACAACATTACTTTTTGTAGCATCAACATAGATTCCACCAATACAAAAGATATAACAAAAGATTGAAAATTTTAGAACCAAAATTCACACATACTAAAATTTCTATATAATTTATTTTATTTTTTATATTTTTTACAAAAATTAGATAGTTCAATTTATGATCCCAATGAATTTTATAATATACAAATATATCATCGATAAAAAAATTGAAACAAAACTGAATAGTTATAGAAAAAATTTATTTATAATATCTAATAATATAACTAGTTCACTAGAAAACCAACACGGGATCACATAAATCTCATTATGATCATATATAGTCTGAAAATATCTCTTTGGAATACCTTTTTCCTTCATGTTGAAGTAATGGAAATATAACTTATGATTCAACTTAATAAAATATTGTGCTTAAATGGATATGATCAAAAAATATTCAACAAGAACAAAATAACACTAGGTCATGAGATTTATATAATTAAATTATATATTACCAATAAAAAGTCTTATTATAACATCATTATTTTTAAGAAATAAAATTGTATCTCACCATGGTTAAATTCATTTGAGTCTGAAGCCATTATCTTGAAAATACTACGACAACTTTTTAAATTCAATAATTTCACATGAGACACTCGATAATGGGTTTCGAAAATTCAATTAACATCAAAAACATTGTAAACAATATAAATAACATCCTTTTTTGGACCAACACAAGGTAATTCATCAAGGAAAACACCCATATATTCATTAACTACTAGAATGTTTATAATTATAATTTTTTTTATTTTCAAAAACATGAGTTAGGTAACATTCACTACCAACTCTAATCTGTTTCTTAGCTTATTGATGTGTTAGAAATTTTATGAATTTAGTTAGTATAAAATTATAAGCTATTAAATCTTTTATAGAATTATAAAATGATATCCAATCCATATAAAAAACAATATCAAATGGAATTATTGGTTGTTTAACTATAATTGTGGAGAATAAAATCCCACTGATAATAATAGGAATATTTTAATAAAAAATATTTATTTTAATATTTTCCATTATAATTTTCACCACAAGGTACATATTTTCTCACAAGTTTATATTCACATATACCATAAAAATGTATTCAATATTAGAGAATGTGTTATCCATTTTTAAAAATGGGATCTTAATAATTTTTATAAACAAGAAATATGTGTGTCACCACAATATTAGATTGAACATCATAACCCATTGTCACATACATGACTTATATTAAATATAAATTTCATGTAATTTCCATTAATGCTTGGTTTTGGGGGTTTCCGTATCTTTTATGGAGTAAGGGGTGAGTTTTCATTAATTGGGCCAAACTGTGAGCCCAATTCTGGATTTTAAAATAAATGTTGATTCCTTTATAACTCTTTAACATTTCATCATTTTTCATCTATTAAAATTATTAATTTTGATACAAATACCTATTAATACTACTATATTAATTTGGAACATTTCGGATTCCATAATCATGGTGGATTTGGGGTTTTATTTAAGGGATCAGGCCTACCCAAAAGCCCATTTCCTGCATTAAAAATATTTTTTATTTTTTTAAATTACCCTTCAATATTTATGTTTTTTTTGTGATTCCAACTTTCCCTTGAGCCCACATACCAAAGGCACGACCCCATGATCTCTTCTCCCTTGTTGGAGCATGGTTTCATCAAGAATTTGTATGAAACTTCTCTAAATTTCTCAAATTTCATAGATTTGAAGATGTAAATTGATTAATTCATAACTCCATCACATCTCACTATTTTTACCCCATTATAGTTCCCAAATTATCTCTTAAACCTTTTTATAATCTCCCTTGAATGATTAGATGTTTTAAAATTCATATACTGGCTTATTTGGGGTGATTTCTTCAATATTTTTCAACGAAGGGGATTATTTCTTGGTTTCTTCCTTTTCCCTTAGGGTTTTCTCCATCTTTCATTATGTTCTAAAATTTCCATATCTTGGGGTTAGAATGTGGGGTTTTATTTGTGGTCTATTTGGTCAAATATTCTGGTGTAGGGATGGATTTATTTTCCCTGTGATGTGGCGGTGGTGCAGGTGATGTTTTTCACCATGTTTTGAGGGATTCGACACATTCCATAGGCAGTTCCATGTGTAAACAATTATTGATGAGTTATCTTGATATATTTACTCATTATTCATATTAATAATATGTTTTATGTGGTTTGAAAACAATTCATGATTTATTTTGTTAAGATTTTAATTTTATTGTTGCATTTTAGCATGAAATTTGGTGTTTTTCATGTGTAACACTTATGGTATTATTTTGGTGTATTTTAGAACATATGAAATTGGATTACTAAATATTTTTTGGTCTAAAAATTCTGTTTTGGTAGGGTATTTTTGTGCCATTGGGTTTGAAATAGGGTTTTTCGAATAGGTTTGTTGTGTAAAACATTGTTATACTTCTTGAGGGCATTTTATGAAAAGGGGTGATTTTTTTTGTATCTTTAGTTGTATTATCCAAGGTGATTTTATAACACATGAAAGTGGTTTTATAAATGTATATAGTGATGAAAATTCTACATTGTTAGTGTTGTGGTTTAGTTCTTACCTTGAAATACGGTTTTGAAATGTGTTTTATGATAAAAGATTGGGTATACACTTTGGAATTTTTTTATGAAATATTTGAATGATTTAATGATTTATGTAAGTGGGGAAACCATTTTTGAAAACTATTTTGGATTTTTATATATTCTGAAATGGTACATTTTAAATGTGAAAGGGGTTATTTTGTGATGTGTTCCGTCTTTGAAATGTTTTATATAACTGTTTGAATGATTCATTAAAGTGTGTAAGAGATGTGAAAGTGATGTGTGATGTTTTGGGTGAGTATTATGTGAAAAATGGATTTTGGTTATGAAAAGGGAATCATGTAACATTTTAATGGGATATTATCTGAGTTTTAATATCTTTTATTGGTTTTATAAAAAATTTTAATGGAATTGTGGATGTGTAAAAGAAATGTGAAAAGTGTTGTGGGCTAATTTGGTGTGAGTCTAATTTCAAAATCAATTTGAATGAAAAGCGGAATTTTTTGACTTTGTGTTATAATTGTGGCCTGTTTGGTGAATTTTTGCTGTGGAAATGATATTTTCATATGAAAAGTATATCTATTGACTAGTTCAACATGTTTAAGAACAATGGGGAAACTTGGGTATCTAGGTGGGTGGACCTGTACTAGTATGCTAGGGAATCTGTGGGGTTTGGCCTCTGTTTCACATAGAAAGATTAATACTTGCAACTCAAAATAAACTATGATGATCATGATTGGGTACTAATAGGTTATGGTTATGATCCCCACTAGTGGCTCCTGCACGAGAATAAATATTTGTGATGGTTACTCTCACTAAGATACGAGGTACATGGGACCCACAACGAGCTAGTGCTTAGGGGGTCATTTCTGTTGCTTGTACCCATTAGATACTTTATACTTACTATCGGCATATGGTTTATTTGGTGTGAAAATTAAGTAGCTTTTTCATCTATTTTAAAAGTGTTAATTCATTAAATTACCCCACTTGAAAACTAATTTTTTTTAAGTTGCATATGTTAGAAATTGTAACTAGAAATTACATATTTTTTAGAACTTGCATTATTTTTTTTCATTTAATGTTTATCACATGGAATATATTTGTGGTGGTCTCCTACAGGGCATTTTATCACACCCTACATACATCTTTGGGTCTATGTAGACTTGGTTATTTTTTTTTTGCGGGTTTAGGTACTACTTTTTTGAAAATAGATTGGGGTTTTACTGGTCGTTCTGGATACGGTGTTGTGGAGATGGCTTGAGGGCGGTGCATCTTGCCATGTGGTGGTTTTTGGGTTGTCGTTATTTTTTTCATACCTTTTTAATGGTCTTTAGACATAGTTTTAACTTATTTAATTCAGTTCTGATATTTTTCAAAATGCAGTTTTAGTTTAAAAATCGCGATTTGTTTTACTGAGTTTCTTTATTGTTTAATGTTTACAAACTTAGTTTAATCATTCCAAAACTTCATTTTATGATACCCAGACACTTGTGACTTCCCTTGGGGATTGGGAATTCCCTTAGGGCCTTTTCATGGGTTTTATTTTATTCCAGTTTATGTGGCAACAATATTTTGTTCGTGACACCCATAGTAGTAGAAAATTATTTTCAAACACATTTTTTGGATATTGATGTTTTACAAAATTTGTAACTAACCCTAGGAAAAAATTTAATATTACATTCATACAAATAAATTTATATAAACTCAATATTTTATGGTTATATATTACCCCATTATTGGATTTTTTGGAATTTTCATTAATCATGATCCATATGAAAAAACATACAACACATATATCACATTGAATATTCTATTAAACATTCAATAAAATGTTTTTAACACACTTTGAACTTGTTGTGGAATTATATAATATTTAACAATTAATTAAATCCCCAATTATTTTCATCTCATTATTATTTTAATCATATCATTGGAATAAACATAATTTTCATCAAACTCTATATCAACATTCTCAGCATGTCGAACAACTATCTCCTAACTTTTATGTTCACTTGATCCAAAATCATTTCAGGTACATTATTTCAATATTTGGAAAAAAACAATTATTTTTACAATAATGTTCTTAGATAATATTATCTATGGACCAAGGTAGTATTTTAAAATTTTAATCATAGATGGATATATAATAATCACATATATTACCTAGTTCTAATAATTTATTCTTTATTCTATGTAAAATAACCATAGTAGAATATTTCTCTAAACAAATATTTCTAACTTTCTCCCATTACATGGAATATGTATCATATATAGCTCTATGGTATTATTTACTAATAACCCCTATTTATTATATTCACCTTCAAATTGATAAATGGAATTTGTTACATACATAAATTCTAAAAATCTCATGAAATTAAGAATATTTTCCATTGGATAGATCCATCCTCTAGTTACGTCTGGATTGGGGGATTGATCGAAAGCTAGAGAGTATTGTTTCATGAAGTTCTTGATTATTGGTAAGCTCTTAACATGGAGATTTAGGTTGTTATCTATCCTGGGAAAATACACTATCTATTTCCTCTGTAAACTAATTGATTTGTTAACAACTATTTTTTTTATTCCAACCATTATTGGATTCTTATTCAGGGTCAAAATATCCTCAGCATATCGTCCTATATTATCTTTCATGTTTCTTCTATGAAGAAATTTGTTAATAGACAGGGAATAATTGAATCAAACTATATATATTTTAATTTAATATAATTTCATATTTAAAATAAATTACGATCATTCAAGAATTTATAATACCATATAAAATAAATGTATCTAATCATTTCCTTTAATTCCAAAAATAAGTAAATATCCATAAATAATTAAAAAATATAGAATTATTATTAATTAATTTTATTTCACACATTTTTTTTGATCTTTATAATTTATAATTTTATATAATTGTTTTAAACATCTATATAATAAAAATATACTTTAAATATGAAACACTTCTATTTAAGTACTATTTTTTACAACAATAAAAACATTGGAAATGAATCATATTTTCCTTTCATGAAATATCATTAGTATAATTAATAACTTTTATTATTTATTCTACAAATATCTATTCCCTATTCAAAAACATTTACAAATGTGGGATTAGAACAAAAAGTTTAGTATAAGACATGAAATAATGAATTGTGTTATTCAGGTGAAAAACCTAAAAAACCGAAACATTTTTCCCAATGTCACTATATTTTTGGTGAAAATAAATATAACCCATCCATAAGAAAAATAAATTTTTTTCTTAAAAAAATTTAATATCCATTAAAATAAAATAGGGAACCATTTAGAAAATAATTATAATAATATTAATAACCCTCGTCAAAAATAGGATGATCCAAATTTAATCTATAGAATAACCTCTCAACTGACTCCTGAATTAATTCCTTAGATGAAAATGAACATTACCAAATTAATATAGACCTATATTATGAAAAAAATAACATAATATATATATATATCCCCTTTCAAATAAGAAATATTACGTTCACAGATTTTATATGCTACATCTGGCTGAGTAATCACAAGAGTTATATCATTCTCACCCATCATCATCTATATTTATAAATTACCATAAAATGAACAGAATATTTTAAACACTCAAATATTTATTCGAAAACCCATGAAAATTTATTTTTTATCCATCTGCATAGCATTTTTGTATATCAAAAGACAATTTCATTTTAAAACCCAATTTTTATAACTAAAATGCCCAGAACAAAGGGGTAGATAGTCATTAATTGAAAAAAACTTGTATTCCTATAATTGAATCCAATAATTAAATAATTATTTCAATGATGGTATGTCTGTTGACTTTAAAAATGTTAAATTAGGTAATTCCAATTTCATTTTTGTAAATAATTTGAAGAGATTATTTATAAAAATATTAAAAATATTCTGTTTGAAATAAATTAAAATAAAATAAAAAGTGATATAAAAAATTCATTAAATTGTCCATTATATTTGGTATTTCTTCTCAAGTATGTTCTTTAACAACATGATTAATTAATCAATGTAAATTATTTACATAATTATGACAATTTTTCATGTTTATTATAAAACATATTTGATTTGTTTCCCTATTATATTCAATTTTTCAATCCTTTATGTTAATGTAAAATGTTATGATGGTATCATCCTCATATATCAAAAATTAATTTGGTAGTTCAAATATGGTCAGAGTGAGTATTATTATATCATTAATATAATAATTATCAAGACATGATAATTATTATTATCTATAAAATATACATTTAAAATGAAAATGATGTATATGAAAAATGATTTATGTTACAATTATATGGATTTTCGGGCATACATATGCATTCATATCATTTTTATTTTTTTAATAAACATCATTAATGGTAAGTATATATTATTTAATAATTAACTCAGGATATCTATATCATTAAAATCATATTTAATTTTTAATAAATTGATATATATCATCGATGTTCGTGGTGATGAAGAAAGAATCTCATCACTTCATGGAGGTGGTGGTCAACATTTATCCATGAATAACGCTATCAATTTCCAATTTGAGTAATCTTGAGAAATTAAATGATAATATACCTTTATATAATATAATTTATGTAATGAATATTATATATAAACATTCAATATAACAATATAACTATCCATGAGAGGTGATTACATAAATTAAAATATATTGATTTTTTGTGGTTGTAATCAACACATGCACATGTGTAGCCTTTTGACCAAAAAATAAAATATTATTTATATCATAATAACATATAATTGAAACTTTTTAAACCAATGAATTTAATAATATAATAAACTCAATCCTTAAAAGTAATTAAAAAGCCATTCTAGAAAAAATTTAAATGGTTTTCATTCCTAACCATAAATTGTATATATTCAATTAAATTAACATCCATTTCTGTATTTTCCATAATGAGATCATCGATGTGAGAATCTATACATTACTAGGTCTTGACATGAACTTCCAGTCTTGTTTGTCATCATTAAAATTGTATATTAAGATCCTATTTTTTCAATCAATGTGGAATTTTATTCATTGGGGTCCAGTTTGGAAAGTCTTTCGAATAGCCTATGTTCATCCTCATTTTATACCTTGACCAGGAATGATTACTCTAGAATTTCAATATTTTAGGGAATTAGAAGATCTGGAATTTTGTATAATTCAACAAAATCCTTTTATGTATTCACTAGATTTATAGAAGTTTGGTCCTCTTCTTGTTTTTCAACAATATCATTAACTACCAGCTCTATAGAAAAAATAGACCCCTTAAACATACTCTTTAGGCTGTTAAGAGTGGAATTTAATCTCTTTTTTGAGAAATATCCATTTATATAAGAAAATGTAATAATAATATAGGTAAAACATGAAAAGTCCATTATTATCTACAACTTCTGTATATGCTGAATAAAACCATCTAAATCTATGAAGGTGTTATTTAGTTTCATTAAAGAAGTGTAAAGAAACTATTCTATGAGTTCCTCTTCAACGGACCAAGGGACAAGTTCTTGAGGTACAATCATTACCCACTATTTTCTCATCCAACGTACATTTATTTGGTTCCCCTCATTGATCCCTTATTTAAAAGGATATGACACAACAGGTCCCAATACTAAAAAGTAGTTTGAGAGAAACCTACAGCTTTACAGATGCCTCTAAGAGGGGCACGATTTCTGGATTCACCTATATCATGTTATCCCAGAGTCTTTATTGTGAACACTAAAAGTACCCTTTCTTAAACAGGGATGCTAGAAAAGTTTGAATCATCTGAATTATTCGACTATCATTTGGATGGGTCACCATCCTTGGAAGCATCTGTAAAGGAAGGGGCCTTAGCATAAGTGGGGGAATAATCCTAGATTATCATATTTGTCCCCTTCTATGCCACATTCATGACCCCCAAATCATTTTTTAATCCCTAAAAAAATCATCAATTTTAGTCTATGACTATATGTATTTCAACTTTTTAGCAATGAGAAGTGGGATGATTACTTTATTAGTTCCCTAATCATCTGCCTCATGGCCTTTAAAAGTTGATGAATCCACTGAGGGGATCTTTCCAACATCCCCTATAGCCTATAGTGGAGTTCCCTCACATAAAAAATCATAAAAAATGGGCACCAAATGAACCCCCATTGATCTATTCCTATATGTGTAAACATCAAGTTGAGATGAAAATATGAAGAACAATAAAGGACCCATAATTCATATAATACTTTTTGATACCATTTATGATCACCATCAATATATATTTTAATAGTATCCATTTGTTTCTTGTAAACATACAGTTCAATACATGTTTTGGAAAAATGTAATCAAAATTAACATTGGTCTATTGGTCCAAGTAGAGGAATAAACCCACTAGGTTTCCAATCAACCAAAGTATCACTAGGTATTGAAATTTTAGTTGGTGACCAGGTAGTGAGAGACATAATGATGATATAGGGGGATCATGATACATGTGAAAATATAATAACCACTGAAATAAGGGGAAAAAAGAATCTAAGATAACAAGGGGAGTATAAACCCAATTATAAATTTGATCATCCTCTGAAATTTAATGATCCAAGAGGTATATTGAATCCTAGAGCCCAACTATCACAAGGACTTGTAGATTCCACTTATGGAATATCAATTTGTCGTATACCTCAATAGAGGGACACCACATACTAAAGGACACAACTTGAGAATGATTTCCCTATTTAGAGGCCTTCATGAACTACAGGGGGGATGTGGGACCATCAAATCTCCATCAAACAAATATTGATCTATATAAATTATATCAATAGATGGGAAGCTAGGGTGGGATGAATTATCAGTGAAGGGAATGAAATTATATAATGGGATGGTGATTTTGGCGGAAGAGGGTTATCCTCCCAACCCCGACCGGGATAACTGAAGAGGGCAGATGACAATTCTACCATCACTTAGGGAATCCTGATAAGAGAATAGACCTTGTGGGTGAATCCCCTAAGTTCCCTTTTCATTACCCATAAGGTGGAAAAAGATAACATAAATAATTATACCATAATCCTAATAAGATATCTTTAAATGGAATATATTTATGTTATTATTTAAAGAGGTTTAAATAATAATTTTAAGTGAGAGAACACGAAACTAACATGAAATAGATCAATTATGAATTACACCTTCCCTTATTACAACCTCTTTGTGTTGCACCATAAGCCTCTTAGATTGGTACATTTCTAAGACAAGGATATCTAGTTACTGGGGATTGATTTTTGGGTCATACATGAGTAGGTATTGGACAAAATTTTGTATTAATATTGTTGGAGGGTTATAGTGGTGATTTTCCCTTTTATAAGTGAGGGGAGGCATTGTCTTTTAATTATATAAATTATTAAAAAAAAAATAAAAAATTCATTCCAAGAAAAAATGAACCTTAATTAACATAATTATAATATATATGGTTATTGGTAAAATAATATCATAAAATAATGTTTATAAAATACTATATTATGTTTACCCTTATCAATATGATTTATCCCCCAGTAAACCATATTGACTTTTATAGTGATAACAATGTTTTCTACAAATTATATGTAATTAATGATTCAATAAACTAAAAAATAATCTATTAATTGAAAATGGGTAGTATTTTAAACCATATAGAATTCAGTTCTCTTAATATACAATTTTCTCATATTATAAACCATTTAGTGAATTTATTTTTATTATGAAATATCATTAATATCATTTTTAGATCTATTAATTTAATTTTACATTGAAGGAAAAATGACCAGAAAATTATTTGGATTTTAAAAAATTCAGTCATCTATATTAATTTATAATGATCAATGAAATTCATGGGAAACTCTAACTCACTTATATAATATGTCTTTTATATGTTTCTAGATTATGTTCATGAATTCTATTATACTTTTATAATCAATGTTTGGGAATTGTTTAAGTATTTAAAATAATTATTTAACAACTAAAAATATAAATTATAATACCATAATAAACAAAATTATTATTAAAATACAATTTAGAACAAATATATATTTTATCCCTATTTCAAAAATTTAGAGATATTATAACAATGATTGTTTTTTTATATTAATTATTGACGTTTATATTGAGGCCATTAATAGATAAAAGTGGACATAAAATTCCACTTGATTGAAAAATTTATGTCCATGATAAAAACATAACTATCGAATGAAATAATGAACAATTTTTGGATTGTATTATTCCTTATGACAATATTCATAAACATATTTAAAAAATTTACCATCTTCAATGTGACAAATATTTACTATAGTTACTACTCATGATGACTAAAAAGGATCATATTTCTGAAATTAGGACCCCCTAATTCAAATTATAGATTCCATTATTACAAGATTATATATATATATAATTTAAAAAAATTTATTTCAATTTCAACTCACAAAACATGACGAAAATAATGGTTTATAAAATATCATTTTAAGTATAAAAATGTTTTTATGAAAATTTCCATTTTAATGTTAATTACAATAATATTTATTATATTATTTTCAAAAAATGGTAATACTGAAATTTTAAATCTTATCCAATATAGACTTTATAATTTCAATTACATTAATCAGAACAAAAATTTTCAAAAAAGATCAATATTTTTCAAAATTCATTAAAAATAATGTTTTCAAAAAATAAACAAAAAATTAATTAATTTAATATTGGTATTATAATTTTAAAAATATATATCATTTTTTAAATTAAAATTTTGATATTTGGATGTGAATCCATATTATCATGAAAATTTAATGAATAACACTTGTTTATTTTTAGAGTGCAAAGATAATAATAGTTATAATATATATATATATATATATATATTAGATAATGAATATTAATAACGCATTAATAAAAATTATTCCAACAATACCTGGGTTATAAATCCATGGTATGAAGTGATATACATCTTGATTGTTGGTATATTTGGATGATTTGTTGATATGAAATAAGTGGAGAATGATTTAGCTTCATTTTATAGATTATTATAAATCGTTTGGGAAAATTAAAAAACCAATATTTTCAAAAATTAGTCATACTCTATAAAATATATTTTATACAAATTAATTTATGATATATAATAATAACCCCAATTAGTACTTGAGTAAATTCAAAATAATTTTATTCCTTCAAAACTACATATTATATTTGAATGAACAAAACACTAACTAAATTTGAAAGTAGTGTATAGGGTAGTGAAAAAAATTAAATAAAAAATAAAAATTCAGAATTCATGTACATCATGGTCTCCATTAATTAAAAAGGCAATAAAAAATAAAAAAATTATTTAAATATAATCTATGTTTTCTAAATAAAAAATATTTTACCTTAAAAGAAATTGAATGATATTGTGAATGATTTTATAATATTTACTTATGAGATGTAAAAATAAAATATGCTTATAGTAATATGTATATAATTATTTCAATATTTACGTTGATTAATTATATCTTGGTTGTTAAAATAGTTAAATTACATGTAAATAAAGGTCATTTTGTATAAAATAATTAAATATAAATTCATAAATTCCATTAAATGATTTTTAAAAATATAAAAATCAAATAATGTGTAAGTTTACATATGTACTAAAGTGGGGTTTTATTTAATTTGTAAAAAACAATATTTATAAAAAAATTAATTTAAATTAATTACAATATTTAAAAATATATTTTGAAAAATCTCATATTTTTGAAATATAATGTCTAAATTTTTGTTGGGCGAATTTTTGATATTTTTTAGAAAATATTCATTATTTGTTAATAGTTCAAGTATTTTCCTTTAATAGACATTATATTTAATGATATAATAAGTATGTTAATATGAAAGAACACTATATAGAAAATTTCAATGATTTATAGTATATTTATTGAGTATAAATTTTCATTTAATGAAAATAATTAAAATTAAATACCAAATAGTGGAAATTATAAAGCCTAAAATATATTTTATTCTAAAATATATATTATTAATTCATTACATTATTGAATATTTTCCAATGTTATAGCTCTGTTATTAAATTTTTTATATTGAAAATCATATATTAATTTTATAATCAAACACTATTTTTAAGACATGAATTATTAAAATTCATTATCCTGACATGAAATAATAAAATACAAAATATTTTTCTCAACTAATAAACCACTCCATAACCTATAAATACTCTACTCATATGCCAATTCAACTACACTTCCATACGCTCATTCAATAAATTGTTTTTCCCCTAACCATGTTTTCAATTTTTCTGTCTAATCAAATTAACACTCGAGGAATCCATAATGAGATTCTAAATGAATCATCCCCAAGGAACATAAATTTTCTCATCACACGTAATTTAAATATTCATTCAATTCGCATATCTACTAAACCAAATATTACAAATCTAATTTTAGAATTACATTATTTTAATTACAGAATAATGATATTAAATTAATAATTCATTGGTTATTTTATTTTCAACACATTACACGTACAAAATACATCTCACATCATGGTGGGTCCAAACCACATAGATGAGAAGTATTGTTTTTCATCACTACTTTTACTTTATAGTATGAAAAAATGTATTATTGGAAAATAAAAATACTATTAATTAAATTAAGAACTTTTTAATGTTCTAACATAATAAAATACTAATGATAGAAATAATAATAATGAAAATTATTCATTATTATTATTATTCATTAAAACAATATATTCACAATAAAACACATTACAAATTTAATCTGTTTCTAGTATCACATAACAATTGATACATTTTTCCATTGAGAGGAAATATGTCATTACTTTGACACATGTTTAAATCATTTAACCAATAGATGAAAATACGTAACTGATATTTACTAATGTATGAATTCCTGTGGATATGAAAAAAATAAATTTTGGATGAACAAAAAATGAAATAATAATTACTATAATAAATTTTATAAAAAAATTGAAATAAAAAAAATATTAATTATTATTTATTTAATATGAACATCCTTACTATTAAAAATGTTGTTTTAATTATTAAGTTCATGATAGACTCTTTGAAAGGGTTTTTATCCATTTATTCATTAATGTTAATGTTTTAATTTTTTTTAATCTACCTATCATCTCCATTATATATTCTATATCTCTACCATTATCCTTTCATTTTGAACTCATTCATTTAGGGATTATTATATCTTTTCGAATTTCATTCAATTTTATTTAAAATATACCCCATGATGTTATATGATAAACATATAAAATTAAAGTGTTCAACTTTTCAATTATATTTATGTTGTTTATTATATAATTATTCAAGAATATATAATCTATATTCTTTTATTTTGTATTCATTAAGAAATTTAATGTGAAATAAGGAATTTTCCCTCTAATATTGGTTATGTTTGTGACTGATCAACTAATAATGCAATATAAATTTTGTACACTAATATTTAAATATTTTTTTCATATTTAAGGATAATGACTTATTTATATTATCATGTGGCACACACAAACATCACATATCATTATGTGATGGGTGGTCTTTGAATTTTATATCCCCTAATAATTTGTGTAATTATTTATTCTCAGGAGAAAATAAATATAGTGAATATCCAATGATCCTAGCTTATTATGGTATGATGTATTGTTTATGAAACAAGACTTATATTTATTAATTTGTTTATTCAACTTTCTCATAATTATCAATATTATCAGGTTTTTATAATATAATTCCTTTAATTCCATACTTCCATATTAAATTTAAAACCACTTATTCATATGGGTGTTCGGTGCGGATGGTGAATTTGAATTTATCTATGTAGTTACCTTATCTTCTATTGATTGTTGGATAAAATGGGATTCATATAAAAACAAATGATTTTATTAGTGGAATATAACATATGAATATTTAGTTGTGTCATATTTATTAAAATAATATTATACAATGACAACCCACTACATGAATAAACCACTGATCTTTTATAATATTAATTTAAACATTTCATTTAGAGAATAGAAAATTCCATTGGATTATAAAGTACCACAATAGGACCAAAAATATAAAATAAGATAATAATAATAATAATAAAATTTAGATCTACTGAACCCCTCAAAATAATTTCAAACCTAAGAAAATTTATATAAATAAAGTAAAATTCTACTATTAAAACTTGAATTTTTAAAATTAAAATATATGTAACATTTAATTGCAATAGAATTAAATTTTTGATGAATGAATTATGGTGTATTAATATAAATTACGATTAAAAATTGGTCGTTACCAATCTGAATATTTGAATAGTAATCAGACACCATGAATATTAACATGAAAATTTGAATATTAATCTGACCATTAAGAATATTAATAGAATAATTATAACAGTATACTAAATTGTTTATTTGAAAAATTGTACTATGGTATCTGATAAAATAAAAATATTACATATTTACATCATGAGACAAGTAAATTTATTTTAATAAAAAGATAAAATATGTGTTCATATTTTTTAAAAACAAAAATATATATTATTTTCAAATTTATAATAAATATTTCAATTTAATATAATGTTTATTTTTTAAAATTTTATTTATCAATTAATATTATTTTTTATAATAATGATAAGATAGTTTTATGGGAATGAATCTATATTTTTAGAGAGTTATAAAATAAATCAAAAATGTGTTTTTTCAAATAAATATGTATCTTATTTATAAAATTAGAATTAAATTGTTTTAATTTTTTTTATAAAATTAGTTTTATTTTTAATAGCTAAACATAAAAAAATAATCAATGTGAATTGTAGGTATTTGTTGTAAAATAGTCAAAAAAACTTAATAATGAAATACATTACAATACAAAATTAATCATTATATTCTAAATACTTGTATTTTTAAGTAATTGATGATGTAATTAGCCATCATTTAAACTAAAATGTTTTATTTACTGTATATAGTCACAAGAATCATCACCATTGGTAGTATTCAAAAATATATAATATACTATTGAAAATAATATTAAAAAACACTCATCTCCTCCTCATTCAAATACCCTCCCTTCACATCCCCTTCTCCAAAAAACAGATAACCCAAAAAGCATAGACTATCTCATCAATACTTTTTGGAAAAAAGTTTTATAGATTCATTTTTTATGATAAAAGATGTCTTTGCAAGTTTTTTGTATTTTATCATTTCTATAAAATTATTTCACTTTGTATGAGTTTGTGATCATATGAAAGAACATATGACCCACAAAATTTGAAACTCAAATGTGTATATTTCTATTTTATATATAGAATAATGTTTTAGATATGTGTAATGTTTTAGACTCACCTTGTGTCATAGAAAAAAATATCAATTGATATAGGAAAATTTATCAGAGTCTGATTTTGTTGATACTGATACTGACAATACGTTTTTATATAGTTAGTTCTCAAATATCATTAGTTTCCTCAAACACCTGGTATGCATCCTCTATGAAGGAATGGCGGAAAATTAATGTTCGATAAATTAATTCATTTGATTATTTTCCAGTATTAATGTTCTAAATGTAATGGATTCAACATGATAGAATCCTTATTTTATAAAAAAATATATGATGAAGAACTTAGTATTCTATGAATTGATTTTTTATGTACTAAATTACCTATCCATCATAATGTCCAATTCCCAAAATCAGAAACTCATAAGGATCAAAAAAAATGTAGATAAACTAAAATAAAGAAGTTACATGTGAAACTAGTCCATTGGAAGTGGGGTTCAACAAATCCATCCGAGGCAGAAAATGACTAATTTGTTGAAGAATATCAGTAACTAATGATTTATGGTACCAATAATACAAATGAAATAAGAGACCAATAATCTAGATGATGATATAATATGTGCTTATCCATTTTCATTTGGTTATGTTTCCATAATTTTTGGTCAAGATAAATGGACAATCTAAAATTTTTTAGTGGGTTAAGTGAGAAATAGGAACTGATGTTTATTTTTAAAAAAAAGTCAATTTTTATCTAATTGGGTGATGTTCTATCATAAAATAAGTAGTATTGACACATTGAACTGGGGTGGACATTGATTCATTCAATTGAACCAAAAACTGATCCATCAAATGTGGGTTGACGTCGATAAGTCATTTGTTATTGTAATTCATCATAAAAATTATAAATATGTTAAGGAAAGTTGATGAACATGTGAAATTACTTATATCTATTTAAAAATGTTTCCATGTGATGTTTTATCTTTTGATGTTTCAAAAATATTTATTAAAATTGAAATATTTCTAAAAATATGTAATGATTTTTACAGAAGATTAGATTCAATGTTTTATATATCTTATATGGTATGGACAATTAGAATGGGAAATAATTTTTTGATTATGAAATATTTTGTAGCATCATAATGAGATATTTTATCTTCTAATGTTCTTTCATTTGGGTCATTAAAATCAGTGTGACCACATATTTTCATATAAATGAATAACTATGTCTGAATAAACAAGGTTTATGACTAAAGAATTGATAAAAAGATTTGTGAAGGATACTTGTTTGCTATTGTTTTAGAATTTCTGAGAAGAATCAGGAAGATATGAGAATCTATGTAAGATTCAATGATGAAGTTGAAATAAATATGAAAATTGAGTTTCAAAGAAATTTGTTCAGTAGGAAACTATTTTAAAATTCCAACTAATTCCACTTTTGGATCTATAAAAATAGGGAAAATACAATTTTTATTCCGATGATGGATCATTGGTAAAATGTGGGAGTGAGAAAAAATTGAAAAATAGGTAATAAGACTCTAGATATTAATATTTTTATAATTTTTTTCAAACACAATTAGAAGAATTTATATTTTTCCTAAACAGACTAATCCATCAAACATAGATTTTGGGGGAATATTTTATGTTGTTTGGTGTTATTTATAGAATATTATTTCATATCTATTTTCTATTCTGAACAATCATACATATTAATAGGACTGATCCCTAAAGTTGAGTTATTTATAAACTCTAAAAAGGTAATTTCTACCTTCTACTTGGTAGGAATTTAAAGAATTGGGTTTTGAAGAATTACAAAAGTATAAGTTGATAGCATATCATAGTCACTTTTTTAACCATCTTGTGAATGTTTCATAACTTGTTACACAAAAATATTTTAAATCATTCATGCTAGAAGAATCACATGCACTGTTGTATTTATCATATTCCTACAAACGTTTAACGGTATATCCAATTTTTTGAATACAAAAAACTGGATTTTTCTAGTGGATTTTGTTGTGTTGGATTATATACAAACCATTCTATATACATACTTACCTTATGTGGTTAGTTAACCTAGTAAATACATGAGTTCTTGTAGATGTGTGAATGTTTTTATATAATTAGAGTGATATATTATTAATATTTTTTAAGTTGGTTATTAATTATTTATAATATAAAATAAAATAATATCACCAATTCACATCATCCTCCTCTCAATGATATAAAAATATTGTTTGGTATTTTCAATTTTTATTATATGGAAGTGTCCCTTTGTTTACACATTATTGAATATTTTAAAGAAACACTGTTTTAGTGAATCTGAATTGTGTTAATATTAAGGGGATTCCATTCATCGATGAAACAATTATCATATCTGGAATGATAGAATGTTACCATATCTTATTTTTATTGGGTAATATGTTTTAGACACATATACATATGGATTTCCTCTAGATAAATATTTTCCTTTAACACCTATGGATAAAAAGAATATTGAAAATTATATATTTTTTATGAATGATTTACTTTCATCATTTTATAAAAATTTAATTCATAAGAGTAAAGGGATTTTTATTTACTAATGCTTTATAGTAAAAGTTAAAGAACATTTATTAAGGTGAAAACAATGGTGAATTGGGAAAAGTTACAAATCTAGAATCTGATTATAGATATCTAAAACTAGTTGATTTTGAATATTTTAGCGACTTCTTTATAAAAATTAATGATATTGTTAGCACTATAATATGTCATAGTGAAATCTGTAAGACTCTAATTTTTTTGAAAATATATTATAATTATTCATGATAATTTGGTTCAAATGTTTCATCATTGGAATATATATATCTTTAAAACCTATCTTTGTATTACCTTTATAATAATTTTTACACATATAAAATGATAAAGGGGAATGTAATGAATGGAAGTGATAATGTTGATTGAGATATTTCCTTCAAATATTCCAATAATGTAATTTCTATGTTCATTCTTAAAGAATAAGATTTTGTAGGTTCTAAACCCAAAATAGAGTTATGTAAAAATTGTGAATATTTTTATCATTTTTCAAAAGATAAGAAAAATAGGTACATGAATGTATGAAGGGAATATTCCCTTGAATTTTTTTTAATATGGAGGCATTAGTTACTTTTTTTCAATTATACTCGATGTAATAATTAATATGATAATGATGAATTTGATAGAAGGGAAAGAAGAACACCGATGAAATAGGTTGATAAGCCAATATCTTATTCCAATTGTAAATATATAAAAATCTCCAAATACATAAAGAGAATCTTTTTATTTAATGTTAAAAAATAGGAATAGAGTGAAGTAGAGTCAAAAAAGTGTTCTAAATTTTTTTGAGGAAATACTTTCTTTGATACAGTTAATGATTAGGAATTTTAAAAGCAGTAGGTAGTAAGAATAATAGACTGAGTTAGAGTTTCATATGAAGAGATAATTAAATGAATTTCACCCAAATATATTAATAATTTAATGAGAAATAATATGCTAAAGAAGGAATGTAATATAGTGAATAGTCAGGAATTTATTCCTAAAGATAATGCTAATTTAAAAGAAGAAATATTTTGTTTGAAGAAGTATATTGAGAATTTAAAGAGTTGGTAATATCATATTGAAGTATATTTAATGGAAAAGGATTAATTGTTGAAACATGTTCAATAAAATATTTATAATTTTGATATGGGATTTATATGATTCAAGGACCCCATCTATTATGTTCACGAATTTTCTAGAATGTTTGAACAAGAGAAGGATCCAAATTTACCATTAATTGTTGAAAATAATTTTTATGTCCTTCCTAAGAAGAATTAATATGAGAATATCATAAATTTTTTCAAATAAAAACATTGGAAGTCTATTTGTTTCTAGTAATTTAGAGTCCGAAAAAAAATTGTTACTACTTCTGATTCTGTCAAGGTTGGAATGAAAACTGAATTGAAGATGAATATTTCTGCTAATAAATGAAAATTTTGTAATCAATAAAGTTCTTATGATAATAATAATTATGTTCATCATTTTTTTTAATTCTAGATGTTATGGAAGTTCAATAAGAAAAAATTATATGAATAATTATGGATATAATTGTAGTGGATTCAGGAATTTGAATAATGTATGTTTTTTTAACCAACAATGTTATAATTATCCAATGATTTAACTAAAGAAACATTTTATTGGGAGTCAATCCTCTAAAAGAAATAAATATATTTTTTTTGAAATTTGAATATAGGTTCCAACCATTGGATACTATTTTTGAAATATGTGAATAACATATAAATTTAACAAATGGGTGTATTGTTTTGTTATCTACAGAAAAAATGGTTATAAAAAATCTCAGAAGCTGGATGAAATGAATGATAAAGAGAAATAAAAATATCTTGATGTGGAAACCACTCTTAAATATATAGAAGTATAATAACCCTAGATTTGTATAATTTGTGTTCTTCTCAAAATATATAAGATTTTAAATTGTTATAGAATGTGAAATATTTCAAAGAAAAAATAGTTTCATTTAGAAATGATGAATCCCTCAAAATAAATGTTATTGGATCCACAATTATTAGTGAAGAGAAGATATAATCAATGAAAGTTTTGTTTTTTGATTCGTTGAATAGAAAATTATTTACAATTTTCCCACCTTTTTTCTGAGGGTAATAAAATTGTTTGAAGGAAGGATTCTTTTTTAAATAGAGGATGATAAGGTAGTTGTTACAACTGGCCAAAATAGAAATGGAATCATGATTCTATTTGGTATGTTTCAAAACATTTATAACATGATCATGATAGATGTAAACCAGTTATGGAATAAATGGTTGAGAAATATGTGTCAGAGGAACATGAGAGGGTTATCAATGAAAGATAATGTCTTTATTATTCCCCATCTTTCAAGATGATGAAATAGATTTTGCATAAAATTTTAGAATGGGGAATTACAAACTCTATGCATAAGAAAGATAATATATATTCAACTCAACACCTAAAACATATCCACTCTAACATTTTTAAAACAACAAGTAAACTGTAAACATTCAATGATAAGTACTTAATTTCATCTATTGATGATTTTAATCACATTAATACTGCTATATATTTTTAACAAAATTCACATGCACTTAATACGATGAAAATATTCTGAATAAGCGCTCAAAATGAACGTGGGTATTCTAAGAAGATGTTGAGAATTGATACTGGTGGTGAGTATAGGAATAGATTATTAGATGTTTTCCCAGTAAAATAAGGAATTCAACATTAGTTTAGTAAATTTTACACCTAACATGAAAATGGATTTTTTAAAATAAATAATAGAAACATTTAGAAATATGATATACTATGTTAATTGACTAATTTCATTATAATTAGATATCAATGAATTATATAATCATAAAAAATTATATTCAAAATCTAGGGTTCTATGAATAATGTTCTGATATTACTCTAAAATTTTATATGATAAAAATACATATTTGAACCTCTATATTGTTTTTGGAAGTCCCATCATCATAAAGAACAAATGTGGAATCATATTAATGATTTATAGTATAGGTAAAGGTGTAATATATTAGAGATATAGTTTATATGGAAGAAGATACATATGTTTCTACAAAAAGAGTTAAATAATTGATGATTCTATTGATATTAATTTCTTGAGAAAGCTAAGGAATAACTATAAAACAACAAGAAGTTATGGAAGATGAAGAGGATGAAAGAATAGTTGTTATGAAAAATGATATGGATACTAAAAAATTTTATTGCATATATTGAAGAATCATAATCATCCATTTGTAGTTATGAGGATGAATTTTTAAATCTTATCCTCAGATATGAAGGTTGGTGTAAGATCATAACATTGTCGGTGATCAAAATATAAAAGGTTCAAAAAATAATAACATAAAAAGTAATTGAATAGTATTTTATTATTTTAACAGTGAAGGAGAAAGATATTAGCAATGATTTTGAGGATCCTGAATGAGTTCATGTTGTGAGCAAAGTTTGGGAACAGATTGAGAAGAAAGATACATTGTAACTCATACCTAAATCAAATGAATAAAATTTTATTGTTATAATGTGGGTGTTCCCAATTATATTTAATGCATATAGTCAAGTTAAAAAATCAGTGAAAGGTTTCTTTGATAAGAATTCACATTGTTTGAGGGTATTTAATTTTTATGAACCTTTTTATCCATATGCATGGTTAGAATCAATTTTAATCCTTATTTTTATTTCTAAACAATTATATTATAAAATTTTACAGGTGGATATGAAGTTATCCTTTTTAAATTGAGATCTTGATAATGAATTATATGTTCATCAATGATGTGTCTTTTTTATTGGGATGGATGAAATTTATGTGTTAATGGTGAATAAATCTTTTTATGTGATAAATAAAACTCTAACGGTGTGATACACCAAATTGAAAACTAGATTATTGAAGATGATCATTAAGAATGTAAGGGTTGATAGTTGTTTGTACACCAAATAATGTCAGGAGATTTCTCTCATTGTTTATTATGTATTGATGATGTTAATTTTTTTTGGGAATGATGAATGTAATTGTGAATGTTTCATAGATGAAATTAATTAGATATTTTAAATTCCCATTATTGTTAAAATAAAATACTTGGAATAAAAATTTTAAACAACAAGAACAATATATTGACTTCACAACAAAATTATTTTAAGGGGATTTTGAAGATGTTTTTATGGAAAATTCAAAAAATATATATTAATTTTAGTGTTAACAATGTTGAGTAGTGATGGGAAAGATAAGGATGTTGACTCTAATGTGTTTTAGAAAATGATGAGATATTTTTTGTATTTGACTACCTCAAAACTATACATTGTTTATATTGTTACATTTTGTTTAATATAAAAAAGTTCTCCAAAAAAAGCACTCATATTTTACTAGAAAAAAATCCATAGATATATAAATTCACCATAGATTTAGGGATCAAGTATGACAGCTTCAAAATAGATGACATGTTTTCTATAATGATGTGGACTGGGAAAGAAATTTGGATGATAGATTAACCACATATAGTGTGGTTTTCATTCTTAGAAAATTTTCTATAATTTGGAAGATTATTAATTAAAATTCATTACGAATTATCAATGATAATGTTGAGAATGTTGTTCCCACTCAGGATGCAACTAGCTTATATGGACGATGAATCCCCTAAAATACTTACTTGTTGATGTTTGGTTACATCCTCATTTGGGTTGTCGTAATCAGAGTTCTATGACCCTTAAAATAATTCCAATAAAAAATTATCATTCAATAGAATTTGAAATCAGATATAACTTCATCAAGAAAATTTGGAAAAAAATGAAGTCAATATGGATAATCATCCAACATCAGATAAAACTGTTGATATATTCACAAATCCTTTCTCTAAGGATGTATTTTTAAAAATGATGTTGAATATTAGTATCCAACCTTTTTCTCTCCAATGTTGAGGTTTATGTTTTTATCCACTCCATCATTTAGTATATGGATTGTTTTTTTCAATGGATAATTATTCATTAAAAATCTATCCATTGATACATTATAACCCGTTTAATGAAGCATCTATCTAGGGGGAGTTATGGAGAATATAAGATCTCACTATTTATGTGTGTGGACTATTTTAAAAGTTTTTTGATATGTTGTTAAAATAGTTTGTTGAGATGTTTATAAAAACCTTTTTATAGGTATAAAGGATGATATAATGTTTTGAAGATGAGGAATGTTTTATTTTTTGATGAAAAAAGAATCTTATGTCACTAATTTTGGACAACACTATTGTGTTGTCCATTATTATTATTTAATGACAATATTTCACTCACAGAGGCTAATAAATGTTGATATGTAATCCATTTCATGGGGATACAATGTTTAGGGACTTCTGAAAATTATTTGAGAACAAAATCTAAAGGGGGAGGTTTTGGGGACCATGTTGAATGGAATTAAATTTTAGATGCTAAAAGGAGGTCGTGCTGATTTTTTTATAAAATTATAAAATCATTCCACTATGTATGATTTGTTGATCACATGAAAGATCATAATAATCCTATGATCAGACTCTATAATCATAATAAAGTATCATAGTTTCTGTCTTTTGTGAAAATTACATTCATTAAAAGATGTTATGTTTCAGACATACATTGTCTTTGGAATGAAAGCAATAATCTGTATGATAAAATGTATCCATGTGTGAGTGTATCCATAGTCAATCAAAAGATTCTTTTTTACATGGTTGGTTTTCAAATATAATATTTTTTCAAAAACAGTTGTGATGCAAGATCTATGAGAGAAATTGGGAGAAGATATGTATAGTACATTATGTTATATGACAATTTTATGATTCATATGTTCTTAATTTCATGAAGTCAAAAAGACATAAGAAGAATTTTTGGAAGAATATAGGTTGGAATATTTAAAATTTCTAATGATAATGTTTTTCTGAAGAACCTATCAAACGATCCTTTGTTTTTTTATATCCATCGGGATGTCCAAATCACCAGATATACAAATAAAAATGTTAAATGGATAGTTGCAATGAAAATATAATAAGAATGACCCTTCTGACATTGTTCCACTACACGTAGGGTTCCACTAATTCATTAGAAGTAGAAATAATATATTTGTTAAATTAGATTAGTATGTGTGAATTTTTTCGACTAATAATCCAAATTGAATCAGAGAGTGATAAACTGGATGATTCTCAATAATGTTGTTAAGAATTTTAATCAGGTTGTGTTGTTATAATTTTGGGTCAAGAGAAAAGGAATAATTAATTTTTTTGGAAACATACAAAAATATCTCTTATTTTTTTCAAAAAAGAGAAGTTATATTTTTCTTCACATTGGTCAAGATTCATCGGAAAATAAGTGGGGTTGACTCATTGGACCATTATTAACATCAATTCATTGATGTGAACCAACGACCAACCCATTAGATGCATGTTGACCTCAATAAGTCAATGGCTACTTTAATTCATTGGGATCAGTTTGAGTATGTTGTGAAAAATTGATGAAATGTGAAATATTGTGTTGCTATATCCAATTTGTTTCCAAGGGGTGATGGTATCATTGGATGTTATGATGTGGTTTATGTATTACCATCATTGTCTAAAAAAATACCCAATGATGATGATGGCATTATTGATTCAATTCTTTGTTTCTTTTTTATGGCAAAGTGAATTCTAATGATAAATAATACGTTTTTTAATTGGTGGGAAAAATAATTATGATAATTATTTAGTTTTATGGGTTTTCATTTGGGTTTAGAAGATCATAGTGACTATATGTTTTCAACATAATGATGTATTGTATGAGAATGTTCTTATTATTAGACAATAAAATGGATAAAGTTATCAAATATTATTGAAGTCATGTAATCATTTGGGATTTTTCGAGATAAATCAACAAGATTTCAGAAGTTATAAAAGAATCAATGACAATGCGTAAATAAATTAATAATTTGACTATCAATAAATTTGGTGATGTGGGAAAAAATTTTAAGATTATAGGTTATACCACTTTTGGCTCTCCTATAAATTGAATGATGTATATTGTACATTCTAAAAATGGATCACTATATTTGTCTTGGAGAGAGAAAAACTAATAAATAGAGAATAATTTTCAATATAGAAATTTTTGGAGGATATTTTCTAGATAGAAGAAGAATAAGTTATTGTTATATTAATCATACTGATCTATCAAATGAATATTTCCATGGAAATATTGAAGCACTAAAATGATATTTCCACACTATTGTAAATTATCTATTATACAGACTGAAAAAACATACAGAGCCCATAGAATATGTTTTTGTGTTATTTCATGAATGTTTTTTATATATTTTATTAGGTAGGAAACCGAAGAATTTTCTTGTGAATACTTCTAAAAATGAAAGTTGATAAAAACAAATTAAATTTTTTTGAACTATTGGGTGAATGATTATAATCATGTTATACAAAATGTTTGACATCATACATACTAGTAGAATCACATTCCATGTTTTATAGATCATTTTGATACATAATTATAATGGTATACTCTATTTATTATATAAATTCAAAATTTTTGTTTTCTAGTTGATTGGGTGGTATTAAATTATTTCCAAACCATTCGAAAAACATAGACACACCCATTGAGTTGTGACCATTTTAAATAACTTTTTTCCAAAGGATATGTGAATTTTTTTTTCTAGAATAGAGATAATTCACATACCAGAGGCATGGGATGTTATAGAAGATTTTTAAGATACAATAAAAAGATATCATATGCTCAGACCATCCCCTTATATTGATACATTGATCTTAGTTGACCCTTTTCAAAATAAAAATTTTATTCTTCACCTCAACATATTATAGTTACAATACTCATTCAATGTTAATTCCATAAAGCCTTAAGGGGAATCATAAAATGACACTACTAATGGGAGACCCAAACACTAAAAAAACTCTCCTCTAATTTTATTATTCTGCTATAACCCCCATAGAATCTCCATCCACCCTTATATTATAACATCATAATACAAAATATTTCTTCCATTTTTATATTTTATTAACCATCATCTACACACCATTCAATATATTTTAATAATAATTTTTTTTTGGAATATGATTGGATTACTACCTCCCTGAACAATTTTTTTCCAATTATAGAATTGATATATATTTAAAAAAATATTATTATAGTAAATATGATGAAAAATAATTTTCATATAAATTAATTCATGTTCTATAATGATTATATTCACATAATATTAAATAACAGTAAACTTGTTCATGGGGGCTAGTAAAACTGCATAAATTAACTGACCATTTATCATTATGAATCATCATAATGTAAGAACAGATATAGATACATGGTATCAATAATTTTTTTCGGTAATCATCCACATTTTATCTATCTTTGGAACCTAGAAAATGACCCCATAGAAAATTAACATAAATCCATATATCTTATTGAAATAATTATAAATTAACATAACAAAGTTGTATGAAAAAATATATATATTCAAAATTTTCAATATTAAAAAATTAATGAATCCAATTTTATTATCCTTGATTTTATGTGAATGTGTTATGGATTTGTAAAAAAAATGTAAGGGAAATAAATGGGCCAAACTTTTTCTTTTGGTTACAAAAAATATCCATATAAAAATCATTATCCCACTATTTATTGTTTTTCAAACATTATAAATTATATATATTACAATTACTTATATATCTAACTTATTATTCCATATTTTGATGGGGTAATACATTATTTTAGTTGTTTTCTCAAATTCGTTCTTTGAAATCAATCCCAATTGCAGGAAATTCTCTATCACTTATTCATTTTATGAATGATCATGAAAAACGATTTATATTATACTAAAATTAATATTTTTAGACCTATTTAAAGTTTCTTATATATGGAATTACATTATTTTTAATTCCTTCTACTCTTTTGAATCAATATAAGATTTCTATAGAATGTGATATAAGGAAAAAATATGCAAGCCTTTTCATTACTTGGGTAATTCTAATTATAATTTTTTATTATTGATTTCTTTAAGGTAAACGTATTCATGTAGATGTTACAATGTGAGCACCCTAATAGTGGTATAATACACTGTGTAATTATTTTTCCTTATGATATATTATGTATGGGATTAGTGCATCAACCTATTCAGTGATGAGACTCTGTACATGATGTGATGTTGTATTATAAGTTATCCTTGACATATAATTATGTCATATAATATGTTTTTTCCACATTAATATATTTCTTAGATCTTATGATTCCATCTTCTTTATTATCTCCACTATATTATTTCTAATAATAGTTATCTTTTATGTTATAATGTTCTTCCTTCTACCTCATATAGTTTTCATCATCAACATGTTTATTCCCATATAAGGATTCATAGATCACACATTTTATATATGTATTCATCATGTTTTCTGATATTGTTTTAAGAGATCACTGTTATTTAGGAATAAATTTTGGGAAATAAATTAAATATTTCATGTTTTAGTTTCATTTTTATTTTCACTAAAACCAATATTCCTAATAAACATGGCCTCCTTTTATTGGGGTTAAATATATTATATTGTTATATAAAAATTCATGTAACAATTTATTTAAATGAAAATGTTAAATAATGTTGTTATCAGATAAAGGTGTAATTGTTATTATTTTATTTGGAGAAAAATGCATTAGTTATAATATTATTGTTACTTCAGTGTTAAAAAAAATACCCAAAAGTTATAGTGAAGTAAAAAGTGAGTGGTTTCTAAGAAAGTTCATCTCATTCTAGATACTGTAACTGAATAAGAATCAATAATTGGTTTTCCTAGGATCAATAAACCTAAAAAATGGTGAATAAGTTATGAGAATGATTCTCAAATGGTACATTCTATGCACGCCTTAATAAACACCATGCCTGACACTCTAAGGTTTAATAGTTTAGAAATTTTGAAAACACATTACAAACCATTATAAATTTTTTAAATGATTGTTTGGGTAGGAAAAATAAATTGTAAAATAACATGTATAAAATAGATTTATAACAAGAGATTCATGTGTTAGGATATTATTTTCATTTATAATTTATTCACTATTTTTTAAATATTTGTCTATTATAGTTAATGTAAACTCACATTTTTTTCAATAATTTAAGTTAATGACTAGAAATATGAGGAATCGTTCCAATAACCAATTTGATAATGATTGTGATGATTTCTTTAATGATATTACTATATGATTAATAGTGGTAGCTAATAAATTTTTGGTATTATTCTATTATCTAACCTATTATATAAGTATTAACATGAACCATTTGAAATTACAGCCTCCATAGAAATGGAAATATTTAGTTGAGTATTTTCTGTTAAAAAGGATTTCTGCATTATGTAGATCTTATAATCACATCACCATATAATAATACATTAACATAATTAAAAAGTAATTCTCTATCATCTAATTCTTAGAACATGAGAAATATTTAATATATATTTATCATCTTAATGTTGATACCAATCAATGGGAAATGTATTTTAAGGACATGAAGATAAAATGGGAAATTCATTCCATAGAATGGGAAGTATTCTATAAAATATTTTTCAATAAATATTTCTCAAAATATAACCATCTTAAAAAGGAAAGGTACATCATCAAAATAATGAAATTGTGAATATGAGTATATTTTTTGAACATAGGAAACTTCAATATTAATTCATTGTATGCCTCCATAATTTTCATCCACACTGATTGAAATATGGAAAATTTTGGTTCTGGATTAAAGAAAATCATATTAAATTAAATCGAAATTTGAAAAATTAAATACTATTCAAAGAGAATATATTTTTTATATTAGGTTGATAAGGATGTTAGAGACACTCAATGTTCATAAGAATCTATTGATAGAAATTAATAAAAAAAAATTTATTAAAAATAATATATGGATAAAGCTCATGGTATCAAGAAAAATACAACCCATGTATTAGTAAATGTGATAAGAAATATCTCAAAAAAAAATTAAAAGGAACAAGAATATGAATATAATATGAATAATGGCCATGAAATCTAATCAATATCAATTATTGATGACGAATCAGAATCATATAATGGAAAAAATATTGCTCAGATCGATACTCATCTAATAGTCTAGTTTTTAATCAAAAAGGAACATGTGCATTATGTGAACCAATAACTGAATCCAAGGGCTGCCGATGATAAACCATGACAATAAGAACCATGAAATAGAGATTATGGAAGCACATTTTCTTCCACCACTACTAACATTAATTTTTTCAATGATGTCATGATAGTGTGATGGTTATTCATTCAGGAATAGGAAATTCATATTTAGAATATGGTTTAAAAAATTAATTAAAATCATTAATGTTTATAAGAAATATTCAATCACCACCTCAAAAAATTGGATGGATCTATCTTTGATTGTATAAAATAGATCAATTATTAGGTCCAATATATATAAATCCAACTTAGTCTATGTTTATAGACTAATCATTATAAATTTTTGTCTATAAAATCAATTTGTAGTTTTTGGTGATTTATTGGGAATGAATTCAATGTCCACAAATAAATCCAAAATTAATTTCATGAACATATAGGTCACTCTCCAAACCATGAGATATCATCTGATCCACTAAAAGTGTATGGATAATGATGAATCTCCAATGTATAATTTTTTTAGGAATTGATATTACTTAATTATGAGAATGAATTTCTAGAAAAAATTATAGAGGCAATGATTATAATTATACGAGAATAATTTCCCATTATAATTGGTTATAATAAAGTATTCCTTAAAGATTTTTCTAATTATCCACATGATATAGATTTTGAATTCTGAATCAATCTTATGCCAGGTCTTATACCCATATCCAAGACTCCATAAAAAATTTACACCATTGATTTGGAAGAACATAATAAGTGGTCATCAGTTAATTTAAAAAAGGTTTTCATATGACCATGTTCCTTGATGTGTAGTGTTTTATTCCACTTTATTCAGAATAAGGATGGGTGAATGAACCATTTTATGTATTATCTAGAAAACAAACATGATACCAAACATGTAACAGATCCATAGATTGATGGATATTTTGAAAAACTATGTGAGGCTGATTATCTCAAAATGGTTTGACATAGATCAGGATATCACCAATTAATGGAGAATAGGTAAGATATTACCAAAACTGAATTTCAATAAATGTATGCAGAATATGAGTTCATAGTGATTCCGTTAAGAATAAAAAATTCTCATGAAATTCATATAGACATAATGAATAGAGTCCTTTTAGATTACCCTGGAAATTTTTAGGTAGCCTTTATATATTATATTATGATATACTCCAATAGGATGGAGTATCATAGTATCATTTTAAATTTTTTTAGACATTATGAAATGAGAGGTGATTTAAAATGTTTATAAAATATGAAGTAATGGATAGAGAATTATTTACTCTTGGGGAATTTCATCACCAGAAAAAGGATATCAGTGGACCCATACAAGAAAAATGAGATTTTGAGTGGCCATGATTTCATCTATAATAAATATATATATTTATCTAGGACTAGCTGGGTATTAATGAGGATTTTAGAGAAATGATTTTTGATTTGAAACCTATTATCCATTCTTATATTGAAGGGTGAATTTTTTTTGGTAAGTGATTTGTAAAGGATAACTCAGGTATTGAAAAAGAGGATTATTACTATGTTATTCTTTATGATTCCATCATGTGGGTATCTTCTCCTAGTATGCAATGATGTATCAAAATATTGTCTGGGACGTTTAATAATTCAAAAATATAAAGTGATAACATTAACATAAATGATGTTGAAATTAAATGATATGAAATATACACTACATGATCCAAAGTTCACTGTAGTGATCTTCTCAATGAAAATTTGGTGTCTCTTTATTTATGAGGAAAAATGTGAAAAATATTAGAATCATAGGAGACTCAAATATATAATCACACATAAAGAGATTAATTTGTTCTATTGAATATGTTTAGTTATGATCAAATAAAATGACTATATAATACACTATCATACAAGGAATGAAGAAAAAGTGGAATATTCTCTTTTTAGAAAGGATATAAAAACCTTATCAACAGTTAGAATTAAGAAGTATCAAATCATCATTAACTCTAAATAGATCCACTTGGGGATCATCATTAATGTAACACAATCATTGCTTTATCAAATTATTTCCCAACCATCGCATCTAGAAAAGTAAAATTATTCTCAAATTTATTTTTTTGAAATTTAGGAGAAGGTGCAAGTTCTGAGAAACTAATATCCTAAGTGTTTATAGTCAATGATGACAGAGTTGTATGATTTTGGATGTAATAATTTATAAAATAATATGATGTGATAATATTGTTTTTCTTGAATGATTCACATTGATTGAAAATATACTCCCCCACATGGATTTCAATGATGTATCAAGAACTCCAAGAGTACTGTTGGATGGAAAATATGTTTAAGGTTATTATAGAATATAAATCAATTTTCTTGTTATATTAATATGAGATGGATTAAAGGATATATTTAAGGGGGAGATTAAACAATTACCCATGCATACAATGAAATGTGAAAATATAACCATATACATTTTCATTAGTCCTCAAAAGGAAATATGACGAAGTAATGATATATTGTAGTGACATGGATTTTGGCCCTATCAGACTTCGGAATATTTCTGTGAATGATTCTAGAGCTAGCCGCAAAGACGGCTGGTGATTCTGAGGCCTAGTGTACCTAGGATTAATTTTATAAAAATATTAAGTATTTTTGTTCTATGAGCATATAGAGGTCATGTATTCTCATAAATGGTACCTCAGATCAAAAATACGAGGGCATAGTTGCGTTTAGCGTGTGCTGTTTACCCTAATTAGGGTGTAAACATCGTGGGCGCGGGACTACTATGGAAAAATCCACCAGGGTAATCTTCGTAAATAAATGAACATGTTTCTTTATTAGAGTCAGCTCGAATAACTACTAAATGGAATCTCTGATCAGAAATATGAGACTGTCGTCCAGTTCATAGCATGGTGTTTACCCTAGGGGTGACCTTAGTTGAGAAGGCATGGGAGATTTGGATTTCACGTCCACCGATAGTTTTCTATAAATAGGGAATTAAGGAAATGAGAAGGGTGATCTCCTTTCCCCTCTTGGATGGCGAAGCTCTGGCCAATGATGATTCAACATCCAAATGTTATCGGATCTCGATGAAACTTCAGAAGCCGATAGATTAGGGTGTAGCAAACTCAACAGCATATCCGGATTCGAGGTAGGTTTGCTATTTCGGATTTTTCAGCCCTCCGATTACATATTTCATTGCCCGAAAACCATTCTGTTTTTTCTCTATGTTATGGAATCCTTTAATGATTGTGAAATGAAAATCATCCATCCTCAATTTAATTTTATAATTTCCCATTCTCTATGTTCTTCGATTTCTTCATCCATCAGTTTTTTTCCTCGCCAAATGATCAATGAATCGTGGAGAAAGGCATATGTTTGCGAAGATCTCAACCTGATGAGTCCCAATCTGTGCTTAGGTTCAATATTTGGGTGCAAAAGGAAGAATAGTGGAGAGAAAAAGTGGAGATTACTTTTCATGATGCTAAAATGACAACGGATCATTGAGCGGAGGCTATCACTATAAAGGTGTCGTCACAAGGATTCCAGATCTGGTTTCGGATTGTGTTTTGGACCACCGGAATGACCATGGTGGTCCGCGATATTATTCCAATGGATTTCTGGTGGCTCTGGTGGTGTTCAAGCAGCTCCGGTGGTGGTCTGGTGCGGTAGTTTCCAGAAGGGTGGTGGTTGTCCGACAGGCACTCCGATGACGGTCTGACCAGACTGGTCTGGAGGCATTTAAACCCATGTATCTTATAGATCGGGTGTCCCATTTACTTGCCGTCTATGGCCACGTGACCCTTGCTTTGAGGCGGATCATTTGAGCATACGTTGGGGACTTTTTGTGTTGGGATCTCTTCTTAAGGGCAGAAAATGTTCTTTTTAAATAATAATAATATAATAATTATTATTCAAGAAACTTGTATAGAACCATACATCTGTATATGATTCTTGATTGATGCACTGTTAGGGGCATTGTGACCCTAGAGTTGAGGCATACATTTCAAGGCCATTTTTAGGTGCCTATTCTGAAATATTTGTACAGGACACATGAGGCCGATTTTTGGTGTTTGTGGAGAAACATTACTTTTTCATCTGATTTCCATTTTAGACGAATGAGTAGTCGATATCGTTTGTTTTTTTGGAGATCGAAATGGTGCATTATGTTAGATGAGTTTCGGGATTGATGTGTGAGCCCCATCCAGGCTTGCTATGGTCAATAGTAATTTTTCACTAGTTCTCCATTTTTGGGTGAGTAAATACCATATCATGTGTGTTTTTCCCATAGATCATGGTGGTGGGCTCAGTATAGGCATAGGAGGAGCATAGTGGGGCGATGTTGCGCGGAACTCCGATCAGCGATGTTTGGACCAGTAGTGGTTGAGTGTACTCCCTTGGTTCATTCCTATTAGGGTTCATGTTTCATTACAACCTTAATAGAGTTTTGTGATCCCCTCAATATTATGTATTCCTGATAGAGTTGCAACACCCCTCCAGTGGGTCAAGAGTGGGATCATCTAGCTTTGTTTCCCTAGATTGGGATCATGGTATTACTGTTACTTCTTATCTGTGGACGGCAATCCCCTATCCAGCTGGTTACTCCTGTAGGATTTTAGGAATTATCGGTAATTTGATCCCTTATGTAGTGGTCCATGCATTTTAGTTTTGTGTCATTGTTGGGTATATGATCCCCTACTCAACATGTGGTTAATAGTAGGGTTGTGGTATCATCGGGTATACGATCCCCTACTCAACGTGTGGTTTCAGTGGGGCTACAAAATCGTTGGTTATATGAACCCCTACTCAGTGCATGGTTTTCAGTAGGGTTGGTGTATCGTCGATTCGATCCCCTCCATCACGAGTTATACCAAATGGTGTTTATGGCATCGTCGTGACCATATTCACATGGGTAACGATCTTCTATCTAAGTGGTTTGAACTATTGAACTTCAAGATCATGTTCTAGAATCCCCCAATGGATCTTTGGAGTGATCCCCTATCTGTGAGATCATCAAGATAATAGAGTGGGTTCTTGTATCCCCTAGCAGACCCTAGGAGTGATCCCCTATCTGAGAAGTTTAGTGTTTTTTTGTTTCAACATGAGGTTCTCAGTGATGATATCTGACGATCATGATCTCTCGGATGGGCGTCTGGGATGTTGGTGTGAGACCGGATGGAGAGTATCTCTCATACGAGTGTCATTTGGGATAATAGAGCTCATGGAGTGTGTTCTCCTAGTTATCTACCTATTGTAGGTTTGTGGATAGAACTACATGAGGCTTGGTGTGTGGAATGATTATATATGGTTTCTCATGGAATATGTATGGGCATATACCTGATCGGATGTTCAGGGTGTATGTATGGGAATACGCCTAAGCTGAGCTGACTAGTCGTGTTATCCGTGGATGGTCTTGAGATGGATTTTCTCTCTCCTTTGGGTTCCCTCTGGCTGGGATGAGCTGACAGTTGTATTTCAGTTTCTCCCATTTATTTTAGAGTTTCTTTTGGGTTTCTACTGAGCATTTTATATACTCACCCCTTATTGGGACTTTCCCACGCATTTTTATGTCTTGTTCATACCACAGGCCTCTCAAAGGAGTTCTAGGAGGACCCGGAGCTGGAGGAACATAGTGAGTGAGACAAACCATGGTGTTTATCGGAGCTATGACAAGGAGCTTACCAGTGGGTGTATTTGGTAGTTTTTTCCCTCCTTCTGAGTGGGTTGGATACTTTTGATGTTTTCCGTGGGTGGTCCCTTTTTTCCCTTTTTTACTTCTTTTCACTCTAGTTTGGGATAGATGTATTATTGCATTTCCTTTTCAATATATATATATATATATATATATATATATATATATATATATATGTATCTGCACTGTTTCATGGAGGTGTTTGTTAGTGAGTTTGTACGGGTACCTTAAGCTAATTCCTCCCATGTTTGTGATAGCCTACTCGGTGCTAGTCGACATCCCCTGGCCTGTTGGAGGCGGGTATATTGAGTTGCGGCTCGAGCCCCGATGTGTCAGGTCATGAAAGAGTGGTATTAGAGGAGGTTCCACCTTTGAGATTTCAGGTCATAGATGCACTAGCTGTGATCTTGGTTTGGGTTTCATAATGGTAGTGTGATGATGTTTCGAGTTCGTATTTCAGGCCATGGACTTCATTGTTGGTACAGTGGCCGATGTATCCATTCACTAGGACACTGATAACATACCTTTCGACTTCGAACATTTGGACACTAGTGGTAGGGACATGACGGTACATGAATCATCTTGGACTGGGTTTTGGGTGTCCCTTGTTCTTCTTGAGTCAGCTCCTAGATAAACTCTTTGACCACGGTACATCTTGATTGTATTTCAGGATGCCTCCATGATGACAGCCAGTGAGGATTCTACAGTTGGATTTTGGTGATGATTTCCCCTGTGTAGAGGTTGTGGACCGGGGCGCTTGTTCTAAGGCTGGACCTATAGGTGGTCCTCTAGTTGAGCCACCACCTATCGATTAGCTGGATATGTCAGTATTGCAGGATGAGGTTTCGTGAAGGTTGAGTGCACTGTACGAGTTCTAGAGGCAACGACCTCTGAGGTTCCATGGTGATCCAGACCATCAGGCAGCTGATGACTGGCTCGGAGCAGTCACCATAGTTTTCCTCCAGGTGAGGACACATCCAGATCAAATGGTTGTCCTAGTGACGATCCTTATTCAGGGCTCATCCAGGTGATTGTGGAGTTTTGTGAAGTAGTCCCACGAAGAGGAAATGCTTATGTGGACAGAGTTTTATTGGAGCTTTAGGGAAGAGTAATATCGGGTGACGCTGAGGTTAGTACGGATCGAGGTGTTTCTGCAGCTCGGAAGGAGGGAATGACTGTGTCAGAGTACTCAGAGAGGTTTACCAACCAATATCCCTACTCCCTGGATATTTTTTGAGACACATTATTTAGGGATCAGACCTTCGAGCATGGGCTATTCCGAGACATTCGGGTAGGTGTGGTTTCCTTCTATTTTACCACCTATGCTGGAGTACAGAAGCGATCCTTAGGGTGGAGAGCTTTCTGGCTAAGCTTATTCATCCTATTAGTGTTGGGCACGTGGTAGCTGAGACCTTGGATGCTAGTAGTCGACGTCAGGTGTAGTTTTTGGGATGTTCCCAATGTTTCAGTAGGCGACCACAAGATGGAGGATCTGAGGCTCAAGGATCTCAGAGATCACAGGCTAGTTTTGGTCAGTCATAGGAGAGGCGGTGTTAGGCTTGCGAGGATTGGGGACATCTTGTTAGGAAGTGTTCGTCCCGCCGTGAAGCTGAGAGGGATTCGTTCGACATGCCGCCTTGGTAGTGACAACGTCTTGAGTTTGGAGGTGTATAGGGCGGCAGACGTGGCGACGGAGCTGGTGTAGCAGCGGGAGGTGGTAGGTAGTATCTGATGCCACCACCACCACCACCAGGTGGTCCATGTCGAGCTCATGGAGCTGGAGGGAGAGGGAGAATACAACTACATGCCTTAGAGGATATTAAACAAGATTTCTTCATATGGTTAGAGGTACACCTTGTGTCCTTTATACTTTTTGTAGTAGTTTTAATAAACATTGTCTAGCGGTACTCTTTCCTTTATATTGCTTGTTTGCGTATTTATTAGGGTGTTGTTAATACCCTATGTGGGTGATTTTTTGGCGTTCATCAAATGCATGAGGAAGAGGGATCCTTTCCCCACCATGAAGCGTTTTGGTGATGTGATTAAAACCGTGTCGATGACTCAGTGCCGCCCAAAGCAGATAGTGTTGAGGTGTGTTCTCCGAGTCCCTCTGACTATGCATTCGAGAAGGGGTGTGTGTTAGTGAACTCGCTATCGTGGGAGATGATTTTGAGAGTTCAGTTTCTTTCCTTATGCTTTTGTCTTTTCAAGGAAGAAAATCTCTATGGTGGGGAGGATGTAGAAACATGGGTTTTGGCCCTGGCATACTTCAGAATATTCCTATGAATAATTCTAGAGCTAGGCACAAAGACGGCATGTGATTCCGAGACCCGATTAGCCCGGGATTAATTTTATAAAAATATTAAGTATTTTTGTACTTTTTTCATGGTGAGGTTCTTTTCTCCTAAATGGTAGCTCAGATCAAAAATCAGAGGGAACAATTGCGTCTATGGCATTCCATTTACCCTAGGGGGGTGTAAACATTGTGGGTGCGGGCTTGCTGTGGAAAAAGCCATGAGGGGCATTTTTGTAAATAAATGGACAAGGTTCATTATGAGCATAGGCTCGGATAACTAATAAATGTAATCTCATATAAGAAATCTAAGACATCTTTTGAGTTCATAGCATGGTGTTTACCCTAGGGGTGACCTCAGTTGACAGGGAGTGGGAGATTTGAATGTCGTGTCTGCCGACAGTTTTCTATAAATAGTGACTTAAGGAAATGAGCAGTGTTAGCTCCTTTCCCATCTCAGACAGCGACGGTCTTGCCGATGGCGATTTTAAATCCAAACGTTATCGAATTATGGCTAAACTTCAGATGTTGAGAGATTGGGGTGCAGCGAACGCAACGGCTGATCTAGATTCGAGGTAGGATTGCTATTTCGTATTTTTCATTCCTTCAGTTACATATTTCGTCGACGGAAAACCTTTCTATTTTTTCTTTCTATTACGGAATCCTTTAACGATGTTCAAGTGAACAATGGAAACTATCTGTTTAATTTTCCAATTGCTCTATCTTCTTGTTCTTCACATTCTTCGTCCTTTAACATTCTTCCTCGCCAAATCATCAATGAGTCGAGGAGCAAGACATATGTTTGTGAAGCTCTCAACCCGAAGAGTCTAGATCTATGCACAGGTTAAAATTTTGGGTGTCGAAGGATGCTCAGCAGTGAGAAGAACTAGCGGTTACTTTTTGTGATGCTGAAACGATGATGGGTCATCGAGCGGCGGCATGCGCTGTGAAGGTGTCATCCCAAGGATTCCAGATCTGGTCTCGGATTGTGTTTTGGACCTCCAGAGTGACCTTGGTGGTCTTTGGAAGTATTCAGGTCAATTTTAGGTGGCTCCGGTGGTGGTCTAGCCGCTCCGGCGGTGTTCTGGCGTGGTAGTTTCCGGCAGGGCGGTGGCAGTCCGACAGGCGCTCCCACGATGGTCCGACATGACTGGTCCGGAGGCATTTAAACCCCCCGTATCTTTCAAATAAGGTGTCTGATATACGTTCCATCTGTGGCCGCATAACCCTTGATTTGAGGAATATCTTTTGAGCATAAATCGAAGACATTTTGTGTAGGGATAGACTCTCAGGGGCACAAAATTTCCGTTTTTAATAATAATATAATTATTATTATTCAGGAAACTTATATCAAACTGTACGCCTGCATATGACACTCGATTGACGCGGAATTGTGACCCTAGAGTTGAGGTGGAAATTTCAAGGCAGATTTTGGTTCCTTAAACTGAAATAGTGTTGTGGGACACATGAGGCCAGTTTTGGGCATTTATGGAGGAACATTACTTTTTCGTTTGATGTTCGTTTTAGACGAATGAGTAGTCGATATCATGTGTTTTTTCGAGGGGATCGCAATGGTGTGATATTTTATGTGATTGGGGATCAAGTTGTGGCCCCCACCCAAGATTGCTATGGTGAATAGTAACTATTTCACTGGTTGTCCGTTTCGGGCTAGTAAATAGTGTATCCTGTGTGTTTTTTCACGTAGATCATGGTGGTGGCCTTGGTATATGCCTAGGAGGTGTGGGTGTTGCGATGTTGCTGGTCACTCCGTTTAGCGATATTTGGACCAGTAGTGCTTGAGTGTAATCTCTTGGTTCATTCTATTGAGGGTTAGTGTGGCATTACAACCTTAGTATAGGTTTTTTTTCCCATTAATATGATTTTTTCCTGATAGAGTTGTGGCATCCCTCTATTGGGTCTAGAGTGGGATCCTATAGCTTCGTTTCCCTGGACCGGGTTCTTGGTATAGCTATTGCCGCTTATCCACAGGTGGCGATCCCCTATCTAGTAGGTTAATCCCATAGGGTTTGAGGAATCATCGTTAATATGATCCCCTACGTAGTGGGCCATGCATAGTAGGGTTGTGGCATCATAGGGTATATGATCTCCTACTCATCTTGTGGTTTATAGTAGGGTTGTCGTATCGTCGGGTATACGACCCCCTACTCAGCACATGGTTTCAGTAGGGTTGGGCAATCGTTGGTTAGAAAATCCTTTACTCAGCGTGTGGTTTTTATTAGGGTTGGTGCATCGTGGATTTGATCCCCTACATCAGGAGTTTTACCAGATGGGGTTTCCGACATCGTTGTGACCATCTTCACATGGGAGACGATCCTCTATCTGAGTGATGTGAACTATAGAATGTCAAGACCATGTGAAGGTCTCCCCATGTTGATCATGGGAGTGATACACTATCTGGGAGATCTTCGAGATATCATATTGGGTTCTTGTATCCCCTTGCGGACCCTAGGAGTGATCCCCTATCTAAAAAGTTTACTTTATCTGAAGTTGCATTGGGATGTTCTCAGTGACGATATGAGACAAGTGTGATCTATCATATGGGCATCTGGGATGTTGGTGTGAGACCCGATGGAGTGTATCTCTCAGATGAATGTCATCTGGGATGACAAAGCTTGTGTAGTGTGTTCTCATAGTTATCTACATGTCGCTGGTGCTGTGGATGGAACCACATGAGGCTTGGTTTATTGAATGAGTATATATGGTTTCTCATGTTATATGTATGGGCATATACATGAGTGGATGTTCTTGGTGTATGTATGGGCATACACCTGGGCTCAGCTGACTAGTTGTGTTAGTTATGGATGGTCTTGAGATGGATTTTCTCTCTCATTTGGGTTCCCCCTGGCTGGGATGAGCTGACTGTTGTCTTTCTATTTCTACCTTTTATTTTAGGGGTTTTTGGGGTGCCTAATGATTATTTTATGTACTCACCCCTGCACGGGCTTTTCCCGCACATGCTTGTGTCTTTTTCATACCATAGGCCTTTTGACGGAGTTCCAGGAGGACCCGGAGTGGGAGGAGCATAGTGAGCGAGATGGACCAGGGTGTTTACCGGAGATGTGCTGAGGAGCTTATCGGTGGGAGTATTTTGTAGTGTTTTCCCTCCTTCTGAGTGGGTTGGATGCCTTTGTAATTTTCTATGGGTGGGCCCTATTATTCCCTTTTGAACTTTTGTTGCACTCTTGTTTGGGATAGATGTATGAATGCATTTCCTTTTTAGTTTATATATATATATATGCACTGTTTCATGGAGGTGTATGTCGGTGTGTGTGTATAGGTACCTTAGGTTAATTCCTCCCATGTGTGTGATAGCCTACTCGGCGCTAGTCGCCAACCCCTTCCCTTTTGGATGTGGGCTTAGGGATTTGTAGCTTGAGACCCGCTAGGTCGTGTCATGACATATATATGTTGTGGTGGAACATATTTAAAATATTTCTCATTCAGTCATTTTTTAGGAGGAAGTCTCACAAGAAAAACATGAATGGTTGTACCTCATAGATATAGAGAGTCTATATGGAACATTATTATCAATTCTATACATTCAATATCAGAGATATATCTCCATGATATATAAGTGTCCCTATCATTCTCTACAAACATAGTTGAATTGTTTTTGCCTTATCACCCCCAATGCTGAGTTTCAATTTGAGCGGACTATTTAGAAAGTTAAATACATATTGAGAGTGTGATTGATATACATTAAAGGATAATTTGATCAATACCATCCTCCTATAAAATTATCACACAATAATAAAATTCATTATATAAACAAAATCAATCTATATGAATGCCTTTATTAGAGAATATTTTTAACTACTATATTATAGGATTAATTTTCTCAAATAAATATATTGGGAAAATAAGTGGTAAATGAAATTGTAGAAATGGTCACGATTATTCATCAGCACACTAGTAAAGCTCTGATTCAATAGAAGTTCCAAATTTTAATTCATTAATGACACCTAGATATTAATATTGGAGATAATTTTTTCCTCGTTGTAAATCAATTATAGAGTGAAAAATAATTTAGGGAGATGCAAATGCTTTGATCAAAGTAAATCAACCATTTTGATATTTTTGATCGTATATGAGTCAAAAACTACAAACTATAATTACCACCAACACTATCCAATGTAAAATAAATATTCTAGAATTACTCTTAGATAAATACATACCAGCTCCCCAAATGACTGGAATTTAAAAATATTTCAATAGGAAAATGATCTCTCTTTTGAGGAGAATCTAGTGAATATCATGGACAATAGGGATAATGCTATACGCATAAAAGAAAAACCACCTAGTGAATTTATTATTGTTAGACTATAAGTATAAGGAGGAAATGTTGGAAATGGAGGATGTGATAATGATGATCTACCCAAACGGATTTTTAACATAGTTTGTAAAATGTAATTTCAAGAATGATAAATGTGGAAGAATATGAAAACCATAAATTATATCACAGGAATTTTTCTTATAAATATAAAATTATGTCATATTTTCAAATATAAAATTATATAAAGCACATGAACCACATGATAAACTCAACAACATTTTATTATATTAATTTATTAATTTATATTTAAAATTATCCATAATATCTGAATGTATGATAATTGGAAAAAATATCTAATATAAGAGAGAAATAATATAAAAATTAGTTAATTGTTGATCCTATATAATAATCACACTATAGATCAACACTATAGAAATTAAGGAGAATTGTTGTAATGAAATATTAATTTTTAAAATGAAATTACATATAACATTAACTTATAAGATAATTGAATATTTAATTTTTGAAATATGTTGTAGTTATCAAATATAGGGATCTAATATGACTTTTAAAAATAATACCATTGGAACATAAATTTAATCAATGTAATACTAACATAACCATTGGTATAGTAATATTAATGCTAAGAATAGTAACATAAGAATTAAAATAGTATCCACACATATGGAAGTATAAAATGATATTTTGGTATTTATGAAATCAATATCTTTCATATTTATATCATGATACAAGTAAATAAATATTTTCAAAATTATATGATACGTGTTCTTATTTTTGAAAAATATATATGTTTAATTTCGATATTTATGAATAATATAATTCTATAAAAAATTTATTTTTCTAAATGGTTTTAGAAATTAATATTCATTTTTAAAATATATATGATATTTTTATGGTACCCTGTTTAATTTTCCAAGGAGCCCAAACCAAGATCAAAATTTTTATTTTTTAAATAAATTTAGATATTATATAAAAATTTATTTCACATATTTAGAAAATTAATTTCATAAATTGGATTCTATTATTGTAATATAAATATCAATAATTGTGTAGGGTATATTTATTACATATATTTCTAAAATAGTTTAACATTTTGGAAAAGTGAAAATTAAAAATATATATATATAAATCAAAAACTAGATACATACTTTTAAGTAATTCATTATATAACAATCCATTAGATCTCTCGTAGATTAATAATTCTCATTATTATGTGATACAAATAATTATTATTGATTTTATTTATCCAAAATAATCATCTAATGATTATATTAATAAAAAACTCCCCTCCCCTTGTAAATACGACCCCTAACTATTAATTCTACTCACAACAACAATGACTTGTTAATTTCCATATTTCAGTTGAATTGTTTTGACCATCATCTCACTCCGACTATAGCACTATTTTTCTGATCTAAAGTCTATTCTATAAATCCATATTATGTTGATAAATGGGAGATAACCAAAGGGAATTGTACACACTAAACTAGTCACTTTTAATTTTTAAATTATTATACCACCCCATATGATCTCCACCATCATAGAAAGAGTAAAATATGTATCCTTAATATATTGGTAAGGTAGTATTGTGGTGGAATTTCTATATTATAAAAAACTTATTTAGATATTATTTTTCATTTCTATATGGTTGGTTCACTACATCCATGAACAATGTTTTTATTTCTTCCAAAACTACATTGTTGATGTTCATAAAAAAGTTATAATAGTTAAATAAGATTATAATATGTATATTATAAATTATTACATGTTTTGGAATGGTTATATAGTAATAGAATAAAATAAAAATAATCTAGTTTGTGATGGTCTGTAAAACCTCCTATATTAATGAATTGTTTAACATTCACAATTTTAATCAAAGAGTCATCTCTACATTGTTAGTGGTCATTTCACATATTTTGTTTTATAACCATTTTACATGAACATTAATAATTATCCACAAGTGATATGACTATGGAACCATGAAACAAAATCCCTGATAAAAGTATTATTCATTATAATATTGCATGTACAATGTGATAAATTAATTAAACCAAATTTTATTTAAGATAATAATGATGGAAATTGATATAAATTAATTAATTAATTAATAAAATATTATTATATTAGATGTTATGGGGAAGTTGATAGTGATTCAAGAACCTAGTGTATGGGATCTCTACAATCCACCCGTTTTCATTTAGTTATGACAGTTCTCTGTCTAACTCTCCATCTACATATCTTTGATGTTATGAAATTAAACTAAAATAAATATATAGGACTGTTACAAATATTCCTCACTTATTACATTTTTCCCTTATGGGATAATATATTCCTTATTTTTTTACCAAATATTTCTTTATATCAAATCTGAATAAGGGGGTGTTTTTTCTCCCTTAATCCTTTTATATATAATGACAAAAATTCTTCAATAAATAATGTACATCATATCATGATAAAAATTATTATTTACAAAATTATAAACATGAATGATATTTAATTCATTATTATCTTAAGAATATTCATTATATTTATATTGTTTGTGTTATGAGGAAAGATTATGAAACACATTTCATTCTTTGGATGATTATTATGGTTATGCATTATGGTTGATTTCATTTGTGGAATACAGAAGCTTGTACCTAATGTGTTTATTTCTCACATGTATTTATATATTTAATTGGGTAAAATTATTTTCTTATTATATGTTATATATGGGATTAGGGAGTGAACCTAATCAATTTATTGGAACCTATTAAACATTTGATGTTGTCATGGAAGTAATCATTTTCTCATGTGTATGATATAGAAAATATTGTTTCATAATTTTGATTTTTTCCATGATATTATGATTATTTGTTGTTTATGTTTTTTCATATTTTATTTATTCATGAACCTTTCATTTCATATTATCTAGTTATTCCTTTCAGCTCCAAATTTTTCCATCGTTACCTTATTTATTTCTTTATATTGATTTGTAGGCCAACCATTTTGCATAATTTTATTCTTGTTAATAATTGGTGGTTTAGGAGAAAATATGGATTTTGGATATCATTACACAGAAAAAATAATGATATCATGTTTTAGATTATTTCTTTTATTATGATCCTAGTCCTGTAAAGACACTAGGCATCACGATAAATTGTTTGGTTTCAATAGATGTTTTTATTAAAAATCATGTCACAATATGTACAAAATGATTTTATTGATATATTTACATGGAAAAGTTCACATAAATGGAGGTATTATAAATAGGGATTGAGGCACAAGACTCTAAAATGTTTTCAGAATGACATTTGGAGAGGTCTGGAGGCAATTGCAGTAGATCCCACATTAGTCTTCAGATATTTTTTTAAGAAGAATTAAATACTGTCCACATCTACACTTTATAATAGGGGTTACCCATTATCTAAATACTAATTATGTATATACTAGGTGTAATTATAAATACCTATCAAAAATATTGTATTTTTTGTGTTCTTTTGGGGTATTTTGTGGGAAATTTGAGTTTCATCTCACGCACTACCGACCTATGTAGACCCCCCAACTCATATACTCTAAATTTTTGGTTTTATGATATAGGTAATTAGTATTGACTCCAGAAAATCATGGTGTAATTAGATAATCTAGATAGGTTTTTCACTTTTCTTATGAATATGGTAACTCAGGCATTTGGAGGCTTATCGATTCGACAATTATAAAATCATGTATTAAATTTTATTTAGATTTTTGGGTAAAATTATAATCAAATGACTATTATTTGGGTATATTTTCATTATTTTATTCATTAAGTAATACCGATAAAGTGATAAAAACCCATATGGTTCCACTAGAGGATTTTATAATATCGTTTACTCACACTGTTAGCTATCCACCAATATTTTGAGTTGGAATTAAATAAATTATAAAATTAATAATTTTCAAATTAATTATTTAATTCATTTTTCATATACTTAATTTCTTGAACATTAATATGTTTGGAAATTAATATGATAAAATATTTTAAAATGGTTACAATATTTTTGAGAATATTTTCCAAAAACATGGTTTTCGAAAAAAAACATCTCCTCACAGAAGAGTGAAATGACGTCATATTTAAAAAAACATATTCTCAAATAATTTAAGTACCAAAACTGTAAAAAATGGACCTTTTACATGAAGATATCATGAATGAAAAAAGAAATATAGAATTCAACATATTTATTAGCAAATTTTCAAAAAATTTCTTCTAACTAAAATTTAAGAATAAAAAATATCATTTAGAATGAGATTGAGAAATGAACCCTTACAATGATCATAACGTTGAATTTAGAATTAATCAATGAATTAAATTTTTGTTTAAAATTTAAATCCACATAAAACATGATTAAATAAAACATAACATGATCAAAATTCCATACGCACATAATGATATAATATAAAATAAAATGAAGAATTATTGAAATCTAATGAAATAAAATTAATTTAGGAACTTCTTTACCACTTTGTAAATATTAAATAAAATACCCGTAGATGAAATAATTTAAATTTGAAATGTATAATACAATATATCATTATTTATTTGGGATATTAAATTTTAAATGGTATTTTAACACATGATATAAAATAATCTTGGTGAAAAATATTACAATACACCTCAATAAAATGGAATTAAGATCTAATCATTTACATCCTACTTCCTTTTTATTAAATGTTCATTATCCTCTTTTATAGTGGAATTATAGAAGATATTATTTTATTCCATAACAATATTAATATTTTTTATATCATATATAATCATGTTATAATATCATATCACACGGTTGTTAACTATTATTATTATTTTCATTGTTTTAAGTGTTAATTAATTTGTTATCTCTTTTTTTTCATCAGGAAAGATCCAATTTGTGAACATATTATATAAATACATCATATAAAAAATAAAATCATTACTTAATGGTCTTATTTTTACATCAATTATACTTTTATATTCATTCATAAAACATATTTATGAAAAATTATGTACATTATGACCATATAGAAGGTATCATAAATGTACAAATGAGTAATATATCAATTTTTACTAATCATTATGGAAAGGGTGTAATTATTGTTTTATCATTAAATATTGATCATAATATCAGAATTACCATTTTATATACTTATATATATTCCATGCGGTGTGGTGATGAAAATAGAGTCACCTAACATCCTGAAGGTGGTTTTCTACATGTACATGAATGATGTTATCATCTTTAGTTGAGTGAAATTGTAAAAAATAAAATGATTTATATTATAACTAATAAGAGATAAATATGTCATTAAAATAATTATTATGTCACCCATATAATATATATTAATTCAATTTATTCTTTTAATATTCCTTGTAAAGTGTTTATGAAAAATTAATCACATCAATTTGTGAGGTGTTAGTCAGCCCTACACAAGAGTGGTGTTATCGTCTCTCATTTTTAATTAAATGGTAAAAAATATGATATAATGTATAAAGTTGTTTAAATATGTTATAAATATCATATATATATACATAATAATTGTAATAACCTGAGATTTTTAAAAGAAAAAATGTTTTTAAATGAACTACTAAATATTATGTGACCTTTATAAACTAACCATTAAACATAATTTTATCGCTTTGGTTTTTCGAATTTTGGAAAATTAAAATTCATGGTTACGATCAGAATATTTTTTGGAGTCTGTTATAAAAAACATAATTTTTGGGGAATTGTAACCTACCATTATTAATAGTAACATATCCTTTTTAATTTAATGTACCCTTATGATTTGTAACATTACACTTATGAATAACAATGTACCCTTATGAATAGTAATTTAGCCTTATGAATAGTTATGTACCTTATAAATTGTAAATTCACCAATGAAAATATAAATAAAATTTATCTATCTTATAAGTGTCAATACGATATAATTATGTCATAATATAAGTAAATAAATATTTTAAACATTATTGATTATGTGTTGGAAATTTTGTAAGTCAAAAATATTTTTATTAAAATTATATGATTAATATAATAATTTAAACTAAAAATTTATTTTCATAAAATGTATTCATATATTATTATTTTATTTTCTTATTGTTATAAAGTAACTTTATGATCCAATGATTATATTTTCAAGGTGTTATAAAATTATTGATAGTATTAAAATAGTAAATTTCAAATAAATTATTACTTTATTTAAAAATTTAATTAACAGTTTATAGAAATGTTTTTTTGATAAAATGGACATAATTTTTGAAATTTACTTGTCTAAAAATAGTTGGGTTAAATTTTTGGGATTTTTCGAGAATATATTAGTATTTGTCGATTAGTAAACAACACATATTTATATAAAATATGGTATTTCTTTATGAATTTCAAAGGTATAATTATGATAAAAAATATATTAATTTTATCGAATGAAAAAAAAGATTTTTAAGAATAATTTTGTATAGAAATTATTCTGAACATATTTTTTATAATTATTTTCAAGATAGGTATAAAAGTTATTATAAGTGCCGACGCAGTTCCTGCGCCGCATTGGCAATGTCAATTTTTTTTTTATAAATAATAATTTAGTTACTTTCATCAAAGACTCATTTTTTAATGAATATCTATTATTTATGGTTTTCAATAATAATAACTAAATTTATTGTTATATAACAATTATCTTTTCCAAATGCATGTGGAACTCTTTCACAGGGAAAGAAAAGAGAAAATAATAAATTTAAGAAGTTATTTTGTCATATATATGAGTGAATATAAATAATTAATGGATCTACAATTTTATTTTGAACCTGAATAATTTATTTTTATGATATTAATTTTTTTTAATTTTTGATATGATGAAATTAACAGTAATGCATGTGTAATGATGATGTAGTTCTATTGAAAAAATAGAAAAATAAATTAAAATGTTTTTATTAAAATTATAATAATTATTATATGATATAAATTGTAGCTAAAAGTTTTTATATAAGAAACATTCAACCCTTAACATGTTTGGATTATTATTTTGGATATTTTTTACCCATATGTATCACATTATTCACTTTATACTATTTTATTAAAAATAATGACAACATATTCACACTATAACTTACCATTATTTGAATATTTTAATAATTTTTTTTACAATATATTATTTCATATATAAATCCTATTTTTAAATCTTAAACATTCATCTTTATCATATAATTTTATTAATAATTTCTATCTATTAAATAATTACATTAATGGCTTCAACAATATTGATGTAGTAAATATTTAAATAAAGAATATGTTTAATAAATGATTCTAAAAATAGTAAAATAAATATAATTTTACATTTTTAAGTCATTTCACTATTTTTATAGGAAAAGAAAATATTCATATGATATAATAAAAAAGTTAATTCGAATTGGAAACATCGTTTTTAAGTTTTTGAAGTCATAAATGTTATTAGTATTTATTTTGACAAAAAAAAAATTTCCATTAATAAAATATTTTATAAAATTATTTAAAAATAACAATATTATTGAACAAGTATAATAAAGATAATATTAATTCTATAGTGTAATACCCCTTTATTTTTAGGCCTTTTTGGATTCTTAAACCCTATAATATTTTTATTATATTTTAATAAATTTTTTGATTCCGAATTTTTACCTCACCTTACATATAAAAGGAGGTTCATTCCATCAAAAAGTTCATAACCATAAGAGTTCTTGTTCATAAAAACTCTACAAATTTGAATACTAATTTTCTATTAAAACATTCTTGTACTTTTGGTCTCACAAAAATTACACTTCCAAGATCCTTAAGGTGGTTTAAATAATGAAATATTCAAGAGGTAAGGTTACTTTTTCTTCTCTTTTAATTTCTTTTTCACTTATAACTTATCCCCACATATTTTCCAGTTTTCAAAAATACTACACTCTTACTTATATACTAGTTTCTTGTTTTCATTAGGATATATGTATTATAAAATCTATCATCTTCCATTTTTTTCTTAAAAAATGAAATCAACGTCTCTATTGCATTAATTCACTACCTACATGGATGATGATTTTTGTTTCCCTTTTACCAAAATTGTGGAAAATTTACATTAACATATAATTGATAAAAATGACCTAAATATAAATATTTATCACTCCTAGTTTATTACTTCATTCTGATAATGAATACTGTAATAAATATTCTTTTGAAATCATGTGAATAACGCACCCGAAACAATTTAAATAACAAAATATTTTTAATAAATATGTGTAAAATGTTATAAGAAGATTATGTATGGTATTATAAAAATTATTTTATTTTTGTAATTATTAAATCACACTATAAAAATAATTATATAGGAGGTTTGAAAAAAATTTAAGTAAGTCGAACTTGAGGTAAGGGACATTCCTTTTAAATTTATTTTAAAAGACTCTTAAATGAAATTCAAAAAGATTGTTTATATATGTGTGTGTGTGTAATGAGTTATTTTCATGATTTCATGATTATTTATTACCCAGATATGTTCCTTGGACATAGTTATGTTGGATTGAGCCCATTGTAGATCATGATATGTTGGGTTGAACCTATTATAGCTCTAGATATGTTTGGTTGATCCTATTATAGCTCAAGACATGATTGGTTGATCACATTATAGCTCAAGATATGTTGGGTTCAGCCAAATCTAGTTCATGATTTGGTGGTGAGTCCCATTATTTCAATTCAATGCATGGGTACTCTAGAGATGGATGTTGAATTAAGGGTTATTCCATGCTTAAGAATGATTGTAAGAGTGATATGGTAAATTTTTTCCAAGGGAACTACATGACGTTTTCAGGCATGTCAAAGAGTTATCATTAAATTGTTTTTAAAGGTTTTTCATGTTTTCATTGGATTAATGGGTTTTCATTCTTAATGTCCATTCCTAAGATTTTTTTCTCATCCCTTGTTTTTAAAATTTCATTCGTAGGATTTCTTTGCGGTTTAACGAAGAGTTAAGGTTTGAATTCATATGAATACAATTAGTTATATTGTAATAATATTTGTAAACTATGATTCAATGTATGTATGTTGTTGTATAATTCTACAGAACCTATATTGAAATGTTCCACTATTTTAATGAATGTAGTGTATTTATTCATGTTTCATTTTAAAAAATCATACATCATTTTTAAGGGATGAACTCGGGATTTGGGCTTAGGGATTTAGAGTTTATATTAGAAGAATGGTCTAGAAAAAATTGGAGATTAGATATTGCCATATTTTTATATAAGTTTAATTGATATTATTTACTTTTAAAAAACTAGTTTATTAATTACACATAAGAAAATAGTTTTTTATAATTATTGATATATAAATTCATAAATATAATAATAATGAAAGAATTGCAAGGGTGTAATTCATTCAAGGGATTGATAATGTCATATCCTAGGATTTTAAGGGAAATAATATATTCTTAAATGAACTATTAAATACTATGTGTCCTTTATAAACTAACCATTAAAAAAATTTCCAGCTTATGTGTTTTGAATTTCAAAAAATGGACATAGCCGGTTGCGATTAGTATATTTTTTGGAGTCTGATAGAACAAGCATAATTTTTGGTTAATAGTATCCTACCCTTATATTTTGTAACATAGCCATATGAATAGTAATATACCTTTATAAATATAAACATTACCCTTTTGAATAGTTATGTACCCTTGTGAATAGTAACTTGACCATAATGAATAGTAATGTACTATTATGAATAGTAACATACCATTATAAATAGTAATTTACCCTTATTAATAGTGAATTCTATAGTGAAATTAAAAATAAAATGTATCCATCTTATTAGTGTCAATATGATATAATTACATCATTATATAAGTAAATAGAAATTTAAAAAATTTATTGGTTAACTGTTGGTATTTTTGTAAGTCATAAATATTTTAATTACAATTTTATGATTAATTAAAAAAATTTAAATGGAAATTTATTTTCATAAACATTAATCATAAATTATTATTTTATTTTATATTGGTTATAATATAACTTTATGAGACCTTGATTAATATTTCAAGGTGTTATAAAATGAGTAATAGTTTTAAAATTGTTATTTTTAGAATATTGTATTATTTTATATAAAAATTAAATTCATAATTTCTAGAAAATTTATTTTGATAAAATAGAGTACATTATTGAATTATAAATGTCTAAAAATAGTTAGGGTGATTTTTTTTGGATTTTTCTGCAATACTTTAATATTGGGTGAATGATAAAAAATACAGTTTTTTATAAGATACATTATTTTTTATGAATTCTCGAAGATATAAATAAGATATAAAATATATTAATTTTATTGAATAATTAAATTATGATTTCATAAAATTAATTTTTTATAGTAATTATTCAGAACAATTTTTTAATAATTATTTTCAAGATAAGAATAGAAATTATTATCAGTGCTATCGTAGTGCTTGTGCGTCATTGGCAATTTAATTTTTTTTATTTATAAATAAAAATTGACTTCTAAAAATTATTTTAAAGATGCTTTTATATATTAATATGTGTTATTTATGTTTTCCTATTAATTTCTATTTTTATTGTTATGTAACAATTATCTTGTCCAAATGCATGTGCAACACTTACAGAGGGTAAGAAAAGGCAAAATAACAAATTTAAGAAGTTATTTTGACAAATATATATGAGTGAATATAAATAATGAATGAATATAGTATTTTATTTTGATCCAAATTTATTTATTTTTAACATATTAATTTATTTTTAATTTTATATATGAAATAATCGACACTAATGCATGTGCAATGCTGATGCATTGCTTGTTCAAGAATAAGAAAAATCAAGAAAATGTATTTATTAAAATTATAAAAATTATTAAATGATATAAATTGTGTCTAAATTTTTTTATATAATCATATTTTGACCCTTATAATGTTTTTATTATTATTTGGGATATTTTTGACCCTCATGAATGACATTAGTCCTATTATAATATTTTATTAAAAAGAATGGAAACATGTTCACACTATGAATTTCAATAAATTTAATATTTTAATTAACATTTTTACAGAATATTATTTCATGAATAAATACTATTTTTAAATAAAAAACATTAATCATTCTCAATTAATTTTTATTTTAATTTTTAGGTCATAAATAGTTACATTATTTTCATCAATAATATCAATGCAGTAAATATTTAATTAAATAATAAATCAAATTAATGATTTTAAAAAATAGTAAAATAAATATAATTTCATATTTTTAAGACATATTACTATTTCAATTGGATAGTATAATATTCATAATATATAATGGAAAATTTAATTCTATTAGAATCTTTTTTTTGTTGGGTTTAAATTCTAAATTGTGAATAGTTTTTATTTTGACAAAATTGTTCTTCCTTGAATAAACTATTTCACCAAATTATTTCAAAATATGAAAATTATAGAATAAGTAAAAAATGATAAAATTACATTAAAAATGTAATCTCTGTTTAGTTTTATTCCTTTTTGGAGTCTAATACCCTATAATATATTTATTTTATTTTAATAATTTTTTTTATTCCTAAGTTACCCCTCACCTCACTTATATAATAATGTTTCTTCCTTCATAAATTACATAACCATATGCCTTATTATTTATTTAACCTCTTCCAAATTATATCCTCCTCATCCCTTGACATATTATTCTGATTTTGGTCCCACAAAAATACCCCTTTTAAGGGCCTTATGGTATTTTCAAAAGAGAAATGTTCAAGAGGTAAGGTTCCTTTTTCATCTCTTTTAATTTCAATTTCACTTTTAACTTATCCCCACCTCATTTATAATGTTTCATGAAAACTACAAGGTTACTTATATACTAGAGTGTTGTTGTGTTTGTAATATACACATCATAAAATCTATCATATTCTCATTTTTTCTTAAATAACAAAATAACTGTTCATGGTGTGTTAATTCATTGCCTTAAAGGATGATGATTTTTGGTTTATATTTTACCAGAATCATGGAATAGTTAAATTCACATGTAATTTTTAAAAATGAACTATATATATATATATTTAATTACTTATAGTTATTTATTAAATTTTAAATACAAATACTATGATAAATTGACTTTTGAAATAATGGAATGAACACACCTAAACCAATTGAAATAAAACAATATTGTCAATAAATGGGTAGAAAATCTTATAAGATGATTATGTAAGGTATTATAAATATGAATATAGTTTTTTAATTATTGAATCACACTATTCAAAACATGATAAATGAGTTTTAAACAAGTTTTATGTAATACAAACCTGAGGTAATGGACTTTCCTTTTAAATTTATTTTAAAAGTAAATTTTATGAAATTCAAAAAGATTGTTTATATATATATAATGAGTTATTTTTTATGATTTTATTATTATTTATTACAATGATATGTTCCATGGACATGGTTATGTTGGGTTGGGCCCATTACAACACTCTATATGTTTGGTTGAGCCCGTTATAGATCAATATATGTTCGGTTGAGCTCGTTGTAGCTTAAGATATGTTGGGTTGAGCCCATTATAGCTCAAGATATGTTAGGATGAGCCCATTATATCTTGATATATGATTGGTGTTCCCCATTATAGCTCTCCATTGCATTAGGCACTACGAATATTTAAGTTTACTAATGTTTTATTCCATGAGTAATGGTGATTGTAAGAGTTATATGGAAAATAAAATCCAAGGGAACTAAATGATGTCTTTATGCATAATTATTAGTTTTCAAGAAAATGGATTTTAATTGGTTTTCATGTATCTACTGGACTAATGGTTCTTCACTCCTTATATCCCTTAATGTTCTTTTTGTGCTCATCCTATGTTTTTAAAATGTTCTTTATAGGATTCATTAGAGGTTCAAAGATGAGTTAAGGTGCTAATTAAGATAAATACAATTAGTTATTTTGAAATTATTTTTATAAACTATGATTCAATTTATATAATTTTTTGTCTAGTTCTCCAGAACCCCAACCGAAAAAGTTCTTCTGTTATGAAAAATTCTGTGTATTTATTCAAGATTCTTTTTAAAAAAATTCACACATAATTTTTTAGGATTGTACCCAAGTTTTGGGTTTCGGAATTTATAACAACCATCAATATACTAAATCATGAAAATTGGTAATTCAAGATCAAATGGAATAGGTTCGAGAGGCAGTACTCCACAATACGCACAAATGATAATATGTATATGGAGATGGTATTAGGTAATTATTTTTTTATAAAAATGATACTATATTGAATATTCTGGGGTTATTACATATTAATGGAATAATAATAATTGGAGGTGGAAGATAATGAAATAAAATAGAAACTATCATTGAAGAAAATTACCACATCATTGGCTATCCTCCATAGGCATAGACTAAATCAATCCTATTTTATACTTAAGAAAAATATAAGTGTTTTTTATGAAGGATGGAATTTGGGATGCTATTTTACTATTTATTCAAAAAAAGAGGATTGAATTTCTAAATATGGGAGGAGGAGGGGTGGCCTTTTTTGGTGGGTTAGTGGACACAGTATGTAGTTTTGAAATTGATTGAGTTCTCCCATATTTTCGACATGACGAAATGGTAAAAATGCAAAATTATATAACCTTATAGTTTTTATGGTATGTATATACCCATAGAATATTTTTTCAAAAAATGTTATATTTCTTTTTTAATGTTTTCATTTTATTTTATCCCCATGATAATCCCAATTTTTTTCATTACCATAGTAATTAATTTTTACTACATTCACAATTAGTTTTGGTGAAAAATAATGTTGTTGTTTTTAAATATTATAATTTTTTTTTGAAATATTGAATCCATTTTAAGAATGTAAATTCACATAATTGGAAATTTTTATTTTAACACTAATCCTACAGATGTCATGAAAAAGTAGGTTCTTGCAGACAAAAATTACAATAGTTTAAAAAATTATTATATCAAAATACAATATAAAAATGATTTTAATGACCAAGTCTTTTTTAATGGATATTAAATTGATCTCGTTTTTTGTTATACCATTTTAAAAATATATCTTATTTTATAATTAAATTATATGAAAATTTAGTTTTTAAGTAAAATTTAGTATTTTTCACTATTAATAAGAATATAAATTTTTATGTAAAATCCAAAAAATTCATTCAAAAATAAATTTTATATTATTATTTCAAAAAATAAATTTATTTATTCATATTAATTTTCTCAAGGATGAAAAATTAATTTAAAATAATTTCCCCATAGAATTATTAAACCTTCTTTTAGAAAAATATAATTTTCAAAAACATTATTTTCATCTAAATGATTCTTCTTTTATTTCTAAAAAATTGGGAAAATAATTTATGTAAAAAATATATTTCAATAATTTAATAAATCTTATTCGTACAATCCAATTTGATGCATAGATTATAAAAAATACATTAAATAATATTATTTCACATTTGGTTTAAACTCAGTTTTGCATGTAATGCTGGATAAACTGAGTTTTTCATGCAACAGTAGCTCAAATTAGATTTTCATATAACTAAAACTATTTAATATATTCAATTTCCATGAAAATAAATCTATCATATAACCTTGGGGTTTTGAATTTTAGTTTATTCTTTGTATCACATGCGACACACACTATAGAATAAAATACTCTTATTTTAGAATTTGAGGGTCTCACATTCTACCCACATTAAATAAGTTTCAACACAAAAATATTAGGCAGATATTACTAATAAATTGGTATAAATTTTAATATAACATTACTTAAACAACAAAGTCGTAAAGATAGATAAAAAATCCTCTCAATCAGAGAGAAATGGGAGTAAAAAGATCATATGAAATAATAGATAACTAGGTTTCTATATAGTAGATAATTGGTGGAAATACAAGATATTGACATAGAAGTAAATCATAAATACATATGGAAATTTATTGAGGTCATTTATGATAATAATTTGTGACATTAATTGAAATTTATATGCCTCAAACCCATAAATCTATAATTATTTAAAATACCACTTGATTCATTGGATAAAAAGTCATGAGGCTAATATTTTTTTGAAGATTATTTTCCAAAAGTAGAAGAAATATTTTACTATATATGAAATCAAGGAAATATATTTACTTTATATATTTTCCTTTTATAAGACTTATTTCAGTTTTTTATTTATACAATTTCCATTTCATCACTTACTCTAAAAAATTAGTATCCAACTATGATTTTTTAATGCTTCAAGAACAAAAATATACTTTTAAATATTTGTAATATCTATAAAAGAGTGTTTAGTATTTCCATAATTTTCTAACTACTTTTTATAACCAATATAGTTAGCGCTAGTAATCTAATATAATATATCAATCACTAAAAAAATATGAAAGAGGACAGGTTCGTCATGAATATTTATTTTCCAAATCATTTACCTAAATATAAAAGAAATTTTAAAAAGTAAATTGTATATGGAAATGGTAGGTGCTAAACCATTATATTCCATTGGTCAGGGGTTCCAACCCCATGGCCTTAATGGCCTTGATGTGGTTTCACCTGGAATGGATGTTTTTCATTTGATAAAACAATATTAATATAATTGCTATAATGTTCCTAGGTAATATTGTAGACATCTATGAAATAAAATTAATCATAAGTAACGTTTTTATGATTTTTTCAATGCAACCACATTACATAAATACTTCATCCATCTTGCCCACAAATTTCATTCTATGTAATTGGTTTTTTCCCCTAAAATGGGGAAGGAAATTAGATACTTCATAGGTTCTACACATTTAAGAATAGGACTTACAAATATATCCCTAGAATGAAACCAATTTCATTCCATCATATTCATCATTTTTCCCTCATAATTACTTTTCATTATTCCCTTATTTTCAATTAAAAATAATTTTTTTCATTCCTTTTATTCAATATACTACAAAAATAATTCCACTTTATTGACATGACCTAAATTGAGTCATCGTTCCTCCATAGTCTCCATCACTCATAATCAATGAAAACATATCATTATATTATTTGGTGAGTCTAGGATTTCGTTAATGTAAAGGTTTTAAATCATATTTTCGGGCACTAATTAGTTATAATAATGTTATTTTTCACTCTAATAATAATTCAATTAGGTTTTTTATAGCTCCAATATTTTCCTTCATCTTTGATGTTAAATTGATTCCAATAAGTTTCAACCATTGACTTAAACCCAAAAACATAGTTTGAGAAACAATATTAAAATATTGAAAACATTATAATAGCTTATATTATGTTAAAATCATGATGTCATATTTCTATTCTATGATACCTTCTATTTATTGTAATTCATTCATTTTCATTATCTAATTAAATACTTCATAATCTTTTTTAGATCAAATATTAATTATCCAAAGTATATCTCTTAGGATTTTCAAACCTGGTGTGTGGTAAGTCCAATTGGTGTGCACCAGGTGATTATCCGGTCAATATCGATGCTCCTTTTTTTGGTGTTGTTACCCCTAGGTACAACTATTCAAGAACAAAATTCTTTTGTAGTTTCCATAGAGGATTTATTACAAAAAATTAAATCGACCTTTCCAAAACAATATGATATTCCAATACATATCCTACAGTTTTGTAATTGGCCAAAATTCCGTAATAAATTATTTACTAAATTTAGTTTATGTGGTTTACCTAAAAATTCACAATACAAAATGAAAAAAATATGAACTCAGAAACCGTGATCCAAAAAATTAGTTACCACTTTAGTATATGGTACAATTGATCATGTCCATAATTCTAAATATTTTAGTAGTTCTGGTAAACTATATACATACATGATTATTATATTTTAATAATCCAATTAAGACATTTATAACTCCCAAGAACATGAATCATAATAAAATTTATCAAATCCATGGTAATGTTAAAAAATGGTGATCGAAAATGACATGTAAGGTTTAAGTACATCATAATCTGTCATAAATAAATCTGTTTATTAAAAATGAAATGAAAATAATATAGTAGTAATTTAATTTAAATAAATGGAAAATTATTATCCAATATGGAAATTAATATAAATAATCAAACATTACATTTCAATAACTGGATAAGGAATAATCAGAATCTCATAGTAGATAACTGAAATAAAATTTCATTTTAACAATTAAATTAAAATAAAATTCATTCAGCGGTAATTTCCTATGGAAAATATAATGGATAAAAAAAATTAACTCTAAGTGAGAAAAATTCAAAATTATTTGATGTCATGATTCCCATGCGCATGATGCCTTTTTTGTCTAGATATATTCTCAATTCAATTTAAAATAGATGGGTAGAAAATGATTTAACCAATGCTAGGTGATTGATTCAACCCATGGGACTACCAAATCCTAGAGAGGATATCATTAACCAAGCCGCGCCTATGCCAATATGTCCAAAAAATTCCTCAGATATCAAATAATAAATTTATTTTATAGAAAATGATCCTTATAATCAAATATCTATATTGTGTAAATAATAAATATTTCACTTTATTTTCTCGGACAAAAATATGACATTCAATGTGTAAAAACATATTTTAAAATGGTATAAGGATTAAGAAATAAGAAAATACATTATAAATAATATGGATATTTAGGGGATGTTTAATGTTTAATGATAATAGGGAAGTGAATATTTAAAGGGGAAGTCAATGACTATACAATTTAACAAGTAATTGAAATTCCACATTATACTTGGTATAAATTATTGGATAATATCTAGAGGAAGAATATGGATGGAATAAACATATAGAATTTTGAGTATGAATTAGTGGTTGTCATCATTGATTAATATAAATAAAATAAAAATAACATAAAAGTTAATCTTGGGGAATGTTTATTTCTCATCTTGAAAAACACTTTGAAAATCATTTTCTATGAATATTAGTTTTAAAAAAACCAACAAAAATAATCTCGTAAAAATGAAAAGTATATTTCATAAAAAAAATTAATGATGATGAGTAATTTAGTACATGTTGTACATGTTTACTAGAAAAATCACTTTTAACAATAAAAGGGTTTGGAATATTCCTTCTTTAAAAGATGAAAATAAGGTTCTATTCAAATTTTCATAAAAAGCCAAATGGAAATTACATAAAAAATAACAAAATATTACATTAAAACATTTTTTAAAAGGTAAATTTGGGTAATAATTACATTTATATATCAATTAAAAATTTTTAAATTTTTTTTAGAAAACATGGTGTTTGATGAAAAAATATTTCTGACCTAAGAATAAAATGTGGACGGATTATCTTAAAAATATTTTTTCAATTAATTTATATAAAAAGAGTAGATAAATGGAAATATAACATTAGAATATAACAAAAAAATAGGAGAAAAAAATAAAATGTGTTTATTATGAAATTATCAAATAATTTTGATCTACTAAATTTTAATAATAAAAAATCTATTTTTGAATGAAATTTTGAAATAAAAAATTATAGTGATCATAATGTTGATTTTAGAATTAATAAATGAGAATGTATTGTATTTCAATAAAAATAAACCTAAAAATGATTCTAAAACATAATATGATCAGAAATAATTATACAGATAATATTAGAATATCAAAGACTATGAATAAGTATTGTAACCCAATGAAAATAAATTGTGTTTTGAAAATCATTCCCACTTTGTATCTTTTATTTCGTATACAATTAGATGAAATAATTGAAATTAGAATCAAAATTTATGATAATAAATGAGTTAATTTTTATAATAAAATTCAATGGGTTAGTTATTCACCATATTGAATATACTAGGTGTCTAACATTACAATATTCCTTAATCAAAGGAATTTGATATGATATCATTTACCTTATAATTCCTTTAGATTGATCATTCATTAACCTCATGTATATATTTTTATATATGCCAATAAATTATAATATAACCATATTAATAATTATGATATAATTTATTCTCTATTTATAATATATTATCACCCCTTTGTTAATAAGCATTCATTATTATCCTTGTTTTGGGTGTTAATTGCATTATTTTCTCATAGGGTTTTTTTTCTAATGCAATATCTAGTTCACGCACATATTAAATTGTTACATAAAATATAACATAATTATTAAATTAATATGATATTTTAAATTATTTATACTTTTAAAATAAATAATCAAACATAGTTAAAAAATTAAGTTTGTTATGATCAAGGACACAATTTCTTGTACATACACAATAGTAATGTTTCTCATTTTCACTAATCATTATTTAAAGGTGTCATGTTACGATTTTAATTTCTATAATGACAATAATAACTCAAATATAATATCATATAAATATTCGTATAATCAATTATAGGGTTATTGAATGGAGAGACACATCGCTTTGTGATATCGGTAGTCCACATGTAGAGGAATGATGTCGTAGCCTTTTTGTGAGTGAAAGGGTAAGAAAGAAAATGATATATATTATATTTAAATAATATTATATATTTCCTGAATACAAATATTATATCATGTTTGTCATATATATTTATGAATATTATTTATATAAACATCCATTTAATGATTTAGTGAAAAAAAATCACATTATTTCATGAAACGGTAGTCCTTTGTACACATGATCTATGTTATCGTATCTCCTATAGAATGGAAGGAAAATTAATATATATTAAATAATGAATCCAGAGTTATTAATATTTTTTAAGAATTATATATAATTTAACATACCAGGACAATAATGCATAAAAAATTTTCATATTTATTAATATTTATGAATTAAATATTAATTTTACTTTAAAGGGTTTGTTATGATTGATAGCGTAACCGATACGCAACAAAGTGTTTCTTTGAAATCTTATGTTGCACACTAGTAATAAAATAATATTATTTTAAATGGTAGTTAACAAATATCCATTGTATTGGCGGGAATGGATAGAAATAACTAAAATATGATTATATATATTTTAAATGATTTTACTTTTATCTAATAAAATATAAAGGCTCAAAATACGGAAAGAATTCAATTTTAGGCGTATATGCCCTAGTTTTCACTAAAGGATCACTTATCACCTTTTAATGGAGAACCGTCATTAAATATAGTTTTGTTCACTCTTATACATTCTATTGGACCAAATAAAACTCTTCTTTAGATTCAGGACATCAAAATTTACTTTGTGTAAATTTTTTGGTATTTTTCTGATAAAGTTCATTTTTTAATGAATAGTAAAAAATGTTGTATTTTAATTCAAAAAATAATTTTAATATAATTTTTTTATATGATTAGATTATATTATTAATTGTTTTTAATGTTAAATTAGAATATATTTTTACCATTAAATCCAATAGTGGTCATTGGAATTAATTTCACCTTGAAATCGGACTTAAACTAGTGCCAATCTTTTGATACTTATTGTTTCATAAAAACACGCTATTTGCTCTGATAGATGGAATTAATTATTAAATTAATGAAACTTATATGTTTTGAATTTTGTAAAATGGACTTCATTTTTGAATTCTGAATATCAAATATAGCTTAGGGTGAAGTTTTGGTATTTTTCTGAAAAACTTCAATTTTTGATTAATACTGAAACCACTAAGTGGTACTTAAAAAACTGATTTTTCATTTAAATGAAATTTTACCTCCTCTGTGTTTTGAATTTCAAAAATGCGACATACATGGTTGTCATTAATAAGTAAAATGTGGTTCAATGGGATTAAAATAATTTTTTGGTGAATAGTAACTTTTTAAGTTTTTAATCGCGATTAGAGGTAATTAGTATAATTTTAGGTAAAAATAATGTTTTAATAATATGAAATGAACTTGACACATGTCCTAACCTCATTGGATGTGTCATGGCCGACCAACAAAATCCATGGGTCAACTTGGGGACCCCATGGTGCCACTTTAGTTGGAAAATGACATTAATATCTTTTTATCTAATGTTAAAATAAAAATGTCACAAACATGAGTTGTTTTTCTATAACAATTTTTACATGGGGTTATACAAGTAAGATTTTTGACTATAAATATTCATTGAAAGGGTAAAAATATTTCCTACATCATTTTTTTTATAATTTTTAGACATTAAATAAATAAAATTATTTATGACACTATGATGATGCAGTGATTACCTCATTATTTAACGATTTAAATAAAATGGAAAGAAAATGTAAAATATAAGACCTACACATGTCAAAAACCTATTTTATGGGTGGATTTTGAACCCATATCACCTTATCCTCGAAACACATCAATGTGGGACCATTAAAATCCGAAACTCATTCTAAAATAATGTAACATTTCCTTACTTTCCAAGAGTGCCCCTCCTCTCCTCTTATAAAAGGCCCCCACCTCTACCACCTTACCCACACTTCCAAAGCCTATGGCTCAGCAAAACCCTGACCATTTTGTCTCTCCACATCCCTCTCTTACTCCTTGAAGCCTCCCTTTGGGCAGAAGTCCTCCCAAGGAAGCCTTTGATCTCAAATCTAAGAGAGTTACCCGATTTTAAGGTGATGTCTTCACTTGTATTCTTTTGTTTTATTTTGCTTCTCTAACCCCATAAACTCTTTTTATTCATTTCTTTTGTAAAAACTCTAGTATCTTCAATATACTAAGATGTTTTTATAATAATAATTCGAGGTACACTTACACACATATACATCTAATGGTTAAATAACATACTGTTTCCGTGGATGGTGAATTTCTGCCTCCTAAAACGATGATTGTCCAACATTCTTTTAACACCGTCAAAGTTGGCCATTAAGATGAAACTATATTTATATATTATATATAATATGTTTATTTTTTCCATAAGCTTCTGTATTTTTTATTTATGGAATACCTTTATGGCTTCCATTATGGGTAAACACGATAATTTCATTTTAGGAAGTGCGGACTACCACCCCCTCAAAGTGATTTGATTCACTAATGCCATATGTGGAATGTATAAAGGATGGATTTAATGTTATTATATATTATGTTATAATGGAATTATAATATACCTCTATATCATTATTATTTCTTCCCATTAAAGTATGAGATAGAAATGAGAGTAGCGTTCATGCGTACGTACGGCTTACCATCTCTATGAACGGTACATTTCATTTCTTATCCCCAAATGTAATGTACTATTATAAGTAGATATATATCACGTATATATATGATTTATGTTACATCTAAATGATTAATATAATTCTGGAATTAAAATATACATACCCCTCATTTAGTTTTAATTCCTTTAATATCACATAGAAATGAAAGTACCGTTCATCCGTATGTACGACTTACCGTCTCCATGAACGGTGCATTTCATTTCTTACCTCTAAATGATTATGTGATATTATAAATACATGTATATGCTAGATATATATGATATATATTATATCCAAATCAGGAATGTAATTCTGGATATAAAGAACATTTGACCACACGAACAACATGTAATTGAAAGAAGTCCACTTTCGACATAAGAACCAAATATCGACAAAACAAACATTATTAACTTAAATGATTACATAATGTTTATAACGTGGAAATAAGTGATATAAAAGAAATAATTAACTTGAAAAAGGTTCTTATGAAAATAGAAATTAACTCATGTTTATTATTCAGGACGTTAAAGAACGATTGAGTCAAGTCGGACCCGAGGTAAGGGACATCATCTCAATCTCCTTTCATTGAGGCATATTTCATTTTATACACAAATTTCTTTTATACGGTGTATAAACCCCTTTTAACTTTACTTTTATACAAAAGTAATCTTTCTCTACGAATCGTTTTACTAAACGACAAAAAGGAATGTTTCTTTTAACGTACGCGGTGACAACGACCTTTTCCACCGCCGCGAGTATTATTTGATCCTTGGCTTCCACAATAAGCCGTTATGTTTTTAAAATGAAATAAATACCATATAGACTTTTATGTATTTTGGTATTGAAAATGGTTTTTATAATGGATTTGTTAATTCAATATATTTAAGTGATATATTGTGATCAAAGTGTGGAAATTTTTTCGTTCCATTATATTTTTTTATGTATTATGATTTTTATAATGGTACTTGGACATTTGACGGGTGGTTACGTGATAAACCATATGATGGGTGGTGCCGTTAATATCAGGATGGGTGGTTATGTTATAACCTCCAATGCATTGGGTATGGAAGTCGGCCGTATGGCTATTCCATTAAGTATGTATGGAAGTTGGCCGTATGGCTATTCCATTAAGTGATATGAGTGGAAGTCGACCGTATGGCTATTCCATTTAAGTATGTTTATGTCCCAAGTTACCTTTATATGTTATGTGATCATTATATGGGTTTTATGGTAATATTTTGGTTACAAAAGGGTAAGTAATGATCTTTTATTTTAGTGAATAGTTTTTACTACTACATAAAGGTGAACAGTATTACATTGATAATGTATACATAGTTTACTTGTTGTTTTGATAAACTAGCTGTTTTCATTCTTTTTGTATCCCTTATTGAGCTTTTTATGCTCACCCCAAGTTTTTTGAAATATTTTTCACAGGACTTAATGTGGAATAGGGTCAAGGATGGGATCAAGGGAATTTCATTCTATATAAAACATGGAACTAGACATGTTTCATTTTAAAAGTTTTTTTAATTTATGGAAACATAGTAGAAGTTTCTACTTTGTAATCTTTTGAGATGTTATAGTTATGTTCTAATTCTCTAAAACTCTAAACCTGAAAAGATCCTCAATGTGAATTATTAATTTAATTCAATATTATGTATGGTTTAAGGTCGGGTCCTTATAGTTGGTATCAAAGGTCGGTTTAGACAACTTTAGGAGTTAGAAAAGTCTAAAATTATAAGTTAATTTATGGTACGATTAAAATGATATAGCATTTAAAGATTACCATGTTGCTTCACCTAAGATATTTCTGTGTTCAGAATGGTTTTCCGTAGAGGAAACAAAGCAGCTATGTTGGGGAGACATTAGGAGGATGAAAACCTTCCAAATCAGTAACCTGAGATGGTTGGAATCAGAACTGAACAATTTGTTGCAGTGATGGCACAGTTGACTCAGGCTATAAATGGTGGTGCTATCCATGCACGAGATCAGCTAGATCAACCGCAGAGGAACATGTCAGTGGTGGAACATTTTATGAGGCAACATCCCCCATCATTCAAGGGATCATCTGACCCCGTGCAAGCTGAAGGGTGGATTAAAGCACTAGAGAAGATTGTTGATGTCATGGGGTGTTCGGAACATCAAAAGGCTAGGCTTGCTGTCTACCTTTTCGATGGTGAAGCTGATCAGTGGTGGTCTATGGTGAAAAATATTAGGGATAGTGATGAGATTGAGGATCTTCACTGGGACGAATTCAAATGTATGTTTCTTGAGAAATATTTTCCTAAGTTCGTTCGTCTTAGGATGGAAAAACAGTTCCTAGAGTTGAGGAAGGAGGATGATTCAGTGGTTGCTTATGAAGCAAAGTTCACTCGATTGGCAATGTATGATCCAAACATCATACGATATAATGATGGTAAAACAAACCGTTTTTACTCAGGGTTAAAGCCAAAGTATCAAAGGGATTTAGCTTATCGTTAGTTCAAAAGTTATGAAAAACTTGTTCGATGTGCGGAGAAGGTGGAAATGGAGTTTTCCGATGATCAGGTGTTCTCTGACAAACAACAGAATAAGAGGTCCAATTGGAATGAAAAAGGGAAGAATTCATCAATGAAGTAAGGTGGTAAGAAAACCAAATATCCATCCTGTGAGAAGTGTGGTAAAATACATCCTGGAGAATGTTTATCCAAGTATGGTAAGTGCTTTTGATGTGGTAAGTCTGGTCATAATGCTCGTAACTGTAAGGAGGATGATCAAGAAGGCAATGAAAAGCCATCGGTAAGATGTTTTATGTGTAATGAAATGGGTCATTATTGAAATGAGTGTCTAACGAAGAACTCAACTGGGGGAAAGCAACCAGACTACAAGCAGAAAGGGGTGGTTAAATCCTATGAAATAACCTCAACAGATGTTGGGCCATAGAATGAAGTGGTATCAGGTACAATGTTTGTTTGTTCAGATTATGCCAATGTGTTGTTTGATTCAGGGTCTACACTCTCTTTCATTTCTGAGAAATTTTCTAGTAAATTCGAAATTCCATCTCAAGATTTGAATCATGAACTTATGGTAAAAACACTCGGAGGGAACGTTGAGACAAAAAGGAATTATAAAAACCTTCTTGTCCTTGTGTGGGGAAATAATCTACCAGAAAACCTTATTGTTTTGCCTCTTGTATAGTTTGATGTTATTTTGGGCATGGATTGGCTTTCTGTTTATCATGCTAAGATTGACTACAGAGGTAAAATTGTTTCTTTTTAGAAATATTTTCCATTTGTGTACAAGAATGAACCCTTGATTTTGATAACATATCAGGAAGTTGAGAAACTAGTAAAAGATAGAAATGAATGTTACCTCGCACATATTGTTGAAAATAAAGGAACTATTCAGATTAATGATGTGCCAGTGTTAAATGAGTATCTTGATGTTTTTCCTGATGAGTTCCTTGGTATTATTCCTGATCGGGAAGTTGAATTTACTATTGACTTAGTTCCTAATTCTAAGCCAATTTCAAAACCCACTTATCGAATGGCTCAAGTTGAACTTTTAGAGTTAAAAAATTAATTGCATGAGTTATTAGATAAAGGTTTCATTCGACCTAGCACATCGCCATGGGGTGCTCCTATCTTGTTTGTTAAAAAGAATGATGGGCCAATGAGACTTTGCATTGATTATAGAGCCTTGAATAATATTACTGTTAAGAACAAGTATCCTTTGCCTCATATCGATGATTTTTTTGATCAGCACTAGGGAGGTCAGTATTTTTCAAAAATTGACTTGAGGTCAGGGTACCATCAGTTGAAAGTAAAAGAAGCAGACGTTCTGAAGACTGCGTTCCGTACTAGATATGGCCATTATGAATTTGTAGTTATGCCTTTTGGGTTAACCAATGCACCTGCTGTATTCATAGACCTTATGAATAGAATTTTCCATGAGTTCTTGGATAAGTGTGTGGTTGTTTTCATTGATGATATTTTGGTGTTTTTTAAAAGTAAAGTGGAGCATGAAAGTCATTTAAGGGTTATCTTGTAAACCTTAAAAGAAAAAGAAACTATATGGAAAATTCAGCAAGTGTGAGTTTTGGGTACAACAAATTTCTTTCCTAGGTCACCTTGTTTCAAAAGATGGCATAACTGTTGATCCTGCTAAAACAAAAGTTTTTGAATAATGGCGAAAACCCACAAATGTAACCGAGATCCGTAGTTTTCTTGGTTTGGCAGGTTACTACCGAAGGTTTGTTGAATATTTTTCAAGGTTATCTAGTCCAATGACTAAGCTAACTCGGAAGGGTGTTAAGTTTATCTGGATAAAAGAATGTGATGATTGTTTTCAGGAGTTGAAAAAAATATTGGTGAACTCTCCAGTTATGGCACATCCTTCCAGGAATGGTGAGTTTGTTATATACAGTGATGCTTCATTGAGGGACTTGGTTATGTCCTTATGTATAATGATTAGGTAATTGCTTATGCTTCACGTCAGTTGAAAACTCATGAGGTAAATTACCCTACACATGATTTGGAATTAGCTATTGTTGTTTTTGCTTTAAAAATTTGGAGGCATCATTTGTATGGAGTAAAGTGTGAAATATATACTGATCAAAAAAGTTTAATTTATATATATTCACTCAGAAATAATTGAACATGAGATAGAGGAGATGGCTGGAATTAATCAAGGATTATTATTGTACAATTCACTACCATCCGGGAAAAGCAAAAAAAGTGGACGATGCTTTGAGTCGAAAAAGTAATGCTTCATTAACAATGTTGTGTTTGGAATGAGATCCTTTGGTTTTTGATTTGATGAACATTGGAATAGAAGTTGTTGGTGCAGGAAGTACTTCTGTTTTGTTTCAGGTATCAGTGAGATCATCCCAATCAGACAGAATTAAGCAAGCACAAAGGGAAGATAGTGAGTTGCAGAAAAAGGTAGAGCTGGTTCAGAAAGGTAAATCACCTGAATTCATCATTGATAATGATTGTGTTTTGAGGTTTGGGAAGAGATTATGTGTGCCTTGTGATTCACAGTTGAAGAATGAGTTGTTATGTGATGCTTATAGTTCCCCGTTTTTAGTTCATCCTGGCAGTACCAAGATGTATGGAGATCTGCGGGAGTATTACTGGTGGGATGGAATGAAAAGGGATATTGATGATTTTACTGTGAAGTGTCTGACTTGTCAGCAGGTTAAAGCAGAGTAGCAGTTACAGAACGGGATGATTTAGCCTTTACCAGTGCCAGAGTGGAAATGGGAAAACATATCCATGGACTTTGTTGTGGGATTACCGAGGACATCTCGAGGTAATAATGCAATCTGGGTTATTATTGATCGCTTGACTAAATATGATCATTTCCTTGCTATACGAGAGACTTTTTCACTAGATCAACTTTCCCGTTTGTATCTTATTGAGATAGTCAGGTTACATGGAGTCCCTCTCTCCATTGTGTCCGATCGTGATCACAGGTTTACTTCTAACTTTTGGAAACGCCTTGAGAATTCGTTGGGTACAGAATTAAATTTTAGTACAGCTTTTCATCCTCAATCAGATGGGCAGTCAGAATGAACAATTCAGACCTTGTAGGATATTCTACGAGCTTTTTCGATGGATTATCAGGGAACATGCGACCAAAATATTTCTTTGGTTGAGTTTTCTTATAATAACAATTTTCATTCCAGTATACAGATTTCACCATCTGAGGCATTATATGGAAAGCGGTGTCGAACACCAGCATTTTGGGATGAAGTGGGTGAAAGGAAGATGATGGGACCAGAATTGGTAGAAGAGATGGCAGAAAAAAGTTCAGTTGATTCAGAAACACATGAGAACAGCTCAGAGCAGGCAGGAGAGTTATGCGGATAACCGGAGGAAGGATCTATCTTTAGAGGTAGGTGATCATGTTTTTCTCAAGGTTTCTCCATGGAAAAGTGTGATGAGATTTGGTAAGAAAGGAAAGCTGAGTCCAAGGTTCATTGGACCATATGAAATTCTGGAGAGAGTTGGATTAGTTGCTTACCGAGTGGCTTTACCTCTGAGTTTATCTCAGGTACACAACGTTTTTCATGTTTCAATGTTGAGGAAGTATATTCCAAATCCATCTCATGTTTTGAGTCCAGAGGTAGTTCAGCTGGAAGAGAACCTATCTTATGAAGAATAACCAGTCCAAATTCTTGACCGAAGAGAGAAAGTGTTGTGAAATAAGGTAATTCATTAGGTAAAGGTTTTGTGGAAAAACCATATGGTTGAAGAGGCAACGTGGGAATCTGAAAATGCTATGAGGGATAAATACCCCCACTTATTTTGATATGTGAATAAAATTGCGAGGACGCAATTCCCAAAAGGGGGGAAGGATGTAAAATCCCAGGTAAATAATGAATAAAACATTTTAATATTTATTAATATTTACGAATTAAATATTAATTTTACATTAAAGGGGTTTCTATGTTCGATAGCGTAACAGATACACAACAAAGAGTTTCTTTGAAATCTTACGTTGCACACTAGTAATAAAATAATATTATTTTAAATGGTAGTTAACACATAGCCATTTTATTGGTGGGAATGGATAGAAATAACTAAAATATGATTATATATGTTTTTTAAATGTTTTTACTTTTATCTAATAAAAGATAAAGGCTTAAAATACGGAAAGAATTCAATTTTTGGCGTATATGCCCTAGTTTTCACTAAAGGTTCACTTATCACCTTTTGATGGTGAACTATCATTAAATATAGTTTTGTTCACTTTTATACATTCTATTGGACCAAATAAAACTCTTCTTTAGAATCGGGACATAAAAATTTACTTTGCGTAAATTTTTGGTATTTTTCCGATAAAGTTCATTTTTTAATGAATAGTGAAAAATGTTGTATTTTAATTCAAAAACTCTTTTTAATATAATATATTCATATGATTAGATTATATTTTAATTTGTTTTTAAAGTGAAATTATAATATATTTTTACCATTAAATCCAGTAGTGGTCATTGGAATTAATTTCACATTGAAATCGGTCTTAAACTAGTGTCAATCTTTTGATACTTATTATTTCATAAAAACACACTATTTGCTCTGACAGCGGGAATTAATTATTAAATTAATGAAACTTATATGTTTTGAATTTTGTAGAATTTACTTCATTTTGAATTCGGAATATCAAATATAGATTAGGGTGAATTTTTGGAATTTTTCTGAAAAACTTCAATTTTTGATGAATAGTGAAACCACAAAGTGGTACTTAAAAACTAATTTTTCCTTTAAATGAAAATTTACCACCTCTATGTTTTGAATTTCAAAAATCTGACATACATGGTTGTCATTAAGAATTAAAATTTGGTTCAATGGGATTAAAATAATTTTTTGGTGAATAGTAACTTCTTAAGTTTTTTATCGCGATTAGAGATAATTAGTGTAATTTAAGGTATAAATAATGTTTGAATAATATGAAATGAACTCGAAACATGTCCTAACCTCATTGGATGTGTACTGGCCGACCATGAAAATCCATGGGTCAACTTGGCGACCCCATGGAGCCAATTTAGTTGGAAAATGGCATTAATATCTTTTTATTTAATGTTAAAATAAAAATGTCACAAACATGAGTTGTTTTACTAAAAAAAAATTTACATGTGGTTATAAAAGTAAGATTTTTGACTATAATTATTCATTTAAAAGGTAAAAAAATTTCCTATATCTTAGTATTTTTTATAATTTTGAAACATTAAATAGATAAAATTATTTATGACACTATGATGATGCAGCGATTAGCTCATTATTTAACGATTTAAATAAAATGGAATGATAATGTAAAATCTAAGACCTAAACATGTCAAAAACCTATTGGATGAGTTGATTTCGAACCCTTATCACCTTATCCTCGAAACACATCAATGTGAAACCATTAAAATCCGAAACACATTCTAAAATATTGTAACATTTCCTAATTTTCCAAGAGTTCCCCTCCTCTCCTCTTATAAAAGGCCCCCAACTCTACCACCTTACCCACACTTCCAAAGCCTTTCGCTCGGCTAAACCCTGCCCATTTTGTCTCTCCACATCCCTCTCTTACTCCTCGAAGCCTCACTTTGGGCATAAGTCTTCCCAAGGAAGCCATTGAGCTCGAAACTAAGAGAGTTACCCGATTTTAAGGTGATGTCTTCACTTCTGTTCTTTTGTTTTATTTTGCTTCTCCAACCCCCTAAACTCGTTTTATTCATTTCTTTTGTAAAAACTCCAGTATCTTAAATATACTAGGATGTTTTTATAAGAATATTTAGAGGTACAATTACACAAATCTACATCTAATGGTTATAAAACATACTGTTTCCGTGGATGGTGAATTTCTGCCTCCCGAAACGATGATTGTTCAGCATTCTTTTAACACCTTCAAAGGTGGACATTAAGATGACACTATATTTATATATGATATATAATATGTTTATGTTTTCCTTAAGATTATTTATTTATTATTTATGGAATACCTTTATGGCTTCAATTATGGGTTAACACGATGATTTCATTTTAGGAAGGGCAGACTACCACCCCCTCAAAGTGATTTGATTTGTTAATGCCATATGTGGGACGTATAAAGGATGGATTTAAAGTTATTATATATGATGTTAGACTGGAATTATAATATACCTATATATCATTATTATTTCTTTCCATTAATGTATGAGATAGAAATGAAAGTAGCGTTCATGCGTACGTACGACTTACCGTCTCCATGAACGGTGCATTTCATTTCTTATCCCCAAATGTAATGTACTATTATATGTACATATATATGTTGGATATATATTATGTATTTTACATCTAAATGATTAATATAATTCTGTAATTAAAATATACAAACCTCTCATTTAGTTTTAATTCCATTAATATGACATAGAAATGAAAGTAGCGTTCATGCGTACATACGGCTTACCGTCTCCATGAACGGTGCATTTAATTTCTTACCTCTAAATGATTATGTGATATTATAAATGCATGTATATTCTAGATATATATGATATATATGATATCCAAATCAGGAATGTCATTCTGGATATAAATAACCTTTGACCACACGAACAACATGTAATTGTAAGAAGTCCACTTTCACCTTAAGAACCAAATATCGACAAAACAAACATTATTAACATAAATGATTACATAATGATTATAACATGGCAATAAGTGATATAAAATGAATAATGAACTTGAAAAAGGTTCTTAAGCAAATATAAATTAACTCAAATTTGTTATTCAGGACGTTAAAGAACGATCGAGTCAAGTCGGACCCGAGTTAAGGGACTTCGTCTCAATATCCTTTCATTGAGGCATATTTCGTTTTAAACACAACATTCTTTAATACTGTTTTTAAACCCCTTTTACTATTACTTTTATACAAAAGGAATCTTTTTCAATGAATCGTTTTACTAAATGACAAAAAGGAATGTTTCTTTTAACGTACGCGGTGACAACGACCTTTTCCGCCGCCGCGAGTATTATTTGATCTTTGGCTTCCTCAACAAGCTGTGATGTTTTTAAAATGAAATAAATACCATATCCACTTTTATGTATTTTGGTATTGAAAATGGTTTTTATAATGTATTTTTTATGTCAATATATTTAAGTGATATATTTTGATCAAAGTGTGGAAATGTTTTCTTTCCATTATATTTGTTTTATGTCTTATGATTTTTATAATGGTACTTGGACATTTGACAGGTGGTTACGTGATAAACCATATGACGGGTGGTGCCGTGAATACAAGGACAGGTGGTTACATTATAACCTCTAATACATTGGGTATGGAAGTCGGCCGTATGGCTATTCCATTAAGTATGTATGTAAGTTGGTCGTATGGCTATCCCATTAAGTGATATGAGTGGAAGTCAACCGTATGGTTATCCCATGTAAGTATGTTTATGTTCCATGTTACCTTTATATGTTATGTGATATTTATATGGGTTTTATGGTAATATTTTGGTTACAAAACGGTAACTAATGATCTTTTATTTTAGGGGAGAGTTTTTACTACTTCATAAAGGTGAAAAGTATTACTTTGATAAAGTATACATAGATTACTTGTTGTTTTGATAAACTAACTGTTTTCATTCTTTGTGTATCCCTTACTGAGTTTTTTATGCTCACCCCAAGTTTTTTGAAATGTTTTTCATAGGACTTAATGTGGAATAGGGTCAAGGATGGGATCAAGGGAATGACATGCTATATAAAACATGGAACAAGACATGTTTCTTTTTAAGAGTTTTTTTATTCTATGGAAACTTAGTAGAAGTGTCTACTTTGTAATCTTTTGAGATGTAATAGTTAGGTTCTAATTCTCTAAAACTCTAAACCTGAAATGATCCTCAATGTGAATTATTAATTTAATTCAATATTATGTAAGGTTTTAGGCCGGGTGCTTATATATAATCTTTAGATTCCTTATCATACCCAGTCTTGATTGGTGGTAATCGAAGAATGGATTACACAAGTTCATGAGGTGTTACTCTTCCATACAAACGAACGATGACTACGTAAACCATTATATAATGCTGAAGATAATTATAGATAATTCCAAATTTAAAAAAATATCCCATTATATGTAATGTAATTTTATTTTTATTTCACCATGGTTTATTAATAATTCAAGGAATTGTTAAAAAAAAAATTAAAAATGATCATTAAGGAATGTTGCATCTTCTTTGGGTACCTATATTAGTTTTATAGTAAGAAAATAATATGAAATAATTTACACAAATCCAGACTTCCATGATGAAATAAGGGATTTCTTAATGTGATTTTTTTGTTAATGGTTGAATAAAATTTTTTGACAGTTTGAAAAGTGATGTGTGGGGTGGCCATTTTTTTGTGGGGGAGAGGGCACACTTGGTTTTTTTGAAATAATTAAGTGATATCAGGTTTTTCATTTTTCATAATTTTAAAAATGGGTTACTATATATCATTAAAGGTCTTTTGGTCTATATATGTCTATAAAATAGTTTTTATACAAGTTTATAAGTTATTTTTACCCTCTCATTTTAGTCTAACCTCGTGATAGCCATATATTTACCATTACTATAGAAATTAATTTTTAATACATTCACTATTCATATTGTAAAAAATTAATTTGGCCTCATTAGAAATTATAAATTAGTCTAATTCCAATGATTGAATCCATTTATTCAATTACACTTTAAAATATGTGGGAATTTTTTTTAAAAAAAATTAATCATGCTGATGTGTCAATAAAATCATACGTTTAAAGATAAAAAATCCAAACATTTATAATATTATTATATATTTTTTTTTGAAATTAGTCAAATAAACCAAATTGATTATATTGATATATAATGGTATAATTTTATAGTTTACGCAAATAAAAATATAATTGTCGCTCTTAATAATTTTATCTAAAATGGTAGTTTTTAATTAAAATATATTACTTTTTAATATTATTAAAAAATTGAATCTTTCTAATAAATCCAAATAATTAAATATTATATAATAGTTATATGGAAATTTAAAAAATGAATTTAATTTTTAAAATTAAATTTTTAAAATTTAGGGAAATTAATTTTATATTTTGTTTTTATTATTTGAGTAGAACTTCTTTCAAAAAAATACATTTTCGTAGAACTTATTTATCCTCCTCTAAAATAATTTGTATATTATTTTATAAAAGAAAAAAATTGGCATGATTAAACTATATAATATAAATCTCTTGTTAAAATTATTAAAACCCACCAATTTAACTCCTAGGTGATAACTATTATATTAATTAATAATATTTAAAAATATTTCACATTTTTTTATACTCAATGATGTGTGGAATGCAACAAAAACATATTGTTGCATGTAACAAAAGCTAAAATCATTTTTTCTTGAAGCTAAATATTATAAATAGTTTAAATATATTCAAAAATAAGTATATTAATATTTATTTGTGTGTTTCATTTTTTTTAATCTTGGAATCATGTGTCATATACAATATCGAATACAACACTATTATTTTAGAATTTCAGGGTGTTAAATTTATAGTAATTTTATTTCATGTGTATACTTGTTGGGGGAAATTTAAAGGCTGAGGGGTTCCATACCTTATATTATGAGAATTTCTAAGTGCATATACCATATATTGAGAAATATTAGAAGGGTAAGTGGATTGACCTGTAGCGTTCATGCGTACGTACGGCTTACCATCTCCATGAACGGTGCCTTTCATTTCTTACCTCTAAATGTAATATAATATTTTTAAAAGACATATATACTAGATATATATAATATATATGACATCCATATTATAAATATCATTCTAGATATAATGAACTATTGACCACATGGACAACTTGTAAATATAAGGTGTTCATTTTGACACAAGTACCAAATATCGACAAAATGAACGTTATTAACTTAAATGATTACATAATGTTTATAACATGGTAACAATTGATATAAAAGGAAAAATTAACTTGAAAAAGGTTCTTAAGAATGTAGAAATTAACTTTAGTTTATTATTATGGAAATTAAAGAATGATCGAGTCAAGTCGGACACGAGGTAAAGGATTCGACCTCTCTCTTCCTTTTCAAGTACTCTATTTTATGTCATTTCATTTGTGCTCCATGTTCTTATGTTGGAGGATGTTCTTTTATATTCACCATACTGTAATTTTTATTTTCATAATATTTTAGTCCATCTCTTACTCTCATCAATTAATTTTATGAATTTTTATGTGGCGTCGTATGACTGCCGAATTTTTGTGAAGGATTTCTTATCTCACCATTAATTCCGTGATATTTCCACTGTTCACCACATATTTATTGCATGTGGTGTATTGTGTACTTCCTTTTGATATATATTATCATGATAATCATTATATTCATGGAATTGTGTGATTCATTTGGTGGTTATTAACATTGGGTCATACGAATCGACTGATTACTATGTGGTAAGGGGTTTTCATCTCACTTTTTATCCCCGTGAGATTCATGCTATATTTTCCACTACATCCTTTTTTGTGGTTTATGTACTATCCATGATTGTATTATTTATGTAAGATAATTTAATTTATGGGTATTTACATCTTCATTGTATGATCCTTCTTTCAGGTGGAATATGTTTTGTAATTTACTAAATCGGTAAGGGAACCATTCACCCTCCTCTTTTTAAAAGACTTCTTTTTGTTATGTCTTTTAATTTACATATTATTATGTTGGGATATGTTCTTATATATCCTTATTTATGTAGAAATTTATTTCCATGTGATGAGATACCCTTTTGTCTCATCAACTCATTTTCTTAATTTTGAAGTGACGTCGTAAGGCTGTTGAATTTTTCCAAGGGAACTTCTTAACCCAATTTCAATTTCTTTGGGTTCAAATTGTAGTTATTGAATATGTCATCCTATGAATATGCGTGAATGAACTCTGATTGTTTTAACCCTAATATCCACTTATATTGGGTGTACTTATATTTGTCACAAATAATTATGAGATTGATTTATCCTTAATTTAAGGATACCATCTTTGTAATGGATTTCATCTCAATATACATTTCCATTGAGAGTTCATTGTTGTTATGCCCCAATTCACTCTTATATGGTGTATATACTGTCCTTTTACATATTATATCATGAGTCCCATTATTCTCATGATATTATGAAGTTCTTGTTAAATTTTATTCTACAAATATTTGTATTCAAGAGTCTCTCATTTTGTTAAAAACACTTTAACCAAAATATAAATTTTAAATATTTTATTTATTTATTATTCTAAATATTTAACTTTAATGTCCATGTTTTAAAAATGGTTTTTAGTATTTATTTATAATTTTATTAATGTTTTGAAATTATAATTCCATTAAAATCTTCGATATGGTATGTCATAATTTGATTCAAAAATCACTTTTTAAATAGTTTATGAAAATGGATTGATTATTTCAATATCTTGAAATTACTTATTGTGATTGAAAATGAAATGTTATTAGTAAAATGTTTATATTTTAAATATTTTATGTGTTATAATGGTACATGGACATTTGATGAGTGGTTACGTGATAAACCATATGATGGGTGGTGTCGTGAATACCAGGACGGGTGGTTACGTTATAACCTCCAATGCACTGGGTATGGAAGTTGGCTATATGGATATTCTATTTAGTGATATGTGTGGTAGTCTACCATATGGTTATTCCATTTAAGTATTTTTATGTCCCAAATTACCTTTATATGTTATGTGTTCTTTACGTGGGTTTTATGGTAACATTTTGGTTACAAAAGGGTAAGTAATGATCTGTTGTTATGTGAAAAGTATTTACGACTTCATAATGGTGAAAATTATTACTTGTGTTAAAGTATTCGTGGTTTACTTGTTGTTTTGAAAAACTAACTATTTTATTTCTTTGTGTATCCCATACTGAGGTTTTTATTCTCATCCCAAGTTTTTAAATGTTTCTCACATCACATAAAGTGGAATAGGGTCAAGGATAGGATCAAGGAAAAGTCATGTCATCTAAATCATGGAACTAGACATGACTCTTTTCATGTTTTGTAAAAAAAAAATGGAAACTGGGAAGAAGTGTCTACTTTGTAATATTTTGAAATATAATAGTTATGGCCTAACTCTCTAAAACTCTAAACCTGAAAAGATCTTCAACATGAGTTATTCATTTTATTCAATATTATGTGAGGTTTAAGGGTGAGTCCTTATATTGGGTTATCCATGTGGGGACCTTACCATGGGGGATTGGGGTTTGGGAACTATATCTAGCAAGCAATCTACCAAGGCAAGGATAATTGTTCATAAAAGAGAGGGAATGCACATTTTTTTCAATATTAGTGGGATTATTTCATGGTTTCAAATACCAATGTATGTGTGGTTTTTTATACAGATGGGCTTATTCACCATATTAGAAAAATCTAACATATTTTGTTTTTGATACATATGGGAATATTACCATGAAGATAAAACACTTGTAATGGGTAGACTATGATGAATTATAATGAATTTTATCTCTGTGTTAGTTAATGATATTCATGAAAACAACCATTAGGTTATATTGTGATGCTATATATGGTATATTCTCATGTGTATGTTTGTGATACTATAGTGAGTATAATTATTTGATGTGCTTAAAGATCAATATCTCTTTTCTGAGTGTATTGATTTATATATTATATCCATCATTCATTCCAATTTATTAATTTTGACAATTTATTGAAACAATTTTACAAAAACCATATTTCATCAAATGTGATTAAAAACTTCTATTTCAACAATATATCTCTTGGTCTGTGAATAAAAACATGGGTAATCAACTTATTTTAACAATATCTTCTACGGAATCTGAAAAATAACTACTTAAAAGAAAAATATATCAATATCTAAAAAATTAAAAAATTGTTTGTTCAATTATTAGTATATACATTGAAATTGTAAATAAATAATATTTATTTTTGAGTTATTTCTTTCATTTAAAAGATATTTCCATATCATTTTATTTCTTTGTAAACATTGAAAAATTTAAGATAATGTCTATGAATTGTGTTAGATAATAATCCATAATATATTTATTATCATAGGGTTATTTTTGTTCCATCTCTTTAGAAAATTGGGTTGAAAAAATTAAACACTAATTGAACAAAAAAAATTAGGTATGTATCCCACTATTTTTTTTATTTCAAATAATTTCCCAAAGAAAGGTTAATTAAAACTAGATATCATGAACCACAAACATTTTTATAAATTGGTTCCATAGAAATACAATAGGGAAAAACATTTGTAGCTAAGATATTGAGAAGACTAAAAACACGTGTTACATCATAATAAATATAATATAATTCTATTTTATAGATAATCTCATGATATAGTTGAAAGATCTAAAATTTAAATCAATAAAACAAGTATATTAGTTAAAATGGGTAGAAACAATATTCTTTATTCTATTCATATATTTTAACTAAAATTTAAATTTTTATAAAAATATTATCCATGTCAGAAGAATTTTATACTCATTTTGTATCATTATAAACATTCTAATAATTGAGTGGTCATTAAAAACAATCACCTTGGAAGATATATAGAAACATAGACACAGATACATGGAAAAGAAACTAGTTAAAATCTTCTTCATAGTGGTTATGTAATAGAATTTTCCCTTCTCTAATGTTCTAGAGGCATATGCTATGATATTATGTTTCATAATACCTTAAAAAGTTTCTATTTTTAGAATCAGAGGCATCAATCATCGTTTCACAATGTGGGTCTCATATTGAGTGTTATACGATTGGTTGAGATGTAAAAATTTATTTTTTATTCCTTGGATTTTGTATCAAAATAATAAACATTGTAAATTTATGATATTTTTTAATTAATATATTATTTTTAAGGTTATTTATATAATTTCATTCATGAAAATTTAATAAAAACATGAAATTATTGGAAATTATGCCACATATCTTAATGTTTTTTGGGATGGTTAGTGATGATATCATTTTACCCAAATTATTATCAATATTAATAACGTCATTAATACTAAATAATAATTGATAATTCCTTAATCCTAAATATAATAAAATTTCTCATAGTAGAAAATATATATTTTTTCAAAACAATTTTTCTAGGAAATAAAAAATATATTTTATGTATCACTTAAATGATGATAAAAAATTAAATCTTCCTTGAGACATCCATGAATTTTTATAAATACTTATATTAAATTCACGTAATACTCCATTTAATAATTCCTCGAGCAGTACACAATCGAAAAATGAATTCTTCGATAATAAAATTTTAACATCATAGTTTTTTAAAAAGAAACACTATGTTCGATAGTGTACATGATAAAACACATCATGAATAAATGAAAGAAATTGATATTATTACTTAAATAATATCATTAAAAATAACAATTTGAATGGAGGGTATTAAAATTATTAACTAAATTATGAAATTATGGATCACAAATTTATATATAATTAATTCTTTAGTGACTAATTAATTATAAATTAATTAAACTATTTTCTTAAATAAAATAAATTATTTTTCTAAAAACAATTAACTACGAAGGAAGTGTGTTTATAAAATAATAAAATCATTAATGATGGGTTCTATATATGAAATGTATATACATATATATAATATATTAAATATAATGTTTAAAATTTATTTTATATTTTTTATATACATGATATAAGAACAAATTCAATTTCATGATTACAAGGAATAATTTAAAAAAGGTAGTTTTTTTCCGTTTGATGAATAAATGTTATAAAATCTAGTTTTTGTAACATTGATAAATTATTTTTGATGAAAATTAATTTATTATTTAGAAGATTAGATTCAAAATTTACTTTTGTTAAATTTGGGTATTTTTTGTAGAAGTTTTATATTTTAATTAATACTAAATAATAAAAAATATTAGTTCAATATTACATTTTCATTAAATTTATTTATATAGATAAATTATTATTTTCTATTTTGTTTTAATTAATATTTAAATTAATTTTTAATCATTTTATCCTATTTGAGTTACTATAATCAATTTCACAATGAAATTGGATATAAAGACTTTGTGAACTTTTGAACATTTTTCCCTTAAATCCCACTTCCTCAATATGTCAACATTATTATTTTTAAATTATTTATAGAAACTTCATGTTTTTTAATTTTCAAATGTGGACATAAAAATTTGTAATTAGTATAATATTAATGACATAATAGGATCAATATACTTTTGAAAAATTTTAATAGTAACATTAGTGATTATTTTTATTACAAAGCTTATGTGTAAATTAAGTAATTAAGGGTAAAAAATATTATAAATTACCCTATAACATTTCATATTTTAATGTTATGATTTTTTTCAATATAAAATAATTCTTTTTCCCAAATATAAAATTTTTAAGCCACATGGATTACTTTAAGACATTTATAATATTATATTCAAGGAAAAGGAAACTCTATAAGACTCTTGTTTTTAACAAGTAAAATATTTTTTATATGGGGTTATTTAAAGAGTATTTTCTAATATAAATATTATTTATAAATATTAATGTTTATAAAAATAATGGTAATTTATATATAATTTTTAGAAGATAAATAGTTAAATTAATAGGTGAAAAAATAATAGTGATATATTTTCTTCATTAATGGAGAAATTTAATAAATGATTTTTAAATTACTAAAATAATTATAATTTGATATAATATATGTCATTTATGAATATTATGGATGATTTATTCATGTATGAGATTATTTAATTGTGTTTTTTATAGTATATAATGTGTTTATTACATTTTTAAAAGTCAGGTAATTACTACTGTCAAAATTGACATAGTTGGTATCATAAAATAAAATTTTCTAATTAATTATATAATAAATATTAAAATATAAAATGAAGAACAATAATTGTGATATGTTCTAAAATTACATAAATGACTCATTTATTGGACTTTTGGAATGTTAATATAATTATATTAACCCTCAAATTGCAAATTACATGATAAGACGGGAAGGGCTAAATGGTAAAAAAACAATAGGGATTAAAAAATAGTAAAAAAATATTGAATTTTCATAGGATGAATGAGATTAAAAAACAAATTTTAAAAATTAATGAATTTTGAATTATTTTTAATAAAAAATTAATTTATTGTATTTAATATTTTGAAGAATTCTTAGAGTGCCCTTCCTCTATCCTATAAAACCGAAACACATTCTCCTATTTTTATCACACCTCAAAAAATATTTGGTTCATCCAATATATTCTCAAATCCCACACTAGAATCCCTATATACATTATAGATGACCTTTTTTGGTTATGAATATATCTTTTTTTTTCTATGTTTTTATTCAAATATAATCAATCAAAGAAGAGGTATTGTTTTTAATTACATGTTTCAGTTTTATTTCCCCTTCAAATTCATTAAAATAGTCTCCAAATGTTATAAGAAAAAAAATACATTATATTAAATATAATTTTAATTTATTTTATTCATATCACCATATAAATCCATCTCAAATTACATCAAGTGGAAAGTGAATTAATTGTCTCTGCCAAAATGTGAACCATCACTTCCACGAAGTGATATAATTCATTATGCATTATCCTCTCTCTAGAATGGTTATAATAATGAAATTAATATTTATATTAGATATTCATAACATATATATCTTTATAATATAATAATATATTTATTATTTTATTATATTCAATTCACATAAAATGATAATGTCATTCATGTGTACGTGGAACTATCAAATCTTTGAAGCGATGTGATTCATTTTTCATCACAACATCACATAGATGATATATATAAGTATATTTAAATGATTAATATGATAGTAATTATATTATTATCATTAAGTATATATAAATCAATACATACCTTCTTTCTAAAATGAACATTGAATAGTGGAAATGATACTCTTGTGTACCTATGTCTTACCGTCTCTATGATTATAAAAAAGTTGATTTTTTAATAATAATATTTAATGAATGTATTTAAAAGAATTATTTATTTTTAATAATTATTATTATATCATGAATATTATTCTATAAATGATGAACTAATGACCTCTTTGATCATATTTCACTTACAAATTTCATTTATGAAAAATACTGAATATCATCATAACATCCAATTTGAACATTATTAATTATGTTGTTGTTATAAAATTGTATTAAGTGATATAAAAGGAATAATAATCATGAAAATTATTTTCAGGAAAGAAAATAATTAACATATGTTTATTCTTTATTAATATAAATAACATTTTTGAGGAATCACACACAAGAAAAGGGACTTTGTTATGTGATAAACAAACGATGGGTGGTTACTTTATAACCTCAAATTAATTTGTTGTGGAAGTCGTTTGTAAGGTTATTGAAGTAATATGGGTAGAATGTATGGATGTCAACCAAATTTTTATTCAATTTTTAAGTATAATTATGTCCAATGATACCATTATGTATTTTATATTCTTTATATGGGTTTTATGGTGATTGTTTATTATAAAAACGGTAATAAATTGGATTATTTTAAAAGTAAAGTATTTACTACTTATTATGTGTGACAAGTATTGTTTTATTATAATGGATTCATGGGTTTTTATGTTTATGAGTGTAGTAATGGTATCTTTCATTTTATATCTCATAATAGAAAATTTTATGCTCATCCCATATTTTTAATTTTGTTCACATGACTTAAGGATTAGTAAGTATTTGGATGTGTCATGTTAAATGTCATAAATTGTTTTCAAAAAACCAATCATAATTTATTTTATATATAGTAGATTATGGGGAAATTGTTATTATTTGGAAGTGTCTAGTTTTTATTGTTATTTTTATGTTATATATGAGTTATCTAATATTACTCTAAAATAATAAACTAGAAATTATCATAAGTTTGAAAGAAAGTAAAAAATCTATACAAAAATCAAGATTATGTACTATATTGAGGTTGGGTCCTTATAGTTGGTATCAAAGGATGGTTTAGACAATATTTTTTATTAATATGTCTTCAATAGTTATGGATATCATCATTGGTTTATAATTTTCATGCAGATTATAATTTTGTTGTCTTATAATAACATTTTGAGGATTTATGTTATGAAATTTAAATGTGGCTAAATGTATTTTTGGAGACATTTTTTGTGGAAGTTAAGGGTTATTATTTTTTGGGAAGCATAATGAAGGGTTTGAGATAAAATTTTAGGTTGTGACATGTTATAGTAATTTTTCATGACATTATAGTATTTTGGGAGTGTTATAAAAATTATATAGTTTTAGAAAAAGGAAAAATCGTAGAATGGGTGACAACCCATCACGTCCAGAAATATTGTAGGAATCAAACCCATAACCAAAGGTGTACAACAGTGTGTCGGCTATCACTAGCCTATTTAATGTCCTATTTAATATGAATATTTTAATTTTATTTAAATGCGTTGATGGATTAAGAATAATATTATTTTTGGGACATATGTTTTATTGAACATAGATCCATGATAATTGGAAAATTACATAGAGATTATGAGACTAATGTTACTTCCATATACATTCACTATTTCATGAACATTATATGAATAAGTTAAATAGAATATTTTGGGATTTTATTAGTGAAATAATTGTTTAATTACATTATGTAATAAAATATTATTTTATGATTATTTCGGTTATATTTGAATGTAATTAATCTATTTTAGAGAAATGTTTATCTGTAAAATTTCATTTTTGGTATGTGACAGTAAGATTGTTCAAGGTTTTTTGCAGATAAATGTTATAATTTACCTACGAAGACTATTTTATCAAATTCCATAGAATTTTTGGTTTCAATATTATTTTGGATTATTTTTGAGAAATTATAAAGATAGATATTTGTTGAACGGTCTATGATGAATGTTTGGAATTAATATTGATTTTTGGAGATTTAAATTAGTCTTTCAACAAATAATGGTTTATTATTTTTGGATAATTATATTATCTTATCCTAAATTTTTTTGATTCGGTTAATTTACAAATATATTATAAAGAGATAGTTAATATTATCTAGATTATTTTATTCTCTCAATGTTGATTCTAATTCTTCATTTGTGAAAATATTCATCATAAATATAAATCATTTTGCAGAAAAAGAATGGTTTGTGGGATATATTTATTAAAGGACGAATCTCATTTTATCAATTATGTATTTTTATTTATGTTCATATTCTACAACATAAATTAAATTACCAACCCTATGAAAAGGATCTTAAAAAAATTATATGTTTTCTTTTCTTACTAAGAGTCAATGACCTTTTCACACATCATTGAATTTGGGTTTTGTGATTGTTTACATTATCATGACCATATTTTATATCACTCTCTATTATAACATCATACATGGGTTTGTAACCATTTCTATGTTTTCCAAAATGGTACCGTAGTATGTATTGTTGGATGTTCCCATTATACATCCCTTAAATTAATTTTAAAATCTATGTTTCATTAATCCTTCCTCTAATGTGGGATTTCAATAAATGTATATTGAAAATTAAAACCCGTAGTTTTTTTCCCAAGATCAAATTATGATGATAAAATTTATTAAACACGGGAGAATGTTACATCCCATGTTTTTAAAATAAAATACCATACTCGATATCATACAAGATACATCATATCAAGCTAAAACGAACAATTAGATATTATTATTTAAATGTTATCATTATAATGTAGTCATTTGAATGAAGGGAATTAAACATATGAATTTAATTATGAAAATATGTTTTATTAATGTTTATAATTAAATATTCAGTGACAAATTAAGTATTAATAAAAATAAATCCTTTTTAAGAAATTTAAATGTTTTTATAAAAATAAATTTTTTGCGGTGAAGTGTCTTTAAAAAATAATCAAATCAATATTATTGGGATATATTAATTATATATATATATATAATATTATATATAATGGATAATATTATTCATATATTTCTTAAACCATGATATAAGAAAAAATTTAATTTTTTTCATAAAAGGAGAATTGTTTAAAATTGGCTGATTTATAGCCTATTGATGGAAAAAAAATTTAAATCTGGTTTCTCTCAAATTTGTAAATTATATTTGACAAAATATACTTCTTCATTATAATAATAGAATAAAAAAGTACTTCTGTTGAATTTTTTGTATTTTTTTTGAGAACTGCCATATTTTGGTGAAGAGTAAAAAATTTGAAATATTAGTTCAAAATAGATTTTTCAAACAATATATTTATATAGTTAAATTATATATTTAATTTAGTTTAGTATGTAAATAAATATAATATTTATATGTTAATAAAATTTAGGTTATTTTAATCAATTCAATTTTGAAATTGGATAATAAAAATTTGTGAACTTTTGAATATTTTTACTTTAAAAACCTGTTTTATTGATAGATCAACGAGATTTATTTAATATTAAGATTATATTCTTATGTGTTTTTAAATTTGAAAAAAATAAATAAGTAAATATTAAATATGATATTTATTATAATATAGGATCCACATAATTTTTGAAAAATATGAAAAATATGTTTAGAAATTATTTTTATAACCAAAAGTTAAGGGTAAATCGAGTAATAAGGGGTAAAAATAATGTTATAAGTTACCGAATAACTAGTATTAATTTCATTAAATGAGTTTTTTGACCTAAACAAATCATTGGTCTTAAATATATACTTTGGAATCCAATTTAATGTATTTATGAAATTATAATATTATATTCAATGAAAATATTTTTTTCACACTCTTGTTTTTAACAAGTAAAATATTTTTCATATGGGGTTATGTGGGGAATATGTTAAAATAAAAACAGTATTTATAAATATATAATTCTGACCTACATCATGGTAGTTTACTTATAATGTTTAAAAAATAAATAATTATTTTAAATGATGATAAATTGATGTTGCAATATTTCATTAATTAATAGAATAATCAAATTAATAATATTAAAAATATAAAAATAAATATAATTTGTTATAATTTACGTAATTGAAAATTTTTATTGATTAAAATGACTTTTTTGTTTGATTTAATAGATTTTTTCTGGGATATCATGATGTATATCAAAACATTAAAAAGTCAAGTAATGAATATTATCAAAATTGGCATAATTGATATATAAAAATAAATAATATTATATTAAATGATATGAAAATAGTAATATATTAATATTCATAAATATAAGTTGGATAATTGGAAAATATCATAAATTACTCATTTATTGTGTTTTTAGTGTGTTATAGTAATTATATTAACCCTGAATTTGTAAATTTCATTATAGCATTGTAAAAGTTAAAAGGGTTAAAACAAAAAGATAAATATTATAAAAATATCCGAAAAATATATAATTCTCATTTTACGGAAACTATATGACCCAAAAGCATCCAATAATATAAATAAATTTCTTTGGATCTATTTCGAATAGAAAATTAATTTATATTTATTTAATATTTTGAAGAATTCCAAGAGTACCTCTCCCCTCTCTTATAAAAAGGAACCCATTCAACTGTTTTCTTCACACATAAAAAACAATTTGGTTTGGAAAATAATGGAAAAAATAACTTCCTAGAATCTATCTCCACATTCTATATAAATTATTTTTGGTACAACACTCTCCATAGAGGTGTTGTGGTGTCAATAAAAGTTGGTCATCTAGAGAACATGTATCATTTTGAATTAAGTGTTTCTTTATTCTTTTTCCATACACATACTTAATGTCTTATCTAACTATAATGATACATTAAATACAATATAATCAATATAATGAGATTTTGTTTTTTAATATCATCACCTCAATCTATTTATGATTCCATCAAATCGTTAGTGAATTAATCATTTGTGTCTACGTGTGAACTATCACCTCCAAAAATTGATATAATATGTTTTCCATTACCATATCTCAAGAATGATTAAAATCATGGAATTAATGATTATATATGATATGGATTATATATTTATCATGATAATAGAATGATATATTAACTATTATTTTACTTTCTATGTACATAAAAATGATAATGTCATTCATGCGTATGTTTAAACAATCACCACCATCGAGCGATGTGATTTACTTTTCATCACCGCAACTCATTGATGATATATATATAAATGAATAGTTTGATATAAATTACATTTAATTATTTTGAAAATTTAAAATAATAATTAACTTCTTTCATAGTGATTACTGAAAACAGAAGTGTTGCTCATGAGTATGTATGGCGTACCATCATCATGATAGAAATGTAGTTCATTTTTCATAATTATTATTAAATAATATATTCAAAAGATTAATTTATTTTAAAAAATTATTGTAATATCATATATATTAATAGAGATATTATAGAATAATGACGTATTTGATTATATTAGACTTACCAATTTCATTTTGGACTCAAATACCAAATATCGTCAAAATGGCTGACATGAACATTAATAATTTACTAATTATTATAACATGATATTATGATTTATAAATTTAATAATAAATAAGAAAACATTTATCAAAAAAATTAAATAATTAACAAATTTTTGTTAGTTAGGATGATAAATAACATATGCGATGAATCAGACTCAAGGTATGTGACTTCATCTCAATATATTTTCGTTGATCAATTATTTAATGTCATACACTCTCATTACTTTATTTTGTGTATATAAATCCCATTTGAAAAATAATTAATTTATTTATTATCATAGAATTTCATTTGTATTAAGATTAATTCTATTATGGGGATTAATATTAAGATTTTCAATGTGGTATGGAACACCTTGAATGCTTAAATATTTAATTATCACATTTTTTTTCAAGTCAATATTCTTCATTTTATTGTTTACATTTATTTATAGGGGTATAAAATTAATATATACTAAATTTTCAAGATATTATTAATTTTAATCAAAGTTATTCAAAATGACTGTTTTTATGTGTTTTTATGGAAATTTTTGACAAAATACAAAAGGATTGTTCATTTTTATGATATACAGCAAAAAAACTTGTCGATCGCCATAACCATTATTTGATATAGGGATTCCTATATAGGCCTTCAGGTTTTAAAAATTAATTGGGAACCATTTATTCTATTTTTAGGTATTTTTATACTGAAAATTGTTTTGAAATTGGATTTATTATTTCAATATCTTGATATTATTTCTTTTGATTTCTAATGAAATTTTTTCATTGAAATGATGAAAATTGAAATAAATTATATTGTTTGTTCATATAATGATATGTGTAAATTTGAATGGTGGTTACATGATAAACCAAGGTTGATTGGTTATATTATAATCAATGGATTGGGGAATCATTATAACTTCCAATGCATTGGGAATGGAAGTCGATCGTATGTGTATTTCATTTTTTTGAGTTACATGTATAGATGTTGACGGAATGGTTATTCCATTTTTGTATAATTACTTCCTAGGTAACCATTATGTATTATCCATGCTTATTTGGGGTTTTATGGTGACTTTTTATTAAAAAACAGAATGAAATTAGCATATTTTCCAAGGGGAGTATTTAATACTTATTAAGGGTGAATTTTTTTTTTAATTAATGATAATATTTTTCATGGGTTTTTATGTTTATATAATGACTAATGGTTTCCTTATTTTTATGTCCCTTATTAGTATTTTTATGAACATACAATGTTTTTAATATTGTTTATTGGGCTTAAGGATGAGTAATGATTTAATGATTTCATGTCGAATATCTAGAAGAGTATTCATGAAAGTCATTATGCCTTATTTTAAATTTTTTTCGATTATGGGGAAAATGTATACTAATTGGATGTTTCCATATTGTATTTTTATGGTTTTTTATGTATAATTTATTACATTATTATATAAAACTATAAACCTTAAAATAACCTCAATTTTAAATAAAATAAAAATTATTTACATAACTAAATATTATGTAATTTTTTAAGGACAGCTCCGTATAAAATTAACCAATATTACTTTTGAATCTGATTTTACCCAGATTATTATCTACAATATGAATTTTCATTCAACCATAAAATTTATCAAAAAGAATAATAATGGATCCCTCCCATATGTCTATCATGTACTTGGTACAAAAATTTGATGGGGGACAATATTTCAAAGTGACCAAATTGAGTTTTCTAGATTCAATGAATATACTACAATTGTTTTTTTAGTATAACTACAACAAGCACAAAAAAATCATTAAAATAGTGTTGCCTCTCTATTTATGAAAAACATTTATAGCATTCACCCATTTCCTTCAATTGATGGGAAAATATATTAAAGAATCTAATGTGGTGGTTAATTCTATATTTACAACCACTATATTGATTGGATTCAATGTAATTTTCAAATACATTAGTGTTTTGATTTATCCAATTAAAAAAACGTGGGAATAAAAATAGAGAATTTGAATCTAGTCAAGATGATTAGAATATATAAAAAATATCTCTTATGGGTTATAAATATTCTTAATAGTTATTTATCTTGATTATTTTTTGTATTTTCCTGAATGATAATAAGGAATCATTATTTGTCCCCTAAGAATGAATATATGATGTTTTTAGGATGTGGTATCTATTATAAATTAAATAGGATATTTTCATCAGATAATGGGTACTTATATAATGAAATTATCAATTTTTTATCATAAATAATTTACATAGCATAAAATTTTAAAATTGAAGTTGCTGATACTGGGTTATGTAAGAGTTTATTTATAAAAATGTCTAGGAAGTGATATTCTAGATTTATGTGGATAGGAAGGATCTATGTTTTTATCTATAATCGTAGCCATTTTAAAAAGTTTGGGATTTATTTTTCATATTTGAATTTTCTATCACTTCAGTAGTACAAAAAATAGTAATAAATGCATATGTTCTATTGTGTTTTCATGAATATAGGATCAATTTTTTTGAAATTACTTTGGTCACGAATAATATGGACTAAAATCAATATCTATTTAAAATTATAGCAATCTCCATTATGTAATTCAAATTCAATAACATTTAATTGATTATTTTAATAAGATATAGATGGTGATTCATAAATGTTTCATCATAAAAACATTGGTGGAAAAGCAATCAATCATGTTGACTAAAGGGGTTGAATGGTTCTGATTGGGATGTTTTATATATTATAATATATTGCATTGAATAGGTTCTCATCCAAATTCAAGGGAAAATGTTACATTATGGAAATATGTGTTTTTTTTGAATATTTATAAAATGGTATATTTTGATAAATTGGTTCCTAGGTACCGAATCAATCATCATACTTATAAAAAACATAAAAACCATATGAAAAATAAATTCCATTACGTGTATCAAAAAGTATTAAATAACTCTTATGTGTTAGGTTATTATTATATGACTTATTATATTAAAATTCCAATGTTATTGAGTTCTCCACATTGTAAGGTTGAGTAGACTAAATGGGGTAAAACATTTTTATAGGATCTTAAGACTAAAATGACATACATGAATTAATACTTTGCATAGTTTTGGGAATTCAAAATTTTCATAGATCCTTTAATTTGATTCATATGGATTTTTTTATCAGGGAAGAAATATCTATTCCAATGTTGAATCTTACCCCACAATTGAATATCATTTCTTAAGGACATTATTCCATTATTAATTTATAATAACATGGCATTTTCATCACATAATAATGAAATGGAATTCTAAATTGTAATATGATAATGGTTAATAAAATTTCATTACCCACTTTTACCCATTCATGTTTCATTATTGGGTTGTACTCTAATTATAGTGTAGCTGGTGCCTATATTCCTCCTTATCATTTTGGTAAATGTTTTTGGGAACCTAGGTTCTTATTATTATCATCCAATATTTCATGGATTATTCAAATATATCTAGTTCTTTTGATAAATTTATTCCTTTCTAAACAGATTTAGATATTTCATATAGTCCAACATCATTTTTATCGTCTTCAATACATCCATTAATAGGTGGAAAATTTTATCATCTCTCATTGGTAATTTTGGTTTTGATTGTTGTGTTGCAATTCATAATATAGGTTTTACCATTTTATAATCACTTCTAAGATTTATGAAACTCAAATTATACCAACCATTTTCTCTTGGAAACAATTAATCTTTTTTTGGTTATCTACCATAGATAAGATTCCTTATACTACCTATATATGTGGTATGTTTTCCAATTTGGGACACTAAGTCACTCAATAAGATCTTTTTCCACCACATAGTTTCTTAAATTTCTTTTCCTAGTCTCTGAGTGGTTTGAGAGGGATAGTGATTCCATTATGGTTGATTATTATATTGATCATTGATGTATAATTTTTTTGTTTTCCTAAATTTTTATGGAAAATTAAATTTTGTTTTTCATAATGTCTACATTTATGATGATGATGGTTCTTAATGTTTCATTGTATTGAAATTTTATTTCTGAGGTGGAATGGGTATTCTGAGAATAATATATATGTAGTTTTTTTACTATTATTTCAGTTTTGGACATCGTTAAATAAATTGTTCAATAGTATCACAACTCATATAGTGGATTTAAGATAAAAAAGTAGTATAATACTATTATTGAGGTTGAGTTGTGTTGATAAGCATCATGGTTGTCACTACTGAAATGAACCAATATTTCCACCACAAATAAATATCAATTATGATACCTTTCTCTACACCAAAAACTAAATACAAATAAATTTTTAATTTTTTTCTCAATATAATTAGAAAGTAAAAAACCGTTATAATGGAAATATTATATATATATATATAGATGAACAAAAAAAATAATTTTCACCTTAAATATCAACTCAATAATTTTAGTTATTTATCTAAAAAAACATTTTCATAATTTTTTTTTCATTTTTTCTTTATTTTGATATGAATAAATGATTCAGTCTAGATTAATTATAAATATTTAGTATATTTTTTTATTAATTTACTAAATTTAATTTTTCAATAAAATTTTTTTATTTAACTATCTTTAATTTTTTAAATTTCATGACGTTAATTTTTTTTAAAAAATCATCTTTATCATTAAAGTATTATATTCGGATTATTTTTGTATTTTCAGATAACGATTCATTTTTATGTGAATAGTGAATAATTCCATCTTTGAAAATATCACGACATTATGGAAATTATTAGTATATATGATTAATTTTGAAATCTAAAAAATAATTTTGTAAGACTAAATAATTACTTTATAAATTACTGTAAATTTTTTTGAAAAAAAACATTTTATATACTAATGTATGAAATATCAAAATATAAGATATAATTTTTCTAAAATATTATATTTAATACATTATAACTTTATTTTTTAAAAATAAATATATATTACTTTTAAAATAAATAAAATAAGAAAGACTACTTTTAAAATATTTAAAATAAAAATATAAAATCCAAATTTTTAATAATTATGTTCATTTTATATGAAAATTCTATTTCATATTTGATCATAAAGGATAAATTAATATTGTGAAAATTGGTTAACATTGTGATAAAAAATGATAAAAATGAGTAACCTTAGAGTTAATTAAAATGTCATATTTAAAGCACATTTTATTTGATTATTTGAGGTTTTTATACACATTATCTCATTTATTATACATGATTTATCATTTTTTGTGCCATAAATACATCATAGTGACATAGAATTATTTAAATATATATATATATTTAAAAAATCCATCCCTTTTCCCATACAAATGCAGTAATCCTCTAATAACATCCCATCACACAAAAAACATCTTTTCATTCAATAATATTCAAATCCATCTTGCTAATATTCCTTGACACAATAGAGTTGTTCTCAACTTATCGATGGACCATAAATCAAATTTTTAACCCCAGTAAAATTATAGATCATCAATTAAATTAGATACATATTTCTAACTACTCCTCCCTCTTTTAAATTTCATTATGTACTATTAATAATTATAATAATAATTCATTTCTACACCATAAAATGATAATAATGATATCTTTATTATTATGATGGAAATTGAATAAATCATATTTATATTTTAAATTATGAAAAAAAATTATGTATCCATTTGTTGTGTGAACCATTTCGTCCATGAAGGAACATTTTTCAGTTATATTCACCATAAAATATGATTGTTACAAAGGGGGGATTGAAAACTTATTCACAAAATATATATTTTCTACAAACTATAATCCATGTTAAATCATTCTTACTCCCTCTAAAAAATAGAATTTCCATCCATGTATACATGCATAATAACACCACTAATGAAAAAATGCAATACCTTATACCCAGATGACATTGAACAGTGCCCCATGCCTAGTGGGTCATGTGGTCTCATGTGTGTCTCCCCAAATGAAAAATACTTTATACTACCAGCATGTTCTTGGACAAGTCTATGGGGAGACAATTCCCTCATTACCAGAGTATATCATAGAATAAATATCATTCGAGAAACAAATATTGGATGTAGTAATCCATACAATAGAAGTAAATAGCAGAAGACTGAGAGTATAAAAATGCTGAAAATATTAACAAATATACGATGAAGGAATATGTCACATGTTTCTAATAAAACAACAATAACATGAATATAAGGAAGATGTACACTTTATATAAAAAAATTACAAAAGGACAACAAAATCATAATAGAATTACAAGCCTCAGCTTTGTCCCAGGCTCTCCTACCAATGTAACATATCAATTACCTGTGTTAGGAAGCTTTCCATTCATGACTCCTATAATCATATAATATTTCTGGACTGAAAAACATGACCCAAAAAGGGTGTGAGACTAAATACCAGTAGGAAACATCCCATGTTCTATTCTAGTCAATTAGTGAATAAATATAGTAGTATGTGTGCAATAAAAAACAATTAAGCAAGTAAGTACTAATAAGTAAACAATGTATGTGCCCTGGTAATCATTTCCATTAATTTCATTCAAAAATTAAATAACATTGAATTTATTAGTCTTGAGATTTGGATCAAACCACGTATCCCTTTTGTAATCGGTATCACAATAGATACCTGATAAGCCTATATAATCGGGTATAAGTGAAGAATTATAAATCTAGGCATGTGTTTTGACTTGGTAGACACCTCATAATTCATTTCATTAATTTTTTAATTTAGAACCTAATCTCATCTATGAAATAACTATTTTTTATTTCAAATATAACTTTAGGTGGAATATCTACTAACACCCTACAATCCCATCCCCATTGAACCTCTCAAGAACCTAGTATCCATGTATGAGAGGTATAACGTCCTAGCCAAATATATCTTCACTCGATGCTCCTCAACTTAAGATAGAGTATCGCCCTTGGAATAATGTTCAAACTCCCCTTGAGTACATCTATGTATTTCATATAAGAATCCATATTTCACCTGAAAAATAATTTTATCCACAATGAGTTTATCCGTAGCATCTCGCATTTCGATCCATGTATCACTCATGACAATATCATATTAACCATTGAGTTTGTCCAAGGAATCCAGTGGTGAATCCACGTATCACTCAAGGTATAATGTTTAATAGTCAAATGATTCCATCCATGTAATTATAAATTTAATCCATGTGTCACCCATGTATATTTATCATTTAAAAAATTGTATTCTATTGAAACAATCCATTTAACATTCCATGGTCAAAACCAGGTGTATCTTCTAAAAATCTCACCTCAAAAGGAGTATACATCCGTGTACAAACATATAGGGATTTGAATTTTATTTAGACACATGGTCTTATTTTTTATAACATGTTTCAAGGTCATAAAAATATATTACATGGCCTTATAATCCTATAACTGACATGGGTAAAGCATATATAGGTGAAAACAAATCCTATTAAGTGAGTTGAAAAACAAATCCAAGTTGAAGGGGTTTCTTTCAAATACACAAGTTTCAATTTTTAATATAACAAGCCTATGAATCTTATGAAGTTATCACATGGAATAATTATAATATAAATCACATTAGAGAATCCATAATTAGGGAAATTCAATCCAATTTCATCAATTCAAGTCATATCCTCTACCTAATCACATGGAAAGGACAACATTATTGAAATAATAAAGGAATACATGGTACATGGGAAAATAATCCATCACATACCCTTAATTCAATTTAATTACAGTCTAACAACATTTAAATTTAATTTATAGAGAAAATCACATTTGGGAATCCCGTGTCAGGTGGAAAAGGCATGCCTCATTAGCATCCAAGTCCAAATGCCATAAATTGTCATTCAAAAAAACTCTCTGAGGGGGTAGTCCTTATTCAATGTATACAACCTATAACATACATAATCACATATATTAAATCATCTAAATAATGATAGGAAATAACGAGGTTTAATTTAATTTAAGGAGATATCCAAAAGGGGTGGTTGATACGCAAGCATTTATAAACAATCCGACATTAAACAAAAAGAACATGACCACCTACCTTAGCTTTGTTCCTCACAACCCACCTAGTATCAAGATCTTACAGGTCATGGTCTAGATGAAATCTGGAGAATGGGTGAAGAATAAGAAATTTGTGCCTATGAGCGAAAAATTCAGATAACACATTCAATATCCAAAATAATAAAAAAATTATAAAAATTAATTAAGGGAATACCATTATGGATACGAGGACAAAAATCATGTTTGACTTGAAGATCCAATCAACAATAGATATAAAATACAAGAATCTGAAAATAGTATAGAATTTCAATGGCGGGAGGGAGGAATCTATGAAATGGGTAAGGGCTCCCTTATAAATAAATAGAGTTTTAATTTAATTAATATTTTGAAAAATTCATAAAATTATCAGGTCACACGATTTAATCAAATATTTTTTTGAACCGTGATGAAATTGGGCATGGTTTCATATTGGTCTTGGGCACTCACATTGTTTTCCTATATGGTTTACTAACCATTTTGTAGCCATGTGAATGTAATCTTTCAAATTCTTCAAAAATACAGAACTGGTCTCATGGTTATGTTTATCCACCCACACAGTTTTCACTAACCATGCTACCTCCTCTTCTCAACCAAAACATCATTTCTAGGCTCTAGAATAGCCTCAGAAACCCCAAGACCTTTATAAACCCTACGAGAACACATATTAGGCCATATACATGTAGGTAAACTAATAATTGATGGAAATAAAATAATATGTACCTCAATAATGAATCGGGTTCATACAAATATCCCCCCTAAATGTTATTCGTCCCCGAATTTCCCTTCCAAGGGTAGTCAATTGATATCAGAGGAAAAAATTGGCCATTGTTCTCATACATTGGTTTCCCTCTGCCATGTCTTACCTTTCACACATCTGTTCTTCCATAGCACCTGTACTAATGAAACCAAATAACCTTAGATAACCATCGTGATATAAAACACAACTGAAATTGTATACTCCTCAAAGGTTACATATACAATTAACACAACATCCTCAGGTTGAAATGCCTAATATGGTTTGCAATATTAACTCCATTGATGAGAAACATGGAATATGTTGTGCATATCTTGCTTCCTATGAGGTAACATACACCGATAGGCTACCATCCCAATAGTCTCTAGAATCTCAAATCGCCCAGTATTTCTAGTAGAAAGATTAACCTTTCTCCTTATCCTATTATGTCCCAGACTCGGGGAAATTCATATTATAAACTGATCTTTGACCTTGAACTATAGATGTTATCTGTGGAGATTGAGATAATAATTTTAATAAAAATGCATAGTATCCATCCACATCTGAATCAGTTACACCTGTTTCATGGTCTCTTTGATAAGATGAGGACCCTATAAATCCTCCTCCCCTACCTCCATCCAACATAGGGGTGATCTATATGACTAGCAGTACAAAGCCTCATATGGAACCATCTGAATAGATACGTGAAAGATATTCTTGTAGGTGAACTCGACCAAGAGTATATTCCTCTCCCAAGAGCCCCTAAAATCTAGGTTGAATGCCTACAACATATCCTCATTCACCTGAATCATGTTCTCTGACTAGCCATCTATATGGGGGTGGTATGTCGTGATCAGAAGCACCTATATACACAACAACCTCTTTATACCTTTCTAAAAGAAATAAGTAAACATGGAATAACTATATTAATGGATTGAATGTGAGACCCCTTGTAGTCATACAATCTTACGAATGTGAAACCTTCCAATCTCATCAACAAAGAATGTATCTTTGATTAGAATGAAATGAGAAACCTTAATAGACGTATCAAAAACAACAAATATAGATACATTAACTAGAGGTGACCTCAGTAAACCTTTCATGAAATCTATCACAAAGTCATTCCATTCCCACTGAGGAACGGGTAGCTGTTATAAAAGTCTTCATGGTCGCTCATGTTCGGTCTTCACCTACAGATAAGTAGAACATCTAATGGAAAAACTAGATACATATATTTTCATTCCAAGACACCAACACTAATGATCTGAATCCAAATATATCATGGTGACACCAATATGCACTACCCAAGATGAAGCATGAAAATATGAAAATAGATTCTCATGAATGTATGAACAAACCCACACATGACCAGGACTTGCAATACCCCATCCTCCCCTTCAATCCATCCAATTGGAGGTTCCTCACCTTCCAAAGTCACATGTATAACTAGGCCTTCAAAGTATGATAGATTCCTCATCATGTTCAGATCACACAGTGTAAATATGTATTAGATTCATTTCAAGTCCATGTACAAAACAGAACGCACTCACGGCAAAAAAATGTCTTCAATAGAACAATGCTTGAACAACCACAGCTAACTCAATATCATGTATTGTGTAGTTCCACAAATATGGCCCCAACTTCCATGTCCCATACACAATGACTCAATCCCAGCTACATAAGAACTGCCCTGAGCATGATACCCAATGGATCACTATAATATGTGTAATAGTTTTCTAGCTCTAGAAAAATATGTTTCAGTGTTGAATCAAATCTCCCTTTTAACTTTAAAAAGTCATTCCCATATGACTCTAACAATTCACACTTTACACCATTTTTATTTAAGGCCATCAAAAATACCTCCAAGAATGATAAGTCATATATGAAATTCCCAAAATATCCATCATGCCCCTTGAAACTCCACAAATGAAAAACAATGTTGATCTACTCCAAGGTAACTACCTCTCTTACCTTCTTTGGGTCCACTGATACTCCAGTATTTGAGATGATGTGACTTAGAAAGAGAATTAAATCCAACCAGAAGTGGAACACTGTGAGATTAGTATATAACTAATTATATATCTTTATTTTTAAAACAATCTCAACATGTTTGGCATGGTCATATCGATTGGGATAAAACACCTGGATATCATCCACAAAAACAACATAAAATGAATCAAGGTAAGGATGGAATAATCAGTTAGTCAGTCCCATGAATAATGTTGGTGAATTTTTGAGACTGAATAGCTTAGCCAAATACTCATATAGGTCATACCTACCCTTGAAGGATACATGAGGTATGTCTGATTGTATAACATGAACCTCATGAAAATGATATCACAAATCCCCCATTAAGAATAATCATGATCCTCAGATTTGGTGGAAGATATCATATATCTTCAGTAGAGGATAATGGTTCTCAACTTTCATATTGTTCAATTTCTAGTAATCCACAAAAAATATAAGGGTAACACCATATTTTTTGGAAAAAGGACTAAAAACCCCCATGGACAAGTACTGGTTCGGATGAAACAATTTTCCTATAAATTCTTTAAGTTCAACATGACATCCTTAAACTCCATTAAAAACATCCTATAATGAGGAATGGATATCGGTGTAGCTCGTAGAACTTCCTCGAAAGAGAACTATACCTCTCTCACAAGAGGTAATCCTAAGAATTCTTCCAGGAAGATTTATCTAGAATGATCAACTACTAGAGATAAATCAGTCTACGGTGTCCCATGATCATCTAGATACAAACTCCAAATTTGGGTTGTCTTCCCACCAATCCCATAGAGCATAGGTCTATCTTTTCTCACAATGAAATCTGATTCACCCTTGTAAATTAACTCGTTTACATCTCGTGATGTAAAGATCTCCCTATAATGATAAAAATCAACAAAAGATCAAAGGGAACAAACTAGTCCATCCCAAGAATGACATTGAAGCATTTCTTATAAAGGAATAAGAGGGCCCATATGAATTGACACCGACCAAACTGAAGGGGGAACTCTCTAAACTAAGGAAAACATCTTTCTATGTCCCTAAAAAAGTTTCTAGTATCATTACACCGATAGAAGTATAAACAAGGATCCCATGGACCTCCAAAATGGGAAAAGATAAAATTCATTTTGAAGCCCCTATTTTAAAAAGTGAAGAATATAAAATAAGAGCTACTAGAATTGTACCTCTGATAGTATAATGTATAGGATCTTTCCATTACTGGGTATGTTGTACTACATATTACTATCATGTACCATGGCCTTGTGACGCTATCTGGATACCTTGAGCCAATCAGACCTGTTGACATTGTGAACCTTGTTTCTAGCTACCATGTCTATGAACAAAACCATGGCCTGAATGGCCTAACATTCCCCAGTTCCCTATATGGTGAGAAGATGGTGACCCTTATCCAGAATTTGATGTTTATGTAGACCATCTCTCACAGGCTTCTAGTGGAAATTTAATGATGAAGTGATATTGATGACCCAGAATGCCATAATAACAACACTCGAATCAGTCATTTGTACAGTGTGGCCTCTTATGTCCCATCCTATCACACTAGTAGCACCTCAACTATCTTCTAAAAGGTTTTATTACTAGTAGTATCACTATGTGTAAGAACTAGAAGACACTTCCTACTACTGTTCAATGTAGTGCACATCCTAGTTGCCAAACTACCCTACACCACCGCTTCAAAATACACTAGGTTATGCTCTGTGATCAGTGCACTATTCATTATAGTATATATAGTTGTCATCTTGAATACATTCACCTTCGATAAGCTATTTTATCTCAGAACAGCCTTCAATCACCTGGATTTGGATAAATCCCCACCCATCAGAATATGTGTGAAACACCAAAGTTGAGTAAAATGGGTCAAATAGTCCATGACTAATAGCACACCCTTCTGTAGACAGAAGAACTCCCAATCCCTATCAAACCTAAAAGTCATGGGATACAAGTAATCATAGAAGTTTGTATAAACACTATCTTTGACATATCCTGATTAAGATCAGTCTGGGTGATAACATCCCACAACTTATTGGTGGAATCATATTGCAAGTACGTAATGAGATTTTCTCATTCCATAGGTGGCGACTCTAATTTCTTGTAGATACAAAACATGGCCTCAAGTAGTAACTCCATATCTGTGGTCTACCATCCCCTAAAAATGTGGGTGGGTGATGCTACTGAAAGTCATGCGTCAAAATTTCAATTGTCTAAGAATGTTTTCGCGCTACATGAATGGTCTTCATAAACTGAAAAAATTTATTCATGACACTTTTCTTATATACCTATGTCAAATATAATAGCTTCTTCCACTATTGGAACTACATGATGATCCATGTGTATCCCATAGCCTACAACCTCTAGAGTGTGATAATTTCCACCCTCCTGGTGTTCATGTAGATGTTTTTTTGGTGGATTGGCTCTAAAATTTTGATCAATCTCCTTATATTATGATAATTAAAGATATCACAAGTAGAAATCACAAAATAATACATTATATGTAAAAATAATATATAAGAACTCTCCCATAGGCTTGTCCCATGGGTTCGGTATGGGTGTCAAACAAGCTATAGACACTTCCAAAATCCCACTACTAAGCTTGTGTCTGGTCATGTTCTTTTTTATTAGTTGTTTCTGTTTCAATTTCTCTCATATTAATTTGATTTCAGTCTGAGTTAACATTAATATTCATTTAATTGATACTCATTTCAACTTTGTCACCTTCTCTTTAAAAATTCAATTTATAAGATTGCCAAATTTGTTCTGTGGTGGCCCATACTCCCCATGAATCAATGACTCACATCCACCTTTTGTCAAAACATAACACGATCCAAATTAAGGATTAAGCATGATATGCCAAATTTGGATCCAAGAGGAACCATACACTCTGGGACAGAATCTTTGAATCCATCTATTTCACACCATAATATATCAGAATTCACCTAACACAACATCAAGAATATTTATCAGAGTATTTATCACAACAATAGGAAATTGTTAATCCATCCTCAATGGAATGGAATAAGTAATGTCTTGTAAAATATAGAAGGTTACTATATGATGCTTCTGATGGAATACCTCAACTCATCAGGTTTCAACAAAATGGAACCCAAAAACAACATCATAAATAACTATAGAAATCAATTGAATCGCCTAATATTAGAATCAAATAAATTTTAATTGTCAAATCTAGAAAATAGATATTAAATTTGGTGAAATTTGACTTTCTCCAAGACACGGGTTAGCTATTTCTCGGCATAGATAGTTAATAAATTACTATTACTTCATACCCATCTATATTTTCTCCAAATAGTAAAGAAAACTAGGAAAATAGTCTATGATACCACATTGTAACATCTTGGACCCGGATGCCACTGAACGGTGCCCGGAGCCCTATGGTTCAGATGGCCTCAATCACATCTCCCCAAAAATATAGATGCTACCGACTAGTAGCGTGTGCCTAGGGAGTATGTCGGGACAATATAATTTCATTACTAAAGTGTATAATAGCATAAATATGATACATTATACCAATAATTGATGTTTTAAACCATAGAATATATGTATATAGTGGAATACTAATAGTATAAAAAAGTTATAAATCATATAATATACAAGATACTGAGGTATATGAATTTTTTCTAATAAAAAAACCACAGCTGGAATACAAGAAATATGTAAAATCTATAAAAAATAGTACAAAAAGGCCAAAATATTCCTAGTTGCATCGGAAGCCTTAGCTCGGTCCCATGATATCTTGCAAAAGAAATATATCTGGTACATGTGTAAGGGTTATTTTCCCTTCTAAACTCCTACAATCATACAATCTATTTGGGCCCCAAATCAGGATACAAATAGGATGTGATAGTAAATCCTAGTCTAAAACCACCCATGGTATGTGATAATTAGTCGATGAATATATATACTAGGTAGTCTACATTATGAAAAACGTTAAGTAGAAAAGTACTCAAAAGTAAAAAACCTATAAGAACCTATTTTCTTTTCCATTCATTTCATTAAATAATTCATTTACATTTATTTAAAAAGTACTGCTATCCAACTCAAACATGGTATCCCCTATCTAATTTTTATCACAACTGATGACTCAAAATTATATGTTAACTTGTACAATATTTGACCAAATTCAATCTTATACTTTGGAATCACATGTGTGTCATAAGTAATATTTTTTATAATTCAATTCGTAATGAGATTCCATTATAGAAATTAGTATGTTTTTATTCAAGTATCACTATAGAGGATATATCAACCAACACACTACAAACCCATCCCTATTGAACCTCTCAAAAACCCAATATAGATCTGGGTGAGGATAAAACATCCCAGCAAGATGAGTCTTTCCCCGTCACTCCTCATATTAATCTTGATTATCACCCTTATCATAATATTCAAATTCCACTGGAGACCATCAAAGTAATTCTCATAATAATCCATTTATCACTTTGTAAAAACATTTATCCTCAATGAGTCCATCTACGATATCTTTCATTTGGATCTATGTATCACTCATGATAATATCATTTTAACCATTGAGTCTATCCTTGGAATCCAAAATTGAATCCATGTATCACTCATGTTATAAGGTTTAATTGTCACATGATTCCATACATGTCATTCTAAATTGAATCTAGGTGTCACCCAAGGCTATTTACAATTTAATAAATTCCATTTCAACTGAAAAAATCCATTCAACATGCCATGGTCAAAACTATGATCATCTTCTAAAAAGCTCAACTTAAATTTTCTATCAGGCCTTTTCCAACCTCAAAGTGTTTGGACATTCATTTACTCATGTGTGATTTTTTTTACAATATGGTTTAAGTGAATAAAAAGATACTATAATTCTTATTTATCCTATAAAACACAAGGGATACGCATTAAAATTTGAAATCCCTTCCGATTTAGGTAGTTGAAAAACAATACCATGCTCCAGGGATTTCATTCAAATGCACACATGGACATTTTCAATATAAAAAGACTAATAATCCAATAAAGCTATCACGCATATTTATTATAATATAACACACTTGAGAGTTTCAATAATTTCCTAAATTCAATCTAATTTCATCAATTAAATTTGTGGCCTCAAATTACCCTCATGGGAAAGGAAAACATGATTTAAAAAATAATGTCATAAAAGGATCATGGGTTAATCATCCATCCCATAATCATAATTCAATTTAATAACAATCTAAAAGTGTTTCAATTTAATTCATAGACCAACTCGCATTTGGACATCCCATGTCATGGGAAAAGGCATGCCTAATAGGCATCCAAGGCCAAAATCCACTAATTACCATTCAAGGAAACTCACCCATTGGGTGGTCTTTAATACAGTTATATAACCTGTAAAATTAATAATCACACCTATTAATTTACCTAATTAATTATAGGAAACAATAGGGTTCAATTATATTGAAATGGACACCTAAAAAATGGGTGTTCGATACATTGGCACATATAAACATTATGAAATTCAATTAAAAACACATGACTTACTACCTTTGGATCAATCTTGAGAGCTCATATAGTATCAATAATTGATTCTTCCTAGTTAATATAAAATCTAAAAATGGATGAAGAACAAGAAATTATGGAATGTGAGACAAAATCCAAGTACCACAATCAATATCCAGAAGAATTTTGAATGAATAAAATGAATTAAGGCCTTTCAGTTACAGATCTAAGGATATGAACCATGTTTGATTTGAATTTTTGATAAAGAGTATATATGAAATCTATTAATAGGAAAAGAGGATAGCTTTTCCATGGTAAGCATGTATAGATACCCTTTTTCCCTTACATTTCCTTTAAATAAATTTAGTGATAAAAAACATTAAAAAATTACACCTAGATGATCCAAGGGATTAGTGTCTGGGGAAAACTAGGACCATACATGACGTATACGATAGAAGACATTTATTTAATTCCTTATTCTCTATATTATTATTGTCTCTTAACCTCTCCGTAGTATATGTAGTCACCTACAGAAATATCTCAAAAATGGGTGTCCTAAAATCCTAGTAAGTTGATAAATAAGAACATGAAACAACATAAAAAGATATTAGCATAATCATTATCAACATAACATAGTTATATGATCATAATCATGATTGGAAACATTGAGAGAAGACATAAAATGTGGCAATGCATAAAAAATAAAACATCATGTCTTAGTGGTTAACTACCATACATTATTCTGAAATGATATAAGAACATGTTCACAAATCATTTTACATTAACTCATGAGATTCATCATGTTACATAATGCATTAGAGCACTATATAATTTAGGTGGAACCCGTCATATTCAAACATTCATATTGTGTTATATAATTACGAGTGCACCTATCACATTATAACATTTATCATGAATGACACATAGTACCTAAATTAGTAATGAATAGAAATACCCTTGTAAAGGAATTTGAATCATCTCATAAGAACAGATTCATAAATTTTGGGTTCCATAAAGACAAGGGTAACGATATACTTGATACAAGAACCATAATCCTTGACAGAGAAGTAAAATGTGTGTTTTTGAAAGAATATTTCTTTTGGAAAACATTTTGTTTGACCAAAACACCAATGTAAAACATTTATATCCAAAAAAGGTAACCTATTGATGAAGAATATATTTCTAATACGTAACCATGCCGAAAATTGAGTGAAAGAGGGAGAACCTAAAGAAAGATGGTTGGGTTTGGGAATTTCCCCTTACCTTGTATCCAAACAGATTATTCCCTTTACTGTCCAATATAATGTCATTATAATAATTAATTATCAATAAATAAAACTTTAATACATGAATATTGTTAATTATGGTTTCATTAGGTTCTTTTATAGTCCATTGGATGATTTATAGTGTTTAAATCCATTGTTTGGGAGTGCTCTTCTTCTTAGTTTTCATGAACGGTTCCCTTGTACACATAAATAAATGTTTGTGTAGAACATGGATAAACATTAATAACAGATATAACTTTTATTAATGATCTTAAAAGATTTTTATTTATCTTTTAATCAATTGTGTTATATATCATATGTATGAATCATTAGTTAAAATTTAATAATGGCTGTTTAAGGTACATTTGGGCAGTTTTTTATCACAAAAACATGTTTTTTTCTATCAATTATGGTTATGAATAAAAGTTTTTTCCATAACATAAAAGGGGTTGAAACATACATATTGATATCTTGTTTCAACCATTTAATGTTTTCATTGACATACTTGGAGGACATGAAGGAAAATATAAGTGCATCGCCAATGATGTAGGTAAATAAACACATCACAAGAAACAATTTAATTTATATTAAAAAAGATAGTGAGGTAGGAGAATAATAAATATTCATCCATTATCATGATATCATACAAGTATATCAATCATACAAGAGTTATCATGGAATTTGGATATGATATGATGAGGATAATTGAAGAAAAGAAATGAAATTTGAAAGGACATTGAAAGAAAAGAGAGAGAGGAATTACCTTTTTAATCCTCCCCTATATCCTCCATAATAAACCTAGTATTGGTCATTTTATGAGACCAAAATATTTTTCTTGTGGGGGAGGGGCTAGGGAATATCTCTGGGTAGAATTTGGACATGTCTTGAAACTTGATAAGTGTGATGAAATGAGGGTGTGAGGGGTGGTATTTATATTGGAGGGGAGAGGTGTTTTCTCAATATTATATTCATTAATTAATTATTTCACCAGAGGACAAGTAATAGCGACAATTACATGACCAATAATAGTGATATGTTCATGTGAGTTTGAACCAATCTGTCTTACATTAGTAGAACATCATACACGACTCTATAACTAATGTATTTACCTAATTTCGTAAAATATATTATTTGATTATTCATAAAAAATTCTTGAATTTCAGAAAAATCCTAAAAATTCACCCTAACCATTTTAAAAGTGTAAAATCCATAAATGATCTCAATTTTTCAAAAAAAAACTCTAAATGTGATTAATTTAATTTTTAATTAAAATCATAATTTACTTGAAAAATACATACATTAATATTAAAACTGGTTTCATAATGCTCTCAGAAACTACAAAAGGTCTTATAAAATAATATTAAATCCATAATACATATAATTTTTAATTTAAGAAAATAAAATAGGAAAATAAATTTTCTTTTAAATTAATTAATTATTTATAATTAATTATTTATGTCTTAAAAAAGTACCAATATGTTTACTATGGTCATATTGTCACTTATAAGATGGCTAAATTTAATCTAATCATTTGTGGGTAAGTTTACTATATTTTTGGATTATTTAATGTCCATAAGGGTCATATTACTATACATAGGGGTAGGATACTATTCATAAGGGTTAGTTACTATTCACCAAAAAATATGTTTGTCCTATCGGACTCCTGTCATGACCCGCCTTCACTAAGATGAGGGAAGGGAAAATAGATTTCCAAACCATTCCTTCTACAAGTTGATGGATAGATAATGACCCCCGACACCCACCTTCAATAGGTCCTGAAGTGGAGACTAGCACCAAGTGTATAGAATCACACACAAAATGTAAGGCATTGCCCTTTTATTTTTATAGGAACGAGAGATAAGATAGAAACCCCAAAAATACCAAAGATGAAAGTAAAGGTAAGGCGAAAAGTAACCCATTCCCATATGCATGTTCAATAATAAATAATACAAGCCTCAAAAACGCCAAAGGTACAGTACCAAAAAAAGGGAAACGACAACAGCAACTGCCCCGAGGTCCGAGCTAGTACTGTCTGCCTGATCCCTAAAGTCCTCCAAGAAACCAGAAAGTAGTTTTATATACGTAGGGTGAGCATACAAATATACTCAGTAGGGTAAACCAAAGACTCTCATGAACAAGTGGGGAGGCATTCTAATGCCCCATGTAAAAGGAGATAACAAAACACCTAACAAGGTAAACTATCCACCCAAGCCTCACCAAGGCACACTCCCCAAATAACACAAGTCAATTAAAGTATAGTAATAGCACATTGATATTTGGGTAACCCGCACCACTTTCCCACTGGTTATTGAAGACATCCTACACATTGAACGAATCCCGCCATTCTCACCATAGTCTCACTACCACACCAGCCCACACACACCTGGCCCATAACAACACATCCCGCCCGCAAACAACTAGTCCACAACCACACATCTCACCCGCAAACACTTGTGCCACAACTGCCATCCAACCCACAGACACCTGGGCCACAACAACCTCACGTAACCATGCCCGCAAACACCTAGGCCAGAACAACCACTGCCACGCCCGAAGACACCTAGGCCAGAAAGATACCGTCATCCCTGAAGACACCGGGCCTCATCCCGAAGATACTTGGGAAACAACATGCCCGTAAACACCTAGGATAACCACCAAAAATACCATGCCCGATGATTCTTGGGCTAATAATGGACCTCAATCCATCACAGCATGCCCGAAGAGTCTTGGGCTATTCGGGAAAGTGAGTAGAAAGGAGAAAATAACCATCCACTCATAGGGGTGTGGGGAAAAACACACTCCCCAATAAATGGGTTGTTCAGAACTATGTGCTCAACTAGGTGGGTGTGCGAATAAGAAACAAAAGAACAACAATCATATATATATATATAACAAGCACTCATCCCAGCCTAGGGTTCCACACCAATCGATGCACAAAAAGTCTAGTCATTCTATCATAGAAGTACAATATTCACAGCCGAGTCACAACTCATACCAGAACCAATTTCCCAAATATACCCTTTATTGTTTTCATTTTCAAGGGACCCCATTTTGTAAATTCTGCACTACTGGAAAACAAGAAGGCATAAGCACAAGCCTAGTGGAAAATTTACAGCCAACACCTATTTAAACATTCACACCCAGTTCTATTGTATGTTCACATCAAAGTGAGATCCCTCCAAGTATTGGAACCAAAGATGGTATCAAGATACAGCCCCACATCCCCAGAACCATGAACCAAAAATGTTTCACAACAGAAGATGATTCCACCCCAATTTGCGATGCAAGCAGAGTCACAACGAACAACTGTGCCACAATAGAGGATCCCATCCTCACCCACATCACCCCATAAGCAATCAAACAGAAAAACACACCCACTACCAAAAAAAGAAGGGAAACTTCCATGTTCAAGAACATCATTTATCTATTTCTTCTTTCTATTGGTTAACTGGGGTTATCACACAATGTTTCATGTTTACTGGGCATCGATTTAATCCACTAAGTTCACGTGATTAATCAATTTCCATATTACAACCATTTAATCATCACAGAAGACAATAGTTTATTAGTGCATAGAGAGAGACCACCAATAGTCAGTTATTTTCAGTAAGCATACATCCAAAAAATTCACAACATAATAATCAATGAAGAGTAGGAAAATAGAACCGCAATATGTCGATCACACCCCTCCCCTTTATTCATTTAAAAGTCCATTTTTTTTTTCAATAATGCTTGGATTCATCCATTCACATAGAAACAAAAGCACACCCACCCCGCATGATACACGAAAAGGAGTGACGAAGAAAAAATCCCTACCTCAAAGGTTTTTGACGAAACCATGATGGTCGAAGAACGCTCAAGAAACATGGTCGATTCTACATGAATCTCCTTTAGATATCCTCTCCTAACACAACCAAGACCATAACTCCTCATATTTTACATCTGCACGCTTAGATCTACCCATAACAAGAGTAGATCTAAGAAACCAAGAGAGGAGGAGGAGTTGATCTATGAAAACAAGCAAGAACGATCACATACCTCAAGGAAACTGCTTCGATTTTCCTAGAAAAGCCTTCATGTCGCCTCTAAAATGCATGGGAGAGTTTATTATACCTCCAAGGGAGGGTAATCCTGAGTTATGGCCACACAGGGGCTTAAACGATCCATTTAGAGGCAAAAGAGTTCAGATCCACAATTTTAGGATCTAATTAAGTGTTCGCACGGTTAGTCTGCACCGTTTAGCAAACTGTGTGCTAACCGTGTGTTAGCTTCTTCCTCGCCAAACACTGCTCGCACAGTTAGTCTCCATGGTTATCCAAACTATGCGCTGACCGTGCATTAGCCACTGCCTGCAACACCAATCTTGCACGTTTTGGCCGCACGGTTTAGCCAAACCGTACGCTAACCGTGCGAAAGCTATTTCCCATTAGCTCTCCTTAAAAGTCCACCCAAATGCAGCCCCAAGGAACCTTGATGTATCACCCGAGACTTTTATGAGAAATATTTTGTTTTGATGTTATATAAATAATCAAAGTAATATTTCACTACACACAACACTAGCTTGGCTTTCTTTATAGGCAATGGCGACCGTCCTTGATATCTTGCATCGTACACAATACCGAGTTTCACTAGACAATGATATGTTGTTAAAATATTATTAAAACTAGTCGTTAGGAATAGTAATACCCACTTTTTGAAATATTTTAATTTTCATTTTTCAGAACGGATATCATTTTTGGATTCGGAATATTGAAATTAGCCTAGGGTGAAATTTTGGTATTTTTCTGAAAATATTCAATTTTTGATGAACAGTGAAAACACGAGGTTACTATTTAAAAACTGACTTTTTATTTAAATAATTATTTGTTTTATTTAAACTTATTTTAGGTCAAAATTGATACATAATACCTATATATGTTCAATTCAATTCATTGGAGTCATTTTATATTAATTTTAGATATATAAAATTTTTATTGAACTTTTCACCGTCTTTTACCCACCTCCAAGGAGAATTTCCAAATTCACATAAAACCTAATTTTACCACTTCTATGAGTGGAATTTCGAAAATCAAAGAGACACGGTTAATATCAAGGAATAAAATATGGTTCAAAGAGAGAAAAATAATTTTTGGTAAATACTAACTTTTTACTTTTTTTACCACGGTTAGAAATAAATATGGTAATTAAGGGTACAAATGATATTATTACTACCCTAACACATGTCCTAATTCTATTGGATAAGTGTAATTCGTCCGGAAACAAGCTTAGGAATAAAATATTACCATTTAGGCCCACATGAATTAGATTGGGACATTTAATATTAATTTATTTAAAGAAGGTTTAAAATAGTTAAAATCAAATTTTAATAAGTAAATCATTTTTAATATAGCGTTATACATAAGATAAATTCGACTATAAATATTAATTAGAAATATAAAAAGATTTCCAACATAATGGTATTTTATTTAATAATTTCTAGACATTAATAATTTAATTTATTTTTGACACAATGATGATGGAGTAATTATCTTATTAATGAAATATTAACATAATTGATGTTATAAATACCCAAATAAATGTAATTCGAGACTTTTTATGAATTACACTAATTTCCTATGTTAATATGACGTGTTATTATTTATTTAATTAACATTTTTCGAACTAATTTATCTATTATAATTTTCAAAAAAATTAATTACCAAATAGTGTCACAATTGACATAAAATTGTTTTTAAAACAAATATTATATTATTAATTGTTATTTTATTCCTAAAAATCTAAGGTTCGGCCAAATGACTTATATTAGGTTATATATATTAATAATAAACAACTTGGGGTTAGTTTTCCTTGTTATAGTAAGTTTATTAACCTTATAGTGTAAGAAAACAAGAAGACACAGTAAAAGTTAAATTATCTAACTTAAAGATAAATCTAAATGAAAAGGTTAAAATAGATACCTAAACTTGTCTAAATTCTATTTTATGAGAATATTTGGACCCATCCCCACCTTTGATTCTAAATAAATCAATTTGGAGCTATTAAAAACCGAATATGACTTAATAATAAAACAATATTTTTAGTTTTTTCAAAGGTGCCCCTCTCCTCCTTTATAAAAGGGCACATCCTCCCTCTCTTCCCCACATCACTTTGAGCCTTCAATCTCGGCCAAACCCTGCCAAATTCTCTTCTCCACTTCAATAGAAACATCCTAGAGGTCCTGGTCTTCTTCAAAGACCAATTTTAGTTCCCTAAGAGGAGGTCTCAAAGAGGCGCTTCAAAGAAGAGGTAATGTCCGTTACCGATTCTTTCAAATTTATTTCATCTTCCACTTATTCTTCTTTAGTTGTTTCATTATGAATTAAAAACAACAGTATCACTAATATATTGGTATGTTATTATAAGTATGAAACAACCCTATTTCACCATCTATCAATCCTACGAAAAACAAAATCACCACACGTGCGTACGTACAGAATACCGTCTCCACATCGTGGTGTAATCTGTTTTCCACCACCACCTTACATGGATGGGTATAATGGTGTAAATAATACTTATATATGATTATTGTAAAGTTTTATTGATTCTGAAATAGTATTCATACACTTCAATAAAATTCCACGATCATGGGAACTATATCATCACTCGTGCGTACGTATGGAATACCGTCTCCACGATGTGATGCGACTCGTTCTTCATGATATTCATTGCATAATGATTATATAAATGAATTTAATGAATTAATATGATATATATTATGCTAATACCATTTTGGAAATGAGGTATCCATAACCTAAAGAGAACAAAAATAATTTATTCGACAAAACACGAATAAGAACAAAAAAGTAATAAACACCCGAATAACAAGTAACAATGAAATATTACTAATAAGAATCTAAGAATATGGCCATATATGATATCATAAAAATTAGTATGATTCTTGAATCATTCAACGGCATTATTTAAATCATTTTACAGGAGCTTCAGAAACTTACGAACCAAATTGGACCTAAGGAAAGGGAAAATATAACAATATCATTTTTATCCGAGATTGTTTATACTTTGGTATTTACTGGGGTGTATTTTATCATCCACATCCATGTTTCCTCAAAATATAATATTATTTCCATCCACCTAAAATTTTTTAAATCCAATTTTTTCCTTCATTGGGTTTTTAGTAAAAGATATGAAAGGAATCATTTGTAATTTTTCGTACGAGTTACTTTTTGACTTTTCCGAAAAAAGTATGAGAAGAATGTTTTTTTAACTTATACGAAATGAATGGATTTTGAAAACATTATTTCCAAGAAACTTCCTTTACAAATTTTCAAGTTTATTTTTAATCAACTTCTTTTAGTTTAAAAATTTATGACATGTTAAGAAAGGAAAATGTTTTTGAAGTAGAAATGATATTTTCTTCAAGAATGGAGTTCAAGTGTTTTATCAAAATTATTTTCCATCTAAGATAATATAGGGTTATGTTTCTATCCCTATTATTACATTTATTTGATTATGTGGTGATGGAATTATTTTTATTAATTCCTTTATCTTGTATAAATTGTTTTATGATGTCATGATCTTTAAGAACCCCATTTTTATTACATGGGTTATGCTATGATGTATGATTTATGATTTTTTGGAACACATAAGAATGGTTTAGATATGAGATGGGTGGGACCTATATCTCCCTCAAATGCATTGGGTAAAGATTTATATCTCATGAGATAGACATGGCTGGAACGGCAGGTTAAACCGGTTCAGTGAAACAGAACTGAAACGAGGAGTGAACTCGGTTCAGAAATGGACTTTGTCCGCTAAGATAGTCTTGGAAATGAGTCTTGACTACAAAGAAATGATTCTCTATGATTGTGTGTGTATTCCACAAAGTTTCATGTTTTATGTTATGATTATTGGGATTACATTTCACTACTATGATTTATCCCATGTTATGAAATTATGATCTCATTTGTTGGATAAGATTTCCAAAATGTTATGTTCTTATGAATATGATGTGATTGATATTTCTTTTGTTTACCCTTTATGAGAATTTGAGCTCACCATTTTGTATTTTTTATTTCCCAAGGTCAGGAACAAGGTTATTAAGTAGGATATGCCAAAAGGGACTCTAGATATGATGAAATAAATGGGAGACAGTGTAGATTCTTTATGAACCAGTTGTTTATGTTTCCCAGTTTCCAATGACACTATACCTATATGGTCCTTTCATGGTTTTGTTATATTTTGTAATGAGTATGCTTCCATTTTGATGTATTAACAATGTATGTAAAGTATGGTTCATTATAGTTGGAATCAGAGGAAAGGTATAGTCATCCTTTGGAAACTAGGATGTGAAAGCCTTAGTAAGAAACCTAAGGATATGTCTAAGCATAGAACACAATCTTAGTGTTTTAGAAATGGACATGAATAACCAATGATAAGACCATATGTGTAAAATTTTATTCTTGAATATGTGGTTTTCCTATTATAATTAGTGTTGTTCATGCTATTCTTCTTGGTTTTAGTCAATGGCTGGAACCCGAAGGAACCGTGTTAATGTGGAATGTGACGGGCAATGCAATGATTTTCCCCCTGAGTAACCAAATGTTATGGGAGATGGAATGAAATATCTTGTAGCCATGATCACACAACATTCTCAAGATATTAATCATACAGGACTTCCAAATGAGCAAAGTAAGGAGAAACATTCTATTGAATCCTTTATGAGGCAGCATCCACCTTCATTCAGCGGGTCTTCTGATCCATTAGTGGCTGAAAAATGGATCAGCACCACTGAAAAGATATTTTCAGTTCATCAATGTTCTGAACATGATAAATTCATCTTAGCAGTGTATCATTTGGAAGGAGATGCTTATCAATGGTGTAATCTTATTAGGAATACAAGGCAAAGAAATGAAATTGAGTCAATGGAATGTGAGGAGTTCAATAACATATTTTTCAATAAGTACATCCCTCATATTCATCGAACAAATATGGAGAATGAGTTTCTTGAACTAAATCAAAAGGATGATGAATCTGTTGGTACCTATGAAGAAAATTCTACAATACTTGCAAAGTAAACTTCTGGTATTATTATCCAACCTGAGAGTAATATCGATCGATTCATTAGTGGCTTAAATCCAAGTCATTTAAGGGTGTTAACTATAAGGGGCTCCAATAGCTATGAGTAAATCGTTCGATGTGCTCTAAAAGTTGAGATAGAGATTGGAGTAACCCATCAGCCATATGGGTTTGATAAGAAGAGGAAAATGGAATTCAAAGGAAAATCTAAAGAGCACACTGAAAAGAAGATGAGTTTTCCCTTATGCTCATAGTGTGGAATGAAACATGGAGGAAATTGTCTTATGGGGACAAGAAAGTTTTATAAGTTTGGAAAAAAAGGTCATCGAGCAATTGAATGTCGAAATAATGGGAAGAAAATGACTAATGATGCAAACAAAGGAAGGGATACACAGGATGAACCTACTACGCTTCAATGTTTAAAGTACAAGGAGATGGGGCATTGTGCCAATCAATGCCCAAATCCAAGGGTTGATGATGATGATCGGCGTTAACAAACTCTTAAGGCTATAGGCAAAGGAATGTCACGTGCAATTAATATCTTCGATGTGGAGTATGACAACGATGTGGTGAGAGGTACACTTACCATCCACTCTAAAGTAGAAAATGTTTTATTTGATTCTGGATCCACCCACTCTTTTATTTCTGATGAATTTTCTAGGGGTATAACCGTATTACCTCAACAATTAGATGTTGAGTTGGCAGTGACAACTCTTAATGGAACAACGGTTGCATCAAAAGTTTATAATTCTTCTCCAATTGAAGGTTGCGGGAATGTGATTCCGGTAAATCTTGTGATCCTTCCTATAGTGGAATTTGATGTGATTATTGGCATGGATTGGCTTTCTCTATATGGAGCTCATATCAATTTCCAAAGAAGGGAAGTCGCATTTCATATTCCTGATCAATCTATGATCGTCTATCGATGCAAGGATGAATATAACCTTCCAGTGGAAATTTCTTCCATCTTATGGGTCTTGAATAAACTAAATGATAGTTATTTATCCCAAATGGTTGGAGAGAAACTCAGGATTAATAATATGCCCATTGTAAGGGAGTTTGATGATGTCATTCCAGAGGAATTACTCGGTCTTCCACCAAATCGTGATGTTGAGTTTTAAATAGAACTCGTACCGGGTCCTTTACCTATTTCAAAGACACCTTATAGAATGGCACAAATTGAGTTTCAGGAATTGAAGAAGAAACTCCAAGAGAATCTTGATAAAGGATTCGTACGCCCTAGTGCGTCACCTTGGGGAGCACCAGTTCTGTTTGTTAAGAAGAAATATGGATCAATGAGACTTTGCATTGATTATCGAGAACTTAACAAGAACACTATCAAGAACAAATATCCTCTCCCACACATTGATGACTTATTTGACCAACTACGTAGATCTAAAAACTTTTCCAAGATTGATCTTTGTTCAGGGTATCATCAATTAAGGGTCAAAATGGAGGATATACCAAAGACGGATTTCCGTACAAGGTATGGACCCTATGAATTTATAGTGATGCCATTTGGTCTTACTAATACCCATGCTATCTTGATTGATCTGATGAATAGAGTCTTTAGAGACTATCTTGATGAGTTTGTGGTAGTATTTATAGATGATATTATTCTATATTCAAAGAGAAAGTAAGAACATGAAGATCACTTGAGAATTATATTGAAGACCCTAAGAAAGGAGAATATTTATGCCAAATTTACCATGTGTGAATTTTGGCTTCCAAAAGTTTCATTTTTGTTTCACATAATCTCAAAAGAGGGGATATTTGTGGATCCATCAAAAACAGAGGTTATCGAAAGATGGTCGAGACCAACAACAGTAACTGAGATCCGAAGTTTTCTTCGTTTGGATTGATATTATCAACGTTTTGTGAAAGATTTTTCACGGTTATCTAATCCACTCGCCATGTTGACTCAGAAAGGAGTTATGTTTTTTTTATGGAGGAATGTGAAGAGAATTTCAAGGATTTTAAAAGAAGGTTATCCAGTGCACCTGTACTCACACATGCTTTTAGTGGAGAAATGTTTGTGATCTACAGTGATGCATCCAAGAAGGGGATGGGGTGTGTTCTTATGCAAAATGATATGGTGATAGCTTATGCCTCACGACAGTTGAACATCCATGAGAAAAATTACCCAACTCATGATTTGGAGTTATCTGTGGTAATATTTTCATTAAAGATTTGGAGGCATTATCTTTATGGAGAAAGGTGTGATATTTATACTAATCATAAAAATTTAAAGTCTATTTTCACACAAAAGGAGATGAATATGCGCCAAAGAAGATTGTTGGAGCTTATTAAGGATTACGACTGCTCAATTCATTACCACCCTGGGAAAGCCAACAATGTGGCAGACACATTCAGTCAACAACACCATGCTATCTTATCCATGATGAGGATCACAAAAGATCCAATATTTATGGATTTACAAAGGATGGATCGTGGAATTATAATGGAAGGGGAAAATCGTATCTTTCTCAAATGAATGTTCAACCATATATACATGTGAAGATTAAATAGGCACAAAAAGAAGATGTAGAGTTACAAAAGAAGGTGAGAAATGTTCTTGAATTAAACCTTGATTGTGATGGGATAATAAAGTTCAGAAATCGGGTTTGTATTCCTCCCATCCCAGAATTAAAGAAGGAGCTGCTGGATGAGGCTCATAGTTCTTCATTCTCTATTCATCATAGAAGCACGAAGATGTATAGGGACCTGAAAGATAAATTCTTGTGGGATTGCATGAAAAGAGGTGTTGCTGAATATGTCTCTCGATGCTTGGTTTTTCGTCAAGTTAAAGCTGAGAGACAGAAGTCGAAGGGGATGTTAAAACCATTACCCATACCCGAATGGAAATGGGAAAACATCACTATGGACTTTGTCACCGTACTTACTAAAACATCCAAAGGCAATAATGCTATCTGGGTCAAAGTTGATCGTCTTACAAGGTCTGCACACTTCACTGCTATTAGAGAGGATTTCTCTCTAGATCAGCTTGCCAGGATATATGTAATGGAAGTGGTAAGTTTTCATGGAGTACCACTTTCCATTACATCTGATCAGGATCCAAGATTTACCTCGAAGTTTTGGTGAAGTCTTCATCATACTCTAGATACAGATTTGAGTTTCAGCACTGCTTATCATCCTTAGACAGACGGTCAGTCTGAGAGGACAATTCAAACTCTAGAAGATATGTTGAGAGCTTACTCTATGGATTTCAATGGTGGTTGGGATCAACACCTACCTTTGGTGGAATTTTCTTATAATAATATCTTTCACGCCAGTATTCAGATGGCTCCTTATGAAGATCTCTATGGAAAGAAATGCAGGACTCCAACTTGCTGGGATGAAGTTGGGGAAAGAAAGCTATTAGGTCCTGATCTTGTTGATGAGATGGCAGAAAATGTCAGATCTACTCAACAGCACATTAGAGCTGCTCAGAGTTGACAAAAAAGTTATGCCGACAACTGAAGAAAAGACCTAGTGTTTGAAATGGGTGATAAAGTGTTATTACTAATATCTCCTTGGAAGAGAGTAATGAGATTTGGAAAGAAGGAAAAGTTGAGCCCTAAATATATCGGTCCTTTCGAAATACTGGATCGTGTTGGGAAGGTATCTTACCGATTGGTGCTTCCACCAAATATATCTCAAGTTCACAATGTGTTCCATGTATCTCTCCTGAGAAAGTACATACATGATCCTTCACATGTACTCAGCTCAAAATTTGTACCGTTGGAGCAAGATCTTTCTTATGAAGAATAGCCGATAGAGATTGTCGATCGTAGTGAAAAAGTCCAATAGAACAAGACCACTCGCTTGGTGAATGTTTTATGGAGGAACCACCAATTAAAAGAAGCTACATGGGAGCTTGAGGATATGATAAGGGAGAGGTATCCTCATCTGTTTGTTACAAAGTGACGAATTTTGAGGGCGAAATTCATTTTAAAGGGGGTAGAATGTAACACCCGAGACTTTTATGAAAAATATTTTGTTTTTATGTTATATAAATCATCAAAGGAATCTTTCACTACACACAACACTAGCTTGGCATTCTTTACACGCAATCACAACCTACCTCGATAGCTTGTGTCGTATGTAGTACCAAGTTTCACTAAACAAAGATATGCTATTAAAATATTTTTAAAACTAGTCATTATGAATAGTAATACCCACTTTTTGAAATTTTGAAATTTTTATTTTTCAAAACGGACTTCATTTTTGGATTCGGAATATTGAAATTTTCCTAGGGTGAAATTTTGGTATTTTTCTGAAAACATTCAATTTTTTATGAATTGTGAAAACACTGGGTTACTATTTAAAATGGACTTTTTATTTAAATAATTATTTAATTTATTTAAATTTATTTTAGGTAAAAATTTATACATAATACCTATATAAGTTCAATGAAATTCATTGGATTCATTTTATAATAATTTTAGATATATAAAAATTTTAATGAACTTTTCACCGTCTTTTACCCACCGCCTAGGAGAATTTCCAAATTCACATAAAATCTAATTTTACCACTTTTGTGAGTGAAATTTCTAAAATCTGAGAGACATGGTTAATATCAAGGACTAAAATGTGGTTCAATAAAATGAAAATAATTTTTGGTAAATAGTAACTTTTTACTTTTTTTACCACGATTAAAAGTAAAAAGGGCAATTAAGGGTAAAAATGATATTATTATTACCCTAACACATGTATTAATTCTATTGGATAAGTTTAATTCGACCAAAAACAACCTTAGGAATAAAATATGACCATTTAGGCCCACATGGATTAGATTAGGACTTTTAAAATTAATTTATTTAAAGAAGGGTTAAAATAGTTAAAATCAATGTTTAATAAGTAAATCATTTTTAATATAGTGTTATACATAAGATAAATTCAACTATAAATATTAATTAGGAAGATAAAAATATTTCCTACATAATTGTATTTTATTTATAATTTTTAGACATTATATAATTTAATTTATTTATGACACAATGATGATTATGTAATTATCTTATTAATGAAATATTAACATAATGGATGTTATAAATACCAAAATAAATGTAATTTGAGAATTTTTATGAATTAAAATAATTTTATATGTTAATATGACATGTTAGTATTTCTTTAATTAACTTTTTTCGAACTAATCTTTCTGTTATGATTTTCACAAAAATCAAGTACCAAATAGTATCAAAACTGACATAAAATTGTTTTTAAAACAAATATTATATTATTAATTGTTATTTTAATCCTAAAAATATAAGGTTCGGAAAATGACTTATATAATGTTATATATATTAATAATAAAAAACTTGGGGTTCTTTTGTCTTGTTATAGTATGTTTATTAACCTTATAGTGTAATAAAACATGAATACACGGTAAAAGTTAAATTATCTAACTTAAAGTTAAATCTAAATGATAAGGTCAAAATAGATACCTAAACTTGTCTAAATTTTATTTGATGAGAGGATTTAGACCCATCCCCTCATTATCTTATAAATAAATCAATTTGGAGCTACTAAAAACAGAATATGACTTTATAATAAAATAATATTTTTAGTTTTTCCAAAGGTGCCCCTCTCCTCCCTTATAAAAGGGCACCTCCTCCCTCTCTTCCTCACATAACATTGAGCCTTCAAGCTCGGACAACCCTTGCCAAATTCTATTCTCCAATTCCCTATAAACATCCTACAGGTCCTGGTATTCTTCAAAGTCCAATTTTAGTGCCCTAAGAGAAGGTCTCAAAGAGGCGCTTCAAAGAAGTGGTAATATTCGTTACCGATTCATTCAACTTTATTTCATCTTCCACTTCTTCTTATTCAGTTGTTTAATTATGAAATAATAACATCCGTATCACTCATATACCAGTATGTTATTATAAGTATGAAATAACCCTACTTCACTATCTATCCATCCTACGAAAAACAAAATCATCGCGCGTGCGTACGTACAGAATACCGTCTCCACGCCGTGGTGTAATCTATTTTCCACCACCACCATACTTGGATGGCTATATTGGTGTAAATAATAACTATATATTATTATTTTAAATTGATATTGATTCTGAAATTTTATTCATACACTCCAACACAATTCCACGATCATGGGAACGATATCATCGCTCGTGCGTACGTACGGAATACTGTCCCACGATGTGATGCGACTCGTTCTACATGATCTTTATTGCATAATGATTATATAAATAAATTGAATGAATGAATATGATATATATTACACTAATACCATTCTGTAAATGAGGTATCTATAACCTAAAGGGAACAATAATAATTTATTCGACAAAAGACGGATAAGAACAAAAATTAATAAACACCCGAATAACAAGTAGCAATGAAATATTACTAATAAGAAGCTAAGAATATGGACATATATGATATCATAACAATTAGTATGATTCTCTAATTAGTCAATGACATTATTTAAATCATTATACATGATTTTTGGACACTTAAGAAGAAAATCGGACCTATGGTAAGGGAAAATATAACAATCTCATTTTTTTCTGAGATTGTTTATACTTTGGTATTTACTGGGGTGTATTTTATCATCCACATCCGTGTTTCCTCAATATGTAATAATATTTCAATCCACCTAGAATTGTTTAAATACAATTTTACCCTTCGGTGAGATTTTAGTAAAAGATATGAAAGGAATCTTTTGTCATTTTTCATACGAGGTGCTTTTTGACTTTTCCAACAAAAGTACGAGAGGAATGTTTTTTTAACTTATACGACATGAGTGGATTCCTAAAACATTATTTCCAAGAAGATTCCATTACAATATTTCATGTTTATTTTTAATCAACTTATTTTAGTTTAAAATTGTATGACATGTCAAGAAAGGAAGATGTTTTTGAAGTAGAGAGGATATTTTCCTCAAGAATGGAGTTCAAGTGTTTTATCAAAATTATTTTCCATCTATGATAATATAGGGTTTTGTTTCTATCCATATTATTAAATTTATTTGATTATGTTGTGATGAAATTATTTTTATGAATTCCTTTATCTTATATGAATTTTTTTATGATGTCATGGTGTTTAATAAGCTCATTTTTATTACATGGGTTATGCTATGATGTATGATTTATGATTTTGGGGCACACATAAGAATGGTTTCATTATGAGAAGGGTGGGACCTATGTCTCCCTCCAATGCATTGGGTAAAGATTTATATCTCATGAGATAGACATGGTTGGAATGGCGGGTTAAATTGGTTCAGTGAAATAGGACTGAAACTAGGAGTGAACTCGGTTCAGAAATTGACTTTTTTCGCTAAGATAGTCTTGGAAATGAGTCTTGACTACTAAGAAATGATTCTCTATGATTGTGTGTGTATTCCATAAAGTATCATGTTTTAGGTTATTATTATTATTATTACATTTCAATACTATGATTTATCCCATGTTATGAAATTATGATCTCTTTTGCAGGTTAAGATTTCCAAAATGTTATGTTCTTATGAATATGATGTGATTGATATTTCTTTTGTTTACCCTTACTGAGAATTTGATCTCACCCTTTTGTATGTTTTCTTTCCCCAGGTCAGTAAGAAGGTTATTAAGTAGGATATGCCAAAAGGGACTCTTGATACGATGAAATAAATGGGAGATAGTGTAGATGCTTTATGAACCAATTGTTTATGTTTCCCAGTTTCCAAAGACACTATACCTATACGGTCCTCTCATGGTTTTGTTATATGTTGTAATAAGTATGCTTCAATTTTGAGGTATTAACAATGTATGTACAATATGGGTCATTATACTTGATATCCTGACACACCTCCAGCACCATATTTCACAAAGGAATGGACCTGATAGGTCTGGGCCATTACAACTCCAAACATCTTACTGATCGCTATAGTGTATGTAATATTTTGAAAATTCATAACATATAGGAGAAATATTTATGGTGAAAGTTCCCACAGTGGTTCATTTAAGAATGATGTGGAATTGGGTTTCCTAATGTGATTGATTATTAAATTAATACAAGAATAGATAAATTGAATTGATAAATGTTTCATTCATTACATCCCCCCCCCATTTGAAATTTCTCCATAGAAATTTTGTTTTATAAAAATAGGTAAGGGTACTTATCTTTCATTGCATCCTCTAGTTCTGATGTTGTTTCATCATACATCTGGTTCCTCGACAATAATTTTAAAAGTTTGGTTGTCTTGTTATGTAGAACCTTAACTCTTTTGTAAAAAATCATTACTAGTGGCACCTCATAACAAATATCATCTTTTAGATGTACCACATCACAGTTCAGTACATGTGAGGGATATGGTATATACTCCCTCAAGAGTGATATGTGAAATACATCATGAAATTGTTCCATATTTGGTGGAAGTTAAAGACGATAGGCCACAACTCCGAAGCGATCAACGATCTCAAATAGGCCAATATACCTTTGTCTTATCTTCCCATTCATTCGAAACCACATGACTCTCTTACAAGTTAATATTTTATGGAATAATTTTTATTCAATGTCGAACTCCAACTCCATTCGATGGTTGTTAGCAAAGATCTTTTACTGAATATGAACAACTTTGATATGTTTCCATATTACATGAACCATCTCTATCATATCTGGCACAAGATCAGGTCCATGTATCATTCTTTCTCCAACATCATCCTAAGAGGTTAGAGTTCTACACCTATTTCCATACAGGACTTCATATAGATCCATTTGAAAACTCCAGCGGAATCTATTATTGTATTAGAACCAAACCATTGAGATATTATAATCCCATCCACCCTTGAATTATAAAGAACAAGATCTTAGAATATATTCAATAGTCTAAATATTTCTTTCATATTTCTGATTAGTTTTAGGTTGGTAGTACATGCTGAAATTTAATTCATTACCCAAAGCATGTGGAAAACTTCTCTAAAATATAGATGTGATAATGGGATCATGATTAGATACAATTGAGATTAGAACCCCATTTAATATCACCACTTCATTCACATATATAATTTCATGTTGTCTAAGACAAATATCTTCTTGAATAGAGATAAAGTGGAATGTCTTGGTGAGTTGGGAAACCACAACCCAGATAATATTATTTCTATTGAATGTCTTCAGGAGACCCATGAAAATTTACATAGTGACATTCTACCATTTACACAAGGGTATAATAAATTTTTTCATCATACCTTTGAGCTTTTATTACTCTCCTTTATCCTTCTCACCTAAAAAGACCCATGACATACATCCAATAACCGCCTACATCATGTTTTCCCACCAGATGTGTTCTCAGAGATTAGGTTACATCATGGTGCTCCCAGGATAGATAAATAATGTTGGTCTATTTTCATTTTCCAATAGATCATTCTTTATCCTGTGTGATGAATTCACAAAAAGATGTGTTACAAACCAAATAACACCATCATAATTCATATGTAACTCTTTCAGTTTCCCTTCCATTACCAAATTGACATTGTTTTGTAACTCTAGATCATCCCGTTGTGCCTCCTTAATCATCGCTTGGATAGATGGTTGCGCAATAATTTGGGTATGGTAGGATGCATCTCTTTCCCTTATGATTTCAAAATCCATCCTTTACATATCCATGAAGATATGGTCTTTCTCAATCTATAAAATGGATAGAGTAGCAGGTTCTTTTCTTATTAGAGAATCACCTACCTTGTTTTCCATTCCAGGATGATAGGGAATAGATCAATCATAGTACCTTATTATAAATGAAAAAATAATGGTTTCCATCTCTAGATCATTTTTTGGGTAGTTTTTCCAATGGATCTTCAACTATCATGAAGTATATGCTATCATATTATCGTTCTTCATGAGTGCACAATCGAATCCTTTCATTAAAGCATCATTGTATATCCGAAAACATTCTCCACTTTTCAGTAATGTTAGTACATGTGCAGTGAAAATCCATCTCTTTAGCTCCTTGAATCATCCCTCACATTCATCCATCCAGTCATTCCTTACCCCATTCCTTGTTAACATAGTTAGCAAGACTGAAAATCATGAGAAATATCTCTCGAAACAAAGATAGTACCAATATAATCCATGAAAACTACAGATTTCTATGACACTAGAGGTTATGTGACATTCCTCAATCTCTTTTTTTATGGGTCCGCACAAATTCCCTCACTTTTGATCACATGTCCCAAGAAAATTATTTTCTTAATCTAATATTCTCACTTTATGAACATGGCATACAACTTCTCCTTTATCAATGTCGCCAACACAAGTCTTCGATGTTCTTTATCTTCCTCCTTTATTTTTTAGTATATGAGAATATAATCAATAGACACGACCAAAAAAAATTTGGGTAATGTTTAAAGACTCTATTCATTAAATCCCAGATGATTGTAGGGATATTAGTAATTCTGAAGGGCATCACCAGAAACACATAGTGCCCATACCTTATAAGGAAGGCATTCTTCTGAATATCTTTCTTCTTTTCCTTTTGCTGATGATATCCAGAACAAAGATCCACCTTTGAGAATTATTAATATCATCTTAACTAATTTAACAAGTCATTAATCCTTTGAAGAGGATAATTTTTTTATGGTTATCTATTTGAGTTCCTAATAATCAATACACAACATCATTGATCAATCCTTCTTCTCCACAAAGAGCACTCGCACGCACCAAGGTAGTGCACTAGGGCATATGAACCCTTTGTCCAAATTCTATTGAATATGCTTCTTTAGCTCCTCATATTTTATAGAAGTCATCCTATAAGGACACTTTGAGATAGGAGTAGCTCCAGCTATGAGTTCTATGTGGAAATCTACCTCATGGTCTAGGGGAATTCTAGGTAACTCTTCATGAAATTCATAAATGTATTCTATAAAATTGGGTATTTCATCTAGGTTGACACTTTCCTTTGACTCAACCATTTGATAGAGGTTTTTCTCTTCACAGGGAATCAACACCGACACCATTGAAGGATTATTCATAGGAGATTCATGATCTTCCTTGCATTTGTAGTAGAGGATAGGATTGTTTTGAATGTGATAAGATATTTCATTTTCCCAGTAATTGATATTTCCTCTATATAATTAGATCCAATCCATTCCCATTATAGCGTTGATATATACCCAGGGATGTATTGTGAGATTTTTTATAATAATCATCCCACATACACCAATAGGAGAAAATTAAAACACGTGGGATGCCATGATTGCACCACTTGGTGTTTTTATATATATCTATATATCATGGTTTTGGATTTTTGATTCTATAGTTCTAGAAAACTGGAAATATATAAAGTAATGTGTAGAAATAGAATGAAATAAGATTGTCTCCATTCATTAGAGAATTGGAATTGTACCTTGTATGAATTCATTGTATTTTTTCACATTTGTAGTATTGATGGAATAAGACTTCACTTTTTTCCATTGGATTTTTTTGGTTACTAATGCTTATTACCCTCAGTGACATGAGGATTAGTACACTCCCTTCCTCCCATGAGTTATAGAATTGGACCATGGGTGCAATCTCCTTTCTTCCTCTATATTATCCTTCCTTATTATGTTTTTTCAACACTCTTGAGCATGGTGGCCTTCTTTACCACACTTAAATAATTTCCCAGTCCCTTTGAGAAAATTACCTTGATGCATCTTCCCATATGTTTTTATGTGGGTGGTTGATTTTTCATCCCACCTTTATCATTATATCCTCCATCTTGAAAATCCATCTTTCATTTCATATCACTTTAGCCATGGGACCATTCTCCAAACTGCATCTCCACTATGGGGGAACACCGAACATCTTATTCATAACTCCCAAATACTCGAATTAAAAGAGCCTTTCAATGGTGTGGTTTTAATCCACTAAAGAATATATCAATTTTTCTGTCATTCTTGATAATAAAACCTGGATAATACCATGTAATACTTTTGAAATATTCATTGTTATTCGTGGCAAATTCTCCTTATTTTTCATGATTTTTATAAATTCTATATCCATGTTCATATAAAGAGTTTGTGGGAAATAATTATTAGGAAACACAATCTTAATGTCTTTTCATTCCATCTCTTCAATTTAGTCTACTGGCATGGTTTTACTAATCAAATCCAACCATTGATCGGCCTCACTATCTAGAAAATAAACGTCCAGGGTCACCATATCCATATCAGAATAGTGAAGCATTGAAAACATATTCTTCCTTGAGTTGACCCACTATTCCAAAACTAGTGGATCAAAAGATCCACTAAACTTCGGTGGTCATTTCTGCATAAAACACACATTAGGTAGCTTCTCCCTATTAGGTGAAGGAGTACATTTTACATTATTCAAGTTGGTGTTCATAAACTGATATAGATGGGTAACCATCACCATGATTATTTAAACTCCACCTCCCAAAACATTGGGGATTTAATTGGGGAAATTGTGGCATTGTCCGCCACACGGTTTTTTGTCCGAGTTTCTCGAGGTTCACACCATTTTCAAAAATAGAAAAGGTTACAATAAAACATAATTCAATGAATCATGAATAGATAATTTTTCATTTGTGAAATTTACACGAAAATCATATAATATGGGATCCTTATGTTCGAAAGAGCTTCTTGTATTCATATTAGTACTTAGTATTATACTAGAGATTTCCTCTAGGGTTTAAAAATCCTAATTCCCATATTAACTAATCCTTTCCTATGGTATTGTAATGTCCCGGAAATTTCAGGGAAATTTTTTTCTTAATTTTCTTTGGAATTTTACAAGAACGCAGTTTCTGACGGTGCCTGATTCTGAGGCCCGGTGTGCCCAGAATCATTTTCAGAAGTTTGGCTCGGGTGCGTTCAGTGAACGGATGAGCGGGTTTTTATAACTTTTGAACCGGTGCTTGGAATCGAATTTCGAGGGCACCGATGAAACCACAGCGCCAGAAATTTCTTAGGAACGCCACTTCTGAAGTTGCGTTTACATGCGGTATGTTGTTAGAATTTGTGGATGTTGAAATAAAAATTAAACTACAATTTTTATTTTAACTATGTGGATTAGGCTTTGGGTGGAAGTTGGGTTACTACCCAACTTACCATGGGAGGTTATGAAGGTGGTGGGGCCCACACGAACCCTACCCCTTCTCCTTCCCTAACCTTCTATAACAATTCACTTTCTTTTACCCCCCTCAACTCACATTTAATATTTGAAAACTTAAGTTTCATAACTTATGTTATTAATTAAGTGAGTTAAGTGTGGTTATTTGAAATTTAAACTCTTGAAATTCAAATATTTGTTATGTTAATAAAATAAGATGTAAGATTATTTTATTTTGGGGTTGGAACCTTTTTTGCTTGAAAGGTTTTGGGAGAAAATCTAAGGAAATCTAGAGTTCTTCATCTTATTCGTTGAAGAACACGAAGAACGCGAAGAACGCATCGAACTCCGTCGAAGAACGCCGAGTCCTCGGAGACCGAATACGCGATGCCTTTTACCACGACGGTTCTTCCGCGACATCTCTTTCCGCGACGAATCATCGTTCGACGAACCTCTGTTCAAGATCGCACGAGGTAGGAGGTTTACGTGTTTTCTATACGTGATTCTCTTCCGTCTTTTATCCACGTCTATTTGGACCGCATGATATGAGTTAACGGGAGGAGGCCGGACCGCACAAACACGGTCGTCCCCCTCCCTTATTGTTTTCCTTGTTATTGCGGATTGAATGAAAGTAACGCGGTGTCGTCGCACAGCGTGGGATTGAGCGGCAAGAAATGTGCGACGTCGTCATGCCGCGCATTCAAATTTTTGAACCAATTCTCCGGCGCCGTCACGCCTTGCCAAAGAACCGCAAAAGAACTGCGGCCGGAGTCGGGCCGCGGGGAAGGGGCGCGGCGCCATCGCATCGCGCCGGAAAACCACAAAGACGATAAGATTGGTTAATTTACGTGTGGAATGATGGGTGATGACAAACGGGGCCGCAATGTATTTTTGTAGCCTGCGCAGTAAAGTTCGAGACCCGAGCTGAACACTGGCTCAGACGGTTTTGAAAAAACGGACCACCGGAGCAACTCCGGTGGCCTGCGGAAACACCCGGAGGCACGGGTCACTGGCGCGGCACCGCCGGCAACCGGGGGCGGCGGTCCGAGCCGTCCGGCCGCCAGGAGGCGGCGGCGCCCGAGCGCGCTGCCGGAAGATTGGCGACGGCGGATCCACCCCCGGCCTCAATCAACGGTGAGGGCGGGCCGCGCACCCCCCCCCCCCCCGCTCTGCGGCTTCCGCTCAGCCACGCTGGCCGAGCCACGGCTGGCCGTTCGAGCCGGACTGACCCGGCCGGGCCGGGCCCAGCCGGGTCGACCCGGTTCCGGCCGACCCAGGGGGGGTCGGGCCGGGTCGGTCCGGGCCCAGACCCCCCGTTTTCGGACCCTCTTTGGTGAAATTCCAATATCATGGGCTACGAACCTATGATCGACGTACCGTCAGTTGTGTAGCGATCCTTGGAACGATACGGTCGTTTTGGTATATTATACTCAAGGTTTTGGAATATTTGTGTTCGGCCGGGTTGGTTCGGATACGAAACCAACTTGGCCCTCGGAGCAGAAACGCTTATATCTTGAGGTCCGGATGTCCGATTGACGTGCCGTCGACTCTGTTGGATTCCTCTTAATGAGAATGATCATTTGGCTTACTCCGCTCGAGGTTTGGATGCCGTCGGAGTGCGGTCAGGTTGGTTCGCTCACGAAACCAACCGGGCCCCTGAAACGAAAAAGCCAATAACTCACAGACCGAGCGTCCGATTGACGTGCCATCTATCTCGTTGAATTCCTCTTGATGAGATGGAACTTTTGGAATACTTCTCCAGAGTTTTGGTTGCAGTTGGATAGTGGCTGGGTTGGATTGCACCCGAAATCCAATCGGGCCCTTGGAACGGAAAAGCTGTTATCTTTCAGACTGGATGTCCTTTTGACGAACCGTTAGCGGCGATGGTGATCACGTTGAGAAACGGTCCCTATGAGTATAACCTATGAGAGTTCGGGGTATAGTTGAGATACGGCCGGGTTGGTTCTCTCACGAAACCAACCGGGCCCCTGGGACGAAAAGGCTAATAACTCACAGACCGGGCGTCCGATTGACGCGCCGTCTGTTGCGTTGAGACCCCTATGATGAGGTGACCCTTTGAGATAATTCTTAGTGGGACTTTGAGATACATGGAGTATCGACCTGTAGCTCGTGGAGCAGACCCTCCCATAGACGAGCGTATGGAGTACGGAGACCTCGTAGCCGACTGAGACCTGACGACTTCTTGACCGACTCGACTTGGAGTGATTCGACTAGCCCAGTGGACAGAGCCCTACATTATGAGGTGCAGACCCATGGCGGATGGAGCACTACCTGTGTGACAGTGCAGACCCGCGGTACTCATCTGGAGAGTACCTCAGTAGGCTATTAGGGGGTGTGCACTACTATGTTTGGGTGACATACCTCGACGGGAATCACTATTGTGTCCAGGTGGCTGACTCACTGTACTCGATAGGAGGAGTACCTCAGCAGTCTTAGGTTAGTGAGCAGTACCTCAGAGTCATGACAGGACCACTGTACACTATAGAGACGGGGCTCTTCAACAGTTACAGTTTCGATAATGAAAATCCTGGTTTGAGCTGAGACTTTTGACCTTTGTGTTTACCTCATGATTGAGATGGGTCACTTGATAACTTAGGTATATGTATGGACATATACATGGGTAGTGGTTATCCGTTGATTTCATGGTCTTGGTGTTTTCCGCATGATTGAGATGGGTTACTTGATAACTTTGGTATATGCATGGGCATATACCTACGTAGAGGTTATCTGTTGAGATCTTCTTTGTGATTATCCATGTTGTTTTTAGTGAGACCTTGAGGGTCTCGGGGTCCCTACTGAGTATCGTTATACTCACCCATGCATGGGCTATGCCCGCACCTCGTTGAGTTGGTTGCAGACGACGGGCAGTGCTAACGAAGGCCGAGTGTTCGAGGACTGGATGGTACCTAGAGGTGGACTACATGACGAGTCAGTATCTGGAGGTGGACTTCACGGCGAGACGACACTCGGAGGAGGTTGATGGGCGAGAGCGTTATGGAGGCTATCTGTACGTACCCTTTAGGTAGGATCCGTGGTGGACGATCCAGGAGCTGCGCCATCTATACCTACCCATCAGGTAGGATCCGAGGAGGACGACCCAGGAGCCGCTTTTGTCCCTCCAGTTGTTGTCTTTTTCTGTTGTACTTTGTTCAGTTGTAGTTTTACTTTCTTTTGGGTTTGTATTCTAGCCCAGTTACCTTTCATCACTTCTCTTTGTACTTAGTGTTTTACTTCCGCATGTACTCTGTGGTGTTTTGTTTAATTTTATAAAGAAAATGCCTTCCCAGTTATCGGGATTTACGCCTTTGGTGCTAGTCACCAGCCCCTGGCCTATGGAATGCGGGCTTGGGGTAGTCACGGCATGGTCCCTGAGGAAATGTTGTGACAAATTGGTATCAGAGGAGTCGGTTCTACCGCATAACTTATAACTCTTATGTTTTCTATCTATGAAGCAATAGTGTTAAGAGTACCGAGTGTGGTTTTCAGTTCAGGGAGTCTAGTGCTGGTGTAGGCAGCCGACGTATTCATACACCAGGACCCTGACAACTGACTTCCAACATTGTGCAGGAAAACACTGATTTTGTGTGTGTTTTCAAAGGTTTTCCCTTTAAATGTCAGCTCAAACCAGGTCAGCTCACCAGGTATAATCGTTTGACCCTGTCACGTTGCTTCTTTCAGGATGCCTTTTCTCGGACGTCCAGCTAGAGCCCAGAGGGATGTGTGTGCTGACAGCCTATCGAGCGACGAGGCTTCGGTACATGGCCCTCTTGCAGTTGAGGCACCAGCGGTACTACCATACGTTGGGCCACCGATGCCACCAGCCTCAACAGTAGGCGATGCACGCCACTTGAGTGCGCTGCACGAGTTCCAGCGCCAGAGGCCACCCAGGTTCCGGGGAGAGACGGACCCGCAGGCGGCTAAGATTTGGCTGGAGGCTATGGTGAGAGTCTTCAGGCTAGTGGGGACATCAGAAGACTTCATGGTGATCTTTGCTGCCAGCCTTCTTCAGACAGCAGCAGGCAGGTGGTGGAGCCACTTGTTTCAGTTTTTCGACGGTATGACCTTCACATGGGAAGACTTTGAGACCTTCTTCAGGGTGGAGTTTGTGTCAGTAGCTCTACACCCCGAGCATGTACAGGAGCTTCTGCCTTTGTCGCATTTTTTTCGATCAGTAGCTGAGTCATCTGTGGGAAGTAGACAGATGATGCAGAGGTCCAGGAGGACCGGACCAGCAGTTGGATGATGTTGGGTTTTAGGAACAGTGGTGCGGGGCACCCAGGGTGGGGTCAGATCCAGGCGTTCCAGAAACAGACTGTGTTACTCATGCGACGGTAAGGGTCACCTGGCACGTGACTGTCCGACTCCTCGTATAGTTGATCCGCAGGCATTGGAGGAGCCACTGAGGAAGAAGCAGCGGCGGGTGCTTGAGCAACATCCGAGCAGTGGACAAGGCAGTATATCTCTTGGAGCAGGTGGAAATGAGAGGAACTAGTGGATATGTTTTTTGTACTTCTACTTCCATGTTGCTGTTGTATTCGTGTCTTTGTAATATGAGTTGCAATAATAAAAAGACAATTATCTTTGGGATGTTTGCTTTCATGTACTTTGTTTGGTTTATACTTAGTGGTCTCGGTTAAAACTGTTGACTTGACGCTCACTTTAGATATTTCTACTGGAGGAGACCCTGTGACCTCACACTGATTCCGACAGTGTGACTAAACCCTTGGAGGCGAGAGTGACAGTTGGATCTCTTGGTAGTTACGTTGAGGCCTTATGAAGTCATCCATGGCATGAATGCATAATTCATGTCAGGATTGACAGTATTAGGCAATTGGCGTGGTTCATCCAGGGGATGAGACCGATTTTCTCTTTTCGGAAACGGAGAAATTTTAGCAGCTCTTTTAGATCGTAGGCAAAGAAGGTGCAGATCATCCAGGAGCGGATGAAGACTGCACATTGCAGTAAGAAACATAAAACTGGCACCAGTCTTGGAGACTCGGGCAAGTTAAATGTTTCTATAAGAGGATGCTTAAAGGAGAGATGAGTCTACGAAGAAACATACGTGGAGGTAGAGCTAGGAGAGAATCATGAGGTGGTTGACATATTAGCATGCTACACCCACCCACCTTAGTTATCCCCGCCAGGCTCAGGGAGCTGGAGGGCGGAGGAAGAGTGCGGATGCATGCGGTCAAGGAGTGTGACCCAATGGCTCTAATGATGATTCAAGGGACAGTCTGTGTCCACTACTAGCTGCTGTAGTAATAGACGTCGATATGAATCATTCCTTACTTTCACAAATCTTGTTCCAGACCTAGACTTTCTGGTAAGCCATGGTCTTGAGCCTCACGTCTGGAGATACCTTGGGAGGAGACTTGATAATCACATTTGTGCCGACAGTGTGGTCAGACCCTCGAGGATAGAGTTTCGGTTGGGATCTATTGGTGGCAGTGTCGAGGCCTTAAGACGTTGGTCTGAGTATTGATTTGATCCACAGTTCATAAACGGATTGACTGTATATTGAAAAAGGTTGTGGTTTAACTACAACGTCGGGATGAGTTTTCCTTGGTCGGAGAAAAAGGAAACCCCAGGCAGCGCAGGGTAACTCTTTAATAGGAGGGTGCGACCGATCACTCTTGAGTCAGTCGACCATACCCTCGTGGAAGCAGTCATTTCGATTTCCAGTTCTAATAGGAATTGGAGACCTCTATAGTTCGAGGATGACGATCACGTCCTTATACGAGTCTCACCTCGACGAAGTTTACGGAGATGTGGCTAAGGCAGTAAGTTATCTCCGAGGTTCAATGGACCTTTCTAGGTCCTCAGTTGGGTAGGCGGGGTGGTTTACCACTTGACCCATCCACCTCAGTTGCACCAGGTGCACGACGACTTCCATGTATCTCAACTGAGGAGATACGTGCTCGACCCTTCGCATATCATCGACCATGAGGAGCTGGACGATGGCGATGAGGTGTCTTTCACGGAGGTTCTAGTGGGGATCGAGGATTGACCGGAGCAGATCCTACGAGGATGATTGATTCCTCAGGTGCACTTTTTCTGGCAGAATGGGAACCTCTGGGAGAGCACATGGGAGCGGAAGGCTCAGATGCGTGCTCTATCCCACTTTTGTTTCCCTAGATTATGTCATAGCTTTACGGGGATGTAAAGCCCTGAGGTGGGAGTAATGTAAAGACCCTGAAATTTCAAAGAAATTTTTTTCTTAATTTTCTTTGGAATTTTACAAGAATGCAGTTTCTAACGGCACCAGATTCCGAGGCCCGGTGTGCCCGGAATCATTTTCCGAAGTATGGCTCGGGTACGTTCAGTGAACGGATGAGCGGGTTTTCAAATTTTGAACCGGTGCTTGGAATCGAATTCTGAGGGCACCGATGAAACCGCAGCACTGGTAATTGCTTAGGAATTCCACTTCTAAAGTTTCATTTACACGCGGTATGTTGTTAGAATTTGTGGAAGTTGAAATAGAAATTAAACTACAATTTTTATTTTAACTAAGTGGATTAGGCTTTGGGTGGAAGTTGGGTTACTACCCAACTTCCCAAGGGAGGTTATGAAGGTGATGGGGCCCACACGAACCCTACCCCCTCACCTTCCCTAACCTTCCATAACTCTTCACTTTCTTTAACCCCCCTCAACTCACATTTAATATTTGAAAACTTATGTTTAATAACTTATGTTATTAATTAAGTGAGTTAAGTGTGGTTGTTTGAATTTTAAACTCTTGAAATTCAAATATTTGTTATGTTAATAAAATAAGAGGTAAGCTTATTTTATTTTGGGGTTGGAACCTTTGTTTCTTGAAAGGTCTGGGGAGAAAAGCCAAGGAAAGCTAGAGTTCTTCATCTTCTTCGTCGAAGAACACAAAGAACGCGAAGAACGCATCGAACTCTGTCGAAGAATGCCGAGTCCTCGGAGACCGACTACGCGACGACTTTTACCGTGACGGTTCTTCCGCGACGTCTCTTTCCATAATGAATCCTCATTGGACAAACCTCTGTTCAAGATCACACGAGGTAGGGGGTTTACGTGATTTCTATATGTGATTCTCTTCCGTCTTTTATCTGCGTCTTTCTGGACCGCATTATATCAGTTAACGGGAGGAGGTCGGACCGCACAATCACGGTCGTCCCCCTCCCTTATTTTTTTCCTTGTTATTGCGGATTGAATGAAAGTAACGCGGTGTCATCGCACCACGTGGGACTGAGCGGCAAGAAATATGCGACGTCGTCAAGCCGCGCATTCAAATTTTTGAACCAATTCCGCGGCGCCGTCGCGCCTTGCCGAAGAACCGCAAAAGAACCGCGGCCGGAGTCGGGCCGCAGCAAAGGGGCGCTGCGCCATCGCGTCGCACCGGAAAACCACAAAGACGGTACATTTGATTAATTGACGTGCAGAATGATGGGCGACGACAAACGGGGCCGCAATGTATTTTTTTATCCTGTGTAGTAAAGTTTGAGACCCGAGATGAACAATGGCTCAGACGGTTTTGAAAATGGACCACAGGAGCAACTCCGGTGGCCTGTGGAAACACCCGAAGGCGCGGGTTGCCGGCGCGGCGCCGCCGTCGACCAGGGGCAGTGGCCGGAGCCATCCGGCCGCCAGGAGGCGGCGGCGCCCGAGCGAGCTACCGGCCTCAATCAACGGCGAGGGCGGGCCGCGAACCCCCCCGCTCCGCGGCTTCCGCTTGGCCGCACTGGCCGAGCCGCGGCTGGCCGGTCGAGCTGGACCGAGCCGGCCGGGCCAGGCTGGGTCCAGCTAGGTCGACCAGGTTCGGTCCGACCCAGGGGGGTCGGGCCGGGTCGATCTGGGCCCAGACCCCCCGTTTTCGGACCCTATTTTGTCAAATGCTCATATCATGGGCTACAGACCTCCGATCGACGTACCGTCAGTTGTGTAGCGATCCTTGGAACAAGACGATCGTTTCGGTATATTATAGTCAAGGTTTCGGAATACGTTGGGTTCGGAAGGGTTGATTCGGATAAGAAACCAAACGGGCCCTCGTAGCGGAAACACTTATATCTTGAGTTTCAGACGTCCAATTGATGTGCCGTCGACTTTTTTGGATTCCTCCTAATGAGAAGGATCTTTTGGCTTACTCTGCTCGAGGTTTGGATGTTGTCGGAGTGTGGTCGTGTTGGTTCGCTCACGAAACCAACCGGGCCCCTGAAAGGAAAAAACCAATAACTCACAGACCGAGCATCCGATTGACACGCCGTCTATCTCGTTGAATTCCTCTTGATGATACGGAACTTTTGGAATACTTCGCCCCAGTTTTGGTTGTAGTTGGATAGTGGCTGGGTTGGATTGCACCAGAAATCCAACAGGGCCCTTGGAACTGAAAAGCTGTTATCTTTCAGACTGGACGTCTGTTTGACGAACTGTCAGTGGCGTTGGTGATCACGTTGAGAAACGGTCCACATGAGTATAACTTATGAGAGTTCTGGGTACATTTGAGATATGGTTGGGCTGGTTCGCTCACGAAACCAACCGGGCCGCTGGAAAGAAAAGGCTAATAACTCACAGACCGGGCGTCCGATTGACGTGCCGTCTATTGCATTGAGACCCCTATAACGAGGCAGCCCTTTGAGATACTTTTTCATGGAACTTTGAGATACTTGGAGTATCGACCTGTAGCTCGTGGGGAAGACCCTCCCAGAGACGAGCGTACAGAGTACGAAGACCGTGTAGCTGACTGAGACCTGACGACTGCTTGACTGACTCGACTTGGAGTGAGTTGACTAGCCCAGTGGATGGAGCACCACTTATTGAGGTGCAGACCCATGGTGGATGGAGCACTACCTGTGTGACAGTGCATACCCACAGTACTCATCCGTAGAGTACCTCAGCAGGCTACTAGGGGGTGTGCACTACTGTGTTTGGGTGACATACCTCGGCGGGAAGCACTACTGTGTCTGGGTGGCTGACCCGCTGTACTCGACAGGAGGAGTACCTCAGCAGTCTTAGGTTAGTGTGCAGTACCTCAGAGTCGTGACAGGACCACTGTACGCTCCCGAGACGGGGCTCTTCAGCTGTTACAGTTTCGATAATGAAAATCATAGTTTGAGCTAAGACTTTTGACCTTTGTGTTTACCTCATGATTGAGATGGGTCACTTGATAACTTAGGTATATGTATGGGCATATACCTGGGTAGTGGTTATCCGTTGATTTCATGATCTTGGTGTTTTCCTCATGATTGAGATGGATTACTTGATAACTTAGGTATATGCATGGGCATATACCTATGTAGAGGTTATTTGTTGAGATCTTATTTGTTGTTATCCATGTTGGTTTTAGTGAGACCTTGAGGTTCTCGGGGTCCCTACTGAGTATCGTTATATTCACCCCTGCACGGGCTATGCCCGCACCTCATTGTGTTGGTTGCAGACGACGGGCAGTGCTGACGGTGGCCGAGTGTTCGAGGAATAGATAGTACCTGGAGGTGGACTACACGATGATTCAGTATCAGGAGGTGGACTTCATAGCGAGACGACACTCGGAGGAGGTTGACGAGCGAGAGAATTATGGAGGCTATCTGTACCTACCCTTTTGGTAGGATCCGTGGTGGAAGATCCAGGAGCTGCGCCATCTGTACCTACCATTCACTTATGATCCGAGTAGGACGACCCAGGAGCCGCTTTCGTCCCTCCATCTGTTGTCTTTTTCTGTTGTACTTTGTTCAGTTGTAGTTGTACTTTCTTTTGGGTTTGTATTCTGGCCCATTTACCTTCCAACACTTCTCTTTGTACTTAGTGTTTTACTTCCACTTGTAATCTGTGGTGTTTTGTTTACTTTTATAAAGGCAATGCCTTCTCAGTTATTGGGATTTACGCCTTTGGTTCTAGTCGCCATCCCCTGGCCTATGGAAGGCGGGCTTGGGGTAGTCACGATACGTGCCCCGAGGACGGGTCGTGACAGGTACCAACTATAGCAACCTGCTTCCCTTACATTACATTTACATCAATTTAAGGATAAACAATGTAATAATATTACACCTCAAGGATCCAAGGATTTTGTGTCTTGGGAAAACAAGGACCATACATAACATTTACAACACAAAATTATTATTTAATTCCTTTTTCTCGAGATTATTATTGGATCCTGAAAACTCCTAAGTACATGTAGACAGCTAGGGATATACATATTAAAGGGGTGATCTAAGAGCCTAGTAAGTGGATAAATAAGAACCTAAAAACATAAAATAAAATTAAAATAATCATTATCATCATATTATAGTCATATGATCATAATAATGAGAGGAAACATTAAGGCATGGCTTAGAATGTGGTAATGCATAAAAATTGAAACATCATGTCTTAGTGGTTAACTACCACACATAGTTGTGAAAAATATAGAATCATGTTCACAAATCATTTCACATTAACTCATGATATTCATCAAATTACCTAATGCATTAGAGAATTGTATAATTCCAGGAACACCAGTCACATTCAAAAATTCATATTGTGCTATGTAATTCTTGGTGCACCCATCACATTATAACATTTATCATGAATGACAAATAGAAAATATATAAATAATGAACATAAATACCCCTGTAAAGGATTTTGTTTCATCTCATAATAACACATTCATAAACGTTGTGTTCCCTAAAGAAATATGGAATGACATACTTGATACAAGAAACATCAACCTTGAGTGAGAAGTAAAAGGTGTGTTTTTGAAAGAAATGTTCTTTTGGAATACATTTTGTTTGACATAAACTATAGTGGAAAACAATTATATCCCATAAACGGTAAGATAATGACTAAAAAATTATTTTTAAGGAGTAACCATACCGAAAATCAAGTGAAAGAGGGAGAACCCAAAGAAAGAAAGTTTGGTATGAGAATTTCCCCTTAACTTGTATCTAAACACTTTATTCCCCTTAATTCCCTATATAATGACATTATATTAATTAATCGGAAATTAACGATCCTTTTATACATGTATATGGTTCATTATTGTTTCATTTAGTTATTTTATGGTCCATTGGATGAATTATTGTGCTTAAATACATTTTTTTGAGAGTGTTCTATTTCGTAGTTTTCATGTATGATTCACTTGTACACATAAATGGATATTTGTGTAGAACATGGATAAACATCCAGAACGGATATTAGATATTATTAATTATCTTTCAGGTTTCTAAATTAACTTTTAATGAATTATGTTATATACCATGTGGATATATCATAAGTTAAAATTTAATGATGATTGTTTTTGGTAAATTTGGGCTGTTTTTTATCACAAAAAACATGTATTGCTTTATCAATTAGTATTATGAATAAAATTTGTTTCTAGAAATTAAAAGGGGTTACAACATAAAAATTAAAATCGTGTTTCAATAACATAATGGTTTCATTTACATCCTTGGAGGAGTTAATGTAAAATTGAAGTGTATCTCCCATAACAGAAGAAAATTAACACATCACGGGAAACAATTTAATTTTTATTAAAATAGTGAGAGAGAGAGGTAGGAGTATAATGAATAATCTTCCATTAACATGATATCATACAATAATATCAAAAATACTATAGTTATCATGATTATTACATCCCAGGTAAATAAAGAATGTGACATTTTCATGTTTTTTAATATTTGTGATTTAAATTTTAATTCTACTCAAAAAGGGATGTTATGTTTTTTGGCGTACCTGACACACAACAACGTGTTTTTTTTGAAATCTTACATTTCACACATCGTTGAGATATACCAAAAAATAAAATATTATTATTATTAGTTCAAATGGTAGTTAACTCATAGTTGGTGTATTGGCGTAAATGAACATAACTAACTTCAATATGATTATAGAAGTTTTTTAAATGTTTTTATATTTATCCTATAAAGTGTAGAATCTTAAAATGTGAATGAATCCAATTTTAAGCATGGACACTCTAGTATTCTTTAAAAGGTTGATTTATCACCTTTTATTGGGGAACACTTTTTATATTTTTATTTTTTCACACTAATATGTTATATTTGACAAATAATATTATTCTTTAGAATTAGGAAATCTAAATTAACTTTGGATGAAATTTGGGTATTTCCCTGTAAATGATCATTTTTATGAATAGTGAAAAATACATCATTTTAATTCAAAACTTCATTTTTATTTAATTTATTTATATTGTTATATTATTATTTTACTGTTTTTAATGTATAATTTGAATATAATTTTAAAATTTAATCCAATTCTGGTCATTGGAAGTAATTTTGATATTAATTTGGACATAAACTAAGATAAATCTTTTCATCATTATTTTTTCTTAAAAACATGTTTTTTTTTGTTTTGACAATGGAAATTAAATTTAAATTAATTTTTTCCAATTTTAGGTTTTGAATTTGGAAAACTTTATTCCATATTTGGAATCAGGAGGTCCAAATTATGTAAATATGCATCTTTTATTTCTATACATTATGAATATTTACCTCAATAAATATTTTATTTACCATGGTTAAAGGGTAAATTTGGTAAATAAGGGTGAAAAATAATAATATGATAATATTAAATTACCCTTACACGTGTCCCAACCCTATTGGATGATACATGTACAACCATGGGCATCCTTCGATTTATTTGTGGACCCTATGGAGCCACATGTGAGTGATAACGACAATTTATATTAATTAATTTAAAGTAATGAAAAAAATACATAAACATGAATATTTTTACTAAAACAATTTTTCTATGTTTCTATATAAGTTATCTCTTTGAAAAATATATTATTTTATATTCCCAAAGGATTTAATACATCGTGGTATTTTATTTCTAATTTTTAGACATTAAATAATCTAATTTAATTATGATATAATGGTGATGCAGTAATTTCTTCATTAATAAAGGAATCAAATAAATGATATTAAAAATTTCAAAATAAGTCTATTTTGATACGTTTTATGCCAGAAACTAATTTTATTGATTATGATTACTTGTTATATTTTAATTAATGAGGTTTTTTGAATTAATAAATTTGGTTTTTATTTTTTAAAAAGCCATGATATGAATAGTTTTAAATTTGACATAGATGAGTTTTTAAATCAATCAATATTTTTTAATATGATAAAATAGTCCGAAAAATATAAAATTAGGAAAAATTAAATAAATGATTTAAAAAATTACATTAATGATCCATTTTTGGTCACTTTGAATTTTATATTAAAAATATTAACCATGTAGTATGAATATATAAGAGAACACGGTAAAAGTTAAATAAGTTAACAAAGGGTTAAATAAAAAATATAAGGATTACAAAACATAAAAAAACAATCCAAGTCTTATTTCATGATTTTATTTCTACTTATATACACCTTTTATTCAAGTTAATTAACTTTTTACACATATAAACTGAAAATAATTATATAATAAAATAATATTTCCGAACATTCCTAAAGATCCCCTCCACCCCCTTTTAAAAATCCATCCCCTCTAACAATTAATCACACCCCTCAAGCCCCCTTGGATCATCAATACACTGACCAAATAAGCTATCAATATCCCTCACCTCCTCTTATAATCTACACCTTAGTCAAAAATAACTTTAAGAAAGCCTTTTAGTTCAATCCAAATGGAGTTAACCGATTTAAAGGTAGTATCTTCTCTCATGTTCTTTTCTCATATTTTCCTTCTCTAACACCCTAAAATCTCTTTATTAAATTATTTTATAAAAAACCAGTATCCTCAATGTATAAGTATGTTATTATTAGAATTATTTGAACTAAGATTCTACACACCCCCATCTTATTGATACAGAACATACTGTTTCTGTGGACGGCCAACGAGTGCCTCACGAAATGATGATTGTTCAAATATCTCCTACTGCCTATCATGGTTTCCATTAGGATGAAAATATATTTATATGTGATATATATATATGTATATATGATATTTTCATTCAATATACGATTCTTTTTTTCATTTATATAATACCAATATGGTTTTCATTATGGGTAAATACGATAATTTCATTTTAAAATGTGGGGACTACAACCCCTCAATGTGATATGACTTGTTCATTCCCTATATGGAATGCATAAAGGATGGAATTTATTAACATATGTAACATATGTAACATATATATTATATAGTAATTATAATATACCAATTTATCATTTTCTCTTTATTCCATTAAAAATGAAAAAGAAATGAATACAGTGTTCATACGTACGTACTGCTTACCGTCTCCATGAAAGGTGCATTTCCTTTCATATGTACAAATTTTATGGACTATTTTAAATAAATATATACAGGATATATATGATTTATGTTATATCTAAATCATTAAGAACATTATCATGATAATTTAATTTTTACCACATTTACAATTTGTAATAATAACAAGTTCCTTTTTTTACTCAAGTCCTGAACATCAATAAAATGTCCAGAATAAACTCAAATAATTAATAATTGTTATAGTAAGTTAATAAGTGATATATAAGGAATAATAAAATTTAAAAAGGTTCTGAATCAAGTGGAAATTAACTTAGTTTTATTATCCAGGAATAACATGGAACAAATGAGTCATGTCGGAAAGAGGTAAGGGGTTTTCATCTCACTTTTTTATTCTTGTAAGATTCATGCTATATTTTCCACTATTTCCTTTTTTGGGTGTATGTACTTCCCATGATTTTATTAATTGTGTAATATAATATAATTTATTGGTATTTACCTATTCATTGTATGATACTTCTTTAATGTGGTTTATGTTTTGTAAGTTACCAAATCGGTAAGGGAACATTTCACCATAATATTTTAGTTAAAGACATCTTTTATGTATTTTAAATTTCCATTTTCTTATGTTGTGATATGTTCTTATATGTCCTTATTGTAGTAAATTTTATTTCCATGTGTTGAGAGACTGTTTCCTCTCTCATATACTTATTTAGTTAATTTTAATGTGGTGTTGTTTGGCTGTCGAATTTCTGTAATAGAACATCTTAACCCATTTTCAATTTATTGGGTTAAACATCTACTTCATAATTATATCATTCTATGAATATTTGTGAATTACATATGATTGTTTTCCACATAATATCAACTTATATTTCATTTATAATAATTTTTCAAACATAATTATGTCTTTTATTTTTTCTTTATCTAAGTATATGATCTTTGCAAGGGACTTTGTCTCAATTGACATTCTATTGAAATGTATATGTTCATATACACAAATTCACTTTTATATGCAGTAAATACTTCCCATTGAAATATTATATCATAAATATATTTATTCTCATGATATTATAATCTTTGATTAATTTTATTCCATGATTATTTTTATTCAAGCGTCTCTCATTTGGTAATGAACTCTTTAACTAAAATATCATTTTATATGATATAAAGATTTATTCTTATAAATCATTCTCATTAATTATCGTGTTTTTTAATTGGTTTTAAGGATTTATTTATATTGAAATTAATGTTTTGAAATAAAAATTTCATTCAAAATCTTCAAAGTTGTATGGGACACTTTGATTCAAAAATCACATTATTAAATTTTTTAAATTATTTTGAAAATGGTTTGATAAAGCATTGATTATGTCAATATCATGAAATAATATATTGTGATTGCATTATGGAAATGTTATTTTTTCATTATGATTGTTTTATGGGTTATGAACACATTATTGTTTTTTGTCATTGTCTATGTATACGGGTGGTTCTGTGATAATCGTAGGGCGGGTGAGTCCAAGATAGCTCTCCCATGGAGATGAAAAACGGTTGTATATTTTGGTTGTAAAATAAATAAATAATTCAATGTAGCAATCCATCATGAAAATGTAATCAAGATAAAGAATGTTATTTTTCATGGATTTCACTCAAAGATATAATTTTATCAAATTAAGTTCAGTGATACAGAAACTAGTGTTGTCTCTTCCAGTGTTTATAGAATAAATTTTCTAATTCAAACTTTTAAATTTTATTTTACTATAACTTATTTATATTTGTGATTTTCATGGATGAAATGAGATAAAAAAATAAAAAAAAAATTAGTCAAATTGAGGGTAATTTAAACTATAGACATATTGAATAGAAAATATGAAATAAAATTTAATGATTATCAGCTATTTACTTGTTCCAATCCATCAGACACTCTATTATTACCTATCATCATAATTATCGATTATAATTCATCAATGTATGACTCAAGACATCTTGTTAATGGAAAAATATTTTTAAGAAATAATATCAAAACCATGATATAACAGTTAATCATACTATAAAAGTGAAAAAACATACCAATTAACTCCATGAATCCAAAAAAATAATATTCCCATATGCTCAAAGGAAATAAAATAGAAATGAAGTTTAAATAGAGAGAAAATAGTGTGTATAATCATACATCTGAATACCCATCCATTAAAAGAAATATTAATATAAATTCCAAAGAAAAAACACATTCTAAATAAAAGAAACTAATATATAGATGAAATTGAAATTATTATAATGAAAATTAAAATTACGCAAATATATATTCCCTTAGATCTCTAACACTCGAAACTACTAAGGATCTATTAGACACATGGATATATCAGCTCCAATGAATTTTTTCTTAGTTTTTTCTCAAATTGGGGAAATTATTTGGTAGTATAAATATTGAATAATAGATATATACTCTCCATTATTATAGCTATAAATTCATACTCACTAAAAATTTCAATCAACAGGCTATATCAAACCTCATGGGATCATTACAGAAGTTAGATTATATTATTTCCCAGATCATCGTTGTCATATATTAATGATATAATCATTAGGTTCAAATTCTTCAAATTATATTTCCTTATTTGGAATCTGGATTTATATATTTCATTTGACTAAATTTATTAGATTTGTTCTATGTCTCCAAATCTTACTGAATTCGTGTATTTTGATGTACAAATCCATATCATAGTATTGAATTTCTTTTAAATATACATTCATTTCTATAGTGTGTTCTAACATAGTTCAAATATTCATTTTCAGAGCTAACATTCCAATATATTGGAAACCAACATTTCAAAATATCATGTGCAATTGATACTATTTATGTTAATGGATTACTGCTTCTAATATTCCATATTTATCCAAATTTTTTAATTTTAATAATTACATTAGAATATGATATATTAGTATTCAGTTACACAATTTTATAAATAGAATACATCATATATGTGGCTAAATTCCAATATATGGTATTATGAATACATTATATATCCACATATGTGGATATAAAAAACCAAATTCCCACTCATTAATCGATCATTTTAGTGTTTAATTTCTTCATGTGGGTAATTCATATTTGTGGAATTATAGATTCTGTAGAGAGACTAATTTTAGAAGCTCATAGATCGTTCCCAATACAATTAAATTGGAATATAATAAAAATAATTTCATCCCAAAGAATCATATAGTTTATTAGTATTGGAGTTTTTGAAACATATGTGAGTTATGAATTGCAATTGAATACAAAAATTATAACAATAAATTTTTTCCTTTGGATAATTACATTATTTCATCTAAAGTGTACCTATGTATCCGTCATTATAAATTTAAGGTAATCCTTGGTAAAGTAAAAAAATATTTTTGATATGAATTTCTTAGTAAGGGTTATGTACAGTTGAAACTAAATTTTTTTATAATAATATTCATTATAGAAAGGTAAATATCTAAGAAAACATTCTATTTATATAACTAGATAAGGCATAATCAATATGGAATGGATAACTAAAAAAATATTTCATTTAGTCAGTAAAATGAGAAATAAGTGAATCTATATATAATATCATGTGAAAAATATCATGGATAATTATAAATGAAATCTAAATGAAACAAATATTTAATTACAGGATGCTGTATTTCTCTACCATGTGATACAATTACCTTTAAGATCTATTTTAAAAATAGTATAAAAGTAATACTTATATAACCATTTAAAAAATAGTATAAAATTGGTTCAACCCATGAGAATACATATGTGTCAATTTGGAATCATTAACTAGGGCCCTACAATTTCATTAGTACTAAATAAATCCTTATATATCTAACAATCAATTTTATTTATAAAAAATGTTCCTTATCATCGAACATATATATTGAATAAAGAATAAAAATTTCCTAATATTACCCTATTCAACCACGTAATATTAAATTAACAACATCTTAAATAAAAATGATATGTGATTTAAGTAATAACAATATCTAAGATAAATAATATTTATATTTAGTAAAAAATTTATGTTTAATGATCATAGGAAGGTAAATACATCATGAGGGAGTTAATGACTAAAAATTGATACAAAGAAGTGAATTTATATACTTTCTGTGTTAAAAAAATAATCATAAATCATGGAAATGATGAATTATAATGGTATCAATATATACCCATTAGATTAATATTAACGGTTTTTTTCATTGATTAATAAAAATAATAAAAATATATCTTTAGAAAATTACGAAAATAAAATTTTTTGAAAATTTTTTAAATCCTTTTATTTAAGAATAAAATTTAATGAACAAATAATTTTAAAGGTCTAAAATATATTTTATAAATCATTTTTATATGTTTAAAAAATTTAATACATTTGTAGAAATAAATGGATTTTGAAGAAAATTTATACTTGACCAAAGAGGGAAATGTATCCCAATTTTTTAAAATAATATTTACAATTAATTTGGTTACAAAATAGTAGAAAAATGGTACTATTACATGAAAATATCATGAATAACTAGTTGAGATTAAAATTAAATTGTATGTTAAGATATTTGGAAAATATTTCCTTCAACTAGAATTCAAGAATAAAAAATCTCAAGAAGAATGAGATTATGAAATAAAAGCATACATATATCATCACATTAGTTTGGGAATTATTTAATACATAAATTATGTGTATTAGTTTTAAATCAATGTTACCGTGTTTGAAAAAAAAATATTTTAAAAATTCACTATACACATAACTATATAATATCAAAGACATTAAATAATTAAAAAACCAATTAAAAACAAATTGAGTTATGAAATTATATACCACTTAGTAACATTTAATTTAATTCCACTGAGATAAAACAGTTCAAATTGAAATATTAATTCCCCTGAATAATTATTTATTAAAGATATTACCTGCCAATTTATATATATATATATAAAAAAAATAATCTAGGTGCATAACATTACAATTTGACTAAATGAAATGTAATTGATATGAAACCCCTTACCTTATGCTTAATTTTGGATGAACGTGCATTTTCCTCATGTGTAATGGTTTTTTAAATGTTATTAACTTTTAAAATAACCACATTCATATTTATAATATCAAATATTAACCAATTATAACATATTATCAACCTTTTCTTAATAATCATTCAATACTTTCATTGTTTTGGACGTTAATTTCCATTTTTTCTCATACATTTTTTTCATGAATGTTATTATCATTAAAAAAATTATATAGTTCCATAAAATAAAAATTTATAATATGGATATTATAACAAATATTAATTCTTTAATTACAATTATGTATCATAAATTTCATTTGGGGAAGATAAAATATTCACATCGCTTGAAGAATGTGGTAGTCTACACATAAAAAAATGATGTTATCCCCTATAAATGAGTGAGAAAGAAATAATGAAAATATTTTTATTATTTTTATAAAATTATAAATATGTCATTAATACCATATTTATGTAATTTATATTGCATTTAATCAATAACATTATTCATTATAAAATTCCATGAAAAAAGTTAGTTAAAGAATAATTTCATCTCTTCGAGAGGCGATTATCAGTCATATACATGAGAGATGTTATCATATCTCATTCATAATTTAAGGTACTAAGATATATATAATATAAGGAATAAATATGTATATATATTTTATAAATTTCATAAATATCATATTTAAAATAAAAATATAACATTATATAAAATCATCAAATGTGTAAATGGACAAACGAATTTCATCAGTTCGTGAGGTAGAAGTCTGTCATACATAATAAAGATGATTTCATAAAATATTTTATTGTATTTTATATGGATGTACGTATTATCCTAACTATAAATAATTTCATTATATAGATTTTAAATATGTTTTTATAGAATCATGGTTTAATACAATCAATGTATGTTGACAAATAAGTAGAATAAAGAGGCTTGTTGAAAAATATTACCTCTTCTTCGAGCATCATCCTTTGGTTAGAACTAAAATAATAATTTTATAGAATTATTACTAAATAAATAAAACTATAATTTTCGGGGGGATATAATGTGTAATTTTTTTAGGTGTCACACAAAAAAATTGGTTTGAATCTGTGGATAATAGGGAGAGAGTTAGTAACCATTTATAGTTGAGTAGGAGTTTTATTGTTATAAATACTAAATAGTGTTAAATATTGGGAGGTATAAAATACCTAATGTCACTCAAAAATTAAATAATCATAGATTTTCCATTTTCCTTTTTTGAGAAACACCCCAAATCACAAATAGATTTCAAATTTATGTTGTTGTTCTATAAATTCAATGTTTCCCTACTTTTATCGTTTTGGTTTATATTAACATAACCAATTTTATAAATTTGGTAATTTATCAGTTAAGAATAAATTAAATTAATTATTATTATATAATTTAGAGACTCTAATTATAATATGATATCTATTTTATGACATAAAAATATACTTTTTATTGGAAATTAATTTTTACAAAAGCACAAGTAGAGCGTGAAAACAATACGTTAAATCTAACATCCCAAACGAATTATTTACTATTTAGTGATCAAAATGTTCCTAAAAAAAGATAAATTAGTATTTTAATGTAAAATATTTTATATTTATTAACATTTAAAAATTAATAGGTAGAAGATAGGTTTTTTATTAATTTTACATCATATATTAATATATCATTAATTATAAAGTAAAATTAATTTCTATTATGAAATTAGTTAGTTTATTTGAATTTTAAAATATAAAGAAAATGATTTAGTTTGAATATAATATGTTCTCATCCATGTATGATATATTCACATAAAAAAATTAATGTAAGATAATAATTCATTCAATTTACCAAACTTTTATAATGATTATTATTATTTTTTGTTAATATTTACTTAAGTTATTCATACATTGGTGTTCCTTTTTTATTTAATGATATTATTTTGTCGTAATATTTTTTCAAAAAATTATCACCCTAAAAAAATTATTTACCTTTCAAAAAAATAGTTATAACAGAGTATATATTGTTTTTTATGTCCTAATGATTTGTAAATATTAAAGTTAAGGAAGGTTCCTTTTCTATATTTTTCATTAGTTAGCTTATTATAATGGTCACTATTGATGAATGGTATCCAAATAACTTTTAAAAAAATTTCTTATGGTTTTAAGGGTCGATATATTTCACAAAAAAGTGTTTTTGAAAATTAGCTATGTTATTTTAGGGATTATATTCTATGTTTGACAACTAAGTAAACTTATATTTACATTAATAGATATAATTAATTTTAACTATTTTCCCAAAAAAAAATTCAAACATTATTTTGAGATATATATAAATTATAGATTATGATGATTCCAAATATTAAATTTAATTGAAAAAACTGAACTCATATAAGTGGAAAAACAAAATTTAAAACAAATAATGCAAACGTGACTAGAATGTGGGTTTTAAATGTGAAAATGTTTATAAGTTAACGATGGTTTTATATATAAATTCAAAATGAATTTTTTTAAATGAATTAAGTTATATTATTTGATAGAAAATTGATCTAATTTTTTTATTCTAGTAAAAAATATTATTTATCATTATATTTTATTTAATATAAAATTTATTTTTCATTTTAAATTCAGTGTTTAACATTATTCATCACAAAATAAAACTTCTATGAAATAACTCAATAAATCACCTTAATATATTTTTTTTACAAATTTCAAAACTAAATTTAAACTTTTCATATTAATTTCCTATATTTCGGAAATATTAATTTTAAACAATATATTCCAAGCAAGAGTAAATAGTATTTTAGAAAAAATATCTTCAAAAACATTTATTTTCTTTTTAAATGATTATTCTTATTATTTAAAATAAATATAAATCTAAAAAATGTGTTTTAAATTTATATATTCATAATTTCATTAATCATATTCATACCCTCCATTACAATGAAAATGTAATTACTATTTTTCTAAATATTAATATTAATAGTATATTATTTTTGGGGTAAAACTCTATCTTACGTGTAATGATTGCTATAAAAATAATTTTTATACCACGTAATTCAAGATGTCCCTTTATTTTTTTCATTTAACTCTATGTAATATATTTAAATTATATAAAATAGTAAATATATCCTATTTTGTCAGGGTGTTATATTCCTTTATAGACATTGTGTTGTGTGTCACAAAAACAATTGAATAAGATGTTATTCTTTTAGAATTTTAGGCTATTACCTTCTCCCCACCTTAAATAAAGTACATCCATTAATGTTAAACATGATCTTGGTAATCCAGGGTTTCACACTTTGAAATACCATAATTGAAAAGCCAACATCTTAAAAGTGTTAATAAAATATCCACTTAAAAAGAGATAATGGGAGGTATAAAGGTCATATGGAACAACTGAAATCTCAATTTCAAAATAATATAAAATTATTGGAATGTGAATATATGGATCATGAGGAAAAGATTAAATATTTATAAAGAGTGATCTAAGTCATTGATTAAAAAAATTGAATGATAAATGGAATTTTGAGGGCCTCAAATCTATAATACTATATTGATTTACAAGATGTTCTATTCAATATAAATAATGTTATTTGTATAAAAAAAATTAAAGAACATTTTCCTAATGTTGGGAAATTATTTTACTTCCAAAAAATATAAATAAATATACATAAATTATATATATTTTTCAGATAGTGTAACTCAATAGGGGGTGAACTGAGTTCTTAATAAAAGTTCATGTAAATAAAATGGCTAAGACAAAACCCCCTAAAAAATTTAAACTAGATGATTAATCAGAACATCATATCAATATATGATCTACCTTTTAAAATATTTCTTAATGTTTGTTTAGTTCTCAGTTAAAATATGATTTAGAAATAACGTAACTTTGGAGATCAATTTAATTGAACAAAAAAATTATAAACAATCATTAAGATAAATTATGAAATCAATTGTTTTTTTGTTAATGAATTAAAAAAAATAATATAGTGACACAGTAAAATAGAGAAGATGTTCAGTCTCAAGGTGATACCTAATCCACTTCACCTAGAAATCACCAATACCCAAGAAGATTATAAATACAATAAAACAAATCAATAACCTGGATTAGGCATAAAGTCAATAAAAACAAGTTGTCAAGGATAAATATCATCTTCCAAAGTTATATATGGTATGAAAGAAAAGCATAGGTCACACATGGACCTCTTCCAAAAACACAGTGGGAAACATAACGGGGATGAAGATAATAAAAATAATTCTCCTTTAATATGAAGTGGACAATGTGTGTCGGATAACAAGAAAACAAAAAACTACTCAAAAGTACAATATACTGAACAAATAAGAATAGAAAAATCATAGAATAATGTGTTTTGTATATTCATAATCATCAGATCTTCAGTGGGGAGAAATTTGTGCTTTGTTCTATGAAATTAAACCATATCATAGGATCATCGAAATCTTTAGTAATTATTTATAATGACACTGTATGTTTTCTCAATAAATATCAATAATGGTGTTTGTGCTTCAGTGTCATTTTTCATCACAAAATTTGAATCAACAAGTTTGGTATAATTCACAACATTGACTACACAATATTCTTGGTCTTTAGTAATCATGGTATATATGTATTATTATATCAAGAGATAGATCCTTAAAAAATATATAAAAACACATATTAAAGGAGATCCACGTTCCTGCAATTGGATTTTGATAAGTCTTGATGACTTGATCAAACTATCATTGAATATATCATTCCATTTATCCATTAACTCTAAAGACATAAAACAACAATGGTAACAAGAAGCTCATGGTGACTAAGCATCTGGTGGTGGCTCTATTGATGGTAACTTCTTTGGTGGTAGTGGTGACTCGATTATGGAAATAGCTCATCCTTATAGTAATTGTGACTTTAGTCTGGAAATATTTTTTTCTAGTAGTAGCTAATCCTAACATTATCTCATCCTGATGATAACACTGACTTGCTACCAATGTGTCTTTCCATAAAAAATAGCATAAATATCAAATAATTAATATGTTCTTATAAAATTCTATCATACAACATGTGAAAAAATAGTAATATATGAATCAGGGTTTGTGATCAATTAAATATGACATATCAAACACACTCCATCCAAGTAGGTTCTAAAATTACCTCCCTTTTAATGATCACCAAACATGGAATAATAGATGTTTAGTTAAGACAATTTTCTTATAACTATATTCATAAATATATCCACCTTTTAGATTATAAAAATAAATTAAAAAATTAATAAAATAAGAGAATGAAAAAAACAAAATATATTTTCTTTTAATAATTTCCAAAATGATTTGGACGAAAATAAGAAAAATATTAAATGAAGAAAGGATGTGATACCTATAAAATAGATAACATCAAAATATTTTCACTCTTTATAATATGGTAAGGGATCACCTCTCTCCTTCCCTTTTTAATTTTCCTTGTCTCTTCCACTTCCCTGAGAAGATACTCTTGAATTATATGTTAGGGAAATGATTGTAATGGATGGTAATGTTGTAGTAGGATGAAATGGTTTCAAAAAACAATGGTTTGAGCATTCTGATAGCTTCAGCTAGTGAAAAAATCAAAGGATAAAGTGGTTGTGGAATAAGAATTGTTGATTGATATATTATATTAGGGATGTACTTAACTATAAATATGGTTTTGGTTGAAAGAAGTAAATAAGAAGTAATGGTCTCTTGATAAATAATAGTTGTTTAATGGACATGTAGATATGTTTTCAGAAGATTAATAATGTCCATAATGATGGAACCTTCAATTTCCATCACACAAAGGAATCTTCTTTTTCATCCATAAAACATTGAAGAGATGGTGTGAGAACTTTTACCTGACTAACATGTTCTTTAAAGGCTATTTTCAATGATGGGATCATCAAATCCTCATAAATAGATTTTAAATTATCAGAACTATCATTCTTAGTCTAGATCCTAGAAAAATAATATTGGATATCATTTTTGATGAAATCCTTATCTTTTATGAGATCACCAACATACACTTTTAGGAATTGAATAATTTTTTCTCTATGGAGATGTCTATGCCTAATATATTTTTCCTTAGTACCTATATTACTGATACCATTTATGATTTCTTCTCTGGTAAAATATTGCAACATATCTCCATCAAACTGTACTAGATTACATGGAGTAGTAGATGATGAAGAGGTAATTGTAGCTAAACTATCCAACTTCTGATAAATAGAACTCATGATATATGAAAATGAAGTTGTCAGACTCTATACTGAAGATTTCAATCTTTCTACCTCATATGTCAATATTCTATATTCAACTTCCATTTCATGAATGTGAAATCTTACTCGAGGTTTTATATGATATACAATAATCTCAAGAAAATATCTAACATTTTTTTCATTGAGATGAGTAATAGGAGATGGTTGAGACTTCAAAAAATGTGGAAATTATGATACCAAATTATGTATAAAATTATCCATATCTGAATTAACGTACCTCTATATAGAATATAAATCATCTTGGGTGATAACATTATATGGAAGCTCTGATTGGGCAGTGGGGATATTACCTTGCACATGTCATATGGAATCCTCAGTGGGACATTCTATTCCCAAGGGAATGAAAGGTTGTAACTCTCCAACTTCATCTATCTAATCCACTAAGAAATAATATCTTCTAACTTCATTGTCATCATATGAATCTCTGTATGTCAACCAAGAACATAAAAATTAGCTATTTATCACATTATATAAATTATATAACTGAAGATCTGACATGGAGAATAAATGATGTGTCTCTAGTCATTTGAGTAATTTAACAGAATTTAGTTCTTGAGAGCACAAGTTATGTTTGTTTCAGTTTCAAATTATTTTTATATGAAGACTAATCCAATGGAACAGACTAATTAACTATAATGGTATACAAATCTCCCTCACTTATAACTAGATGAACATATTTCTAATTATATTCCATGTTCTCCACTAATTCCAACTGATCCAGTTCAGCTAACTGCTTGTTGGTGTTGTAAGTTTTCTCCCCCTCACAAGTAGCTTCCATATCCATTGAATGAATTGTTTTTATATCATTAATCATTGAATCCTTTTACTTACATTATTTATTGATATTAGGTAAATATATTGCTGAGGGTTGAAAATGAACTAACTCTTGGATAGGATCAATAGAATCAACACCATTGTTTTCATTATCCTAAATATTAGAACAAAATTCATTATTTTAATTAACTATATAATCAATTCCACTATAATCCTTTCCATTATCACAATTCTCATCATTATCATTATCATCTTAATCATTATAATTATTTCTAGAAGATTCATCAGATTTCTCAAGATCCAAAATCTCATTATCTACCTTTTTAAGAACATAAAAATTTCATCCATTTACAATATCATCAGTTGATGTCATGGAGGAAGATGATTTAGTCTTTTCTCCTCTAAATAATTCAGTATCTTCATTATAATCTTTCTCAGAGAAGAGAGTTTTATGGATGTTAAAGATCATAATGAACTGACATGTTCACTGGATACTCCTGGAGGATATGTTTTGATCTTTTGATCAATCCCTTCTTCAACTGACACAACTTCTTCTTAATCTCTTTCAGCCACAAAATCTATATTAGAATACACTTATATCTCATCCAATTCAAGTCTTGGATCCACTATGTCCTTAGGTCTAATTGGGTGATCAATAGTGTTAAAATCTCCATATAATTTTTCATTTTTCCTAACCCAACATCCCTTCTGTAGATTCCATCTTACATTCACCCTTTTACACATTGATTTTTTCAAGGAAAACCACCTATTTTAACTTCATAATCATATCTAGGTTTAACAAAACCCTTTGCATATCGGATGGTAGAAATCATTTTGTGATAAATGAGGGAGTTTGATCAAGACCTCCTCAAACAAAAAATATTCATATAGACTATAATAATCTATATAGATTTATTATTTTCCATTTCTTCATCATATACATAATGTAGACTTATTAATATCTCAATGTATTGAAGTATCCTTTCCTTATACATAAAACATGATGTAAAAAATTAAATAGTAGATTAAACTCGCCATCAAGATCTATATTTGTTGGTATCCTCTTGGTTCGATCTCTATTAAATTCATGAATAGCCCTTTATAACATATAATTTGGTATTATGCCTTGAAAAACATCATAATATCATTTGTGAGGAATCTGTAGACATCTTTCCCATTATCATGATGAGAAATAAATCTCTTCTCCAACTATATTTCATCGAATTCTATTAGATTTCTTACAAAAAAATAAAACATGCATTCCGATAAAATTTTAAAACTACCCTTTGAAAATACACTCGATGATTCAAGGAAAACTAGTTCATCCATTTCTAATTTTCTATTTCCTTTATTACTAGTGTATTTCTAGTTGGATTCCATTGTGCATTTATCTCTTTTTCTACTTCTACTATATGGTTCTTCAAATTTGGGTTTACTAAAATTGATGTTAATCTACTTATGGATACTCATCATCTTTTGGAAAGCCTAATATCCTCTGGATTTTGTTATGTAACACACTTCAGTTGGTCCATTTGAATCAGTTTAAGTCATTAGGTGGAACAAGGAATAGGGAAGATTGGTTTGTCAGGAAGGAAATTCATTGGGAGTTCAAAAGTTATGGGAAGTGAATCAATTTTTATTAATACCAATTCTTTTATCATTTAGGTATTCTAAAAAAATAATTATAAAACTATGATAATAAAAATTTAATTTGTTTCGGAAAATTACATTGGAAATAAAATAATAGTAAAATAAAAAAGTTATGGTGACTCATTTAATGGTGGCGCATCACTGGTGACTCATCAAAGATGACTTATAAAAGGTGACTCATCAAAAGTGAATCATCAATGGAGACTCATCAACGGTGACTCATCAACCAAATTTTATCCTTCATAGTTTATTTTTAAAGCAGTTTAATCTCCCAGAATTCAATGGCTTCATGAATATATCATCTAGATGATCTTCCGTTCTAATAAATTCTAATGTTATATCACCATTTTTATAGTATTCTCTATAAAAGTAATGTCTTACATCAGTATGTTTTGTTCTCGAGTGAGATACCAAAATTTTTAAAATATTTATTTCACTTGCGTTATCCTAATTAATAGGTTCATTTGTAAATTGGTATCGATAGTATAGTAAGGTATGTTTCACCCAAAAGATTTTTTCACAACAACTTCATGCAGATATGTATTTATCTTCAGTAGTAGATAGTGGAATAGAATTTATCTTCATACTACACAATGATACAATAAATTTACCTAAAAGATGACATGTTCTTGATATGGTTTTTATATCTAACATTCAACCACCAAAATTAGCATATGAATAACTAAATAAAAATCATTTACACTTTGTTAAAACAAACCTTAATTTATTGTATACATAATGCATTTAATGATTTTTGGGATAGCAAATAAATGTTACTTATCATGAACCAACATCGGTTGTAAAGAACCATAATATTCAAGGAATTTTTTTTATCTTAATTATCTTTGAAATTTTATAAGAACATAGATTCTGACGGCACGTGATTCCGAGGCCCGGTGTTCCCGGAATCATTTTCCGAAGTTTTGGCTCGGGTACATTCAGTGAACCAACGAGCGGGTTTTTCTAACTTTTGAACCGGTGCTCAGAATAGAATTCCGAGGGCACCGGTGGAATCACAGCGCCAGTGCTTTCTTAGAAACGCATCTTCCAGTGCTGTGTTTGCCCGGGTGTGGTTTTTAATTTTATTTGGGGTTAAGTGAATAAAATAAAATAAAGTGGTGCGACAACTTTATTTTATTTCACATAAATCCACTTAAAGCCAATTAATCTAAGTTGAAGCGTATAGGGTGGAACCCAAAATATCCGACCCTCTAGGTAGGATATTTGTGAGGTGGGGCCCGAACTAGCCCCACCGTTTATTTTCCCCTATGTAACGCACCCATGAAAACTCCTCTTTAATGAAAGTCAACTGGTGCGTTTTCTAAACTCTTAACGCCCCTATTAAATGGACAGTTAAGTCGTTACCATTAATTCACTGAATTAATGGTTCGTTTCTTAACATGTTTTCAAACTGTTGGCATAATAATAAAATAAGACCAACACACTTTCTTCTTGGGTGTGGTTTTTTGAGAGGTTTTGGATAATCTGTATCTTCATCCTCCTTCGTGAAGAACGCGAAGAACGCCGGCCTTCGACGAAAGGAGACGAAGAATGCTGAACCCTTGGAGATCGACGACGCGACACCGTGTATCGCGACGCTGACGATTCTCCTCCCCCGACGTTCTTCTACGGTGATCCTTCCCCATGAAAATCCTCGATCAACACAGATTGAGGTAGGGAATACGGATCTTTTTAATTTCCTTTGTGGATTTTATCCTTAACATGGATTTATTTCGTGAAATTAAATCTGTGTGTTTTCATTAACCCTCGGAGATCGTCGACGCGAGGTCGTATACCGCGACGACGCGATGCCCTTCTGCGACGCGACGATCCTCTTCTTCCGCGACGGTCATTCCCGCAAAGAACTCTCGTACGACGACTACTACGAGGTAGGGGTTTTATTTTAGAATAATATTATTTCCCATGGTTGTTCCTTCTAAAACAAAGAACCCGGATCAATGTTAAATTTTAATTTATTAAAAATGTCCCTTTTTATTTTTTCATGTGATGATTAATATTCCCAATTGTTATCACCTAACGCGGACGGCGCGGGCCAAACAAACACGGCCCGAAAACCCTCCGTAGTTTTTCGTTGATGCATGGATTAACGAAATTTATGAAATGGGATCGGAATGGCGATTGGAGGGCTTCGCATCAAATTTCGGATCCCGGGAGAGCCGTAGGCGCAAACCACAGGCAAAACGGACCCTCGGAGCGCGTCCGGTGGTCTGCGGAAGTTCCCGCTGGCGCGCCACGCCGGCGCCGGCGGCCGGCCGTCAGGAAGCGGCGGCGCCCGGAACGCCGCCAGGAAGACCCGCCGCGGCTGAAGCCTCAGCGGCGAGGGCCGGTCCCACGGCCGCGCGGGTCCGTGGGGAAGGGACGCGGCCTTGCGCTGCGTCCGGTGACACGGAGCGGCCCCCCCACGCGGGGCCGTGTCTCTCCTTCACGCGGGGGCAGCGCACCCCCGCCCGCAGCTCGGCCTTAACAGCCGAGCCGACCCACCGGCCGGGTTGGGCCACCCTTTCCGGGCCAGACCGCGCGTACCAGGTTGGACCTGGACCTGGGTCGGTTCGACCCGGTTCGGGCCGACCCAGGGGGGTTGGGCTGGGTCGGTCCGGGCCCAGACCCCCTATTTTTGGAATTTTTCGGTCTTTTTCCCGTATCATGTGCTACAGGCCTCCGATCGACGTGCCATTAGTAGCGACGCGATCCTTGGATCAAGACGGTCGTTTCGGTATGTCGCACTCAAGGTTTCGGAGTACTTTGGGTTTGGGTGGGTTGGTTCGTACACGACACCAATCGGGCCCTCGGAGCAGAAATTCTCAGATCATGAGCTCCGGACGTCCGATTGACGTGCCGTCAACTTTGTTGGATTCCTCTAAGTGAGACAGATCTTTTGGAATACTCTGGACGAGGTTTGGATGCAGGTGGAGTACGGTTGGGTTGGTTTTTCCTCAAAAACCAACCAGGCCCTTGGAACGAAAAAGCCAATAACTCTCTGACCGGGCGTCCGATTGACGCGCCGTTTGCGACGTTGAGTTCCTATTGACGATACAGAACTTTTGGATACATCAACTCTCGACTATGTGTCAGTTGATGTATCATCCTCTCGGCTCGTGGAGTGGAACCTCCCGAACGAGCTTACTGTGTCCGGGAACCCTAGATCTAGCTGCGTCTGCGACGACCATGAAGACAGTATGTGAATCCTATGTGGGTTCGGTAGAGACCACGACAATACTTTTTGGGATACATCAACTCCGGACTACTTGTTAGTTGATGCATCGACCTCTTGGATCGTGGAGTGGACCCTCCCGGAACGAGCATGCGGTGTGCGGAAACCCTAGAGACGGTTGAGACTTGACGACTGCTGATCAAACGACTCGGTGTGTTACAAATAACCCAGTGGGATGATCTTGGATGTAGCAGCAGACCCACGGCAGAGGAGCGCTTGGTTATAGCGGCAGACCCATGGTACTCAACAGAAGGAGTACCTCTAGAGGCTATGAGGGGGAGCGCTTTGTTGTAGCGGCAGACCCACGACAGAGGAGCTCTTGGTTGTAGTGACAGACCTACGACGGAGGAGCGCTTGGTTGTAGCAGCATGTGGGAGCGCTTGGTTGTAGCAGCCGACCCACGACAGGGGAGGGCTTGGTTGTAGCGGTAGACCCATGGTACTCAACAGAAGGAGTACCTCCAGAGGATATGAGGGGGATCCCTTGGTTGTAGCGGCATACCCATGGTGGGAAGCGCTTGGTATTAGCAGCATACCCACAATACTTGTTAGGTGGAGTACTACAACAGTCCAAGGTTAGAGGGAAGCGATTGGTTGTAGCGACATACCCACTATACTTGTTATAGAAGGAGTTTCCCAATAGTTGTGGTTTCAACTTCATGATCGATCCTGTGTGGGTCATTGTGGTGGTTAGTACCTATCGATCCTTTGTGGGTCCGATGGCTTAGATGAATCAGTGGCTATATCTGATCTTCTCTATCGTCATACGAAGAAGTTTACCTGTGTGAGCTTAATCCTATTTTTCATTCCTATGTGGATTGTGTTGTGCTATCCTGTGTGGATTTACGTTATACTTTTTTATGGGGATTGTGTTGTGCTATCCTATGTGGATTTAGGTTTTGCTTTCCTGTGTAAACTGGGTTGTACTTGGGCTCGGATGTTGGTGCCTAACAAGAATTGCTGACTTAGGTATATGTATGGGCATATACCTAAGCAGTGTCGGATGTTACTTCGTGATTGTATCTTTCCTTTGTGGATTATCCTTTTTGTATTTTGGGATACAATCGGGGGTCTCGGGGTCCCTACTGAGTAGCTTATACTGACCCCTGCATGGGCTACGCCCACACTACATTGTGTTGGTTGCAGAAGAAGGACAACGTTGATCGTGGTTGAGGCTTGCGGAGCAGGACAGTCCCTGGATGTGGACCACTAGGCGGGACGTACTCGGAGTAGACGGCTGGACCCGAGGAGATGTGGAGGCTTTCTTTACCCACCCTTCAGGTGGGGGTTCTAGAGGACAGATCGACCTAGCGGCTTTACCTTTCAGGTGCTGTTTTCCCTTCCAGTTGTACTTTACTTTCAGTTTGGGATTGTATACTGGCCCACTTACTTTTCCGCACTTACTGTTGTACTCAGTTTTTACATAGTGTTTACTTATACTTGCTTCCTCTGTGGAGTTTGTTTACATTACAAAGGAAATGCCTTCCCTTTTTCCCGGGAATTACGCCTTGGTGCTAGTCGCCAGCCCCTGGCCTATGGAACGAGGGCTTGGGGTAGTCACGGCATGGGCCCCGAGGACTGGTCGTGAAAAATTGGTATCAGAGGAGTTCGGTTCTACCACAGAACTTGGGACTCTGATATTTTTCTATGTGAAGCATTATTGTTCAGCATATTGGGTGTGGTTATCAGTTCAGGGAGTCCAGTGTTGGTACGGTGGCCGACATATCCGTACACCAAGGCCCTGACTTCTGATTTCCGACTTAATGCACGAAAACATTGATTTCATGTGTGTTTCAAGTTTTCTTTGTGATTACTTTCTGTCATCTCACCAGGTATACTGTTTGACCATGCCGCACCTGTTTCTTTTCAGGATGGCCCCACGACGGAAGGCAGTTAGGGTTCTGAGAGTTGAGCGTGACGATAGCCCACCGAGCGACGAGGCCTCAATGCAGGGCCCTTTGACAGCTGAGGCACCAGCGGTAGCTTTACCCACTAAGCCACCGATGCTTCCATCCCCAGTTGCTGACAATGCACGTCGCCTTAGTGCACTGCATGAGTTCCAGCACCAGCGACCGCCCAGGTTCCGCGGGGAGACGGACCCCCAGGCAGCTAAGGACTGGCTGGAGGCAGTGGTGAGAGTTTTCAGGTTTGTGAGGACACCATCAGACCTCATAGTGATCCTCGCAGCGAGCCTACTGCACGCGGAAGCGGGCCGATGGTGGAGCTTGATGCTCCAGGTGCACGATGAGGCATCTCTTCTCTAGATAGACTTTGAGAGCCTCTTCCACTCAGAGTTCGTCCCGGCCACCCTCTGTGCGGTGCGTATCCAGGAGCTTCTTCAGCTGCGGCATGTCAGATTGACAGTAGCCCAGTACGCGGCGTGGTTTACCGATCTCTCGCGCTATTCGATGTACATGGTACGGGACCCATTCTTCACGGCCCGAACCTTCTAGCAGGGGCTTAGTAGATATATCAACGCTTTAGTTGTTTCTCACATCATTCTGACACATGTAGGGGTGTTGGAGCGAGCCCTCTTAGTGGAGAGTTTCCTTGCTGAGTAGTCTCCAGCAGCAGGACCCACCACTAGTCGGCATGCAGCAGAGTCTTTTCCAGCAGGCAGTAGAGAGATGACGCAGATGTCCAAGAGGACTAGACCTACAGGTGGTCGACCTCATGACACAGGATCATTTGTGCGAGGCACCCGGGGTGGAGGATGACTTATCATGCGCGGACAGTGTTACTCCTATGGCGGGGTTGGTCACATGGCTCGTGACTGTCCGACCCGCCATACTGATGACCAGAAGATGAACGAATGACCTCCCAGGTAGAGGCATAGGTTCGATCGAGGCAGACCGCATGGAGTAGGGGACCGTGGCAGGGGAGATGGCCCTGCAGCTGGAGGTGGACGAAGCTTCAAGTTGTTTCCACCACCACCACCAGGAGTTTCACCCCGACCGTAGGGAATAGGTGGACGTGGGAGAGCTCAGCTGCAGGCAGCTGAGGCCTATGATCATGGAGCTCCCGGAGCATATGGACAGGAGCGGGACTAGCTCCAGACCTGGAGACTTTTTTTCATGTTGCTTCCAGCTTTGTTGATGTTTGTTTGTTGTTACTTTTTATCTTTGTACTTTGAGCTGCAGTAATAAAAAACACCATTATTTTTGGCATTTACCTTCCTGTCCTCTCTTTATGTTGTTACTAAGAGTATCCGGTTTCAAAACTGTTGACTTGACCCTCACTTTGAGATACCTACTGGTGGAGACCGAGTGACCACACACCGATGCCGACAGTGTGACTCAACCCTTGGAGGCGAGAGTAACGGTTGGATCTCTTGGTAGTAGCGTTGAGACCTTACGACGCCATCCTTGGTATGGGTTAGTATCATCTATGATAGGTTTCACTGTATTAGGTGAAGAACGTGGTTCATATAGAGGATGAGATCATATTTCTCTTCTCGGCAAAGAAGAAATCTTAGCAGCTCTTGTAGGACCAGAAAGGTCCAAGTCATCCAAGAGTGGATGAGGACAACTCAGATCTGGGAAAAGTCTTGTGATCACAGGAGGTGGAGACTACTAGAGTTCGAGGTTGGTGATCATGTCTTCTTGCGTGTCTCACCTCGACGTGGTTTACGGAGATTTGGCTGAGGTGGAAAGTTGTATCCACACTTCATCAGACCATTCCAGGTTCTCAGCAGGATTGGCGAGGTGGCTTATTGCCTGGCTCTACCACCTCAGTTGCATCGGGTGCACAACGTCTTCCACGTATCTCAGCTGAGGAGATACGTGCACAACCCGACGCATATCATTGACCATGGGGAGCTAGACGTTGATGATAGGGCGAATTTTGAGGAGGTCCCAGTGGAGATTGAGGATCGACAGGAGAAGGTCCTACATGGATGAGTGATTCCTCTTGTGCGCATCATATGGAAGCACGGGAACCTCCAGGAGAGAACTTGAGAGCGGGAGGCTCAGATGCATGATCAGTACCCACTTTTGTTTCCCTAGTTTATGATGTATCTTTATGGGGATGTAAAGCCCTGAGGTGGGAGTGATGTAAAGACCCGTAAAATTCAAGGAATTTTTTTTCTTTTACTTAATTTTCATTGGAATTTTACAAGAACGCAGTTTCTGACGGCACATGATTCCGAGTCCCGATGTGCCCAGAATCATTTTCCGAAGTTTTGGCTTGGGTATGTTCAGTGAATGAAGGAGTGGGTTTTTCTAACTTTTGAACCAGTGCTCGTAATCGAATTCTGAGGGCACCGATCGAATCGCAGTGCCTGTACTTGCTTAGAAACACCTCTTCCAGAGTTGCGTTTTCTCAGGTGTGGTTTTTAATTTTTTTTTGTTAAGTGAATAAAATAAAATTAATTGGTGCGACAACGTTATTTTATTTCACTTAAATCCACTTAAAACCACTTAATCTAAGTTGAAGTGGATATGGTGGAACCCAAAATATTCTACCCTCTAGGTATGATATTTGTGAGGTGGGGCCCGCACGAGCCCCATCGTTTCTTTTCCCCTATGTAATGCACCCGCAAAAACTCCTCTTTAATTAAAGTCAACTGGTGTATTTTCTAAACTCTTAACGCCCCTATTAAATGGACAGTTAAGTCGTTACCATTAATTCACCGAATTAATGGTTCGTTTCTTAACATGTTTTCTAATTGTTGGCATAATAATAAAATAAGAACAACACACTTTCTTCTTGGGCGCGGTTTGTTGAGAGGTTTTGGACAATCCATATCTTCATCCTCCTTCACGAAGAACGCGAAGAATGCGAAGAACGCCGGCCTTCGATGAAAGGCGAATAAGAACGCCGAACCCTCGGAGATCGACGATGCGACACCGTGAACCATGACGCCGATGATTCTCCTCCCCCGACGTTCTTCTACGGAGATACTTCCCCATGACAATCTTCGATCAACACCGATTGAGGTAGGGAATACTGATCTTTTTAATTTTCATTGTGGATTTTATCCTTAACATGAATTTAATTCATGAAATTAAATCTGTGTGTTTTCTTTAACCCTTGGATATCGTCTACGCGATGTCGTATACCACGACGACGTGACGCCCTTCCGCGACACGACAATCCTCTTCTTCCGTGACTGTCAATCCCGCAAAGAACTCTTGTTCGACAACTACTACGAGGTAGGGGTTTTATTTGAGAATAATATTATTTCCCATGGTTGTTCCTTCTAACTCAAAGAACCCAGATCAAAGTTCAATTTTAATTTATTAAAATTGTTCCTTGTTATGTTTTCAGGTGATTACTATTATTTCAAATTGTTATCACCTAACGCGGAGGCTGCGGTCCAAACAAACACGGCCCGACAACCCTCCGTAGTTTTTCGTTGATGCGTGGATTAACGGTGTTTACGAAATGGGATCGGAATGGTGATTAGAGGCCTTCACAGCAACGTTCGGATCCCGGGAGAGCCATAGGCGTAAACCGCATGCAAAACAGACCACCGGAGTGCGTCCGGTGGTCCGCGGAAGTTCCCGCTGGCACGCCACGACGGCGCCGGCGGCCGGAGGCGGCGTCCGGCAGTGGCCGGCCGCCAGGAAGCTGCAGCGCCCGGTGCGCCACTGGGAAGACCCTTCGCGGCTGAAGCCGCGGCGGCGAGGGCTTGTCTCGCGGCCGCGTGGGACCGCGGGGAAGGGACGCGGCATTGCGCCGCGTCCGGTGATAGGGAGCGGCCCCCCACGCGGGGTCGTGGCTCTCCTTCATGTGGGGGCAGCGCACCCCGGCCCGCGGCTCGGCCATAACAGCCAAGTCGACCCACCAGCCAGGCCGGGTCGCGCCCAGGCCGGGCTGGGCCACCCTGGCAGGGCCGGACTGCGTGGACCGGGTCGGACCCGGACCCAGGTCGGGTTGACCCAGTTCTTGCCGACCCAGGGGGGTTGGGCCGGGTCGGTCCGGGCCAAGACCCCCCGTTTTCGGACCTTTTCGGTCATTTGCCCGTATCTTGAGCTATGGGCCTCCGATCGACATGCTGTCAGCGGCGATGCGATCCTTTGACTGAGACAATCATTTTAGTATATCGTACTCAAGGGTTCTGAGTACATTGGGTTTGGCCGGGTTGGTTCGTACACGAAACCAACCGGGCCTTCGGAGCGGAAACGCTCATATCTTGAGCTCCGGACGTCCGATTGACATGCCGTCGACTTTGTTGGATTCCTCTAAGTGAGATGGATCTTTTGGCATAATCTTCCCTTGGTTTGGATTCAGGTGGAGTATGGTCAGGTTGGTTTTTCCTCAAAAACCAACCGGGCCCCTGGAACGAAAAAACCAATAACTCTCAGACCGGGCGTCCGATTGACGCGCCGTCTGCGACATTGAGTTCTGGTTGACGATACGGAACTTTTGTATACATCAACTCTGGATTATGTGTCAGTTGATGTATCAGCCTCTCGTCTCGTGGAGTGGACCCTCCCGAATGAGCTTGCTGTGTGCGGGAACCCTAGAGCTGGCTGCATCTGTGACGACAATGAAGACAGTACGGGAATCCTATGTGGGTTCGGTAGTGACCACTACGGTACTTTTTGGGATACATCAACTCCAGACTACTTGTCAGTTGATGCATCGACCTCTTGGCTCGTGGAGTGTACCCTCCCAGAATGAGCATGCTGTGTGCGGAAACCCTAGATCCGGTTGAGACTTGACGACTGTTGATCGAACGACTCGGTGTGTTACGGATAGCCCGGTGGGAAGCGCTTGGTTGTAGGAGCAGACCCACGGTAGAGGAGCAGTTGGTTGTAGCAGCAGACCCGCGGTACTCAACAGAAAGAGTACCTCTGGAGGCTATGAGGGGGTGCGCTTGGTTGTAGTGGCAGAACCACGGCGTAGAAGCACTTGGTTGTAGCGGCAGACCTACGACAGAGGAGTGCTTGGTTGTAGCAGCATGGGGGAGCGCTTGGTTGTATCAGCAGACCCACGACAGGGGAGCGCTTGGTTTTAGTGGCAGACCGATCGTACTCAACATAAGGAGTACCTCTAGAGGCTATTAGGGGGAGCGGTTGGTTGTAGCGGCAGACCCATGGTGGGAAGCACTTGGTTGTAGCAGCAGACCCACAGTACTCGTTAGGTGGAGTACTACAGTTGTAGAAGGTTAGAGGGAAGCGCTTGGTTGTAGAGGCATACCCACTGTACTTTTTATAGAAGGAGTTTCCCAGTAGCTTTGGATTCAAATTCATGATCGATCCTGTGTGGGTCATTGCGGGGGTTAGTACCTATCAATCCTTTGTGGGTCTGATGGCATAGATGAATTAGTGGCTATATCTAATCATCCCTATCTTCATACGAAGAAGTTTACCTGTGTGAGCTGAATCCTGTTTTGCTTTCCTATGTGGATTGTGTTGTTCTATCTTGTGTGTATTTTTGTTCTACTTTCCTATGGGTATTTTGTTGTGCTATCCTGTGTAGATTTACGTTTTGCTTTCCTGTGTGGACTGAGTTGTACTTGGGCTCGGATGTTGGAGCTGAACGTGAATTGATGACTTAGGTATATGTATGGGCATATACCTAAGCAGCGTCGGATGTTACTTCGTGATTGTATCTTTCCTTTGTGGATTATCCTTTGTGGATTTTGGGAGACCTTCGGGGGTCTCGGGGTCCCTACTGAGTAGCTTATACTCACCCCTGCACGGGCTATGCCCGCACTACGTTGTGTTGGTTGCAGATGACGGACAACGTTGATTGTGGTTGAGGCTTGCAGAGCAGGACGGTACCTGGAGGTGGACCACTGGGCGGGACGTACTCGGAGTGGACGGCTGGACCCGAGGAGTTGTGGAGGCTATCTGTACCCACCCTTCAAGAGGGAGTTCAAGAGGATGGCACGACGTAGCGGATTTACCATTCAGTTGTTGTTTTCCCTTCAAGTTGTACTTTACTTTCAGTTTGGGATTGTATACTGGCCTGCTTACTTTTCCGCACTTACTTTTGCACTCAGTTTTTTCTTAGTGTTTACTTATGCTTTCTTTCATTGTGGAGTTTGTTTACTTTACAAATACAATGCCTTTCCTTTTTACCAGGAATTATGCCTTGGTGCTAGTCTCCAGCCCATGTCCTATGGAAGGTGGGCTTGGGGTAGTCACGGCATGGGCCCCGAGGACGGGTCGTGACATCGGTCTACCTTGAATCGCTCAGTCGAGCTGGCACGTGACACGGACCGAAGAGAGTTACTGATCACCACAGGAAGGCAACTAGTGTCGGGCATCATGATTAAACAAGTGTGAATTATTTGGTAGATAAATGAATGACAAATATATAAATAAAATGTGGATAATGAAAATTAAATCTAGTTGGAGTGAGAAATCAAAGATGTACATACCTCCATGTGACCCTATTGGTCACCATCAACCTCAATCCAATGTCACACTATTGAAACCGAAACCTGGAAAGGCACAACACCCAAAGCTAAAAAAAAGATAAATCTATATGTATGAGTATTAAAACATTGTAGGCTTTCCCAAATAATCTATTTCCCGATACATTTCCCTTAAACAAAGGAACATTAATTTCATGTTTCAACTACAATATGTAAAAGTTTGTTTTTCACACATTTTCTCTTTAAATGAAAATCATGATCCATTGCCCTTTATATTTTAAACAATATTCTTTTCCATGGATGAAGCATTACACATTTTAAATAAAGTGGTATAGAGTAGTGTAAATAATTTTAAAAACCATTTTCAACAAACATTTGAAAATTATTTTTATCAACATTACAAAACATTGGAATCATACCCTAAGGAAAAATCAATGATCACACAAAGGAAATGGAAAATAACAAGCATGATTAACCAACTAATAAATTCACCTCAAACATCAGCCATACATAGCCAAGTGCCGATATACATGGGAGAACCTAGGATCTCATTAATATTATAAAATGTACTATACATGTGACTCATATTGAAGGCATGACCTACTCAATTACATTATAATGCCCTAATTCCCAAACATCACCCTACCAGTCCTGGTCAAGGGGCCCAATCCCAAAGAAATAATATTAACAATGTATCCCCTACTAAGGGCCAATAGTTAGTGCCTAATCTATACTAGTGCAGCAATCGTTCACCAAAAACTTTCTCATCATGTTAGGATGTCATGGTCAAAGCCAAAAAATGGTGTGAGAAAACTATGTCAAACAAGAATCCAGTCACAAGTACATTCCTCACACGTAGTCAACAAACACAAAAAAACTCACCCCGGTGTCACTACAAGGAATACATCCCTTGCCTTTCTAACATTTAATTACAGGAATGTCCAACCCAGCGGACCTCCCATAAAATATAACTCAACCAAAGAAAGAGGACCACGTCCAAGGAGAGTTTTCTTGAGATAATTACTTTTACAAAAGTTCCAACTGGTCCTCACATGATTTTCACATGCCAACCCAATTCTCAATAAATCACATGCTCACTACTTTAAAAAAAACGAAATTTGGAACCCATTTATGAAACGAAAACCTACATTATACATATAAAACACATTCAATGAGTCTAAAGGGTAATTTCATCTGGAAATTGATGTGAAAAAACAAGGAAACCATTTATTGCAACAAATTATATGAAATAAAAAACTCCAATTCAAGACAGACAATTTTACTAACAGTTATATATCAATAATTAATATTAAAACTATGTGTGAAATGAAAGAAAGAAATAATTCTTAAATTTAAATGTTAAGGCATAGAGATTCTACCTCAGGGTGGAACCAAACCGAACATTTGGCTCATGTCTCTTTCTAACTAAGAGATACTGCTCCCCCACTGATCAAATTCATATTCACATACATATAAGGACACCTTTCCCCAATACACACACTCGTATGGCCTTGAACTTGTGTAAGGGGGTCCTTAAATATATTCTTATATGCATATACCCGTCTCCACTCACCTATGTATTCATTTCCATATATATACAAAGGCACACATAGACCCAAACATGTATATTCACTGTCATGGATGAATATACACATAACAGGGAAACCTATATATATATACTTACCTATGCATATGCAGGCATGTCGCATTATGCCCGAAACGCGAAAGAAAAAAGTAGTGACCAATGCATCTTAATTAAAAAAATTGAAATCCATAAAACTAACAATACCCCAAAAATAAAATTAATTCAGAAAAAGGAAACCATGTATGACTCAAAAACAAAAAAAAACTTTTAAAAATGAGTATGTTATGAAAACACTAATTTTAAAGTAAGAAGTTCTAAACAGGTCATTATGTATTTCACATCCTGAATGAATTTACCAAAATAAATTCAAACCCAATTGTTCAAAACAACCTGAAATACCTTTTTTACTAAGAATTTCCAAGCATCCCACTCTTTTCCCCACACACCATAACCATTTCAAAACCTGCTTCAACAGGACTTTCACATTTCATAAAGAACACAATTAGCAGTATCATAAGGAAAACACCCAACTAAATCCAACATCTTTTCATAGGCCAAGAAGGTCTCAAAACCACCCTTATGCCACATTCATTTTACAACATGTTTCACATTATTTACTCAATTATAAAATCATTTTACAATGTGAAAAAGAAACTCTAACATGCCCTATATATTTCATTTCATTTGAAAACCACATTTTTTATGCATTTTCACCACATGTTCCCTTGAAAACGCACTTAAAATTTCCCATTCAGTTAATAAAATATTTTAAAAAATAACCATTACCAAACACATTAAAAACATATCCATTATCCCTTATGAAATCCATTTTCATTACTTAATAATTCCAAAATAATTTCGCAACACATTTCACACCACACAAAAATTCAATAGAACACATTTATATAGACACACAAGCATATTAGGTACATGTAAATAAAATATTCCATTGAAACACTAACTGATTGAAGGAAATTACAATGAATCCTCACCGGAAGGGATGAAAACACCTTGCAAATAGTCTTAAATACCTAAAACCCTAACAAAATGACTCACGCATCAACGTTGGATTTAGGGTCAGTCTAAATTAAATAAAACCACAAAAATTATAAAATAAAAAAATCGGATGAAGTGGATAGCAACAAGGGTGGAACGGCAGTGCGAAAACCATTATAGAGGAGGGGGTGGCACTATGATGCAAACCCGAGAAGGGGAGGTGGTCGGGGGTTAGCTATATTGGCTACAATAGAGGGGGAAAAGGTGTGCCACTAGGAGGAGGTTCGACGGTCGGGTGTGTCGTTGGAGGAAGGCACAATAAGGATGACGGTCAGAGAATTGTTGGAGCAGCAAGGGGAGGTCAAACTTGGAGGGGGGAGGGCTGGTTGGGCAGCTGTGTGAAGCAAGGGGAAAATAGGGGGGGATGGCACCACCAACATAGGGAAAAATGGGGGATTATGGTTTTGTTTTTTTTTGTTTTATAACCTACTAACATTAATAAATTAATAATTTTTTTATTTATAACAAATTTATAATAATAAATGAAAATATTATTATTATTAATAATAAAAAATTGATAATAATAAAAATAATAATAATAATAATAATAATAATCAAAATAATTAGATGAATATTATTATTAATATTAAACATTATTATAACATTATTTTACTCGCATTCTATCTTATCTTTGATTTATTTGTTTTTTTTATTTATTATTACTATTTTTTAATTATTTTTAGATGCAATGCATACTACATGGTTTGGCTGTACGGTTTTCCAGGTCATGCGCCAACAGTGTGCAGACAAAAAAGTCACTCGAAAAGTGTGTCCAAGGCTGAGGAGTGACAATTCTCCCCACCACTGACAATTTCATTCCTTTGAAAGACTCTAAGAAAAAGATTACCAATGATTGAGTCCTTCCCCGAATATAATTGAAAGAAAATTAAAGAATCTCGGGTTGACGATTCACTCCACAACTCACACATGACCGATCACAAAGAGACCATTAAAAATAAGGGGAGAACACGGGAGAGTTCTCCCCACCAAAAAACATTGACTAACATGGAAAATTTATAACCCAACTACACTAACCTAAGGAGGGATAATTGTTGAAATCAAAACCTGAATATACTGACTTCTCCACATGAGTTTAATAGGACCATTGATATTTAAATAGAAAACCACTATAAGGCCACCTGATAAATAGGGGCACCAAAACATGGAACTCCATATAACAACATCGTCGAACTAAGAATTATGCACACCAAACCAATTCTTCCTAAAACCTTGCATCACTAAATGATCACTAATAAAACTAAGAGCAACCTACATAAGGAAAAATACAATTTTAAGAAAAAAAATTGATTCTAGAGGCCACATTCAGAAGAATAAAACTACTACAATCATGAAATAATAAGTTTGTCACAATATCACCAAAAAAAGATGAACTTAAAACAGCATGAAAACAAGAACAAGAGACCTTGAATGTCTCTATTCTGTCAAAAATGACAGATAACCATGAAAAGGTCTCACATACCTCGGATACCCAGACTGTGCACGAGCCTCACCCCAAGACCCGAGGCTGGGGCTCTGATGGCTGAAATATCTTATACCTCACAGTCATACACTAGAATCCCCCAATCAGAACTCCTTCCTCTAATGATTCATGTTATAGAACATTCCCAATTAACATGAATGGTCATAAAGATGGCACGGATTTTGAGGGATGCGACAAGGATGATTGGAATACTAGAACCGGCCATACCAATGGAACATCATAAAGTGGGCCGACGTACTAAGATCTGATATTGACAAAAATAATTCATTAGAGACAGGATCCTCTCTTCCACCACACTCATCATATGGGAAATCCATACAAATGAAGAGAGGTTCCAAATTTTCCAATCACATGCACTCCAAATGCCAACTCCTTAAAGTGGCTAACATATGCCTTCACAAACCAGTAGCCTTGTTAAATACACATGGGGTCTTATATCTTTTCACATTCACCTCCTCATGTATGATCCATTAGATAAATATAGACTTCAATACCTCCCACGTCGACCCAAATATAACTATGATGAGACATCCTCCTCCATAGGTCCAAGGATGGACCCTCCACCAAACCCATGAAAATGTAGACTCTAACAAACTCAAGAGTCCCCAACCACCCGAAGATATGCTATACTCCACTCAAACCGCTTCAATGCCCCCAATAGACCCCAAAATCCTCGAAGGACATGAAAAAATCGATAGAAACTAGAATTGGGCATGACTCATTAACAACTTATAAGGAAATTTCTTGGGGGAATATTGAGAAGAACATGACAAACAAAATTGAAACTGACATTAATCCAAACTGAATCAAAAGAAGCACCCCAAGCCGAGAGAACTATCCTGGAATCCTAAACATGCATAAACATAACCAAAAGAAACACCCCAAGCCAAGGGTAATACACTCATAATTCAAACACATACAAACACAGAAAATTTAAACTTTTCAAGAAAAACTGTGTCCTGAAATATTTTTTTCACTCATGTCAAATTTATAAAAATCTAGCCAAGACGTAAATTCCAAAACCCCACCCATGGAATCCTATGAACCACTTAATAATCCTTCATCCCTTTCTAATCAAATCACTAATACATTTTTCCAATATGTAGTTCATGTGTCCACACACACATATGCAGATGATCATATGGAATACTAAGGGTCACACTTTTCGTTCTATTACCAAATCCAAACATAAGATAAATTTTGTAAATTGAAACACTTTCTCTTTAAAAACCCACTTCACTAATTACAAAATAATTTGCAGGAAATCCACTTTCTACTAGTTTTAAAACCATTAGAGAATGACCCCCTTTCAATTAAAAGTCTTCTTCATTTCCAAAAACACTATAACACCATCCAAAATCAAGACAAAGAACAACCAACAATGAACTACCGGGATGAGGAACTAGTGCTTATACCCATCCTATAAATATGGTAGTGAGTCGCACCCCAAGTAATACATAACAATAGAGGACCTTGAACTGGGAACCTGGGCTCTACATGGGTCACCAATCCACATGGGGTCGCAATGTGACACCAAGTCACCTCTATTTTCATACGTCAATCCAACACAAATACAAAACTCTCAAAACCCAAACTAACCCTGGTAACTAAGGTCTCGTCATGAGTACTAGTGATTAGGAATCGACCTGTGACCTGCCTTCTGAGACCCTAAATTTATAATCTCCCTCTACGGGACACCCCAAATAACAAGAACCTCCTCCAATTCCATTTTTTCACGAACCAACACGGGTCAACCTTGAACCGTTCACTCGAGCAGGCCTGTGACATGACCCAATGGGCGTTCCTAATCCCCATGTTTGGAAGCTAGTGATGGGTATCAATATTAGACAAGTGGGAATTATTTGGACCATAAATGAAAGACAAATAAATAAACAAAAACTGAACAGTGAAAATTAAAACTAGAAGTGGTGAGAAAACAAAGTTTTACATACCTCTATGTGACCCTATGGGTAACCACCGACATCAAATAAACATCGTGAAATGGAAACCGAAACCATGAAATTTGCGGCACCCAAAGATAAAAACAATTATATAACTATAGGCTTGAGTATTAAAACATAGTAGGAATTCCAAAACAATAAATTTCCTATACATTTCAATTAAACAAAGAAACATTAATTTCATGTTTGAACTGTTATATATAAAAGTATATTTTTCACACATTTTCTCTTTAAAATAAAATCACTATCCATATCCCTTATTATTTTAAAATATGTTTTTTTATGTGGATAAACCATTATCCTTTTTAAAGAATGGGGGATAGAGAAAAGTTAATCATTTTTAAAACCATTTCCCATAATCTTTTCAAAATAATATTTATCCCCTAAAACAAAGAGATACATCATAAAAGAATTAAAAGCAATGATCACACAAGGGAAATGAAAAATAAAAATAATGAGTAACCAACCGACAATGAAACTCAATCATCCGCCACAGGTAACCACGTGCCGATATACAAGGGAGAACCTAAGAGCTCAAGAATAGTCTATGACGTATTATACATTTCACTCATCTTGAAGGCATGCCCTACTCAATGAAGTCATAATGCCCTAACACCCGACTGTCACCCTGCCTAGCCTGGTCGAGAGGCCCAATCCCGTAGTAATAATAATAATATAGTACCCCCTGTAATGGGCCACTAGTCATTGCATAATCTAAACTTGTGTAGCAATCATTCACCAAAACTTTTCTCCCTATGCTAAGTTACCATGTTCAAACCAAAAATAGGGGTGATCCAACAATGTCATACAAGTATCTAGTCACAATTACATTACTCACACACAATCAACACACACAACAAAGTCCCCCTCTAGTCACCCAAAGGAATACGTCCCTCACCATTAAACCATTTGATCATAGGAATGTTTTACCCAGAGGACCTCCCATAACATATTACTAAACCAAAGATAGGGGACCATGTCCAAGGAGAGTTTTCATGTGAAAATTAGTTTTACAAATATGCCAACCAGGCCCCACGTGATTTTCTCATGCAAAACCATTTCTTAAGAAATCACACTCACAGTACTTTGAAAACCAAAAACACACTTCGAAACCCATTTATGAAACCCAAACCAACATTTTAAATTTAAACAAATTCACAGAGGCCAAAGGGGCATTTCATCATAAAATTGATGTAAAAACACCATAAAACAATTTATTGCACCAAATTACAATAAATAAACAACTCCAATTAATGGTATACAATTTTACTAATAGATATATATCAATAATTATTATTAAAACTATGTATGAAATGAAAGAAAAAAATAATTCTTAAATTTAAAGGTTAATTCGTAGAGATCCTATATCAGGGTTGAACCAAACCTAACATTAATCCCTTGGCACTTTCTAACTAAGTGGTACTACTCCCCCACTGAGAATATGCATCTTCACATACATATAAGGACACCTAACACCTATACACACACCTGCATGGCCATGAACGTGTGCAAGGGGATCTTTACATATATTCTTATATCTATTTACCAATCTCCACTCACCTATGGATGAATTTATATATACATATATACATAGGCACACCTATCCCTATACATGTATATTCACTTCCATGGATGAATGTACACATAACGGGGGAACCAACACACACACACATATATATATATACTTACCAATGCATACACAGGCGAGTCACCGTAGGCCCCATGAAAAGAAAGCATTAAGTAGTGACCAACACAACTTAATTAAAAATAAGAGAAATGCATAAACATCATAATACCATAAAATAAAATTAATTAAAATAGATGAACCAATATACGATTCCAAAACCAATTATTTTTTTACGAAATACCCTATTAAAATACAACATTATTTTTAAAGAATGAATTTTCCAATGCACCTTTAAGTATTGCACACCCTGAATGCATTTACTGAAAGAAATTTAAAACCCATATTCCCAAAAAAAATTCCTTTTTAATAAGAATTTCCATGCATCCCACTAATTTCCAAACACTCTAAAACAATTTCTTAACACGCTTTAACATGAATTTTACATTTCATAAAGAGCTCATTTAGTAATATCATAAGGAAAACAGTCAATTAAATCCAACAACTTTTCAAATGATAAGCACGTTTCAAAACCACCCATAAGACATAGTTATTCTAAAACAAGTTTCACATTATTTACTCAATTCTCAAATGATATTCCAATGTTCATAATAATTATATCATTCCTCATATATTTCATTTCATTTGAAAACCACATTTTTCATACATTTTCAACTAATGTTCCCTTGAAAACACACTTCACATTTGCAAAACAATTAAGAAAATCCATTCAAGAGAAACCATAATAAAACACAATTAAAAAATTGAAATTATACCTTATGAAATCCATTTTCTTTACATAAGCTTTCCAAAATACTTTTGAAACACATTTCACACACACTATAATTCCATGGAACACATTTATAAATCCACACAAGAATATTAAGAACATCCACATAAAATAATCCATGTAAACTCCTAGAGATTGAGTGAATATGAAACAGAGCCTCACAAGAAGGTAGAAAACAACCTGCAAACTATCTCCAATCCCAAAAACCCCGAAAAATGAGGCATGAATCAACCACGGATTTTGGGTCTGGCCAAATTAAAGAAAACAATAAAATTTTTATAATAATAAAAAATCGGCAGAAGAGGATACATGTGCGGGAAGAAAGTCAAGAGATAAGCCCATCAGAGAGGAGGGAGTGGAACCGAGATGAATGCTAGAGAAGGGGGGGTCATTTAGGGTCAACCTTTTTGGCTTCAGCAAAGGAGTGGGAAAGTTGTGCCGATGGGAGGAAGTGAGGTGGTTGAGTGTGTCGTCAGACGAAGACACGGCGAGGAGAGAAACTGGATCATGGATAGAGCGGTGAGGGGAGGTCAAACCAAGAGGGGGGATATGGTTGGGTGGCCATGTTAGGAATGTGGAAAATGGGGGGGGCACCGCACCACACAAGGAAAGGGGGGGGGAGGGATTTGGGTTTTGTTTTGTTTTTTTTCAGCCTAATAACATAAATAAATTAATAATATTATTTTTAATAACAAATTGATAATAATAATAAATAGAATAATAATAATAAAAACAATAAAAATAATATTAAGAACAAATTGATAATAATAATAAAAATATTAATAAAAATAAAAATATTAATAAAAATATTTTTATTGAAAATAATAATATGAATAATAATATGAATATTTAAAATTATTATAACATTATTTTAATCTCATTTTGTCTCATCTAAATATTATTTTATTTTTAATTTATTATTATTTTTTTTAATTTTTTAGATGTAGAGAAAGATGCATGTATTGGCTGCATTGTATGCGAGGTCGTGAGGTAACTGTGCACTAGCCAAATACTCACCCGGAAATGTGTCAAAGGCCGGGGTCTAACATGACTCTTTTGTATTTTATTGAAAATGCTCAAACATTCAAATAATAAACATAATATAAGGCCTACTATTAGTAAAATATAGAAGACTTCAAAAAATTCCTTTGTAACTAGTTTGATCTACTCATTTTCCAACTTCATCAAGGTCTAGTTTACATGTGATACACTTATGAGTATCACTTCTTTCGATACATTCCAAAAAAAAATTAAAAATATATTTAGTTTATTTACATTTTTTTAGAATAATTCATTTGTCATTTTGAAAAATACGAAACACATGGATGAATTTGTGTTTTCCCATTAAACTCATTTCAAATTCTCTTTTCATCATTTTTGAAAAATCAGAACATAAGGAATCCTTTTTAGATCCAAAAATAATATCATCCACATATATTGGTACTATTAAATCATATTTTGAAATTATTTTTTATAATGATGTCTGGATTAGATATACCTTTTGTAATTTTATTTTGTATTAAAAAAAGAGTAAACCTATCATACCAATATCTAGGAGCCTATTGTAAACCATACAAAGCATTTGTTAATTTAAAAACACAATTTGGAAAATGTGGTTTAAAAATAACTAGGGTTGTTCATCAAATATATCCTCAATTATAAATCCATTTGAGAATGAAATTTTAACATCTATTTGATATAGTTTGAAGTTAAAATGTGATTCATATTAAAGTTACATCCTAATAGGTTGAAGTCATTATATAGGTGAAAAAGTATCTTCATAATCAATACCTTTTTCCTGATTATAACCTTGTACAACTGATATATCATTATTAATTACTATAGTTCTATATACATCAACCATTATTCTAAAAACCCACTTCATTCCAATATTTAATGTATCTTTATGTTAGTAAACAAGTTCCCAAACATTGTTCTTTTCAAACTGAATAATTGTTTCTTACATATTTATTACCCATAATTTCTCATTGATGGAATCATTGATTTTATTAGGTCTAATTTGCCACAAGATGGAATGATGTTCAATTTTATTTCTTATGGAATCTCTATTATGTGTCCCTATTTCTATGTTTCCTATTAGTACATCTATAAGGTAGTGTCTATGAGTCCTCATGGGTCTTCGATAAGAGGCGCTAGTTTGCTCAGGGTTTTCTTCGCATTTAGGTTCTAGTAAATCACTAGATGAATTGTCTTCTTGTTTAATATAAAATTTAGAACATTTTAATTGAGATTAAAAGATGAAAGATCATCTTTAGGGTCCTCTAAGATAGTCCTAGTTTCATTGGGATGTATTTCATCAATTATGATATGAATATATTATTCCATTATTATGGTATTTTTTTGAAACTATTGGACTTATTGGACATTTAATACCACTTGAAAATTCCTTCATTCTTCATGGAAGCATATTTTAAAAAATTCTAATTTTTATTAAGAATTAATAATTTTCATAAAAAACTCTAAAACAATTACAATTTTGATTTATATTATTCCATAACTCATAAGGTGTTTTATTTAAGAGATATCTAATAAAAACACGGTTAATAGTATAACAGGATGTATTGACATATTCATCAAAAAATTAAGTAGGTAGAGAATAATAATTTAACACGGTTCTTGATATCTTATAAAGAGTTATATTTATTATTTTTACCACACCATATTATTGTGGTGTCTAAGGTTAGATAATTTGTGATTATATCCATTTTGTGAATAGAATGACTCAAAGTATTGATTTTCAAAATATTGAACATGATCACCACTTAAGGTCGTATTCTTAAGTCCACTATGGTTTTTTATAGATTTGGAATAGTTAATAAAATAATAATTGGCATCACTTTTCTAAGCTTAAAAGAATACACAAGTGTATTTAGATAAGTCTTCTAAAAGGACATTGATAGAGTGTTTTCCATTTAGACTTAAGACACCAGAAGTTACAAAGTGGTACATATGAATTAACTATAGTGTTTGTTAGGTTGAAACATCTATATAAGATTGAAAAGAATCCTTATGATGTTTACAGTTTTGTTAGGTATTTCAATCTCTATCACAAGATAATTTAATTTGTGTTCTATCTCTTATTAATCCCTTCCAAGTTAGCTTTTTATGTGAGTGAATATTGGAATGGCCTAGTCTCATATTACATGGAAAATATTCTTTATAAAAGGCACATAATAAAGTATTTTTTTAGAATATAATGAATTAAAAATAATATAACAAATATTATCATTTCCCAAATAAGTAAAAAAATAAATCATTTTAATCTTTGAAAAAATAAATGGAATTGTTTTAAATTACTCTTAAGTACATCATCACATAAATGGGATATAATAAGCAGATTGTATTTTAAACCACCCACATATAAAAATTTCAAAATTCATGCTGAATTAAAATTACAAATTTTTTCAAGGCTGATGATTTTACCTTCTGCATTTCCCCTAAAAGTGACTTGTCCACCATCATCATTGATCAGGTTCATCAAGTTTTAATACATGCAAGTCATGTGTCTGTTATATCCACTATTGAGATACAATAGGCTTTGGTTGGTGGTTTTTAAACAGGTTTCCTATAACACAACATTTATTCCAAACATGATTTTGGTAACCATGATATCTTGGGTCTAGATATGTTAGAAAATATAGATTTTAGAATCTATATTTTCCAAATAGGGTTCTTATGAATATAATGAAGTCTTTTAGATTTATAAATGTTATTAGGTCTTGTTCAATGGGTATTTTTAGTATATGAACTTTCCTCACTGGAACATTATGTGAATCTAATTTTTGGAATTTTTCTTTGTCCTGGCTAGTAACCTATGCCATTTGTATACTTGGGAGAAACTTGTTTTCCCATTATATGAGGTAATTTTTTCTTAACCTTGGAAAATGTTTTTATGTATTTCATTAACTGTTCATTTGAAAGTACTAATTCATTATTTTCATTCAACATGTGATCATTTTTCTCATTTTCTATAGTAAGTTTATTTTTAACATTTATTGTAATATAAAGTTGTTTCGTGGTGGAATTATATTTATCATTTAGCTCATGAAAAATACCTTCTTATATGTTATATTAATCATACAAATATTTATTTTTCATCCTTTCCTCATTGTCATTATTTTCTTCAAATTTAGAAATGTATGAATCATTAGTAAGAGACACATGAAGATAATTTTGTACCTATAATATGCTTGTGGTATTGAACATGTTGGCTATGTTAACCTTATCTCTATCATTAGTGTTTAAGTCTCATGAACTATCATCATAGGAACTCCATGTTTCCTTTATGGGTACTTTTTATTTCTTATCCTTTTCCTCATAATTCTTTTTATATATTAATTTTAGAGAGTCGATGTTAATGTGGCCTTTTCATTTTTCATTTATAATAGCTAAAATCATTTTGATCGCTGTATTTTTTTTAAATTACTTTCTTTACATCCCTTTATTTTTATATTATGCTCTAAATTTTTTACTTCTTGAATAACTTCTTATTCCTATAGAATTTCATGAATCATCTGGCTATGTATAGCATTTCATCATCACTGTCATCAAGAGATCCTTATTCACTAGATTATTGGCCTTGTAATTTTTTCCTTTGTCTAGATGTAGTATATTTGAAGTCTACTGATTTTATTTTTGGGACTTCAATATCAATATATCCGTTGATATTAATCTCTTTTTTATACATCACCAGCTTTCCTATAAATTCCTTGATGTGTATTTGACTTACATCACATGATTCTCAAATTGACACAGATGATCCTAAGCATATATCTGGTAAACATATAATTATTCTCATCACGTGATCATTGTATGTCACTTTTATTCCATGTTATTTGTTAGTATTCACTTTTTCATTGAACTTAATATACATATCAGAAATAGGTTCGTCAAAATTAAGTTTAAAAGTTTCATACATGATGGTATTTTTATTTAGTTTAATTTCTAAGTCATTTGGTGTTCCTTCATGTGATATAGATATGGAATCCCATATTTAAACAGTATATTTGAAAGTAGATATTCTATTGAATTCATCATTACCCAAAGCACAAAACATGGAATTCCAAGGTTTAAAATAATTATTGTAAGTAGTTCTTATAGAATTACTCTAATAACTTCTTGTATTTTGTGGTATTTCATATTGATGCTCTTTTATAATTCATATTTCAAAACATATACTGTCCAATTCAATTTGCATTTTTACGTTCCATTAATCATAGTTGTTTCCATTAAAATGAGGATTATGTTGGTAGAATATCCTTCTTGTCTATAATCAATTAGGAACTAAAATTTAGAAATTACTAAAATTTGAGATCTTAATAATAATATTAAAGTCCCAATTAAAAAGTTAAATTTAAAAAATCCTTTGATACCAAATGTGGGTCAGAGAGAGTAAATCAAGAGGGGGTGAATTGAGTTCCTAGTAAATTATTATGTAATTAAAAAGACTAAGATAAAAACCCCTAAATAAAAAAAACTGGCCAATTAATCAAAATAGATAAACAATATAAGATCTATCATTTTAAATGATTTCTTCAAGAGTTATTAGGTCTTAGTAAAAAATATTATTTAGAAATAAAATAATTTCATATATCAATTTTCATAGATAAAAACACATAAAAACACTATTGAAAAATAATTATCAATGAAATTGTTTTTTTATTAATGAAAAAAAAAACACAGTGAACGAAAATAATAATCACGAGGTTCAGTCTCAAGGTGAGACTTAATCCCCTCCACTTGGAAATCACTTACTTCCAAGAAGATTATAAATATAATAAAAAAATTCACACCCTAGATTAGTTTTACTATAAACAACAACAAGATATTACAGAGAAAGAGAATAATCTATAGTTATATATGGTATAAAATAAAATTACAGGTCGCATAGGGACCTCTTCCACAAACATAGTCAGAAAAAGAAGGAGGAGGAAGATAAAAATATGTAATCTCCAATAATTTTTAAGAAATTGTATAAGCTGGATAATAGTAATACAATACAATGATCAAAGTTAAAAAATAATAAACAAATAAGAATATAAAAAGCAGAGTATGATGTGTTCAGTATGATCGTAATCCTCATATAAGCAATAGTGAGAAGTCTATGCTTTGTTGTATACAATTGAACTAGAACATATGATCATAGAAATATGGTGGAATGATTTTTTAAATCTCTTTTTGTTGTCTCAATCAATCATAGTAATGTGTTTAGTGCTTCAGTTTCATTTTTCATCACAAAATGTATATCATCAAAATAGAGGGAATTCACAACTTTTATCAAAAAAATTCTCTTCATCATCAAAAATCGTTTTATCATTGTATTTTTATACTGAAGGAGAGATCCTTCATGAATATATAGTAGTGGATGTTGAAAGAGTTACACATTCATTAGATCATATTTTACTATGTATTGAGGACTTGGTTAAACAATCTATGAATAGATCCCATCATCGATCAATTCATGCCAAAGACCTCATACACAAATGGTAATAATAAGTTATTTGTGACTCAGTATCTGGTGGTAACACTATTAATAATAATTCCTTTAGCGATTTAGGGGACTTGTTTCTAGCGGTATCTCATCTTGGAGGCAGTTCATCCTGGTGGTAATGGTGAATTTTATCCAATGGTGTCTTTCCATAACACTTAGTATAAATATAGTAGAAGTAATATGTATATATAAAATGATATCATACAATATATGAAGTATTAGTAATAAATGAATCATGGATTTTGATCATTAAAATAAGAGATATTAAATTTACTCCATCCAAGTTGGTGAAAATAATATATTTCTATAAACACAATTTCATCCTCTAGTAGTGCTTCGATCAATTTTTATTTATCCCGTTCATTTAAAAATGAATATCCAAAATGAATTTTTTATTCTTGAAGCTCTAAATTCACTTTTATCAAATAAAACAATCTATAAATGATGTCTTTATATATTTATATAAGTATATTACCAAATAAATATGGTTATCCTAAGTAATCCAATATAATAAATTAATCTCTAAACTAAAAAATTAACATTTCTAGCTCATCATAAATATTTATTTTTCAAATTTTTATCCTAATAAAATTACACATTAACCCAGACATCACTAATTCGAGTGGTATGTTTGATCCTCCTATCATCTTTTAGTCATGGGTTCAGGACCTACCACCATTACAAATGTGATTTGTTTTCACCTAGTATGTCAGGTGTGCCATTTCGAAAACTATATTATTTTATTTCATATAATTTTCTAAAAAATGTTATGGAAATGAAATAAATATATTTAAACATTAAAAAAAACCTTTTAATACAGTTTTAAAATTACAATTTTTCAATTTTTAACAATCATATTAGAGGAATATTACATTTTTATTTATGATCTTTTCAACCTAAATGGTTATCAAAAGATTTAAACATATCTATATAATATTTAAATGCATTATTCCTCAACTAATGATTCCAATAAAAAAATTCATACAAAAAAGTTATTACCAAAATATCCTTTATATTATGAAATTTATACAACATATGTTTAAAAAAATTGGTTTTTATGAATTTGAAACAATAATACATCTTAAACCAATTTACCCGTGATGATATTCATAAATTTTCTATTAATTAATATAAAATTTTATCTAAAATTTATTATAAAACATTGTTTTTTCATGATTCATATAACCAAAATACCATTGGTAAAATGATTAAAAAATTTAATTATAGAATAGTCATACATAAATACTATATCTATTTTATTAGAACATTTGGTCTTATGTGGTATAAGAGTTAACAATTATATGGTGGCATTGAATTAGGTAATTCTCCGGTTCTCCACATTTAAGACAATGAACTATAAATTTAACGATATGATTAGATTTATTTCATACCATCATAGTCTTTATTTTTCGACAGTATCCTCTTCATTAATCCATGATTTTCCTCACATAAATCATTTCCTCCTTCCATTTAGACACCTTATTCAGTGTAACCTTACATATTTCTTACAAAATAGAAATATTGACATATTTTCACCATGGTCTCCTACACTTGAGCTCTTATAAAACTACATCCTTCTGTTTTCTAGTGAGTGGAGGAGTCGGTTAAGGTAAATGTGGTTAATAATATTTTGTGATATTGATTAAGCCTAAATAGAATATTATCTCTTCTAATAAATATCCCATTTTGTTTCACATTCTCACCACATTGTCATTTTTATTCAATTTTAATATGATTCTTTCTAGATCTTTCAACTGAAAATAAAATCATTATTTTATCACTAATTATCGTAGTGATAAAACCTTATAATAATTACTAGGATCTCAAAATCCTAACACATTATTTTGATTTTGATACTCCAAAGGTTTAGCCTTGTTAATTAATTTTAATATTTTATTCAATTCATTCACAATGTGTTAAAGTGAAGGTTTGTACTATCATACTCATATTCCTTGAGAGTGCAAGACTAGGTGAGAATAATAGTATTTTATCTAGTACAAGTTATTACTTGAGTCATACTCAACATGAATTTATCGTAGTTATTACCCATAGTTATTTCTCCTATAGAACAATGTGCACTGGTAGAATATAGACAAGGATGTATTTCTTGGAAATACAAATTAATATATTCTTTACAAAAACATTAGTATGTTATTCTATACATATACTCAGTGTCCAACATGGGAAATTTTTTCCTAAAATATGTTTTCTGTCTTCTAGTTCCCAATGATTATACTAAAAATCTACAGATACCAATTCTAAAGACCCTGAACCTTCAATCCATGATCCAGTGCTTCCAACAATTACATTGGAATAACGTACAAGGCATTTAAACCTGATAGATTGAATAGTTTATTAATATAGGTAAGAGAGATACACACATGGATATTGAATTATTATTGTATAAAAAATGAAAAACATTTTTTCATTTGATTATAACATTATTACATCCAGTATATCCTAGCATATCAGTCATCATAAACTTATTCGATTCTTGAGGAATGGAAACAAAATAAGGGTGATCTATAATTCTCATAAAGGGTCAGGTACAATGGAAGATATCATGAATCAATAATTATAATCAATATGGAACTGTATGTAACTAATAAAACATTACATTTAAATAAATTAATAAAGAATTAGTAATATAGAGAGATAAATAATAGAAAATTCATTCCATTTAATCAACAAACTAATAATATAAAGCATCCATAAATAATATCCTAGGGAAAATATCATGCATAATAATAACATATTTATAAATGAATTAAATTCTTAAATATTTTATTTCATGTTTTCCAAGCCCCTGATACCATTACCCTCAAGATATATTCTCAACACAGTTTCAAATTGACTAGTATAAATTCATATAATTAAGTCTACATAAATTATTTGTCACACGAGATTATTGATGCATAGAGGGCCTATCATTTAGAAGACAACACCCATGTATTTATATCCAAATCTTTTAACATATATCGAATAATTCAATTAATTAGTAAACAATGTTCCTTATCATGAAATATCCAAATAGAATAGTGAATAAAAATTTATCTTTATATTTATATTCATCCAAATAAAATCTAAAGTAAAAAAATATATGTGGAAATGAAAAATGATTTGTAAATATGAATATATTTTATAAATTATATAGATATATAGTGTAAATTTAATTTTTAATTATCACAAGAATGTTGATAGTTCAAGGGGAAGATAACAAATAAAAAATTGAAACATGGAAGTGAATGTCAATACTGTACTTGGTCAAAATTAAAATAAACCATAAATAGGAAGAATTATTATGGTTTCAATTCAAACCCATTATATTAAGAATAAATTTTATTTTTCATTAATGAATATAAATATATCAAAAAGGATATTTAAAAATATTATTGAGGAAAATATCCTTCGTATTTTGAAAATGATTTTGAAAATAATTTTCATTGAATGTAAAATTTATAAACATAAAATATTTTTTTAAAATGGGAATATACAATGATAAATAATTCTAAAATTTTCAAACACCATTTTGAAAATAGTTTAATAAAAAGTTATTTTGTTAGAAAATAGATTTTCAACATAAAATAAATATGAAGTTGTATTTTCATAAAAATATTTCTTGATTAATTTAAGTACAAAATAAGTAATAAATGGAAGTATTACATGAAAATTTCATGAATAATCATATAATAATAAAATTAATTTGGTTTTTAAACCATTATAAAATTATTTCTTTCAACAATAATTTAAGAATATTCAATCTCAATGCGAATTAAATTGTGAAATAAACCCTTATAAAGATCATAACATTAATGTGAGAATTATTCAATGAATTTATTAAGTGTATTAGTTGTAAATAAAGGAAAATATATTATAAATACAACATAATATAATCAAAATTTGTTATAAATAAAAAAAATTAATATTATGGAACATGGAGAATTAATATTACCTAATGAGAGGAAATTGGGATGTGAAATTCCTTACCACTTTATAACTATTAATTCAAATCCCCTAAGATTAAATATTTAAAATTAGAACATAAAATACCATGAATAATTAATTATTCATGATATAATATTTCAATGACTCTATATATACTTCATACAAAATAATCATTGTTGATAAATTTATAATATACACTAACAAATTTAAATTTAGGGGAATGTGTCCATTTGGTTGTATATGATTTAACCTCATGTATAATGGTTCTAAGCATGTTATTAACTTATAATATAATTATAATCATTTTTATTGTATCATATATCTCTCACTTATTACATATTATGACCCCCCCCATTTGTAGTAAAATTTCATTATTTTTATTGTTACAGGTGTTAATTTCCTTATTTTATTATTCTTTATTAAACATAAATATTCTAGTTATTACACATTTTATATAGTTATATCATATTAATAATATTAATAACTACATAATAATAGTATTATTTATTTAAATATATTTATATATCATTCATTTGGGTTGGTGATGCACTGGTAGAAGCACCACTTCGTCAAGGCAGCATTCCACGCATACTCGAAAGATGTTATCCCCATTATATGAGTAAAAATGAATGAAATAAAATTATTTTCATTCTTCTAATAAAATGATAAATATTCAATTAATATAATAATTATTTATATTATATAACATATAATCATTAACTTTATTCCTTATCACATCCCAAGAAAGGTTTTGGTGAACGAAAAGTCACATCTATTCATGAGGTGGTAGTCCACCATACATATTAGTGATACTATCGTGTCTCCAACAGAATTTAAGGTAACAATATATATTATATATAATTACTAAAGGGTTTATATATTTTATCAATATCATATATATCATATATAAACTATAAATATATCATTATTATGTAAATTGAAAGGTGGTAAATGGAAGACGAACGATATCGGATCATTAGGTGATTGCCCTCTATACACGCAAAGGATGCTCTTGTAACCCATTTTATTGAATTGAATGAGGTTATAGGTTTCAAAAATAACATATCAAAATATTTTTATTTATAATACACTCAGTTTATTATATAATCATATATTAATAAAAATTGATCGATGTTGATAGAGAAGTAAAATAAAGTTTCTTATTAGAAGACATTGCCTCTTATATGGATATCGTACTTTGGTTTCTAAAAAACAATACCAAATTTATCATTTATCTAAAAAAGTCATATATGATTTTGGGAGGGAAGTTGGGGAGTTATTTGAGAAGGTATCTTCTAAAAAAAGTGGTTTTAATGTGTGATTAATGGTGGAGGGTGAGTGCCCTTTTATAGGTGTCGAGGAGTTGTATTAATGAAAATACTCAAAAGTATTAAATATTGGGAGGTCTAACTTACCAAATGTTTTTCAAAAATGTAATCACAATATATTTTAGGGATTATTTGTTCTATAATAACCTCCTCCATAAAAAATAAATATATTTTTTAAATTTTATTCATTATCTTATAATTCTCCATACATTTACTAGTTTGGTTTTTATTAACGTAACTAAATTTAAATCCTAGGTACCTAATACATTAATAATAAATTAATTTGAATCATATAATAAAATTTATACCCACTGATTCGAAATATTATATATAATTTATTTAATAAAAATCTCATGTATGTGGGAAAGTAATTTTTAATAGTATTGCATGTGACACACATAATCACTACATTAAACTGAACTATGCTAACATATATTTTTCTATATATAGGTCAATAATATTATTATAAACGATAAATTAGTCCATTAAGGGACCTTATTGTAAATTTTGTATCTTTTCAAAATAAATTAAAATATGATCGTTTTTAGGTATTTTTAAATCATTATAAAAATCAATATTTATAATAAAATAACATTAATAACAATTTGGACGTCATTTATTTAATTTTAATAAAATAATATAAATAAAAATATGTTATTTTGATATATTATTTTTAAAACATATTGAAATTATATATTAATATAAAATTTAAGGTAATACAATAATTCATTTAATTTACATCACATTTAATATTTTTTATATCATTTACATTTTCTATTTCTAACTAAATAATTCATGTGTTTCCCTTTTTTATCAATTTAATGTAATTATTTTATCTCTATAATAATTTAAATAATTAAAATAAAAAATATATTTATTTATTTAATATTAATATTAATAACTTAACATATGTTGTTTTTTCCTATCCCAAATAGTTATAAATATTAATGGTAAAAAAGGTTCCATTTTGTACTGTTTTTGTTAATTAAATTAATATATAGGTCACATTCAAATAATATCATCCCAATGTCTAAAAAAATGAGGAATAAATTTTTAAGGGTCGAAATATTTAGATAATTGGGGGTTTGACAACATTATAGGTCATTTTACACCTATTCTTCTATGTGTTACCTCTGTGTAAACTTATTTCTTACCATAGTCGATGCAATTAATTTAATATTTTTTCACTTATAATTTTGGGAAAAAAAGTATCGAAAATATTGGAAATTATTAATTATTCTAATTCAAAATATTTAATTTATGTTTCCAAATTAATTTCACATAATTGGCATAATTTAATTTAAAATTATTCACGTAGATGTGGTGTGATGACGGGGTTTTAAACTGAAAATGTTAAAAAGAATACAATGATCTATGTCTAAATTCAATATGAAAATGACTCCAAAGATCTAAATTATAGAAATTTATATAAACAAGACGAATATTTATTTTAAGATATTTAAAAATATAATTTCACATTATAAACTATAAAAAGGAAAGAGAATTTTCGAATTAAAAATATGTATTTTTCACTATTCACTATAAAATGATACTTCTAAGAAAAATCACAAAAATAATCCAATTATAATTCTGGTATTATGAGTCAAAAAAATATTTACATTTTCAAATAAAATTTTTAAATGATATAAAAAATATTTTAAAATTATGTACCCCAAGCACGACTAAACCATGTTTTAGAAAAAAATTGTATCTCTATAAATACATTTATTTTCCTTTTAATTGATTGATATTATTATTTATAAAAAATAAAAAACTAATAACACTATATAAACTATATATTTTCATAATTTATTTAATCCTATACATACCCTCCCTTCCAACGGCTAGGTAATAACTACTATATTAAATTGTAATATTAATAGTTCATTATTATTTGATAAAACTCAGTCATGAGAGTAATGAAGCCTATAAAAAAACACATTGTTTAACACAACACAAGTTAACTCAATACTGTGAGCATTGAATTATATAGAATATATTGGATTTCTTTAAAAATATTAAATATATCATAACTTCATTCATGTTATGTTCCCTTCCCCAATTTGTGTTATGTGTCAAATATGAAAATTAATAAGATGATATTATTTTATATTTTTGGGGCATTTCATATTCCTCCAAACATGTCACTTTTTAACTCTAAAAAATCAAAGTAATTCCCAATCGATTCCAAACACCAAAATTATTTTTCAATTCATTCTAAAATAAATTTATTATTATTTACATTGATTTAAAAAATTAAATAATTTAATGATAAAGAAGTAATATTTTTTAAAAATTTATTTAGAAATATTTATGATTTCTAGAAGTGATTAAATATATTTGGAAATATTAATGTTTTTTTATTCATTTATCGCAATTCAATGTAAATTTATAATAAAATTATAATCTATAAATGGAATATAAGAATTTTATTATGTAATGTTAATAAAACCCATTTAATTTCCTAATGATAATCTATTATTATATTATCAATTTTTGATCCATATCATGTGGCCTAATTATATATTCTTTTCAATGTGTGAATAGTGGGATGGGATTATATATCCATCTAACACATGAGTTCAATATTGATATCTCCTGATAAAATAATTACTTGAAGGGGTATTTAACATTGTTGGTAAGGAATAATCCAACTCTGATAGTCATGGGAGTGAACTATGACTAATTAAATGATGTAATGGGGAGTGAATTCAATTAACTATGTGACTTTTCCCATTACAATGGTCATAAAATAAAACCAAGAATAATGAAATTCTTTTCTATTATTATATTCATACCAAAAATATTTGTCTTATTACTATGATATATGCTCATATCTAGGGATTTATTATTGATTATTATATACCCTTACGATTGAATATTCATAGAATGTAATGTAATATTTATGCATTCTTCACTACTTCCATCAGGATTACCGTATGTAAAAAAATTTGCTCCTTAAATTATTCGTTAAAATGTGGGCCATTATTCAAATTTTTTTATAATTGGTGTCTATTAGAATTATGTTTGATTATGTTAGATCATTCATTGGGGTGTTTGGTTTAGTTTTTTCTCATCCTTTTATGGATTCATCCATAGAGTTTGTCACATTTTATGGGTATCTATCATAGATATTTTTTTTGAGTATCATTACATGTTGCCTTTTATAGTGGAAAACTATTAATTATTCCATACTCTAGCATGAAAGGTGAATACATGTAATTTGAGTTTATTATTATGTAGGTAATTTTGCGAATCTATTAAATTTATTCCGCATATGTGTTTCTGATGGTTTTTTATGTAATGAAATAAGGTGTCTCATGAAAAAAATATGATAATACTATGGTCACCAAGGGGAATAATACAATATATAAAATATAATCCTATCATATTGATCCATGTTTTTAGTTGTGGTAAAATCCCAATGGGATTTGAATTTTGAAATTTATTGGATGGTTTGTTCTTTGAACTGAGCATAAAAATGTGAATGTAAAACTTGAAACACATAAAAGTGATTTTATAGACTTGGGTGAAGTCCCAAGAGGTTTCACTGGTTTCTCATTGTGTTTTTTAGTTATGGAACATGAAATCAAGGGTATGAGTTTTTAGAATAGGGTATACAATTTTCCTAAATCTGTGCGGCCACCATTAGAAAATTGTGCAGCTGGAAACAAAGGAGAAGATGTGAAGATCAGTAGTTGTGGATAAAATTTCAAAACCATGAACCTATCCTTGGCATTTTGTTGCACTTAGGAAGTCCCTAATAACTATTCACTACATGATCAGTTCATGGTTAGGTTAACCATGCGGTATGAACCGTTAAATGTGGGTTTCATAGGTGGTGGGTGTTGTATGGTTGGAGCACAGTTTCAACAAAATATCAGGTGTGAGAATCAGTTTTTAGGTTGCAAATACAATTTTCCATTAATGAGTTTCAAAAATCATTTCCTTTATTTCTTCCTCTCCTCTAGCAACATGAATGGCCTCATCCATGGGTTCTTCCTCCTCCTACCTATTTTAGGCATAGAGATAACTCCTCCATTCTAAATCTTTGTAGAAAATTTTCGGTCTCTATAGATCTATATCAGTATGATCTCTATTATATTTGAATATTTCTTTTCATAATCATCTCTTGACCAATTTGGTATGTTGCAATCAATTTTTTAATATTTTTAGGATAAATGTTAGTTTCTTAGAATTCATTTAAAATTTGTTGAATTAGACAATGATATTGGATGAGTGAAACTTCTTATGCATAAGGTAGGAGGTCTAAAACTTTTTCCTCATGTTTTTGATGTTTTATAAATATAATAGTTTCACTGCATGCTAGCCTCTTCTCCATGTGTCCATAAAAATGTTTTCCCCAATCTAAATTGGTATACACACATTGTGATATTCTTATTGATGTGTGTTGAATTATATTATGGTGGCCAACATCAATCATAGAAATCCCTTAGTAGTTCCAACTTTTCCCCCTTATTAATTAATAAAATAAATTCATAGTATGCCTTATAAGATTCTAGAATGGATTAAAAATGGGGTTATCTGATGTTGTATCTTTTTGGAAGGTTTTTGATTAATTGAATCTTAATTCATGAATGAAATGAATAATTGTGATAAATCATTTTTTATTAAAAATGGAATGTTTTTATAAAAAATCCCCCCAAATTAGTTCCTCTATAATCAAAATAAAAAATATGTGATTAATTATTTAATACATACTTGGAACAATGCATTTGTTTCTTCTGTGTGTTGATGTCATGGATTTATATATATATTATCTTGAAAATGTACTCTTTGATGTTATTAAATGGATTGTCATTCCTTTAATATAATCTACAATTGAACCAAATCACATTAAATTTTTTTGAACCATTCTATACATTGAATGAATTTCATTATAAATTTGGTATTACCAAGTTAGTGATTTTACAATTGACAATTACACCTTCTAATATTCTAATTGAGACTTGTAAAATGATTTGCCACCATCTTTTTAATTTAAAAAATTATTATAATTTTAATATTATGCTCATGATGACTCATTTTCCATGATTATTTCATATGGGATAAATTAAATGTTATAATTTAAATGACTTATAGAGGGTTTCAAGGCCACTCTGATGGTTTTTTGTTATTAAATTTAATTATTGAGTTGAAATCCCTGGATTATATATATGAGCTAATAAATATAGAGCACGAGAGGTAATACACAATGGATACTAGTAATTATTATTTTATATTATTATTCCTTATATATTGCATTTCGATCAATGTTAAGGGTTCTATTGAGAATGGTATAAAATCATGCTTCCTTATATCGGGTGTCGAGTCAGGGTGTCTCACACCAGTTATACTTGTATGATGTTGGCCTAAGGTTCTACACAACCTATTTATAGTGTAAACATGATCAAAAAACATTCAAGAGTTTTTAGTTGATGACATCTAAATCTCAATTGGGATATAGTGAATTTACCCTAATTAATGAGCACATATGATTATTTAGAATAGATATGGATGATTGAGCTAAAAACGGTACACCCATCAACTAGTATTTCAGTTATAAATCCACTAGTTTCGGCGTAATGTTTGTTCATTTAGGTTGATGCAGTATATAACTATAATAAATATATATCATTACTATATATATATATCCTGACAAGAAACTCCTTCAAGTCATGATCCAAAGTAGGTAGAGCCTCCAGGTGTCCTGGAAAAACATGAGTAGGTTGGTTATGCATTTGGTTTAGTCTATTTATTATTCATATTACATTTCCTCTACATTTAATTCTTTTTATTCATCCATAAAATAGCCCGAAGGCCTTCATTTTTTATTGATTTTGATAATTCACATTTCAAGGGCTGAGGTGGAACCCTTACAATTCCCTTAGGCGCATGTATTACATGGCTCGTAGGCCTTAGAGGAATTCATTTCCCGTAGGCTTCAAACATTACATACAACCCAGAATAACTACTTGGAACTGCTCCCCCCAGCATCTTCATCATGAAATAAACTCTCCACCTTCACATGACTATTTTTCTAGGTTATCCCATGCATGCATAGGCTTGTCCTGATGGCAAGTTCCATACCCTCCCATTCATGCAATCTTTGTACCTTCTGCTATGGTAAAAGCTTTTTACTCATCCTCCTACAGAGCTTGTTCCTTGTAGGTGGTCTGGTTTGTATCTGCACTTATGGTGGCCCAAAGTCCTTGAGGTGACCTGAAGGCCTTATTGGCCTCAAAGGCATGGGTAACCAAAAGGCCTTAAATAACTCAAGGACCAAATCGGTGGCCCGATGACCCAAACGGGGGAAAATTTCCGGCTTCTACAATGTCAAACAGTGCCTGCTACAATGCCAAACAGTGCCTGCTACAGTCTTGCATTGCTCCCTCTATAGTACATGTTGCAATACCTACTACAATACTTCTACAGTACCACAAAAATTGTTCCTCTCCCTATATTTGATCTTGGGTTTCCTTGATGCACTTAAGAGTCATCACCAAACGGGAGGAGTCTCATGTGTATATAAATGAATCCTTATTTTTATTCATCAGAACTATGTGTTGTATGCTACTGAGAATTCATTATCATTCCATAATCATGTCTCCATTGCACTAGGGTACCTGAGTATAAATTTTGTTCACATGACTGTGGATTCTTTCTTGTTCTATATTCTTGTACCTGAGAGATTAGTAGCCGAGGAACAAGTTGTATCATGCGGATATTTCCCTGGGGATTTTACTAATTTGAAATATTCCTGAACAAACATTTATCGGGTTCCCTATTGTATGTTTATTTTATTAGTTATGTATATTCATCAAGACATTCAAGAATTAGTTATATATTTGAATTTCCCATTTCTATATTCAGTTTTTATTATTCTTCTACTTTTTATCTTTCATTTATTACTACTTCCATTATTGAATCTTTTTTATTATGATGTTGTGTTACTATTATATAATGATATAATCTAACCATTATAACACCATGACACCCATTCTTTTAGTCTTTACCCTATTGCGTACGGGAATGCATGCTTGAGGCCATATGTCCCACTGGTCTGACTCCCGTCATAGTAGGCTGTTAGACTGGGACATCCAAAGATGATATCATATCCTTATTTTCCATTTGACATAAAATTTTTGGTAGGTATACTAGAGACTATAATTTTTTTGGATCTTGTTAAATATTCATGCTTGGGAGAGATCAACCTACGTACAGGGAAATGACCATGTGTCCATGAATGGGATTGGGGTTTATATAGATTACAATTACTGTTGATCTTCAACACACATTAACAGAATTGTGTAATATTCATTTCCTAAGGATCAATGGAATTTATGGTAATTTACAATTTTCATATTATGAAAAGTATAAATCACTGCATGCATCCTTATAGACAAATAGAAATTCACATGACATTCATATTCCATGAAATTTACTTTCATTTATAGATTTCCTACTATTTTTATTATGTTCCTTGAATACTATTCCATGATTATGATTTCATTAGCATGTCTGGTAACAAATCTTGCTTAAATTATTATATAAAATGTTTCTTATTTATTTATTATTTCTATTCCTTATGTCTCATATTACTATTCTTGTTAGCTTGCTCTCTATGTTTACTACATGTGAAATAATTCCAGTTATGTTTTTGATTTACAAGTGGCTGCATGGGATAAATATCATGATTGGGATTAAATAGGAACAAGTATTCATTTTTATGGTGAATGGAAGCCTTACAATTGGGAAAAGGTAATCCGTTTACTTGAACCATATTTTTTATTTTCTAAGTATACATAGAGACGTATTATTAATGATAAATGGCTACTATGGTTTAAATTTTAATGTGTATTTGTTTTCAATAAACGTGAGCCAAACACCAACCTATAATGTGTGTGGGTGATTTATGGATTGGTAGATTAGCATCCATATAATTTATTCATGATATATGATCATATTATAATTTTGAGAGGTTATATATTTAAATTTTTCTTTTATTTTGAACTAACGTCCATTGATTAACTTCTAGAATGTTCAATGGGGTGTATATAGGTTAATTGGGGAAAGTTTCTTATAAGATAACCCTCTACGGGAGTTTTGGAAATTTTATAATAAAGAAACTGTTATAGGGATGAATTTTGATGATCCTAGGTTAGTATAACAGATCCCTATTTGGTACCATTTTGTGTTATATCCTAAATAGAATATATATGATAATTTTCCATGATTATGATGTTATGTCAATAAATATTTGTTGTGTGATAATTAATTTTATATAAAATTTATATTTTTCCCCATGAAAATAATTAAATATTTTAGAATTTGATATAATTTTATAAATTTTACATGATGATAATTTGTAAATCTTTTAAAATATTAAGGTTTAATGTAATCTAATGTAATCAATTTTAAGTGGAACCCTAAGAGATGTTCCACATATTAAAACACTTGTGTAAGGGTTGTTTAAAATTATTTAATTGGGTTTCCGTTGGATAGAAGCATTACTGATTTCTGTAGTATTTCACTTTTTTAGAAAATGGATTAAATGATAGTTGTAGGGTCTAGATAATTCTTTTCGGTGTGACCTAGAGATAGGGGTGATGTATATGTTTCTGTTAGGGGGATTTCCCGAGTAATGTATCACCCTTAGAGCTTAAATTACTGCATTCATTACTTATGATTCCTAAAAGGTAGTTTGATTCATGTATTGTTGTCCCCAGTGGAATTCCTAGCATCTAATGAAACCCTTGTTTGGAAGAGTTTTCATGGAATATTTTATCTTTTTATGTGTTTGGGAATCAAGTAATTCCCAATTTTAGCATTTTAGACATTCCCCAGGCATGGTCGTCCGCTTTGGTAGGTCATTTGACCCCATTTACCTTTCATTGGACAAATCAAGAGGATTTTTATCTCTTTTGTAGTGTTATGAAAAATGGTATTTCGATCTAGTTGTATATTTGGTACATCAGATACATGATTGAGTATGGATGATAATCCTATGTGTATTATCCTAGATGTGACTTTTATTTTATATATCAGGGTAGTGCGTATTGATATATTTGGTACCAGGAAATTTGTTAAATGATTGACCAAACTAGTTGATTTTGATGGAATCATTATTCATTGAGCTATTGATTATGTTCTTTGGTTATCTATGAACTAGAGTGATCCGGGCATTAAAAGCCATCATGTTTGTCCCACTATTCAGTACGATGTTCCATGAGGACTGGGTTATTTGATATTCTGGTCTTGTTGGTTCGGGCTTTCCTACCAAATTACATTATGTTGTGACATTGTGATCATGACTCGAAGGAGAGACACATTTATGTTTATGGTGAATCTATCAATGATAGCATATGAGGGGTTGGTCTAATGCTTCTATATATGACTCATACACTCCTAAGGTGGGGAGAGTAACGTCGGTTCTAAAGTATGTGTTAGTACTTTCACAGCAATGCAATGTTAACATGGTTTATTATGTACAATGTTGTTGATAAACACTAGTGGTTTTTGATGAAAATAGTTTGATATTATGAATGATCTAGGAATTCCTTGACTGGTAAATGATGCATAGTTCAGTTGAAAATGTGTTGATAGTTTAATCCAAGATACAGTCTTAGGAATTTTACTAGTACTAATTTGAATGCCTTTTTTTCTTGAAATTATGATTAGTTGGATGGGAACCATTTATATATCCTTAGTGTACTATGGTTTAGAAATTATCATGAACCCTAACTTGATATCATCCTTAATACACTAAGAGAGATTTGGTCTTATGTCATGATATGTTTCAAATTATATTTAGTAACTCTTTGGATATCTATAACAGTTTCACGCTCAACCCATGGTTTTTACTATGGTCTGTTTAGTCCCAAGTGATACTTGGGTTCTAGTGTTTGAACACCTTCGACAGAATCATGGACACTAGCTAGTTTCCCCTCACATGACCACCAAATGGATGCATCTATGGGCCTATTCAACAATATTTTGTGGATGTTTGGATTGTAACATCGTTTCAAATGTAAACATAGAGTATGTAATGCCTCAAGATTGTTCATTAGAATCTAGTTTAATGAATATGAGGTTATTCATGAATTTTTGTCAATCATTTCAGTGATTCTTAAATGGGTAATTATTTCTAGTGGTCTGGATTTTGGTTACCCATTGTTCGAATTGAGGCATGATATTTTTAAATGGAAAGGTGGTGGATTGAATATTGAATGCCACCAGAAGCTAGGTATAATCATAAATGAATTTGATATTTCTAAATTAATTATTTTTTTGAAGAAGGCATTATAGTTCAACTTGTTTTTCCCCAAACGTCTAAGTTAGGCATTTGAGGATGTTCATTCATAGGTTAATCAAATGATTTTTATATTTTTCGATGTCTATGGATGAGTGAAATAATTTGATTGAATGTAATTGGGTTATGGTGAGTGTGTATTAAGAGTCATATGTGTCTTATAGGAAGGTTTTAATGAGAAATTTTAGTTAGGCCGATCGAATCCAACCTTTTCCTTTCAGTGAGGTTCATATTGTGACATCAGATGTAATTGAGTTTTCCCGATTCTTGATATCATCCCTAGAGGGCCTCTAGAGTTCACGGAGGCATGATTTTTGGGTAAATTTGATAGTGGAGTTTTCGGGGTTCAGAATTGGCCCCTTCCAATAATAAGGCCTATAGTGTAGAGATCCACTGGCCAGATGTTTAAGGAGATGACAACATGATCATGTCTACACCTGAACAGTCTTGGGTAAGCTCTACATCGATTTTTTTTTCAAAAAATGAGCATTGGAACATGTTTTGTTGGTTATTTTCCATGTGCTTAGGTAAATATTTGAATGTGTGTTGGACATTTGGAAACATAACCCGATTTATTATACAGGATTTCACAACCGAGGTAGGTTGGGGGATGTTTTCATTTTTCATGAAGTCTTCTCAAGTATGAGAACTTATATGCTATGTATATTTTCATGACCCATGTTTTTAGATGAATTAAAATTCAATGTGAATATGATTTTTGGTGTTTATTAGAGTAATCATTCATTGAACCGAGAATCAGAATGTGATTTTTAGAGTTCGAACACTTAAATGTTTTTTAGACATGGGTGTAGTTTCAAGAGGTTTATCAGGAGTATCATTGTGTTTTGGGTGTGATGGTCCCCGAAATAAAAGCATTGATTTATATTTTTAGGTAACATAGTTGGTCTAAAACTGTGTAGCCCCATATGGAAACTATGTGGCTTGTATAAGAGAATCCAATGTGAAGCACATGGTTTGGGCATGACTTTCCAAAACCATTCACCTAACCCACATGGTTAGTTCCACTTAAAAATTACAGAATCATTATTCAACACATGATAAGAAGATGGTTAGGAGAACAGTAGAGGAAAGACCTTGTGAGGTGGGATTCCTAGGTAGTATGTTCCACATGGTTGGTTCATGGTTTTCGAATCCTGTGTAGGAAAATAATGAAACCTAGTTTTTATACTTAATATATCATTTTTTCCATAATTTGTTAAACATGTTTCCATTATTTATTCCTCTCTTCCAACCATGTGAAGCTCCACTTGTTTGTAGGTTCTTCTTCATGCTCCCTATTATAGGAATGTAGATAAATTCTCTATCTAATGTCTCAATCAAATTCCATCAGTTTCGATAGATCAACATTTTTAGGCACTTTATTCCATTAAAATCATTATTATTACAATATTAAATTGATCAAGATTTAATGGTGAAATCATTATTTCCCTATTTTCAGGATGGATGTTTATTTAATAGATTTCATACAAATAGGACTGAATCAAACCCAGATACCAGTCGAGTGAATCATATTAAGCCTAAGGTATGTGTTCTACATCATTTTCCTCAAGTTTTATTCATTTTATAAATACCATTTTTATGCTGTACACCATCCATTTCTGTGTGTTTACTTAAAAAAATTCAATAATTTAAATTTTTACACACACCATCTGTTATTCCAATTAATCCTAGTTTACATAAATTGAGGTTGTCAACATTAATCACAATCAATCTTTTGGTGTGCCATATTGTTTTTCCCCTTAATAATGAAATTAATAAATTACTTGTATTCCTTGACTGAATGGCCCTAAGGATTTTTTTATTGATTTTCTGATAACCACTCTTTCAAGAGATGAGGGGGAACCCTTATACGGACTATAGGCTTTGGAATTACATTTCTCGTAGTCTTGGAGACATTACATGACCTGTAGGTCTTAATGAAATCATACAGACTATGACTACTAAAAACTGCTCTTCCCTAGCATCTGCATCATGATCCACTCTCCACCTTTGCATGACTGTTTTACGAGCATGTCCATGTGCTGGGGTGCACAGGCACGGTACAGATGGAAAATTTCATAACCTCTCATTCTTCTAAATTCTGTTTTGCCCTGCTCTAGTGGATGTGACCTACTCTTTCCTCCTCTAGAGTGGTTCCTTGTAGAATATATCTATACAACTATAAATCAGGTGTCCTTGAGGGCCTTGAGGTGGCACGAAGGCCATGAGGTGGCCTGAAAGACATACTGAACTGACGGCCTTGGGTGGCCCAAAGTCCTTAAGGACACTAAGCCCAATCTTGTGGCCCAAGGTGAATAGTTCTGGCTACTACAGTACCAGCTAAAGTTACTACTCTAGTGCCTACTGCTGTACCCCAAAAATTATGTCTCGTGGTATAACTTCAATTTTTTCATATATTATTAGAAATGGTTTCTTCACATGTGTAAGCTTTATGAAAGGTTTCTTTTGATGAATTGAATCAGGATTCTTGAATGAAATTAATAATTTAAAAAAAAATCTATATGAAAAATGTAATGTATTTCTTATAAAACCCCTTGAATATAGTGAGCTATATTAGAAATTACCATGCGATGAATATATATTTCAAACATACTTGGATCAATGCATTGGTTTCTTCTATGATTTGAATTCATGGATTAATATAAAGAATGTTTTTTACATGGCCTCTTTGATGATTTTAACTGGATTGGCCCTCCAATAAATTAAAAAAATTACAACTTAACCAAAGAACCTTCAATCTGATTAGTATTTTTTATATGTTGAATGTATTGCATTATATATGGGATCATCTTATGTAGGTTAATTCCCTATTAATAATGAATACATATAAATTTCTAATTGATCCTTGAAAAATTATTTTCCATATTTTGTTTATTTTGATGGAATATATGAATTATAATGGATTTTTCATGCGGGAATTCATTCCTTGATAATTAAAATTGGTTTAAATTGAATGGTTTAAATGAAATGAGTTATAAAGGGTAGCTTGACCACACCAATTTTTGTATGTTATTAAATGTAATCATTTAGTTCAATGACCTTGATTAAATATTTTGGATTCACAAATGTAGAGGATGATAGATATTACTAGATGGATCCTGTTAATTATTATTCTTATACGGTTACACCTTATACATAATATGTTGAATTATGGAAAGGATTTTTTATCATTAATGAAAATCATGTCCCCTTAGTTTGATTATTTAATATAGGCATCTCATGCCAGTGATAATAGTAATATATATGGGTAATGTGGCATGATCCTTGTTTAGATTGTTGACATGATGTCACACTCAACATCCCAAGTGTTGAGTTCATGAGGTATCACACTCAACTTGGCTGTTGGGAATATACCAAAATTCTTAACCATATGGGATCATTCTAACTAGTTATGGATGATTGAGTTTCACCCTATCCATCCAACAACTAGTATTTTTGATATATGTCCCATTGATCCGGGACATACTTTTTTCATATAGGTGGATGAAATATATAAATGTAATATATATATACTAAATCTATATTTCCCAGTAAAAAAATCAATCTGGCCATGAGAAGAAGAAGGTATATTTTTCATGTGTCCTTTAGAAACATAGGGGAGCTAGCTATTAATTTTTTTAGTCTATTGATTATTAAAATTACCAATGAACTGATTTACCTTATTTTAATTCATGGACACAATTTTTGGTAACCCAATAGGACTTATATCAGACACCCTACTCGGGATACTATTGCATTGGGGTATCTGAGTAGACATTATATTCTCCTAACCATGGATGATTGCTTATGATTTTTTCTTGTACCAACGAGTTAAGATAAAATGGTCGAGCTGGAGCATGGGATGCTCATGGAGATCACTCGTGTGGATTTTATTAATTTACCTTATTCATATTATACTTTTTTGTTCTTGTTTCTTGAAGTATTTTTACTTTATTAATTATGTATTATCATCTAGACATGCATGTATCGATTGTATATTGGTGTTGGACATCTTTTATTTTCAGTTTATATTATTCTTCAAATGCTATTTATTTATTTTATTATATCTTCCACTGTTGACTCTTATTTATTTAAGCAATATACTACTTAGATATGAAGGTTTAGTCTCCCTAATGAAACATTCTAAGACCCTCACTTCTAGTTAGAAGCCTCTAGTGTAATGGGAGGTGCAAATAAGGCCATGTGACCCACCAGTCCAACTACAATCAAAGTGGTATGTCAGGTCGGGTTGTCACACCTATGATTTTCATCAAAATATCCCTTTTCATAACCAAAAAAGATTCCCACATTTATCAAGAAAATTCATCATATGCTCATCATGCTGGGAAATGTATGGTCTGCACATAATTATTCTTGGGATCATCCTTTATGAAAACATGCACCTCCCACGTAGTGTATGAATCATGGGATCTACTCCTAAGGATAGTTTTTAGATATCATATGATTATCATATATAAATTTTAAGATCACCATATATTTAATATAAATATAATCATATGAGAAAACACCATAGTTTCATCAACTATTTAGAGGAAAAAAATTTTTTGTACTTATAATATAGGATTTAGGGGAATATAACCTAATATTACATTAGCTATTCACCTAGGGATGGGATTTAAATGCATAAAATGTATTCAAATGTTTAAATATGAATGGTGTTTTCCACATATATTCTAATCAAGTGTTATTCATCTTATAGTGACCCGACCTTTTCTTATATTACTATTACATCATTTTAAAGATAAACAACACAATATTATTACACATGGAGGATCTAGAGGTTTAGTGTCTTGGGAAAACCAGTACCATACTTAACGAATACAACATCAACCATAACCATTTATTTAATTTCTTCTTCTCTAGATTCTTAGTGGAACTTGTCCTCTCCTTAGTACATGTATCCACCTAAGGATATACATAAAAAGGGGTGAGATAGAAGCCCAGTAAGAGGGTAGATAAGAACAATATAGCATGGGGTGAGCATAATCATGACGTAGGCAAAAGATCATGAACATGAGAGGAGCATAAATAAAAGACTTCAAATGTGGCAATGCATAAAAATGAAACATCATGTCTTAGTGGTTAACTACCACACATACATGTGAACAAAGATAGCATCATGTTCACACATAATTTCACATTTACTCATGAGATTCATCACTTTACCCAATGCATTGGAGCGCGGTATAATTCCGGGTGCACCCGTCACATTTAAACATTCATATTGCGCTATATAATTCTGGGCGCACGTGTCCCATCATAACATTATCATTATCATGATTGCCACATAGAACACACATAAAACATGTACATAAATAAACCACGGAAAGGAATGTGTTTCATCTCATAATAAAACATTCATAAGCTTTGGGCTCCCAAAATAAAGAGGCAACAACATACTTGATACAAGAACTATCAACCTTGAATGAGAGGTAAAATGTGATATCTTGAAAGAAGATATCGTTTGGAAAACATTTTTATGGACATAAAAACCAGTGACAAACATGTATATCCCAGAAAAGTAAAGGAAATGATGAAAAAATGATCTTTGAGGAGTAACCATATCAAAAATGGAGTGAAAGAGGGAGAACCCGAAGGAAGAAAATTGGGTTCGAGATTTCCCCTTACCTTGTACTCGAACGCCTCCTTCTCTTTAATGTCATATATAATGACATTATATTCATTAATTTGAAATTCCAGATCCTTTTATAAATTAATAGGGTTCATTCTGGTTTCATTATTTCATATTATGTTCCTTTGAATGACTTATAGAGTTTAAAAACATTGATCGGGGATGTTCATTTTAATGGTTTTCTTGAGCGGTCCACTTGTATTCTTAATTTGATGTTTGGATAGATCATGGGTAAACATCCAGAACTGATATTACATGTTATTAATGATATTAAAGAATCTTGAATGATTTTATAATGAGTTATATTATATCCATGTGGACGAATCATTAGATAAGAATTAAATGAAGATTATTTGGGTTAATTTGAGCGGTTTTTTGGATCACATCGAACTCGTATTAACTTTTCAATTAGTAATATGCCTATAGGTTATTTCCATAACATAAAATAGAACATAATACATATAAAATATTATGGTTCAACCATAAAAATGGTTTCATGACCCGATTGAAGGTAGAAATGGAAGAAGACAGCATGTTGTTTTTGAAGGTGATAAATTATCACCACATGAACAATGTTCTCTTTAATAAAATAAAAGGAAGAGGGAAATGGTGTTGGGTGATATAATATACCATTAGAATCATAAGATTACATTATATTTATAATACTGGAGTTACAAAACAGTTTGGATGAAGATAGGTAGGGAGAGATCAAGAAAGGAACTTGAACTTGAAAGGAAATTAAAGGAGAAGAGGGAGGAAAATTACCTCTTGAATCCTTCACTTGAGAACCTCCTTAAGGGCCTAAGCTTGGTCTTTTGATAAGACCAGAAGATCTTGGATGTGGGGAAGGGGCTAGAGGAGATTATTGGGCAGAGCTTAAACAATTCTTGAAGCTTGAGAGGTGTGGTTTGGCAAGAGAAGGGGGAGGGCTTATTTATACATGAGGAGGGAGGTGTTTTTGGCATAAAATATTAAATAAAATAATTTATCAAGAGTTAGGCTTGTAATAGTAGTTTTTTGGCATCCTAAATCAAATATAAATATAATATAATTCGTTTTAGGCTTTAAATATTATTTATAATTCGAATTCATTAATTTATTAAAAGGAATGTGAAAGAAAGAGAAAAAGACACTTTAAGAAATCACCATTTGACTTTAGGCTTTGTAAAGTTCTTTTTAGGTTTGAGAATTGGATTTATTGTATTTAAAGGAACAATTTATGAAATTTAATATGTTTTGGCCGAAACTAATGTTCTAGAATGTTTATGTCATCATTACGTCATTAATGATGCAATTTAGTGTACACCGATTATGCGAAAAACTGTATTTTTTTACTATTCACCCGAAAATTGAAGTATTTCAGAATAAACCAAAAAATTTACCCCTACAATTTTTCGACATGTAGAATCCAAAAATAATTTCCATTTTTCAAAAATAAATTTCTAAATATTATTAATTTAATATTTAACGAAAATCATAATTTACTTAAAAAACAGTTTTTAAGATTAAAACTGATTTTGTAGTTCTTTCAAAAATTGTGTAGGGTATTATAAAATTATCTAAAAACTATTAGACATTTATTTAGTACATTATGAATAAATTTCAGGGAAATAAATATTATTTTAAATTAATTAATTAATTATAATTAATTATTTTGACTTTATAAAAAAACCAAAAACGTTTACTAAGGTCAAATTATCAATTTCTATGATGTCAAAATATTATTTTATTATTCATAGGTAATGTCACTCTTATTTACTACTCATAAGGGTCATATTATTATTCATATGGGTAGGTTACTATTCATAAGGATAGGTTACTATTCACAAAAAATTGTTTTTGTTTCATTTGACTCCAAAAACTATCTTGAACACAACCGTGTATGTGGGATTTTTAAAATCCAAACATATGGGTGACAAAATTATGTTTAAAGGTCACTTATCACTTAGTAGTTCATTATTTTGTGTTTCTATGACATAGATATAAGAATTGAATTTTCTATTGGAAAACTTTGGGTCGTTACATTCTTCCCCCCTTAAGAAATTTCGCCCTTGAAATTTCACTTTACACAAACAGGTGAGGGTACTTCTCCTTCATTGCCTCTTCTGGTTCCCACAATTTTCAAAAATAGAAAATAATTGAACAAAACATAAGTAAAACAGTCATGAATAGTATATTAATTTAAACAATTATTCCAAAAACATAACATATGAGATCCCTAGGTAAATATCCTTGTGTGCATATTTGTACTTATTCTCATGCTAGAGGTTTTCTCTAGGGTTTACTAATCCTAATTCCCAAATTAACTAAACCTTTCCTATGATACCAACTATAGAGACCCGGCCTTTTCTTACATTAATATTACATCATTTTAAAGATAAAAAACACAATAGTATTACACATGGAGGATCTAGAGGTTTAGTGTCTTGGGAAAACTAGGACCATACATAAAAAATACAACATCAACCATAACCATTTATTTAATTTCTTCTTCACTAGCTTCTTATTGGCACTTGTCCTCGACTTAGTACATGTATCCACCTGAGGATATACATCAAAAGGGGTGAGATAGAAGCCCGGTAAGAGGGTAGATAAGAACAATATAGCATGGGGTGAGCCTAATCATGACATAGGCAAAAGATCATGAACATGAGAGGAGCATAAATAAAAGACTTCAAATGTGGCAATGCATAAAAATGAAACATCATGTCTTAGTGGTTAACTACCAAAAATACTTGTGAACAATGCTAGCATCATGTTAACACATCATTTCACATTTACTCATGAGATTCATCACTTTACCCAATGCATTGGAGCACTGTATAATTCCGGGCACACCCGTCACATTTAAACATTAATATTGCGCTATATAATTATGGGCGCACCCATCACATCATAACATTATCATTATCATGATTTCCACGTAGAACACATATAAAATATGTACATAAATAACCCATTGAAAGGAATGGGTTTAATCTCATAATAACACATTCATAAGCTTTGGGTTCCCAAAATAAAGAGGGAACAACATACTTGATATAAGAACCTTCAACCTTGAATGAGAGGTAAAATGTGAGATCTTGAAAGAAGAGTTCTTTTGAAAAATATTTTGATGGACATAAAAACCAGTGAAAAACATTTATATCCCAGAAAAGTAAAGGAAATGATGAAAAATGATCTTTGAGGAGTACGAATATCAAAAATGGAGTGAAAGAGGGAGAACTCGAAGGAAGAAAATTAGGTTCGAGATTTCCCCATACCTTGTACTTGAACGCATCCTTCTCATTAATGTACTGTATAATGACATTATATTCATTAATTAGAAATTCCAGAACCTTTTATACATTAATAGGGTTCATTCTGGTTTCATTATTTCATATTATGTTCCTTTGGATGACTTATAGAGTTTAAAAACATTGATTGGGGATGTTCGTTTTCATGGTTTTCTTGAGCGGTCCACTTGTATTCTTAATTTGATGTTTGGGTAGATCATGGGTAAACATCCAGAACTGATATTACATGTTATTAATAATATTACAGAATCTTGAATGTTTTTATAATGAGTTATATTATATCCATGTGGACGAATCATTAGATAAGAATTAAATGAAGATTATTTGGGTTAATTTGAGCGGTTTTTGGATCACAACGAACTCGTTTTAATTTTTCACTTAGTTATATGGCCATAGGTTATTTATAGAACATAAAATAGAACATAATACATATAAAATATTCTGGTTCAACCATAAAAATGATTTCATGACCAGATTAAAGGTAGAAATGGAAGAAGAGAGCATGTTATTTTTGAAGGTGATAAATTATCACCACATGAACAACGTTCTCTTTAATAAAATAAAAGGAAGAGGGAAAGGGTGTGGGTGATATAATATACCATTATAATCATAATATTACATTATATTTATAATACGGGAGTTAAAAAACAGTTTGTATGAAGATAGGTAGGAAGAGATCAAGAAAGGAACTTGAACTTGAAAGGAAATTAAAGGCGAAGAGGGAGGAAAATTACCTCTTGAATCCTTCACTTGAGAACCTCCTTAAGGGCCTAAGCATGGTCTTTTGATGAGACCAGAAGCTCTTGGAAGTGGGTAAGGGGCTAGAGGAGATGATTTGGCAGATCTTAGAAAATATTCAAGCTTGAGAGGTGTGTTTTGGCAAGAGAAGGGGGAGGGCTTATTTATACATGAGGAGGGAGGTGTTTTTGGCATAAAATATTAAATATAATACATTATCAAGAGTTAGACTTGTAATAGTAGTTTTTTGACATCATAAATCATATATCAATATAATATAATTCTTTTTAGGCTTTAAATATTCTTTATAATTCGAATTCATTAATTTATTAAAAGGAAAGTGAAAGAAAGAGAAAAAGACACTTTAAGAAATCACCTTTTGACTTTAGGCTTTGGAAAGTTCATTTTAGGTTTGAGAATTGTATTAATTGTATTTAAAGGAAAAATTTATGAAATTTAATATGTTTTGGCCGAAACTAAAATTCTATAATGTTTAGGTCATCGTTACATCATTAATGATGCAATTTACTGTACACCGATTATGCGAGAAACTGTATTTTTTTTACTATTCACCCAAAAATTGAAGTATTTCAGAATAAACCCAAAAATTTACCCCTACCATTTTTCGACGTGTAGAATCCAAAAATGATTTCCATTTTTCAAAAATAAATTTCAAAATATTATTAATTTAATGTTTAACTAAAATCATAATTTACTTAAAAAAACTGTTTTTAAGATTAAAACTGATTTTGTAGTTCTTTCAAAAATTGCGTAGGGTCTTATAAAATTATCTAAAAACTATTAGACATTGATTCAGTACGTTATGAATACATTTAAGGGAAATAAATATTCTTTTAAATTAATTAATTAATTATAATTAATTATTTTGACTTTACAAAAAAACAAAAAACGTTTACTAAGGTCAAATTATCACTTTCTATGATGTCTAAATATTATTTTCTTATTCATAGGTAATGTTACTCTTATTTACTATTCATAAGGGTCATATTAATATTCATATTGGTTTGTTACTATTCATAAGGTTAGGTTACTATTCACCAAAAATTGTTTTTGTTTCATTAGACTCCAAAAACTATCTTGAACACAACCGTGTATGTGGGATTTTTAAAATCCAAACATAGGGGTGACAAAATTATGTTTAAAGGTCACTTATCACTTAGTAGTTCATTATTTTGTGTTTTTATGACATAGATATAAGAAGGGAATTTTGTATTGAAAAACTTTGGGTCGTTACACATCTCATTTTTAAAAGGAAATATGAATTTTCCCACAAAGGACCATAATATATGGGTTGGTTCCTATACAAAAATCCAAGTGAGTTTGACCCCACATATGCTCCCAATATATGGATTAGAACAAATATAGAGATTATTGGGTATAGTATAGCATATTTTCATCACATATGGGTTAAACAAATATTAAATTCTAGTGTTGATGATTACCATATATAAACATAACACAGTATTCGAGCAATAGGTTATTGTATTTTAGTGATTCTAAAGACCATCATATCTATATATAAATATGGTGAGAGTTTTATGTAATCTAAAATTATTATTATCTATTGGAGTTACATCATCTCATGGGGGAATAGGATCTATGGTGATGTTGGGGTTGAAACTCTAGGTGGTATCCTACATACCCTTTTTTAAGACTATGATAAAAACCAACATATTCATGTTGTAATAATTATAACCATACAGTAGGACCACGCCATGAATTTTAACATCATGAAGTATAGAAAATATATTATCCAATTGATTTATAATAAGTTGTGTTGTGGGGCTTACCCATTGGGCTTCCTAGAAGATTGGGTGGGTCATCTAATTATCATAACATGAGACAACCTATTATCATCACATGGGTCATCCTTGGATCATTACACTATAAATACAATTCTCTTCACAAAGGGTAGGAAAATATTTTAATATCATATGTTGAGGACATTATTTGTTAGTAAATCATTATATAACTCTAACGATACGATATCATATTTAATGTCTTCCATATCATATGTTTTTGGGGATTAAAAATTAATCTTCTCATTACTAGTTATGATGGTTTGGGATAAAGATACTAGAATCTTAAAAACACAAATCATGGGGAATGTTTCATGTATTCCCTTGATGACATAGTGGAATTTTCATATATATCTTATTTTCATGTTCCTCTAGAGGGAAAAGGAATGGGCACATCCAATTTGAGGTAGTATATAAGTGTATTATAATGAGGGTTCCTTTTAATTGGAGAATAAGGACTGGGTTCTTTCCATACCATACTTGGTGAAATTGACATGGTATTAAGGGTCCAATATTTTTTTTTAAATGTGTATTTTTCATGATTGAAATATGTTTGGGTGAATGGGAGGCTTAAAAGTACTCAAATATTGAGAAGGTTTATTTTTTGAAAGGATGTGATAAATTATTGATCTCTATGGAGTTTTTGTGTATTATATTGGTTGGAATAATGTAAGAGTGATGAAAAACTAGAAACATTACTATAATTTCTTCTCTAGATATCGATGGATTGGGTTTCAAAAAAATATCCTAGTCTTGTGAAGCCTGATGCTTCATGAATAATATGACTCAGCCATAAAGAAATTTCTTCATGGATGTTGTCATCAAAAAAAATTCAATTCATTATATAATACTTTGGAAAATTTATGTGAGTTTATTCAAAAAATATATCATTATGTATTCACACCCATGGGTTTCTATTTCTTGAAATTAGGACTTTTTCATTTCGAATTATTTCGGTGGAATTAAAATGGTTAAATATACCGAAAATAGAGGTAAAGTAGTGTATTTTTTGGTTCTAGTGTCATTGGAGGAACATTTCAATAAAGATGTACCATATTAATGATGATTATTTTTTATGAAAATTTAAGTTCCACTTAAAAAACTAGAGATCTTTATGACCCCATTACATTAATTATTTTTGGGCTTATCTTAGGAATAATTTACTATATTGTCCTACATTCACATTATGATACCCTCTTAAATTTTATTTTAATCCCGAAATACATACCCCCCCCCCCCCCCACACCCCCACCCCTATCATTTGATTTTGTGGGGAATCAAAGGATTAGATATAAATAAAAATGGATTTTTAATGATGTATCTCCTTTTAAAAAAATATCACGATATCACTTTTCCAATAAATATAGGGATTTAACCCCTAGGGGACACCAATATATATTGAAAATGGATTTCCCACTCTACAAAAATTTACTATTTTATGCACATGGGTTCACTATATTGTTTTCTAATGCTTTAACCCTATTATTATTTTATGAAGGAATCGAATTCATTATGTAAATGCTTTAATTAAAAAAAATTAATTTATAATTTTTTTAAAAAAAATATTCATTACTTAAATAATCATATAAATATTATATTATGTTTAATTTTCAAGATTCTTACGAAAAATATGACTTTTCAATTTAAAATAAAAAATAATAAATTTAATAGAAACTGTGATTTTTTTTGAGTACATACAAAGTATAATTCCATTTTATAATACTTTTAAATTTTTATTACATAATTTTGATTAATCATAATCAAATAATAGCCATTATAAATAATATTATACTAGAATTTGGTATGAAACAAATATGCATAACAATAATTTTTTCATAAAATCACTATTTAAAATGTTTTATGCGATTAATTTAATATTAATTTATGAAAGTTTTATAAATTTAATCTTGAAAAAACATATTTTATATTTTGACATTTAAGTTCAATGTTTGGAAAATATTTATTTATTATTTTTGGTCATTATTAATCGAAATTTCATTAAAACTTTATCACCATGATAAGAGTAAATATGATAAATATGATTAAAAATAATATTATAAGGACAAAATAAATATTTCACTTCTCATTAATATATATTTGGATCGGGGCTTAGAAATTCACATCCATGATAATTATATATATACAATTGTTTCCTTTTTTCCATCAAAAAATCCTTGTATATATTTTCATGTAAATATGATGTCCAAATGTCACACCATTTCCTTTAAATTCTATTACAATTTTTGATCGATATTGAAAAATTATGTTATTTTAATATAAATTAAAAATGATTTATTATCATGGAAATTAATTTTTTAAAATTTAGTGTGGATATAATTACCGTAAATTCCAACACTAAATTAACACAGTTCTTGTTCAAGGAGTATAAAAGTCATGGAAATGATTTTATAAATGAACAATTATGGTTTTTTATGTGAGTTATAGAATTCCATAAGCATTATAGACAATAATATCGTATTAGTGATATTTTTATTAGATTTATTTTAATTTTATATTTATAAAGAGTTTATCAATGTAAAAATAATTGAATAGTTATATAAAAAATGATATTTTATAACAAATAAAATTCTATTAATCAATTTAAATTACAAAAAATAATCCCATCGTCTACCAATTTAATTGAATATAGTAAAACATTTGGTCTATTTTCCATTAATTATTCACTTTTACATTTATATTAACTTTACATAAACCTAAATAGTAAAATCATATTTTTTAAATTTTCAAAAGGGTTAACAAATGTTTAAAATAAATACATAAGTGTAAAAAAAATATATTTTACCACATTTTATGGATGTCATAATTTATTATAAAATTGGATCATATTTTTTATTATATCCATTTGAATCAATTTTTATATGATAATTAATTTATAGTTCTTTATTACTTTATTAATTTTACTAAATGCACATACCTTCAATTATAAAAAGGTTCATCCTCCCATTTATTCCTCACACCATTTAATTACTTTTTCATGGAAAATACCCACCCCAATACCTTTCTTACATCCCTCCCCAAGTTTGGGAATCAATTTTTGGATCAAAATTCAAACCATAAAGGGTTTAATATTTAAACAAAAGAATGTTATTTGAAATGGCGGTATTGATTTTAGTCATATATTTTATATTGATATCTTCTAGTACCTCCATGAAATTTTCATCAAATGTTCTTATATAACCAAAAAGTATCCCATATATAAATATATGTTATTTTATTACTATAATAAATAATTTACATATATTTCTTCCATCAAATGGGAAATAGAACCATTATTCTTGTGTATAGATGAATGCTACCTCGTGAAGTGATATAATTCATTTTTGATCACCACAGCACATGGATATTTATAGTGTTAGATATAATAATTATATAAATATATTTTTGTGTTATCAATGTGTTGGTCAGAGTGGATGCTCAAGAGGGTGGGTTTGAGTGGAGTACGTATTAAAAATATCTATTTGAAAGATTTATATTGAAATCCCCCAATTAGTAAAACAAGTTAAACTGTAGTGAATTTATAAAGGTTGTAAGTGTTCAATTATTTTCTCAAAGATTGACTATTTCTCAGTGAACTTAAGATAAAAATTATGTTATCTTTTGAAACTAACATACTGGATAGAAATAATTACAAACACTTCCTAGTTCAACAATCAGAGTTACTTTAAAACTGATTTGAATTTCAAAGTAATTAGCAGCAAAATACTGAAGCCAGATTAATCTAAAAAAAGTTGCACATAATTTTTAAGAAAGAGGTTTATTCTCAACCTGAGACTTATTATTCTCAAATTGTTAATATATAACTTTTATCCACCCCCTAGATCGGGGTTTACAACAGAACTCAAACTTTCCAGGTCCTTAGACCTTTACCACAGTTCTATGCAGGAAAGCAACAACAACAACACACTTGTTGTCCAGGTCCTCAGACCTCCACCACAATTCTATGTGGGATACTAAAAGTTGTAATGAGTTTAGTGTGAGGATTTTAGTATCCTCTAGTTCAGATTAGGAGGCAGTGTGTGTCCGAATATACATAATCACACACACTGCTCATAATGTAATAAAAATGATCACAGTAGAGCAATAATATGAAGACGAGTTTAGAATTCTCTTGTGTGATGTCAATGAAGCTCTGGAATCCTTTGGATTAAACTAGAGGAAGCATTGAGTCCTTCTCCAGATGTTGTCTGGAAAACTGAGTGTCGTGGTTAGATTCCTTTACTTCTAGTATAGGTGTTCAGCTTTAATGTGAGAGTACTCATTGTAGCACTTTGAACCTCCAATTTGATATACTCTTCTTGATGTGTATGAGTTTTCATAGAGTTATTCATATGTTATCCTTGTATATATATATGTGCATTCTCTATGTCACTCCAATTTGTACGTAGCATTGATCTTCCTTTCATAGCTCATGTGGTGATTCGACATAAGTCATGATTACTTCTGCAGGTACGAGGTATGATTCCCGGACATCCAAAAAACATCATTAATTAATTGTAGTTGCATTAAATGCACAAAATATGACCATTGGTAATAATCAAAAAGAGAAATATAGTTTAGAAAAAATAGTGACTGGTTTCCATCATTAGCTCTTTGTATCAGTGAACTTGTAGTGGTGTAATTGTAACAGTAATTCTTTCATCGGTAGCTGTTACTCTCTGTAATGGTAGCTTTACGTATAGGTAGCTCCATGTGTAGAGGTAGCTCCTTATATTCGTGAACTTATATTAGTATCTATTCCTCGCTATCAGTAGCTGTTAACATTGGTAGCGGTAGCTCCTTGTGTCGGTAGCTCCGTCTGTCGGTAGCTCTTCATAATGGTGAACTTCTATCGGTAGCTCTTCCTCGCTATCAGTAGTTGTTAACATCCGTAGTGGTAGAATAATGTGAATATAGGACAATATAGTAAATTATTCCTAAGATAATTTCTATCGGTAGCTCTTCCATTCTATCAATAGCTTGTATCAGTGACCTTGTCTATCAGTAGACTTAGTCTACCGGTGAACTTTGCTTATCGGTAGCTCTATTTATATCAGGGAATTTAAAACTCAAATTCTTATAAAGTATATGTTTTTTGCATTTCATTTCTAGATTGAGTTATTATCATGATTAATCATCATTAAACATTTATAATCATAAATAAACATTGAATAACATATTCCAATTATATGATATGATCATTTTGATATTCATATCAACTCATTAGAAAGATTTCATAATTAGAAAGTATAATTAATATAATGATAGACATTATTTGGTATTATTAATGAATATCTAAACATAATTGAGATTATCACAATAGGTGAGTCCAACAATCTCCCCATTTTTGATAATCACAAATTATGGCATTATAATCTAGAATAAACTTTAAGGAATTAGAGAAAAATACATCTAATGGAATTTCTCAGTGTGATTAGATCATAACTCTCACATGTATCAGAGTTAAACTATGGAAAAACATAAGATTAAGATGAAATAGAATATTTATTTCCTCCAAAACAGATATTATAAATTTTATCCCCCTTAGTGTATGTTCTATTCATATTATAATATTTCTCCCCCTTTGTGATTAGAAAAAAGAGAAAAATAATTGGTCGGAGCATAATAGAAGAAGAGAAAAAATAGATATTTGAATTTCACATGAAAAAGTTATATGGGGTAGTATAAAATAAGTACAAAGATACCTATCAAATGTCCTAGAAATTAATAAATCGACCACCTCAATAGGTAATTTGGATTTGTATTTGGGATCAAAAGGGGATTCAGGCTTGGTAGGAGTAGGTGAAGGCTTGGGAACACTAGTGATGATCAATGGTGGTTGAGATACTGAAACATTGTGGGGCCTGTAGTGGGTACTCCATTGTGTGATCATAGAGGTAAGACTTCTTATTGCATGAGCTGGAGTCAACTGTAGTTTGGAAGCAGACAGACCAGAGGCAGGCAGGGTTTGAGGTACAATAATAGGTGTATTTTCCACATGCAGGAATGGCAGTAAGTGATTCTTGAAATCCATAATGATACCTCCCCCTCTCTCCGTTCTAGAGATAAAATCATCCTTGTTCTATATAAACTTGTCCAAGGCAGGAGTCAACTCCTTGAGATTAATATCTTGTTCTTCGAATGCTTGAGTAACTGGGGGCAGTTTCAGATTCCATAAAAGAAGCTTTAAATGGTTGGTTAGCAGATGCTTGGTGTATAGTCTTTGAAAATAGTATTCAATTTTGTCATTTATTTCCTTCTAGGCTATAGTACCATCTATATTATAATCTTGGATGGTTTTTCTAATATCCATGGTGTTAGTAATTACTCGAGAATTAGATGAGCTACTGGCACAAACATGACCAAGTTCTTCTTTCAGTACAGATCTAAACTGTTCAACATCAATTGAAACACTGGGTGCACTAAAAGGTGCTACAATAAAAGATACCTTTTCTTTGAAAAACTGAATCAAATTACTTATCAGTTTCTTCACAACTAATTATTGACTACATGCATGCATTTTTATGGTCTTCTAAAAATCGTCAAACGCATCCACAGACTATTTCACTACACCTTGAATGTAGTTTATGTTAGTATCAAATTGAGATTTAAAACTCATGAAGGTATCAAATGAAGCAACATATTTCTTCAAAGAATCAACAGCCTCTATAAAACTCCCAATATTATTTTGACACACTTTCACATTGTCCATCACTTCTGTCATAGAACATAACACAACATTTCTCTAAGAAGATACCAAACAACATTCCATTTTACTTCGCTCTTCAAAAAAACATGTTTTCAATTCAGATTTCAGAGCCTCAAGATCTCTTAATCTAAAAATGTATCAGGCATACCTAGAGGAACTAATGGTTGATCAGTAACTTCCTCTGAGAAAAAATCATAAGACACGTGATGCCTTATAGTGGGGGTCTTATCACAAGAATCTGTATAGTTTAGTCCCAATAAAACAAATCCTGGATCTACAGACTAATCTTTCACTTAATAGGTTACAAAAACTGATCATATCCTTAGAGGTTGCTCCACATCAGTTTGAGCTTCCATCACTACATCTGTAGAAGCACCAGCATTGGGTACTTCCACTTTAGAAGAGTCATCTACAACCATATTCATATCTAAATGAGGATGCATAGGCTGGGGTATGTATGCAATAGGTACTAGACTATCTACTTCAAGAATCTCTTCAACAGTCAGAATAGAGATCTTAATCCGAGGGATGAGACTCAAATAGGTACTTCCCTCATCACTATTACTAGAACCTGGAGCAGTCTCCCTATGATCTGATCTAGGAAGGTCTTCCTCATTTACAGAGGTTTCTTCAGCAGTCTCTCCCAAAACTGTATCCTTTCTATGTTTGGTCACATGAGGACTTACCTTTCCATATGATACCTTTTCATCAGCTGGTCTTAGAGGAAAATTAGGATCCCCTCCATCTTCTATAGAGGTATCCTCCTCAACATCATCATCATTGTATTGAGGTTCTTCCTCATCATGTCCAAGAACTAGATCCCTCTTATCTCTTGGCCGATTTGGATACTCTACAAGGTTAAATTTATAATAAATTTTCTCATTATCATTTACCCATTCCCTTTTCCATGGGTTCCAGCCAATCATCATGTACATAAAAATTGTTTTTGTAATAAAAAAGTTGTCTCTTACAACCACTATCTCATCCTGAGACTCAGCCACAACTTTTACTGTGATCATAAAAGAGATCAGTTTTGAGAATAATAGAGCATTTATTTTTGATTTTGGCCTGGTTATATCATTGATTTTAATCATTTGAAGCTTACATAAATTCACTTTGACACTATTCCTTAGTAGGTACAACAATAATATATCTTGGAATCGGAGTATTGAAAAATCCCCTCTTCTTGGAGTTAACACATGCTGGTTAAATTTGAATAGTAACCAGTTTTCTCCATCCATTTATATAGAAACTACATTTCTTGTTGTTCCATCTCTAGTGAGCTCTTCCAAATAAGTTTCATACTCAAAAATTTCAATAGTGGTAGGTACTGATTTTGAGAAATCTCCAAACTCACCCTCATGTGGAACATTCAACCACTCATCCCATTCAATGGAACAAAAAGATATTATCTTGTCATTCAGTATTAATACCATTCTATTCTCACATTTAGATTTCTCAAAATGAACAAAATCGTGGAATTCATTTACCAGTTTAGGATAATACGGACAATTGTTATTTGCTAAATATTCGAGCCATCCTTATTCCTCTAAAATCATTAGAATCAATTATTTTCTAGGGAGGAGCCATTCTGCATATAATTCCTTCTCAATTATGCTATTTATATTCAGTATGTGCAGGTTCACTGCACTCTTCTTATGACTTGTTCCACTGCCACTACCTTTAGATCCTTAGTTCTGCCTATTTTCACTCAGCACATCACCTTCATCTCTAACTACTGGCCTCTTTACTCTTTCCATTTCCCAATCGAAGAACATAGGGTTCACCAGAAATGAGGTAGTTTTGGATGTATGTTTTAAAGTGTAGACAGTTCGAGGTGGATTGTAATGTGACTTAGACTTACTTTTTAGCAACTAAGAATCAAGATGTAATAAAAATGAAATACATTAAAAATAATAATGGTTTCCATTAAAAACATGAAATCCATACAGCGCAAAACATATTGGTGACAACTACCGATGAGAATCCTAACGGTGAGGTCTTTCAAAGGGTAAGGTTTCTCTAATGGTTAGGTCTGTCTATCGGTGATTTTTATCTATCAATGAGGATAATCTATCGGTGAGGTCTATCTAATAGTGAGGTTTTTCTATCGCTGAAGTTTATCTATTCGTGAGGTTTCAATAATGGCGATGTTTATCTATCGATGAAGTTTATCTAACAGTGAGGTTTATCTATAGTTTATCATTCCTAACTAATTTCTAATGTAACTTAACATTACTAAACATAATGTATTGGTAAATATGTCAGCTAATTTATGTTCAGTGCCTATAAATTCAAGATTAATATCACCCTTTCTATAATGATATCTCAAAAATTGATGTCTTATATAAATGTGTTTAGTTCTAGAGTGAGATATAGGATTCTTAGAGATATTTATCGCACTAGTGTTATCACAGTTTATAGATACATACCAAAATTGATATCCATAGTCCAATAAATTTTGTTTCATCCACAGAATTTGTGCACAACAACGACTAGCAGCTATGTACTCTGCATAAAAAGTAGACAATGCAACAGAATTCGGCTTTTTACTACCCCAAGATACCAAGGACTTACCTAGAAGGTGACATGTTCCAGAACTGCTGTTCCTATCTAACTTACAACCAGAAAATTCACAATCTGAATAACTTATTAAATCAAAAGATTGTCCTTTTGGATAAAATAATCCTAGATTGGTAGTATTTTTATGATATTTAAAAATCCTTTTAACAGTAAGAAAGTATGAATCTTTTGGATTTTCTTTAAATCTTGCACACATACACACACTAAACATAATATCCAATCGACTAGAAGTAAGATAAAGTAATCTCCAAATCATACCTCTATAATATTTTTGATCCACTGGTTTCCTAGTTTCATCTAAATCTAATTTATATGTGGTAATCATATGTGTATCACTTTCCATATTATTATCCAAACCGAAACATCTTAAAATATCCTTTTTATATTTTCATTGATTTAAAATAATACCATTTTCATTTTGAAAAACATGAAATCAAATAAAGTATTTGAGTTCTCCGAAAAACTCATTTCAAATTCATTTTGCATACTCTTTGAAAAATCAATACACAAAGAATTATTAGAAGATCCGAAAATAATATCGTCAACATAGATTTGTACTATCAAAACATCTTTGGAAATCCTTTTGATAAAAAGATTTGGATCATTAATCCCTTTAATAAAACCATTTGAAATAAGAAAATTACAATGTCTATCATACCAAGCTTGTGGAGATTGTTTTAAACCTTACAATTCTTTAGAAAGATTAAAAATTTTATTTGGAAAATGAGTATTAGTAAATCCAGGTGGTTGTTCAAAAAAACATCTCCAATTATAAAACCACTTAGAAAAGCACTTTTAACATCCATTTGATATAACATCAAATTCATATTTTCAGCATAAGTAGGTAGAATTATAATAACATCTAACCTAACTACTAGTGAAAAGGTTTCCTCGTAGTATATTCCTTCCTATTTACTATATCCTTGGGCAACTAACCTAGATTTGTTTCTAACTATATTTCCAGACTCATAAACTTTATTTCTGAAAACCCATTTAGTGCCTATGGTCATGGTGTCCTTAGGTTTGTCTACTATTTCCCAAACTCTATTTCGTTCAAATTGATTTAACTCCTCTTGTATATCCATTACCCAGAATTCATCATTGATAGTATCATTGATATTTTTAGGTTCTGACTTCCAAATAAAGGCTTGATGTTCAACCTGATTTCTTAACGAAGCTCTAGTTTGTGTTCCTTCTATATATATCCTACAACAACATCTAAATGATGGTTTTTATGGGTCCTAGTTATTCAAGAAAATGTAGGGATAGAAATTTAAGGTTCATTTATGGGTTCGGGTTTAACCGAAATAAGACCTCAAAAATTTGTAGAAGTGGTTGTCTTAACAACAGGTTCTCTATTCTTGTCCTTATGGTTTGGAATTGAGAAATCTTCTTCAAGATTTTCAAGAGGGGTCTTAGGATCATGTGGATCAGTTTCATCATATTTTATGTATATATATTCTTCCACACATTTGGTTCACTTATTAAATACTCTATAAGCTTTGCTGGATATAGAATAACCTCGAAATATTCCATCATCACTTTTGGATGCAAACTTATCAAGAATAATTTTTGTATTGAGAATAAAGACTTTGTAACCAAAAACTCTAAATTAAATAAATTTAGGCTTCCTATTATTTCCCAGTTTATAAGGTATCTTTTTATGAATAGGTCTAATCAAGAATCTATTTATAATATAACAAGTTGTATTTCCAGCTTCTTCCCAGAAGTAAACAGGTAAGTCATACTCATTGAGCATAGTTCTTGAAAATTATTTAAGGGTTATACTCCTTTAAAATACACCATTCTGATGAGGTGTCCTAGGGGCAAATAAATTTTGACTATAGCCATTGTGTCAGCAATAGGTTTCAAAGTCTTGATTTTCAAACTCACTACCATGATCAATCCTCAAGGGATTAATCTTAAGTCCATAATGGTTTTCCACAAACACTGAGTATTTAATTAAATAGGAACAAGATTCACTTTTGTGATATTGAATGTATACCCAAGTGTATTTAGAAAATTCATCTACTAGAACATAGAAATAATGGTTTCCATTTAAACTAGAAACTATAGATGGTCCAAATAAAACCATATGAACCAACTCGAGAGGTTGAGAAGATCAATCATCTTTCTTTGATTTGAAAGAAACATTATATCATTTTCCATTTTGATAGGTATTAAAAACATTATTTGTTGGGAATTTTAGTTTGGGTAGGTCTTTAACTAAACCTTTCAACGTCAGTTTCCTAAGTGAATGAACATTGCAGTGTCATAATCTTCTATGTCATTGCCAAGATTCTTTGTGAAAAGAATTTAAACAAGTAACATTTTGTTTAGGTAAAGAATTTAAATCTACAGTATATATATTTCATCTCTTAAAGTAGTAAATACTAAAATATTTTTAGAATCAAATACATTGCAAGCATCATTTTCAAATTTTACATTGAAACCATCATCACACAACTATGAAATTATTAATAAATTTTATTTTAGTCCATAAATAAATAATACTTTAGAAATTAAAATTGAATCATTTTTACCAATCTGGACTAAGCCGATGATCTTTCCTTTTTGAGTTATCGCCAACGGTGACATGCCATCCATCAACTTTGAATAAGCTCTTAAATCATGAAAATTCTCCTATCATATTCTTTTAACATCAACTGTCCAAGTACCATATCTTCCTACAGGAACATTTCAAGCAAGTTTCCTTCAAAATAGATTTAGATAGAAGATAATTTTGGTACCCAGATTTTCTTGGGTCCAAAACGGTTAGCAAGTAAGACATTAGGCACCCATATTTGTCTAATGTATTTCCTATAATTAACAGATTCAAATGATTTTGATAAATAAACTTTTTTAGGTCTATAAGAATCGAATAACTAGATGAAGCATAGGAATTTCCAGAACATGAACTAGCAGCATACTTTCAAGATTTTTGAATAAATTTATTTTTAAGAATATTTGTCTGTCGAGGCTGGTATCTGAAACTAGTAGTATACATTGGTGCAACATGTTTTAAAATAATTTTAGTGAGGTTATTCATTCCATTTTTGTACTTATCTATGTATTTTCAAAGTTTCTCATTGGAAAATTTAAGTTCAGTATTCTCTTTTAACAGTTTAGCATTATTTTCCATTTCAATACTAAGATCGGATTTAACAATACTAGTCAAGGCATACTATTTCATTAATGATTTTTACTTATCTTTCAGATCATTAAAATTATCTTCCACCATATTACAGTATTCAAATAATTCATCTTTAGACATATTATCAACATTATTTGAATCAATTTCATTCCCAGAATAATAATCACTATGCATAGGGGAATTAAGTGTTACCTTAGATGTTTTAGTCATGAAACACGTGTTGGGATGATTCTTTTATTCAGAATCAGAATCTTCAGATCCACATTAGCTATCTTCCGAAGCACTCCATGTTGCCTTAATAGATATCTTATATTTTTTTCCTTGAAATCATATTTCTTCTTAAATTTAAATTTTGTATAGTCAGTCTTAAGATTTCCTTTCCTTTTACATTTATAAGAGACTATCTCATCATCTTTATCATCGTTCTTCCAATATATCTTCTAATTACATCATTGGTCATAAATAACCTTAGAATTTTATTTTCTGAAAAAAATGTATCCTATAGAATTTCTTGAATATCCTGGCTATATGATCCATCTCATCATCACTTTCTGAATCTGAACCTTCAATTTTTGAGCTTCTGAAAATTATGTGAATTTTCTACTTGTACTTGGTCTTTAAGGCAGTAGACATAAATTCTACTGACTTCTTCATAGTTTCACCATATTCCTCTCTTTTTACCTTTAGCTATATTTCATACATCATAAACATACCAATCAGATCATTTATAGGTTTCTTTATAATGTCACATGAATCTCATATAGAGACGGATCTTCCTCTCCATCAGTCTAGTATTCATCTCAGTATCCTCATGATATTCTCTTTTGTTGTAACAGATTTTCCAAGTGAGCTCATTGTATTAACTATCTCATTAAACCTGAGATACATATCAGAAATAGATTCACCAGATTTCATTTTAAAATTATCATACATAATAGTGTATGTATTTTGTCTCATTTCATTAACATTGTTTGTTCCCTAATGGGAAACAGTCAAAGTATCCCAAATTTCATAATCAATCTTAAAAGAAGATATTCTATTAAATTCATCATCACTTAAAGCATTATACAAGTCATTAGTTGGTTTACAATTATTATTGTAAGAATCTTTCATTGGTTCATTCCAAGTAGTTCTAATAGTTTCAAGAATCTTATACTGAGTCTCTATAGTAGTCTATATGTCAAATCCCATTATTTCTAAGTGAATTTTTATTTTTATTTTCCATTGGGAATAATTGACACCATTAATAAGTGGTTGAATGTTGGTAGCTACACCTTCTAATCTGTTGTCCATAATAACTATGGTTTAGAATGATATATAAAGATATGGAAATTTATAATTCATAGAAAATTTGAGATCTTTAAGATACAAATAAAATCATAGTTGGAAAGGTTTAAAAAACAGAGTGTTTTGAAAAACTTTTATCTACCAACTCTGATACCAAATGTTGGTTGGAGGGGATACTAAAGAGGGGGGGGGGGGGTGAATTGAGTGCCTATTAAAAATTTCTATTTAAAAGATTCATTCTAAAATACCCCAATTTGTAAAACAAGTTAAACTGTAGTGAATTTATAAATATTGTAAGTGTTCAAATAGTTTCTCAAAGATTTATTATTTCTTAGTTAACCTAACCTGAATATTAAGTTAGCTTTTGAAACTAACGTACTGGCAAGAAATAATTACGAAAACTTTCTAGTTAAACTATCAGAGTTACTTTCAAACTGATTTGAATTTCAATGTAATTATTAGTGGAATATTAAAGCTAGTTTAATCTAAAATAAGTTGCTCAATAGTTTTAACAAACATGATCAGTCTCAAGCTGAGACATAGACCACTCAAATAGTTTATATATAACTTTGATCCAAACCCTGGATCGAAGTTTACAATTGTACTCAGACTATCGTGGTCCCCATACCTCTACCACTATTCTACTTGGGAAAGAAACTACAACGACACACAAGTTTTCCAGGTCCTCAGACCTCTACCACAGTTCTATGTGGGATACAGAAAGGTGTAAAGAGTTAGGTGTGAGGATTTTAGTATCATCCAGTTTTGCTTAGGATTCAGTGTGTGTCTCAACAGACATAAGCACACACACTGCTCCTAATGTAATAAAAAAGATCACAATAAAGAAATAATATAAAGATGAGTTTAGAATGATCTTGTGTGATGTCAATGTAGCTCTAGACTCCTTTGGATTGAAGCAGATAAAGCTTTGAGTCCTTCTCTATAAGTTGTCTAGAAAACAGAGTGTTGTGGTTCTTTTCCTTTACTTCCAGTATAGGAGTTCATCTTGAATGTGAGAGTATTCCTTGTAGCACATTGAACCCCCTATTTAAACTTCTTTTCTTGATGTGTATGAGTGTTCTTAGAGTTCTTCATGTGTTATACTTGTTTGTCTCTATTTGAATTCTCTATCTCAATCCCATTTGTATGTAGCTTGGATCATATTTTTATAGCTCATATGGTGGTTCGACATAAGTCATGATTACTTCGATAGGTATGTGGTACAATTCCCTGACATCCAACAAACATAATTAATTAATTTCAGTTGCATTAAAAATACAAAATATGACTATTGATAATAATCAAACAGAGAAATATAGTTTAGAAAAATAGTGACTAGTGTCCATCGATAGCTCTTTGTATTAGTGAACATGTAGTGGTGGACTTCAATAGTTGTGTCTTGTATTTGAAGTTGTTTCTCACTGTAATGGTAGCATTATGTATCAGTAGCTCCATGTGTAGCGGTAGCTCCATATATCGGTGAACATATTTTGGTAGCTCTTCCTTACTATCATTAGTTGTTAACATCAGTAGCAGTAGCTCCTTGTATCGGTAGCTCCGTTGGTCAGTAGCTCTTCGTAATGGTGAAATTATGTCACTAGATCTTCCTCATTATCAGTAGATGTTAACATTGGTAGTGGTATCTCTCTCTATCAGTATCATCCTCTATCAGTAGCTTTATTCTACCGGTATATTGTTTCAGTGACCTTGTCTATTAGTATACCTAGTCTACCGATGTCCTTTTCTTATCAGTAGCTCGGTCTGTATTAGTGACTTTAAAAATTCAATTCTTATAAAGTATATGTTCTATTCATTTCATTTCTACATTGAGTTAGTATCATAATTAATCATCACTAAACATTTATAATCTTTAATAAACATTGAATAACACATTCCAATGATATGATATGATCATTCTGATATTCACATCAACTCATTAGCATGATGTAATAATTGGAAAGTACAATTAATATATATATATATATAGACATTATTTGGTGTTAACAATGCATATCTATACATAAATCATATTATCAAAAAAAAGTGAGTCCAACACAATGAAATAATTAAAATTATAGATTGATAATATACCATTTTATAATTGTTCCATTCTTTCAAAAATGATAATGTCATTCGAGCGTACATGTGGACTACCGCCTCCACTAAAATATTTGTCCAGCTTAACATGGTCCTATCACATGGATTCATTATATAAGTGGTAATTAATGAAATAATATTATATTTATCAGATAAAAATATTTTTTAAAAAATAAAATAACACATACATTTATCTATCAACATTTTTGGAAAATAGAATGGTCACACAAACTTACGTATAACCTACCTTGTCCATGATTGTAACGTACTTCATTTTTCAAAACCATCATTAATGTATTTATTTAAAAGTATATTTGATATAAAAATTATTATTATTTCATCATTATTATTCTATTAATGATGGAATAAAGATATCGTTGACTGTAGTGAACTTAACAAATTATTTTTTGATCATATTTTTTGAACATCATCAAAACACCCAATGTGAATTTAAATTATTATGTAATTTTATATAAAAAGAAAAGAATAATAGTTAAAATCATGATTTTTTTAATACAATAAAATTTTAAAATAATTATATTACTGATTGTGATTAAGAAATATTTGTAATTATTCAACCATAAGGAAAGGAATAGTTTACATTTAAACATAATTTAAAATTATTAAAATAGTTATTTTCAAAATATTTTTCTTACATGTATATATTCATAAAATAGCTTTTTTGGAAATTGTTATCGAAATAAATGAATTATACAAGAAAAATTTCATCATTCTTTAATTCCCTTAAGTTTCTTCAACAGTAATCCTTTTATTTATATTATGTGAATCATTTTGAAAAATGGAAAAAATTAATGTTCTACATGAATCTATACAACATCAGAATTATTTCCCTCCATTGTCAATATTATCTTAATTTTGGAATAAATTAAAATATTTTTCTTCATTGAAATACTCTCTAACTCTTTCTTCTAGGTATTTTCAAAAAGTGTTTAAAATTTAATAGACATTTTAATATCTTGAAATGATTTCTTATTGGTGAAAGGAAAATATTTGCGATTGTTGTGTAAAAAAATTCTTGATTTCCTTTTTTATGATTATGTTATATTTCCTGAGAATTGTTTATTTTAATGATTTATCCTATTTTAAACCATTGATATCTGTTTACACTATATCCAAGTAATTAATGAGCTTAATATATCTATCTAAATAAATGGGTAATGGGAAATAACTTAATACTTATAGGATTCACCTAAAAGACTATTTGTATTTACCATGTAGGATAAAATATTTTCATTATTGATAATATGTGTATTGTATAATTGATGTAAAAATTTACCTATTTTAGTTATCTACACTTTCTCTGGGTTTTTATAAATCTCATATGCTTTCACAAGGAAAGATATTATGCTTAAGATTAAAATAATTATTATGATATTTTAGAAGGGTGAAATGTATAACTTTTTCAAAATATTATAAAGAGTCTTTTATTATTTCAATTAAACCATTATGTGATTAATTTTTCCATTATGGTTCTTTATGAAATTTTTAGTGATAATATTTAGGAATGAAATTTTGTTTATTGGGATTAAAATTGAAATTTTATATCAAGGTTTACTTAAACAAATATAAATTTTTATGATAAATCATATACTAAATGGTTTCATTATTTATATTTATATGTATCATATTATGATAGTTGTACTCAAAATATTTTTAAAAATGATTTTATTTGGGATTCAAGCGAGTTTATGGATTATGATGAGGTTAATATAAAAACTGCGAAGATCTGATGGGAAAATAAAAATCAATATATCTTAGTCTTTTGTAGGAAAAATGAAAACTGAGTAGAATCATTAACATTGTGATGTAATATTTATGCTTGTATGTTTAATATCATAATTATTTAAGACACTATAATTAGTATCTTTCGAGAAATATGGGAAAAATTATTCTATATGAAAACATTTTTATGGATTTTTATGTTTATGTGATTATATTTGGTATCAATTAAAACAATTAGATAATTCTAGATGATATGATAATATATATAAATACCCTTAATAGTTTCAAATTTATGGTTATTATAACATAGGATTATAATGTAAACATGTTACATTATCTAAAAAAATGTATGTTCAAAATGGTTTTCCATAGAGGAAATTTGGAATCTTATGTTGGAAGGAACCAAGAGAACAATATCCTTCCAAATAAAAAACCTAGAATGACTGGAATTGCAACTAGGAAGTTTTTATTGTTGTGATATCTGAATTTACATAGAATATTTATTAGGGTGTCAAATATGCTATAAAATAACCATATCTATCATAGTGCAACATGTCAATAGTGGATTATTTTATTTGATATATGCCTCCATAATCTAGTGGACATTTAATATTAGTTATAATAGAGTGACCCATTAATGATCAATATGTGACAGTCAAAGTCTTGAATAAATCATATCATAAAAATTTAACTCTTATTATTTACTATATTGAAGGTGAATCATATCAATGCTTGTGAGTAATTATTAATAATATCGAAAGAGATGAGATATTTATCATGGAATGAAATACACTTTTGAATATTTTACATGCAAAGTATTTTACTAATGTTATTTTACATTGGATCAAAATGACATTCATGGTACTAAGAATGAATGGGTAATATCCAGTGATTCCATACGAATAAAACATTTCCAGATTGAAATAGTATAATCCAAATTGTATTTGGATTATTGATAGTAAAATTAATGAATTTTATTCTGAATTAATTCCCTCATACTGAAGAGAATTGGTCTCTAAATAATTTAATTGTTATGATCATAATGTTAATTATTTTTAGACGGTGAAAATATCGTTTAATTATGACCATGAATTAAATGAAAAAAATATATAACATGAGATCAAGGTGGAAGGAAAATTGGATGAATACATCATGGAAATATAATGCTCATAAAATCATGTTTTCAATTTGTGAAAAGTATTTTAAAAAGAACTCTGGTTATTTCCTTATGAAATCAAGAATGTGCATCAATTATAGTAAAAAATAGAATATATATCATCATTGAAATAGAGAATTTATTTTTCGTGGTGTGCCTAAATTTTATAAACATATATTATTATTATTTTAATGTAATTTTTTTAGTCTTTATTTTGATGTTTGATAGATGAAGTGGACAACCTATTATATAAATAAATACTTTATTTTAATGTTTGTTGTGAAATACATTGATGCTAAATATATACATATTGTGAGATCACGAGAAATGGTAATTGAATCGTGTCTAATTTATATTCATTATACTAATATCCTATTTTAATCAAAATCTACACATTATATAATTTATATGAAATTTTCTTGTAAAATGAAATTATCATAAACAAAAATGTTTTCTTAAGTTTTGGAAAAACCCCATGGGGTAATATTAAAGAAACATGAATTTACAATGAAAATATTTATATATTATTTTGAATATTCTTCAAGATAAATCATATTTTTATTCCCATTATATAATTTGATGATATTATGGGACTGGATATTATTTTAATTTATAATTATAGGAAAGAATGCATAGCCATATATCTTATTCCCTATTCTGAGTGTAGATTTTTATAATCGAATGAATTAAATCCTTTGATAATATTTCAAGAAGATGAGAAACTATTATGATATTAAAATTAATGCTACCTTTATCATATTATTGATAATAAGTAAACTTTTCCTATTAATTATGTTATTATAGTATTTGAATATAGGGATTTTATCCTTGAGGAGTTAACAAGTATTCTACCATATCATGAAGATGAATTTACTTTTCAATTACTACCTGATTCTAATCCATTCTCAAAACTCCCTTAACGAATGGCACAATAAGAACATCTCATATTGAAAAAAAATTGTAGGAGATGTTTTATAAAGATTTCATTCATCATATAACTTCACCTTGGTGTTCACGTATTCTATTTTTATAAAAATAAATATCGTCACCTATAGTTTTTCATTTACTGTAAATTATTAAATAAGATCACAATTATCATTGTGTATTTGCATCCCTATATTGATTATGTTTTAGAATAGCTACAATGATATCTTTTTTTATTTATTTTGGATATAAGGAATGAGTAACATCATCTTAAGGAGAAGGGAGATGAAATTTTAATGATAAGGTTCCATACTAGGTATTAATATTATGATTTTCTAGTTATTCTATTTGGGATTAAAAATTATTCCTTATATTTATGGACCATATGAAATTATTTTCCCATTAATTTATTTATATTATTATAGTTCTGTTCATTGATGATATTTATTTTATTAGAAATTTTAATGATCATAATAAAAAAATCTAACTTTTTTTATTCAATCCTTATATAAATATATTTTATGTATAAAATATATTATATTTGATTTTTTTAATAGAAGACTTCATTCCATTGACATATCATTATTAATGGTGTCATAAGCTTTTATCATATAAAAACTAAAATTTATGATGAATAGACATGGCTGAGATTTATAAATTAGTAGTTTTCTTGCCTTAGTTTTCAATTATCATAATTTTTCCAAAAACATTATACAGTTATCCAGACCACTAGGTAATTCAAAAATAAAAGGCATTATGATCATTTGTTAAAGGAATTTTATTTATATTTCATGAAATTGAATATTATACTTGTGAATGCACTACTTTTTCCCTTATCATCCAGAAATATTCATTCTTCAGTATATATGAATGCTTAATTTAAAAAATGACTTTATTTTAAGTTTGATAGATTGGTTAATTTCTTTTGATTGACATCAATTTAAACCTCAAGATGAAAAATACCCCAATCAAGACCATGAAGTAACATCTATTGTGTATTATTTATAATTTTAGTGACATCTTTTTTATGGATTAGTGTATGACATATATATTTCTCATTAAAGTATAAAGTATTTATTGACATAAATATAGTTGAACACGATATTTAGGATATGAATTGAAATTATTAATTTTTATGAGTACAACATTATATATAATATAACTAAAGAAAAATGAGGAGTGTATTATTTTATTTTAGAATATAATTATACATTAACCATGATGCTTCTAGTATAAAGACCATTAGATATTGATATGTTGAATTTTGTCTTATAAAAAATGCATACAAGACCTAAATCAATTTTTTTAGGAATTATTATCATCACTATTGTCAAATATGAATATTCAATCATAGAGAGAAGATAATGTTTTTCATGAAAATCTCTAATTGGTTAATAAATCAATGTTCCATGAACAGAATATTGAAAAAAAATCTATTTTGATATGTATAAAAATATTTTGTGATTCATGTGAACATTAGTTTAATAAAAAAAACTAATTTTTATCTAAATGTACCAATATATATTTATTCATCATGGATGATTCAAATTATATAGGGACATTCAAGATCATTTTCTAGGGGACGGAATAAAGAAAGATATTTATTACAATACTATGAAATGCTGAAATTATGAACATGTCAAAATATAAAAACTATTAGAAAATTTATTCATTAATATCTTCGTCATCCTGAGTGGAAATGGGAAAATATATCTATGGATTTTTTGGATAGATTAACAACTAATGTTTTTGTTAATAATGAAATGTTTGTAATTAGTAACAGATTAACAGAATCTGCTCATTTTTATCCCATTGGATATAATATATCATGGATCAACTTTATCAGTAATTTTATAAATTCATAATTAGAATAAATATAGTACCTCTATCATTTTTTTGTGACTATAATCCCAATATTAACATGATTATATTATAAATTCATCAATATCCATTAATTAATAAATTTAATTTTTGTACAACTTTTCATTCACAATGTGATAGAACACTATAAATATTGATACATACTTTGGCAGGTATTCTTTAATCTTATTCGATGAAGTTTCAAGGGTGTTGGTATCAAAATAACTGTTTTTCTAGTATTCTAATAATGGTAGTTTTCATTATTTTATATAGATTGTTCCCTTTGATGAAATATATGGAAGGAGGTGAAAAAATAGAATTAATTTGGTTAAATTTAGGGAAAGAGAATTGTTGGGATATAAATTTTGGAAAATAGTTATAGTGAAGATGTAGATTATTTATCTCCAAAAAATCATGGATCAGATCATGTATATTGATTATGCATATAACATAATGAATTGTCATTTTTTGTGTAAGTGATCATATTTTCCAAAATGTATCTCCTGAGAAATGTTTTGTGTGTTTTTGTAAAATGGTAATTTTATGTTTATGGTTAATTAAACTATATAAAATAGAAATAATGTAGTAATAGTTTCTTATCAGCTTTCAAGCCTCAATGTTTATCTCTCATATATTATATATGTAGTGTTACATTATAAAGTAAACATGTACATGTTTCATCTCTTTTTTTGAGAAGTGATATTTTTCAGTTGGAAGAAATCCAATAAAAAATGAATAGATTATCCAAATTCTATTTCTAATCGAGTGGGTTTTATATAATAATGATATTAAATAGGTTATGGTTTTATGTCAAAACCATATGATTATTGAAGTAACATTTGAATCAGAAGATTCTTTAAAGTAAAAATATCCCCACTTATTTTTGTAATAAATAAAACTATGAGGACATAGTTTCCAAAAGGATGATGAAAAAAACATCCAATATAATACTAATAAGAAATATCTTTCATGCTATAGTAAAATTCAATTTTTTATTTTAATGATATATATTTAATATATGAGAAATAATAGATTATCTAGTAAAAGTGATGATGTTTTTTCCTTTGTAAATTTTTTTTAATATATTATATCATTTTTAAATAATTGGTTTCAGAATATTAAGATATTAAATTGAATAAATTAACATCATTTGTTAAATTATCATATCAAAACTTTCTCTTGGTGATTTTGTTGTGAATTTTCTCAAAATTTTGAGCACTCAATAAATAGTAAAAACAATAATATATACTAGTAATTGAATTTTAATTTCATGTATTTATAAATAAAAATTGTATTTTTGATATTTTATTAATTATCATAATTTCATTCTGATTTAAAGAATCCAATTATAGTCTCTTTATTTAATTTTATACATTAATTTTTTATAAATAATTAATTCTTTAAAAGGAATTAATCTATAAATTCAAATTAAATTGTTTCTTCATGATAAATTTAAATTTAAATTATTCTACTATAAGAATTTACATTTTGTAAAATGAATTCTAATTTTAAATGAGGAGGTGTCACATTTTTATATAAGCCCCTTTTATGTTTTTCCATTATGTATAATAACTAGGGTAAATAATTATCACTTAGGGAAGGGTAAGTCAGGTAAATAATGTTAAAAATAATTTTATAAAGAAAAAAATAAACCTAATAATTTTGGTTAATTTTATTATGATTAGAATTTTACTATACTGTTCTAATATTCAAATATATGGAAATTTTTGGGAATTTTTCATTAAAAATTACATATATATTATTTTAGATAAATATAATGAGAAAATGTCACTATATTGAAATTAATATTTATAATATTTTTTTATATTGAAAAAAATTCCATTAATTGAAATAATTTAAAAATTACGATTGTAATTTGTTTATAAATTTTTATAAGAACATAATTACCATAAATGGTTATACAACACCAAACACTTCTTGTGAAAGGTGTATAAATTTCGTTGAAGTGATTTAAAAATAATAAAAGTAATATTGTTGTGTGGGTAATTGTATTCCTAAAATATTATAGATGAAAATAACATATTAGATATATTTTGATGGATTATATTCTAATTTCATTAATTTAATGTTGTTTCCATTGTAAAATTAATTTACTATTTCCAAAAAATGAAATTAATGATATATTATAATAAATGATACTTTATTAAATTATTTATGAATATTAAAAACACTATATTCATCCATTTTAATGATATTGGGATTAAAATATCAACTATGGCCCCTTTATATTTCATTTTTTCTTTAATAGTTCCATTCATGACCCGTATGAAATAAAAACTCACTGATAAAAATGTAATTTTCAAAAGTGCTAATTGGGATTATAACAATGAGATAATGATAAACACATAATATAAAAATTTAGAAACATTATTGGATGAGTTTACATGGACCCAAAATAATCAAAAAGATTAATTATATAATTTAGATTCATTTTTTTAAAAATATTTTATATTAATTTAATATAATATGTTATTACATGAATTCACCTCCATTCACTTATAAAGGATACCCCCATCTCATCTCTTACTCAAACAATTTTATGACTCTATCATAGCTATTTATTTCATAAATCCCAATCTAAACTCCCTACGCATGTCCTCTAATTGTGGGTTTGATTAGAATACAAACATTAAAGTGTTTCACATGTATGGAAAAGGTTGTTTCCATAAATACATGTATAATTATAAATTGATTTATTTTGATTTATTTATTATTCGACATCCATAAAATATTATTTAATAGTTTTTATATAATAACATTTTTATCATACATATAATTATATTTTATTATATTGATGGATTAATATTTTTACATTATTTCTACTATAAAATAAGAAATTAAACCATCAATCATGTGTATAATAGACTACTTCCTTATGAATGATGTAATTTATTTCCATATATTCCTATAATGGTTGTTTATAGTGATGGATTTGATGTGTGTGTGTATATATATATCGTGTTTATGTAATAATTATAATTAAATAAAAGTAATATATCTCTTATTTTCTTACCATTTGTTCAATTGAATAATGATATAATTGTTTGTTTGTATGTGTAGACTACCACCACCATAGAGTGATGTAATTCATTTTTAATGGACACCTTCCATGAATGATATATATATAAATATTCATATATATATATTAGTAATTAAATAAATAATAATTAATCATTCTATGATGATTAAATTATACTTATCTTCTATGCATCACGTTCATTGAAAAAAGAATGTGTTCCTACTGCGTATGAACTACGATCTCTACAATTGTAATGTAATTAATTTTTCATAGAAATTTATCATGTCTAATTTTAAAATTATAATTTATATTTAAATATTATATTTATCTAATTATTATTGTTCTATTGATGATGGAATAATGTCCTATTATACCATATTAAACTTACTAAAGTCATTTTGGGCATAGGATCTGAATATCATCAATACATCTAACATGAAGATAATTATAAATATAATTGAATTTAAAATCGAATTATAATAAAAAGGAATGATAAATTTTTAAAAGGATCAATAGTAAATAATTACTATATGTTTATTATTCATAATGATAATGCAATATACATGACATGTTATCTCAAGGTAATATACCATTCAACTTAAAAACCTCATATCAATTTTTTTTATGACTTAATTTATTATTTTTATTATTCCATTTAAATATTTTTAATTAATTAATTTATTTATTTTTATGTACATAAACATATTATATAATGAAATATTGAAGACACGTTGAATTTCATTTTAATGTCTTCAAAAATGTACTTTTACATACTTCACATTGATTGATTTAATGAAATAGAAAAAATGATTTTTCTATTTAACCATATATATATTCAATGAATTTTCCTCACCACTATAAAAATTATTTAATATTTTAATTCCTTCACAAAAATTAATTATTTCTTACATTATAACCCCACCTTCCTGTTATTCTGGGTTTTTTATAATATATTATAAATATACTAGATATTTCAATATATTTAAATGTTTTCTAATGTATGGAATGATTATTTTTATGAATGTAATAAGGATGAATTCATATTTTTATGTTTTACTATTATGTAATTGTTTATGGGAATTAGTTTTTATAAAATTTGGTTCTATTATAAAAAAATAATGTGTTGTTCAATTATAAACCAATATTTGGTAATATTGATATTGTTATACAATTTACTTTTTAATTGGTATGTAGTTATCCTGTTGTAAGAATCTCTTAATATATTATTCAAATTCATCATATTAGTAATTATATTTAAAATGTGATTATTAAATAATTATAGAAATAATTTACAAGGTTATATAAATTAATTACCTTTTATTTCTATGGATATTTACATAAATCTTATGACTTTACAAAGTAACATATATTATTATGTTAATGGGGAAATTTATGAAACTCTTTATGGGTGATACTCTTAGGTTTTGAAAATGATTTGACCATTTTTTGGATTTTATTGAAACCATTATGTGTTTTATTTTCTACATTATCTATTCTTATATAAATTTTAATTGAATTATTTTGGTAGATATGTTTATTTATCAAGTAAAAAATATTTTTTTGAGTTTGATGTTTTTTTGAAAAAAAGAATATTTTTTATGTGTATCCATCGGCTAACAAGTTTTTTCTTTCTTTTTATGTGTCCCTTGTTGAACATTTGTGATGATACAATAAATTTAATTATTTTTCATTGTGTATTATGGGTGATTAGGAAGAACAATGACGTTATGATGAAAATTGTGATAATATTTCTTCAGAATTGAAAAAAATATTTTAATGGTTCCATATTTGGGGAAAAAATGATATAGTGTGTATGTCTCTAATTAGTTATTTCATGTTTATTTATATAATGGTTATGAAAAAATTATCTAAAATTATAAACCGAAAAGGTCTCTATGATTACATAAATAATAATTCATACCTAATGATTAATTTTGTTTTTTTCTTCAATTTCTTATATTTTTTACAATTATTCCTTGGTTTGTATCATTAGGAAACCATTCCAATTTAAAAAATTACTGTCACATTTTCTTTATGATGCATATGGTAGTAATCCCACCAATAAACATACATTAATTTATAATGTCTTCCTAGGAACATTTTCACCACCCCTCCCTCCAAAGATAACCCTCCAAGGATGGAAATGAAGACAGGTAGACAATGACCCATGAGACCCACCTCTAGTAGGATTGGGGTTGGTGACTACCACCAAGGGTTTAAAAATCTCACAATTTTCAAGGAATTTCTCTTTTTAAGGAAACAATATTGGGATATAATATTAATCAACCAAAAAAACTAAATAAATGTATATAAGAAAACCCAAAACCTTCCGAAATTTCTTATATAAGAAGAACTGATACAATAAAAGTGTCAAAAATAATACCCAAAATTATAATAAAGAAGAAACACAGCAACTATCCCAAGGTCTGAGAAAGAAATTCCACACATAGTCCCCTAAATTCCCATGGAAACCTAAAAAAAGGTTTTATATTTTTATGGTGAGTATATAGGTATACTCATTGGTAAAAACACAATCTCTCATGCAGAAGTGGAAGGATCATGCCAATGAACCTATGAGAAAACAACAGAGCCAATCAACATTTAACTGGTATACTAACCATCCCCACATAACTATGTAATGATCACCAAATAACTCAATCCATTTAACATAATATAATTTAAATCACATCAATTATAGTGTACCCCACACCCTCTTTCACACTAATTAGCTAGTCTCACACCCTAATTGAAAACGACATTTCACTCCCACCACTTCCAAATATGCAACATCACATCCCAACCACACACACGAGGGTAAAATACCACATCACATCCCACCTGAACACACCTAGGCCATATACCACACCACATACCTCTCAAAAAAATCCTAGGATACATACCATAATAGGTTACATCTCATCGCATCTCCTATCACCATGAAGACACTTGGAAATGCACATCACAACTCATCTTGATGACACCTCAAAAATAACATCACTAGTCATCCTGAAGTCACCTATCGAATCACATCACAAGTTACTTGAAGAATCTTGGTCAATCATCACAAGGAAAAGGGAGTAGGGATGTTTGGGTGTCCTACCACCCATCCACCCACTAGGATGTTGAGAAAAAAAACCCCAATGTGACATTGCGGGTGCTCGACACATGGTGTGATACATGGGTGGGATGAATATTTAAATTAGATGTATAATAAAAGTATATATATATAGTATCAAAAATTCAATACCAACCTATGGGTTCTGAAACAAATAACCAACTCATAACACCATCACATTTTCTAACACCTCTATAAGTATTTATTTGTCTATAAAAAGTCATTTTAGAAGGGGAAGAGCCCTGATAAGCCTATACATCTTCAAATTTACTCCAAGTTTAACAACCATTAATTTAATTTTTTATCATAAACAACATTTAATCACCCATCCAAATAATAAATTTTACATTACCAAATATCACATCCATTAACCAAACCAACCCATTCCATTTCATTCATTAATAAACATTCATTTATTCCATCGCATCTTTGGAATCTACAAGTAACCTACCATATATCAAAATCAACCTGTCATCCCTAAAAATCACACCTTGCATCCCTAAAAGCATGTCCATACACATCATATGACCTCAAGATCATTTTATATATCTAAAAATGTTATTTTATCACACTCGAGTTTATTTCATTGCATCATTATCACAAAAGTCAAAGTCTCGAGGAAACCATTTTGTTATCCAAATACACTTGGTTGTCCATTTTTAATTTAATGTTTATACCAAAAAAACACAACCAAAATGAAAATCAAATCACATGTACCCATCACACAAAAAAACCTCTAATGGGACATTTTCTAGTCAGACATCAACCTCAAACAATTAGAAAATCATAAACATATCATTGATCAAAAAACATTGAAAAATTACCCTTTACCCGCCAATTTCAGTTGAACCAATTCATTTTATATAGTTAATCCATCACGATAGTAATACATAAATAATCATGATTAATCCCTTCCTGTATGATACTAAATAAGGATTAATGATGGAAATTATACCTCAAATAAAATTTCCAATTCACTATGACGCACATGGTGAAGAATCCATGGACCAAAAACCATTGTTTCATAAGAAACGAGTAGAAAAACCTACACAGTAATAAGGATTCATCAAAACAAACCCCAAAATAACATACCAATCCAAAGAAAACACCACTATAGTTGAACCCTGAAGGATAATGGAATTGAATGACTGGGAATTATGGGATTGGATCGAAGACAGAAAGTCAAGTATCAATACCCATAGAAAGGATTCTCAAACATATGAGGAAGGTGTCACTGGATCATCTGGAATGAGAGAGGGATATGAAATCATAGAGTTTGTAGAAAACTTGACTACATGAAACAATTAAAACAACAAAACATTAGGGAATTACATGACATGTAATCCCCTTTCACATCTTGTAATCTTGGGATTCTATCTTCCTCTAAAAACATCTCAAATTTATATTATTTGACATTGAAAAACTATACAACACTAACCATCCATGGAAAATTTGTGAAACAAAATTTGATGTTGTGTATTAAACTTACACTATGTTTCTTTCTTGTTGTATTTTTGTTTCCCCACAACATTCCCCCAGAATCTCTTATAACCTCCCCCAAACACCTCCAATAGCCAGAACTATCAATGTAATAAATCAAGAAGGAACAAACACAAACATCATTTACCCCTCAAATTCTTCTGTCCCTCAAGAATCCAAAACTATACCTAAAAAAGGTATCTAAATAGACACCTTGTGAGATACCTTTCAATTATATTATCATGCCTCAAATTCAACCACCATCCAAACAGAGAAAACCAAATGAACAAAAAAATCACACACAACCTCATACCATGAAATCAAAACTACAAACTGTCTTCTCTCACACAACCACACTTCAATAAAACCACTTAAAAACCAACAAACCACACCATCCCAAACACATGAATCAGGGAATTTGGTCCTCCATATTAAGAAAAAAACCCCTAGGTATCACCGAATCACATGTATATGTTTAACCACATCACATTTAATGCATATCATTTTGGAGTCAGGTTCTCCCCTTTTCATATGTGAGGATATTAAAGCACATCACAGCACACACATTACAAAAAAATGAAAACAACTAATCACATACAACTAATAAAATTCAAACATAGCATTAGAATGTAAAACAAACCAATGAAAAACAGAAAACAACTCTGGGTACTAGGATGTAATCTGCACCCTTCACTTCCATGTACACTCCCGTAGGCCATCATTCCTCCACAACAAATAAACTAATGAAATGGTTCATCCACGTAGCACTTTTTCATCAAGGTATTGGATCTCCATTTTATGCTAAATGAACATTGCATCATCCTCAATATCCACCTCTCCTTAGTCAAGGACATGTGATTCATTGTGAAGATAATGATGAAACTGAGAGACATAGATAACATCATGGATCCTCTCCAAAGATTGTGGAAATTTGAATCAATATTAAACTTAACTAACTCACCCTAACAACTCAAAGGGCCCAATAAAACTAGGATAAATCTTACTATCACTACCAAACCTCTGCTTCCCACATCGAGGGGAAGCCTTCCAGAACATGTGATCCCCAACCTTGATCTAAAAGCCCTTACTTCTACCACCATCTTAAGAACTCTTATGGTCCTACTCTCCTTTAATCCTATCAAAAAATTAACTGAACATTCTATGTCATGCTCTTCAACACATAAAGAACAAGAATAGTTGTCTCCACATCCTTTTTTGATAACAATGGAGAATGAAATGGTCATCCATACAGAGCTTCAAACAGGGTCATTCTAGTCAAAGAGTGATAGCTATTGTTATAAGAAAATTATACAAATGGTAGGTGTCATACCCAAGATCAACAAATGTCCTTGATGGAAGCTAAAAACAATATAATACAATGTTTGGATAGTCTCTTACATCATCCCATATTTTTATAGGCGGAAATCAAGGTTGAGGTGTAACTATGTTCCAAAAGAAACCTTCAATACCCTATAGATTAGTGAGTTAAACTGTGCATCATGTTCTAGGGACAATGGACCATGGAACAACATGAAACTGCACTACCTATTCCACATACCTCTTGGTTATGCATTTCGATATGCTGGACTCTTTGATCTCTAAGAAGTGATCTGATTTCACCAACTAATCTAAGACCACTAAGATAGCACCACAACTTCCTTAAGTTCTGGGTAAGGCTGTGATTAAATCCATTGATATTTCATCGTATTTCCACTTGGGAACCTCCAAGGGATACAAAAAACAAACAGGAACATGATTCTCAACATTTTAATAATAGAAAACCAAGATTTTTTCCACAAAATCTAGCACTTCCCTTTTCATATCGGGCCTCCAAAACTGAGTCTCTAAGACATGATAAATCATTGAAATTATCAAGTGTACCATCGAAGATATGCTATAGAACTCAGGCAGAACTACCTTATGAATTCATACCTAAACAGAAAAAACTCCCATGAAATGTCTTCTGGTTCTGACCATCCTACAACCTTCCCTTCGGTGCATTACTATGGCCAACATGATTGGGAAACACCTCTGCCTCGGAGTCTCCCAACATAGGCTTGTCCACATACTGCATTAGAAAATACAACATTATCATGTGAAAAAAGATTATCTACCACCATCCACCCATTCATTTAATTGAAAATATGACATCTACTCCATTTCTCTCTAAGCTACCGATGACTCCCAAAGAACACCCTTCCATGAATTACATCACAATGTATTAGCTACAAAATTTTCCTTTTCAGAGGTGCAGGTAATATATAAATCATAGTCCAAAAAAATCTACCCCCGTTATTGTCAAAAGTTTAGATCACACTAGGAAAATACATACCATAAACTATTTTTATTTGTGAAGACAACAAAGTGTTCCCCAATGAGGCAATTTCATCACATATTCTTCACAAACACAAATGAATCTAGCTACAGATCATTCGTGGAAGAGACATGTTCATGGGGGAACAACTACCAAGACCCATAAGAGACCGCTAACTACTAATACATCAGCATGCATCCCAATAACAGACATTATATTTCACAAAAATACATCAAAAATCCCCAAATCATTTGGAAACTACAGTACTTGAGCACTAAACAACATTCCGTTTTGGTAATGGAATATATCTCGATTGTCATAAATTCATACCTATGATTGGACCTTCCTAATAAATTCTATAAATGGGGATAAAACTCAACATAAAATGGGTACAAACCTCAAAAACTTTCTTGGGAGACCATGGAAACTACAATCCTCTGCCACATTCTTTGGTTTTTTTGAGGAAACAACTACTTCAACCATTAACGGGTCTTCTGCCACACCCTGCTGAGAAACCGCATTCCGGAGTAAATGAACCTCTTGGGTATTGAACTTACACCTAGATATATTTTTATAGAGTTTGTGGCATCGAATAACATGAAGGAATGTTCTATGATATTTGAAATTATCCTCCTCCTTCTCCTAGTTGATCAAGATATCTTCAATGAATACAATGAAGAACCAATTTAGGAACTCATGAAGCACAGAGTTCATAATCACAAGGAATAAATTTGGTTAATTCGTAACAAGAAATGGAATAAACAAATTCCTATGTTCCCATAACTGCATATGAAGGAATCATTCTAGATATATACCTCATTCACCAACAACTAGTGATATCTGGGCCACATATCAATCTTTGAAAACCAATCCACCCTCACTACTATATTAAAATATCAAATTTCCTTACAAGAGGCTAATGGTTCTTAACCATCACCTAATTCAACCTCTGGTAGTCTATACACAGGCTCATACTACAAACATCCTTCATGGAGAACAAAAATGGAGCACCCTACAGGGACACACTAGGATGGTTGAAACCGTTATGTGTCAGATCATATATCCAAATCCTCAAATCCTGCAATATGGAAGGTTCCATTTGATAAATAGTTATCGAAATTGTATAAGAATAGGGATACAAGTCAATCCCAAAATCAATATCACATCGAGGAGCTAGCATCACATCCTCCAAGAAAAAAACATTCTGGAACTCCTCAAAGACCATGGAAACCACTACCGTCTCATCAGACACTGAATTCACCAACAACTGACCCAACAAGGAATGAAGTGGCACCACATACCAACTACCCACCTAAAAACTCCACTGACCAACAAAAACCATACGATGTCCATCCACATCCAAAAACATGACTCTCCTATAGAATAAGTCAATAATAGCTCACATGGAATATAACTAGTCAACTTTGAGGATGAAATTGTATGCCAACATCTATAGTAAAAAAATTATCCCCAATGGACTGATGTGGCCCCACTATAAATCTATCCCTCCAGAACACATAAAATAAGTTGATGTGCCCTCTGACAGTTATAGTCAACACCAAGGTACGATAAGTCACTCTATTTATATTCTTATATCATGGGATAGAGTATTTTAAACAATGTAATTTGATGCTACCAAATCAAACATTGCATAAACAAGAGTTGTAAACAAACTGATCGTACCAATTACGATCTCTAGAACATATGGAACTACTACTTCGACTACATGTATCTTACCACACCCAACTATTATATCTCTCTGACAACAACTGCCTCTATAGCTACACTCATGTCATCATCTGTAAACATGAGGAACATCCTGAGGTCAGCCTCTAGCTACTTCATCTCCTATCATTATATCATAAGCCTGGTCCCCCTTTTTCTGAAACAGTATCACTATAAAATATTGATAACATCGGCACAAAACCTATCCACCTCCACCAAATTAAGAATTATAATACATAGGGTTCTAGTTCTGAAGATGGATTGAACCATATATAAGAAAGATATTTTTATAATGCTCCTAAAAAATCACGGGACCCACTTGCACTAGGAGTCTGAAAAGGATGTTTCTGTGGCCAAATCCTTACTGGTTGAAACCTAAAAGGTCCTAGATCCTGAGACCTTCTAGTATAAATATTCTTCCTTAAGGAACCTTATTGGTTCCCTTCCCTTAGAAAACCTCCTAACCGGTGTATTTCATTGACCACTTCTTCTTTTTTTGAACATCTAGATACATTGATACCGCAAAAGGAGTAACTTCCTACTATATAGAATGATGGGGTGCCCCCTCAATAAATATTTTATGAGAATCCCCATCTTGACAAATATTTTGAAAAAAATAAAGATTATCCTTGAACGTGATTCCCAATTGTATCCCTGACTTGATCTTCTGCCTAATAGAAATAATTTTCTTCCTATTTTAATTCATTAAAGGTTGAATAAAATACCTCTATACAGAACTACTTCTAGAAGTCAACCACCAAAATTTCTACCTACTTTGGCTCTCACAAATACAACATCCACCACTGATATGCAACTCCCCACCTCTGACTGGATTCCAGAGGGACTCAATACTCCATCAGGGCCCATATCAAATTGAATTAAATATCATAATCCTCTAACGAAATCTCTATTTAAACATATAAAACACTTACCTCATTCTTTCCCCAAATCCTTCCACATGATAACATTCAACATCATCTTTCACGGAATGCAATTCTCCATCGGATCACCCCTATATCGATCAATCGGGTAAGCCTGCTAAAACTCCCCTCCCGATGCTATATGCAAATGATGACTCAGAGCTAAAACAAAAATGTAAATAAGAGTTTCATAATCATTATATTATGGATTTTCATTATGATGTATTTTAATTAACTTTAATAAGTTTAATTCATTTGTACATTTATAATTTCACCAAAAACCCCAATTTAAACAAGAACTCAAGTCATTATAATACATGTACCTCTCCTAGGTGTCTACACATGAAGTAGTGAAACCTCACTTGGTCATACGGTAGATTCAGATTCCTTGCATCAAATCATTGTTTCCCTAAAATCCCATTTCCTAAATGGTCTTCCCTAGATTATGTCATGCACAAATATCATCTAACACTATTTCCTACCTACTCAATAAATCCTTAATATATCTTCCTAAAAAATTCATCATATCACTCAATCATCATCTTTTATTCAACTCTATCATGACCCCCTCCCTCCCAAGATACCCCACCTAGGTTTGTAATGAATAATGGGAGATCATCACCCCTGAGTCCAGCCTCAAGTAGGCCATAGATTGGCAAATAGTACCAATGGTGTACAAATATTAAAATATGTATTTCCTTACCCTTTTTAAAGAAACAAGATGTAGAGATAATATGAATCATCCAAAAACAATGGCATGATAAATATATATATATATAAATCAAAACAAATCCAACAATTCATGTATATGTAGAAATAATACAACAAAAGTATCCAAAGAAATTACCAAAAAATTAAAACTGGAGCAGAAACCATGAAACAATCCCATGGTCTAAGCTAGAAATGCCCATGATGGTCCTTGAAATGAGGGAAATCCTACAACAATTAAGCATTCACACTCGCTTCACACCATAGGGAGAAGAAGAAGCTATATGGAAACCACTATTTCAAAATAAAATTTAAAATCAACATATTCAATACCAAGGATTAGTCAAAACTAAAACCATACTCACAATCCAAACCACATAAAACTCCATTTCAATGGAACCCCAAATAAGAATGGAAGGGGACATATGATAATTATAGGGGAACTCAACACAGATCAAGGATGGAAGGTAGTGAATCAATACCCACGGAATGAAATCTCAAATGTACAAGTAAGTCATCATATTATCATCCAAAATGATATAGTGAGGTTATTATATAGGGTTTGGTGAAAACATAAGTGGAAAAAACCATTATAAATGTATAGCATCAGGGAATTACAGGATGTGTAATCCACTTTCAGATCGTGAAATCTTTAGGACTCATGTATTGTATAAAAATAGAAAACCTTTTTATTATTTCACCCTGTAAAACTACACATCATGAACTATCCCTAGATAGGATGTGAAACAAACTTTCATATCTCATAATACACATACATGGTGTATGTTTCCTACAACAATTCTTTTGCACCAATAACATCCAACAAATACTCTGAAAACCTAACCTGGACACCTATAACAAGCAAGAACTGATATTTAATTGACTAGGATGGCACAAACCATTACACACATCCCTATGGAGAATCCTATTATCATCGCGTATGATTTTAAGGATAGACTCATCACATAATTAATGTAATTATGAATTATATGCTCATATCCATACTATATTATACTATTCACATAATGAATCTCATGTTCATCAAATGAGGTAGAGTCATTGGCATATCACGTAATAAATGAGATAGGAGTTCATATTCTTATCGCATAGGATTTACTATCACATCATGTATGGCTACCCATACTCTTATTTTTTGGTTGGGTTTATAATGCATCAGATACAATTGATGTTTTAACTCCATGTGAGGGATATCCAACATATTCTCATCTCAAATTCAATGATCACTTATTTAAATTATTTTGGGGATGGTCCCGTATAAAGTCGCATTGTACGAGTAAATTTATAAGTATAATTCCAAGTTAGGGTGGTCCCATGTATGCTTGTTGCATATAGGGTTTAACGTATTTAGAGTTAGCTATGGTGATTCCCACATATTATCAACATGTATGGGTTGATCACATGTTTAAATTTATGTAGGCATGGTTACAATATATTGAAAACATGTACTAGTTTTCTCACTTTTTAGCATTATGTGGTGACAAAAAAGTTATGTGTTTCTTAGTTTTTTATAGTGAGTTGTTGGTTGGATTCCAAAATATTCTCTGGATTCAGATTTACCTCCCCCAATGGGTAGATGTAGTTGTGGTGATGTTGTTATTGTTACTAAAAATGGAATGCAATGAACCCTACACAATGTTAGGGATCAATAACCACATAGTTTGAGTTTTATAGTTCATGTTGGTATGATAAGACAACACCATGGTGTTTGAAATCATATGGTATGTATTATTATATAAAAATAGTTATGAAAAAAATGTATTGTTGGTAGATTAATCATTGGAATGTCCAAAATATGAGGTACTCATCTCTTTGTTGTCGATTATGCCACCTAATTCTCATTAAAGTGGTCTCTCAGGCTCATCTCACCTGGAGTCCAATGATTATCTTATTGAGTAAGGCTATAGATTAACATCGTGTAATAAGAATATTTTTATTTTGTTTAATGTCATATGATTATGACTGTATTCTAAAAGTTAATATTTTTATCAGAGGAATATACTAGTGTATTATTCATAAATACTCCCAATACTCAGTAATGATTAGAAAATGGAATGATGGATGGATCATATATGCACTCATCGAGGGTAATTATGGATGGTTTCACTTGCTGGTTTTTTACTTGGGGATAACTTATACATTGTGCACATGCCTATTGGGGAAATACATAGGCCCTATTATTTACGGAATCATCCAGGTGGCCCTATATGATATCTTGTATTAATACGAGTAGAAGGAATGGATGCTTCCCATATAATTTTCTCATCAAACGGATTGAGCATCAGGTTATTTGATAATTGTTTTGTGTGAAAATTTTTTATTATTAAACCCTAGTCGGGTGGATGTGGTGACCATAGTTACTCAACATTCCTGAAACAATACATTTTTGAATTGAGTTGTCAAATGGAGGTGGGTAATGGTTGTTTTTTTTAAATATATACATTTTCTAAATTTATAATTAAAAAAAATATGGACTCCAATATCAAAATTTTCCTTATATATTAATGGAATTGTATTTTCTATGGACTTAGGTCTCACACAGTCTAATGTTTTGTGAAGCATATTCCTCAAGTGAAAATGATGTTTTTATGGTTGTAAGTTTCATGAAACTTATCATAAGCATGTATAAATAATTTTAAGGACATAATAAATTTTATTCAATAGTGATCTTCTCCAATGGGAATCTAAGGGGATTCTTAGAATAAATTGTAGGAGTGGTGTTAGTATGGAGTCTCAGATTTAAGTCTAATATCCATATCGACCCTTAAAGGAGGACCTATGGAATATTTATTAGGGTAAACATCATCAACAAACGATTTTTTCGTACATGTATAATATTCATGAATTTTTTATTTTCACAGTTCTATGATTCCTTTTAGAGAATCTCATGACCATAACAATAAATGTTTTTTTTGCATGGACTATGTGTAATTTTCATAAATTGACCATTTTTACATTTAATACCTTCTTCATGTTCATTTTTATTGGATTTTAAATGAGGTATAAAAACCACCACATATGACTACCATATTTATTTAATATTCCCTTATATCTTATTTTAATATATTAATGGTTTTTTGAGAGAATTGTTGTTGATAGAGAATGAAATTATGTGTGAAATAAATTTTTTTATAACAAAGCATTTTTTGGTTAGTATTATATTTAATAATATTATTCTATATTTCTTTCCCTACTATGTTATTTTTATAAATTTATATACCCTTTAAAAGGTTAATTTAATTAAATGGACAACTTTTTGAAAATCATCCAATAAAAAATAGATTGAGGTGAAATTTTGCGATCGTTATGGAAATGTTGATTTAAAATGATAATAAAATTATTTTATATATTATATACTTAATAATTACATTTAAAATATTTTTTTTAGAATATTATAATTTTAATTAAATAAAAATAATTTCAAAATTGGAATAATCATAATCAATATTTTGTAAAAATGAAAAAATATGTTTTCTTCATAAAACTAATTTACAGTGGAAACAAATTTCATGATTATAAGGGTTAAATGTGTTACAAGGGGGTTATATTCTAATTATATATCACAATAATAACTATTTCATTTAATAATTTGGTTGGTTTACTATATTTCAAACCATAATCATCCAATCTCAGAAACTGGGCCTATTTGATGCTAGATTCACCTAAAAATTACCGAATTTTATAATAAACATATAATTATTTATTGGATATACAGTACCCAAATTTATAAAAGTACCCCTTAACACATTCAATTTTATATAAACATGGATCTCTATATCTCATCCAAAATAATCCAATATATCTTCTATATATCTATATCCATATGGAAGATATAATCCTATCAACCTACTGAATTCCAATTTTATACCATCATTCATCTACTCCATTTCATCAACAAAAATTCATATATAATTAAATCATTGTCATTTGAAAAATGAATTTTTGTAGTTCTTATAGAACAACCATGTTGTACTTCCCAATTATCCAATGGAATATGAAAATTTCTCTCATATGAACATGTGAACTACCACAACCACAAAATGATGTATTTTAGTTTTTGCCACTGACTCATAAGGGTAGTTATACAGATGGAAATAATGAATAAATAGGTTTGATGAAATAATCTTGTTTCATGAAATATAAGTCATCATTTATCATCATTCCCTTATTAAAATTCAAGGATAGAAGCATCAACAATGGGTATGCATGGACTATCACCTCCATAAATAATGTGTATAATTTTTTATCACCTACATTAATGGATGGTTCTATAAATCAATTTACATAATATATTATATATTTTTATATGACTGAAATTCATAAAGGATTCATTGGAAATTATATTAATTATATTAACAATAAATATTCATAATTTTATCATCATTATAAAAAAAATTAAAAAGAAAAGCACTAGAGGTCAAGTAAAACGTTGATAGAGGATACTGTTGGGTTTTTAATTTATGAAGACAATGTGATTCCATGTTAATATTATTTATACCTTTTAAGGGTAGGGTATCCAAACTATTTAATCAATACATCACTATGCCTTTATTTCCCTAGGAACCCAAAACATCTAATGCTTTATTTCCCTCTCTCCAGGTTTGAAGGAAGAATATTAAGTTGTTGATGAATGCCTTTCAGTTTTCTAAATAGTTGTACATGGTCCATGGAGATTCAAAATGGTTGTGTAAATAATTATTAAGTGTTTTGGATTCTTTCTCAATCGTAGAAAGATTGATGTTCTTCTAATCAAATAATTAAATGCACATAATCATTCCCTTAGCATTGGCCTGAAGGGAGTTCATTTTTTCAAGTAAATTAGATATGGAGACAATAACTAACACCACAGTGTCTTGAATAAGGCCACCACCCCACAAGATCCCCATACTGAAAAAACCATCCATATTGAGTTTGTACCCATTATGGTGATGTTTCCATCATATACACTATCCCTGAGGATTTTTAGGTGGAATTATGGTAGTGAAATTGGTGTCAAGGAGGAATATGAAATAAGGAACCTCATTAATGTTCTTTATGAGATAACATAAATCAATTTGAATCCTTTTTTTCTGGAGATGAGAGATAGCCGAGAGAAGAAGAGACCATTATACCTGTATTTGTTTCTGGAATGGACAATACACCAACATCCCATAACTAGTATGACCACTCTTCCATTCATATATATTTTTTTATTCTTCATTCTAGGAAACCAGAGGTTTAGGAATGTTTTTCCTGATGAAACTTACGGATTCGAAATAGTTAACTCTATAAACCTCCTCCACACCATTCCCACCAAGTCACTATTAAAAAATAAGTGTACTAAAGACTCATACCAAGGAATCTAACAGCAATAGCACATGGACACAATATGGAAACAATTATGTTGCATGAGTAAATCAAGGTGTTAGGACATATTAAAAATGAGAAACCCTAGAAATTTGATATTTATTGGTTGTTATGTTCACCAAAGTGTGTCCACCTAGTTATCCATCTTGAATTACCTTTTTTTCAAAAATACTCTTTCACATAAAATACTCCTTGTGAAGAGCCATAAAAAAATTATTTTACCATGTTAATGTGTCATATCAATGTGATAAAATATCTCACACTAATAGCCACCCATGACATCACAGGTGATGCCATGTAATCCATTCAAATGACTAAATTCCTAGTCCGGCATGGTACAAACTTGATAACTATAGTTGGAGTGAGACAAATTGTGATTCCAAGAGTTGATGCCTTCAATGAAAAATATCAACCTACATTGACATTGATGATATTTAAAGTTTGGGTGGGTAGAAATATAATGAAGGGAGGAGTTCCTTCTTGTGAGGTATCCGTTTTTTATGTTTATTAATCAATAATCCTTCCACACATCTTTCATCCTTCAATTAGATTTAATGAAAACATTATATATAGGTCATGCATATCTTCTTACACACTAATGACATCGATTCCTTTATACTACATTGGATGAACCATTTTCAACCACAATTTCATGTCATTCTACTTCTCCATGTTATCTTCTAAAAAAATATTTTAATATTTTCTCAACACACACTATATCTACTCTAGGAACCCAGAGGGTAGATATTACGTACATGGGGATAGAAGAAAGGAATCTTATCACCTATATTAAGCATCCCCTGACAGAAAAAACCCACAACTTATAATTAAATATATAATATGTGATCTTTTCTATCACCGTATAAAGGTGATGAATCAGAACCATTTTTTAGATATTTAAGCGCCAAGGTAATCTATATTCAATCACCACCTTCCATTAACCAACCACCTACTGATGAAATAAGATCTTTTGAATGTAAACTCAAATGGGAGATATAATCTACTCATCCCATGGATATCCTATTGTGCACTCCAATTATATTACTCCTCAATGTTGTTATTGATCCATGGATAGATAATTTTCTCCTATTGAGAAAAATAAATGTTCCATCATCATAAATGAGATGAGATACTCCGCTAAATAAGTCCCTAAAATAATAGGGGTAGATTCCTCCGACCATAAGACTCTTATTTATGGGGAAACTATGGGAGTCTTGAATGATAGTAATGAGGCTAGGATATATTTGGGCACCTTATTTCTTCCCACAAAATATTCATTATGTTTTCAACCACATTAAAAGGTGTTTATTGAGAATCATTTCTTAATATTATTTTATTTTAAACATTCTATTAAACTATTAAAAAAATTAAACTATAATAATAATGAAAATTTATATATATTATATTTTTTAATATGTGGTAATTATAAATTTTCCATGATAATGTTCAACACACTATATTATTTTTGAGGAATTTACCGAAAAACCACTAGTGGAACATTTGAGAGAAAAAACTATTAAAATGAGTTATATATAATATTAAATGAACCTTAACAAATTAAATATTGATAAAAAAATTCTGATATAATTATTTAACAAACATAATTTGGTTATTCAGAAGATAAAATCATATGATGAATGAATTTGGAGATATTGTACGGGTTTCGTTGGCTCAAATTTCATCCATTGAATTATAAAATATATGTTTGGATAATAACCTCCACGATTAATTTAGGATTCCATTTAATTATAGTATATTAATATTTTTAGTTTTATGAATATTATTTTCATTTAAAAAAAAGTTTCTTTGAAAAATTTCAACCTTCTTAAAAAATTTATATTGTTAGGAATAACACCTTTTTCTTCAACTTCCTTATTTCTTATCATTCCAATTATCTCATTTATTAATTATATGGACAATTATGTTTTAGATAGTTAATATTTATATTTCAATTTACATTCATAAAATATAGGTTTTTTATCCTCCTTAACTAAGTAGGATAAAATATGTTATTTTAAAATAATATTATAATATATTTTTAACACTTTAAATTTTATCATTCTAACAAAACAACTTGTCTATAATTTCATTTTTTGTGTGACTAAATAATTATATTTATTATAAGATTAATGATTTAAATTTTATATATTGAAGAATATTCAAATGATTATATAAAATGAATTATAAATATTATTAAAACATCACTACAAATCCATAATATATCCTCTTCTCCATTTATCTTCCATATTATAGTCTACCATAAAAATATATATCACATATGATGTGATTAAGGTACACATCCACTAAATTATTTCACAATACTTTTGGAAGATTTAATTTACAAGGAAAATCTACCTAATGATGATTTTATGTTATGAGATACCATTTTAAAATTATATGAATAATTTATTTTTCATCAAATTTATTTTTTTCATTATAATATAATTTATTATTTACATGTTTAGTATATTAATTTTCTATAAAATTATTTTTTGTATGGTGTTCAATATCTCCCTAAAATTAATTTTTAGGTTTTTTATATCTTAGGAGATAATGACTATGCGTAGAAATGAAAGAGTTTTTCTTTAATATAATGTGTTTTTAAGATTCTGATTCTTCACATCATAAATTATTCCCATTAGTGAGATTGTTAGAAATTTAATGTGCATACAAGATTGGGATTTCACATTATATTAAATTTTCTAATTCATAATAATATGTGTATTTTCTATATCATACTATACTTGTATTTTATTTTATATATGGTTTTTGTTTAAATCCATATGATTTAAGGCCATGGTATATTTTTTATGAATCTATAGGGGTCCTTATACCACATTCCATGATCCATGATTTTTTAATTTTCTCATGACATTATATAAAGTTTCCAATGTCATTTTAAACATAAATTTATCATATATTTCATGTTTTCTTTTAATTTTATCATATAACCCATTATCAGTCATTGATAAATTTCTCATACATTAAACATTAGCTCGGACCTTCTTTTTAATTCAATTTTCTTTGTAATTATATGTTGGACTATGTCTAGAAAGATTTATTTTTTATATATGGTTATGTGAGATGTTTAAGAAAGAATGTGTAATTATTATTAGATTCTATAACATACTCCAAGGAATTATAACAATGAGTTATCATGAAATTAAATTACGTGTATGGTGAAATGATAAAATTATGAAATTATTATAATATTTAATTATTTTTTGTCTTCGATCATCTCAATTAATATTATATAATATTAGTAATCCATGGGGATTAGTATTAGATATATCTTGTGAGAACCATATGGATAATTCCAGATATAGAAAATATCATAAAAATGTTCTAATGAATATAGTGTGTGTTTTACTAAAAATGACATCCATATATGAAAATAAACAAGTGGATACGGGCACAGTATGACCATTAATTTATTTTCTAGACAGTATTTCATGATATTTTTAAAAATGATACACATAATTAAATCCTAGAAAATTATGTGTCCATATGTATTTCATATATTAGATACATATAAAAATAACATGATACATGGATATACTAAAATTATTTAAAAACATCCTAACATTCACATAAATTCTATTGACCTTCTAATATTTCATGTGATAAAAAGGGAACATATATAAAAAATATATGAGATATAGATAATAAAAATTGAATAAAAAATCATTGGATAAATTACAGATTTATACACCTATGGAGGGGAATATCATGTTGGCATATATAGGTGAGATCAATAAAAAATTGTGGAGTAAGTTGATTTCATAAAGGCATCATTAGAATATTGAGACATCATAAATACAAACATATTATGAATAAGTCATGTACTAACAATGAGTAAACATAACAAATCATTTATTGGTTAACAAAACATTCCCTATAGATGGTTTTTCATTATATAAAAACATTACCCGAAGATTTACATTTTTATAAAATTATGGTCCCACCATAACTTTTGTATCATGTATATGAATTAGTGTTCCACATTGATTATAGAAATTTGGAGTATTTTTCATCAAATATAAACCAATTATTAATTGATTTTGTGTTTTATACATGGTATTCACAATTCAATTATGTATAGTTGTATCTCAATAAATATCCATGAGTAGAAATTTAGATAGAAAATAAAAACATAAATGTTTATAATGGAATATCATGGGATAATATTATAAGCATAATAGTTATAAATCTTATTTCATTTAATATATTAATAATGAGAAAGGTGGTATCTTTTTACATAGGAATAATAAGGATAATAATGAAATATATAAGATCAGATTACAACATCGATATTTAATATATTAAAATTATAAATAAAAATAATGTTTAGTAATATAAAATATGGAAAAGACTGATAATTTTCATCAGCATTGAAATGAATTGTGTAATGATTATAATGAGATGGAATAAATATTCTCCCATTCATAGAATATAAATTTGATAGTAATATGATCTTTATAATCACAATGAATCGTAATCAAATTAAAATTTATATGTCTAAATAAAAAATTTACTGAATAAATTATAAAAGGAGGATCATCCCTTATATTATATGTTGCATTTAAATTAATGGGAGGACCTTAATATGAACATGGGGTCCCGATTTCAACGATTTATATAGGGATAGAGAGATTAAATTTGATCTCACAATGTTTTTATTTATTAAGAATGGGTGGTGGGGTGGGTATTTATTGAAAAATAGAGATAAATATTTTATTTACATAAAAATATTGTTTCAGTCTCTATGTAATAAAATAATCAGACCAAGAACCATCCCATAGATTTTATGCAGGTATTATAAAAAATGAGTGGTTTGAAGTATTATAATTTTTCAATAGATTAAATAATTAAAATAGTGACATTTGTTATATAGAAGTGGGTCATGTACCTATTTTATTATTTTAAAACCATAAAACATAATATATATTTTGGAGGATTCATGACTAGTTTTTAAAATTAATAACATGACATAAAAAACACATTATATTGAAGATAAAGCATCATTAGGTTTTTAATTACTTTTATTGGATTTATTAAATCTCTTTTATATAATTATTTTGAAATAATTCTTACCATATATTTATACCATATTTAATTTTACCCAATTTATTATACTATCTATGAAAATTATTCAAAAACATCATATTTTAATTTCATCATGATGATTTATAAAATTTAATTTATTTGACCAAAAATTAATTTATATATTTGGGAATTTAACTACTAATTATATTTTTATTTTTAATGAAAACTACATATTTTTATGATAAAAAAATTAATCCGTAAAAAAATTTGATGGGTTATTATTAAATTAATTATTATTATTATTTAATTAATTATTAATTAGTTAAAAAAATTAATTAATAAAATTACATCAATAGTGTTGGATATGTAATGGGTGGTGTAGTAATTTAAAATATATAAATCTCTCAAAAATACAATTTTGGGTTCATTATGTCAAAATATTTTTTTCCAAACTCAATAAATAATAATTTATTTCTAAAAACTAATAAGTAAAATGGATCAATATAACCAACATCTTATAACTAAATTGATAATTAATAATTCATTACATCTTGCATATGGATATATAATCCCTTATTACTCAAGTGTTTTCTCTATGGGTAAACTCTGTGATAATAATAAATTCTAATGATGGTCTAGTGAACACTGTTTGATAGGTGGTTTCACTATGTAAGAACTAATACAATAAATAATTACAATCATGTTTCAGTTTTTTAATCTCATAATGGGATGGGTTAAGTGATATTAATTTTGATTTTATCTCCCTCTTAATATCCAAAAAAGGATATTTATATGGAAATTTCTTTCTAGATGAGGCTACTACATCTTCCTTCAATGTAAATTTGATATTATTGAAACAATTAATTTATAATAATCAAAACAGTCACTATATAATTACTATAATAATAATTTTGTGATTATTAATGTTATTTTAATAATGATACACATATTACTGTTCTATTTTATATAAATCTAAAATAAAAATGATATAATGTGTGTGTTTTTTCAATAACTACATTGCATACAAAAGAATATATTTATTGATAGGGGACATTATTTTGTAAATTTCCTATTTTTTATTATACTTAAAATTTTCATTTTATACTCCTGAATAGATTAGGGTATGTATATCTCATTTCTTATTCAGGTTCCCAGATAACGTAATCAGACATGTGGTTCAATCATAGTATTTAACTAGGTGATTTTGATTATTTTATAGAACCTTTTATCGATGATATAGGATCTTCACCGGGTGTTCCTCATTTTATATAAAATTTTCAATAAGTACCATATTAGTATTTATAAATTGTGAGGGATTTGTATATAATTCATTAATTGGGATACATGAAACACATCTTGTAATTCAGAAAGGATAGGTGGGAGTTCTTGTCAATAGGCCACATCTCTAATTTGATCAAGGGTCTCAATGAAGAAAAATTAACTTTAAATAAGATTTCATTTCATACATATCTTCTTGAATGTATTATGTAGTGAAATATGATGTAACACCATATCTCCAACCTCATAATCTTGTTGTTATTAATGAATATATGTGTTTATTTTATATTAAATATTCTTATATTTCATATAATCATGAATTTTTAGAACAATATCTTTCAAATATTCAATGTTATACGGTACTATAAGTATAGAACATATAACCTCATCCCAACATGTTGGATACTAACACCACATCACAATATATCCTCATAAGATTCTCCTTGAAAGTTAAAAAGGAAACAATTATTTATGAGATCAAAATTTTGGAATGTAATGATCACTATATCCTTCGAAATCCATCAAACATTATCTCAATTCATCCTCTGAATATTGAATGATACTCCTAGATGAACCATCCTTATGAAGTTGATATGAAGTGATGAAAATCATCTCTCTATCCAAAACTTATTAAAGGTATTTACGAAAACAAGAGGAAACCCAAGGATAAAGAAAATATATATTAGATATTGGTACTCTATATAGGATTTTCACTTTTATAATTTATATCATAGTGAGTTAGTCAACATTTAATACATCAATTATGTCAATTAATTGTGATACCATTATAAGGTGATCCAAAACCACACAAATAGTGTTATGGAATTTAGATTTCCATTAGAGTCATATGACATCATCGAAATTATGTTTTCATATTTATGTAATGGAATGTAAAATAAATGAATCAAACCCACTTTTATCATTCTTCATATTATGTTTGGTAAACCAATCATTAAGATACAGACTCCTCATTATCCCCATTCAAGTTATCCCAAGGTATATTTTTCATTAGATCATTATAAACTTTTTTTCTTCATGGATAAATATCGATAATTGACTTATGAACAACATATAGGAAATAACTATTTATTTATTGTTTTAATGGGACACATATGAGTGTTCGAACCGTTATAAATCCATATTTGTGAAATATTTACAAGAAAATTTTCAATTCAATTCTCTATAGATTCTAAAAACACATTTGGGCATCCATGATCCTCTTAAAATTATATAGATGAGTGGTTATTTAATAAATATTTTGAATAGTTACTTTTTGGATTCTCATGTACATTCTATTTATTTCCTTAAAGATTTTATAATGTTCAAAATTCATCATTTATGAATCTGAAGGATCATTTTTACTCCGATAATCATCCACCTTATTTTACATATTAGGATGTTAAGGGATTCAATATTTATAATCCTTGATCAAATCATACCACCTTAATTGTAATTCAATCATTTATTTTGTGTGAATATATACTATATCCATTTCTAGTCCATATTTATTTAAAAATTCTCCCAATATGAATCCTACAATCAATCCATCAATGTAAAGATCATAGAACCTAATTCCATGTCATGTGTCAGGTGGTTATAATTACGGATCATTAATTTTTTGGGTGCATTGTATATCGATGATTTATTTTCCTAGAGTAAATAAACACTTAATTGTTTAATGAATATTTATTGATAAAAAAATCTTTCTATACAAGTTCGTAATGTCTTCCTAGTTGTATTGATTAGAATCGTAATCAACAATTTAAATATCACCTCACATTCATAAGAGTATACAAATTACACACCCTTCCATGACAGATTTTTATGTGGGATTCTAAACTATGAGAATATTCTCATATATAAATGATAGTACTTATCTTTGAGAAGTAATTTATAGTTCTCAAAATAGACTTGTTCTTATCCAAACAAAAATTACCACTATCATTAAAGGATCTGCATATTTCCATATTATAATGATAACATGGCATGGGAATGTTACATTCCCTATCTAAAACTCACATTTATGGTATATAGTATATGAATTTTATATAAAAAAAATAATCCCAACATCTAAATTGTAAATATATTCTTTCTTTATTTATATTCAATAATAATATATTCTATAAGGATTACCCAAAAAATTCGACCTAATTTCTAAAGTAATGCATTACATGTGAGTTAGTAGTCCTAAAATAGAGACATAGAGTGGTGAGAATTAATATCAAATCATAATATAGGATGCTAAAATCATGGATTCCTATAAATCTTTAAATATAATAGAACATAAAACCATAAGAATGAGTGAATGATAATCAATGAGATATCACAACATAGTATAGTTCAGTAACTAGATAAGAACCATAAATGGTTTCTCGTGAGATAAAAACATTACCAAATTACTTAGAGTCCTATAATATTCTTATAAAAACCCACCACATTTATATCACGTACATGAATTTGTGTTCCACAAATGTCATACAATATAAGATTGACTTTTATCACTTTTAATATCATGATTATTTTTTGGGTAGCATATATGTAATTATATACTGAATTAAGAAACTTTTTTATCTATATTAATACCCTTTAGTGGAAACATGGATGGATATTTATTATAAAAAGTCTTTAATGGGAAATTGTGGAGTAATTTTGGCATCATAATAGTTATACATAAAGGTTCATGAATGATTATAATTACAGTGAAAGGATTTATTTCATTAATTTGGAAACATAATTGTAGTAAATAGTTTTGTACAACACATAAAACTATAGTAATATCCAATATAAATTATAAATAAAATATTTTCCATAATGGGAAAATTTTATAAGAGAGATAGATCACTTCAACAAAGGAAGAAATTAGGTAAAGGATAAAAGAATATATGATAAATAATGTCTCATTTATGAAACCTCAATTGGAATGTAAAAGTTTTTTATAAACATAATAATATATAATCAACAAATCATCAATAGGGAAAGTAAAAAAACAATTACCTTTACTAACAGAAAAAAGAACAAAACCCAATACTTTATAAGTTACTTATAATAGAATTCTAGGATCTTCTTAAGATGATGTGATCAGAATATTAGTGATTTAAAGTTGGATGGGTATGGGAAATTCATGATCAATGGGTTTTTTTAGAAGAGGAATGTGAGGTTGGGTTGAAATTTATCTCAAAGGGGGGGGGGGGGTAATTCTGTATTAATTTCAAAACATTGTTTTTGGAATCTAGCATAAAAAATAATCAATTCCATAGAACATAGCCTGATTTTTAACATGGTTCATAGAAAAGTATTGTGGTTACAAATATTTTATTTTTTAAAGAACCAAACAATGTAAACTAAAACCATTCAGGATCTAGAAGTGAGTGGTGGTCATAATGATTTTAACGATAAAATATAATGTATTTTTAGGATATTTATTTATAAGACTGTAAATTTTGTAGAAATACTACAAAAATATATTATTTTAGTAAGAAAATTTATTTTTTAAAATTATTTGATTTTATTATTTATTACATTAGTTTTATGCCATTATGATGTTATAATAATTAATGATATTTTATTCAATACATAATTTTTTCCCAAAAATTTATCCCTTATAAAATTATGAAAAATTAACCAGTATATAATATCTGTGTGATAATTTCAAAATATTCTTTTATTTTACCCAATAAATTTCCAAAACAAAATTAATTAAAAAAATTTAACTAAAAATTTATTATTTATTTAAAAAAACTTATTTCATGTCGCGAATATCTTTTTGAAGCATTTAAAAACTTCATGGGAGATTATTAAATTATATAATAATTTAATTTAAATAAATAAAATTTATAATGATTATTTAAAAAATAGTTGTTATTTCAAAATTATTGGGTTTATCCAAAAGATTATTCTAATTTCAAAAAATATATTTCCCAAAAATACATTTTTTTCATCATATTTAAATCTAAATTGTACTAAAGTCATTATATATATAGTAATAAAGAAAATAGGTTAATATAATCATTATTTTATTAATGAAAAGAAAATATTAAAAGCCATACTTATATGGTATGATCACATAACCCCTTATTTCTCAAGAATATTCCCTATGTGTAAGTTGTGTGATCCTTTTATTATTTTCTCTGGTTCAGTGAACATGGTTTTGGTGGTGATCTCTATCTGGTTATTCCTCTCCCATTAATGGAATTTCTCAATGTTTAAGTTATCAATTTATTCTATTAGATTAGTCAATGTAAAATCATAATGATGAAATATCCCATGGCTTCTCGGGGAAATTATAATCCTATAGTACAATCATAATATTTGATTATATTGCATTATCCTTCTCTGTTAATTGGATTGTATTATAAGAATTAATATATGATAATCATAGCATTCACTATATAATGAATATATTAATAATTTTTATGATTATAATTTTCCTTTTATGCCTCGTATTGTGGTAATATTATACTACAGTCTAAATTAAGAAATGAAATCTTGTGAATTATCATTACATAACCACCGTACTTAATAGGAAATATATTCAATGATATGTAAATTTCATTTATAAAATTATAAGTCACTATACAGTTTCTATAATTCTTCTATGGGTAATAAAACTGAAAATTTTTAGTTTAGTGTTGACATAATCATTACTGAGTGAGAAATATGTTAGAAACAATGTACATCAGGGATACACTCTAAGGAGAAGTGCTTCAATTAATTCATATTCCCCATATCATCAATTATGAGGGATTTTAATATATTTTTTTAAAAATTCTAATATAATATTACCTTGTAAAACATGATTTAAACCTATATATTATTATGTTTCAATATATGCATTATATATAAATTATTTTACATAATACCATGGATAAAATTTTATTAGTATTCTCATCAAAAAAAATTATTTATTTTTTAATTTTTTTAACTAGTTGGATCCATGTTAATAATGTGTCTGAAGCAAAATACGATAATTGTCCTTGTGGGAAGCATAATTGGTTGGGATTTGGAGTGAAAAATACATGGGACTCCATTCCCATTATTCTAAGGATACGAATAATGATGTGACCGATGTTTATATTTGAAATACAACAACAATATAGAAACATGTGATTGATTCCCTTATGTTACCACAACTGCTATCACAAACCTTCCTAGTGGGGCATGTACCCTGACTCCCCCAAGCCCGCCCAAAATAGGCTAGGGGATGCTAACTAGAATCATGTAGGCATATCCCACAAATTGGAGGCATTTTACTATGTACCTAAACACACACACACACACACACATCCATTCCCTAAATGATGAAATGTAAAAAAAACTATGTAAACAATGCCTGAAACCACTGTGGTCACACAACAGAGTATAATAAGAAGTAGAGTAATGTAAATAGGGCCAAAACACAAGCACAAAAAAAGAGTCTATAACCACATGACCAACATGTAAAAAATTTGGTATCGGGAATGTTGCCTAAACAACTGGAACACACCTCATCTACCCCTCCTTGCTATGAACTGCACGGTAGAGGTCCACCAAGGACATCGTCGAAGGGTTGATCATCTACACAAAATGTGACACATGTGGTAGAATACCTTGTAGGTGTGAGTAAGACAATACTCAAAATGATACCCAAACCCATAATGGATATACTATAAATAAGATACCACACTGACTACCACAATAGATAAAGACCACGAAGAAGATACCACACAAAATACCAGAAAGGTGAAATACTAGGAAGAATATACCACATAGTATACCACAAAAATACACCATGAATAAGATACAACACTGGAAATTCCACAAATGAATAGTATTATAATCTACATAAAGATATATTCCCACAGCCCATATATCATGAATATATAGATATATTCTCTCAAATGAGACACATAGTCTCCTTGACAAACATAGTCTCTTTGGGACACACAGTCTCCTGAGATACACAATCTCTATAAGATACACAATATTTTGGAGTCACACAATCATCATGAGATGCACAATCTCTATAAGACCACAATCATTGGGAGTCATATAGTCTCCATGATACACAGAGCCTCTATATGACATATAGTATTTGGGAGTCACATAGTCCCCATAAGACACCCAATCGCTATGTCATATCCATCCACATGATTCTGCTCAATGAACACTCGTTCTGAGATAATCTCATCATCAATACATTAAGTCATCTCCACACATAGAGAAAAACTAACTCGAATATCTTAAAATTACCTTCTCATGGGAAGTTCTCGAATGCCATAAATGATTCTTCATACATATGCATGACTTTAAGGATATGACCATTTGAATAAAATATTTCACAGACCCAGGTCCGACCCAGCCTACCAGCTGTTGTACCTCTCGTACCCCTCGTGGTTTAATTTTCATGATCACAATCACTCTCTTATTTATCTAATCTTGTTTTAAGTGTTTTTTGATGATAGGCATGATTTCAGGTTGCCAAGGAATTGGGCCAAGAAAGACAGAAGGCAAAAGTGGACTGATTTCAGTCCACTGGCCAACCGGTGGATGACCACCGGCCAGCCGTTGGAATCTTGACAGAAGGCATCCCCTCTGTCCAGACCACCGGCCAACCGGTGTCCCATCACCGGCCAGCCGGTGGAACCCAGACAGAAGGGACACCTACTGTCTCACCACCGGCCAACCGGTGGCCTCCTCACCGGCCAGCCGGTGGTGCCTGGGCAGAAGGCCTCTCCCTTTTCAAAAGCACCGGCCAACCAGTGGCACTGTACCGGTCATCCGGTGGAGCCAGTCAAACTAGCCGTCGGGCTTTGACCAGCCTGCTCCCAACGGCTCCGAAGTCTTTTCCAACAGCTCCGAAGACCCCGAACGGCCATATGAGGGTTCCCCCTCTATAAATAAAGGACTAGGAAGCCCCGGAACAATAGTGGAACCATAACCAAGCCAACGGAAGCCAACAGACAAATTTTTCATCATTTGGAAAACCTCCGACGGATTCCTTCAAGGAACCTCAATTACTCCAACCCATTTCCACATCCAAGGAGCATCACCATAGAAGATTGGGAGCGCTCTTCATCAACTCCAATCAATCCATTGGCGCCCAAGACTTCTCCACATTATGGTTTTTCTTGTTTTATTATTTTGAGCATCAATTTGGGTTTGTGCCTACAAACCCCCATTTCTTTTATCTTCCTTTTGTTTGGGTTTTCACACCACCTTCAATGTGTGAAGAGGTTAGTCAAGCCTTCCCTTTAAAAGGCTTGAGTCATAGGTGAGCTAGCCTTCACCTGTAAGAAGGCTAGTGGGTTCTTGCTTAACCATTAAATGCAAGCTGTAAAAGGTTCTAGACTACCTTAAAGTCTAGTGGGTTTCTTGCTAAAACCATTAAAAACCAAGAGGTAGTAAATCTCTCAACGGTTGAGTTGGGAGCGGAGACATAGGTTTTGGTTTAAGCCGAACTCCGTTATCAAGTTTTGTGTCTTGCCTCTTTTATTTCTGCTGCACTTTTAACTTTGTTTTAAATTGTTAAACTTTTTTTAAAAGGCAATTCACCCCCCTCTTGCCATCACTCTCCTCCCCAACACCAGCCAAGCTGACATGCTAGTGAACCCAACTCGTTCCACTTGATATGAACAGACCTAGACCTTCCCATTTCATCCTATCTAAGTTTATTGGGCTTGTTGGGATTCATCCCAATGGGCCATCTGGCCCAGCTTGTTGGACTGCCCTATTGGAGAAAAGCACAGTCCAACACACTTAGCTCGTGCAGCGTCTATGGACCGCAAGGATCGTGTAGCTAGAATACTATATATTCACCCCATGGATTCTCACCTGCAGTGACTACCACATATCATGAAAACGGTCATGATATCCCGTGTGGTCAGTCTTCCACATGCACACAGGTATGCTGGAGCATGCACTGTTGGTGTCATTCGCTACTACATCAGTGGACACTTACGCGGGATATCACAACTCCTATCGTGCTAAAAAATCTATAAAAACTATATATTTATCTTTCTTGGGTCTCGATCGACATAGATTCAGCCTTTGTTGATGTATTTCCTCCAATACAGGGGTCTTATTGTGTTTAGAGCCTCATGAAATTCAACTCATTACCACTGGGGCCCAACAGCAAAGAAGTACATGAATAGTGTATTGAAAAGCACAAGATCTCATGAAGAATGATCCTTGGCCATGTTCATGTCAGTATCAATTCCTTCTTACTAGAGAAATAAATTAGTATGAAATAAATCAATCTCCGGACATAAACCCCACAATAATTATTCATCGCATAGATGATCAAACCACAGATCAACCTTTTTTGGGGATGATATATATTCATCATTGAATTTAGGAACCGAAAAAACACATAGAAAAACAACAACCTTACCTAGGTTATATATTCTTCATCATTGAAGACTGACTGTTTTTGGCGAATATCATCATGAACAATCCTCATTCCAAGTATTCATTGCCGTCTACCCAGAGGCTTATCCAGTGGTTCTCTCTAGAGCTTCCAGGGAATTTACATGGTTATGATCGTAAGAATGTATCCATTTATAAGTCTCATATTAAAAGAAAACGTGATGTTGTTTCATGGTGTAAAGATAAAATAAAACATAATTTTAAAAAAATCATTAAAAGACCAAAAAAATAGTTTTCACAGCCTACTAGCACTAGATGATGTTAGGCCTCACCTAAGGAAAACACCACATTACGATATCAAATGTGGTCTCATATTTTAAATATGATCCCCCATTCATGAGTTATTAATATTATGAAATAATCTAATTCTATTTAATTATTTTATATAATGTTACATCCATGGAGACTTTTTCTTCTGATGACCCATGCCGACCAAAGGTAGGTCTCGCATAGGGTATGTATTCTATTCTGAGTACAATGGTGATATAATATTTCTTATCCTGGAACCCTTTTAAAATGTATTAAAATTTTCATGAAAGGACACATGAATGTGCAATTAAAATATTCACATTTTTTAACAAATTTTTCTAGGAACAACGGACCTCATAATTGCATGCTAACTTAACACATCAGCTCATAATTTTCCAAAATAAAATTTTCAAATAAAATATTGAAAATAAAAGTCATTACATCCTACCCACCTTAGGGCATCACTTACACAAATGCCAAAAAATGGTTACTCAATGATAATACATTTATAAGTATGAATCTAAGAATCTCTTTCCCATTTTCTCTTCTAATGATTTTCATGCTTCAATCAAACTTGCACCAGAGAAATCGACCACCCAATAAGAATCCTCTCATATACATCATCAATCACCACTAGGAACTCATCGAAAATTTACACATTGTCGATGTCCATTTAATCCCAGTCAATGACACAAAATGGTTCATGAACATACATCCCCAATTATGACATGTGGAAGACACCATGAACCTACTCTAAATATAAAGTTAGATCCAAGAAATACGACACCTCCCCAAATCTACATAGTACTAAGAAAGGGTGAACGAACCTCCAAGATAGCTTACCACCCCAGCCAAATCTCTATAGTCTGCATCGAGGTGAGACCCAAAGGAACATATGGTCTCCTTCCTCGAACTCCTAAGGCCTCCATCACTGGTCATCATAAGACTTCTATTGGATCTTTGTAGTCTATATATGCTTCTATATGATCTGATCCTTCTATGTAGTCACCTGCACCAACTCTGGTCCCACAAGTGTTGACTCTCCTAGGTCCTTCTAGTAATGAAGGGACCTGTCGGGTTCCCGTACAATGAACCAAATGGTTCCATACTGATGTTGGGATAGATATTGTTTTTATATGCAATCTCTTCCAGAGGTAGGTGATCCACACAACTGTAGCCAAAATATAAAATGAATGATTGTAACATGTCCTCCAAAACCTGAATGGTCTTCTAAGTCTTTTCATCCTCTTATGGGTGAATGCTAATCTCAAGATTAACTATGCCCCAAATTCATCTTGAAATACCATCCCAAACTAGAATGTAAATTGATCATCATCATCTGAGATTATCACTTTTTGAACTCCATAGAGTCGAACCATCTCCAATAGGTAGAGGAGTCCTACTCTCTCTACTAATCTCTTCTCCAGATATCCAGGATGTGGGCCGACTTGGTGAGTTAGTAAATAATCACCTATATGGTATCATGTCCCCTGTACGTACATGGTAAAACCATCATAATGTCCATCGATATCCCATACCACTTCCATTCTGGTACCTCATGGGGTTCCATCAAACATGTTGGAACATGCTGCTCAGCCTTCACCTACTTATAAGTGAGGCTTCGAGAAGCAAATGTTGCAACACACTTATTCATCCTAGGCCACCAGAACTAAAATTCGAGGTCCAGGTACAACTTCACCACACATTGATGTACTGGTAAAGGGGATGTATGGAACTCCATAAAACCCTCCTATGGTAATTCCATTGGTACTACTGTGCATCCTTTGGAAAAAAATGATGTGCTCCCCACAATTAAAATATCCATTAAGGGAATGGTCTGTGTATATCTGAGCATGTAGAGTCTCAAATTTGGAATCTATAAGTTGTGCTTCCTTAACTCGTTATAAGAGTGGATAAGTGACATCCATCAACTAGAGGTAAGCGGCTCTATCTATATCCATGATGGATATTTGAAATGAGGCCAACTAATCAAAATCTTCATCCATAAACTATAAACCTAATCTCTTAATGAGAGAATATACCATAACGTTCCCCATTATGTGATTTTATAAAATATGTAAGATATAGTCCTGGAGGAACTCTATCCCTTGCCTCTGCCTCATGTTCAGATCCTTCTAAGAGAATATATACTTCAGAATCTTATAATGGGTGTAGGTGATAATCCACTCACCCATTAGGTAATGTCTCCACATATTCAATGTGAGGACTAACACTACTTACACAAGTTCATGAATCATGAAGTTCTACTTGGTTCCTCCATGAACCATAGGAAATAACCACTATCCCCTACATCAGAATGGTACCAAGCATCATCCTTGATGAATCATAGAACACCACATACTGAATTTTATCATATGTAAATCCTAAAATGGGAGTGCTCTTAAACCTCTTCCATAGCTCATTAAAGCTCCATTTGAACTTATCCATCCAAACAAAATGATGAAAGATCTTATTCATTGGTCCCATGAACACAATAGGGGAGTTCTTCCTACAATACGACAACACCGATTACTTCTAGTGACCGTAAATACATCTAAAAGATGTATTTGGTATATCCATATCTCATACTCGAAACTAGTGATAGCCTAACCAGATGTCAATATTTGAGAGCCATTGTGCCTCTTTCAACATATCAAAGAAACCATCAATCGTTGATAGTGGATAATTATTCTTCACTGTCACCTAGTTCAGGTTCCAGAATTCGACGCATAACTCCATGCCCTCATCTTCCTTCTTGGAATATAATACTAGGGATTCCAAGTGTGAAACACTAGGGATCATGAAGCCCTACCCATGAAAGTCCTCCAACTGTACCCCCAGTTTACAAAACACTTTGAAAACCATATGATATGTATGTATAGATATCGGTTTCATCATGGGGTATAGATCAATCTATAATTATTCCACTCCATGAGGAAGTAATCTTTGAACATCTTCATGAAATATGTCTTTGTACTGCTCCACCACTATTGTAAATTGAGGACTCATATCATCTAATCCACTCAGGGGAATTATACAAACTGATGTGTAATCGGCTGCACCCTCCTATATTTGAGTCCATACCATGCTTCCCACAGTTTCTTTTCACCAAAAATGGAAAACATGCTCCCATAACAATGGACCGACCACACTCTATGCATAAAATAGTTAATCTGAGAATTCACTAATGCATACCAATCCATTCACAAAATAGCGTTGTAGGTCCATGACGCTACTACCAAGACATCTCAATTGAAAATATCACCTTTAATAGTATGTTCACACTATTAGTATTACTATGGTATCATTAAATCTTCTCTTATAAGAGTCTCTAAGCGTAAGCATCGAGTCAAAGGTTCAACCAAAATCAACGATTCACGAACAATGTTAAAGTAAAGAAAATAATGAATACAAACTCCTTCTATGAAAAAAATATCTATGGTGGAAAAAACTTTGATCATACATACAATCATCCATGGTTCATTTGGGTCTTAAACCTCCATTACCAACAGACGTCATCTTTCATGTCCACCCGCTCCCTAAGCCTTGTGTGGACCACCTGGGGGTTGTGGTTGGAAAATTTCAAAAGGTAGAACACCTTCTACTGGTCTCTTTAATCATCTACCATATCCACCACCTTGTGGATTTTTCTTCTCCTACTATTGTCTCCATCGTGGTGGTCTACCCATAGCTCCCCTATCAGAAGTATGATGGGTTGAAAAATATAAGGTGAGATGTCCCCTATCTTGATATGAGTAACATCCCCTTTAATTTTCTAGACCAAACCCACCATGGTTTCCCTGAACTACAGGTTATCTACCCTATGGTATCCTCTTTAAATGTCTCATATGTTTCGATAACTAAGGCCTACACCAACTCCCTATTGTCGAGGTATATGCTCCAACTAACCCACTATTGACAATCACTTGTTGTACATGCTTATCCAAAAAACCATCGACAACCAATGCTTTCTCAAGTTTCCTATCATATGTATGAATGAACATAGGGATAATTCTATCTTATATTTACCTATGAAAACCTCACTCGTAGGTTTGGGCCCTAAAATAGTGGTCGTGTATCATATTCATTGATTACTAGGAAATGATGGTATGCCTCAATGAATACTAAGATACTAAGATGTTATCCTTCCAGATCTATTGAAGCTCTCAGACACACACATACCTTAGCTTATAAAGTGGGAACTACTCTATGAAAGAGTTATAAAACTCTATCCACAGAAGAGTCTCCATATTGTAATATTGGGTAACTAAGCCCCACCATCTCCCTAATGAGATTTGTAGAAGTCTCACCACTAGGACCATCAGCTATTATGCTGGTGTCCTGACTAGAAGGATAAATCTGGTCACCACTTCAAGCCAGTCCTCAACTTCCTTTATGTGGGGTTCCCATTGGACCATCAGGGTTCTCTATCACTAAAACCCGTAAAGAGAGTTGTTCTTGTGCTTCTCATCCACAAGTACATCATTTACCATGTGATTCTCTATAGGTGGTGGTATATCTAGTGAACCACCAGGAGGTGTTGTCTATAGTAAAAGTCCCTTTAATGATGCCTTCTTATCTAGTTTATCATCCTTATGGCCATGCAATGGAATTATATATAGTTTTCTATGTAGAGACATCATGTCAGAAAACAATATGTACAACGGTAAATAGGGAATATCTGGAGAATGAACTCAAGAAGGGAATGAAAAACACAACCCATTCAAATATGATGCATATACAATTATTTATTCCCTACAACTAGATTTTTCATGTACCAAGTCGAAAATCCAAAATTGGACTTTGGGTATATGGATACGTCAGTCACCGCACCAACACTGGGTTGCCTAGCAGAAAATATAAACTCGAAACACTTAATATAGTTTCCCCCAAAACAAACTCACAACTCTTGGTCATAAGTTAGAACTGACCTACCTTTGATACCACTCTGTCATGACCCATCCCAGAGGGGCCCACTCTATGACTACCCCAAGCCCACCTCCAATAGGCAGGGGTTGGTTACTATCTCTGGGTAGGCATATCCCACAAATGGGAGGCATTTTTATGAGTACCTCTACATGCACACCCATATCATAGAAACAAATTCAGAAATATAAAAAAACACTATGTAAAAAATTCATTAAAACCACTATTACCACATAAAAGAATACAATAATAAGTACATTAATGTAAATAGGGCCAGAATACAAGACCACCAAAAGAGTTTGAAACCACAAATCCAATATATATGAAATTAGGTATTGGGTGTCTATTAGAACTAATTAAATATACCTCATATACATAGTCTCACTAAGCACCACCTGGTCCTGGTCCTGGTCCACCTAGTACATTGTCATAGGGACAATCTTCTGCACAAGACATGACACGTGTTGGAATATCCTATGTCGGGGAGAGTAAAACAATACATAGTAGGACAACCCATACCCACAAAATAAAATAACACAAATAATATAACACTAAAAATACCCCAATGAAGATATATCATGAATAAGACACCACACATAATACCACAAAGAAGATACCACAAATGAGAAATACCATGAAGAATATAGCAGACATGATACCATAAAAGAAATATATCATGACGAAGATACAACAAAACAAATACAATGAAGGAATTGTATAGTAATCACCTTAAAGATATAAGCCATCGACCATATATCTAGATTATCATGATATACTCTCTCCAATGAGACACACAATCTCCATGAGACACAAAATCTATTTGAGACACACATTCTTGGTATGACACACAGTATTTGTGAGTCACACAGTTTCCATCAGACAAACTATCTCTATAAGGCACAAAATATTTGAGAATCACATAGTATCTATGAGACACACAGTATCAATATGACACCCAGTCTTTGGGAGTAACACATTCTCCATGATACACCCAATTTCTATGTCATAGTCATCCACCAGATTCTGCTCAAAGCATGCTCATTCTGAGAGAACCTACTCTTGAATCCATTAGATAGTATGAAAACATCCAAAACAATGAAATATATCAAAAGGATAGTCTCCTCGTAAGGGTCTGAACACCATAGATGGTTCCTCAAACAGACACACAGTCTGAATGTTATGGCCATTTGAATAAAATAATCTGCGAACCCTGGTTTGACCCTGTCCATTGGAAAACCTGACCTGTTTTAGTCGACCTGAACTGGCCTGGTTCATTGGAATTTATGGGCCACATCCCCATGGGATGTCTAGACCAACCCACTAGCCCAACTCAACCGGACCACTATAGCTCATCCCACCTAACCTGTGTGGCCATCACACTGTGTCTGCTCCCTGTGGATGCTCCCATATGGTGACTCCCACATCCCGAGGCCACCATACACTACTGGTTTCCACATCCTACAGTCCACTTCCACATGCTCCCAAGTGGTCGGGATTCCACATCCAATCATCTCCACCCTAGTGCATGACACCTCCCACAATGAACCGTCTCCATGTTCCATTTCCTCATCTGGTGATCCAAAATCATTAACAACTATAGATTCAGGTTTCTAAAGTCCTGATCTACCAAGATGTGGTCTTTTTTAATGCATTACCTTCAATACAGTTTTCACATCCCATTCGAAGCATCTCAAGAAGTCGATACCTTTCCACATGGCCAAATAGTGAAGAAATTCAATAATAGGGGAGATAAAAGTACAAGAATGCCCAAAAAACATTTTCTTGTTCGTGTTGGCGTTGATTCATTCTTGTTAGAGGAATAAATGAAGAGAAAATAAATCATTCTCTAGATATAAACATCTCAATAATTATCATTCATGAAAATGATCGAACCGAAGATCAACCTATTTTTGTTTGGTCCCTATTTTTGTAGAATTAAAGATTGGGGAAACCATGAATGAAAACAACTACCCTACTAGGGTAGTGGACCGTTCACTATTTAGGACCAACTGTCATTGGAAAATCTTGTCATGAACAATCATTACTTCAAGTCTCTATCTTCTTCTATCAAGAGGATTCTGTAGTGGATCTGTCACGACCCGCCCTCGGGGTCCGTGCCGTGACTACCCCAAGCCCGCCTTCCATAGGCGAGGGGCTGGCGACTAGCACAAAGGCGTAAATCCCGGTAAAAAGGGAAGGCGTTGCCTTTGTAAAGAAAACAAACACCACAGAGTAAGCAAGCGGAATGTAAATACTAAGCAAAAGCAGAGTACAACTGAATGTGCAGAAAAGTAAATGGGCCAGTATACAAACCCAAACTGAAAGTAAAGTACAACTCGAAAGGGAAAACAGCAACTGAAAAGTAAAAGCCGCTATACCGAGTTGTCCACTGGAAATCCCACCTGAAGGGTGGGTACAGAAAGCTCCACTGCTCCACGGGTCCCGCCGTCCGCTCCGAGCACGTCTCGCCCAGTGATCCTCCTCCAGGTATCGTCCTGCTCTGCAAGCCTCAGCTAAGATCAACGCTGTCCGTCGTCTGCAACCAACACAATGTAGTGCGGGAAAAGCTCGTGCAGGGGTGAGTATAAGCTACTCAGTAGGGACCCCGAGACCCCTGAAGGTCTCTCAAATCCACAAAGGATAAACCACGAAGAAAGGAACAATCACGAAGTAATAACCGACACTGCTTAGGTATATGCCCATACATATACCTAAGTCATCAATTTCAAATACGCTCCAACCTCCGAGCCCAAGTACAACTCAGTCCACACAGGAAAGTAAACGTATTCCACACAGGAAAGCAAAACGTAATCCACACAGGATTGCACAACACAATCCACATAGGAAAGCAACAGATTTCAGCTCACACAGGATTTTCATTATCAAAAACGTAACTACTGAAGAGCCCCATCTCTGAAGTGTACAGTGTCCTATCACGACTCTGAGATACTGATCACTAACCTAAGACTGCTGAGGTACTTCTCCTGTCGAGTACCGCGGGTCTGCCACCAACTACCGGGCGCTCCGTCCGCTGAGGGTCTGCTGCCAAATACTGGGCGCTCACCCCAATAGCCTACAGAGGTACTCCTCCAGTCGAGTACCGCGGGTCTGCTGCCAACTACCAGGCGCTCCGTCCGCCGTGGGTCTGCCGCCAAATACCGGGCGCTCCGTCCACTGGGCTAGTCGACTCACTCCAAGTCAAGTCGGTCGAGCAGTCTTCAGGTCTCAGCCGGCTACACGGTCTCTGTACTCCGTACGCTCATCTCCAGTATCGCAAGTCTGACGCTATAACCAAGCGCACCACCTCTATTGAGTAAAACAGAAGATTCAGCTCACACAAATATACTTCTTCGGATGACGATAAAGATGATCACGGAACCATCTAAGTTGTCGGACCCACAAAGGATCGATAGGTACTAACCCCCGCAGTGACCTACACAGGATCGGACCCACACAGGATCGGGCCCACGCAGGACCTGTAGCACTGATCCACGTAGGATCGCTGAGTGCAGTAGTCGTCGTCGTCGAATCCACACAGGATCTCTGTACTGTCGTCGTCGCAGTCACAGTAGCAGTAGCAGCAGTAGTAGTCACAGTAACGGTCGCAGCCAGCACTAGGGTTCCCATACACAGCAAGCTCGTTCGGAGGGTCCGCTCCACGAGCCGAGAGGCTGATACATCAACTGTCACAAATTCCAGAGTTGATGTATCCAAAAGTTCTGTATCGTCAACAGGAACTCAACGCAACAGACGGCGCGTCGATCGGACGCTCGGTCTGAGAGTTATTGGCATTTTCGTCCCCGGGGCCCGGTTGGTTTTTAAGACAAAACCAACCCGACCGTACTCCACCTGCGTCCAAACCTCGGGCAGAGTATGCCAAAATATCCGTCTCACTATGAGGAACACAACAAAGTTGACGCCACGTCAATCGGACGTCCATAGCTCAAGATATGAGCGTTTCCGCTCCGAAGGCCCGGTTGGTTTCGTGAACGAACCAACCCGGCCGAACTCAAAGTAATCCGAAACCTTTAGTGTGATATACCGAAACGACCGTCTCGATCCAAGGATCGTGTTGCCACAGACAGTTTGTCAATTGGAGGTCCGTGGCTCAATTTATAGCCAAAAGACCGAAACTGCTTCGAAACGGGGGGTCCGGGTCCGGGCAGACCCGGCCCAACCCCCCCCCCCCCCCCCCCACCCCCCGGGTCGGCCCGAACCGGGTCGACCCGACCCTGGTCCGACCCGGCCCGGCCGGCGCGGCGGCCGCGGCGGCATGGTGCCGCATGGAGGCGGCACACGGGGGGCAAAGCCCCCGCTTTCTTGGAGGCGGCGCGGCTTTTTAGCCGCGCCTGTTGCAAACCCCCCCCCCCCCCCCACCGTGGGGGGCTTGCTTGGCAGGAAACGGGGAGCCTCCTGCCCCCCTCAAGGAAACCGCCCCCCTCATTAAGAGGGGGGTTTTGTGTACTGGCCGGGGGATTAATTTCCCCCGGTTTATTGCCATCCGGCCGGCCAGCTGGCCGGCCGGTTTTCTCCAACGGGACCGGAAAATACGGTCCCCTCTTCGGCTTCCGACGCCGGCGGCTCGGCCGCCGGTCTTCTCTTTCCGCCGCGGCCCGGAACCGGCCGCGGTGTTCGTCGTCCGGTGAGGTGCGACGGCACCGCGTCCCTCCGTCGTGCCTTGATTTATTTCAACGCGGCGCGACGACGTCGCGTTCTTGATGTTTCTTCCATGGTGCGCGCGCGACGGCATCACGTATCAAGATTGGGCGAATATCCGCGTGGTGCGACGGCACCACGCCACCTTGATTCATCCACAAATTTAAACACCAAGAACGAAGGAGGGGGTTCGGCCGTGTTCATGCGGTCCGGCCCCCTCACGTTAAAACACAACTTAAAATATTCAAAAGCCACACGTTAGACATACTAGATCCACGATCAAGAATGAAATAATTAAACAATAAATCAACAACCCCTACCTCGGGTATAGGTTCGAAGATTTGACAACGTCCGCGGAAGACAATGTCGTGGAGGTCGGGCGTCGCGGTCGTCGTTCGTCAAATCCGTTGACGAAGAGATACGCCCGAAGAGATACGTCGTTGGCGAATCTTCGTATGCCGACGAAGAAGGTCCGAGGAGGAAGCAGCATTCCCTCTCTTTGACACGGAAGACGAAGAAGAGAGGCGGCGTTCTTCGTCGGAGCTTGAGCGTTCTTCGTCGGAGCTTGAGAGTTCTTCGTGTTCTTCGTCAGATCTTGAAGAAGAAGAAGAAGCTCTCAAAAGCTCTCAAGTTGGCTAAGAGTTCTAACCCAACAAAAAAGAGAGAAGTGCTTAATTTAATCAAAAACATAACACAAGAATTTCAACGGTTTGAAATTCAAAAAGATTAACTCCAAAAATTAAATAACCCATGTCATTTAATGAGGGGTTAAGGAAGTTTGAGGGAAGATGTAAAGTTAGGGGTTCGTGTGGGCCCCACCACACTTAATCCTCTCAAGGGAGGTTAAGTGGGTATGGTTCCCACCCCTAACTTCCTTTGAGAGAAGTTAACTAATAAGTTTAAATAAAAATATGTAAACACAATTTTTATTTAACTTATTCTAATCTCCCAAAAACTAACTTTCATCCCGCAAAAAACGCAACTTCCGAAAAGGTCTCTTTAAGCGAAAATTGGCGCTGTGAGTTCATCGATGCCCTCAGATTTCAATTCCGAGCACCAGATCAAAAGTTAGGAATTCCCGCACGTTCGTTCACTGAACATACCCGAGCCAAACTTCGGAAATTGATTCCGGGCACTCCGGGCCTCGGAATCAGGTTCCGTCAGAAACCGTGCTCTTGAATAATTCCAAATAAAATTAAGAAAAAATTTCCCTTGAATTTTATGGGTCTTTACATTACTCCCACCTCAGGGCTTTACGTCCCCGTAAAGATACATAAAAAACTAGGGAAACAAATGAGGGTACTGAGCACGCATCTGAGCCTCCCGCTCCCATGTGCTTTCCCGGAGATTCCCGTGCTGCCATCTGATGCGCACAAGAGGAATCGATCGCCCACGCAGGACCCGCTCATGTCGATCCTCTATCTCCACCGGGACCTCCGTAAAAAGTCGCCCCATCGTCAACGTCATGCTCCCCATGGTCAATGATGTGCGTCGAGTTGTGCACGTATCTCCTCAGCTGAGACACGTGGAAGACGTCGTGCACCCGGTGCATCTGAGGTGGTAGAGCCAGGCGATAAGCCACCTCACCAATCCTGCTGAGGACCTGGAAGGGGCCGATGAATCTCGGAGATAACTTGCCGCCTCGGCCAAATCTCCGAATACCACGTCGAGGTGAGACCCGCAAGAAGACGTGGTCGCCATCCTTGAACTCTAGTGGCCTCCGCCTCCTGTCAGCGTATGAATTCTTCCGGCTCTGTACTGTCCTCATCCGCTCCTGGATGACCTGGACCTTCTCTGACGTGGCCTGGACCATCTCCGGTCCCACCAGAGCTGCAAGATTTCTTCTTTTCCGATAAGAGAAATCTGGTCTCATCCCCTGGATGAACCACATTCTTTGCCTAAAACAATCAATCCTAACATGGATGATACTAATCCATACCAAGGATGACGTCGTAAGGCCTCGATGCTACTACTAAGAGATTCAACCGTTACTCTCGCCTCCAAGGGTTGAGTCACACTGTCGGCATCAGTGTGTGGTAACTGGGTCTCCTCCAATAGATGTCTCACAAGTGAGGGTCAAGTCAACAGCCAAAACTGGAACCTCTTAGTAACATCACGAAAGAGGACAGGAACGAAAATATCACAAAGGTATGCGTCTTTTATTATTGCAGCTCATAATACAAGACGCTACACAAATGCAACAAGGAACCAGAAGTACAAAGGACGTATCCACTAGTTCTGCTCCCGTCCATCGGCTCCCAGAGCTCCATGATCGAAGGCCTCGGCTGCCTGAAGCTGAGCTCTCGCATGTTCACCTACTCCCTGTGGTCGGGGTGGACCTCATGGTGGTGGTGGTGGAAGAGCCTCAAAGCGTCGCCCACCACCGGCTGCTCGTCCAACTCCTCTGCCTCCTCCGCCTCCTCCTTGCGGACCGCCACGGTCGAACCTCTGTCTCTGCCTGGGAGGTTCTTCACTTAACTGCTGATCATCAGCATGGCGGGTCGAACAGTCACGAGCCATGTGACCAATCCCGCCACATGAGTAACACTGCCCACTCTCGGCACGCCTGGCTCTGACTCCACCCCGGCTTCCCTGTACAACTGAGCCTGAGTCGTGCAGTCGGCCACTGGTAGGTCTGGTCTGCCTGGAACCCTGAGTCATCCGTCGGCTACCAGTTTCCGAAGACTCCGCTATCTGCCGCCCTGCGGTGGGTCGCTGCGCTGGTGTAGACTCAGAAAGGAAGCTCTCAATCAGAAGGTCCCGCTCCAGTACTCCTGTCTGAGTCGGTATGCTGAGGGAGATCAGCGATGCCCTGATCTCGTGTCTCAATCCCTGCTCGATGGTCCGGGCCCGGAAGAATGGGTCTCGTACCATGTCGGTCGAGTAGCGTGAGAGATCGGTAAATCTCGCCGAGTACTGAGCGACCGTCATGCTGCCCTGCCGCAGCTGAAGAAGCTCCTGGATACGCACCGCACGAAGGGTGGCTGGGACGAACTCCGAGCGGAAGAGGCTCTCAAAGTCCGTCCAAAGTAGAGATGCCTCATCGTGCACCTGGAGCATCAAGCTCCACCATCGTCCTGCTGCTGCGTGTAGTAGGCTCGCAACGAGGATCACCATGAGGTCTGCTGGTGTCCTCACTAGCCTAAACACTCGTACCACTGCCTCCAGCCAGTCCTCTGCTGCCTGGGGATCCGTCTCCCCGCGAAACCTGGGTGGTCGCTGGCGCTGAAACTCATGCAGTGCGCTGAGGCGACGTGCATCGTCAGCGGCTGGTGCTGGAAGTATCGGGGGCTCGGCGGGTAGTGCTACCGCCGGTGCCACTGCTGACAAAGGGCCCTGCACCGAGGCCTCGTCACTCGGTGGGCTGTCATCACATTTGACTCTCGGAACCCTAGCTGGCTGCCGTCGTGGGGCCATCCTGAATAGGAAACAGGTGCGCCACGGTCAAACAGTATACCTGGTGAGATGATATAAAGTAATCACAAAGAAAACTTTGAAATACATACGCAATCAATGTTTTCATGCATTAAGTCGGGAATCAGAAGTCAGGGTCCTGGTGTACGGATACGTCGGCCGCCGCACCAACACTGGACTCCCTGGACTGATAACCACACTCAATACACTAAACATTATTGCTTCACAGAGAAAAGATCAGAGTTCGCGGTAGAACCGAACTCCTCTGATAACAATTTGTCACGACCCGCCCTCGGGGTCCGTGCCGTGGCTACCCCAAGCCCGCCTTCCATAGGCCAGGGGCTGGCGACTAGCACCAAGGCGTAAATCCCGGTAAAAAGGGAATGCATTGCCTTTCTAAAGAAAACAAACACCATAGAGTAAGCAAGCGGAAAGTAAATACTAAGCAAAAGCAGAGTACAACTGAAAGTGCGGAAAAGTAAATGGGCCAGTATACAAACCCAAACTGAAAGAAAAGTACAACTCGAAAGGGAAAACAGCAACTGAAAAGTAAAAGCCGCTACACCGAGCTGTCCACTGGAAATCCCACCTGAAGGGTGGGTACAGATAGCTCCACTGCTCCACGGGTCCCGTCGTCCGCTCCGAGCACGTCTCGCCCAGTGATCCTCCTCCAGGTACCGTCCTTCTCTGCAAGCCTCAGCTAAGATCAATGATGTCCGTCGTCTGCAACCAACACAACGTAGTGCGGGAAAAGCCCGTGCAGGGGTGAGTATAAGCTACTCAGTAGGGACCCCGAGACCCCTGAAGGTCTCTCAAATCCACAAAGGATAAACCACGGAGAAAGGAACAATCACGAATTAATAACTGACACTGCTTAGGTATATGCCCATACATATACCTAAGTCATCAATTTCAAATACGCTCCAACCTCCGAGCCCAAGTACAACTCAGTCCCCACAGGAAAGTAAACGTATTCCACACAGGAAAGCAAAACGTAATCCACACAGGATTGCACAACACAATCCACATAGGAAAGAAACAGATTTCATCTCACACAGGATTTTCATTATCAAAAACGTAACTACTGAAGAGCCCCATCTCTGAAGTGTACAGTGTCCTGTCACGACTCTGAGATACTGCTCACTACCCTAAGACTGCTGAGGTACTCCTCCTGTCGAGTACCGCGGGTCTGCCGCTAACTACCGGGCGCTCCGTCCGCTGAGGGTCTGCTGCCAAATACTGGGCGCTCACCCCAATAGCCTACAGAGGTACTCCTCCAGTCAAGTACCGCGAGTCTGCTGCCAACTACCAGGCGCTCCGTCCGCCGTGGGTCTGCCGCCAAATACCGGGCGCTCCGTCCACTGGGCTAGTCGACTCACTCTAAGTCGAGTCAGTCGAGCAGTCTTCAGGTATCAGCCGGCTACACGGTCTCCGTACTCCGTACGCTCGTCTCCAGTATCGCAGGCCTGCCGCTACAACCAAGCGCACCACCTCTATCGAATAAAACAAAAGATTCAGCTCACACAAATATACTTCTTCGGATGACGATAAAGATGATCACGGAACCATCTAAGTCGTCGGACCCACAAAGGATCGATAGGTACTAACCCCCGCAGTGACCTACACAGGATCGGACCTACACAGGATCGGGCCCACGCAGGACTTGTAGCACTGATCCATGTAGGATCGCTGAGTGCAGTAGTCGTCGTCGTCGAATCCACACAGGATCTCTGTACTGTCGTCGTCGCAGTCACAGTAGCAGTAGCAGCAGTAGTAGTCACAGTAACGGTCGCAGCCAGCACTAGGGTTCCCGCACACAGCAAGCTTGTTCGGAGGGTCCGCTCCACGAGCCGAGATGCTGATACATCAACTATCACAAAGACCAGAGTTGATGTATCCAAAAGTTATGTATCGTCAACAGGAACTCAACGCAGCAGACGGCGCGTCGATCGGACGCTCGGTCTGAGAGTTATTGGCATTTTCGTCCCCGGGGCCCGGTTGGGTTTTAAGGCAAAACCAACCCGATCGTACTCCACCTGCATCCAAACCTCGGGCGGAGTATGCCAAAAGATCCGTCTCAGTAATAGGAACACAACAAAGCTGACGCCATGTCAATCGGACGTCCGTAGCTCAAGATATGAGTGTTTCCGCTCCGAAGGCCCGGTTGGTTTCGTGAACGAACCAACCCGGCCGAACTCAAAGTAATCTGAAACCTTGAGTGCGATATACCGAAACGACCGTCTCGATCCAAGGATCACGTTTCCGTAGACGGTTCATCGATCGGAGGTCTGTGGCTCATGTTATGGCCAAAAGACCGAAACTACTTCGAAACGGGGGGGTCCGGGTCCGGGCCGACCCGGCCCGACCCCCCCTGGGTCGGCCCGAACCGGGTTGACCCAAATCGGGTCGACCCGACCCAGGTCCGACCCGGCCGGGCCGGCGCGGCGGCGCGGCGGCGCGGTGGCATGGCGCCGCATGGAGGCGGCACGCGGGGGGAAAAGCCCCCGCTTTCTTGGAGGCGGCGCGGCTTTTTAGTCGCGCCTGTTGCAAAACCGCCCCCCCCCCCCATCGTGGGGGGCTTGCTTGGCAGGAAACGGGGGGCCTCCTGCCCCCCTCAAGGAAACCGCCCCCTCATTAAGAGGGGGTTTTCTGTGCTGGCCGGGGGATTAATTTCCCCCGGTTTATTGCCATCCGGCCGACCAGCTGGCCGGCCGGTTTTCTCCAACGGGACCGGAAAATCCGGTCCCCTCTTCGGCTTCCGACGCCGGCGGCTCGGCCGCCGGTCTTCTCTTTCCGCCGCGGCCCGGAACCGGCCGCGGTGTTCGTCGTCCGGAGCGGTACGACGGCACCGCGTCCCTCCACCGTGCCTTGATTTCTTTCAACGCGGCGCGACGGCGTCGCGTTCTTGATGTTTCTTCCATGGTGCGCGTGCGACGGCATCGCGTATCAAGATTGGGCGAATATCCGCGTGGTGCGACGGCACCACGCCACCTTGATTCATTTACAAATTTAAACACCAAGAACGAAGGAGGGGGTTCGACCGTGTTCATGCGGTCCGGCCCCCTCACGTTAAAACACAACTTAAAATATTCAAAAGCCACACGTTAGACATACTAGATCCACGATCAAGAATGAAATAATTAAACAACAAATCAACAACCCCTACCTCGGGTATAGGTTCGAAGATTTGACAACGTCCGCGGAAGACAACGTCGCGGAGGTCGGGCGTCGCGGTCGTCATTCGTCAAATCCGTTGACGAAGAGATACGCCCGAAGAGATACGTCGTTAGAGAATCTTCGTATGATGACGAAGAAGGTCCGAGGAGGAAGCGTCGTTCCCTCTCGTTTACACGGAAGATGAAGAAGAGAGTCGGCGTTCTTCGTCGGAGCTTGAGCGTTCTTCGTCGGAGCTTGAGCGTTCTTCATGTTCTTCGTCAGAGCTTGAAGAAGAAGAAGAAGCTCTCAAAAGCTCTCAAGTTGGCTAAGAGTTCTAACCCAACAAAAAAGAGAGAAGAGCTTAATTTAATGAAAAACTTAACACAAGAATTTCAAAGGTTTGAAATTCAAAAAGATTAACTCCAAAAATTAAATAACCCATGTCATTTAATGAGGGGTTAAGGAAGTTTGAGGGAAGATGTAAAGTTAGGGGTTCGTGTGGGCCCCACCACACTTAATCCTCTCAAGGGAGGTTAAGTGGGTGTGGGTCCCACCCCTAACTTCCTTTGAGAGAAGTTAACTAATAAGTTTAAATAAAAATATGTAAACACAATTTTTATTTAACTTATTCTAATCTCCCAAAAACTAACTTTCATCCCGCAACAAACGCAACTTCCGAAAAGGTCTCTTTAAGTGAAAATCGGCGCTGCGAGTTCATCGGTGCCCTCGGATTTCAATTCCGAGCACCGGATCAAAAGTTAGGAATTCCCGCTCGTTCGTTCACTGAACGTACCCGAGCAAAACTTCGTAAATTGATTCCGGGCACTCCGGGCCTCGGAATCAGGTGCTGTTAGAAACCGCGCTCTTGAATAATTCCAAATAAAATTAAGAAAAAATTTCCCTTGAATTTTACGGGTCTTTACAGGATCACTTAGAGCATCCAGTGAATTTACATCCTTGGGAACTGAACACTAGATCCTTATTTAAGGATAATAATAAATGAAAACACATTGCTGAGTAAAATTGTAACATTAAAATAAAATAAATCATAAATTTTATTTATTCTATAAAATAATAAAAACTAATTTTCATAGCTGAACTGTGCTGGAAAACATTAGGCATCTCCAAAATAAAAAACTACATTAGGAACTCAACATTTGTCTTGGATTTCCAATATGAGTCACTGTTCATGATTTATTAGGATTATTAAATAAAATAATTTTATTTAATAATTTTATTTATGGATATGTTGTTAATTAATTTTTCTTCTGATGACCCACGCCAACCAAATTTAGGTCGTCCCTAGGGTACATCTTCTATTTGGAGCTCAACAGTTCCCTTAGATTTCTGATATTGAAATCTATTTAAAATATATTCAAAATTTTATGGAATTTCACACATGAATTTTATTAAAAACAAAATAAATTAAAAAAGTTGTTCCGATAACACCAGGCCTCGGAATCATATGTTGTCTAGATTCCTAGTCTAAAATTTTTCCCAAATAATTTATAAAAATAAAAACCATAAAATCTGAGACAATAAAACAAATATAAATTAATGGGTCATAAAACCCATTAATTACTGTGAAATGAGTAAATTAAGAATAAAAAGTTCACATTCCCCAAGGCTAAGACCTAAAGATGGTTTTTCTACTATCTATAAATTGGATGGTGAGGTTAAAATATATTGTACTTTCATTATGAAGGAAATGAAATAAAATAAATAGATTAATGGGAAGAGATCAAGAACATGTTATTCACTAAATAATTCCATGAAGCTCCTTACATGAAATCAAAATATGAAATACTATTTTTTAATGAATATAATGATGAATCAATTCATACATATGTGGATAACATCCTAATATTATCAATGCTCATCTCTTCTACAATAACCTATTTATAATTTGAGATAAAATGTTACTACAATGGATTAAAAAATTTATTTGTAATTCCTTTTCTATTACTGACATTGAAATATGTGATTAAATATTTTTATGTGTTATTATTGTGGAAATTTTTAACGATAACCTAGATTATTCTAAATGGAAAAAAATTTAAAATTTAGTTTCATATAAAATTAATTTTTATTGGAATGAATTTTCATCTTCCTACATCCCAAATACATTGGAGGAATGACATGGATAATTATCTTCAGGGATCCTGAAAATAAATTAATAATGAGAAATAATTACATTGGGCACAAAATATTTGGGAAAATATAAAGAGGATAATGGAAAAAATAGAAGATAAGACATACCATTCTAATTCACCACACACATTTCTGCCACTACTCGACCAACATAGACCTCATTAATGACCGTACAATGTTGAGGGTGACATCCTATACCCCCTATAATAATACATGGGCTTGAGACATGTGTTTATTAAATTGATCATATAAGTTGGAGACTTATAGTAAATTACCTGTATAGATTCACATAACTAGATCTATAAAATAGGGTAAATATACAATAAAATAGTGAAATTCCTACAAGGTAATCTACGTATAAAATAAAATATTTAAAATATCTAAAAGTGAAGAAATACTATTTAAGAGATATATGTGATAAAATAAATGCGTACCCAAAAATAATGTTCCATCCCAATAACCACAGGATAAAAGGGAAACATAAGTGAGATGAACACAAAATCTCCTTCACTGACAACCGATCATGGAAAGTTTCACTAAGAACATCTATTCTCTACAAAAACCAGGTTCAATGTGGACTCTTCTGGCCTTCTTATCATCTGTATAATAATAAAACATGTATCCATTTCTCATTTAGGGATGATTATATGAATACCTAACTGAAAAACTTTAATATCATGAAGGAATCTATTAAATAATATTTGATGGTCAGCACATAATATAACAGGGTTGATAGACTCCAAAATTGATATTCTTGTACTGAAATCCCATCCATAGAATGTGATATGTCTTAATATCCACATTCTGATAATGATGATAATGAGTATTCATATACCCCCAAATTCACTATTTATGATTCCCAACATCACACACAACCTCACAAGACACATACTAGATTGCACACACCTCGTTATGTTATTCCACCTTAAAGGGACAAATAACTCTAGTGGATGACCTTACCTCTAACATATATCAACAATAAGGAAGTATAAATCAATATATAGAGAGACTATACCTATTATAGAGTGGGGGAGTACACAATCTACCTTAAAAATGATTTTTGGGACCCATTCCCTAGGGCATCATTGGAGTTCTAACACTGATATATCTTGGGTGATCAAGCCCAATCACTATCATGGGATAATAATCTCTGGAAGAAGAATCACACAAATAACAACTTATGTTATAATAATTGTTTAAAAAAAGGATACCACCACATCCTATAGAGAATAATACTCAATATTGGAACCTCATGGGCTCGAATTGATGTACCAATAAATATGACACACAAGTAAGATGTTATGGGGAATAGTATATGTGGTGAACATATGGTCACATGATGTTTAGATTTACCAAAAAATATAGTTTCTTCCTCCCATGGATATTGGTTGGATATCCATGTGGTCCCACATAGTGTGTCTCTTTAGGGGAACTAGGTGTATTCTCACCATGGGTCTTGGGTTTGGTCAATTGTAACATGTATCAATGATCAATATACCTCCACATGGCATGCTCGTAGGGGGACACATTTTTTCACTACACATGGGATCTTGGTAATGAACCTATACTACAAGGAATAATATCCTACATAGGTTTTCATGGAATGTTCTCCCTGACACACTGTGTGTATCACATATCTCCGATTGAAACCATAGATTCCATAAGAAACCATAATACACAACATTTGTTCCCTTGTGATACAAAATATCTGTTCCTTCAGGATTAATGGTGTGACATAGAATTTTTACAAAAAAGTGAATCATTTTATTTATATGGTCTCTAAATCTAGCAATATATCCCCCTCTAACAACACTTCATTTTCCCAAAATGAAAACATCATAGGGCATGTTCTCAAATAATTGATTCATAACCTATGGTGACCGTAAAATGAAACAATTATCTTCTCTGAAGTAGTCTCCACACCTCCCATCACAGTTAATAATCATGATTCTTAAAACATATATCAAAATCCCAAAAATAAATCTTAATCCTTCCAAAAAATTCCTATCGGTATGTAATTTTCCCATATTTTAGGAATATGTGGTTCAATCAGGCTCAATTATGACCCAAAATTGACGAATAATGACCCCTTAGGCCACCAATGAAGAATCAGAAGAAGTATTGTGTTAAAAAACATGACATATCTCTCCTTCCTCCATTAAAACATATCTTGGTGAAGAGGTTAAACCTAGAGTTACTTTGTATCGATGTATATTTATAGAGTTTATAAGGATTTTCCCCCAATAACATTAAATAAATTATTTGTTATTTAATTTAATTGACACACAAGAAAATGGTTGCATTCTCTGGAAAATCTAATTCTTATCGACCATAGTTCATTCCTAGGGTAATACAAATGTTATTAAAACAACTACATGCTCATGTATTAAATTTTAGGTACTGATTTATTGGAAAAAATTTTATTCTAAAATTATTATTTCTCATTTTCTACAATATATTTATATTTTTATTATATTATTTATTGTGTCCTGCAACACACACAAAAAGGACAAATCCATGAAACTAATATAGAGATATATGTTTAAATATTTAAATGTTCATACAACATAATCCAAATTTGTTACAGTCTCCCCTCATATAATTATATTCCCCTGAATGTTAATGCTACATAAAACAGTGGGGGTAATGATCTCACATCTTCCTCTCATTCCCCTAAGATCTCTTCAATAAGTTCCCATATTTCCAAATTACTCAATCCATAGAAATAGACCATCCACATAAGATCATATCATATCAAAAAATGATCTTCACTGGGTACTCAATGATGGTGACTTTTTCATAGGTGTCCATATATTCCCACTAAATAATGTTTTTTGGGTCATGCATGTATATCCTTTACTGCAACACATGGATGAAATCTTGAAATCTCTTCAAATATATTAATAGGGAAATTTGGTATGAAACTTCACCTACCATATGTGCGAATGGGAAGGGTCATATGAAATTTAGGGAGATCATTCAATTCCAATATAATATCTTCAGTTCTATTCATGGGGAAACTAGAAGGAAAATATGGTCAACATGATGACGATAAAATTCCATCAGACATCAGTTTTGATATTATTTTTAGTAACTATGAGACATCTTGAAATTCTTAAGAATCAATTTAAAATTATATTTCATGACAGGAAACATTTTGAGACCAAAAATATATGTCTTGAATGTCTTAGTAAAACCTAGTGGTGACATATAGGTTCTCCAATAATGTTCCTTGAAAGGATCCATATAAATGGTAGAGTTATTTTTATTATTATTTGTAAACTCAAAAAAAAGAAATTTGATTCTCCCTATATCAGATAAATTATAACATGAATTCTCTATCAATATAATCTTATGCATGAATGGTTTGATCATTCTGGATAAATATTTGGGGGAGAATCACCATGATCATCCATAATCGAGTCCTAATATACTCATTAAAACCAGTCGGTAAATTTTATGTGAAACGAGAATCCATTTTTGAGATGATAATAATTGGAACACCATGAAGATATACAATTTTATTCATATAATACAACCCCAAACCCTCGATATATGACTACTATATAATGTAAAGAGATTGGGACTAATTGGTAATTCATTCAATAATCACCTAGATGGAATCATGAAATATCATTGACCATAGAAGAAATATCACATTTTCCATATATATGTCATCCAATTCAATTATAGGATCTCATGTGGTTAATACAAACCTGTTATAACCTATTGATCTGACTTTACATGAAAAAATATGAGACACCAAGAACGATACATGGAAACTCTCCACCTTAAGAAAACAAAACAAAAAATCTTTAATGGTTCGTATTCATTTTTGACGAATCTGGAAGCATATCCAATGGATAGTTATAAAATCCACTCAATGCCCCCTCGGGAAATGTGAGAGGAATTACCGTCTATAAATGAAAAAGGTTGATCTGCTCGCCGTTAGCAGAAAATCCTTATGGTTTAACTCTAGAGGATATCATGTTCTGCAAAACCATAGAATCTATATCTCTCAAATGAAATTATCTCACATACTAATGAAGTATTAATATTAACACCATTTACTAAAGATAACATGAACAACTTTACTCCAATAGGGATAGCTAGTATGTGGCCAATTTCCTAGACACCACCACTACTATGAGATAATTGTATTTTCTTCTAGGAACATATTCTACCACATTTTCCTTCCCTATAGTGTAGAGAATCTCATGAATGTACACATACATGAACTCCAATAAATTCCACTATTTTAGGTTCATATCAGTCTTGATTAATATATGAAAAATTATATTTTTTTCTAAGTAAATTATAAAATTCACTTCTAGAATATAGTGATTCTATACCTTCAATTAGAAGTCCACAACATCCTTCATTAAGTCATGTTTTATGTAATTCTTTTCATTGGCCCTCAAAAACATTAAAACATAATTGAACACTAACTACATCTACATAAACATCCACATGAAAAAATATTATTAGGAACCACAAAACACCACATACTTGATACCCACCTCTATTTGTCTCAATATAAGAGCATTGGTCAACCACTCAATCAATACCATGAAGGCTTCCTAACACTAAATATTATAGGTAATAAAGTTCCTTTACATATTTGGACTAAATAATTGGTAGAATATTTAGAAAATTTTACCATAATCCTTTAGTAGTACCCTCAAAATATAAAGAATATTTTCACTAATGAAACCTTCTTATTTAGTTCCCAATAGAGCACAGCATCAATATTTAACGGATACATGGATACACCATGATCAAAGGCGACATGACCCATTATGTGAAACTCAGTAATCCAAAACACACACATCCATAACATGTTATATAATAAGTGATCCCATAGTAGTACTAGGGCCATTTTCAATTACATTGTATACTCCTCCTCAGATGAATAATATATTTGAATTCAATTGATAAATTCAACTATGAATTGGTCCATATATGTCTCGATGATTCGATTCACAATTTCCATTAACATAGCGGGGGTTTTAGTCTCATAGAATGGTATCACCTGGGACTCCTAATTCCTATAGAAGCGTCAAAATTCCACCATTATAATATCATCACTGTGAACCATCAAATGATGGTAGTAAGCTTAAAGTTCGATCATTGAAAGCAAACTCAAAATTTTTAGCATATTGAAAAGTATGTAAAACATTATAAAAGTCTAGTTTTTCATGATCATAAATAGTTTCATTCAATAAAAATATGTTAAACACCTCTATCTCTCATCATCCATTTTGATGAACAACCCTTATTTCACCTCAGGGGACAAACTGTGTCAAATAAATCCATTACCTTTATGGTATTCCAACTACACCCTCATCTCCTGGAGCTCAGGAGGGGCCATTTGATATTCAATATAATATATTAATGTTTTATTCAGGTGAAATTAAATTATAATGTAAATATAAAACTTTAGAGGTATTCATAGAGCATCTTGAAGAATCAAATATAAGTAATACACCACTGAAATTTGATATTATATTCATGAAGGGCCCCCTATATCCAAAGGAAATCAGTACAAAAGATGGTTGGTAGGTTACATCTTCCACAATAGGAACGCCGCCCCCCACCCCCCACCCCACACTCAAACATATTTTTTGTCTTCCCCATGAAACATAATCACATTATATATATAAGAAGTCATATAACCCTACAATGATGACATTATATCTTGGAAAGAACCATGAAAACTTCTCTATACTATGGATTATGTCATAGGTATTCATTTTATAAAACAATAGGTAACTTGAGAAACTCTCTCCACTGATTCAAAACTCACACTACTATTACATTTGAAATATAGATGATTCGCTCCTTATAGTATCCCCTAACCTTATCTGATTGGTAAAAAAAATCTATTAGAATATCTAACCCTTAGACAATGTATACAGAGATGAATACATGAATCACTATTTTTTCTACATGCACAAGATATAATATAGATAAGAACTATATATTTTTCCATGAATCATCTAATTATAATCTTGATCATATCCCTCCATAGACAACAACTAGCAAATCCCTAAATAGATAGATCTCATGGACTAGTTTGGTCCACCTAATTGATATGGTGGGAGTTGGTTCTAGCATTATTTTCTACCTAAATCTCATCCATATAGTTATCCCTTCCCCTAATAAAAAATTCCATCATGGGGGGAACATAGACCACTCATGGTAGATACCTAATCACTACAATGCCGCTATCATACTAGTCCATCAGCTGAATTTCTACCATATGTAGGAAGACATGTCTAATAATTGAAATACATGTAAATTGACATTTCAAAAGAATATATTTATGCCTCTAAAATATTCCAAGATCCCATATAAAATCATTTTATTTCATAACCGAATATATGATTTTGTGAAAGAGTGTTTCCCTATAATGATACCCAAAACATATTCCCCTATTATCTATTGTAGAAGGATCATATCCATAATGTATATTGGTAGCTCTAGCCTCATTGAGACCCACTTCTATTGAGTTATATATATTTGAATCTTGTTCCAACATTCCATTATATATGGGAATGCATAAGGAGGCCATGTTAGCTACAATGTATTTATGCAGTAATTTTCAATCATCTACCATGAAAAGGGTCTATCTCACATCATACTGATGGATTATAATGTGATGATTGAAAACATTTATCTATACTCATAAATATATATATATCACCCACATATATCTAAATAAGATCCTAGACCGACATAGAGTCTATGATTGAATGGTAATATTTTAATCTGAATAACTGCTAATAGTCTCTCCATAATGGTATTCTCTCATTATGAGTCTCATGGATCGTACACCCATAATTCCTAGATACTCCACGAATATCCAAGGTTTCAAGTACATCTTCTAGATAGTTGGTATCCAAAAAATATAAAAATAACATGGACCCAACCATTTACCAAATCATCCACCACATTAGAGCCAGCTAACTATGAAATCTAAGTGATCTATATCCCATGAACACATATTATTAATTTATCACATGATTATTATCTTCCAGAACTGATAGATCTATCTATTAACCAAACCTATTTCTATCATATTCTTATACCACTGGAGGTGGATCCATACAGTTCCCATTTGAAAGAATCATTTCTCTTTTAATTCCTTGTGGAAACACAACATGAATAGGTCCACGAATTGAGGCCTCATTTGTCAACTAGGAATCATTACAACCTTGAATTGATATCTTTGTCGGGTTTCATTGTGGAGGCATCCTAAATGATCACAAGTCTTACCATGATTAGATGAATATATATGGAGCTCTTACACAATGATGATAAGAACTTTAAAAGATCCAATACAATATGATTCATGTATAATTGGTCCCCCAATTGTTGATTCCTTCAAAAGTGGAGTCAACAAGCAGGTAGTTAGATATATTTTGAATGATTATGTTTCTCAATGCATCATCAATGTATTCCATATCCTAAGATTAAATCTCAAGAAAATTTGAAATCATTTTCCAATGTACACAAAAAAACCCCATGATGTTTCAAAAACAAAAAAATGACCCATCGAAAACCCAACACTGATACCACACTGCCATAAACTATCCAACTAGGAACACTCCAAGGATAATATTAATCCATGGGTTATACCCCAAGACTGGCTCGAGAAGGCTAGGGGATAGTTCCATTCATTGAGAAGAAGTATAACTAAAATGGTTGAACATTTAAATAAGTACCTCTAAGAACACACATAATCAATGGGTTCCTTGATATAGTGAAAATGTAATAAAATACTTAATCATGTTGGGTGTAATCAATGCATGAAAAAACCTAATGAAAATATATTATTGTTAATTATGGTGAGAGAAATGATAAAAAGGGTCCAAATACATGCACAAATTAAAATGAAATATCAACCATAAAATAAGTTGAAATTGGGGAAACTGAATAATTCGAAACTCACAATCTCCCAAACTATCCCTAAAATATGACCAACAATAGAATTTATCATTATTATCCATTGAAACAATGTCCCCCAATGTTTCTGATAATCTATTTTTTCTATATATAAGATTCATCAAATACGTTCATAGAGTATAAAATTGTTAGTATATGTATAACCAGTAGGATCCTCCCTGAACCAAGAGGTGAAAGTAGAATAATATAGTAATCTCATCCCATACAGTAAGATTATAGAGTAACCCAACATCATATATGATTATATTGAAGCCCCATAAATTTAATATGAGAATATATAGTCTCTAAATCCATCTATGGAAGATGATGAGACATACTACATCTCCAAATGTCTCATATATAATATGTATAACCACAAAAAACCACCCAATAATCCCACACACCAATCTACTATAATACAAAGATGAGGGAAAAGTAAATATTTTCTAGGAACCACACCCCACTTATGATCGATGAAATTTTATTACCACACCTTACCTAGTGGTTATTTTCCCTCAATAGAATGGATGATTATGGAATATACCTATATAATGTTCTTTAAGGGCCCATATCTTGGTGAATTAGGTGATATCCAAGCCTGAAATTTTTATGTTGATCAATACTAATAATACCTTTCATCTGACCACATCTAGATTTGGTGTCTCACTCGTAACACATCATTCTATATCTAGGATAATATAATGAATGCTACCATAAAATACAACTTGTATTAATACTAGAAATAGGGAACTCATATGCCAAATTCTAGGCCCTGGAGATGAGGGAATATATAGTATATGTTCCTTGAAAAGTTTATGATATGTTCATAGGGTAAATTTTTTTTTGACATTGACCAATCACTGGTGAATTTCCACTCCTTGATAGAGCTTGGATAGCCACATGGATTTACATAGATTTTTTCTACGTGGACACAACATGTATGTTTAATCAGTGTCTTTGTTTTGTAATCTCATCACATTTCTCAGTGAGACATATCACTGAACATGTCATGTCCCAATAGGGATAAAATGTCTATTTCCACCCAGGGTCTTTTACATGTGAACTCAACACATGGTAACACTAATTTGGTAGTGTCTCAAATCATTTAGTCCAATAAAAACTGTTTCTGAAACACCACTTTGTTCAAAACCCTATATACCATGATTGTAACGTTCTGGATTCAGGTGTCACTCAATGGGTCCCCTAATCATGGTTGGTCACATGACCTCATGCAGATTTCCCAAAATGATAGAGGCTTCCAAATAGCAGTGAAGGACCAGGTCTGGTAGTGGGGAACTAAGACCTCATTTGTCAAAGTGTAGTGTAGTGGAAAATAATTATATAACATACATCAATGGAAGTAGTATACAATATATAACTGAAATGGATAACCAATGTAAAATAGCACAAGTAGAAATATATATATGAGATGCAGCTTGTCACTATTCTATGAAAATAGCCATAACAGGATATACTAAAATACAATACAACACATGTCTATTATAAGGTAAAGCCAAATAAAACCAATGCAGAGTACACAACAGGCAGCTGCATCGCATGCCTAGGCTCGATCCCATGCTCTTCTACTCCTCTTCCACAATCATGTACCTGTATGGGGACCCATTCCCCTATCTACACCTACAACAATATAGTCTCTTTGGGATGAATAAATGACCCAAATAGGGTGTGAGAAATAAATCCCAGTAGGCATCCAACAAAGGCCTGAGCCCAACTGTTCGTGAAAATGTGCAACAATAGTGTTTAGTAGTAAATGAAATAAACTAACCAGTACTCAAAAGTAACTAAAATTACCAGTTATATTACCATACTAATATTCATTTTACCATTCCAAGCATTTGCTTTATCGTGACATGTATATCATATAAAAATCACCACTATGAATATTCATGATAACACTATCCTCAGACATACAAACATTACCCTCAGGTAAGCAGAGTCAAAACCCACAGGTAATCGCCCATAGGAATAACAGATATTGCCCATAGGCACACGAGGTGTTTCCCACAGGCATTGAATCAACAGACCACAGGAAGAAAAGGTGTTGCCCTTAGGCTAAACAAAATAATTCCCACAGGCTAATCACAACACTTCCCTTAGGCTAAACACGTAACCAGGCCATTCCCAACATATAATAAATAAATTTATATACAATTCCTCTCAAGGCAATTTAAAACATGCTAAAATTTATGGTATACCCTCTGGTAACCTGGCCAAATGGCTATACAGAGGAGCACACTCCAGGGGTGGTCCTGGATCCAAGCAGCGTTCCCAAACAGCAGTTTAAACATGTCGTTAGATTACCTATACAACTCTAGATATCTTTCAGAAAAGGGATCATCCATATGACACCCCAAACATGGGTTTGTAGCACTACGGTACACAAAAATGCACAACCGTTGGAATTGAACACCAGACAACCAACCTGATCACCCCTGATCGGTATATGTGAACGTCACCTCCCGAAACAAACAAGAACGGCACAGATCTGAGGTGAACATAATCCCATTCAAACTCAAATAACATTCCATTGGGAAATAATTGGAATGAAAGGTTCTAGGAGAAGGAAGAGCTTACTCGTGTGGTCCCAATGTGATCGGTGGAAGAGGAAACAGATTTCCGAGGGGTGGTCGGGAGATCTCTGAATCTCCAGTAGTCCGCCCAAGCTCCTATGGTGTTCTAAGCTTCCTCTATGAATAGAGGAGGATACTTCCAATTTTATGCAAAAAAATAATCTACATGGTGTGGACTCTCAAGTACACGACATGTAATTTTAATTTTTTTAAACTATTCCTCTAGAAACCCCTCGCCAGCGTGGCACTATTCATCTGCCGACATGAATACACAAGGTGTAAAACCTAAGTACATGGTGTGTACTGTCGCTCAGCTGGCGGTTGCCTTTACCACCTTACTATTCACCTGCCGACAGACTACATGGCGTGTAGTCAGTTTTTACACCTTTTATTTCCGACATGGCTACATGCCATGTGTACTCATCCCACACAGCCAAAGTACATGGCATGTGGAAATGTACATGGCGTGTACCCTTGAAATTTGGGATTTTCCCCCAATATCATTATTTTCTAAAAAAACATAAGGAAAAAGGAAAAGAAGAAAATTGTACCTCAAGAATATGAACCCGGTTCTTACAAACATCCTCCCTTAAAGCAATAGTCCTTGAATTTCCCTTCCTAGGGTGGAAAAGATAAAGCTCATAACAACTCTGTCCACTAATAACTTACGTCGGTATCCCGATCCCAGGTCTCGTCCTGCACTCGACCATGATTCCATAGCACCCGTATGAGAGGAACTAAATGGACTCGGAGAACCTTCGTGCTCCTATCAATTATACGAATTGGATTCTCCTCATAGAACACATTGATCTCAAGTTGAACCTCCTCGGGATAAAAGATGTGAGACAAGTTTTAGTGATAACGGTGCAACTAAGATACATGGAAGACGTTGTTCATGGCCCGGTACCTCTAAGGTAACTACAACCGATAGGCAACTCACTCGACTCTCTCCATAATCTCAAACGGTCCCACATACCTCGGTGAAATTTTACCTTGTCTCCTGATTTTCTTGTGTCCAACCTTGGTGAAAAACGCAAAAGAACCTGATCCCTGACCACGAACTCCAAGGGTCACCTGCGGCTATCAAAAAAAGATTTCTGATGATACTGCGCAGTAGCCATCCACTTCTGTATCAACTGGACCTGCTCTGAGTCTCCTACATGAGACGTGGTCCTAGTAAAGTTGCCCCTCCTGCCTCCATCCAACACAAAGGTGATCGGCATGGCCTACCATATAAAACCTCGTAAGGTTCCTTCTCAATTGTTGCATGAAAACTATTATTATTTGATAACTCAACTAGGGGTATATGATTCTCCCAAGATCCCCCAATGTTTAGGATGCATGCAGGCAGCATGTCCTCAAGCACCTGCATCGTACGCTCTGACTGGCCATCGGTCTGAGAGTGGTAAGCTATGCTCAGAAGCACATGTGTATCCAGAACCCTTTGAAAACTCTTCTCGAAATGAGATGTAAAATGGGCGTCCCTATCTGAAACGATAGAACATGGGACCCCATGAAGATGTACGACCTCTCAGATATATATCTTCCCGATATCATCAACATCGATTGCCTCCTTGATTGGAAAAAAGTGATCTACCTTTGTGAGTCTGTCCACAATGACCAACACAACATCATTTCCTTGAGGTGACCTCGTCAAACCGATCATGAAATACACCGTGAAATCATCCCATTTTCACTCCGGAATGGGTAACTGTTGTAACAGTCCTGCTGGCCTCTGATGCTCCACCTTCACTTTCTGACAGGTGGAACATCTTGTAACAAAACTAGCTACTTCTTTCTTCATACCCAGCCACCAGTACTGGTGTCTGAAGTCATGGTACATCTTCGTAGCATTGGGATGCACTGCCCAATTGAATCAGGGAACTCCAGTATCAGCTCCTCACGTATATCCCCTAAAACCCATACTCATCCATGGAAACACAGTACCTCATCATCGCTTATCGCCCTACAAAGAGGAGGGTCCTCACCTGCCACTGACTCTCATAGAACTAGGCCTTCCGAACCTGATAGTTGTCTCATCCTCAATCAATCCAGGAGGGTAGAAGTTACAACTAAAGAGGAAAGTTGGGTTTTCCCCTAAATATCATGCACCTCCAAATGAATCTCAGAGAACAAATCTATAAGCTGCCACTCACCACTAGCCTCCACCACATACTGTGTCTGAGTCTTCCTACTCAGTGCATTAGCAACTGTGTTACCCTTACAAGGTGTATAGGCAAGTTCAAAGTCGAAGTAATGAAGGTATTCAACCCACCTTTTCTATCTCAGATTCAGGTCATGCTGGGTAAAGTTGAATTTGAGATTTTGTGGTCGGTGAAAACAAGAAAATGATCTCCCAAGAGATATTGTCTCCAACAACACAACACATGAACAACTGCATCCAACTCGAGGTCATGCGTCAGGTAATTCCTCTTATGTGGACTCAAATTCAAAGACATGTATGCAACAAATCGATCACCCTACATCAACACTACACCTTTCCCAATAATCGACGCATCACAGTAAACTATATATCTCTTCACATGTTATGGAAGTATCATGACCGGTGCTGATGTCAACCTTTCCATCATCTCTTGAACGGTTGTCTCGCAAGATTCTGACCAAGAGAACTTCACACCCTTTTTTGTCAAACCCACCAACGGTGCTGCTAAGCAGGAGAAGTCCTGTTTAAAATGCCTGTAGTAACCAGCCATCCCCAAGAAACTCCGTATCTCAAACACATTCTTAGGATGCTCCTAAAAAACTACTCCTCTCAACTTCTCAGGTTCTACTACAACTCCTACCTCTGAGAAAATATGACCCATGAAGTGAATCTGCTCCATCCAAAAGTGGCATTTTGGACGCTTATCATATAAATGATTCTCTCTCAGTGTACTCAATACGATCTCAATATGGGTGACATGGTCATGTCAATTGATAGAGTACACCAAGACATCATCCACTAAGACTGCCACAAAAGAATCCAGATTAGGATTGAACACACGATTCATCAAATCCATGAAATCTTCTGGCACATTGGTGAGTCTTAATGGCACAACCAATTATTCATATACACCATATCTACTCTGAAATGCTGTAAGTGGCACGCCCAATGGTCTAACACATAACTGATGATACCCGAATCTCAATTCAATTTTAGAGAACACTCATTTTCCCCAAAGTTGATCAAAAAGATCATCAACACTCGGTAAGGGATTTCAGTTCTTAATCGTCAGCAAGTTCAGCTTCCGATAATCCACATAGCTTCTGAAGGTACCATCCACCTTCATCGTAAAATGGACCGGTGAATCCCAAGGAGAAGTGCTGGGTAAGATGAAACCCATTGACTACAACTCCTCTAACTATCTCTTGAGCTCATTCAACTCAGGTGTAGCCATCCTATAAGGAGTAATGGATATCGGTGCCACTCCTGGCACAAGCTCGATAGAGAAATCCACCACTCGCTCTGGAGGAAGACCTGAAAAGTCATATGAGAAGACATACCTGAAACGATCAACTACTAGTGGGGAGTCCTTCTGACATGTCCCCTGATCATCCAGATATAAACTCACAATCTGGGTTGTCACTCCACCTCACCCACGATGATCGGGTCCATCTTGGCACGCCTGGACATCCCATTCACCATTATACAGAAACTCTCTGCCCTCTGGTGATGTAATACTCACCGTGCGATGATAGCAATACACAAGGTTCAAAAAGGTACCAAACAGTCCATCCCAAGAATGACATCATAGCTCTTCATCTCCAAGATATAGAGGTACAACAGAAAGTGACACCCCCAAACATCAAGGGGCACTCCTTGCACTGATGCACACCAGCAGTTCTAGTCCCCGACAGAGTTTCTAGCTTCATCACATCAGAAGAAGAAGAAACACAGAGCCCAAGGCTCTCCACAATAGGTAAAGATTTTAAACTATGCGTAGCACCCATAGAGAAAAGTACTGAAGAAAAAAGAGAAGCTACTAGAATAGTAATCTGATAGTAGAAGGTCCATGATCCTTCTCTTGTTGGGTCTGTTGCACTATATATGCCTCCCAGTGTCGCGGCCCTACAGCACAGCCTGACTACACTGAGTTGTCCCACCCTACTGCCTCTATGATCCTGGTGTCTGGCTACCATGGCCACGACCACCATCTCTCTCTTCACGCCCTAACGTATTCCAGTTTCCCACCTGGTTAGAAACTTTCGGTCCTACTCCCGCATGCAGAGTCTGCACAGAACACCTCTCACTAGCCACAGGTGGAAACGCCCAACCAAAGCGCTGTAGATGAGCCATCCTGCTGCAAGCTCAGCATTCCACTGGGTCACGTGGACACTATAGTCTCTTGTGCCCCTCCTTACCACACTAGTTGCACATCACCTAGCCACCTAAAGAATTTCTCTAGCTGGTACTGCCACTTTGAGAGAAATCCATCTGTCTTTTCCTCTTACTAGTATAAATAGTACTTGAAAATAGTGTCGAACCACCCTGGCCCACACCACTGGCTTCCCGCAGGTTCTGCTCGGTAATCATTTCCTGGTTCACAATATCCTGTATAGTAGGTATCTGAAAATATTCACCAGTGCTCGGATGTCATATAGAAGACCATCCTCAATGCATCTAGCCCTCAACGTCTCATCACCCACTAGAACGGGTTCAAAATTCTGAAGCTTGGTGAAGCGAGTAGAATAATCCATCACAGACATAGCACCCATGCTGCATATACTTGAATTCATGCACTAGATCTTCCCTCAGTGTCTCTAGGAAAACGAATTCATAGAATTTTGTCTGAAAATATTCCCACGTCATGTCTTTGTGATGCTCAGATTGGTTGGTAACATCCCACCGCCTATTGGCAGAATCACGCAGCATGTATGTGTTGAGATTGACCCTATACCTTGGAGGCATCTCTAAATTCTCCAAAATAGTCTACATAGACCCCATCCATGACTCCATATCCTGTGGTCCACCATCCCCTGAAATCATAGGCGGATGCCACTTCTGTAATATACGAGTCATCTTTTCCATAGATGTGGCAGCCTGCAGTGCACACTTGTAATGACCCAAAGTTTCATTAATGGAAAATCCCTCATGATCCAGTTAAATGTCTCTTTATAAAAAAATATTTTTATAAGATGTCAAATTATTTGGTTTTATGATAAGAGTTGTGACCTTTACTTTTATAGCCGTTGAACAGTGATCACATGATTAGTATAAATATAAGGCTTTAATGAACCCAATTTTACTCAGACAAAGGAAGCGATGGCCTCATCCAGTAGAATTTCCCCATACGAAGCCCATTTGTCGGATCTCGGAAAAGAGGTGGCATCCTTGGGATTCTCCCTTGGCCAAGCCCATGTTGAGCTTCCCCATGTCATGCTCGAACGGGACCATCTACGGGAAAAGTGGAATTTGATAGAGATTACCACTCGAGTGATGTTATCCGAGCCACCCCAAGAGTCTGTCACCATCGCTCAACTTACCCTTAGGTCTTATGCGACTATTTCAAGGGGTTATGTAACAAAAAAGTAGAACTATGTTCATGTAAATTATTTTTTTTGTATATAAAAATGAATATAATTTCTAGTCATTTTTTATACATTGTAAATAGTTTTTAATGTACAAATGGTGTTTTTATTAATTATTTAATTAAGAAATATATTTTATTAAATTAAGGGATTTTTGAATTAAATAATATTTTAATAATATAATATTATTATTATTAATTTAATTCTTATTTAATATAAATGATATTATAATTTTATGAATGCAATTAAATTTTTTATTATGGTTTGAAAGCCATTTCTGTCAAAACCCGTGAATTTTCGATAAATGTCGGTTTTTATTTTAAAAGTGAAAATTCAAATTTTTAGAAAATTATTTAGATAAAATAAATGTTATTTTTGGAATCAGGACGTCTAAATTACCCAACGGTGAATTTTTCATAATTTTCAGAGACAGTAAAATTTTTGGGTAAAAATTAAATACCTTTTAAATATATAATGTGTTTTATGACATCATAATGACCCAATGGTTATGTAATAAAGTACCATAATACTTATGTTCTGCCAATATATGTTTTATCATTAAAATAATGATGTTTTGGGTTTGTTTTACTTACTTTTCAAAGCATTAATGAACCCCTCAAGACATATTCAACACTTTGCCTTTTTAAATTAATTTCCATGGGAGTGTGACTCACCTCCACATAAGCAACCCTAATATTTTAATAAGATAGAACATGGGGCTTATAAAATATTTTTTTCCTATTTACTTTTCCATAAACCATGTGCAAAAACCATGTGATGGTTTTTTGTTTGGATTACTTTAATACAAGGGTTCCCAAACCTAACTAATAAAGAATTCTCTCACCTTTCCTATATAAACCCACCCAAGATCCCACATCCTCCTCACTAAAATCCTTTGGAGTTCGTTAAACCTCTGATCTAATCTCACTAGAATCCTCCCAAGGTGCCCCAAGCTCCCAAGAAGCCTCTCTCAATCCTCTCTCTAGCCTTTGGAAGTACACTTCCAAGTAAGGGTTTCTTCTTCCTTTCTCATTTTTGTCAATTTTCATTAAGTTGTATTTCCCTTTTAATTTAAATTATGAATGTTGGGGTATGGTTTCTAGCATCCCCCATACTTCCCTCTTTTTGTTTGAATGATGGGAGACCCCTTTCTCTCTCATTAAATGCCTCCCATGTACACCCGTTACTATGCCGAAATTCTGAAAGCAACTTCTCTCTCTTCTTTTACATTCAAGCAATACTTTTGTATCATGAATCTAAATTCCTTTTCAATTTTTGGTACACGTATCTATATGACCTCCTTGATGTACATAATGTAAATATGATGAGAAACCCCTTTCATTCTCATCAACCATTTTTTTATGAATTCTTATGTCACGCCGTTACGCTACCGAAATCGCACCGATTTTCTAAGCCAATGTCATTGTTTAGTGAATACCATGCCCATTTCTCCATCAAGGGTATTCACATTTATGCACATTTACGTATTGATTGTAAATATTCATGTATGAATTCTACAATCCTTTATCATGGAATAAATGATTATGTTTTATGAATCCATGTTTTATGATCCATGTGGCACACTTATGCATGAAATGAAATGTTTAAGGAGGGTGCGCCATTATAGCGCTCCAATGCATTGGGTAAAGTATAGTAACATGATACATCATGTGAAATGAGTGTTGAATCATTCTAATTCAAGTGCAACAAGGATTTACTCGTGCTTCATGTGCCATGAGTGTTTACTCATGCTCCATGTGCAATGATCCTTGGTCATGCTAATTCAATGTTAAGTGTTGTTGCCACATTTCCATGTTATGATTATCATTCTTTATCATGCCTTTATGTTCATGTTTCTTTTATTCTCTATTGATATGCCTATTGTCTAACATGTATTGTACTCCTCATGTTATTCCATGTCTACTCCCTTACTGGGCTTTATTGCTCACCCTTTTCTTATGCATGTCCTCAGGTTATCCCATGTAATGCTAAGTACGAGGGAATGTAGTGGTCATGTAAAAGAAGTTTTCAATAAATATGTTGTATTTCAGGTTTCAAGTTTTTATGTAATGATCCTAAGACCCAAAGACACTAATCCTCTCGATCTTCTATGTTGTATCAAGTGAAGCTTTATGTAATAAATCATGTTTAAGTTGTAATAAAAAGCAGGGTTTTCATAGTTGGTATCAGAGGATAGGTTTAGTTATTTTTGGGATTAGGAAACCCTAGTAATGCCTTAGATACAAGACTATGTATAATAAAAACATCCTTATGTTTTGTTAAGTTCTGAGTAAGTGGTTTATCAAACAAATACATCCCTGTCTGGATACGAGCAGGTAGAGGCGGCTCTGGCACAGATGTATCCTAGGGGTAAAACCCGAAAACACCGCTTTGATCTAGGCTCGAACGAGAACTACTGCACGACAATGGGCCTTGCTGCACTCTTGGTTACAACACTCCTGGGGGATATGTTTTGATAAATTCACAATCTTGGTATGAACCCTTATTAATGGAAAAATTCCCCTAAGCATATATGTTAGAAATTAGATCATGAAAAGCCTAGATTGAATCCTATAGACTCCTGAGTTAATGAAATTAAAGTTTATTTATAAGTCATCAACATTTGTCATTGGATTGCCCATTATGTGTTACCCCTAACTTTCCTTTTATTCCTGCCAATGGCCGGTAATAGGAGGACTCAGGCTATCAACCTTTGCAAAGATCAGTGTGATGACTGTACTAATGAGATTCCCAATCCAATGGGAGTGGGAATCGCGAACTTTTTCATGCTTCTCTCACAGCTAACTCAAGTTTTGAGTAGAAACACGGGTCAAGAGGAACGTCAAAACCCCCCTAAGAAGGAACAAGTCGCTATCGAGAGCTTCATGAGGCAAATGCCTCCTACTTTTAGTGGATCATGGTATCCCATGATCGCTGAACAATGGATCAATTCCATTGAAAAGATCTTCTCCATCCTTCAATGTATTGAACAAGAGAAGGTTCTCCTGGCTTCTTATCATATGGAGGGTGAAGCTGATCAATGGTGGACATTGATCAAAAATACGAAGCCTGATGAGAAGATCGAGGCTTTGGAATGGAAGGAATTCCGGAAGATGTTTTTTGATAAATATTTTCCCCGCAACCTCCGGCTTAAGATGGAAAGGGACTTCCTTTCCCTCAAGAAAAAAGATGAGGAATCTGTTGGAGCGTACGAACAAAACTTCACAAGGCTTGCACGATACGCTTCCAGCTTTGTCGTTACCCCCAAATGCAAGGTTGACCACTTCTTTGGTGGGCTGAAGCCTAGCTTGCAAAAAGCATTAGCGATTCGTTACTTCGACAGCTATGAGGAAATTGTCCGATGTTCCCTCAAGGTTGAGATGGAGATCGGGAAATCACATGGGTATCATGGGGACAAGAAGCGTAAGGTGGACTTCAATGTTGGTAGGCCGATGGATAAATCCAATGTTTCTAAGAAGTTCCAGCACCCCACTTGCCAAAAGTGTGGGAAGAAGCACCCTGGAAATTGCCTTAAGGGGATGAGAAAATGCTTCAGGTGTGGAAGAGAAGGGCACCTACCTATTAACATTCAGAAAGAAGGACCCACGGCTGCGACAGAGGAGAGGAACGCTCCATTCGAACCCCAACGCGTTGTTCAATGCTATAAATGAAAAGAACTGGGTCATTTTGCAAATCAGTGTCCTAATCTAAGGGTTATCGGAGGCAACCAACAACCTCCAAGATAGAAAGGAAGATATTTTTCCATCACTTCTGCTAAAGTGAACCCCAACAACGAAGTGGTGACAGGTACACTAGTTATTCATTCAAGAATAGTGAACGTACTTTTTGATTCAAGTTCTACGCATTCTTTTATATCTCGAAAGTTTAGTAGAACAATCGCAGCACCACCACAAATCATTGAAGTAAAGATGTCAGTGAGTACGAAAAATGGGGCAATCACTGCATCCCATGAATATAAGTCCTCCCCTGTTATAATCTGTGGATTGAATTTCCCGGCGAACCTCTTCATACTCCCTATGGTGGAATTTTATGCATTTATTGGCATGGATTGGCTTTCCTTATATAGAGCCAACATAAATTGTCGGGAGAGGGAAATCACACTCCATATGGAGAATAAACCCCTGATTCATTACAAGTGTCAGGAGGAAGATGAATCTCCTTTAGCTCCATCATCTCAACCATGGATATTACTTCCTTATGAGCACGCATATCTGGCTCAGAAGATTGAGTCCAAGGAAGAAACCATCCTTGAAGAAATGCCTATTGTGAGGGAATTTGCTTAAGTGTTTCCCGAGGAACTGTCTGGTCTTCCTCCTAGAAGAGATGTTGAGTTCTCAATTGAACTTATACCTGGGGCGTTACCAATACCCAATACTCCATATAGAATGGCTATTGTTGAGCTTGAAGAGCTGAAGAAACAACTATTGGAGAATCTGGATAAAGGGTTTATACGCCCAAGTGCTTCACCATGGGGTGCACCAGTCCTCTTCGTCAAGAAGAAGGATGGGTCAATGTGGATTTGAATCGATTATCATGAACTAATCAAAATCATGATAAAGAACAAGTATCCTCTCCCAAGAATTGATAACTTGTTTGATCAGCTGCGTAGAGCACAATACTTCTCCAAGGTGGATTTGCGGTCAGGATATTATCAAGTAACGGTGAAGAAGGATGATGTCCCCAAGACTGCTTTTCGTACAAGGTACGGGCACTATAAATTCATCGTAATTCCTTTTAGACTCACCAATGCTCCATCAATATTCATGGACTTGATGAATAGAGTCTTTAGAGATTACCTTGACCTATTTGTGGTAGTCTGTATAGATGATATTTTAATATACTCCCAAACCAAGGAGGATCATGAGGAGCATTTAAGAACTGTACTAGAGACATTCCGCAAGGAGAAGCTCTATGAAAATTAAAGCATGTGTGAGTTATGGTTGAAGGAGGTCTCATTCTTGGGCCATATCATCACAAGCAATGGGATATCTGTGGATCCCTCTAAAACAGATGCAATTGAGGGATGGATGAGGCCAACATCGGTAACCGATATCCGTAGCTTCTTGGGGTTAGTTGGATATTATCGAAGATTTGTGAGGAATTTCTCATGATTTTCCAACCCTCTTACCAAGATAACTCAAAAGGGAGTAAAGGTTTCTTGGTGTGATTAATGCGAAGAAAGCTTCAAGTAGTTGAAAAGGAGGCTTATCACTGCACCCGTGCTCACTTTACCCACAAGTGGGGAGATTTTTGTGGTATTCATTGATGCTTTGAAGATGGTCTTAGGATGTGTGCTGATGCAGAATGATAAAGTGATATCCTATGCCTCAAGGCAGTTGAAAATCCATGAGCGAAACTATCCAATGCATGATCTAGAGTTTGAAGCTGTGATATTTGCCTTGAAAATATGGAGGCATTATCTCTATGGGGAGAAATGTGAGATATATACTGACCACAAGAGTCTTAATGATATATTCACACAGAAAGAGATTAATATGCGCTAGAGAATATGGATAGAGCTCATCAAGGATTATGACTGTTCGATACATTACCACCCTGGGAAAGCAAACAAGGTGGCAGATGCCCTATGTAGAAAGGATCCAGCGATTCTATCAATGATGAGAATTGAGAAGGATCCAATCTTCTTAGACATGATGACGATGGACGTGGGAATAATAAAGAAGGGAACATCATCAATCCTTTCACAAATGATTTCTCAACCATCTCTTTTGGAAAGGTTAAAGGATTCTCAAAAGGATGATGTTGGAATTCAAGGAAAAGTAGAAGCTATCAAAAAGGGAAAATCCTTGGTGTTTAATGTTAATGTGGAAGGAATTGTGTGGTTTGGGAAAATACTATGTGTTCCATCAAGTCCAGAGCTGAAGAAGGAACTTTTGGATAATGCACATAGTTCAAATTTATCTATTCACCCAGGGAGCACAAAGATGTATTGAGATCTCCGAGAAAACTTGTTGTGGGATAATATGAAGAAGAAGATCTCCGAATATACATCAAAGTGCCTGGTGTGTTAGAAAGTGAAGGAAGAGAGGCAGAAGTCTAAGGGGATGATGCAACCATTTCCCATACCAGAATGGAAATGGGAAAAAACCACCATGGACTTTGTCACCGGACTTCCAAGGACATCCAAAGTCAACAATGCAATCTGGGTTGTTGTGGATCATCTTACAAAGACTGCACACTTTATTTCTATTCGGGAGGATTTATCTTTGGATCAACTAGCACATATATATATTAGGGGAGTGGTAAGGTTTCATGGAGTACCATTATCTATTGTGTCCGACCGAGATCCAAGATTCATCTCTATGTTTTGGAAGAGTCTTCAACATGCTATGAATACTGAACTGAACTTTAGTACGGCCTATCATCCTCAAACTGATGGCCAATCAGAGAGGACTATCCAAACAGTTGAGGATATGTTGAGAGTGTGCTCAATGGACTTTAAAGGAGGATGCTATCATCATCTTCCTCTGGTTGAGTTCTCTTATAATAACATTTTCCACTCGATCATCCAAATGGCACCATATGAAGCCCTTTACGGGAAAAGGTGCAGAACACCGGCATGTTGGGATGAGGTCGGTGAACGTAAGCTTCTTGGACCCGAAATGGTCAAAGAAATGGTGGAGAAGGTGAAAACCATTTAGCAGCAAATAAAGGTAGCCCAGAGTCGACAGAAGAGTTATGTATATAATCGTCGACGAGACCTTGAGTGTAATCTTGGAGACAAGGTGTTTTTAAGCATATCTCCGTGGAAGAAGGTCATGAGTTCTGGAAAGAAAGGGAATTTAAGTCCAAGGTACATCGTCCCCTACGAGATTCTTGATCGTGTTGGGGATGTGTCCTATAGACTAGCACTTCAACATATTATGGACAAGGTGCATGATGTATTTCATGTATCCATCTTATGGAAGTACATAGCGGACCCTTCACATGTACTCTCTTCCGAGGCGGTACAATTGGAAGATGATCTTTCTTATGAGGAGCAACCAGTGAAGATCTTAGATCGTAGAGAGAAAGTTCTACGAAATAAGACAATGCCCCATGTCAAGGTGTTGTGGAGAAACCACAAGTTTGAAGAAGAAACTTTGGAATCTGAGGATATGATGAAGCTGAGTTACCCACATCTGTTTTAGTGTGGGAAAAGGAAAATTTCGAGGGCGAAATTTCTCAAGGGGGAATATTGTAACGACCCAAAGATTCATTTCTGGAAAATCACTCTTGATCCAGTTAAATGTCTCTTTATAAAAAAATGTTTTTATAAGATGTCAAATTCTTTGGTTTTATGATAAGAGTTGTGACTGTTACTTTTATAGTCATTGAACAGTGATCACATGATTAGTATAAATATAAGGATTTAACGAACCCAATTTTACTCAGACAAAGGAAGCGATGGCCTCATCCAGCAGAATTGACCAATACAAAGCCCATTTTTCGGAGCTCGGAAAAGAGGTGGCATCCTTGGGCTTCGCCCTTGACCAAGCCCAAGCTGAGCTTCACCATTTCAAGCTCGAACGGGGCTGTCTACAGTAAAAGTGGAAGTTGATAGAGATTACCACTCGATCAATGTTATTCGAGCCACCCCAAGAGTCTATCACCATCGCTCACATTACCCTTAGGCCTTATGCGGCTGTTTTAAGGGGTTATGTAACACACAAGTAGTAATATGTTCATGTACATTATTTTTTTGTATATAATAATGAATATAATTTCTAGTCATTTTTGATACATTATAAATAGTTTTTAAAGTACAAATGGTGTTTTTAGATATTATTTAATTAAGAAATATATTTTATTAAATTAAGGGATTTTTTAATTAAATAATATTTTAATAATATAATATTATTATTATTATATTAATTTTTATTAAATATAAATGATTTTATAATTTTATGAATGTAATTAAAATTTTTATTAAGGTTTGAAAACCATTTCTGTCAAAACCCGTGAATTTTCGATAAATGTCAGTTTTTATTTTAAAAGTGAAAATTCACATTTTTAGAGAATTATTTAGATAAAATAAATGTTATTTTTTGAATCAGGATGTCTAAATTATCCAACTGTGAATTTTTCATAATTTTCAGAGACAGTCAAATGTTTGGGTAAAAATTAAATACCTTTTAAATATATAAGGTGTTTTATGACATCATAATGACCCGATGGTGATGTAATATAGTACCATAATCCTTCAGTTCGGCCAATATATGTTTTATCATTAAAATAATTAGGTTTTGGGTTTTTTTGACTTACTTTTCAAAGCATTAATGAACCCCTCAAGATATATTCAACACTTTTCCTTTTTAAATTAAGTTCCATGGTAGTGTCACTCACCTCCACATAAGAAACCCTAATATTTTAATAAGTTAGTACTTGGGACTTATAAAATATTGTTTTCCTATTTAATTTTCCAGAAACCATCGGAAAAAACCATGGGATGGTTTGTGGTTTGGATTAGTTTAATATAAGGGTTCCCAGACCTAAATAATGAAGATTTCTCTCACCTTTCCTATATAAACCCACCCAAGCTCCCACTTCCTCCTCACTAAAATCCTTTGGAGTTCATCCAAACTCTTCCCTTATCTCTCTAAAATCCTCCCAAGGTGCCCAAAGCTCCCAAGAATCCTCTCTCAAGCCTCTCTCTAGCCTTTGGAAGCACCCTTCCAAGTAAGGGTTTTTTCTTCCTTTCTCCTTTTTGTCAATTTTCATTAAGTTGCATTGCCCTTTTAATTTTAATTATGAATGTTGGGGTATGGTTTTTCACCTCTCCCATACTGCCCTCTTATTTTTTTTAATGATGGGAGACCCCTTTCTCTCTCATTAAATGCCTCCCATGTGCACCTGTTACTATGCCGAAATTCCGAAAGGAACTTCTCTCTCTTCTTTTACATTCAAGCAATACTTTTGTATCCTGAATCTAAATTCATTTTCAATTTTTGGGACATGTATCTATATGAACTCCATTTTGTCCATTACATGTAAATATGATGAGGAACCCCTTTCTCTCTCATCAACCATTTTTTTTATGAATTCTTATGTCACGCCGTTACGCTGTCGAAATCACACCGATTTTCTAAGCCAATGTCATTGTGTAGTGAATACCATGCCCATTTCTCCATCAATGGTATTCACCATTATTCACATTTACATATTGATTTTAAAGATTCATGTATGAATTACACATTACTTTATCGTGGAATAAATGATTATGTTTTATGAATCCATGTTTTATGATGCATGTGGCACACTTATGCATGAAATGAAATGTTTAAGGAGGGTGTGCCCTTATAGCGCTCCAATGCATTGGGTAAAGTATTGTATCATGATACATCATGTGAAATGAGTGTTGACTCATGCTAATTCAAGTGAAACTATGGTTTACTCGTGCTTCATGTGCAATGAGGGTTTACTCATGCTCCATGTGCAATGAGACTTGGCTCATGCTAATTCAATGTTAAGTGTTGTTGCCACATTTCCTTGTAATGATTATCATGCTTTATCATGACTTAATGTTCATGTTTCTTTTATGATATATTGATATTCATATTGTCTAACATGTATTGTACTCCTCATGTTATTCCATGTGTACTCCCTTACTGGGCTTTATAGCTCACACTTTTCTTATGCAAGTCCTCAGGTTATCCCATGCAATGCAAAGTACGAGGGAATGTAGTGGTAATGTAAAGGATGTTTTAAATAAAGATGTTGTATTTCATGTTTTATGTTTTTATGTAATGATCCTAATCCCCAAAGGCACTAAACCTCTCGATCTTCTTTTTTGAATCAAGTGAATCTTTATGTAATAAATCATGTTTAAGTTGTAATAAAAAGAAGGGTTGTCATAACACTGAAAGGTCTTCATAAACCGCATAAAGCCTTCATGGAACGGTGCATCCACGCTTGTGTCCAGTATAATGGATGGCGCTGCATCTAGATCTGCTGGAGGATCCATCGGTAGCCCTTGGCCTACCGTTTCTAGATTATAATCGTTGCTTCTCTCTTGGAGAACAACTGGTGATCGTCTCGGTGGCATGACTCTAAAAGGTCAAACGCATGCCTTAGACCATATTATCAAAAACAGAAAACAAGGAGTCCAAGAAGGTAACATGAGAAAGAAATCATTCAAGACTTAGAAAACATTACTACACTGCGTGTATAAAAACAACACGGTGTGTCCTTGCAAGCCATTCACATGGGCGTGTACTCTAGTTAAAACTAGTTGTGTAAAACCCCAAACACACGGCGTGTCCTCAGACTACACGGTGTGTACTTGAATCCTCCTACCCTGCCTGGGTCCTTCTACATAGCTAGGACACACATATCTCTTCTAAACAAGACTACATGGCGTGTACAACATTGACACGGCGTGTATGGATTAATTTCCAACTACCCGTGTCATTCATGACACGGCTGACTACTCAGGTGACACTACACTATGTGTTACAACCGCACACGGCGTGTACACCACCCCATTTTCTCCAACCACATGGCTAAGTCCACACGGTCTCCCGGTGTTCAAGACTACACGGTGTGTCCCATAGGTACACGACATGTACATAATTTCATTTCCTCCTGAACTGAAGAACACACTGTGTGTGTCTATAGAACTACACGGCATGTATATTGGGTTTTTTGAATAGTAAGCCTCATAAACTACCCTGAAACCCATAAAAACACTGAAACAACACCTAAGTGCCAAATTCCAATCTATGAGGGCCCATACTCCCTCCAAATCAAATTTTGTCATCTTATACATGTTATAACCATGTAAACTCGTAAATGATCCACCAAATTCCGTTTATTGAGGGCCCATACTCCCCAAAAACCAAAGTTTGGCATTCATTCTATCAACAACCTTACACATGATTACCCTATCAAATAGATTCTATTTATCAAAGCAGCTATCACAATATCATGCTTTTCAAGAACATCATCTATCACAACAACATGAAATTTCTAATGCACCTACACAGCATGGAAACTATGCATGGAATGTGATTCTAACATGTGCGTAAATGATGCATGAGATGGCATAACCTCATCTCATCAGGTTTCAACTAAATAGAACCCATGTATAACATATACACAGCACAATCACATGTACGTCACCCAATGGTGAGAACCAAATCAACTTATAAAATTGAAAAACCAGTAATAATTGCAATAACCAAGGTAGATTGGCTTTTCCCTTTACACGGGATAGCTACTCCTGGGCACATCTTATTAACAACTACCATTTCCATCTAATACCTGACTAAGTCTCCAAATAGTATGTCAAAGAAAAGAAACCTAGCTCTGATACCACTTTGTAACGTCCCAGATTCGGGTTCCACTCAACGAGTGCCCCGAACCCAGTTGGTCCAATGACCTTAGGCGCATTTCCCCAAATGCAAGAGGTTGCGGACTAGCAGCGAGGGCCCAGATCTGATAGTGGGGAAACTATTCCCTCATTTGTCAAAGTGTAGTGTGGCTGAAAAGAATTATATAGCATACAATAGCAGAATCAGTAAACAATATATAACTGAAATAGATAACTGATGTAAAAGAGAACCAACAGTCATATATATATGAGATGCAACATGTCACTATTCTATGAAAATATCTAGAACCTGATATACTACAATACACTACAACACATTTCTAGTACAAGGTACATCCAAATAAAACCAAAGCAGAGTACACAACACGCAGCAGCATCGCAAGCCTAGGCTCGGTCCCATGCTCTCCTACTCCTTTTCCACAATCATGTTCCTTTATGGGGACCCATGCCCCTATCTACACCTATAACAATATAGTCTGTTTAGGGAAAATACATGACCAAAACATGGTGTGAAAAAATAAATCCCAGTAGGCACCTACCAAAGGCCCGTGCCCAACTATTCGTGAAAATGTGCAGTAATAGTGTGTAGTAGTGATTGCAATAATATAAGCAGTACTCAAAAGTTACTAACTTTACCAGTTATATTTCCATTTTAATATTCATTTAACCATACCAATTATTTTCTTTAACTTGACAGGTATAACATATAAAAATCACCATGGTGAATATTCATGATAACACTGTCCTCAGACATACAAACCTACCCTCAGGTAATCAGAGTCGAAACCCATAGGTAATCTCCCATAGGCATAATAGATATTTCCCATAGGCGTACGAGGTGTCTCTCAGAGGCACAGAATCTACTTCCCATAGGAATGGAAAGAGTTGCCTTAAAGTTAAACAGAACTCTACCCAGAAGCTAATCAGAACACTGCCCTCAGGCTAAACAAGTAACCGGGCCGTTCCCAACAAATAAGAAATCAATTTATATAAAATTCCTTTTAATGAAATTTAAAACATGATAAAATTTACAATATACCCTCAGGTAACCGGGCCAAATGGCTAACCATAGGAACACACCCTAGGGGTGGTCCTGGATCAAAGTAGTGATCCCTAACAGCAGTTTAAACTTGTCATTAGATTATCTATACAACTCTAGATATCTTTCAGCAAAAGCCTCAGCCATAAGACACCCCAAACATGGGTACGTAACACAACAATACACAAAAATAGACAACAGTTGGAATTAAACACCAGACCACCAACCTCGATCAGCCTTGATCGGTATATGTGAATGTCTCCTCCCGAAACAAATGAGAACAACACAGATCTGAGGTGAACATAAACCCATTAAAACTCAAATAACATTCCCTCATGAAATAATTGGTAATATATGCTCTAGGATAAGGAAGATCTTACCCATACAGTCCAAACGTGATCAGCAGAAGAGGAAAAGGATTCCCGGTGCGCGGTCGGGAGATCTTCGAAGCTCCAGCCATCCTCCCAAGCTACCATGGTGTTCTAAGATTCCTCTATGAACAGAGGATGCAACATCCCATTTTAAGTGAAAAAAAGCAACTACACGACGTGTACTCTCAAGTACATGGCATGTACTTTTCATTTTTTTAAACTATTCATCTGGAAAACCCTCGCCATCTCGGCATTGTTCATCTGTCGACATGAGTACACGGGGTGTAATACCTGAGTAAACAGTGTGTACTATCGCTCAGCTAGTGGATACCATTACTGCCTTACTATTCACATGTCGATTGACTACACGATGTGTAAATACTTACTACATGGTGTGTAGTCAGGTTTTACACCTTTCATTGTTGAGATGGCTACATGCCCCGTGTACTCATCCCACAAGGCCAAAGTACACGACATGTAGAAAAGTACACGGCATGTACCCACAAAATTTTTGTTTTTTTCCCCAATTTCATTATTTTCTCAAAAACAATTAAGGAAAAAGGAAAAGAAGAAACTCGTAACTCAAGAATAAGAACCGGGTTCTTACAATGATAAACCTATATACACTACATGAGTTCATCTATAATAAGTGGTTCCTAGGTGCATTATTCATAGATTATGAATCATGGCCTTCAAATATTCACCACATTGACCATATTTTCATACTAAATATCCATTTGACTCACAAAAATGGATATATTCCTAGGTTATATTCTCTGATCATTAATTCCTATCCATCAATGGGTGATACTCAAAACTCAGATCTCCCATGTGGTAGCTACCACATATCACATTACTTTCTTGGGGTCCTAATCCATGAAACCTTCACCAACATCCCATTAATCAAACACAATCCACTCCAAAAATAGTAATTCATATGTTTTTCTCGGTTCATTCATTATTACAGGAATTTTTATCATGCAAGAATTTGACACAAAAAGGATGAGTCAATACCCCACATTTAAATATCGAATAACATGTTGTAATATGCTGAGAAAATAAAAAATACAACTAAAAAAATAATTGTCTGATGTTATCCCAACCTATGAATACATCTCTTGTAAAAAAAGGGTTAATAATGGTGTGGTTAAAATATGAAATTATAATTATGAATAATAATTAAAATTATCCTTCTTTAAAGAATGTAAGTTTCTGAAATAATGTAGATATGTAATAAATTATTCCCAATTAATAAAATGAGTAGAAGTCCATAAAATAAGGATGATTATGTCAATAATGGATATTTTATTATTTAATAATATATACCTCGGTGATTATTATGATCATACTTTTGTTTTCATCATCAATCTCATGATTTTCACCAATATTTTGTTTCCTATCCATGTTCCTAAGATTTCAATTTCAATAGTGCACCCATATCACACCTGTAATCTCTTAGGGTTATACGACTAATCATGGAGATTGATCATAATAATGTATATAAAGAAAATAAATTATTATTTATCAATTAAATTAGTAAAATTAATTATTTTATAGATTTAATTAACACATCTCCCAATTATCCTCATACATGGAACATCTCACACCTACCAACAATATGTTATCCCTTGGTTAAACCCATCAACAAAAAAAAAGAACATAGTCTTATATTTTCCATCTAAGAAATCATTAAATTGGAATTACATTTATTTCCATATTATTATTATGTGAGATCTAATATATATTTATGTTTTTAATATATTAATTATGGGGTCCCATGACATTCAAAACAGGGTTCCAAATATAAGGAAAAATTCAAAAATGTGTATGAATATTGAAATAATCATACTATATAGACCAATGATGTTACACATAAAAGCATAAATTACATGTATATTCATAATTATTAAATTCAATTAACCATATATTAATCCATAATGGAATATAATCATTAATAAACCTACAAGACTAAGGGAACACTATGGAAGATATTGATCAAAAAGTTAGGAATGGTAGACTTATTACTCATTATAGTTAAATGAATATATTATATGAACATATATATATATATATAATAATTTATTCATATAAATAATTATTTCAAATAATATTGATCCACTATATCAATCATTAGTTAATGAATTATCAATCAAAATCCCTGGTGGAATTATTATTTCATCCATGATATAGAACACTTCTCAGTTTAGATTTGTTGGAAGACAATTACTAGAGGTCTAGTTCTTATTACCTTAATGGAATTTGTTTTTAAATCTATCATTTATTATCATTGTCTATATAGTTATTATATAAATTTTTAGGAAATTTATAATTCATTTTAAATATCTAATTATCTCATTATCAAATGTCAACAAAAAATAGATTACAAACTCCCTTTATGTATGTAATCATAATGTTTTTTCATGAAATAAATCTATGATGAAATTATAGATTAAATGATTAGTAGGGGATCCAATATTAACGAAATTATAATAATACATAAATATAAAAGTGAATTTTGTGATGAAATACTCAGCATTATCTTAGATTGTTAGTTTGTTTTTTATTATACTCAATCCAATATCCATATGTATATCAAAGAGTCCTTATAGAATGGACTGTAAAGAATTTAAATAATAGTAGAATAAAAATTATAAAAATATTTATAAGGATTTTATAATCCCTAGCGCTTCACCATAGAGTGAATGGTTCCTCATTCCCATAAATAAGAATTGACCAATGTGTCTATGTGTTGATTATCATCATCTTAATAAAATCGAGGTTTGAAGAAAGCTTACTCTAGCTTATATCTAGGACATGATCAATCGACTCATAAGAGATAAATACTTCTTGTAGTTTCAAATTCTATTTAAATAGCATAAATTTATTATAAAAATGGATGATATACCCAATAAAACATTTTATATGAGGTATAGAAACTATGAATATATAATTACTCCCCTAGTAATTACAAATTCCCCTATAATCATGATAGATCATACGAATAGGGTCTCTAGTGAGTACCTTGGCCAATTTATCATAGGCTTTATATATTATATTCTAATATAATTCATGTTAAAGGATGATCTTGAAGCTCATTTGATAGTTTTATTAAAGGCCAACATAAAAGTGATATTTTTTCAAAATTTAGAACATTTTAATTCTTTTAACAAAATGTACCATTACTGACTCATTTAGTCCAATTTTAGTGAATATATATAGACCCTAGGGTGAAAGATGTTTTAAAAAAACATATACCAACCACTCACTAAAATAAAAATAATTTATAACCCTTATGTTATAGTATTTTTTCTTAAAAAACAAATGTTAATTTTTTCCTTATGTCAGTTATTTAAAAATTAATTGAAACTCTCTTACATTGTAGTTTTTATTCCATTTATGTCAGAATTAAATTTTAAAAATTACTTTAAAAATGTTTCATACCAAGATATTTAGAAAAATAAATTTCGAAAAAATATCTTAGAATAATTTAAATAATTATTCTTTAAATAGAATACCTTAAAATTGTATTTTAATTTTTTTTGAATGAATTATATTGAAACCAACATGAAAATCCATTTTTAACATCCCATATTTAAAAGATGATGTTAGAAAAAATTTAAGAATTTTTTTTTAAAATAAAATGCATTAAAAATCATAAAAAATTTAATAATAATATGAAAAAATACTTTTAACTTCATATGTCATAGAAAATAAGATTACTAATTTTTATGTAATATTTTTAACTTCAATTATCTAGTTAAAATATTATAAAAGAAAACTATAACATAAAAAGTTCACATGTTTCATTATTCTAACAAAATTTAACTTCCCAACCTATTAATTATCCCTGTAAAAAAGGATAATTTAAATTCCTGACATCATTCAAATGTGTTTTTAAGTCCTCCCTAAAAATATAACATAATGGAATATTTTTCCTTTTCAACCATAGTTTCCTATTTTTCACCTAGTTTCATATGTATTTTTCCCATAGGATTTTCCCAATATTATTATTTCCACATAAATTTTACATTCAGATATCACTTTCATGATTGAATATGCATTTTTAAGATAAAAAAGGTAGAATTAGTGAGAGAAATATTTTTACTGAGGTTTAATTTTTTTATCGTTATGAATTATCCTATATCTTTTTAACGAGATAAAATCAATGATATTAATTCCCTTATTCCTAGGTAATTTTTTAATGTAGTATTTAATCTTTCCTTATTTTTATGATTATATCAATGGATTGTCATAATTTTGTTTTAACAATAAAATTATTTTTTAAAAACCGATTTTTTTTTATGTTTTCTCCAAAACAACCATGGCTGGTTACAAATTATCTTAATTTTTATATGAAAATTTAATTTTCACGTCAATTATTTATAAGTGGTCATGAAAAATAATATTTTATGTATGCTTCTAAAAAAATAAACCAAAGATATTTTTTTAACAAGGGATTTTAAATAATGGGATAAAAAATAAATTATCAAATTTATTTTTTAGTAATTGATAGTAAAAATAATAAAATAGTAAAATATAATATTAACTATTATTGTAAACATTATCTCTCGATTTCTTAAACCATAATTAATAATATATATAATGTTTTTTTTAAGTGACATTTCATCAATGAGTAAGACTAAAAAGAGAAATAAATCCAAAGGTAAAATACCAATTTTTTAGGGAATGTGACAAATATTTATTGTTTTATTTTTACAGTGGGATGTGAATAAATTTTTTTAGAACTACTCTTGGATATCTATTCACATGTATCAAGGGATTAAATATCTATCAGTTCTTCAAGATATATCATTTTTAGTAAATATTTTCAAGCCCATTAAACTAATGTGGAAGAATATCCCTGAAGGTTCATGTACAAAATAATTTTATGTATAATATAATAATTTGGGGATTTTGACGTGTCAAGAAGTGTCATAAATGAATGATTTTTTTGGATACACTATCACCATGAGGACATTTAGAATTCTAGTTTTACTGATCTATCCATATTTTAGTTATTATTTAATATTAACATATCGTATGGATATATACATGTATGATGATTCAAGATGAGCTATTACTATTGAACTTTTTGAATACTATTTATGTAGTAAAATTAGTTCATATTTTTTGTATGATCTTTGTTGTAGTTCTTGTATAATAGGAGAATAATTGAATATTTTCAAAAGTTCTTTGTAATGAGTTGATGTGGGTAAAGATGAACTGAAAAGATATGAAAAATACATAAGTTGTGTTAATATATTTATATAATTATGAGTAAAGTTTAAAATAATATGTAATATATTACTCATATTCAAAAAAATTAGAAAAAAAATCAATCTGAATGAGATACACAATATTTATAGGATGATGCATAACATATTTATAAAAAAATGGTAATTGATGTTTACTATCATATAACATGTTATTAGTATTTAAAAAAACATTATTATACCAATTCAACTTATTTTAATGTGAAAATCTATAGGAACCCTTATAATTTTAGAGTAATGTAAATTATCCTTAATTGGATTGTAGTGAGGATGTCAGATGATATGAATTTAGGATGGATGGATTATTTTCATTAACTCACCTGATTTTTTCTAGTTATTTTTATATAAAGAAAGGGGATGTATCAATATTTAAATAAATATCATTAGGGAGATTGTAGGAGAATAATGAGATGTATAACCATTATCTATATATTGAATCTTAGAAATAAAATTGAGAAAATATATAATGGATTGGAAGTTTTACAATGAAACTCTTGTACTCCCATGATTTTGGGAACTCCGTGAAACCTAATAAAAGGGTGGGAGACTCGATAAATGGATAAAGGAACTAATATCAATATTATCAAGAGATTGATTTTCTTCTTTATATATATGATTTCTATGTCATAGTGTCTACAGCCCTATACTTATAATGAATTATAAGTTTATAATTCATCTCTTGTATAAGCTGGATGAATTTTTGAACCATGAAAAAACCTATTAAGATATTTTTTATTTTCCATTTCTACTTTTTGTTTTTTATGAATATTTTTCTATGATTAGAGTAAATATGATGGGTAACATTTTACTCAGTTCGGTGATTTTGGTGAATAGGGTTTATCAAGTTATGGTATATTAATGTTTATAGAGATCCATTATGTGGCCTATTTTTATTATTTGGGTATCTAAGTTGATTAATATATGATGTGCGTTGTTTTCGAGGGATTCCAAACAAATGGTGTGTGAAAACATGGTTCTATCAGTAGATCAATTGTTCATTCTTTAAAAATTTATGTAACAATATCACATTCTCAAAAATTCTATTATTTTTTGTGATTCATTCTGTATGATGGTGATTGTTTTAGATGATATCATTACTATAACAATAATATTAATATGTATGGATTTCTATTTATAAAGTATATTTCTTGGGGAATATCTTATCCACATAAGAATATAAATTCTATTTTAATGTGGTAAACAATAAATGATTAAAAAAGGATGATGAATTCAATATTGATAGAAAGTCCACATGTTTAATGAAGATTCTATTCTCATGGAATGTGTCTCTAAAAATTATATAGAATAATAGAATATTATATTTAATGTTTTCCCAATAGCATATGTATGATAATTCTATAACACTCATAAATTTGTTTCAGATGTGATTCATATTTACCATAAGGTTATAAGAATGATTGTTTGTAATAGTTCATTTAAATTACATCAAACTAATCTTGAGATATCATAGTTTTGTGTAGGTGACTTGTTTAGATTATTTATGTGACAACCAATTGGGTTCATTTTTACTTAACTCAATAAATTCAATAGTGACAGTAATCAGTAACCCTATTAGGGAAAATGACATCATATTCATTAATTTTTAGAACCTAACTCTACATATACTAGAAATTCAGAGAGACACCCAAGAACCTTTTGAAAATACAACTAGTGAATATGGAAGATTGATCATACTTCATTGAATGTGTATAATATGATTATAGTAATATTAATGAGATATTATTAGAGGTAAATCATGAAGAGTTGGGATAACCCACTAGAATAGTAGTAAAATGGGTCACATCAGGAAGTATTCTAATGTAAATGAAGAAAATTCTATAAGACCTCCAACCAAATGATTTTGTTTCTTTTATTTATCGACATATTAAAATATACATTATAGTTTCATCACTCATGTTTTATATAGTATAATAGATTCTACAGATTTCATTAACTATTCTATTAAAAATGGATGCATGAATAATTATATTTCCAAAAAATTTGGAAGATTGAATATAGGCGAAGATGAAGCTATAAATATTTTCTGGAAGGTTTATTTCATATTTATGTAGATGAATTTATTTTCTCTTATGCTATAGAAATATTCAAATATTCCATGACTTCAAAATAAAATCATATCAGTTGGATAGTTTGATTAATATTAATATGGATCTAGCATTAAAAATAGAGTGTATAGAATCACTCATGTTTTATTGGTAAGAGATAAAGGTGTAATGAATGGTATAATACATCATAACAGAATGGTAGTGTGGGATAGACAATCCAATTCATCATCTTTTAGGACATCATATTGTTTAAATTATTGGCTTGGTAATTTCAGTGAGAAAGGTATACAAGCTTTACTGGAAAATGTCCTTTTGAATATTGGTTATTCAAACATCAGAATGTGTGATTGTTTCATATTCTTTAATAAATGTGTACTGATATTTAATTTTATATGAACAATAAAATTATAGTTACTATATCCCATTCATAATGATTATTGGGGGAATTAACACATAACACATACAAGATAATAATAATAATTTTTCCATTAATGCCTCCTTAATGAAATTATTGGTATAAATCCTGCAACATAAATCAGAATTGTTTTAGATATTTTTTCATTTTATATGAATGATTAAATTGGATACAATATTTTGAAGAAAATTAACTAAGATATAAAATGGTCATGAGTACCCAAAAAGACGTTTAAAAAACATCTTTATGGTAAAAATAACATATAATGAAATGATTATAATTGGGATTTTTGAGACAAATTATATAGAAAAACAGATAAACAAAACAATGAAGGAAAGAAAAAATAGTGTAAATTATAGTTCTATAGTTTATTAGGTATTTTAATAATAAATAGAGAATATTGTAGAAATAATAATTAATATGATTCCCATGGAACCAATAATACCACACCTTTTAGAATTATAATATATCAGGAAAGAATCATAATGAGATCTCCATATTTTATATATATTTAAATATTATTCCCATGTATAATCCAATGATAGATACATTCGTTAGGATATGTCTAACACATGATTATATATGGGTTATAAATATGAATATATCATATTATGACCTTTTAAGGTGAAAAAAACATATTAAAAGAACTATAAATCTTCTATTTTACAAGTAGGTCCAATGGATGATTATGATTTTAGGGTTATGTAATGATGAAAAAAATGAATCAGCTATAATCCACGTTGATATGAATATAGGCCCTATAATATTTCATGATTTGGCCAGTTTATAAGGAACCGATTCAAATAAACAATTGAAATTTTTATTTAATTTTTAAAGGATAGAATATTATATTTGAGAATGACATAATTGAAAGATATTCCTAAACACTACATTACTGGAGAGGATATGTTCAGAGTTCTAGAGGATTAAATATTATAAGATCCTATTCTAGAGAGATTATAATCATAAGATACATTGTGAATTTCTCTTAAAGTAAGATTACTCGTAAAGATTATTGAAGATGGCATGAATATATTATATTTAATAGACATTAGAAATCTATTTATCCCCAAATAAGCTACAAAATTTAGCGATTCATATAATTTGGAGTTATCCATAATAAAAAATTCACTTTTTAATTATGGTAACCACATATGATAGATAATTTATTCACTACATATAAAGAAGGAACATGAAATAAATTCATTTTTCTCGGTAGAAGATAGTGCTAACAAAAGGAAATAGAAAAAATAATTACACATTGACAATGGATTTATAAAGAATGTGTTGACTTCTCTAAAAAAATTATCCTCTAAAAACACATTAAAATTAAAATCATGTTTAGTTTTTCTACCATCATTGTCTTAAGACCATTGTTGAATTGAAAATTTCTTTTCTTCATGGATATATGGAAGACGAAATATATATGAGTAAACCTTCTAGTTTAATGGATCAATGGGTTATGATCATATCATGAAAATTGAATAAATGTAACTATGTCTTCAAATAAGAATAAATAGTGTGAAACTGACTATTAAAATAATTCATGGATGTGAAACTATTCATATTGACAAAATATTTTTATTACATCTATTATAATTACTAGTGTGATGGGAATTTTTTCATTGTTCATTTTTAAAAGGATGATATTATTCTAGTTTCTCTATAATTTCAACATATTTAGGAATTCAATAAACACTTCTCTTGAAATATTCAATTAAATGATTTTTTAAATAATGGAAGATCATGGATGTTGGGATTTATAAAGATATTAAGGGTGGATGTTTTTCTTTTCCATAATAGGTTTATATCTAAAAGAAAACTGATTATTGTTTATTCTTGAGATAGAATGTTGTTCCAACCCAACTTCAATGATACTATAAATTCTTGAGGGAACAATCAAAATATATAGAGGAATTAGAAAATGATATTGTGAGAATATTTTTCTCATCATTAGTCTAACGATTTATTTATTCCAATATGTTAACTTGATTAGATCATTACCCTACAGTGAGAGTTTTTAGTTTCATTATATAAAATTCAATGAATAAACATTTGGAAATTGTGATATGGATTCTATGATATCTTTCATGAATGGTATAAACATAACCTGGATTTAGAGAGGGTAATTAATTTACTGAGGATGTTTAAAAATTGTTTTGTGTGACTTAGAATCATATAAAATCTTAGATATGTATGTTTATTACTTTAATAGAACATCGTTCAAATTGATGTCAAGGCTACAGAAAGTGGTTTCCCTCTCTAAAATGGATGTGCATAATGGGGAATAAATGGACTCAATAATGATAATAGTGTCATCAAAATAATTATTTGAAAATCTATATGGTATCAATGAATGGTTATTTTCTTGTTTGTTTGTCAGAGTGAAATTCACTTGTGAAAAATTATCTGGTCATTAATAGGATAGAGAATGTTAATCTTATATAAAATTACATCTGGAAGTTTATTGATGATAGATTGTTAGGTTATGAATGATATCTAGATTAACTAATCCAATGATATTTTCATATAGGTTATAGTGTTTAATAGTCTGAGGAATCACGTTTTCTCGCATAGATTGTGGTGAAGGAAAAAAAATAGTGAGGTTTTTAATGCATCTATTATCGAAAGGTGTCCATTTTATAATCCCCTGGAGAGTGTGGTGTAATCCATGGACAATTATTCAGGTGGAAGATTATTATAGTTATGAAAACACATTTAGAGATTAATTTTTTTTACCAAAAAGAGAAACTCTCAAGGGTAATTCATCCTTATTAGAGAGGGGACAACCATCTCTAGTTGGATGTATGTGAGGTCATCAAATCATATGAAATTCAAATTGATGTAGTATGTTGGTCCTTTTATAAGTATATATTTATTTTTTTCCTTACTAGGAGGATGTTTTTTATGTATATATCACTCTAAATTTGAAATTTATGGGAAAATAATGATAAAAATAAGATATATTATTATATTTAAGATTGATATCCAAACTAGTGAATGATACATGGGATTAGTAGTTACACCACTCAATTGATGGAATTCCAATATTATAAGATGTGGATTCTAGTATAATGTTGGTTGTGGCCCTCTATTTATGTATGGTGGAACCCCAATTTAGTGGTTCCATGTGATTACTTATACTAGTGATCTATTTTGGATTCCATGTAACATTGATTAAAAAAATTACTTTATGTGAAATTATTTTTTTTAATATTACTGTCATGTATGTTGGATAAAATTACAATCCCCGCGAAACCTCCTACACCAACTTCAATTACTGCTTCAATATCCCCTCTCCCTTCTCTAGTGGATGGAAGCTTATTGGTCACATCATCATCTTCATATCCAAAAAAAATTAGAGCCTTTATTTGGTCTTGGATTTCTTTTGATTTTTCTCCATATCTTCATGATCCTGAAGATCTATATGTTTACATATAGAATTAAAAACACAAGATATCAATGTAGGAAATCATATAATCCTTATAAAACCATCACTACCTTATTTTATATCGATTCATTCAATAAGAATATTTAACTGACACTTTTGACATATTTTCCAAAAATATATATATATTAGAATTTCACTTAATGATAGGGTAGTTGAGTATAAAAAATTATTTAAATTATATTTCTGAATATGAAATTATATTTCATACTTTTTTTTATCATTATAATATTTCTTAATGGATTAATCTAATCAATTTTATATGGTATGATGAATTCTATAGGGGGCCAGACCACTTGAATGTAGTGATATGGGATACCTTTCCAAAATTTTCACTCCCCTTTCAAAGCAATCTATTTCTTATACTCATAGAAATATATTTGATCACTTCATTATACTTAAAAGTAATTGAATGTTTTATTTCTTCTATCTAATAAATTTATTTTCATCTAAATAATTATATCTATTCCATATACTTTCTGTAACATTATTGGGGATGAAGACGAGTTTAGGTGTTATTAGGAAATGTATATTGAATCATATTTTGAGTTCTATTGTTTCTTCTAAATTTTGGTCCACCTATGTTATAATTTTTATTTAAATTATATCAATAATTCCACATTTAAAATTTTCTATGTGGTTTCTACTGGTGTTGAATTTAGCTGTGTGTGTTTGGTTTGTGGTTCAGGGGATAATATGTGCTCTTATGAAATTACAGTATCTGATTCTATTACAGGGTGAATAAAAGGAACCTCTACACATAATATAATGTATTTTGGTATACTAAATATGGTAAATTTGGAGATAAAACATCTTTGTATTTTAATTAGAACATATTTATTTTATAACATTTTTACATCATAATTGTATGATTTACTTATTACCAATAACATGGATTCTAATAAAATTTAATCAAAATGTTGTGATTGGGGTACAAAATTATCTTCACTTATGGTTAATGTTATAGGTTAGTGTAATTAATTATTATACTATTTTTTATCCTCTTTAAAAATGATGAATTTTCTCAATGTCTTATATTATCATTAGTCATATAAAAAGAATTCTTTTCCCATCCAAAAAATAAAAATTCATTTTATGCACTAATGCAATAATAATACAAAATTGATATAGTGGATATGTTTAATGATAAATATATGTTGAGAATCATTAATAATCGATGAGTATGTTTGAGGGATACCTTAATTCAATGCCATCTTAAGAGGATCAGTAAGAATCATTTTATCCTAATAATGTACAGTTAGGTGAAAAGTCCCCCTAACATGACACTCCTGATTATGAAGTATATGAAGTGGATGAAGATCTAAATTTTCTATGAACTATATAAGGGAATGAAGAAGATATGATCTTGTATATATTATAGTGCCTTCAATAAAAAATAATAGGGTACAAAGACTACTTCAAAATTTCTAATCCCATAGTGAATAGATCATTTTGGAAATATGTTGGTCTGCAGTAGTAATTTAAAAACAACAATGACTCAGAACATATAAAAATGAGATTCTCTCAGTTAGGAAGAAAAATGGGATGGGGTCTAATGAGTTCACACAAAAAAAAACAAAATAAGTGGTAAATTTTTTTAGAAAAAAATATGGAGATATATCACATAAAGACGCCTCAATATTAGATATTACACAATATTAGGAAACAATGAGAAGTGTTATTCATATTAAAGGAAACAAATGAAATATTTACATGATTTATGAATGGTTTTTTGAATTGAAAACTACTGATAATAAATCATATTACTATATAACAAAAAATATTATATGAACCATATGGTGATTGACAAAATGATTATATTGGATAAGCACTTAATGGTTTATAATAGATTGACCTCTATATTAGAGGATTATATTTCCTTCATGTTAGAGTGGGGTCCTTTAACCATTATTGGTATCTTTAGATTGAAATGGGTTCCAATACCTTACGATATTATTGGGATATACCTCTAGTCCCTTATAGGGAGTATCCATTGATTTTATGTGAATATACAATAATGATGAATTATAAACATGTTTATTAATTATAGGTTTCCCACAAAACCATAAATGTTTTCATATTCCTAAAAATGGTTAAAATGAAAAAAGTGTGAGGTCAGTGTGGTGATTTTAGTGATTAGATTATACAATTTTCAATTAAATTAAATTTGATATTATTTTATCTATTGAAATGTTTCTATAATTTTCATCTATTAGTAGTGTAAATTCACATGTGTGATCTTTTTATAGGGTTTACAACATATATTAAAAAAGACACAAAAAAATTATACCAATACGTAATGTATTTTAGTGCATATAGAGGTCACTTTTCGATACTCGTACTATGAATGTTGTAATGGAATGGGTGAATCTATGTTAAATAATATATTTTATGAAAATAGTTATTTTTAGAACATATATAATATATATTTAATTTAAATTTACAAGTTTGTAAAATATAATACAAGAAAAGCACCTAAGTTCATAGTGATATTTATGATTTTTTGTTTAGTATATAAGATATTTCAGATCATATATAATATATTGGTCTTAATAAGAATTATATTTTGTTGGTCCATATGATATTTAGTGTATATGAATGTTATTTCTTATGGATCAAACTGAAATATGAAAAATGCACGAATTTTTTGTGGTACATAATATATATTGGGGAATATACAAGATAATATAAATTATATTAATCATAGTTTAAAATTAAATTTATAAATGTACTAGGATTGAAAATATAATACTTGATATTTCAACTTTTATATATAAGATATCTCTTATCTAATGTTTTTTCAATTTGAAATAATGTGATAACTCTTGATTTTTAAATATTGCAGTGTTAGGTTACTATTCTTGGGACTTAAATATCATGATGTTTTTCATTTTATATCAATTATTTATGAACATGGGTATTTAAATTAAATGCGAATAAAGGAAGTGGATATCAATATGAAAAATTTTGAATTTAGCATATAACTATTTAAAATAATTTATAAATGTTGATGCATAATGAATAATCAAGAAAAATAGTTCCCTTATTTGAAATAAGGAACATTGTTTTTTTAATCCCACTAAGATGGATCCTTAGAAAATTTAATATTCTGATATCTTTGTGAGTATTTTATAACGAAAATCACATAAGTCACAAGGGGGGACATAATCATGTGATTTTATTGAAAATATTGAGAGGTTTGCGATGATGAATGTTTTGGAATATATTTATAAGGGTATTGTACTGTGTAAAAATAATTTAAAATAAGATGATGATATTAATGATATATAATGTTTGTACCACTAATAATATTATTTATATTAATGAGATGTTATATTCAATGATGTGTTGTGACATTAAACATGTGAATCAAAGAAAAATAATATGATGACTGAGTGTACCATATGAAATTGATCTGTAGAAGTTATCTTTAACCATTATTGTATGTTTTTAGATAGAGATAAAATTTAAACTAATTGAGAGAAACATGAGCTTACAAAATTGATCCTGCATCAAGGAGGACAAAAATGAATTTGATATTAAAAGAGGAAATCAGAGTGGGTGTAAGAGTATAATTATAGAAATTGGGTTAATTAATTTTCCAATAAGCACGTGAAACTATACCTTGATTGTGGTTCGATAATTAGTACAAATATATACCACATCATATACTTCCTATTCATAAAATAAGAAATAATTTTTTTGGATAAAAAGCACCATACAATATGGATGTTGTTAAAAATTGTGGAGGTGTTCCTCATTAACTACCTAATGTGTGATAAATAATTTTTCATTAAAAATTTTCTTCATAAGTATGCAAACATGTTTTTTGAAAGCATGAGAAATCCATTAACTAAATAGGTGGAGATTTAATGAGGTAAATTGTTTTATTTAGTAAAAAAATTCCACAATAATTCATCCCCAATAACTCATTATGGTTGTACTGATCCTAGTGTTACAACATCAATATAAATCTAAAACAAATATCCCCTAATAAAAAATAATTATTTTTTTATATATTCTATACATAATTTTATACATGAAAGATAATTTAACCTAAAATAATAGAAAATAATATAATGGGGTCACAAATACCTGTAAATAAGAAAATAATATTTGGAAATTCTGGTGCACTGTGGTCCCCTATTATTATAACACATGTAAGAAAAACTAAGAAAAAATTTCAAATATCATTTAAATTTAATTATTTGGAAATAGATAACGGTTAGTGAAATTCTAATGGATGGTTGATCAATATAATTATAGTTATTTATTGAAATTATAAATAGGATATAATCATTGGAATACAAATTTGACTTTTTAAATAGTGTCCTAGAAGATATAATAGAACCATTATCATTAGAATAGCATAATGATATAGAAATAAAAATTATAATTAATAAAATAAAAATTATAATTTCTTGAATATCTCTATATAAATTACTCAAAAAATATAACTGATGTAATTTTATGTCTATCTTTTCAATAAAGTATTGTTTATGTATTTATTAAAAACATTTTTCTAGTAATAACATGATTTTCATAATTATTTAATATAGTTTATAAATAATATTATAAAATAGACCTCATTTTTAAAATTATCTTATAAAAAAATCAATTTAAATGATTGGTATTTTCATTGATAAATTTTATTTTTTGTATATAGTCAAAATATTGTTTTTATATACCCAATAATATTTATTACATCATAAAAATGTAAAAAATTATTAAATTTATAAAAAATTTATAATATAAAATATAATTCATTCATAGTTTTGTTCCTTTCAAAATAATATGTTTGATATATAAATCAATGTTTGAAATTATGAAACCATGATTATATTTAATTACTTTTTTAATAATAATTATGATTCAGTAAATAAAATAAAATATATCAATGATATTATTTGGTTTTTATGAGTATTAAATGAAAGAAAATTATTTCATTTTAAAATACTATTGTTATTCTTAATAACCAATATTATACATAGTCTAATGAAAAAATAAAAAATTCTAAATATTTTATCCAAACACACACACCTTGTTTATTTTTAAAAATATACCGATCCTCCAATCACTCATATTCTGTTTCTAAATATCTATACATCAAAATATAAAGTAGAATCCCCCCATTAAATATAAATTACTAGGCCTCATGTTTTCGAGACTATGAAAAAGACAACACCCATAATCTTTAAGTAGTAGTCCCCATAAGGGTCCCAAATCAAGGTAAATTTTCTCATTGTGCATCAATTATAATATAATTTACTTCTTAAAATAACCAAAAAAATACTAATAAAATAATAATATCACTCCAATATAATTATTGTAAAATTTTTATATAAAATTAACATTATAAAAACATTCTGTGAAAGTAATAATAAATACAATTACATGACTTTAGTGGGGGTAACACCCTTGGTTTATGGAATTTCCATAAATATTTTTTTGTATTAATGTTTCATAATTTTTTGGTTGATCTCCAGAATCATTATAGCGGTTTTGAGATATTATTTGGAGTGGATTATGAGTTAAATGGTTTGAGTATGGTTTAGGAAAACAATGTATTTTTTCAAAGATAATTATACAAAACCTAGAGGAGTCTTCATGGAAGGCACACAGTCGTCCCATGGTTTGAAAAATCCATTATGAAACTATGAAACATTATATACTTTAATATATAGGATATACATATTTTTGAAAAACTATTTTATTATCCGTGTAGATAATTTATTCTTAGAGAAAAATTAAATTATAAAATTGATATTGAAATAATAAATCTCTCCAAAAATCCCTCAATCATTTTCATCTAAAAAGGGATCAGAAATGTAAAAAACCCCTATGATATTTTGGTGATATTCTTCACTCAAATGGTGAATTCAAATTTATCATATGTCATTAGATCATTGAAATTGAAGGCAGGGGCATTATTTTTCATCTCTCTCAAAGAAACGTTAATTTCATTATATAAGGGAAAATATATTAGTCCTAACGTTCCCAGATATATTAGTTAGATATTAATTTCATTAATTTCCATTTGGATTCATTGAATGAATATATAAAGTATCATAAATCATTTATATTATTGAATAATTCTTTAAGTTGAAAACATCATAGTTTGGTGGATTCCATTTATTTTACTACTTCTCTTAAAGTTTTATGGATCATTACATCCATTATAAAATTATTATAATTTTAGATGAAATTATCTTATGAAGTATATATTTGAAAACATTTTGGTTTGGTTACTCTTCAAATTTTATATTTTTTGGTGACACCCCCATTTTGTCAGATTAAATTATTAAATACTATTTTTTGAAAAAAAATGACATTTAATGTGAGAATATTTCATTAGTATAGTGGGTGTGTGTTCATATAAATATATAATAGACTATATACTATATTTATGGTTATGAAATAATTCTTTTGTGAGACTTCATTACCTCATTAAGAAAAATATTATGACTTTAGAGATGAATAAAATTTGTGGGTATAATTTTCTAGGGGTGGCCTTTGGGAAGTGGTTATATTAGAAGATTTTTCTACAATGTTGGTGGGTTTCATCAATGGGTGTGTTTGGTTCTGGGTAATTTAACTACCATATGGATATATATAAATATTTCTCAGCAATTTATAATATTTTTCTTATCCTTTATAATTTAATAAATATTGAGATAACCTGTTTCTTGTTTTAGGGGAACTTAGGGGCTGTTTCTTATGGATTTCTTATTGGGTTGTATAGCCACCCACAATATATGCACTATGGTTCATTAATAGAATTTACAATTTAGGGATATAGGTAATAGGAATAATTATTATTTTACTATAATATCTTCATTTTTTATATTTTAATTATTCATTTGGATCATGGGGAAATTATTTAGTTTTTTAGTTTTAATTATTGGCACCTTGGTGCCCTGATTTTTTTATCATGGATAATATTTTTATAACAACCTTGCTCTTTATTTAATATTTAAACATGAATTATTAAATATATTTTCACTTAATACAACCCAAAATATCGGGTGTTTTAGATTATTTGGTTCTTAGTACTATTACATGAAAATTTAAGACATAAAATACAGCATCTTCATTGAAAACATCATTTACATGACCACAAAATTCCATTGTACATAGCATTGCATGGGACTACCTGAGGACATACATAATCAAAAGGTAAGATATAATGCCCGGTAAGGGATTAAACAAGAAATAAAATAAATAATACATTACATGTCAGGATATAGTCACATCATTAGAGGATAAGAGAAACCAGAACATAAAGGCAAGATATAGCATGATTATCAGAACATGGAAATATTGCAACAACTTAAAACATTTCATAAATAACTTAAAGGAACAAGGTACACCCGTGAAACAATATTTTGGAAAAAATTACTATACAATATTTTGGTAAACCCCTATCCCAACATGACTTATCAAGATACTAAACATTACCCAATGCATTGGAGCGCAATCAGGGAACACCCATCATAATCATTTCAATCTCATGCTTAAGTGTGCCCCATAGATCACATAACATAGATTTATTAAACATAATCATTTATTATATAATCTAATAATTAAGACTAAATATATTTATTTCCAAAATCAATAATTTTATATTGATAAAGGTGAATAACCTTGATAGAGGAATGGGTATGGTATTCACTAAATGATGATTTTGGGATGGAAAATCATGTTGTAAATTCAGCAGCATAACGATGTCATATTGAAATTCATAAAATAGGTATATGAGAGATAATGGGGTATCTCATATTTTATACACGAAATTGACAGTGAGGGGATCATATAACATAATATCAAAACATATGAAATGGGAGTTACGATGCATAATACAAATGATGTTTTGGAAATGGAAATGAAAAGAGAGAATTCCCTTATGGAATTTCGGCATAATAACGCCATAGGTAATGCTCTAAATGGGGTAGGATAAATTATCCCTACATGAAATAACATAAAATTTATAGTAGGTAATTTTTTATAAATATATAACAATATAACCAATTAAAATTAAAATAACTAGTTTCAAATAAGGTTCTTGAATTAAAAGTAAAAGAGAAAGGTGAGGATCCCTTACTAGGATGTGTGATCCCAAAGGCTTGGGATAAGGTTCTTGGGATCATATGGGAATATTGGGTGGACTCTAGGGAGTAGGAACATATGATAGTTGAGCGTCAAAGAGCTTGACTGAAGAGTCATGGGTTTTTGGGTCGGTCTATAATGGAACGGTGGGGGAATTCATTATTATTTTGGTTTTAGACCCTACACAATAAAATATTCAAAACCATAAACTATCCCACAATTTTTCCCATGATATCTTTATATGGGGATTTTTATAAATTATTATAAAAGTCTAAGGGCTGAGGATATTAAAATATTTCTCTTGCTTATGTAGAGGTGAGTCATACATTCAAGGAAATAATTTTGAACACTTAAAATATTTTATATGTATTGGAGGATTCACAAAGGATTAATAAAATAAATCAAATAAACCTAAAATTATATTATTTTTAATGAAATCACATATTTTTTCAATATACCATTTATATTATTTTATTACATCCCAATTGGGTCATTATGATGTCATAAAATGAAATATATATTTATATGGTATTTAATTTTTACCCAATAATTCAGCTGTCTCAAAACATTTTGAAAGAATAACCATGGGATAATTTCAATGACTTGATTAAAAATTAATATTAATTTTATTAAATAAATTTCTAAATATGATATTTATAAATTTTAAAATAAAAATAGATATTTATTAAAAATTCACGAGTTTTGATAAAAATAGTTTCTATGCCATAATAAAAATTACAATTGACTTTATAAAAATTATATGATCATTTATACTTAATAAAACTAATTTAATAATAAAATATTATAAATAAATTATTTAATTCAAAAATACATTAATTCATCAAAATATATCTGTCTATTAAATTTGAATATTATCCAAAAATTATATTTGTTCTTTTAAAATAATTTTCAATGTAACAATAATTGAATGAATATATATTCATTATTCTGTAATAAAATGGGCATAATCAAAATGATATGGTCTTGTCACATATCACTTTATTACACCAACATACTCTCTAGGAGTAAAGAGTGTGATGGTGGGGCTTTCATGGGGACATTCAGTGGAAATGGTTTGGGTCCGGATCATGATGAGAATGAACATGTCCCATAAATGGTTTCGCTCATTCCTAAGTTCATGGATCTCATCACGGGATTAGTCTAGGTAAAATCCCAGAAAATCTATCTACCACAAAATCTTTTATAAATGGTCTTCATAGGGTATGATCCTACTGTTTGAGGCCATAACATCATTTTTCGCTGTCAAAAATATTTTTTAAAACCCAATATTTAAACTAGTCATTTTATCACTACTAAATGGATATATTACCAATAGTATGGATACTGAACTATCATTTAAATATAATTGGATATAATAAATCAAAATAAGTGTATATAATTTATATATTCCTTATATATTTAATTAAAATAAAATCAGTTTTATTCGTAACATTTTGGGTCATTACAACCCTCCCCCATTAAGAAATGTCACCCTCAAAATTTTATTTTCCCAAACAAAAATAGATGTGGATAACTATGCTTCATCACATCCTCTGGTTCCCACATCACATCTTCAAACATCTGTTTTCTCCCCAACACATTATCAAGGGGAATTTTCTAATTTTTTATATCTTTTTCTCTATTATATAAGATCGTCACTGGATTCCCTACATATGAGAAGTCCCTCTCCAATGGTACCAATTTAGGATTATATACTACTGATAGGTCTTGTATGTACTTCCTTAAGAGTGATGCATGGAATTCTTTATGTACATGAGACAGGTTCAGTGGGAGTTTTATTCGACAATTCACTACTTTGATGTGATCAAAGATATCAAAAGGACTGATGTACCTTGGACAAAGCTTTCCCTTCTTCTAAAATCTCAGAATTCACTTCCATGGAGATATGAAAAGGAATACCATATCTCCAACATCAAAATCTAGGCCATGTCGATGATTGTAAGCATATCACTTTTGGGGAATCTGAGTGGCATTGATGTTCTTCTAGATGGTCTTAACCTTATCCATCATTTATATGAACATTTCTAGACCTATAATTTTGTGTTCCCCAACTTCATCCCAACATGTCAACATTCTTTACCTCTTCCCATAAAGGGATTCATAAGGATCCATCTAAATTTCTGAGTGGAAACTATTATTGTAAGAGAACTCTACCAAAGAAATATGTTGATCCCATCAACTTTTGAATTTCAATGATCTAGATCTCAACATGTCCTCATGTTTCTGGATAGTCTCCTCATATTAGACATTATTTTGAGGGTGATAATTTGGGACGAAGTTCAACAAAGTGTTCATAGAATATTGGATAATATTTCAGAATATAGAGGTGAATCTTGGGTCTTGTTCGGACACAATCGATAATGGTTCTCAATGAAGCCTTACGACTTCTCTAATGTATATTTTCTCCATTTTATCCACTTAGAAACCCTCTCAAATTGAAATAAAGTATACATTCATTATAAGATGATCCTAAACAATCAATATAGTCTTGTTTCCATTAGATGTGTTCGGAATTCCGGTGAAAAAGTCCATGTTTATGTTATCCCAATTTCATGTTGGTATGGTTAATCGTTCCATCACCCCATTATAAATTTTCCTCTCATTCTTCACATGCAGACATACTAGGCACATCGATTTATATTTAGAGATATCCTTCTTCATGTAACCCACTAATTGTGCTCCCAGGGATCTCGATACATCTTCGTGTTTCATGGGTGAATGAAGAAATATGAACTATGGGAATCATCCAAAATTTCATTCTTTATCTCTATATTTGATGGAACACATATTCAATACCTAAATATCAAAATTCCTTCTCTCAAAACTTTTAACTTTGAGGATTTCCATTTTCGGACAGTTTCCACAATCTTCTGAATATCCACATAATCTTTTCGAGAATCCTATAACCAATCCAAAAGAGAAGGTTGACCAATCTATTGTGAAAGGATTAATGATGTTCCCCTATTTATTATTCCCATGTCTATATTCATCAAATATAAAGAATATTTGAGCCTTTTCAATTATGATCAATGATTGAATTACAAGTTCCTTTCTACTTAGAGAATCCACCACCTTGTTCGCTTTTCTAGGGTTGTAAGGGACTGAGCAGTCGTAATCCTTGATGATCTCTAGCCATCTTCATTGGTTCATTTTCAACTCTTTTTTTGTGAATATATATTTAAGACTTTTTCTATCCATATATATTTCACACTTATAAACAAAGATATAATGCCACCAAATTTTCAATACAAAGATCAATTGTGTGAACTCCAGATCCTGTGTAGGATATGTTATCTCATTAATTTTCAACTACATTAAGGTATAGGTGATAAATTTGTCATTCTGCATCAACACACATCCAATTCCCTTCTGAAAAGCATCATATAATAATATGAAAATCTTCACACATTTGGGTAGTGTGAGCCCAAGGGCAGTGATAATAATCTTCGCCACCTCCATGAATTTTTCTTTGCATTCATCATTCCATGAAAACATGACTCCCTTCCATGTTAGCTTGGTATAAGGGTTAGACAGTCATGAAACATTTCACACAAATTGTCTATAATATCCAGATAACCCTGGGAAGTTACAGATATCTGTCACAGATTTCAGCCTCAACCATCCTTTAATTGCTTTTGTTTTGGAAGGATCCATAGATATCCCTTGGCTTGTGATGATATTCTCTAAGAATTAGACTTTCTTCTACCAGAACTCACACTTGTTGTACTCTTTCATAGAGCTTATCCTTTCTCAATGTCTGTATTAAAATGCTCATATGTTTCTCATGATCTTACTTGTTTTTGAATTATATTTGAATATCATCTAAAAATACTTCCAAAATTTTTTGGGGGTAATATCTAAAGACACTATCCATCATGCCTATGAATAATTATAGAGTATTTTTTAGTCCAAAAGGAATTACTTTTCATTAATAGTTCTCATAAATTGTATGAAATTGTGTCTTCGGGATATCATCCATCGTTACGCTTACTTAGTAATATCCCAACTACTAATCCAATATAGATAAGTGATTTGTTCCATGTAGCTGATCAAAAAAGTCAACAATTTTTGAAAAGGATAAATTTTCTTTATTTTGATTTTTTTGAGCTCACTATAATCAATGAAAAGTCATATCGACCCATCCTTATACATGATGAAGAAGACTGGTTCACCCCATGGTGAAGCACATGGGCATATAAACCCTTTATCCAGATTCTCTGGTAGTTGTTTCTTTAGTTCTTCAAGATCCACAACATCCATTCAGTACGATGTCTTAGATACTAGAAACTCAAAATGTATAAGACGAATTCAGAATCCAACATCTCTTCTAGGATGAAGAACTAGAAATTCCTCGAGAAACACATCAGTGAATTCCCTCACATTTTCCACATATTGGAGGATAGTTCCTTCCATAGACTCAATAATATGAGATTCATATACATTCTCATATAGAAGTAATATACATGCCGGATATGATGGTTCTAAAGAAGATTCATCATCCTCCTTGCAGTTGTATAGAATTGGGGGTCGATTATCCATATGGAGAGTGATTCCACTCTTGCAATAATTTATGTTACATTTATATATGGAAATCCAATCCAAACCAAGAATCTCATTGACGTCCACAAAGGGATGTATTATGAGGTTCTCCAGGAAGATAAGTTCACAAATTATGATAGGGGAGGAGATATATTCATTAGATTCAATAATTTTCATGTTTTCCATTTTCATAGAAATCTCTACTTGAATTCATTAGGGTGATGTAGAAATTATTCTACAAAAATATAGTTTTATAAAAGTATTTGTAGACCTAGAATAAAACAGTATGCTTGATATTCTTGAATGAATAACATGCATACCTTTCACCAATTCATTTTCAAGATTCACTTCAGTTGTAGTGATGGAAAAAAGATCTCCTTTGCTACTATGGAGGTTGCCGGTTGCCTCCGAAAACACTTAGATTAGAGAACTAGTTCACAAAGATCCCAGTAATTTTTACTTGTGGGAATGAGAAATGCTATAAGGATCGAATGGAGCTTTCCTTTCCTCTATCACAGTAGTGGGTTTTTCTTTCCCACAATTATTGTATAGGTGCCCTTTCTCCCCACACAAAAATAATTTCATCATCAAATTTAGGAAATTTCCAGGGTACTTCTTTCCACACTTTTGAAAAGAGGGGTGTTGTAATTCCGTAGATCAGTTGGATTTATCCATCAAATGACTGGATTTCATGTTCTCTTTTTGCTTAATATCCACATGATACCCATGAGATTCTATAATCTGCATCATGACATTAAGGGTACATCTGACAATCTCCTTATACCTGTCAAAGTAGTGAATTGATAGGGCTTTCTGTAGTTTAGGTTTTATCCCACCAAAGAAGAAGTCCACCTTGAATTCAAGAGTAAAGAAATAAACCAAAAGGGTATCATTCAAGTCTATTGATGTTTTCCTTATATGCCCTAATAGATTCATCATCCTTTTTCTTGGGTGCAATGAAATATTTTTCCATATTATGATGTAGGGTGTGGGAAAAATATTTATCAAAAACATTTTCCATAAATCCTTCCATCCCACAACCCTAATCTCTTTCTCAGGCTTCTTATTTTTGAACAATGTACACCATTGATCAAATTCACCATCCACATGATAAGCAGCCAGAAGTACATTATCTTTTTCAAAACATTGAATTTTGTAGTAGCTCATCTCAATGGACTCTATGCATTGTTAAACGATTAAGGGATCAAATGATCAATTGAAAGTAGGAGGCCTTTGCCTCATGAATCTCTTGATTGTGGGATGTTCTTTCTTAGGGGGTGGGGGTGGATGTTCCTCTTGATCAAACTTTCTATTTAAAAATTGAGTTAACTGAGAGATTATTTTGACAAGGTTTTGGATTCCCTCTCCCATCAGATTGGGAATCTCATTACAGTAGTCATCACATTGATCTTCACATCAGTTGTTAGCCCAATACCTCTTATTACCATCTATTGTCTACAATAAAAGGAAAATTTAGGGTTAAATATTTTAAACTATTAAATGCATAAATTTGAATCCAATGAAAAAAATGGTATAACTTATAAATTACATTTATCTCCTTAACGTATAAATATATAAGCTTAGATATATGTTATCCCTGACCTACTTCCAAACATATATTCAAAGGGGAATTTTTTGGTTCCCTTAATAGTGGTTTGTAGTAAACTTATGAATTTACCAAATCATATCCCTTGAGAGTGTCTGTATCACCCCTCCCCTACCTCATTGGATTAACGAGGTGGTGAGGGATACTTGTCCTTAAGAGACGTTCCCAAGATGCCAAAGGCTGGTAATAAATGCTGAGGGCTTCAAGATCAAAATGGGGAACAATTATCCATTATGAAAAAACTAACCAAACCATCCTTCAACCACCACTATATGATGCTTGTCAATAAAACATTCCAACATGAATTTCCAAGAGACAACCAAATTTTTCCACCATACAACCCAAATCCAAAACAACAACACAATATCATAGTACTACGCGGAAGACTAAACAACAAAGCACCATGTTCCATGATACCACCACAGCTCTGCACCAAGCTCCATTCTCCAAGCTCTACCAAGACATCACAGTGCACAACTAAAGGAGGGTAATGCCTTACCATTGCCCATGTCAGGGTACCCAATATCCACAAGGACACCATTGTTCCAAAGAAGGGGTGAGTACTAAAACTTAGTAGGATTTACCCAAATGACTTTCCTACACATGTCACTAGGATAAAACCTTTAGAAAATTTATATAAATCATTTTATATAAAATAATCATAAGTAAAACCTTTCCCATAAGCCAAACATGCCTTTACCAATCCATCACAACCAAACCAAGCAAACAATGGAAATCCAACCATGTATGCCACATTTCATTCCATCATTCACACACTGGCACAAAAATTTACAACATGCAAATTAGTTTACTATAAACAACCAAATGGTGGGACTTTCGCCCAACCCGTTCACCCATTCACACCAAAGAAGCTAAAATAGTGGGACTTCGGCCCAACCCGTTCACCAATTCACAACAAGTTGTACTTCCTAACCACTACCCACAACTAGAGGTACTTCCTGACCACTACCCATATGGTGGTTTTTTCGACCACTATCCATCACCATTTATAGTGAGACTTCCCACCCACTTCCACACAATATTTCAACCAATCACAACCAAGCATATAACCCATCCAGGTCAAAACATCATGCAATCAACCAATTCCATTGCAAGTAAATCCACTTCAATAAATAATCCATTTATTGAAAATCATTTTCCATTCAAAACTACCTTTAAATAAAACAACATCATTATTGAAAACAATTTCCATCAACCAATTCCATTGCAAGTCATTCACTTCAATAAATCACCCATTTATTGAAAATTATTTTCCATGCCAAACAAATATTCAATAAAACAATATATTTATTGAAAACCATTTCCATCAATAATTTTCACAAATCAACTATAGAATCCCATGTTAAAATCTCCATTTTAAAATCCAAAAAAATATCATTTCCCCATAAAACCCCATTTTCCTCAAAAATCCCCCCAAAACATCAACTAAGGGATATCCAATCAATTTCACACATCAAAACACAATTAATTGAAAAAAAAAATTAAATTTTCACCAAACCCATTAACTCTAACCAAGTGGAGTCAATAGAGAAGCCTCCTACATTTAGGGTTCCGGTGAAATCAACCCACAAGTAATCGCACCTCAAATCTGGCGAACGCACCACTGAAACCTCTCTAGATCCCTTTCCCTAGAATCCACAATCCTTAAAATCATTATCCAAGGAAACCAAAAACATATATATTCACACAACAAGTGTACATATAGAAAAAAAACAAGGGAGAAGAAATGAGCTAGAGAAAACCAAAAGGACCCATGAGAAAAGACTTACCCTGGACTAACCACCTTCAATCCGCCAAGAATCCCCTCCAAAATGCTTCAAAACTGAGTGGGAGAGCCCCTCCAAACTTTGAGAACCCAAAATCCCAATTGAGGCTCGAGTGGGAGGATGTTTGTAGAGGAATGAGGAATTCCCGAGTGAGACAGGGTTTTAAAACCCTATTTTTATGTGGTCGCATGGTTAGCCCACACGGTTTGGCAAACCGTGCGCTAACTATGCACACGCTAGTGTCTCGAGAGAAAGGGTCTGCATGGTTTCCTCTCATGGTTAGGAAAACTGTGCATAGGCCATGCGATGCCTATTGTCTCCCCCTGCACGGTTTCCTAGAGAACCCACACAGTTTCCCTTAGTCATGCTCAAACCGTGCACCCATAGAAAAGCCTCCAAACTCATCAAAACCATTCTAAACTCTCTAAAAATCATTCCAACTCATCCCATACTCATTGACCACATAAAAAGGAATAAAAAAGGCAATATACCTAAAATGGGGGGTACTCCATTCTCCCCACCATTGGACATTCCGTCCTCAGAATGTAGTGAATCCGCCAACTGTCGAAAGAGCTCGGGCCACTGCTCGACCATCTCTTTCTCCCGCTCCGAAGTCTCCTATTGAATCTGACCATGCTGCCACAAAACATGAACTAAATCAATACTTTTACCACCCAATACTTTCTATTGCCTATCCACAACCTTCACTGGCATGTGCACCAACAAAGCATCCAGTTTTAGTTCAACATGATCCCATCGAATCACATGGTCACGATTCACCTAATACTTTTCAACGGCAACACATGAAACACATTTTGCACCACACTGAACCTAGTTGGAAAATCCAAATGATAAGTCACCTCACCAACCTGCTCAAAAATCTCCAAAGGACCAATATACCTTGGAGATAACTTTCCCTGCTTCTCAAACAACCGATGTCCCAACCTAGGTGAGATCCTCAAAAAAACATGACCACTCACCTCGAAAGACAACGATTGTCAATGATGATCCGAATACGATTTCTGATGACTCTAAGCCATCTCCATTCTCTTCCGAATCAACCTGATCTTCTCCGTATTCTCCTAGACAAGGCGTGGTCCAACAATCGAGGACTCATGAATTTCCACCCAACATAGTGGAGAACGATATGGCTGCCCATACAATGCTTCAAACGGAGCCATATGTATCGATGCCTGATAACTGTTATTGTACGAGAACTCAACCAACGATATTTTATCCTCCCATGAGCCTCCAAAATCTATAACACAATACTGCAACATATCCTCCAAAGTTTGTATCATCCTCTCGGATTGACAATCCGTCTAAGGGCGATACGCTGTACTCACGGTCATCCTAGTTCCAAGGTCTTGCTGTAAGGATTTCCAGAAACGAGATGTAAACCTTAGATCTCTATCAGATACAGACAGAACTAGAACACCCTTCCTCTTTACCAACTCCCGGATATAGATTTTGGACATATCCTCCACCGTATGAGATTCACGAATTGGAATGAAATGGTCCTACTTCGTTAGCTGATCCACTATCACCCAAATGGAATCGTGCTTTCTGACCATTCCTGGGATACCAGTAACAAAATACATCACTATTTTCACCCAAATCTAAACAGGGATTGGTAATGACTACAACATTCTTGCTGGCCTCTGATGTTATTCCTTGACCTAGTGATAAGTCAAGCATCTGGAAAGAAATTCAGCCACTCTTTTTTCAAACCAACCCACCAGAACTGCTCTTTCAACGCTTTAAACATTTTATGAATTCTAGGATGAATATACCACCTTGAATGATGATACGCCCCGAGAAGATCCTCCTGACAAGAAATTGGTACAATCATCTGATTCTGAAAACACAAAACTGAATCTCCATTCATTTGCCAACCCTTAATGGTCTCTCAACCATTGAGTCTCGATCCCATGATCACACATTCAGAATCAGATATCTGTGCCTCTTTAACCAAGCCAACCAAGCCACGAATCAAAAAAATTTGAAAGAAGACCGCTCTCTCGCCCTGGTCCTCACATTCCAACAGAATATCAGCTATAAACGACATCAACTTCCACTGGCTCGATGCCTGTTTCACCATCTGAGCATATGATTTTCTGCTTAATGTATCTGCCACCAAATTTCCCTTACCTGGTGTGCACATTAAGTCAAAATCAAACATGTGAAGATATTCCATCCATCTCTTTTTCCTCACGTTCAAATCCCATTGTGAGAAAATGTGCTTCAAGCTCTTATGATCTTTATATACTGTGAATTTCCCACCAAAGAGATAAGCATGCCGCACTTTCAAAGCATGCACCACTACTTCCAATTCCAAATCATGAGTTGGGTAGTTTTTCTCATGCACCCTCAACTGCTGTGAGCCATACGCAACTACGTGATTTCCTTGCATGATAATGCACCCCAACCCGGATCCCAATGCATCTAAATACACCACGTACCCTTTTCCTTGTTCTGAAAAAACCAAGATTGGTGCTGATGTAAGGAGACCCTTTAGCTCTTCGAAACACTGCTGACATTGTTAATTACAATTGAATGGAACATTATTTCTTGTCAAATCTGTCATCAGTGAATCCAAACATGAAAAATCATAAACAAAACACCGATAATACCCAGCTAGACCAATGAAACTCTATATCTAAAACACATTCTTTGGCGGTTTCCACGAGATAACAGCCTCTATCTTTTCTAGTTCCCCTAAAACACACCTTTTAGAAATCACATGGCCATGAAATGATCTTCCTGTATCCAAAAGTCACACTTTGGAAATTTGGAATACAACCGATGATCCCTCAAGATCCCTAGCACTGTCTCCAAGTACTGCTCAAGCTCCACCCTTGTCATTGAATACACTAGAATATTGTCTATAAACACCACCACAAATGAATCCAGATATCTCTGAAATATATGATTCATCATTACCATGAACATCGCTGGTGAATTCATTAGACCAAATGGAATAACCACATACTCATAATGGCCATATATACTTCTGAAAGTTTTTTTAGGAATATTGTCCTTCCTCACCTGCAATTGATGATATCCCAACCTTAGTTCAATCATGGAGAACCACTATGCTCCCCTCAACTGGGTGAAAAAATCATCAATTCATGGATGTGGATATATGTTCATTATCGTAACTTGGTTAAGTCTACGATAATCAACATAGAGCCTCAAAGTTTCATCTGCCTTTTTCACAAACAACACCAGCGCTGCCCATGGGGACATGCTAGTCCAGATACACCCTTTGTTTTCTATGTCTTCCAAAAGGACTTTCAATTCCCACAATTCAGTAGGTTCCATCCGGTAAGACGGAAGTGAGATAGGAATGATCCCTGGAATGAGATCAATTGTAAACTCCACTTCTCTTATGGGAGGTAACCCAAGGAATTCTTTAGGAAAAACTTTCATGAACCGATCCACCACGGCTAGAAGAACACTCCGCTCAACATCGTCTACCTATTCCAATGACAACACCACCAACTGATACGATATCGTTCCCACTGCTTGTGCCAACAAACCACTTACACCCTACCTTTCATGCCACTCTCCTCTAAAGAGATGTTTAATGCCAATGTGTGTCATAAAATCCATTAATCGCACATTATAGTCGATGTGGGCCTTAAACACCACCATCGAATCCATTCCCAGGATTACATCATACCAATCCATCTCAATCACTGAGAAATTCCACATTATCTCAACTTCCCCCACAACGATACAACATGCTCTACACAAGAAGGCTCGACACTCTCTTCGACCCAAAGGAGTTTGAAGGTTCAAAACCCAAGGCATCATTTCTACCCTTAAACCCTGTAAATCAACAATATGTTCAGCAATAGAGTTCCCACCCTGGGAATATGTGTCCCTCCTTCACTTCAACCTAGCGTTAGAGTTCCCACTATTTCCTATGGGTACCACCATGCTTCCACCTCCTAAGGATCCCAATAGATCCCGCTGAGCCACCAATGCTCGATCCACCATTGTTGTGTAATCACCAATACACAGCACTGGTATCTTTGAACGGATCTCTTGCCTTAACCCCGCTTCGAAGATATTTTCCTTCAACGACATGCTACCATCCACCTCAGGTTCAAACCACACTAAGATCATAAACATAGGTGTACACTTCGTTACAGACATATTCCCTTGCTTTAGACAAAAGAAATTAGTTGTGCACTAAATTATGAATGTATGTGGGTAGAATTGTATATTAAAAAATTCCTCAAAGCCTTCCCACATCATACCCTGGTCCATCCCCACTTGGACTACCAACTCCAAACACTGAAGAGAAAAATCCTCTACCATATAAATCACTATCTTTACTTTAAGATCTACCGACAACCCTAAGAATTCGAAAATTCTATTCATTCTAGACAGCCATGCCTCTGCCCTTTCCAGGTCTAAATCACCTCTAAAGATGGGTGGATTCTGCTTCTGAAACTAAACCGCATGATCCACATGCCTTAGTTCATCATCTTTATTTCAACTTTCCACAACTTGGAAAGATTGCACTATACTTTGTACTAACTGATGGTTCACCTGCGGCTCAGTTGCAACCACATTCTCATCAACCACTTCCAGTTGCTCTCTAAGATGCCTACCCGGTGCCATTACTATAAATAGAAAACAAAAAACCATGAGTCTCACTTCCATAGACATCAAGAATTATTATTTCACAATTCATTACACAACACTATCACAATGAGGAATTCCACCATTCCACCTTTTCCATGTTTCACCATTTTTGAAAATCATACCATGTTTAAAATACCAAATTTATTCACATTAGAATTTCACACATTTGAAAAACCATTTCTCAATTTAGCCAATAAATCATTATGCCCAATGAAATATGCATCCTACAGGGATGTCATTTATACCATGCATGCCATGCTCATCTCATTGGCTACACCCACGACAATGAGATATCCAATTCCAATAACTGTCTCCAAAACACATATGTACCCAACCCCCTCGTAACTTGATGTTCAACATAAAAGGATTAGCTACGTCCTTTTATGATATACATTCCATGTTATGACATTCCTATGCCTTGCTACCATCCCGACTAAAGGAATATACCACAAGGAATGTCAACACCAAAACCAAGAATCAACACCAAAGGGCAGAACATGATGATACAACTTGTAACAACCCACACCTACCTCATTGGCATGAGGATCCGGTGAGGGATACTTGGCCTGAAGCGATGTTCCCATGATGCCAAAGGCCAGCAATAAATTCTGAGGGCTTCAAGATCAAATTGGGGAACGATTTTCCCTTAAGAGAAAACCAACAATACCATCCATTAACCACCACTATATGATGAATTTTAATAAAACATTACAACAGGAATTTCCAAGAGACAACACAATTGTTCCATAATAGAACCAAAACAACAACACAATATCAGAGTACAATGTGGAAGACCAAACATCAAAGTACCACGTGCCATGATACCACCACAGCTCTACACCAAGTTCCAAGCTCCAAGATCCACCAAGACATTACAATGCACCACTAAAGGAGGTGATGCCTTACCTTTTCCCACATCACGGTATACAACATCAAAAAAGACATAAACGTGCCAAAGCAGGGGGTGAGTACTAAAACTCAGTAGGATTTTCCCAAATGACTTCCCTACACATGCCACTTAGATAAAACTGTTAGCACATTTATATAAAAAAGATTATATAAAATAATCACAAGTACAACCATTTCTATAAGACAAACATGCCCTTACCAAGCCATCACACCCAAACCAAGAAACCAAGGGAAATCCAACCAAGTATCCCACAAGCCATTCCATCATTCACACACTAGCACAACAATTTCCAACATTCAAAGCAATGCACAACAAACAACCAAACTGAGGGACTACTGCCCAACCAGTTCACCCATTCACAGCAATGCAACTAAGACTATGGGCCTTCCACCCAACCTGTTCACCAATTCACAACTAGAGTTACTTCCCAACAACTACCCACAACTAGCGATACTTCCTGACCACTACCCATATGGTGGTTCTTCTAACCACTATCCATCACACTTTATAGTGAGACTTCCTGCCCACTTCCACACAACATTTCAACCAATCACAATAAAGAATATAACCCATCAAGGTCACAACATCATGCAATCAACCAATTCCATTGCATGTCAATCCACTTTAATAAATCACCCATTTATTGAAAATCATTTTGCATGCCAAAATACATTTCAATAAAATAGCATCTTTTTTGAAAACCATTTCCTACAACCAATTCCATTGCAATTAAATCCACTTCAATAAATCACCCATTTATTGAAAATAATTTTCCATTCCAAACAACCTTTAAATAAAACAACATATATATTGAAAACCATTTCCATAATTCATTTTCACAAATCAACAATAGAATACCATTTTAAAATCCCCATTTTAAAATCCACAACAATAGCATTTCACCATAAAACCCCATTTTCCTCATAAATCCCCAAAAACATCACCCAAGGGATATGTAATCAATTTCACACATCAAACCACATTTAATTTGAAGTAAAAAAAATCAATTGTAACCAAAACCATTAGCTCTAACCAAGTGGAGTTGAGAGAGAAGACACCTACAATTAGGGTTCCGGTGAAATCGACCCACAAGCAATCACACCTCAAATCCAAAGAACACACCACCAAAACCTCTCTAGATACCTTTACCAAGCATTCAAAAGACTTAAAATCATCATCCTAGGCAACCACAACCCTATATCTACACAAAAAAAGTGAAGATCTAGAAAACCAAAGAAGGGAGAAGAAAGGATATAGAGGAAACCAAAAGGAACCATGAGAGAAGTCTTAATTGGGTGAAACCACCTTCAATCCACCAAGAAACTACTTCAAAACACTTCCAAACCAAGTGAGAGAGCCCCTACAACCGTTTAGAACCGAAAATACCAAGTGAGGCTCGAGTGGGAACAAGTTTGGAGAGGAATGAGGCAAGCCCGAGTGATCTCGGCTTTTAAAACCCAATTTTTAAGTGGTCGTATGGTTAGCCCATACAGTTTGAAAAACCGTACGCTAACTGTGTGCACGCTACTGCCTTGATGGAAATGGTCTACACTGTTGCCTCGCACGGTTTGGAAAACCCTGCGCAGGCCATGAGAAGCCTACTACCTCCCCCTGCATGGTTTCCTGGATAATCTGCTTGGTTTCCCTTAGTCGTGCTCAAAGCGTACACCCATAGAAAATCCTCCAAACTCATCCAAAACCATTCCAAACTCTCCCAACATCTTACCAACTCATCCCATGAACTTTAAACATATAATAAGGCATAAAAAAGGCCCAATACCTAAAACCGGGGGTACTACAGTGTCGAACCAAGAGTGTAGATATTCCCTTTTTAATTCACCATTTCCCATTCGATTCTAGCTCGAAGCAGTGTTTTCATGCTTTACCCCTAGACACATATGGGAGAGAGCCACCCCATCCTATTCATATCTAAACAGAGATGTATTGGATTGATAAACCACTTAAGCTATATTAACAAAAATTTAGGTATTATTTTATCATACATAGTGTTATCCCTATGTCTTTCACTATTGTTTTTTAATCCTAATCCAAAAAATAACTAAACTTATCCTACAATACCAACTATAACAACCCTTCTCTGTATTTAAAATTTATTCATTATTTATTACCTATATTTTCACATAGTAGAACCAATAATATATAGAGGTTTAGTTTCATTGAGTATTAGGAACATTATAGGACATCTTAAGACATAAAATACAACATCTTTATTTAAAAAATCTTTTACGTGACCACAACATTCATTCATACTTATCATTGCATAGGATAACCTGATGTAATACATAATAAAAGGGTGATATATAAATCCCAATAAGGGAGTAAATAATGAATAACATGAAGAATACAATACATGTTAGGAAATAGTAATATCAATGGAGCATAATAGAAACATGAACATAAAGGAATGATATAACTTAATTATCATAACATGGAAATGAGGAAACAACTTAAAACACTACATCATTAACATAAAGGAATCCGCTAAACCTCTGTCCCAACATGGTGGAAAAGGTTACTATAAAGGAATCCGGTAAACCATTTTCCCAGCATGATGTATGATGATACTATACATTACCCAATGCATTGGAGAGCTATCTGGGAACACCCTTTATAATCATTTTATCCTCATGCTTAAGTGTGCCACATATATCATATAACATGGATCCATTAAAAATCATAATTTATTCTTGGATTAAATAATTTGGAATAAATATATATAATCTCAAAATTAATAAAAATATGTGCATAAAGGTTAATACCATTAATAAAGGAATGGGTATGGTATTCACTACATTAATATTTTTCTATAGAAATATTGGTCAAATTTTGGAATCATAACGATGTCATATAGAAATTAATAAAATGGGTAGATGAGAGTAAAAGGGGTCTATAATAATTTATACACATAATGGATAATGAGGGTGTCATGAAACATAATATCCCAACATATGAAATGGAATTTAATATGCATAATACAAATTATGTGCATGAAATTGAAATATGAAGAGAGAAATCCCTTACAGATTTGTGGTATATTATAAGCATTGGTAAGGGTCTATATTGGGGAGGATAAATGATCCCTAATTAAAATAAAATAAAATGGACTTTATGGAATTGATTATAAAAGGAAGAAAATATAACTAATTGAAATTAAAATGATTAATTTAGATATGGTTCTTGAATTGAAAGGATGAGAGAAAGGTGAGGATCCCTTACATTGATGTGTGATACCAAAGGATTGGGAGAGCCTTCTTGAGAGATTAGGGGCACCATGGGAGGACTATAGGGAGTAGGGGTAAGTGGTTGGTCTGTCTATTAAGATATTTTGTTAATATGAATGGGTTCTGGGGTGGGTCTATATAGTAAATGTGTGTGAATTCATTATTATATTGTTTTTGGATGCTACACACTAAAATATTAAAAACAAAAAACCCATCCCGTTGTTTTTACCCATGGATTCACGAAAAGATAATGGAATACATTATTTTGACAGGATAAGGGCTGAATATATTAAAATAGTTCTCTTTCTTTTGGGGAGGTGATTCAAACTTCCTAGGAAATGATTTTAAAATCATCAGTTCTTTTACATTTATTGGAGGATTAACTAAGGTTTTATTAAATAAATAAAAAATCTAAAATTATATTATTTTAAAGGAAAAGATATATTTTACAGAATATACCCTATATATTATTTTCTTACATTACTATTGGATCATTATGATTTCATAAAACACATTATATATTTATACAGTATTTAATTTCTACCCAAGAATTCGACATCCTTAGAAAATTATGCAAATTTCACCATTGGATAATTTAAACATCATAATTCCAAAAATAATATTAATTTCATCTAAATAATTTTCTTATATGTGAATTTTCACTATAAAAACCAACTTTAATTAAAAATTGATAGGTTTTAATAAAAATAGTTTCCAAACCTTATAAAAAATTACCATTGACTTCATAAAAATTAGACAATCATTTATAAGTAATAAAAGTAATTTAGTAATAACATTTTATTAAAAAAATTCTTTAATTAAAAAAAACTAACTAATTCATCAAAATATATTTCTTAATTGAATTTGAATATTAACCAAAAAAATATTTATACCTTAAAAATCTTTTACAAAGTAAAAATAATAGAGTGAAAGTATATTCATTATTCTATAAATAATAATTCACAAAATAATAATGTCATGGTATTTTCACATATCCAATTATTACATTAGAATATGCCCTAAGGGTAAGTTTTGTGATGGTGGGGCTTTCCTTGGCATGTTTGATGAACATGGTCTGGGTCATGATCTCGAAAAACATGAACTACTCTGACAAACAGTTTTGATCATACTTAAGTTGTGGGATCAATATATAGTATTCATATAGGGAAAATCTCAGAAATTCTATCTCCCTTAGAAGCTCTAATAAATTGGATTTATTTGGTATTATTCTATTGGTGGCGCCCATCAATTTCTTTATTTACGTTCAAAGTATTTTTAAAAACCCTATAATTAAACTAGTGATGTGATCTCTATTAAAGAGAAATATTATCAAAGGTAAAGATAATTAAACATAATTTATATCCAATTGTATACAATAATGCAACATGAATTCATGTGTTTTCTATATCCATAGGAAATTTAAATAAATGAAAGGGAATTTTACTCATAACATTTTGGGTTGTTATAATTTTTCTAATTATTATAGTCTTATTTTTTTATCAAATTCTTTAGACACATTGATTATAATTTGAAAATACATTTGGAGTAACTGAAATATTTAATCATGCATCATGTTTTTTTGCTATGTTTTACTTATTGTTTATTTTTTTGAGGGAAATATTTTACTCATGAATTGGTAAATCACATGACATGTTTTTCACGATTTGTTGTGTGGCGGATGTCACTAACGTTAACAATTATTTCAAACATTCACAAAATATATGTCATCTCGGGATATAGTAAATGTAATCATTTTGTTATGAATCAACTATTGGAATCATATAAATGAGATTTTATATTTGAAGAAATGAATTGAATATCATACAAATACAAAAGTAATATCTTTATGATTAATTTTACGTGACAATGATTGTTCAGGAATAAATAGTTATTATAAAAATACTATAAATGTCATAAACTCATCATGGTGGGATTATACTATGGGTTTCTGGTATCATCCCCTTCTAAAGGGTCGACATGAAGAAATATAATCATTACATACATAAAAATTACATCTTATTAGTCATATATTCATTATATATAATTATGGTCCCTATATGAACCGTAATGGTTCATTGTATCCCCAAACCTAGATACATGAACTACTAATATATAAAATGTCATGGTCATCAACATATAAGTTCGAAAGAACAAGAAAACTCCCCAGATATATCGTATATAAAACCTTTCTTCGTATTCTAGGTAAGAGAAAACATAATAAAGGGTGAGCTCCGATGAATAGCAGGGTTTTAGTCAATGCCCTTTTTTAATACTAACATGGGCATAAGGGAATAATAAAAAATACTAAAAATATGAAAATGAAAAAAAATTCATATGTAATACTCATGAGTATTTTAAGAAGTATTAGAAAATATTAAATTATGAATCATATTATAACCCTCTGAGACATGAAAATATGATCACCATATTCGATTACTTGTGTGAAAGGGAATATCAAGCATATAAGGGAACATAACATCGGAAAACATTATGATATATATTTAGATAAATTAAACTTTTAAAATAGAATATATTTCATTAAACCATAATTTCACTTTGGGACACACTCAATACAATGTTTATCTTACACTAAAAGGGACCCAATGTTTAGCTTGGGTTACTTGCCACACTGATATTAATTAAAATGTAAAATATTTTAAAAATATTTTTAAAATATTTTTATTTATTATTTATAATTATAAAGCTAAAAAGGAGGATATGATTAGGATTATATAAATAATTAAAATTAATATTATCTCTAGTTTATTATTTATCTATTTGTAACTAATAATCATTTCCAAGTAATAAGAATATTTTTAAAAATGAGTATTTTTCTAAATGGTTGTTTAAGCATGATTGGGCTAGATAATATGACATTAAATTTTAAAAATTATAGAAAATATACAAGAAAAATTATAATTCATTTAATAAATCATAATATAAAAATTATTTAATGGGTAATTTTATTATTTTTCATAAAAGATTAATTTTTTTAGGATTAGTAAAAAATACTAGATTTTAATTGTAAATTACTTTTTCATCTAAAAATTTTATAATGTTAAAATATATTTTGAATTGGTTTCAAAGATAATATAGTTAAATTATATGTCTATAAATCACATCAAGACATTGAAATCATTTTCTTATTAAATACTGATATAAAATCATTATAATCTTTTGAACGTGGTCACATTAAAACCTTATTTTCTCGTCACGTCTATGTGATTAATATAAAAACAAATTATGCCACTTTTTTTAGTATAAAATCAAAAAATGGAAATAGTATCTAGAATACAAATAATTTACATTATAAAATTTCTTCAATATATTTTATTACCATAATAATCAGTGAAAAAAATTAATATTTATTAAAATTTTTAATGTCAAAATGAGTTTTCTTAGTTGTTAATCATAGATTATATGATGTAAAATGAGATACAAACTTGTTAAAAACCCATTTTATGTTCATAATTAGACCCTTATGACTCCGGGTTGTATTTATATGATTTTTTTGAAACATTTCCATTAATGTGACTTATATAATACATTATTGAAAGAAAATGACAAAAAATGATCCATCATTGATTTTAATATCTATAATGCTTTGGGATTGGGAAAAATAATCAGTGGTAAGATTATACATAATTTTTGAAATATAAAATATTTTATTCAATCCTAAATTTTTTATAATTTTTATGGATGAATTAATTACATAAAAATATTATGAAACAATGTCATTCTAATTATTTTGTTAATAATTAAATAAAATAAATGATAAAAAATATATAATTATTGATTTATAATGAATGAATTATTGTATTAAATTAACTTTGAAATTAATAATTTCATTTTAAACTGGTTTGAAGTTAATATATTCAAATTTCATCATTATCTTGATGTTCTTAAATTCAAATTAAATAAATAATTTCAAATTTGACATTAGTGTTATTTTATAATAATTTATAATTTATTAAAGGACATAAGCTTACTAAAAATGTTATATTATTCCATTTATTTTTTTAATGTTAATATTATCAAAAAATTTCCATTCATTGATCAATTTATCTTCAATAATCAACATATTTCCCCCTATATAGTAAAAACATTATTATTGTGGTTAGGGTTAATGTAGTGTTTTTGAGCATTACATGGGCCTCTATTAAAAATAATTTCAACAGAACTGATTTTTTTAAATTAAGAATCATATTCAGAATAACTAGGCTTAAAATATCTAATATATCTAACCTTGACATAGACTTATAAGATAAATTTTTAGGTCCGAAAACTTCTTACCATAACAAAAAAAGAAATATGTAAAAGTAGGGAATTATTGATGTTAAGGATGACCAGTATAAGATTTCATTTGTTTTTGTGTGGTTGTGGGTTTTTCTAGAAAAATCATACCTACAATACATTATTTTTTAATTTCAGAGCCATGTTAGGTATGTGAGGACTTCCAATAGTGTATACTTTTGAATAATTTCAAGAATTCCATATATCCTCAACTATAAAAAGAAACTCAATCCCCTTTTCGTTGTGATTTCAAACCACTATGGATCATATAATCATAAATATAATCAATAATAAAGATCCCCCCATCACCATATGAGCCTTAGTTTCAAAGGATAGACAACCTAGAAAGGGTTTAGTAAAATCCAATGAAATATACCAAAAGGAGAGGCAATGTCCAACTCCATAAATTTTGGTTAAACCATTATTATATAATAGCATCATCATATTATATATATTGACATGTTTTTATTTTATTCATAACACCTAAAAATAACATTCTTTTAAAAAAGTTTTACAAATCATTCTTCATGAATATTTTGTTTTACAGCATCGTGAACTCATGTGATTTTCTTTTCGATTACCAGATTTTGAGGTTAGTAATAATGATTTATTTATAGCTTAAATTATATACATATATGATATTAATAAAATATTAATACATATAAATACATTATATATTACATGTATTGTTATATTCCAATCCATAGGTTATACGATAACGCTGCTCGTGTGTACGGTGGTTTATCGGCACACAATGTGATGTGGTTTTTTTTCACTTTCACTTTACATAGATGGTGGTAATGATATTTTAAATTATTATATGCGATATAAATAAAATAATTATGTTATTAATAACATATATTTCATTCTATAATGAAACTATATATATATCATTTTCTTTATTTACTTTTCAATCATGTAAAGGTGATAACATCATTCTTGTATGTGTGGGATATAACCTTCACGGACAAATGTGACTCTATATTCATCTCCAAAAATAAATGATGATATTAATATATATTTAAATATTTAATATGACAATTATTTCATTCTTATTGTTCTGGATATTATGAAACTATATGGTATATAAAAGAACTTGATCATTCATAGTAAAAAATGCATGAGAAAACACCGAAATTAAAACTCAAAAAAATGAAAATAATATTATAAATATTAATATTGTTATATAATATATTAATATTAGGTTTAAAACAATTTTACACGAGGTTAAATACCATTCAACCAAAAGTAATCATAAGGTAAGGAATTTCATCTTAATTTCATTTCGTTGAGGGGTATTGTATTATTATTCACCAAAATTCAATTATCTGGTATATGTACTACCCCCATGAAATGTAATATCACCAATACATTATTGATCATTTTATTTTACATTTTTTTCAATTATTTAATCAATTTTTATATTAACTAAAATAAACCATGTGGTAATGAATTTTATAACTCAATATCTTTTTATTGGTTTATAATACTTCTTTGTTGTCCATAGTATTCTATAATTATGTACTACATGACATTTAATTATATTATTTTTTATTTAAAATTGTTTTATATGGATATAAATTTAATACCCATAATTGAATATTTGACTAAATATCACTTCATCTTTGTGATCATTGTAAGGTTTTATTACATAATCTCAATCTCATCAAGATTTTTCAATATTAAATTATAGTTAAATGAAATTTCATGGTAATTGTTTAATAACCCATTTAATGTTATTTTCCCGTGGAAAGTCATGATAATTTCATGTTATATTTCCATTTTTAAATCCATTGTAAAATCAATATATTCATAATTTATTTTAGAATATATTAATTCATTTCTCTCCTGATTCGGAAATCTATTTTATTTCAAATCCATTTTCCTAAAAAAATCAATAATTATTTTTACTATATCAAAATTATTTACCGAATTTATTTTAACCCTTTATTGTTTTTTTTTGTTTTTAATTTTTTTCAATGAAATTTATTTGAAAAAAAATCTAAAAACAATAATATTTTCCTTAGTGATGTTTTCAAAAATCATTTTATTATGTTAATATTCGTATATGGAAACAACCATTTATTATTAATCTAATTGATGTTTATTGATACCATACTTATTCTACATATATATGGTTTATTATTATTTTTAAAATGATAGTATTTAAATTCACATCAATGTTTTAATTTTTAGTCATTATCTTCCCCTTGAAATAATCACATTACATTGAAAATTAAACATTAATTTCCCCTAAATATCATTATTATTTATCATGGACCTATACATTTCTCAAAATATATCTAAATCACATATATGGTTTTCTAATTTGAATTTATTTTTATAATATGGGAAAATATTGATAAATATTTATCCTTTACTAAATAAAGATATTTGACTTTAATGCACAATGATTTGTGAATTTAATCAATTATTTGATATATTTGGACCGCATTGTTGCTGAAAAACCTATATAGGCTTGGTTAATGATATCCCCTTGATGATGTCATAGTATCTGGGGATGAATTAGGTGGATGGACTTATATAAATAGTTTTATACACATAAATTTTAAATTTTAGTTATATTGGATCCTGATGGTAAAATGTATCATGTTTTTGTGAAAAGCATGATGTTTAATATTTATGCACTATTTTCATTCATAATTCAGTGTTTATTATCAATGATATTTAGGATATTAACATATATATTGATGAATTTAATCCTCAGTTTATTAATTAAATTGAATTTTTTTCCTTTATTTACCTTTCCATATTGATTATACATTTCCTGTTATTCAAATAGAATGGTTTATTAGTTATTTATCTTATCATATTGGTTATTTATTACCTTTTTAATAAATGGATTGTGTTGTCAGTTATTTATCTTTTTATTATGATAATTTTTAATTATTATAGATTTATTATACTATACATAACCCTTTATCGGATTTTTATCTCACCATTATATGTTGTCATTCCCAAGGATTCCATTAGGATTACATTTTTAATATACAATGAAATTTTAGAGGTAGTATATTTATTCTAGAGAAAATAATTATTTTTTAATTTTTGTATTCAAGTTTCATTTAGGAAAAAATTATATATCTATTTTATCAAGACTTTAAAACTATTACATCCTTCATGAAGACAATACTTGAATCTTATTCCAATGGAATGTTATTAGGCACCAAATTCGGGCTTCTAATTCGGGGTCACGACAAATGGTATCAACAGAAATTTAGTTGAATCCTCCGAAACATGATTTTAAAAAACATAAATTATGGATTATACTCATATAATAGACTTTGATGATATTTATACAATAATGTACTAATGTTTTTTAAGGTAGATATTATGTTGTTTTTCCTAGAAATACATCCCTTTCTATATACTATAAGTAGACTTGGTTCTGGAAACAATTTTAATATGGGTAACAACTATGAAAATGTCACATCTATCTTGACTTAGGCATTACTTTCTACAAGACAACATGCCTTAGTGTGGACCTATTTTCACACTCCTAGGTTTTATTATTAAGATAATTAAAATTATCATTACAATATATTTTAATGGACATATTGATGATTAAAATGAATGGACATAGATAATATCTAGACTGGGTAAGGACCTAGGTTAAAATAAAATTATTGAAATATCAAAATATTGGGATTTAAGAATTAAATTATATAATTATTTTATCCAATTGTATTTTGAAAAAAGAATCATCAAATGGATAAGGATTCTATTAAACTTAAGAAACATATAAAAATTCATTAACTTATGAAATATGAATACCATAATGGGTCATGATTTTAAGGTTTAATATATTTTCAAATACATAATCCCCTTTATTAGGTTTTATGTGATAAGAGTCTATCTAGATTAACTACATTTTGGAGAAATTTATTTAATGTATATGTTTTAGAAGAAATGTTATTTGAGGAAAAATGACTTTAAATTTAATAGTTATATGATTAATGGTATTGATAAAATTTAGGTCTAATATGATCATTAATTTAATTTTAATAATACACTTATTATATTATTATAAATTGCAAAAAATGCATGTATTTAAAACCTTAGTAAAAATGATTATTTATTAATTAATTTTATTTTAAGGATGGTCTAAAATTTTTGTAATGTAATAATAATTATGTTAATATTGTATTGGAAAAATAAAAAGAAAGATGTCGGGTGAAAACCCATCAATTCTGGAATGGAGGTTTTACTTGAACCCATTACTGAAAGAAGATAATGGTTTCACTACTAATATTGTCCTATGAAATTATATATTTAAATTTTCATTTCATTAGTTAAAATATTTGAAAAATAAATAATGAGGAGGAACTTATATTATTACATATCAGGTTTTCGGATTAATCTATTAACCATAATGGTTTTTTAGAATATTTAGAGACAAATCGAATGCAATGTCCGCATTTTATAGATGATAAGAACATTTAAAAGTGAAATTTAGTGCTTTAGAGGAAAAATTATATTTGGATATCCATTTATTGATGTAATATATAGATTAAAAATGATCAAATAACAACCAATGAATGATATATTGTTTATATAAATATTTAGTTAAGTAGATTTCACTAATTCATAGTCAATATAATAATTCTTTGTCTTTATAATAATGATCTCAAACCAAAAAATTATCCTCTTACACTTATATTCGATGAATCAAACTGTTTTTTAAATTATCATACAGTTAAAATTTTTAGACTCTCAAAATTATATTTATATCAAACATTCTTATGAAAAATGACATCAATATCCCTATAAAAATATTTACACTTTTAATCTATGTCCACATAAAAAATTTCAACTGATATTCTCCTATATAGAATCCTAGTTATGTGTTATTTTCAAATGACCTTCATAATTTCCTCTCTCTATTGTTATGAGAATATTTTACTAACCTTTTTGTGATATAATTTTTTCAAAAGAAAATATAGAAAAATTTCAAACCATTTATTGGTAAGATCCATTTTAGATTGTGAGGATGACGTGTAGTTTTGGGTGGGAGAATGTGACACCTGATGATTTTAAAATATGGAAATCATATACAATAGCTTGTATGATACGGAACATCAACCATAGAATGGAATATAACATCCTGATAAATTTTTTATAATAATAGTTATGTAGATTCAATCTATCTAATAGAGTGTATTATAGTCAACACTAATTTTATCTTGATTTTAATGCAACCATATGTTTAGGATTCTCTAAACTAAACAATGATTTTATATTGTGTTACATACATCACCACTTTTAACCAAAATGTAAAATATCATTAAAATATTATTGTTTAATAGTTATAAGAGGTCATTTTAATTAGAGTGTAAGATTAGGATTTACTAATATATTAAAATATATACTTTACAAAAAAATACCTATTTATTAGTAATAAAATAATAATAATTTGATAGAAAGTGAAATATTTGTTTAAATAAAATATTTTTCTAAAATAATATTTAATCATGATTCACATACATAATTTTATAATAAATTTTACCATATTTATGAAAATAATATAAAAAACAAGCTATCTTTTAAAATGAGGAATATCAAAATTATCTTCTGGGTTTGTTTTGGAATTTTTATGAGATGTGTCATTTCATGTATAATATTGAAGAATATTTATTTTTAATTAAAAGATTCTTTTTAATATATATTGTTTAAAAAGATAAACAACATTTTTTAATTGGTTTTAAAGATACAATTGTTCAATTATACATCAATATGATATTCTTTGGTAATAGGAACCAATTTCACAATGAATTTTTATATAAAAAAATTGAAAACATTTGAATATTTTCATGATAAATACCTTATTTATCATTACGTCTATGGGGAGATATCTAAAATAAACTCAACCACATCATTAATTTGAATTTAAGAAAATTTATTCCTTATTTGGAATTAGAATAAAGTATATTATAAAATATGGTAATCATAATTTTTTTCCAGAATGAATATTGGAAATAGTTAAAATTAATTTAATTGATTACGGTATAAATGGTCATAATTGGTGTTTAAATATAGAAAATAATATATAAATGGGATACCACTATGTACCATATCCATTTGGATTCCATATTTATACCATTATGATTTTTTTAAAATATTTATGAGTTTAGGGGAAAAATTACTTTAAATATGACCTATATAATATGTCTAGCAATGAAAAGGACAAAAATTGTCCTTCTTTAATTTTTATATCTATACATCCCTGTGATAGGTAAAAACATTAGATTGGTTATAAATATTATTTTTAAATTTAAATGAAATTCTTTTATCAAAATAATTTATATTTTATTTGTAGATAAGAAACATTTACCTAAAATTACTATGAAATAAGAATTCTATAATTTTTTCTCGAATAATTAACTTAAATAAATAATAATATAAATATTAAAGCTGAAGTAAATTAATTAAATTATTATATACCATTAATTTCATATATCAATATAAAAATACAGATATGTTTGATATTATTAGATTAAAATTATATAATTTTAGTAATGTTGTTAAATTCAATTTAAATAAATAATTTCATAAAATACATTAATGTTATTTTATAATAATTTGAAATTTATTGAATGATTTTAAATTACATTAAATCCAATAATAAAAAAATTGATTTATAAATTGTAATAATTATCAATTATTATCCATTAAAACTCTATTTTTTCAGTTTTAATTAACATATTAACAAATAATTAGTAAAAACATTTTAATAACGGTTTGGGTTAAGGCATTGTTTTTGTGCATTACATACACTATACTTAAAATTAATTTCAAAAAAATATTAGATTTTTAATATAAATTATATATCATATTTTTAATTAGTGGGTCTAGATTTTATTATAATTATCACTTTAATATATTCCTCAATTAATAATTACCTTATTTAGAAAACTTGTCACCATAGTGGAAAACAAAAATGGCAACAGTTATGAAACTTTGACGTTAAAGATGAAAATTAATAAAATTCACTTATTTTTCTATGGATGAGGTTTTTCTCAAGCACATAAACCCTCCCCTAAATTACTATTCAATTTTGGATCCAAATGATGTTGGATATACCTCCCAATATTTAATTAGTTTTTATATTTATATGAATTCCACTCCTCAAATTCTATAAATGGTCACTCACTCCCCCCCTTCTTTACACATTCAAAACACATTGGATCATAAAACACCATCCAATATCAATCCCAAAAAATATATCCCCTCATACTATTGGCCTTATTTTTGTAATAAATTCATCTTAGGAATGTTTTAGTAGACAACCAACAGAATATACCTGAAGAAGAGATAATGTTCTTCAATAAGTGTCTTTATTTTACTTCTTTCTCCACCACCTTCAATTTTTATGTTCCAATAATTATATATTATCCTAGTATATTCCATATAATTATTTTTTTATGATATTTTTATGACCTATAACCTCATACAATTTAATCAAATGGGTTATTAAATCATCATTTGTGTTCTGACAGACTACCATCTTGCAAATCGGTGACATTTTTTTCCCATTACCACATTTAAATGTTTGGAATAATGATTGAATTATAGTTTATATATGGTATATATGATTTTTATAAAAAATTAATACCTCTATATTATTTTTATCATATATATCTTTTTACATTCCGTATGTCGGAATACAACCTTGTGAAGCTATGTAAGTCATCTTTCACTAACGCTTCGCATGGATGGTGATAAAAATAATGTTAAAAAATAAATGTGATATACATTGAATAATTATTATGTTAAATTATTATTTATAATTTTTAAATTAGAATATATATATATCTCATTTTATTTCAATCCTTTTCGATCATGTATAGGTAATAACATTGTTCTTATACAAGTGGAGTACCACCTTTACAAAGTGATGTGACTCTCTTTTCATCACCATACCAAATGGAATATATAAATTTATAATAAAATTAATAATATGAAAATTATGGTTGGATTATTACTCTATAGGTGATGAAAGAATGAAATATATACAAGAATAGGAACATTCATAATGAAACATGCTTGAAAAATTAATGAAATTAATACCCAAAACAATGAAAATAATGAATTATTATAAAAAAAAGTGTGATAAAAATGTTTGATTAGAATCATATAAGATATTTTAAATATTAATATGATTATATCCTAAGTTAAAAAAGGATAAAACCAATCTATGTGAGGTTAAATAATGTTCATCCAAAATGAAGCGTACGGTTAGGGATTTAATCTCTACGTAATTTTATTAAGGAATATTATACTATTATTTACATTGTTTAACTAATATGGGGTTATATACTACACCATTTAAATTTAATATCATTTATAATTCCTTATTCATGGTATTTTATATTTATTTTTTAATTATTTCATCTAATTAGATATTAATTATCTGTTACCATGTGGAAAAGAGTTTCATAACTCAACATAATGTCCCGTGTTTTTGAACCGGGTAAAAATACGAAGGTTTTTTTAACGTTTTTGTTTGTTGGATGGGTAGGTAATAAAACCTATATTTGGGGTGATGTTTCATACATTGGGATCTTTTAAATGTGTTTATATACAGATTTGGTAAAGGCTTGAACGGTGCCTCGAATGGCTGATTGGAATTTTGGAGCATCAGGTAAGGAGACGTAAGGTTTTTAATGAACATTAGAGAGTGCATAGTCGGTGCACGGCCTATTAAACCATGCAACATGCTATAGGAAACTTTGCAGCATAATTCTAGGAATAGAGGTGCTTTCAAAATCTACACACAGTTAGTTAAATCGCGCGAGACAAACAATGTGAGGTGAGTGCCTTAAACTGAGATGATCACACATTCTATGCATGGTTAGACAGACCCTGTGGTACAGACTATGTGAAGTGGGATTCCTTAGACAGAAGGTTCTGCATGGTTGGTGTACGTTTTTACAGACCATGGTAGCCAAACCATGCAGCATACCTAGTTTTGGGTTTTAGGTGAATTTATTTAATTAAATTCCTATCTGATATGGATTTAATTAAAAGTAGTGTTATGGGGGTTTTAATTAACTAAATTCGTTGTTCATATTAATTTAATTAATTAATGTGAAATGGTGTTTCATTTAATAATCAATAATTCTATAATAATTCAATTAAATGATATTGGGTTGCATTTTTATTTAATTATTTCTAGGTGAATTGAATTTAATTAAATAAGGACGAGATGGAGGATAGAGTATTCATATAATTTTGTTGAAGAGAATTTAATTAAATAGAGTTTAATGGGGGATGTGATTTAATTAAATTAAGGATAGATGTATTTAAATAATTTATCATGAGTCGAATATTTTATTTAACTACTATCAGTGGAGAAAATTTTAATTTAATGATGTTTAATGGGGGAGATATGGGGTTTATCAAAGAAGAATTTAAATTTAAAGAGAATAATAATAATAAAATAATTATTTTTATTTTTGTTATAAATTTTTTTATAAATCTATTTGGGGGTTTTTAGGGGAAAAATAATAGGTAGGCGCACCGCACCTCCTCCTCTAACGTGAAGTGTTCCGTTTCTCATCTCTCATGGTGGAGGTGAACAACCATGTCATCCCGGAACCTCTCTTATCATCGAATCGCAGAGGTTCCTTAATAGAAGTTTCCTTTCTCATCAAAGTACGTTCTTCTCCCCATGTTTCTTTCTCCGCATTGGTTTTTTTCTCTCGTTCACTTGGTATCTATAAGGCCAAACCCGTAAGGCCAATAGATAATTTTTTTTCTTCCATTCATCTGATTCTAGGTGGTCCAGATGATGTCTTGGGACCCATTGGTCCTAATTTGGACAATTGTCACCAAAGGCATGGTGGTTCATCTTGGTTTGGTTCCCTGTACTCATATTCGGGTAAGTCTATATAAATGATAATCTGTTTCACACCCCTTGAATATGTTTTTATGATGTATTTTGAGCTACGATGAATTAACTGGAGGTGTGTTGGTCCTAGTCACACTAATTTTGGGTGTCATTTATCATTATAGGTTGTTGAAACCAATTTCAATTGTGTGCGCACTTTTTTGTGTGTGTTTATGTGTGAATGTAAAAATGTAAGTTAGAAATCATTCCCTCATACATTTCTCTGGGATAGCGTCCCCAACATCTCTTAATTAAAAAAAAGTAGTATTTGTTTAATTACATTTATATAGAAGTTTGACTGCAAACAATGGAATAATGTTTTATTAATATAAAATCATTTTAAAGACTACAGAATCACATTTTTATAATAAAACCCCACCAATAGAGGTTTTTTGCCTTGATGCTAAAACAAAATGTTATATTGATATATTATTTTAGCTTGTTGTTATGTGATTTTTTTATTTCTCCCCTTTAATGTTGACACACTTGGGTTAAGGGGAATTTATAATTATTGTGTGGGATTAGTTGAGATAGTTACTTAGGGAATTAGTTATGATATTTTAATTGGACAAGTTAAGAGAATTAATTGTGGATTATTTAGATTCATTGATATTTAATTGTAGATAATTAATAAATGGATTAATTATGTGTTTTGTGCAGGTTATGTGGATTTAATATATATGTGAATTAATTATGTCCATTGAGATTTGAATATGAATAATTAATAGGGGACTAGCTATAAGATAATGAATTGGCTAATTGAGATAATTAATTAGTGGATTAATTATGATATATCTCAATGGATAAATTCAGATGATTAATATTGTATTAATTATATTCTTTTGTAGTAATGGTTGGGATAATTAGTTTTTTAGAATTAATTATAGATTTATATATATGTTAATATATTATTTATTTATTTATTTATTTAATGGAATTGAGGACTTAGTTAATTGTGGGGTTAACTAATGGGTTTTCGTATGATTCACTTATCTTTGGATTATTTAAGGAATGAATGTGGATAATTTTTCAAAAATTAATTATTGATCATGGATTAATTAATTTATTATGTAATTAATAAATGAGAATTAGGTGATAGACATGACGTTCTATACCAATGGATAAGACGGGTCTCGGATATGGCGTTCCTCCCCAATAGCTATGAAATGATGTAAATGAACGAGAATGTGGGTTCTAGACAATGAATTTGAGACCAATGATGAAGTTGGGACATTAACATGGTGTTCCTGTCTATATTTATCTAAGATATTATATGAAAGGTGTTATACATGGATATCTACACCAAAATGAGAATTATAGTGTAAGACATGGAGATCTATAGCAAATGAGAATTATGGTGTATGGAAAGGATTTCAACACCAAATGACTAAATATAATGATTTGTGAAATAAATGAGAGATGTGGGTAAAACCCAAGTTAAATATGATTAAATAAATATTGGTTTAGAGTGATTAGAATTATGGAATGATCTGCATTTGGTATCGATGTATGAGAAACCATAGAAACCACATATAAAATAAATTATTAAATAGTTTATAATTGATTAAGTATTGAAAGGTATTTATTCTTGAAAAATATTTATATATGATTCTTGTGTAGACTCTTATTTCAGCTACAGGGTGATGCAAGTATAGTCTTCAGGTTTCCCTTTGGAAACTATTTGGGTTATTGGTTATTTATTTGGTTATTTTATTGCCTTTTTATATCTTCACCTTGATTTGTAATATTTCACTATCTAGATTAATATAGAAAATGTATTGTCCCCACCTACTGAGATGTATATCTCACAGCCTGTTCAAGGCTCCATTGCACTGGGGTACCCGAGTAGACATTCTTGTTTGCGGTACTATGTACTCTTGCTTGTGGCTAATTACTTGTACTTGGGAGTTGGGAGAAAACGCACCGAGGTGGTGTTCAGGATGTTCATGGAGATCACCATTGGGTCTTTGAGTCTTTCGATTAATTCTATATTGAGATGTAAAGAATGTTGTTTTGTTTACTTCTTTCATATATGTATCACCATGACATGTATGTATTGTATAAACTATTTTTGGCCTATTTTGTAAATACAATTGATTATTTATTATACATATTTTTTTGTTGTCTGAGTTTATTATCTATTTTTCTTGTGCACTCTGAATATGAGGGTATAGTCTCCCCACTGACTATCCATAGACCCTTTCTGCTAGTTGGTAGAATCTATAATATGGGGAGACGCTCTTGAGGTCATGTGGTGACAGGTCTAGCTTTTGGTTCGACGGTAAGCTGGGTCAGAACGTTATAAAGTGTTATCAATGGTTAATGTTTTCTTTCTTTTTTCAATTTTCTTTCTATTTTTAGTTGGTACATAGGAGACTAGAAAAGTGTTAGTGCTCAGTTTATAGCCATATTGGGGACTGATCACCCCATGTATGTGAAATGACCAAGTGTCTTGGGATGGAAATTTATGTTTATTCAGTTTTAGGTTACAGTGAAAATGATTTCACATTGAGTGACTGGTATATTTTTTGTTTCTTATTGTTTTTGAGAATTTTGAGAATCTTCATTTCCCTAATATGGAAAGGAAATTGCATTAAATCCATCACCATATAGACATAAATATCACATGACATGCATATGAAAATACATTTAGTTTCATTAGTAGGATTCCTGCTAATTTTGATTTTGTTCCATGGATGAAATGCAATTTTTTTATTTACTTTAGCATACCCCTGAAGATAACTTGTTTTAGTGATAAATATAATGTGTTTGGGTTTTTATATTCAATTTTCCCTCTATTATTAGCTTTTTTTTATTTTATTCCATGTTTTTATGTTATAAAATTTTGTTGTCTTACTTCTAATGATAACATGATAGAGTGGTTTTGAGGTGTTAATGGATGCATGATTAGAAAATTGATTTATTTCCTTTACAACGAGATCCAATTTCAATTATATGGTGTATGGGAGACTTATAACTAGGAAAAGGGTAACTGAGGTATTCGAATAATTGAAAAAGATCTTCAAAAGTTAAAAAAGTTTAAATTGAAATTGAATATGATAAATGGGATTCAAATTCCAATGGTAAGGCTTATGAGGACCTTATCGACTGGTATATGGCCACCCATGTGGTTGAGCCTCGTATAACCATAGTGTGTTTGAAAATGGGTATTAATGACAAATTTTAGAGTTTTTTGATATGAATTATTGTACGGTTTCTTATTTTAGAACCTAGAATTATAGAATAAATGGGACCCTCAGAGGATGCCCATTTGGTTAAAAGGAAATTATGAGCTAAATTGCTTATTTAAAATGAAATTACGATGAATTTTAAGTGTTAAGGAGGAAGTTGGTCATTACTAGAATGTGTTCCCCATGGGGCATTGTTTAAAAAACAATGTTCCTTGTTAAGGAATAGTGTGTGTGGTTTTCTTAAAATTCATTCAAATATTTAGAGGATTAAAAAAATTAAATGAATTGGATAAAATAAAAGGGGGCTTCTGAGCAATGTTTTTTCTATTTCAGGTGACCAAGAGATATGGTCTGCACATATGCTTCATGAGGGACTAGTCATGGTAGGTATCACCCTTAGAGAATAATATTCATCATTTCTACCGTAAGCTTTTGAAGTTGGTTTATTTGAGTACTATTGACCCTAGTAGGAGTTTTTTTTAAATAACGATACCCATGTTTAGAGGGGTGATTGTTTTATCTTCACTATTAATATAGGAATAAGAATTGATGAATGACTGGTTCAGCAGGATAGACATTCATTGAGCATGGTAAACCATTTATTATGTCTTGGGGTTAACTATGTATTAGTGTTTTTAGGTGTTATGGTAATTTCATCACAATACTCAAGAGAACCGTTTTGGGAATCGGGTGTTTTCGCACATTGGTGGGTTTAAGTTTCATCTTTCAAGAGAGATGTTGAAATAGTGATCATGGATTTTGGAAGGTCAGATTAAGAAAATTCAGGTTTTTAAGGATCATCAGAGAGATTTTGGTTGAAGCACATCCTGTTAAACCATGATTCATGCTACTAGAAACTGTACAGCTTAATTATAGGAGATATAGGTGCTTCCATAGTCTTTGCATGGTTAGGTAAACCATGTGGGACAAACCGTTCGATGTGAGTGTCTTAAATAGAGATTCTTGCATGGTCTGTGCATAGTTATACAAATATATGAGATAGACTATGTTAAGTGAGATTCCACAAACATAAGGTTTCCCATAGTTGGGATATGGTTTTCTAGACCATGTGAGCAAAACCATGTGGCTTACCTAAATTTTAATTTTTTGAAATTTTATTTAATTAAATTCATAGATAATAGGGATTTAATTGAATGTCATAATATAGAGATTTTTAGATAAATAAATTCATGGTTAAGAGAAATTTAAATAGTTTATGTGAAATGGGGTTTAATTTAATTAAATTAATATTGACATAATTTAAAAAATTATAATGAGTTATAGTTTTATTTAATTAAATATAGGTGATTGGAATTTAATTAATTGTGGATGAGATGGAGGATGTATAATTTATTTAAATTTTTTTAACTGAATTTAATTAAATGTAATTGTATGGTGGAATTGATTTAATTAAATTGAGGTTGGAAGAATTTAATTAAATAATGATGATTTGGATATTTTATTTAATTAAATTCATTTTCTAATAATTTAAATAAATGAAGTGTAATGGGGGGGTAATGGGGTTTATAAAAGAAGTATTTAAATTAAATGATAATAATAATAAAAATATGGGTGTTCTTATTATTATTATATTAATTATTATAAATTTAATTGGGGTTATTTAGGTGGTAAAATAAGAGGGAGGTTCACCCTATTTCATCCTCTTATGTGAAGTGTGACCCCCCTCCTCTCTTATAGTGGAGGCTCACTACCCTCTCTTCTCGGCTCTTCTCCACATGCTAGATCATGGTGGTTCCATCATGAATGATGTATGTTTCATGGAGGTAATTCTATCTATGCATGTTTTGTTCTTCACATATGCCATTTCATCTCTCTTTTATTTGGTCTCCATTCAGACGAAACCCTAAGTCGTGATGTTAATTCAGTTTCATCCTTTCTTCTGATTCAAGGTGGTGTAGATGATGTCTTGGGACTCGTTGGTCCATATTTCGACAACTATCGGTGAAGGCGGGGCAGCTTGACTTTATTTGGTTAGGAACCATCATATTCAGGTAAGGATATATACCTTATAATCAGTTTTCAACCCTTGAATTATGTTATTATGGTGTATTTTGAGTTGCAGTAAAATAATTGGAGGTGTGTTGGGCCTTATTGCACAAATTTTGGTTGTGAGTTATCATTGTAGGGTCATGTGACCAATTTTTAGTGTGTAAGCGCTATTGTTGAGGTATTTTTATGTGAGTAGATGACTATTTATGTTATAAAACATTGGCATAGTTAATTCATTGAGGTAGGGTCCTCCACATTTCTTAATTAATAAAACATGGTATTTGTTTAATTACTGTTAATGATATGTTTTACTGGAAATGATGAATGAATTGTTTATTAGTATAAAATGATTTTAAAGATTATAGAATCACGTTTTTAATAAAATCACTCCAATGGAGGTGTGTTGCCTTCAAGCAAAATGAATAATGTTTATATGGATATGTTTGTTTAGATTTTTGTAATGTGATTTTCTGATTATTCCCTTTTATATTGATAGAATTGGTTTAAGTATAACTTATGAGTACTGGGTGGTAGAAGATAAGATAGTTACTCAGGGAATTAATTCTTATATTTTAAATAAATAAGTTAAGATAATTATTTATGGATAAATTTTATTCCATGATATTGAAATATAGATAATTAATCAGTGGATTAATAATGAGTTTTGACCTTGAAAAGTTGAGATAATTAATTTTTTAGTTATTTTTGTTCTTTGAGATTAGAATATAGATAATTAATCTGAAGATAACTTATAGTATATTGAGTTTTATAATTGAGATAATTAATCAGTATGTTAATTAAGATATGTTTCATTGCATAAATTGAGGTAATTAACAATGTATTAATTATGTTCTTTTTCAATAATGATTTGGATGATTAATTTTGAGGAATTAAATATGGATTGATTTTTGTGTTATTAGATTATTAGTTGATGAATTGATTAATATAATAGAATAATTATTTTATTATGGGGTTAACTAATGGGTTTTGATATGCATCAATAATAATTAGATTAGTAAGGGAATGAATGTGGATAATTAAACAGGAATTAATTATTGAGATTGGATTAATTTGTTAGTGATTTAACTAATGAATGAGAATTAGGCACTAGACATGGAATTCTAGACCAATGAATATGTTGGGACATTGACACGAAGTTCCTCCCCAATAGTTATCAAATTATTTAAGTGAATGTTAATGTGGGTGCAAGACATGTCATTTTAGTCCAATTTAGAAGTGGGAACTTGGACATGGTGTTCCTCCCCAATAGTAATATAATCACTTAGTTGTAAGGTATTAGACAAGGTGATCTACACCTGAATGAGAATTGGGGTGTTAGACATGGAGATCTACATCGAATGAGAATTAGGGTGTTTGACATATTAAATTTAGAATAATTGGAATTTTTTTAAAAGGTATTTATTCTTGATAAATATTCTTGTGTAATAATTTTTTATAATCTTATTCAAGTTATAGGCTGAAGCAGGTAGTTTCATCAAGTGTCCCTTTCGAACCTAGATGGGTTGTTGGTTATTTATTCAGTTTTGTTATTGCCTTGTTGTATTTATAAATTGTTTTGTTATATTGAATTGTATTTATTGAGCTAGAAAACCAGTGGTCCTGGCCTAGAAAGATATATATCTCACATGCTATTCAGGTCTCCATAGAGTTAGGGCGCCCGAATAGACATTTTTTATTGGACTTTGGACTCTTTCTAGATATTGTTTAATTTTAAATGGGTGTTATATGAAATGGATCAAGCGGGAGCACGAGATGCTCATGGATATCACCCTTGGGTATTTGATTCTTTTTTTATTTCTGCATTGAGACGTAAATAATTTTGTTTTGTTTACTTCTTTCAGATATGTATCATCATGACATGTATGCATTTCATAAACTGGAATTGACTTATTTTCATTATACAGCTGATTATTTCTATATATCTTCTTCTTTTGTTGTCTGATTCTATTGTCTATTTCTGTTGTTAGCTTTGAATATGTGGGTATAGTCTCCCATTTGACTATACATAGACCATCAATGCTAGTTGGAAACCTCTGGAATATGTAGATACATGATTGAGTTCATGTGGTGACAAGTCTGGCTACTACATTGAGGGTAAGCTGGGCCCAGATGTTACACACAATTTCCTTTTATTGTGTTATATTACTTTTTCATTATCCTTGATAATATATGATTATGTGTGTAATTAATTTTTATTAGCATATATTTTATTTAAAATTTATTTATTTTTATTTATAGATAATACAAATAATATATTAATTAATTAATTCTCACATCAATGTTATGATCATTGTAAGGGTTCAATTAATAATCTCATTCTCACAATAACTGTTTATTCTTATATTCTATTTGAATGAAATAATTTTAAATTTATTTAATTAACCAGTTAATTTTAATCTTCTAGGGTTATTCATGATATTATCATATAATAGTACCATATTCATCTCCTTCGTACTAAAATTAAATGTGAAAATTAATTAAAAAACTCTATCATCATTTCACTATTTAATCAGGAATCTATTTTTCACCCAAAACCATTTTTTATGAAAAAATTTTATATTTTTTTTAACCTTTTAAAAGTTAATTATCAAATCAATATTTTCCTCTTAATTTTTTTAAATTGATTTTTAGTGAAAATGATTTTGAAAATGTTTTCCAATAAAAAATTAAATTTTCCTCAAGATTGTTTTAATGATATTTTTAATGTATTTATTTTCAGAAATGAAAACAAACACTTTTTATTACTATAATTATATATATTTATAACATATTTATTCATCCTCATGGTTGTTTATAATTATTTATTCCATGGAGAGTATTTAAATTCAAATTCCTATTTCATTTTGAAGTCATAACTTCCCCTTAAAACATTCCTTTTCCCTTGATTTATAATAATTAAATTTCCCATAGATATCAATATTATTTATCTTGGATATTTTTATTTCATAAACCATATCTAATTTATATAAAAAATGTTTTAATTTTAATCCTATTTGATTGACTGTAGAAATATTGATAATTTGTATCCTTTAATCCATGCATATATTTGATGTTAATGAATATTTATTCATGAAGTAAATTGATTATTCAATAAATGTGTACTATTTTGGAACTAATGAAAATGGTGGTTCATTGTTAATGATGCATAATTGATTCATTAGTAGTCTCATAGGATGAGTTAGTTGGCTATCATTATTTAAATGGGTTTTGAAAAAATATTGTTCATCTTTCATGAAAATAGATATTTTTGGTAAAGGTATCACGAGCCTTGACAACATAATGTCCAATAATTTAAAATTTCCTTCATTTAGAATTTAGTAATTATTTCCCATGATATTTCTTTTTTGATATTGTCTTTGGATTATTTTTATTCACATATTATTGATTAAATAGAAATTTTTTACTTATTTACCTTTCTATATTGATTATGCCTTTCGAGTAAATTAAATGGAATTTTTTCTCAGTCATTTAATATACCATATTTATTTTTCCTTATATAGTTAATAAAATTGAATGTCTATTCATTTATTTTGATTTTCATATTGATTACGCATAGTTATTTAGGATTTATTCCACTAAACCTAACTGTTATTAATAATTTTAACTCACCATTATTTTTTCTTTCTAAAGGAATCAATGAATAATACGATGTTTTATTTGAAAGAATATTCTAGAATTAATAATGTAATTATTAAATAAAATGTTGTAATTTTAGTATTAAATTGTAATTCAAGACCCATGTATGTATCCAATTTTTCCAGACTAATAATATATTTTATCCTTTAGGATTCAACTAATTCTATCTTATGACAATGTAATGGTTGAAAGAACAGGCTATAGGCTTCTAGGGTCTGTGTCCCTACAAATAGATGAATCAATGAAAATGATCTATGAAAATACAACATTGGAATAAGATTTTTTTAAAATAAGTGCAATAAATTATTTCATACACATAGTCAAATAAATATTATTTCATGCATACCCACCAAGACATTATTATGATGGTATCCTTAGTATAACCATAAGAGAACATGTTTTTAGATTGGGATACCCTCACCTATACCATTATGTGGCTTGGGATAGCTAAAGATGTACCCAATTTTTTTCTTGGGATAGTCTCCCATATACCCTCAAGGTTCATAGAACATTAATATTTTACCAATAAATTGGAAGGATATAATATATCTACCCATTATAAAATCAACAACCATTAATATGTATACAAATAAATTTGGAAAAAAATTATTATTTCATTATAGCCTAACCCATGGAATTAAAAATGGTTTTCATCGTGATTTGATACTCGTAATCAACGACCATCAAATAATGATTAAGGATCATCCCCTAAAATTTTATCTCCAAAAAATAATAAATAACATCAATGTATATGGTCATTGATAAAAAAAATATAACAACCAATACTTTTCATGAATATATATCATATCTTAATATATTTATTTTAATGAGATAATACAAAGATCAATAAAAAATTAAATATTTTTAGTGACTTTGGAATTTATCAAACATAAAAATCTGGTTAATAATCTCCGAATATATTCTTAGTAAACATTACCCATCATTTGTGTATTTTTCATAATATCATTATTCATATCCTGAGGAAAGGAAACATAATAAAGGGTGAGATATGATGCTCAGTAGGGGTAAATAATAGAGATATCAATAACCACATAAACATAGCATGAGTATAAGGTCATGATAACATGAGTATATCATTTGGAAATTATACCCTTCGTAGGATATAAAATAATATTGAATCATTCAGAAAACCTAGTAATTAATAAGATATGAATAATAAAGGGATCATATAATATGAGTAATAAGGGATTATTATAAGAATAAGAAAAGAGTTTCTGAAATTAAAATAATGATATGGAATCATTTCCTTATTAATAAATTTTAATTCCAATGCAATCATAGTGGTATTGTTTCACTCGCCAAACTATCATAGTAGTCGTGGTTCACTCTCAATAATATCACATTGGATCATTTCCCTTAATAAACTAGGCTCGCTTCCTATTCATTCCCTATTTATCTACTTATATATCCATTATTACCCAATATATTTGGGGGATATATAATTCAAACACAAATTAGATAAACAAATCATACTGATATATGATTCTCAAGATCATGAAACATAATTATTTTATCAACCAAGAAAATAAATGTTTTTCATAAGCATTTCATCATAGAAAAACTTGTGGAAATGAAATAGTTACCCCTTTTTCCATACCTTCTATAAAATGTTGTCTTGGGTATATCTTACTTTTATGCCTCTATTAAATATATATATATATAATGATGATAAAACATGGATAAGTATTTCACTCCACATAGTTGATCAATCAAGTCATAAATATGGGGTTGAGGACTCCTATTCTCTGTGGAGACTTTTAAATAGGTGTAGCACTTAGTATGATTTCTATAGAGAAATCAACATCAAGATTCAGTGGAATACACGGAAAATCATATAAAAATACATATAAAGACTCCCAACTAATTTAAATATCACTGATGTTGAGTTTCTCTCCAAACCAAATGATAGTAACACCCATTTTAAATAGGAATCAATGCCCAAATAATGGCAGATATATCCATTGAGAAGACGGATTTATCATCTCATTGATTGATTATAATAGGTTGGTTCAAAATATCAAATGTGTAATCTCTTCATCAGAAGATAATTTCTAATTCAAGTAGTAATATCAAAGTACATGGAAATTATAACATCAAATTCATCCATATGGATAATGAAATGATTTTTATGTAATACAATCCAAAAATATCTACCAAAGGTGAATCATAAACATGATATGTGATCGTCGTATCATTACAATGATTCAATGAAAATAATACATATAATTTTGGGGGTACAATTTTGATACCCATAAAAACATTATTTAGAAATAAAATATATGGTAGATATAGATTTTAATAATCAATTATACGTTCAAGATTTAATGTTATGTGTACCACTCATCACATTGTTATTGTACCCCTCATAAGAAATAGTTATAACTTGATATTTCTATTTCTCTCTACGAATAAGAGGTTGATGAAATAAATCATCATGATTATAATAATTTTTTTATTACATGTTATCATAATTACTAAAATCCTATTATTTTATACTCTGCGGTTTGGGTGGTTTATTCTTTGGACCCTTCTCTTTATTTATATCATTAGCTGACCTCCTCCCATGAGCACCACATTCGATGACCTGATGACACTCCATTACACAAATAATAAATTTACCAATACAGTTAAGAAATCTTTTTCCATTTTTCCTTCAACACATCATTCATACATGATGACTCACGTTCTTCCCTCAATGTTTTTCTGCATTTCCATGAAATTCCTTCATTAGTTTCTTATCAAAACTATGGGATTGATGGGTATCTCAAAATAAAATTTACCACTTTGGTAAAACATTTAACTATTTATCCATAGATACTAATTTCCATTCTGTTTAATTGCATTAATTTTATTTTATTATTCCACTGAACAATTGATTAACATTACATTTTGGTTAAATGATAATTATAAAAGAATACCTCACATGTATTCTAAAAATTTCTTCATATGTACCAAATGATTCACTATCCTTCTAAATTATATCAATGAATTCCTACTCCATTATCATATGAATAATATCATGAATATAATTTTAAAAAAATCCTCCCTTATACTCATCTCAGTTTATGGATTATATACTATCATGTTACCTTATATTCATGATAAGATTACACCATTGAACTTCTTTTCTTTCAAAATGATAGATATCAAGAATAAATTTTTCATGTTTTAAAATCTAGAGAATGGAAAAAAAATCAATGTTAATTTTCCATTTCATAGTAACTATTGTATAAATAGACCAACTAAAATAAGTTAGTATTTTCATCATGAAGTAATAAACTGAATATTTCACCCCTATTTTATCATTGGGTTGTACCTCATGATTCAAAGATTTAAAATTATTCCTAACCATAACAATAAGAAATTTAATTAAAAATTCAATAATATTTTTTTTCTCACCATGGAAATCACATAATTTTACATCAGATTCTGCATGAACACGATTCCTTCCATTTCAATCCAATGGGTAAAACCAAAAATAATATGTTCCTTAACAATAATCATAGTTTGAAACTAGATAATCATGATGAATCAAATATAAAATCGAAAAATCATAACAACTTCTTTTAAATCTATGACATATTAAGTTTAACCTAGGAAATTCTTATTCATTGCTATTTCAAATCCATCATGACGATTTATATTTAAAATTTTAATTCACCAAATATTATCCACAGGAATATTCAACCCAAGTTCATAGTAAGTATAGTGTCACTACGAACCAGAATAGAGGATGAGATATACTCTCCCAACTATATTGGGGTTGTATCGAATATATTCCTCTATTCTGAAACCATTTTCACTTATAGTGTCCATATAGGAATATTTTTCTAGGAAAGAAAAACTATTTTCTTTACCAAAACATAGGAATGTATACATAGGATTATCTTAATGTTTCTCAATTAATTTTTCTAATGCTAATTTCTAAAGGATAACTAAGAAATTCTCATATACAAATAATATTGTCCCATAATTTCATACATTTATATTAGATCAAAATAGATGAATATTCATTATAAACATTATGATACACACTGTAATCATATAGTTATAGTTCTATTAGAAATGTTGAAAAAAAAACTAGTTCAACTATGAATTCAATCATCTCAAGCTTGGTTCTATATAAAACTAACCCTTATTAGACATATCACGTATAATAAATTGATTATAACCTAGTGAAATTAAATATAATGTACTATTATCTATGATGATCAGCATGTGTAAAAAATGGATATAACATTAATGACATAATCCTAAAATGAGCGTAATAGTATGATAAAATTAGAATAAAATATGAAAACTATATCATGAATATCATAAATCATAATCATTAACCATTGATTAAATATTTTATGTTCATAATAAAATAATCATAATGGGATCAAAGAACATGTGTAGTGAGGTAAAAATATCATCATAAGATGTTATTTTTTTCATACACATATGAATAGAAAAATTTTCCCTTTTAGTTCTTGGAATACATACTTATATATAAAAATGGATTTGGTTCACTACCCAACCCATATTATTATTCAAGGTTTACTCCCAAGACTATCATAGGGATAATGACCCATATTAAATAGGATTCACTCCATGTTTTATCCATGTTCATTATAAGAGATATTAGTGTCCACTCAATGAAATTGAGTGATATATAATTTCAGGCCCATGCACCACATAATGAAATTTATAAACATATATAAATTATAATAGAAAAAAACATTTTATTATATCATGACCTATAAAAGTAAGAAATATTCATATAGATTTCATCCATAAATACCCTAGGAAAAAGAGGAGGGTTTCATAAGATTGTTTCAATTGTATTCATTAGCTATCCATAGAAGAATTATGGATGGGGTTATTGGATCCTATACATAGTAAATATTATAAACTAATAAAGGATTATACCATGGATATAAAAATATTTTAAAATAACACATTGAAAACTTAATAAAGAAAATTCACTTTTTATATTGAAATATTATATTTAAATATTTCAATAATTTTAAAGAAAATGTTTTATTTTAAAAATAACATCAAAATAATATAAATTTTAATTAAATTCATTTAATGGTCACTATGGTGGGAAATGTTTTTCACATCGTATACCTTAAATCAAATATTACGTTTACATTTTTTATAAAAAATGAAAAGTAAATAATTTGTAAAATTAAAATAACATTCTATTTAAATTATTTTTTAAAAATAAACAAATTAGAAATAATGAATTTAATTAATAATTTTAAAATGATAAAAACATTATTGAAACCATTTTCATAAAAAATGTACATGTAAGAGAATGTTTGTTTGAGTGAAGAGAGATATAAATTTAGATTTCATTAAAAACATTACTACAAACTGTGGAATTATTAAATTTTGTAAACTGAAATGAAAACATGTAATCTCAAAAAATAATGAAATAATAATAAATTTAATGAGTTTCATGAGAGTTAGTGCATGAAATTTAATCACATGAAACATAATCCTAAATAATCATAATAAATAATAACATTTTAACAAAAAACTCTTACCTCATGTCATACTTCATTAATTTATATTTGAAACTATTTTATTAAAATATTGGTTTATTATAAATAAATTCAAATTTAATTATCAAATATATAATATCGTATGTTATTTTCATATACCCATTTATCGTATGTTCATTAATAATTATTTATTAAAATCACTATTCTAAATGAAACTCCATTGTTTTTACATATATTTTGGATTGGTACTTTCATTAATATTTCAATTTTCATTGTCCCAAAATTATAGGAAATTAAATAATTAAATAAAAATCATATAAATATGTTACATATATTTACATATTCATCTATTAATGTTAATTAAATAAAAATGTAGTAGTCCATACATGGAGATAGTGGGTCGTACCGACACATGAATGCTTGTTTAATTTTTGGACACATTGAAAACAATAATGAAAAATAATAAGACATCATTCTTGAATAATTATTAAATCATGTAAAAAATATATATCCATCATTTCCATTGGTATTATCATCCATGAAATAAAAACGGAAAACTAATCACATCACTTTGTGGAGGTCATAGTCCGCACATTTTCACGAGTGACATTATTATTTTATAATTGATTTGGAGGGTAAGAAAATAGATTAAATATTAAATTTAACTAAAATAAAATAAAAAATATTGTATATGTACATTAAATCCATAATTATGTCAATACATTAAATAAATCAATAAAAAAATTAATTACGTCGGGTTGTGAGGAGGTAGTTTGATGTACACATGATCGATGACTTCATTTCAAATTTTCTGGAAGAGGATATGGGATAATTATTTGTAAAAAACATAACCACTTATTTTTATATATAATATAGTTTTGGCAGTGTTTCATCGTATATTATGATGATTTGATTGATGTATGAGATGAAATAAAAATGAATATAATTTATCTGAACTACACCTCTTCTTTAGACAACCTCTTTATATTTATACACATAACTTACCTAGGATGGTTTTTTGATTTCTATAGGGATACTAAGTCATGGGTATGTATTTCAGGAAGGGAATATTCATGGCTAGAATGTACCAAAATGATCACGATGTTTGGATAGGAGATGATATGGTTTTCTTGTTTTATGTGGGGGACTTGAGCCACATGGAATATTTTAATGAATAAAATATTTTGATGACTTATTCAGAAAATATGGATCCAAAATAGACCATTCTGAAAGAATAGATGTTTTATTTTTTTCCATAAATTTATACATGATTTTATGACATTTTTAAACTTTTCTCTTTATTTTAAACCCATTTAAACAGGTTTTATCCATTACCATTATGATAGATTATTTTTGTTTTTACTAGTCATTGTAAAAAAAATGTAATTATACATTACTAAATAATATTAATTATTCTGATTAAAATTATTAAATCCTTATTATTAAATAAAATTTATATAAATAGAATAATTTAATTTAAACATAACACCACAAACACGATGAAATTAGGGATTCTAAGGATTTTTCCTTAAGTATAAAATGTTTTTATTTAAAAATTCAGTATCAAATTTATTCCAATGAATAAAATTTGATAATATAAATATAAATGGAGTAATTTTACTTTTTAAAAACATTTTAAAACAAAATGGGACTTTAATATTCATTAAAAAATGATAATTTTTTATATAAATCATTATTTTCACTATTTATTGAAAACATCATTGGTTTTGAAAATCAAAAATAATTCAATCTAATGAAATTATAAAATTTTATTCAAAAAATTAATGTCATTTTATTGATACATTTTGATAATGAAGAAAAATTAAGTCATCAATTATTTCTCAAAATATAAAGAATATTCTTTTTATAAAATTGTTGTGTTTAATAATAAAACTTGATTTTTTCACATTCCATGTATAATATTTTAGATAAATGATAAAACATTTTATTTAATATATATTATATTAAATTTATTATAAAATTTTCCCAAGAGTGAATATTTCAATTTATTATAATAAAAACACATTTCCACAAATAAATTGTTTTTTTGATATTAATATTTTTTACAGTCTAGTGATTATAAGTTTTATTTATAATAAAATTATGACAAATGAATTTATTTTACACATTTAAAATGATATTATATATATAATGTAGTTAGAAAAAATTTTAACATTAAATTACATCCCTATGTTATATTGGTATAGTATATTACGGTTCATTTATTGTGGGGTTCATATGTATCACAAGCTACCGAAAAGATAATATTTATTTAAAAATAAATATATCATAAAATAAATTCCTGTGATAGGAAATTATTTTAAAATATCACTATAATATTTCCTAAAAAATATACCCATTTCATTTTGAAATAACATATATCTAATAACAAAATTCATAAAATATTAATAAATCATTTCATTTAAAAAGACATGAAACTTGACAAGGATGATTAAAATAAAATAATATTTATGATAGTGACATCACAAATTCATATGGTTAACATTAAGACTTATATTTCTTTCACACCTTTTGTAAAATGTACCTCATTTTAGAAATAAAACAATTTTTTAATTTAATTATTTTTATATATATTTTAACATCAACCAAAATGAAATTAAATAATACTTGGAGAATTATGAAAACAATATTGATAAATGTTAAATGAAATAATTTGAGTGGGAGAAACATATTCCAACAAAATAGAAAAACTAAAGCATTTTTTCAAAATTAAAGTTCTCAAGACTAGTGATTACATAGAGGAAGGAAAATTAGAGGAAATAAAAAAAATTCTAGTAAATTATTTGATAAGGAAGTAAATTATTTTTGGAGACTTATATAATATAATTTCACCTGTTGTAATTTTATGAATATTGAATCCAGTTAAAATGATTCATTGTATCATAAAACCTTTACCAATTTCAAAAAGCATTGAATCATAATCACCATGAATGTAGTACAACCAAATTAAAATTAAATATAATGAATATAAATATATTACACATATATAATATTATAAGGGTTAGTATATATAAAACACGAATGGAAAAAGTTGTGAATATGAAACATTACTCATGGAAGCAAAAGTTGGCCAACAAACTCGTGCCTCTTTTATAACATTCAAATGAGAACCACTTGGATGAATAAATTTTAATTTTAACATTAAATAATATAAATTATGATATAATAATTATATAAATTGTAAAAGGATTAGTAAATATTCCAAAAAATCCTAAATATTTTAACAGCATCAAAAATGTCAAAAAAATAATATTGAGAAAAGAACGCATACCATATATTTGTATTGACTCATAAGAACATAATCATCAAGTAAAAAAGGAATGTATATATTATAATAACATAACATAACCATTTACATACTTATAATTTCTTTTATAATCCACATATAACATTTAAACACCTAGTTATTGGCAATTCATTATTAAAATCATCAATTTTGAGTGGTAATTTATTTTTACCTAAATATTTCATTTTAGTAGATTCATATCCTGTATCAGTATCATGGTTTCATAATATTAATAAATTTAATCATGATATGAATATGATCTATATTCATTATATTCATATGTTAAATTACCCAAAAAATGTATGGACAGATAAATTAATTACAAAATTTGTGGTGATGGTAGACAGTACATACTCATATTCTAAATTTTAATTCCTTTAATGAAAATAATATATGAAAGATAAATTTTATTTTAGGATTTTAAAATAAAAATTATATAAATAAGATCATATATATATTTTCAATCCATCATTATATCTATCAAAGTAAATAAATTATGTAAAATGAGTAATATCGCTATTTGGAGCATTATTCCACACATACACTTAAGTGATACATTCACACCCAATTTGTTCTAAAGTGGGTGGTAAAGGTTTATTCCATAATTATAATAATAACAAAAAATATTTGGGATACATGAATCATCCTTTTAGAATGGATAAAATAATTTTAGAGGAGATACAAGAAAAACTAAAATTGAAGAAACTCTATCAATATTTATAAATGTTCTCCAAGAGCCCTCATTGGTTATAAAATTTTATCCTTGAAAGATTGTTCTTATGGGAAGATAAAATTACCTAGGAATAATGTTATAAATTTATTAAGGTTTTTAGGTATGAGTTTTCCATGATAATGTTCTCAAGAGGTTCCCTTTTATAAGTGATGGATGCGAAATAGAGGAAATTATATAAAATATTTTAATAAAATAATATCACTTTCATTTGAAAGTGGAAACAATGTAAATGACATAATGTTAAAGATAATATAAGGTTTATTCCTCTTCATAAGTTATTATTTTTACAAGTGTATATGGTAGATTTACCTTTGTCAATTAGTTTAACCTACCCCCAAAATTAATTATATTAATTATAATTAATGGAGACTTATATACCATTAAATTTACATTATAATTTTGTTATACTTATAAAGAACATTATTTAATTGACATAAATGACACTAATAAAAAAATTGAATTATTATTTTTCCTATCAAAATTAATATTTTCATAAAAATAGAAAATATTCAGCCTATTTGAAAATATAATTGATGATTTAAAAAAATTATTAGCTTCCAAAAATGAAACATCTAAAAATGTTATATAATAATATAGTTTTTTTGCCAAAATATTCAATAACATTAATTATTTTATGAAAATATATTTTTCAATAATAAATGGAAATTACTAAATAGGTGTATTTTTTATTATAAATTAAAAAATTAATTTTCGTAATACAAAAAAATTATACTTATTTATACTTTATTATTCCTATTTAGAACATAAATTTAAATACTACGATACAATGGTCTCATTGAAATAATAATATTTTTATTAGATGTCGTATATCTCTTAATAATCAGTGCTGTGTGTTATGGCATATTTTTAGAATAGTATAATTTTTTAATAATTTTTTGTGTTTTTACTTTATCATCGCATAAAAAAATTTCATCCATGATGTTTTTGAATTTATATATAGAATTTATTTATTTTATTATACCTTAATCTAAAACAAACATCATTCAATTGAATAATAAAACTTACTTTCAAAAGGGGGTGTGGGAAAGAAAATGGTTATAGAAAAAATTCCTAATTGGAAACCTGGATAAGGAGTGAATGAATGGGATGTTAAAATATGGAAATTAGTGGGAAATATAATTTCCAAAAAATAATAGATATTGATAAATAACAAAAACAATAGAAAATGATTTTCCACAAAAACATAAATTTGTGAGGTGCATAAAACAAACTATAGATATCAAAAAATAAAAGGAAAAAAAGGGAAAATCATTTAAATGGTTTTACCAATATCTATGGATTTTATATCCATTTAATATGAGATATGAAAAGTAATTTCATCTTATGCTTGTGTGTTTTAATTAGTTTCCACCACTACCCTATATTCAAATAGTGTATAAACAATATGAATTTTTCATGCATGTTGTTCTAAAATAAAATTCAAATAGAACATAGTATCTATAAATTCATGATAATATATTACTCATGTCACTATATATTTATTGAATTCATAAATTTTTAGTTGTTGATATGATAATTATTGAAAATAAACTATCATTTGAATGATTAATCCCAATGAAAATAATATTAATACCCATAGATATAAATAATTATTTCAAATAATAAATTAAATCCAAAATAATAAAATAATTCCTAATCAATATTAAAAACGAAAAAATATTAAAAAACAAAAATAAACATCACATAATTCCCCAAACAACATAATGTATATCTTAATATAAATTTCTAGGATAGTGAATTCCATTTTTAATTATTATCCTAACACAAGATCATGAACCTATTCTATATAAAACATCAAGAAAAAATATATAATCATCCAAAATTTAGTTATACCCTTATTCATAAAATAAAATCATAGTTTATATGATACATTCTATATATATATAAATCCAACATACTTCATAAAATATAAAATAAATAATTTTTTCATTAAATAACTAATTAATTTTAAGGTGACTAATATTATCAAATTTACATTATCAATATAAATCATCTCTTTATACTAATTAAAATTCATTATCTCAACATTATCTGGATATTAAGGGTTATTTTTCTGATAATCATGTGTTTTTAAAAAATATCCCATTGTCGCTAAATGAATTCATTAAATCTTCATAACTATTAAACTTTTTTTAAAATCATTAATGAAAAATGGATCCATTATGATCTATAAATGATTAATTATTATTATAACTAGAATTTCATTTCTAAAACAATTCCAAAACATAATTATCCATTTATAACTAAAATTCACTTCAATAATTTCTTTTTAATAATTTGAATTTCATAATATATTCAGTAGTTTAAGAGTCGAACCATAGATTTTTTGCATTGATGTAGATAATTAAAAACTACCACACACAAAATTCATTTATAAATAACTAGAACCTAACGATTTTATTGACTTCTATCCATTTAACACTTCATTAATCCACGATAATAAGTTATATTATAAATTCCTTTTATGTGCACCAATCCTCTTCTAGTTCATTTATAAATTTTCACTAGGGTTATCATCCCATATTCTCTACATGTAAGAATCATAACATTCATTTCTTTGTGTTCATCATAAAAATACATTGTTCTCTTACGCGGTTCAATCATAAACTCACATATGATTAATTTTTTAATCATATATCTTTATAAAATGTCAGAAATAATCTAATTACTTTGTATTACACCTTGCATATCATTTCATTTCATAGTATTTCACTACATCATCAATCATATTATGTGTTGAAATGATTTATCCCATTTAACCCATTGACTAGAGAAATGGGTAAAAATAATCCAACTGAAAAATAATATAATCATGAAAATCAATTATAGGATGTCTATAAATTGACAACTTATTTTGAATCTATGAAACCTTAGTTTTGACCTATTTTCATCATTATTTTATCAATAAAAATACATCATAATTTCATATAAATAAGAATGTGATTTAACCAATGATAATATCTAAGGAGTGTCTATTGAGTTGGGAAGCCACGTACCAATCATCGCGTACTAGTGATGATTGAGGTAATACCCAATCCAACCCTTTCATAATTTTACCCATATGTTTATATATTCCATAACATCATACAAATTCTTGTATCCAAATAGAAATATATTTTCTTTTAAATGCCCACTCTATTATTTACACCAACAAATGATGTTCTCTTATACATAGTCTTATACAATGTGACCTCAAATATTATTATCATGCTTATTTAAAGAATAACATAACCATATTTTAAAACCAACGGAGGTTACGAAACAATCTATATATAAATATTACATCCTATTTGGGGAAAATACATTACAATTCGTTATGATACATTCTAAAAAATATAGGTTTATGGTCTTGGATTGTTTGGATTAATTAAAATTTGGTACATAAAATATTTCCATCATCTACATCTATTTTCTTCACATTTATCAACCTTGTTAGACAAAAAACACAGAAAAAATCCATCATATCCTTAGAAAAAGAAATTTATCAATGGTTCATCTCAGATTATCAGTAATAGTTTAATATGAAGATATCGGTGAATGGTCATTTTTAATATTAAAATAAGATAATTGGTATGAGAACATGGTTATAACATTTTATAATAATACAGTATAGTTAATAAATTATATCCATGGGTCGTTTCATAAATCATCATAGTTTATAAAACTTGAATCATAACGTAATAAAAACATATGATTTATAAAATAATGATATTGGAATAAGATATTTGATAATAGTTTGGTGTAATGTGAGTTATAAAAAATAATTTAAAATATATTTCATGACTACCCACAATGTCAATTTTTACTTATTATTCTTCTTTATACCTTTTCATACCGGTTTTGGCCTTGGTATAACATCCAGTGCACCCCTAATTTGCTTGGGCTACCCACCCACATAACACTTTTTGGATCTAGATAACTTATCATGTACTATTTTTATTTATAAAACTATATTATTTTCCCAATTAATATTGGGGATTAAAAATAAACATAGTAAAATAATTTTAGATTATTTATATGTATACCAAAAGATCCTAAAAACTTTTATAATTTCATAATATCATAATTCATGGAAAATAAAATAAATCTCATCAAAATTTTAACATCATTATCAAAAACCATCTGGATAATTAATGATTATGGTATCATATAATCAAAACCCTAGTGAATAATGTGTAATAGGCAAGGGTATTTTCATATATTAAATATTCCTTTACAGGATCATTCAGATATGTTTTGTGTAAAATAAAATTCTCATTTTGAAATCACTAATTTCAAACATAAATATTTCTGAAATAGTAAGGAAATTTTTTTAAAAGAACTATGGAAATATATAATAGATGTTTCATTAAAAATTGTGATCATGATGGAGGAAAAATTCATTCATTTGGTTTATTATAAATCAATTATTTCGTTCACACCTTTGGAAAAAAATATTTTATTCAGAAAATACAAAATATTCCTTCTAATACATTTTTTTATAAATTTTAAAAATATTTAAAAAATACTACAATAAATCATTGTATAGTACTAAAAACATTTTTATAATAATTTTATATAGAATATACCCAATGAAGAGATATATTCTTACTCAAATAGATATATAATTATTGTATTACTTAAAACGTGATTTGAACTATTGAGTAATTATAGAGTGGAAAATAGAAATAAAAAATTTAATTGATTGAAATAACTAGAGTATAAGAATTTAAATTAAATATGAGAGGTATAAATAATATAATTTCGACATTACAAATTTATGCACAATCAGTTTCATTAATGATTGAGTTTATGACATGAAATATTTATCCCTTTGTTAAATTTTGAATCATCACAGCCATGAAATAAATCAAATAGAATGAAAATTTAAATATAATAAATATAAGGAAATTCATGTTATAGTATATCAAAGTTATATTATATACATGACATGCATGAAACAAGTTAAGAATACGACCTATGTCTCACCGAATTGAACGTAAGATGAGAAAACCATACCACTTAGTTAGATATCAAATAAAAACCCTTGGATTTAAGTAATTTTAATTAAAATGTTAAATACTATGAATTAATATGTATTAATTTTTCAAAATTTCATAGAATTAGTATATAAATCTCATAAATTTAAAGAGGTTCATAACATCAAAAATATCTTAGTGAAATACTTTTTAGATGAAGAACCCTTATCATATTTATGTCACCTTTTGTAATCAAACTCTCCCAATATATAATAAATTTTAAATTTTCATAATTCTAAAATAGATCCATTTACATACTAATAATATCATATATGATCAATTTATAACATTTCAGAAATTGTGTATTGATAATTCTTTACTAAAATTATCACTTTCCATTTTTAACTATTTTTTTGTCATGAATGATTTGTTTCCACAGTTCTGGTTCGTGTATTCAGCCCATAGTTACGTAATATAAAAATTTCACATAATGATGAACTGATCCTTTTAAACATATTAATATATGATTATTAATCATAAATAAACAATAATAGAATACATGTATTGTAATGGACTAGTGTCTTCGGACGAATTGGATGTCCATACTTAAAATAAAACTAGAACATGGAATCTGTATTCTGTTCTCCAAAGCATTCTAAAAAAATCCCTTCATGATCCTAAATCATCAAAGGATAACATGGGAAATAAATCAATAAAAGGGTTCATTTAAAAAGATTAATACGTTACTAAAGATGATAAGGATGCATAACATGTTTTTCAATGGTATAACATAATATAATAAAGGAGAAAGAACGTGATTAATCACATGTAATGCTAAAATAATGATCATGGAATAATTAAACATGGAAGAATAGGAAATGTGAATGAAAATAAATAAAACATTCCATAATCATATTTCATGTCTACATCCAAGACATCACCATGTGGTGTACATTGTCCTGTAATGGATTAGGTAAACTCCATAATCCAATACATGATACCTCAAGATTGTAAATAATTACCCAATATATTTCATGGTTTTATAATATTAGACCCACATATAACATTCAATTTACGTACATGAATATTCATTCCACATAAGTATATCACTCATAAGGAATAAATATAATAATTACCAATAAAATGAAATTGGTTAGTCAATATTATTTCTTAACATAATCAAAAGAGATTCCTTAATGAAGTAATTTGGTAGATTTTCACAACAAATATATTATCTAATAAATGGAAGGAAGAATATCATTGTTATATATGTAAGATTCATAAATATTTAATTTAAAGTAATTTGATTATATTAAAATGATTAAAAACATTATTGAGGGAAAATATCGTTCCAAAATAAAAATAACTTTTGAAAAACTAAAACTGAAAATTTGTATAAAAATACATTACATTTAAATTATTTCTGGTAATATATAAATAAATATTCAATGAAAATATCTTTTGTGCTAATTTAAAATATTTTTCATTCCTTACACGTTAAAAAAATATTCCATTCATTTTTTTGGTTGGAGATAAAAGGTACCTTTTTTAGAAAATGACATGATGATTACATTAAAATAATTTTGTTAAGACAAACATGGGTAAAAATTAATTTTATCTATCTTAGTTGAATATTAAATATATTTTTTGTGTAATTTTATTCAAAACATGGATATTTTCAAAAAAGGGTTTTCGACTGAAGAGAGAAATGATGTCAATGATCATAAAATAATTTTCTCTATATTCATTAGGTTTCATAGAGAGTATAAATATAATATTACATAAAAATATTATGAATAACTATAGGAGAATAAAATTTAATGGTTTGGTTAATAAATGATCAAATAATTTCCTGTAATGGAAATTCTAGTGTAAATAATCCTGATAAAAATGACATTGAAACATAAACCTATACCGCATAGGTATAATTTCAATCAGAAATTCTTGTTTATTTATTTAAAAAATATAAATAAAAATATCATGAATTTATAAGGATTCATGTCATATTATATAAAAAGGAAATACATACACCATTTAAAAAAATTATGTGCATAATAAAACATTTGTCTCAATAAGGTTTTGGGATAGACCCATATAAAGAACATGTCATTGAAGTGATGATTGGTCAAAAAAATTATCAAATGTATATGAAAATTAATTGATTTTAAATACAACATATAATAATTAAAGGTTTTTAGATACATAATTTATGAAAAACATAGTCAGTGAAGTTAATGTTTAACCTGATGAATGGAGGTCGAGATAAGAAACCCCTTACCCTGCATTTCCCATTATTTGAGGGAGGATTAACCATACTAACATTTATTTTTTAAATTCTATTAACAAAAACTAGAAGTATTTCACTATTTTCAATATTATATATGATAAATTTTACAACATCTAGTCACTTAGTCTTTAACAATTATTTCTTATCACTACTATTTTAGATGTTAATTGCCTTGTTTTCTCGGTCATGTTTTACCATGAATGTTCATGATTCCAAACCCAGGATATAGTTAAATCATATAGATAATGATATTAATGTAATAAATATAATTTTTATACATTATATGATTCATTATAATAATTATTGAATTTTTGAATAGTGAATATTTCTTGATGGGGATGATAGGCCATTCATAAACACAAGAGATGTTATCTTTTCCTTAATAGGTGAAATCGTACAGAATTGGATTTTTTTAGCTTTACAGAATAAATATCATTTAATATATATCACATATATTCATTGAATTCATCCTTTATTACTATACATGTAATCTGTTATTTAAAAACGTATCACATCACTTCGTGATGATATAGTCCTCCATACACACGAATGATCTAATCATTTTATATGGATGGTAAATTATGAAACTATATGATATATTAATTTTCTATTATTATTTATATTTAAATATAATCATTTATATAAATATTAAATTTTTTTATATTACGTTATATTTAGAGTGTAGGAGAAAAAGGAATCATATCACATCGTGTGGTAGTTGTTAATTGTACAATGAAGTGACTTTATCGTATTCTATAAGGAATGTAGAGTTAGAATTATTATATGATATTATAATTACAAAATAATTTTAAATATTAAATACCATATAAATAAATTAATTATATAAATAAATAAATCCATCAGAAATAGTGATGGATAATGAATTGTGTTGGTTCATGAGAAGGTAGTATGTAGTACACAAGATCAATGGTTTTGTTTACCATTTAAGGTGGGATATAGTTATAGGTCATCAAAATAACATAAAAATAAAGAAAGGTAATAATATTATTATATCCTCATGATTTAGTAATATTTTAAGTATTTGGGAAATTAAATTAAATAAAACACCTTGTTAGTGATGTTACCTCTTCTTTGGTAAACATCTATAGGATTCCACAAAAATTATTTTTTGGTTTTTTTATAATAAATTTTTTTTTATATAATGAGGTAAGGGAGTTATTTAATTTAAATAGGTATCTATTAGACCATAATATTTTTTTTATGTTGAAAGGAGAGGATATGGAGTAGCAATTTATATGTGTGGGAGAGGACGCACATTGGATTTTTGAAAAAAAAAATGAAATCCATCCAAGTTTTTCTCGTATAAAAATAAAAAATGGATAATTTTAGAATTTTAGAAGTTCTAATGTCTATATTTGACCATAAAATAAAATTTAAAGGAGTTTTTCTTCATTTTAACCCTTATCTTATTATTTTAACACGTCGGTAACCCATTTTTTACCTTAACCGAATAAAATAATTTCTTTTATTATCATTTTTTATTATGTTAAAAAATTCAGTTAACGTTAATAGATAATTTAAATAATAATGATTTCTAATTTTCAAAATATTTTTTAATGTTAAAATCACAGAATTTTTTTAATTTATTTTGATAATTAACTAGTAGACGTGTTCAAAAATGATTTTTCAAAAAATGCATTTAAAATAAAATGTTGATCCTATAATAATAATATGAAAAATAATAATATTTATATGAATTTAAATTATTATTTAAATAAAAATAAACTCTATTTTTTATTTATATAAATCCTAATTAGGGTTAATTAAATTATATTATAGGAAGAAACATAATACACTTTAAAAAAGTTTTTTAAAAAATGTATTCTTAATCTTAACAATATACATTTTCTAAAATCATATATATAGATTATTTAATTTTAATTATAAGATGCTATATAAATAAATAATAATTATGTTAATTTAATGTAAAATGGAATTAATAATATGACATAATTTATTAAAAATTTAAAATTTTATAGAAACATTATTTTTCACTATTCTCTGAAAAAGAAATATTTTAGAAAAGATCAAAAAAAATTATCGATTTGATATAAATATGTTTATCTAAAAAATAAATTTTACCTTGAAAACTTAATACTCTTAAATTGGTAAAAATTAATCTCAAATTATGTATGCAAAGTGAGACTATAACACATTTTAGAAAAAATAAACTTTTCGGAAAAAACATATTTTTTATTAAAATCGATATTATTTTACTTCTAATAAATATAAATTGAATTTTTTATAAACCTTAATAAATAAAACTATCTTAAATAATATATTCCAATTCATTCCCTCAAACATAATTTTTGTGTTATAATGGTCATGTTTGAATTTTAAAATTTTTATAGACTATCACGTTTTGTTTAAATCTTATGTTGATCGGGTGATAAGGTATCAATGAGATTTGATTAAATAAAACATAAATATTTACAAAATTATAATGGTTTTCAATTATTAATTTATATTAATATCATATGTATTTAATAATACTTATTTTTAACCATTAATAAAACCTATTGATGGAATAATGTATTACACTATTCTTAGATATGGAAGTTTGTATGTACATATGATCATTATTTTCACATTCTTAATGATATGAAGTAAAGAAAAATATATAATATTTTTTCATTATATAATATTTATTAAATCAATAATATGATATATATATATCCAAAATTATATCTATTAATGTTAGTTGGCAATGAAAAATGACTAATATCAATATATGGAAGAGGTAGTTCACACGTATGCCTGAGTAATACATTTATTTCCCATTTGATGGAGATAAGGTGGAGAATGGATGAAACATAATCCTTAAAACACCTAAATATATTTATGATATATTATTCAACATTTTATGATGGATAAAATTGGTTTATAGTAGATTGAGTAGTGAATAAAATTGAAAGAGATCTATTATGATAAATACTTCTTATTTGAGGGTTCTCGTACGGCTTCCTCAATATGATTTGAAATATTTGTGTTATTAGGAGACAATGAAATCTAGAATTAAGTTAAATATCCTAAGAATGTATTTATTTATGAAATTTCTAAGATATATGGATGAATTATTATTAATAAGTATGAGAATATGTGTCCTTTTTAACATGATGGGAGGGACACACATTGAATTACATAAAATATTTCAATAATATATATTTATTTTCAGGTCAATTTTGTGAAAATATCAAATAAGTATAATATAATACATGATATTTTTGAAATATAATATTAGAAAAGTAATATTTATTTTATTTTATGTATAAATTTTACCATTATCTTGTCATTTTAAAACCCCTATAAAAAGGTTTTTACATAACCATGGTAATAATTTGTTTCTTTCTTAAATATTCATTATGAACAAAATTAATGATGGTAGAATTACCAAATTTTGACGTGATCATTTAAAAATTATATTTTATTTTATAAAATTCAATTTCTATATGTGGAAGAAATTTACTTTAATATATTCATGCATAACACAATGAAAACTCCTTTTTAGATAAATGCGTTTTTAAGCATAAAACATAATTTATATTCATTTTTGTTCCAGTATAAACTATGAGATGAATTGAAAATCATTTAATTTAATATATAAAGTACATATTTCATTAAAAAAAATTAATTATTAATGATTTATTTAATTATTTTATGAAAAAAACATTTCACATATATAAATAGTTTTACAAAAAATGTGGTTTAACACACATAAATGAGCTTATACCAAATAAAAAATAATAGTGATTACCATATAATGAAAATTATTATTTATAATAGTGTGAATATAATTTTAAAATAATTAAAAATTTAAAAAATAATGGGCCATTAATATAACGTGATATATGTAAATAAAATGATTTTTTTGTAAAAAATGTTATTTTCACTATTTAGATACAAATAATTATTTCTATAGATAATCCAAAAAATAATCCTTATGAATATATTGAAAATATAATTTAATTTTTTAATTTTATTTAACTAAAATTTTTATAACAATTAAAAATTATTTATATTTTCTATGCCTTAAATTCAATAAAAACCATCTCTCATGAAAATATATTTTTTGAAGCATAGAATGTATATATTGAAACAACAGAACATATTTATTATCAATTAAATTTTTTAATTGAAATATATTAAACATTTATTAAAATTTATAATTCATTTATTTCTATTCATTTCACCAATTTAACATTCATGTTACAATGATCAAATTTAAATAATAATTTATTTATAATATCTGGCAGTTTGGATGATTTTTTTTCACTCTAGGATATATATCATGTTTAGTATTATTTTAAATAAAATTTTCTAGTTGTTAAACATACCATAATTATTTTATCATTCACGTGTTACAATAAATTATTCATTGTTACTATTACTTTTATTTTTGTCTTATATTATACTCAATTAATATAAATTAAAAAAACTTTTGATAACTAACTAGAAACTGATACTATAGTGTTATAACAACCAAAAAGATATAAGTCATATAAACTAAAAATATAGAGTAGTTGGTAATTTAGTAAAACCTAAACCATACCTGTTCCCAAAACATATCTATATAATTTTTCAAGTATATACTTTTGTTTAAAAGTGGAAATAAGATAGTAGTTACCCATAAAATCCTTATATTTCATTTTCAAAAATAGAATCTGATTATTTTCATAGGTATTTAGAACATTATTAAGTGAAAACATGGATTTATAGGATCAATTGAATTTTTAATTTCCTTGGAACACTAGAGGTTGTAATGGTGAAGGTAGTAGTTTATATATTGGAGGATATTTCATGAAAAATATAGAAATTAGTAGTAAAATATATTATCGACCAACACATTACATGGGTTTTATTATAAATATATAAAACATTCACATACCTTCTATGTAACCTATATGATATATTTCATTACTCTCAATAAATGAAATATATCCATGATAATAAATTAAACTATGTTCATAAAAATATATCATTCTTATATGGGGTGGAAAATAAAACACACCTAAGGGAGAGTATCTTCAATGTAGGGCTATGAACACATATTTATTCTGATGTTGTCATGTTATTGAGCTAGGTTTATTTATAATTTTTTAATTTGTACATGGTGGTAGAAAATTGACAAATATTTGAGTGGAAGTTATGTGATCTCTTTAAACATCATAGACATTGGTATAAAATCAACTATTTAAAACTAGAGTATGAGGGAAACCTAATCCGAGGAATGTATTTTAATAGAAATTTGAAATGTTGTTCAAAACATTTTTTTATCAAGTCCCCTTACAAAACCATCAGGATTTCAATTTGCCTCATTCACATATAAGAAATGTGATTGTATAGCCCCTCCATAGGGATTTCAAAATTATGGGTGAATATGATGTTTGATGTGTTATTTAATATGACTCATTAATCCAATTTTTATAGTCAAATTGAATCAGTCTATGATCACTCATACTCAAAATGGGTGGTCTCACCAAAATGTTTCCCATAATTTGAATCGAGTGAATCAGGATGATTCAAATTACATTTTGGATATCCCACTAAAACCATTACCCAAGGACTGTAGGACTACTAAGTGGGAGTATATCATAAATTATATATTGCTACGTATAAAATATTATCCAATGAAATATGAATCTCAATAGTTTGAGGTATCATTCTTCTAAAAATCACTCTAATTCATTATTTCTTGATATTAGCGTATCCCACTCCTTTATTTCTTCACATATATAATATTTCAGTTAGGGTTGTTATAGATATGATTCATCAGCTATTGAGAATAAAAAATAATAATAGGATGAAAAAATATATAGGTTCAAAATATCTATCATGTCCTATTATGATCGATAAGGTCAAATGATTGTCATAGTGTACTCTATTGACTCAATGTTTTATAAATTAAATTCTCTATAATTAAATAAATTCATTTCTATTTAATGTATTTATAGAAAACACATGTACTAATTTATCTCTTTTGGAATGATATAAATTACATCTTATCAGGTTTAGAAGAACATTAAGCATATAAATTATTGATAATATAACTATTATAAAAATATCATTATGTTTTATATATATTTTGGTTTATGATAAATTCAATTTGAAATAGAAAAAATAAAAAATAACCTAGTTCAATAGGATTGTACCCTTTGATGTGTATTTTCTAAATATTCCAAGAGTGATTTTCACACTAGGATTTTTTTCTTCCCCAATACCATGCAATGATAAAACCACTAAATCCTGACTAAAATCATTTATTGGTGACTAATATAATAATTGAGATCATTTTTCAAACCATGTTCTCTAAACCACCTTAAGAAAGTATCATCATTTAACAACATACACTAAAGGTATACACTAGTGTAAAAAAGTGTTATGTATCTAGGCCCTCCCATTATTAATTTTAATTTTTTTAATTTTATAAAATTCATTATAATGTTATTATTTATATTATTAATTTATGGGTTATTAAATAAAGAGTTAGAAAAAACAAATATATTTTTATATGGTGAATGAAAATTTCTATTTTGTAGAATATATAGATTCTATGAAGACAATAACTTTCAGTAATTCAATAATTTTTTTAAAAAAAATTCCAATAAATTGATATTTTTAAATAATAATTATTTTAATATAAATAATAATATAATTTTTTATAGGAAAATTGAATTTCTTATTGGTTAGAAATATATGATCATCCTAAAAAGGGTATTTTTAAATAATTAAGATTTTTTATTTAAAGATTATATATTTATATTTTTTTATTAACACTGACAAAATAAATTATTTATTTCAAATTATATTGTAAAAATTATCCAATGGTAACATTTTGATAATTTTATCATATAATCGAATTTTCGGTCAAAATTAAATATAGTTGAATTATATGACATGTATCATGAAAACATAAAATGATAAAATTAATATAATAAATACTATAAACATATCTATGGCCAGAGTTATGGTTAAAATTTAAAATAATATTTTTTTATGTTAATTGATTAAAGTTTTGACCCCTTAATGAATCCTCCAAAACCTATATTATATTTTATGTTTTCAAAATTAATTATTCATTATCACAACTCACTGCCAAATCACAAAGGGTTTTATTTTAATTTTTTCATTCTTTGTCACAATAAAATATTAAAATCGAAACCTCTTAGTCAGAAACCATTATAAAAACCAATGGATTGTTTTTGGTTTTTATTATTTTATCTTATAGAGTCCTAAAGTTATGTTTAGAACACTATGTTTTTTTATATAAAACATCACATCCTCCCAAGAATAAAAATTCAAAAAAATTAGAGAATGAATTAAATGTTAATCTTCTTCTATATAAGTATCCCAAGGTTCCCCATGTTCCTAATAGTATCATCCCAATATTTTAGTGGATCCCTCTCAAAGTAAGCGATCTTTTCCTTCTCCTCTTAATTCATTAACAGTATTTATATTCTCACGTTTTATTTTCAATTGATCTTGTTGTGATATGTTGTTGCAAATTTTATTTATAATCCATATTATTTCTATTTATGATAGATCTAGTTCACCCTCAATAAACCCTTTCATGATTCTTTATGTACACCTATTATACATTCAAAATTATCTGTCACTTCCTCATTAGAAAAATTCATAGTGAATACACTTTTCCATTTCATATCAAGGGTATTAAACGATATATTCCTATCCACTATTTTGGAGGTAATTATATTCATGTTACTCAAGCACCATAACCATGAGAATAATTATAATTAATGAAATACTTATGTTGTATGATATATGTAAATAACTTATTGTTGTACATGATTTGAATGTGATGGGTTGGAATACAATTATATAGTCATCCAATTCACTAAGTAATTTTTTAACTCATGAGATAAAATGTATAGCTCATGGGAGGATATCATAAGAACATTTTGTTATGATGTTTCTATAGTAATATGTAAATTATGTTTATGATGTCATGTTTTATAATGGTTTCACTTTTCCATGTTTCCTTTTTATTAGCTTTATACATCTCGATTCAATATTTATGTTTATTATTATCACCCATATATTGATAACATGATAATTCACTTGGCTCACATGGACTGATTTATATTATAATATTATTTGATCAATCCTTTACTATTCTTTATATCCCACCCCTTCTTATATACATCCACATAATATCATTTTCAGGTTTTGAATGGTGCTATATTTTTAAAATAATGTTGTGGTTTTTTTAATAATGTTTTTTTTATGTGCTTCATGTTATTATTCTATGTTCCACATTTTCCAATGATTCTAGGTGTCATGATTTTTATAGAATTTATTATGTGATCCTTATATAATAAATAATGAATTAAGGTGGATAAAATTATTGTTTTTCATAATTTGTATGAAAGTTATGTCTTCTTATTTTTGGGGATTAGGATTGGAAACACCAAGTGAAATCCATTAGTATATGAATATAAATTGTAAAACATCCTTAAATATTGGTAGAGGATAGAATATATGGTTTCCAAGAAAATAAAACATTTTCTAGATTATAAAAGTGGATGTTTATGGGTACAATTCTATAATGAGGTAATTATCCCAAAAAGGGCTCATTAGGCTAGACATGATCATCAACTACTACATGAAAAATTGACATTACTGCACACCTAGTTTTTAACTCAATTGTGATATTATATAGTAAATTAAAAATATAATTATAAATAATTATTAAAGGAATAATAATTCATATATGATTATTTTTTAGGAAATTTATCATAGATAACATAGAATAGAAAAAATTTACATTTTAAGAATCATATTTCATTTATGAGTTATCCATTTAATTTTCATGGTTTACAATTTACATGTTTAATAGTGTAAAAATTCCAAATCCATAACTATATTTTAAATAAATAAATTTTTTATAACCAAAAAAAATATGGTTAGTCGGGCTTATCATCCATGGTTTTATGTATTATTTAATATCATAGATATTTAGTTGAATTCCCCAAGAAACTCCTAAAAAGGAATTTCATTTATCAGTGATGATTAAAAAACAATCAGTTGTTTCCTCCTAAGAATATAAATCATCCCATATCATAATTTTATGGATAAATTTTATATAAAATTGTGTGATTCTAAATTTATTTGAATTATATGATATTCTCATAATGAATTAGACTTCTATGTATAAAGAAATATTAAATTTATTTAGAGAAGGAAATCAACCTCTATATAACAAATTTCTATCTATTTGTATATATGTAAACATAGGACGATTAATCAACATTAGTTTCATAATATCAATGATTTATATTACTTCAATTATATAAAACAAATCTAGATTAAATGATTTATACTAAGGGAATTTTGATCTCTAATGGGATTCACATTTTAAGGGAATTCAATAATGTGCTTCCAAAATAATTATCTGGTCTTCCACAATGTTGGGAGGTTTGCATCTCAATTTAACATATAGGTAGGTAATCACCAATATCCATGAATCTATATAGAATTTCCATTTTTGAGAATGAATATATGAAAAATATGCTCAAGGATAATCATGATAATCAGTTTATATGCCCAATTGCATCACAATTTACTAAATCAGTCCTTTCTATAGAGAATATAGAGGGGAAAATTTTCCTCTACATTAAATATCTGTTACTCAAAAATATCACAATAAATATACAGTATCCTCTTACATGGATTTATGAAATTTTCACATAGAAACGTGGATCCTAATACTACTCCAAAGTGGATTTTCGGTTAGGGTATTATCAAGTATTGGTGATGAAGGAGGATATCACAATGAATTCATTTAATGCATGTAATGGGCCATATGAGTTCATAATTAATTAATTAGGACTCACAAATAATATATAAATGTTCAAGGAAAAGATGAATATAGTATTTCAGGATTACTTCAAAAAAAATTATGATAGTATTTATGGATGATTTTGTTATCTCCTTCAAAAGTATTAAGGAACATTAAGATAAAATATATGTCATTAAAATAAGATTTTCAATAGATATGTTTTTTTTATGAAAGTAGATTTATAATTAAGATGGAATACATAACAATTATATGGAATGTTGTTACCAACAAAGGGATATATGTGGATCTGTCAAAAATAGAGCCCATTCAATGATTTCTTAGACCAATATCGGTGATAGAAACTTATAGTTTCTTTGGAATTGATAGCTAAACTCATGCATTTTTTATAAAATTCTAATGGTATTAAAGAACATTATCCAAGATATCTCATAATTGAGTAATTTATTTATATACTGATAAATGCAAGGATATATTTAAAGAGTTAATCAAGATGATAATCACTAATCCTAAATTCATATAACCCATCAACGATAAAGGATTAGTGATCTTATGTGATGTGTAAGAAAATTTCTTTAGTTTTTTACTCATGCACAATGAAAAATTGATCTCCAATGCCTCCAACAAATTATTGATTCATGAACATAACTACCTAACACATATCTAGAACTAGATGATCTAATATTCACATTTAAAAATTAGTGACATTTTCTATATGGAGTGAAGTGTGATATATATATATATCATTAACATATCAATATTGTGTTTACACAAAATGATATCAATATGAACCAACGATAATGATCATGAATCCTAATCCATGATTACTATTATAAGGTATCCAATAATCTAGTAATTTAAAAGGATAGAAATTGGATTAATAAAAGGAAATATATCCTACCTTGTTCAAATAACATATAAATCATCTATTCTTGAGAGGATCCAGGAGGCCTATAATGATGATGAGGTGTAAAAAACAAGAATTTTACCAAAATGGAGTTTACCATTTCAATATATTTTTAGTATAAACATAAATATTGATATATTATTCGAATGGGATGACATGTGTATTTATTTTTATAGTATATATACTCATTGAAGTAATAGATAATAACTAATAACTAAATTTATCCTACTAATGCATAAATGGGATACTGAAATAATGATTTTCATGATTGATAAAAAAATAATAACTACTAAAAATTTGATGAATAAAATTTAATAAAAATGTTTTACCAATAATCAATTAATTTAGAATAAACAAGTTAATAATCTTTTAGTTATTATTCAATATTTTTTAGAAAGTATTCAATGCTTAAGGGAATTGAAAAAAGGGTTCTTTCCTAGACATTGTTTTCATTAATAATTTGTTTAAAATAAAGAAAATAATTATCAACCCATTTTTTATACTATATTTCTTACATGATTCGTATCTTAATACCAAATTCTATTGAAGAGGTACGTTTGTCAATGATTGTAATCCATTTTACCAAAAAACACATATAATTCTATATGAGAGACACTTAAAATTTCATTCTTCTTTTCCAAAATGAATATATATGTTTTCTAAAAATTATATCCTTATATATATTGTTTATAATTCATTACATCACCTTCATTCTAACCATGAATTTAAAATATGAATTTTCCCTATTATTTTTATACCTATGTGATTCATTAACTAATTATGATATATTAATAAACTATGTAACCCATTTTATTTACATGTGATTATTTAATGTTTTTACATGAAGATAAATATATATTTCTAAGTGGAAAATTTAATATTCATATTATATAATGTTATGGGGAAGACAATATTTATACATCCTTTAATTAAATTGGATAAATCTTTCCTAGTAGGAAATATTATGTGAGGTGCATTAGAAATTATCCTAGGACATTATGTTATGAGTCCTAGACAGAGATCCTCAATATATGTATATAAAATATTATATATTATAAAACATTAATGAAATTCCATTTCATTAAAATATGTTTTCTCATTCAAACCCTTATTTTGATTCTTTTTCTACTTAGAACCTAGTGATGAGACCCTATTCTCGTCAGATTTCATTTATGGAGAATGTGGCATGTGTTTTGGAACTTGGATACAGGATAAATACACTCAAAGTATTTAATTATATGGTTTGTATTCAATAAATGAAGTTTAATTAGTTATTTAAACCTCATTCTCAATGTATATAGGGTTTTCCGTTGGTGGGATATCCCATGAATTACATGAATTCTAATTCATTTACACATAGCATAAATGTTAGGGCCTATGTGTTTTGAAAATAGTATAGCCACTTTTTGAAATATGCTCATTTATTTACTAAACAGGAAGCTTACTATGTGAGAAAATCCTTTGACGTCTAACCTAGGGTCCACTAGAACTTATGCATCATTTCTTTGTTTCTTACTCCATCAGTCATACTGGATACACAATGTTATAATCTCTACTACACATCCAACCCTTAGTCTTTTATCTTTTTGTCTACTATGCAATGTTTGTGTAATATAATATTACCTATGGTAACTGGACTAGTTTCTTTCCCTTAAGTTTAGTTTCATTTGTAACATTCATCATTTTGCCTCTCCCTGGACCTTTTCAGTGACACCTCTAAAATGATTAATATAATGAATTAAAAGGTTTTAGTTTCACATTATGGTCCTAGATATTGGAGAGTCAACACCTTAGTATATGGACATGACGTAAGCCAACAAAATGGGTGATCTTACCCTATATGTCATAGTTTCCCATTTCACCAAATTGTTCAGTCCACTTTTTTTAGGATTTATCACTTTAAAAAACTATATCGATATGTGAAATAAATTAATTAGATGATATTCCATTTGTTAAGGTCCTTCTTCCTTATGATATAATTTGAAAGACATTAATTGCATGAGTTAATTTTTTTTCCAACATAATAAAATTGTTATAAATGGAATTCCATTCTAAATGAAATGAATCATGATAGCTATTAGTTAGCCTTATGTCATATTGAGAGCAATACTCAGGATTCCACTTATAGATTTTCATGGACAACATTATAGTGATATATAATTATTTTTTGAATATGAATTGAATATACGCCTGGAGTGAAACATGGTATTCCTTGGGTGGTCTCAATGTATTGTTTCCATTCCTCCACATGATTAATAGATATTATCTATGGGAGACAACATGGATATGGTCAATGGATAGATGGTTATACCAAGCCATGAGGGACACTCGGTCCCCTTTGTGAGATACCATGGATGGGTTCAGAGGGTTCATATCATTACGTGATGATAAAGATACATATATTCGATTTATTGATCTTTTAGGACTCTTATAATATTGGATATTTATAGTGTCTTTAGAGTGATACATTTAATTCCTTTTGGGTCACCATAGTCATCATCAGAGTACCTCTTAATAATTTTAAATAATGACTTTTAAATTAAAGAAATAAATTTTATAGTTGACATTCCAAAGACACATCATGTATGAAAAAAATCATGTACTTGAGATAAATCTAACTTTTCATATTTATTTATGTTTACCCATTCATTACACCCTTTCAATACTTGTAAAGGTTCTGATTTGTTTATAAAAATCCATCTTAAGAAAAAAGTAGGTTGTGTATTTCTAGAATCCCACCTTGAACATTATCCAATGTATTTATTTATTTATTATCTTGAATCTATTTTCAATGCAACACATCACATTATATGTGAAAATACTGGATTGATCTGTATAGTTTTGGTTGTGGCATGATGAGTATATGAAACACCCTGCTTGGTCCACCCATGGCACCAATTTTTACTTCATGATTTTCATGGTAGATAAATTGAATCTTCGGGCATTAGATGCTTACTTTCTATTACTATATTGGAGTATAGTATAAGATGATATAAAATGTTCTCATGATGATATTGAAGGAAGATTTTGGTCATTTATTTATATTTTATAGCAGTTTTTATAAGAATGTTCTTGTATATCACATGTGCTTCAGTTTTACAGTTATATGACATGATCATCATCATATTGTATCTATTAATGTGTTGGATTCCAATGGTTATTTATTATATGTTTATTTATTATTCCACTTCTAGTTGTTTATTTCATATTTTATTATTTTCAATCTATTAGATACATTAGTGTTTCACTCTGATCTATGAGGGAATATTCTCCACATAGGAACACATGTGGATTTCACTTCAAGTCATCATTCATTGACATATAAGGAGGCTCTTCTGAGTAAATGTGGGCAACCATCTCAGGGAACCACATAGTGGAATCTAGGGTGAAATTATATTGGGGATATCTAACCTGTGTATATAGGAAACCCAAATTAACTAGGAAGTTTTATTGTTATTATTGGTTTTTTATCATTATAGTTCCATTCACTTCGCTATTGGGTGACACACAAGTTTTGTGATGTTATTATTATTATGGGATTCTTTTTTGTTGGTCAGGTATGACAAGGTTGTACAATCTTAGGAATCATTATTTCACTTGTGGATTTACATGTCATGAATTATTCCACTCCATAAATATACTACTGCCTGTATTTCTTAAATATCATGTGATTGTTTTTAGTTCCTTGATTGATATATATTTAAATTTAAAATCTTTTAATTCCTGGAAAACATAACTGTATTATTAAACATTAAAACATCAATCTATATGGATTCCTCCCACATAGATTGATTATGACACCATAATTAACCCATTATACCATAATTTATCCATGAAACATAGGTTCTACAAAGTCAAATAATAGAGGATTTTATTGATGAATTATAATTGTAATTTATAAACCGATTACTTCGACCAATTTTTAATAATATTCCAATAAATAAATTTAATATACAATACCTATACATCCAAATATCGGATATAATGGTCATTTTATAATTATATGGTTTACCACTCCCAAGAGTATAAAGTGAATTACCCTTTCTAATTAGGTAATTGTGACACATCTAACAGGAATTTGATACTTAAACACACATACACACACACACACACATATCTCTATGTGTGTGTGTGTGTATAAAAGAATGAACTTCGTGATATAAATGTTTTAGAATAAAATAGTTGTTTCTAGGTGGAGACAATAATTGCAATGTAATGGATACTTTCCTCCTCACCATTCAATTCACACAACATATACCAGAAACACTACTATGTTGTAGGATGTCATTACATTGACCTACCCATAGTTGTGTTCACTAAGCAGCATTTCCTAAGACACCAATGATCTCCCTTATCACCTATACCTAGCTTTAAGAGAAGGATGTGAGTTTTGACTCATTATGAGAAGGTATTATACCGATATTTTCCTATATTTTTTTATTTCTCATTTTTTTATATTATATATTATTTGAGGTATCTCTTTTTTAGTTGTAGACCCTTGTCACCTCAGCATTCTGTAGTCATAATCCAAGAAGGTGGTGAAGATCATGAACCAAAGTTGTCATGTGATGAGCCGCTAGTATTACATTCTATAGTTCTACAAGTGGAACCACCTTCAGATATTCCACTGGGTGATGATTCGTAGGTATATGATATTTTGTTACACCTCGTGCAGTTTTTAATGGGATCTTTGTGATTGACCCATACTAGTTGATTTCATGTAGTAATTCTAGTAGCAACAACCTCCCACATTCTCTGGGGACGGTGGGCATTATTTATCTAAGTCATGGATAAATGACATGTTTTATATCATTGAGTATTTTTATATTCCTCCAAAGCATAAGTTCATTCACAAAAATATTTATTCTTTTCTATTTATTTATATTTTGGTGGGATGTTATTTCCCAGGCTGAATGTCATCATGTTATGGTATGATCATGATTACTAATATCCTTATATGACTATTAATCCACCCAGACATTGAGAGAATATGATGCCTATGATTTTATGTACCTAAAATATGTTTTGATGTTAGTAAAGAAGTGTCAAACTAGTTTTATTAATCCTCATCATTTAATTCTTACACTAATTTATGAAGGGTAGATGACTCTAAGACGTTTTGAATAAGACATTTCGTACACAAAATTATCACAGGTGAATGTTTTTCCGAAAACCACCATTCAATAGATAGTAAACAAAGACCTCATCACTAAGAGGAACCTATGGGAAGATGGTATTGGGGGACAGGGTGGTTCATCTTATAGGAAGGGAGAAAATATATCTAATGGAATGAAAATACTTTTGAATGGAGAATGTGGGGGAAGTACCAGCCATATGACATGTGTTGATAGATACATCGTGATCAACTGTTCTGGTAGGGTAGTACATAAGAATCCCCCTCATAAAGGAACACTATGAAGCACCTAGCTTGAAGTGTGAAGGTTACTTGTAGAATTTCAACCAAACATTCTCGCTAGTACCTAGATAGAAGGAATTATTACTGACATCATATTTAGGTACATGATTAGTATCTTCACATTAGGCAATTATATGGTCTATTACAAGCCAATAGGGTCGAGGTGGCGGTCATAGCTTAGGTAGTCAGACTTCTGAGGTTCAACGTTGTGGAGTGGACCTAACCAAGTTAGTTAGATTGAATCTTGATGACTCAGTTCATGGAATATTTATGAAATTCATCATTCAACTAAGGATTTGGTTTCAGGATGTTCAATTGTATAAGGTACTATTCTAGTAACCTCTATATTAGTTTTTTTATTAGATATAGGTGAATTTCAAACCATTATATTTTCTATAGTTATGAAATGTATGATCCTTGATATGGAGTAATTTTTTGGTGTTGCGACTACCGACATACCATTTTTCCACTAATAAGAGAACATACTTCAGTGAGAGGAGTTCCCCCATGAGGTTGGTGGGTTTCTATTCATGTGAATATTCGTTGTCCATTAGATTAATGGTTTTGACATCACTCTCAAAATGGAGTAGTCACTTCGTTACTTGGTGAATTTTGATTTCTCTAACTAGAGTTTTTCATTTATATCATCTATGGTAAGCATGTATATTTATATGGTTGAATGGGATATCTATAAAATTTTATCTGCGCCACAGAGCAACGATCTAGTTAGAGTGTCAGTCCAGATGGCTAGAAACTTTATGAAGGATTCGAGAATGAGGCTTGTGAAATTTACACATATTGTGGATGGTTTTAGGGATGTACAATAAGAAAAATTCTCTTTATTATATATATTGATAGATTTAGAGTTCACCATCATGTTAGAACAATAAATGGAACATAATTACATTCCTCCTTATAGGATGATACCTAAAAAACTCCTAGAACTCCATAAGTAGTTGAAACATCTAGAGGAAAAGGGTATTATACGGGAAAATACTTCCTTATATGGTTATCCTTTTATTTTCACCAAGAATTTGGATAGTACCCTTAGTTAGTGCATGGATTACCTATTTTTAATCCAACTTCTGATTAATAATAACAATTCACTACCTCATTTAGATGACCTCTTTGACCAACTCTGTGATAAATATTTCTCTCTTTGATCGATTTTTAGTCATTCTGGCATCAAGTTTATGTTGGAAAATGTGGAATACCTTGTCAATTTTTTTGGAGTAGATATAGAATTGATAGATATCTGGTTATGTAATTCATCCTTCGATACACACCATCAATTTTTATAGATTTCAAGAACATCGTTTTTACCTGTATCTTGATTCATTAATGGTAGACTTCATGGATGACATGTTGGTGTATTTTCACCCTCAAAATGACCAAGAAAAAAATCTTGAGATCAATAAGAATAAAATGAGAGAAAAATGATATATGATAATCTTAAAAAATCCACTTTCAATTATGTATGGTTAACTTTAAGGGTTATATCATTTCAGATGGAGTATCTTTTGACCCATATATTGTGACCACCTTTGTTTCCTGGGATCATCCAAATAATTACTTTTATGTATATAGTTTCATAGGACTGAATGAATATTATAGGTGACTCACATATGAATTCTTATTCCCAGAAGATCCACTTACAAAGTTGACTAATAAGGGCATGAAATTTGTATTCTCAAAAGAATGTTAACCATCCTTTCAATAGTGTAAAGAATCTATACTTTTTACTATAATGATTCAAGTATGGAGCTTGGAACAGTTATAATAAAATATGATCAAGTTATAGTGTATGGGTTCCTCAATCTGATACCTTATGAAATTAATTTCCCTATATAGGAACTTGATCTAGAATTAATGGTTCATTATTTATTCTATTGGAGGCAGAATATATTGGCATAATGGTTTATGGTTTACACAAATCAGAAAAACCTCAAATACATTTCCACACATCATCATATGATTCAAAGGTATCACATGTAGGTGGAGTACCTATATTCATCAGATATTGAGCATTCTTATAAAAACCATAAATTGTAATGAAGTAGTTGATTAAAAGTAAAAAAATTACAAAGACACAGGCCATCAAGGAATCCAGTATGGAGTAGTAGTTGGTGGATCTATTTTCCAAGATGATCCTACATTTTTAGGAATATCTAGGGAAGTTGGTTTTGTAATATCTATTAGGGAAATAAAACCTTCTTGAATGGGTGTTGATGAGATATATTTATTATTCCAAGGTCCTCATTCTGAGGGACATCATCTCAAGTCAGAACCCACCTCTAAATTTTGTTCTTAATGAGATCCTCCAATTCTACTAGTGTGTATGGGTTCTTATTGAAATATAGGAATATTTGATATGGGAATATCATGCCTCAATTTAGGATGTTCCCCATGGTAATACCAATATGTAACAAGATGTATATCGATAGTATTGGTTGTTTGGTATGAAGGGTCTTATTAAAGTTTTCATCACAAGGTGTTCCACCTATTAGAAGGTGTAGGTTCATGACCAGTGATACGTTCAACTTCTATGGACTCTATTCATCTCTAATTTGATATGGAATAAATCCATTGTGGACTTTGTGATAGGAATTCTAGATCCCCTTGAGGTAGTGATGCAGTGTGTGTGATCGATGAAAGGTTGTCCTAGGTCGCACACCTCTTACACATCTATGAGACATTATTAGTTAATGAGCTTGTGAGGATTTATATCAATATGATTGTGCACCTTCAAGGTGTTCTCTATCCAATCATATCATTTTGATATTCCTAGTTTACATAATTGTTCTATATGGTGCTATAGAAAGACCTATGTTCAAATTTCATCCTGAGTATAGCATATCAGCCTCAGACTTGTGGGAAGTTATAGCGGATGATACAGGTGCTCAAGGACATGCTCCTAGAATGTGTAATTTATTTTAGATTCTCATGGGAGACAAATATATGTCTTTTCGTGTTTTCCTAAAATAATATATTTTAGTCAATGGTTCAGATTACTCCATGTGAGTACCATTAGTGTAAGTCCTAGAATAAACCCATGTGCTAGATTTTAGAAGGTGAGGCAACACTATATGATCCTTATGTAATTTAGGAGACCCAAAAATAATTATAGTTTACTTAGAAACATATGGACACAACTCAGTCCAAGATTATGTCTTATGTTGATCGTCATCATAGACCTCTAGAGTGTGAGGTGGGACATTCATTTTTTCTATGAGTTTTCTGTATAATTGTTCATATACGTCTTTGGGGATAAGTAATGTAATTTCCCTATTATTTTTTTCCTTTCAGGATCAATAAAACTTTTTGGCTGATAGCCTATCAGTTTCAATTACCACATAGTTACAATTCCATGCATGATGCCTCCCATGTATCGCCACTTCCCTAGAATTATAAAAACCAAAATCATTCATTTTATCCTATGGATATTGATATGTAGGAGGAAAAATCCTTTGAGAAACATATAATTCATATCCTTTATCAAAGCACAATGTCCCTCAATGGATGGTTAGTTACACTGGTCTAGGTGTTGAGGAAACCTGACCATGTACATGATGAGACCTAGGAATGGGAGGCTGATGTACATGATTAATGGCGAGAACATTTATTGGATGATTCCTTACCAAATCTATAAGGGAAACTCAGGGATGTGTTGTTTAAAGTATGGGTGGTTGTAACATTCTTGATTTTGATAATGGTATGTTTTATTTTATTTATTCAGTAAACCCCCCCCCCCCTTGATTTTTTTAATGGATTATTCCATGGTTACTGAGCCAATATGCTTGTCAGTTTGTATCTATGGAGAATATAATAGAGTAGATATTGAGTGGCTATATTTTGAATACATGGAATGTATTAAATAGATGACATGTATTTGGTTGCACGGACCTGATTTCTATCATGTGGAAGAATTTCCCAAGGAGGGAATGCCCATGAATCATAAAATGATAAATAAATTTACACTCCATTTAAATACTAGTGCCTGTTTTGAAAAAAGGGAACATCGTGTTATTAATAGAGGCTCATTTCTTCCCAAAACAAAAGGCCATCCATGCAATAGAATCCTTCGATTCCAAACCAAGGATCCATGAAGAAAACTTTAAATAAGCTATGATTATACTATAGTTGGTCCCATTGCATCTAAAATGGTAATATCTCAACTCCCATTACTTCCCATTATGTTTTATCTTTCAATATACAACAATATTTTTTATGATTAGATATGCCCTATTTGTTGGGTTTCTATATGCTCTTATGTTTTCTATTGTTATTGTTTGATCAAAGGGTGGATACTCAGAAAGAGAGTATTGCATGCCAAAGGTCAGTGACCTAGTTATTTTCCCCCATGTTTAGTTTCATGTATATCATGTTCCATTGTTCTATGCCCTAGACCCTTCCTGATATGCCTCTAATTTTTTAATAAAATAAAATGAATGTGTTTTTTTACAAATATGGTCATATCTAGTGGTGAATCCCTACCATGTATGATCACATTGACTTAGTCCATCCATATGGTTGTGACTTCTATGAATATCCAAGATTCTATTTTTCATTATGTTTTTTAATATCCTTTTAATTGATATTTCCCTTGTAAAAAATTTTTTGGATGTGAAATGGATTAAGAATATTATATTCCACTTGGTTAGTCCCCTATGACTTATACTATAATTAGAATGACCTGAATTGAATGTGATAAATGTTTCATCCATCTTGGTAGAAATTTTAGAAATGAAATTCCATATATAATGGTTTAAATTTAGATATTTATTTCATAACCTTATGTATTGTTCTGATCAAAGCTTTGGATTTAATATTTGCATCACTTTGGATGATATAATCATAATTTATAATTAGAATACATAATTTAATTGTATATACAATGGGAGAAATGCATGGTATGCCAAGACGATTTCACAATGAATTTCCATTACCACTTCATGAGTTATACCAATTACCTTGGTGATACACAATGGAAAACATCAGTGGACAGATGGATAAAACAGGCCATGAGTGATACTCAGTCCCCTAGGTGAGATACACTGGACGAGCTCATAGGGATGACCTCACATGATGCGAATAGTGATACCTGGTATTCTAATTATGGATCTCCTTAGATAGACCCTTTTGTTTTTGGATATTAATTTCCCCATGAGTGATAATTAGGATTAAATTTTGGACACCTTGGTTTTCATTAGTGCACCCCTTAATAATTTCAAATAATGACTTTTAAATTATTGAAGTAAATTGGATAGCTAATATTTGAGATACATACCCTCTATTCCAAATCACATGATTGGGTTTAGTCCATATTTTAACTGTTATTTATAGTAAAACATCCATTACACCATTACCATAATTATGTAGGTTCACTTTCATTTAGATAAATCCATCTTTGGGGGAGGATGATAGTGCCATTTAGGAATCCCTTGATGAACCTAGTCTGTTGTGTTTATTTATTTATTTCCATGAATTTATTATCATTTCCACACATTTCAGTTTACATTCATGAATTTTATAGATCTATAAAATATTAGTGGTGGTCTACTGAGTAAATATTACACCCTTTATTGGCCACCCTATGTACCCAATATGACATTATGATTTTAGTTGTAGATAAAGGCAAATTTTCCACTTCTAATGCTTCATAGTCATCACTAGGTTGGAGTATAGAAGAAGGGGATTGAACCTATTCACATTATGCTAGTAGAGGATTTTTATTGTGTTTTTTATTTTCTATACATCACTTGGTATATTCCAATTTCCATGTATCCCATGTTTTTACATTTTGTATAGTTACATGTCATGTTTATCATCTTCTTAAATCAAATTATGTGTTATCTTCCACTGTTTATTTATTGTTTGATTATTTATTATCCTTAAACTTACTTTTTATAACTTATTATTCTATTTTACTTCAATTATTTACCATTACATTGATCTTTGATATATGAGGCCTCTCTCTCCCCATAGATACCACATGCACCCTTTTTGTTATTGAGTAGCCTTTGGCATTTGGGTAGGCAGTATTGAGGTATTGTGGCCAAAAGACTCAGGTAGTGAAAAAATGTATTTTGAGGTAGGAAACTACATCTAATTTCTAAAAATTTAATTATTTCATTTTTATAAAAAAAATTCATTTTTCCTCACATATTCAGGAAAACTTATGAGTAACCTCATTTATGATTCAATTATTGATAATATCTCACCATCATGTTTACTCATTACCAATATTTTATGGTGACATATTCTATTTGTATGTCCCCAGTATATCCTATGTAATGATATGAACAATACAATATATTAGTGTGTATAATAAATATATAATTTTGTTTGATCTCAAAACTCTCACCTTTGCTTACACATCATTAAAACAATTCTAGGTAATAGTGTAATCACAAAATTTTTTAGAAGGTTACATTGATGATGAGTCAGGAAACTATTCAATTATCATTTGTGTGAAATAATATTTAAAATTTGGAATTTATACTAAAAAATGGTCCAACTTGTGTGATAGATGGGATTTTGTATGACATATATAATAGAAGGAAACTAGAATTACCACATATATTATTATTGGGATGTAAATATTCTATCATGTTAATACAAAATGAAAATGTCGTATCACATTGAATGATGTGAGTCTATATAGGATGACTAAAAATATAAAACTATATTATTACTATAACCCTTAATATTGAGTAGTTATTGGGTCAATATGTGTTGTATTTATCATGAATGCATATAATTATAAAATAAATATTGGTTGAATTATTGAGTTCAATGATGACGAATCACTAGATTTAAGATATCTTTCATGACCATAAACACTAAATGAAAAATTGGTTGAAGAAAAAACCCCAGTACATAAATATAGAATAGGTTAAATAGAGAGGTTAAAGAGAAACAATGATATAGTTATATTGTCATTATGACAGGTGACCCATTATTCCCCAATTATATTGGACCTATTATTATAAAAAAGTTGTATAGGGAAAATAATAAACTATATTTATGGAATCATTAAATTTTTAAATGGATTTTATATTCTAAAATAATTTTTCAGATTTTTCAAACCCATTACATAATATAAAACATATATATAAAAATATATTAATTGGGAAAAATATAGAAACTAAGGGAAGAATAAATACATATGAATCATAATTGGTTACGATGTGTATCAAGGAATCATAAAGCATTTACTAGGAAAAAATATTTCACCTGATGCAATGAAAGAACCCAATATACCACTATATAAAAAATCATCATAACCATGACATGTTAAATATGGATATTTAATGAAAATTCCAAAATAATATTTTTTTTAGGATATAATTATGAATTAATTTATAGGTATTTTGAAATATATAAAATTATAAGAAAATACATACATTTTTCATTAATTCATACATCATGTTTATATATTTTCTTCTTCTATGAGTCCAAGATGGAATATGGTTTTATTAATGATCAATATAGTCCACATATCAATGTTATTTTTAGTATAAGAAAAAAATATTTATATAATTACTTAGTTATAGAATATTTTAATTGTGAAATGTTATTTAAAAAAAATTGTTAATAATTACATAAATGAATCTATCTCTACGATATTCCTATGTAATGTAATATATATTGTTGGGATTAAGGTAAAAATTATTGATTAAATTGGATTCTCAGACTAGGATGATGTAAACATATTGAAAAGGTACTCAAAGGTTAAACTATTAAATAATATTAGAATATATTTTTTTCTAATGTCACCTTGAATATATTTCTCTATGAAAATGATTTTAAAAACACAATATGATAATAATATATATATATATATTTATATACTATTTTATAGTGTGATATATCATGATTAAAATAATATAAACTAGGTCTTATTTTTCAATGTGTTATGAATGTTGGTAAATTACAAAAAAAATCATAGAGAGATACAATGAATAGTAGTTAAAATTTTCATATATTACTTATGTTTTATAAAAAGAAATATTCTAAATATATAGAGTAGTTGAAGAGCTAGTGTCTAAGGAATACAATAATGGAAGGTTCTAGATATATCGTGATAATATTATATAATTTTTGGGATGTATTTTCTACAAAATAGTTTAATATTGAACTATAAAATGACAATGTAACCCATGAATATTGATTATATAGTACAATATATTTATATAGAACCATCAGATACTACTAAGAAAGTATTCTAGATAAAAAATTGTTGTCTTATATGCATGAATTTTAACTAGAAATACATTACATATTATTTATTAAGGTAATAATTTTACAATAGTGGGTGAAAACAAGGAGATCAGGCCAGAATTGAGGATTAATGATACAATAGAAATATTTTACCTATAGTGGGATATTATTGAATGCATTTATGTCATAGATAAAATAGTATCAATAGAGGATAAAATTATAATCCAACTAAATAATTTCCCCTCACAGGATAAAAAAAATTTACATCATAAACTATAGAATCATAGAGCCTGTAGTTATGTTAAAATATTGGTATAAAAAAGAGTGTTTTTGTAGTATCAAATAATATAGTTACATTGGATGATTAGATATATATATATAATAATTTTTCCAAAAAAATATAGTTTGAACTCATATTGATAACATAATTTTCCCTTCCATAATATCCATAAAAATTCCAAATACTTATCCTCTATTTTTATTGGAAAATAATCAAATGGTGGGGAGATTATGTTTTAGAATGAAGTAAAATATATTGGAAGTTATCATAATATAAACATGTAAATTGTAAAAAGGATTTAATAGTTAAACAATACGAATCTATAATCAACCATAAATCATGGGATTGTAAAATCTATAGAAATAAATGAAAACAAGTATAATAAAAAAGTTTGATCACATACTGATGGAATATGTAATTTCTAAAATCAAATAATTTTTTCAATTCCTTTTTCAATGACACTCCACTGATATGAAAAGAGGTATACACCAAAACCCATTTTTTAGTCTCATAATACCTATCAAGGCATTGAAGGGATATATAATTTTATAACCACCCATCGCCTGATTATGCCTAATGAATCCATGATAAGATGTAACATTAACATTCATACCATATACTAAGTAAATATTACTAAATCAAAGGTTAGGTATCCTTATAATGGGAAATAAAAAAAATAAAAACAACCTCTTTCAATAAAACAATGTTGATCGCTAGTTAGGAATACCTGAATTGAAATGGAAGATTCATTATATCATCAAAGTAAAAGGAAACATAATTTTTAATGAAAAAGTTTGTAGTGGGTATAATAAATGTGGTTGGTTTTCTGTATAAGTTAATATTTAGGTTTTATAGTATTTATTAGTAGAAAGTAATTGATGTGGTAAGAAAAATCATTCATTGTGCTTCATAAAGGAACTATAAATATAAATTATTGAATATCCCCAGGTATTAATACTCTTGAAAAGTATTAGAAATATTGAAAAAAAAGTTTTTTGTAATAACTATATACCTATTTTAATTTATACTATTCATTATTAGTCATTATTGTTATGAATTCGACCTATTTTCCACATTGAGTGTTTATAGTTTTAATTATTCATAATAGTTTCATAATAATAGTGTATATATTCATTTCTCTTCCAAATTCAATCATTACGTAGAAATTAAAGATAAAACATAGTATTAATTATAATAATTTATGATGTTAAATATTCCTTTAATAGTGTTTTATACTTTATACATGATGATGAAATTGATAATAGGAATTTTTCAAAGATTCATGTCGATCAAGGGGAACTTTCTCAGTTTATAAATAAAATATTGAAATAAAATATCCATAATAAATAATATAAATAATATAAATATTTTATTACATTGTACTAGTAATTATGTTCCCATATCAATTCATGATGCAAATTTGTAGTATTGTTCAAATAGGAGGTAAATCTGACCCAAATATGAAAAAGCGTTGATTTAATGAATGATTATGAGGTGGCTTGTTGTAATATCATTATAACATAAACATGAATATAATATTAGGTGTTTATAGTGTGATATATCAAAAATATAATAGGACACTATGAATGAGTAATGATTTTTAAAAAATTACAAAATTTTAATAAATGATTTTCCTTTTAGAAGGCATGTTTATACGAATGGGTTAGTGATGATCATTTATTGATAATATCATTAATATTTTCATAATTTTTTCATAATGTGAAATTAATTATATAATATACATCATATTCTCCCATTAATACATTATATAATCATTAAATAATATTTATTGATGAAAAGTGAATTTTGTTGCATGTGGTAATTGTAGTTTATATGTATACACATACAATGATTTAGTATTTCTTAATAAATGGTTTGAGGAATAAAAAATGAAAATACCCTTAATATAGTAAAATTATTATGCATATTTGATGATAATATCATTATACTAGTGTAGATAAAATAAATTTTATTGGATTTAATTATGATAAAAATCTATATAATTTATAATACTCACATCCAGGACATTGGGATTTTCCTTGGAATTATCTTTTGATATAAAAGGATTATTCTTGAAAATGGTTGATAAAATATTTTTATTATGGTATGGGTTATATTTGGAGAAATAAATAATTATTTAAAGGAGATATTATAATTTAAGGTGAGTCATAGAGTGGGGGGGGGGAAGGTTACACTTTTATATCTGAAGAGAAGGGTAGTGTAAAATTCTGAGATTTTATGGAATATATTAATTTAAATTAATTTATATTCAATAATAGATTTCTTTTCATGAAATACATAGATTGTATGACGTCATACACAAAAAATGATTATCTTCTATTTCAAGAATCATCAATTCCCATTCATGTCATATGTCACATGCAATGTCATGTTTTACTTGATAATAATATACTCTTTATATTATTTATTTAACGTAATTGTTATCACCTATCCATTGGAATAGACAGAATAAATATGATTGAATAAAATATAAAATCATAGTTTACAAATTTTTATAAAATTAGTTAATTAGATACCAATTAATTATAAATGAAAAGAAAGAACGATTTAATATAAAGGATATATTTATCTGAAAACTATTATTTTTACCATAATGGAATTTTACCTAAATAAATTCAATTAATAACTATCAGTTAAAGAAACTATTGAAATATATATTCTAAATATATAATAATTTTTTTGAATTAAATTCAATATTTTTATGTGGTTAAGATAATAAAAAATCTAATACTAATCATAAAAATATACATATTTATGAAAGGACATGTTTTTCCCTTTTAATTTTGAATCGATTTTAAATCTAATTTATGAAACATTAATAATTTTTATTTGGGAAATTAATTTTTTAATAGGATTTCAAATTTAAATTTTCATGAATTATTTATTTTTATGAGAACTTTAATATTTTGATGAATATTAAATGAAAAAAACATTAAATTGAAAAGTGCTTGTTCATAAAAATAATTTATATTGCTAAATTATATTTTAAATTGGTTTTAAAAAATAATTATATAACTGTTATATAATTTAAACAATATAGATCATTGGAAATAATTTCAAATTTAATTTAGATATAATTATATCATAAATATTGGAACATTTTTACTTTTAGAAAACTACTTTATCTTCCCATCTACATGATTAATTTAAATTTAATGTTTTCCACTTTTGTTAATAGTTTTTAAAAAATGGATTCAATATTTTGAATTATAATAATTAATAATGTCTAATATTTTCAACTAATTTTTTGGCCTAAATTATTATTGGATGTAACTAAAATTAATTATAGTGATGAAGCAAAAAACTAGACTAAATAATGACTAAACTTTTCAAATAAAGTGTTAGATTAATATAAACATGTTTGAAAATTATAGGACCAAAATATTTCAACCATTACACCAATAAGTATATTTAATTAGTCATTTATAACCCTTGTGGGATATGTAAACATGGGTAGTAGTCAAATTTTTTCATGAATACAAAATTTTTCCCATGCCTACTTATAAAAGGCCTCCTCTATTAATCACGTGTTCAAACATCTTTAGAAATTTGGATCATCCCAACCCTACCCAAATGAACTTGAAAATTCACTCCCCACACCCTAGAGTTATCACTTTGGGATGAAATCCATCCATGAAATCCCTATAAAGAAAACAAAAAGTGTTACATGAAAAAGAGGTAACATTCTTCAATGCGCGTTTATGTTTCATTTCATTCTACACCCATTCAATTATTTTTTTTACAAGATTTTATAATTACATAAAAATCTCGAATATAATAACATGAAGTTAATTTATGATTTATATAGAAAAATATACAAAATTCCATTAAATTTGTAACAAAATTATCATTTGGGTGTGTGGCGGACTACCACCTCATGAAATTATGTTGTATGTTCTTGTTTTACCACCTATAATGGTTTTTAATTATGATGGAAACAATATTTTTATGTAATATATATTATATTTATGTTTATTCATACTTATGAAATATTTATATAACACATACCTTCATTAATACTATTTTTTTACATATGATAACATCGTTTGGGGATGTGTGGCTACCGCCACCATAGATCGACATGATACGATCGTACAATACAAGGAATAAAAGAACAATTTTATTAATAAAAATATGTGATAAAAATAAAATATATATTATATACATGAAATAATTAAATTTATAATTGTATAATATATCATTTTCAATGTAACCTTTTTCACAAAGTAAAAAGTAATAACGTCAATACTGGACAAGTGGACTACCGCCTCCTCGATGAGATGTGATTCATTTTAAATAATAGTAATTACATATATATTAATATATTATTAAATAAAATTTTCTTCATTATATAACTATCATTATGGAAAGATACATTCTACTTAACTTTATTCCAAGAAGATCATTGAAAATGAAATCATTAATCATGCATGTATACGACATACAGTCTCTATGATTGTAATGTTGGTTGATTTTTCATTACAATAATTCATGAATGGTTTAAAAATAATAATTTATTTATAAATATGACAATTATTTTCTGATTATTATTCAGTATAGTATTAAATAATTTCCTTATTGACTATATTTGACCTATCAAAGTCAGTTTTCACACATAAACCGAATATGGGAAAAACATCTCACGTAAACATTATTTTTTATGTAATAGTATATAAAAATTTCATAAGTTAAATAAAACATATAATAAGCATGGAAATTGTTTTGAAGAAATTAAATAATTAAAATATTACTATTAATTTGTAATATATATATATAATAAACAAGAAAATTGTACTCAAGGTGAGGGGATTCATCTAAATTTACATTCCATTGTGACTTATATGGTATTATACAACAATTTATTTGTATATGGTGTATCTACCGACCTATAACTTTTTATATTTTGTGTTTCAATTATTCAATGATGTTCAATATTTAAATTATTTTTATTATTTCGTGAATCTCATGATTCAAAAGATACTCAAGTATTAAGGGATTTCAAAATTAATTTTTCATTCTTTGTGAGAAACATATATTTCATTGATTGTGTTTTTCAAATAATATGTGTGAAATGACATATGATTTTTTTATACTTAAATTACAATATTATATTTTGTACCTACATTTTTCATACATATTTATTTAATTTACTTATTCTTACTCCAATGATATGATTTTTGTAAGGGTTTTTCTCATCTCACTTTTATTTCGATGATATATTTTCTATATTCACAACTTATTTTTGTTGCGTGGTGTATATAATACACATGAATATATTTTATGATTTTTATCCATAAATTCATAGGGTTTTACTGTAACATCCCAGGTAAATAAAGAATAATACAATTTCATATTAATTAATATTTTTGAATTAAATATTAATTTTACTTTAAAGGGGTTGCTATGTTCAATAGCGTTCCCGATACACAACAACACGTTTCTTTGAAATCATTCATTGCACAGTAATAATATAATAATATTATTTTAAATGGTATTTAACATATAGTAATTGTATTGGTGGGAATGAATAGAAATTACTAAAATATTATTATATAGGTTTTTTAAATGTTTTTACATTTATCCAATAAAAGATAAATGCATAAAATACGAAAAAAATTCAATTTTAAGCATAAATACTCTAATATTCACTAAAGGGTCGATTTATCACCTTTTGATGGAGAAACCTCTTTAAAAATAGTTTCTGTAACTCTTATAAATTATATTGGACCAAATGAAATCCTTATTTAGATTTGGGACATCAAAATTTACATTGGGTATGTTTTTGTTATTTCTCTGATAAAGTTCATTTTTATTGAATAGGTGAGAAATGTTGTATTTTAATTCAAAACATCTTTTTAATATAATTTATTTATATTATTATATTATCTTTTGAATTTTTTTAAGTGAAATTAGAATATATTTTTACCATTTAATTCAATGGTGGTCATTGGAATTAATTTCACTTTGAAATTGGTCTTAAACTAGTGTCAATCTTTTGATATATATTTTTTCGTAAAAACACTCTATTTGTTTTGACAACAGGAATTAATTATTAAATTAATTTATGAAACTTATATGTTTTTAATTTTTTAAAATAGACATAATTTTTTAATTTAGAATATCAAATATAGCTTCGGGTGAATATTTGGTATTTTTCTGAAAAACATTAATTTTTGATGAATAGTGAAACAACTGTGTGGTAGTTAAAAAACTGATTTTTTATTTAAATGAAACTTTACCACTTCTGTGAATTAAATTTCAAAAATCCTACATACATGGTTGTAATTAGTATGTAAAATGTGGTTCAATGGGATGAAAATAATTTTTTTGGTGAATAGTAACTTTTAAGTTTTATTAAATGTGATTAAAGGTAATTAGTGTAATTTAAGGTAAAAATAATGTTTTAATAATATGAAATTACCTTCAAACATTTCCTACTATTATTTTATGAGTCATGGAGGACCAATAAAATCCATGGGTCAACTTGGGGACCCCATGGAGCCACATGGGTAAGAAAATGACATTCATAACTTTATATTTAAAGTTAAAATAAAAATGTCCCAAACATGAATTGATTTACTAAAACAATTTTTTATGGGGTTATAAAAGTCATATTTTTTACTATAAATATTCATTAGAAATCTAAAAGGATAGCCTACATCATTATTTTTTTTTTATAATTTTTAGACATTAAATAAATAAATTTATTTATGACACCATGATGATGTTGCAATTACCTCATTAATGAATGATTTAAATAAAATGAAAAGATAAGGTAAAATATAAAAATTACACTTGTCAAAAACCAAATGGGTGAGTGGATTTCAATCCCTTATCACCTTATCCTCGAAATATATCTTTTTGGGACCTTTAAAATCTGAAAAAAAAAATATTTTATAATAAAGTATCATTTTATAACATTCCAAGAGTGCCCCTCCTCCATCTTATAAAAGGCCCCCAACTCTACCCCCTTACCCACACCTCTCAAGCCTTTGGCTCAACCAAACTCTGCTCATTTTATCTCTCCACATCCCTATCCTTATCCTAGAAGCCTTACCTTATGCATAAAGCTCTTCGAGAGACCCTTTTGGTTCAAACCAAATAGAGTTACCTGATTTAAAGGTAATATCTTCTCTTATGTCCTTTTGTTTTATGTTTCTTCTCCAACCCCTTAACTATTTTTATTCCTGTATTTTTTAAAAAAACCAGTATATTCAATATATTAGGATTTTTTTATTAGAATTATTCTAGCTACACTTACACACACTTCCATCTAATGGTTAATGAACATATTGTTTCTTTGGATGGCGAATTACTACCTCACGAAACGATGATTGTTCAATCTTCTCTTAACACCTTTAATGGTGGCCATTATGATGTCACAGTATTTATATATGATATATTATATACTTATTCCTTCTATATTCTTCTGTATTTTATATTCAAAATAGACCTTTATGCTTTTCATGTTGTTTAAATGAGATAATTTCATCTGAGGAAGTGTGGACTACTGCCCCCTCAAGTGATATAACTCGTTCATGCCAATAATGGAATTTATAAATAATGTAACTAATGAACATGTGTTAAATGTATAACATATATATTATACTATAATTTTAATATATATTTTTCTCATTTAGTTTTAATTCCTTTAATATGAAATAGAAATGAATGTAGCGTGCATGCGTACGTACGGCTTACCGTCTCCATGAATGGTGCATTTCATTTCTTACCTCTAAATGTTATGTACTATTATAAATACATGAATATCCTGGATATATATGATATATATGATATCCAAATAATGAATATCATTCTGGATATAATGAACCTTTGACCACATGAACAACATGTTATTGTAATAAGTCCATTTTTGACTTAGGTACCAAATATCGACAAAATGAACTTTATTAACTTAAATGATTACATAATGTTTATAACATGGAAATAAGTGATATTATAGGAATAATAATCTTGATAAAGGTTCTTAAGTAAGTATAAATTAACAATAGTTTGTTATTCGGGAGATTAAAGAGAAATCGAGTCAAGTCGGACATGAGGTAAGGGACTTCGTCTCAATCTCCTTTCATTGAGGCATATTTTATTCTAATACAAGACTTTATTTTATACAGTGTATAATCCCCTTCGACTTTTAATTTTATTCAAATGTAATTATTTCTCTATGAAGCGTTTTAAAAAATGACAAAAATTATATTTATTTTTAACGTACGCGGTGACAACGGCCTTTTCGCCGCCGCGAGTATTATTTGATCTATTGATTTCTCAAGAAGACGTAATGTTTTTAACAGTAAATAGATACATATACTCTTTTATGTATTTTGGTTTTGAAAATGGATTTGTTATGTCAATATATTTATGTTTTATATTGTGATTGAAATGTGGAAATGTTCTCATTCATTTATAATTGTTTTATGTGTAATGATTTTATAATGGTACTTAGACATTTGACGTGTGGTTACATGATAAACCAAATGACGGGTGGTGTCGTGAATACCAGGATGGGTGGTTACGTTATAACCTCCAATGTATTGGGTATGGAAGTTGGCTGTATAGCTATTCTATTTAGTGATATGTGTGGAAGTCGATCGTATGGTTATTCCATTTAAGTATACATATATCCCCAGTTACCTTTATACGTTATGTGTTCTTTATAGGTTTTTATGGTAATATTTTGTTACAAAGGGGTAGGTAATGATCTTTTATTCATTGAAGAGTATTTACTACTTCATAAAGGCAAAAAGTATTACTTTGATAAATTATTCATGGTTTACTTGTTGTTTTGAAAAACTAACATTTTTCCTTCTTTGTGTATCCCTTACTGAGATTTTTATGCTCATCCCAATATTTTTTGAAATGGTTTTCACAGGACATAATATGGAATAGGGTCAAGGATGGGATCAATGAAATGTCATGTTGTCTTAATCATGGAATTAGACAGGACTCTTTTTTAAAGAGTTCATGTTTTGTAATAAAAAAAGGAAACTATGTAGAAGTGTCTACTTTGTAATCTTTTGATATGTAAATGTTATGTCCTAATTCTCTAAAACTATAAATCTGAAAAGATCCTCAATGTGAATTATTGATTTAATTCAATATTAAGTAATTTTTAAGGTCAAGTCCTTATAGTTGGTATCAGAGGTCAGTTTACGCAACTTTAGCAGTTAGAAAAATTGTTAAATTTATGTCCATAAATTAATTTATGGTATGATTTAAATGATATAGAATTTAAAGATTATCATGTTGATTCGCCTAATATATTTATGTGTTCAGAATGGTTTTTCGCCGAGGAAACAGGGTTGCTATGTTGGGACATCATCAAGAGGAAGACAACCTTCCAAATCAGCAACCTGAGATGGTTGGAATCGGAACTGAACAGTTTGTTGTAGTGATTGCACAGTTGACTCAGGATATAAATGCTGGTGGTATCCATGCAGGAGATCAGCCAGATTAACTGCAGAGGAACATGTCAGTGGTGGAACATTTCATTAGGCAACATCCCCCATCATTCAGAGAAACATCTGACGCTGTGCTTGATGAAGTGTGGATTAAAACACAGGAGAAGATTTTTGATGTCATGGGTTGTTCAGAACATCAAAAGGTTAGTCTTGTTGTTTACTGTTTTAATGGTGAAGCTGATCAGTGGTGGTCGATGGTGAAAAATATCAGGGATAGTGATGAGATTGATGATCTTCACTGGGATAAATTTCAAAGGTATGTTTCTTGAGAAATATTTTCCAAAGGTGGTTCATCTTAGGATGGAAAAACAATTCCTAGAATTTATGTAGGAGAATGAATTAGTGGCTGCTTATGAAGAAAAGTTCACTCTACTGTCAAGGTATGCTCCAAATTTCATACGAGATCTTGATAGTAAAATCATCCATATTTACTTAGGGTTAAAGTCAAATTATCGAAGGGCTTTAGCTTCTCATGAGTTCAAAAGATATGAAAAACTTGTCCGATGTGCGGAGAAGGTGGAAATGGATTTTTCCGATGATCAGGTGTTCTTTGAAAAAAAACATAATAAAAAGTCCAGTTGGAAGGAAAAGGGAATGAATTCATCAAAGAATCCAGGAGGTAAGAAAACCAAATATCCATCCTATGAGAAGTGTGGTAAAATGAATCCTGGAGAATGTTTATCTATGTCTTGAAAGTGCTTTCAGTGTGGTAAGTCTGGTCATATTACTCGTAACTGTAAGTAAGATGATCAAGAAGGAAATAATAATCCAGCTCTAATATATGTTATGTGTAATGAAATGGGTCATTATGAAAATGAGTGCCTAACGAAGAAGTCAACTCAGGGAAAGTTTCCAGACTACAAGAAGAAAGGGGTGGTGAAATCCTTTGAAACTACATCAGCAGATGTTGGGCCATCGAATGAAGTAGTATCAGGTACATTGTTTGTTTGTTCAGATTATGTCAATGTGTTGTTTGATTCAGGTTCTACACATTCTTTCATTTCTGAAAAGTTTTCTAGTAAATTAGGAATTCCATCTCAAGATATGAATCCCGAACTTATGGTAAAAACACCTGGAGGAAACTTTGAGAAAAAAAGAAATTATAAGAACCTTTCTATCCTTGTTTACGGAAAAAATCTACCTGCAAACCTTGTTGTTTTGCCTCTAGTAGAGTTTGATGTTATTTTGGGAATTGATTGGATTTCTGTTTATCTTGATATGATTGACTGCAGAGATAAAGAGGTTTTTTTTTAGAATGATTTTCATTTTTTGTAAAAGAATGAACCCATGCTTTTGATTACATATCTAGAAGTTGAGAAACTAGTAAAATATGTAAATGAATTTTACCTTGCACATATTGTTTAAAACAAAGGAACTATTTAGATTAATGATGTGCTAGTGGTAAATGAGTATCTTGATGTTTTTCCTGATGAGTTTCCTAGTATTATACATGATCGGGAATTTGAATTTACTGTTGACTTAGTTCCTGATTCTAAGACAATTTCAAAACCCCCTTATCGAATAGCTCATGTTGAACTTTTAGAGTTAAAGACGTAATTTCAAGAGTTATTTGATAAAGGTTTCATTCGACCTAGCACATCTCTATGGGGTGCTCATGTATTTTTTGTTAAAAAGAAATATTGTTCAATGAGACATTGCAATGATTATATAGCATTTAATAACATCATTATTAATAACATGTATCCTTTTCCTCATATCAATGATTTGTTTGATCAGCTCCATGGAGCTCAATATTTTTCAAATATTGACTTGAGGTCAGGGTACCATCAGTTGAAAGTAAAATAAGAAGATGTTCTGAAGACTGTGTTTCATACCATATATGGCCATTATGAATTTCTATTTATGCATTTTGGGTTAACCAACGCACATGTTGTATTCATGGACCTTATGAATGGAATTTTCCATGAGTTCTTAGATAAGTTTGTGGTTGTTTTCATTGATGATATTTTGGAGTTTTCTAAAAGTAAAGAGGAGCATGAAATTCATTTAAGGGTTATCTTGAAAACATTAAAAGAAAAGAAACTATATGGAAAATTCAGCAAGTGTAAGTTTTGTTTACAAAAAATTTCCTTCATTGCTCACATTGTTTCAAAAATTGGCATAACTGTTGATCCTGCTAAAACAAAAGTTGTTGAAGAATGGCCAATACCAACAAATATAACTCTGATATGTAGTTTTCATGGTTTGGGTGGTTATTACCAGAGGATTGTTGAAACATTTTCACGGTTATCTTTTCTGATGAATATGTTAACTCGAAAAGGTGTTAAGTTCATCTGGACAAAAGAATGTTATGATTGTTTTCAGGATTTGAAAAAAAGATTGGTGAATACTCTAGTTATGGAACATCCTTCTAGAAATGGTGAGTTTGTTATCTACAGTGATGCTTCATTGAAGGGACTTGGTTGTGTCCTTATGCAGAATGATCAGGTAATTGATTATGCTTTACGTCAACTGAAAACTCATGAGTTAAATTACCCTACACATGATTTGGAATTAGTTGTTGTTGTTTTTGGTCTAAAAATTTGGAGGCATCATTTGAATGGAGTAAAGTGTGAAATATATACCGATCACAAATGTTTAAAGTATATTTTCACTCAGAATGAATTGAACCTGAGACAGAGGAGATGGATGGAATTAATCAAGGATTATGATTGTACAATTCATTTCCATCTTGGAAAAGAAAATAAAGTGGCAGATGCTTTGAGTCGAAAAAGTAATGCTTCATTTAACATGCTATGTTTGGAATGAGATCCATTTGTTTTTGATTTGATGAACTCTAGAATAGAAGTTGTTGGTGCAAGAAGTTCTTCTTTTTTGATCCAGGTGTTAGTGAGATCATCTCTATCAGATAGAATTATGAAAGCGCAGAAGAAATACAGTGGGTTGTAGAAAAAGGTAGATCTGGTTCAGAAGTGTAAGTTGCCTGAATTTAACATTGATAATGATTGTGATTTGAGGTTTGGGAGGAGATTATGTGTGCCTTGTGATTCACAGTTGAAGAATGAGTTGTTAAGTGAGGCTCATAGTTCCCCGTTTTTAGTTCATCATGGTAGTAATAAGATGTATAGAGATCTGCGGGAGTATTACTAGTGGGATGGAATGAAAAGAGATATTGATTCTTTTATTGTGAAGTTTTTGACTTCTCAGTAGGTTAAAGCAAAGAAAAAGTTGCCGAAAGGGATGCTTCAGTCTTTACCGGTGCCAGAGTGGAAATGGGAAAATATATCCTTGTACTTCGTTGTGGGATTACCAAAGACATCTCGAGGAAATATTGTAATCTAGGTTATAGTTGATCGATTGAGTAAATATACTCATTTCCTTCCTATTCGTGATACTTAGACTCTAGATCAACTTGATCGGTTGTATGTTAAAGAGATAGTCAAGTTTCATGGAATTCCCCTCTTCATTGTATCTGATCATGATCCTAGGTTTACTTTTAACTTTTAGAAATCCCTTAATATGTCGTTGGGTACTGAATTAAATTTTAGTATAGCTTTTCATCCGCAATCATATGGGTATTCAGAATGAAAAATTCAAACCATGGAGGATATGTTAAGTTCTTGCACGATGGATTACCAGGAAAGTTGGGACCAACATCATTCTTTGGTTGAATTTTCATATAACAACAGTTTTCATTCCAGTATACAGATGGCTCTGTTTGAAGCATTATATGGTAAACGGTGTCGAACTCCAACTTTTTGGGATGATGTATCGGAAAGGAAGCTGATGGGAATAGAATCAATAGAATATATGGCATAAAAAGTTCAGTTGATTCAGAAGCACATGAGAACATTTCAAAATTACCAGAAAAGTTATATGGATAATCGGAGGAAGGATCTATCTTTCGAGGTAGGTGATCTTGTTTTTCTCAAAGTTTATCCACAGAAAAGTGTGATGCATTTTGGAAATAAGGTAAAATTGAGTCCGAGGTTCATTGGACCTCATGAAATCCTAGAGAAAGTTGGATCAGTTGCATAAAGAGTGGAATTACCTCCAATTTTGTCTTAGGTACACAATGTTTTTCATGTTTTGATATTGAGAAAGTATATGCCAGATCCATCTCATTTTTTCAGCCTAGAGGTAGTTCAGTTGGAAGAGAACTTATCTTATGATGAAAACCTAGTCCAGATTCTTGACCGAAGAGAGAAAGTGTTGGGAAATAAGGTAATTTATCAGGTGATGGTTTTATGCAAAAACAATATGGTTAAAGAGGCAACGTGGGAATCTGAAAAATCCATGAGGGATAAATACCCCCCACTTATTTTGATAAGTGAATAAAATTGTGACGACACAATTCCCAAAAGGGGGGAAGGATGTAATATCCCAGGTAAATAAAGAATAATAATTTTTCATATTTATCAATATTTGTGAATTAAATATTAATTTTACTTTAAATGGGTTTCTATGTTCGATAGGGTACCCAATACGAAACAATGAGTTTCATTGAAATTTTACGTTACACACTAATAATATAATAATACTATTTTAAATGGTAGTTAACACGTAGCTGTTGTATTAGTGGTAATGAATATAAATAACTAAAATATGATTGTATGTGTTTTTTAAATGTTTTTACATTTATCCAATAAATTATAAAGGCTTAAAATAAGAAAATAAATCAATTTTAAGCATAAATACTCTAATATTCACAAAAGGTCGATTTATCGCCATTTGATGGAAAAACCCCTTTAAAAATACTTCTGGTACCTTTTATAAATTCTATTGTACCAAATTAAATCCTTCTATAGAATCAGGACATCAAATTTTACTTTTTGTATGTTTTTGTTATTTTTCTGATAAAGTTCATTTTTAATGAATAAGTGAAAAATGTTTATTTTAATTCAAAACCTCATTTTAATCTAATTTATTTATATGATTAGATTATATTTTGAATTGGTTTGAAAGTTAAATTACAATATATTTTTACCATTTAATCCAATGGTGGTCATTGGAATTAATTTCACTTTGAAATTGGACTTAAACTACTGTCAATCTTTTGATATATATTGTTTCTTAAAAACACGGTATTTGTTTTCACAACATGAATTAATTATTAAATTAATTAATTCAACTTATATGTTTTTAATTTCTTAAAATAGAACTCATTTTTGAATTTGGAAAATCAAATATAGCTTAGGGTGAATTTTTGGTATTTTTCTTAAAAACATCAATTTTTGATGAATAGTGAAACCACTCAGTGGTAGTTAAAAAACAGATTTTTCGTTTAAATGAAACATACCACTTCTGTGATTTGAATTTCAAAAATTTTACATACATGGTTGTCATTCGTAAGTAAAAATTGGTTCAATGGGATGAACATAATTTTTTGGTGAATAGTAACTTTTAAGTTTTATTAATCGCGATTAAAGGTAATTAGTGTAATTTTAGGAAAAAATAATGTTTTAATAATAAGAAATTACCATGAAACATGTGCAACATTTAATAGATGTGTTTTGGATGACCAATATTATCCATGGGTCATCTTGGGGACCCCATGGATCCACTTGGGTAAGAAAATGACATTAATGACTTTTTATTTAATGTTAAAATTAAGATGTCACAAACATGTATTGTTTTACTAAAACAATTTTTACATGGGATTATAAAAATCATATTTTACTATAAATATTCATTAGAAATATAAATATATTTTCTACATCATTATATTTTTTTTATAATTTTTAGACACTAAATAAATAAATTTATTTATGACACCATGATGATGTAGCGATTACCTCATTAATGAACGATTTAAATAAAATTAAAAGTTAAGATAAAATATAAGACATAAAAGTGTCAAAAACCTATTGGATGGATGTATTTAGAACCCTTATCACCATATCCTAGAAATATATCTTTTTGGGACCTTTAAAATGTGAAAAAAAATCAATTTATAATAAAGTAATATTTTATAATATTCCAAGAGTTCCCCTCCTCCCTCTTATAAAAGGCCCCCACCTCTACCAACTTACCCACACCTCTCAAGCCTTTGGATTGACCAAACTCTGCTCATTTTATCTCTCCACATACCTCTCATCATCCTAGAATCCATACCATAGGCATAAATCTCTTCAAAAAACCCTTTTGGTTCAATCCAATGGGAGTTACCCAATTGAATGGTAATGTCTTCTCTTATGTCCTTTTGTTTTATTTTTCTTCTCCAACCCGCTAAACTGTTTTTATTAATTTATTTTGTGACAACAATAGTATATTAAATATACTAGGATGTTTTTATGATAAGTATTCGATTTACACTTACACAAACTTCCATATAATGGTTAAATAACATATTGTTTCTTTGGATGGCGAATTACTACCTGACGAAACGATGATTTTTCAATCTTCTCTTAACATATTTCATGGTGGCCATTATGATGTCAATGTATTTATATATGATATATAATATATTTATTCCCTCTGTATGCTTCTTTATTTTATATTTAAAACATACCATTATGTTTTTCAGGTTGTGCAAATGCGATAATTTCATCTGTGGAAGTGTGGACTACTGCCCCCTCAAGTGATGTGACTCGTTTATGCCAAACATGGAATTTATAAAGAAGGTAATTGATGAAATTATGTTAAATATATAACATATATATTATACTATAATTATAATATATATTTCTCATTTAGTTTTAATTCCTTTAATACGAAATAGAAATGAAAGTAGCATTCATGAGTACATACAGCTTACCGTCTCCATGAACGATGCATTTCATTTCTTACCTCTAAATTTTATGTACTATTATAAATACATGTATATGCTGGATATATATGATATATATGATTTCCAAATCATGAATATCATTCTGTATATAATGAACCTTTGACCACATGAACAACATGTAATTGTAAGATGTCCATTTTTGACTTAAGTACCAAATATTGAAAAAACTAACATTATTAAATTAAATGATTACATAATGTTTATAACCTGGAAATAAGTGATATAAAAGGAATAATAAGCTTGAAAATGTTTTTTAATAAATTATAAATTAACACTAGTTTATTATTCAGGAGATTAAAGAGCGATCGAGTCAAGTCGGACATGAGGTAAGGGACTTCATCTCAATCTCCTTTCATTAAGGCGTATTTTGTTCTAATACAAGACTTTCTTTTATACGGTGTATAAAACCCTATGAATTTTAATTTTATTAAAAAGGAATATTTTCTATAAGAAGAGTTTTACTAAATGACAAAAATTATGTTTCTTTTTAACTTACACAATGACAATGACCTTTCCGCCGCTGCAGGTATTATTTGATCTTTGGCTTCCTCAACAAGACATAATGTTTTCAAAAGTAAATAAATAACATATACTCTTTTATGTATTTTGGTATTTAAAATGGATTTGTTATGTCAATATATCTAATTGATATATTGTGATTTAAATTTGGAAATGTTCTCTTTCATTTATAATTGTTTTATGTGTTATGATTTTATAATGGTACTTGGACATTTGACAGGTGGTTATGAGATAAACCAAATGACGGGTGGTACCATGAATACCAGGACAGGTGGTTACGTTAGAACCTATAATGCATTGGGTATGGAATTCAGCCGTATGGCTATTCCATTTAGTGATATGTGTGGAAGTCGATCGTATGGTTATTTCATTTAAGTATGTTTATGTCTCAAGTTACTTTTATATGTTATGTGTTCTTTATATGTGTTTTATGGTAACCTTTTGGTTAAAAAAGGGTATGTAATGATCTTTTATTCAGTGAATAGTATTTACTACTTCATAAAGGTGAAAAGTATTACTTTGATAAAGTATTCAGGGTTTACTTGTTGTTTTGAAAAACTAACATTTTGCCTTCTTTGTGTATCCCTTACTGAGCTTTTTATGCTCGTCCCACGTTTTTTTGAAAATTTTTTCACAGGACATAATGTGGAATTGGGTCAAGGTTGGGATCAATTAAAAGTAATGTTGTCTTAAACATGGAACTATACATGACTCTTTTTTTCAAGAGTTCATTTTTTGTAATAAAAAAATGAAACTATGTAAAAGTGTCTACTTTGTAATCTTTTGACATGTAATAGTTATGTCCTAATTCTCTAAAACTCTAAACCTGAAAAGATCCTCAAAGTGAATTATTCATTTAATTCAATATTAAGTAAGGTTTAATTTTGGGTCCTTATATATACATATTTTTTTTAAATATCTCTATTTCAATGTATTTATGGTCCTAATTTTACACAAGTAGTAATGGATTTTTCCAAAAAATTCCCTTCTTTGAGACATTTTTTATATTATAAACCTATCTTCTATTATGAGGTGTGTATAATTGTTATTTTACTTGATATATAATGAAACCCATTATTATCATGAAATTATTAATTTCATTTCACTATATTCCTTTCATGGGGTGACTGAATCAAATTTCTCAATGTGGAATGAGACAATATGGAATGTCTAAAGATTATATTCCTCATGAATGTTTTTAATGATTTTTAAGGTTATTTATATTCATCAAATATGAAATATGTTGTTATTTATTACCCTAAATTGGGGGGTTTTTTATTGATATCATCCACATTCATGTTTTGGAGTAATTTTTTTGTTTCAATGAGACTGTTTTGAAACATGATTCATTTACATGGATTGATTATATACAAAAGAGATTATTATAGAACACAAATATATTCCTTGGGATAATCATTTTTCAACGATATTATTTTTAACTGATTTGTTATCCTAGGTTTATCCTTATTTTAAAGATATTTTAATGGAACTTGTTTATTTTTCAAGGGTTAATCATGTTTTGAAGAGATATTTTTGCACACCATTTCTATTGTATGGGTTAACCATGTTTCAAATATTTTTTTTTGGAATTTGTTTCTTTTACATGGGTTAATAATATTCAAAAATGAATATCTATTTTTAAATAAGTTATAATGAATTGTATATGTATTCAGTTCATGGACATTTTAAATGATGGGTGCACCTAGATAGCACTGGGTTAGCCTGTTATAGCATATATGATGGGTGTACCCAGATAGAGCTCTAATAGATTGGGTAATTATTAAATTAACCAGAAAATTATATTTCAAGTCATCTATAAGTTAATTCTAATTTATAAGAGTTCTATAATGGTTGAATTCGATTATGTTTCAAGATACCAACATTTTTTATATATGCATGCAGTGGCTTTAAAATGCTTCTATTGAATGAGATTGAAGTCACATGGCTCATTATTATTGACTCTGATGATTATTTACATTGAAATATATTCATATTTTATTATCTATCCTATTATTGGTATGATTTTCCTTTTTATTCACTCATGCACTTTGATTATTTCATCATGCCCTTATACACTCTTATGCTCATTAGTGACATTTAATTATTAATCTTTATGTTTAACCTTATATAGAATTTTAGATTACCCTTCTTATGTTTTATTTTGTATAGTTTTTATGAAAGATTTTGAATGATTTCTTCCTATGAATTAATTCAAATAGATGATTTTTATGACCTCATATGAAATAATAAAATCTATTTAAATGGGAGATTATGTTCAAATTTATGAACAAGTCATTTATGAGTCTAAGTTGACGTGGATTTTATGTCATTATTATTCATTATTATATAATACTCACAAACTAATATTTTTTACACTATTTAAGTGATATATGTTTTCATTTTTATATTTTAATTTTTAGCAGAAAAAATGTGGGTAATAATTATTGGCATTGAAAGAGAGAATGTGAAGTTAGGTACATTTGTACAAGATCAAGGATTGTGCTTATGGGATGTTAAATTTGTTATCAAAGGCCAGTTTAGATAACTTTATGGATTATAATTTTTTCTTATGAGGTTATATTAAGAGTTATGGACACCATTATAGGATAATAATATTATGGTTAATCACATGTTTGATGTTATAGAAAAATAATTTTTGATTTTAATTAGTAAAAATATTGAGGTTATTAATGACATGATTGTAGAAATTTTTTAGGATGAGATATTTTAAACAGCTATGATAAAAATGAATTCTTTTCGGGTGGAATTATTTTTCTTGTTTGATGAAAAAATAGAGAGTGTGTATACTCAGTTACAACCCATCGTATCTGGCTAGGTGGTGCGGCCAGAACCTATGACCGAATAATGGTAAGGGTTTTATGCACTATCACTAGATTGCATGATACTCTGGTTAAAAAGAAATTTTTTACATTTAAATATTATATTTATTATAAAAATATATAAGATTTTATTTTAGGAATAATGGTTGATTTACCATGGATGAGTATATGATCAATTCATTCCAATGCTTCAGTTTCAACCATTGTTTGGAATAGTTTGAATAATTATAAGGATTATTATTAATGAAATAATTTATTTTCAACTCTGGGTGTTACTATTTAATTTTGAGGAATAATGTATCAATTTATGGTTTAATAAATTTTTGAATTGTAATAATATGTACAGATTATTTTGTTTTTTAATGTCAAAATACATGTTAAATAACTTGATTATCACTGTTTTGGTTTTTTGGACTTTAAAAAATGATTTATGTGCTTCAAGAATTAAAGATCCGTCATGATTACTCATAATTTGGGGAAAAGTATGATATTTTGATTGAATTATTTTAAATGATTAAATTTTAAACAACAAGAATATATATTTTTATTTTCATTTTCTCTTGGTCTTGATAGTAAGATAATTCATTAACATTAGGAAAAAGGATCTCAATATAAAATGCCATCATGTTACAATAATTTTAATGATATAAATTAAAGTTTATACACCTCTTTGGATTTTGTTTTTTACTTAATTGATATCATGTTGACCATGTTATATATCGATCTTTATTAGTCAATGAAAATTAGTTTTCCCTTCTTAGTCTATATTTTAATTTGGAACAAATGTTCTCCCTTTTGGGGTGTTAGTTATTCTCAACATCCACTGAACATTATGATTATAACATTCCATTTTTAAATGGTTTTCTATTTAACTATTTTATTATTTTGTTTCAATAAATTTATTAGATAAATTTTATACATTTGATAATGATGTATGGTTTCGAGGGAGATAAACATTTTAAAGGGGTAGAATGTAACATACTGATATTTTATGAAATATATTGTAACAATTAAAATAATTTATTTAATTGATTATGTTACAAAGAATACATAATTTATCATTAATATCACTCAATTACATGTTTATATTGTGTTTCATGCCACATTATGTCTCTTTGAGGAATTATGTTACACAAATGTCTAAGACATACCAGTCAACAATATACCATTAATATAATTTATTTAACATTATATTAATTACATAGCCTTTGAAATGGTGGGAATGAATATGAATAAATATGTTACGAAACTATTGTTTTCAAATGTTGATAAAATTAATTCTTTGGTTACCGATTAATTTCAATTGAAAAAAAGTCCAACTGAATACAAAAGATGCATATAAATGAAAAATATTTTTATTACAACAATTTCATTTTAAATTGATAAATTAAATTAATCACTATTAGAGAAATATATCTATTGATTTTATATTCTATATATTTAATAAAATGTTTTAAAATTCATCCTATAAATTTTATATGGTTATGATAATAATAGAACCAATTGAAGCATAAAAATATTGTTATATTTAAATCTATATTTTACCTCATTGTAGTGAATCACTTTGATTAAATCTAATTTTACACAGAATAATTATTTTTGTTTTAATAAAAAACTAATTTTTAAAATATTATTATCAAAATTTAATTTGGTTTAATTTTTGGTATTTTTTTGGGAACATTCATATTTCGATAAATAATAAATGACACATAATTTTAATTGAAAAGTTGTATTTTTTAAACATTTATTCTCTTAATGAATATTTTTAATTGGTATTAATTTCTAATTAGATGTATTTTATGTCTATTAATCCATTGTAGGTCACTGTGAATCATTTCACTTTCTATATAGATATTAAATCATATCAAACTCTCAAACATTTTTACTTAAGAATCCTTCTTTATCATCTTGTTTGTGGGATTAATTTTAAATTATCTTCTTCCACATAAATGATTTTACTTTATAAAAATTTATTCCATATTCATAATCAATATATTTTAAAAATTTAAATAATTTAAAATTAGTTTTAGACCCAAATTATTAGTGAAGGTAATTTAAATTATTTATAGTGATTAATGAAAAATGAGTTTAATTAATTACTATGCATGGAAAATTTTGATTAAATATTACCTTACACTCGTATAAATATTATTTCCATAAAATATTTCAACAACTACACATATAAGGATCTAAAAATTTGAACTTTTAACCCTTTATCAACAAGTAAAACAAGGGGAGAATTCAAATCATTTTAATCATACCCAATGCGGACTTTTCTCCACTTATAGAAGTCATCCCCTCCGCCTCACTTATTCACACCTCTAAATATATTTTTATTGTCCAAAACATTCAAAAATAATCTCTCAAATTTCCTCTAATAACCTAATATTCAACATGTTAGGAATTAATATAACCACAAAATCCCTTTGGTAAAAAAACAAAAGGAGTTACCCAGAAAAGAGGTAACATTATTCAACAGGAATTTATATTTCATTTATTTATCCACCCATTAATTGATTCATATTACATTCTTATATAATAACATTAGTAACCAAAATATAAATAAATTCTTTAATGTTATTTGTTTTACCCACACCAACATAGACATTCATAAAATGCATAACGAAATTACTATTTTTGTGTACGAAGGACTATAGCCTCGTGAAATGATGTTATTAATTTTTTTGTAACCACATATCATGGTGGGAATTATAAATGAATAAATTTTTATATTATATTTATGTTTTATTACTACTTATTCTATTTTATATAACACATAAGTTCAATATTTCCATTTTTGTAAATATGATAATATCGCTTGAGGAATTGTGGACTATCACCTCCTCAAAGTGAGGTCATATGTTCAAAAATGATGTTGAATGTATTGTGGGTGGGTATAATAAAAAATTTGATATTAAGGAAATATAAATTATATTAATTAAATAATAACCTTTATAGATTTATGATATATAATTTTCATTATTACCCTTGTCACACACTAAGAAATTAATAACCTTGTTTGGGGACATGTGGACTACTACCTCTTCAGCACGATGTTATTCCTATTATATAAAAATAATTTTATGTAAAATTTATATGATTAAATAGAATAATTTTTATGATAGAATTATAATTTTTAAATATAAATGATACATACCTTCCATACATGATGATCACAAAAAAATGAGAATGTTGCTCATCTGTACGTTCGGCCAACCATCTCCATGATTATAACCATGGTTCATTTTTCATTAAAATAGTTAATTGATGGTACAAATGTAAAATTCATGTATAAATATGTTAATTGTTTTATTATTGTTTTTCTAAAGATTTTTATTTAATAACCACATTTACCACAGTCGACCTATCGATGTCAATTTTCATATATATGACGAATACGGTCAAAACATCCTTCTAAATCGTTATTGATTATGTAATTTTAACTCATTTATATGTGAAAATAAAAAACTAATATACATTGTAAAATTTTATTATGAATGTAAATAATTAACATATGTTTATTATTTATGATGATAGAGTTAAATCATGATAAAATTGACCCAATGTAAAGTTCTTCATCTCACTTTACATTCCATTGTGTCTTATTTTATACTATACACCTTGTTACTTTTATTTAGTGTATATAATTATTTCTGAGTAGTTACATCAGAAGTTTCATTTATATCATAATACTCACTATTTCAGTTGATGTTACTCTTCTACAAATCTCATGATTCAAATGCTACCCATTTAGTAAGGGATTTCGAAACTCATTTTCTATTCATTATGTTAAACTTCCAGGTCATTGATTATGTAATTCAATAATTATTTGTGAAATTAACTCTTATTGTTTTATAATATATTTTAAATACTATTTTCTGATTACAAAAAATTAGCACTTAATTATTTCATTGATTTATCTTCACTCCATTGATACAATTTTTATAATAGTTATTCTATTATCACTATTATTTTTGTGAGATATATTCATTATTAACCACTTATATTTGATGTGTGGTGTATATACTAGAAAATAATATATTTTCTGAATGTTGTCCTCATATTTTATGAGGTTTTTAATATCATGTTTATTATATCTCTTTCATTGTGTTTATGGTCTCAATGATACGCAAGTGATGATGGGTTTTTGTCACAATTTTAATTCTTTGACATGGTCGTTATGCTATAAAACTATCATCATTAATGAGGTATGTAAACTTCCACTATGAAATTATGTATCATGAATGTCCACATTCTCATGATATTCTATGTTTTATTTAACATTATTCCATTCATGGGGTTAATGATTATAATTTTTTAAAGTGGTATGGGACACTTTGGAATGTTTAAAGATTATTTTCTTCAAGAATATTTTAATGATATATAATGTAATTTGCAGTAAAAATCTAAAAGCATTGTTGGTTCTTATCATCGACGAGGGATATATTTTATTTATGTCATCCTAATTATTTTTTGGATGTATTTTGTTCATGTCAAATATATTATTGTGGCACACATGTCTTTTTCACTGGTTGATTATGTACAAAAGAGATTTTTCCAAAACCAACTTTTTTACAATGTGTTAATCATGTTTGGAAGAGATTATTCTATAACCCATTTATATTCAATGGATTAATCATGTTAAAAATATCTTTTTATAAAACGAATATCTTATTCAGGGGATTATAATGTTCTAACGATATTTTTTTAGAACCCATTACATTTTTATGGGTTACAATGCTTCAAAGAGATTGTGTTGGAACTTATGTTCTTTCCATGGGTTAATCATATTCTAAACAGAATAAATTTTGTATCAATTGGTTTTTATGAATTATCTATGTATTCGGTCCTTGGAAAATGAAATATATGGTTGAGCGTCGATAGCATCGGGTGAGCCTATTATATCTTATATAATGGTTGCACCCAGATAGTCCTTTGATACATAGGTTACGAATTAATTTCTCAATATAATTATATTATAATTCATTCATATGGTTGTCAAAAAACTTAACGGTAATTTAAGGGTTAGATTATGTGATTTTCCAAGAAAACAATATGTTTTATTTATTCTTGTTGTGGGTTTATAATGTTTATTGATGTCACATAGATTTGGAATATTGATTATGATGATTATTGTGTTTGTCATATTTTCATAATTTATGATCCAAATTTTCATTTATATTAGTTCATTAATGATTTGGTTACCCACTTGGAATATTCCATCATAACCTTTCACTCATATACATTAATGAAATTTAATTATTAATGCTTATGTATACCCTTTTTCAGCATCTCAGGTCACGCTTCTTATGTTTCCTTTTCCTAGGGTTTTAAATAATGAAATAAAATGATTTATTCATATAAAGTTCATCACAAATATGATTTTGATTACCTAATATGAAATAATATAATTTGGTTGAATGGGATATGATGTTAATCTCTATGAAGTAGTTATTTGTGCATCCATGTTGATGTCAATTGTTAATTTAAGAGTTTTTCCAAACTATCTAAACATTTATCCTAAAATATTATACAATATGTAAGTTATCGAGGTTTTATTTTTCATGTAGTAATGTTTATATGAAATTTTTGTGTAATAATTATCATCATTAAATCCAATAATGTAATGTTGTGGATTTTAGAACTAGATTCAGGACTGTGGTTCATGGGTTGTTATAGGTAGTTCTAGAACTATCCTAATTGGTTTCAATATTGTTAAAATAATTTTCAATGGAAAGGGGAAAATATTGTAAATAATAGCACGGAGAAGTTAGATTTGGATTAAAATCATCTCAAAAAATATTTCATGAGACAGCATTGAGTATTTTAGTTCTTTTTTATTATGATTTTTAACTTCTACCATATTTTTATTTTATTATGGTACTTACTTGTTAACATCAGTAATTAATTTTAATTAGAAAAATTACTATTTCCCTATTTATCTAATTTTATATTTCTTATTTAAATTTTTAATATAATTTTATAAAATAATATATCTACTAGTTGGAAATGTTTTTTGAAAAATAAATACAATTAATCCTAAAAAATAGTTTCATAAAAAGGTTGTTTTTAAGAAAATTATATACATGGTAAATTTTTCTTGGATACTTTTTTAATAGAATATATAGATTTATTACAAAAAATAAGATTCATATAGCTTTATTGAAATTTAAAAACTAAATATAATATTTAAAATAATTCATTAAAAAATTAAAATATATATATGTTTACAGAAGAAACATATTAAATTTTCCTATTAATATAAGACAATGTATATAGAACTAAAATGAATATTGAGAAATTAATCACCATATTATTTAAATAATTATTATATTGATTAAACATTGTTTTGTGATTTTTTATGAAAAAATCATAACGAGGGAAAAAGACTGGTGGTTTAAAAAATATTTTCACTAGTCACCAAAAAATAAATCATTTTTAAAAAATGAATAAAAATTTCTTAATATAACAACATTAATATGATTTAAAAATTGAATTTTACATGCCCCCCCCCCACAAAAATAATATCATCCACTACATTGAGAAATATATTAGATACTGAAAAAATTTAGACATTTCTACATCATAGATTATGAAGGATATGAGGTTTCTATTTCTAGTTTATTAGTTCTAAAATAGAAATTCAATAATCAGGTTGTAAGATCCCAAAAAAATACACTATTTTAAAAAAAATAGGAAAAAATATCCATTATAAGAAATAATAATGCTCCAATTTGATTCCCTCACATTTAGAAAAAATCATTATATATAGAATTTAATTATATATTGATGAAACATGAAACATATTTTGAACATCAATATTCCATAGAAGCATAACTGATCTGAAATAAAGGGCTAAAATTTTATCATGTTTTTTAGGAGAACCAATGTACCTAAGGATTATCTTATGCTTCAAACCAAATATAAAATCTCCATACAATGTTGAAATCTTCAAAATTATATGATCCTTAACCTAAAATTCCATTTTTTCATTTTATTATCATAAAACAATTTTGAATATATATTACTTTAATATGATCCATAATTTTCTATTCTTTAATATTAATTTTATAATGAAGATTGAGGCCAAATATCACTATTTTTTCATATTCTTCTAAACAATATATAGTTTATGATTTTTTCCCCATAAAATTAATCATATGGATCAATATGGATTCTTGAGTGGAAGTTTTGTTTTATACACATTATAGAAAATATAAATATTTATCCCACATACCTTTGAAACCAGGATAACAAGATCATATAATCATATAAGAATTTCTAATATAGGATTCAAAATTATCATAATTTTTAGGAATATATGTGATTCATAAATGTTTCTCATTATTGAGATCCCTTAGAAAAAATTTCTATGGTTCTATCATGGACCAAGGATCACAATCTAATATAATCACTAGAGATTCCCAATAAAACCTTATGATTTCATTGATATTAATACTTTAATGCCTCTCAATTTGTAGATAATATTGTATTTATGTAAAACTTAAAAAGTAAGATAGTCTATACTGTGCAATATTGGTTCTTTTATGGGTAGTTATTTGGGATTTCAGTGAAATATTCCATCATAGTATCTTCTATCTTCAATATCAGTATAGGAAAAGGTTATATGACTCCCTTAGGATATTATATTTCATCACCCAGCTATTAGAAGACTATGCATATAGGCATATAGTCCACAATTTCTCATTTCATAATATCAATGATGAAATGTTCTCTTAAATCCCTATATAAATTTTTTCAACCCAGGAGTGTATATAAATTTGAGTTTTATGCTTCATCTAGAATTTACCTCTTCAACAATAGCATAGATGGAATAAATGACCACTTCCCAAACATTAACACTCCAACCCTCTAAAAGAAATCTGTTTCGCATAATTTATTTCATTAATTATATTTATATGGTCATTTCAACTTTCTAGGAAATATATTCCTTCTCTAGTAAGGATGGTTTAACATTTTCAAAAAAATGAATATTGGATACCCTTTCATAAAAAACTCTCTATCTATATTTACTAGATCTTTGTATATATGATTATTATTAATCCTCACCATGTTCATAACTCCATAATCTCCCATACTTATCTCATTAGTAATACTATTAACATTCCTAGTTTTTTTTGTATCAAGAAATCATAGTCCTTGAGTATTTTAAACCATCTTTTATGCCTCAATTTGAGCACCTTTTAAGATAATATACACTTTAAACTCATGTTGTCAATATGTATATAATATCCCTAAACATAGGGATAGTGTCAACAAATTTTCAATGAAAATTTTATAGCTACTATCTAATGTTCACGTGTTCTTTAGTTTTGTTCAAGAATTTCATATTTCTTTGATGCATATGAAATCAAACTATAATTATATATATGGAAAAAAGTATGTTCTTCAATTAATCAATGTATATTGAAAAAATACCATTCATTTTGGAAGTGTTAATACCATTTCATTAATTATTATTCTATCCTTCACTTTAAAACATTCCTTTAATTCCATTGACCATGTGAATTTAACCCATTTACTTGTTATCAGGGATAATGGGTTCAAAAAAATCATGTACGAACCACTGATAGAATGATGATAAACAATAGAAACATCAAACTACATTTTTTTCATCAATGTCAGATATTATTTGACAATATTTTTAAGGGATGTATCAATAGACATTCCATCCTTGGATATAAACATTCAATGAAAAGAATCTTCATTTTTCTAAAATTCAAACATATTAAATTTCCCAAAAAAATAATTATTTTTTAGGGTATCTCTAATTATTTTCAAAATAAATATCATTCTATTCATACCTTTTAATGAATATAAGTATATCTTCAATGAAAACCACTAAAATTTTACCAGGATAATCCATAAATACATTATTAGTCATTTCTATAAATATGGAAGGTACATTGTAAATCCAAAATGAATTACCATAAACTCATATTGTATATACGTTGTTTGAAATTCCATATTTTGTATGATATCCTTCTACAACCATATATAATGATAACTATAAAATAGATAGATCATTGAAAATCATTGGGATCCTAGAATGTTTTCAAATAATATATAATCTACTATTATAGGATTATTTTTATTTATAGTAATAAAACATATATCTTTATAATCAATTCATATTCTCATAGACCTGTTTTTATTTTTTATAAATAATGATTGGGAATCATATGGTGAAACACTGGGGTGTTTAACTAATGTATTTCAATAGGAATTACATGGAATTAGTTAATTTTTATATAATTTGTATATACACTATACTAAGAATATCTTCCTTATCCATATATTGTGTTTGAGCTTCAAACCTAGTGATTTGAATTATCCACCACTAGTTTTTGACATCCCTCTTCAGATGGTAGACTTACCAGATGACATTTTCCTTTTAAATAATTAGAAAATTAAAAATAATATTCTATAGAGACATAATTCATTGTTCCTCTACCAATGGTTGAGTAGTAAAACTAAATGATATTGTTTTTCATTGTATGAAGTAGTCCAATACAGATACATCAGGTTGTGGACCACCAGGACTCTTTATGTGGGTGAGATTATTTTAAATAAACCACATAAAATTCCCCTATATGGTTATAATCATATTATCCTCACATTTTAATTAATTAATGTTTTCATTTAAAATATCCCCCGAAACCATTCCCCCGGTTAGTTTCCATATATCCATAATGTAATACACATAATTATCTCATCATATTGGATTATAAATTAGAATTCCTATTATATTTTCAAGAGTGTTCATCTAAAATATTTATGGTATTTCATATTACTTATGATATCTTACCAATTTTTATTTAAATATACTGGTAATGGTTCTTAAAAAACATTTTCTAACACCAACTGTAATAACCCAGACTCCAAAAAATTTGTAACCAATCATATATAATATTATTCGAATAGAATGCAACGGTTTGTACATGTTTTAACAACATGTTTGTATTGTAATAAAATATACATACATTAATTACATTTGAATTCCAAATTTAAATTTGTTACACATTGTGAGAAAATAGTTTTCTCTTCCATCATATCCATGAAAATTATAATGTTTTCTCAAATAGATTACATGGGGAGGTATCAAATTAATGGTGACACAATATTCTTAAAATGAGTTCAATATAGAAAAATATATCATAGAATAACTGATGATTAACTCATATGGAAGGTATAAATAAAAATAATTAATTCATAATCAATAGAAATTGAGAAATATCTATATCTAGGAAGATAAATAAAAATATGGATGAAAATAACCCTTATTCTCATATTGATGGAAAGAAAAATTTTGTACTTTCGAACATATTCTCACAACCTTGTGGAAATATACTATACTGATATGTTGGAAGGAATCCAAAAAAACCAAATCTCTTTTTTCTAATGAGACATGTTGACGAAATGAGATGCTATATAATTTTGCGCTCCTTGAATTACTTGATTATATTCAATTCATTCACTATAATATTCAATGAGAACATTTATACCCTTCACTAATTAAAATTAAATCTAAATAATATCATTGTTATTTATATACATCAAAATTAAAAAAATCCCTTATTTGATTGAATAATGTGGATTATTATGATACATAATATAATTAAAATATAATTCACAAGGTATCATCAATGTCACAGAAAGAACTATTATCAAATGAATATTTCCTTAGGGAAAATTAAATGTGTTGGGTTATACATGGATGATTTTATGCGGTTAAAATAGTATCCATTATTTGATAACCATGTAAATGGTAGGAAAATATCTCATCATAGTTTATAGTGAGTGTCTGAATTTAAAGAAAAAAATCACATGGGAGTTTTTATCATGGTGTGTGGACATCTTCCCACTCATCGTGAATCAATGGGATGATTATGTTAATGATCAAAAAAACATTTTTATGGTGATTACCCTTGGCCCATTTTTTCACTTTCAAATCAACATTACAGTATCATAAAATTGATTTACATTCAAGGAATCTACATAATCTTATGCTTTACCAAAACATAGGATGGACTGTCAACTATGGGAATGAAAGATTTTTACAGTAGATCTGAAGAAAAATGAATCAAATTTATATAATATATGCATAATAATAATGATATTTAAATCCATTATATTATATTCATAATATTTTAACTTTTCCTTAATAGCACTTTATTTAATGTAAAAATGAGAACTGTGGGGGAATATATCAGCATTCCTAATGAATGAAAATTGATATGAAATAAAATAAACAAATATTGAATAGGAAGAAATTATATCAAACCATCTTGAAATGGATAAATTCAAATTTATCTTAGAATTCAAGTAGTAGAATAATTTTAGGATATACTATCTCAAATATAAAGTATATACACCACATAAATAAAATAATAATTATAATACCAAACAAATCTAAAAGATAATATTTTATGATGAAAACCCCTTATCACTTTTACTAAATTACACATATTGGCATTAACTTCACTTATCAAAGTTATAGGTAACATAAATAGATAATTCACAATCATAATAATTTATATTTTAATTTATAATATTCGTTAATAGTCATTTTTTAGTTAAATTCTATCTATTTTCCAAAATTTTTGTTTATAATTTTTATTGTTTATACAAGTTTCATAATATTGTTCTCTATAATAATTCATATTCCTATTATAATCATTAATATGTCATTAATGTGACTTTTTGGTATGTTTTATGATTTTTTATTATGTTTAAAATTCACTTTATTAGTATTTTATTATCATCAATGAAGATGAAGTCGATAATAGACGTGTTTGTGAGATTATTTTCAGTAAAATGGTGTTTTCATAATTGATGAATTAAATATCTATATAACATCTCCGATGGAAAAATATTATTATATAATAATTTATAATTTATTTCTCAAGTAATCATGTTCCCATATTCATTAATAATAAAAATTCATTGTATTCTTCATGTAGTTGGTTTAATTGACCAAAATAACAACATACAATGATATAATAATTAATTTTGTTGTGGTTTTATTATAATATAATTATACCAAAAGAATAAGTATCCTATTTAGATTTTATTATATTTATAGATCATTATTATAAATTTTTTAGAACAAGTAATTGATATAAAAGTTTTAATGAATTTTAATGAAAGATGATCATCTTATAATGTTTGTCTTAATTGATTAAATTAAAGATGATCATTTATTGATAAATATCATTCATGGGTTATAAAATTTTTTATAACATAACATAATGATTTCATTAAATTTTTATTTTCACGATTAATCCATCCTATTAAATGACACAGATTTGTGGTGGTGAAAAATGTATTTCATTGGTCATGGTGGTGGAGTTATGCATATACGTACAAATAGTTATTTTATTTCTCATAATGGATGATTTTTATTTATAGAAAATGATTATATGACATATATGGTTTAATTAATTTATATAAATAATAATAATATCATTATTTTAGTGTTGACAAAATAAATTTTAATGATGATAATCAAGAAGAAAATACAAGTATTTGATAATACTCAAGTTGGGGACATTGAATTTTCCTTGTAATTCTACATGGAAATAGATGTTTTATATGAATAGATGGAGAAAATAATCGTTGTAACATTAGAGACAGTTCTATGAGGAGAGATATGTTAGAGTTTCCAGAAATAAATTTTAAGGGTTTCTATGTCTAGAACATGTGGTATAGTTACTATATTATAAGTGAATAAAAGGGATTTTTTTCAGTAACACTTTTATTTTCAATAATTATATATTACTATTAAATGGTAAATTTTCCACAAGTAGAAAAAATATGAATGTGAAGTTATTTTGAGTTAATACTCAAATATAAAACTTCTTTTGTTAAATATTTGAATGTTTTAGATTTTTCCCTTTATCTTTTTGACCTTTAACTCAGTTTTTTTACCTTTTAAATTGACATTAAACATTAGTAATTAATTATAATGCATAAAATTATGATTTCCCCATGTACATAATTTTTTGATTTTTTTTTTGAAAAACAATATCAACAAAAATGTATTAAATAGAAAATTTTTAATTATAAAATAAACAAATATATTCATGATAAAATACTTTTTTGAAAATAAAATTATAAATAATTATATTTATATATAATTATGATCTATCTTGAATTCTGATTTTAATTCCATAAATTTATTTATAAAATTAAAAATGAAATCTATCGGTATTTCAATAAAATCCAAAATAGAATGTCAAAATGATAATACTTGATTCAAATAAAAGACCGAAAATTGTTTTTTAAAATTAAATTTTAGTTAGTTTAGAAAATTTTGTAAATTGGATTAATAAGATCAAATAATATTTTAAAATAAATAATGTTATACCATTAATACTTATTTTAGTTTTTAAATAGTTTTCTATGATTAATATTATTCTTATAGAATAGTGGTGTTATAAGAGATGTGATTTTAACTAAAAATGAATCTTCACTATTCACATGAAAAACATAAATTTTGGAAAATTACCAAATTTTCATCAAAAGCTAATATTTTTATTGGTAAAAAAATGAATTTTATTTTGTAAAAAATATTGTCACATTCATAAATTAACCTTTTAAATTTAGTCAGGAATAAAGGCTTCCTAGAGTATCATAGAATTCAATATAGTGTTTACTTATTGTAGTATGGTCTTGGTTATTACAAAAAATATTATTATAAGGATTATAGTAGATTAAGGGATTATAGATATTGGATGTAGTGTGTTTAAGGGTGTTGTGAGAGTGGGTTCCATATACAAAACATGAAAAAAAGTATTTTAATATCTTTTATACATATTTATATACTATTATATTGTACATTCAACATGTGTAATATTACTATGGTTCCTAAAATATATGGTATGTCTGTAGATTATATTTCTAATTATATGATTATAGTTTTACCAGCTGAAATAAAATGTTCTCATTAATGTTATAAAAATAAAATTGAATTTTTTTTAGTCCAGATGGATTAGTAAAATGAGATATAGATGATTTTTCGTTATCACATGATGGATTATAAAAATAATCAAGAATTCTTCTACAGATTTTCCTACTAAGGGAACTCATATATATGAGATCATGACTATTAATATTCTAATAAAAGTAGAACAGGTTTTCGTTGTCATTGTTTGTTCTTACATACAAACAAAAGTATCTGTCAGTTGAACTAAGGTCATTGTCAATGTACATCTTTGATCATAAACACCATTTTAAATAGAGAACCAGGAATAATTTTTCTATCGATAAGTTATCTTGAAATTGGTGAAACATTAAAATTATGATATTCAATTAATTATCATTATTGAATTTTCACTTCCTTTATTAGGAAAAAAGATATCTATATCCATTTGATAGTGATGTTTTTAAATTTGAGGCCATATTACGAGAAGAAGTTTCCTTCCAATATGGTCTTAAGCATAAAAAAAATAAGGAATGGTTTATGATAGAAATTATTAATCTTTATTTATTAGATATCATGACAAAATTATATTACAATACAATGTTAGTATTTGTAAAAGGTTGATGTAATAATGAAATTTCCATATATCATTAGTGGGAATGATGTATTATTTTTCCCTTCACATTTTCAATGATTAGGAATCACACAAATCATGAAAAATGCATTGAGTGCCACAAAAAAAATTATTATATAAGATCCAACAAATTAAATGAACTGGTTTCTAGGAAGAAGTGGGATTCATGTTCACATGCATTTTAATTCTTGAGTGTGAATGATAAAAATAAATTAATCAATTTAATTCTATTATATTTTTTTAATTTTTAAAATAATAATTTAATTTATTATTAAATTAATGAATTTTTTTTTTTGGAAAAAATAATTGAATATGTGTAAAAAAATTAAAACATATTTTTAGTGAATGTGTTCTACTAAAAATATATATGATGTGTAGGTGGAGGTGATTTTTTATAATTCATCATATAATTATTTATAATTTTATATATATTCTATGGATTTTAAAGGTCATATATGGAAATCTTATTGATTAATTTGTGATATATTCATTCAGTTTATGTTGTTAGAATTTTCTATGGACTGAAATGAAATTTCATGAATTTAACATGGATATAAAAACATAGTTATGACCCAAAATAATTGAATAATCAAATTTGGAAACTAGATCTATTTTTGTTAATTTTAAATAATTTCTTGGTGATATAGTTAGAGTAAGAACAACGTTTACTCGATTCCCTTTATCTATTCATTTGAAGGAACATCTATTAATAAAATATAGATATTAATATGTTTTGATTTCCCATAATTTGACATTAATATTGGATCGTGATTAACTAAAGAATAAATAAAATGGTTGGAATACAGTGAAGGATATTATTTTATATTCACCAATATATCATATATAAATAATGAGAGACAACTTATGAGGTATTTAAAATAAATGAGGTATCGTTCCAACATGATTCGTTATACATATATGTTATATTCATTTGATCCAGTTTTAGGATCAGGAAATATCATGGAATATTTTATGGTTTATTAATCATTAATTGTTTTTTGAAAATATATATATTTTACACTTTCATCATATAATCTTTTGATTCAATTACTTTATTGAATAATAAAAAATTAAAAAAAATTACATGATGAGATAACATAAATATGTCTAGGAATAATGAGATGGGGATATTGAAAAATGAAATATTTGTGATTGGATAAATATCAATTCCAAGACAAGTTTTGATTCTATTATATGTAAATATGATGAATAAAACTATTATATTCCATACCATAATGAAAATGAAATAGAACTTTTTTTATGAAATACAAATTCAACAAATGAGATTAGGCTTTGAATGATGATATTTTTAAAGCATAATATTAAACAATTATACAATTTTGTGCTACTATAATATGTAAATATTAGAATAAAATAGTGTCCATGAATCTAGAGTGATTCAAGATAATTCCATATAGTACAATAGTGAAAATATCAAAAAAGGCATGGTGAAATTTTAGAACCCTGTTGATTCTCTTGTGAAAACATATAATATTTTTCAAGAATCAAAACACAACATTAATTATTCCCAAATTATATATATATATGAGTTGAAATATTTCCAAAAAATATTAATTTATTGTTAGTATGAGTAATCATTAATAAGTTATTTTGGTTTAGGTAGATTACAATATGAAAAAATATAAAATGTAGAAGATTATTATAATGATTCATCATTTCACATGATTAGTGAAAATAATCTCATTAAATAGAAGAAAATGTATTAAATATGGAATATTAATTTTAATATTTATAGATTAATAAATATTATTCCAGTTGGATGTAATAAAATATGTGAAATGAGTCTAAAATATTGTGATTTTCCCTTTATCCATGGGTTGAAATATAGTATCATGTGTGACTATACACATTTTTACAACGAGAATGTGGTAATTTTTCATAAGAGTGGATGTGTCAAAATGAATAAAGAGGATAAAAATAGTAAACAGAAAAGAATAGTGAAAAAGAGGAAATATATATCATACTTCTTATAATTAATATATTTTTTATCTGTGGATGGTGGAGGATAATTACAAATACAATAGAAAACATGGGAATTTCGGTTAAATAAACATGATTAGAACAATAAAATAAGAAGTTGAGATAAATATTTAAAAAATGAATTTAAAAAAAATTAATACTTATGATGTTCTTCTAAAATAAAAAATTGTTAATATGAGTAGTAATAGGTTGAAGATCTAAAAATAATAACCCTCTTGAGTTGGCATACTCATATTTCTGTGTAATATGGGGCTTGATATCAAATAAAATATATATATTTTCACCCATATTATAAATGGTTAATCTTATTCTTTATGTTTTTTTCATCATGAAAAAGAATCTTTCGATATCTATATAAAAAAAATTATGCAGATTAAAAATAAAATTATATCTTTTATCAAAATATTTAAAAATGGTAATTGATAATAATAAAATAATAATGATTTCATGAAATATATTTAGAATCATGAGATAATTAATTAATATAGGAATCTATAAAAATAAATCCATAGGGGACTAGTTCACTTGATGATCTACTGTTTAGTGGACCAGAGGTTGACTATGTCATCAGATCAAGAAACCTCAAAATACATTTAAAGGTTCGATGCCAAAGAATATTTCAAAATTATGAATCATTTCATACCACAATAAATATTTAATAAGTATTACTTAAGATATGTTTTTAAAATTAATAATTTTAGGAAAATAATAATATATTTATTACCCCATTATATAAAAGAATAAGGAAATAAATTTTGGAATGTTTTACAAGATATTTGATATGGAAATTGTTTGTAGATATAGAATATGTGGAATAAGATATCTATGTTACAAAATAGTTTTGAGGATTATAGTCGATAAAATTATTTTGATTGTCTATAAAAAATCATAATGACATTGTAATAATAAATATATTTCTAAGACCAATAATGAATGAGATTGTATTGTGGGATCTATTTAGATGTATATGATGATGATAAAATTATATGAGATGTTTTTTATATTTTTATTGATGTTTATTCTCTATATAAAGGAGAAAATTTCATTACTTCACTTTTAAAACATATTGTGACTAAAAACCTGGAGATTATAAAAATTCTTTTCAAAAAAATAACTATGAGAAATTTTCATCATTCCAATTTTTTAGTTTAACATAAAAAATGGTAAATCATGGAAATAAAAGTATTGGATAAAAATTATGAGTCAATAACTCAATTCAATTGATTAGAATTACATAAGGAAATTTATATAGTATCTTAATGACAATAATGTTAAAAAGATGAAATGGGTTTCTTTAAATTTTCTCAATGATAAAGGAGAATTATCTTGGAATAATGTCTGTTTGGTATACATGGGATACTATAAAAATATGTATATACAATTTACGATAACAAATCCATTGTTACAATTAATTAAATGGTCCGAATTTTTCTTGAGATCGGTTCTAAATGAAACTATAATGTGTTCCAAAGGTAAAATATTTCCTCACTATAAAATAATAAATTTGAGTAGGATAATTACAATGATTGACATGATGGTTTTACACATGATGGTGATTATTCTTGAGCTTTTTAGCATTATAACGATTCACATGGGATTTATAATATACCATACATATGGAAATATTTTTTGTACACTATATTATATAGATATAATTTTAAATTATTTGACATGTATATAAATTCATATGTAATGGTAGATAACATATATGTACTCATACTATTTTTTTTTGTAGATGAAATAATTTTCTAAACATAGGAAGAAAAAATATGTCGTTATTAATTCCCATATGATAATACATAGTAAGATATAAATTATTTGAAAAATTACATTCTATTTTTATTTCTTGTCAGGAAAAATAAATTATCTTTATCTATCTTGAAATATAAATATTTTTTTACAAATGATGATGATGTTTCTAATTAAATAATTCAAGGAATTAATTAGTCATGTAAAACATTGGAAAATATTTTTTATTTAATAATAAGATTGTATTCTTCATAATTATTAGTTATAAAGATTCGCAGGGAACCTAACACTATTGAAAAAAAATGAAAAAACGTATTCATTTATGTATTTAATATTTCTACATGAGTTTAAGGTCTACTTATGGATTCAAAAAATATATTACTAAGATATATATTACACCACATAAAATTTATTGTTAATAATATAATATATTATTATAAAGACACCTCATTTCACCATTATTTATTATCCCATGAATATTTTCCTAGAGAAAAGGAAAATTTAATGTCAACTGCTAGAAATTAATTATTTATCAGATGGAGGTGTATTCCCTTACAAGATATAAATCAAAATTTAGTAATATTTTAGAAAAACAAACATGTGTATGGTTTTTCACCATATGATACAATAAACATGTTTTGGATGGATTATTAAATTGAATATATGAGAGTGAATGTATGATACCCATTGACTATTAGGTGATACAATTAATATGTGATGATATTTACAAACAATATGGTATGAAAATTATGGTTTAATCATATCATGTTCATTTAGTATTCATAAAAGTTAAAGTGGAACCTAAATTTTTTTGTTAGAATAAGATTCAAAAAATGATAAATTTATAAAAATCTAGGTTAATCCAATTATTAAGGATACCACCACGTACTTTAGAGTGTTATTTGGAGGGGATTATCTCATTAATTCCTTATATTTTTAGTTAATTATTTCCCCTCATTCAATCAATTGAATTTTTTTCCATTGGGGAGAATTGTAATGGACTGCTTCCTATAATGGATAACAGACATTTTTCATTTAAAAGGTTGTGATTATTGGGGATAATAGAAGAATATTTTTACTTATATATAATGATAAAAGTTGATGGAAAATGAAAAGATGCAAATTTAGATATGTTATAACATATTTTTCCATTTTTCTAAAAATTATTTCATTATATCATAAAAAATCATATTAAAAACAATTTTTTTTTATTTTTGACATCTTCCCAATAACAATAATGGTATATATTGAAGAGTTAAAATTGATTGTAGAGAATAAATATCTCTCCTTAAAAAAATAGGGGTGAAGTAATATTTCTCATTTGAGACATAGTTAATATATCATTGATCATTACAATAGAAGTTGTAGAAATCTAAAAAACATCAAATTTACACTAAGATGATGTTTATATATTATTTATAAATTAAAATAATGATTTAACTTGTTTCATAATATTATTAATTTTTATGTTATGATTTATAATTATTAATTTTCTCTCATAACTAAAGGATAATGGATGATTTAGATGATTATTAAATTAGTGTATCATGAAATTGAATTATGCATTATTAAAAATAGAGGAACATGAGCATAGTGTGATACTCTAACAACACATTAGGTTAATGTAAATAGTAAATTTAAATTTAAATTTGAATATTAAAATAATTTCAACTAATTTTATAATGATATTTATTTGAGTAATAATAAGTTTTCCTTTGTAGGAATTATTTTTGTGTATTATTGACAATTTCATATAGTCTCTCAAAGTGGTGGGTAAATCCATCTGAATAAATATTACAGAATTCTTTTCTCATTCAAATGTACCTCTTAATAAAAAATCATATTCACCCATTTGGATGTATGGATATGATTATGAATTCAATAAATAGTACACCACTTATGAAGTAGTAAATAATCATAAAAAATAGAAAATTATAATATTTATACCGTTCATCCCAATATAAATGACTACATCTCTTATCAGCATCCATAATTGTTTTATTTAGCATAAACTCATCCTATTTAACTCAAATATGGCATGAAACCCATGTTTTTGTCACATTCCTCTAAGGGACGCATAATTCCTCTACTCTATATTCTTTCTTTATTATCTTATCTCATGTCATCAATTTCCTATGTGTCTTTCAATTTTATATACTTGATTAGATATATCCATGAATATGTTTGTATTTCAATGTTAGTAATAAAAAAACAAACTTCAAACCTCTCTAAATATAATATATGACTTAAAATAATATTTAAATTGATCCCAACTCATTTTATTTTAATAGTTAATTAATATTTATTAAGGTGGACATAATTTCATCCTTACATGAAAACGTCATTACATCTACTTGATACCAAAAGATAATAATGATCCTGGTTTGACTTATTGATTCATTAAATTAAGAGTTAGTTTCTCTTAATCTTATCTAAAATTACATATAGTCCACATTGAATCATATTACTTAATATTTTGAATGAATTAACTTGCTGTGGATTTATGTATTCATTATGGAGCATCCATATCAAATATAGAATCAAATAAATTTTCCCAATTTTATTTACCATGTGAAATTTTTTGTCCCAAAAAATCACATTATTTAGTGATTCAATGTAAAACACCAATATTTTATCACTATGTGTCTTTGAATTCATTATGAGTCAGTTTAGTTTATAGTATTTTCAAAATATTATCAACAATACTTTTTATATTGATTATTATATTCATGATGTGTAACATTATTCTATATGAGATCATATGAACATTAGGAAACATTTTATATAGATTCAATAACCATAACATAGATAAATCACCACATTATTATTATATTATTTGAAAAAAAAATAATTCCAATAAATTCCAAAATAGATCTAAAATTTCTGTGACACTCATCATGGTAAATATTATAACATCCAATGTATTTTTTGGATTATCTAAATTATATATATTAAAACCATTTATCACTATGGAAAGCAATACATTAATTCTCTAATGAGTGATCTCTTTTTCCAATAATTCATTTACCTAGTATTAATTCATAATTGGGCTTCAATTATATGTTCTTAGTCATCCTCCAATGAATTATAGTTCCTTGATTTTCTCAACTAGAAATATTTCATCAATAATAACACAGCAGCCCACTACTATACAATATCATTAATGATGTTCTGAAAATTAAAGATTCTATGTAACAGTATACTGTCATCAATATCCAAATGTTATTAGAAAACTAACATTCCATATTTTCATCATGGGGATGGGGTAGGCTAGCTGTCGGTCCATTGATCCTATCTTGGATAGTTTCAAGGGTAATTTATTTATGGAACTAAGAACACCCAATGGTTTCCAAACCCATATTTTCCTAAAGATATTTTTTCTAAGGGAAGGTGGTTATTCAGTAATAATTATATTCATTACTATGTACTTGTAATAGTTTATAGTATGGGATTCTTTTCTCATCATACTCATTTAAGGGCATATATTTCTTACTTCAGGTATCCCTTATAGATTTTTTATGTGTTCTTTAATTATTACTAATACTAGTTATAAAACATGTAATTGTTACATTTAAAAATTGATTATTTACTACTAATGTGACTTCAATGACATATTTGATTTATCATGTACACATGAACATAATTATGTATTAGTGGTTATAATATTTTAAATAATTCTTATACCATGATATTAGTTCAATGATTTATAGGAAATTTGTATATATTTATATTGTTATAATCAAGGACATTAAGGGTCTTCCTATATAATATTATAAATGAAATCAAATCTTGGGTAGTTCAGTACAACTTTACAGTACAAATCATACATTTTATGGTCATGTGAAAATGATTGATCTATGCAGTTAAATGTCATGCATTAATGAATGCTAAGTGAATTATTCATAGAAATTATTGGTGTAGGGATTAAACAAGAGAAACCCTCTCTAGATAACCTCATTTGAAATGTGTATCAATGATAATGGATAATTTTATAGGGAATATGGCCCTATTATTATTGGAAACATTTTTGGTAAGACCAGATGAGGATGTATTGATTTCATAAGGAGTACGGACCTGTGACGGTGACCCTAATCATGAAAGTGGATCTATAAGGATTAAATAGTGAAACATAATATTGAATATATCCCTCCAGGTGTAGGTATAGTTTCACAGAAAATATGGTCAGTTAAATGATAGTCCATATAAAATATGGATAAGATAAATAGGATATCCAAACTAGAATCAACATATCTAGTCTAAGTATGGATGTGAATGTTCTCTTGAGGGATATGTCTGAATGACATAAAGCATGTATTCTTTCATTATAATGTACATATTCCATATAGAGGTGTCCAATAATTCCCATCATGATAAGAGTATACTCCATCATAATTCTAATGACATAGTATAGGGTCACCAAGAAGGACTATACTATTCATTTACACATCATGTTGTATTGAATTATGTTGTAAATTTGCATATTATTTTTGGAGGATCCATCCTTGTAGATGTCTCTAACATATCTCATAATGATTTGAATGGGGGAAAACATAGTTCAAATTTTATGGTTTTCTACATTAAAAAAGATATGGTCAAAAATATTTTTTCCCTTATGGGGATACCCTGATATTTTCATTTGTGATTATGGACCATTGGGGTAACAAGAGATATATTCTGGGCATACACCAAAAAAATATGCCCATAATGGGGGTATTTTTAATTATATTTGAATTATCTTTGAAAAAATATATGAACACATATGACATGATCAATGTGATAAATAAGAAGTAGTTTTAGATCATTCACATATTATATGGATATAATATGGTATTTTAATTAAGATTACGTAGTGGGACTACCCTAAGAGGATTATGGTAATGAGTCCCTTCAAAAATATCCCACTTTGAGAAAGGATAAAATATATTCCACAAGGTACATTGTTATGTGATATCCTTATTTAGGGGATGTTATAATTAATTTCATAAGGTTTACATGATCTTTGATTGGAACTGGGCCTCATAGAAGGAAGGGATATGATGATTTTTTGTATATGGGGCCTCGAGCCTTGAAAATGAATCCTATATATCATATTTATATTAGGAATTGGATCCATCATAGTATTTATATTCACGTACCAATTATAGAGAATGAAGGTTTATTTAAATCATAAGGATTATGTTATTATGAGTAAGATAATATTTTAGGATATAAAGGGACATAGCCTCATGGCTGATTAAGAAACATTGGCAGATAAGATAGTAAGTTGAATTCATGGGACTTAGGTGATCATATAAATTGAATGGGGTCTTGAGATTCACAAAAAGGTGGTTGGGTGATGTGATCACATAATAGACATAGATTCATGCTATTGAATAAAGGAAAAGCATATTTCATTTTTATGTAATCTCACAAGGGTCATTTTATTTCATGGCCTAATCACATTACAATGAATTTTTTTCACAATCGCATGACCAAGAATTCATCATATTATTATTTGACCAACTGGTTATCATGATATTTTCTCTTGCATTGTTGGTCCCATGATTCCTTAATGAAAATGTCACTTCATTAAATTTATCTTAATTTTATCACTGAACAAATCAACATTGAGGTATTAAAATGACATAATTCTCATTTTTCCTTTGGAAGTCATCTTTTGGTGTATCTCTCTCATTTTAGGGTTAATTAATTCTTGGGTGGGGTCTTATAGATGTACCCCCACATAATACATATGATTAATCTCATGGTCAGGAATCCATTTTCATAGATTATGTCAATAGGTTATTTCCAGCATAAGTCAATGGTGTCATATGTGTATCATATGTCATGATCACATGACATCATGAAATTCTCCCTAGTATATGACATGATGAATGGAAATCACATGGTAGTCCCATCTTGGACATCCACTCCATTTATTTGATCATATGATTTATTTATCATGTGTTTATGACATAACACTATCATGTGTTTTGTACTAAAAAAAGCCATGAGACCAACCATTCTTTGAACACTTCTATTTTATTACCTATTTTGGGTTGCATGATAGAATGTGGTTGAATTTAATTGCATAGATCTTTCATAATTGGGTTATCATGTTCCTCTCTTGTATTGTGTGATGATAATGATCCACAAGATCGGCCTTTCATAGATATCCTTAGTATCTAGTCTTTGTGATTTCACATGACATGTCCTAGGTAATGTGATTTCCTATCCCTTTTGGGTTTTGAAATCACATATCATGATCACCTAACCAATAAATGGTCATAGAATGTATCCACAAAATAATATTTCTTCTAATTTCCATTCTATAAAAATAATTTCCCTATTTCAATATATTACAAAATACAATTTTTTCTTGTTTTATACTTTTGGAAATTAAAAAATCCCCTCCACAAGAATGATGTATGTATGAAGAATAAATGAAGTCCTTATGAGGATGAAAATGAATTTCTGAGTCAGTGGGTATTACATATGTATTTTTCATTCTAAGTAAATTTTTTTCGATATATGTATTTCTATAGAAATTATGGGAAAATATTGGTATTCTTGGATCATTCATCATTTCATCTTTTTAGGACCCTTTGTAATATAGAAATATCATAAAAACACATAATTAGGGTTAGTGGAAATAAATCATAATATATACACATTAAATTACACAATTTCCTACTTTCATGAGACCTCATCACGTAATCCCTTTCATGTGATCACTTTATATATGTTCCTTCATGAAAATGGTCACATGGATTGATCATGTTATCTCTCCATTTGAATTACATAAATGTTAAAATAAATAATTTGTAACTACATTGATTAATGTTAATGCATCTCTTGACTTATTATATTATAATCCATATCATATTGGTGTTACATAATCAAAATATGATTCCAAGAACATATAATTTTAGTGAACCTATTATGGTCACATAATCACATAACCTTGTATGGGTAACTGTCTTTACATGATTATTCATATTTCATACCCTCTTGTTAATTCATGTCACTTTAAAAAACCAAAAGCATCAACATTATGAATATATGAATTTTTATTTTCTATTGATGTAGATGTCTTCAAGAAAGTATTTTTCTATGACCATGTATTGCTAGAATTTTATGGCCAGTAATGTGGAATATGACCAGTGCATAATCTTATTTCCACCCAGTAGCATCTTATGAGTTTGAAAGGGAATAATATTTTAGAGTATTTTTTATAAATGGATAACTTTTTAATTTTATATCCTTAAAACATATTCCCCAATATCAATATCTCAAACAAGGAAAATACCTATTTTCAATATAATCATGAATAATAATAAGTTTACAGTATAAATCACATAGGTGGGTCACTTCACTCCAGAAGGAGATTTCATAGATGTTAAATTTTTTGCCTCTGCTAAAGGGGGTAAAAGGGTTATTTCTTTTTTTATTCCTAACACCCATGTTAACTATAATGTAATGATAATTTTTATGCACAACTATATGTTTGGGTTGTCATCAAGACCGATAACATATTTATGTGGTAGTTTTTTGATAGATAGGGGATATCCATTATGGGTGTAGCACACTGCTATGAATTTTTTAGTTGATATTAATCGTTTGGGTTTGTTAGAAGATATATGGTTTTATCAATCACTTTTTTATTGTAAAAATGGTATGATATTATACCTAATCAGGGGATGGATACCAGAAACAAACATGTTTTATTTGATACATGATGAAGTTAGGATTAGAATATGGGATGCTGAAAAATACATGTGGCATAGAAATTATTGTATATATATATAATTAGTTTTACACACTATAGTAATTTTTAGAGTATGCAGAGTGAAACCCTCCAATTACTAGAGATTTGAAAATTTTATATAAGAAGATCCAAATAAATAACCCTTATCTTGGGGTATACACTGATTATAAGAAGTGGGTTGATATTTCTATCATTAAAATTCAATAGAACCCCTCTCACGATGAGTATATGAATATAAATCAATATAAACTCAAGGTGAATAAGGTTCCTATTGGAAAACAGGTAAATAAGGACCCTTCAATAAGTATGAGTGGAAAGTTACCTCATAGGACCACCAATTATTTTTATGTAGATGGTTTCTGGTCAAGGTACTTGAGTGGATACATATTATTCATCTTATATATGGGTGGATTTAGGTTCCCCACCTTCATAATGGTTATAGTGTTAGGAGGAGGTAGATATATCATCTTCCACATTCTCATAGTTTCTAGACTATATCTTCAACCATAGCACATCTACAAGTTATGTTATTTTTATATAATATTTAGAAACTTTCAAAGGTTATGGTATGGGAAAGGGGAAATATGTACATCAATTAGTTCCTCAATGCTTGGGACATTCTTGGTTCCCAGTTCATAACATTCCTCAAAATCATTTGGGGTAAAACAAACCATATTAAGGAATTTGGATATTATGAGAAGGTTGAACTAGCATGACTAGATCATCCTCATTCGAGACAGGTTTTTATCTTCCTCAATCACTAAAAATGGAAACTTTGACCTAGAGGAATTATCATATATGATATCCATATATGGGAGAACACAATCACCTTAAATTAGAGGAAATTTTTATTCATGTGGTACACACCAATTAGGTTTAGGATGTTGTTTTTGTATGTTTATAAAAGTTCCATTATCCACCCCACATCAGGATTGAATGTGATCCGATAGTTTCCCTATAATTTTGGTTAATATTCACAAGTCATGAAACTCATTTTCAGGACACCATTCATCACTCTGGTTAAACTATTAGTCCCTACTTATCTTACACTTTTAAATGGGTGTGGTCAAATCCATACATGCAATTGGATGTGTTACTGAAAAAGGCCATGGTGTAGATAATTGTAGTCAAAATTCATGTTACAAACTCACTTATCGAATCATCAAAACAAATTCAAAGAAATTGTTCATATTACAAAATTTAACTAGATCAAGAGAATTACTTTAAGTGAATGACACATTTAGAGTAAAATCCATAAACAATTAAAGGATTAATGGATGTGGAAATTATGATTGGAGTTATTATGAATTTTTTCAATTAAAATAGGGTTCCTATACCATATATGGTTATATTTACCATTTCATATCATAAAATCAAAAGATTATAGAATTGAGAACTTAGTTACTGAGACCTGTATGGTGTTTTTCTACATTGTGGTGGGGCTAAATGACTCATGAATATGATCACTCATAAAGGGATTTCATTTTAATAAAAGTAAATTAATGTCAAGGAATTACTCTAGAATCTATATATATTTACCAATTTATTGAAGTGTTAAATACACTATATTCACAAAGTGAAATAAATGATAATTCCCAACACATCACCAGCTGGTGTTAATTAGGGAAGATATAATAGATCTAGAGAAGATGTAATATATATTCCATAGTAACCTTTTTATATATGTTGATTATTATTGGATATGTGATAATCCATTTCATTGGGAAACCATAAGAGTTGAGTAAGATAATACCACATCTTGCCTCCCCGAAAGAGTCTCCTGAAATCCATGTGGATGAGGCTGACTCCAATAATAACCAAGAGGAAAATAATTAATTATATAATAGTCAAATTGATCTTAATGAGGAATTGGATGCAAATATGGGAATGAAAATACCAATGAATCTACCAATTCCAACTTCAATTCCTTATTTCCCAATCACTGCTTAAGTTCATTTCCCCTTATAAAATGAAAAAAATTAAATTTTGATATTCAATGTTGTAATCACACAATGTGTAAATAAGTATGTGTTGTATAAATATATACTTCACTTTTTCTTCTTGATTATCTCTTGTATCTTATAATGAAATATTTATGTTTTTGTTTTCCCACCATTTCCATTTATAGATATTCACATCTATAGCTGAAGAGTAAAACACAACTTATATTCCCCTATATGTTTCTATAAAATTAGATTATTTATTGGGATAAATGAAAACGGACATGGTCAAATATGTATCGGGCTTAGTGCCCAATAACAATTCACTAGAACTCATTCCCTTTGACCTGGTATGATAGAGTGTGCTTCATGAAGACCCATATGTCAGTATGTATTCTTCTCCTGACCTGGCCAATAGAGTATTATCCCTAGTCAAAGAATTTTTTCCTAGGAAATTGGGTTTATTATTAGTTTATTATTTTTTTAATAATATTTTTAGACATCTATCCCATCGGGGTGACGAAACTACAGTGATTATTTAAGTTCCATCATATGAGACCCAAATTAATGAAACACAAGAAGATACATTAAAATCCCCTCATGTTGGGGATGAGGTGATATATAAAGTTATTTATGTTGTTGATAAAGAAAAATTTCTAGTGGTTAACATGATTATTGTTTCCTAGAAATAATATTTTTTTCTAAAATCTTAGAATTTTTTATTTTATCAATCATTTTATCTCTACCTTATTTCGTAGAAGTGTGATATCCATCAACTTCAGGAACAAAAAATAGTGACACATTTAAGATACAAGACTTCCCTGCAATATAATCTCTAATGGCTGTGGATATAAGTCCCTCTATTAGTGACATGACCCCAAAATAAATCACCATTACTAGAAAAGTCCTCATTCAGGGATTGAAGTACCCATAATTTCACTAGTATGTGAGGTAGAAATTAATGGTGGATATCTTTAGTCTGATTTCATAAAACACCACAGTTGATATGAAAGACAAGATTAGACACCTCCATTATTATCTCCCAACCCTTTGTTATAGAGGATGATACAATAGGGTTAATCAAGACATGGTGAATTAGTTGATATTTATAAGGGTTTAGATGAAGTACCTTGTGAATTTAATATCAATTTCGAGGGAATATAATTCATACATTCAATATCTCATTGGTACAATGAATACATTTACCTATTGCACTATAAATGCAGTAAGTAACCAAGACTATTTCATGATATGAAGGATGAGATTAACAATCTATAATATGATATATATCATCTACACTATAATCCAAATTCTAGGAAGAATATGATTTTATAGAAAAGTAATCATATAGATTTGGTGGAGAAGGCCTAACTAGATATTTTTCTGTGTGCATGCTCTATATCAAGCTCTAAAAGAGTGTACTAAATACGTTGATTAATTATACCAATACATAACTGACCTGGAGTATAATTTTATGGAGATCAAGGGACCTTCTCATGTTTTTTTTTCATAATTGAAAAAATATTATGATACTCTATTCAATTGAGGCATTATAAGAGAGTCTATAGGTAGGGGAGATTCATCCAAATTTTATGACATCAATAAATGAGATCCTTTTAGACTCCATGTATTTTTTTCAATCCTTTTTAAAATTATATTTTCCTCCATGGAATCATCGTTACTAAAATTTTACTAGACACTGAAATACATTGATCCTCTTATATATAATTTTTTCAATACTAGTCTGACTCCAAGAACATATGGTAATTGATTCCCCTTAGGGATGGCTCATGGATGTATATTGGTATCGACACACTCATAGATGCGATTCAGCCTATACATTCAAAATAGGAAACCTATTTCTTCATTAAAAATGATTGAATTAGGTGAGTATGCCATATATAGAGAGTGAACTATCATTTTCATAGGACAGAGGGCTTGTGAGCATTGCATGATAGTTATTGGGGCTTTATGGTTCACCAAAAAGATTTCATATATCTTTAATCTTTTTTTCATTCCTTTTTCCTACTCTTGATATAATGAAATATTAGTAGTAAAAAGCATGTATTTTTTATATACAAGCCTTTATAATTTTTGGACATTAATTTTTTTATATTCTTTTCTACTGACACTATTTTTTCTACATCATCTGAGGTGTGTTTATAGTGATTAGAGAATAATCATTCCCCTAAGAAAACTTCTAGGTATTTTTGGCCTACTGATTCTTACACCTCATTAATTAGGAATATTATTGTCCTTAAAATTACGCAAATATAACTAATTTTTAAAGTTTAACAACATGGACATAATAATTCAAAATTTTATGGTTGTACATATTAGACATTATATTTCAAACATAGCCCCGTTTTTTATATTATATAATAATGGAATAGTGGATTCATATATCTGAGATTCTAGATTGGGGTACTTCAACCGTATTGGAATGTAGAGGATGAACATGAATCACATTGGGAAGACTACTGATACTTTGATATCATCAGAGATCATAGAGATCAAATTTCATTTTTCAAGATAAAAACATGCATCAATTAGAAAGGTCAATGGCACATATGCATGACCTGAAGAATTAAATACTTATTCAGAAAGGGATTCCCTTGAATCTCGATACTCTTATCACAAAGTAAAAAATATATTTTTTGGGTGACTCAAGTGGTAAATACGTAAATTTATTCATAGATGATAAATATTCAAGATTGTTTCTAGTTGTAACGCCCCAAAATCTAAAGAATGAACATTATATTTTATAGCATGTATAACACACAACACCAAGAACAAAAGGGAGCATGAAAACCTGAGATTTTTTAATAATAAATAAACAAAATCAATATTGTATCCTCCAATGTGAATGATAAAAAGTAATCATGAGACACATTTAACAATTATTTTCTTCGATGGCTTTACATACACATGAGATTGAGTATAATCAAACAACAACATATTAATAAAATATTATTATTCAATATAATAACAGTAAAACAAGATTTTATAATATATTTAGGAATATTATTAACCAAATTATGATAATATATGGTTTACAAAAAATATAAATTGAATTCATTAGAAACAAAATAATATTTAATTGATATAAGAACCAATCGAATATAAAAGGAATATTTTTTTAAATAACTATTATTATTCTCAAAAAGGTGTTTTACCCTAATATATTAAATTAATTAAAATTATGAGATATATTAATAATATATATATATATATGATATTAAATAATATATTTTTCATATTCATCCAATATATTTGAGAGATAGAAGATAATAATAACAACAATATTACACATAAAAACTGATATTTTTATTATGGAACTTTTACCGCCATTTAATAGAGAACCTATTTTAAATACAATTTTTGGAACATTTATAAATTAAATATTTAAAAACTATTAATCATTTAAAGAGAAAAATAAAAATTAGTGTAGGGTAAATTTTTAATATTTTTATGTGAAGTTCCATTTTTTAAATTTGTAGTGACAAAAATACTTAATTTTAGTTCAAAACAAAATTTTTATATAATTTATTTATAAGGATAAATTTTAATTTTAATTTATTATAAAGTTTAATTAGATCATATATTTTTTAATTAATCCAATTTAGGTCATTTGAATCAATTTCACTTTTAAATTGGCAATAAAATCCTAGCAATCTTTTGGATATTTTTACTTTAAAAACCTGTATTGTCATCTCGTATGCATTATTAAATTGATATTAATTTGTGACACTAATGTTATTATAATTTATAAAAATGGATTAAACATTTTCAATTAGAATAATTTATATTTTATAATAAGGTTAAAATAGTTTTTTACTAAAAATATTAGTGGAAGTACTTAAAATTAATTACCATTATTATGGAAACATTAACCATAATAAGTGGCCAAACCATCATCTTAAGGGACCAAATAAACTACACAGTTGTCCAAGATCCATTAAATAGACATATTTAGACCATATCCTCTTTTTTATCTATTTATTTCCACTTTTATAGCCACATACAATGAGAAACCCATGTATGGAATTTATTTCCCAAAATATTACAAGAGTGCCACTCCTCCACTATAAATGGCCTACTATCCTCCCACTTACTCACACCTATCAAAAATATTTCTTCAAACAATATCATCCCAAATATATCTTAAATATCTCTCAACTATTCCAATATACCTCCCTTTGGTCATAAATAAATCATATTAATCCTTTTGTTGCAATCCAAAATGAGTTATCTGATTAAGAGGTAAAAACATTCATTCGGATTTTTAGTTTTATTGCCATTCTCCACTCCATAAACTCTAAAAATTACATGATTATATTAAAAATAGTAGAATAAATAAACTAGTATTTTTTATGATCAGGTTTATACTTACCCTCTCACATACATCCATTTTTGGGTTACAAACATTCTGTTTATGTTAACAGCGAACTATTACCTCATGAAATGATAATTGTCTATTTTTTCATTATCATCTATCATGGTGGTCATTATGATGTAAAATATATATTCATATGATATATCGAAAATTTATAATGTAATTATACTTATTTAATTATTTCAAAACATATATCATTATACCTTCCATTCTGTGTAAAAATGATAACATCATTTTGGAATGTTTGGACTTCCTCCCACTCATAGAAATGTGATTTGTTCAAAAAATGCATAGAATGTATAAATTATGGTATTAATTAAACATATGTGATGTAACGTCTCGGTTTTGGAAGCCACCCATAGGAGCCCCATCCACGGTTGGTCACGTGGCGTCAAGCGCATTTCCCCAAATGTCAGAGGCTACCGACTAGTAACGAGGGCCTTGGGTGTGATAGTGGGGAAACTATACCCTCAATGGAAGAGTAACATAGTGGAAGTAAACAGATATTAATAGTGGAAGCAGTAAAACATAAAATAAGTGAACAACGGAAGTAATAAACAATGGAGTCCCATATTTATAAATTTTTCATGATACATATGTCTAGGAGAGCATCCAAAAAAGTCACAATACTGGAAACAGTAATCAACCAAAGTAAAAAAAATAAAACATAAAATTTCCAGCAGCATCGCAAGCCTCAGCATGGTCCCATGCTCTCCAGATCCTCAGCAATCAAGTACCTGAAGTAGAGGGGTCATTTCCCTTATCTATACCTGAAATAATATAATCTGTTTGGGCCCAAAGGCATGACCAAAATAGGGTGTGAGACTAATCCCAGTAGGTAACCACCCGAAGATCTGTGCCTAACAGTTAGTGAATATATATGGTAGGTAATATGAAAAAGAAATCAGTAAATAAAGAAGTACTCCAAATTAAATATTCCTACAGATCCATTTACAAATATTACTTTCAAGCATTTAATCAACAAAAACAAATCAAAGCAACCCTCCGGGTAGTCATCATAGCCTAACCCCTCAGGTTTACAATACAAGAAAAGATATATAGAAAAATATATGAGAAATCACTCACCATTATTTCCCCCTATAGTCAAGTTTTATTAAAGACTCTCTGGGGAAGCGCTCTCCGTCAATTCACCCTGTAGTATTTTAATGGTAACAACAGGAACTCTAAAAAACACTCAACTTCAATACCTCCGGTGGTCTCGTAACGTAACTATAGACACTCTGAGGTATAACTAAACATCAATCCCCCTATGGTATAGCAGCGTGATAATTATAATAGAAACTATGGGAAAGTTGTCAATGTCAATATCCCCTATGGTCTCACTATACTAGGTTCTCACAGCCCCGTGTAAAGAAATCGTGCACAAATGATAATCTACATCTAAAGAAAACATCTAGGACTACTCGGCTAAACAATATACAGCCCATCATAGTATGTTAGATATAAATAATCACTCCATCCTATAATACTGCGAATGGGAAAAGAACAAATCAGCCTAACAGGAAAAGCTATACCAAACGGTCAAAACAAGCAATCATGGGTAAAACTTCCACATCTTAGGAAAGATAACCATAATCTCAACAATTAACCTATATCCAATTAAACTAGTCATATCAGGCAAGAAAAAGGGTTAACACCATAAATGTGCAATACCATGTTCAAGGGTTTTGGTCACTTTTGCACATATAACTCAAACACTATCTACGAAGAGGCACAAACCACCTACCTCAGTGTTTTAGGATCATTATATGTGAACATCAATCCTTTAATCACCCAGGAAGACCGTATATCTACAAAAATGCTAAAAACACTCGACCGATGATAAATTTTCAAAGAGGACACTACTATAAAAATGGGCTTTTTCAGTGCTCAAAATGGGCTTTTAAAGTGCTAAAAAAGTGTTGTAAATCTCAGCGCTGATAATGGTATCCTTTATCAGCACTCATAAAGGGAGCCTTTGTCAGCACTCAAAAGGCAGAAATAAACGGATTCTTTATCAATGCTAAAAAAATGCTGATAAAAGGATCATTTATCAGTGCTTCTTTAGCGCTGTTAAAGTTGTCCTTTATCAGTGATTATTTATCACTGATAAAGGCACGCTTTATGAGTTCTAAAAAAGCATTGATAAATGCTCCGCCCGCTGTAACATAAAATTCTATAGTATTACACCCAATCAAGACCTGCAAAAAAACATCATATCAACAATTATACCCATACAAAATTAACACATAATTCATAAAGTAATTACAGAAAGAAAACACATACAACAAGTATACCAGTACACCATTAACACATAATTCATAAGTTAATTAATTACATAAAGAATTCAATTAAGAATTCAGGGGGTTGGGGGCTGTTCTGGGGTTTGGGTGGCTGTCCAAGGGGGAAGGGGGTGTCCAGGGGTGGGGGTGTTAGGGAGGATGGGGGTGTTTGGGGGGTGGGGGATGTCCAGGGTGGTGGTGGGGGGGCTGTCCATGGTGGTGTCCTGGGGGTGGTTTGGTGTCTAGGTGTTTGGGGTGCGTTACAGGGGTGGGGATGTCCCAGAGATGTGGGTTTCTAGCGGTGGGGTGGTGTCCATGGGTGGGCGTGGCTGTCCATGGGGGTGGGGTGTCCAAGGAGGTTGGGGGTGTCTAGGTGGCGGGGTGGTGTTTTGGAGGGGTGGGGGTCATCCATGGGGTTAGGGGTGTCCAGGGGGTGTGGGGATGGGTTTCCAGGGGTTAGGGGGATTTAAAGGGGTGGGTGTGTCCAGGGGTGGGGTGGTTATCCATGGGGGTTGGGTGTCCATGAGGTGGGGTGTCTAGGTGGTGGGGTGGAGTCTAGGACGGTGGGGGCATCCAGGGGTTGGGGGCCATCCAGGGGGTTGGGGGTGTCCAGGGGGTTGGGTGGTGTCCATGCGGTTGGGGGATTTCTAGGGGTGGGGTGTCCAGGGGGTGGGGGTGTCCAGGGGTGGGGTGGTGTCCAGGGAGTGGGGGCAGTCTAGGAGGATGGGGGTGTCCAGGGGGTGGGGTGGTGTCCAGAGGGTGGGGTGTCAGTCCATGGGGGTGGGGGTGTCCAGGGGTGGGGGTTTCCAGGTTGTGGGGTGGAGTCTATGAGGGGTGGGGGGCCGCCCAGGGGGTGGGGGGCCGCCCAGGGGGCAGGGGGCCGCCCAGGGGGTTGGGGTGTCCAGGGGTTGGGGCTATCTAGGGTAGTGGGGGGGTCGTCCATGTGGGTGTCGAGGGGGTGTGGTGTCCAGGAGGGTGGGGTGATGTCCAGGGGTGGGGGTGGTGTCCAGGGGGGTGGGGTCTTTAATGTTTTAATGGAATTAATTTCATGGATTTTACGATCATTGGTATTTGTAAAATGGTTTTGGAATAGTTTTTATTTCAATATAATGTGTTTCTTTTGTAAAAAATGAATGTTTTGTGTGTGTATGGTAGGATGGGGGATTTTCGAACGTCAGTTGTTGTTTTTACTTAAAATTATGTCCATTTTAAACAAATGAGAGACACTTTGAGTGATACCAGCCACACCCTACCTCGGATTGAGTCAGGGTTGTCTCATACATGTCAAAAATGACCCATGAATCATTCTCCTAAAGTATCAACATAATCAGAATGCATTTGGTCATTTTTTCATATGTCAGTTGTTGGTTTCACTTAAAATTTTGTTCATTTTAAACAAAAGAGAGACACTTTGAGTGGTATAGTCCACACCGTGCCTCTGATTTAGGAATGGTTGACTAGAAAAAATCAAAAATGATGCATGTATCATTCTCTTAAAGCATCAACACTATCCAAATTTATTAGGTTGGTCTTACATATGTCAGTTGTTATTTTCACTTAAAATTTTGTTCATTTTAAACAAAAGAGACACACATTGAGTCATAATGGACACACCATGCCTCATATTGAGGAGTTGTTGAAGTTTAAAAGTAAAAAAATGACCCATGTATCATTCTCTGATTGTAACAACACAATACGAATCCGTTTGGTCAGTTTTCTGTACGTTAGTTGTTGTTTTCACTTAAAATTTTGACCATTTTAAAAAAAGACACATTGAGTTATACTGGCCACACGGTGCCTTAAATTGATAAGGGGTTGACTTTTATACCTCAAAAATTACCCATTTATCATTCTTCTAAAGTACCAAAAAAATCAGAATGTGATTGGTCAGTTTTCTGTATGTTGGTTTTTGTTTTCACTTAAAATTCTGTCCATTTTAAACAAAAGAGTGACACTTTGAGTGATACCAGCCACAACATGCCATGGATTAAGGCGCAGATGACTCATACAAATCAATAATGACCCATGGATATTTATCCTAACATGTCACCACAATCCTAATGTATTTTCTTTGATTTCTGTTTGTCAGTTTTTGTTTTCACATAAAATTATGTCCATTTTAAACAAAAGAGAAACACTTTGAGTGATACCAGCCACATTGTGCCTTAGATTGAGGTGGGGTTTACTCTTACACATCCAAAATTACCCATGGATATTTCTCCTAATGTATCAACACAATATGAATGTGTTTGCCCAGTTTTCTAAATGTTAGTTATTGTTTTCACTTAAAAGTTTGTCCATTTTAAACAAAAGAGAGACACATTGAGGGATATTGGCCACACTGTGCTTCATATTGATGCAGGGTTGACTTTTACATGTCACAAACGAACCATGGATCATTCCCCTAATGTATTAACACAATCTGAATGCATTTGGTTAGTTTTTCATACGTCAGTTGTTGTTTTCACTTAAAATTCTGTCCATTTTAAACAAAAGAGAGACACTTTGAGAAATATCGGCCACACCATGCCTCTGATTGAGGAGGGGTTGACTCGTACATGTCACACATAACCCATGTATCTTTCTCCTAAAGTATCAACACAATCTGAATGTGTTTGTTCAGATTTCCGTATGACAATTGTTGTTTTCATTTAAAATTTTTTCCACTTTAAACAAAAGAGTGACACTTTTAGTGATACCAGCCACACCATACCTCGAACAGAGGCGAGGTTGACACTTACATGTTATAGATGACCAATGTATCATTATAATAATGTATCAATACAATCCAAATGTTTTTGTTAAATATTTTGTACATCAGTTGTTGTTTTCACTTAAAATTCTATCCATTTTAAACAAAATAGAGACACTTTGACTGATATCGGCCACATCATGCCTCATATTGAGGTAGGGTTGAATCTTGCACATCACACATGACCCATGGATCCTTCTCCGATAGTATCAACTCAATCTGAATGTGTTTGGTCAGTTTTCCGCACTTCAGTGGTTGTTTTCACTTAAAATGTTGTTCATTTTAAACGAAAGAGTAACAATTTGGGTGATACCGGCCACACCATGCCTTGTATTGACACGGGGTTGACTCATAGACATAAAAAATGACCCATGGATCATTCTCTTAATGTATCAACACAATCTAAATGCTTTTGTCAGATATGAAGTTATTTATGATATTTTACTGTTTTTCTTATCCAAAGCCCAATGAAAAGTGGTTCTTCATTCTTGCATGTTGGTGGTGATTTTAATCAATTAAAATGGACAATTGACTCATTGGAGAAAGGATGTTTTATTTAATAAAAATTACAATTTTCCTACGAACATTTACATGAAACAATGTTTCATCTTTTGATCTCCTTAACCCCTCTCAAAAATAGTCACCAATTGTACACGTCCCCAAGTAAGATCTTCATGCTATTTGTGTAAAATCTTCCATCAATTATGTCGCCCACACATTTTAGAACAAATCAATATCATTTTTTGATTATGAGGCTTTTCGAATGTCAGAGTAGTACTGAGAAATATATAAATAAATAATTTAAATGAAATAGTAGTTGTTTCTAAAAATACCTTTGTAGGGATGCTAGCTTGTTAGTGGAAAATGATCTCTCTCATAAATTTACAAACATAATAACCACAATCATTATCATTTATTAGTTTTGAAAATTTCAAAAAATTGATCATTAAGAGAATAATTAACTTGTTTTGAAATATGTTTGGATGTAAATATTTTACTATATATACCTTGATACCAGTCCGGACGTAGTATTTTATTGCCTCCTTATGCTTTTCTCCAATACTCATTCCTTGTTTTAGATGATATTGATACACTACCTTATCATAATTTAATCCTCGGTAAAAGATAATAAAAATTATATAACATGATGTTTAGACCTAAAACGTAGGATAATGTGTCTTACAGATTCACAAACTCCATCATGTGTGGTCGTTTTGATGGATATCCTTGCATTGAATCTAGAAAGTAAATCATTGGAGTATCCAAGTTAACCAAAATTTCCAATCAATGTATCCTAAAAACACAAAAAGGAATAATTAATAAAAGAAGTGAAAATATAATTGATATTCTCTAATCTTATATTTTTACCCCTGCATGGTTTGTATTAGGAAGAGTCTGTCATCTGTAATCTTGCTTTCAAATGTTTTCAGCAAGCCTTTCACTATTTAATCCTTTTTTATGGATCTAATTTCTTTAGTTGTGATGATGTGGTGTGAGGAATAATGAGTCCAAATTTTTGTCTCATGGGAAAATACCTTCAACTTTTTTTCATATATATGCCTGCTAATAAAATAAAATGCACTTAGTCTATCACGACCCATCCCCTGGGGCCTGTGCCGTGACTACCCCAACGCCGCCTTCCATAGGCTTGGGGCTGGAGACTATCACCAAAAGGTGTATTCCCTAAAACCGGGAAGTCATTTCCTTTATATCATAAAAACAAATCCAACCAAGCACACAGTAAGATACAAATACGTGTAAACTGAATAGTAAAAAGAGTGACTACAATAAGTAAGAGGGTCAAGAATACAAGCCCAAATGGAAAGTATAAGAAACTGAAAAGTACATGTAAACTGAAATATTTCATGTGAACACCCACCAAGGATCCTACATGAACTGTAGGTATAGCTCTCTAATGTTCATCTATGTGGTACGCTTCGTCTAAGGTCCACCTCTGAGCTACCTCCGGTCCTAGTACCCTCATCCTCAGTTAGTGCTTTCTTTCGTCTGCACCAAACTCCATAAGGTGTGTGCATAGCCCATGCAGGGGTTAGTATAATGATACCCAGTAGGGACACCAAGACCCTCAAGGTATTACAAAATCCACAAAGGATAAACCATAAAGCATGAAAACAATGGAAAACCCTACTTAGGTATATGACCACACATATACCTATGTTATCATGTAAACCCATCTCATTAATGAGGAAACACAAGGTCCAACTCATTAGCCCAAAGATCAACTGTTCCACAAAGGAAGGAATACCATGAAAGTAAGTACCACAAAGGTATGACACAAAGAATAAAATCACAAAGGTATCAATACGAAGGTAATTAACACAATGGTACGCCACACTGAAGAATACCATAAAGGTATCACCATGAAGGTAAGGACTCAGCTCATACCTGGTATAAAATAGGTGCAGTAGTAAAGATGATTATATGTAACTACTGAATCATCATACTCTGTTAAGAGGAAGACCCATGTAGGATCCTAAATCCTCATCAGTTCCTCACATGATCGTAGTACATCATCATACCCACAGAGGATCCTAGTACATCATCAGACCTGCATAGGATCCTCGTACATCATCATACCCACACAGGATCCTCGTACAACATCAGACCCACATAGGATCCAAGTACAACTGACCCATGACGGATCCTATAGTAGTCACACATGTATTTATAGAGCAGATCCATGTGGGACCTTAAAACATGGACCAACATAAGATTCTAAAGAAAAAACCCAGTTAGGATCCCTTTCTCATGTTACACTCAGCTATAGGGTTCCCCCACTAAACTCACATGTCTCTGAAAGGGTCCTCTTCTCAATCCACTAGTCAATACTCCAACTGCCATGAAGTCCCAAGAAAAATTATCCCAAAGTACTGCCACGTCATAGGGGTCTCAACACAATAGACGATGCGTCAAATGGACTCTCAGTCTATAAATTATTATCATTTTAGTCCCGAGGGCCTGGTTGGATTCATTCTCGATCAAACCGACCATACCCCAACATTATCCAAATACCAAGTGGTGAATACCAATGAGACCGTCTTGCTCCAAGGTTTCAGGTGCCATATATGGTTTATCAAACGGACGCTCGAAGCTCAATACATAGCTGAAAGAACATATAGGGTTGAAACTGGTATGGGTCCGGTCCGACCTGGTCGAACCGACCCAGGTCTAGCCCTGGGTGGGACCCGCCCAAACCTAGCCGCATGTGGATGGGATTCACGCACCCCCCGCCCTCAATCACTGAACGACCAAGGCTGTTCGGTCGCCAGGCAGCACGCGGGACCCGCCGCGGGTCCCGCTTGGTATAGCTCGGCAAGCCAAAACGGTCGGCCCCTTTATCCTTCTGGTATTGCATCGTGCACTGCCCCACCGTATCTTTTCGAACGTCGATTGCCTTCCACCATCTGATGCGGCTAGGTGGGCCGCGACTAGGTGGGCCATGACCACTTTCCCTGATGGCGCAGTCACGCGCCACGACTTCACCTGCAGCCAGCTCTACCAGCCCTCCTCCTTTCGCTTCCACGACCCTTGATCACCAGGTAGCGCGGACGTGCGCCTCCACCCCTGTCATGCGGGAAGCCTCCACCGGCCACTACCCTTGCTTCACTGCATACCTTCTACCGCAACACGGTAGCACTGCCACCATCTTCGCGGTTGGTAGTGGGGTCGGCCACCGTTCCTGAGCCCCACCGGTGTTGGTTTCCATCCTCTTCCATCACAAAGAACACACCAAGAACCACAAAGATTTTTTCGGCGAGGTCGAGCCATGGTCGTTCGGCCTGTACCCTCTATGTTAGAGAGGTAGAAAGAGACTCAAGGGAGGTGATTCAACATGAGAGAATATTTAACAAAGATAAATCGAAAACACACCTCTACCTCAAAGTTTTGTTAAAGTCGGTGAGGAGGGAAGGACGTATGTTGGTTCATTGTCATTGAATATTTTCCTCATTGGAGAGCGTGTTCGTATTTGATGAGTGTGATCTTCATTAGAGGATGTGTTTCTCTAAGAGCTATCTTTAATCCACCCTTTCTCCAATGATTTCTCCCAAGAAAAATGAGGATCCAATCCAAATAAAATATGTTCGTCTATTTTAATTTGTTGGCACAAGTGAAGTTGGCATAACTAATTAATTAATAGATTCATCACAATTATACTGGAGGGAGACAAAGAGTTACCTCCCATTAAAGAGGGAGTTTAAGGGTTGGGTGGTCCCCACCTTTGAATTCAAATAGGGAGTTTTTAGTTCAGGTGGTCCCCACCTCCATAACCCAAATGAAGATTACAAGGAAAATAAAAATGTTTAATATTTTTATTTTTCTATTCCTCCATGAAAAAGTGGAAAACTAACTTCTACACTTAACCTACTATGGTCAAGCTGAAGGTCACCTTAAGAGAATACTTGTGTTGTGAGTTCAACGGTGCCCTCATATTTCAATTCTGAGCACCTGTTAAAAAGTTACAAAAACCCACTCACAAGTTCACGAAACGTAACAGATAAAAAGTTTAGATATTTATTTCAGGCACTCTGGGCCTCAAAATCAAGCACCGTAAATTTTCACAAACTCTTAATATTCTATAAAATATAAAAAAATTACATTGAAAATTATGGTCTTTATATTCTCCCCACCTCATGGATTTGTGTCCCCGTAATCCACAACTCAAACTAAGGGAACAAGTGGGGGTACTAAGCATGTAGCTGGGCCTTCTGCTCCCATGTGCTCTCCTGGAGGTTACCGTGCTACCAGCGAATGCGCACCAGATATATCGACCACCCATCAAGGACCTGCTCCTATTGATCCTCAATCTATACTAGAACCACTATAAATGTCACCACATCGTCGATGTCCAGCTCACTGTGGTGGATGACACGAGATGGGTCATGCACATACCTCCTCAACTGGGATACATGGAAGATGTTGTGCACCTGGTGCAACTGATGTGGAAGACATAAGCAGTAAGCCACCTCACCAAATATGCTGAGGACCAGAAAGGGTCTGATGAACCGCAGAGATAACTTGTTGCCCCAACCAAACCTCCACAATCCTCATCGTGGTGAGACCCGTAGGAATATGAGGTCACCATCCTAGAACTCCAGAGGTCTCCATCTCCTACCGGCATAAGACATCTTCCTTCTCTGTGTAGTCTTCATCAGCTCCTGGATGATCTGCATCTTCTCTGTGGTAGCCCGTACTATCTCTAGTCCCACTAGTGCTAACTCCCTTGGGTCCGTCCAGCACAAAGGTGATCTACAAGGTCGGTCGTACAAAACCTCAAATGGTGTCATCCCAATGGTGGATTGATTTCTCATGTTGTATGAAAACTCCACCAAAGGCATGTGATCCCCCCAGCTTTGACCGAAGTCCAAGATGCAAGCACATAGCATGTCCTCGATGGTCTGAATGGTCTGCTCAGTGTGGTCATGCATCTGAGGATGGAAGGTGGTGCTTAAAAAAATCTGCGTCCTGAAAGCCTCCTGCAACCCCATCCATAGTCGGGAAGTGAAAAGTGTATCATGATAGAATACAACCTTCGAGTGTACCCCATGTTGCCACACAATCTCCTGCACATAGAGGCATCCCAAGATCTTTACTGAACCCTACTCTCTGATCGGTAGGAAGTGGGTCAGCTTGGTGAGTGGGTCAACAATCACTTAGATAGAATCATGACCCTGGGATGTATGTGGAAGTTATATAACGAGTCCATTGATATCCCATCCCACTCCCAATATGGGACCTCTAAAGGCTAAACTAAGCCAACCGATACCTGATGCTCCTCCTTCACTTGCTGACAAGTGAGGCACCAAGAGACACACTCTGCTATAGATTTCTTCATTCCAAGCCACCAGTGTTGTCGTCGGAGATCCTGATACATCTTCACCTCTCGTGGATGTACTTCTTGAGGGGATGTGTCGACCTCCCTCAACACTTCCTCCCGAAGCAACACAGGTACCATGTTACATTCTCTAATGTTGATAACGTGCTCCACACCTTCATAAAATCCATTAGGTGCCTGTCCTATGGATATCTGAGAAGGTCGAGCCACGCAGTTAGTGTCCCCACGTTGCACCTCCCGGACCCACTGAAGGAGTGGTGGATTAACTGTAAGAGAATGAAGAAAATATTCTCCATCTCGAACCATAAAGGATATCTCTAAAGTGGCCAACTACTTCGTCAGCTCACATAGCAAATGTATACCAGACCTCCTACTGAGTGCATCTTCTACAAAATTCTCCTTCCCAGGGTTATAGACTATCTTGAATTCAATTTCCTAGAGTAAATCAAGCCAACGTCATTGTTTCAGGTTCAGTTCCTTCTGAGAGAAGATATACCTAAGACTCCTGTGATCCGAGTGGACTTTAAAATGCTCGCCCATCAAGTAATGTCACCACATCTTCAAGGTGATGAACACTGCTGCTAACTCCAGGTCATGGGTAGTGTATTTCTGCTCATGTTGTCTCAACTGTCAAGAACCATATGTGATAACTGCTCACTCCTGCATCAGGGTACATTCGAGCCCGGTCCTTGAAGCATCGTAGTAAACTATGTGCCCTACGCCCTCATCTGAAAGCCTTAAGATGGGGGCACTAGTCAGCCTATACATCATCTCATGAAAACTCCGTTGGAATATCTCCGACCACACAAAGGGTTTCCCCTTATTCACCAATACTGATAAAGGTTCTACAACTCTGGGGAAATTTTGAAAAAATATCTGGTTGTATCTTCCCAAAACCAAGAAACTTTATACTTCTGTCACACTCCTATGTGGATCCTAAGAAAGTACAACCTCAATATTCACTAGATTCATCACAACTCTTACCTCTGAGATGACATGTCCTAGAAAGGGAACTTCTCAGATCTAGAACTAGAACATAGAAAGCTTACTATAAATCTGGTGCTCTCAGAGTGTGTCCAGAACTATCTACAAGTGATAGGCATGCTTATCCTCAATAGCCGAGTAGATATGAATTTTGTCGATGAAGACTACTATAAAGCGATCAAGGAATGGCTAAAATATCATGTTCATGAGTCTCATGAACACTATTGGGGCATTGGTCATGCTGAATGTTATAACCAAGAACTCATTGTGGTTGTACCCACATCTAAAAGTCGTCTTCTGCACATCCTCATCTCGTACTCTGAGCTAGTGATAGCCTGGTCTAAGGATTATCTTTGAGAACCACCATGCACCCTTCATCCGATCAAAGAGGTTGTCATTCATCAGGAGTGGGTACTTTTTCTTCATAGTCACTTGGTTCAAGAACTGATAGTCAACACAATGTCTCAAACTCCCATCATCCATCTTGGCGAACAAAATAGAGGAAACCCAAGGAGAAACACTGGGTCGAATGAATCCTTTCCCCTGTAAGTCCTCCAGCTATACCTGCAGCTCATCATGCTCTGCAGGAGCCATCCGATACGCTGGTGTAGATATCAGTGTCATCCCAGGGTACAAATCATTGTAAAATTCTACCTCTATACGGGGAGGTAGACCCAAAATATCATCCGAGAAGAAATCCACGTACTGGTCCACCACTACAGGATAGCTCAGACTCTCTGCATCAACCACTCCGAGGGTAAGGCTAGCCATCTGATGAGTGATGGACTACACTCTACTCTTGGAAAGTCCATCATGTTCTTCAAAGTCTCCCTTATAATATGTGAAGGTAAACCTAGTCCCATCTATATGGACACACCACACTTTGCACCTAATACATTCAATTTGATCATGGACTGTAGATAACTATTCCATAGCCAATATGACGTCGTAAGGCCTCAACACCGCTACCAGGAGAACCTAGCTGAAGCTCTCACCTCCTAGTGTAATCTCACACTGCTGATGCCAGTGTGTAATCATCGAATTATCTCTCGTAGGAGTCTCTAGTAATAAGGATGGATCCAACGGCTCCGTTGGAATCTCGGACATCTGAACGAGGGTAGTGGAAATAAAAGAATGATTAGAACTTGTGTCTATAAGTATTATATATTTGGTGGATTAGACATAAATCTTACCTCGTATCATCTCTGGAGTTCCATGGTCGTAGGTCTAAACTGCCTAGAGTTGAGCTCGCCCCGTTCCACCTGCTCCTTGTGGTCGGGGTGGACCACCTAGTGGTGGTGGTGGTAACATCTTGAATCGTCGCCCACTGCCATCTACACGACCAACTCCTAAAACACATCTGCCTACTATCTGCAGACCTCCCTGGTTGAACCTCTGTCTCTGTCTGGGCGGTCCCTCGACCAACTTATGATCATTTCTATGGCGGGTTGGGCAATCACAAGCCATGTGAACCTGCCCGCCGCATGTGTAACACTGCTTGTTCCTCGCTGACTGGCTTTTTCTCCGGTACCCCACACAACCAACCATGAATCGAGTGGTTTTCCACATTTAGGTCTGGTTCTCTTTGACCTCTGTGAAAAATGTCTGCTTCCAGCTAGAGAAGCCTCCGCTACATGATGACTGGTGGTGGGTCTCACTGTTGGTGACTTCTCAGCAAGAAAAAACTCTACTAATATGGCTCGCTCTAACACCCCCACAAGTGTTTGGATGCTAAGAGAAATCATCAAATCCCTGATCTCCCACCTAAATCCCTACTCAAAGGTTAGGGCCTTGAAGAATGGGACCTGCACCATATCAGTGGAGTAGCGTGAGAGGTTAGTGAACCTCACTGAGTACTGAGCCACAGTCATGTTTCCCTACAGTAGATGGAGAAGCTCCTATATGTGTAATACGTGATGAGTCACTGGGACAAACTCTGCCTGAAACTGGCTCTCGAAGTCTGCCCAGAGAAGCGTCACCTCATCATGAACCTGGAGCATCAAGCTTCGCCATTTTCCTACTGCTGACTATAGAAGAATAGAGGCAAGTATTACCATGAGATTAGCTGGTATCCCTACCAGTCAGAAGACTCTCACCATGGCCTCTATCCAATCCCCAGCCGCCTGTGAGTCCACCTCTCCCCTGAACCTATGTGGCATCGGGCGCTAGAACTCATGATACGTGCTAAAGCGGCATGCACTCTCTACTATTGGGGAAGCTGTCATCAGTGGTCCAATGGGTAATGGTACCATTGGTGCCTCTACTATTGCCTCTACTGGAATAGGGCCCTACCTCGAGGCCTCGTTGCTCGGTGGGCTATCAGTTCATACTATACCCGGAACTCTAGCTGGCTGTCTGGGTGGAGACATCCTAAAAAGGAACTGGTGTACCATGGTCAATAAGTTATACCTGCTGAGCTGACTCAAAGATATCACAAATAAAATTCTTGAAAACACACATGTAATCAGTGTTTTCGTGCACTGAGTCAGAAATTGGAAGTTAGGGACCTGGTGTATGGATACGTTGGCCCTCGCACCAACATTGGATTCCCAAAATTGATAACCACACTCACTGTACATAACACTATTATCATTAAAAATATCATTGTCCAATGTTCTATGGTAGAACCGACTCCTCTAAAACCTATTTGTCCTGACCCGTCCCCTAGGGCCTGTGTCGTGACTACCCCAAGCCTACCTTCCATAGGCTAGGGGTTGGCAACTAGCACCGAAAGGCTTATTGTCTAAACCCATGAAGGAATTTCCTTTATATCCTATAAACACATGAAACCATGCACAAAGTAAGATATGAACACGAGTAATGTGAATAGTAAAAATTGTTAGTACAGTAAGTAAAAGGGGCCAGAATACAAGCTCAACTGGAAAGTATAGAAAACTGAAAAGTAAAAGTAAACTAAAATAGCTCCTCTGAACACCCACCAAGAATCCTACCTGAAGGGTAGGTAAAGCTCCCAAATGGTCGTCTCTATGGTAAGACGTGTCTACGGTGCACCTTTGAGCTACCTCTAGTCCCGGTACCCTCGTCCCTAGTCAGCCATGTCCATCATCTGCACCAAACAAAACAAGGTGCGGGCGTAGCCTGTGCAGGGATGAGTACAACGATACTCAGTAGGGACACTGAGACCCTCAAGGTCTCACAAAATCCACAAAGGATAACCAAAAAGCATTAAAACAAATGGAAACCCTACATAGGTATATTCCCATACATATACATAAGTAATCATGTAAACCCATCTCATTCATGGGGAAACACAAGGCCCAAATCATTATCCCAAAGCTCAATTGTTCCACAAAGGAAGGAATACATCAAAGGTAATTTCCACAATGGTACACCACATAGAAGAATACCATAATGGTACCACCACAAAGGTAAGTACAAAAAAGTTACACCACACCAAAGAATACCACAAATGTATCACCACGATGGTAAGGACTCAGCTCATACTAGGTATAACTAAGGTTATGTAGTAGAGATTATTATATGTAACTACTAAATCATATTACTCTATTAAGAGGAAGACCCACGTATGATCCTAAATCATCATCAGACCCACAGAGGATCCTGGTACATCATCAGACCCACAGAGGATCCTAGTACATAATCAGACCCACACAGGATCCTAGTACATCATCAGACTGACACAAGATCCTAGTACACCAGACCCACAAAGGATCCTAGAGTAGTCTCGCATGGATTCCTAGAGAGGATCCATGTGGGACCCTCAAACACAGACCCACATAAGATCCCAAATCATAGACACACATTCGATACCATTTTTATGTTACAGCCAGCAACAGGGTTCGCGCACTAAGCTTGATTGTCTCTGGGAGGGACTGCTCCTCAATTCACTAGACGATACTCCAACTTCCAAAAAGTCCCATGATGAAGTATCCCGAATTACTACCACTTTATCGGGGTCCCAACTCAGCAGACAGTGTGTCAATCCAATGCCCGGTCTGTAAGTTATTAGCCTTTTATCCCCAAGGGCCTGGTTGGATTCTAGTTCGATCCAACACAACTATACCCCAACTATATCCAAATCACAATTGGGGTATACCAAAATAACCATCTCACCCAAAGTTTTCTGGAACTACAGACGGTTTATAAAACAGATGCATGTAGATCATGATATGGATGAAAGAACTTATAGGGTCGAAACTGGTCTGGGTCTAGTCGGACCCGGACCGCTGGGTCTAGCCTGGCCCGCACTGGGCAGCCCAACCTAGCCGCATGTGGGGGCGGAAGTAATGCGACCCCTCCCTCAATCACTGAATGCCCAAAGCCGTTCAGTCACCAAGAAGCATGTGGGACCCATCGTGAGTCCCGCTCGGTGTAGCTCGGCCGACCAAAACGGTCGACCCCTTTCTCTTCCCGGTGGTGTGTCGTGTGCCGCCCCTCCACGGCCGGCCAAACATCAGCCGCCTTCCACAATCTATCACGGCAAGGCGGGCCGCAGCCACTTGCTCCAACGGCGCGATCGTATGTCGCGCCTTCACCAGAGGCCGACTCAGTTGGCCACCCTCCCATTTCCACCGTGTAACAAAGTCACGGACCTTGCTCGTCGGGTAGTTCAGATGTACAACACTGGCCTCTGCCCTTGCTTCTCCATGACCTATGGGCTACGGCCCTTCTCCGGTGGCACGGTTGTGCCGCCTCTTTCTTTGCAGTCACCATGGTATTGACTACCATTTCTAAGCACCATCAGTGTCAATTGACATCCTCCTCCATCACGAAGAACACACCAAGAACCACAATGATTTTGTCAGTGAGGTCTGGCCATGTTCGTTTGGCCCATACACTCCACATTAGTGGGTTATCTAGCAGTTTAAGGGAGGTGATTCAACATGAGATAAAAATTAATGATGATCAATAAAAAACACGCCCCTACCTCGAAGGTTTGGTGATGTTGGTGAGGAGGGAAAGACAAACGTCAATTCATTTTCATTGAAGGAATTCCTTGTTGGAGAGTGTGTTCTTTGTTGGATAGAATGTTCTCCATTAGAGGATAATTTTCTACAGTATCTCTCTCCAAGCCTCCCATTATCCAATGAATTGTCCCCAGCAAAATTTAAAGCCAATCGAAATAAAATATGTTCATCAATTTTAATTTGTTGGCATCTCTGGAGTTGGCATAATTAATTAATTAACTGTTGTGTCATAATTAAAGTAGAGGGAGTCCAAGAGTTACCTCCCATTAAAGGGAGAGTTTAAGGGTCGGGTGGTCCCCACCTTTGAATTCAAATTCGGAGTTTTTAGTTCAGGTGGTCCCCACCTCAATAACCTCAATGAAGGATACAAGAAAAATAAAAATGTTAAATTTTTTTATTTTTCAATTCCTCCACGAAAAAGTGAAAAACTAAATTCTACCTTCGACCTAATACGGTCAAGGTGAAGGTCTCCTTATGTGAATATCTGTGAAGAAAGTTCAACGGTTCCTTCGTATTTCAATTCTGAGCACCGGATCGGAAGTTACAAAAACCAGCTATCACATATACTGAATGTACCTGAAAAAAAGGTCAGATATTCATTCCGGGCACACCGTGTCTCAGAATCACGTGCCGTAAATTTTCACAGACTCATAATAATCCATATAATTTAAAAAATTACATATAAAATTCTCGTCATTACATATTAATACTTAGCACATTATATCAGCTTTTATAAAATCAATTCATGAAAACATACCTGATATATAAATTTACAACTGTGATGCCAAGCCAACCATATTCAAGGATCTCATTTACATTTTCAGCAGCAACAAAATCTTGAATTTTCTCTCTCTGTATATTCTATTCAAAAAACTATATGAATAAAACCATTTTTTCTTCATATCCACATGAGTCTTTAATTACAGTAAATGTTGATAGAGAACAGGTGGTGTTATTTTACTTTCAGTAGCTCTTTGGGATCAGTTGGTTGATCCTTTAGATGTTTTTGAGCCCATGTTTCTTGTCACCCCTTCCCTTTCTCTGTCTATAATAACATTCATTGGTTCAGACATTTATTTAATTAATTTTTTAAAGTATATCATGAAAAAAATGGAAATAAATAACTCTTTTTCCAAATTTACTCTTACAAGTTGTGATGGCTAAGTAATGAATATCCCAATAGCCTTTTCGACCGTATGAATATCATCGTCATCAGGTGGAATAGGTAGCTCTGCATTTGGCTCATGATCTACAATAATTGTCACTTTATGATGATATTTTGGAAGTGTTCTATTATGTAACTTGTCCTCTATGATGTTGAACACCGTAGCCCTTAGTACAAGGTGATAGGTGGGTGTTGACAGATATAAATCACACTCTTTATCACCTCGTAGAAGATCAGTATAGTAAAAGTATTAGTGTTTGTTTGATTCTCATTTCATAGGAACAATTATTAGAATTTTTATTACCACGGTTAAGATATCTCTTTGAGGGGAATGGATCCCCTCAAAGATGGTGGGGTGTGGAGGGATCTTCACACACTAGTTGTTCCTGAGTTGTGTCTTCTCCTTTCATCCCACCCATAAATGTTGCTAGAAACTCTAACTAGTGTTGAAACCATTCTTCAAGAGTTGTAGTCTTTCGCTCATTCATTTCATTTATTCATCTCTATCATCCGTTTGTTTTTTTTCTCAAAATATACTCTGGGTGTCACCCCAAACCCCGCAACTCTAACACAGCCGTATTGTTCTGGCCGCTTCAAATCCATCGATAATAGGTATGCAGCCGCTATAGAAGAAGCTAATTCCTATGACTGTCAGATATATTAAAATAAGTAATTATTATTATGTAATAGCAATTTAAAACAAAAATTTTTATTGTATCATACTTACACATATTTCACAGTCTTTTTGTTTGTTTTCATCTAATAGATTCCCTTCCTTATTCAAACATGCCTCCTTCCATAGATCATGATTTGGGATAGAATTGTATTTGGATTTGGACTCATTAGTCTACATATAAATATTGAAATATAATTATGATGTTCTTTATTAGAACCAAACAATATTATTGTAAATTTAAAATACATACCATTTTCTTTTCTGGTGAAGCGTACACCATCCTTTCTTTACGATAGGTGTATGTTGGTTTTGATGGATGTTCCTTATTTTCAGTACCGATTTGTTGTTTCATAAATGAAATATTAAAAATTAAACTGATGAAAACACATATCCTCAAACAACGTATTATCAGCCATAATGTACATGAAGCTTCTCATACCCACGGTGGCCAATAAATGCATCTCATGCTTCTTGGGATATTAGGTGAGCGTAGATAAGGGATGGGTGTGGGTTTATTTTACCTTTGGAATCTTTCAGGTGACATTTTGTTAAAATAGTGAGAAAACCTTGATGAATCCTTCTTGAAATACATACTGCATAATTATTTTTTGAATCATCTACTATAAATGTACTCTGCAAGAGATTTAGAAGAGTAAGACACTATTTCATTATTTTATTTTCTAGTAAATTAAAGAAATAATATCATAATGTTACCGCAATTTTTTCCCAGATCACAGCCTTCAGTCCGAACACAACATGGTTCCATGAATCTATGTCAATTGGAATGTGTTTCTAAGTCACAATTCCAATGTAACTACTAAACATAGCCTTGTTGGGATTCACATGTTGGCCTCGTGCAGTCCACCCGACATCAAATTTTATTCATTTCCTTTTCACCTTATGAACGTTGGCTAACACCATCAAACTATGACAAACCTGTGTTTTCGGTGACGTTGATCCTTCATCCCCAACCATATCATCGATATCAACATCATCGATAAGGTCATTTGAAATGGTAGCAACGACGTGTGTGGATGGTTCTTGAACCTCCACACTAGGAACAACAACAGGTTTAGAAACATGATGTTTCTCTACACTATGAGAATCCGCTGCTACTGCTGCTGCTTGAGAGACTTGTTCAGCCTTCAGGTTAGGAGCACCAGAATGGGAAGAAGTCATTATCTACAAAAGTGGTTGAACAGTTAATTTATATTACATAACCCTGGATTATCGAAAATTACTATGGAAAATCATAGGTTTTGTTACACAAATTAACATAAGAAATATAAAATTAAGGTTAGTGAACATAAATTCTATCATGAACATCTGAAGGATATGCAATAACTCTAGCACACCTTCCCCAAACTCATACCTAGAACTGAACTCGAAACCTCTATAATATCATATTGATTGGAACACACCCTTTTCATTTCACACTAGTTCACTAAAAATAAGGATTTCTATGACACATTAGCTCATAAAAAGGGTCATAAACACACAATTAAAAGGACCCCATCTACAAAACCCATATAGTAATTTTAGGAGTCACTGTCTTGACCACATGTTTTTGGATTTCCTCTCAAGAATACATCTCGATGGGGGAATTGTTCATATTCCTTTCCAGTCCAAATTCATACCAAACATCACTAGAATGGCGCTCTGACAACTCCTACAATATACAAAGAAAATAATCGAATAATTTAGGAAAAATGGTTTCTTTTTCCTATTTCTAATAGTACTACAAGAAAAGTATAATGAACATAGATTGTACCTCCAAGAACTCCTGGAGCCTAATGGTAAAAAGAATCCAGTGGCAACAACTATCCAAGATTCTAACCACTAACTTCCCAATACATGATTGGTCTACTTAGGGGTAGTATTAGTATAATCAAAGCAAAGTTCCCTCCACCTCATGTTGCTTTCTGATCTCCTCTATCACTTTAGTGTTTTATAGACCTCCTTTCTCCAGTTCCTTCCTCTGCCTAGGCTATCCGTCGACTACCTCTCTCACTGTAGCATGAATGTTAATAAAATGCAATGTGATATATCTATACCCATCACAATCATATTAAATTCTTTGGAGTAATGGGATATCCTTGAAGTACTTACGAATGGCCATGCCTCCTGATATGAGACTTTCATCATGGACCTACTGGGGGTGGGTGTTTCTAACCCTACATCCCAGAAGATCACCACCTTAAAATATTATGATATGAAATCAAACAATAGGCATAAGCATAGAGAATTAATATAGAAATCCAAATCTTAGTATTACATGTTGAATTCCCCCAAACCACTAGAGGCTGATCTATGAATTGAACAACATACATTAATGGATTTAATAAGAATATTTGAAATAAAACCCAACCAAAAAATAGGAAATAATGTATGACCTACATAGAAGGAGGGGACAAATGTTAATTCACCATTGGTATACACCTCAGTATGTGTATCCAAAACTAATATCTACCTTATCTTAGTCCACTAAGGACTATGTGAAATTTTCTATCATTTTTATAGGACATGACATGTATGGGAAGATCCCTTGAAGGGATGAATATTACAATACCCAATAGGAAACCCCCAAAACACCATACATAAAGCATAGAGAGTATTCATGTCACTAGACACACATATTACAAACAAGATATGAGACATAATGAAAAACAATGATATCCCGAATATACTCATAAAAGTCTCTAAGTCAAAATATTTCTCAACAACTTCTAGTTGTAGATCAACTCACGGTTTCAAGTTAACACTCCTCTGAGAGGAAATTCTACCCGAGCTATAATTCCAATGATGACACTCATCCAAGAGGTCACACTCATCCGATCTAGCCACGGATAATCCCATATGAAATAGAGAGTGTTCACTCGATATATACACCCCATCAGACTAAATCCCCATTAGAAATATCAGCTTAGGATATAAATATAGGGGGTCAACACCCAAGACCTGATGGGGGATACTAGAGTCTACTACAATAATCCTCCAAGATATGGGATAGACACTTGAGTATGTGTTGGTAATTCCAATTCAACAAACCCAACATAGGGAAATCACATTGGAAATATGGTTTGCTTCAAGTCTCTTGTAGGGATACAAGCTATAGGTCACTAAGTGACCTGTAGTCCATTGTTTAGGATCATATTCCATAATAACCCCCCAAAAAGTGATCCATGACCCCCAACTATAGAATAATTATATTGAAAGCTGAGAGGGTTCATCTGAGATACACACTCCATCAGACTAATACACCATCTAAAATACCAGATCTCTATACAATTACAGGGGGTTAATTACTAAGGCTTACTGGGGGATAATAGACCCTACATGAAATATCCTCCAATATAGGGGATCAATGCCCATATATGTGTTGGTGATTCTAATTCTACGAACCCAATATAGGGGCAACAAGAATGAAATGAAAATTACTTTGGGTCCCTTGAATTGATACATTTTCCATGTTGATGAGGGATATGAGATCTAATGAATGGGACCTAATTCCATAATAACCCTCATATAAGTGGACTAAGACTAATCAATCAGGAATAATGGTACTCAACAACACTACCCTGATCATTAAGAAGATATAGAGGTGCCAACATCCTCGAATGAGGTCATGAAGCTGCATCAATACCTCATAGGAATGGACCAAGAGAACACAATCCACGAATACTAGTCCTTGTAAGCTCAAAAATATCACAACAAAACTGAAATAAAAGGAAATAAAGCTCAAAAATATCCTAAAAGTAGGGACTTGATGTGTCCCTTGGGGTATACGATGTGACAAAAAATGATGTGCACTGCCCGTGTCTCATTTTCACATGGAGTGATCCTTGATTCCAACTATAGAATGTGAAATGACAATTCACCAATAATTCATTGAATCATTGGACAAATAACAATTAAAAAGATGAACACATGTAGATCAGGGAGATAAATTTCCAAAAATAAACCTAATAGAGAAATGGGAGACTTACCTAGAGTAGATCGCACCCACAATTGAGGGAGATATGTGTCGAGCGTTCAGGGAGCCTTTTGTGCTATATTGGGAGGGGAAGGTGCGACTTCTAGAGGGGGAGGTGCACGGTAGGGGCCTCCAACCATTGAGAAATGGAGGAGTAGGGTTCACAGGGAGTAGGGTCTAGTGAGGAGGAGAAGTAGGGTTCATGGGAAGGAATATCTGTGGAAAGGGTTCGAGGGGGAGAATAAAGAGTAGAACTAGTGGTGGAGTAGCGCTAGTGGCGGAGGTCCAGCAATGAGAAGATCGAGGGGGGACAGGAGTTTTTACAAGGGTACAGTACCCCAAGACCTTGAGGAAGCGATAAATAGAGGATACTATGCCCCCAATTTTATAAAATATGGGACCATGGTTTTATCAAAGCTAAAAAAGCGCTGATAAAGAAGCCTTTCATCAATGCTAAAATTTTAGCGCTGATAAAGTGATTCATTATCAGTGCTAAAAAAATTTCACTCATAAAGGGATTCTTTATCAGCGCTTTATTATCACTGATAAAGGGATTCTTTATCAGTGATTTTTTAGTGATGATAATGTGTACCCTTTTTCAGTGCTAAAATTTTAGCACTCATAAAGGATCCCTTTATCAGGGCTTTTAATTAGCGTTGATAATGATTTACCTATATCAGCACTTTTTTCTTAGCGCTAATAAATAGTGGTGCTTCTCTTTCCTATCTTTTAGTAGTGGGAAGAATCAGGAACAAATTCCTATATGAAGAGAGAACTCCCTAGTGTGATTACAATGCAACCGATGGAGTTCGATTCGGAGGACGGATGCTCGATTGGGGGCTCGGTGATGATATGCACCGTACGGATGCTCTCAGACATAGAAGGTGAAGAAGAAGAGCATTCTACCAAATAGATGTGACCTTGGTCCATTTAATGAAATAAAAAGAAATTAAATGGTGTGTACTTTATAGATACACGACATGTACTCACCTTAACCCACCCTCGCATTAGGTGGTCTCTAGGTCACCACACACGGCTATGTGCATGTACATTACACGGCTAGCACATAGCTACTCACGGTAACCGAGTACACGACATGTACTAATGAAATATCTATAAACTCCATTTTTTTCTCAAAAAATCTATAAAAAGAAAAAAATACCTGAAAAGGTTATCTGAGTTCTTAAAAACTCCCCCATAAAGAAATTCATCCCAAAATTTCCCTAGAAGGTGGTGTAGAAGAAGAGTCCTCAAACAACTCCAGCCACTGTGATCATACATCAGCCACCCTCTCCCAAGACTCATCATGTACTCGCCTGTGCTGCCATAGCACTCATACTAGAGGAACAGACCAGCCATGGAGAACCATTGCACTTCGATAAAAAATCTAGATAGGACGATCCTCGGACGATGTGTCCACCTCGAGTTCAACCTCCTCAGGTTGAATGGTATGAGATGGGTCTGAGAAGTAACGTTGAAGCTGAGAAATGTTGAAGAGATTGTGCATATCCCGGAACCTCTGAGGTAATTTCAAACGATAGGCAACCATCCCAACTCCATCCAAAAACTCCAATGTCCCGACTTACATTCGCGAAAGCTTACCCCATCTCCGAATCTTCATGTGTCCTGACCTCAGTGTGACATATAGGAAAACCTGATCTTAGACCACAAGCTCCAGAGGTCATCTCCGTTGATATACATAACACTTCTTTTGGGACTGTATAGTAACCATCTTTTTCGGAATCAACACTATCTACTCAATGGTCTCCTATACAAGATGAGGTCCCAACATAGTTGTCTCCCCTACCTCCATCCAACATAAGGGTGATCGTCATGGCCTACTGTACAAATACTCGTAAGGTTCCATATGAATAGTTTCTTGAAAACTGTTGTCATAGGTACACTCCACAAGAGGTATGTGTTTCTCCCAAGAACCTCCAAAATTCAGGATGCATACTCGAAGCATGTCCTCAAGAACTTAAATCATACACTCAGACTGGCCATCTATCTCAAGGTGGTAAGATGTACACAAAAGTACCAATGTTCCAAAGGCCTTTTGTAGCCCCTACCAGACCCGAGAAGTAAAACATGTGACCATGTATGAGACAATGGAGTGTGGAACACCATGTAAACATACAATCACTCAGATGTACAACCTTCCCATCTCATCAACACTGAAGTCTTACTTGATCGGAAAGGAGGGAGAGACATTCGTGAGTCAGTCAAGGATAACCCAAGCTGCATCATTCCCTCAAGGTGACATTGGAAAACATGTCAAAAAATCTATCGCGACATCATTCCACTTCCACTCAGGAATGGGTAACTGCTACAAAAGCATTCTTGGCCGCTGATGCTCCGCCTTCACCTGCTGACTGGGGGAAGACCTCATGATGAAACTAACAACATCTCCCTTCATACCCGGCCACCAATACAGATGGTGTAGATGATGATACATCTTGGTGACACTAGGATAAACTTACCAATATAAGGAATGAAAGTAATGTATCAGCTCCTTGTGTATGTCTACTGACACTGATACACCCCCATGGAAATGAATGATCTCATACTCACCTATGTTCCATCTAAGAATAGGGTCCTCTCCTGAAATGCTTTCCCATATGAATAGGCCTTATGAAACTGATAGCTTATTTATTCACACTCAATCATAAAGAGTAGAGGTAATAGTTATAGAATAAAGGAATGTTTTCCCCTGTCTGTCGCGCACCTCCAAATGCATTTTAGAGAACAGAGCCATAAGCTACCACTCACTACTGGCCTCCAGAACTACCTGTATCTGAGTCCTCCTACTCAGTGCATTAGCCACTGCATTGCCCTTCCCAGGCATGTAGGCAAGGTCAAAGTCGAAAGTCTAAAGGTACTAAACCCACCTTCATTGTCTCAAATTCATATCGCGGGGAGTGAAGATGTACTTGAGACTTTTGTGGTCCGTGAAAGCCACAAAACTATCGCTGAGAAGATAATGCCTGTATGAGTTTAATGCATGGAGAATAGTAGCCAACTTGAGATCGTGTGTCGGGTAATTATTCTCATGTGGCCTCAATAGTAGAGACCCAAACATAATGACTCCTTCCCCCTACATAAGTACAGATCCAAAACCGTTACCTAAAGCATCACAATAAACAATACAGATCTTTCCCAGCTCTAGAAATACTAGTATTGGTGCGGAAGTCAACCTCCCTTTCAGCTGAAAGAGTACCCAGCTCCAGACTCATGAACTCTTGGGCTGGATCGACCCTCAAAGTCTCTGGATATAATTACTTTTAGAAGGTACGTTGAAACTCGTCCCACACCATAACCTTCTAGTGTCCCACCTATGAGATTGAATCCCACCATCTCTTGGTGGAGTCTCGAAGCATAAAAGTAGAAAGCTTGACCCTCCTCTCCGGAGGTGTCTCTAGATGCACGAATATTGTCATCATGGCTTCTAGCCATGACTCTACAGCTCAGGGTCCTCTATTCCATAAGAAAGTGGGAGGATACTGCTATTGGAAAACCCATGTCAATTCTGCCATTGACGGGGCAGGAGGTGGTTCTCCCTAAATGGTCTGAATTGTCCTCATAAATCCCTCTCTCAACATTGCATTAGAACCTATATCTAGAATAACAATTGGTTCTAAGATTGGAACAACTTTAGGATTTGATGCTTTTCACTGATCATCCATGTCCGGTATCTGATCACTAACATGTAACTGGCGGACAACCAGAGGAAATCTTGGTGGCATGACTCTGCAAGGTCAATCAAACACCTTAGATCACGATTATCAAGGACTATAAACTATATGTGTAATAATAGAACAAGATAAAGAAATATTTTAAGTTTTTAAAAACATGGATACACGACATGTATATTTCCAACACGGCGTATTCCCTTAAGCCTTCACATGGGTGTGTACTTCTACCAAAATGGGTTGTCTAACACCCCAGGCACATAGCGTGTTGTCCTAACACATGATGTGTACTTGAATCCTCTTCCCCAACCCGAGTTCTCTTACACGGCTAAGCCTAATGGTTCTCCTAGAACATGACTACACAATGTGTTAATTCCATACCTGTTATATACTAGATGAAATTCACTAGCTTGTGTTTTCAGTCACACAGTCGGTTACAGAGCTCACTCTACACGGCGTGTTCCAGATGGACCTGGAGTGTACTTGAAGGATTTCACTAACCTATGTTGTTCGATACATGTCTGAATAATCAGGTTACACCACATGGCCTATTCAAATGTGACACTACATTTATAACTAAGATTTATGCATCTGTGTCGTTAGTCACACGGGTGGACACATAATCTACACCACATGACATGTACATCTGGTACACGGCATGTCCCACCAAGATCTCCCAACTCTATGTTTCTGCTCACACAGTGAGTAACACAGTTAGAGACTACATGGTGTGTATATACAGTACATGGCGTGTACTTGAGAAAAATAGTTCCTTCCTGAACAGAAGGACACCGGGTGTGTATTCATCATTACACGCCATTTATTCTAGGTTTTTCCAGACAGTAAGCCTCATAAACTACCATGGATCCCAAAAGACACTAAACGAACACTTAAGTGCCAAACGCAGATCCTTGAGGGGCCATACTCCTCACGAATTAAAGATTGGAATCTTATACATTTCATATACAAGGAACAAAAATGTAATGATCCACCAAATTCTGCTCCATGAGGTCCCACAACACCTCAAGAACAGAAGTATTTCGTTCATTAAAACAAAACCCTTCAAAATTTAATACCCTATAAAATAGCAGGTATTATTATCAAATCACCTATCACAATAGCATGCATATCTAGCACAACACCTATCAAAAAACATTCAATCACTAATGCACCCTAAATGGATTGATAAGAATTATTGACATGTGATATATAACAAGTTCCTATATGATGCATGAGATGGAATACCCCCATCTCATCGGGTTGGAACAAAAATAGAACCTTCAATAACATCAAAAATAAAAGCACAAAACATGTGAATCACCCAATGGTGAAATCAAATCAACTGTAAAATTGAAAAACTAGAAAAAATATTAAATAACTGAGGTAGATTATATTTTCCCTATATACGGGTTAGCTACTCCATGGAACTGCTTATTATCAAGTTCATATTCTTCCCGATCCCTAGATATAGGCTCCAAATAGAAAGTCAAGAAGAAAGAAATCTCATATTATACTAATTTGTAACGTCCCGGTTCTGGAAGCCACCCAGAGGTACCCTATCCCTAGTTGGTCATGTGGCCTCAAGTACATTTCCCCAAACGCTAGAGGTTTCCGACATGCAGCAAGGGCCTTAGGTGTGATAGTGGGGGAAATATTCCCTCATTGGCTCAGTAACACATCATAAGTAAATAGATAGTAATGGTGGATGTACAAAAACATGTAATAAGTGAACAGTGGAAGTAATGAATAACTGAAGCCCATATTTATAAATGATGTGTGATATATATGTCTAGGCAAGAATCCAAGCAAGTCAAAATGATGAAAAACAGTAATAAACCAAAGTAAAAAATAATGTAGAAAATTTCCAGTAGAATGACAAGCCTCTTCTTGGTCCCATGCTCTCCAACTCCTCGAAAATCAAGTACCTGAAGTAGAAGGGCACTTTTTCTTATCTATACCTACAGAAATATAATATATTTGGACTCAAAATCATGACCCAAATAGGGTGTGAGACAAATCATAATAGGAAAAAATGAAAAGATATGTGCCTAATAGTCAGTGAAAATATACGGTATGTAATATGAAAAAGGAACCACTATAGAAGGAAGTACTAAAAATTAAATAGTCCTACAGTTCCATTTACAAACAATAATTTTAAGAATTTAATCAACCAAAACAAATCCAAGCAACCCTATGGGTAGTTCTCATATCTTAACCCCTATGGTTTACAATATAAGGAAAATATACTAAATAATCTATGAGGAAGAACTCACTGTTAATTCCCCCAATAGTGAAGAGTGATTACATACTCTCAGAGGAAGCACTCACCATAAATTCCACCTATAGTCTTTTAATAATAACAACAGAAACTCTGAGGAAGAACTCAACATAAATTCATCATGTGGTCTCATAACATAACTATATATACTATGAGGGAGCACTCAACTTCAATCCCCCATATGGTCCTGCAGCGTGATAATTATAGCAGACTCTCTAGAAAATACCTCAACATCAATTTCTTCTATGGTCTCACTACACTAGGTTCTAGCATCCCTGTGTAAAGAAATCATGGAAAAATGATAATTTTCATCCAAATTAAACTTCTAGGACTACTTGGATAAGTAATCTATAGCACATCATAGCATGTTAGATATAAATAATCATTCTATCCTATAATATTGGGCATGGGAAAATAAAAAAGCATCCTAAGAGGCAAAGCTTGACCAAACAGTAAAAACAAGAAAACATGGGAAAAACATACACATATTATAAAAGATAACCCTAATCTCAACAATTAACCTCTATCTAATCAAACTAGGTGTAATATGCAACAAAAAGGGTTAACACCATAAATGCACAATTCCACGATCAAGGGTATTGGGAACTTTTACACATATAAATGAAATAATAACTATGGAAAGGCACAAACCACCTACCTCGGTGTCGTAGGATCATTATATGTGAACCTCAAGACCAGAATCTCGCTGGAACACTGTATATCTACATAAAAACTAAAAACACTCAACCGAGGATAACTCTTGAAAAAGGAGGAATCAGGAAACAATGTCCTAGAAGAAGAGACAACTCCCCTGTGTGATTCCAACGCAACCGACATAGTTCGATTCGGAGGACAGATGCTCAATAGGGGGCACAGTGAAGAAATGTGCTTTGAGGATGCTCTCAGAATAATAAGTAGAAGAAGAAGAGATTTCTGCCAAATATATGTGTCCCTAGTCCATTTAATGAAATAAAAATAAAGTACATTGTGTGCCCTTTATAAGTACACAATGTGTACTCGCCTTAACTGGCCCCACATTAGGCGGTCTCTAGGTCACCACACATGGCCGTGTGCATGACCATTATATGGCCAGCACACGACTACCCATAGTAACCGTGTACACTGTGTGTACTTAATATATTTACAGACACTCCAATTTTTCTAAAAAACACCAGAAAAAGAAAATAATACCTGAAAAGATTATATGAGTTCTTACATGTGACATAAAATATATGATATTAATGAAATATTTACATTTGTATAAATATATTAAATATCATTTTCTTTATTACTCTTTCACACACTTAAGAAGTGATAACGTTGTTCGTGGACAGGTATACTACCGCCTCCTCGACCTGATCTCATTCCTTTTACCGCCCAAGAATTATATATATAAGTGTATATGATTATCTAATTTGGTATTTAGTATATATTGATCATTATGGGAAGATATAATATTACTTACCATCTTTCCATAATTTTTATGGAAAATGGTAACGTTACTCATGTGTACGTATGGACTACCATCTCCGTGATTGTAATGTAGGTTCATTTTTTATTACCATATTTAATGATTGTTTTAAAAATAATAATTTATATATAAATATAATATTTTTTCTTGATAATTATTCTATTGATGTTATGAAATGAACCCATTGACCATATTTTACCTACTTAAGTTATTTTTGACACATAAACCTAATTTGGTCAAACCCCCTAACATAAACATCATTATTTAATTAGTTGTATGCAACATAGTAATAAGTGAAAAAAAAGTAATTATTAACGAGAAAAAGTTTCTAAATATATTAGATAATTAAGATAAGTTCATTATATAATAATTTATAGGATGTTCAATAGAAATTAAATGAAAGTAAATGGATTCCATCTCAATTTACATTCTATTAAGGCTTATTTGTTGTTATGCACCTAGTTTCTTTTATATAGAATATATACTTCCCTTTTACCTCATATATCATTAATCTCCTTACTCTAATGATATAATAATATTAATTTAATTTAATTCATTCTTGAGGATTATGGTTTACAATGTTTCAAAGTGGTATGGGACACTTTGGACTGTTTTAGGATTATTTTCCACAATAATAATTTTAAAGATCATTCAATTGTATTTCCATTAGGGGAAGTTATATCAATTTTTTTTAATAAAATGATTAATTTTAATCTCATATGGTTAATCATGTCCTTTTTCAATTATTAGTAGCATTTTTCACTGTTTGGTACTCCAGGTGTTTTAAAAAATGTTTTTAAGAAAACCTGACTTCATTTAACTCTTTAGCCGGATAAACTGTTTTCTTCTAAAAACCATTTTTTTAAAGGGTTTTCACATATATTATTCAAATGATATATTAAATAATTTTTCACCATTTTTATGTTTACTAATGTTTTCAATAGAATCTTCTTGTCAATTTCTCAACATTTCATTTCTCTAACATTCTTTTGTGCAAATGGAATTTTATTTTTTCCTTGTATTAAATGCACGTATTTACAATCCCTTATTCCTTAAATGCATCATTTTCATGTTTAAAAGGATAATTTTTTAATAATTTGTTTTTAAAAAAAATTAATGAAATTTTTTTTCATAACAATTTTCAAAACAAAAGGATATTTTCTTAAAAAATAGTTTTTAAAAATTATTTTTATAATATTTCAATTCATCAATGAAAACAAACCATTATATTACTCCCCTTGGGGTATGTTGTCTTCGTATCATCAATAATTTTCCACTATTTTGATAATTATTGATTTTCCTAAGGTTAGTGTTCAAATTCACATCATTAATTCCATTTGTTCCGTTGAAATATCCAATTTTCTATGATCATTGAATATTGAATTTATCCAAGTTTACTATATCCTTTATCATGGATTTTTTATTTACTAAACCATATTTCATTTTTATATGATGTTTACATTGAATTTTATTTGAATATTTTGGTAAATACTAATGAATATATATCTCTTACACTATATGTATATTTGATAACTACATTTTTGAATCCATTATTAGATATATGAGGAAGTTTTTGCATTGGTACGACATGGGTGGGGCTCAGTTATAGATAGCTCATCGATGTATCAATAATCTCATGGGATGATTCATTTGGGTACTCACCTTAGATGGGTTTTTACCTGATATGTTGTAAACCATCATGTAAAAGTTATTAACGATAAAGTTAACATGAACAAAGGAATCATGGAATCCAATAATCAAGTATTTATCCCTTTTTGGTTTAGTTATTATTCATCGATGAGATTTTACATCGACATATCTATGGATACATTTCTTTTTCAAATATTTAAATGGAATGTGTTTCTGTTTCTTTCATGTCCATATTTATTTTCCCTTATCTAGTTATTTGAATTACATGTGTTATCAGTATATACCTTTATATATTTTTTATGAAAATTCATTCAGTTTATTGATTACATGGCTTGTGTCTTAAGTTATTTACCTTTCCATATTGACTATTCTCATTAATTTGTTATTTCTTCCACTATAATATACCCTTAATGAAAATTTGAGCTTTCAATTAATAAGTTTATTTTTTCTAGGAATTCAACAAGTATGAAAGATATGCAAGGATATACTAGATGTAATAATGTTATTACCTATAATTTATTTATTGGAAATAGAATATGAAAATAGTTATAATTACATTATTCATTTCATATCTTTGTATCTTGTTTACCAATATTACAACACGGTTCATTCAATTAGGATTTTATTTGCTTGTATCAATGCCAATTTAATTGATGGAAGACACAAGATCTCGACATTCTAGGTTCAGTTCGTAATAGTTGGTATCAGAGAAAATTTAGTAAAAACCATGGGAACTGGATTTAAAAAATATATATTATAGAAGATAGTCCTAAGGTGCAATTTGAGGATAAATATAGAAGTACTCTTTATAATTTTGATAAAAGTGGAAATAATGTGGGTATTCCTAAAACGACATCCATGTATAGATACTACAATTTTACATGGTTCTAGTACATATATACCTAGGAGTAACAACTCTCACATGATTTTTCACTCCAAACTCTCTCTAAAAATGTATATGATAATGAGCCTTACTATTCACCTAGTTTGACACTCCTAGGGGATATGATTATGATAATTCACTTATTGTTTACAAACCATTATGAATAATGTTTATATAATGAACTAGTTTTAACATAAGGTGTCACTATTTATAAATACAACCAATTATATTATGGATAAACATTATAATAAGGAAGGACCAATGTGGAAATAAATTGATGAAGTATTTATATATTGAGGGGCAATTAAATCCATAGTTAAAATGGAATTTAGTGATTCATCATTTTTAGGACGCGGATAATTTTTATATTGGAAATTATATTAATTTGTTGTTATTAACTGAAAACCTATACATCATGAGAAAATCAATCAAATACGGAAATGTTGTGTGTCATGAACCCATTACTGAAGGATGAAAAGTGTTTCATTCCAACCACTAATGTACGTAATTTCTTGGTTAATATTTCATTAATTTTTTTGCAATAATAGATATTAATAATGAACTAATAGTATCATTTTTTAGGTTTAGAGATTAATTTTTTAACCATAATTGTTTTTGAATATATATAGAATCAAATAGTTTTACTTTTTACTCTTTTATGGGCCTTATGATCCGTGAAAATTGTATTTTAGTGGTTCATACATCAAAGTTAATTTTAGGATATCCATTTATTAATGTAATTTATTAATTTTAAATTAATTAGAGAATAAAAAAATTTCTAAATTATGTTTATCGAAATATATCAAGTAAGATTATTTCATTATATAATTAGCCCATAAAATAATGACCTGTCATTATGAAAATGACTTGGAAATAAAATTATTTCATAATACCTTAATTTTTGATGAACTGATGGTTTCTAAATCATCAAATATTTATGTATCTGAGGCTCTCAACATTCAATTGATCATTCACTTGTTTGAGATCAATTACATCAATCACTACACATAAATATTTAATCTTTTCCACTAAGTATGTATCTTTACTTTTAACTATTGTTCTCCTACATAGCGACATTTTCATATGTTAGTCCAAGTGAAATTCATAATTATCATTATCTCTTTTATAGAGTATGTTTTATGAACCCTTTTAATGATTTGGGAATAAAAAATAAGAAATATTAAACAAAATATCACCATGATCAAGTTTAAATTACAAGGATTAAAATTAATTATGGTTGGGAGAATGTAACTTCTCGAAAATCTAATGTATGAAAATTTTATTCGATAGGGTGTATGAAACGCAACATCAATCACAAAATGGAACATAATATCAAAATAATTTATAATAATAAATAAATTTGATCTATAATGATGCTTCAAATGCATGAAATACTGAGTTAAAGTGTGACACATGAAATAATGAAATTTTTTTACGGCTGGCATTACATGAAAGATCGAGTTTTATCAAACGAAAATATATTATTAAAATTTTATTAGTTAATATAATTAGAGTAAAACTAGTTTTTGTATTAGATATTATGAATAGTATTACATAAATTATGTTAATATGTAGTTTCCTGAAAATATAAAATTAACTCATTGGTTAAAAATTAGTTTCGAATGGATATAATAACCAATTGAATATAAAGGGAATATTTTTATATAAAAATAATTTTATGCCCACAAAGGTGTCTAATCCTAAGATATTAAATAAATTATAATTAGTGAGTCATATTAATTTAATATATATATTATATATTAAATAAAATATTTTTTTTATTCATCCAATAGATTCTATAGACATAAGACAAGTATAAACTCAATATTACACATAAAAACCAATATTTTTTAAGGCACTTTTAAAACCATTTAAAGAAAACCTATTTTAAATACTAAGTTTGTAGCTTTTATATATTATATATCTGAAAATAAAATTCATATTTAAAATATTAAAATAAGAATTATGTTAGGGTAGATTTTTTTTATTTTTTTGTGATGTTTCATTTTGTAATGAATAATAAAAAATATAGATTTTTTGTTCAAAAGATGTTTTTCATCTAATTTATTTATATGGTTAAATTTTAATTTTATTTAATTTTACTGTTTAATTAGATCTTAATTTTATAAATTAATCCAATTTTGGTCATTTAAATCAATTTAACTTTGAATTTTACTATAAAAGCAAAAAAATGTTTTGATGTTTTTACTTTCAAAACCAACATCATCGTCTTGTACACAGATTTAATTTAAATACCTTTTGGCCACGTATATTATTGGAATTTTGAAAAATTGATTCTATATTAGGAATTAGAATAATTTTTTTTGTCTAATAAGATTACCTTAGTTTTTTACCTAAAACTATTGGTAAATGTAACTAAATTTAATTTCAATTATTGGGGAAACATTAAGCATAATAAGGGACTAAACCTTCATCTTAAAGGCCCAAATGACCTATAAACTTGTCCAACTACAATTTTATAGATTTATATATGCCATGTAATCCCATATATTTATTTCTTTCATTTTTTTATCCACTTTTATTTGGAAAATTCTGTATGGAATTCTTTTGTCAAAATATTACAACAGTGCCACTCCTCCTCCATTATAAAAAGCCTCTTCTCCTCTCACTTCCTCACACATTTCATGATAATTTTTCTCAACATATATCATTAAAAAAGATCCTAAAAATCGCTCTATTAATCATAGATTTCTACCATTTGGAATAACTCAATCCAAAGAATCCCTTTGGTGAAAAATAAAATGAGTTACCAGATTAAGAGATAACATATTTCCTTGATAATATTAGTATTAGTTACATTATCTATTCCATAAAATATACTTATGTAATTCCTAAATAAAATAACCAGTGTTATAAATATTCTATTGTTCTTCAATGATAATTTTTCAACCCACACATAAACACACCTCCAACTAATGGGTAACAAAGATACTATTTATGTGAACAACTAACAACTACATCACAAAACGATGATTTTTTCATTCTTACATTACCACGTATCATGGTGGTAATTATGATAGAAACTATATTTATATATGATATAAATTATATTTATAATTTAATTTTTAATTTTTTATTATTTTAAAACATATATTTTTATACATTCTATTTTGTGTAAAAATGATAACATCATTTGTGGAAATTTGGACTATCGCCCCCTCAAAGCGATGTGATTCATTCACATGATACATGTAATGTATAAATTATGTTTTTAATAAAAAATATGTGACATAAAAAACATATATATTATATTTATTTCATATTTAGTTTTCTAAATATAAAGTCTATATCAATTTTTTTATTAAATTTTAACATAATTAAAAAGTGATTTCGTTGTTCATGGACCTGTGGACTACTACTTCCTCGACATGATGTGATTCCATTTGCATCACAATGATTATATATATAAGTATATATTATTAAATAATGTGTTATTTGTTATATAATGACCATTATTTAAAGATAAAATATTTTTTACCTTCTTTCCATAATGATAATTGAAAATGGGAAAGTTAATCATGCATATGTATGACCTATCATCTCCATGATTATAACCTTGGTTAATTTTTCATAACCAAGTTTAATGATTTTTTTTAAAAGTATAATTTAGGTATTAATATGATATTCATGTCATTATTATTATTTTAGATATGTTATGTAATAAACCCTTGGATGATTTTTAAAATACCAAGGTTATTTTTGATATATAAACCGAATTTGGTCAAAAAACCCAACATAATCTTAATTTTTAAGTAGTTTTACACAAAATGGTAATAAGTGAAAAAAAATTAATGGTAAGAATGAAATTTGGTTTTATGAATGTATATTTTTGACATAATTTTATTATTTCAAAAGTTTAAGGATGTTCCCCCAAAAGGAAATGCAAGGTAAGAGATTTTTTCTCAATTTACATTATATTGAGACTTATTTTGTATTATTAACCTAGTTTCTTTTATATAGTGTATATAGTTTCCTATAATATGATATATTGTGAAAATAATTACTCTCATGATATCGTATCTTTCATTTAGTATTTTTCTTTATTGGGTTTTATGATTTAATATGTTTCAATGAGGTTTGGGACACTTTGGAATGTTTTATGATTATTTTACTCAATAATAATTTTAATAATTTTTAAATGGTGCTTCCATTCAAGTAAGTTATATGAAAATTATTCAATAAAATCAATAGTTTTTCCATCATATGGTTAATCATGACACATTTGAAGTATTAGTTCCATTTGTCCACACTTCAGTACTCAATATGTTTTTAGGAAAACCCAAATTCATTTTACTCTTTAAATTGAAGAATAAATTTTATTCAAAAATATATTTCTTAAAATGTTTTTAAAAACTGATTTAAAATGATTTTTAACGACATTTTTAACATTTTTTTCTTTTACCAATGTTTTAAATGGAATCGTCATGTCGATTTCTGAATTACGCATGTTTCTGTCCTTTTACAGTGATAAAAGAATTTTCTTTTTCCCATATATAACATATATGAATCGACCCTCTGTCATTCCTTTAATGTTTCCTTATCATTTTTAAATATATAATTTTAAAATAAAATATTTATAAAAAAATACTTTCAATGAATTTTTTTTACAATACAGTTAGAAAAAGGATATTTTCTATAATAATGTTTTTTAAAAGACTTTTTTATAATATTTTCATTCATCAATAACAACCACCAATTATTTTAATCTACATGGTGTATGTTTTATCGAAATCAAGTGGAGGATAATTTCCGGGGTACTCTAGCAGTACTGTAGCAGTACTATTCAGTACTGTAGCAGTCGGAACAATTCCCCGGATTTGGGCCATTGGGCCACCAGTTTGGGCCTACGGGTCTTCAGGGCCTTCGCGTCATCAAAGGTCTTCGGGCTTCAGGGCCTTCGGGCTATAAAGACCATGGATTAGCCTAGTTCACACAGATCAGGCCCCATAAAATCATAAGAGCAATAAGACTAGCAGTCACCAGAAGCAGAACTACCAGATGGGAAGAATTAAGGGGTATGGCAACCGCCATCAGGGCCAGGCACTGTGCATCTTTGTATAGGGAAATGTTAGCCGATCAGCAATGCAAGGTAGGGATCTAGGTAATCAATGATGTAGAAGTTAGGGGAGGGTCAGTTCCTGTGGGTTGGGCCTACGAGTCATGTATTGGGCATAGTATTCATCTGGGAATCCGGGTCATGTATTGCGAGTCGTGTCCGGCCTTGTGCCTTTGGCCTATGGGTCATGTACGGGTTCCCCTTCATCCCTTAAAATGGGGGATTATCTATAATAAAATAAAATAAAAGGAATGCCTTCAATGATCATTGAAAATTGAATTTCCCCTAGTTTACCATTTCCATTATAATTCATATGTTCATTTCTTAAACCATATATCATTTTTATGTGGTGATTATATGGAATTTTATTTTAATATTTGGGATAATATTTATAAATTTGTGTCTATTACTACATAGAGATACTTGATAAGGCACGTCGTTAAATCGATTATTCAATATATGAGGAATGTTGTGGACTGGTAAGACATGGGCGGGTCTTGGTTATAGATATCCTATCGATGCATCGGTATTCTCATGGGACGAGTCATTTAGTTATCCACCTTAGATGGGTTTTATCCTAATATTTGTAAATTATCTTTTGAAATGTATTTATAGTAAAGGTATCATGTACCAAGGAAACATGTCGTCCAATAATCAAGAATTTCTTTCATTTCTTTTCAGTTATTATTCATCCTTGAGTTTTTGTCTCAACATATATTTGGATACATTTCTTTTTTTAGATTGAATGCATGTTAGTTTCTTACAATTCAATATTTAAATTTCTGAGCCATGTTTTTTTAATGGAATGTGTTATCTATTATTTCCTCTACATATTGTTTTCTGCACTTCTATTCATATTATTAATTACTTTTCTTGTGTATTTAGTTATTTACCTTTCCATATTGATTTTTCTCATTGATTTATTATTTATTCCACTATACATTACCCTTAATGTTCTTTTGATCTCCCTGTTATTATGTTTCCTTTCCCCAAGAATCCATGAATTAAAAAAGATATGAAACAATATACTAGATGGAATAAGGTTATTAACCTTGTATTTATTTATTTATAAAGAATAAAAAACATTTTGATGTAATTATATTATTCATTTCTCAAGTATGTATCTTTTTTACCAAGACTACTAAATGGAATAGTCTTTTAAGTCATGATTTACTTGTTTATATACTAATGTAATTAATAGATGGTATTGGCTCTGGGATTTCTGGGGTTGGGTCTCTATATTGGTACCCTACATACTTCTTTGAATTAAGGAGAAGAGTAAATGGGGACATAATTTCATGTATGATTAATCTAATCAGATAGTTTTATTATGGTATTATAAAATAATGGCTCAAAATTTTATACACATGGATGATGGGAGGGGATAAGTATACATAAGATACTCACAAATCACTCTGATGGGATGTGTTCTACTGTAACGTTACCAAGGATCAAATGGATTGGAGGTCCTTCTTTCACAGGAATGTTTCATCTAGCTGATTGTCCAGGGGGTTATATTCATGTTCAAGGGAATTATACTAATATTCAATTATAGGGTTCCTTGATGTAAGATACACTTCTTTCTAGCCATGAAAGATATGAAATGATTCAACAATTTGGGCAATGTAGTAGGGTATAGAGAAACAAATTTCTAAGGATTTTTCTAACACCATGGAGATATTCCATATGGTATGTTATGGATGATACCCAACATGAATAAAGGTTTGATTTCTAGTATAAAATATATCACAAAAAATGTTATACAGTTTATGGATCTGAATCTCAAACCCTATATCTTGTAGTTTCATGTCTCCTAAAGGTACAACAATTTTTTTGAAGAATGAAGTACATCATCCCTAAATTGAAAACTAGTATGATATTTGGTGATAAAATTTCAAATGTGTCAAATTTATATAGACTTTTGGGCAATGGATGATGTAAAATAGGTCTCAAGGAGCTTGAACTGAGGATGGATATATGGGTTAAATAGAAACTCCACCAATAACAATGAGGTAACGAGTTCTATTTCAATAATATAACAGATCATTTAAATCATGGGACACATTATTCAAGGTGAGGATGATTTAGGATGAATGGTTGGAAATTGTATTTATGTCTAACTCATGCATAGTTATGCAGAGAGACACATTATATAATGAAAAAAATATAATAATGGAATTTCCCTTTTTATTATATTATTACTAAAATTTCATCACATACACCACATGATAGAACCAAAAAAATATTTTATTAATATAAAATTTATATTTAGAGAAAAAATATATCCATCTGAATTGATAATATTTCAATGAGAATAAAAATATAAAATAAAATAATCAATAAAAGAAAATTTGTGTCTCCTGGATCCACAAGAATAGTTAAAATGATGATGAAAACTACAGAAATAAAGAAAAATATTACTATTGAAATATTTATAAAAAAGTATTAAAATATAAATAACCTTGAAATAGCATTGATATGAATGTATAATGAATGAAAGATGATATATATATTAAATTTATGAAATTTATCTCACAATTATAAATAACACCATTGGAATAGTAATCAAGGCATAGGAATAGTAATCAAACTTTTAGGATTGGTAACCTGACCATTAGAATAGTATCCCCACCTATGGAATTGTCAATTAATATTTCAATATCATATAAAATAAAAAATGACACATTTAAACCAGGATAAATGTAAAAAAAAGTTTCAAAAATTAATAAGTGAGTGTTTATATTTTTTAAAATTAAAAAATATTACATTAATTATTATAAAATATATAATAATTTTATTCTAATGTCGAGCGCGGGAGCCTTCCTCTTTGAAAATAGTGATGGAGAATCTTCTAGATCTTCGCTTAACATTTTATTGCTTTAATGGATTCATTTAATCCATATTGGGAATTCGCTTTTAAGGATGATCATCACTTACAGGCTCAAGGACAGATCTCGGCTGATCGGGATCCAAATACTTTGAGGAAGAAGGGGGTCTCCTTTGCGGAGGATTTATCTAGTTCCTCTGATCTAATAAATGAGGGTTCTTATAGACCTTCTAACATCTGCAGATAAGAAAATGGTGGATTTTCAGTGGTGGCTGATCCAGATGCACTATAGCAGCGTGTTAATTTATGAATGTATTCCATATTGGGTCGCGTTATTTACTAAAAGGGGGACATGCCCTGGTACTATGCCGACCTTAAGAGTAGGGTCTCTCATTGTTGGGGCTTTAGAAATTGGAGGATGATTCCTATCAAGAGAGGGTACTTCCATATCATTCTGCAATCCAGGGAGGATTTCAACAAGGCTTGGGATACTGGCATTCATCAACTCAAGCATAGAATTATAAGGCTCTCAGAATGGGATGTTTGTTTCAATCCCTTTAATATGAAGCAAACCAATGCTCAGATCTGGGTCAGGCTTCATGGTTTGAATTGGATGTACTAGCATCCCAAGATCCTTAATGACCTTGCCTCTTTCATTGGTATCCCAATCAGATTGGATCATAGGACCCTTGATGGGGATCTTGGTTTTTTTTGCTATAATGCTGATTGATGTCAATCTTGAATCCAAGCATCCTGATAACATTATGTTTATTTCTAATGGAATCAAAACTGAAGTCAAAGTTGAATATGAGTGATTCCCCCCTTTTTGTGATGTTTGTAAGATTGTTGGTCACTCGGTTATCAATTGTAGAATGATTAAAAAAATTTAAATGAAGCACCCAAGACTTCAGAGTGCAAGGAAGTCAATCGGAACAGAAAGAATAAAGGTGTTTATGTTGGAAAGGGGGAATTGCCTCATGTTGGTCCTTCCAGTTCTATCCCCCAGAATAAATCTTGGGCTGATATTGTTGAGGAAGAAGATCATGGGAATCAGGTCTTTTCCTCTCTACCTGACAATGCTGGAGATACGGATCTGAACACCATTGGCTATGACTCTGGCTCTCCCACTCCACTAGTCTCTTGGAACACTGATGTTCTGGCCTCCTCCCCCCTTAAGGATCCTGACTTCATGGCTCCCACATGGGTCAACATTGAATGCACTATCGCTGGTCCCCCTAAAATTGGTGAATCTAAATATTGTCGTATCCCCATCTAGTATTTCAGATGGTGGCAACTCTGGTGGAGTCACATCTCAAAGTCTTGAATATTCAAAGGATTCATGTGCCCTCCCAGCGGATATAGTGAATTCTAACCCTATCATGGAAGTTACTATCTTTCCTGATCCAACCGGAGTAGTGCCTTATGGTATTCCGGATGAGATTGATGGTCCAGAGGTCGAATCATGCACACCGGATTTTGCTGAGGAAGAAGATCATGGGAATCAGGTCTTGTCCTCTCTTCCTGAAAAAGCTGGAGAGAGGGATCTAAACTCCATTTGTGATGTCTCTGGTTCACCCACTCTAGTAGTCTCTAGGAACACTGAAGTTCTGGCCTCCTCCCCCTTCAGTATCCTGACTTCATGGCTCCCACAGGGGTCAACATTGAATGCACTATCGCTGGTCCCCTTGAATTGGTGAATCTGAATGTTGATGTACCCCCATCTAACATTTCAGATGGTGGAAACTCTGGTGAAGGCATGTCTCACAGTCTTGAATATTCTAAGGATTCATGTGTCCTCCCAGTGGATACAGTGAATTCTAACCCTGTCATGGAAGTTTCTATCTTACCTGATCCAACAGGATTAGGGCCTTTTAGTAACCCGGATGAGACTGCTGGTCCAGAGGTTGAATCAGGCACCCCCAGCAGAGAGATTGCAGCACATTTTGAACCTAATTCTAGTGTAAAGAACATCGCAGCCAACCAGGATAGTACAATGACATGTCTCAATAATAGAGACAACACTGCTTGTCCAGAAAGGGGGAATCCAGACATTAAAGATCTTATCCAAGGTATCCCCATTCCTAAAAGAAAATCAGGGAGACCTCCAAAATCAGTCAACATGAAGGTTTTGGATGTTATGAAAGGGGATTCCAACCCTGGTTTCATGTTCAAATGAATATTTTATTTTTTTATGGCCAAGGATTGGCCAACTGAGACACCACTAGGTCCTTAATGCACCTTATTCAGACACATAGACCTATCCTCATAGGCCATTCTGAACCTAAAATAATTTTATCCTCCAGCATTGCCAACCTAGAATTACTTGGATTCCATCTTATTGACACCAACAGATGCACTTCTGAAATTATGATTCTATGGGTCTTGGCGCACTCCTCCTTGTCCAATATTTCCTTGGTTGCACCCACTGAGCAGCATTTCACTTGTGATTTTTATTTTCTTGGTATTCATCACTCCTTCTCTTTCATTTATGCATTTAACAGGTACTTGGACCGTAGAAGCTTATGGATGGATATATGATCTCTTATTTCTACTATCCTTGGGCCGTGGATTATTATGGGAGATTTCAATTCTATTTTGCATCCGGATGAGAAGATGGGAGCTATGACTAACTCTATCTCCTCCAGGGAATTTAAAAATGTTGTTGAAAGCAATGAGTTGATTGAGGTTAACCAAGTTGGAGCAAAGTATACGTGGTACATGAGATTTCAAAATAGGTTTGTTGCTTGAAGAATCGACAAAACCTTTGTAAATGAAGCCTCTTTGGACTTTTGGGATTCTATTTCCAGTTAAACACTTCCAAGATTTAATTCGGACCACCATCCTATCTTGGTTAATGAGGTTGGTAGAGAAACTAGGCCCCCTCTTCCCTTCAGATTCAATAAATCATGGGTGAATCAAAATGGATGTAAGGATTTGGTTCAAAGAGTCCGGAATTCTGTCCAATGCAGAGACGATGCCTATGATTGTGTCTTCAAGCTCAAAACTCTCAAGAAGCATTTAAAAACATGGAGTAAAAAACTATTTCAGCTGTATTGACTCTGATATTTCCTCCCTTCAAAACATGCTTCATCAAACTCAAGAGTTCATCACTCACAACAATTTCCCTAATAACCTCATGGATGAAGTTGACATGAAATCCAAACTTAATAATCTTCTCAACCTCAAAGATTCCTTGAAAAGGGATGCTTTCAGGTTTAAGTGGTTGAAGGACGGTGATAGAAATTAAAAATTCTTTAATTCTCTCCAGAAAATCAGAAAGGTCTCTAGGCCTCTCTCCTCGATCAAGGATGGTGATCATTTCATTGATAATAGGAGGGACCTCTCGGAACATGTTGTCTCCTTTTTTAAGAATCTTTTTAATGGTACATCCACTACTTTTGCTCCTGAGGAGGGTATTATTCCAAGTCTTGTTCTTCAAGATGAAAACTCTACCCTAACCTCTATACCTGTGGATTTTGAAATCAAGGAGGTTATTTTTAGCCTCAAAATTGAAATCTCTCCTGGACCAGATGGCTTTGGAAATTACTTCTTCCAGACTTATTGGGATATCATCTAAGTTGATGTTTGCAGATTGATAATTCATTTCTTTAAAGGGGGCTCTCTTCCTCAAGGGTTAATTGCTCAGTTTCATGCCCTTATTCCCAAAGTTGAGAATGCTAATGAGATTCATATTTTTAGACCGGTTATCCTGGGTAACACCATCTTCAAGATCAGTAGAAAAATTCTTGCTAACAGACTCTCTCATATTGCTTGCAAAATTGTGTCTCCTAACCAGTTTGGTTTCATTAATGGAAGATCAATCCCGGACTGCCTTATCTCTGCATCTAAATGTGTCAACCTTCTTAAGAAACCTGCAAGGGGTGGAAATATTGTGCTCAAACTTGATTTCATGAAATCTTTTGATATGATGAGGTGGGATTTTATTTTCAGTGTTCTCTCCTTATTTGGCTTTGATAGTGTTTTTATTACCTGGGTCAAATCCATTCTAAGCTCTTCTCACATTTCCATTATTCTTAATGGTTCACCTGAAGGGTACATTGACTGTTCTAGAGGGGTTAGACAAGGTTACCCCCTATATGCAATTATTTTCTCCATCACTGAGGACTATCTCAGTAGGCTTTTTTACATCATGGCTGGTAATGGGAAAATGGGATCAATTTCTGCTGGTAGGGACCTTATGCCTCCCACACATTTGATGTATGCAGATGACATTATCCTTTTCACTAAGGGGGATAAAAGAAACATTAGAAACATCAAGAGAGCACTACTGCATTATGAAAACATCTCTGGTAAAGAGATCAGTTGGGGGAAATCTATTGTATACTTTGGAAGAAATATCTCTAGCAACAGGAAGCTGGACATTATCAGGGGTTTGGGAATTCGTGAGGGATATCTTCCGTTTATCTATATTGGGGTTCCTTTATTTTGGGGAGGACCGATGGCCTGCTACTTTTCTGCCATCATTAGTAATATCTGAAGGTAACTCTCTTCCTGGAAGGGAAAGTCCCTATCCATGGCTGGCCATGTTTGTTTGGTGAAATCAGTTATTACTTACAAGTTGGTTTACTCCTTTATGGTTTATAAATGGCCGAGTTCAATCATCAAAAGCATCAATATCTCAATTAGGAACATTTTCTGGAGTGGTAGCATGACCGAAAGAAATATTGCTACTATTTCTTGGAACTCTTGCTAAAAGTCTTATCACTTGGGGGGATTAGGCATTAAGAATCTTGGACACTTTAATGAATCATTTCCAGCCTCTTTTTTGTGGAAGCTCATGAATAGTAATTCTGAATCTCTTGGGTTTCTCCGGGCTAGATTTCTGCATAAACTCAAGACAGGAAACTGAAACTACTTCTGCACCTCGGTGTGCCCTGCTTTTAAGTCTGTCTTTGCATCTATTGATTCTCACTCTAGATGGATTGTTTCCAGGGACTCTTCTCTCCCATTTTGGAAAGGGAATTGGACTGGCACCCCCTTATTAACTCTCTTGTGGGTGAGGAAAATAATCTGTATCTGGACACATCTATAATGGACCAGCTATGCAGTATGGAGAACCTACCAGATCACATTATTTGCATTGTGGAGAAATATGTTTTCTCATCCATAGAATATTTTTGGGCTTGGGAAACTTCTGTTAATAGGGCCCTCACATCCAAACCATTTTATAGGAACTCTAATTGAAACTCTCCTAAATTTAATTGTCTTGGAAACATGAATAGGAATTTTATCAGGCCATCACGTTCCATTCTTGTATGGAGACAGGTGTATAGGAAGTTTCCCACAAACTATTTTCTTCAAGAATGTGCAATCTCGCGGGGTTCCTAATGTGCTCTTTGTCATCAACACAGAGATGAAATCAATCATATCTTCCTAAGATGCACCACTACTTCTTCAATGTGGAAAGCTGTTGGTGATATTTTTGAAGTGACCCTCCCACGTGTTTTTTCAATTTGTGAATTTACAATGAGTTGGCAGGAGCTTGCGCTCTCACCCTTTCTCAAGAGTCTGTTTAAGGTTGCTGCGGAGGAACTTATTCACTTCTTATGTTCCGCAAGAAATAAAGTGCTCGATGACAGTTTTCATTTCACTTTTGCAGCTGCTATTTCTGATAACCTTGCTGCTATTCGGGACTCCATCCCACCTTTGAATCACTAATCCTCAAACTCGATTCATGATTTAACTATCCTCAATAATATTGGTGTTAGGGGTAGACCTTGCCCCCCCCCATGGTATGTTTGAGGTCTTTTTGTATCCCTCCTTTGTGGGATGGATTAAAGTCAATTCTGATGGCCCCTCGAGAGGTAATCCCGGTCCCTCTGGCTATGGTTCCATTTTCAAAGATCACAAGGCGGCTTTCCTTGGCTGTTTGTATAGTTCTTGAGGCCTTGTTTCATCTCTTGAAGCTGAAATGATCTGTATTATGTCAGCAGTGGATCAATCTTATCATCGTGGTTGGAACAATATCTGGCTTGAAAGCGACTCCACCACTATTGTTCTCGCCATTATGAATGGTTCCTCTCACCTATCTTGGAATCTTACTAATCGGTGGACCAAATTCTTGGATCTTCTTTTATCCATAAACTATTTCATCACTCACTTCTACAGGGAGGCGAATTATGTGGCAGATGGTCTTGCAAATAAGGGGGTCAATGGCATTGACTTCTTACGGTGTGATGTGATCCCTGATGACCTTCTTCCTTTTTTTCAGAGGGACCATTATAAACTTCCTTTCTTTAGACTTCTGTAAGTTTGACATTGTTTTTTTCTAATAATAGACGCTTGACCTCTTGGGAAAGTGCTCATATTAAAATTTAAAAAAAAATACTGATTTTATCAAAATATAATTTTTTTTAAAAAAATAAATTATTAGTATTTATTACTTTATTGATTATATAACATTATGGGACTATAATTTATTTTTCAATGGGTCATAAAATAGCTCATATTATTGAAATTGGTATTTTTAAATCAAATCATGATTATGATTAAAAGAAAATTTTTAAAACATTTTAATTTTATTTTGGAAAATGGATTTCTTTTTTTTTTAATCCACATTTCAAAAAATATATAGATATAATTTTTATTAGTATTCTATAACTGTTCATTTTTTAGAGAATAAACAAATATAAAAAAGATATTTTTCATGATAAGTTATATACATGATTTTTAGACTAAGTAGTAATGTAAGAACCCCATATTTTTAACTCACATGAAAAATAATCTATATATTTTCACATTATTGGACAATATTGGTATCCATGAGGAAAAATATCAAACTGATGAATATAATACTAAAAAAAATACTCATATCTCCTCTTATAAATACCACCCTTTATCCTCACACATTCTAATAATTGAAGATCAGAATGACTATTCCAACAACTATCCTCATGTATCCCTTATTCTAACTGTCATAAATAGTCTCCCCAATAACCATTCCATAGAGACCAATTTTTAATCCAAGAAGGATTCAACCACAGGTATTGTAAAACTCACAACTAAACTACTTTTAAATGTATTCTTCTTCTACCACCCCGATATGATTTCCAATGAACTTGGAATATTAAAATCATTATCCCAAATATGTTGAAATGTTAATATTAGTTGGAATATCCAACCTCTATGATCCCTTTATTGTCATCAAAAATGATAATATTTTTCACAATATGGTGGCTTCGATGCCTCCAAAGACGACATTCTTTTTTATCCAAGACCATTAATGGTTGTTATATAGATATTATTTTATATTAATATTATTATTATAGTTATAATATAACATATATCATAATTATATAATATATTATTAAATTTTTACTTAAATTAAATAAATCTATTGTATAATGGTCTATGAAAACATGTAAATAAACTGACTATATAACATTATCATTTTTACTAAATAAATCATTCATATTTCAGAATGTATATGGATATTTTGTTCTTGTTTAATTTCTAAGTAACATTAATATAATTTAATTTCAATTATGGAGTTTTATACCCATTTCTAAAGATCCTTAATAATTATTTACAAGTGATCTAGTCATGTAATATTGAAATGAAATACCTCCTAAAATTGAAATTAAACACTATATCTCATTTAAATATTTGTAAAATTAGCTTAATATGATTATATTCAATCGAACATTTATGTAAAATGTAATTAATTATCTTTTTGACTTATTAATTATGTTTTTTAATGCATGTGGATAATTATTCTAGAACATAGAATAAGGGAACATATTAACCTCCCATCATTATTTTGGATCATGCTTTTCCATCTATAATACACTTCATTAGAAAGTGATCATAATGTTATTATTTTAATATTCGGTATATATGTCCCTTCAAAATATATATCTAGTCATTGTAAAAATTATCATTATTTGATATATATGTTTTTATGGTTTCCCTTTTAATTTTATTCATTATGAAAACCTGATTAAACTGAACTCCTCAATTTCTTACTACTTTTCAGGTACCAATCCTTAATGTTTTTAAAAAAATTAATGGTTTGTAAAATATTTTATTTTCCTAAGGAAAATTATTTTTATATCATTTCTAGTTTAATGAAAATTATTATTACCTTACCTTCTTAAATAATTCTCTACCCATTTCATTAAAAAACCCGTTAAAATGAATATTTGAATATTTATTTCTCCACTCCTTTCCATGTCTTCCATTCAATTGGAAATTATTTTAAATTATTTTAATTATTTATTTATATATGTATTTCTAAGGATGATTTGATCCCTTTTTCTAGTAATTCTTTATTATTTGACATCTTTTATGACATTATACTGGATAATGAAACCCATTTCCTTTTATGGGTAATCCATTTTTGTATTCCTTATGTTAAATTTACTTATTTTACAAACATACACTTGTAAATTTTTTGATGGGTTAACCTAAGTATTTATCCAACACAAATGGAAATTTTTATCTCCCATGATATTATTATCTTTGGAATATTGTGTATACCTAATCCTTGATGGTACACATTCCACCACATGATGTTGTCTTTGTAGTTATCATCGACTTATTATTAAATCATGTCTTCATTTTCTACCAAATTCTTATGATTCTATGATAATAAGATTTCATGATCATTATGTCATTCTACTATATTATTATTTAATATCCATTAAATTTATGATATCTTATTATTCCATTTGAAGCACAGGTTATGTTTTCTTATCATACTTAATCCATTATAAGGATTTATAGCTCTCCCCTTTCTTGTGTATTTCCTACGTTATACTTTGTAGTATCTAATACTAAAAATAATTTGGGAGATCATTATAGAGTATAAAATAATGTTTTTTAATTTATTTTAATATTGATTGATTATGAACATAGTCATCCAAAGACACTTGGAAACATGATCCTTAGCTTGTCATTATTGGATATTTAGGTGATTAATCATGTAGTAATATGGGATTAAGGCTTGATCCACTAAAATCGGAATCATATAAATGTTCATGTTATTTTTAAAGATTAGTACTACAATAAATTAGTGATAATTCTATGGATATGTTTATGTATAGGAAAATATCTTGAAATTTGGGTGAAGTATATAATGAGTGGTTACAAGTAATTAAATCGTTTCCTGGACACCATAAGTGGATATTGTTTTATAGTAGATATACCTAGGTTAAATAACCTTGAATGGGATCTTTGGTTATTTACTCAACCTATACCTAGTTTTCCATTTATTTTCTTCACTCATTATTCATTCTCAGTTAATCATGATTGGAGAGGAGGTAATTAAATAACCACCTATGACTACTATAATTAGTTATCATACCCTTAGATATTGTGTGGATGTATTAAGGATTTTTTTTGTATTTAATATGATAAAAATTTGAAGTTGTTTAGGTAATAAATATTTATTTCCATAAAAACCCATTTTTTTATTCCTTTTCCTCAACAAAATAATCCTCTACAATTATTTCTCTTAATAGTACATTTGTTAAAAACCATTATCCCTATTAAAATGTTAATATGATAAAATGGATATCATTTTTAAAATAATCATCTAAATATTATCTTGAGGTGAAATTTTCAAGTTCTTATAGAAAATAATTTTTTAATGAATAATAAAAATATTTTCTTTATTATATAATACATAATTACATTAATATTAACTTTTTTCACCATGGAAATTGAAATATATATATTTAATTTCAAATTTGGAATCAACATTATAAATATTTAAAAAAAATCCGACATATGTATTTGGAATAAATATTATTTATCATGGGAAAAAATTCATGATGATAATCGATAAATGTATTAAAATGGGAATTACAAAAAATTATATGACCTAATTATAATTAAATCATTTCATAATTTGGTTTTTTTACTATATTTTGACTCATTATCTCTGTATTTGAGAAACTTTTCTTATATGGGGATACATTCATTTGAATATTATGTCATCGTATAATATAGTTATATGTATTTATAAGAGTTTTAGTACCCTTAATTACTATATGATCCCCTCACTCCTTCACATTTATATACATGTTGAGATCCTTTTTTCAATGAATGTATTTGAAAATCACTTCCAAAAATCCTTATCCATATCTAACGCCTTTTATTCTTAGAAAAATACTAACCTATGATAGATTAAGGAGAGATCCAAAAGAGGACATATGTGGAAGTCATAATCATGTCAACATACTGTATTCTAGTTTTATATAATCCTACACCTTCTCCATGTCAATAATATAATTATAAATGTAATTAAACCAATATCATTCGTTTATAAATTATTTAACTTTTATAAAAAACATTTTGTACTTCCAAACCATCCAATGGAATATTAAAAATCTTTTCAAGTGAATGTGTATACTACCATTTCTATAAAATGATATATTTTCATAATTTATCATAGAATCACAAGGATGTTTATATAGATTTAAATAATTAAAAAATACGTTTTAGAGAAAATAATTATGATTACTGAAATATAAATCATCATTTATTTTATTTCACTTGTATACATTAAATAACAGTAGCATCATCTTTGTGTATACAAGGACTATCACCTATATGAGTGATGCATATAATTTTTCATCACCTCCTTACGTGGATTCATATATCAATATATTTAGTGAATTTATATATATTTTTAATATATGTTAAAGTCTTGAAAATTTCATTCTAAATTATAGTAATGATATTGAAAAATATAGTAATTATGTTCCCATATTCATAAACATTCTTATTAAAAATAAATTGACCAGAATTAATATACACAAATTAAGGAGGAGACTATAAGGGTCTAAAATTAGGAAGACCATGAGAATCCATGAAAATAATTTTCATCCCTACCAAGGGTAATTTACCCCTATTATTGAAGAAAAACACAGCTATGCCTTGAGTTTCCTGGGAAGCCCAAAAAACATTATCTTTATTTCTATTATGTTAATTTTGGAGGCTCTCAATGTCACACCCCAAACCATGCATTTATTTTATTTTATGATTTCTTTGGTATTAAATTATTTTGCTCTGGTTTGCGATCAGTCTCAGATCAGATTTTTGGTTCTTCGATAAAAAAACGCACTTTTGGGTTCGACAACGCTGGACGCACGGGTGGAGCGCGACGCCACGCGGCTTCACACATGAAATTACTTGGCCCTTCATAATTTTTAATATTATTTAAGATGATATGAATTTATTTATTTTTTTTATTTTAATATTAGTGGTTACTTTTTTTATTATTATTATTAATGTTTGACACAAATTTTTATTTCATAAGTTTTATTGGTATTATGGTTGTTAATGAGGTTTATAATAATGATTATTGTTATTAATAATATTAGTAAATTTTTTTTATTTCAATTAGAATTATTGAGGTTTTTATGGAAGTATATTTATCGATTAATGATTTATTTATTCATTATTATTATTTTTTTATTTTATTTCTTTATACCTTTTCCTCTCTAACCCTAGCGGCCCACCCTTATATTTTTCTTCTCCCTCGCAGGAGCCGCCACCTCCCTCTTCATCTCCCCCACTGTCTGCCTCGGCCCCCCTACCCGCCTTCTCCCTGGTTTGTCGTCCACAGCCCGCGCCCCCTTCCTACAGCGCGCCGCTGCACCCTCCTCTCCTCCTTGCCGCAAAACTGCCGAGCAGCCGACCCTCCTCTCCTTCTCCCGCATGTATCAGCCCCACTCGGCCTCCACACAAACAACGCCTCCACCCTGCTCAACCCATCGCCCTACGCAGCAACCCCCTGCCGCTCTCGGCCTCCTGCTTTCAGCAGCGAAGCCTCTCAGCGGTGCACCACTCCCTGCCTTCGCTCTATTGTGTTTTGCGCAAGACACCCCACACTATCTCCCACTGTTCAGTGTGCAGCCGGTGCACCCTCCCTTAGCCAGCACAGGCCTCGCCTCAACATTCTTTTCAGTGCACGAGCAGGATACCTTTTATTTTTGTGTGGCCAGCTATTCCTCCCTCCCGGTGCGTGCACTTCCCATTGTTCTCCCCATAGCAGGCCCTCCCGGCGCCTCTCCTCATTCATCCCGTGCACCTCGGCCAACCGCTCGGCCTCTTTCCCCTCATGCTCAACAGCAGCCCGACGCCTCGGGCCCTCACCTAGTCTCCAGCGCGCAAAGAACTGTCGGCCTCACCCAACCTATGCCCCTCTCATCTACATCGTGGACTCCAAACTCTATTCGGTACAAGTAGCCCCCTATCCTACTTAGCGGCACACCCCGATGCCCTATCCAGCAGCACGCCGACCCCCGGCTTCCTTCCACTATCTGCAGCAGCCCGCCCCGACCTACCACAAGCGCTGGTTTCCCCCTTTTTGGATGGTTTATTTCATTTTCTACTTTTAATTCTTTTGTTGTTCTTATTATTATTATTATTATTATTATTATTATTATTATTACTATTATTTTATAGTTATTATTATTGTTATTATTATTATTATTTTTATTGTTTTTATTTTTTTTACTATTCTTCTTAATATTTTTGTTATTATTATTATTATTATTATTATTATTATTATTATTAATCTTATTATTATTATTACTATTACTATTATTATTATTGTTATAATTATTACTATTATTATCATTATTACTATTCTTGCTTTCACCTTTTCTTTGTTAATGGGTTTTTATCAAATTATGTTTATTTTTGGTAGGTTTAGAATTTTTAGGACCCACGCAGGGCGTTTCTGAGTAAGCGCCATCATTGTGCTTTGTTTTCGAGGTTCTGTCGTCGCCGCGCTTTGGTTTCAAGGTGAGCGTTTGTTCCCGACGCTTGGTTTCACGTGCTCTAGTGAGTTTTTGTATGTGTCTGAGTCCTTGGTATTGATTATGCAGAGTGTTAGACTTTATCACGTGGTTTCGGACACACGTCGTGTCATCGCGCCTTGGATCCGAGGTTGTTTTGTCGACGCGCTTGACTTTGAGGTAGGTTCCCTTTGCACTGCTTTTAAATTTTAAGTTATATATTATTTCATGCTGTTTGCGCACCCTAATTGTTCAAAATCAACATTTTATTAATTGTAATAAATATGAGATAATATACGATAATTAATTTTTAATATAAGATGGTTAATTTTTAAATGGTTATTTAATGTCAAAAGGAGCCGTTTATTTTATACACGACACATGAAACATCCTTTTGAAGAGCGGACACCCAATAATGAAAGAATGCTTGTTTGTCTTTTAAACATAATTCCCGGAATGTAAAAAAGAGTTCTGGTTTAATGAGAAATGATTTCTTTTGAAGCATGAACAAATACTTTGGTTCGTTTGAGAAATTGCCCGGTTGGCTCTTAAAGATTATTTTGAAAATGAAAATGGTTTGGTTTGGTATTTAAAAATATTGTTAGCCTGTTACGTAGTGTTTTGGGGTTCTTTAAATGGTTTTAAACTGGGTTTTGTCTCATAAAGAAGTTGTACCTGTCTTTGAGTAGTGTTTGTGAAATGTATTAAATGACCGTTTGGCACTTTATGGAAAGCGATAAAAATGTTTTGATAAAAACCCTCTTAGGGAAACTCTCATGCCTTGGTTGCAATTGATTGTTTAGGAGGCCGCGCTTAGAGGCTCCCGGGTACTTGAGTAGTAAAAGGCATGAGGTTGTTCCACGGAGTGGCTCGGGTGATGCATGTTGTGCTTTATATATATATAGGTATATGACTGGATGCTCGGTTGGCATTAGTTGGCTCACCCCTTTTTCAAACACTTGAGACATGGGAATCTAGCATATTGAGAGAATATTCTAAGAATGATTGCTGCACTGGTAGGTTATGGTACAGACCAGTGGCCCATAGTAGGTGGATATATTGGGTTTATTGCTATGGGATTTTCCCTCAACCTGCCCGTGAGTGGATGGTCGAGCGTATTGTGTGTTTTGATTTCATCGTGACATGTCGATAAGGATGATTTCTCATGTATTGGTGTCTTCTGGTTTATTCTCGATCTCCTAGGTTCACCCATTTCTATTCAACTTTTGTAGCTTGTAGTAATGATTATCATGCTCACATGTATACCTACATTTCCCTTGCTGTGTGTTTTACTTTTTCCATTCTGGTGTATTGATTTCCTTGGAAAATGGTAAATTTCTTTTGATTAGGTTTCAAAAAAAAATTATTTTCAAATGAAAGTGTTTAATCCCCGTTGTACAACTTTGAAAATTTAAACATCACTTTCCACTTTCCTGAAATTTTATTGACACTAATTAAATGAACCCAAATTTTGAAGTGGATAAGGGAAATGGTTCATAGTTTGTTTTTAAGTAAAATGCTTAGAAAAACATACTTTTATAAATTGTAGTTCAAACTTGAAATGATGTTCCTTTTATTTTAAAGGTAGTGCATTGGGAATAGATATCGGGCTACCCTACTGAGTTTTAATACTCACGCCTATAGTTGTTTTCTGTTTTTAGTGTTTGTGCAGGCTATATCTTGAATGCGCTCGCCTAGGGCGACGCTTGATCGCTGAGTCGGAGAGCGACCCGCGAGGTCGCATGGAGTTGTTCAGACGTCCTGTTTGGTTAGTTTGTTTCCTGTTTGATCCCGTTTAGTCAGTTTATTTGGTTTATCTTTTCTGCGCTGCTCTGTATTATTTTCACTGTCTTATTTATTTTTATTGGGAGAAATCGTTCCCATAGCCTCTGTTGATGCCCTAGCGCTTTTCGCCAGCCCGGGAGGATCGGGAACGCCTCTAGGGCCATGTCGCAGACCGGCTCGGGTGACCGGTTCAGGGTTGACCCGGGTTGGTTTGTGACAAAATGGTATCAGAGGAGTTCAGCTCTTAGCGACCTCACTTTTCAGAGCTCCCATTGTTATTTGGGATGTCAAGGTAGATGGAGTAGGATTGCCGGGACTTGGGGGGTAGGTACGAGAAGAGCGTCGCGAACTCTTTCCCGTACTGATCCTCACGTTTCCATGGGAAGTCCAGTTTAATTTGTTTTTTTGGGTTTTTTTAATGGAAAAAATGTTTTTCGATTAGGGTACGACAAATGGAGTTGGAAAAATAGTCCTACGCCGCATGGCCTGGCAAGCCATGTGGAGCTGGGGGCATGGTCCAAGAAGGCTCTCTATGTCAGTGACGTGTTTGGAATGTGGCCGCCAACCATATGGTCAAGTCACCCACTGACACTAGTCCCCTGTTTGAGTTGTTTTGTGTTTCCCTTGATTTTTGAAAGTGGTTTGAATCAGAAAAGTTGGTTTTGAAAAAAAAATGGTTGTTTGAAATAACATGTTTGATTTGCAGATTGTTTTAAAAGAAGTGGTATGAATAAATTGTTTTTGGAAAATGAAGTTTCTTTGTTTGGCCTTGGTGTTCCTATAAGTGCTCACATGCATAGTGGTATGTTGGAAATGTGGATGGATTTCTGGTATGGTGGAAGGATGCCCAGGGTGGCACGGATACATGCATGTGAGTGAGGCTCTAAAGAATATCAATGGCGAAGGTTTAACCCACTAAGCTCGTTCTAAATTAAATATGTTTTCAAAGAGAAAAGTTTTGATGTAATGATAACTTGTTTTCACGGATTTCAAGCTTGTCACCTATGCAGTGTTTGATTTTGAGGTTTTTGTTCATTCGTTGAGTTGATCTTGAATTTTATTTTTGACTTTTCATTGTCCAGTGGTTATCCTTTGAAGCTTTGATGGGTGATCGTAGTGCGGTTAATCAACCTAAGGATTTTATTCTTGAGTTTCGGAAGCTCGATACACCTCTCTTCTATGGTCAAGCAGACCCTTCCGTGGCAGAGGAGTGGATGCGGAAGGTTGAAAGTGACTTTAGCCTCATTGAGTTTCCCAATTCATTGAAGGTCAAGTTTGCGACCTTCATGATTGAAGGTTCACCATGGATGTGGTGGAAGTCGGTGTCTCCGAACAAGCCCCGTCAAGATATTACTTGGGTGTTTTTCAAGGCTTCATTCATTCGCCAGTATTTCTCTGAGGAAGAAAGGGTGAGAACGGGGATGGAGATGTATTGTCTGCAGTAGGGCGACAGATCCGTGTTGGAATATTTCCAGCGCTTTGTAGAGCTAGTACCTTATGAATCAAAGTATGCCACAAACGACCCCATGAAGGCTCGATGCATCGAGGCGGGTCTCTGCCCTGATCTGCAGTCGAAGGTGTCAGAGTCCAACCTAACTTCTTTTGTCGATGTGGCAAGACAAGCATTTCATGTCGAAGCTGCGATGACAGGAGTTCTCGAAGTAGTCCTCCCTCCATCGATCCCTAAGAACAGTGGTGAAGATTCTGGAAATGATATGAGTAAGCAAATGAATGTTAATGGAGCAGGTCGTGGAATCAAGAGGCCTCTGGATCTTTCATCAACCTCTTCGGAACGAGAGATTATTGTGTGTTATCAGTGTGGCAAGCGGGGTCACAAGAAGTCATTGTGCCCAAGCACTCCAAAGCCCTGCCAGGCATGTGGACGCCTGGGTCACTTGCGACGATTTTGTCGGGGCATTGCAAGGAAGCGTCGCAGAGGAAGTTCTCAGAAGTAATGTGTTTTAGGGTCTTTGTTCAATGTTTCCAGTGTTAGTTTCCTTTCAGTGTAAGTAATCTATTATCATGGCCTATGTATGGGTGTTGTTTCGGGTTTGAAATGTATGGGAACTTCATGGGTCTTTTGACGAACCTCGGCTTTCAATGCTGGTGTGTTTTTGATTATAAAAATCTTGTCCTTAAAACTGTCAGATCAAAAGATGTATGCTTTTTGTTGGGATTATCAGAACCTGATTGCGAGGCAGGAGATGCTTCATCTATCAGAGCTCCAACCAAAAGGTCTTGGAGTGAAGCCAGCGCATAGTGAGGAACCCCGGGGAAATTTTAAAGAGTCTGGTGAAGGTCATGCCTCTGTCGTCGTGGTGTGATAGTTTCGGTGTTGTTGCTCTGGTTTCTCTGTCGTTGTAGTTCTCTCTTGTCGCAAAGTGCGCGATGGACTTATCCCTCGTGTAACGTCGGGAATTGTTCCTATTGGATGTAAGTTGCTGATCAGTGACCGTGCGTTGGCCACTGATGTAAATAAGTTGCGGCCCTGGTTTGTGTCCATCCCGAAGTGATGGGGCGTGAGTAGTCGTACGTCGTAGTTTTATTGATTTGATCCTGGGCCCACCCTCCCCTCCCATGGGGTTAGGGTTTTTAGTTTGCGCAAAGTATTCTTTTAATCTTCTATCCCTTTCGTACGGGAGTAAGTGGTTTGAATGTTTTTGATGTGCTTTTATAGCTTGAGTAAGGCCTAGTTCTGGCCTAAGTTGGATTTCTGGTTGGTAGCTAAGAGGTCAGTCCTTTTATGGTGGGGAGACCCACCATGAGTCTCATTGGGTCTCCTCTAAAATTGTTAACAAATTATAGTCGAGTTCTTATGGTGGGGAGCCCGTTTAGGTCTCCCCTCTGTTGGTGATTTATTTTGGGCAATGAGGTTCAGTCCCACTGGTAGTCGTTGTGAGGTCCTTGGGTTAAGAGGTCAGATCGTGTTGTGTGGAATCCTTAGGTGTTGATCGATCGACTGGTTGGTGTGGTGGCTTTCCGGGAGCGGAAAGCGTTATGGTGGGGAGAATTGTCACACCCCAAACCATGCATTTATTTTATTTTATGATTTCTTTGGTATTAAATTATTTTTCTCTGGTTTGCGATCAGTCTCAGATCAGATTTTTGGTTCTTAGATAAAAAAACGCACTTTTGGGTTCGACAACGCTGGACGCGCGGGTGGAGCGCGACGCCGCGCGGCTTCACACATGCAATTACTTGGCCCGTCATAATTTTTAATATTATTAAAGATGATATGATTTTTTTTTAATATTAGTGGTTACTTGTTTTTATTATTATTATTAATGTTTGACATAAATTTTTATTTCATAAGTTTTATTGGTATTATGGTTGTTAATGAGGTTTATAATAATGATTATTGTTATTAATAATATTAGTAAATTTTTATTATTTCAATTAGAATTATTGAGGTTTTAATGGAAGTATATTTATTGATTAATGATTTATTTATTCATTATTATTTTTTTATTTTATTTCTTTATACCTTTTCCTCTCTAACCCTAGCGGCCCACCCTTATATTTTTCTTCTCCCTCGCGGGAGCCGCCACCTCCCTCTTCTTCTCCCCCACTGTCTGCCTCGGCCCCCCTACCCGGCTTCTCCCTGGTGCGCCGTCCACAGCTCGCGCCCCCTTCCTACAGCGCGCCGCTGCACCCTCCTCTCCTCCTTGCCTCAAAACAGCCGAGCAGCCGACCCTCCTCTCCTTCTCCCACATGTAGCATCCCCACTCGACCTCCACAACAAACAGCGCCTCCACCCCGCTCAACCCATCGACCTACGCAGCAACCCACTGCCTCTCTCGGCCTCCTGCTTCCAGCGGCGAAGCCTCTCAGCGGTGCACCACTCCCCGCCTTGGCTCTGTTGTGTTTTGCGCAAGACACCCCACACTGTCTCCCACTGTTCAGTGTGCAGCCTGCGCACCCTCCCTTAGCCAGCACCGGCCTCGCCTCAACATTCTTTTTAGCGCACGAGCCGGACACCTTTTATTTTTGTGTGGACAGCTATTCCTCCCTCCCGGTGCGTGCACTTCCCATCGTTCTCCCCATAGAAGGCCCTCCCGGCGCCTCTCCTCATTCAGCCCGTGCACCTCGGCCTGCCGCTCGACCTCTTTCCCCTCATGCTCAACAGCAGCCTGATGCCTCGGGCCCTCACCGGGTCTCCAGCGCGCAAAGAACGGTCGGCCTCACCCAACTTGTGCCCCTCTCATCTACCTCCTGGACGCCACACTCTATTCGGTACAAGCAGCCCCCTATCCTACTTAGCGGCACACCCCGACGCCCTATCCAGCAGCACGCCGACCCCCGGCTTCCTTCCACTATCTGCAGCAGCCCGCCCCGACCTACCACAAGCGCTGGTTTCCCCCTTTTTGGATGGTTTATTTCATTTTCTACTTTTAATTCTTTTGTTGTTCTTATTATTATTATTATTATTTTTTTATTTTTACTAGTACTATTATTATTTTTATTATTTTTACTGTTATTATTAATATTTTTATTATTTTTATTATTATTTTTAGTGTTGTTGTTATTATTATTATTATTATTATTATTATTATTACTATTATTTTATAATAATTATTATTGTTATTATTATTATTATTTTTATTGTTGTTATTTTTTTTACTATTCTTATTATTATTTTAGTTATTATTATTATTATTATTATTAATCTTATTATTATTATTATTACTGTTACTATTATTATTATTGTTATAATTATTACTATTATTATCATTATTACTATTATTGCTTTCGCCTTTGCTTTGTTAAGGGGTTTTTATCAAATTATGTTTATTTTTGGTAGGTTTAGAATTTTTAGGACCCGCGCAGGGCGTTTCCGAGTAAGCGCCATCGCTGTGCTTTGTTTTCGAGGTTCCGTCGTCGCCGCGCTTTGGTTCAAGGTGAGCGTTTGTTCTCGACGCTTGGTTTCGCGTGCTCTAGTTAGTTTTTGTATATGTCTGAGTCCTTGGTATTGATTATGCAGAGTGTTAGACTTTGTCACGTGGTTTCGGACACATGTCGTGTCATCGCGCCTTGGATCCGAGGTTGTTTTGTCGACGCGCTAGACTTTGAGGTAGGTTCCCTTTGCACTGCTTTTAAAATTTAAGTTATATTATTTCATGCTGTTTGCGCACCCTAATTGTTCAAAATCAAGATTTTATTAATTGTAATAAATATGAGATAATATACGATAATTAATTTTTAATATAAGATGGTTAATTTTTAAATGGTTATTTAATGTCAAAAGGAGCCGTTTATTTTATACACGACACATGAAACATCCTTTTGATGAGCAGACACCCAATAATGAAAGAATGCATGTTTGGATTTTAAACATAATTCACGGAATGTAAAAAAGAGTTCTGGTTTAATGAGAAATGATTTCTTTTGAAGCATGAACAAATACTTTGGTTCGTTTGAGAAATTTCCCGGTTGGCTCTTAATGATTATTTGGAAAAAGAAAATGGTTTGGTTTGGTATATAAAAATACGGTTAGCCTGTGACGTAGTGTTTTGGGGTTCTTTAAACAGTTTTAAACTGGGTTTTGTCTCATAAAGAAGTTGTACCTGTCTTTGAGTAGTGTTTGTGAAATGTATTAAATGCTCGTTTGGCACTTTATGGAAAGCGATAAAAATGTTTTGATAAAAACCCTCTTAGGGAGACTCTCATTCCTTGGTTGCAATTGATTGTTTGGGAGGCCGTGCTTAGAGGCTCACGGGTACTTGAGTAGTAAAAGGCATGAGGTTGTTCCACGGAGTGGCTCGGGTGATGCCTGTTGTGCTTTATATATATATATGTATATGATTGGATGCTCGGTTGGCATTAGTTGGCTCACCCCTTTTTCAAACACTTGAGACATGGGAATCTGGCATATTGAGAGAATATTCTAAGAATGATTGCTGCACTGGTAAGTTATGGTACTGACCAGTGGCCCATAGTAGGTGGATATATTGGGTTTATTGCTATGGGATTTGCCCTCGACCTGCCCGTGTGTGGATGGTCGAGCGTATTGTGCGTTTTGATTTCATCGTGACATGTCGATAAGGATGATTTCTCATGTATTGGTGTCTTCTGGTTTATTCTCGATCTCCTAGGTTCACCCATGTCTATTCAGCTTTTGTAGCTTGCAGTAATGATTATGATGCTCACATGTATACCTACATTTCCCTTGCTGTGTGTTTTACTTTGTGCATTCTGGTGTATTGATTTCCTTAGAAAATGGTAAATTGCTTTTGATTATGTTTCAAAAAAAATTGTTTTCAAATGAAAGTGTTTAATCCCCTTTGTACAACTTTGAAAATTTAAACATCACTTTCCCCTTTCCTGAAATGTTATTGACACTAATGAAATGGACCCGAATTTTGAAGTGGATAAGGGCAATGGTTCGTACTTTTTTTAAGTAAAATGCTTTGAAAAACATACTTTTATAAATTTTAGTTCAAACTTGAAATGATGTTCCTTTTATTTTAATGGTAGTGCATTGGGAATAGATATCGGGCTACCCTACTGAGTTTTAATACTCACGCCTATAGTTGTTTTCTGTTTTTAGTGTTTGTCCAGGCTATAGCTTGAATGCGCTCGCCTAGGGAAACGCTTGATCGCTGAGTCAGAGAGCGACCCGCGAGGTCGCACGGAGTTGTTCGGACGTCATGTTTGGTTAGTTTGTTTCCTGTTTGTTCTCGTTTAATCAGTTTATTTGGTTTAACTTTTCTGCGCTGCTCTATATTATTTTCACTATCTCATTTATTTATATTGGGTGAAATCGTTCCCATAGCCTCTGTTGATGCCCTGGCGCTTGTTGCCAGCCCGGGAGGATCAGGAACGCCTCTCGGGCCATGTCGTGGACCGGCTCGGGTGACCGGTTCAGGGTTGACCTGGGTTGGTTCGTGACACTCAATGTGGTAGTTTTTGAACTCTTTTCGCATATTTAAATATTTAAAAAAGTTCTATTGAGTTTCATAATGCTTAATCTTGTAATTATGAATAATTTTGGAGTTTTCCTCAATGAAATCTAGAATTATGTTGTTATGATCACATAATTCATGACATATAAGCAATGCTTTTTCTTCAACCTAGAGGGAGTCATTATTCCAAAAGAAAGAAGATAATTAAAAAATAAATGAACCCCTGGGGTATGGATCAAGGCCACCACACCACAGATTATTATTCTAAAAGAACCATACTAGTTGCGTTTGTACACATTATAATGATGGTACCATTAGATCAATTTTCTCAGAGGATTGGTAGGGGTAAGCTAGTACCAGAATTGGTGTTGGGGGGAATTTGAAATAAGGTGATAATTTCCAATTAATGATGATTTGACAGAAATAAATCAATTTTATTTTGGTTTTGGTTATGATATTCAATCGATGGAAATAGATTCCTTCATTATCTTCTTCGTTTATGAATCTCCAAATACCCTGACATCCCATAGCTAGGATGACCACAACTTATTTCCTACCAATTTTGTTATTATTCGGGTATTGAAACCAAAGGTTGATGAATTTTTCATTCATTGGACGATGGGGAATATATATAGTGAACTCTATGAACCTCTACCACACCATTCTCATTGATTATTAATAAAAAAATTATGTGTGGAAAGACTCCTCCAGAGTATTACAATAGCAATAGAACCTATACACATGATGGATACCTATATGTTGAATTTAAAAAACCAATGGGTAAGGACTTATTCAAAAATATCACAAAATAGAATGTTTTAATTTTTTTATGTATTTCTTTACACAAAACTATGTATATATAGCTATCTGGCTCAAATAAAGGATTCCTTAGCCAATGATACGCAATCCAAAAAAAAATCACAACCAAGAACCATAAAAAATCATTTATCAAGGACATGTGAGCGATCATGTAGATCAAAAATATCAAACTGATAATAACTCTATATATCTTAGGTAAAGAATTGCAATCATTTCCCACACCTGAAGGTCATGTCTTACATGTAAAATTGTAGAAAATAAATTGTGGATTTGGCCAAATTTTGAGGCCAAAAGGTTGAGGTTTACCCTACTGAAGAGCCACCTGGAATAATGTTGAAGAACCTGAATGTTTTGATGGGTAGAAAAAAACTATGATTGGAGTTCCTTCTAGGGAGATTTTTGTTGTTTCCGTAATTTTTAGCCAGAATCCATTATCAAAATGGCCAACCTTCTATTACCTCTCATGACAAAGTTGTATACATGGCATGTATATCTAGTTACATACTCCTGAAATTTAGTCCATCATTTTACATCATCCATGATATATTCAACCTTGAATCCCATTATTTCATATTTTCAATATTAGCATCACATGTTAATGGTGGTAATATTCTATCAATACCCACTAAAACATCATTAAGAACTAAGAGGGAAGAGAGTATGTGCATGTGGATAGAATAAAGGAACTTATTAACTAGCATTAAGTGGGATCCTGAAATAAAAAACTAATTCTTAAAATTAATGATACTTTAGATGATATTTTCCACCACTTTTTTATGTGACGAATATGGACCATGTTATTAAAAATGGGAGATCTAAGGTAATTCATAATAATTCCTAATCTAATAATACCTAAAAACCTACCGATGAAATAAGCAATTTTGTTTGGAAACTCAAGGGATTGATATAAGATGATCATCTCTCAATTAACATATTGTAAACTCTAATTATAGTACTAATAGAGGAACATATTAATCCCTGAATATATACCTTCCTCTAATTGGGAAAAATAATTTTATCGTAAGTGTACATGAGAAGAGAGATGCCACTAATGAATCTACAATAGCGATATGGGAGGATTCCTTAGGTCAGAAGACTCTTATTGATAGGCTATCTAAGGGCGTGTTTCATGATAGTAAGGAGGCATGGATCGAGGATCCCATTTCATTTTTTCTAAAAATATTCATAATGTTTTCATCCACCATAAAATGAGTTTATCAAAAAACTTTTATTTATTTTATTTTATTTTTAACATTTTAGTAAAAAATACCCACAATTTCTAATATGTTGATAAATAAAATATAACTCAATTATTTTTTAGAATAAGATGAAATTCTATATATTTATTTAAAATGTTTAAAATAATAAAGTATTTTTGGAGTAATTGACCAAACAACCCCTAGCAGTAGATGTGAGAGAAAAAACCATAAAGATGAGAAATATATAATTCAAATTAGACCTTAAAAAATTAAATATAGATAAAAAATTTCCCATTTAATTATTTAATAAATTTAATTTTGTTATTTTTAAGATAAATGAAAACATTGAATGAATTGGGAAATTATGTACAGGTTTCATTGACTCAATTTTCATCCATTGAGTTATAAAATAATTTATTTTGATACTCTCATAAAAAATCATTTTATGATTCTATTTCACTAAAATAAATGAATACATATATTTTTATATAAGTAATTAATAGTTTATAAAAAAAATATATTTATATTTTCTCATTTTCTACCTTTCCAAAAATGATATATTATTAAGAATAATAACTACACTTTCTAATGGACATTTTTTTCAATGTATATATTTTTCATCATTATTATGGTCCATATTATTAATTGGAAGCTAAAATATGTTTTATATATTGTAATATTTATATTTCCCTTAAAATTCATAAAATATAGTTTTCTATATTTCTTAATAAAGTGGAATTGAATATGGTATTTTAAAAAAAATATCATTTTTTATTTTTCACACATTTAGTTTTACCTTTCTCCTTATATTTCATGTATTTATATTCATTTTTTTAATGATTAAATAATTATATTTCTAATAATCTTAAAGTTTTCAAGTTCATATTTTTACCACCCATAAAATGTTTATATGAAATGAATTATAAATTTTCTTACATATTCAAAGAAAAAGTACAAGGTTAAACTCTTCCTAATTTCTCATCAATATTACACTCTAATTTAAAAATATATTTGATTTATGATTCCATTAATGTAGACATAAACTAAACAACTTTACACTCCATTTGGAAGATTTAATTTATAATGATAGTTGATCTAATTGTGATTTCATTTTATGATATTTTAATTGGAAATGATATGAAACATTTGTTTTTCAAGTCATGGATTTTTTTGGTAACATGATTGATTATTTTCATGTTTAATAGATATATGTGATATACAATTATTTTATGGTTGGTGTTCAATATCCCACTCGAATTAAATAGTTTAATTTTTAATTAACAAGATAGAATCATGTTGTGCGGAAATGATTGGGGTTGTCTATAATTTAATTTTCTTTTATGATTGTGATTTCTCACATCATAATGAATTGTCATGATTGGGTTTGTTAAAAATTAAATGTTCAGTTGAGACTGGGTTTCCACATACCATTATTATTTCTAATGCCTAAGAATTTTTTTCTTTTCAATATCATCCCACATTACTATTTAACTTTTATATGGTTCATATTTACCTTGAAATGTTTATAGGCCATGGTATATGATCCATGTGTCCATGGTTATTCATTTATCACATTATATAATCCTTTATGTTCTGTAGTTTCTCATGATTTTCTATTATAATTAAAAGTTTCTTTTAATAAGAAATGTTTCCTACAGTTCCTTTTTTTCTCTAAATTTTATCATCTATCACACTCGAAGTCATTGATGATATTCCACTTCTTTAAATTTTTTCTCATCCCTTCTTTTTATTTCCATTTCCTTGGGAATTTTTTACAAGATGATATTTGTAAATATTTGTTATGTATATTTGATTATGTGAAATTTTTATTTAATAATATATAACACTTTATTAATTTTGAATATCTATAAAGGAAATATACCTTATTATTCTTAGATCATTATAATACATTTAAGGTGTAATTATTAAATTATGAAAATAATGTAATATTTTCTTCTTATTTGGTTTCAATCATCTCAGTTAATATGATGTCAAGTTATTAATCATTGAGGATTATTGTTAATGATATTTAGTGATAACCATATGGATAATTTAAAATTTAGAAAATATCATAAATGTGGCTAATGTACAGAGTATTTGGTTTCTTAGAAATAACAACCACGTATAGAATTTAAAAAAAGTGTCTGCAGACACTATAAGACAAACCATTTATTTTATATACATAATTTCATGATTTATTAAATAATGTTATACATAATTCAATAATATAAAATAAGATGCCTAGTGTATTTTAGATATAATATATATATATATATATATCCAAATAAAAGGAAACATGGATATGCCAACATTATGGAAAAGGCATCCTAACATGAACATAAATATCATTAATCTTCTAATACTACACAAGATAATAAGGGGATATATATAATAAAGGTGTTATATATAAATAATATTAATGGAAGAAAAAATCATTTAATACTATAAAAAAGTAAAAATATATGAAAATGCATATCATGTTGTCATAGAGAGGTGATAATCAGTAACAAAGAATGGAATAAGATGATTTCATCAATGTAACAAAAGAATATGGTAACAATATAAAATATTACACCATATGCATAAGTGAAGTATTAACACTGAGTCATCATAACATAATTTTCTTAGTCTAACCACACATTCACCATACATGGTTTCTCATGATATTATAACATTACCCAATGCATTTTATTGTTATACATTTATGGTACCACGCATCACATTTATATCATGTATATGAATATGTCTTCCATATTGAACATAAAACATAATAGAATCATTCATCACATTTAATTCCATTATTTAGGTATTTTTGAGTTTCATTCATGGTATTCACCATTCTATGAAGTATAGTTACATCTCAGTGAATATCCACGAGTAGAAATATTGAAAATAAATTACAATATAAAAGTTTAGAATGATGAATAATGGGATAATATTGAAATCATAACGATTGTACATAAGATTTCATGGAATATGTTAATAACTATGAAATAATGTCTCTTATTATGTAACACCACAAGCTTCCATAGTACGTTTCCCTTTGAATAATGCAAATGCGTGCATTGTATGCAACTTCAAGATTCTAACACACCACAACCAATCAGACTAGTAGTTATGAATAGTAATACCTACTTTTTGAATTTTTTTAAATTTTATCTTTCGAAATGGACTTCATTTTTGGATTCGTAATATTGAAATTATCTTAGGGTGAAATTTTGGTACTTTTCGGATAAATATCATATTTTGATGAATAGTGAAAATTACTAAATTTTAATTAAAAACAACTTTTTTAATTGAAATAACTAATAGTGATAAATTTTTAATATGAGTGGTTTTAAAGTATATTTAGAATATATTTTTACCATTTAATAGAATGTTGGTCATTGGATGTAATTTCACATTTAAACCAGACATAAACAAGTGTTAATCTTTTGATAGTTATTATCTCTTAAAAACACCCTATTTGTTTTGATGATGGGAATTAATTTTTTATTTAATTAATGAAACTGATATGTTTTGAATTTGGTAAAATAGTCATCATTTTTAAATTCCTATTATCAAATATAACTTAGGACTAATTTTATGAATTTTTCTGGAAACTTTCATTTTTTGATGAATAGTGAAACCACTAAGTGGTAGTTAAAAACTGAATTTTTCATAAAACTTAATTTTACCGCTTCTGTGAGTGGAATTTTGAAAATCCCAGAAACAATGTTAATATCAAGGAGTAAAATGTGGTTCAATGAGAAGAAAATAATTTTTGGTGAATAGTAACCTTTTACTTTTATTTACCGCTGTTAAAATTAACTAGGGTAATTATGGGTAAAAATGATATTAATATTACCCTAACACATGTCCTAATACTATTGGACAAGTGTATATCGACCAAAAACAACTTTAGGAGTAAAATATTATCATTTAGGTCCACTTGTATTAGATTAGGACATTTATTATTATTTAATTCAAAGAAGAGTTAAAAGAGTTAAAATCAAAGTTTATTTACTAAAACATTTTCAATATAGGATTATACATAAGATAAATTAGAATGTAAAAATTAATTAGAAGGATAAAAAGATTTTCTACATAATGGTATTTTATTTATAATTTTTAGACATTAAATAATTTAATTTATTTATAACACAATGGGGATGCAGTAATTACCTAATTAATGAAATATTAAAATAATTGATATTATAAATATCAAAATAAATGTCATTTGACACTTTTTATGAATTCCAATAATTTTATAGGTTAATATGACATATTAGTATTGATTATATAAATTATTTTAGAAATAATAATGTTGTTATGAATTTATCAAAAACAAAATACCCAATAGTGTCAAAATTGATATAAAAGAGTTTTTAAAACAAATATTATATTATTAATTTATATTAAATTCGTAAAAATATAAGGTTCGGCAAAGACACTTATATCATGACATGTGTATCATTAATGGTCCACTTGGGGGTCTCATAGATGTATATAGTATGTTTATTAACCATATAATATAAAAATACAAAGAGACACTGTAAAACTGAAACTAATTAACTAAGAATTAATACTTAAAGATGAGGATAATATAATGACCCAAACCTGTCTAAATTATATTGTTTTTGTGGTTTTAGACCCATACACACCTTAACCTTTAAATAATCCACTTTGGAGCCATTAGAAACTGAATATGAATTTATTATAAAATAATATTTTTATCTTTTCCAAAGGTGCCCCTCACCCCTCTTATAAAAAGGCACTCCCCCTTCTAACTAATTCACACATTCAAAGCCTTTTGGCTCGGCCAAACCCTGCCCAAATACTCTCTCAACTTCCCTCACTAAAACCTAGAGTCCTTAGTTTGATCATAAAGACAACCTATGGAGCTCTTTTGATCAAATCAAAAGGAAGAACCCGAAGAAGAGGTAATGTTTTCACCACCCTCTTTCAAGTTCCTTTCTTCTTCAACATCTTCTTTCTTTGTTATTTATATTCTAAAATAATAACTCCAGTATCTTATATATAATTTGATGTTATTATAAGTATGGTACAACCATATTCAGTATTCTATCCATCCTTTGAATGGCATGTCACCATACGTGCGTACATACGGCTTACCGTCTCCACGTCGTGGTGTAATTGTCATTCAATAAATTATTATTTGGATGGGTATAATAATGATGTTTAATTCATGTAAAAAATAAATATAACATGATAATTATTCTATCTATATTATATAACATCCAATTATATATTATTTTAACATCAAAAAAATGATATTGTCGCTTGTGCGTACGTACGTACTACCGTCTCCACGAACTCGATGAGATTCATTCTCCATCATATCCATTCAAGTATAATTCTCATTTGATGATTAAAAATAATTTTTAATGACTTGATATAATTATGTATATGAATAAGATACAACCTATCCATAATAAACATGTCTTACGTTACAAAGAATATAATGGAAAACGAGTAAGTTATCACCCGAATTGAAGATAATACTAAGATATTATTAAAAAATCAATGTTAAAAGATCATATATGATATCATATTAATGTAAATGATTCTTTTATAATTAAATAACAATTATTTAACAATTATACAAGAGGTTAACCTACCGTCGACCAAGAAAAAAGTACAATTTAAGGGGTTTCTTATCTCATTTTTAATTCTGTGAGATTTCCATTGTTCACCACTTATTTATTGCATGTGGTGTGTGTACTGCCCATGATTATATTCATTGTGTAATATACTATAATTTATGGATATTTAAATCATCATTGTAATATCCTTCTTTAATGGGTTTATGTTTCATAAGTTACCAAATTGATAAGGGAATTTGAAATTTCAATTTCCACTCATTCGGCTTTACGCATAATTCATTAATTTTTTTACTCCAAGATTATGTGTAGAATCACTATTCATTTGATTATGTCATAATTTCCACTCCCATTTCTGTGGATATACTTTTTATCCACATAATCACTCCATTGATAAATTCTCAATTCATCGGTATGAACTTGATAAGAGTAATTTTTACCCAATCTCGATTTGTTGAGTTAAACATCCAATTCTTTGGTGTTGTTTTTACAAGAATATGTGTGAATGTCCTTTGATTGTTTTACACCGAATATCCAATCATATTGATTGTATTTATATTTTTCACACATAATTATGTTTTTTATTTATCCTTAACCTAAGGATATGGTCTTTATAAGTGAATTCATCTCAATTTACATTCCATTGAGACTTTTTTGTTATTATACACCAAATCACTTTTATATGGTGTATATAATGTACTTTGACATAGTATATCCTGAATACCATTATTCTCATGATGTTACAAAGTATTTATTCCCTCAATTATTTGTATTCAAGTGTCTCTCTTTTGGTTAGAAACTCTAACTAAAATACACTTTTAAGTGTTTTAAAGATTTATTCTTCTAAATATTTCTCATTAATGTCCATGTTTTAAAAATGGTTTTAAGAATTTATTTATATGGACATTAACATTTTAAAATTAAAATTACTTTTAAAAGTTTCAAAGGTTTATGGGACACTTTGATTCAAAAATCTATTTTTAAATGGCTTCTTGAAAAATAGTGTGACTTTTAAATGATTTCAAGAAAAAGTGGGATATTTCTCTATAATAGTTTTGACGATTATTTTCATCTATGTCAATATCCTTCATTATTCTTGATTGATATTAATCTGATACAATACAATATTTTATATTGTATCGAATGAGTTATGTTTGACTGTGGATGTGCTATTTTTATACCATTCATGGTTTGTCGATTAAGTATTGACATTTCATATGCTAGTTTAATACGAATGTATATGTCATATTTCAAACTTTTCATATGAGGAATGAATTGGACTTAGTAAGTGATGGGTGGATCCCGTTATAGCTCCTCAATGCATCGGTAGGTCTCATGAGACAAACTAGTGTCTTGGCTCAAGGCCTTGACAAAATCTTATTTGTAGTCTTGGCACGCGGCCTTGGCTACGTGGTTATGATAGTTTGGAATTATGCATTCCGTCATTATGAAAGTGGTTATTAATATTTTCTTGTGATCATTCGACTATTAGAATATCCATGTAAATAAGTAAATGGAATTATTACATTTTATCCTTTCCATATTATGCTGAAGTTCATGTTTAAAAGGCTTTTGTTTTAGTTATATATTGCCTTAAATTTTTATGTTTATTTATGAATGTTTCCGCTATATTGTTATACTTACAGAGCATCTGAGCTCACCCCTTTCAATGTTTACTTTTTCCTAAGATGTGAAGAAGTAATTTATGAATAACCTGCAGGGATAGTATGAGGGGATATGAAGAAAATATTATGTTGTAGTTTTTCACTTATTGATGTAATGTAAACTTTATGAATATATCTAGTGCTTCCAAGGCTACTAAACTAACCGGTCTTTCGAAACATGATATTTCTTGTGATCGTGACAATGTTATGTAATAATGCACCGACTCCGGTTATCTAGGGTTGGGGTGTTACAGTTGGTATCAGAGGAAGTTTGGTACAAACCTTGGAAGCTAGATTTAGATGAACTCTGATTAGAGCACATAGACCTAAGATGAACTTTGAGGATTAGTATAGAAGAACTTCCTAGAATTTTGGTATTGTAGAGATTTTGTGAGTTTTCCAAGAAATACATCCCTCTCTGGATACGAGTAGGTAGAGGTGGCTCTGGCACAGATGTACCTAGGGGTAAAACTCGAAAACACTTCTTTGAGCTAGACTCGAACAGGAACTGGTGCACGACAACAGGCCTTACTGCACTCTTGGTTACGACACTCCCGAGGGATATGCTTAGGATAATTTAAATTTTCTTTACAAACCAATTTGAAGTATTATATATATAAGATGAGAGTAAATGACCTCGGTTAATCCTAATGTGTTTCAAATTGAGAATATGGTGACTTGTTAATCTCTAAATGATTTTATGACTACCGTTACTCACACAATGCTTTCTGGTTTTAGTCAATGGCTGGATTCCAAGGAATTCATAGTGACTTTAAGAATAACGTACAAGGTAGGAATAGTGGTGGCAATGAGCAAAAAAATGGAATTTTTATAGGCGTAAAAGATATCATCTTTACGCCAAATCAATTTTCCAAAAATATGATCGACAATATATATATTATCCAATTCCCAGACACAACAAAGAAGAGAAAGGTGACGAATGATAAGAGCTCCAGTAGTGGAGACCATGGAGAAAGGAATCCTCAATTTCCATAATGAAGGAAATGTGGAAGGAGACACCTAGGAAAGTGTCTCAGTGGGATAAATAAATGCTTTACGTGCGGTAAGGAAAGACATAAAGTGAATAATTGCCAAAGAAAAATGGATATTACAATGGAAGAAGATAAAAATGGTCCCAAGAATCCATTTACAATCATTTGTCATAAATATAGGGGACCTGGCCATTGCCCGAGTGAATTCCCTATTCTATATGATATTTTCTTGGTCAATGAAGAAGCTATGTGGGAATAAATGGTTGGAGAAATTTTTAAAAAGTATTACTGCTCCTTGTTGATGGGTTTACTTTGAAATAATTTTCTATTGTATTTTTAACCCTTCAGTTTTCCATGTGAGAATGATATTAGAGGAAGAATTATCTTTTCTCTTGTGGATATAGTTATAAATAACCATTTGGTTTTATATGATCATTGGATTTGAGTAAATTATAAGTTATTATAATTTGGGATGAAAATGTAAGGTATGAGATAATATTTGTGGTTAAATTATGTTATGGTTATTTTGAGGAATTTATCTCATTTTTGTAATGTTTTAAAATATAGTTTTTGAAAAAGGACAACACACAGACCGTGTGACAACCCGTCGCATCGAACAAAGCTGTGGGACTCGAACCCACAACCAAAGTGCGATTGGGATTTATCGCCTACCACTGGACTACGTCAAGTCCCTGGTTAGTGTGACTATTATTTTTAGTTAAATGATTTTATTGATCAATAATAATTTGTTTTGGGATCTTATGTCTTATCAAATGAATACCCTTAGTATAGGAAAATGATTTGGTGGTTAAGTGATAAATGTTATTTTGGAAGTTGTTCACTTTGTTGTGAACACTATATGCCTAAGGAAAATATAATAGTATGGGATTTAATTTGAGGAGTAATGGTAGATTTTTATCTATGTTTTTATTGTGGATTTATAGTGATTTGGGTTATTTATGGAAATGATTAGGTTAATTAGTTTTAAGTATGTGACTTTAAGAGTAATTAATGTCATTTGGAGATACAATTTAATGTGGAAGACTACATTATTATAAGTTTTGGGTTTCAATATTAGTTTGGATTATATTGAAGGATTTTAAGGACAATTGATTATTTAATGGTATTTATTTAACATTGGGGTATTGATGGTTTAATTTTTGAAATTAAGATTAGTGTTTTTTTCTCTAATGGAATATCCATTTGGGGGATCATTAGATATTATACTAACCATTTTGGTTTTGATTAATCTCTAAAGACCAGGTAAATATATAGTTTATCCTACGTGGATCATGTATTTCTATAGAATTTTATTCTAGAACTTCCATTGTGACCAAGTCTTCTTGAATACTTATTGTTAAAAAAATGAGTTAGTGGTAAAAATTTATTAAAGAATGAAACTATACTTAAAAAGTATGTATATATCTTTATGTTCACAGTCAATATCAAAAATGAATTCCTCGTCCTTATGTAATGTAACTTAAAAAAAATTGTTGTCCGTTTACTTTTCCTACTGGGACACTAATGATCGTTTGTCCTAACACATGTTTGTGATTTTCTTATTGATAACTTTCTCCTGATCATGTTTTCTATCCCTCTCCATCAGAACTTAACACTTAGTTTGTCTTTTATATTCATTTATTCCTACATGAAATCCTAGTATGGGTTATCTTGGGTGACCTTTATACCTCTCTTCCGTTATTTTAAAGTGACAGTTTTATTGACTCTTTTTCTGATGTGGGACTTTCCATTATATTCACAAGCCCAATTTTAAAAAAAAATTATGAGGGCGCAATTTATTGAAGGAGAGGAGAATGTAACACCCCACGCTTCCACGGTATGTTTCCCTTTGAATAATGCAATGGCGTGCATTATACGCAACTTCAAAATTCTAACACACCACAACCAATCAAACTAGCCGTTAAGAATAGTAATACCTACTTTATGAAATTTAATAAATTTTATCTTTCGAAATGGACTTTATTTTTGGATTCGTAATATCGAAATTAGCTTAGGTTGAAATTTTGTTACTTTTCAGATAACTTTCATATTTTGATGAATAGTGAAAATTACTAAATTTTAATTAAAAACAGTATTTTTAATCGAAATTATTAATAGTGATAAATTATTAATTTGAGTGGATATAATGTATATTTAGAATATATTTTTACCATTTAATACAATGTTGGTCGTTGGATGTAATTTCACATTTAATCCAGACATAAACAAGTGTCAATCTTTTGATAGTTATTATCTCTAAAAAACACGCTATTTGTTTTGACGGTGGGAATTAATAGTTAAATTAATTAATGCAACTGATATTTTTTTAATTTGGTAAAATATAAATCATTTTTGAATTCATAATATTAAATATAGCTTAGGCCTAATTTTTGGAATTTTTCTGGAAACTTTCATTTTTTGATGAATAGTGAAACCACTAAGTGGTAGTTAAAAAACTGAATTGTTCATAAAACATAATTTTACAGCTTATGTGAGTGGAATTTCAAAAATCCGAGAGACAAGTTAATTTAAAGGAGTAAAATGTGGTTCAATGAGATGAAATCTTTTTGGGTGAATAGTAACTTTTTACTTTTATTTACCACAGTTAAAATTAAATAGGGTAATTAAGGGTAAATATGATATTAATATTACCCTAACACATGTCCTAATTCTACTGGACAAGTGTAACTCGACCAAAAACAACTTTAGGAGTAAAATATTATCATTTATGTCCACTTGTATTAGATTAGAACATTTATTATTATTTAATTCAAAGAAGAGTTAAAAGAGTTAAAATCAATGTTTATTTACAAAAACATTTTTAATATAGGGTTATACATAAGATAAATTAGAATGTAAATTTTCATTAGAAATCTAAAAATATTTACAACATAATGGTATTTTATTTATAATTTTTAGACATTAAATAATTTAATTTATTTATGAAACAATGGTGATGCAGTAATTACCTAATTAATAAAATATTAAAATAATTGATATTATAAATATCAAAATAAATGTAATTTGAGACTTTTTATGAATTATGCTAATTTTATAGGTTAATGTTACATATTAGGATTTATTATATAAATTGTATTCGAAGTAATAATGTTGTTATGAATTTATCAAAAAACATACCCAGTAGTGTCAAAATTGACATAAAAGAGTTTTTAAAACAAATATTATATTATAAATGTATATCCAATTCCTAAAAATCTATGGTTCGGACAAGAGACTTATATCATGATAGGTGTATCATTAATGGACCACTTGGGGGTCTCTTGAATGTATATTGTATGTTTATTCACCATATAATATAAAAATACAAAGAGACAATGTGAAAGTGAATCTAATTAACTAAGAGTTAATACTTAAAGATAAGGTAAATATAAGGACCCAAACCTGTCTAAATTATATTGGTTGAGTGTTTTTCGAACCATCCACACATAAACGTTTAAATAATCTACTTTTTAGCAATTAGAAACTGAATATGAATTTATTATAAAATAATATTTTTATCTTTTCCAAAGGTGCCCCTCACCCCTCTTATAAAAGGGCACTCCCCCTTCTCACTAATTCACACATTCAAAGCCTTTTTTTCTCAGCCAAAACCTACCCAAATACTCTCTCAACTACCCTCACTAAAACCTAGAGTCCTTAGTTTGATCAGAAAGCCAATCTAAGGAGCCCTTTTGATCAAATCAAAAGGAAGAACCCGAAGAAGAGATAATGTTTTCACCACCCTCTTTCAATTTCATTTCTTCTTCAACTTCTTCTTTCTTTGTTATTTCTATTCTAAAATAATAACTCCAGTATATTCTATATAATATGATGTTATTATAAATATGGTACAACCATATTCATTATTCAATCCATCCTTTTAAAATCATGTCACCATACGTGCATATGTACGACTTACCGTCTCCACGTCGTGATGTAATTGTCATTCAATAAATTATTATTTGGATGGGTATAATAATGATGTATAATTCATGTAAATAATAAATATAACATGATAATTATTTTTTCTATATGATATACCATCCAATTATATATTATTTTAATATCAAAAGAATGATATTGTCACTCGTGCGTACGTACAGACTACTGTCTCCACGAATGTGATGAGATTCATTCTCCATTGTATCCATTCAAGTATAATTCTCATTTGATTATTAAAAATAAAGTTTAAGGACTTGATATAATTCTAGATATGAATATGATACAACCTATACATAACAAACACAGCTTACGTAACAAAGAATATAATGGAAAACGAGTAAGTTAACACCCGAAATGACGATAATACTAAGATATTATTAACAAATCAATGTAAAAAGATCATATATGATATCATATTAATGTAAATGATTCTTTTATAATTAAATAAAAATTATTTCACCATTAAAAAGGAGGTTAGCCTACCTCCACCCAATGAAAAAGTAAAAAGTAAGTGGTTTCTTATCTCACTTTTAATTCCGTGATATTTCCATTGTTCACCACTTATTTATTGCATGTGGTGTGTGTACTTTCCATGATTGTATTCATTGCGTAATATACTTTAATTTATGTATATTTACATCATCATTGTATTATCCTTCTTTCATGGGTGCATGTCTCATATGTTATCAAATCGATAAGGGAATTTTAAATTTCAATTTCCACTCATTCGGCTTTACGCATACTTCATTGATTATTTTACTCCAAGATTATGTGTGGAATCACTATTCATTTGATTATGTCATAATTTCCACTCCCATTTCTATGGATATAATTTTTATACACATAATCACTCCATTGATAAATTCTCAATTCATCGGTATGAACTTGATAAGAGTAATTTTTACTCAATCTCGATTTGTTGAGTTAAACATCGAATTCATTGGTGTTGTTTTCACAAGAATATGTGTGAATGTCCTTTGATTGTTTTACACTGAATATGCAATCATATTGAGTCTATTTATATTTGTCACACATAATTATGTCATTGATTTATCCTTAACCTAAGGATATGGTCTTTATAAGAGAATTCATCTCAATTTACATTCCATTGAGACTTCTTTTTTGTTATACACCAAATCACTTTTATATGGTGTATATAATGTACTTTGACATAGTATAACATGAATACCATTATTCTCATGATATTACAAAGTTTTGATTTCTTCAATTATTTGTATTCAAGTGTCTCTCTTTTGGTTAGAAACTCAAACTAAATTACATTTTTAAGTGTTTTAATGATTTATTCTTCTATATATTTCTCATTAATGTCCATTTTTTTTAAAATGGTTTTAAGAATTAATTTATATGGACATTAAAGTTTTAAAATTAAATTTACTTTAAAATGTTTCAAAGTGGTATGGCACACGTTGATTCAAAAATCTATTTTTAAATGGCTTCTTGACAAATAGTGTGACGTTTAAATTATTTCAAGACAAAGGGGGATATTTCTCTCTAATAGTTTTGATGATTATATTCATCTATGTAAATATCCTTCTTTATAATTGATTGAGATTAATCTGATACAATACAATCTTCTATATTATATCGAATGAGTTATGTTTGACTGTGGATGTGCTATTTTTATACCATTCATGGTTTGTCAATTAATTATTGACATTACGTATGATAGTTTAATACAAATGTTTGTGTCATATTTCAAACTTTTCATATGAGGAATGCATTGGACTGAGTAAGTGACGGGTGGAGCCCAGTATAGCTATTCGATGCATCGGTAGGTCGCATGAGACAAACTAGTGTCTTGGCACAAGGCCTTGACAAAATAATATTTTTAGTCTTGGCATGAGGCCTTGGCTACGTGGTTATGATAGTCTGGCATTATGCATTTCGCCATTATGAAAGTGGTTATTAATATTTTCATGTGATTTTTACACTAGTTGAATATCCATGTGAATAAGTAAATGGTATTATTTCATTTTATCCTTTCCATATTATTTTTAAGTTCAAGTTTAAAAGGATTTTGTTTTAGTTATACATTGCCTTAAATTTTTATGTTTATTTATGACTGTTTCCGCTATATTGGTATCCTTACTGAGCATCTGAGCTCACCCCTTTCAATGTTTTATTTTTCCTAGGATGTGAAGAAGTATTTTATGAATGAACTATAGGGATAGTGTGAGGGGATATAAAGACAATATGTTGTTTTAGTATTTCACTTATTGATGTAATGTAAACTTCATGAATATATCTAGTGTTTCCAAGGCTACTAAACTAATTGTTCTTTCGAGGCTTGATCTTTCTTGTGATCATACCAATGTTATGTAATAATGCACCGACTCTAGGCATCTAGGGTTGGGGCATTACATATTACATCAGAATCATATGGACAATAAATCAATATTTAAATCAAATTACAACAAAAAAAATTTAAGAAATAAATTCTAAAAACAAAGAATGTTCTTTAGTAGAAAATAATGAAGAGAATAATAACATAATTTGGCATATTAACCACATATTTAATGGGTATAATGAGATGGAATAAATATTTTCACATTATTATAAAATCAATTTTATAGTAATGTGATAATATTAATAACATCTAAAAATAATCAAAATAATATTTAAATGGATGTATAAAAATGAACTATTTAAATGAAGAGGAAAAGAGGACAATCACTTACATCAAGGGTTTCTACTAAATTTATGGGTGGATATTCCTATGAACCAACTAATCCCTTGGGATATATTTATAGAGGGATGGATAGATGAAATTTTTCCTTACATGGTTTTTATTTATGAGGAATGGGAGATGGGGCGTATATCTATTGAAAAAGATAGATGAATAAATTCTTATTTTCTCAATTAGGATTTAGACTCCCTGAAATAAAATAATTCTAACCACAAAAATTCCTTTGTATTTTATCCAAGGATTATATCAATCATGATTTATTTTAACTATATTAATTTTTCTAATACTGCACAATAAATAATAATAACAATTTTTAAATGGAAGTGAGTCATGTGTGTAATGTATTTTTTTAGACAATAAAACATAATATAGGTTTTGGATCATTCATTACTGGTTTGTAAAATGTATAAAATTACATCAAAAACACATTATTTTAATGATAAAATATATTAAGGTTATTAATTTTATCTATAGGGTTTATTACATTTCTTTTATAGAATTGTTATGAAATAATTCTTACCCTATATTTATGCCATATTTAATTTTTACCCAAATATTATACTTTCTATGAAAATTATGCAAAAAAAACATATTATAATTTCTACACATTAATTTCCAAAATTTTATTTATTTGATAAAAAATAATTATAGATTTAGGGGAATGGAACTATAAATTATAATTCCATATTTATTTATAAGTAGTTGTTTTTACTACACAAAAATATTTTAAACCATAATAAAATTTCATGGTTCTTTATTGAAATATTGTTTATTTATATTTATATATTTATTATTTAGTAAGATCATTTTATTAAAAAAATCAATATTATTGTATTTATTAATTTTTTTAAGTAAATCTATATACAACATTCAAAAATTCAAATAATAGAATAATAAAGTTATCTCATCACATAAAGTAGGAGGGTTGATTAATCCCACATCAAATATGCGTGTACTGAAACCCCAGTTATTGAAGCTGAGAACTATTACTATCTAGATAAAGCTATAAAATATAATTATGCATCCTAAAAATCCAATGGTATAACTTCTAATAAATTGAAACATTAAAAGCCACACAATAGTCACACACACCTCTCCTCTACATTCCAACAATGAGGGGGAACTCACTCCTCTAAAGGAACCACACCCCACTAGAGACCAATGCATGTTGAGTACCACTCCTTATATAGTGTTCATATACACTCTATAGAGTGTCTGAGTGCTGACTATATCTATATAATGTATATGGGGGCCCGCACCCTGGTAAATCAGGGGAGTTTTGACCCTGAAATAATTTTGATGGTCACTCCTAGTCACATTTGTCGTCTAACAGTTTCTGGATGAGGAATTTCATTAATAACACATGTTTTCATGTCTATGATAATATAGTTAAGAAAAAAATCATATACTACTAGGAAAAATACTAAATATAGGCTAAACACATGCCTCACTCTATCTGTCGGATATTAAAATATATAAAGAAGTTGTTCCTGGGAAACGTTCATGACATGTACATAGGGCCAAATGTTGTGTGACATTGCCCAAACATCAGGGCATGTCCTCCCCTTGATATATCATGTCTTTTCATATGGCATCACATGAAATTAACCTACAAATAAAAAACCTATATGATAACCTAGGGTCTTGTTTCTGTGCACTCGTTACATTGATTGATGATCGATGTAACTCCACACGTCATATCCCAAAGGTAACACCATGTGTATATTCATATGGGATCATTCACATGTTCACTTAGAAAATGGTATAACTAAAATAATATGGTCACACACAAAAATTTACAGGCCACATTGAGTGAGATACAAAACTCAATTCAAAACATTCTCCAATATGATAACCCTCTATTCACCATATGTGTTCATCAACAATAAGTGGTGTGTAGTTTTGTTATTCCTAGACATTGAATCATGTTCTTCACACATTCACAACATCAACCACTATCACTACCTCAGTCTCTATTTAAATTGTCTAAAATATAATTATTTATATGGGTTATTCTCCAATCATTTATTCCCAAGCTCAGAGTCTAAATCTGAAATCTAGGATCTCTTGTGCATAGCCACTGCACTTCGCATTACCTGTTTGACGTCCAAATTCATTAACACTTCATCCAAATCCCATAAATTTATCCTAATATATCCAAAACACAATAATCTATATATTTTTATCACATCCTTCATGAATTCAAGCTGTTTTATCATTCCCAAATCTAATCTGGCCGTGTTGAATCATGACCCCATGGGCCAATATCAATGAGCAGGATAAAAAATGTTGAGAAGATTAAAATAATAAAGTGAACTCATCATTGGATGATGTTATCCAAACCAATGAATACATTTTCATTAATCAAAGAGTTATTAAAGGGCGAGGTAGAAATTTTCAATTATTATGAAGAATTATAATAAAAATCATTCTCCTATAAATAATGAAGATTTAAAAAATAATGCATATATTCTATAAGTGATTCATAATTAAATTAATGGGTGTTAGTACAAAAAATCTCAATACATATCTCAAGAATGGTTTTTTATTAGTGAGTAAAACTTCCACAATTAATGATGAGGATGATCCTTCTATGTTCATCATTCCTCTCATGAATTCCATTATTATTATTTTTTCTTTCCACATTCACAATATTTTGATGTCAATAGAGAACCCATTTATCCTCTATAATCTAACTGGGTTATGTGGGTAATCATGTATTTTGACCATATTTTTGTGCACCATGTAAATGGATAAGTTTTATCTCCTGAAATTATTACAATTAATTATTTTATCATTTTATTAACCACATTTTCCAATGTTCACCTTCCATGGAACATTAGATGATGACCAATAGTATGTCGTGCCTAGGGTAAACAGAACATCCCAAAAAAACTACAGTCTCATATTTTCCATCTAAATTCTCAATTTATGGGAATACCATTTTTCTGAAATGGTTAATGTGTGACCATAAATATATATTAATGTTTTTAATATATTAATTATGGGGTCATGTGACACCCAAAATAGGGTTCCAAATATTATGAAAAATCTACAAAAACTATATAAATATTTTAAAGTAATAGACTATGGAGACCAAATATGTTACACTTCAATGCCTCAATTACAATGAGATTAAACATTATTTAGTTAAATATGATACATATAAATCCACAATAGAATATAAGAGTCTAATACCACCAAGACTAATGAACCATGTAAGAGATAATGTAATCACTATGGATGATATAGATCACAACATTGTGAAATGTACACTTATTCATCAATATAGTTCAATGAATGTCTTATATGATTATATATCTAATAATTCCATAATATCAAGAATGTTTTTTGATAATTTTTATCCACCATATCAAACATTGGATAATAAATTATCTATTAAAACTTTGGGTGGAATTATGATTGTATCCTTGATATATAACTCTACTCTGATTGAGATCTCTAGGAAGACAATTACTAGTGGTCTAGTTATTCTTACCTTCAAGGAATTTGTAAAGAAATAAGCTATGGATTTTAATTATTTATATAGATATCATATTGATATTTAGGAAACAAAAAATTCATTTTATATCCCTAATTATCTAGTTATCAAATATCATTGAAAAAAAATTTCATGATGTCCCTTTAGGTGTAAAATGAGTAATATTTTTCATGAAATCAAGCATTGAGGGAATTATAGCATAAATGTTTTTTTGAAGAATACAAAACTGATAAAATTATTATTATACATGAATATACAAATGTATTTATGGATGAAATTCTAGGGCTCCCCAAGAGTGTGAGTTTGTGTTTTATATGGAACTCAAACCTAGATCTATGTGTATATTAAAGAGTACTTATAGAATGGACTGAATTGAATATAAATAAGTAAATAAATTATACAAAAATCATGATATGTATTTTATACACCCCAATTCTTCACCATGGGTGGAAATTTTTCCCTTTTTCAAAAATAATGATGGATCAATGTGTTTATGTGTTGATTATCATCAATTTAATATAGTCATGCTCATAAATACTATTTTTTAAAAATGTTGGGGTCAGAGCCTCATTTCTTATATAAATAAAATGCCTCTTTATAACTGGGTAGAGGAAGACTCAATAAATAGAATGAATTCCCAAGACCAATTGTTCTAAATACATGTCATGTACGCCTATTTTTTGGCCCAAAGGGCCCTTCGGTGAATAGTACTTCTACAATACCAATGCTGCTACTATTTCTGCTACAACACCGCCACCACTACAATTCCTGCAATAGTGGCTCATCCACTACATTTCCACCTCCGCTGCAATAATACTATTGTGACCTGCTATAGTACCCCCCCACCCTCAGGTATTCTACCCTCCTCAGATTCGATCAGGGGTCTTTTGGATGCCAAGCAGGAGCCTTTACCACTTGGGTATAGGCCTGTTGGAATTATCAAGAATAATATTAACATATTTCATATCAATGAAATGATAAATCTACTTCTAGGGGATCAATACTTATTTAATATTTACCTTCTTTTAAAATATCAATAATTAATTGTCAAAATTTGGGATATACCCTATCAATCCATCTATAGGAGTTATAGAATACTTTGAATATATAGTTACACCATTTGGAATTATAAATTCCGCTATAATATTGATGGATCTCATGAATTAGGTATTTAGGGTTGATCAAGGTCAATTCATCAAATCCAATATATATGATACACTAATAAAACTTGTGAGAATGGAAGAATGTAAAGCTCATTTGATGATTATGTTAAAGGGCATCAAAAAAGGGATATCTTTTTCCAAATTTCACATGTATAAATTCTGGTTATAAAAAGAACCATTTCTAGAACATTCTGTCCCATTTTAGGGAATATCAATAGACCTTATGATGGTGGATGTTTTAAACAATATCCCTTACCAATAACTCTCTATAATAAAGAGGTAATATAACCATTATGTTTTAGCATGTGTTCTTCAATAACCGATGTTAATTTTTTTCCATCAGCCAGTTATGTAATAATGAAATGAAAATTTCTTACATTGGTATTTTTAATGGAATTTTGGTAAATATCCTATGTGATAAATATTTTAACAAATATTCCATACATTGTATTTTAGAAATAATGAATTGAAGAAAAATTCAAGAACATATTAAATAATGGTTTTTATATAACATACATTAAAAATGGTATTTAATTTCTTTTTAAAAGAGATATATTGAAACCAAATTGAAATTTTCTTTTTAATTTCACTTATTTAAAAGGTAAGGCTAAAAAAATTCATATTATTTTTAAAATAAATTATATTAAAAATAATAACATAAAATTTTAATAATAATATGAAATACTAAATTTAACATTGATAATATTTTAAACTAGTATTAAAATTTTTTATATAATATTTTTAAATTACTTTTTTGACATACAAATTGTGAAAATAAAACCATAACATGTAAATTTTTATTTTTCATTATTCCATCACAATTTTACTTCCCCGCCGAAAAAGATTCCCTAGAAAACAACTAAACTACAATTTTTCTTATTTTTTTAATGTTTTTTATTCCTACCAAAAAATATAACATCATGTAATGCTTTTTTATTTCAACCTTATTCTTCTCTTTCACTCACATCATCATATTTATTTCACCCATATAATTTTTTAGAAAAATATTATTTTTTAATCCATTTATCAATAATAGTTCTAAATCATCATTGAATATTCATTTGGAATATTTAAAAGGTTGTATCGATGAGAGAAATATTTTTTGAAATTTTTAAATTAACATTTTAACCCATGTTTAATTATATAATATCTTATCAAAGAGGTAAAATCAATCGAATTAATTATTTTACTCACTTGTAATTTTTTTCTTACATACTCTTTACTATTTTCTTATATATTAGATTATATATTTGGATGGTTATAATATTTATGTTTACAACTGTAAAATATTGTTTTTTAAACATGAAACTTTTCTTTTTGTTGTGTGGATTCTCCAAAATAACCATGATCGTTTCTAAATTATCTTATATTAACAAACTGGATTTTTCACCTGAATTATTTATAAGTGGACATGAAATATTATTTTTAATGTATGTTTATAAAAATTGACCTAAAATTGTTTTTATCTATTTTTTTAAATACAAACATGAAAATTTACATTTCACGCTGAATTTTTAATAATTAACATTAAAAATCAAGAAATGTTAAAATTTAATATTTATTAATGATGAAAATATTTGTTATTTTTTTTAATAGATAATATTAATAATATATTTAACATGTTTCTTATAATGTCATTTTACAAGATAATAATAATAAAAACACAAATAAAACCATATGTAAAGTACTAATTTTTATTATAGGTATAGTTATAATGTTTTATAGTTTTATTTTTCAGAATACGAGGTGAATAATATTTTATATAAATACTCTTAGAGATATATTCACATATATAAAGGGATTAAATTTCTATCATTTTTTATAAGAGAATACATTTTTTTGAAATAGTTGAAACCCCACTTAATGAAATGGGATGAATCTCCTTAATGGTTCATGTACAGAATCTATTTTTGAATAATAGATGAATTTTCTGATATTGATGTGTTAAGAAGTGTCTTATAATGTTTTTTGGGATGCATTATCACCTTGGAGAAGTTGGGAATTCATGTTTTGGAGATCAAAACCTATATTAACCATGATTGATTATTGATATACCATACGGATATAAACATTGATATTGATTATGTAAGACAAACTATTGTTGAGGTTATAGAATACTATTTATATATTCGAAGGAGTTCTTATTTTTTGTATCATATTTTTTTCATTTGGGTTGAACTGTATAAGATTTTAATATATCTTAACATTATTTACAATGAATTGAAGCGGATAATTAAGTGATGAAAAGATATGAAGAATATTTAAGTTGAGTTAAATTATTTCTATAATTCTGACTAATTTTTGAATGGATATGTATGATATTACTCATAATAAAAATATTGGAAAAGTGTTGAAGATCCATGAGATATAATATTTTCTCAAGATGATGTATAATAATGTTCTAAAAAACAAAATTTCCATGATGTTTACTATTAAATGAAATTTTATTAGGATTATAAAATTACATTATAAGACATATTTAATTTACAGGAAAAAGAATATCTATAGGAACACTCATCCTTTTAGAGTAATTGAAATTACCTTAAGTTGGATTATAGTGAGGATATTTAAAGATATGAATTTCTAATGGATTCACTATGGTCATCAACCCACCTAATGTATTCTACTTATTTGAATATTTAAAAGGGGGTATTTAAATATATTAATCAATGTCATCATGTAGTTTGTGTGAAATTAGTGATTTTTTGTAGAGACCCTAAGCCTGACGTACATGGACATTACATTACTTCAGCGTAATACTTAGTACAAAACAAAAACACACACACAAGGACCGTAATATTTTAGTGTCTTTGGAAACTCGGAATATAATCTTCTAATCGTGGTGAAAGATCTTCAGCATCTCCTATAGATATCTTTCCTTTTTTTACCTAAAAACATTCTTTATATCCAGGGGAAAATAAAACATAAAAGGGTTAGCTCAAATGATCAGTAAGGGTAAACAAAAGAAATATCAATCACATCATATTCATAAGAACATATCAATTTTGAAATCGTACCCTTCAAAAGAGATCATAATTTCATAACATGGGATAAATCATGGTAGTGAAATGTAATCCCAATAATCATAACTTAAAACATGAAACTTTGTGGCATACACACATAATCATAGAGAATCATTTCTTATTATTCAAGACTCATTGCCAAGACTATCTTAGTGGACAAAGTCCATTTCTGAACCGAGTTCACTCCTCGTTTCAGTCCTGTTTCAATGAACCGGTATAACCTGCCATTCCAGCCATGTCTATCTCATGAGATATAAAATATTTACCCAATGCATTGGAGGGAGATATAGGTCCCACCCATCTCATAATGATACCATTCTTATGTGTGCCACAAAATCAGAAACCATACATCATAGCATAACCCATGTAATAAAAATGGGAATCTTAAACATCGTGACATCATAAAACAATTCATATAAGATAAAGTACTTCATAAAAATATAATTCCATCACAAAATAACCAAATCAATGTAATAATAGGGATAGAAACAGAACCCTTTATTATCTTAGATGGAAAATAATTTTGATAAAACACTTGAACTCCATTCTTGAGGAAAATATCCTTTCTGCTTCAAAAACACTTTTCCTTTCTTAACATGTTGTAAAATTATAAACTAAAATATGTTGATTAAAAATAAACATGAAAACTTGTAAAGGTAGCTTCTTGGAAATAATGTTTTAAAAATCCATTCATACCGTATACGTTAAAAAACACATTCTTCTCGTACTTTTGTCGAAAAAGTCAAAAAGTACCTCGCACGAATAACGACAAAAGATTCATTTCATATCTTTTACTATAAACTCACAGAAGGGTAAAATTGGATATAAACTATTTTAGAAAGATATAAATATTACATATTGAGGAAAAATGGATGTGGATGAAAAAATACAACCCAGTAAATACCAAAGTATAAACAATCTCAGATAAAAATGAGATTGTGATATTTTCCCTTACCTTGCGTCCGATATGCTTCGTATGTATCTGAACCTCCTATATAATGATTTAAATAATGTAATTGAGTTATTACAGAATCATATTCATTGTTATGATATCATATATGGTTCACTTATGACATTATATTACCCATTCATTTGTAAATTAATGTTCAAGTAACGTTTTTGGTAAAATCGTTTCATTTGTCGTTCGTGTTTTGAATTGTAATTATTCATATGATTACTTGGATCATGATTACTTAATTCCAGAATATAAAAAATGATTTATATCTAATATATATTTAGAATATATATATATAATAGATCAGTAAATGGAAAGAAATACATCGTTCATGGAGACGGTAGGTCGTACGTACGCATGAACGTTGTTTTCGTTTCCTTATTGAGTTGAATGGAATTAAGTAGATGACATACATATATATACACATAAATCCAGTATCATTATTATGTCATATATTTCATGATTACTTAGTATATATACTTTATAATCACTCATGAATGGTTAACGTGGAGAATGAATCTCATCACGTCATGGAGACGGTAGTCCGTAAGTACGAACGAGCGATGATATCGTTCTTATGATCGTAGAATTGTATTGGAGTGTATGTATACTATTTCAGAATCAATATCACTTTACAATAATCATATATAGTTATTATTTACACAATTATACCCATCCAATTAAGGTGGAGGTGTAAAATAGTTTACACCACGGTGTGGAGACGGTATTCCGTACGTACGCAGGCGCGGTGATTTCGTTTTCCGTAGGATGGATAGATGGTGAAATAGGGTTGTTTCATATTTATAATAAAATATCAGTATATGAGTGATACTGATTTTATTACTTCATAATGAAATGACCTAGGAAGAAGAAGTGGAAGAAGAAACAAAGTCGAAATAATCAGTAACGGACATTACCTCTTCTTTGAAGTGCCTCTTTGAGTCCTCCACTTAGGGCACTAAAATTGGACTTTGAAGAATACCAGAACCTCTAGGATGTTTCTAGGGAAGTGGAGAAGATAATTTTTCAGGGGTTGGCCGAGAATGAATGCTCAATGTGGTGTGAGGAAGAGAGGGAGGAGGTGCCCTTTTATAAGGGAGGAGAGGGGCACCTTTGGAATAACTAAAACTATTATTTTATTATAAAGTAAAATTCGGTTTTAAATAGCTCCAAATTGATTTATTTCGAAGCTAATGTTGGGAGGGGTCGCAATCCTATCATAAAATAGAATTTAGTCAAGTTTAGGTTCCAATTTTAACCTTATCATTTAGATTTAACATTAAGTTAAATAATTTTACTTTTACTGTGTCTTCTTGTGTTCTTATACTATAAGGTTAATAAACTTACGATAAGCAGCCAAACGAACCCCTAGTTGTTTATTATTAATATATATAACCGTATCTAAGTAATTTGGCCGAACCTTAGATTTTTTAGAATAAAATTACAATTAATAATATAATATTTGTTTTAAAAACTATTTTATGTCAATTTTGACACTATTTAGTAATCGATTTTTTGTGAAACTCATAACAGAATGATTAGTTCGAAAAAAGTTAATTAAATCCATAATAACATGTTATATTAACCTAGAAAATTAGTGGAATTCATAAAAAGTCTCAAATTATATTTATTTGGGTATTTATAATATCAATTATTATAATGTTTCACTATAATGGTAATTACTGCATCATTATTGTGTCCCTAATAAATTACTTTATATAATGACTAAAAATTTTAAATAAAATATTATTATGTAGGAAATATTATTATCTTTATTATTAATATTTACAATAGAATTTATCTTATGTATTACCCTATATTAAAAATGTTTTAGTAAATAAACATTGATTTTAACTCTTTTAACTCTTCTTTGAATTAAATAATAATAAATGTCCTCATCTAATCCAAGTGGGTCTAAATGGTCATATTTTATTCCTAAGGTTGTTTTTGGTCGAATTAAACTTATCCAATAGAATTAGGACATGTGTTAGGGTAATAATAATATCATTTTTACCCTTAATTACCCTATTTACTTTTAACCGTGGTAAACAAAAGTAAAAAGTTACTATTCACCAAAAATTATTTTCATCTCATTGAACCACATTTTACATACTGACATCAACCGTGTCTCTAGGATTTTTGAAATTCCACTCACAGAAGCAGTAAAATTAGGTTTAATGAAAAAATCATTTTTTTAACTACCACTTAGTGGTTTCACTATTCATCAAAAAATGAAAGTTTCCAGAAAAACACCAAAAATTAGGCCTAAGATATATTTGATATTATGAACTAAAAATGATGTCTATTTTACCAAATTAAAAACATATCAGTTGCATTAATTAATTTAAAAATTCATTCCAGTCGTCAAAACATATTGCGTATTCTTAAGCGATAATAACTATCAAAAGATTGACACTTGTTTATGTCTGGTTTAAATGTGAAATTACAACCAATGACCAACATTTTATTAAAATGTAAAAATATATTCTAAATATACATTAAAACCACTCAAATTAATAATTTATCACTATTAATTATTTCGATTTAAAAGGTTGTTTTTAATTAAATTTTAGTAATTTTCACTATTCATCAGAAAATGAAATTTATCAGAAATGTACCAAAATTTCACCTTAAGCTAATTTCGATATTCCGAATCCAAAAATGAATTCCATTTTGAAAAATAAAATTTATAAAATTTCAAATAGTCATTATTACTATTCCTAACGGCTAGTTTTAATAATATTTTAATAGCATGTCGTTGTTTAGTGAAACTCGGTATTGCGTACAACACACACTATCGTGGAAGGTTGTGATTGCGTGTAATGCAAGGCAAGTCAAGGATTCATGTTGTGAAAACTTATTTTGGTGTAGCATACCACATAAGGCATTAATGAAATTAAAAATAATATTTTTCTTAAAATATCAGGGTGTTACATTCTACCCCCCTTAAAATGAATTTCGCCCTTGAAATTTGTCGGGGTTATAAATGGTTTACTACTCGAAAGTTTCATTAATAGAAACCCACATCATAAAAAGGAATACTGAAACCAATCATTAAAAACAAAATTATGAAACGTAACAGTTACCCAAATAAACTAATCACTGGGTTTCCACATAGGCAAAAATATGGATATGGAAGAGAAATCTAATCATCATGTTCTGATGGAGAGTGGTAGAGAACATGGATATGGAAAAGACAGAAATCACAAAGCCATAAATTTGTGATGATCTAGGGTACCATCTTATTCATCAGATATAAGGGCACTAGGACAACATTTTTGGTTTTCAATATCATTTCCATAAAGTTGAAAATTTAGAATTAGAAGAAATACTTGCTTGATTTTGGTACAATATCATTGTTGTTCATGCTTTGAACAATTTCCACTTCATCTCTTAATGAAATGAAGGTGAATTTGTTATTCGTGAAGTGTTAACAGATCATGTGATAGAATGATAGGTCATTCCATCTATTTCAAACAAAAGGATAGCCAAAGTTATCAAATATACATAAGTCCATCTATGGTGAGATTAATGATATATGGTTTCTAAAATAGACTTATACTTCATATATCATACTACTTAATATAATAAAACTAGTTTCTACTAAACAGGGACTTCCTGTATGCCAGTGGTAGCAGATAAAGGCCAATCATACTTCGGTTGTGGGTTCGATTCCCATAGCCTTGTCTGACGCGATGGGTTGTCGCCCATCCTGCAGGTTGTCCTTTTTCTGAAACTACATTACTATAACATCCCATCAATAATATCAAAAAAAATCTTCTATCCTTAAAAAATACTAACTTATGTCCAACATAATGCATTCCAATCATTAGACTAATCCATAAAACTACAGTCCACTCTTATATTATTGTGAAAACGATTACCAGAGATTTCATATAACAAGAATGTTAATTCCATCGTTGATCCCCATATATCATAAGACATGTCTTGTTGGTCACATTCCAAACATTCAAAGGCCTTAATCATGAATTCTCCTGAAAAAAATGAATACTCATTGAACCTTAGTGAAAACATGAGTGCTGTCAAAAGTTTACTCTTTCCATATACCAAAATCGAAAAATTTCTATATACTCAAACCATGATATCACTTTTTCATTATTTTAGTCATGAGCTCATGATTACTATCACATTATTTTCTCCTTATCCCTTCCATATGCACATTTCATCTGCTTTCCAAAAATATTTGAATCACTTTTCATGGTTAACACTACCATAAAATAATTGAAAACCACAATGGACTAATACAAAAATATTCTAATACACTAGAAAAGTACCTCAACAACATTATTCATGAATACCAATACTTAAACACTTCAATACATCCTCTTCAATGATTGTCCTGGAATAAGTCCTTCCTTGATTTTGAAATAACTTTTTAGGCCAGGACAATGAGCTGGGTAATGCCCATGTTCTCCACAAATAATACATTGAACTCCATTACAGTCTGTCACTCTATGACCCTTTTCTCCACACAGATAACATAGGTCCCTCCATTGGAGGTATTCCTCAAGGTTCTTCTTCCCTTCTTTAGAAATCTCAATCTTCCTTTCTTTATGCTCCTCAATATGCGAACATGCATAATAGTCTATCTTCCTCTTCTTTGATGAATTAGGCAAACCAATAAATTTCACCTTGTTAATCATATATCGCGATGAATGATTCGGCATAATCACAACATCTTTCTCTCTAGGCATTACACAATTTTGTTGCTCATAGTCACCAATTTGTCCATTGGATTCAATGTTAACCGAATTCCTTCTGGTTCCCTCCATTAACTAAAACACAAAAAGAATTCTGTGAGCGGCAAAAATCATACAAGGAATATAACATAATCAAGGGGGTGTACCTTCCAAATCTAACATCTTAGGTTTAATTCTAGGATCGTTAACATAATTCTAGGACTATAACCTATACTTATACTTAACCTTAGGGACATCCCTAGACATAACTTAGAAATATCTCTAGGGATCTCACTAATTTTTTCGCATCCTAGTTTCCAATGGTTGACTAAACCTTTCCTCTGATACCAACTGTAGAGACCCTAAGCCTGACGTACATGGACATTACATGACTTTTTCGGAATACTTAGTACAGAACAAAAACACACACACAAGGACCGTAATAGTTTAGTGTCTTTGGAAACTCGGAATATAATCTTCTAATCGTGGTGAATGATCTTCAACATCTCCTATAGAGATCTTCCCTTTTTTTACCTAAAACCTTTCTTTATATCCTTGGGAAAAGAAAACATAAAAAGGTGCTCTCAAATTCTCAGTAAGGGTAAACAAAAGAAATATCAATCACATCATATTCATAAGAACATAACAATTTGGAAATCATACCCTGAAAAAGAGATCATAATTTCATGACATGGGATAAATCATGGTAGTGAAATGTAATCCCAATAATCATAACTTAAAACATGAAACTTTGTGGAATACACACATAATCATTTAGAATCATTTCTTATTAGTCAAGACTCATTGCCAATACTATCTTAGTGGACAAAGTCCATTTCTGAACCGAGTTCACTCCTCGTTTCAGTCTTGTTTCATTGAACCGGTATAACCTGCCGTTCCAGCCATGTCTATCTCATGAGATATAAAATCTTTACCCAATTCATTAGAGGGAGATATAGGTCCCACTCATCTTATAATGATATCATTCTTATGTGTGCCACAAAATCAGAAACCATACATCATAACATAACCCATGTAATAAAAATGGGAATCTTAAACATCGTGACATCATAAAACAATTCATATAAGATAAAAGAATTCTTAAAAATATAATTCCATCACAAAATAATCAAATCAATGTAATAATAGGGATAAAAACAGAACCCTTTATTATCTTAGATGGAAAATAATTTTGATAAAACACTTGAACTCTATTCTTGAGGAAAATATCCTTTCTGCTTCAAAAACACTTTTCCTTGCTTAACATGTCGTACAATTCTAAACTAAAAGAAGTTGATTAAAAATAAACATGAAAACATGTAAAGTAAGATTCATGGAAATAATGTTTTAAAAATCCATTCATGTCGTATAAGTTAAAAAAACATTCTTCTCGTACTTTTTTCGGAAAAGTCAAAAAAGTACCTCGCACGAATAACGACACAAGATTCATTTCATATCTTTTTCTAAAAACTCACCGAAGGTTAAAATTGGATATAAACTATTGTAGAAAGATATAAATATTACATATTGAGGAAACATGGATGTGGATGAAAAAATACACCCCAGTAAATACCAAAGTATAAACAATCTCGGATAAAAATGAGATTGTGATATTTTCCCTTACCTTACGTCTGATATGCTTCGTATGTATCCGAAAATCCTGTATAATGATTTAAATAATGTCATTGACTTATTACAGAATCATATTCATTGTTATGATATCATATATGGTTCACTTATGACTGCATATTACCCATTCTTTTGTAAATTAATGTTAATGTAACGTTTTCGGTAAAATCGTTTCATTTGTCGTTTGTGTTTTGAATTGTAATTATTCATATGATTACTTAGATCATGATTACTTAATTCCAGAATATAAAACATGATTTATATATAATATATATTCATAATATACATATATATAATAGATCAGTAAATGGAAAGAAATACACCGTTCATGGAGACAGTAGGCCGTACGTACTCATGAACGCTGTTTTCATTTCCTTATTGAGTTGAACGGAATTAAGTAGATGACATAACTTTATATACACATAAATACAGTATCATTATTATGTCATATATTTAATGATTACTTATTATATATACTTTATAATCATTCATGAATGGTTAACGTGGAGAATGAATCTCATCACGTCGTGGAGACGGTAGTCCGTACGTACGCACGAGCGATGATATCGTACTTATGATCGTTGAATTGTATCGGAGTGTATGTATAATATTTCAAAATCAATATCACTTTACAATAATCATATATATTTATTATGTACACCATTATACCCATCCAATTAAGGTGGTGGTGGAAAATATATTACACCACGGCGTGGAGACGGTATTCCGTACTTACGCACGCACGGTGATTTCATTTTCCGTAGGATGGATAGATGGTGAAATAAGGTTGTTTCATACTTATAATAACATATATGTATATGAGTGATACTGATGTTATTACTTCATAATGAAACAACCAACGGATAATGATTGGAAGAAGATTTAAAGTTGAAAGAATCGGTAACGAACATTACCTCTTCTTTGAAGCGCCTCTTTGAGTCCTCATCTTAGGGCACTAAAATTGGTCTTTGAAGAATACCAGGACTTCTAGGATGTTTCTAGGGAAGTGGAGAATATAATTCATCAGAGTTTGGCCGAGAATTAAGGCTCAAAGTGGTGTGAGGAAGAGAGGGAGGATGTGCCCTTTTATAAGGGAGGAGAGGGGCACCTTTGGAATAACAATAACTATTATTTTATTATAAAGTCAAATTCGGTTCTAAATAGATCCAAATTGATTTATTTCGAAGATAAGGTGGGTAGGGGTAGAAATACTCTCATCCAATATAATTTAGACAAGTTTAGGTTCCTATTTGAACCTTATCATTTATATTTAACATTAAGTTAAATAATTTTACTTTTACCGTGTCTTCTTTTGTTCTTATACTAAAATGTTAATAAACTTACTATAAGCAGCCAAACGAACCCCAAGATGTTTATTATTAATATATATAACCTTATCTAGGTAATTTTGCCGAACCTTAGATTTTTAAGAATAAAATAAGAATTAATAATATAATATTTTTTTTAAAAACTATTTTATGTCAATTTTGACACTATTTAGTAATTGATTTTTGTGAAACTCATAACAGAATGATTAGTTCGAAAAAAGTTAATTAAATTTATACTAACATGCTATATTGACCTAGAAAATTATTTTAATTCATAAAAAGTCTCAAATTATATTTATTTGGGTATTTATAATATCAATTATTATAATTTTCCACTATTATGGTAATTACTGCATCATCATTATGTCATAAATAAATTAATTTATTTAATGACTAAAAATTATAAATAAAATATCATTATTTATTAAATCTTATTATCATTCTAATGAATGTTTACAATCGAATTTATCTTATGTATAAGACTATATTAAAAATGTTTTAGTAAATAAACATTGATTTTAACTCTTTTAACTCTTCTTTGAATTAAATAATAATAAATGTCCTAATCTAAACCATGTGGGCCTAAATGGTCATATTTTTTTCCTAAGGTTGTTTTTGGTTGAATTACCCTTATCCAATAGAATTAGGACATGTGTTCGGGTGATAATAATATCATTTTGACCCTTAATTACCCTATTTACTTTTAATCGTGGTAAAAAAAAGTAAAAAGTTACTATTCACCAAAAATTATTTTCATCTCATTGAACCACATTTTACTTACAGAAATCAACTGTGTCTCTCAGATTTTTGAAATTCCACTCACAGAAGCGGTAAAATTCAGTTTTATGAAAAATTCATTTTTTTAACTACCACTTATTGGTTTCACTATTCATCAAAAAATGAAAGTTTCCAGAAAAATACCAAAAATTAGGCCTAAGCTATATTTGATATTATGAACTAAAAAATGATGTCTATTTTACCAAATTCAAAACATATCAGTTGCATTAATTAATTTAAAAATTAATTCCCGTCGTCAAAACATATAGCGTGTTCTTAAGAGATAATAACTATCAAAACATTGACACTTGTTTATGTCTGGTTTAAATGTGAAATTACATCCAATGACCAACATTGTATTAAACTGTAAAAATATATTCTAAATATACTTTAAACCCACTCAAATTAATAATTTTTCGCTATTAATTATTTCGATTAAAATGGTTGTTTTTAATTAAAATTTAGTAATTTTCATTATTCATCAGAAAATGAAAGTTATCCGAAAAGTACCAAAATTTCACCTAAAGATAATTTCGATATTCCGAATCCAAAAATGAAGTCCATTTTGAAAAATAAAATTTATAAAATTTCAAAAAGTCGGTATTACTATTCATAACAGCTAGTTTTAATAATATTTTAATAGCATATCGTTGTTTAGTAAAACTCGGTATTGCGTACAACACACGTTATCATGGAAGGTCGTGATTGCGTGTAATGCAAGCCAAGTCATGGATGCGTTTTGTGAAAGCTTCTTTTGGTGTAGCATACAACAAAAGACATTAATGAAATTAAAAATAATATTTTTCATAAAATCTCAGGGTGTTACATTTTTAGAAGCATTATCCCTCTATTTAAAAATAGAATTCAAACAAAAAAAAGAAACAACAGATTAAACGTTTTAATTTGAAACTCATGTACCTCCATGATTGTAGTAAGTTAGTGAAACCTAATTATAGGGTGGGAGCCTCTTTAAAAGGAGGAAGGAAATCATTTTAATATTTTTATGAGATTAATTATGTTATCGATCTATATGTATTCCAAGTCATAGTGAATATAACCCTTTCCTTTTGGTGAATTAATTATTTTAATGATTCTACTACATAATAAGGATAAATTATTGAACCACATAAAACCTCTTGATTTATTTATTATCCTCCATTTCTATTTTTAGTTTTGTATGTGAATGGTTTTTTGTGACTGGAGTAAAAATAATTTCGTATGTTTGTACTTGGTGTGGTGATTTTGGTAAAGATAATATCTCATATAATTGTATACTAATGTTTATAGAGTTCCACTGTATGACTTATATATCTGATTTTGGTCACCATGATTGTTACAATATGGGGTGTGATGTTTGTGTGGCATTATAAATGAATGATGTGAGGGTACATAGTTCACTCAACAAAAAATTATGTAACATTTTAACATTTATGATAAATTTTGTATTCTATGGGATTCATTTTGTTTGATTGTTATTATGTTTGATAATATCATTATACTAATCAGAATATTAATTGGAATGGATTTAAATTTATAGGTGATAAAGATATAGTAATATCATATCTATAGATTCCTATAAATTTTATTTTTAGGTTATAAACCTAAAATGATGGAAAAGGATAATGAATTCAATATTGATTGAAACACCCCAACATCGTTGATGATGTCATTATCCATGAAAGTGTACCTAAAAATCATATTGAATAATAATATAGTATAGTCAATGTAGTCCCGTTATGATTTATAGGATAATACTACAACACTTATAAAAGTGTATTAGATGTGATTACAATTTAAAATAAATTCATTAGAATGATGGCTTACAATATATCATTTTAATAACATCAAGATGATCTAGATATTGATTAATTATGTGAAGGTGGATTTTAAAGATAGTTTATATGAGATACAACTATATTCTTTTTTATATAAATCATTTAATTAAATAGTGATTACAGTGAGTAACCCTAGAAAAACAATGACATCATATTCATTGATATATGGATCCTTATTCTAAATATACCGGAAAGGAGTAAGGTTATTAAATAACCTGATAAAAATACATATACTACATGGGGAAGAGTGATATCACCTTATTAAAAATGCATAATATGGTTACACTATTATTAAATAGAGAGTACTATATGTGAATCTTGAAGACCCATCCTAAGCCACTAGAATAGTGGTAAAAGGTTTCACCTCAAGAAGTATTTGGATGAACACAAAGGAAATTCTATAAAACCAACATCCAAATTATTATTTATTTACTCAAGAAAATATAAAAATAGTATTTTTAGTGTCAACACTCTGATTGTATTAGGGATAATAAATTCCATAAAATTATTCCACTAATCTATTAAAAAATTGATTCATGAACAATTATGTCTCGAGAATTTTTTGAAGAGTGAATATAGTGGATAATGAAGCTATAAATATTTTGGGGATGATAGATTTCATATTTCAGTATAATGATGTATGTTTATTTAAACTAAAGGAAGTTTAACATATACCAGGCCTTTAAAATAACAAGATTTAATTTGGACAATTTTATGAATATGTATATTGAACTAAAATTTAAAATAATGTGTCTAAAACCACTCATGCATGATTGGTAATAGAGATAGGTGTAAATTATGGAATAGTATATCATACTAGAAGGGTAGTCGTGGGTACACATTCCAAAACAAAAAAAAATTGGGACATCATTTTTCTGAAATATTTCATTGGGAACCTTATTGAGAAAGGTTTAGATTCTGTAGTAGAAAAAGGAATTTTTAAGATAGATTATTCAAACATAATTTGTTGGAGTTGCTTACAAATCAATTAATGGATATTGATATTTAATTATATGGGAATTAAAATGAAAATATAGTTTCTATATCCATTTCATTATTTTTAATGGGGGAATAAAACTATGAAATATCCTAGTTTATAACAATAATTTTTTTAGTCGTTGATGACTCAATAATAAAATTATGGGTTTAATTCCTGCAACATAAATCATAATTGTTTCTGATATTTTTTAGTAGATATAAATGGTTGAAATGGATAAGATATGTTGAATAAATGAATTAGGTTTCAAAATGGTGATGAGTAAATCATAAGAGGTATATAAAACTTCTACATGACCAAAATAATTTAGAATGAAAAATGTTATACCAGGGATTCTTGATATATATTCTAGAGCTAAATAGATGATTAAATCATTGAAAGAAAATAAAGATAGTGTGATGTTTCATTATATATTATAATAGGCCATTCTTATATATGTAGTGAATATCATAGACTTGTTAATCTTTCCAAGACCTTTAGAACCAATAATACCAAAACATCAGGAAGCCTTATAGAGTGACATAGAAGTTATTTATGATCAAAATAATTTATTTATATTGTTATATTATATAAATTTTTAGGCCAATGATAGAGATTGTATTGAGAACATGTTTAAAATCATGATTTTATATGGGATATAAATATGAATATATCAAATTATGACTTTTGTAAGGTGACAAAAATAAATTTATAAGAAATAGAAATGTTCACTTTTATGAGACAGTCCAATGGAATGATATGAATTTATAAGCATATTATATTAAAAATTGATTCAACTATAATCCATGTTTATATGAATATAGGCTAAGGATTCTTCATGATTTAGTAATTTCAAAATGATCTATGTCAAATAAAAATTATAAAATTATAAAGAAATGTTTATAGGGAATCATATAATGTTTGAGAATTTTTTAGGTGGATGATATAACTAAACAAATAGAACTATAAAGGATCGGTCTAGAGTTCTATAAGAAGAAAATTTTGAGTTACCTGTAGCAGATAGAATATAGTCAATGGACTGATTATTAATTTATTCTAAACTAAGGTGACCAGTATAGAGATAAGAAGTTGACCTGATCTTATTACATTTAATGGATGGTGGAAAATTAGATATCACTAAAGAAGTTATTATCCATGCTAATTCTTGTAATTGGTAGTTATCAATAGTGGAAGAGTTTGTTTTTATTTATTATAATAACAGATGATAAATAATGTATTTACAATATAGAATTAAGGAACATGAAATAATTTTTTTTTATTGTTAAAATATATTGCTAACAAAAGTAAATGAAAAAAAATAATGGATTATAGACAAACTATTTCGACAGAATGATGTTGTCGATGTCCCTAAGTTATTTTATCTAGTAAAAAAACATGTTACCATTAAAATCATGTTTAGTTTATCTAATTTCATATGCATAAATCTAATATGGAATTGATGATTTCCTTTCACTAGGGATATCTATAAGAAAAAATATACATAAGGAATCCTTCTAACTTCATGGATCAATGGGGTTCAGGTATAGAATTCAATTCTAAAAATTAATATTTAGTTTTATAAAATAATTCATAAGGTGAAACTAACTATTTGAATAATTCATGGATGATAAACTATCCATATAGAGAAAATATGATTATTTATGCTTCTATAACAAGTATAGTTATGAGAATTTTATCATTCTACTTATTTATATAGACGAAATGATACTATTGGATCTATCAATTCAATGAAATTAGAAACTAATGTAATAATTGTCAAGAAATATTGGATTTAATCATTATGGAAAATAAAGGTAGAATATGGATGTGATGATTGTGAAATATAATAAAATTTGATGATTATAATTCTCTAAAAAAGTTATATCCAAAAGTTCATTGAATTTTTTTTATTTTTCGTATAAAATTTTATTCAATGTGAGTTCATTGATTCTCTGAAATCATGTGGGAATAGTTGTAACACCCCAAGCTTCAATGGTACGCTTCTCTTAGAATAATATAATATCTTGTGTTGTATGCAACATTGAGTTCTAACACACCACAACCAACCAAAATAGTTGTTATGAATTGCAATACCCACTTTTTGAGATTTTATAAAAAAAAATTTCAAAATGGAATTCATTTTTGAATTCAGAATATCGAAATTAGATTAGGGTGAATATTTGGTATTTTTCTGAAAACATTAAATTTTGATGAATAGTGCAAAACACTAAATTATTGTTTCAAACAGACTATTTATTTAAATAATTATTTATTTTATTTAAATTTATTTAAGTTAAAATAGAAAAATAATTCTTTTATAAGTTTAATAGAATTAATTAGACTCATTTTATAATAATATTATATGTATAAAATTTAATTGAACTTTTTACCATCTTTTACCAACCTTCTAGGCACATTAATAAATTTACATAAAATGTATTATTACAACTTCTATGAATTGAATTTCAAAAATCTGAGAGACATGATTGATATCAGTAAGTAAATGTTCTTCAATAAGATGAAAATAATTTTTGGTGAATATTAACTTTTGACTTTTAATTACCACTGTTAAAATAAAATAGGGTAATTAAAGGTAAAAATATAATATTATTACCCTAACACATGTCCTAATTCTATTATATAATATTATATTGACCAAAATAAAACTTAGGAATAAAATATGATCATTTTGGTCCACTTTGATTAAATTAAGACAGTTATTATTTTTTTATTTAAAGAAGACTTAAAAGTGGTAAATTCAAATTTTAATTACTAAAACATTTTTAATTGTGGGTTATAAATATGATAAATTCGACAATAAATATTCAATAGAAGAAGAAAAAATATTTCCTACATAATGGTATTTTATTTATAATTTTTAGACATTATATAATTAAATTTAATTATAACACAATGATGATGTCGTAATTACCTTTTCAATGAAAGGTTAAAATAATTAATGTTATAAATATCCAAATAAATGTAGATTGCGACTTTTGATGCATTAAAATAATTTTATATATTAATAAAGAATTTTTGGGTTGATTAAATGATGTTTTTTATAATTAATCATGCTATTATGACTTCCTCAAAAATCAATTACCAAATAGTATCAAAATTGACAAAAATGAGTTTTTAAAACAAATACTATATTATTAAATGATATAATAGTCCTAAAAATCTATGTTTCAAAAAAAGAACTTATATAATAACAGATATTTCATTAATGAACCACAGGGGGTTCTCTTGGTGTTTTATAGTAAGTTTATTAAGCATATAATATAATGATACAAGTTGACATGGTAAATGTTAAACTATTTAACCAAGAGTTAAATATGAAAGACAAGGTTAATATGGTGACCTAAACCTATCTAAAACCTATTGTTTGAGATTTTTTCGATCCATCCCCCCCTTATACATAACATAAATTATTTTGGAGCCATTATAAATTGAATATGATTGTTTAAAAAAATAATATTTCAATATTTTCTTAATGTGACCCTCACCTCTCTTATAAAAGGGTACTTCACCTTCTCTCAATATCACACCACAAAATTCATTTGTCTCATCCAACACCTGACCAAATATACTCCCAACAACCCTAAATTCTACCTAGAGGCCTTTAATTGATCAGAGATCCAACCTAGGATCACTTTTGATCGACTCAAAAGAAAACACATGAAGATGAGATGATAATTTCACCCCCTCTTTCAATGTTATTTTCTTCTTCCACTTCCTCTTTCTTTGTTGTTTCCATACCAAAATAATTAATCCAATACCTTATACATAATGTGATGTTATTATAAATATGGTACAACCATATTAATTATTCTATCCATCCTATGAATGACAAGTCACCATACATACATACGTACGGCTTACCATCTCCACGTCGGGGTGTAGTTTGTTATTCAAACACTTCATTATTTGGATGACTATAATAACATGTTTAACTAATGTAAATAATAAATATAACATTTTAATGATTCTTTATATATGATATAACATCAAATAACTTACGATTTCACCATCAATTGAATGATATTGTCACGTGTGCATACGTATGGATTACTGTCTCCATGAACGCGATGAGGTTCATTCCCCATCGTAACCATTCAAGAATAATTTTCATTTAATAGTTAAAATAATGTTTATAAACAATATATCATTCTATATATTAATAAATTACATCCTATCTATAACAAAAATTACATACATAATAAAACATATAAAATAAAATGAATCAGTTAACACTTGAAACAATGATACTACAGAAATATTATTAACAAACCAATATTAGAAGACCATATATCTAATCATATTTAGGTGCATAGTTCATTCATAATTTAATAACAATGTTTGAACTATTATACAGAATTTAAACATACCATCGACTAAATAAAAGTAAAAGGTAAGGATTAATACTAAAATCACTTCATTATCTGAGGTTGATTATACGTGAGTATCTACGACGCCCTCTTTATCATCCACATATGTGTTTCTTAAAAGTGTATTTCAAAACATTTTTATTATTTACTAGACCTTGGGTTAATGTCTTTTATACCCTTGTTTTACTTTTTATCATATGTTTATAAAGTAATATTTCTGTCGTTTTCCAAACAAGTTTCTTTACAACCTTTTTGACAAAATTAAGGAAACAATGTTTTTTTAACTTATACGGCTGCTGCAGCTATTTTCTGACGTTATAACACATTTGAAGCTTCTCTTGCAATGTTATAAGAATATTCCCAAAAAAATGTTTTATTTTATAATTATGTTACTTTTAAATGGTTTCAAAATAGAAAGAGTTATTTCTATAAAATAGATTTCATTTCATCTATGTCAACATCCTTTGATGTATTTTAAACTTGTTTGAAGTTGAACTATTATGATACAAATATTCCATATTATATTGAAGGTTTTGTGATATTTTTGATTGTTTATGTGTTATTTTTATACCATTTATGGTTTATGGATAATGTATTGACATTTTGTATTCTTTTTCTGGTACAAATGTTTATATTATGTTTAAACCTTTTCATATGAGGAATACATTGGACTAAGTAAATGATGGTTGGAGCCTGCTATAGCTCCTCAATGCATCGGTTGGCTCATGAGAAAAATCTAGTTTTTTGGAGAAATTCCTTGACAAAATATTATTTTTAGTCTTGGCATGAGGCCTAGACTATATGGTTATGAAGTCCAGCATTATGCATTCCATCATTATGAAATTGGCTATTGATATTTCATGGGATTATTCTACTTGTAGAATATCCATGTGAATAAGTAAATGGAATTATTTGATTTATATTTTCCATATTATGCTGAATTTTATGTTTAAAAGGCTTATGTTTTAGTCTTATACATTGCCTTAATTTTTTATGCTTATTTATGTAAGTTTCCACTATATTGTTATCCTTAATGAGAATCTGAGCTCACCCCTTTCTATGTATTATTTTTTCTAGGATGTGAATAAGTATTTTATGGTTGACCTGTAGGGATAGGATAAGAGATATAATTGTGTTCAACAGGAAAAAATGTTTTTTTTGTTTTTATCTCATGATGTAATGTAAAACTTATGTTTGTATCAAGTACTTCCAAGGCTAATAAATTGATTGGTCCTTCAGGAATTGATCCCTTGTGATGATTCTAATGTTATGTAATAATGCAAAAACATTGTGTAACAAAGGGTGGGGCATTAAAATAGTAATAATGTATGGAGTTAGTGAAAAATAATATCGTGAGTATATTTTCTGAATAATTGGTATGAATTATCTTTTATCCCATCATGTACATTAGATCAGATCATTCCCCAATAGTGAGTGTTTTCTTTTTATTCATGGAAAATTCAATTAGTGGACATTGGTATGTTGTAAATTGGATACTTATATATTTTAATTTAATGGAAGAAACTTACCTTTAATTCATATATGGTGATTAATTGATTGGGGTTATTGAAAAAGATTTTTTTGTGACTCAGATTTAGAGAAATGAATAACTATATATGTTTATACCATTGATAAAACCATGTTTTGAAGGATACAAAGGCCATAACCAGTGCTTCTACTCTCCAAAATGGTTACAGATTATATAGATGAAATGGAATTAGGAATCGAAATGGTTTGGTTAAAATGTTTGTTTGATAATCAATATATAATCTAAGAATGTCTATTTCACTGTTTTCACAATTGTAGTGGAATGAACTTGTAAAAAAATCTTGTGAACCTTAAGAGGAGAAAGAACTATGATATTATATAAAATTACAACTAGGTTTTTTTGATGATGGAGACTTAGGTTATGAATCATATCTGGATTATATAATACAATGATATTTTCATAACGGATTTAGTATTAGAGAGTTAGATGAAAGTCTTTTTATTTATTAAATTAGGGTGAAATAATGTTAATTGAGAGGTTTTTCATCTAACTATTATTTTTTGTATCCATATTCTAATTATTAGAGACGTTCATGTAATCCATTGATAGGTATTCAATTAGAATATTATTGGAATTATGAATATAGGTTGATAAATATATTTAGATAACTAGAAAAATAAACTCTTGTGGGTCATTCATCATTATTATATAGGGAGAAAACATCTCCATAAGGATAGGGGTGACTTCATCAAATCCTATGAAATTACAATTGATGTTGTATGGTGGTCTATTCATGAAAATTTAATCATTTTTAATCACTATAAGGAAGTTTTTTGTATGTATGAATCACTCTCAACATGAAGATTATGGAAAAAGTGTAATACATAGAAGAAATATATGTTTATTTTAGAATGATATGAAAAATGGTGAAAGCTACCATGGATCAGTAGTTGCACGAGGAAAATGAAGGACTTATGAAATTTTATGATGTAAATGCTACCAAACTATCATGTGGGGTCTTAATTTATGGTTGGTGGGACCACATTATTGGTGTTTCATGAGATTACTCGTGTTGGTGATCTATGTGGATTTCATGTAAAAGTAATTTCAATAAAATACTTTGAAATTAATTTTTTTAATGTTTTTCTAATTTGTATAGGATAAAATTAAAAAAAATGTGAAACCAATTTAGAATACTACAATTACTTCTTTTATATCACCTCACCCTTTTATATGGATGGGAATACTCTTGGTCATATCACAATCATCATATCCAGGGAATTTAACCCCATTATTATTTCTCGAATTTCTTTTTATTTTTTCTCATATCATCATGAGTCTAAATATACACATGTTTATAATTGTTATTAAATACATTTATATATTAATTTTTTTTAACTTTTATAATCTATATTACATCATCACTACTCTTTTTCCTCTATTTATTAAAATAAAACCATTAAGTAGCATGTTTCATATATTTTCCTACAAATGATAAGGTATCAAAATTTCACATGATGATAGGGTTCTTAAATATAGAACATTTTCTACATTATATTTATAATGATGAAAATATCTCCCTTACCTAGTAAATCTGCAAATAATTATTTAATTAATTAATTTCATCAGTTTTTATTGGCATTATGATTTCAATCAGAGGTCTGACAACTTTACATCGATTATACGGGATACTGTACCTCATATTCCAATCCCCTTAAAAATATATTTTCATATTCATTGAAATATATTTTAGCACTTATTGATATTTGAATGTAATACGGGTGTCAGATTTATTTTTACTGACCCATGTATTTTTGTTGAGATTATTATTTCCAAGACATGAGTTTTCTATCACTTTATTGAGGTTTAAGTGGAGTTTTGGTATTATCTAGAAATTTATATTGAATAATATTTTGATTTTTCTTCTAATTAAAATCATTTTATCCTACTAAGTTATTATTTTACATGAAATTATCAAAAAATCAATATTATATTTTTTCTTTATGGTATCTAATATTATTACAACTAGTAGTGAGTAGTTGATTTAAGGTTTAGGGGATGAGAGGAACTCTAACTAGGATATGGTATTAGATTATATTAGAGGGGGAATAAAAATTACTACTACACCTACAGTTATGGAACTATTTTTACTTAAAATGGAAAAATTAGAGAGGGTAAATATTCCTCGTTACAATGGAACAACATTAGTTTCTATCATTTTTATACTATAAAGTACTTTTTAGGTATTGCCAACAACATGGTCTATAGTTAGATTAGATCAACATGTCTTGAGAGGGGTATAAAATGATATCCTCTTATAGATGATGTGATAGTCTAATGTAATTATTGGTTACATTGTGTTTTTATCCACATTAATAATGATGGTTTTTTGGTGTGGTTTATTTTCAATAGTTCTATGTAATGAATTCTAATCCCATCCCATAATTATAAATTCCTTTGAGGTAATAATTCTTAACTAACTCAAAATGAAAAATGTGTATTAGTTTAATTATCAATATAATTGTATATAGACAAATACCAATTTATTTGGTTTGAGCACTTACTTAATTCAATTCCATCTAAATACGGTTTGTAGGAATCCTTTTATCATCAATAATGTGTGGTTTGGTAAAAACTCCACCTCAAATGACACACCTAATTATGAATAATATAAATTGTAATTGGACCTCAATTTTCTATTAATGATGTATGGGAAAAATGAAATCATGGTCTATAATATTTCATAGTTTTATCTAGAAAAGAATATAGGGTCTAAGGAATATTTAAAATTTTATAAGCCCAAATTCAATAGATATTTGGGAAAACATGATGACATTGATCAGTTATGTCATAAAAACAATAACTTAGACCTTCTAGAATTTATTTTCTCATATTTAGTAAGAAAAATGGGCTTAATTCTAATGATTACACATTCAAAAAAGAAAAAAATAAGATGTTATATTAATTACAAATAAAGATGTAGATACCTCTAATCAAGTGGCTGAAATAGTGAATATTATACACTCTAATGAAACTGTGAGAAGTGTTATCCATATTAATGAAACCAAAGGAAATTTTAAAATGATGTATGAAAGGTGTTTAGAAATAAAAAACTAATGATATGAAAACATATTTAGTTGTGGGCTACAATATTATAAGTTTTGTAACAACCCAATTTTTTACAATAGAAGTTCATTTCTTATAAATTTTACATATAATCCCATGGAAACCCAACATAATAAACTAATAAGTTCTATGTGACCTTTAAAAATAAGTTTTTCTCTTCTATATTTGGAATTTTTAAAATATGACATACACGGTTGCGATCAGTAAGTTATTTGGATTCTGTTAAAGGAAAATTATTTTTTTTTGTGAATAGTAACCAACCCTTATAAATAGTAACCTACCATTATGAATAGTTATATACCCTAGTGAATAGTAACCTTACCTATGATAGTATATAAATAAGATCCAAGTGAATGTATGATGTACCTATATTTTAGAATAAGTAAATGAATGATTTAAATCTGGTTTTTAGACAATAAATTTTGATTTTAATTAAATATTAAAGTAATCATATTTAGAAAATTATTTTTAAAAAATGTAATTTGTTTTAGGACTCTACATTTCAAAACATGGTTAGGGTGAAATTTTGATATTTTCGTATAATACTTGAATTTTTTATGAATAGTAAAATATGGTAATTAACTGTATATATACATTAAAACCTAAATAGACAATTCCTAGAATAATGGATGATGTAACCAACCTTGGATTGAACTCATGTAACCCATTTACTATTTTTTCTTCATGGAATCATCACTATTTCTTCTCTTGGGGGAAATTAATAAACTAATGATTTAAAATTTATGAAAACCCTCCTCTCCTCCACTATAACCCCACCCCCACCCTCATTCCCTCTTATCATTGCTCCTCTCAAGCCTTGTGCTATGCCAATATGTATCTAAAATCTCTCCCAAAGATCCTCCCCCACGTAAAAAGCCCCTTAGTATCTTCAAAATTCCAAAACCTCTCTCTTTAAGAGGTTCTCAAAGCAGGTATACTCAAGAGGTAAATTCCTCTTTCCAATTCATTCATTTCTTTTATATTTTTTTCTTAATGTTTATTTCCTCAAATTCCTTCACTCAAATTGTATAATAACACCAGTAACATACATGTATTGGAATTATATTATGATAATGGGATACTTCGTTATCTTCTATCCTTTCCCCATATTTTATTTTGATGAAATGAAAACACTATTTCAGATATGTCAATTTAGCACATGCAAGGACAACAGTTTATCAATTTATATTGTCATATTTATTTCTGGACAGGAAACCATTTTTTATGGTTGAACAAAATTATTATATATTTAATATATATCCTAGTTGATTTTCTATAATTTTTTTTACAAATGGTATTATGTTATAAATAAAAACATGTTCAATGTTATCAAACCCATCTATTAACCAATACGGTTATCACTACGATTTTATATATAATTCATATTCACTCCCAATAACTGAATGAATATTTATAACCATGTAATTTCCTTGATGTTCACTAATAACATACAACTTCATTTATGGGCAAAAAAATCATCTTACATGTTTATCTGAACATAAATATAAGGGAACCGATCATTAAAACCAAGCAAGCAAACAAACCCAGATAATGAGATTGAAGCTCATAATCCATCAAAATGGTTATAAATGAACATATAATGATTATAATAATTATTATAAATATGTAATAGGTTATTTTTTTATTAATTAATAAACTTGATTTTATTTTTCAGGTCACTAAGTTCACGAAATTATCCCCATCATACTTATGGTATGGGATCCACTCCATTTCACTCTTAATCAAGATATCCTCTTTGCTATAACATTTTATGTGAAATACTAGATGATGGGGTATGATTTAAATCCTTCCTTATAATTCCCTCATGATTTATAACTTATTATAACCACATTTCTCTCTCATCAATCCCTCTTAGGTACACCCAATTCTATGTCGATAATCTGTAAAAAATTCTACTCGAACCTCCTTTATTCCTTCGGGTTTCCTTATATTTCTTTATATAAAAATATATTTATCTTATATATCTATGTTATACTTCTAAATTTTGTTTAGTTCTACAAAATTCAATTATCAAGACACTTTCTTCACTCTCTTGTAGGGATATACATTTTTTAAAAGATTCCATCCTTCGTACTTTATGATAAGCGAACATGTTTTTAAGGGAACTTCCTGAATTCTTACATAATTTCAAGTGCATTATATCTTCTATTTTAAGCCACCATTATCTTTATAAAATCACTATATTTATTATGAAAAAATTATTGGTTCACTTTTGGTTTTATATAAAAGATTTTTCCATTTTCTATCTTAATGGCACTATAGTATTTTCCTTATAACCGCACAAAAATGTTTTAAGGATAATATTTCTAAAATACATTTCCTACATGTTGTAATTTTGTTTGACATCTCTTTACATGATATATTCCTATTTTACCTTATGAACTTCCTTATATTTTCTAATTCCTTTCATTCATTAACACTTTCATGATACACCCATGGGTTATTCTTTATGTCATGGTTTTGGTACCAAATTATTCCCTCATGTAGCCCTTATGTTTATGTAAGATTGATAATGTATGATTCCTTTTGTGGAAAAAATATTCATGGAACGTAATATGGGTGTGCCCAGATAGCACTCCAATGCATTGTGTAATGTTAATTCTCATGATATGTGATGTGAAATGGGATTTGTGGTTAGCCTTGACCAATATTACTATGGGAAACATGATAGGTGGTTATCATGGACCCATACTACTATGGGATATGAGAATGGCGGTTATCCTTAAAACATACTAAAATGGAGGATGGGTTTTGTGGTTATCCTTGACTCTAAATAAATACATGTTTTATGTTTCTTCAAAATGTATATGATTCCATGCTAATATGATCCCATGTCTATATGATATGATTTCATGTGTTCCATGCTTTTGATATAATTATGTCATGCCACCCAACTCATGTGATTATGCTTTATCCTTATTTTCATTCTCTTACAAGGATTTTTATCTCATCCCTTTGTTTATGTGTCCCCTAGGGTACCCCATATATATGTATTCACTCCAAGGAAGTTAGGTTGTTTTTATTAAGATTATATAAAGAAGTTTTTTTATCCCATGTTTTATGTTTTATGTACCATTTCTTCAAAAACACAATACTTAATGATCCATGTTGTTTAATATGATGTATAATTATGCTTAATATCATGTATTCTTATATGTAAAATTCTAGGGTCACTATAGTTGGTATCTGCAGCATGGTATAGTTAGTTTTGGATAATAGGAAAAGAGTGATTTAGTATAAACCTTAAGGATGAGACAAAGTATAAGAAAACATCCCATGATTTTGGTAAGTATAGAGTATGTGGTTTACTAAGAAAATATATCCATGTCTAGATACAAACAGGTAGGGGTTGCTCTAGCATAGATGTTCCTAGGAGTGAAAACACCGATAATGAGTTTTGGGCTTGACCTTGGGTATCCTAGTACACAAAATTGGGCCTCACTGTACTCTGGGTTTGACACACCTAAGGTATATGGTTTGGTAAATTCATAATATTAGTATAAACCATTATTAAGGGATAAAAAAGGATTGCAAAAGAATATACATTAGGATATAGATCATCAATAAAATTGATTGAGGCCTAGAGACACATAAGTTAAGAAGAAAAGTGTTATTTGTATTTTATCCCTTTAATGTCATTGTTTCCCCCTTATGTCATACTCATCACCAAATTTTCTTTTATTATATACAATTATAGGTAATAGGATGAATCAGGTTGGCAATAGATGTGAAGGTTAATGTGATGACCGCTAAAATGATATCCCCTGTCAGATGGGAGCTCAAGAAGGACATACCATGATTATACCCAACTGACTATCAAAAATCATGATTAACGATTAGAACTTGGTTGAATTCCCGATTGAATCAAGGAAGAAGAAGAAGAAATCTCGTGAAGAATCATCTGATAAAGGTGATAAGGGAATGAATTCCCAATTTCCTTTGTGCAACAAGTGTGGAAAGATGCACTAAAGGGGAATGCCACAAAGGGGCTCAGAGTTGTTTTAGGTGTGGAAAGATTGTGCACAAAGTAGCCAATTTTCATAACAAAATGAATATTATGATGAATGGAAACAATGTTCCATTAAGTAATAGTATATAGTTCAATGTCATAAATGTGGAGATGTTGGACATTATCCAACACAATGCTCTTTTGCATGGGTGGAGAAGCATGATGAGCACCATCAATCTTCATGGTTAGGGGAGAACTAAAGGACCTATTCTATGGTGGATAATGATGATTAAATTACATGTAACCACTAATTTAAATCAGTGTATGTAATAATGTATTTTAGTTCATGTCCAATTAGTATATCTTTCATGTTTTCTAAGAACATCGAGTCCCCACCTGAAATGATATTATATCATTAGGGAAAAATTCTATGATTATTATATCGAATGTTGATGTTTATGGTATTGTTATTTTTAAGAATATTATGAGTCTAAATTTTGTGTAATATTAGGAAAAATGACAATGTGATAGCCTAAGCCTCAAGCCAGTTGAAAATCCATAGGAAAAACTGTCCTACGCATGATCTGGAGTTGGATGCAGTGATCTTTGCATTAAAAATCTGGCGGAATTATCTCTATGGGGAGAAGTGTGAGATATATATTGACCAAAATAGTCTCAAATATATATTCACACAAAAATAGATTAATATGTGCCAAAAAATATCGATAGATCTCATCAAGGATTATAACCAATCAATCCACTATCATCCCGACAAGAAGAATAAGGTGGCAGATTCTCTATTTAGAAAGGATCATGCATCTATATCAATGATGTGAATGGAAACAAATCTTATCTTAATAGATTTGTAGAGGATATAAATCAGAATCATTAAGGAAGGGACATCATCAATCCTTTTTCAAATGGTTTCTCAATAATATCTAATGGGGAAAATAATGAATTCTCAAAGAAAATATGTCGAAATTTAGAAAAAGGGTGGAATCTATCAGAAATGGGAAATCCTTTGATTACAAAATTGATGAGGAACGAGTTGTAAGATTTGGTTCATGATTATGTTTGTAATCCAATCCTGAGATAAAGAACGATCTTATGAATGGCACACATAGCTCGAACTTCTCTATCCACCCTGGGATCACAAATATGTATCGAGATCTCTGAGAAAACTTTTTCTGGGACAATATGAAAAGGGAGATTTCTGAATATACATCAAAGTATTTGGAATTTCAACACGTGAAGTCTGAGAGGAAAACATCTAATGGGATAATGAAACTACTTCCTATACCAGAATGGAAGTGGGATAACACTACCATGGACATTTTACTAGACTTACATGGACATCTAGAGGAAAAATTTCTCAATGGCATGTTTTGGATCATCATACGTAGATAACTCACATTATCTCAATTAGAGAGGACTTAATATTGGATCAACATCATGGATTTATATAAAATAAGTGGTAAGGATGCATGGAGTGCCACTATATAGTGTATCCGATAGAGATCCATGATTCACCTCAATGTTCTGGAAAAGTCTCTAACATGATATAATCACTTAACTGAACATTAGTAAAGCCCATCATCATCAATCTAAATGAGAATCTGATTGAACTATTCAGAAACTAGAAGATATGTTGAGAACATTTTTATGGAATTCAAAGGACTATGGGACCGACATCTTCCACTATTTGAATTCTTCTACAGCAATAGTTTTCAATCGAGCATCAAAATAAAAACATATAAAGCCCATTATGGGAAAAGTTGCAGAACATCGGCATGTTGAGATGTAGTCAGTGAGCATAAGATGCTAGGACCTGAAATGGTCAAAGAAATGGTTGATAAGGTGAAAACAATTTAGTAACATATCATGATAGAAAAAATTTGATAGAATAGTTATGTATATAATCGTCAATGAGACCTTGGGTTCAAATTTAGAGACACAATATTTATTTTCATATCTCCATGGAAGATGTTCATGAGGTTTAGAAATAAATGGATGTCAATTCCTTGGTATATCTATCCTTTGAAGATTCTTGATCATGTTGGGGTTGTGGCCCATAGACAAGCACTTCCACCTACAATGGCCAAATTATAAGATATCTTCCATGTATGCATATTAAATAAGTATATACTAGATACTTCAAATTTACAATCTATAGAGGTGGTACAATTATAGGATGATCTTTCTTATGAGGAGTAGCAAGTGAAGATCTTGGATTGTGGAGATAAAGTTCTACATAACAAGACTATGCATATGTTTAAGATACTATAGTGAAACCATTAAGTACTAAGAGGAAACATGGGACTAGATGATTCAATCAATGAAAAGTATCTGCACCGATTTATGGCCTATAACGTAAAACAAAATTTCAAGGGCAAAATTTCATAAGGGGGAAAGAATGTAACAGCCTAATGTTTTACCTATGGAAATTCCATTCTTATAAATATTTCATAAAATCATATGAAAACAAAACTTAATGAACTACTATGTTCGATTGGACATTTGAACTTAAAATTTTTACTTCTATGTTTGGAATTTCGAAAATCCGACAAACAAAGTTATGATTAGTAAGTTATTTGGAGTCCGATAAGATAAAAATAATTTTTGGTGAATTGTAACATACCCTTATGAATAGTAACATACCATTATGAATAGTTATATACACTAATGAATATTAATTGTGCATATGATATTATTTAAATAAGATTCATGTGAAAGTATGATGTACCAATATTATAGAATAAGTAAATCATTGTTTTAAATCTGGTTTTTTAACAATAAATTCTGAATTTAAATAAATATTAAAGTAATAATATTTAGAAAAATATTTTTAAAAAATAGAATTTATTTTAGGATTCTACCTGTCCAAAAATGTTTAGGTTTATTTTTTGATATTTTTCTGTAATACATGATTTTTTGATGAATAGTAAAATATAGAAATTTACTGTATATATACATTAGATGCTAAATAGAATATTCTAAGCATAATAGCTAATGTCACCACCCTTTTTTTGAACTCACATAACCCATTTACTATTCTTGTTTATGGAATCATCACTATTGCTGCTCATGAGGGAAATTAATAAACCAATGATTTAAAAATTATGAAAATCCTCCTCTCTTCCACTATAAACCCCCCCCCTCACTCTCTCTTCTCTTCATTCCTCTCAAGACTTGTTCCTTGCTAATATTATACTCAAATCACTCCCAAATATCCTCCCCGGCGTCTGAAGGTTGTTGGTCTCTTCAAAATTCCAAAACCTCTCTCTTTAAGAGGTTCTCAAAGGAGGTAGACTCAAGAGGTGAATTCCTCTTTCTAATTATTTCATTTCTTTTATGTTTTTTCTTTTTGTTTCTTTCATCACCTCCCTTAACACAAATGGTATGATAACTCTAGTAAAATACATGAACTGTAATGATATTATGATAATGGGATACTATATTATCTTATCTTCTTTCCCCATCTTTTCTTTGAAAGAAATGAAAACATTGTTTGACATTTGTTAATTTAGCATATTCAAGGACAATGGTTTATCAATTTCTATTATCATATTTAATTATGTTCATGAAATCATTTGTGATATGTTTAAACTATATTATTATATAATTAATATATATCCTAGTTAATGTTCTGTAATCCTTTTGTACAAATGGTTTTAAGTTATAATGAAAAGAATGTTCATTGTAATCAAACCCACAGATTAACCAAAATGGTTATCACAAAGGATTTATATAATAATTCATATTTAATACAAATGACCAAATGAATTTTTATAACCATTTAATCTCTTGTATTTTCACTAATATCATACAACTTCAATTATGAACAACCACTTTAATCATACACATTTATCTGTACATGAATATAAGTGAACCTATTATTAAAACCAAGTAAGAAAATGGACCCGAACAATGAAATGGAATGTCATAATCAATAAATATGATTTTAAATTAAATTAAAATTATTATACTAATTTTTATAAATATATAAGAGTTTATTTAGTTATTAATTAATAAACCTAATTTTATTATTCAGTTCATTATGTTCAAGAAAAGATAACCACCAGACATAAGGTATGGGATCCTCTACATTTCACTATTAATCAAGATTTCCTCTATGATATACCATTTTATATGTAATCCCATATGATGGAGAATGACTTATCACCTCCCCCACCCTGCCCTCATGATGTATAAGTGATGTGAACCCCCTTTTCACTCTCATAAATCTCTCTTAGGTACACTTGATGCCATTATGATAATCCATAACAAATTCTACCCAAACCTACTTTGTTCTTTTTGGTTGCCTTATCATTATTTATATCAAAATAGAGTTATATTATCTATTTATGTTCATCTTATAAATTATTTTTTTTTACAAAATTTATTTATCAATACCCTTTCTTCACTCTCGTTTGGGGATATACATGTTTTTAAAATATTCCCCCTTAGTACTTTCTGATAAGAAAACCTGTTTTAAGGGAACTTCCCGAATTCTTACCATATTTCAAGTCCATTATATCTTATATTATAAGAAAACATTGTCTTTATAAAATCATTATTTTTATTATAAAAATTTCGTTGGTTCAATTCTTGTTTAATGTAAAATATTTTTACATTGTCTGTTTTATAGGATATATAGTATTTTCCTTAAAAACGCACAAAAATGTTTTAATGCTAAAATTTCTCAAATACATTACCTACATGTTGTCATTTTTGTTTGACATAAATTTCAATGATATATTCCTAGTTTACCATAGGAACTTATTTTTATTTTCTAATTTCTTTCTTTCATTAACAATTTCACGATTTGCCCATTTTTTATGCTTTATGTCAGTATTATGGTACCAAATTCTTCCCATGGGTGACCCTTATGTTTATGTAAGATAGATTATGTATGATTCATTATGTAGAAAACATATTCATGAAATGTAATATGGGTGTGACCAAATATCACTCTAATGTATTAGGTAATGTTATGTATTATGAGATGTGATGCGAAATGGGATTGGCAGTTAGCATTGACCCATATAACTATGGGAAACGGGGATGGTGGTTATCCTTGACCCATACTACTATGGGAAATGGGATTAGCAGTTTTCCATAACCCGTACTACTATGGGAAATGGGACTAGTGGTTAGCCTTGACTCATACTAAAGACATGTTTTATGTTTCTACCACATTTATATGATTTCATGCTTATATGATCCCATGTTTATATGATATGATTTAATTTGTTCCATGCATTTTATATCATTATTTCATGACTCTTAACTCTTGTTCTTAAGTTGTATCCTTATGTTCATTACAATATTGGGTTTTTTAGCTCATCCCTTTGTTCATGTGTCCCCCAGGGTACCCTATGTAGATGTAAGGGATCAAAGGAAGTAAGGAGATTTTTATGGAGATTAAATAAAGATGTTTTTTTAGTGCAATGTTTTTTGTTTTTTGGTACCTAGTCTTCAAAGACACTAGACATCACAATAAATGGATTTTACTCTGATGTATAATTATGCTTCAAATTATGTATTTTTATATGTAAAAGGGTTGGGTCTCTAGAGTTGGTATTAGAGGCATGTTCAAGTTATATTTGGAGATTAGGAATAGGGTGCTTCAGTATGGACCTTAAGGAGGAGACAATGTATAATAAAACATCCCAAAATTTTGGTAGGTATAGAATAAGTGGTTTATCAAGAAAATAAATCTCTATTAGGATACAAATAGGTAGAGGTTACTTTGGTATATATGTAACTAGGATTAAAAACTCCGACAAGGAGTTTTTGGGCTTGACCTAGGGTATCCTGGTACACGACAACAGGTCTTATTGCACTCTTGGTTTAAAACTCCATGGGGATATGCTTTGGTAAATTCAGAAGCCTAGTAAGAACCATTATTAATGGAACAAAAAAGGATCCCCTACAAAGATATGTTAGGAGATAGATCAATAATAACATTGATTGATTCCTATAAACACGTATGTTAAGGAGATAACTCTAATTTTTAAGGTATCCCTTTAATATCCTTAGTTTCCCCCTTATGTCATACTCATTCCCAAAATTATATTTTATACTCGACAATGGATAGAAATAGGATGAATCAGGTTAATAACTAATGTGAAGGGAAATGCGATGACTACTAGAATGAGATCCCTAATCAGATGGGAGCTCAAGAAGAACATATCTTGATTTTTCCAAACCCCCAAATCAATGATCATGATTAACAATTGGTACTTGATTGAAGACCCAATGGAATCAAGAAAGTGGAAGATGAAATATAATGAAGGTTTATCTAATAAAGGTGATAAGGAAAATAAACCCCAATTTCCATTGTGGAACAAGTGTGGAAAGAGTCCCCAGGGGGAATGTCACAATGGGACACGTGGATGTTTTATGTGTGGAAATATTGGGCACAAGTAGCCAATTTCTATGAAAAAATGAATAATATGATGAATGGAGATAAAGTTCCAACTAAGGTATCATATATAGTTGAATTTAATAAATGTGGATAAGTTGGACATTATCCAACATGATGCTCTTTTTCAAAGGTGGAGAAGTATGATGAGAATCAACAATCTCTAAGATTATGGGAGCACTGAAGGTCTTATTATATGGTGGATAATGATAGAGCAGCAAAGGTCTTATTCCATGGAATTTGTCACTGCACTTCCAGGGACATCCAGAGAAAACATTGATATATGGGTCTTCGTGGATCGTCATACATAGTTAGCTCACATTATCTCAATTTGATAGGACTTCCCATTGGATAAACTTGCACATATTTATATCAAAAAATGGTAAGTCTGGATGGAGTACCACTATCTATTGTATCTTATAGAGATCCAAGATTCACCTCAATGTTCTAGGAAAGTCTCTATCGTGCTTTAAGAACTGAAGTGAACTTCTATATGGCATATCATCCTCAAATTGATAGCCAATATGAGCGAATTATTCAGAAACAAGAAGATCTGTTAAGATCGCGTGTTATGGAATTCAAAGGAGGATGGGACCAATGTCTTCCATTTGTTAATTCTCTAACAAGAACAGTTTCCATTTAAGCATTTGAATGACACCATATGAAGCCCTTTATTAGAAAAGTTGCACAACACTGTTGTGTTGGGGAGAATTTAGTTACGTAAGCAGCTAGGACCTGAAATTGTCGAAGAAATGGTGGAGAAGGTGAAACCCATTCAAAAGAATATCAAGGCATACCCAAGTCGAAAAAAATTTTATGCATATAATCTTTGATGATACCTTGAGTTAAAATTTTGAGACACAATATTTCTATGTGTACCTCTATGGAGGAATGTCATGAGGTTTAGAAAGAAAGGGAAGTTAACACCTAGGTATATTGGCCCCTTCGATATTTTTGATCACGTAGGGGCTTGGGCCTATTGACTAGAACTTCCATCTACCATGAACAAAGTACATGATGTCTTCCATGTATCCTTCATAGAGAGGTATATACTAGATCCTTCGCATGTACACTCTTCAGAGGTGGTATAGTTAGACGATGATCTTTCTAATGAGGAGTAGCCAGGGAAGATCGTGGATCATGGAGATAGAGTCCTACGTAACAAGACTACTCCCCTGGTCAATGTACTATGGAAAAACCATAAGTAAGAAGAGGAAACATGGTAATTAGAGGAGGAAATGAAGGATAATTACAGACACCTATTTATTTCATAGAATGTAAAATGATATTTTGAGGGTGAAATTTTATAAGCAGGGAAGAATGTAACAATCCAATGTATTATCAATTGAAATTCCTTTCTTATAAATATTTCATATAATAACTTGAAAACACAACATAATGAACTACTATGTTTTATGTGACCTTTAAACATATGTTTTTCTCTTCTATGTTTAGAATTTCAAAAATCTGACAGACACGGTTGCGATCAGTATGTATTTAGAGTCTGATAAGAAAAACATAATTTTTGGTCAATAGTAACTTACCCTTATGAATAGTAGCATACCATTATGAATAATGATATACCCTGATGAATAGTGAAATTACCTATGATAGTATATAAATAAGATTCAAGTGAATGTATGATATACCTATATTTTAGAATAAGTAAATGAATGTTTTAAACCAGGTTTTTTAATAATAAAATATAATTTTAATTAAATATCAATGTAATCATATATAAAAAAGTATTTTTGAAAAATTGAATTTATTTTTTAATTATACATGCTAAAAAATGGTTAGTGCTAATTTTTAGGATTTTTCTGAAATACTTGAATTTTTTTTGAATAATAAAATACGAAAATTTACGGTATATATACATTATAAGAAAAATTGACCATTCCTAGAATCATGGCTGATATCACCACCATTTTTCTAAACTCACATTACCCATATAATATTATTTTTCATTTAATCATCACTATTTATACTCTTGGAATAAATTAATAAACTAATGATTTAAAAATTATGAAAACCCCCCTCTCCACCACTATAACCCCCCCCCCCCCACTCCCTCTTCTCTTCACTAATCTCAAGCCTTGTGTCATGCCAATAATTTTCTCAAATATCTCCCCAAGCTCCTACCCCATGTCCAAAGTAACTTAGTCTCATCAAAATACTAAAAATGATCTCCTTAATCGGTTCTCAAAGGAGGTATACTCAAGAGGTAACTTCCTCTTTCCAATTCATTCATTTCTTTTAAGTTCTTTTCTTTTTCGTTTCTTTCCTCACCTACCTTCATACAAATGGTATGATAACTCCAGTAACATACATGTACTATAATTTTATTATGATAACGGTATACTTCATTATCTTATCTCCTTTCCCCATATTTTATTTGAAAGAAATGATAACACCATTTGAGATGTGTTAATTTAGTACATTCAAGGACAATAGTTTATCAATTTCTACTAAAATCTTCAATACTGGTCAAGAAGCCATGTGTGTTATGTTTGATCCAGATTATTATATACGTAATATATATCCTAGTTAAGGTTTTGTAATCCTTTTTTTACAAATTTTATTAAGTTATAAATAAGAACATGCTCATAGTAATCAAACCCACCGATTAACCAAAACAGTTATCACTAAGGTTTTATATAATAATTCTTCTTCACTCAGAATAACTAAATGAATTCATATAACCATGTAATCTTATGTATGTTCACTAATAGAATACAACTTCAATTATGGAAAACCACTTTCATCTTATGTGTTTATCCGAACATGAATATAAGTAAACCGATCATTAAAACCAAGTAAGCAAACGGACCCGAACAATGAAGTTGAACATCATAATCAATCAAAATGATTATAAATGAAAATAAAATAATTATAATAATTATTATACATATAAAAAATATTATGTAGTTATTAATTAAAAAACTTAATTTTATTATTCAGTTCATTACGTACAATCAAATATCTCCATCACACTTAAGGAAGGGATCCTCCCCATTTCACTCTTAATCAAGATATCCTCTATGCTCTATAATTTTATATGTAATCCTAGATGATCGGGTATGATTTATAACCTCCCTATACTTCCCTAATTATGTATAAGTGATGATATACCCTTTCTCTCTCTCTTCAATCCCTCTTAGGTACACCTGATACCATGCCGATAATCCGTAACAAATTCTACACGAACCACCTTTGTTCATTTGGGTTGCCTTATCTTTCTTTATATAAAATGGGGTTATCTTATCTATTTATGTGAATAACCTAAATTCTGTGTATCTTTACAAATTTAATTAATAAAGATACATTCAACACTCCCTTTTTAGGATATACAAGTTTTAAAAAGATTCCCTCCTTAGTACTTTCTAATAATCAAACCAGTTTTAAGGGAAGTTCTCGAATTCTTACCTGATTTCAAGTGCATTATATCTTATATTTTAAGCAACCACTATCTTCTTAAAATCTGTATTTTTATTATTAAAACCTTAATGGTTCACTTTTGGTTTTATATAATAGATTTTACCCTTCTCTATTTTCAATTCTCTATAGTGTTTTCCTTAAAACTGCAGAAAAATGTTTTAATGCAAAAAATTCTCAAATCCATTTCCTAAATATTTTCATTTCTGTTTCACATCACTTTATATTATATATGTATATTTTTAATTATTAACATCCTTGTATTTTCTAATTACCTTAATTTATGAACACTTATGTGATACGCCCATTGGTTATGCTTTATGTCATGATTGTGGTACCCCATTCTTCACATGGGTAACCATTGTGTTTATGTATGATTTATTATGTATGATTCTTTATGTGGAAACATATTCATGAAATGAAATATGGATGTGCTTAAGTATCACTCCAATGCATTAGGTAAAGTTATGTCTCAGGATATACAATGTGAAATGGTAATGGCGGTTAGCCTTGCCCCGTACTACTATGGGAAACAGGATTGGTGGTCAGCCTTGACCCATACTACTATGGGAAACAGGATTGGTGGTTAGAAATGACCCATAATTATATGGGAAATGGGATAGGTGGTTCTCCTTTACCCATACTAAATACATGTTTTATGTTTTTCCAAAATTTATATGATACCATGCTTATATGATCCTATGTTTATATGATATGATTTCATGTCTTCCAAGCTTTTGATATAATTATGTTTGGCCTTCTAAATCATGTGCATAAGTTGTATCCTTATGTTCATTCCCTTACTGGAATTTTTAGCTCATCCCATTGTTCATTTTTTCCCCAAGGTACCCTATGCAGATTTACGGGCTCAAAGGATGTTTGGAGCTTTTTATGGCGATTAAATAAAGAAGGTTTTTTAGTCCCACATTTTATGTTTTATGTACCTAGTCTTTAAAGATACTTGGATTCATGATCCATGGCTTATACTCTGATGTATAATTATGCATGAAATAGTGTATTAATATATGTAAAAGTATTGGGTCACTATAGTTGGTTCCATAGGCATGGTCTATTTATTTTTGTAGATTAAGAATAGGGTGCTTTAGTATGAACCTTAAGGATAAGACAAAGTGTAAGAAAACATCCCAAAATTTTCTTAAGTGTAGAGTAAATGTTTTATCAAGAAAATTCATCACTATCTGGATACAATTATGTAGAGGTTTCTCTAGCACAGATGTATCTAAGAGTGAAAACTCCAACAAGGAGTTTCGGTCTTGATCCGGGGTATCCCGGTACACAACAACGGGCCTTACAGCACTATTGGTTTGACACTCCCAGGGGATATGCTTTGGGAAATTCAAAATCATAGTATGAAGCCTTATTAAGGGAACAAAAAGGATCACATAATAATCTACATTAGGATATATATCAAAAAACACATTGATTGAGGCCTAAAAACACATAAGTTAAAGAGAAAACTGTAATTTGAAATTTATCCCTTTGATGTCATTGGTTTCCCCCTCATGTCATAATCATCCCCAAATTTTATTTTATTCAAGGAAATAGATGGTAATAGGATGAATCAGGTTAATGACCGATGTAAAGATAAATTTTATGACTTCCAAAATGAGATCATCAATCAGATGGGGGCAGAAGAAGGACCTATCATGATTATTCCAAATAAACTATCAAAAATCACGATTAATAATTGGTTCTTGGTAGATATTTCATTGGAGTCAATGAATATAAAGATAAAATCTCAGGAAGGCTCATTTGATAAAGGTGAAAATGGAAAGAAGACCCAATTTTCTTTTGTGCAACAAGTTTGGAAAGAGGCACCAAGGGTAATGTCACAAAGGGACTCAGAGATATTTTAAGTGTGTAAAGACTAGGCACAAAGTAGCCAATTGCCATGTAAAAAGGAATAATGTGATGAATGGAATGAAAGTTCCATATAATGAATCGTATATATATATATATATGTCATATATGTGTAGAAGTTGGAGATTATCCAATAAGATTCTCTATTATAAGGTCTGAGAAGCATGATTAGAATCAACAATCTCCAGGATCAGGGGAGCACTAAAATTCCTATACTATAGGGGATAATGATGAATAAATTACATGTAACCACTACTTAAAATTAGTGTATGTCTTAATATATTTAAATTAATTTCCTAATAGTATATCTTTCATGCTTTCTATGAACATCGAGTCCCCACCTGAAATGTTATTATATCATTAGGGAAAACTTCAATGACTATTGTATCGAATGTTGATGTTTTGGGGAATGTTGTTATTGAAAATATTATAAGTCTACCTTAGGTGAAATATGAGGAAAAATGAAAAGGTGATATCCTACACCTCAAGGGATCTGAAAATAAATGAGAAAAACTACCCTACACATGATATGGTGTTTACAGCAGTGATCTTTGCATTAAAAATATGGCATCATTATCTATATGGGGAGAAGTGTGAGATATATACAGACCATAAGAGTCTAAAATATATATTCACACAAAAATAGCTTAATATGTGCCAAAAATTATGGATAGATCTCATCAAGGATTATAATTTCTCAATCCACTACCAACCGGGTAAGGTGAATAATGTGGCATATTTCCTAAGCAGAAAAGATCCTCCATCTACATTAATGATGAGAAAGGAAAAGGATCTCATTTTCTTAGATTTTCATAGGATGGACATGGAAATAATTAAGGGATGAACATCATCAATCCTTTATCAAATGGTTTCTCAACCATCTCCCATGGGTAAAATAAAGGATTTTCAATGAAAAGATGTAGAAATTTAGAAAATGGGTGGGAGCTACCAGAAATGGGAAATCCTCTGATTTCAAAATTGATAAAGAAGGAGTTGTAATATTTGGTTCATGAATATGTGTACCATCTGATCATGACATAAAGAAGGATCTTCTAAATGATGCATATATCTCAATATTCTCTATCCACCCAGTAAGCACAAAGTTGTATCATGGTCTCTGAGAAAACATATAGTTGGGAAAGAGGAAAATATATATTGATAAATATACATCAAATTGCCTAGTATGTTAGAAAATGAAGGATGAGACGAAAAAGTCTAAGTAGATGATGAAAACACTATCCATACCAACATGGATGTCTGGGAACACTACCATAGACATTGTCACTAGACTTATAGTGAAATCCAAAAGGAAACATTTCTATATGCATCTTTGTGGATCATCAAACAAAGATATCTCATGTCATTTCAATCTGAGAGGACTTCTCATTGGATCAAATTGCACAGATTTATATCAAATATGTTGTAAAGATGAATGGATTACCACTATCTATTGTTTCTGAGAGATATCCAAGATTCAGCTTAATGTTCTGAAAAAATATCTAACATGTTATAAGCACTGAACTAAACTTTAGTATGACATATCATCCTTCAACTAATGGCCAATCTAAATGAATTATTCATGCACTATAAGATATATTGAGATCATGTACTATGGAATTAAAAGGAGGATGGGACAGACATCTTCCATTGGTTGAATTCTCCTATAACAATAGTTTCCACTTGAGCATCTAAATGGAACCATATGAAGCCCTTTATGGGAAAAGGTGTAGAACACGGGTGTGTTGGGATGATGTCGGTGAGTGTAAGTTGCTAAGACCAAAAATAGTCTAAGAAATGGTGGAGAATGAAAAACCCATTCAGCAGTAAATCAAGGCAGCCCAAAGTCGACAAAATAGTTATGCAGATAATTATTGATGAGGCCTTGAGTTCTAATTTGGAGATGCAGTATTTCTAGACATATCTTCATGGAAGAACGTCGTGATGTTTAGAAAGAAAGGGAAGTTAAGTCCTATGTATATCATCTTCTTCTATAATATTGATTGTGTTGAGGCTCTGGCCTATCGACTAGAACTTCCAAACACCATGACCAAAGTTAATGATGTCTTCCATGTATCTCTCTTAAAGAAGTATATATCATGTCCTTCACATGTACACTAGTCAGAGGTTGTACAGTTAGAGGATTATCTTTCTTATGAGGAATTGCCAGTGATGATCTCAGATTGTGGAGATAATTTTCTGTGTAACAAGGCTACTCACCTGTTCATGGTACTATGGTGAAAAAATATGAACGAAGAGGCATCATCGGAACTAGAGGAGGCAATGAAGGAAAATAACCCACAACTTTTTATATACTAGAATGTAAAATGAAATTTCTAGGGAGAAATTTTATAAGGTGGGAAGAATGTAATGACCCAATGTTTTATCAATGGAAGTTCCATTCTTATAAATATTACATATAATCACATGAAAACACAACATAAAGAACGACTAAGTTATTTGTGACCTTTAAACATAATTTTTTCACTTATATGATTGGAATGTTTGAAATATGACCTACACGGTTATGATCAGTAAGTTATTTGGAGTCCGATAAGAAAAACATAATTTTTTGGGAATAATATCCTACCCGTATGAATATTAACATACCATTATGAATAGTGATGTACCACAATAAATAGTAATGTTACCTATGATTGTATATAAATAAGATTCAATTGAAAGTATGATGTACCTATATTCTAGAATAAGTAAATGAATTTTTTAAATAGGGTTTTTTAAAAATAAATTATGATTTTAATTAAATATTAATATAATCATATTTAGAAAATTATTTTTGAAAATGGAATTTATTTTTTGATTCTACATGTCAAAAAACGTTAGGTTGAATTTTTTATATTTTTCTGAAATACTTGAATTTATACGAATAGTAAAATATGAAAATTTACCGTATATATACATAATAAGATAAATCGACTATTCCTAGAATCACGTCAGATGTCACCGACCTTGCTTCAAACTCACATGACCAATTTAAAATTATTTTTCATGGAATGATTACTATTGTTGCTCTTAAGGTAAATTAATAAACTAATGATTTAAATATTTTGAAAACCCTCTTCTCCTCCACTATAACCCCCCCCCCCCCCCCCCCGCACTCTCTCTTCTCTTCACTCCTATCAAGCATTTTTTTCATGCCAATATTATGCCCAAATATCTCACCAAGATCCTCCCCCACATCCAAAGTCCCTTAGTCTCTTCAAATTAACAAAACCTCTCTTCTTAAGAGGTCCTCAAAGGAGGTAGACTCAAGAGGTAAATTCATCTTTCCAATACTTTCATTTCATTTAAGTTCTTTTATTTTTGTTTCATTTATATCCTTAATATACATGTACTATAATGATATTATGATAATGTGATACATCATTATTTTCCATCCTTTCCCCATCTTTTATTTGAAATAAATGAAAACACCATTTGAGATTTGTTAATTTAGCATACTCAAGGACAACAGTTTATCAATTTCTATTATCATCTTTAATTATGGTCATGAAACCATTTTTGTTATGATTTAATCAGATTATTATATATGTTATATATATCCTATTTAAGTTTCTATAATCCTTTTGTACAAATTGTATTATTTTATAAAGAAAAACATGTTCATTGTAATCAAACCCACCGATTAACCAAAATGGTTATCACTAAGGATTTATTTAATAATTCATCTTCACTCCCAATGACCAAATAAATTTTTATAACCAATAAATATCCAGGATGTTCACTGATATAATACAACTTCAATTCTAGAAAACATTTTTCATCTTACATGTTTATCCTAACCTGAATATAAATGAACCGGTCATTAAAACCCAGTAAGCAAACAGACCCGAATAATGAAATTGAACCTCATAATCAATTAAAATGGTTATAAATGAACTTAAAATGATTATAATAATTATTATACATATAGAATGTTTTATTTATTTATTTATTAGTTAAACAAATTTTATTATTCAGGTCATTATGTTCAAGAAAAGATCACCATCATACTTAAGGTAAGGGGTCATCTCCATTTCACTCTTAATCAAGATGTCCTCTATGCTATACCATTTTATGAGTTTTCCCAGAGGATGCGATATAATTTAACACATACCCAATACTTCTCTCATGATTTATATGTGATTAGAAACCATTTTTCTCTCTCATAAAGCCCTCTTAGGTACACCTGATACCATGTCGATGATCCATAAAAAATTCTACCTGAACCTCCTTTTTCTTTTGGGTTTCCTTATCATTCTTTTATTCAAAATTGATTTATCTTATATATTTCTTTTAATCATCTAATTTTTTTTTATTTTTACAAATTTCAATTATCATTACCCTCTTATCACTCTCTTTCGGGGATATACATGTATTTAAATGATTCATTCCTTAGTACTTTTTGATAAGAAGTCCTTTTTTCAGGAAATAACCCGAATTCATACCCATTTCAAGTGCATTATATATTCTTTTTTTAGCCACAATTGTCTTTATAAAATCAATATTTTTATTATGAAAATATTATTGGTTCACTTCTAGGGTTATATAAAATATTTCCCCCTTTCTTATTTGAAAGGCAATATTGTATTTTCCATAAAACAGCCCAAAAATGTTTTAATGCTAAAATTTCAAAAATGCATTTCCTACATGCTTTAATTTCTGTTTGAGATAATTTGGTATGATATATGCCTATTTAACTTTGGATTTTCCTTGTATTTTATAATTCCTTTCTTTCATGAACACTTTCATGATACACCTATTGGTTATTCTTTATGTCATGATTGTGGTACCCAGTTGTTCCAATTCGTAACCCTTATGTTTATGTAATATTGATTAAGTATGATTCTTTAGGTGGAAAATATATTCATGAAATATAAGATGGGTGTGCCCAGATAGCACTCCAATGCATTGGGTAAAGTTAATTCTCATGATATGTGATTTGAGATGTGATTGGCGGTCTTCCTTGACCCATACAACTATGGGAAATTGGATTGGCAGTTAGCCTTGACCTGTAGTTCTATGGGAAACGGGATTGGTAGTTAGACTTGACCTGTATTACTATAGGAAATGGGATTGGTTGTTAGCCTTGACTCATAATAAAGACATGTTTTATGTTTCTACCACATTTATATGATTCCATTCTTATAGGATCCCATGTTTATATGATATGATTTTGTGTGTTCCATGCTTTTGATATCATTATGTCATGCCTCCTAACTCATGTTCTTAAGATGTATCTTTATGATCATTCCCTTACTAGAATTTTTATCTCATCCATTTCTCCTTGGGTTCCCCATGGAACCCTATATAGATGTAAGGGATCAAAGTAATTTTGGAGGTTTTATGGATATTAAAAAAAGAAGTTTTTTAGTCCCATGTTTTATATTTTATGTTTCATGTATCTAGTATTCAATGGCACTAGAATTCACGATCCATGGCTTATAATATGGGGTATAATTATTCTTAAATTCATTTATATTAATATTTAAAAGGATGGGGCCGCTATAATAATTAATAAGTGGAATGATAAAATTATTATATTGGATGAATATTTAAGGGTTGGAATAGAAAAACTTACATATTAGAGGATCAAAATTTCTTTTAGTAACATCAAGTTACATCAATCTTGATTTGTTTTATTAAACTGAAATCATTCACAAAATTTAAATAACATATTGGGACTTCCCTCCATACCCTTATTAATAATATCCATTGATATGATTATAATATACTATATTATTGAATATGAATCATTTATATTCATTTAAGGGTTCCCACTCAACCCAAATTTTTGGAATATTACTAAAAATGATTAGGGTTGAGTAAGTGTGAAATAAGTGTGGCTATTTCAATGATTAGATTATTCAATGTTCCAATAAATTGAATTTTTAAAAGTTATATCTTATGACATATTTCTATCATTTTTTGTCAATTAGTTTAGTAAATTCCAATATGTGATGTTTTTCTAGGGATCACAACATATATTAAATATTACACATAAGAAATTATATTGATAAGTAATATCATCTTTTGGTCTTAATAAGAAGTATAATATATTGGTCCATTTTATATTCTGTGTATATATATGACGTTTCATGAGGATTATACTGGAATTTGTTAAACACATGAATGAATTGTGGTACCAAATATATATTGGAGAATTTGGAAGATAATTTATATGATATATAACATAGTTCAAAATTAAATTTAGCAATGTTATAAGATTAAAAAGGTAATGATTTATATTTCTATTTTGATATATAAATTATTTGTTGTCTAATTTTTTTCAATTTGAATGAATGTGAAAACTCTTGAATTTTAAATATTGAAATGTTATATTATTATTAATGTTATTTAGATATCATGTTGTTTTTTGTGCTTATCAATGTTTTAAAAAGATGATTACGGATATTAAATGATAAGTAATGAAGTATATCTTCATATGAAAAAATATATGGATTTTATATAGGAATTTTTAAAATCATTTATAATTATTAATACGGGAGGAATTATCAAGAAACTTTTTTTTCATTTTAAATGAATAACTTTGGTATTTGTAGAAAGTATTATGAGACATATCATTGGAAAAAATAATATCAAATATCATTGGGAGTGTTTTAAAATTAATGGAACATGGGTTTTGGGGTGAAAGAATCATATGATTCTATTGAAAATATAGAGATTATAGTGATGATGAATGTTTTGGAAAGTAGCTATAAGGGTATTATATGGTGTGAAAATAATGTAAAATAAAATGATGATATTAGTTATATCTAATGATTCTACAACTAATAATAATCTTAATATTAATTAATAGATAGATTCAATGAAATTTTTAGAGATTATACTTGTTAAATGGAGAAATAGAAGAAGAAGACTAATTCATCCATATGAGATTGATTTGTAGAAGGTAACCTTATCAATTATTAAATGTTTTGGGAGGGAGATAAAATTAACACTATCGGAGGGATACATGATTTTACACAACTGGTCATAAATCAAGGATGAGATAGATAAATATGGTATTCATAGATGGAAACAATGTTAGTAAAGAGTTTAAAGTTATAAATTATTTTAATTAATTTACCATTTTGTAAAAGAAACTATACCTAGATTCTGATTTGATAATTGGTCAAACTATCTACCATTTCTTATAATTCTTATTGATAAAACATGAGATTGATCATTTGTAATACCAGTCACCATACACTATAGATGTAGTCAATAAAATTTGAGGTCTTCCTCATTAACAACCTCATGTGTGCTCAATAATTTTTCAATATGTTTTATCTTTAAAAGCATCCAAAAAAAGTGTGAGACAAGGCTGGGAGATCCATTCACTAAATATGTTTAGATTTATTGATGTAAATTTTAATATTTAGTAAAATGATACCCCCAATAATTAAGCCCCAAACACTCAGTATGGTTTCACTTCTCTGAGTATAACAACAATTATAAAATATAAAATAGATACGCCCCATTAAAAAATAAAAACATTATTTAATTTATTATATATAGAACACTATAAATGAAAGATATCTTTACCAAAAACATTGAAAATAATATATTGGGATCATAAATACAAGTAAATAAAAATAATAATAATTTAAAATTATGGTGCACTATCATCTACTATAATTTTAACATATATAAACTAAAATAAAAACAATAAAAATACAGTAAAAATTTAAAAAATTGGAAATATATAAGCATCAGAATAATTATATTGATTAGTGAATGATGCTAATTATATTAATTTTTTGAAAGTATAAATAAAATATATTCATTGGAAGACTAATATTACTATTTTAATAGTGTCATGATGGTTAGAATAACAACATGATCCTTAGAATAGTACAATGATATGGAATTTTTTTTACCATTAATCAAATAAAGAAATTTAATTCTTTGAATATTACTTTATAAATTTCTCAAAATATATAACTCATTGTTTGTACAAGTCTAAATTTTCAATAAATTATTTTCCTGAAATTATAATAACTAAGTTTTAGGTAATAGTGTGAATATTATATTTACATAATTTAGATAATTATTATGATAATATTGACTATAATTTTTTAACAATCAGATAACAAGTTTTTATGTTTAAATATTTTGTTTTTTTTGGAAAAATTTGAATTTTTTGTAGATAGACAAATTATTGTTTTTACAAACACTTTATGTTTTATTACATCATAATGATGTGAAAAATCAATAATTTCAAAAAATAATAGTTTAAAAATTATTTTATGAATAATTTAATTAATTTTAAAACAATATGTTTAATATATAAACCAATTTTTGAAATTATGACACCATTATTATATTAAATTTTTAAAAAAACTAGTTTTCATTCAATAGATGAAATAAAATATATTAATTTCATGATTCATTTTGGAAATATATTATATGGAAAATATTTATTCCATTCGAAAATACCACTATTTGTCAGAATATCCATTACAAAACCTAGTCAATAAAAAAGTTAATAAAATACTTAATATTTAATTTAAACATACTCACACATTACTTCTTTGTATAAATATATCAATCCCCCACTCTTTATTATTTGTATTCAAGATCCATACAAAGATAAATTCCTACCATAATTCAACATCAAATACACCTCAATAGGTTTCCTATTTTCAAAACTAATGAAAAGCCAACACTATATATCATTAAGGAGTAGTACACATAAGTAGCCTCAATAAAGGAAAAATTTTCTCATCACAGTTCAATTATAATATTATTTACTTCTTACACCACCCAAATATATTATAAAACCAAATTATTATTATTATTATATAATTATTACAAAATTATTATATAAAAATAATAGTGTTATTAATTTTTTCTCTTAAAATTATTATTAAAAAAATTCCCACACACTTGTTGTTGTTGTAACCCTGGATTGAGTTATTTCTTAATTTTATTATCTATCTTCATTTTTTAAAATATTTGGGTAGACTTGAAGAAGAATTGTGGAGGTTTTGGGATGTTTTTTTGAATGGATTAGGAGGTACATTCTTTGATTAGGGTTCTAGAAAACATTTTTTTCTAGTTAACCACATGATACCTGGAAGAGTCTTTGTCTAATGAACATAGTTGGAACATAGATTAAAAAACCATATAGAAACTATAATACATAACATATTTCATGGTATAAGAGATCTATATTTTGAACACACTATTTGAAAAATTGGTTTGTTAAACTATGTTAAGAGGATAATTTAATTATAAAATTGATATTGATAGAAAAAAATATGTTGAAAAATCTCAATCATTCTCGTATATCTAGGTCTATCAAAATTTAATACACCCTAGATGATTTTTGGGATACTCTTCCTCCCAATGGAAAATTTAAATTAACCGAAGGGAATTAGATATTGGAAATTGAAGGCATGTTCCTTATTTTTAATCTCTCATTTATCATTAAATGTTATCTTAAGAGGAACCATATAATTGTCATTATGTTACCATATTTATTAGTTAGATATTTTTTTGTTAATTTCCTTTGGTATTCATTATGTAATATATTATTTATCTTGATTCGTTGATATTATTGAAGAATTATTTATGTTGAATGCATTAGAGGATGGCAGATTCTATTCATTTTCAACCATCACTTATAATGTGATGACTCATTTTTTCCTAAATAAAGTTCATATTTTTTCAGTTGGAAGTACCTTATGAAATATTCATTGGAATACCTCTTGGATTGGATGGTCCTCAAATTCTAAATTATTGATGACACCACAATTTTTTTTTATAATATTATTAGAAATTATTTTTTTACAAAATAATCCTTTTGATTGTGTAAATATTTATTTATTATTATGGGTGTGTGTTCATGTGAATTTTGAATGGACAATAATGTTTTTATATATTTATGACATCTATCATTTTAATTAATGGATTTCCTTATTAAAGAAGAAATTATAACTTGAGGGAATACTACTACTCTTTAGTATGATATTTTGGGGGTGACCTTTTTGAAGTGGTTACATGAGAAGATGTTTCTCAATTGGAAGAGGGTTTATTCTATTGGTGTTTTTTGTGTTTTTATAATTTAACTACCTTATGGACATATATAAATATTTCTCATGAATTTTTAATATTTTACATATCCATTATTTTAAATAAATTGGGAGGTAACATGTTTCTTATTTTAGAGGAAAATAGGGATAAGTCTTGAGGATTTCTTATTAGGTTCTGTACTCACCCCAAATATATGTAGCATAGTGTTTTTATAGAAATTTATTTATTATGATACAGGTAAGAGGAATAATTATTATTCTACTAGAAGTGCATCATGAAGTCATTTAATTTTATGTATTCATTTGGAGCATGGAGAAGTTATTGTGTCTTTTAGTCAACATTGGCTCCACTGTGGTGCCTAGAACTTTTTATGATGTGTATTATTTTTCATATGATTATATTATTAAAATTTTCTAAAAAAAAGTATAGAGATATCTCATTATTATTTGAAAATAAATTTTTAGTGACTATAGTTTTTCATCATGCCTCGTTTTTTATTGTTTTTTATATTAATTTTGTTTGTTTAAGGGAAATTTATCTCCCATTATTAGGTAAATACAATGAAATTTATTATTATCCTTTGGTGTGTTTTGGTATTAACATATGCTTACTTTAATTTTAGACCTTCCCACGAAAATAGGTCAGCTCAGAATATTATAAAAGTTATAATTTTGTTATTGATAAATTATTGGGATATTAAAAGGAGATATGATCAGTCAAGTAATAAAAATTTGTGTCATAAAAAGACCAAAGTAACATATTTAGTATTAACATAATTTAACTATGATGGTTAAGGTGTATTTCATGTTGATAAACACTAATAAAAATTCCACCATCACATCATTGTGGGTTTAGACTATGGGTGTCTCATATCAAGCATTTGTAAAGAAACATCTTGGGGAAACCTAGGAACTTCATACATAAATAACACATATACTTATAGAAATGTTGATCATATATCATTTGGGTCCAAGATAGATCAATAATGGTTTAGTTTCTTTAGAAACCAGAAACATAAACTTCCGTTACATAAAAGATCAATATCATCACCAACTAAGTTGATAAAAACATGCACCATTCATAGAAATATAATTCACAAAATAGTTCTTCATATACTATGGAATGGGAAACATAAAAAAGTGTGATATTATATTAATTTTTGGGGTAAATAAGGGAGATATGAGTGTGTGATATTTTTTAACAGTAACATTTTCATAAGGTGGTGATAAAATATGCAAAAAATTTCAAAATGATACACAAAAATTCCTATAACAGACTCATGAGTCCTGGAATAAATATTATAAATTCTTAATTCATGAATCATAGTTTCACTACATGAGATTATAAAATATTAACATCATATTTTATAGCTTGTATGATTCAAAACAACAAGAATAGACGGAAATATATTGTCCCATGACATTATGGTATTTTAATTTTTCATTAAATTAAATCTTTACTATAGAATATATTACATTGAACACTAATTTTATGTTCAGGTACAAACAAAACAATGTTTATCTTACACTGCAAGGAAATTTGTGTTCATCTTGGGTCACACACATCACTGATATTAAATGAAATGTAAAATTTTAATAAAATATTGTTATTTAAAATTTATAACCCATTATTTAAAAAGGCAGTTATGACTAGGATTATCTATCTAAGAAAAAATTATAGTTTTCACATGTTAACAATTTATCTATTTATTATAAATATATTAATAAACATTTCAATGTAAATATTTATATATTTTCTTAAAAAAATATTTTCCAAAATGGTGGTTTAATCATGATTGGCACAGATAATTTAATATTAAATTATATCACTCTGAGAATATATATATTCCAAAATATAATTAATATATGAAATGAAAATATAATAATTAACTTATAGTGAATTTTATATATTCTTTTGAGGATAGTAATATTTTGATAAAAATTGAATAATAATAAATTTAAATTGAAAACTGATTTTTTGTCTAAATAATAAATTATTTTAAACTAGACTTTAAATTTTATATAATTTTACAATAGTGATAGTATACCTCCATAAAAAATCAGTTCATTTTAATCATTTTTTTATTTATTTTTGAAATAAAATCATTGTAAACTTCTAAATTGTTTCACCTTAAAACATGTATTGTCATCACGTATGTGAGATAAATTTTAAATTAAAATTTTTGAATTTTATGAGTAGAATTTAAAATTATGGAATATATATTTTTAGTCATTATAATTTTTATTATGAAAAATATTGACTAAATTTTTTTACAATAATTATTTCTGAAAACATTTAATATTTATTATAGTGATTAAGGTAAAAACATGTTTTTTTAGTGGTTAATCTTAGAATATAATGTGTAAACTGATCTTAAAACATGTTCAACGCCACTTTTCTGTCCATAATTAGAACCTTGAGGTTTGGGTAATATTTTTAGTGTTTTGGGAAAACATATCCTAGAAAGTGACCTATATAATATGTTATGTAAAGAAAGAGACAAAAAAGGAACCTTCTATGATTTTAATTTCTATAATTATTTGGGATGGGTAAATAAATGAAATTTGTTACATTATAATTAATTTTTTAGGTATAAATTATTTTTTCATTATAATGATTTATCTATAATATAAGGCCCCGGCCTTAATCCTTACTTAATCTTGAGTTATTACAAGATTACACATTGAGGATCTTTTCGGGTTTAGAGTTTTAGAGAATTAGATCATAAATCATGCATTACATTCCACATATAAAAAAGTGGTTACATAAAGATAGTATTTTTCATTCCCATCAATGGAAACATATTTAAAATAAAACATGGATTATTTCTTGACACTTCCTTGACACTATCATCATATCATGTACCTTTCCCTTGACCTGTGAAAAACATTTCAAAAAAAACATGGGATGAGCATAAAAAGCTCAGTAAGGGATATAAAAATATGGAAAGGAAAAATGGGTACATATATACATAAGAATGAGATCATACTTTACCCATAAAACATAAGCATTTTAACATACCTCATCAAATCATGAATAAATCATAGAAATCATAAGACATAAAGGTAACTTGAGGCATTCATAACATCCTTACGTGGGGAGTAACCCTATTGGTTATGTTTGGAATACCCATCACAGTATATTCCCTAAATATCTTAGGAGAAACCTTAACGTTTCACTCCTTCGCGTTACCCAATGCATTGGAGAGATATATCAGGCTAACCTGCCCTTAGTTTATCACAGAACCACCCGTCTTCATAATAATGCACAAGAACCTCAACATAATCGTATCACATAAAACATGCATAAAGGAAAAATAACATTTCCACCTTTCAATCACAAGATATCAATACAACACATTGATATAAAAACATTATGAAAACTATTTTCAACACCAAAATAAAAGAAAATTAAAACATGGTATTTATTTTTCTTTTAAAAAGAATGTATGGCTTATAAAGGAAGCCGAAACTCAAATAACGGTCACGGAGGCGGAGAAGTCGTTGTCGCCGCATACGTACGACAAAAACATTCACTTTTGTCGTTTAGTAAAACGCTTCGTATAAAAAATATTCCTTTTGGATAAACATAAAATTCAAACGGGTTTATACACCGTATAAAAGAAGGTTGTGTATAAAACAAAATATGTCTCAATGAAAGGAGATTGAGATGAAGTCCCATACCTCGGGTCCGACTTGACTCGATCATTCTTTAATGTCCTGAATAATAAACTTGAGTTAATTTCTACTTTCTTAAGAACCTTTTTCAAGTTCATTATTCCTTTTATATCACTTATTACCATGTCATGAACACTATGTAATTATTTTAGTTAATAACGGTCATTTTAACGATCATTGGTACTTGAGTAAAAAATAAACCCTTTATAATTACAAGTTTTTCATGTATCCATTATATACAGAATTATAATAATGATTTATATATCATATATATCCAGTATATACATGTATTTATAATATTACATAATCATTTAGAGGTAAGAAATGAAATTCACCATTCACGGAGACGGTAAGTCGTACGCACGCATAAACGCTACTTTCATTTCTATTTCGTATTTTATAGAATGGAATCATAATTATATAAAGGTGTATTATAATTCCAGTATAATATCATATATAATATCATATTCCCATCCTTTATACGTCCCACATATGGTATTTAACGAATCAAATCACTTTGAGGGGGCGGTAGTCCGCACTTCCTTAAATGAATATATCGCGTTTACCCATAATGGAAACCATAAAGGTATGACCAAAAAGAAAAAAAAAGAAGCTTAAGGAAAACATAAACATATTATATATCATATATAAATATAGTGACATCTTAATGGCCACCTTTTAATGTGTTAAAAGAATGTTGAACAATCATCGTTTCGGGAGGCATAAATTCACCATCCACGGAAACAGTATGTTCATTAACCATTCGATGTAGGTGTGTGTAAGTGTAGCTCGAATCCATATTATAAAAACATCATAGTATATTGAGGATACTTTATTTGTTACAAAAGAAAATAATAAAAAGAGTTTAGGGGGTTGGAGAAGCAAAATAAAACAAAAGGACTCAAAAGAATACATTACCTTCAATCGGGTAACTCCCTTTGGTTTGAGCTCAATGGCTTCCTTGGGAGGACTTCTGCGCAAAGTGAGGCTTCAAGGAGTATGATAGGGAAGTGGAGAGACAAAATGGGTAGGGTTTGGCCGATCCAAAGGCTTTGGGAGTGTGGGTAAGGAGGTAGAGGTGGGGGCCTTTTATAAGAGGAGAGGAGGGGCACTCTTGGAAAGTAAAGATATGTTACTTTATTTTAAAATTAGTTTCGTATTCAAAAGGTCCCACATTGATATAATTATAGGATAAGTTGATAAGGGTTCGAAATCCACTCATCTAATTGGTTTTGGCCATTTTTAGGTCTTATATTTTACATTATCATTCCATTTTATTTAAATCGTTAAATAAAAAGGTCATCGCTGCATCATCATGATGTCATAAATAATTTAATTTATTTAATGTCTAAAAATTGTAAAAAAAATACTATGATGTATGAAATCGTTTTAGATTTATAATGAATATTTATAGTAAAAACTCTGACTTGTATAACCCCATGCAAAAATTGTTTTAGTAAAACATTTCATGTTTGTGTCATTTTTACTTTTACATTAAATAAAAAGTTATTTATGTCATTTCCCTACCAAAGTGGATCCATGGGGTCCCCAAGTTGACCCATGGCTTGTCTTGGTCGTACATGACACATCCAATAAGGGTAGGACATGTGTCTAGGTCATTTCAGTTTATTAAAACATTATTCTTACTTTAAACTACACTAATTTCCTCTAATCGCGATTAAAAACTTAATAAGTTACTATTCACCAAAAAATTATTATAATCTCATTGAACCACATTTTACTTCTTAATGACAACCATTTATGTCGGATTTTTTAAGTTCAAAACACAATGATGGAAAAATTTCAGTTAAACGGAAAAATCAGTTTTTATAAGTACCACTTAGTGGTTTCATTATTCATCAAAAATTGAAGTTTTTCAGAAAATTACCAAAATTTCACCCTAAGATATATTTGATACTCTGAATTCAAAAATGATGTCTATTTTACAAACTTCAAAACATATAAGTCACATTAATTAATTTAATAATTAATTCCCACTGTCATGACAAATAGCGTGTTTTTATTAAACAATAAGTATCAAAAGATTGACACCAGTTAAAGTCCAATTTCAAAGTGAAATTGATTCCAATGACCACCATTGGATTAAATGGTAACAATATATTCTAATTACACTTCAAAACAAATTCAAAATATAATCTAATCATATAAATAAATTAGATTAAAAAGCAGTTTTGATGTAAAATGCAGTATTTTTCACTATTCATTAAAAAAATGAACATTGTCTGAAAAATACCAAAAATTCACACAAAGTAAACTTTGATGTCCCAATCATAAAGAATAAGTTTATTTTGAAAAACATAGCTTATAAAATTGTCAAAATATGTCTTTAAAATGGTTTTCCATCAAAAGGTAGTAAAACAATCTTTTAAAAATATTAGTGTATTCCATGCTTCAGATTGGATTTATTTTCATTTTAAGCCTCTAAAACACAATATTATTCATTAATAGACATAGTTAAAAATATATGTTATTCATTACTTACTTGTTATGTTACATATAATTTTAATAGATTAATTATTTATTTAAATTTTATAAGAAACCCTAATGGAGTAATTATTTAGTTATTAATTAACTAAAATAAATGATATTAAAAATATTAAAAGTGAAGTAAATTGAAAGAATTATTTAATTACATTAACTTTTTAGAATAATATACCATGTTACACTGGTGTTATTATAAAATATTAAAATACATTCACTATCTTAATTTTTTTAAATTAAAATTAAATATTTAATGTCAAAATTGACATTAATGTATTTTATAATAAATTATATTTTATTAAATTATTTAATCTTAATAGAAATATTGTATTCTTCCATGTGATATTTAAATGTTAAGACAAATCAAATTCAGTCTATTAATGGATTAATTTATATTTTATAATGAACATATTTACCACAAAATTGTAAAACCTTTTCTACCGTAGTTAGGGTTGAAGGATTTTTTGGCACATTACATTTTCTTCTCTTAAAATAAATTACCAAATATCATGGAATTTTTTTATAAAAAAAATATAATATTCATAATAATCGGGTGTATATATTATATTATGTCTCACATTGATTTAGTATTATAGGATACATTGCCTATTTAGAACAGTATTTTTCATACTAAGAACCCAAAAAGGTAAACGTATAGAAGCATTGAAGTTAAGGAATAGCTTTATAGAAATGAAGTTAATTTTTTGTGGTGGTAGTATTTCTCAATTACATAAACCCTAAAATCCATTATTTTTAAGTTTGAAATCAACATGAGTTATGGAATGTCTCCTAACAGTGAATAAATTTTAATATTTATAATAATGTCACTCATCCCTAACAATAAAAGGAAAATCACTCTCTCCACATCCTCACACATTCAAATGAAATTGGATAATCCAATACCTAACTGAATCTGTTAAAAAAATCCCTCATATTGCCCAAGAATCAGTAGTTTGGTAATAAAGATAACTTGTGATGTTTTTTAGAGAATAGTAAAGTGATATACCTGAAGAAGATTTAATGTTCTTCAACAAGCGTATTTATTTTACTTATTTCTCCAAGCATTTATACTTTATTAAAAACTTATTATCTAATATCTTCATAATCAAAAATATTATGATATTTTTTAATTTTAATTTTAATACCAAAAACTTGATATACTTCCAAAACATGTGTTTCAAAAGCATTGTTCATGTATACTGTGTACTACCCCCTCAGGAACCGATGTTGTTCATTTCTCCATTACCACCATTAATGTTTTTGAATAATGATGGATTTCTACTTTTTATATTATACATAGTTTATTAATAAAATAATAATAACTTTTGAGTAATTATATTATTCATATATTGTGATATTTTATTCCATATTAGATATGATAATGGAATTAGTGTGTATGAAATATTGCCACCTCATGAAGCAATGTGATTCATTTTTCTGTAATTCTTCACATAGAAGGTGATAAAGATAATGTTAATAATTAGATGTTATATAAATGACATAATTATTTTATTAACTATATATTAAGAATTTTTTAATGATAATATTTATATAATTTTATTTATTTATATTTCAATCATGTTAATGTGATATCATCATTCGTGTAGGTGTATACAACCACCTTCACGAAGTGATGTGAATTTCATTTAATAACGACAAAAAATGGATGATATACACATATATTAAAATAATTAATTAGATAATTATTTTATTTCTAATATTTTGGAGATGGTGAAATTTTTTAATGTATATGGTAATCATAAAATCTATAATGAACCATGCATGAAAAAATAAGGGAATTAACAATTGAAATAATGACAATAATGAAAGATTTTTATGAAAGAGGTGATAAGAAGTTATAAGAGGTTCATATATGATATTATAAATAATAATATGGTTTTATAATATGTTAATAATATGTTTCAAAGCAATTTATATTTGATTAAAGAATATTCCACCAAAAGGAAGCGTATGGTATGGGATTTCATCTCAATTTCATTCATTGAGGTATATTGTAATTTTTTAACCTTGATTATTTTATATGGTTTATATAGATACCCTCTTACATGTACTATCTAGAACACATCTATAATATCTTGAGTTTTTAAAAATCAAAATATTATATTCAATGGCATACATTATACACCACATAAAAATTAAATAAACAAATAAAAATTATTATTTAAATTTTACCATTAAACTATTCATTAGAATGGTGGAAATTAACAGTATTAACTGAATTATGAAAATATGTTTTACACAAAAATAAATTTTTAATTATTTTATGGAAAATTTTTTATAATATAATAATTTATCATAACAATTAATATTTATGAATTAGATAATAATTTTACCATAGAAGGGGATCCATGTTCAATAGAATACACAACACACAACAATGATTTTTTCCGAAATCGTATGTTTCATGCAAGGTTATGTCATACCAAAAAATAAAATAATTTTAATATTATTATTTTATGTAGAAGAAATCACCTATTTGTTTTATTTGTGAAAATGGATAAAAATAACTATATTATGTTTACACATTTTTATTAAATGTTTTTACATTTACTGAATAACTTGTATAGGGTTTAAATAATAATAAATAAAATTTTAATCATGGAAAACTCTGATAATTTTGAAAGAATGTTTTACCATGTTTTGATGGAGAACCCATTTTTAATCTAATTTTTGCCAAATTTATAATTTATATATGAAAAATTAAACTTCATATTTTAAATAAAAACATTAAAATTATTTTATGGTAATTTTTTTAATTTTTCTAATAACATTCATATTTGGATGAATAGGGAACAATACAATATTTTAGTTCAAAAAAACATTTTAATCCAAATTATTTTTATATATAAAGTATATTTAAATTTAGTTTTAAAGAATACATAGTTAAATAATACATCAATAAATCTAATAAAAATCATTGGAATCAATTTCACCTTGAAGTTGGAATAAAAAACATTCTGAACTTTTGAATTTTTCACTTTAGAAACCTGCTTTTTCATTGCATCTTTGATTTAATTTTAAATATAATTTTCCAATTCATTTAATTGAATTAGTTAAAAAGGATTCCAATTTCAGAATAAAAATTCCCAAATTAGGTTTTATTTTCAATTTAATTTATAGTTATAAAAAAATATACCATGGTAAAAAAATATTTACCATCATATAGGTAAAAAAGAAACAAGTTAAAGTTAATAAGGGTAAAAGCTTAAAATAAATATAAACTATAAAATTTATAGGTATATTGGGTTTTGTATTGTCTCTAATGAGACTATTGATATTTAATTGAATATATAATTTATTTTAATTATTTTCAACTCAATGTGGTTATATTTATATGTAAAATAACAAAAAATAATAGTCACTTTAACCAACCACTCCTCAAGTATAAATACAACCCATCACCATCCCATTTTGTGCCAAAATAATTTTATATCCTAAAATATCTACCAAAAAATCTCCTTCAGACTCAACCTAAATCCGTGTGATTATTTTCTCACCAAATGACCAAATACCAAGTCCCTAGGTTCTCTCAATGAGGTGATATTCATAAGGTAAATTTACCTAAATACCTATCTTAATTTCTTTTCTATTTATAATTTATCCTCACCCCCTTTATCAATTATTTCATGATAACTCTATAATCATGTATATACTTTAGTTTTATCTTTATAATGCAATATATCATATCCATTTATTTTTTCATATCCTCTTATTCAAGGAAACCGAATTATTTTCCAAGTTATGCTAGTTAATTGCCTACGTGAATAATGTTTTTCTTATTCTTCTATTACCACCCGATTGGTTGGCCCTAAAAATATTTTTTGGGTTAAATAATATTTTAATATATATATAATATGCTATTTAATATTATTTAAGTTTTATATTAATAATACCATAATGCTTTCTATATCTCTCGATATACGATTACTCTATTTGGGGACATGTGGACAACCGCTTTCTCACAGTGATGTGATTCATTCAGAATTCCCATGGAATGTATTAAGGATTATTGTAGAAAAAATACATTATTTTTATGAAATACTTATGCTATTGTAATAATATTATATATATATATATATATATATACATGTCATTTACTTTTTCTCTTTCAATACGATAAGAAAATGAAAATAGATTTTGTGAGTATGTACAACCAACCGTCTTCATGAACAGTGTTTTTCATTTATCTTTAAAGATTATTATAAATACATATATATTAAATATAAGGGAAATATTTATCATTTTTTATATTCTTTAATAATTTTATCTTGAATGTTAGGAAAAAATGTCAAAACACATATGATTAACAATTAAAATATCAGTCAAAACATATCATAAACATGAATTTTATATTGAATGAGTAATATAATGTTGTATGTAAATAATAAATGGTATTATACATATGAATATATTTATATTATGGATTAATAATAAACTTATAATTATTATACAGGATTTTTTTGGGATTACTAATAGTGTCAATGAATAAGGTATGATAATTTCATAACCCAATTTCCATTCATTTGGTTAAACTTATACTTCGTGATTATTTCATGTGAATATGTTTTGATAAATGATATTTAAATATATTTTATTTTATTTATAATTATTTTCTATAGATATATAGAAATTTTTTTCAATTTTATTAACAAAATGTTTTCTTAGGGATTTTGTCTCAATCACCTTTCATTGAGGAATTTCTTGATGATATTCACCATTATCTTTCTGTAAGGTGTATATATATACCTTTTGACATTTAATATACATATTTTATCCATAATCATGTTATCTAATGTTTTTTTAAATGTTATTCTTTCATTTGTAATATCATTTAAATGTTCAAAGTGGTATGGGACACTTTGAATATTTAATGATTTAAATGTCAATTATTTTTCTCCAAGCCAATATTTTGATATTAATTTATGTATTTATTATATGGATATAAAGTCATTTTAATGGAATTTTTTTATATATTTTTCATTTAATAATTTTTTTTCAAAATTAATATTATTAAATGTTTTATAAGTAACATTTTGACAAATAAAAAAGGGAATTTTCTTTTTTAATGTATACAGTAACAATAATTTATCTGCCGCCATGACCAATATTTGATATTTGGATTCATATACCAAAATTAATGTTTATAAAAGAAAAATGAATCCATTATTACATTTTCAAGGTATTTTGGTTTTGAAATGTTTTTGGAAAATTATTTATTATTTCAATACCTTTAAATGATTTCATTTGATTTAAAATGAAACTTTCTCAGTGAAATATTTACAATTTCAAGATGTTATGTGTTGGGATTATTTAATATTACATTGAACGTTGAATGGTGGTTATGTGATAAACCATGGATGGTGGTTTTGTGATATACCATGGATTTTTTGTTTCATTATTACCTCAAATAAATTGGGTATGTAATTCAGTTGTTTGGCTATTCCATTTGTAAAAGTAGCATGTGTGGAAGTCGACCGCATTGTTAATCAATTCAAGTATATTTATGTCTGAAGATAACTTTATGTATTTTAAATAATTTATATGGGTTATATGGTAATATTATGAATAAAAAAATCGTAAATGATTTTATTACCAAAATAATGTATTTACCATTTATTATGGCAGAACATTATTTAATTATGTAAATGTTTTCATGGGTTTTGATATTTATTAAGGTTCTAATGGTTCTATATTTTTATATCTCTTATTGTGATTTTGTGTTCATTCCATGATATGTAATAATTTTCAAAGGGTGTAAGGATGGGTAATATAAATGAGGAGGCCAAGATAAATGTTATGAGGATCTTTATTAATAATAAATCACGTTTTCTTTAAAAATAAGTAAATTTTTTAAAAAATGGACACTTTTTGGATGTGTCCACATTATAATTTTTGTTTTGTTACGTAAGATTTATGACCTAATTTTCTTAAAATATAATCCTAAAAATATCCTAGATATGAAATAATGTAAAATTATTGACTTAACGTAATAATATGTCATTTTTAAGGCTTGGGATTTATAGTTGGTATTGAAGGAATTGTTTATAAAACTTTAGGGGTTGTGAATTTTGGTTAATTATATGTTAATATATATATATATTCCTTTTGTTAAATCAATATTATATAACATTTTTTAATCTATTAAAGTCAATTAAAAAATGTAAGGATAATTATATCCAACAATATTCACATCCCATCCTAATTACATGACTGTAATAATTATTAAAAAGTCGGGTGGTGATGATTATGAAACATTTTCTAACATACAACTCACTTGAAAATAGTTGTATGAGATATTAAAAAACCTCTTCTATATATTTATACCATCTTGTATCATTGGTTTATTTGAAGAAAATTATATTTTCTCAATATTTTTATATTTTGGGAAAAGTTAAATATTATCAATGAATTTTCAGATATTTTACCTTACCACATGACTATAAAGCACAGTATGATTTTCATAATGAATCTAAAGAAGGATACCCTTTCATAGACTATTTAAATTTTATTTCAACGTATATTCTTTTACCACATAAATAAAATATTTTAAAAGGACCTTTGATTGACAGTTTCAAATTAAACTCAATTATTATGTTTTATAAAAATCAATGTTTATCAGCTGTTTTGAAATTATATGTCATATATGATTATCTTCCAAAACTATTTCTCTATTAACACTTATATGACCCATGATGTAAATTTTGTTTTCGGATAAATGAATAAAGAAATTTTGAAGAATCTATAAATCATTTTTTTAAAGCATGGACCTTCTATCTATGTGAACAAAAGGACGATCAAACCGGTTGGACATCAAGATCGAGGTATGCCATTATTTATTTTTAGAATAGATTTATTATATCATAGTTATTTGACATAAAAATTTTCAATATATAAAAGACATAATGGATTATGTTTTTTAGTTAATTGTGTCTTGAGAAACAAATGATAGGTATAATATAAACATTGAATTATATCATTCTGTTAAAAGATGAAACTATGTTTTTCAAGTATGTATATTTCCTTATGATCTTTGTCCAAGTAGTATAATATTTTTTCAAATATATGAAATTTATCATGAGGCAAAAATGTTATCTATTTAATTTTCTTACTATGTAATCAATGACCATTTAACCAATTGAAGATTTATATTTTTCTAATTGTTATCTTTCTCAAAAAAAAATGTTTTTATCACTCTCCATCAGAACATGAAGGTTAGTTTACTCTTCTATATCCCTGATTTTATATACGGAAAAAAATAATGTGTTTCCTCATGTGACCATCATATTTACCTTTAATTATTTTAATTTTGAATTTTTATTAATCCATTTTTTAATGTTGGATTTAAAAGCTGTTATTTTGAAAAGTCGAACCCCTAGTTTCTGACCCCAAGTTCAAATTGTGAGGAAGAAATTTATTAAAGGGGTAGAATGTGACATCTCACGTTTCTAAAAATGAAATAATAGGTTCAATAGAATACATAATTATCCACATTAAAATTGAAAGAACAATTAAAAATTATTATTTAAATGTTACCATTAATCCAGCCATCAGAATGGTGGGAATGAATAGTTTTAACTCAATTATGAAAATATGGTTCACACATGTACATATACTTAATTATAATGTAACCAAAACATTATAAAATAATACATTTTCATAGTTATTATAATTTATTAATTATATAATAATTTTAACTTAAATGGGAAGCTATGTTTGATAGCATACATTACGCGCAACAATTATTTTCTCTGAAATCATACATTACATGCAAGACTATGTTATACAAAGAAAACAATCAAATGTTAATATTATTTTTTTAAGTGGAAGTTAACACCTACTCATTGTATCGATGAGAATGCATGTAACTATGTATATATTTTTTAAACATGTTTATTAATGTTTTTTACATTCATCCAATATATTTTATTGTCTTTAAATAAGAATAAATAAAATTTCAAGCATAAAAAATCAATATTTCATAAAGGTGGTTTTCCCACCATTTGATGGAGAACATAATTTAAACATAATTTTTTAGACATTAATAATTTATATATGAAAAATTAAACTTTTTATTTGAAATATAAACATAAAAATTAGTTTCTGTTAATTTTTTGGTATTTTTTTAGGAACTTTCATATATTTATGATTAGTGAATAATACAAAATTTTAGTTCAATGTTACTTTTTCGTCTATTATATTTATATAAATAAATTATATTTTCATTTTTTTAAAATTATATATAGTACAATAATACATCAATAAAACTAATTTAGGTCCTTTTAATCAATTTCACATTGAAATTGTATATAATAACATTGTGATCTTTTGAACTTTTCACTTTAAAACCGCTCTTTTTTATTGTATTTGTGGGATTAATTTTAAATATATTTTTTTTGTGTAAATTGAATTAGGAAAAATAGATTAATTTTTTTTAAACAAAATAGAATATTTATATTGTAATTTAAATTTCATTTTTAGATATAAAAAAAGATTACATGGTAAAAAATTATTTATCGCGTTATATGTAAAAAATGAAACATGTGAATATTAAAAAGGGAAAATGCTTAAAACACATAAAAATAAAAAAAATTAAAGGTTTTTTGATGTTTGGATCATTAATAAAAATCCTAAAAAACATTAAATTAATATATACATCATTAAAATTAATTCCACCTTAATGTGGTTAGCTTTAAATATAAAATAATAAATAACTTAATAACTTAATCCCACCTATTCTAAAGTGAAATACCACACCTCACCACCCCATTTCAACACAAAAGGCATCTATATCCTCAAATAACATCCCAAGCCTCTCATAAACACTGTCACTACATCCATGTTTTTACCAAAGGACAAAATCCATGGTCCTCAAGGGTCTCTCAATGAGGTGATATTCAAAGGGTAATTTTCCCAAAATACTTCTCATAATTTCATTTCTCTTTCAACATTATCCTAACAACCTTCATCCATAAATTCATTATAACTTCATAATCATTTATATAGTGTATTTTTTATGTTTCTAATTTAATATATCATATCCATTTCTTTTCTCAGCTTCACTTATTAAAAAAGTGAAATTATTGTCCATGTTATGCTAGTTAATTGCCTACGTGAATAATGTTTTTGTTCTTTTTCCATTACCTCCTTCATGACTATTCATAAAAATATTTTTATTATTATATAATATTTTAATATTTATGCCATTATGTATTTAGTATTCTTGAAATTTTATATGTAACATACCTTCATTTTTTCAATAATTGGGGATATATGATAACATTGTTTGTGGACATGTGGACTACTATCTATTCAAAGATATGTGATTCATTCACAATTCACATAGAATGTGTTAAAAAAAATTTATTAAAATTATGTTATATTAATGAAATAATGATTATAATCTAAGGATATTATATATATATATATATACCTATCATCTACATTATTTCTTTCAATATGAGAAGAAAACAAAATAGAGTTCATGCGTATGTATGGCCTACCATCTCCAAAAAGAGTGGTTTTATTTTATCATTAAAGATTATTATAAAAAATAATATATTAAATATTAATGATATTTATATCATGTGTTATATTCTAGAAACAATTTAATATTTATAATAAATAATATAAATTCAAAACATATATGATTAACAAAGAAAATATAACATGAAACATATCTTAAACATGGAGTTAATAATAGAAGAGTAATATAAGTTATTAATTAAATCATATATGGTTTTATACATATGAATATCGTTTTTATAGATTGAAAATAAACCTATACTTCTTGTACATGTGGATTTTATGAGTTTGAATTGATTCAATACATATGGTAAGGTAATTTCTTGACCCAATTTCCATTCTTTGGGTTAAACTTCTACTTATTGATAATGTCATGCAAAGATTATGAAAGAAATTAATTTTGAATAGCTTATATTGTGTTTATAATTTATTTATGTGTATTTTTCATGAATACACATCATTGATCAATTTTATTAACAAAATGATCTTTGTATGTATTTCATCTCAATCACTTTTCATTGAGGCATTTCTTTTTTATATTCAACATTATTCTTTACTAAAGTGTCTATATAGAAACTTTGACATTTTATATCTATATTATAACTATCCTAATGTTATATAATGTTTTTAAAAATGATATTATTTCATTTGCATTATTATTTGGATTTTTAATATGGTATTTGAAACTTTTAATTTTTAATGATTTAATTGTAAAATCTTTTTCTCCATGTAATTTTTTTGATATTATTTTACATTGGAATACTAATATTTTTTTTTATTTTTGAAACAAAATGAAACACAAACAACAAACAACAAAAACAAAAGACCATCATGGTGGTCTAATGTAGTGGAGACCCAACGCATCATTAGTAACAAATATTTTTCCGCCTGACGGAAATGAACCTAAGTTAAGGAAGAACGATAATCATTGAGTAAGAGAATCTTGGGACGCCAATAAATCTGCAACCATTTTCCCTCTCACCAAGTGTTGGTTATATCCATGTTGACTCCCAAAAGCTGTTTTCATTTACGAACATAATATTCTACATTCCAAGGGTATATACCACTTTCATTGAGTGCGTTATATAGAATTAAGGAGTATGTTTCCACTGCCGTCAAATTTAAATCCCTTTGCACACTTTACTCCAGCCCTGTAACCATCGCCCTAACCTCAGCCTGAAGGTAATCTCCTCTACTGTAAAAAGATAAGAAATCAGCCACTACATACCCCATTTGGTCCCGAATGACACCTCAACCCCTCATTTCCCCCCTTAAGAGGGAGCCATCCGTGTTGAGATTTAGCCCAGATTTTTGGGGATGCCAACGTAACGAATCTCTTTTCCCTCTCCTCCATGTCTGCTTATGCTCCCCGGGGCTGAAAGCCCTTACTAATGGAGCACTCTGGCACTGATTACACTCTCCAGATAAATCCACCAAAGTTTTCTTCATCTTGAGGCATATACTGGTGATGGTGCCGTAGATATTCTTGTGTCTAGCGTCATTCCTTGCTTTCCAAATGATCCAACAACCCACAACAAGTATGATCGCCCATAACTTCCATTCTGTACTTGTCTCAGCACCGTTGAACCATCTGTTAAGGAATTAATCATGAATCTCGTCTTGCTCGTGCCACCCAGTTAACCATCCATACGCCTGCCAGGTCCAGCGGGCCCATTCGCTGTCGAAGAATAGGTGCTTCACCATTTCCTGCATGGGATTTCTGCAACACCAGCATCTGGAGACCATGGACACCCCCATATGTTGGATATTACCATCAGTGGGCATCGCGTTATTCCTTATCCTCCACATCAGAAAATTGAATTTGGGAGATATCCCCCTAAACCACAGCATGTCACCCCACTGGTCACCCGTGACCGGATTCCTCATTACATTTTCATATGCCTTGATTGAGAACTCGCCCGAGGAGGAGTCCGGGAAAATTAGTCTGTCTGGAAAATCACTGAGGACCACCACATTGAAGACAGCACACTGATTATCATCAAGAATGGCTTGAATGAAGCCTGTATGGCCACACGCATTACTGAATGACATATCTGGTGTGGGGAGTCCAAGAAACCACAGCTCCCCCCCCCCCAATTCTGATGTCAGAAGTTCACTTCACCTCACCCAATCAACCACATGGAATGAGGCCGCAGGACCTCAATATAGAGGTGAATAAGTTTCCATATCCTCAACAGTCGAGACCTCAAAAGGAATGTTCATTTTTAACATATATAGTGAAAAAACATCTATACCATTATGACAATTATTTTATATTTGGCTTCCTATACAATTATTAATGTTTCTAAAAGAAAAATACATCACTTATTCCATTTTCTATGTATTTTGGTATAGAAAATGGTTATCAAAAATGATTTACTACTTCAATACCATGAAATGATTTCTTTAGATTTCAAATGAAATTTTAGGAGTGATATATTGACAGTTTCAAGCTCTCATGTGTTATGATTATTTAATAGTATTTGAAAATTTGATGAGTGGTTGTGTGAAAAATCAAGGAAAATTTGTTTCGTGTTAATCTAGGTAGGGGTGGTTACTTTATAACCTCAAATCCAATGGTAATAATAGTCAGTTATTTGGATATTCCATTTTAAGAGCCACATGTTGTGAAGTAGACTACATGGTTATTCTATTTAAGTATAATTATGTCTCAAGATACCTTTATGTATTTTCTTTGGCTTATATGTGTTTTATAGTAATGTTTTGATTATGAAAAAGTTATTAAATGAGTTTCTTTAAAATAAATTATTTACTACTTATTAAGGGAATAAATTGTTTCATTATGATAATGTTTTCATGGGTTTCTATGTTTATTAATGTACTTATGGTTTACTTAATTTTATATCCCATACTGAGGTTTTGTGCTAATCACATGTCATGAATTTTTTTTCACATGTTATAAGGATGGTTAAGGGAAATGAGGAACTGAAGATGAATGTTATGAAGATATTCAAGAATAAGAAATAATTTTTACTTTTAAAAGATTTATATTGAAAATATGGACCCTATTTGTAAGTTTCCACTTTGTATTTTTTGGGATTTTTATGTATGAGTTATGTCCTAATTCTATAAGAACCCTAAAAATATCCTCTCTGTGAAATAAAGTAAAATTATTTCCATTACTCGATATTATGTAATTCTTACGTTTGAGTCTTTATAACATCATTCAGCATGGTTCTTTGCATTCCAATTTTAATTATTTCATAAAATGTGATTTGAATCTAAATCTACCAAGTGGTAAGGAATTTAATAACTCGATTTTCATTCATTGGGTTATAATAATTATTTTTTTTCTTTGGTATTCTATGATTATGTACATATTTATTTTGGATTATCTCAATTTTTATTTAATATTTTTTTATATGGATTTAAATGTAATACAATTAATTGATTAATTGTGTAATTCTCGACTAAAAATTATGATCATTGTAAGCATTTATTGTACAATATTATTCTCATCAATATTATTCATTCTTATATTATATTTCAATGATATTTTTTAATAATTTTTTAATAAACCATTTAATTTTATAATACAATGGTTATTCATGATATTTCGAAGTCATAGTATCATTTTTCAACTGTTTTGAAAATAAATAAATTGAAAATATATTTTATGAAAGTACGAATTTTGTTCTCTCTTTTATCATAATTGTCTTTTCTTCCGAAACCATATTTTTGTTTTTTTAAAATTCATTTTAATCTTTTAAAATTATTTTTTCAAATTTATTTTATCCTAATAAAAAATTGTTATTAAAAGTTATTTTCATGGAAATTTATTTTTAATTTATTACTAAACCAAACAAATATATTCCACATGAATGCATTTAGAGATATTTTGTGGTATTAATATTCATTAATTAAAAAAACCCTTTATTTTTACACTAATGGATATATATTGATACCATCCTTATTGTTTCTCTAGATTTTTTAAAATTATTTTGATCAATGATAGTATTAAAATCTGCTTCCTTATTTTATTTTTTAGTCAATAAATTTCCCTCATAATAATCACTCACCAATTATCATTAAATAATAAGTGTGACCTAAATACCCATATTATTTTTCATGGATATTATTATTTCATAAACTTTGTCTCAATCCTGAATACAATTTTTTAATTTGAATTTTTTATTAACTACGGAAATATTGATAATATGTATCCATTACTCAATATAATATTTAATGTTAACCCATATTGATGCAAGAATTAGAAACAATTATTTGTTATATGAGGAATGAATTGGAAGTGAATACATAGGTGGTCCTAGTTAATGATAGCTTGACGATTCATTGGTAGTCTCATGGGATGAATTAGTTCGAAACATTTATTTAAATGGGGTCTACCCATCAGTTTGAAAATTTATTGAGAATAGATCATGATTGTAAAAGTATCATCTTCCAAGTAAAAAATCATAAGGTTTACTAATTAAGCATTACCTTCATTTAGAATTCTGTTATTATTATCCTTGAGATTTTATTTATAATATTATATATATATATATATATTAATTTAATTCTCATTTTATTGATTATATGGAATGTGCGTTGAGTTATTTACATTTCCATTTTGATTATCCTTATTTAGTTATTTAAATGTCATGTGTTGTAACATCCTTAACCTAGAATCAACTAAACCGATGCCCAGAGCCGAGTCGTTACATGACCTCAAGCGCACCTCCTCGTATGCCAGAGGTTTTTGACTAGTGTCGAGGATATAAGGAGTCACATGGGGATACTATACCCTATTTACTAGAGTAATCCACAATAGAACACAATATAAAAACTGTAATAATCTTAAACAACTAAAAAACATACAGGTAAAACATCTCCCAACTGGGTGCAACCAATAATTCAACATTAATCATGTCATGATTTACTATTAGTGCAAGTGAATTAAACCCAAAATAATGAAAACGGACAAGTCCCAAAATGGATCCTAACTATAATTCTGGATCCTTATCCATGTACATACCTAGCCTAACTCAACATCCATGGGTAGGGCCTTTTCCCTTTTCCTAACATGCATCCAAGGAATCTGTTCGGGTACCCAACGACGGCCCAAGATGGGTGTGAGTACAAAACTCAGTAGGCCACCACCAACAGTGTCTTCCAAATATCCAGTCTAATGGATAGTCCATGCAGGAACAAAATAAATGGTATGTAAACTAGGGATAGTTTGGATTCCATTATTTAATAATGTTCCTTTAATTCATGACTAGCATCTATCCCAATTCCATTTCTTATACCATTTTTACTACATAATACATTTTTAACATGTTTTCTTTCGGATAGGCATATACATCATCACTAAATGGGTCTAAGACAATCAATCATTATGCTTAGGGGAAATAAATAAAGTCCTTATCTCACTAGAGAAACACATATCACATCAACATATTATCTTCACCACAATGCCTCAATCTTGGTGGAATGTAACCATTAGGGGAATATAACCTCCACCCTCTTCCCTAACCCATGAATTTATGGGGTTGAGTTGAGAGCCTCAGTCTAACTCAACTCTTTGGTGTATAACCTCATGTTAATACCCTACTCTACCAATCCATGTGCACATTATTATTTATCCAATCACTACACCCATACCATAACACAACCAAGCATAAACAATGCCATAATATGTCACAATACATAACAAACAATTTGGGAATTAATACTATGCCATAGCCCATTAATGTATTTACCATTTACAATTCATATCCATTTATCCAGATTCCCATTCTCATTATTTAACCCCTTATGTGTATTCAACAACCCCTATGCCTTAGCTAATATTCATCATATAAGGCATCATCCTTAAACATTACATAATCTTGAGTTAATTCAAGAATTCACATTAAGGATATTTTTAGGTTTAGAGTTTTAAAGAATTAGGCTATAACTATTACATTATATTTGAAAAATTGAAAAGTAGACACTCAAATCAGTTTCTATTTTTTCATAAAATAAAAACTTTAAAAAAAGAAACTTGTCTAGTTCCATGTTTTAGACAAAATGACATTTCATTGATCCCATCCTTGATCCTATTCATCTTTATGTCCTGTGAAAAACATTTCAAACCATATGATGAGATTAAAAAGCTCAGTAAGGGTTATAAAATAAAAAAAGAAAAAATTCATCCATCAATACATAAAAAACATAAACTCTTTAACATACATCATAAAATCATAAGATTTATCAATAACACACAAAAGTCATAAATCATAAAGGTATCTTATGGAATACATAACATACTTACATTGTATCATTCATAGATACATAGGGAGTTAAATTTGGAATACCCATCACAGTATATTCCCAAAATCTCTTAGAAGAAACATTAATGTTTACCTCTATCATGTTACCCAATGCATTGGAGAGCTATCTCGGGCTCACCTGCCATAGATTTATCAAAAAACAACTCGTATACATAAATAATTCCCAAGAACCATACTGTATTCATAACCCATAAAACAAGTATAAAGGAAAGATAAAATTTCCCCATTACAATCCCAATATACCACTTACAGATATTGATATAATCAATGCTTTGTCAAACCATTTTCAAAATAATTTAAAACATTTAATAAATAGTTTTTTAAATCAATGTGTCCCATACCACTGTGATGTTTTCGAAAGAAATTTTAATTTCAAAACATTAATGTCCATATAAATAAATATCTAAAACCATTTTTAAAACTTGAATATTAATGAGAAATATTTAGAATAATAAATCTTTAAAACATTTAAAACTATATTTTAGTTAAAGAGTTCCTAACCAAATGAGAGATGCTTGAATACCAATAATTGAGGAATAACATTAATCAATGCTTATCATATCATGATAATAAATATATTTGTTATATAATATGTCAAAGGGAAGCATATATAGCATATAAAAGTGAATTGGTGTATAATAACAAATAAGTTTCAATGGAATGAAATTTGATACAAATTCCCACAAAAAGATCATATCATTGGATTAAGGACAAATCAATGACATAATTATATGTGAAAAAAATACACCTAATATAAGTGGATATTAATTATAAAACAATCATAGGTCATTCACACATATTCATAGCATGACATAATATATAATTAGAAGTTTAAACCAATGAATGTAAATTGGGTGAAGAAGTTATTTTACAGGAATTCAATAGCCTAACGACATCTCTTTAAAATTCAAAAAATGAGTTGATGGGAGAGGAAGGGATCTCTCATTACATAGAAAAAATTGTATAAAAATAAGGATATATAATAATATATCCCAACATAAGAAAATATAAATTTAAAATACATAAAAGAAGTCTTTAACTAAAATAGTACGGTGAAAGGTTCCCTTATCGATTTGGTAACTTAAGAAACATAAACCACATGAAAGAAGGATCATACAATGAATGTGTAAATACCAAAAAATAAAATTATATTAAACAATGTATAAAATAATGGGAATTACAAGAACAAAAAAATGATATAGTGCAAAATATAGAATGAATATCACAGGAATAAAAAGTGAGATGAAAACCCCTTACCTCTTGTCTGACTAGACTCATTTGTTCATTGTTCTTACTGAATAATAAACTTAAGTTAACTTCCACATTATTAAGAAAAATTTTCATGTTTATTATTATAACACCCCAGGTAAATAAATAATATGACATTTTTATATTTATCCATATTTTTGAATAAAATGTTAATGTTAATTTAAATGGAACGCTATGCTCAATGGCGTACCCAATACGCAACAACAAGTTTCTTGGAAATCTTACGTTGCACACTAACAATAAAATAAAATTATTTTAAATAGTAGTTAACGCCTAGATATTGTAATGGAGGGAATAAATAAAACTAAATACAAAATTATTATATATGTTTTTTAAATATTTTTACTTTTATCCAATAAATGTTAGAGGCTTAAAATGCGAATGAATCCAATTTCATGTGTAAATAATCTAATATTCTTTAAAAGATAAATTAACCGCTTTTTGATGGCGAACCCTTCTTAAATCCACTTGTTGACAATTTTATATGTTATATTGGACCAAATAAAATCCTTCTTTAGAATAGAGATATCAAAATTTACTTTGTGTAGGTTTTTTTATAAAGTCCATTTTTAATGAATTAGTGAAAATGATGTATTTTAATTCAAAACCTCTTTTTAATCTAATTTATTTATATGATTATATCATATTTTGAATTTTTTTTGAGTTCCATTAGAATATATTTTTACCATTTAATCCAATGGTGTTCATTGGAATTAATTTCACTTTGAAATTGGAATAAAACTAGTGTCAATCTTTTAATTGATATTGTTTCTTAAAAACACCCTATTTTTTGACAGTGGGAATTAATTATTAAATTAATTAATGAAACTTATATGTTTGGAATTTTTTAAATTATCCATAATTTTTTAATTCAGAATATCAAATATATCTTAGGATGAATTTTTGGTATTTTTCTGAAAAAATTCAATTTTTGATGAATAGTGAAACCACAAAGTGCTAATTAAAAAACTGATTTTTCATTTAAACGAAAAATTACCACTTATGTGATTTTAATTTCAAAAATATGACATACATGGTTGTAATTAGGATGTAAAATGTGGTTAAATGGGATTAAAATAATTTTTTGGTGAATAATAACTTTTGAGTTTTGTTAACCGTGATTAGAGGTAATTACTGTAATTTAAGATAAAAATGAGATTATAAACATATAAAAATATCTTCACACATCCTAACCTTATTGGATAGGTCATGGATGACCAATAAAATCCATGGGTCAATTTGTGGGACCCCATGGAGCCACTTGGGTAAGATAATGACATTAATAATGTTTATTTAAAGTAAAAATAAAAATATCACAAACATGTATTGTTTTACAAAACCAATTTTTACATGAGGTTATATAAGTTATATTTTTGACTATAAATAATCATTAGAAAGATAAAAATATTTCCTACAACATGTTAATTTTTTTATAATTTTTAGACATCAGAAATAAAAAAATTATTTATGACACAATGATGATGAAGTGTTTATGTCATTAATGAATGATTTAAGTAAATAAGAAAATAATGTTTTAAATAATATCCAACACGTGTCTTATTCTTATTGGATGATTTTATTTCGAACATAGACCACATTATCTTCTACTTTAATTATTATTTGAGATTTATAAACCTATTTTAATTTAATAATAAAATAATAGTTTCAAGATTTTCAAAAGAGCCCCTCCTCTCCTTTATAAAATGTCCCCACTTTCTACCCATTTCTCACACTTATCAAGCCCTTCATCTCGGAAAAACTCTACTCAAATAATCTCCCAATATCCCTCTCTTCATCCTAGAAGCATTACCTTAGGTAGGAATTTCTTTACGAAACCCTTTTGGTTCAAACCAAGAGGAGTTACCCGATTTAAAGGTAATGTTCTCTCTTATGTTCTTTTGTATTATTTTTCTTCTACAACCCCTTTAACTATTTTTATTCCATTAATGTGTAATGAAACAAGTATCCTAAATATACTAGTATTTTGGTATGGGAAGTATTTGAGCTACACTTACACACACCTCTACCTAATGGTTAAAGAACATATTGTTTCTGTGGATGGCGAATTACTGCCTCACGAAACGATGATTGTTCTATCTTCTCCTACCACCTCTAATGGTTGAAATTATGATGGAAATATATTTATTTATGATATATATTGTATTTATTTTCCTATCTATGCTTATGTATTTTACATTTAAAACACACCTTTATGCTTTGCATGTTGTGCAAATGCGATAATTTTATTTGAGGAAGTGTGGACTACCGCCACCTCAAGTGATGTGACTCGTTCATGCAATACATGGAATGTGTAAAGAATGAAATTAATGAAATTATGTGACCTATATAACATATATATTATATTTTAATGATAATATATATATATATATATTTCTTATTTAGTTTTAATTCCATTAAATACGAAATAGAAATGAAAGTAGCGTTCATGCGTAGGTACGGCTTACCATCTCCATGAACGGGGCATTTCATTTCTTACCTTTAAATGTTTTGTAATTTTATAAATTCAAGTATATACTGGATATATATTATATATATTATATCTACTTCATGAATATAATTCTGGATATAATGGGTATTTTACCACATGAACAACTTGTAATTATAAGATGTTTATTTTTTGACTCAAGTACTAATGATCGACCAAATGACCTTTATAAACATAAATAATTACATAATGTTCATAACATGTTAATAAGTGATATAAAAGGAATAATGAACTTGAAAAAGGTTCTTAAGCAGGTATAAATTAACTCTAGTTTATTATTCCGGGATATAATGAAACAAACAAGACAAGTCGGACTTGAGGTAAGGGATCCTACCTCTCTCTTTCTTTTTTAGCACTCTCTTTTATGTCATTTATTTTAAGATCCTATTTCTTATGTTGGGGGATGTTATTTTATATTCCTTTTACTGTATATTTTATTTTCATATGATTGGAGACCCTATTTTATCTCATTAATCAATTTTTTGGAAGTTTTAAGTTGCGTTGTTAGGTTGCCGAGTTTTCATAAGGGATTTTTATCTCACTTTGTGTTCCTTTGAGATTCATGCTACATTTTCCACTATTTCCTTTTTGTGGTGTATGTAATTCCAATAATTGTATTCTTTTTGTGATATAGATTAATTTATTGGTATTTACATCTTCATTGTATGACCCTTCTTTTATGGGGTGTTCGTTTTGAATGTTACCCAAATCGGTAAGGGAACCTTTCACCCTCCTCTTTTTAAAAGACTTCTTTTATTATGTCTTTTAATTTACACCTTATTATGTTGGGATATGTTCTTCTATATCCTTATTGATTTAAATTTTATGTCCAAGTAATGTGATACCATTTTCTCACTCATCAAATCATTTTCTGAATTTTAAAGTGACGATGTTAGGCTGTTGAATTTTTGCAGGGGAACTTCTTAAATCAATTTCAAATCTTTGTGTTAAACTAGTACTCCTTGAATATATCATTTTATGAATATATGTGAATTAATATGGTTGTTTTATACATAATATCCACTTATATTGGGTGTATCTTTATTTTTCACACATAAGTTTGTAATTGATTTATCCTAAATCTAAGGATACCGTCTTTATAAGGGACTTCGTATCAATCTCTTTTTATTGAGGATTCCTTTGATTTATACACGGATTTATTTTATACGGTGTATAAAAACCTTTTGACTTTTCATTGCATTCAAATAGAATCTTTTCTCTATGAATCATTTTACTAAATGACAAGAAGTATGTTTCTTTTTTATTTACGCGGTGAAAACGACCATTACGTCGCGAGTATTATTTAATCTTTGGCTTCCTTAAAAAGCCGTAATGTTTTTAAAAAAGGAAAAAGAAATTCCATATACTATTTTATGTATTTTGTTATTTAAAATGGTTTTGATAATGTTTGCATTATATCAATGTGTTGTATTGATTTCATTGATTGAAATGTGGAAATGTTATGTTTCCTTTGTACATGTTTTATGTGATACGATTATGTTATGGTTCATGGTCCTTTTTTATGAATTCGGGTGGATCCGTGATAAACTAAGGGCAGGTGAGCCCAAGAGAGCTCTCCAATGCATTGGGTAATGTGAAGGAGATAAACGCTAAGGTTCCTCCAAATAGATTTAGGGAATATACTGTTGTAGGTATTCCAAACGTAACCATGATGGTTTCTCCCTATGTTAGAATGTTATGAATGCCTCAAGTTACATTTCTGTATTATGATTTCTATGAGTGATTCATAAATCTTATGATTTCATGAGGTATGTTAAATGCTTATGTTTTATAAGTAAAGTATGTTTTCATTGATTGTTATGTACCCATGGACTAATGTTTCCTTTTCATATTTTTATATCCTTTACTGAGCTTTTTATGCTCATCCCAAGTTATTGAAATTTTTTCCACATTACATAAAGTGGAATAGGTTCAAGGATGGAATCGAGGAAATGTCGTGCAGTCTAGAACATGGAACTATACATCACACTTTTGTTCAAGCATTTTTATTTTGTGAAAAAAATGGAAAATGAGTAGATGTGTCGACTTTGTAATCATTGAGATATAATAGTTATTTCCTAATTCTCTAAAACTCTAAACCTGAAAAGATCATCAATGTAAATTATTCATTTAATTCAATATTAAGAAATTTTATAAGGCCGGGTCCTTATAGTTGGTATCAAAGGCCAGTTTAGATAACTTTAGAGGATATTGTTTTGTTTAAGAATAAGTGACAAGTTGTGTGTAACCACAATGGTTATTTTATTAGATAGAGTCATTGTTATTTATGAAAGTTGGAATGAGTTTGAGATAACTTGGATAATTATATCTTAGTGTTTATCTCCCTCTTTAGTACATGATGATTTTATTGATATACTCACACTGACATTTTTTGGTTTTAGTAAATGGATGGATCTAGCAGGCACCAAAATGAAAATGGGTTTGATGGAAACTGTGGTGGTTCATTGATTAAGAGACGGAATGAAATGGGGGATTCAATGATAAATCTTGTGGTTATTCTAAACCAAATATCAGGATTCATCATCAACCAATTGAACCTTGGTGCATTCTCTAAGGCATCATGTACGAGATAGCCAACTCGATGAGGAAGTTCAGGTAATAATTATAAAGGTAACCATTAGGGTTTATATGATCCTTAATTTTGAGGTAATTTTGGGTTACTATATGTTAAGATGGAATATGAACAACATGAGATAAACTAGGGGTTAAATTATGTTATGGTTATTTTTGAAGATTTTATCACTTTTTGGGGAATGTTATAAAAATTATGTAGTTTTGGAAAAAGGACAACATGTAGACCGTGTGACAACCTGTCACGTCAGACGAAGTTACGGGAATCGAACCCACAACCAAAGTGTGACCGGTATTTATCGCCTACCACTGGACTATGTGAAGTCCCTGGTTAGTTTGACTAATTCTTTTTAGTTATATTATCTTATGAATCTAGAATAAGTTGATTTTGGGTTATCTATGGAAATTATTAACCTATCATGGAGGATATGTGATTAGGTTAATTACTTTTCAGTATGAGACTTTAAGATTAACTGATGATTAGAGATAAATGTTAAGGTTTATCTTGGAAGACTATGTGATTAAATCCTTCAGAGATTTGGGATTCAATCTTAGTTTTGTTTACATTGAAGAATTTTATGGATAGATGTTTATTAAATGGTTTTTATTGAACTTTGGGTATATTTTGACAAATTTTGGAGATTAGGAATAGTTTTTTTAAGGATTATCCTTTTTGGGTATTATCTGATCTTGTACTATCAATTTTGGTTTTGTTTTTGGTTAAGGTCTAAAGGCATGTGAAAGATATAGTTCTCTTTTTTGGATTAGGTGATTCTAAAGAAGTTGATTATAGTACTCTTAATGTGAACAAGTCTTCCTAAATACTCATCTTTTGGACAAAATATGAGTTTGTGTAAGAAATCTAGTAAAAGTTTAATGTCAACATGACAAGTAAGTATGTTTCCTTTTGATTTAGTTAAGGTCATAAATAAATTCCTCAATGAAAAGTAACTTAATACTAAAATGTTGTCTGCTAACTTTTTCTTGAAAGTGGGTTCCCTAGACCCAAATTATATTGTACATTGATTATTGTTACATGTATTCATGTTGTTTTATACATGTGTTTATCTTTCCATGATAGTGTAGATACTTCTGCATCCACTTTATTAATGTAAATGTCCTTAGATTACCAGTTGAATCAAATGGTTATAGCAGGTCCCAGGCTATAATGAGAACCCTGAGATTCCATGACAGTAATCCTAAAGTAACGTCCTATGGTCCAATTACATCATTCTGAAAGGATATTGATGATGTGTGACCATCAAGTGCTGGGGGCTCATAAGCATTGAGACTTCATCTCATGAAGTTCTCACTTGATGATCTCTAGCTGTCGAGATCATGAGGACAGACCCGCTTAATAGGAACAACACATGTTTCTGGTGTCATTGGTCATTCCTATCTACAGACATGTGTAATGGTCTCCAGACATGAGATAATTATCAATGAATGTCATTTAATAACGTACATTTGATATAAGGTGAAAACCATGACGACAAGTTTGGGTGAGGTAGTTTATATCGGGTATGTCATTAATGGCATGGCAATGATTGAGTGATTGAGAAAGGATTTTTCACTTCCAAGTTTAGGAAGAGATATCTCAGGCCTGGTTGATTAGGATGGTTGCACCTTCATTAAACCCATGGCCATGGTAGTGGAAGGTAAGACCGTTCGGACAAATCAACAAACAAAATAATGTAAATAAAGAATGATGACACGAAGTATGCATTCTGCTTTATTGAGATATTGATAATGATGAGATTAGATTACACAGACTGTGTTCGTAGGAAGGCAGTCGTTTCTTTGACTTTGCCATATCTCTATAGGGTCATCGATGGTTTTCTATACCCCAATCTAGGTGGGTGATATTATTCACTACTATTGAGATAAGGGCCTAGAGGGTCACACACAATAGCGCTTTGAGAATCTTCCCTATTCTGATGAATAGGATTATAGGACTTGGTGGGACCCAACATGGGGTCCGGGTGTTATCCAAGTCCTATGGATCACCATGTAATAAATAAATCCTTTTATTATTCATGTTTGGAATAATTCGTTGAATTTATTTATAACATGTATTTACGAGTGATTAAGAAAATACATAGAAAAATATTAATCGGACAGATGTTTATATCTTGGGTTCATTTAATATTATCAGGAGGTGCGAGTCGAGTTAGACTCATGTTTATCACATAATATATATATTTATATATATTGCAGTTCAGTGAGAAATAGTAAATATTATTTCTGGAATAATTTAATTTTTCATAAATAATTATTTATAATATATATATAGTGAATGATTAATACACGGGGGTTGGGAACCCTTACCGCGTATTTTAGATATTCTCTATATATAGTAAGAGAGAGGCTCTCCCCTAGGGACTATTCATCCATTGGAATTGAGAGCCTCTCTCTCCTCCTGAGTTCTAGAGAGAGAATCTCTCAAACTAGAAAGTTATTCAAGTCCCGCCTTCACGGATCGAAGACGCTAGTTTTGTGGTGATCATCGCTGCGTCAAAGTGTGCATCGAAGATCCGCGCTAGCAGCTGGATCTTGATGAATGGCACGCAAACAGATTTACAAGGCATGTGTGGACGATCTAGAGGGCTTAGACATCGGAGTCTTTGAGCAACTATCTCCTGCATCATGCACATCAATTCTGAACAAGGTAAATGTTCATGTTTAATTTTTGTGATCCTAAAGAACCTTACAAGATCCTCGGACCAAGCCATGACAAGATCACCAGAGTTGACAGGGTTATGTCACTTCGGCGACGCAGTAAAATTTTAAATCCCGGCCCATCGGCTTCTGTTACACAGTCACGGTACCCCACACTTTTCCTACTGGGGAATCAAATACCGTTTAACCCATCACAAGTTTGTGATTTTCTGGTGGTTAACTTTCTACTAAACAGGTTTTCTATCACTCTCCCTCAGAACATGAACCTTTGTTTTTTCTTCCATATCCATGTTTTTTTACTTTGAATCCTAGTATAGGTTAACTCGAGTGACCTTAGTACTTATCTTTCATTCTATTAAAGTGATAGTTTTGCTGACTCTTTTTCCGGTGTGGGACTTTCATTGATGTTTCCGAGCCAAATTTTTTAAAATTGCGAGGACGCAATTACCAAAAGGGGGGAAGGATGTAACACCCCAGGTAAATAAAGAATATGAAATTTGTATATTTATCCATATTTATGAATAAAATGTTAATATTAATTTGAAGGTAACGTTATGCTCGATGGCGTACCCAATACGCAACAATGAGTTTCTTGGAAATCTTACGTTGCATTCTAATAATAAAATAATATTATTTGAAATGGTAGTTAATGCCTAGACATTGTAATGGAGGGAATGAATATAACTAACTACAAAATTATTATATATGTTTTTCAAAGATTTTTTCTTTTATCCAATAAATGTTAGAGGCTTAAAATGCAAATGAATCCAATTTTAAGCGCAAATATTCTAATATTCTTTAAAAGGTCGATTAACCACCTTTTGATGGAGAACCCTTTTTAAATACACTTGTTGAAAATTTTATATGTTATATTGGACCAAATAAAATCCTTCTTTAGAATCAGGATATCAAAATTTACTTTTTGTAGGTTATTGTTTTTTTTGATAAAGTCCATTTTTAATGAATTTGTGAAAAATGGGGTATTTTAATTCAAAACCTCTTTTTAATATAATATATTTTTATGATTATATAATATTTTGAATTGGTTGTAAAGTGAAATTAGAATATATTTTTACCATTTAATCCAATGGTGGTCATTGGAATTAATTTCACTTTGAAATTGGACTTAAACTAGTGTCAATCTTTTAATAGATGTCGTTTCTTAAAAACATGCTATTTGTTTTGACAACGGGAATTAATTATTAAATTAAATAATGAAACTTATATGTTTTGAATTTTTTAAAGTAGCCATCATTTTTTAATTCGGAATATCAGATATAGCTTAGGGTGAATTTTTTGTATTTTTATGAAAAACATCAATTTTTGATTAATAGTGAAACCACTAAGTGGTAATTAAGAAACTGATTTTTCATTTAAAAGAAACATTACCACTTATGTGATTTGAATTTCAAAAATCCGATAAACATGGTTGTCATTAGGATGTAAAATTTGGTTCAATTGGATTAAAATAATTTTTTGGTGAATAGTAACTTTTGAGTTTTGTTAACCGCGATTAAAGGTAATTAGTGTAATTTAAGATAAAAATTATATTATAAACATATAAAAATATCTTGAAACATGTAATAACCTTATTTTATAGGTCATTCTTGACCAAAAAAATCCATGGGTCAATTTGTGGGACCCCATGGAGCCACTTGGGTAGGATAATGACATTAATACCTTTTATTTAAAGTAAAAATAAAAATATCACAAACATTTATTATTTTACAAAAAAAATTATTACATGAGGTTATATAATTTATATTTTTGACTATAAATACTCATTAGAAATATAAAATTATTTTTTATAACATGGTAATTTTTCTATAATTATTAGACATAAAAATAAAAAAAATATTTATGAAACAATGATGATGTAGTGTTTGCGTCATTAATGAATGATTTAAGTAAATAATAAAATAATGCTTAAAATAATCTCCAACACTTGTCCAATTATTATTGGATGATTTTATTTCGAACATGGACAACCATATCTTCTAATTTAATGATTTTTTTATCTTTAGAAACCGAATTTCATTTTATAATTAAATAATAGTTTCAAGATTTTCAAAAGAGCCCCTCCTCTCCCTTATAAAAAGACTCCACTCCCTACCCATTTCTCACACTTCTCAAGCCATTTGGCTCGGCAAAACTCTACTCAAATAAGTTCCAAATATCCCTATCTTCATCCTAGAAGCCTTACCTTAGGCAGGAATCTCTTCACGAAACCCTTTTGGTTCAAACCAAGAGGAGTTACCCGATTTAAATGTAATGTTCTCTCTTATGTTCTTTTGTTTTAGTTTTCTTCTCCAACCACCTAAACTCTTTTTATTACTTTATTTTGTAACGACAACAGTATCTTAAATATACTAGTATGTTTTTTTGAGACTTATTTGAGCTACACTTACACACACCTCCGTCTAATGGTCAAAGAACATACTGTTTCTGTGGATGGTGAATTACTGCCTCACGAAACAATGATTGTTCTATCTTCTGCTACCACCTCTCATGGTGGCCATTATGATGGAACTATATTCATTTATAATACATATTATATTTATTTTCCTCTCTATTCTTCTATATTTTACATTTAAAACACACCTTTGTGTATTTCTTGTTGTGGAAATGCGATAATTTAATTTGAGGAAGTGTGGACTACCGCCCCCTCAAGTGATGTGACTCATTCATGAAATACATGGAATGTGTAAAGAATGCAATTAATGAACATATGTGACCTATATAACATATATATTATACTTAAATTATAATATATATATATATATCTCTCATTTATTTTTAATTCCATTGAATACGAAATAGAAATGAAATTAGCATTCATGCATACCTACAGCTTACCGTCTCCATGAACGGTGCATTTCATTTTTTAACATTAAATGTTATGTAATATTATAAATGCATGTATATACTGGATTTATATGATATATATGATATATACATCGTGAATATAATTCTGTATATAATGGATATTTTACCACATGAACAACTTTTAATTATAAGAAGATCATTTTTTGACTCAAGTACCAATGATCGACAAAACGATCGTTATAAACTTAAATAATTACTTAATGTTCATAACATTGTAATAAGTGATATAAAAGGAATAACGAACTTGAAAAAGTTTCTTATGCAGGTAAAAATTAACTCTAGTTTATTATTCAGGAATATAAAGAAATGAACAAGACAAGTCCAACTTGAGGTAAGGGATCCTACCTCTCTCTTTTTAAGTACTCTCTTTTATGTCATTTATTTTAAGCTCCACTTTCTTATGTTGGGGGATGTTCTTTTATATTCCTCTTACTGTATATTTAATGTTCATATGATGAGAGACCTTATTTGATTTTATCAATCCATTTTTTGGATGTTTTAAGTGGTGTCGTTAGGCTGTCGAGTTTTCAAAAGGGATTTTTATCTCACTTTGTGTTCTCGTGAGATTCATGGTACATTTGCCACTATTTCCTTTTGTGTGGTGTATTTACTTCCCATAATTGTTTTCTTTGTGTGATATACAGTAATTTATGGGTATTTACATCTTCACTTTATGACCCTTCTTTCATGGGGTGTACGTTTCGGAAGTTACCCAAATCGATAAGGGAACCATTCACCCTCTTCTTTTTTAAAGGCTTCTTTTGTTATGTCTTTTAATTTACACATTATTATGTTGGGATATGTTCTTCTATATCATTATTTATGTAAATTCTATGTACATGTAAGGAGATACCATTTTATCTCTCATAAAATCTTTTTCTGAATTGTAATGTGACGCTGTTAGGTTGTCGAATTTTTGCAAGGGAGCTTCTTAACTCAATTTAAATTATTTGGGTTAAACTAGTACTCCTTGAATATATAATTATATGAATATGTGTGAATGAATCTGGTTGTTTTACACATAATATCCACTTATATTGGGTGTATCATTATTTTTCACACATAATTATATAATTGATTTATCCTTAATCTAAGGATACTATCTTTATAAGGGACTTCGTCTCAATCTACTTTTATTGAGGATTCCTTTGATTTATACAAGACTTTCTTTTATACATTGTATAAAACCCTTTTTACTTTTCATTTCATTCAAATGGAATATTTTCTCTATGAATCATTTTACTAAACGATAAGAAGTATGTTTCTTTTTGACGTACACGGTGACAACGACCCTTCCACCACAAGTTTTATTTAATCTTTGGATTCCTTAACAAGCCTTAATGTTTTTAAAAAAGGAAAAATAAATACGATATACTCTTTTATGTATTTTGGTATTTAAAATGGTTTTGATAATGTTTGTATTATATCAATGTTTTATATTAATTTCATTGATTGAAATGTGGAAATGGTATGTTTCCTTTATAAATGTTTTATGTGATACGATTATGTTATGGTTCTTGGGCGTTGTTTTTGAAATCGGGTGGTTCTGTGACAAACTAAGGGTGGGTGAGCCCGAGATAGCTCTCCAATGCATTGGGTAATGTGAAGGAGTTAAATGCTATGGTTTCTCTGAAGAGATTTCAGGAATATATTGTGGTGGGTTTACCAAACGTAACCATGAGGTTTGCTCCCTACGTAAGAATGTTATGAATGCCTCAAGTTACCTTTATGTCTTATGATTTCTATGAGTTATTCATAAATCTTATGATTTCATAAGGTATGTTAAATGATTCTGTTTTATGAGAAACTTATGTTTTCATTGATTCTTATGTACCCATGGACTAATGTTTCCTTTCCATCTTTTTATATCCTTTACTGATCTTTTTATGCTCATCCCAAGTTTTTGAAATGATTTCCACGGGACTTAAAGTGTAATAGGGTCAAGGATGGAATCAAGGAAATGTCGTGCTATTTAGAACATTGAACTATACATGACTCTTTTTTTCAAGCATTTTTATTTTGTGAAAAAAATGGAAACTGAGTAGATGTGTCTACTTTGTAATCTTTGAGATGTAATAGTTATGTCCTAATTCTCTAAAATGCTAAACCTGAAAAGATCCTCAATTTGAATTATTCATTTAATTAAATATTAAGTAATGTTATAAGGTCCGGTCCTTATAATTATTCTTTTTACATCACTTATTACATTACTACAAAAATTATTAATTATTGGAGTTCATATCATACATTTTGTCGATGTTTGGGACTTGAGTAAAAAATTAAATTTGTTATAATTACAAATTTTCCATGTGGTAAAAAGTAAAATATCTCCATAATGATATTCAGGATTTAGATATAATATAAATCATATATATCTAGTATATATTTATTTATAATAGTCCTTAACATTTGGACAGAATAAATGAAATGCACCATTCATGGAGACGGTAAGTCGTACGTACGCATGAACACTGCTTTCATTTATTTTTTGTTTTAATGGAATGAAAACTAAATGATATATAGGTATATTTAAATTACAGTATAATATATATGTTTATATTTTACATAAGTTCATATATTCTATCATTTATACATTCCATGTATGTAATGAATGTGTCATATCACTTTGGGGGGAGATAGTCTGAACTTCCTCAAACGAAATTATCATATTTCCCAATTATGGAAACCATAATGGTATGATATAAATAAAAAATACCGAAGAATATAGATAATATATATATCATATATATATATATCACACATATATATATAGTTCCATCATAATGGCTACCATGAGGCGGTATGAGATATTTGAACAATCATCATTTTGTGAGGTAGTAGTTTGTCATCCACAAAAATAGTATGTTTTTATCCATTAGATAGATTTTTTTGGAAGTGTAGTGTAACAACCTGAGATTTTATAAGATATATTCCTTTTAATTTTATTCATATCTTCTGTTATACGATACAACAATATTATCTTGCGCTATAAGCAACACCGTATTAGCTTGCAGTATACGAATCATTATTCTTGGATCATGTTACACACAATTTCAAGTTTGTTTGATAGTTGTTATTCGATGCAACATTGAGTGTGTGTGTGTATATATATATATTCAATGTGTAAATGAATTATGGTTTTATTTTTTTTATACACAAAAACAAAGGAGTCTTGCACTACACGCAACCCTGATTTGGCTTGCATTACACGCAATCGCGACCTTCTTCGATAGCGTGTGTTGTACGCAATACCGGGTTTCACTAAACAACGATATATGGTTATAATATTATCAAGAACTAGCTGTTATGAATAGTATTAACTAAGTTTTTAATTTCATATCATTATTATTCATCTTACACATTTTCTAGAACATTGTATGAGAACAAAATAAATTTTTCGGGTAAAATAAGTATTTTTAAAAAAATGCAGTTTTGCCGCCTTTTGATGGCACACCAACATTAAATATAATTTTTTACATGTTTATAAGTTCAATTTTACAAAATAAAATTATTATTTGGAATCAGGATATAAAATTTTACCTTGGATAAATTTTTCATATTTTTCTGATAACTTTCATATTTTAATGAATAGTAAAAACCCGCTATATTTTAATTAAAACAGCTTTTTTCATCGTAATAATTTATATGGTAAAATTATAAAATTTAATGGTTTTAAAGTATAAATAGAATATACTTTTACCATTTAATATAATTTATGTCATTTGAATTGATTTTACATTGAATTCGTATGTTAAATCAATTCAATCTTTTGCAAGGTTTTAAACAAAAACCCATTTTCATTCGTCAACGGGATTAATTATAATTTAATCTCTGAAACTTCTGTGTATTGAATTTGAAAAAATGGATTCCATATTTGGAATCAGTGGGTCCAAATTATGTTAATAGTATACTTTTTATTTTTGGGATTTATGAATAGTAACTACGGTAAATTTTATTTACCATAGTTAAAGGTAAATCGGGTAATTAAGGGTAAATATAATATTATAAAATTACCCTAACACATGCCAAAATTTTATTGGGTGGCTAAAAGTATAACCATATTACCTAAGGTTTGGATTAGATTCATTTTATGGTCTTTTGAACATGAAAATAATTTAATGATTATTAAAACCAAAGAAAGTGACAAGATGTCACTCTCTTAAATCTTATAAGTATAATAATTTTAATTTAGTGATAAACATCATAAAACATCGAACATGAATAGTCTCCAGAAATATAATAAATGTATCTACATCATGATAATTTATTTAGAATTTTTAGGGATTAAATAATTGTCATTAATGGTGATACATTAATAATGCAGAAATTATTTATTAAGTGAAAAATCAGTAATATTGTTTTTATTGAAATAATAATACCCATTAAAAGATCCAAAAACCTGACCAAAACATATTTTTAGTGTATATCTACACCATAATCATACAATTAACTAATATATAACCGTTTGGAGTCTTATAAAAGTGATTATGACACTTATATTATTTTATTTTAAATGATGCCAAAGTTGCCACCTTCATAATTTAATAAATATAACAATTTAAATATTGTTATTTTAAGATGTTAAATTCGATTAAAATTATTATTGTGAAATTTAATATATTTATATTCATCATAGGATTTTATTTTTAATTTTTATGCAACAAATACGTATATTAAATAATTATACAAAAATGTTGTAGTAATTATTTTATTAAGAGATAAACAAAATAAATGGTTTTAAGAATAATAAAATAAATATTATATGAACTATTTAATGTACTACACTATTTTTATAGATACATATGACCTTTTATTAATATATTAAAGATTTTAGTTTGAACATATCTTCTGTAAATATTTTATTTAAATTCAAATAAATGAATAATGTCAAAATTGACACTACTGTTATTTTATAAAAATAACATAGTATAAAATTGTTTAAAAATCGCAAAAATATACAAAAATTATAAATTTAAATTTATATGGACTAAATGGTTATAAAGTATCTAAATATGAAAAATTCACAACAAATATGTAATTATTTTTTCTAATTTAAAATTTAGAATGTTATTACCACAAATAAAATTAAATTGATAAACCAAGTTGATAATGTTTAAAATAATTTCCTAACATGTCTAAATTTTATTTGTTGATGATATTACAACCCTATATAATCTAATATTTGAATATGAGTATTTTTTGGAGGTTTTTAAGTGGGGTTATATTTATTATAAATTAATATTTTTAAGATTTCCAAAGGTTCCCCTCTCCTCCCTTATAAAAGGGCACCTCCTCCCTCTCTTCCTCACACCATTTGGAGCCTTGATGCTCGTCCAAACTCTGCCCATTTTTCTTCTCCACTTTCCTATAAACATCCTAGAGGTCTTGGGCCTCTTCAAATACCATTGTTAATTCCCTAAGAGAAGTTCTCAAAGAGGCGCTTCAAAGAAGAGGTAATGTCTGTTACCGATTCTTTCACCTTTATTTCTTCTTCCACTTATTCTTATTTAGTTGTTTCATTATGAAGTAATAACATCAGTATCACTAATATACGGATGTGTTATTATATGTATGAAACAACCCCATTTCACCTTCTATCAATCCTACGGGAAACGAAATCACCGCGCGTGCGTACGTACGGAATACCGTCTCCATGCCGTAGTATAATCTGTTTTTCCACCAACACCTTACATGGATGGGTATAATGGTGTAAAGAATAACTATATATGGTTATTATAACATCATACTGATTCTGATATATTATACCATCTACTCCAATTCTATTCAATAATTATGGGAACGATATCATCGCTCATGCGTACGTACAGACTATCGTCTCCACAACGCGATGAGATTCATTCTCCATGTTAACCATTCATGAATGATTATAAAGTATATATAATGAATAATAATGAAATATATGACATAATAATGGTACTGTATTTATTTATATATATATATGTATGTCATTTACTTAATTCCATTCCATTAAAAAAGGAAACGAAAATAGCATTCCTGCGTACGTATGGCCTACCGTCTCCCTAAACGGTGTATTTCATTCCATTTATCAATCTATAATATATATGTATATGATGAATATATAATATATATAAATAATTTTATAAATTCTGGAATTATGTAAATCAGGATATAAGTAATAATATCAAGAACGACAAGTCGAAACACATACGATAAATGAAATGATTTTACCCAAAATGATGCTTTAACATGGAATTTACAAAATAACATGTAATATAAAGTAATAAGTGAAACATATATGATTTCATAAAAATGAATATGATTTTTTAATAATTCAATGACATTATTTAAATCATTATACAGGAGGTTCGGATACGTACGAAGCATATCGGACCTAAGGTAAGGGATAATTTTGCAAATCTCATTTTTATCCGAGATTTCTTATTCGTAAGTATTTACTGGGGTTACTGATATCATCAATGTCCATGTTTTATAAAAGTGTATCCATGTATTTTTAAAGTCCTTTTTTCCAATTTTTTACTTTTACTACATGGTATGTAAGGAATCTTTCTTTTGTTTACGTTACGAGGTTTTTTTTTGACTTTTCAGGCAAAAGTATGAGAATTTTTTTTTTAACTTATACGGCACGAACAGATTTTTATTGTTTTATAAAGCCTTATTTTCATGAAGCTTCCTCCAAATGATTTCATGAATATTTTCAACAAAATCCTTTTCTTTTAAAATTGCAGGAAATTTTGTGAAAAGAAAATGATTTTGAAGAAAAAAGGATATTTTCCTCAAGAATTCATTTCAAGTGTTTTATCAAAACTAGTTTCCATCTAAGATGACATTATTTTCATATGTGTATGTTTCAAGTAAAATGTCTCTATGATTTACATGGTTTCTCTTTACATATTATGAAATGATATCCATTTATTTTATATGGATTATGTGATGATGTGATGATGTTTATGAAACCCATTTTATTTATTGGGTTATTATGAATGATGTATGTTTATTTTGTGGAACAAGTAAGAATTATTTCATTATGAGATGGGTGGGACCTATATCTCCCTCCAATTCATTGGGTAAAGATTTATATCTCATGACATAGACATGGATGGAATGGAAAGTTAAACTGATTCAGTAATACAGGACTGGAATGAGGAGTGAACTCGATTCAGAAAGGGACTTTGTCCACTAAGATGGTCTTGGTAACAATGCCTTGGCTAATATGGAAATCATATCACGTGCATAATGGTTGCCACAATTACAAGTTTTATTCCCATGTTATTCTATCATTCTTAATGTTTCTTTATGATCTATTCCTTACGTACTTCCATGTTTTATGTCGTTGCTCAAAATTTTGATGTTTAAACATTATGTTCATGTTTTTAAGTTCAAATGTATATGGTATGTTTTATTTTATCCATGATTACCCTTACTGAGAATTTGAGCTCACGCTTTTCATGTTTTCTTTTCCCCAGGATATAAAGAGAGGTTTTAGGTAAGAAAAAAAAGGGGAATATCTTTATTGAGAGATGTTGATGATCTTTCACAACGATTAGAAGATTTTATTCCGAGTTTCCAAAGACACTAAACTATTACGATCCTCGTGTGTCTGTTTTTGTTATGTATTAAGTATTCCGCAAAAGTAATGTATTGTCCATGTACATAATGCTTCGGGTCTCTACATGTAGTTAGAATAATTATAATAAAAAATCGGAGTACATTTAGGATACTAGTGTATTTATAAAATAATTTAATAAAGAGAGTTTAGGGGGCTGGAGAAGGAAAATAAAAGAAAAGAACTTGAGAGAATACATTACCTTTAAATCTAGTAACTCCCTTTCATTTGAACCAAAATGATTTCTTGAAGTTCTTTATGCCAAAGGTATGGCTTCTATTAAGTAAGGAGGGATCCTGAGAGATTATTTGGCAGATTTTAGATGAGAAAACGGGGCTTGAGAGGTGTGAGTAAAGCTTAGAGGGGACGGATTTTTATAAGGGGGAGGAGGGGATCTTTAAGAAAGATTGAAAATATTATTTTATTATATAATTATTTTCATTTTCTAAAGGTAAAAAATTATTTAATTCTGAGATAAGATGTATATATGTCGGAATAAAATCATCCAATGAGGAATGGACAGGTTTGGACTATTTTTTAATCCTTATATTTTTAATCAACCCTTTATTAACATATTTATCTTTTACCATGTCCTCTTATATATTCATAATATATGGTTAATATATTTACAATAAAATTCAAAGTAACCCAAAATGGATCATTAATTAAATTTTTAACATCATATATGTCATTTTTTGAATATTATATTTTTAGGACAATTTTACCTTTTAATAAAATATTGATTGATTCAAAAACTATTTTTTTTCAATTTTAAAACTATTCCTAAAATGAATTATTAAAAAATATAAACCAACATGATTATTTTGAAAACCCTTAATTAATTCAAATCAAAAAAGAAATCATAATCTATAAAATTATTTTATGGAATAAAAAGGTTCAAAATAAATTTATTTTAATATTTATAATATCATTTATTTTAATACTTTGTTAATGAATCATTTACTACATCACAATTGTGTCATAATTATATTTTTTATCTAATTTCTAAAAATTATAAATAAAATACAATGATGTAGAAAATAGTTTTATCTTTTCAAATAATTTATATTTTCTTAGAGATAAATTATATAACCCAACATAAAAATTGTTTTAGTAAAAAGATTCATGTTTATGTTATTTTTTTCCTCTAAATTAATTAATATAAAGTGTCATTGACACTTCCAAGTGGCTCCATGGGGTCCCAAAATTGACCCAAGGATTCCAATGGTCAAAAATATATCAAAAAATGTGGTTAAGATAACTGTAAGGGTAATTTAATATTATAATAACGTTATTTTTCATTCTTATTTACCATATTTACCTTTCAACAATGGTAAATAAAATATTTACTAAAGTAAATATTCATAATATATAAAAATAAAAAGTATATATTTACAAAATTTGGACCTCTTCATTCCAAATATGGAATTCATTTTTTCCAATTCAAAACATAGAAGTAGTAGAAATAAATTTAAAATTAATTCTCGTAGTCAAAACAAAAATTGTGTTTTTAGGAAATAATAACTATCAAAGGATTTACCTTTGTTTATATCCAAATTAATAGTGAAATTACTTAAAAGAACCAAAATTGGATTAAATGGTAAAACTATAATCTAATTATACTTTAAACCCAATTAAAAGGACAATTTAACTATATAAATAAATTAGATTAAAATGTAGTTTTGAATTAAAATGATTTGTTTTTTACTATTCATTAAAAAAATGAACATTATCAGAAAATATACCAAAATTTTATCCAAAGTAAATTATAATATCTTTATTAAAAAGAATAATATTATTTTGTCATGTAGAACATATAAAAGTGACAAAAACTTGAATAAAAAATGGTTCTCCATTAAAACGTAGTAAATTGACCATTTAAAGAATAGTAGAGTGTCTATGCTTAAAAATGGAATCATTCGCATTTTCAGATTCTAACTTTTTTTCGATAAATGAAAAAACATTTAACAAACATGTATAATCATATTTTAGTTAGTTATTTTCTTTTCCACCACTTCAATGGCATTGAGTAAACTACTATTTAAAATAATAATATTATTATATTATTTTTCAGTATATCTCAAATTTGTGTGCAAATTAGATTTCAAAGAAACCTGTTGTTGTGTGGTGGGTACACCAATGAACATAGCATCCCCATTAAATTAAAATTAATATTTAATTCACAATTATTAATAGATATTAAAATTTTATATTATTTCTTTTTACCAAGAATGTTACATCATTCCCCCTTTTGGAAATTGTGTCCTCACAATTTTTAAATTGGGCTCAGAAACTTCATTGAAAGTCCCACATCAGAAAAAGATTCAATACAACAATCACTTTAAAAGAAATAAAGAGAAGTAAAAAAGTTCACCTGAGATAACCCATACTAGTATTCCATGAAATCATGGATATGGAGGAGAAACTAGGTGTCAACTTCTCATGGGGAGTGATAGATAACATGATTAGGAGAAAGTTAACCACAAGAAAATCACAAACATATTATGGGTTAAATTGTACTTCATTCCATAATAGGAAAAGTAAACATACAACATTTTGTTTTTGTTTTAGGTTACCTTTCATAATGTTGATGAATTATTTTAGGATATTGACTAATAACATAAAAATATATACTTACTTTTCAAGTAGAGTTTCATCCTTTAATAATTTTCTACCACAAACTCGTCTTTTCTCCTAACGATGAGTATTCTAGATGACATTGTCACACCTAAAGCACAAGAATCAACTTCTATAGAATCACATAATCCTAAAAAGATAAATGATATATCTCCCCTATCTTTAGACATTAACAAAAACAAAAATGGTTAGTACAAGATCAGATGATCCCGAAAAAGGATAATCTTTTATAAAAATAAAAACTACTCTTAATCTCCAAAATTGAACAAACAATACCCAAAGTTCAATAAAGACCCTTCAATACACAAATGTCCTTAAAATCTTAAAAATAATACAAAATCTATCTGAAACCCAAAATTTAGAAGTATTTGATCACATAGTCTTCCATGATAAATCATTACATTTATCTCCAAATAACTTCAGCTGGTCTTAAAGTATCATACTGAAAAGTAATTAACCTAATCACATATTCTCTATGATAGGTTAATCGTTTCCATAAATAACCAAAATTTCTATAAGTCCACAATAAAAACATAGATTCTTCCAAAATAAAATTCCACCATTACTCCTCAAATGAAATCATATAGTATTCTATTTTCCTTAGTCATATAGTGTTGCCAAAAGAGAAAATGTCTTCCAAAATAACCTTTATCAGTTAATTCCCAAATTATTTTCCTATACTATGGGTATCCATTTGATAAAACATAAGTTCCGAAAATCAACTTATTCATGATCCATAAAATCATCCAACTAAAAATATTTAGTCATACTAACTACGGACTTCATGTTGGCTAGTGGTAGGTGATGCGCCCTTATCTCCCTTAAGTTGTGGGTTCGATTCCTAAGTCCTTGCCGGGCATGACGGGTTGTCAACCATCTTACAGTTTGTCCTTTTTATAAAACTCAAAAATAACCCTAATATGTTTTAACCTCAAAGGTTCTCTTATACCTTTCATTTTCATCCCAATACATTAATACCTCAACATCTTATATATTTTCATTTTTTCACCTCTATATGATAAAATAAAACAATTATCATTAGAAGGAACATCAAACATTGATATTGGTGTCGATATGGTTTCATCATCATCTTATACACGTAGGTGGAAGTTCCATGCATTGAAAAAATGATATAGAGATCCCTAAAAATCATTTTCTTCCTTCATCCAAATACACCTTGTACAATTTGGGTCATGTGGGTGTTCGTAGTAAAAATGTTTCGAAAATAATCATGTATGATTTATAATTTCAAAACATCTGATAAAACATGATTTTTATAAAATAGTCGGACTGATTTTGACTTGAAAATTCCAAACAATGGTCCTTCTAAAATACCATAAGTATGTGATGAGAGATTGTATTTTACAAGAAAATATAAATAGGTTGTGCAAGGGTATCCTTTTTCACAAACTTTTTCAAATTCATAATATGATTCAAAATCTTGTGATACGGTAAAATATTTGAAAATTACTTGATAATATTTACCTTTCATGAAAAAATGAGAATATTAAGAAAATATGATTTGATTAAATAAATCCCATGATCCACGATGTTATCGAGGTATAGTAGAGGTGTTTGATATTTCAAACAACTTATTGCAAGTGAGTTGTATGCTAAAAAAAGTTTCTAAATCATCTGAACATGACTTTTCAATAATTATTGAAAGCATTTCATCAGGAAGATATAGGAATGTTTTTTGAGATCCGCCTCCTTCCATTGGAACCAAACTTCCTTGATTTGAAAAAGTTATAAAATTATGATTTGACTGAAATAATAGACATAGGGACTAACCATGTGTTTAAAAAAACTCATAATCCCTAAAGTTGTTTAAACCTGTCCTGACCCATCCCCCAGGGCCCATGTCGTAACTACCCAATGCCCGACTTCCATAGGCCAAGGGCTAGCAACTAGCACAAAGGCGTAAATATCTAAACTGGGAGGGCATTTTCTTTATAACTGTAAACAAACCAATCAGAGTACACAAATGGAAGAAAAACACTAAGTAAAACCGTATAGAAAAAGTGTGATGGAAAGTAAAAGGGGCCAGAAATACAAGCCCAACTATAAAGTACAAGTAAAACTAAAAAAGGGACAAAAAAGGTAAAGAACAGCTCTGGGATCATCCTCCGGGGTCCCAACCTAATGGGTAGGTGCAAATAGTCACCTCACCACTCCACATCTGTTAGACTCCTCTGTGTACCGACTCATCATAAGGTCCACCTCCAGGTACCATCTAGTCCTGGCACTCTCGGCCTCTGTCAGCGATTTCCGTCATCTGCATCCAACACAACGAGGTGTAGGTACAGCCTGTGCAGAGGTGAGTATAACGATACTTAGTTGGGACCCTGAGACCCTCAAGGTCTCTAAAAATCCTATAAGGATAAATCACAAATAACGAAATCAATGTATAAGCATTACTTAGGTATATGCCCATACATATACCTATGTTATCTAGTAACCTATCTCAATCATGAGGAAAACACAAAAGACTAAGACTCAAATCAACCAGGATTTTTTTCACGATGTCGAAACCATGGTTGTTGGAGAACTTTTCCTATAACAAGTACAGTGGGCCTACCGCTACCACCAATCACTTACCACTATCCTTGGACTACTGAGGTACTCCACCTATCGAGTATTGTGGGTCTGTCTCACTCACACAGAGGCGATCCCAACCATGGGTCTGCCAATACAACAAAGTGCTCCCCCTCATAGCCTACAGAGGTACTCTTTCTGTCAAGTACCGCAGGTCTTCCGCTACAACCAAGCACTCCTCCACCATGGGTGTGATACTACAACCAAGCGCTACCCACTGGGCCATCTAAAACACTCTGAGTCTATCGGTCAGCAGTCGTCAAGTCTCAGCCAGCTATTATGTCTCTGCAATCTGCTCGCTCGTCACTGGGAGAGTCTTCTCCATGAGATAAAAGTCGATACACCAAGTGTCACGATGTCTCACGTAGATGTATCACGAATTACCACCACGTCATAGGGGTCTCAATGCAATAGACGGCGCGTCAATCAGACACATAGTCTATGAGTTATTAGCCTTTTAGTCCTGGGGGCCCGGTTGGATTCGTGTACGAACCAACCTGATCATATCTCAACTATATATTGAACTCAATTGGGGTAAACTCAAAGTTACCGTCTCTCAACGAGATTACCAGCGCCGCTAATGGCTCATCAAATGGACATTCGGTGCCACTTATATGGCCAAAGTAAGAAAAGGGTCGGTATTGGGTCTGGGTCCGGTCTGACCTGATCGGACTGACTTGGTCCTACCTAGTCTGGGCCGACCCGGCTTGGGTCCACCCGGTCAGACACACTGGGTCTGACCCAGACTGTTGGGCGGGTCAGCCCATTAAGTTAGGCCCTGTCCACTGGGCCCAGCCCAGCGGACTGAAAGGGTGGTTCGGCCCAGATGTCGCCACGTAGGCGGCTTGGACCGAAGGCTTGGGCTGGTTCAGCCAGTGCCGCGAGGGACGCAGTTTGGGAGGTTGGCAGTCGGGGGGCCAGAAGGCATGTCGTGCGGAGCGCGGGCAAGCCGGCTGGATTTTGGGAAGGTCGCGAGTGCACCAGGAAGGTCATCGGGGTGTCATGGCAGCGCGCCGGGGCAGAGCGCTGGGGCACGGGCAGCGTGCCGGGGGCACCGGGCAAGCCACGGTAGGGGGCCGTGGGGGCTCTGGGCCGGCCGTCGGGGTACCGGGAAAGGGGTCAGGCAGGTCGTGGTAGGGGGCTGCGGGGGCGCCAGGAATGGGGTCACAGGGGCATCGGGCAGGGCACCGAGGCACCGGGCAGCACACCGAGGCAGCGCGCTAGGGAGCGGGCATCGTGCCAGGGCGCCGGGCAGGCCATGAAAGGGGCCCGCTGGGATGTCGGGCAGGCCGTGCAAAGTGTGGCGGTGCACGGGCAAGCAGCGCGGGGGCACCAGGTAGGGCGTCGGTGGTGCCGCGAGGGCGCTGCGATCCGCAGAGGCCGCGGGTAGCCCGGCCTTTGTTCTCCGTCTTCGTCATCGTCGCCTCATTGAACATATGTCGTGGATTCATCACAAAAAGATCAACAGAGGGGTCGGTCCATGTTGGTTTGGCCCGCACCCTCGGCATTTAGGGTGGTAGAAATAGGTTCGCATGATTGGAACACAACACCCCACCCGCAAAAGGTAAACATGCACGTTCTTCATTTAAGGAAGGAAGAACAAGGTAATTTAAAGGAAACAACCCCTACCTTTTGATTCGTCACTCGACGCTCTTCGTTTGTTGACAGAGTCGTGAAAGGTAGTTGGAGGAGTCCATCGTTCATCACGTCTGCCGCACATCTTCAATTCTGAGTTGTGTTGTCACGAACCGGATCTGGTCACCACCATTAACAGCAACAAACCCGGACCATGACAAGCCCCGAAAGGGCGTTCCCTATCTCCACGGGCTGGCACAAGTGCCCGAGTATCAAAAAAATCTGGTTTGGGAACGATTTACCCTAGTATGAAATCATAAAACATAAAAAACAATCAATAATAAGAATCTAAAATTTCCATGCTAAAAAATTCTTCACAAACCAATATCTGAATACATTTTTTTAAAGACACTACAAGTGGTCCAAATACAAATAATGACAATATCATGACATCCCAATAGACTCCACACAACAAGGGGGTCATAACCAACAAGCCTTCTCCATAACTCTGCCCCAGCGATGGGGACTAACACCCTGAACCACCATCACCCTTAGCCTTCCCTTTACCTGAGTCAAGCATAAGAAGGTATACTTACACCCAATGGGTGTAATTATAGTTTGAGCATAAGACCAATAGGATACCACCAAATGATTCCAAAGAGCATGCAATACAATGTGAACAAAACAAGCAATTTTAATACATAAGGTGAAACAATGTTAAAATTCCAAGAAATGCATCTTTCAAATGAAAAAAGTTTTCAATATGAGAAATTAATAATGTTAACACATTAGAATAAAAATGTTATCTACTGTAATTTACTTCCAAACACACCCTAGTATATGGGTAAATACCACAAATCCAATGATCCACAGAATTGGGAATTCCCCTAGGCACTAGGTTGTCTCGGGCCCTATGTACCTCATACCTCGGTGTAAAGTAACCATAGAAAAATCCATTCTCCTGCATGATCCACTAGTAGGGAACATACACATAACTTTTTGGTCCCCAAAAATCATCCACATAGTTTATTTAGAGTTGTTGTTATCCAAATGTTAAGTGAAACAGGGACAAAACCCATCCGGTCCACTAGTCGTACTGGTACAAATCCGCACACCTATGTACCCGGGATTCCCCTTTTGTGCTCAAACAATTTTAGCAAACAACATAGATCCTTTTTCATATAAAATATCACTACTAGTCACAAACAAATAGTACATTAGTGACACACAATTTATACCATTTAAAACACACAATAAAATATTTTGATTTTCAATAAAACAACCTCTCAAAATATTACGTTGTTTTGCACCCAATGCTCTTAAAAATATCCACTTTGCATAATATGTGAACACTTTTAAGTAATCAAAACAAAGTTTCAGTTCAATAGCCTTTAATGAAACCAAAAATTTAGTTATGGGGCATCCCAATGTGAACTAAGAAGTTATATCTTTTAAAAACCACCATTTTCACACAAACATGGCACTTAATGCCCATTTGCTTCCCAAACACCATTTAAAAAAACTTTCGTAGTAAAAACCAAAAATAATATACATTCAAAACAATATTTTAAGTCCTAATACAGATCAATAAAATAAACTATGTAATTATAGGTCAGCCCAAAATGAACCAATAAAAGATTTGTATGAAAACCCCCCAATTTCACCAAAAATTGGAACTTAAAATTCATTTGCATTATAAATGAAACTAAACCCAATTTTTACAAAAAACATTCAAATTAAATAAACATTAAAATACCATGAACACAGAAATCTAATTCACAAAAATTTCATGCACAATGGAATCACCTACCCAAGAAACAAAAACCCTTGAATCTATGTGCGAAAATCAAATCGCACCCTCGCCGCACCAAGAGAGAGCTAGATCATACCGAAAACCACAATAATTGGCCAAAAAGACCTAAGTTAAACCATAGGTTCGAAAACCTAGTTTCTGGACATTATTAAACTCAATGATAAGAGAATAAACCCTATGAACAATGAATGAAACCCAAAGTAATTTGAAAGAGGAAAGAAAAGGACTCATTTACTTGAAGTATCTTGAAGTAATCACTCCAAAACACCAGTATCTGAAATTTAAAATATCCAAAATTCAGGGTTCGTTCGAGCATGATTTATTAGGTCATTTAGGAACTATAATTGAGGGAAAATATTAAGAATTGAGAGAGTTATGAAAGAAAGACATTACCTCTTCAAATATGGATGATTTGAGGAAGACTATGAAGTTCGGCATCAAATAGAGATAAACCAGAGCTCTAAAGAATGTGGAGAGAATTCAAACGTGCGTTTGGATTCAATGGGCTTTAGTGAGACTTTGAATCACAGAAAAATCCCAAAAATTGAATATGTTATAACATAAACAAAATTCATTTTTAAAACCGGAATTGGGCTTCAGGGCAGGCCCAACCCCTTAGATAAAAACCCAAATAAACCTTGGTTATGGATTTCTAAAGGCTCCAAATTGACTTGGTGGTGTTAATAGGTTAGGGGAGACAATGTAGGAATTTTAATGGATGAAAAATGTTGAAAAATGAAAATGTTATAAAAGAAACGAAATTTATTTTTCAATCTGGATTTGGACTCACGGTTTGGCCCAATCCATGAAAACTCATCCATGCCTCCATAAAACCTATGGAAACCCCCAAAAAAAAGAAAGGATGTGAATTAAATGAAAAATACCTTTAAAATATATCATGTATATGACAATTATCCCCACCATGAAGGACTTTCCACCCCGGAAAGCCAACATGAAGCTTGGTTGGAAAACAAGAATGGGTACTCTTCCTCGTCCCATGACTTTCGCTCCCATGTCTCATGTGTATCATTCCCATGCTGCCATAGAAACCAGACTAATGGAATAGACTTCTCTCAAAGTATCTTCTCTTGGGAGTCCACTATTTTCACCAGCCTCTCAAAAATAGACAAGTCATGATCTATCTCCAGTCCTTCCCAACTCAACACATGGGATGGATTTGGGTTGTATTTCTTCAATTGAGAGACGTGGAAGACATCATGGATGGACGTCAACTTAGAAAGTAAGGAAAACCTGTATGCCACCTTTCCAATATGGTCGGTGATCTCAAAGGGCCCGACATATCGTGGCATCAGCTTACCTTGCTTTCCCAATCGACGATGGCCCAGACAAGGGGCCCCTTTTAAAAATATCTTGTCACCCACAGAAAACTCTAGGTCTCGACGCCTCTAGTCAGCATAAGATTTATGCTGACTCTGAGCTATCAATAATCACTGCCTAATAAACTTGACCTTCTTAGAAGTCTCATTCACAAGGCTCATCCCCAACAGTAAAGTCTCTCCTACCTCAGCCCAACATAGGGGGGACCGACATGGCCGACCATAGAGCACCTCAAAGGGGGCCATTCAAATAGAGGATTGGTAACAATTATTATAAGAAAACTCAACCAATACCAAATAGCTATCCCAAGAACCTCCAGAGTCCAGGACACATGCACGAGGCATGTCCTCCAAAATCTGATTTTCCCTCTCGGTCTGACCATCCGTCTAAGGGTGGTATGCCATGCTCATCTTAATCTGAGACCCCTAGGCCTTATGAAGGCCTTCCCAAAATTGAGAAGTAAAGCGGGGGTCTCTATCTAAGACAACAACAGATGGTACTCCATGGAGTCTCACCACTTTCTGAAGATACAAATGGCCCAACTCATCCACTTTAGTTGTATCTTTTATTGGAATGAAGTGGGATGATTTGGTCAGACGGTCAATCACCACCCAAATGGAATTCTTACCCCACGATGTACGAGTTAACCCAACAATGAAGTCCTTGGCGACCTCATCCCACTTTCAAGTAGGAATGGGTAGTGGTTGGAGAAAACCAGAAGGCCTTTGGTGCTATGCGTTCACCTGTTGGTATGTGTAGCATCTCGAAACAAATTCTGCTATGTCCCGCCTCATACTAGGCCACCAAAATTGTCGACGGACATCATAATACATCTTAGTGTCACCTGGATTGACAGCCCATAGAGACTGGTGGCTATCCTACATCACCATATTCTGTAGAGATAACGGCACTACTGAACGGCCCTTGATGCACAAGATGCCCTCAAGAGACGACGACCAATCAGAGGATGTCTCCCCACCATGAAGAAACTACTTAAACCGCTAACAAAGCTAATCACTGGCATTTTCCCGCTGAATCAACTCCAATAGAGAATGATTCAACTGGACGCTTTCCAAGAATACCCCTCCACTGCGTTCCCTGGTCTCCACATGCATCTGAGAAAAGAGGCCCATCAATGCCCACTCATCACTGGACTTACTCAAAGCCTACACTAGAACGCTTCTTCTCAAGATGTCAGCCACTACATTACCCTTCCCTGGGGTATAGACAATGTCAATGTCAAAACCCTACAAGTACTCGATCCAGTGACGCATCCTCAAGTTGAGGTCCTTCTGCGAGAAGATATAATCCAAGATTTTGTGATCAGAGTATACCACAAAATTCTCCCCAAATAGGTAGTGATGCCATGTATTCAAAGTATGCATCACCGCTACCAACTCCAAGTCATGGGTCGGGTAGTTCATTTCATGTGGTCGAAGTTGGCAAGATCCATACGCAGCCACATGATCATCCTACATATGCACGCACCCACGACCCATACCTGAAGCATCACAATACACCAAATATCCCTTTATTGACTTTGGTAAAATCAGGATGGGGGCGGTAGTCAACCACCTCTTCACCTCCTCAAACAATGCCTGGCATTCTGGACCCCATACAAACTTCACCCCTTTCCAGGTGAGGGCAGTCATCGGTGAAGCAAGCCGAGAGAAATCCTGAACAAATCGCCTGTAATAACTAGCCAAACCAAGAAAACATTGGATCTCGGACACATTCTTCGGCTGCTCCTATGACATAACCACACTAATTTTCTCAGGGTCCACTGAAACTCCGTGCTCTGAGATCACATGCCCCATAAATCTCACATCCCTAATCCAGAAATTTCACTTTGACAACTTTGCATAAAGGAAGTGATCTTGTAATGTACCCAAAATGATCCCCAAGTGATGTTCATGTTCCTCCTCAGAGCTAGAGTTTACCAGAATGTCATCCACGGACACCACAACAAATTAATCGAGATACTGATCGAACAACCTGTTCATTAGTGCCATAAAGGCTACTGGAGCATTGGTCAATCTGAAGGGCATGACCAAATACTCAAAGTGGTTGTACCTGCTTTGAAAGGCTATCTTCGGGATATCTAACTCTTTCACCCAAAGTTGATGATACCCCGAACGCAGTTCTATCTTTGAGAACCACTATTCAACCTTCAATTGATTAAACAAATAATCTATTCTGGGAAAAGGGTATTTATTCTTAATTTTTACTTTCTTCAACTTCCGGTAGTCAATGCACAACCGGAGGGATCCATCAGCCTTTTTCATGAACAACACAGGAGGGGACAAAGAGAGACGCTTGGGTGAATGAATCCTTTAAATTCTAAGTCGTCCAGCTGTATCTTTAATTCCCTCATCTCGATGGGGGTCGTGCGATAAGAGGGGAGAGATATTGGCTGTGTTCCTGGTTCCAGATCAATCGAAAACTCCACATCCCGCTCTGGGGGAAACCTGAAAAATCATCCAGGAATACCTCTGGAAACTCATTCACTACATGAGTTAGTACACATTCATGGGAAAGACCATCCTCTAGCAAGCTAAAATGTAACTGGAAGATAACACTTCCCAACTCTGGGAGTGGAGGCCCTGCGCGACCTGACCGAGGATACCATTCTCCACGAAAAACCAGATGACTCCCATCAGGTGATGTGAAACTCACACACCGTCTGTAGTAATAAATGTGTGCCTGGAAGTGTACTATCCAATCCATGCCAATTATTATGTCAAACAGTTCCATATCTAGAACTAGGAGGTCCCACTCAATCTCAACCCCTAACACGGAAAGCACACACGAGGGGAACCTGAGGGCCTGCTCCTTCTTCTTTCCCAGCGGTGTCACGAACTCCATCGCGAAAGACATAAACTCAGTTGGGAAATATAGAATCTCCACAAAATGTGTAGAAATGAATTAAACAGAGGCACCAGTATCAAAAAGAGCGGTAGCTATAGAAGATGTGATCAGAACGGTACCTCAAACTGTCGACAGTCCCGCCTCTGATCCTGTTGGAGCCTGATCCACTGCATGGAGATGTCTAGTATCCACCTGAGGACGACCGCTAGTCTGTGGCTATGCCCTGAACTGGCTCTTCCCAGAGTATGATCCAACCCTACCACCACGACCGCCAAATCGAGATCCCCCAGTCCTCGACGGCTCAGACTTTGCTGGAACTCCTCTTGAAGCCACTGACCATGCCCCACTTGGGAGTGGACGTTCCACACCACAGAAGCACTACAAATTCCCCATACCTCCACACTGGTAACAAGGCTTCGGAGGAAGTGTACATGCTAGTCAGTTATGCACGGGCTTCCCACATTTGTGGCACACGACCGAACTCGCATCAGAAGCTGCCATTAACAGCACCAAACCCGGCCCATGGCAAGGCCCGAAGGGCGTTCCCTATCCTCACGGGCTAGCACAAGTGCTTGGGTATCATGAAAATCTAGTTTGGGAATGATTTAATCGAGTATGAAAGCATAAAACATAAAAGAAAATCAATAATTAGAATCTGAAATTTCCCTGATAAACAATTCTTAACAAAACAAGATCTGAATACATTTGTTTAAAGACACTAAAAGTGGTCCAAATACAAATAATTACAATAAAAAGACATCCCCATAGACTCCACCCAACAATAGATTCATCACCAACAAGCCTTCTCCACAACTCCACCCCACAGATGGGGACTAACACCCTGAACTGCCATCACCCTTAGCCTTCCCTTTACCTGAGTCAAGCATAAGAAGGTATACTTACACCCAATGGGTGTATGTAGTGTGTGAGCCTAATCACAATATGATACCACTATATTATTCCAATTATCATGCAATACAATGTGAACAAAAAAGAAATTTTAATACAGAAGGTGAAACAGTGTTAAAATTCCATGAAATACAACATTCAAATGAAAACAGTTTTCAATCTGAGAATTCCAGAATGTTAACACATTAAAATAAAAAATTTAGCTACTTTAATTTACTTCCAAACACACACTAGTATATGGTTAAATACCACAAATCCAATGAAACAAAACTGGGAACACCCCTAGGCACTAGGTTGTCTCGACCCCTATGTACCCCGTACCTCGGTGTAAAGTAACCATAGAAAAATATGTTCTCATGCATGAGCCACTAGTAGGAAACATACCCATAACCAAGTGGTCCCCAATCATCATCCACATAGTTTAGTTAGATTTTTCGTTATCCAAATGCTATTTTAAACAGGGACAAAACCCATCTGGTCCACTAGTCGTACTAGTACAAATCCACCGACCTATGTACCCAGGATTCCCCTTTTGTGCTAAAACAATTTCAGCAAACAACACACATCCTTTTTCATATAAAATATCACTACTAGTCACAAAAAAATAGTACATTAGCTTCACATATTTTATACTTTTTAAAACACACAATAAAATATTTTCATTTTTAATAAAACAACCTCTCAAAATATCACGTTGTTTTGCACCCAAAGCTCTTTAAAATATCCACTTTGCACACTATGTGAAGACTTATAAGTCATAAAAACAAAATTTTAGTTCAATACCCTTTAATGAAACCAAAAATTCAGTTATGGGGCAGCCTAATGTGAACCAAGAATTATATCTTTTAAAAACCACCATTTTCACACAAACATGTAACTAAATGCCCATTTTCGTCCCAAACCCCATTTTAACAAACTTTCACATCAAAAACCAAAAATAATAAACATTCAAAACATGATTTTAAGTCATAATAAAATTCAATAAAATCAACTATGTAATTATTGGGCAGCCAAAAATGGACCAATAAAATATTTTTATGAAAAACCCCCAATTTCACCAAAAATTGGACCATAAATTTCATTTGCATTATAAATGAAACTAAAACCAATTTTTACAGAAACATTAAAATTAAATAAACATTAAAATACCATGAAAACAGCAAGCTAATTCAAAAAAATTTCATGCACAATGGAATCACCTACCAATGTAACAAAAACCCTTGAATCTATGTGCGAAAATAAAATTGCACCCCCGCTGCACCAAGAGAGACCTAGATCAAACCTAAAACCACAACAATTGGCCAAAAAATCCCTAAGATAAACACTAGTTTCGAAAACCTAGTTTTTGGACATTAGGAAACTCAATGATAAGAAAGGAAACACTAAGAACAATGAATGAAACCCAAAGTAATTTGAAAGAGGAAAGAAAAGGACTCATTTACTTGAAGTATCTTGAAGTAATCACTCCAAAACACGAGTATCTGAAATTTAAAACAGCCAAAATTAAGGTTTCGTTAGAAAACGATTTATTAGGTCATTTATGAACTATAAGGGGGGAAATATATTGAGAATTGAGAGAGTTATGAAAGAAATACTTTACCTCTTCAAATATCAACAATTTGAGGATGCCTATGAAGTCCGGCACCAAATCGTGATAAACCAGAGCTCCAAAGAGGGGATAGAGAGTTCAGACGCACTTTTGGGTTCAATGGGCTTGGGTGATACTTGGAATAACCGAAAAATACCAAACATTCAATAAGTTATAATAAAAACGAAATTCATTTTTAAAACAGGAATTTAGTTTTCAGGTAGGACCAAACCCTTAGATAAAAACAAAATAAACCTTGGTTATGGATTTCTAAAGGCACAAATTGACTTGTTGGTGTTAATAGTTTAGTTTAGGCCATATAGGAATTTGAATGGATGAAAAATTTTGACAAATGAAAATGTTATAAAAGAAACAAAATTTATTTTTCAATCTGGAATTGGACTCACGGTTTGACCAAATTCATGAAAACTCATCCATTCCTCCATAAAATTGAGGGAAACCCCAAAAACAAAGAAAGGATGTGAATTAAATGAAAAATACCTTTAAAATATTTCATGTATGTGACATGTGTCGGTTTTTTGATGACATTGCAGAGGGTTTATCAGTAGGTGGCTGAGGAAGGAGTCGAAGAATAAAGAGGGTCGTCGGTGTTCTTCACATTCTTCGCATTCATCGCGTTCTTCGAGTTCTTCACATTCTGAGTTGGGAGTTATTCTCCCTATCATTCCTCTAAAATCCTCCACCAAAATGAATATTATTCCAAGGAAAATAATATGAGGGTTTTTCTATTATTACGTTGGCACATAATTCAAATTTGATGAATTAAATGAGTGGGCTCCACCAAATTAAATTTGTGAGAGGTGTCACATTTAATTAGGTGGATGGAAAGAGGATCTCCCTCATTAAAGAGGGAGGGGTGGGAGGTTTTATCCTCCATCATCAATATGGGTAGGGTGGTCCCCACCCCTACCATTTAATACGTAGGTTATGCGGCTTGGGTGGTCCCCACCTCAATTATCCTCCTATGGGAGGTTATGCTCGGGTGGGACCCACCACCCTAAACTTTCATGGGAGGTTAGGGTGTGGAGGTCCCACAAGAAATTCCAAAGGTATAGTTTTAACCAACACACTCAACACATGGAAGCATAAAAATAAAATAAAGTATTGTACTTTATTTTATTATTTTTTATAAAAATCCAAAAACTAACATTTATTCCTGACCAACTGTCATCGAGGTGAAAGTATTCTTAAGTGAAAAATGGTGATATGAGTTCGACGGTGCCCTCCGATATCAGTTCTGAGCACTGGTTCAAAAGTTATAAAATCTTGTTCATATGTTTTCTGAACGTACCTGAACAAAACTTCAGAAATTGATTCTGAGCACACCAGGCCTTGGAATCAAGCGCCGTAAAATTTTGCGGACTCGTAAAAATCCAATGTATTTACAAGAAAAAACTTCCACAGAATTTCCAGGCCTTTACATTCTCCCCACCTCAGGGATTTACGTCTCTATAAGCCACAACTCACACTAAGGGAACAAATGGGGATACTGAGCACGCATATGAGCCTCTCGCACCCATGTGCTCTCCTGGAGGTTCATGTGCTGCCAACGAACATGCACCAGAGGTATCGACCATTCGTGCCGGACCCGCTCTTGTCAATACTCAATCTCCACTGGAACCACCATGAAGGTCAACCCATCGTCGATGTCTAGCTCCCCATAGTCGATGATGTGAGAAGGGTCATACATGTACCTCATCAGCTGAGATACGTGGAAGACGTCACATACCCAGTGTAATTGAGTTGGAAGAGCTAGGCAGTAAGCCACCTTTCCTACTCTACTGAGGACTTGGAAGGGTCCGATGACCCTCGGAGATAACTTTCTACCTTTGCCAAATCTCTGTAGACCTCGTCGAGGTGAGACCCGTTGGAAGACGTGGTCGCCATCCTCGAACTCTAGGGGTCTCCGTCTCCTGTCAGCATACGACATCTGTCTACTTTGTGCAGTCTTAATCCACTCCTGGATGATCTGCACTTTCTCCATGGTAGCCTGTAAAATCTCTGTTCCCACAAGTACTAACTCCCCAGGGTCTGTCCAGCACAGGGGTGATCTGCACGGTTTCTCGTACAATGCCTCAAAAGGTGTCATCCCTATAGTGGAGTGATAACAATTATTGTGGGAAAACTCCACCAATTGTAAGTGATCCTCCCAGCTGCAACTGAAGTCGAGGACGCATGCACGGAGCATGTACTCAAGGGTCTGAATGGTCCTTTCAGTCTGGTCATCTTTCTGAGGATGGAAAGTAGTGCTTAGGTGTAGCTGCGTCCCAAAAGCCTCCTGCAACCCATTCCATAGCTGGGAAGTAAACCGCGTGTCACAGTCGGAGACTATAAAAGTAGGTACTCCATGAAAACACACAATATTATGTACATAGAGGCATCCCAATATCTCTACTGAGCCCTAATCTATGATCGATAGGAAGTGGGATGACTTGGTGAGTCGGTTGACAAATACCCAAATTGAATTGTGACTCCTGGATGTACGTGGAAGACCCATCACGAAGTCCATGGATATCCCATCCCACTTCCACTATGGGACCTCTAAGGGATGAGCCAAACCTGCTGGTACCTGGTTCTTTGCCTTCACTTACTAACAAGTGAGGCATCAATGGACATACTCCGCTATCGCCTTCTTGATACCTGGCCACCAGTGCTGTTGTCAGATGTCCTGATACATCTTCACCACTCTTGGATGTACCACAAGAGGGGAAGTGTGGAACTCCCTCAACACTTACTCCTGAAGTGCTACTTCTACCATAGTACATTCTCTGAAGGGAATGACATGCTCCCCACCTTCATAAAATCCATCAGGTGCTCGCCCTGTGGATATCTGATCATGTCGTGTCTCGCAGTCATCGTCCCCATGCTGCGCTTCCCTGATTCGCTAAAGGAGTGGGGGAGTGATCGTAAGAGACTGTAGGAATGATGCTCCATCCCTATCCACAAAGGATATCTGTAAAGCAGCCAGCTACTCTATCACCTCTCCCAGCAGCTATATACCAGATCTCCTTCTGAGTGCATCTGCTACAATGATCCCCTTCCTAGGAGTATAGACTATCTCAAAGTCATAGTCCTGGAGGAACTCGATCCATCATCTCTATCTCATGTTCAGGTCCTTCTGAGAGAATATATACCTGAGACTCTTGTGATCAGAGTACATGGTAAAACATTCACCCATAAGATAGTTCTGCAACATCATTAATGTGAAAACCACTACTGCTAACTCCAGGTCATGGGTAGCATAGTTTTGTTCATGTAGTCTCAGCTGCTGAGAACCATATGTGATCACTACTCGCTCCTACATCAGAACACACCCAAGTCTGGTCCTTGATGCATCGCAGTAAACTACTTACCCTATGCCTTCCTCTAGAAGTCTCAACATGGGGGGCACTAGTCAGCCTCTGCCTCAGCTCCTAAAAGCTCTGCTGGCATCTCTCCAACCACACGAAGGGTTGTCCCTTTTTCGTCAAGGTTGATAGTGGTGTTGCAACTTTGGACAAGTCTGGAATGAATCTCCAACAGTATCCATCCAATCATAGGAAACTTTGTACCTTTGTCACACTCCTGGGTGGCTCCCAAGAAAGTATTTACTAAATCTTCACTAGATCCACTACAACTCCAGCCTCTGAGATGACATGTCCCAAGATGTAATCCTCTCAAATCCAGAACTGGCACTTCGAGAGCTTACCATAAAGATGGTTCTCTCGGAGTGTGTACAGTACTACCTACAAATGGTAGGCATGATACTCCTCAGTAGTTGAGTAAATCAGAATGTCGTTGATGAAGACTACGACAAAGCGATCGAGGTAAGGCTGGAAGATCCTATTCATTAGACTCATGAACACTACTAGAGCATTGGATATACTGAAGGGCATAACCAAGAACTCGTAGTGGTTGTAACGACACCTGAAGGTCATCTTATACACATCCTCATCTCAAACTATGAGTTGGTGATAGCCTGATCTGAGGTCAATCTTCAAGAACCACCAAGATCCCTTTAGCTGATCAAAGAGGTCATCAATCCTCAAGAGTGGGTACTTGTTCTTTATAGTCACCTGGTTCAGGTGATGATATTTGACACAGAGCCTCAAGATCCCGTCCACCTTCTTGGAGAACAGAATCGGGGATGCCCAGGGAAAAACACTGGGCTGGATGAATCCCTTTCCCTACAAGTCCTCTAGTTGTACCCGCATCTCGCGAAGCTCAGTGGGAGCCATCTGATATTCTGTAGTAGATATGTTGTGCTGTCCTGGGGTACAAGTCTTTGTAGAATTCCTCCTCTCTACGAGGAGGTAGTCCTAGAACATCTTCTAAGAAAACATCTGTGTACTGTTCCACCACTATAGGATAAGTCGAACTCTCCACATCTTTTTCTCTGAGGGTAAGGCAAGACAACTAGTGAGTGATCGGCCGCACCCGCCTCTGAGTAAGTCTATCATGTGCTGAAAAGGTTCCCTTCTCGCTGGTGAAGGTAAACCTAGTCCCATCCCTGTGGACACACCACAATTTTCGCCTAATATAGTCAATCAGGGCATGAACTGTAGATAACCAGTCCATACCTAAGATGACATCGTAAGGCCTCAACGCCACTACTAGGAGATCCCATCTGAATCTCTTGCCTCCTAGATTAAGCTCGTACTGCCGACACTAGTGTGTAATCATCGAATCAGCTCTCGTAGGACTCTCTAGATGTATGGATCAAACTAATGGCTCCTTCGGAATCTCCGATGTCCGAACAAGGGATGTGGCAATGAAAGAGTTACTGGAATCTCTATCTATAAGAACTGCATAAAAGCTGGAATAGTCACAGATCATTCATAAAATCATCTCTTGAGAACCGTGATCATAGGGCCTAGCTACCTGAATCTGTGCTCTCCCCTGTCCGCCCACTCCCTGCAGTTGGGGTGGACCTCCTCGTGGTGGTGGCGGTAGCCCCTCAAAACATCGTCCACCACCAGCTGCATGTCCATCTCCTATGCCATGTCTGCCTCCTCCCTGCAGACTGCCTCGATCGAACCTCTGCCTCTGCCTGGGAGGTCCCTCAACTGTCAGTTTATCTTCAGTGTGGTGGGTCAGACACTCACGAGCCATGTGACCATGTCAGCCGCATGACTAACACTACCCGCCCCTGGTAGGTCTGTCTCCACCCTGGGTGCCTTGAACATCTGATCCTGAGTCATGCGGTCGACAACCTATAGGTCTGGTCCTCTTGGACCTCTGCATCAACTGTCTACTACCAGCTGTAGAAGACTCTACTGCATGTTGGCTAGTGGTGGGTCTCGTTGTTGGATACTGCTCAACAAAGAAACTCCCCACTACGAGGGCTCGCTCCAACTCCCCAGTCTGTGTCAGGATTCTATGTGATATCATCGGAGCTCTGATATCTCGCCTGAGTCCCTGATCAAAGGTTTGGGCCCCAATGAATGGGTCTCGTCCCATATCATTGGAGTAGCGCGAGAGGTTAGTGAACCTCGTTGAGTACAACACCACCATCATGCTACCTTATCGTAGATACAATAGCTCCATTATCTGCACCGCATGAAGGTTGGATGGTACAATCTCCTCCAGGAAAAGTATCTCAAAGTCTGACCAGAGTAGAAGTATCACAAAGGATTGCCACGTCATAGGGGTCTCAATGAAACAGACGACACGTCAATCGGACACTCGGTCTGTGAGTTATTAGCCTTTTAGTCCTGGGGGCCCAGTTGGATTTGTGTACGAACCAACCCCATTGTATCTCAACTATTCCTTGAACTCTAGTGGGTATATTCAAAGGGACTGTCTCTCATCATGATTACCAGCGCCGCTGACAGCTTGTCAAACGGACGTCCGATGCCACAGATATAGCCAAAGTAAGCAAAGGGTCTGTAATGGGTTCAGGTCCGGTCCGACCCTGTCGGACCGACTCAGTCCAACCCTGTCTGGGCCGACCCAGCCTGAGTTGACCCGGTTAGATTTGCTAGGTCCTACCCGGACCGTTGGGTGGGTCACCCCATTATGTTAGGCCCGGTCTTCTGGGCCCGGCCCAGCGGACTGAATGGGCGGATCGGCCCGAATGCCGCAATGTAGGCAGCTCGGCCCGAAGGCCAGGGCCGGTTCGACCAACGCCACAAGGGACGTGGCCCGGGTGGTCAGCATCTGGTAGACCACCGGGAAAGTTTCGCGGGGCACGGGCAGGCCGGCTGGATGTCGGGCAGGTCACAGGTGTGCTAGGCAGGGTGTCGGGGCATCGGGCAGCGCGCCGGGGTAGCGTGCTGGTGCGTGGGCAGTATGCCGGGGGCGCTGGGCAGGCTGCAGAAGAGGGCCTCGGGGACGCCGGTCAGGCCGTCGGGGAACCAGGTAGCACACTGGGGTAGTGCGCTGGGGCATGGGCAAGGCTCTAGGCAGGTCGCGGTAGGGGGTCGTGGGGGCACCGTGCAGGGTGCCGGGCAGTGAGTCGGGGTATCGTGCTGAGGCGCGGGCAGCGTGCCAGGGATCCTGGTAGGCCACGTCAGGGGGACGTGGGGATGCTAGGAAAGGCGTCGGGAAGGCCATGCGGGGTGCGGATCCATGCGGGCAGGCGGCACTACGGCACCGGGCAGGGCGTCGGCGGGGCCGCGAGGGTGGCACGATCCGTGGAGGCCACAGGTTGTGCGGCCTTTGTTCTTCGTCTTCGTCACCATCACCTCATTGCCATGTCATTGTGGAGTCATCACAAAAAGATCAACGAAGGGGTTGGACTATGTTGGTTTGGCCCCCACCCTCTGCATTTAGGGTGGTAGCAATAGGTTCTCATGAATGGAACACATCACCCAACCCGCAAAAGTTAAACATCAATGTTCTTCTTTTAAGGAAGGAAGAACATGGTACTTTAAAGGAAAAAACCCCTACCTTTTGATTCATGACTCGACACTCATCATTTGTTGACAGAGTCATGAAAGGTAGTCATAGGAGACTGTCATTCATCACGTCCGCCGCACATCCTCAATTCCGAGCTACGTTGGTTAATTGATGACGTTGCAGAGGGTTGATCGGTAGGTTGTCATGGAAGGAGTCGAAGAAGAAAGAGTGTCGCCGACATTCTTCGTGTTCTTCACATTCTTCATTGGGAGCTTTTCTCCCTAGATTTCCTCTCAAAGCCTCCACCAAAAAGAAGATTATGCCATTGAAAATAACAGGAGGGTTTTTATATTATTACATTGGCCCATAATTCAAATTTGATGAATTAAATGAGTGGGCTCCACCGAATTAAATTCATGAGAGATGTCACATTTAATTAGGTGGATGGAAAGAGGCTATCCCTCAATAAAGAGGGAGGGGTGGGAGGATTTATCCTCCATCATCAATATGGGTCGGGTGGTCCCCACCCCTATCATTTAATAGGGAGGTTATGCAGCTCATGTGGTCCCCACATCAATTATACTCCCATGGTAGGTTATGCTTGGGTGTTCCCCACCACCATAACCTCTCATGGGAGGTTAGGGTGTGGCGATCCCACCACCAACTCCTATGGGATGGTTTTAACCAAACCACTCAACACATGGAATCTTAAAAATAAAATAAAGTGTTGTACTTTATTTTATTTTATTTTATAAAAATCCAAAAACTAACTTTTATTCCTAACCAACTCAGGTTGAGGTGAATGTATTCTTAAGTGAAAACTATCACTGTGAGTTCGACGGTGCCCTCAGATTTCCGTTCTGAGCACCAGTTAAAAAGTTATAAAATCCCACTCGTATGTTTACTAAACGTACCCGAACAAAACATCAGAAATTGATTTCGGGCACACCGGGCCATGGAATCAAGAATCATAAAATTTTGCGGACTTATAAAAATCCCATGTAGTCAAGAAAAAAAATTCCACAGAATTTCCTGGTCCTTACAAAAACGTTCTCTGATACCAACTATAAGGCCCTGACCTTAAACATTACATAATCAAGAGTTAAGTCCTGAATTCACATTGAGAATCTATTCAGGTTTATATTTTAAGAGATTTGGGACATAAATATTAAGTTACATTTCAAAAATTACAAAGTATACACTTCTATTTGGTTTCCATTTTTTTCATAAAATTAAAAAACTAAAAAAAGAAACATGTCTAGTTCCATGTTTTAAACAGCATGACTTTACCATGATCTCATCCTTGACCCAATTCAACATTAAGTCATGTGAAAAACATTTCAAAACATAGGATGAGAATAAATATCCTTGTAAGGGTTATAGAATAATGAAAGAAAACATTAGTCCATCAATTCATACAAAACATAATCTCTTTAACATACCTCATGAAGTCATAAGATTTATGAATAACACACAATAGTCATAAATCATAATGTTAACTTATGGCATACATAACATACTTACATTGTATCTCTCACAACTACATAGGACTTTATGTTTGGAATACACATCACAGTATATTCTTTAAATCTCTTAGGAGAAACATTAATGTTTACCTCTGTCACGTTAGTCAATGAATTGGAGAGCAATCTCAGGCTCACCTGCCCTAGGTTTATCACGGAACCACCCATATATGTAAACAATGCCCAAGAACCATAACATATTCATAAACCAAAAAACAACCATAAAGTAAAGATGAAATTTCCATATTGAAATCACAATATATCATTTCATGATATTTACATAATCAATGATTTATCAAACCTTTTTCAATACCATTTTAAACATTTAATAAAGTGATTTTTGTATCCATGTGTCTCATACCACATTGAAGATTTTAAAAGAAATTTTAATTTAAAAACATTAATTTCCATATAAATAAATCCTTAAAACCATTTTAAAATGTGGACATTAATGAGAAATATTTAGAAGATTAAATATTGAAAACATTTAAAATGATATTTTAGTTAGAGAGTTCATAACCAAATGAGAGACGCTTGAATACAAATAATTTAGGAATAAAATTAAAAAAATCTTATAATATCCTTAGAATAAAGAGATTCATGATATAATATGTGAAATTTTAGTATATACACCATATATAAGTTAATTGGTGTATAACAACAAATAAGTTTCAATGGAATGTAAATTGAGACAAAGTCCCTTGCAAAGATTATATCCTTAGATTAAGGACAAATAAATAACAAAAATATGCATGAAAAATAACAATACACACAATATAAGTGGATAATAAGTGCAATAAAATCATAGGTCATTCACACATATTCATATAATGACATCATCAAGAAGTAGACGTTTAACCCAATGAATTTAAATTGGGTTAATAAGTTCTTTTACAAAAATTTGACACCCTAACAACGTCACATTAAAATTCAGAAAATGAGTTGATGAGATATGAAATTTTTTCTCATCACATGGACATAAAATTTACAACAATAATGATATATAAGAACATATCCCAAAATATAAAAATCGAAATTTAAAATATATAAAAGAAGTCTTTATCAAAAACTAAACGGTGAAAGGTTCCCTTACCGATTTGGTAACTTAAGAAACATAAACCACATGAAAGAAGGATCATACAATGAAGATGTAAATACTAATAAATTAAATTATATTACACAATTACTAAAATAATGTAATGTAAAAACACCACACCAAAGGAAATAGTATAAAATATAGCATGAATCTCACAGGAATAAAAAGTAAGATGAAAACCCCTTACCGCATGTCCAACTTGACTCGTGTGTTCCTTGTTCTTCCTGAATAATAAACATAAGTTAATTTCTACTTGCTTTATAACCTTTTTCATGTTTATTATTCCTTTTATATCACTTATTACATTACTATAATAATTATTAATTATTTTAGTTCATATCGGATATTTTGTCGATGTTCAGGACTTGAGTAAAAAATGAACTTGTTATAATTACAAAATGTCCATGTGGTCAAAAGTACATGGTCTCCAGAATTATATTCATGACTTAGATATCATATAAATAATATATAGATAGTATATATTTATTTATAATAGTCCATAACATTTGGACATAAGAAATGAAATGCACTGTTCGTGGAGACGGTAAGCCTTACGTATGCATGAAAGCTAATTTCATATATTTTTCATTTTTAAAGAAATGAAAACTAAATTATATATAGGAATATTATAATTATATTATAATATATATGTTATATATTTTACATAATTTCATAAATTTCATCCTTTATATGTTCCATGTATTGAATGAATGAGTCATATCACTTGTAGGGAGCGGTAGTCCGCACTTCCTCAAATGAAATTATCGTATTTACCCATAATGGAAACCATAAAGGTATGATATAAATGAAAAATAAATAAGCATAGAGAAAATATAAATATCATATATATTTATATATTTATATATTTATATATTTATATATATAAAATATAAGTATAGTTCCATCATAATGGCCACCATGAGAGGAGGTAGGATATATTTGATCAATCATTGTTTCATGAGGCAGTAGTTCATCATCCACAAAAATAGTATGTTTTGAATGTATTAGATGGAGGACTGTGGAAGTTTAGTGCTAATATTTCAAATAAATAATCCTAGTACATTGGGGATAATTTTTTTGTTAAAAATAATTTAATAAAAATGGTTTAGGGGTCGAAGAATGAAAATAAAAGAAAAGAACTTGAGAGAAGACATTTCCTTTAAATTGGGTAACTCCCTTTAGTTTGAACCAAAAGGATTTCTTGATGTTCTTTCCACCTAAGGTAATGCATATAGGATTAATATAGGGATATTTATATCTTATTTGGGCATATTTTGGATGATCCAAGGGGGATTGAGAGGTGTGAGTATGGGTTAGAGGGTATGGCTTTTTATAAGGGGGAAGAGGGGCTCTTTAGAAACGTTCGAAAATATTATTTTATTATATAATGATTTTCGGTTTCTAAAAGTCAAAAAATTCTTTAATTCAAAGATAAGATGTATATAATTCGGAATAAAATCATCCAATAATAATTGGACAGTTTTTTGATATTTTTTTAATCCTTATATTTTCTATTTAACCTTTTATTAACTTATTTAACTTTTACCAGGTCATCTTATATATTCATACTATATGTTTAATATATTTACAATAAAATTAAAAGCTACCAAAAATTGATCGTTAATGACATTTTTAGCATCATATATGTCATTTGGAAGAATATTTTATTTTTAAGAGAATTTAATAATTTAATAAAATTTTTATTGATTTAAAAACACTTTTATATCAATTTTAAAACTATTCATATCATTACTTTTAAAAAAATACAAACCAACGTGATTCTTTCTAAAAACCTTCATTAATTCAAAGATAAAAAGTCAAAATAATCAATAAAATTAGTTTATGGAATAAAAAGGATCAAAATAAATTTATTTTAATATTTATAATACCATTTATTTGAATCTTTTATTAATGAAACAATTACTGCATCACCATTGTGTCATAATTAAATTTTTCTATTTAAGGTCTAAAATTTATAAATAAAATACCATAATGTAGGAAAACGTTTTATATTTTCGGCTAATTTTTATAGTCGAATTGATAACTTATATAACACCATATATAAATTGTTTTAGTAAAAAAATTCATGTTTATGTTTTTTCCTTACATTAAATTAATTAATATAAAGTGTGATTATCACTACCAAGTGGCTCCATGGGGTCCCAAAATCGACCCAAGGTTGACCATGGTAGGATATGTATTATAACATATGTTTATTAAATGTATCTGTAATTTAATATTATAATAATAATATTTTTCACCCTTATTTACCAGATTTACCATCTAACCATGGTAAATAAAATATTTAGTGAAGTAAATATTCATAATGTCTAAAAATAAAAGTTGGATATTTACACAATTTTTACCTCCATATTCCAAATATGGAATCCATTTTTACAAATTCAAAACAAAAAAGTGGAAGAAATTAATTTTAAATTAATTCCCATTGTAAAAAAAGCGTGTTTTTAAGAAATAATAACTATCAAAAAATTTACCTTTGTTTATGTCCAAATTAAGGGTGAAATTACATAAGATGAAAAAATTTGGATTAAATGGTAAAAATATAATCCAATTAAAATAACAATATAACTATATAAATAAATTATATTAAAAGGCAGTTTTGAATTAAAATGCAGTATTTTTTACTGTTCATTAAAAAATGAACATTATCAGAAAAATACCAAAATATCATCCAAAGTAAATTTTTATGTCCCAATTCAAAATGATAATATTATTTTTTCAAATAAAATATATAAATGGGAAAAAACTATATTTAAAAAGTGTTTTCCATCAAAATGTGGAAAATCAATATTTTAAAGAATATTATAGTGTTTATGATTAAAATTGGATTCAATCACATTTTTAGCATCTAAATTTTATTTGATAAATTTAAAAACATTTAACAAACATGTATAATCATATTTTAGTTAGATATGTTCATTCCTTCCAATACAATGGCTATGAGTTAATAAACATTTAAAATAATAATAATATTATATTATTTTTCGGTATAACTCAATGTTGTGTACAACGTAAGATTTCAAAGAAAATCTTTGTTTTGTGTTGCGTAAACCAATAAACATAAAATCCCCTTTAAAAAAATTAATATTTTATTCACAAATATTAATAAATATGAAAATTTAATATTTTTTATTTACCTAGGATGTTAAACATCAATTACCATATATTAACCGTTTTAGTCCATTTATCACTTCAAAATTATTTCCCCAATTATGCGCTACAAGTATAATTCTTGTCTCAGAAGGAAAAGCCACTTTATCACATTCAACCCTTTAAAAATACCCAATAATTCCCATTAATTTAACCAATCATCATATTCATCCATTTTCCATTCAATTAACCTCTTACAAGTTCACCATATAATATGCACTAATCCTTTTAGGTATTTCTAACCAAAGTTCATTAAACAATTGACTTAACCTCATTCAAACCAATTCTCCCATTTTCATGTTATTCCAAACAACCCCTTATTCGTATAACACCCAAGTCGAAGCAATCATCATTTCATTTAAAAATTAGTAAACCATTAAAACATGTTCATTGTGGTTTCCACATTATTACTGAGAAACCCTTCACTTAACATTACCCCATTATAGGTCCATAAAATTTGACGCACCCCATGGGTAGCCCTAAAATGGTTAAGTCATCATATATGAATTCCATTGGGATTTATAGGGTTTAAATCGGTAACTTAGACACCCCTAGTGATCAATCAATCTAACGGAACCATGAACACAATTAGGGAAAAAAGAACACAAGATTCCATGAACAAATCAAAAATAAAAATTATGGGATAATACTTATAAAATACCAACCATGAATTTGACGATGAGAGCACTCTTAATCAAGGTCATGGACCCGTATTCAAACACCCCTTGAATCACCAATCTAGTTTCACTGAAAATGGATGGTTTTAGGTCTTCAAAATGAGATTTTAGAAACTACGAATCATAATCTGAAAAAGAGAAGAAAGAGGATAATTACACTTTCTCAGGTCTTCAATCTACAACCAACGGTGATCCAAATGGCCATGAATAGAAAGATAACCACCATTAAGAATATAGGTTCATCCAAGAACATCACTATAGTTTCATGGGGTAGAATGTAAAATAATCTCGTGTTGGCGGTTTAGAATCTTGGAATGGAATTTTTGTAATTTTCTTAAAAATACTAGGTCGCACGGTTTACCTATAAGTTTGAAAAATCATGAAAAATTTGTGCATGATACACTATCTGAAAAAAACCTCTTCGCATGGTTTCCTGGGGATTCCACATGGTAATATTAATCATGTTCCAGTCATGTGTTAGCCTCTATACCTGGATACATGGTTACCTGGGATACTCTGCACGGTTTTCACTAACCATGCACAAACTATGCAACATGTCAAGAAAACTCCCCCCTTATTTTTTCAAATCCCCAAAACACCCTAGTGCCACCTCATGAACTTGGGAAACAATTATTTGACCAAAATAAGGGACATAATATAAAACTAAAACTAAAACATACCTTATGAAAAGCTATGATCTTATAACCTCCCCACATTATAATGGCTCATCCTCAAGCCACTCTTCGAAGAACCACTAAGCTTCCATAACTATAGATCATTCCACTAGTCCTACCCATCAATTCCTATATTCCATGTTTGTGGTTTTACATCACAATTCCCACCGAACACGGATCAAGGATAGTGACTTGTCCCACAAGTCTTCCCCACCACAACCATAACATGAACCGAAAACTCTTCAAGGATGCCTCAACATTAACCATACCCAACCACTAGAACATCACAGAGAAAACATAGACAATATTTAATGACTCACTACATAGGGGAAAATTGAAAATAACATCACATCATATGTAACATCCCAGGTAAATAAAGAATATTACTTTTTCATATTTATTGATATTTGTGAAATAAAATATTAATATTACATTAAAGGGAACCTTATGCTCGATGGCATACCCAATACACAATAATGAGTTTCATTGAAATCATATGTTGCACTCTAATAATAAAATAATATTATTTTAAATGGTAGTTAATGCCTAGCCGTTGTAATGGTGGGAATGAATAGAACTAACTACAAAATTATTATATATGTTTGTCAAATTTTTTTTACTTTTATCCAATAAATGTTAAAGGCTTAAAATTCGAATGAATCCAATATTAAGCCTAAATATTCAAATATTCTTTAAAAGGCCGATTAACCACCATTTGATGGAGAACCCTTTTTAAATCCAATTTTTTAAAATTTTATATGTTATATTGGACCAAATATAATCTTTCTTTAGAATTTGGACATCAAAATTTACTTTGTGTAAATTTTTGTTATTTTTCCGATAAAGATCATTTTTAGTGAAAATGTTGTATTTTAATTGAAAACATCCTTTTAATATGATTTATTTTTATGGATATATTATCTTTTTAATTGTGTTTAAAGTGTAGTTAGAATATATTTTTACAATTTAATCTAATGGAAATCATTGTAATTAATTTTACTTTGAAATTGGACTTAAACTAGTGTCAATCTTTTGATATATTTTGTTTCTTATAGACGCGCTATTTGTTTTGACAACAGGATTTAATTATTAAATTTATTAATTCAGCTTATATGTTTTGAATTTTTCCAAATAGACATCATTTTTTAATTCGGAATATCAAATATATATTAGGGGTAATTTTTGGTATTTTTCTAAAAAACATCAATTTTTGATTAATAGTGAAACCACTAAGTGGTAGTTAAAAACTGATTTTTCATTTAAATGAAATTTTACCATCTCTGTGATTTGAATTTCAAAATTCTGACATACATGGTTGTAATTAGGATGTAAAATGTGGTTCAATGGGATGAAAATAATTTTTGGTGAATTGTAACTTTTAAGTTTTATTAATCGCGATTAAAGGTAATTAGTGTAAATTAAGGTAAATATAATGTCATAATAATATGAAATGACCATGACACATGTCCCACACTTATTGGATGAGTCATGGAAGACCATCAAAATACATGGGACAACTTGGGGACCCCATGGAGCCACGTGGGTAAGAAAATTACAATAGTAAATTTTTATTTAAAGTTAAAATAAAAATGTTACAAACATGTATTATTTTACTAAAACAGTTTTTACATGGGGTTATACATGCCATAGTTTTGACTATAAATACCCATTGGAAAGATAAGAATATTTCTTACATCATAGTATTTGTTTTATAATTTTTAGGCGTTAAGTAAATTTATTTATTTATGACACCATAATGATGCAGTGATTACCTCATTAATGAATGATTTAAATAAAATAAAACGATAATGTAAAATCATAGACATACACTTGTAAAAACCTATTGGTTGGATGTATTTAGAACCCTTATCACGTTATCCTTGAATTATATAATCTTTGGATCTTTGTTATCTGAAAATCATTTTATAATAAAGTAACTTTTCAAGACTTCCCAAGAGTGACCCTCCTCCCTCTTATAAAAGGCCCCCACCTCCACCTCCTTTCCCACACCTCTCAGGCCCTTGTCTCATCCAAAATCTGCACATTTTGCCTCTAAAAATCCCTCTCTTACTCCTAGAAGCCTCAAATTGGGCAGAAGTCTTTCCAAGGAAGCCTTTGAGCTCAAATCAAAAAGAGTTATCAGATTTGAAGGTAATGTCTTCTCTTATGTTCTTTTGTTTTATTTTGCTTCTCTAACCCCCTAAACTCTTTTTATTCTTTTATTTTGTAACAAAAACAATATCTTAAATATACTAGGACTCTGTTATGAGGAGTACTCGAGCTACACTCATACACACCTCCATCTAATGGTTGAAGAACATACTGTTTCTGTAGGTGGCGAATTACTGCCTCACGAAACGATGATTGTTCAATCTTCTTTTAACACCTATCATGGTGGCCATTAAGATTTCACTATATTAATATATGATATATAAATTATTTTTACGTATTTCTTATGCTTCTTTATTTTTAATTTATGACATACCTTTATGGTTTCCATAATGGGAAAACGCGATAATATCATTTTAGGAAGTGCGGACTATTTCCCCCTCAAAGTGATTTGAATCGTTAATACCATATGTGGGATGTATAAAGGATGTATCTAATGATGTTATATATTATATAATACTGAAATTATAATACAACTATGTATCATTATTTTTTTTATTCAATTAAAGTATGAAATATAAATGAAAGTAGCGTTCATGTGTACGTACGGCTTACCGTCTCCATGAACGGTACATTTCATTTCCAATCTCCAAATGTTATGTACTATTATAAGTACATATATATAATGGATATATATGTCACATATTACATCTAAATGATGTATATAATTCTAGAATTATAATATATATATCTCTCTCTCATTTAGTTTTAATTCCATTAATATGATAATGAAATGAAAGTAGCGTTCATGCGTACGTACGACTTATCGTCTCCATGAACGGTGCATTTCATTTTTTATCTCCAAATGTTATGGAATAGTATAAAATGAATATATACTGGATATATATTAAATTTAAATCATTAATACTATTCTGGAGAAGATGTACCTATAAATACATGGAAAATTCTTTTCCAACAAGTTCAATTTGTACTCATGTACCGAACATCGATAAAAACGTCTGATATAAGCTCACATTATTAACCAATTATTATAACATTATAATATGTGATATAAAATGAATAATAATATTTAAAGGAGGTCCTTAATCAATTATAAATCGACCGAAGTTTACTATCTACGAATATAAAGAAACGAACAAGGCAAGTCGTACTTGATGTAAGGGATCCTATCACTCTCTTTCTTTTTAAGTACTGTCTTTTATGTAACTTCTTTTACAATCATCTTTATTATGTTAGTGGATGCTATTTTATATTAATCTTACTATAATTTTTATGTTAATATGATAATAGAACCTATTTGATCTCATCAATACATTTTTGGATGTTTTAAGTGGCGGTGTTAGGCTGCCGAAATTTTGTAAGGGATTTTTTTTATCTGACTTTGTGTTCCCATGAGATTCGTGCTAAATTTGCCACTATTTACTTTTGTGTGGTGTATTTACTTTCCATGATTGTATTATTTTAGTAATATAATTTAATTTATGGGTATTTACATCTTCATTGTATGACCCTTCTTTCATGGGGTGTACGTTTTGAAAGTTAACAAAATCGGTAAGGGATCCTTTCACCCTCCTCTTTTTAAAAGAATTATTTTGTTAGGTATTTTAATTTAAATTTTCTTATGTTGGGATATGTTATTATATATCCTTATGTCTTTAAATTATATGTACAAGTGATTAGATACCATTTTTATCTCTCATCATCTCATTTTCTGAATTTTAAAATGACGTCGTTAGGCTGTCGAATTTATGTAAGGGAACTTCTTAACCCAATTTCAATTATTTGGGTTAAACCTATACTTCTTGATTATGTGATACTATAAATATGTGTGGATGACCTCTGATTGTTTTACACTTAATATCATCTTATATTGGGTGTATTTATTTTTGTCACACATAATTATGTAATTCATTTATCCTTAATCTAAGGATGCCAACTTTGTAAGGGACTCCATATCAATCTCATTTCATTGAGGCATATTTTATTCTAATACAATACTTTCTTTTGTACTCTATATAAAACACCTTTGACATTTCATTTCATTCAAAGGGAATATTCTTCTACGAATCGTTTTACTAAATGAAAAAAATGAATGTTTCTTTTAACGTATGCGGTGACAACGACCTTTTCCGCTGCCGCGAGTATTATTTGGTCTTTGGATTCCTCAACAAGCTGTAATGGTCTTAAAATAAAATTAATACCATATAATATTTTGTGTATTTTGGTATTGAAAATGGTTTTTATAATGTATTTGTTATGTAAATATATTTAAGTGATATATTGTGATCAAAATGTGGAAATGTTTTCTTTCCATTATATTTGTTATGTAACATGGACATTTGATTGGTGGTTATGTTATAAACCATATGACGGGTGGTGTCGTGAATACCAGGATGGGTGGTTACATTATAACCTCCAATTCATTGGGTATGGAAGTCAGTCGTATGGCTATTCCATGTAGTGATATGTGTGGAAGTTGACCATATGGTTATTCCATTTAAGTATGTTTATGTCCCAAGTTACCTTTATATGTTATGTGTTCTTTATATGGGTTTATGGTAATCTATTGGTTACAAAGGATAAGTATTGATCTTTTATTCAGTGAAGATTATTTACTACTTCATAAAGTTAAAACGTATTACATTGATAAATTATTCATGGTTTACTTGTTGTTTTGAAAAACTAACTGTTTTCCTTCTTTGTGTATCCTTTAATGGGCTTTTTATGCTCATCCCAAGTTTTTGAAATGTTCTCCATAGGAATTGAAGATTAATAGGTTCAAGTATGGGATCAAGGAAAGACATTCTATCTAAAACATGGAACTAGGCATGTTTCATTTTAAGAGTTTTTATTTTATGGAAACTTAGTAGAAGTGTATAATTTGTAATCTTTTGAGATGTAATAGTTATGTCCCAATTATATAAAATTATAAACCTGAAAATATCCTCTATGTGAATTATTCATTTAATTCATGATTATGTAATTCTTTAAGGTTGGGTCCTTACAGTTGTTATCAGAGTTTATTTTAGATAACTTTAGACGTTAGAGTGTTGTTTAATCATACGTGACAAGTTGTGTATAACCACAATGGGTTTTATATTATATAGAGTCATTGTTTTTTTGAAAGCTATAATTAGTTTGAGATAACTTGGATAAATATATCTTAGTGTTCATATTACTCATTATTATATGATTATTTTACTGATATGCTCACACTGACCATTTTGGTTTTAGTAAATGGTTGGAACTAGCATGCACCAAAGTAACAGTGGATGTGCAGGAAACTGTGACAGATTTCTGAGCAAGCAACTGAATTATATGGGAACTACAATGATAACTATTGTGTTTATCCTCAACCAACTATCTGGAGTCATGATTGGACACCTAAACCATGGTGATTTTTATAAGGCATCATATATGCGAGAAAAAAATCCCTACAGAAGTTCAGGTAATAATTATAAAGGTAAGTGTGTTCAAAAACCAATGTGTCAAAGATGTGGAAATAAAAACCTAGGAAAATGTTTCAAAGGGACAGAAAGATACTATATGTGTGGAAATGAAGGTCATAAAGCAAGAACCTGCCATGGAAAAAGGAATCATCCAGTTGAATTGAGGAAAGGGAAAGAATTTCTTTCTGAGGGATCAATTGAATGTTTTAAATATGGTTTGCATGGTCATTATGAAAACACATGTCCTATGAAGAAGTTTCAGGAATGGGATCACCAAGATCGTAAAAATATTCCTTTACCAATACCTAATGCCATTCCGATTGAGGACGAAGAAACTGACAATGACCAATCAAAGGTATGGATTATTTCTTAACATATGTTTTCTTATTTTGGAATATTAGGATATGATTCATGATTTTGTTTGTAAGAATGAAGTATTTCAGAATAAGTTGTAAAGGAATGGTTAATGGATCATTATGAATGTTGAATGAGTAAGAAGTCAACATATAATGGATTCAAGAGTTATGGTGAAATTCTTAAAAGTATTAAGTCTTTTTTGATGATGGGGTTACATCAGAAGACTTTTTATAGTATGTGTAACCCTGATGTTTGATATATGAAAATATTATTCATGGAATAGTTATATGTTCTTTTGTGGACATAGTTATAAAGAACCATTTGGGTTTATATGATCCTAACTTTTGAGGTAATTATGGGTTACTGTATGTTATGATGGAAAATGAAAGGCATGAGATAAAATTGAGGTTAAATTATGTTATCGTTAATTTTGATGAATTTATCTCTTTTTTGGAAATGTTTTGAGAATTATATAGTTTTTGAAAAGTACAACACGCAGACCGTGTGACAACCCATCGCATCAGACAAAGCTGTGGGAATTGAACCCAAAACCAAAGTGCGACTGGTATTTATCACCTACCACTGGACTACGTGAAGTCCCGGGTTAGTATGAAAAATTCTTTTTAGTTATATAATTTTATTAATCAAGAATAAGTTGAATTTGGGTTATTTAGGAAAATATTGACCTATCATGGAGGATATATGATTAGATAAATTAATTTTCAATATGAGACTTTAAGAGAAAATGATGTCATTTGGAGATAAATGTTAATTTTTACCTTGGAAGACTATGTGATTAAATCCTTAAAATATTTGGGTTTTATTCTTATTTTAGTTTACTTTGAATAATTTAATGGACAAATTGTTTATCGAATGGTCTTCATTGAACTTTGGGTTTTGTGGGACAATTTTTGGAGATTAACAATAGTTTTTTTTAAGGATTATTCTTTTGTGGATTACCTGATCTTGTTCTAACAATTTTGGTTTTGTTTAATGACTAAAGACATGGGAAATATATAGTTCTCTTTTGTGGATTAGGCTATTATCTATAAGTAGATTATAGAGCTCTTAATGTGAACAATTCATCCTAAATACTCGTCTTTTTGAGAAAAAAATGTGTTTGTGTAAGAAATCTAGTAAGAGATGAAAGTCTAAATGACAAGAAAGTATGTTTCCTTGTGATTTAGTTAAGCTCGTAAATAAATTCCTCAATGAAAAGTAACTTAAAACTAAAATGTTGTCTATTAAATTTTCCTACTAGGGAATCAAATACCATTTAACCTATCACAAGTTTTTGATTTTCTGGTGGTTAACTTTCTCCTAAATATGTTTCTATCACTCTCCATTAGAACATAACCCTTTGTTTTTTTCTTTCATATCCATGTTTTCATGGAATCCCAGTACATGTTGTCTCGGGTGACCTTGGTACTTTTCTTTATTTATTTTAAAGTGATAGTTTAATTTACTCCTTTTCTAATGTGGAGCTTTCAATGAAGTTTCCAAGCCCATTTTTAAAATTCCAAGGATGCAATTCCCAAAAGGGGGGAAGGATGTAACATCCCAGGTAAATAAATAATATTACTTTTTCATATTTATTATTATTTGTGAAATAAAATATTAATATTACTTTAAAGGGAATGCTATGCTCGATGGCGTACCCAATACACAACAATGAGTTTCTTTGAAATCTTACGCTGCACTCTAATAATAAAATAATATTATTTTAAATGGTAGTTAACGCCTAGCCTTTGTAACGGTGGGAATGAAGTGACCTAACTAAAAAATTATTATATATATTTTTCAAATATTTTTACTTTTTCCAATAAATTTTAGAGGCTTAAAATGCGAATGAATCCAATTTTAAGCGTAAATATTCGAATATTATTTAAAAGGTCGATTAAACGCCTTTTGATAGTAAACCCTTTTAAAATACACTTTTTGACAATTTTATATATTATATTGGACCAAATAAAATCCTTCTTTATAATCTGGACATCAAAATTTACTTTGTGTAAATTTTTGTTATTTTTCTGATAAAGATCATTTTTTTAAAATGTTGTATTTTAATTCAAAACCTCATTTTAATCTGATTTATTTATATGGATAGATTATCTTTTTAATTGGATTTAAAGTGTAGTTAGAATATATTTTTACCATTTAATCCAATGGTAATCATTGTAATTAATTTAACTTTGAAATTGGATTTAACTAGTGTCAATCTTTTGATATATTTTGTTTCTTAAAGGCACGCTATTTGTTTTGACAACGGGAATTAATTATTAAATTGATTAATTCAACGTATTTGTTTTGAATTTTGTAAAATAGAAATCATTTTTGAATTTGGAATATCAAATGTAGCTTAGGGGTAATTTTTGGTATTTTTCTGAAAAACATCAATTTTTTATGAATAATTAAACAACTAACTAGTAGTTAAAAAACTGATTTTTCGTTTAAATGAAATTTTTCCATCTTTGTGATTTGAATTTCAAAAATCTGACATACCTGGATGTCCTTAGGATATAAAATTTGGTTCAATGGGATGAAAATAATTTTTTGTGAATAGTAACTTTTATGTTTTATTAGTCGTGATTAAAGGTAATTAGTGTAATTTAAGGTAATGATAATGTTATAATAATATGAAATGACCTTGACACATGTCCTACCCTTATTGGATGAGTCATGGCCGACCAAGGAAATCCATGGGTCAACTTGGGGACCCCATGGAGCCACTTGGGTAGGAAAATTACCTTAATAAATTTTAATTTAATGTTAAAATAAAAATGTCACAAACATGTATTATTTTACTAAAACAATTTTTACATGGGGTTATACAAGTCATATTTTTTACTATAAATATCCATTCGAAAGATAAAAATATTTAATAAATCATAGTATTTGTTTTATAATTTTTAGACACTAAATAAATTAATTTATTTCTGACACCATGGTGATGTAGTGATTACCTCATTAATGAACGATTTAAATAAAATGAAAAGATAATGTAAAATCTAAGACATACACTTGTAAAAACCTATTGGGTGGATTGATTTCGAAACCTTATCACCTTATCCTTGAAATATATAATTTTTGGACCTTTGATATCCGAAAATAATTTTATAAAAAAGTATCTTTTCAAGACATTCCAAGAGTGCCCCTCCTCCCTCTTATAAAAGGCCCCCACCTCTACCTCCTCACCCTCACCTCTCAAGCCCTTGGTTCGACCAAAATCTGATCATTTTGTCTCTCCACATCCCTATATTACTCCTAGAATCTTCAAATTGGTTAGAATTCATTCCATGGATGCCTTTGAGATCAAATCAAAAAGATTTATCCGATTTGAAGGTAATGTCTTCTCTAATGTTCTTTTGTTTTATTTTGCTTATCCAACCCCCTAAACTCTTTTTATTCCTTTATTTTATAACAAAACTAGTATATTAAATATACTAGGATTTTTTATGAGTAGGATTTGAGCTAAACTAATACAAACCTCCATCTAATAGTTAAATAACATATTGTTTCTCTGGGTGGTGAATTACTGCCTCACGAAACGATGATTGTTCAATCTTCTTTTAACACCTCTCATGGTGGCCATTAAGATGTCACTGTATTTATATATGATATATTCATTATGTTTACATATTTATTATTCTTATTTATTTTTAACTTATTCCATACCTTTGTGGTTTCCATAATGGGTAAACGCGATAATTTCATTTTAGGAAGTGCGGACTATCGCCCCCTAAAAGTGATCAGAATCGTTAATACCATATGAGGGATGTATAAAGGATGAATTCAATGATTTTATATATTATATTATACAGTAATTATAATATAACTATGTATCATTATTTTTTTCATTCCATTAAAGTAATAAATAGAAATGAAAGTAGCGTTCATGCATACGTACGGCTTACTGTCTCCATGAACGGTACATTTCATTGCTTATCTACAAATGTTTTGTACTATTATAAGTACATATATATAATGTATATATATGTCATATATTACATCTAAATGATGGATATAATTCTGGGATTATAATATATATATATCTCTCTCATTTATTTTTAATTCCATTAATATGACAAAGAAATGAAAGTAGTGTTCATGCGTACGTACGGCCTAACGTCTCCATGAATGGTGAATTTCATTTTTTATCTCCAAATGTTATGGAATAGTATAAAATGAATATATACTGGATATATATGAAATTTAAATCATTAATACTATTCTAGAGATGATGTACCTATAACTTCATGGAAAATATTTTTCCAACAAGTTCAATTTTGACTCATGTATCGAACATCGTCAAAAACATCTGATATGAAATCACATTATTAACCAATTATTATAACATTATAATATGTGATATGAAATGAATAATAATATTTAAATGAGGTCCTTAAGAAATTATAAATTTACCAAAGTTTATTATTCAGTAATATAAAGAAACGAACAAGGCAAGTCGGACTTGAGGTAAGGGATTCTATCACTATCTTTCTTTTTAAGTACTCTCTTTTATGTCACTTATTTTAAGATAATCTTTCTTATGATGGGGGATGTTATTTTATATTCATATTACTATAATGATTATGTTAATATGATGAGATACACTATTTGATCTCATCAATCCATTTTTGGAAGTTTTAAGTGGCGTCGTTAGGCTGCCGAAATTTCGTAAGGGATTTTTTTATCTCACATTGTGTTCCCGTGAGATTCATGCTACATTTGCCACTATTTCATTTAGTGTGGTGTATTTACTGCCCATGATTGTATTCTTTGAGTACTATACTTTAATTTATGGGTATTTACATCTTCATTGTATGAACCTTCTTTCATGGGGTGTACGTTTTGAAAGTTACCCAAATCGATAAGGGAACCTTTCACCCTCCCCTTTTTAAAAGACTTATTTTGTTATGACTTTTAATTTACATATTATTATGTTGGGATATGTTATTATATATCTTTATTACTGTAAATTATATGTACAAGTGATTATATACCCTTTTTATCTCTCATCGTCTCATTTTATGATTTTTAAAATGACAATGTGAGGCTGTCGAATTTCTGTAAGGGAACTTCTTAGCCAAATTTCAATTCTTTGGGTTAAACCTATACTTCTTGATTATGTCATACTATAAATATGTGTGGATGACCTCTAATTGTTTTACACATAATATCATCTGATATTTGGTGTATTTATATTTTTCACACATAATTATCTAATTTATTTATCCTTAATCTAAGGATACCGACTTTGTAAGGGAATTCGTCTCAATCTCCTTTAATTGAGGAATATTTTGTTCTAATACAAGACATTATTTTGTACGTTGTATAAAGCTCCTTTGACTTTTCATTTCATTCAAAGGGAATCTTTTTCTACTAAGTGTTTTACTAAACGCAAAAAAAAGGAATTTTTATTTTAACGTACGTGGTGACAATGACCTTTTCGGTCAGTGCAAGTATTATTTGGTATTTGGATTCCTTAACAAGACGTAATCTTTTTAAAATGAAATAAATAACATATACTATTTTATGTATTTTGGTATTGAAAATGGTTTTTATAATGTATTTGTTATGTCAATATATTTAAGTGATATATTGTGATTGAAATGCGGAAATGTTTTCTTTCCATTACATTTGTTATGTACCATGGACATTTGACAGGTGGTTACGTGATAAACCATATGACGGGTGGTTCCGTGAATACCAGGATGGGTGGTTACGTTATAACCACCAATTAATTGGGTATGGAAGTCTGTCGTATGGCTATTCCATGTAGTGATATTTGTGGAAGTTGACTGTATGGTCATTCCATTTAAGTATGTTTATTTCCCAAGTTACCTTTATATGTTATGTGTTCTTTATATAGGTTTATGGTAATATTTTGGTTACAAAGGATATGTATGGATATTTTATTTAGTGAAGAGTATTTACTACTTCGTAAAGGTAAAATGTATTACTTTGATAAAGTATTCATGGTTTACTGGTTGTTTTGAAAAACTAACAGTTTTCCTTCTTTGTGTATCCTTTACTGGGCTTTTTATGCTAATCCAAATTTTTTGAAATGTTCTCCACAGGACATAAAGATGAATAGGGTCAAGGATAGGATAAAGGAAAGACATGCTATCTAAAACATGGAACTAGACATGTTTCTTTTTAAGAGTTTATAGTTTATGGAAACATAGTAGAGGTGTCTACTTTGTAATCTTTTGAGATGTAATTATTATGTCCTAATGCTGTAAAATTCTAAGCCTGAAAATATCCTCTATGTGAATTATTCATTTAATTCATGATTATGCAATGTTTTAAGGCCGATTCCTTACATCATAAGGTAAGAACCAATTGGAACCCCATCAGTCTAATCCTCCGCTCAAATCAAGACACAAATCACTTTGCATGATTTTCCGCTATTTTCCCCAACTCTAATGGTGAAAAAATTCAATATATCCCAAAGAAGAACACATGGTCCTTCCAAACACACTTCCCAACTGACATAGATTGACCACTATCAAGGAAATATCACATGAATCATAACTCAACATCCACATCACGTGACAAGCCCCAACTCATCGTGCCCAAACATCCATTGGGGAATTACCGTGCATTGGAATCAAGTTACACCACTGAAACCATTCAGGTTGAGATTCTTACACTATCCAATCAAGTACTAAAATAAAATCATCCTAACTAACATGTAACATCATTTCCAAAAAAGAACATGTTTCCACAACACGAACCCATAGTTGGGACATTCTTACCACACCCATTCAATTTTACCATCTCTGGTCAAACCGTCCTCGACTGGCTTGTACTATCGATCCAAATAAGATTTTTATTAAAAGGATAAATTTCATCAAGGACACACCAATGTTAGGGGGGATAAAATAGTGCAATAAGAGGTAATACCCTCTAATCATATTAACACCTTCTAGCCTTGAGCTGGTTGGATTGAGGAGACAAGTGTGGATAGATCTCGGATCTACCAATAAAGCAAGGTAATCTGCACCCTTATTTCCTTCTCACTATTTATGGGTCACCTGGATGTTATTATGGAATAGGTCTTTGAATTTCCTAACAATGTTGGAAATTGAGCAAGGGGTAGAGCGTTTACTGTGCATGGATTCCTAAATGATCAAAGAGTGAATCTCCTCCTAAGAAATGTCAATATTCTGTTGAGTACAGAGAGTAAGCCCGGTTAGCATGGCTTCTGGCTTGTCCTTGAATACCCACCTTCCACTGATGTTATCCTACCCTTTTCTCACCTTCCCAAGGTTCTTATAGACTTTAATCCTATCATTATCTTCCCATGCACCCACTGAGGTCATTCTATGAATTCTAATAGAATTCCATCATCACAACATTACATCCCTCAAGACCGTCATCTGGATTCACCCTCAGCATGACACCACATCACATGGTCAAGGTTTCCTCAACATCAAGATATTCTAAAACTAACCAAGTAAAAAAAATATTCAGCCTAAACTTGATCTTCATTAGATTTATATAACCCATCCTATCATACCACAACCTAATATCATATCCAACCACATCCTTCTATGACTTCATCGCAGACATAAAAAGTTTCACATGGTACCACCCTAAGCTCGAAGCCAACACTTGAATCATTAGTCACCACATCCAAGTCCCAAATTTCCACTATGTGGAACCTAAAATGAACCCCATAGGTTCTTCATTACCATCCCAATTCCACTATATCAACTCTATGTTCTCCTCTCCACTTCCAGGAATGACTTATCACTCCCCGCCTTAGTAGTGTTGTTAACATTGATATCCATAATGAATTCAAACCACAGTGTCTTTATAGTCGATCATAAGATGAACCCAAAAACATAGACATGGATATCTATCCTTTTACCCAAAAATTAAAATAACTTCTCCTAGTAACCATTCCCAGCTTCCATGAATGGCACCCATGGAAGTTTTTTCAATACTCTACCCATCCTGAGGACCTTACTCAAATCCATCAGGGGTGTACATCCCATTATCAAGCTCCACACATACTGTTTCCATGTGTGTAAACTCTAGGATGTCCCTAATCTAACCAAACAACTTCAAATCTCTCGACATAATTCCATTGATTCTCAAAGTAACTAGGACGATATTAAGATATTGGGTATGATTTTTACAATATGAGTTATGCTAAGACGTTTTCGAAGAACAGCACCACCAAATTATCTATTTTTATGTCGAACTATGCAACACCATTACCGGCCAAGGATCGCAGGCTCCCCTATCGAGCGCATCTCATCAACAATTAAACACCACTACTCTGTTGTGATCTCCAACCACGTATCATTATCGATCCATGGACAAATCTCCAAGTAGTAATGAACGAACATTTTAGGTGTAAAAAAATGAACCATACCACTTGAGTTCTTCCAATACATCCTTCATAGCTAGCAACAATCACAATGGTCTACCACACTAATCAAACCAATGGTCTCTCACAAATCAACCTTTACCAATCTATATCCCATATCCCGCCTACTTACCTAACCATGAATCATGGTTAGATTGCCTCATCAGCCATATGTTGGCCTTTCCATCTCACCAAATAACCAATCCATTCATACAAACATGTTCATCAACATGACCACCCTTGACTCTTCCACTCAAAAATGACTTTGAGCCCTCCATTAATCATCATCCAAATAGGTGAGTCAGACATCCATACAATACAACCCTTTGAAAAAAATCATTACCTCATATCACAAACACTACGGTGCCATTATGAATGAACCAGGCATAACTATACCATTTACTAAAATTTGTTGGTACTTTGTATGCATTGACACCACATCTGAAGAACCTTCTATGCTTTATATCCCCAGTTACCTACACTGTTGGGCTAACCTCCCATGAGGTCACCTTTAATTGTATGAAACATTCATCATGTAACCACAACTTGAGTGTCACCATTAACCTTCCCAGTTAGACCTATAGGTTAAACCCACACCATGCAACACACTGAGTTCCACTAAAAAATTCCAAAACATCTTCATGTGCGACACACAACCAAAACCACTAGAAACCCCATCCGACCTCTCTCATAGGTCACCATGACGGTTGAATGACACAAACTACCTATAATAGAGACAATACTAGGTAAATCCATTTTTCCTCTCTCTAAACCATACATATCATGAAAAAAATGAAGCAATTATCTTGAATGTCACTCTCACACCAGTTACAATGCACACTCTACTGAGCGAACAAAACAAAAATTTACGTTAGGTTACTAATGAATGGTGAACACATTCATCACCACAATAAGAAAAACAGCCTCTCTAGGAATCAAAATGCAACTCGAAAGGTCTCTACTCACATGGTCACTAAGACCCAAGAACCTTCCAAAGGGTCTTGCATGCACTCTGCACAGTCCTGAACCATAATATTTTCCACACCCACATTACTGAACAACACCTCACAACCAAACGGCCACAACCCTACCAAGGGTTCCCTAAACATACCACCTAGGCCATATCATAACCATAAAGTCATCACAATCCAAATCCAAAGTCTCAAACAATTTTACTCTCACTGATTGAAACTACACATACAAGGGTCAAACCAACAACCCAAATGATGCCCACCATTGAACAAAATCATTCTCTTTTTAAACATATCATTCACCTTAAGAACTGAATAATGACCAATAGGATTTAACTATAGGTGGAAAATATCTCACTCCATCAACCTTAAACAAAGGATTCTTCAAACTCTGTCGAAACAGTCATCATCACACTTAGAACACTACCCTTTACCATACCTACCATGTGTCATGGTTAACATGGGGTGACCAACTTACTTAACCAGAGCTCTTTTTTCAACACCTATTCAAACCAATTCTTCTATTAAAACATGATATTCTCCTCTTAATAACATTAACCATTTCACAACTTTTAAAATCATCATTTTAACTCATTTACACCATTCATTAGGAAAAATCCATTAACAATTTTACCATCATTATGCAATATTTTTATTTTAGACACTAAATCAACCATTAAATTTTTTCACAACCAAAATGTTAACCTAGACACAAAATTTCTTTATACATGATATTCATTAACTATTCATTTTCTTTATTTTCATTTACCTAGTTGAATTACCATTATTAGTCATCATTTCCATTTTATTTATCAAGGAAGTAAAATTTATTCTACTCTCTATGCTGCACACGCTCATCCTATGTGTGTTCCTATAATGATGCATGCCACCTATTTCCTTAGGTGGAAAAAATGATACATGAATGGACAACCTCATACTATTGTGGAAATGGGGGAAATTTCATAAATTAGTCAAATCACACAACATTTGCATCACCAAATGGTGAAATGTCATTAAACTATAATAACACACATAAAGAACAACAATTACCACCGAGGCTAACTTGGGTTTTCCCTCATACATAGGTTAGCTACTTCAAAGAATGAGCTCATTACCAAGCCCCGAAACAATCCAAATATCACATCTAGCAACCCCAAAAAAGTTTTAAAGAGAAAAGAACTCCTATAATACCAAATTGTAACCTCCACGACCCAAAATCCACTAAACTGGTTCCATGAGCCGAGTCATCACATGACCTCAATCGTGCCTCCCCTTACACTAGAGGTTTCCGACTAGCGGGGAGGGTCTAATGAGTCACGTGGGGTTATTATACCCCCTTTTCCATAGTAATCCAAAATATAACACAATATAAATATTGTAATAATATGATACAACTAAAAAACATACAAGTCAAACATCACCCAACTCAGTGAAATGCATAATTCAACATTAACCATGTCATGGTGTACTAGTAGTGAAAGTGAATAAAACAAAAAATAATGAAAACGGAAAAATCCCCAAATGGGTCTGAAATCTATGTATGGATCCTTCTCCATGTACATCCCAATCCTGACTCCACATCCAAGGATAGGTCCTTTTCCCTTTTTCCTAACATCCATCCAATGAATCTACTCGGGTACTCAATAGCATCCCAAGCAGGGTGTGAGTACAAAACTCAGTAGTCCACCACCAATCTTGACTACAAAATATCAAATATAATAGATAGTTCATGAAAATACAAAAAACAAATGGTATGTAAACATGGGATATTTCGGTTTCCATTAGTTAACAATGTTCATTTAATTCATGACTATAATTTATCCCAATTCCATTTCTTATACCAGTTGTACAACAAAATCAATTTTTTAAGACATGTTCTTTGGGTATGAATTTATGTCAAATCTACATGGGTCTAAGGAAATCAATAATTATGGATAGGAGAAATAATTCATGTACCTATCTCACTAGGGCTACAGATATCACATCAACACATTATCCTCACCTCAAAGCCTCTGTCCTGACGGAATGTAACCGGTAGGGGAATAGATGCTATGTCCCCTTCCCTAACCCATGCATTTAGGGGTCGGAGTTTTGAGCCTCACCTAACTTGGCCCATGAGCATATAACCCCATGTCAATACACCACTCTACCAAACAATGTGCACATGCTTATTTATCCAATCACCAATGCCATATTGTAACACAACCATGCATAAAAAATCTATTGGAGATCACAATACATAACAAGCAACAGGGGAATTAATACAATACTATATCCCATTAATTAATTTACTATTTACAATTTATATCCATTTTTCTATATTCCCATTCTCATGCCTTAACCCCTTAAGTGCATCCAACAACCCCTATTATTTATCCAATATTCATAAATTACAATATATTAACCCATTTAGACCATTTATCACTTCATAAGTATTTACTCACTTATGCACTATAAGTACAATTATTGTCTCACTAGGTACAACCACTTTATCACATTCAACCCTTTAGGAATACCCCATAATTACCATGAATAAACCCAATAAACATATTCATCCATTTTCCATTCCATTAACAATCATGACCGACTATCCTCAATATGAGGGAAGGGGTAGCAAAGTGTCACGCCGTTATTTGTTAAAGATGAATGACAAATAATGACCCCTGAGTCTTGACTTCAATAATACCCATAGTAGCGACTAGCACTAAGGGTATATAATCTCACAAAAAATGGGAAATAATTTCCCTTTTTAATGAAATCAGGATTGGGATACAATATTTTAAAAATCCCAAATAACACCAAAGATTTATATAAAGGAAACAAAATTACATCCCATGTATGATTTAAATGTAAAATTAGACAAAAGTACAAAAAAATAACTTAAACTAGTACCAAAAGAAATTGAATAATCAATAACACATCAAATAACCGGATGCCCAAGCTAGTAAACTCCATCATGGTCCTCAAATTCCTCCTAGAAACCTAAAAAAAATTATAGGTGTAGGGTGAAAATAAAAGTATACCCAGTAGAAAAACTAAAGCTACCCATGCACAAGTGGGGAAACATACTAATGCCCCTGTGAGAAAGAAGTAGAACCAAAAAGTACCTACCAAAGAATACTAACTAGACCAACCTCACCAAGGAACACTCACAAAATAATTCATGACAAGTAAGGTAGTATAATAAGCACATCGACATTTGGGTACCCTGCACCACTTTCCAACTAGTCAATTTCTCATTCCTAATGGCTAACGTCTTGATGCTAAAACTCTTCCAAATGCAGTCCCACTAACACAACTTGCTAGAACACACCTTGGCCTCAAACAGCACACTAACCCTGCCCATAGACTCTTGGGCCACAAAAACTATGCCTCTCACCCAAATACACTTGGGCCTCATCTCGAAGTCACTTGGGGAAACAAACGTGACCCGCAAACACCTGAGCCCAATGTCCACAACAAACCAGCCCGAAGGATCTTGGAATATGGTAATACTCTACCAATTACAGCCTACCCAAATATGCTCGAGTTTTATTAATAAAAAATAAGTTTAGATGAAGAAATTAAGAAACCATTCATTCATCATCCTGCCGGGATGTTGGGAAATAAAACCTCCCCCCATTAATGGGGGTGTTCAGCACATGGTTCTCAACAAGGATGGGGTGTTTATTGAAATCACAAGGAAATAAAATTTATAAATATATGAAAACAAACACTAAGCCCAAATTATAGGTCCCAAAACAAACATACAACCCACAAAGAACCACATTTTCTACTACCCCTATATCCACAACCACACAACCTCTAGTACCAAAGCATAACCCCAATGCCTTTTCATCTACTACATTCCATTCATTAATTAAGGGTTTCACTTTAGTTTACTCTAGTACAACCCATGGAAACTACCAAGAACAACACCGAACAAGGGAAGAGGTACTAAGATAAAGCATTCATATTTTAACACACATTCATAAAAAACAGTGAACAACCTACATATAGTCCCACTGAACACCCCCTTTTTCCAAAGACACTCGTCCAACAACTGCCAACTATTATTCTTTAATGTTATACTAGACAATCCTGCCCTTTCACCGAAACATACAGTCCCCCTACAAAAACAAACCCCATATGTAGTCACACTGCATAAGAAGTTCATAACCACACTTTAGTCCCACTTCCCAACATCGCTCGATGACTACAACACAACAAAGGCAGTCCCACCACCTACAAGTCCATCTATCCCACAACAAATATGTCTATCAAAATCGGATGCAATCACACCACTTGTACTTCTACACTTACAAAGAAAACAATAACTATAATTAAACCACATCCCTACTACACATGCATGTCACTCCATTCTCATAGAACTAACTCCCGTTTGACCCATGTACCCATAATTGGGCTCACAACAGCAGCATTGCACAACCCACAAAATGTCACAAAACCCAACAGAACCGAACACACAACTACACCTATCAAACAGTATATAATCATTTTGGTAAACACATTTATTTAATACACTATGATAATCAAGGGTGATCCCAAAAGGGTTTTCATCCTAGGGAATCTATTTCAATTATCCATGTATACATGATTAAGTAGGTTTCATGTTACATACATTTATCAAACATCACAACAAAAACATAGCATCAATGGTGTGAAATTTAGGACCACTAACGACCATGATTTTCAAAAGGCACCCAACCACAACAACTATAAAAGGAATCAAAGATAATAATTAAAATATGCAATCAATGTCAAACCACTCCCAGCCTGTTATATCATTGGGCCTTTATCTTTTGATCATATTACCTATGTATTTAGTTCTTGGTTTAAGAAAATTATTCATCTGTTATTCACAAAGAATCATTATTATTCCAACCCCACATGATTAACAATTAAAGAGATGTTGAAGAAATCCTACATGAAACCATAGGAGACCAAAGTTTTAATTTGTGCCAAGAATAGGGGATCGCCCGAGATGCAGGAATGGACTCTATGAAACTTAGAAGAGGGGAATCTAGAATAGGGGAATGGTTCATCTATGGAGGAACACTTTAGGCGTACCAAGAGGGAATGGAAAACATGCTGGGAAGGGAAAATCCTGGAATTGAAGAGTTAGATCCAATATTAATGGAATAATTGTTTCAAAATACATTACTATGGGATTGTGGTTAAGATCACGTGCTTTGAGTATCTAAACTCCCTCATAATTTTAGGATATAAAAGATATATTTAATATCCTTTTGGAATTCCCATAAAAATTCCCAAATGAGGATTTAAACATGGTTTACATCAAATAAGATGTAAGAGGGGTGGAACTGGAAAAACTAGGAAAACTGGAAAAGATGGAAATGAGTCATTGATGGGTGAGTAACTAATGCTAAGCCACAGACGGGTGATCTATCGATGAAAACTATTGATGCTATCCCACTGAAGCGACCTAACAACATTGATCCACCAACATGACCTAAAAAATTTGAGTTATATATGCCCTAACATCGACACCCTGACACCGACACCCTAACTCACTGATGTCGACACCGCTAACTGACCGATGCTGACACCCCTAACTCACCAATACTGACACCCCTAAATCACTGATACTAATGACACTAACTCACTAATGTCGACACCCCTGACTCATAGATGTCGATTCCACTGACTCACTAATGCTGACCCCCTGACTCACAAATTCCGACACCCTAATTCACCGATTGAAGAACTAGAAATTTGGAAAAATCTTGAAACAATCTATCATTTCCTCCTAGAAAAACCTAAATACTGGATTTTCACAAAGGAATGGACAATAGAAATCTGATTCATTAAAACGAAGACCTCTAAAACTATTCTCATCCTTGATAATTTAAAAGGAATCCCTTGAAAATAGTTGTCTGAATAGCCACCCCATAAGATAGCTCTCAAGGGTCAAACCACATTGTGTTGTTCGAAATCTAGGGTGAAAACATCGATATCCAAGGAATTCTCCTTGTCATATATCTCCTAAACAATTTTACAAACACTAAGGCCCCACTAACCCAAAAAACCATGAAAATATGAAAGTCCACCTTCTAGACACATGGATTAAGGGGGTCTTTCCTCCATGTCAAGATGCTATCCAATTTGGGAGGCATTAACTCACCCACGCAAGATTAATCACATCCATATTAAAGCATCTTTATTAGGGATCACGTCCTCCCCTCCACAATTCATGACTTTTCAGAGAACAAACTAGGAGCAATGGAATAATGAACTTGATAACGAATAAGGTTAAGCATTACATCATAAGATGAATCACAAAAGTAAAAGGCAAAAATAAAACTCAGAACAACTCTGGGTACTAGGTATGTATATGTGCCTCTCACTCCCAAGCACTCTCATCAAGGCCACCATGCATCCAAAACACCCAAACTAATGGAATGGTACATCCACAATCCACCTTCTCTTCATGATCCTCAATTATTACCAGTAGCTCCATGAACATTGAATCATCCACAATATCAAACTCTCCCCATTCAATGACGCGGGAGTCATCATCTAGATACTGATGAAGTTGAGAGACATGGAAGATATCATGGATCAACTCCAATCATGGTGGAGACTCCATCTAATAAGCCACCATGCTGACTCATCCCAACACCTTGAATGGTATGATGAACCTGGGAGAATTCATTCTCCCTCTGCCAAAACTCCACTACCCATGTCATGAGGAAGCCATAAATAATACATGGTCCCCATCCTCAAACTCCAAATTCCTCCTACTATGATCGTAATATGACTTCTATCGGTCATGGGTTACCTTCATCATCTCATGAAAAAGATTCACCTTCTCTTTCTTACTCTTCACTAAGTCCAGACCATGAATGGATGCCTCCCCAACTTTCTTCCAGTATAAGGGTGAATGAAATGGCCTCTGGTATAGAGCATTGAATGAATCCATACCAATGGAAGAGTAATATATATAATAGTAAGTAAACTATAACAAATGAAATTGTCATGCCCAAAATCCACTAAAGTCTAGAACACATTCCCATAACATATCTTCCAATGTATGGATGGTCCTCTCTGTCTTCTCATTCATCTAAGGGTCGAAAGAAGTGTTGAGGCATAACTGGTTTCCAAAAACATTCCAAAATACCTTCCAGACTCGTGACATAAATAATGTATCCCTATATGAGACAATGGATCTGGGAACTCTATGTTGATGAACCACCTCATCCACATACCTCTATGTTAAGGCATCCATTGTGCTCGACTCCTTAATCACTAATAAGAAAATAGATTTTGTCAGTCAGTCCACTACTACCCCAAGAGAATCACATACTCCATAAGACTTTCCTTATTCCTTTGATGAAATCCATCAAGATTTCATCCCACTTGCACTCGGGAATGCCTAAGGGTGGCAACAAACCACCAAGAACACGGTGATCAGCCTTCACCTACTGACACAATAGGCACTGTGCCACAGACTCTGCCACTACCTACTTCATCCTAGGCCCCCAAAACTATTCCATCAAGCCTAGGTAAATCTTAGAAACTCCATGATTCACCACAAGGGGTGAGATTTGGAAATCACTGAGAACTACCTCATGCATTGCATTGGGATAAACAACTTCCCATAGAACAACATCTGATTCTGACTATCCTCCGACCATCCCTTCAGAGAATATCCCTGGATAGTGTGATCATGCATCACATCAGTCCATAAGTCTCCCAACTAAGACTCCTCCTCCTTCTTGAATAAGGATGACAGCTCTATCATCTGAAATAGACAACCTCTTCCATCATCCACTATCGCATCAAGATTCAAAGCGGCCAACTCTACTATTTCCCTCTAAGCATACGTGGATTCCTTATCTACATCCTTTTGTGACTATATGCATAAGTAATTGGCCACAACATTCCCCTTTACTAAGGTGTAAGAGATATCTATGTCATAATCCTAGAGAAACTCCATCCACCATCACTACTGCAAGTTCAAGTCTCACTGGGAGAAGATATACCTCAATCTCTTATGATTTGTGATGACCAAAAAGCGCTCCTCGATGATGTAATACCACCACAAATTCAATAAAAACACAGTCATTTCAAGGTCTATATCAGGGGTGGCATATTTTCATTCATGGGGACATAACTGCTTGTTCCCATAAGGGATCACTTACCAATTCTACATCAGAACACATACCAATCCAAGACTAGAAGTGTCACAGAATACCTCGAACATCACCCTTTCCTTTTGAAACCTAAGCCTTGGGGTACTAACCAGATTACCATTCAAGTAGCTAAAATATTTATGACTCTGCTTACTCCACACAAAGGCCTGGTCTTTTTTGGTCAAGGCCATCAATATATCCGCAACTCGTTAGAAGTCAGGTACAAACCTCTGGTAATTTCCCTCTAGACCCTGGAAAATAAAAATCGCTACCTTGTTCTTTGGTGTTTCCCAAAAAACAACCATCTCAACCTTTGATGGGTCCACTGTTATCCATTTCTAAGACACTACATGTCCATGGAAGTGAACCTATCACATCTAGAACATACACTTGGACAATATACCATAGAGTCAGTGATGCTCGAGGACTTCTAAGACTTTCTTGAGGTGCTCAACATGATCCTCATATAACCTTGATTATATCAAGATATCGTCGAGGGACAGGATGAAAAGCCAATTCATGAACATACAAAAGATAGTGTTCATGAGCCCCATTAACATGTCTGGTGCATTCGTAACACTGAAGGGCATGACCATGAACTCAACGTTCCCATACATGCACCTAAAAGTAGTATTTAGGATATTACCCTCCTTCACCATCTACTAGTGATATTAAGATCTCTTATAAATCGTAGACAACCAACCTTCCACCATTAACTTGTTGAAAAGATCATATACTCTCAAAAGAGGGTAATAATTCATGACATTTACCTGATTCAGTCTCTGTTAGTCTATGCATATCCTCATACCACCATTTAACTTCTTTACAGATAAGACTGGAGAACCCCATAGTGACACACTTGGATGGATAAAACCCATTTTCATCAAGTAGATAACCTGATTTTATAACTCCCACAACTCATAAGGTGCCATCTTATAGGGATCCATCAAAATCATATGGACACTGGGTTGAAAATATATTCTAAACTCAATATATCGTCGAGTGGGTAGAGTCACAACCTCTACTGGGAAGACATCAAGGAAATATTTGAAAACTCCCAGAACATCCACTATCTTTGTGTTCACTGATCCCACCTACACCTCATCCGTTAAGGAGAACAGAGGCCCCACATACTGACAGTCCACATGACAGATCCTCTCACAAACAAAAACTACACGTTGGTTATCCACACCTAAAAACACAACTATTTTTTGGAATTAGTTGATAACAACCTATACAGAAATCAACCAATTGATTCCAATGATGAAATTTTATGGCTCCATTTTTTGTAAAGAAGATCCCCACTAGAATGATGTAGCCACAACATCATTCTACATCCCTTAAAAGCATCAAACAAACTAGTCAAACCACTAATTTTTTTAAGCAACACCGGGGGAATGGGAAGCCTCTCGACATCCAGTCCCATAGAATTGGATAAACTGGGTGTAATAAGGGAGTGATAGGCTCCTGAATCAAACAAAGTGCAATAAATAGTGCTTTGATCATACATCAAACAACCTCTGGCCCCGCAGGAACTACTACCTCGGCGGTGTGCAACTTCCCATTTCTAGCTCCTATACCCTAATATTGTTGACCACCACCCCGAACATGTCCCGGTAAAGGTCCTTGAAGATCACCCTGGGGTCTCCCTTCTCCAGCACCATATATCCTTGGTGGAGCGGGAGCTTGCTTCCCCTACTACTGGAAAGTCCTGACCGGAAACTGTTGCTACTATGGTTGGTGTTGAACTAGCCCATGCCCACCATACATCTCTCTAACATGGAATGGGTTCCAAATATTTACATTGACTCCACAGACAAAGAACTTTGGTTGCTAGCCCATGGGTAAAGGGCAGTGACTAGGAGATCATAACTAAAACATGTGGGGCCTATGTCCCACTGGCCAAAACCTAGAAGGCCCTGATTCTAGTGACCTACCGCCGACTGCCTTCCCCTTCTAAGAACGTGGTTGGCTCCCCTCTTGTGGTACACCTCTCTATAAGTTCCTCCTCTCCACTACTTCAGCCTTCTTTTAATCCTCTATGTATGTCTGTAGAGTAAAGGGGGTGAAGACATATAGAAGAGAAGGTCGTAGTGCCTCCTCCATGTGTCATTCTCGTGACTCCCCATCTGAAAATAGATCTGGTACAAAGCGTATGAGATCCTTGAACCTGATACCCAGTTCCCTCACCAACATACTCCCTTTCTATAGGGAGAGTAGCTCCTACCTCTTCTCGGCCTTCATCATCAATGAATGTAACTCTTCCTGAAACTCTTTATCAAAATCATCATGTGAGACATCAGTCTCATTCTTCTCCCATAGGTAAATTATCCACCACTTACGCATAGCTCCTCACATCTGGCTTACTTCAAGATGAACCCAGTACTCCCTCGGATCATAAATCAAGGTAAAGGTGATCTTCAGCTCCTCATGCTAGCGCTCTGTCTCCATGCCTGAAATACTGCCTTCGTACTTTCCTAGGGTCTTCCGCTGGAACATGTAAAGGGTCTTCTGCCACAATTCATCTTCCGCCTATTGATAGTCTATCTGGTGATCAACTAGCTCATCCTTATTGGTCTCAACTACTCATACCATAGGTGGGTGATATCTGGGTATCATAGACGAAAATGGTAAACAAGGAACTTTTAAACCTAGGTAGTATGGGAATTACCTTTTAAATATATATTCACTATTTATATTTAAATTACCAAAACACCCAAGACACACAGGAACATAAGAAATTATGATATATGTATCATTAATAAGGTCTCTACCCTGCAATCAACGTAGGCTTGCTTGGTCATTCGGTAGGTCTAGAATCCTTGCATTGGACAACCGGGGGGCCTAAAATCTTGTGTCATAACTGGTCTTCCCAAGCCTATTTCACATACCAAGATTACCTAACAATGTTGACCTGCCATACCCATAAATCCACAATGTGCCTAACTCGGAACTCCATCCTATCTCTCAACCTTTCCTCTAATACCATTATATCATGACCCTCAAACCTCAAGATGAAGGAAGGGGAAGAAATGTTCCATACCCTTTCTTATTCAAGATGAAGGAGATATAATGACCCATTAGTCCAGCCATCAATTGGCCCCGAAGTGGAGACTAGCACAAAGGTTATAGAATCTCAAAAAAAAATTGGAAGGCATTACCCTTTTTAATTAAAATAGGATCAGGATATAAGATGGTAAAAATCCAAAACAGCTCCAAACATTTATATAAAAGAAACAAATATCCAACCCATACATGATTTAAATGTAAAATGAATCAAAAGTACAACCAAAGTACTAAATCAACTTCCAAAAGAAATAGACTATTAAGTAGTATGATAACTATCCTGACGCCTGAGCATGTAAACTCTAGTACAGTCCTCAAATTCCTCATGGAAACCTAAATATAGTTTTACAAACATAGGGTGAGTATACAAGTATACCTAGTAGGAAAACAAAATCCACCCATTCACAAGGGGGGGGGGACATACTAATTCCGTTGTGGGAAAATAGTATAACCTAAAAGCACATACCAAGGAATACTAACCATCTCAACCTCACCAAGGCATGCTCACCAAGTAACCCAAGCCAACTAAAGTAGTAGTATATGTACATCGGGATTTGGGTAACCCGCACCACTTTCCCATTAGTTAACTACTTATTACTAATAACTAATGTCTTAATGCTTTCACTCTTCCAAATGTAGTCCCACTACCACATCCTTACCACACACACACTTGGGATTCAAACCACAAAAAAAAACCCTACCCACGGAAACCCAGGCCACAACAACCACACCTCTCAACCGAAAACACATGGGCCCCATCCCAAAGAAATTTTGGAAAACAAACATGGCCCAAAAACACCTAATACCCTCATCCAAAAAAACCTATCTGAAGGATCTTGGACTATGTTAAGCCTCAATACATTATAGTCTTCCTAGATATTCTTGAGTGGTATGAAACTAGAAGAGGGTACGAGGAAGAATTTCAGTAACCAGTTATCCATCTTCCCATCAGGATGTTGGGAAACACACACTTCCCCATGAATAGGGGTGTTCATCACATGGTTTTAAATAAAGGTGGGGTGCCTATAGAAATCACAAGGAACTACAATTTATATATATATATGTAAAAAACATTCATCCCAACTTACGATTCCTAAAACAAAAAACCAAACCACATAGAACCACATTTGCTACTACCCCTATATGCACAACCACACAATATCCACTACTAAAGAATAAATCCAACCCCATTTTCATCTAACCATGTTTCATTAATTAATTAAGGAGTTCACATTAATTTACTCTTTTACTACCCGAGTCAACTACCAAGTAAAACACTGGACAAGGGAAGATGGACTAAGGTAAATCATTTCCATTTTAACACCCATTCGTAAAAACAATCGATAAAAACCAACCTACAGTCCCACTACACATCTCCTTTTTTCCTATAAACCAGTCCAATCACTTCAAACTGTCATTATTTAATGCTATACTACACAATCCTACCATTTCACCCAAAACTTCATCCCTGCTGCACAAACAACCCCCAGATGCAATCCCACTGCATAACAAGTTCATAACCACACCATAGTCCCACTACCCATAATCGTTGGACCACCATTACACAAAAAAGGTAGTCTAACTACCTACAAGTCCATACATTCCATGATCAACCATTATCTCAAACATGGATACCAACACACCACCTGTACTACACCACAAAAAAATCCCACGTAAACTATCATTAAACTACAGCCCCGTTGTGCACTCAAGCCACCCCCTTCTCATAAAACCAACTCCCTTGTCACCCTTGTACCCATAAATATGCTCACTACTATAGCATTAAACAACCCACACAAAGTCACAGAACCCAAAAGAACACATCACACAAACACACCTATCAAATAGTATACAATCTGATTTGGTAAACACTATTATTTAATCCATGTTGAAAAATAGTGGTGACCACACAAGGGTTTTCATCATGGGGAATCTATTTCAATTATACAAGTATACATGATAAAAAGGATTCATGTTACAACCATTTATCGAACGTCACAAAAAAACATAGCATCACTAGTACGCAAGAAAGGACCACCAACGACTATGATTTTTAGAAGGAATGTAGCCATATAAATTGTAAAAGGAATCAAATATAACAATTAAAACATATGATCAACATCAAACCAATCCTAGATCATTATTTCATTTTCCCTGTTATCTTTTTCTCATATTCCCTTCTTTTTTATTCCCTATTTTAAGAAAGTTATTAATCATTTCTGAAAAAAATCAATAGTACACCCACCCTGCATGATGAAAAATTAAAGAGAGGTAGAAAATAATACCACTTGAAACCACAACTGAGTAAAGATTCTCATGGCCCCAAGAATAGTGGATCCCATGAGTGGTAGGAAAGAACTCCCTGAAAACTATGTAGGAGGGGGATCTAGCTTTGGAACACAACTCTTTTAGGGAGGAACACCTTAGGCACACCAAGAGGGAATGAAAAACACAATGGAAAGGGAATTTTCAAGGTTTGAAGATCCATATCCTATATTAAAGGATGAAGGTATTCTATGTCCATTAATTTGGGATCATGGTCAAGATCACGTGATTTGATAATCTCAAATCTCTATGAATTTTAAGATATTAAAGATATAATAAATATCCTTTTAAATTCCCTTAAAATACCCAAATAAGGCTTTAAAATCAGTTTATATCAAATAATACATAAGATGGATGAAAGTGGAAAAATTGGAAAAGTTGTAAATGAGTCACTAATGGGTGATTCACAGACACTAGTCTATCAACGGGTGATCTACTGACATGACCTACCAATAGTGAGCCACCGATGTGACCTACCAATGTTGAGCTACAGATGCCCAGACACCGAAATCATCACATTTATGTCATGACGCAGACGCACTCGCACCGACGCACTGACTCATCGATGTCGATGCCCTTGGCTTACAGATAAAGACACCCCTGACTCACTGATGGCGATTCCCCTCACTCACAGATGATGATACTACTGACTCACAGATGCAGACTCCCCTAAATCACCGATTCTGAAGCCACTAACACACTAATGCGGATTCCCCTGACTCAGTGATACTAACTCCCTATGTCAGTGATGGAAAAATTGGAACTTTTACAAAATCATGAATGAAGCTACCATTGATCCCTAGAACACCCTAAACACATGATATTCACAAATAAATGGAATGGAGAAATCCAGGTCATTGCATTAACCAATTACAATTTCACCATCTAATATGCACTAATCCATTTAGGCATTTCTAACCAATTTTACTTAAACAATAGAAATAATCGCATTCGAACCAATTCACTTATTTTTATATTATGCCAAACAACCCATTATGACCTTAACACATAAGGCACAACTATCATTAATATATTTAATACTTATTCAGTCATTAAAAGATGTTATTTATGGGTTCTACATTATTACTCAGTAACCCTTCACTTAACCCTACCCCTTTCTAGGTCTGGAAAAGCTGGTGCTCCCCATGGGTGGCCATAAAATGGTCTAGTCATACTCTATTAATCCCATGGGGATCATGAGGGTTTCAATTGGTCACTTAGAACCCCTTATTTATCACAAACTCTAAAGGAACCAAGACTGCAATTAGGGACAAATAATAACACAAGCTTCTATGTACATATCTAAAATAAAACTATTAGGTAATACTTGTAGACCACCTACCTCGAATCTGATAGTGATATCACTCTTAATCATGGCCTTAGTTCTAGGTTCAAACACACCTTGAATAACCAACCTAGGTTTCAATGGAAAAGGATGGTTTAGGTATTTTTAATGAGATGGAATAAACTACAAACCCTAATCCAAAAAATAGAAGCAAGAGGAGGATTATACTTACTTGGGACTTTGATCCACAACAAACGGTGCTCCAAATGGCCAAGAATCGTAGGAGAACCACCATTAGGAATCTTGGTTCAGCCACGATTGTCACTAGGGTTTCAGGGGTGTAATGGAGGAGAATCCTGAGTTGGGGTTTAAATCCATAGATGGCATTTTTTTAATTTTTTCAAAAATACTAGGTTGCACAGTTTACACTCACAGTTTGGAAAATGATGCACAAATTATGCATGAGCCGTTGTCTGAAAAACACCCCTTCATATGTTTTCCTAGGGATTTTTCATGGTTTCCTTTACTTTGCACCAACTGTGCATAAACCTCTGTCCATCCCTGTATGGTTACCTAGGATACTCTACACGGCTTTCCCAAATTGTGCGAAAACCGTGCAATATTCTTAGAAAATCCATTTCCCCCTTTTTATATCTCAAACCCCCAAAAAACCCCAAGCCTCCTCATGAATATAGGAAATAATTATTTGATCAAAATAAGGGGAATTAAAATGAAACATAAATGAAAACGTTCCATATAATGTTTTTTATCTAATATGTGTGCTTGGTTATTTACCTTTATATATTGATTATAACTTATCTTATTAAATAAATTTCATGCATTCTGAATTATTTACATTTATATATTGATAATTATTATTGATTAATTATTTACTCTTTAATAAATGACCCTTACTAATCATTTGAGCTCAACTTTATATGTTTCCTTTCCCAAGGATTCCATAAAGAATACTATGTTTGATATGCAAGGACATTCTATTCATAATAATGTTATTCTTGAAAAAGAATTATATTATGTTTTTTGTATTAAATTATAATTCAAGAATCAATTATATATATAATTTATCAATACTAATAATCTATTTGATCCTTCATGATGAAATTCCTTGTATTTTTTTCAATGTAATGGTAGTAGCCACCGACTCTGAGATTCTAAAGTTTGGGTCGCTATAGGTAGTATCAAAGAAAGATTAGTATATTCATTGGGAACAAGATATAAGAAAAATAAATTATGGATCATAATCATATGATAGAATTTTAGGATATGAATAGAAGAACATACTAATCATTTGGTAAGGTAGATATTATGTGGGTTTTCATTTCAATACAATCATTTCTAGATACAACATTTGGGTGTGGTTCTGGAACAGATGTTCCTAAGGGTTATAAATTTGAAAATGGAACCTCTATATTGACCTGATTATTAAATTCTACATGATAATGGTAATTCTTTTACAGCTAGTTTGACACTCATGGGGGTTCTTCTTAGGAAAATTCACATTTTCATTACAACCCATTTTTTGATGGATTTGAATAGATGACTATAAGGAATGAGTTCGGCTAAACCATAGACCAAGTAAGTAGTTAAGTTAAAATAAAATGGATGAAATATTTATGTATTGGGATTTAAGAAATAAATTTAAAAATTATTTTTTAAAATTTTATTTTTTAAAAATAATTTTCAAACACATACTGTTTGTCTAATAGTCAATACGCATATATGAATTCGTTAAATTATGAGTTCGGAATACCATAATGGCATATGACTTTAATATTGAGAATAATTTCAATAACAGAAAAACCTTTTTTAGTATTTGAGTAATGAGGTTTAAACTCAATTAAGTACATTTTTGTGAAATTTATGCAAGCTATATGATTTATGAGATTTTTTTGAGTAAAAACACCATTTCATTTTATAGATATAAGTTTAAAGGTATTTATAACCTTTCATGTTAATATAATCATTAATTATTGTTAAAAAATATTATTACTGTATTGTTAATATTTTTCTAAAAAATAGATATATTGAAATCCCTACTAATAAGGTTAATTATTACTTATGTTTCAAGGATGTCCATCATTTTTTGGGAACTAAATAAGAATTATATTAATATAGCTTTAGAAAAAAACAACATACATGTTAAGTAAAAACCCATAAAGTAAAGAAATGTGATGGGGATAAAACCTATTATTGAAAGATGAAAAGGTTTTCATGCCTAACACTGGCCTACATGATGTCCTAATTAATATTTCATTTTATTTAGTAAAAAAATTAAAATGAAATATTTATGATGATCCAGTATTATTAATTTTTAGGTTTGGAGATTAATATATTAACAAAAATGTTTTTGGAAAATATATAGAGATAGAAAAAATTCATTTCACTCTTTTATGGATCTTATGATCCACTAAAAGTGAATTTTAGTGCTACATGCATAAAAAATAATTTTTCAATATCCATTTCCTGAAGTAAGGGAAAAATATAAAATTTATTAAATCATAACTAAAGGTTGACATTGGGTTTATAGAAATATATTGATTTTGTAAATTTCAATAATTATAGGTTAATAAAATAATTCTTCATCTTGAGGGAATAGATCTTAAAATAAAAAATATCCTATTACATTCATCTTAAATGAATGAGATAGTCTTTTAAATCATTATAGATTTATAGTTATGAGCCTCTCAACATTCCATTGGCCACTCTCCCTCTTATGAAAAATGAACTCAATCAGTCTATATAAATATTTAAACATTTCATTCATGTTCATATATTCACTTTCACCCAATTTTATCCTACATCGAATCATAGATTTTTCTTATTCCAAATAACCTACATACTTCTTTATCTATCTTATTAAGATAATATCTTATAAATTCTTTTACAATGTAAATTTTTAAAAAATGGTATTACCAAATTTAAATACCTTTATTACCAAGAAAATGATTAAATTATGAGGATTCAATTTAGTTATGGACAGGAGAATGTAACACTTGGTGATTTTAAAATATGAACATCATATTTGATAGCTTGTTTGATTCACAACATCAAGTGTGTAAGGGAATATAACATCCCAAGATATTATGATATATTTATACTGAGATAAATTCAATCACTCCAATATAGTATATTAAACGCAACACTATGTTTGTATTGAATTACATGGAAGCCAATTTTTGGGTTCCTTACACGCAACATTGAGTTTATTTTATGTTACATAGAACACCACTTTTAAACAAAATGTGAAATATTAATAAAATATTATTATTTAATATGTCTAAAAAATAAATTAAATTTCTGGGTAATAATAGGATTAAATAAGTTTTAAAAATATATATTTTACCCTTATTTTATCATTTTTCTATATATTATAAATAAAACAATAATAATTTCTTAAAAAAAGAAATAGTTCCTGAAATACAATATTTTTATAACAGATGTTTTAATTGTGCTTAATACACAAAATTGGAATATAAATTTAACCACATTTATAAAATTTATATAAAAAATATACTTAATTTTTTAAAATATAAATATAAAAATTATCTTTTGGTGGATCTTTAGAATTCCTTTGAGAAGATCCATTTTTTGATGAATAGTGAAAAATACTGAAATTTGATTCCAAGCTTTATTTTCATCTAAATAATTTATAATGTTAATAAAATGAATCTGTTTTAAGGTAAAAAAAGTTCAGTTACACACACACACATATATATATATATATCAAGTATTTTTCATTGGAATAAATTTAATAATGAAATTTGATATTATTTTTTAAAAAAAAATTGAACATTTTTTGTATAAAAACACTATTTTTCATCACACATATTGGAGGAATTTTAAATAAAACTTGGCCACATTATTGTACTAAATTTTAGAAAAATGATTCTTTATTTGGAATTATAATATTTTATAATATCATGTATGGTAATTTTATTTTTTACTCTAATAAATATAAAAAGTAGTTAAAATTAAATAAATTGATTAATATAAAAATGAGTCTAATTAGTGTTTAAATATAGAATATATTGTGTAAAATAACTTACAACCACTTAAAACACCCATTATAATTCCATATTTATACACTTACGAGTTTTATTTCTATTTTCAGGTTGATGGGGGATGCTTTTCCTTTAATATGTCTTATATAATATATTAACTAATGAAAAATACAAAAAATAAAGCTTTCTACACTTTAATAACTATAAATCATCGTGATAGGGAAATAAAAACATTTTTTGGGTAATACATATTATATTGAAATATAAATGACATGTTTTTATCATAATAATCTATTTTTAATTTTGAAAGATGAATTTCTTAGTTAATATTAATATTAAATTTCAATGCATTAATTGTTTAGTTAAAAATTTACTAACATAAATGATATTAAAAATATTGAAATTGAAGTAGATTGAATGAACTATTACCTTACATTAATTTTATAGATTAATATATCATATTAATAAGGTTTAATATTAATATATTCAAGTTATATCCTTTGATTCATGTTTTTAAATTCAAATTTAAAAAATAATGTCAAAATTAACATTATTGTTATTTTATAATAAAAGATCATTTAGTAAATGATTTTAATTAACTAAAAATAAAATCTTATACAATTTTATTTTTAAATGTTAATAAATATCAAATTTAATCCATTCATATACAAATTTATCTTTTTTAATGAACATGTTAACCCATAAATATTAAAAACATTATTACCATAGTTATGGTTAAAGTAGTGTTTTTGAGTATAACATGTGCTTTTGTTAAAATTAATTTCAAACACCGAAGATATTTTTATATTATAAATAAAAAATAATATTTTGAATTAGTGGGTCTAAATTTTCTAATATTTCCCATTTCAATTTTTCTCTAATGGATAGATTACCTAGATTAAAAATTGTGTTACAATATTGAAAAACCAAAATGATAAATGTAGAGAAACCCTGATGTTAAATAATAACATTATAAAAATTCATTTATTTTTATATGGTGGAGATTTTTCTCACCCACATAAACCATACACTCAATTATTACTCAATTTTGGAGCCACACGATGTAATTTATACCTCCTAATAGGGAAGTATTTTATGTATTTATATAAATTACACTCTTAAAATATAAAATTGAAAACTCTCCCCCATTCATCACACATTCAATCCACATTGGTTCAGAAATTACCTGCCAAAATAACTTCCCAAATTTAAGGGTTCAGTGAAAACCAATGTAAGATACCCGAAGAAGAGGTAATGTTCTTCAACATGCATGTTTATTTTACTTCTTTCTCCATCACCTTTAAATTTTATTATAGCATAATTAGATAATATACTCAGTAAATGACATATAATTATTTGTTTTTATGTTCTTTTTATATAAAATACCTCACGTAATTCCTTCAAATGGTTTTTGAAATCATCGTTTGTGTGTACAATGGACTACCTCCTTATGAACCAATGTAGTTAATTTTCCATTTACCACATTTCAAGATTGGGAATAATGAAAGCATTAATGTTTATATATGGTATATTTATTAATTATAAAATACTACTAGATTTGGATTCATTGTATCATACATATATTTTTACCTTACATTCATTAGAAGGTATGATAATGTCACTCATGTGTACGACGAAAAACTGCCTCACAAAGGGATGTGACTAGTCTTTCACTAAAGATTCATGTGGATGATGATAAAAATGATGTTAATGATTACTTGTGATATACATGAAATAATTATGATATTCGTGAAATATTTATAATTATCTATATATATTATATATATAATTTATTTCTTTATTTTTCACTCATGTAAAGTTGATAGCATCTTTCATCTACTTGTGGACTAACACCTTCACAAAGTGATATGACTCTATATTCATCCCCACAAAATATGTATAATATATATGAATAATTAAATAAATAATATTAAAAGTATTTATTTATTTTTATTCTTGAGGAGATTAAACTATGTAATATGTATAGGACTAGCATATTCATAAAAAAACAGGCATGTGAAAATAAGACAATTAATACATAAAACAATAAAAATAATGAAATATTATTAACAAATGGGTGATAAGTTGTAAAATTATAATCATAAATGATATTATAAATATTTACATGGTTCTAAAATAAGTTAATAACATGTTTAATACCATTATAAAGGAGGTTAAAGCACGTTCAACCAAAAGGAAGTGTAAGGTGTGGGATTTCAACTCAATAAAATTTCATTGAGGCATATTGTATTACTATAAACCTTATTTCATTTATATAGTGTATATAATACACCACTTTAATTCAATGTCAAGAATAATTAATTACTAATTTTATTTTATTTTTTCAATTTTATTTATTTTATCTATAGGGATTTGATTTAGGAGTTAATAAGTGGTATGGAATTCATAACTGAATTTCCATGCTTTGAGTTATGTTACTTTTTTGTTTTCCTTTATATTCATTGATTTTTTATATAATTTCTTTTTATTATCATTTTTTTAATTAAAATTGTTTAATTTTTTTTATAGATAATAAAAATATTTTATTAATTGACTAATTTATTTCTTCTAGTGTAATATATGGGAATGCATTTGTATTACCTTGGATATCATTAGTTTTCCTCTTGGTAATTTCCATAATTGACATTTAAATTAATAAAATAATTTGTATACATGATATTCTAGAAACGTTTACTCTAATAAATATCAAATTCTTGGGGTCATACCACTATTTTATTCTTATTTATGTCAACTAATTAATTACACCATTACCATACTTGTACAATTCACTTTGGTTTAGTGACATCCGACTGATGCCTAAGCTTGTAGTGTCATTGGAGAATCCTAGGAGTTACCCAATTTGATGTGCTTATTTATTTATTAACTTGGATTTATTATCATTTCCACACATATAATTTTATATTCATGTATTGGATGGATCTATAAAGTATTGGTGGTTTCCTACTTGGTATATCTCACACACATATTGGGCCACCATTTTTATCCAAGGGGACTTCATGATTTCAGCTATAGAAAAGGGGTAGTGTTCGGTTTTCAATGCTTGAATTCTAGTACTATAATGGAGTATGGAAGAAATAGTATTTATCCTATGTTTTTGATGATTTCAGAGGAATTATTTGGTTTTATTGTATTTTTTTATTGCATGTGGTATATTCTTATTCCCCAATATCCCATTTTATACCATTTTATATAGCTACATGACATGGTCATCAACATTTTGAATCTATTTATGATTTTACATCCATTGGTTATTTATTATATATTTATTTATTATTATTATACTTCTTTCTTATATATTATTATATTATTTCACTTATATTATTTACTAATATGTTACTATTAGATCTATAAAAGAATATTCCCCCCATGGATACAACCTTCCCCCTTACCGATAGTCATTAGCCTCAGGCATATGGAGAGGCTCTCTTGGGGTCATGTAGCCATCCATCCGAGGGAACCACATAGTGTCTTTTGGGGTATGATTATATACCCATTATCTCATGATTTTCAAGATTAAATTTTTTATAAAAACATTCCTTTTATTACTCACATGGGAATGAAAACCTAATAATAATAACATTTATGATTCCATTATTGAAAATATCTCACATCATGTTTTACCCTTGGATTTTATGGTCAAATATTATTTATGTATATCCCTACTATATCCCTTTTAGTGGTATGAACATAACTATATATTTGGGTGAATAATGGAGATGTAATGTTGGAAAATCTCCAAACTCACACCGTTGTATGCACAAATGCTTAATAGAGAAATTTAATGGAGTAAATGGAAATTTATTGAGAAGGTGAGATTGAGGATAAGATAAGAAACTCATTAGTTATCCTTTATTGAGAAATAAATTGTAAATTTTGGCGTATATAGTAAAAAATGTTCAAATTAGTGTGAAAGATGGGATTCTGTATGACTTATATAATGTAATGAATCTAACAATATCACATATATGATTATGGAAATGAAATATTTATTTCATGTCTTTAAAAAATGAAAAAAAATTCCTCATAGGGAATAATGTGAGTTTATAAAGGATGAATAATAAATAAAATGTATTATACCAATATAACACTTTATGTAGAGAAGTTATTACATAAATACATGAAATATTTATATTGAATGAATATATTTATAATACGAATAGTTGGGGAATTTTTGGGCTCAATGATATTAAATCACTAGATTCACAAGTGTAGTTATGACCATAAATAGTACATGAAATACTCGGTGAAGAAAAACATATCAATGCATAAATAGATTATAGTCTAACTAGAGTGGTTAAAGATAAAAGTAGATATATTTCTCTTCTTGATATGATTTATAAAACATTATTCATGATGTATATTTGATCTCTTAACAAAAAAGTAGTATATTGAAAATAATATACTCCATGTCTGGAACAATTGAATTTATAAATATATTTCATATTCTAAAATCATTTTTCGAATTTTTTAGACCCAGGAGTTAATATAAACCCTATTGGTAGAAAATTGTTATTAAAGAAAAATATGGAAACTAATCAAAGAATAAATTAATATAAATCATAGTTTGTTATAACGTGTTTCAAACAATGTTAATGTATTTACTATGAAAAAAATATTCCCTTGTTGTAATGAAAAATAATAGTAGACCTATACAAATAAAAATATTTATCATAACCGTGATATTTTCAAATACATATAAAAAATAGTTTTCTATATAATTTTTTGAAGATATCAATTTACATTTTGTGAAGGTTTTTTGAAATATATGCAATTAGAAAATTTATAACAGTTGTAGACATGTTTTTTTATTAATATATACTTATTGTTATTTAAATTTTTCCTCTGATGAGGCCAAGATAGAATTTTACATAAATAATAATGAATATATTCCATGTATAAATTTCATATTATGTATTAGAAAAATAGTATTTATATAATTATTAATTTATTGAATATTATACATGCAAACTAAGGTTCAGGTCAAACAGTGCATAAATAATTTCATAAATGAATCTATCACTATGAGAGTCATAGGTTCTGTAACTTGTATTAATGGGATTATAGAAAACAATTTATATATTAAATTGGATTCTCATACGATGTCAACATAAATTTATTGATAGGGTTCCCATAAAGTAAAATATTATACATTCTTAAAATATATATTTCCCAATGTCACCAGAACTTAATATCTCTAACAAAATGTGTCTAAGAAAACAATATATTACTAATTAAATGCATATAATTCTATATTATTTTATTTTAGGATCAATCAGAAATGACATAATATAAACTAGGTTTGATGTTTTCTATTTTTTATGATTGTTGGTAAAGTAATAAAAATAATGGAGATCTCAAATGGGAATATTGTTAAAACATTATTATATTACATAAATGGTATTAAAGTAGAAATTATCATTCTTTGGACAAGTTGCATAGCTAGTGTTAAAGGGATAAAATGAAGGAAGATTATAGATATATCATTAAAATATTAAATATTTTTAGTGATATTTTCCACTAAATGTTTTTTATAAGGAGATAGAGTATCTCAATATAACCCGTGGTTATTGAATCATTTGTACAATAAATGTATATAGAAGCTTCCAATGCAACTATGAAAATTTTAAAGATAAAAAACATTATCCTAGATCAAGGAATTTTACCTAGAAATTCATTACATATTATAGAGTATTGTAATTATACTGAAATGGTGGAACATTACAAGGAGATTAGGTTATAACATAGAATTAATAATACACTTCATATATTTTACCTCTATTGGGATATTATTCAAAACATTTAAGATGTAATTAGAAGTGTATCAGTAGAGAAAACATCATAGATAAACTGAATATTTCAATATTTCCTAAAATATACTATTACATCATAATCTCCTAAAACCTAGAGATTGTATTTAAATTAAATTATCAATATAAAATAATATTTTCTTTTTATTATTTAATAACATGGTAATCTAGTATGACCAAATATATACATAAATTAATTTTGGATACAAAATATACTGTATAAACACATTTGGATAACATAATTTTAATTCAATCATAACATTAAAAACAAGACATAGTTATACTTTGGTTTTTTGTGGAGAGGAAATAGAATAAGGGTGATCTTATATGCTTATTAAGTAGTAATATATAGTGAAAGGAACAACATTAAAAACATGGAAATATTAAAATGTATGGAAAAAGTAAATAATATGAATCCATAATGAAAAAATTTGTGGGAATTCTATATCTATGGAAATAAATGAATACAAGTGTAAAACTAATCCTTGCTCCCATACTGATGGAATAAAATATTTATGAAATCAGATAATGTTATCAAGGCCTTTTTCTAAGACACAATACTGATACAGGGAGAGGTATACCCAAAAACCCATGTTATTTAGTTTCATGATACATATCAATGCATAGAGTGGATATATAATTTTAGGCCCTATCTAGATCGCATTATGTAAAGTGAATTCAAAATAAGAAATATCTTTTACATTCATAACATGACCTAATTAACATCTTATTGAATCAAAACCTGATTATCCTTATAATGAAAAATATGGAAAACAAATACTTCCCTATGCAACGGAATAATGTGGAAGTCTAGTTGTGAATTCCTTAATCAATATAGATATATCATGGTATTATATAAGTGATGGGAAGTACAATTATTAATGAAAATTATTGGTATATGAACATTAAATGTGTTGATTTATCAATAGAATATAAGAATTTGGTTATACATAATTCATTAGTATAAGGTAAATGAAGTGGTAGGAAAAATCATTCTTCAAGGTTCCTAAAGTGCTTGTGAATAAGAATTATAGAAAATACCCTAGTATTTATTCTCATAATGAGTATTATAAATAATAATACCTTGTTTTTATAGACCAATACATATCCATTTCTATTTATACTATTCATTAATAGTTAGTATTCATATGAATTCTACCTACTGTCCACATCAAGTGTTTATAGTGTTAATTGTTCAAACTAGTTTCATAATAATGGTGTATATATTCATCATAAATTTCATCAATACATAGTGATTAAATATACAATTAAGGATTTATTATAAAAATTTATGATGTTTTAAATTCTTTTCGTGGGTGTTTTAGCCTTTATACATGAGTTTGAATATGTAGCAAGCTCGTTCCAATTATTCATGTCTATAGAATGGAATTTTATAAATTTAGGGATCAAAAATTGATATAACATCTCCATAATTAATAAAATCTATATATAAACATTTTTTTACATTATACAGGTAATTTTTTTCCAATATGATTTAATTATTAATATTTTTAATATTTTTCATGTAGGTGCTTAAACTAATCCAACCATGAAGATAAATTAATTCAATGAATGATTGTGAAGTTGGTAGTTGTAATATCATTATAAAATTATCGTGATGATAACATTTAATGTTTTTTAGTGTGATATATCAAAATAATATTGGAAAATAAGGAAGTAATGGATATGGTAATATTAAATTGTTTTAATAAATTGTTTTCTTATTAGGAGAAATACTTATATGAAAGAGTTAATAATGACCATATATTGATTATATCATTAATATTTTCCCCAGTTTTTCATACCGAAACCATAATGATATCTTATTTGAAATATTATCCCACTAAATACATTATGTAATCATTTATTAATGTTTTTTTTGAAAGTTGAATTGTGTTTCTTGTGGTGATAGTATTCTGCATGTACGCATCTACAATAATTTATTTTTTTGTAAAATATGGTCTAATGAATAGAAAATTAAAATACCCTTAATATAGTCATATTATTGTATATATGTTATATGAATATAATTATACTTGTATGGGTAAAAAAATTAATGATGATAATTAGGAAAAAATAACTATGTGATTTATAATACTAACATCGGAGACATTATCATTTTCCATTGAACTCTACTAAAAAATGAAAGGGAGTATGCATTGAAATTGAGGGTAGAATATTTTTAATAAGGATATGGTTTTAGGAGGATATATTATTCAAATTTTCAAATATAAAATCTAATTGAAGTTTAGTCATAATGTTGTGGGAATGTTACTCTTTTATAAGTGTTGAGAATTGTAGTGTAGCATCCTAAGACTGTATGAAATATATTATTAAAAATTAATTTATATTATTCAATATATTTATTTCCATGAAATAATTAGTGTTTATTTCATCACACACAACACCAATACTATCTTTTGTTGTATGAAATATCTATTTTTTTATGACTTATGTTACAAGAAAGGTTGAGTATTACCGGACAATAATATATGATTAATATTATTCATTTAGCACATTATTTATTACCAAGAAATTGGAATGGAGGGAATTAATATGATTAAATAAATTATTAAATCATATTTTACAAATTTTAATAAAATTAATTAATTTTTTAGCAATTAATGAAAATAGAAATAATGAACAATTGAATATAAATGAAGTGTTTTTTATGAAAATTATTTTTATGTCCATAACGGTGTTTTATCTTAATAAATTAAATTAATTAATATTATATAATTATAAAAGATAAATTTAAATTCTAAATATTTAGAAAAATATTTAAAATTCATCCAACGTGTTTTATAGGGTTATGGAAATAATAAATCTAATTTTAATGATAAAAACTGTATATATTTTAAAAGCAGTTTTATCGCCTTTCATTGGAACAACTATTTTAAATCTAATTTTTTGAAGTGTCATAATTTTTATTTTATAAAATAAAATTATTTTTCTAAATTTGAATATCAAAATTTAATTTGGGTGAATTTTTTGTATTTTCTGAGAACTTTCATATTTTGGTGAATACTGAATGGCACCAAATATTAATTGAAAACCCACATTTCATCTAAATAATATATATTGCTAAATTTTATTTTCAATTAGTTTTAAAATACAATTATAATAATTTTTATCTATTAAACCATTTTAGGTCATTTTAAACATATTCTATTTGAATTTATATATAAAAACATTATAATATTTTGACGAATTTTAATTTAAATATTTGCACGGTAAACCCATATGTGGGATTAAATTTAAATTAATCTCTACCACTTTTGTGATTAGAATTTAAAAAAATGGATAATATATTTGGAATATTAATTATTTATAATTTATAATAATTTAAAATTAGTTTTTTACTGAAATTATTGGTGGATATAATTAATATGAATTATAATGATTGAGAAGAAATAACCTTAATTAATGACAAAACACTGAAAATGTTGTGTAAAATGACTCCAAACTTATATAGAAATTAATTTATATCTATATAAATACCATTATTCCTATAAGGATCAATAATCATAGTTTTTTATCTCTTGGGGGACATGTAATATGTGAGGAGAACTCAATTATTTTCAAGAATACCCAATGTGTCCTTTTCCCAACTTATAAAAGGGTTCCTCACCTCATCACTTCTTCACACCTCTCAGTCCCTTTGGATCATAAAACAAATTCCAAATAAGGGAAAAAATATCATACCAACTCCCTATAATCCTCAAATTTCTAATATGTCCATCCAAGGAACCCCTTCAGTACAAACTAAAAGGTGTTACTTGAAAAAAAAGTAACATTCTTTAACTTTAAGTTATGTTTCATTTATTTCACCATAAATATATTTTTTTCTTATTAAAATATTATATAATAAAATAATTTTCCCCCATATAGTGATATTTGTTATGATATAGGTTTTACCTACACCAACACTCACTTCCATCATATGGGTAAAAGAATTTTTCTTTGTGTGTATGGTAGACTGCCACCTTGTTAAACGATGTCGTTCATTTTTCCTTTACCACCTCTCATTGATGGGAATTGTGATGGAAACACTTTTTTTATATTATATTTATGATATTTAATCTATATTAATACTTTTATAATTTTTATATAACACATGCCATTGTTTTTTCATGTTTTTTGAAAATACAAAAATATCATTTCAGAACATGCAAATTACCACCTCCTCATAGCGATGTGATATATTAACACATTACATGGAATTTAATAAGGAATGGTAAAATAAAAATATGTGTTTAAATGAAATTTATATGATATTAGTGACATAAATACATTTTTTTAATTATAATATATCATTTTATTTATTACCCTTTTCAAACACTAAAAATGTGATAACGTCATTCGTGGACGTGTGGACTATTGCCTCATCAATGTGGTGTGATTTCTTTTACATCACATAAATTTTATAAATAAGTTTATATAATTAACTAAAATTTTATTTTTGATATAATTATCATTATTTAATGATAAATTTTACTTTCCTTCTCTCCATAACTATCATTCAAAAATGATATAGTTACTCATGTGTATACACAACATATTATCTCCATGATTGTAAATACAGTTAATTTTTCATAACAAATATTAATTATTGTTTTTAAAATTATAATTGTGAATAGATATGATATTTATTTCATTATTATTATTCTGTATATGTTTTAATAATTACCCCATTTTCCATAGTTCACCTGTCAAAGTCATCTTTGAAATATAAGTTGAATATTTTCAAAACATTCAAATTAAAAATTATTGATTGAGTAATTGAATTTACATTTCTTAAAAGTGAAATAAAAATTAAAATATACATGGAAATAGTAATTTAGAATTTGAATAGTTTAATTAATATTATTATTTAGGAATAATGAGATCAATCAGAACAAATCAGACTCATTGTAAGGGGTTTCGTCTCAATTTACATTCCACTGAGACTTACTTGTTATTATGAACCAATTTACGTTTGTATGGTGTATATACTGCCCTATGAATTTTTATATCATAAGATTCACTTATCTAATGATACATAACGTTTCAATTTATTTTATTCCTTCATGAATCTCATGATTAAATAGTAAATCATGTAGTAAGGGATTTCTTAACTCAATTTCCATTTATTAGGTTAAACATAAATGGCGTCATTTATGTTATTCCAAGAATATATGTTAAATTACCTATAATTGTTTTTTAATATATTTATAATTTTATTGAATTCATTTAAATATTTAACACATAATTATTTCATTGACTTATTCTCACCCCAATTATACAATCGTTGTAAGGGTTTTTCACATCACACTTTTATTTATATGAGATATATTCCATATTCACCCCTTATTAATGTTGTGAAGACTATATAATTGATTTGAATGTATTTTAGGATTCATTTCCATAAATTTATGGGGTATTTCTTATACTTTTGATGATCTCTATTTTTCTTATGTGTATTTTGTCATAGTTACCAATTCAATAGCATAATTTTTCACAATTTTCCTTTTTTGAGATATTTGTTATGATATACACCTATATTATTTTATGAGGTGTTTATGCATATCCATTTACATGATATGTCATGAATATCATTATTCTCCTAATATAATATTTTTCATTTAACCTTGTTCCATTTAAGGGTTTAGTGAATCAAATGATTCAAACTACTATGGGATGTTGTGGAAAGTTTAAATAATATTTTCCTCAAAAATGTTTTTATGATCTTTTATGTCTATTTACATTCTTCAAAATAAAAAAAACTTTTTTCATAATTATCATACATTGGAAATATTTTTATCGATACCAACATCATCTATTACTTGTATGGTTTATTTTTATTTCAAATATATTGTTATGAATCCCATTTATTTTCCATGAGTTTATTATGTACAAAAGAGGTTATTATCTAAACCACTTCTATTCCATGGGTTAATCATGTTTCAAATATATTCTTTTTAACACATTTCATTCTGATGGGATAATCATGTTTCAAAGATATTATTATGGAACCCATTTCGTTTTATGGTGTTAATCATATTCTAAAGAGATTGTTTCGTAACCCATTTCATTTCCATGGGTTAACCAGGTTTCAAATATATTTTTCTGAAACCTACTTCCTTTCAATGAATTAATCATATTCCAAAAATAATATATATTGTTTCAATTGGTTTTGATGAATTATCTATGTATTCGATTCTTGGAAAATATAAATGATTGGTTCTCCCAGATTGCACCAGGTGAGCCCATTATAGCTTATATGATGGTTCTACCCATATAGTTATCTATTGCATTGGGTTGGGATTATATTCTCCAGATAATTATATTGTAAGTCGGAAAAATGATTATTCTATTTTTTAAGAGTTTTGTAAGGGTTATGTGTGAGTTCAATGAGATGATGTTCCAAGATTACAATATTTTCATGAACCAGCCTAGGTACCCTAGTAACCCGATAACTAAGAAACTATGAATGTATCCTGAAGGGTGTTCCTAGTTAGCATGGGTGGGAGACTAGAAACCATCATAAAAAAATGAAATCAGTAAATAATTTTCTAGAAACATTGTGGATGAACGATAATAACATTAATATGCATACATAAGAAACTCAATAGGGGGAGGTGTACCATGAGTCCAATAGCAAAAAAACGTAATTTAATACAAAAAATTACCATAAGAACAAGATAAAATCCCAAATCCCAATGGATGAAACTCTCTAAGACCATGGATCAACAACTTCTACCACCTCTAAGAGGAGCCTCACCATTGATTGAACCTGGAAGAAGACAATGTAAAAACAACAGGAGGCACATGTATGGTGTGAGATAAATTCCTACAAGGGTCTCACCGAGGATTCCATAATATATTCCAGCATTTAATTAACAAAATAAAAATCATTCAAATAAAAAAATAGGGTTTTCATTTCAAAATAATTTTTAATGAAATCATTTTTTACATTTCAAATGACGGAAATACGTTAAAAAATTCCTGAATTCAACATTTTATATAAAACATTATATATAAATTATAAGGAATCTAAATCATATTACAATAACGTAATATATCCCTTTCAAATAAAAACAATAAAGACACATGGTCATATTCCTAAATGATATGATAGTTCCACGATATAAGACTCCACACACTCAAGGTGACACAGAAATATGTGCATACAAACAAGCATTTTATTCTGTTAATGGGGACCTCATCACCAACATATTGGGGATGTTATGTGATGAATTTAGGTTTTTGAACTTTGGAAATCGTAGAGTGTTTTCAAAATAACTCACTAACTACCCAAGTCATTCATGTGCCCTACAAAAATCAATGATGTAAAATTTACATTAGGAATGCTTACAATTAAATTCATCCCATTATCCATTTTAAATATGTAAATTTCCATTTTAAATCCAACACACATGTTTTTAATCAGCAATATACCATTTCCCAAGATAAAACCAAAATGTTTATATCAAATATATTTTAATCTATATTTTAAAAATACCAATTTGAAATCAATTTCACGATTCCAATTCCATAATTAAATTTATAAATTTCATTTTTCAACAATTTCCATCAATTCAAAAATTTATAATCAAATATTAAAATTTCAAAAAAATTCACCAATTTTATAAATTTAAAATCAACAATTAAAATTTCAATAAAATCCATCCATTTCACAATAAATATCTAATCCAATAAAATTTGGGTTTCCCCCAATTTTATATGAAAAATATAATTTCAAATCTAAATCCCCCAATTCAACTAAATTTTGTTTTAAAAATTCAATTTCCTAAGAATCAAATACCAAATATTTTATTTAAATCAATTTAACTATATCAAGAAATTGAGGACTAATTAAACTGTTCAATCCAAATAGGACCACCATCCTCACGATCGTAGTATCTCAAAACACCAACCCTTATACGGGATACTATAATAAATAATGTTGGAAATAAAATACAGAAATTAAAATTAGGTTTAACATTCAAAATAGTTGGGATTAGATCCTCTAACCAACAAAGATATCAACAAAACCCTAGCGATAAAAGGAGAGAGAGAGAGAGAGATCTAAAAAGCTGAAAAGGAAACTTACTGGGAGAAGATTTAACTATGTTCTCTAAGATTTGATTGACTTTTACAGGGGTGTAGAGGGGGAATAAACTTCTATTGGGTCCCCTAATGAAGAATAATTTTTACTTTTATCGTGTATTCCCATCTAGTGTCTAAAAATATATTTTCAAAAATTAAAAATTAATTTTTCAGAATAAAAATCACATATTAATGGTTATCAAGGAAAATCCACATGGTTTAGAAACATTTTGCTCACTAGTTGTGCATCTATTATAATGAGTTTCATGGTTTCTAAAATGTGGTTTTATAGGATTTAAATTGTGCACCAACCATGAAAAACCCCACTCTCTAGTTATTCTCAGTTTTCCTTATAAGGGTACATGATTTTGTAAAATTATGCATCAATCATATATAACCCAGAAAATTAAAAATTTCAGAAAATTTTGACATGAAACTGCCCTAAAAGAAACCCAAAAGAAGCATGGGGAAATGGGTGTTTATTAATAACAGAAAATAGTAATAGAATGTTATGAACTCCCCTCCATAGATACTTTCTATGACCAGAAATCCTAATCAAAATCATTCATTAAAAAAATTTGAGGCCAATACTCTACCATCAGTGCTTCCCTATCCCACATCTCATGAGAATCAAAACCAAGAAACCATAGAACTGGAATTTGAGGTATCTTCCCCATATGAATTATATCAGTTTCTTAATAAACTATCCTGATTATAAGTTTAGTCATAGATAAATCATGTTCAACCTCAATATCACTCTTTGTTAGTTTATAAGACAGATCAGATAAAAACTTTCACAGTTGAGATACATTGAATATGTTATGTATTGATGTTAATTTTGGTGGGTGTGCTAAATGGTAAAATACTTTTTCCACAAGATCAAAAACCTCAAAATATCCAATAAATACAAGCGAATGTTTTCCTTGCCTCTCAATATATTGATGAACCAAATTGGGTGAAACATTCAAGAACACCTGGTCACCAATAGAAAATTCCAACTGCCTATGAGGATGATCAACATAAGACTTATATTGTCTATGTTCCATCAATAATATTTGAGGGATAAACTGAATATTTCATGTCATATATTAAACAAATCGTAGTCCATCCAAGGAAATTTCACCCAAATCATACCAAAAAAATAGAGATCTACAGGTTTGGCCATAGAAGGCCTCAAAAGGAGATATTCTAAATGTGGAAAGGTAACTATTTTTATAGGAAAACTCAACGAGACCTATATGGTCAATCCAAGCCCTTCCAGAGTCAGGGATATAGGCAAAGAGCATGAACTCAAGAATTTGTATAGATCTTCCTATTTGGTTATCCATCTGCAGATGGTGTGTCATGCTCAAGTGGACCTTAGATCACAATGCCTCCTGAAGGCCTCTCCAAAAGTGAGAAGTGAACTATGGATACCTATTTTATACTATAGAAGATGGAACTTATTTCAAAATAAAATATATTTAATATAGAGATTTCCCTACTCTATAAATTTTGTGGTATTATGAATGAGTATAAAGTTAGCTAATATCATTATATGATCAATCATAACCCATTTTTCATTCTTATTTCTATTGGTACGTGGAAACCCAACCAAAAAGTATATAGATATATCATCCCACATCCAAGTTAGAACTATAAGAGGCAGAAGTAAAACTAAATGCTTCTAGTGCTAGGATTTGAAATGATGGCATGTATAAAAACTTGATACAAATTCAGAAAGTCCCCATCTCATTACTAAACACTATAATTTATGTCTCATGTAATAGAACATCTTTTTGGTTCCTGGGTGCACTACCCATTGGGAGTTATGGAAATACCTGATCATATCATTAGATAACACTAATAGCACATCAAAAAGATTCATATAACATAGAATTCCCTCTATAGAAAATGAACAGTCATCCACAGTCTCCCCACCATAAAGAGAGTCTCTTATGATACAAAATTCATAATCAAGTTGTTGTTCCTAAACAGTCATATTGATAAGGGAGGAGGTCATTTAAACACTAGAAAAATAAAACTTAACCCCATATTATATGACTTCAATATGATAATTTTAAAATAGATCCATCAAGTTCCACTCTTTAAAAGATTCTTTCATGGAATAGGTTTGAATTTTTCTACTCAAAGAAACTTTGATGAAATTTTCTTTCCCTAGATAATTGGTTATTTTAATGTTAAGAGGTTTCAGGGATTCCACCCAACACCTCTGGTAAAGATTCAAATATTTTTTGGAGAATATATAACTCAAGATTGTTTTGTTTCAATACAAGGTAAACTTTTCACTATAATTTAAGTGCCACAGACTCTTAAGTGCATTCATCACAACTACTAGTTCAAGTTCATGGGCAATAAAATTTTTCCAATGTGGAAAAATCTGACAAGATATATAAGAAACCACATGATCAGCCTTCATAATAACATAACCCAAACCTAAACCTGATGCATTACAAAAGACAACACAACCCTAACCTACCTCTAGAATATTAAACACCATTTTGTTAGTCAAAAAACGTTTATACATAATAAAAGAACTCTGGAATTTATCATTCCATGAAAAAATTACTCCCTTCAGAGTGATTTCAGTCATCAAAGGGTCCAACTTTGAGAACTACATAATGACCCCATGATAATAACCAGCTAAACCCATGAAACACTGAATGTCAAAAACATTTTTTAGCTTTTCCCATGTCATAATAGCCCTTACCTTTTTAGGATTAACTAAAATACCAATTTTTGACACCAAAGGTCCTAATAACATCACTTCTTAAATCTAGATATCACTTTGTGAAATATTTTTATAAATTTATTGATTTCTCAATAATTATGGAACTTCTCTTATATGAGGAACACGGTCCTTATCAGTATTATATTAAACAAAGATGTCATAAAAAAAGACTACCAAAAAAAATTCAAGATACTAATGGATGATCATGTTCATTAAATCCATAAAAATTGAATGATCGTTGGTTAGACCAAATATCATGACGAGGTACTCATATTGGTCATACTTGCAATAAAAAGAAGAGTTTGGAACATCATTTTTATTTTTCCCCAACTGATGGTAACCAGATCAAATAGAAATTATTGATAACTACTTCTCCCCTTTTAAATGATAAAATATGTCATCAATCCTTGGTAATAGATACTTTTTAATTACTTTGACTCTATTGTGTTTTCAATTATCAACACAATGGTGAAGCAAACCATCAACCTTATTAGTAAAGAGAAATGGTTCCCCCCAAGGTGACATACTTAGGCATATAAATTCATTCTCTAAAAGTTCATCAAAAATTATTCTTTAAATAATTAATTTTATTTGGTTCCATATGGAAAGAATGAATTGACACTGGTTGAGTACCAGGTAATAAATCGATAGAGAACTCTGCCTCCCTTACCGGTGGAAAACCATAGAAGAACATAAACTAGAGGCAGATCAATGATCAAATATTATACCACAAGATAAAACTAAAATATTGATATTACATTCCCAAACTATGGATAAGAATTTCATTCTCTACTCTACCTTGGGTCACATTCTCCTTGAACGATATGACATAAACGATCTGGGGTAGTAAAGGAGACCCATCGAAGATAACAATAAATATAGTATTTATTTTAAATGAGCCAATCCATACTTAATATGACGTCAATAATATTCATGTAGATAAATAGAAAAATCCATGAAATATCATCATATGATAAAGTGAAAACAAAAGTAGGTCAATGATGTACATGATCTCTCTTCGTTCCGATGGGTGTCGTAAACTCCATTAAATAAGATAAAATCTCTACTCGATTATTATGTAGATTAAAAAAAAGGATGAAATAAATGAATGAGATGTACCAGTATATTATAAAAAATAAATTTTTTTGAATCTATTGTGATATTATATCACATAGTCACTAGACCTATATCCACTTCCTATGGAGACTCTTCTATAGTGTGAATAAGATTTATTCTGAATGTATATGGATGGGAAACATATTTTTATTAATCATCTATTTTATTCACATTTTTAAATGGAAATGAGGATCCTGTGAAACTACGTGGAGCTAAATATACATGGAAAAGCTTCTTCAAGTGACCAGAGAATCCATTGGAACCACATTTCTTGGGCGTCTCAGGGAAAACCCACCTTGAATGTCTCATCTTTCCACACTTGTAAAAAATCAGAGGTTCTCTTCTAGGAATTGCAGCATGTCTAGAAAAGCCACACTACTAACAACCACCATGAAAATCATCATGCATCCTATTTAGCTTAGTGGAATTCACACCTCCACATGGGAGATAAGAAATCTCCTGAAAGACCTAACTTGCCAACTAAATCCATTTCGACCATCAGGTCTCTTTCTAACACATTGACATAATAGTGAACCTTCAGTAAGAAAACCTATGAATGAATATCTAATAAATTTAAAAATTAAAAATATCGAGTATTAATATTATCATTTAATTATATCTTAGGGGCAAAATTCACTAGATCATCAAAATTATTTTCATACACTGTCACGGTTTTGTCACCCTATTATAATTTTAAGGAGTTTATAGATATGGATAACATCGCCAACTCTGGATAGAACTAGTATTTGAAAAGGTACCAGAAGTTTTTCCACTCTAAACCCTCATTCTTATTCACCACCACCATTATTTCACACCATCTCTAGCTTGGTTCATCCAGCTTGATGGTGGCACACGTCATCATGATTTCATTAAGTGTCTCTTTGAATTGAAACAAGCACTAAATCCGACTTGACTATTCCCCATCTAGTTGAAGATAATTAGACCCTCTGAACCCAAGGTTCTTCTTTTGAAGAAACACCTAATAATGATCCTGAATAACATCTATAAATACTTATAAAATTAGAGCCTAAATAGGAACTATTTTCGGTTCCTGTCTTAAAGCTTAGACAGCACACACAATCACCTAAACTGTGTTAGAGTCTACAATAGAATCCTCTCACTAATATTCATCAATAGCTTCCTCCTAAATATGATTCGAACATTTTCTCTGAGGCATGATTCTACAAAACATCAATAGACATCACAAAATTCATCAGATAAACACTCAAATAGAGAAACATGGGGAAAAAATCCCAATAGATAGAAAAAAATATTTTTATTTCAATCAATCCAAATCAAAATTATGGTAAAGACTAGAATTAATCTTCAAGGTGACTATCCCAATCTATCTTTAGTGACATAAGGTTTATTGCGGTGAGATATACCTAGGAACACAATCACAAATACCACATAAGTCCATAAAAGAATACACAACTTCATACCAACATCATGAAAAGAATATCAACCTAGATCTATGATACCACTTTGTCATAATGGGAATTCCTGATCCCCATAGGTTTCCGACTAGAACCTAGAATAATAAAAAATAAAAGTGGGAACGAATTTTCCACAAACATTGAAGAAGAAATATAAACAAATAATTATGATTATAAAGGAAACTTCTTAGGGAGAGGTGTACCAAAAGTTAAATTGGTAAACAAACCAATGTACTAGGGAAAAGTACCATAAAAACCGAATAAAAGACCAACTCCTAGTGGATGTAACTCTCTATGCCCAAGGTTCAATAGCTACTACCACCTCAAATTAGTGCCATACACTTGCTTCAACCTAGAAGAAGATAATGTACAAACAACCTAAGGCATAGGTTGGGTGTGAGATTAAATCCCAATATAGTCTGAACAAGGATTCCAAAAAAGATTCCTAAATTTAAATAAAAAAATCATTAAAATTGGATTGAACAGTTTTGGTAGTTGAAAATAATTATTAAAAAATCGTGATTTACATTTAAAATGATGGAAATACTATAAAAAAGTATTAATTATAAATTTTATATAAAATAGTTTACATAAATTAGAAGGTATGTAAAACAATTTAAAGTGGTGGCATATATTCATTTCAAATAAAAAAAGACAGAAACAATGTCACATGAATAAAATGTATTTTAGTTCCAGTCTATATGACTCCACACACCCAAGGTGACACAATAATATATGTATACATAAATCTATTTGGTAAGTGCAAAGGATTATTCATCACCATCACTCTAGGAATTTGGTATTCTACATTTATGTTTTGGAACATTATAAATCATAAAGTGTCATACAAATAACTCACTAACAACCTAAGGCTTGCATTTTCTCAAATAACTAACTGATGATGTGAAATTTACTTTATGATTAATTAAAATAAAATTCATGTAATTATAATTATTAAATATTCCAATTTCAATTTAAAATAACACATGTATTTTTAATCAAAAACATATCTTTTATCAAGATAAAACACAACAGTTTTTATAAAAACCATTTTAAGCCATTTTCATAAATACCAATATGAAATAAATTTCACCGAATGAATTTTACAATTAAAATTCCACAATTAATTTAAAATTTTTCATATTTAATCAATTTATATCAATTTAAAAAAATCAATAATTTAAATTTCAAAAAATTCCATCAATTTCATAATAAATTCACAATTCAAGTGAATTAATTGTTTTTCAAAATTTTATACCAAAAAATTCTATTTCATATCCAAATCCCCCAATACAATGGAATTGGTTTTTTAAAAAATGAATTTCAAAAGAATCAAATGCCACACATTCAATTGAAGGAAATTTATTTAAATAAATCAATTTAGGGTTAAATAAATTGACCAATCTACATAGAACCACCTACCCCAAGATCTTGAGATCTCAAAACTACAAATGAAACTTAGGATTTTCCAACAAATAATAGAGAAAATAGAATACAGGAATAAAACCTAGGTTTAAAATTAAAAATTATGGGGATTAGATCCTCAACCCAACCTAGAGATCTATAAAACCCAATGTAGTATAAGAGATAGGGAAGGATATTGAGAATAGGAAGAGGAAACCTAATAGGAGATGATCAAATGTCATTTTCCTATTTTTGATTCATGTATGGAGGGGTGTAGAGGGGCCAAAAACCGTTATTGGGAACCTTTAAGGAAGAAGAGCCCATAATGGGGTCGTATAGGCTCATCGGGGGTCTAAAAATATAGTTTCTCGAATTTTAAAATTAATTTTTCAGATTAAAAATCTTACACACATGGTAAGATGGTAATATCAACATGATTTGGAAAAATTTTGTTCCTTCATCATGCTCCCCTTTTAATGGGCTTCATAATTTCTCTTAATTGCATGCACAATTTCTAATACCATGAACAAGACATGAAAAATGTCATTGTCTGTGTTATCATGTTTTCCCTTGATAGAAAACATAGTTTGGGAAAAATTTTCACCAACCATGTATAACCTAGAAATTTTTAAAATTTCTAAAATTTTCATGAGAAATGATTCCAAAAGAAACCCAAACAATTAATGGAACAAATAAGCGCTTAGGGATACCTGAATATAGTAACCTAATGTAAAAAATATATTTTATTTTTTCTTTATGTGTGTTTGTATTGTTTTTAATGATTGTGATTGATGTCACATGGCTCATGGTTATTGATTCTGATGACTCTTTCCTTTCAATTTTTTCATATTTAAATATCCATGTTTTGGTGGGTATAAGCTCCTATATTATTCATTCATGCACGATGACTATTTAATCATTCACATAGGTAATATTATTTTCATTGGTGATGTTTAATTGTAAATGGTTATGTTTACCCTTACTAAGAATCTGAGTTCACCATTCTTACAATTCATTTTCCCCATGTTTCTATAAATTATGTTGAATGATTTATTCCTATAAATTTATTAACAACGATGATGTTGATGATATAATATGAAATAAGAAAATATTATTAAATGTGAGATAATGTTCAAATATATTAAACAGACATTTATGAGTCTAACATGATGTGGATAGTTTATGTTGGAATTTTTTCAAAGTTATATAGAACTATAAAACAAAAAGGTCTTATAGTATTTAAGTGATCCAATTTTTCCTATTGATGTTGTAAAATTTAGATGAAAAATTTGGGACAAAATTATTTACATCAAAGAAAAGATTGTAAATTTATGGATTTCAGTATAGGATATTGGAGTATAGGTCCTAGGTTGTTATAGTTCGTATCAAAGGTCAGTTTAGAGAAATTTGGACTTTATGGTTTTTTCATATGATTTAATCTTAGGATTTATATTTTCCATTATAGAACTATAATATTAAGTTCTATCACAACTTCAATGTCTTAGAAAAATTATTTATGTGTTTTAATAAGTAAAAATATTGTGGTTATTAATGTCATTTTTGGAGACATTTTTTTGGGATGATTTTTTTGACCACTAGGATAAAAACAAAGTTCTTTAGGGAGTAATTAGTTTTCATGTTTGAATAAAAAAATGGACAACATGTATGATCAGTGATAGCCCATTACATCTAGCTAAGTGGTTGAGCATAAATCTAGGACTGATGGATGATAATGGATTCATACACTACCACTAGCCTTCATGATGTCCTCATTAGCATGAATTATTTTTAAAAGTAATGATTAATTTTATTAGGGAAACATATCATATTATATTTTAGGAATAATTTTTGATTTATCAATGAAGAAAACATGATAAAATCCTTCTAAAAATTGGGTTTTAATCTTAGTTTGGAAATTTTTGATTGATTCTAGGGATAGTTATTTATAAAATAATTTTTTTTTAACATTGAGTATTACTATTATTAGGACCAATAAGTCCCTATATACCCTGAGAGGGTGGGGGTGAATCGGGGTATGGAAATTATTTTTCAATATTCTTCCTTCCCCACTGGATCATGACCTCTTTATTACAAGGGTCACTTGGTTTGCACTTGTGTGTTTATTATGACCACTTCTTTTCTTCTTTATCTGATGATGATGCTTTAAATGCAATTCAGGGATGTAAGCAGGCAGACACATAGATTTTTACATGGTTCACCCTCACTGGGCTATGTCCAAGGAGCATACAACGGCGATGTGCCACTATACTAAATCCAGTAAAGCACACTATTGTTTACATGGTTCAGGTTGTATCACTTATATGCCCAGGCTCACTTCCTTTACAAGGTTTAGGGTTAGCTCATAACATTCCCTAGGGTCACTCCTTGTTTCTCTCTCTCTGGCTCACTGTCGGTGGAGAGGATACCCTTCTTACTCTTCCTTTGCTCACTACTCTAGAAATGATCCACTCAAAGTTTATATACTTGTAAGTCTCTTCATTATCACAAATGAATACATCCTCTGTTTTATGTAGATGCTCTGTTGAAGTCCAACTTTCACCCATAGATGAATCTCACTTTCCACCGAAGGTATCAGGAAATATTCCAGCTTTCACATAGCCCTGAATCACTGTCGTGCTTCATCCATACCTGGCGCCCTTCTCCAAGACGGCGTACAAGTCTCGGCACGCAAGTTAAAACTAGCATGCATGTTCACCTCAACCACTTGTGCGACACTAGCTTCTTCAACTCCAAACTTGCGCAACACACACCCTTTTACGCCCAAACCAATTTTGGCATGCAACCATCAACCGTCGCACTTCTTAAAAACCTGGAAATCATGTTTCACCAAACCACTTGCGTGACACCCCCTTCTTCAACTCAAAACTTGGGATACTCCCTTCTATTCTCGTCCAAACCAATCTGGACGCGCAACAATCAACTGGCACAAAACTTCTACTTATGGGACCACACCACCACTTGCGCGACCACCACACCTACACGACGGGAGCTCTGAAATTCCTTATGTGTTGAAATCTCACTGAATATGGAGGGGTAAACCCCTATTTATAGTAATTTGGACACCATGTGTGATGGCACACAAGTCTCCTCTCGACGCGCATGTCTCGGCGTGCAAGTCTCTGCCGTGCAAGTCACCTGCATGACCATCCCTAAAACATGGGTGGCCCTTTTCCCTTTTCCATATTTTGATGTTCTCATCATGAAAAACATATGGCGCACAAGATTCTTCTCCATCAAGACAACGGAGCGCAAGTCCCTTTTCCAAAACCAATTTTCTCCATTTGTTGATTTTCAGGCCCAAAAATTTTCAATACATTGGAAAACGGGGCCACCTTATATCTTCTATTTTTGTACTGCCTCCAGATCATCCATTCCTTTGTCGACGTTCTTGAATCAAACAGGGATCGTTAACCACAACCCTTGAACTCGACATTCCCAAAAGAAAACCCCTTTGTCAACAAATTTTTATGTCATGTTTTTCTTTGTCAACAAACACAACACGGAGGCCCACTTTTTCAACAAACACAATCACCTCAAAAATGCTTCAATGATACCTTGAGGGATTTTTGCCTAATAATCTCCAACTTTGGGTTTTTTGAAAACTCTTACATAAAAAGATACATCATTAATTCTTCAGTAACCATTTTCCTATTGCGATTCTAATAGAGATCAAGGATTTACTCAACACATACTCTAAGCGCACATGAGCAATGCTCGCCGTGAGAAACAAGAGTAAATGAAATGTTCATCAATGAATCACTTCAACTCTGACACTGACTATTGACACCAAAATAATACCAATTTTTGGAAATATTCTTACAACATTCCAACACCTCTCTTCTTCTTTTATCATGATCATCAGTTGTCGTGGTATAAATTCTTTGATCGGTCACTTCTAGAATCGTCAGATTTAATACTCCTCCGATCTGGCTGCTCCACCTGTCATCTTCTCCCCCTATTTTTCATGATTTCTCAAATAGCATGTCAGATTATACCCATATTTGTCATGATTTCTCAAATAGACACACTATCTCCCCCTTGAACAATAACTATTTTCTCCCCCTTTGTCAATGAACCCAAAGAGCACTCATTTGCGGTCTGTAACAGGGTAAAAACACAAATCAGCACATTAGGGAAAAACACATCATACCTTTGGGAGAGGGGGTTCCACATCCACACTCTTAAGTATAGGGAGTTGACTGAACTCCCAGATCCAGTCGATTCCTTTCATACACTTACTTGGGTAAGGCCTTTGTCAAAATATCTGCAACCTGTAGCTCTGTAGGCACATACTCCAACTTCACAAGACCTTGCTCCACCTTCTCCTCGATGAAATGATATTTGATCTCAATGTACTTTGTCCTTGAATGATGGACAATATTTTTGCTAAGATTTATAGCACTTGAGTTATCACACTGGATTCTGATCGGAGACTTCACTTCAACTCCCATATCTTCAAGTTGTTTCTACATCCACAATAACTGTGTGCATGCTTGAGTGGCCGGAATATACTCAGCCTCTACGGTGCTCAATGAAATTCAATCTTTCTTCTTATTTAGCAAAGAAATACACAATCCACAAAGATAAAAATCACCACCTGACGTTGATTTCCTATCATCCGCTAATGCAACTCAGTCTGCATTATTATATCCCAATAACTCTGTCTGAGATTTGTCATTATATGTCAAGATGAATTCCACTGTGCCCTTGATATACCGAAGTATACCTTTCAATACATGCATGTGGATTTCCATGGGATTACTCTGATATCTGGTTTCTTGGCATGTGGTGAAAACAATATCATATCTTGTTGCTGTTAGGTACAGTAAATTGCTGATAATCTACCTGTATTCAGTGATATTAACTGCCCTTCCACTATCATCTTCTGATAAATTGAACCTGGTAGCAACCAAAGTCTTCATCTCCTTGGAATTATACATTCCAAACCTTCTCAGAACCTCCTTGGCGTATTTGGATTGAGAAATGAAAGTGTCATTACTTCCTTGTGTCACTTCATCTGATCCACCAAATATTATGTCATCGACATAAACCAGCACCATCATCCTTTGTTTACTATTGCTGTTGAAGTAGAGATTGTAATCAACTCCACCACGTTGAAAGCCAAGATTCTTCAAATATTGATCCAGTTTTGAGTTCCATGCTCTTGGTGCTTGTTTCAACCCATAAATGCCTTCTTCAGTCAGCAAACCTTGTTCTAATCCTCATGAATGAGAAAACCATCTAGATGATCAATACACACCTCTTCCTCCAGAATCATATTCAAGAATGCAGATTTGACATCCATCTGGAACACCTTGAACTTCTGTTGCACTACAATGGTTAGGAATAATCTGATTGTCTTTAGCCTTGCAACCGGTGCAAATGTCTCATCAATATTTATTCCATCTATCTAGGAGTATCCTTTGCACACTAGTTGTTCTTTGTTTTGAACCATTGTGCCATCTTCATTCATCTTATTGCGATACACCCATTTAGTCCCGATGAAATTCTTATCTGCTAGTCTCGAAACAATCTCCCAAGTCTGGTCCTTTTCAATCTGATCAAGCTCTTCATTCATAGCCTGAACCCATTTTTCATCTTTAGCTGCATCAGCAAACCATTTCGGATCTACCTATGATAGGAAAGATGTCTGTTGCAATGATTTCATTCTTCTTGTCTAAACTAGAGCTGACTGATCACCAATGATATTCTGCCTTTCAATTTTAGCTCGACTCTTTGGCTTCCTTGCAGTCACAGACTTGAGACTTTCTTTTTCATCATCAGTGTCTTCTTCTAAGTTAGAATCTACCACTTCTGCTCCTCCTGTGTTACTTTCTTCCTCAACACTTTAATCAGGAAATTTCTCACTGTTTCATTATTTAGTGGTTTCACTTATTCCAGATACTTTTCTGATTTTCATGTTGAGATAGGGTTGATACTCTCTTGCAGCTTCTTGGTATCCCGAAAACTTTCTGCTCACACCATTTGTCAGAATGAAATAGATAAGCATGAGATGCATCACAACGGGAAAAGTGGGTTTTTTGCGACGGGTCAATTGTGACGGGAATATATATCGTCGCAAAAGGTCCAATGAAATATATATTTGTGATGGGAGTCTTTTCCCGTCGAAAATAGTAAGTTAATTGTGATGGGAATAGGTGACCCATCGCAATTGCTTTGGCGCGGTTTGCGCGCCAAAACGCAGGAAAGGTATTTGCGATGGGGATGCATCCCCGTCGCAAAAGCCCGGCGGAGGTAAAAACCATTTGGGAGGGGCAAAGCCGCCCGTTGGAAATAGTATGTCGGCGGGTGTGTATTTGCGACGGGACCTGTCAAAAATACCCTTTTAACCGCCGATTGTAATTAATGTGGGCGGGGGTATTTGCAACGGGTCCCATCGCAAAAGACCGATGGTGGTAAATACCATTTGCGACGGGCAAAGCCGCCCGTCGCAAATAGTATATCGGCAGCTGTGTGTTTGTGATGAGACCCGTCACAAATACCCTTTTAACCGCCAACTGTAATTAATGCGGGCGACGGTATTTGCGACGGGATCCATCGCAAATACCACCATTTGCGATGGGAAACCCGTCGCCACTAACCCTGCCGCAACTAATCTAACCTATATATACCCCCACCCCTTTTTTTCCAAATCACTCAGATCTTTCTCTCCCTCTCTCTTCATTCTCCAGTTTTAAGGAAAAAATTCTTTTAGTTAAATTTTTTTATACGAGAGCAATTGGAATGCGCAAATACCTTCAGAATTTCAATGTTTAAGGTATTTATATTTTATCATTTTTTAAATTTATTTTATTTTTTTATATTAATTTGAATTGTTGTTTATTAGTTATAATTAAATTATATTTAAATTGATTTTTATTTATATTTATTTTTAGTAAGAAATTAATATTGTTAGTGATAATTATAAATAATTAGTGATAATTTCCAATAATTAGAGGTTATAATAGATAATTAGCAGAATTTAGTCATAATTGGATATAATTTGGGATAATAAGGGGTAATTAGAAATAATTATATATAATTTGTAATAATTAGATATAATCAGTAATAATTAGATATAGTTAGTAATAATTAGTATTAATTAGTAATAATTAGATATAATTAGTAACAATTAGATATAATTAGTAATAATTAGATATAGTTTGTAATAATTAGATATAGTAAGTAATAATTAGATATAGTTAGTAATAATTAGATATAGTAAGTAATAATTAGATATAATTAGTAATAATTATATATAATTAGTAATAATTAGATATAATTAGTAATAATTAGATATAATTATTAATAATTATATATAATTAGTAATAATTGGATATAATTAGTAATAATTAGATATAATTATTAATAATTAGATATAATTAGTAACAATTGGATATAATTAGTAATAATTAGATATAATTCAGAATAATTAGTAATAATTCGGTTTAATTAGTAATAATTCTGTATAATTAGTAGTAATTCGTAATAATTAGTACGAATTGGTAATAATTAGTAACAATTACTAATAATTATTAATAATTGTAATAATTAGTAATAATTAGTAATAATTAGATATAATTAGTAATAATTAGATATAATTAGTAATAATTAGATATAATTAGATATAATTAGAGATAATTAGATATAATTAGATATAATTAGATATAATTAGATATAATTAGATATAATTAGATATAATTAGATATTATTAGTAAAAATTAGATATAATTAGTAATAATTAGATATAATTAATAATAATTAGATATAATTAGTAATAATTATATATAATTAGTTGTAATTAGATATAATTAGTAGTAATTACATATAATTAGTAGTAATTAGTAATAATTAGTAATAATTATTAATAATTAGTAATAATTAGTAATAATTAGTAATAATTAGTAATAATTAGTAATAATTAGTAATAATTAGATATAATTACTAATAATTAGATATAATTAGTAATAATTAGATATAATTAGTAATAATTAGATATAATTAGTAATAATTAGATATAATTAGTAATATTTAGATATAATTAGTAATATTTAGATATAGTTAGATATAATTAGATATAATTAGATATAATTAGATATAATTAGATAATATTAGATAAAATTAGATAAAATTAGATAAAATTAGATATTCTTGGTTGATCACCTTGCAAGTAGAGTTGCAATAGGACAACTCTAGTCATTCCCTTCTCATCTATAAGAATTATCTCACATGACCCTTTACATAGACCATTCTTCCTTCAAAATTTAAGGGACAGATACTGATGTCCCCTAAATTTTTAAGGAAGAATGATCTATGTAAAGGGAGCGAGATGATTCTTATATACGAGAACGACATTAAATTGGTCGTCCTATTGGAACACTACTTGTGAGGTGATCAACCATGCAAGGACAATTATAGACTTTACATTAGACATGGCTGATGCAAACTTTTTATTGCGCATGACCTGACAATTGGAGACCCTTTGAGATTTGAACATGATAAGAATAGAGCAAAGCATGTTGTAAAAATTGATAATTTTAATATTTTATAAATTTTTTATTATTTTAATAATATTAAAATTGTTTTTTCATAAATATTGATAATATATTTTTTTATTAGTAATAATTAGTAAAGAAAAACTGCTTGGATAATGAAGGGAAAATTTGTAATTATCTCCACAACAATGATTACCAATATTCCTTTCATTATTCAAGCGGTTCTCATTTTGCTAAGTATTGATAAGTATAGCTAAATTAGTAATAAATTGGAATAATTAGTAATAATTAGTAATAAATTGTAATAATTAGTAATAAATTGTAATAATTAGTAATAATTAGTAATAATTTGTAATAATTAGTAATAATTAGTAATAATTAGCAATAATTAGCAATAATTAGAAATAATCAGCAATAATTTGGAATAAATAGTAATAATTAATAATAAATTGTAATAAATTGTAATAATTAGTAATAATTATTAATAAGTTGTAATAATTAGTAATAATTAGTAATAAATTGTAATAATTAATAATAATTTGTAATAATTAGTAATAATTAGTAATAATTAGTAATAATTAGAAATAATTAGAAATAATTAGCAATAATTTGAAATAATTTGCAATAATTAGGAATAGTTAGAAATAATTAGGAATAATTAGCAATAATTTGGAATAATTAGAAATAATTAGAAATAATTGGGAATAATTAGCAATAATTAGGAATAATTAGAAATAAATTGTAATAATTAGAAACAAATTCTAATAATTAGCAATAAATAGTAATAATTAACAATAAATTGTAATAATTATCAATAATTTGTAGTAATTTGCAATAATATATAATAATTAGAAATATATAGGAATAAATAGGAATATATAGGAATATATATGAAGAAATAAAAATAATTAGTAATAATTAGTAATTATTAGTTAGGAATAGTTAGGAATAGTTAGGAATAGCTAGGAAGAAATTTTCATAAATTTTAATAAATTTTAAGAACTTGGCACAATTTCTAGTGGATTGACAGCACTCCTTTTGCTTGATGAATTTTCTCCTTTCAACTCTCACCAACTCAAAACATTATGAAATATGTGATTCTGTGTAGACATATGCAATCTTATATGCACAATATTGGATATGCCTTCATAGGATCATATTTTTTATAATTTTTTTTAGGCAGTGATAGTTGGGAGAAGACGACTCATCGACGAAAAGGGGGCTCTTTTGTCCGAAGACACATTTACTTCCATCTTTCTCACACTGAAATCACAATGAAGAATGTGGTCAGAGGTACCCATATTCCTTCTCATGCATACGAGATTGAATATGATTACCTCAGACCAGATTCTTCATTGTGATTTCAGTGTGTGAAAGATGCAAGTAAATGAGCCTTCAGACAAAATAGTTGCCATCAATCCACTAGAAATTGTGTCTCCCTTAATTAATGGAAATTATTAATAAGTAGTTGTAATTATTTATCATCTTTTTTCATATAATGTTTTTATAATTTCAAATTATTCAAAAAAAAGTAATGATTTTATATTTTATGTGGAAAACTATGGAACAAGGAAGTCGACATCAGTCATTATTAGATGATCACGCTTGGATAAATCGGTGCAGAAATCCAAATGGTTCTGGTTTAAATCATGTATATATTGAGGATGTTGAAGCTTTCTTAGAATTTGCATCATCAAAACCAGAATATGTTTCAGAAGGAACAATTAAGTGTCCTTTTAAGAAATGGGCTATGAGAACGTTTGACACAGTTTACAAGGTTAGGGGACATCTCTTGCGGTTTGGTTTTCACCCAGATTATGTTTTTTGGTATCCAAATAGTGAACTAAATTCCAGAGAAGATCCTAATAACTTGATTATGAATCCATCACAGTTTCAAAATTTAGTACAGGATGTTGCAGGTCCATCTGTGCAACAAACTGAAACTCACGATGATATTTATTTAACTTCTGAGTTGGTACCATCAAAATTTTATGAGTTGTTGAGGTCTGTTGAGAATGCATTATATCCTGGTTGTAAGATAAGAAAATTAGAAGCGGTTGCAAAATTTATGGATATTAAATTAGATAATGAAATGCCAAACAAATATTTTGATCAGATATTTTCTTTGTTTAAAACACTGTTACCTGAAGGAAATGTGTTGCCTGTAAATTACTATGAGAGGAAGAGGCTTGTTCATAATTTGGGCCTTAGTTATCAGAAGATTCATGCCTTTCAAAATGATTGCATCTTGTATTATGGAGAAAATGATTCATTGGATAGTTGTCCCACATGTGGAAAATCGAGGTATAAAGAAGCTCAACCAGGGAATTCTAGATCGATTCCAGTAAAACAGTTGAGATATTTCTCCCTTACACCGAGGTTGCATCATTTATTTATGTCTTAGAACACAGAATCAATGATGTCATGGAACAAAACCAATATTTCAACAGATAAAAGCTTGAATCATCCATCTGATGGTGATTCATGGAAACATTTTGACTGTTTGCATCCGTCTTTTGCTATAGAAGCCCGAAACATGTGATTGGGTCTTTCTACTGACAGTTTCTGTCTATTTTCTTCTTATGGTAGTAAGTATTCATTTTGGATTGTCTTTATAACTCTATTCAGTTTGACTTCATGAATGTTGATGAAGAAGCCTTATAACATTTTGACTCTATTAATCCAATGACATCCGAAAAAGAATGTTGATGTTTATTTGAAACCATTGATTGATGAGTTAAATTCATTGTGGAGTGATGGTGTTAATACATGTGATGTTGCTGTGAAACAAAATTTCATATTAAAAGATGCATTGATGTGGACGATTAGTGACTTTCCGGCATGTGAGATGTTATCTGGTTGGAGTACACATGGTCTGAAATCATGTCCTTACTATATGAAAGACAACCGAGCCTTTATTCTCGTCAATGGAAAAAACATTCTATTTTGATTGTCACCGTTGATTTCTTCCAATAGATCATCCTTTTCGGAGGAAAAAATCTCATTTCATAATAGGTACAATTGAAAGGGATGAACCTCCAAAGATGATCTCAGGTACAGAGTTAAAATCAGTTGTATTTTCATTACCTCTCATCACATTTGGACCAACAGTAAACCAATATAAAATTCATGGATTTGGGAAAGAACATAATTAGATAAAACGGATCATTTTTTGGGATATTCCGTATTGGTCTGATTTTTTGGTCTACACATGTTGGATTTTATGCATATTGAGAATAACTGTTTTGATCATTTATTTCATACAGTTTGGATACACCAGGTAAGACCAAAGATACTGTAAAGGAATGATTAGATCTTGCCCAAATTTGCAGTCGACAAGAACTTGAACTATTTGTAAATGTCAGATCACAGAGGTTAATGAAGCCAAAAGAAGCGTATACACTGTCCAAAGAAGGTCACTTATTATTTTGTTAGTGGATTGCAGATTTGAGACTTCCAAATGGCTATGCTTACAATTTGGGAAGATGTGGTCAGAATGGTTATGTTACTAGATTAAAAAGTCATGATTGTCATGTTATAATGGAAATAATAATGCCAATTGGATTCAGAGGTTTTTTTAATTCTATGATTCGGGATTCGATAACAGAAAAATCATATTTTTTTCGAGACATTTGTGTAGTGACAAAAAACTGTGATGTGCTAAGCAAACTTGAAGAAGATGTTTCTATAATTAAATGAAAAATGGAATAAATATTTCTGCTAGCTTTCTTTGACTCAATGGAACATATGATATTACATTTGTCACATGAAGCTAATTGTAGAGGTCCAGTACAGTTTCGATGGATGTACCCATTCGAGAGATGAATGCAGAAACTGAAGAAAAAAGTGTGTAACAAATCATCAGTTGAAGGCTCAATTGCTGAAGCTTATTTAAAAGAGGAAATTTCTTTTTTCTGCTCTCATTATTTTGAATCTCAATATCCCTCAAAACAGAATTGCATGGGATGAAATGAGGTGAATGTTAATGACGAAATAGAAAAATCAATTAACAGTTTTTAATCAGCCAAATCTTGGTTTCAGTGGAGTTCATGAATGGTGGCTTTCATATGATGAACATTATAGATATTATTCATAAGTTCTGCTCAACTGTGAAGAAATGATATCATTTTTTCATGTGAGTTCTTCTATCACTTATTCTACAATTTGTGTTACAGTATTTAAACTTATTTTATTTTTAGGTTATATGATAATAAAATCATGAAACAACTTCCACAAATTACACCACCTGCTCTTGATGAACGCAGAAAAAAAAATTCTCAATGGTTTCAAGAATTGGTAACATAAATTATTGATGGTTTAATATCAATTCTGTTTATTATTTATTATATTGATAATTGTTTTACAAATTTTCAGGTGTCTCAATATGCTGATAAAATTGATAAGCGATTGTGTATATTGAGTAACCCACCATCCAAAATGGTTAAATATTATAATGAATATGTGGTGAATGGTTTTAGATTTCATACACATGCATACGGGCAATCAAAAAAAATGAACAGTGGAGTTTTCTTGAGAGTATCACATCACAAAGAAACTGAAGTTGAATTTTATGGGATTTTGGATGAAATTATTAAGTTGTGTTATCTAGGACCAAATTACATAACAATGTTTAAATGTCGGGGTTTGGATACTGAGAGAGCCTTGCGTGTTCATCCGACTCATGGAATCATCGATATTAAATATTAAATTCTTCTTGCAGTAAATAAATCATTTTTACTGGCTCAAGAGGCACATCAAATTTATTATGCAATGTACTGTGATACTTCAAGAGACTTGAGAAATTGGTGGAGAATAATAAAAATAAAATCTCAGGAAAATTAGTTTACTCAAACTGAATGTTGTTCCACTAAAGTGGAAGGAATTGAAAATTTTCAAGATACTGCTCAAAATCCATCTGATTCACAATGAGATGTGAATATCAATGATGACACCCCATAATTAAGGATCAATGGTGGTGAAAATGTTAATTATGTTACAAATGAATTTGAAATGAAAAGGGATACTGAAACTAAAACTCATATACATATTGATGTTTTTGAGGAGGAAGATAAAGACATTGACATCGATAACTATAGAGAAGAGGATGAAGATGAACATTGACACAGTTAAATGCTAGTTATAATCATAACTAATATATATCTATATATATTAGTTATTTTCAACTATCTGAAGAAAATAATCATTTTGTCTTTCAGATGGACCCTGATATATATCGCAAGTTTCAGGAGGCTGACCTACCATTTGATGAGGGAGATTTTGGATCATCTCACCCTCATCCTACTGGCGGTTTAGGGGGTACTCTGAGGGGGAGTGGTCTTGCATGACTGATGATTCCTGACCCTATCCCCGAGTGATGTCCACATCATGGTTTCAATACATACACACGGAGGTATGGTAACCTTTATATTTTAGTTAGATCTCATTAATTTATTTATATATATACTAAATGTTTGATTATTTATTCATTTTTCACAGTTTTTCACATGTAGCTATTGGACAGGGGAGTGCTATCTTGCACAATTATTTTTCTTAGCCATGGATCACATGGGAACAGATTCCCATTATTGTGTGACGCAACATGTTCCATCATTGGCTGGTACGTAAATAAATAATATTTATTTTGAAATTTATTTTATTAATAACTTGATATTACGAATTATTTGTAGGGTTTATGGTATCCTATCAATTATAGCATGCGTGATGTTATCCACGCGGCATGGAAGGTTTCAATGCATGACTGTTTCCTTCATTTTTTGCACAATTTGAGAAGGACAACCATTATGAAAGCAGGAGTGACAGAATTTGATGAGTTTTGTAGAGCTCACCGACCAAAGTAAATTTCATATCACGTTTGGGATGGATTATGTTTACATTGGTCGGGTGGTGGATTTCAGAGGAGATCTTCAGTGGGACGGAAGAACCGGGGGATACAGGAGGTGACACATTGAGCTGGTGGCTGTATATTCAATTCGCATAGAGAGAATCTAGTAAGTATATTTTTTAAATATTTTATATAACTTTAAATATAAACATTCTATTTTATATTTCTGTAGCTTTCGAGCATCCCAATATTATGGAGTTCGACATTTATCGCAGGACGTACAGTGATCCACCCACTAGAGAGATTAGAGGTGATCGCCACTGTCAGATTGTGCTTAGTATTATTTTTTCAATTTGACAATTAACTGCATATAATATTTTCAAAATTTCAATTTTAAATTGGAATTGAAGGAGTCATATGAGGCTGCGACCTCTCAGACACAGGCTGAGGGTCAGGACGAGACGACTGAGCAGACCGGTGCTCACCATTTCGATGAGCTGGTATGGATGCAGGTGACTCATTATTGCTTTGAGAAGGGTCGAGTAGTTGGTATCAACTCTCATTTGACTCCTGTTACTTATTATGGTACTCCTGTGATGTTGGCATCCAGCTCGAGAGGAGCTTGTGGAGAGACATCATCCTCTAGCCTACAATATTAGGAGCAATTGTGAACTCAGGCTGAGCTTATAGAGACTTTGCAGAAGCAGCATGAAGAGATGTGTCGGCGGCAGCAGCAGCAGGAGCAGCATCACAAGAAGGAGCTACGTCGATTGGAGCAGCGGCGGCAGTAGGAGTATCACGAGCAGATAGAGTACAAGTGTCGTCTGACTCATAGTTTAGGGATAGAGTTTCCTCCACCTCTTCTAGACGACCCCCCTAGTGATTTGTTTTTTATGTTAAAAACATTTGAATTCAAGTTTTGTAATAATATGAACTATTTATAGTTTCTTCCTTTTATATTGGTAGAAATATTGCATAATTTAATTTTTTTAATATTTTATTATTTATTATTAGTATTATATTTTTTAATATTTATTTATTTTACTAATAATAATAATATTTTATGATTTTTTTATTTTTTTTGGAAAATATTGAAACATTTAATAATTTTTTATTATTTTACTATTTTAATAATATTAATATTAATATTTTATTAATCATAATTTTATTAAATATTTTTTTTAATATTATATTTTTTAATTTTTTTTTATTTTACTCATAATAATAATATTTTTTATTTCTTTATTATTTTTATATTAATAATATAATTTTTTCATTATTCATAATTTTATTATTATTTTTATTATTATATTTAGTATTTGCGATGAGGTCTTTTTCGACGGGGCCCCATCACAAATAAGTGAAATATATTTTTTTAAGATTATTATTTTTGACGGGACAACGGGCCCATCATAATTAGTATTTGTGATGGGCCCGTCACAAACGGTTTATGGGTATATAATGTATATAATCAGAAGGATATTTGGGACGGGTAAGTTCCTCGTCGCAAAAACTAATTGTGATGGGCTCATCGCAAAATGTTTTTATGTATATAATGTATATAATTGTGAGGTTTTTTTCGATGGGTAAAATTCCTATTGCAATAGATATTTTTTCGACGATCCCATTGTAAAAATATATATTGTGACGTCGTTTTCAGCAATGGGCTATTTGCGACGGGGGCCCGTCGCAAAGGGCTATTTGCAATGGGATCCCGTCGGAAATAGCCCGTTGAAAAAATGAATTCCAGTAGTGCATGATTATTGCTGCTTCTTTATGTGTTTCTTTCTTCCCTTGATAGGCAACACCTAAGGTGAATCATCCAATTATTGCTTTGATGGCTCTTGCATATGATTTTGTTATTGAATTCTCCCCTTATGTTATGCATCAATTCCGGGGGTTAGGACCACTATTTAGACCCATAAACATTCTTCTTCTCATACATCATTTGTTCTCATCTTCCACTTGGATTTGAGACATTAAAAATATCTCTAAGCCTACTGAGTTGGAACTCGGTGTAGGAAACAAGGGATAAAGTTAATAACACAATCACTTCTTATTCTAATTTTTTGCTCCTTTTCTTCTTCAACTTTGGTACCTGATTTGAGTCAATTGAAACTCTGAAGAATATCACTTCTCCACTTTTCATCTTTAGATGCCACTTCCCCTTGGATCGTGTCTTCATAAAACCTGAAACACATGAATCATCAGTTAACAGCATTTATATACATAGGGAGAGGGGTGTCTTTCGAAATCCTCAAGAAGAGGATAGTGGTTGATCTTGATGGGTCAACCCTTTGAATATTTCTTGCAGAGCATCACACACTTCCCTTGCTTCTTCTAGCTACCTATCCAACTTCAACTGCTCTGGCCATATGACTAAGCATTCATTACCCACATGCTGAGAATTTTTTTGATATGTAGATTCTGCAGGCCTAGCCTTTCTCACCGTTTGGGATTTAAACCCACTAGTACACATTTCCTTCATTGATATTCCACAAAAATTCTATTTCCCTAGATTCCTTATATGGGTAGGAATCTCTCTACTAGTCATTTTACCTTTCTTCTTCCACCATTGCAGGGGTCTTTCACTTTCTTCCACTTCTCAATGCAGAACACGACATGCAAATTTTTCAATGCATTCTTTGTTCATCTTTCTTTTATCAGATATCTGAGTCACCACAGTCTTTTTCACTAGTGGTGAATCCCCCACTTAATATGCACTCTTTTTACTCATAATAGGACTAGATCTACCCTTAATCATCCAGATTTGTTCATGTTATTTCTTAGAGTGCGGTTGTAAGTGTGACTGATACACTTTTCATTCAGATCCGTGTGATTCTCTAGAGGTAGTAAACCTATATTCTAATTAACCACATTGTCTTTTGGTGTACAATTTCTCATTATACACCATTGGAGTCGTGAATCTTCTTTTGAGTTCCTTTTCCTTTCCTATTGTTTTCTTACTGCAATGTCTTGAAAGATGCCCATAATTAGAACATATGAAACATCTTCCATTAAAGGCATACCTCATTTAGTCATCTCTAAGCCAAGATGTTGGTTCTACTTCAGTTCTTCCACTTATATTGATCTCTTGAGCTTCCTGACACATATTCATGGTGTGTCCCATTCATCCATAGTAATAGCAACTGATGAATGTTTTCCTCTGGGAGTCTCTTCTCTCTGGTTTCCAATGACACTTCTTCTTATTTTTAGATTTAGTATAGATTCTATTTTCACAACCTGAGATGTATTCCAGAGCCTCTGAACAGAATCTTGATGTGAGGCCATGAAGCCCACAGAAATAGAACATGTTGTCACTACTTCTTGTAAATGACCTCTTAGGTCTATATTCAGTACCTACAGTATTTTCTCCACATCTGGAATTTTTCATGGCTCTGTTTCCATCACGCTCGGGAGGGGATTCATCAAATCAAATACTAGTTTTTCCTAAACTATATGGACTTTAAGATGAGAAAATTTGTTGTTTCCTCTTTTTAGAAAAAGAAAATTACCTTTTCATTTCATCATCACCTACCGAAGGATAATAAAATAGTAAGTGCAAGGCATTCTTTATTTTAGGATTTCCTCTAGCATTGGATTTCTCCACTTCCTTCTTCACTGATTCCAGCTCTTCTTCCTACTTTTGAATCTTCATAATTATTAATTTGAGTTGGGAATTGAGTTCTCTTTTGAGATTTTTCCCGCTACTCAACTCATCTTCCAGTTCTCGTGTGAGCTTTTCTACCATGTCACATTTCTCCTTCACACTCAATTTTCCTTTTTCAAAAAAATCATAACAACATGAATTATCTTGTTGTAGCATTTGATTATTATGAACTAGTTTAGATAGTTTTGTAATAAGATCATCATTTATAGATTTAAAATTTTGAATCTCATCTGATTTTATATTCTTATCATATTCATCAACATTTTGTTTTCCTTTCATTATAGCCATCTTTTGTAGTTCTTCACCTTGAGAATAATTCTTCTCCCTTAGACCAGTAGCCACATAAATAAGCCTTTGATTTAAGACTCTTATCTTGTTAACCTCAATTTCCCCTACTTGGATATGGATATCTTTATATTTAACTTCTTCATCGAATTTCTGATCCAATTTCATTGTCATGTTGACAACATCTACTGGTGACCTACTTTTGGAATCTCTATCATCATTAGTTTTTTCTATATCACATTGAAGATCAAGTACCTCACTCATTACTACATCGTGATTGAGTAAATCAATCTTTTCCCTATCAGATTACTCCAGGACTTCCTTCAGTAAGCTGTTTGATTCTTGTAGTTGAATCACAATTTTCAATAAACACTTCAACACTGAGGTATATCACCTGACATCTGATTCTTCTTTGATGTTTTTTCCTTTTCCCTGGAAGACCAAGATAAGAGCAGACTGATTATTTAACTTGAGCAATCAACTAAAACAAGTTATAGAAAACAAGTCTCATAAAATAAACATATCCCACTGATATCAAATGTTATAACCAATAAGGGACTATATACCCTAAGAGTTGGGGTGAATCAGGGTATGGATATTCATTTTCAATATTATTCCTTCCCCACTAGATCTTTACCTCTTTATTACAAGGGTCACTTTGTTTTCACCAGTGTGTTTATTATGAACACTTCTTTTCTTCTTTATCTGATGATGATGATTTAAATTCAATGCATGGATGTAAGCAGGCAGACACAAAGATTTTTACTTGGTTCACCCTCACTGGGCTACATCCAAGGAGAATACAACAGAGATATGACACTGTACCAAATCCAGTAAATCACACTATTGTTTACAAGGTTCGGGCTAGATCACTTATATGCCCAGGCTCACTACCTTTACAAGGTTTCAGGTCAACTCACTGCTTTCCAAAGGGTCACTCCCTAATTCTCTCTCTCTAGCTCACTACCGGTGGAGAGGATCACCTTCTTCCTTTTCCTTTGCTCACTTCCCTAGAAAGGATCCACTCACGGTTTATAAACCTGTACATCTCTTCATTCTCACAAGTTAATACATCCTCTTTTGTATATAGATTCTCCATTGAAGTCCAACTTTCAACCGTAGATGAATCTCACTTTGCACCGAAGGTATCGGGAAATCTTCCAGCTTTCATGCAGCCCTGAATCACTATCGTGCTTCAAATATAGCTGGCTCTCTTCTCCAAGCTGATGCGAAATTCTCGGTGTTCAAGTTAAAACTGGAGCGCAAGTTCACCTCAACAACTTACACAACTCTAACTTCTGCCACTCCAAACTTGCGCGACTCACACCCTTTTATTCCAAAACCAATTTCGGCACGAAACCATCAACCCTCGTACTTCATTAAAACCTAGCGCACAATTGTCACCAAAACACTTGCGCGACACCCCCTTCTTAAACTCAAACCTTGGGAGACTCCCTTCCTTTCTCTCCCAAACCACTCTGGATGCCCAACAATCAACTGGCACGCAACTTCTACTAGTGCGACCACACCACCACTTGCGCGACCACCGCACCTGTGCGATGTGAGCTCTGAAATTATCTAAGTGTTGAACTCTCACTGAATAAGGAGGGTGAGACCTCTATTTATAATCATTTGGACACCCTTTCTGATGGCGCGTAAGTCACCTCTCGGCGTGCAAGTCTCTGCGCACAAGTCTCTGCTACGCAAGTCACTTGTGCGACCAACCCTAAAACTAGGGCACCCCATTCCCCTTTTCCATATTGTGATGTTTTGATCTTGAAAAACATATGGCACGAAATTTTCCTCTCTTTCAAGACAAAAGTGTGCAATTCCCTTTACCAAAACCACTTTTCTCCACTTTTCGATATTCAGGCACAAAAATATGGCAAACACTGGAAAACAGCGCCACATTGTATCTTCTATTTTTGTACAGCCTCCAGATCATCCATTACTTTATTAATATTCTTGAATCAAACATGGATCGTTAAGCACAACCCTTGAACTCAACATGCCATAAACAAACCCCCTTTGTCAAAAAATTTGTATGTCATGGTTTTCTTTTTCAACAAACACAACACGAAGGCCCACTTTGTCAACAAACTATATCACCTAAAAAATGCTTCAATGATACCTTGAGGGATTTTTTCCCAACAACTATTGAATTTTGAAGATTAGTGTGTCATTTTATGGTCTAATCATTTTCGTAATTATTTTACTTTTTCCATTATATTTTGGTTTTGGTTTATGTCTAAAGAAAGGTGGAATAACTAGATTATTCGTATTATTGTTACATAGACATTAAAAGTTGATTTTATTGGTTATGGAATTAAAAAATCCTTATGAATAAAACTTTTTTAGAGAAAAATATTATATTTTGATGAAAATTTATTAAAGGTCGAAATTATACTTATCATGTATGTATATTTCCATTTTTTCATGGTATAGATTGTAACTGAATTCTTTAAAATTTGTAAATGTGTCTTGAAATAAAAGTTCTTCCTCTTACAATGATTTCTGATGATATAAATATTCTTTTCAAAAACTATTTTGTTTTTTTGTTTTTCATCATTGATTTCTTCTTAATCATGTACACTACAATTATATATTAGTCTATGACAAATATTCTCCCCATCCAAGTTCATATTTTAAATTCCCACCAATGTTATCCCATTTGGGATCTTAGTTATCTGCAAATTTCAGTTACCATTATGTTTCCCACATTTTATTTTCTTAATAGGATGTTTATTTTAACCTTTGTACAATGTGGGTTTCAATATAGTAATTATATAAATGATAATGATTTGATAACCGAGAATATTTTCTACGATGAAATTTATTTTAAGGGGGGTAGGATGTATCATCCACATATTTTTTTAAAATATGTTTATAAAAATTAATTTAAATTATTTAATATATTTTGTTACATGAAATGCATATTTTTCTTCCATAACCCAAAATAACAAGTTTATATTTCTTTTCACACAAAATCAATTCTCGTTATGACTTATGTTAAATTCAAGGATGAGTTTTACTGGAAAATAATATATTATTAATTTTATTTATTTAACAAAATAGTTATCACATAGATATTGGAATAGAATTAATGAATATGATTAACTAAATTATGAAATAAAACTTTAAACATGTTTATAAATTTAATTAATTAGTTACCATTTAATTTGAAAGAATATAATGACCCATTGAATAAAAAAGATGTGTTTTAATGAAAACTATTTTGATGACAAGAATGACATTTTATCTTAATAAATTAAATTATTCACTATTAGTGAAATATATTAAATAATGTTTTTCTAAATATTTGATAAAATATTTTTAAATTATTACATTATGTTTGATAACAGTAAGATAATAATAAATCTAATTTTAAGTATAAAAACTGTATATCTTTAAAAGATAGTTTTACCACCATTTAATGGAACGCCATTTTTAGATATAATTTTTGACACATTTAAATTTTTTTATTTGAAAAAATAAACCTATTTTTATAGTGTAATTTAAAAAATTACTTCGGGTAATTTTTTGTTATTTTTCTAGAGAACATTCATATTCTGATGAATAGTGAATGATACTGAATTTTCATTGAAAACATCTTTTATATATAAATGATTTATAATGTTAAATTATATTTTTAATTGGTTTTAAATTATAAACATTATAATATTATAACATAAAAACCAATTTAGGTCATTTCAAAAAATTTACCATTTAATTTAGATATTAAAATATATCCACACTTTGAACATTTTAACTACAAAAACCAGTTTTATCATCCTATCTCCGAGATAAATTTTAAATTAATTTCTATCGCTTATATGATTATAATTTTGAAATAATAGATTCTATATTTATTAATCTAAATGATTTATAATTTTTAATAATGTAAAAAAATTGATCAAAATTATTAGTGAAAGTAATTATAATTAATTATAGTGATTAAAGAAAATGAGCTTATTTAATGACTTAACTTAGAAATTAAGGTGAAAAATATACTAACACTTGTATAAATGTAAATTTATTGAAATATTTCAACTATTTCACCTATAAAGATATATAATGGTTGATTTTATACCCTTCTAAGAAAATTAAAATGTGAGTAGCACTCAAGTATTTTTAAGAATATCCAATGTGTCTATTTCCCCACTTATAAAAGGAATCATCTACTCCTCAATTCATCACACATTTAAATACATATGGATCATCCAAAACCTTCATAAATAACATACCATATTACCTCCCTCACCCAACAAATATTATTTTTTTATTAAATTCAACAAAGGAATCCATTTGGTGCAAACCAAAAGAAGTTACCCTAAAAATATGTCACATTTTTTAACATGCAATTATGTTTCATTTAATTCTCCACCCATTAAATTATTTTTACTATAAAATTAACATATAAAAATATATTATCTTAAAAATACTGATATTTTTTATTCTAATAGTTACCTACACTTACACACACTTCCATAAAATTTGTAACAAAATTAGATTTTGTGTGTATGGAAGACTACCGCCTTGCGAAACGATGTCATTTGGTTTTAACTTTACCACATCTTATAGATTTACCTAATGAAGTAAAAACTATTTATTATTATTTATATGATATTTATTTTATACTAATAATTTTTTAATTTTTATACAAAACATTCATTCATGCTTTCCATATTGTGTAAATACAATACTATCGTTTATCAACGTGTGGACTATAGCCTCCTCAAAGCAATGTGATGCTTTCACACATGACATGGAATGTATTAAGTATATTTTTAATACAAATATGTGATATTAATTCCATATATATTATTCTTAATAAATATTTTCCTTTATGGATGTATATTATACCATTTGTTTACCCTTTTCACACACTAAAAAAGTTATAATGTCGTTAAGGGACGTGTGGACTACAACCTCTTCGATGCTATCTGATTCATTTTATGTCATGATAATTTTTTGTATAACTAAATATTCTAAAATAAGATTTTTTTTATGATAAAATTATAATTATGGAAATATAAATGTTTCTTAACTTCTTTTTGAAATGATCATTGGTAAATGAAAACATTACTAATATGTAGGTATGACCTACCATCTCCATGATTGAAACATTGTTTCATTTTTCATAATAATAATTCAATATTGGTTTTAAAAGTATAATTAATGAAAAAATATTATAATTATATCATTTTTATTATTATGGAGATGTTTTAATAATAACCTTACTGACCATAGTCGACCTGTTGAAGTTATTTTTGACATATAATCCAAATATGATCGAAAAATCCGACTTAAGAATTATTAATTATGTAATTGTATATAACATGTATATTAGAGAAATAAAAGAAATAATAAACTTATAAAAGGTTCTATAGAATTTAAATAATTAAAATAATTTTATTATTCAGGATTATAGAGAACAATCATTATATATAAGACTCGTGGTTAGGGGTTTCATCTCAATTTACATTCTATTGAGATTTTTTTGTTATTATACACCTAGTTATTTTTATATTATGTATCTAATTCTCTATGACATGTTATATAATGATTTTAGTATATTTCTTGATACTCAATGTTTAAATTGATTCTATTCTTTCATGGGTCTCAGGTTTTAAAATTTACTCAAGTAGTACTGGTTTTTTTATATCAATTTTCATTCATTGGGATAAATATCTTTGTCATTGATTATGTTATGAAATTAAAATCTGTGAATTGAATAATAATTGTTTTATAATTTCTATCCAATTTTTTTTGGATTTAAATTTTTCACACATAATTATTTAATTGATTTTCTCTCACAATAATGATATGATATTTCTAGGGGATTTTCTCATCTCAATTTTATTTTTGTGGGATATATTCTATATTCCCTAATTATTTTTGATGTTTTTTGTATATATTTAAAATTAATGTATTTGATGATAATTATGATAAAATTTATGTGTTTTATATAACATTTTTATCATATATCATTAATGGGGATTATTTTCTCCATGTTACCGAAGTGGTAATGTATTTTTGTCACAATTTACTTTCTTTGAGAAGTTTGTTACGTTTTACACCTATATTATTTTATGAGGTGTGTAGAATTATAAATTGACGGGATTTATTATAAATCTCCTTGTAATATGGGCATTCCATGTTTAATTTAACATTATTACTTGAATGAGTTTAATTATTAAAATTTTTCAATGTGTTATGGGATGCTATGTAATGTTTAAAAATTATTTTCCTCATTAATTTTTTTAAAAATATTTTAATGTTATTTTCATTCATCAATGTCAAAAAATTGTCATAAATTATACAACACTAGGTATATTTTCTATTGATACAATCCTAATTCATTCATAAGAGGTATTATGTTAGTTTCAAAGTGATTTTTATGAAACCTATTTATTTTCCATGGGTTGATTATGTTCAAAAGATATTGTTATGGAATACACTTCATTTTAATGGGCTTATCAATTTTAAAAGAGACTCATTTTTACCTCATTTTTTCAATTTGTTAATTATGTTTCAAAGATATATTTATGGAACCCAATTATTTTTAATGGGAAATTAATTTTTTACAGAGATTTTATTAGATCCAATTTTTTATGCTTGGGATAACAATGTTTCAAAGAGATTATTTTCAAACCCGTTTCACTTCCATATGTTAATAGTATTCTAAAATGAATAAGGATTGATTAAATGAGTTTTTATGAATTCATTTTCTATTTGGTTCATGGAAATTGTAAATGATGGGTGCACCTAGATAGCATCAGGTGGTCCTGTTATAACTTATATGACTGGTATGACTGCATAGCTCATTGATGCCTTTGGTAATGATTATCTTCTATGAGAAATTATATTGGATGGCATCCATACGGTAATTCCAATTTTTAAGTCTTTTTTATGTGTTTTGTAATTATTCAATTATATTATATTCTAAGATTCCAATATGTTGTCTTTATTTTTTTTATTGGTTTATAAATTTTCTAATGATAGAAAATGATGTCACATGCCTCATGATTACTGATTTTGAGGACTATTTCCTTTTCAATAATTTCATATTTCATTATTCATATTTTGATGGGTATAATTTCTTTTATGACTCACTCATGAATATTTATTATGTCATCATACCCCAACGTCATCTTATGCCCACTGATGATATTTAATTTTTAATTGTTATGTTTACCCATACAGAGCATCCAATCTCACCCTTCTTATATTTCCTTTCACCAAGGTTTTAAAAAGTGATGTTGCAAAAATTTATATCTATAATGTACATCATAATGATGAATTGTATGACCTAATATGAAATAATAAAATTTATAGAGAAGGGATATGATATTAAACCTTATGAACTACATATTTATGACTCTAAGTTGACGTGAACTATTTCTGTAAGAGTTTATACTAAGGTAATTTTATATTGGAAACTTATTTTAATTGAGTAAAATGATATATTATAAAAAAACCATGTGGATTTAATTGAAATCCAGAACTAAATATCACATTTAAAGTACTTGATTATAAAAAATGAATAAATTATTTTTTATGAAAGTAACAATTTAATTAGTTAGAGTAATATTTAACATGGAATTTATTAGTTTTAAGAATATTCAAAAATGAATCACTTTAGTCCTTAAGTAAATAATTTATTAATTAATTTTTTTTATTTCATTTATAAATCCTAGATATGTCAAAAGACACATGTTTTTGAGAAAATTAAGTATTTTCACTCATTTCCTATAAATTAATAATTTTTTTAAAAATCCAAAAAATAATTTTAAGATAATATCATTATTAATATTTAAAAATTGAAGATTATTTTTTGAAAAAAAATATAACATCATGAAATTTATCATTTCAATATACTAATTAATAAATTATTGTTAATGTGAGACAGTCCGAGTAATAGTATTTACCTATTATAGTAGGGTCTCAAGTATAACATCCCCACAGTTAAATAATTTCTTCCTTAACAATGAGATATATATGAGTTATTGATAAAATGTGGAAATTACTACCTTGGATCTTATTTAGGCTATCAGATTTACTTTTCTTATTTTTTTTATTTCTACAAATATAATTCAATAATTTAGGTTTTGGATCCCAAATCACATTCTCACTTTTATAAAAAAATATAGGAAATAATTTTAATTATAAGAAAAGAAAATAACCAATTCAATTCTATAAAATTTGATAAAATTCAATAGATCTAGAATGTATTTTTTTATTAATGAAACATTGATGTCATTTTGAATTTTAGAATTGTTTGGAAAAATAACAAATCAAAAATCAAGGTCACCAATTATATGATATATTTTAAAAGTATCATTGTACCTAATTATTGTCTTATGATCCATATAAAATAGTAAATCTCCCATGAAATGGAGAATCCTTCAAAATTACATTATACTCAACATAAAATTACATTTTTCATTTAATTATCATCATATCTCTTTATTCATGTCTATTTTACTTTAATATGATCCTTAATATACTATTAATTAACATTTATGTTCTAATGAATCTTGATTCCAAATATCATTTTTTCTCCTTTTTCCAATAGAATAGACATCAGGAGTTTTTCAAATACAATTCTTTTTACAGTTCTATCTAGATTTGAGAATGGAATATATTAATGTATACACTTTCCAAAAAATATAAATATTGATCCCACATAATTTAATGGTCAGGATAACATAATCACATAATGACATAAAAATTTTTAATATACCCTTCAAACATCCCACCAGTTTCAGGAATATAAGGGATACATAAAAGTATCTCATTATCGATATCCCATTGAGTAATTTTTTCTATTTTCATGGTAGTACAAGGATAATAATATAATAAAATAAATAAATATTCACCAGGAATCCTTATAATATCATTGATATAAAAATGAAGAGGCACTTGAAGGTATATCTTATTTTATTACTATAAAGTGCAGAAAAAATAGAAAGACTTCCAATGATGAACCACATTTCTTATTTTCCCTTAGATTCATTGGTATTACAGTGAAAAGGTCCATTTAAATATTGTCTCACTTTAATATTATTATAGGAAAAGATTATATAACTCCCTTAAGATGTTATATTTTTTCCATTACCTTTTGAAATTTTATTCATTTTGAAATATAGTCCATAGTTTCTCATTTCATAACATCACAAATGTAATGAATTCTTAAATACCCATACATCATTTTGATTTCATGAATTCTATTGAAATTTGTGTTATGTGCTTCATTTAGAAGTCCCATATTCAACTATATTATTGTTTGAACACATGACCTCTTCCCAAACGCTAACACTCCAACCCTCCAAATGAAATCTGTTTCCCATCATTTATTACATTAAATTTGTTTATATGGCCATGTAATCTAAAAAAGACATCTATTTATTCTCTATTATGGATGGTTTTTCGATTTCATAAAGTGTAACTATGGGTCTCATCAATAAAAAACACCATATCCAGCATTAATATATCTCTCTATATTTGATCACTATTAATCCTCATCATGGTCATAACTCCATCATCCCTCATACTCAATGCATTATCCACCAAGTTTCCCTTCCCAATTTTGTAGTGTGTCGAGAAATCAAAGTCATTGAGTAGTTCTAACCATCATTCTTGCCTCAATTTAAGCTTCTAATGAGTGAATACATACATAAAACTATTTCGGTCCATACATATATTTTATACCTCACGATAGAGATAGTTTCTATATATTTTCGATAAAAAGATTATATATACTAGATATTGGTCATCTATTCTATAGTTCTATTTAGGTATTTACAATTTCTTTTATCTATACTAAATTACATTGTAATTCTTTATAGGGAACAAAAAAAATTCTTCAACGAATCAAAATATATTGAAAAAAATACATTAATGTTGTCAGTGTTAATACAATTTCATTAATTAGCCTCTTCTCCAGTAAAAAAACATTCCTCACAATCCATTGACAATGTGATTTTAAACAATTTACTTGTCATCAATTATAATGGGTTTGAAATGAAGGAAAAATCTTTTAAGAATCATTGGTAAAAATAAAATAAACACTGAAAACATAAGATGGTAGTTTTTTATCATTGTAAGAAATTTTTTACTACATTTTTAGGGAAACATAAATAGATATCTGGTCTATGGGTAAAAAAAGTATAAGAAAATAATATTCATTCTTATAAAATTGAATATTATTAAATTTCCCAAAAAATAATTCTTTTTAGGGTCTCTCTCTATATATATTTCAATTAATCTCTTAATATTTATATCTATTAGCGTATATAAATATATATTCCACGAATACCATCATAATTTTATTGAGATAACTATTAAATACTCTATTCATCATGTCTATAAAGATGTAATGTTCCTTATTAATCCAAAATTATTACCATAAACCCATACTATACATAAATTTATTAAAATTCTATATTTATTATAACATCCTTCTATAACCTTATCTAATGATAACCATAGAGGATACAGATCATTGAACTTAATTGGGAGCCTTTATTTTTATCAAATAAGTTATCATATCATGGTAAAGGATACATATTATTTATAGTAATGTAATTTATATCCATATAATCAATGAATATGCTCATAGAACTAGAAATGTTTTTTGTAAAAAAAATAGGGTAACCCCATGGTGAAACACAAGGGTGTATAGATCCCATATCACATGACTCATATAGTTTTTTCTTTAACTTCACCAACTCCAGTAGAACCCTTCTATATGGAGTTTAATATATAGGTCTTTCAATAGGAATTAGTTCAATGAAAAACTCAACTTCAAACTCGAGGGGATAGACATTTATTTGCTTTGGAAATACACTAATGACTTCTTATATAATGGGTATATCCACTATAAGTCAAATATCTTCCTTATCAATAGATTGTATTGTTACTTCTATCCATGTGATTTGAATTAGCCACCACCATTATTTGGAATATGGCTTCAGATGATAGTCTTCAAGGATGTATTATTACATTTCAATATTTCACAAATCTAAAATAATCTTCTCTAGGGACTTCTTCCATTGTTCCTCTACCAATGGATTACTTATACCACTAAATACTAGAGGTTTTTATCGCATGAAGCAGCCCAATATAGATGCACCATGTTATGGACCACCATGTATATTTATTTGTTTGGGATTATTTTTCATAACCCATTAAAACATCCACAATATGGTTATAATCTGATTTCCATGGATATCAATTCATTATATTTTTCAGGGAGAATATCCCCAATTTTCATTCCCCATGTTTCCTTCCATCACATCAAAATCAAATGCACTTAATTATCACATGTTATTGGATTATAAATTATAATTCATATTATATTTTATATAGTGTTCCTTAAAATCATAATGGTATTTCATATTACGTATTTTATCATACTAGGTTTTTCAACATATACTCATAATGGTTCTGACTAACCTTTCACTAACACCAACTATAATAACCCAAACTCCAAAAATAGAGAGTCAGTAGTTATATTAAATAATTTGAATAGAACACAAATGTTACATCAGGTTCTAACAACATAGTAGTATTTTATAAAATCTATATTCATATATTACATTTGAATACATCGTAAACAATAAGAACACATTTAAAAAACATAATTATCACTTCCATCATATTATTAAAAATTTCACAGTGTTTTCCACTAGATATCATGGGGAAGTAGTAAAAATAATGGGGAGATTAGATTCTTAGAAATGGTATAATACATCAAAATATATGAATACATTTCCATGGAATAAGAGATATGGAAGGAATAAATAAAAACCATAAATCCACAATCAAATTAAATGGTTGCAATTCTATGTCCATGATAAAAAAATAGAAATGTGGATGACAATAACTATTGTTCAGATACATATAGAATACATAATGTCAGACATATGAAAATACATTCACAGTCTTGTTGAAAGGAACTATATTTATATGTGGATTTAAATCCCCCAAGATACGTGCTCTTTTGTTCTATGTTTCATGTCCATGCATTAAAGAGCTATATAATTTTTTTCTCACCCATTACAGAAATAAGTCCAATGAATTAAATATATGATTCAATAATAAATCTTATACCTTTCCCAATTTAAACTCTATATAAATAAAAAATATCAATTTACATACAAATAAAACAAATTCTCTCCTATTTGATGTAATTATGTGGATTTATAAAATAACATCACTTAATTAACATAGAATTTTCAAGGCATCATCAATGTCACATAACGTATTATTATCAAGTAAATATTTTTGGTATGGTACATTCTATTTTTTTGGTTATCCACAGATTACTGTAAATGGGTTTAATAGTTTTCTTTATTAGATATCCTAGGAAATGGTAGGAAAAATCATTCATCCTAGTTCATAATTTGAATTTGAACTTTTAAAATAATATACCATGGGAGCGTCTATCATTGTTTGTAGTCATCTTCCCACTCATCTTGGAATACAGTGATTATTGAGTTAATGATCAACCACAAATTAAAACGATGATTACCCCTATATACCTATATTCCACATTCTAATCAACTGTCAAGTATCAATAAATTGATTTATTTTCAACTAAAATATATAATATTTTACCTTACAAAAAAACCTGGGATAGTTTTTCCACCAAAGGACATATAGAGTTTTAAATCAGTTTTGAACAACATTAATTAATAGTATATAAGAGTTGAATAACAATATAGACCTTAAAATCCCTTATAATATGTGCTTAATATGTTAAAATTTCATCCATGGTACTATATTTACCACACAAATGAAATTTTGGGGTGATTGTATCATCGGTCCCCAAGAATTAAAATTGATATAGAAATGCCCCACTTATAAATTGTGATGAAATTATATCAATACGTCCTTAATGGGAAGAAATTAAACTAATATTATAATACAATTAGTAGAATCATTTAATGATATAATTTCTCAAATAGGAATTATATACACCACATAAATAAAATAAGGCTTATAATACCAAACACATCACCAAGAGTGGATTTTGGGATGAAAACCAATTACCATTTTTACTAAATTACACAAATTTACATTAACACTATTTATCTATAAATAATAATCACATAATTAAGAACATAATAATTACTAATTTAACATATATTATTCATTAATAGTGATTATGTATTTAAATTTTATTAATTTTATATATTAGGTGTTTATAGGTTTAATTGTTTGTGTGAGTTTCAAAATAGTGTTATATATACTCATTCATCTTCCAATGATAATATTCACCAAGTTAGTAATGTTAAATTTGTATATGTATTATGATTATTTAATATGTTTCAAATTAATTTCATTATAATTTTATTATTTATCTATGATGATGAAAACGATAACAAGCATGTTTAAATGGTTCTTGTCAATCAAAGGCTATTTTCATAATTGATGAACTAAATTTTTATATAAAATCACAAAGTCAGAAATAGTTATTTAAAATTTTATAATATATTATTCAAGTTACTGTGTTCCTATATTCTATTATAATAAGATTTCAAATTATTGTTCAACTAGGTGGTTAAACCTACCAAAATAAGGACATACCATGATTTAATGAGTGTTTGTGTTTTTGATTTATTATTATATCATTATAAAAAAGATTAATGATATTATAAAGTTTTGATTATCTTTATATATCATAATTATAAGTGATAAAATCTAGTAATATACATGAAAATATTTAAAAATTTTAATGAAAGATGTTCCTCTTAGTATGTTTGTTTTAATCGACTAAATTAACAATGGTCATTTATTGAAAAAAAACATTAATTGATAATAAAATTTTCTGTAATAGATAAGAATTATATCATAAAAATATTATTTACTAAATAAATTCATCATAGTAACCATCACTAATATGGGGTAATGAATAATGTATTTCATTTCTCATGGTCGGGGTACATTACAAGTACACCCACTTATCGATTTCATTTATCATAAAAGATGAGATATATGAATAGAAAATGAAAATATACATAATATCATATCATTAATGTATATAAATGATTAAAATATCATTATATTAGTGTGTATATTATAAATTTTAATGATGATAACTAAGTGGGAAAGGAAATTAGTTCATAATACTATAGTTGGGGAAATTGAATTATCCCTAGAATTTTCCATGGAAATGTGTGGCCTATAATAACCAGTGGAAATGATATTATTTTAAAAATATGATGGGGTTATCATAGGATAAATGTGGTAGAGTTTCAATAATAAATTCTAAAGTTTTCATAGTCATAATTTTTTTTTTGTTTTCACTATTTTATAAGTGAATGTAAGGGTAGTTTTTAGAGTGGCCCTATTATTTTCCGTAATTTAACGTTATTATCCAATGGAAAAATCCCATAAATTGAAAAAAATAAGAAGGTAAATTTATTTTGGTCTGATACTCAAATAAAAAACTCCTATTAATTATTTTAATGTTCTAGGGTATTTCTCATTAACTTTTTAGCTTTTAACCTAATTTTTTAATATACTAGTTATTCTTTTTTGACATTTTTAATTAATTCTAATGTATAAAAATTATTATTTACCATTTTACATAATTTTATTCTATTAATTTATAATTTTAAAATTAAATACAAAGTAAAATTGAGAAAAATGAGAAATTTTAATTCCAAAATAAACACACTTAATAATGTTAATATTAATTTTTAAAAAATTAAATTTTAAATATTTACATTTATATATTTTGTAAAATTCTCCAGGATTCAGATTTTAATTCCATAAATTGATTTAATATATATAAAATCATGATTATTTCATGAAAAAAGAAAATTTAATGTCACCTTGAAAATAAAATATTTAGAGAATAAAAAAACATGATTTTTTTAAATTAACATTTTATTTAGTTCTAATTTTTTTTGAAATTGGATTAATAAGATCAATGAATATTTAGAAATCTATAACTTCATCCAATAAATACATATTTTAATTGTTAAATACTTTATTTATTATTGGATTAATCTTATATCATATAGATTTCATTAGAGCTGTGTTTTTAAAAAGTGGTATTTTCAATATTCACCTAAAGACCATTAATTTTACAAAAAACACCATATTTTCCTGATAAGATCCTATCTTTATGGGGATTCAAAAATAGATGTTTATTTTGTTAAAAAAATTATCACATTTATAAATTGACCATTTAAATTTAAGTTGGAATAATGGATCTATATAGATTCAAATACTATGATATGGTATTTACTTTTTATAGTATGGTATTGGGTATTAAAAATGATTACAATGAAAAATACTATATATTAATGGATGATAGATATTAAATCTAGTAGATATGGTATTGTTTTTAGAGTGGGTTCCATATAATTAACATAAAAATGAACTTTTGATTACTATATATTGTATACATATTGATATACTATTTTCTTTTATATTTTATATTATTAATTTTCCATTGGTTCTTACAATATATTGTATATCCTCATATTATATTTCATATCAAATGGTTATTGTTGTACCAACTGAAATAGGAACTTCCCAATGTAATGAAAATAATCTAAAATAATTATTATGGTGTAGATACACAATTAAAATAAGATTTAGATGATTTTTTGTTTTCACATAATGGAGTATAAAAATAATAAAGATTATTCTCAGGATTTTTATACTAGGGGATCTCATATATATATATAAGATAATAAAAATTAAACTTCTAATAATAGAACAATTTTTTTGTCATTTTTTGCTCCTACCAAAAAACATATATATTAGTAATTTGAATTGAAACCATTTTCAATTTATATCATTGACCATGAAATTGTTTTTATTAAGATATCCATGAGTATTTGTTTTACTAATAAGTTATCTTGAAATCGGTGAAACATTAATGTTATGATAATAATTAAATGATCAAGATTAGATTTTCACTTATTTGTTTACAAAGAAGATATCTGTATCCCTTTAATCCTTGATGATAGTGATGTTTTTGAATATTTTTCCACAGTATAATAATTATTTTCTTTCAAATTTTCTCTAATATATAAAAATAATAAATAAATGTTTATGACAAAAATTATTTATCCTTCCTTATTATATATATAATGTGAAAATGACATTACATTACAATGTTATTGTTTATAGTAGGATGACATAATAATGAAATTTCCATATCTTATTAGAGGAAATGATGTATTGTAAACTAATACTCATGGTTTATGAATAGGACTCACTGTTATGATAATAAATTCATCAGGGGCCGCACAAAATTTTTTTCCACAGAATCCACAAATTTAGATGAATTCGTGTTTACGTTGGAGTGGGATTGATGTTCATGTGATGATGAATGTTTGAGTGTGTGTAAACTAAATTAATTAATTAATTATATTATATTATATTTTGTAACTTTTATAAGAAGAATTATTTAAATTATTTATAAATTTCTTAAAATTTTATTTATGTTAAAATAGACTAATATTTGTAAAAAAATTCAAACATGTTTTTAAGGAATTATTTTTTCAATATATATATATGATGGGAGAATGGATTTAATGTTTTATAATTTATTATATAGTTATTGAGAATGGTATATTTCATTTATAGGGTTTAAAGGTTATATATAGAAATATAATTGATTCATTTTCAATATATTCTTCCATTTTATGTGGTTGTACTTTTCTATGGAATGAAATGAAACTTTTGAAATTTATAATGGAAATAAAAACATAGGTATGACCCAAAATACAAGAAAAATATCAGTGAAATAAAATATCCACTATCCATATTTGTAAATAATTTCATGGGATACATATTTAGAATAAAAACATTGTTTAACCGAATCCCTTAGTCGATTCATTCAAAATATCATCTGGCCATAAAATCCATATAGTAATGTACTTTAATTTCCAATAATTGCTGATCAAAATTGGGCAATGATTAAGTGGATAATACAGAGCATTTTTAAATGATAATGAAGGATCCTTGGTTATATAAATTGTTCTGTCAAAAATAAATGATTAGATATTCCTTTCTAGATATTTAAAATATATTAGGTATCATCCCAATAAGGTTTTACATACATAAAGATAATTTTCTTTTGATCCAGGGTGAGGACCAGGTACTCTCAGTGCATATTTTTAATTTCATGAATGATTTAGTAATTTTTTTATATGTATATATATTTAAACATCCATTGTGTAATTGTATACATCAATTACTTCACCTAAAAATAAATAAATAATTATTGTTACATGATGAAGTAACATAATTATTTCCATAAATAATGAGGGGGGAAGTTGAAAAGGGGAGTTTTGAGGCTCAGATGAATATAAATTTAATGATAAATTAAGATACCCTTTTATATAAATATGATGAATAAAACTATAATATTTCATTTTGTATGGAAAAATAACAATACTTTTATGTTAAAAAAAATTCAACCAATGAAGTTTGTTTATGAATGAAGACTATAGTAAAGAATAATACTAAACCACAATGATTTTTTTGAAAATATAATATGTCAATATTAAAATAAAATATACACTATTAATCAAGAGGTATTCAATCTAATTACCTATAATTTAATAATGACAACATTAAAATTGTATCATGAAATTGGAGAACACATTTAATTATCTAGTGGATACATATATTATTTATCAGAAAACCAAACACAAAACTAATGAGTCTCTCATGAAACTTCTAAAGGAGTTTAACTTTTCAACCAAAATTTAAATTTAATAATATTAAGAGTAATCATTAATGACCACTTTTGGCCTATGGAGATTACAATTTTGAAAAAGGTAAAAATGTATTAGATGTTTATAATGGTTTATCACCTAACATGAATAGTGAAAAGAATATCATTAAACACAAAAAAATGAATGACAGATGGCCTATTAATTTAAATAAATTTAGATAAATAAATATGAATTGGGTTGTAAGTGATAATACAAGATATATGATTATTAAATATTGTAATCTTTCCTTTATCTATGGGTTTACAGACAATATCTTGAGTGGCCCTAAACATTGTGAAAATGATAATGTTTTAATTTTTCATAATAATGGAAGTGTCAAAATAAATTAGAAGGATGAAATAATAAACTAAATTGAAAAGTGAAAATTGGGAATCATATTTAAAATTTATTATAATTATGATAATTGATATATGTGAACAATGGATTATAATTACCCACAATATAGAAATCATGACAATTTTCGGTTAAGTAAACATAACAATGAGTTTAAAATATAAAGGAGAGAGAAAATTTTAAAAAACATAACAATTTCAATATAATCCATACATGTGATGTTCTTCTTTTATGTAAAATGTTTAATATGAGTAATAAGAGGTTGAATATCCAAAGCTAAGAACCCCATTTAGATTGTACACTCATATATGGGTGTAATAAGGTTCTTTAAATAAAATAAAATCTTTATGTATTTTAAACCAATATTTGATAATTTTAAAACTATTCCTTAGGTTTATTTTATTTCATGAAATCAAAAAATCCCATGATATCTAAATAAAAAATTTTAAACTGTATTGAATATATAATGTGATATTTAATCAAAATATATCAATATTATATTATATTTAAATAAGAGAATAACGGTTTAAAATATATATTAAGAATAAATAGATAAGTAATGAATATAGGGCTCTTTAAAAACAACAACATAATGGATTATTTCAGTTGATGATCTTAATTTTAGTGGACCTAAATATGACTATGTAATCCGAGAAAGGAACCAAATAATTCATTTATAGCCATGTTTCCAATGCAGTTGTCCACATTTTGAATCTGTGTGCACTTAGACCAAATTTAATAAATATACCTTAGGATATATTTTTAAAAATAATAAATTTTTTAAAATATAAAAGGATTTTATACCCCTCGATATAAAAAATTTAAAAAAATAAAATTTTGAATGTTTTATGGGTGAGTCAATGCGGAAATTGTTCATTGATATTAACTCGGTGGAAGACGATATCGATGTTATAAAACAAATTGAGGATGATAGTTGATACAATTATTTTGATTATCTTTAAAAATTAAAAATTAAAAATAATTATGATACTCTAATAATAATTATATTTATGTGACTCATAATTAATGAGATTGAATTTATGGTATTAATTTAGTTACAAAAGATTATGTTGAAAATTTATGTCCTAATTTTGAAGTTTTTGGTGATATGGATTCCCCATTTAAAGGATCAAATATGATTACTTTAATTATAAAACATCTTTTTCCTAAAAATCCTCGAGATTATAAAATTGTTGTTCATAAATAATATTTATGAGAAATTACCATTGTTCCAGTTTGGTTTTTGATAATTTCCAACAAAAAAACATAGAAAATATTTGCAATCAAAGTATTAAATAATAATTATTTCATAATAACTTAGTTCAATTTAGTAAAATTAAATAATTAAATTTTATCATTTCCTAATGATAAAAATGTGATTGAGATGAAATTGGGTTCTATAAATATTCTCAAAGAAAGAGGAAAATTATCTTGTAATAAAACCCATATTGTTTAGAATTGATATCATCAAATAGTCTATGTAGACTTTTATGAGATCTCAACCCTAGTTATTTAAAATTAAATGATATGATTTTTTCTAGTGATCGGTTCTAAAAGAAACAATAATGTGTTCCAAAGGTAAAATATTTCATAAATGACAAATATTAAATTTTGGTAGTATTATTACATGGATTAACATGAATATCTTATACACGATGGTGATTATTCTTGTGTTTTTAGCTAAATTAGAATTTATATGGGATTTAGTGTCACACCCGACCCTTTTAAATTATTTTATTTTATTAACTATCTTGTATTTTGGTATCCTTGTTGATGTTGAGGTTGAAGCCTAGTTTAAATTTTTGATTTTTATTGAAAAATATGTGTTTTGGGCATGGAAGCATTTGGTGCATGGGAAGAGAATGGTTTGAAAAAAGCGTGGATTTTCTTAGTTCACTATATATACAACCTGATGTTCAAAATAAATAATAAAATAAAATGAATGATAAAGAAATAAAATTAAATGATTCATAAAACAAAACTAAAATAACATGAGAAATGTGAAATAAAATTTAAAGAATTGTTTTAAAATTATTATTATTATTTTTATTATTTTTATGAATCAGAATATTATTATTATTATTATTATTATTATTATTATATTAATATTATTATTAATATTATTAATTTAATTGTTATTATTATTAAGAAGATTATTATTAGTGTAATTATTATATTTCTTATTTTTATTAAATTATTTTTTTTTATTTTTTTTAGGGTTACCTTTCATCCCCCCTTTCCCCTCACCCTCATGATCCCTCTCCCCCTACCCTCCTTAGGTCATGAAGCTGAATCCCCCTGTGTGCATCCCCCCTCCACCAGTTAGTCTCACTCGTTCCTATCGGCAACCTCGCTCTAGCGCCCTACTCCTCTACATTTGACCTACCGGTCACCTCCCCATTATGCGACCCACCATCCAACCCTATCCCTCCTCCCCCTGGGTGACCTCCACTCGTGCGCCCACTTCGTTGGTCAACCCTCCACCGATGACCGCAACTCTGATGTCCCTCCTCTAGTGACCGCGACCCCATCAGCCCCTCTTCTGTCAGCCGTATTACCTCCCTCTAGAGGCTGCCCCTCTGAGTAAACTACTCCCTTATTCTAGGTTTTTCCTTCAATTTAATGAATTCTAGTTAGGTTTAGTGTCTAATCATGTCATTTTGGGGTAAATATTTCATTTCTAGGGTCTCTTGTGGTGCGGTTGACGTACGATTTCCATGTCACACCATTTTCCAAAAGCTTTTTAGTTCTAGGTCGGTGATTCCATGCCTTGGCATTTATTTATGAATTAATCTATTGGTTAATTTTATTTTAATATGTTCTATGCTTTTTTTTTTGGTATGAAGTATAATTTTTAGGTGGCTTGACATAGATATGTGGTGAAAATGGGTTTTTCAAATAAAAATAATTATTATATGTTTTTGATTCATTGTAGTAATTTTTGATGTTGTTTTCATGGTTATGAAAACGGTGAGAATTGTGTTTTCAACAGAACGTGAGGTGAGAATGTGTTAAGGAATGGGTTTTCAATAGGACGTGAATTGTTTTGGTATGTTGGATTTTGTTGTACACCTTTAAATGTTATGTTTGAACACACATAAAATTTAGGGGAAATTGTTGAATTGACCTCCCTTAATTATCCTATACCTTGACTTATTCACCTTTTAGGATATAATGAGAACATAGAATAGTTTTATAACCACTATATTCTGTTTATTATTCACCTTTCATGATAATGGGATATTTAGGATAATAAAATTTTAGGCCTCTAAATTTTATCTCAAACATCTTCTTCTAAAACTTTTAGAATATATTTGATGTAATTCTTTATCAGCTTCACTCTCTCTTTTAAAATATATCATGTTCATGTTATTCTTTATATTATTTTTCTTAAAATCACATGAATTATTTACCATAATCATATTATTGATGTATGTATTAGAAAGATGATTTTTTAATTAATCAATTTTCAATTCCTTAATATATTAATGTGGTTTTTTTCTTGGTCATCAATAATCAATAAAAAATATAATTAGTCTAGTGGGTTTTCTATTTAATTTCCCAATTAGTGAATCACTAAATATATAAAAAAATATGTTATTATAATTTAATTCCTTAATATCCATGATCTTAAAATTTCATCTCATCTTAATACAGTAATTGATGTTACTATGAAAATAATAATAAATAGTTGTGATGAAAAAACATTTCTCGCTATATAATTCAATTCTAATTTTTTTTCAAGAATAAAGGGAAGTAGAATTGTAAAATAAATTATAGTATAATCCATCCATCTATTTCAAAAGAATAACAAACCATAACATTCATATTTTCTCATTACTAAAAAATATCATCTGGTAATTCATTTTTAAACACATACTACGGTGGTTATTTTAAATTATTTAGTGGTTGTTTTAATTTTTTCGAAACAAGTGTCAGAAATATTAATAAAATAAATCTTCTTATTCTTTTATTTTGTCATGATAATTATTATAATGGTAAAATCTTTCTTATATAACAAATTATTATATCATGATATCTTCTTATTCTGTTTATTCCATAATAGAATAGCGTAATATGGGATTTTATAAATCATAAAAGAACAACTCAATTATAATTTTTTTGAAATATCCATAATTCTAGAATATTTATTTTTAAGGTCATGTATGAAAAAGATAATCTTTTTTTCACTTTTTAATTACAAAAAATCTTATGCATCATGGAAAATATATTTATTATTCTGAAAATGATCATATATTTTGAATAAATTCAGATTATATAGTCTATTTCATCTTTCATATGTTACACATTTTCTTGTAAATCATCAATGTAATCTAAGGTTTATTTCATATAATATTGAAACGTATCCTTTAATTTCTCATAGAATAAAATCATAATTTATATTCTAATTAAATAAGTGGTATTCGGTATTAGTAACAGAAATTTCATACAATTTTAAAGATGTTACAAACAATAATGTTAATGTATGTTTTTATTTTATATAGAAGTGAATTTTGTTATATTTACAATATCCTTATTTTATAAATCATATATTTCAATTTTAGGATTATTCGTCTCAAAATCATAATAACATAATTTTGGGTATTTGGATATCCTGATAGGAGGGTTGAATCTGGGTGTAGGCATAATAAAACTTTTCTCTTTTCTTCCAACATCGTTTGGAGTAGTTATATTATTAAAATGAAAAAAATTCAACCTTAATTTCCTTTTCGGATTAATCTTCATAAAGAATAAGAAAAGATATAATAATTTAAATTTATGGTTTAAAGATATTTTATATAGTTTTCCAAAAAATTATACACCAAGGATCATACCCTAATAATTATGCTTCGGTATGAATATCCCCTATAAATCACTATTTGGTGGCAGTAAAGTTTAGGTGTGGTCACTTATCACTAAGGCTCATTCCTTATACCGGTTTTAGTGATAATATCACTTCCTACAAAGGATCACTATTAATAGAATGATTTAGATATAACTCCCTAACTCCCAATTCTCATAGCCTATTGACTCATCCATGGAGTACATTGATAAAGGAATCAGTCACATGACTTATAGGCATCTCAAAAGTCTAATGACATGAGGATCCCTTCAAATTTAATATTTATTTCTAATGTAATCAACATCATAAATTAAAAATTGTGATGACCAATTGAATTACAATATAAAACATTGAAATTTTACTTATGAAATAAACAAATAATTATAAGTAGTGTTCTTTCATTGATATTCAAACATACATTACGTATAAAAAACAATAGATAATATTCCCTATAATGGTAAAATTCATCAAGGTTAATAATGATTCTTTTCATCAATAAAAATGATTTAATCAACATTGACCATGTCTAGTTTTGACCCCTAATAAAGTTCCATTTAGTATAAAATCATTATCTTTAACTCAAATATGACATGATACCCATGTTGTTGTCACCACTATCCAAGGAACACATAGTTCATCTACTCTATATTCTATTCTTATTATCTCATTTCATCACATAAATTTCATATGTATGTTTCAATTTTATATATTTGATCTGATATATCCCTAAATATTTTTGGATTTCGATGTTAAAAAAACTAACATCCAACTTCTCTAAATTTAATATAAGCATTTAGACCATCTTTAGATTGATCCCACTAATGATATTTTAATAGTTAGTTACATGTTTTTAAGGTGAACATTATATCATCATCAGAATACATATTTATATCTACTTGAAACTATAAGATAATAATGATCATGGGGTGACCTTGTGATTCATGGAATGAAGAGTTAGCTACTCTTAAACTTCTCTTACATTTTAGATAGGTCGTAGCACAACCTTTTCCTTCACAATGTCCAAGATTTCACATGGTAGGGATTGATATAAGAAATATGGAGCATCCATATTGAATATATAATCACCTTAATTGACTAAAATATATTTACAATAAGAACTTTTATGTCACAAAACATCCAATCATTTTGAGATTCAGTGTAAATCAATAATATTTTTTCATTGTGTCTCTTTGACATTACAGTGATGCACATATGTAGAAAGTGTTTTAAAAATATTATCAACCATCCATTATTGTTTGATGATTATAATGAATATGTAAATCATTATTATATATTTGGTCACCACATAATTGTTACATTTTTGTAAAAAACATGTTCATTCCCAAAACTTTTAGAATATATCTCCAGACTTCTCTTAAAATCATCAAGTTAAATTTTTCAATATATAATGTATTTTTTGGATCATCTAAATTATATATACTATAACCAATCATTGTTATGGTAGGTTATACATTCATTCTCTAAAATATTATCTATTTCTCAAATCATTCATTTTGAAATTATTTCTTTATCATTATGCTTCATTTATTTGTGTTTAATCATCTTCAAAATAATTATATTTCCATGATATTCTCAAGATAAAATGTATCAAGAATACCTACACATTATTCCATCAATATATTATATCATAAATTATTTTTAACAAGTTCAAGATTCCAAGTAACACTATACTATCATCAATCTCCAAACATGACAATCAACCAACCATTCCATAATTTCTTGCTTTGGATGGGGTAGTCCCGCATTCGGGCCATTGATCCTATCATGGATATTTTCAAATGGAATTTATTCATAGAACAGAAAGCACCCAATGGTTCTGAAACCCATATTTGGATAAACATATTTTTCCAATGTAAGTTGGTTATTTGGGTTCCATTTTATTAATTAATAGTTACTTTCATTAGTATATGGGATGATATTTTAGGCTCATTATACCCTTTTAGGGGGGTCTATTTCTTACATCAGGACCCTGTTATAGATTTATGATGTGTTATTGAATATTTCCTAAGATTTGATAAAAATATTGTAATTATTACATTTAATAATCGGTTATTGATTAAAATTTTAACACCATTATATATTATAGGAATCATATTGATATGAAAATAATTATATATTCACGGTTCTCAATTTTTTAATAATTCAAAAATAGTGATTTACACTCATTGATTTTTATGTTTTAAATCTGTACCACTACACACACTAGAGATTAATTTCATCTTTTAATGTTTTATGTGTTTATGGTGTTAGGATCAAGAACTTGAATGGGATATCTGTATATTATTATGAAGGTATCAAACCATGTGTAATTTATTGAAACTGAATTTTACATATTTAACCTTCTATATTCATATGATAATGACCAATCCATGAAGTTTAATGTCAGGATATAAGGAATATTATGTGAGTTATAATAATAACTGATTTTTGTGTGGATCAAACATGAGAGGCCCTCTCTAGTTAACCTCGTAAGGAGTGTGGATTAATGGTAATGGATTGGTTTGGTAGAGAATATGTCCCTGTAAAGATGGGCACCATTAGTGATAATTCTTGATGAGGATTTATAGATGTTAATAGAATTATAGACTTATGATAGTTACACTAATAATGAATATAGACCAATAATGATTAAATAGTGCAACCAAAAAATTAATATATCACTTTAGGTGAATGTATGGTTTTATAAATAATATATCAGGTTAAAAGATAGTTTGTAGAGAATATGAATATGATAGAGGAGATATCTAGAATAGAATTTTTATAACACATCAAGGGAAGGATATGAATGGTATCATGGGTGATGTGATCTAATTATAATGGTCTGGGATGCTTTGGTGGTGATGGACATGAACCTCATGATTGAGTCCAATATATCCTATCATGATAGTTGTCTACACCCATGTAGTTAATATGAAACAATATAGGGTCATATTAAAGGACTATTCCATTCATTTTAACATCTTGTGGAAGATAATTATGTGGTAAAATTTGAATATATGTTATTAGGGGTCGATCCTTGTAGAGGTCTCCAGCATATCTTATAAATATTGGATATGTGATACCTCTTTTGTTTGATCTTTGAATCACTCTCTGAAAGAAGAAGAAAAAGGATCTTAGTAATCTCTATCATTTTTTCCATTCTATTTTGTGGTTTTTCCAACCTCTGTTGTTCTATTTATGTGTGACCATCTATGGAATATTTTCAGTTTATTCCATGATCTCTTTGTTTTCGACCACAATAGGTTGATTCAAGCATAAAAAATGGATGATTAGAGTACTATTACATATAAGTTGGTGGTATAGGTATTTGCTACTCCTTTAATTTCATTTTAAATGATTTACCACTAGGATACTCACCATAACCTTCCAATGATGCCAAAAATTTAATTGATAAATTGATTAATTGGTTTTCAATGTAATTTGGGACCATATATTATGGTAAAAACCATCTGTGGGTTGTTCGCCTCATTATTTGGCACCACTTTGTCTATAACCACCATTAGTGGAATAATTTCCAATATTTTGAGTTTTATACCCCTATGGGTGTGTGTGTTTTATTCCCATATGGATGCTTTAAAAATATTTATTGATATAAAATAAATTATCATTAATAAGTTTTCCTACCTCTTTAAATGCCAATGCTTAATTATTAATGATTAGACCTTTTTTATTCCATATGTGATTACTTTACAATTATATTATGTTGTTTACCTTATATTTGAGCTTGTTTCTTATCCTTTTTTTCATTTTATTCTTAATGCCTCATTTCCCCATGAAAATATTGTGCCATATAAATTGTCCCTAGTCCCATCTTTATAATTATTTATTTGTGCCATAGATGATTATATTATATAGTATGGATTTTTTGGTTTCTTATCATATGAAATTGACATGACTTAGTGATGAAATGAGATTATATATTATATATATTCTGAGATGTTCTTTGATTGAGATTCATTGCCTACTACAGGCTGAGAGAGAACATGGGTCCCGATTTAAGGATATCATGGATGGACTCACTGTGTTCGGTTTGATTTTCTTGATGCACTAGGAGAGATGAATTTGTGTTCCATGTACATGATCCTTAGGAATATTTACATACTCATGAGTTACATTGTTTCCCCATGGGAGAAACTAAGGAAGGACCCATTAAAAAGTTTGATACACCATGCCCCAGGTGATACCCAGTCCTGAATGTGAGATACATGGTATGGACTCAGAGTCACCATGCCCTGAGTGATTCAAGGGATTCCTTTATGGTTTTCCTTGCACAGACATGGTGGAATTCGTTAGATCAAAGATACCTCTAGTGAACCTTGGGATTATTTATAGTTTTCTTGGATGAGATCGAGACTCCAACACAAAATTTGATAGTCATTATTGTTTGTGGAATATGTGAAACATCAAAACTATATTATGAGAATTCTTGTAAGATTCCTTGAAAATGTGACTTCCTAGACAAATAACATGTTTGGGGGTCTATCTATATTATTTTATTTATTTAAATTTCCCACTAAATTTGCAATATTATGTGTATAGGTACCTTGGTTTAGACATCCTCCTTAGTCTAATGTAGGTTGTATCGAACGGGTGCCCATTTAGGAACCCATAATGAAATATTTATTTATTTATTCATTTATTCCCTTGGTTTTATTATTAAATCGCACATTTCATTTCTTTATAGCATCAAATGGATTATCCTTGACACATTTTGTGGTAGCTTACTGAGATTGTTTCTCACACACTATTTGGTCCACCCTTGGTACCCATTCAGACTTTATGATTATAGGTATAGATAAATGGAATTGTGTAACTTATAATAATTTATTATTTATAGATTTAGGATGGTCTATGGAATTTGAGGACTGACCATATACTCAACATGCTAGTTATAGAAGTTTTTTTGTTTTTTGTCTATTTTTTATAACATGTAGTATATGAATGTATCCCCTAATTCATGTGTATATCTATTTTGTATAGATCCATAACATAATATGATCATTGTTTTTTAACTGTTATTGTTATTCATTTTCCTACATTTTTTATCTTTTTTTCATTTTTTTCTGTTTCAATAATACTATTTCCACAACTTATTGTTTTTTATTTATACTGGAACACTACACAAATACCAATGAGGGAAAATTATCACCACAAACTCACCCTAGGACTTCATTTCTGGTATGTAGCCTCTGGAATTCATGGGAGCATGCTTGAGGTCTTTTTCCCACCATCTTAGTGCCCTGGTGTGTGGTACACAAGGTGGGATTCTACAAAGTGGTATTTTATACTTATTCCTACTGGTCTTACTATTTGGTTTTATATTGGATAATATTATATTGGAGTTTTGATAATGATAATGTGCTTGGGAGTGGCTAACCCACATACAAGGTCAAAACAAATTCCTGGGAGGGGTAAAAGTTTATATTTCTTATTTTATTATAGTTTCACGGACATCAACATTGGGTGATGCACATGATTGTCATCGTTAATATTTTTCATATAATTGTTAACCTTGTGGGATTTCTTTCATCTCGTCTAGATGATATGAGGGAACATCAAGGCATGTATCTTACAAGGCACCTTTGGATTAAAATGTCATGAATTATTCCATGACATATATGTTTTCCTATGTGCATTGCCTATATTTAATGTGCTTTATTATTTTCTTTGATTGTTATATATATATATATTATCAAATTTTATTTTATGGAATAGAGAAACACAATTTTTACTTAAGGTGTTTCCTTAACCTAACAGTGTTTTCTTGTATAGGTTAAATTAGATTCCTTGGGAAACCAAATGTTCCAAGTTGATCCATAATCATTTTTTAAATGGGATATTATGTGTTATGGTTAGGATTAAGTGGATTACATATTTCAATTTATAGGATGTGTGGTCCCATATAATTTGGAAATGGAGAACCATATAATTCATCCATTGCAGGGAATTAAAATACATAAATGACTCAAGATGAATACCACATTTAAAATAAAATGGTCACCATATATGTTCTAATGTGAGACTTTAAACCTGACCCCATCATGGTAATAGGTAGTAGGTTTTGTATCGTGTGACCATTCTATGACTTATTCATACCATGTATACATGGATCTAGAAGCATTTTATCAGTAAAATTTTGATTATAGGAATGCCTTCTACCTATCCTTCTTTATTTCATTCCTTAACTACTTTTCCTTCCTATTATAAGTCCCATCTGAGGCATGTCCATATAAATTTTATAGTTATTCCACCATGAATTCCTCATGTTATACTACAAGAGAGTGGTGATGAGCATACTATAGAGGTGGTGGGACATGAGAAACTAATGCTACCTTCTATTGTTCCACCTGAGGCGCCTCTTGCTAATCATCTATTAGGATTTGATACACATTTATGGGATTTTTTCTTCAATTCATGCAGTCTGTTTAGGGAGCTCCTTTGCCTTCCCCTATCATGGAAGTGCTAACTCATGACTTTTTGTATCATAATCCTCCCATATTATCAGGGGATAACAGAACTCGGTCTAGTGACTCTTAGATAGAAGCAATGGTTTCTATCTTCTTCTATAATGAGAAGCCTCTAGAGAGGTGTGTCAATCTCTCTACCTACATGTTATGTGATTCTACCGATATTTGGTGGGACTCCACATCGGATAATGAAAATAATTGTGGTATGGTTTAGGAATACTTCTGTAAATCCTTCTATGATCACTTATTCCCATATATAGTATGTTCGAATAGCACCATGGTGATCATGCATCTTCAGCAGGGCTCTATGAATGTTCTTGAGTATTCTACTCGCTTCACCAAGCTCCATCAATTTTTCCCATCTCTAACCAGTGTCGATTTTATGAGTGTTAGGTAATTTTTGAATGGGATTGTGTATGTTGTACAATCATAAGTAAATTTCATCTGGTTGAATTACATTATAGAGATAGTGAACTAGGCCCTAATTACATAATGGAATCTTAGATAGTCTGTAAATGTGATCCAGATTGGATCAATTCGGAGGTAGGGTGAAGGTCATATGAAATTAGGTAATGTTGTTCCTAAGTTCCACATGGGGGTAGTTCCAGACAGGTGACACACAATGGAATCTCGATGGTGTGTTTCACGTATGGAACACTAGGACATAAGAAGCCTCAATTCACAGGAAATCTAATCAACTGTCAATATTGCAGGAATATGAGTCAACTTTAGTGATTCTACTATATTTTCTTCTATCATCTAGGGAGAGGGGATCTATACCAACACCTCTATCTAGTATGGGATCTATTACTCTATATAAAGAGGGATTTGGTCTTATACTCATCAGTCAGGACAATATGGTAGTTCCAATTGCTGAGGTAGTCTTGCCCTAGAGCATTAGCATCAGAAAAGTGAATCTTCATAGGCTACTCAGGCAGTATATCTAGGTCACAGTACATTCCTTATTTATGATATACAACCAGTTCCAAAAAAGAAGATTCTAGCGACATCTATGGTCAAAGGTACAATTCTATTATCCTTTACTTTAGTTTCTTCCTACTTTTATATAGGCTCTTCACAGTATTTTATACCTTCTTTGGTTGGGGAATGTATGGGCCTTAAAATAGATTACTTATGTGGCTTAATTTATATCGACATGTTTTTTGGGGTCATAACAGAGGGAATACACCAGTGATTGTAGTACACCATTCAAATAGGTGAGTGCCTTTATTTCTGCAGTTTCTTCATCCTCGAGATGACCATCAAGGATGTCAATATCAATATAGACTGGCTTGTGCCTTATCATTCCCATGTTGGTTTTTATCACTATCGAGTGTCATTCACATCACCTGAGTGAAATTCATGTATCTATAAGGTAAAATTGAATATCCTTTAAATCCATCATGGACCCAAGTGTAATGTTCGAAGAGGAGAGACAACTCAGATAGCTGGTCTCATCAAGGGTGATAAGTTAATATAGTTCGTAAAGTTCCATCATCTTGTGATTCATTTCAGGGATATATTACTTGGTGATTTATATGGCTTACCTCTTGAGAAATAGGTTTCATTCACTATATAATTAGTGTTAAGTGTACTAGGGTCAATTCCTCCCTATAGTATTCTACATACAGAGCTCCATCAACTCAAAAATAAACCTAAAGATCCTTAGGATTAGGCTTTTATCTGACCTAGCACATTATCATGGGGTTCATCAGTTCTTTTCACCAAGAAGGTGGATGGTACCCTTAAATTTTGTGTTGATTACAATTGACTAAACAATCCCACAGTAAATAATTGGTATTCATTTCATTGTATATATGACCTCTTAAACATTCTAAAGGTAAAAAACTTATTCTCTAATATCAATTTGAGGTTGGGAGACCATCTGGAGAAAGTGTGGTTGTAATAAATACCATGTATAGAGTTCCAAAGTAAGTACAGATTGTGAGAGTATTTGGTTATGTATTTCATCTTGATGAAATAAGAGGAAGTCTTCATGGGTCTAATAAATTATTTTTTTATACATATCATGATTCAATTTGTTTGTCTTCATAGATGATATATTAGTGTACTCATGCTCCAACCATGGCCATTCCAATAATCTAAAAGTCGGGATGAGTACAATGAGAGAGAAATAACTCTATGGGAATCTCAATGAATGGAACTTTTGGATCATTAGAGTTCACTTATTGGGTCATATAATATCTAGGGAGGGTTTCTCTATTCTCCTAGATAAGGTGATTATTATGGTCTTCTAAGAGAATCCCAATAACATATGTTATATACATAGTTTTATATGGTTGGTTGGCTATTACAAGAATTTCATCCAAGAATTTTCATGCCTAAAAGGAATGATTATGGGTTAAACCATGAAAGGTGTGAAATTCAACTGGACTAAATCTTGTGAGATATCCTTTTAGGTGTTAAAATAAAGAGTGAATTATGATCTGATATGAGGTGTTCCTAATCTGAGTAGAGGTTATGTTATTTATGGTAATTGTTTTGGGATCATGAAATTTGTGGTTATGATGATGGGTGATCAGGTTTTAGCATATGGGTCCTTCTAGACGAGGTCTCAAGAGGGTAATTACCCCACACATGACCTCGATTGATCTTGCATAGTTCATGATATATTCTATTGTATGAACAACTTATTGGGGGAGTGACACATCATTTACACAAGTCAAAAAAGTCTAAAATATATCTCCATATAGATAGAATTGAATATGAGTGGCTTATGGTTGGTGGAATACCTGCATTCATTTGATTATGACTTTTCTTATACACCAATAAAGGTAAAGGACATAGTTGATTCCATAATATGGAAAATCAAATTAAATTTATCAAGGAGGCTGGTAGTGAGTGGCAGTAGATGGATTTGGTTTCTGATATGCATCAAGAGATATAGGAACATCATGGGAAACTATTCATAGTTGCTCTAGTAGTGACATACTCCCTTATGTAGAGGGACCATATGAGGAAATTATCTTATTTTGGTGGTCTCACATTAAGGTAGAGTGTCAAGGGTGAGAATGCACCTCCTAGTTGGGTTGTTGATGCTAGTGAGACCCTACTCTTTTATGGCCATGTATGGGTGCCTTCTAATAGTTATGATGAGTAGAATAGGGAGTCACATGCCTCTATTTTGGATGTTCACCCTAGTCTTGACAATGTGTAAGGAGATATAAATTATATGTATTTGTGTCCAAGTATTAATTGGAGGAAAGAAAGTTTCATTACTAGGTGCTCTAAAAGTCATCAAGTGAAGGTAGTGCATGCGCGACCTTGTGGAATTATACATCCTCTCTATATTCTATAGTGGAATTTGAATTTTTTCAACATGTATTTCATGAAATTCTTTCCAAGATCCCCTCGAGGAAACAACGCAGTATGGGTGATCATTGACAAGCTGGCCAAGGTTGCACACTTCCAACAAATTAAAGAAACCTTCTCTGTTAAAGATATTAGAAGGCTATACATCTGGGAGAAAGGGGCCCATCATGTTGTTCCCTATTATATCATTTTGAACCAAGATGACATTTTTAATTCAAATTTCTAGATTGGGTTGTAAAAGGAACTGGGTTCATAGGTTATCTTGAGTACAACACATCCCCCTCAGATAGATGATCAATCTAAAAGGATAATACGGGTGTTAGAGGACCTGCTTGAGGCTTTTATCCTGATTATAGAGGTTTATAATAATATAATATAACTGTCATAGAGTTTTAAAACAATAATACATTCAAGAAAACGTTTTATATGTACCTATATGATGCACTTTATGGTATACTGTGTTATTCTCTTATGTTCTAGTTAGAGGTATGTGTGGCAGTTGCTCTAGGTCCTCGTCTCATTCAGGAGAATTAAAAGAATGTATAGAATATTAAGAAGAATATGGAGACAAATAAGTCGTGGAAAATCCCTATTCTTATCCACACTGATGACATCTAGTGTTTTAGGGGGACATGGGGTATTTTTATGTGTATATATTATATTGGGTCAAAGCCAAATCAAGAGATAGGGAATGCTATAATCTCATTATGTTGGTTCTTTTGATATAGTGGAGTGGGTCAGGCTGGTAGCCTATTGGATGATGTTACCATATAGGTACTTTTCCATGCATGATTTCTTCCACATATCATAGCTTCAATGGTATCATGATGACCACTCTCACTCTTTTGAGCCCGAGGGTATTTAGTTGGAGGTGGATGTGTCTTCTCAGGAGCATCAAATATATAAATCATTGGTCAAAGAATGAAGGCCTTATAATGAAGTTCATTTCATCTGGTCTAAGTTCTATAGAAGCAAAAACACATATAGGATGAGAACTAGAAGTATGAGGCCAATGTACATTCATAGTTTCTAGAAGTCATCTTAGTTAACATTGTACCACCATCAAAAGGAAAACTCAGGGATTAGTCTTCCAAAAGGGGTAGGTTGTAATTTCCTAGATTCTATTAAAGTTATAGACCATTTATTTTTTATTTAAATTCTTCATAACATACATTATTAATATTCATTATGATGTTAATTATTTTTCAGGGTGTTTTGAGGGCTCATTCATAGCCTAGAGTCCTGAAATTTAAAGAGTTATATTGTGCCACACAATTTATAAAAATTGTGCCACCCAGCCCACATAGTTTCCTTAAGTCGTGTAATTGTAGATAGTAGAGACATGGGGGATGAATAGTCTTTCTACAGTCCTGTGTCTATTAGGTATATAGTTGTGCGGTGCTATAGTGGTTTGGTATAGAGCGGTTTTCCACTTTTTCACATTTTAAGATAAATCGTGTGCCTAACCATGTGGGGTGCCATCTTAAAGTAGAACATGGAGCATTGTTTGGTCAACCATGAGGCCAAGCCATGTGCCCAGGTTTTTTAGGGTGAAATTCCCATTTTTGTCTAATTAATTAATTTAAACCAATTCTTCTTACTACTTTTTCCTTCCAGTTGTGATGCTCTCCTCTTCCACACAAGAGCCTCCTCCTCGCCACTTGTAAGGTTTTGTTAAAAATATTCTATCTAATAAATTAATCGCTGTCTATTAGAAGTAATCAAAAGCTATAATTAAAATCTATCACCCGCACCTTTATATTCTGAGTTTCTTCTAACCTCTACTACACTATTTATGTGAAACCATTTTCCCTTATTTTCAATGAGTTTGAAAATTTCGTTATTTTCTCCCATTTTAGGTCAATTCAAAACTTAACAATGGATGAGTGGATTGATACTACATTGAGTTAGGTGGTCTATGTCATTCATTCTCTTTTAGTCACATTTTATATAATGTGTTATTGCACTACTCACCGGACCCTTCTGGTAAATATTCAAATTTGTTTAATAACACCATTATTTTTTTTTAATGTAATGTGTGACCCAAACATATGGATAAAACCATTTTTGTGTCATTTTAATTTTCTTTGGCCACCCCTTTGGGTGTTCCCACCATTAATTTCTAAATTTCCCAAGCATTGTGTTTTTAACCTCCAAGGGTGTGTGTGTGTTGTTCCAATATGAATTCTGAAAATTGATGAATATAAATAAAATGAACAATGAGCCATGATATGGACCCCTATTTAAATTCCAATTATTAACGCTTAAGTATTATCCATTTACTTTTCACCATATGTCATTGATTTACAAATATATTATTTAATGCGCCATATATCTGATCTTGTTGATTAACCTCTTATTGAAGTGTTTTATGCTTCAAGCATTATTTCCCCATGCAAAACCTTATTTCATGTACCATATACAGAGTTTAATCTTTTATTCTTATTTTTTTCATATATTATTAGCTTAAATTTTATGGATTTTATAGTGATTTAAAATACTATATTTTCATGCCTTAGTGATGATTGGAGATTATATATCCTATATCTTGAAATTTTTCGTTTGATTACGGTGCCTCACCTACTACGGGCCAGGAAAGGACCAGAGTCCTAATTTAAGGACATTATGGATGGACTCTTTGTGGTAGTTTAGATTTTTGTGAAATTATAGGAATGATCCATTAGCCTATAATATGTGGGATCTTTGGGTATATTTGCATACTCATGGGTGACACCAGTTCCCTAAGGGAGAAACTGAGGATAGACCTATTGGAAATACGGCTACACCATGCCTCAGGTTATACTTATTCCCTTATGGGAGATACTTGGTACAAACTCGGATTCACTATACCATAATTAACTCATGGGACACATTTATGGGTGGCTGTTCATGGAAATAATGGAATTGGATTGAATGTAGACACCTATAGCAACCATTGGGATTATTTTTAGATCTCCTTGGATGGGATAAAGACTAAAAATATGGATTTGATAGTTGTAATTGCTTGTGGTATATTTTTTGCTTCTTAATTATATTATGATCACTCTTTTACGATTCCATGAAAATTTGACTGCCAAGGAAAAGCATAAGATTATGGGTATATCTACCTTAGTTTCTTTATTTAGAGAGACCTCAAAATTTACCTTATTACTTTTACATGTATCTTTGTTTAGACATATGACATAGGTCAAAGTTGGTGGTATTAGACGGGTTCCCATTTAGGACCTCAAACAAAAGTATTTATTTATATATTAATTTATTTCCTTGTTTTACCTATTTTGGAACACCTTTCATTAATTTATAGCATGAAATTAATTTTCCTACATGCCATGTGTGGTGATATACTTATATTATATCTCAAACCATAATTGGTCATAATTTCTAACCCATGAAGACTTTTTTATTGTGTTAATCGATATAGGGAAGTGTTCTACTTCCAATTAATGATTGATTTACAAAATTAGAATGAAGTATGCGAGCATAGGACTGATAATGTGATCGAAATTCTAGTTGTATCGGTTATTTGGTCTTCAATTCTCATTGTATAGTATGTAATATATGAATGTATCCCCTAATTCATGGGTACTTATATTTTTAAATAGATTCATGACAAACTATGATCAAAATTTAATATCTGTTATTTTTATTCACATTCCACCTGTTTTTATCTTTATTTCATGGTATATTGTTTCCATTAAACCATTTATCCTACTTCTTGTTACATTTTAATATTTTCTGTTACACCCTAATTGATGATTGAATAGTCTCACCACAGAGAAACTTTAATACCTCCGTGTTAGTTGGCATCCTCTATAATTAAGGGAGGATCTATTAAGGTCTTATTGCCTCCGTCTCGATGATCTAGTATGTTGTACCTGGGGCAGGACACTACAACTACCTCCATAAACAATGTACTTTTCTTTTCTATGCATCAATTATGGAATATAATAAAAATATTATTATTTAAAAATATGTTTATAAGAAGAATATTATAACTTATTTAATAATTTTTGAATATATTAATAAATTTTCAATTAAATAAAACAAATATTTTTCATGATGGTTGGTAAAACTATCAAAATAAATTAACTATGTATCATTATAGTTTTTTTTAATTAATAATCCTTATTTTAAAACAAATATGGATAGCTGGGACCATTTTAATTGTTTCAAGGATATTAATATCATTTCATTTCACCTATAGTTTTATATTCCCATTAGATTAGATTATAAATAATTACCCACAAGTGATCTGAACATGGAACCATGAAACGAACGCCCTCAAGACAATTAAATTAAATATTATAACTCTCTAAAATTATTTTAAATGAAACTAATATAATTATAATCAATCAAATATAGATGGAAAATTTTATAAGTTAATTAATTAATGAATTTAATTTCACTATTTATTGTGTTATGTGCATGTGAAAACTATTATAGAACCTACTGTAAGGTATCTTCCGACCAACCCCCCTTTATTTTGATTCATTCATTTCCCTATAAAACTCACTTCATTGAGATATTATTATAAAATTTTTATTTATTATATATATATATATATTCCACTCATACAAACATGTATATATATACCTAAATCTAATTAGCGTGACTTATGTTTTTGGGGGAAATACAAGATTTTAGTGTTTACCTCCCAATTTCATTCATTTTCCAAACCAGAATGAAGGGAACAATTTTTTTTCTAACACCATTACAAGAACTAACAAATGAATTGTTTTAAACCCTCCAAGGTTTCTAAAATTTCCTATTTTTTATGTAAAATCCTTTCTATAATACTTATATTTTTACATAAATTATTTTTTCCTTAAACTCTTTAATGATAATCTACCATTTTCTAAATACCCCACACAATGGAATATTTCTATGATTATTTTTTCATACCATTTATAGATATAAATTCACATTGAAATCCTTTTTGGGTCCTACGATCAATTATTTAACTATATACATAATTATTTTTTCCTTACACTCTTTAATGATAATCTACCATTTTCTAAATACCCCACACAATGGAATATTTCTATGATTATTTTGTCATACCATTTATAGATATCAATTCACATTGAAATCCTGTTTGGGTCCTATGATCAATTATTTAACTATATACATCCATGTGTGGTTTAATTCCTTCTTTCATGGAATTAATTATGATATTAAATTTAATTAATATATAAGATGAGATTATCAATCACATTTATTTCTATGGGTAATCCATATGTTTATGCCTTATACATGACAATATTGTGTGGTAAAAATAGTAATGGATATTTTTTATTGTCATACCCAAATAGAACTCCAATTAATTGAGAAATAATTATTTCCTGTGAGATGATACATATGGGATTAGAGAGTAAACTGAATCCTTGATGGGTCTCTATCAACTGTATAATGGAGTCTTTTCTATTATCATTGACATATGATTATTTAATTTTTAATTTTATTTCAAATTCCTATGATTCCATTATATAATGATTAAACTTTCCAAACATAATACTCCCATTTGATTAATCATGACCCTTTTCTTTTATGAACTCATGTTATAACATTTAAATCATATTTTATGCATCATTATAATTCTCAATTCCTTAATTGGATTTATTGATCAACCATTTAAATTTTTTACTCCCATATTATTATATATAGATTTAAGAGATCAAAAGGATTTATGAAGTCAATATGAAGATTAAAATAACTATTTTTTTGTATTTTCACTTTCATGTATTATGAGAATATTTTCTAATGAAATTGTACCTCTCAGTCATGGTGTTGTGTTTATTGGATATTTATATTATAAATAATGTATTAATATGTGTTATATACTCTCATCACTATACATAAATCCAGATAAAATTATGTCCAAGTTTCAGTGAATATTTTTGGGATACCAATACATGAGAAATGAATTGTTCTATGGAGAAATGTTTACCAAAGTAGGGTTTATTCACCCAAAAAATGGTAGTATATAGTCAATATATTATCATGTAAAAGGATTTGATAAAACATTGTTTTAATTTTTCCATGATGAGAAGGTTTAGTAACCATAGATTGATTTTACTAAGGCTATAAGGTAGATCATATGAGATTTTTGCCTCTTTTTTTACAGTATGTTTTTCTTAAACTCCATAGATGAAGATCTTCTTGAGTGTAAATATAAAATTTTCATAAAATACCATTTATTTATTTTTAATATAACAAGTTTCATGTCACTTTCACTTATAGATCAAGTTCTACCATAGTACAACATCATGGAATAGATTTTTTGTTCTTATAAGTTTAAAGAAACTGCTCACATTTTAAGTCGTGATATATGGACAAGTTATGAGAGGGGTGTGTGGATAAAATCTTATTTAAGATTCTCAAGGTCGTCAGTGATCCAATGAAATTTTGAATTTGATGTCAGAATACAATAATAAGTAGTTCAAGGATCTCGAATGACGAGTAATGGTATGGGGAATACATTCATGTGCGGAACATAAATCACTACAGAGTGATGGAATCTGGATGAATTATGTCAGTTCTTATGATGATTAGAGGACATTTTTAAGGAAAATATTCCTCTTGTTAGTGGGGCATAAGCTTATATACAGATCCAACTTAGGAATAGTCAAGAAGAGGGGACCCCTGATTCTATATGTGATTAATTCCAAGGTTAAAAGAATAATATAAGGAATATAATAAAATCAATATATAATTTTTTGTTTTGGGAGAGAGTTACTCCCAAAGATGATAGAAGTATCCAGAACCTATGTTGGAAATAGATCAGATGTTATTTTCCTTTTACAAGGAGTGAGCATAAAACATAGCTAATATATTTTAATGCCATTAAATAAAGATTTATATTTATTTTTCTTTAACAATATGAGAAGATGATTTAATTGTTTAGTATATTAGGATCATGAGATTGTTATTTTTGGTATTCTTCTAAAAAATTTAATTTTCGTCAACACTGAATTATGAAAAAAAGGTATTTTTCAGTAAAAGTTAGATACAAGACTTATTGCATAAGGGATGATTTAAAAACACCTAATTTCATACTTATTTCACTATTTTCGTTATATAGTATTATGAAATAAAAAGTAACGGTGGTCTTGAGATAAAATAATGAAAGGATGAATGTAATAATCAAAAACCCTCCTCTCCTCCCCTTATAAATACCAACCCTAAACACCATATTTCCCCATACCATCTGATCATTGGTGATTAACCAAACTCCCTCGAAATCCCTCTAGATATCATTGAACATGTCTTCATAATTCATGTTCGAACCAAATTCCATTCAAGGTAGCCTTACATCATATCCAGTGATGAATACACCAAAGGGAGAGTTAAACTCACAACTAAACTTATTTTAATTTTATTCATCTTATACCACCAGGATATATTCTATATCCACCTAGATATGGTAATAATACATTCCTAAAAAACATATATGTTATTATTATGGTGGAATAACCTTCCTCTAAAATCCATTCATTTTATTATAAAATGAAAACGTGGTTCACAATATGGTTGATTCACTACCTCCACAGACAACTTACTTTTTTTCTCTACCACCAACAGGGATTGAAATAGAAATATTATTATTAATTAATATAATGATATTATGTTTGTTTTAAATTATTTTATTATTATGTAATTTAATAATAATCATTTAATTAAATGAATCAAATCTATCTCATTATGGTAAAATCTTCCAAAATGATCAAACCTTATAATGTTATCATTTTTATTAAATGATTCATCTCTATTTCGAAACACCTATAGATATATGGGGAGATTTTCTTATATAGAATGAAATGAATATAATAAAATTTCAATTATGGATTTGTTGACCAATTTTAAATGAACATGAATAATTATCTACTAGTGATCTGACCATAGAACCACGAAACCATGAAACCAACAACCTCAAAACAATTAAATTAAACATTATATCTCATTGAAATTGTTATAAATGAACATAATATAATTATATAAAAAATTATATATATTTATATACATATAAGAATATTAATTATTTAATTAATGAATATAATTTGATTATTTAGGAAATTATGTTCTACTACAGAATGATTCTAGAACTTAAGGTAAGGTAGCATCCGAACTTCCCACTATTACTTCTAGTTATATCTTTTTCATATAAAAATAAATTTATAACATCTCTATTAAAATGTAATTAATTAATATATATATATACTATCACATATGTATATATATAAAATTAATTTTATTTTTGGGATGTACATGTTTTTATCATTTCCCTCTCAATTTTATTTGTTAAACAAACCAGATTAAATTGGAATTCTTTGTTTCATGCCCCTCCTCAAGTACCACTCCATAAACTGTTTTAAATGATAAATGGTTTCAAAAATATCCAATTTTTTTATGGAAAACACTTTTTAGTTAATTTCAATTTTTATGTAAATCATCGTAACCTTGCCCTCCTTAATGATTTTATACCCTTTTTTTATAAACCCCTCCTAAAATGACTATTTATAAAATTATTTCTCCACTCATTTTCATGCCATAAATTTATATAGATGTTATTTTATTATCCAATACATATTTATATATCATCAAGTTTATATTTATCATTTAATCTCTTTATTAATGCAATTCATTAAAATTTTCCATTAGGTAATGTTATAATACATGATTATGAAACCCATTTCTTTCCCTTGGTAATCCTTTTCATTATTCCCTATGGTTGAATTCAATATTTGGTACATATATAAGTGTACAGGTCTGATGGGTTCCGTTGAATATAACTGAAATTATTTGGTAAATTGTATCATTTCTTTAAATGATATGTATGGGATTATGGAGTAAACCTAATCCAATATGGGACTCTATCCACCATGTGATGTTTTCTTAGACATTACCCATAACCAATTTTTCTTATAGGTTTTATTTTTCTACCATATTCCTAGGATTTCATGATCGTATGATTCATTTTTCTTTATTTAATTCTACCATATGATAATTCATGTGAATTTTATTTTTTGATATCTTGTTATTTAATTTTACTCATATATTATGTTTTGATATCTTTTATATTACCTTACTGGGATTTATAGGCACACAATTTTGTTTTTGTATTCCCTATGTTATCATATGTAGTTTTAGTAGCTCAATGTTATTTAAGAGATCATTATATATAATAAAATTAAGGAATTTTATTTTATATTTACTTTGATTTATTGTGAAACTAGTATTCCAAATACACAAGGCATCTCGATCCTTTTGATTAGTGTGTTGGATATTTATGTTAAAAAACATATATTAGTTTCTATTAAAATGTGTGTCACCATAATTAGTATCATAGGTAAGATATTTTTTTTTGTACAATGGCTATAATAATTTAGTGAAAACCCTAGAGATAAATATATATAAATTAAAATATCCTGAAATTTTTGTGAAGTATATACATGGTGGTTCTCAGTCATTGAATTCATATTTTCGATACAAAAAGAGGATATATATTTGTCATTGATGTACTAAGGGGTAAAAAACTAATAGGTTTTGTTAGGTATTAAATCAAACTATACCTGGTGTATGAAAATGTGTCCATGCTGCTCACCGAGATTGACACTCCTTGGGGATATGATTTGAAAAATTCATAAAATTGTTATTATTCATTATGATGGGCATGAATAGACAGTATATTTATACTACATGATAAGACGTTTATCATTACTTTACTAGATTTAAACCGGGAGACTAATAATATAGGATATAGATTTCACTTATATGTTATTCCTTAAATTTTATTGTTTCCCTTTTATATGGATTTTAGTTCTATTATTCTCAACCCATATTTTTATTTTCACATTTTAGTTAATGATGGGAAATTGAAGGAACAGCACCAACAAATAAGGTGATAAAATATGTGATAATTTCTCTATCTGAAAGAAATTGAAGATCTTCATGGTATTGTTGGAACAACTAATAGATGATAATTATAATGAAATGAACCATATATAGATACCTTCTTCATAAAAAATATAATGTTATGGTCTAATACATTAAGTAAAAATGGCCCCCTTACATTAATATAACATCTAATTCATTCATTTTGGAAAAATGGATGGACTCAACTGAGAAGATGTTATCTATCCTTCAACACATTGAATAATATAAAGTAAAATGAGCTATATATCACTATGTTAGAATTTCATCAGTGGTGGAGATTGATCAACAACATGATCTCCCACAAGGAAATTGATTCTATGATATGGGTTTTATTGAATAAGATATTTTTTGGAAACATATTCTCAATTTACAAAACATATTAAATTAGATAGTGAGTTTACTTCAATGAAAAAAATAGATGAGTCTATATTTTATAAGACAAAATTCATTTCATGGAATTAATGGTATGCCACCAAATATTTTATCAACATTGAAAGTAAGATAGATGACTTCATTAGTGGATTAATGTTGAGATTATGAAATTTTTTGTAAATTTAAAAAATTCATATTTAAGAAGTGATTTTATTTTATTCACTAAAGTTTAAGAGAGACATTTGTGACTCATAGTGGTATCATGACTCTATAGATATAATGTGGAAAATATATTTAAATTTGGGTGTATAAATGGATGTATCCCTTGATGGAATAAAATCCCAACTACCCATGTATCAAAATATAGGGAAAAGTGTCCCTAAGCTCTCTCTTTGGAGCATGAGATGATACATGTGTATAAAATAGGGGAATCAAGATAATATATACTAAAGGTAGATAAAAAATACCACTAATGTGAAAAAGAAAATAATGTTCAATTCAAAACTCAACATGTACTATAGTGTTTAAAATTCAAGTAACATTGAAACTAATTATGTTAGTGACGTAAAATAAGGGTTATTGGAGATAATAAATTATAACAACCTCTAATGTGTGGAGAACAAGGAGGTTAATATGTTATCACTGTTGTTGAGGTCGATCCAAAATATTATTTAGTGACACATACACATGTTATTAATTCAATAATATTTTATGTATTATTTTATTGTTGTTCAATGTATTCTTCAATATCTATAATGTTTAATATATCTATACAAACACCACCTAAAACATGTAGTTTTAGTAGTTTGTGGTCACAAATAATGAATAAATTATTGTATATCATGTATATAACTCCTCCCCAGCCAGTATTTTTGGAATAAATGACTCAAAAATATTTTCATACATCCTTTGGTGTAATTTGAATAAGTATTGGGCATAGATTGGATTTCCTTACACAAATACATCATCACCTATCATTAGATGTAGATCACTCTTCACAGCTTGATCTAGCATATCTTTATGTACAAGTGTAAGGAGGAGTAAAATATCATTTGGAATAATATTATTTATGAGGAATAATATTTATATATGACAAGATATATATGTACTACATGATTAAGAAAAATGAGAGAATCATGCTCAAAGACATACCCATAATTGAGGACTATACTGATGTATTCCAATTAGATTTGTCTATTCGTCCTCATGATTGATAGGTTGAGTTATCAAAATATATAATACCTAGATCTCTATCCATTTCCATCAGTCCCAATATAATTACATCCATTATGTGGGAATAACTGAAGAATTTTTTGAAAGAGGACTTGGAAATGGTTTTATATTCCAATGTACTTCATTTATGGGTGCACCGGTTATATTTGTTTAAAATAGGATTCATCGATATTCCTCCACATATATTACAATCAAATCAAAGCAAATAATTATAATTAATTGGTATTACATTTCAATGATTATTGAAATTTTCAGAAACATATGTGGTGACTAGTATTTCTCTATATAGTAACTTCAGTTGGGATATCAATAATTAAAGGTAAATATGGAATATATTCCTAAGAGAACCATTCAAAAAAAGTATATAATATATTAGTTTATATTAATTCTATTTAGACTTAACAATTATCCAAAAGTATTTATGGACCTAATGAATAGGTTCATTATATATTACCATGAATTTTTTTTGGTATTATTCAATGAAGATATTCTAATATACTCCAAAATAATGGAAGAGCATGAGGACAATTTGAATATTGTCCTATAAAACATGGAAAATAAGAATATATATGAAAATTATATTAAATTTTAGTTGTGTATAGAAGAAGAATCATTCATGGGGAATTTTTTCACTGAAAAATTGATCTTTTTGAAGTATTAAATTTTAAATGTAATTGAGGATTTTACAAAAAATGATATATAATGGTGGTACAATTTTACCTTGGATTGGATATGCATTTATAATGATTTGTGAGAATCATTTCCTGATTGTTAAACCCACAAACCAAATTTACATTAAATGGGTTTAGGTTTTTTAGAAAGATGAATATGAAAAAATATTCAAGATGAAAAATTATAGGCTTATCATCACACCAATCCACATGATACCCTCAAGTGGGGAATTGATAAGGGTATTTAGTGATGATTTCATAAGGGGTTTGAGTTTTTAAATAACACAAAATTATATATTTATTTGTCAAGAATCATGGTGTATGAATGTTCATGAGGATAAATATCTAATTCATTATTTGTAGTTGGATTTAGGGGCCTTTCAATTAATATTTAGTGAAATTATCTCTATAGGGAGAAGTGTGAAGTATATATAGATTATAAAATCCATAAATAAATATTCAACAGAAGGAGCTTAACGTGAACCATTGAATATGGTTATATATTTTCAATTACTGTGAATGTTCCATCAACTAAAATGTGATGATGGTGAATAAATTGGAAGAATCCTATCTAGAAACGATCTTATAAAAATATCCATTAGGATAATTTTGAATGATACAATCTTCTTAGACTATAAAATGATTTACATGGGAATTGTAAGGGAAGGAATATCATCAAAACATTCACATATTATTGACCAACCATACCTTTTAGGGAAGATAAAAAATTCTCTAGTGTATGATTTTAAATCTAGATGATGGTGGAACCTATAAAAATAGGAAATCCTTAGAGGTAAAAATTTATAAAGAATGATATTTTTGATTTGTTTTATGAACATGTATATCATCTAATCCTGAATTAAAATATGTTTTTGAATGATGTACATATCTCGGCCTTATCAATCATACAAGGGAAAATGTAGATATTTCTATATCTTCATGAGATTTTTTTGTGACACAATATGGAGAAGGAGATTATGGAATATGAATTATAGTAATTGGTATGCCTATAATTGAAGGTTGAATTGAAAACATCCGTGGTTATGATGCAACCATTACCTATACCAACATTAAAGGTGGAAAATATAACCGTGGTCTCTGTCACTTGTATTTTGATTATATTAATAGGAAATAATTATAAATAGGTTCTCATGGATACTATTATAATTACTAATCACATCATTTCAATTTGATAGGACTTCCCACTCAATTAACATACAACTATATACATCAATGAAGTGATGAGGATTCTTTAAACATAACTATAAATTATATCTTATTGAGATCATAGATTTTCTTCTATATTATAGAATAGTTGATGACATTATATAAACACTGGTTTGAACTTATGTATATCATATAACCCCCAAACTAATTTTCAATTAGAGTGGACTACCCAAACACATTAGGATATTTTGAGATCTTATTTAATGGAAATCAATAGATAATTTGTCCAATAAATTCCTTATGTCAGGTTCTCATACAATAATATCATTCACTCAAGAATATAAAAAGATCCATATGAATCCCTTTATGGGTATAGATATAAAACACCTGTGTTTTGAGATAATAATGGTGAAAAAAATCCAATGGGACCTGAAATGGTTGGATAAGTAGCATAAGATTTAAAGACTACTTAGTATAACATCATGGTTTTTCATGGTCAATAGAAGAGCTATAATTACTTTTGATGATGAGACCAAGGGTTCAAGGATAGAGATAATATGTTTCTCTTTATATCTTGATGAAATAGTTTAATGGTATTTGGAAATATGGGAATTGAAATTCCTAGGTACATCAACCTCTTTGAGATACTTGATCACATCAATGTTAAGGCCTATCGACTATCACTCCCATAATACCTATTGACTGAGATTATATATGATCCCTTTAAATTTCTCCCATTAGAGGTTTAATAGAAGAAAATTTATCTTTATTTTTTGGATCATCCTTTCAATATCTTGGAATATAGGGATAATTTTCTATTCAAAAGGACAACTCAAATAAATAATGTGGTGTAGAGAATATGTAAGTATTAGTAGGTGACAATGGAACTAGAGGAAGAAATGATGTATAATTACTATCTCTTATTTTAACCATTTTATGTAAAATGAAAATTCAAAATTGAAATTTATTAATGGGGGAAAATGTAATAACACATAATTTTATCAATGATGCTTCCCTTCAAATTATATAATTATGCCATTTTATCAATTTCACCACATGATTTAACCCAAATAAGTTAATTATATTATTTGAAACACTAAATTTAGATAAAAAATATATACATAATAATTTAAAAAAATATAGTAAAAAAAATAAAAAATAAGATAAAAATATTATGAAATATTAGATCAGCTCAATCCATTATAATAATAACCCTCACCAATAACAAATAAAAAATGAGATAAATTATTATTAACAAATTATTCACAGTGAAAATAAAATTATATGTAACCTTGAACGAACATTTAAGTAAATAAAATATGATATATTAACATAATGTTGGAAACCCATATAATAGTTATGAATTTGACCATTCAAATAGTAATCTGACCTTTTGGTGTAGTAACATGCCCATTTGAGTCATATACTCACCTACATAAGTGTAAAATTATATTTATGAACCATATAAAATGAAAATATGATATATTTATATAATGATACTAATAAATAAATGTTTTAAGAAATATAAAATAAGTGTTTTTTAAAACATAATTGTTATATTTACATTATTATAAAAAATATAATTATTTAAAATAATTTTCTTTCATAAAATAGTTTTATAATTTAAGGTTTCATTCTATTATAATGAAAATATAACTTTGTGAGACTATAATTATTCATTAAAAGGGTCATAATGTTTATCATATTATTAAAATTGATTTTTCAAATGTTGTAACTTGAACTCTAGTAGCATGGAGTTAGTACATTCATTTTTACACTAGCATAAGATATAAGGAATCATATCCTCAAGGACCAAATAGTTTTTTAGTATTGGTAAACATGATGTATACTTCATTCAAATATAATATCTAAAAATATAAATTACAACAAAATTTATTTTTTATGAATAACATTATTCTATCATGAATATCATTGATCATCAATCACAGTACACATAATGGAATTTTAGGGAAAGGAAAACTATTAGTGTGAGAAAAAATATATTTAATGTTTCAATAAAATGGAATATTCCATGAATTAATAATAATAATCAACATAGAATGGTATATACCTGAACACACATACCATTTAAAAAATGAGACTGCCATGATAAGATAAGGAATAATCAATATGGAAGGTTTAATAACTAAACACAAATTCCATTTGAATAATGTGAAGATCGTGAAAATATAATTCATGATCAATGTAGAAAGGTGAATAACTAAACATAAATTATATTTGAATAACATTAATTTCATTTGATGATAGGACATAATCAATTTGTAAAGGTAAATAACTGAACACATGTTCCACTTGACAAATAACTTGGGACTAAAATGCATCCAGAGATAATATCATTATAAGGATATAATGGATAATAATAATTGAATCCTCAATGATGGAAATACCAAATTACTTGGAATAATGATCATAGGAATCATGTGAAATCTTCCATTATGATCTTTCCTCAATATAGTTTAAAATGATGGGTATGTATACACAAAAAACCCATATAACTATTGTTATCCGACTGATTTTTCTAATCAGGATACCAACAAATTAAGGGGATATATATAACTAGGACCAACCAGGGTTTTCATTTCTAAATAATTCCACACATATAGAATGATTTATTGAATTCATGAATCAATTTTACTTACCAATAAATATCTATTTTGAAGAATTAATACAGATTTATCAATATTTCCCTAGATAAACAACTAAAATTAAAAGTAAAAAAATTACGAATAAATTATATATGGATTTAGAAAAAAATATCCATGATAAGTCCCAGGTTTGAGTCCCTCTATACTCGGACACAGTGCCTATTATGCACAGTGTGTTTAAAATCCATTTTCCTAGCTAGGGAATGTGCGGCATGCCCTAGGCATAATGGATCCCCCTAGTGGGAGGTGAGCGTTACCCTTCACATGTTTGAATTTTTACACACTGGTTGTACCCCTTTATATCCTGGGGAACTGGCCCAGGATCGAGTCCTACCAGACTTGGACATTGTGCTTATTATTTATAGGGAGATTCAAAGTCATTTTCCTAGCATGGGAATTTGTGGCACACTCTGTGCATGGTAGAGCCCCCTAGAGGGAGGTGAGCGTTACCCTTCACACATGTTTTTAGTAGGTGGGTTTTGGCTTTTTGGTACGAACCTTTAAATACTACATGAAAAATGTGGGTTCAAAACCCATTGGGAATAGGTACTATAGCAGTACTATAGTGACTATAGCAGCATAGGTACTGTAGCAACGGTGGGTACTGTAACGGAGGTTGAACACTTTAGCAGCGGGAACTATGTGGGTTACTATAGCAGGTGGGTACTATAGAAGTACTATTCACATAATGGGCCTTGGGCCAAAAATTTGGGCATGTGGGCCATGTAATGGGACACATGGCCACTGGGCCTTCAGGCTATGTAATGGGTATCCCTTTACCTAGGTTAAAGAGTTCATTGGTTTGCTTTAATAATAAAATGAGGTTTTAGCTCCAACCTTTTAAAAAATCCAAGATAATTAATAGTGATATTTAGGATAAATTTAATTTTCAATGGTTAATGGTATGTGAATATTTCATGGGAATGTTAATGACTGAAAAATTAATCAAGAAACTGAATGTCAATAATTTCTTTGGTCAAAATTGTCATAAAAATCCTTATAATAAATAAGGATGGAATAATTACAACACATACCCATTAGATCATGAAAAAAGGTTTGTTGAATTTGATTAGTATAAATATCATAAACATATCATCGAAAACATTCTTTAAGGAAAATATCATTTTCATTTTGAAAATTACATTTTTAAAATAAATTTCAGGAAAAAAATTGAATATAATTTTCATTTAAAATAAAATTTTAAAATTATAATGGAATGTTTAATATATTGGTTGGTCATGATAGTAATAAATTCCTCATATTCCATACATATTAAAACAAATATTATTTTCACTTTCTCATTAAAATTCAAATAGTCTTTTTTCTTATAAATACATGAAGAATCCCTTAAAAAAAATTTTTTAATAAGTAAAATTGTGGAAAAATATATTTGATAAATAATTTTTAAAATTTTTGAAATTTTTTTTAGAAAATATAAAGAGAACATGGTTTTGGAATAAAAGGGATTTCCAACTGAAAAGATAAATGATGTCGGATTTTGTTAAAACATTTTTTCAATAATTTTAATAACCTTATAGTTATAAAATTGTACAATTACATGAAAAATATTAATAATAACAATAGGATAATAGAATTAATCTTTTTTAATATTCAATGATGAAATAATTTCCTTGAATTGAAATTAAAAAATAAAATATCTCTATTAGAATGATATTATGAAATAAAAAATTACAAAGATCATAAATTTGTAGCAAGAATTAATAAATAAATAGATAAAGTGTGTTGAATGTTGATACACATAGAGAAATTGTAAATAAATATTCAGATAATATAAATTCATTATATGCATAATCTTAGAATATCAAAGGAAAATAAAGAACTAATATAACAAAGTAAACGGAAATTGTGTTATGAAATTCGTTACCACTTTGGAATTTTCATTTCAAATCCCCTTTGATGAAATATTTACAATTTAAAATTAAAATACCATGACGTGTTATGATTATTTTATATTTTAATTTATCACCATATACACAATTTAATTGAAATTGTCATCATAAAATTACAATGTGCCTCTTTGAGGGGAAATTGAGATGAAGTCCCCTACCTCACGCTTATATTTGCGTAAATAAGATTTAACCTCATTTATAATAGTTCTACACATGTTATTATTTTATAATATAACCATATTCATATTTATAATATCATATATTATCCTATTGTAAAATAGTATCACAAATTTATGAAATATATTTCATTATTTTCATTGCTCCATTGTTGATTTATTTGTTTTCTAATGTCTTCTTTATAATGAAAGATCTCGTTAATGGACATAATATATTGTCCCATAAAATATAGAATAACAATTAAATAAATATTATAATTTCTTATAAATTATAATTTTAATACCAATCCTGGCGTATGGTGTTGATAAATTAATTACATAATGATCATGGAGACAGTTGGTCATACCTATGCAGGAGTAGCATTTCTATTTTTTAAGGATCATTATTAAAAGGTGGTAAGAAATATTTTAAATTTACTAAATGATAATTTTATCTTAAATACCAAATTATTTCATTAAATATAATTATATATTTATTCCATTTGGTGTCGATATATGATGAAAACCGCATTCCTTCATGAAGGAAGTATTCCGCACATACATGAATGATGTATTTATCATTTAATGAGTGAAAATGTAAGTAATATGATGTTATTTTATCTTATAAAAATGATAATTAATTCCTAAAAATAAAAAACAAATCATTTATATCTCATATATTCATTAAAAAGTTTCTTATATCCATTCATCTAAAACATTTGGGAAAAACTAATCACATCACTTTATAAGGCGGTAGTCCTTCATACACATGAGTGACATTATCAAATCCCCTACAGAATGGATAGTAAAAAAGTAATATATGATATAATGAATCAAGTGGCATTATTATGTTATAAATATAATATATATTATTTATATATATCATTATAACCAACCATGATAGGTGGTAATGGAAAAATTAATGACAATTGTTGGGAGGTTGTAGTCTGTCCTGCCCACGAATGATGATTTCATAACCCATTTTATAGAAGTGGGGATAGTTTCAGGTGAATAAAATAAAATATTAAAATCTCAGTACATGAAAATAAATAGGGAATTTATTAAGTTACTTGGGTAGATCATGGATGAAACCAAATTTTCTGAATATTTTATGTGGAGAGTAGAGTTTAAGTCCATTTATAAGTGAGGAGGGTAGAACACTTGTAATTACGGAAAAAAATAGGTGTACCCATTTTTTTCACATGAAAAAAGGTCATAAATGTATTATTATAGAGACTTAGATATTATATAGTCTAATTATGTCCATAAAATATATTTTACATAATTTTTTTATCATTTTAATCCTTATCATTTTAGTGTAACCACCCGATAAATCCATTTTTCCCTTAATCGTAGTAAATAATTTTTACAGTATTCACAGTAAATTTTGGAAAAAATTAACTTCACCTTATTAGATAATATAAATTACACTGACTCCAAATATGGAATCAATTTTCAAAATTCCATTAACATATTTTTAAATTTTTTATTTACAACTAATCCCATAGATGCAATGAGGAAGAAAGTTTTCAAATAAAAAATGATCAAAATATTTCAATGGTTTTATATCCAAATTGAATATGAAAATGATTTAAATGAACTAAATTGGATTAATTTATATATAATTTTTATAATTTTAATTAAATACCGTAAATAAATGTAATTTAACTTCATAAATAATTTAAATGAAAAATAATCTCCCAATTAAAATTAATTATTTTCCTCTATTAATCAAAATATGAAACATTTCAAAAAAATACAAAAAATACACCCTAAGAGAATTTTAATAGTATAAATTAATAAATTATGATATTTCTCTCAAATAAAATTTCTAAAATTCATAAATATTATTTTTTATTTATTTGTGAAAAGTGAGATTATATTGTGTTTTATAAAATCTATAGTTTTTTAAAATACATTTATTTTCCTTCTAAATGATTTGAATTTTATTTATGATAAATAGAATACCATAATTTTTATAATTGATTTATGAAAATTAATTACTAAAAATTTAAAACTTGTGTTATAATGTTATGATATATTTCATTTCATCTAGACTCAAGGTTGCATGTTCTGCAAGCTATCAAAGAGATTGCATTTAAGGAAATATAATTCATCGACTGTTGAAGACCAGTGATTTCAGTCACATATGTTATTGAATACAGTGGTAATATTTTATAATTTTAGGGTTTGATATTCTCCCCACCTTAAATAAATTGAGTACCCTCAATTTAAAAATTATCTCAGAAATTAAGGGTTTGATATTTGAAAATCATTCGTTGAAAACCCACATCGTAAAAAAAGTTAATAAAGAATCATATTAATAAGATAAAAATAGTAGTATAATGGTCACATAAATAGGTTTCTAAGACTTAGAACTTTTTTTAAAAGTTATGATATTGACATGGAATAAAATCATAAATAGTTATATATAATTACAAAGGTCATTAGTCTAAAAAACTTAATGGCCAATGGAACGTTGAGGACCACAAAACCATTAATATGTGATGATTTAAAAGGCCATAAAATTCATTAGATATGATTGTAATATGATTCAAAATTATTTTACTAAAGTTGAGAAATCATATAACTATATTTCTATATAATGAGATATACTTAATTGATACATTTCTATTTCATAAGTATAATTTCACTATTTGGTTATTCTTTGATCAATTTCCAATTCATTACATACCCCAAGAAATGAATACCCAAAAATTATTTTTATATTCTTAAAGAAATAAAATTTAATTTTAACAGATCAAAAGATCTATAAAATAGTGAAAATTATTTTTGTACATCTCTAACTATTTTTCAAATGCAATATGGTTATCCCATGCTATCCAATATAAACAAAAATTTGTAAAAATCAACAGTAACACCACAAGTTCATCATTAATTTTTATTTTATAAATTTTTTATCCAATAATTTATATATAATAAATTACGTGGAGTATGCCATTGGTAGGTTTTTAACCCTTATATTTCATTGGTTGTGGGTTTATGCCCAACTGCCTCACCTAAAGTGATGGGTTGTCACCAGAAATGTGGGTTTTCCTTTTCCTAAAAAAATATAGATACAATTCGTATAACATTTTGAATTTATAATAACAAGTAATTACATAAACATAAAATTTTATATTAACTCTAAAGGATATTAATACCTTTAAAAATATCCTAAAAAATAAAGGTAACATTAAATAACATTTTTAACTAAACCTTATACTAACCCATGAGGTCTTATTCCAAAAAATGTTTTCAAAAAATATAATGAATCATGTGACATTCCTTCCAAAAAAATTCAAATGTTTTATTTAAGAATATTATATATGATCATACATAAACTAAAAAATCTCTTGATTTTATCTATAAATATTATCTTAATTTGGAGATATATGCCTCTAAAATTTTACACAGTCATTAGATGATTTATAATTCTTATAACCAAAATACCATTTGAAAAAATACTTCTAAAATGTAATTCATGAATACCAATAAATTAATAATTCATACTTTTAATTTATATATAACATTATCCTTGGTTATTGGTTAAACCATTAAAATATCATATTAAATTGTATGATTACAAGGTTTCCCATAATTAATAAAATGAACTATAAATGGATCCCATTGATTATATTTATTTCATTCCATTATACTCTTCATTATTTATGAGAAATTTCTTTCTTTGTGCCGTTATTTTTTCACATGTAAATCATTTTCCTTTTCTATTGAAGAACTTGAATTGGTGTCTCCTTTCCCATTTATATCATGAATAAAATTGGGCCTTATTTCCTCCTTGGTCCCCACAACTCATGCTCTTAATGAACTCCACCCTTTCATTCCTTGGTGAGTCTGTGAGTTAGTTAATGTATGTATTGTTTAAAATATTTTACGATAATATATTAGGAATAATCACGTTATATTATACTTCTATAATAATCACATTTTATTTCTCATATCCACCAACTTGTCCTTTATATTCAATGTTAACAATAAACTTTCAAGTTCCATCAACTGAATAAATCCAAAAAGCATGGTGTGAGAAAAAATAATTGTAGTGGGAAACCCATATAATCATTTATAGGATGTCTAAATCAGGACACAATATTTTCAATTTATGAAACCTTATTTTTAACCTAGGTTATTCATCAACTTCATATACTCAAAACCATCATTATTGATTGTATTGAAAATGTGAATTATTTAATGAATTTTAACTAGCAGTGCCAAACCATATTCAAAGTGAGAAATGTTGTCATGTAGAAGGTTATGATTAGGTCAATATATATACACTATTTTTGAGGTTATTACCCCAAGGTAAAACTATATTAGAATTTAACCAACTTTTATTATCCAGATAGTGAATTATTTTTAACAAACCCACATAATCTCCTCCGCACCATAACTTTAGGATGTTCTTCTATACTTATCATTAATGTCTATAATAGGGATGTGTTCCAAACTAATATTTTACTATAAAAAAATCCATATATTTCTACTAAATGTATTATATAATCAACAGTAATAACGCTAACTCATGTATGCTGGAGACACTTTATTCTTTATTATGTTGGCATGAGATACATGGAATCACATCCCGAAGGACTGAATAGTTTTTTAGTCTTGGTAAACTAGATACAAACATGATTCCCATATTATATTTTAAAACAAAAACTAATATATAATGTTTTTACTATATTAAAATTATTCCCTCTATAATATCCTTAAACATCAATCATATTACACTTCATGGGATCTAGGGGAAAGGAAACAAAATAAGGGTGTGTAAAAATTCTCTTTAAGGGTAATTTACAGTAGAATATATCATGAATCTATATGCTTAATCAACATCATATGGTAAATAAATAAACAAATATTCATTTTAATAAACATGAATATAATGATAAGATATTGAATGATCAATATGGAATGGTAAATAACAAAACACACATTCCATTTAAACAACATAACATTTAAGATAATATATTTAATTTCCAATTTGTCAATGTAAATAATTGAATACACATTATATTTAAACAACTTGACTATAAAGATAAGATAATGAATATTGAATATGGAAAGGTAAATAACTAAACACACATTTTATTTAATCTATAAACTAGGAATGCAATTCATCCATAGATAATTTCAATGTAAACATTTCATGGATCATAAAAACTAAATTCTCAATTGAGAAAGCAATTACTTATTGGATGTCATGATATCCGGAATCATGGCATCTATACTATAAAGATCTTTCTCCAAGTTAGTTTAAAACATATGGTAGGTATATATAGTGACATATGTTTCCTATACATCGATATTAAATCTTTTCTAATTAATATTCAATATTTTATTTAAACACATGGATGATGACCATAATAGTGATGTGTCTTTATAGAATAGTTACATAGTCTTAGAATCTAGTAAACATATTAAATTTCTCCTAAAAATATCTCTAATTTTGTAATCTTCAAAGGCATACCCTATATAAACCCATTCTTCATAACCTTGGGAGATAAAATATAAAAGATAGTGACATCATATTTATAGTAATGGTAAAAAACGTAGATATGAAAGCACAACCCGAACATAATGGTATTATAATAAGACAAAAACATTTGAAAACCATACCCCTCGTATCCATGATTATAATATTATGTCTTGGAATAAATATTGGTAGTTCATAAGACATAAATAATAAAAAAATAATATAACATGAGTCGTGAGAGCATAACATTTTCATAAGTAATGAAATAATGGCATACACATATGATTAGAAAATTATTACCTTAGTAGTCAATGACCATTTCTAAAACAAATCAATGCATTCTAGAAGAAGAAAAACATCATGGGGGGTACACACAACCATCCCCAGGGGTAGACCATTCTTCATAGTGGAAATGGATCACACCCAAAACGATTATAGTAGTAAAGTTTTACTCCCAAAACAATCATAGTGGACCATGTACGTTATAGAATTATGTTCTCTATTCATTCTCATCTTGATTATCTCTTGAGATATAAATCATTACAAAATTCATTAGAGAGTGATATTGGTCCCACCCATCATTGTTTATAACATAACCACTACCCTTGGTTATAACATAACCACTACCCTTTGTTATAACAAAACCACTATCCATGGTTATAACATAAACACGTTCATATAATAGAAATCAAACATATGTATGGAACGTGATTATAAAACAATCATCATATTACAACCCATTAAATGAAATGGATTCCATAAACATTTAATCATTACATAATATGTGGATAAAAAACAATTTTCAAAATCATTTCATCATTTTATCAAAGAACCAAAAATGGAAAAATTGATGGGTTTCATAAGTATTTTATCATGGTATAATACATGGATGGGAAATGGGTTTCATGAAAACCATATAATTATTAAAAACATTAAAATAAAGAATAGAAAATGGTATAAATTTATAATATCCCTAGTAAAGCATAGGTAACATCAATGGATGTAATCATTGATAGAATATGATTTTGAAAGATCATATAGAACATTTCTTAAGGAATATAATTTTTCTATTAAAATTACATTTTTATAAATAAAAAATCATAAATTTTTTTGGAAATAATATTTATAAAAAAATTAAAATAAAAAAAATATAGTAATATGTAAATGTCATTTAAAAATTTTATATTGTAAAATATTCTTTATACATTAAAATGGTTTCTAAAACATAAAATATTCTGACAATATTTTTTTTTAAATAACCTTGAAAAATATGAAAGAATATTAAAATATCAATTAAACAATTTATTTATAAATATATCCTACAAAATTTGGGAAACACAGTTTAATACATAATCCATTTTGGAAAATGGTTTCCTTTAAAATAACATTGAAAACATAAAATGAATCATTAAAAATTACATTAATCATTTATTGAATAAAATATTCATTCCTCTTTGAATAAATATTTCTTAAAACATAAAATATTAGGATTTGTTTTTTGAAAATAACCATGAGAAATTATAATAGAAGCTTAAAAACATTGTTTTTTCTTGATTTTAGAAAATCCCATTCATGTTGTACATATGAAAATAAAGAATCCTTTCACTATTTTCGGTAAATTCCAAATGGGCATTATTTGAAAAATGAAATGTTGAATCCTTTAAATTTTTTAAAAGTAAAAAAAAATTGAAAAACATTCATTGAAAAATAATAATTGAATATTGAAACATTTTTTAATATTTTTTTAGAAAACATGTTTTTGTTAGAAAAGGAATTTTTGACCAAAATAAGAAATAAATTCAGATTTTCCAAAAAAACTTATAAATTATTTTAAGTATGAAATTGTGGACAAAAGGTATTATTATAATATTATATGAGGAATCATTACTATAAAATAAAATTAATTACTTTATTGAGAGGTTATAATAATATTTTATTATCCGAAACAAAATAATAAATAATCCTAATAAATAATGAGACTCTAACATAAGATAATTATAAATTTGAGATCTTTGAGTAATGATAATAACCATTGCTGAATAAAATAAAATATAATTGGGATAAAAAATCATTATATCACATATAAAAAATATGAATATAATCATTGTAAAATACAATAGGTTCATGACATAAAATTTGTCTCACTTAAGAAAAATTGATAAAAAATACCTTTCCACTTGGGAAAACTTTTACAGTGTAAAAACCGTGGAAGGGAGTTCAAAAATGGGTACGTAAATCTAAATATTTTTAATGATATTTACTCTAAAATATAATAATGGGTATTATATACCCCACATTAATAAAACACATGGTTAATAAGGCCTTTGTCTTATGGAAAATCAATTTTACGTAGAAATCACTTACATTATGTTTTGAATTCCTTTAAAGATGTTAAAAACGTATGTATAATATATATATTTATTTATTATAAATTTTTTAAAAAACCATATCATATTTATAATTCCATATATTATTTACTTATGTCATTTTATTTCACATTTATCAAAATTTAGTTGTCAAAATTATGTTTCAGGAAATAAGGAATTAATTTTTCATATGGGTTTTAGGTCGGTATTTTGGTTCTTTTACATTAATAATGGTTCTATAACTTTAAAAAAATTAATCAAGATATAAATGTAATATATGTTCATTATATATGTATTTATAGTAATTCATTAATTTTAGATATATAAAATGAACTACACCGTTCTTGGATACAATAGTTCATATGTAAAAAATGAACATTGTTTGAATTTTATTTGAAAAAGGGTACATATGAAAGGTAAAAATATATTTCATTCTATTATCATGATGATTTAATACATATAATAAATATTTCATGCATATTCATTAACTATATCCTAATTTCCTTCCATGAAATACATTACTAAAAAATGAATCATATCACTTCGCAGGGCTATAGTTCACTATACACATAAACAATATTATCATATCCACTACCAAATAGAAATTACAAAATGGAAAATATTAAATAATTATTTCAGATGTATAATTATGTTATTAAAATCATATATATAATTTATATCCATAATAATTCCTAACTATTACAAGTGGTAATGGAAAAATGAATGACATCAATTCGTGAGGCGATTGTCGCCACACAAATGAACAATTATATTTTTAACCATTTTATGTAAGTGGAGATGGTTTAAAGTAATTAACATAACATAAAAAAATATTTAACTAAAATATAATGAATTTATTATATCATCATGGTATAATATGATTAAAATATATTGGAGAAATAAATAAAACAAAATTGCTCATTGATGGATGTTACCTCTTCTTCGGTTATCCTCCGTATGTTTTCACCAAATCATTCCTTGGCAGGATTTATTACAAAATTGATCCCCTCAGAATATAGTAAGTATTTTTTATGTTAATTTATTAGGGTTTTTTCTGATAATTTTTTATAGGTGTGACTATATTAGGGGTGGTGAGTTCCCTTTTATAACTGAGGTGGGGTGGATTTTTTTTAAATGCCCAAAAGATAAAATATTGGGAGCTTTATCATACTATATCTACCAAATAAATTTATCAATAAACTATTTTAGGGGATATTATGTCATGCACACCTACACCATACAAAATAGAATCAATTTTTATCATGTTATTCTATAGACGTTACGTTTACTCAATTTTTCCCATTCTGTTTTTTCACACAGTAACTTATATATTTATATTTACCTAGGTAATTTATCAATTAATACTAAAATTAAAATAATATTTATTACTTAATTTTTCCCTAATTATTCTAAATATTAAAACTAATTCATTAAACAAAAATCACATCTCAGTTTAAATTTTATTTTAACATGTGTGCATGTAGTGCTAAAATCAACATTTTAACCTTAACCGAAGTATTTATTTTTTAACTCTTTCCTCTAATAATTATAGAAAATAAATTAATTTGATAACATTATATAATATAAATTATTATTATTATTAATATCAAATCTATTTTCCTAAATTACATTCCCAAAGTGGAAAATTTTAGTTTAAAATTATTCTAAGACATGTGAGGAGAAATTGGGTTTGCAATGGGAAAACATTCAAATGTTTAATACATTTTTATATAAAAATCAACATTAAATTCAAAAAAATGATCTAAATTGAATTAATGGAAGTATAATTAAACTTATATTACTTTAAAATAATTAAAATATTTTTTAAATTTATAAATAAATTAAATTAAAACGAAATTTTTAATTAAAATTCATTATATTTCACTATTCATAAAAATAAATAAACTATTTAGAAAATTAAAATAACATCACCAAAAGATAATTTTGAAATTTTTATTTCAAAATTGAAATTTATTTTTTCATGTAAAACTTATAACAGTTTTATAATATAGTTTTAAATTATGTGCATAAAAGGTGAAAAAACTACTTTTTAGAGCAATATTATTTTATGTATCAAATTTGATTCATTCTTATCTTTATCTATAAAAATATAAGTTGACTATTAAAATTATTTTTAATATATAATATAAAATTTTTTCTTAAAATAATTTATATATTTTATTTGTATAATTTTTTAATGCAAAACAGATTTGTGTGTAAAAAACATTTCTCAGAAAAAAGTGTCCCATTAATATAAAAATATTTATATATTCAATTTTAGTTAATTGGTAATGAATAAATTCATTATGAATACAAGTTTAAACCATATATTTTAATAATTTATTTAATAATATTCATACCCTCCATTTAAACAAATAGATGATAAATATCATATTAAATAAAAATATTTTAATAGTATGTCATGTTTACATTAATCTAGTTGTTGCATATAAATGAAGTAAAACTCTATATTTCATGTAACACAGTCCAGTGTTAGTTTTTTTAATTCAAGATAAAATAAATTTTTTTATATTGTAAAATAACTCTCTGTTTCTTGTAGTACAATATTATCTTGGTGTTTTGTGTAATAAATGTTATCAAATAAATTTAATTTTTTAGAAAAAATAAATTTCAATAACTATGGGTGTTACATTCTCCCCCCCCCCATAAAATGAATTTTACATTCAAAATTAATCACTTTGGTTAAAAAATGAGGATAATTATACCTCATTTTGTCCTTTTGTTCCCACGTAGATTATTAAAGAAGGTGGTTTGACCACAAAACACTGACCATGTGAGTGGTCTTGTTATTTAGAACATTAACTATTCAATACAAAACCTATAGAGTTTTTTTATTAATATAAATATCCTAATCCAGTGATATGACTTCAAAATTTGGTACATATGATGGATTAGCTATGTACTTTCTTATGAGTGATTGATGGAACACATCATAAACCTAAGATAAGTTCAGTAGAAGTGCCAAATGATAAGTTGATATCCCGATATGATCAAGTATTTTAATGGGATTGAAATATGTAAGATTAGTTTTCCTTTCTTTATTCCATAGGGAAATTTATTCAAATAACTTCTCACGGACATCAAAATAAATACCAAATATATGATTATCAGCATAAAAGTTCTGTAAACTTTTTCTTATCCTTACATGTTACTGAATGGATATAACCTTCTCTATCATCTAATTATTAAGCTTTAGTCCCAATATATTTCTCTATACAACTTTATTCCATTACATATATTGGGATTCATTAGGATCCGTCTATATGATTTATTAAAATCTTATTTTGTAATTAATCACAACTAGATGACGGTGTGACCCAACCACCTTTGAAATATAGTTATCAAGGTTATGTCATTCCCTCTAGGGTTTGAACTATTTTCACAATACTAAAACCAAAATCTAAATTAGGATATTCCTATAGACTTCACCAAAACATCAAGGTGATTATTTAATCCCTATCAAATATTATTGAATCTGGTCCTTTGTACAATATTTACAATTCCTTCATTTATAATTTTGAAAACAAATCCAAGGGTAAATCTTCTCTGATTACAATGAAGAGTTATGACTTCATAAGGTGGTTGACTATAATATAGAATTATTTCAATATCAAAGACAATACATTCCCAAAAGGAAAATAATAACTTCAATAATATTTCAATTAGATAGTATTCCTATTTAAAAACAAATTGTTTTATTACAATAATTGTCTCATAAAATACACATTATCAGGATAAACTATCACCATGTAAAACCACATAACAGGTATATAATGCATTGAACTTATGATAAACCTAAAAATTATGAACACATGCTAGAATCTATAAATAATAAGATTTTGTTACATGGATATATATATGATTCCAAAAATAATATAATCTATTTATGTTTTAGGATTCATAAAACCGAAATAAAATTAGTAAAATTATCATATAATATAATACTTAAATCTAATTACATAAATACATCTATCCATCCACTTAATGTTTTTCATAAAATAGTTACTTCCTTATTATAGAAGATATTTATTTTTCCAAGGCACTGATCTGGATAATTCATTTGTTATCTACATATAATACATTTATCTCCTTCTTTATTTTTTACTCTATGAAATTTTTTCCACATTAATAACATCCTCCTATCCATTTGAGATATTATTATAGATTATTATTCCCAAATTATTAACATGTAGGAATATTATTCTTCTTTCTTATATGTTTATCAAAAAATTATCTTTCATAATAGTTCATCTCCCTCTTATTTTGTTCTTTTGTAATCTCATTGAAGTTCACATTATTAGTCATATATCATGATATATGATTTGTAAAAATCATTATCTCTATCTCTCCAGTAATCATCCAATTTGGATTCTCATTGCACTAAAATTTTTGATCACATTTGTTCTAAACCTGATTTCTTATGGTTCCAAACATTTAGTAAAACCAAAAATCATTGTGTGGGAAACAATGATCAGAGTGGGAAAAATAATCCTAAAAATGAATTATAGGATATATAAATAATGAAATAATATTTTTAATAAATTAGAACTTAGGTTTATCCTAGGTTATTCATGATCATTATAAACTTAAATCCTTCATGATGGTTTATAATGAGTTTGTGAATTTCCAAAGCATATCCCTAGGGATTTTGAAACCATGTGTGTAGCTAGGCCCAGTGTCACTCACCAGCTAACAATCGAGTCCAGATCATTACTCCCTTTTCAGATTTATTACCCCAAGGTCTATATGTGTGAGAAGAACATCCAATTTTATTATCTGGATTGTGATTTAATTTCTTTGTACCTACATTCTCCATCCATTACCAAAATTATGGGGAAATTCCCTAATTATTGAAACATTTTTAGATATATCCTTAGATAAATACCTAGACATATCCTTATAAATATCCGCAGCGATCTCAGTAATTTTTTCACACAGTATTTTCCAAATAATACCAAAACATTCATTTTATACCAACTATAGGGATACACGATTCTCAAACATAAAAATTACATCTATTTAAATGAATATTAAATTATTTTCACAAACACTTGCCTGAGGATTATAAGAGTTCAGTGTCTCTTGATACATGGTATAAAATATTATAATATAGTGAATGATCTTCAATTTCAACAAAAAAAATTATTTCCATATATTTATATTTATATACAGACCATACATAATACCTTTCTTTATAACTTTGGGAAAGAAAACATAAATATTAGTAATCTAAGATGCTCAATAAAGTTAAAAAAGGAGATATGTAAGCATAACATGAACATAAGGGTATTAGAAAACAAACATAACATTTTAAAACCATAACCTGTATATCCTAGTTCATAATATTGAGTTGGGAAGTATGATTGGAAGTTAAAAAGACATGATTTATTATTATATCAGAGAACACAAGACATTGTTTTATAAAATTGGCATAAGTCATGCAATTTTTGAATACATATAACTTAGAAAATAATTTTTTTATTAGTCCATGATCATTTCTAAAACAAACTTGGGATCTCCATGGGATACTAAACCTCTTTTATAGGACACACCAACATCTCAAGTGGAATCCCTTTCCTCATAGTGGAATGGGTTAACTCCCAAAACCATCATAGTATTCAAGGTTCACTCCCAAGATCATCATAGTGGAAAAAGTTACTTACTGAACTATGTTCACTCCCCATTCCAATACTATCTATCCCATAGGATATTAATATTCACCAAATGCATTGGAAATAGATATAGGTCCCACCCGTCTGTGATTACAATGTAACCAAAATTCTTGGAAATAATGTAACCATCTACCATGGTTATAACATAACCCTCATCACATAATAAAAATAAAAAACATGTGTGACACGTGATCATAAATAATTCATCATATCAGACCCTATGAAATGGAATGGGTTTCATAAATATTTCAACATAATATATCATGTATAAGAAATAGGTTTCATAATTATTTCATCATTTTTTCAGAGAAAACTCATGGAAAAAAGACGTTGGTTTCATAAGATTTTTATAATGGTATAATACATGTAATAGAAACATGTTTCATTAAAATAATGTAATTATAAATAGAAATAATTAATAGAATGAATAAAAATTTTATTTTTGGATCATATATCATATAAATAAAATTTAACAACAGAGTATGTCATCATAGATGGAAAATGATTTTGAAATATCACATGGAATGTTTCATGAAGAATATAACTCTTCATTGAAAATAAATTCTCTATAAAAATAAATTATTTTAAAAAAAATTTGGAAATAATTTTCATTGAAAATTACCATGAAATTTTTTAAAGGAATGTTTACAAATAATTTATAAAATTCTTTTAGGAAAATATCTTTTCTACTTTGAGAGACACTTTTTAACACATAAAAAATTTCGGAATTATTTTTATTTGAAAATAAAATTGAAAACATTTAAAGGAATATTTAAAATTTATTTTAAAATTTTATCTATGAAAATATCATTTCAATTTTGAGGAAACAATTTTTGAACTATAATACATACTAAAAATCTACTTCTTTGTAAATAACCGTGAAAATATATAAAGGAATATTTCAAAATAATTTTAATAGTATCTTGAGGAAAATATCATTTTTACTTTTTAAAAAAATTAAAAAACATAAAAACTATTATTAATTAAATATAACCTCAAAAAATTAAAATGTAATATTCGAAGAAATTATTTTTCATGTAGTGAGAAAATTATTTTCATATTGTACACAGCAAAATAATTATTCCTTTTAAATTTTTGGTAAAATCCTAAAGGAAATTGTTTAAAAAACTTTGTGAATATTCTTATAAAAATATGTATTTAATAACGAGAAATAATTCATTAAAAAATAATTGGATAATAATTAAAAAAATTGACAACCTTTTTAGAAAACATGGTTTTGGATAAAAATGGATTTCTAATCAAAGAATGAAATAAAGATGAATTTTCTTAAAATATATCCCATTCATTTTAAGGACCAAGGATTAGGGAAATGGTAATATTACTTGGAAATATAATTAATTACCCTAAGAGGTTAAAATTCATGAGTTTTAAGAGGTATGGATCATAATATTTTTTCCACCAGAAATATAATCATAAACAACCCAAGTAAGTGATGATATTGTAACATTAAATCATTACCACTTTAGTTACATTGATTCGAAATCTACATGAAGAAATAACATAAATTTGAACTATAAATATAATTATTATAATTAAATTCATGATACTAAATATCAAAGGGGATATATATAATCCTCATAATAGTGGGTAGTTTCATAACATAACATATGTCTCAAAGAAGGACAATTGAGACAAAACCTCATTATCGCTTTGGAAACATTTGATACGCATCCCCATGGAAAAGAGATTATAAAATGGATATGTAAATCAATATAATATTAAGGATATTAATCCTAAAATAAATTTATTTTATTTATATAAACAACCTAAAATAAATACATGGTGAATAAGTCTTGTTTCTCGATGAAAATAAAAGTGAGATAGAAATTCATTACCTCAGGCCTTGACTGATTTTGTACATGTAAAAACCACCTTTATAATAAATAAAAACATATTTAAAATAAATTAAATGTCCATAATAATATATATTATTATATATATGATTTATTAATGGCATTTTATAACCTGTTTATTGAAAATTCCATGTAAACTATTTGTTTCAGATAATAAAATTTTATTTTTTTACATATGATTTGGTTTGGACTTTTTGGTCTTTTTATATTAATAATTAATTCAAAAATTCCATATTATTTACCATGATATAAAAATATTATATATTATTTATATAGATATTTATACTAATCCATTAATTTTAGATATATAAATTGAACTATGTCCATGGAGAAAGTAGGTCGTACGTAAGCATTAACCTTGTTTCCATTTTCATCAACGAACGGAACTTAAGAATGGTAAATAATATATAATACTTAAATAATCAATAATATGGAATATATATCACATATATATATATATATATATGTCATATATATTCATTAAATATATCATTAATAATATCCATTAAAAGTGTTATTGAAAAATAAATCACATCGCTTCATGAGATGGTAGTCTGCCACACACAGTAATGATGTTATTGTATCCCCTATAGAATATAATGTAAATAAGATAAATATGATTTGATGACTCAAGATGTATAATTATTTTATTGAAAACTTTTATATAATTTATATCCATTTTAATATCTAACTGTGAGTGGTTGAAATGGAAAAATAAATAACAATGGTTTTAGAGGCAGAAGCCCCATATACACACAAACAATTATTTTTTACCCCATTTGATTGAAGTGGAGATGGTGGAAGTTAGTTAACATAACAAAAAATATATATTTTTTGGAGTATAAATAGTTTATTATATAATAATTTTATAATAATAATTAAATTTTGTGATGGAATAAATAAATAAAACTCTTGTTGATGAACGTTATGTCTTCTTCAGGTATCCTTCTTTTGTTTTCACAAACTTTTCCAAAGATTAATTTTTTTCCCAAACATGGAATATATATTGATATTAGAGATGTTTTAAATTTATATTTTATGGTTTTTTAGGTGAAATTTTGTTTTAAATATGAGAGTACGAGAGGCGGTGAGTGCCCTTTTATAATTGAGGAGGGGTGGAATTTTTTGTAAATAACCAAAAGTGCTCACTATTGGGAGCTCACTCTTACCTAATATTCCTCTAAAATAGATCAATAAAGAATTAGAGGGATGATTTTGTCTATAAATACCTCCACCATAATATATAAATTAATTTTTCTATCATTTTATTTCTCAGTCATTAGGTTTACTTAATTTTAACATTTTAGTTTTTTACCATGATTACTTGTATCAGTAAATTTACCAAAATAATTTTTCTCTTAGGAATTAAAAAAAAATTATTTATTAGTTAATTTATACATATTCAATGAAAATATTAAGAAAATTCATTAAATAAAAATAAAATGTGTGTTTAAATCATATTTTAACACAAGCGCAAGTAACGTGAAAAGACATATTTTGACCTTAATCAATGTAAGTAATTTTTAACTTTATTAACTAATAATTTTAGTAAAAGTTTATATTAAGATTACTAGATAATATAAATTATTATTTTTTCATATATTGAATGCATTTTTTAAAATACCATTCACCTAATTGGATGAATTTAATTTATATTAATATTACGGATGTGACGAGAAATCAAGTTTTTAGAGAGAAAACATCCAAATGTTTATAATGATTTCATATAAAACTTAAATAGAAATTGGTTAAAAATAACTATAATGGATTAATATATGTATAATTGAACTTAAATTACTTTATAAATAATTTAAAATATTATTAAATTTTATATATAAATTTAGTGAAATGGAAATTTTCAATTAAAATTTCCCATATTTCATTGTTTAAAAAAATAATAATATTTTCAAAGAATTGCCAAAAATTATCCAAAACATTAATTTTAAATTAATATTTAAAAAAATTAAATTAAATTTTCAAATAAATTTTATAATAGTGTTAAAATGTTATTTGAAATTAAGTTCTCAAAAGGCTACACAAATTCTTTTCAGGATAATACTCTTTTAAGTATAATATTGGATTTATTATTATATTTTTTTTTGTATAAAACAAATAACGTGAATTTTAAACATTTTATATAATATATTATATATATTTAATTAATATAATGCCAAAAAATTATATTATTTAATTTATTATTGTAAAAAACACTTTTGGGCATAAAATATTTTTCCCATAAATATATTTCCCTTTATTTTCAAATGATTTTTATGTTTATTTATAATTAATTTTTTCCCAAACTATTAATTATATATAAACATGTAAAACATATATTCCCATAATTATTTTATTCCTATTACTACCCTCAATTAAACTGGATATATGATAACTATTTTATTAAATAATAATATTTTAATAAAATTTCATGATTTCATTAAACTGAGACTTACATGTATTGCAATCCAAAATCGGTGTTCTGTGTAACATAATCCAAAAATATTTTTTCATGTAACATAAGATAAACTCATTTTATTAATATAAGGTAAGAGAAATGAGTGTTTGTTATATAATAAGATTAATATGGTGTTTTTAATGCATGTTATCAATGAAGTTTAATTTATTCAAAAAATAGTAATTCATAAAAATTCAGGGTGTTACTATATACACTAAAAACCCATTTAACTAATTATAGATAACTGATTCATCTCATAAAACTAATAATTCCTCATGGGTATATTACTAATTATTCCCTACCTTTTAATTCATTTCCTAATCATTCATCATATATCAAATAATTGATTTAATTCATGAACAATGTGATTGTCCTCAAATATATGTATTATGTAAAAAAAATATGGATTGATCAATATTTACATAGACAAACAAATAAAATTAAACATAGAAGACTTTATATATAAATTATATATGATATAATAAATAAACATATCCCTGATAAATAATATAGATATTTATGGAAAATTTAATGTCTAATGATCATAGGTAAGTAAACATTTCTAGGGAAAGTTAATGACTACAAAAATAAAGAAATAAAGTGAATGCCCATATTTTCCTTCCTAAAAATGGTCATAAACCGTCCATAAAATTAAAAATAATAGTATCAATACTTTTTTTAACCATTGGATTGATAAGAAATGAATGTTTTAATTGATGAATAGAAATTCATTAAAAATATCTTTAAAAACATTCTTGAAGAAAATATCCTTTTAATTTTGAAAATAATTTTGTAATTATAAAATTTCTCAGACAATTTTGGAAAATTAATTGATACTTGTAAATTATGATTTAAAATACTAGGTCATCATTAATGTGGTACATTCCATACATTTCATACATGATAAAATAGTGTTTCTTTTCACTTTCTCTATAAAAGTTGAATAGACCTTATTTTGAAAATAACATGACTATTCCATAACAAATATTAAAATATTCCAAATTCATAAAAAATTATCCAATAAATAATTTATAAAAAGGTTAAATCATTTTTTTGGAGTAATTTTTAGAAAACATTTTTTGTAAGTAAAAGGATTTCTGACCAAAGAGGTAAATGAGGTGAGATTTTATGAATACATTTTTCAATCCTTTAAGGTACAAAAGAGTGGGAAACCGGTACTATAATATTAAAAATAATATAATTAACCATTTTAAATGAAAATTAATGTGTTTTATTATAAATTATCAAATAATTTCCTTTAGCTAAAAGTCAATAAAAAAATCTTCATTAGAATGAGATTCTGAAATAAACCCTTAAAAAGATAATAATGTTGAATTAAGGATTAATCAATGAATATATTATTTTTATAGAATGAATATCCACATAGATGATTTGGAAATACATATTTCTATAATAAAAAGTTTTTATGAAAATAATCTTAGAATAATAAAGGAAAACAAGATGTAATATAACCCAGTGAAATAAAATTATGTTATGAAATGCATTTACAATTTATAATTATCAAGTCAAATCCCCTTGGATGAAAAAAAATAAAATTAAAACATAAATTCAATTAATTATTAATTATTCATGATATTTCATGTAAAATGGTCATCATAAACATTATATAAAGTAAATTAGGTAAAAATGTTATAATATGAATGAATTATGGTGTATTGAGGTAAATTCACTTATGCCGAACTTATTTTTTGTTAATCCTTATTTAACCTATTTTATAATATTTATGATAATTTTTTTATTTTACAAAAAAAAATCATATTTAAAAAGTAATATGTGTTCCTTTTATATAAACTTATCACTATTTTATTAATTATATTTCATTATTTTCATTGTTTTGAGTGTTAGTGTCCTTGTATTCCCATGCATGTCTCAACATGGAAGATCCAGTTCATCCATATATTATATAGTTCCATCATATCCATAATAATAATCATGTCATAATTATTATATTTATACCCAAAATATACTTTTATTACTAATAATTGAATAATGTTTTGGGAAATGATGTACTTCACAATCATGGAGACGGATGGTCGTACGTATGCGTGAGTAAGATTTCAATTTTTCAAATATAATTATATAAAGTTGATAAGTATTATTTTACAATCAAATAATTATAATTTTATCATAAATTATTGATTATTTCCTTTAATTTACTTATATATATCATCCATGTAGTGTAGTGATGAAATAAGAGTCAACTCATTCCATGAAGGTGGTAGTACATAAGAACATGAATGAAGTTATCATTATTAAGTGGGAAAAATGTTAAAAAATAATGAGATATATTTTCTTATAATAATTATAAACATATTATTAATACCATAATTATTTTATTTATATCACATATAATAATTAACTATATCCTTATTTTCATCCATGTAATCTGCTAGTGAAAAATGAATCACATCGCTTCGTTAGTCGGTAGTCCATCATACAGACAAGAGATGTTATCATATCCCCTAAAGAAGGAAAAGTAAAAAATTTATATATTATATAATGGATCCAGATATATAAATTTTTTATAAATACTATATATATTTTTTAGTTCCATAATCATACCCAACCATGAAAAGTGGTATTTGAAAAACAAACGATATCAATTCGGGAGTCATTAGTCCACCGTACACACAAATGATGATATGGCAACTCATTTTTTAAAATTAGCGATGGTTTCAGGTCATTCACTTAATATAAAACTGTCTCTCTATATATAAGATATTTATTTAATAATATCATCATGGTTTAATATTAATTTAATTAGGTGGAGGAGGAAATATAATAAAAATCTTTATGAAAAACATTACCTCGTCCTCATATAACATCCTTAGGTTTGAACCAAAATCCTTAAAATGTTGGACTTATAACCAAACAAATGATTATAGTTTTAGAATATGGATATATTAAAGTGACTAATTTAGTTATCATCTGAAAAATGGTTTCAGTATTTGGATATTAGATGGGAGTGGTGGCCTTTTATAAGTGAGGTTAGTGGAATAATTATAATTTTTCAAATAAAAAAGATGTACCGAGAGTTTTTAAATTCAAAAAGAGTCCAATATGATGTAGTTATGGTTATTAGAAATTATAAAGTTTATATATTTCCATCCAATACGTTTTATACAGGTTTTTTTTCTATTTTTAAGAATTATCCTTTTAGTTAAAATACTTGGTAAACACATTTTTACCTTAAGGGTGGTAAATATTTTTTACTATTTTCACTATTGATTTTGGTCAAAAAATAAGATGTACATATAATAAAATATAAATTCTTATTATTCCAAATACTTAATATATTTTTAAAATACCATTCAAATAAGTGGAATATTTAAGATTAAAATTAATCCCACAGATAGGATGAGAAAATTCCTTTTCAAATAAGAAATGTTTAAAAGATTGAAATGTTTTTATGTAAAAATTTAATATTAAAATGATTGAAATAAAATAAATTTTATTTATTTATATATATAATTTTACGAATTTTATATTAAATATAATTTAAAATATAATTTAAAATTATAATTAATTTAAATGAAATGGTAGTTTTAATTAAAAATTTGTATTTTTCATTATTCATCGAAAAAGGAATCAATTTAAAAAACCCAAAAATGACCCATGAACTAATTTTTATATTTTAATTTCTAAAATTAAGATAATTTTATCTATTATAATTTATAAAATTTGTAAAAATTATTTTTAAATTTTTTATGAAAAATTACACTAAATAGTCATTTAGAAAAAAAAAATAGTTTTTTAAAAAATATTTCTATTTATTTTGAATCATTGTTATTTTATTTCTAATAAATAGATAAATTTTTTTGATATTTTATTTAGTAATATTGATAACTTCAAGATTATCAAAATAATTATAAAGTTATATGATGTCATAGTTTATTTAGACTCAGGGTTGAGTATTTTATAAGTGATCAAACAGATTAAATTAAGAAGAAATATATTGTGTGGGTTGTTTAAGTTCAGTATTCTATGTTGCATACACTATTAAATACAATGTTCTTATTTTATAATATTAGGTTGTTACATCAAATAAATATAGATATTAATTAAATATTTAATTTATAAAATTTATAAAATATTCTATAAAATGGATTTTATTTTGTGAATGTACACATTGATAAATGATCAGGGTGAATTTTTGGTATTTTTATAAAAGAGATTACTATTTTTTGTATAGTGAAATAAAACAAAATATGATATTTTATATAATAAGTTAAATTGATTATTTATTTAATAACTAATGATATAAGGACCTATTATCATAAACTCACATTCACTAGTTAAAATATATTTATATATATATGTATCTTGAAATCTATACTATTGGTAGTTTTAAATAAAAATAATAAACTAATTTATATAAAACTAAAAAACTCTTATCTATTCCTCTTATAAGTACTACCAATTCTCCACAAATGATTTAAGCAATTGATTTTACCCATTATTTATAACAATCACTCCCAATATCTCTCCTCATGTTCCAAAACAGCCTAGTCTCAATAAGGACCATTCCAAGGAACAGTATGTGGTGTCCTAAAAGGAGACAACCTAAGGGATAGGTAAACTCACATGTAAAATTATTTAATTATTCTTCTTCTTCTACCACCCCTATATTTTTTCCCTCTTCTATAACATAGTAATATAAATATCCTAAATATACTAAAATTATATTTCTATTTTTTAATATTCATCCTCTAAACTCCATTCATTTTAGTTCAAAATAAAAATGTTTTTCACAATACAGTTGGTCCACTCCCTCCATAAACTACATATATTTTTTCAAACTCCATTAAGTATAGTTATAAAAATAGTATTCTTATTTAATATGATAAAAATATGTCTATTATAAATTATATGAAGATTATAGAACATATTAATTAACATCTAATTTAATATAAAAAATTAGATCATGGTGGTTGGTAAAACCACCAAAATTAACTAACTTCCTAACATTACCATTATTAGAAAATGTGGCACCCCTATATCAAAACATATAATTATATATGGGTCTATTTAAATATTTTAAATTCACTAATTAATATTTCATTTTCCTTATGCTATTATAGTCACATTCGATATGAACTTGAACAATATTCAATAAGTGATAAATTATGGAAGCATGAAACAAATTCCCTAAGATAAACAAATTTAAAAATCATATCTCATTGAAATAGTCATAAATGAACATAATATAATTATTTTAATTCATATAATGATGGTAAATATTATTTATTAATAAATTAAGCAATCTAATATGACGTTTATGTATCAATTTAAACTTGTTAAATGATTCAGGATCATAATGTGAGGAAACATCCGAACCATCCTACTTTATTTTTGTTCATGCATTTTCCCTCAAAAAATAAATTCATCACACTATTATCATAACATTATGATAATTGATTTCAGGTTTTAATTATATGTTTTTGGGGTATTTTCGGACTCTCAGAGTTTTAAATTCTATTTGAATCCCTTTTTGATATAATTTATATAGTATCTTAAAAAATCAAAAAAATTAATTTAATTTTCAACATTATATAGTTCATGGGGTTTTAATAAGGGTAATGTACTTCAAACAATACTCCATATGTGTTATATAAATATAACACTGAAATTATAAGGGTTATATAATGGTAAATAATCTACTACATTAAGGTATGGTGAAAATTATATATGTGGTGTAAGGGTTATCCTTGAAAAGAATAAGGGTAAGCCAACTTTTATAAGGGTTAAATAATATTTGATAGCCACAACATAAGGGTAAGCCTATTTTTCTAAGGGTTATATAAAGGTAAATATCTCTTGTGTATTGGTAACCCTGTTTTTCAGTGGGGTTTTTAATTCGCTATATAAAATACATAAGGGTACCTCTCATTGTGAAAATATAATCATAGTAATACACTAATCAAATAAAGGGATTTCATTTGAAATATAATTGTATATCATGATTCGTATGGGTTATGTAAGTGGAACTTGATTTTTTTACCATATCAGATAAAGGTAAAACATTGCCATGTAAGAGTTCCTCATCCAGAAAATTATGGTAAACCTTCACTTTTAAAACATTTATAAGGGTACATGGGGTATATAATGGTATCTCTGAGTGAATGACCTATCTAAGGGTAAACCACATTCATTGTATCTCATACATATAATGTGTGTAATGGTAACATCATGTTACTCTATTACAGTTCTACAGTTGAGGAAAAAAACTTTTAAACCCCTCTTTATCATTTCTTCTTCCCCATCACTATCACAGCCCGAGACCCTCACTCCCAAATCGAGTTACGAAAACATAAATGTAACATTTATTGATTTTATAATTCTAAATGTGACCCAGTTTTTATTCATCCAAAATATAGAATATCAAAATTAAATGTTTGATCACTTATATTCCCATGGAACAATTATGTTATGATTTTTAGAGAATTAATGAAAACATGTATCAACTTCGATTATTAAACTACTTGTTCATAAAGATCAATGTCATCTCCCATTGTACCCATCTTTTCAAATTCAATGTTAATACCTTAACATGTCCCATAAAATTACTCAAATATGAAAATGTTTCTAAAACATAATTTAGCATCATTCATTATAGCCAGGGATAGGGAAACATAATATAATTTGATCTCAGATGTTGAGTAATATATTTATAATTAAATAAATTTCATCTTTTTTATGTCTTGTTAGGGATTCATCATTGAGTTTAAATAAAACATCAAACTCTATTAAAATATTATTAAAAAATGGATTTGTAAATAAGCCGTTATGTTTTAGGAAATTAATTAGAAAAGTTAAATTATTAAAATTATATTATTTAAAAATGTATAAAAATATTAATATGTTTTCTACATATTATAAATATAATATGAACCATTTGGAAGAAAAACAACCACATTCTGGAAAATAGGATTTTTCTAAAAGGTGGTTTAGTCATGATTTGTACACATAATTTAATATTTATTTTTAACAAATTAAGAAATTTTATTTCAAAAATAAATATAATTTTTGAAATTAGAAAAATATATATTAACTTATGATTATTTGTTTAGTTTTTTTGCAAAATATTTAATTTTAACTGAGTAATGAAAAATACTAATTTTTATAAAATTATCATTTCTTTTTAATAAATTAAGTAAAATTATTATTTTAATTTTATTTAAAATTTAAAAAACATTACTTATATTAAATCCAATTAATTATACTTAAATAATATTTATTCTAGATTTTAGTATAAGTTTATTTTTGAGTTTAAAAACAATATTTTCTCTTGAAATTATTTTCAAGTGAATAACGTTTATAATTTTGAATTAATAAGATTACCCATAATTAAGGATGATTTAAATGAAATTTATATATTATCTATCAATAAATATTAATTTTAATTCATACAATGATGATAAATAGTCATATATTAAAATAAAAACATAATTTTCTTGAAAATACACTTCCTGAAAACCCACTTTTTGATCGCTTTACTTTGTGTAATTTTTAATTACGTTCCTAAAATTATTTGATTAAATTTTAGAAAATTGATTACATATTTATAATAAGAATAATTTTTTTATCTAATATGCGAAAAAATATTTTTCACCAAAATCAATATTGGGAATAGTAAAATTTATTTACCGCAGTTAAGGTAAAAACAAGGTTATAGGGGGTAAAAATAAAAATATTACTATTAAAAATGTCTTCTAACATGTATAATTAAATTTTAATAACAATATTTATATATTAATTTGATAAGTTTCTAAAATTTTTCAGTTTGTAGTTGTTTTTAAAGAGAAAAAAACGGGTGTAATTTTTTCTTTTCAAAAATTCATATTGTAATATCTCCCCCAGTTAAAAAAGTCTACCCCATATCCTCTCTTTCCCCACTTCCAAAACTTATTTTTTGGACATGACCTAAAAAAATAACTACCCTTATTTCCTCCCCTCATCCTATAATTTTTTATTAGTAATAAATACATACTAGGAAGGATTTTTGGGGAAATAAAAATAATTGGTTCAAAGAAGAGCTACCAAATTTATGTAAACAATTTTCCCTTATTCCATGTTCTTGAAATCTTTGTTAAACAAGATTATATAATATCCTAATAATATTATATAAACATATATGTTGTTATGTTTTTTTCATGACCCAAAACCATCTTATACTCCCTCAAATAAGAAACAAAACCATTGATCGTGTGTATGGGGGACTACTTCCTCATGAACCAACATACTTTTTCCTATCACCACTTATCATAAATAGATAAAAAGATACATATATATATATAAAGTTTATATAATATATTTATTATATAATTATACTTCTATAATTATAATATCATATATACCTTATTAATTTCCTCTCGGTAGAGAATGCAATAACTTAGTTCTTGTATAAGTTGGACTACCACCTCACAAAGATATGTGACTTTTTTATACCATAATCATTACATATAGGTTATAGGGATTAGTTTGATGTTTATATATTAAATTAATGGCATATTAACCATTAAGGAAAATAAAAATATCATACACTTTCTTTCCTTATCATTCAATGAATAATTGATAACATCCTTCATGTGTATGGTGGATTGCTGCCTCTTGAAAGGATGTGATTATTTTTTATTACTGCATCCCATGGATAGTTTGTGTAAAGGTATTCAACGAAATAATATTTTATATAATATTTAATAATCATCTTATAGACATTAAATAACAATTTCCATATTTCCATAATAATCAACAAATAAAGATAATGTTACTCATGTGTATGTATGGCCTACAATATCAATGACTGTAAGGTAGTTAATTTTTCATAAAAAAATATCATGGATTGTTTGAAAAGAATAATTTATTTATAAAAAATATAATTATTTTTTATTTACATTCTTTATATGTTTAATTAGTAATCTCCTGGACTATAGTCAACTTAAAAAATTGATATTGGACATATGCATTGAACGACATTAAAATTTATAACATGAACCTAAATTATTAAATAATTAAATATGACAAGGTAATGAATAAAAGAAATGAAATAATAAGAATGAAAAATTATATTAAGAAAATAAATGATTAAATTATTTTTATTATTTTTGGAGATAAGGAATGAATTTAATGAATTGGACTAATAGTATTGGATCTTTCTAACCCACCATTTTCATTGGGTTATGACCATTCACTCTCAATAACTCATAATATATATATTTAATTTATAGTGTGATGATAAATTATATATATATATATATATCCCTCACAATTATACCTAGCTTAATCTCCCTTCAATTGATGGTTTAATACTCTCCTCATGATTATTTCTCAAATTACTTCTTTAAGAAATATCTTTTCATTATTTTATGTGACAATATTTTGAAACCCATTTAATTTCATTGGTAATTATTATGTTTTTGAAATATAATTGATATCCTTATGTGGAATTAATATTCATATACATGAAATGAATGTGACAGCTAGGTCTAGAATTATATAGCCCCCCCCCCCATGAAATGGGTAATTTTTTTGTCTCATAAGATATTATGTATGGGATTAGGGAGTGAACAAAATCTATTATGGGACCCAATAAAACATATTATATTTCCATATAAGTGAGTTTTGGCTTATGTTTATGTCATGTTTTAGTTTGTTAAAACATTACAATGTTACTATGATCTTATGATTCCAGGGTATTTATGTTATTATTCCACTTTATTACTCATTTATCTTCTCTTTTATAATGCCATGTTATACCACTGCCTCACATGTTATGATTTCTTACCATGGTTATTCCTATATTGATCTTTTTAGCTCACCCCATTCTTAATGTATTCCCCAAATTATCCCATGTAGTTTTATAATTTCAAATAGATTTTAAGAGGTCACTATGGAGAATAAATTAATGATTCCATGGTTTAGTATTTTTTGAGGTATTATAAACCTAGAATTAAAAAGACACTAGGGTTTTATGATGGATTTTATTTAATTATTGGATATTTAATTTTATGAATCATGTAGTAATATGTGTAAAAAGGATTGAGTATCCATAGTTGGTATCAGATTTCTATTCTAATTATCCTTTTGAAACTAGGATTATAAAACATTAGTGAAAGTCTATAGATAATTCTAATGATAAGTTTAAAGATAATCCAATATATCACAAAATACCCTAGAATTTTAGTGAAGTGTGGTTTAAGTTGTTTCTGAGTAATTGATTCACCTTCTAGATAATAATTGTATATATGTTTAGGGAACAGATGTATATATTTCTAATAAAACTAAAGAAATGTTTTGGGCTTCACTTGAGTGTTTTCTGGTACAGGAACCTAGGACTTACTATTCACCTAGTTTGAAACTCCCAAGGATATGTTTTGGAAATTCAAAATTACATTATGAACCATTATTAAGTGGTCAAAATTAACATTATATTTAATATTATTAATTTTATCATGAGTGACATAGGATTAAAAATAAAAATTCTCATGTTAATGAATGTATGTCATTTTTGAGTTATACATTTATCATTATTTGTGTCTCATACATGTGTTTAATAACTAAAAAATAATCATCTATAATTATCCATTAATTTCATAAAAATTGATTGAATTAAGATAAACCATGTAAACAACCATTATGAGGGTAAATAAGATGAGTTCCCAAATAATATTCCCAAACAGATGAAGACAGGATTCTGAGAATTCATGGAATAACATTCTCAACTAAATCAATTGTTGAAATGATACTTGAATCAAGAGAAATGAAAAGATACCCCAAATATTGAAACCATCATATGAAATGGGACTTCGACATTTAGTGTATCTTATGATCCTTTAATAATCAAATTTGGGTTCAAATCAATTAAAAATATCTTTTATATCCATGAGTATAATATCATGACCTTTAAGAGATTATTTTTCCCCATTTCAGGTAGACATTAACTTGGTTTTTAGTCTATCTTGGTTGGGTTAGACTTGGTGGTAGTTTCAGGTGAAATTGTAGATCTTAGGAATCCCAAGGTTATATGTAAAAAAAATTCATGGTTATGGGAAACCATGTGGATTTACCCAAGAAATTGTATACACATTTTATTTGGTATGAGGTGGGGAATAGTTGTTACATGTTGTGGCCAAACCATATGGCCTCCATCTGAAACCATGTGTACCCAAACAGAGGGGATATTCATGGTCGGAACATGGTTTTTCAAACCAATCTATAATTGAGAAAAACATTGAACCCCATAATAATAGGCACAAAGTTAGGGCATATGGTGTGTCAAACTATGTTCCCCTCACTATAAAACCATATGTATAGGTTTTTAGACCCCCACTATTTTAATTAAAATACACAAACCCCAATAATTTTAACCAAAATCCACCCTATTTAGACTAAACCTTCTTCCTTTGGTTTTGTAGTCTTCTAATAGTATTATAAGGATCCTAAAACCTCTTTCATGATGATTCGAATATCTAATTGATTGATTGGATCCTCTTCAGTATGTTTATTCTTTACTATTTCATTTTTTATCTCTCACGAATCTCTATCATGATGAATATGGAGAATTATTACTCCATTGGGAATGGTTTATATCTAGGTTTTGATGAATCTTAATCATTTTGATATTAATCTTAGGTATCAATCCTATATCATTCTTGCAGCTGTAATTTCAATCTTTTTACTTCAATTTGGGGGGGTTTTGTGTGGCCAAAACATATGAGTGATCTTGAGTTTTGTTGTCTAATTTAAAAATACCATATTCTTGATTATATTTTCATGCATTTCATTATGAAAATGAAATTTCTATATAGGTAAATTGAATTATAAATTTAATTAATTAATTGATTTCCCATGCAATTATAAAATTCATCTAGCATGTGACTATGAGACCTAGGAATAATGTGATTATGAAATTGGTAAATAATGGAATTATTATAATGATTTATTAATGGTTAATGAAATTTTTATCCCCCCCTTGGATCTGATGATATGATTGAAGTGATGAATTAATGAAATGGGAGGAATAAATGTTTATGGAAATGGTTCATAAATTGTTGGCAATATGGGACAATGTAAAGTGATTTTCATGACTGAGTAGTGGGATTAGGACTACTTCTCTAGATATACATAGGGTTCTAGACCTCTGTTCAAGCTCCCAATTATATTTATTTATCACATTTGATCATTGATTTATGGGACAAGAACAACTTCTCCAAATACCTATAGTGTGTTATAGTTCTAATATAGGGCCTCATTATATAAATATGAAATTGGAATTAAATTATTAATGGAAAACCCTACTTTATTGAAATTTGATATCACTTGGTGATGATTTAGACTCTAACATGGGCTGAATAAGGCATTTTTTGTTTGAGTTTCAATATTACCCTAGGGAATTACTTAGTTAATTTAATAAAAATTTCATTTGATAACTTTTTAAATTATATTTTTTACTTTTCTATTTATACAACATCAGACACTTTTATATACATGATATTTTTTTAGAATCCAATTGGTGGTGGCCTACAGATTTGTACTCACACCCAACTCATGTTTTCAAATTGGTAATATTATAGACTTCATGTTTTCTGGACATGATAAAGGAAAGATTACTATTTTATATGGATGAGTTGGGATAGATCTTGGATTAAAGAACTGGATGTGATGTTGGGAACTACTTGTAGAGTTGTCATTGTTTCTTTACATTTTGGTTTCCATTTGAAACTTGAAACTTATATTTCATGACATGTTTACAATTTTGGTTTATTGTCATTTTTCCATGTTTTCAAAATTTCATGTGATGTTGGTCTTATTTTATATATTATTATTCTAGTTATTATTTGTTATTATTGTATATTGGTTACCATATATGATTTTTTTCTATGAAAAAGAGGTTATATAATTCCTACAATACATATTAGATCATTGCATTTAGTCGGAAGCCTCTAGCATGCGGGGATGTGCACCTGAGGTCATGGACAAATAGATCGAGTCACCAACATGTGGTACCTAGGTTAGGATGTTAAAAAAGAGTAATCAGAAGAGTTTTTATTTAATTTTTAATTTTCATACTATTTTTTAATGATATATAGAATACTATGATAAGTCAGGTCTGGGTCATGGGCTCTTGTGTGAGAGTGGTTAATCCATGTATGAGGTAAAAAACAAGTTCCTACGGTGGGGTTGATGTTATTGATGTTTTTTGTTACAGTTGAGTGTTATTTCACCTTTAGTGATTCACTTTTTCTACAATAATATTATTTTTTAATATTTTAATCATGGCCGGATATGGTATGAAATTTCAGTATACATATATCATTCTAGGAGGAAATGATTATTATGTGACATGCATCATTTTAGGAATGGATTGAAAAGAATGTTTTGGGTGAGTTATTTAAAAGAAAATCATTTTATTTACCTGTGTAATTTAAAATTAATAGGTTCATAATAAGTAATTTATTATTGTAAATGATGCTAAATTTGATAAGTTTAAACAAATAAAAGGGTTTCTAATAAGAAAATTGAATTTTTATAATGTTTTGACCTATGTTATTCATGACCCATGTGAGAGATGGTTGATGGTTGTGATAGTGCCTCAGTTTTGACTATGTGGAGGTGTATGGGGATGAATTTATATATATTTATGGTAGTCCCTCATGTTAAAATGTGTTGATGATGTGTTATATATCCTAAGAAGTGTATTTGGAATTGTATATATATGCCTCCATGACAATAATTTTTGACAGGATAGAAGGATGACATGACTGGAAATGATACTCCAGAAGTAGAATCTAAGGCCTTGATAATTATGGGTAAAGATTCTAGAGTGGTGTTCCATGATAACTTTACTCACCATATGAAGTTTATTTAATGATACACAAGGTGGGTTGTGTGAAATATTTCAAACATGTAACAGAATTTCAAGTTTTTATAGCCACAAAAATTCACCATAGAGGGTGGACCTAAGGATGTTGAGTTTTGTATTGAGTCTTTCCAAAAGATCCTAGACAATGTTGTAACTCCTTCTAAGAAGATATCCATGTTGATGATTATATCTTATGTGTAAAAGAAAAGTGTTGGTGGGAAATTTATTCTTAAGATTCACAACTATATAATATATAGTGGAAGTGCTTCCATGATAGTTTCTTGGAGAAAGTTTTCCAATATATGATTGGGTAGTAAAGGTGTAACATCTCATCTTTTTTCAGGTATATTTCTATCTGAGTTTTTCATTTGACCATTAGTGTCTGAATCTTGTTTGGAGATAGAGATCCTTTGTTAGGTAAAATGACCTAATGTTTTGGGATGTATGTTTGATGGAATAAATGGAGTCTAGATATAAATGGTATTAAATGTTAAATGGGTTCTTGGTAATTTGAGAGGATTCAAAGGTAAAATGGGCTGAAAACTCAACTTTATAACATTTACACACCATGTAAGGGGATTACACATCATGTAATTGTTCATGGTTTAATAAAATAAATATAAGCTGCCAGGTGTTTAGTAGATTATCTAAAACATAATTACACAATGTGTAACAGAATTACATGTCATGAAAATGCCTAACCAATGGTTTTTAAAGTATTTATGTGGCTGATTTTCATTACAATCAGCTAGAGATCCTCTTCTATCAACCCTAGGTAATTCCCTACGAAATTTTGGATTATGAAACCTCTTTTAAGATGTCCCATTTATTTAATCAATCCCTAGTAAGTCACTTTGGTAAAGATTCTTCTTTCTCTTCATTCTTCCCCAACCTATTGTGGTAAATCCTTTACTGAATTGTTTTTTTTTTGTATTTATCTTGATCAATATTGATCTAGGAACCTCTTATCTATCATACTCACTTTCTTCCTCGTGAATTTTGGCCATTGGAACCATTATTTGATCTTTAGTTAAAGGTATGGGGTCTAAATATCTACCATGTGGTTTGATTATTGTTAGGTTTATGCAATATCGTGATCACTCAAATGATGTGTGTTCCCAAATTAAAAAAATAAAAAATGATATTATCCCTTGAATTCATTTGGCTTCAAATGGATTTGTAAATGGAAAATGGATTAATTTATTTTTAGAATGACATGTGAATTAGGGTAAATTATTATTGTAGAATCCATAAACTATGGCTTATTTCTTATTAATATAATATCTAATCAAATATAAAATGAATTGAAAAGTGGAATATGAAGGAATCCTTAAAATTTGTATAATTATCTATTGAGATATATGATGTCATGTTATGATATACATGCAGTATGACAAGAATTATTTTCTATGATGAGGTACTTATATAATAGGCTAGGCCCAAGCACTTGAACATGTATATGATGTAATGCTAATTGTGAGTGGGCTCGGCCTGGTCTATGTTATGACACTAATAGAGAGAGTTTTATGTCTAGTTCCATGTTATAATGTTTATAGGGATTTGACCCTAATTTTTTGGTTTTTTATATCATTGTTATATGGTGGTGTTGTCATGGTTTTAAAATATGCTCAGAGATATTCTAGCATGCAGCCGAAGCAGGTTATTTACTATGGTTATATGGTGGTGTTATCGTGGTTATAATACATGATCAGATATATTCTATAATGGATATTAAGTAGGTTTTTGTATTTATTTAATTGTAAAATTAATTAATACACCTATTTATCACTTTATTTTATACACTTTTTCATAGTGTATTTATTTAGACATGTTAGTTTCTACATACTTAGTTTTACTCACACCTCCTTCTGGCCACCATTTGTCACCCGAGAAGACCACGTGGATGCAGGTTTGGACCAGGGAAATAGACCTTGTTGTTTATTTATTGATTTTTATTGGGCTAGAGTTCAGATATGGGGCTAGAATGGGGCTTGGGACCCAGTACATGAGTATTTTATTTGATTATGCTAATATTTTTCTTATATTATTCAATCAAAATTTTTAGATCCACTCCATCGTGCCATTACATTACTCCTTATGATTTATTGGATTATTCTGTTGGATTTTATTATTGACTTATGTATCATTTTACTCTGGTTATTTTGGTTTATTTGTAGATTTTTCTTTCTCTATGAAACTTCCTACCAAGGGGGTATAGTATCCCCACTATATTATACACACCCTCATTTTTAGTTGAAAGACTCTCACATATGGGGAGGCACACTTGAGGTACCATAACCAACCATTTCTAGCTACTTGAGTGAGTGTAGGATTGGGGAATGTTATAAAGTGGTATCAGAGCTAGGTTTTTCGCTTTCCTTTCGATTTACAATTTGGGTAAGGGTGGAAATAATATTGGATTTTATGTGGCTTGGTAATGAGATTGTTCATAGAAGTAGTTATCTCATGCAAGAGAGAAAATCTAAGTACCTAGGGATGGGATTTCTATTAGTGATGTGTGATTGTTATAGTTGATTTTATTTCACCATGGTGGATTTAGATGTTGTGTGAGGATTATTGTTTTATGATGTTATTATTTCTTTGATTTTTTACTCATAGTATTGTGGGGAAAGAGATAATAATACATGGATCATAATTAGAACATAAGTATATATTGACATTTATTGTTCATGATATGGGAATATCTATTTTTGTATTTGATATATACTTTTCTATTAAAGTGTAATGTGAGATAGCTATTTCACTGGATAAAAAATGAAATGAGTTGTCATGTCATGCTAAAATTATTTTAATATATATTTGAGAGACCAAGAGTTAGAGGTTTATTATTTAAGTCACCTATTAAGATGAAATTATTGTTATCAATCTCTCTAAGGTGTGAATTTCTCTGAGAGGTAAAAGGTCTCCAAATCACATATGACATGAATGTTAGGAGAGTGGGAATCTGCATGCTCCTACCACAGCTAAACTCGAATTTCCTGTTTTTACGGAGGAGAAAATAGATGTTTATATTTCTGATATATTTCTTAGGGTTATGTGATCCATGTAAAGTAATAGTGTTCATACCATTCCTTTGATGTCTGGGCTAATAAGAGATTTTTAACTTCAACTTCCTTCTATTTTTATTGGGGAATAGGGACCCCACAAAGAAGAGTTCTAGATCAAGTTAGTCTAGAAAATACTCAATAATATTGAGACACCAATGGATAAGAGGGTGGATCTTGTTGCGTATATTAATTTTGAACCTTCCAAGAAATGGTGGGACACTCTGGAAGAAGCTGGGAAGCATGATGAGCTATCTTGGAAGGACATTGCGAATTATTTACTGAACTATTTTTTTATGAAACCTTTAGAGATGGAAAATATCTTGAGTTCATGCCTCGAAAGAAAGAGGGTTTTTTAGTGTTATATTATAGTGTATGTTTAATAGACCTATAGTAATTTGCGCTATCTTTGGAAGATGATGAGATATCCCGGGTGAGGCATTTCTAGGATGGTATTCGCTATGAGGTCAGTTTAGAGGTGAACATTTTCCATTTAATCAGCTTTGAAGACATGATGAATCATTCCCTCATCACACAAGGGAATATATAATAAGATCTAGTCAAGGACTATGATGTTTCAGAAGTGAAATCTGGGAGTTCTTCATTGGTGGTAAGAACCACTGTTATGATAGCTTCTTCTAAAGTAGTAGTGGGTAGATAAGTCATGGCAGTGGAAAACTATCTCAAGATTGGGTTCTTTTCCTATGCTATCATTGTGTAAATCTTTTTCATAAGCACTCGTCGTTCCCTTACCACATATTCTAGTGTTTTATTTATGACAAAATAGTTCATAATAATTAGTTTTGTTCATACTTTCCATAGCAGGCTAGTGGAAATAGATCAGGACAAGAGCCAAAATCAAGAAGTTTCTTAGCTACACCTCAGTATGTTGGTAGTTGGAGTTCCATAGGAAGTTTAGGCAGAGGGATGGGACATGAAACACCAGTACATTAGAAACCATACCAATCAATGTAAATAGCTCTGGGTGTCTAGAATGGACCCTAGGGAAGAGGGATAAGTCAGTTACACATTATGAAAACTATTGTGGCTAACGTGGATACAGGACCATCTACCATCATTTGTAATATTCTTGTATCATCTAACTTTGCTTGTGTTTTTTTTATAGAGGAACATCACATTCTTTTATATATGATATTTCTTCTAATGATATGGGATTGGATGTGGAAATATTGTATTATGTCTTAACCATTGACTTTCCATTGGGAGGTTGGGATGAAAATATAAAACATTTCAAGGTGTGTTATCTAGAGAATGGTCATTACCATTTCCTTTTGGAACCATTCATTCTTGAAATGATAGGATTTTACTAGATTCTAAGTATGGATTGGTTAGTTATATTCCAGTTTCATATCAAGTGTAATAGTAGGAGAGTTACTTTACTATTTTCATATGAAAACAACTATTCTCACCATGGTGAGTGGGATCTTTAGGCTAGATGTGTAGTTCTAATTTAGTGTATATTAGATTTTCTCATCCCTCAAATCGCTGGTATTTCTCTAGATAATAGTTAAATGTAGTAGGATTCTTTTCTTCCAGTGGAAGAACCTTATTGGGATCTTTTCCCTGACTTGTAATATAGTTTACCTCATGATCCAGATATCATGTTCACGATTGAGTTGGTGCCCAGAGAAGATCTCATTTCTATCTCACCTTAATGAATGGAACCAATAGATATTTGGGAGTGGAATGTTCATTTGGTTGATCTAGATTAAAATGTATTCATACAGCCGAGTAAATGTCCTTGGGGTTCTCTAATTATCTTCTTCAAAGAGCCTATGGATCTCTGCGCTTATGTATGGATTATATATTATTGAACTAGATAATGCTCAATAACTCATATCCCCTTAAAAACATTGATATCCTATTCCAAAAATAGATGATCATTTCAATAAAATGACAGGTGATAAGATCTTCTCCAAGATTGAACTAATAGTAGTATAGTGTCAATTAAGGGTGAGGCTATTGGATATACCTCATACTTATTTTAGAAGCATGTAAGGGTTGTATGAATTCATAGTGATATCGTTTAAACTGAATAATTCACATGTGGTAATCATGGCCTTAATGAATAGGATCTTTCATCGTATTCTATATCATTTTTTTGTTATTTTCCTTGATGATTTCTTAGTGTACTCTGATTCAACCAATGGTCATGAAAACAATTCATGACATCACCTTGAGTATATTGAGAGAGCATTGTCTTTATGCCAATATAATTAAATGTAGTTTTTGTATAAATAAAGTGAACTTATTTGGCCATTTCACCTTATAGGAAGGAGTTTCAGTGGACCCAAAGAGTGTCACAGTGGTGATATCTTGGGAACAACGCATGAATGTCTTCAAAATTGGATGTTTCCTAGGTTTATTGGGTAGTTACCTATGTTTTATCTAAGTTTTATCTTGTTTTTCATCACCAATGATCTTGATGACCATGAAAGTGGTGAAGTTAGATTGGCATGATTCTTGTAAAAGATATTTCGAAGATCTGAGAAGATGGAATACCATAGAGACTATCCCTACTTTACCTGTACCAGGTAAAGCATATATCGTTTATTATAACACATCTAGAGTTGGACAAAGAATAGTTCTAATTTAGCAGGATCATCTAATTGGTTATGGATCTTGGCAGTTAAGATTGCATGAGAGGAAATACCCAAATCACCTTCTGGAGTTAGAAAAAATGAAACATTCCCTAATATGTTGTAGACATTATCTCATGAGTGATAGGTTTTTGGTATACACAGATCACAAGATCCTTAGGTATACCTTTTCTCAAAGAGGCCATAATATTTGGAAGAGTAAGTTGGTCGAGTATATATAGTATTTAAAAATTTAATGGAATTATATTCCAAGAAATGGAAACATAGTTACTGATTCATTTAAATGAAATACACAGACAGAATTAGTATGGGAGTCTTATGACGAGTGGTGGATAATGGCCCTCTTTTGGACATGAAAATGGATGTTCATGAATCTTAGAAGGAAAATTGTTCAGGCTTCTACACCAGTTATACCCATTCTTCTAGACTTGATTAAGACCAAACATTTATCTAATCTTAAGGGCTCAATTCTAAGGGAAAATTTATATGTTTGGGAGATTCCATCAAGTTATTCTCTTGGTAATTTAAATTATATTATTTTTTATGGTTGAGTATTTGTTCCGACAAGTTTGTGTGAGGAGATGATGTAGGAGTTTCATTCTTATAAAGTGTAAGTACATCTTTGTTTGAAAAATATGTATTGTAATCTTCGTAGAAATTATAGGTGGTCAATAATGATGAAGGAGGTGGTAAGTTTCATGTAAAGATTCTTCCATTTTCAGTATATGAAATTTGAGTACCAATGGTTAACTCATATTTTTCAATATTTACCTATCCTAGAAAGTAAATGGGATGATCTCACAATGGATTTTGTGATAGGATTACCCGTGGAGACCTAGAAGAATGAAGTTATATGTGTTTTTTGGATCAAAGGTATCCCACTTTTTAACTATTAGGGAATCCTTTATAGTTGAAGAAATGGGAAATATATTTGTCCACTAAGTGGTTTAGTTTCTTGGTGTTTTGAGGAGTATCATTTCAAAAATATATCCTCATTTTACATCACATTTCTAGAAGGGTCTTCATAAATCCCTGGGATCGAAACTTCTTTAAAGCATAACCTATCATGCATAGACTAATAGTTAATCATAGTGGACTACTCATGTCCTTACAGATAGTCTTTGAGCCTCTGTTTTGGATTTTTCTGAATTATAGGAGAAGAATAAAGTAATCATGGGGTTTTCATATAATAATATGTTCCTAGAATCAATACAAATGGAACCTTTTGATTCCATTTATACCTTGGAATGTCATTCACCTCTTTATTATTTGAAGGTAGGTGAGTTAGAACTTATTGGGCCTAATCTTGTGAGTGAGACATCTGAATAGGTTCATTTGATCAGACATTTATTGGTGACTGAGAAGAGAAGGAAGAAATCATATGTTGATCTTTGGAGATGACCTATAGAATTCAAGGTTGGTCAAATTATTTTCCTTTGGGATTCTCCATGGCTAGGGGAGCACCGTTTCGGGAAACATGGAAGTTGTCACCCAGGTTTTTGAGCAATTTTAAATAGTGGAAAGGTTTGGTCCAATGGTGTACCATCTATCCCTTCCACAACCTTATAGTGTCATTAAATATATATATATATATATACATATATATATATATCATGTGTCAAAAGTATGAAGATATCATGTATATGATTCCCATGTGATCGACGTAGTAGAAAACAAGTTTGTGTTGATTCATCCTTTAAGGAGAATCTAATACGAGGTGTGGATCATAGTGAGAAATATCATTAGGGTTGGACTATGCCATTGGTTTAGGTGCAGTGAAAGAATTAACATGATCAGAAGGAAACCTATGAATGAGAGTCTAATATGAGAACACAGTGGCTATAAATTTTCATTGAAGCCTCATAGTTATTCTTGGAGATACTCAGTGATGAGCTATTTTAAGGTGGGGAGGTTGTAAGATCCCATATTTTTTCAAGTATTTTTCCCTCTGAGTTTTTCCTTTGAAACTTAGTGGTTGAGTATTGTTCAGATATAGAGATCCTTTATTGAAGAAAATGACCTAATGTTTAGGGATATATGTTTATTTTAATAAATTGAGTTTGGGTATAAATGGGATTTTGTGTTAAAAGGGTTCATGGTAAGCTGATAGGCTTTAAATGAAAAATGGGAAGAAAACTCAATTATAGAACATTTACATATCATGTAAGGGGATTAAAAATCATATAATTGATTGTGGGTTTTAATAAAATAAATCTGAGGTGATGGGTTTTTTGGAGGATACCATGAAGAATAATTAAACGATGTGTAACAGAATTACATGTCATGTAAATTCATAACAAGTAGTTTTTAAAGTTGGTGTTCAGTTAATTTTCTTACCAATCGGCTGCAGATCCTCTCATCTCAACCCTATGTCATTCTCCAGGAAATTTTTGAGTTCCAAACCCCATTCTGGACATCTATTTTGAGTGATCTATCCCTGGTAAGTCCATTGTTCATGTTTCTTCTATATCTTATTTCTTCTCTAATCCTTTATGGAAAATCATTCACCCAAAAAATGTTGTTGGTTTTGATCTTGATTATTCAGGAATTTGGAACCTCTTTGAAATCATCTACAACTTCTTCCTCATGGGTTTTTCTTGTTGGAAACATTTTTGGATCTTCTGGTAAAGGTATGGGGTCTAAATATCAACCCTATGGCTTGATTATTGTTATCCTTATGCAATATTGTGATAAGGACAATGATTTGTGATCCTAAATTAAATAAATAAAAAATGAGATTATACTCTGAATTCATTTGTCTTCAAATGTATCTGTAATTAGAAAATTGATTAAATTATTTTTATCATGACATGTGACATAGGGTGATTTCTTGTTATAGAATCCATAAAGTCTGGATTATTTCTTAATGATATAATTGCTAATAAATTATGAATTGAATTGAAAAGTGTAATGTGAAAGAATCATGGTAATTTAAATAATTAACCATTTAGATATATGATGTGATATTTTGATATCAATTTTTTATGATAGTAATTTTGTTCTATATTGAGATACTTATTTAACTAGATATAGCCAGGTTTATTCATATTAATATGCTATAATTCTAATTGTGAGGGGGATCAGCCCAGTTGATTCTGTGTTACTTATAGATATCAGGCTGTGAACACTACCACATTTTAATGCTTATTGGGATTTGACTCAAAACAAATTTATGACTATGCCATGTTTATATGGTTGTATTGGCAAGATTTTAAGAAAATCTCTAATATATTCTTATATGGAAACAAAGTAGGTTATTTACCTTGGTTATATGGTGTTGTGGGCATGGTTGTAAGACATGATAAAATATATTCTCTCACGGTGCTGAATTAGGATGTTGTATTTATTTATTTATAAAATTAACTAACACACATGTTTATTTTTTTATTTAAAAAACTTTTTATCATACTGGTTTTGTTTAGACTCGGCGGTGGGGACCTACTAATTTTTTATCATGTCCTATTTGGGGTGTCATTTATCACCCAAGTTGACTTCATGGATGCATGTTTGGACAAGGGAAATGGAACTTTCTATTAATTTCATGTTTCTTATTGGACTGGAGTTTGAATATGGGACCAGAATGGGGATTGAGACCCAAAATGTGAGTCTTTTATTAGATTCTACTAGTATGCTTCTTGTATTGTTCTAGCATTACATTTACATTCATTCCATTAGGTCATTACATTACTCCTTCTGATTTATTGGACTATTTAGTTGGATTTTATTGTTGTCTTCCAAATTGTTTTACTCTAATTAATTTATTTTTCTTTTCTTCTTTTCTTTAGTAACACTTCACACTAAAAGGATATAGTCTCCCCATTATACTATCCACGCCCCCATTAATAATCATCAGCCTCTGGAATACCGTTACATAAACTTTAGGTCCCATAACCAACCTTTTCTGGCCATGTGAGAGAGTATTGGAGTGGGGGATATTACAAAAGGGTATCTGAGATAATGTTCTTGACCCTTGGAGTATTTTCCTGATAGACTATTTTGGTCTCTTTACTAATTTATAATGATTTATTCTCGTGTTGGCAGTAAATAAAGAAACTGTGGGGAAGCATTTTCAATATGGGATTAAATGTGAGGATAATTTCATGGTTAATATATTTAGGTTGAATATTTTTTCTAATGCGTTAAACCAATATCTTATTTATGAGGGGAAATTGAAGGAGGCTTCCAGTAGAAAGCAGTTTGTTTCTATTGGATGACTGAAACATATGTCTATCCATAGTAGGAATAGTCACGTTGGGAATGTCATCTATAGCAGTGGAAACTAGGGTGTCTAGTGAGAAGTATTTTTTACTCAGTGTAGTAATCAAATATATTACCACATTTTTGGTAGGTTAGGTCCCATTGGTGACAAGTGACACCGACCACCTATGGAGTGTCAAGATTACTCTGGGAAGGGATACTTCCAAAGGTATTTATGGAACCCTCAACCTTTGGGTAATGAAATAGTATCCATGAATAGTAAAAATACTATAAGGGGGCCTTCTACCCCATATCATTCAGGTAGTTATAGTTCTTATAGCCATGGAGGTTGAGGTAGTGGATGAGGTACATATGGTAAAGAGAGCTCATATCAGCAAACTGGTTCAACTTAGGGGAATTAGGGTGTAACACCAGCTAAAGGATGGGAAAGTTTCTTTTTTCATCCTGCACTTGTGGATAGTGAGGCTGGAATATCGACAGTTGGAGAAACTATTCTATTATCTTCTATAAATTCTATTTCTTCCAATGATACATGATATTATCATTGTTTTACATATTCACAGATATTTAATTGGTTGATTTTAATAATGGATTTTATGAATGTGGTTATGAAAATCGAAACACAATTGGGAGTATGAACGGGATACATTTTTTTTTCAAGGGGAGTTCCATAGAGGTTCAAGATTACTATATAAATTAGGATCATTACATACTCAACATGTTGGGTTTTAACCTAATGTTGGGTATATATTGGTTTGTAGTGTACTAAGCCCATATTGATTTTTATCATGGGAGAGTGAACTTTATGTCTCCTAAATATAATAATTGTGTTCATTTTAGATAGTGGGATATCTAGTCAGGACATGTTGGTTTGGTTCATCAGACATTGGGGGAGATCACCATCTAGGTTTCAAGTTTGTTACTGGATGATAGGGATGTGATGCATGATTTCATGCCACCTTTATTTGATTGTTTTAAAGACGTATTTCATGATGATTTATCATAATTAACACCTAAGAGGGATATTGAGTTTTCAATTGAGATCATTCCTAGAGCAAAACCAATTTATATTCCACCTTGAAGAATGGAACCAACAATGATTCAAGATCCCAAGACAAATCTATAAGAGTGGATGGATAAATGGTTTATCCATCCATGTATCTCTTATTGGTGTTCTTCATTCTTCTTTTCTATGAAGGATGATGGGAAATTTTGTATATCTGTTGACAAACATAATTTGAACCATATGAAAATTAAGAACTAGTATCCACTTCCATGTATTGAAGATCTGCTTGACCATTTAAAAGGATCTTGTGTTTTCTCCGTAATTGAATTGAGGTCAGGGTATCATTAGTTCGTAGTTATAACTTTTTATATACCAAGGACTATTTTAGAAGCATGTATTTCCTATATGAGTTCATTGTGATGTTGTTTGGGATAATTAATTCTCTAACCATGTATATTTCCTTGATGAATCAAACCATCCATACCTACTTAGATCAATTTTTTTGTTATTTTTGTGGATGAAATATTCGATTACTCTAAGACTCGTGATGAGCATTCCCAACATCGGGACATCATCTTGAGTATAATGATAGAAAATATACAATATTCAATGATATCAAAATGTTAATTCTAGGTTTATTTGGTATATTAATTGTTTCACATCATCTATGAGGAAGGTATGTTAGTGGACCCAGAGAATGTTCAAGAAATGGATTCAAGGGAGCATGCCAATAATTTTGCTGATATATGAAGCCTTGTCGATTTATAGAGTTACTATTTTAGGATTATCCAGGTCATTTCCCACATGGTATAACAACTTTAGGGATTGACCAAGAAGGGTATTAAGTTTGAATGGTATGGATCATGTGATAATTTCTTCTAGGAGTTGAAGATGAATTTGACTATCATGCCAATTTTGATCCTACACAAGATGGTTAAGGTTTATACATTGAATTGTAATGCGTTTTAGATCAGATAAGGAGTAGTTTTGATTTAGGATGATCGAGTCATGGAATATGGGTATTTTTAGTTGAGACCTCATGAACAGAATTACCATATGCATGATCGTTAGTTAGTTGTGGTGGTTTACTCCATGATATGTTGGAGACATTATCTACTGGTAGAAAAGTTTATTATGTATACTGACTATAATATATGAATTTTTATCATCTTCCAAGGATACCTGAATCGAAAATAGTATAGGTGGGTTTATTATATTAATTATTTTTATTATGAGATATCATATACTCCCAGGAAGGGAAATAGTGTTTCTGATGCTTTTAGGAAGGAAGACGTGGAATCATGAAGTTTTATATTCTAGTTATGAGTGGAAAATGATGTACTTGTTTGATGATATCTGTATTGTTGTTTAGGAGGTCCAGGAGAAGATGACCCACATATATGTATTAGTGGAGTCAACACATTTGAGCTAGAATATGGAGAGGAAGTATGTGGGTCGAAAGTGTTTGTCCTTGGGGGAAGTCCTGGAAGGTGGGGAGTCACCTTCTGATTGGTCCATAGATGAGGAAGAGATCATATATGTTACAAATCAAGTATTTGCATCAAAGAGTATGATATAGGATCTGATGTGTGATTTTCATGCCTCAAAGTTGTAGGTTCATTATTGTTTTACCAAAATTTAATTTGACCAATGTGGATAGTATTGTTGGTCGGGCATGAAAATAGATACTGAAAATATAAGATCATACCCTTCATATCAAATACAATATGCCGAAATCATGACTTAAATTTTGAAATTTCATAAGACATGAATCATAAGTAAATAAAGAACATAATCCATGAAACCATAACATATGAATAAAACATGGAATTGCGGCAGAAACATTTTTTTACCAAAATGTATGGGTTTACTCTCTATACCATCTTAGTAGTCAGGGATTATTCCCACAACCATCTTAGTAGAATGATTTCACTCCTCATACCATCTTGGTAGTCATGGTTGACTCTCAGGGATATCTTAGTAGTCAAGGATTATTCACATGACCATCTTACTCTATCTTAGGAGATATAAATATTTTACCATTACATTGTAAGGATATATAGGTCTCACCCATCTCAAAATGAAATCATACATGCATGTTCTATAAGATCATAAAAAATATATCATAACCCATGAAATGAAATGAGTATTGTAAAAATGCAATCATATGATAACCTATTGAAAAAGATAGGTTTTAAAATCATTTCATCAAAAGAGTAACCAAAGAAAGAGAAGAGGGTTTCAAAAATATATAATCTGTGAAATAAAAATAGGTTTCATATAAATCAGGCCATTAAAACATAATCCATTTTGAGAAGGAATATGAATGGAAACATTGAATAATTTTTTCAAAAATGAATCAGTAACACAAAAAGATGTTATATTAGATGGGAAATAATTTTGAAATATCTTTTAAAAACACTTCATGAGTAAAATATCTTTTCATTATTGAAAAAATATCTTTAAAATATAAAACTTTTTTGAAAACCTTTTTATTTGAAAATATTTTTAAAAGTTCTTAAGGGAGCTTTGAAAACCATAAAAACAAATTTTTAAAATATTATTACTCGAATATAGGATTGAAATATATTTTTAAAACATTTTGGAAATATTTTTGGAAAATTCTTTAGAAAAGAATTGAATATAATAGATTTCCATCCAGAGAGAGGGATGGTCAGATTTAACAAAAAAAATTATCATAAGTACCAAAGAGTGGAAAATGGTACTAATACGTGGATGTATCTTTAATAAATATAGAATAAGAAAATCATGAAAATTAATGAGATATGGATCACAATATTTAATTAAATTATTCCTAAACATAACCAATCTTGAAAAGTGGTGAGATTGTTTCAACAATCTCATATGACATGGTTACATGGGATCATGTTATCCATGTAAGGAAATAAAATTAAATGATTCTTAGAAAATCATTAAAATAATAAAATGTATGATAAAACATGTAAAATATAAGTATATACACCTAAAAATAATTTATGTTCATAATAAAACATGAATCTCAAAGAAGGAAAATTGAGACAAAACTATTTTACCAATTTGGTAACATTTGAAACCTAAATCCAATGAAATAATGATCACAAAATGGATATTTAAATACATATAAATTTAATTATAATAATAATTTCATAAATCCATGTTATATATACACCCCACACAAAAGGAATGGGTGGTGAATAAAAAATTTATCTCACAAAAATAACAAGTGAGATAATTTGTTTCTTTTAGACTTTTAGGATCTTTTTGGCATGTACTTCAAGGCTGTATGACCTTTTTGTAATGGATTTCCTCTTTCCTATTCATAAAGAGGTTTCTCTTTTTCTTCATGATCAATTTATGGGGCCTGACCCCCAACCTTCTTCAAAAACAAACAAGTGAGATGAAATCCACTTACCTTATGTCTCGACTCTCAACATACTCGTTCAAACAGCCTTTATAATAAATATATATTTATTGTAAATATTTTCAAGAACAAATATTATTAAATATAATACCATATCATTTTTTATTATGACCTTATATTACATTATTTTTAACCATCCTATGTTAAGGTTTCACTTCGGATAATATTCATTTTGTTCTTTGCATGTGTCTTAATTTGTTATATCTTGGGTACTTATAATTATTTATTGATTCTATAATTTAAACCATGATTTAAATATTATACATATTAATTATATTTTTATTATAATAATATATAAATTATAGATGTATTAAAATGAATACACCGTTTATGGAGATGGTAAGTGATATGTATGCATGAATGTTGTTTCCATTTTTATTGATGTATTGAAAGAAAGGAATATAGAAAATAAAATATATGTATATATGTATATAATATTATTAATGTATCATTATAATTTTATATATATCATATAATTTAATTAAACTCATCCTTAATACATTCCATATAGTGTGTCAATGAATCACATCACCTTGAGGGGGCATTAGTACACACTTCCTCAAACTAAATTATCATATTTAAACCAAATGGAAAATAAAAATATATGTGCTGTAAAATAAATAAAGAAGGTTTAATATATAATTAATATATATATATAATCATATTTTCCATAAAAATTTCCAACATGAGTGGAGGTAAAGGAAAAATAATCAATCATAATTTAGTGAGGTGGTATTTCATCGTACACATAAACAGTATGACTATTAACCATTATATAGAAGTGTGTGTAACTATAGTTAAAAACAATATCATAAAAAAAATAATATTATATTTATGAAACTTTTTTTATACAATCATGGAACAAAGATATTTGAGGGGTGAAGAATAAATATAAAAGAAATTATCTTGAGAGAAGGCATTGCCTCATTATCGGGTAACTCCTTTTGTTTTGTGCCAAAAGGCATCCTTGGATTGCTTTATACCAAATGGGAGTCCTTGTGGACTAAGGTAGGTATGTTGGAAAGTGTATTGGGTAGATAATTTATGAAAATATGTGGTTTTAGGGGTGTGATGAAGAGGGAGAGTTGGTGGAATTTTATAGGGGAGCGAAAGGACAAACTTGATATTTTTTAAAACAAGTTTGGAATACCCACATTTTTACCAAAACAAATCATACAAAATCAACCAAAATCAATAATGGAAGTTTAATGGACGATAAATAACCATAAAATGGGTTTTGGACAAGTTTATAAGTCATTTAGGGTCTTAAATATAAGTTTTAGTCCTTAGTTACGGTTAATTTGACCTTAATTAAAGTAATTAATATTTATTACATTCCCTAATATTTTGGCTCAAAAACTAAGTTAAACTTATTAGAAATAGTAAATTATTATGATTCCAAATATGGAATTAATTTTTATAAATTCCAATTACATAATTTCAAGAAATTAAATTAAAATTAATCTCGTGGTCAGGTCGATAATGCTGGATTTTGAAGTAAAAATGATCAAAATTTTGCTATGTTTTTATATCCAATTTCAATGTGAAATTTGTTATAATTACCCAAATTGGATTAATTGATAAAAATATAATATTTTTAAACTTTTAAAAAAAATTAAAATATAATTTAACCTTATAAATAAATTAGATGAAAAGGCAGTTTTTGAATTAAAACCCATATTTTTTCACTATTCATCCAAAAATGATGTTCCTCATAAAAATCCCAAAAATTCACCATAAGATAATTTATAAATTATAAATTAAAAAATGAAGTTTATTTTACAAAATTAAAATTCAAAATATTTTTATAATTAATTTTTAATATTTTTCACAAAAAGGATATTAAAAGTACTTCATTCGAGAAAATAGTATTTTTAATCAAAGAAGGACATTACCAAAAAGTCATATCTTGCAATATAAAAATGTTTTATTTATATAAAAGAATTATAAAAAATATTTTAAATGTAGTTATTACTATTCATATTACTATTTTTAACAACTATGTTATAATTATCTCATTTAAATAATTATAACAATAAAATGATGTTTCATTAAAACATCGATGTTGCATGTAAAGTTGGCCAAGTTGATGATTCATGTAACATATTACAATTAGATTCTATCTATAAAATATAAGATTTTTGTGTTCTATGTAACATACTCCAACTTTGTTTCATGTCAATTGAAAGTTTTACTTGGTTCATTGAAATACATAAATTAAAATTTAATTTATTCGTAAAAAATGGTCCAATCAAACTCGAGGCATTACATAATACCACCATTAAAAGGAATTTCACCCTCAAAATTCATCACTAAGCTAAAAATGATGATGATACTTATACTTCATCACATCCCCAATTCCCCATGGAACTTCCTCTAACTGGTTATTTCTCTAATAAAACATTGACCAGGTGAGTAGTCTTGTTTCATCAAACATTCTATGTACAATCCCGAATTTCAACAAGTTGCTCCGTGTAATAAAGATATTACTCCAGTGGTATGATTTTTGAGTTAATTACATGTGAAGGGTAATGTATTTACTTCCTTAGAAGAGATTCATGGAACACATCAAGGACATTTGAGAGATTTGGAGGAAGTTTCAAATTATTGGCTACCATCCCGATACAATCTGGACTCTCAAAGGAATCGATATACCTAGGGATTGGTTTCTCTTTCTTCCTTAATCTCATAACATTCTTCCTACGTGATATTATTAGAAACACTTTTTCACCAATATAAAATTCCAGGTCATTTCAATAGATATTAGCATAACTTTTCTTTTGAATTTGATCTACCTTGATATGTTGTTGAATGGTTCAAACCTTATCGACTATTTCTTTAGCAATCTCATATCTCAATATCTTTCATTCTCCAAATTCATACCAACATGTTGTATCTCCAAATTTATTTCCCTAAAGTTATTTATAAGGTTCCATCTGAATTCTTGAGTGAAGGATATTGTTGTAAGAAACCCCAACTATAGGAACGTGTTGATCCTAGCCACCTCTGAAATCTAGAGAACAATACATCAACATATCCACTAGGGTTTTAATTTCCCTTTAAGACTAAACATATATGTGATGATGATAAGAAGTTATGAAACTAAAATTTGTATCAATTTTATACTGAATAATTCTCCAAAATATTGAGGTAAACCTCAAATCTAGATATTATACAATTGAATGTGGTACTCCATGAAACCTTACCACTTCCTTAATGTATATCCTGTTAATCTAATTTAAATAGAATTATTCTCTAATAGTGATGAAGTGTGCTAACTTAGTAAGGTAATTGACTACCATCCATATAGCATTGAACCCTTTATAGGTTTTCATTTTTCCAATGAAACAATCCATAGTGATGTTTTCCCATTTCCATTCTAGAATAATTAATGGATGAAACATCTATTATGACTTTTTTCATTTAGCCTAAACATATTTTAATACCAGGAATTGAGATACAAACTATGTGATATCTCTCTTTATTCCATCCCACTAGAAGTATCATTTCAAGTACCTATAAATCTTTGTACTTCCTAGATGAATAGAGAATGAGGAAATATGAGCTTCCCCTAATAGATCCTTATTCAAATCTAGTATGGAAGGAACACATACACGGTTCTTAAACCATATAATTAAATCAATATCAAGGATATACATAGGTTCATTTCTGACATTGTTTTACAACTCTTCATTATTATTTTGCGCCTCCTTAATCTTCTCTAGGATAGAGGGTTGAACATTCATTTGAAAAAGATAATATTTTTCCCCTTCCTTTAGGATTTCTAGATCCATCCTTTGTAAATCTATAAATATTAGATCTTTTTTTATACTCATCGTGGATAATCTATCATGATCCTTCTAACTCAATGCATCATCCACCTTGTTCACTTTCCTAGGGTGAAAATGTATTGATCATTCATAATCCATTATCAACTTCAGTCAACTTCTTGAGCACATGTTTGACTCCATATATGTGAATATATATTTCAATATTTTATTATTAGTATATATATCACACTTTTCTCCATAAAGATAATTCATCCATATCTTTAATAAAAAAATTACCTATACTGACTCTAAATCAAGAGTTGCATAATTTTTCTCATGAATCTTCAACTGGCACAAGGCATAATCGATAACCAGGTTATTCTTCATAAGAACGCATCTCAATCCCTTCTTGGATGCATTGTAATAGATTACAAACCCTTATCCACTACATGGTAATTTAAGAAAAGGTCCACTAAATAACATTCTCTTTAGTTCCTTTAATTTTTAAAAAATTCATCAATCTAAAGGAACTTTACACCATTCTAAGTTAACGTGGTCAAAGGATTAGATAGTCATGAGAAATTATACAAAAACAATCGGTAATATCCAGCTAAACCAAGAAATATATGAATCTTAGTCACCATGGTTAGTCTAGGCCATTATTCAATAGCCTTTACCTTTGATGGATCTACTATTATACCATAACATCAGATTATGTGATCAAATAATGAACCCATTTTATAGCCAAAATTCAAACTTTGAAAATTTTACATATTGTTTCTCCTTCCTTAGGTTATTCCATACAATTCTCAAGTGATATTTATGATCTTCCTTGATCATTGAATAGATAAGAATATCAACTTTAAATACTACCACAAACTAATTGAGGTAATCTCTAAATAATATATTTATTAAATCCATGGAGATAATAGGGGAATTACTAAGACCAAAAGGCATCACTATATATTCATAATGTTCATACCTTGTACAGAATTCTATCTTGGGTATATCCACTTTTATGACCCTCAATTGATGATATCTATAAAAAATTTAATCTTTGAATAGTGTTTATCTCCATGAATTTGATCAGAAAAATCATCAATATGGGGAAGAAGATAATTGATATTTATTGTGATCTTGTTCAACTCTTGATAATTAATTCATAGTCTCATTGATCAATCTTTATTTTTCACAAAAAGAATGTGTGCACCCGAAGGTGACACACTAGGACAAATGAAACCCATATCAAGTTTTTCTAGGAGTTTCTTCTTCAATTTATACAACTAAATATGATCCATTTTATAAGGATTCTTGTAAATTGGTGTGGAACTAGAAATAAGTTCTATTGAGAACTCAACATAACATTTTGGGGAAAGGATATAAAACTCAACCAGAAATACATCCACAAAATCCTGAATAATAGGATTATCACTGTTGATTATTCTCTCCCCAAATATTTATGATAAACAACCCTTTTTAAAAGGAATTATGAACCATAGACTAGAATTAATCTCCATAGAAAGATATTAATTTTCATGACATTGAAGGATAATCATATAATGGTTTGAAATATAAAACATAACGTTCCATCATTGAAAATTGGTGTGGTATTTATCAAGATAAATCCAATCCATTTATAAGATGACATCAAATTAAACCAAAGGAATAATAACATTTTTTCCAAAAGTACATTCCCAAAAACATCAATCGAAGAAGAATAATATATTGGAGATTAAATCTTCATAAAATTAAGGGTTTTCACTACTAATTCCACATCTAATTATTTCGGTGGAATCTTAACATACTAAGAAAAATCTCTAGATATGAAATATTTGGTATATCTATAATCAAATATGACATTAGATTTGATTGTATGTGTTCCATTATTCATTTTTTCATCACACCCATCATCAGAAATAGAAATTGCTTGAGAGAACTTTCAATTCTTCTTACACTTGTAGCACTGAATCGTAAAGGTGTATTTTTTACTACTTTTTCTCCATTCACAATATTAGATAACTTGTTCTCATCAATTAAAAAACTAAATGGTCCATCGCCTTCCCATAAAAACATAAAACATTTATTTTACCCTTTAAGGAAATTTCACTTATGCTTCTTCCAACACTTAGAGAATAAAGGGAATATCATCTTCTTCTCTTCACGGTTATTAAATTTTTCTTTAAACTCCATATTAATCATCTTGTAAAAACCATGATATTGATACATAAATCCAATATCTATTTCATCCTTGATTTCTCAATGAAAAATATCATCACAGCTACAAAAATATATTATATTCAACCCCCTTCTGAGACTTTTCTTTAAGAAACTGGAGAACCTATCACCTTTACTTTTGAGATGGGGGATATTTTTGTGATGTATACCTTGAAAGTCTTATGAAATTATCCATTTGGGTACCAATAGATTCATCATCCCTTTGATTCAACTCAAATAAGTATTTCTACATCTTGGAGAGGAGAATCCAATGAAAGTACTTATTGATAAATAAGTTATTGAAAATTTCCCAAACTATGGATTCAATATCATCTTGATTCCTTATATTATTTAATAGAGACCACCACTAGTTTTATTATCCTTAAATTTGAAATATATCCATAATGAATTTATCATTCTCTAAAAACTGAAGAACAAATAATATATTTTCAGTAGTATGGATCTATTGTTCAAAAAAAAGTGGATTAGAAGACTCTCTAAATGAATATAGATCTTTCCGCATAAAAGACTCAACAAAATTTTTCCCCACCTATATTCATTTGGAATTCAACCATTATTCATAGATAGATAATGTTTTGTGAGTATATCAACAAGGTTTTCCACTTCATCTCCCATAGCATTCAGTTTCTCAAGAGGAGAATTGTGGCACTGTCTGTCTCAAGAACCATTATTGTGGATCCTTGGAGTTACAACCATTGACTAAAACCACAAATCATATAGTAAGAAAAATTTATCATAGTGCGTAACCACATAATCATGCAAAATAAAATATTTTTTATTTCTAAAAGAAATTTTAAGGAAAAAGTAGGAAACCGACCAGTTCAAAATACATAAGAAGTTAAACCTCATAAGAAATTCTCAAGCTATTCTGGAGAAAATTAATGTGGTTAGAGTACTTTACCTTGAATAGATTCCATTTTATGGATATGACCTCTATATTCAGATTTTACCTGATGATCTCCTCGAAGTGAAATTCCATCTTGTCCCATGTAAACATATCCTCCTCAAGGCTTGTTTTCCCCTCATTGAAACCATGTATCAGAATCTTATTTTTTTGACTGTATAAGATGATTTTTTATTATTTAAATCAATGTGTAGCAGTATTTTGAACATTCTATGAGAATCCTCATATGATACCTTGATCAGGAAATACTCCTCTATAATTTCTTCATTATAATGCATGAGAATCACCTAGATATTGTCTGATTCAGTATCCTCCATTCTATTTGATATGTTAGCAACAACTTACAAACTCAATTGAGGGATTTTTTCTTTAATAGAATCCCTTGTAACAGGATTACTAGGTAAGGTTGAGTATTCCTTTCATCTTTGTAGCCTATGACTATGCTGAATAAACCCATCAAAATCAACTAGGGTGTTAATTCCTTTCATTGAAGAGGACTATAGGTACTCTTATGCAATTTATGTATCCTTATCCTCTGAGGATCAAGGTTCTTAGGTAGACTCATTGGCCTCTACATTATCATCAAACTTCCCTTATCAAGGCATGATATTTTCATGTCTCCCCTTATAAAGGGATCCATATTCAAATATGGGAGGGTCAGCTTCACCCAGCAATTCAAAATTATTCTAGGAACCACTATACCCTCCAGATATACATGTATTAACATGAGAGGGAGGCATCTTGCTCATGCCTACGACATTTTATACCCACTTGGAGACCTTAACCTAGAATGGGTTGTTCACTAGAATGAAGATATCCCCAATGTTCAACAGGAACCACATAATCATGAAAATCCACTTGTATGATGTCTACGTCATGAAACCTTCATTAATATATGAAACCTTCGGTTTATCCTTGATTATTCATATCCAAACACTATTTAAATCCTTCATGGTGGTTAATGAAATGTTTTGGAATTTCCAAATCATATCCCCCACGAGTATCAAACTAGGTGTGAAAAAGGATTATTGTCGTGTACTAGATACCATGAGTCAAGACTAGAACATCTTGTCAGAATTGTTACCCCTAGGTATATCTGTTCTAGAGCCACATAAACTTGTATTATCAAGATTGGGATGTGTTTCTATGAACCCACTCACACTGTCATTTACCAAAATTCTAGGACATTTTTCTATGATTTTAATTCTTAGACTTATCACTAAACATGTACTTAAGGATGTCACTATGTTTTTCTATTCCTATCATCCAATGGATAACTACACATTTGTTCTAATACCAACTATAGTGACCCTTTCTTTTCATACATTAACATTACATAAAATTTTTATAATACATAAAACATTATACAATGAGATGCCCAAAGACTAAACTAGTCTAGTGCCTCTAGAAACATAGAAACATAAATACTGATACATAAGTGAGAAAAATTATCTCCCTCTATGTTCATCATGAATATACACTTTCTTAGACACATAAAACATAATACATTTCTTCATAACCTGGGGGTGGAAGCAAAAAAAATGAGTGATGTCAAATTATATGTATTGGTAAAAAAGGTTGATATGTGAGCATAATCATGAGCACAATGGTATGAGAACATGATCATGAAAATAGAATATCATACCCAGCATATAAAAGGTCATATAAATGAATCACATCATAAATATTGACAGTTTATAATACATGAATCATAAGGAAATAAAAAACATAATTCATGAAACCAAAACATATGAATATAAAATGGAATTTTTATAGACACATAAGATTATAATATTATTACCATAGTATCCAATTCATCTCTACCAAGACAATCATGGTATTAGGGGTTCACTCACCATACCATCAAGGTAGTCATAGTTCACTCACATGGTCATCTTAGTAACATGAGTCCACTCCTCATACCATCTTGGTAGTCATGGTTCACTCTCATGACCATATTATTAGTCAAGGTTCATTACCAAGACCATTATAGTCTATATCAGGAGGTATAAATCTTCACCCAATGAATTGGAGGGAGATATGGGTCCCAACAATCTAAAAATGAAATCATACATACATGTGCCACAAGATCATATATAATTATATCAAACCCTATGGAATTAAATGGGTATTGTAAACATGTAATCATATCATAACATGTGGAAAGAGACATGTTTCATAATCATTTCATCAAAATAATAACCCATGAAATACAAACGGGTTTCAAACAAATATAACCCATGAAAGAGAAATGAGTTTCATATAAATTATGACATCAAAACATAATGCATTCAGAGAAATATTATGAATGGAAACATTGAATAAATTTTCCATAAAGTCATGATTAACACCAATTGATATTATCTTATATTTGAAAAAAAGATTAAATATATTTTAAAAACATTTCTTTAGTAAAATATCCTTTCTACATTGAAAAATGAATTTTAAAACATAAAACTTTTTTGTAAAAAAATTCTTTGAAAATAGATTTGAAAATTATAAAGGAAGATTTGAAAATCATAAAACCCTTCTTTAAATCATATTTAATTGAAAATGAGCTTCAAATTTCTTTTGAAAACATTTTTGAAAACATGGTTTTTTAATACAATATATATCCAACTAGAGAGAGGGACAATCAGATTTTACTTAAAACACTATATTAAGTACCAAAGAGTAGTAAATGGTACTATTACATGGATAAATTGTGAATAAATAGAGGATAAGGAAACTCTTGAACATTCATGGGATATGGATCATAATATTTCATCAATTTAAGCATAAACATAAACAATCTTGAAAAGAGATGAGATTGTTTCAATAAGCTCTTTTCACTTGGTAACTTGTGCTCAGAATCCCTATGTAGGAAAATGAAATTATATAAAAATTATAATATCCTTAAATGAATTATATTCATTATATAATATGTAAAATGGAATTATATAAACCTCCAAAATAATTTAGGTTCATAACAATACATGAGTCTCAATGAAATAAAATTAAGGAAAAAGTATTTTATCTATTCTGTAACTTTTAAAACATAAAACTAAAGAAATAAATATAATAAAGTATATATGTAAATACCCATAATTTTAATTAAAAAAATAATTTAATGCATAAATGGTAATTATACATAACACATTAAATGAATGGGTTTTTAATGAAGCATGTATCTCATAGAAATAAAAAGTGAGATGAAATCCCGTTACCTTTTTTCTTGACTCTCATCGTACTCATTCAAACCACCTGTATAATAAATATAAATTTATTATTAATATTTTAAAGAACCATATTATTATATATATTACAATACATGTTTTTATTATGTCCTTATATTACCAGTATGTTAACCATCATATGTTATGTAGTCACTTCAGATAATATTTTCTTTCTTCTTCGCATGTGTCTTAATTTGTTATATCATCAGTCCTTATACTTATTTCCTGATTCCATAATGTAAACCATGATATAAATATAATTTATATTCATTATATATTTATTATAACAATATATAGAATATATATGTATGAAATGGAACACACCATTCATGGAGTCGATAAGTCATATGTGTGCTTGAACATTTTTTTCTTTTTTTATTATGACATTGAAATAATGAAAGAAATTAAAATATATGTATATATTTATATAGTATAATTAAATTAGAATTATAAATTTATATATCATATAGTTTCATTACACCCATCCATAATAATTTCCATGTAGTGTTTGAATGAATTACATCTATTTGAGGGGTGGTGGTCCACACTTCCTCAAACAAAATTATTATATTTACACCAAATGGAATGTAAAAATGAAATGTGTTGAAAAATTAATAAATAAGAATAAATATAAAAAAAAATTATATGATATATAAAAAATTATTTCCATCATAATGTTTACCATGATAGGTGGTAAAGTAAAAATGAATAATCATCATTTAGTGAGGCGATAGTTCACCTTACATGTAAATAGTATGTTCATTACCTGTTAGATAAAGGTGTGTGTAGGTGTAGTTCGACCCCTTAGAATAAAAGAATCATACTTTATTTAGGATACTGGTTTTTTATACAATCCTAGAATAAATATATTGGAGGGTTGGAGATGGAAAATAAAAGAAACGAGCTTTATAGAAGGTGTTGCCTCTTAATCAGGTAACTCCTTTTGTTTTGTTCCAAAAGGCTCCCTTGATTTGATTTATACCCAATGGGAGGATTCTAGGAGTAAGGGATTGATTTTGGAATTGTATTGGGTAGATCTTGGATGAACCTATGTGGTTTTATAGTTATTAAAGAGAGGGAGAGTCGGTGACCTTTTAATGGGATGTGAAAGGACTCACATGGTATTTTTTAAAACAACTTAGGTGTACCCACGTTTTAACACAAATAAATTCATAAAAAATAAAACTAAAACTCAATAATCTAAGTTCAATTTCTAAATAATATCCATAAATTTGGTTTTGGACAAGTTTCTAAGTCTTTTTTTGTCTTAAATGTAAGGTTTAGTCCTTAGTTGAGAATAATTCTACCTTAATCGATGTAATTAATTTTAATTACATTCACTAATATTTTTGGTCAAATCTTTGTTTACATTTTTAGACAATATATGTTATTAAAATTCCAAATGTGGAATTAATTTTAGAAACTTCCTTTTAAAAAATTGGAATAGATAAATTTAAAATTAATCCTACATTTAGGATGACCATGCGGGTTTTTAAAGTAAAAATGATCAAAAAATTTCTATGTTTTTATATCCTATTTCAATGTGAAATAGTTTATAATTACACACATTGGATTAATTGATAAAAATATAATCTAATTAAACATTTACAGAAATTTAAAATATAAATCTACCTTATAAATAAATTATATGAAAAATTAGTTTTGAATTAAAATCAATTATTTTTACTATTCGTCAAAAAATGATGCTTCTAAAAAAACCCAAAAAATAACCCTAAGATAATTCTAACACTATAATTTCAAAAATGAAGTTTATTTTATCAAGATAAATTTCTAAATGTTTCTAAAATTAATTTATATTAATTTTCATAGAAGGACATTAACAACAGTTCATTCAAGAAGACATTATTTTTTAACAAAAAAAGGACTTTATGAAAAATCATATCTTTCATTATCAATATTTTTTATTTATATAAAACAATTATAAATAATATTTGAAATTTATTTATTTCTATTCATGTTACTAACTTTAACAGTTTTCTTATAATTATCTCATTTAAATAAATATAATAATAAAATAATGTTTCGTAGAAGCATCGGTGTTTCATGTAACATAATCCAAGTCGATGTTTTATGTAATTTATGCCAAGTTGATGTTTCTTGTATTATATGTCATGTTCATGTTTTGTGTAACCTATTCTAATTCCATTCCATGTGAAAGTAATATTTTTCTTAGTACATTTTAAGACATAAATGATAATTTAACTTATTCATAAAAAGGTCCCTAAAAACTCAAGGTGTTATATTCCCATTCCAGAATGGATGTCAGATGAAGTAACCATAGAATTTGTGGTGGGTCTTACAATGATTACATGGAAGAATGAAACTATATAGGATATTGTGTATAGAATGAGAAAATTTTCCCATTTATTTCCAATATATGATACTTTCTTATGGGATAAATTGGGGAAATGTTTTTATGGGACATAGTTCATCTGCATATGGTCTCATAGAGCATAGTATCAGACCATGAATCAGGTTTCACTTTGCAATTCTAGAAATATTCATAGAAAATTTTCAATATGAAAGTATATATGAGTATGTATTTCCTATCACATGCAGATGGGAAGTCAAAATGTACTATCCTTATTTTAGATAACATGTTACAATTATGAATTCTCAATTTTGTTGGGTCTTGCAAGAAGAAATTAATGCTCATTGAGTTCTCATAAAAATGTTATCAGGAGACACTTCAGATGGAACCATATGGGGAGCATTATGTTAGGCTCTACAGATCAACTATCTAATGGGTGGAGGTAGGTGTGTCAGAGTTTTTGGGACTACTTATTGTGAAAGATTCATCATACCAGGTATGGTTGATTTAGAAATATATGGCTAAAAATCAGAATATGAAGAAGCAACATACTGATCGATATCGATAACCCCTTGAGTTTAATGTAGTTGATCTTGTTTTCATTCGGGATTCACCTTGATTGGTTCAATGTTGGATTCAGTGACAAATCAAGTGGCACCCAAGATTATTGGACCTTTTCAGGTTTTGTAGAGAATCAGGATGGTGCAGTAACAATTGGCTCCTCCACAATTGTATAATTTTATGCAGGGAATTTTTCATGTCTCATATATTTGGTAGTATCACCCTAGCCCATCTCATTTTATCAATGTCAATTACGTTGAGATTTAGAATGATGTTTCCTTTTAGGAGAATCTAATTCATGTTGTAGATCACAGTGATAAATTTTTGTGGTGAAACATTGTCTCGATAGTTTGAGTATTGTATTAACAAGTCCTTATTGAGGAGGAAACTTGGGAGACAAAAGCAGATATGGAATATCAGTGGATAAAACATCTTACCTAAGAATCTTAGAGATTATTGGGTGTATAGATCAGGGATGGCATATTATGAGGTGGGTAGATTGTAAGATCCCAACCATTTTAGAGATATCTCATGCTCATTTTTAGGTTTTCCTTGACTACTTTTGAGTTTATCTTGGTTGGTTTTATATTTGGAATTATTTTGGGTTGAAATGGATATGCTTGGAATCTGAAGGGGATGTTCATGGTTGGCACACGGTTAGGGAAAATAGTGTTGGTTTCCCTAGGAAATCATGTGCCCTGTTTTATAGAGATTAAAGGTGATGCATGGTTGTGCATGGTTTGGCTAAGATGTGCACCCACAAATAGAGGGTATATTCATGGTTCGAGAATGTTTTTTCCAAACAATTTCCACTTAGGATAATCCATGAGAACACTAATTATAGGTGAGTTGTTAAGTAATATGGGTGGAATAATTATGATCCCCTACCCAAAAAACTATGTTCACAAGATTTTATTCCCCTTAAAAAATAATTTAAATTCCCAAACACCAATGTTTTTATTCTAAATCACCCTTATCCATCCTGATTCGATTTTTATTAGCTTTAGAGGCTCCCAGGAAGATTCCAAAGATCCTTAATCCTCTTTATTGATGAATATAAGATTTAGTTGAAGGATCATCTCCTTGTTGGTATGTGTTTTCTCCCCTATTTAGTTTTCTCCCACTCCCATCACCCTTTCTAAATGATGATGGATATGTTTTCATCTATTGGAAATAGTTTATATCAAGGTTTTTATTGATCATAATCCATTGTATCATGATATTATATATTGGTCATAGATCATCCATTCCATTGTAATTTGGATATTTACACTTAAATTTGGGGATTTATATATGGAGAACACTCATTAATGATCTTGAGGTAGGTGATCTAATTTTAAAATCACATATCCCTAATTATATTTTTTTCTATATAATTGTGTAATTTCAATTCCACATTAGGAAATTTTGATCTATATTGAACTAATTAATTTATTTTTATGTGATTGTGAAATTGGTCTAAAAGTGATTGTGATATTTTTGTAATAATGTTACTATGAAATTAGTGAAAAAAACTACAAAAAAAATTGAATTTTACCAACAAAAATTTATTGACAGACAATATATCTGTTGGTAAAAATGAGCAATTCCAACAGATAATAGATTTTATAGGTATTATTGTTTAATACCAACACTTCATTATACCGACATATATATCTGTTGATATTAATCATTCAATACCAACATATCATTTACTAACAGTTGAATCTATTACATTATCATACTAATAGCAGCTTTTTTTACTAACACATGAATCTGTTATTTATAACACAATTACCAACAAATATTTTGACATCCATAAAAATTGTTACAATAACCCATTGAACAAAAAATAATATTTTATCAATATCCAATTAAAAGGAACATTATATATATATATATATGTATTATTTTTATGATCAAGGTAAATTTTTATTTCTTAGAGCTTTATTAAAAATATCTCATAATTGATTTTAATTTTCACGTTTCTCAAAATATTAAATGTTTTTATATTTTTCAATACAGATTATTAAATTTTCTTAAAATATTTATTGTTTTTATATTTTTAAATATTATTTATTTAATAAACATTGAAATAATATTTATAAAAAAACACCAGTAAATCCCTAATCCTAATTGGGACTCCATATCCACCCCTCTCTGTGTTCGTCCTTTCCCTCACCCCACCTCACATCCTTCCCTTCCCTACTCCAACATCACATCTCGATGCCCTTCCATGCCCTACATCAGCCTCACCTCCTGTCGTGCTACCACTGCCCCACCATACATCTGCTAGATAATCAAATCATGCCGCCCTACTGATGTCAAAAAACTGATGGGGGAAAATGTGCAGTTGACTGGTCTTCTCGACAAGAAAGTGGCCCAACTGTTGCCTATGAATGACCAGTGCAAGGAATTATTGTTCATGACACTTCAATGTTGGATCATTGGTCATAGATATAACTTTACTTAAATATTTTCCTTTGAATGTGACATTAGGATGTGGCGGTGGACTGTGTGAGTTACTAATTATTGTTATTTTTTCCATTTTATTGCCTTATTATACTATTGTTACTCCATTCTCATGTTTTGGAGAGTCTGTGTTTTGTTTTCTTTTCTGATCACATTTCTTGCTTGTATAAGTCTTCTTTGGTTCTTCAAACATCATTTATATGTCTCCTATTATGACAGTGAGATTTAAAATTAAGATAAATACAAATTATATGGGCCGAGGTGATGATGACTCATGGTTTTTCAAAAGGACATCTTTCATCTTTCTTGTAATCTCCTTTTAAAATGTTTTTGTTGTTGAATTTTTTGAGAGAATCCATTCTGAGTATTATAAAGTATTGGTTTAAACCTTGTTAAATCGGTGTGTTCTTTTGTGTTTTATTTATATTACTTTGCATGTTTTCTAATTTTCATTTCTTTTTTGGTTCTTGATTTTGTTGTTCTGTTCGATTGTGTATACTCCATTTGATATATATACTGAATTACAGTTATATTTTGAACATCACAATGATATTGTTTTGTGATTATAAACCATTGGTGCTTCATGTTAATGAATCATACTTTATTTTAGTACTTAAAATGAATTAACAAAAGTTTTATTTTGTTGTTAGATTATTTTTTAATGTTCAATTATGGATTTTTATTAATTATTAAGCAATATTACACTCATTATCACTCAGAAAGAACATCATTTCTTCCTTAACTTTTATTACTTCTTTATTAATTTACACTTATTACTTATTATTAATTGTTGATCAACGTTACCCTATTTATTACTAATCAATTTCTACTCAACTTGCATGTTTTTTGGGTCATTTATGTGAACATTTATAAAAATAAAATGGCAGGATCGATCTCATTCATTAGAGATGTGTTCAAGATGACTTACTTGGAGGTAAAAATCATTCTCACTCATAAACAACATCGGTTTTTAATGAATTTTTAGATTTTAAAGAGTACTTGTCATCCTTATGTCATGAAAGTGAATTTAACTTTTTTGGGTGTGCTCTAGATCTTTTTGCAAGAACAACGGCCAATAGTTGGTATGCTTCTGATTTTTTTATATATTTGAAATATTTTTTAAGAAAAATAGTTACCATATTTATTTATAGTTTTTTTAAAATGGTCATTTGCAATATTTTCTGAAAAATCCCAGAGAAATTTTTTATTCTACATGGTATTTTGTTAATGGTTATAGGTTATTTGGGAGTTACTTTTACCCTAACAACATATGTGACCGATTTCGGTTCATCATACCACTTCACAAAGAATAAGTTACTAAATTTCTCTCAACCAAAGGTAACCCTACATCACATTTTTCTACATTTGTTGTTACATAAATGTGAAAAATATGCATCTTTATCTCTCTTTATCCTTTTATATCGACTCTTATATAGCTCCAGTTGGAGATTTTCCCATTCTAAAGGCAACAATGACATTATTATTTTAATTATAAATAAAGAGCATATAAATATGCCAGGTTATATGTAATAATTTGTATAAGGTGGGTTTATATGTTTCTCTCAAATTGATTTCAAGTTCCCTATTAGGGGGTTTAATCAAATTAAGTCGAGTCCAGTAAATAGATGGTACTACTTCAACCCAAGCTTGACTCTCATTTAAAACTAGACTAAATAATGACTTTCAAGATTGAACTCTACTCAAATTTGAAACCGAGTTAGTCGAGATCACTTGATGATGCTTGATTATGTAAATGATATATAAACATATATACAAAATTGGAAATACATATCACCAATTATATAGTCACTTTAAAAGTATTCCAACTAATAAATATGTATTAACATTAATAATATATCTTAAAATATCATCTCATCCATTCTGTTCACGACTTCTTGATTATTTAATTTCAAAATGATGAATTTCTAGAGTAGCTCAAGATCAAACTCAATAATAATTTAGCCTCAAATATTTCATGTGTACTAAAATCAAGTATCTTTAGAGTATCACTATATCCATTTACTTCCCTGCTCTGAATTTGGATATTTTGAATACTTACTAGTGAAGTTCTCTATCAATCTTGTGATGTTTTCCAGTTCAGTTACCATTTGTTAGAGGCTATTATTACATTTTGGATACTAGATCATTCAATATAAAAAATCATATTTGGGTGTATATGTTGATATCTGTGTGAGTTAGTCAGTATAAGGTGGGTGTATATGTTGATATGTCAAGTTTTTGTTAACTGTGTACCTTTGATTTGTCAAGAACTTTTTCGTTGATAGTTTTCTTGGCCAGTCACTTATTATCATCTATGTTGTTTTATTTTCCTTGAACTGGTTATACTTAAGTTTGTGTTTTAGAATTGTAATTTTGATAATTATGATTATGTTTTATGGCAGAAACTATTTTGTTTTGACCACTACTAAATTGTTTAGATCATTTCATTTTCTGTATTGAATCATAACTATGTTTATATTGTTGTGAATATTGTCATGAATTAAATTTTATGTGTTCAATTTTGGTTTTGAAACTATGAATCTATCTTGAATGTTTTTGTTATTTGATACTATAACTAAATTATAATTTTGTTCTAGTATTCGCTTGTTATCTTTCAGCTTCTATTGAATGGAATATGTTATCAAATTTGATTGATGATTATTTGTTTTATGAATTTTAAAATGATCTTAATAGATAATTTAGATATTTCATATTTTTGAGATTTATCAAATAATTTCTATGCTCATTATCTCTTGGTCATTGAATGATGACTTGAACAGATTAAGGATGTTTGATTAGGCTGGTTGTTTTATTTATTATTTTTGGGTTTCATTTAGTTTCTATGAAATTATTCGTCATGTTTTTTTGGATCGCATTTTTTTTGTATTATTTATGGTCACTCATCATCTTTATGGTGAATATCTGATCACTTACCATGTGATCATTACTTGTGAGACATGCAGTTTGGAGACAAATTGGTTGTTCGTGGTCTCCCTTTTTATTTACTGATTATTACAAACAATATAGGGCATTCCCTTTGATAAATTTTCAATGATGCACCTATTAGATGTGTGTTCGTGTGTTTATGGTTTGTGATAGGTTGTGTCTGTGTTTCTTTTCTTATTCTATTTCTTCATCGAGGGTTCATTTCAAGGTTCTTCATGTGTACTTTGGCTTTCATGTATGAGTTTTAGTTGTGTGTTTTAGTGTTTGTGGAGGATCTCCAACACTAGATTCATAGTTGTTATTCAAGGACAAGTGGTTACAACGGTATGGCTATTATTTGGACTGTTCATTATTATTGGGTTTCTTGTTGTGGTGAAATGTGTAAACAAGTGGGTTGGATCCTGAATCCATGTGATGATAAGAGCAATGAAAGTGAGTGATATGTCTTGCCTTAGGGTTGTGGGTGTTTGATCATTACAGAAGCAGAGAATCCTAAGATGGATATGGAATTTTTCTTTGCTTTGGGTCTCCTGGTTAAAGGAGTGTTTTTCCGACTCAAGATTTCATTTGGATGCACCATAGAACACATTATTATCATGATTTTGTGGTATTTTTCCTTATTTTACTTTCTTAGGTAAGGTCAACTTGATTTTAGCATTCACCATTATTTTATATTGTTTCTTTGATCAACTAATCATGAATATGCTCGACTTGGAGTACCATTTGATCATCTTGGATGTTTGTGGTCTTACTATTGATATGTTCAAAGATGTGTGAGGTGAGGTTTCTAGAATGTTGATCATATTTTTTTAATTGTTTTTCTTAATGTTTTTGTAATTCATTGGTGATATAAATCTATTTAGATAGATAGTGTATTTTTTGATAGGCTAGTGATGATGGGGATGGAAGGAAGATATTGGAGGTCTAGTATGTTATTTGTGGGGGTTTCCCATGATTCTATTGCAATGCTATGGTGTCTCAGAATTGGAATGTTTCAAGCTCCAATTCACTGCACTCATCTTGGTTAGTGTTTCATTATTTATGTCTAGCTTATTTTTGTTAACTGTTTCTGGTTTTTAACATTTTTTCCTTATAAAAAATAATTGATGCTGTAAAGATTGTTTCTCTCTTGGAAGAGTCAGTTTCACTTACAGGTATTTCTACACTTTCAAAAATGTAATTGTTCTTACACACAGGAACCAACAATTTAAATTCAATGAAATTGTATTTTTATTGAATGTTGATATCTCATTTCTATATTGATGTATGCAGTTGGAAAGTGAAGGTAACATTGCTAGTAGCATGAGAGAAATAGATCTCCTATGTGAATCACCATAGTGATAGCTGATGATGGAAGATCATGGATGGATGCTAGATGAGTATGAGATACAGCATGAGTTTGTATTTTTTTAATAGGTTGAGTTTCTATTTCGAATGTTCATATTTATGTATTTCTTGGGTTTTTTTATTTATTGTGTGTGTTTTGATTATAAATTGGAAAAGTATTTCTTCTCTTCATAATTATTTTTGAATTATGTTGATGTTGGAAGACCATGGATGGATTCTAAATTACGACAAGAAGCTTGAGACTTCCAGCATGGTGGTCTATTAGTATGCACATATACAATACCAAAACATCCTCTATTTTTTGTCAAATTTAAGCTTGCTTTTATCTGGAGTTGGTCACTGGAGTTGGAGGTGAATAGATGGCATGGATGGGGCACTGACATGGTTGAGGCGCTGGAGCTGGAACTGACTAGATTGCATGGATGAGTCACTGACATGGTTGGGGAACTGGAGCTAGAGCAGACTAGATGGCATTGATGGGTCTCTTGGAGGTGGGATGGACCCTATTAGGGGATCCAACATGGGGGGATTGGGGGATAAAACGTTTTTTATAAAATATTTCATTATTAATATTGGGGGATCCAACGTCTCGTATAAGATATTTCATTATTAATATAATTTATTTTTTTATAACATTGAACATGTGTTAAAATTATATTTTATGTATTATATATGATAAAATAATAAATTTAAAATAAACTTTTATTGGCAATAAAAGTATATAATTTTTATTTAAATGTAATTTATAAATAAATACATATTATATACTGGTAATATTATTACCAACAGATAAATTTGTCACCATAACCTGTTGTTAAACACTTTAAACAACATATATATTATTTGTTTGTATAATTAGAATTGTAACAGAACTATTTTATCTGTCGTAAAAACATTTAGCGACATAGTTTTTACCAACATATTTGTGATAGAGAAATATATGTTGGTAAAACGTTTTACCAATAGAAAATTCACTTTTACCAATAGATATGTCCCCATCGGAAAAAGTGAAATATTTTGTATTGCAATGGGATTATGAAATTGATTGATTAATGGTTTATGAAATTAATAGTGACCCATGGGATGTGGTGATAAAATTAAAATGATGAATTTATAAAATGGGTTGAATAATGATTTATGGTAATTATTGATAAATGGTTTGAAATATGGAACCATGTTAAGTGATTTTTGTTACTGAGATGTGGGATAGGGATGTATTCCCAAATTACACATGGGGTACCATACTACTGCTCAAGGACCCCATTATATTTATGTATTACATTTGATCACTGAGTTTTGGTATTGGTACTGCTACTCTAAATACCCCCAGGGTGCTATAATATTGATCTAGGCCCCTATTTTATGAATATAAAATTAGAATTAAATAATTAATGAAAACCCATGATTGAATAAAATGTGATATCACTTAGAGATAGTTCAGACAAAAACACAATCCAAAGAAGGTATTGTTTTATCAGGTGTCAACATTAACCCAGGGATTTATATGATAAATTTAAGAATAATTTAATGTGAAATGTTTTTACGTTATCACATATACTATATTATTTATTCATATTCATACACCATTATAGACTGGATATTGTGTTAGACACCATTGGTGGTTTTCTGATATGTTTTACTCACATCATACTCGGGATTCCTGATTGGTACTCAAATAGACTTCATGTTTATAGGACAATATAATGGTATTATCCCTATGTTATATGAATTATTTGGTGTGTAGAATGTAAAAGGGAACTATATGTGATGTCGGGACTAGCTTGGGAATTTTCAATGTGTTATTTCTTTTTGGTTTTCATTTTTCACTTAATACTTATATGGAATGATGTGTCTATAGATTCATTTTACATTCATTTAATCATGTTTTCATATTATCATGTGATGCTGGTCTTTTTTTGTATGTTAATATTCTGTTTAATGATAATTATTATTAGATGTTGGTTATTTATATATATTTTTGTGCTACTTTGATAATTAGTGTAAAATCTCCCCCATTACATATTAGACCCTCGTGACTAGTCGAAGGACTCTGGCATACAGGGAGGAGCTCTAGATGTCATGTGACCAACATGATTGGGGCCCAGACATGTGGAACCCATATCAGAACATTAAAATAAATTTTTTGAGAAAGAAAATGTTTCACTAATTGTTTATCATAAAGATAGTGAAGCTGATCAATGGTGAATGTTGATAAAAAATACCAAGCTGGAGGAATATATCAATGAAATGGTTTTGAAGGAATTCTTGGAAATATTTTTTAAAAATTATTTCCCTTTCACTCTCTAATATAAAATGGATATGTATTTTCTTTATACATGACAGAAATTTCAATGAATAATTTTGGTAAGACATATAAAACATCACTAGACCTTCACAATACACCTTCATCTTTTTCATCTCCATAGAAAGTAATATTGACCAATTATTTATAGAGAAACAGGTATGTTTGTGAAATGATTTCGAAAATTCAATACTTCTACATCTATGTGGAAATTTTTTGATTTTCCCTCAATTTTAGTATTGAGATTAGTGAATCCCAAGGATATCATGGGGATATGAAGAGGAAAATAGAGTTTACCTCTAGTGGTCTGATGGGGAAATATAATAGTGTTAGGAAATCCAAACATCCCCCATGTCAAAACTGTGGGAAGAAGTTTCCAATAAATTTTTTAAAGAATTTTAAGAATTTATTTAGGTGAGGGAAGGAAGGGAACATAGCTATCTATTGTCGATGGGATAAACCCAAAAATGTGATTGGAGAAAGGAATGATCCGACAGACACTCATCATGTTGTTCAATGTTATAACTACTAGGAACATAGAAACTATGTAAACCAATTCACTAAGACAAGGGTTGTGATTTCAACCAAAAATATTAACTTCCAAGGTTTACAGAGAAAGATAAATATTATGTAATCATAACTACAGCGGTGGATACTGACAATGAAGTTGTAACATGTATGCTAGTTATTAATTCTATAATAGAACATTTATGTTTTGACACTTTTTTAATAATTCTTTCAAATAAAAATTAATTAGTAGAACTATTCAAGAACCACCTAAAAGAATGAAAAATCAGAATTTAGTGAAGATAATGAATGGGTCAATTTTATCATCCCAATAATATAACTCATCTGTTATATATATTTTCAATCTAAACCTCCTAACAAGACTTATGATATACCATTTATAAAAATTTGATTAAATTATAGGAATGGATTTTAAATACCTTATATAGATCCAACACAAAATGATAAGGTAAGTAAATCTCCCTATAAATCACTAATATACCTATGATTATATATAATTATAAGGACGATGATGAATTTTGTTTTGTATCATCATCTAATGCATTGATATTTTTCCCTTATATGTATGCATATCGTAATCAAATGATTGAGACTAAATAAAGGATCAATTTTTTATAACATGCTCATTGTGAGGGATTATAACAGTGAATCTCTCAAAGATTATTTTCTTCTTCTTCCTAATTGAGAGATTTAATGTTTAATAAATATTTTACCAAGATCATATCAAATATCCAAGACTCCGTATCAAATGGGCATTATGAAACATGAGGAGATGATGAACTAACTACAGTATAATTTGGATAGTATTTTTATACAACCATTTGATTCATAGTGGTTTTCACCTATCCTCTATATAAATAAGAAGCATTGGACAATGAACCTCTACATTTATTATCATGACCTCAAAAAATCATGATAATGAAGAGGTATTCACTTCCACATATAAATGACCTATTTTAACAACTCTGTGGGGATTATTATTCCACTCAATTTGTTGTTTTGTTTGGATATCACTAATTAAGGGTGAAATAATATGATATACCCACAAATCACTTCCAAAAATGTATGGAAACTGTGATTTCATAGTGTTTCCATTCATTCTCACTAATTATCTGGCAATATTTATGGATTTAATGAATCTAGTCTTTAGGGATTTCCTTGAAACAAAATTGGTAGACTTTATTTATGACATTCTAATATACTCTAAGAGAAAGGAGTATTATGAGGAGCATTTTAACACTATGATAATGGAATTTATATGTGATAATATATATGAAATTTATAGTAAATTTGAGTTCTAGATGAAGGAAGTATCTTTCTTGAGTAATATTATAACCTACAAAGGGATATCTATAGGCCCGTCTAAGATAAATGAAATCAAGGACTATCCTAGAACAGCACCTATAATAGAGACCCATAGTTTCATTAGACTATCTGGGTATTACCAATGATTTTTGAGAAAAAAAATTGTTGTAAAACCCACTAACCATGATATTATGAAATAGAGTAATGTTTTTTTTGACCAGTGAATGTGAAAAGAGCCTTAATGAGTTTAAAAGGAGGCTTATCACTGCACCATTACATAAACTTCCTTCAAGTGTTGAACTTATTTTGGTATATAGTGATGCTTCAAAGAAATTTTTTGGATATAACTATTAAAGAAGGATGATGTGATAGCCCATGCATTAGGGAAGTAAAAGGTTCATGAGGGGAGCAATCCAACAAATTATTTGGAGTTAGTTTTAGTAATATTTTCATTAAATATATGGTGAAATTATCTCTATGGTGAAAAGGGTTAAATATATATATAGATCATAAGATCGTAAAGTATAGATTAATATAAAATCAACTTAACATGCACATGTGAAGATGGTTGGAGTTCATCAGGTACTATGAATTATTAATCCATTTACATCCCAAGAAATAAAATTTATAATAGATTCTTTAGTAGAAAAAATCTAGTAATATTGTAAATGGTGATAGTTGAGAAGCATCCATTCTTATTATAATTTAATTTATCGATATATAAATAGTAAAATGATCGTAACCTTATATTTATCAGATAAATACTCAACCATAACTTGTTTAAGAGGGTGAAGGAGGACTAGAAATTGGATGATGTGATACAAAAAAGGTAATGAATGTTTTAGAGTTCAACATTTATAAGGATTGGGTTATAATTTTGAAAACCGAGATATGTTTCCCATCAAAACTAGAGATGGAGAGGGATATTATATATGATCCACATAGATCATCCCTCTCTACTAATTCAGGAAGGGATAATGTGTTTTGAGATATAAATGAATACATTTTGTGGGATAATATGTAGAGGGTTATTATGGAATATCTATATTTATCATTGTTAAGAAAACAATACAAGGTTAAATTCTAGAAGTTTATGGGTATGAGGAAATAATTTCCCAAACCATTATAAAAATTGGTAAATATAACCATGGATTTAATTATTGGAATCCCTAAGACTCCAAAAGGAAATAATCCCACATGGGTGGTAGTTGACCACCTTACGAAGTTGGAACATTTAATTGATATCAATCAATGTATACCCTAACTAAATAACAGATATATACATAATGGAAGATATAAAATTTCATTTAGTTCCACCCACTATTCTATTTTCTTGATATCCATGGTTTACATAAAGGGTCTTGAGAAGTATTCACCAAGAATTGGACACATAACATAGTTTTATTACTACTTATCACACTCTAATAGATGGTCAGTAAAAGAGAACCATTAAGATTATAAAGGATTTTTTTAGGTCTTTTAAAATGGATTTACAAGGATGTTCGGATCAGCACCTTTCCTTGGTAGAGCTCTCATATAATAACAGCTGATATTTTACCATTAAAATGGAACCCAATGAGGCTGTTTATAGGAAGCGGTGTCAGAATCCAACATTCTGGGATGATGTTATAGGATTCATGATGATGGGACCTGATATTTTCCAAGAGAAGAAAGACAAGGTCCAAACCATTCATTATCACAGGAAATCCATGAAAATTTGATAGAAATCCTATTCATATAACCGTTGAAGAGAAATGGTGTCTAAGGTCAGAGAAAAGGTGACCCTTCATACTTCACTATACAAAAATTTCATGAGGTTTGGAAATGAGGAAAACATAGGATTATATACATCATCCCATTTGATAACCCTGATCACATTTATGCAGTGTCTTACTAACTAGAACTCTTAACTAACCAATCTGAACTACAATATTTGTTAAATGTATCCCTCCTAAGGAATTATATACTCAACCAATAAAATGTAATGAATCAAGAGTTGGTAATATTAGAGAAATACCTTTCATACAAGGAGAATATGATGAAGATATTAGTTCATATATGAAGTTTTTTACAATACATGACAGCTCACATGGTCAATGTTTTATGGAAAACCTACAATATTGAGGAGGAAACTTTGGGATCCGAAGAGGTGATGAAGAATAATTACCAACACATATTTTCACCTTATTATATAATATGAAATTACATGAAAATAATTATTTAAGGGGTGAATAATGTAACCCCCTAATACATTTTAATATATTTCTTTTTAAATAAATTATTTTACTTTAATTGCTTTCAATGGAGGCAACACCAGTTTCACACAAAACATGATACTCTATTCAAATATTGTTAAATCATGGCCATTGGAACCTAGATGTTAAATTTCCATGTAATAATATAACCAAAAAATTATTAAAACTCTATTCATAACACATGTTTAAAATAAATTTATTTTTCATCTACTTATTTGAAATGTAATTAGAACTATTTGAATGAAAAAGAAATATTTTCAAAAATGATTTATTTTTATAAAAGACATTTTATATATTCTTTTCACACATAAATTAAAATTTATTTTTACCAATTTTAGAAAATTAATTTTATTAAATGATCATTATTTTTTAAATTAATAATATGTTGTGGAGAAATTTTGAGTATTTTTCTGAAGATATTAATTTTTCAAGGAATAATGAATAATACCAATTTACATAAAATTCATATTTATTTTTAGTAAATTTTGTCCCATTATTAAATTAATATATATAAAAAATAAAATTATATTATTTATTTATTTTTAATAAAATTAACTACTTTTAAAACATCATTATACAATATTGTGATCTAAGGGTATTTTTTCTTTTCAAAATAAGATTTTCTGAAAATTTGTTTTAAAGTGTATAATGGTTACCCATTGTAATTAATTAAAAAATAACTAATGATAAATTATTTGAATACATTATGTTGATTATATATCAATAAATATTAATTTTAATTCATAAAATCTGTATTACTAGTTATAGAGTGAAATATAAAATCATCATTTTCTTGAAAAGTACACTTCTTGAAAAACAAATCATCACGACATTGAGTTAAATTTGAAATTTAATTCTCACACTTATGTTATTTTAATTTGGAAAATTGGTTAAAGTATTTTTCAAACCAAATTATTTATATTATCTTTTATTTTCAAGTTAATTTTTTACCAAAATAAGTAGATTAAAAAATAGAAAAACATAATAGTGGTAAAGAAAAAAAAGAGGTTTATCAGGTGGTTAAAGTAAAAGGATATGGGTTGAAAATGATAAAAACCAATATAATTAAAATTTTCAGGTAATATATAGACATTATATATTATATGTTTCTAAACTAGTCTATTTTTGTGCCTTTTTGATGAGAATAATGTAGTTTGAATTCATTGTTTTCCAAAATTAAAATTATGACCTCTCCCCCACTAATAAAATTCCACCCACACTCTACTAATTTAAACACATTAAAACCCATTGGTTATTCCATTAAATTCTAATTTAACTTCAATAATTCCACTTCATCATCCTAGAAGTATTAATTTTATCATAAATCAATCCTATGTAGGATTTGGATCAAACTAAAATTAGTTGTTTGAAGAAGTAGTAATTTCCTCAATAGATCATTTTATTTGATTTCATATTCAACCTTCTTAAAATATTATTAAACCATTATTATATTATAACTATTATATATTTCAAATTATTAAATTTTTTATGTTGAGTTCATATAATTCAACCATATCCTCCTCTCACAAATGGGAAACCAAATTTTTGATCTTGTGTATGGAAGACTATGGCCTTGCAAACTGATGTATTTCGTTTTCCATTACCGATTCTCATGGATGGATAAAATTATTAATATAATATTTATATATGATATTTAATATATTATTTAAATTTTTTAAATATAATATTCCATATTTCTTCTTACATTCCATTCCATTTTAAATATGATAATGTTACTTGTGTGTACGGCAGACTGCTGCCTCATGAAGCAATGTGATTCTTTTTTCACTTATTCTTTACATGGAAGGTAATAAGGATTAATTTGATGTTTATATTTTAAATTAGTGAAATATTAACCATTATATTAATGAAATATATCATATATTTTTTTACAATATTATTTATTTAATAAATGATAACATCCTCCATGAATACGGTAGACTACTACCTTGTGATGTGTTGTGATTAGTTTTTATTACCATATATTATGGATATTTTTTTGAAGGGTATTTAGAGTATTAATATCATATAAATGATATAATATAAATCCTAGAAATATTAAAAAACACTTTCCTTCATTCATTGATAGTCATCAATAAATGAAAATGGTACTCATGCGTATGTATGGTCTACTATCTCTCAAATTGTAATATAGTCCATTTTTTATAACCATATTTAATGTTCGGTATTAAAAGAATAATTTAAGAATATAAATGAATGTTATGTCATGATTAGCTTCTATATATTTTTAAATTATAATATCATTGATGTTAGTTAACTTACCAAATTGATTTTGGATATATGAGATGAAAAATATCAAAAATCTAACATAAACCTAAATGATTATGTTATTTAAATTAACATGGTAATGAAAAAAAAAGTAGTAAAAATAATGAAAATTTTATTTATTGTGTGAATAATTATATTATATTTATATTTCACTGAGATAATATATGTGCATGAAAAATGAGGCATAAGGTAATGGATCTTTTTAACCCTCCCTTTTCATTATGTTATTACCATTCTCTTTATGACTATAATTATCTCTATTTAGGTCATATAATTCTACTAAATTGTTTTTATTTTTCTCTCAAATGTATACATATATTATTACTTCTTCCAATGATGGATTAATACATTCATTGTGAGAATTTTTCAAATTATTTTTTAATTAAATGTCTTTTGATTATGATATGAGATAATATTTTTCCACCCATTTTGTTCCATGTGCAATTATTGTGGTTATACCTTTTGATTGATATCATTTTTTCAATAATATGAATTTACCTTTAATGAGTTTTTTGAGTGGGCTTAAAAATATATATCCCTCCATTACCTTGGGAAATTATTTAATTATCATGATATGTCATATATGGGATTAGGAAGTGAACCTAATCGAATATGAGACTTTTTCTAGTATATGATGTTTTATTAAAGGTTATCATTGACTTATGTTTATTTCATGTTTTATGAAATTTATAAACTACCATTTATCTCAGACCTTATGATAATATTCACTTTATGTTATGATTCTACTTGATTATTCATTTACCATCTCTTTTATGATATCATGTTATACCATTGACTCACATATTATGATTCATTATCATGTGAATTACATTAGTGTATTTTTTAGATCACAACCTCATTTTTTGTATTCCAAGGTTATCCCATGATGTTTTAGGTGTTAAAATTGATTTTAGGACCTCTCTATAGAAAATATATTATTGATTCCATTGCTTAGTTTCGTTTGATGTATTATGAACCTAGTCTTCCAAGCACATCATTATTTTATGATATATGTGTTGTTATAATTGGATAGTTATGTTTAATTATCGTATAGTAATATGTGTAAAAATTCATGGGACACTATACATACCAACTCAGTCAATGTTCATAAAAACTATTTCTATAGTAAATCTTTTACATTTCAAAATACTTAAATCATACGAATGAGAAATCATCATTACTCAAACGTGAAGAAAATTTTATTTTCATAAATGTGTGTGTGGAAAAATACTATATATAGAAAAAATTATTATTTCATGGTTAACTACCAATATCATCATATTTTTTATCAACACCTATTTCCTGTAGTTGATCAAGAACATCAACTTGTTTCCCTTAATAAATAAAGATCTTAAACTTGTTCCACATAAAGGATCAACAACATCGACTTGTTACCCATAATTATCTCATGTGATATAACAGTTTACCCCAGATATTGGTGGTAGACATAGGTCTGACCTATCACATAATAAAAAACATACATTTTTGTTCCACAATATCATAAAATATTTTTCATATCAAAACACACAAAAGGATAAGGGGTCCATAAACATTTCAACAGAGCATAACCCATGAAAACGAGTTTCATCAATAAATTTCATTATAAACATTATAATTTAAAATAAAGAGTATTTATGGTATCATTGGATCATAACACCATTAAATAATAATTAAAATCAAGTGTTGTTATAAGTCCCCAGCCTTAAACCTTACTTAATATTGAATTAAATGAATAATTCACGCTGAGGATCTTTTCAGGTTTAGAGTTTCAGAGAATTAGAACATAACTATTACATCTCAAAAGATTACAAAGCAGTCACTTCTACTAAGTTTCCATAAAAAAACTCTTAAAGAGAAACGTGTCTAGTTCCATGTTTTATATAGGATGACATTCCCTTGATCCCATCCTTGACCTTATTCCACATTAATTCCTGTGAAAACATTTCAAAAAAAACTTGGGGTGAGCATAAAAAGCTCAGTAAGGGATACAAAAAGAATGAAAACTGTTATTTTTTCAAACATCAAATAAACAATATATACTCTATCAAAGTAATACCTTCACCTTCATGAAGTAGTAAAAACTCTTCACTGAATAAAGTATCATTACATACCTTTTTGTAACCAAAGTATTACCATAAAACCCATATAAAGAACAAATAACATATATAATGGTAACTTGGGACATAAACATACTTAAGTGGAATAACCATACGGTCGACTTCCACACATATCACTTAATGGAATAGCCATACGGCCAATTTCCATACATACTTAATGGAATATCCATACAGCCGACTTCCATACCCAATGCATTGGAGGTTATAACGTAACCACCCGTCCTGGTATTCACGGCACCACCCATCATATGGTTTATAACGTAACCACCCGTTAAAATGTCCAAGTACCAGTATAAAATCATAAAACATAAAACCAATATAAAGGAACGATAACATTTCCACATTTCAATCACAATATATCATAAATATATTGACATAATAGAATCCTTTTTCAAAACCATTTTCAATACCAAAATACATAAAAGAGTATATGGTATTTATTTTATTCTAAAAACATTACGGCTTGTTGAGAAAGCCAAAGACCAAATAATACTCACGGCGGCGGAAAAGGTCGTTGTCACCGCGTACGTTAAAAAAACATTCCTTTTTTTCATTTAGTAAAACGCTTCATAGAAAAAGATTCATTTTGTATAAAAGTAAAAGTCAAAGGGGTTTATACACCGTATAAAAGAAAGTTGTGTATAAAACGAAATATGCCTCAATGAAAGGAGATTGAGACGAAGTCCCTTACCTCGGGTCCGACTTGACTCGATCGTTCTTTGACGTCCTGAATAATAAACTTGAGTTAACTTATACTTGATTAAGAACCTTTTTAAAGTTAATTATTCCTTTTATATCACTTATTTCCATGTTATAAACATTATGTAACCATTTAAGTTAATAATGTTTGTTTTGTCAATATTTGGTTCTTAAGTCAAAAATAGACTTCTTACACTTACATGTTGTTAATTTGGTCCAAGGTTCGTTATATCCAGAATGATATTAATTATTTCGATAACATATATATCATATATATTCGTCATATACATGTATTTATAATATTACATAATCATTTAGAGGTAAGAAATGAATTGCACCGTTCATGGAGACGGTAAGCCGTACGTACACATGAACGCTACTTTCATTTCTTTGTCATATTAATGGAATTAAAACTAAATGAGAGGTATGTATATTTTAATTACATAATTATATTCATAATTTATATATATCATTAATTATATATATCCATTATATACATGTACTTTTAATAGTACATTACATTTGGGGATAAGAAATGAAATGCACCGTTCATGGAGACGGTAAGCCGTACGTACGCATGAACGCTACTTTCATTTCTATCTCATACTTTAATGGAAAGAAATAATAATGATATAGAGGTACATTATAATTCCAGTATAACATCATATATAATAACTTTAAATCCATCCTTTACATGTCCCACATTTGGCATTAACGAATCACATCACTTTGAGGGGGCAGTAGTCCGCACTTCCTTAAATGAATATATCGTGTTTACCCATAATGGAAACCATAAAGGTATGCCCAAAATGAAAAAAAAACAGAAGCTTAAGGAAAACATAAACATATTATATATCATATATAAAAATAGTGACATCATAATGGCCACCTTTGAATGTGTTAAATGAGTATTGAACAATCATCGTTTCGGGAGGCAGAATTTTTCCATCCACGGAAACCGTATGTTCTTTAACCATTTGATGTAGTTGTGTGAGAGTGTAGCTCAAATAAATCTTTTAACAACATCCTAGTATATTTAAGATACTGGTGTTGTTACAAAAGAAGTAAATAAAAAGAGTTTAGAGGGTTGGAGAAGCAAAATAAAACAAATGAACAAGAGAGAATGAATTACCTTTAAAAGTGTAACTCCTTTTGATTTGAGCCTAAAGGCTTCCTTTGAAAGGATTCTGCCCAAAGGGAATCCTCTAGGATGAGGATAGGGATGTGGAGAGAGTAATTGGGTAGTGTTTTGCCGAGCCAAAGGCTTGATGAGTGTGTGTAAGGTGGTAGAGGTGGGGGCCTTTTATAAGAGGAGAGGAGGGGCACTTTTGGAATGTAAAGAAATATTACTTTATTTGAAAATGTGTTTCGGTTTTAAAAGGTCCCACATTGATATAATTCGTGTATAAGGTGATAAGGGTTCGAAATCCACTCATCCGATTGGTTTTGGACATGTTTAGTTCATATATTTTACATTATCTTTCCATTTTATTTAAATCGTCAAATAATGATGTCATCGCTGCATCATTATTATGTCATAAATAATTTAATTTATTTAATGTCTAAAAATTATAAAAAAAATACTATGATGTTGGAAATATTTCTAGATTTATAATGACTATTTATAATAAAAAATATGATCTTTATAACCCCATGTAAAAATTGTTTTCGTAAAACATATTATGTTTGTGTCATTTTTACTTTTACATTAAATAAAAAGTTATTTATGTCATTTCCAAACCAAAGTGGCTCCATGGGGTCCCCAAGTTTACCCATGCCTTGTCTTGGTCGGCCATGACACAACCAATTAGGTTATGGACATGTGTCTAGGTCATTTCATATTATAAAAGCATTATTTATACCTTAAACTACACTAATTACCACTAATCACGATTAAAAACTTAATAAGTTACTATTCATCAAAAAAATTATTATATTCTCATTGAACCACATTTTAATTCTTAATGACAACCATGTATATAGGATTTTTGAAATTCAAAACACAATGATGTCGAAATTTCATTTAAACGGAAAATCAGTCTTTATAAGTACCACTTAGTGGTTTCACTATTCATCAAAAATTGAAGTTTTTCAGAAAATTACCAAAAATTCACCCTAAGATATATTTGATATTATGAATTAAAAAATGAAGTCTATTTTACAAAATTCAAAACATATAAGTCACATTAATTAATTTAATAATTAATTCCCGCTGTCAAAGCAAATAGCGTGTTTTTATGAAACAATAAGTATCAAAAGATTGACACTGGTTTAAGTCCGATTTCAAAGTGAAATTAATTCCAACGACCACTATTGGATTTAATGGTAAAAATATTTTCTAATTTCACTTTAAAACCAATTCAAAAGATAATGTAATCATATAAATAAATTAGATTAAAATGAGGTTTTGAATTAAAATACAACATTTTACACTATTCATTTAAAAAAAATGAACTTTATCAGAAAGGTACCAAAAATTTACACAAAGTAAATTTTGATGTCCCGATTCTAAAGAACAGTTATATTTGGTCCAATAGAATTTATAAGATCGATCAAAACTATATTTAATGACGGTTCTCCGTCAAAAGGTGATAAGTGGACCTTTCGTGAAAATTAGGGTATAAATGCCTAAAATTGAACTCTTTCTTTATTTTAAGCCTTTATCTTTTATTGGGTAAATGTAAAAACATTTAAAAACATATATGATCATATTTTAGTTATTTCTATCCAGTCCCGCCAGTACAATGGCTACTCGTTAACTAACATTTAAAATAATATTTTTTTATTACTTGTGTGCAACATAAGTTTTCAAAAAACTCATCGTTGCGTACCGAGTACGCTATCGAATGTAGAAACCCCTTTTAATTAAAATTAATATTTAATTCGTAAATATTAATAAATATGAAAATTCTTTATTCTTTATTTACCTGGGATGTTACATCCTTCCCCCCTTTTGGGAATTGCGTCCTCACAATTTTATTCACTTATCAAAATAAGTGGGTGTATTTATCCCTCATAGCATTTTCAGATTCCCACGTTACCTCTTCAATCACATGGTTTTTCCACAACACCTTTACCTGATGAATCACCTTATTCCGTAACACCTGCTCCCTGTGGTCAAGAATCTGGACTGGTTGTTCCTCATAAGATAGGTTCTCTTCCAGCTGAACTACCTCTGGACTCAAAACATGAGATGGATCTGGAATATACTTCCTCAACATTGAAACATGAAAAACATTATGTACCTGAGATAAACTCGGAGGTAAATCCACCCGGTATGCAACTGATCCAACTCTCTCCAGAATTTCATATGGTCCAATAAACCTTGGACTCAGCTTTCCTTTCTAACCAAATCTCATCACACTTTTCCAAGTAGAAACCTTGAGAAAAACATGATCACCTACCTCGAAAGATAGATCCTTCCTCCGGTTATCCGCATAACTCTTCTGCCTGCTCTGAGCTGTTCTCATGTGCTTCTGAATCAACTGATCTTTTTTTCCATCTCTTCTACCAATTCTAGTCCCATCAGCTTCCTTTCACCCACTTCATTCCAAAATGCTGGAGTTCGACACTGCTTCCCATATAATGCCTCAAATGGTGCCATCTGTATACTGGAATGAAAACTGTTATTATAAGAAAACTCAACCAAAGAAAGTTGTTGGTCCCAACTTCCCTGATAATCCATCGAACAAGCTCGTAGCATATCCTCCATGGTCTAAATTGTTCGTTCTGACTGCCCATCTGATTGAGGATGAAAAGCTGTACTAAAATTTAATTCAGTACCCAATGACTTCTGAAGGCCTTTCCAAAAGTTAGAAGTAATCCTGGGATCACGATCCGATACAATGGAGATAGGAACTCCATGTAACCTGACTATCTCTTTAAGATACAAACGGGAAAGTTGATCAAGATAGAAATTATCTCGTATAGAAATTAAATGAGCATATTTGGTCAAGCGATCAACAATAACCCAGATTGCATTATTACCTCGAGATGTCCTCGGTAATCCCACAACAAAGTCCATGGATATGTTCTCCCATTTCCACTTTGGCACTGGTAAAGGATAAAGCATCCCTTTCGGTAACTGCAGCTCTTCTTTAAACTGTTGACATGTCAAACACTTCACAGTAAAATCAGCAATGTCTCTTTTCATTCCATCCCACCAGTAATACTCCCGCAGATCTCTATACATCTTAGTACTGCCCGGATGAACTGAAAACGGGGAACTATGAGCCTCACATAACAACTCATTCTTCAACTTTGAATCACAAGGCACACATAACCTCTTCCCAAACCTCAAAACACAAACACAAACTTATCCAAGAACTCATGGAAAATTTTATTCATAAGGTCCATGAATATAGCAGGTGCATTGGTTAACCCAAAAGGCAAAACTAAAAATTCATAATGGCCATATCTAGTACGGAACGCAGTCATCGGAACGTCTGCTTCTTTTACTTTCAACTGATGGTACCCCGACCTCAAGTCAATCTTCGAAAAATACTGAGCTCCCTGGAGCTGATACCACTTCATTCGATGGACCAACTTCTGCTGAAGTTTTTGCAAAGGATTTCCCCACCCCTTTCTGCTTGTAGTCTGGCTGCATTCCCCCAGTTGAGTTCTTTGTTGGACACTCGTTTGCATAATGACCCATTTCATTACACTTAAAACATCTTACTGTTGGCTTTTCATTTCCTGCTTGATCATCTTCTTTACAGTTACGAGCAATATGACCAGACTTACCACACCGAAAGCACTTACCAGACTTGGATAAACATTCTCCAGGATGCATTTTACCACACTTCTCACAGGATGGATATTTGGTTTTCTTACCTCCTTGCTTATTTGATGAATTCTTCCCCTTTGCCTGCCAAATAGACCTCTTATTCTGTTGTTTGTCATAGAACACCTGATCATCAGCAAACTCCATTTCCACCTTCTCCGCACATCGAACAAGTTTTTCATAACTTTTAAACTCACGAGAAGCGAAAGACCTTCGATACTTTGGCTTTAACCCTGAGTAAAAACGGTTTATTTTACTATCAAGATCTCGTATGAAGTTTGGAGCATACCTTGCCAATCGAGTGAACTTTTCTTATTAAGCAACCACTGAATCATCCTCCTGCCTCAATTCTAGGAACTGTTTTTCCATCCTAAGACAAGCCACCTTAGGAAAATATTTCTCAAGAAACATACCTTTGAATTAGTCCCAGTCAAGATCCTCAATCTCATCACTATCCCTTATATTTTTCACCATTGACCACCACTGATCAGCTTCACCTTCAAAACGGTAAACAGCAAGACTAACCTTTTGATGTTCTGAACACCCCATGACATCAAAAATCTTCTCCAGTGCTTTAATCCACCCTTCATCTTGCACAGGGTCAGATGATCCTCTGAATGATGGGGGATGTGGCCTCATGAAATGTTCCACCACTGACATGTTCCTCTACGGTTGATCTGGCTGATCTCGTGCATGGATACGACCACCATTTATACCCTGAGTCAACTGTGCCATCACTGCAACAAACTGTTCAGTTCCGATTCTGACCATCTCAGGTTGCTGATTTGGAAGGTTATCTTCCTCCTGATGTCGTCCCAACATAGCTTCTTTGTTTCCTCTGCGGAAAACCATTCTGAACATAGAAATATCTTAGGCGAAGCAACATGGTAATCCGTAAATGCTATATCATTTCAATCATATTATAATTTAACACTTTTCTAACTCCTAAAGTTGTCTAAACCGACCTTTGATACCAACTATAAGGCCCCAGCCTTAAACCTTACTTAATATTGAATTAAATGAATAATTCACGTTGAGGATCTTTTCAGGTTTAGAGTTTTAGAGAATTAGAACATAACTATTACATCTCAAAAGATTACAAAGCAGTCACTTCTACTAAGTTTCCATAAAAAAAACTCTTAAAAAGAAACGTGTCTAGTTCCATGTTTTATATAGGATGACATTCCCTTGATCCCATCTTGACCTAATTCCACATTAATTCCTGTGAAAACATTTCAAAAAAAAACCTGGGGTGAGCATAAAAAGCTCAGTAAGGGATACAAAAAGAATGAAAACGGTTAGTTTTTCAAACATAAAATAAACAATATATACTCTATCAAATTAATACCTTCACCTTCATGAAGTAGTAAAAACTCATCACTGAATAAAGTATCATTACTTACCTTTTTGTAACCAAAGTATTACCATAAAACCCATATAAAGAACAAATAACATATATAAGGGTAACTTGGGACATAAACATACTTAAGTGGAATAACCATACGGTCGACTTCCACACATATCACTTAATGGAATATCCATACAGCTAATTTCCATATATACTTAATGGAATAGCCATACGGCCGACTTCCATACCCAATGCATTGGAGGTTATAACGTAACCACCCATCCTGGTATTCACGGCACCACCCATCATATGGTTTATAACGTAACCACCCGTTAAAATGTCCAATTACAAGTATAAAATCATAAAACATAAAACCAATATAAAGGAATGATAACATTTCCACATTTCAATCACAATATATCATAAATATATTGACATAATAGGATCCTTTTTCAAAACCATTTTCAATACCAAAATACATAAAAGAGTATATGGTATTTATTTTATTCTAAAAATATTACGGCTTTTTGAGAAATCCAAAGACCAAATAATACTCGCGGCGGCGGAAAAGGTCGTTGTCACCGCGTACGTTAAAAAAAACATTCCTTTTTGTCATTTTGTAAAACGCTTCGTAGAAAAAGATTCCTTTTGTATAAAAGTAAAAGTCAAAGGGGTTTATAAACCGTATAAAAGAAAGTTGTGTATAAAACGAAATATGCCTCAATGAAAGGAGATTGAGACGAAGTCCCTTACCTCGGGTCCGACTTGACTTGATCGTTCTTTAACGTCCTGAATAATAAACTTGAGCTAACTTATACTTGATTAAGAACCTTTTTAAAGTTCATTATTCCTTTTATATCACTTATTTCCATGTTATAAACATTATGTAACCATTTAAGTTAATAATGTTTGTTTTGTCAATATTTGGTTCTTAAGTCAAAAATAGACTTCTTACACTTACATGTTGTTAATTTGGTCAATGGTTCGTTATATCAAGAATGATATTAATTATTTGGATAACATATATATCATATATATTCATCATATACATGTATTTATAATATTACATAATCATTTAGAGGTTAGAAATGAAATCCACCGTTCATGGAGATGGTAAGTCGTACGTACGCATGAACGCTACTTTCATTTCTTTGTCATATTAATGGAATTAAAACTAAATGAGAGGTATGTATATTTTAATTCCAGAATTATATTCATCATTTAGATATATCATTAATTATATATAGTTATTATATACATGTACTTTTAATAGTACATTACATTTGGGGATAAGAAATTAAATGCACCGTTCATGGAGACGGTAAGCCGTACGTACGCATGTACGCTACTTTCATTTCTCTCTCATACTTTAATGGAAAGAAATAATAATAATATAGAGGTATATTATAATTCCAGTATAACATCATATATAATAACTTTAAATCCATCCTTTACACGTCCCACATATGGCATTAACGAATCACATCACTTTGAGGGGGCGGTAGTCCGCACTTCCTTAAATGAAGATATCGTGTTTACCCATAATGGAAACCATAAAGGTATGCCCAAAATGAAAAAAAAAGAATCTTAAGGAAACCATAAACATATTATATATCATATATAAAAATAGTGACATCATAATGGCCACCTTTGATGGTGTTAAATGAGTATTGAACAATCATCGTTTCGGGAGGCAGAATTTCGCCATCCACGGAAACCGTATGTTCTTTAACCATTTGATGTAGTTTTGTGAGAGTGTAGCTCAAATAAATCTTATAACAACATCATAGTATATTGGATATACTGGTGTTGTTACAAAAGAAGTAAATAAAAAGAGTTTAGAGGGTTGGAGAATCAAAATAAAACAAATGAACAAGAGAGAATGAATTACCTTTAAAAGTGTAACTCCTTTTGATTTGAGCCTAAAGGCTTCCTTTGAAAATATTCTGCCCAAAGGGAATCCTCTAGGATGAGGAGAGGGATGTGGAGAGTGTAATTGGGTAGGGTTTGGCCAAGCCAAAGGCTTGAGGAGTGTGTGTAAGGTGGTAGAGGTGGGGGCCTTTTATAAGAGTAGAGGAGGGGCACTTTTGGAAAGTAAAGAAATATTACTTTATTTGAAAATGTGTTTCGGTTTTAAAAGGTCCCACATTGATATAATTAGTGTATAAGGTGATAAGGGTTCGAACTCCACTCATCCAATTGGTTTTTGACATGTGTAGTTCATAGATTTTACATTATCTTTCTATTTTATTTAAATCGTCAAATAATGATGTCATCGCTGCATCATTATTATGTCATAAATAATTTAATTTATTTAATGTCTAAAAATTATAAAAAAAAATACTATGATGTAGGAAATATTTTTAGATTTCCAATGACTATTTATAATAAAAAATATGATCTTTATAACCCCATGTAAAAAATGTTTTTGTAAAACATATTATGTTTGTGTCATTTTTACTTTTACATTAAATAAAAAGTTATTTATGTCATTTCCCAACCAAAGTGGCTCCATGGGGTCCCCAAGTTGACCCATGGCTTGTCTTGGTCGGCCATGACACAACCAATTAGGGTAGGGACATGTGTCTAGGTCATTTCATATTATTAAAGCATTATTTATACCTTAAACTACACTAATTACCACTAATCACGATTAAAAACTTAATAAGTTACTATTCACCAAAAAAATTATTATAATCTAATTGAACCACATTTTACTTCTTAATGACAACCATGTATGTAGGATTTTTGAAATTCAAAACACAATGATGGAAAAATTTCATTAAAACGGAAAATCAGTCTTTATAAGTACCACTTAGTGGTTTCACTATTCATCAAAAATTGAAGTTTTTCAGAAAATTACCAAAAATTCACCCTAAGCTATATTTGATATTACGAATTCAAAAATGAAGTCTATTTTACAAAATTCAAAACATATAAGTCACATTAATTAATTCCCGCTGTGAGAGAAAATAGGGTGTTTTTATGAAACAATAAGTATCAAAAGATTGACACTAGTTTAAGTCTGATTTCAAAGTGAAATTAATTCCAACGACCACTATTGGATTTAATGGTAAAAATATTTTCTAATTTCACTTTAAAACCAATTCAAACGATTATCTAATCAGATAAATAAATTAGATTAAAAAGAGTTTTTGAATTAAAATACAACATTTTACACTATTCATTTAAAAAAAATTAACTTTATCAGAAAGGTACCAAAAATTTACACAAAGTAAATTTTGATTTCCTGATTCTAAAGAAGAGTTATATTTGGTCCAATAGAATTTATAAGATCTATCAAAACTATATTTAATGACGGTTCTCCATCAAAAGGTGATAAGTGGACCTTTCGTGAAAATTAGGGTATAAATGCCTAAAATTGAACTCTTTCTGTATTTTAAGCCTTTATCTTTTATTGGGTAAATGTAAAAACATTTAAAAACATATGTGATCATATTTTAGTTATTTCTATCCAGTCCCGCCAGTACAACGGCTACTCGTTAACTATCATTTAAAATAATATTATTTTATTACTTGTGGGCAACGTAAGTTTTCAAAGAAACTCATCATTGCGTACCGAGTACACTATCAAATGTAGAAACCCCTTTTAATTAAAATTAATATTTAATTCGTAAATATTAATAAATATGAAAATTATTTATTCTTTATTTACCTGGGATGTTACAGTTGTTGTCATTGATTAATATAGATACCATTAAATGATAATTATAACCATAATAAAGAAAATACCCTTTAAAATTTAAAAATAAAATTTTAGAATATAAAATATATGAACGTAATGAATACACAATTTAGGTTCAAAATAACCTTGTATAATTTTCAAGTACCCATTAATTAATTAAATAATCATAAAGGCTGTAAATTTTTTTCATGTTGTATAAGATAAAAAATCATTCCTTTCACTTTTTTTAAAAAATTCAAAAGGTTACTCATACAAAAAATGATATGAAAATTCATTTTAAATAATTTCATATAAATTAAAAAAGGGTAAAAATATATTTAAAAAATTATTGTTTAATATTAAAATATTTCCTAAAAATAATTTAATGAAATAAATATGGATTAATGTTAATATTATATTTAGGAGATAAATGAAGTTAATTTTCATTGAAAATACTCCATTAATCTCTTAAAAAATTAATGTGTGGAAAAAGAAATGAAAATATATAACCTCAAAAATAACCATACGTGAATAAAATGAAATTGATTTATCAATGAAGAATGATGTAATTTTCTCAATATAAATTCAAGTATAAAAAATTGAATTGAAACATAAATCCATAACTGCTTTAGTAACATTTTAATTGTAAGATCATGAAAGATATAACATTATATGGTTATTTATATCCACATTAAATTGAAAATATGTATCATCAAATAAATTAATTTGTATTATATAAACCACATAATATAAATAAGATTTTAATATGGCATGTTTCCTCTATAAATAAATGTGTGATGAAAATCCCATACGTTGAGATTTCCTGGCATCGAAAAGTAAAATAACCTTATGTATAAAAAATGTATATTTATTAAACTTATATAAATAATTAATTTTCATAATATCTTATATTATGCATTTATAACATTTAAAAACTCCCTTTAATCAATTTTTAATTATTAAAATTGTAATATTTTTGTGTTGACAATTTTTTTATCATGATAATTTAAGTTAGTTGTTCTGGACCTGGTAAATTTATATTAATTCCATCACCTACATAAAATTAATATTGATATATATATATATATATAATATTAATTATATAAAAATTTATATTAGTAAAAAATAGTTATATATATAAAAACGAATTACTTCTTTCATGGAGACAGTGGTCGTACATATTCATGAATGTTTTTTTCATTTTTCAATAGATGGAATGAAATAAAGGTAATTATTAATTGAAATTTATAGAATCATTATTATATAATATATATCATATTTATTAATAAAAGTTTCCTAATTACTATCAATGAAAATATAAATGAAAAATAAAACACATTACTTCATGGAGGTAGTAGTTCACACATATATAGAAACGACGTTATCATTTTCCAACAGTTTATAAGGTAAGAAGGTAGGCATGAAATTATTATTAGAAAATTATAATTGTGAAATAAATATCATATATAAAAATTTAAACTATTATAATATTCATCCTTAAAATATCATAATGAAAAATGAATTATATCTCTACGTGGAGATGGTAAAACATATGTACACATCAGTGATACTTTTAGTTCTCATTTTTGGGAAATAGGGTGTATAATAGTGTTTTCATAATTAAAATAAAATTTTATAAAATTTTATTTTTTTTAATATATTATTTTATTATAATTACCATATATTTATTGGTGACAAAATGAGTAGAAGAAAAGTGATCAGTTAGGGTGATAACCTAGTCTACGAAATAACTCTTTTAGATCTCCTCTAGAGGGCTCTGGGGTTAGTATTTTGGGGAGAAAAAAACCTTTAGGTTGTGTCTAGGGATTTTTAAAAGTGAAATTGGATGATTTTTGTTTAGATATAATAATTAAACTGGTGTAAAGGAGTATGAGAGTGTGTTACCTTTCATAGCCTAGGTGAGGGATATCATTTAGAATTTATAAAAAGATTAAATTAATATGAATTTATTGACAATCCAAAATGGTTCTAAATGGCCTAAAATGGAAAATAGATAACGTTTTAGAACATATATTATCCCCTTTTCCTTTTAAAATAGTTTTTATGGGTTTTATATAATTTAATAATATGTTATTCTCATAAATGTTCTATGTTGTCAATTTAGAAACTATTCACTAAATTTGACTTTAAATACTTAATGAAATACATAAAATTAGAATATACTCCTTTAAAACAGAACTAATATGTTATATTAACATATAAAATTTATTTCACAAATTAACTCACTGAAAGTATGTTTTTTTATTATTTTTAAAATCATGTATCATATTTTTTTATTAATTAAAGAAATAATACATTGTTGTTTCCTAAGAAATTAGGTTCATTGTATAATTACTAAAAAATATTAATAAATATATTAAATGAAAAAAAAATTATTAAGATCTAAAATGACACATATATTCATTCGTAGCATGTAGAGACCCCAACCCCAATAACACAAAGATGGTTTCTAGTTTATTACATTGTCATAAGATATATGTAATTGCATCCCAAAGGACCAAATAGTTTAGTAGTCTGGGTAAAATAGATAAACACGTGAATTAAATATGTCATTTTTAGAAAAAAAAATTAAAACATAATATTTTAATGATAATAATATCATTCTCTCTATAATATCATTACATATCAATCACAGTAAACTTTATAGATTCTTAGGAAAAAAATAGGGTGATCTCAAATTCTTAATAATGGTTACATAAAAAAATATATCACTAATAAATAATTTTAATCAACATGGAAAGATCAATAATTGAACACATATTCCATTTAAATAACTTGAATACCATGATAAGATAACGAATAATCTATATAGAAAGATACATTACTAAGAGAACAATATTTTTAATCAATAAAATAAGAATGAAATGCATCCAGAGATAACATCATTTTGAAAATATCATTAATAATGATTACTATAATCCTAATGTTGGAAATTCTTAATTGTTGGATGTTAGTTATTAAGATAAGTATACCTCTACCATCAATACCTTTTATAAAATGGTTTAAAACTACATTTAAAAACTCTTTTAAGGTTAACATATTGATTTGTCTCATTAGACCTACCAATTAATTGAGGGTATACAATATATAGGGGACCAACCATCACTATAGGTCCAAATAATTCATCATATATTTAATGATCAATTTAATTCATGAATCAAAATTTATTACCATGAAATAGGGTTATTGAAGAAAGAATGCAAATTATTAATATTTCTCATTTCATGAAAAATAAATAAAAATGTAAAACACCATATGTAAAAATGGGATATGGTACAAAAAATAAGCCTATCTATTCTAAATAATATGGATATTTAGTGTATATTTAATGTCTTAGGTTCATATGAAAGTTAATATTTCAAGGTAAAATTCATGATTACAAAAATGACTCAAGAAAGTCAATTCCAATACCTTACATGGTCAAATAATAATAATAAAACATAAATATAAGGAATATGTATGTTATTAGAAAAAAATATACTCATTGGAGTAATATTAAATGGTTTTTTATGAATATAAATACCATAAACTGTTTTTCACAATCATTGTTGAGGAAAAAATATTTTCATTTTTCAAATAACATTTTAAATATAAAAGAAAAAAAACATATTTAATGTAAATTTATTTCAAAATATAATTTGAAACTTATAAAGGAATTTTAAAAATATTGGGTAGTCATGAAAACTATAAATTGCCTTCATATTGTACATGTTAAAACAAATATTTATCCAACTTTTTCAGTAAATCACAAATGGTAATTGTTTTGAAAAAAGCATGAAGATCCTTTAAAATAATTTTATAAAAAGTAAAAATGGATAACAATTTATTAAATTAATCATTTTGAAAATATTTAAAACATTTTTTAAAAACATTTTCCGAAAAAAAATGGTTTTGGTAGAATATGTATTTACAAACCAAGAGTGAAATGAAGTTATATTTTCCTTAAAACAATTGTCAACTATTATAAGTACCAAATAGTGTAAAAAATGGTACTATTAATTGATAATGTTCATGAGAAACCATAGGGAAAAAAATAAATGTGTTTATGAAATAGTAATAAAATAATTTCCTTAAATGTTAATTCAAGTTTTAATAATCCTAATTGAAATGAGATTGGGAAAAAAACTTTTGGAAAAATCATAAGGTTGAAGTGATAATTAAAAAATGAATTGATTATGTGAATGAAATGTAAATCTATATAAAATTAGTGGATATATAGAATAATTTAGTGAAAATTAAACATACACATAATCATAGAATTTCAAGTAAGATGAATAAGTAGTATAACCCAATGAAATAAATTGAGTTATGAAATTAATTACCACTTGTTAATTTTCAATTAAAATCCCATTAGATGAAGTAATACTAATTAAAACATAAAATAAGACTAAAAATTAAATATTCATGATATAAATGATAATTGCTAGTGTATACACTATATTGAATAAATTAGGTTTGTAACATTACAATATGCCTCAATGAATCGAAATTTAGACGAAGTCCCATACCTCAAGCTTTCTTCTATTTGAACATGATGTAAACTCATATATAGTGGTTTTAAACATGTTATTATCATATAATAAAACCATATTAATATTTATAATATCATATATATATTCCTTTTATAGTATATTATCCCATATTCATTAATTATCATTAATTATTGTTATTTATTCAGGTGTTAATGGCATTGTATTATCATGTGTGTTTTGTTACGAAAGATTTGGTTCAGGGTAATATTATAAAGTTACATAATATATATAATAATAATAATAAGGAAATTATTATTATATTTATATACCAATTAAAATTTTAAGTCTAATAATTAAACATGATTTTCATCAATGGAGTAAATTATGATCAAGGAGATGGTAGAGCGTACGTATGCCTAGGTAACGTTTCTATATTTCAACAATTGTTAAAGAAAAGAGGTAAGTAATTTATTATAATTACAAAATTTTAATAATATAAATTATACCATATTAAATATTCATATAAAATTTTTTATATCATCCAGGTGTTTTGGTGATGAAAAGTGAGTCACATCACATCATGAAGGTGGTAGTCTACACGTACTTAAATAATGTTATCATCCTTAAGTGAGAAGAAAAATAAAAATGAAACTGATATATTATAATTTCACAATGATAAATAGGTCATTATTATAATTATTATTTAATATATATAATATATATTCATTAAATTTATTCTTATTACATTCCATGTAAAAATTTGGTGAAAAACGAATCACATCCTTTCACGAGGCAATAATCCTCCGTACACATGAGTGATATTATTATATACAATAAAAAATGGAAATTTAATTTTCTTAATATAATATAAGGAATAAATAGGTATAAGTTTTTAATGAATATCATATATATACTCTATATCCATCATCATACCCAACATTTAGTGTTGGTAATGGAAGAACGAATGACATCGGTTTGTAAGTTGATAGTCCTCTTTATACACAAATGATGATTATTTATCCCATTTGATGGAAGTGTTGATGGTTGTATTTCATTCACTTAAAAAATAAACATATCAGTATATCTTAGATAAATAGTTTATTATATCATCTTTTTTTAATACTAATTTAAGTAGTTTTAGGAAGATATAAAATAAAAACCCTCGTTGAAAAGTGTTACCTCTTCTTCAGGTTACCCCCCTTAGGATTGCACCAAAATCCTTCCTAGCATTCCTTTTTGAAAAAAAATAAATTTTATTATGAGATAATGGATTTTTTTAAGTTATTTTCATATTTATTGGATTAAAAATTATTTTTAATTTTTTAATAAGAGATCAGATGGGGTGGCCTTTTATAAGTGAGGCGAGTGAGAAGCTTGAAATCTTTGAAAAGAAAAAAGGTGTACCCATATTTATCACATTCCAAAAGGGTCCAAATTTGATTAATATCAGGAAACAGTCATTATAGGGTTAAAATATTTCCATATAATTTATTTTTTTCAACTCCTTGGGTCATTTTAACACTTATTGTTTTATTTTAACCCATGATAAATCCATTTCTACCTTAAATGTGGTAAATAATTTTTAATATTTTCACTATTAATTCTGGTCAAAAATTATTTTGTCATAATTAGATAATATAAATTAATATTATTTCAAATATAGAGTCTATTCTTCAATATTCCATTATTTTAAGTGTAAAATATATATTTTAAAATTAATCACACAAATATGATGGGAAGGAGGGTTTTCAATGAGAAAATGTTCAATCTTCTGTAATGTTTTTATATCTAAATTCACAGTGAAAATTATTCTAATGACTTAATTGTATTAATAGAAATATAATAAAAATAATTTTATTTTATATAAAATATAAAATATAATTTATCCTGGTAAATTATTTTTGAAAAATGAAATTTCAAATTAAAATTCATTATTTTTTACCATTAATCAAAAAATGATACATTTTAAAACAAATCACTAAAATTAACCTTAAAATATTTTTTATAATAAAAATTTCAAAATTTAACATGATTTTATAAAATAAATTTTAAAAATTTTGAAATAATTAATTTTAAATTATGTTGGAAAATAATGACTAAATCATCTATAAGAAAGAATACAGTTTTTTCAGAAAATATTTTTTTTCAAATGATTCTAATTTTATTTCTAATGAATAGATAAAAATGATTTTCATATTTTATGTTGTAATATTCATATCAACTAACCAAACATCTTGGTTATAATGGTATACTTTATTATAGATCATTTTTGACATGGGGTTTCATGTTCCACAAGCTGTTAAAAGAGATTAAGTTTATTAAAGAATAAATATTTCATAAAGTCGGGTGTTTTATATTTTCTTATAAACATGGTGTTGGGTGTCATTAATGATATCAAAAACTTTGTTATTATTTTATTATATTGGGGTGTTACATTCTCCCCACCAAAATAAATTACATCATCACAATTCAAATATGATCTTATTAATCTGGGGTGTGACATCTAGAAATACCATTATTTAATAACACACATAATAAAAGGTTTAATAATAAAACCTTTTAATAATAGAGAAAATGAAGTATTAATTTCTCCTATAATAACACATAAGGAGGTTTCGATGTAAGAGAACATAGTTGGGAAATTAAAATACGTACGTGGTATAAAAATGTGAATAATTATATAGTGTGATTAAGGTTATTGATCACAAGAAAGAGAATGATCAATGGAATGTTAAGGACCTAAAAACCATGAATCTATGATAACTTAAAAGAATATATGATTCATTATGTATGAATTTAAATAGGTATAATTTTTATTTCAAGATCATTTTTTGAAGTTTTAGGATTTATTTTACTATCTAATATTATTTATAAATATAATTGCATGATATGTTTCTATTTCATAAGTACAATTTTATTATTTTTTATGCTTCGATCAATTTAAAATCTATTACTTACTCTAATAAATAAACATTAAAAATTGTATTTTTTATTCCTAAGTCACTAAAATTAATGTTTTAATAATATTTATATCCATAATAGAATGAAATTTAATTCCTTAAATCTCAATTTTTTATTTTAAAAAAATGGTTTTCAAAGGTTACCCAATTTTCATTAATCACCATATGGTGAAGTAATAGATTAATATCAAAAACCTAATCCAAAGTTCAAGTGATACCACTTCAAAAAAAATTATCCTTGTAGCCCCTACAAAATAATAATATCAATAACATTGGAAATAGGTTCACTAAATTTCCAAAATGAACAAGTCATTAATCCTCTAAACAACATGAAGTATCTCTTAATATTTACATGTCAAACAAGTGAATACCTTTACCATTTATGTTTATTAAACATGATAATAACCTAAATTAAAATTAAATATTACATAAAACATGGATGATTCCTTATTCCTTATGTAAAACAGATATTATTGGACATATTTCTTAAATAAAAATATTTTTTAAACTCCATTAGTGTTAGTATATATTACATTGTCAATAAAAAATTAATAGATCCCGAGGTAGTCATTTAAACCCCATTTAAATTATTAATATCAATAATCACTTTATCCCAACATAATAATCCCAAAATCCGGAACATATTAAGTGTTATCATTCAATTAATCATTTGTTTTCCATGTCATTAAACTTTACACTGAATCATTATTCTTGGTAATTTGTATTGTGCAATGTACATTTGAAATCATTAATGAAAAATGACTGCATTAAAATCCTTATAGAATTAATAATTATTTTAATGTGGATATCATTGAAAAAATATTAAAATGAACTAATTTTTTAATCCAAAAAATCAAATTAATCCTTCCATTTCAATTGCAGTAATAGAATAATATTAACCAAGATCTACTGTAAAAACCTAGGTAAATAATGAATATTAAATGTTCATATGTATTAATATTTGTGAATAAAATATTAATATTACTTTAAAGGATATTCTATGTTCGATGGCATACCCAATACGCGACAATGAGTTTCTTTGAAATCATACGTTGCACACTAATAATATAATTATTTTAAATGGTAGTTGACACCTAGCTGTTGTATTGGAGGGAATGAATACAACTAACTACAATATTATTATTGATTTTTTTTAAATTTATTTACTTTTATCCAATAAAATTTAGAGTCTTAAAATGTAAATGAATCAGATTTTAAGCATCATTTACATTAAAAGGCTGATTTACCGCCTTTTGATGGAGAACCCTATTTAAATATAGTTTTGGTCACTTTCATATGTTCATTTTGACAAAATAAAATTATTCTTTAGATTTGTATCATCAAAATTTACTTTGTGTAAATTTTTTGTATTTTTCTGATAAAATTCATTTTTAATGAATAGTGAAAAATATTATATTTTATTTCAAAAGTTATTTTTAATATAATTTTTTTATAAGGTTAGATTATATTTTTAATTGTGTTTAAAGTGTAATTAAAATATTTTTTTACAATTTAATCCAATGGTGGTAATTTTAATTAATTTCGCTATTAAATTGTACATAAACAAGTGTCAATCTTTAATAGATATATTTTCATAAAAACACGCTATTTGTTTTGACAGTGGGAATTGATTATAAAATTAATTAATGAAACATATATGTTTTTAATTTGGTAAAATTGATATCAATTTTGAATTTGGAATATCAAATATAGCTTAGGGTTAATTTTTTGTATTTTTCTAACAAATGTTTATTTTTAATGAATAGTGAAAAATACTGCATTTTACTTCAAAACTACTTTTTCATCTAACTTAATTATATAGTTAGATTGTCCTTTTAGATGGTTTTAAAGTGTAATTGAATATTTTTTTTTCAATTAATACTATTTTTTCATTATAAGTAATTTCAATTTTCAATTGGATGTAAAAACAGGTCAATCTTTTGATAAATTTTACTTCTTAAAAACTCGTCCTTGGTTTTGACAACGAGAATTATTTTTAAATTAATTAATTTAATTTCTATGTTTGGAATTTGGAAAAATGGGTTCCATATTCTGAATCAGAAGTTCCAAATTATGTAATTAAGACTCTTTTCTTTTTGGACATTATGAATAGTAACGATGACAATTATCTTTAATTATCGTGATAAATTAGTAATCGGGTAGTCAAGGGTAATAAAATAATATCATAAAAAAAAATTATCACAATGTGTGTCTTAATGATATCGGTTCTATCATGGCCGACCATGGGATTCTTTCTTCCAACTTTGGGACCCCATGGAATCACTTTTGGGTGATAGTGACATTTTATCATTTTATTTTTAAAGAAAGGAAAATAAAACAAAAGTATGTAACACCTAAGTAAAACAATTTTAATTTTGTCTACATAAATGATATCTTATACTAAAAATAGTAATTGGAAAGATAAAAATATTTCCTATATCATGGTATTTTTTTATAATTTTTAGACATTAAATAAAAAAATTTATTTATGACACCATGATGATGCAGTGATTACCCCATTAATGAACGATTAAAATAAAATGAAAATATAAGGTAAACTATAAGACTTACACTTTCTAAAACCTATTTTATGGGTTTATTTCTAACTCTAATCACCTTATCCTCGAAATATATCATTTTAGGACCTTTAAAATCTGAAACTCATTTTATAATAATGTAACTTTCCAAGACTTCCCAAAAGTGACCCTCCTCCCTATTATAAAAGGCCCCCACCTCTACCCCCTTAACCACACCTCTCAAGCCCTTATCTCATCCAAACTCTGCTCATATTTTCTCTCCACATCTCTCTATTACTCCTATAAGCCTCACATTGGGCAGAAATCTTTCCAAGGAAGCCTTTGGGATCAAATCAAAAAGAGTTATCTGATTTGAAGGTAATGTCTTCTCTTATGTTCTTTTGCTTTATTTTTCTTCTCCAATCCCTTAAAATCTTTTTATTCCTTTATTTTGTAAAACCACCAGTATCTTAAATATACTAGGATTTTTTTATGAGAATTATTCGAACTACACTTATACACACCTCCATCAAATGGTTAAAGAACATACTATTTCTGTGGGTGGCGAATTACTGCCTCACGAAACGATGATTGTTCAATCTTAATTTAACGCCTCTCATGATGGCCATTAAGATGTCACTATATTTATATATGATATATATATTATTATTATATTTTCCTTATTATTCTTTATTTTTCATTTATTCCATACCTTTATGGTTTCCAAAATGGGTAAACGCGATAATTTCATTTTAGGAAGTGCAGACTACCGCCCCCTAAAAGTGATTTTAATTGTTAATGCCATATGTGGGATGTATAAAGGATGGATTTAATGATATTATATATTATATTATACTTTAATTATAATATACCTATGTATCATTATGTTTTAATTCCATTAAAGTATGAAATAGAAATGAAATTAACATTCATGCGTACGTACGACTTACCGTCTCCATCAAGGGTACATTTCATTACTTATCTCCAAATGTTATGTACTATTAAAATTATATATATATAATGGATATATATGATATATATTAAATCTAAATTAATAATATCATTCTGTAATTATAATATATATATCTCTCATTTAGTTTTTATTCCATTAATATGATAAAGAAAAGAAAGTAGCGTTCATGCGTACGTATGTCCTACCGTCTCCATGAATGGTGCATTTCATTTCTTATCTCCAAATGTTATGGAATAGTATAAAATGAATATATAATGGATATATATGATATTTAAATCATTAATACTATTCTTTATATGGTTTACTTATAACTACATGGACAATTCTTTTCAAACAAGTTCATTTTTGACTCATGTACCAAACATCGACAAAAACGTCGGATATGAACTCACATAATTACCTAATAATTATAACATTATAATATGTGATATGAATTGAATAATAAACTTTAAATTATTTCCTTATTAAATTATAAATTTACCAAAGTTTATTATTCAAGAATACAAATAAACGAATAAGATAAGTTGGACTTAAGGTACAGGATCCTACCTCTCTCTTTGTTTTTAAGTACTCTCTTTTATGTCACTTCTTTTAAGCTCTTATTTATTATGTTGTGGGATGTTATTTTATATTACTCTTACTGTATTTTTTTATTTTAATATGATGAGATACCCTATTTTATCCCATCAATCCATTTTTGGAAGTTTTATGTGGCGTCGTTAGGCTGCTGAATTTTCATAAGAGATTTCTTATCTAACATTTAATTTTGTGAGATTTCCATTATTCGCCACTTATTTATTTCATGTGGTGTATTTTGTACTGAAATTTCATATATATTATCATTATTCTATTTATATTCATGGTATTATGTGATTCATTTGGTGTTTATTATCTTTTGGTCATACGACTCGATTGATTACAACGAGGTAAGAGGTTTTTATCTCACTTTTTATTCCCATGAGATTCATGCTACATTTGACACTATTTCCTTTTGTGTGTTGTATGTACTTCCCATGATTGTATTCTTTGTGTAATATAATTTAATTTATGGGTATTTACATCTTGATTGTATGACCCTTCTATCATGGGTTGTACATTTCGAAAGTTACCCAGATGGGTAAGGGGACCTTTCGCCCTCCTCTTTTTAAAATAATTATTTTGTTATGTCTTTTAATTTACATATTATTATGTTGGAATATTTTCTTTTATATCCTTATTGATTTCAATTTTATGTCCAACTGATAAGATACCATTTTCTCTCTCATCAAATCATTTTATGAATTTTAAATTGGCGTTGATATGCTGTTGAATTCTTGTAAGAGAACATCTTAACTTAATTTCAATCTTTTGGGTTAAACTTGTACTCCTTGAATATGTCATTCTATGAATATGTATGAATGAATATGATTGTTTTACACTTAATATCCACTTATATTGGGTGTATTTATATAGGTCACACTTAAATTATGTAATTGATTTATCCTTGATCTAAGGATACCGTCTTTGTATGGGACTTCGTCTCAATCTCCTTTCATTGAGGTATATTTTGTTTTATACACAAATTTATTTTATATGGTTTATAAAACCCTTTGACTTTTACTTTTATTCAAAAGGAATTTTTTTATATGAATAGTTTTACTAAACGATAAAGGGGAATGTTTTTGTCTTATATATGCGGCGATAGTTAATTCTCTTCCGCCGTGACCATTATTTGAGTTTCGGCTTCCTCTATAAGCAATAACTTTATTTAAATGAAAAATAAATACCATTTTTAATTTTCTTTTATTTTTTTATTGAAAATGGTTTTGATAATGTGTTGATTATATCAATGTGTTTTATTGAAATCTTGTGATTGAAATGTGGAAATGTTATGTTTCCTTCATGCATGTTTTATGTGATATGATTATGTTATGGTTCTTGGGAATTTTTTATTAAGATGGGTGGTTCCATGATAAACTAAGGGTGGGTGAGCCTATGATAGCTCTCCAATTCATTGGGTAATGTGAAGGAGTTAAACTCTAAGGTTTCTCCAAAGAGATTTAGGGAATATACTATGATGGGTATTCCAAATGTAACCATGAGGGTTACTTCCTACGTAAGAATGTTATGAATGCCTCAAGGTACCTTTATGTCTTATGATTTCAATGAGTTTTACATAAATATTATGATTTCAGAAGGTATGTTATGATTGAAAGTTATGGTTTCATTGATTTTTATTTATTGGAGGGTTAATTTTTCCTTTCATTATTTTATAGCCCTCACTGAGATTTTTATGCTCATCCGAAGTTTTTGAAATGTTTTTTCCAGGTTATAAGGAAGGGTAAGAGAAATGAAGTATTAAAGAAGATTTATATCAAGAAAATAACTCTTGTTTTATTTAAGTATTATTTTTGTTGTTGTGAAAAATTGGTTATAGTAGTAGTGTCTACTTTGTAATCTTCTAAGATGTAATAGTTATGTCCTGATTCTATAACACTCTAAACCTGAAATGATCCTCAATGTGAATTATTCATTTAATTCAAGATTAAGTAATGTTTTAAGGCCGAGTCCTTATAGTTGGTATAAAAGTTTGGTTTAGATAACTTTAGAGGTTAGATTATTGTCTAAGAATAAGTGACAAGTTTTGTATAACCACAATGGTTAGTATATTATATGGAGTTATTGTTATTTTTGAAAGTTGGAATGAGTTTGAGATAACTTTGATAATTTTATCTTAGTGTTTATCTTCCTCATTAGTACATGATGATTTTGTTATTATAATCACACTGACATTTTTGGTTTTAGTAAATGGATGGATCTAGAAGGAACCAAAGTGATAATGGGTTTGAAGGAAACTTTGTTGGTTCTTTGATTAAGAGACTGGATGAAATGGGGGATTCAATGAGGAATCTCATGGTTATTTTAAACCTACTATAAAGGAGTCATGATTAACCACTTGAACCTTGGTGAGTTCTCTAATGCATCATGTACGAGAGAACCAACTCGATGTGGATGTCCAGGTAATAATTATAATGTTAAACATTAGGGTTTATTTGATCCTTACTTTTGAGGTAATTATGGGTTACTATATGATGGAAAATGAAAGGCATGAGATAAAATTGAGGTTAAATTATTTTGTCGTTATTTTTGAATATTTTATCTCTTTTTGGATAATGTTTTAAGAATTATATAGTTTTGGAATAAGGGACAATACGCAGACCGTGTGACAACCCGTTCCATCGGACCAAGCTGTAGGAATCAAACCCACAACCAAAGTGCGACTGGTATTTATAGCCTACCACTAGACGACGTGAAGTCCCTGGTTAGTATGAAAAATTCTTTTTAGTTAGATGATATTATGAATCAATAATAAGTTGATTTTTGGTAATCTATGGAAACGATTGACCTATCATGGAGGATATGTGATTAGGCTAATTACTTTTCAGTATGAGAATTGAAGAGTAACTGATGTTATTTGGAGATAAATGTTAAGATTTACCTTGGAAAACTATGTGCTTAATTCCTTCAGGATTTGGGTCTCAATCTTAGGTTGGTTTATTTTTGATGAATTTTAAGGGAACTTTTGTATTGAATGTTCTTTGTTGAAATTTGGGTTGTTTGAAAAAATTTGTAGATTAAGAGTAGATTTTCTTTTTGTAAAAGATTATCTTTTTATTTGGATTATCTGATCATATAAAAACAACTTTGGTTTTGGTTAAGGTCTACAGACATGGGAAATATATAGTTCATATTTTGTGAGTTGTGTGATTATCGTGAAGTTTATTATAGCGCTCTTAATGTGAACAAGTCATCCTAAATACTAACCTTTTGGAGAAAATATGGGTTTGTGTAAGAAATCTAGTAAAAGATGAAAGTCTACACGACAAGTAAGTATGTTTCCTTATGTTTTAGTTAAGATCATAAATGTATTCCACAATTAAATGTAACTTAAGACAAAAATGTTTTCTGTTAACTTTTCCTACTGGGGAATCAAATACCATTTAACCCATAACAAGTTTCTGAATTTCTGGTGGTTAACTTTCTCCTATACATATTTTCCCATCACTCTCCATCAAAACATGATGGTTTGTTTTCTCCTCCATATCCTTGTTTTCATTGAATCCTAGTATTTTTGGTCTCGGGTTACCATTTTACTTTTATTTCTTTCTTTTAAAGTGTTACATTAATTTACTCCTTTTCTGATGTGGGGCTTTCAATGAAGTTTTTGAGCCCAAATTTAAAATTGCGAGGATGCAATTCCCAAAAGGGGGGAAGGATGTAACATCCTAGGTAAATAATGAATATGAAATATTAATATATATTAATATTTGTGAATAAAATATTAAGATTACTTTAAATGATATTCTATGTTCGATGTCATACCCAATATGCAACAACAAGTTTCTTTGAAATCTTACATTGCACACTAATAATATAATTATTTTAAATGGTATTTGACACCTAGATATTGTATTGGAGGGAATGAATACAACTAACTACAATATGATTATTGATATTTGTTAAATGTATTTACTTTTATCCAATAAATTTAGAGGCTTAAAATGTAAATGAATCTGATTTTAAGCATAATTTACACTAAAAGGCCGATTTACCACCTTTTGATGGAGAATCCTATTTAAATCTAGTTTTGGTCACTTTCACATGTTCATTTTGACAAAATAAAATTCTTCTTTAGATTTGTATCATCAATATTTACTTTGGGTAAATTTTTGGTATTTTTCTGATAAAATTCATTTTTTAATGAATAGTTAAAAATACTATAGTTTATTTCAAAATTTCTTTTTAATATAATTTATTTATAAGGTTATATTATCTTTTTAATTTGTTTTAAAGTGTAAATAAAATTTATTTTTACCATTTAATCCAATGGGGGTCATTGGAATTAATTTTACTTTGAAATTGTACATAAACAAGTGTCAATCTTTTAATAGATATTATTTCTTAAAAACATGCTATTTTTTGACAGTGGGAATTGATTATAAAATTAATTAATGAAACTTCTATGTTTCTAATTTGGTAAAATTGATATAATTTTTTAATTTGGAAAATCAAATATATCTTAGGGTAATTTTTGGTATTTTTATGACAAATGTTCATTTTTAAAGAATAGTGAAAAATACCGCATTTTACTTCAAAACTACTTTTTTATATAATTTAATTATATAGTTAGATTGTCCTTCAAAATGTTTTTAAAGGTTTATTGAATATTTTTTTATCACGTAATACAATGTTTTTCATTATAAGTAATTTCACTTTTCAATTGGATGTAAAAACAAGTCAATCTTTTGATAAATTGTACTTCTTAAAAACTCATCTTTGGTTTTGACAACAGGAATTATTTTTAAATTAATTAATGAAATTTCTATGTTTGGAATTTGGTAAAATTGGTTCCATATTATAAATCATAAGGTCCAAATTATTTAATTAAGACTCTTGTTATTCGACATTATGAATAGTAACGACGGTAATTATCTTTAATTATCGTGACTAATTAGTAATCGGGTAGTTAAGGGTAATCAAATAATATCATAAAAATACAAAATGACCACAAAATGTGTTTTAATTATATTGGTGTTGTCATGGCCGACCATGGTATTCCTTGTGCCAACTTTGTGACCCCATGGAATCACTTTTTGGGGATAATGACATTTTATCATTTTATTTTTAAAGAAAGGAAAATATAACAAAAGTATGTAACACCTAAGTAGAACAATTTTAATTTTGTCTAAAGAAATGATATCTTAGACTATAAATATTCATTGGAAATATAAAAAGATTTCCTATATCATGGTATTTGTTTTATAATTTTTAGACATTAAATAAATAAATTTATTTATGACACCATGATGATGCAGTGATTGCCTTATTAATGAACGATTTAAATAAAATGAAAATATAAGGTGAAATATAAGACGTATTCTGGTCTAAAACCTATTTTATGGGTGTATTTCGAACCCTAATCACCTTATCTTCGAAATATATCATTTTGGGACCTTTAAAATCCGAAACTCATTTTATAATAAAGTAACTTTCCAAGACTTTCCAAAAGTGACCCTCCTCCCTCTTATAAAAGGATCCCACCTCTACCCCCTTACCCACACCTCTCAAACCCTTTTCTCGTCCAAACTCTACTAATATTGTCTCTAAACATCCCTCTCTTACTCCTATAAGCCTAAATTTGGGCAGAAGTCTTTCTAAGGAATCATTTGGGCTCAAATCAAAAAACGTTATCCGATTTGAAGGTAATGTCTTATCTTATATTATTTTGATTTATTTTGCTTCTCCAACCCCCTAAACGCTTTTTATTCCATTATTTTGTAACAAAACCAGTTTCTTAAATATACTAGGATGTTTTTATGAGATTGATTCGAGATACACTTATACACACCTCCATTTAATGGTTAAAGAACTTATTGTTTCTATGGGTGGCGAATTACTGCCTCACGAAACGATGATTGTTCAATCTTCATTTAACACCTCCCATGGTGGCTACAAAGATGTAACTACATTTATATATGATATATATATTATTTTTATGTTTTCCTTATACTTCTGTATTTTTCATTTATTCCATACCTTTATGCTTTCCAAAATGGTTAAACGCGATAATTTCATTTTAGGAAGTGCGGACTACCGCCCCCACAAAGTGATTTGAATCGTTAATTCCATATGTGGGATGTATAAAGGATAGAGTTAATGATATTATATATGATATTATACTTTAATTATAATATACCTATGTATCATTATTTTTTCATTCCATTAATTTATGAAATATAAATGAAAGTAACGTTCATGTGTACGTACGACTTACCGTCTCCCGGAACGATACATTTCATTTCTTATCTCCAAATTTATGTACTATTATAAGTATATAAATATAATTAATATATATGATATATATTAAATCTAAATGATTAACATCATTCTGTAATTATAATATATATATCTCTCATTTAGTTTTAATTCCATTAATATGTCAAAGGAATTAAAGTAGCATTAATGCGTACGTACGGTCTACCGTCTCCATGAATGGTGCATTTCATTTTTTATCTCCAAATGTTATGGAATAGTATAAAATTAATATATACTGGATATATATGATATTTAAATCATTAATATTATTATTTAGATGGTGTACTTATAACTACATGGAAAATTCTTTTCAAACAAGTTCATTTTTTACTCATTTACTAAACATCGACAAAAACGTCTGATATGAACTCACATAATTAAATAATTATTATAACATTATAATATGTGATATTAATTTAATAATAAAATTTAAATTATGTCCTTAATAAATTATAAATTTACCAAAGTATGTTATTTAGGAATATAAAGAAACGAACAAGAGACGTCAGACTTGAGGTACGGGATCCTACCTCTCTCTTTCTTTTTAAGTACTCTCTTTTATGTCACTTATTTTAAGCTCATATTTCTTATGTTGGGGGATGTTCTTTTATATTCCTCTTAATTTAATTTTTATGTTCATATTATGAGAGCCCATATTTTATCTCATCAATCCATTTTTGGATGTTTTATGTGGCGCCGTTAGGCTACCGAATTTTTGTAAGGGATTTCTTATCTCATTTTTAATTCCATGAGATTTCCATTATTCTCCACTTATTTATTTCATATGCTATATTGTGTACTTCCATTTCATATATATTATCATTATTGTATTTATATTCATGGTATTATGTGATTCATTTGGTGTTTATTATCTTTTGGTCATACGACTCGATTGATTACAATGACGTAAGAGGGTTTTATCTCACTTTTTATTCCCGTGAGATTCATGCTACATTTGACACTATTTCCTTTTGTGTGTTTTATGTACTACCCATGATTTTATTCTTTTTTTAATATAATTTAATTTATGGGTATTTACATCTTCATTGTATGACCCTTCTTTCATGGGGTGTACGTTTCGAAAGTTACCCAAATGGGTAAGGGAACCTTTCACCCTCCTCTTTTTAAAAGAATTATTTTGTTATGTATTTTAATTTACATCTTATTATGTTGGGATATGTTCTTTTATATTCTTATTGATGTAAATTTTATGTCCAAGTGATGATATACCATTTTCTCTCTCATAAACTCATTTTCTGAATTTTAAAGTGATGTCGTTAAGCTATCGAATTCTTGCAAGAGAACTTCTTAACTCAATTTCAATCCTTTGGGTTAAACTTTTACTCCTTGAATATGTCATTCTATGAATATTAGTGAATGAATCTGATTTTTTTACACATAATATCCTCTTATATTGGGTGTATTTATATTTGTCACACATAAATTATGTAATTGGTTTATCCTTAATCTAAGGATACCGTATTTGTATGGGACTTATCTCAATATCTTTTCATTGAGGTATATTTTGTTTTATGCACAACTTTCTTTTATAAAGTGTATAAAACCCTTTGAATTTTACTTTTATTCAAAAGGAATCTTTTTATACGAAGCGTTTTACTAAATGAAAAAATGGAATGTTTCTGTCTTACGTATGCGGTGACAATGACTTCTCTGCCACCGTGACCATTATTTGAGTTTCAGATTCCTCTACAAGCCATAACATTTTTTAAATGAAAAATAAATACCATGTTTTAATTTTCTTTTATTTTTGTATTGAAAATGGTTTTGATAATATTTTGATTATATCAATGTGTTGTATTGATATCTTGTGATTTAAATGTGGAAATGTTATGTTTCCTTTATGCATGTTTTATGTGATACGATTATGTTATGGTTCTTGGGAATTGTTTATGAAGATGGGCGGTCCATGATAAACTAATGGTAGGTGAGCCCATGATATCTCTGGAATGCATTGGATAACGCGAAGGAGTTAAACGCTAAGGTTTCTCCCAAGAGATTTAGGGAATATTCTATTATGTGTATTCCAAATGTAACCATGAGGATTACTCCCTACGTAAGAATGTTATGAATGACTCAAGTTACCTTTATGTTTTATTATTTCTATGAGTTATACATAAATATTATGATTTCAGAAGGTATGTTATGATAGAAAGCTATGGTTTTATTGATTTGTATTTATTGGTGGGTTAATGTTTCCATTCTTTATGTTATAACCCTTACAGAGATTTTTATGCTCATCTTATGTTTTTGAATTGTTTTTCACAGGTTATAAGGAAGGGTAAGAGAAAGGAAGTATTCAAGAATATTTATATCAAGAAGAAAACTCTTGTTTTATTTAAGGATTTTTTTTATTGTTGTGAAAAATCGGTTATAGTAGTAGTGTCTATATTGTAATCTTCTGAGATGTAATAGTTATGTCCTAATTCTCTAAAAATATATACCTGAAAAGATCCTCAATGTGAGTTATTCATTTAATTCAAGATAATGTAATTTTTTGAGGCCAGGTCCTTATATCTAATAGCAGCTTTTGAGGTATATTCCATTAATGATTCTTACATTGATTTTCATAAATCCTCGTATCCTTATATTTGAATCACTATACATTAGGAACATTTTTATTAATCATGAACTAACTAGAATGGTGGCCTTTATCTCTAGAATGGTGTAAAACTCCAATTCCTTTTAATAAGCAATCTTGGTGTTTCTTTCCATAATTATCACATGTAAGAAAAAAACATTTTATCCCATCTTACCTTTATCTATCTTTTTCCATGTCATGCGCTTCATCTGAGGATTCCCTCTAAAGCCATGATAATTAGATAATAATTTATCTTTCTTTTTTTCACATGACATTATACTCTCATATGATGAAAATTATTTAGAGGCCAGTTCCCTTTGAATAATTGGCTTAATCTCATCAATGAAATGATCATTCTTACACTTTGGATGAAGTTCATTGATATTGTTCTCATTAATTCTTCTAGAAACTGATTATTAATGATGAAATAAATTAGATTAGATCATATTACTATGAAATATAATTTATAATCCCAAAACAACTAAAATATTTAATGTAAATTGAAAATTTTATGTATAGCTAATATCATAATCATAGATGTGTCTTATTTTTAGATATCTCAACATTAAGTTGTTTATAATTTTTTTAATGAAAATTGGATTTATCATAAGAATTTACCATGGGATTTTAAAAATTTGTTCATAGTAAACCCCATTGTCATGCACCAGATAATGATTGAGTCAAGACCGGTGCGTCTTTTTCAGATTTATTACCCCTCGGTTCATCTGTGTCAGAAACACATCCAATTATGGTATCAAGACTAGGATATATTTTCTATGAAAATACACATAATATCTTCCTTAAAAAACTCTAGTGTTTTTTTATATACATAACATCAATGTATATGGTAGGGTTATTTTCTGTAATCTATGTATTCCTAAATCATGTTCCTAGGGTTTCTACAAAACTTCATCTGATAACAACTGTATTGACCCTGACCCCAGTAACCCAGAACATGTTTTTTCTTTATTACATTGGAATAAGATACAAGGAATTTAATTCCAAGGGGATAAATAGTTTATTTGTATTGTTAATCTAGATACATACATGATTCCCATATTACATTTTAAAACACAAATTAAATATAATTTTTTCTCAAGAATAATATTTTCCCTATATCATATCCTTATATATTAATCATAGTACACTTCATTGACTCCTAGGAAAATAAAAAATAAAGGGTGATATCAAATGCTCTATAAGGATTTCATATAGTGGATTCTATCATGAATCAATAATCTTAATCAACATGGAATGTTTAATTGTAGAAGAGACATACAATTTAAGTAATGTGACTTCATAATAAGATTAAAAATAATAAATAATGAAAATTAAATAAAAGAAAAAAAATTATATTTAATCTTTAAAATGATAATGGAATGAATCAAGAGATAATATAATTGTTAAATTCTCATGGATAATAATAATTTAATTCTTAATAATTAAAATACTTATTTATTGGTCATCATGTGTTAGGAACATGATACCATTATTGTAAATAAAATTAACAAGATTGTTGAAAACTATATTTAAAAACCCATTAAATGATATCATACAAATTTTTCTCAAGAGTTATATTAATTCATCGATGGTCTAAAAATTTCCAAAACCCATCCATCACTACAGGTCCAATCATTCCTCACATATTGAATGATCTAATAAATTCATGAATAAATATTACTTAGCATTAAATATTTGTATTCAAGAAAGGATTCAGATTATCATTATTTCCCCAATCATTCCAATAAAATTAAATTTACAACAATGAATTTATAAATGAGTTATGGTTTATGAAATAATATAAACTAAAATAAATAATATGTATATTTAAGATAAATTTAATGTAAAATGATGGTATGAAGTTGAATATTTCAAGGGAAAGTTAATGTCTAAAATATGAATCAAGAATGTGAATTTAAATACATTTCATGGTAAAATGATCATAAACCATCCATATAAATAATAAGTATGGTATCAACATAATATATACCAATTGTAATAGGAATTAATATTTTTCCTTGATGAGTAGAAATACCATAAAAATATCATTAAAATATTATTGACAGATATATCCTTTTCATTTTGAAAAGTACTTTTAATTACCAAATGTTTACAAAAAAGTTTTAAAATATATTTCATTATAATTATCCATTTAATTTTAGGTAGTATATTTTAAAAAATTATTGCTCAAATCTTCTAAAAGTTATTTTCTTCCCATACACATTAAAATAAATACTCCTTTCACTTTTTTGGAAAAATCCAAATAGAAATTGTTTTGAAAACTACATGACTAATCATCTAAAAAATTAAAAAAATTAAAAATGTGAGAAAATTAATATCATAAATTATTCATAAAAGGATAAATAAAAATTAAAAGAAATTAGAAAACATTATTTTGGAATAAAATATTTTTCCTAGCCGAAAATTTAAATGAAGTCGGGTTTTCATAAAAACATTTTGTCATTTATTTCAAGTACCAAAGAATTGGAAAATTGTAATTTTAATTACAAAATTTTAAAAATAACTATAGTATATGAAACTTTTTTATCTTAAAATGATTAAATAATTTCTTTCGATTGAAATTCATTTATTAACAGTCCAGATTAAAATGATATTTTAAAATAAACTCATGCAATGATCATAACATTTAAGTGAGAATTAACTAATTATTCAATATTGTGTATCAGACATAAATCCACATAAAAAATTAGATATACGGAATAATTTTCTAAAAATTAAATATATATAATATCACATAATATCAAATACAATGATGAAGTAATATATACCAAAAAAATAAATTGAGTTATGAAATTTATTACCACTTGCTAATTTTCGAGTCGAATCACCTTGGAAGAAATAATTCAAATTGAAACTTATTATAACATGAAAAATTAATTATTCATGATATTATATTTCAAAGGGGTAGAATACACACCATATAAAATAAATTATATGTGTAATATTACAATATACCTCAAAGAATAGAAATTGAGATGAAGTCCATTGCTTCATGATTCTTTTTATTTTAATATTTATTAACCTCTTATAAAGTGGTTTTATAAATTTAAATAACTTATAATAGAACCATATTAATGTTTATAATGTCATGTATTGTCTATTTATAATAACTTATCACTTTTTGAATAGTTATCATTCATTAATTTTATTGTTTTTGGTGTTAATTTCTTTGTTTTCTCATGCGTGTTTTGTTATGAAATATCTAGTTCTTGTGAATATTATATAGTTAAATCATCTCTAGAATATAAATAATGAATAAATATCATATTTATATATAAATTATAATTTTTTAGACCATTAATAAAATATTTTTTTGAGAAATTATTTATGTTATGATCATGTGTATGGTTGGTCATACGTATGCATAGGTAATATTTCAATTTTTCTACAATCATTACAGAAAGTATGTAAGAAATATTTTTCTTTATAAAATGATTATAATATAATAAATATGATATTTTTTTATTTAAATACAATTATATATATCATCCATGTATTGTGGTGATAAATAAAGAGTCACATCGCTTCGTGGATGTGGTAGTCCACATATATAAGAATGATGTTATCATCCTTAAGTGAGTGAAAAGGAAAAAAAATAAAATGATATATTATCTTTTTTTAGAGAGATAAATATGTCATTAATATCATTATTATTTCATTTATATCACATATATTCATTAAAAATATCCTTATTACCCTCAATGAAAATCTTTAGTGAAGAGTGAATCAAATCGCTTCCTGTGGTGATAATCATCTGTACACACGAGTGATGTTATCATATCACTTATGGGATGTAAATTAAAAAAGATATATATGATATGATGACTCCAAAGGTATAATTATGTTATAAATTTCATATATATATATATATAATTTATATCCATAATAATATCCAACAGTGATAGGTGGTAATGAAAAAACGAATGACATCTATTCACAAGGCAGTAGTCCATCGTATAAAGAAATAATGGTTTTATAATAAGTATAATGGATGTGTGGATGGATGTATGAAATTACCTTAACATAATTATATATAATTATATATAATTTGATTATTTTATTATATCATCATGGTTTAATAATAATTTAAGTAGTTGGATGGGAAAATAAAATAATAAAATGTTCATTGATGAACATTATCTCTTCTTTGGGTAACCACCTTAGGTCCGCACAAAAAGTATTACTAGGTTGGATTTATGAAAAAAAATAATGTCTTACATGATGAGAGGATAGAATTTTTGATGTTATTTTTTGGGGTTAGATGTACCACAAGGTATTTAAGATCTGAAGAATACAGGATAGGGGTGACCTTTTATATATGTGGTGAGTGGAGAACTTGTAATTTTTTAAAATAAAATGGTGTAATAACGTTTTTAACAAGATAAAACGGTCCAGAATGGTGTATTATCAATCCCTATTCATTGTAATTTAGAAATATTTCAAAAAAATATAATTTTTACAAGCTTTAATGAAATTTTAACCCATATCCCAACTAGTAAATCTATTTTTACCTTAACTGCATTGAATAATTTTAACTTTTTTTATTATTATATTTTCTAAAAAATTTAATCATATTAGATAATATAAATTATTATTATAATAATAATGGAATCCCTTTTTTGGAATTACATTCAATGAAATGGAAAATTTTAATTTAAAATTAATTTCACATATGCAACAGGGAACCATGTTTTCAAAAAAGAAAATGTTCAAAAGATTATAATGTTTTTATATCTAAATTCAATATAAAAAAATTAAAAAATGTACTAAATTTTATTATCAGTTGTATAATTTAACTATTTTTACCTTAAATATAATTTATAATATAATTTAACAATGTGAATAATTTAAAAAAATGGAATTCTTTAATTAAAATTTAATATGTTCACTATTCATAAATAAATGAAACACTTCATAATTATCCCAAAAATTCACCCTAATATAATTCTGATATTTTAATTTCAAAAATAAAGTTTAATTTATAAAATAAATTATACAAAATTTTTAAAAAATTATTTCAAATTTTTTACACAAAACACAGGTAAACCGTACTATAAAAAGAATAATGTTTTTCAGATATCATTTCATTTTTATTTTAAAAGATTATTATTTTATTTATAATAAATTAATAATAATTATTTTCATATTTTATTTAGTAATATTCATACACTCCAAAATAATGTAAATATTATAATGGTATACTATATTATTGTTCAGTTAGACTCAAGGTTACATATTCTGCAAGCTATCAAAATATTAAATTTATTTAAAAACAAAACATCCATAAAGTCTATGGTGTTATATTTTCTTATATTTATAGTGTTTCATGTTATACACTTTATCAAAAAACTCTTGTTTTAAAAATTTAGGGTGTTATATAACTTGAATTTTTTATTATGCAGACATATAAGATATATTAAAAATAGAGAGTGACATTTTCTAACATTTATTGAGTTGAATAATATATAAGTCATTTTCATGGGCAAGTATCTATTAAATAATAAAATTTCAAACCTAATGTGAAAAAGGTATTATTACCTTTATCATATAAATGTTATACATGTTTTGAAAAAAAAAATTAACCTTATATTTTGTTTTTTGACCCTTCGTTAACCCTTTTAAAACGTACCATGACAACAATATTTTTACTCCTTGAGGGAAAATATAATTATTACAAATGGAAAAATGGCTGATAAAAGGAAAATTGATGAAATTTTAAACTATTTCCTAGTCACTTGGATGAATATAATAATTTTATGAATTTTATATTAATTAATAAAATATTATTTATTTTAAAATTTCGATGATGTCAATTTTTAGAACTATTCCTTATAATGAAAATAAAAACAAAATTAAAAAAAGTAAAATTTGAAAAAAAATCACAAATCCAAAATATGTAATTTTTTTTATAAATAAATCACATTTCATGTTAGTTATATTATATCTTATTTATTTTAATATTTTAAATATCATCAGATTTATTTTTCCATTATTTGAATAATTACTACATCAGAGTTTTGTAAGCATATAAAGTTGTTATTTCATTACTAAAGATTAAAAATTTATTACCTTGAAAATAAAAACAATTAACCATTAAAAATACCATTTAAAAATGAACATATTCTCTAGTTATACCCATGTTAAAATGTTATAGTTATTAAAAACAAGAGTGTGACATTTATTAATTTTCATTATACAATGTTTTATAATGTTTATAGTCAAATAAAAATGGGGAAAAGGCTATACAACCTAATCTTGGATGAGAATGGATGAAATTGACACATAAGTTGCATAAATTCTAGTTTAAATTTATTTTATAATCATTATAATTTTATTTTTAACATTAATTTCATGGTTTTCCCTTTACAGTGGTAGCAAAAAATTAGTGTGGTTACTATTCATATTGAACAAAATTAAAAGGGACATTTTTACCAAATTCTGACCCATTTATTAAAAATATTTAATCAATTTTTCAAATTTCAAAACATATAAATTTTACTATTTAAATTAAAATCAAGCTGACTGAACCCTATGAAATATGGGTTTTCAAAAAAAATATCGTTTTAAATCTAAAATAATATTGTATTAAGTTTAAGTACAAAAATCTATTTTGAAACCCGTTGTTAAATTATTTTTAATAAAAATGAACTAAAAATATTTTAAAACTAATCCAAAATATATTTTTACATCATAAATAAATTAAAATAAAATATATTTATCAATAAAATTAGAATGTTTCATAATTAAATGAAAAATAAATTTTTTCAGAAAAAAAATAATTTTGTAAAAAAGATAATTATGATATATTGATATAAATATTGATACTCATTTCATCAAATAAAATTTTGAGAAGTTACAAAAAATAATTATAATATTCACTCCCAAAAAATTTATATTTGAATAATTAAATAGAGTTACTAAAAAACGTGTTTTATTTCATAAGAATTAACTATGGGTTTGAAATTTCAAAAATACATTTTTTGAAATCCCACATTGTAAAAACGGTTACTAAATTTACTTCCTAAAAGGAGAGAAAGGGAACTATGAAGGTCTTCTAAAATATGGCATAACGAGGTTTCCACATTGGAAAAAATGGTGTGAAGATAAAAACTTGATATGGAAAAAACCATATATTCCAAGCAGTTATGGAGAATTATAGGGAATATGGTCTTGTTAATGTTAACCAACACAAACCCATAAATATTTTTTGGGTTAAAAGGCCCTTGATTTCTCAGTAAGAAATGTCAATAGTTGCCATTTTTATTTTCAGATCCTTTTTCCTAGAGTTGCGTAATTATTTTATCATATATCCTAAATTAATAAAGAAATATACTTACAATTAGAAAGGATTTCATATTTTTATCAATTTTCATCACTGAATCATCTTTTTTCTTCAAACTATTAGTAATCAATATGATTTATTTTCAAATTTCAGAAGTAGAAGAATCAATATTGAGGGGTTCACACATTCCATAAATGGTTAATATTCTATTCCTAATATATTTAAAAAATAAACAAAAAAAATTTATGAAAAGATAAGATAATTCAGAAACTGAATAAACCTTCATATAAAGGAAAACTACATTAATTTCAAAATTTTAATTATAATACCCAAATTACAATGTAGATCATTCAATAAATTACTATACATAAAATTCCACAAAATTTTGTAGACTATGATTGAAACCTAAATATAAAAATACTTTTATCACATAGTCTTCTAAGATTTATTTAACATTTATTTTCAAATAACATCTGTCAATCTTAATATCTTATTCCTAAAATGTAAATTCCCTAGAAATATGATCCTTAATATTTGATTACCATTTCTATAAAGAACTTGAATCACCGTAAATTCATATTAAAATCATTTATGCTTCAGAAATAAAATTAAACATTTATTCCTATAATAAAATCATATAATATTATATTTACCTTGATCATATAAGTTTCCCTAAATAACATTAATCACATAATCACTAAATAACATTCAATATCATTTTTATCTATATAATAATGTATATTTTCCCAAAATGAACATAACTATTATCATCCAGATAGTTTAAATATATAAAAATAATTTAATTATTACCTTGAAAATTTGTATACTAGTTGTAGGCAGTGAACCGTTGTTTCCCTTCGATTTTTTATTCAAGACTCTAAGATATTCCAAATGCGACAGGCTATCACCCGGTATACAAGTTTTCCGTTTTAGAAAAATATATTAATATAATCTTAATAACCTTCCTATAAATTTAACAAACATCCTCAAAAACATCATTAATATATTAAAATTTAAGTAAATTTTTTAACATTGAAGGTTATATCATTCCATTCATTTTTTATCACTTAAAATGTAATTTCTTATAATTAAATCTAAATAAAAGATCATATAAACCCTAAATGTGATCCATAACTTTAAACTTATTCCTAAAAAATTAAAATATAATTATTCCTCAAATAACTTCTTCATGTGTTAATATTAAACTATACCTATACCTGAAAAATGAATTTCTCTAAAAATATCTATAGTCAAATTAAAATTTATAACATAAAACCTCAACAGGGGTGTCTAAGACATTAAACATATTATCAACCATAAAAAAATAAACCCATTATATTATCTATAACACTTATGATAACCTCATATGAAAACATCATAATATTTAAATTTATATAACCCCTGCTCTGATACCAACTATTACAGCATGTGATCCTCCATCCCAAATTAGATATTAAAAACATAAACCATAAATTATTGGATTTTATACGGGTAAATGTGACCCAATTTTAATCATCAAAAACACAAAACATCAAATTGAAATTTTATGTCACTTACATAACAAAAAATCTTTTAGTTTTAATGATTTATAGAATTAGGGAAAAATATTATTAACATGGTTTGATAAAAAACTTTTTCAAAAATATCAGGATCATCTCCCATTGTACCCATATTTTCATATTCTATGTTATTTCTAAAACATCTCCCATAAAATTCCTTACATATGATACCCTTATAAACACAAATCATGCTGAATCATTCTTCATGACCTATGGAAAAGGAAACATAAGAAAGAGTTACTTCATATGTTCCATAAGGGTAAGTATGGCCTCTATCAATTGATGATTAGATAAAATAATAAGGTAACCATAAGGGTAAAAGACCATAACCAAAACGTAAAAGCTTCATACCAAATATGAAAAATATCATAAACATTTATTATGGAATAAAACAGTGACATTTCAAAATACATGAATCATAAGAATGAGTAATCCTCAGAAATCAATCATGAACCATAAGTTCGTGTCTCAAATGTGTGTGGTTGTGGCACCATCATAAGAATAAAAACCATTTTATTTTTAAAGTTTAACCACCAAGACCATTTGATTGGGAATCAACATTAGTTATCTATTTTGGATTGATTACATCGACTTGTTTCCCAACACATATCAAGCACTACAACTTGTTTCACATAATGGATAAAGCACATTGACTTGGTTCCCATGAATATCTCATAAGATATAATACTTTATGCAATAAATTAAATGGATATTTAGGTCCCACTAGTCACATAATGAAAATCATATATATGTGAGAACCCTATCATAAATCATTTATCATTTGAAAACCAATGAAAATTGTTGGGTCTCAAAAAAAATCATCATAGAATAACACATCGAAATATGTTTCATACACATGTTTCGTGATTATATTAATCCATCTAAAGATTGAACATGGATGGTTTCCTTGGATCATAACCCCGCACTAATACGAAAAACACATTTAACAGTGCTTTAAATAATATTTATCAATTCATAAAATCACCACCAATATAAGTGATATTAAAATCCCACATCAATTATCAGTGGTAGATGAAACACTTATAAATTCCATTTAAGCTACTACACAACTGCATACCTACAGCAGCCACGTTACATCCCTCTAAAATCAACCCCAATTTGAATACATAAAATGGAATTTAATTATATAGTAAACCGTATTTCAATACAAATAAAACATTTTAATGTCATTTGAAATCAAAAAAAACTACACACTGAATAATTTCATTAATTTCATATTTAAAATTAACCAAAAAAATTATATCCCATATAAAAAATAAAAACTATAAGATTCTTTTCGATGATAAACCTCTGTATAAATGATAGTCCCTATAAGAAAACAATTTTTTATTTTAGTAACATTAAATACAAAATAAAAAAATTATAAATTAAATGATATATAATACCCAAGGATGAACTATGCTGATAATTACTATCACTAACTAGACTGGAAATCGTAGTAACCCAACCCCCAAACTGATTCTGACATGGCCCGAAGGTTATTCCTGATCCCCATGGGTTGGCGATGAGCACCTGGAATCATAAAAATTGATTTTGGGAATGATTTTTTAACAAAAACTTTAGAAGAATGATAACAAATCAGTGTGTATAAAAAATAAAATCTATTTGTATATGTGTACAATAAGTCAAAAAGGTATAAACAACCCAAAGTACTATAGAAATTTAATAGAAAACAAGAAGGGAAATAACCCAAGTCCCAAAGGATAAAACTCTCTAAGTCCACAAATCAAAAACTAAAACTACCTCCAAGTGTTGTATTACCCCTACTCAAATATTAAAAATTTAATCTACAAATAACTTAAGGAATAGGTATGGTGTGAGATTAATTCTTTGTAGGGTCTCACCAAGGATTCCATAATAAGATGATAATAATTAATTAACCAACTAAAGTGATTTAAAATTTCAACTAAAAATGGTTTTTCATTTTAAGAGAATATTTAAACAAATAATTATTTACATTTCAAATGATTTAAAAAGATTAAAAAATGGATTCAGAAAAAAAAATTATATAAAATAGTTTCTATAAATTCACTTGGCAAGAAAAATAGTTTAAAATCATTATAACACATTTATATCTCATATATAAACAAGCGAGAAACATCATTATATACCAAAAGGTATGACAGTTATAGATTATACGATACTCACACTCTCATGTGATAAACACCATTGTGTATACATGACCCTTGGTACTAGAAAGAGAGGACTCTTCCATGTCACACAATGGAATAAGATGTGTTAAAAATTATTTTCATAGTATTTTAAATCTCAATCTGGTGTTAGGGAATTATCATCCAAGTGTTTTTGTCACAAATAACCCACTAACTAACTAGGATTCCAAGTTCTCTAATAAAATCAATGATGCAAAATTTATTTTAAGAAACCTTAAAATACAATTAAATCTCATTCCCCCATTACAAAATTGTCAATTTTCCTTTTAAAAACCAAAATGAGTTCTTAATTAAAACATGTCTTTTCACAGATAAAACAACTGGGTTTCTATCAAAGACATTTTAAGTCATCTTCTCAAGTAATTATTGGAAATAAATTTCATAATTTAAATTTAACAATTTCAATTACAAAATTTTACATCAATTTCTCAAACACAACCCAATTCATTGGAATTGGTGGTTTTCACAATTTAATACTAGAAATTCAATTTCACATTCCAATCCCCAACTCCATGGAATTGGATTTTCAATAAACAATTTTAAATAAGTACAAGTAATCGAATCTAAATCTATCAATTGAATTTAAATCAATCAATTGGGGTTAATAAAACTTGGACATCACAATAGAACCACCTACCTTTCTTACGGAAGCACAAAGCCTACAACAGAACCCACCAACAAGAAAAAAGGCACATAAGATCTAGGAAATTAACCTAGAAAAAATATTTGACAACATGGATTTTAGATCCATAAATACCAAGATGATCTTTCAAACTCCAAGGAAGAAAAGTGAAAGATACAAAGAGACAATGAGAATTATTACCCAAATAATCACACTGCAACTGCAGCAATGGACAATCACTAATCAAAATGACCCGAAAGGGTTTGAAGGCTCCAAAATTGTCTTGGAATTTCACTTCGGTCAAGATAAATGAAAACTAAAGAGGTTTTAAAGAAAAATCAACCAATATGGTTGAAAAAAAAACTATCAAAATAGTACAAGACATGTAACCCAATTACACGTCTTGTAATTTTAAAAACCCATATTTTCTGAAAATCCATCACCTATCAAGAAAAATTGGATTTGTTTTTATTATAATTTACATATCATGTAATCGTATTAAATTATGTGTAAATACCCATTAAACTATAGAATAAGATACATTTTTATAATGAGAACCCAAAAAATATCTGTCTTCACCATTATAGGTATTCTCCCAACACCTTTTTGGCTCTACCCATAAATTGAAAAAGGAAAACCATGAAATGTTTAAAAACATACTAATCAGGAATATAATAGGATGTTACAATCTCCCCGCCATAAAAACATTCTGTCCCTAGAAATCCTATTAATAAGTTTCCATATCAAAAGGGTGAGGCCACTACACTGTCATCAGTTCCTTGCACTCCCATGTCTCATGAAATGAAAATTTGTGCTTCCATAGCAATTGGACCAAAGTTATATCCCTCCCACCAAGTACCTTGGTTTTAAAATCAACTATCCTAACTGTTTGTTCAGTCATGGATAAATTATGTTCAATCTCTAGATCACTCCATCTCAAAATATAAGATGGATCAGAAATATAATTTCATATCTGAGATATATGGAACATGTTATATATCTATTTCATCTACGGTGTAAGTTATAAATAGTATGAAACATTACCCACCTACTGAAAAACCACAAAACTCCCATAAAATGAGGAGAATGTTTAACTTCCCTCCCAATACTTTGATGGCCCAAAAATGGTGAATCTTTGAATAATACCTGGTCACTAGTGGAAAACACTAATGCCCTACGTTGACGATCAGAATAAGACTTATAACAGCTCTGTTCCACCAACATTATCTGAAGAATCAACTGAATCTTTTCTTTCACCTCTTGAACCAAGTATGGCCTAACCAAAGAAATTTCACTGATCTCTGACCAACACAACATATATCAATATGGATAACCCTAAAAGGCCCCAAAAGGATCCATTCTAATTGTAGAGTGCTTATTATTCTTATAAGGAAACTCAACCTTCCCCAAATGGTCATCCCAAGATCCTCTAATGTCGTGTACATAGGTTTGGGTCATATCATTAGGAATTTGTATAGATCTTTCTATCTGGATTTACAATTGCAAATGGTATTCTGTACTCAAACAAACATCATATCCCAATTCCTTCTGAATACATCTCAAAAAATAATAATTAAATCGAGGATCCCAATCAGAGACTATAGAATATAGACCCCCATGCAAACGAACAATCTATTTTACATAGAAATTTCCAAACTTCTCAACTTTTGTTGTATCATGGATGTGTATAAAGTGAGGCAATTTTTTCAGTTGATTAATCACAACCGATATCTCATTCTTGGTTCTCTAGGTACGTAGAAACCCAATTACAATGTCCAGAGAGATTTAATCCCACTTCAAAGTATGTACTGGAAGTGGATGAATAAAATTGATGGTTTTTTGTGTACATCCTTAACCCTTTGGCATATATAATAGAGATTGGAAAATTTAGAAATTCCATGTCTCATACATGACCACAAAAATTGAAACCACATTTCATAGAACATCTGACAGGTTCCTGGGTGCACTGCCCATTGGGAGTTATGGAAATCCCCCATAATAGATTTCCTTACGACTAACGGAACAATAATGTGATTCTGATATCATGTAATGTCCTCTTTGGATAAAAACTACCCAATAATTGTCTAACCAAAATAATGATAGTCTCTAAATCTACATAACTCATCATCAAGATTATGTTCTTGAAGAATAATATTAGGAAGATTGTATTTCAACTAAACATTGGCCAAAGAAAACTCAGCCCCTAATTCATGGTCTCTAGTTTGTAAATAATGCAAATAGATCCATCAAGTTCCACTCTTTTGAATATTCATTCACTTCTTGAGTTGGATGTTTCTAGTTTAAAGAATCTTTAATGAAATTCCCTTTCCTTGTGGTATAGGCTATGTCAAATTAGATGGATTATATGTATTCCCCATGATGCCTCTAGTAGAGATTCAAATATTTTTGACAGGGGATATAACTCAAGTTCATATAGTCTAAAAACATGGTAAACATTTCTCCATATAGGTAAGGCTTCCAACTCTTAGGTGTATGCATCACATATTCTACTTCAAGGTTATGGGTCATATAATTCTTCTCGTGTGTCCAAATCTGATGAGAGCCCTAAGAAACGACATGATTACACTTGAAAGTATTCAACCCAAACCTGAACCTAATGCATCATAGAAGGCCAAATTGCTATGTATGGACTTTAGAAGAGTCAACACCAGAATAGTATTAAAATTATGTTTCATACCAACAATATAATTCAGACATTTTTCATCCCAAGAAAACATTTATCCATGCTAATTGAGAAAGTTCATTAGAGAATCAAACTTTGATAATTTATTGAAGCACCAATGATAACTCATCTATACCCAAGAAGCTCTGAATCATGAAAATATTTTGTGGTTGTCACCATGTCATAATAGCCTTTACCTTAATAGGATCAACATATATCCCATGATCTGAAAAAACATGTCCTGAGAGTTTCACTTCTTCAATCATGAAATCACATTTGGAAATCATGGCATAATGTCAGTGATTTCTCAGAAAAATAAAAACTATTCATAGATGACGTACGTGATCCTCCTAGTACTTAGAGTAAAGAAGGATGTAATACAAAAATTCTAACAATAAGGCATCGAGGTAATTATAGAAAATCATGTCCATTAATTCCATAAAAACCAAAGGATAATTGGTTAGAATAAAGTGAATAATAAGGTACTCATAATGTCCATTTATGCTATGAAAGGTTGTTTTCTGAATGTTAGATTATTTTATCCTAAAGTAATGGTAACTAGATAAACGTTAAATATATGAGAACCACTTCACCCCTTTAAACTAATCAAATAGATCATCAATCCATCGAAACAGATACTTGTTCATTACTGTCACCCAATTGAGTTTTCGGTAATCAACACATTGGCGCAATGAACCCTCAATTTTCTTATCAAAGAGAACCAATGCCACCTAGGGTGACACACTCAGGTGTAAAAATCCTTTCACAATAAGATCATCCAACTGACCCTTCATAACATTTAAATCAACTAGTTCCATATGGAAAGAATAAATAGAAACATGTTGGCTTCTAGGCACTAAATTGATATAAAACATTACCTCCCATACCGATGGAAAACCAAAGAAGTCAGAGGAAGCACATTATGGTACACAATGATAATTAGAGAGAGATTAAATCTCAAAGATTCCCTCTCTAGATCATAATTTAACACTGATATTACTTTCCCTAACTCTGAATAAGAAACTTTGTCTCTACTCAACCTTAGGTCCCATTCTCGTTGAAAAACATGGAAAACACCACTTGGTTTAGTAAAGGATACCCATAAAAGAAAAAAATAAATCTAGGATTTGTTAAAAATGATCTAATTCATCCCAAATATAATTTCAAGTGGTTTCATGTTGAGAAATAGAAAACTCTAATAAATATCAACATTTGATAAGTATAAAGCATAAGAGGGACTACAGAGACCCTCCTCTATCTTCATTCCATAGGCTGTAATAATATCCATGACATAAGACAAAATCTCCATATGAAAATTTATAATATTAATAATATAGGTAGAAATAAAAGAATAAGATTCACCAATATCAAATAAAGAAGTCACTAATGATGAGTCTATAGTGATGGTACCTATAACGGTCACTATACCCGTATTCGCTTCCTCTAGAGACTCATCCACTGCATGAAGAATCTTATTTCTGGATGCATATGGATATAACCCCATTACTCATGAATCATGTGATTCTAACACAGTTTTAGTAGGTTATGGTGATCCCAAGACACTACATGGAGTGGAAAAGATCTAGAATAACTTATGAAAATTACATGGGCATTAATAGGAGCCAAAGATCTTGGTTGCCTCAATGCAGACCTTCTTTGATTTCCCAAGATTTCCACATTGGTATAAATTCAAAGGGATTCCTCCATGAATTATAAGAGTTTTAGAAAAACCCCTTTTTTCAAGAACCATAAGAGAATCCTCATGATTTATCTTTTCGTTAAAAGAACCCACACAACCACTAGGAAATAAATAAACTCCTGAAAAACCATCTTGAATGCCAGGTCCATTTTGACCATCAATGTTCTATCCACCACATCATCATAAGAAAGATAATTTAGTAAGAAGACATGATAATTAATATCATATCAAAAATGCAACATGAACCATTGAACCTTCATCTAAAAATTTGATAATATCTTTTGTGTGAAATTCACAAGATCAAAAAAAATGGTTTTCATACTATATCATGGTTCTGTTAGATTTCTCAAGTTTGAAAGACTCTATAGACATGGCCAACAAAATTGATTCTGGATAGAACTATTATATGAGAAGAACTTTGAAGTCTTTACACTCTAAGTGCTCATGATTCATCATTGTTACCAAAGTTTCCACCCATATTCTACTCAGTTCCTCTAGTACAAAGGTGGCATACTTCACCTTGATTTCATCAAGTTTATTTAAGAACCCAATTAGATGCTCAATCATTCTCAACTATTCCAAAACCTCTTGAGGATTATTTTATCCATTTAACACTGGTGTCTTCTGCTGATGGAATTCCTGATAACTATTCCAAATATTATCCTTTAGAATTTCAACAGCTAGGGACTGAACATGAACCAGTGCTAGTGAATTCCACATAGCATGGATATTACGCACAATCACCTCAACTATATCCAGGTCTATAAGAGGATTTTATCATTTAAGTTTAGTAGAAGCTTCCTTTTGGATCGGATTTTCATATCCTCTTTGAGAAATGATACTATACAACATTAACATATAATAAGGAGGAAAACGGATTAATACTCAAATAGAAAAACTAAATAAATTAATCCTAACATATAAGAACACAAGATTTGGATTTCAATTAGTCTAAATCAATGCTATAGAAATGACTAAAACTAATACTAAATACATCTTTCCCAAACCACCCCTGGTGACCTAAGTTTCGTTACGATGAGATATGGTCACACACTAAATCATAACTTAATGTTATGTCCTAACAAGATTACACAAATGAATATTAATTTAAATATAAGGGGCTTAACCTAGATCTCTTATAAAACTTTTCACAATCCATTCATGGTAAACTGGTAATCCAACACCTGAATTGATCCTTACATAGACCAGAGGCCATTCACGATCCCCACGTGTTGGAAACTAGCACCTTGAATCATACAAAATGACAGTGGGAATGATTTTTCCACAAAAAATGAGGAAACAAGATGAAACATCAGTATTCATTCAAGTGAAACTCCACTAGGAGAAGTGTACTATAAGTCAAATAAGTATAAACAAACAAAATTACTACAATAAAGTACTAGAAAAAAAGAAGGTTAATAACCTAATTACCAATGGAAGCAACACTGCATGTCTACAAATCAAAAGATGGAACTTCCTTAAAATAGTGTTTTACCCCTGCTCGAACATGGAAGAAGATAATATGCAAACACTCGAAGGCACATGTAGGGTGTGAAAAAAAATCCCACTACAGTCTCACCAAGTATTCAATAATAATATGACAACAATTAATTAACCAATTAAATTGCCTTTAATTTTCAAATAAATGTGATTGGAATTTCAAGAGAATATTTAAACAAATCATTCTTTACATTTAAAATGATGGAAATACAATAAAAAATGGCATTGAAAACAAGTTATTCAAAATAGTTTATATAAATTCTCTAAGAATGTAAGACAAGTTAAAATCTGTTGGGCACATTTATATCTCATATATAAAAAAGTGAGCAACATGGTCATCTCCCAAAATGTACTATATTTTTGGGTTATAGTATTCTCACACTCTCAAGTGATAAACCACAATGTGTACTGATAAGTGTATTTAATTCATATATGTTATGATGTTCTAATGTATTAATTTCTGAAATTAATTGTATATTCTAGCTATTTTTGGAATGATTTTACTTTTTTATGATTTTTTGTATGAAACAAATGATTTGTAAAAAATTAATGAGAAAAGATTTTTTAAGAAAAAATACACTTTTCACCATGAGGGAAGAAAAGTGGAGCGACACTGGTTTTTTAAAGATGAAGAAGATCTAGAAAGTGGAGAAAAACTATTACATGTTATGTTTCCTTATTACACATCATGACTTCATCAAGAGGAAACCCACTTTGAGAACCAGTTGTGACTGTAGTACACACTGTGAAATATAGTTACACATTTTGTAACCACATTACACTACGTGACATTTTTTGAGATTTTTTTGGGGAATAAATATGTTGAGATTAAGTGGATGTGAATATTTAAAGATTACATGTCATGAGTATTTATTTCACATCATGAAATGAGTCAATGATTCAAATTTTTATATCAGATTCATGCAAATTTAGAAATCAGGGAGTTAAACACAGATCTGGATTACACAACATGTAATGACATTACATGTCGTGAAAATCCTTGGGAAGGTCCCATTAAAAGACTATAAATAGAGTCCCTCAATAGAACCATTTTAGATTTCTAGAAATATCTCGATGAGGGAAACCTGCTGGGAGACATTCCCACCTACTTCCGCCACATTGTTTATAATTTTTCTTTATTATTTTTCTACACTATCTCGTGGTTAGCATGAGAAGGTGATTAATTTATGTTAGAGCATGTGTGATGATGGGGTATTAAATGTATGATGTATTTTATATTTTAATTCAATTTATGTTGGGATTTCATATTTCTTCTTTAATTATATCCTTTTCTTGATTTCTTTTTGCATGACCATTATGAGTGGGGTTAAGGAATGGGTTTAAATTTTTTATTTATTTGAGCATGGAAATTTCAAAAGTGGATTGAATGAGTTTATTTAATATGGGATCTAAGGATTAGACTTCCACTATGACCAATGGGTTTTTCCTTCCACTATGTTTAAATAAGGTTTCAGGTTACCCATCCATTATAATATAAAGTACCAGAACATGAGAAAAAGAGACCTCAAGATGGAGAATGTTTTTCAAGACCATTTTACTTTCTAGTAACCAATTCTGAAAAATGGATAATTCTTAATTATTTATTTTATACCTTTTCATCCCATGAACCTCGATTAATTTCTTCTCAGAACCGATTTTATATTTTCTTCTCCCACCGTCTTCACCAAACCAGCTCTCAGTAGTTTAAAATTGTTTTCTTAAAATAAAAAATTGTTTAGGATTATTTTATTTATTTTGAATTTTCTCCAACCCTACCTCTGCGGGTTCAACCTCTGACTTATAATTATTATACTACCCTATAGCTTAGTGGTTTTTTTGTTTTGTGTTTTAAATTTCTAAATTAGGTAACCTAGTGGGAATTAACAATTCTCATAGGGCTATCAATTTTTGGTGCTATTTCTAGGGATATGAGTGGATAATTTATTAGTTAAATAATTTATACAAACTCTTTTCCCATATATTCTGTATACTGATTTTTAGCATAATATTTTTATTATTATTTTTTACTAGAATAGGTATTTTTTGTTATGATGGAAGAACTATGGAGAAAAAGACTACTAAAGAGTGGTTTTCCTTCCTACTAGATTATATGGCACAACAACTCATTGAAGTTAATGTAATGAATAGTCAACTATATGAGTTCCTGCAAATGTACCCAAGAACTCGATGCATAACACCCCATAGCCTAGAGCCAGAATTATATGAGGATCATCATTACAAAATCATGGAAAATAAATCTGATGTAAGTACCACTTCCAATTCTGATTTCCATTAAAACTGTGATACCCTTGATTTTTCAGGGTCAGAATAAAATGAAGAGGGTGACCTTGCTAAAAAACATGAATTCTCTAAATCACATTTCAGAAAAAAAAAAATCACAAGAAGAAGGATAACAAGAATATGATATTGAAGAAAAATGAAGCATGGCTTCTTAGATGCTACAAACCCTCCTTGAAAAAATGGGACCACGGCTGAAGGAATATGATGATGATGATGATGATGAGGTATACCATGAAGAGGAACATATGGATAACATATTTATTAGAAATTTTCTAAAAAATATATGTGTTCTGGAAGAAAAATAAGAAGTAGAACCAGTTACACCTTGCACTGACTACTCATAGGAACAAAAAAAGAAGCAGTAATAGAATAAATTAAGGAGATGATTGCGGAAAAAGAATAAATCATTAAAGGAATTCAACACATGTAACCAGTAGTTAAAGAAGAGTAGTTGTACTGAGTCTTTATAGTTGTCATGATCTTATTGGTGATTCTCATACTATTTATACTCTGGTCACCACCTCCAAGATCCATGCCAAATCTAGTGAGGAGAAGTCAATATTTGTTGTGAGGATCTCAAAACTAGAATTGGGTGAACATAAGACGGTTAGTTTTATACCACACTCAGATCATTTAATTCAGGTATGGTCGAGCTAAATGACTGTTAAAAAATAAAATCTACCAGGAAACCTGATTTTTACTGAGTAATCCTAATTTATATTTGTCTCTTTATTAGAATTTAATTTTATAATTTAATTTTTATACCTTTCTCTTTTCAAGCATATAGAAAGGGTGTGTACTTTCACTTTTTTATATTATTTTTCAGGTCTATCAAAGGCACATGTAGGGAGTGAAAAGTAGTAGCAAGTAGAATTAAAAAGATACTACAGGAAAATTACACACTGTAAAGGGAAATTACATATCATGAAATGGTTTTGACATAACCTATACAGTCCATGTTTCAAGCATTAATTTTAAAGTTAAGTGTATTAATTCTACATTTTTCTACTATATTCCCCAAATTTTAATTATTTTAGGGATTTAATTTCCAAATAGATGCCTACACTTGATTCTTTCTCTACTCAAGTGAACTAGGAGACATAAGCTGTCTACAATATTTGTTATGCCATGTATTTAAATTTCTTTATCAATAAATTTGAATGAGAAAAATGGGGAAAATAATTAATAGAGATAAGAAGTTTGATTAGGATTTGTAAAATCATGATTTAGGGGAGCATGTTGATCATTGTAAATGAGATTGTTCTAAGAATTGGCCATGTTTTTCATTTCATTATGTATGCACTAATTGACTTAATTATTCGTATGCATTTCCATGAGTGATTATCCCAACTGTTTGTCTCATTCCTAAGAAATCCACTGAGCTAATATTTTATATTCTTTCTATAGAATATTTCTTGAGAAACTCAATAATATTTTATCATAAAAATTGAATTACATCTTATCAAAGGTATGATTGAACATAATATATTTCTAAATGTTTGAGGCATTGTTTTTACTAAACCCTTATCCTATGACCCACCCTATATTAATCCATTTTTAGGCCCGTAGAATCCATGAATTTCCTTGTTAATAAATGAGCCATGTTACAATCCTATTTAATCTATTCATACCTTCCTCTAAATTTTTTTCATGGAATTTAAAATAATAGGTGGGGGAGGAACATTATATGGTGTATTGTTATATACTTCATTGTGGATATTTTGTTGGTATGTTTTTCATTATGTTATAGGAGAGAGGACATGATATCTTTCATTGTATTTTACTTTTCACCTCTATTTCTAAAAAAACATATGAAAAAAATGGGTTGTGTTTTGGGAGGATCAAAAATCACCATTTTCCAGACTGATGATTTTTTATCATATGTGGTTATATGAAAGATGTGATATTTTTCCAAATAATAACTTTTGAAAAAGAAATAGAAAATATTAAAAGAAATAAAATAAATAGAGTTGGATTCATTCATTGTTCTAACATGTATCATGGGCCCAATTTGAGATCTTTGGGGGAAGAGAGAGATGAAATTGGTAAAGGGAGACAATAATTAAGCTAATATTTTGTTATAATGAAAAGTAATTTAGAGTAAAACTATAGGGACTCAGCCTTAAACCTTAATTAATATTGAATTAAATGAATAATTCACATTGCGGATCTTTTCAGGTTTAGGGTTATAGAGAATTAGGACATAACTATTACATCTCAAAATATTACAAAGTAGAAACTTCTACATAGTTTTATTTTTTATTACAAAACATGAACTCTTAAATAAAGAGTTTTGTCTAGTTCCATCTTTAAGACAGCATGAATTTTCCTTGATCCCATCCTTGAACCTATTCCACATTATGTCCTGTGAAAAATATTTCAAAAAAAACTTGGCATGAGCATAAAAAGCTCAGAAAGGGATACACAAAGAAGGAAAACTCTTAGTTTTTCAAAACAACAAGTAAACCATAAATACTTTATAAAAGTAATATTTTTCACCATTATGAAGTAGTAAATACTCTTAACTGAATAAAATATCATTACTTACCCTTTTTTAACCAAAATATTACCATTAAACCCATATAAAGAACACATAACATATAAAGGTAACTTGGGACATAAACATACTTAAATGGAATAACCATACAGTCGACTTCCACACATATCACTAAATGGAATAGCCATACGGCTGACTTTCATACCCAATGCATTGGAGGTTGTAACGTAACCACCCGTCGTGGTATTCATGGGACCACCCTTCATTTGGTTTATCACGTAACCACCCATCAAATATCCAAGTACCATTATAAAATCATAACACATAAAACAATTATAAAGGATAGAAAAGCCTTCCACATTTCAATCACAATATATCACTTAAATATATTGACATAACAAATACATTTTCAATACCAAAAGACATAAAAGATTATATGGTATTTATTTACTTTTAAAAACATTATGGCTTGTTGAGGAAGCCAAGGATCAAATAATACTCGTGGCGGTGGAAAGGTCATTGTCACCACGTACATTAAAAAGAAACATAATTTTTTTCATTTATTAAAAAACTTTGTATATAATAGATTATTTTGAATAAAAGTAAAATTCAAATGGGTTTATACACCTTATAAAATAAAGTCTTGTATTAGAACAAAATATGCCTCAATGAAAGGATATTGAGACGAAGTCCCTTACCTCGTTTCCAACTTGACTCGATCGCTCTTTAATGTCCTTAATAATAAACTAGAATTAATTTGAACTTTCTTAAGAACCTTTTCCAAGCATATTATTCCTTTTATATCACTTATTTCATTGTTATAAACATTATGTAATCATTTAAGTTAATAATGTTTGTTTTGTCGATATTTGGTACTTAAGTCAAAAATAGACTTCTTACAATTACATGTTGTTCATGTGGTCAAGGGTTCATTATATCTAGAATGATATTCATGATTTGGATATCATATATATCATATATATCCATAATATACATTTACTTATAATATTACAAAACATTTAGAGGTAAGAAATGAAATGCACCGTTCATGGAGACGGTAAGCCGTATGTACGCATGAAGGCTACCTTCATTTCTATTTCGTATTAAAGGAATTAAAACTAAATGAGAAAAATATATATTATAATTCTAGTATAATATATATGTTATATATTTTACATAAGTTCATTAATTACATTCTTTATAAATTCCATGTTTGGTGTGAACGAGTCACATAACTTGAGGGGGCGGTAGTCCACACTTCCTCAGATGAAATTATCGCATTTCCACAGCATAAAAATCATAAAGGTATGTTTTAAATATAAAATAAAGAAGCATAGAGAGGGAATAAATATATTATATATAATATATAAATACAGTGACATCATAATGGCCACCATGAAAGGTGTTAAGAGAAGATTTAACAATCATCGTTTTGTGAGACAGTAATTCGCCATCCAGAGAAACAGTATGTTCTTTAACCATTAGACAGAGGTGTGTGTAAGTGTAGCTCAAATACTTCTTATAAAAACATCCTAGTATATTGAATATACTGGTTTTTTTAAAAAATAAGGGAATAAAAATAGTTTAGGGGGTTGGAGAAGAAAAATAAAACAAAATGACATAAGAGAAGACATTACCTTTAAATCGGGTAACTCCCTTTGGTTTGAACCAAAAGGGTTTCTTGAAGAGCTTTATGCCTAAGGATAGGCTTCTAGGATGAGGAGAGGGATGTGGAGAGATTAAATGAGCAGAGTTTGGTCGAGCCAAAGGCTTGAGAGGTGTGGGTAAGGGGGTAGAGTTGGGGGCCTTTTATAAGAGGGAGGAGGGGCACTCTTGGAATGTTATAAAATGTTACTTTATTATAAAATGCTTTTCCGATTTTAAAGGTTCCAAAAAGATATATTTCGAGGCTAAAGTGATAAGGATTCCAAATCCACCCATCCAATAGGTTTTTGAAAAATGTAAGTCTTATATTTTACCTTATCTTTTCATTTTATTTAAATCATTCATTAATGAGGTAATCGCTCCATCATCATGGTGTCATAAATAAATTTATTTTTTTAATGTCTAAAAATTATAAAACAAATATCATGATTTAGGTTTCAAATGAATATTTATAGTCAAAAATTTTACTTGTATAACCCCATGTAAAAAATTTTTAGTAAAACAATACATGTTTCTGACATTTTTATTTTAACTTTAAATAAAAAGTTATTAATGTCATTTTCTTACCCAAGTGGCTCTATGGAGTCCCCAAGTTGACCCATTGATTGTCTTGGTTGGCCATGACTCATCAAATAAGAGTAGGACATGTGTCAAGGTAATTTCATATTATTATAACATTATTTTTACCTTAAATTACACTAATTACTTTTAATCATGATTAATAAAACTTAAAAGTTACTATTCACCAAAAACAAATTATTTTCATCCCATTGAACCACATTTTACTTACTAATGACAACCATGTATGTCGGATTTTTGAAATTCAATTTATATCAAAAGATTGACACTAGTTTAAGTCCAATTTCAAAAGTGAAATTAATTCCAACGACCACCATTGGATTAAATGGTAAAAATATATTCTAATTGAACATTAAAACTAATTCAAAAGATAATCTAATAATATAAATAAATTAGATTAAAAAGCGGTTTTTAATTAAAATACAACATTTTTCACTTATTCATTAAAAATGAACTTTATCAGAAAAATAACAAAAACATACACAAAGTAAATTTTGATGTCCCGATTCTAAAGAAGGATTTCATTTGGTCCAATAGAATGTATAAGAGTGACCAAAACTATTTTTAAAGAGGGTTCTCCATCAAAAGGAGATAAATCGACATTTTAGTGAATATTAGAGTATTTATGCTTAAAATTGAATTCTTTTCTTATTTTAAGCCTTTATCTTTTATTGGATAAATGTAAAACCATTTAACAAACATATATAATCATATTTTAGTTATTTCTATTCATTCCCTCCAATATAATAGCTATGTGTTAACTACCATTTAAAATAATATTATTATATTATTAGTGTGCAACGTAAGATTTCAAAAAAACATGTTGTTGCGTATCGGGTACGCTATCAAACATAGAAACCCCGTTAAAGTAAAATTAATATTTAATTCACAAATATTAATAAATATTAAAATGTATTATTATTTATTTACATGGGATGTCAAATCCTTCTTCCCTTTTGGGAATTGTGTCCTCGCAATTTTATTCACTTGTCAAAATAAGTTGGGGTATTTATCCCTCATACCATTTTCAGATTCCCACGTTGCCTCTTCAACCATATGGTTTTTCCATAAAACCTTCACCTGATAAATTACCTTATTTTGCAACACTTTCTCTCTTTGGTCAAGTATCTGGACTGGTTGTTCTTCATAAGAGAGATTCTCTTCCAAATGAACTACCTTCAAGCTCATAACATGAGATGGATCTGGCATATACTATCTCAACATCGAAACATGAAAAACATTGTGTACCTGGAACAAACTTAGAGGAAATTCCACTCTGTATGCAACTTATCTAACTTTCTCCATGATTTCATAAGGTCCAATTAACCTCGGACTTAACTTTCCCTTCTTACCAAAACAAAACACACTTTTTCATGTGGAAACTTTGAGAAAGACATGATCACCAACCTCGATAGATAGATCCTTCCTCCGGTTATCTGCATAACTTTTCTACCTGCTCTGAGCTGTTCTCATGTTTTTCTGAATAAACTAGACTTTTTATTCCATATCTTCTACCAATTCTGGTCCCATCAGCTTCCTTTCCCCTACTTCATCCCAAAAAGTTGCAGTTCGACACCGTTTACCATATAAAGCTTCAAACGGAGCCATCTGTATACTGGAATGAAAACTGTTGTTATAAGAAAATTCAACCAAAGAAATATGTTGGTCCCAACTTCCCGGGTAATCCATCGTGCAAGCACGTAATATATCCTCCATTTTCTAAATTGTTCATTCTGACTGCCCATCTGATTGCGGATAAAAAGATGTACTAAAATTTAATTCAGTAACCAACGACTTCTGAAGGCCTTTCCAAAAGTTAGAAGTAAACCTGGGATCACGATCAAATACAATGGAGAGGGGAACTCCATGAAACCTGACTATCTCTTTAACATACAACCAAGAAAGTTTATCTAGAGACAATTTATCTCGAATAGGATGGAAATTAACAGATTTAGTCAATCGATCAACTATGACTCAGATTGCATTATAACCTCGAGATGTCTTTGGTAATCCCACAATGATGTCCATGGATATATTTTCCCATTTCCACTCTCGCCCCGGTAATGACTGAAGCATCCATTTTGGTAACTTCCACACTACATTAACCTGCTGACAAGTCAAACACTTCACAGTAAAATCATCAATATCTCTTTTCATTCCATCCCACCAGTAATACTCCCGTAGATCTCTTTACATATTAGTACTACCAGGATGAACTGAAAACGGGGAACTATGAGCCTCACATAACAACTCATTCTTCAACTGTGAATCACAAGGCACACATAATCTCTTCCCAAACTTCAAAACACAATCATTATCAATGTTAAATTCAGGAAACTTACCCTTCTGGACCATCTCTACCTTTTTCTGCAACCCACTATCTTTCTTAGGCACTTGCTTAATTCTGTCTGATAGAGACGATCTCACTAACACCTGAAACAAAACAGAAGAACTTCCTGCACCAACAACTTCTATGACAAAGTTCATCAAATCAAAAACCAAAGGATCTCATTCCAAATGTATCATGGTTAATGAAGCATTACTTTTTCGACTCAAAGCATCAGCCACTTTACTTGCTTTTCCCGAATGGTAATGAATTGTACAATCATAATCCTTGATTAATTCCATCCATCTCCTCTATCTCATATTCAATTCTTTCTGAGTAAAAATATACTTTAAATTTTTTTTATCGGAATATATTTCACACTTTACTCCATAAAAATGATGCCTCCAAATTTTTTGAGAAAAAAACAATAGAAGCTAATTCCAAATCATGTGTAGGGTAATTTAACTCATGAGTTTTCAATTGACGTGAAGCATAAGCAATTACCTGATCATTCTGCATAAGGACACAACCAAGTCCCTTCAACGAAGCATCACTGTAGATAACAAACTCACCATTTCTGGAAGGAAGTTCCAAAATTAGAGCATTCACCAATATTCTTTTCAATTTATGAAAACAATAATCACATTCTTTTGTCCAGATGAACTTAACACCTTTTCGAGTTAACTTAGTCATCGGACTAGATATCTATGAAAAAATTTCAACAAACCTCTGTTAATAACCTACCAAACCAAGAAAACTATGGATCTCAGTTATATTTGTAGGTCTTGGCCATTCTTCGACAACTTTGGTTTTAGCGGGATCAACAGTTATGCCATTTTTTGAAATAATGTGAACAAGGAAAGAAATTTGTTATAACTAAAACTCACACTTGCTTAATTTTCCATACAATTTATTTTCTTTTAAGGTTTGCAAGATAACCCTTAAATGAATTTCATGCTCCTCTTTACTTTTATAAAATAAAAAAATATCATCAATGAAAACAACCACAAACTTATCAAAGAACTCATGGAAAATTCTATTCATAAGGTCCATGAATGCAGCAGGTGCATTGGTTAACCCAAAAGGCATAACTAAAAATTCATAATGGTCATTTCTAGTATGAAATAGTCTTCAGAACTTCTTCTTATTTTACTTTCAACTGAGGGTACCCTGACCTCAAGTCAATATTCGAAAAATACTGAGCTCCCTGGAGCTAATCAAATAAATCATCGATATGAGGCAAAGGATACTTGTTCTTAACAGTGATGTTATTCAATGCTCTATAATCAATGCAAAGTCTCATTGAACCATCTTTCCTTTTAGCAAACAAGACATGAGCACCCCATGGTGATGTGCTAGGTCGAATGAAACTTTTATCTAATAACTCCTGCAATTGCTTCTTTAACTCTAAAAGTTCAACTTGAGCCATTCGATAAGGGGGTTTTGAAATTGGCTTAGAATCAAGAACTAAGTCAACAGTAAATTCAACTTCCCGATCATGTATAATACCAGGCAACTCATCAGGAAAAACATAAAGATATTCATTTACCACTGGCACATCATTAATCTGAATATTTCCTTTATTTTCAACAATATGTGAAAGGTAACATTCATTCCCATATTTTACTAGTTTCTCAAATTCCTGATATGTTATCAAAATCAAGGGATAATTATTGTACACAAACAGAAAATATTTCTGAAAATAAACCTCTTTAGCTCTGCAGTCAATCTTAGCATGATAAACAGAAATCCAATCCATGCCCAAAATAACAACAAAATATACTAGTGGAAAAACAATAAGGTTAGCAGGTAGATTCTTTCCACACACAAGGATATGAAGGTTCTTATAATTTGTTTTTGTCTCAATGTTTCCTCTGGGTGTTTTTACAATAAGTTCAGGATTCATATCTTGATATGGAATTCCCAATTTACTAGAAAACTTCTCATAAATGAAAGAATATGTAGACCCAGAATCAAACAACACATTGGCATAATCTGAACAAACAAACAGTGTACTTGATACTACTTCATTCGATGGCCCATCATCTGCTGAAGTAGTTGAAAAGGATTTCACCACCCCTTTCTGCTTGTAGTCTGGCTGCTTTCCCTCAGTTGAGTTCTTTGTTAGACACTCATTTTCATAATGACCCATTTTGTTGCACTTAAAACATCTTACCGCTGGCTTTTCATTGCATGCTTGATCATCTTTCTTACAGTTACGAGAAATATGACTATACTTACCACACCGAAAGCACTTTCCAAACTTCGATAAGCATTCTCCAGGATGCATTTTACCACACTTCTCGCAGGATGGATATTTGGTTTTCTTACCTCTTAGCTTCTTTGATGAATTCTTTCCTTTTGCCTACCAATTGGACCTCTTATTATGTTGTTTTTCAAAGAACAATTGATCATCAGCAATCTCCATTTTCACCTTCTCCGCACATCAAACAAGATTTTAAAAACTTTTGAACTCACGAGAAGCTAAAGCCCTTTGATACTTTGGCTTTAACCCTGAGTAAAAATGGTTGATTTTATATCTCGTATGAAATTTGGAGCATACCTTTCCATTCAAGTGAACTTTTCTTCATAAGCAGCCACTAAGTCATCCTCCTGCCTCAATTCTATGAATTGTTTTTCCATCCTAAGATGAACCACCTTAGGAAAATATTTCTCAAGAAACATACCTTTGAATTCATCCCAATAAAGATCCTAAATCTCATCATTATACCTGATATTTTTCACCATCGACCACCACTGATCAGCTTCACCTTCAAAACGGTAAACAACAAGACTAACCTTTTGATGTTCTGAACACCCCATGACATCAAAAATATTCTCCAATTCTTTAATCTGTACTTCTGCTAGCACAGGGTCAGATGATCCTATGAATAATGGGTGATGTTGCCTCATGAAATGTTCCACCACTAACATGTTCCTATACGGTAGATCTGGATGATCCCATGCGTTGATACCACCACCATTTATATCCTGAGTCAACTATGCCATCTCTTCAACAAAATGTTCAGTTCCAAATCCGACCATCTCAGGTTGCTGATTTTGAAGGTTGTCTTCCTCCTGATGTCGTCCCAACATAGCTCCCCTATTTCCTCTATGGAAAACCATTCTGAACACAGAAATATCTTAGGCTAAGCAACATGGTAATCTTTAAATGCTATAGCATTTCAATCATACCATAAATTAATTTATGGACATAAATTTAACAATTTCTCTAACTCCTAAAGTTGTCTAAACCGACCTTTGATACCAACTATAAGGACCCAACCTTAAACCTTGCTTAATATTGAATTAAATAAATAATTCACATTGAGGATCTTTTCAGGTTTAGAGTTTTAGAGAATTAGGACATAACTATTACATCTCAAAATATTAAAAAGTATACACTTCTACATAGTTTCATTTTTTTTTATTACAAAACATGAACTCTTAAAAAAAAGAGTCATGTCTAGTTCCATGTTTAAGATATCATGACTTTTCCTTGATCTCATCCTTGACCCTATTCCACATTATTTCTGGTGAAAAACATTTCAAAAAAACTTGGGATGAGCATAAAAAGCTCAGTAAGGGATACACAAAGAAGTAAAACTTTTATTTTTTCAAAACAACAAGTAAACCATGAATACATTACCAAAGTAATACTTTTCACATTTATGAAGTAGTAAATACTCTTCACTGAATAAAAGATCATTACTTACCCTTTTGTAACCAAAATATTACCATAAAACCCATATAAAGAACACATAACATATAACGGTAACATGGGACATAAACATACTTAAATGGAATAACCATACGGTCGATTTCCACACATATCACTAAATGGAATAGTTATACGGCCGAATTCAATACCCAATGCATTGGAGGTTATAACATAACAGCTCATCTTGGTATTCATGGCACCACCTGTCATTTGGTTTATCACGTAACCACGTGTCAAATGTCTAAGTACCATTATAAAATCATAACACATAAAACAATTATAAAGGAAGAAAACATTTCAACATTTCAATCACAATAAATCACTAAAATAAATTGACATAACAAATCCATTTTCAATACCAAAATACATAAAAGATTATATGGTATTTATTTACTTTTAAAAACATTACGGCTTGTTGAGGAAGCCAAAGATCAAATAATACTTGCGGCGGTGGAAAGGTCATTGTCACCGTGTACGTTAAAAAGAAACATACTTTTTTTCATTTAGTAAAAATAATCATATAGAAAAGATTCCTTTTGAATAAAAGTAAAATTTAAAGGGGTTTATATACTGTATAAAAGAAAGTCTTGTATTAGAACAAAATATGCCTCAATGAAAGGAGATTGAGACGAAGTCCCTTACCTCATGTCCGACTTGACCCGATCGCTCTCTAATCTCCTAAATAATAAACTAGTGTTAATTTTTACTTTCTTAAGAACATTTTTCAACCTTATTATTCCTTTTATATCACTTATTTCCATGTTATAAACATTATTTAATTATTTAATTTAATAATGTTCATTTTTTTGATATTTGGTACTTAAGTCAAAAATGGACTTCTTACAATTACTTGTTGTTCATGTGGTAAAAGGTTCATTATATCCAGAATGATATTAATGATTTGGATATCATATATATCATATATATCAATCATTTACATGTATTTATAATAGTACATAACATTTAGAGGTAAGAAATGAAATGCACCGTTCATGGAGATGGTAAGCCGTACATACGCATGAATGCTACTTTCATTTCTATTTCGTATTAAAGGAATTAAAACAAAATGAGAAAAATATATATTATAATTCCATTATAATATATAAGTTATATATTTAACATAATTTCATTAATTACATTCTTTATAAATTCCATGTTTGGCATGAACGAGTCGCATCACTTGAGGGGGCGGTATTCCACATTTCCTCAGATGAAATTATCGCATTTGCACAACATGAAAAGCATAAAGGTATGTTTTAAATAAAAAATACAGAAGAATATGGAGGGAATAAATATATTATATATCATATATAAATAAATTTACATCATAATGACCACCATTAAATGTGTTAAGAGAAGATTGAACAATCATCGTTTCGTGAGGCAGTAATTCGCCATCCATAGAAACAGTATGTTCTTTAACCATTAGACGGAGGTGTGTGTAAGTGTAGCTAGAATAATTATCATATAAACATCCTAGTATATTTAATATATTGGTGTTATTACAAATTAAAGGAATAAAAATAGTTTAGGGGGTTGGAGAAGAAAAATAAAACAAAATGACATAAGAGAAGACAATACCTTTAAATCGGGTAACTCCCTTTGGTTTGAACCAAAAGGGTTTCTTGAAGAGCTTTCTGCCTAAGGTAAGGCTTCTAGGATGAGGATAGGGATGTGGAGAGATACAATGAGCATATTTTGGTCAATCCAAAGTCTTGAGAGGTGGGGTATGGGGGTAGAGGTGGGGGCCCTTTATAAGAGGGAGGAGGGGCACTCTTGGAATGTTATAAAATGATACTTTATTATAAAATAATTTTTTGTATTTTAAAGGTCCTAAAAAGATATATTTCAAGTATAAGGTGATAAGGGTTCAAAATCCACCAATTAAATAGGTTTTTGAAAAGTGTATTTTGTATATTTTACCTCATCTTTTCATTTCATTTAAATCGTTCATTAATGAGGTAATCGCTGCATCATCATGGTGTCATAAATAAATTTATTTATTTAATGTCTAAAAATTATAAAAAAATATCATGATTTAGGAAAAAAATTTAGCTTTATAATGAATATTTATAGTCAAAAATATGACCTGTATAACCCCATGTAAAAATTGTTTTATTAAAACAATACATGTTTGTGAAATTTTTATTTTAACTTTAAATAAAAAGTTATTAATGTCATTTTCTTACCCAAGTGGCTCCATGGGGTCCCCAAGTTGAAACATAGATTGTCTTGGTCAGACATGAATCATCCAATAAGAGTGGGACATGTTTCAAGGTAATTTCATATTATTATAACATTATTTTTACCTTAAATTACACTAATTACCTTTAATCGCGATTAATAAAACATAAAAGTTACTATTCACCAAAAAAATATTTTCATCCCATTGAACCAAATTTTACATACCAATGAAAACCATGTATTTAGGATTTTTGAAATTCAATTCATAGAAGTGGTAAAGTTTCATTTAAATGAAAAATCATTTTTTTAACTACCGCTTAGTGGTTTCACTAATAATCAAAAATTGAAGTTTTTTAGAAAAATACAAAAAATTCACCCTAAGCTATATTTGATATTATGAATTCAAAAATGATGTCTATTTTATAAAATTAAAAACATGAATGTTGCATTAAATAATTTAATAATTAATTCCCGTTGTCCAAACAAATAGCTTGTTTTTAAGAAACAATATATATCAAAAGATTAACACTAGTTTAAGTCCAATTTCGAAGTGAAATTAATTCCAATGACCACCATTGGATTAAATGGTAAAAAATATATTCTAATTTCACTTTAAAACCAATTCAAAAGATAATTTAATCATATAAATAAATTATATTAAAAGGAGGTTTTGAATTAAAATACATCATTTTTCACTTATTCATTAAAAATGAACTTTATCTGAAAAATAAAAAAAACATACACAAAGTAAATTTTTATGTCCCGATTCTAAATAAGGATTTAATTTGGTCAAATAGAATGTATAAGAGTTACTAAACATATTTTTAAAGAGGGTTCGACATCGAAAGGTGATAAATTGACCTTTTAATGAATATTTGAGTATTTATGCTTAAAATTGAATTCTTTTCTTATTTTAAGCCTATATGTTTTATTGGATAAATGTAAAAACATTTAACAAACATATATAATCATATTTTAGTTATTTCTATTCATTCCCTCCAATATAACGGCTACGTGTTAACTACCATTAAATATAATATTATTATATTATTTGTGTGCAACATAAGATTTCAAATAAGAACATTCTTTCATATCAGGTACGCTATCGAACATAGAAACCCCTTTAAAGTAAAATTAATATTTAATTCACAAATATTAATAAATATGAAAATGTATTATTCTTTATTTACCTGGGATGTTACAAAAACCTTCTTTTTGTGCCTTACTTGATTGATATCATTTACCTACCAACCCTGAAGCCTCAAATTCATTTGATCCTTAATAGTGAATCCCTCATGATTAATTGGGATTTAAATCCTTATATAGTGTACATTTTGGATGCCTTGTAAGCCTATGGTAAGTGACATGTTTTTTAGATATGTGAATCACTCGATTCATTTGTACTCTGATAATGAGAGGAAATGGTCATGTGAGGTAAATTGAAAATGTAATTCATATTGATAATATATTGAAAAATAAAAATTGATGATTAAAAAGGATTTTCTATTACAAAATAGAAAAAGTAAAATACATGATAGAATTTTTTTCTTTGAAAAATGGGGCATTAATATGTTTTCTACATGTGATGCTCAAACGTTTAATTTTCTGTTTGATGAATTTAATTTATTGAAATTAAATTTGAATCATGATAAGGTGAAGGTCTATTATAGTATGTTGAGATTCCATCCTTGAGGACAAGTATCAATTCAAGTGTGGGGGTATCCTATAAGTGTATTTCATGCATATATTTTATGATGTTTTAATGTGTTAATTTAAGAAATTAATTGAATATTCTTTCCAATTTTGGAATGATTTGAATCTTTGATGATTTTTTGTAGGAAACAACTGATTTGTGAAAAATTAATGAGAAAATTATATTTTTGGAGAAAAAACACACTTCGCATCGCAAGTGATTTGAAGCGGTGCGACATCTGATTTTTTATGATGAAGAAGAGCTAGAAAATAGAGAAAATCTATTACACATCGTGTATCCTGATTACACATCATGACTTTATCTAGATGAAATCGACTGTTACAACAAGTCATGATTTCAATACATGTTGTGAAAGGTAGCAACACATTGTGTACCCTCATTACCCAAAATGAATTTTTTTTTGAGATTTTTTTTTGGTGAAGAAATACGCTGAGATTCAAGGGATATAGATATTTATGGATTATATGTCATGATTCTTAATTTCATGTCATTAAATGAGAAAAAAATTCAAATTTGTGTATGATATTCACGTGAATTCAAAAATCAAGGAGGACAGCTCGGATCTGGATTACAAGATGTGTAGTCACATAACAAGTCCTAAAAATCCTTACACAGTTCCCATGAAGATCCTATAAATAGAGACCCTCAACCACACCATTTAAGCATTATAGATGTAGCTTGATGAGGGACACCTTCTGGGAGATGTTCCCACCGGCTGCCACCACATTTTTTAGTATTTTTCTTTATTATTTTTCTTCACCCAATTCCAATGACTAAAAAAGTTTTAATTAATTTTTTTATACCTTTTCATCCTTTGAACCTTGATTCATTGATTCCCAGCAACAATTTTATATTTTATTCTCCCACCTTTTTCACCAAACCAATGCTCAGTAGTTTAGATTTTTTTCTTCAAATCGAAATTATTTTAGGTTTTTTTATTTAATTAATATTTTCTCCAAACACGTCTCTGTGGGTTCGACCTCAGACTTTCAATTCCAATACTGCTCTGTAGTTTAGTGCTTTGTCTGTTTGGTGTTTTAAATTTCTAAATTCTGTATCTTAGTGGGAATTAATGACACCATTAGGACTATCATGCACACATGTCCCTCAGAACTAGAAATATAGGGCTCATCCATGTCCCACTAGGGAATAATATGTACTCAACTATATTATATTAGTGTTGTAAATGTCAAAATGGTGTTATGGAATTCCCATATCAGCTTCTTTGTCCCACACAAACCACTAAATACCTAGAATTTCATGTGATATTATACAATAAATGATGGAAATATTATTTTAATAAACCAAAAAATTAAATTAAAATATATTCCCCCATTTCAAAAGTTCTAATTTTCTATTTAAAAAAATGCATGTTTTTAATAAAAATGTTCTTTTTCTAAGAAAAAACCACTGGATTTATATCTAATACATTTTAATCCACTGTATCAAATAATTATTTGAAATAAATTTCAAAAAATCTATTTCATAATTTAAATTAAACAATTTAAATTAATCAAGTTTCCATCAATTTCTCAGACCCACCCAAAATCACTAGAATTGGAGGTTTTTACCAATTTCATGCCAGAAACTAAATTTCACATTCTAATCCCCAATTCAATGGAATTATATTTTCAAAAAACCATATGAAATCAAATCAAGTAATTTAATTTAAATCAAAAAAATTGAATTTAAATCAATAAATTCAAGGTTAATAAAATTTGGTCACCACAACAAAACCATGTACCTTAGTCATCGAAAAACATTGCATGTAATAGAGCTAACCAATAATAAATAAGGTGTGTAATATCTAGGAACTCAACCTTGAAAAATTATTTTACAACACAGAGTTTAGATCCATCAATCCCAAGATGATATATCAAACTATAAGGGAGAAAATAAAAATAAAAAAAGAGACATGGAGAATGTTTACTCTTTAAATCACACCAAAACTATAACAATGGTCAATCATTGATCGAAATGACCTGGAAGAGTTTTGTGGCTCCAAAATTTCATGGGAATGTCTTTTAGGTCAAGAGGAATGAAAAATGGTGATGGTACAAAGAAAAATAAACAATGATTCATGTTATCAAACAAACATCATGACTTTACATGACGTGTAACACAATTACACCTCTTGTAATTTAAAAATACTATATTCTCAAAAAAACCAATATCTAATTGATAAAAACTAGATTTATTATTATTATAATTCACATGTATTGTAACCATATTTAACATCATGTAAATCCCTAATAGACTATAGAAAAAGTAGGTTTTTTATGTTGAGAATCCAATAAATATCTAACTTTTCCATTATAGGTTCCCTCCCAACACCTTCTCGACCTTACTTAGACAAAAAAAATGAAAACAACAAAATGTTTAAAAATAAACATGTTAGGAAAGTAATAGGATATTACTATATATATTAATGATATTGTCTGTAAATCGTGTATCAGATAGACATGCGGTAAATTCCTACATTTTAGAAATATATTATGGATTGTTTTTCTAATGTCTGAAAAAATTCTATTATCATTTTCCCATTTCTAGATATGTGAGATATATTTTAAAATAAAATTATACTTATATTTAAAACACAAAAAATTGAGTCATACCAACCAGATCATGTTTCAGATTGACCTGGGGTTGGTTACTACGCATTAAAAATGAATTAGAGATCAATTTCATAATTTTCTAAAAAAAATATGACCTCATTTTCTTAGTTTTGTAAATGTGAAGTGTGTTTTAAACTAAAATATGCTTATATTTAAAATAAAAACTTTGATTCATTCAAACCATATCATATTTCAGATTTAATTGAGTTTGATTCTTTCTTGTCAAAAATGAACACTACTGTAAATATGATCAATACCAACAGTTTGGAACCATTGGTATAAGCCTCCAAACCATTAGTATAGCCTATACCAACGGTTTGGAGAACAGTTTCCAAGTAAGCTGTAGGGATAGGTATATACCAACAATTTTTGAAAAACTGTTGGTATAGACCTATACCAATGGTTTTCAAAACCGTTGGTAGATGTAATATGAAAATCTATACCAATGGTTCCATAAAACTGTTGGTATATGTAATTCAAAAAACAATCATTCGGTTGGTTTTGATCCCAGCACCTACCGTTTGTGATTTAATGACCTAACCACTAATCTAAGTTACTTTTATGAATATAATTTCATAAATATATATATGTATTATCATAAGTATTTTAAATTTTGATTTATTTAATTTCCTCTATATGAAGATTCCATTAAAAATACATTTACATATACCAACGGTTCTCAAAACTATTGGTATAGATCTATACCAACGGTTTTGAGAACTGTTGGAATAGGTTCTTTGATTTTGGGACCTATACCAATGGTTTTGGACAAACTTCTAGTATAGGGGGACATATACCAAGGGTTTGGTCAAAACCATTGGCATAGGGTCTCTATAATGGACCTATATCAACGGTTTGGCCAAAACCGTCGGTATAGGGTCTCTATAATGGACATATACCAACGGTTTGTCCAAAACCGTTGGTATAGGGTCTCTATAATGGACCTATACCAACGGTTTTGGCCAAAAAATTGGTATATCTTCAAATTAGTGACCTATACCAATAGTTTTCCCAAAACCATTGGTATAGGTCCATATAAGTGACCTTTACTAAGAGCTTTGGCCAAACCGTTGGTATAGGTCCAAATTAGTGAACTATACCAACGGTTTTCCTAAAACCTTTGGTATAGATCATCTTTCCAGTAGTGTAATTATGGATCATTTTACTAATTTTTTAAAACAATATGATCTCATTTTCTCCATATTGGCTATGTGATACATTTTTAAACTAAAATGACACTTATATTAAAAAAATGAACTTGTAATCACAATGACCATATCATGTGTCATATTGAAGCATGGTTGATTCCTAAATATCATAAATATATTATAGATCATTTTCCTAATTATTGAATGGAAATTGATCTTTATTTCTCTTCATTTTCTATGTTAGGTGTGTTTTATACTAAAATAAAACTAATATTGGAAATAAAAACTTTGAGTTATAATGATGACATCTTGTTTAAAACTAATGTTAATTAAACTCCAAAACATCAAAAATAGATTATGGATAATTTTGTAAATAAATGAAATCAATATGAGCTCAATTTCTTAGTTTTAAAATTTTTTATTCATTTTAAACTAAAATGACACTTTTATTTTGAAAACAAAAACTTCAAGTCATACCGACCACATAATCTATCAAATTCATGTGTGGTTAATTCTTACCCATCAAAAATGAATTATGGATCATTTTCAAATGTTTTTAAAAAATACAATCTAATTTTCTAAGTTTTGGATATGTGAGGAGTATTTTAAACTAAGATTTCACTTATATTGAAAACATACACATTGAGTCTTATTAACGACATCATGCATTAGATTGAAATGTAGTCAATTCCTACAAGTAATATATAAATAATATATCTTTTCCTAATGTTTAAAAATTATCTGATCTTTTTTCCTTGGTTTTGGCTATGTGATACGTGTTTTAAACTGAAATGAAACATCTATATTGAAAACACTCAATACGATTAATTCTAACCTCATAGTATATCAAAATGAAGTTTGTTCAATTATTATACTTCAAAAATGAATAATGGATCGCTATCCTAATTTTTGAAAATAATCCAATCTTTTTTTCTCCTTTTTGGTTATGTGATGAGATTTTTAAACTAAATTCACAATTTTATATTAAAAACACACACTTCGAGACATAATAACCACATCGTGTGTGAGATTAAAAATTATCCAATCTATACACATCTTAATTGAACTATAGATGATTTTTATAAATTATTAAAATAATAGGATCTAATTTGATCAATTTTTACCTAAAGTGATAATTGTATAAAAACACACACTTTGACTCATATTGACCACATCATTTGTTAGATTTATGTGTGAGTGATTTCTACATGTCACAAATGAGTTATGGATCATTTCCTAATTTTTCAAAACAATTTGAGATTGGTTTCCTTATTTTTATCATGTGATTTGGGTTCTAAACTAAAATGACCCTTAAATATTGAAAAAAGACACTTAGAGTCGTACCGACCACATAGGGTGTCAGATTGACATGTGGTCAATTTCTATATGTAAAAAATATATTATTGATTGTCTTACTAAAAATTTTAATATAATTCCATATTGTTTTATTATCTTAGCTATGTAATATGTGTTTTAAACTAAAATGATAGTTTTTTATTGAAACTACACACATCCGACCATACCAACCACATCCTCTGTTAGATTAATTTGAGGTCAATTTCTACAGATCACAAATTAATTATAGATATTTTTCCTAATTTTTTAAAAAGGTTAAGGGTATTTCCTCAATTTTGGAAATGTGAGGTTCATTTTAAACTAAAATGACATTTATTTTGAAAAAAACACTTTAATTCATACTAACCACATCATTTTTTAGAATATCATGCAGTTAATTACTATAGGTCAAAAATATATTATGGATCCTTATACTAATGATTGAAAACAATCTGATCTTGTTTTCTTAGTTTTGGCTATGTGATGTGTGTTTTAAACAACAATGAATCTTCTATATAGAAATCTTGAATGTTGAGTAATGATGACCACATCATCTTTCCAAATGATGTGTTGTTGATTACTACACATCACAAATGAACTATGGATTTCTATCATAATTTTTAAAAATAATCAAATATCATTAGATTGGTTTTGGCTATGTGATACATGTTTTAAACTAAAATGATAGTTATATTAAAAACACCCACATCAAGTCATACTGAACACTTCATTTTTCTGATTGGTGATCAGCCGATTCTAATATGTTAGAAATGAATTATAGATCATTATAATAATGTTTGAAAATTATTTGAACTTGTTTTCTAGGTTTTTATAATGCTGATTAATTGTAAAACAAAAATGAAACTTTTATATTAAAAACATATAATAAGAGTCTTACCAACTCCATAATGTGTCATATTCAAGTGAAACTGGATCCTACATGTCAAAAATGTATTACGTATATTTTTCTTAATATTTGAATAAAACAAAACTCATTTTCTTACTTTTGGATATGTGATATGACTTTTAAACTAAAATGAATCTTTTATATTGAAAGATTTCACGTTGAGTTATATCGATTGTTTTTTATATTAGGTTGATGTGTGGTAAATTACTATATATCACAAAATGAATTTTGGATCATTTTCTTAATGTTAGAAAATAATGTAACCATGTTTCTAGCTTTTTAGCATGTGATGTGTGTTTTAAACTAAAATGACACTATTATATTGAAAATGTGAGCATCATGTCATAACATCAACATCAGGAATTATATTGATGTGATCTTGATTCATACACATAACAAATGAATTATTGACCATTTTCCAAATGTTTGAAAACAATATTAGATCGTTTTCTTGTTTTTGGAAATGTGACACGTATTTTAAACTAAAATTTCATCTTTCTTTTAACACCTTTAAAATCATTTCATACTAACCACATAAGATGTTGGATTTATGTGTGGTATATTCCAAAACATAAAAAGGGACTTATGGTTCATTTTAATAAATTATTAAACTAATATGGAATTTGTTTCATTGTTTTGCATTATGTAACATGTGTTTTTAACTAATGAGTAAATGTAACAAAAAAGTATCATATAATAATGAAATGAAAATTAATTAAAATGGTAGATAAAATGGTGGTAAAATTATATAAATAAGTAATAGAAAGTCTCATGTTCATGATTATTATATCCATTCTGACAGAATATACTTTTCCTATTCGTTTCTAATGAAATAGATTACCAGTGTTATACATATCATTGAATAAAAATAAAAAAATATGATAATTATTATTATTAAGATTCACATCCCAAGTTTATCTCTAAGGTCATATCCTATATAAGTTCACAAACAAAGTAGGTAATCACCAAAATTTTATGTCGGCTATCATTGGGACAATATGTACTTTACCCACTCATCACTAAACAAATTTACTTTTTTTTAATACATAGAATGTTGAAAAAAATGATAGTATTGAGAAAATATAAATAAAAAATTATTAAGACATATTTTTAATGAAATTATAATTACCTTAAAATTTTACCTTCTTAGGTATTCTAGTATTTTGATTGTATATCAAATCTTTCATAAATTTGAAAACATAATAACCACAATCATTGTTTTTTTCTTATGTTCGAAACTGCAGACTAATTGGAAAAAATAAGTAAATTTCTTTGAAATTTGTTATAATAGTTAAATAATTATATTTTTAAATTCATATGTTTCAATTTAAAGAAATATCTAGGATTTTAATTTTTGGTCACCAACCTCATACCCTGATTTAGCCTATATTTTTGTATCTCCCTATCATAGAAAAATTATTATTGAAACATAAATATGAGAACATATAATTCATTTTTTATCTAAAAATTTCCGAATTTAGTGAATTATAAATACATAATACCCATAATGTGTGGTCAGTTTTATGGAAATCTAGAAATTGGTTAAAATAAAATTTTTACAGTATCCAAATTGACTGCGATTAGCATCTAATGCTACCAAAAAACATTTGTAATGAAAATAATTAAAATATATTTTATCTGAGTATATTATAGAGTTGTATCCCTACACTGTTAGAATTAAAAAGAGTTTTTCCTTTTTATTTTCTTTTAAAATTCTTTGTTTAGCTCATTTTTTTATAATCAATTTCTTTCAACTGAAAATAAATTCCATCTATATAAGTGATATAGGGATTAATGAATTCAAACCATGCTTCTTATGGGTTTTACATTATAAATTAGTAATATAAATTCATGTATAAAATATGAATTATTTTTAACATTATCGAACATAATGGGTCCTTTTTTGGATATATGTTTTATTGAAATGTACCCTTTGTATGTATACAGAACTAAGACTCCCATCCCTTCAAACATGAGAATGTCATTTATACTCTCTTGACCAACTGAGTCTATAATGTAAGTTCCAAATATTTCTTCTTAATATTTAATTGAGGACACATATTCATATTTGAATGTGGTTTATTCAAGAATTTTTAATGATAAGATATGTTTTAGTGGATCTAGTGGGGAGAATGTACTCCCAAAAGGACTTTTTGTTTTGTTACTCAACACACTAAATTGTCTTGATCTGAATTTATGTTCCCCATTATTTTATCCTTCAGTAATACCATACCTAACATTAGAAATTTTTTCATCAATGGTTACTGGGTTTTAATTTAAGAAAATTTAAGGACGTAACTCATGTTTCGTAGTAATATTAAGGAGTTATGCTATGAAATATCCAACAACATCATTAACCACTGAAATACTTAGATCATCAAGTGGAATAAACAACTCATTACTCAACTCATAAGCTACCCCAATCCACAATCTCATGTGAATATTTTGGATTTATGTCCTATGTATTATGTCTCCTGGGATATTATACATCATAAAGAATGTGACAAGGCTGTGTGTGGGTGTTGATTGATATAAATCACATAAAACATTACCCAAAAAATTTAGAAATATAATGTTACTAAAGGTATTTGATTCACTTTTAGAAGAAATAATAATGTAAAAATTTATTACCTCATGTAAGGTATGTAGTTTAGGTGAATTGATAGCATCAAATCTAGTGGGGTAATTTGCTTTTTTAGGTGATAATGTTTGTTCCACTTTCCGTTCTCATAGTTACTTTCACATATATCGGTCTACCAATTAAAAAAGCACAATAATATATTTCAAAGAATTTATTTACACCTCAAATCCATTCCTCATCTGATATGTATCTTCTTTTAGTTTTTCATCTCAAAATATGTTTATGCAGAAACTCAAAAACCATCACCTATAACATCAATATTTAGTACTAGCCTCTATAGAGCTACTGAATGTAGTTTTTCATCAAGTACTTTTTATATTGATTCCATTGTCTAAAACCTATAAAAACATAATAACATAAATATATATATTTATATTTATCTAATACTATTATAAATTATAAAAAATTACTATTATGTCATTCTTACACATGATTCACGTATATGTTTTTCATCAACTAGTTTACCCACCTTATTTATGTGGGCCTCCATCTATAGAACATGAAGTGGGATGAAAGTGGAATCATATTTCGATTCATCAATCCTCATAAAAACAATTAAAAACATGTATTTTCATATCACATTAAACATCTATTTTTGATTAAAAATAAATACAAATTTCTTCTATAGTGAATCCTTCCCTATCATTGATTTGCGTAAGGGGTACATTTGTTTTGATGCACGTTGTTTATTTTTAGTAATCCTAGGTGGTTACATGAATTAAAAAAATTGAAATAAATATTTTAAAATAAATAGTCTAAAATAGTATAGTATCAACTATAATGATCCTTAAATAATTTTCATCATGTTTATTGATTAGATTATTCAATGTTTACTACATTATAATGTGTTCATAAGTAACTGGTGGGTGTTGCTTTACCTTCACCTCAATTTCCCTCATATAAAACATGGTGAGTAGAGTTCATATGACTCTATGAGATTTTCCAGTGGCCATTAAAATATATTTATTAATTAAATAATCTGAAATAAATGAACACAATAATTAATAATAAAAATTAAATCAATATTTCATAATATAATTTTTCAGTTAAATAGAGAAACTGTGTCATAAAATTACCCAAATATCATCCCTAACAGTTTCCTTAGTTAAAAGATGGAAATGGTGACATGGATATAAATTAAGTGGAATATTAATTCTCATTGAGACACTCAACATAAATAGTGATTGCTAAATTTTTGGGATTAACAGGTGTACCGGGTTGATTACATCCATATCAAATATTATACCATTGCTTCTTACCTTGATAATTTTAGTCAAGATGGTTATTTTTTTCCATTATTATTTTTTTCACCAAAATTTTTTGACACCCTATTAATTCTAAATTTTTAGAATAAATCGTTTATTCTTATCAAGGATTGGTAACATAATCATGTGAAAATTTCATTATCTGCATGATTATTCAAACAATTATTTTAGGATATATTAATACATTAGATAACACCTAATATTTTTTGGAAAATCGTGATATATTAAAAACCATTTTACCATAAAATTTTACTCTCTTTTTATTCAATAATGATTAAAGGAATTTGGTCATCTATAAATAATCTAAATACCCTGTTTACGGTCCCCTGAAACATGCAAGATATTGTCTACTTTAGGACCGATATGAAATGATTGTGATCACCAAATAAAAGTTCCATCCTTGATTTAATTTTCAACTGAACATTTTTTTTAATTAAATAGTTAATAGGAAAATTGAAAAATTCTTGTTTCCTAGATCTAAGACATAAAATATTGGTACTTGTTGTGATTCCATTACGAATGACTCATCCTTTTTCCATTCCATATTGAAATTCAAAATCATGAATAACATTTCATTAGAATTCACAATACTCCTGTTTTCAACCCATTTTCAATGGAAATAAATTTTTAAATTTTTTATAAACCAACACATATATAAATTTGATGATGTATAAATATGTCATTTTTGAATAAATTGTATTTTTATACCTAAAAATAGATATGTGTGTATCTACATCCCCAAGCGTAACTACACTATTATTCATTTTGCTGTGTTCATCATGTTCTTTTTCATATAATGTATACCTGTTAATTAAAAAACTAGTGAATGGTTTAACAATTAAATTTGGTCCCCAAAATATCCATAGAAGTTATTCAGTAATTGAATTCAAATTTTCAGATAACTCATTTTAAATATGATCTTTGTAATATTATATAAACTATTGATTATGTATATTTTATATCCATCTATAATCCCTTTATATATATAAATTCTAATAATGGAATCATGTTCTTAAATTTATGGATCAACGTATTCACTATTATATAAAATGTAAAGGTGTTATTTCTCCCATGTTGTGATGGTAATTATAAAAATATCTCTTCTAGAAATCTCTTCTCCCATAAGGAATCCACTATGATGAGAATTTTGGAGAATTATGTTATTAATATATGTTAGGTAATTGATACATAATTCAGTAAATTTTTCAACAATATATCATTCTGCAATACAACCATACGTTCATCCTTGATTCTTAATAAGAATTTTTAAAACCTTCATATACCATTCAATGGGTACATCCCTCTATAATGGATAAAATCAAATATTTCAATATCTATAACTATGTGGGACATTTTGTGGAAAATGATATCGAAAAATTATAGTTGGAAGAACAACTAAAATTCACCTAATATTATTGAAACCTCTTTATTAATTATTGGAAGCTTAATGGGGTTTATAACACTACTTAAAATAGATTTGAAAAATAAGTAAGGTCTATTTAATTTATGACATATATTTTTAGGCTAAATATAATATAAAGTGATGACCATCAATTATTGTATCAAAATGCGATAGTCATGTGATTTTATTCCCTGTAATCTCAAAATAGTCATTGTCATGATATTATATATATTTTATGAATACCCCACTGGAACTATTACACCATTAAGGGAAATGAAAAATTGAAATTTTTCTTATCTGGATACAGTTAAAGATGAGAAAGCAAGAAAAGTATGAATTTTACAATTCACAAGTTCCAAATTTACCCTTATCCACATTCCAATCATGTCCAACCTAACATTGATGCCATTTTTATTTTTTTAGGAAGATTTCATAAGGTTTCAATGACACTATCAAAAACATTTTTTTCTACATGCCTAAAATCAAGAAAATATCTCATTTAAAAAAATTCCATTAAAATAATTCAAATAAAATTTATCTATTTTTTCAATATAATTTTTTAATATTTTTGAAAATGGTTTACCAAAAACAATTCCAATATGTTTTACTCTATCAAACAGTTGATCTCCTTTTAGTGGAGAAAGTGTTGTACATTGTTCGGTATTCTGATCGAATATTTCTTTAGTATTGGTATTTATATAATTTAAGTAAAAATTTATGATGTCTTAAAAACAAAGTCTGTGATGATTTTTTTCAACCAAAATGAGTGTGTAGATTCTACACAAATGGTACACCCCAAAATTCCATTAATTATATAAGCATAAAATTTTATATTAGTAGGAGATTCATTATTATCCTATAAAACATGGTCCTCAATGTAAATTATTCACTTTTATGAGAATCATATATTATGACACACATATCCCAAAAAACAATTATTTCATCAATCAATGAATCCAAATACGAATCAATATAATTACATGGTTGGTTTGGTCTAGATATAAGTAGAGACACCACAATGTATTTACACATCATGTATAACCATGCAAGCATGTTATATTTTTTCAACATAATTGGACATGTACTATGAGTACTAATTTATAAATCAAAAGTATTTATTACATCAATATATAACCCAAGATAGAAGGTTCTCAATACATTTAAAAATTTATGATACAAAAATAAGTTTTTTTTCACTGAGGAGGGTCAACTAGATAATGTAGTTTCTTATATTTAATTAATGTATCCATGTTCCATGTCAATTTTATCGTAGACTTTTCACATCCATATAGTCTTCTAAATTGAGGATGATTAGAAGGTTACACATAGATTTTGAAGGACATGATTCATCATTCTTGTATTGATATGAACCAAACATAGGGAATTTTATTATTGATTCATGGTCCCTATGAAAAATATGAAATCATTGGGATAATAATGTATATTTTTAGATCATTTACTTTGAAAATAGCTTTAGTTTAGAGTAATATATTCAGCAAGGAATTTTATTTTCTTCTACAATCATAACATTCAAGTGAACAAATTGTTCTATAAAGTTGGTTTCACGCCATCCTCTACTATATTTCATATTATATAACTTAAATAAAGCTGAAAATGTGGATTATTTTGTATAGATAGTATATAATTGTATCTTATAATAGATATTTATCTTCTCGAACAACTTTGGATAATCATGATGTTCATCTTTTAATCTCCCCTGTAATTTATTCCATACTATCTTCAGTATAATTTAAATTAGTATTGATATCAAATTATCCTTAAAAAAATAGAATCATCCCAATCGGTGTCCACAATCAGTTTTTCTATGTGTTCAATCCAAAATTTATTGGTTTGATCTATTCAATTATAAATAAAAAGTTCTTCCAACTCTTTATGATATGTTTCTCTTTAAGGAAAACAGTATAAACACAAACAAATGATTTGATAATGGTTGTATGCATTCACTATTGAAAACATGATGAACTCTTTATCTCCATTTTGATAAACTTATATCATATGATTACAGTTATTATATTAAAGATTCATATTCATCTAATTAGGTTCATCAAATATTCATTTGGTGAAAAAAAATACATATAAGAAATTCATAACTAAAGGAGAATGTTATAGACAATTCTTTTTTGGGAACCCAACTTTTCAATTTTATAAGTTATGATTTTGGATTGGTTAAAATTTTACATAAGGGTGACATGAAATGAAACAAAATGGGAATAACATGTGGTTTTTGGTCCAGGTTCTTGATTTAATGTTTTGATGGATAAAATAGTTATAAAAAATCTATTGGTAAACAAAATTTATTTATTAATGAATTTCATACATCCCTTGGAAATTATTTTTCTTTATTTTCATTTACATGTGACTTGGTATTCTAATTTTTTGAAAAATATAATTCATTAGAACATAAAAGGTCATGTAATCACCTGATTTTGAAATGTGGCCAAGTATCGTGAAATTTTATGTAGTGAATGGATGACATTGTTATTGATGACCAACATTAGGATGGATTCCTTATTATTCTATTTTTAGAAAAATTATTCTAGACCATGTATTATAGAATACTAACAAAAATATTTATATTATAACCCACTAATGAACCCCTTTTTCAAAAATAATAGAGTTATAAATATTTGGCATATTTAATATATCCTGTAACATCCAAAAAAATGGTTAGAGTTGATTTCAAATTATTGATATCTATAACATTACCTCTAAAAATAAATGGATCACTACTAGCTATCTCCAACATATAATAGTAAAAACATTCAAAGGTATATCAAAATACTATATTCTTGTTCTTATTAAAATTGATACCAAGTGTATAGTCATTAGTGATTAAAATAACCTTTAAAATATTCTTCCACTATTTTCTAATCATGTATATTTCTGAGATAAATATGATTTGAATTGGGAATTTTTATGGGTGACACATAAACCATTTATAATCATACACAATAAATCAAAAAAAAATTGTACATTTCTTAATCAAAATAAATAATGTAATCTAACCATTTATTTTTTTCCCCAAGAGTATGTATCTACTATAAATATGTAGTTGATGTAATATTTCATAATTACAACATTAAACATTTATAAGAAACTTTACATTTTAAACCCAGACTGTTATATGTGTTATTTAGATTCTCAAAACTTGTTATAATGGGTATTACTCATTCTAGAACTTCTTTATTTATAAATTTTCATAAAATTCAGTGGATTTCAAAAACTAAATATTCTATTTTCATTTTTTGTAATAAAAATCAATCAAAATCATACCAAATATTCCTATTTAAGCTTATTATACTTTATCTAAACCAAAATTATTGTTTTTAAATCTATATTCACTTGAATCAATATATAACCCTAAATCATCATGTAACTAATTTTATAAAAGAAATTAAATATTAATTTAATAACTCAAAACCATTAAGCTCATATCATTATCATACCTAATAGAAATCATTACCAAAACGAAACACTTCCACAAAAAATGAAGTAATAACTAAATCCATGATTATAAAACCAAATAAATTTGAACCCAACTATATTAACCCAATATAAAAAGAGTTTATAATTATAATATCATAATTTGATTTTTTTTAAATCTACTAACCTAAAAAATAAGTAACACAAAAAATGGGACATGAACAATAACATTTGTTTCATAAAATATAAGGAAACTCTTTTATTTCCAAGAAATTATTTTTAAACCAAAGAAACAAAGAAAATTTTAATCTCCCAAATCCTTTAAGCCTTTTTATTCCAAATAAGCCTTCCCGAATGAGAAATACATCCATAAAATTCATTTATAAATACTTCAAAACATATTCAAATATACCATTAGCAAAAAAATTATGAATTTATGAAAAAAAACAGTTTAATAAACACAAATAATACATTATTAAATAATAATTACATTTAATCTCCTAAAAAATAGAATTTATAATTTATATCAAGAAAAAACCAAATTCACTTATTTCACTAAGACAATAAATTGCATAAAAAGAATCATTTAACAAAAAAATTAAGTATCATTCATTCTAAAATTAACAGTTCTCAAAATCACTATACCTAGAAATCATAAAATATAGATATAAGTATGATGAATATAAATAGACATTAATAAAAAACTTATAAACATTTAAATGATAAATAATAAGAATCACATAATCATTTAAATTATAATTGGTACGCAATATAGTAATATAACAATTATGAATTCAACATTCTTAATATAATTCACATACATAATAAAAACTTTTGAGAATACCTAAAACCATTTTCCTTTTATTTTTTAGTAATTATTTTATGATAATAAATCCATTACTCTCACACACATCACTAATGAAAACCATCATCCATAAAAACTCCAACTCATTCATACAAAATACAAATAAAAATTTTTAGAAGGTCATTATAAGATAACTTCCCAAATTATGTGAGTTAAAACATTCATCATTACAATAAATGAAATGAAAAAAATGAGTTTTCATTAAAATCCATATTTTTTAAACTAAAAACATTTATTAAAAATGAATTTTTTCAATATATATTCCTAAAAACAAAATTAAATGAAATCATAAAAAATAAATTCTAATAAATATGTTGAATTGAGATAATTTAGTATCTAGTTAAAGATAATTTAAATAATGTTATACAAAATACAATGAATCTAATAATAGTATTGAGAAACCATAAAATAAATACTAATTACCTATAACAAATCCATTCAGACTAATTACAAAAAATATAATTATAAATGATACACACAAACTATAAATAGAAGTTTCAGACATTCGCTAATTAGGATTCCACTATATCCAATCATTTACTCAATGTTATGTTGTTGTTAAATGATATATAAATTGACATATTTCATGAACAAAATATGAATGAAAATTATCTAATGAATTCATATCATATAATGACCTTTCTGGAATATCTAAAAGAAAAAATAATGAAATAAGCTTCAATTAATTCTATTTAAAAAAAATTTATTTCCAGAATACTTTCTAGATACCAATTTAAAACAATATTATCACTATTAAATATAATAAAACATTAATACAAAATTTTTTTGGTTTCCATAATAGAAAAAAAAAATTGATAGATATTACTGGAATGGTTACTAAATATAAAATACAAAAGGTAATTTAATGTTTTAAAAAGAAATTGTGGTTTTAATCCATGAGAGTATGATGGAAACTTGGAATTAAATGGGAAGAACTATTTTTTTAATCCATAGTATCATGATGGATACATGGAATATGTGTCTGATTACCATCTGTGCACTGTAAAATTATTTCTTACCAATAATTTTTAGCCACCACTTTATATGATATGTGGTTAGAGTATTTACAGTTCATAGTTAGGAGCTCCATACAATTGGGTTGATAAATAATAATTAATGAGTGAAAATTAATGTGATGGAGAGAGAGAGGATGAACAAATAATTACTCAAGGAAAGAGTGATTGGGTGGAAAATCAGTAAGGTAGACCGAGTATAAATTAGACCACTTGTGCATCTGTTGTTCATACCATTTGGGAAAATTAAAAACATCCAACAATGATCAAAGGGGAGGAACATATCATAGGTGATTTCATACATTTATTTTAATATATCATTATTATTTTAAGACACAAAAATTGGATATACCTTAATCTAATCTAAATAAATAAATAATAATATTGAAATTAAAAAAAAGGGATTTCACATATTAATTAAAATCATTTAAATAGTCCATGAATTTATTTATTTTAAATTATATATTTTAAATTCATATATAATCATTTGAATAAATTTATTTTTAAACCATTAAATTTCAACAACATTAAATATTATTTAAAAAATTTCCAAATATTTACACAAAAATTATTTACATACATATAATTAATATTATTAATTAATTACACTAACAGTCACCAAATCTAATGAATTTCCCCATCAGTCACTTATATTATAATGGGATCCACTATGCACATTTTTGGTATGTGTTAACACCTACAAACTATGAATGCAATCATAATTCCCATGAAAAAAATTCCGGTAATTAAATTCATTAACCAAAACGAGTGGTGATCATAATTATGACCTAAACCCTAAACCGAAAAATAGAAGAAAACGATGAATAAAATTATTTGTGTAATGTATATAATTGAGTCCAACTAAAGTAACTTTTAAATTTTGGGATGGTTTCATTGCAGTAGGAGAGTGTGATGATGGTTCTGGATAATTAAGGATTCAGTCATGGAATCAAACTATATATCAGTTTGGGATATCATTGGGTGTTTTAAAACAATAATGGGTTTACTCTATGTGAAATGGGATTAGGTTCTGGTAAATGAAAATTATTTTAGTGGAGTGATCCAATCATTTTCAAAGTGGTCATACAATAGAGGTTCTATACAGTTAGATAGGAATCATATCATGTTCATATTTTGGAATGCGATGGGGATATTTAAGGATCATGAATAAAGAGGAGTATAAATAATAACATGACTTATCTTTGATTGGATATATTCTATAATAATATCAATCAAGAGATGTTTTAGTGATATAGTTTTGTGAGATCTTGAATAGTGAGAGTGAGGAGGACTCTATTATGGTTCTATTTAAAAGAACAATAAGGCATTTATCAGAATTTTTTTAGTGTTGATAATAATTTTTTTATTAGTACTTCTTTAGTGATTATTAATATAAATATATATAAGTGCTAACAATGCACTGATAATGTAATATCACATCTTTTTTTAGGTACGTATTTCTCCGAGTTTTTCATTTATGCCTCAGTGGAATAGTCTTGTTTGGAGACGGAGAACCTTTATTGGATATAATGACCTAATTTTTGGGTTTTTATGCCTCTTTCAATTATTGTATTCCAGGTATAAATGGGTTAAGTATTTCAGGGCTTTTTGGTATGTTTAGAGTCATTAAATTAGGTTCAGGGAGTTAAAGGAAAGATGGGATGAAAAATCAACTCCAGAACATTTACACATTGTTTAAAGGGTATACAAGTCATGTAATTGTTTAATGGTTTTAATAAAATAAATCTAAGGTGATGGTGTTTTTAAATAAATCCATTAAAACATTTACATGATTTATAAAAACATTACATGCCTTATATATTCTTGACCTGCTATTTTAAATATGTTGTGTAGCTGATTTTCATTCAAATCCTCTATTGGTCCGCTTCTCTCCACCCTAGGGATTTCTTAGAGAAATTTTGGTGTTCCAACTTCTCCTTTAGATGTTTCATTTGTGATATCAACCCCTATAATTTCTTTTCGGTATTTTTCTTCCATATCTCTTTCTTATCCATTCCATTGTGGGGAAATCCTCTGACTAATTGTGTCATTGGTCTTGATCCTGATAAGTTTTGATATATAAAACTCTTTGCAACTATCCACACATTCATCCTAATGAAGTTTTCCATTGGAAGAGTTCTTGGATTGTTGGTTAAAGGTAGGTGTTCTATTATCAAATCCTTTAGTCTTATTATTAATTATGTGTATGTTATTGTAGAATTTATAGAGTTTGTTTAGTGATTGAAAACCAAAATTTCATTAATTATTGTGATCCATTAATTAAATATTGAATTTAGTATTTGATTGAATAATGGAAATTGTGGAATATGGATAACTAATTTTTGAATTAATTATCAAGGTACTGAATTGATAATTTGGGGATAATTAATTGTTGTGATAATTATTAAATTCTTGAATTTTAAATTGATAATAATTAATTGATGAATTAATCATTAGATGCTGAGTTTGTGAAGTGGTTAATTAATTGTTGAAATCATTAACAGACGATATGTGATTAATTAATTGGTGAAATTAAATAATGGGAAATATATGTTTAATTAACTTTTTAATTAATTAAATTAAATTGATATTAATAATTAATTGTCGAATTAATTAATGGACATTGATTAATTAATTATGAATTAATTGATGGATGTTTTGGTGGTTACTTTTATTTAGAGAACTAATGTTGTTTAATCTTGGTTGATGTGACAATTTGAAAACATGTGATAATGAGATACATGTGTTATTGTGATATATTATGATGTATATTCTTGGTTGTGAGTTAGATATATAAAAATTTTATTGAACTTTTCACCGTATTTTACCCACATTCTAGGAGAATTTCCAAATTCACATAAAACCGAATTTTACTACTTTTGTGAGTAGAATTTAGAGAATAATAGAGACACGGTTAATATCAAGGAATAAAATGTGGTTCAATGAGATGAAAATAATTTTTGGGGAATAGTAACTTTTTACTTTTTTTTACCACGGTTAAAAGTAAATAGGGTAATTAAGGGTAAAAATTATATTATTATTACCCTAACACATGTCCTAATTCTATTGGATAAGCTTAATTCGACCTTAAACAACCTTATGAATAAAATATGACCATTTATGCCCACTTGGATTATATTAGGAAATTTAATATTAATTTATTTAAATAATGGTTAAATTAGTTAAAATCAATGTTTAATAACTAAATCATTTTTAATATAGGGTTATACATAAGATAAATTCTACTATAAATATTCATTAGAAATATAAAAATTTTCCTAGATAATGGTGTTTTATTTGTAATTTTTAGACATTAAATAAGATAATTTATTTATGACACAATGATAATGCAGTAATTATCTTATTAATGAAATATTAACATAATTGATGTTATAAATACCCAAATAAATGTAATTTGAGACTTTTTATGAATTAAAATAATTTTATATGTTAATATGACATGTTAGTATTTATTTAATTAACTTTTTGCGAACTAATCGTTCTGTTATGATTTTCAAAAAAATCAATTACCAAATAGTGTCAAAATTAACATAAAATTGTTTTTAAAACAAATATTATATTATTAATTGTTATTTTATTCATAAAAATCTAATATTCGTCAAAATGACTTAGATAAGGCTATATATATTAATAATAAACAACTTGGGGTTCTTTTGTCTTGTTATAGTAAGTTTTTTAACCTTATAGTGTAAGAAAACAAGAAGACACGGTAAAAGTTAAATTATTTAACATAAAGTTAAATCTAAATGATAAGGTTAAAATAGAAATATAAACTTGTCTAAATTCTATTGGATGAGAGTATTTCGACCCATCCCCACCATATCTTCTAAATTAATCAATTTTGATCTATTAAAAACCGAATATGACTTTATAATAAATAATATTTTTAGTTTTTTCAAAGGTGCCCCTCTCCTCCCTTATAAAAGGGAACCTCCTCCCTCTCTTCCTCACACTACTTTGAGCCTTCAAAATCAGCCAAACCCTGCCAAATTATCTTCTCCACTTCCCTAGAAACATCCTAGAGGTCCTGGTCTTCTTCAAAGACCAATTTTAGTGCTCTAAAAGGAGGTCTCAAAGAGGCCCTTCAAAGAAGAGGTAATGTATGTTACCGATTCTTTCAACTTTATTTCTTCTTCCACTTCTTCTTCTTCAGTTGTTTAATTATGAAGTAATAACATCAGTATCACTCATATACGGATATGTTATTATAATTATGAAACAACCCTATTTCACCATCTATCCATCCTACTAAAAATGAAATCACCGCGCGTGCGTACGTACGGAATAACGTCTCCACGCCGTGGTGTAATCTATTTTCCACCACCACCTTACTTGGATGGGTATAATGGTGCAAATAAATAACTATATATTATTATTGTAAAGTGGTATTGATTCTGAAATATTATACATACACTCCAATAAAATTCCACGATCATGGGAACGATATCATCTCTCGTGCGTACATACGGAATACCGTCTCCACGATGTGATGCGACTCGTTCTACATGATATTCATTGCATAATGATTATATAAATGAATTGAATGAATAAAATTGATATATAGTACACTAATACCATTCTGGAAATGAGTTCTCTATAACCTAAAGATAATAATATGAATTTATTCGACAGAACACGCATAAGAACAAAAAGTAATAAACACCCAAATAACAAGTAGCAATGAGATATTACTAATAAGAAGATAAGAATATGACCATATATGATATCATAACAATGATTATGATTCTGGAATAAGTCAATGAAATTATTTAAATCATTATACAGGAGGTTCAGACACTTACAAAGCAAATCGTACCTAAGGTAAGGGAAAATATAACAATCTCATTTTTATCCGAGATTGTTTATACTTTGGTATTTACTGGGGTGTATTTTATCATCCACATCCATGTTTCCTCAATATGTAATATTATTTCCATCCACCAAGTTTAAATCCAATTTCACCCTTTGGTGAGTTTTTAGTAAAAGATATGAAAGGAATCTTTTGTTGTTTTTTCATAGAGGTGATTTTTGACTTTTCCAAAAAAAGTACGAGAAGAATGTTTTTTTTAAGTTATACGGCATGAATGTATTTTTAAAACATTTTTTCCAAGAAGCTTCCAATACAAGTTTTCAAGTTTATTTTTAATCAGCTTCTTTTAGTTTAAAATTGTATGACATGTTAAGAAAGGAAAATATTTTTGAAGTAGAAAGGATATTTTCCTCAAGAATGGAGTTCAAGTGTTTTATCAAAATTATTTTCCATCTAAGATAATATAGGTTTCTATTTATATTCCTATGTTTACATTGATTTGATTATGTTATGATGGAATTATTTTTATGAAGTCCTTTTATCTTATATGATTTATGTTATGATGGCATGATGTTTAAGAATCCCATTTTTTATTACATGGGTTATGCTATGATGTATGATTTATGATTTTGTGGCACACATAATAATGGTTTCATTATGAGATGGGTGGGACATATATCTCCCTCCAATGCATTGGATAAAGATTTATATCTCATGAGATAGACATGGCTGGAATGGCAGGTTAATCCGGTTCAGTGAAACAGGACTGAAACGAGGAGTGAACTCGGTTCAGAAATGGACTTTGTTCTCTAAGATAGTCTTGGCAATGAGTCTTGACTACTAAGAAATGATTCTCTATGATTATATTTATATGACACAAAGATTCATGTTTTAAGTTATGATTATTGGGATTACATTTCACTATTATGATTTATCCCATGTTATGAAATTATGATCTCTTTTGCAGGTTAAGATTTACAAAATGATATGTTCTTATGAATATGATGTGATTGATATTTCTTTTGTTTACCCTTACTGAGCATTTGAGCCCACCCTTTTGTATGTTTTCTTTCCCCAGGTCAATAAGAAGGTTATTAAGTAGGATATCCCAAAAAGGGACTTTAGATATGATGAAATAAATGGGAGACAATGTAGATGATTTATGAACCAGTTGTTTATATTTCCCAGTTTTTAAAGACATTATACCTATACGGTCCTTTCATGGTTTTGTTATATGTTGTAATATGTGTACTTCAATTTTGAAGTGTTAACAATGTATGTAAAGTATGGGTCGTTATAGTTGGTATCAGAGGAAAGGTATAGTCAACCTTTGGAAACTAGGATGTGAAAGCCTTAGTAAGAAACCTAAGGATATGTCTAAGCATAGAACACAATCTTAGTGTTTTAGAAATGTCCATGAACAAACTATGATAAGACCTTAAGTGTGAAATTTTATTCTTGATTATGTGTTTTTTCAATTATAATTAGTGTTTCTCACACTATTCTTCTTGGTTTTAGTCAATGGCCGGAACCCGAAGGAACCGTGTTAATGTGGAATGCGACGGGAAATGCAATGATTGTCCCCCTGAGCAACCAAACATTATGGGAGCTGGAATGCAGAATCTTGTAGCCATGCTCACACAACTTTCTCAAGCTATGAATCATGCAGGACTTCCAAACGAGCAAAGGAAAGAGCGACATTCTGTTGAATCCTTCATGTGGCAGTGTCCACCCTCATTCAGCGGGTCTACTGATCCATTAGTGGCTGAACAATGGATCAGTACTACTGAAAATATATTTTCAGTTCTTCAATGTTCTGAATATGATAAATCCATCTTAGTGGTTTATCGTTTGGAAGGTGAAGCTGATCAATTGTGGAATCTTATCAAGAATACGAGGCAGAGGGATGAAATTGAGTCCATGGAATGGGAGGAGTTCAAGAACTTATTTTTAAATAAGTACTTCCCTTGTATTCTCCGAACAAAGATGGATAAGGAGTTTCTTGAACTAAATCAAAAGGATGATGAATCTGTTGGTAACTACAAAGCAAATTTTACAAGACTTTCAAGGTACGCTTCTGGTATTATTACCCAACCTGAGAGTAAGATCGATCGATTCTTTAGTGGCTTAAAACCAAGTCTTCGAAGGGCATTAGCCATAAGGGACTTCAATAGCTACGAGGAAATTGTTCGATGTGCTCTCAAGGTTGAGATGGAGATTGGAGTAACCCATCAATCATATGGGTTTGATAAGAAGAGGAAAATGTAATTCAAAGGAAAATCTAAAGAGCACACTGAAAAGAAGATGAGTTTTCCCTTATGCTCAAAGTGTGGAAAGAAACATGGAGGAAATTGTCTTAAGGGGACAACCAAATGTTATAACTGTGGAAAATAAGGTCATCAGGAAATTGATTGTCGAAATAATGGGAATAAAATGTCTAATGATGCAAACAAAGGAAGGGATGCACAGAATGAACCTACTACACTTCAATGTTACAAGTTCAAGGAGATGGGGAATTATGCCAATCAATGCCCAAATCCAAGGGTAGATGATGATGATCGACGTCAACAAACTCTTAAGGATAATGACAGTGGAATGTCACATGCAATTACTATTGGCGATGTTGAGTACGAAAACGAAGTGGTGAGAGGTACACTTACCATCCACTCTAAAGTAGCAAATGTTTTATTTAATTCTGGATCCACCCACTCTTTTATTTCTGAAGAATTTTCTATGGTAATCACCATATTACCTCAACAATTAGATTTTGAGTTAGCTGTGACAACTCCTAATGGCATAACAGTTGCATCAAAAGTTTATAATTCTTATCTGATTGAATTTTTTGGGAAAGTGCTTCCTGAAAATCTTGGGATCCTTCCTATAGTGGAATTTTATGTGATTATTGGCATGGATTGGCTTTCTTTATATGGAGCTCATATCAATTTCCAAAGAAGTGAAGTCACATTTCATATTCCAGATCAATATATGATCGTCTATCGATGCAAGGATGAACATAACCTTTGAGTGGAAATTTATTACATCTTATGGGTCTTGATTCCACTAAATGGAGGTTATTTATCTCAAGTGGTTGGAGAGAAACTCACTCTTAAGAATATGCCCATTTTACAGGAGTTTGATGATGTCTTTCCGGAGGAATTACCAGGTCTTCCACCAAATCATGATGTTTATTTTTCAATATAACTCATACCGGGTGCTATGTCCATTTCAAAGACACCTTATAGAATGGCCCCAATTGAGTTGCAGGAATTGAAAAAGCAACTCCAAAAGAATCTTGATAAAGGATTCATATGCCCTAGTGTGTCACCTTGGGGAGAACATGTTCTGTTTGTTAAGAAGAAAGATGGGTCAATGAGACTCTACATTGATTATCGAGAACTTAACAAGATCACTATCAAGAAAAAATATCTTCTCCCATGAATTGATGACTTATTTGACCAACTACGTGGAGCTCAATACTTTTCCAAGATTGATCTTCATTCAGGGTATCATCAATTATGGGTCAAAAGGGAAGATATACCAAAGACGGCTTTTCGTACAAGGTATGGACACTATGAATTTATAGTGATGCCATTTGGTCTTACTAATGCCCCTGTTATCTTCACGGATCTGATGAATAGAGTCTTTAGAGACTATCATGGCCAGTTTTTGGTAGTCTTTATAGACGATATTTTTGTATATTCAAAGGGAATGGAAGAACATGAAGATCACTTGAGAATTATATTAAAGACCCTAATAAAGGATAAGATTAATGCCAAATTTACCAAGTGTGAATTTTGGCTTCAAAAAGTTGCATTTTTGGGTCACATAATCTCAGAAGAGGGGATATCTGTGGATCCAGCAAAAATAGAGGTTATCGAAAGATGGTCGAGACCAACAACAGTAACCGAGATCCGAATTTTTCTTGGTTTTGAGGATATTATCGATGTTTTGTGAAATATTTTTCACGATTATCTAATCCACTCACCAAGTTGACTCGGAAAGGAGTTAAGTTTGTTTGGATGGAGGAATGTGAAGAGAATTTAAAATAGTTGAAAAGAAGGTTATCCAGTGCACTTGTACTCACACTTCCTTGTAGTGGAGAAAGGTTTGTGATCTATAGTGATGCATCCAAGAAGGGGCTGGGGTGTGTTCTTATGTAAAATGATATGGTGATAGCTTATACCTCATGAAAGTTGAAAATCCATGAGAAAAATTACCCTACTCATGATTTGGAGTTAGCTGCTGTAATCTTTGCATTAAAGATTTGGAGGCATTATCTTTATGGAGAAAGGTGTGATATTTATACTGATCATAAAATTTTAAATTATATTTTCACACAAAAGGAGCTGAATATGTGCCAAAGAAGATGGTTGGAGATGATTAAGGATTATGACTACTCAATTAATTACCACCCTGTGAAAGCAAACAAGGTGGCAGATGCATTAAGTCGACAAGACCATGCTAGCTTATCCATGGTGAGGATCACAAAAGATCCAATATGTATGGATTTACAAGGGATGGATCTTGGAATTATAATGGAAGGGGAAAATCCTATCTTTCTCAAATGAATTATCAACCATCTATACATGTGAAGATTAAAGAGGCACAGAAAGAAGATGTAGAGTTAGAAAAGAAGGTGAGAAATGTTCCTGAATTCAACCTTGATTGTGATGGGATAATAAAGTTCAGGAATCGGGTTTGTGTTCCTCCCATCCCAGAATTTTAGAAGGAGCTACTGGACGAGGCTCATAGTTCTTCATTTTCTATTCATCCTCGAAGTACAAAGATGTATAGGGACCTGAAAGAGTACTTCTGGTGGGATGGCATGAAAAGAGATGTTGCTGAATATGTCTCTCGATTCTTGGTTTGTCAGCATGTTAAAGCTGAGAGACAAAATTATAAGGGGATGTTACAAAAATTACCCATACCAGAATGAAAATGGGAAAACATCATTATGGACATTGTCCCTGGACTTCCTAAAACATCCAAAGGCAATAATGCTACCTGGGTCATAGTTGATCATCTTACAAAGTCTGCACACTTCGTTGCTATTAGAGAGGATTTTTCTCTAGATCAGCTTTCCAGGATATATGTGAAGTAAGTGGTAAGATTGCATGGAGTACCACTTTCTATTATATCTGATCGGGATCCGAGGTTTACCTCCAAGTTCTGGCGAATTCTTCATCATACACTGGATACATAGTTGAGTTTCCACACTGCTTATCATCCTCAGACAGACGGTCAGTCTAAGAGGACAATTCAAACTCTAGAAGATATGTTGAGATCTTGCTCTATGGATTTCAAAGGTGGTTGGGATCAACACCTACCTTTGGTGGAATTTTCTTATAATAATAGCTTTCACTCTAGTATTCAGATGGCTCTATATGAATCTCTCTATGGAAAGAAATACAGGACTCCAACTTGCTGGGATGAAGTTGGGGAAAGAAAGCTATTAGGACTTGATCTTGTTGATGAGATGGTAGAAAAGGTCAGATCTATTCAACAACACATAAGAGCAGCTCAAAGTTGACAAAAAAGATATGTCGATAACCGAAGAAAAGACATAGAGTTTGAAGTGGGTGATAAAGTGTTCTTACGAATATCTCCCAGGAAGAGGGTCATGATATTTGGAAAGAAGGGAAAGCTGAGCCCTAGGTATATCAGTCCTTTTGAAATACTGGATCATGTTGTGAAGGTAGCTTACCGATTGGAGCTTCCACCAAATCTCTCTCAAGTTCACGATCTGTTCCATGTATCTCTCCTGAGAAAGTACATACCTGATCCTTCACATGTACTCATCTTAGAAGTTGTACCACTGGAGCAAGATATTTCTTATGAAGAACAGCCGATAGAGATTCTAGATCGTAGCAAAAAAGTCCTACGGAACAAGACCACTCGCTTGGAGAAAGTTTTATGGAGGAACCACTGATTAGAAGAAGCTACATTGGAGCTTGAGGATATGATGAGGGAGAGGTATCCTCATCTGTTTGTTACAAAGTGATGAATTTTGAGGGCGAAATTCATTTTAAGGGGGGTCGAATGTAACACATGAGACTTTTATGAGAAATATTTTTTTTATGTTATATACAGCATCAAAGGAATCTTTCAATACACACAACACTATCTTGGCTTTCTTTACACGCAACCACACCCTTCCTCGATAGCTTGCATTGTACGCAATACCGAGTTTCACTAATCAATGATATGCTATTAAAATATTATTAAAACTAGCCGTTATAAATAGTAATACCCACTTTTTAAAATTTTTTAAGTTTTATTTTACAAAACGAACTTCATTTTTGGATTCAGAATATCGAAATTAAGCTAGCGTGAAATTTTGGTATTTTTCTGAAAACTTTCAATTTTTGATGAATAGTGAAAACATTGGGTTACTATTTAAAAACCGACTTTTTATTTATATAATTATTTATTTTATTTAAATTTATTTTAGGTCATAATTGATACATAATACATATATAAGTTCAATGCAATTCGTTGGAGTCATTTTATAATAATTTTAGATATATAAAAATTTTATTGAACTTTTCACTATCTTTTACCCACCTCCTAGGAGAATTTCCAAATTCACATAAAACATAATTTTACCACTTCTGTGAGTGGAATTTCGAAAATCCGAAAGACATAGTTAATATTAAGGACTAAAATGTGGTTCAATGAGATAAAAATAATTTTTGATGAATAGTATCTTTTTACTTTTTTACCATGGTTAAAAGTAAATAGGGTAATTAAGGGTAAAAATGATATTATTATTACCCTAACACATGTCCTAATTCTATTGGATAAGTGTAATTCGACCAAAAACAACCTTAGGAATAAAATATGACCATTTAGGCCCACTTGGATTATATTAGGACATTTAATATTAATTTATTTAAAGAAGGGTTAAAATAGTTGTAATCAATGTTTAATAACTAAATAATTTTTAATATAGGGTTATACATAAGATAAATTAGACTATAAATATTAATTATAAATCTAAAAATATTTCCTACATAATGGTATTTTATTTTTAATTTTTAGACATTAAATAAGTTAATTTATTTATGACACAATGATGATGCAGTAATTATCTTATTAATCAAATATTGACATAATTGATGTTATAAATACCCAAATAAATGTAATTTCAGAATTTTTATGAATTAAAAGAATTTTATATGTTAATATGACATGTTAGTATTGATTTAATTAACTTTTTTAGAACTAATCTTTCTGTTATGATTTTCAAAAAAAAATCAATTACCAAATAGTGTCAAAATTGACATAAAATTGTTTTTAAAACAAATATTATATTATTAATTGTTATTTTATTCCTAAAATATAATGTTCGTCCAAATGACTTATATAAGGTTATATATATTAATAATAAACAACTTGGGGTTCTTTTGGCTTGTTATAGTAAGTTTATTAACCTTATAGTGTAAGCAAACAAGAATACACAGTAAAAGTTAAATTATCTAACTTAAAGTTAAATTTAAATGATAAGGTTAAAATAAAAATATAAACTTGTCTAAATTCTTTTGTATGAGAGGATTCCGTCCCATACCCACCTTATCCTCGAAATAAATCAATTTGGAGCTATTAAAAACCGAATATGACTTTATAATAAAATAATATTTTTAGTTTTTCTAAAGGTGCCCCTCTCCTCCCTTATAAAAGGGCACCTCCTCCCTCTCTTCCTCACACCCCTTTGAACCTTCAAGCTCGTCCAAACCATACCAAATTCTCTTCTCCACTTCCCTAGAAACATCCTAGAGGTCCTGGTCTTCTTCAAAGACCAATTTTAGTGCCCTAAAAGGAGGTCTCAAAGAGGCGCTTCAAAGAATAGGTAATGTCCGTTACCGATTCTTTCAACATTATTTCTTCTTCCAATTTTACTTCATTAGTTGTTTCATTATTAAGTAATAACATCAGTATCAATCATATACTGATATTTTATTATAAGTATTAAACAACCCTATTTCAACATCTATCCATCCTATGGAAAACGAAATCACAACGCGTGCGTACGTACGGAATATTGTCTCCACGCTGTGGTGTAATCTATTTTCCAACACCACCTTACCTGGATGGGTATAATTGTTCAAATAAATAACTATATATGATTATTTTAAAGTGGTATTGATTCTGAAATATTATACATACACTTCAATACAATTCCACGATCATGGGAATGATATCATCACCTGTGCGTACGTACGGAATACCGTCTCCACGATGTGATGTGACTCGTTCTACATGATATTCATTGCATAATGATTATATAAATGAATTGAATGAATAAAAATGATATATAGTACACTAATACCATTCTAGAAATGAGGTATCTATAACCTAAAGAGAAGAATAAGAATTTATTCGACAAAACACGCATAAGAACAAAAAGTAATAAACACCTGAATAACAAGTAGCAATGAAATATTACTAATAAGAAGCTAAGAATTTGACCATATATGATATCATAACAATTAGTATGATTCTGGAATAAGTCAATGACATTATTTAAATCATTATACATGAGATTTGGACACTTACGAAGCAAATCGGACCTAAGGTAAGGGAAAATATAACAATCTCATTTTTATCCGAGATTGTTTATACTTTGGTATTTACTGGGGTGTATTTTATCAACCACATTGATGTTTACTCAATATTTAATATTATTTACATCCATCTACAATTTTTTAAATCCAATTTTACCCTTTGGTGAGTTTTTAGTAAAAGATATGAAAGGAATCTTTTGTCATTTTTTCGTACGAGGTACTTTATGACTTTTCCGACAAAAGTACGAGAAGAATGTTTTTTTAACTTATACGGCATGAATGTATTTTTAAAAAATTATTTCCAAGAAGCTTCCTTTACAAGTTTTCAAGTTTTTTTTAATCAACTTCTTTTAGTTTAAAATTTTATGACATGTTAAGAAAGGAAAATTGTTTTGAAGTAGAAAGGGTACTTTCCTCAAGAATGGAGTTCAAGTGTTTTATCAAAATTATTTTCCATCTAAGATAATATACAGTTCTGTTTCTATCCCTATGTTTAAATTGATTTTATTATGTTATGATGGAATTATTTTTATGAAGTTCTTTTATCTTATATGATTTATGTTATAATGACATGATGTTTAAGAATCCCATTTTTTATTACATGGGTTATGTTATGATGTATGATTTATGATTTTGTGGCACACATAATAATGGTTTCATTATGAGATGGGTGGGACCTATATCTCCCTCCAATGCATTGGGTAAAGATTTATATCTCATGAGATAGACATGGCTGGAATGGCAGGTTAATCTGGTTCAGTGAAACAGGACTGAAACGAGGAGTGAACTCGGTTCAGAAATGGACTTTGTCTGCTAAGATAGTCTTGTCAATGAGTCTTGACTACTAAGAAATGATTCTCTATGATTATGAGTGTATCCCACAAAGTTTCATGTTTTAAGTTATGATTATTAGGATTACATTTCACTACTATGATCTATCCCATGTTATGAAATTATGATCTCTTTTTTAGGTTAAGATTTCCAAAATGATATGTTCTTATGAATATGATGTGATTGATATTTCTTTTGTTTACCCTTACTGAGCATTTGAGCCCACCCTTTTGTATTTTTTATTTCCCCAGGTTAGGAAGAAGGTTATTAAGTAGGATATTCCAAAAAGGGAATCTATATATGATGAAATAAATGGGAGACAATGTAGATGATTTATGAACCAATTGTTTATGTTTCCCAGTTTCTAAAGACACTATACCTATACGGTCCTTTCATGGTTTTTTATATGTTGTAAAAACTATACTTCAATTTTTAAGTATTAACAATGTATGTAAAGTATGGGTCATTATTTGTATGGGGGAAAACCCAAGTACCCGGGGTGGGATTGTTGTTATAACTATTTTCTGTTACATTTGAATATTATTTCACCTTTAGTGATGCACTTTTTTTTGTGATATGAAAATTTATTTTTATATTTTATGTGAATTGACTCATGTCAAATAATTTCATGAAACTTGAGTCTACCTGCCTCAATTTAGGAACTCAATATTATTTTGGGACATGCATCATTTTAGGAACACATAGGAAAACTGGTTTTCAAAAAAATTTGAACTTGAATAGTTTTTCATTTCATGTGAAATTGAAAATAAAAAGGTTCCTAATATGAAATTTGGATTGAAAATGATGTAAAATGTGAAAACATGGGTGTGTAATGTGAAAATTTTAACAATAAAATATTTTTGTCCTTCTAAAACAAGACCTATGTGTATTATGGTTAAGGTTGGTGATAACACCTCTGTTTTGACTGAGTATGGAGGTTTGGAAAAATACTTATTGTGAATTTTTGTAATTTTTTCTCTTAAGTAAATTTGATAATATTATTTCATGAGTCAAAATATGTGTGTTTATAATTTTAGAGATATTCCTCCATGATAATGTCAATTAAGAGAATGAAATGAAGATATAGTTGGAGATGATTTAACAGTAATAGAACTTGAGGCACTGATAGTGCCAGGTGAGGCATTTGAGTAGTTCCAAAAGATATTCGCTTTCTTAATGCATGTTTTGGAAATATACCCAAGGAAGTTTGAGAAGATCATGTATGATATGATGAGAGTGTTTTTGCTACAGCACCCTCTATCTTTTACTAGAGAGGGTGGGCCTGAGAGAGATGAGATTTATAATGAGCCTATCTAGATGATGCTTGATGACATGGAGACTCCTTATGAGAACATATTTAGTTGGATAAATACATCCTATAAGGATCAGAAAATCGTTGTTGGGACTTTCATTCGCAGACTTGATAGGATGATGTTATGGTAAGGAAGAAAATTTTAGAGAATTTTATATAGCACGTCTACCCAAAGACATTGAGAATAGACATGGAAGCAGAGTTCATGAGGATGAATCAGGGGAGTAGTTCTGTGATGGACTATGTTGGATGGTTTAAATATTTTTTGTTATTTTTTATAGCATTTGTGAAATATTAGACTACATTAGAAAAATTATTTCAGGGTGGAATTAAGTGTTAAATTAAGTCAGAGGTAAATATCTTCAAGCTGAAGAAGTTTTCAGAAGTGGTGAATGAGGCTCTCAACTCAGAAGGGAACCTGAAGGAGGCTTCCAGTGGAAGACAGGAGGTTTCTTCATGATGATATTAAGGTACAACTTCTGAAATCAGGAATCATCACTATGATAATTTTAGGTAGAAAATTGGGAATCAATGTGATTAGTTGAGGGATCATCGTTCAATATATTTACTAAGTCATTTTTCACCAATGAATTAAACTAAGACACTTTCATAAACATTTTAACCAACCACCAGTTGTGTTCTGATCTTGTGGAAATATGGGACATCTATAGTGGTTTTTTAGGATCTTGAGATAGATGATTATTGACAGAGGAGCTAGAAAGAACCAAGTTGTGAGAAGGGGATATTCTATGCCATATCAATATAGCAGTTGGATTTATATTGTAAAAGGAGGTAGAGGTAGTGTATGTGGTTATTCTAGGCATGACCACCCATATTAGTAGAGTGGTGCAACTTTCGGGTGTTAGAATGCATCATAGAGAAGAGGGGCATGACAAATACATGTAGTGTAGGAAGTACTTGTGGATAGAGAGGCTAGAACATTGATAGTTAGAGGTATATTCTTTTGGATTCTATGTTATCTAGTGCCTTATTTGATATTGGTTCCTCTCATTCATTTATATGTACAAAACTTGTTAATGGGGTGATCCTGGTAGTGGTGTTTTTGAGTAGGATAATGATGATAGACACACCATTGGGTGTATGGTATAGAGACATATATTTGTGAAATGGATGTTCTCTCAAGATCAAGAATTCCATTTTCTCAAGGATATCCAAATTCTTGATATGTTAGGCTTCAACCTAATTATGGGTATGGATTGCCTAGTCACGTACTCAGAAGACATTAATTTTTACCATGTCTAAGTGACTTTTATGTCTCTAAAGGGTGAAAATCACATTCACTGTGGAAATTGGGGTATCTAGGAAGGACGAGGAGGGACAATTACATAAAAACTAGGAGAGCTCACAGTCTAGGTTTCTAGTTTATTACTAGATTATGCAGGAGTAAAGAATAATATATTTCCACCAGTGGTGGAATAGTTTCAAGATTTTTTTCTTGAATACTTATATAGGCTACCACCAGAGACAGATATAGAATTTTCAATTGAGCTCTTATTAGAGGTTGAGCCAGTTTCAATTCCTTTATACCAAATGGAATTGATATATATCCAAGTGCTCAATACTCAGATATGACTAGTTGTGGGATAATGGATTTATCTTTATGAGTGCATCGCCTTGGGGTTCTCCAGTTTTTTCTCTAAAATGGTTAATATGAGTTTAATATTGTGTGTTCATTACCGAAAGTTGAATTATATGGCTATGAGGAACCAATATCATATTCGGTGAATCAATGATCTATTTTAATAATTGATAGGACCTTGTTTTTTCTCAAAGATCGTCTTGAGATTAGGGTATCATCAGCAGATATTTTGTACTTCTTATATAGTGTGGAATTCTTTTAAAAGTAGGCATGGCCTATATGGGTTTTTTGTAATGTCATTTGGGTTGAAAAACAAACCAGAAGTGTTTATGGCCTTGATGAAAATAATATTTCATCCATACCTGGATTAATTATTTGTGGTGTTTGTGGATTACATCTCGGTGTACTCTAACACTCATGATAATCATTACCAACACCCTAACATTTTCCTGATTACAACGAGAGAGCATCAGCTATTCACCAAGCTATACAAGTGGTAGTTTTGGATCGATTAGGTACACTTCATGGGTAACATCATCTCAGAGGAAGTTGTGTTTGTAGACCCAGAGAAGGTTCATACAGTGGTATCTTGGGGGAAGAACAAGAATGTATTAAATATCAGCAGCTTTCTTGTGTTATCTAGATATTATCATAGGCTCTTCTTGGACTTCTCACATTTTGTAGCACCACTCTCAATGTTGAGAAAAAATGGGGTAATGTTTGGATGATTGGAATCAAGTGATAATTCTTCCCTAGTGTTAAACAAGACATTTTCATCGGCACCGATCATTATCATACCTTATCTGGGTGAGGATTATAAAGTGTATTATGATGCTTTTGGGAATGGACATGGACCTATGTTGATGCAAGGAGATTGAGTTGAGGTGTATGGGTATCGACAGCTAAAGCCACATGAACAAAACAACCCTACACCTGACACCAAGTAAGAATTCGTGGTTTGTTACTTAAATTGTTGGTGAAATCATCTGTAGGGTGATAAGTTTAGGGTGTTTATTAATAACAAGATCTTAAGGTACATATTCTAACAGTGTATGTAGAGATGATTTGAGAATATGAAGTCATTTGATTTTGAGATAGTATATATTCTTGGAAAATAGGAAATTATAGATGTTTCTTTGACCATGAAGTCCCGAACTCAAGATTTTCATGAGTCTAGTGATGATTAAAAGATGATGTCCTTGCTATATTAGATGTGTGTGGTGGTTTAGGTGAGTTTGGAGATAATGACTCTAGTATCAGTTTGAGTGGAGTCTACATTTTTGAGACTAATATGAGATAGGAAGTATGATGATTCATAGTGTTTTACCATTGGGGAAGGCCTTAAAGGTGGGGAATCACCATTATATTAGAGCATAGCTGAGGATGAGATCATATATGTCAGGAATCAGGTTATTATGCCCATGAGAATGATATAGTAGCTCATGCATGAATTTAATGCCTCGAAGTGGGAAGTATATACAGGTGTAAAAAAATGTACCATGAAATTTGAAAATATTTTTGGTGGCCAGGAATGCAAAAGGATATAGCAAGGTTTGTAACATGATGGCACACTTATTAGTAGGTGAAGGCAGAGCATCAATGACCTAGTGGATTGCTACAGTTGTTGCCCATTCCTAAGTTGAAGTGGGATGATGTGAAAATAGATTTTTTGGTGGGTCTCCCATAGATGACAATGAACAATGACTCTATCTAGGTTATTTTTGATAGGATAATGAAGTTTGTGCATTTATTTCCTATATATTAGACTTTATCAGTTGAGTAGATTGTGGATTTGTATCTTCATGAGATATTTTATCTTCATGGGGTGCCACAATCTATAGTTTCAGATCATGAATCATGTTTCACTTCATGCTTCTGGAAGGCCTAGCAAAAAACTCTTCGTATATAGGTATTGTTGGGAGTGAATTTCCACCCATAGACAAATGATAATTTAGATAATATAATACAATTTCTTGAGGATATGTTATGGGAATGTGTTATTGACTACATTGGGTCTTGGGAAAAGCACATGGATTTACTAGAGTTTTCCTATAACAGCAGTTATCATGAAACTATACAGATAGAACCATATGAATCTCATTATGTTTGGACATGTATTTTACCACTACGTTGGATGGGGTTGGTGAGTCTGAGTTTTTGGGAAAGAGTCTTATGTAAGAGACATCAAATAAGGTGAAGCAAAATTGAAAAAGTATGGATATGACTCAAAGTAGAAAGAATATGTATACTAGAAGATGTCAATTACCCCTAGAGTTTTTAAATGGTGATCATGTATTCCTTTGGGTGTCAACTAGTTTGGGTCACTGTAGAATATGGAGGTAGGTCAATTTGGTGGCCATGTATATAGGAACTTTTGTGATTTTGGAAACAATCGGGTTAGTGGCATACCGATTATCTCATCAATAGAAATACAACGCTATGCATGATGTTTTCCATGTATTAGAACTATGGAAGTATCTCTTCAACCCTTATCATGCGATCAATATGGATAATGTTGATCATGAGATTGATTTGTCCTTTTTTGAGCATCTAATATGTGTGTTGGATCACATTGATAAGGTATTTGGGGAAGCACCTTACTGATAGTTTGAGTATTTTAGAAGCATGGGCATGTACAGGAGGAAACATGGGAAAGGTAAGAAGATATAAGGGCTTAATGGGCCGGAATTTTGACTTTTATTTCTTATGAATCTTGAGATTATAGCTCAAGGATGATCTTTTTTAAGGTGGGGAGGATTTAAGATCTTGTCCCTTTTCAAGTACATGTTTCTATAATTTTTTTCATTTATGCTTTAGTGGTTGTGTATCATTCAGATACAGAGAGACTTTGTTGGAGAAAATTACCTAAATTTTAAGGTTGTATGTTTATTTGAGTAAATAGAGTCTAGATATAAATGGGTTAACTATTTCATGGGTTCTTGGTAATTTGAGAATAATTAAATGATTTTTAGTGAGTTAAAGGATAAATGGGATGACAAATCAACTGTAGAAAATTTTTGTATCTTGTAAAGGGATTACAAGCTGGGTAATTCATTGAAGGTTTTAATAAAATAATTCTACGGTGACAGGTTTTTTTGAAAAAAACCATCAAAAACGTTTTCATGATGTGTAACCACATTACTCACTATGTAAATACCCAACATGTTGTTTTAAACATTTTGTGCAGCTGATTTTCATTCTAATACACTATATCTCCACTCCTCTCAACCCAAGGTCTTTCTCTAGGATGTTTTGGAATGAAAAATTTCCTTTTAGATGTTTTATTTATGTGATCAACCCCTACTATGTCTTTTAGTTAGGTTTTTTCTTTATCTCATTCTTCTCCAATCTATTATAGTAGAATCCTTTGACCAATTGCATTGTTGGTTTTGATCATGATTAGTTTTGATCTATGAATCTCTTTCCAACTATCCACGCCTTCTTCATCATGACGTTGTCCATTGGAAGAATTTTTTGGATCATCAGTTAAAGCAAGGTGTTATACTATTCAAATACCTTAGTCTTATTATCAATTACATGTATGTGATTGTAGAATTTCTAGAGTTCATTTTGTGAATGAAATTCAAAATTTAATTAATTAATGTGGTTAATTAATTAATTATGGAATTTAGTATTTTTTGAATAATTAAAATGTTGAATAGGGATGATGAATTGGTGAATTAATTATCAAGGAATTGAATATAAAAATTGGGAATAATTAATTTTTGATTTAATTATTAAATTGTTTAATTGTAAATATAGAATAATTAATTGGTGAATTTATTATTAGATTTTGAGTTTGTGAAGTGGTTAATTAATTTATTAATTGATTAATGGAATATATGTGATTAATTAATTGGTGAAATTAATTAATAGGAGATATGTGGTTAATTAATTGTTGAATTAATTAAAGTAAATTGGTATTAGTAATTAATTGTTGAATTAATTAATAGAATTGGATCAATTAATTTATGAAATAATTTGGGGAAGTTATGGTGGTTAATTGTGATAAGAGGATTTATGTTATTTAATCATGGTTTATGTGACAATGTAAAAACATGTGATATTGTGATATGTTCTGATGTATATTCTTGTTTGATAAATGGGGTGCTAGACATGAAGACCTATGCGAGTGATATATATATATATATATATATATATATATTCATTGTTGATAAATGGGGTGTTAGGCATGATGATCCATTACCATGATATATATATGTGTGTGTGCATTTTTGATAAATGGAGTGTTAGAAATGATGATATATGCCCATCATATATATATATGCATATTTGATAAATGGGGTGTTTGACATGAAGATCTACACCAACGATATATATATGCGTAGTTGATAAATTGGGTGCTAGACATTAAAATCTTTTACAATGAAAAATAACCATGATTGAGAATTGGGGTGTTGGACATGATGATCTACGACATGACATATATGCATGATTGATAAGCAGGGCGCTAGACATGGCGTTCTACACCCAAAACATGGGTATTGGGATATGTATCTAAGTGGTCATAATAATGAAATTGAAGTGATATGGATAATGTAATCCCATGTGCTATAATGAAATTGGAATTGAAGATGTAACATAATTCAAAAAGGAATGGGTCGGAGTAGGTATTGAGGTACGGGTGTCCTCAAGAACCCAGTTCTATATGTGGTTTAATAAATATTATTTGATAATGTGATAAGTATTTACTTATGCATTGTAATTATTTCATTATACAACTACATACAATTTTTGTTGATTGGATTTGTTTTAGTCACTGTTAGTGGTGGTCTACTGAGTTGTACTCACACCCTAATCGGGATTCCTTATCTGTACCCAAATAGATTTCATGGATGCAATACATGTCAAGGGAAAAATCCATGTGTTATATGGATGAGTCCGGATGGAGCATGGCTGAGGGAACTGGACCTGGTTTGGGACCTGCTAGGATTATTTTTGTCTTTCTTTTGGGTTTTCTTTTTAGAAGCATGACACATACATTAGCATGGAATGTTTTTTTCTTTTGATGGATATTGTAATCTCTGATTTTATTATCTTGAGATAATTGTATATATTATTCTTATATATTCATTGGTTATTGTTTATTTATTTCTACTAGTGTATTACTCTGATAAAAGTGGGTATAGTCTTCTCATGCTCCACTTATCAAACCCTCGCTGCAAGTTGGCAACCTTTGGGATACAGGGAGGCGTGCATGTGGTCGTGTGACCAATTTGCTCGTGGCACCGGGGTGTGGAATCTGGGATAAGACGTTACAGATAAAGAACCGTTTTTAATAATATAATAAATATAATTACAAAAATTAAATATATATTACTATAAATAAATATATTTATTTTTTAAATATATTTATTAAAATATGTTTTTATTTATTTATATTTATAATTATTAATAAAAATATTTAAAAATATTTTTATATACTTTTAGATATAAATATAATAACATATATTTATTTAATTATAAATAAATATTTAAATATATATTATATGTACTTAAGGGAAAAATTACAACGAAAAATAGAAATGCAACACACACAACCCGAAAAATCAGGTCATAGCCCCCCCCCCCCAATGGTTAACCCAGCCATTTTTTATGGTGTGAAGGCCATATGGACATGAAGTCCATTACAAAGACTATAGTCCAAGTTCCTAGAACCTACAACTATTTTTTTTCTTGAAATCATAACATTGTGGGTCTATCGCCTTAAGTCAGTCGTCATGGACACCAGATACCCACCTGAGGAGTCTTCCTGCTATTGTGCCGCTATCATACCACAACCAAGAAACCCACATCTGAGTTCTCACAAGCCAGACCACACCTCGGTGTAAATCCAATCCAAATTCCCCACTACCCAGATTTAAACATGGGTTTGTGATGTAATAATATTTAAATATATATAATTATATTTATAATAAATATATTTTTTAAAATTTTATAATTATTTAATATATATAATTATAATATAAATTTAAAAAATAAATGTATATAATTATAACTAAATTAATAAATATAAATATATATAATGTTAAATATATAAAAATAATTATAAATATATATTTATTTATAATTATAATTATAAAATATATATTTATATAATCATATATATTGACCTCACCTATTTTGATAATCTCAATTATGTTTCTATATTCTTTGATAATCCCAAATAATGTTTATCTTTATATCAATTATTCTTTCAATCTATGATATCATATTATTAAGTTGATAAAATAATAAAAATGATCTTTGGAATGTGTTATTAAATGTTTATATATGTTTATAAATATCTAGAAATGATTAATTCTGGTACTAACTCAACTTGTATACGATTTTCATAGAACAGATAAGTATTAAGTGTTGAGTCACTGATACAGACCTACTGGTACATAGTATAACGATAAGTAAAGGTCACTAATAGACCAAGCTTCCTGTGACACATGGTCACTGGTACATAGTTACTGATAAAAGCTATCGATACAGACAGACAAAGTCCACCGATACAGACAGATACCGAGAGACAGCTACCGATACAAGTCTGTTGATACAGACAGATAGCTACCGCTAAAAAGTCTATCGATACAAGAATGTCACCAATATGGGTCACTGATATAGAAGGAGCTACCGATAGAATGAGCTACTGATATAAGGAGCTACCGATAGAAGGAGATACTGATTCAAGCGGTCTACCATTATAAAGAGTAACAACTTCTGATACAGACCTTCTAACTCAATTCCATCGATTCAAGCTCACTTATACTAAGAGATACCGATGGAAAACAATCACTATATATCTAAACTCTATTACTATTGTTTTATTTAGCAATGATTATATTTTTTGTTTTTAATGCTTCTGCCATTAATTAATGATAGTTGTTCTCATATCCGAAACCATACCTCATACTTGTAAAAAGGTAATCATTCCTATTGTCGAAGCTGAAGATATATAAAGTAACCTTGAACTACTAAATATATATATATATCAGTCATTCAATGCATATACGAGACAATCTTCTGGAAATACACACACATTCCTAGAAGAAGAAGGAAGAATGCATTCTATGTCTATAGAAACTGGTCATTCATTGAGTAAATATCTTCAACGATTTCACTCACACTCAAGATGATCAGACTGATGAACTTGGACCTGGTAGTCAAATACAAAAATGACACTCTTTTTTGTTGACAGAAAACAAAGAAGGACTCAAAGCTTCATCTGCATCAATCCAAGGAGTCCAGTGCTTCACTCAAAACACATAGAGAATTCTAAACTCATCTCTATTTCTTTATCTCTATCTTGTTTCAGTTATTTAATTTTTTGAGTAGTGTGTGTGCTCTGTATTTTTAGGCACACACTGTCTCTTGTGCTGAACTAGAGGATTTATAAATCATCACTCAATCATTCCCTTACTCTCTTGTATACCACTGTGGATAGTGGTAGAGGTCAAGTGTGACCTGGATAGCCTGTGTGCTATTGTTTTTATTTTCCCACATAGAAATGTGGTGGAGGTCTTAGTACCTGGACAGTATTTGTACTGTTGGTAACCCTGATCCAGCGTGCGGATCAAAGTTTATATAAATTGTTTGAGAGGACTAAGTCTCAGCTTGAGACTGAACCTCTTGGTTATATCTGGTGTACATCTTATTTTTAGTTTAAGTTATTTTCTATTCTTCTACGAAGTACTTTAAATATAAATATGATTTAAAGTAACTCTGATAGTTAAACTAGCCGGTGTTTATAACTTTTTTTATCCAGTAAGTTAGTTTCAAATGTTTATTAATACTCAGATTGAGTTAACTGAAAAATAATCAATCTCCTGAGAAACTAATTGAAAACTTACAATCTTTATAAATTCACTACAGTTTATTTTTTATTTATTTTGGGGGATTTTAATCATAATTTTTTTTATAGAAATTTTAATTGGAACTCAATTCACCCCCCCCCCCCCTCTTGAGTGTCCACTCTGACCAACATTTGGTTTCAGAGGATCGTTATTAATAAAGGATTTACAAATACTCTATTTTTTAACTATGATTTTAGTTGTATCTTAAAGATCATAAATTTCTGTTAGTTTTCAATTTTATCTCTTTAAATATATTTGATAAAATCTAATTATAGATAATAGACTAGAAGGTGCTGCTACCAACAGGCCACCTTTGTTTAATGGCGTTAATTATGCCCAATGGAATCTTAAAATGAAAATTAATTTAGAAATTATAAGATTTGACATCTGGACTGCTATAGAGATTCAGTATAAGATTCGAGAAATTGAGAGAACTACTTAGGATGAACCTACGAAAACCGTTTAAAATAATAATTGTAAAGCGATGAATGTTTTTTACTGTGCTTTATGAGATAATGAATTTAATCGAATATCTTCTTATAAGACTTCTTATGAAATCTTGGATACTTTGTCTATTTCCCTTGAGGGAACAACCAATGTTAAGTAAATGATATTGAATATCTACACTATTAAGTATGATAATTTTAAAATGAAGCCCGATGAACCTTTTTCTGACATGTATCTCAGGTTCAACGAAATTTTAAATACAATGAGCGCACTTGGAAAAGTTTTTCTTGAAAAAGAACAAATCATGAGGATACTAAGATGTCTTCCAGAGATATGGAGAGGCACATCAATTTCAATAAGAGAGTCATGTGATATAAGTTCACTCCCTATTATGGAGTTAATTGGTAAGTTGATGATGTATGAAGAAGAGCAAATGTAAAGAAAGAGGAAGATGATGAACCAAAGAGGAAGTTAGTGGAATTTAGGTATACTACCTCAAAGAGAAAGGAAAAGGAGAAAGTTCACATACCTACTGAAAGCTCAACAAGTGGAGGTTCATATTCTGATAGTGATGAAGATATGGCTCAAATAGCCAGGAGATTCAAGAAATTCTATCAGAAGAAGAAATTTTTTAGAAAACCAAATTATAAAGGTAAGTATGACCAACGAGGTGATTGGAAGAAATATTGGAATAAAGACGATAAGGATGATGAGATAGTGTGTTATGAATGAAAAAGGAAAGGACACATTAAAGCTGACTGTCCAAAATTAAAGTTCAAGAAGAAATATGATTATAAGGACAAAAAAATATAAGAAAGCTATGAAGGAAACATGGAGTGCTTCAGAAGACAGCACAAGTGAGTCTGAGGTTTCTGATTCTGAAAAGAATCATGCCAACATGTGTTTCATGACTAATACATCGGAGGTACATATTTCCTCTATGATGAATGATTATTATTTTGGGAATGAAAGTGATTCAAATAGTGATGATAATATTTCTAAAGATGAATTATTTGAATATTGTAATATGTTATAAGATACTTTCAATGATATGAAGGATAAGTACAAATCATTAAAGAAACAGTATGCCTTTTTCAGTACTGTTAAATCTGATCTTAGTATAGAAAAGGTAAAGAATGATCAAATTTTATAGGATAATACTCAACTTAAATTTTCCAATGAGCAACATAGAATAGATCTGGAGAAATTCACTATTGGAAAGAACACTCTTACACAAATTCTAGGAAAAAATTATCACCAAAATATATTACTGGTTTAGGCTATTAGCCTGGACAGAGACAGATTACAAAGAATAGATTTATTCCTAAATCTGGACAGAATGTTGCAAGTTCCAGTTTTGGAAACTCTTATGTCTCAACCATCTATTCACATAGATATAGATCAAAAAAAGTTTATCTTTAAAAATATTTTGAATCTATGGATTATATGAAACCCATTAGACAAATATGGGTACCAAAAGTTTTGCTTGCTAACCTTTTTGGACCCAAGAAAATATGGGTACCAAAATCATTTTCTGTTTAAACCTATTTTGTAGGAGACTTGCTTGAAGAGTTTCTGTAGGAAGACATGGTACTTGGACAGTGGATGTTCAAGACACATTATATGAGATTTTTCATGCTTCAAGATCATAATCAAGTTTTATGGAGGGAATGTCACCTTTGGTGATAATTCAAAATGAACAATCATCGGCCTAGGCCAAATTCGTAACACTGATTAAATTTTAATTTCTAAAGTATTATTTTTTGATTGATTAAAATACAATCTGTTAAGCATTTTTCAGTTGTGTGATGATGGTCTCAATGTTAAATTTGAAAATGATGCTTGCAATGTATTTGATTCTAAAAAATCTTTGGTATTTATTGCCTTGAGAAATGAAAATGTATATGTTGTAGATTTAAATTCTTTATCCAACAAAAGGTTACCTATTTTAATGTTTTTCATAAAGAATCTTTGTTATGGCATAGAAGATTAGGACACTACAATTTTCACTCACTTAGGAAACTGACTAAGAAAAATTTAGTTAGAGACCTACCTCGACTAAAATTCCCATCAGACAAAGTTTGAACTCCCTTTCAAAAGGGAAAGCAACATAAAGTTTCATTCAAATTAAAGAATGAAGTGTCAACTTCTCAACCTCTCGAGTTGGTTCATATGGACTTGTTTGTACATTCTAGTGTTTCTAGTTTTAATGGGAAGCACCATGTTTATATTCTAGTAGATTACTTTTCTAGATATACATGTGTATACTTTTTAGCTCAAAAAAAGTGAAGCTTGCTCTTATTTTATGAAAAACTCCATGTCTGTAGAGAACCTTAGTGGACTTAAGATTAAGACCCTGAGAAGTGATCATCGTCGTGAGTTTGAAAATCATGATTTTGAAACCTATTTCTCACATAATGGCTACAATAATAATTTCTCTACCCCTAGGACACCTCAACAGAATGGTGTAGTAGAAATAAGGAATAGAACCCTTCATTAAATTTCAAGAACTATGATTAATTAGTATAACCTACCAGTTTACTTCTGGGAAGAAGCTATAAATACAGCTTGTTATATTATAAATAGAGTCTTGATTAGACCATTTCTCAAAAAGACCCCTTATGAACTGTCGAATAATAGGAAACCTAAAGTGAGTTACTTCAGAGTTTTTGGTTGCAAAGTCTTTATTATCAATACTTAGGATAACCATGACAAGTTTGCTTCTAAAATTGATTATGGAATCTTTCTAGGTTACTCTATAACCAGTAATTCATACAGAGTCTTAAATAAAATAACCAAATGTGTGGAGGAATCAGTACATATCAAATTTTATGAAACTAATCCACATGAGCCTAAGTCTTCTCTTGAAAATCTTGAAGAAGATCTATCTATTCTGGACCTTAATCGTAAAAACAGTGAACTGAATGTAAAGCCAAGAAATTCTTGAAATATTCCAAAATCTACTTCTAGTGAACCTGAGCGTAGATAAGAACCTTAAATTTCTAGTCCTACCTTTACTATATCCACTAGGATTCTAATGAATCATCCTTTAGATACTGTTGTATGTAATCTTGATAGAGGGACACAGACTAGAGCATCTATAAGAAACCAGGTTGAACATCAAGCCTTTCTTTCATAGTTAGAACCTAAAAATATCAATGATGCTATCAATGATGAATTTTGGGTAATGTATATGCAAGAAGAATTAAATAAATTTGAAAGAAACAAAGTCTGGAAATTAGTTGACAGACCTAAGGACACTTTGACCATAGGCACTAAATGGGTTTTTAGAAACAAAGTTGGTGAATCGGGAAATATCAATAGAAACAAAGCAAGGATAGTTTCACAAGGGTATAGTCAAGAGGAAGGAATAGACTATGAGGAAACCTTTTCACCTATAGCTAGATTAGAAGCATTTAGGATTCTACTTACCTATGTTCCTCATCTGAATTTCAAGTTATATCAAATGGATGTTAAAAGTGCTTTTCTAAATGGTTTTATCGTTGAAGATGTCTTTGTTGAATAACCAGTTGGATTTACTAATCCTCATTTTCCAAATAGAGTTTTTAAGCTCTATAAAGATTTATATGGTTTAAAGAAATCCCCATGAGCTTAGTATGATAGACATAGTAGTTTTCTTATTTCAAAAGGTTTTTCTAATGGAATTGCTGATCCAACTCTCTTTATTAAAAGAATTTCCTAAGACGTTTTGACAGTACAAATATATGTTGATGATATTATTTTTGGATCTTCTATAAATGTTTTGTGTATTTATTTTTCAAAGAGTTTGAAAAATGAGTTTGAAATGAGTTTAATAGAAGAACTTAAATATTTTCTTGGATTTCAAGTTTTTCAAAATAAAAATGGTATTATCTTAAATCAAAGTAAATATACAAAGGATCTTTTAAAAAGTTTTGGTTTGGATAGTATTAAAGAAATTGATACACCTATGAGTACTATTTTTAAGTTGGATGCTGATGAAACTTGAAAACCAGTGGATCAAACAAACTACAGAGGTATGATTGGGAGCCTACTCTACCTTATTTCTAGTCGACCTGATATTATGTTTAGTGTGGTTATATACGCAATATTTCAAGCTAATCCAAAAGAGTCACACTTTCTTGCTGTTAAAAAAATCAAATATATTAAACATACTGCTAACTTAGGATTATTTTATCCAAAAGTACAATCATTTGATTTAATAATTTATTCAGATGTTGACTTTGCTGGTTGCAAGTTAGATAGAAAGAGCATGTCTAGAACATTTCATATACTAGGTAAGTCCTTAGTAACTTCGTGTAGTAAAAAATCTGAATGCTGTTGAATTTTCTACTACTGAAGCAGAATATATTACTACTGGTAGTTTTTGTGCACAAGTTATGTGGATGAAACATAATTTAATAGACTATGGATATCAATTTAGACTTGTATCTATAAATTGTGATAACACTAGTGCAATTAATATCTAGAAGAACCATGTATATCACTCTTGGACCAAACACATTGATGTAAGGAAATACTTTTTGAGATATCATTACCAAAAAGGTGATATTACTCTTGAATTTATAGGTATTAAACATCAATTGGATGACATTTTCACCAAACTTTTATGTTCAGATAGGTTAAAGTACTTTAGACATGAGTTAGGAATGATAGAATTTTTAGGTTAGAAATATCACCGTTAGAAACCTCACTGTTAGAAACCTCACCGTTAGAAACCTAACTATTTGAAACCTCACCATTAGAAACCTCACCATTAGAAAATCCTCACCATTATCCAAATCCTCAGTGTTAGACATACCTCACTACTAGAGACACATCACCGTTAGAGAGACTTCACTGATAGTTAAATATCACCGTTAGGATGCTCACCGGTAGTTATCATCGATATGTATTGCACTGTCTAATTTTTCATTTTCTTTAGCCAAAACTCGTAATTGTTTTCAGTATATATTTTTTATTACATTTCAATTCCTAAATGATAAAAACTATGTTTAGTCATATTTCAATCCACTGTAAACTCTCATCTCTCTCAAACCCAACTCCTCGAATCCCCACATTTCATGAAAACACTAAGTTCTTCGATTGGAGACAAAAAGATCAAAGCTCCCGAGAGTCAAGGATGACAGTGATGAGCTGAGTGTGAAGAAGTAGAAAACAGGACCTGAAGGTAGTGGTAGTGGAAGTAGAACAAGTTCAGGAAGGAATATAGTGAACTCACATTTTCAGAATAAAGAAATTGTAATAGAGAAGGAACTTTGTGCAGACTTTCTTATGTCCAGTAATTCGTTGACCCTGAGGATATTGGAGGAGCGGGGATGGCTCGAATGCTTCGCCAACAACAATGGCCCCTATTATCAAAAGCTGGTAAAAGAGTTCTATGATTTTGTGCGCTTTGAGAAATCTGAAGAGGAGAACAGAATGGTTTCAGTTGTGAATGGAAAGGAAATATCGTTTTCCTCTGTTGAACGGGCTGGATGTTTTAAAGTCCCACATGAAGGAATTTTTTGGTATTGCTTGAAGACAATTCCTCCTACCAGTGAAATTTTTTATTATGATATTGCCTTGGAAGAGCTCACCAGTATTGTAAAACAAAGGAAAGTAGTGGCTGCAGAGATGGATGGAGAAAATAGATTTCTTTTCACGTTCAACAAACATGTGATAAGTCCAAGACTAGGGGACTTTGCAAATTTGAAGTATCAAGATATATATTTGTTGCATCTGTTAAGACATGCTCTTATGGTGAATATGTGTAGACTATTAATGATTTAGATTGAGGATATGACCAGGACCAAATCAAAGTCCAATGCTTTATTCTTTTCCAAGTTAATTTCAGTTATGATCAAAGTGAATGGAGTAGATGAGTCTCAGGATGAGACAGTGGTAGTAAGGAACAATTTTTGCACCACAAGCACAATTTTAAATATATGAATATTGGGTGGAACCCATGGAAAAGGAAGTGGGTAATTGGTGATGAGAGGGTGTATGATAATTTTAACCCTGTTGACCATCCAAATAGGACAAGAGACAGAAGGGATCCAGGTCTAGGACCAGATGAAGAGGAAACTCGGTATAGTGATGATACTGATGAGGAGGATACCTCTACAGCAGATGGAGGGGACCTTGATTTCCCCCCTAGTCCATCTGGTGAAGTGGTATCACATGAAAAGTAAAATCCTTACTTGGAACTACCTAGAAAAGAAACAGTTATGGGTGTAAGTAATGAAGAAGCACCTATTTATGAGAAAGACCAAGTTAGTTCAGATCATGAGGAGATAGCCCCAGAGAATGAAGAAGAAAGAGAATCTGAAAATGAAGCATCGGTTTCTGCTTTCTTGAGTCTCAGTCCACTTATTGGGAACTCTTAAATTACTATAGATGAAATTTATGAAGTAGATATACCTGCACCTATTCCTGAGGAGCCTCATATTGGAGAAATGGAAATGGTTGTGGAAAATTCTTCTGAGGAAGACCGAGCTGCTGAGGGTGCTATTGCTATACATATAGAGGAGAATGCACAGATTGAGGGGGAGCATCCTACCATACATGGTACTATTTCAGTTTCTCATGAGATTGAAGACTGGGCTGAAGACCCAAGTTTTGTAGTTTTTTGGTTGTACAATCCTGATTCCGAAGATGAGACACCCGTCAATAGACCACAAGTTAACTATAATATCTTTTCTGAGTTTTTACCTGTGGATGTGGTAAGAAAAGCTAATCTGGACCAGTTAAATTCTAATATTAATACCTCATTTGTGGAAGAGATAAGAAGAATGGAAACCTCGTTAATATAATCCATTTAATCTATTATGCATGACAATGTGGCTAGTATTGTGTCAAAAATATCACCTGTAGTTGTGCCTGACAATCTGGTATGCAGGGATGACCTTGAGTCTTTAAAGGATGATATGAAAGAGTCTTTGAATGAATCTATTGTAGATTTAAAGAAATGCTTTGTTTAAGAGATGGTAAATTTGGAAAAATCTTTATAACTCTCTCTTGGGAGTATGGTGTCAGGCCCTATGACAGAGATAATGAATGAAATAAGAGTATGTCATACTCAGATTGTGAGCTGGACAGGAGCTGTTGTTTCCTTGAAGCAGTCTGTTGCTTCTTTAACTACCTTGAGTAGTTCTGAAGATAAAATGAATGTTTATATCAATTACATTAAAGGTATACTAGAGCAATTTTTGGATGTTTTTGAATCTTTTAAGAAGTTTTTAAAAGAGCATGTGAGCACCTAGGATTTGGTTTTTCAGAAGATGATAAGAAACAAGACCCAATCATTCAAGGAGGCTGTAGCATTCACTCTTAAACCTCTTGATTCATCCAGTGCTTCAGTATATTTTGATCAATTTAGAACTATGCAGAAAGAGGAGCCTGGTCGGGCTAATACCTATAGCTCATCTGACTCTCAAGTGCTCTCTACCACAAGAGATATATGAAAGTTTGTTCAGGAGCATATGAGAGATGTTACTGCTGCTCAGAAAGAAATCAAGGATAAGATTGATCTGTATTTTCAAAAAATTTATACCAAGCATCATCTCAACAACCATTTCAATCTTTTGTTAGATTACATGAAGCTACCTCCAGTCAATCAAGATTTCAGAGAACAAGTAATCAAGATGAGGGAGTTGACTCCTTCTCTAGATAAATTTATGGAGAACAAGGATGACTTCATTTCTACTATGGAAATAGGAGGAGGGATTATAATGGAATTTAGGAATCTATTGTTGCCATTTTTGCATGTGGATAGTACACTTATCATTGTACCTCCAACTCTGCTTGCCTCTGTTCAGTCTACCTCCATTCCTCAGATGACTCCAACCCAAGAAATCTAGAACCTCACTCCTATGATCACCCAGAGATCTACACAGTATAGGCTAGGCATTGTATCAGTAGCTCAGCCTCCATTTATCATCTCTGGTGTTTCCAAGCCTCCACCTACTTCTACCCATCCTAAATCATCTTCTGATCCCAAGGTAAAATCACATGCTTAGAAGGTGGATTGATTAGTGGCTAGACAATTTGATAGGAATCGCTTGTATTCTTTTTACCTCAATTATATATCTCTATGTATTTTTTACTCAATAAATATACATGATTTCATTCTATTTTCCTGTATTTATATTTCTTAATATATTTTTTTCTAATCAAAAAGGGGGAGAAACTATTATATTAATCCCAACATATTCTATTTATATGAATCCTAATATCTTTTACATCTGGTACATTTATTTTATTGCTTCATCTTTGATACATTTAAAATCTCACATTTGAAAATGTCATTACTCACACTGAGAAATAAAACCCATTATATTTTATACTGATACATTAGTGATTATTTTAGATTATAATATCAGAATTTGTGATTATCAAAAATGGGGAGATTATTGACCTCACCTGTTTTTATAATCTCAATTATGTTTCAGTATGCTTTGATAATCCCAAATAATGTTTATATTTATATCAGTTATTCTTTCAATGTATGATATCATATTATTAAGTTGATAGAATAATCAAAATGATCTTTGGAATGTGTTATTCAATGTTTATCTATGTTTATAAATATCTTGAAATGATTAATTCTGGTACTAACTCAATCGGGATATGATTTTCATAGAACAGATAAGTATTAATTGTTGTGTCACTGATACAGACCTACTGGTACATAGTCTACCAATAAATAAAGGTCACTGATAGACCAAGATTCTTGTGACACAAGGTCACTGGTACATAGTTACTGATACAAGCTACCGATACAAACAGAAAAAGTCCACTGATACAGACAGAGCTACCGATAGAAGGAGTTACAGAAAGAATGAGCTACCGACATAAGGAGCTACCGATATGAGGAGCTACCAATAGAAGGAGCTACCCATTCAAGCGGTCTACCGTTATAAAGAGTAACAGCTACCTATATAGACCTACTGACTCAATTCCACCGATTCAAGCTCACGGATACTAAGAGATACCAATGGAAACCAGTCACTATATCTCTAAACTTTATTACTATTGTTTTATTTAGCAACAGTCATATTTTTTTTAATCCTTCTGCCATTAATAATTGATATTTTTTGGCATGTCAGGAACTATACCTTGTACCTGTAAAAAGGTAATAATTCCTATTTTTTGAGCTGAAGATATATAAAGGAACCTCTAACTACTAAAGATAGATCTATCAGTCTTTTCATGCATATACGAGACAATCTTCTGGAAATACACACACATGCATAGAAGAAGAAGGAAAAATACATTCTAAGTCTGTAGAACCTGACCATTCAAGGAGTAAAGATCTTCAACGATTTCACTCACACTCAAGCTGATTATACTGATCAACTTAGACCTAGAAGTCAAATACAAAAATGACACTCTGTTTTGGTATATAAAAACTAGAGAAGGACTCAAAGCTTCATCTTCATCAATCCAAGGAGTCCAGAGCTTCACTCAAAACACATAGAGCATTCTAAACTCATGTCTATTTCTTTATCTCTATTGTGTTTTAGTTATTTACATTTTTGAGCAGTGTGTGTGCTTTGTATTTTTAGGCACACATTGTCTCATGCGCTCAACAAGAGGATTTATAAATCCTCACTCAATCTTTCCCTTACTCTCTTATATCCCACTGTGGATAGTGTTAGAGGTCAAGTGTGGCCTGGATAGCCTGTGTTCTATTTTTTCCCACGTAGAACAGTGGTAGACGTCTTAGTACCTAGAAAGTCTTTGTACTGTTGTTAACCCCGATCTAGGGTGTGGATCAAAGTTTATATAAACTGTTTGAGAGGACTAAGTCTCAGCTTGGGATTGATCCTCTTGGTTATATTTTATGTGCAACTTATTTTTAGTTTAAGTTATTTTCTATTTCGCTGCTAAGTACTTTAAATATAAATCTATTTTAAAGTAACTCTGATAGTTAAACTAGCAAGTGTTTATAACTTTTGTTAGCCAGTAAGTTAGTTTCAAAAGATAATTATTCCTCGGATTGAGTTAACTGAGAAATAATAAATATCTTGAGAAACTAATTGAAAACATACAATCTTTATAAATTTAATATAGTTTAATTTTTATTTAATTTGGGGGATTTTAATCATAAAGTTTTTAACAGAAGTTTTAATTGGAACTCAATTCACCCCCCTCTTGAGTGTCCACTCCGACCAACAATATATATTTATTTAATAATTATTTATAAATATAAATATAATTATGTTAAATATATTGATTATTTAAATATATTTATTATAATTTCATAATTATTTAAATGTATAATTATTAATTTATTACTATATGAATACTTTTAAAAAATAAGTTATTTATATTTAATTATAAATTTATAATTTTCTAAATATTTTAAATATACATTTATAAATATATTTTTGAATAAATATATATATATATATATATTAATAATTATTTAATTATAATTATATATATATAGTTATTTATATATTTATATAGTTATATTTAATATATATATATTAAATATATTCATATTTTTAATATTTTTATTCTAAGTTTATAATTATATAAATATAAAATTATTTATTTAAAATTATATAAATAATTTTCTTAAAAACATATATTTTTATTTATAATTACAAATATATACTTTTATAAATATATTAAATATGAATTTATATATATATACACATATATTTTTAACAATAATAATGTATATATAAAATTAATTGAATGAATGTTAATAATGAATGAAATTAAATTATTAAAAATTAGTAGACTTCAAAAAATTTGAAACAATGGATAAGTGTTATTAATTATAAAAATTATTAAAAAAATATGGATATATATTGAAATGAACATTCAAACATAGTAAATATGTATGTATAAATAAATATTAGAAAATGATTAAATTCCAAAAAATAAATATTAAAAATGAATAAATATAATTTACTTATTAAAAAAATAATATATTAAATATATTGTGTTACTAAATGAAATTATTAAATGAATATTAAATTTTTAATAAATTATATAAAAATCATGTGTTTGTGTTCCTATATAAGATTTAATTAATTGTATCAATGTGTGTGTGAAATTAATGTTTTTTTATACATAACGCTATTTTTATTGTTGTTAAATTTTGACAGTGAAATTATATAATATGAAACGTCTAATAATTAAATAAATAATAATAACATTGAATAATTTTAAAAAATGGATAACTTTTATTATTTATATAGATTATTTAAAAAATTAAAAATGTATATTTATAAATACACATAATAAAATTAAAATGAATTCATATTAATTATAAAAATTATAACCATATTAAAAAAAGAATTTTTAATGAATAAATATGGATAAATAAATATTTAAAATGGATAAAATTACATTCATATTGAATAATTTAAAGGTTAAAATACATAAAAAATAATAATATTTAAAAAAATTATTAATGGAATATATATTAATAAAAATGAATAAATTTAATATATTTATATATTTATATATTATAAATAGTACTTTATTTATTAAATTAAAAATTTAAAAAAATTAAAAAATTATAAATAAATATTTCTTTAATAAATTATTTTAATATTTTTTGTAGTACATTAATTTTTAATATCTTTGTAATAGATTAATTTTTTTAAGAGTGAAGGAATTTAATATATATATTTATAGTAATAATTTGTACATTAATTATTTCATTAAATATATATATTTAAGAGTATATTATTTTTTAAGTAAAAATTAGTAATAAATTTATTCATTTCTACTAGTTATTATACGTTAATAAAATATAAAATATTTTTTAATTATATTAATTATTTAATTAAATATTAAAAATTTAAAAAAGGTGTAATAAATATTTCATTAATAAATTTTTTAATATTTTTTAATATAGTAATTTTTTAAATTATAAGGGTATTTTAATTTTTTAAATAATAATTAAATTTAATGTATATATATAGTAATAACTAGTTAATTATTTTTTAGGTAAAAAATTAGGTCAATGGTCTAGCCCTCAACCTAATGGGTATCTCACCACGTAGTAGGCTTGAGTTAGGCTTGCCAGCTAGGAAATCCAGCACAGAGAGCCCTCCACACAGGAAGAGGGATAGCTAGAGCACGTGAGAACATGCTGACATGTGGTTGTCATGCCCACATGGTGATGGGAGGAGAGCTTCCCTGGCTCGGAGCTACACTAATGGTGTTAGAAATCCCCCGACACCAGTCTGATTTGTTGATTTTATGGTATCGAATGTTTTCTTAAAATGACATATGGAGTGAATATGTGAAATTGTTGTGGGACGTACACAAATACAATCACAATTCATACCCTTTATCAACTCTTAAATAAAAAGAGGTGATAATGGTCATCTTGTTTCAACGCTTTTATTTAAGAGCTAATGAAGGTGACCTTTATCATTGCTTTTATTTTAACATTGATAAAAAACCACACTTTTTACCATTTTTTCGAGTGATTATAATTACATATATAATTAATTTTAATAATAAAATTTGTATGTTAGTAAAATTTAAAAGTATAAAATTTTAAATATATATATAGAATTGTAAATTTTTGTTTCATAATATAATTATAAATAAATTTTAATATACATATTTATAAAAAATATAATTTTTTATATAATTATTAAATCATTAAAATAAATGTAAATAGGTATTTATAAATATAATTATAGATATATATTTATGGTTATAATAATAAATAAATATATTTATAATTATATTTATAAATAAATATTTTTTGTAAATATTTTTATATATTTATAAATATAAATATAAATATAGTATATATATTTATTATATAAAAATATTTGTAAATTTTTTTTTGTTTTTTAAATTTATTATTATTTATTTATAATTATATAAATTCTTTTAAAATGTATATTTATATTTTTATTAATATAAATATTATAATATAATAATATAATAAATATACATTTATGAATATATTTATTAACAAATACTTATTTTCCTGGGATAACATTGTGAGTGAGGGATATATAAAGCCAATGATAATGATCAATCAGTGTGTGATGTTGAAGTGAAACTGGTTGATGATATTGAATTCTAGAAGGAGTGTGATCTGTTGCCCACAAATTGTTAAAAATACATGAAATTATCCATTATGGTTAAACCAATTGAAAATGAGACCATCCATACTCAACAGAATAGGCTCTAAGACAGGGGAGCTCATCCTGATGTAGACTTGATAGCACCCAAGCCCTTACTGTTGGGGGGTTAAATGGACAACAAGTCGTTGGAGATGATATTTCCCACTTTAACGGACACTTATCCTAATGTAGGAAATGACATGCAGAAAGGGAATCAAAAGGTTCTTAAAATTTTAGCTGAGAAGGGTTCTCCATTGGCTTTTTCACATGTTGATGATATGAAATCATCATCGCTGGACATGAATAATAAGAAGGATCATATGTCCAAATTTAAAACTATTTTAGTGGGTGAAGAGTGTTTCAAATCGTTCATCCCTAAGAAATATAAATCTAATGTTCATCCATTTGAAAATATTCAGAACACTTCTGCTGAGAACCAAATTGGTGTAGTGGATAACAAAAAGTGGGTATGAGCAAGACCATGTGTCCATCAATTATTCCAAGAAGGAATTTCAATTAGTTTTGGATGTCAAAAATACCCTGGATGATAGGGCATTATAAATTCATCATGAATTCACACTGTAGGTGGGTCATATAATTAACATCCTTCCAAGATGGATGAGTACTAATGGTTTTCAGAAGGAACAGTGGTCATATCCATCATATAATTTTGATTAATTAAAACTGCAAATGATTCATTTTGTAAGGCCTCTTTTGAGGAATGTGAAACTACATGGGTAAAAAAGTATGTTTTTAATCCTCCAAATGACCATGACGGTGAAAGGACTCCTGGAGGCATTGGAGAGGAAGTGGACGAATTGTTTAATGCACGACATGAATTAATTTTTTCCATGGTTGAACCATATGTACATGGTTATAGAGACTACATCATGGTACAATAATACATCATATTAATTGAAATAATATTAAAAATAAATAAGTACAATTTACATATTAAAATAATAATATATTAAATATATAATGTTACTAAATGAAATTCTAAAATGAATATTAAAATAAGAATAAATTAAATAAATATCAATTGGGGTGAAATTAATGTGTTTATATATGTATAAGTTTTATATATGTTAAGTTGAATAGTGACATTATATAATTTCTAACTGCAATTAGTGAAATGAATAATAAAAATAATGAAAAAATGAAAAAAATGAATAACACTTATTATTTTTATATATAATTTAAAAAAATTAAAAATGACTATTTATATATGTTAATATATAAATAAATACATATAAATTATATAAATTACACCTATATTAAAAACATTAAATGTTAATAAAAATATTATAAATAAATATAACTTATTTAAATATATATAAAATATTGTTTTTAATTTATTAATTTTGAATTAATTAATCAATAACTATTTATTACTATATATTTTAAATTTAATAAATTAAATATATAATTTAATTATTAATATATTATTTATGAATATAGGTCAATATATATTAATATATTTCAATATTAAATAAATATCAATATATTTATATATATATATCCATATATATATTTATATATGAAATAATAATATAATTATAAAAAAGGAGTAAATAAAAATAAATATTAAAAATGACTAAATTTTGAAATTTATTAAATAAATAAAAATTCAAATGAATAAATTTAATATATATATATATATAAGTTACCATTTATCAATGTTAAAATTAAACTGTTGATAAAATATAGAGATGAATAAATCCAAAATAGTTGTAGTCGTAGAAATGCATAATTAAAATCAAGTTATTCTTCCAATGATGAATAAAGATACAAATAAAATATCATTAAAACCATCTTCTGCAAAATACCCTTCCAAATTTAAATATTAGTTCTAAAAATAAAAAACAACACATTTAATAAAGATTTATTTTTCATTGAAAATAACCATGTAAAATTGTAAAGGAAGCTTCAAAGAAATAAGGGTTCATGATGGTGGGAAATTCTATTCATACTATATAAATTAAAAACAATTCCTTTCACGTAGTTTGTAAAAGAAAAATAGTGACTCATTCATCAAATGAAAAGAATATTTCTTGTAAAATATTTTGTAAAAAGTCAATAAAGGGTAAAAATTTCTTTCGAAAATCATTTTATAATCGTAAACTAATTATTGATGACCATTTTAGAAAATTTGTATATGGAAGAAAATGGATTTTAGAGTGAAGAGATAAATGATGTTGATTTTTCTTGAAACTCGTCTGTAGATATATTAGATAACTAATTTTAGGAAAAATAATTCAAAACATATAATATCAATATAATACAATAGGAGAATAAATTTTAGTTAGATTCATCAAATAATAATCATATAATATCCTTAATGGAAATTCAAGTATAAAAAATCATGATTGAAATAGAATTGTAACATAAATAACATACCGCTTTGGTAACATTTGAATTTTAAGCCCCATGAAAGAAATAAATTTAAATGAAAATGTAAATTAGAATAAAACTCACAAAGTTTTTCATAAAATAAATTCATTTTCAGTATATACACCACAAAAAAACAAGTTGTGACTATGACATGTGTCTAGTAGAAATAATAGTGAGACGCAAATCCATTACCTTGAATCTAGATTGATTCAAATATGATCCAACATCATGTATAATAAATTTAAATTTATTATTATTATATAATATATTAATTTTAATAATATAATATATGATACCCTATTAACATTTCAACATCTTCTTTTATAAATAATTCTTTATTGGAATTGTTATTTCTGGGAATTAACTTTATTGCTTATCATGAGTATTTAAGTTCATTTTTCTGGTCCATGTAAATTCAACATGGTTCCATGAACTCCATAACATTCGTAATGATATAAATGTAATATATATTCATTAAAAATATTTTTTTGTTCATTAATAAAATATATATATAGAAAAATGAATTACAACATTCATGGAGATGTTAGGTCATACTTACAGATCAACGTTCTATTTATTTTTCAATATATATAAATAAAGAAATGTAAATTTTAATTCACCTTTATAGGATTATAATTATACTATATATATCATATATAGTCATCAAATTATTCCACATTACAATCCAAGAAAAATATAAATCAAAAAAATCACATTACTTCATAGAGGAGGTTTTCCATAGGTACGCATGAATGACATTATCATTTTATAAATATTTGGTAGGTAAGAAGGTAGAGATGAAATTACCATTAAAAAAGTATAAATATGTAAAAAATATCAAAAATAAATACTAAACCCATCTATAATATATTTTAATGAAAATTTAATTATATCACAATGTGGAGATGGTTAGCCTTACATATTCACAAGCGATACATTCACTTCTAATTTGATGGGAAAGAGGGTGTATAATGGTGTTTTGATAATTATAATAACTTTTCAGAATATTTATGATTCTATAATTATTATTTTACATCAAATAACATATATTTAGATAAGGTAAATAAGAGTGGAAAAGGAAATGATTGGATAGTTAGATTGAATCTTCTTCAAAACAACTCCTCTAGATATCCTCTAAAGTTCTTTATGTTTGGTATTTCATGAATAAAAAACCATTGGGGATGTTTATAGGGAAGTATAGTTGGAAAATTATTATATTTTCGTTGATATATAAGTCTCAATGTGGTGTAATGAAGTGAGGGCGTTGGTCCCTTTTTATAATTGATGTGAGGGACACATTTGGAATCATTCCAAATATTAAATTATAATAAATTTATTCTCTATCCAACATGGTTCCAAACTACACAAAAATGGAAGGGGTGAAATTTTAGACTATATATTATTCCTTTTGTCCTTCTTAACATTTTATGTATTTTCTATTAGTTTAATAATATTTTATTCTCACAAAATTCATTATTGTCAATTTAGACATTATTCAATAAATTAGACTTACAATGCATAACAGAAAAGTTTGAAAATGAATATAATAATTTAACACAAAAATATTATATTCTATTATCCTATTAAAATCATGGAAAATAAAAACTAAATCATATTATATTAACTTTATTATTTTAAATTATTTTAGTATAATTTTAATATTAATTGATGAAATACAACATCAAAGTTTCATAAGCAATTAAGGTTATTATATAATTACTACAATTTAGAAACAAATTTATATAATAAAAATAATTTTATTAATATTGAAATAGATACTGATAATAATTAATATAAAAATATATTCTTATAATCATTCCTAACTATTTTTTTCCTATATGGACACATACTATATATTAAAAATAAAGAAAGTGAAATTTTGTAACATTATTTGGATTAAATAATATATAAGATATTTATATGGACATTTCCCCATTAAACATATCGTTTTTTTCATAAAGAGATAAATATGTATTTCTATACATTCTATAAAAATTAAAACCATTTTTATTATGGTTTTACAATTGTCTTTTGGTTTTGACCCTTCGTTAACCCTATTAAAACTTATAGTGATAATAAGGTTCTTACAAATTATGGGTTAATATGGTTTCTATAATTGAAAAAATGGCCACAAATGGACCACAGATGATATTATCAACTCTATCCTAGTAAAAAAACAAAACATAATCTTTCTAATAATTTATATCATTTAATTGAATATTATTTAGTTTAAAATATTGTGAATGTAAATTCTTAAAACTATTCATTACATTGACTTCAATAACATCATGTAAACTAGTAAAATTCGAAAAAAAATAATAATACATCCATAACATGTCATATAAATCTATGAAATTCATGTATAATAATAAATATTTAAAAATTTATCTCTTTTAATACTTTTTATGTCATTTATTTTATTTTTCCATTACTTGAAAAATTACTCTGTCAGCATTGTGTAAGCATATCAGGAAACTATTTATTTACTAAAAATTAAACATAATTTTAAATAGTTAAGATAAAACTTTTAACTTTCAAAATAATATTTACAATCCAACATATCCTCGGGTTATCCCCATGCTGTAAATATTATATTAATTAAAAAAAGTGTTGGACATTTCCACTTTTCATTAAATGAATGATTATAAAAGTTATAATCACAAATATATATAAACAAAAGACCATAAACAAAATAATGGATGTGTTTGGAATAAATGGACTCATCTTCAAAAAAAATTCATGTTTTAGGTTCATTTTATAATCCTTATCATTTTATTTATAACATTAATCTCATAATTTACACTTTAAAATTGTAACAATAATTACTTTGTTTACTATTCATATTGACCAAATATAAATCGGGCCTATTTACCAAATTTGGAACCATTGAATCATACTATAGAATCTATTTTCCAAAATTAAAGTCATTGAAATTTTATAATTTATTTTAAAATCTAACCAGAAAATCAAGATGAAAACATGTTTTTAGAAAAATTTCATTTTTATGTATAAAATGTTTTTATAACAAATTCATGTATAAAATTAATTTCAAAACTCGTAATTAGAGTATTCTATATCAAAACTAACTAGTGAAATTTTATAAATAATACAAAATATAATTGTAAATTTCAAATTTATTAAATAAAAATATATTTTTCAATAAAATTCATTAATTATCACAATTGATTTATTTTTAATGGTAGGAATAGATCTCCTTTATTAAATGAAATAAAAACATAGCAAGAAACTGATGGGTTCATACATGACAATAATACCCTCATCATTGAAAAAAAATCAGAGACCCAGATTTTCTTTGATTCTAACTCATATCCTTCACTCCTCATCACATATTTCATTCCAATTAATTATACCTATCCCCCAACTACAACCTCAAGGATGTATGGCTATCATCCATGTTTTTTCCTGATGTATGAGACCTTCAATATCAGTCCACTCTGAGTCTTCCCCCCATCATCTGATTGAGATTCCACCTTCATAAAAGGTTCCATAACCAATGCATCTTCATTTTCTTCAACTGGATGGATCTTTATATCGCCTAAAAAATCCTATAAATGTTACTCATTGGAAACCAAGAACCCATATCTTCATTCATTTTTCCCTCATTAGAATAATTAAGAGAACCAAATGGGTTGTGATTAGTCATGTGTACCTTGAATAGCACTCGTTGTGTACCTTGCACATCCTTGGGTGAAGGACTCTATGATATATTAGTCAGGACAGAACTGACCTACCTGCATGAAGGTGTATGAAGGGTTATCCAAATAAAATGGGAGAAAAATAGGGACCAAAACTATAGGAAAATTCTCTATTCACGGCAGGGTTTTTTTTGGTATAGCGGCGGTTTAAACGGCCGCTATATGTTTCTCCGGAAATTTCCGAAAACCGTTGCTAAATTGCATGTCCGGAGAATATTGCTGGTGGTTATAGGCATTTCGCAGTGGGTTTTAGAAAACATTGTAGATAGTGTATTTTGCGGTGGTTATATTGCTTTTAGCAGTGGTTTTCTTGGCTAGGGGATTAATTTTTTTAGCGGTGGTTAAAACCGCTGCTAAAAAAATGTAAGCCCATGGCTGGGAAAACCACCACTAAAAGCTTCATAACCACCGTGAAATTCACGCGGAAGATGGACCACTATAGTGGCAGTTAAAACGCCATGAAAATTAACACTGTAGTGGTGGTTATAACTTCTGCGATTAGAAAAATTCTGACATTTAGGGGTGGTTATAACCGCTGCTAATTGAAAAATTCTGACATATAACGGCGTTTTAAACCGCCGCTAAAACCAATTTTACAGGAAAAAAACAGCAGCTTCTACAACTTTTGTACATATGCCCTGAAAAAAAAACAATTATAAGAATACCAATGAATCATGTTTGGTCCTAACATCATTGGAAACTGATATTTATGTAACTCCACTAACACACATTGGTGAGAGGTGTAATAACCCTGCGTTAGCTAAAGAATTATACTATTCCAAGTTCAACACTCATATACGAGACAAGGTGTCATGAACCTTCACACCTTCATCTAGTACCCAATAATATCCTAAGAGTTATCATCTATAATGTTCATCAACACTACACAACATATCTCTATGAAATAAGGAAGGCTTATGTGTCATGGACCCATCACAACATGCAGGTACCTCATAGCATCTTATACCACATATAGTTCTCAAGGGACTAAATATAAATCGCTTTTAGAAATCAAAACAAACTATAGATTAGTTAAAATATATCAATATTCATTAACAAGGTCACCATAACATAACACTAGGAGTCACAGTACCTGTCTACAGTTCTCAAGGGACTAAATTGACCCTACCCTCTCCACTGAACTAAATACCAAAACCACTCAGAGTGTTTCTCATCCCATGAACACTGAACTACCATGACATTCCTCAACCATTTCATTGTTACCCGCATAACCACACTTTTTTTATGTATAATAACACAATTAAGATATATGATAAAACACTATATAATATGCATACCATGACATTCCTCAACCCTTTCATTCCTAATTTTTTCCTTATTCTTCACTATGGTAAAGTTGTTGGAAAGAGAATGGTTGGTTCTGTTAATTCTTTGGTAGGGGACTGATGAAGGATGTTGTGTCCTAAATATGCACACCACACTTAATAAGTCAATACATAAAAGGAAACATCAGAAATCAATAAAATACATAAAAGGAAACATGACAAATCAAGAAAATGTTAGGTCATGAAAATGGTTGGTGGCAACTATGTGCCACACATGATACATATAAAAACCGACGATGAACACATATCATCACCCTCTCCACTTCCAACATATCAACAATAAAAATAATCCTTGCCCGATGATGAACACATATCGTCACCCTCTCCACCTCCATCTCCACTTCCAGCTACCACCTGTAAGAACATTATATTGAAAATTAAATAGTGTTGCATATTTATATTTAAACTTAAAATGAATAAAAAATTGCAAACTAAATGATTTTTAATTTTTGTGATTTACCTGCTCACCACCAGTCGATACATTATATTTTTCATTGCAAAAATTGTTTGAGGATACTTTTCATTATCATCTGGCCAGATATCATGTTTTATGTTCATTTCTTGTAAGTATTTTCAAGCATTGAGATGATCCTTCACCTTTCCAATATCATTAAGCAATGTGTAAATAAAATTTTTACAAACATTCTTCTCAATATTCATCACATCAAAATTATTACACAAAAAATTAAATTCCCAATACGGAAGTTTAAAGAATATACTTTTTTTCTTCCATTGTTGTGTTCTGATTTTTCTTAATGATGCACTTCAAACCTACTTCCCGCTATCATTCAAATGACGAACCTTCCCAAATTTTGTTTCAGTATTTCCAGGTTGTGTCAACATTTCATATCCAGTTAAAAACTTTGGAGGTGGTCTACGATCAATAAAACCATTAAATCTTGATATGTTCAACCGAAATCTGTGAGATGCATCGAGAAATCTTCGATGGCGCAAGAAGCACCATTTTTTACTGTGAGGTAGCCATTTGGGCTCAAAATCAAAGTTACAAATAAGAAAACCCAAACCTTTTTAAGTGTTCTAACCAGATAAATTCCCAATCCTAGGGAATTCACTAATTTTCCACATTAAAGTAGCATGCATTTTGAACATTGTCTTAGAAGAAGCATCAAATGTCTCAACACCGTTGCTCCACAACTCCTGTATTTCTTCAATTAAAGGCAGCAAGTATACATCAATATCATTTTCAGGAATTTTTTTCCAGTAATAATCATTGAAGTGATAAAATACTTTTGTTTCATACACATCCATGGAGGCAGATTGTAAGGGATCAAAACAACTGGGCAAATGCTATAAATGGTACTCAAAGTCCCAAATGGGTTGAATCTATCGGTAGCCAATCCCAATAGAGCATTCCTAGGATCAGCTGAGAAATCTTGATGTAATGAATCAAATTTCTTCAATGATTGTGAATCTCAAGGATGTCTCATTAACCCATCATTTTTATTATCTACAGAATTCCACTTCATCTGTTCGGCGGTTTTCGATGACATGAATAATCTTTGCAATCGATGCTTTAAAGTAAATTAACGCAAAACCTTTGCAGGTGTGTTCCTTTTCTTATTCTTCATGAATTTATGTTGATTCAGACATCCAACATCACCCATTAACTTCCATCGAGAAGAAGAACATTTTTTACAATCCTATCTATCTGAATCCTCTCGTCAATAAAGCATACAATCATTGGGACACACATGTATTTTTGTATAATTCAAACCAAGAATGTTAACAACTTTTTTCATATCATAAAAATACTCAGGGATGTTTGCTTTAGGAAATGCATCACACAACAATTCCAATATCATAAACATTGCCTTATTTGTAATTCCACATAGACATTTGATATGGTACAACTTTAGCGTAAAAGAAAGTTTTGAATATTTCAAACATCCACTATACAACTCTTGATTTCCATCGTCAACTAAATCATGGAACACACTTCCTTAGTGAAGTTTTATCTTACATTAGTCTCCACATAATCAAGAGGATAATCCACTAATATGTTACAATATTGATATGGTTGTCCTAAAGTCTCAAAAACATTACTTGTCTCGTTGCTATGTGTAGCACCCTCATCTGGTTGTTCTTATATGTTTTGATGTTGATGGTGGTCTCTTCCAATGCCGAATGCATCATTTATAAGGTTTTGCATTTTATTTTCCTTTGTTGACGAAGTTGGGAGGTCATTCTATGGATTGACATTAGTTCTCAAGCTTTCTGTAACATTCGATTCTTTGTGCCAAATCCAATGAAAATATTGATCATGGAATTTATTCAATATTAAATGCTCATAAACTTCATCTCTCTTCAACCATATTCTAAATTTACATTTAGGACATGGAAATCTTATTCTCCCTTCAACGGAACGATTGGAAATTTCAAAATCTAAAAACTCATTCAAACCATTAATATACTAAGGTGCGTTCCTCAGAAAAGTGATCCAGCTTTTATCCATGTATATTACAATGTTACTAAACAATATTAAAAAAAATTAAAACACGAAACAATTAATAAATAGGGATAGAGATTCATATATACTGGTTAAAAAAATATATAAATATTTTACATAAGGTTTTCCTATATAAATACATATGGTAAATCACCCACTAGTGGGGTCATATAAAGTAGTACCACCACAAAGGATTAGAATTAAATTGGGAGATTAGGGTGAGTGAACAAAGTCCAACCACATTAATCAACTTAAGAAAGTTAAAGGATCCCCTCGCCCATTAAATTAAATAATTCTAACCATTTTTTTGAAGTGTCCCAATATTTAGAGGGAATATGATCCATGGGGTGGATGTGCTAATAAAGTATATGTTATTCAGCTAAAGGAAGATATGATTAAATCCAAAAAATGCATTAAATAATTTATGTAATAATTATTTCAAGTCTCATTTGATAAAAAAATATGATCAAAATGTTTCATGGCTGATCATGAGTCATCAATTGGTGTTAAGAAACCACTGTTTTTCTTCAAAACATGATCTAGAATTTTAATGATGAAGTAAAGTCACTTTTTGAATCTATAATTACATAAAAAGGGATTATTCTAGAATAAAAAGAGGTTTCCAAGCCTTAACTAAGATAATCAATGATGTCATATTGAATTTGGTTTATAACAAGGGATATCAAGCACAGAATTTAGTAGAATTAGACCACTAATAAGAAGAAAAATTTAGAGGAGGAAGTGGTTATTCCATTACTATCATTAGTGTGGTTTCAGTGTGATTGGTAATTTTTTATTGACATGATGAATCTAATTTTGAAGTTATATTGATATTGTACAAATTGATTAATGTGGATAATAAAGACACCACTTACAGTTCCATTCCCTAGGTATCTCACCCCTACCTAAGGGATAAATTTCTGTCAAGGGCCACATTCCCAAATCTTAAGGTTTGGAGAACCTATCATTATCCATATAGTCTATATTAATTGCTCAATAAGCAAAGGAACCTAACTTGGTTCCATACTGGGTCATTCATATGTTATCATAGATTATCATACCATAGATGACCATTACCACACCATCCCATAGTCTCGCCCCTATACATTTCCATAGAAGAGAATCAGTTACCTAAAACAGGAACTTTATAGATAACTTGACCCATAAATACATGATGGACACCCTATTGGGGTTTTAATTTCCCTATAGTTAAGCCTCTCACATATATAACATAGCCATAAATGGTTGTATAATCAATGCATCATACTAAATGGAATTCTATGAACCCAACATGAATCTCTATCCTCATGTCTAATAAGGTAAATAACTCATGGATCACATTCATGTCACATACCCACCTACATGAAATTTCAAGCCACACAATAAATGAATAACCACATCCTATGGTAATATTAGTCATAAAATACCTTGACCATAGAGTTATACCCTTAGGAAATCTCATTCCATACTCATCAAACCCATCTCAAGGAACCAACACCATCTCAATCCCCTAACTCATAAAATTACAACTTATATTATAAAGAAATAATAATTAATTAAGATAATTAAACCATATTAATCCAATTGGTCATACTTTAGGGATAGTTATGTATCATCCCTGTAACTTCAAGAAATGGGGTATGGATCACTCTTGGACCACCTCTGAGCTCATTTGAAAACAAAACCCAAATATATGAAGTCAATCTATTAAATGAAGTCATCCAAATTTCATGATAAAACAAAATAAATTATGGCTTTGAATCAACAATAATGAAATAACATAAAACCTTATGCATTTTTCCTCCACAAGATTCCTATAACAATTACGCACAAAAACATACCTAAATATGAGCAAACTACTGGCGGTAGGGGATGGAGCCTACCTAGGGTAGGAACTCGACGGGGTCGGGGGAGAAGTCAGTGTCGCGGGTGTCGGGGGGAGAAGGGGGTCAGCAGCGACCAGCGGTGAGGTCACTAGTGGCATGGGAGGTGGAGCTAGGGCTGGGGCTCATCAGGGTGAGAGGCATCGCGGGGTCGGGGGGAGAATAACTAGCTCGGGAGCGGGTGTGGGGGAGTGTCGCCGCTATAAAAACATAAATGGGTTTCATGGCGGTTTTGTAAATCACCACTAAAAGACTGCTGCTAAAGGATATTTCTGTTGTAGTGCAAGTCCAAACGTCAATTAGTGTAAGTTTGACCCGGCTCATAATAAGTATATTTGGACTTTCAAAATGGAAATAATTTAATACTTTTTCATCCACAAACATGGATGAAGATACTTTTTTCCTTCTGGGAAAAATTCTATTTGATCCACCACATTCCTATGGGAAACTGTATAAGATACACTGCCTATATGCGGAACCAAAATGGTAGTGACCTGATTAGCATGAGTAGAAATGGCCAAATACAAATAGATCATATCTTTTTCACCATCTAACTCTAATCCCTTAAATGTAGTGAAATTCACCTCTAGTTCATCCAAAGACAAAAATGGTGAATTGGAGGTAACCAAAATAATATTTTATTTACCCGTAATTTTGGAAATTACTAAATCATGTTCCTTTAAAAATTATCTATCCACCACATTTTTTTTAGAATCTTCAAACTCAAACTGGTCAATTAAATTAGAAACATGAGAAATGTGTACATACACAAGTGGAATGACCTACTCCTCTACATAAATATCAGCCAAGGATATCTTAACTAGATTTGAGAATGTGACATGGTAACCCACCACCCTCATGAAATTATCATAGGAAGTATAAATGAAGAAGGTAGATGAAATACCCTTATCAAACAAGGTCTTACCACTGTCAATAGAAATATTCAATTGAGGCAGTTTTATATTTTGCAATTCAACAGTAGTCCCCCTATCCAAACACACAGTAGACCCCCTATCCATGAATGAAGGCCCATACAAACATGAAGAATCCTATTTCTCATGGACTCTTAGTTTTGAATCTATTTGAAAGTGGTGTTCTCATACACTACACACTATAGTCTTTTCCAAAGAAACTGAAATTCCTTCACCTGACATATGCTTCTACCCAACTTTAACATGTAGTCTAGCATACCTCACTTTATGATCCTTCTTATGGAAAATAAATTCCTCCTACCCATAAGATAAAAAAATAAAAGGTCATATCTCTTTTACAGTTCATAGAGTCATGTCCAATAGTCATATATTTAATACAGAATCGAAGAACTTTTTCTTTTTCAACTTCAAGCCCAAACTAATCCAAATAAGTTGAGAAATAAATGCTTTTATCCAAAGTTAACCCCAAATCAACCTCAACTATAAATGAGTGTAATTCCCAAAACTGGCCAACAAATTTGGAAATATACATGTTAATAGTGCTTAACCATTTCAATGTTTATTCATCATGAATTTAAATTGAATACCAAAGAATGTTTTATTGAACAAATGATTAATTTGAGAAATGCATTACTTAGGTAAATGATTGATTGTTGGATATGATTATAAAATATTATAACCATTACATCATCAATTATATTTTAGAAAAAACTATTTGGAACTATTATCAGATACCATATTCTATTAACATTTTTTTGGGAATCAATTATGGGTTTTGGGTTAGAATAGAAAGATAAAAAGAGATGAAAATTTCCTTCATTGTCTGGTAAACCATGAAAAATTAATGTCGTAGATCAGGAAGTCAATCAAAGAACTATTCATATTTTTTTGCATAGTTTACCATCCCATGTGACTAATACATTCATAGTTATAATTTAACACTAAAATTTTACCTTGTCTATGTGCATCCAAAATGACTTCATTTAGGTGAGAATAGTTTGCCAGGTTATGAGGATAATTTTTTATGCCTTTATTTTTTCGACATAATAAATTTTTTGAGGATTTTAAATCCATTTAAATACCACATTCATTACTTGTAACAAAAAAAATATTTCATTGAAATGCATATTAAGTTATAAAAAGGTGTTTTTTATTGAAATCTTGCTTCAGAAAATTGATTTTCAAAGACTCGTCTATGACGCAGTAATGGAACACTTTATGAATGGATATTAGTTTATAATGGGTCTAAAATAGAATTGTTTTTTAAATTGAAAAAATGTTAAAAATTCAATTTAAACTAGTAAACAATTTCCACAAGCTAGTAAATGTTATTTTGAAATAGTCACATATTTTTATCAATATTATACCTTTTTATGACAATTCTAATGTTTTATAAATGGGGAAATAATCTATTATTTGACAAAGTAGTCCTTAATAAATGTGGTTTATATATTTTTTGAAGTATTTTAGATATTTTCTTTCCACTATGAGTTTTGTTTTATGTTTGTGTCGATGAGCCTATATGTGGGGGATTTCTAGAAATTTCTCACAAAAAAATTTCCAAGATTGATTAAATTTTTTCCCTCTATGATCTTTAATTTAGTGCTTCACATTTTTAGAAGTTAGATCCCATGTTAATGTCTCTACATAGAATCTTAATTATCTATATGTCTTGTTTAACAATTTCTTATTTTAATGGCATGATTAAGAGTAGTGGGAACTCAATATTTCCTCAATTATGTAAGAAATAATGTCTTCATTATTCTACAACTAATGATTCATTCATGGTACTATACTAATGAAGAAGGATAAAGTATTTGAGCTCTTGGGTTTTAGTCAAGGTGAGCAATCATTTATGGAGTATACCATGAAATTATCGTGTTCTCTATATTTATCACTTGATATTATTGGTGATGAATCCCAAAATATCACTATTTTTAATGTGGTCTCCACCCATTACTTGGAACTACCATGATAATAGTCAATTTATCCTCTTATAATTTGGTTATTGAAAGGGGTTTCTAATTGAAATAGAGATAAAAATTCAGTAAAAAGCCTTTAATGAATATGATATGGTTGGAATAAGTGATGATGTTCCATAATGGATTGAATATTTTGGATTATTAAGGATAGAATTATTGGGAAAATAAGAGAAATTTTATGTTCTTCTTTTTTAGAGGTTCAGATAATTATATGAATCCTTATTTGAGAGCTCTAGATTTTTTAAATGTTTTTGTCCCGTTAGTCACCATAAGTGGTTCTATATGTTGGGATAATGATAGAGGCATTTTCTACTGGGGATCAAGAGTTACTAAGTATGGGGAAACATATTCTTTAAGATAGTGGGGCTCCAACTATAGGACTTAGAGTGCATATTTTCATATTTTAACACCCAGAGATTTTTTATAAGATAGAATTTTTATTTTCTTTTATTTATTTATTTACATTTTATTTTTAATTATTTGATTCATTATGTTGTATAATAAACCATGATAACCTTGTTCTGCATGCAACACCATATTATATTGAGTTATACACAATGTCATGCATGTATTTTGTAAAAAAATAAATGTCTTTTGATAGAATTTGTTTCATAAAAGACCATGTTTAAGTGAACAACTAAATATTATTATGTTACCATATAACCTAGTAGTTATAATGAGAGGTATAAAAAATATTAAGTTTCCTTTGAAAACTATTTAATTTAAAATATGTGAGTTTATAAAATAATAAAATCACTCTTGATTGATTTTATTAATGAAATATATATACAATATATTCAATATAAACTATAAAACTCATCTTAGTTCATTCTATACATTTATATAATCATGCTTTAAGAAAGATCATGTAGAATGAATCCTATCACATTTTGTAGATTTTTAAAGACCCAGAAATTCTATATAATTTTTTTTAAATTATTTGGGATTATTTCGAGGTCACAAAATCTGACGGCATGTGATTCGGATGTCCGGAGTGCCTGGAATGATCTGTCAAAATTTTGTTAAGCTTTAATTAGCATGTGTGAGCAGTTTTCCTCAAAATGTGGAATAACTCTTAAATGGGTGTCCGGATCAAAAATATAATGGCACCGTTACATTTAGAACAGTGGGTTTACCTTAGGTGCAACATAAGTCTAGTCAGTGCAGGCCTCTGGTGGGAAAACCTGAAAATGGAATATCCGTAAATAAAATATTTAAATAAAGTTATATTATTTTTTAAATGCATATAAATCATTAATGGTGACTTGGATTAAAAAACGAGACCACCACTGATCTCATGTGGGTATGGTTTCTTTAGGAATACACTAACATTGGTCGGCACGGGTCAACTATGGAAGTTAGTTTTTTACCATAAATAAAATAATTAAGTAATAGTCATTTTATTGTTAAAATCTATAAATTCTAGATGGTAAATCAGATTGAAAATCTGAGAGTACTGTTGATTTATTTGGGGTGTGTTCCCATTAGGTGGTGCCTAAACTTGACCGGCATGGGTTGGGGGTGAATGTTAATAATTTATTGAAATTTTTTGAAGATATATTCAGTAAACGCACGAGTGACATTTTCTAACTTTTGAACCGATGCTTGGATTAAAATTCCGAGGGCACCATTGAATCCATAGCACCAGGATTTTCTTAATGGAGGCTTCACTTCGACTACTGAAGTTTGGGAGAAAAATTTATATTTTGTATATTTAAAATAATAATAAAATAACAAAGTTATTTTATTTCCTTTCTTTCTTTTCCTCCAACGGACAAGAGGTGGTGGTAGGACCAACGACGTGTCAATACATTAAATGGATTGACTCCTCAATTATTTTTAATACCGTTATTGGAATTAGGAAGGTTACTTAATTAATTGAACCCCTTTAATTACACATGTGTTACTCACCCTCCCCCTCTCCTATTTATATGGAGCTTGGGGAGAAGTATTGTCATGGATTCACCAAGTAAAGAAGCTCTGGAAAAGTACGGTGATGCCAACCACTTGGGGGATGGAACCGGTTCCAACGGGTGGTGATGAGCACCATCGAATGAAGAACACCAACTTTTCCTCAAACACAGACATTCTCCAGTGATCTTGAGGTAGGGGGTTTATTTTGAAGTTGTCTTTGATGAATTAAAACCTATCCTTCTTGCTATCACCTTAACGCGGAGGGCACGGGCCAAACAAACAAGGCCAAGACCATCCATCACTTCGTTCTTGATGTGAACTTCTTGTAAACAATTTCCAAATCGACGGAAACACAAAATAGCATGCCACTTTATGTTGGTAGTAGCGCGGAAGGGTCATAGGTGAAGATGGCATCAAGAATGGACACCGGAGCATGTTCGGTGACCCTTGAAAGAAACCATCGGTGCGCCATGTCAGTAGCGGCCAGCAAGGGTCAGGGATACCCATGGAAAATGGCCATGGGTAGTGGAAGGTGGCGCGCGACGGTGCGCCGCGGTAGCCAAGGGTGGCCAGCCTAAGTCGGTCGCACGAGACAAGTGTGTTGCCCACAAGAACCACTGGAAGAAGCGGCCACAGATAGTAGGCCACAGAAAGAGGGTGTGGCGCAGCCCACGTCGTGCCGCATTGGTGGAACCCAATCAGCCGAATGAATAACCGGTTAATATGGGGGGGTAGCGCCCCACCGATTGGTCGAAACGGCCCTGCAACCATGGGTCCAACGAAGGAGGTGGTTCGCCTTCCTGCATACCGAGTCAGTGCGGGCCAACCAAGTGGGCTGAACCCACTAGCAGGATAGATCGGATCCATGTCCTAGTGGGTTGGATTGGATCCAGGACCCCGCGGTCCAGTGCGGGTGGGCCGACCCCCCCCCCCCCTGCGGGCCGGGACAAATGCGGCCCGGGCCCGCAAACCGAACCTAGACAACCCCAACAGGTTGGACCCAGTGAACCAGGCTGACCATTAGTAGTCCGGACCCAAGCGGGGTTATGTAGACCCTAGGACTCATCACGTCGGGCCGGTCTGACAGAGTCTGACCGGGCCCAGCCCTAACCAGTACCCGAATAAAGAAACGCATGTAACTAACTAACCGGGTTTCCGGTTGAAACACTGATAGTGGCATTGGGACCCCTTCTGGGAGGTTGACCCTTTCGCATATTCTAGTTGGCCCAACTGAGTAGGCCGGACTGTGGTGTGATCACCCCTCGTTTCATGGAAAGGTATGTAACTAACAGACCAGGCATCCAATTGACGCGTCGTCTGTGGAATAATGACCCTAGTGACAAGGTGGTCCTTTTGAGATACTCTAATTGAGTTTTTCATATTTTTACATGCAACTCGGGTTGGATCAGACTTGATTCCAACCGGGGCCTTTTTACAAAAATGCTCATATCTCACAGACCGGGTGTCCGATCGCCGTGTCGTCTGTCACATTGGAACCCTTATGACATGGCGGTCCTTTGAGATACTTCTTCATGGAACTTAGTGGCGTTTGAGATATGGCTGATAGATTGAGGATAGGATACTCATGGAATCAAGCGTTCTTAGTGCGGTAATCTCGTGGTTGGCTGTGACGTGAAGATTTAATAGCGATTTTATGTGGGTCAGTACCTATCGATCTTGTGTGGGTCACAGCTTAGTGATCCTGTATGGGTTAGTGCATACTGATCCTATGTGGGTCAGATCCTGTGTGGGTCAGTTCTCTATGATCCTATATGGGTTAGTACATACTGATCATGTGTGGGTCAACAGTAGAGCCTCTCAACAGAATAAGATGATCTAGATTTACGACTAATCATATGTACTTTTGTACTTAATTTATATACCTGGTGTGAGATAAGTCCTTAACTTTGTGGTACTTTTACCTTTGTGGTGTTACCTTCGTGGTGTTACCTTTTTGGTACTTTACCTTCATGGTGTTACCTTTTTGGTACTTTTACCTTCATGGTGTTACCTTCGTGGTGTTACCTTTTTGGTACATTACCTTTGTGGTGTTACCTTCGTGGTGTTACCCTTGTGGTACTTTTACCTTCGTGGTGTTACCTTTGTGGTGTTACCTTTGTGGTAATTTTACCTTCGTGGTGTTGCCATTCTGGTATACTTCCCTTGTGGATCAATTGTGAAAATGGATTAAAGGTTGGGGCCTTTTGTTTTCTCATGTAAGAGATGAATATATTTTGATAACTTAGGTACACGTATGTGAATATACCTTAGTAGAGTTGATGACTGCTTCGTGCTTTGTGATTGAGGTCATTCTATGTGGTATTTCCTTTGTGGAATTTCCTTTGTGGAACTCTGGGACACCTTTGGGGGTCTCAGGGTCTCTACTGAGTATTGGTATACTCACCCCTACAATGGATTTGTCCACACCTTGTTGTGTATTGTGCAGAGGATGAACAGCTAGGCTGAGACTTGAGGGAGCCAGGACCAGGTGGTACATAAAAGAGATGGGCTGACATGGAGTGTTGTGGAGATGATCTGTACCTACCCTTAAGGTAGGATCCTTGGTGAATGATCCAGGAGCTATTTTCTCTCTTCAGTTTTACTAGTACTTTTCAGTTGGTCTTGTATTCTAGACCCCTTAACTTTCAATACACTTTTTACTACAGCAGTTTACATTGTGGATGCTTCTTGTTGTGTTCTTGGATTGTGTGTTTATAAATGTTAAAGGAAATTTCTTCCTGTTATAGGGATACACCTTTTTAGTGCTAGTCACCAACCCTTGGCCTATGGAAGGCAGGCTTAGGGTAGTCACGGTGCGGGCCCCATGGGATGGGTCGTGACAAAGTGGTATCAGAGGAGTCAGTTCTACCGAAGATCTTGGACATTGATATTTTCAATGTGGAAATAGTGTTCAATGTTATCAGTTTGGTTTTCAATTTGGGAAATCCAATGTTGGTGTCGTGCCTGACGTATCCATACACCAGGACCCTGAATTCTGATTTCTGACTTGGTGCACAAAAACATTGATTGCATGTGTTTTAGAAATATTTTTACTTGGTTTTTCTTTGGAGTCTTCTCACCAGGTATAACTTAATGACTATAGAGCACCTTTTCCTTATCAGGATGCCACCACGTAGACAGCCAGCTAGGATTCCTAAGAGAGTACACGATGAAGGCCCACTGAGTGATCCTATGTGGATCAGTATTCTAGCGATCTTGTGTGGTTCAACAACAGATTCTACAAGTGGACTATGCACGCCAAATAAGCGCATTTCACAAGTTCCAATGGCAGTTGCCTCCAAGTTTTTGAGGTGAAATATATCCCAAGGAAGCTGAGAATTGGATGGAGGCTATGACTAGAGGTTTCCACCTAGTTGGGACACCAGCAAACCAGATGGTGATCCTGGTTTCTAGTCTTTAGCAGTGTGTGACCATGAGGATGGTCTATATGGTGATGAGGATTCAGTATATAGATCATTTCCCAAGATGGTACCTTCGGGTAGTGTACCGGCTATATCATTGGTTGTTGGTTAGCAGTTACAACCAGCGGTACCGGTAGAGGACACATGTAGTATTAGTGCCTTACACGTGTTTCATCATCATATACCACTCATGTTTTGAGGTGATCCCGACTCATAGGTGGCTAAGGACTGGCTTTAGGAGGTGTATGAGTTTCCATCTAGCCAGGGCACCATTCATTTAAATAGCGTTCCTGGTAGAGAGCATCTTACATGGCTCATCAGGATGATGACAGGGTTTAGATTACCCTGATCTTGCAAAGAGGTGACTTTTCTGTGGACAAGCTTGAGAACCTTCCTCAGAGAAGAGGGTCTCTTTCCATAGAAATATAAGGGGTGAGTGTTCCCAAGAGCTTCTATAGCTTCATCAGGACGACATGTCTCTAGCTGAGTATTCATTGAGGGGTACCGACCATCCCAAGTACTCAATGAATACAGTACGACTAGTACTGCAGGGCTCGGACCTCCGAGCGAGGTGCGTTTAGGGACATCTAAGCCATCACTATTTCTATATTCATTCCTAATTATGTTAGGATACAAGATATAACCTTTTTGGTTGAATTTTCATTGTCTGAGAAGATACAGCCAGTGATTGTTAGTAGTGGGAAAGCAAGAAACTGACACCAGTCTCAGATACATGGGCATCTAAAATGTTTTGGGAAGAGGAAGTGATAGGGAAAAATGAATCTGTAAGGAAACAGTTGCGTAATTGGATATAGGAGATCATCATGATGTGGTATACACTTTGACATGTTATAACCACCACCCTAATGTGGTCCCCACCAGGCTTAGGGAGCTGGAGGATAGGGGAAGGGAGTAAATGCATGCAGTCAAAGTGTGTGACCCCAGGGCTCCATGAATGACTCGAGGTACGATCTTTGTCTACTACTAGATGTTGTATTAATAGACATAGGTACCAATAATTCCTTCTTACCACGAATCTTGTTCAATACCTAGAGTTTTCAGTTAAATGGATGACTTGATCCTTACGTCTAGAGATACCTTTGGGAGGAGACTTGATAATCACACTTATGTTGACGGTGTGATATAACCCTTGAGGTGAGATTTTCGGTTGGAACCTCTTGGTGGCAGCATCGAGGCCTTATGATGTTATTTTGAGGATGGAATGGACATCCACAGTTTATACTCAGATTGAATATTTTAGGCAAAAAGGATGTAGTATATCTACAGCATTGGAATGGGGTTTTCCTTGGTATTTGAAAAAGGAAACTTAGGCAGCACTGGATAAACTCATGCATAAGAGGGTACAACCAATCACTCTTCAGTCAGCCAGCCTTACCCTCATGGTAGTAGGAGTTTTGAGTTTTCAGTTCCCAACAGTGGTGGAATAGTTTGGGGACATCATTAAAATAGATTTTTCTAGGAATATCTCCCTGAAGGGATAGGGAATTCTGCTTTGGCTGAGTACTACCAGAGATTTTTACCTAACTTCTCCAGGGTAGCAGCACCCTTGTCAGCTTTGACAAAGATTAGGGAGCCTTTCCTATGGACGGGGAAGTTTCAGCAGAGCTTTGAAGAGCTGACATAGAAACTAAAAAGTTCCCCATCATGAGGCTACTAGAAGAGGGAGTTGGGTATGTTGTCTATTGTGATGAATTAGGGACCAGACTAGGTTGTTTCCTGATGCAGGAGTGGGCAGTAATCACCTATGGCTCATTGAAGTTGATACAACACAAGAAGAACTACACTACCCATGACTTGGAGTTATTAGCAGTGGTCTTTGCACTGAAGATTTAGTGGCACTACTTGATATTTAAACGGTTTACTATTTACTCTGATCACAAGAGTCTTAGGTATATCTTTCCCCAGAAGGAAATTAACCTAAGACATCAATGATGGCTAAAGTTCCTCTAAGACTATGACTTTGAAATAGTCTATTCCCCTTGGAAGGGGAACGTGGTAGCAGACGCACTCAGCAACAGTTCTGGTCTACAACTACTGAGTGAGGCATCCTAGTATCTAGTCGCACTATGAATATACTTCATGGATAAATATGGAGCATCTTACCTTTAGTATATCACTGTCACTCCCCCAACTCTTCAACGAGTTCAAGAGGCACAACTTGTGGACATTGACTATGCATCCCAATGTGCTCAGATATCCTCAGGACAGTCTCCTGAAAGATTTTATGAAGGTGTGTAGCACATCATTCTCTTCATAGAATGCACCATGGTACTAGTGACACTACATGAGGAGGAGTTGAGGGAGTTACATACATCCCCTTTAGTGGTACATACTGAAGTGGTGAAGATGTACCAGGACCTATGGATTCAGTACTGGTGGTCAGGGATGAAGAATCCAGTGATAGATTTTATATCACGATGCCTCACTTGTTATAAAGTGAATAATATGTAGAGTAGGCATATGTATTATGCCGACAGGAGATAGAGACCCATGGAGTTTGAGGAGGGGGGTCGTGTCTTCATATGGGTCTCACCCCGATGAGGATTAAGGAGATTTTTCCACGGGGAAAGCTATCTCTGAGGTTCATCGGACCTTTATAGATCCTCAAGAGAGTAGGTGAGGTGGCGTACCATCTAGCTCTTCCCCCACAGATGCATCGGGTGCATAATCTTTTCCATGAGTCATAGCTAAGGAGGTACGTGCATGATCCATCACACGTTATCGACTAGGGAAAGTTGGTCATCGATGATGGGGTGACTTTTATGGAGTTTCTAGTGGAGATAAAGGATCGATAAGAGCAAGTCTTTTGTGGATGGAAAATCCCTCTGGTGAAAGTTCTGTGTAGTACATGAACCTCCAAGAGAGCACATGGGAGCGGGAGGCTTAGATTCATGTTCAGTACCCTCATTTGTTTGATTTTCCTTTGTTTTGGCTTTTGAGGATGAAATTCCCTAAGGGGGGAGAATGTAAAGACCCATAAATTACATATAATTTTTTTTTACTTATTTGGGATTATTTCAAGGTCATGAAATTTGACGGCACATGATTTCGAGCCCCAGAGTGCCTAAAATGATCTGTCGAAATTTTATTGAGCTTTAATTAGCATGCATGAGTTGTTTTCTTGAAAAAGTGGAATAAATCTTAAATGGGTGCCCAGATCAGAGATATGAGGGAACTGTTTCATTTAGGATAGTAGGTTTACCCTATGCGCGACTTAAGTTTAGTCGACGTAGGTCTCTAGTGAGAAAACCCGAAAATAGCATAATCGTAAATAAAATAATTAAATAAAGTTATTTTATTTTTCAAAAGATTATAAATCATGAATGGTGACTCAGATTAAAAATTTGATACCACCACTAATCTCATGAGGGTATTCTTTATTTAGTAAGATACTAACATTGGTTGGCCTAGGCCAAATATGGAAGTTAGTTTTTGGCCGTAAATAAAATAATTAAGTAACAATTATTTTATTGTTAAAATCCATAACTTCTAAAAGGTATCTCAGATTGAAAATCTGAGAGTACTATTGAGTTTTTTGGGGTGTGTTCCCCTTAGGCGGAGCCTAACGTCGAACATCGAGGGTTGAGGGTGAATGTTAATAATTTATTGAATTTTTTAAGGTACGTTCAGTAAATGCACGAGCTATGTTTTCTATCTTTTGAACTGATGCTTAGATTAAAAATTTGAGGGCATGGTTGAATCCACAGTGCCATGATTCTCTAAAGGGAGGATTCACTTTGACCTCAGAAGGTCGGAAGAAAAATTTATATTTTGGACATTTAAAAGAATAATAAAATAACAAAGTCTTTTTATTTCTTTTCTTTCTTTTCCTCCAACGGACAAGGGGCAGTGGCGGGACCAACGATGTTCCAAGCCATTAAATGTCTTGACTCCTCAATTCATTGTAAAAGAACCGTTGGAATTAGGAAGGTTCCTTTATTAATAAAACCCTATTAATTCCATGTGTGTTACTCACCCTCCCCTATCCTATTTATATGGCACTTGGGGAGGAGTATTGGAAGGGCTTCACAAAACGATGAAGCTCTGGCAAAGTACCGCAATGCCAACCAATTTGAGGACAGAAACAGTTCTAACGAGTGGTGAAGAGTTCCACTGAATAGTAAACATTGAATTTTCCTCAAACACATATGTTCTCCAATGATATTGAGGTAGGTGGTTTATTTTGAAGTTTTCTTTGATGAATTAAATCCTCTCCTTCTTGATATCACCTTAACTCGAAGGGTTTGGGCCAAACAAACAAGGCCCATACCCTCAGTCGCTTCGTTCTTGATGTGAACTTTGGGGAGACAATTTCTAAATCGACGACAACACGAAATAGTGGGTCACGCTATGTTGACGGCAGTATGGAAGGGCCGTAGGCACAGACGGTACCAAAAATCAACACCGGAGCACGTCTAGTGACACACGGAAGAAACTATCGGCATGCCATGTCAGTGGGGGTCGGTGGGGGCCAGAGGAAACCTGAGACAACCGGACATGGGAAGTAGAAGGCAGTGCGCGACAGTGCACCACTTTTCCAAGTGCAGCTGGCCCGAGCTGGCCACGCAGGACAAGTGCGGCGCCCGCAGGTGGCGCTGGTGGAAGCGGCCACGGCCAGCAGGCCGCGACAGGATGGTGCAAAATGGCATGTGTCGCGCCGCATTGGAAGAACCCGGTCAGCTAAATGGTCGACCAGTTAATGCAATAGGGTTGCGCCCCATCAGTTGGGCGAAATGGCCCCGCAACCACGGGGCCAGCGAAGGAGGCCATCTGCCTTCTAGTAGACCGAGCTGGCACGGGCCAGCCAAGCGGGCTGAACCCGCCAGTGGGCCAGTGCGGGTGGGTCGAGCCCCACCCAGTGGGTCGGGCCAACTGCGGAACGGGCCCGCGAATCGAACTGGGCCGACCCAAATAGGTCGGACCCAGTGAACTGGGCCAACCCTTAGTGGGCTGAACCCAAGCAAGGTCAAGTAGACCTCGGGACCCATTGTGTCAAGCCGGTCTGACCGAGTCAGACCGGACCTAGACCCAACATGTACCCGAATAAAGAAATTCCCATAACTGATGAATCGGGTGTTAGGTTGACACTCCATCAGTGGCGTTAGGACCCCTTTTGGAAGTGGACCCTTTGGCATATTCCAGCGGGCCCGACTAAGCCGGTCCAGACCGAGGTGTGATCACCCCCTGTTTCATGGAAAGGGATGTAACTAATAGACCGGGTATCTGATTGACGCACCGTCTATAGAATAAGGACCCCATGGAAAAGGTGGTCCTTTTTAGATTCTGTAATTGAGTTTTTTCAAAGTTTGATGTGTGAACCGAGTCAGATCAGACTTGAATCCAATTGGGCCCTTTTTACCAAAGTTACCATATCTCACGGATCGGGCGTCCGATCGACATGCCGTCTGTCGCGTTGGAACCCTTACGAAATGGTAGTCCTTTGAAAACTTTTTCATGGAAATTCATGGTGGTTGAGGTATGACAGATATCTTGAGGAGCATATCCTTCTGGAATCAAGAGTTCTTAGTACGGGAATCTCAGGGTCGGTTGTGATGTGAAGAATGAATAGCAATCCTGGGTGGGTCAATTCCTATCGATCCTGTGTGGGTCAGCACTCAGAAATTCTATGTGGGTCAGCGCATACCGATCCTATGTGGGTCAGATCCTGTGTGGTTCATTGCTCAGTGATCCTGTGTGGGTTAGCGCATACCGATCATGTGTAGGTCATAAGCAGAGCCTCTTGACAGAATAAGATGATCTATCTTTACAAATAATCATATATACTTTTGTACTTAAGTTATATACCTATTATGAGGTGAGTCATTACCTTTGTGGTACTTTTACCTTCATGGTGTTACCTTTATGGTGTTACCTTTTTGGTACTTTACATTCGTGGTGTTACCTTTGTGGTTCTTTTACCTATGTTTTTTTTTAAAGGTAGAAAATTTTAATTGATAAAAAAAGAGGTTACACATGTCTAAAGTAAGGTCTTTTTCTAACACCCTGAATATAAAAAGGGATTAATTTAGAAGGGAGATCATCCATCCAAAGTAATTCATGAGTAACTCTTATATTTGCAAGAAAATCAGCGATCTTGTTGGCTTCGCGGAAGGTGTGAGTGGCGATGAAGTTAATCCCAACAAGGGAATTCAAACAGTCTATCCAATGGGCAGTGAGAGGCCAAGCAAGGTGGATGGTACCATTCCAAATGGCCTGAATGATAGTAGTGGAGTCGCTCTCTATCCAAATATTATTCCAGCTTTGTAATCTGGAAAAGTAGATGGCATGGATGAAGCTCGTCATCTCAGCTTCCAAAGAGGTAGAGGAACCGCAAGAGACATAGAAGCGTCCAAGAATCTGGTCCAGGTGATTTCTGAAGATGGCACCACAACCCACTAGTCTCAGGTTTCCTTTGGAGGCTCCATCCATGTTTATTTTAATCCATCCCGAAGGGGGAGGGAGCCACTTCAAGAGTAGAGTGAGGGAGAGGGTAGATCCCCTCCACCCCAACACGTATGAGGATCCCAAAGTCACAGACCAAATTATTGCAGTGTGATTTTTGGATAGAAGCCACATCTCGAATGGCCCTGGGGATTCTTGTTTTTCCTGCATTAATTTTAAAAGAATTATTGCGGAAAATTAATTCATTTCTACCATACTAGAGAATATGAAGAAGTTCTGTGACAGCCGAAACCAAAAGGTTATTGATTTTATGTGAAGTAGACAACTCCTAGAAACTCTGAATCTACATGTTGATGGTATCAAAAAGCATCCATCTGAACTCAAAAATGTCAAGAATATAATGCCAAAGAGTGGTTTTTGTATCACAGGAGAGAAAACAATGATTAATGTACTCTCTATGTTGGTTTCACATACAACATTTAGAACAAAGAGTAATCCTGAAAGTTTGTAAGCAATTATCTGTGGGGATTCTTTGATGGGAAATCCTCCAGACTGAAGTAAATCTTGAGGGTTTTATCTAGGCTTTGTTGAATTTATCTAGCCAGGGGTGATTATTGTCAATATTGTTGAAAAAGTATTTATAAAAGCCTTTGGAGTTAAGAATCCAATTTTGAGAAGGTTCCCAAATAATTAAATCATTAGTAGTAGTAAAATTATAATTATCAAAAATTTGAGTAATATTCTTAGGAAGATCGAGGCTGTGCATATGGATGGTCAAGTCAATTGAATCCTGATGGTAGGGAGGAGATTGGTTGCTATCTATCAAGGAGATCAGGGGAACACCAGTCCAGTTATAAAACCAAAATTTTAAGTTGGATTCCTTATTGGCCATCAATCTAGATTTAGACATGATAGAAGTGAAAGTACTATTTATGGAGGACCATATAGAGGACTTAAGGTAGTAAGAGTGATTATTTCTAATCTTGTCAAGGAAACGAGCCCTGAGAAAATTCATGGAGGAGGAAATATTGTGAATAATTTTCCATGTAAGTCTAGCTTGAAGAGCCTCATTGAACTTAGATATATTTTTTATGCCAATCCCCCCATTATCAACAGGTTTGCAGCAAGAGGTCTAGGGGACAGTCACCAGCTTTCTTTAAAAAGTGCTACCAGTCCAAACAAAATTTTTAATTGAAATATTAATGAGTTTTAAAAGACTTTTTGGCCATTTATATATAATTATGGAATAAACAAGTTTATAAGAAATCATATATTTCACCAAACAAATTCTCCCAACCATCGAAAGGGTCTTACCCTTCCGGGAGGAAAGATTTAGAAGCGTATAGTCAGCAATGTAAGAGAAATAATTATCTTTATATCTATCCCAAAATATAGGCACACCAAGGTAAGTAAAGGGAAGAGATCCTTCTTTGATGCCTAAGATATTAGATATATAAGGTTTTCTCCCCGAAGTAAAGTCTTTACTGAAAAAGATAGTGGATTTATTCCAGTTGATGTGTTGACCAGATACTTCCTGATAGTGGAGAAGGATATCTTTAATATTAATAATGTTTCTTTTGTCTAACTGGGTAAAGAGAATAATGTCATATTCATAAAGAAGGTGTGAAGGTACATGTAAATTTCTAGAGGTAGAGATAGGTTTTATGGTCCTTTTAGTAATCTCCTAGGATATCAGCCTACTCAGGTAATCTTCTCCAATAGAGAAGAGTATTGTAGATAGAGGGTCACCCTGTCTCACTTATTTAGGGTAGTTTAAATAACCTCTAGGTGAGAAATTAATGAGGATAGAGATTTAAGCAGAGATAAATAACGATTTGATTATATTTATGAAAATTTCATTGTATCCAATTTTTGAAAGAACATTATACATAAAGCTCCAATCAATGGTATCAAAGGCCTTTGCAATATCAAGTTTGATAGCAACACTCCCACTTATACACTTTTTTTTAGAACATTAGTGTATTGGGAGGCCAGATAGATGCATTTTTGGATAGATATACCTTTTATGAAACCAAATTGGTTCCATGAAACTACTTTTCTACAAATGGAATTCATTATATTGGAAATTAATTTGGTGGTGATTTTGAATAAAGAATTTATAAGGGTGATGGGTCTGAAGTTCTGAATCACATCATCATTCTCCATTTTGGGAATGAAAACAGGGAATTGGGAGTTAAGACCATACGAAAGAATACCTTTGTAGAAGAAAGATTTAACCAGATAACAAATGAATTCCTGAATAATATCCCAATGTTTTTTATAGAAGCCATTATTAAAACCATCCGGGCCAGGGGCACTGTCAGGATTAAGACTGAAGGCAGTGTCTCTGATTTTATGATCAAAAGGATTGCTATTTAGAAGAGATTTTCCTTCCCTAGAAACAAGAGTGGTAATGATGTCAGGTTTAAGGTCTTTATCAATATTATCTCCATTAAAAATATTTTCAAAATGAGAGACTTAGTGATTGGAAATTCCTTTATCAGTGTCATGAATTTGGTCCCCATTTCTAAGAAAGGCCAGGGGTCTATAGGATTTTCTAATCCTATGAATAGAGTTATAGAATTTAGTATTCCTATCCCTATCATTAAGCCATATAGCTTTGAAGATTTGTTTTTTAAGATTATCCTTGAGGTTGAGTAAGTATATTAGTTTATAGGAAATGCTAATTTCCTGTTGAGAATCCTGAGCAAAGTTTGAAGAAGAGTTGAAATTTTGGAGTTTGTTAAGATCTGTTTCAAGAAGGTTGATATTATTGTCCATTTTACAAACCTTGGTTTTGCACCACCTTTAAAAATTTTCTTTAACATTTTTAACTTCATCGGGCAAGAAAATGGGTCAAGATGACCATGCATCTAATTCAAGTGTTCTTGATGATGCTTCTACATTCAGGGTCATAAGACCAAGCAGTGTTATATCTAAAAGGATCCCTTAATTAACTCTTTTTTTAAGAAAAGGAAATAAGGATGGTATGATGGTTAGAGGCAATCCTCACAAGGGTAATGTGATAGATATTGTCCCAATTATCAAGGGCATGAGAGTTAGAAAAGGTCATATCTAATTTACTAGCTACTTTTCTATTATAGTGCTTCCTATACCAAGTAAATTTAGCACCCAAGAGGTTAGCCTTTGTGAGATGGTTCTTTTCAATATAGGCATTAAATTCCCTAGTGGAAATAGGGGCATGAGGAGGTCCAATTTTATCACCCGAAGCTAGAATATCATTGAAGTCACCAATAATAAACCAATAATGGAAAATATAAGAATTGAGATAGGAGATATAATTCCAAAGATCCCTCTTATCTTGATACCTATTATAGGCCTAAACAAAAGTAGAGAAAATATGTATGTTCTAAAAAATGAAATCAACAGTAATGGCTTGACTCGAACTACTATAGATGCTAATAGTTTGCAATGGTGAATGAGAAAAAAGCCATAAAGATTTAGTAGGAGCTCCATTGTTACAAGCCCATAGGAAAGAGTATATAGAAGGGGCTTGATGTAAACACAAGGAAAAGTTAATTTTAGGTTCAGGAATAGCAATAAGGATTGGAGTGTGAGTATTGGTGAATCTTTTAAGGATGTTGAAGGTTTCAAGGTTAGCAATTCCTTAACAATTCCAAAATAGAGTATTCATTTAGACTATTTCTTAGTGGGGTTGTCCCCTTTCTTTTTCGATGCTAAGTTCTTAGAACTAGTGAAAATTCTAGATGAGAAATATTTTATAGTATTCTCATTTTTAACCTGCAATGTTGAGTGAATGGGAAATGAGGAAGTATCAGCATCTGTATTCCTGCCTTGCAGGTTAAAAACAGTTTGTTTGGGTAGAGTAGGAGGGTGCTGCTTGCTATCAGGTGCCTTGTGTGCAGCAGACAGAAGTCCCTGGTCCAATACAGAAGTGTAGATGGGAACAGTATGTTCTTTTATTCTAGAAATAATGGAATTCAGTTGTGTAGAATGCGCCACAGCAGAAACAGATTGTAGAGAAGGAGTAGAAGTGATCTGCTTACAAGAAGATTCCATGTGGACAGTAGACTGAGAACCTTCGACCTGCACCAAAACAGGAATGGGAACAATAGGTCCTAATGTTTCAGAAGGCTTGGATTCAGGTTGTGTAGTGTGTGAAACAGTAGAATCATGTTTCCTGTCCTTATAGATTGGTGAGGAAAAGAGAGTAGCCATGTAGTTAGGTTCATTCATCTTGTTTTTCTCAGAACTATCCAGTGAGTGATGAATTTCATATATATTAGAAGAGTTTTGAGGGTGTGTGGTAATGTATTCATATGGGGAGTTATGTATGACAGAGTTGTCATTGTTCTATAAATTGTAGGAACTAATATTTTCAGCATGAATGTTACTGCTCGGTAGATCTTTGACAGCATTTTCTGCAACAGAAGGATTGATAGAAGATGATTCCAAAGTAAGACCCTCAAGGGGAGAGAAAGCAGGGTCCAAGTCAGCCAATGGATGGGAGAGGATGTCAATAAAATCCTCCTCAATATCCCTCTTAAGGTTTTGACTCAACAATTCCTATTCTTGGTCATCAACTAAATCAGCCCAAGACTTTACTTTATCATAATATAGTATTCCAAAAGAATTTGCTTTAACAACCCATTTTTCTTCCCTTTTCTTGGACGTTTTAGGTTTGTTAACAAGACCATCCTTCTCCCTTTTGTTTTTCCTGACCTCGGTCCATCCAGAGTTATTGTTTTGTGGAGGTTGATTGTGCACTCTCCTACACTAGTGAATAGAATGTCCGACCAGTTTACAGTATTCACAATAAAAAGGAAGTCTTTCATATTCAAGTCCCACCACTGTTTAATAGTCTTGGGCAGTAAAAATGAAATATTTTGGGGGCTATGATTCATGGTTAACTTCAATTAGCACCCTTTACTAGATGCATAAATCCCCATTCAATGTTCTCTGATCTATCTTAAGGGGAGTTCCTATAAAAATAGAGATATCTTTGAGGATCTGACGATTCCAGAAAAACCAATTGAGGTCAAAAAACCTAACCCAAACCTTTTTTGTGTTCTTCCTATGAGAGTTGGGGTTAAAAGAAAAGTCCCATTCAGATATTCTTAAGAGGCCTGGTTTCAAATTAAGGTTTCCCACCTTCCAAACACAATCATGCTCGGTTTGTGAGGAAAATAACATATGAAAATAACCCTTTCCAAGTGGAAATAGTTTCCATTTAGAAAAACCTCATCAAGAAGATAATATAAATTTAAGATTATAATAGGACCAAGTGGAGTCACCTTTGTGGTCTGCAACGCAGCCCATGACTATGTACTTACAAATATGTGAACATTGTTGAACAGTAACTAGATCCGCTTCCACACAAAAACCACCATCATCCAATTTCTTGATTCAAATCGAGTCATCAAAGGGGATTTGGAAGACTCGGTTCCTATAAGGGCTTTGAGGAATGAGATGCCCTTTCCCCTTAGATTCACCAGTTGAAGAGGTTATTCCCTTTGCGGAAATTCCACTTCATTTGAATGAATCTCTCGAATGATGTATAAAAACTCCATAATAGGCAGGTAGGAAGAAGAAGGATTGAATCATAAAGGAGATTGGAATTCTAGGGTTTACGACGCAAGCTTTTGAGCCGTTAGGGATTCCTTCATGGTGTTACCTTTTTGGTACTTTACCTTCATGTTTTACCTTCATGGTATTACCCTTGTGATACTTTTACCTTCGTGGTGTTACCTTCTTGGTTTTACCTTTGTGGTAATTTTACCTTCGTGGTGTTACCATTGTGGTGTTACCTTTGTGGTATACTTCCCTCGTAGATCAAAAAGGGAAATTTCTTAAAGGTTGGATCCTTGTGTTTCCTCATGTAAGATATGAGTATATTTTGATAACTTAGGTATATATATGGGAATATACCTAAGTAGAGTTCATGACTGATTTGTGCTTTGTGATTGAGGTATTTCTTTATGGTATTTCCTTTTTGGAACTTTGGGAGACCTTTGGGGGTCTCGGGGTCCCTACTGAGTATTATTATACCCACCCTTTCACGGGCTTCACCCGCACCTTGTTGTGTCTTGTGCAGACGATGAACAGCTGGGCTGAGACTTGAGGGAGCCAGGACTAGGAATTACACAGAGCAGATGGGCTAACATGGAGTGTTGTGGAGATGATCTGTACCTACCCTTGGGGTAGGATCCTCGATGGACGATCTAGGAGTTGTTTTCTCTTTTCAATTGTACTTATAATTTTCAGTTGGGCTTGTATTTCGGCCCCCTTTACTTTCAGTACACTTTTTACTACAGTTGTTTACTTTTTGGATACTTCTTGTAGTGTTCTTGGATTGTGTGTTTGTATAGGTTTAAATTCAATTCCATCCTATTATAGGGATACGACTTTTTGGTTCTAGTCGGAAACCCCTGGCCTATGGAAGGCGGGCTTGGGGTAGTCACGGAATGGGCCTCAGGGGATGGGTCTGGACAAGATGGTAGGTCGTATATACACGTGAGTGGTGATTTATGTTTTCATAATATCGATAGAAGTTGGAATATGGTTTTTACATTATCATAATAAAATCTCATCATATAAGAAAAAATAAAATTTTTTGGATAAAATATGTATTTTACAATAAATGTAGTTTTTCCATCTTTGGATAGCGCACCCATTTTTAATCTTGTTTTTGACACTTTTTTATATTATATTCGGAAAAATAAAACTCATCATTTAATATGGAGTATTAAATTTCTCACTGGTTTAATTTTTGTTATTTTTCTGATAAGTTTCATGTTTTTATGAATTGTTAAAATATACTAAATTTTAATTGAAAATAACTTTTTTCATCAAAATAATTTATATAGTTAAATTATATTATTTAATGGTTTTAAAGTAAAGATATACTATATTTTTATTATTTAATATAATTTTGGTCATTGAAATTAAATTTTCCATGAATTTAGATTTAATAACATTTCAATCTTTTCTAATGTTTTAACTTTTAAAACTAGTTTTTCATCCAAACAATAGGATTAATTTTAAATTAATTATTTCATTTTTTTTTGTTTTGATTTTTGAAATATGGATTCCATATTTGGAATCAATGGGTTCAAATTATTTAAATATCTTTCATTTGTTTTTGGGAATTATGAATAGAAACATTAGTAGTTTTTATTAATACAGTAAAAAGGTAAATCAGGTAATTAAGGGAAAATATAATATTCTAAAATTACCCTAAAACTTGTCCTCATAAAATTGGATGAGTTATTTTCAACTTAAATCATCCTTGGGTCGAAATTGTATCATTTGGAATCTACTTGGGTTAGATTAGGATGTTTAATATATTTTATCTAAAGAAAAGGTAAATATTACTTAGTAAAATTTTAAAAACTATATCATTTTTAATATAAGTTTATACCGAAGACATTTTGGACTATAAATACTCATTTTAAAGCTAAAATGTATTTTAATCAAGGTGATTTATTTATTATTTTTATAGAATAAATAATTTCCTTGAAGTCTTATACATTTATGAGGAAAAAATTATTTAATTATTGAAAAATCAATAAAAATTTATTATAATTATAATAAATATAAAAATACAAAATCTATAACATCCCTCCTTATTATTACATAACTTTACATGACAATTTACAAATAGGTGATCTTTTAAAGCTTAGTGTCTTGGAAATAAGGTACATAATACATGAAAACATAAAACATTCTACTATTCCACATGAAAGGTTTATTAAAGGTTAATCATAAGTGAATTTATTAAATCTCATAACCTGGGGACATACATGAGAGGAAAGGGTGACTAGATGGCCCAATAAAGGATAATAAGGGAAGTAGTTTACTAGTGGTCTTGAGGAATATCAATAAGAACTAGAGAAATATCATAATAACATGATTAAGAGGAATATCATAAATAAAAGAACATGAATCATAACTTGTAAATTTTGCTAAAAAATTTAATTTAGACATTCATAAACATATCACCATATTCCATCCCCAAGATTTCATAAAAATTACCAAGGTTATTCCCCAAGGTATCATAAACATTGTCATCTCTAAATATTAATTTCTTTACCCAATGAATTAGAGTGTTATCAAGGATAACCCTTAATATGTATTCATTTTCATTTGATCAACATATATCATAATAAAAAAATTATAAATAATCCATATTGAATAAAATAAAATATTTTCATATAAAAAACATGGCATTTTAAAAAGTGCTTAAAAACATGATCATTATGTAATTTAACATCCATAGAAAGGAAATGAGGGTTTTTGGTATTTAAATTAATTAATAAAATAAATAATTTTTTTCTTGATGAATACACTAAGAAATAAATGTTTTTTGGGTATTCACCTAAATAAAATAATATAATTTCTTGAAGAAGAGATAGATTTTGAGATGAAAATTCTACAGCAAAACGGGAATGAAACACGGTTTTACAAAACATTAAAAAGAGAGGGTCCAAGGTTAATACATTAATAAAAGACTCATAATACATTAGAGGGACATAATATAATGTAAATAATAACATGGTATGGAAATTTGAAATACATACCTCATAAAAGATTAATCTAAAGGAAAAGAGAAGTTGAAAACTCCCTTACCTTGAAGAGTATCTTTTAAAACATTAAGATCAGGACCTTGAGGGATTTAGGACACCTTGGGAGGTAACAATATCAGAGATTCAAGGGGAATAATTTTGGAATGAATGTAAATGAAGGAATGGGTGGGTATTTATATTAAAATAGGGGAATTTGATTTATAAATTTCAAAGGATACCTTATTAGTGGTATTTACAAACCCATGGGCTTACCTATGGTATTTGAAAAACCATGGTCTTTCCCATGGTATTTTCCCATGGTATTGGCCACTTGGGACACCTCATATCATATTTTAATCCACTTGAGTTGAAAAATATGTTATCTTACACGTTACATCATTATAAAATAGTTATGATGCCATTAAACATACTGAAAACTCAAAACTGTATTTTTAATATTCATAAAAAATTTAACTATTTCAAAAAAAATCACAAAAATTCACCCTAACCATTTTTCAATGTATAGAATTAAAAAATAAACTTCATTTTATAAAAAATTTATTATAAATTAAATTAAATAAATAATACACTAATGCTTAACTAATAATTTCTAAAACATTTATTTACTTTTACTATGATATAATTATGTCACATTACTATTTAAGATGACTAAAATATATTTATTCTTCCTTAGGTGAGGTTAATATTCCATTTTTCAAATTAATTTTCATAATATTACTATTCCAAAGGGTCAAGTTATTATTCACCAAAAAATGAAGTTGATCCTATTAAACTCTGAATACCTTACTAATCGCAACCATGTATGTCTGTTTTTTGAAAATCATTTCACTGAATCAATTGTTTAATAATTATTTAAAAAATATATTTTTTTACTATTCATCGAAAATAATACTATTCATCAAATACTATTCCTCAAAAAAATATTATTCATCAAATACAATTCTTTAAAAAAATAGTATTAATCAAAAAATTGAAACTTCTCAGAAAAATAATAAAAATTCAACCTATATTAATTTTGATATTTGAAATTAAAAAATGTTGTTTATTTTACCATAATAATTTTACCAGTATGAGAAATATCTAAAAATTACAATTTTTTACTTCTAAAATCATTTAATCAAATTTTTCTCAATTTAACATATATTTTATTAAGAAAATATATTCTTAAAACATAAATGATGAAATAAAAATTTTATTAAAAAAAGGGATTACATTTTAAGTATATAAGGCCTTGAGAAATAAACCTTAAAACACATGTATACGACCTAAGGGTAAGGTGTTTGATGGTGATATACTCTTGTGATGGCTCGGATAACATCACCTGGGTGGTAATCTTCAGTAACTCAAACTTCTCCCATAGGTGATTTCGTTCAAGATTAACATGATGAAGCTCAGATTGGGCTTGGTCAAGATTGAAGCCCAGTGATACTATCTCCTTCCTAATCTCCATCAAATGGGATTCATATGGCCCGATTCTACTGGATGAGGCCATTGACACTTCTTTCTATATTAATTAACCATTATCATTTCTATTTATAAATAATAATCACAACATTAAGGGTATAGTTTCCAACATTCATATTGACTAATGGTCATAATTGACCAATAGTCATATAATAATTGAAACCCAGTGCTCATTTCATTTATAATTATATATTTTTATTGATTATGACATGGTAAAACATACATTTTTAGGAAACAAAATATTATTCAAATGTTTAGGTCCTTACATTCTTCCCCCTTATGAAATTTTGTCCCTAAAATTTCAACTCATACCCTCAAAAGAGAAAAGGTGTGGGTAATTATACCTCATAGCCTCCTCTGGTTCCCATGCGGCTTCTTTATATTTGTGGTTCCTCCATAATACTTTAACAAGGTGGTTAGTCTTGTTATGTAGAACCTTGTTTCTTTGATCCAAGATCTTCACCAGCTCCTCCTCATAAGAGAGGTTGTGTTCCAATTGTACCACCTTTGGATTTAGTACAAGTTAAGGGTCATGAATGTACTTTTTCAAGATGGATACATGGAATACATCATGAACTTGAGATATATTTTGAGGGAGTGTGAGCCGATAGGCCACTGCTCTGATGCGATCAATGATTTTATAGGGGATAACGTAACTGGGGCTAAGATTCCCTTTCATTCCAAACCACATGACTCTCTTCCATGGAGAAATTTGAAGGAACAATTCATCACCAACATCAAACTCCAATTCCCTTCAAAGATTATTTGTATATCTCTTCTACCAACACTAAGAATCTTTAATGTGTTATTGGATGACATGAACCATTTCTATCATCTCTTTCAAAAGATCAGGCCTAAGAATCTTTCTCTCACTTGCTTCATCCCAACACATAGGAGTGTAACATCACTTCACATATAGAGATTCATAAGGTTCCATTTGAATTCTTGAGTGGAAGCTATTATTGTACGAGAACTCAACTAATGGGAGATATTTATCCCATCCACCTTAAAATTCCATTGATAATGTTCTTAGCATGTTCTTGAGTGTTTGAATAGTCCTTTCATATTGTCCATTAGTTTTTGAGGATAATTTGTACTGAAATTCAATTTAGTACTCAAAGCATGTTGAAGACTTATCCAAAATTTGGAAGTGAACCCCAGATCATGATTAGACATAATAGACATGGGTACCCCATGCAGCCTTACCACATCCCTCACATAAATCCAAGAAAGTTAAACAAGAGATAAATAGTCCCAAATAGAGATAAAATGAGAAGTCTTGGTGAGGCAATCCACTATAACCCATATCACATTTTTTCCTTTAGATTTTCTTAGGAGACCAAAGAAAAAGTCCATAGTGATATTATCCCACTTCCATGTTGGTATAGGTAGTGGTTTTAATAGCCCTTTAAGAAGTTTTTCTTGTCCATCAATTATTGATATATCTGGCACCTTGTAGTGTAGTTAACAATCTCCCTTTTCATATCATCCCATCAATAATGATCATGAAAGTCCCTATACATTTGTGTGCTTTGAGGATGTATAGATAATTTAAAGTTATGAGCTCCATCCATCATCTCCTTCTTTTTTTCGAAATAGATGGAACACATAGTCTTGTATGAAATTTTAGTACACATTCTTGATCAATGTTGAAATCAGGACACATTTCATCCTTCACAGCCTTAAACTTCTTCTATAAAAAAGGATATTATTTTTTAGAATTCTTGATATTCTCTAGTAATGATGGTTGAGAAATCATTTAGAATAGGTTTGAAGATGTCACTTCCATTACAATTCCCATGTCCAGTTTCACTAGGTCTTTAGTCAAGGGATCTCATTGAATCCTCATCATTTTTCAGAACAATAGGGTATTTCCTACTTAATGCATCAATGATATTGTTTTCTACTCTAGGATGATAATAAATTGAACAATCATAGTCTTTAAGAAGTTCCAACCATCTCCTCTATCCCATGTTCAATTCATTTTTCATGAAAATATACTTCAAACTTTTATGGTCTGTGTATATATCACATTTCTCCCTATAAAGATAGTTCCTCTATATATTCAGAGAAAAAACAACCATAGCCAGCTCAAGATCAAGCATAGGAAAATTCTTCTCATGAGGATTTAGCTATTGAGATGCGTAAGTAATCACCTTGTAATTTTTCATGAGGACACATCCAAGCCCGTTTAGATATGAATCACTAAAAATAACAAATCATTATCTGATTTAGAGAAAGGTTAATATAGGTGCAGTAACCAATCTCTTATTTATCTCTTGGAAACATGTTTCACACTCCTTTTTCTAGATGAACTTTATCACTTTTCGAGTTAACATGGTTAGTGTATTATAAATTCATGAAAAGTTCTTCACAAACCTTCTATAATATCCTACTAAACCAAGGATACTTTGAATATCAGTTATTGTTGTAGGATCAGGCCACTCCTCCACAACCTTTTTCTTTGTAGGGTCAACTGAGATTCCTTCATTGGTTACAATGTTCCCCAAGAAAGTAACTTTTTGTAACCAAAATTCCCATTTTCTAAACATTCCAAATAACCAACCCTTCCTCAATGTTTTCAATATAACCCTTAGATGATCTTCATGCTCCTCATGAATTTTGGAATATATCAAAATATCATCATTAAAATCTAACACAAATTTATAAATGTATTCCTTAAAGAATTTATTCATCAAATCCATAAAAATAATAGGATCATTAGTCAAGAAAATGGAATAAAAAAACTCATAATTCCCATATCTTGATCGAAAGGAGTTATTTGGAATATCTTCTTTCTTCACCCTCAATTGATAATAACCATAATAAAGTTCAATATTGGAAAAAAAATTATCCCTACAAAGCTGATCAAATAAATCATCAATTCTTGGAAGAGGGTAATTTTTTCACTATGATCCAATTAAGTTAACTATAATCAATGATTAACTACAACAATCCATCCTTCTTCTTCACAAATAGAACAGGTGCTCCCCAAGGAGATACACTTGTCCAAATAAATCCCTTCTACAAAAGATCTTGGAGTTGTTTCTTTAATTCCTCCAACTCCACATTCTCTATTCTATATGGGGTTTTTGAAATTTTCTTGGATCCAAGAATAAGTTCAATAGAGAACTCTTCTTCTCTTTCCAAGGGATGTCCAAGTAACTCTTTAGGAAACATGTCAAAATATTCCTGAATTATGGTGACACTCTCTATCCTTATACTCTCATTTCCTTCTTATTCATCTTCAAAAATCAACTCCATAAAGAAGGATATGGGTGGTGGTTATATAAAAATCTCAGGTCGATATATCTCTCTTTTGAAAACAAATATTGGTTGTGCATTCAATTCTATTGACATTTCTTTACCTCTTTAGTTAATTTTAGCATTATAATTTGAAGGTCAGTTCATCCCTAGTATAATGTAAAATTATAGCATGGGAATTACCACTAGATTTTTGATTACATTGTGCTCACAAAATTGAATACTAGATTATATGTACACTTTTTATTCTTGGATAATACCTCTAGAAGTCTTGACTGAAAGTTCTACTTCTAGCAGTTTGGGGATTGAATCTATATTATTTACAAACTATGATGAAATAAAGGAATGTGTAGAACCAAAATCAAACAAATTACTTGTAATAATTAAGATAACAACAAGAGTACCTACCACAACATCATTTGGAGATTAAACATCATCCATCATGATAGAAAAAGCAGGACCATTCTCCCTTCTCCTATGTTAAGGCAGATGGTGGTTCCCCTCCACTACCCTCAGATTTGGATAGTGATTGGTAAATTTCCCAAGATGTCCACACTTAAAGAATTGGATTTAGGTAGGGCCTAAATCATATTCCCTTTGTCTTTAGTGTTAGAAAGTTGAGTCTTCACCTCACTACAAAAATTATAAGCGATATGGTTATCTCTTTCACACTTGTAACACTTCCCTCTTCTGAGAAGGAATTTCCAAGAATGCTTCTTACCGCATTTATTACACATGGGAATTTTCAATTTCTGTACACCTATTCCCATATCAAAGATCCTCCCCAATATTTACTCTATTGATATCTTCTTTTAATTGGATTTATGGGACAACTGCATTTCACTGAACTTCAATTCTATATTCATAGTACTTCGTACAATCTTATCATTGCTTTTACAGTCCCAGTTGACTATATTATTCTGTAGATGAGGTCTTAGTCCGCAAAATAATCTATCAACCTTACCATTATAATCCATGAAAAATCTAGAGGTGTAACATGAAAGCCTTGTGAAGTTCATCTCAAAGCTTTCAATACATTCATTCTCCTTCTGCTTCAGCTCAAGAAATTTATTCTCCATTTTTATTCTCATGAAATGAGGGAAATACTTACTGAATAAGACCCCTCTAAAATATTCCCACTCCAAAGCTTCAATCTCCCCTCTTGGCCTCATATTCTTAATAAACACCCACCACTGATCAGATTATCTCAATAAGTGGTAAATATCTAGGGTGAATTTCTCTTGTTTCGAACTACAAAGTACATAAAAATGTTATTTTATAGTGATTATCCACTATTCTGCAATCAATGGGTCGGTAGATTTACTGAACATTCATGGTCATTGAGGAATAAAGGACTTGATGGAATTTTGTTCCCTTATTGGTTAAATTGGTCTCTCAGCTTGATTCAAGTCATTTCCCATAACTTGAGTCATTTAATTCATCATTCCCATGAATGTTTCAATTTCGTTTTCCATCAGAGTACCATCAGCATATGGTCGGTTGCAATCATTATATGAATGGTTCCTCCTATTTCCCAATATTTTCTAAAAGATAAAAACCATGGTAAGAAACTTGTTTCATTTAAAAATCTTATAACTCTAAAGTATTTTTTTTTTCTTAAAACATCATGCTTAAAAACATTATTTATTTTCAACCATTACATTTTCTATAAATCCTTCATAATGGTTCATAAAAAGCTTGTGATTAACCTAACATATCCCCCAAGAGTGTCAAACCAGAAGTGAATGAAGGCCCGTTGTTGTGAACCAATTACCATTAGATTCTAGCTCAAAGTGTTGTTTTTTAGTTTTACCCCTAGATACATTTTTGCTAGATCAACATCCACTTATTCATATCAAGATAGAGATTTATTTGTTCAGAAACCACTTACTTAATATTTCACTAAAATACCATGATGTTTTCCTATATTTAAAATTTTATATAGGGATATTACTAAACTTTTCATATCCTAATTTTCAAAAATAACTAAATGATCCTTGGACACCAACTTTAACATCCCACCTTCTTGTTACATAACATTACTTGACATTTTATAAACAGGGGATCTTTTAAAGATGAGTGTCTTGGAAATAATGTGCATAATACAAGAAAACATAAAACATAATTCTATTCCACATGAAAGGATTCTTCAAGGTTTATCCTAAGTAAATTTATTGCATCTCATAACCTGGTGACAAACATCAAAGGAAATGGTGAGCATAAGTCAGAGTAAGGGATAACAAGGGAAACAATTTACTTGTGATCTTGAGGAATATCAATAAGAACTTAAGGAATATCATAAGAACAAAATTAAGAGGAATATCATAAATAATATAACATTAATAATAACATTTAAATTTTCTAACAAAATTTATACATTCATAATCATATCACCAAGGTCAATCCCCAAGGTGTCATAAAATTTACCAAGGTTATTCACTAAGGTATCATAAAACATGTCATCTCTAGAGATTAATTTATCTACCTAAAGCATTGGATAAATATGAGGGAATTCCCTTAATATTTATTTATTTTCATTTTATCCACATATATCATAGTCGAACATTTCATAAATAACCCATATATAAGAAAATAAATGGGTTTCATATAAAAAACATGGTGTTTTAAAAATTGCTTAAAAACATGATCATTGTGTCATTGATAACCTAAAGAAAGGGAATAAGGGTTTTGTGTATGTTAATTCCATAATAAAATAATTAGTTTTTTTGTATTTATGAATACCTCTATAAATTAAAGAGTTTTGGGTATTCACATAATGAAAATAGAATAATTTCTTGGGAAAAGGAGAGAGATTTTGAGACAAACATTTTGCAGCATAACGGGAATGAAACATGGTTTTATAAAACATTAAAAAGAGAATGGAAAAGGTTCACCCCTTAATAAAAGACTCAAAATATAGTATAGGGATATAATATATTGTTAATAATAACATGGTATGGAAATTTAAAGGACATACAACAAAAATGAGAGCTTGAAAGGAAAATAGAAGTTGATAATCCCTTTCCTTAAAGAGTAACTTCTAAAACTCTATGATCGGGACATTGAGGGCCTGAGTACAACTTGGGAGGACTCTTTGGGAGATAATACTATCATATCTTAGAGGGTAATTATTTTTTAATGAAATTAAATTAAGTAATGGGTGGGTATTTATAGTAAAAGATAGGTAGTTTTTTTATTAATTTCAAAGGACACCTCATTAGTGGTATTTAAAAAACAATGGGCTTAACCATGGTATTTGCCCAAGGAATTGGCCACTTGGGACACCTCATATCATATTTTAATCCTTATTAGTCTAAAATAATATTATATTACTCATTATATCATTATTATGTAGTTATGATGTCATTAAACATACCGAAAACTCAAAATTGTATTTTTACTATTCATCAAAAAATTCAACTATTTTAGAAAAATACCAAAAATTGACACTAACCATTTTTTGACGTGTAGAATTTAAAAATTCACACCATTTTATAAAAATTAATTCCATTTTAAACTAAATTAAATAAATAAAATACCAATACATAACTAATAATTTCTAAAATATTTATTTACTTATACTATGATATAATTATATCACATTACCATTTAAGAGGAATAAAATATATCTATACATCCTTAGGTGAGGAAACTATTCCATTGGTCAAATTACTATTCATAAGTTAACATTACTATTCCAAAGGGTCATGTTACAATTCACTAAAAAATTATGTTGATCTGATTAGACTCTAAATATCATATTGATCGCAACCGTGTATATCTGTTTTTCAAAAATTATTTCAAAGAATCCATTATTTAATAATTCTTTAAAAAAAATATTTTTTACTATTCATAAAAAATAATACTATTCATCAAATAATATTAATCAAAAAAATACTATTCATCAAAGAAATTGAAACTTCTTAGAAAACTACTAAAAAATCACCATATATTAATTTTGACATTTTAAATTCAACAATGATGTTTATTTTACCATAATAATTCTCTCAGTATGATAAATATCTAAAAAATACAATTGTATAGTTTTAAAATCAATTTATCAAATTTGTCTCAATTAAACATATATTTTATTAAGAAAATCTATTCTTAAAACAGGAATGGTGAAATAAAACTTTTATTAAAATAAAGGTATTAAATTTTATGTATCAAGGGACTCAACACATAACCCCTTAAAACACCCATATACAACCTAGGGGTAAGGTGTGTGATGGTGATAGACTCTTTGGGCGGCTCGAATAACATTGTCTGAGTGGTAATATCTACTAACTTGAAATTCACTCGTAGGTGATTTCATTCAAGGTTAACTTGTTGAATATCATCTGGGGCTTGGTTGAGAGAGAATCCCAGGGATGCTACCTCTTTCCCAAGATCCTACAAATGGGCTTCGTACGACCTGATTCTACTGGATGAGTCCATCGACTCTTCTTTGTGCATTAATTTACCGTTATGATTTCTATTGATAAGTAATAATAATATGGTTAAGGATATATTTTCTAAGAGTAATATTGACCAATAGTCATAACTAACCAATGATCATATAATGGTTGAAACCCAATGGTCACATTTCATTTATACTTGTAAATTTTTATTGATTATGGCATAGTAAAACATACAATTTCAGGAAAGGAAATATTATTCAATAGTTCAGTTCTTTACAAAAACACTTTACCCAATATTATTAGTCGAGTATATATGGACCATAACCAACCAAGGGTCAAATTATTGAATATTTGGAGACACATGGAATAGATTATGACAATTATAATATTTTATTTAAAGTGATGTTAAATTTGTCACATTCATGTTTTAACATATATAGCATTTTTAATGAAGTATTTTCCAGAAGAAATATTATATAATTAGTATTATTATAAAATATAGTGGATTTAACTTCATTAAATTATTTTTTTTTAATTTTTATTCAATAGATAAGTATATTAAAAAATTACATAAAATTGATGTAGTAATTTTTTTATTAATGAAAATGTCAAATTATTGTTATTAAAAATATTAAAATAAATATAAATTGGGATAATTAATATATCCAAGGAATTTTTATATTACCTTTTCCCATTATAGATATAATAAAATATTATTTTTTAGGATAACATGTTATCTTTATATTTTTAAAAATCCAAGAAACAAATACTGTCAAAATTGACACTATAGATATTCAGTCAAAATAATGTTTTATTAAATTATTTAAAAATAATAATACATTTTAAAAAATATAAAATAATTATTATATCATCTATAATATTCAAAATTTGTCATTTTTGGTCTAATTTATATCAATTAAGTAAAAATTATACTATTTTAATATTTAAACATTTGTTACGTTAGTTAAAATTAAAATAGAATTACTAAGGGTTAATTTAAATTATTAGGTTTAAATTGAAAGAAAAAAATGTCTAAAATTTATTTTATTATGGTATTACAACCTAATCTCATATTATATTCCAAAATATGACATTTTGAAGGTTTTTTATGTGGTTTTAGTTTATTAAAATTTAATATTTGTAGATATTCCAAATGTGCCCCTCAACTCAATTATAAAAGGGAACATCCTCCCTCAAAAATTCACATCACATTGAGCCTTTAATATTGGATATTACCCACCCATTTACATTATAAAATTCATTAAGTATATTCTAGAGGGGTTGGTCTCCTCAAAAGACCAACTCTAGTGCCTTTATTAGGAGATCTAGAGGGAGCTCATCGAAGAAGATGTAATTTCCTCTACCAATTCTTTCAAATTTATTTCTTCTTCTGCTTCCTCTTCTAGAGTTATTTCCATTTTAAAGTAATAAATAAAGTATCAATTATATGATTATATGTTATTATTATTATGGAAAAATCATATTTCACCTTATATCCATCCTATGAAAAACTAAATCACCACACGTGTGTACGTACGACTTACCATCTCTACTATGTGGTGTACAATATTTCCTACCACCACCTTAAATTTATGGATACAATGATGTAAATAATAAATATATATGATTATTATAAGAATATTTTGATTCTAGAATAATATATATATCATCCACTTCTATACCATTCCATAATTATGGGAATGATATCGCCACTTGTGTGTACATACATCCTACCATCTCCACAATATGATACGATTAATTCTACATGAGCTTCATCAAATAATGATTGTATTAATGAATAGAATGAATAAATATGATATATATTATACTAATATAATTATGTAAATTATATAACTATAACCTAAGAATATAAATAAGAACTTATCACACAAAACAAGCATAATAAAATGAAGTAGTTAATACCTAATGGATGAGTAATACTATTATTAACAAATGGGTAATAATATGATCACTTTGGATATTATAAAAATGAATATGATTATGGAATAAGTTAATGAAATTATTCAAACCCATATACAGTAGATTCAGACACGTACAATGGAACCCAGACCTAAGGTAACAGATGATTTCATAATCTCATTATAATCCGAGATTGTTTATACATAACTATTTATTGGGAGAGATTTATCATCCATGTCCATGTTTCCTAAATATGTATTCCAAAATATTTTTTCTATTATTATACAAATTTTTAAAGTAATTTTTAACCATTGGTGAATTTTTATTAAATTAAATGAATGAAATATTTTTTCTTTTCTGATATGAGGTGATTTTTGACTTTTTTAGAAAAAAGTATGAGAAGAATGTTTTTTAACTTATATGGCTTAAACAGATTTTTATGTTTTCATAACACATTATTTCCATGAAGAATCCTTTATAATATTTCAAGTTAATTTTCAAAGAAATTTTGTTCTTTTAAAATCATGTGGCATCTTAAGAAAAGAAAACATTTTGGAATATAAAATTAAATTTTCTTTAAGAATTAATTTTAAGTGTTCTATAAAAATTATTTTCCAAATAAGATGGAATTATTTAATAGGTCTATGTTTCAAGTATATTATCCCTATTATTCAAATTGATTGAATATTTTTATGATGTAATGATATTTATTATATCCATTTGTTTTACAAAAATTGTGTTATGATGGAATTATGTTTAAGAAACCTAATTAATTTCGTGGATTTTTCTATGATGAATGATTTATGTTTTTGTAGAACACATAAGAATTATTTCATTTTGAGATAAGTGTGGCCTATATATCATTCCAATTCATTGGGTAAATATTTATATCTCATGAGATAGGCATGATTAGAATAGGAAATGATCTCGGTTCAGTAATACAGAGATGGAATGGGAAATGATCTTGATTTAGTAATATAGGGATTGAATGGTTAGTAAACACGGTTCAATAATATAGGGTTAGAACAAGGAGTAAAATCAGTTTAGTAAATTACTTTTTCCACTATTATGGTCATAGACATGAGCCTTGGATAATATGTAAATTATTTTCTATGCTTTTGTGTTTACCACAATTTTATGTTTTATTTCAATTCTATTTTTCTCATGGATCATGTTGATTTTCGATTCATGCCTTAGGAACTGCCAAGATTTAATTCATGACATAATATTTGGATATATGATATATATAGTATGATTTTCAAAAGTTATGTTCATGTTTTTACATTCTTATATTCATGTTTAGTCTGATATTTTACTTTTTTACCCTTAATAATCATCTGAGCCCACCCTTTTCATATGCCTTTTCCCCCATGATATAAAGAAAGGTTTAAGGTAGGAAAATTAAAGGGGAATATCTTTATGGGAGGTGTTAAATATATTTCACCAAATTAGAATAATATGTTCCAGGTTTCTGAAGGCACTAATCTAATATGGTCTTTGGGCATGTGTTTTTGTAATGATTTAATTATTCTGTAAATTTGAGGTAATTTCCATGAATGTCAAGATTGGGAAGTTATAGTTGGTACCAGAGTGAAGGTTTTTCAAACCTTTGGAAACTATGATACAATGAATTTATTGATATCTCTATAAATATTTCAATGGATATTTCATGGTATTTCCTAAGGGTATGTCTATGTATAGGATACAATCCTTGAGTTTTTTTATAATCATGAATAACCTATAATTAAACCTAGGATATCATAGATTGAAATATTATAATTAATTTACCTTATTTGTTTTAAATCTCTAATATGTATTTATCCCACATTGATTTATAGTCTTATTCAATAGCCAGAAATAGACAGAACACAGTTAAACTTGAATATTTAAGATGTGGAAAGTTTGGGAATTATTAAAATTGATTTCCTAAGAGGAAATCTCATAAATAGAATCATGAAGGTGGTGCAAGTATTTTTTATACTACTGAGGATAAGTAGATTGTAAATGAAATGTGAAAGGTATGGGGTGTTCTAGAATTATTTTTTACATTAAACCAAAGAAGCATGGTTAGATTAAGATTGAGGAACCTTAAAACATGATTCATATTTTAGGAAAGACTAAGATAATAGATCTTGAGTAATGGTTTGTGAATAAAGTTGGATTATTGAGGTGTATATGTTATAGAATTCAATGAGTATATGGATCATGATACATATAAGCATTTTAAGTATAATTTTTTCCTTGAGGATTGGAAAGGTTGTGTTGAATAGTTCTAAATAACTAGAAAAGTGATTTAAGGGTAAGCTGATATATTTTGATAACACGTGATTAAGGGAAAGATAACCCTTAATATGTCCCCTATGATAAGATAATGATGTTTGGATAAAGATATGTTGGATATGAATAAGTTAAAGGTAAGATACTAGTTTCTTAGGAACTAATTATGTATTTTTTGTCAAGATGGTTATGATTTCATGGATAAATTAAATAACTTTTTGGGACTTAAGTAATATATCAAATAAACTTTGGAATAAGGAAACATGCATGTTTTTAGTAAGGATATATGGGAATTCAGGTTATTACCATGACTAAGGAGAATACGTGATGGAGGTGTTCACATGTTTGGAATGTGACCAATAAGAGATATCATATGATATATTGGGGATAAATGTTGAGCTGGGTTAGTTAACCTCTTTATAATGTTTTATATTTTTATCTTTCTGAAGGATTGTAAGGTTATGAATTTATGGAATGTTTAAGTTAAACTTCATATGAAGTTTTTTAGAATAAAGTATTATCTCTCCATATATATGGACTCTTCATATTTTATAACTTGTGATAACCTTTTATTAGGTTAGTGAAACAACTTATCATCCAATTTAAGGATAACAAGATATGATAATGCTTTTGGAATGGAAAATTCAATTTCATTTCATGGAATAAGAGATGAAGTGTAAATTGATCAAGGAACATGGAAATTATGAGATTATAATTAATCAAGTATGTATTTATTATCATTCTTAAACTCTAGGGAAAAGATATTAAAACCATAAATGTTATCCTAGTACCTTTTTTCTCAATTAATAAAATAGCCCCTTATATCATCATAGATTTATGTCTTTTTGATTATTAACTTTCTCCCAACCTTGTTCTCTATAATTCTCCATTAGAACTTGATAGTTAGATTTATTTTCCATATCTATGTTTTCAATATCCTCTTATTTCCTCCTATGTGGAAACCCATTTATGAGTGAATTTGGGTAACCAATATGTTTATCACATTCTTTTTTAAAAGGAATTATTATTATATGTTTTTCCAATGTTGGTTTTTATGAAATAACCTTTCAAGTATTATTCCTTTTATAACCCAGACAAATTTCAAGGGTGAAATTATTTTTAAGGGGGGTAAAATGTAACAAATGGATATTTTTATGAGATAGATTTTTTATTTTATTTTATTTATTTATTTATGTTTTTTAATTCTTTGATGCCTTATGTTGTACTCTACACCAAGATAACCTTGCGCTACATGTAACACAATCATAGCTTGTTGTATATGCAATACTATGATTGGATTTTGTTACGCATAATTTAAAGTTATTTTATAGAATTAATTTCATTAAATACCAAGTTTAAGTGAATAAATAAATATTATTATGTTACATTATAACTAATTTATTATAATGGCGGGTATGAACAGTATTAAGTTTCTTCTGAAAAACTATTTAAATACAAATAAGTGAGTTTATAAAATAATAAAATAACTATTGATGGATTTTACTCTTGAAATATATATGTAATATATTAAATATAATGTTTAAAATTCATCTTATATGTTTTCTAGACCTAATATAAGAACAAATTCAATTTTTTGGATAAAAGATGTATTTTTCAAAAAAAAAGTTTTGTTGCCTTTTGATGGTGAACCCTTTTTAAATCTAGTTTTGACAATTTTTTATATTATATTTTAAAAAATAAACTTCATATTTGAATTAATTATATCAAAATTACCTTTTGTTTAATTTTTTGTATTTTTCTGATAAGTTTTAATTTTTGATATATAGTAAAAATATAATAATTTTTGGTTGAAAATAAATATTTTCATTGAAATAATTTATATGGTTAAATTATATTATTGAATTGTTTTAAATTATAAATAAACTATATTTTTATTGTTTAATATAATTTTGGTCATTAGCATTAATTTTACCATGAATTTTGATGTAAAAACATTTCAATCTTTTGCAACGTTGTAACTTTTAAAACCAATTTTTCATTCTGACAATGGGAATAATTATAAATTAGTTAATATAGATTATATGTTTCTAATTTTTTAAAAAATATTCAATATTTTTTAAAAACGGGTCCAAATTATGTAAATATCGTTCTTTTATCTTTGGGCATTATGAATAATAACTTCAGTAATTTTTATTAACACAATAAAAAGGTAAATCAGGTAATTGAGGGAAAACATAGTATTATAATGTTACCATAATACTTGTCCTAATATAATTTAATGAGTTATTTTAGACCAAAATAATACTTGGGTTGATATGGTATCATTTGGAATCAAATTTAGTGAGATTAGGGTGTTTAATATATTTTATTTAAAGAAAAGTTAAATATGTGTTAACCAAATTTTAATAACTATATCATTTTTAATATTAGGCTATATAAAAGCTATGTTTGACTTCAAATACTCATTTTAAATCTAATTTTTTTTATTTATCATGTTAATTTGTTTTTAATTTTTAGTAAATAGGTAATTACCTTAAAGGCCTATATATTTATGATGGAAAAATTATTTAATTCATAAAAAATCAATAAAATAATTTTTATTAAAATGATAATAAATATTAAAAGATCAAAAAACTTGAACCAATATTACTGTTTGATTATATATCAATTATAATCATCCAAAGGTATAATTATTTTCCATTTGGATCCACATGGGATAGATTATGACACATAAAATATTTAATTTAATGTTATGTTAAAGTTGTCACATTCATGTTTTAATAAATAAAACATTTTTAATGTAGGATTTCCCAAAATTTATATTCTACTATAAGTATTATTATCAAATATATAGGATTTATCTTCTATAAAGTAATTTATTTTTAATTTTTATTCAAAATATAATTATATTATATAATTACACAAAACAAATGTTTTAATTATCTTATTAATGGAAATATCAAATTAATGTTATTAAAAATATTAAAATAAATATAACTTGGGATAATTAATATATCTAAGGAATTTTATTGATGAACTTGACCTATTATAGATATAATAAAATATTTTTTCTAGGATAAAATCATATATTTATATTTTACAAAATCTAATAAATAAATAATGTCAAAATTGACATTATAGATATTTTGTCAAAATAAAGTTTTATTAAATTATTTAAAAATCATAATACATTTTTAAAAATATAAAATAATTATGATGTGGTATGAAATGTTCTAAATTTTTCATTTATTTTCTAATTGACATCAAATAAGTAAACATTACAATATTTTAATATTTAAACATTTGTTACCTTAGTTAAAACTAAAATAGAATAACTAAGGGTTAATTAAAATGATAAGGTTTAAATTGGTATAAAAACTTTACAACATTTTATTGGTTTATGTTATTAAGACCTTATCTCATATCATATTCTAAAATATGAAACTTTTGTGCTTTTTGGACGTGTTTTGGTTTTATTATAAATTAATATTTTTGGAGATTCCAAATGTGCCCCTAACCTCTATTATAAAATGGCATATCTCCCTCACAACTTAACATCACCTTAATCATTCATTCTTAGCTATACCCTTCCCATTTCAATTATAAACTTCCTTAGTTATATTATATATGTTATGATCTTCTCAAAAGACCAACTATAGTGCCTTAATGAGAAGATATAGAGGGATCCCATTGAAGAATAGGTAACTCCTCTATCGATTCTTTCAAACTTATTTCTTCTTCTATTACCTATTACTAATTTATTTTCTTTTATTAATTAACAAATATATTATCACCTATATTCTAAGATTTTATTATTATTACATAACAATCGTATTATACCTTCTATCCATCCTATGAAAAATGAAACCACCATGCATGCGTACGTACGGCTTACAGTCTCCACATCATGCTGTAATCTATTTTTCACCACCACCTAACATGAATGGTTATAATAATGTAAATAATGACTATATATTATTATTATTACAATATTTTGATTCTGTTACAATATATATACAGTCCACTACCATATCATTCCACAATTGAGTGAATGATATCATTGTTCTGCGTACGTAAAGCCTACCTTCTCCACAATGTGATGTGATTCATTCTATATGATCTTCATTAAAGCATGATTATATAAATGAATAGAATTATTAAATATGATATATATTTTAATAATATAATTCTGGAAATGATATAATTATAACCTAATAATAGGAATAATGACTTATCAAACAAGAAATGCGTGAGAAAATAAAGCAGTTAATACCCGATGGATGAGTAATGATATTATGAACAAACATGTAATAATATGATCACTTGTGATATTATAAAAAAATATGATTATATAATTAGATAATGACTTTATTTAAACCCTTATACAAGAGGTTTGGACATGCACGAAGGAACTCATACATGAGGTAAGGGATAATTTTACAATCTCATTATTATCTGAGATTGTTTATACATAAGTATTTACGGAGGTATATTTATTGTTCATGTACAAATTAATTATATATGTATTTCAAATTATTATTTATATTATTCTACAATTTTTTAATGTCAATTTTACCCATTTTTTTATTTTTATTAAACGGTATGAATGGAATATTTTGTCATTTTTGATATGAGGTACTTTTTTTCTTTTCTAGAAAAATTAAAAGAAGAATGTTTTTTGGTTTATATGACATGAAAATATTTTTACATTTTTATAATGCCTTATTTACATGAATCTTCCTTTACAATATTTCAATTTTATTTTCAAATAAATTCTTTTCATTTAAAATCACATGGAATTTTGAGAAAAGAAAACATTTTTGAAGAATAAATTTTATTTTCATCAAGAATTAATTTCTAATGTTCTATCAAAATTATTTTCAATATAAGATGGAATTATTTAATACGTTTCTATATTAAGTATATTATCCCTATTATTACTATATTTTTTATGTGTTTATTATGTAATTATATTAATGAAATCCATTTGTTTTACATGGATTATGTTATAATGGAATGATATTTAGGAAACCTATTTAATTTCTTGGGTTATGGTTTGATGAATAATTTATGTTTTTATAGCACATGTAATAATTATTTCATTATGTGATGGATGAGACCTATATCTCCCTCTAATTCATTGGTTAATTATTTATATCTCATGATATATATAGGATTATAATGGGAAATTATCTCAGTTTAGTAATATAGTGCTGGAATGGGAAATGATCTTAGTTTTGTAATACATGGCTAGAACAGTAATTAAACCTGATTAAGTAATAAAAAGATGGAAAGAGGTGTTAAATTAGTTTAATAAAGTACTTTTCCACTGTTATGGTCTTTTAAATGATCTTTGGATAATATGGAAATTATTTTCTGTGTTTATTTGTTTTCCATAATTCCATGTTTTATTCTAATGATATTTTTTCATGGCTCGTGTTATTTTATTATTTATGCCTTATGAACTCCCATTATTTAATTTAGGAATCAATATTTTGATATATGTTATACATGGAAACATTTTCAAAATTTATTTTCAGGTTTTTATTTTCTTATGTTTATATTTTGTTTGATATTTTTCATGTTTAACCTTACTGAGCATCTGAGATCTCCCTTTTAATATGTTTTCTTTTCCCCATGATATAAAGAAAGGTTTTAGGTATTAAAACAAAATGGGATGATATTTATGGGATATTTTTTAGATCATTCCCAAATTATAATAATTTGTTCCATGTTTCAAAAGGCACTAAAAAATATAGTATTTGGTCATGTGTTTGTGTAATGTTTTAAATTTTCCACAAATTTTATGTAAAGGCCATGTACATCAAACTTGGGTTATTAAAAAAATAGTGAAAGAGATGAAAATGGATGTTAATCCTAGTCAAATAATTTAACTCGATAATTGAGTGAGGACTATTTGATTTTTCCATGATTTTTTTCCTCTTAGGGACATTATTCCATTTGGATTAATGCTTCACTCTCCTTGGCACCTCACTGGTGGTGATATGTATTTTCAATTATAATTTTTGGATTAAATATTAGAGATGTAAGAATCTTGTGTTATGGATATTCAAATTCTATTAAACTTTTTTAAATCCATAATTTTGATGAGTTTAGTTGGTATAATATGATTTTGAGGGAAATCAATACGGTGGGGAGATCACCAATATTGAAATTTTAATGCTGAAAGGTTCTCCTTTCCATTCATTAAGATTTATTTTTGTAAGATCTGAAGATCATGGATATGGTATTTTTTTCATTGATATTAAAATTTTCTCTCTTGGATATACCTGAATAAGGTTGTGCATTCACCTATTTTTTAAATCATTGTGTGATTTTCACCCTATATTAGCACAATTTTGTGGTGAACATCTTGTTTGGGGTATATCTTGTAATATTCTTTTCATTACTTGTGGATGATTCTATTTTAGACCATGGTTATTATCATGATGATGGATTAATTTCTATGATATATCTTTATTTCTTCTTATGGATATAATCCTCAAAAAGGTGTTGGTCTTTGTATTGAATAGTTTTGTCCCCACAATGTTATTTACACTTGGGTAAGGTGGGAAATATTATATTGTGGTCCTTTGGATGGTATTGGTTATTTTCTTAAAAATTCCATCATGTTTCTTCCTTCCATAGCTATATATCTATGGAACATATTCTATAATATTTTTGTTGGTTATTTTTCTTTGGTATCATTATTTTTATACCTTAATGGTTAGAGATCAACCATGATGTGATAAAATATTTACCTCATGAGTGTGTAATTACCTATTTGGGAACTTGACTTATTATGTTAATAACTTTATGTTTTAAAATTTATAACAGTTAGTGTTGTAATTGGGTAATTATGACGATATGGATTCTTGATAGACCAATAACCCATAGGTGAAAGGATTTGATTCAATTAGATCATCAGGGATGAGTCTCGGTGTTTAAAATACAAGGTTACTATCAAGTACATTCATGTGATAGATATCTATGTCATTATACCTTTTATGTTAATGGTTGGATAATAGGTTTATTTTTATAGTGTCTTCAGTTGTGATCATTCTTTAGATGTTGGGGAGAACTATAAATGATCTTTAGTTCTTTTCCAATATTTTTTTATTCATCTTAGTGTGGTTGAGTTTTTTATATGTTTTTTGATCTTGGAGGTTCTTCTTAAAGGATAATTTGGAATTCTGGATAGGTCATTATCATAGAATTGTGATCGGTAGAATCTTTTGAATGAATCTACTTTTACTTTGTGGACTATCCACCACATAAATCTAGTGTGGTCATTATTTTAGCCTCATATTTTTTCTATCTTTTAGACTATTATCCCTACCATTTTTTTAGGTAATATACTGTTTCATGATGTTTTATTTTGATTTTGATATTTTTTATGGGTGTTTTGTAAATCTATTAGTTTTTAATTATCATTAGATCAATTTTTCTCTTTAATTTATAGATTATATAATAAATAAATTTAATTTTTTTAGATTAATTTTATTCCCTTATGTAGTTAATGGGTTATATGTAAGGGTAAGTACATTATACCAATTCAAAATAGGTTTTGTGTAGTGGTAACCCTAAAATCCTATGTATTACATAAGGTAAAATCCCTACCAATTTTCAGGTAGGTTAAAAATTATATACGCAGTTTAAGTGTATACCTAGAATTTCATAAGGGTAAACTTATTTTTTAAGGGTTATGTAATGATAGATATATTTTAAGTAAGTGTAATCTTATTTTTATATGATTTTCATAAATATATATAGTTTCTACTTAAGGGTAAAAATAGTTTTCTAAGGGTTATGTAATGGTACAAAGTTGTTGTCAAAGAGTAAATCTCATTAACTTAAATATAATCTAAGGAATCAATTTCTTACTTAATAGTTCTTTGGACTTTTAAGGGTATCTCGTGATTCATATGGGATGTGTATGTTTTAACCAAGGTTTTCATTTCTTTTGTAAAGGTTACCCTTATCCACGTAAGGTTACCATTTCCACTAATTAAGGGTAAACCCCTACTTCTAATGTCTATATAATGATAGCTTGGAGTTGGGTAAGGGTGGGATTAGGTGAATGAAATTAATAAAGATAAAAATTGTTAACTTTACATGAAAAATATGATCTTTTTATGTGTAAAACCTTGTTACCCTGACACAACTCCTTTTTCAGAGAAAATATTTTTAGACCCCTATATTTCATTTATTCTTCCCTAACAAAATCCTATAATGGTCTTTAGTAATTTTAAAAGATATAAATTATGTGATCTCAGTTGTTATGACCCATTAAATTTTATAATACTATCTTAAATGGTTTAATACCTCTGCATTCAATATCTCATTAAAATGTAAAATTAAACAGTTGTTTTTATATGCGGTTATTAGGATTCTATCCAAAAATCATTTTGTTTTATTTAAAAATATACAGAAATTTGATTCCTTTTCTTATATATCATGTTCTTGGTTATATTTATGGTTTTTAATCTACCATAAAATAAGATCTATTTCCTTTCTCAAATTTATTATTCTCTAAGTTTTTCCTCCCAATCTGGATCATGTTTTCATTCTAGTGTTCTGAGTCTCTAAAAAATTAAAGGTAGTTGATTTCATATTAGCTTATTCCTTTTAGAAACATCATTTTTCACCCTCATAACATTGATATTTATAAATTAATTAATCAATTAAATTATTATTAATGAAGTTATGTAAAAAAATTATACCCTTTACCTTTTAAAAAATGGTTGTCAAACTTACCCTTCTTTCATTTTAAACTATGTTCAAGGCTATTCTATGAAAACTACGCATTTATAATGTTTAACTTTTTCATATTTATTTTCATGATTTTATATTGAATACCATTTAATGATATATTAACAAAATTATTTATTAAAGAAATCAATTCTTCAATGAAATGGTTTCTCCTTAGAAATTACATTCAATTATTTTGAGCATTATATCCTTAATTGGTTTTAAGATAAAATAATCATTATACTTTTTTATACATGGTAAGACTAAGGTTGTTAGGTTGTAATGAGTAAAGGTAGGTTTAATTACTTATCCTAAATGATCACACTAAATAAACATATTTTATTATAATAGGATTACCCTCTCTTTGGGACACTTCCCCTCTAGTCCATACACCTAGGGTAATGTTCACCGAGAACCTATTCTGCCTTGATTTTTACCCTATGTATTTAACTTCTCAATAGCTTACGTACCATATTGTGGTGTTATATTAAAAAATTATATGTATCTAAAAGAATTTATTTGTGTATTTTAATGAATTCATTCAATCTATTTTAACACTTTCATTTAATATTTTAATTAATTTTATTCTTATTTACTAGTATAATTCTTTTAAATCTATAGAATTCTGAAAAGGAAAGTGTAAATGTATGGATTTGTAATTTTTTACACACAAAGTCCTCAAGAAATAATTTTTATATTTATATGGGAATATAGTTGTAATTATTCATGAAATAAAATAATTTTTTATCTATGTTTAAAATCCCTTTTTAATTTTATTTAATAATGTCATATTTTAATTAAATTAAAGAACTGTGGATTATTTAGTAAAGACATTTATATATGAATTCATGGTGAGAGCCTACTGGGGTCTATATCCCAAACCACGATTTTACTAATTTTTTATGAAGTAATTTTATTCCAATACTATATGTTCATGTGATTTTTGAATTTATTTTCTGGTTTCTAGATTGGTTGTTTATGGGCAGGTGGCCTAGAACATGGTTTGTGGTCATGCACCACCCAGAGATGGGTTTTGGTAGTGTTGATCTACCTTTAGTTTCTTTTTTTATTGTATCATTGTAAACATTTTAATTTTTACTAATTTAATTATGTGATGAAATTTCAAGTGGGTAATGTTTTTATCTTATATTTGTTGAAATCATTCCCAAAGGTTGTTTCTTGATTCCCTTGTGCTAGTAGCTGGCCCTTTGGGATTCAAAAAACCCTTTGTTTTTGTTTTGAAGTAGATTAGATATTGTTTTAGATGGTACTCCGAGTGGGTTCATTATAATTACTCTAATGTATTTTATTAATAATATATATATATATATATATCTCACACACATATATCTAATTTCCATGACCTTTTTTGGTAATATTCATGTTTTTATTGTTTCCTTCACAATATTAATTTTTATGAAAATTCTATATTAAGGAAATTCTTTTTTTTATATGATTTTTCATACACCGATAAATAAATTATTTAAAACTATAAATTTTAAAAAAAATAAACTTTATTATGGACACCAATTTTTAGTTAATTTATAGTTTTATTGAAACTATTATGCCCTTACCTTCTTTAATGATTCTCTACATTTTTTTCTGAAAACCCCTTTTAAAATTAATATTTCTAAAATTAATTATCCACTCTTTTTCATGTCGTTAATTAAAATGGAATCCCATTTCAGGTTTTATGCTTCTTTATATGTTAATGAACTTCTAGGGATAATATAATCCCTTTATTAATTGATTTTTCTATGTTATTACATTTAGTTAGGCTATAGGACAAGATTATTTAACCCATTAATTTCCAGGGTTAATCTATATGGTTATTCCTGATATATAACTTACTTATGTAACACACATATGTATGAAAATATTATGATGGGTGATCCCAAATGGTCCTCAAATTAATTGGATACTATTTTTCACTTGAGATGATATTTATGGGATAATGGAGTAAACTTAATAAATTATGGGACATTTTCTACCACATGATGTTGTCTATGCGATTAGCATTGACTTCTACTTATGTCATTTTTATGTTGTTCCCAGATACATATGTTTCCATAATATTATTATTCCATGTTTTTTAGGTCATGATATCATGTGATTATTTATGATCCTTTTCTTTTATGATATCATGGCATTATTTTTGACTCATATATTATACTTCATTATCATGATTAGTTCCATACAAGGCATCATATCTCACTACATTTGTTTATGTATTCCCATGTTTATCCATTGTATTTTTAGGTTCTCACATGGATATAGGAGCTCATTGTGGAGATTAAAATAATGATATTTTATTTTATTTTCTCTTTGTTATGTTATGAACCTAGTCTTCATAAGATTCTTAGCCTCTCAATCCTTGGGATTTTCATTTGATATTTATGGTAATAATATTGTAGTAATATGTTTTCATGATATAAAATGAAATAGTTTTAGTCAAATAAACTCCATACCCAAGGCTATGGAATATTATTTGAGATTTCCACATTATATAAATAATGTAGTTTGTGGAGAAACTTTTGAGGGATCTAACACCCTAAATGTTTCATTTAAATGTTATAAACACATTATCAAGTAAAAATGATATAATAAATCATTAAAATAAATTTTTCCTAAATCAGAAGGGCCTATAAATCATGGGTTGACTTTTAATAGTTCTATAAGTTATACCCTTTAATATTTGCACCAATTTTTTTCCCCTAAAATTTTTTCCTAAACTCTTAAAATGAAGAGATTAGTAAGAAGAGATTGAATTTTTCAAGGCTTCCCATTATGATTATTCATCTTAATATATATTATGTATCATTCATTAATATTTTATGGAATGTATATTTGGACCATTGTGGGATAGATTTTATGTACATACAACTTTTATCATAATGAACATAATTTACGGTTGTAATATGTGGGTGAGGTATGAGGGGGTAAGTGTTACACAATAACAGAATTAGAACACACAAGATTGAGAAATTTGCATCACAATTTTCAATGGGAGGTGAGGATATTGCAAGCCATTGATAAGGTTATTCTATCAAGAGTATTGTTATTTGGAAAACATGAAAGTTATGATCATGAATCATCGCGATGAAACATACACTTTTTTTATGATATGAGGCCTCGTGAGCATGAGAGGATCTTTCTGCAAGGTAGAGATACATATTTTTGATATCTAAGAGGCTTGTATGTAGATCCAAGCCATGAATAGTCATGTAGAGGGGTCCACTAGGGTGAATATGTTCCTTTCCAAGTGTTGTGAAATATTGGAGGCAACATAATATACACAATATAAAATGTGTGGTTTATGGGTTTAGGTTCTCAAAATAATGATTGAATAATGCTAAAACTTAAGTAAACATTGTTATGGTATTATGGTCCTTTGATAGGGAGAGAACACGGATGGTGATCTATGAATTTTAGTTCTAGGGAATGAGGATGGCACGGTTGTGTAGTTTAATGACATGTCATGGGGACTTATGTGTTTATAATTTGGTTCATTTTATGAAGGCATTATTCTCTATATTTTAATGTCATATATCTAGTATGATATATAGGTTTATTTCTATCTATATCATAAAAATATTAAAATAGTTCCATATGTTGGGAGCCTTATTAGATCTTAGTCATACATATGATAAGTGAGTCTCTTAGACAAGAACACACCTCAATAATTTATAGTTTGTCAAGGTAGAAAATTTTTTCATTTAATTGAGTGTAAAAATTCCTTTAGTTATTACCAAAGGGTTAATCAACCAAAAACAATAATCTCACAAAAGTCATGCTTGATGTCTGAATCAATAACTATTAAGAAAATGACCTTGTGCTTCCGATTTGTATATGAAAAATAGCTTCACTAAATATTGGAGAAATATTACAATAGAAGGGGTCATCAAATAAGAGAAACCCTATTAAGGACTCCAACATAGATCTGGATCATACATAGGAGGATGCCCATTTCAATTTTATATATTTTCATGGATTTGATTCACATAGGATTAAATCACAACTCCTATTAGTTGTGATAACTGTAGAAACCAATCCCTAATGATGGGTTATTTGATCTGACACACAAAATAGTTGGATAATTTTTAATTTTTATAGTTGGTCCCATCTATAAGGATAGGGACTAGGACACCGGAATACTATTTTCAATGAAACCCCTATATAAAAAAAATTCTCATATGTAGAAGTGGGATTTTTTTAGAAATTATAGTTGGGAACCCAATAGATAATCATGTAAACCCTACATTTCATATAAAGATATAAATCAAGCCAAATATAGTTCTTATGTTTATTTCTATATAGATTGAACTCATATGTTGGAAGAAGGGTTTATTTATTTTTTCATACACAATATTTTGGAAGTATCCCCTTCACATATATGCATGAGGTGCATTAGAAAAAAATTATGTCCCGCATTAGTGTAAGGATATCAAGGAAGTGAAGTATCATCATAAAGTTACAAAAAAATATGTGGGAGGGTTATTTTTAGATATTTTTTTATAGAACCAAGCTAGGATATCTGAGTGTCACTAAATAACCAATATTGTTTGTAATCAAGACACTCATTATTCATGAAAGAAATTTTTACAACATTGATTTCACTCTTGTGCATGGGAAATAAAATTTTGTTTCAAACTAACATGTCCATTATGTAATGTGATATATTCCAATATATTTGGTTGAATGGGGGAATTATCTTGTGTTATTTATATGATAATGAAACGCATTGGTAGAATAAAAAATTCAGTCTTCCCCTAATTCATCAAGATCAAATGCATGGAATAAAATACAATTTTATTATTATCCTAAGGGTTATGAATGGGACCATGATAGTGAATCTGGACACCACTATGAATATTTTCATTATAGGGAGAATCCATATATATTTCTTGGATAAACAATTCCCTATATCGATATTTCTCATATTAAAGTAAAATATGTGTGTTTTTTATAAAAAGGGATGTGACCCAAAATCTTCTAGGTTCGTGATATATGGAATTTAAGAAGGTTAATAGTTCTCATATTGAATAAATATTTCACTTGTGAGGGGTTTATCCATATTTTTTAGCCATAAATGGTCGAATATTATCTATATAGACTGATCACTAGATTGGGTTATGATGATGATTGACCTATGGTTTATCCTAGATAAATATAAAATTATGTTGTTATATATCCTGAGAGGCCATGAATCAATCCATACATAGTTATTATATGGAATTTTCCTTAATTAGTTCTTAATATCATGCAAGGGGAGGGAATTGTTTTATATTATGGTTGTTACTAGGATAAGAGATATAGATTTCCCTACATACCTTTAATTAATAATAATTAAACCCCAAATTATTCTTGAAAATAAAATTCCCTCTAAGGATAAAACCCATATGTAGGGATAGTGAACTTTTCATCATTATATTGGAGCATATGACATGGGATCCAAGATTCACTATGTATCCTGTATAGACATGTATCAAGCCTGAGGTAGTTCTGGGGGAGAAAAGGGTCCCCAATATAGATCAGGTTTTTATGTAGGGGAAAGGCCAAAAGGCACATTATTATCTTGGTAATTATTTCTAAGTCCAATATCAGGGGATATGGGTGTTAATGCATATCTTGTGTTAATAGGAATCAATCAACCCAATGTTCTTGGAAATAAATGTCCCCTAAATAAAACTATCTAGTATAGATGGGAAGGGAAATTTTATATTATGACCAGGTTCACAAACATGTGAACCCAATTCAAAATCTCCTCTGAAGATCTCTCTCATACGCGAGAGGGATGTATGTTTTTATAATGATTATTGTATTAGAAGCTATGAATATAATATAGTACCTATATGTTAATAAGTAAACTATATCGATTGGAATCAAACCTAAAAAAAGTTCTTTTGAAGGATGATTCGTTACATAGATATGAATCATATGACAGGAACAAGGGATATCAATATACGAAGTAACATGTAAAATATATTCTAAAAACAATATATGGATTAATCTATAATTTAGGGTAGAAGGTGTCCATACAAAATAGGTTCCTTTGATCAATTTAGATTCTTTTAGGGTGGATATCCACCTCAAAATTACACATCATACAATGAGGAAATTTGTGCTTTTCATTTTTATGTCTTACTTCTCAATCTTGGGACTGGTTTCATGTGGTTATAAAATATATGTAACATTGGAGACACTTATCTCTATATCGATTACGTAAAGACCTAACATATGTGAGTGAAGGATCAAATGTAAAGACCTGGGGAGGGCACTTCAAACTTAGCTATGAAAAAGGTGAACTCATTATATATAATTTTTATGAATTCTTCTCTGGCCTAAGGTAGAAGATATAGAAATCACTATGTACCACAAATTAATGGCAATCAAGATATAAAAATTAAAAATTTTATCAATGGATGTCCCCTTAGGATTATATAATTATTCCATTTTTTATAAAAAGAATCACATTATAGATACATCAATATATTGTTATATTTATTTCAATATTAAATTTAGAGAATATATATCCTTATGAATTTAAAATATCACAAAGGGATAAAAAATAGAATATAAGATAACTATAATATAAAAATATGGATTTTGTCGATCCACAAAAATAAATGCACTAACGAACAACGCTATGAAAATGAGGAGAAAAAATAGTAATACAATATCTATCTTGAAATTAAGAATAATTATAATTTTTATAAAAAAAATAATGAAATGACGAATGAATGAAATACGAGGTATTAAAATATTGTAGTAATGTAACCAATATAACTTTTATAAATAAAATTCACTTATGGGTGATTTAAATTCACCACTATGTATTGTGGTTACTAAAAACACATACATTTATTTGGTTTTATTATATACTATCAGATTTATAAGGTTGTTAAGAAACATAACTATTGATAATATATTTGTTGAAGATTAATAATATGATTAGTATAAATAAAGGGTTTTGACATACATAATTGACATATAAAAATGGAAGTGATGAACTCAACCAGTAGGATTGTACCTTATGAATCCCATTTATTAGAGGTTCTAAGGGAGATAGAATCATGAGCCATTTACCTTGACCAATCCAAGGATTAGATCAAAAAAATAACACATGAGAGAAAACATTTATGGGATAAGTTCATTCTCATCAAGATCATAGACCAAACCATGTATGTCGAACCCCCACATGAATGTCTCACCATCACACACCATACCTTTAGGGTGATTTCTGCTGTAATAAAGGGATATGTATCAGGACCTTAATAATATGAATATGTATATTTTATATAATAATAAATATATTTTCTTTATATTATTTTTACTTTATAAATGATTTTTTATTTTGATATAGTAAAACTAAAATTGTATTTTTGGATAATATTCAATTTAAATTAAGTCATTTATATTACTTAATTAATGTATTTTCTAGATAAATAATATTTCCATGAAATATTATTATTAAATCATGTTTATTTAATATAAATGATCATATAATTTTTTATGAATCCAAATGTAATTTTTGTAAGGGTTAAAAAACTATTTTTAAAAAAACTCATCATTTCTCAATAAATTTCAATTCTATTTTAAAAGATAGAATTCGCATATTTAGAAAATTATTTTGATAAAATTAAAAAAAATGAATTAGAACATCGAAATTATCCAATAGTTAATTTTTCATATTTTTATCAGATTTTAAAGTCAGAATAAAATACAATATAAATATAAATGGAGTATTATTACATCATAATGACAAAAATGTGATGTGATAAATGCTATTAAGGTTATTCATGACCAAATTTATATTTCCCCTTTAAAATAATTTTATTTTGATTTTATTTCATTAATTTATTAAATACTTTATGATGTTCGAGTTGGTGGCTTAGAACCAACTACTTTATACTTTATTCGTTAATAAATACCTTATCACATCTTGATTGTTCTTATGCGTGACAATGCATGTGATAATGTCCAAAGGACAGTTGTTGCATTAAAGGGTCCTAGCGGATCCCTGCTATGATGAGAACCCGGAAGTGTCATAACATTGTTCGTGAATATATGTTCTATGGTCGGATGATGTTATTTGAGGGACACAAATAATACAGGCCATTAGGGGTGAGGACTCATAAAACATTGAGGTGCCTTCTCATGGTGTGCGCCCTTGGTAATATCCAGGAGGATATTATGAGAACAAGACCCGCCAGTAGGAAATCCACATTTCATAGTGTCATTAGATGTTCCTATCTACGGATATGTGTATTCATCCTTAGACGTTAAGATTATTATTAATGGTTATTACAACTCACACACCTAGATGTATTGACGAAAACAGTGATGACACACTGTTTGCAGCGAGGTATGATATGTTGGGTGTGTTATAAGTGATACTACATTAATAGATAATATGAGAAAGGATTTTTCCCTTCTGATCCATAACATAAGTAGATATCTCGGGCCCTTTGATGGAATTGATATATCCTAAATAAATCCATGGCCATAGTAAGGTATGGGTGAGTTAAATTCTGGGAATTCAAAGAAATAATAATCAAGTGCATGGGTTTATGGAACCAGCATGTAACCCTCTTGATTAGAGATATCGAGACAAAGGGATTAAATTACATGGTAAGTGTTCGTATGATGTGACATGTAAATGTGGAGTCAACTTCTTTCTTTTGGGTGCCTTGACCCGTTTCAAGACAGTAATATTACACTTTAGGCAAGCCCACCTTATGCCAACGAGAAAGAGGCCTAGAGGGTCACACACTAAGTGTATCCAAGTATCTCAAGTAGAATAAATATTTTTCTCATATGTGGTTTAATAATTATTCAAGGAAGCCTAAATTCTTTTAATGTTTGAGGAAGAATAAAATGAAAAAAACAAGATATACACACCGTGTACATTGAATGTACACGCCATGTAGTTTTCATTTTGTAAAGTAAATGAAAAACAAGTATGTGTCGTGTATTAATGATTACATGCTATGTAGTTATTCCAGTTGGGATTTAGAGGAAATAATATTGTTTTATTAAATGATATTTATTATAATTAGTGTGGGAGCATGTCAAGAAATTAATGATTCTACATGGGGGTTTTCAATAAGAGTTAATGAAATAAATAAAATGCGTAATGCGTTTATTTATTGTCATAACTCTATATCCTCAAACCCGATTATAAATATCCTCACAACCCCAACACTTTTCGATGAATCGTTGTGTACAACAATTCTGGAAAATTATCTCAAGGCCGAGAGAACTCCTTCCTCCAAGAACGGACTCAAGATCGAGAGAGATCCTCCTCCATCAAATCAAGGTGATCTAAGGCATAAAATGCAAGCAAAGTCTTGTCCACACTAGCACCCAGAGATTAATTTGGTGACATCTAGAGAAACGTGGTGCATGTGTGGATCATCTCTAGAGGAATTCTACACTTGGATTCTGCTACACAATGATGAATCACATCGAAACGTAACTGGAAAACATCAACAAAGAAAGAATTGCATAGAAATATTTCTTATCAATTAATTAAATTAATTATATCTAACATATGATGATCCTCTCGATGGTTCTGGTACCCTTCTCTTTCTTTTCATTCTTTGTTCTATTCCGAAGATCTGTCATTTTATTATCATGAAAGATCTTGGATTGAACATTGTTTAACACTAAAATTAAAGTTGGGAAAACCCACTAACGTGCTTCCACTACTCCTGGAACCTACAAGTGGTATCAGAGGGGTTATATCTTTGATTATAATTATTTATTTTTTCAATGGTGATTTAAGCATTTAATAATTTAGTTGATTCAATTCAATTTAATCATTCTTTAAATCTGAATCTTGAGATCTATTCCTCCTCTCTCATTTCTCGTTCACCTTACATAAACTAATTTTTTTAACTTTGATTGAAATAAAATAGAGGATCTCATCCGGAGGTTCCAAACATTCCTAGCTATACAACAAAACAATACACGGCGTGTATTCGGATGTACATGTCATGTAGTCTAGGTTCAATGCATCGGACTGGTCTACCAAATCAGGTCGTGTATTGGAGTATACCAAAGTCATAAATGACACCGTGTGTTGACCAGGAACAGGTGGCACATGGTTTTCATATTACACACCGTGTGGTCTACTGAACATGGTGTGTAGTCCCTTTGGGTTAGGGTTGGATCATGTACCCCATACATGACTTGCCGGGCTGGAAACCGTGTAACGCAGATACTACACGGCATGTGTCCCACTGAACATGTCGTGTACTCCGAAAAATTCCGAATTACATCTACACACCATGTCCTTGGGCATGTAATTCAGATGGATGGTGAATAAAAGTAAACACCGTGTATTCAGAACTACACTTTGTGTACTCATCCAAATTACGCAGATTTATTAATATTTATTATTATATTATACAAACCCTTGATATTTGTACCATAGTGCATGCGTAAAGCTAAGGCACAACATGTGGTAGGTGTTTTATATATATGTGTTTAATTTAACATCTGCATAATGAATGGGAATTAACTAGGTTTCCTTCAAGGTACAAGTTACGTACAAAGATAATTTTAAATGAATTTATTTTTTTAAAATTATGATGGATGAGAATCTTAAGGAAATTCAGAAAAGGTATTAAGATAAAATGATTTATTAATTAAAGATAATTAATTGATTCGAGTGTGATTTATCTTAAACAAGAATGATTAAATAATTGAATGGTAGTTTTATTTATACGTAAATATCGTTGCATGTATAGATGATCATGATCTGGACAAAGAAATTTGTATGTTAATGGTTTCTTTTAATTTATTTATTTAAATTAAATTTGTTGGTTTGCGATCCTTATCCTCATTAATATGTAGGGCCTGTGCACCCAAGGATTATTTTATATAAAAACCCCTTTTACCCCTCATCTGTGTGTGAGATAAATGCATATGTAATGGATGGAGCTCCCAAGGTAGTGGAGGTGGCTCAAGTTAGGATCCAATGTGAAACCAATCAAAGGATATAAAAATGTGGACAGGTGGAAAGTTGTAAACATGAACCCAAAAGGTTCAAGGTGTTTCTCTCTAAGGTCTTGGGTTAGTTTATCAACCACTAGATAAACTAACCAATAGAACAAGCTCATGATAATACCATTTATTTTATTTTTGTCAGTTTCATGGTTAATTTATTGTGCGTGTGTTGTCACGATCACACAATTAATGAATTAAACAAGCATGAAATATGAAACTAAAAGAAGACCAAATTATGCGTAAATATTATTGTTTACATGGTTAATCACTTAAGTATATCCCACTTAATATTAACAAGAATGTAATCAAAGATAATAAAATGGAAATTTAGTTATAAGGATAAAATCCCACAAATAAATTTTAAGTCGGTATAGCCTTCCATAATCTTGGTTAGAATCGAACTATAGTTCAAAGTGCTTAACCAACCCTACTTGGGGAGATTTCAATTATCAGGGAATTCTAATTCAAGGTTTTGGGTTGACATGACTTGGTTCACATCAAGGGTTGACTTCTAAAGCAGTACTTGGTGTGGCCAAGAGGCAAAGGTTTAGGAAATCCAAAATAAAGGGATTTCAGGATTGGGGAGTCCACTCAGCAGATCAAGGAGCTGCGAGTTAATGAATTTGGCATTTAGAATGTCTACCTAAAACCCTTCAAGTTGCTTGACCAAACCTAGTTGGAGTAATGTGAAGGGAAATATGGATCTTTTCCACTAGAATATTCAGGCAACAGAATATTCCGAAGCAAATGGTGAGAGCTATTGGATTTTGATAAAATAGTGGGAGACTAATATGTATTAATTTATTTATTTGTATCAGCTTTATAAAGTACTAAAACCTTTTCCCATATTAATTTGTAGAAACAACAAGAAAAATGACTTTAAACATATCACTATGAACCATACTCGAGAAGGAAAAGCTTCTCACCGGCACCAATTTCCAAGAGTGGCAGAGGCATTTATGCGTCATCCTTCGCCACGAGAGGAAATTGTATGTGCTGGAAGAGCCTATTCCAGTTGTGCCTGGGAAAGAGGTTGGTTATGAGGAAATATCTTTCTATGCGAAACATATGGATGATGCCACAGATTTCCAGTGTTTCATGCTATCGACCATGTCTAATGATCTCTTAAAGAAAAATGAAAACATGGACGCGTATAGCATGATGTCTCACCTTAAGGATCTCTACCAACAGAAGGAGAGACAAGAGAGATATGAGATCTCCAGTTCTTTTTTTTAAACTGATATTGGAGATTTTGCACCAGCTGGGCCTCATGTAGTCAAGATTATTGGATATATTGAACGTATGGACATCTTAGGGATTAAATTCCTGGATGAGTTTCATACAGACCTCATCCTATTATCATAGCCCAACACCTTCTCTAGCTTCATTGTCAATTATAACACGAGAAACAATGACAAGATTCTATCAGAACTTATGACCTTAATTCCCCAGGTAGATAAGGACATGGGGCGTGACAAACCCGCAGTCCTTATGGTGAATAAGAAAAGGAAGGAAAAGGAAAAGGGTCCAAAGACTTATAAACGGTCTGAAGCCCCCGAGTTTCATCCCTCTAAGAATGGGAAGATCCAAAGGATGGGCAAGGAATGGGAGGAAGTATGTTTTTCATGTGTAAAGTAAGGCCTCTGGAAGAGTAACTGCACTCAGAAGCATGGGGATGCTAAAGGTGCATTCGTTATCGAGTGTAATCTTTCCATTTCTACAGATTGGGTATTAGATACAGCTTGTGGGGCTCACATCTATATTCAAATATAGGAACCAGGTATATTTATAAAGATTTCCAGAGGATAGGTGGATCTTAGAGCTTTCAATGGCGCAAGGCTGGCTGCATTGGCTACTAGCGATTACCACCTCTCATTTCCAATTGGGTGATTTTGGTTTTACATAATTGTTATTATGTGCCTAGTGTTACCAAGAACATAATTTTTGTATCTTGTTTGGATATGGATGGATTTATTTTCATGTTTGGAAATTAGGGTTGTCACTTTTATAAGAACAAAGTATCTTATGGTTTGGAACATTTAAATAATGGTTTGTATGTATTAAATTACAAAAACCAAGTGTTGGAAATCGATAACAAAACAAACTCACATGACTCATATATCACCAAATTGTGGCATCACTATCTCGGTCATGTAAATGATAAGTGCTCGATAAAGCTCTTCCAAGATGGTTATTTGAATTCTACTGAGATAAAACCACTTGATAGATGTCATGCTTGTTTACAAGAAAAAATGACCAATCTACCCTTTGGTGGACAAGGTGAAAGGGCCACAGAGCTTCTAGGATTGGTGCACATGAATGTGTGTGGACCATTTCCAGTAGATGCTAGAGGTGTATATTCTTAAATCATTACTTTTACTGATGATTTGAGTAGATATGGCTATATCTACTTCATGAGGTATAAGTTAGAAGCCTTAGAGAAATTTATGGAATTCAAGAATGAAGTAGAGAATAATATTAGTAAGAAGATAAAGAAACTTTGATCATATCAAGGTGGAAAATATCTGAACCAAGAGTTCATCGATCTTCTACGGGAGTCTGGGATTCTATCTCATCTCACTCATCCTTATACACCACAGTAGAATGGTGTTATTGAAAGGAAGAACTACACCTTGTTGGAAATGGTGAGTTCAATGATGTGTCATGCAGATCTTCTATTATCCTTTTGGGGATATGCATTACAAACTGTAGCATAGACATTAAAATAAGTACCAACTAAGATGGTAAATAGAATTCCCTCCGAGTTATGGAATGGAAAGAAACAAATTTTGTTGCATACACATGTATAGGGATGCGAGGAATTTGTTAAGGCCTTCTCAGGCAAAAAAATAGCACGTCAGGGCACAAGGTGTATCTTTATAGGATATCCCAAGGAAACAAATGGATATTACCTATATAACCCTCAAGACAAGAAAGTGACTATCGCTAGAAAAGTTGTCTTTCTTGAGAGGGAACACATACTCAAAAGAGATAGTGGGAGCAAGATTGACTTCGACGAAGTTGATGCTCAAGATACACAGGAGTTGGTACAAGAACAAGTTCCATAGGTCCCTGTAGAAGAGGTTCCAAAAACACAATTACATTGTAGGAGCTCAAGAGAGGTAAGGGAACCAGAGATATTTGGTTTCCAAGTCACCAAGGATGGTGAATCATTATTATTAGACAATGATGAACCTATCTCCTACAACGAAGTAGTAAAAAGCTTGGAAACTATAATATGGCTAGAGGCAATGAATTCTGAGATGGATTCCACGTATTAGAACCACGTTTTGGTTCTGGTCGATGATCCAGCTAATTTAAATCATGTTGGATGCAAATGGGTATTCAAGAGAAAACAAGATATGGAAGGTCAAGTTAGCACCTATAAAGCAAGGCTAGTGGCTAAAGGATTCATACAGCATCAAGGAATTTACTATGATGAAACCTTCTTATCAGTTTCCATGTTTAAATCCATAAGAAACATACATTCCATAGCATCTTACCATGACTATGAGATTTAGAAAATGGATGTCAAAACAGCATTCCTTAATGGGAACATTCAGGAAGATGTCTATATGAAAAAACCAGAAGGGTTTGTGACACCAGGTGAATCTAAATGGGTTTTCAAGTTGTAGAAATCCATTTATGTATTAAATCAAGCATACAGGTCATAGAAAATTCAATTTTATGAATCCATAAAGGAATTTGGTTTCATTAATAACGACTGTGATCCATGTGTTTATAAGAAGTTTAATGGGAATGCGATCGTTATCCTAGTAGTATATGTTGTTGATAGATTACTTATTGGAAATGATGTACCAACCTTACAGTCAGTTAAGGACTGGTTGAAAAAGTGTTTCTCCATGAAGGACTTGGGTGAAGTATCCTACATTCTAGGGATCAATATCATTCGTGATAGATCCAAGAGGCTTCTTGGACTAATCCAGGGTACATACATTGACCAGATACTAAAGAGATTTATTATGGAACAATCCAAGAAGGGATTGGTTCTAGTGTCACATGGAGAACATCTTTCTAATAAAATGTGTCCTCAAACACAACAAGAGAAAGATAGAATGAGTAATGCTCCAAACGCTTTGGATATAGGATCCATCACGTATGCCATGTTATGTACCAAGATTGATGTTTCCTATCACTGAGCATGGTAGGTAGATATCAAGCAGGTCTAGAAGAATAGCATTGGACTGCTATTAAGACTATCCTTACGTATCTGAGAAGAACTAAGTATATTTTCCTGGTGTATGGAGGAGATGAAGAACTTGTCATCAGAGGGTATGCTGATGTTGGTTTTCAAATAGGTCAAAATGATTTGAAGTCACAATCTGGATATGTTTTCTGTCTCAATGGAGGAGATGTGAGCTGGGAGAGTTCAAAGCATCTAGTTGTCGCTGATTCCACAGCATAGTTTGAATATATAGTGACTTCTAATGTATCCAAGGAAGCCGTCCGGATTTGGAACTTTGTCTAGGATCTTAATGTGGTGCCTATTAGTAAAGATACTATCACATTGTATTGTGATAATATTGCAGTGGTGGCTCTTGAAAAAGAACCAAGGTAAAATCAACGGACAAATCACATACTCCAGAAGTATCACCTCTTGAGGGATTTCTATCAAAGGGGTGAAGTTGTAGTGTGAAGAGTGACCACAGAAGATAACATTGCAGACCCCATGACTAAAGGCCTATATCAGTAGAAGCATTAATATCATGTGAGAGCTAGCGGGTAAAAGGTTGTTAGCAGTTGTCTCTAGTCCAAATGGGAGTCTGTTGGAGTTGGTGGCCTATAAATAACTACTTTTTACTTTATTCATTAATAAATACCTTATCACATCTTGATTGTTCTTCTGTGTGACAATACATGTGATAATGTTCCAAGGACAGTTGTTGCATTAAAGGGTCATAGCAGATCCCTGCTATGATGAGAACCCAGAAGTTCCATAACACTGTTCTTGAATATATGTTCTATGGATAGATGATGTTATTTGTGGGAAAAAAATAATACATTCCATTAGGGGTGATTACTCATAAAACTTTGAGGCACCTTCTCATGGTCTGCGCCCTTGGTAATATCCAAGAGGATATTATGAGAACGATACCTTCCAGTAATAAATCCACATTTCATAGTGTCATTGGTTGTTCTTATCTGCGGACGTGTGTATTGGTCCTTAGACTTTAATATTATTATTAATGTGTATTAAAACTCGCACACTTAGATGTATTGACAAAAACTGTGACAACACACTGTTCGCAGCGAGGTAGGATACGTTGGGTGTGCCATGAGTGATATTGCATTAATAGATAATGCGGGAAAGGATTTGTCCCTTATGTTCCATAAAGGAAGTAGATATCTCAGTCCCTTTGATGGAATTGATATATCCTAAATAAATCCATGGCCATTGTAAGGTATGGGCGAGTTCAATTCTGGGAAGTCAAAGAAATAATAATCGATCACATGGGTTGATGGAACTAGCATGCAACCCGATTGATTAGAGATATCGAGACAAAGGGATTAAATTAAATGGTAAGCATTCATATGAGGTGACACGTCAATGCAGCATAAACTTCTTTCTCTAGGGTGCCTCGACCCGCTGCAAAAAAGTAATCTTGGACTTTAGGCAAGCCCGCATAATACCAACGAGAAAGAGGCCTAGAGGGTCACACACTAAGTGTATCCAAGTATCTCAAGTATAATAAAGATTATTCTTGTATGTGGTTTAATAATTATTCAAGGAATAATAAATCGTTTTAATGTTGGAGGAAGAATAAAATAAAAAACAAGACATACACACCGTGTACATTGAATGTACACGCCGTGTAGTTTTCATTTTGGAAAGGAAATGAAAAACAAGTACATGCTATGTATTAATGATTACACGCCATGTAGTTTTTCCAGTCGGGATTTTTAGGAAATAATATTGTTTTATTAAATGATATTTATTATAATCAGCGAGGGAACATGTAAAGGAATTAATGATTTGACATGGGGGGTTTTCAATAAGAGTTAATGAAATAAATAAAACACGTAACGCATTTATTTATTGTCATAACTCTATAACCTCAAACTCGATAATAAATATCCTCACAACCCCAATACTTTTTGATGAATTTTTGTCCACAACAATTCTGGAAAATTCTCTCATGGTCGAGAGAAGTCCTTCCTCCAAGAACGCTCTCAAGACCAGGATAGATCCTCCTCCATTAGATCAAGTCGGTCTAAGGTGGACAATGTAAGCAAAGGCTTCTCTACGCTATCACCAAGATATTCCTTTGGAGACATCCAGAGATATGTGGTGAAAGTTTGGATCACCACTAGAGTAAGTCTACACTTATATTCTACGACGCAACGACGAATCACATCAAAATGTGACCGGAAAACATCAATGAAGAATTAATTACATCAAGGTAATTCTTGTCAATTGATTAAATTAATTATAACCAACACATGATGATCCTATCAATGGTTCTAGGACCCTTCTCTTTCATTTCTTTCTTCGTTCTATTCCGACTATCCGGCGTTTTATTATTGTGGCGGATCTCAGATTGAATGTTGTTATCGCTAAAATTAAAGTTGGGAAAACCCACCAATGCGCTTCTTATGTGCCCGGAACCTACATATGAATCCTCTAAAATCTATATTATATATTTTAAGGTGTTAAAACCATTTAATTATGAACATGAATCACTTATAAATCAAAAAGGGTAATGTTTTAATAATTTTTTACCTTGTACTTATAAAATAATGCAACTCGGTGCACTTTTTTAGAAACCATAATCAAAACCACATGGTGGTTTGTATTTTTTTTATTTTATTATAAAGATTCCAAAACCTATTCTTGTTATATAATAAATAACTCCCATATTTTTTCCTATCTAAAATATCCCATTATCCCATTCCTCTTCACTGAAAACCGTTTAAGGATTTCATTACTCTTCTCTCGCATCTCTAGATTCCTCCCAAGGTTCCCAAAATATTTCAAGAATCTCATCTCAATATTCTGGAATGACCTGCTTAGGGAAAGGGATCCTTTCCTTCTTATCTTTATTCAAACATGTAAATTATCCTAATCATATTTTCTTCAATTCCTAATGTTGGGATATGGTCTTCCATATCTCCCTTACTAACATCATTATGATTAAATTATGATACACCCATTCCAATCTCATTAATCCCTCCTATAAACAATTAGGTTCCCCTGTTATGTTGTCGAATTTTCACCACAATTTTCAATGCCAAAAAATTGTGTAGTGAACACCCATACACATTTCCTATCAATGGAGTTCACCCTTATCCACATATACATATGTTATTAGAGAAAAACATGAATAAAATAAAAAATATATTTTTATTCATTTAAATGTAATGAAATGTGTTTTTATTCTACATGATATATGTGCCAACTTATGTATGCAAATGGTATGAATGTGTTCGGTGTACCCATAATTATAAAGATATCCAATGAATTAGGTGATGTTTCAGTCTCATGAAACATCATGCAAGAGAACAGTTAGTGAACTTAATAAATCATTGGACTTTTTACTCTATGTTATGATTTCTTGGTGGTTCAACTTGACCTATGTTATGATGTCATGTTTAAACTTGTTGTCACATTTCCATGTTGCCTTTATGTTATCATGCTTTATTATGACTTATTATTCATGTTATTGTTTATAACCCATCTTATATACCATTGAATTTCCTATAATAATTCATTTTATACTTTCTTCATGTTATTCTATGATTAGTACCTTACTGGTATTTATAGCTCACCTCTTTCTAATTTTTGTCCCCTGGTTATCCCATGTAGTTTTAAATATGATGGAATGTAATTATCATGTTAATGAAGATTTCAATAATGGCAATATACCCTTATTTTAGGTTTTTATATTTTGTACCAAATTCGTAATGAAACTAGGCTTATTGATCATCGGGGTTTTATAATGTGTAATATTTTTTAATAAATCTGGAATTAATTTGTAACAAATGAAATGGTTATGATAGTTGGTATCAAAGTAATGTTTAGTTTTTTTCATAATAGGATTAGAAAAATATAGTAAAATACTTAGGGATAAGAATAAACATAAGAATACATCCCTTAATTTTATTAATGTATAGAGTAATTGGTTTCTAATAAAATACTTCCTTGTTTGGATATTATAAGTGGATGTGGCTCTTTCACAGATATACCTAGGTGTAAAATCCGAAAAAACTACATTAAGCTACACTCGATCAGGAATCAGTGCACAATAATGGGCATTGATACTCACCTATTTTGACATATCTAGTGGATATTATGTGGTAAATTCACAAGATCATTATGAACTATTATTGATGGAACAAAAATTCTTAGAATTTTCTATATTAGAAAAGAGATTATGGATAACATATATTAAATCCTAGAAATACAAAAGTTAAGGAATAAATATCATTTATAAGTTATCCCTTCAATGTTATAAGATTATCATTTATTTGTTTAATATATTAAAAATACTCATCCATAAAGTTTTCTTTATTAAAGACAATGGTGAGAAATAGGATGAACTGGGTAAAAACCCAAAGTAAAGGGAAATGGGATGACTACCCCAATGAGTTTACCAACTTGATAGGAGAATGAGTTTCAAACATTGTGATGATAATCTCTCTATTGACTCAGGTTATAAATAGAAACATGAATATTTAGGAATACAAATTTCTCCCTAACAAATAATAAGATACTATTGAGATTGATATATGACAAATCCCTCTATAATTAAATGGATCATATGATCCCTTAATCCTATAAAAATGGATCAACCCCCGTTTAGATGATCTTCCCCATCCTTCAATGTTCTGAGAAAGAGATGGTTACATTGGCTTTTTATTGTATGGAAGGAAAATCTAATCAGTGGTGAAAATTGATCATGAATATGAACCCTGAGAAAGTTATTGAAGTAATGAGGTGGAAGGAAATATAGAAATAAAATTGACAAATATTTTTCCAATAGTATGATATAAAATTTAAAGTTATTTACATTACCTTAAGTAAAAAAATTATGAATCCATTGGCACATATGAGGAAAACTGTAAAATATGTGAAAAATATAGCTCTTTTTATTTATTTACCACGGGATGAAAATTTGACCACTTCTTTGGTGGTTTAAAACCTAGTCTATGAAAATAAATGGTGATCTGAGACTTCGATAGGTATGAGGAAATTTTTTGGTGTTCCCTAAAAGTCAAAATAGAGATTGATTAATATCAAAGGTATCACTGTGATAAGAATTGAAATGTGGAGTTTAATTATGGTGGTGTGATATAAAAATATAATTGCGGTATGAAATTTCAACCTACCACTTTTCAAAAGTGTGGAATGAATCACCTTGTAAATTTCCAGAAGGGGATGCGGAAATGCTTTAGCTGTGGGGATGAAGGGCTCCTAGCTAGCGATTTTTGATGTGAGAGAACAACCAATGTAATGGAAGAGAAGAATGATGATTTCATCCCTTATAAATTTATATAATGTTTAGTATGAAAGGAATAAAGGAACATTGAAAACCAATGCACTAAACCAAGGTTGGTCAGAGATAATCAGCACCAACAACTACCAAGGGAATAAGGGAGAGCATAATCTATCACAACCATTGAGGTGGATCCCAAAAATTAGGTGGTGACATGTATTATTTTTATTCATTTAATAATAGAGAATTTACTTGTTGATTATAGGTCTACACATTCCTTCATATCACAAAATTTTAGTAAATATATTCAATCACCACTACAATGCATGGAATCAGAGATGTCGGTGAAAATGAAAATTGGGGAAATTATTTAATCCCAAGTATAGAACTACTCCCTTATCAAAATTTTTGGGATTAACTTCATATTGAACCATTTGATTCTCCCCTTAGTTAAATTCAATACAATTCTAGGTATGGATTGACTTTCCTTATATAGAGTCAAAATAATTTTTCTTTTCAAGAAGGAAATCAGTCTATGTATCACGAATCATTCCCTGATTAAATACAAGTGTAATGAAGATGAGAAATCTTCTTCAGAACACACTTCTCAATAATGGATATTATTGAACTATGTGAAAGTGTATATGGATCAAATTATTGAGTCTAGGGAAAATATTATCATTTAATATATTCCTATTTTGAGGGAATATGTTGAGGTGTATCCCAATGAATTTTCCAGTATTTCTCATAGATGATAGGTAAAATTTTCAATCTATTATATACCTAGGGCGTTATAAGTATCCAAGACCTTATATAGAATAGAAATTATGGAACATGAGAAGCTGAAGAAATAACAATAATAAAATATAGATAAAGGGTTTATATTCCAATGTTCTTAACCTAGGGGTGCACCAGTCCCCTCCATCAAAAATATGGATGGGTCAATGTGCCTTTGTAATTATTATCAGGAGCTAATCAAGTTCATGATAAAGAACAAGAATATTATTCCACATATTGATGAATTTTTTGATCAGATATGTGGATCCCGATACTTATCCTTGGTGGATATTTGTTCAAGGTATTATTATGTAATGGTGAAGAATGAGGATATCCCCAATACTACTTTTTGTATATGTTATAGTCATTATGAGTTCATAGTAATTTCATTAAAACTCACTAATTATCTATAAATATTCATGGAATTTAAGTATAGAGTATTTAGAGATTATCTATACAGATTGGTGGTAGCCACTATAGATGATATTCTAATATACCACAAAATTAAGTAGGAGAATGAGAAGCATATGAGAAATGTGCTAAATACCTCATGAATGGAGAATATTTATGAAATGTACAAAAAATGCAAGTAATTTTTTAGATAATTGTCATTATTGGGCCATATTATCTCAATCAATGGAATATAAATGGACCCTTTTAAGAATGAATAAATTTAAGGATATCTAAGGCCGACATATATGATGAAAATACATGGCTTCATTAGATTAGTAGGGTACTATCATCAATATTTGAAAAATCTATCATGGTTGTAAAACCCTCTAACCAAACTAACTCAGAAGGGAGTCAAGTTTATTAGGAATGATGAATATGAAGAGTGCTTCAAGGATATGAAAAGGATGCTTATCACTGTACCTGTACTTACACTACCCACAAGTGAGGGAATTTTGTGGTATATAGGGATGGTTTGAAGAAGGTATTGAGTTTTGTGTTAATAAAGGCTGAAAAAGTGATAGCCTATACCTCAAGGAAATCGAATGTTCATGAAAAAAACTTCCTAATGCATGATCTAGAGTTAGTTGTAGTGATCTTCACAATGAAAATTTGATGTAATTATCTCTTTGGGTAGAAGTGTGAAATATATATGGATCACAAGAGCCTCAATTATATATTCAAACAGAAAAATATTAATATGAACTAGTGAATATGGTTAGGTATAATTAACGACAATGAATTCTAAATCCACTAACATCTTAGAAAAGAAAACAAAGTGGCATAAACTATACATATAAATGATTCCTCAATTGTATCATTTGTGAGAATTGATAAGGATACAATATTCCTAGACATGAAAATGTTGGCCACGGGAATAATAAATGAAGGAAAATCATAAATCCATTCTTAATTGATTGCTCAAACATAACTTATACGAAGGATAAATGAAGCTCAACATGATGAAGTATGAATTCAAAAGAAGGTGGAAGCCAAAGGAAAATGTAATTCTGTTGAGATAAAATTTAATAAAGAAAGAGTCATAAGATCTAGTTCATGAGTACGTGTACCATAAAATATCTAGTTAAAGAAGGATTTTTTGGATGATACACATATCTCAACATTCTTTATCTATCCATGGAGAAAAATATGTATCAATATCTCTAAGAGAACTATTTGTACAATAATATAAAGAAGTATATTGAAGAATATAGATCAAGGGGTTGTGTAACATTGCAAGAAAATTATGTAAGGAATAAATTAAAGGGGATGATGTAACCATTACCCAAACCAATATAGAAATGGTAAAAAATAACCATGGAAATTCTCACTAGTTTTCCAAATACATAAAGAATAAATAATGCTATATGGGTTGTGTTGGATCTTCTTACAATGACTGACCACTTCATTTCAATATGAGAGGACTTATCTCTTGATCAAAATTCAAGGATATACATTATATAAGTGGTGAGGTTGCATAGAACACCATTATAAATTGTATCTAATAAAGATCCAAGAGTTACCTCCATGTTTTGGATTAGTCTCCATGACACTCTAAATACTGAGATGATATTTATCACAATATATCACCCTCAAAAAGATGGGAAATCTGAGCATAAAATCTAGAAACTAGAAAAAAATATTGAGAGCATACTCAATTGACTTCAAAGGAGGATGGGATCATCATCTTCCTTTGGTCTAGTTCTCATACATTATTAGCTTCCACTAAAGAATCCAAATGGATCCATATAAATACCTTTATGGAAATTGGTGCATAACAATATCATGATGGGATGAAGTTATGGAATGAAATCTTCTAGTTTATGAAATGGTGGAACAGATCAAGACGATCTAGCTTCACATCAAGCCTTCTCAGAGTCAACGGAAGAGATATGCAGCTAATTGTTGATGAGACCAAGGGTTTTATGTGGAGATAAGGTATTGTTGTAAAAAATCACTCAAGGTATCATTGAATCATTTTTTAGGTGATTTTTTTTGTTGACAAAGTGGGCCTCCATGTTGTGTTTGTTAACAAAGCAGACCATAATGTTCAATTTGTTGACAAAAGGGGTTTATATAGTGAGTTTTCAAGTTCAAGAGATTTTATTTACAATCCATGATTGAAATAATATCCTCAATAATGGAATGGATGATCTAGAGGTGGTATAAAAAGAGAATAGATAAGGTGGAACCATTTTCTAGTGTTTGGCAAATGTTTGGGCCTCAAAATCAACAAATGGAGAAAAGTGTTTTGGGAAAAGGGACTTGCGCGCAGGTGTCTTGGAGGTTTGGAAGGTTGAGTTCCATATGTTTTTCATGATAAAAACATCAAAATATAGTAAAAAAATGAGGGTCACCCATGTTTTGGTTTTGGCATGCAAGGTGACTAGGGTGATAGAGACTAGGGAGGCTGGACTTGTTTTTCGAGAGGAGACTTGCACGCCAACGCTTAGGGAACCCAAAATGCCTATAAATATAGTTCTACCCCTCCTAATTTTTTATGTAGTTCAACACTTAAAGAAAATTAGAGCTTCAGTCGCGCAGGTGGTTTGGGCACGCAAGTGGTTGTGTGAGCGCGCAAGTATAAGGTTAATCAGAAGTTACACGCTAGTTGATAGTTGTGTGCCAATATTGGTTTGGGCATAAAAAAGTGTGAGTCGCCCAATTTTGGAGTTGTAAAAGGAAGTTTCGCACAAGTGGTTAGGTGACACTTGCATTCCAGGCTTGAAGAAGCGTGCTAGGTATTAGACAAGCGCGCCAAGCATAGAGAAGCACTCCAATCACTCTAGGACTACGCGAAAGTTGGAAGATTTATTGGAACCTCTGGTGAAAAGTGTGGTTCATCTATGGGTGAAAGTTTGACATCAAGAGAGAATTTACATACAGAGAAATATGCATTTATTTGTGATAATGAAGAGACCTACATGACTATAAACTATGAGTAGATCTTCTAAAGAATTAGTGATCACGCTTTAGTTGAGAGAGTATTGAGTTCTCAAATTTTGAGGGGTTGTAAATCAGGAGGGATAGTGAGTCCACTCCAAACTTGTAAACAGTATTCCTATTATAGTAGATTTGGTACATCGGCACACCGTGGGTGTATGCTCCTTGGTCATAGCCCAGTGAGGGTGAACCAAGTTTAATTGTTGTGTCTTGTGCATGCTTTAAGATTATTTTATACTCTGCAATGGGAATGAGATATATAAGAGGGTTTTTTCTAACAACAAAACAATATCAAAAGGGGTAGTTGTTTTAATTTTTCATACCCTAATTCACCCCCCCCCCCTCAGGATATCTAGCCTTGTGGACTTAACAATTGGTATCAAAGGGAAAGGTTGACATAAGTTTTTCTCTCTCAAATTGAGGTCACCAATCACAAATGGATTTAGATCTTCGAAGGGAACAATTTTTAGCTATGGAAGAATCAGATGCAACACTACTTATGATCTTTGGGAATGGATGTGTTCACAACAGAAATTCATGGCATAATAGCCGATATTAATAGTGGTGCTTTATCGGAAGCTGGGCGTAGAGAATTGGATGTTGATGCCAAGGTTTTTAATGCTTTATTGGGATCCCTATCCAGTGATATATATATATGAAGGTGATGTCATGAAAAACATCACATGACATGTGGGAAAATCTATTGAATATATATGAAGGAGACACAAAGTTCAAATATGCACAGCTATAAGTGTTGTGGAACAAGTATGAAGATATGAGAATGAACCCGAATGAGTCTATTGATGCATTATTTGACTGGGTAAATGTTTTAGTAAAAGAAATGTGAGGTATTGGAGAAGTTATTGAAGACATAAATATTGTGAAGTGCATCTTGAGGAAACTTCCACCTTGGTTCAATCCAAAAGTTTCAGTTTTGGAAGATAATGACCCGAAAGGGATAACATTGAATAACCTACACAGCAACCTTGTTCCTTATGAAATGAGAAATGATGATAACAATGTTGTGTGAAATGGGAAATCCAAATAAGTGGCATTAAAGGACCTAAAGAAGATCACCATTGAAGATTATCAAGAAGAAGAAGAGATAGATGAGGTTATGTCATTCTTTTCCTCAAATCTTCAAAGTGGAAAAGGAAAGTTTAAAGTGAAACTTCCACTAGCATGATTTAGATATGGAAAGATTGGACACCTTGTGGCAAGGTTCCCCAAGAAGTTCCAATAAGACGATGAGGATGAAGTTGATATTCCCAAGAAGAAGTATTTATCCTATGTGAAAGGAAAGAAATAGTTCAAAATAAATTTCTTTAAGAAAAAAGAATCTCTTTTCACAAGAATGTGGTAGTTCAGATGAGTCTAAGGTTGAGGAGGTTAAAGAGATAGATAATTGCAAAGATCATGGACAAAATTCTATAGTGGCAGTTTTCAGGAGTACTCAGAAAAAGGAATAAACCAAAATTGATGAAGAAGAATAAGTTGAAGGAAGAGTTGATATGCAAGCTGAGTTAGAGTCTTCTCTTGAGGAGTGGATGTTTGGAGAGCCAAAACAAATAAATCCAACAAAGTAGTTCATGATGCCAAACTCTATATGCAGTAGCAGGGAGAAGAGAAGTCTAAGTTGATGGAAGAAATTTAGAAACTCAAGTCATCAACACCAGAGGACTCAAAATCGGTTAGTGAGTATAAAATCAATATTGAAGAACATAAAAGGGAGATTTATGGCTTGAATAACACAAGGAAAGATCAAACCAAGCATACTGAATGACTTAAAGGAAAATTTTTTGGTTTGTGGAAAAAGTTTAAGGATCAATAAAAACACTTGGCTCCTATTGGGACATCAGGAAAGAAGATCACTCTGAAAACTGAGAATCTAAAAGTGGAAAATAGTGGTTTAGAAAAAAGGAAGCATTAATTATTTTCATATGTTAAGGTTGATGGGGGGCTTGATCGGAAAAAAAAATCTGTAAAAATTAAATTCATACCGCAAGAACCCATTCCAATATTGAAGGTTGATTTGGGCACAAAGCAGAATCGGAATATTCAGAGATCCCAAGGGAAAACTAGCAGTGCAGAAGTGACACAAAGGAATGTTCCTTATATCAGATGTTATTGTTGTGGAGAGATGGGAGATTCACAGTATATGTGTTCCATAGCCAAGAGATATCGAAGGACACAAAAAAAGAGGTGGCATCCAAATAGATAACGGTTATCTAGAACATATTTGGATGGACATTGTTTTTGGTGAAGAGGATTTGGCAACATGGATAGATATTGTATGTTGACCATACAGAGGAATGTTCCAAAGCAGAATCAAAATGTTCGCAAGTAGCATATCAATAAACCAGCAGGTGAGCTGAAAATGAAAAATAGATTTACAGCTCTGAAATATGAAGTTGGTCCATCATACTCTGAGAAAGATTAGAAGTATCAATTTATGCCAAGTGTAAAGGTAAAAATATTGACCAGTAAGAAAATGAATGAGAAGGCAGTAATGGTAGAAATTCCCCTTAAAGCATCATACCATTCTGGTGTGTGGATCCTTGATAGCGGTGGCACATCTCACATGAAAGGTAATAAATATCTTGTTATAGGAATAAAAAATGAAAAATAAGATGTTTTAAAGTTTGGAAATGATGAAGGCCTGAAGATTATTTGCTTAAGAAAGACCAGGTTGGGGGGGCAAAGAGATGAGATGTGATGATGTATTGGTAATAGAAGGCCTCAGTCACAATTTTTCAGCGTTAGTCAACTATGTGACTCAGGACAGTCTATAAAGTTTACTAAAAAGATGTGTATCGTCAAAGGAAGAGACAGGGTAGTAGTTCTATTGGGAAAAAGAACAAAGGAAAATCTCTACCTGGTAAGTGCGGAAGAAGATATGTGCTTTCTGTCCAGAGAGGAAGAAAACAAGTTATGGTATAAACAACTTGGTCATTTATGCTAACCATACCTAGAAGATCTGGTAAATTGTGATGCAATAATAGACCTCTCTATGTTATCACATGATCGTACTCACACGTTTGATGCATTCCAACAAGGGAAGCTCATCAGAAAGTTGTATAAGGCAAAGGAAAAGAATTCAATAAGAGTGCTCTAATTGGTGAATTCTGGTGTTTGTGGGCCTATCACACCAATAGAAATTGACGAAAATAGGTACTAAGTTATTTTCCTTGATGACTATAGAATAATGGAATGGGTATTTGTTATTTCCCATAAGTCAGATGTGTTCAGCTACTTAAGACAGTACCTGAGGGAGTACGAAAGGATGATTGGATGGAAAATTCTAAAGTTTTGTATTGATAATGGTACATAATTAACAAACCATCAGGTGGAATACTATCTCGAGAAACATGGGATAAGGCGTCAAGTTTCCTCAATGATAACTTCCCAATAGAATGGAGTGGTTGAAAGTAGAAAATGGATCATCAACAACATGGCTAGAACGATGCTTATAGAAAAAGACCTACCAGAGAAATTTTGTAAGGAAGTAGTATTGACATCGGTCTACATTTCTAACAGGTATATATTGTGTCCGAAGGAAGGAAAGACTCCATATGAGATGTGGTATAAAAAGAATCCAATAGTAAAATACTTTTAAATATATATAATTAAGTTCTTTATCCTCAACAAGGAGAAACATAGGAAATTTATGTTGTGTGGAGATGAGGAGATATTCCTTCGATACTCAGGAAAAATAAAATCAAACAAATGCTTTAACAAAAGGCTGGGAAAAGTAGTTGATAGCAATTATGTCACTATAGTAGAGAATGAAGAGAGAATTCAATATCACAGTGAACAATTTCATGATGAAAGTGATGAGGAGGAAAGTAACATAGGGGGAGAGGAAGTGGTTGATACTGATTTAGAAGAAGATACTGATGATGAGCATGAGGAAGTAAAATCTGTATCTACACAAAATCCAAGAAGTCGAGCAAAAATTGACAGGCAGAATATCATTTGTGATCAGTTAGCTCCAGTTCATACAGGAAGAATGAAATATCTGCAACATACATATTTCTTATCTTAGGTTGATCCTAAATGTTTTTCTGATGATTTGAGGATGAAAAATGGGTTCAGGGCCTATGAATGAAGTGCTATATCATATTGAGAAGAATCAGACATGGGAGATTGTTTCGAGGCTAGCAGATAAAAATGGCATCAAGACTAAATGGGTCTATCACAATAAGATGAATGAATATGGAACAATGATATGAAAAAAATCACAACTAGTGTGCAAAGGATACTCACAAGTAGAAGGAATTTATGTTTATGAGACATTTGCACCAGCCGCATGGCTAGAGACAATCAGATTATTCTTGGCCATTGCAGTGCAACGGAATTTCAAAGTGTTCCAGATGGATGTCAAATCCACATTCTTGAATGGGATTTTAGAGGAAGAAGTATATATCAAGCATCCAGATGGTTTTCTCATTCATGAGAATGGGAACAATGTTTTTTTGATGAAGATGGTGTTGTATGGGCTGAAACAAGCACCGAGATCATGGTACTCAAGGGTTGATCAGTATTGGAAGAAGCTTGGTTTCCGGCATGGTGGAGTTGATTACAATCTCTATTTAAACAACAATAGTAATCAAAGGATGATGGTGCTAGTTTATCTTGATGACATAATATTTTGTATATTGGATGAAGCACAGTGTAGAAAGTTTTATGAATTCATGAAACATGAGTTTGAAATGTCTATAATTGGTAAGCTTACATTTTTCCTTGATTTACAGGTGACACAAGGAAGTGATGGCACATTCATTTCTCAATCCAAATATTCCATTGAGGTTATGAGAAGATTTGGAATGAAAAATTCCATGGAGATGAAGACTCTGGTTGCTACCCAGATGAAATTATTAAAAGATGATATAGGAAAGGTAGTTAATATCATAGAATAAAGGCAGATTATTTGGAATTTACTGTACCTGACAATGATGAGACCTGATATAGTTTTCACCACATGCCAAGCAGCACAATATTAAAGAAATCCCAAGGAAAGTCACATGATTTCAGTGAAAATAATACTTCAGTATATTAAGGGCACGGTGGATTTTGGCTTGATATATAGTGAAAAATCTCAATCAGAGTTATTGGGATATACTGATGCAGATTGGGCCAGTTCAGTGGATGATAGGAAATCAACATTAGGAGGTGATTTCTATCTTGGTGAATTGTGTATTTATTATCAAAGAAAGGAGCAATATTTAATTTCATTGAGAACTACAGAAGATGATTATATTGTGGTCACTCAAGCATGCACTCAGTTATTGTGGATGAAGCAGCAACTTGATGATATGGGCGTTAAAGTGAAGTCTCTGATAGGAATCCAGTACGATAACTCAAGTGCTATAAATCTTATAATAAAACATCTTCCATCATTAAAGGAAAAATAACATTAATATAAGTATAATTTTATCAAGGAGAATTTTGAGTAGGGAATCATGAAGTTGGAGTATGTTCCTATAGAACTATAGGTTGACAACATTCTGACGAAGGCCTTACCCATGGAATCTTTTAAGAGGCATCAACTGGCTTTGGGAGTTCAGTCGACTCCCTACACTTGAAAAAGTGTGGATGTAGGCCTCCCCCCTTCTACTCTATGTATGGTGTGTTTTTATAAAATTTGATCATATGTGTTATTTCTAATGTCTTAGACCACAAAGGAGTGACATTTGGATTCGTTGAAAACAGGGGAAAAATACTGACCCCTCAAGGGGGAGAAATTGTGGCTAAAGAAGGGAGACAATGTATTTTTCAAATACACAGGGAGAAGTTGATGGGTGGTGTAGTTAGATTGGGGGTTTGTCATGATAGGTGAAGAAAATGATTAGGGGAGCAGCATGATGAGAGTATGGGGTGTTCTAAGTGCTCATCCAAATCTTATCTTAGGAAACACAATACCCAAGAATTGAAGAAGGAGAGTATTGAATATGATGATGCTATAAGTTATTGATCAAATCATAGATATCATGATAGCTTAGGATCATGATAAAAGTATAAGAGTGATGTTGGAATGGTGTGAGAAGGTTTCCAGCGATCAAAATTTGGTATTAGTTTGGTATCAACAACTGTTTTTCAGAAATGAAGTGATTCATTGATGAACTTTTCATTTACCTGTGTTTATCACACCGATCATTGCTCATGTGGGCTTAGAGTATGTGTTTAGTGAATCCTTGATCGCTATCATAATCGTAAGAGGTGAATGGTGGCTGAAGCATTAACACAGTATCATTTTATGAAAATGTTTTCAACGAACCCTAAGGGGGATATTTATGACAACCTTGCTTTTATTACAAACATAAACATAATTTATTACATAAAAATTCACTTGATACAACAAGAAGATTGAGAGTTTTAGTGTCTTTGGGGCTTAAGATCATTACATAAAAACTTTAAACATGAAATACAACATCTTTATTGAAAACTTCCTTTACATGACCACTATATTCCCTCGTACTTAGCATTGCATGGGATAACCTGAGGACATGCATAAGAAAAGGGTGAGCTATAAAGCTCAGTAAGGGAGTACACATGGAATAACATGAGGATTACAATACATGTTATACAATGGGCATATAAATAGAGAATAAAAGAAACATGAACATAAAGGCATGATAAAGCATGATAATCATAACATTGAAATGTGGCAACAACACTTAACATGGAATTAGCATGAGCCAAGGCTCATTGCACATGGAGCATGAGTAAATCCTCATTGCACATAAATCATGATTAAACAATAGTTTCACTTGAATTAGCATGAGTCAACACTCATTGCACATGACGTATCATGATACTATACTTTACCCAATGCATTGGAGCGCTATAAGGGCGCACCCTTCTTAAACATTTCATTTCATGCATAAGTGTGCCACATGGATCATAAAACAAGGATTCATAAAACATAATCATCTATTCCATGATAAAGGAATGTGGAATTCATACATGAAACATTATAGTCAATAATTAAATGTGCATAAAGGTTAATACCCTTTATGGATAAATGGGCGTGGTATTCACTACACAATGGAATTGGCTTAGAAAATCAGTGTGATTTCGGCAGCTTAACGACGTGACATAAGAATTCATAAAAACGGCTAATGAGAGAGAAGTGGGTTTCTCATCATATTTACATGTAATTGATAGTAAGTAGGTCATATAGATACATGTCCCAACAATTGAAATGGAATTTAGATTCATGATACAAAAGTATTTCTTGAATGTAAATGAGGAGAGAGAAGTTCTTTTCAGAATTTCGGCATAGTAACGGGTGTACATGGGAGGAATTTATTGAGAGAGAAAGGGGTCTCCCATAATTCAAAAATAAAGAGGTTAGTATTAGGGAGGTGCGAAACCATACCCCAACATTCATAATTGAAATTAAAAGGGCAAAACAACTTAAAGAAAATTGGACAAAATGAGAAAGGAAGAAAAAACCCTTACTTGGAAGTGTGCTTCCAAAGGCTAGAGAGAGGATTGTGAGAGGCTTCTTGGGGGCTTGGGGAAACTTGGGAGGATTCTAGGGATAGTAGGGAAAAGGTTGGAAAAACTCCAAGGGCTTTGATGAGGAGTAAGTGGGAGCTTGGGTGGGTTTATATAGGAAAGGTGAGGGAATTTTTTATTATTTAGGTTTGGGTCCCCTTACATTAAATTAATCCAAACCACAAACCATCACATGGTTTTTGCTCATCGTTTTTGGAAAAGTGAAGAGTAAAACAATATTTTATAAGGCCAAAGTTCTAACTTCTTAAAATGTTAGGTTTGCTTATGTGGAGGTGAGTCACACTCCCATGGAAATTAATTTAAAAAGGCAAGGTGTTGAAAAAGTCTTAAGGGGTCCATTAATGCTTTGAAAAGTAAGTAAAACAAACCAAAACTCAAATTATTTTAATGTTAAAACATATATTAGACGAACCTAAATATTATAGTATTTTATTATATCACTATTGGGTCATTATGATGTCATAAAACACATTATATATTTAAACGGTATTTAATTTTTACCCAAAAATTTGATTGACTCAGAAAATTATGAAAAATTCACCGTTGGATAATTTCGACATCCTGATTCCAAAAATGAAATTTATTTTATCTAAATAATTTTCTAAATATGTTATTTTTCACTTCTAAAATAAAAACTGACATTTATCCAAAATTCATGGGTTTTGACAGAAATGACTTTCAAACCTTAATAAAAAAATTTAATTGCATTCATAAAATTATAAGATCATTTATATTTAATTAATTTAATAATATTATTATTATTTTATTAAAATATTATTTAATTCAAAAATACCTTAATTTAATAAAATATATTTCTTAATTAAATAATAACTAAAACACCATTTGTACTTTAAAAACTATTTACAATGTATCAAAAATGACTAGAAATTATATTCATTATTATATACAAAAATAATATACATGAACATAGTACTAATTATTTGTTAAATACAACTTAAAATAGCCGCATAAGACCTAAGGGTAAGTTGTGCGATGGTGACAGACTCTTGGGGTGGCTTGGATAACATCGCTCAAGTGGTAATTTCAATCAACTTCCACTTTTCCCATAGACGGTCATGTTCGAGCTTGACATGATGAAGCTCAGCTTGGGCTTGGTCAAGGGTGAAGCCCAAAGACGCCACCTCTTTTATAAGCTCCGATAAAAGGGCTTCGTATGGGGAAATTCTACTTGATGATGTCATCGCTTCCTTTGTCTGAGTAAATTGGATTTTTTAAAGTTCTATATTTATACTAATCATGTGATCACTGTTCAACATCTATATTAGCAACGGTCAAAATTCTTAACATAAAACCAAAGAAGTTGACATCTTCAAAAAATATTTTGCATAAACAGACATTTAACTAGATCAAGAAGGATTTTCCATTAATGAAACTTTGGGTCGTTACAATATTCCCCCCTTAAGAAATTTTTCCCTCGAAATTTTCCTTTTCCCACACTAAAACAAATGTGGGTAACTCAGCTTCATCATATCCTTTGATTCCCAAGTTGCTTCATCAAACTTGTGGTTTCTCCACAACACCTTGACGAGGGGAATTGTCTTATTTTGTAGAACTTTTTCTCTACGATCTAAGATCTTCACTGGTTGCTCCTCATAAGAAAGATCATCTTCCAATTGTACTACCTCAGAAGAGAGTACATGTGAAGGGTCCGGTATGTACTTCCTTAAGAGGGATACATGAAATACATCATGTACTTTTGCCATGGCATGTGGATGTGCCAGTCGATAGGCCACAGCCCCGACACGATCAAGAATCTCGAAGGGGCCGATGTACCTTGGACGTGACTTCCCTTTCCTTCCAAACCTCATGACCATCTTCCACAGAGATATGTGTAGAAACACCATGTCTCCAACTTTAAACTCAAGGTCTCATCGAAGATTATCTGTGTAACTCTTCTATCGACTCTGGGATGCCATGATATGTTGTTGAATGGTTTTCACCTTCTCCACCATTTCTTCGACCATTTCTATTCCAAGTATCTTACGTTCACCGACCTCATCCCAACATATCGTTGTTCTTCACCTTTTCCCATATAGGGCTTCATATGGTGCCATTTGGATGCTCGAGTGGAAACTGTTATTATAAGAGAACTCAACCAGAGGAAGATGTTGATCTCGTCCTCCTTTAAATTTCATTGAGCACACTCTCAACATATCCTCAAGTGTTTGGATAGTCTGCTCAGATTGGCCATCAGTTTGAGGGTGATAGACCAAACTGATGTTCAGTTCAGTATTCAAAGCATGTTGAAGACTCTTCCAAAACTTAGAGGTGAATCTTGGATCTCGGTCAGACACAATAGATAGTGGTACTCCATGAAACCTTACCACTTCCCTGATATATATTTGTGCCAGTTGATCCAAAGATAAATCCTCCCGAATAGCAATGAAGTGTGCAGTCTTTGTAAGACGATCCACAACAACCCAGATTGCATTGTTACCTTTGGATGTCCTTGGAAGTTTGTTGACAAAGTCCATGGTGATGTTCTCCCATTTCCATTCTGGTATGGGAAATGGTTGCAACATCCCATTAGACTTCTGCCTCTCTGCCTTCACTTGCTGACACACCGGGCACTTTGATGTATATTCAGCAATCTCCTTCTTCATATTATCCCACCAAAAGTTTTCTCGGAGATCTCGATACATCTTTGTGCTCCCTGGGTGAATAGAGAAATTTGAACAATGTGCATCATCCAAAAGTTCCTTCTTCAGCTCCGAACTTGATGGAACACATAGTCTTTTCCCAAACCACACAATTCCTTCTTCATTAACAATAAACTCTGAGGATTTCCCTTTTTTGATAGCTTCCACTTTTTTCTGAATTCCCACATCATCCTTTTGAGAATCCTTTAACCTTTCCAAAAGAGATGGTTGAGGAATCATTTGTGAAAGGATTTATGATGTTCCCTTCTTTATGATTCCCACGTCCATCTTCATCAAGTCTATGAAGATTGGATCATTCTCAATTCTCATCATTGATAAAATTTCTGGGTCCTTTCTACTTAGGGCATCTTCCACCTTGTTCGCTTTCCCAGGGTGGTAATGTATTGAACAGTCATAATCCTTAATGAGCACTATCCATCTTCTCTGTCGCATATTAATCTCTTTCTGTGTGAATATATATTTAAGGCTCTTTTGGTCAGTATATATCTCACATTTCTCTCCATAGAGATAATGCCGCCAGATTTTCATGGAAAAGATCACCGTCGCCAACTCCAGATCAAGCATTGGATAGTTTCTCTCATGTATTTTCAACTTCCTTGAGGCATAGGATATAACTTTATCATTCTGCATCATCACGCAGCCTAATCCCTTCTTTGAAGCATCACTGAATACCACAAAAAGTTCCCCACTTATGGGTAAAGTGAGCACGGGTGCAGTGATAAGCCTCCTTTTCAACTCCTTGAATCTTTCTTTGCATTCATCACTCCAAGAAAACTTTACTCCCTTTCGAGTTAGCTTGGTAATAGGGTTGGACAATCATGAGAAATTTCTCACAATTCGTCAATAATATCCAGCTAACCCCAAGAAGCTACGGATATCCATTACTGATGTTGGCCTCGGCCATCCCTCAATTGCATCTGTCTTGGAGGGGTCCACAGATATCTCATTGCTTGTGATGATATGGCCCAAGAATGATACCTCCTTCAACCAGAACTCACACTTTATGTACTTTTCATAGATCTTCTCCTTGCGCAAAGTCTCTAGTACAGTTCTTAAGTGCTCCTCATGATCCTCCTTGGTTTTGGAGTATATTAGAATATCATCTATAAAGACTACCACAAATTTGTCTAGGTAATCTCTAAAGACTCTATTAATCAAGTCCATGAAGATTGTTGGATAATTGATGAGTCCAAAAGGCATTACTATGAATTCATAGTGCCTGTATCTTGTACGAAAAGTAGTCTTGGGGACATCTTCCTTCTTCACCCTTACTTGATAATATCCTGACCACAAATCTACCTTGGAGAAGTATTGTGCACCACACAGATGATCAAACAAGTCGTCAATTCTTGGGAGAGGATAATTTTTCTTTATCGTGATTTTGTTAAGTTCACGATAATCGATGCAAACCCGCATTGACCCATCCTTCTTCTTGACGAAGAGGACTGGTGCACCCCATGGTGAAGCACTTGGGCATATAAACCCTTTATCCAGATTCTCCTGTAGTTGTTTCATCAACTCTTCAAGCTCAACAATAGCCATTCTATATGGAGTCTTGGATATTGGTAGCACCATAGGTATAAGTTCAATTGAGAACTCAACATCTCTTCTAGGAGGAAGACCAGGCAGTTCCTCGGGAAACACTTCTGTGAATTCCCTCACAATAGGTGTTTCTTCAAGGATGGTTTCTTCCTTGGACTCAATCATCTGAGCCAGATACGTGTCCTCATAAGTTAGTAATATCCATGCCTGAGATGATGGAGCTAAAGGAGATTCATATTCCTCATGACACTTGTAAAGAATCGGGGGTCGATTCTCCATATGGAGTGTGATTTCTCTCTCCCTGCAATTTATGTTGGCTCTATATAAGGAAAGTCAATCCATGCCAAGAATTGCCTCAAATTTCACCAAAGGGATTATGATGAGGTTCTCTTGGAAATTCAATCCACATATTATAATAAGGGAGGACTTATATTCATGGGATGCAATGATTGCCCCATTTTCCATACTCACCGACATCTTTACTTCCATGATTTGTGGTGGTGACAGGATTGTTCTACTAAACTTTCGTGATATAAAAGAATGCGTAGAACCTGAATCAAAGAGTAAGTTTGTTATTCTTGAATGAATAACTACCGTACCTATCACCACTTCATTTTCGGGGTTCACTTCGGAAAAAGTGATGGCAAAAGATCTTCCTTGCTTCCTTGGAGGTTGTTGGTATTCTCCGAAAACCATTGGATTAGGGCACTAATTTTCAAAATAACATGGTTCTTTGCATTTGTAGCATTGAACAATGCGTTGAGGTTTGAACGGAGCATTCCTCTCCTTTTTCGCAGCCGCGGGTCTTTCTTGCCGACAGTTAAGAGCTAGGTACCCTTATCTTCCACACTTGAATCATTTTCCCATCCCCTTGAGGCAATTTCCAGGGTGCTTCTTTCCACACTTTTGGCAAGTGGGGTGCTGGATCTTCTTAGCACCATTGGATTTATCCATCGGACCACCAGCATTGAAGTCCACCTTACGCTTCCTGTCCCCATGATACCCTTGTGATTCCCCAATCTCCATTTCAACCTTGAGGGCACATCGGACAATTTCCTTATAGTTGTCGAAGTCACGGATCGTTAATGCTTTCCGCAAGCAAGGCTTCATCCCACCAAAGAACCGGTCAACCTTGCATTTAGGGGTAACGAAAAAGCTGGAAGTGTATCGTGCAAGCCTCATGAAGTTTTCCTCGTACGCTCCAACAGATTCTTCATCATTTTGCTTGAGGGAAAGGAAGTCCCTTTCCATCTTAAGCCGGAGGGTGTGCAGAAACTATTTATCAAAAAACATCTTCTGGAAATCCTTCCATTCCAACGCCTCGATCTCCTCCTCAGGCTTCGTATTTTTGATCAACGTCCACCATTGATTAGCTTCACCCTCCATATGATAAGCCGCCAGGAGAACCTTCTCTTATTCAGAACATTAGAGGATGGAGAATATCTTTTCAATGGAGTTGATCCATTGTTCAGCGATCGTGGGATCAGATGATCCACTAAAAGTATGAGGCCTCTGTCTCATGAAGCTCTCGATAGAGACTTATTCTTTCTTAGGGGGGTTTAACATTCCTCTTGACCCATGTTTCTATTCAAAACTTGAGTTAGATGAGAGAGAAGCGTGACAAAGTTTGTGATTCCCGCTCCCATTGGATTGGGCATCTCATTAGTACAGTCATCACACTGATCTTCACAACGGTTGTTAGACCGAGTCCTCCTATTACCGGTCATTGTCTGGAATAAAAGGAAATTTAGGGGTAACACATAAAGGGTAATCCAAAGACAAAATTTGATGACTTATAAATAAACTTTTATTTCCTTAACTCATGAGTCTATAGGCTTCAATCTAGGATTTTCATGATCTACTTTCTAACATATATTCATAGGGGCATTTTTTTTAATTCCCTTAATAAGGGTTCATACAAAGATTTTGAATTTATCAAAACATATCCCCCCGGGAGTGTCGTAACCAAGAGTGTAGCAAGGCCCATTGTCTTGCACCAGTTCCCGTTCGAGTCTAGCTCAAAGCGGTGTTTTCGGGTTTCACCCCTAGGAAACATATGTGCCAAAGCTGCCTCTACCTGCTCGTATCCAGACAGGGATGTATTTGTTTGATAAACCACTTACTCAGTACTTACCAAAACTCAGGGATGTTTTTATTATACTTAGTCTTGTATCTAAGTCTTTAATAGGGTTTCCTAATCCCAAAAATAACTAAACCTATCCTCTGATACCAACTATGACAACCTTGCTTTTATTAGAAACTTAAACATGATTTATTACATAAATATTCACTTGATACAACAAGAAGATCAAGAGGTTTGGTGTCTTTGGGGCTTAGGATCATTACATAAAAACTTTAAACATGAAATACAACATATTTATTGAAAACTTCCTTTACATGACCACTACATTCCCTCGTACTTAGCATTGCATGGGATAACCTGAGGACATGCATAAGAAAAGGGTGAGCTATAAAGCCCAGTAAGGGAGTACACATGGAATAACATGAGGATTACAATACATGTTAGACAATGGGAATATCAATAGATCATAAAAGAAACATGAACATAAAGGCATGATAAAGCATTATAATCATAACATTGAAATGTGGCAACAACACTTAACATGGAATTGGCATGAGCCAAGGCTCATTGCACATGGAGCATGAGTAAATCCTCATTGCACATAAATCACGATTAAACCCTTGTTGCACTTGAATTAGCATGATTCAACACTCATTGCACATGACGTATCATGATACTATACTTTACCCAATGCATTGGAGTGCTATAAGGGCGCACCCTTCTTAGACATTTCATTTCATGCATAAGTGTGTCACATGGATCATAAAACATGGATTCATAAAACATAATTATTTATTCAAAGATAAAGGAATGTGGAATTCATACAAAAATCTTTATATTCAATAAGTAAATTTTCATAAAGGCGAATACCCTTGATGGAGAAATGGGCATGGTATTCACTACACAATGGCATTGGCTTAGAAAATCTGTGTGATTTCGGCAGCGTAACGACGTGACATAAGAATTCATAAAAATGGTTAAAGAGAGAGAAATGGGTTCCTCATCATATTTAAAGGTAATGGAAAGTAAGGATTTCATATAGATACATGTCCCAACAATTGAAATGGAATTTAGATTCATGATACAAAATTATTGCTTAAATGTAAATGAGGAGAGAGAAGTTCCTTTCGGAATGTCGGCATAGTAACGGGTGTACATGGGAGGCATTTAATGAGAGAGAAAGGGGTCTCCCATAATTCAAACATAAAGAGGGAAGTATGAGGGAGGTGCAAAACCATACCCCAACATTCATAATTGAAATTAAAAGGACAAAACAACTTAAAGAAAATTGGACAAAATGAGAAAGGAAGAAAAAAACCCTTACTTGGAAGTGTGCTTCCAAAGGCTAGAGAGAGGCTTGTGAGAGGCTTCTTGAGAGCTTGGGGAAACTTGGGAGGATTATAGAGAGAGTAGGGCAGAGGTTGGACGAACTCCAAGGGCTTTGAGTGAGGAGGAAGTGGGAGCTTGGGTGGGTTTATATAGGAAAGGTGAGGGAATTCTTTATTATTTAGGTTTGGGTCCCCTTACATTAAATTAATCCAAAACACAAACCATCCCATGGTTTTTGCCCATGGTTTTTGGAAAAGGGAAGAGGAAAACAATATTTTATAAGGAAAAAGTCCGAACTTCTTAAAATATTAGGGTTTCTTATGTGGATGTGAGTCACACTCCCATGGAAATTAATTTAAAAAGGCAAGGTGTTGAATAAGTCTTGAGGGGTCCATTAATGCTTTAAAAAGTAAGTCAAACAAACCCAAAATCACATTATTTTAATGGTAAAACATACATTGGACGAAAATAATGATTATAGTATTTTATTACATCACTATTGGGTCATTATGATGTCATAAAACACATTATATATTTAAACAGTATTTAATTTTTACCCAAAAATTTGACTGTCTCAGAAAATTATGAAAAATTCACCGTTGGATAATTTCGACGTCCTGATTCGAAAAATGAAATTTATTTTATCTAAATAATTTTCTAAATATGTTAATTTTCACTATTAAAATAAAAACTGACATTTATCGAAAATTCATGGGTTTTGACAGAAATTGCTTTCAAATCTTAATAAAAAAATTTGATTGCATTCATAAAATTATAAGATCATTTATATTTAATTAATTTAATAATATTATTATTATTTTATTAAAATATTATTTAATTCAAAAATCCCTTAATTTAATAAAATAGATTTCTTAATTAAATAATAACTAAAAACACCATTTGTACTTTAAAAACTATTTACAATGTATCAAAAATGACTAGAAATTATATTCATTATTATATACAAAAATAATGTACATGAACATAGTACTACTTATTTGTTACATAACTCCTTTAAAAAGCCGCATAAGACCTAAGGGTAAGGTGTGCGATGGTGACAGACTCTTGGGGTGGCTTGGATAACATCGCTCAAGTGGTAATTTCAATCAACTTCCACTTTTCCCGTAGACAGTCACGTTCGAGAATGACATGATGAAGCTCAGCTTGGGCTTGGTCAAGGGTGAAGCCCGAAGACGCCACCTCTTTTCTGAGCTCCAAAAAAAGGGCTTCGTATGGGGCAATTCTAATGGATGAGGCCATCTCTTCCTTTGTCTGAGTAAATTGGATTTGTTAAAGTCCTATATTTATACTAATCATGTGGTCACTGTTCAACGGCTATATTAGCAACGGTCAAAATTCTTAACATAAATCCAAGAAGTTGACATCTTATAAAAATAATTTTCATAAAGAGACATTTAACTAGATCAAGAGGTATTTTCCATTAATGAAACTTTGGGTCGTTACAATATTTTTAATAAAAAATCCCTTAAGGTATCATTGTAGCATTTTTTATGTGATTTTGTTTGTTGACAAAGTGGGCCTCCATGTTGTGTTTGTTAACAAAGCAAACCACAATGTTCAATTTGTTGAAAAAATGAGTTTATATGGTGAGTTTTCAAGTTCAAGAGATGTTATCTACAATCCATTATTGAATGAAGAACCTAGAAAATGGAATGGAAAATCTGTTGGTGGTAAAAAAAAATGCAGATACAAGGTGGTGTCGTTTTCCAGTGTTTGCCAAAAAATTTGGCCTCAAAATCAAAAAATGGAGAAAAGTTTTTTTGGAAAAGTGATTTATGATCTGGTGTCTTGGAGGCTTGTAAAGATGTGTGTCATATGTTTTTCAAGGTCAGAACATCAAAATATATCAATGAAAAGAGGGGCACCCAAGTTTTGGTTTGGGCGTGCAAGGTGACTAGGGCGACAGAGACTAGGGAGGATGGACTTTCACACTGAGAAGAGACTTTCACGTCAGTGCTCAGTGTACCCAAAATGCCTATAAATATAGGGCTACCCCTCTTCATTTTTTACAAAGTTCAACACTTAGATAAAATTAAATCTCCAGTCACGTGGGTGGTTTGGGTGCGCAAGTGGTGGTGTGATCGCGCAAGTATAAGGTTAATCAGAATTTGCGTGCTAGTTGATAGTTGTGCACCAATATTGGTTTGGGTGTAAAATTGTATGAGTCGGACAAGTTTGGAGTTGGAAATGGGAGTGTTGCGCAAGTGGTTAGGTGACACTTGTGTTCTAGGATTGAAGAATCATTCCAGGCATTAGGGAAGCACGTCAAGCATAGAGAAGCACTTCAAGCATAGAGAATCATGCCAGTCACTCTAGGACTGTGTGAAAGTTGGAAGATTACTTGGTACCTCCAATGAAAAGTGTGGTTCATATGTGGGTGAAATTCGGACATCAATAGAGCATCTACATACATATAAAGATGAATTCATTTGTGATAATGAAGAGACCTACGGGTCTATAAACTGTGAGTGGATATTCTAAAGAAGCAGTGAGCACACTACAGTTGAGAGAGCAGTGAGTTCTCAAATTGTGAGTGGTTTTAAACTATGAGGGATAGTGAGTCCACTCCAAACTTGTAAACATCCGTGCTCTTATAGTGGATTTGGTACATCGGCACACTAATGGTGTATGCTCCTTGGATGTATCCCGGTGAGGGTGAACCAAGTAAAATTATTGTGTCTTGTGCGTGCTTTAAGATTCTTTTATACTCTGCAATGGGAAGGAGAGAGAAGAGGGTTTCTTCTAACAACAAAACAAGATCAAAAGGGGTAGTTGTTTTAATTTTTCATGCCCTGATTCACCCCACCCCCCTCTTAGGGTATCTATCCTTGTGGACCTAATAGGTATTCATCCACATATCTCCATGGAATATAGTCATGATATTCATGAAGAATGGAAAGCTTAATCCAAGATATATAGATCCCATTGAGATCCTTGATTTAATCAGGGCGGTGTAATACCAACTAGAACTTCCAAAAAAACCTATCTCAAGTACATGATGTACTCCATGTATCCCTCATGAGAATGTACATACTATATGACTCACATGTAATCAACCCAGATGTGGTACCATTGGATAATTGTCCTTTATATGGGGATCATCGAGTGAAGATCTTGAATCACAGAAAATATGTTCAAAAAAATAAAACAATACATCGGGTCAATGTACTATGGAGAAAACACTAGTTTTAAAAAAGTGACATAGGAACTGTAGTAGGTGATGAATCAAAGTTACCCTCATCTATTTTTACACATACAATTGAAATAGATAAAGGATCTTATGGACTCAGGCAGTAGGATTTCACCCTTTGAATCCCATTTATCATAGATTATGTGGGAGATAGAATCAATGGGGGTTTCCCTTGACCAATCCCAAGTTGAGATCCAAAAACTAAATAATGAAATAAACATTTTACAAGATAAGACAATATCATTGAGATCAGGTCCCAAAACATGTATGCCAAACAACCACATGAAACTATCACCATCACAAACCTTACCCTTATGGTGTTTTCTGATATAATAAAAGGATTTGTATCAAGAATATAACAATATGAATATGTATATTATATTGAATAATGAATATATTTTATTCATTTTTATATTACTTTATAAATGAATTTGATTTTGATACAATAAAAGACAAATTTGTTTCAGGGTAATATTCAATTTCAAATAAAAAAATTACATTGATGAATTAATTGATTTATTTAAATAAATAAAATTTTAATAAAATATTATTATTAAATAATTTTTATTAAATTTAAATTATCATATATTTTTTATGAAGTCAAATTTAATTTTTGTAAGTGTTTGAAAAATGTTACTGTAAAAAATCCAACATTTCACAATAAATGTAGATTTTATTTTAATAATAAAAATTCACATATTTAGAACATTATTTTGAAAAAAAAAATTATTTTGTTAATCATGATATCAAAATTACCCAATGGTTATTTTTTCATAATTTCTTAAGGCAGTCGAATTTTATGGTAAATATTAAATACTGTATAAATATAAGGTGTATATTATGAAATTATAATCACCCAAAATTGATGTAATAAATTCTATTAATGGTATACACAACCAAATATATGTTTCAATTTTAAAATAAATTTATTTTAAAGTTTTTTGATTAATTTTAATATGACTTCATGAATCCTATAAAACCAATATTATAATTTAAGGTTTTAAAATCATTTATTTAAGAACATGACTCACTTCCACATCACCAAGTGTAACATTTTAATATTTTTCTCCATTTTCCTTATAAAATAATGAAAACTACTCCCCTTTTGATGAAATCGTGGGAAAATAATGGGTTTTTTTTGTTTTTAGGATTTTATTATAATAATTCTAAAACCTATGTTATTATGAAATAATAAAGAACTCCCCTCTCTTTCCATATATAAACCAACACATTCCCCCATGACTCTTCACTAAATAAACTAGGAGAACATATTTACTCATATCTCCCCTCTATTTAATCCCTCCAAGGTTCTCCCAATATCTGAATAAGATCATCTCAAGATTTTGGAATCAAACTCTCAAGGTAATGGATCATTTCCTTCTCCTCTTTATCCAAGTGTCTTCATTATTTCATACATTTTTTCTCCAATTACTAATGTTAGAATATGTTATTACATATCCCTAATACTTACTTTCATATTTATAAATATTAATAGTCTTCTTTCACTATCATTAATACATCCCATGAACATTTATGTGCCCCCGTTATGCTGCCAGAACTTCACCGTAATTTTCTATTCCAAACAATTATGTATTGAATACCCATACCCATTTCCTATCAAGAGTCTTAACCATTATGAACTTATACATTATTTATTGATTACATTCATGCATAAAATATACACTCCATTATCATTGGATTAAATTTGATAAAATATGATATTATTTTATGTGATCTATCTCGAACACTTATTCAGGTACATGATATGAAATCGACAAGTGCACCTATAAATATATTGCAACCCAATGCTCTGGGTAATGTTTTAGTCTCATGAAAATTCATGTAAGGTATTAAGGAGTGAACCTAATCCTTCATGGGACATTTTCCACCATATTATGATGTCTTCTAGGTTACCCTTAACATTTGACATATTTCCATTTTTCCTTTAAGTAATCATGATTTATCATGCCTCATTGTTCATGTTCATATTTCTCACCCATTTTATATCCCATTGAAATTACAATTATATAACATATAATACATTCTTCTTGTTAGGCCATTTTTATTACCTTGCAAGGATTTATAGCTCCCCGATTTCTTATGTATATTCCCAGGTTATCTCGTATAGTTTTTTGTATGATGAAATATTAGGATCATATTAATGATTTTTCAATAATGGTGATGTTCCCCTAATTTATTTTTTAATTTAATGTGCCTAATTCTCAAATACACTAAAATTCTCAATATTCTAGGTTATATTATGTTTAATATTTTGAAATAAATCATGAATTTATGTGTAATAGTGACAAGGTTTTTCATAAGGAAACCACTTTGACCATCAAAAATCTGACCATTTGAATAGTAATCTGACCATTAATGTTGTAATATAATTGATAAGAATAGTATCTTGACCATTATAATATCATATACAACTATTTAATTTTTATATAAATTATTATTATTATTTATTATAATGAAAATATAATTTTATGAGACTGCATGTTTTTAGTAGAAGATGTGACCCTGCTCAAAAGATCAAGGCAATATTATTGATAAAAAACTACCTTACAAGAGTCTAAATAATGAAAAAATTTACTCATCCTTATTGTGAAGGGGAATGAGAACATTTAAAACCCAATAAAACCACATAAATTCATTTCCACTAGAATCATTGTTGCAAAGAGTATCCAAAATAAAATTATACTCCATATAGACATGAATGAAAATGTAGTTAATGGACAAAATAAAATCCAATCAATTTCTCCATCTATTATTTAACTTCTATGAAATATGTGCAAATCATGCACAAATGTCTTGAACAATGATAGTGGAATCACATTACAGCTATATATTATTCTAAAACCATTTTTTAGAAGGATAAAATTTAATGATGGTGCCATAAATTTCATCTTTAAGTGTAGAAGCAACACCACATGAACCATAAAGAAACCCTATGAAATCCCCATTATGATCCTTAAAGATAGCCACATAACCTTATAGACCCACATTACCCCTTGAGGACCCATCATTGTTAACTTTGATCTTCCCTGGAGTATACATATTCCAAAATATATCAATTTCTCCAAAGGGAAGATGAAAATTTCCTTTGACACCAATTCCTCTATGGACAGGAATATCAAGAATTGAATTGTGACAGTAAGCCCTCTAAGATATAAAAACTTACCCAACTTCCACCAGTAATTATGAAAAAAAATGATAAATGAAAGAAACATGATCATGTATCCATTTATTATAAGCCTTCAAAGTGATAAAAATCATATCTACTACAACAACCAAAAAGTTACTAAAGAGTTGAGAAGAGAGTGCAATGCCTAAACATCCTTTGAGGGATTTTGTAATAGATGATATCTGAGGTAGTTGAATTTATAATATTTATGATAGATAATTATACATAATAAATGTTGTAAAACAATTCAAAAATATATAGTCAATATCATTATGATTCTGATAAAAAATAACACATTATGATCATAGATAAATGTTATAGTTCTACAGGTATGAATCTATTAGAAATTCCTTGTTCTCCAACCTCCAATGAGGATGAAATGATTTTTATTATATGTTATAAATAAAATAATTTATTCATTCAATAATGGATGATTTAATAAACCTTTAATTTAAATTAAAATTTTATATTTAATGTACATATACACAATAATAAACATTATTGGTATTCTTGATAAAATAACAACAAACTATTGAATATTTTTCTCAAAAACTGACCTCTCCTCCCCTTATAATCACCACTGATCACCAAGACTTCACCTCACACCCTCTAAGACTTGGATAATACCTAAACTCTATCAAAATATATCCTCATATCTCTTACCATTTATAATTAATACTTTATCTCACATAAAACTATTCCAATGAGCCTTAAGTGAAATCCTAAGAGGAGACAACCAAATGGAGAGGTAAACTCACAAATAAATTATTTTAATTTTATTATTAATCTACCACACCCATATATTTTACATTAAAATAGAAAAATTAACATAGATATACTAAATATAATGATATTTTATTATTATTTTTTAATATCCATCCTCTACCCTCCCTTCATATTATTGTAAAACAAAAATATTTTTAACAATATGATCGGTTTATCGCCTCCATAAAAAACATACATATCTTTTCTCCACCACATTTATGTATGGATATGTTATTATTATTATTATTAAACATTATTATAATAATCAGATTATAAATTATTTCAATAATTTTTAATGTATTAAAAACCTTTTATTTAAATACAACAAATTTATTTCATGACTGTCAATAAAACCACCTAAATGAACTAACAATACAATGTTATCATTTTTACTAAATGAATCATCCCAATATCAGAATACATATGTATTTATGGAAATATTTAAATTACTATAATGAAATTATTATCATTTCATTTCCATTATTATGTTATAGTATGATTTTGCAGGAACATTAATAATAGCCACAAGTGATCAGACCTTGGATTTGTGAAATGAACAACCTCAGATCAAAGAAATTATAATTAATATCTCATTGAAATTGTTGATCATAAATATGATAAAATAATTATATATCTAACATAGATGAATAATTTTATAAATTAAGTAACAAATGATTCTAATTAAATTATTTATGAACATATATGTATGTAAATAATGATTATATTACTTGGTTTAATGGATATTATGAACCAACGTCTTAAAATTTAGGTCATGCCTTTTCCCTCTAAAAACCATATTATAAAATTATTATTTAGATGTATTTATTTAAAATTCATTATATATTCCCCTATAAAATTAATGTCTATTTACTATAACCTTTCATTTTTGGGGATATGCATTTTTTATGGTTTTTCTCTAATTTTAATTCGTCATGAAAACCTGATTAAATGTATGTTCTAAAATTATTACCCATTTCAAGTACCCATAGATAATGTTTTTTAAGCATTACATGGATTAAAACATTTCCCATTTTATTATTTAATACCATTTTTATTTCATCTCTACTTTCATGGAAACTATTATTCCTTTACCCTCTTTAATGATTCTCTACCCTTTTTCTAAGAACCCCACTTAAAAGGAATGTTTCAAAAATAATTTCTCCACTCTTTTTAAAGTCTTCAATTCACATGGGCCTCCTTTTAATTTCCTATGATTAATTATTCCTATATGAACATACAATGATTATTTAACCCCTTCTTCATATAATTTATTATTATATTTCATTTTTTTATTCAATATGACTTGATTATTCATCACATTTATTTCCATGTAAAATACTTATGTTTATATTTTATGACTGATTTCCTTATGTTGCACACGTATTCATGTACATATTATTATGGGTGTTACCAGATATCACTTCAATGCATTGGGAAATTTTTATGTCTCATGATATGACATGTTTGGGATTGAGGAGTAAACCTAGACCATTATGGGACTTTGTCCACAATGTGATGTTGTCTTGGGGGTTATCCTTGACTGATTCTCATGTCTTGTTTTATGTTTTTACCACAGTCTTATGTTTACATGATATTATAATTCTATATTCTTTATGTAATTATTATATATAACAATGGAAGATATTTTTCTTTTATTATTTCATGTAATTCATTTTGACTCATATGTTATCCTCCGTTATCATGAATATTCCCTTATTATTCTTTATAATTGACTCCTATTATTTTTGGATTCCCTTAGTTATCCTATTATGTTTTAATAGAACAAAGGGATTAATGAGATAAATATTTTTTTATACAATTATTTTTCATTTTATTTTCACTTTGATGTATTTTGAACCTAGTCTTCGAAATACACTAGGTTCCTTCATCCTTGTGTTGAGTTTATTGGAGATTTAGGTTAAAAATCATGTTTTAATATCTGTTAAATAATATTGTCACTAAAATTGGTATTGGAGGCATGGACTAGTGATTTTTTGGAATTGTTACATGAATAATTTTTTTGATATATATGCATATGTATATATATATATATATATAATTGTGGTAAAATATCATGAAATTTTGGTAAAGTATAATGTGATTGGTTTCCAATCAATGAAATTACTATCTAGATACCTCATGTGAATGTAACTCTATAATAGATGTACCAAGAGATACTAACCATGAATGGTATTATTGGGTATTAAATCGACCAAAAACTAGTGCATGATATAGAGGCTTCACTCCACACTTGGTTTCACAGTCCTGGGGAATATTTATTAAATAATTTAGAAACTCTATGTTAACCACTATGAAGGGCTTGAAGAGATTGTAAGGTTAGAAATCCAAATAGTAAAATTACAATGGATGATAAATATAAAATCAAGATACTCATAAGATATAAATTATTTGTAATTTATAAGTTATTCCTTATATTTTCATAGTTTCCCTTTAATTTGATTTTTAATTTGATTATTCTCATCCCAAATTTATATATCCATTTTTTAGTTAAAGGTGGTAAATATGAGGAACCATGAAATTATCCAATGTGAAATGCAATGTGATGATTAGCCTAATGTAATGCCTAACCTGAAATATATGATAATTGATAACTTCATGGTAGTAATATGACAAGTGACTAATGTTATGAATAATAAACTTAATCTTTTAGAACTCCTTCCTCAGGATAGGAATGATAAAGTTTTGGTTTAGTACATTATATGATAAAGGCCTCCTACCATTAGTGGATCTTATAACCCACTCGTCATGGAACATATAATTAACCCCATTGATAATATGTTATCTAACCTCTATTGCCTAGAACAATAGAATCTCATACTATTCATCAATATTCATGAGGGGGGAGCTGATTAGTGGTTGACACAGATCATGAACATAATGTACAAATAGGTAACTAACTCCATGAAATGGGAAGGGTTAGAGAAAATATTTGTCAAAAATATGTCTCCAAAAACATCCTCCTTAAAATAGGGAGGGATTTTCATTAAAAAAAAGGAAATCATAAAATGAGTATATTGTGGAGTAAGAATAAAATATAACAATTCATTTATGGTATTCCTCCATTTTTTTCATCAACACTGAATATTTATAGGACCTCTTAATTAGTGGATTAAATAATATTCTATAAAAATATATTTCAATTCATGAAATTGATAATAATGAAAATATTTTTAATTCCTCCATAATGGTTAATAGGTATACTAGTGTCTCCTAGTGGTCTCATGGTTTAGAATATAAAAAGTGGAAAATGGAGTTCAATTTGAAAGTATCAATAAATAAATCCCATGGATTAAATAAAACCCAACATTAATTATATAATTTTTTTTGAAGAAACATCCTGAAAAATATCAAAAGTGAATGATCATATTATTTATGTGTGTAAAATAGAGGAATTTGGATACTAAATATTGAAAGTAGATAAATCATCCCACTAATGTGATAGAATAAAATAAGTCTTTGATCAACACCTAGATTATCATTCAATGTTTCAAAATCAAGTAACATGAGATTTATGAAATCCAATTATTTAAGACATGGTTTGTCACAAAAAAATCAAGGCAAAAAGCATCCAAGTAATAGATTTTAAGGAATGGTATGTGTTATCACTACATTATAAGTGGAACCCAAAAATGATGAGGTGATAGATATGCTAGTTATTTATTTATGAATAGTGCATAAAGTGTTTGATTATAGTTCTATGTACTCATTCATATCCTGAAATTTTAGTTGAACATTCCAAAAACCACCTTAAAACATGGAGGTTGAGTTTTCTATTATAAAAAAATGGTGAAAATATTTCATATCAAGTATATAAGTAATCCCTGGTCAATTGTTTTGGCTGAACCTCATAGTATATTTATTCATAAATACTATAGTTGAATCTGATTCTATATTAGGAATGGATTGTATTTTCTTATATAAATCCAAAATAAACTGTCTGAATAGGTATATCAATGTTCAAATCCTTAATCCTCATATAATCTGGTACATGTGTGTGGAGGATGATAAATCTCAATTCAAATACTTTATTCAAGTATGTATATTATTTCATTATAACAAATAATATATAGATTGCGTTATATGAACCATACTATTTATTACACATTAATACTTGATTTATTTTATAAAATAATAGTTAATACAATCCAAAAGATTGATAATTATGGTTTTTTAGGAATTAGTACTTATCATAACAACTTTAACATGGAATACAACAAAATTATTAACAACTTACTTAACATGCTTCTAAAATTCCATGGCTTTTAAAACTGCACTGTATAACCTGGGGCAACATAAGAAAGGGGTGAGAAATAAATCTGAGTAAGGGAAAAAAATAAGAAGAAGAAGATAATACATGTTATACAGTAGGCATATCAATTTTTTATAAAAAAGTAATCTGAATAACAAGGCATGAGATAGCATAATAATCATAAAGGTGACATGGAAAATGTGGCCACAACTTAAAACACTGAATCGTAACCATAAGGAAAGGCTAAAACTACCAAGTAATAATGGTGGACAATGTCTCATAATTTAATATGGTTCACTTCCTATCCCAATATGATGAATCATGAAACTAAACATTACTCAATGTATCAGAGCGCTATCTGGGAACACCCATCATGTTCATTTAATTCTCACTCTTAAGTGTACCATATAGATCATACAACATGGATTAATTAATCATAATAATTTATTCCACGATTAAGGAGTCTGGAATGTATATTTTTAATTCCCTAATAAAAAAATTATATGATCATAAATGTGAACAATCTATATAGGAAATAGGTATAGTATTCACCACAAAATTGTTTTGGAATAGAATATCGTGGTGAAATTTCAGCAGCATAATGGAACCACATAATAATTAATAAAAATGGGTTGATGAGAGAGAAAGGGGTCTTCAAAAACCTAAAAATAATATAGGTATTAATAGGTAAATTTAAAATAACATCCCAACATTATAAATTTTGATATAAAAGGCATAATTTAATGAATAAACTTTAATAGAGAAAAGAATCATACTTATATTTCAGCATGGTGACGGGTGTACATAAAATATCATGGGAGGATTAATGATAGGGGAAGTGTATATAATCATTTATAAATCAAATGGATAATAAGGGTAATATGATATAACATATTCCATATAATAAATTCAATTTAAAAAACATAATAGAAAAACATTTCTTGAATGGAAATGAAAAGAGAGAAATACATTATGAGATTTCGGCATAGTAATGCCTTAGGTAAGGGTAAAATGAGAGATTATAAATGGTATATCATTGAAATAAAATTATTTTTAAATTAATGTAATTATAATAAATGAATTATTTTATAATAAATCGAAATTATAAATACTAATTTCAAAGATATTTCTTGAATTTAAAGAAAGAGAGGAAGGTGAGGATCCCCTACTTGATTGTGTGACTCCAAATGATTGGGAGGGTCTTTTTGATATCATTGGAGCACCTTTTTTGGACTCTAGAAAGTGTATGGAAGAGTATGGACTTGACACAAGGATTTTGAGTGAAGAAAATGGGATCTTGGGTGAGATTATATAGGAAAAGTGGGGGATTTCTTTATTATTTTTGTTTTGGACTCTACAAAATAAAATAAACAAAACCACAAATATTTTCATGGTTTTTGCCAAATTTTTCTTCCAAATTGGAGTGGTTGAAATTATTTTTTATGTTCAATGTCAGAACAAAATAAAATAATTCCCTAGAATACATGGAGGTGAGTCATACTGCTAGAGAAATGATTTTAAAACTATAAAATATATTACATGTTTTGGAGGATTCATAATGGCTTTATAAAATTAATCAAATAAAATAAAAAACAAATAATTGTAAATGGAAAACATTTATTTGGTCATTTTTCCCATTTATAGTAATTATTACAACACTTTTGGGTCATTATGATGTCATAAAACACAAAGTATATTTATATGATGTTTAATTTTTACCCAAAAATTCGATTATCTCTGAAAATTATTAAAAATTCACTATTGGATAATTTCTATGATGTGATTAAAAAAAATATTTATTTTATCTAAATAATTTTATAAATATTTTAATTTTCAATTTTAAGATAATAACCGATATTTATTGAAAATGATGGATTTTTTTAAATTTGCAGTCTTTCAAGCTCTTATGAAAATTACATATGACTTCTTCAAAAATATTTGATAATTATATTTAATAAACATTATTTAATAATAATATTTTATTAAAATATTATCTATTTTAAAAATATATTAATTCATCAAAATATATTTATTAATTGAATTTGAATATTAACCAAAAATACTATTTGTGTTTTATTGAATAAAAATAAATGTCATTTATAAAATAACAATAATAGGAGGAAAATATATTCATTATTCCATAAAAAATAATTTAAATAATAATTTTACTAGGGGATTGTTACATATCCAATTAATACACTATAAAACTCCCTATGAGTATGGTGCATGATTGGTGGACTTTTATGGGGTGGTTCAGTGAAAATAGTTTGGGTTGTGGTCTCGATGAGATTGAACTTATCTCGTAAATGATTTCACTCATGCTTAAGTTGTTGGATCTCATATTGGTATTTCTTAAGAGAAATTTCCAAAAATTATATCTCCCTCAAAATCTCTAACAAATGGTATTGATAGGGTATGATCCTACAGGTCGAGGCCATCACTTCTGTTTTCTATGTCAATTGGATTTTTCAAAACCCTGTATTTATACTAATATTGTGATCATTTTACAGTGAATATATTTTCAAGGGTAATGATAAATAACATTATTTTAAATCCAATTGGATATAATAAAACAAAATGTGTTCATGTGTTTTCTATAACTATATTACTTAATATGACATTTAGTTAAAACCAAAAGGGGAATTTTATTTATAACAGTTCAGGTCATTACAATCTTCACCCCTTATGAAATTTCTTCCTTGAAATTTTATTTTTCCCATTATAAAATGGATGAGGGTAACTCTAATTCATAACTTCCTCCAATTCCCATGTTTCTTATATAAAATTATGGTTTCTCCACAACACTTTGACTAAGGGAATTGTCTTATTTCATAGAACTTTTTCTCTACAATCAAATATCTTCATTGGATACTCTTCATAGGAAAGGTCATTCTCCAATAGTACCACCTATGGATTGAGTACATATTATGGGTCTGGTATGTACGTCCTCAAGAGGGATACATGGAATGCATATTGTACTTGAGATAGTTTTGTTGGGAGTTTTAGTCAATAGGTCACCGCTCCGATTCAATAAAGGATCTAAAAAGTGTAGATGAATATTAGACTAAGTTTTCCCTTATTCAAAAAAATCATTAAATTATTCTATAGAGATATATGTAGTAATACCAAGTCTATAATATAATAATATTGTTCTCATTGATAATTGTAATCATAGCTCTTATGTCGACTCTAAGAAGTTGTAATGTTCTGCTGAATGGTCTTATCCTTCTCCACCATTTCCTCAACCAGTTCTGGACCTAGCAGTTTTCATTACCCAACATCATGACATCCTCCATTTAAGTACATAGAAAATTTTTACCACATGTCTTATAGTTTCTATATAGTCCACTCAGATTGGAAATCATTTTGAGTATGGTAGGTCATACCAAATTCTAGCTCAGTGTTTAGAACATGATGGATACTTTTCTAGAACATGGAGGTGAATATAAGATGTTGATCATATAAAATCGATAGTCATGACCCATTTATCCTTAACACTTATATAATTTATATTCATGAAATTTTATCTAGTGATAAGTCCTCTAGAATTATCATAATGTGATTTGTCTTCATAAGATGATCAACAACAACCCATATAGCATTGTTTCCCTTAGATGTCTTCAGAGGTCTTGTGACAAAGTCCATTGTGATGTTATCTCATTTCCATGTTGTTATGGGTAATTTTTTAAATCATTCACTTGTAAATATTTTTTTAGCCTTAACTTTATGGAATATGAGGCACTTATATGTATATTAATTATCTCATTTTTCATATTTTCCCACCAATAGCGCTCATGGAGATCTTGATACATCTTTCTAAATCCTAAGTAAATAGAGAAAGTTGAACTATATGCATCATCTAAAAATTCCTTCTTTAACTCTCAATTTTATGGAACACATAGTCGTGACCCAAATCTCACAAATCATTCTTCATCAATTTTAAATTATAATCATTTCCCATTTCTCATGGCTTCCACCTTCTTCTAAATTTCCACATCATTTATTTGAGCATCCATTATTTTTACCATGAGGGATGGTTGAGAAATAATTTTTGAAAGGATTGATGATTTTCATTCTATTATGATTCCTATGTCCATAATTTTTGAATCTAAAAATATCGGATCCTTCTCAATTTCCATTGATGATAGAATTTCTTGATCCTTTCTACTTAGAATATCAACCACTTTATTTGATTTACCAGGATGGTAGTGGATTGATTAGTCGTAATACTTGATGATATCTAACCATCTTAACTAGAGAATATTAAGTTATATTTATGTGAATATTTATTTTAGGCTCTTTTGATAAGTATATATCTCACACTTCTCTACATATAGATAATGTCACTAGGTTTTTAATACAAGGATCACAACTACCAACTCTAGATCATGTGTGAAATAGTTTTTCTCATGAATTTTAAACTACCTTGAGGTGTAGGTTATAAATTTATCATTTTTCATTAGTACACAACCTAAAAAATTCTTTGAAGCATCTCTATATACCAAAAATATTTCCCTACTTGTTGGGAGTGTGAGAACTAGTACAGTGATAAGACTCTTTTTAGGCTCCATAAAGTTATCCTCGCATTCATTCATCCATAAAAACATCACTTCATTCCTAGTTATCGTGGTTATAAGGCTTGAAAATCATGATAAATTTCTCAAAAATTGACTCTGTAACCTAGTTGAACCAAAGAAACTATGGATGATTGTCACATATTTTGGCCCCGACCATCCTTTAATTGCATCTGTCTTAGAAGGTTACATATATATCCCATTACTTGTGATGATATACCCAAATAAAGAGACTTACTTAAACCCAAACTCACATTTTTAGTACTTTTGTTAATGATTATACTTTCTCAAGTTCTTTAGAACAATTCTCAGATTCTTCTCATGCTCATCCTTGGTTTTAGAGTATATTATAATATCATCTACAAATAAGATCAAAAATTTGTTGAGGTAATTCTCTAAAGACTCTATTCATCATGTCCATGAAGATTTATAGATCATTTTTAAGTCTAAAAGCCATCACTATGAACACATAGTGTTCATACCTTGTACAAAAAATAGTATTGGTGATATCTTCCTTCTTCAACCTTACTTGATAATATCCCAACCGAAGACCCAACATAGATAAGTATTGTGCTCAATTTATCTGATCGAACAAGTCATAAATCTATGGAATATAATACTTGTTCTTTTTAATGATCTTGTTGAGGTCATGAAAATCAATGTGAAGGTGCATTGATAATTCCTTCTTCTAAACAATGAGGACTAGTTCACCCCATGGTGAAGCACGTGGGAGAATGAACCCTTTATTCAGATTCTCCTATAGTAGTTTTTTATCTTCTAAAGTTATAAAACAACCATTATATATAGATTATTGGATATTGGTAACTCCCCAGGTATAAGGTTGATTAAAAATTCAACCTCATGGCTAGGAGGAATACCAAGAAATTCTTTAGGAAACACATCAGCATATTCCCTCACAATTGGAGTGTCTTCAAGGATGGTTCGTTTATTAGACACAATAATTTGATCTAGATAAAATTTCTCGTAGGGAAGTAATATAAATTCTTGAGATGTTAGTGGTAGATAATATTCATCCCCCTCTTTGTACTTGTTCTAAATCAGGAGTCGATTTGCAATACGAAGAGTGATTTCCTTCAGACAGCAATTTATGTTGGCTCTAAATTTGGAAACTCAATACATGACCATAATTACATCAAATTCCACCAAAGGGGGTATTAAAAGGTTAAATGGGAATTTTAGACAACAAATTTTGATAGGGGAGGAGTTTTATACTTGGGATGAAATAATTTCCTCATTTTATATTTTCATAGACATCCCTACTTCAATGATTTGTGGTGGTGTTTGAATAATTCTAATAAAATTTTGTGATATTAAGAAATGTGTAGAGTAAGAATCAAAAAATTTGTTCACTATTATTGAATAAATAACTAACGATCCAGTCACGACTTCGTTTTCCAGATCCACTTTGACAGTAGTGATGGAAAAAACTCACCCTTTCTACCTGGGACGTTGTGGGTTTCCTTTGAAACCCCTTGGATTCGGGAATTGGTTTGCAATGTTCCCTAGTTCCATGCATTGGAATAAATGAATAATGCAATGAAGGTTGACTAGATTAGTACTTTCCTCTATTGCATTAGTGCATTTCTCCTATTAGAAATTGATAGCTAGGTGTTCTTCCATCCTGAAACAAAATAATTTCTTCGTTCCCCTTATAAAATTTCTGAGGTGCTTCTTCCCACACTTTTGATAAGTGGGATGTAGAAATTTTGTGGCGTCATTATATTTATCCATCGGAATTCTATAATTAAACTCCACCTTTTTCTTCTTATCCCTATGATTCCCTTAGAATAAATTGATATCTATTTTAACATTCATGGAAAATCAGAAAATTTATTTATAGCTATCAATATTACGGATTGCCATAGATTTTCATAGATTTGGTTTTATCCCACCAAAGAAGTGGTCAATCTTGCATTCAGGGGTAACGATAAGGACAAATGTGTATCATGCATTTCTTGTAATGTTTTTCTCATAAACCATGAAAGATACATCATCTATTTTCATGAATTCAGGGAAATACCTTTCCATTTTAAGATGAATGGTGTGTGGAAAATATTTATCGAAAACAAAATCTAGAATTCTATCCACTACATCACTTAAATATATTTTTTAGTCTTTGTGTTTTTTTATCAATTCCCACCACTAATCGTCTTCTCCATACAACAATAAAAATCATGTAGAACCTTCTCTTTCTTAGAAAATTGAAGGATGGATAAGATGTTATTTATGGAGTTCATCCATTATGCATTGATTAAGGGATCAAATAATCCATTAAAAATATGAGGCCTTTATTGCATGAAGATCTCGATTGTGGATTGTTCTCTCTTAGGGGGTTTGGGTGCTCCTCCTAATCTAGGTTTCTATTTAGAACTTGAGACAACTAAGAGGGTATCATGGAAAAGTTTGAGATTCCTTCTTCCATCATATTGGGCATCTCGTTAGGGAATTCATTTCATTTCCCATCACATTGATTATTTAGCCAAATTATCATATTTCTAGCCATTGGATAGAATAAAGCGAAAATTAGGAATGGTTATTTTAATAAATTAAACACATAAAGGGGAATCCAATGAAATTAAATGGATAACATTAAAATTATATTTATCTCCTTAACTTATGAGTTTTTAGGTTTTAATCTATGTTATCCATGATCTATTTTTATATAATATTATTATGGGAAATTTTTGTTCCCTTAATAATGGTTCATGATGAGATTATAAATTTTTCAAAGCATATCCCCCGAGAGTGTCAAACCTGATGCACTGTAAGGATCATTTTCATGTACTAGGTTACCCTTAGTCAGGCCCGGAACACCTTTTTGGAGTTTTTACCCTTGGGTACATCTCTCCTAGAACAAAGTCCACTTGTATTATACAAAAATGGTTGTATTTTATTGATAAACCACTTAATCTATACTTACGAAAATTTAGGTATGTTTTATTATACTTATTATTATCCTTAAGGCATTGTCTAGGGATTTCTAATCCTAATCCCAAAAATAATTAAACTTTTTCTCTGATACCAACTATAACAACCCAACTATTTATTACACATTAATAATTGATTTATTACATAAAATTACACATAATACAACCCAAAATATCTATAATTATTATGTATATGGTAATTAGGTACATATCATAATAAAATGAACATGGGATATGACAAAATTATTAAAAACTTCTTTAACTTGCTTATAAACTTCCATGACATTTAAAATTGTATGGGATAACTAGGAGACAACATAAGAAATGGGTGAGCTAGAAATCCTAGTAAGGGAATAAACAACACAAAACATGAACAAGGTAATATGTGTTAGATAATAGGAATATCAATAGATCATAAAAAGTAACATAAATAATAATGCATGATATAACATGATAATCCTAAAGGAAACATGGAAAATGTGGAAACAAATTAAAACATTGAATCATAAACATAATTCATGGCTACGCATTTCAAGAAATAATGGTAGATAAAGTATCATAAAGGAATTAGGATTAATCCCTATCCCAACATGATGTATCATATTACTAAATATTACCCAGTGCATTTGATCTCTATCTAGGTGAACCCATCATATTCATTTCATACTCATGCTTAAGTGGGACACATAGATCTTATAACATGGATTCATTCATAATAAAAATTTATTCCATGATTAAGGTCTATGGAATAAATATTTTTAATTCCCAAATAAAAAATTATATGAGCATAAATGTGAACTCCCTTGATAGGAAATGGGTATGGTATTCACCACATAATTGTCTTGCCATGGAAGATCGTGGTGAAATTTCGGCAGCAGAATGATGTCACATAAAGATTCATAAAAATGGGTTGATGAGAGAGAAAGGGGTATCTCATAAAATAAAAATAAAATGGTATGTAATAGAGACATGTAGAAATAATATCCAAACATTATAAATTTTGAAATAGAATACATAAGGGAATGAAGAAACTTGAATAGAGAAAAGAATCATAATTATATTTCAGTATTGTAACGGGTGCACATAAAAGATCATGGGAGGATTAATGGGATGGAAAGGGGATCTAATAATTTATAAATTAAATGGAAATTAATTTTAATATAGAATATTATATTCCAAAATAATAAAATTTAATTTAATAAATATAACATAAAAAGTTTTTTTGAATGGAAATGCGAAGAGAGAAATACCTTACAAAATTTCAATATAGTAACGACTTAGGTATGGGAAAAAATGATAGAGTATAAATAGTCTCAAATTCAAATAAAATTAATTATATAGTAATTTAATGATAATAAATTAATTAAAATATAACCAATAAAAATTATAAAGACTAATTTCAAATATGTTTCTTGAATTGAAAGAAAGAGAGGAAGGTGAGGATCCCTTACATGAGTGTGTGACTCCAAATGTTTGTGAGGGGATTCATGAGAGCTTTGGTAAACCTTGGGAGGAATCTAGAGAGTAGAGGTAAGAATATATAAGTGATCCAATATTTTTTAGTGAATAGAAATGGGATCTTGGGTTAGTTTATATAGGATAAGAGGGGGATTTTTTTATTATTTTGGTTTTAGACTCTACATAATAAAATAACTAAACCCACAAACCATACCATGGTTATTTCCCCTAGTTTCTACCAAATATGAGTGGTTTAAATTTTTATATTAGAAAAAGGGACTAAATAAAATAAATAATTCCCTTTCATATGTGGAGGTGAGTCATACTACAAGAGAAATGATTTTAAAGCCTTAAAATATATTACATGTTTTGGAGGATTAATAATGGATTTATAAAATAAATCAATTAAACATAAAATAAAATTATTATAAAGGAAAACATTTATTTAGTTGCATATCCCATTTATAGTAAATATTACATAACTCTTGGGTCATTATGATGTCATAAATCATAAAGTATATTTATACGATTTTTAATTTTTACCTAAAAATTCGATTATCTCAGAAAATTATGAAAATTTTATTATCGGATAATTTTGACTTTATGATTAATAAATAATATTTATTTTATCTAAATATTTTTCTAAATATTTTATTTTCACTTTTCATATAATAGCCAATATTTATTGAAAATGGATGGTTTTTTTGACAATAATAGTTTTTCAATCCCTTATAAAAAATACATTTAACTTTATAAAAATTATATCATCATTCATATTTAATAAAAAAATATTTAATAATAATATTTTATTAAAATATTATTTATTTAAAAATACATTAATTCATCAAAATATATTTCTTAATTGAATTTTAATATTAACCAAAAATACTATTTTTGTTTTATTGAATCAAAATAAAAATCATTTATAAAGTCAAAATAATATGATGGAAATATATTCATTATTCTATAAAAAATAACATACATGATCATGTTTCTAGAGCCTCATTTTATATCTCTTAAATACACCAGAAAATTCCCTAAGAGTAAGGTTCACGATGGTGGGACTTTTCATGAGGTGGTTCGGCGAACATAGTTTGGGTCGTGATCTCATTGAGCTTTAAATTGTCCCATAAATGGTTTTGTTAAAGCTTAATTTGTTGGATCTCATCTTAGGATTGGTCAGGGGAAAATCCTAAAAATTATATCTCCATCATAATCTCTGATAAATTAGCTTTATAGGGTACGATCCTACTGGTTGAGTCCAACACTTTCTTTGTTTGTGTCAATTGGATTTGTTAAAAACTTATTTTTATACTAATCATGTGATTACTATTCAATACCTATATTATCTAATGTAATGTTGGATAACGGTATTTTTAATCAAATTGGATATAATAAAACAAAATAACTGCAAGTGTTTTCTATAACCATATTACTTAATAAGACAATTAATTAAAACAAAATGGGGAATTTTGGGTTTGGTCATTACATAAATGATTTACATAAGGTAGATAATCATGCTCTAATGCATGGTCATAGTGGGGAACTATTCTGATGTTTTCCCTAAATAGTTATTTGGCCTTCCTCTAGACTGAGAGGTTGAGTTCTTAATAGAAATTTTACCCAAATATCATTCCATATCCAAGACTCTATAAAAATATACCACATTAAGATGGAAAAAATAAAAAATCATTTAAAAGAATATATGGAAAAGGTTTGTGTATACCCTAGTTCTTTACTCTGAGGTGAAATCATGCTCTGTGTCAAAAGGAATAATGGGCCAATTATCCTCTATATTGATTATCAGGATCTTAACAAAATCATGATAAATAATAAGTATCATCTTCCACATATTCATGACTTTTTTGGTCAACTGCTTTGGGACTAGTATTTATATAAGGGGAAATTATATCTGTATATCTCCAATTTTATTTGAAGATGAAAGATATTCACAGGGCCTCGTTTTAAAAAAGATATGGATACTATAAGTTTTAATGATTCATATTGTACTCACTAATTATCAAACAATCTTCATGGGTGGGATGAATAGATTCTTTACAGAATATCTTGAAAAAATTTTGTTATATTCATAGATGATATTCTCGTATACTCTAAAAGCAAGAATCATCACTAGGATAAGAAGAATACTGTGATATGTTATTTTTTAAAGGAGATTATCTATGAAATTTAGAGTAAATATGAGTTCTGGATAGAGTAAGTATCATTTGTGAGTCTTGTTATCAGAATCAAAGTGTTATTTATGGACCCATCTAAAGTAATTAAAGGTAAGTAGTTTTCAATACCAATATATGAAATGTAGATCCATACTTTAATTGTATTAGGAGTGTATTAATGATGATTTTTTAAAAATTTATCCTTATTTAAAAACCTGAAAATCAAGATAACATCGAGGGGGTAAGGATTTTATATACTAATGACCATAAAGGAAACTTCATGAAGTTTAAAATGTGGTTTATCACTGTAATAGTCCCCATACTTCCCTTGAGTGGAAAAATATTTGTAGTATATTGAGATTCTTAAAAAAGGTCATCGGGATATCTACTTATGAAAATTGACTAAGTAGTTTCCAATGAATCAAGGTATTAGAATATTCATGAGTATAATTATACAACAAATGATCAGTAGTTGGCTATAGTGATCTTCTCCTTATGGATTTTCAGCATTATATTTATGGGGAGAAGTTTGAAATATATAAAAATAATAAAAACCTCAATGATATATTCACACAGTAGGAGATTAATATTCACTAGTGATGATTTTTAATGATTATCAAGTAAAATGATTCTTTAATACACTAAAATAAAAGGAAGGTGAATAATTTGGATTATTCTCTAAGTATAAATGATCCTAAAAAAGTTTTATGATGAGATTTAAGAAGGTTCCAATCTTCTTACACTTTTAATGGATGGACATCTGATTCCTAAATGAATTAAAATCATCATTCCATTGTCTAATGAGTCCTCAACCATACCTTATGGAGATGATAAAGGATTCTCAAAGGGACGATATGGAAATTTATAATAATGGGTAATCTATAAGAAAAAGTAAATCCTTGGATTTCAAAATTGATGAAGACAGAATTTTATTATTTAGTTCAAAAATACGTGTACCATCAAATCCTGAGATAAAAAAGGTAATATTGATTTATCCATATTGATCAACTTTATACTTACACCCTGGTAGCATGATGATGAGTCTTGATCATTGATAGAACTATTGTTGGGACAATATGGAGAAGAATATTATAGAATATACATCAATGTTCTTATTATTTCAGCAAGTGAATGCTGGAAGGAAAAAAAGTGAAAGGGGATGATGAATCCATTGCCAATACCAATATGGAATCGGGAAAACATCACCGTGGAAATTATCACTGGTCCTCCAAAAACATTAATATTAAATAATGCTATATGGGTTGTGGTTTATATCCTTATAATTGTTAGGTCGGAAAGACTATAATGATGACACAAGTGGGGGTGAATTGTGTCCTTTTCAAAATTTTATGATTCTGTTGATTCACATAAATGAAAGATAATAAATGTTAGTGCTTTTGTAATAGAGTATATGTAGTGGATATGAACATAGAAAAAATCACAACAAATTATAGCAGTTCAGGGCCCAAAGATCCCCTAATCCACTCCACTAATCACCCTCTTTACAATCTTGGTGAATTTCACTAGTAAGGTTCTCATAACATAAGACTGATCTAAAATTGAGCGTAGGAAGTTTTCACCCTTACAAATAAAGGCTTATAAAATAGAGCCTTATGGATATTTTATAGGAAACCGATAAGACAATAGCTTAGTGTGAGAAGCTGACACTCCATCATGACTGAATACGAGCAGCTGAAACTCAAGATAGATAAGATATAGTTTTATGAGAAATAGTTATAGATCTTATTCGCAGTAGCATGAAACTGACAGAAGAAGGATCATAGACTTCAGAAGAAAACAATCTTTGAAATATATTTGAAGAGATCAAGTTTCACAAGACATCTTCAATTTTAAGAACATCAATAAAAATAGAGCATTGTATTTCCAAATTTGAACATGTATATCTCCAAAATGTAGTCCTTGTTTCTAATATTATTGATCACTGTAGTACTGAAGAACAACTTTAACAAGAAAAATTATACAAATAGTATTTACAAAGATATCTGAGAAGTATTCAAAAATATGGGGATTTTATAGTTGATACTTAGAGAGATATATAGTGATAAATATCCAGAATAGTTTCATATCTACAAAATATTCCTGATAAAATGAGTTAATTCAAATTCAAAAAATAGAGCTCAGAGTAGTCGTAACTTCCCTTAAGAATAGGAGAGAAAATATCCGCTGTAAAAGTCTCCTTAAATAATTTAATAAGAACTTTCAGTCATTCAAAATCAATCTTTAAACAACCCTAACATTCTACAAATATTGTTGCAAAAAAAACATCGATAAAGATGTAAATTCAAATATCCAACGTTGAAAAGTCAAACATTAGGTTCATCCACAAAACAAAAAAATATAAAATGTAGGGTTCAAATTCATAATGTAGGGTTGATGATCCATACATTTATCCATGTCAGTATAGATATCTGAATGTAACATTGATTATCCAAACATTCAAATTTCCCAAACATAAGGTTGACAATGTAAGGTTTATTACAAAAGTAAGTTTGATGATCCATACATTTGAAAATTTAGATACTTACGTAGGGTTCTTTAACCATACTTTTTCATTTTGAAAAATGTAAGGTTCTTATACAAACATAATGTTCCTTAAACATAATTTTCTTCAAACATAAGGATGATTAACTATACGCATTGATCCTTTAATATAAACATAAGGTTTTTTCCATATGTTACTTTATTCGATGTATTGAATGAATAGTATTTCTAGTAAACGACAAAAAATGAATAGTGTTTCCAGAATACACTTAAGAGCATTATGAGTGCTTTAAAAAATATTTCTCACAAATAAATAGTTGAATATTATTTCAAGATAAGAATTTTAAAGAATATAAATTTCTTGAAATACAATCAAAATAAAATCATTAGTAAAACAAACAATGGTATTTGTGAGAATCAAAATCAATAATATTTATATAGTATTGTTGAGACAATATATGCCCAACAATATACCCTTTTTGATTATCAAAAAACCTATAAATTAAAAATATAATCCTAGAAATATAATTTAAAATTTCGTAAATGTTAAATGAAAATAAATTTCATTTGACATAATTATTTCAATAAAGAAGAAATATTTGAATTTCTCCTCCAAATTTAAATGTCAAATAAATGTTGTGTTATCAAAATTTCTCCCCCTTTTGTGATATCACAAATAAATTATAGAAACAGATTAAAAAAATTTAATTTTGATAATAATGATAAGTGAATGTTATAAGTAACTGTAATGAATAAAGAGAATTGGATTTTTGACTATCAGTCAAAAATAAAAAAGCAGATAAAATAATGAAATATAATATATAGAAAATAAACAAGTTCATTAATCAATAAAGACAGTAATAAAATAAAATTTATGACTAAGAAATGAAAATTTTCATTATCGGGGTTCATGGTAGGAAAAAAAGAGGCTAATGATTGGATGGATTTGAATTTTGAATGGATTCAAACATCTCCTTCAGCTCATCCATCTATAATATTATCTTTTTCATCAAACTACATCCTAGTTGAATTATCAACATCTAGGAGTCATTATTGACATGTATATTCTCTACTATATTGACCTTCAGAAACTCATGAAGACTTTCCTCTTGCTTCATAAACATCTCCAATGTTTCTGAAAACTGACTCAACATCAATCTAATGCTAGGATCTCTTTGAGTTAAATGATGCACCAAAAATTTCTGATTTTCTAATAAAACTGATAAAGGTTCATTATTGCATTGAAGGCTCTGAAGATGATCATTCATGTCTACCATAACAGATGTAATGGCCTGAAATATTCTAATCAAATCTGAACTTGTAGCAGAGGTAGGAGTAGATGTGCGGGCCTGATTTACTGAACCTTTTACTGATTCAAACTGACTTCCCAAGTATCACTTTAAATATGTAAAATCTATCTTCTAAATATATTTATATATTATCTTCCTAATCTCATTTAAAATGTCTCTCTTTATGGCATAAACATCCCTTCTAGAAACAGTATTCTCATTAAGTTTCAGAATATTTTTCATTGAAATTTCAAGCTCCTGTTGCAGAGTGGCATTCTCTTCCTGAGACTTGTTGAATTTAATCACAATTTTTTCAACTTGATGAGATAATTAATTAGATGTCCCCTCATCTAAATTCATATCCTGATTTTCACCATCAGTAGGAAAATGATCTACCACTATTTTAATTACTGATTCTTTACAAGAAAAAGACTAATTATCTAAAACTTCAGTCTGAGCACCAGAAATATGATCTTACTGTCCCACAGTCTGATCTAAAATTGAGGGTTAAATTTATATAACTGATTCTTGTAAAATATGTTGTTTTTTTGAATAAATCCTTATTTGGTAACCTCTTCTCTGACAATCTTTGATTGAAAATTTTCATTTTGAGTATTCATTTCATGAAAATTTTCTACCAGAATTATCTCTTGTACCTATTCATTCATCATAGGTACAATAGAAATCTCTCTAGCTTGACTCTCCCCTAGAATTTCCTCTTCAATGATAGTTTCTTCCAAATTCACTGAGCATGTTTCTTCTTCAGAATCCATCATTTTCTCTTCAACTTGAGGAGAATTCATGTTTCTTGGTTTTGTAACAAGTCCCTCTTAACTCTATTATTCCTCTTCTTCTATGTTAAATATAAAACTCCTCTAAGTCGGTTGAGAAACTTCATTTGTTCATGATTCAGCTACACCCTCCTTTCAAACACCTGCTTTCTCCCCCTAAGCAAAATCTCATGAGCTCTATTCTTCCTTAGCTCCAACTGAAAAAATCTTTCTTTTTATTGTGCTCTAGAATAATCCAAGCTTTCTTAACATTTTAGTATTCAAAATATTACTGTAATTACATTTGACTCTTGTGTCAACTAGTCTGATCATGTCCTTCTTAAATAAACTCCTTGAAATTATTCGTCTATATGGATAGAAATATATTTTTGCATCTAGTGAACAGCAATAATGAAGATACTGAAATAAATATCATAAAAAATTCAATTTGATATCACTTAAAAAAATAAACATGATAAACATTTATGGGTAAAGGATTTTCTCCATCTAATCCATTCTTGGCGCTATGCTTTTCTGAATAAACTTCACAAAATCTTATGGTCAGCCTCTAAATCCTTAACAAAGATCTTTTTGATGTGTGTCAAGTTGAAGAGAAAATACATAATGTCTTTAGAAGAATATTCCTTATCACCAATCAATCTAATATTGAAATAGAAAACTCCTTCATGTGGTTAGTTAAAAATTTTTGCAACCTCAGTAGAAGAAATAGAGAAATACCTATCTTCGATACTATCAAAAATCATATCCTCTGAATATTTGAAAATAAATTGCACACTCTTATAAAAATAGTTCAGCTCTACCTCATAATGAAATTCTAAGATGATTTCATTGAAAGATGTCTCGAGTTCTTGAAATTCCAATACTTGTTTCAGGAGTAAGTTTGTCTGATATAGCTAATCAAGATCAACCACTTTTCAATGAATAATTTTTCTACCTATAAATATTTGTCATTTTGGGTCACTTGCTTCTCCTTCTTAAACTCTCTTGGTTTTCTTCATTTCTAAAGATTTTGAAATATGAGGTTTTCGGCTTCTAGGGTTTGGAAGGACTAATGGATATTGAGGGTTAGGAAAAATGATTTTTGGATAAAAAAGGGTTTAGAAGATAAAGGGTTTCTGAAAAATAACACATGTCTTACATTCTCATGTCGTAGAGTAATTATGGCAAAAAAATTAATAATTACGCATTGTAACTAAATTTAAGATAACATAGATTAACTAAAATACCATAAGATAAAAATAAGAAAAGAAAATAGAAATAAATTAGTTGTAAAATAAATTAAAATAAAATAATAGTAAATAAAATAAAATAATTAAAAATTAAATAAACCTAAATCCCCTTAATAAAATCAAAACAAGACGTGGGAAGTGGTTTAGTAAAAATATTAGCTAATTAATATTTAGTGTTAACAAATTTTAAAGATATATCCTTTTTAAGAACATGATATCTTAGAAAATGATGTCTAATATCAATATTATTAGTTCTAGAATTACTTATTGGATTCTTTGAAATTTTTATTGCACTTGTATTATCACATAAAATAAGTTTATTATCAAAATAAAGTCCGAAGTCTATTAGAGTTTTTTTCATCCACACCACTTGTGCACAAAAACTGTCAGCAGATACATACTTTACTTCGGCTATTGATAGTGCAATCGAGTGTTATTTCTTAATTGACCATGGCACTAACAATTTTCCTAAAAAGTGAAAGGTTCCTGAAGTGATTTTTCTATATAATCTACGCCCTCTAAAATCTGCATCTGAATATGAAAATAAATTAAAATCAGAATTTTTTGGGTAAAGAATATATTGAACAATTGTTCCTTTTAAATATCTAAACCTCCTTTTATAGAAACAAGATGATATTATTTTGTATTTTATTGAAATCTAGAACAAAGGAATACTGAAAACATAATATCAGATCTTCTGTTAGTAAGATATAGTAAACTTCCAATCAAACCTCTATATAACTTGTTATCTACTGGTTTTCCAACTTCATCCAAATCAAGTTTAATATTCGTACACATGGGAATTGAATATGTCTTACTGTTTTCTAGACCAAACTTTTTCAATAAATCATTAATGTATTTACTTTGATTTAATACATTTCCATAATCTTTTTGATAAATTTTAAGTCCTAAAAAGAAATTTAATTCTCCCATCATTCTCATTTCAAATTATTTTTTCATAAGTTCTGAAAAATCATTACAAATTTTTTTATTTGTTGATCCAAAAATAACATCATCATCATAGATTTGAACATATAATAAATTAGAAAAAACTATTTTCTTAAATAGGGTTGGGTATGTTAAACCAAAAGTACAACCATTTTTATAATAAATGAACTTAATATTTCATACCAAGCTCTAGGTGCTTGTTTATGGCCATATAGATCATTAGTATGTTTAAAAACAAAATTTGGTTTTTGAGAATTTTCAAAACTAGGAGGTTTCTCAACATAAACTTCCTCCATTAAATATTCATTTAAAAAGGAATATTTTACATCCATATGATATAATTAAAAATTCATATGATATTTATATGCCAAAATAATTCTAATTTTTTCTATTCTAGTTACAGGAGTAAAGGTTTCATAATAATATATACCTTTTTCTTGATTATAACCTTTGGATACTAGTCTAGATTTGTTTCTAGTTATAATACCTTGATCGTCTTGTTTATTCCTAAATACCCATTTAGTTCCTATAACTGGATAATTCGATGGTCTTTCCACTAATTTCCATACTTTGTTTCTTTTAAACTGATTTATCTCTTCTTGCATTACTAACATCCAACTTTCATCTTCTAAGGCCTCTTCAAAAGATTTATGTTCTAGATGAGATAGTAAAGAATAAAATTCAACTAGGTTTCCTATACTTCTTCTAGTTTTTATTCCTATGTCTAGATCTCCTATAACAGTTTCTAAAGGGTAATTCTTTAGGATTCTAGACTGTCTAGGCAGAGCACTTTTAGGTTCATCAGTATCATGTTCTTCTGAACTAGACTTAATTTTATTCATATTTTCAAAATCATTATTCAAGTTATCAAGTCTCATGTTGTTAGAAGAATCATAAGCTTCATCTATTTGATTTTTCTCTTTATTAAAAGTATCAATTTCATCAAACTTCACACAAAATGATTCTTTAGCAATCCTTGACATTATATTAAATACTCTATAAGCTTTAGAAGTTTCATAATATCCTAATAATATTACATCATCAGATTTTGGATCAAATGTTCCAATATTATCCTTGGTGTTCAGGATATATACCTTGCATCCAAAAACATTAAAGTACTTTACATTAGGCTTTCTGTAATTCCAAAGTTCATAAGGAGTCTTTTTAAAAATTGGTCAAATTAAAACTCTATTTATAATATAGCATGTTGTTCTTATAGTTTATGCCCAAAATTAGGTTGGAATTCTATATTCATTTAGCAGAGTTCTAGCCATTTATAGAATAGTTCTGTTTCTTCTTCTAGAAATTCCATTTTGTTGAGGTTTTCTTGGTGTAGAGAAGGTGTGTTTAATACCCATGTTTGAGGAAAAATAATTAAATTATTGATTTTCAAACTCTCCACCATGATCACTTCTTAATTAAATTATCTTAAAACCTTTTTCATTTTCAATACTTTTATAAAAACATTCAAAAAAAATAAAAAGATTCATTTTTGAGTTTTAGAAAATATACCCAAGTAAATATAGAATAATCATCAACTAAAACATATACATATAATTTACCATCTAAACTTAATATTCTAGATGGTCCAAAAATCCATATGAATAAGTTCTAGGGGTTTTGAAGTAGGAATTTTGTAAATAGATTTGAAGGAAGATTTGTGTTTCTTAACAATCTGACATGAATCACAGAATCTATCACTATCAAATTTGAGACTAGGTAAATATGAAACTAATTGTTTCTTAGATAACTTTTGTAAAGAAAAAATATTAAAATGGCCAAGTCTTATGTGCTAGATCAATGACTCATTTATCTTATAAGTTAAATAGTTCACTTTCTATTTATACAAGGAATTTAAATCCAAAGTATAGACATTATCTGTTCTGGGTGCTCAAAATTTAAACAAATTATCTTTAAAAATAGAACATGAATTATTAGAAAAATCAATACAGTATCTATCATCACAAAGTTGAGATATACTTATCAGATTGTGATTCAATCCTTGTACATAGAGTACTCTATTAATTGAGACAGTATCTAGATCTCCAACTGTTCTGAGTCCAATAATTTTCCCTTTGACATTGTCATTAAAGGTGACTAGGCCTCCATCTATTTTAGTTAAAGTATAGAAATTTGAGGAATTTCCACTCATATGTCTTGAAAAACCATTGTCCATATACCATATATCTTTTCCTCTTTTTTGTCATGTTACCTATATAGTCAAATTCAACAAAAATTCGTTTTGGTACCCATATATTTTTGGGTCCAATAATGTTAGATATTAAAGACTTAGGAATCTAAAAAGATTTATTTTGATCAACACTGTTATAATTAAAACTAGATAAATATTTTGAATAATGAACATGTTTGACACAACATAATTGAGGTTTTCTTAAATATCATTCATTATCATAATGTCCATTAATACCAAAATAAAAACATTTAAAAGTAGAAATGATTTTGTTGTTAGAACCAGGAATAAAATAATTTTTGTACAGTTTTGGTTTTTCACCCTTACTGCCAATACCAAAATTTTTATTTTTAACAACATTTTTTCCAATAATTTCATTCAGTTTATTTTCTACTTTTGTGAAAATAAGAGCAGTAGATTTATTGGTTTCTACTTATTCTTGTAGAGTCTTAATCTTACTTTCATGAGAAACACAACTGGTAGTAGTTGAATTAATTTTTCAACAATCACTTGATGCTATTTTAGTAATGTATCTCTTTCACCTATAATAGAATTATGAATGTTTCTTAAAGATTTATGTTTCTTTAATATGGAGTCATATCTTTCTTATGTCATAGTATAGTAGGCATATATTTTATCATTTGAGTAACTAGATTCAAAATCAAATTAATACACTACCAAAAAAGTGGGTTTCTACAGCGCCACCCTTTATCAGCGCTAAAAAAAAGCGCTGATAAAGGGGACCCCTTTATCAGTACTTTTTTTTAGTACCGCTGATAAAGGGGGGGCTTTATCGGAACTTTTTCCTAGCACTGATAAATTTTATATTTCAAAAAAAATCATGAAAAATAATATAATGTTATATAAGTATATTTATATTGATATAAATATAATATATATTTTTCAAATATGTTTTAGATAAGTATAAATAGACTATTGCATTTAATATATAAGAAATTTAGTGAAAATTGAATTAAAATATTTTAAAAAATATTATTAATTAATAATTTTCTAATTATCATCGATTAATAATCATTTAATAATAATTTTAAGACACAAAAAATCAAAAAAATTAATGAAAGATCTAAAATAAGTTGAAAATGTAACTCATACTTCAAACAACCATAACTTTTGATATGGGTGTCCGTTTGAGGTCTAAAACATATGAAATTTAATATTGCAATGAGATCTAAGTGCTAGAGACCCAAGGTAACCTTTTGTCACATTTTTTAAGGCCCAAAAAGGCCTAGAAGGCCTCCAAAACTGAGTTTTTAATCGGGATACCCTGATTTTTTAACATTGAAATAGGTATATCTTCTAATCAGGATGTCTTCCAGGCCTGTACCATATATAATATTGATGATTGTTTTATTTTCTTCAATTTGACTAGTTTTAGAGTTGAAACGGACTTCTGGATTAGAAGTTGTGGTTGTTTTAACATTCTATGGCTTTTCAAATACACATATATATGTATTTATTCGTATATATATCTATGTGTGTGTGTTGTATATATGTATGTATTTATTTATTTATTTATTTATAAACACGTAGAAAAAACATATTTTATAAATGTATTTAAAACTAATCTTATAAATATTTATTAATATACAAATAAATATATGGATAAAAATTTATAACTAAAAATATATATAAATAAATATAAATATAAATATAAATTAATATAAGAATAAATATATATATATATACTAATATATGAATAAATATATATGTATTAATATAACTAAATATATTTATATTAATATGAATCTATATTAATATATGAATAAATATAACTATATATATATATATTAATATATGAATAAATATATTTTTATTAATATAACTAAATATATTTATATTAATATGAATCTATATTAATATACGAATAAATATAACTATATATATATTAATATAGGAATATAAATATATATTAATAAAGGAATAAATATATATATATATATTAATATATGAATAAATATATATGTATTAATATAACTAAATATATTTATATTAATATGAATCTATATTAATATATGAATAAATATAACTGTATATATACTTATATACAAATAAATATATATATCATTAAATATAGAAAAAAAACTAAATATCTTAGTGGTAAAGGTGCAGGAGCGCAAGGGGGGAGGTCTCGAGTTCAAGTTCAGGTGGAAGCGGGGAGGGGCATGTAGGCATGTGGGGGATGCACGGGAAAGGGCAACGTGTGGTAGAGTGGGAGGGGGACACATAGCACTGATAAAGGGGGGGTTCAAGCACTGTTAAAATCTCCCCCCGCATTATATATTATTTTTTATTTTTTATTTTTTTATTTTTTTTTTTTGACTTTTATCAGTGCTTTTTTTAGTGCTAATAAAAGACACCTTTTATCAGTGCTTTTTTAGCACTGATAAAAGGGGCCTTTATCAATGATTTTCTGAGTGCTGATAAAAGGGACCCCCCTTTATCTTCGCCTCGATTAATAGCACTTTTTTAGCACTGTTAATGCATATTTCTAGTGCTGATAAAGACCATATTTTTAGTAGTGATAATAGGGTTATACCTTCTCTTCTTCAGCCATAAAACACATATTAGATTTTAGATTCGATTCATCCTTTTCTGAAGCATATATTGATGAGCTGCTGGAGTCTTCAGAAACACTCCACGTAGCATTCATCACTTTTTTCCTTTGTTTTCATAATCTATATTCTTCTGATATTTCTTTTCTATTTTTCTTTTTTCTCCTTTCAATTGGAGACAATCGGGTCTTATATGACCCAATTTTTTTCATTCGTAGCATCTAACTTCCCTTGATTATTTCTCATCATTTATGAAGGGTTTTCTGAATCCTCTCTTCTTCCTATAAAATTTACTAAATTTTCTTGCTAATTGAGACATCTCAATTTCTGAATCAAATGAGTCTGAATTTCTTTCTTCTTGTTTCATTTTTCTGTTCAAATTTTGGGATGTAACTTTTAAATAAGTGTTATCCTTTTTCATTAGTACTTTTTGATCTTCAACTTCATCTTTCATTTCAGCCTCATACATCATTAAAGTTCCAATAAATTATCTCATTTTCAGATTCTTAATAGGTGATGATTGGTAGATTATAGCAAAAATTCCATTCCACTTCGTAGGTAGAACTCTTAGAACTATCAAAGCTTGATCTGGTAGGCTGATAGGCTCACCTAAAGATGTTATATTATTAATAATTTCGGTCAGTATTCCATTAATCTATGTGATTATCTCTCCATAATACATTCTGAACTTATCAAACTTTAATTTCTCTGTCGCATATCTCATTTTTCTAACATTGTTAGTACCTTCATAGGCTACTGTAATTGTCTGACACATTTCATAGGATATTGGGAATTACAATACAAGGTTGAATTCATCTGGTCCATGACCTCAAATAATAGCATTCATTACTTTTGAATTCATATCATACTCATCCTATGTATTAGTAGACCAAGTTTTAGATTTTTCATGAATTATGTAAGGAGTAACAATCTTTGAGTAAACTCTAAATCCAAGATTTTTTAAGTAGATTATCATTCGAGACTTCCAGCATCCATAATTCTCACCATTGAAATATGGAGCACAAACCATTGACATTCCTTCTTTGATATTCTCCATTTCCATCACTAATATAGATCTTATGCCTTTAGCTTGTTATAGCTCTTTTGAAAAATCAACCTCTGATACCAAATTTTATGTCGGAAAGACTATAGCAATGACACAATAGGGGGTTGAATTGTGTCCTTTTCAAATTTTTATGATTATGTTGATTCACATAAAAAGAAGATAATAACTGGTAGTGCTTTTTTAACAGAGTATATGTAGCGGATATGAACAGAGAACAAAGAACAACAATTTATAGTGGTTCGAGGCACAAAGATCCCCTAGTCCACTCCACCAATCACCCTCTCTATAGGCTTGGTGATTTTCACTAGTAAGGTCCTCGTATCATAAGATTGATCCACAAATGAGTGCAGGTGGTTATCACCCTTAAAAATAAAGACTTATAAAACAGATCCTTCTTATTCTTTTATAGGAAACTAATAAAACCATAACTTAGTGTGAGAAGATGACACTCCACCACGACTGAATACGAGCAGCCAAAACTCAAGATAGATAAGATATAGTTCGATGAGAAATAGATATTGCTCACAGTTACAATAGCACGCAACTGAAATAAAGAAGGATATTTGACATCAGAAGAAAATATACTTTGAAATATATTTGATGAGATCTGGTTGCACAAGAGATCTTCATTTTTAAGAACAACAACAAAAACAGAGCATCGTGTTTCCATATTTGAACATGTATATCTCCAAAATGTAGTCCTTATTTCTAAGAATCTTGATCACTTTAGTACTGAAGAAATTCATTCATAGGAAAAATTAAATGAATATTATTTACATAGATATCTGAGAGGTATTCACAAATTTGGGGATTTTATAGATGTTACTTCATCGAGATATATAATGATAAATCTCTAGCACGATCTAAGATATGCAATAGATTCCTAATAAAATGAGTGAATTCAAATTCCAAAAATATAGCTCAAAGTAGTCATAACTTCCCTTAAGAATAGGATAGAAAATATCCACTAAAAAATAATCTTTAAATAATTTAAGACGGTATTTGAATTAGTCGAAATCGATCTTTAAACTGCCCTGACATTCCTCAAAGACTGTTGCAAAAAAAACTATGATAAAGATGTAAATTCAAATTTCTGATGATGAAAAGTCAAACATAATGTTCCTTTACAAAACAAAAAAACAAACATAGGTTTAAACATCATAATGTAGGGTTGATGATTCATATGTTTATCCACATCAACATAGATCTCTAAACATAACATTGGTTATCCATACATTCACTTTTCTCAGAATTAAGGTTGACAATGTAAGGTTGATTACAAAAGTAAGTTTGATGATCCATACATTTGTAAAGTTCCATACATACGTAGGGTTCTTTAACCATACTTTTTCTTTCTAACAAATGTAATATTCTTATCCAAATGTAATGGACCTTAAACATACTTTTTTTCAAACGTAAGTTTGATTAACCATACACGTTGATCCTTCAACCTAAACGTAACGTGTGTTACATATGTTACTTTCTTCGATGTATTGAATGAATAGTATTTCCAGTAAATGAAAAATAGTGAACAGTGTTTCTAGAATATTCTTAAGATCATTCTGAGAACTTTAACAAATATTTCTCACAAATAAATATTTTAATATTATTTCAAGATAATAATTGTAAAGAATACAAATTTCTTGAAATACACTCAAAATAAAATCATTAGTAAATCAAACAAGGGTATTTGTGAGCATCAAAATAAATAATATTTATAGAGTATTTTTGAGACAATACATGCCCAACAATAATGAAATTTCACTTAATTTCAATTTTAGAGGACTCATCACATGGTTATCTTGAAATGATATTCATCAGAGAAGTGGTGATGCAATATGGAACAACACTATTGATATTATCTAATAGATATATAAGATTTACCTCTATGTTATGGTAGAGTCTCCAACATGGTCAATGCACTATGTTAAACATCAATATAGATTGTCACCCCTAAACTAATTTATAGTCTAAGTGGATTGTTTAGACACTTGAGGAGATATTGAGATCACGATCGATGGGCTTCACAGGAGGATGGGATGAGCATCTTCTTTTGGTCATGTACTCAATTAATAACAGTATTTAATCAAGAATCCAAATGGATTCATATGAATCAATTTATTGAGAGATATTTATAACACCTACATGATGGGATGTGTTTATGAACACAATTAGTTGCTATCAAAAATAGTAGATGAAATTATAGAAAAGGTCAGTATCATTCAACAATACATTTAGATAGCTCAAAGATAATAGAATATCTATGTTGAAAAACGTCGATGATACCAAATTTTTGAGGATAGAGGCAATGTTTTCCACCACATATCAATATGGGAAAGAGTCATGAGATTTGGGAGAAAGGGAAAGCTAAGCCTTGTTACATTGTCCCTAGTGAAATTCTTCATCGCATCAGAGCTATGGACTATCGACTAGAACACCAAATATCCATGTGTTATGTACATGACATGTTCCACATGTCCATATTAAGGAAGTACATAACTCATCCATAACATGTACTCAGTCTTGATATGGTACACATGTAAAATGTTATCTCTTTTGATGTGTTTCCGATGAGGATCATGTAATGTAGAGATAAATTTATACTCAACAATACTACTCACATAGTCAGTGTTTTTTGGTAGAACCATAAGTATAAGGAGGTGACTTGGGAACCCGAGAAGGAAATGAATGAGAAGTTCCATCACTAACATTCTTCATAGTATGTATAAAAATTTAATGATGAATTTTTTTAAGAGAGAAAGAATGTAACAACCCAAAGTTGTATCAATGAAATTCAGCTTCTGATTATATTCCTTTTTAATTTTTTGAATACGAACCACATGATAGAACCAAATACAATTTCATATATTAATTTGAACATTAAATTTTAGAGATAAATATATCCATTGTAATTGAAAATAATTAAATGGAATAATAATATAAAATAAGATAACTATAATATTAACAAACCAATTTTCTCAATCCATGAAAATATTCATACTCACACACAACATAGTAGAAAGGAAACAAAATATTAATAATACAGTATTTCCCTTGAAAATTAAAATATATATGAACTTCATTTAAAAAATAATTCAGTGAATAATTAATGAAATGTGTGGTGTTTACAAAATTTAGGAAAACTATATTTCTGTTACAAACCTGGTCGTTGTGATAACAATCTAGCCGTTGAAATAGTAATATAAATTTTTGAATTACTAAACACACCATTAAAATTTTATCCTATTGTTTGAAAGTGTAAAATAATATTTTGGTATAATATAAATGGAATATATGACATATTTAAATTATGATACAAGTATGGAATTACTAATATAATAAATTAGAATGAATGGCTCTTGAGTATGCCCTAAACGCGCCTCCACAAGTTCAAAGAAAATTCAACCATTACGACCTCTTCTCTTGGATCTGATATAGTCACGACCTCATCTAGTTCAGCCTTAGCTCCCTCTTCATATATGCAAGATCAATCGGAATGTTTGGATCCTCCTAGTTTTTCTTCTCCCTGGTCAGAATTCAGTGCTCCAGGATGGCCTTTTCTCAAGGAGGTGCTTCATCAGGTAGGTCCTCTGGTTTCATCTCTTCTACCTGAGCCATCAATCCCTATGGTTCAAGTTAGTCTATTCTTGGTTGAGGTTTCCATGGAGATCATTTTTATATTTGATTCCTTCTATGCTATGATTTCCTTCCATCGGTGGACCCTGGTGGATCATTTTGTATAGTATCGACCTCCACTTCCATGGTTTCAGAAGGGGGTGGACTCTTGGACATTGTCTTCTCTGGCATAGGTTTCAATTCTCAATTGTATAGCATTTACACTTCATTTGGAACTGCCGATTTGGGAAGAAAAGAAAAGAATCAGGATTATTGAAATCCATATCTCCTGTTTGGTGAGGAAAAAATGAAGGAGAGAAATGTGAGCCATGGAAATGGGAAGAAACATATTTCTCTCCCATGCTGGATTTCCTTGTATTTTGAATTATCCCAAAATCGAGATGATTCTGACAGAAATCCTCTGACCGTGGATGTATTTTTTAAATTTTATATTTTATCCTTCTATGTCTATATTAATAGGAGATTCATACCTTCTATTTCCTCACACTTCCCTTTTAATCTAACGTCATTCGGTTCCTCCACTGGTCTAATAGTCCTCTATTGATATTTCTGGCATCGTTCTCCTTTATATTTTTCATCATAATCATGTGATATTAATATTGTAAATAAATTTTTATAAATAATATTACATAAAATAAAATACATTATATAGGAGAAAGATCATTTTTTTGTATAAAATTTTAGTAATATATTTTCAATAGGTTGAACTCCATTATTTTTTAAATTATCAATTATGTGTTAGATTAATCAATTATCAAAAAACAAAAACACATATTATATTGTAATTTTTATGAAATAATTTGATTAATATATTTGTTTATACATGTTAGATGGTTATTAGAATCATGAAAAGTGATATATGAATAGTATAAATAATGATATTGGATTTATATAGTTTATAATAAATTATATAGATTTATTATTAGGTTATATTATAAAATTTATGATTTATACAAGTAAGTAAAAATATTAATAGTTTATATAAATAATTTATTACTAATTTTGAATTAATAATTATTTTTAATTAATAATTTTTAATTAATAATTGTTTTGAATTAGTAATTATTTTGAATTATTAATTTTGAAATAATACTAATTTTGAATTTATAATTTTGATTACCTTGAATTAATATTTTTTAATTAATAAATTACATAAATAATTTTGATTATCTCTAATTAATATTTAAAAATTTTAAAATTTGTATTAATATATGTTCGTAGTTTAATGATTATCGAATTTTGGTGATATAAAAGATAATTATTGACTAAAATCAAAATTATTATTTTTTATTTGGTATAAAAAATGTAATAAAAATACATTTTTTTAAAGGTTATTTTTTCCATTTAACATAAATTGTTGATATTGTGCAGACATGGTGGTAGGTATAGTGTCCATGAGATCTAATATATGGTTGTTTTGGATATTGGGAAAGTATGCCCTTTAATCTTATGTGTATATGTTATTTTTTAACAAATGTTATTTGTGTCATTTTCACCCAAATAGTTTCTTTTCTTTTAAAAATTGTCACCAAACTTGAGGGAGAGAAATGGTAATCATTTCTTTTCTTTTACTAAATCTCACATCCAAACAAAATGGATAGAAATCAAAATCATTTCTTTTCATTTCATTTCTTTTATGATTTAAGAAATCATTTATTTTCTTTTACTAAGACATGACCAAACAAAGTGTCAACGTTATCCTCTCTTCGGAGGAGGATTTTGATAATTCTTGATGTTATAGTTGTAGTTAATTTGGAAAATGTTGATTTAACCTCTTTCGGTGGTCCCTCGACGTTCACTTAGGACAAAACTCCCCGTAGGTGGTGATGTGGATAAATCATGTTGCTCCTCCTCTTCTGTTGCACAATGTTTCATTCATTCACTCTATTAGGAATGTTGTTGGATCATTTCTATGTGCTAATAGTCACACATCTTATTTTCCTGTTGCCTCCATGGATCAGAACTATATCAGAGTTGATTTATCCATGCCTCTCCCATAGCGCATAATTATACGTGTGGGAGATTTCTTTTAGTGGGAAAACATTATATCTTCCCCAGCTCTATTTTTTCGAACTGTCTCCTGAAAGGTCATTCTACCACTTCGTGCTGGAAGAAAAAGTATGCACTATTTTTTCTTCACTTTCATATATGCTAAATGTGATTCCCAGTAAATAGAGGTTTTGTGGCACAACATGGGAACAACAATTCAGATATCACTATGTGGTTTGTAGGTGGAAAATTTAATTTTGTTATGGATGGATCAGAAAAAAGTTATTGGCTCCTTCTCTCGCAAGGCTATCCTAGACATCATTTTATTTTTATCTAAAACTAGACTCTCATACCTAGGATATAAAGGTGACTACTTCACCTGGTGTAACAACTATCTGGGTATGAACTAGAGGTGGATTCACTTAGACTGATGTATTGGGAACATTAATGCAATATCTTCTTTTTTCGATGCGAAGGTAACATATTTGGTAAGATCCCTCTTAGTTCATTCTACCATTTTTGTTACATTGTCATGTAGAATCGATCAAGGGGTCTTTCCTTTTCTCTCAACATTGTACCCTCACCCCAAATTTTCATTATGTAGTGAGAACATCATAGATCAAACCAGTCCAAGGGTGTTTTTGGATGAACCCACATAAAAATATTCTACATATCAAAAGATACCTTCATGAATGGAAAAATATTCAACCATCACATTTATAGTTGTTGGACTCGATCAAAGCTGATGTCAAGCATTTGGAATACTCACTCTTGTAATATTGTAATGAGGAAATTTTCAATGATATTTCCCACAAGAATAATACCATGGAAAAACTCCTACATGATCTAGAATGTATGGCATGTGACCAATCATGGATTAAATGGTTGAATGAAGGATTTTGAAATATTGTGTTCTTCTAAGATTGCATGAAGGAAATGAAGCGGTTCATCAAGTTGAACATTATTTTGGAGGACGTATCTCTCACAGAAGATCATGATGTGCTGGGGAACTTATTTAATCTTCATAATAAATCACTTCTTATAGGTTTGAATCAGTGCATAAAAGCAGGCTACCCTAGGGGAATCAATTAGTTTTTTGATTTCATACCAAGCAACATGTCTCCCCACGACAATATTGTTAGAGTTGGTGCCCTAGAAACCAACTTCTTTGTACTTTATGATAAACCTGTATTCATTGGATTGATATTAATAAACTCATTATCACATCATGAATGTTCTTTTGTGTGACATAGTATGTGATAGTGTCATAAGAATAGCTATCGTAATAAAATGGAACAACGGATCTCTTCTATGATGAGAACCCGGAAGTTTCATGACACTATTTTTGAATATATGTTCTATTGTCGAATGATACTATTTGACGAGACACAAATGATACAGGATATCATGATTGGGGACTCATGAAACTTTGAGACAGATTCTCATGATGTGCACCATTGGTAATATCCATGAGGACATTATGAGAACATGTCCTACTAGTAGGAAATCCACATTTATAAGTGTCATTGGATGTTCCTATCTACGGATGTGTGTATTTGTTCTTAGACTTTATGTAACATCCCTGACCTCGAAGCCACTAAACTGGTGCTCTGATCCGAGTCATCACATGACCTCAAGCACGCCTCCATGTACGCCAAAGATTGCCAACTAGAGGTGAGGGTCTAATAAGTCATGTGGGGAGACTATACCCTCTTTATCAGAGCATGCCACAACAGAACAAAATATAAATAGTGGAAACAATATTAACAAACAATAAACATGCATAACCAAACATTTCCCAAATTGGTACAACCACAAATCAAATACAACAATATCATGTCATACTAGTAGTGAAAAGTTAAGAAACCAAAAATGAAACAAATGATCGAAACTCCAAACAGGTCCCAACTCTAAGTCTAGTTCCTCCTCCATGTACATTCCGAGCCCAACTCAACATCTCACAGTAGGGCCTCTACCCTTGTCCTGACCTGTAACCAAGAGATCTACTCGGGTACCCAACGGCGGCCCGAGCAGGGTGTGAGTACAAAACTCAGTAGTCCACCACCAACAGTGTCTACAAAATATCCAATCTAATAAATAGTGCATGAAAGTACAAAATGAAAGGTAAGTAAGGGAAATTTTGGGTTCAATAAGTTAATAAAGTTCATTTATTTTATTCCTATCATGTATCCCCATTTAATTTCTTATACCATATTCATTACATAAGCCATATTGATCACATGTTCCATGGGTTACGCATAATTATCATCTACACAAGGGTGTAAGGAAATCAATCACCTTGCATAGGGGAAACAAATCAAGTCCCTATCTCACTAGGGATCCACATATCAATCAACACATTCTCCTCACCTCGAAGCCTCAATCTGGGTAGAATGGAACCATTAGGGGAATAGAGCCTCTGCCCCCTTCCCTAACCCGTGCATTTTGGGGTGGAGTTTAGATCCTCAGTCTAACTCGACCTGTGAGAGTAGAACCTCAAGTCAATATCCCACTCTAAAAATCCATGTGCACATTTTTATATATATCAATCACCATAACCATGCCATAATACAACAAAACACAACAAATTACATTAAAATTCATCAATCACAATTCATAACAAACTACATGGGAATTAACACTTTTCCATAACCCATTAACACTTTTACCAATTTCAATTCACATCCATTTATCAAAATTACCATTCATGTGCCTTAACCCATTAGGTGTATTCAACAACCCCTATTACTTATCCACATTCACCATTTTCCAATCATTATCCCATTTATCCCATTTTCAATTTCACAAGATTTTACCCCCTTATTCATTTCTACTACAATCCTCATATCACATAACACAATCCCTTTATTACATTAAACCACTTGGGTGTACCACCTAAATCTCATGTATTAACCCATTCCAAAAATTCATCCATTACCTTATTAAATATCATTAACACATTCCCCATTTCCCATTCCATTACCAAATTGCAAGTCCACAATTTAATATGCCCTAATCCCCTTAGGCATTTCTAACCAAAATTCTGGAAACAATCGACATAAACCCTTTTAACCCAATTACCCATTTTCATGTCATTCCAACAACACCTTATGCCTTTATTACCATAGGCATGTTTATCATTATTCTATTTATAACTTAATCGACCATTAGGAAATACTCTACATGGGTTCCACATCATTATTTGGCGACCCCTCACATAACCCTAATACACTCTTGGTCTAGGTTTGCTGGTGCACCACATGGGTGGCCCTAAAATGGTCAAGTCCTCCTCCACGCATCCCACGGGGGTCATGGGGGTTTCAATTGGTCACATGAACTCCCATTTTTATCAAACACCCCAAAGGAACCAAGAACAAAACAAAGGAAAACAAAGAACACAAGCTTCCACGCACAAATCTAAAGTAAAACTATGGGATAATACTTTTAGACCACCTACCTCAAATTCGATGATGAACGCACTCTTAATCATGGCCTTGGATTCGGATTCAAGCACCACTTGAAACCCCAACCTAGGTTCCACAAAAAAAAGGATTTAGAGGTTCAGAAGAAGATGGGAGAAACCACAAGCCCTAATCCAAAGAAGAGAGTGGTGTAGATGATTATACTTACCTGAAGCTTCGATCCGCAACCGACGGTGCACCAAACGGCCAATAATTGAAGGAAAACCACCTATTGGAAGCTTGGGTCGGAATGGTTCATCACTAGGGTTGTAGGGGATGAAATAGTGGAAAATATAAAGTAGGGGTTTTAAATCCAAAGATGGAAATTTTTTAAATTTTCCAAATTTTTTGGGCTACACAGTTTACCCGCATAGTTTACCCGCACGATTTTCCAAACCATGCACAAACCATGTGGAAGCTACTATCCGAAGACACCCATTTCTCAGGGTTTCCTAGGATCCTACACAGTTTTCCATAGCTTTTCTCAGGCCATGCGAAGGATACTGTCCAAGGATGGCTGGTCCACATAGTCTATCTGCACAGTTTCCCCTAACCATACACAAACTGTGCACCTAGCACTATTTATCCTGATTTCTCTTCTCTTCTCACCCCAAGCCCCCGGGGCACCCCCAAGCCTTCACATGAACTTTGAGAAACACTTATTCAGCCAAAAAGAGAACCCCAAACCATAACATAAACAAAACATACCTTAAGAAAATCTGGGATCTTACACATTAATATTATTATTAATGTGTATTATGACTCACGCATTTAGATATATTAACAAAAACTGTGACGACAGATGTTTACGATGAGGTAGGATATATTGGGTGTTTCACAAGTAATACTAAATTAAAGAATAATGCAAGAAAGGATTTGTCACTTCTAGGGAAGTAGATATCTCAGGCCCTTTGATGGAAATGATATAACTTAACTAAATCCATGACCATGGTGTTCTCTAGGCAAGTTCAATTCCAGGAAGTAAAATAATGATAAATCGATCACATGGGTTGATGACACTTGCATGCGGCCCACTTGATTGGAGATATAGGGACAAATGGATTATATTACATGTTAAGTGTTTGCATGAGGTGACATGTCGTTGAGACACCAACTTCTTTCTCTTGGGTGCCTTGACCCGTTGCTAGACAATAATCTTGGTCTTTAGGAAAACCCACCTAATTCCAAAGAGAAAGAGGTCTAGAGGTTCACACACTAAGTGTAGAAAGTATCTCAGTTAAATAATTTATTATTTAACAAGTTGAATAAATATTATTCCCATTTGTGGTTTAATAATTATTCATGTATGTATGATTGCATTTATTTCATCACTAGTTATTCAAGAAAATATATTGTGGATGAAATATTTATTTATTAGAAAATAATGCACTTATATTTCTTTAATAAATAAATATTCATTATTAAATCACAGATAAATATTGAGGAGGATTGATAGACTAAGTTATAGGTCTAATAATATATAATATTAAATATTATTTGGTTAAATAATAATTAAATAAACATGCAAGTTAATCACATTTCATCAAAGTAATAACATTTCTATTATTATTTGACATGAGGTTTCACATGGAATAATAAAATAAGTAATGACACTTGTGCTAATTATTTATTATTACATGGTGAATTAAATTCCCTATTATGTTATTATTTTCTAATTATCCATGAGGTTATTACATAGGTTAACCAATGGTTCTGTGCACAAAATCCTTGGAGAAAAGCTCTCAAGCCTATAAAACTCTCCCCCCCTCCAATAATGCTCTCAAGGATGAGAGACATCCTCCTCCACTAGATCTAGGAGAACTCTTTGGAAACGATTCTCAGGGCGATCAAAGGTAGACATCGCAAGCGAAAGGATCTTTTGTGATAGCACTCAGAGACTCCTTCAGCAACCTCTAAAGATACGTTGAGCACATGTGTATCATCACTAGAGGAATCCAATCCTTGGATTCTACATCACAACAAAGCCACACCCCGGGCCCATGGTCGAACATATCAACGAAGAAATAATCAACTTGGAGGTAATTCTTTAATTTAATTAAATTAATTTTAAAAAAATATGTTGATTATCTCTCAAAGTTCCAGGCCTCTTTCTTCTTTATCTAAATCTTTGATTTTATTCTGTGGATACTAGAATTCATCATTGTATTTATTTTGTAATAATCATTGATCACAGTAAAATTTCAAGTTGGGCATCAGCCCAACCACACTTTTGCTACGCCTGGAACCTATAAGTGGTATAAGAGGGGTCATATTTTCATTTATAATTATTTAAATAATTTTTTTATGATTTACACTTTAATAATTTAGTTTCTCAATTCATTTTTAATCATTCCTATAATATGAATTTCAGGATCTATTTTTCCTCCTTCGTTTCTCACAAATCTAACAGAAATGAATAATTTTTTGATTAAAATTACATCGAGGATATCATCAGGAGGTGCTGACAATTCTGTCCAGGTAACACGATAGTACACACCATGTATTCAAAATTACAAGTCGTGTAATTTTCCACACACGCCATGTAATCTAGATAACACACTATGTAGTTGTGTTCAACATTCCTGGAGTAATTCGGAAATTACTCAAGTCGTGTGCATTAATAACATGTGGTGTAGTTAATTCTTGCACCGCATGTTGACCAGGACAGACATACAGATGGTCATTAAGACTACACGTCATGTGGCCCACTAGAAATGACGTGTGGTCCCTTCGAGTCAGGTTCAAGTCGTGTATCCCATACACAGCTTACATGACCAGTGACTGTGGAACATGGAGTGTGGCCCACTAGACATGTCATGTACTTCTAAGATTTCTGAAGTGCACCTCACACACTATTTCCCTAGGCGTGTACTTCAGATGGATGGTGAGGAGGGTACATGACGTGTAGTCAGATCTACATGTCGTGTACTTTTTCCATATTACACAGATTTAAAAAAATGCTATTATATTATGTTACCCTTGAGACATGTACCTTTGTATCATAGTTAAACTGGGACACAACATGTGATAGATATTTGATATATATATATATGTGTGTGTGTGTGTGTGTGTGTTTAATTAATATCTACTTAATTTTCAAAGATATTCACATCATGTATGAGTTTTATTAAAATTATCATTCTATGTGCATGCTAAATGTCACAAAGAATAAAGTGTATACAAGTATAATACATGGTGAGTAGTTTTGGATGGGTATTCACCGGTTTGCCTCCAAGGTACAAGTTATGTACAAGGTTAGGGATGATAATCTCAAGGAAATTAAAAAAAGATTAATATAAAAAAAGGATTGATTAATTAAAGATAATGATTAATCGATTTGAGTGTAATTTATCTTAGTAAGCATGATTAAAGAATTGAATGCTAGTTTTATTAAATGAATTCATTACATTTATGTGGATGGTCATGAGCTAGACCAGACCTTAGTATGTGATTGGTTCCCTTTTAATTTATTTATTAAATTAACATTGTTGTCATGCATGCCTTCTCCTCATTAATATGTAGGTCTTGCAGCCCATTGTTTATTTTATGTAAACTGGATTTTACCCCTCACCTACATTTGTGTTAAAAGCATATGTAAGGGATAAATCTCCCAAGCTAGTTGAGGTGGTTTAAGTTAGGATCTGTGGATAAACTAATCCCAAGTGATACAAAGGTGGACAAGTGGATATATGTAAAATATGATCCTTAAATGGTTCAAAGTTTTTCTCCCTAGGTCAAGGTTAGTTTATTAATAGCTTGATAAACTAACCAATAATAAATCTCATGATCATACCTTTTATTTATTTCTGTCAGTTGTATGGTTATTCATTATGGATTTTTTACACAATCACATAATTAATGAATTAACAAGAATACAAGATGGAACTAAAATAAAATTGATTATGCATAAATATTATCTCTACATGGTTAATCACTTCAGTATATCCCACTTAATATTAACAAGAATGTGAAAATATAATAAGTGGCAATTTACGCATAAAGGATAAAATCCCTCAAGTAAATATTAAGTCGGTATAGCCTTCCATTACTTCAGTTAGAATCGAACCATAGTTCAAAGTGTTTGACCAACCCTAGTTTGGGTGCTTTTAATTTTCAGGGAATCCTAATTTGATGTTTCGTGTTGACTTAATTTAGTTTACATCAAGGGTTGACTTCCCTAGAAAAACTGGGTACAAATAATAGGCAAAGGATGAGGAAATTCAAAATTCAGGATTTCATGATTAGGGATTCCACTCAACAGATCAAAGAGCTGTTAGTTAATGCAGTTGATATTTGGAATTCCTACCTAAAACCTTTCAAGTTTCTTGACCAGCCCTAGTTGGGGTAATGTTAAGGGAAATACATATCCTTGATGCTAGAATGTCCAAGAAACAGGATATTTCGAAGCCAATGGTGATAGCTATTGGGTTTAAACAAAATAGTGGTAGACTAATAAATATTAATTTTATTATTTGTCTATATTTATCATGATAAAGTATTAAAACTCTGTTCATATTATTTTTAAAAACAACATCAAATATGACATAAAATATATCATTGTGATCCATACTCAAGAAAGGAAAACCTTCTCACCTACACTAATTTCTAGGAGTGGAAAATGCACCTTTGGGTTATCCATCGCCATGAGAGGAAACTTGATGTGTTGGAAGAGCATTTACCAGTTGCACTAGGAAATGGGTAGAGTGATGAAAAACTCTATGTATATGAGAAACATCTAAATGACTCTACGGATGTTTAGTGCCTCATGCTATCATCCATGGCCAATTAGCTCTTGAAGAAACATGGGGAAATGGAATCTTATAACATGATGTCTCACCTTTGGGATCTCTATCAAGAGAAGGTGAGACATGAAAGGTATGAGATCTCCAATTCTTTGTTCACCACTAATCTTGGAGAGTTTATGCCAGTTGGACCACATGTAGTCAAGCTTATTGGCAACATTGAACATCTGGACATCTTAGGGATTAAATTCCAAAAATGAGTTGCATACAGATCTCATACTATTATCGATGCCTATGACCTTCTCTAGTTTTATTGTGAAATATAATATGAGTAATAATGAGAAGAGTCAATCATAGCTTCTTAACTTGATTCTCCTAGTTGATAAGGACATGAGGCATGAAAAAACCCACAGTTCTTATGGTGAATAGGAATAGGAAGGAAAAAAGAAAAGAGGCCTAATATTTATAAATAATCTAAATCCAATGAGCACCGTCCAACCAAGAAGACAAAGATCTAGAGGTAACGCAAGGAAAAGGAGGAAATATGCTTTGCATGTGGCAATTTAGGACACTGGAAGGTTAACTACACCCAGAGGCAACGAGAAGCCAAATGTGAATTCGTTATTGAGTTCAATATTTCCATTTCTACACATTGGGTATGAGATATAGCTTGTGGGGCTCATATCTATGTTCAAATGAAGGAACCAATCATATTAAAGAAAATTTCCATAGGAGTGGTGGATCTGCAAGAAGCCAGTGGTGCAAGGCTAGATTCTCTTTCTATTAGTGACTACCACATCACATTTCCGACGAGAATGAATTCGGTTTTAAATGGCTGTTATTATGTACTTTGTGTTACCAATAACATAATTTCTGTATTGAGTTTAGATACAGATGGATTGATTTTCATGTTAGGAAATAAGTGTTGTTACTTATATAAGGACAACATATTTTATGGTATGGAACATTTAAATAACAGTCTTTATGTATTAAATTACGAGAACCAAGTGTTGACAACTGATAACAAAACAAGTTCACTTGACTCATGCAATACTCAGTTGTGGCATCACCGTCTTGATCATGAAAACAAGAAGTGTTTGACAAAGATCTGTCAAGATGGTTATTTTGACTCTCCTGATCTAAAACCACTTGATATATTCCATGGTTGTTTACAAGGGATGGTGACTGAACCACTATTTGGAGGATAGGGTGAAAGGTCCACAGAGCTTCTAGGATTGGTACACACTAATATTTATGGACCATTTCTAGTAGAATCTAGAGGTGGAAATTCTTACTTCCTAACTTTTACTGATAACTTTAGTAGATATGACTATATTTACTTAATGAGGAATAAGTTAGAGTCCCTTGAGAAATTAAATTAATTCAAGAATGAAGTAGAGAATCAGCTTTGTAAAAAGATAAAGAATCTTCGATCGGATCGAGGTGGATAATATCTTAACTAAGAGATCATCGACCTTTTACAGGAGTTTGTGATTCTATATTAACTCACTCCACCTTATACACCATAGTGGAATGGTGTTAGTGAAAGAAGGAACCGTACCTTATTGGATATGGTAAGGTTAATGATGAGTAATGCAGACCTTCTATTATCTTTTTGGGGATATTTATTGCAAATTATGGCATACACATTAAACCAAGTACTAACTAAGGCGGAAAATGGGATTCCCTTCGAGATATGGAGTGGAAATAAACCCACTTTTTCACATACACCTATATAGCGATGCGAGGAATTTGTTAAGGCTTTTTCAGGCAACAAACTAGCACCCCAGGGCATGAAGAGTATCTTTATAGGGTATCCTAAGGAAATAAAGGAATACTACCTATACAACCCCTTGTCAAATAAAGTTATGGTTACCAGACATCCTATCTTTCTTGAGTGGGAGAACATCTTCAAAAAGGATAGTGGGAGAAAGATTGACTTCAATGGAGTTGATGCTCAAGATACAAAGGAGTTGGTACTAGAACAAGTCCCGCAGGTCCCTGTGGAAGAGGTAGTTCCTAAAACACAAGTACCACATAAGAGTATAGGAGAGGTAATGGAACCAAAGAGATATGATTTCCTTGTCATCGAGGATAGTGACTCATTATTGTTGTAAAATGATGAACCTAACTCCTACAAGGATGAAATAGAGAGCTCATAAGCCACAAGATGGCGAGGACCTATGAATTCTGAGGTGGATTCAATATATCATAACCAAGTCTGGGTTCTGGTCATTGCGCTAGTTGATGTAAATACTGTAGGGTGTAAATGAGTATTCAAGAAGAAATTGGACATGGAAGGTCAAGTTAATACATGTAAAAAAGGATAGCGGATAATGGTTTTTAAATAATGTTAAGGAATTGACTATGATGAAACCTTTTTTCTAGTTTCTATGTTTAAATCCATAAGAATCATACTTTCCATAACAACTTTCCATGACTATGAGATTTGGAAGATGGATGTCAAAACTGCATTCCTTAACAGGAACCTTTAGGCAGATGTATATACGACACAACCAGAATGTTTTGTGACACCAAGTGATGCTAAAAGTGTATGCAAGTTGTATAGATCCATTTATGGATTAAAGAAAGCATCCAGGTCATGGAACATTCAATTCGATGAAGACATAATAAAATTTGGTTTCATTAAGAATGAATGTCAGACATGTGTTTATAAGCGGTTTAATGGGAATGCAGTTATTATCCTAGTAGGGTACGTTGACAATATATTGTTTATTGGAAACAACATACTAGTTTTTTCAGTCAGTTAAGGATTGGTTGAACAAGTGCTTCTCCATGAACAACTTAGGTGAATCGGCTTATATTCTAGGGATCAAGATCATTCGTGATAGATCCAAGAGGTTGTTTAGACTAAGACAAAGTACATACATTGACCAGATACTAAAGATATTTATTATGGAACAATCAAAGAGGGGATTGGTTCCAGTGTCACATGGTATACATATTTCCAAGAAAAGGTATCCCCAGACACGACATGAGAAAGATAGGATGAGTAAGATTCCATACTCTTCAATGATAGGATCTATCATGTATGCCATGTTATATACTATAATTAATGTTGCAGATGCACTAAGCATGGTAGGTAGATATCAAGAAGATCCAGGAAAACAACATTGGACCGTTGTCAAGATTATCCTTAAGTATATGATAAAAACTAAGGATATGTTATTGGTGTATGAAGTAGATGAGAAGCTTGTTATTAGAGGGTATGCTAATGGTGTTTTTCAGATAGATTAGAATGATATTAAGTCACAATCAGAATATGTTTCTATCTCAATGGAGGAGTTGTGAGCTTTAAGAGTTAAAAGAAGCCAATTTTTATTGATTCTATAGATAGAGCACATACTCCAAAAGTATCCAAGTTCACATCAATAGACAGAGTACATACACCGAAAGTATAACCAAACCCATAATACTGCAGTGGTGGCTCTTGCAAAGGATCCAAGGTCACATCAACAGAGAGAGTACATACTCCGAAATTATCACCTCTTGATAGATTTATATCAAAGGGGTGAAGTTGTTGTGAACAGAGTTTCCACATAAGAGAATGTGTAAGAGACCTTGAATAAAGGCATATCTCAGCAAAAGCATGAATATCATGGGAGAGCTAGCGGACTGAAGTTTGTTAACAGTTGGATCTAGTGCAAGTGGGAGTCTATTGGGTTTGGTGCCCTAGAAACCAACTTATTTGTACTTTATGATAAACCTATTTTTATTGGATGAATATTAACAAACTCCTTATCACATCATGATTTTTCTTCTTTGTGACATAGTATGTGAAAATGTCCTAAGAATAGTTGTCACACTAAAGGTTCATTACAGATCCTTACTATGATGAGAACCTGGAAATGTTGTGACACTATTCTTGAATATATGTTTTATAACTGGATGATATCATTTTAAGGGACAAAATGATACAGGATATCAGGTGTGGGGACTCATGAAACTTTGAGGAACCTTCTCCTGGTGTGAACCCTTGGTAATATTCTAGAGGATACTAGGAGAACAAGACTCGCCCGTAGAAAATACACATTCATGAGTGTCGTTGGATGTTCCTGTCTACGGACATGTGTATTGGTCCTTAGACTTTAAGATTATTATTATTAATGGTTATTATAACTTGCACACTTAGATATATTGATGAAAACCATGACTATAGATGTCCGCGATGATGTAGGATATGTTGGGTGCATCATGAGTAATACTACATTAATGAATAATGTGAGAAAGGATTTGTCACTTCTATTGAAGTAGGTATCTCATTACCTTTTATGGAAATGATATAGCCTAACTAAATCCATGGACATGGTGTTCTCTAGTAAAGTTCAATTCCAAGAAGTCAAAGAATGAGAAATAGAGCATGTGGGTTAATGGCACTTGAATGTGACCCACTTCATTGGAGATATCAGGACAAAGGGATTATATTACACAGTAAGAATTCGTATGAGATGACATGTCATTGAGATATCAACTTATTTATCTTGGGTGCCTTGACCCATTTCTAGATAGTAATCTTGGACTTTAGGCAATCCCACCTAATGCTAATGAAAAAGAGTCCAAGATGGTCACACATTAAGTGTATCCAGTATCTAAGTTAAATAATTTATTATTTAACAAGTTGAATAAATATTATTCCCGATTTTAGTATAATAATCATTCAAGTATGCCTAATCACATTTATTTCATCTCTAGTTATTCAAGAGAATATATTGTGGACAAAATATTTATTTATCAGTGAATAATGCAGTTATATTTATTTAATAAATAAATAGTCATTATTCAAGGCCTAGTAAATATTGGGGAGGATTGGAGGAAAAAGTTATGGCTCCGGTGAGAAATAATATTTAATATTATTTGGTTAAATAATATTTAAATATAACATACATTTTAAACACATGTCATGGAAATAATAGTATTGCTATTATTATTTGACATGGGGTTTCACATGGAATAATAAAATAAGTATCGACACTTTTACTAATTTATTATTATTACCTGGTGAATTAAATTCCCTATTATGTTATTATTCTCTAATTATCCAAGGGTTCATTCCCCCGGCTAACTAATTATTGGGTGAAAAACATCCTTGGAGAAAATATCTCGAGCAAAGAGAACTCTTCCCTCTCCAAGATCGATCTCAAGGATGAGAGACATTATCCTCCACTAGATCTAGGAGAATTCTTTGGAAGCAATTCTTAAGGCGATCAAAGGCGGACATCTCAAGTGAAAGGATCTTCCGTGATAGCACCCAGAGACTCCTTCGATGACATCCGAAGATACGTGGAGCACTTTTGGATCACCACTAGAGGAATCATATCCTTGGATTCTACATCACAACGAATCCATACATCAAACCTGTGGTCAAATGCATAAATGAAGAAAGAATCACCTTGGAGGTAATTCTTTAATTTAATTAAATTAATTATAAACAAAATATGTTAATCCTCTCTCAAGGTTCCTAGACTATTTATTCTTTATCTAAAATTTGGATTTTATTTTTTGGATTATGGTGTTCATTATCGTATTGATCCTGGAATAATCATTGATCACATTAAAATTTAAAGGTGGGTGATGACCCAAACTCTCTTCCACTGTGCTCAGAACCTACAAATATGTGTTTTAATATTATACATGATAAATGAGAGATTTTTGAAGCAGTTAATAGCCTTAAACATAATAACATGGTTGGCCCTGATAAATTCTCAAGGTTATTCTATAGGGATTCATGGGACTTGACCAAGGTTGATGTGCTTAATGCAATGCGAGAATATATTCAGTGTGGCTATCTCCCTCGCATGGCGAGTGCTACCACACTGAGGATCCTCCTAGAGATCAAGGATCCATCCTCTCTTTACCACTATCATCACATAAGCCTATGAAAAATTCCGTGCAAAGTGTTGGAAAGTATCATTACAGTAGAATATCATTGCAACTACCTTGTTAGGTCTTGAAGGATCGACACAACTTCATCAATGGGAGAAAATTTTAGGGTGTTATCGAGTTGGTGTAGGAGATGATAAGGGACATCAATCATAAGTCTATCAGGTCAAATATGGTGATCAAGATTGACATGAATAATTCTTATAACAAAATATAATGGAATATCGTGTTAAAATTTCTTATTAGCATGAGATTATCTCCATTCACCTCCGACCTCCATTGAAATTTCTATAGTTAAACATGGATTTCCATTTCATTTTTTAGGAAGAATTATGATTCCTTCAAAGTGGTGTTGTGTCTCAGAAAAGGGAACCCACTCTCTCATGATCTATTCATAATCATATGGGGTACACTTAGTTGTCTCATCAATAAGAGTATTTCGGTGGGAAGCATCCTCTACTACCATTAGGGAGGGTCATTTGGTGGTGTCACTAACCTCATGTATGCATAAAAATAATTGTTTTTCTCAAGGATCATAGAATATCCATTTTTTTCATCAACAAGATTCTTGAGGATTAGTACATGTGGAGTGGCTAATTCATCAACAGATAGAAGATTATACTATATATTTCTATGAAGTGTTTCAATAGAAGGGCCTTCAATATCGAAAGGAAATTAGGCATTAGTAGGTGGATCTTTCAAATGGATTGTCTCAGTGCTCCCTTATCCTCAAATAGGATATGAATTCGTCATTTCAATGGGATAGTGGACATGTTAACTAGACAGATCTACAATGGTGAGAATTGGTATCTGTCCTTTAATGGACAAATAATGCTGGTAAAAAAATTCTCTCCTCAATTACCATTCATATTTTATCTTGTATCTCGACCCTAAAAGCGATCATTGTGGTTATAGATAACTTCTTAGCCTTATTCATTTGGGATGCCAACCTGGGTGGGAAACTCCACTATGTGTCGTGGTCTAGGATGGAACCTCTGACGTAGGAATTATCCATTAATGTCAATGGTGGGATGGATAAGGTTAATGAATTTTATGTAAGGCTAGAATCAGAAGTTATTGAAGGGAGGATGTTGTGGGGTCAGATCATCACTCAAAAATATAGGAAGAACTAAAATACTCCTAGAAGGAACTCTTCCCCTTTATGTCATTCAATTCACCCACATTTTTTGGCTCTTCAACGACATTCTAGGTGGATCATCAGTAGGGGTGTCATTAAAATATGGAACTGGGATTTTATGGGCTCTTTCCATGGTTTTTCATGATGTCTATTCTAGACATGAGCTTCAGGAATGCAAGAGAGTTTCCTATCTTCAATCGCACTATTCTTAATGAGAAGCAAAACCTGATTTTTGATATCATAGATTTGTCTTATGACTTTGATAAGTGCATTTTTCTAGATCTCTATTAAACATTTTTCATTAAATGACTAGTTTCAATTGCAGCAAGTTCCATGCAAGTGAGGTAGTTCGGGAGACATGCTTTGGTGCAAATATATCCCAGCAAAACATAACTTCCTTATTTGGCACATTTGTAATAATGTTATACCCATGGATAATCATTTTGAGTGAACTTGTATCACTCCTATGCTGAGGTGTTCATGCTGTGGGATCCCCTGATAAGAGTCTTATATTCATTTTTGAAAGAAACAGGGCGTGAGTGTTTTGGTGTATGTTTGGGGAGTTCACTAGTTTTTCCAATTAGGTGTTAAAAGGTGAAATTTTTCTTATATTCTAATTTCAATGTGTTAGGAGTAATAGTATTGTGAATAAATAAAGGTTATTTATCCTTTCTTCAAGTTTTTGGTGTATTTGGAAGGCTAGAAACAAAGCCTATTATGAAGCTCATCAATGCTCAAGGTTGGCCCTTACTTCCAGAATTAACCGTTTGTTAATTGATTTCTCCATGATCATCAAGAACTGGAGCGGGGGATCCTATTTTATGTTCCTAACTAAAACTATTTCCCCTTACTCGGAATCATCTAATATCCCACAAGGAAAGTGGATTTGTTATAAATCACACTTTTTTCAGTACAAACTGAACACATATGGTTCATGCAGGGTGGTAGCATATTTTGTGATACAAGTGGGTTAATTATTTTGTCTTTTTATTCTTTCTATGGGAAATGGGACTCACTTTAGGCTAATGTAATGCCCCTACTTATGGGTCTCAAGATTTGTAGTAAAAAAATGTTGGACCATGCTATGGTTGAGAGAGAATACAAAATAATTTTTATCTCTATCCATCATATTTGTGATATTCTTCGGACTATCTCATTTCATATCTAAAAAAGTAGGCGATTCACCAACAATCGTATGGATATTCTTCACACTCAGTGATAGGGTGATAATGTTACAGATTATCTGGCATAAAAGGCCCCTCTTACTATGGAAATTACATGCCTATGGATTTTAGTATGTTTTCCCAGGGAAGAGAAGAATATTGTTTGAGGGGATTCCCTCAAACATCATTATTTTATGCCCCCATATCCCATTGGGTGATTTTTACCTTGGACTCTGACCATTATTGTCAAAAATAATAATGATGATGATCAAAATCATGATACAAGTAAATAAATGTTTCAAAAAATGATAAAATAAGTGTTTGTATTTTTATAATACAGAAATATTTTATTTACATTTTTAAAACAAATATAATTATTTAAAATAATGTTTATTTTCATAAAATGTTTTTATAAATTAATATAATGTTTTATTATAATGATACAATAATTTTATGTGACATTAATTAATTTTTCAAAGGATCATAAAATTGATCATAATATTAAAGTTGTAATATTTTAAAATAAAAAATTTATTTTAATTAAAAAATAAATTTCTCATCTTCAGAAACATATTTTAAATAAATGGATGTCATTTTTGTAATATATATGTCAAAAAATATTTAGTGTTATTTTTTTTGTATTTTCAAAAAAAAATAGATTTTTTTTATTTGTGGAATAAGAAAAAATTAGATATTTGACATTATATGTTAAATCCATGATTTATTGCATATGGTATGATTTAAGAACCCATTAGTTCAATCTCAAATGCACCATTTACTATATATAGTTATAGTAATCAATACTATGGGTATTTTTATTTTTATGAAAACCCAATTTAAGGTAAATTCATTGTTTCTTACCCTTTTTCAGGTACATTTTGATATAGAACTTTAAACCTTCCATAGTTTCAAAAAAATTATTAAGGAATCCCATTTTTAGTTTATTTTTGGTTTTATAGATATTTATATTCCCTTATCCACTTTAATGATTATCAACCCTTTTTTCTAAAAACCCCATAAAAAAGGAAAATTTCCAAAATTATTTCTCTACACCTTTTCATGTATTAAATTTTCTTAGTCATCCTTTTCAGGTATTATGATTCCTTATTCATCTATAAACATCAATGGATGATTTAAACCATTTTTTAGGGAATTCATTATGAAATTCCATTTAGTTATACTATGTAGTAGGATTATGCAACCTATTTCTTTCCAATGGTATTCCTTCTGTTTAAGACTTATATTTGGCATCCTTATATGGAACATGTATGAATGTACATATTATTATGGATTCATCCAAATAGAAATCGAATGCATGGAGTAATGTTTAAATGTAATGAGAAAATATATATCATGTTAGGGAGTAAACCTAATCCATGATGGGAAATTTTCAACCATGTGGTGTAGCCTTGGTTATTATACTTTTCCTTTACTTATGTCATGTTTTATGTTGCTATAAAATTCATATGTTACCAGGATGTTATGATTCCATGTTCTTAATTTCATGATCCCATATGATTATTAATGAAACATTTATTCTACGATAGTTTGTTATATCTTTTAACTCATATACTAGTATAAATTATCATTCTTATTTTATTATAGTTTATAGATCACCCATTTTGTTTATTCAATCAGATAATAAATACAGTTTTAAGAGCCCAAAGTGATTAAAATATAAGAATAGGGAGAATTAAATAGTGATGATTTATATTTTTCCACTTTGATGTATTATGAACCTAGTCTTACAAAGAAACTTGGACCATCAATACCTATGTTGTTTTTATTGGTTATTTTCATTATAAATCAAGTAATAATATGTGATAAAGGCTTGGGATGCTAGAAAATCCTCAAGTATATCTTTGAAGTAAATGTACCTATACATATCTAGCTCATAAATAATGAGAGTTAATTTATTTTACATATATCTAGGTCTCATTCAGGTCATGGTTTCCATATTTGGATCCACTATAAGATAATTAAGGTCTTATAATATATACTTTAGGCGGTGATGTTTATTTTCATTCGATAAGGAGCTGGTTGTTGTGTAGTTTGTTATCTTACTTCTAGTATTTGTGTACTCTAGTTTATTATCACACATCTCAGACCATTGAACACATTTGAATTTTGAAAATCACTTCATGACAAATCTTGCATTAGTGGTGGTTGGGAATGATGCATTCCTGATATATTATGGATAAGGAGTAACCACTATTGGAATATAACTTATTTTTTATGTGAGGCCCTTCACATTTTTTATCTCATACTGGAGGATTCATCTCATGTATCATTAGGGTCCCGATAACCAATACCACCTCTCCTTGAAAGAATGAGTAGAGGTTTTACTTCTTATTGAAGGCTCACACAATCATATTTTTATGGATTTCTAGGTTGCACAATGTTTGAAACCTATTCTCATCATGTTATTTAAAAAAACATCAAGTAACTTTTGTGATTGTTCATCATTAATGATTTGGCCACATATAGTGATTTTGAGTGAGGGTAATAGGACATCAATGTGCAACACAACCTCCACTTCATATACGAGAGAATATTAGGACACTTATATGGTAGTAAATTTTATTGTATGATAGGCCCAAAAGAAATGTAGGTGTTTGTCTGGACAAGATATCTCCTCTTTATCCAAAATTTTCAAGAGTATATTTTTCATATCATCACACCTCAGGGTAGCTCAAATATGATTGATCTTTTTAATGTCACAAATGTTGATCAAATAGATTATCCTTCTATGTGCAATGTGAATGATTATCTCATCTTGGTCAGGATCATATAGGGTTATGGCTGCATTAGCTAGTTCATTAGCATATGAATTTTTTGAATTAGTAACATGAAGTATCATTGGGTCAAAAGGTAATTTCTCTATCACTACCATCACATAACCAAGGATAGGGGTCAATTCTTCCTTCTAAGTATCATTTTCACCATAAATATTCTTAATCATTTTCTCTGAATTACTATTGACATTCGAGCTATCTACAGCTATAAGGCTAGTTCCATACCTACAATGGTGGATTGGGGTTGTCGGTCTCAATATCTATCTTCTTTCGGCTGATATAGTAGATATTTTTTTACTTTACCTAAAATATTTATCTCTGTTATAGGAGTGATGAGAAATCACTTTATAGTAGACACATAAAGGATTATTTTCTTCCATTATTCTGGTGGAATTACAACCACCTGGTGCACAAGTTATTACTTGAGGTTCTTAAAGGATTCCTATAAATATTCTTCCCACAGGAAAGAAACTCCATACATCATTAACCTCATGAAGGTGAGTAATTTTTTTCTAGGTTTTCTATGAAACCTCACATATAAATGAGTATGAGACTAGTATTATTAGGTTATCCTCAATGTCACAGTGGCATACTACAAAGAAAAGGAATTTCCATGTCGTTACCATAAAGGTACACATTATAGGGTTAATCTTCAATCTATTATGTTTCTCTAATTTAATAAAAATTATTTAAAGGATAATTAAAGGATCTCATGACTACCAATAATTAACTACTAGGTCATTAAAATAGATAAATTTTATTTATAATTGATTTTTTTAATATTTCATGCACATCATGTTGCTATGTTTTTTCAACATTATTCAAGCCAAAAGGGAGTACTAGGTGGTAGTATATCCCATGACATGCATTGAAGGTGGAAGCTTCCCAATCATCAGGGACATATTGATATAATTTTACCATGAATGACAATTTATAAATTCAAGGGATTGAAATCATACAATTTCATTGATCAGTAGTTCCATGATTAGAGTAGGAAAATATTCATTTATATAGTGTTAGTTGAGATCCATATAATTAATATAGACTATGATCTTCTCATATTTCATCATAAAAGGGATGAAATTGGAGATCCATTTTTTTGTATTTCACTTCTTGAATAAAGTTGGATTTAATAACCTTGTCGAATTCAAGTACCAATATGGAAGAAAATAGAGGTATATTCTTCTTCTTGTCTATTTGAAACCACAGTGATCATTTAGAAGGCCCTGGTGATGGGTATCCCCAATGGGTCCACTCATAATGTCTCTTTAATTTTCTAGGGTACCATGTATTTATGATAATTCATGGAAGTAATGTACATCTCCTACTAACTAAGAGGCATGGAGACACAGGTCAAAAATGTTTAGGAGTCAAGTTCTATAGAAATATTTACTTTCCTAATATCATCGATGGTCATGGAGATTCCTTCCTTATATAATGGAGGGTTGTATATAAGTTTATCATATTTTTCTTCCATATCTACTTTTACATTAGTGTACTTAGGACTAGTAAAATAAATATATATATCCCAAATTGAAAACATCATCATAGGGTCATTTTTAGTTTCCACCATACGATTGGGGGAATTTTATAATCTATTCATTGCATTAATTTGAAGGTATCTTGATAGGCCTAGTACCTAATTTAGTTTTATTGGTAATACATATTCATCATTGAGAATTATACAAGGCCTTAAATGGATGGTTCCTAATAATTTAGGAGAAAAAAATACATTTATCTAACTCTTTTTTTGTTTCGCATGCTTCTTATAGAAACCTACCTCATCATATTATAATTCATAAGATTCGAAATGGGAACTATTATAACATAATATGCCAACTTTCTTATTGATATGATATTTCAAGCATTTATGGAATTTCAATGGAACATACGTGTTCCTATCTAGAAAACGTCTCTTTAGAATAACATTTTATGTTATGTTCTTCTAGATAAACTTTATCTTAATCGTTAACACTAAATCCAAAAATTGGTATTTGAGCTTCAACTTTCATAGGGTATTTTATTTTCTTTTGTAATTCCCTTGAATATTCAACTTCATGGGAGAGAAATCATCCTCACTATGTCCCAAACATTGAAGGATTTATACCATGATAAGATTAATCCCAGAACCTTTTTCATCTAAACCTCATTGAATGTTGACATTTTCAAGCCTACCTAAGACGTATAGGTGTATAATATATCAATGAATGGATAATTCTTGATCTTTTTATATGAATGGGATAGTGGCATGACATTATATTGGTGTTTTTTTCACTCAGTATGCCTTAATTGTAGTAACTTCTATCTTGAATTCATGGTGTCTTTAGAGTGCCTCAACAAGAACCTACCTCAGTTCTTCTATATATTGAAGGGTGTCTAGGATTTAGATATATCCTAGAGAGCCAAAAAAAATTCAATATGTAATATTTTTTCACTATATATATATATATATGTTTCTAATCATAGGGATCCTCCATGTCATGTGGATTATGGTTTAAAGTGCATATGGTATATAGATCTCAAATTAAACAGAGGTTGGAGGCACTATTGTTGTTGATATATTGGGTTGAACTCGTATGTGCACTCACCTAGGATTATTGGAATGTTTCAAACACACTAGATGGACATCAAAAAAATTGTGTTGGGATGACTTATAAAAGTCTATGTGTACTCATAATGTTCCTTTTTGTCTTGATAAAGTTTTTACCCATGGTTTGTGGCTATAATGATTGATTTTTTAGGGATATTGTCAAGATATTGTTCTCTTACTTGATTATGTCTCCCCATTTCCCCTTAGTTTCTGCATCCCCTACCTCTATCTCCAATATCATTTATATAGAACAAGGATTCATATGTGTATTAATCATCAAATATGGGGTCTTTAATGTGAATGAATTTATCATCACCAAATATTTTCTCTTAATGCGATGAGGATTCTATTTTTTTGGTAGTTATCATCGTCTAGATATTGACAACAATAAACCCATGATAATCTGGGATAGTCTTAGAGTTCGATGGGACTCTTCTTATTATTCCCTACTTTTATTTGAACTATTACGCCTTACTCTAGAGGGTGAGTCTGATGAGATCTCTTTGGATGGTTATGTTGGTGTTGGAATCAATGAATATTTTACAGTGTTCTGTTTTTTGAATAGGGTGATCCCGATAAATATTATTTATGGTCATCTATTTATCGAACTTTTTTTCACTCTTGGTCAAAACTTCTATCTTGTCACCTTCTTATTTTGATTGGGTACTGGAGACTTGGGCCAATTGTGTTAAGGAATTTTTCTATTATCACCCACCCAAAATCCACCATAACCTATAGGAAATACATAATGACAAAGAAATATTTTATAGTTATTCCTAGCCTAAGATTGTAGGGGAAGTAGTCAGGACGATCCTTAAGGCCAACCTCACCAAGTTTCTTTGGAAAAGGAATCTTGAGGCAATTATTTTACATAGTTGTGAGGAAATAAATAGGAACCTATTAATCAAAGAAGGAATGGGGTTTTCAAGCATCCTCAAATATATGGATGTCCTAATCTCACATTTCCTCTAGTTAGGGGTTATTTTTCTACTTCTTCTGCTTGGTGGGAGGTGTTGAGTGAGGTAGAGCTTGCCTCGGTACTCCAACAAATTTTGGCATGGAAATGAGCATGACAGGAGTGTTTTATTGTTTTATAGACCTTTAACATTTCTCTATGTCCATTGTAACACACCATAATTTTATGAAATAATTCTTTATAAAAAACATTTATTTCATTGATTCCATTATTTACCCGCAATATTGAGTTTAAACAAACAACGGTATACTATTAAAAACATTATTATTTAATATGAAATTTAAATCCTAAACATTGAGTGGGTTGGTGTGAATATGACTAACTTAATTATGAAAAATATATTTTTTTACATGTATAAAAGGAATCCATTGGTTATCTATTGATTTGAAATAAAAATAAAAAACATTTGAGAGTAAAAGTGATATTTTTTTGAAAAATTATTTTTATGGACATAATGAGTTTTTATTTTATTAAATTAAATTAATCACTATTGGTTAATGATTTTAATTAATTTTATATATTGTATATTAAAATAATTTTTTTAACCTTCATATAATATCTTTTGAAGGTATGGTTTAATAATAAATGATGTTTTATTATTTAAAATGAAATTTTATAAAAAAAATAGTTTTCATATCGTTCTGTTAATATATTTTAAAAAAAAATTCAGAAAATATAGAAACCAAATATTTAAAAATGAATTATTTATTTGGAATATAGAGGATAAATTTTTTTTAAAAGGTGTATTTGATTTTTGATAATTATAAATAATAACATTGGTAAATTTTATATTACCTCAGTAATGGTAAAATATGGTTAAAAATTTGGGATGAAGGACTAAAATTAATCTAATACTTTCCTTTATTTTATTTTATGGGTTTAGTTCATAAATTCTCTTCCACAACTGAAATATATGGCAACATGTTTCCATTTTTCATTGATAAAAACATTTATCTTATTTTATGAAAATGAAAAATATAGAATGTCCCTCTCTTTACATGAATAAATATAATTTTTTTATACAGATAAAAAGAGGATAGATTTAGTTATAAATGATTATATAATTTTTTTTAATTTTTTTATCATGCTAATTAATTTCAAACTTTTAGTGATTGAGTAATTACCATAAAATATTACACAAATATGACATAGAATTTATTCAATTATTCAAATAATAATAATAACTTTATTAAAAATATTAAAGGAAATAAATATTCGATGAATTACTATTTTATATAAATTTTATATATGAATATAACATATTTGAAATATTTAGAATATTTATTTTCAAATTCCATCCTTTTTAGGATGTCCTTAAATTCTAATTAAATAAATAGTTTCAAAATAAAATTAATTTTATTTAATAAAAAATTGTAATTTAATAAATTATTTGAAAATTATCAATATATTGAAAGAGTGAAATAAGGATGATAATTGGTTTCAAATTTCATCCATTTGGAATTTATCTCCAAATTGTTAATTTGAATGTTAAATTATTTCCCATTAATATTAAAAAAGTTGTCATTGCAGTTATATATAAATAAAAATTATCAGGGGTTAATCTAAAAGATAATAGATAAAATGGAATAAACACATTATCAACCTCCATTAGTTGGTTATATTTTGAAAATCCCCTTATCACCTTCTAATATGACTCATTTTGGATTCATTTTTCAATGATAGTAACTTATCATTATTATAAAACATTCAATAATTATAAGTGTGCCACTAACATCAATTATTAAGGGAACATACTACCATAAATTGTTTACAAATTTGGATACATTTATCTCAAAAATACCCTACCAAAATACCTCCCCAAAATCCTTTCAAACATTGTATAGGTTTTGTTCTTCCCAACAGAAAACCCCAGGGGTTCATAAGAGGAGATCTGAATGAGTTCATTCAAATAAGAGGTAATCACATTAAATAATCCCTATAATTTTTTAATTCTACTTTTACCTACTATTAATCTATGATATTTATCATACAATAATAAATTAAGTAACCTAAATATACTGAAATTTTATAATGACAATGAATAAAATATTGTCCACCTTATTTTCCATCAAATGGGAAACAAAATCATTGCTTGAACATAGGTGTGGACCACTACCCCAACATAGTAACACCATTCATTTTCCATAACTATATTTAATTCATTGATATAATTATGGTTTTTATGTTTATTGATTTATTAATTATATAATTATTCTTCTGGATTTATAATATCATATATAGTTTTGTACCTTTTAATCGATTGAAAAATGACAACAATGCTTGTGCATACATGTGGATTACCACCTTGACAAAGTGATGTGGTTAATTTTTCATTTCATATTTAAATAGATGATAATAAGGATATATTTAATAAACATATATTATATATTTGATATAATAATTATTTGGGAAAGATTAATTATAATTTAGCTAAATTTTGTTCAAATTTTCAAAAAGTTAATACAACATTCATGCATACGTATGACCTAATATCTACATTAATGGTGTAATCCATTTTCCACAATCCCTAAATTTAATGAGGTGTCCTATATATATAATAATTATATATGATATTTATAAAATGAAATAATTCTATAGATGATAGATACATGATCAACATATAAGGATCAAAACTACTATACCAAAACACACATAAAAGACAAAGTAGTTATCATCTAAAATAATGATTTTATTTAAGAACTATTAATAAAAAAGTGATAAATAGTTATAAGTAAGTCATATAAGGTATGATATATATTATTATGGTTCTAGAATATATGTATCATAAATATAATTTTTTTTATACGGGAGGCTCAAACACATATGATGGAAGTCAGACCTCAGGAAAGAGTTTATACCACAATATCATCATTATACATGGTAGTTTATGTTTAAGTCTCCACTGGGGGAATTATTTAATCATATTACATTAAAAAAATATTGTCCTATGTTTATTTTAAAAAAAAAATTATTTTATTTTACTCACATTATATTCCCATGATACCAATATAATGTTTTTATAGAAGATCGAATTTGTTTTTCAACTTTGTCAAGAATATTTATCTTCCTTGATCATATCATCATTTAAATAATTTTCATTTTTTGATAAAATCCAATGATTTATTCAATAAAAATTTCCCATATTTTAATTTTTAGTTAATTAATTTAAATGAATCTTCTTGTTGTTTTCTAAATGAAGTGCATTTGACTTATTACCAAAAATTAGGAGTGAATATTAGTTTTAAATTATATTAAATTAACTTGATTTCCCACTATCATTACCACCCAATAAATTTGGTCTTCCTTTAAATTTTTTGAAGGTTCCTTTCAATGAAAATTTTTACCATTACATTTAGGAAATTTAATGATTTTAAATATGTGATTTCAATGTTAAAAGTGTATTTTCCTCAATAAATTTTTGGGTGGCCTTTTTAAAGTATTTTAAATTATTCAAACATCCATTAATGAATCTTATGTTATACTAAATATATAATATAATGATACCATACATCATAATTATCTTGATGGTTTATGATCATCCATATTCGGGAAAGTATTCACATTTCGTATGAATGTTCTTCCAATATGGATTTTTTTTATTTTTAAATCATGTTAATTAAGTTTTATTATTTATTTATATGATGAATACATTGGAAATATTAATTCAAATGTCAGTATCTAAATTTCCTAGACCCTTTATGCATTGTTTATTTTCATAAAAAAATTTGGTATTTGGACATGGACATAACCATTTATGTGAGATTCTTTGCATGATACATCGACTGTATGTTTATGATGTCCAAAATTATATATTCCAATATTATGAAATAATTAATTTATTTCTATATGATTAGTTAAAATTTTATTATATAAAAAAATAAGTATACAGATCACTTAATTATTTATATGACATTATTCAACAATCATTTATTCTTTCTATATTATTAATCTCATATTTATTCTATGTTAGCATCTGATATTCGTATACCCTTACTAAGCATTTGAGTTCACATCATTATTATTTTTCCTTTACTATGGATTTGTGTAAGTGTATTATGATTAATAAGAAAGGATATGATATATGGAATAATAGTGTTCACAAAAAAAATACTATGTATTATTTTATGTTTTCAAATGTAATGTATGATTTAAATATTGCCATATGTGTATGAGACTACACAATTATTTGGACCTTTGGTATGTGATGACATATATATAGTATAAAAATATAATGTAACCATTGTGTCTAGGAAAAAAGGGTTATTTTATTTATAGTTTACATCATAGAAAGTTTAGTTGAAACAATGAGAATTAAATTCTAGAACAAATATATTATTTAATATAACCCTATAAAAGAGTTTGAGGATAACTATATAAGTATAATATGACATCCAATTTTTTTTACGTTTGATATTATGTGGTTTTATAAACAAATATGACAATTTATGGATATAATAAGTCGATGTGGTTTGTTTATTGATGCATTTAGGGGTAATAACCCTAAAAATAGTTGGTCGAGTATATCTTGGCCAAAATTCTGGAGAATGATGAGTGTGGATTTGTTGTACCATTAGATTGACACTCTCGGTGGATATACATGGGTTAATTAACAATTTCATTACACAAAAATTATGAAGGAATTCAAAATATTTATATGATTTTAGAATATTCCCATAGAAATAATGTTTATGATTAAGAGATTAGTTATGGATAAATTTTAAATTAATGTTATGTGCTTCAGTAGTTTCAGAAATTATATGTTATAATTCATTAAGATATGATCTAATCTTATGTATGAAATTATTTACAAATGTAACCTAGTGGATGAAATGGTGACTATATCAATGAAAGTAATCTATGTAGGTATTTTCCTTCTAGGAATGATAATGAGGCTAGATAAAAAAATAAACAAATTATAACTATATTGGGGATGTTGAATCATGATACAACTAAAAACCATGCATGTATGGAGAATTATATAGATAAAAGATGTTCTTTAACAATTTTAGATGGTTTCATGATATAAAACCCTCTATTATTCAATGGAACAAATATTTTATTTATAGTGTATCAATTGATAATTTTTTTAGAGAATATATATCATACATTTTAAAGTAATGAAATAAATAATTTTTACATGGTGGTTTATCATCTCATGGGGGATGAAGATCAATGGTTGTCATTAATTCAAAAAACTAAGGATGAAGTGGAGATAGAAATCATGGTGTGGAATTTTTTTAGTCCCTTTATTTGGAAAATATTTTACTCATGAAGAACGATTGGATATTTATAGAAAATCCCTTAGTCTTAGAAAAATGTAAGTGGAAAATATTGTTATGTATTAAGATAAATTTATAGTGTTATTATAGAATTATATGGACTATGATTTTAATATGAAGAGAACTATTGACCATTTATTTTATGATATTAATAAAATCGAAAAAGGTTACTATTCTCTAAGTTTTCTCATCATATGTAGATATAGTATCATGTGTTATCGTGATAAGGAAATAATTCTCTAAGTCTCCTAACTTAGAAGGAAAGTAAGAGAAGAATAGGAAGATGAAAAAATAAATATTTAATGGGAATAATATGGATGGAAATTTTCTAACATTTCATACCTATGTAAGAAGACACCTTGGTAATTTTCTAAATGAGAATGGATATTTCATCATGTGTGGAGAAAAAGGACAACATGATCATGAATTCAAGGGTATTGTCTAGGCCATCAATCTATAATTATTAATATTTAAGGAGATGGGAAATGTTTCAAACTAATTCTCCAAATATCAAGGGAATGTAAGATAAAGGAATCCAAGTTGAGAATATTAGGATCATGAAATTACTATAGAATAAGTAAAAGATCCTAGGGATGTGGTTAAAGGTACATATTCATCCACTACAAGATTGATTTTTTTTATTATTTTAAAAAAAATAATTATTATTTATTAATTAGAGGGTGTCCCAAGTTCCACAAAAGAATATAGTGAAGCAAATAGAGGTAATAACCTCTTATAATATATATGAAACTGGTGGGTCGAATACTATAAATTGAATACGCCTACCCTCTAAGTCGACCCACGAATCCAAAAAAAGTCTATTGATATTCTTCTTTCTCAACATGTGTGAATTTGGATGGTCTATTTATAGAATATATCACTAAATCTATAAATTTTTAATTTAATGAACAAGGAGTAAAGATATTTTCTTGAATGTATTTGTGGATAATAGTCAAGTTAGTTTCAATTGAGGCCAAATAAATGTTATTATATATGAAATTCACAAACCATTGATAGTGGTGCAAACATATATGATGACATAGTCACATTATATATAGAAAATACTGAGATAGATAACCAATGAACCTCTAGGGTCATGAATAACACCTCCTCTCATATAAAATTGAAGTTGCATGGCCCTCTAATATCAATTTTAATATAGGTGGGATGAGGAACCCAATAGATCCAGTGCCCCTAGTGAGTCACCCACACATGGATGTGATGGATCCTCTAATGTTCATGCACTTGTTCAAAGATGGATCATTCACCCGTAACTTATGAAGCAATTCCAGAACAACCAGTATAAATATGGTCCTTGTAACTAGAATCTACCTTGAACAAATATAGCCATTATGACCATCCTTGTTCCTCGCCTCTCACATGTAGTAACATATAAATTCTAGTAGAAACACCAACTCTATCATTTTTTTAATATTTTATACAATAATGAATTGTAATAGGAGAAAATCGCCACTAGAATTTTCCTAGGATGTAATCCCTGTGATATTGTTATACACAATCCACACTGTTGTCAACCAGTCACCTTCAAATAAATGGTGAGTGGATTATTCTTTGTTGGAACTCCTAAAACAGAGTAATTATTAATTTAACATTATACTACTACATTTAATATCCTCATTAGTGTAATTATTTTGATTTTGTAGATTCCATATTAAAAATTTGTACATTAGAGTGATTTTTTCACCATAGAATAATACCCTACATATAATTCCCCTTATTTCCTTGCAGAACCTGACTACACACCTATATTTATAATTCCCTTAACATGGGGTCCATGAACAAAAAAATATTCCCAATCATTATTAATATTGAATTTTTGGAAAAAAAAAATTGTTTTATTTATTCACTAGAATAGATCCGATGAATGAAGGATAGTTTCTGGTATTCCCAAAAGTGATCTGTGGAATCAAATACCCTAGAAAACCTAGCATGGAACCAACCCATTTATAATTATAGAAGTCAATATCTCCACATATGATGATATATTTTACGTTATCCATTAGATCATGGATGTTACCTCTGATTGAATTCCAGATACTGGAGACCCTTCCCTTCACCTGTATCAAATTCTTCCCAAACTTGTACATTATTAGCTTCCCCCATAGGGGGGAATTTAGGGACTTCCTATTAAAACTTTTCATGTATATTTTACATCTTTCAAGATACTCTCCTTAGGTTAATACCTCCTTCATAAGCTAACATGTCCATTATAACCCACGAGGCTTAGTGACATCCTCCATCGGAGTGGAAATACCATATGACATCTTACTTGATTTTTTCATTATCACAGATAACATCCTTTAGTACCTAAAATTAGTTATAATGTGTAAATGTATAGAGGTCAAGGCACAATTAAAGAGAGAAATTCTTCCCCCAAATGAAAGGAACTATCTTTCCTATTATTAATACGGTAGCAGATCTTGTCGAATACCCCTCAAAGTATTGGATGTGCGTCCTATGGGAGGAGATTGGGGATACCATGTATTCCATGAATAGGAACCTCCTATGAATGTCTAATTATATTTCAATCGTCCTATTCCACCTATAAAAATTGAAATCCAAAAATTAAATGTTTCTCTTCTCATGATTACTAATTTGGCTACTCCATATTCAATACTTCACCATGAACTTGTTAAAGCATCAAAGAGATATCTTACATCCCTTAAAAAATATCATCATGTCATCCAAAAAGGGAAATTATAAGGATCATGTAATTTTATCCCAACTTCAGTAATGGAGGATACTTCCATTTATGAGTCTTATATTAAGTTATTTTCTAAGGGTTTCTTGAATCAAGAAGAACAGTCTAAGGGAAATCAAATCCACCTACCTCACCCCCCTGACTGATTTCATAAAACCACAACTCTTATTGATAAAGTAAATTGAGATTTAGGAGGAACTATATAAAATGTAAAATAACTCGATAAACCATACGTATAAAAACATTCAATTCATCTCCTTGATAATGAAATTCCATTCCAACATGTCGTATGATTTATCCATGTAGAAAATGATGGAAACCTTGGATACTAGATTCTTCTTATTAATATACATAATAAATTATTGATATATACTTATGGAACTCTGAATGGACTGACACCTGATGAACCCATGCTACTCCTAAGAGAAACATTTTTCAAGGTGCACAGATAGTCTTCTGTTGAAAATACATGCATGAACCTTATAAGTGTATTTATACATGAAAACAGGTCTAGAATTTTCCAGAGATGATGTGTCTTTAATTTCTGATATGAGAACTATGGTAGTGGTACATTACACCTCTGGAAGTAATCCTCAACAAAAAATTCCTATATGGCCTAAACTAACTCTTTCTAAAAAAATTATAGGAAGCAACAGAGAAGAGAATTGTGATGCTATTTATGCCTAGGTACCTTTCTATGTTGAGGGATTTAACAGTATCCCATATCTCCCTCTCATATGGGATTCCTTTGACACAAGTATTTATATGATCAAACACTATGTAACGGAAGATATATAATATATATTCATGGACAATTGGGTACCCCTCCTACGTGAATGGGTTAGCTTCTATAACTAAGGATTTAAAATAAGCCTCATCAAAACCTCCCACCACCTCGATATCGCTAGTATAGGACCATATTCCAAGTGGATGTTTTAAATACTTAAGTGTCTCTTCTCATTCATGAAATCATGGAAATACATATTGTTATGGTATTATTCATCTAGTTGCATCTCAATGGACTATTAATGGGCCTTCTTCCATTGCTACATGAGATTTTTTGACAACTATATTTTCTTATGTATAAGGGATTAAAATGAATCATCATACTTGAATTCCTTGAGTTGGGTTTCTTTATGATAAATATTGATTTTAATAAAATATATATCATGAAATACTAAGGGATTTTTATTATTCAATGGATGTAAATTTTCTTTCAGATTCCTTGGAATATTGTTAAGTACAACCCATGATATACCTTCTATTATTTCCAAGACATACACACTAATGAATGTTAACTAGGATATGAGGTCCAATATTTGGAGGAGAAAAAACACTCACTCCAATCTCTTATAGGAACTAGGTTGATAAAAAGTAGGGTTTAGCCAGAATGATCCCTGATAGGAGGATATACCTTGTCATTCATAGGGATGTTCTTTAGAGGTTTGTGATGAATCGATCAAGTTGAAAGCACATCTTTCTAGTCCCTTCTATTTGTTTCATAAATTTTATTTTTCACATAAAAAACATATCCATAATAATTTTGTGGGATATGAAGTTAGAGAAGTCTTTTTTAAACTTCCTTGGATACACCCCTCCCAACCTTTCTCGATGTTTTACATGATAACATTAATGTGACCACCCATAAACCATGCCAAATACCTAGGATGGAATAAACCATGATAATTCCACAACATTTCCCATAATTTATCCCCACACATGGAATAATAAAAGTAGAGGAATGAAAAAATTATTCCTAAACTTATCCTGGTTGTGATATGTTGTTTAGAGACTTCAAACAAATCCATGATGATGTTTTTTTCCAAAAAATCCATATTTGTAAATTTTTGGGATCTTCATGCATGAAATCCTAAATTCATATCTGATTATAAAACTCCAATAGTATGGAGGGATAGTTTTCTTGGATAAATCACTATCGCATGATAGATGTCATGGTGAAACTCATTATATAGAAATAATATGGTCACTATTGATATTTTTTACATGTATTCCCCACTTTAATGGATATCATTATAGGATGGAATGAAATTTTATGGAGCCAGATGTTGAAAAACCACTTTACTATGATTGAATATTATATTATTATATTTTAGATATAAACCTCATACAAACACTATATGGAGGAAAAAGACACAAACTTACAACTGATTAGGAACATCAAACTACACTAATTGAGGCACATCAGAAGATAGTACTTTGAATCCATTATATAAAGGAAGGTGAGATCTACCAGAAGGTTTGGGCCTATCTAATTGGGATTTTTTAAGGGACTAGGGGATTAAAATGAATTTAACTCATAGGAGTGAAAATCAAGAGAGGTAGAGGAAACAAGATGAGTGGGATGCATGAAGGCCAATAAGCCTAGAACATTTCTCATCTTGAATACCACCAAATAAAGGAATGGATCATCTATAATATAGAGAGAATGTTAAGCATGGAAATACATCCCTATAGAAGGAGGATCCACAACTAGAGGAGGGAGAGGATTAGACCAAAAAATATCAATATTAGGAGCCAAGCCCGGCATGTTCGAGATGACATCAGAGACAGTCTGTTGCAACGATGGCAATGGAACATGATTAGAATCATCCCCCATGTGAGGCTCTGTTAAGTAAATGAGTTTCCTCTTTTAGTCAGATACAAAAGGACATTGAATATGGTATTCCAAGAATAAATTAGTATGATAGGAATATATAATGCATTCCCACCGAGTTACTTAATCTTGATCATAAAGATGGATAAACAATGTTATAGACTTGGATGGGACCATCTCCATGCAGATATGAACAACTGATGATTCAAGAAAAGAGGGAAATGAATATTCATGCAAAGGAATGATCTAATAGCATCACCCCTATACCCCAAATGAAATAAATTTTATGGAACGGGAGAGGTAGGATATGAAGATTAATCCAAACCACATCCCATAGTTATAATTGACCAGAGTTAACTATTATCTACCACAAGAAAAGGGTGAAATTCCATTTTCCCAATAAACAAGAGCTCTAGGACCAGGTCTTCAAAAATTCTTCCTAGGAGGAAATAACCATGAATAAGGCTTCCTTGTATAATATTGAAACACTAGCTAGAGATTCTAATCCCCATAACCAATGAAGGACTAAAACATCATGAGTGACATGTGCTTCAATCCAAAGTGATCCACAAGTGTCCACCAATGGAAAGAAATTGTGGAATCAATATAGCCTCCCAAAAACTCAAGAACCAATAAATCCTCTAACTATATTAAACAAAAAAACTCAATCATAATTTGAGGGATCTCCTATATGGGTGGTTACTGAGAAGATAATGACCTTAAGATGAAAAATTTCAATGTGGTTTTGGATTTCACAAACCTATTGGGTGATAAAGGGGATAACCTAGGTAGGAGGATCAGTTGTCCTTCAAGAAATCGAGTAGGTAAGGGAGTGAGGGACAATGAGTGGTAGAGGAGTAGAAGACAGATGCTCTGGGATGAGTGTAATTAGTGAAATGATCAAAATAATATGAACAAAAGGGGTGTGTGAAGCATTTTCTCAAAGGAAATGGAGAAATCCATCAAACCAAATATTTTTTTCATTGAAAATGTTTAATTTTATTATGGTTCTACCCACACTTTTATATCTGGTGAATTTTCTGAGGTCATCAAATCACCACCTTAATCACTATATATTGAGTAATTTGTGAAAATTTCTAATAGTAAGATGATCACATATCAATTCTATAGCTCCTATATGATAAAAGTTTAGGTAATGTTCTTCTTGTGAATCTTGTTATTCTTATACTAGATGAAATTGATGAAATATTGGGTATGGATTAGTTCAATTGTTATAGAACCCCTATAAATTTTTAAGGTAGGGAAGTTACATTTGATATTCTAAATTAACCTACATCCCGTCTATCAATGTGATGATGAACCATAACACCTAATGATAATTACTTCCATCTTTTGGGTTTTTCTACCTATTCATGAGGGACATGTATCTCAAATGGTTATCCATAAAGTCATCATTGAATATTCTCTTATTATTAAGGAATATAGTGATTTAATTTAGGATGACTTTCCAAATATTCAATTAAATTATGAATTTTTGTTTTAAATAAATCTCATTCTAGGTGTTATTCATATTTCAAGAAAACCATATAAAATATCCCTAATTGAGTTGATATAATTGATGAAGAAACTCTAGAAGAATCTACATATGGGATTCAATTGGACCAGTGCTTCATAAGGGGATTAACCTTATTCTTTGTGTTAATAATAATTATTGGTTATTGTGTTTTTCCATTGATTATCAAGAATATAAATATGTCATAATTAAGAACAACTATAATATACCCATATTGATGATCAATTTAATCAATTATGTGAAGTTCTATATTTTTCTATTGATATTCATTATGCTTATCATAAACTAAGCATCAAGAAGGCTGATATTACCATGTCATTATTCTATATGAGGTATGTCCATTATGAATTTATACTAATGCCAATTGGACTTACCAATGTTCATGTTATGTTTATAGAAATAATGAATAGTATCTTCAAAAGCTACCTTGAGTAGTTTTTATAGAATTTATTGATCAAATACTTATATATTCAATGAGAATGAATGAGCATAAATAATATTTGATATTTTTTTTGAATACCCTTGGTAAGGATAATTTGTATGATACATTTACTGAGTGTAAATTTTTTCATCAAAAAGTTTCATTCTTCGGTCATATAATCCCATGTGTGTTTATATTAGTAGATTATTCAAAAGTGGAAGTTATTGAGAAATGGTCCAAACCAACCATGGTAATTGAAATATATACCTTTCATGGGTTTTATGAATACTAAAGATACTTTTTGAGAGATTTATCATGACTCTCTAATAAAATTACACTATTGACTCAAAATGGGGTATTGTTATTATTAAAAGATTAATATGAATTAAAAAGAACATTCCTTTCACACTTTTATAAAAAATCAAAAAAAAAATATTTATATGACTTTAAAAATATTTATTTTGAAAATTTGTAAATAAAGTAAAGAATTAGTATAAAAATACCTTTATTAATCCTTTAGGTATAATTAAAAAACTACCATATAATAATTTAAAGAAGATGGACATGGAAGAAAAGTATTCCTGGCCTAAAAGAGGAATTAAGTTCTGTTTTTATTACAAAAAATTATATCAGTCATTGAGTACCAAAGAGAGTAAAAGTTGGAATAAAAACATGAAAATGGAAAAAATAACCATATGAGAATAAAATATATAGTTTTTAATAATATAAATAGAATATAATTATTTTAACATAAATCTAAAAATGAACAATCCTGAATAAGAGTGAGATTGTAAAAAAACCTCTATGGCTTTAATATCTTTCAAATCAAAACCCTTTAAAAGATAAAACTTAAAGTGAAACATTAAATACCATGAATAAAACTTAATTAATGATATAATATGTTAAATGGGTATTATATACACCATATAAAATAAATTAGGGGCATAATATATTATATGTCCCAATATAGTGGAATTGAGATGAAAAACCTTTACCTTGGTTTCCTGCTTGGTTGAACACATTATATCCTCATGAATAATTAATTTCAATTTACTAAATAATTTATTAAGATATTTCTTCAACTATATTATTTTTTTAAGTTCCTTTTATAATCATATAAAATCCATTCATTGTATATTTCTTACTTATATCGACTGCTTAAGGTTGTTTGGTCAATTTCTCCAAAAATAATTTTGTATGTTAACTATTAACAAAGTTGTTATGAAATTATTCCATAGTTTAAGTAATGTTAATAACTTCATGAATGTAAATTTTATTCATTGTATATAATTTATAATACCCTGTTCTAGATGGTAATAAAAACCGAATCGCATCGCTTTGTGGAGGTGGTAGTCCACATGTACGCATGAGCGACGTTGTCATCTCCCAACAGATGGTTGGGTAAGAAGGTAGATGATTTATTATATTTTCATAATAACATTATGTCATAAATATTATATATATTCATTAATTTAATATTTATAACCATCCATGTGATCTAGTTATAAAAAATGAATTACCCCACTACGTGGACACAATTGGTCATACTTACACACAAGCAATGTTTTCATTTTTCATAGGATAGAAATAAGATGGAAAATGGATGTGAAATTAACATAAAAACATATAAATATGTTTTATATATTTATTTAATTATATAAATATTGTTATTTAATATTTTAAGTAGGTTTAAGAAGAATGTAACTTGGAAAACATTAGTGAGAACATATACCTCTTCCATTGGTAGTCTCCCTTGGCTTTCACTTTATGCCATCATGAAATTGTATTTTGGAGATAAAAATACATCTATGTCAATAAAAAAATTAAATATATTTGGTTTTTTATTTATCAATATAATTGTCTTAATAAGTGTGTATAATAGAGGAGAAGAGGTTCCCTTTTATAAGAGATGTGTGTGACAAACTTGTAAATACATAAAATTTTATTATATAATATATGTCTTACTAAAGTAAAGTATATCTAAATTATAATATATTATAATATTAGATTTTTATGTTCAAAATAAACCAACCAATTATATTTAAGAAAAAAATTGTGTTATCTTGAAGCCTTTTCCCTTATTTTAACCCTTTAAACTCATTTTACCCTTAACTAATGTGATAAATATTTACCGTGGTTTTCATTTTGACCCAAAATTAAGTTGACATTATTAAATAATATTAATTATATTTATTCCAAATATGGAAATAATTTTACACTATTCAATTTCAATAATTATTAAAAAATATTTTTAATATAATTTTTCAAAATGCAATGAAAACCATTTTTAGGAAAAATGCATGTTTTAAGCATAAAAATAATTTTACAGAAAAATAAAGTATAATTTTGATTAAAATGTAATTAATTGAATTATTTTAAATAAAATTATTCTTATTTGAATTCAAAATTAAACCAAAACCTAAATAAAACTTATGAATACTTTATTAAAAGAGAATAAACAAAAATAGTTTTTATTTGAATAAAAACATTATCTATATTTCCAAAATATTAAATATAGATTTATAAGTTGAAAATTATAATTTTAAATAAATTATATTAATTATTAAATATATATTTTCTAAATAAAAAAATAATAAAATTTTAGGTCATTATTATATCTTGATAATTTCATAAAACTGACAGTATTTGTAAAATCAGTATTTTTCACTATTCACTCAAAAATCCACTATTTCTGAAAAATCTAAAAACTTCACCCTAAGATAATTTGGATGTTTTGAATTAAAAAATAAAATTAATTTCATAAAATAAAAATTATATAAATTGTGAATTTATTTTTTAATCATATTCTTAAATAAAGCTATGTTCATTATGCTATAATTTCTTTAGAAAGAAAAGGTTACTATAATTGAAGCATGGGTGTTAAATTTTTCCCTAGTTAAAAAAATTATCATAAAATTTTAAAGAATTTAAACTCATGAATATATGTTGTTATTTACTTATCATAACATCTTCAGGTTCCCACATTGTCTCTTGGATCTTATAATTTCTTCAAAGTACCATTACCAATCGTCTCATCTGAATCCTCAATACTTATTCTCTAGTGTTAAGAATCTAGAAAATATCTTCACAATAATATAGAACAAGATCCAATTTCATTTCTTTATAGGTGATTACATGCATTTTTTTTTAATATACTTCTTAGATAATGAGATATGGAACACATCATGCACTTTAGAGAGGTTGGACGGCATTTCCAAAAGGTAGTCCACATCTCTAATTCTTCCCAAAATATAAAAAGTTCTGATGTATTAGGTAATTAGTTTCTTTTTATTTCCAAACCATATAACTACTTTACATGTAGATACCTTCAATAAAACAAGGTCCCCTAATTGAAATTAAAAATCAGTCCTTCAGTTATTGGAATAATTGTTTTTCCTACATTGAACTTCCTTGATATGACTCTAAATAGTTCTCACTTTTTTATTATATCCTCTAAAATTTATGGGTCTAGAAACTTCTTTTCACAAACTTCATCCCAAAAAAATTTTTGTATGAAATATTTTCCCATAAAATTCTTTATACAATGCCATTTGAATTCTTGAATGGAAGCTATTATTATAATAAAACTCAACCAAAGGTAAATACTGATCTCCCGTACCTTGAAAGTCAAGTGAGAATGACCCCAACATGTCATATAATTTTTGATTAGTCCTCTAATACTATCTATATATATAAGGATGATAAGAAGTTATAAAATATATCTTAGTCTTGAGATCCTTATGAATATGTTTCCATAATTTTAATGTAAATCATGGGTCATGATCAAATTCAATCAAAATATGTGCACCATGAATTCTAACAAAATTATTAATATAGATTCATGTAAGGTGATCAGGAGTTATATCCTCCCTTATAGTAATTAAATACACATACTTGGTATGGTGATCAATAATAACCCAAATGAAATCATTTATTTTAGGATTTTTTTGGTAATCTAATGGAAAATTCCATAGTAATATTTTCCCACTTCCACATAGGAATAGGGATAGGTTTCATTATAACACCCCATAACTTAAAAACCCTTAATTACATGATTTATAATAGTTGATCACTTACTTAAATTTCAAGAATCTTTTTAGTTATAGTTTTAGAGAATATGGAAAAACTAAAATATAAAGTGGATAGTTCTAATAAATGTCCATTTTTTAACTAAAACATGTTCTTAGATTTACACTCCTATTTCATTCATGAAATTATTTATTCTTTTAGGGATAATTTTTTTATTTTAATAAATACTTTATAATATTTGATACTCAACTTAGGCCTAATGAAAATTATTTTAGGACTTGGGATGAGTATAAAAAGATCAATAAGGGATATAAAAAGAAAGTAAACTTTTTAATCCATTTGAAATTCATGAAACCCCATAAGAAAGTCTTCCTTTTTACATAATAACATTTTGAGATCAAAATAATCATTTACCTACTCAATAAATAAACATCAAATCCCAATGTTTTCATAAAACATTTTTTAAACTATAATAAAAGAAAAATCATAATTCATAAATGTTTTACCATGAAAAAAAACATTTTACCTTTAGAAGATCATAAACTTTACTTTAAATCATAAAATAATTTTTTGACTTTTGAAATCAAAATATTTTCCTGAAAACCCATTTGAAATCATAGATAAAACATGTTAGAGACTTGTGGAATCATACTTTCATCAAAGAATCACCTAACACAACAATTCCAAAATTCTCTTAGGAGTAACTTATATGAGTTAACTCAGTAACTTCATAGGAGTAACTTATTACAAGTTAACCCCATTGTTATTCCCACAAGGCCAAATACCCTAGGAGGGGGGTGAATCAGGGTATGACATATTTAAACCTATTCCCCTTTAGATATTGTTTTGTTGTTAAGAAAAACTCTCTTCTCTCACTTTCCTGTAGTAAAGTATTAACAGATATTAAATCATGAACAGGATATAACAATTTTTACTTGGTTCACCCTCATTGGGATACATCTAAGGAGTATACACTGGTAATGTGTTGATGTACCAAATCCACTATAATTGAACTGCTATTTATAATGTTTGAATCAGACTCATTATCCCTTCTAGTTTATAACCAATCACAATATGAAAGCTCACTACTTTCTCAACTGAAGTGTGCTCACAGATTCTTCAGAACATCCACTCACAGTTTAAATACTTGTAGGTCCCTTCATTATCAAAAATTAATTCATATTTCTATGTATTTAGATGATCTGTTTATGACCAACTTTCACCCACATATGAATCATTCTTTTCACCAGAGGTACTGGGAAATCTTCCAACTTTCGTGAAGCCCTATAATTATAGTCACACTTCTCTAATCAAGGCGTGCTTCTCTATGCTTTGGCGCGCTTCTCCAAGCATGGTGCGCAAGTGTCACCTAACCACTTGCGCGACACTCCCTTCGTTGACTCAAAACATGGGAGACTCGCACCCTTTTATGCCCAAACCAATAATAGCGTGCAACTATCAACTAGCATGTAACTTCTGAATAACCTCATATCGACGAGCCCACCCCACCATGTGTGCGCCCAAACCACCTGCACGACTGGAGCTCTAATTTTCTCTATGTGTTGAGCTTCATCAAAAATTAAGAGGGGTATCCCTCTATTTATATGAATTTTGGGCACCCTGAGCACTGTTGCACTCCAAGCATGGTGCGCAAGTGTCACCTAACCACTTGCGTGACACTCCCTTAGTTGACTCAGAACATGGGAGACTCACACACTTTTATGCCCAAACCAATAATAGCATGCAACTATCAACTAGCACGTAACTTCTGAATAACCTCATATCGATGAGCCCACCCCACCATGTGTGCGCCCAAACCACCTGCATGACTGGAGCTCTAATTTTCTCTATGTTTTGAGCTTAATCAAAAATTAGGAGGGGTATCCCTCTATTTATAGTAATTTTGCGCACCCTGAGCACTGGCGCACAAGTATCCTCTTGAAACACAAGTCCAGCTGCCCTAGTCTCTATCACCCTAGTCACCTTGTGCGCCCAAACTATAACTTGGGTTCCCCTCTTTAATTTAGCATATTTTGATATTCTGATCTTGAAAAACATATGACGTGCCAGTTTCCAAGCCTCCAAGACACCGGATCACAAGTACCTTTTCCAAAAACACTTTTCTCCATTTTTTGATTTTGAGGCCCAAAAATTGGGAAAACACTAGAAAATGGTTCCACCTTGTATCTGCTCTTTTTTTACCGCCTCCAGATCATTCATTTATTTTCCGAGGTTCTTAAATCAATCATGTATTGTTGAAAAAACTCCTTGTACTCTAAAACTCACCATGAAAACCCCCTTTTTTAACAAATTTGTACATTGTGGTCTTCTTTTTCAACAAACCCAACATGGAGTCCCACTTTGTCAACAAACACAATCACCTCCAAAATGATTCAATTATACCTTGAGGGATTTTTTCCCAATAATATCCCCCTTTGGGTTTTTTTACAACTCTTCTCATAAAAATTATATGCACTTTGATACATTATTAAAGCTTCTTCTGACCGCTACCACCATTATCCTCTTGAGATTCAGATAGCGATAAATCATTTACTCAACAGATACTCTAAACCCACATGATCAATGATCGGCATGAGAAATAAGAGTAAATGAAAATTTCATCAATGAATCACATCATTTCTAACAGCAATTGTTGATACCACACTGATACCAATTGCTGATTTCTGGAAGCCTTCTGACACCATCCCAACACCACTCTTCTACTTTTATCATGATCCTTAGATGTCGTGATATCTGTACTCTGATCGATCACTTATATCATCATCATGTCTAATACTCTCCTTCTTCACTTCTTTATTTATTATGTTGTCTAAGATAAGCTCTAGATGATCACTTTGAACACCACATACTCTTATCATGATGATCCCCCTATTAGCTTCTTCACCTATTTTTGTAAACCCCCCCTATCACACTGCACCACCTGTCAGCTTCTCCCTGTGTCTTTGAAAAAGACATTGTCTCCCTCCCTTTAGGATTCACTCTTTCTCCCCCTTTGTTAATGAACCCAAAGGTCACTCCTTTGTGGTCTTTCACAGAGAAGAGAACACAGATTAGTATAGTAAGGAAAACACACCATACCTCAGGTAGAGGGGGTCCCACATCCACACTTTTTCAAGTGCGGGGAGTCGACTCGACTCCCAGAGCTAGTCGATGTCTCTCAAAATATTACTTAGGTAAGGCCATTGTCATAATGTCTATAACATGTAGTTCTGTAGGCAGATACTCCAAATTCATGATTCGCTACTCAACCTTCTCCTTGATAAAATGATACATTCTCTCAATGTGATTTTTCCTTGAGTGATGGATGGGATTTTTTCTGAGATTTATAGTACTTGAGTTACCACACTAGATTCTGATTGAATACTTCACTTCAACTCTCATATAATCAAACTATTGTTTCATCTATAATAAATTTGTGCATGCTTGAGTGGTCGCAATATACTCAGCTTCTGCGGTGCTTAATCGAATGAAATCTTTCTTCTAGCTTGGCCAAGAAATACATAGTCCACAAAGATAGAATGATCCTCCTGATGTTGATTTCCTATCATCCACTGAATAGGACCAATCTGTATCAGTATATCCCAATAATTTTGACTGATATTTGTCATTATATATCATGCCGAAATCCAGCGTGCCCTTGATATACCTAAGTATTATTTTCACTGAAAGTATATGGATTTTGTTGGTATTAATTTGATATCTCACTTCTTGGCATGTGGAGAATATAATTTTAGGCCTTGTTGTGGTCAAGTACAGTAAACTTCCAATATTTTTCCTGTATTCTGTTATATTGACTGCCTTGCCTTCATTATATTTTGACAATTTCATCCGAGTAGCAATTGGATTCTTTATTTCCTTGGAATTTTCCATCCCAAATCTCCTCATAACCTCCTTGGAATATTTTTATTGAGAGATAAATGTTCTATTCCTTCCTTGTGTTACCTATAAACCAAGGAAAAATGTCAGCTCTCTAATCATTGACATTTCAAACTAACTTTTCATGAATTTGGAAAACTGTCTGCACTGAGCTTCAACTGATCCACCAAATATTATTTCATCAACATAAACCATCACTATCATCCTTTGATTACTGTCGTTGTTGAAATAGAGATTTTAATTAACTCTACTATACTAGAAATTGAGCTTCTTCAAATATCGATCAATCCTTGAGTACCATGATCTTGGTACTTATTTCAACCCATATAGCGCTTTCCTCAACTGACACACTTTGTTCTCATTTTCATGAATGAGAAAATCATCTGTCTTCTCAAAATACACATCTTCCTCTAGAACCCCATTTAAGAATACATATTTGACGTCCATCAGGAACACTTTGAACTTTCGTTGCACTGTAATGGACAAGAATAATGTGATTGTTTCCATCCTTGACATGGGTGAAAAAGTTTTATCAACATATGTTCCCTCTATATGGGAGTATCCTTTGCACACTATTCGTGATTCATTTTGAATCATTATGTAATATTCATTCATATTTTTGCAATATACCCATTTAGCCCTGACCACATTCTTATCTACTAGCCTCGAAACAATCTCCCTTGTCTGATTCTTCTCAATCTAGTCTAGCTCTTCATTCATAGCCTAAACCTAGTTCTCATCTTCAGCTGCATCAGCAAAGAATTTTGGTTCAACTAGAGATAAAATATATGTCTACTTTAGTGAATTCATTCTTCTTTTCTGAAATAGTGTTTTCTAATCATCAATGAAATTTTACCTATCAATTTCAGCTCGACTCTTTAGCTTATTTGTAGATACTGACTTGACTTCTTATTTTTCATCATCAGTATCTTCTTCGGAGTCAACATCTTCTACTTTTGTACCCCCTGTGTTACTTTCCTCTTCATCACTTTTATCAAGAAACTGTTCACTGTGTTGTTGAGTATTCTCTAAATTTTCCACAATAGTGACATCATTTCTCTCAACTACTTTTCTCAGCCTCTTGTTAAATAATTTGTATTATTTTCTTTTGCCTGAGTAGCTAAGGAATATCCTCTCATCTCCTCATGACTCAAATTTCTTGTGTTTTTATTTATTGAGAATAAAACACTTACTTCTAAAGATTTGAAAGTGCTTATCTATTGTCTTTTTCCCATACCACATCTCATACAAAGTCTTTCCTTTCCTCAGACATAATAGATCCCTGTTAGAAATATAAACCGACATCAATACTATTTCCTTCCAAAATTTCTCTGGTAGGTATTTTTCTATAAGCATCATTCTGGACATGTTTTTGATGATCTGATTTCTCCTTTCAACCAATAAATTCTATTGGGGAGTTATTACTAAAGAAACTTGATGCCTTATATCATGTTTCTCGAGATAGTATTCCACCTGACTGTTTGTAAATTCCATGCCATTTTCAGAACAAAAATTCATAATTTTCTATCCAAAAATCCTTTCAGATTCCCTCCGATAATATTTTAGGCAACTGAACACATTATACTTACGGTAAATGATGAATAAACAAGCCATTATTCTATATTCATCAATGATAAGAACAAAATATCTCTTCCTGTCAATGGCCCTTAGTGAGATAGGTCCACTAACATCAGCATGAACCAATTCAATCACTCTTTTTGACTTCTATTCATTATCCTTGTACATTTTTATGATGATTTCCCCTTTTTGACATGCATCACGTGAATGAGTATGATCACATGATAGCTTAGGGAGGTATCTTGCTAGGGTTATCTATGGGTTGGGTCGGGTCGGGTTTGGGGGGGTTTTTGGACCTGACCCAACCAAAATAGGCTGATGTGGGTCGGGTTGGGTCACATGTGTTTTTTTTTTATTTAGACCCAACCCAACCCAACCCATCTCACATCGGGTTGGGTCGATCAGGTCGATCGTTTTATGTAAAAAAGTCCACCCCTGTTTCATTTCCTGCTGATCACCCGCATAGCCTCATGACGACATCTCCTTCTCTTTGGATTCTCCTCCTTCGCATTCTCCTCATGGTGGGTATGGAAGATCTTGATTTTTTTGCTTCATCTACCTCAAAGATCAGCGGTCTTCTCTAGTTGCTCACAGTAACATGGATCGAATGTGGGTACATCTTTTGTTCTTCATCATTGATGGTTGTTCGGACGGTTTCATCGAGGTGGAGGCATGCATCAAATAAAATGGGTAGAGGTCAAGTGGATTGGGTATAAGGTATGCCACTCGATTTTCTCCTCTGATGAGCTCGGGAAAACACTGAAATTCGATTTGGGATTTAAAAATCGATGACACAGGGATACAATGGTTGGTTTGTTGTAGGGTTCAACGCTTCATCTTCCTCACCACGCTAGGAAGACCTCAACGAAAAATCGACCCCAAAACACGGTGGTATGTAGCATGATAATTCTTGGGATTCCGATTTATATCTTATGTAGGTATTCTATGTTGGATCTGGGGTCATAGAGGTCTCATTGGAGATGGAGGTAGAGGGAAAATGTGTAGGTGCTGCGCGCAGTGAAATCACATTGGTGGGTTTTCCTAACTTTGATTTTAGCATTAAACATCGTTCAAACCGAGATCCATCACGATATAAAATTTTGGATCTTCAGAATAGAATGAAGAATGAAAAACAAAAGAGGGAGTCCTAGAACCATAGAGATAGGATCATTATATGTTGGTTATAATTAATTTAATTAATTCACAAGAATTACCTTGGTGGAATTCTTTCTTCATTGATGTCTCTGGTCAGGATCTTGTGATCCGTCATTGTGTCATAGAATCCAAGTATAGGATTCCTCTAGCAGTGATCCACATGTGTGCCACGTATCTATGGATGTCACCAAAGGGATATCTGGGTTCTAGCACAGAAGAACCTTTGATTGAAATGTCCACCTTCAATCACCTTGATCTGATGGATGAGGATCTCTCTCGGTCTTGAGATCATTCTTGGAAGAAGTAGTTCTTTCGGCCTTGAATGAATTCTCTATAATTGTTGTGCACAATCATTCTCTATGGAAAAGTGTTGGGGTTGTGAGCATATTTATAATCGGGTTTGAGGTTATAGAGTTATGAAAATAAATAAACGTGTTACGCGTTTTATTTATTTCATTAACCCTTTACCCCCATGTTGAATTATTAATTTCTTTACATCCACCCTTGCTGATTATATTAAATATCATTTAATTAAACAATATTATATCCTCAAAATCCTGACTAGAAAAACTATACAGTGTGTAATCATTAATACACGGCGTGTACTCATTTTCCATAAAACTACATGGCGTGTATATTTAATATACACGGCATGTAATTTTATTTTCTATTTTTCTTTATTTCCTCCACCACATTTTTTAGACCTTGGGTAATGTCTATTTATTTCTTAAATAAATGTAACTACATTACTTCATAATAAACATATTATTTCGCCCATAATATATTCTCTCGAATAACTAGTGTCAAAATAAATGCGATCAGGCATCCTTAAATAATTATTAAACCACAGTCGGGAATAATCTTTATTTAACTTATTAAATTAATATTTAACTGAGATATATAGACACACTTAGTGTGTGACCCTCTGGGCTTCTTTCTCAGTGGAATTAGGCAGATCCTGCCTAAAGTCCAAGTTTAGCGTCTAGCAACATGCCAAGAAACTCGTAGAGAAATAAGTTAACGCTGCAATGATGTGTCACCTCATATTAATTCTTATCGTGTAATATAATTCCTTTGTCTCGATATCTCTAATCAAGCGGGTTGTATGCTAGTTCCATCAACCCATGTGTTAGATTATTCTTTCTTTGACTTTCCAGAATTTAACTTTCCCATTCCTTACCATGGCCATTAATTTACTTAGGCTATATCAATTCCATAAAAGGGCCTGATATATCTACTTCTGATATGGAACCGAAGGGACAAATCCTTTCCTGCATTATCTATTAATGCGGTATTACTTGTGATGCACCCAATGAATCCTACCTCACTGTGAATAGTGTGTCATCACAGTTTTCATCAATACATCTAAGTGTGCGAGTTGTAATACCCATTAATAATAATCTTAAAGTCTAAGGACCAATACACACATCCACATATAGGAACATCCAATGACACTGTGAAATGTGGATTTCCTACTGGCGGGTCTCATTCTCATAATATCCTCCTAGATATTACCAAGGTTGCACACCATGAGAAGATGCCTCAAAGTTTTATGATTCCTCACTCCTAATGGCCTGTATTATTTGTGTCCCTCAAATAACATCAACCGGCCATAAAACATATATTCAAGAACACTTTTATGGAACTTTTGGGTTCTCATCTTAGCATGGATCCTCTATGAACCTTTAATACAACAACTATCCTTGGGACATTATCACATGCATTTTCATGTAGAAGAACAATCAATATGTGATAATTTTTTTATTTAATGAATAAAGTACAAAGTATTTGATTCTAGGCCACCAACTCCAACAAAATGTAGGGGTCATCTCTGGGGTTCTAGTTCTAGGGTTATAGTGGTGTCACCATGGTGGAGATGGAGGTAGAGTCAAAATGTGCAGTCAAACGTGAAGGGGACTTTCATTGGTAGATATGGTGTGTTGGGGTAGCTCGTGGTGGAGAAAACCAAGGCAAAGGCGGTGTGTGGGTCTGCGGGAAGTCGCAGGGGTAGTATCGTGTTGTTCGGGTCAGGTTGGGTCATTTTTTTCCCAACCCGTGACCCGACCCAACCTGAACACGGGTCAACACGAATGACCCAATCCAGGAAAACGAAATCTTGAACCCGACCCAACCCGTTCGGGTCGAGTCGAATCGGTTCGGGTCGGGTCAAGTTTGCACACCCCTATCTCTTGCTGCTTCACATTTTACCAGATCTTCTAGGGGTGGTTGACATAGATGACCAAGTCGTTTATGCCACAACTTGTTTTCTTCCTCTCTATACAGAAAACACATATCTTATTATCCACTTACAAGGTATAAATTTCCATTTGTTCTTTTTTCCTGTAGAACCACTACACCATCTCTTCCTTTGACGATACACATCTTCTTAGTAAACCTTATATAATTCCTTGAGTCACATAGTTGGTTGACACAAAGAAAATTGTGACTGAGACCTTATAAAACATAGACATCAGCACGTCTCATCTCTTTTCCCCCAAACCTAGCCTTCCCCCATATTATAATCTTCAGGAATTCATCATTTCCAAAAATGAAAACTTCTTCATTGTCATATTTTATGTCTGTGAAATGATTCTTATTACCTATCATGTGATATGTGCAACCGCTATCAAGGATCCATACACCATAATGGTATGATACTTTAAGGGAAATTTCTTTAACCACTGCTTTCTCATCCTTTTTTTTTATCCATGTATTTGACCTCACACTTGGTGTAGTTTGAAAAACTTGATCTTCCTTAGAGTGATATGGCCCATCTTTTTCCTACAAATCTGCAAATTGATTTTGAATTTTCAACTCACCTGTGGGTTTGTTTATTTGCTACTTGCGACTACTTTGATTCTTCCTTGGAACATTTCTCTGCATGGTCGATGTATAATATCTGGCCATGTGTCCAAATCCTCTTCACTAAAAGAAATTTCTCTCAAAGGATGTTCTATAATATCAAACTCTATTTAGCTTCCACTATTTCTCTTGTGCCCTTCGGTATCTTTTGGCTATAGAACACACATATTGTGAATGTCCTGTCTTTCCAAAATAATGACACTTGAGAAAAGGTCCATTCCTATGTGTTACTTCTATACTACCAGTCATTCCTTGGGCTCTTTTAATTTTCTAATTATGCTTTGTACCCATATCAATTTTTATTTTCGGAACGGGCACTTGCGGTCTGACTTTAACCATGACTTCTTTCTGTTTCTAATCAAGCCATAAACCATCCTAAACATATGATCTCGATTGTTGCTTCATTCCTACTAAACTTCTAGGATCCTCTATCATCTTTTCTATATTTTTAATTATCTTCTTTCCCAATGTCACATTGTGGTTCAAGAGTTTTTCATGATCCTTCACTTTTTTTCGTAGACTGACGACTTCTTTTTCAATCTCTTCAATACACTTGACTTCATCTTTCATTTCTTTATTCAAAAAATCGATCTCCCTTTTCTATTCTTCAATATTGAGCTTATGTCCATCAAAAGATTCTAAACTCTTTAGCTTGGATGACTTAATTTTTTCGATTTCCTTTACTAGCTCAGAATTATATTCTTCCTATAGTTGTATGTAGAGTTTGGAATTATGTACCACCTTGTTGGATTTCTTTGTTTTTTCTCTCCAAACATATATCTCTTCAAGAGCTCCTTCTAATTAAGCTTTCATGTCGACTCTTACTTAAAATTATTATTATTCATCATCAGCTTCAGTTTCATCCTATTTCTAAGAACTACCGATAACTGCCACTATAATATTCACTCCATGATCTCCTCAATTCTCTATCTCTTAAACCTCCTCAACCTCAGACTCTTCTGAACTATCACATTCTTTTAAAATAATGTTTTCTTCTTAAAGAAATTTTCCTTGAATTGTTTCTTTCCTTTCACTTTTTATAAAGACTTCTTCTTGGGAATTTCAGCTTCATAGACATCATCATCTTCTTGGAACTTTTTGGGGCACCTTGCCGCAAGATTTCCAACCTTTCCACAAATAAACAAGAAAGTTGAAGTTTCCCTTTAAATTTTCCTTTTACTTTTTGAAGTTTTTAGAAGAATAATGACATCACCTCATCCATCTATTCTTCATACTAATATTCTTAAATAGTGATATTCTTCATGGCTTTGAATTCCACCTCTTTGTATTTACACTTTTCCACAACATCATTGTCATCATTTCGCATTTCATATGATAAAAGGGTATTATGCAAGTTATCTAATTTCATCTATTTAAAATCCTTATCTTACAATAATGAAACCTTTGGATTTAAGAGAGGTGGAAGTTTCTTCAAGATGCACTTCACAATCTTTATGTCTTCAATTACTTCACCAAGACCTTGCATGTCTTCCACTACAACATTTACCCTGTCAAAGAATGCATCAACAGACTCATTTGGGTTCATTCTATGATCTTAATACTTGTTCCATAACACTTTCAGATTTTCTTCTATGACATTTTATTCTCCTTCATATATGTTCAAAAGTTTTTTCCACATGGAGTGTGATGTTTTTCATGACATCGCCTTTATATATATAGCATTGCATAGGGATCCCCGTAAATCATTAATTCCCTTAGCGTCAGCATCCAATTATCTTCGCTCAGCTTCTGATAGTGTACCACTATTAATATCAGATATTATAACATGAATTGATGCTACAAACACATCCATTCCCAATGATCGGAAGTAGTGTTGCATCTGATTCTTCCATAACTAAAAGTTGTTCCCATCGAAGATCAGAATCCCTTTATGATTGGAAACCTCTATTGAGAGAGAAACGCTGAAATTAACATTTACCTCTCATACCAATTGTTAGTCCCACAAGGCCAAATACCCTGAGAGGTGGGTGAATCAGGGTATGAAAGATTTAAAATTCTTCTCCTTTGGATATTATTTTGATGTTAAGAAAAATTCTCTTCTCTCTCTTTCTCATAGAAAAGTATAAATAGAAATTAAATCATGCATAGGACACAGAATGTTTTACTTGGTTCACCCTCATTGGGATACATCCAAGGATAATACACTGGAGATGTAATGATGTACCAAATCCACTATAAGTGCACTTCTATTTACAATGTTCAAATTGGACTCACTATCCCTTTCATTTTACAACCAATCACAATATGAAAGCACATTGCTTTCTCAACTGAATTGTGCTCACTGATTCTTCAGAAGATACACTCACAGTTTAAAGACTTGTAGGTCCCTTCATTATCACAAATGAATGCATATTTCTTTGTATGTAGATGCTCTATTGATGACTAACTTTTTCCCATATATTAATCTTACTTTGCATAAGAGGTACTGGACAATCTTCCAACTTTCGCACAGCCCTAGAATTACAGGTGCACTTCTCTAAGATTGGAACACTTCTCTATGTTTTGGCGCAATTATCCAAGCCTGGCGCACAAGTGTCACCTAACCACTTGTGAAACACTCTCTTAACTGACTCATAACTTGGCAGACTCACACCCTTTTATGCCCAAACCAATATTGGCACACAACTATCAATTGGCGCACAACTTCTGAATAACCTTATACTTGTGCACCCACACCACCACTTGCGCACCCAAACCACCTGCGTGACTGGATATCTAATTTTCTCTAAGTGTTGAGATTTATCAAAAATTAAGAGGGGTAGAACTCTATTTATAGGAATTTTTTTCACCCTAAGCACCGGTGCACAAGTCTCCTCTCAGTGCACAAGTCCAGCTACCCTTGTCTTGATCGCCCTAGTCACCTTGTATGTCCAAACTAAATCATGGGATACCCTCTTTCATTTTCCATATTTTGATATTATGATATTGAAAAACATATGTCACACAAGTTTCCAATCCTCCAAGACACCAGCACACAAGTCCCTTTTTGAAAAATACTTTTCTCCATTTGTAGATTTTAAGGCCCAAACATTTGGAAAACATTGGAAAATAGTGCCACCTTATATCTATTATTTTTATACCACCTCTAGATCTTCCATTCCTTATTCAAGGTTATCCAATAATTCATAGATTGTTGAAAAAATCCCTTGAACTCGAAAACTCACCATGTAAACCCCCTTTGTCAACAAATTGGAAAATTGTGGTCTACTTTGTCAAGAAACACAACACGAAGGCCCGCTTTGTCAACAAACACAATCACCTCAAAAATGCTTCAATGATACCTAGAGATATTTTTTCCAACAACCACATTCTATTATGATTAAATTTAATCATTTAACTTCATCACTTCATTGAATTAATTAACTCGGTGACCATTCTTTTTGGAGTAACTCTCATCAATTAACTTTATCACTTTACCCAATGCATTAAAGGGCATTGACGAACAAACCCATCACATAATAGACATAGTCCCATAAGGTTATGAATTCAATATCTATTCCCAAATTCAAAAATATTTCCTATGTGTCATGTTTTAAAATCAAAAAATTTAATAACTTTCACTTTTCATTATAAAAACCATAAAATTGGATTTTCATTCCATAAAAAAAACCATTTCTATTCATCTCATAAAAATAAGAAGAAATATTCTTTTCTTTTAAAGAAAAATAATTTTGAGAAATATGGAAAATTTGAATTCATTGAGAAGCTATGGAAACATATAGAAGGTTATTCATAATGAATAAATTGTATGATAGTGAGAAAAAAAAATATTTAATACATGAAAAACATTCGTTTTCACTTTGGTAAACAGATTCAAAAGTGACATGTATGAAAAATGTTTAAAATATTCATTTAAAAACATAAAGTGTCAAGGATAATTAAAAATTAACTTTGAGAATATTTGAAGAAAAATATTAAATAATTTTAATGAATATGAATAAGAAATATAAATTTTTGATAACAGTATTTTAAAACAATGTTTTAAAGGAAACACCTTAACAAATTTGTAAATTTTAAATAAAAAGGAAATTTAAGAAGAGTAATTTAGAAGTGTTTGAAACCAATTTATTTTTAGTAAATTAATGATAAAATATGTCTATATGGAATTATATACACTGCATAAAATAAAACATGTGGTGAAAATGTTATAAGTCTCAAAGAAATAAAATTTAGATAAGAAATCCCATTACCCTGAGTCCAACCTTCCACATACATTCTTCAAATCCTATATAAGGAGATTATATTAATTATTTACTTTATTAAGAACCATTTTAAAGTTTATTCCCTTATCATAATCTATTTTATTTCATTTATTAGTATTTATTATATAGTTACTAAATTGATTAAGTTCATGTTAGACGTTTTGAGTATGTTTGGTTAATAATCACGAAAAAACTTTTGTGGATTGACCAAGGTCAAAGAGGGTATTATTCCATCATATATAGAATATTAATAATGAAATAATTATAATTTCTCTACATTAAAATAATTTTATAATCAGCCATTAAATTTGGACATGAAAAATGAATCACATCACTTCGTAGAGGTCATAGTCCAGATGTACACACAAACGACGGTATCATTCTAACAGATGGAAGGGTAAGAAGATAATTAATTTATTATATTTATAGAATAATAATTATTTCATGAATATCATATATGTTTATTAATTCCTTCATAATAACTATCCTTGTGAGGTAGTGATTAAAGAGGATACACATCACTTCATGGAGATGGTCATCTGCATGTACACATTAGTGATGTTTTCATTTCCCATAGGATGGAAAAGTGATGGAAAAATGTTGTTACATAAATATAATAACATTTTAGTATATGGAAGATACTTATGTAATCATATAATCATGGTTATATAATATTTTAAGGTGGAGGAATAAATAAACATGAAAACACTTGGTTAATAGTTATACCTCTTCTTTGGAAAACCTTTTTTGGCTTAAACCTTAAGCCTTCTAGAATAGTATTTTGGTGAGACTAAACCCAATAAGAAATTTTTAGGAATTATGGGAATTTATTTTATTATATATTTTTCAAGATAAATGGCTCAATAAGTGTGAGGAAGAGATGATAGTGGTTCTTTTTTATAAGTGAGGTGGGTGGAAATATTGAAAATACACAAAATGTTAATATATATAATATGTGTCTAACTCAAGAAAAATAGCTAAAAAGTATAATATATTTCAATATAAATATTATTATGTATAAATAAATTCAACCATAAAAATTATACAAGTATAAGTTTTATTTTAAACCTTATCATTTGGTTTAACCCCCTCATTAACCCTTTTAACCTTAACCTTGGCAACACTTTTTTCAATCTCTAAGGGTTAGGAACGTAATTTTATAAATGAAAAGTGGAACATATATGGGATATTAATGATATTACAGATAATTTCCCATAAATTTATGTTATAATAATATTTTTATGCTTTAATAATGATTTAAAAATAATTTAAAAATAATTTTTAAATATTAAATGTCATTTAAAGACATTTTTGGGACTATTCAAAAAATTTGACTTTAAATACATCAATATAACAATATAATTGAAATATAAACACTTTAAACAACCCTTAACCTTTATAATTATCCATGAAATTCCTGGTATATCATAATTAATTCAAATCATATTACTTTTAATGTTTTTATAATTATTTAATTTATTTTTCTACTTTTTTACAAGCACTGTGTCATAATTTCATAAATTTTATAGTAAATATATCATCACCAAAATTTAAAAAATATATATATATAATTAATATATTTTATTCTTAAACAAATTGATCATATATATTCTTTTATATATTGTATCTGCCTCGAACCTAATATCCTGAAGTTTGTGGTTACTTTATTACATTAGCATAAGATACAATTGATTGTATCCTGAAGGACCAAATAATTTATTAGTCCTAGTAAACTGGATACATACATTAATCTCACATTAAATTTGAAAATATAAAAATAAAACATAGTGAAAGTAAATATTATACATCCTTGAACTCATAAAAATATTCCTTCTTTACATCCATGGGAAAGGAAACAAAATAATTGGTGATCTTAAATACTTAATAGGGGTTACATACTATGAAAATTATCAGGAATAAATAAGGCATAATCAATATGGAATGCTAGAAAACTGAAAACATATTCTATTTAATCAATAACATGATTTCTAAGAATAATATGTCAGGAATAAATGATGATTAAATAATGTCATATAAATAATAACGTGAACTTGAAAATTATTTTTGGATATCATAACCATTCAAATAATCACATGGACATCAAAACAGACATCATAATTATGTAATATATAATGTTAAAAATCATAAACATACCATTAAGGCCTCATTCCAAGACATATTACATAAATTGGTATGGCCTCAGCCAAAAACTCAAACTAGTTTGTCTCATGAGACCTACTAATACATCGAGTGGTTATAGCAGGCCCCTTACGTTATTAAAGGGGATAATAACAATTCGATACATAATAAACATAAATATTCATATTGAAAAACTATCATACAAAATTTCAATATTTCCCCAGTAAAAATGATCATAAACCATCCATAGAAAGAATAAGTATGGTATCATTACAACATATACCCATTAGGGTATAAGTAAAATAAAGGGTTACTTATCTTAATGAATAGAAATACCATAAAATTATCATTAAAAATATTACTATGTAAAATGACTTTTTAATTTTAAAATCCAATTTTAAAAAATCCAGAATATTAGAAAAAAATTATTTGAAAAGAATCATGGAAATATATAAATTAATCTTCAAAGAAAAGATCAATCATGATAATGGTAAAATTATATTCATGTTGAGTATGTTAAAACAAATATTCATTTCACATTTCCAATAAAAATTCAAAAAGTACCTTATTTGGGAAGTCATGAGAAGATTACTTTTAAACCATTGTGTAAAAATTAAAACATGAGTAAAAATTTCTTCACTCAATAATTGAATAAAATTAAAAAAATGAAAAAATATATATAAAATTTGGACATCAAAGAAAATGGTTTTCTAACTGAAAGAGGAGAAATAAGGTTAGGTTTTCTTAAAAAAAAATTGAACCATTTTGAGTACCAAAGAGAGAACAATGGAACTTAAGAATAAAAATTCCAAAAATATGTAAAGGAGAATAAAAATTAAATGGGTTTATCAAATAAGGATCATATAATTTCCTCAAATTAAAGTCAATCATAAACAACCTCAATAAGAATGAGAATGAAACATAAACCCCTTAACACTTTAGTAACTTTTAAATCATATTCCTCGTAGAAGAATAAATTCAAATGAAACTTCAAATATCATGAAAATAAATATATTAATGATATATTATGTAAAAGGTGTATTATGTACACCTCATTATGGAATCTAGGTGCATAACATAAACATATGCCCCAAAGAAAGAAAATTTTAGATGAATAACTCTTATAAAGATCATGTAATGAATTGAGAATTAATAAATGAAGTGATTATGTGTGAAAATTTAAATCCAAAAAAACAAGTGTAAATAAAACATAAATCATACAATTTCCATTTCACATATAATCTTGACATAATATAATCAAAGAACATGTGATATAACCTAATGAAAGGAAATTAAGTTAATAAATATATACCAATTGGTAACTTTAAAGTCAAATACCCTTAGATGAAATAATTTTAATTTCAAATTAAAATACCATGAAGTATGAAGTATTCATTATATAACATGTAAAATGATATAATATACATCATATAAAATAAATTATGTGTATGAAATTAAAATGTGCCTCAATTAAAGGAAATTAAGATGGAATCTCTTACAAAGATCATATCATTGAAGTGAGAATTAATCAATGAAGTGATCATGGGTGTCAAATGTAAATAAACCTAAATCAATATGAAATGAAATATAAAACAATAAAAATTCACTAAACACATAATATTAGAATATCAATGATAATGAAGAAGTAATTTAACCTAATGAAAAGAAATTGAGTTATAAAATCCTTACCTCATATCTAACTCATCGCATACATTATTTATCTTTAAGAATAATAAAATTATGTTAATTATTTAATTTATTAATGAAAAAAATCAATTTTATTATTCCTTTCATTTTATTAGTTACCATTTTATATTTAATTACTTAAAAAATTAATTTCATGTTAGACATTTTGATGATATTCAGTTCAAATGTCCAAAATGAATTCGGTAGGTTGGCTATGGTAAAAGAGATCATTATTATATCATCTATAGAGTAATATTTTTTAAATAATTAAAATTTTTATAAATAAATTATAAATTTAAAACCAATAATTGAACATGGTTTTGAAAAATGAATTATGTTACAGTCATGGAGATGGTGGGTTGTACGTGCACATGGGTAACACTTCTATTTTTCAATGATCATGATGGAAAGAAGAAAACTATTATTTTATATTTCCATAATTATAATTATATCATAAATATCATATTATTTATTTAAATATACTTATATATACCATCCATGTAATTTAGTAATGAAAAATGAATCACATCACTTCATGGAGGTGGTAATCCACACGTACGCACGAGTGATGTTATCCTCATTAAAAAATGGGAAATTAAGGAAATATATGATATATTAATTTTCAATATGATAAATATGTCATTAATATCATATAAATACATTTAATTCATCATTATAAACATCTATTATAGGCAATGATGGAAAACGTATTACATGGATTTGTGAGGTGGTAATCCGTCGTACATACAAACGATGGTTTTGTTTCCCATTTGATGGAAAAGGATATGGGTGTAGGTTTTGAAATTAGCATAATAAAATATTAGTATATTTAATATAGATATTTTATTATATATTAATAGTTTAATAATGTTTTAATGAGGTGAAAAAATAAATGAAACTAAAATGCTTAGTTAAAAATGATACATCTTCTTCAGACAACCTCTTTAGGTTTACACCAAAAGCCTTCCTAAAGGGGTTTTCTAATAAAAAAATGACTATGGGGCATGGTAATTGAAGTAAGGAAGGGTATTGGGTAGGTATTTTCAAAAAAAAATATTTTTAGGTGACAATAAAATATGAGAGGAGGTTCCATTTTATTAGTGAGGGGAGGGGCACTTTTGGAATTTCTTAAAATATTAAATAAATATAAATTAATTTCTATTTCAAATGGATCCAAACTAATTTAATTAAAATATATAGTGATTATAAGTCTAAATATTATCATAAAATAAAATTTATAAAAGTTTATATTAGGTTTTTATGCCTATCTATTTTTTTAACCCACATTAACCTTTTTTTGACAATTACCGCGATAGAGATGTTTTTACTATTTATGGGTCAGCATAGTTACTATAAAAGAAAAAGTGGGACATAAATGAAACATATATGATATTTTAAAACTTATACCAATCGCTTTTTCAAAGATAGGATTTTAAGAAATTTTAAATCATTTAGTAAAATATTATTTATTATAAAATAATATCAATGTTATTTTGATATTATTCATTTAATTTGACTTTAAATACATCAAAAATAGAGGAATTATAATATATACTTTTAAAAAATTTATAATATGATATATTATTCTATAAAAATATTTTAACACTATAAATCGCTCAAATTATTTTACTTTTAATATTTTCAAAATAATTTATTTTATGTTTTTATTAATTATTGAAATACTATGTCAGCGTTGAGTAAGAATTTAAGATAATTATAAAATTCTTAAAAATTATAAAAAAATTTGCAATATAAAAATAATTTAATTATTTTCAAAATAATAATTAGTATTCACTCTAAACTTCCTTTTTTTACAATGTGAACACGCAAGAAATATTTAAAAGTAAGAAAAATACATTTTGTATTTTTCTTTACTTAAAATATTATATAGGTAACTTTCATAGAATATTGTCCCATAAACAAATAAATATCAAGAATAAGGTTACAATGTTCAAAATTAATTTTTGAAATTATATTTAAGATGAAAAATGGTGGTTTTCTTACTTAGTTTTCACCTTGGTTAACCCGATTTACCCTTTTACCGTGGTGACAGATTTTAACTGTTTTTACTATTCATTATAGAAAAAAATTAAGATAAAATTATTAAATAATATTAATTATTCGGATTCCAAATATGGATTCCATTTTAATAAATTAAATCTCTATAATTTTCATAAATTAATTCTATAAATATCCTGCAAAGTTCCACAAAAACAATTTTTTGAAAAAAAAATGACTTTTTAAGTCTAAAAGTATTATTGCACCCAGATCATGTAAAATGTTGATTCATATGTAATTAATTATATTATTTATAAATAAATGATAATTATATTAATTTATAATCTAATTTAAAATATTAAGGGGCTTTTTAAATGAAAAGAAATGAAAGTTTTACAAAAAATGTTATTTTTCACTATTCTATGAAAAAAAATATTTTCCGAAAAATACATAGATTTCACCCTAAGTTAATTTTGACATGATAATTTAAAAACTGAAGTTAATTATTTAAAATAAAATTTATAAAAAATTTATAAATTAATTATATTATTTTCTCATAAAAATAAATAAAAGCATTTTTGATGAAAAATGTATTTTTGAAGCATGTGAATACTTCACTAAAAAATGAGTACTTATTTACGAATATTTTTTCTTTGTCTAAAATATTTATACATAATTTTAAAAAATTGGTTATTCCTATTAATACCACCAATTTTAATATCTAGGTTATAATAGTCATGTTTCAAATTTCTAATAGTATATTTAAGTTCATTTAAACTCAGTGTTATATGTAACACAAGCTATCTAAGAAATCCAATTTATTTAAATAGAATTATATTCTAAAATATCAAGGTGTTTCATTATACGTCCCTTAGATAAATTACACCCTCAAAATTCTTTTTCATTCATCAAAGGTATAACCTTTTTTAAAAACCCACATCGTACATAGGGATACTAAAACTTCCTTCAAAAAAATAAAGTGGAAATCATAAAGGTCACCTGAAATATCATTTATTCAAGTTCCTATATAAGGAAAATATTATTGTTAAGTTAAAATATAGATATGTAAGAGAATACTAACATCCAAGGACTAATATAGAGTGATATAGAACATGATCATGAAAATTTTAATTACCACAAAACTATAAATTAGTGGGGGTGAAAAGATCATCAATTCCTCAAAAGTGAAGGTAATAAGATAAATTTATTGTTTCAAGATACTTTTATTTGATTTGGGGAATTCTTTGACCATATAGACTAACAAAATAAGGAATTATACTTAATTTACAAGTAGGATCTCATCCATTAATAAATTTTCACAATAATCTCATCTTTTTATCCAAGTGATGAGTATTCAAGATGATTTTTTTATATCTAAAGCACTAAAATCAAATTCTAATGGATCGCATAATCCAAAAAAGAATAAAAATTTATTCCTAAAATATTAAATAAATAATGGTTAGAATAATATAATATAATAAAAAAAATTAACAGACCTTTATATAAATAAATGATACATTAATCTCCCAAATTCAACAATAAAACAAAAGGTTTGATGTAGATCATTCCTTAAATAAATAAACCTATATCCCAAATAACCTCAATAAACTCAAAATTAAATAAGGTTTTAATCTAAAAGGTTATCTCATACAATTTATCTTATATCTCTAAAAACCTAATTTCATTCTTCCCAAATAATCCTTTACATTAAACCTAATGGTTATATATATCTCAACCCAATAAAATGTCTCGAGAATATCATTAGTCGCCTAAAAATAATAAAAATTAAAAAACATTTGATCCTATAATAAGTTTCAAAAATTAAAATTAATATTTATCTATCAAATCATATAAGTAAGAATAATTTCACACTAACCAATAATTAATGTAGTCCAGTGGTAGGCACTACACCCTTGTCCCCATTCGATTGTGGGTTTAAGCCCCACAACCATTCCAAATGTGACAATTTGTCACCTAAAACATGGGTTATACTTTTTATAAATCTATATTAATATAATTCCTATAAATTTCCCAAAAATATGATGAACATCCTCAAAAATAACATTAATCAGCAGATCATTTTTCAATCTCATGGTTATCTATACGATAAAACATATGTTCCCAAATTTTAATAACCCATAATTACCTCATCATAAAAGATCATATAAACCCTAATGTTTATCAATACCTTTAAATTTATTTCCATGAAATAAAAATCATTATTATTCAAATATCCTTTTCACTAAAATATTTAGTAAACCAAAGGGTTGTATTCTCATGAATTTATCCCAAAATTTCCTTAATCATGTTAAATTCCCATCACAAAAAAAATCTAAAAAGTGGTATTTATAAATTTAAACATATTATAAACCTTATACGTATCATCTAAATACACTTTAGGTTTATCTTTTATCACTATGGAATATCATATGCTTCTATAGGTTCTATTATATGATTCATTATCATGGTTTATATAGAAAATCTGAATTAATCCAAGAATATCCCATGGGAGTTTAAAACCAGATGTGTGGTAAGTTCACACCCACCATGCACCAAAATTAGTTCCAAGATATACTTGACCTACTCTTTTTAAGGTTATTTCACATAGATGCATCTATTCTAAAACCAAATCCACTTGTAGTATCCAGACATGGATTTATTACTAGAAAAATCATAAAATCTCTACCTTACCAAAAATTTAGGATGTTATCCTATACTTAGAATCATCCTCAAAGTAATTCAAAGGGTTATGTTCCCTAATATATGTTTTCCTAAAAATAGTTCTTATGTTTTCTACTAAACCTAACTCCGATACCAACTGTAAGAGCCCTGACCCCAGTATCCTAAAGCAGGTGGTTACTTTATTACATCCTCATAGGATACAATTTATTGCATCCCAAAGTACTAAATAGGTTAGTATTATTGGTAAACTATATACCTACTTGAATCTCACATTATATTTTAAAACATAAAAATATAACATGGTGAAAGTAAATATTTTATATCCTTGAACTCATTCAACAATTCCTTCTTCATATCCTGGGGAAAGAAAAAAAATAAGGTGTGAGATGAAATACTCAATAAGGGTTATGTACATAAAAATATATCATGAGTAAATAAGGTATAATTAGTATGGAAAGGTATAAAACTTAAAATACATACCATTTAATCAATAAATTAATCATGATGAATAATATGGTAGTAATAAATGATGATCAAATAATGTCATATAAATAATCACATAAACTTGAAACTTATCCACGGTTATCATAACTATTCATATAATCAAATGCAAATCAAAAAAAATACTTCATAATGATGTAATGCATAATTCCATACATCATAAACTTATCTTCAAGTCATTTATCCAATACATATTACATAAATGGTTAAGGTCTTGGGCAAATACCCAAACTAATTTGTCTCATGAGACATACTGATGAATTGAGGGTCTATTGTGGGCCCATAATATCACTTAATAAGTATAATTCATTCATCACAGGAAAGAAGATAATAAAAATTCAATACATAATAAACATAAGAATTCAAACTGAAAAACTAGCATATGAAATATTAATATTTCCCCAATTAAACTGATCATAAAACAACCTCATAAAAATACGAATGGTATTATTACAATATATTTCCATTTTATTATAAGTAAAAACTTATTATTGTCATTAATGAATATAAATACAATAAAAATATCATTAAAACATTATTTATGAGTACACCCTTTTCATTTTGAAATCCACTTTTAAAAATTAAAAATTTCCAGAACCTTAGGAAAAATTTTCTTTGAAAAGAATCATGGAAACTTTTAAATGATGATTGAAATAAATGAGTGGTAATTATGGAAATAAAATTTCATTTATGATAAGTATATTAAAATAAAGCTTCCTTTCACATTTTAATTAAAATTTCAAAAAGTAACTTGTTTGGAAAATGACAAGAAGATTAATTTTTAAACATTGTATAAAATTCAAACATGAGTAAAAATATCTTCAATAAATCCTTGTATAAAATTAAAAACATTTTTGAAAACATTTTATAGAAAATATGGAAATTAAAGAAAAATGTTTTCTGGATCAAAGCAGAGAAATAAGGTTAGTTTTTATTAATTAAATCTAAATCATTTTGAGTACCAAAGATATAATAATAGTAATTAATAATAAAAAATCCATAAATATTTAGAGGAAAATAAAATTGAAATGGGTTTTTAAAATAAGTATTGTATAATTTAATTAAAGTAAATTTAATCATAAACAATCATGTTATCCTTAGTAGTTTAAATACCCTGAGAGGGGGTGAATTAGGGTATTACAATTTCAAACTACTGCCCCTTCAGATCTTTTTTCATCATTAAAAAAGCACTTTTCTCCCCATTTCCCATGGCAATGTATGATCAAAAATGAAATAATGAATGAGATAAAACAATTTTACTTAGTTCACCTACATTTGGCTGTGTCAAAGGACATAAAAAGGAAATTTTCCTATGTAACAAATCCACTAAAGCGTGTTGTTGTTGCAATTTTTGGAGCAGACTCACTATCCCTCCTTGTTTATAACCAATCATAATTTTTAAAGCTCACAGATATCTCAACTAAATTTTACTCACTACTTCTTCATATGATTCTTTATTTAATCACTTGAATTAATATTTTTTACTTCTTCTTTTATGCATCATTAAGTTCCAATTTCATCCAATTTATTAGTACTACTTTACCATATATTTACTGGGAAATCCCTTATCAACACTTTGGCGATGCTCACTGTTTCATGAAGATCAAATATCATTTATAAAACTAACCAATTATTCACAATAATATAATTCTTCTATGAATCCCTTAAATTTTGTGAAGATCACCACATTCTTGATGCTCCAACAGCCTTCATAAATCTTACTCCTTTCATAAAGCTCAATACTTTCATGATGATTACAAATTTTTTTAGATTTCATAGCCTTAACGAACTTACTTTATTTAAAATATTTTTTACAATAACAACCTTCATTAATCACCTTCATGAATTCAGATCCTTTGGATTTTCATCAAGAATTTCTCAGCTTTTTTAAAGGAGGAGGCCTATTTATAGGCATTTCCTCCCATTCTAAAAGATTCCAAGCTCTCCACCACCTTTTCGCAAAGATTTATAATCTATTTCATGAATCTCCCTATTTTATTGAATCACCAAGGAAATTTTTCCATTCATAAATATTCTTATAGTCATGATGATTTACCATCTTTTCATCATGCATTGTGAACCTTAAAACCTTCATGACACTATCTTCCTTCACAAACCTCAAAAACTTTGTGAAACTAAAATCTTCATTAAACTAATACCTTTTCCATATTTTTATGTGTAATTCATATAAATCAAAATTTCATTAATCTTGAATCATCCCCTAGATTTTAGACCCCAAAAATTTTGCAAACACTAGGAAATGATGCAACCTTGTATATTTCATTTTCTGTAATACTTCTAGACCATCCATTCCTTTATCTTGGATATTTTTCTACACATTTAGAAAAAAAATATCCATAGAACATCACAAATGACCTTGGAAATCTAATTTTTCAACAAACACAATCAACTTAAAAACACTACAATGCTTCCTTGAGGGATTTTTTCCAAAAAAATCCTGATTAAAATATGAGTCAAACATAAACCCCTTACCACTTTGGTAACTTTTGAATCATATAACCCATGGAAGAATAACTTCAAATTAAACTTTAAAAATAATTAAGATAATTATATTCATTATATAACATGTTAATGGTTTAGTATATACACCTCATTAATTAAGATAGGTTCATAACATAAACCTATGTCTTAAAGAAGGAAAATTTGTGGCGAATAACCCTTGAAAAGAACATGTAATGAATTGAGAATTAATCAATGTATCTATTATGTGTAAAAAATTTGAATCCAACCAAAAATATGTAAATACAACATAAATCATACAAGTTCCATTTAATACATAATATTTATGTAATATAATCAATGGAGAAGTGATATAACCCAATGAAATGAAATTGAGTTAAGAAATCCATACCACTTGGTAACTTTCAAGTCAAATACCCTTGGATGAAATAATTTGAATTGTAACTTAAAATATCATTAAGTATAAAGTATTAATGATATAACATGTAAAATGTCAGTATATACACCATATAAAATAAAATAGGTGTATAACATTAAAATGTTCCTCAGTGAAAGGAAATTAACATGGAATCCCTTACAAAGATCATATCGTTAAAGTGAGAATTAATCAATGAAGTGATTATGTGTGTCACATGTAAATATGAATTAATAAATTGGAAATAAAACATAAAATAATAAATTTTAATTACACACATAATATTATAAAATCAAAGACAATGAAGAAGTAATTTAACCCAATGAAAATAAATTGAGTTATAAAACCCCTTACCTCAGGCCCAACTCATCATGTTTGATCTTTATCTTTCTAAATAATAAACTTATATAAATTATTTACTTGATTAAGAATAATTTTCATTTTTATTAGTCTTTTTATTTTATGTATTAACATATTATATTTAATTACTTAATCAATTAAGTTCACATTAGATGTTTTGATGATATTCGGTCTATATGTCCAAAATGAATTTGGTATGTTAAATATGGTAAAAGTATTCATTTTTACATCATATATACAATAATAATCAGGAAATAATTATAATTTTTATACAAAAATTATAATTTTAAAACAAATTATGAAATATGGTTATGAAAAATGAACTACATTACAATCATGGAGATGACAGGTCGTACATATGCATGAGTAATGTTTCCATTTCTGAAAGATCGTGATGGAAATAAGTAAAGTTTTATATTATATTTAAAGAATAAAAATTATATCATAAATATAATATTATTTATTTAAATATAATTATGTATTCCATCCATGTTATGTGGTAATGAAAAATGTATCGCATCGATTCATGGAGGTGGTAATCCACACATACGCTTGAAAAACGTTATCATATTTTAATGAATGGAAAGGTAAGAAAATTTATGATATATTACATTTATATAATGATAAATATATCATGAATATAATATGTATACATTAAATAAATCATCATAAACTATTGTGAGAGGTGATGATGGTAAATTAATTACATCAGTTCGTGAGGTGGTATTCCACCGTACACATGAATGGTGGTTGGGTTTCCCATTTGATGGAAGTGGAGATGGATGTCAGTTATTACATTAATATAACAAAATATAAGTATATTTGATATGATTATTTTATTATATCATCATGTTTGAATAATATTTTAATGGGGTGTAAGAATAAATAAAACAAAAACACTCAATTAAAAACGATACCTTTTCTTCGGACAACATCTTTAGCTTCACACCAAAATCCTTCCTGGAAGGATTTTATAGTAAATAAAAGGCCTCTAAAAATGGTAAGGGAATTAAGTAAGGTTCTTTTTGAGGTATTGGATAAACCAAAAGGATTTTTAAGTGTTAAGAAAATAGTATATGAAGTTTTCTTTTATGAGTGAGGGGAGGGGTACTTTTGGAATTTCACACAATATTAAATTAATATAAACAAATTTACAAGTTCAAATGACCCCAAAATAGTATAATTTGAATATAGGATGAGTGTAGATATAATTAATATCATAAAATAAATTTTTTAAATGTTTATATTAGGTGTTTACCCTTATCTTCTTTTCTAACCTACATTAACCCTTTTTGAGAATTATCGCAATAACGATGTTTTTAATCTTTATGGTTAGAGATAGTTACAATAAAAGAAAAATTGATATGTAAATCGACCATGTATGATATTTTTAAACTTATACCAATGTATTGGAAAAATATATGATTTTTAGGAATTTTAAATCATTTAATAAAATAATATTTATTATAAAATAACATTAATGTCATTTTTTACACTTCATTTAATTTGATTTTAAATAAATCATGAAAAATGTGGAATTAGAATATATAATTTTAAAACATCAATAAAAAGATTTATTATTTAATAAAAATTTCCAAACACTATAAATCACTCAAATTATATTACTTTTAAAATTTCAAAATCATTTATTTTATTTTTCTATTAATTAAGGAAATATTGTGTCAGTACTACCAAAGAATTTAAGGTAATTATATAATCACTAAAAATAGAAATGAATTTATATCATGAAAATAGTTTCATTATTCTCAAATTAATAATTAATACTAATTCAAAACTTTTTTTTGTCCCTATGTGAACACATAACAAATATTTAAAATTAAGAAAGTGACATTTTTAATTTTTCTTTACTTAAAATATTATATAGATCAATTTAATAGAAACGTGTCCCATAAACAAATAAATATCAAGATCAAGGTTATAAGGTTTGAAATAAATTCATCTAATAATATCTAAGATGTAAAATGGAGGCCTTATCACTTAGTTTTAACCAAGGTTAACCCAACCTACCCTTTTATTGGGGTGGCGAATTTTTACTATTTTTACTATTCATTAAGACTAAAAATTAAGTTGACCTTATTAAATAATATTAATTATGCTGATTCAAAATATATAATATATTTATCAAATTTATTCTCTATAAGTTTTATAAATTCATTTTGTAAGTATCCTACAAAGCGCCATAAAAATGGTTTTCCAGGAAAAAAATTCCTTTTTTAAGTCTAAAAGTATTTTTATACCAAGATCACATGTATTTTTGCTTAATATTTAATTAATTATAGTATTTCTAACCAAAGGATACTTATATTAATTTAGTACAAAATTCTAAATATAATGAGGCTTTTCCAATGAAAATAAATGAGAGTTTTACAAAAATAGGTATTTTCATTATTCATTAAAAAATAAATATTTTTGAAAAATACCAAAATTTAACCATAAGTTAATTTTGATGTACTGATTTCAAAAAATGAATTTCATTTAGTACAATACAATTTCTAAAATTGGTATAAATTAATTATATTATTTTCTCACAAAAATAAATAAAAATATATTTGATAAAAAATATATTTTTAAAGCATATAAAGACTTTACTAAAAATTAAGTTCTTAATTAACAATATATTTGATTAATATAAAATATTTAGATATAATTTTCAAAAAAAATATCCGTAATAATACCTCCAATTTTATCATATTTTTTATAACATTCATGTTTCAATATTTTAATAGTATATCGTGGTTCTTTTAAACCTGGTGTTCTGTGTAACACAAGCTATCAAGGAAATAAAATTTATTAAAAGAGGAATATATTCTAAAATTTTGGGGTATTACATTTATAATTTTTATCTATAACCACTTAATTAAAACAAAATAAGTCAAAGAGAGTTACATTTTGTAATTATTATTTACATTAAATAATATAAAGATGATATGTTTTCAAAGATGGAGTGCGGTCTAGGGAGATCCTTTTCTGACATCCAAGATGGTGATTAGGGTTTCTATCCCTCATATTGGTGCTGCATTTCTTTGGGTCCAAGCTAATTTCTGGAGGGAATCCTATTCTAGTGGCTCAAAGTAGTGATTCCCTACGAGGAGGGAAGGAGGTCAGTGCATTATATGGGTTCCTGAATACCGATGGATTTTGATTAGCCAATGTGGTTGTTCACATACCTTAGGTGGTTGGAACGTCTAAGACTGGAAGATCTGTACATCTTGTTATTCTTGGAGATGAAGGTTCTATGGTGGTGGTGGCAAGGACCGGATTGTGTAGATCTAAAGTCAAGTGAGTTTTGAATGGAACCTAGCATGATGCGTTGGGGATAGATTAGGTGTGCAGTGAGGATAGATCTTGGTGTTCCACAATGGGGATGCCAGAGGATACTAGAGATTATAGATCCTCACTAGTGAGGTTAGGTTTGAAATATTGTGGATCTCATTGGGATTAGGAAGTTTTAGAATCCCCTTTACATTCTCGTTGTGTTGCTCCTGTGCCTTTGGAAGATGAGGTTGGCCGGTTTCGTCGAGTTAGCGAGACTCTAGTAGCCACAAGGTGGGTTCTTATAACTTGATCATTGATGTGAGAAAATATGGTGTTGTGGATGTTGAAAGGGATCCTGATAGAAGAAATTTTATATGTCTTAAAGATGTTATTCCAGACCAAATTATGAATAACGGTGATATTTATCATGTGATTGCTAATAAGGTGGGAATATTTTATAGATCAAAGATTTGTAAATTATACATTATTTCTAGGATTGGTCTTCCTACTGGTGGAAAAATTTGGAAAGTTGATGATTTGGTTCAATATATAACCTATGTATGAATTATATTTGAGATGTATGCCCATGGGTAGGGGCTTCTTCCAGGTCATTTTCCTATTGGAGGAACTAAGGCGCAGGGCATGGGGGATCAGATTAACTTCTTTAAATCCACGTATGATCTACTTTCAAGAATTAGATTTTAAATTTAATCCATTTGTGTTAAAAAAATACTCGGGATCAAGTTTGGATTAAAATTATTGGTCTTAATTGGATTCTTTTGCATCCCAAGGTTCTTTTTGATATTTCCTTCATTGTTGGTATTCTAATTAAAATGTATATATCCACTAAGGTAGCCATGTTTGGACACTTTTCTAGGGTCTTATTGGAGTTTAACTTAATAATGTGATTGATTAATAATATAATGTTGTTATCATTAGATGATGACATCCCTCTTAAGGTGGAATTTTAAAGATTTCCTCATTTTTGTTCATAATGTCAAACAATTTGTCAAATCAAATATACATGCCATAAAAATGTGGTCTGTTCCTATTTACATATAAAAGGGAATCATGAGAAATATTGTAGGAAAAAATTGAAGGTGTAGAATAATATGGATCATTCTAGTAGAATACATGAAGATGAGAAGAAACCTATGTATGAGGTTGTGGATAATACTTTGAAGGGATGGGCCTCTTCCTCGATGATGAAATTTGGGCATGAGTTACGTCATGGTAGGCTGGTGTAGCAAACAGGTACTAATCATTTCTTGGATGAGAATATGTAAGTGGATGCATCTGATCCTTAACTGAGTTATGATGGTATGAAATAAGACATGGAAGTTATTGATAATGTTCAAACTAATCTAAATGTTTCAGAGGATATCTCTGCACAATATCATTTGGGGTAAGGATATATGAAATCAGTGGCCTATGCTTCTTCAACCATACAGGATGATGGCTCTAACCAAATTTCTACTCGACAATAGGTTTATTTCTCTAATTATGAAGGAATGAATTCCATTACCCCCTGAAGGCATATAGAAGCAGTGTCCATGCCTCTTTTAAGGATTCAATTATATATAGAAAAACATAGGTAACTGAAAGTGATGGATTCAATCCTACACCTTTGAAGAAAAGACCAAAAAATGACAATTCTGTCCTAACATGGATTTTTTCCACTATATCTTCTTCTAATGTGTCAAAACAGACTAATGTAGAAATCATCAAGATCTTCAATCAATGTAAATCTCAATCTGACTGGGAAACTACAGATGATTCTGAGTATGGAAATGACATGTCTTATTATGATATTTAACTATATTTTCTAATGAAATAGGGAAAGTTCCTTTGTTTGACCTCACCCATCTACTTATTATACTTTTTCTTTTATTTTTAATAAATGGTCAGAAGCTTCGTTTCTAGCTGGACTTATCTGGTAAATAATATAAAGGTTGTAATCAAAGGTAAGTGGAATAAAAATCAATATTTTTTAATATAGGATAGTTATGGACTAAATATATACATAAAATGAAATAAATTTATGTTTTGGATTTACTTTTATACCTTATCACAAATTTTTAACCTCATTTTTCCCATTTTACCATTTATTGTGGTGGTAAACTTTTACCACAGTTACTATTCATTATGACTAAAAATAAAATAGACCTTATTACATAATTTGAATATGATGATTCCAAATATGGAATTAGTTTCATAATATTTATTTTCTATAAGTGGTAGAAAATAATTTTAATATTAGATTTTGAAATGCAATGAACCACATTTTTTATAAAAATATTCATTTTAAGCAGAAAAATGATTTTATACCAAAATCATTTATAATATTGATTCACATGTCATAAATTGGAATATTTTAAAAAAATAAAACATATGTGAATTTAAAATAAATCCAAAATCAAATATAACATTAAAATTAATTTAATTAAAAGTAAAGAAATTATAGTTTTTTGAAAAATCGTTATTTTCAATATTCACCCAAAAATCAACCTTTCTAGAAAAATACAAAAAATATATCTTAATAATATTTTTACATGGTGATTTAAAAATTATTTAAATTTTATAAAATATAATTTTTAAAAGTGTTGTAAATTAATCATAATATTCATGAAAAAAATCAATAAAAATCATATTTGAAGAAAATTTATTTATAAAGTATAAAATGAATTTATACTCATTACTTATCTAATAACCATAATTAAATGGATGTTATTTTATTAAATAAATTTTATATATATATATATATATATATTTCATTAAAATCATCCATCTATAGTTATTAACTTAATAAATTTTTATAAAAATACATTGCGCACATAAATTTGTTTTCTGAAAAATAACTTTTTTAATCATATATAATATTATTTAAAATTGAGTTCTTATTTCATAGGAATTAATCAGTACATTTTTATTAAATAAAACTTAACTTCATATATTTCATAATGTGGTTACCCTTATTCATAGCCACCAAACTAACGTCTAGGATATAATGGTAATATTAAAATAATAATATTTTAATAGTATATTGCAGCTCTTTTTAAGTTCGACATTGCATGTGGTGCATACAGTTGAACATAATATTATTTTTAAACTAAAATCTCAGGGTGTAACATTATCCCCCCTTAAAGAAATTATTTACGCATAATTTTATTTTTATTTTATCAAAATTAATTTACTATAACATAGTGATAAAATCATATATAAATTTTATCATGGACTTTAATTTCTAAGTCAAGACCAAAAAAATTATTATTTCATTAAAGATCTTACCTATATAAGAATCATACTTTGATATTAGTTTCTAAAATCATAACTTTATAGTTTATTATTACATTCTATATAAGTCTATACATTTGAGAAATTATTTTACCATCGACATAGATATTTTAAAAAAATACCTACTTGTTTTTTTCACTTTATAAGTGAAATTTCATCCTTCTTTTTTGCTTCAATCAGTTTAAACTTCTATGGCATCTCTTATTTCAAGTGATGAATATTTGAGATGGATTTTTTCATGAATAAATCACTAAAATTAACTATCAATGGATCAAAAGATCTATAAAAATATGACAAGTTATTCATCTTATTTCTATCCATTAACCAAAACCAAAAATTATTATCACAAGTTAAGATAATATACAATATGAAAAACAAATACTAATTTAATCTCAAAATCCTAACTAATATCACTCAAATTTCAACATAAATCATTCCATAAATAGCTAACTTTGGAACTCTTCCAAATATTCCTGACGAAATTAACAACCCAAAAATTAAAAATATTTTATCACATATTCTTCTGAGATTAATTTAACATTTATCTTTAAACAATATTAATCACTTATAAAGTGACATACCAAAAAATTATATTCCCTTATCATATAATCTCTAAAATATTCTAATATTTTCCATAAATAACCTAAATCACAACAAAATCATGTATACTTCCAAAATTTAACTCATCCTTTATTCCTCAAATTTCATTTACCTTAATAATATAATGTTCCCAAAACTATAGTGAACTTATTCAAAAATAAAATTTATCTCTTAGTTACCAAATCACTTTTTAATTCCATAGTTATATATATATTAAAATATATATTCCTAAATTTTAATAACCCTTTATTCTAATTAACCATAATTAACTTAATGTCAAAGATCATATTAACTCTAAATGTTATCAATACCATTCTAATTATATCTATAAAATATAGAAACATTATTACTAAAATAATATTTTCAATAGAACATTAGTTAAAACATAAGTGTTATATATACCTCAAATATTTATTAAAAATTAATAAATGTATCCCAAATCACTCACATATTATAGAACCTCAATAGGATACCATGTCTTTAAACTTATGATCAACCATTGACTTATTAACCCATGATGGAATCTAAAACTCTTAAAATATACTCATCTGAATCATCATAACCTCTAAATTTATCTAAACATTTACTTTGATACCAACTATAGTGACCCAAAACTTAAACAAATCTTAATTATAGTATATATAACAAGGGTTTCACATTCGTACATTTCAAATATCTTTTCAGTTTATATTTTTAATGAATTAGTAAAAATTCTTACACTACAAAGTGGACACTTCCACTCGATGTCCATTTTCTCAAAAAAGAGGGTTCTTATGTTTAAACACATGTTTCATTTATAACACCCTCACTTCATTCAAGGCCAATTTCCTTTATTTGGAGATATACTTAAAATAGTTCATACACATCCTTAAGACCTATGAAAAATGTTTTAAGACTTAGGATGATCACAAAAAGCTTGGTAAGGGATATAAAAAGAAAGGAAACCCATTAATCCATTTCAAATTAACGAAAACCCATGAGGAAATTTTTCTTTTTACATAATACATTTTTTAGCTCCAAATAATCATTTAAATACTCCTAAAATAAACATAAAATTACAAACTTTCCGTAAAACATTATATAAGAAATCATAGAGGATAAAATCTTAATTCATGAATGTTTTACTATGAAAACAAACCTTTTACCTTTAGAAGATCATAAAATTTCATTTAAATAATAACTCATTTTTTACCTTTTGAAATAAAAATTCTTCTATGAAAACCCATTTGTAAGAATAGAGAAAACATGTAAAAAACTTTGGGAATACTACTTTAATCAAGGAATTTCCTGACAGTATAATTAAAATATTATATTATGGGTGATTTGTATCAGTTAAATCAGTTAATTAATAAGAGTATCTTATTACAAGTTAAACCCATAAATATTCTCTTAGGATTAACTTATATTAGTTAAATCTTTTACTTTATAAGAGTAATTCACTTTTTCATCATTCTATTAGAAGAAACTCTCATCATATAACTCCATCACCTTACCCAATGCATTATAGGGATTTAACAGACCCACCCATCACATAATATACATAGTCCCACAAAGTTTTTGGTTCACTACCCATTTTCACATTCATAAATAATTCCTAAGTTTTATGTTTTAAAATAAAAAAAATTAATAACTTTCACTTTTCATCATAAAAACCAAAAAATTGTGATTTCATTTCATAAAAAAACTACTTTTAGTTATCTCATAGAAATGAAGAGAAATATCCATTTCATTTGAAAAAATTTAAAAAATAAAAATTAAAAAAATAAATAGAAAAAATTATTAATTTAAAAATCATGGAAACTTATAGAGTAATCTTTATAATGAAGAAAATACAAGATTATGGGAAAATATATTTATGTCATATATGTTAAAAAAATATTCCTTTTCACTTTGGTAAAAACAGTCAAAAGTAAACCATATGAAAAATGTTTAAAATATTTCTTTTTAAAAACTTTTAAAATATTAAAGGATATTTAAAAATTAAATTTTCAAATATTTTTAGAAAATTATTGAAACATTTTAAAGAACATGGAGATGGAAGATAAATATTTTGATAAAATGATTTTAATACAATGTTTTAAATAAAATCCCTTAACACTTTGGTAACATTAAAAGGAAAAGGAAATTGAAGGATATTAATTTAAAAGGATTTCTAAACCACTTTAATTTCAATAAATTAATGATAAAATACATCAATATTCAATTATATACACCACACAAAAGAAAACATGTGGTGAAAATGGCATAAATCTCAAAGAAAGGAAATTGTGATGACAAATCTCCTTACCTTGAGTTTGACTCACCACATACATTATTTAACTCTTGTATTATAAAATTATATTAATTATTTACTTGATTAAGAACATTTTTAAGGTTTACTACCTTATCATAATACCTTTTATTTCATTTATTACCTTTTCTTATATAGTTACTAAATTGATTAAGTTTATGTTGGATGTTTTGAGGATGTTCAGTTCATAATCCCAAAACAGCATCGGTAGGCTAACCAAGGTCAGAAGGGTCATTGTTACATAATATCCAAAATATTAATCATTAAATAATAATAATTTTTTCACATTAAAAATTATTTTTTAATCATCCATGAAATTTGAACATGAAAGAAATCACATTGTTACATAGAGGTAGTGGTCCACATGTACGCAAAAACAACGTTATCATTTTCCAACTGAAGGAATGGTAATAAGGTAAGTAATATATTATCTTTAAAAATAATAATTATTATTTAATTAATATCATATATATTCATTAAATACATCATATTAACTAGACTTTTATGGTGGTGATGAAAAATAAAACACATCACTTTGTGGATGTGGTGGTCCACACATATGCACGAGCGATATTTTCATTTCCAATTTGATGGAAAATGAGATAGAAAAGGGTTTTTACATAAAAATAATGAAATTTAATTATATTTAAGAAACTAATTTTATCATATAATAATTTTTATAAAAACTTTTAATGAGGTATAATAATAAATAAACATGAAAACACTTAGTTAAGAGTTATACCTATTATTTTGAAAACCTCCTTTTACTTACACATTAATCCTTATAGCTTGGTATTTTAGTAAGATAAATCCCTCTAAGATATGAATATGAACTTTGGGAAGGGATGTTTTCATATCATGGTTGATATAAATGGCTTAGGAGTTGTGAGTAAAAGAGGAGAGGGGGTGTCCTTTTATAAGTGAGGTGGGTGGGAATCTTGTAAATACATGAAATGTTAATATATAATATGTTTCTAACTTCTTTAAAATGGATCCAATTAGAAATATATTATAATATAATGAGTATAAGGTTAAAATAAATATAAATCTTAAAATTTATACAATTATATGTTTCATTTTAAACCATATCTTTTGGTTTAACCCTATTGTTTCCCCTTTTAACCTTAACCGTGGTAACAATATTTCTCAATATTTAAGGTCCGTAAAAATAATTTTAAAAATTAAAAGTGTAAAATACATGAAAAATGATGATATAAACTAAAATTTTCCATAAAATTAAATTATTATTAGATTTTATTATTTTATAATTATTTAAAAACAACTTTTAAACATCGAATACCATTTAAATACATGTTCAGGACTATTCATAAAATTTGATTTTAAAGACATCAAGATAATAATAAAATTCAAATATAAACACTTTAACTAACACTTAACCTTTATAATTATACATAAAATTAGTGTATAATCATAATTTATTCAAATCATGTAACTTTTATTTTTATTAAAATCATTTACTAGGTTTTTCTACCACTTTCACAATCACAACATCTGAGTTACGTAAATGTTCTTGGTAATTATATCATCACTAAAATTAAAAATAGATTAATATAATTAATACCATTTATTATTAAATAAAATTATGGTCAAGATTAATTCATATATCATTTTTATCTATGTCAATATCATGACATCATAATAAGTGATAGAGAGTGACATTTTGTGATTATTCTTCACTTAAAATAATTTAAATGTTGTAATCAAAGGTTAGTAGCACCAAAATAAAATATTTTGAAATATAGTATTTTTATAATAAAAATATAATAATCAAATAAAATATATTGAAGTTTTTAGATTTATTTTTAAGCATTATCCTATAGTGTTAACCTCATTTTACCCATTTTACCCTTTACTATGGGGGTAAACTTTTATCATTGTTACTATTCATTATGAATAAAAATGAAATGTACCTAATTACATAATTTGAATATTATGATTCCAAATATGGAATAAATTTCTAAGAATTAATTTCTATAATAGGTAAAAATCACTTTTAATATAGGTTCATAAAATGCATTGAAAAATAGCTTTTAGAAAAATACTTGTTTTAAGCATAAAAAGGATTTTATACCAAAATCATTTATAATGTTGATTCTAATGAAATTAATTTTATTATATTATATTAAATGAAACTTATGTTACTTTAAAATAAATTAAAAACCAATTTAACATTTAAATTACTTTGATTAAAAGTAAATAAATAGTATTTTTTGCAAAATCGGTATTTTTCATTATTCACTCAAAAATCAAGATTTCCAGAAAAATCAAAAAAAATTATCTTAAGATTATTTTGAAATGATAATTTAAAAAATTATGACCATTTTATAAAACAAAATTTATTAAAGTTATAAAAATTAATCGTAATATCTCTGCACAAAATGTAGTAAAAACCATTTTTAAAGTATAAAATAAATTTATACTCATTTATTATCTATTAAAAACCATTAGTTTAATTTTATTTTATTAAATATATGATCAATAAGTTTCATTAAAATCATTCATTTATAGTGAATAACTTAATTTACATTGAAAAAAATACATTGCACACATAAATATAATTTCTGAGAAATGTATATTTTAATCATATATATCTTATTTAAAATTGAGATTTTATTTCCTTGGAATTAATTGGTACAATTTTTTGAATGAAATATTACCTACATATATTTTATACTATAGTTACAGTTGTTCATACCCATTAAACCAAAGACTAGGTTATAATATCCATATTTAAATTATAATATTTTAGTGGTATATTGTAGTTCATTTTAAGCTCAATATTACATATAGTGCCTGAAATTTAACATAGTATTATTTTTAAACTAAAATATGTGGTTGTTACATGAATGAATACTTTAGGATGTTGTGTCTCGTCCTTTAACTATTGACAAAAAAACATCAAGATACATAGTCAGAAATTTGCCACATTATATTACCCCACCAAAAATATTCCTTCAAATTCCTATACATTTTGATATTACCATGGTGTGCATAGAAATATGAGCTATGTGATTCATTTAATAACTCTATTTTCAGCTAAGACATGGATGGAACACATATCCTCTTTCTGAATTTTATCACACCATCTTCATGAATAAAGTCTTCCTGATTCATATCATTCAAGGCATTCATTTTCTTTTGTAAAATCTTATCACCAATATAGGGCCTTTTTATATTCTCTTGTAAAGATGGTTGGGAAATAATTTGAAAAAGATTTTGTATTAATTTATTTAGTAACTCCATGGTCTTATCAAATGGATATTTTGGTCTTTATATCCTTTTGAGTATATAAATATATCATCGATAAATACCAAAATAAAATTATTAATATAATATTTGAATACTTTGTTCATAATATCTATAAAAATATAGAGTGAATTATCCAATAAAAATTTCATTGTAGTAAACTCATAATATTCAAAACAAGTATAAAATTTCATATTTGGAATATCTTCCTTCCTTTCTCATAATTTATGATTCCCAAAATGAAGATCAATCTTTGAAGAATATTGAGTTCCTTCAAGTTGATAAAACATGTCCTTAATGTGATGTATAGGATATATTTGCTTTATATTAATGTTAATTATTTCCCTGTAATTGATTCACAATCACATATACACATCCTTATTATTAAAAAAATAAATATAGGCTCCCCAAGATGAAACATTAGGGTGAATTAATCCCTTATTACACAACTCTTGCAGTTGTTTCTTCAGTTCCACTAATTCCGATGTGGATATTTTGTAGGGAGTCTTAGATATATGTTTTTTATGAGGGATTAGTTCAATATAAAACTATGATTCATTATTAGGTGTATTTTAAAGTAAATATTTAAGAAACACATCAATTATTTCCTTTATAATAGGTTCATATTCTATTTTAAGGTTACCTTTATCATCCATAGGTTGTTTTTTCTCTTCCTCTCTTAGGATCTTATTAAAGAGGGATACAAAAGGTAGATCCATATATGATTTAGAATATACAGTCTCTATAAGATCCAATATTTTCTAGGTATGTTTCTCTTGAGTTTTGGTTGAACCTATTTTATTTGTGTTTTCTTTTATTCTTAGGACCTTGATAGTAGAGCCTTTTTTTGGGGGTGGAGATATTTTGAAAGGTAAAATGAACTAAATTTTAGGGATGTGTGATTTTTTTAATTAATGGATTCTAGATATAAATGTTTCAAAGGGCTTATGAGAGTTCCCATTGGGTTTGGAAATCTTTATAGGTGGTTCGGGTTCTTTCTGTAGGAGTTAGGATGAAATTTGTCTATTTAATACTTTCATGTCATGAATATTTTACATGACATGAACCTATTGTCAAGTAGATGTTGTGAACTTTTATAGAGCATGAAATTTTTACACACCATGAAACTAGTTTACATTAGGAAGGAGTTGATCATGGTTATTTCAACCTGAGGTGATTTTCTTTTGGAATATATTATAAATTGAGAAATTCACATCGTGAAAGGGGTTTGTGTCATGAATGTCTTGGGACTAGTGGTTTTAAACCATAATGTGTGTATGATTTATTTTTCATCCATCATGCATCCTTCTCTCTCAAAATCTAGGGAGACTCTAGGAAATTTTAGATCAATTACTTCCCTTAAGGATATCTCAGTCTAACATTTAATCTCTAGTGAGTTCCTTCACTTTAGTTTCCCCCTTTCTTCGAATATCATCCATTATAGCAATGTGATCTATTGAACACCATTGAATTAGGTTTTGATCTTGATGTTTTTGTGATCTATATTTTTCTTGTGATCACCATCACCTTCTTACTTTATTTTAATTACCTATTAAAAGCATTTATTTGATCACCAAATAAAGGTGGGTGGTCTAGAATAAATCCCTATAGTCATTTTATATTTCTTTATTTGTGTGAAATATTATGTGATTCCACTGACAAAACAAGAATGTTAACTAAATAAATAATCAGTGATGATAAATTATATGTTTAAAATAATAAATATATCCCTTTGGATCCAATAGTGTTGAGACCTGGCTTACGCCTACCCGTAGGGTGATCCTACCCTTGAACAATAAATAATTAGATAATGGATTAAAATATACTTTATCATGATATGAGACATCATATGATTGCTTGTGATAGATTCACCTTGGAAAATGGATCACTTTTTTATTGAAATGATTGGTGATAAATTTTTTATGAGATGGGTGTGTACACTAGAATGATAATATCTTTAGATAAATTTTAATTAATGGAAGGTTAATTGAAAGAAAAATGGTTTTTGGATGAATTGACCATTGTGGATTATGATGTTATGTGGTGTTATTATTGTTTTTATAACTTGTGTTATGATTCATGTTGTAATACTTATAGGGCTTGTTCTGGTTATTCTTTAATTATTATAGAGTTTTCTCTATTATGATGTAATTATTATAGTGCTTGGTCTGGTTATGTTGAAATGCTTATGGGGTTTGGTCCCGTTATGTTGTAATGCTTATATAGAGGTATTGGCCTAGTTATGTTGTAATTCTTATAGGTCTTGGCCTGGTTATGCTGAAATTTTTATACGGAGGGATTTTCCTGGTTATGTGATTATTCTATAGATGTGTGGTTTCATTTTTAATTGTTATGATATATGATTATAGATATTACAATATAGTGGAAAAGTAGGTTGATTAGTGTATTGTACTAATTGATTAATAAATACACATGTTTATCACTTTATTGTATGAAATTATTATCGAAAAAGTTTTGTTTAGACATGGTAGTATCGACCTATTTAGTTTACTCACCCCTATTCAATCCACCATTTGGTACCTGAGCATATTACATGGATGTAGTTGTGGACAAGGGTAGGTTACCTTGTTGTTGATTGTTACATGTCATTTGGGTTGGAGCTTGGACATGGGACTGACCATGGATACAAGACCAGGTTCATTTGATTTTATTTTTATTAGATTTTCTTTTATATGTATGAATTCCAGTATATAATTTAGTTACATTCCAGCATGACATTACATTGTTCATTATTATTTTGTTTTCTTTATTATCCTTTATCTTCCAGTTGTATGATTTACTATTTTCTCTAACTTTGTTACTTTGATATTTTTTATTTCTAATATATTGAAACTTTTTACTATGGGGTATAGTCTCCCCACTATGTTCCTTACACCCCCACTACTAGTCAATATCCTCTGGTGTATGGTGAGGCACACTTGAGGTCCAGTAACCAACTTGATTTTTCCCTGTGAGATAGTTCCATATTGGGGGGACATTACAAAGTGGTATCAAGGACATCGGGTTTTCATTTATTTTACTTCACTATTTTGGAAAGGTAGAAAGGATACTAGGATATGTCAGGACTTGGTAATGAGCTTTTGTGTGGGAGTATCTAACCCATGTATGGGGAAAAATATGAGTTTCTGGGGATGGGATTTTTGTTCATGATGTTCACTTATTATAGTTGATATTATTTTACCTTGGGTGATTCACATGTTTTGTGAAGTTAATGTTTCTTTAGATTTATACTTGTGGCCCAATATGGTGTGAGATGGTTATGCATGCATCATGATAGGTGTATAAGGGTATATATTGACATCCATTGTTCATGATAGGGAAATTTTTATTTCATGTGATATATTTCTTTGTATAAACAGTGAAATGAGATCCCTGTTATATCTAATAAATGAAATTAATAAACTATTATGTCATGATAGTTAACTTTTTAATCCATTTTTAGAGAGACCATAGCCATTGGTTCTCTTTTATTGTCACCTATTGAGGTATACCTTGTTGTTATCCATTTTTTTAAGGAGTGTGTTTGTCTTGTAGAGAAAATGCCTCATCATCATCTTTGAAATGAGAATCAGGAGAGCATAAATTAGCATTCTCCTAACATTGTTGAACTGGAGCTCCCTATAGATCCTAAGGATCAAATGGATGTTCAGATTTGGGATAGATTCATAAGGCTCGTGTGATCCACGTAAAGGGATACTTTTCACACATTACCTTCGATGTATGAGTGGAAGAGAGAGTTACAGCTACAACACCCACCTATGTTCACTGGGGAGGGAGGCCCATGGGAAGCTGAGTTCTAGATTGATTCAGTCTATAAAATCTTCAAGACTATCAATACACACAAAGTTAGAGGGTTTATCTTGTTTCATACATTCTTTGCAGACTATCTAATCATTGGCGGGACACTTTCAAGCAAGTTGGGAAGTATAGGAGTTATCCTGTAAGGACTTTGAGGAAAAGTTTTTGAGGCACTTATATCAAAAAACTTTGAGGGGTGAGAAGGCTCATGAGTTCATGCACCTGATACAGGAGGAAATTTCATTGATATACTTTGTTGTACATTTCCCCAACTTTCAGTTCTTTGTGGAATCTTTAGAAGATGAGGACAATGTTGGGGTGAGGCATTTCCAATATGATATTCGCTATGAGATCAGGTCACAGGTGAGCATTTTTCACTTGAGTAGCATTTCAGACATGATAAATCTGGCTCTCATTATAGAAGTGAACCTAAGAGAGGCCCAAAGTAGTGGCCAGGCTATTTCATCAGGTTTAACTGGGGGATCTTCTTCAGGTGGCAAGAATCACAACTATGATAGTTATCACCAAGGCTATAGTGGGAAGAACAGTCAGGGAAGTTGGAATCCATATTAGGATCATGTTCTGTTATATTTATATTAGTGTGGTAAGTTTGGAAATGAGAGGTCTCGATGTCCATACCCTACATTTTGAGTGTCATTCTTGTGTCAATTTGAGCCACCTATAGAGGTTTTTTAGGAGCATACAACAACAGATTAGTGGTAGGGGATCGGGATTGGTACCAAAGTCTGGGAAGGACTCAGCTACCCCTCAGCATACTGGTATCTAGAGTTCCATTAGATTTTCAAGTCAAGAAAGGGGAAATGGTACCCCAATGTAGGATCAATAGTACCAAGTAGAGGGAATAACATAAGAGAGTCAGACCGGGGCCCAAGGTAGAGGGGAAAGTCATTTGTACACTATGCAGTCTACTCCAACTAATTTGGATACAGGACCTTCTACTGTCAGAGGTATGATTCTTATATAATCTACATTATCTTTCATTTTCTTTGATATATGAGCATCACATTCCTTTATATAATCTATTTTTTAAATTTTTTGGTCTTTTTTGTGGAAATATTGGATGGTTTCCCGACCATAGGTACACTATTTGTAGTGCAGTTAGAGAGTATCTAATCTTGCAATAAATATTATCAAGAAATTGGTGGTTACTATTTATTTTGGGAACTATTTTTGATGTAAATGATTGGTTTTTATTTGATTTTATTCTGGGTATAGATTGATTATTTATATACCAGTCTCACATCAACTATTACCAGAGGATAGCTGCCATTCTATCTCTATAAGGTGGTAGTTATTTTCACTAAGGTGAGTGGGATCTTCAGGCTGGTCCGACATGACCAATTCAATGAAAATTGGATTTTCTCATGGCTCTGATAATAGTTCATGATCTAGATAATGGTAGAATATAGTAGGATACCTTTCCTCCAGTGGTAGAACATTTTCAAGATGTATTTCTTGATGAGTTATACATCTTACTAGTCTAGCAAGATATCAACTTCATGATCGAGTTAGTGTTGGGAATATATATTGTTTCTATTTTGTGTTATAGTATGGTACCAACAGAGCTTTATGAGATGAAAGTTCAATTGGAAGATCTGAAATCTAAGGGTTTCATATAGCCTAGTAAGACACCATGGGGTTCTCTAGTTCCTTTCACCAAGAAGGATGATGGGACTTTATTCTTATGTGTGGACTATTGAAGATGGAACCAAATGACGGTCAAGAACTGGTATCCCATTCTGTGCATCGATGATCTCTTTGATCAGTTGAGAGGTTCCAAGATTTTCTATAAGATTGAATAGATATTAGGGTATCATCAGTTGAGAGTGAGATCATCATAAATATCTCATACCACTTTTAGGAGCATGTATGGCTTTTATGAGTTCATGGTGATGTCATTCGGTCTAATGAATGCATTGGTGGTATTCATGGCCTTGATGAATATGATATTTCATCCTTTCTTAGATCAGTTTGTTGTATTTTTTGTCGATGAAATATTAGTGTAATCCCAGTTAAGAGATTATCATTCCCAACATCTTGACATTATATTAAGTACATTGAGAGAAAATATTATTTATTCCATGCTATCCAAATGTAGTTTTTGGATTTATAAAATTCAATTCTTAGTTCATGTCATCTTAGATGATGGAGTGTCAGTGGACCTAGAGAAGGTTTCAGCCATGGTATCTTAGGAGCATCCCAAGAATATCTTCAAAATTCTGATTTTCTAGGTTTAGCAGGTTTTTATTGGCAGCACTGATGTCCATGCTGGCCAAGAAAGTGGTGAAGTTTGTTTGGTTATATTCTTGGGAGAAATTTGTTCAAGAGATAAAGGGAAATATGACCTCATCACCAATCCCCACCTTAACTATTCCATGTAATGAATATACCATATATTGTACACATCTTGAGTTGGAATCAGAGTAATTTTGATGTAGGAGGACAGAGTTGTTGCTTATGGCTCCAGATAGTTGAGCCTGCATGAGAGGAATTATTTTACTAATGAACTGGAGTTAGTTGTGGTGGTACATTCCCTATGATTATGGAGAAACTATCTTTTGGTAGATTGGTTTTTGGTGTACACGTACTATAAGAGCCTTAGGTGCAACTTTTTTTAGCGATACATGAATCTTCAGTAGAGGAGGTGGGTTGAGTATCTAAAATAATTTAAATTTAACATGTCTTACACATTTAGTAAGGACAAAATCATTATCAACACATTGAGACGGAAGACACCGATAAAGGTAGTGTAGGAGTCTTTCAATGAGTGGAAGATGATGGAACTATTTGAAAACATGCATCTAGATGTTCAGGAATCCTAGGAATGAGTGGCTCTAAATTTTACATTTATTATACATGTGCTTCTTGAGTAGATCAAGACATGGTAATTATCTGATCTTGATGGATTAGATATGAGGGATAGCTCATAAAGTGGTTATCCACCACCAGGATGGTATCTTGGAAGTGGTGATTTCTTTCTTATCCATGGATAAGTATGGGTTTATATGGGATTTCCTGAGGAGCTGATGAGAGATTTTCATGCTTCTAGATGGGAGGTACACCCAAGTCTAAAAAAATGTATTGTTATCACTGTAGAAATTACTAGTGTCCAAGAATTAATAATGAGATATTGAACTTCATGGAGATATGTTTCACATGTCAGTGGGTGAAGGCCAAACATCAAAGGACTTATAGGTTGTTACATACTATTCCCATTATGAAGTGGAAACGGGATGATGTCACTATGGATTTTTTGATAGGATCACCTAAGAAAAGTCACAAGAATTATGAATTATAGGTGATCATATATCAAATGATGAAGGTATCCCAATTATTTACTATCAAGGATACCTTCACTGTTGATTATATGGTTATTATTTACATGTGGGAGAAACCCCAGTTGCATGGTGTTTTGAGGAGTATCATTTGTAATAAAGATTTTTTATTTCACATCTCTATTTTGGAAGGGTATTTAGAAGTCTATGGGATTAAATTTTCTTCTGATCATAGCCAATCATCCATAGACTGAGGGCCAATGTGAATAGACTATTCAGATTCTAGAGGATATTTTATGATCCAATGTTTTTTTGGGTTTTGGTGGTTCATGGGAGAAACATTTATAACTCATGGATTTATCTTATAATAAAAGCTTCCAAGAATTGATTCAAAAAGAACTGTTCAAGTATTTGTATGGTATTCTATATAGTTTTCCTCTTTTTGTTGGAGGTAGGGGAGTTAGAACATGTTAGACATGGTCTCATGTAGGAGATGTCTAAGCAAGTTCAGTTGATCAGGATGTGGTTGGTGACTACATAGAGCAAGAATAAATATTATATTGATCATCATAGATGACGTCTAGAGTTTGAGGTGGTTCATCGTGTTTTCCTTTGGGTGTCCCCTAGTTTATGGCAATGCCTTATCTAAAAATAGAAGAATCTATCACCCAGGTTTATCTAGTCGTTTGAGATAGTGGAAAATTTTATTTCAATAGTGTACTGATTGGCCTTTTCACAGTGCTACAGTTACATGCATGATGTGTTTCACATATCATAGCTTCAGATATATCATCTAAACCCTTTTCATGTAGTAGAAATTTATTATTTATATCTTGTTGTAGATGCATCCTTTGAGGAGCATCTGATATGGATTGTGCATTGTAGTGAGAATTATCTTCATGGAAAGACTATACCTCCTGTTCGAGTGCAATGGTAGCATGGGTGTACTCAAGAAGGTACCTAGGAGATGGAATCTGATAAGCAAGCACAGTGGCCAGACTTGTTCACCGAGACCCCATAGTGATGCTTGGATCAGCTCGGGGACAAGGTGTTATATGGTGGGGAGGTTGTAAGATCTCATATTTTCTAGGTATGTTACTCTTGAGTTTTGATTGAACATGTTTTAGTTAGGTTTTCTTTTCTTCTTAAAACCATGGTGGTAGACCCTTTTCTTAGGGGCTAGAGTTATTTTTTCAAGGAAAATGTCCTAAAGTTCAAGGGTGTATGTTTTTTTCGAATTAATGGAATCTAGGTATAAATTTGTCAAAGAGAGTATGAGAGTTATCCTTGTGTTTGAAAATATTTAAAGGTGGTTCAGGTTCTTTCAATAGGATATGGTTTGTATGTTCTTTGTTGGAAACTTTCAAGTCATGAATATATTACATGATGTAAACTTGTTACCAGAAAGATTTTGTGAATTGGTTTAGAGCATGAAATTTTTACTCACTTTGAAACTAGTTCACATCGTGAAAGGGTCAATCAAGGTTATTTCAACCCAAGGCAATGCATTTTTTGGTGTATCTTATAAACTGATAAATTCATTTTGTGAAAGAGTTTCATTTCATGAATATCATGGGACCATTAGTTTTAAACCATGTTGTGCATATGATTCATTTTTAATCCATTGTGCAGACTTCTATCTCAAACCCTAGGTATAATATAGGTGATTTTGGAGTAATTCCTTTCCTTTCAGACATATTTTTATAACATTTAATCTCTATTGATTTCATTCACTTCATTTTTTCCCTTTCCTCTATTATTCTTCATTATAGAAATGTGTTCTCTTGATCACCATTGATTTCGGTTTTGATCTTGATGTTTGTGTGATCTAGGTTTTCCTTATGATCACCATCAACTTTATTCTTTCTTGGTGTTTCCTATTTAAATCATTTCTTTGATTTCCATGTAAAGATAGGTGATCTAGAACAAATCTCTATGGTTTATTTCTATTTTTTAAGTGTGTGAAAAATTATGTGATTTCACTGACACAACATGTGCATTGAATAATGAAATAATGGGTGTTGTTAAATCATGTGTTTTGGATAATATCCTTAGAACCATTTGGAATTAATAGTGTTGAGACATAGATTTTATCTACCCATAGGTTTAGCCTACCCTTGAATAATAAAGAACTAGCTAATGGATTAAAATATGTTTTAGCATGACATGAGACCTTTGGTGATTGCTTGTGATAGATTCACCTTGGAAAATGGATTACTTTTTATTGAAATGGTTGGTGATAATTTTTTTATGATATGGGTGTGTACACTAGCATGATAATGAATTAAGATATAATTTTATGAATGAAAGGGTAATTAAAATACAAATGGTTTTTTATTGAATGGGCCATTGTGGCTTATGATGATATATTGTATTATTCTTGTCGTTATAATTTGTGTTGTGATTTATGCTCTAATGTTTATAGGTATTGACCTGGTTATACTGCAATGTTTATAGGGCTTGGTATGTTTATGCTATAATTCTTATAGTTCTTGGACTAGTTATGTTGTAATGCTTATAGATCTTAGCCTGGTTATATTTTAATTCTTATAGGGCTTGTCCTGGTTAAGCTGAAATTCTTAAATAGAGGTCTTGGCCTAGTTAAGTTGTAATGCTTATAGGATTTGGAATGGTTGTGATGAAATTATTATACAAAGGTATTTTCATGGTTATTTGATTATTACATGGATGTGTGGTTATGGTTGGTATGGTTATTCTACATGCCCATATATATTCCAGTATAGTACTAAAGCAAGTTGATCATTGTGTTGTATTAATTGATTAATTAATACACCTATTTATTTATTTATTTCATGAACTTATTATCAAATTGGTTTTTGTATAGACACAATGGTTTCGACCTAATAATTTTTATTCACACCCTATTTGGGCTGTCATTTGGTACCCGATCAGATTACATGGATACAGGTTTAGACAAGGGAAAGTGACCTTTTTGTTGATTGTTTCTTACTAGATGGTTTGGATCTTGGATATGGGACTGACCAGGGATTCGGGATTCAGGTATTTTGAGTTTATTTATATCATCTTGTTCTTTTATCTGTATGACTTCCAACATATAATTTAGTTACATTCCATCCTAACAATACATATTTCCTTATTATTTGGTTTTCTAGGTTCATCCTTATCTTCCATTTTTATGATGTACTATTTTTGCTAATTCTTTTACTCTAATGTTTATTTATTTCAACTAAATTTTAACTCTATAATAGGGGTATAGTCTACCCATTATATTCTTTACAACCCTAATTCTATTCAGTATCCTCTGAAATATAGGGAGTAACACTTGAGGTCCAGTAACCAACTTGATTTGTCCACATGAGAGAGTTCTAGATCAGGGGATGTTATAGTATCCCTTATAAAGACAAGGGATTACACATCCCCATCATGAATCATAATATATTTCTCTTGGTAATAAATTTTCATATTTTATTTTGAAATTTAATCCTTACAAAGGATTATATGAAAGTCATCCATGGTTATAATAACCAAGTTTTAAAATAGGTTATGTTTATGAATCATACTAGGTAATGGTTGAAAAATCCATTCTTATAGTTCTAGGGATTTATTTAATGTTCTTGGAAAACATTGAAGATAAAAAAGAGTGAAAATATCTATAATCATATAAATAAATATCTAAATTTTATTTTATAGTCAAATTACCTACCACCACATCTTTAGGAACTTAAAATTTAGTTGTAGTAATCGTATAATCTTAGAATTCCCCCTTGTCCTTTTCTATAGCGGGTTCCCTTGACACTTGAAGAATTTGTTTTGATAATGCCCACATCTCCCTATAGTTGAAGCAGTGGATAACCATGGTTTCTTTCTTTACCATGCATTCAAGATCCAAATGGACCTTATCTACACACTTATAAAAAACTCTCATTCCATTTAATTGTTTAATGGGATCTTTCTTCCCATAATTATCACATTATGGAAATCTCATATTTCATTTTTCTTCTTTGAATATTTATTTTTCCTTGGTTCTCATTCAACCTCTTATTTTAATTAATTCCTATGAAGATATAAGACCTTGAAAATTATTTCTCTATCTTTATGGAACATTATACTATATCATCATATGATGAAAACATTTGGGATATCAAGGCCCTTCTATTGGATCTGGATATAGTGGAAGTGCTTATTTGACCTATGGAAAACTAGTTTTTTTTATATTCAATGGATCATTCATAATGTACATGACATGAAAATCATGACCAACAAAAAAAATTATGAATAATATTGAAAAAATCATCAAAACCAATAGAGTATCATTTTCGCATTAATTTATAATTAATTTAATAGCATGAAGAAATACCTTGGTCTTGAGTTCTTTCTTTTATATAGGTTTTGATCATCTGAAGTCCATTTGGCTATATTTTCATTGCATTAATGAGGACCCAAATTAGATCCCCTTTAATGGTGAACTGTGCATTCTCCTTTGATCTCATAATGTTGTTGGTGGTACTTTGAGTGCAAGTGTGATGGTACTGATCATCTTGCACCGCTCCCTTGATCACAACCATGATCCCTTTAGTCTAGAAGGATAATCTAATAATATCTTTGGATTGAGAGGAATGATGGAGGGAAATATAATCTAACAATATTAAGATAATGCTAGAGATGTTCTCATTCAGACAGAATCCTCTAGGGAAGAGAATGTTGTGCACAACAACCAACCCTCCTGATTCTCTTGATTGTCTATTTATAGACCCAAGGTTAGGGTTTAATATTAATTAATAGCGTAAGAAAAATAAAAATATGTTAAACCCAAAAGGAACTACATACCATGTTAAATATTATTATTATTATTTTATCCAATGGTTTTTTCTAACCTACGCAATGATTAATATTATTTACAATCTGGTAAATAAATACTTATAACCAAAATCATAACTAATTATTTTGGTCCTTGAAATTTATTAAATATTTGAATAAATATCATAAATAAATATTATATTCATATTCCATAAAATAAAATATTTATTTTAATATTCACATAATTAAATAAAATATTTATTACCTTGCGAATAAAAACAGATAAATTTTATATATTAAATAAATGAATAAATGTTATTATCACGGTACAACAAATAAAATATTTATTTTGATATTCATGTAATAAATTATTTATTTATGAATAAGTAATTACTTATTACCTTACGAATAATAAGAAATAAATAAATATTATATATTCTCATAATTAAAAAATTACCTTGAAAAAAATTATTTAATATTTGTGATCATTTAATAAATACTGAATAAATATAACTTCTTGGTCTGGAGGATAATATTTATTCCAATAGTTAAATATAAATAATATTTAACTGAGATAAAAGTAAGCACTTTGTGTATGACAACCCTGCTTTTTATTACAACTTAAACATGCTTTATTACATAAAACTTCACTTGATACAACAAAGAAGATCGAGAGGTTTAGTGTCTTTGGGGCTTAGGATCATTACATAAAAACTTTAAACTTGAAATAAAATATCTTTATTGAAATATTCCTTTACATGACCACTACATTCCTTCGTACTTAGCATTGCATGGGATAACCTGAGGACATGCATAAGAAAAGGGTGAGCTGTAAAGCCCAGTAAGGGAGTACACAAGGAATAACATGAGGAGTACAATACATGTTAGGCAATAGGAATATCAATAGAGAATAAAAGAAACATGAACATAAAGGCATGATAAAGCATGGTAATCATAACATGGAAATGTAGCAACAACACTTAACATTGAATTAGCATGAGCCAAGGCTCATTGCACATAGAGCATGAGTAAACCCTCATTGCACTTGAAGCACGAGTAAACCCTCGTTGCACTTAAATTAGCATGAGTAAACACTCATTGAACATGACGTATCATGATACTATACTTTACCCAATGCATTGGAGCGCTATAAGGGTGCACCCTTCTTAAACATTTCATTTCATGAATAAGTGTGCCACATGGATCATAAAACATGGATTAATAAAACATAATCATTTATTCCACGATAAAGGAATGTGGAATTCATAAATGAAACTTTATAATCAATAAGTAAATGTGCATAAAGTTTAATACCCTTGATGGAGAAATGGGCATGGTATTCACTACACAATGATATTGGCTTAGAAAATCGGTGTGATTTCGGCAGCGTAACGGCGTGACATATAAATTCATAAAAAATGGTTGATGAGAGAGAAAGGGGTTACTCATCATATTTACATGTAATGGAAAGTAAGTAGGTCATATAGATACATGTCCCAACAATTGAAAAGGAATTTATATTCATGATACAAAAGTATTTCTTGAATATAAAAGAGGAGAAAAAAGTTCCTTTTGGAATTTCGGCATAGTAACAGGTGTACATGGGAGGAATTTAATGAGAGATAAAGGGGTCTCCCATCATTCAAACAATAAGAGGGAAGTATGGGGGAGGTGCTAAACCATACCCCCAACATTCATAATTTAAATTAAAAGGTCAATACAACTTAAAGAAAATTGACAAAAATGAGAAAGGAAGAAAAAACCCTTACTTGGAAGTGTGCTTCCAAAGGCTAGAGAGAGGCTTGTGCGAGGCTTCTTGGGAGCTTGGGGAACCTTGAGAGGATTCTATAGAGAGTAGGTCAGAGGTTTGATGAACTCCAAGATCTTTGAGTGAGGAGGAATTGGGATCTTGGGTGGGTTTATATAGGAAAGGTGAGGGAATTCTTTATTATTTAGGTTTGGGACCCCTTATATTAAAATAATCCAAACCACAAACCATCCCATGGTATTTGCCCATGGTTTCTGGAAAAGGAAAGAGGGAAACAATATTTTACAAGGTCAAGGTCCGAACTTATTAAAAAATTAGGGTTGCTTATGTGGAGGTGAGTCACACTCCCATGGAAATTAATTTAAAAAGGCAAAGTGTTGAATAAGTCTTGAGGGCTCCATTAATGCTTTGAAAAGTAAGTCAAACAAACCCAAAACCTCATTATTTTAATTATAAAACACATATTTGCCTAAAATAAGGATTATGGTATTTTATTACATCACCATTGGGTCATTATGATGTCATAAAACACATTATATATTTAAATGGTATTTAATTTTTACCCAAAAATTTGATTGTCTCAGAAAATTATGAAAAATTCACTGTTGGATAATTTCGACGTCCTGATTCCAAAAATAATATTTATTTTATCTAAATAATTTTCTAAATATGTGAATTTTCACTTTTAAAATAAAAACGGACATTTATAAAAAATTCACGGGTTTTGACAGAAATGGCTTTCAAACCTTAATAAAAATTTTAATTGCATTCATAAAATTATAAGATCATTTATATTTAAAAAAAATTAATTTAATATTAATAATAATATTTTATTAAAATATTATTTAATTCAAAAATCCTTTAATTTAATAAAATATAATTCTTAATTAAATAATAACTAAAAACACCATTTGTACTTTAAAAACTAATTACAATGTATCAAAAATGACTAGAAATTATATTCATTATTATATAAAAAAATAATGTACATGAACATGGTGCTACTTATTTGTTACATAACCCCTTAAAATAGCCGCATAATACCTAAGGGTAAGGTGTGTGATGGTGAAAGACTCTTGGGGCGGCTCGGATAACATCGCTCGAGTGGTAATCTCTATCAACTTCCACTTTTCCCGTAGACGGTCTCGTTCAAGCTTGACATAATGAAGCTCAGCTTGGGCTTGGTCAAGGGCGAAGCCCAAAGACGCCACCTCTTTTCCGAGCTCCAACAAATGGGCTTCGTATGGGGAAATTCTACTGGATGAGGCCATCGCTTCCTTTGTCTGAGTAGAAATGGGTTCGTTAAAGATTTATATTTATACTACTCAGATGATCACTGTTCAATGACTATAAAAGTAACAGTCACAAATCTTAACGTAAAAATAAAGAAGTTGACATCTTATAAAAACATTTTTCATAAAGAAACATTTAACTGGATCAAGAGGGATTTTCATTAATGAAACTTTGGGTCGTTACAATATTCCCCCCTTATGAAATTTTTCCCTCGAAATTTTCCTTTTCCCACACTAAAACAAATTTGGGTAACTCAGCTTCATCATATCCTCCGACTCCCAAGTTGCTTCTTCAAACTTGTGGTTTCTCCACAACACCTTGATGAGGTTCATTGTCTTATTTCGTAGAAATTTTTCTCTACGATCTAAGATCTTCACTGGTTTCTCCTCATAAGAAAGATCATCTTCCAATTGTACCACCTCAGAAGAGAGTATATGTGAAGGGTCCGGTATGTACTTCCTTAAGAGGGATACATGAAAGACATCATGCACTTTGGCCATAGTAGGTGGAAGTGCTAGTTGATAGGCCACATCCCCAACACGATCAAGAATCTCGAAGGGGCCGATGTACCTTGGACTTAATTTCCCTTTCTTTCCAAACCTCATGACCTTCTTCCACGGAGATATGCGTAAAAACACCATGTCTCCGACTTTAAACTCAAGGTATCGTCGACGATTATCTGTATAACTATTTTGTCAACTTTGGGTTGCCTTGATATGCTGCTGAATGGTTTTCAACTTCTCCACCATTTCTTCGACCATTTCTGGTCCAAGCAGCTTACATTCACCGACCTCATACCAACATGTCGGTGTTCTACACCTTTTCCCATACAGGGCTTCATATGGTGCCATTTGGATGCTCGAGTGGAAACTATTATTATAAGAGAACTCAACCAGAGGAAGATGTTGATATCATCCTCCTTTAAAGTCCATTGAGCACGCTCTCAACATATCCTCAAGTGTTTGAATATTCTGCTCGGATTGGCCATCAGTTTGAGGATGATAAGCCGTACTGAAGTTCAGTTCAGTATTCAGAGCTTGTTGAAGACTCTTCCAAAACATAGAGGTGAATCTTGGATCTCGGTCAGAAACAATAGATAGTGGTACTCCATGCAACCGTACCACATCCCTGATATATATTCATGCCATTTGATCCAAAGAGAAATCCTCTCGAATAGAAATGAAGTGTGCAGTCTTTGTAAGACGATCCACAACAAACTAGATTGCATTGTTGCCTTTGTATGTCCTTGGAAGTCCAGTGACAAATTCCATGGTGATGTTCTCCCATTTCCATTCTGGTATGGGAAATGGTTGCATCATCCCCTTAGACTTCTGCCTCTCTTCCTTCACTTGCTGACACACCAGGCACTTTGATGTATATTCAGCAATCTCCTTCTTCATATTATCCCACCAAAAGTTTTCTTGGAGATCTCGATACATCTTTGTGATCCCTGGGTGAATAAAGAAATTTGAACTATGTGCATCATCCAAAAGTTCCTTCTTCAGCTCCGAACTTGATGGAACACATAGTCTTTTCCCAAACCACACAATTCCTTCTTCATTAACATTAAACTCTGAGGATTTTCCCTTTTTGATAGCTTCCACTTTTTCTTGGATTCCTGCATCATCCTTTTGAGCATCATTTAACCTTTAAAAAAGAGATGGTTGAGCAATCATTTGTGAAAGGATTTATGATGTTCCCTTCTTTATGATTCCCACATCCATATTCATTAAGTCTAAGAAGATTGGATCCTTCTCAATTCTCATCATTGATAGAATCACTGGATCCTTTCTACTTAGGGCATCTGCCACCTTGTTCACTTTCCCAGGGTGGTAATGTATTGAACAGTCATAATCCTTGATGAGCTCTATCCATCTTCTCTGGCGCATATTAATCTCTTTCTGTGTGAATATATATTTAAGACTCTTGTGGTCAGTATATATCTCACATTTCTCTCCATAGAGATAATGCCGCCAGATTTTCAAGGCAAAGATCACCACCGCCAACTCCAGATTATGCATTGGATAGTTTCGCTCATGGATTTTTAACTGCCTTGAGGCATAGGATATCACTTTATCATTCTACATCAGCACACATCCTAATCCCTTCTTCGAAGCATCAATGAATACCACAAAAAGCTCCCCACTTGTGGGTAAAGTGAGCACGGGTGCAGTGATAAGACTCCTTTTCAACTCCTTGAAGCTTTCTTCGCATTCATCACTCCAAGAAAACTTTACTCCCTTTCGAGTTATATTGGTAAGAGGGTTGGACAATCGTGAGAAATTTCTCACAAATCGTCGATAATATCCAGCTAACCCCAAGAAGCTATGGATATCATTTACCGATGTTGGCATCATCCATCCCTCAATTGCATCTGTTTTGGAGGGTTCCACAGATATCCCATTTCTTGTGATGATATGGCCCAATAATGAGACCTCCTTCAACCAGAACTCACACTTGATGTACTTGTCATAGAGCTTCTCCTTGCACAAAGTCTCCAGTACAGTTCTTAAATGCTCCTCATAGTCCTCCTTGGTTTTAGAGTATATTAGAATATCATCTATAAAGACTACCACAAATTTGTCTATGTAATCTCTAAAGACTCTATTCATCAAGTCTATGAATATTGCTGGAGCATTGGTGAGTCCGAAAGGCATTACTATGAATTCATAGTGCCCATACCTTGTACGAAAAGCAGTCTTGGGGATATCTTCCTTCTTCACCCTTACTTGATAATATCCCAACCGCAAGTCCACCTTGGAGAAGTATTGTGCTCCACGTAGCTGATCAAACAAGTCATCGATTCTTGGGAGAGGATACTTGTTCTTTATCGTGATTTTGTTAAGTTCATGATAATCTATGCAAAGTCGCATTGACCCATCTTTCTTCTTGACGAAGAGGACTGGTGCACCCCATGGTGATGCACTTGGGCGTATAAACCCTTTATCTGGATTCTCCTGTAGTTGTTTCTTCAGCTCTTTGAGCTCAACAACAGCCATTCTATATGGAGTCTTGGATATTGGTAGCACCCCAGGTATAAGTTCAATTGAGAACTCAACATCTCTTCTTGGAGGAAGACCAGGAAGTTCCTCGGGAAACACTTCAGCAAATTCCCTCACAATAGGCATTTCTTCAAGGGTGGTTTCTTCCTTGGACTCAATCATCTGAGCCAGATATGCATGCTCATAAGGCAGTAATATCCATGCTTGAGATGATGAAGCTAAAGGAGATTCACCTTCCTCCTGACACTTGTAAAGAATCGGGGGTCAATTCTCCATATGGAGTGTGATTTCCCCCTCCGGACAATTTATGTTGGCTCTATATAAGTAAAGTCAATCCATGCCAAGAATTGCATTAAATTACACCAAAGGGGGTATGATGAGGTTCGTCGGGAAATTAAATCCATAGATTATAAAAGGGGAGGACTTATACTCATGGGATGCAATGATTTCCCCATTTGCCGTACTCACTGACATCTTTGCTTCCATGATTTTTGGTGGTGCAGGGATTGTTATACTAAACTTTTGAGATATAAAAGAATGCGTAGAACCTGAATCAAAAAGTAAGTTCACTATTCTTGAATGAATAACTAGCGTACCTGTCACCACTTCGTTGTCGGGGTTCACTTCGGCAGAAGTGATGGCAAAAGTTCTTCCTTGCTATCTTGGAGGTTGTTGGTTTCCTCTGATAACCCTTGGATTGGGGCACTGATTTGCAAAATGACCCAGTTCTTTGCATTTGTAGCATTAAACAACGCGTTGAGGTTCGAACGGAGCGTTCCTCTCCTCTGTCGCAGCCGCGGGTCCTTCTTGCTGACAGTTAATAGCTAGGTGCCCTTCTCTTCCACACCTGAAGCATTTTCTCGTCCCCTTAAGGCAATTTCTAGGGTGCTTCTTTCCACACTTTTGGCAAGTGGGATGCTGGAACTTCTTAGCGCCGTTGGATTTATCCATCGGACCACCAGCATTGAAGTCCACCTTACGCTTCTTGTCCCCATGATACCCCTGTGATTCTCCGATCTCCATTTCAACCTTGAGGGCACATCGGAAAATTTCCTCATAGCTGTCGAAGTCACGGATCGCTAATGCTTTCCGCAAGCTAAGCTTCAGCCCACCAAAGAAGCGGTCAACCTTGCATTCAGGGGTAACGACAAAGCCGGAAGCGTATCGTGCAAGCCTTGTGAAGTTTTCCTCGTATTATCTCATAGATTCTTCATCTTTCTGCTTGAGGGAAAGGAATTCCCTTTCCATCTTAAGACGGAGGGTGCGCGGAAAATATTTATCGAAAAACATCTTCTGGAATTCCTTCCATTCCAAAGCCTCTATCTCCTACGCAGGCTTCATATTTTTGATCAACGTCCACCATTGATCAGCTTCACCCTCCATATGATAAGCTGCCAGGAGAACCTTCTCTTGTTTAGAACATTGGAGGATGGAGAATATCTTTTCAATGGAGTTGATCCATTGCTCAGCGATCATGGGATCAGATGATCCACTAAAAGTAAGAGGCCTTTGTCTCATGAAGCTCTCGATAGCGACTTGTTCTTTCTTAGGGGGGGTTGAACGTTCTTCTTGACCCGTGTTTCTATTCAAAACTTGAGTTATCTGAGAGAGAAGCGTGACAAAGTTCGCGATTCCCGCTCCCATTGGATTGGGCATCTCATTAGTACAATCATCACACTGATCTTCACAACGGTTGTTAGCCCGAGTTCTCCTATTACCGGCCATTGGCTGGAATTAAAGGAAAGTTAGGGGTAACACATAAAGGGTAATCCAAAGACAAAAGTTGATGACTTATAAATAAACTTTAATCTCTTTAACTCATGAGTCTATAGGATTCAATCCAGGCTTTTCATGATCTTCCTTCTAACATATATTCTTAGGGGAATTTTTCCCTTAATAAGGGTTCATACTAAGATTGTGAATTTATCAAAACATATCCCCCGGGAGTTTCGTAACCAATAGTGCATCAAGGCCAGTTGTCGTGCACCAGTTCCCGTTCGAGTCTAGCTTAAAGCGGTGTTTTTGGGTTTTACCCCTAGGATACATCTGTGTCAGAGCCGCCTCTAACTGCTCGTATCCAGAAAGGAATGTATTTGTTTGATAAACCACTTACTTAGTATTTACCAAAACTTAGGGATGTTTTTATTATACTTAGTCTTGTATCTAAGGCTTTACTAGGGTTTCCTAATCCCAAAAATAACTAAACCTATCCTCTGATACCAACTATGAAAACCCTGCTTTTTATTACAAATTAAACATGCTTTATTACATAAAACTTCACTTGATACAACAAAGAATATTGAGAGGTTTAGTGTATTTGGGGCTTAGGAAAATTAAATAAAAAATTTAAACTTGAAATACAACATCTTTATTGAAAACTTCCTATACATGACCACTACATTCCTTCGTACTTAGCATTGCATGGGATAACCTGAGGACGTGCATAAGAAAAGGGTGAGTTGTAAAGCCCAGTAAGGGAGTACACAAGGAATAACATGAGGAGTACAATACATGTTAGGAAATAGGCATATCAATAGAGCAAAAAATAAACATGAACATAAAGGCATGATAAATCATGGTAATCATAACATGGAAATGTGGCAACAACACTTAACATTGAATTAGCATGAGCCAAGGCTCATTGCACATGGATCATGAGTAAACCCTCATTGCACTTGAAGCACGAGTAAACCCTCATTGCACTTGAATTATCATGATTCAACACTCATTGCACATGAATTATCATGATACTATACTTTACCCAATGCATTGGAGCGCTATAAGGGTGCACCCTTCTTAAACATTTCATTTCATGAATAAGTGTGCCACATGGATCATAAAACATGGAATTATAAAACATAATAATTTATTCCACGATAAAGGAATGTGGAATTCATACATGAAACTTTATAATCAATAATTAAATGTGAAAAAAGGTGAATACCCTTGATGGAGAAATGGGCATGGTATTCACTACACAATGATATTGGCTTAGAAAATTGGTGTGATTTCGGCAGCATAACGGCGTGACATAAGAATTCATAAAAAATGGTTGATGAGAGATAAAGGGGTTCCTCATAATATTTACATGTAATGTACAGTAAGGAGTTAATATAGATACATGTCCCAACAATTGAAAAGGAATTTAGATTCATGATACAAAAGTATTTCTTGAATATAAAAGAGGAGAAAAAAGTTCCTTTCGGAATTTCGGCATAGTAATGGGTGTACATGGTAGGTATTTAATGAGAGAGAAAGGGGTCTCCCATAATTCAAACAATAAGAGGGAAGTATGGGGGAGGTGCGAAAACATACCCCAACATTCATAATTGAAATTAAAAGGGTAATACAACTTAAAGAAAATTGACAAAAATGAGAAAGGAAGAAAAAACCCTTACTTGGAAGTGTGCTTCCAAAGGCTAGAGAGAGGCTTGTGAGAGGCTTCTTGGGAGATTGGGGCACCTTGAGAGGATTATAGAGAGAGTAAGGAAGAGGTTGGACGAAATCCAGGGGCTTTGAGTGAGGAGAAAGTGGGAGCTTGGGTGGGTTTATATAGGAAAGGTGAGGGAATTCTTTATTATTTAGGTTTGGGACCCCTTATATTAAAATAATCCAAACCACAAACCATCCCATGGTATTTGCCCATGGTTTCTGGAAAAGGAAAGAGGGAAACAATATTTTACAATTCCAAGGTCCGAACTTATTAAAAAATTAGGGTTGCTTATGTGGAGGTGAGTCACACTCCCATGGAAATTAATTTAAAAAGGAAAAGTGTTGAATAAGTCTTGAGGGCTCCATTAATGCTTTGAAAAGTAAGTCAAACAAACCCAAAACCTCATTATTTTAATGATAAAACACATATTGGCCGAACATAAGGATTATAGTATTTTATTACATCACCATTGGGTCATTATAATGTCATAAAACACATTATATATTTAAATGGTATTTAATTGTTACCCAAAAATTTGACTGTCTCAGAAAATTATGAAAAATTCACCGTTGGATAATTTCGATGTCCTGATTCCAAAAATAATATTTAATTTATCTAAATAATTTTCTAAATATGTGAATTTTCACTTTTAAAATAAAAACGGACATTTATAAAAAATTCACGGGTTTTGACAGAAATGGCTTTCAAACCTTAATAAAAATTTTAATTGCATTCATAAAATTATAAGATCATTTATATTTAAAAAAATTAATTTAATATTAATAATAATATTTTATTAAAATATTATTTAATTCAAAAATCCTTTAATTTAATAAAATATAATTCTTAATTAAATAATAACTAAAAACAGCATTTGTACTTTAAGAACTAATTACAATGTATCAAAAATGACTAGAAATTATATTCATTATTATATAAAAAAATAATGTACATGAACATGGTGCTACTTATTTGTTAGATAACCCCTTAAAATAGCCGCATAAGACCTAAGGGTAAGGTGTGCGATGGTGACAGACTCTTGGGGCGGCTCGGTTAACATCGCTCGAGTGGTAATCTCTATCAACTTCCACTTTTCCTGTAGACGGTCTCGTTCAAGCTTGACATAATGAAGCTCATCTTGGGCTTGGTCAAGGGCGAAGCCCAAAGATGCCACCTCTTTTCCAAGCTCCGACAAATGGGCTTCGTATGGGGAAATTCTACTGGATGAGGCCATCGCTTCCTTTGTCTGAGTAGAAATGGGTTCGTTAAAGCCTTATATTTATACTACTCAGATGATCACTATTCAACGGCTATAAAAGTAACGGTCACAAATCGTAATGTAAAACTAAAGAAGTTGATATCTTATAAAAACATTTTTAATAAAGAAACATTTAACTGGATCAAGAGGGATTTTCATTAATGAAACTTTGGGTCATTACATTGTGTGTGTCCTTGTAGGCCTCTTCCTTAGTAGCATTAGATGGTCTTTCCTAAAGACCCAAATTAGTGTCTAGAAACAAGTCAAGGCACCCTTAGAGGAAGAGGATATAGAGCAATGATAATAACCACATACGAACACTCACAATTTAATATAATCCATTTTTCATGATATCTCATCAAGCAGTTTTCACACTCAAGTCATCAATCTATATTCTTGATACATGTTCTTTAACTATTTGAAATAAACTCAATGTTACACCATGGACATGGAATTTAATGTGATAGTTCCATTTCAATTAAAGGGTTGAGATACCAAATTCAATAAATATGGAAGGGACTAATACTTCCTTGACTTGTTCATTAATAAAACACCATCCATGATGCACCCTAATTCACCTTTAATTATTTCATCATGGTTTATTTCAATACATCAAAGTGTGCAAGTAATGGAATTCGTTAATAATAATATTAAATTCTATAGACCATTTTATATGCTTTCATATAGGAATATCTGATGACACATAAGCATATGGAATTTATATAGGTGGGTTTATTCTCATAATCTCTCATCTTAGAGATTTCCAAGTGTGAACTTCATGAGATAGATTCTCGCCTGCTTATGAGTACTCATGCCTAATATTTAACATACTATGTGTCCATTCATAGAATTATATCCAATCATATAACAATGTATAAGGATATAATCATATAAAATTAAGGTTTTCATCATAGTAGTGAACTGCTATGACCATTTCAATGTGAAATATATTCTAGGAAATTATCACATTAATTCTATACAAAAGAACATTCAATATATGATAAGATATTAATATTCAAACCCATGAATATATAGGCAATCTAAAGTAAAAATTAGTTGGTCTCAGGGTACCAACTCAAATAGAATCCCACTTTAACTAGAGCTAAATACTGATGACCAGTTAGTTCTCACATGTTAAACATGCTTCTGTTGAGTATGGGTATAGTTGATGGGCCTACCACATTTCCATGACTAGGGTTGGTAAAGCCACATGTATGTGTGGTGAATATGAATATTTTTACATTTATACCTCAAGAAAATTCCTCAAGTAGTGATATTACCGAGTATCCACCTCTTATTCCCTTATCAAAGTCCTAACATCTTGATTAAGTCCATAGTCAAATCTTATCATAATAATGATAAAAACTTTTACTTTTAGTATAACCCAAAATAGGAATAGGATGTTACTAAACTGTTTCTTAAGCTGCCTTAGAAGTCACAACATACTTTAATATTATAGATATGGAATCCACTGGCTATAATATGTTTGTCTTGCATATTACTTTATCCATATTGCGATACTATATCAAATTAAACTAAATAAAGATAATTGTTAAACTCCCATGATCACTAGTATTCCAACTTATCTGAACACCAGGAAATCATCCAGTTCTACTTTACCAAGTACTATTGGATAGTTCTAACTAAAATTAGATGCAGTTATGGTAGATATTTTTTATATTAACATATTATGCATCATGCATCAAAAATATGTCAGTACATATCATAGAATATTAGATAAATTCCTAGAACATAATCTTGTGTAATTATTTTAATCTCTATAAAATCTTCTTATACCAATGCATGTTCTTCTGGAAGGATTATATGCTAACAAAAATTCGGTCTTGAATTTTTTTAACTTTTATTTATCAATAATTTGTTGGTATATGTACTATGGTTAGATTTATCAAATCCATGGATCTATTTTTATAGATCTTTTCCTTAAAACATGGTTTCTACTTTAATTCATTCTTGTGGAAATTCATTCCTTAGTATTAATAAACTATTAATACATAACATTTGTTTTCCATTTTTTATCAACATATCTATCCTAAAAACTTATAGTTATACTTCTAAATTATTAGATACACATGTCACTCCCTTTTTTCCAGAAAAATATTCTATGATCACTATGAATAATTGTAATATCGTATCTTTTCCTATGATGCATGGATCCTTTGAATAAATTTTAAGCATCTATTTTTATCCTTATGGAAGTGTTTAAGAGGACAAGGAGTGGTTCAGAAGTGCCTTTGGATAATTCGAAGTCAGGAGCTCTGGATTTAGGAAAGGAAGACTAAGCCACGTGGTTAACACACGATTAGCGCTAACTATGCAATTCAACTATGCGGGACCTAAAGGTTGATTCATGGTTTGTTTAAACTATTCAAGGGATCTTCATACCCATGTAGAGTGATGAAGTAAAATATAGAGAGTTTCATCATTTATCTAAACTATGTTCCCAGGGTCACACACTTAGTTCCACTTAACTAGTGGTGCCACACAGTTTAGGCACATAGTTTGGACAATCGTGTATCCAAATCTTGTGTCTCATAAAATTGGATGAAATTTCATTTTTAACCCTGGATTTTATAAGGTTTTAAGCCTATTTTATATTACTATCCATGCATATAATGATACTACTATATTTTAGAGCTCTCCCTTGGATTAAACATATAATTTTATCTAGGATATTCATCTGGTGTTCATTTCTCTAGATTTTAGTTTTGTTGGATAGCTTCTGGTACGCCCTTCGTTTATCTTCCTTTTTTTGTTTACCTCTTCATATCAAATTCTATTTATATGTGAGATAATATTCTCTATTTGAAAGATATTTTTTTATTTTTTCAATTTCTCCCATTTCAACCCAAATTAAATGATGACAATGGATGAAGAGAGAACAACGAAGATAAGTTATGTGGTCTAGTAATTTTTTCCCTAAATATGAGTTGCTTTATATCAGGTATCATCATGATGCACGCAATATATTTTTTAAATTTCCTTAAAACTATAATTTTCCTTAATATAGTATTTTATTCATGTTAGAAACGATCTTATACACCCTTGACAATGATGGAGAGGATGACCCCTTCGACTAGTTCTACCCCTTGACCTGTGTTTATGAATTTTCCCTTAACTTAATGAATGGTTATATGGTAAAACAACCTTATAAGTGGTCCTGGATAGATTTTTAAATGGAAAGAATACTTTGAATTAAATGGAAGTGAGTGAAAGGACCACATCATGTGTCTTATATTTAATCAGTGGGTTATTATCTTGATTAAATAAGATGCTAGTGAGTTGTAAATTATCCTATGGATTATATCAAAGAATGACCGAATTTTAATAGAAATGTTATTCTCAGACATGCAGTCCCATGTTCTTATGAAACTCGACCATGGAATCCCATATAATTATGATATTCGGGCATAGTTTCCCATTTATATATGTGATACATGGGCATGGAATCTCGTATACTTGCGATACTCAACATGGAGACTCATATGATTCATGATACACAGGCATGGAGCCTCGTACTCAGGCATGTCGTAACATGTTCTTATGACACTCAATCATAAAATCTATATACATATGATACATGGGCATGGAGTCTTGTATATTTATGATACTAGGGCATGAAGACATGTATGATTTGTGATATCCAAGCATGGAATACCTTTCCACTCTATGAGACTCTTAAGACTATCTATAGAGACTCAAGGTATGCCTCATGTCCTGGATAGTATTAGTATCTATATATATGTTTCTATATACATCACTATGTAAATAGACTATATATATACAGACATATCTATATATATACATATATAGTTACATGCTCAATGATTTCTTGACTTAGGCTAAAGTAGGTAGTGTCATCCCGGTGTCCTTTAGGAACTATAGTATACTCATTAGATTTTACATGTATACTTTATACTATTATTATATATTCAAACTACTCATTTTATATTCTCTAGCTAGATTATACTATAAATTTTTAGTGGTGGAATACATAGTATATCTCATACCCTATTTGGGTCATTGTTTGGTACCCGAATAGACCTTATGGATGTAGGTAGGTACAAAGGGAAGAGTCTAACTTTGGATGATTGATTTAATATACAAGGATGGGGTAGGGGAGTATAGGACCGATCTTATGCTTGTGATACTATTGAAGATAGTTTTTGGCCTTTTTTCTTTTTGTATACATTTTTATATATGCATGTACCTATGTATTACCATGTACCTCCCCTTTTTGTATATCATCCTAACATGATCATCATTTTGTATGTGACATTGATTTTACTTTTACCTATTTATTTTATCTGGATGTTATACTTTCATGATTCATTTATTATTTTATTCCCTCTGTTTATTATTATCTACTACTATTGAATTACACTCTGATTATGAGGGTATAGTCTCCCCACTGTTCCATCATAGACACTCGTTGCTAGTCAACATCCTCCAATATATGGAGAGGTTCACTTGAGGTCAGGTTTATCTCAGGTTCAGCTACTAATTATAAAAATGAACTCGATATGTTAAAATAATGTATCCATAAATGAATTTATTTACTCTGCATGTCTTATTGGAATTTATTGATGTTATAAATATTTTCTACTTATGTCTTGTAGATATATACCATAGGGAATCCTTTTGTTCACGTCATATAGAAACCTTCCATAAGGTTTCCTATAAATGAGGTGGTCTTGACAATCAATAACACAATATGATTATCATATAAGTATGAGTTGATAAGTATAATTAAAAAATATTTTAGTCATGATAATTAGTGTATAGGTTTTTTCATTGACTAAAACTTTCAATAATCAATCATGATTTATTATTAAAACCTTTTACCATCTATATCTATTTTATCTTAAATACTCACCAGCAGTATTAATTCTTAGAAGCATTAAAAATATGAAGTCCATAATCTTGATACATAGAGTCCATTAAATTAATTTATATATACTTTTCAACCTTATCATTTTTTTCATATATTGATTCTTTATATTAATATTTATTCTGAAATAATAATATATGTATCACCCGCCATAGTGAATATAAACCACCTTTTGGTTATGACTTCCTATACATAATGTGCCTCTTGAACAACTCCTACTACAGTGCTCAGTGGAGTCCAAAATTCCTATTAAAACTCAAGTGCATCCATAGACTTAACCCATAGAGGATAATTTTTCTCCCATTATCCTCAAATATATAGACATACTTTATAGAAACATAGTCATTATTAACAAGATTTTAATTTTTTTAATTGATGTATGATTATTAACTGAGACGCACTAAGTGTTCCATGTTCATTTGTTGCTAATACCAGCTTTTAACAAGCAGTTTTAAACAAAAAATTATGGTTATATTATAATATATAATTATCATATCACATTTGATATGATATAAATTAGTCAATATAGTTGGAAAATGGTTAGTTATTGCGATGTTATTTACAAATCATGTCTTGGAAGAAATTATGGAATATTTTTAATATATATAAGACTCGTCATTAATCTTCATTTTACTACCATCATTATGTTGATTCATATAAAGAAGTGTAAGTTTGGTAATACTTTTAATCCACATGTATGATTAATTATTACATGGATAATATGTTCTCTAACAAGCTAGCTCAGAGGTTCCCTTATCTTTACCAAGTGTACTTATTTACTTTACTAAGAATTTATAAATATTTTTAAAGGAATATCATAAAGTATATTAATTTACCACCAGCTTTATAGTAGTTCATGTGGACTTGTTGAAATAACACTAAAATATTTGTGGTACACATTCATTTCTAAAGGATAATTTATCTAAAACATGATAAGTGGTTTGTTAGTATACATAGTATCTTAGCTTAATAGAGACTAAAACACTTTTTTATGTATAAACAAGTCAACTAATTTCAGTTTTATTTGACATATAATTATCTTTCCATAATAGGGTAAGAGTCTTATATTTTATAGTCATAATTCATTTTGATGGATATATGTGATTCAAGAGTTAATAAACCATTATTTTAGTATCAATTACTATAACAACATTTATTCAAAATGTGAAATAATGTATTGTTGCATGTAAATGGAAACTGAGATAAATGTCTTGGTAACTATAATTACAAACTCAAATCAATCCATTCTGCAAATTTAAAATTTGTTCCTTATCACTACTAACATAAGAATCACCCCTTTACATCCTTTGTGAGAATTCACCATACTTCTTATAATATTTCCAAACTTTATTAAATCTAAAATGAAAATATATGTAAAAAAATTGTATTAAATCCCCAAGAATTCAAATAGAAATATTATATTTAATTTTGAATATTCTAGAATTTTATAACTACTTCCACTTTACTGTATTACAATTCTCCCAATAACCATTTATTTCCCCATGAGAAGTAAATGGTCTCATTTTCATTTCCCTCCCTCTGAATCCTTTGTCTCTTTGAAAGATGTTGTAATGAAATCATTAGATTTAAAATTAAATGGGATTTTCAAAATTATATTTCATTATTTTCACCATAAAGAGAAAGGAAAAAAATTACACTAAACCTTATTTTTTTAGGTGACGTATTGACAATAGAATTTATAAATGGTTTATCCATATTGTTCATCTATACTTGGATGAATAAGTATAACCTTAGTGGTAAGGGTGATAATATGATATTCATGGATAATATTTTATCTAAATAGAAGTTTACCTTTAAATAATGTACTTTAAAACATGAAGGCATGATTACAAGATAAACACCCCCTTTCCTATTTACACTAAAATAATATAGGTATAATATCATTTATCTTTAAGCCTCACTTTATTTTTTTTAAGAGATATAATAAAATATATCATGGAGGAATTTCCCTCCATATGTATTCTAAAGGAATAATTTTCACCTCCTCTTTGTGGGAATATGATCAGTTTTAGATAATTCTAACTCATAGTACAAATTATCTGATATTAAATATGTGTAAAACATCTATGCCACTTCAGAAAATTTATGCCTATGAGGAAATTACCTAGGTTATGGAATGATTGAAATGTTTTTCATGGTTTTTCTTTCCATTTTTATATAATAATAAATACAGATGAATAATACTTTACTTGATTGCAAAATGTGTGAGATGAAATAATTTTAATCATTTTATTAATTCTCCCACTATTTTATCAAACCTCAAAGGCCCTCATCATTGAACTCATAATATCCTATATTAGGGATATTCTAATGGAAAGTGTCCATATTTCCCTCCTTATGATCCAGACTATAGTTATGAAAACCATAATAAGGTGTCTAGGTAGGAATTCTTTCCAACTGTGGGCTTGTAGTTCTTTGTTTTGTTGAGTGGACTCCCCAATCTAGGAATCCAAACATGGATTTCCTCAACAATTTCCTCTAAATTTTAAGTGAATAGGCTATAGTCATTAAATTCAATACAAGTTTGGTTAAGTTAACTGGTCATCTTAGTTAAGACTCCCCAATAATTAAAAATGTCCCCAACTATGGCCTGAACTAATACTTTAACTATAGTTTTTCTTAATTCAGATAATGGAAGGTATAATGACTTGATATTAACTTGAGTGATTTTATTTATTATGCATAAATTTTTCTTATTTTATCTTTTACATGTCTTGTTAATATAATGTGTGTTTTAATTAAATTATTAACCATGTATTGATAAAATATTAATGTATAATATTTTTATTTTTATTTAATCTTTGCATATTTCTTCATTGATTTATGTGATCATGATATTGCATCCATAAAATAAGTCATGCATCATATAGAAATAAAATGAATAAACCATGGCCTAACTATGATATTTAACTACTGTTTTTTGTATTTAGTGGATAATAAAAAAACCAATGACCCTCTAGGAAAAAACTCCTTGATCCATTTGGGTCTTCAGTCTATAGTATTCCACCTATTTCATGTGTATCTCTATGGCTTGGTTTCACCTCAGATTTATCTCGAACCAACTCTATGAAACTGGTAGATCCATCCTTACAATGATTTTACATCACTCACCAGTTAATAGAACCAAAACATGGATTTTATATAAATGAAACCATGGGAATGTGGGCCCATACATAATAAGTAGGGAGGTATGACTCAGAGGTCATCAATTTAGTTTAAAAAATAATTGAAAAAACCCAGGCAGTAATTATATTAAATAAACCATACACATACACAGTTTGGTCTAAGCTCATGATCATCACCAAGTGTAATTAATAAAAATTTAATATATATGGATAGTATTCATTTTGATTTGTTCTTTTATTAAGATAAAGTGTGCATAAATTAATTTTATTAATTATCTGATTAATAAATTAATTCATTTTATCTTAATCCCCATCCAATCTATACTATAGATACCCATTTTATGTAATTTTAAATATATTAAATAAATTAATTTTATTTAAAATTAATCAAGTACTTATATTTTTATTCGAGTAAACACAATGTGTTCCCAACTAAACTACCTAGAATGGTTCTTGTTGTATATAGTGCACTCACATGGAGTGTCATGTACACGAAATGTAACGTGATTTTGTTGAATGCACTATCAAATAAATGACACACAGAACACATGAAAATTATGATTCATGTGACAATTTAATACACATGGAGTATACATTACTTAATGACCACACAAGACTTGTAGTTTCTTATTTATGTAGAATTAATTAAACATTTAATATAATATAAAACCTTTCAACTAGTTTGCACTATTAAATTAATGACACATAGAATCAGATTAATGAGTTTCAGTTGAGTAATTAATTTATTTATTTTCTATATATATTAATTTATGTGGTGTACAAACAAACACGGAATTTATTCCTTTTAAATGGGTGAGAATTAATTATGTCATATGGATTTAATTACACCACATGTGAATTAACTATGTGGAATATGAATTAATTACATCATGTGTAAATTAACTATATGTCATTCGAATTAATTACACTGCATGTGAATTAATTACATCGTGTATATATTAATCACATCATGTGTGTGCGTTAACTACTGCATATGTGAATTAAATACACCATGTATGAATTAATTACATTGTGTGTGAAATAATTACATAGTGTGTGAATTAATTGCACCATGGTAAATTAATTATATCATGTGTGTATTAATTACACTGTGTGGGTATTAATTTCACTTCATGTAAATTAATTATACCATTTATTTTGACCACAAGACCACTACATTGTGTGGGGTTACATGGCATGTTAGTGAGTGACATGCTTGTTTTCTGAAAAATCTAAAATGGTTTTTTATGAGGCTTGGTTGTGGGTGATTTAGGGTGGTTGCACAATCATTTTCTCTAGATTTACCATATTTGTATCCGATGTAATCTCTGAATGGTTCCCAAATCCATAAATTGGTATAGACATACTTTCCAAAGGAAGGTGGTCAATTGAGTTTTCAAATTCAATAAAGCCTAGGAACTCACATTGGTCGAGAGGATGGGAGTTCGGGCTCATCATAACCATTTGGGAGGAATTATTACCTATTCTGATACTTTCTTATATATTTAATATATGTTCATCAATTCCTTCCTAGTCCAAAATATGATATTGGTTACCCCTATGTCGGTGACTTCATTAAGACTATGTTTACAAGAACAATTGTGTGTATATTGCAAGTTCTCCATCATTATATTGTTCATTTATGATGCTTTAGTTTATAGCCATGTTCAAGCACTCTGGAGTTTATTACCATCTAGGGAGGTGGTTGGTGTCTTAGATATGGGATTGAACCTCAATTAGGTGTCCTATATATCATGTGATAATTGGAATAAAAATCAACGTAGTTTATTTAACACAATTTAAGGTCATATGACGGGACTATACCATATAGTTTAACATCATGTGGTAAGGATTTAAATATAGGGCTTGAGCCTCAAGAAGACATCATATGTATCCTATTAAGATAGGAATTAAATTCTATGTAGTTCATGTTACAGGTTCATGCATCATAAAAGGTGTGACAATAGAGGCCTTGGGTGGGACTTATGCATATAAGGTTTCCCTGTATTACCTTGTTATAAGTATAACCCTCTGAGTGAATATGAGATATAATCAGGATTACATCTCAATGAGGGGCCTATACCGGGGGCATACTCAACCTGATATTGGTAAAATCATTACAGGTCTCTAAGACCATGTGAGTCATCCTCAGTGTGAGAAATAAAAGATAATAGAATATTAGACACATCACATGAGAGCATACTTGTATGGTATCACACATTAAAGTTTCCCTTTGACATATATGATGGTCTAATGGAGGATATGGTATTGATATCAAGCCTTAGGAAGGAGTCCTAATATCCTATTCATAATAGGAATCATATTCCTTATAGTTCAGTTTGTCCCTAACGCTATGATGGGTTTGAGGTACTTGAGGGAATATCTAGGGATTACACTTAAAAGGATGCTCGTGTACAATCCCACTTCTCACCCACTGATGGGAATGGTATGATTTTAGACTTATGGGATAATTTAGTCCCATGAGTCAAGAATATTTGGGATATGATGGGACTTACACCGAGGTGGATCCCCATTGGTGATTGGGCCTTAGGAATGTGTCATATGTATTATATTTGGATAGGAATCAAAGTCTTCATAGTTTATTAACCCCCTAACCCATTGATGAATTGGGGTGGGTTATTAAACTTAGACACATTACTTTTTTCCAAAGGTTTTAGGATTTATAGAGACTTATTCCAAAATGGATTCCCATGTTACATATTCATTTTTGTCCTCTGGATGATAAAGATAGGTAATGACCATGAAAGGCCTATTGGATATGTTTGGTATGACATGAAGGGCCCACTTGAGATAACGACGCAAATAGGGTCACAAGAGTACATAAACCTACCCCATTAAGGACACTCACCTTATAAATGGGGTATGTGGATAAAGGTTCCTAGCCAAGGGTTCACATGGTAAAAATCCAAGTGTTCCTACTGGACCAGGTTGACATGTCCTAGGGGTATTCCTAACATGTCCAGATTGTCTTTCCAAAAAGTCTTGTTTGTGTGTCTGACATGTTTTTAGTGTCAGTTTGACATGGTAGAAATATAAAATGGTGCCTACCTGACATTTTTTTTTTGTCCTCCTAATATGTATTGGGTATCAGTCTGACATGGAATATACGTCTAAAGGTTTCTTCTTGGCATGTTTTGATTTCCATCTCGACATATCTTGGGTGTCAGTTTGACATGGAAAACATGTCTAATATCATCTTCCTAACATGTACAAGGTGTATTCACATGATCAAAGGGGACATTTCCATAGGTTGTCTCATGATCAACCTGGATTTTTCATATCCTGTTGCGGGATCAAAGTGACTTGTCCATGATCTGTCACATGAAAATGTTGGCATGCCAATCGAATGCATGAGGTTATCATGAGAACAATGAGTATTCATTTTATTGATTTATTATAAGGGAGTCACATGGTGGTGTATTTCAAAAATATCTAGGATCTCACATAAATCCAAGTGTTGAAGTTTCATGTCCAAAAGGATCATACATCATGGTCACATGGGAAAAAATTTATATAGGATGAGCGCATGGTCAAGGGATCATGTTCAGGGAACACATATTAAGGTTTTTTAGTAATAGGATGGAATTTAACTGGGTTTATATGAATTCTAAGTCCATGTATATCCTGAGGAATGCCCACATGATGGCATCACATGATGAACCATTTCACATGTGACCTAAAATGGGGTCTTGTGATGAATTTTGTGGTCATGTTAAGGGGAATCATATCCAATTCATCATATGAATAGATGAGGGTCTACATATTGGGCCAAAAATAATGGTTCACGACTGAGGGTTCTTATCACGACCACACCTCCAAGGTTCTACACATAAAATGGGAGGACATTCCTATGGGTTCCTATGCATGTTAATGGGTGTCTACATGAAAATGTGCATTTCTTCAGACATTCATGTGAATGATTAATGTAATAAGGGTCTTTCATGATAAAATATCATGATGTTTAAAGAATAAAGCGATCAAAAAATGGTATCATATGATGGATATCTTCATTACCTAGAGAATCACTCTGAAGTCAGTGGTTGATCCTTCTATGTTCTTCTCTATTCTTCTCTTCTTACTCTCCCTTTTCTTCCCCTAATGTGTGTGTGTTTTTTTAACATGACAGGGGTTTATATTGGTGCAAGAAGCCTGGTATATCTCCACTTTTCATAGGGAAGATGTCATGTGCACCATCTTGAGGTGGTGGAGGGCCTCACATAGGTGTCATATAAAGTTCTTGTGATTGTATGAAATCTTCTTGCGATAGATACTTGGAACTCACTGACTATCCATATTCCCTATTTTCATCACCATGAATTCATAAGATGACTTTAGAATGGGATTCACATGATCATCTTCTTGTGATCATGCCTCGGTATGCAATTTGCTGAAGTAGTGGAGCTTTACATGATCCATATATGGAAGGCTCTCACAATAGGTAGTTACGTTATTCTTCATGAAAATCTTGTGATGTACACATGGATTCATCTCATCATCACCATTTTAGCATGTGAATCATGGTACTTCTTATGATGGACTCATAGTGGGCATTGCATGATCATCTTTGTGTGATCATGCTTCATGTGATCACGTAATACTCAGGTGTACAATTGTTTGAAGGCTTCTGGAGAGAGAATAACTAAATAAAATAACAAAATATAGAATCCTCTTACATTTTTATTTTTTATTTTCCCTCAATGATGTCATATTGGCCTCACATGATCATCATTATTAAATATTAAGATCCTTAAATATTCTCATGATGGATTCTTTTGATCGCATGATCAATTTAATTTCATAATACCTTGGTTGTATCAAATCCTTTAGATGATCCTCTAGTGTCACAAGATACTTTAAATTGAACTCCTTGAAGGAATAAGGTTGAAGGTGACAACCCATTTGAACTCATGATGGCTTAGTGAACATTCGTGTGATCATTCACTTAATCACGTGACATCATAATGATCATTGGAATTCCTTAATGCACTATTTCATTCTCTAATGATGGCATCATTGGTAATCTCCATTCTATCACATGATCCACTACACATCTTATGATGGCTTCATGTGATAGCTTGATTAGTTTCATGTGAAGTGAAGCCACATGCATGGATTTAATTCATCGAGGATGGTTCAGATGTCTCAGGCATGATTAGTGGATAATTTTGACATAGTGTTCATTGATTGGTAGAGTCATGTGAGCATCAGGTGGATTTCTACATCGAACTGGTGGATTCTGTAGTGTAGGAGGTGGACGAAAGTTAGAAATGATGTGGGTGAGCAATCGAGTGGTTGAGATCGGCTTGATTGGACATCCATAGTTTTGTTCATGTGTTTTTTTATGGAGGAAAAATTAACATACCACTATTCATACCACATAAATTTCACCTATAGATAGAGAGTTCTTAATAATCAATTTCTCATTAGAATTTCCTCGAGTTAGTAGTGGGGTCAACACCTACAACACATGCACCATGACCTCACTATCTATGCCCTCTCATTGTGTGACCTGCCTAGGCACACATGTGCATGCACCACGTGAGTTATTCTTTCCCACACTCTTACCACTCTGTTAGTAGGACGGATGGCTCTCGGGGATCGGTTGAGGTGACTCCTGCATGTTCCCTTGGTTGAGCTGGCCAGCTGGTTAGCCTGGATGGCCATCTTTTTGGCTAAGTTCCACCTCAAACACTTATAAAAAATAATCTTAGTATATGTATAAAATAAATTACATTACATTATTAAAATTAACCCTATCCCATCCATTATCCTTCAAAAATTCCACTTTTAGGTCCTTCATACAAAAAAAATATTAATTGTATTTTTACAGGATTCATAATTCTCAAATATTTGAAGGAAAAGTTTCTGATTCAAAATTATGAGCATCAAAAATCCCCCCCCCCATTAAAATTAGATGCATTCAGAATGAAAATAATTTTATTCTAATGTGATCATAGATAATGTTTCCATATATCTGAATATCTAATGGGATTTAATATTGATCCTTATGAGAGGATTTGGGTTATGGTCATCCTAAAATAGGAAAGTGTATAAATTACAAGATAGAAAAGTGATTTGGTGGAAAGGAACTTGTGGATGGATTCAAGATATGAGGTGTGTACATAATTATGTATCTCAAGGGAATGAGAATAAATTTGTATGTAGTTCTGAGATAAAATCCTATGAATATCAAGCTCATGCATAGGGAAAATAGGTTTATGGATGACGAACTATATTATGAATGTCCTTACATAGATCTAGCTCATGCATTGGAAGGGTAATGTCATTAATTTGTGATGAAATTGTGGGTAGAGACCCATGTTCTGGTGAAGATGTTACATAGATTTAGATCTCATGCCATATTTCATACCACACAAATTAGGACACTCTAAGAAATTTAAGGCATTGTAGGGTGGAAAAAGCCTCATGTAGTTTAAAGGAATGAGAGGACTAGGTACCCTCAGGCAGGTCCCAAGTAATAGATATACACTCTGATTTTTTCCTAGATATGTGGACCTAGAGAGTGTAGCTTTATTTTTTCTAGTGATAGATAATGGCCTTTATAATCTTTTTATATTCTTTGTTTCATTACCCTAAATTTTTTATAAGATTTATTTGTGGAAATATTAGCGAGAATAGATTTTTCTTTTGCTCGGGCCTCCCTATTATAGGTTTTTGACCTAACATGTTTTATGTCTTTTCCATTGTATGAGTGCTCAATATTTCCTGGAGCACACAAAGTGCATGTCCAAGGAGCAGAGACTTGACTTTTACTCAGGGTTCCCTTTTCAAGTTTTCAACCTGGTGAGCACTGTGTCACTTTCATTTGGTTGTTTTATGTAACACCCCAATCTTCTATAGTATACTTATCTTCGAATAATACAATAGTGTGCGATGTATGTAGCACCAAGTTCAAGCGCACCACGACCTATCAAACTAGCCATTTTAAAAGCAGTTATGAATAGTAATACCCACTTTTTAAAATTTTATAAATTTTATTTTTCAATTTGGAATTTATTTTTGGATTCATAATATGAAAAATATCTTAGGGTGAATTTTTGGTACTTTTCTAATAATTTTCTTATTTTGATGAATAGTGAAAAATACTAAATTTTAATTAAAAACAACTTTTTCAATCAAAATAATTTATAGTGTTAAATTATACATTTGAGTTGTTTTAAAGTATAATTAGATTATATTTTTATCATTTAATGTAATTTAGGTCATTGGATGTAATTTCTCATTTAAATTGTACATAAACACATGTCAATCTTTTGATAGTTTTTACTTCTTAAAAACCCGCTTTGGGGTTTTGAAAATGGGAATTAATTTTAAATTAATTTCTGCAACTTTTGTGTCTTGAATTTGAAAAAATAGATTCAATATTTGGAATCATGAGGTACAAATTGTGTAAATAGGTAACTTTTATTTTTAGGCATTATGAATAGTTACTTCAGTAAATATTTTATTTACCATGGTTAAAGGGTAAATCTCGCAAATAAAGGTAAAAAATAATATTATAATAATAATAAATTACCCTAAAACATGCCCTAACCCTATTTTCTGATACATTCCCAACCATGGGAATCCCTGGGTTGATTTTGAGACCCCATGGAGCCACTTGGGAGTGATAAAGACATTTTATATTAATTAATTTAAAGTAAAGACAAAAATAACATAAGCAAGTATCTTTTAGTAAAAAAATTTTTATATGAGGTTATATAATTGATCTATTTGAATATAAATATTCATTATAAACATAAAAATATTTAATACATCATGATATTTTATTTATAATTTTTAGACATGAAATAAATATATTTATTTATGTCACAATAATGATGTTGTATTTTCCTTATTAATGAAAGAATCACATAAATGATATTATAAATATCAAAATAAATGTAAATTGATAATTTTAATTCCATCCACGAATTTTATAGGTGCATATGACATTTTAGGGTTTATTTAATATATTTTTTTCAAAGTAATCAGGCTTTTTTGACTTTCACAAAAGCCAAATACTAAATAGTTTCAAAATTGACATAAATGAGTTTTTAAAACAAATATTGCATTATTAAATTATATAATAGTCCTAAAAATATAAGGTGCATCCAAAGGACTTATATAATAATATACATGTCATTAATTAACCAATTGAGGTTCTCTTGGAATTTTTTTTAAGTTTATTAACCATATAATATAAAAATACAAGGAGACATGGTAAATGTTAAACTATTTAACCGAGAGTTAAATCTAAAAGATAAGGTTAATATGGTAGCGTAAAGTTGTTTAAAACATATTTTTTAGATTATTTTGAATCATAACCACCTAAGTATATAAATAAATTCATTTTTAGCTATTATAAATCGAAAATTATTTTATAATAAAATAATATTTCAAGTTTTTCCTAAAGTGGCCCTCGCCTCTCTTATAAAAAGGTACTTCCCCTTATCTCAAAATAATACCTCCAAAGCCATTTGGCTCGGCCAAAACCTTATAAAATATCCTCATAACTACCCTCACTTCAACTTAGAGGAATTAATTTGATCATAAATCTAACCGATGGAGCCATTTTGATCAAATAAAAAGGAAGCACCCGAAGAAGAGGTAATTATTTCATCACCTCTTTCAAAGTTCTTTTCTTCTTCCACTTCCTCTTTATTTTATGTTTACATACCAAAAATAATGACTCAAGTAAATTATACATATATTTATGTTATTATAAATATGGTACAACCATATTCTTTATTCTATATATCCTATAAATGAAAAGGTCACCATATGTGCGTACGTACGGCTTATCGTCTCCACGTCGTGGTGTAGTTTGTCATTCAACACTTCATTATTTGGATGGGTATAATAATGAGTACAATTGATGTAAATAATAAATATAATATTTTAAATATTATTTATATATTATATAACATCCAATTACATACGATTTCACTATCAATAGAATGATATTGTCTCTCATCCATACATACGTATTACCGTCTCCACGAACGCGATGAGATTCATTCCCATCGTAACCATTCGAGAATAATTTTAATTTTATGATTTAAAATAATGTTTAAGAACTTAATATAATTTTGGATATGAATCAAATACATCTTATCCATAAAAAATATTACTTAATTAACAAAACATGTAAAGTAAAATGAGTCAGTTAATACCCAAAACAATGATACTACTGAAATGTTAAATATTATTAAGAAAGAAATATTAGAAGATCATATATGATATCATATTTATCTATTTGGTTCTTTTATAATTTAATAACATTTATTTAACTATTATAAAGGATTTTAACTTTCCCTAGACCAAGGAAAAGTACAAGGTAAGGGTTAATTTTACAATCTCTTTATTATTCAAGGTTGTTAATACGTAAGTATCTACTGGGACCTCTTTATCATCCACATCCGTGTTTCTTAAAAATGTATTTCAAAACATTTTTACTGTTTACTATACTATGGGTTAAATTCATTTATACCCTTTTTTAACTTTTTATAAAATGTTTTGAAAGTAATCTTTTTGTTGTTTTCCAAACAAGGTACTTTATGATCTTTTTGAAAATTAAGGTAAGAAATTTTTTTTAACTTATACGGCGGGTGTGGCTATTTTCTACTGTTATAACCCCTTTTAAGATCCCCTTACAAGATTATAAGAATATTTTCAAAATTAATTTTTCTTTTATAATTATATGACTTTTAAATAATTTCAACATTTCTCTCAAATAGTTTTGATTTCATCTATGTCAACATCCTTTTATGGATTTTACACTTGTTTGAAGTTGATTTATTACGATATACTATTTCATATTATATTGAAGTTTTTGTGATATGTTTGACTATGGATGTGTTATTTTTATACCATTCATGGTTTATGGTTAACGTATTAACATTTCGTAAGCTATTTTTAATACAAATGTTTATTTTATGTTTCAATTTTTCATATGAGGAATGCATTAGTCTTATTAAGTGACGGGTGGAGCCTGCTATATCTCCTCGATGCATCGGTAGGTATCATGAGACAAACTAGTTTCTTGGCACAAGGCCTTGACAAAATCTTATTTGTAGTGTTGGAATGAGGTCTTGACTATGTGGTTATGATGTCCAACATTATGCATTTCGTCATTATGAAATTAGCTATTGATATTACATGTGATTATTTGAATAGTATAATATCCATGTGAATAAATAAATGGAATTATTTGACTTATCTTTGCCATATTATGTTGAAGTTTATTTTTAAAAGGATTATTTTTCAGTCTTATACATTTCCTTAAATTGTTATGCTTATTTATGATAGTTTCTGATATATTTTTATCCTTACTGAGCATCTGAGCTCACCCATTTCTTATGTTTTATTTTTCCTAGGATGTGAAGAAGTATATTGTGACTATCCTATAGGGATAGAATAAGAGATATGAGTGTGTTAAAAAAGGGGAAATGGTGTTTTTTTCTTTATTTCATGATGTAATGTAAAACTTCTGTATGTATCTATTACTTCCAAGGCTACTAAACTAATTGGTATTTTGGGACATGATTCCTTGTATCATTCCAATGTTCTATAATAATGTAACGACTCTAGGTAACTAGGGTCGGGGCGTTACAGTTGGTATCAGAAGAAGTTTAGTACAAACCTTGGAAACCAGATTTAGAAAAACTATTATTAGAGAGAATTACCCAAAGATAGACTTTGAGGATTAATATAGAAGAAATTCCAATAATTTTGGTAATATAGATATTTTTTGAGTTTTCCAAGCAATAAATCCCTGTCTGGATATGAGCAAGTAGAGGTGGCTCTGGCATAGATGTAACTAGGAGTGAAAACTCTGACAAGGAGTTTCAGGCTTGACCTGGGGTATCCTGGTACATGAAAATGGGCCTTAATGTACTCTTGATCACAACACTCCTAGGGGATATGCTTAAGATAATTCACATTTTCTTTAAAAACCATTATGAAGGATTTATGAGTAAATAATTCCTCAAAGAAAACTTTTTTATGATTATGAATTATATCCATAAATTGTTCAATTTATGTTAAGTTTTTTACAAGTTTGGAATTATTTATTGTGATTCATAAACTAATCTAGTGTTTTCCATTGTTTAGAAATGGAACCTAGTAGAAGGAATGGAAACTATATCTAATCCATGTAGGTATTTCCCTCCTACTCAAGATAATTATAGTGGAAATGGTGATGTAACTAGTACTGATCATCTTATCACCATACTAGGACAACTCACTTAAGTTATAAATAATAACCTTACCCTTATGGAGCATCCTGATCCACAATGTGGAGGATCAATGTTAGATAGATTAATGATGAAACAATCACCAACCTTAAATGAGACTAAAAATCCATTTGAAGCTCATCAATGGATAAGTTCCTTAGATAAAATATTTCATGCTTTGGGGAGTAGCGAAAGGGAAAAAGTTTTCATGGTATTTTATCACCTCATGGGGATAAAGATCAATGGTGGTAATTAATTCAAAACACAAAGGAGGATGAAGAAGTATCAAATATGGAACTGAGGGAGTTTAAAGATATTTTCTTAGAAAAATACTTTTCTCATGACCATCGAGCAGATATGGAAAGGTAATTTCTGAGTTTAAGGCAAAAGGAGGATGAGAATGTCACAAAGTATGAGGCTAACTTTACAAGTCTAGCAAGGAATTTAGTAGATTATATATGTAACCAAATGAGTAATATTGATCAATTATTATATGGGTTAAAACCATTTCTCTATCGATCATTAGTCTCAAAATCTTTCTTGACGTATGAAGATATAGTCTCATGTGCTATCAAGACAGAAAAGGAATTCTCTAAGTATTATGACATTAAAGTAAAAAAAGATAAGAATAGAATGGTGGATAAAAATATAGATAAAGGGAAAAATGGAAAGATATATTTTCCCTTATGTGATAATTTTTGGAAGAAGTACCCCGGTACTTCCCTAAAAGGAATGGGAGTTTTTTACAAATGGGGAGAAAAAGGTCACCAGTCTTGTGATTGCAAGGAAAATAAAGACGTTGTCAATGTTGAATGCTACAATTGTATAGAAATGGGGCATTATGCAAATGAATTTCCTAAGAGTCAATTAAAATTACCTCGGAAAAGGGAAAGGTAGAAAGTCCAAGCTTATGTTGTTACTATAGTTTAAGTGGAATAATTAATGTGTTTGTGTTTTTGGATTTAAGAATTATATTCTGGTTATAAGAAGAATGTGATATATATAAGTATTGTACTGCAATACTTTTTTTTCATTAAGGTTTTAATATGATGAAGGTAATCATATTTTCAGTATATGACAATAAGAGAAACTTTATGTTGTTTGGGGAATATGATGTTACAATTTATTTTGGAAATTAGAGACCTTTTAGAGAGTTTGGACAGAAGTATTTTGGATAACTATAAAGGTTAGAATGGATTATTTTAAAATTTTCATAGTATTGTTTATGGTTAAAACATTTCTTAAGTTTTTTTTTGGAATATTATAATACAGTAGTTTTAGAAAAAGGACAACCTGCAGGTCGGGCGATAACCCGTCGCGTCGGACAAAGCTGCAGGAATCGAATCCACAACCAAAGTGTGACAAAGCTTTATCACCTACCACTAGCCTATAGGAAGTCCCTGGTTATAATAAAATAGTTTTCTTCATTTAAATGGTATATTTTTATATTTTTAACCCTATACGATTAGGATAAATAGAATATTTTTTAGTTCTATTATGTTTTGGAGTGAAAGATGAGTTTGTGGTAGAAATTAGTTAAAGTATGTAACTCTACTTATTAATTATTATTTTATTCTTATTATATAAAAAAATTAATTATTAAACTTTAAGAAAAGCATCTTAAAACCAAAAAAAATTATCCTAATACCTTATATTTTTTTGAACTGATGATATTTTAAATCGTCATAGATTTATGGCTTTGAGGCCCTCAATTTTCCATTCACTTGTTTGTGATTGATGACCTCAATAACTCCCTATAAATATTTATGTTTTTCCTACAATTATAATGTCCACCAATGTTCTCCTATTCGAAATCCTAATTTGGTGGTGCCTTTTTAATATCCCCTTCCCTTTTATTAAGACTAAATTTTATTAACCCTATTTTCAATGTGGGTTTCCACAAAGGTATTTTATATTTTTTTTACCTTTTATTTTCAAAAAACAATTTCAAATTGTGAGGATGAAATTTATTGAATTAGGGAATAATGTAACACCCCAATCTTCCATGGTACGCTTCTCTTTGAATAATAAAATTGTGTGTGATGTACGCAACACCGAGTTCAAGCGCACAACGACCTATCAAACTAGCCGTTTTAAAAGCAGTTATGAATACTAATACCCACTTTTTGAAATTTTATAAATTTATTTTTCAATTTTTACTTCATTTTTTGATTAGGAATATAAAAATTAGCTTAGGGTGAATTTTTGGTACTTTTTTGATAACTTTCATATTTTGATGAATAGTGAAAAATACTAAATTTTAATTAAAAACATCTTTTTTAATCGAAATAATTTATAGTGTAAAATTATAAATTTTAGTGGTTTTAAAGTATAATTATATTATATTTTTATAATTTAATATAATATAGGTCATTGGATGTAATTTCACATTTAAATTGTACAAAAACACAGGTCAATCTTTTGATAATTTTTACTTCTTAAAAACCTGCTTTTTGGTTTTGACAAGGGGAATTAATTTTAAATTAATTTATGCAACTTCTGTGTTTTGAATTTGGAAAAATCGATTCCATATTTTGAATCAATAGGTCCAAATTTTGTAAATAGGTAATTTTTATTTTATACATTATGAATAATTACTTCAGTAAATATTTTATTTACCATTGTTAAAGGGTAAATCCGGCAAATAAGGGTAAAAAATAATATTATAATAATATTAAATTACCCTAAAACATGTACTAACCCTATTTTCTGATACATTACTGACCATGGTAATTCTTGGGTCTATTTTGGGACCTCATGGAGCCACTTGGGAGTGATAATGACATTTTATATTAATTAATTTAAAGTAAAGACAAAAATAACATAAGCATGTATCTTTTAGTAAAAAAAATTATATGAGTTTATATAATTGATATCTTCGACTATAAATAGTAATTATAAATCTAAAAATATTTCATACATCATTATATTTTATTTATAATTTTTATACATAAAATAAATATATTCATTTATGTCACAATAATGATGTTGTGTTTTCCTTATTAATGAAAGAATCACATAAATGATATTATAAATATCAAAATAAATGTAAATTGAGACTTTTTATTCCATAAACGAATTTTCTAGGGTAATATGACATGTTATGGTTTATTTAATGTATTTTTTATAAGTAATCAGGCTTTTTTGACTTTCACAAAAAACAAATACTAAATAGTGTGAAAATTGACATAAATGAGTTTTTAAAACAAATATTGTATTATTAAATTATATAATAGTAATAAAAATATAAGTTTTATCCAAAAAACTTATATAATAATAGATATGTCATTAATGAACCAATTGAGGGTCTCTTGGAATTTTTTAGTAAGTTTATTAACTATATAATATAAAAATATAAGGAGAGATGGTAAATATTAAACTATTTAACCAAGAGTTAAATCTGAAATATAAGGTTAATATGGTAGCCTAAACTTGTCTAAAACCTATTGTTTGAGATTATTTCGACCCATAACCACCTAATTATATAAATAAATTCATTTTAATCCATTAGAAACTGAAAATGATTTTATAATAAAATAATATTTCAAGATTTTCCTAAAGTAACCCTCACCTCTCTTATAAAAGGGTACTTCCCATTCTCTCAAAATCACACCTCCAAATCCATTTTTATCAACCAAAAACCTACTCAAATATCCTCCCAACTACCCTCACTTTTACCTAGAGTCCTTAATTTGATCAAAAATCCAACATATAGAGCCCTTTTGATCAAATCAAAAGGAAGCACCCAAAGAAGAGGTAATTATTTCATCACCTATTTCAAAGTTATTTTCTTCTTCCACTTCTTATTTCTTTATTGTTTTCATACAAAATAATGAATCTAGTACCTTATACATACTGTTATATTATTATAAATATGGTACAACCATATTCATTATTCTATCCATCCTATAAATGACATAGTCACCATACGTGTGTACGTATGGATTTCCGTCTCCACGTCATGGTGTAGTTTTTTGTTCAACACTTAATTATTTGTATGGGTATAATAAAGAGTATAATTAATGTAAATAATAAATATAATATTTTAATTATTATTTTTATATGATACACCATCCAATTAAATATGATTTCATCATCAATAGAATGATATTGTTGCTCGTGCGTACGTACGGATTACCGTCTCCACGAACGTGATGAGATTCATTCCCATCGTAACCATTCAGGAATAATTTTAATTTTATGATTTAAAATAATGTTTAAGAACTTAATATAATTTTGGATATGAATCAAATACATCCTATCCATAATAAACATGACTTACGTAATAAAATATATAATGGTAAACGAGTAAGTTAACACCCAAAACAATGATACTACTGAAATATTAAATATTATTAACAAAGTAATATTATAAGATCATATATGATATCATATTTATGTATTTGGTTCTTGTATAATTTAATAACAATTATTTAACTATTATACAGGAGTTTAATGTACCCTCGACAAAGTAAAATTACAAAGTAATGGTTAATTTTACAATCACTTTATTATCTGAGGTTGTTAATACGTAAGTATCTATTGGGACCTCTTTATCATCCACATTTGTGTTTCATAAAAATGTATTTCAAAACAGTTTTACTATTTACTATACTATGGGTTAAATTCATTTATAACCTTGTTTAAATTTTTATAAAATGTTTTGAAAGGAATCTTTCTGTCATTTTCCAAACAAGGTACTTTATGATATTTTCTAAAAATTAAGGTACGAATGTTTTTTAACTTATATGAAGGGTGTGGATATTTTACACCATTATAAACTATTAGAATATTCCCTTACAAGATTATAATAATATTTTCAAAATAAATGTGTTCTTTTATAATTACATTACTTTTAAATGATTTCAATATTTCTCTCAAATAGTTTTGATTTCATCTATGTCAATATCCTTTGATAGATTTTAAACTTGTTTGAAGTTGATTTATTATGATACAATATTCCATATTTTATTTAAGGTTTTGTTATATGTTTAACTATGGATGTGTTATATTTATACCATTCATGGTTTATATTTAAAGTATTAACATTTCGTATGCTAGTTTTAATACAAATGCTTATGTTTTGTTTCAGTATTTTCATATGAGGAATGCATTGTACTTAGTAAGTGATAGGTGGAGCTCGATATAGATCCTTGATGCATCAGTAGGTCTCATGAGACAAACTAGTGTCTTGGCACAAGGCCTTGACAAAATCTTATTTGTCATCTTGGAACGAGGCCTTGACTATGTGGTTATGATGTCCGACATTATGCATTCCATCATTATAAAATTAGCTATTGATATTACATGTGATTATTAGACTAGTATAATATCCACGTGAATATGTAAATGGAATTATTTGAATTATATTTTCTATATTATTCTAAAGTTTATGTTTAAAAGGCTTATGTTTTAGTCTTATACATTTCCTTAAATGTTTATGCTTATTTATGATAGTTTCTGCTATATTGTTATCCTTACTAAGAATCGGAGCTCACCCCTTTCTTATGTTTTATTTTTCCCAGGATGTGAATAATTATATTTTGATTTACCTGTATTGATAGACTAAGATATATGTGTGTATTCAAAAAGGGTACACAATGTAGTTTTCTTTATTTCATAATGTAATTTAAAACTTATTTATGTATCTAGTACTTCCAAGGCTACTAAACTGATCAGTATTTTAGGACATGATTACTTGTATCATGCCAATGTTATGTAATAATGCACCGAATATGGGTAAATGGGGTCAGGGAGTTACATTTTAAGGTCTTGAAAACTAGACCATTGTTGTGTTTTATTTTAAGGTCTTCCAACTCATACCTTCTATTTATGGTAGTTTAGAGTCTTCTAACTCGAAATTTTTATTGTTGGTAGTTTAGAGTATTCAAGATCAAACCTTATGCTTCTAGTAGTTTAGAGAATTATAGATCGAACCTTAATATTCCATACAGTTTAAATTATTTCCACCAGGTCTTGATCGTTTAATATGAAATGGGGAAGACATACTAGGGATAACTCAAAACACCCTGAGGTGATAATATTTGTGATGATGTTACTATGTCTCATAAGGATTAGAGTTACTTTCCTATAAAGAGGTGTTTTCTCTAGTTTTTAGGTTAAAATACCTTATGCATGATCCCTTATTGATTATATTCATGGTTAAGTAGAGGTATCACCACCCTTTTCCAAGGTCCATAAAAGATTTTGTGGAGATGGTATCGGTATATCGTAAAAATATTAGGGAGGGTGAATCCAATAGGATAGTTGGAATATGGGCTATGTAAATAACATGTCCAAGAGCTTAAATCAATAAATATATAATGGGTTGGACATGTCAGGGATAACCCAAAACACCCTAAGGTATTGGGTTCTACCATATTTTTACTAGGGCTTGTGAGGATTTGAGTTCCTTACTTGAAAGGAGGATATTCCTACAGTTGGTAGGTTAAAATCTCTTTTGAATGATCCCATAGGGATTACATGGTCAATTAAAGGGGGTCCATGCTCTTTTCCAAGGGCCATGGAAGATTTTTGAAGACTCAAATGTCTGGATGATGAAGTTGGAAGTGGAACGAAAGCTATCCAAGAATGGTTCAGGCACCCTAGGGAAGTTTATCTTTTGTTTGGGAGGATAGATCCCTATACCATGTGTTTTTTAGTCATGTGACATGGTCCATAAAAAGTTTTAGTAATGTAGTACCTCATTAATGCTTTGATAAATGGTATAATACATGGTGATGTAACATCAAGGATGTCAAATCCACTTGAATAGTCTAGTTATGGGGATTGTAAATCATGGAATATGAATATCTAAGTTAACTGGAGGTGGGAAAAGTGTGTATTGGTGTACCATTGATAATAGAAGGATCCCATAATGTTCCATGCAGTCAAGACAATAACTCTATGATTTAAGGGGGGATATCTGGTATCCAAGGGTCTGTTTGGATGAACCATCCCCTATTACAAGTATAATATGGGGAATATCCAATATAATGGAATTACAAGGTCTATGGGATTCCAATATAAGGGTATCAACTCAAGGAACTGGTATATCAGATCATAATTCAAAGGGATAAAGGTGGTTTATGAAATTTTTAATACATAAGAAGGGTTATATCGCTCTAAAAGTTTTGTTTCTGCCTAGTGAACATGTTATCACGATGAGAAGATGTAACAAATCATTACTCTTACTTTTTCCTAGACCAGGGGTTCCAATAAGCATGGATAAAATTTTAATAGGTCCATGAAGTGGGCCCTATGATATTTATGCCTCATTTATTTATTCCTTGACTTTTTTATAAACTCTAGAGATGAAGATTTTAGCGAGCAGAGACTTGACTTTTACTCAAGCCTCCCTTTATGGGTTTTTAGCTTGAAAAGTTTTATGTATCTTTCACCAGTAGTTTTAAGGTTTTGTGGTTTAGACCATCAAAGGCTAAGGTTTTAGGTCATACAACTTTTACCAAGGCATTTTCCTTACAGTTTAACATCATGTGGTAAGGCCTTTTTCCTTGAATTTTAACATCATATAGTAAGGACGTTGGAATTGATGTGAAATTGTGCAAGATATATATAGGGACACTTTTCACTAGTTGGGGGAATTTAGATATATGGAACATCATTTATCCATTCATGGGATTATTGATGGGTAGCTATATGATGGATCCCTTTTGCATGGATATATCTCATGCAAAAGAAATATGTACATAGATATGACTCGAGTGTAGGAAAAGTGAGTTTGTATGGATTATCCCTTTATAAAAAGAAGTATATTTTTCTTTTATAGATGGGATTACTTAGGTTTCCCTATTTATATGGTAAGTGTGGTAATCATACCATAATCATATACTTTAACTATATATATCTACATAGATCTGACTCATATGTAGGGGAGAGGGGTGACTAACTCAAAGCAATTGGGTATTCATAGAAAATTAATACCTTGAAATGGAAGGTTAAAATGATACGATGTCATAATATTTCTTTGGAAATTGGTATGATGAACAAATGTGTAATATCAAGAGTATTCTAATCCACTTGAAAAGTTGGGTTATGAAAGATGTAAATCATAACCTAAGAATATCTAAATTAATTATAGGTGGGAACTGATGGATACATGTCCACCATTGGTAATGGAGGGATCCCATAATGTTCTATGTGGTCAGAATAATAACTATTGAATTTAAGGGGGGATTCTTGGGATCCAAGGGTCTTTTTTAATGAACCCGTCCCTATTACTAATTTTTTATAGGGAAGGACCCAGAGCAAGGATTCCCAATGTTAATGGGGTATGAAGAGAATGATATTAACGCAAGTAACTGGTGTTTTTGACTTAGATATCAAAGATATAAAGTTGGTTCATAGAGGACACAAGATTAAAGAAAGGTTAGAGTACCCTAAAAGATAAAACAACGTGTATTGAAATATTTTTGAGGCAAAGGAATAAAACATGTCATTCTTGGATACACAACAGTTAGAGGAGATGATCTTGTTCAGTGTGAAGACCTTTTGTCCTGTGGATTAATTTCATGCAACTAGGAAATGGTTCTTGATCTAAGGTGTGTCTCAATAATGTTAGCTAGAGTGACTTTCTAAGTTCCTTAAGCTCACATTATCCATGTTTGACATGAGAAACAAGGGACAACTAGCCAGTCAACTAAGCCATGAAAGAGTGGGTCTCAAATGTATCACTACATAGGTCTATCCCATATGTAGTTAGGGATGAATTTTTATAATTTATATTATGACTGGACCTAGTATTGGAGATCTAGGTGTCACTACATGTCATGTGATGGAAATAATCAATCCACACATAGTTATTGTATGAAAGTTATTTGTGCAAATCTGACCAGTGCACACAAGGAGTGGAGAAATTTTTATCTTGCAGCTAGACCTGAGATTGAGATTATGGGTGTCGATATGTATCATTTGATGTAATAAATCAATCCAATCGTAGTTCTTTAATGATAAACCCTCTACTTAGGTCTAACCCATACATGGAGGGGGTCATTGTTCCCATTGATGTTGTAGCTAGACTCAAGATTAAAGATTTGAGAATCACTCCATATCCTATGATTACATGAATCAAGAAACACATAGTTCTTGAATGGGAAACTCTCCATGAAGGTCTAACCCATACATAGAGGGGAAAATTTTTCCCATTTAATATTGTGTCTGGACCCATAATTGGATATATAGGAAACACTACATATCATGTGATGAAAGGAATCAAGACACAAGTAGTTCTTGAATAGTAAACTCTCTACACAGGTCTAACCCATAGGAAGAGGGGGGAATTGTTCCTATTTATTTTTGTGGTTGAACCCATGATTGGATATCTGGTCATCACTATATATCATGTGATGATAGGAATCAAGCCACACATAGTTCTTAAATTGGAAACTCTCCACGTAGGTCTGACCCATATGTAGAGGGGGTATTTTTCCCATTGATGTTCTGACTAGACCCAAGATTGGAGATTTGAGCGCATTATGTATCATATTATAGAAGGAATAAAGACAAATGTAGTTATTTAATGGAAAAAATCTCCACACAGGTCAGACCCATATGTAGAGGGGGCATTGTTCTTATTGATTGTTGTGGAAGGACCCAAGATTAGAGATCTAGGCATCACTATGTATCCTATAATGACAGGAATCAAGAAATACATAGTTCTTGAATGAAGGTGTTGTGTGATACTAACACTAAGGATAGTGGTCCTCTCTAGAGAGGCCCATAGTAATGTGTGGTTATATGTCAAGAAAGAGACATCAACCATGTAGTTTAACATTATACGGAAAGGATGTGTGGTGTGCCTTTTACGGTCTTTCATCCAAGACCATGATAAACCTATCATGAGATAGTATTTATAGATCTTATGGGGAATCCTGTACTATAATTCCTATTCCCATGTCAACTATTCATGGTGTAGGAAACAAGGAATGGAAGAGGTTTCTTTCACAACATATAAATTATTAAAATAAAGGACGTGGGTATTTTGAATCATATAGTGGAAATCCTAAGATATAAGATCTGGGTATCCCAACATATCTCACAAGAATGAGAATCAATCGATACATATTTCTTGAAAACCATATGGTTTAACATCATGTGGTACGGATGTCAGATGTTTATTTTAATGTCATGTGGTAAATACAAAGGTTACCCGATGAGAAAAAGAGAAGGCATGGAGCCCTATAAATGTTGTACAGACATTCAAGAAATCATATCATGATATGCATCTTGGTTTTTTGATATTAGGATTCATGGGATAGTTTCCCAATGCATCATATGCTTAGTACATGGGGTAAGACTACATTTTAATGTCATGTGCAAAAGACTTTGTCTTATAGTCTGATGTCTTGCAACTAGGATAGATATATTGTGTTTGGAACCAAGATTTGGGATATGTGCACATTATGTGTCCAATGATGGTAGGAATAAATCCACATGTAGTTATTGAGTGGGGAAATTCCCTATGTGGGTTTAGTTCACACACAAGAAGGGGATACTTCATTTTTCTTTCACACTGATCTAGCTTATGTGCAGTGAATCATCTGTGAAGTGACATTTTTCATGAATTTCAATATCATTCGGTAATGAAGAATGATGTCTTATAGTTTTAGGTTATACAACTAGGGCTACTTTTACAATTTATAATTATGTTACTAAGACCACTTCCTTGCAGTTTAACATCATGCGGTCAAGACTTAAGATGTTGTGAAATTTAAATTCTTGTTACTAGGACTTATTCCATGAATTTTTAACATCATATAGTATAGACATATCATTTATTTTATTTTCATGTGACTAGGATGTCTTCCTTACATTTTAATATCATGTAGTCGGAATGTAAGATGTTGTGCAGTTTAAAGTCTTGCTATCAGGACTTATTCCATTAAGTTTTAATATGATACGGTAAGGAAATATAATGTGGTTTAATGTCATATGACTAAGATGTATTGTACAGTTTAACATCATGTGATTAAGTCATCTTCTTTATAGTTTAACGTCATGTGGTCAGGATGTTGGGATGTTGTGTAGTTTAAATTCTTACATTAGGGACTTGATATCATGATAGGGGTGAATTCTCCTAGTTTTTTTCTAGAAAACTAGATGGTCATCGGGTAAGTTGAGGTGATGCATAGTCACATTAGGGTTTATCCCTAACATTTTCGTATAATTACAAGTGAACAAATATTTATGTTTCTTTATAAATACAGTGTATATATCCTAATCCTCAAGGGGCATGGTGTCACTAATCAACATAGGTTGTGGATCTTCTTTTGTTCCTAAATTTACCTTCTTGATCTCATCGATAGTGTTGGAGATGCCTTCCTCAAATGTGGGAGGGGAATTCCTAAGTTCAACCGCTTCTTCTTCCACCTCTAATTTTGTGGAGGCATTTTCAGATGTGTTAGGTAATCTAAGGGAATATCTATCATTTTTAGGTAAGAGTGGCCATTGGAAGAGATTTTGTCATCATGAACTTTTGGAGTCATCATATAGATATTTCAAAGATGATTATTTCCTATTATTTTGTCACTGGTTCTAGGAGGATCCTATAAATCTGGGATTAAGTCTATTTCATCAATCAGATTTATGGGTAGCACATAATCTCTATCGAGCATACTTCATTAGAAATTTTAGGGGTGATCCTCAAGCTAGTGTGCTCTCCCACGTCTGATCCCATGATTTCTCCTATGGATATGAAATCGTAGGATGTTTTATCTGGGGATATTTTATACCCTAATTAAAGGGTAGAGTAAAATTCTTCATGCTTTCCTCATCCCCAGATAGAATCATTTGATGAAACTTTTCCAAATCATTCAGATATTTTTCATGATGCAGAGACAACATGTCATAGGTGTTTGTTATGCCCTTCTAATCTTGGGTATCTGGCCATAGGTAATGTGACCATGTCTAGCTAACAATGGAGTGAATTTTTGGTATAGATGTGACCCTCATATCCTTGATAAGGTATTTGTTTATCATTTAATCTTTGATAATTCACCTATATATTCAGTATAATATAAATCATGCACTCCCCTTATAACCCATTTGGGATCTCGTGATTAGATGTGACAATAGGCCTAAACAAGTTTGGGAGGTTTTTTATAACTAAACTCTTCATATATCTATGTCATCCTCTTCTTCAATAGGGATATATGTCTTTACCTATTTAAACCACATAGGACACCTCTCTGGGTCTCCCAATAACTGTGGTGAAGTGATGTTGATGGTTGATGGGGTAGTATATGTGGTTATCCCCAGTGTTTTGAGAACCTTTATATACAAAGCTATTTAAGTTTTGAGAACCTCTCTATATAGAGGTGCTTGGGAAAGTGGAGGATTTCCTTGTCCAATGGAGATATCACCATAGGGAGTTTGACCATAGCAGATGTTAGGAATAGATTCCATGAGATTTATCTCCACACTACCACGATGAGAACTATTAAGGTAATGGTCACCATATTATTCATTTTAAGATTCAAAATAACCTTGAGGTGTTTCAGATATTAATCGAACATCTTCAAGGATAGTGGCATTTAGTAGACGAAAAATATGAGCCTCATTATGCATTGTGGCTGGAATATACCAACTTTCATTTTGGGGTTCAGTAGGGATATGATCCTGATCCGTGATGGCTACTAGAATATGTTGATAATCTTCGGGAACTATAGGAATATAAGCCTACTAAGAAATTTCTGGAGTATGTTGGTGAGATTTTATATGGTCTAAAAGGATATGATACTTATTATAGGTGGTTTCTAGAATATGTTGTTCAATCCTAGATGAAGTAGGGATATGAGCCTGATTAATATATTAATTCCTCATTAGAATATGTCGATGGACCTCTGGAATGGTAGAAGAGATAAGAACCTCCTTCTATAAGCTACTAGAATATTTTGAGTAGCTTCATTGGTAGAGATATGATCCAACACATAGGTTATTTCCATATTATCCTAATAAACCTTATTTGGAGTGGGGATGTGATCCAGGTCTTGTACCTTTAGAATATGTCGTTGGTCCTTTTGAATAGAGATATGAACCCATATCATGGCATGAGCCTCTATCACTTGGTGGTCCCTGGTTAAAATGGGGATATGAGGCCATTCTTATGTCTTTGGAATATGTTGATGGTCTTTTTTATAGGAATGTGCCATTGTCCCAAGGCATGTTCCAATCTCACTTGGTGATCCCCGGTCGGAATAGGGATATGATACTGATCCTATGCCACACCCTTTACCAGAATATTTCAATAATACTCTTGGATGGGAGAAAGGATATTTTCTTTCTCTAGAGTAGTTGTCTATTCATTTTAACCATGTTGGTGTGTTACTCTAGCTGTTGGTATTGGAATATATTCCTATCCCTGCATCATCACCACCGGCAGAGCTACACTATTGTTGTAACAAAGTACCAACACATTAACAGGGTATGTATAGTAATGTATGCTTTCATGCTCTCAGTTTCCAAGATATTTCATTCAATGTATTTGATTGAAGTTGGGATATATTCCCACTCTTATCTTCCATGTGTCATCTGAATATACCAATGGGATTTGTGCACAAGGGTATGGATCTCTTATTTCCCTATTCTTGCTACTCAGATATGATAATGGACTTCATTTTAATTATCAAGGATATGATCTTGATCCCTCTAGTTTGTAACTTTCCACATTCCACAAAATATCCTTGACACCTAGATCTAAGTGTCTGGGGAGGTTTCCTGTCAAATAACACCCTCAATAGGTGACTGAGTGTTATTGGATATTTTTTTGATAATATTTGGATTGAAATTGAACTATTTCAATGGTAATTATTTCAACTATAATTTCCACATGATACTGACGATGTCATCCAAGGTTGATATATCACACATTTTATTATCATGTGACTGGGATGTGTTCTATTCAGTTTATCAACATGTGGTAAGGATGTTATCATGCAGTTTAACATCATGTGACTGGGATGTTTTTATGTAGTTTAACATCATGAAACTAGGATGTATCATGCAGTAACCTATCAGGAGGGTGAATTTTTTAATGGATATTGGAAGACTCTTATGCATATTTCATTAGTTTCAAGGTCCTCTAACTCTATCAATCCTTCATTTACCTACCTCTTCAGCTAATATTTAAAAACAAAGCATCTCTCTATTGAGTGCTTGAGACGTCAATAGTAGGGGAAGTAATTATCATGGCCTACCAACCATTCCTCACTCAGCTTTCTTATTTATAGTATTTTTATCATACTATTCTCCATGGCATAATAAAGGTACCTAGGGACATGTTTTTCCTAGAATAAATATACTTTGTTCCATATCTCATTGAAATACGGTCACCTATCACTCAGAGATATATGGCCCATGCTCTATTTCATAACTTGTGTGTTCTATTTAGATTTCTCAAATTACTAGAGTGGGGATTTATATCTCATTTATTTCAACATACCCACATCCATCTGCCTCTAAATTTAGTTCATAAAGTTAAATAAACTCTTTATCCTATGCCTGAGACACTGGTGGTAGGGGTAGTGATTGACATGGACTATCATCCATGCCTAAATCAGCTTCCTCATTATTGGGATTTATATAAAACCATTCTTCAATGCATAATAAAATTACTTGGGGACAAGTTTTAATTGGAAAAAATATACCCTTCACTATATTTTATCAAGAGATGGGCAACCATGTTGTTTTTCCTGTGTGAAACCCATACCTCGGTAGGCATAGGCACATGGATGAGTATGGATTCCATGGTTTGGACCCACATTATTTATTGGTTTGAGGGTAGGTTTTGAATAATTGGGGACTTTATATTATGTGAATTCTTCCCAATGATTAAAGAAACATGACTCTCTTGGAGGCTTTGTGGAAATAGCTGAGGTCGGATGGTTTCTAGAGTACCCCTAATGAGGAGGTGGAAAATATGAAAATGCACATAGCCATGTGGGTTTGTGGTCTTGAAAATGTGAAAATTCCTCCATCCTTGTGGGTTGGCGTGAGGTGGAACAATGTCTAGATTTCACCCAATGGCGGGATAAACAATACGAAAATCCCCCCATCCATATGGACTGTGGTACTTCACTACAAGGTGGGCCTCTATAGGAAGGTGATGGTACATAATTTTGGGGTAGAGATCCCAAGATAATTCCAACAATTATTTCCTAGAGATACTTATTATCTCATTGGAGTGGAGAAATTTTTTATTCTATATAAATATTCTTATCATCCTTAAGGGGATGATTAGTAGGATACATAACAAAACCCTTTCCCATGTCAATGGTAGGGTGAGCGGATGATGACGGGAGTCTCGATTTGGACCCTGGAGACTGAATCTGATGCTTCCACCATCCATATTATCTATCAATGTTACACTATGAAACACAAACATTTTCGATAATACTTGATATAGATGCTTGAAAGATATTATTGATCCTTCCTTTTCCTGTGTTGGAGGTGGAAGGTGGGCCAAATTGTTGTGACTTGGACGAATGTAGGGGGTATGATTATAATTTTTAGGATTTTGATCATATGAATCCGATGATAATTCCTAATATTTAGTTGATATCATATTGATAGAGACATAAGTGGGTTATTTCTCCTCCTAAATTGGGTATCTTAGTTGATGGGTCAGTTCCTGATATGAAATTTGGTGGGACGGTGCCCGCTATACCATTTGGTGGGTCGGTGCCCATAGTAGCATTTGGTGGGTTAGTACCTATAGCATCATTTTTGTGGATTGGTTACTGTATTGAAGATGATCCCAGGGTAAAATATGATAAAAATTCCCCCATACCTATAGACTGGGGTGATCCCTTAGATTTCACAATCACTAAGTCTAGTTGTGATGAAGTTATAGGATCTTGTATACTGATGATCTGGGTTTTATTTTGGATCACTATTAGGATACATCAGTGGGCCTCAGATATATTTGTAGTAATAGGGATATAATACTACACTAGAGATTCATTATTTGGATACCCTTGGAGGGTTCTCCTACAAGATTCCCTAATTTGGATAGTTGGGTTGGTCACAACTTCCTCCATAACTCCTTATAAAATTTTGATCAAAAATCAATGATGATGACTAGAATGGATGGGATCCCTCCCAAGTAGATCCTAATTGATTGAGTTGACATGGTGATTGTCCTCATCCACCACCCTTAGGTAGGGAAGGTATGGGTTGTTGTTCCCTATGGATAATCTCCCAAAGTGGTTAAATATTGAAACAAGGGCCACTTCCTCTTCGATATCCTATCATGGGAAAGACAACTTATGAGGATTCATAATCTAAAAGATTTCATGAGTTGATTCAAAAGTCAGGATGGAGCTGTTGATGTGGTACACCTAGACCAATATGTTCACCAATTGGCACTAGAGGTGCTATGTTGGTGACAACATATGTCAAGGCCTTAATGAAAAATCAACCTTTTCAGTAGTCTCATAATCCACTGGAAAATTCAACGATGCCATTTGGATTGTAAGGAATCTGATAAGTACTATAGAGGAAACAAGACACCTTACTAGTGCAACATCATATATAAATTACATGTTTTATCAATTAATTTCACAATTAAAGTATAAATAGGTGGTCCGTTATTTTATTAACGGTTCAACACAGTTAAAAAAAATTAGGTTCGCTATTTTATTTTGAGAAAATTGAATAACAAAATGTCCTAATAGGAACTTGGCAGCCTATCCTTTTTAACCCATGAAATTGATGACACGGTTAAAAGATTTCATGTTAGGTTCACTGTTTTTTTTTTCTGAAAATTTCTGAATTATTTTGTATGATACTCATTTGTGGGTGATTGAGGGTGGTTAAATAATTTTTTGCATTAGATTTACCATATTTTTCTCTAATGGAATCTATCAATGGTTCCCACATCCATAACTATGTATAGACTTACTTTCCAAATTAAGGTGTTTAATTGAGGTTTCAAACTCAAATATAATGAGGAAATCACATCGGTCTAGATGATGGGAGGTTGGGATCATCTCACCCTTTAGGGGGGAATTATTGCAAATTCTTAGACTCTCTTATAGATTTAAGATATGTTCGTGAAATCCTTCTCGGTCCTCGATACGATATAGGTTAACCTAGTTTCAAATACTTGATTAATACCATGTGTTTATGGGAAAAACTATGTTTATATCATAGGTTCTCCATCATTATCTTATTCATTTATGACGCTTTAGTTTATATCCATGTTTGGATGCTCTAGATTTTATTGCCATCCAAGGAGGTGGTTTTTGTCATGGATATGGGATTGAACCTCTATAAGGAATCTTACGTATCCTTTGAGAATAGGAATCAAAACCCACATAGTTTGTTTGACATATTTTAAGATCATATACAGTACTATACCATGAAATTTAACATCATATAGAAAGGACATAAATATAGGGCTCGGGTCTCAAAGAGGTTTCCTACGTAACCCATTAAGATGGGAATTATATTCTATGTAGTTAATGTTATGGGTGCTTGATTCATAAAATTTATGACAACATAGGCCTTGGGTGGGAATTATGCATATAAGGCTACCCTTGATTACCACATCAGGAGTATGACCCATTGAGTGAAGATGAGATGTAATCAGTCTTTCATCTCAATTAAGGTCTCACGCTAGGGGAATCCTCATCATGTTATTGGTATAATCATTACTAGTCTCTAATCCCACATGATTCTTGGTTATTGTGAGAAATAATAGATGGTAGAATATTAGACACATTGCATTAGAGCATACTTGTGCGGGGATTACACATTAAATTTTCCCTTTGAGAGGTATGATTACCAGTTTCATGGTGGATATGGTATGGATCTCGGGCCTTATGAAGGTTTCCTATATACCCTATTCATAATAGGAATTAGAGTCCTCGTAGTTCAGTTCATCCCTAACCCTCTTATGGGTTTGAGTTACTTGATGGCATGGTCAGGGCTTACACTTAAAAGGTTTTCCATGTACAATCCAACTTCTCACCCACTTATGTAAAAGTTTGGATGGTAGACATATGGAATAATTAAGTCCCATGAGTCAAGAATATTTGGGATATGAAGGGACTTGCACCAGGGTGGATTCTTGTTAGAGATCAGGCCTTAGGAAGGTGTCCTATGTATCCTGTTTGGAAAGTAATCAAAGTATTAATAGTTTGTTGACCCCCTAACCCACAGATGGGTTGGGATCAGTGATTACACTTGGATACATTACTGTTATCCCTAATATTTTAGGAATTCTAGGGACTTATAATAGAAAGGATTCCCATATTTCATATTCATTCTTTCTCCTTTGACAGATAAAGAGAGGTAATGACTATCAAAGTTCTGCTGGATATTCTTAGTATGAAATGAATGTCCCTCATGAGAGCACAACAAAAATAGGTTCGCATGAATGTATAACCCTATCTCATTAAGAACACTCCCCATATAAAGTTGGTATGTAGCCAAAGGTTCCTATCTATGGGATCACATGGTATAAATCCAAGTATGTCTATCAGACAAGATTGATATGTCCTAGGGGGTCTACCTGACATGTCCAGGTTATATGTCCAACAAGTCTTGATTTTCTTCCCAATATATTCTAGGTTTCTTTCTAACATGGAAAACACATCTAAGGGTGAATTATTGACATGTTTTGATTATCTGTCTAACATTTCTTGGGATTCATTCTGACATGGAAGACACATCCACAGGTATCTTCCAGACATGTTTTTTATTACCTTCCCAACATGTCTTGGGTGTCATTCTAACATGGAATAAATTTCCAAGGGAATATACTTGTCATGTGTAGGATATCTTCACATTATCAAATTGAAAATTCCCATAGGTTGTCTCATGATCAACCTAGCTTTTCCATATCCAGTCATGTGATCAAAGTGACTTTTCCACAGGTTGTCACCTGAAAATGTTAACATGTAAATAGACTATATGAGGGTATCATGAGACCAATGAGGAGTCGTGTGATTGTGTGATTATAAGGGAGTCACGAGGAGGGGTATCATGATCATATACAAGATCTTATGCACGTCCATGTTTTGAAGTTTTATGTCCCAAGGGATTATGCCTCAAGTCCGCATGGACAAAAAAATTCATATTAGGAATGCATGGTCGAGGGATCATGTTGAGGGATCACATCTTAGGGTTTATATTTAAATAGAAGGTCATTTCCATGGTTTTATATGCATGTTAAGTCCATGTATGTTTTTGATGATTTCTCCCATGATGGTGTTCCATGAAGCTCCATTTCTCATGTGATTCACATGACCTCAAAGGGGGTTTTGTGATGGGTTTTGTGATCATGCACAGTGGTTGCATATCAGATATGATGCATGGATGGATGAGGGTCTACATATTAGGTTGTAAAGAATGGTGCATGGACAAGGGTTCTTTTCAAGGCCACGCCTCCTAGGTTCAACAAGGTAAAGTGGAGGGCATGCATGTGGGTTCAGATGCATGTTGAGGGGTGTCTGCATGACAAAGTACATGCTTGCGGATGTTCACATGAATGATTCACATAATAGGGATCTTTTATAATAGCAACACATGATTCTTAAAGCATCATGAAATCACATTAAGGGTATCACATGATGTATCTCACCATTAACTAGAAAATCTCTCTGAAGGCAGTGGTTGATCCTCCTATGTCATCTTCTATTCTTCTCTTATTTATCTGCCTTCTCTTCCACTCATGTGTGTGTATTTTTTCTAAGGGTAAAAAGGTTTATATAGGTGGTGGAGGCCTAGTATATTGCCTTTTTTCATGGGGAAGACGTCGCATGCACTGGATTGAGGTGGTGGAGATCCTCGCATGAGTTTCATATGATGTTCATGTGATTGTATGAAGGCTTCATGTGATAGTTAACTAGAAATATCCAATAGTATGAGACCCCTTGTAACATCTAGCCACTTACTCATTGGCTTGAGAAGGCAATGAGATTATACTTTTCCTTAGGTGATTTTCCCAAGGTGCCAAAGGCTGGAAATTAATATCTAGGGATTCAAGAACAAGTGGGGGATGATTTTACATGAGAATAAAAGCAACCAACCAACTGAGTCATAACCAACCAAACTACACAATGCATGCCAACAAGGTTTACAACTCAAAAAAACCAAAAGACCAATAAAACCAAACCAAAAGAATCCAATATCATAGTATCAAGCAGAAGACTAAAAAACCAAAACCCAAAAATCTATGACACAAATCCATAGTTCTAATCCATTCTCTATGATCCAAACACAACAACACCATCCAAGCATCATGATTAACTTCTAGCAAATTGAGATGTTTTACCCTTGTGTCCTGAAAAATGACATCTGAAAAAGAACCAAAGTTCCATATAAGGGGGTGAGTAAAAATACATAGTAGGTTTTCCATAAATGACTTACCTACACACACCACTAGGATAAAACCATTAACACACTTATATAAAATATTTTATATGAAACATTAAATAGTGTGACAATTTCAACAAGCCAAACACACCCTTACCAATCCATTTTCACCCAAATACCTCCAACATAAGGAAAGCTCAAAAACCATGCCATAATTCATTTACCATAACATATGAGAACAAAAATTCCTATCTTTCATAACAACATAGAAATAAGGCATAACTATAGGTTTCTGTATATCCAAACCGGTAAACAATCATGGTGGAACTTCCTGTCCAAGATCGTTACTACTTTCTAAACGTAGTGGTACTTCACTCCCACTTATCCTTGATGGTGGCTCTTTAATCCACTATCCATACCATTTTTATAGTGGTACTTCCTTCCGACTTCGCATCATCCCAACACAACATCAAATGTTCAAGCCAATAAACAAGCATATAGCACACCAAGGCCACAACATTATGAAAACAAATATTTCATAACTAAACAATCCCTTAGGAAATCATCCATGCTAAAATACATTTCAATAAATCAACCCCCTTTTATTGAATCCATTTACACAAACCATTTTCATAAATCAACCCAAGAAACCCATTTCAAAATCAAAATTTTAAAATCTAATAACAAAGAACCTTTCACTATAATGACCCATTTTTTCCAAAATCCACACTTCATTACAAAATGAGTTTCCAACAAGCTTTGTACATTATAATCACAATTACTTGAAAACCCCCAATTATTTGAAACAAGTCTTATAGTTCTAGAAGAGTTTAGTTGGGAGAGAATCCACTTACTTTAGGGTTTCAGTGAAATCAAACCACCGCACACAAAATCCCAGTAAAACTTCCACAAAACCACCTTATATCCCATTCCCTATCAACAAAAACCCCAAATATAAACACTTTAGGCAACAATATCTACATGATACGGGTGTAGATATTGAAAACTGAGAGATAGGGGGAACAAGATCTAAGGAAAACCAACAAATAATCATGATTGGAGACCTACGGGAGAAGCATCACCTTCACCACACCTTGAAAACCCTTAGAATTGATTTTGGAATGAGTGTGAGGGTCCCTCTAACCATTTATAACCAATAATTCTAAGTGAAGATCTAATGGGAGGAATAATGGAGGGTTTTCAGAAAATACCGAGTGGTTATGATTTTAATAACTTGCTTTTATTGCCATGCATGATTAGCTCGCATGGTTAGGAAAACTGTGCGCTAACCATGTACATGCTACTGCCTCAACAGAGATATCTCATGGAATCCTCACAAGGTTAGAAAAACCGTGTGAATACCGTGTGAATCCTATTTTCTCATGTTTCACGATTACCTGGGTTTGTTGTACGGTTTCCCCTAATCATGCTCAAACCATGCAGCCCCAGAAAAGCTTCAAAACATTCCCTAAACCATCCCAAACTCTCCCAAACATTACCCAACATCTTTAACCACATAAAAAAGTCATAAACAAGGGTTAAATAACTAGGAATGGGGGTTCTACATTATCCCCACCATTGGAATTTCTGTCCTCGGAAAGTAGAGATACATCGCTTAGCCAAAAGATCTCGGGTCATTGCTTGGTCATCTCTTTCTCCCGCTCCCAAGTCTCCTACCAAATCTGACCATGCTACCACAAAATATGAACTAAACCAATGGTTTTACCCCTCAATAATTTATCTTTCCTATCCATAATACTCACTGGAACGTGAACCAAGGAAGAATTTGAATCTAGATCAACATGATCTCATCGAATCAAGTGGTTAGGATCTGACTGATACTACTTCAACTAAGAAACATGGAATACATTGTGTACCACACTAAATCATGGTGGAAAATACAAATGATATTCCACCTCTCCAACCTACTCAAGTATCTCCAAAGTCCCAATATACCTTGTAGATAACATACCCTACTTCCCAAACTGATGATGTCCTAACCTCGAAGAGATTCTCAAGAACACGTGATTACCCACCTCGAATAACAACGGTCATCAATGATGGTATGCATATGATTTTTGAGGACTTGGAGCCATATTCATTCTCTTCCTGGTCAACTTGATCTTATTCATAGTCTCTTGGACCAGGCTTGGCCCAACCAATGGAATCTTTCCTATTTCCACCCAAAAAAGTAGAGAATGATATGAACACCCATAAAATGCTTCAAACAAATTCATATGTATTGAGTCCTGAAATTTTTTATTGTAGGAGAACTCCACTAATGGAAAGTGATCCTCCCATGAACCACTAAAATCCATGACACAATCCTATAACATATCTTCCAGAGTTTTTATCATCCTCTTAGATTGCCCATCCATCTGAGGATGGTATGTCGTACTTATCATCAGCTGAGTCCCAAGGGATTGTTGCAAGTATTTCCCAAAATGAGATGTGAACATCGAATCTCTATCTGATACAATAAAAACTGGCACACCATTCCTCTTTACCATATCATGGATATATATTTTTTGGAAAGATCCTCCACTATATGAGATTCACAAATAGGTATGAAATAGGCCAACTTTGTGAGCCGATCCACGATCACCCATATGGCATCGTGCTTCCTGGACATTCATGGGAGACCTGTAATAAAATCCATCTCTATCTACTCCCACTTCCATATAGGAATAGGTAAATACTGCAACATACCTTTCGGCCACTGATTCTCTACCTTGACTTGCTGATAAGTCAAACATCTTGATACAAACTTAGCCACTTTCCTTTTCATACTGGCCCACCAAAACTTTCATTTCAACACTTTATTAATTTTTTGAATTCCAGGGTGGAAATCCCACCTATAATGATGATAATACCTAATAATTTCCTCCTGATAACCCACTGGTACAACCATACGATTCCAAAAACACAAAACTAAATTCCCATTCAGATGTCATCTCTTAGTAGTCTCCCCACCATTGAGTTTCAACCTCATCACCAAACACTCGAAATCAGACATATGTGCCTCTTTAATGAATCCAACCAAGTCAAGAATCAATGAAAATAGAAATAAAACTGCTCTATCACCACGGTCCTCACATTCCAACCACATGACAGCTATAACTGACATCAACTACCCCTAATCTGATGCATGTTTCACCACCCGAGCATATGACTTCCTACTTAATGCATCCACCACCGAATTTCCCTTACCCGGTGTGTACATCAAGTCAAAGTCAAACATTTGGAGATATTCCATCCATCTCCTTTGCCTTAAGTTCAAATCTCTCTATGAGAATATATGCTTTAAACTCTTATGATCGGTAGACACCGTGAATTTCTCACGGAAGAAATAATGATGCCACATTTTCAAAGCATGAACCACTATCCCCAACTCCAAATCATGTGTTGGGTAGTTATTCTCAATCACCCTAAACTATCATGATCTATACTCCACTACATGATCCCCTTGCATGAGAACACACCCTAATCCTAATCTCGTTGCATCACAATACACCACATACCCTATTCCTAGTTCTGGAAAAACCAAGATTGGTGCTAATGTAAGGAAATACTTAAGCTATTCAAGAGAGTTATGACATTAATCCTTCCATTTAAAGGGAACATTCTTCCTTTTCAAATCTATCATTGGTGAGTCCAATTGATCGCATATCGATTCACTATTCAATTCCACCCTTACACCACTGTTTTAAACTAGTTTTGTAATGAATATTCAAAATATAATAATAAATTGAACTTAATGTTTTATTAAATGAATTAATTTTTATTACTGTTAAAAAGGGAAATTATAATTTTTTTGATATTTTCATTGAAGGTGAAGGTTGTTTGGAGGCCTGGAGATCATCTAGAAGAAAAATGGGCCAAACTGCATGGCATCCCATGGAAACCTGTCCACTGTTTTGAAAAGTACAATAATTAAGTGCATCTAAATGGGATGAAAATTTTAGATACTCTCCAAAAAATCATTTTCTAAAAATATTATTAATTAACTCAATCCAAATTAGGCTATATGGTGGCCCATCCGAACAATTCTTTCTAGGGGACAGAATCTTCCCGAATTCAAAAGTTTTGTTTGGTATTTTGATCATATCTATTAATATAATTGTCTAATGGACTCCAAATTAGACAGGGAGATAGTAAAGATTCCTTCCAACAAATATTATCTTTTGGTCAAGTTTTTATATGGCTTTATAAAATTTCAAAACTGAGACATAAGTGGTACCACAAAAACAAGGTTCCCAAAACCATGTCCCATTTTGGATATAAAAAGGCACCATAGGCACCTCATTTGGGAGTCTATAAAAGGAGTGAAGTGCTACCAATTTTTAGTTCCATAGGATTCCTCTCATCATCTTTTAAGTTCTGGAGTCCCCTATCCTCATAGGGGGGTCGATAATGAAGAAGGACTTCCACCCAACCTTCCTCCTCCACCTGATGTCGAGCTAATCGGTGATAATTCATTGTGAGGGAGCTATACACATGTCAAGGGAGTTAAAATGAATATATTAGCTACTGGTTTGGAGTAATTTGGGTTTTAAAACATTTCTTTCCATGTATCTTACATACTTTCATATTTTAATTCTTGTTTTGATGTGTTTGAATCAGATGCGCTTAATTTCTAACTGATCGGAACGAGGTTTTGAGTGTGTGACTTGTGTTGTTCTGATTGGGTAACAAAAGAATATTTTTATTACCCAATTTCTTGAGATTTCAATATGATTTGGAATCTATTATTCCATGCATAAGTTCTGGACCTTGACAATACAATTGTTTTGTCAAGGTTTGGTTCTTCAAGCAATGAAATAAAGGCTTAGGAATTAATCAGGATTCCAATTAATTTCAACCAAATAATTACTCCAAACCTAAATTAATATCCAAGAATGATGAACTTGAAAGTGTGTAGTGAACTCAAAATAAACCCTTTTATCTCGTATTTTTCATAACCCATTTGGTTTCTCAACTTTTAAACTTTCAATTAAGTAATTTCATCCTAAAACAATTTTCAAAACCACCCCCACTATTTTAGTACCTCTTAGTAAAAATACACACTCTAAACCCAACAAAACTCCTTGAGAAACGACATAGGGTCTTCCCTAGACTATAAATCAACCTTAAATTCATAATCAATTTGACTTGTCATGACATCTCGATCAAATTTTGGTGTCGTTTCCATGGAGCGCTTTGGTTTTAGTGCGTGTTTTTTATAAGATTTTTGTAAATTTTGTGAAAATTTATTTGTTCTATCTTATACCTTTACCTATATCTTTGTATTCTGATTTATTTCTTGTGGGGTTTTGTGCATGATGCGTTCTAATCTGGGAGATTTACCACCTTTAAAACCCAAACCGGATAGGATCTTATGCCAGTAGCCCCGAGACTCACAAGACAACTCTTTGAAGGAGGACACACCACAACTTGAGACTTTTATAAACCCCTCTTCTTCTGGAACCAAATTAGAACCTGAAATTAACATGTATAAAATGGATGAAAACAATCAAACACTAAAAGAACTAAACTCGCCTAATGTTGACATCCAACCCACATATATTCAAATGCAAGGTGAGGAATCCAATTTTGAATAAAATATGGTCTAATTCACTTGTTTCCAAGATTTCATGGACTTTCAGGGGAAGACCCACATAAACATTTAAAATAATTTCATATTGTGTGTTCAACATTAAAACCTGAAGATGTGGATGAAGAACAAGTAAATATTAGGTCATTTCTATTTTCATTAGAAGACACTGTGAAAGATTGGCTTTATTATGTTAATTTACCAATAAGAAGTTGGGCAGACATGAAATGCCTTTTTCTTTAAAAATATTTCCCAGCCTCTCAAATTGAAACAATAAGGAAATAAATTTGTGGGATAAGACAATCTCAAGGGGAAATACTTCATGAATATTGGGAAATATTTAAAATATTATGTTCAATTTGTCAACACCACCAAATAAGTGATCAACTTTTAATTCAGTGTTTTTATGAAGGTTTAATTCCAATTGATCATAACATGATTGATGTTGTTGCAAGTGGTGCACTAGTGGATAAACCCCCAATCGTTTCAAGGACCCTAATTGAGAACATGGAACAGAACACTCAACAATTCGGTACAAGGTTCAGTGTACCCATTTTAGGTGTCCATGAGGTGCAAAGTACTAAATTCGAGAAGAAGGTGGACACGAAGTTTGAAGAGGTAAGTACCCTTTTATAACAAATCGCTCTCTCCCAAGGGAAATATCAATCTCCTCCTCCCATCCATTGTGGAATATTCTCTTCTAACACCCATTATTCTAAAAAATTACCCCAATTAAGATAAACTTCTGAGATTTGTGAGGAAATCTTTCTAGGTTTCCCCTATAACAAACCCTTTAGGCAAGAACCATACTATCCATCCAACTCTAGGTGGAAAGAAAAACAAGATTATAGGAAAGGGGGTATTCAAACCATCATCATCAACCATGGAACCAACATGGTCAGAGTAGTCATCCACCACCACCACCCATAAATCCTCAACCACCCCAAAGGCCTTTCCAACCTCCCCCTCCAAAACCTGAGCCTATCCTAGAAGATATAATGAAACAAATGGCTGCCAACAATTTCCAATTCCAAAAAACCACCTAGGCATCCATACAAGACCTCAAAACCCAATTAGGCCAACTAGTTAACTTGGTGGGGTAAATTCAAAGTCACGGGTCGGGTAAAATACCATCTCAACCATTAGTTAACCCTATAGATAAAGGAAGTGTTAGTGTCATCACCCTTAGGAGTGTAAAATAGATTAATCCTCCATTAGAGCCATCCCCTCTTGAGGAAACCTCTATCCCAACCATAAAAAATGTTCCAAATGTTGAAAATCCTTATCTTAAGAAAAACCCTTATAAAGGAAAGAGTGTGTCTTTTGATGAGTCACCTAGCCCAACCATTCCTCTTCAATTTCCCCAAAGGGCCACCCAACCTATAAAACAAAAGGAAACTAAACTTGATAAGGAAATATTAGAAACTTTCAAAAAAGTGCAGGTTAACATCCCCTTGATTGATGTCATGAAGAAAATTCCACGGTATGCCAAGTTTTTAAAGGAGATGTGTACACACCAAAGGAAACTTCAAGGTGATGAGAAATTAATCTTAGGAAGAAATGTTTCAGCATTGATAGAGCCATCACTTCCCACCAAGTGAAATGATCCTAAAACATTCTCAATTTTTTGTACCATAGGGGAGTATTATTTTTCTAATGTTATGCTTGAATTAGGTGATTCTATAAATGTGATGCCTCACTCCATTTACTCTATATTACAGATCGGGGAACTGAAGACCATTGAAATTATTGTTCAACTGGCTAACTAGAGTACTGCACACCCCTCTGGTGTGTTAGAGGATGTTATTGTGAGGGTTCAAAATTTAATTTTTCCTGCTGACTTTTATGTTCTTAAAATGGAGGATGATAGAATGAATAGACATGCCCTGATTATATTGGGGAGACCCTTCTTAAAAACCTACAAAACCATAATTAATGTCCACAATGGTACATTATATATGGATTTTGGTGGTGACATTGTCCACTTCAATATCCTTGATTCCATGAAGCACCCCTCAAAAGAACATTCCTCTCTCTCTATTAATTGTATAGATGCACTCACTTCCCTTGAAAAAAACATCATTTTATTCCCCTGATCCCCTTTCTGAGTTTTCTTCATTGATAGAAATTCTAGGAAATGATTCATGCATTTATTTTTGTAGTGGTCTAGAAAAGTGTCATGAATGTTCATTGATTGATGACTTCTTGAACACTGAGCATCCAATGACCATTGATGATACTAATAATCTTTTAAAAGCTCATTCCTTATATAAGGATGATACCATTGAGAAATTAGATGAGATCAGTGACCTATCAATTTCATACACACTCCCATCAATCCAAAATCCACCTAAATTGGAACTGAAACAACTATCTCAATATTTAAAATATTCATATCTTGAGAATGGAAACAAGTTGACTATCATCGTTTCTAGTTCACTCCCTCTTGAGCATGAATAGAGACTACTTGAACTTTTGAGGGAGTATAAAAAATCTTTGGGATGGACACTTTATGACATTCCTAGTATTATCCCATCAATTTTTACATATCATATTTTATTAAATGATGAGGCTAAACCAGTGAGGTAACCAAAACATTGACTGAACCCAAACCCCCTAGAAGTTGTGAAAAAGGAGTTCACAAAATTATTGACTACTGGAATCATTTACCCCATCTCTGACAGCCGATGGGTCAGTCCTGTTCAAGTACTTCCTAAAAAAATTGGCCTTACATTAATCAAAAATGAAAACAATGAATTGGTTCCAACTCATGTGCAGAATAGTTGGTGTGTCTATATAGACTATCGCTGACTAAACCAACACACTAGGAAGGACCATTTCCCTTTTCCATTTATTGACCAAATTCTAGAGAGGCCAGTAGGTAAGTCCCACTATTATTTCTTTGATAGTTATTCTGGATACTTTCAGATCCATATTTCCCCCAAGGATAAAGAAAATATAACCTTTACTTTCCCCTTTGGAAAATTTGCATATAGAAGGATGTCATTTGGTCTGTGAAATGCTCCGGGTACTTTCCAACGATGCATGTTTAGTATTTTTTTGGATTACCTGGAGAATTGCATGGAAGTTTTGATGAATGATTTCACTGTTTATGGATCCTATTTTGATGAATGTTTATGTAGTCTAGGTTTATTTCTACATCACTGTATTGAAAAGAATCTTGTATTAAATTATGATAAATTCCATTTCATGGTGAGATAAGGTATAGTTTTGGGACATGTCATTTCTAGGGATGGTATCCAAGTAGATAAATCAAAAGTGGATGTCATTTTGTCCCTACCATTCCCCAAAAATGTATGGGATGTGAGGTCTTTCCTAGGTCATGCTAGATTTTACCGTCATTTCATTCGTGACTTTAGTAAAATTTCACTCCCCCTATCATGATTACTCCAAAAAGAAAAATAATTTGTTTTGGATAATGAATGTGAGGAAGCCTTTAATAAGTTAAAATGGAGTCTCAAATCACCCCCGGTAATCCAGCCACCTCGGTGGGATTTACCATTTGAGCTCATGTGTGACGCCTCTAACTATGCAGTTGGGGCAGTCTTGTCACAAAGGGTCGCTCGAGCTCCACATGTCATTTCCTATGCCTCACATACATTGGACCCTACCTAAGAAAACTACACAACAACTATAAAAGAATTTATTTCCATTGTGTATGCCTTGGAAAAATTTAGGTCATATATTTTAGGTTCTAAATTCATTGTGTTCTCAGACCATGCATCCCTTCGGTATCTCCTTAAGAACCCGAAAGCCAAACTATGTCTCATTCGTTGGATGCTCCTCCTTTAGGAATTCAATTTAGAAATTAGAGATAAAAAAGGAGCAGAGAATGTGGTGGCTGAACATATCAGTAGGATTACCCCATCCTCAGTCATTGAATCATCTCCATGTATTCCTATAAATGATATGTTTCCCAATGATAAATTGTAACAAGTGTAAGATGTTATTCCTTGGTATGCTGAAATTGTAAATTATTTGGTAGCATCTTGCATTCCTACTGATTTTAATAAAAACCAAGTCGGCCATCTAAAACATGAGTCTTGTTGGTACATTTGGGATAACCCATACCTATGGTGCACATGTAGTGATCAAGTCCTTAGGCATTGTGTTCCCGATAGTGAGTTTCAGTCTATCCTTAGATTCTATCACACTCTTGCTTGTGGGGGCCACTTTGGTCCCCAACGGACTGCTCACAAGTTCCTTGATTCTGGCCTCTTTTGGCCAACACTTTTTTGGGATGCCCATGATTTTTGAAAATCTTTTCCTCGTTTTCAAATAATGGGGAATGTCTCTAAAATAAATGAAATGCCACAACAACCGTTTCTCTTTCATGGCATTTTTTATGTTTTGGGTATTGACTTTATGGGTCCATTTCCCAATTACTTTGGCAGCTTTTACATTATTCTAGAGGTTTATTATGTGTCAAAATGGTTAGAGGCATGAGCCACAAGGACATATGATTACAAAACAGTTGTTTAATTTTTGAGAACTTTGATCTTTTGTAGGTTTAAATTACCTAGGTTCATCATTAGTGACCAGGGTTCTCATTTCTGCAATTGAACAATGCAATCACTTTTGTGTCTGTATGGGGTCGGTCATAGAGTTTCTACTGCATATCACCCATAAACCAATGGTCAAGCTGCAGTGAAAAATAGAGAGTTAAAACAGATTCTTGAAAAAAAGGTTTAACCCAATAGAAAAGAATTGAGTCTTCGACTTGAAGATTCATTATGGGCCTACCGTACTTCTTTCAAAACTCCCATTAAAATGTCACCATATCATCTTGTGTTTGGAAAGAGTTTTCATTTGCATTTTTAGATTGAGAACCAAGCCTACTGGGCCCTCAAAAAATGCAATTATAACCTTTCGGGTGCAGGTTCTCAAAGGAAGTTACAGATTCAGGAGTTGGAGGAAATGAGAAGAGATGCATATGAAAACTCCAGGATTTATAAGGAGCGAACCAAGGCTACCCATGACCATATTATACTTCATCGTCAGTTACAAATTTGGTAGAAGGTCCTCCTTTATAATTAAAGGCTAAATTTGCATCCAGGTAATCTTCGTTCCTACTAGTTTGGACCATACAATGTTATTAATGTATATCAATTTGGAGTTGTTTAGGATCAAAATGAAGAAACCAAGAAAACCTTTGCTATCAATGGGAAACGGCTAAAGCACTTCCACAAATCCCTTCTAGAGTTCCTGATGGAGGAACACCATGTTCAAGAAGCAACATACCAGTGAAACGCACCAGGTTTTATCCTTCCTTCTCACATTCTCAATTATTACAGTGAGGACACTACACATTATAGGTGTGGGGGGATGGGTAAATTCCTGGGTTAGTTAAGAATTTTCATCATCTTTTTTATTTCTTCTCTTTTTCACCTTATTTGTGGTATTTTCACTTTTCCCCATCTTTCTGGGTTCATTAGGATTTTCATTTTCTTTCTTCTTTCTTCTCTTTTTCGCCTTCTTTATGGTATTTTTACTTCCCCCCCCCCCCCCCTTATGGTCACCAAATCATGGAACATACTGAAAATGCATGTTGAAATTTTGGATTCTGTGTTGATTTAACATTTGATAAAAAAAACTTGTCTCTATTTCTGATTAAATGTTTGTATGAATTTAACATTAGGGAGTGATTTTTAGTGAACTATTTTTCTATCAATGATATAAATGGTTGTATCACTGTGAAACATTTGAGATGATTAATTCCCCTTGTGTGAGTAGTTTTTGGGAAAACTATGTCACGAATATCTCCACACATTTTTTTTGCACCAAAACACAAAGTGTGAATATTTCTTACTTAATATAAGGTAATATATTTTAGGTTAATATTTTTTAGCTTTAAATGATATTTCCATACATTCGTTCCTTATCCGATCTGTTTCATTACTATACCAGATTGAAATATGCATGTGTACCAAATGTCCAACTATTGTACGCCCTTAAAAAATTAGGTTGTGTATTGGGAAGGTCAAAAACCACTCCTCATCAACCTTTTATCATTTTATAACTATTTCAATTAGTGTCTTTAGGATATCAAACAAGGGTTGGGAGATGAATGTGAGATTTGTTCCAAATGAAAATTCTAAAAAAATGAGGGGAGTGATGAAATGTGCAACATATGGGGATATCTAGGTCAGGAGCTTATGGTTTGACTTCTGGAAATACTTAAGTGAGTGGGTCTTAAAATATTATTTCAAAGGATGTAGGGTAGGTTTTGTGGAAAAAATCATTTAAAGCTAAATAATGTTAAAATAACCTATATTTATTGGATAGAAAGTGGAAAGAATGGCATGGAATGGTTTTCACACACACACATAGAGAGTTAGTGGAATGGTTGACTTTGTTATTCCTTACTCAATTTGGTGTCATGAATCTCTTTGAATTTTATTGTGATATGATTTATGAGACATCTTTTTTCGTTTTCACTAGGAAGAACTCCTTGGTGTGGTTCGTGCATTGATCACATTAATTTAATGAATTAAAATTTGCTCAAATGTTAAATCTTCATGATATTGGTAATATATACATGAATCATTTTTTTTTTGATATGTGACTTTTCCCAGGAGTGCAAATGTTTAGGTGTGGGGGTGTGATCGCATAGCGATTCACTATTCAATTCCACCCTAACACCGCTGTTTTAAACTAGTTTTTTAATGAATATTAAAAATATAATAACAAATTTAACTTCATTTTTATTCAATGAATTAATTTTTATTACTATTAAAAAGGTTAATTATACTTGTTTTGATATTTTCATAGAATGTGGAGGTGATTTGGAGGCCCAAAGATCATCTAGAAGAAAAATGGGCCAAAATGCATGGCATCCCATGGACATATGTCCACTGTTTTGAAAATTAATAGAATTAATTGCATCCAAATGGGATGAAAATTTTTTAATCCTATCCAAAAAATCATGGTATACAACTCTTATTAAGGAACTGAAGTCGAATTTGTCCATCTGGTGGCCCATCCGAACCATTCTGTCTAGGGGACAGAATCTGCCCAAATTCAAAAGTTTGTTTCAGTTATTTGACCATATATCTTAATAAAATTGTCTAATGGCCACCAAATTAGAAATGGAGATATTAAATAGGTATTCCAACAACTCTTCTCTTTTGGTCAAGTCGTGATATGTCTTTATACTATTCCAAAACTGAGACACAATTGGTATCACAAAAAAAGGGTGCCCAAAACCATGTCCCATTTTGGCTATAAAAAGGCACCATGGGCACCTCATTTGGGAGTTAGGCCAAAGAGTGAAGTTCGGCCAATTTTTAGTTCCATAGGATTACTCTCCTCATCTTTTAAGTTCTGTAGACCCCTATCCTCATAGGGGGGTCTATAATGAATAAGGACTTATGCCCGAGCTTCCTCCTCCACCCGATGTCGATCTAATCAGTGGGAATTCGTTGTGAGGGAGCTACACACATGTCAATGGAGTTCCAACACATATATTAGCTACTTTTTTGGAGTAATTTGGGTTTTAAAACATTTTTTCCATGTATATTACATACTTTCTTATTTGAATTCTTGTTTTGATGTGTGTGAATGAGATGCTCTTAATTTCTAACCAATCGACATGAGGTTTTGAGTGCGTGACTTGTGTTGTTCCAATTGGGTAACACAAGAATACTTTTCTTACCCACTTTCTTGAGATTTCAATATGCTTTGGAATCTCTTATTCCATTAATAAGTTTTGTACCTTGACAATACGATTGTTATGTCAAGGTTTGGTTCTTCAAGAAATGAAATAAAGGCTTAGGAATTAATCGGGATTCTAATTAATTTCAACCAAAGAATTACTCCAAACCTAAATTAATCTCTAAGAATGATGAAATTGAAAGTATGTAGTGAATTCACAATGAACCCTTTTATCTCATATTTTTCAAAACCCATTTGGTTTCTCAACTTTTAAACATTCAATTAAGTAATCGCATCCTAAAACTATTTTCAAAACCACCCCCCTATTTTAGTACTTTTTTGTAAAAACACACACTCTAAACCCACCAACGCTCCTTGAGAGATGACCTAGGGTCTGCCCTAGACTATAAATCAACCTTAAACACATAACCAATTTGACGTTTCATGACAGCCCGGTCACCAATCGTGATAAATCATGAACAAAACATCGATAATAGCCAGCTAAACCAAGGAAACTCTTTATCTCAAAAACATTATTTGGTGGTTTCCACGATATAATGTCATCTATCTTTTCCAAATCAACTAAAACGCATTTCTTAGAAATCACATGGCCAGAAAAACTTCCTATATCCAGAAATCACACTTAGACAATTTGGAATACACCCGATGATCTCTCAATATCCCCAACACTATCATCAAGGAGTTATCATGCTTCACCCTTGTCCTTGAATACACCAATATATCATCAATGAATACAACTAAAAAATAATCTAGATATCTATGAAATATCTGATTCATAAATTCTATGAACAACGTTGGTGAATTATTTAGATCAAAGGGAATAACCACATACTCATAACGGCCATATCTACTCTTGAAGGAATTTTTTGGAATATCCTCCTTTATCACCCACAATTGATGATATCCTGATTGCAAGTCTATCTTAGAGAACCATTGATCTCCCCCCAACTGATCAAACAAATAATCAATGCGCGTAATTTTATATCATTTCTTTATCATAACTTGATTAATATTATGATAATCAACACACAACTTAAGAGTTTCATCCGCCTTTTTAACAAACAAAATTAGTGTTACCCCCGAAGACATTCTAGGACAAATGAACCCTTTGTTTTCTAACTCCTCCAACTACACTTTCAATTCCCTTAATTATATTGGTTCAATTCGGTAATACATAAGTGAGATAGTATTGGCCCCTAAAAGGAGATTAATCGTAAACTCCACTTATCTCACAGGTGGAAACCCTAAGAATTATTCGGTAAATACATCAAGAAACTGATGAAAAACCATTGAAAAAATGATATGATGAACTCTGTCCATTTATGCCAATGACAACACCACTAACTAATAAAAGATAATGCCAGTAGTCGGTTCCAACAAGCTTTTTTCACCCATCTTTTCATTATTTTCTCCTATAAAGATATGTTTGATGCCATTATCCATTGTGAAACTAACCATTTGTGCATAACAGTCGATGTGGGCCTTAAACATTTCCAACCAATCCATTATCAGGATTATATCATAAAAATCCACCTCAAGCACTGAGAAATCCCACATCAACTCAACCCTATCTACAACTATACAACATTCTCTACAAAAGAAGTCTCGACACTCTCTTTGGCCCAAAGGAGTTTGAAGTTTTAAAACAAAAGGAATCATTTCCACAGTTAAACCCATAAAATCAATGATATGAGAAGAAATGAAAGAATGGGAATCACCTGTATCAAACAACACTTTCATCAAGGTATAATTTAAAAGAACCGTAACTCACACCATGGATGGTCCCAACTGATCATCCACCACAACCATCTCATCTCTAAACAACTGCTTGCTTTCCACAATCTGGTATTTATTTCCCTTTTGAGGAGTCATGGTGTTCCTAGAATCACCATGACTAACTTTTCTCCGCTGGGGAGGGGTATGATGCTACCCTCGTCCTGTCGAGGAATAGGATGCCTACAACTCATGAGGAGTATCATGAACATCCAACCTCAGAGCATTACAACAATACCACTGAAGATAACCCATCTTCATACATTTATTAAATGCTTGAGGTTGTGTTGTACAATCCTGCTTGATGTGGCCTATAAAACCACAATGAAAACATCTCGACTTACTTTGGGGATTTGGAGGAAGATTCATTGATCCTACTATTGGATTTTGATCCATACTCCCACCCTGAAAATAAGTTCCCCTCTTCTGATTGAACCCAGCATTAGAGTTAGCACTATTCCCTATGGGTACCAACATGATTCCATGCCTATAGCCCAGAAGATATCTCATTCAGCTATTGTTTCTCTATTCACCATTTTGGTGTAATCACTTATACACAGCACCGCTATTTTAGAAAAAATTATTTCCTCAACCTAGCTTCAAAAATGTGTGTCTTAAATGATGTACTACCCTCCACCTCATGTGAAAAATTCACTAAGTTCATAAAAATTTATGCATACTACATTATAGAGAGTTTATATTGATTCAGCCTAAAGAAATACATTGTGCACTGAATTATGAATGTATAAGGGTAGAATTCTTTATTAAAAAATTCATCAAAACCCTCCCATGTCATCCCCTAGTCCATTCCATCTTGGACTGCCAAATCTCACCACTGAAGGGTAATATATTCCAACATGTAAGTTTTTAGTTTCACTTTTAACTCCACCAGTGTTCCCAAGAATTCAAATATTATATTCATTCTGTTTAACTAGGATTATGAACTTTCTAGATCTGAATCACCCCTAAATATAGGTGGATTATGCTTTTGGAATAGAACTGTATGATCCACATGGTTTGGATCATCTCCTTTATTCCCACTTTCCATTACTTGGAAAGCCTTCACTATACTCTGCACTAGTTTCTGGTTCACCGAGGGCTCAGGTGAAACCACATTTTCAACAGCCTCCTCTAGTTTGTCTCTACGACACCTACTCGGTGCCCTTTCTATCAAGAAAAAAACAACCATAAGTCTCGCTCCCTTAGAAATAAAAGGTTTACAATTCAAATTCAATTACATTACGACTATCACAACCAGGATTTCCAAAAGTTCACATTTCCCATGTTGCACCATTTTTAAAAAATCCACCATGTTTTAAAAATTGACCCATTTTCAAAATACCACAACCATCCATGTTTCAAATACGTATATTTTGAAAATCCATTCATATTTTTCAAAATTCACATATTTATATCACACCATAAATCATTATACCCTAGTGAAATATGAATCCTAGTGGGAAGTCATTTCTACCATGCATGCCATGATCATCTCATTAGATACACCCATGATAATGAGATTTCCAATTCCTGTAAGTGTCTCCAAAACACTTATGCACCCAACTCCCTGGTAACTTGAAGTTCAGAATAAAAGGGTTAGATACTCCCTTTTATGATATACATTTCAAGTTCCAAAAATCATATTCCTTTCTACCATCCCAACTCAAGGAATAGACTAAGAAAAAATTCCAAAACCAATACCGACAACTCATTTCAATACTAAACAAGACCAACTTTACTTGTACGTTAAGGATCGAACAAGCTGATACCACTTGTAATGTCATACCCCTTCCTTATTGGCTTAAGAAGGTGGTGAGATGCTATTTGGCCTTAGGAAATGTTCACAAGGTGACAAAGGATGTAAATTAATTTCGTGGGCTTCAATAACAAGTGGGGAATGATTTTCCCTGAGAATAAAAGCAACCAACCAACCGAGTCACAACCAACCGGACTACATGATGCATGAAAACAAGGTTTACAACTCGATAAAACCAAAACACCAATACAGCCAAACCAAAAGAATCTAAAATCAGAGTACCAAGAAGAAGACTAAAAAACCAAAACCCAAAAATATTTTACTCATGTTCATAGTTCCAATCCATGCTCCATGCTCCAAGTACCACAACACCATCCAAACATCACGATGAACCGCTAGAAAATTGAGATGCATTACCCTTACCTATGTCCTAGAAAATGACATCTACAAAAGCACCAAAGTGAAAAAATAGAGAGTGACTACAAATACTCCATAATTTTTTCCCAGATGACTTCCCTACACATTCCACTAGAATAAAACCATTATCATACTTATATAAAAAAATTTATATAAAACTTTAAATAGTGAAACAATTTCAACAATCCAAACACATACTTACCAAGCCATTTTCACCCAAATCCCTACAACATAAGGGAATCTCAACAACCATTTCATAATTAATTTACCATCACATATGAGCACAAAAATTCCTATATTGCATAAAAACACATAAACAAGGAATAACTATAGGGTTCCACATATCCAAACTGGTAAAAAATCATTGTGGAACTTCCCATCCAATCTTGTTACTACTTTCTAAACCTAGTGGTACTTCATGCCCACTTATCCTTGATAGTGTCCCTATAGTCCACTATCTATCCCCTTTTTATAGTGGTAATCCCCAACCACTTCTCATAATCCCAACACAATATCAAATGTTCAAGATAATAAACAAGTATATAGCACACCAAGGATACAATATTATGCAAACAACTATTTCATAACCAAAAAATCTCTTAGTACATCATCCATACCACAATAAGTTTCAATAAAGAAACACCCTTTTATTGAATCAATTTATATAAAAAAATTTCATAAATCAACCCAAGTAACCCATTTTAAAATCAACATTTTAAAATCTAACAACAAAGAACCTTTTACCACAATAACCCATTTTCCCCAAAATCCACACTTCATAACAAAATGAGTTCCCAACAATATTTTCATACCCAAATCACAATTAATTTCAAAAAACAAATTATTTGAAAATAAGGATTCTAGTTCTAACAAAGTGGAGTTCTGAGATAAGATACCAACTTTAGGGTTTTGGTGAAATCAACCCACCGCACAACCACACACTGGATCCGAGTAAAACTTCCATAAAACTACCTTAGATCCCATTCTCTGTCATCAACAAGCCAAAATATCAACACTTTAGGAAAAAACCCCTATATCTATACATGACGGGTGTATATCCAAAAAAATGGTAGAGAGGGAGAACTAGATATAAGAAAAACTGAGAAAGAATCAAGAGTGGAGACTTACCGGAGAAGAATCACACTCACCGCACCATGAAAATACTTCTAATCAGTTCCATAATTAGTGGTAGAGACCATTTAACCCTTTAGAAACAATAATCCTGAGAGAATCTTGAGTGGGAGGAAGAATGGAGGGTTTAGGTAAAATCCTGAGTGGTCATGATTTTAAAAACTCCCTTTTTATTGTCGTGCATGGTTAGCTCACACGGTTAGGAAAATTTTATGCTAAATTTTCACATGATAATACCACAATAGAGATCTCACATGTAATCCTTTCATGGTTAGACAAACCATTCACAAATTGTGTGAATTCCACTATCCCATGTTTCAAGGTTACCTGGGTTTATTACATGGTTTCCCCTAACCGTACTCAAAGCGTGCAGCCCTAGAAAAGCTTCCAAACATCCCCAAAACCATCACAAACTATCCCAACAATTACCCAACCACTTTGACCACATAAAAAGGTGTAAAAAGGGTTACATACCTAAAATTGGGGGTGATAAACCCCTATTTTCATCATCATGCATTCAGGTGATAGATTTTCAGTGGAATTTTCATGATCATATTCATGTGATCATGCCCTAGCATACAGGGTGTTGAAGTGGTGGATCTTCACATGATCTACATACGGGAGTTTCTCAATATAGGTAGTTACATTCTTCTTCATGCATAACTTTTAATTTCCACATGGATTCATCTGATTATCACTATTTTAACATGTGACTCATGGTGCTTCTTATGATGGCCTTATAGTGGGCTTCACATGATCTGCTTCACCCGATCATGCTTCCCGTGATCACATGATACTTGGGTGGATAGTTTCTTGAATTATTCTTTCAATAGAATAAATAAAAAAAATTCCAAAATATTGAATCCTCTTGTGTTACTATTTTTCATGCTCCCTTGGTGATGTAATCTTGGCCCCACATAATTTTAATTATTCAATTGCATTATCCTTAAATATTCTCGTGATGAATTCTCACAATCGCATGATCAATTTCATTTGATCATCCCTTGTTTGTATAAAATAATTTGTATGATATTATGGTGTCTCAATATCCTTTATAGTGATCTCATTGAAGTTACAAGGTTCATGGTGATATCCCATTCGAACTCATTATGGATTGGTGAACATTCACCTGATCAGTTTCTTAATCACATGACATCATAATGATAATTGGAATGAATTTATGAACTATTTCATGCTCCTATTATGGACTAGTTGGTTGTATCTATTCGATCACATGATTCACTATTCATCTTGAAATGTCTTCATGTGATATCTTGATTCGCTTCATGTGAAGTGAATCTGTATGCATGGATTTGAGACATTGAGGATGGTTCGGTTGTCTCAGGATTGATCGTTGGAGAAGGAAAACATGGAGATCATTGATTGGTGGAGTCATGTGAGAATCAGGTGGATAATTGTGTCAAACTAGTGGAATCCTAAGTGTGTTAGTTGGGTAGAAGTTTAATATAATGCGGTCGAGTGATCAGATGACCATGATCAACTTGATCGGACAGCCACGAGTTTGTCCATATGTTTTTTCTATAGAGGAATAGTGTGCATACCATTGGGAGTCCCACATATATTTTTATTATAGATGTAGAGATATTAATATGTGATTCAACAAAATCATTTACTTGATATGAAAGTAAGGTCAGCACCCACAACACATGCACCATGCCCTCACCAGTTGCACCCTCCTATTACATGGATCGTCTAAACAAACCCTCACACACTTATGCATGCACCATTTGAGATATGATTTCCCACACTCTCATTTCACTATTGGATGGATATATGGATCCTAGTTCATGTTTGATAATACTCTCAAATGTTCTCTCGGTTGAGTTTTTTCACTGGTTAGCTTAGATATCCGTTTTTTTACTAAGGGACACCTTAAACACTTTGAAAAAATAATCTAAGTAGATGGATAAAATAAATTACATTCCATTAATAAAATGAAACTAATCCCATAAATTATCCTTCAATAATTCCTCTTATAATTCATATTTAAAAAAATATGAATTTTATTTTTTTGGGATTTACACTTATCAAATATTTGACAGTAGAGTGTCAGATGCACAATTATGGGAATCAACAGTGTCGTGTTACCAAGAAAATTGTGTTCCACCTTCGAATGGTTCTTTCTTTGTTTTTTATATATTATTAACCAATTTGGTTTATAAGAGTAATAAATAAAAAGGATAAGAAAATATCTCAACATTCATACTAAAATAATGATTTTCTTAAAATAAAGAATAACTTTTATATATGAAAAGAATCAACAATAAATAAATAATTATAAATTTAGCGTGACCTTTTGATACCACTTGTTGGTTCCAGATACAGCGGAAGAGCCTATTGAGACTTTTTCCAACTTATATTTTGTCAAATTCAATATATTATTCAAAATATACATGGCATGAATGTCATGAAGAACAATTTTTTTGAAGAATATTTTCATGATTTTTCACTAGAACCAAGAAACAATATTTTTCATGTTAATTTATAATTAATTTAAGAGAATAAAGAAATACTTTGATCTTGAGTTATTTATTTGATGTATGTGTTGATCATTTGAAGACCATTATGTTTTATTATCATTACATTGATGAGGACTCTAAGTAGATCTCCTCTAGCTAGTATCAACACATTCTCATTTAATATCATAATGTCGTCAATGGTACTTTGGGTACTAGAATGGCAGTACCGATCATCTTGAATCAATACCTTAATCATAACCACAATCCCATTAGTCTATAATGATTTTATCTTAATATATCCATATTGAGAGTAATGAATGGGGGAGGGATAATCTCTTGATCTTGAGATAAAACCCTAGAGACGTTCTTGTAAAGATAGAATTCTTGGAACAACACCAACCCTCATGATTCTCATAATTATATATTTATAAACCCATGGTTAGGATTTCATATTAATTAATTACACAAGTCCCTTAATGATATGTTAAACTCAAAAGGAACCTCATACCATGTAAAATAATATTATTATCATTTTATTTAGTGGAATGCATTGATCGGCATAATGAAAAATATTATTTATATTCTAGTAAATAATTATTTTTCACCAAAACAATAACTAGGTTTTCTAATCCTCTTTGAAATTTATTGAATTTATAAATAAATATCATAAATAAATATTATATTCATATTTTAGTGAATAAAATATTTATTTTAATATTCATGTAAATAAATAATTTATTTATTACCTTACAAATAATAAGAGATAAGTATTATACATTTAATAAATAAATAAGTGTTATATTCAGAGTCCGATGAATAAAATATTTGTTTTGATATTCACATAATAAATTATTTATAAATGAATATATAATTATTTATTACCTTTTGAATAAAAAGAGATAAATTAATATTATATATTCACTTAATTAAAAAAAATACCTTATTAATAAATATTCATTTAATATTATTGATCATTTAATAAATTCTGAATAAATATTATTTCTTGGTATAGAGAATAATATTTATTCCAACTGATAAATAATAAATAATATTTAACTGGGATCAAAATAAACACATTACACTACTAGAAATTTAAGATTTAGCCACACTTATATATCCACGGTTTAAAAAAACCGTGGATAAATCCTATTATATCACCACGATTTTTATAAAATGGTGCCTTTATCCACGGAATTTCAAACTCCCTTACAGCTTCCCTCTCTCACTCGCTGAATCACCCTCAAAACCCTTCTCCTTTTCCTCATGGACTCTTCCTCACAAACTCTTCCTTGCATCTTTTTTCCATTCTTCGTCTGACCTTCATCCTCGCCTGATGCAGCCACCCAACCTCCCACTATCCTCCTCTGATGATGTGGCCACCCAACCTCAGGATGATTCTCCACTAATGACGTGGCCACCCAACCTAGATACAATACTTCAATGATGATGAAACCACCCAACCTCAGGATGATCCTCCTTCGACAACGCAACCACCCAACCTCCTCGTGATCCTCTTCTTTCTACGTGACTCCGGATCTGCCTCCACCTTCAGGCCACCCTCCTCCTCAACTCACCAATGTGTAATGTTTTTTCTGTATTCACACATTCTAGGTTCCCCTCTAATTCTCACCGATGGGTGGTCCATGAATCACATCTTGTGAGTGGCCTGCGGTAGGGTGTGTAAGGGTTTGTTTTCTATTTCCTCAAATAATTATTCTATTTATGTTATTGTGGTTTTAATTATCTCTGATTTTCTCCAATACATAGAAGAATACATATGAACCAGGATGGTTTTAATTCCTCACATTCCCTATGATTTTTTCCACAAAGAAGGGTTTCTTTGATTAAAAATCCACAACCTCTTCAATTTTCATTAGGTAAGATTCATTTGTTTCTATTTATTGTCTTCCTAATTGTCACATTTGTCTTTGATATAGTTTATTTATTTATTTTAACTTATTGCATCAGGTATTATTTTTTTGATTTTTTTCTGATTTTCATTGGGTTTGATTATCTTATAGAGTTTAAATATGCAAATTCTATAAATTAGAAGTTAGGATGATATGATTTTAATATGGATGAATGGTCTATTATAAAATCTATTAGAAAGGTGACTTGGATTGATATTTCTTTCCATATCCATATCATAATATTTAATACTCCTTGAAACCTTGGTTGTTCATTGGTTGTTAGAATTATCTTCTATTCATAGCATCACATATTTTAGTGTTATACATTTAAGGGAAAAATTATACAAAAAATATTAAGAAAATACACAATTGAGAGACTAATGGGGGTTTAGATTGTTATTTGTTCACTTTTCTCAATACTAATTATCTCATATGAGAGGCAATTTTTTTAATTATAGACTCAATTAAATGTGAGTTAAAACTTTTTACCTTATACACACTTTTAGTAGTGGTCCATGTACGAAAAATTTGAGATTTCTAAGATACCTTCTCTATCAAATCCTTGGACCCAATTAAATATTTTCCCATGAGAGCTCCACCTTATGAAGAATCCAATAGGTTTCTATCACTATTCATAAGGCCTTGATATAATAAGTTTAAGAAATTATGATCATATATGTTGTTTTAATGTGGATGAATAGCATTAGACTTCTAGAACATGTCCCAATACCCATAAATAGATTCTCCACTAGCTTTAATTAGGCCATAAATCTCGTTTTTTACTATGTGCTCCTTGAATCAAAGAATAACTTTTAAATAATGGATCTCTAGGGCTCATACTACCCTATGACATCTCCAAGCTATATTTTGTTCATACATTCCTTTGTTAAGACCTCTATATATAATTGTAATTCCTTCCATTTTATTTTATCTTATGAAATTTATATCATTTTTAAGGCAATGCACACGGTGCCAAATTCCTTCAAGTTCTTGTTGGGGTCTTCACCTCCAAATAATGAAAAAATTGAAACATTTGTACAAGGCCATGATTTAACTCAAAGTCTACTTGATTATTTGGAAACACCAGTCAAGTATTATAATAGTTAAAATTTTGTACACACAAATCTATAATTGGTTGATTTAATTGAGCTATGTTTTCTTCAATATTATCACTATTCAGTAAAAATATAGAACTGTATAAGGATTAATAATTTTTAATAAAATAGTAACAAACTCTATCTAAATTCTAAATGATTATTAAATTTATAACTCAATCTAGGAGAGTGCTCTCAACCTATGGATCAAAACTAAAGAGGTTATTTTATTTAGATTTGATCAGGTTATGGAAAATTTTTAAATAAGAAAAACTTAATATAAAATAATGAAGGGTGGGGGCATGAGGGTATAGGGGGAAGTGGGGGTGGGGGTTGTAGTGGGGGCAGGGGGTGTAGTAGGGGGTAGGGGTGTAGGGGGAAGTGGGGGTGAAATCATAGTATTATAATTTTATATATATATATATATATATTAAGGAACACATTTTACTATTTTTTTATTATCTTTATTAAAAAAATTGGTTTTTTATTATGAAATACATTTTACTTATTTGGTTTTGGATTATAAGGATTGTGTAATCTATAGGGATAATGCTTGGTTTTGAGAATTTGTTGGCTTACTTAAATATTTAGTTTAGCTAACTTCATTTAATTTTTATTTTCATTGGTTTAATTTAAGTTGGGTTGTCTTGATTCTAGTAATGTTAGTTTAATTCCATTTAATTTGGATTAGTCCAAATCTATTTGGTTTAGTTTTCGTCTATAACTTTAGGTTCTTCTTTTAGTGAATCAATTTGTTTGGATTACATTTATTTAGTTATATATTTTTATATTTTATTAGGTTTTACTTAAACTAGGTTGGTTTTCTCATTTCTAGTAGTATTAGTTATATGTTCTATTTGATTTGGATCAGGTAACTTCTATTTGGTTTAGTTTAAGTACATATCTTTTGGTTATTCTTAGTTTAGTGAATCAATTTGGTTTGATTAGTTTTATTAAGTTAGAGTATTTGTATCAGCATGGTTTTTATTCTTGGTTGATGTTATCATTGGTGAACGTCATTTTGGGTGTTATAATCATGTAGAATTTGATGATTGTTTGTCTATTGTTGGTTTAGGATTTTCTTGATTCAATGATGAAAATGGAATTTTAGGTAAAACTAGGTTAGGAGTAGTGGTGTTTAGTATCATTGATATGGAATTTTCAATGAGGTGATGCATATTGGAAATAGTGAGTTGATTTATATAAATGGGGCTAGAATAATGGTGATAGTGACTAATGAAATAGAGCTTTAGGTGTTACATGATTTCAACTCTCATATAGATCTCGAGATGTGTCTTATCTTCTACCAAATCCTATGGTGCGTGGATGAACTACTTTCAAATATTAATTTTATAATTTTAATTTTGGTGCTTGTATCTAATTTATTTGTGGTCATTTTGGTAATCTATTGTGTTCGTTCACACTTAACCCAAAAAAATATTTTTTCTAAAAATTACAAAACAAATAAGAGGTAGAGATATAATTCAATGAAATTAAATATTTCTTTATAGTTTAGGTTAGTTTTTTTAGGGACACATTAGTTATTTTATATCAGGTATATTCATATCAGTGGGGTGGGGACATTAGTGGGGGTAGTGGGGTGAAGGATGGGGCAGGGGATAGGGTGGGTTTAGTGGGGCAGGGGTGCAGTGGGGTGGGGATAGTAGGGGTGAGGGTGGGGTAGTGGGGTGAGGGTGGGGTGTAAGGGGGAGGGTGGGTGAAGGGGTGGGTGAAGGAGGGGTAGAAGTTCAGTATTTGGTGTTAAGTCACCAAATGCTTCCTCAGTAATACTCTCCCTGAAGAACCAAATGACATTTGGTAGGGTATCTTCAGAGTGATCTGTAGCCATGATACTATTTACAAGAGCTAAATCATCTGAGTCTAGAACTATCTTGCCCAATAATAAGCTTGATCCAGCCAAACATCATTCCCATGTACCAAATGAAGTAACTGAAATGAAACCCACATTCCATTCCTTAAATGAAAAAACAAACCCCTCCTTAATAGGCCTGTTCAATAATCAATTTCTCATTTCATGTTTTCTGGATTCTTTCTCATATAAATTCTAGACAAATACTCTTCCTTTCATTTGTTCTTGATTCATGTTTGGTACTTTAGTACCAACTCAAGTATATAATGAATTTTTCACTGCAGATTTTCAAATAGGTTCAAGTGTTTTTTGTTATTTGAATGCTTCCTAAAACAAAACCCTTTCCAATTATATCCCAGATAGCCCAAAATAAGGCAACAAATTCTCATTACAATTGAGATTTTTCTACTGGAAACAACAACAAAAGTTCATGATTGCATTCAACTCCTACAAGCATAGAAACAACTCCTAGGGTCATTTTTAGACCTGATTATTTTTGTTTCCTTTTGGATATTTTCCTCATGTATATCCTCTTAAATTATTTATCTTTGATCTTTGATCTAGACACTTTCTATTTTAACATCTATGAGTTATCAAAGCTTATCCCATCTATTGACTCCCTCCCATAGAGTTGGAAATAAACACACACACAATATGAGTGAGTGTAAAATTTGAATTAGTAGTACCCCTCCCACCCCAAAAAACCTCTCATGTTAGAAGAAGTAGGTGTAGGAGAGGGGTTGGTGCAGTAGGGGGGAGAGGGGTTGTGTAGGGCAGGGGAGGGGGAGGGGCTAGTGTAGTACGAGGGATGGTAGGGGCTGGTGCAGAAGGGGGAGGGGGGATATGTAGGGGGAAGGGGAGGGGATGGTGTAGAAGGGGGGAGGGGGAGGGTAGGGGGGTATAGGTTGGGGGCTGGGTAAGTAGGGGTTAAGGTGGGGGGGTGCAGTGGTGGGTGGGGTGGTGAATGGGGTAGGGGGCAGGGGCAGTGTGGGTGCAGGGGGTAGGGGGTGCAAGGGGTAGTGGGGGTGAGGGGGTGGGGGTGGGGGTGGGGTTTGGGGGGAAGTTGTTTTCTCATGTGTGTTTTATCAATCTTTGTGTGGAGTTTCTCCTTGTTGGTGGTGGTGGTGAGATTTAGGTTTTGTTTTGTTTTTATTCAATTTATTATGTTGTTCGGTAAGAAAATTATTTGGAATGATGTTTTATAGTTAGAAGATGGTGGTGATGTTAGGTTTTTTCTTCTGATGGTGTTGGATCCTAGAATTGTGTTGATCTCATTCCATCCCACCTAACTCTATCATGGTAGGATGGATAGTGATGGGTTTTTTATTGGTTATGTCTTCACTATGGATTTTCCCTTCATTTGGATTTGGGTGACATGGTTCTTCAGCAGGGAGGAATTATCTAGCTCACTTAAGTGGGATGTCTTTCTTGTAGTGTTTCCAAAAATGCATATTCTGGTTGTCTAGACCCTACTAGAATCTAGATTTTGGTGGCCTAGTTCATCTTTAACATATTGAAGTTATATAGAATCTGAATTTTTAGTTTTTCATGAAGCATCTTATATGTGGTTAGAAAAAAATATGCACAATGAATCATTTTTTTAGGTATATAGAAGTATCCAATTTCTTGGTTCCCCTCTTCTTGATCTTCTTGATTTGAATTTTAGATAAATGAAATTCTTAGGCTCCATTTAACCTTGAATTTAGTTTTTGGTCTGTGGTTTATTTTAGACTTTGGAGGGGGTGTGCAGGTTTTGTTTTGGTGTTGTGATGGGGTTGTGTAAGGGTGGGTGAGGGTGTGCAGGGGGTGCAGGGGGTGCGGGGGGATGTGGAGGGTGTGTGTGCAAGGGGTGCATAGGGTACAGGGGTAGGAGGTGTGTTCTGGGGGTGGAGGGAGTGTGTGCAGGGGGTGTGCAGGGTGCAGGGGTTGAGGGAGTGTGTGCAGGGGGAACGAAGTGTGCATTGGAGGGGGGGAGGGGGTGTGTTGGGGTTGTGTTTTAGTGTGCAAGGAGTGTGTGTTGGGGTTGGGTAGGGGGTGTGCAGGGTACATGGGCAGGGGCTATGTGGGAGAGTGTGTAGGGGGTGTGTAGGGTGTAGGGGTGGAGTGAGTGTGTACAGGGGAAGGAAGTGTGCATTGGAGGGGGGAGGGGTGTTCTGGGGTTGTTTTGTGGTGTGTAGGGGGTGTGTGTTGGGTGTGTGTAGGGGGTGTGCAGGGTATAGGGGTAGGGGAAGGGGGTGTGTTTTGGCATATTTTTATTTGGTCCAATTTTAATTTGGGTTTTTGTGATTTTTGGGTTCCTTATATTTTTATAGTGTGTTTTGGATCTTTTTGAGGATCATAACCTCACATGCCCGAACTCCCATTCCCTTACTTTGAACACCTAATCTCTCACACCAAGATATGTATCCCTTGACATATACCAAGATAAAACCCTACATATCCTACTACCATTTCCTTATATTAACTTATAAATTTCATCCACATATCTAAAAATGACCAAACCCATACCTGGGTGTTTTTAGTTGTCAAGATCGGTTACTGGTAATGGATACATGCCCATGATGGGTTTTTCCTATCAAAACACCCCCTACATGGGTGTGTAGGGGGTGAAAGGGGGTGTTCAAGGGGTTTTCCAGGGGTTGAAAGGTCATACAGACACATACATAGGGGTTAGGGAATCCTTATGTATATGAAAAGGTTCATATGCCCGGGGGATGGATGGAGCATCTTAGAGTTATCGCTGATTAAAAGTGTTAAGCACCAAGTGTGGCTTGACTCCTTTGATGTAGAGTCCCTATCCTAGCCTCTTTAATTCAAGAATTTAAATTTAATTTAACTACCTTTTTAATTCTACTTGTTTATATTAAATTGAAATTGTTTTATTTGATAGACAAGTCGTTGTTTTGTAATAAAACCCCTCCAACAGAGGTGCGTTGTCTGTGAAAACTCACAGTGGTAGTTTATGATTATATAGTTTGCTTAACATTATTGCATTGATGTTTTCCTTGATCAAATAATATTTGATCACCTATAGATAATAAACTACCTCAGTATAAAACTACTTCAAAAAGAATTATTTATTATGCTTAAGAATTGACCTCACTTAATACTGAAAACTCATATACAAAAAAATCTTCTGAAACACATATAATAATATTGTCCCAACTTTAGTCTCAAATCACTGCACCCAAATCATGCAAAATATTTTTCATGTATGTTTCTCTTTAAACATCATGCATGTATAAAAATACATTTTATGATATTCTCAATGTAAAATTTACAATAATTCAAAATTATAAACTTCACAATTTCATGTATTCATAATTGCATCTGTATATATGTTTGTATAAAAAACACACTAAAATCCACTTAATGCATGTGTTGTTATGGTTAAACTTAAATTCTTTCATGAGATCATGTGAAAATTCATGAATTCAGGTATATGTTTTTCACATGGAATCTCAACCACTCACTATCCACTTTGCACACTCACTATTCTTACACATTGTCTTCATTCTTGTGTATTCACCTTATCACATATTGAACACTTGCACAAACTTTGTACAAACTCAAATGGGTGAGAATTGTATTTTTTTTTTATTATCAAATATTTCTTGTGCATACACACACTTCCTATATTATATACATAGTTATCAATCATGTGAAGATATATTTCATCCCTCTTTCACACCCAGGTGAATGTTTACTTCCCTTCAGACTTGTGCACATTATTCCTTCATACAAAATATACACTCTTTACTATCAAGACCTTCATTCAACTTGGATAATGCACTAATTATCTATAATATTCATGAAATCTATAAGATGAAACATGTGTTATCCTGAGTTATTCATGGAAACAAGTTTCTTCAAGAAGATAATGAGTGTGCAAAGCACATATTATTTTCATCATGGTAACTCTCTTCTAATTTACACAAAATAGTGTCTAAAAAAATTTATTTTTGTGAGCTAGAGTGATTCTTGATGGATCTATTTCACTGGAAACAAGATCCTCTCAAACTTGATAACATATCATGGGTGTAGGACTTAGTATTTATAGTCAATGAACCGTCGACTCAGAACGTGCACACTTCCTAACTTTCACGACTCTGAGAATCATCATCATGGATAAGACATATTTTATCCACGCTGCATTTCTTTGGTTCATTCTTTATTTATACATCAAAATGGATTATTAGGTGATTTCAATCCTCTTTAAATTTCCAAAACACTCAAATAATGATCAGAAGGCTTGGTTTGATCCTCGGGAGATGTTGATGCATGAAGATCCCAATGAATAGGAGGAGCTCTCAACCAAAGGTAGAATATAAGGTAGTGAGGTTTATTGGATGGCTGAGAATATCAAATTGGATGTCACTCCTTCTTTCTGTATTTTTTAAATAGGATGAATAGTGCACATGGGATTCCCATATCAAAATGGAAGGATTTTTCCTTCTCCCTTATAATATAAGACACATTGATAGAATTCTATAAATCAGTTAATGGATATAAACTACTCCCACTAGCACCACCTTGTGCTAGTGTCCACCTACACCATCATGTCACCCCACATGGTGACTCATCGTCGCTCACATTCCTCTCGTAGGGACTCCTAATGCACACTATTCAACCTAATGGCTAGGCTGAGAGGTAACACCAACCCACCATAGTAGTGGTGTGGGTCCATCATGGCTGGCCAGTATGGTTGGATATTTTTTATATAAGCACCTTTAAAAATGATAATCCAAATTCCATATTTCCAACCAACTCAAACAAAATCAAAACCTCTTCAGGAAAAGAAATCATTTTTCATGGAATATTCTTAAAATGATGTAAATAATGATCCAATTAAATTCAACCAATGACACATGTATTTTTGAACTTAAGATCAGTACATGAAATATTTTTTCTCTATCACACATTAGTTTAGTTGGAGACTGGTTTTGTTTTTCTATACTTGGTGCATTTATTCTATTATTATTGGTAATATGACTACACTATTCTTGTTTATTGAGTTATATTCTTTGTGAATTTTCCAAGATGTTTTATTTTACCATAATTTTAGGGGATGAACGCTACTATGTTCTACCTTGTGTTGTAGGTACTTGTGAGTTGGTTCGAGACTTCTTTGATAGTTTGTCTTATAGGGAGACTCATGTAAGTGAAGTTATGTATTTTTTTATATTTGGAGTTGTTTAATTCTTAGTATGTAAGTAGCTTTAGTGTATAATTTAATTTGGATAGTAAGTACCACATTGATCTTCTGTGTGATAAATAAAGTAACTCATTCTCATTTTGTAACATTGTTTTGAAACCCATGAAATATATTTAGTGTCTGGAAAATTTCACCAATGGTTAGTAGATACTCTGACCTGATACAAGCCAATGGGTTGGGATGTTAGTAGGGAGGGGGACTGGTAAGAGAAAGGTAGAGGGGGACTGGCAGGGGTTGGGGGGAGGGGAAACTTGCAGGGGGTGTAAGGGGGGACTGGCAGGGGCAGGGGGAGGGGAAACTAGCAGGGGGGTAGGACTGGAAGGGGGAAGGGGGAACTGGTAGGGGGAACTAATAGGGGGAAACTGGCAGGGGGGAGGGGACTGGCAGGGGAGGGGGTATAAGGGGCAGGGTGGGTGGGGTGTAGGGGGGATTGACAGGGGGAGGACAAGGTGGGTTGGGGGACTGGTAGGGGGAACCAGCAGGTGGGGGGAGGGTGTGCTGGGTTCTTTTGAAAGGGGAAAGGGTAGGGTGCAGGGGAGTGTGCTGGGGGGAGGGGTAGGGGGAGGGGTAGGGGTGGTGAAAGGGGTAGGGGTAGGGGTTCAGGGGGGAGGGGGAAAGGGGCAGTGGGGTGTCCAGGAGGAGGGTGAAAGGGGCAGGGGGAGGGGGCTGTTCAAGGGGGTGGTGGGAAGGTGGGAGGACAAGGTGGGGTGTGGGGGACTAGTATGGGAACTAGAAGGTGGGGGGAGCGTGTGCTAGGTTCTTTTGCAAGGGGTAGGGGTAGGGTGCAAGGGGTGTGCTGGGGGGAGGGGGAAAGGGGGTGCAAGTGGCAGGGGGGAGGGGGAAAGGGGAAGGTGGTGTCCAGGAGGGGGAGGGGTGTAAGGGGTAGGGGCTGTTAAGGGAGGGATACTGTAGGGATGGGGGCAAGGGGGTTGTTCAAGGATGTTGTCCAGGGGGTTGGATACTGTAGGGGGCATAGGGGTGAAGGGGGTGTGTTCAAGGGGGCTGTAAGGGGCCTTTCCAGGGGGTGCAAGGAGATGTCCAGGGGGCATGGGGTGAAGGGGGTGTTCAAGGGGGTGCAAGGGGGTGTCAAGGGGGTGCAAGGGGCTGTACAGGGGGTGAAAGGGGTCTTTCCAGGGGGGGCAAGGGGGTGCAGTGGGTGTTCAAGGGGGCTATTCAAGGGGGATATTCAAGGGGGTGGGTTACTACAGGGGGGCATGGGGGTGTAGGGGGTGTTCAAGGGGGTGCAAGGGGATGTCCAGGGGTGAAAGGGGTTGTCCAGGGGGCCATGGGGGTGTAGGGGGTGTTCAAGGGGGTGCAAGGGGTGTTAAGGGGGTGAAAGGGGGTTGTCCATGGGGTGCAAGGGGCTGTCTAGGGGGAATGGGGGTGTGGGGGTGTTCAAGGGGGTGTAAGGGGGCTGTCTAGGGGGTAAAATGGGGTTGTCTAAAGGGCATGGGGGTGCAGGGGGTGTTCAAGGGGGTGCAAGGGGGTGTCAAGAGGGTGCAAGGGGGCTGTACAGGGGGTGCAAGGGGGCTGTCCAGGGGGGTTCAAGGGGGTGAAAGGGGTGTCAAGGGGGTGCAAGGGGGTGTATAGGGGGTTCAAGGGGGATATCCAGGGGCATGGGGGTGAAGGGGGTGTTTAAGGGGGCTATCCAGGGGGGGTAGGAGGTGTTCAAGGTCATGCAAGGGGGTGTCAAGGGGGTGCAAGGGGGCTATCCAGGGAGTGCAAGGGGCTGTCCATAGGGTGCAAGGGGGTTGTCCAGGGGGGAACTGAATTTTTTTTATACCATGTAAATGATATATCCATGGTTTTAACCATGGTATTATGGTCCTAGTGCCACAGTTTAACCATGGCACTACGGGCCCTAAGGCCATGGTTCAAAATGTGGTAGTAGGCCACCTAATTACATGATTTAACTGTGGCACTTGGGTCCTACTACCATGGTTAAAACCGTGGCATTAGGCCCCCATTGCCATAGTTAAAACTTTTTCAATAGTCCCCTTACTTACACGGTTAAACTGTGGCACTAGTCCCCTACTTCCATGGTTAAAATTGTGGCACTAGGCCCCTATTTCCACAGTTAAAATTGTAGCAGTAGGTAAGACCTACTGCCATGGTGATAGCGGCCATGGTTTTCTGAAACCGTGGCCATGTGCTATTGTCATAGTTTTCAGGCCTACGACAACGGTTCCAAACCATGGTCGTAGGTGAATTTTCTAGTTGTGTTGTGTGTGACCCTCTATACATATTCCTCAATGTAATTAGGTAGACTTGCCTAAAGTACAATATGAATAAGATATATTTCAATGATAACAACCACATATGAATACTCATTGTGTAATATAATTTATTTTTCATGATATCTCATTAAGAAAGTTACACACTCGTGTCATCAATATATTTTCTTGATACAAATTTCTTTTAATATCTAAAATAAATTCATCATTACACCATAGCCATAAAATTTAATGTGACTATTCTATTTCAATAAAAGGTCTGACATATTAACTTCCATAAATATAGAATGGAAAAAATATTCCCCAACTTATTCATTAATAACGTATCATTTGTGTCACACCCAATGTACCCAACTTCCTCATGAATTGTCTCATTATGGTTTACGATAATACATCAAATTGAATGAGTCATGAAATGTATTAATAATAATATTAAATTCTAAGGACCATTATATATAGTCATAGATAGGAATATTTGATGAAATATAAACATACGGAATTACTACAGGTAGGTCTATTATCATAATCTACCATCTATGAGATTACCAAGTGTGAACTTTATGACATAAAGCCTCACTTTCTTATGAGTACTCACACCTGACAGTCAATATACTATGTGTCCCTTCATAGAATTTCATCTATCCATAAAACAATATTTAAGGATATCATCATGGCATTTCAAGGTTTTCATCATAGTGTGGAACTGCTATGAAATTTTCAATATGACAATTATTCTAGGACATTATCACATTAATGTTATGAAAAAGAAAAATCAATATAGGATAAGGTATTAATATTCAAATCTAGGGATATAAAGGAAACCTAATGTAAAAATTAGTTGTTTCTAGGTCACCAACTCAAATACCTATAAAGATTCATCTTAGTACCATCAAATTAATGGTTAATATTTATTTTTGTATTACACATGTAATATGTTGCAAGACATATTAATCTTGTGAAACTAACCTCGTATTCAAAAACACTTACCTCTTCCATCTGCTTTATGTTGAGGAAATTACTATCCATTTTAGTTTATTTCTCGTAAGGAAAATATTTCTTAAATAATATCACTTTAAAATTTATTAATTCCATGTTTTTTATTTCTCCATGTCCTTTAGTATTTTGGATCAATGGCCACCATTGATCAATATCTCTCTTTGAACAATATATTGTTATAATAAACTTTTACATTTCATTACTTCCCAAATCCAGGAATATATTTTCAAGGGACTTGATTAATTTTTTGGATACCAATATATTAGAATTTACATTGAATGATAGAGTCTTTTTTTTGTATAAAGTGATCCATCATAGGTGCATTACATTGTGGAATAATAAGTTTCTCCAATCAAGAAAGGTTATTTTTTATAACCTTGTCTAGTTTCCCTGATATATCCATGATCTTCTCATCTTCAACACTCATTTTATTTACTTTCTTGAAAGGGAAATCCATATATTAATTATGTTTCTTGTCATTATTTCCCTTTCTTCCATTAGTAAGCATATCTAAAAAATGGAACACGCTTAATTAGCTCATAACATCTTAAATATTGAGCCGTAACATAAAACCCCTAAAAGTTATTAAAAATTATAGGTGTTTTTATTAATGTTCATGTTAGTTGTGTTATTATAAAATCTAATTCACAAGGGGTCCTATTAAACTTTCTTTGATAAAAAATGTAATAGCTTGACTCTAGTAACTCAGAGTTGATGTTTACCTAATTACATTGGTACAAGATACAATGGATTATACCATTAAGGATTGATAGGTTTAGTTGTCTTGTTAGAATAGATAATTTTATGATTTCCATATTATATTGGAAAAATAAAACATATCATGAAAAACCTTATTACATCCTTAAATATCATTCAAATATTACTTCTTTGTGTCATAAGGAAAGGAAAATATAATAATGGTCGAGCTCAAATACTTAGTAAGGGAAAGTGTGAAATGAAAGATATTGTGATTATATAAGGTATAATAATATGGTTGAGTGAATAATCAATACATATTACATTTAATTAATAACTTGAGCATGAAGTATATCCATAAATTAAAGTAAACACATGAATAATTATAACCTAATTTTCACTAAAGGAAATGCATAGTGTTGGAAATTCATGGTATTATAACTAAGGCTTTATGCTAAGATTTCATAAATATTTCTTTAAAGGCCTTATGTTGGGACACTTTCAATAATTGGGTAGTAATACACATAATACCCAACTAATAAGGCATTTTAACCGGTTTGTCTCATGATACATATTGATGTATCAATGGGTTATCTATAACCAGTACCCACTTGTAACTTAAATATGTCCAATTCATTCCCCATATATTTAATAAACTATATAAAATATTATAAAAATTCATTATCAATTAATAAATATACATATTGAATTAAGAATATAGAACATCAATATTCCCCTGGTAAATGAAATAACTTTTTTAATAAGGCTTCTTCAACTAATATTGTATACTGAAATGGTATATGGTTAATACAATATAAAATTAATATAAATTATATTGAATATGCCCATGATATTAAAAATATGAACATGAAGTATAAAAATGTTATCCAATGAATAATGGAGAGTGATATAGAATATGATCACAATAAAATAGATGATCTCAAAATAATATATAATATATAAATTAGTAAAGGATGATTGAATACCATTGATTTATCAAAAATGAAGGTTTTTAATAAAGGAAATTATTTTTAGAATTATATATTAAAATGGAAGGAAAAAATTAAAAATAATTTTCCTTAAAGCTTTTGTAACTTTGTTGTAAAAATGAAGTTATAAATAATTTCATAAATTCTTTTCAAACTTACCCTTTTTATTTTAATTAAAATTCACAAAATGTTATAAAAGTTATTTTATTTGAAAAATATGGAAAATTTTGGAGTAAATTTAATAGATAATAATTTTCATGGAGGTGGGAAAATCCGTTCACACCACATACGTTAAAATGAACCTTACTTTCACACTTTTTGTAAAAATTCAAAAATGAATTGTTTGGAAAACTTTAAAAATGTTAATTTTAAACCTTTGTAAAGAAATTTAAAAGTTATATAAAAAAATATTTATTAAACCTTTATGTATAGGTATAAAATTCAATAAAAAATTTGAACAACATGGACATGGAAGAAAAATATTTCCAATTTAAAAGAGGAAATAAGGTCATTTTATATTACAAAACATTCATTTTGTATTCGAGTACCAAAGGGGGGAAAGTTGGAAGAAAAAAATAGAAACCTAAGAAATAAACAACAGAGAAGAAAATATATGGTGTTTAAGAATATAAATATATTATAATTATTTCAATGTAAATTTAAGCATGAACAATCTTGAATGAGATTGATATTGTAAAATAAACCTTTAAGGCTTTAATAACTTTTGAATCAAACCCCCTTAAAAGAGAAATTTTGAATTGAAAGTTTGAATTAGATGAATAAAGATTAATTCATGATATAATATGTCAAATTTGATATATATACACCATATAATATAAATTAAGTTCATAATATATAATATATTTGAATATAGTGTAATTGAGATGAAAACCCCATATATTGGTTTCCTTCTTGGACAAACACGTTATATCCTCTTGAATAATGAATTTAAATTTATTATATAATTTATTAAGAAATTTTTTTATCTATATTAAAATTTTAAAGTCCTTTAATAATAATTTTAAATCTATTCATTTTATAGTTCTTACTTATGTCGACCACTTAAGGTTGTTCGGTCAATTTCTCCAAAACTACTTTAGAATGTTAACCATGGTCAAAGTTATTATAGAATGGTTCCATAATTTTCAGTGTTAATAATTTAATTAATATAATTTTTATTCATTATATATAATTTTTAATCAACCATTCAATATTCTAATGAAAAAACGAATCACATTGCTTTATGGAAGTAGTTGTCCACACTTACGTGTGAGCGACATTATCATTTTCCAATAGATGATGGGGTAAGAAAGTAGATGATATATTATATTTAATAAATAATATTTATTTAATAAATATCATATATATTCATTAATTACATATTTATAACCATCCATGTGATTTTTTGATGAAAAACGAATTACACTATTATGTAGAGACGATAGATTGTACATAAAAACGAGTGATGTTTTCATTTTCTATAGGATGGAAAGGAGATAGAAAATGGATATACTATTAACATAAAAAGACATCAGTATGGTGAATATATTTATGTAATTATTTTAATGATTTATATTTAATATTTTAAGGAGTTTTAAAAATAAAGTAACTTGGAAAATATTGGTAACAACATATACCTCTTCCTTTGATAATCTCATTTGGCATACACTTTAAGCCATATTGAAGTGGTTTTTGGTGAGACCGGGACCTCTAGATTGATAAAAATAAATTTTTTTAGTTTTTTTAGTATTTATTAGCCAGGATAGGTGGCTCAATAAGTGTGGAGAATATATGATAGTATTTTCCCTTTTATAAGTGAGATGGGTGGAAAACTTTTAAACACTTGAAAATTTATTATATAATATATGTATTACTCAAGTAAAGTGGATCAAAATTTTCATTTATTGGAATATGATAAGGTTAATTTTAAAATAAAACCAAAAATTGATGTTTAATAACTTTTTTTAGGTTTTATTGAATCCCCAACCCTTTATTTTAATTCTTTTAACTCATTTTACCCTTAAACAGGGTGGTAAATATTTACCATGATTACTATTCATTATGACAAAAAATTAATTTTACCTTATTAACTAGTATATAATTATACCAGTTCCAAATATAGAATAAATTTTACAAGATTCAATTTCTATAATTGGTAAAAATTGCTTTTAATATAAGTTTGTAAAATGCACTGAAAACTGTTTTTAGAAAAATATATCCATTAAGCATAAAAATGATTTTACAAACAAATAAAGTATAATGTTGATTATAATGTAATTAATTGGATTGAGTTAAATAAAATGATAATTATATTAATTTAAAACAAAACCAAAACCAAAATTAACCTTGTGAATACTTTATTAAAAGATAAGAACCAAAAATAGTTTTTATTAAAGTAAAAGCATTACATTGATTTCCAAAATGTTAAACATATATTTATAATTTCTATATTATATTTTAAATGAATTATATTAATTATTAAATATAATTTTTTTCTATAAAAAAGGTTTCATAAAATTTCAATTCATTTTTATACCATAATAATGTCATATAAGTGACAGTATTTGTAAAATAAGTATTTTTCATTATTCACCCAAAAATCAACTATTTCTAAAAAAATATAAAAAATTCACACGAATATAATTTTGAGATGTTAAATTAAAAAATTAAATTTATTTCATCAAATAAAAATTATAAAATTTAGTAATTTAGGTTTTAATCACATTCTTGAATAAAGGTATGTGCATTATGATATAGTTTCTTTAGAAAGAAAAGCTTACTTACTATAATTGAAGCCCAGGTGTTAAATTTTTTACCTATTCATGATTTTATAAAAATAATAACTATACTAGGGTTAAAAATTTTGGTCTACCTATATTTTTAAAATAAAATTCCATTTTCTTTCCTTCTTTAAAATTCTTTTACTGATTCTTTAAAAAAACTGTTTTAAAAGGTTCATTTATATACCTAATCCTCTACCCTATCTCATGAATTTTTTTAAATGAACTCAAAATTTGAGACCTATTATTATTTATTCAAATATAAACATAAAAAATATTTAATTCATTTTTATCTTTTTAATATTTATGAAATATCCTTTGAATATTATTTGAGTCAAGATTATGTAACCCATTACTTTCTATAGGTATTTCTTATTCTTATGCCTTATGTTTGATTACATTATGTGGAACACATACACAATTACTTGTTATGGTAGGTGAAAAAAATAGCACTCCAATGAATTGGGTAATTTATATATCTCATGAGATTATATTTATGGGATTGGGGAGTAAACATAGTCCATTATGAAACTCTATCCACCATGTTTTGATGTCTTGGTAGTGATTCTTGACTTACACTTATGATGTTGTGTATTATGATTTTTTCACATTCCTGTGATTTCATTATCTTATAATTCCATATTATTTATTTCATGTTTATATATGATTATTCATGAGCCTTTCCTTTTATTATATAATGTTATGTAATTTGAATCATATGTTATGCTTTGTTGTCATGATCATTACCATACTGGGATTTATAGATCACCCCTTTTCTTTATGTATTTTCTAAGTTATATAATGTAGTTTTAGAAGCTCAAATAGAATCAGGATAATATTATAGAAAATAAAAAAAGGGTTTTCATTTTTTTAGTTTCAAGTTGATTCATTATGAACTTAATCTTCCGAAGACACTAAGCCTCTAGATTTCGGGGTTGAGTTTATTGGATATTTATGTAAAAAATCATATAATAAAATGTTTAAGAGATTCAAGGTGATATAGCTAGTATAAAATCAAGGTATAGTTATTTTTGGGTATTTGGAAGAGAGTAAATTAGTTAAAAACTAGGGATATGTCTAAGTATAAAAAAACATCCTAAAATTTTGGTAAATTATAGAGCGAGTGGTTTCAAAGCAATGAAATCTTTGTCCGGATACTACAAATCGGTGTGCCTCTAGTATAGATGTACCTAATGGTAATAACCCCAAAAGGTATCATTCAATATTAACTTGAATTTTACTTGGTTCATGAAAAATATTCCATGTTATACACCTAGTTTTACACTCTTAGGGTATATTCTTTGGTAAATTCAAAAACTCATGTGAACTATTATGAAGGACTTAAATGGATTGTTAGGTTAGAAAACCTAATAGGAAAATTAACATGGATAACCTAGATTGAATCCCAGAGACTCATAAGTTAGTATTTTCTTGTTATTTAAGATTTATTCCTTATAAGTTCATAGTTTTCATTTTATATTATTATTATTATTTTAAGTATTATCATCCCTAATTTTTCCTTTATTTTAGTTAATGGTGGGAAATATAAGGAATTATGAAAATAACTAATGTGATAGACCATGTGATGATTTCCCTAATGAAATGCCTAACCTGATGAGAGCAGTAGATGGGAACTTCATGGAAGTACAATCTTAACTAACTGAAGTTATGAATAATAACTTGAATCATATGGAGTTCCCTCCTACTCTAAAGAAAGATAAAGTTTTTGTTGATTCCTTTATATTATATAAGCCTCCTAACTTTAGTGGATATTATAAATCCCTCATCATGGAATAATGGATTAACTCCATTAAAAATATATTCTTTATCCACTAATTCTCAAAATAATAGAAATTCATACTAGTTATTTATCACCAAGATGGAGAATCCAATCAGTGGTGGAAAATAATCAAGAACACAAATCCCAAGGAGTAAATAAAATCTATATAATGGTAAGGATTTAAGAAATTTTTTTAAAATTAATATTTTCCCTAAACTCTCTCTATTAAAATAGATAGGTAGTTCCTTGTACTAAAGAAAAATTAATATGGGTTTATTAGGGTGTATGAGGTAAAATTCACAAGGTTTTCACGTTATTCCTCCATATTTTTCATTAAAACCAAAAGTAAGGTTGACCTCAAGTCAGGATATAAAAAATTAAATGTGAAAAATAGAGATATTCCCAAGACTACCTTTTGAACAAGGTGTAGACACTATGAGTTCATAGTAATTCCATTCAGACTCATTAATGCTCCAATAATTTTTATGGATTTATTGAATAGAGTCTTTAGAGATTACCTAGATAAATGTTTGGTAGTTTTTATATATGATATTTTGATATACTCCAAAATAAAGGAGGAGGATAATTTTAATACTCTGTTAAATACTTTAAAAAAGAAGAAGTTATATGTAAAGTACAATAAATGTGAGTGTTGGATGGAGGAAGTATAATTCTTGGGAAATGTTATCACCATAAATGGGATATTTATAATTCCTTCTAAGACAAATGTGATTGAGGAGTGGCTTAGAACAACATCTGTTATATATATTTGTAGTTTCCATGGACTGACTGGATATTTAGATGATTTTAAGAAACTTCTTGTAATTTTCAAACCCACTGACCAAACTAACTTGGAAGAGATTAAAGTTTGTATGGACTAATTAATGCAAAAAGAGCATTAATAAATTGAAAAGTAGGATTATCACTGCACCAATAATTCTGCTACCCTTAAGTGGGGAACTTTTCATGGTATAAAATGATGCTTGAAAGAAGTTATTGATTCATTTACTATTGTAAAATGATAAATTGATAGGATTCGCCTCATGGAAGATGAAAGTATGTCAGAAAAACTATCCAACACATGATCTGTAGTTGGCGGCAGTGATTTTTGCATTGAAATTTTTAAATAATTATCTCTCTATGGATACATGTGAAATATATATAAATCATAAGAGCCTAAAATATATATTCACATGGAAAATATTAATATGCACCAATGAATATGGTTATAACTAATCAAGGACTATAACTACTCGATCCACTATTATCTTGAGAAGGTGAATAAAGTGGAAGATACTCTATATAGAAAGGATCATAAAACCATATAAAATTTTGAGAATTTAGAAGGATAAAATCTCCTTAGACTTGTGAAGGATGGACATATAATTAATAAATGAAGGAACAATATCCAACATAGCTCAAATTATTGATAAACCATCCATTATAGAGAAGATAAAGGATGCCCAAAGGGATGGTATAGAAATACAGAAGAAGGTAGGTGCTATAAAAAAAGTTAAATCCTCATAGTTCAAAATTAATGAAGAATGAGTTCTAAGATTTGTCCCATTACTATGTGTACCATAAAACCAAGAGATAAAGAAGGGGTTATTGAATGAAAAACATAGATTAATATTATCTACCCACTTATGGGGCATGAATATGTATCAATATCTTTTAGAGCAATATTGGTGGAACAAAATGAATAATGAGATCATAAAATATACATCAAATCACCTGGTATGTCAAAAATTGAAGGAAAAAAGACCAAATCCTAAGGGAATTATTCAACCATTACCCATACTTATATAGAAATGAGAAATCATCACTATAGACTTTATCATAATTATTTCAAAGACATCCAGAGGAAATAATTCCATATTGGTTGTAGTGGATCATCTTATAATGATTGTTCACTTCATTTTAATTTGAGTGGAATTATCACTCAATAAACTTGAAAGTATATACATCAATGAAGTATTTAGGCTATGTGAACCACAACTATCAATTATATCTGATTGAGATACAATATTTAACACTAAATTATAGAAAAGTATCCAACATTATCTAAGAACTTAATTGAACTTTAGTATGACTTATCACCCCCAAACCGATGTCTAATTTGAGTGGACTATACAGACATTTGAGTACATGTTGAGAGAATTATCAATGGAATTCAAAAGAGTATGGAATCAACATCTTCCTCTGGTAAAGTATTTTACAATAATAGTTTCCTATCAAGTATCCAAATGCCTCCATATGAATCCCTTTATGGGAAGATATGTAGGAAACTTGAATGTTGGGATGAATATGGTGAACACAAGATTTTATTCCATGAAATAGTTAAATAAATGGTAGAAAAGGTCAAGACCATTCAGCAACACATCAGGATAGCTCAGAGCCGATAAAAGAGTTGTGTTGATAACTACTAGAGAGACCTAGAACTTGAGGTTGGGGATAAAGTGTTCCTACACATATATCTATGGAAGAGATTCATGATATTTGAGAATAAGTGGAAGTTAAGTCCTAGATACATCTACCCCTTTGAGATTCTTATTTACATCATAGTTATGGACAACTAATTAGCACTCCCACCAACCCTACCTTAAGTACATGCCATGTTACATATATCCCTCTTGAGGAATTACATACCAGATCCCTCACATGCATTGAATCTGAAGGTGGTACAGTTGAAGCATGATCTCTCTTTTGAGGAAAAACTAGTGAATATCTTGGATCGTAGAGATAGAGTTCTATGAAACAAGACTACTCACCTAGTCAAAGTAATATAGCATAACCATAAGTATGAGGAGGTGACATGAGAACCATATGAAGTAATGAAATAGAAGTACTTTCATATGTTTTCATCATAGTGGGTGAAATGAAATTTCTAGGGTGAAAATTATTAAGGGGGGAAGAATGTAATGACCTATAATTTTTTTCAATGGGTTTTACCTTCTAATTATATAAGTGTGACATATTTAGTAATGAGGTATTATATAAAGCACATGCACCACATGATTGAAACAAAAACATTTTATTTTATTGAATTGAACAATACATTTAGAGAATAAATATATCCATAAGAATTGAAAGTGTTACAATGAGATAAAAATATAAAATAATATAACTATAATATGAAAATTTGAAACTTTTTGATCCCCTGGAATGATCATACTCACGAAAAACACTGTAGATATGAAAAAAAATATTAATAATTCAATATTAATTTTGAAAATGAAAATATATATAAAATTTAAAGAAATTATAAGTTAATTAAGAATGAATGAAATATTAGGTATTTATAGAATGTATGGAACTCATATAACCATTATAAATCTGACTGTTGGAATAGTAATCTGGTCGTTGGAATAGTAATTTAACAGTTATGAATAGTAACATGATTGTTAGAATAGTAACATCAATTATTTAATTGTAAAATAATATTTAATTATCTTATAAAATGAAAATAAATAAAATTTATTTCATGATAAAAATAAATAAATGTTTTAAAATGATAAAATTTGAGTTTAGATTTTTGTAAAACACATATGTTTTATTTATATTTTATGATAAATATAAAAAATTAAAAATAAAGTTTATATTCATAAAATGGGTTTAAAAAATAATATTATGTTTCATTGAAATGTTAAAATAATTTTACAATACCATTAGTAATTTTTAAAAGGGTTATAAAATTGATCATAATATAAAAAATTAGTGTTTTTCAAATAAATAATGATTTTATATAAAAATTAATTTTATCATATTTAGAAATTTATTTTCAAAAAATGGATTTCATTTTTTGAATATAAGCATAAAAATGGTAAGGATGTATTTTTGGTATTTTTCTAAAATATTTGAATTGTTGGTGAATAGTGAAATACGACAAAACATGGTATTTAACATTATAAGTTAAATACATGAATTAGTGATTTAGGGATGATGTAAGACACCATTATCTCAAACTCACATGAACTAATTACTATATATAATCACAATAATCAACACTATTGGTAGACTCGATAAAAAATAATAAAATAATCAATATTATATTCAAAAACTCTCCTCTCCTCCTCTTATAGATACCACCTCTCACCACCCCTTCTCATCTCACCTTCTAATCCTTGGATCTTACCAAAGTTCTACCCAATCCTCTTACCAATCATCTACCCCACATCCTAGTGTTATTGGTCTCACAAAATACCATTCCAAGGATCCTTAATGGGTAGCCTAATAGGTGGAATCCAAAGGAAGAGGTAAATTATCAACCGACCCTCTTTCAATTTTATTCTTCTTATGCCACCCCTATATGTCTTACATCCACCTTGACATAGTAAAATTAATATCATAAATATATTGATATGTTATTATTAAGTTGTAATATTCATTTTATATCATCCCCTAAATCGATTCTAAAACAATAAATATTGTTCATATTGTGGTTGATTCTCCACCTCCACGGACAACATACTTCATTTTTCAAAACTGCCTTCATGGATGGTTTCAATACAAGTCATGAACCTGACCCATTAGGACCTATCCTAGGCCATAAGTAAGATGAGATTGACACCCCAAGCCCACCTCCAATAGTTCAGGAGTTGTAGATAAGTGTCGAGTAGGTATATAACTAAAATAGGAGGTCTTAGCCTAAAGTACATGTATGCATGCACACAACTAGCTCCATGAAACAGTGCATAGACATAATAAAATATTGAAACATCTCAGTTGTAATAAATGCATGAAAAAACCTATAGAAAAAATATCAGTGTGAAACATAGAAATACTGACGATATAAATGGGTAAAATACATGTTGAATTAGAAATGAGGTCTCAAACTAACAACAACTGAAAAGGGGGGAAATAAAGAGAGCCCCACTCACAATATTCAAGTTTGACCCCCAAAAATGGTTATCACCTCTAATTACCACTATTATCCTTTAATCTTAAGTCCATCTAAGGCACTGTTGGTCTTTTTTTCATAATACAAAACAAGTGTAGGCATAGCCCATGTAGTGGTGAGTATATACATACTCAGTAGGATGCCCTAAAAAACAAGAGGGAAGTGATAGAATAATACATTTAGATCAAACCATAAGGTGAGAGGGTAAAGGAACCCAAAAAAATATTCTCAAAAATAAAACCAAGTGATGAGAGAAAGGGGATCTCCATCATCACAACTAGCTAAGAATGATGAAAAGTCTACCTATAGCTCCAAAGGTCCCATCTCTGATGTCGATCACCACAAATAACCTCATAAGAATTGATGTGGAGGGATTGAACCTTGCAAATGCACTCCACATTCAAGGGAGCACTAACTTTAGTAGAGGACCCACTCCCCGAAAAATCTTAATTATGGGGGGGTACTACGTCAATGATAGAGGAACAGTACACTTTCTAGTATGGGGGTACCATCTCTACATGTGTGAAGATTATGGGGGGACTCGTGCCCTGGTAAGTTAGGGGAGTACTAACCCCAAAGCCTATTTTATGATCCAACCTGGTCATTTTCATCATCAAAGTTTCACTAGAATAAGCATATTTCTTGTATCACCTTGCATTGTATCTCTGATTCCAAAACAAATTATGCCATCGTATCCTACGTAGAAAACTACTTAGGATAGACTACTCACATGACCAATTTGAACCTTGAAGAAGGATATATGCAAGGTATAAGGTTATAAGTGGAGTACATAGTGAGTACTTCTGGGGTGCATGGCATGTCTCATGAGTTCAAACCCTAGTCGTGCCTCGTCATTGTACTTGGAATGTTAAAAAAAAAGTACACTATGTGTACATCGGGTCACATGATGTGTGACATTGCTCGATTACCTAGGAATGTCCTCCCTTGGACACAGATTGGATATCCATGTGGCTCCACACAAAGTGTCCCTGTGGGGACATTGAATGTATCTCCACCCATGGTTCTTGGAATTTTCTCTTGGTACATGGCTCAGGTATCCGGGTGCTTACATAGGATGTGTCCCTATGGGTACACGGTGTATTTGTCCACCTCCGGTCTTGAGTGTATCCCATCATCTCATGGCTTGGATACCTGGGTAGGGTCACATAGTGTCTGGGCCTAGCTACATGGTGTGGTATATTTAACTTGGTTCAAAACCCTAGCCACCATGATAACCCATGATACAAAGCATGTGATCCTCTAGGAGACATAGTGTGTAGTCAGGTTTCTCAAAAATATTAAATTCCTTCATTCACAAAGACACTATATACATGAATTTTTTGGACTCTCCCACCATTTTACCCACTTGAATCTATTGGTAATGAAGGGGGGACCTATGATCATCGATTCCCAACCTTCAGTGGCTAGAAATTAGAACTCATATCTCTCATGTGGTACCCTTCATGCCTCTTGTTACCATTTCGGGGTCCTGAATGATGATTCCATCGCCCACATACCATGTCTCAATCTATCCACAAAAAATATATCCCTATGTTTTTCATGCATCCACCATGAATTTTGGGGTTCTATCACACTTGAATCTAGACTATAAATATCGAATCATAACCCCATGGGCCAATGATGAAGAAAGTAAAGAACAATGGTGGGAAAAGCACAAGAATGAAGTGTGATCATCGTTGGTCAATGTGGTCCTATACAATGATCATAAATCATGGAAATAAAGGGGTGTAAATAAGTTATAACAAATATAAAATATTAGTTTCAAGAACACCAAATAAAAAATAGGCTCATGTGAGGAACGAGAATCATGGAAAACAAAAGAAGATGTGAAATCCAAGATTGACAATTAATCCAAAGGTGTAAATACATAAAATAATAAGATCTACCTCAATAATTGATTGATAATTGGTGAATAACATTTCCAATAGTGAATAAGGTGAATATTTTTTTGCATTCATCACTCACCATATGATTCTCCTCGATCGTTGTCCTTGATCCATGCTCTCGGGTCTTCAATGCTAATGGAGATCTCATCCTCATCCTCTATAAAATCCATGTCTTATGTATCTAACCCTACATATTTGAAATAATGAAAATTTTATAGAGGTAATTAGGTTTTAGGTTGTTAATTAAATTAAATAAATAAATTATTTAATTTTACTTAATGGACCCACCAACAGCTTCCCTCAACCGAACGCCCGACACCGATTAAATTTATGTCACACTTGGGGTAAAACCTATATTTTGGAAACAACCATGGTATTATATTTCCCATATAAGGTCTCAATTAATGGGAAAATCATTTACTCTGAAAATATTTGTGTTCATGCTTTAATATATATTAATATTTTTAATATATTAATTTCAGGGTCCTGCGACCCCCAAAACATAGTGTTGGATCCAAGGAAAAATATAGATATATATATATATATATATATTTAATGGATATAACTATAGAAATAAAATTAATTACATTATCCCCTCCTTAAAGAATTTTCTCCCTAAAAATCATAGGATAAACAAAATGGTGGGGGTATTGAGACCGTGTTTGGATATTAGTCTCCCAGGAGATCTCATACACACTCATATGTACCCAAATCACTTGAATTAGAGGAATAGACCACCCTAATGGTCTTTGATCTCCACCAAGTAATTCAATAATGTGGATCCTTCCTTGATATTCAAATCGCCTCATTAAATAACATGTGACAGTTCATTTAGGTATCTCCTCAGTTGTGACACATGGGAGACATAATGCGCTAGGTCTAACTATGGGGGTAATTCCAAGAAGTAAGAAACCTCACCATCCCTCTATAGGATCTAGAATGGTTTGATAAACCTCAAGAATATCTTGTTTCCTTGAACAAATTTTTGAAACCCTCCTTGTGGGGAGACTCTTAGGAAAACATGGTCTCAATGATCAAACTTCAAAGGCCTAAAATATCAGTATGCATAAGATTTATAATGGATATGGGTTTTCCCCATACACTCACGGATCACCTAAACTTTCTCTATTTTCACCTTCACTAGATCTATCCCAAAATTTTATACCTCACCAATCTTAGTCCATCACAATGGTGGCCTACAGGATCTCCCATATAGGACCTCGAAAGGTGTCATTCCATTATTAGAGTGATAGTTGTTATTACAAAAAAACTCCACCAATTGTAAGTGATTGTCCTAAATCTGTCTAAAATCCAACACATAGGGTCTCAAAATATCTTAAAAACATGGATGGTTTACTCAGTCTGGCCATCTATATAAGGGTTAAATATTATTATTATTTGTAACTGGGTCCCAAAATCCTCATGTAGATGCCCCCATAACCATGATGTGAACCAATCATCATGATTAGAGACGATCATCATGGTTACCCCATGGAGCTAGATGATCTTATATATGTAAAAATGTCCCAAAATCTCAATCAAACTAGACTCCTTGATGGAAAGGAAGTGTGCCTACTTGGTAAGTTAGTCAACAATCACCCATATATCATTGTGTTCCCTCACTGTACATGGAATCCCAGTCACAAAATCAATTGATATACCATCCCACTTCCATTCTGGAATCTCTAGGGGTTGATTCAAACCTACCAGAAATTGAGTTTTATCATTTACATGCTAACACATGAGGCATCAAGAGAAAAATTGACAATGATCCGCCTTATTCCATCCCACCAAAACTATCATCAAAGGTCCTTGCACATCTTTTCCACATTCAGATGTACATCCAAGAGAGGCATATGAAACTCACACAACACCTACTCATGAAACATGAATGAAACTACCATATATCCCTATAAAATGATGATGTTCTCCCATCCTTTAGAAAATACATCGGGTGAATCTCCTAAGGATATCTGGTCATGTAAAACCTCACAATCAACATCTTCCAACTGAGAATCTCTCACACACTAAAGAAGTGGTGAAGTCACCATCATCAACTGTATATAAGTTTCACCCCTCACCTCTACTAGGGTAAAATTTAATGATTCTAAATACTATAATGCCTCCCTTAACAAGCGATAATGGGATTTTTGACTAAGGGAAACTGACACCACAATTCCCTTCCTATTAGTGTAGACTATCTCAAAGTTATAGTAGTGTAAGAACTCCAACCAACATATCTATCATAGGTTGAGACCTCTCTAAGTGAATATTTACCTGAGACTCTAATTTTCTGAGTAAAAAATGAAACACTTACCCAGAATATAATGCCACCACACCTTTAAGGCAAAGACTACCACTGCCAACTACAAGTCATGGGTTGAATAATTCTGATCATGGGGTCTCAACTACCTCATCACATAAGCAATCAATATTACATCAAAACACATCTGAGCTCAACTCTTGAGGCATCTCAAAACACCGCATACATGATTCCCTCCTCTAGTAGTCTAAAAATAGGATCACTGGTCAATCACTACCTTAGATCCTAGATTACATAATAACTCTACTCAATCGTGGAAAAAGGTTTACCTTTATACATCAAGGTATTCAAAGGGGATAAAATCATATAAAAGTTTATCAAGAACTTCCAGTAGTGACCTGCCAAACTGAGGAACCTCTGCACCTTCGATGCGCTCTTGGATGGCTCCCAAGTTAGCACTACATCAATATTATCTAGAACCATAGCTGATCAATGATCAGAGATGGAATTCTCTATAAATTGAACTTCTCAAATACAAAACTAACACTTTGAGAGTTTACCATATAGCTGGTGATCCTAGTGTAAGTCTAGGATCATCCTAAAATGATCTACATACTCCTCCTCAGATACAGATTACATGAGAATTTCATCAATAAATATAACTATGAATCGGTCCAAATATGGTCGAAAAATCTAGTTCATAGGTTCCATAAATACAACAGGGGAATTAGTCACACTAAATTCCATCACCAAGAACTCATAATGATTATAGTGACGTTATAATGTCTTCTTCAAGATATCATCCTCCTAAACCCTCAACTAATGGTAGCCATAACTGATATCGATCTTTGAAAACCAACTAAAACCTTTCAAATGGTCAAAAAATGTCATAAATCCTTGGAAAGGGGTACTTTTTATTCATCATTACTTGGTTAGGTTAATTATAATCAATTTAAAGCCTCAATATCTTGTCCAGATTTTTCACAAACACCGAAGATGCTCAGGGGGACACATTGGGTCTGATAAAACATTTCTCTTCAAGGTATTCCAACTACATTCTTAGCTATAAAATATTTTTAGGGGCCATATAATATTCCACATAAGATATTGGTATGGTTTTAGGGTGCAATTCAATGAAAAATTATATCCCCACCTTAAAGGTAATCTCGGATCATCTTCGAGAAACACATCCATATAATCATCCACTATTGTTGGAATCCAGATTCCAAAATATCCCACTACACTAAGGGATAAACTCACCAACTAATGGGTTATAGGGTATAACTTCCTAATCATGAGCCCCATGAACTCATACATAAGATCCCTCTCACCCAAAAGGGATAATCTTGTCTCATCTATATAGAGGCATCTTACTCTCCTGCGATAACAGTCTATCTGGGCACGTGCTACAGACAACCAGTCTATACCTAGGATGACGCCATAAGGTTTCATCTCTATGACCAAGGGGTACCATGAGAAAATATCTCTATTAATCACCAGATTTTATTTTTGTTAGATGTGAGACATAGAATAATCGCTCCATGTAGGAACCTCTAGCCATAACTGATGGGACAAAGACTCAATGGGAAGTTCTAGCTCTCACAAAGGGGGTATTGAAATAAAATAATGACTCATGCCTATTTCTATAAGTATTGGATCTAAAGTAGATAATATAGGGATCGTACCTCGAATCATATCATGTGTAGTTTGATCAAATCCATCCATAGCCTACAGTATCCCATTTCCTTAATCCTAAGCCCTATGATCCTAGCATGGTCTACCTGGTAGTGGTGGTGGGAGTATGTCATAGTTTCATCCTCTACCAGCATCTACCCACTCTAGATCTCAACCTAATCCTCTATCAGCACCACCTCCCTAGGGGCCACTCTAACCATGTCTGGGAGATCCTTGATCATGATGTTTCCTTTTCTTAAGAGTTTCATCCATTTCCCGTCCACCATTAGAAGCATGGAAAGTTATTAAATCACAAAATATATGGTCGCACCTATAACAAGAACAACACCACACCTCTCTAGGATGACTAGATTATCTATGTGAACCATGTGTTATAGATCCATGTGTCTAATTTTGGGAATAAGTATGCCTCCTACATTGATACCCTAACAACCGACACCTGATATCCACTAAAAATGACTTATCCCCATGATTTCCACTATCGGCTCCAATTTCTTAGCATCCCTATACTAGAATTTTTTTCATAACCAAATCCAACTTCATCACTCCATCATAGGTGGGAATGAATAAGGAGACCACACTATCATGGATGTCTCTATGAAGGCCCTTCTCAAACTTCTATTCCTAGAGGTATCCATCTCAAAACATATTGAGAGAATAGAATGTGAGGTTGGTAAACCTTGAGGCATACTCAACAACTGATATATCACCCTGTTGCATCTTAAGAATCTTATGGATTCACATAGATCACAAACTCAAAGGGTAATAATCATAATGGAACAACTTCTAGAAGTATTCCCATGAGAGAATCATTTCATCACGAGTCTAAGTAATCAGAACCCACTAGTTCCTTGTTGATCCATGAAGAAGGAAAGTCTTAATCACAACCATATGATCAGTTGGGGTCCGAATAAGTCAGAAAACTCAAACCACTACCTTGATCCAATCCTCTACTGCCTGAGGGTATGGATCACCATGAAACTTGATCAGTCTCTATCATTGGAACTCATGTAATTCTCTAAGACTATGTGAATCATCATCCTGACCTACCGGAGTTATTGGTTTCCCAACATGCAATTGATCATCCTCCAGTACCACAGGAGGTGGATCAAAACACTTCCTATTGGGTGGAATCACTACTCTACACCCTCCTGGAGGAAAAAAATTATGAATGGGTCTCTAAACTGAGGCCTCATCACTCAACTGGTCATCATCATGACACTTTATTGGTATCCTAGTTGGTTATTTTCATAGAGGCATCCTAAAAGTTAACAAGAAATACCATGATTAGATGAGTATATTTGGGGAGCCGACTCAAGAAGGACATGAAAGTCAAAATTAAAAATCCTATATAATGTATGTACCATTGGTTTCCTAATAACCTATGTATCAACATAACTAGTAGACAAATAGTTAGTTAGGGTCTTGGTGTATGGATACATTGGTTTTCACGCCATCACTGGGTTCCCTAGCATGATATCCAAACTTGAGACACTTAGAAATCATTTTTCCTAAGTTCCCAAACCAATCCTCACAAAATTTACAACTACAAACACTATCCCATGGATAAATATGGTCTTATACAAGTCTGTCATGACCCAAAACACCATGAACCTACCTGGGTTGATAGTAAGTCAAGGGTGATACCCTAATTCCACCTCCAATAAGCTAGGGGTTGGAGATAAGTGTCGAGTGGGAATTTAACTGAAATGTGAGTCTTTATCCTAAATTAACTATATGCATACACAAAACCAGCTCCATGCAATAGTGTATAGATATAATAAAATACTAAAACATCTCAGGTGTAACCAATGCATGCAACAACCTCTAGGAAAAACATGAGAGTGAAACAAGGTAATATAATAGATATAAAAGGGAAAATATATGCCCAATAAAAAATTAGGTACCAACCTAGAAATTACTAAAAATAGAGAAATGAACAAGATCCCCACTCTTAATCTCTAAGTCTAGCCACCGAACATGGTCAGCACCTCCAATTACCACTATGTTCCTCTAATCCTAGGTCCACTGAAGTCACCGTCGATATATTTTTCATCTACATAAGACATTACATGTGTGGGAATATACCATGAAGAGGTGAGTATATACATACCCAGTATGATGACTCAAAAATCAAGAGGGAATTAATATAATAAGACAGTCAGTTGAACCCATCAGGAAAGAGGATAAAGGAACCCAATAATAGATATGCTCAAAAAGAAAACCAAGTGAAGATAGAAAGTGGATCTCAATCTTCACAACAAGATAATAATTATGATGAGTCTACCTAAAACTCAAAAGGTCTCATATCTGATGTCAAACACCATGTGAAAGCTCATAGGAATCAGTGTGGAGGGCCTAAGGATGAACCCTAGTTGTGTTCCATCATTTCACTCGGCATGTAAAAATAAAAGTATATTGCATATAAATAGGGTCACAGATCATGTGACCTTGCCCGATTTCCTAGGTGTTTCCTCCCTTGGAAATGTCTTGTCTAGCCATGTGTTTCCACATAGTATGTACCTATAGATAAACAATGTGTATATCCACCTAGAGTTTTGGGCATGTGGTCTTGGCACATAGCTTGGGTAGCTATGTGCTTACACATGGTGTGTCCCAATGGTTATGTGGTGTGTTTGTCCACCAGGGGCATTGGGAATATTCCACCGAAACAAGAATTGGATTCTCGGGCAGGGTCACATGATGTGTGGACCTGGACACATGGCATGTGATATTTTACTCGGTCATAAACCCTATCCATCTTGAGAACCTATGATACACAGTGTGTCTTCCTCTATAATACATGGCATCTAGTCACATTTTTAACAGATAATGAATCCTACCTTTATGTGGATATTGGATCCATAAATTATTCTACCACCCACACTGTTTGAAAATCCTGAATCCACTAAAAATGAAGGGGGAACCCCTAATCATCAATTTCTAGCCTTCAGTGGCCAGAAATCAGAACTCCAATATCCCGTGTGGTACCCATCACTCCTACCATTCTCATTATAGGGTCCTGAACCATGATTCCATAACCCTAATACCATAACACATCTCAATCTATTTTCAAAACACTTACCCCTATGTTGTTAACACATCCACTAAAAATCTAGGATTCGATCGCACTCGAATCTAGTATGGTAATTTTGAATCATGACCTCATGGGACAATGATGAAGAACATAAAGAATGGTGGTGGGAAAAACACAAGAATGGAGTGAGATAATCATTGGTCAGTGTGATCCTAACCAAATATAATAATTCATGGAAACCAAGAGGTTGGAAATTGGGTTCAACAAATATAAAATTTTAGGTTTAATAACACCAAATAAAAACCAGGCTCATCATAGGAATGAGGATTTCCGAAAACAAAAATAGATATGAAATCCATGCTTGAAAATTAATCCAAAGGGTATAAATCCAAAAAAATATGATCCCTACCTAAATAAAAGATCAATATCTAGTGAGGAACATGTATTCTAGTGAAGAAGGTGAAGATCCCATTTTGTGTGTGTTTTCACCTCATAATTCTCCTAGATCATTTTCATCAATCAATGTTCTCGGGTCATCAATACAAATGAGGCTCTCCTCCTCCTCCTCACTAATCTCACAATGTTATGTATTTAACCCTAGGTATTTGTTGTAATGAAAAATATATATAGGGAATTAGTTTTTAGTTCATTAAGTAAATTAAATAAATAAATTATTTAATTTTACTTAACACACCCACCAACAACTTCCCTCAACTGAACATTCAAAGATGACCAACTTTATTTCACGTCGGGAGTAAACCCCATGTTCTAAAAACAACCATGGTATTATATTTTTCATATAAGGTCCTTATCAATGGGGAAACCATTTATTTTAAAAATATTTTTAGACATTCTTTAATATATATTAATATTTTTAATATATTAATTTTGGGTTCTAATGACACCCAAAACATGGTGCCGACTCCGAGGGAAAATCCAATGATATAAATAAAAATATTAAAAGGATCAAACTATAGAAACCATAGTCATTATAATTATTAAAGTTAAAAATTATCTAAATAAGTAAATTTTATTTTTTCTATACTCTATAATGCCTTAATATCATAAAGTTAAATGGAACCATTTAAGTTCACCATGGTCAGAGAAACCGCCTAAGTGAGTTAATAGTATAACAATAATAATTAAACACTATGAATTGTTTATATTTTTAATACTATTTGAATATTACAAAAAAAATAACTATTTTAATAACATGAACATTATTTCATCACACTTTTTATGTTATGAAACAATTTCATAAATAACTTCCATAATTATCTACAAGTGATGCGACCTTGGAACCATAATGCAAATGACCTTGGGATAGTAGAAATAGAAACAATATCTCAATTAAATAACTCTAAACTAACATAAATTCATGATAATAAATCAAATATATTTTAATAAGGTTCTAAATAATTTATTTAATAAATATAAATTGGATATTATGTATGTTAACTAAAAGTGTAGAGTGAATCTAGACTTGAGGTTAGAGAACTCTCTGAACCACCCTCTTTTCTTCAGGTTGTGCCTTTTTCTATATACCTCACTTTTTATCTCTATTTAATGTTATTTAATTATTATAAAAAATTATATATATCTCTTACATATATACCTATCTTATTATCCCTTTCTTTTTTGAGGATATACATACCGTACGTTCGTTTCTCAATACCTTTAAGGGGAACATTTTTGTTCTTTAATCCATTCATGAAACAATATCTTGAAGTCTTTTACTCATTCATGATTTCATATAATAAAACTATTTTATGGTTAAACATTTTGGTTGACCTCTAGTTTCAAATAAAATTCCATATTCTTTCCTTCTTTAAAAGTCTTATTGATTCCTTAAAAACACCATTTTAAAAGTTTTATCTTTATACCCAATTCTCTAGATTTTTTCTTGAATTTTTTAAAATTAACTCTATATTTGATACCTATGATTATTAATTAAAATGTTAATGTCTAAAATATTTAATTAATTTTTCTCTTTGTAATCTTTTTTTAAACGTCCTTTGAATATGCTTTGAGGTGAGATTATGTAACTCATTACTTTCCATGGGTATTTATTATGTTTATGCCTTGTGTTTGATTCTCATATGTAGCACACATGTACATGTTATGATGGGTGCAACTAGATAGATCTCAAATGCATTGGGTTGTGTTTATATCTCATAATATTATATGTATGGGATTAGGGAGTAAATCTAATCCATTATAGGACTTTATCCACCATGATATGGGATCTCGTCTGTGAGCCTTTACTTATACTTATGATGTCATGTGTTATGATGTTACCATATTCATATGATTCCATGATCTTATGATTCCATATTCTTTATGTCATGATTCCATATGATTATTCATGAGCCTTACCTTTTATGATATCATGTTATGTTATTTAACTCCTATTTTATGCTTCATTATCACATTCATTCCCTTACTGGGATTTATAGTTTACTCTTTTTATTTATGTATTCCCTATGTTATCCAATGATTTTTTTAGAAGCTAAAAGGGAATTGGGATTACATTATGGAGAATAAAATAAATATATTTTATTCTTTTAGTTTTATGTTGATGTATTATGAATAGAGTCTTCTAAATACATTAGGCCTCTGGATTATGGGTTTGTGTTTGTTGAATATCTATGTTAAAAATCATGTAATAAAATGTGTGAGAGTCTTGGGTCACTATAAATAATTTCACTTATATTGTTCTTGATATAAATCCTATAAATTTTTTTGGTAGAGATAAATCTCTAGGAATGAGAGGAGAAGTTTTCTACACAACAAAATTCCAACACGCTCACAAATGACATAATAGGGTATATATATAGCCAATGATAGGGTTTAATATTAATTAATTACATAGAGGACCTTAATCATATATTAATCCCATAATATACCTTGTGTCATGTGAAATATTATTATTATTATTTTATCTCATGTTGTGTGCTAACTCACACAGTGATAAATATTATTTTATAGTATGGTAAATAAATATTTATCACTGGATCCAAAAATCAGTCCACTCATCCTCTAAAACATTTATTGAAATCTTGAATAAAAATTTTAAATAAATTTTATCCATTTAATAGATATATAAATATTTATAATATTCATGATCTTTTGAAAAAATATTTATTTTAATATTTTTCGACCAATAAATTTTGAATAAATTTTATTCCTCAGTCTAGAGAATAATATTTATTCACTTAATAAAACAAAGTAGAATTTAATTGAGATCAACAAAAACATTATGTGTGTGGACTTATAGGATTATTAATCCATGGAATCATGCAAGTTATCCTAAAGTAAAATACCAACATCTAGAAACATGAAAAGGTATTGGATAGAAATAAGTTTTTTACAAACCATGTCGTGACAATCTAATTAAAACAGGGGAAATTGGAATTTTTATATTAAGTAGATTTGATGGGAAATGTTAATTTATCCTATCATGATATCTCAAATGATTTTTTGACCACTTTGTTTGTCCCAAAATAGGGTGTTTACCATAGGATAGGATTTTGGTGGAATTCTAATTCATTCGAATTTTAGACAAATATTTAATATTTAATTAATTAAATATTATTTAATCATGCTTGTTTATTTGTTGATATATTATGTTTGGAGTGTCGGATCTAAATTTTGAATTCATTTTTGATTCCATAATAGTGTTTTTTCTTAGGTTAGGCATAACCTCATGTCGGATGTTGAGTCTGATTCAGGCCCTCGTTTCTTCTCTATCTTCTTTTTCCTTTTTCTTTTCTTTTTTATTTCTATTATCATTTTATTTTTTTCTATTTTCCTCCCCTGTTGTGTTGAGTACTCCCCCATGGTTATTACTTTATCCAAGATAAAGTATAGGGAGATTAGAGAGAGAGAAGAGGGGGATATGGACAAGAAGGCACCGCTGTGAAGCTCCGGTCGCGCCGGTTCATCATGTACACTACTGGAAAATGGGTATATACCCACGGTTTTGTGAAAAACTGTGGGTATAGGTCCCCCCTATACCCACGGTTTCCCAAAACCGTGGGTATAGGTCCCCTATACTAACAGTTCTTGGAAAAAACGTTGGTATAGGTTTTTTTTGAAGACCTATACCCACGGTTTTTCCAAAACCATGGGTATAGGTGTTGTTCTATAGACCTATACCCACGGTTTTTGAAAATCGTGGTCATAGAAGTTATTTTTTCAAAGACCTATACCCACGGTTTTTAAAAACCATGGGTATAGCTTTCCCACGTTATGGAGGGAACAAAAAAATTCCGTGGGACAGAAAAAAAAATTGGTGGGAAGACGATCTTGAATAAAATAATTATAAGGATATAAATATTAAATCATATAAATTCGTTAGGTTGGTTGGTTTAAATCTTCGGGTTGCATGAGGAAGTGCAGTGATCGAATCCCGCTACTTCATTTTTTTCAAATATATGAGTAATATTAATATAAGTAAAGGGACGTATATATATAAACGAATAATATTCTTAGGTTAGTTGGTCAGTCCGTATACGCCTTCCACACAGGTCGTGTGTTCGAAACCCATGATTCCTTTTTTTAATATTATAGGAGTTATATTAATATATTAAAATAAAAGTATCTATATATACCAATAGCACTATTAGCTCAGTTGGTCAGCCGTGTGTGCATGATGCGTGAGGTGCGAGTTCAAATCTTCCCAGACTCAATTTTTTATCATGTTTTACCTACGGTTTGAAAACCATAAAAACAGCCTTGTGCCACGCTGTTCAATTACTGTGCCCACGGTTTAGTAAACCGTGGGTATAGGTGAGGACCTCTATTGTGACGCCTTTCCAGCCCACGGTTCCCAAAACCATGGGTATAGGTTATACCCACAGTTTTGGGGGCTATACCCATGAATGGACTCCCGACTTAAGCCCACAAAACACCCTCCCAGAAGGGAAAAATCAATAAACACCTCACCCACAAGGGAATTTCTCAGAAAAGTTCCCTAATACCTATATAAAACTCTACTCAATGTAACCCAATCATATCTGACATCCAATGATGTCAAACATCCTCAAAGGATCATATCGGAATGTGGATCATATTGAAGCTTTAGTAATTTCTACCTGAAGGTAGGCCCTTTTTAACTTTTTTACTATATATCCTCGTATATTAGTTTTTTTTAAGTTTTAATCTTGTTTTTTGGTTGTTGGGGACCCTTAGAGGGTCAATCTGGTGGTTTTGTGAAAATCGGGGGGTTTTAGGATGTCCTGAGGCATTTCTAGTTGGGAAATATCGATCACACAACATGTAGTTTTATGAAAACATTCCTTGTGTTATTCCTATTTATGGAATATGAAGTTTTATAAGTACACATCGTGTACTTTAAGTACAATTTGTGTAATTTAATTACACGTCATGTGATAGTACTTGGTCATGTACTTGGTCATGTGGTCATGTACATGGGAAGGTGGAGTTTGGGAAGTACATGTCATGTACTCTGGGTACACCCCATGTAGTAGTAAATGGCCATGTGTCCATGTACTTGAGAAAACACCTTTTGTAATAGTACACGGCCAGGATCAACTTTGAGAGTACATGTTGTGTACTCGGAAGTACATGTTGTGTATATTTATAGCAAAGGATTTTTCAGTGCCTTTATGCCCCAGAGACAGAATTGGAATTATAAGTAATACATTGTGAGTTTTTCCTTTCTAGATCACAGTGGTGGAATCCTTTCATCATTTAGAGGTTTTCTGGATGGTTTTTTGGATTTTTTAGTTTTATGGGAGGATTCCTTTGAGGTTGTGGTTTTAGAATCCCTCTGGGGGATGGGTTGTGTGCTATGAGGCCCATGTGAGGGTGTGAACTCGTTTATCACTTTGTCTTGAGGATTCTATTTGATTTTTATTGAGGTTATTTGGATAGATCTATGGAGTCGAGGTTTAGTTTTTTCTTAGAAGAGATTATTAGTTTGATAATTTGAGGTTTAGGCCCAGTTGTCTGGGGTTGGGACCGATATGATCCTTTGAGGATGTTCGACATCATTGGATGTCAGGTATGATTGGGTTACATTGAGTAGAGTTTAATATATGTATGAGAGACCTTTTATGAGGAATTCCCTTATGGGTGAGGTGTTTCTTGAGGTTTCCCTTCTGAGAGGGTGTTTTGTGGGCTTAAGTCGGGAGTCCAGTCATGGTTCCTTTGAGCGGGCTTATCCCGATGTATGGTTTTTCTGTAGGATCCCCTTAGGGTTTCCATTCTAGATTTTGGTTTGTTGGATAATCCCCTTTTTAGGGTATCCTATTGTTTTGAGGGTTTGGAAACCATGTTGGACACCCTGTGTTTGGTAAGGCCCATGAGATGGTCAGTGCTGGTTTTAGGGATTTTGGTTGGAGGGTGTGGTTGTTAGTCAACCTTGGTGTTTGATCTATGGTTTAGAGGTTTTAGGATTTTCTTATTTAGTACTTATATGAGAGGATACCTTTTGGATATTATTGAACTGTTTATTTTCCATGATATTGATTCGGTTTCTCTCCTCTTCTGGTTGGTTAGTTGTTGTGAGGCAAAGCTAAAGAGCTAATAGATAGTCTAGATGGGTGAAACTGCCTTAGCTCTACTGTTATCCAAGAGATAGGTTTAGTGGACCATGGAGGATATTTCACTCTTGGGGCCTGGTTTATGGGTTTATTTATATTTAGGTATCCCAGTGATGTGTTGACAGATTCATTCACCCAGTTAGTTCTGTAGGACTTTTGGGCATGGTAGTGTACCCCGAGGTCAACAGGGAGTCCCTAATGTCAGTTCAGATCATACCATTGGATTCCTAGTGCTTGGTAGATGCACTTGGTGTTTTGAAAACTAGTATTATATCCTAGGGTTTGTCCTATGTACCTATCCTCATGTTGGACTTTGGAGATCCTTCTTGATCAGGCAGACGCACTTGATGTTGGGGCTACATGGGCCATGTTTTGCAATTCCTCTTATTGGGGCCAGAGTGAGGATAGATTTACCTGTGGGTGTCAGTATAGAATCTAAGGTTTTCTATTTTCCTTTTTTTATCCATTTTTATTTATTTTATATCTTTTTTTACCTTTTATTTTTGTAGTCAGGTTCGGCTAGGATATACATGATGCGTGTTTCATGCACATATTATGATAGTGGATAGTAGGACCACAATTGGTGGTTGCCTAATAATATTTGTTTCTCACCCCCTATACATGAACCATGGTAAATTTTTAGACCTTATGTCTGATTTTAGGTTGATCATGATGCAGTATATTGGTCAGAGGCCCGATATTGCATGTTCGAGCAGAGCTGCTCGTATAGAGTCTGAGGTTTGTGCTGAAGTTGTTCAGCCATCATGGAGACATGGTATGTTTCTTGGATCAGAGTAACAATATATCCTTTTGTATTTATTTTTCTTTATTTTATTTTGTATTTGGTTAGACCAGTGGGTAATCATTATCAAAAAAAATTTCCTTGAGTCTGTATGTATCATTTCATTTATTATGGTTATTTCAGTTATTTATTAATTTTTTCACACCGATGTTCATGGATTCTTGCATGTTTAGTTTATTTCCAATGTTATTTCACTCTGATATGAGGTAATAGTCTCCTCACTATATACTTTTTTTCCCTCACCACTAATCAGCAGCCTCTAGAGTATGAGGAGGTGTGCTTGAGTTGCAAGACGAATCGGGTGACGGGTTGGGTCGACCTAAGCCAGTTCGCGACAAAAATGGTATGAGATCAATTATTTCTATTTGTATTACTATTTGAGGAGTTGGTAGATATGATATATAGGAATGTTTCAAGGCTTTTGATGGATGTTGGTCGGGTGCAACATGAACACTTATTTTTATAGTAATTCCAAGTTACAAAGGTTGTGGGATTGTTATTCTTTATTTTCACTATTACAGTTTTGTGATTTTCACATTGAGTGATCCATTTGAATTTGTTGGTTTTCATGGTATATGAGTTTTTGTATCTTGTATTGATGGAAAGTGGCCTATTTTCATGCATCATTCTAGTAACAAAGGATGCATATTCTTGTCTTTGTGAGTTTTACTATCGATATAGGTTCATTTGTTTAAATTCTCAGTAATTGATTATACAGTGTTTTCTTATATAAATACTTGTTGTAATTCTACTCAAATGAACTATAGGTTTCTTCCATCTGATGACTAGTCATGTTGATCATTTTTTTTGGTGTTATATGGTAGTGGATATGCATTCCCTTTATCAAGGGATTCATGGAATCCATTCTGGGTTGGTGCGAGCTTTGGGATGCCCTACTGTTGTTGGTGGTAGTTGGCTCAATCAAGGAAAGGATGCCTAAGAGATGTTTGGATCAGGATCATATTACCCTAAGGTTTTAGTGGCCCTGAGAAGTTATATGGTGAGGTTGAGGATTCCTTGGGATTATGTGGTGGAGTGATGGGAGTGATTTTGGTTTCTTGGTTGTGTGGTTGGATTCATGGTTTTGTGGCTAGTTGAGAGGGAAGGTTTGGTTGGTGTTTGGACCTATTGGTTCTGGTTTCGCTTTGGGTAGTGGGGTGGGAGTGTGGTTTGACGCTCATAGTTTTGGATCGACATCATATGTAGGGTGGTCATATTGTTGGATCTTGGCATGAGGGATATTCCTTGTTTCAGAAGAGGGGTGTTGAGGGTGATCTGATTTTTTGGGATTGGCCTGTGTGAGGAGCATGGTCAATGGGTTTAGGCATGTTAGCCTAGGTTCGTTAGGTCATGGATCATTTGATCATGAAATTTTGTGAGAGTTCCTTCATGGATCGTGCTACCTTGAAAAGGGGAGTGGTGTTTCTATTGATTTTTGGAATAAATACTTGTTTTTAAGGCATGTATGCACTGGTTTGGTGAACTACTAGTTATGCCATGTGAGTTTTTTTAGAGTCTTTTTGGTCATGAGAAATCATTATGGTGTGGAGTGCACCATATATCGTCATGGGTTTTGGTTCTTGTTTAAATGGGTTCGTTGAGTGTGGGGTTATCGTTCCTAGTGTGTCGGGAATGGGAAATGGTTGGTTTTCCATGTTGGCGCTCTGGTGTGAGTAGTTTGGTCATGTATTTCTACTACATTTGGTAGTGGAAGGAGTACGGTCCATGTAGTTTGGTGCTTGGTTGAGGGGAAAAGATAAGGACACTCCCATAGTGGGGAGCATCAGATTGGTTGCGGTTGAATGTCCCTCGTTTTGGGGGTGTTGTCAGTGTTGTGAGATTGGTTGGTGGATGGTTGTTATTGTGTTGGGATCACTAGTGTTTGGGGTGAATATTGGTAGTTGGTTAACCATCGATACTTCTTGGGGAGAGAGAAGTTTTTATGGTGGGAATCTTGTCACGAACTAGATTATGGCGGTTTAAGTAAAATAGGAGAATTTAAATTTTTACTCTCTAGTGGATTTAAAGGGGTAAAATGGTAATTTATCTTTTCAGGAGATCTTAGATAATTTTTATGACCACTCATTTGATCCCGTAATAGTTTTTTTACCCTAGGAAATGGGTTTGGTGGAATTCTAAGTTGTTTGAATTTTGGAAAAATATTTAATATTTAATTAATTAAATATTATTTACCCATGCATGTTCAATCAGTGATATATTCTAATCAGAGTGTTGGATTTTAATTCCAACGTTGTTGTTGAATATGGAATGAGTAATTTTCCTAGGTGTGTCATTACCTTATGTCTAGCATCAGGTTTGGGTCAGAACCCTATTCTTCTCTCTCTTCTTTTTCTTTTTTCTTTTCTTTTTTCTTTATTTTATCATTTTATTCTTTTTTCTCTTTTCCTCCCCTACTATTTCAAGTCCCCCCCTTGGAATCCATTCATCTAAGATAAATTATAGGGAGAGGATAGGGGGAGAAGATAAATAGGGGGAGAAGGAGGAACCGCTACGAAGCTTGAGTTGCGTCAGTTCGTCGTGCGGGTGCTGCAAAACACGGATCAAATAGAATCTTTGGATATTTACACCTAAAGGTAGTCCCTTTTTTATTTTTTCACCATATATCCTCTTATATTAGTTTTTTATTTTTAATCTTTTTTGGGGTTGTTGGGGACCCATATAGGGTTGATCTAGTGGTTTTCAAGAAAATTGGGGGGGTTTGAGAAGTCCAGAGTGTTTTTTGTTTGGGAAATCCTAATCACACAACATGTGGTTTGATAAACACATACCATGTGTTCTTCCTGTTATGGTAAGATAAAGTTTTAGAAGTACACATTGTGCAGTAGTACCTAGCCATGTACCTAGTCATGTGGTTGTGTACATGGGAAGGAAGAGTATGGGAAGTACACACCATGTACTCTGGGTGCACCCTATGTAGTAATAAAGGTCCATGTGGACATGCACTCAGGCATACACCCTGTGTAGTGGTACATGACCAGACCCCATGTCTTCTCTGGCCATGTATATGTACATGGTTAGGATTATATTTAAGATTAAACATTGTGTACTCATAAGTACATGTTTTATAATTTTCCAAAAAAGGTTTTTTGGGTGTCTTTGTGCCCCAAAGTCAGAATTGGACTTCTGAGTAGTCCATTCTAAGTTTTTTCATCTAGATCGCAGTGGTGGAATACTTTCGGCATTTTAAGGCCTTCTGGAAGGTGTTTTGGAATTTTTGAATTTTTTTCTTGGAGGATTCATTTGATTTTATGGATTTAGAATTATTCCAAGGACTTGATTGTGTGTTTTGAGGCCCATGTGAGGGTTTTAACTCATTGATCACCTTATCTTGAGGATGATAGGTGAGTTTTCTTGAGGTTCTTTGGAAAAATCCTGGGATTTATAATTGAGTGCCTTCTTAGACGGGATGATTAGTTCAGTCATTCAAAGTTTAGTTATAGTTTATTAGGGTTGTTATTGGTAGGATACTTAGAGGCTTCTCAACATTATTGGATGTAAGGTACGGCTAGGTGCCATTGAGCAAAGTTTGAGATAAGTCTGAGGGACCTTATAACACCCTAAGTTTTTATGATATTTTTTTGAATAAATTAAATTTATTTGATGGATTTCATTGAAATATATTATAAATTAATCATGTGTTATATTCTAAACAAATTTAATCTTGTTCTACATGCAACATCGACTTATCTTGTGTTACACACGACACTGAGTTTTAACAAAATAGTGATATATGATTAATATAGTTATTTAAAACCAATTGTTTTAACCTAGTCATTAAAAAAAGTAATATTAATATTAATAAATAATTTTCAAATATAATGGTTTTATATAATGAAAACATATTGTTAATAAAATATATAATTTTGGATAAAGTTTTTATATGTTTTGAAAATATTATTTTCTCAAAAAAAAATTAAGTCTTTTTTTGAACAGTAATAAAATTAATTTTAAACACTTTCAGAAATTTAATTTGATAAAATAAACTTAATTATATAATTCATAATTTAAAAACATCTTAGGGTGAATTTTTTGGATTTTTCTAAAATATTTTATTTTTGGATTAATAGTGAAAAATACTAAATTTTAATTGAAACTGCTTTTTCATTTAATTTATTTATATATTTAAATTATAGTTTAATTTGGTTTTAAAGTATAACTATTTAAATTATAAATCTATTAATATAATTTATCTCATTATAATTAATTTCATATTGAAACTGAATATAGGAACTTTTTAAACTTTTGATCTTTTTCTCTTTAAAAACCCACTTTCTCAACACGTCTGCGGGATTAATTTTAAATTAATTTATACCAATTATGTGAATTGAATTTGGAAAAATGTATTAAATATTTTTAATCAGAAAAATATATAATTTCTAATAAGTCCAAATTAATTTTTTACCATTATTTTTAGTGAAAATAGTTAGAATTAATCACGACGATTAAGAGAAAAACAAGTTACCTAAGGGACTAAACTTTAAACTTAAGGGAGAATATGACCTAGAAACTTGTAAAAAACCTATTATATATATATATATATTCCATATACCCTATTTTATAGAAAATTATTCGTTATATGAGGCACTTTATGTAAAGTATACCTCCTGATAGTGTTTACTTTTTGGTATTTACAAAAATGATACTCCTCCACTATAAAATGGCACTCACCCCTACCCCCCCCCCCCCCCACCCCCCTCACTTATTCACACATATCAAGCCATTTTTCTCATCCAAAACCTACCCAAATAAAATATAAAATTTTATCCCTTCATCCTATAAGACTTAATTTGGGCATAAATCCAACCAAAGAAGTCCTTTGGTGTAAACCAAAAAGAGATGCCCGAAGAAGTGGTAATGTTCATCAACAAATGTTTTTGTTTTATTTATTCCTAAAACTCATTTAATTATTTTTATATCATTATTATATAATAACATAAATATATTTAATATACTAATACATTTTTTTAATGGTACTCGTTACAACTTTACACACTTCCATCAAATGTGAAACGCAATCATCGTTCGTGTGTACAGTGGACTACCACCTTGCGAACTGATGTCATTTTTTATTTCATTACCACCTTTAAAATTCAATAATAATTATGGATTAATTATTTATTTATTATTTTTATTATTTTTATTATGTTATTATGATTCTATAATTTTTATATCACAAATACCTTCATGCTTTCCATTTTGTTGGAATATGATAACGTCGTTCGTGTGTACGGTGGACTACCGCCTCGCGAAGCGATGTTATTCGTTCATGATTTAAATAGAATGTATTAAGATGGTTTTAATAAAAATATGTGATATATATGACATAAAAATGATTCTATAATTATAATATATCATATTTGTTTCTTTTTTTAATCCTACAAGAAAATAAAAATAGCGTTTATACGTACGTACAGCCTATCGTCTCTAAAAACAGAGTATCTCATTTATATTTATATATTTTATAGTTTATTATAAATACATATATAATGAATATATATATTATATTTATAAAAATTTTATCATTTTTTATATGATAAAATCATTATCTAATTAAGAATACCAAGAATAACAAGTCAAAACATATATGAAAAAGAGAGCGGTTATTACCCAAAACGTAACATTAACATTGAATTGTTAATAAATTGGTAATAAAAGGTCATAAGAATATCATAAATGGTGTGATAGAAATAAATATTGTTTTTTAATAGATTTACAATAAACATATATTTATTATACAGGAGGATTTAATGAGTACAACGGAATTCAATATCTAAGGTAATGGATTTTTGTTTCACTTTTTACTTTTGTGAGACAAATGCTATATTCATTACCTATTTATTCTATGTGATGTATATAATGACCATGAATGTAATTAATTATTATTATTCTTAAAAAAATATTTTAATATCCATTTTATGATCTCTCTTTCATGGGTTTTATGGTTAAAATGTTACCAAAGCAGTAAGGGGATTTTGTTTCAATTTTCCTTCTTTGAGACACATGTTATGTTATACACCTATATTCTTTTAAAAGGTGTATATAATACCCCTTTGACATATTATATCATAAATATACTTATTTTAATGATATTTTAAGATTCATTTAATATTATTCCTTCATGGGTATTATGATTCAAAGTTACCAAAGCAGTAAGAGTTTATTTCTATAATCTCATCGTTTATCGATATTTTTTATGATTATGATTCCATTGATGAAATATTATGATACATATCTCAAGTATTATCATGAATTTTATTCTCCTATGGTTATTAATTATATATCTGATTAATGATAACATTTTTCTACTCTTTGGTACTTAAGATAATTAAGAAAATGTTTTTATCAAAATCTGATTATTTCTCTCTTTGGTCGAAAATATAGTTTATTCAAAAACTATGTTTTATAAAAATGTTTTTAAATTATATTTTAAGTTAATTTTAAAGGAAAGGTAGTTTAAAAAAATTATCTTTTAAAAAATTTAAAATCCAAATCTTCCTTTATAAGTTTCCAATGTTATTTTCAATGAAAAATGTTTTCAAAATGTTTTATGATTTAAAAAGAGTTTTTCAAAGTGGAAAGGATATTTTCCTCAATAAATGTTTTAAATGATCTTTCAAAATTATTTTCCATCTAAGATGAAATTTTTTGGTGTTACTCATGCCTTACTAGGGATATTGTCTAAGGTTACCATTAATATTATTTATTTGAATGACTTATGTTTTTATGGCATGATTTTTATGAAACCTATTTCTCTTTCATGGGTCATATTCTTATGAAACTTTCTTATTTTCATGGGGTATTATATGATTAAATTATCATGAAACCTTTATATTTTACATGGGTCAAGATATGATGAACTTTTTATGATGCCCATTTCATTTCATGGGTTATAATATGATAAATGTTTATGATCTTATGGCACACATAAATATAGTTTTTCATTATATGATGGGTGGGACCTATATCTCCCTCCAATGAATTAGGTAAAGATCTATATATCACATGAAATAAACATAGTTGGAATGGGGAGTGAACCCAGTATAGTAATACAGGGCTGGAACAAGGAGTGAACTTGGTATAGTAATATATGGCTAGAATGAGGAGTGAACTAAATATAGTAAAGTACTTTGTCTGCTATAATGGAATTGGCATTGATCCTTAAAAAATATGGAAATTATTTTCTATGATTATGTTTATGCCAAAAATTCCATCTCTTGTGAAAATTTTATGATCTCATGGATCATGTTCTTTGATTCCCTTATGATTAATTTCTTATGAATCACCAATATTTATACCATGACTTGTGAATATGATATTTGATATGTAGGGTATAGTTTTCAAATGTTGTGGTCATGTTATTGTACCCTTATGTTCATTTTATGCTTACATATATCCCTTGTTTTCCCTTATTGAGCATATTATCTCACCCTTTCTTAGGTTTCTTTTCCCTAGTATATGAAGATATGTATTATGTATAATGTATCTAAAAAGAGTTCTAGTTATGAATAACATAGTGGGAGATAATCTGGCTCACTTATGGATCAGTGTTTATGTTTACATGTTTCCAAAGGTGCTAAATTAATATGGTATTTGGGTGTGTGTTTGTATAATGTATTAAATAGTCCATAAAATTGATGTAATGTCTATGTATGAAAATCTAGGGTCTCAATAGTTGGTATCATATCAAAGATTTAGTTAACCTTTGAATACTAGGATAAGAAAATGTTAGTAATATCCCTAAGGAAATATCTATGAGGATAAGTATAAGTATGATTTAAAGTATCAAAAAATATCCTGGAATTTTGGTAAAGGAGAGAGTGAGTGGTTTTCTAGAAATACATCCTTGTCTGGATAATACATGTGGATGTGGATCTGGAATAGATGTATATAGGAGTAACAACCTTTAAAACTTCGTATTGAGATATACTCGATCAGGAACCGGTGCATGACAATAGACCTTTCTGCACATCTAGTTTGACACTCCTAGGGGATATGCTTTAGAAATTCACAAACTATTTACAAACCATCATGAATGATTTAAATTGATGATGACTATGAATGACCTAGTATAAACCTAAGGTTTATATATTAAATAAGGTTTCATAATTTAGACATTATATTGCTAATTTTCATGATTATGTGGTCCCACACTATGATAATTGTTTCTTACTCTATGCTTTTTGGTTTTATTCAATGGTCAGAACCCAAAGGAACAATGTTAACGTTGAGTGCGACAGAAAATGCAATGATTTTCCTCCTGAGAATCCAAATTTCATGGGAGATGGAATGAAAAATCTCATTTATATTCTCACACAGATTTCTCAAGCTATGAATCATGTTGGACATCCAAATTAGAAAAATAGAGAACAACATTATGTTGAGTACTTCATGAGGTAATGTGAACCTTCTTTATGTGGTTCTTTTGATCAATTATTTTTTGAACAATGGATTGATACCACTAAAAATATATTTTCCATTATTCAGTTTTAGAAACATAAAAAAGTCATTTTGGTTGTCTAACATTTGTAAGGTGAAGCAAATTAATGGTGAAATATTATTAAGAATATGAGGAAACAAGATGAAATTGACTCCATGGATTGGGATGAGTTCAAGAACTTATTATTCAATAAGTTCTTTCCTTGTGTTCTTCATATGAATATGGATAAGGAGTTCCTTGAGTTAAATCAAAGGGATTATGAACGTGTTGGTACCTATGAGGCTAATTTTACAATATTATGAGGTATTATTATGGTATTATCAACCAACGTGAAAGTAAGTTTGATCGATTCTTCAGTGGATTAAAACCAAGTCTCTGAAGGGAGTTATCCATAAGATAATTTAGTAGCTATGAAAATACTATGTGTCATGCTATCAAGGTGGAAATAGAGGTTGGAGTTACATATCAATCTCATGGTTTTGACAAGAAAAGGAAGATATAGTTCAAAGGAAAATATAAAAACCATATAGAGGAGAGTATGACCTTACCTTTATGCTAAAAGTGTGAGAAGAAGCATCAAGGAAATTTTCTTTAGGGGACTACTAAATGTTTTAAGTGTGGAAGGGAAGGTCATATGGTAGTGGATTTATGAATAAATTGGAATAAGTTATCTAACAATGTGAATAGATATAAAGATTCATAGAATGACCCCCCCCCCCCCACACACACACACACACTTTAGTGCTTAATGGGTAAGGAGAATGGGAATTATGATAACCAATGCCAAAACCTGAGGGTTGATGACGATGATCAACTTCATCAACCTCTTAAGCTGAGGGACTAGGGGAAATCTCATTATATCGCTCTAGCTAATAAGGGGTTCAATAACAAAGTGGTGAAAGGTACACTTACCATCCAATCTAGAACTAATAATGTCTTATTTGACTTTTGGATCTACCCATTCTTTCATATATAAATAATTTAGTAAGGGTATCAAGATTCTGCCCAAATGGTTAGATATAGAATTTTAAATGAAAACCCCTAATGGTATGATGATTTAATCTCAAGTCTATGATTCCTCTCTGATTTAAATTGGTGGTAATGTGTTTCCTTTAAATATTTTCATTCTTCCTCTAGTTTAATTTTAAGTCATATTAGGAATGTATTGGATTTCTTTGCATGAATCCTACATCAATTGTTGAGGAAGGGAAGTCGTGTTTGAAATTAAAAACCAACCTATGATTTTCTATCAATGTGATGATAAGTACGAGCTTCCGATGGAAATAAAATCCATTATATGGGTCTTAATTTCCATTAAAAATGGTGTTTATCTCATATGGTTAGGGAGAAACTCAACATCGATGATATGCCTTATGTTCAGGAATTTGAGGATGTATTTTCAGAAGAGTTTTCTAGCCTTCCACAAAAATGTGAAGTTGAGTTCTCAATAGAACTCATACCTGGTGCCACACCAATTTTAAACACTCCCAATAGAATTACCCCAAATAAGTTGCATTAATTGAAGAATAAAATACAATATAACTTTGATAATGGATTTATTCAGCCAAGTATGTCACCTTGGGGTGTACCTATTCTTTTTTTTGAAAAAAAATGATTGATCGATGAGACTCTACATTGATTATTAGGAGCTAAATAAGATCAAAATTAAAAGCAAGTATCTCCTTACCTATATTGATTATTTTTCTGATTAGCTATGTAGAGCCCAATAATTTTTTGATATTGACCTTTATTCTGTTTTTCATCAATTGAGGTTTAAGAAGGAAGATATGCCCAATACGACATTTCATACAAGGTATGGAGACTATAAATGTATAGCAATTCTATATAGTCTTATTAATTCCCCTACTATATTCATAGATTTAATGAATAGAGTCTTTAGAGATTACCTTTATTAGTTTGTAGTAGTCTTTATAGATGATATTATAATCTATTCAAAGAGAAAGGAAGAGAATGAAGACTATTTGAGAATTGTACTAAAGTCCCTGAGGAAGTAAAAACTATAAAAAAAATTTAAAAATTGTGAATTTTGGTTTCAAAAGGTTTCATTTTTTAGATCATATAATCTAAAGAGAAGTTATATCAGTAGATTCATCAAAGATGGAGGCTACTGAATGTTGGCTGAGACCAACCTCAATGATTGAGATCTATAGTTTTCTAGGTTTAGCTGGATATTATCAAAGGTTTATAGAGAATTTCTCATGAAAATCTAATCCTTTGACCAAGTTAATTTGGAAGGGAGAAAAGTTCCTCTAGATAGATGAATGTAAGGAAAATTTCAAGGAACTAAATAGAATATTAGTATGCATGCATGCGCTTACATTACCCTATAGTGTAGAAGGGTTTGTAATCTATAGTGATGCATCAAAGAAGGTATTGGGATGTGTTATTATGAATAATAAAATGGTTATATTATATTCCTTATAAAGATTTAATATTCATGAGAAAAATTATCCAACTCATTATTTAGATTTAGTTGTGTTATTTTTTCATTAAAGTTGTAGATGCATTATCTTTACGGAGAAAAGTGTGATATATATACCGATCAAAAAAAATTTAACATATATATTCACATAGAATGAGTTGAACATGCTCCATAGAAGATGTTTATAACTAATTAAGGATTATTACTGCTCAATACATTACCACCTTGGTAAAGAAATCAAGGTGGATGATGCTTTGATGTGAAAGGATTATGCTAGCTTATCCGTGATGAGGATTAAAAAATATCCAGTATTCTAAATTTGCAAAGTATGGATATAAAAATCCTAAAGTAAGGGGAAAATATTATCTTTCTCAATTGAATGTTCAAATATCTATCCAAGTGAATATTAAAGAGGTTCATAAGGAAGATGTAGAGCTTTAAAGGAAGGTTAGAAATGTCCATAGGTTTAACCTTGATCATGATGTAATGATAAGGTTTAGGAATTGTGTATGTGTTTTGTCTATACCAGATTTGAATAAGGATATATTAAAAAAAGATCATGGTAATTTATTCTCTATTAATCTAGGAAGTGTAAAGATGTATATAGATTTGAAATAATACTTTAGGTGGGATTTCATAAAGATAGATAATGCATATTTTGTATCTTGGTGCTTAGTATATCAATAATTTAAGGCTGAAAGACACAATTCTAAGGGGATGTTGCATCCATTACCCATACTAGAATGGAAATGGGAGAACATCACTATAGATTTTGTTATTAGATTCCCCAAAACCTCTAAAGGGAATAATTCTCTATGTGTGGTAGTCAATCAACTTATTAAGTTATCACACTTCATCACTATCAATGAAGACTTCTCTCTGAATCATCTTACCAGGATATAAATTAAGTAATTGGTAAGGTTGCATAGATTAACACATTCCATTGTATTTGATTGAGATCAGAGGTTTACCTTAAAGTTATAGTGAAGTATTTAGCAAGATCTTGATACAGAGTTGAGTTTCAACATTGTATATCATTCTCAAACAGATGGTCAGTCTAAAAGAACAATTCAAACCCTAGAGGATATATTGGGGTCTTGTTCTTTAGATTTCAAGGGTTTTTGGGATCAACACCTTCCACTAGTTGAGTTTTATTACAAAAATAGATTTCACTAAAGAATTCATATGGATCCATATAAAAATATATTTGGGAAGAAATATAGAGATCCAAATTGCTTTAATGAAGTTTGAGAAAGAAATCTATTGGGATCAGAGATCGTTGAATAAATAGTGGAGAAGGTTAGATTCATTCAGTAGCATGTCAAGGAAGGTTAGAGTTGGAATAAAATTTATACTGATAATCATCAATGTGATCTATAATTTGACATTGACAACAAGGTGTTCGAAATAATTTATCCATGGAAGATGGCTATGAGATTTGGGAAGAAATAGAAATTAAACCCTAGGTATATTGGCCCCTTTGAGATTTTTTATCATACTGGGATGGTATCCTATCGCTTGGAACTTCTACCAAACATCTCTCAATTCCATGATGTATTCTATGTATCTATACTAAGGAATTACATACCTAAAACTTCACATGTACTGAACTCAGAGGTCATATTGATGGTGCAAGATCTTTCTTATGAGGAACAACCAGTTGAAATTATGGATTGAACATAGAAATTTCTATAAAACAATATCACTAACCTGGTAAAATTTTTGTGGTGAAACCACAAATTTAATGAAGATACATGGTAAATTTAGGATATTGTGATGTATAATTATCCTCATTTTTTTGTATTAGAATGATGAATTTCGAGGTTAAAATTAATTTTAAGGAGGGTAGAATGTAACTCCCTAAGTTTTTATGAACTTTTTTTGAATAAATTAAATTTATTTGATGGGTTTTTTTGCATGATACACTAATTTAAGATTTTTTTTATATGATACACCAAGTTAATCTTGTGATACATGCAACACTGTCTTAGCTTATGTTACACACGATACTGAGTTTTAATAAAACAATGATATATTATTAATATAGTTATTTAAACTCCTCCATTTTAACCTAGATGTTAAAAATAGTAATATGAAAATTAAAAACTAATTTATAAATATAATGGTTCTATATAATGAAAAAATATTTATAATAAAATACATAATTTTTTATAAAGACTTTATATTTTTTGAAAGTACTATTTTTCTCAAAAAAACTGCTTTTTATGTCTTTTTGTGAACAATAATACAATTAATTTTTGAAAATTTTAGAGATTTAATTTATAGAATAAAATTAATTTTTTAATTCATAGTTTCAAAAAATTATATTATGGTGAATTTTTGGGATTAATTTGAAATATTTCATTTTTGGATGAATAGTGAAAAATACTGAATTTTAATTGAAAAATGCTTTTTCATTTAATTTATTTATATAGTTAAATTAGATTTTAAATTGGTTTTAAAGTGTAATTAGTTAAATTATAAATATATTAATCCAATTTATTTCATTTTAATCAATTTAATATTGAAATTGAATATAAAAACTTTGTAAACTTTTGATCTTTTTTTCTTTAAAACTCCGCTTTCTCGATATTCTGTAGAATTAATTTTAAATTAATTTATACAACTTCTATGAATTGAATTTGGAAAAATATATTAAATTTTTGGAATAAAAATAATTTCTAATTTATAATAATTCAAAATTAAAATTTTACCATAATGATTAGTGAAAATAGTTAAAATTAGTCATGACGATTAAGAGAAAAATGAGTTTACTAAGGGACTAAACTTTAAACTTAAGGGGGAAATGACCTTGAAACTTTTTTGAAACCCATTATCTAGAAATATTTAGACCATATACCATTTTTTATAATAAATGGTTTATTATTGGAGGAACGTGAGGTAAGGTATACCTCCCAATAGTGTTTATTATTTGGTATTTACAAGAATGTCACTCATCCTCCACTATAAAAGGGAACCCAACCCTCATCCCACCCCCCCAACTTATTCACACCTATAAATTCATTGTTATCATTAAAACCCAACCCAAATAAACTAAAAAATTCCCTACCTTTATCCTATAATCCTTCCTTTGGGAAGAAAGCTAACCAAGGAAGTCCTTTGGGGAAAACCAAAATGAGATACTCGAAGAAGAGGTAACATTCATCAACGAATGTTTTTGTTTTATTTCTTACTCAAAACCATTTAATTATTTTTTGTATCATGATTATATAATAACCTTAGTAACTTAAATATAATAATATATTGTTCTGTTAAGGTTACAACCTATAACCTCACATACTTCCATCAAATGGGATACGCAATCATTGTTTGTGTGTACGATAGACTACCACCTCACGAACCGATGTCGTTCATTATTCCATTATCATCTTTTCAGGTTGGGAATAATGATGGATTTATAGTTTATATATGATATTGATTATATTTATGATTTTATATTTATTCTTTAATTATTATATCACACATACCTACATGATTTCCTTTTTATGGGAATATGATAATGTCGTTTATGTGTTCGACAGACTATCGTCTTGCGAAGTGATATGATTTGTTCACGCTTTACATAAAATTTATTAAGGATAGTTTTAATAAACATATGTGATATATATGAAATAAAAAATTATTATTTAATGATAATATATCATATACTTTTATATTTTTTAATCCTCCAATAAAATGAAAACATTGTTCATGCGTACATACAGCCTAAAGTCTCCATGAACGGTGTATCTCATTTTCTATTTCTATATTTTATAGTTTATTATAAATAAATATATAATGAATATATATATGTTATTTATATCATTTTTATCATTCTATAGGTGATGAAATCATTATCTAATTAAGAGGACCTAGAATAACAATTCAAAACATATACAAAAAACAAAGTGGTTTTTACCCGAAAATTAACATTAACATGGAATTGTTAATAAACAAGTAATAAAAGGTCATAAGAAAATAATAGGTTGTATTGTATAAATGAATATGGTTCTATAATATTTTTATAATAAAATTATATTTATTATATAGGATTATTGAATTAGTACAATGGAAGTCAAGACTTAAGGTAAGGGATTTTCATCTCACTTTTTACTTTTCAGAGACACATTCTATATTCACCACCTCTTTATTCTATCCAGTTTATATAATGTTGGTTCCAGTCACAGTATAATTATTGAGGTGGAGGGAGATATATTAAAATTTCTTTTAATAACTATTTCCCAAAACCAAGAGCAAGGATATTTCACATCAAATTTATAATTAATTTATTTTATATCTGAAGAAATAAATACCTAGTCTTAGAAACTTTATTCATTAATGATTTTTGATCATCCAAAACATCCCTTATGGATTTAATTTGTTGTTATTGTGAGGATAAAAGTGTATAATCCCTATTTCAATGATCCATACATGCTCAAATGGTCTCCGAGAAATGACACTTGTTCTCTTGGTGCTAGCGCGGTGAATCAAATGTCTTGTATTGTATGTTCTTGATCGCTCATTCATCAGTCTTGAAGAAATTATCTCTTGGGTTTATCATTCTTGAGAGGGAGAGAGGAGGAGGATTCAAGAGATAATTCATTGTGCATAAAAATTCTCTATTCCCAAACATGGAATTGGTTTTGAATGCTTTACATAATATACATAATCGTCTATTTATCAAGCTGGGATTTGGGTTATAAAATTTAATTGCATAACAGCCATTAAATATAATTATAACCATTAATGAAATCCCATTACACATAATAATGATAATATTATTATTATTTTTTGGTATGCTAACTTTCTCAAAATGGATAAATAATATTTACCGACTCGTTCATCAGTCTTGAATAAATTCTCTCTTGGGTTTCTCATTCTTTAGAGGGAGAGAGGAGGAGGATTCAAGAGAGAATTCATTATGCATAAAAATTCTATATTCCCAAACATGGAATTGGTTTTGAATGCTTTACACAATAGACATAATCGTCTATTTATCGAGCTGGGATTTGGGTTACAAAATTTAATTTCGTAACAGCCATTAAATATAATTATAACCATTAATGAAATCCCATTACACATAATAGTGATAATATTATTATTATTTTTTGGTGCGCTAACTTGCTCAAAATGAATAAATAATATTTACCGACTCATAAATAATTATTTTATCATCAGACATAGTTTTGGTCCATTCGAACTCATCTTTAATTTATTGAACACATGAATAAATATTTTATTCTCCTAAACCAATATTGTATTCACAAACTAGTAAATAAATATTTAGTAAATATTTAATAAAATAAATAAATGTATTTTATTCACAATCCGATGAATAAATATTTATTTAATTTATGAGATCAATATAACTTGAATAAAATTATTCCTAAATCTTGAGAATAATATTTATTCCATTAATTAAATTCAAATGGAATTTAATTATGACCAACAGAAACACTTAGTGTGTGAACCTCTAGGATTCTTTCTCGTTGTCATTTGATGGGCTTTCTTAAAGTCCAAAATTACTATCTAGCAGTGGGTCAAGGCACCAAAGAGAAAGAAATTAAAGTTTTAATGATGAAAACTACATACAAATACTCATTGTGTAATATAATCCCTTTATCACAATATCTCATCAAGTAGGTTGCATGATGGTGTCATCAACCTATATGCTCGATACTTTATTCTTTGACTATATGAAATAAACTCATCATTACATTATGTCCATGGAATTTAGGGTGATGGTTATATTTAAATAAAAGAGTTGAGATATCAACTTCCATAAATATGGAAGTGAAAAATCATTCTGTGAATTTTCTATTAATAACATATCTTTCTTAACGCACCCAACATACCCTAATTGACACTAATATATGGTGTGACAGTTTTCATCAACAAATCTAAGTGTGTGAGTCATGAAATGCATTAATAATAATCTTAAAGTCTAAGGACCATTACACATACTTGTAGATAGAAATATCTGATGACACCAAAACATGGGGAATTCTTACTAGTGGTTCTGTTCTCATAATATCTCATCTTAGATATTACCAAGTGTGAAATTTATGAGAAAAAGTCTCATCTACTTAGGAGTACTCACACCTAATAGTCTATATATGAAGAGAACTAGTTTTCACCTTGTAATACTTTGAAATATTTCTATATATGTTTCCAGAGTTGGGCATTGAGACGGCGTGCAATTCCGTGACTCGGTGTGCCCAGAATTAATTTTTATAAAAATATTAAGTATATTTAATACTATGCATGTGACAGAAATGGGATATATCTCAAACAGTAGATCAAATTAGAAATATGAGGCCATGTTTGAGTATAGAGTGTGGTGTTTACCCTAGGCGGGACATAACTTTTGTCTTTACAGGTATTCTATAGAAAAATCCACAGAGGGTGTTTTCATAAATAAAATAATTAAAATTAATTATTTTATCTCAAATGCCTAATCAAATAACTTTTGAATGGGAAATCGGATTAGAAATTTGAGACCACCATCGAGTTCAGGATGGGATTTTTTACCTAAGCGTGACATAAAATGAGAGGGTGCAGGAGTTTCGGATTCCACACCCATGGGCAGTTTCTTATAAATAGAAGCTTAAGAGTTCAGGATTAGGGTTAAACCTAATTATCTCTCCCTCCCTCTCTCCTCCAATACCTCACTCTAGATTTAATCCTTAGTTATTTGATAGATCAAGGAGGAGTCTCTGATGAAACATTGGTGGATATAAGTGGGAATGTTTCGAATGTGTCGGTAGTGATAAACGGATCAATCGAGGTAGGATTTCTTCCACTTTTGTGTTCTGATTGAAGTTTTTCTTGTAAATTCATTATTGCTCATTTTTTTCATTGTTTACTTTATCAATTGTCGATGGATGCACTAACATGGCCATTGATCCATGTTTGAAGACAATAAATTTATCCTAAATCTATTCGTTCTTGGCAGTTATATACTTTTGGACGCATCAACCCACCGACGGATTATCGAGCAGAGGCTATCATTATGAAGATCTCATCGTAAGGATTGCCGATATGGTTTCATATTCAAGTTCAGGATTCTAGAGGAAGTATAGTGGTCTGTAGAAGGGACCACCAGAGATCTGTTGGTGGTGGCTCACAACGGCGCCGTAGTGACTGCGGGTTCAGGCGGCGGTGGCCAGGCATGCGAGGAGTTGTAGCTGGTGGGCGGCGGCATGGGGTGGTGGTGTGCGGAGGCAGCCAGTGTAGTGGGGTGCGGCTGGAATGCGGCAGGCTGGAGGTGGCATGGTCAAGGTGGTTGTCCAGTGTGGTTTGGTGGTGATGGGCGGTAGTTTAGGGTTCTAGAGGCTTGAAACTCGTGTAGAGGAAGAAGAGGATATAGGGAAAAAAATAATAAAATAAATAATAATAATAAAATTAAAAGTGGAATAATTGGATGGTGGGGAACTTTTTTTCACCATGAAAGGAGGGGGAAGGACTTCACCATGTCCTCACCTTGGAATGAGGGTTGATTAAAATAATAATAATAATAATAATAATAATAATAAAAATTATTATTATTATTAAAATGATATTTCAGTTATAGATTTTAACTGAGACGTCTGATTGACATGTTGTTAGCGGCCTTGTGACCCTGAATTCAATGTGGTATTCCTAAGACCAATGTTAAGTACCATTCACTGACTCATGGAGTGGTTCAATAAAGCACCGTAAAAATAAAAATAAAAATTTTATTATTATTATTTTCTAACATTGATTCGAACGTAACACCTACATGTAGCATCTGATTAACATGCCATTTGTGGCAATGTGACCCTTGCTTCGAGGCGGGCCATTTAAGGACAGTTTGATAACTCTATGTTTTGGGCTCGAGGCTCGGTGGCACGAAACGTTCAATTAAAATAATAATAATAATATAATAATTATTATTTGGTGATTATTGTATTAGATGTATCTCTAGAATACTATGTCTTATTGACATGCTGTCAATAGAGTTACAGCACTATAATTGAGGTAGAAATTTTAAAACTGATTTAAAGTGCTTAAACTGAAATCAAGGCATGGGACCCATAAGGCCTGGTTTGTGCGTTTACGGTGAAATGTCACTTTTTCACAGGGTATCAGTTTAGAACAAATTTATATTCAATCCCATGTGTTTTTTCATAATAATCGCAATGTTGTGATCCATTTGAAATGTTTTTAGATTGAGGCACAGGCCCCATGAAGCACCATTTGTGTACGATGCTGAGAGATGCAGCTTCTTCACCAAGAGTCTGTTTTGGGAAAATGAATAGTTGATCCTGTGTATTGTTTCACAAGGACCATGACTGTGTGATATTTTTGGATTTTTGGAGCCATTTAAGGAGATATGTCAGTGAAATGACGTTTTAGTATTTCGGACTAGGGACGGGCATTGTATGCTCGTTAGCCTTTTGAACCAAAGGTGTCAAGTACTCCAGGAGTACATGAGCGCTTCTAGGGGTAATCATATTTTTTTTAGCACCCAAGTATGTCTAGGTACACGGACAGACGAAGAGGCGGGTTCACATGTATTGTGGGACCCACGTGCTCTATATACCACATTATGAATCTGCTACATCTCATATCTCTTTATTTTAGACTCATATTTTGGCCTGTAAGTAGCCTATCCTAAGTGTTTTTTCATGTAGAATGTGATGATGACATCAGTAATTTATTTCAAGGTACTATGCGAGATGTTCTAAGAACGACGCTTATCAAAGGCGATGCTCGATGACGGAAATGATTAGAGTGGAATTTCCCCTTAGTATAAACATGGGTCCTCTACAGTTACTTCCAAGTGGAATCCCCCTAACACACTAGGGTGTGGATACTCGATGATCTAGAGTGGAATCCCCCATCGTCATGGGTGTGGGTCCTCTATAGTTACTTCTTAGTGGAATCCCCCTAACTCACTAGGGTGTGGATCATCGATGATCTAGAGTGGAATCCCCCATCAGCATGGGAATGGGTCCTCTATAGTTACTTTCGAGTGGAATCTACCTGAAACACTGGGATACAGATCCTCGAATTCAATTTTACACCATACAACTTTGCGGATTAGTGGCGAGACATGCTTTAACATTACATTTGACTCATGAGCAAGAGGGGCACTTTCCCCATCGAGATGCATCCTTGTGATGCGACCTAAAATTGTGCGGGCAAGACCGACCTTCCCAAAGTAGATAGTACCAAGGTGTGGTGATTGAGTCCCTTTGAATTGCATGTTTAGAGCAGATGTGAGGGATGTTGGGCAGCATTGGTGGTTACTTTTGGAACTATTAGCGACTCTTTTCTTGGGATGAGATATGATATGGAGATCCACTTACTCTCTCATTTGGGTTTCTTTGAATGAGAATATATATATATATATATATATATATATACTATTCCAGTACTCACTCCTTGGATTTTGGTTACTCTCCTTCCAAGAGAGGCGAAGATGTGTGGGGTATGTCACGTGTCTTCTATGTCTAGCTTCTTGTTGTTAGACGAGTCTACTCTCCTACTATATATAGTGAATACTCAATGAGAAGTTCATATTCTCACCATTTATTTCTCCTTGTGTTTGGATGATCTTGCTTCACTATCTTGTTGGGTTGAGTTGTACTCTTTTATTGTACCTTGTTCTATCTACTTCTACCCTCTTCAGTACCTCTTTTTCTTCTCTCTTGAGCTTTCGAGGCATCCTATTGAGTATTTTTATACTCACCCCTACTTGGTCTTTACTCGCACTTGGTGTGCCCTTGCAAAAGACAGAAAGGTTGATTGTGACATCTAAGGATCTAGGGATATGGGGTGCTTGGACTGTGTGTGGTGTTTATAGCTTAGGATCCAGGAGAGGGGCTCTCTCAGTTGTTTTACTTTTCCACTTGTTTTTGGGTTGTGGCACTTTTTTTTGTTATGTATTTTTTCCCATTTCCCTTTCAGTTTACTTTTCTGTACTTTTACTTCTTAGAGGTTGATACAATTTTGGTTTTATTTTTATAGCATTTTTGTATCTTTTTTTCCTTTACCTCTTAACTTTTTCATTGAGTGGGTTATGTGTGTGTGTGTGAAGGTTATTATGAAAATTCCTCCCTGAGTTTGTTGTGCCTTCAGCGCTTTTCTCCACCCCATGGACTATGGAAGGGGGCTAGGTTAGTTATGGCTCGAGCCTCAGCATGGGTTGGGTCATGAAAAATTGGTATCAAAGGTGGTTTGTTCCTTGGTATGTTGTTCATATATTCCCTAAAAAGTAATCGGTTGGGTTTAGGGAAATAGTTTCAACGTGTCTCGAGAGAATATCTCAAGTTAGGGAGTTCATTGATTGTGCAGTGGCTGACGTAGCCATTCACCAGGACCCTGATTACCCACTTATCAACTCAACGTGCTGAGACATTTGTTGCATGGATCAATGGTACATGCATCATATAGGATTGAGTCTTTGACTGACCTTCTTGAGTCATCTACCCACCTTTTGTTGACATATATATATATATATATGATCATTCAATTTTGGTACTCCTTGATAACATTTAATATGCCTTTGCGATGACATTCATCCAGGATACTAGCTCCAGTTCATGATGATGATTCCATGAGTGACGAGGCCTCAGTTCAGGATCCATCATATGATCCCCCTTCCTCTAGGTGGAAAAGTAGCAACACCCCCACCTATTGAGTAGTAGTTTTTCCTAGTAGATCAGGCTGAGGACATGCGTAGGCTGAGTGCACTCCGTGAGTTCCAGCTCCAGTGACTGTTGAGGTTTCGCAGTGAACCAGATCCTCATGCAGCATAGGATTGGATAGAGTTTATATTCCACCTATTTAGGATTGTTTGAACATCGATGGATTAGATGGTGGATTTGGAATCCAATATTCTCCATGGAGTAGTTGGGAATTGGTGGAACCTGGTTACTCAGATGCACAGTGAGTCATCACTCTTGTGGGGTAACTTCCATCAGTTGTTCCATGAGGATTACTACCCCTACTTCTTACACATCATTCAGATTTAGGAGATTCTAGAGCTTCAGTAAGGAGGTATGACAGTGGCTGAGTACACAACTAGGTTTGTAGACTTTACATGTTACACTCTAGACATGATCTGCAATGGCTACTTCTGAGCACAGAAGTTTGAGCAGGGACTCATTAGAGAGATCTATATCAACATAGAACCCTTGTTCATTCCCACATATGTTGGGGTGCTGGAGAGATCACTAGTGAAAAACGGTTTTATGTCAATGAGATGCCAGTTAGATAGTTTTTAAGTGGTTGCAATAGAGCTGAGATGTTTTCTGTAGTTAGAAGATGTTAGTTGACAGGGCCTCGATGCAGGAGGTCTTCCCATGATCAGACTCAAGAACACTGTCAGAGATAGCATAGAGCATCGAGGTATCCCAGGGAAGGATATTTATATTCTTGTGAAAGGTGAGTTTATGTGGCATGAGTTTTCCTGACTAGACATGTTGAGCTTCTTAGGTAGTTGGTAGATGTACCGCCCTGGCAGAGATAGTCCTGTGATCAAGGGTCTCCCAGGTGAGAACATGGTGGTCCCTAGGTAGGTAGTGTTGGAAGAGGATCCAGAAGAACTGTGGGTGGTGGATGATTCTATGGGGTCCTTCCAACACCACTAGGTGGCCACATCAGGTTTAGGGAGCTGGTGGCCAGGGGCATGGATAGCTGCATGCTTAGGATGTTTATGATCCTGTAACGCACAACATGATAAGTGGTACGCTCTGTGTCTTTTCTAAATATTTTCAGTAGAACATTTTAGACACTATGTTAGGTACTATTTTATCATTGCTTCTTGCTTGAGGTTTTATCAGGGTGATGTAGGGCATCGGTGTAACCCTGGGATAGTGTTGTTTGATGTAGCATAAAATGAACGAGGAAGAGGGTTTTTTCCCCCATCAAGATTTGTTTTTGTGACACGTGAAAAAAACCATGAGGGGGAGTCAGTGACACCCAAATTGGAGAGTATTTTTTGTGGTGGATGATTCCCTCTGACTTGTGCATTCATGGAAGGGTTTTGTAGTGGAGTGTCGGAGAAGGTCCTGGTATTTCTAGTGGAGTTTTTCTGATTGGCCTCCTTTTTCTTGGAATGCCACTAGTGGGTGTGGTGAGTTCCTAGTTTGGGGATTACTCTCCCTCCAATATATATGAAGATGCATAGGTTATGCCACATTCTTTCTATGTCTAGCTTCTTGAAGTTTTATGAGTTTAATCACCTTCCCTGTCTGTTGGTACCTTTTCATGATCAATGCCAACCTTGATACAGTAGTTATCAAGTATAGGTTAAGGTGATGGAGGATCCATGAATAGGATTACGTGACTCACTACTTAGTTCCAGTAGTAGTAGTATTCTTTTTGAGGATTTGGAAACACTAACTAATGGGAGAGTGTTTTTTGGTTTGATTAGACCACCAGAGTCTCGGGTACGTCTTCACTCTAGGAGACTTGAACCTGAGGTGTCAACGCTTGTTGAACTTCCTACAAGACTATGACTTCAAGATATTATATACTTTGGTGAATGGAAACATTATATTATATTCCCTTAGTAGGAAGTCTCAGGATCACCTAGTGGGGGAAGTTTCAGAGTAGTTATCTTCCCTATAACTGACCCTAGTAGAGTAAGAGGGTACAATTTTTCTTCAGTTAATAGTGTGGACTCCTTCGCTTCTCAAGCATGTGAAATATTCCTAGTAATAACACACTAACTATGAGATCTTTCATGACTCACATATCCATAGGTGACACACCAGATGAATATTCTAAAGGAGTAATCATGACACCCTATTTCAGGGACAAACAGTAGTTCCAGTTTCGATGTGGGAGGAGATGATGCGAGAATTCCACACTTCTCCCTTAGTTGTACATCAAGATGTGGGGAATATGTAAAAGGATCTTCAGCAGTATTTTTTGTGGTCCGACGTGATACAAAGTGTAGATGTGTTCATCTCATGATGCCTTACCTGGCATTAAGTGAAGGTTGAGCATCAGGTTCCTGCCGGGTTTGTTGCAGCCTCTCGACATCCCGAAGTAGAAGTGGGATGGAATATCCATGGACTTATTTATAGTTTTTTCACACACATTGAATTTCCATGAATCCATTTGGGTGATAGTGGTTTGTCTTACCAAGTCGATGCACTTCCTTTCTATTAGGGAGCATAGTTTGGTGGAGATTTTGGAGTAGTTGTACGTATGAGAGATCTTCCTCCTTCACGGGGTACCCTAGACGTTTTTCTCTAATCATGACCCATGACTTACGTCACTATCATGGAGAGGCCTGTAGAGGAATTTGGGACCTAGTCGTGGATGAGTAAAGCCTTTCACCCTTAGACTACTGGGAAGACTGAATGTGTTATCCAGGTGTTGAAGGATATGTTGTGGGATTTCATGTTGGTTTTCAGTTAGGGAGGCAAGTTACCCCTGAGGTCCTTTAGTCCATTTGATATTGTGCTGAGGGTTGGTGAGGTCATTTACCGCCATTCCCTACCCCCAAAGTTGGAACAGGAGCACGATGTTTTCCACATGTCAAAATTGAGGAGATTTGTGCATGTTTTCTTACGCGCGTCATCGACGAGAGAGTAACTTATGAGGACGGAACATCCCCCTGGTTCGCATGTTGTGGTAGCACGAAAACATGTAGGAGAGTTTCTAAGAGTGGTAGATCCCGGTGTGGTCTCAGTATCCCAAGTTTTTCCTAGTTTTTTCTTTTCATGGATGAAAATCTTGAAGAAATGAATAATGTAGATACCTGTTTTTCACCTTGTAATACTTTTAAATATTTCTATATATGTTTTCAGAGTTAGGAATTGAGATGGAGTGAAATTCCAAGACCCGGTGTGCCCGGTATTAATTTTTATAAAAATATTAAGTATATTTTATACTATGCATGTGAAGAAAATAGGATATCTCTCAAATGGTAGCTCAGATTAGAAATATGATTCCATAGTTGATTCTCGAGCATGGTGTTTACCCTAGTTGGGGTGTAACTTTTTTCAGCATGAGTCTTCTATAAAAAAATACATAGATGAAATTTTTGTAAATAAAATAATTAAAATAAATTATTTTATCTCTAATGTCGAATCAAATAGCTTTTGAATAGGGACTCGGATTAGAAATTTGATACCGTCAATAAGTTAATAATGGGGTTTTTTACTTAAATGTGACATAAAATGAGAGGGTGTGGGATTTTTGAATTCTTCGGCCACTAGCGGTTTCCTATAAATAGAAGCTTAAAAGTTCAAGATTAGGGTTAGCCCTAATTCTCTCTCCCTCCCTATCTCCTCCAAGCCCTCACTCTCTCTCTCATCCTTAGTTATTTGACAGATTAAGGAGTAATATCCTATAAAACATCGGTGGATCGAAGTGGGAGCATGTCGAATGTTTCGGCAGTGATAAACAGATCAATCAAGGTAGGATTTCTTCCACTTTTTTTCTGATTAAAGTTTTTCTTGTAAATTCATTATTGCTCATTTGTTTTATCATTTCCTTTTTCAATCATTTATGGTTGCACTAACATGGACATCGATTTGTGTTAAAAGCCTATAAATTTATCCGAAATTCATTTGTTCTTCAGGGTTATTCGTCACCCACTTTTGGACGCATCAACCCAACAACGGATCATCGAGCGGAGGCTGGAAATGTGAAAATCTCATCGAAAGGATCGTCGATATGGTTTTGGATTCAAGTTTGGTATACTGGAGGAAGTTTGGTGGTCCGTAGAAGGGACCATTAGAGAGACACCTCCATCAAAGGCTGACGGCAGCACCGTAGTAGCCGCAGGTTTAGGTGGCGGTGGTCACGCGTGTGAGGAGTTGTGGCTAGCGAGCGGTGGCGTGGGGCACGCAGTGTGCAGAGGCGGCTGGCACAACGGGGTATGGAGGCGTCCGGCGTAGTGGGGTGTGGATGAAATGTGGTAGTTCGAAGGTGGCATGGTCAAGGTGGATAGCTAGTGTAGTTTGGTGGTGATGGGCAGAAATTTAGGGTTGCAGAGGCTTGAAACCCATGGGGAGGAAGAAGAGGATAGAGGGAAAGAAAAAAAAGAATAAAACAAATAATAATAATAAAATGAAAAGGGTGCATAATAGGAAGGTGGGGAACTTTTTTCCAGCATGAAAGGAGGGGGGTAGGTCTTCATCATTTCCTCACCTTAGAATGAGGGTTGATTAAAAAAATATAATAATAATAATACAAATTATTATTATTATTAAAATGTTGTTTTGGTTATAACTTTTAACTGAGAAGTTTGATTGACACACTATCAGTGGTCTTGTGACCCTAAATTCGATGCAGACTTTTTAATACCAATGTTGAGAACCATTCGCTGACTCGTGGAGCGGGTCAATAAAACGCCTTATAATACTATTATTATTATTATTTTATAATTCTGATTAGAACGTAACACCTACATGGAGCGTCCGATTAACGTTCTATCTATAGCAACATGAATCTTGCTTTAAGGTAGACCTTTTGAGGATAGTTTGAGAACTTTATGTTTTGGGCTTGAGGCTCAGTGGCAAGAAACATTCAATTAAAATAATAATAATATAATTGTTATTATTCGGTGATTCTTGTATCAGACATATATCTTGCATCTGATTTTCGATTGACATGACGTCAGCAGTGTTATGACCCTGTAATTGAGGAGAACATTCTAAAATTGATTTTTAGCACTTAAACCAAAATCAAGGCATGGGCCCCATAAGACCCAGTTTGTGCATTTGCGGTGAAATGTCACTTTTTTCACCAGGTACCATTTTGGTCAAATTAATAGCTGATCTTTTGTGTTTTTCTGTGAGGATCATAATGGTGTGATCCATTTGATGTGTTCTGGGATCAAGGCACAGGCCCCACGAAGCACTGTTCATATAAGATACTGAGAGATGTAGCTTCTTCAATGGGAGTCCATTTCAGGTGAATGAATAGTCGATCGAGTGTGTTTTTTGCAAGGATCGTGATGGTGTGATATGTTTGGATTTCAAGATCCATTTGAGGAGTCATGTCATTGAAATGACATTTTATCCCTTCAAACCAGCGACAAGCATCATGCGCTCGTCAGCCTTTTGAGGCAGAGGTGTCATGTACTCCGGGAGTACATGAGCATGCCTAGGGGTACTCATACGCATTTTAGCACCTGAGTATGGCTAGGTACATGTCCAGACAACGATGTGGGGTCACACATCATGTGGGACCCACATGCATTGTGTACCACATTATGAATCTTTTACCTCTTATATCTTCTTCTTTTGTACTTGGATTTTGGCCTGTGAGTAGCCTATCCTTGTTTTTTTCACATAGAATGTGATGATGCCCTTTATAGTTCCTTTAGAGGTACGATGTGACATGTTCCGAGCATGACACCTATCTGAGGTGATTCTTGATGGAGGTGAAGATCAGAGTGGAATTCCCCATCAACATGGTCATGGGTCCTCTATAGTTACTTCTGAGTGGAATCCCCCTGATGCACTAGGGTGTGGATCCTCGATGGTCTAGAGTGGAATCCCCCATCAACATGGGTGTGGTTACTCTACTGTTACTTCTATTTGGAATCACTCTGATGCACTAGGGTGTGGATCCTCGATGATCTAGAGTGGAATCCCCCATCGGAATGGGCATGGATCCTCTACAGTTACTTCCGAGTGGAATCCCCCTGACTCACTAAGATGTGGATCCTCAAATTCAAGTTTACACCATTCGATTATGAGGATCAGTGGTGAGACACACTTTGACATTACTTTGTACTCACAATCAATAGGGGTGTTTCCCCACTAAGACATGTCCTTATGATGTGACCTAAAATCATATGTGTGAAACAAACCCACCCAAAGAGAATAGTATCAAGGTGTGGTGATTGAGTCCCTTTAAATTATGTGTTCATGGTAGGCATGAGTGATGTTTTTCATCATTGGTGGTTACTTTTGGAATTGTTGGAGACTCTTTTCCTAGGATGAGTTGTGAGATGGAGATCCCCATACTCTCTGGTTTGGGTTTCTTTAACTTAGCATATATATATCCTGTTCCAGTACCCACTCATTAGGTTTTGGTTACTCTCCTTCCAGGAGAGGTGAAGACGTGTGGGGTATGCCACATGCTTTCTGTGTCTAGATTCTCATGGTTGGACGAGTCTACTTTCCTACTATAGGTAGCGAAGACTTGATGAGAAGTTCATCTTATCACCATTTTTAGCTCCTTTTGTTTATATGATCTTACTTCACTGTATTATTAGGTTGAGTTGTACTCTTTTATTTTACCTTGTTTTATATACTTCTCCCCTATTCAGTACCTCTTTTTCTACTCCCTTGAGCCTTTGAGGAATCCTAATGAGTATTTTTATACTCACCCTTTCTTGGGCTTTTCTCGCACTTGGTGTGCCCTTACAGATGATGGACGAGTTGATCATGACATAAGGGGAACTTAAGGATATTGGGTGCTTAGACCATGTGTGGTGGTCATAACTTGGGATCTAGGAGTAGGTCTCTCTCCTTTATTTTACTTTTCCACTTTTTGCTGATTTGTGGCACTTTTCTAGTTGGGCGTGCATTTTTTCCCTTTCCCTTTCAGTTTACTTTTCTATACTTTTACTGTTTAGAGGTTGATTCATGTTTGTTTTCCTTTTTATAGTAATTTTGTATCACTTTTTCCTTTCCCTATGCACTTTTTCATTTGAGTGGGTTGCATGTGTGTGCACAGGTTATTAGGAAAAGGCCTCCCCGAGTTTGTTGTGCCTTCAGCACTTGTTGCCACCCCCTGACCTATGGAGGCAGGCTTGGGGTAGTTGCGGCTCGAGCCCCAGCATGGGTCGGGTCATGACAATATACTATGTGTACCATCATAGTATGTTATCCAATCATAGAAATATATTAATAATATTGTCAGAGTAGTTAAAGGTTCTCATTATAGTGTGGAACTACTATGACCTTATCAATGAAACAAATACTCTAGGACATTATTACATTAAAGTCATGTAGAACAATGAAAAATATGTAATAATATGTTTAATTTAATATTTAATGCATCAAATATTCATGTAATCAAAGTCAAAATAGTTGGTTCTAGGACACCAACTCTAACAAACTCCCACTTGGACTAGATCCAACTGCCTATGACTTTCTATCTGCTAGACCACACATGATAATCAGATTTCTTCTAAGTCAAGGACTTAGTCAAGGGGTATGCTACATTTTATTCTATGGAAATACTACTCATTTAAACCTCACCTCTCTGAGATAAATACCTCAAGAGATGATACTTTCAAAGTATGTGCTTTGTCAGCTTATGTGACCTTGGCTCTTTTACGAGTGTTACTGCTGCTATATTATCACAATAGAGTTTGATGGGATCCTTAATTCTAGGTACCAAATCAATATATTGAATGAAATTTCACATCAAAACTACTTATTTAGCTACTTGAGAATCTGTAATATACTTGTACTCTACTGTAGAATCTGCAACCACAGCATGATTTAAGTTCTTCCAACTCACAGCACCTCTATTCAAAGTGAATATGTGTCTCGTTTGTGACTTCATGTCATCTTGATCAGTTTGGAAACTAGAATCTACATATACTATGATGACTAGTTCCTCATATCCTCTGTAAAATAGGAACATATACTTAGTATGCCTCAAATACTTAAGGATATTCTTGACTTCCATCGAATAGTGGTCACCTAGATCATATTGATATCTACCTACCACACTTAATGTGTAGGCAACATCTATCCTAGTACATAGCATAACATACATGAATTAACCAATTTTTGATGCATATTGAATCCCATTCTATTTTTTCCTGATGGGACTAAGGATACATTTTCTTGGAAAGATGAATTCCATGTGAAACTGGCAACAATCACTTCTTGGATTGTTCTATACTGAATATATTCAGTATCTTGCCAATGTATGTACTTTGAATTAGGTCTAGAAACCTATTAGATTTATCATGATGGATCTTGATCCCAAGAATATATGTTGTCTCACCCAAGTATTTCATGGGAAATCATTTATTCAACCATGCCTTAATAGACTGTAGGACTATTATTTCATTTCCAAAAAGTAATATGTCACCAATATATACTATTAAGAAAATGACAGCATTCTCACTAAACCTTTTACAGAAACAAGGCTCACATTTGTTATTTATAAAAACAAATTTAATTATGGATTCATCAAAATGAATGTTCCATGACCTGGATTCTTGATTTAATCTATAAATGGATTTTTGAAACTTCCATATCTTATTGGAATCCTTTGGAGTCACAAACCCTTCAGGTTGTGTCATGTAGAAATCTTCCTGAAGGTTCACGTTAATAAAGGTTGTTTTGACATCCATTTTCCAAATCTCATAGTCATGGTAAGACATTATGTAAAGTATAATTCCAATGGATTTTATAATTTCAACTCATGAAAAGGTTTCAACATAGTCAATTCCTTAGATCTGTTTAAACCTTTTTTTCACTAGTCATGCCTTATAGGTACTAACTTCTCCTTCAATGTCTAGTTTCTTCTTGAATACCCATTTTCAACCAATTTTATTTAAATCCATTAGAGTATCTACTAAAATCCAGACTTGTTTTTGGTACATGGAATCCATTTTAGAATTCATGGCTTCTTTCACTTGGAAACATTTGTGCCACTTACTTCTTCCTTATAGTTTAGAGGATCATTATTATCAACTAATAATGAGTCACTGTCCTTAGTAACTAGAAAACCATATCATTCTGGTTCTCTAACCTCTATTGTACTCTGACGCAGTACTTGTTTCTCTGGAACAGTTCCTTATTCCATAGATCTTTGTGGAATATGATCATGTACCAACTCTTGTGTGCCTTGAGCCTCGACTTCATCGAAGTTTATCTCACTCCCACTATCTATTTTGGAGATGTGCTCCTTCTCAAGAAATATGACGTGTCTTTCCACTATAACATTTTTTTTGAGGGGTTGTATAGGTAATATCCCCTTATTTCCTTAAGAAATTCTATAAAGGTACACTCTATTTCTCGGGTTTCAAGTTTATTACTTGAAGAGGATTTAACAAATGCTTCACTTCCCCACACATGTAAATTCGATAACATGGTTTCTCTTCCACTCCAAAATTTGTATGGAATACCATTTATCAATTTACTTGGTACTTTTTTTAGTATGTGTGTTGTTGTTTGTAATTAATATCCCTAAAAGGATAATGGAAGACTAGCATGACTCATCAATGATCTCACCATGTCTAACAATATGCATTTACTCCTTTTGCTTACACTATTCCACTGAGGTGTGCAAGGAGGAGTGATTTGGGATAGGATCTCAAACACTCATAAGTAATCAATAAAGTCTTGATTAAGATATTCTCCACCATGCTCTGAGTGGAGTTTCTTAATATTCTTACTAAGATGGTTCTCAACTTCATTCTTGTATTCCTTGAATTTATCAAAAGAATATGACTTATACCTTATTAAGTAAATATATCCATATCTACTAAAATCATCAGTAAAAGTTATAAATTATGAGTACCCACCCCTTTCTTCAATAGGAAATAGTTCACATACACCAGTATGAACTAATTCAAGAATCTCTTTATACCTTTCACCATTTCCACTAAATAAGACTTTGGTCATTTTACCTTGTAAACATGTGTGACATACACCAAGTGGTTTTAGTTCGAAAGAATATAAATATCCATCTTAATGTAATTTTTTCAAGAATTTTTCATTTACATGACATAACCAGTGATTCAAAAGTTAGGTGTGGTATGAGTCATGTCAAGTAACTTCATTATATATTTACATTACTTGGTTTATCTAATCTAACATGTAAAGACCATTATGTAAATGTGCATTACCATAAAAATGATATCTTTATAAAATAAGTAACATTTATTTCCAAATTTGAAAATGAATCCATTTTTATCTAGTTTAGATACAGAAATAATGTTTTTGGTAACTAAAGGCACATAATAAGAACCCTTTAAAAACAAGATCATTCATTTTATCAATGTGAGTTGGTAGTCCCTGATAGTTACATAAGCAAGTTTAGATCTGTTGGATACTCATATATCTACCTCCCCTCGGTTAATTTTTCTAAATCTACTTGGTTCCTGTATTTGAATACATATGTGAGCACCACAAGCTATATCTAATATCCAATTTGTAGAAATAGATAAATTACACTTGATAAAAAACACACCCAAAGCTTCCCATTACTTCTTTAGATGGGTTTATGTTTTCTTCCAGTGGACCTTCTTTCCACATGTGAAATAGACAAAATCATATTCCCTTGCTTCCCCTTTGATCTTCTTCTTCTTGGAATGGTGTGAAGAATCTTTGGGCTTAAAGATAGTTGATTTCCCTTTCTATTTATTCACCATAAGGAAAGAAGGATTTTCACACTTCAAATATTTATCTACTTGGAGAAGGAGGATAATAAGATATGGTAGAGACTTATCAATGTTGTTCATATTAAAATTCAGAACAAAAATAGAGAATCTCTGAGGTAGTGATGCCAAAATGAGATCGGTTCCCATTTATTCAGTGATTTTAAACCCTAGAACCTATAGGAAGTAAATGTATCCAATTATCTTGACTACATGTGGCCTAGTTAGGTAACCCTCTATAAGATTACTCTAAAATATCACCTTGGAAATATCAAAACTTCCTTATCTAGATCACTCCTGGTAATGACCACAGAGGTGCTCAAGCATGTTATATACATCCATGTTTTCATGAGACTTCATGAGTTCACTAGATATAGATGAAATGATAAAACATTGATTGTAAACCACATAGTTCATATGTTTTTCATAGACTAGGAACTCTTCATCACTAAACTCTTGAGTAGGAGGATCAGGCATTGAGGATTCTAGCAAGTAAGATTTCTGGTCATGACGTAGAATAACCTAAAGGCATCTAAACCACTCCTTGAAGTTACTTACAGTGAGGAGATTTTATTTATCCAATATTGATTGTAGGGATAGTTTGAATGAAAAGATTTTCATTTTATTCTACAATTAAAATATCATATTATTTGTACTTTTCTTAATAACAAATTTTGTGAGAAATAATAAATTAATTGATTTTATTAAATCTCCCACTATTTTATCAAGTCCCAATAGCCCTCACCATTGAACTTGGAATGTCTAGTTTCTAGGAAATTATATTGGAAAGGATCTATAATCCCCTTATCATAACCCCAAAAGGGTTGTTCATGCTATTTTGAAGGTATTTATGTAGGCAAGTCTTTTCTAACTACAAGCTTGTAGCTTCTTGATCCGTTGAGTGGACTCCCCAATCCAGAAATCCTAACTTGGATTTTCTCAAAACTTTCCTCAAAATTAAACCAAGTATAGCAAGAGATAGTCCTATTGATGTAAAATGTTTAATTCAACCTAAAACCTTAATAAGAACTCCCCTTATAAAAGTAAGTTTCCCAAAAAGGGTTGGTCAAACACATAATTCTATTGAGTTTTATTCCTAATCAAGTAACAAAAGGATTAGTCTGAATTAATATTAAATTAAGGGATTTTATTTTATTATTCATAAATTTTTATCTTGTTTTATCCTTTACATGTCTTGTTAATATTTAAGTGGATGTTTACTTAATTAATTAACCATGTTTGGATAAAACATTTACATGTAATCAATTTTATTTAAATTATGTATTTTCATATTAATTAATTTATGTGATCATGGTCTTGAATAAATAAATATAATTTTAATACATTAGATATAAAATAATTAATTAATTAAATGACCAGATCATGAGCTTATCTAATGGTTTATTTAATGAGAAGACATTATATCAACCTATGACCTAAGGTAAATAACTCTGTATGTCAGACTTAGCATGAGATACAACATTCCACATGTCCACCTATGTATCACCGAGTTGGAATAATTATGGTTCCATCTTGAACCATCTCCATGAACCTTGGGATGATCCATTAATTACAAATATTTATTACTCAAACGCGGGTGAGGGGAACCAAATGATTGGTTAAAGGGAATTACATAAATATCCTTAGATACATAGGTCCTACATAATTATGGATGGAGAGATGACTCATAGGACATCTTTTAATTTAATATTAAATAATTGAAAAACTATGAAATAAATTTAATTAAATAAATTCTAACACATACATAAGTCTTGGTCAAGCTCATGATCAGTCATGCATGCAACGAATATGCAAAAAGTAACTGGATAGCATTCATTTATTTATTTTGTTCCTTATTATTAAGATGAACACTCTTGTATTAATTAATTAATGAATTAATTTATTCCCTTTCATCTTAACAATCATATGAACTTAATTTAAGATACCCATAAATTTGGTATTCATGAAAAATAAATGGAAGAACCATTAATGGCATATTTATTATAGTAAATTAATTTAGAATTTAAAATTCTATAAAACCATTATTCAATTTTCAAACACACAATGATGTGCCAATAAATAAAATAAGGTTTTAATGCTATAAATTTTTCAAATTTAATGTAATTTTAATTTTTTTTTTTGATTAATGGGAGACTACATGGTGTGTACATCCACCTACACTCCATGTACCTCAATTGTTGTATATCCAAGTCACATTCATGGGTCTTTGGCATGTTAACTCGTCCAGACTACTTGGTTTGTAGATGCCAGCTACACACCCAGTATCTGCTTGTCATGTTCTAGGTTGGCCCAGTCAACATGTGGTGTGAAATAAAAGCATCACATGTTTTTAATTTCTCAACGCATCTAGATACAATGCACATGGGTATACGACATATGCTCCGACCACATGTTGTGTAACCCAACTTTATTGGACAAAGATTTGGAACTTCTCTTTGGCATCACCAGTCATTCTTCATTTGTTCTTAAATCTATAAGAAAATTAAACACTGAACGAACATGATTAATATATCAATAACAAGTTAATTCAAATCGAATTAAAGAAAAAATAATATGAAACAAAAATTTAACCATGATCTCTCATAGATCAACAATAAAATAAATAATTATAAATTTAAACATTACCCCTATGATACCACTTGTTGGTTCCAGGCATAGCGAAAGTGTTGCGATGGAGGGAGATATATTAAAATTTATTTTAATAATCATTTCCTGAAACCAAGAGTGAGAATCTTGCACACAAAATTTATAATTAATTTATTTAATATCTAAAGAAATAAATATTTGGGCTTAGGAAATTTCTTTGTTGATGATTATTGATATCTAAAATATCCCTTCTAGATTTCCTTCATTGCACTTGTGAGGATCCAAGGTTATAATCCCTCTAGCGATGATCCACACATGCTCCAATGGTCTTTGAGCAATGCCAATCATTCTCTAGGTGATAGCACAGTGAATCGAATATCTTGTGTTGTTCATTCTTGATCGCTCTTTCTTCGATCTTGATGAAATTATCTCTTGGGTTTCTCATTCTTATGAGGGAGAGAGGATGAGGAGTCAATAGAGAATTTGTTGTGTGAAACAATTCTCTATTACCAAACTTGGAATTGGTTTCGAATGCTTTACACAATAGACATAGTCATCTATTTATAGAGATGGGATTTTGGTTAAAAAACTTAATTGAATAACATTCATTAAATATAATTATAACCATTAATGAAATCCCATGATACATAATAATATTATTTTTTAGTGTGCCAACTTGTGCAAAATGGATAAATAATATTTACTAACTCATAAATAATTATTTTATCACCAGACATGGTCATGGTCTGTTCGAACTCCTATTGCATTTATTAAACACATGAATAATTATTTTATTCTCTTAAATAAAAATTTTATTCACAAAATAGTAAATAAATATTTATTAAATATTTAATAAAATAAATAAATATATTTTATTCACAATTCGGTGAATAAATATTTATTTAATTTATGTGATCAATATAACTTGAATGAAATTATTCTTCAATCTTGAGAATAATAGTTATTACATTAATTAAATTAAAATGTAATTTAATAAAGACCAATAGAAACACTTAGTGTGTGACCCTCTAGGATTCTTTCTTGTTGGCATTAGGCGGGCTTGCCTGAAGTTCAACATTACTATCTAACAATGGGTCAAGGCACCCAAGAGAAAGAAATTAAAGTCACAATGATGAAAACTACATATTAACGCTCATTGTATAATATAATATCTTTATCACAATATCTTATCAATAAGGTTGCATGATGGTGTCATCAACCTATATGTTTGATACATCATTATTTGACTATCTGAAATAAACTCATCATTACACCATAGCCATGGAATTTAGGGTGATGATTCTATTTCAATCAAAGGGTCGAGATATCAACTTCCATAAATATGGAAGGGAAAATCCTTCCTTGACTTATCCATTAATAACATGTCATTCATGATGCACCCAACATACCCTACTTCCCGCTAACATATGGCATGACAGTTTTTGTCTGAAAATATAAGTGTGTGAGTTATGACATGCATTAATGATAATCTTAAAGTCTAAGTACCATTACACACACTCATAGATAGTAATATCCAGTGACACCAAAACATGTGGAATTCCTACTGGTAGGTCTGTTCTCATAATCTCTCATCTTGGAGATTACAAAGTATAAACTTCATAAGAATAAGTCTCATCTTCTTATGATTACTCGTACCCGACAGTCTATATACCATGTGTCCCATCATAGTATGTTATCTAACCACAAAACTATATTAATAATATTGTCATAGAAATTAAAGTTTATCATCATAATGGGGAAATACTATGACCTTATCAATGTGACAAATACTCTAGGACATTATTACATTAAATTCATGTAGAACAATGAAAAATATGTAATAAGATGTTTAATTTAATATTTAATACTTAAAATATTCTTGTAATCAAAGTACAAATAGTTGGTTCTAGGAAACAAAATCTAACATATAATTCCCATGAATGTAATTTATTATTATTATAATTAAAATTTTTCATATTTAAATATCATTTTAGGACCTCTCTTTCATGGGGTTAATAGTTAAAACACTACCAAAGTAGTAAGGGAATTTTTTCTCAATTTTCCTTCTTTGAGACACATGTTATGTTATACACCAATATTCCTTAAATAGGTGTATATACTACCCCTTTGAAAGGTTATATAATGAATCTCCTTCTTGTCATGATATTTTAAGATTCATGTAATGTTATTTTTTTCATGGGGATTATGATTCAAATTTACCAAAGTGGTAAGAGTTTATTACTACAATCTCATCATTTATCAAGATTGTTTATGATTATACTTCCATTGATGAAATATTATGATCCATATCTCATGAATTCTAATGAATTTTATTCTCCTATGGTTATTCATGATATATCCAAGTAATGGTATCATTTTTTAACTATTATATACTTAAGATAATTAAGAAAATGTTTTTAATAAAATACAACTTTATTTCTCTCTTTGGTCAGAAATCTGCTTTATTCAAAAAATATGTTTTCTAAAAAAATCAAAAATATTTTTAAATGATATTTTAAGTTCATTTTCAAGGAAAATTGTTTTAAAAAAAATTATTTTTTAAAAAGTGTTTAATTTTTTTTCAAAGATTCCTCTATAAGTTTTCAAGGTTATTTCCAAAGAAAAAGGTTTTCAAAATATTTTATGATTTAAAAGTAATTTTTCAAAGAGAAAAGGTTATTTTCCTCAAGAAATGTTTTAAATGATATTCCAAAATTATTTTCCATCTAAGATGAAAAATATTGGTGTTACTCATGCCTTAATAGGGATATAATCCAAGGGTAACATTCATATTATTTCTCTTAATGGTTTATGTTTTGATGTAATGATGTTTATGAAACTTGTTTCTCTTCTACAGGTTATAGGCTTATGAAACCCACTTATTTTCATGGGATATTCTATGATGAAATTATTATTAACCCTATCTCTTTTACATTGGTTAAGATATGATGAAATGGTTATAATACCCATTTTATTTCATGGGTTATGATATGATGAATGTTTATGCTCTTATCGCACACATAAACATGGTTTTAATTATGATATGGGTGGGACCTATAACTCTATCTAATTCATTGGATAAAGATTTATATATATCATGAGATATACATGGATAGAATAGGGAGTGAACCTGGTAAAGTAATATAGGTATGGAATGGGGAGTGAACTTGGTACAGTAATACATGGATAGAATAAGAAGTTAACTTGGTATAGTAAAGGACTTTTTACACTTTGATGGACTTGGAAGTAAGCCTTGAACAATATGGAAATGATTTTATATACTTATTTATATACATAAAATTCCATGTCTTGTGCCAATTTTATGATCTCATGGCTCATGTTCTTTGATTCCCTTTTGATTCATGTCTTATGAACTACCAATATTTAGGTCATGACTCATGATTAAGATCTTTGATATGAAGGGTATGGTTTTCAAATGTTATTATCATGTTCTCATACCCTTATGTTCATGTTATACTTATATATATCCCTTGTTTACCCTTACTAAGCATCTGATCTCACCCTTTATTATATTTCATTCCCTCGGATTATGAAGATATTCATTATGTATGATGTATCTAATAAGAGTTATAGTTATGAAGAACATAGTGGGAGATGTTTTAGCTCACTTATGGATAAGTGTTTGTGTTTCCATGTTTCCCATGGCACTAAAATAATATGGTCTTTGGGTGTGTTTTTGTATAATGTATTAAATATTCCACAAAAATGATATAAAATCTATTTATGAAAATCTTAGGTCGCTATAGTTGTTATCAGAGCAAAGGTTTAGTTAAAATTTGGAAATTAAGATGAGAAAACCTTAGTGAGATCTCTAAGGACATGTCTCTAAGGATAATTCTAAGTATGAGTTAAAGTATGGGAAAATATCCTGAAATTTCGGTAAAGGATAGAGTGAGTGGTTTCCTATCAAAATGTCCTTTTCTAGATACTACAAGTGGATGTGGCTCTAGCATAGTTATACATAGGGGTAACAACCCTAAAAATTGTATTTAGCTAGAATCGATTGGGAACTGGTGCATGATAACAATCCTTACTACATACCTAGTTTGACACTCTCGAGGGATATGCTTTGTAAATTCAAAAACTCTCTATGAACCATTATAATGGATTGAAGTAGATGATGACTATTAATGACCTAGGATAAACCTGATGTGTCAAATATTAAAGAAGATTTCATAATTTAGACATCCTATATGTGATTTTTATGATTATTTGGTCTCCTGCTATGATAATTGTTTCTTACTCTATACTTTTTGGTTTTAGTAAATGGATGGGACTTAAAGGAACCACATTAACATTGAGTGCGATGGAAAATGCAATGATTTTCCTCCTAAGAATCCAAATTTCATGGTATATGGAATGAAAAATCTCATTGTTATGCTCACACAACTTTCTCAAGATATGAATCATGGTGGACTTACAAATGATAAAAGAATGGAACAATATTATGTTGATTATTTCATGAGGAAAATTCTATCTTCTTTCAGTGGGTATTACGATCCACTAGTTGATGAACAATGTATTGGTACCACTGGAAATATATTTTTCATTCTTTGGTGTTCGGAACATGAAAATTTCATTTTGGTTGTCGACTATTTGGAATGTGAAGTAGATTAATGGTGGAATATTATCAAGAATACAAGGAAATAAGATGAAATTGACTCCATGGATTGGGAAGAGTTCAAGAAATTATTCTTCAATAGTTATTTTCCTTATGGTCTTCATACGAAGATAGAGAAGAAGTTCCTTGAGTTAAAGAAATGGGATGATGAATCTGTTGGTTCCTATAAGGCTAATTTTATAAGACTTGTGAGGTTCGCTTCTAGTATTATCATCCAACCTGAAAGTAAGGTTGATCGATTCTTCAGTGGGTTAAAACTAAGTCTCAAAATGATGTTATATATAAGATAATTTAGTGTCTATGAAGAGATTTAGTTTCATGATATCAAGGTGGAAATGGAGGTTGGATTTATGTGTCAATCTCATAGTTTTGACAAGAAAAGGAATATGGTGTCCAAAGGAAAATATAAAAACCATGGATAGAAGAAGATGAGATTTTATTTATGCTCAAAGTGATGGGAAGAAGTTAGCTAACAATGTGAATAGATAGAATGCTACACATAATTCACATCCCCCACTTCAATACTTCAACTATAAAGAGAATGGGCATTATGCTAACCAATTCCAAAACCCGAGGGTTAATGATGATGATTGATGTTAGAAAACTCTTAAGTTGAGGGATAAGGGGAAATCTCATGAGGCTATCAATATTTTTGATAAGGGGTGTGATAATGACATGGTGAAAGGTACACTTATCATCCACTCTAGAATTGATAATATCTTATTTAAATCTAGATCTGCCCATTCTTGCATATCTAAAGAATTTGATAAGGGTATAATGATTCCACCCAAATGGTTAGATTTATAATTAATAGTGAAAACACCTAATGGTATTATGTTTTCATCTCAAGTATATGATTCCTCTCTAGTTGATGTTGGTGGGAATGAACTTCCTACAAATCTAATCATACTTCATTTATTTGAATTTGATGTCATCTTAGGCATGGATTAGATTTCTCTGCATGAAGCCCACATCAATTGTTGAGGAAGGGAAGTAATGTTTGACATTCCAAACCATCCTATGATTGTCTATCAATGTAACGATAATTATGATCTTCTGATGGAGGTCACATCCACTGTATGGGTCTTAATTCCCATTCAAAAGGGGTGTTTATCTCAGATGGTTGGGGAGAAACTTGAAATCGATGATATGCCTATTGTTTGGGAATTTTTGGATGTATTTCTGAAAGAGTTTCCTAGCCTTACACTAAAACATTAAGTTGAGTTATCAATAGAAATCATACCTAGTGCCACGCTAATTTTAAATACTCCCTATAGAATGGAACCAATTGAGTTGTAGGAATTGAATAAGTAACTCTAATAAAACTTTGATAAGGGATTCATTCGGCCAAGTGCTCCACCTTGGTGTGAAACTCTTAATTTTTTGAAAAAGAAAGATATATCAATGCAACTCTACATTGATTATTAGGAGCTGAATAAGATTACAATTAAGAACAAGTATCCTCTTCCCCGTATTGATGACTTGTTTGATTAGCTGCAAAGAGCTCAATACTTTTCCAAAATTAACCTTCATTATGGATATCATCACTTGATGTTTAAGAAGGAGGATATACCCAAGATGGAATTCTATACAAAGTATGGACACTATAAATATATAGTGATGTTATTTGGTCTTACTAATTATCCTATTATCTTCATGGATTTAATGAATAGAGTATTTAGGGATTACCTTGATTAGTTTGTACTGGTCCTTATAAATGATATTCTTATCTATTCGAAGAATAAGGAAGAGCATGAAGACCACTTGATAATTATACTAAAGTCCTTAAGGAAGGAGAAACTTTATGAAAAAATTAAAAAGTGCGAATTTTGGATACAAAAGGTTTCATTTTTTGGTCATATAATCTCAAGAGAAGGTATATAAGTAGATTCATCAAAGATGGAGGCTATTTAATGTTGGTCAATACCAACCTCAATGACTAATATCCATAGTTTTCTTGGTTTAGCTGGATATTATCAATGGTTTTTGGAGAATTTATCATGACTATCTAATCCTATAACCAAGTTAACTATGAAGGGAGCAAAGTTCCTCTAGTCAAATGAATGTGAGTAAAATTTCAAGGAATTAAAGAGAAGATTAGTAATCATGTCCATGATTACATTACTCTATAGTGGAGAAGGGTTTTTAATCTACAATAATGCATCCAAGAAGGGATTGGGTTGTGTTCTTATGAAAAATAACATGGTTATAGCATCTACCTCACAATAATTTAAGATTCATGAGAAAAATTACTCAACTCGTGATTTAGAGTTAGATGCGGTAATTTTTTCATTAAAGATATGGAGATGTTATCTTTATGGAGAAAATTGTGATATATATATCAATCAAAAAAATTAAAGTATATATTCACACATAAGGATTTGAACATGCACCAAATAAGATAGTTAGATATTATTAAGGATTATGAATGCTCAATACATTACCACCCTGAGAAAGAAAACAAGGTGAACAATGCTTTGAGTTTAATGGATCATGCTAGCTTATCCATGATGAGGATTGTAGAATATCCAATATTTCTATATTTATAAAGGATAGATCTGGAAATCCTAAAGGAAGGGAAAAAATCTTATCTTTCTCAATTGAATGTTAAACCATCTATCCAAGTGAAGATTAAAGAGGAATGGAAGGAAGATTTATAACTACAAACAAAGGTTAGAAATGTTTCTGAGTTTAACCTTGATCATGATGGAATGATAAGGTTCAAGAACTGTGTATGTGATCTGTCAATAATAGATTTGAAGGAGTTATTTGAGGATGCTCGTATTTCTTTATTCTCTATTCATCCAAGAAGTACGAAGATGTATGGATATTTGAAAGAATACTTATTGTGGGATCAAATGAAGATAGATATCACAGATTTTGTATCTTTTTTATTAGTATGTCAACAATTTAAGTCTAAAAGACAAAAGTTTATGGGGATGTTGCATCAATTACCCATACCATAATGAAAATGGGAGAACATCACTATGGATTTTGTCATTGGACTCCCCAAAACCTCTAAAGGTCATAATTGTATATGGGTGGTATTCAATAACTTTACTAAGTCATCGCACTTCGTATCTATCATATAAGACTTCTCTTTGGATCAAATTTCTAAGATATACATTAAGGAAGTGGTAAGTTTTCATGGATTACCACATTCCATTGTATCTGATCAGGATCTAAGGTTTATCACAAGGTTCTTATGAAGTCTTTAGCAATCTATTGATACATTGTTCAGTTTCAATACTACATATCATCCTCAAACATATGGTTATTCTGAAAGAACAATTCAAACCTTAGAGGATATGTTGAGGTCTTGTTCTTTAGATTTCAAATGTGGTTAGGATCAACACCTTCCTCTAGTTGAGTTTTCTTACAATGATATATTTCACTCAAGCATTTATATGGATCCTTATGAATCCCTCTATGTGAAGAAATTTAGTTCTCCAATATGCTGGAATGAAGTTGGAGAAAGAAATCTGTTGGGACTTGAAATCACTGATGAAATGGTAGAGATGGTTATAGCCATTCGGAAGCACATCAAGTCAGCTCAGAGTCAGTGGAAAAGTTATGTTGATAATCATAGACATGGTCTGCAATTTGATGTTAGTGACAAGGTGTTCCTAATAATTTCTCCATGGAATAAGGTTATGAGATTCTGGAAGAAAGGGAAATTAATCCCTAAGTATATTGGTACCTTTGAGATTCTTTATCATATCAGGATGATATCCTATTGCTTGGCACTTCCATCGAACCTCTCTAAAGTCTATGATGTATTCCATGTATCTATCCTGAGGAAACATATACATGAACCTTCACATGAACTGAACTCAAATTTCATACCATTGGATAAAGATATTTCTTATGAGGAATAACTAGTTGAAATTCTAAGTTGCATAGAGAAAGTTCTACGAAACAAGACCACTCACCTGGTCAAAGTTTTGTGGTGAAACCACCAGTTTGAGGAAGTAATGTGGTAACTTGAGGATATGATGAGGAAAAAGTATCCTCATTTATTTGTATAAGAATGATGAATTTCAAGAGTGAAATTCAATTTAAGTGGGGTAGAATGTAACACCTCGAGTTTTTCTAAACTTTTTTTTGAATAAATTAAATTTATTTGATGGATTCAGCTACACACTACACAAAATTAATCTTGTGTTTTATGCTACACTAAGATAATTTTGTGTTACATGTAACACTGACTTAGCTTGCGTTACACATGACACTTAATTTTAACAAAACAGTGATATATTATTAATATAGTTATTTAAACTCGACCATTTTAACCTAGCTATTAAACATAGTAATATGAATAGTAATAAATCATTTTTAAATATAATGGTTTTATATAATGAACATATATTGATAATAAAATACATAATTTTAGATAAAGTATTTATAAGTTTTGAAAATAATATTTTCTTAAAAACATTACTTTTTATGTATTTTTGTGAAAAAAATAGAATTAATTTTTTATTATTTAAGAAATTTAATTTCATAAAATAAATTTAATTTTTGAATTCATAATTTCAAAAATATCTTAGGGTGAACTTTTGTGATTTTTCTGAAATATTTTATTTTTTGGATGAATAGTGAAAAATACTAAATTTTATATGAAAATTGATTTTTTTTAAATATATATAGTTAAATTAAATTTTAATTTGGTTTTAAAGTATAATTAGTTCAATTATAAATCTATTAATTCAATTCGGGTCATTTTATTAATTTCATATTGAAATTGAATATAAAAATGTTGTAAACTTTTGATTTTTTTGCTTTAATAACTCACTTTCTCGACACGTCTACAGGATTAATTTTAAATTAATTTATATCACTTATGTGAATTAAATTTGGAAAAATGGATTAAATATTTGGAATCATTGTAATTTATAAAGTATAATAATGCTAAATTAATTTTTTTACCATAATGATTGGTGAAAAAATTTAAAATTAATCACGATGATTAAGAGAAAAATGAATTTACTAAGGGACTAAAATTTAAACTTAAAGGGGGAAATAACCTATAAACTTGTAAAAAATCCATTTTATATCCATATTTCAGTCATATCCCATATCTTATAGAAAACTTTTCATTATTTTAGTCATATTATGTATGTTAGCCTCCAAATAATGTTTACTTTTTGGTATTTACAAGAATGTCACTCCTCCTCTGCTATAAAAGGGAACTCACCCCCACCACTCATTTATTCACACCTATTAAGCCATTTTTCTCATAAAAACTCCCAAATAAACTCCAAAATTCCATAACTTCATCCTAGAACCATTACTTTGAGAAAAAATCCAACCAAGTAAGTCTTTTGGTGCAAATCAAAAGGAGATACCTGAAGAAGAGATAATGTTCATCAACAAATGTTTTTGTTTTATTTCTTAATCAAAACCATTTAATTATTTTTATATATTGATTATATAATAACCTAAGTATTTTTAATATAATAAGAATTTTTATGTTAATTATATTACCTATAACTTCACACACTTCCATCAAATGGGATACACAATCATCATTCGTGTGTACGGCGGACTACTGCCTTGCAAACCGATGTCATTCGTTCTTACATTACCACCTTTAAAGGTTAGAATAATGATTTATTTATAGTTTATATATGATATTTATGTTTTTAATAATTATATTATGATTCTATAATTTTTATATCATGCATACCTTCATGCTTTTCATTTTGTGGGAATACGATAACATTGTTTGTGTGTGCAGCAGACTATCACCTTGTGAAGCGATGTGATTCATTAACGCTTTACATGGAAAGTATTGAGGATGGTTTTAATAAAAATATGTGATATATATGAAATAAAAATAATTATATAATGATAAAATCTCATATAATATTTTTTATTTTAATCTGAAAAAAATGAAAACGGCGTTCATGCGTACGTATGGTCTGCCATCTTCATGAACGGTGTATATCATTTTATATTTATATTTTATTATATTTTATTATAAATAAATATATAATGAATATATATATTATATTTATATCATTTTTATCATTATTTATATGATTAAATTATTATCTAAGTAAGAGGACCAAGAATAACAAATCAAAACATATACGAAAAACAAAGCAGTTATTACCCAAAACGTAACATTAACATGGAATTGTTAATAAATGGGTAATAAAAGGTCATTAGAAAATAATATATGGTATTATATAAATTAATATTTTTATTTAATAGATTTATAATAAAATTATATTTATTATACAATAGTATTTAATGAGTACAACAGAAGTCAGGACTTACGGTAAGGGATTTTCGTCTCACTTTTTACTTTTGTGAGACATATGCTATATTCATAAATTCTTTCTTATATATGGTGTATATAATTCCCATTAATGTAATTTATTATTATTATAATTAATTTTTTTTTTATTTACATATCCATTTTAGTATCTCTCTTTCATGGGGTTTATGGTTAAAATTTTATCAAAACGGTAAGGGAATTTTATCTCAATTTTCCTTCTTTGAGACACATGTTATATTATACACCTATATTCTTTTACAAGGTGTATATACTACCCCTTTTACATGTTATATAATTAATATATTTATTTTCATTATATTTTAATCTTCATGTAATGTTATTATTTCATGGGGATTATGATTCAAATTTTCCAAAGTGGTAAGAGTTTATTGGTATAATCTCATCATTTATTGGGAGTATTTATGATTATGCTTCCATTGATGAAATATTGTGATCAATATATAAATAATTATCATAAATTTTCTTCTCCTCTAGATATTCATACTATATCCAAGTAATGGTGCCATTTTTATACTCTTTAGTACTTAATATAGTTAAGAAAATGTTTTTATGAAAATCTGAATTTTTTATCTCTTCAGTTGTGTAAGAACCTGGATCTTCTTTTCAGGTATGTTTTCCTTTTTCTGGTTTTTTTTAGGAAAATATGTTTTTCTAGAAATTTCTTAAGTACATATTGTGTACTTTATGAGTACACGTCGTGTACTCGGTTGCTGCGGGTAGCCATGTGCTGGCTGTGTAACGGTCATACACACGACCTTGTATGGTGACCTAGAGACCACCTAATGCAAGGTCTGATAAGGGTAGGTACACACCATGTAATTCTAAAGTACATGCCGTGTACTTTATTTTTTTTCATTAAATGTATTGGGGTCGTGTCTGACAAATAGAAACACCTCCTTCTAGGTTTTTTGCATCCGGTAGAAACCGTACGACCGTGATCTTTCCCTGAGCCCCCGATTGAGCATCCATTCTCTGAATCGACTGTCGTTGATTGCGTTGGGATCTCCTCGGTAATCTCTTCCTTCTCCTAGAGCTTCATTTCCTGATTCCTCCTCTTTCTCAAGTTGTCTTCAGTTGAGCATTTTTAGCATTTTTGTAGATCTACGGTGTTCTTGGGAAATTCAAGTCTTGAGGTTCATGTATAAGGATCCTAAAACACTAAGGTAGGTGGTTTTTTCCTTTATGTTGAAATTATTTGAGTTATATGTGAAACATTTTCCCAATACCCTTGAATGGGGTATTGTGTGTTTATGTATTTGGGCCCTGTTAATTGCCTTCTATGCTTGTATTCTTGAGTAGAAGTTAATTGTATGTGAATAGGGTTGATTTTTATACTTTGTAAGTGTTTTCCCATGCATGTTATGTTTATGATTTTTTGGTTCTTCTTGGTTGTTAGGATGTTGTTTGTTTCCCATGCCTAGTATTGTTAGGGTGGAGTTTTTTTTATTTGTGTTGTTGTTATGTTGTAGACTGGTTATCCAAGTAGTTCTTGAGGTTTACTTTGGCTACTTTTCATTGCTATGTTCATTTGACTTACACAGGGCCGTGAGAACCTGGTGTAGTAGACCATAGGAAGAATGGATGTAAGGGCTTTTCCAGAGTGTTTGTTTTTATTGTTACAATGTGAGACCATAGGTGGAATTGATGTAAGTGATTCCTCAGAGTGTTTTTAGTTCCTCGAAATGGGCCACAGGGGGAATGAGACGTAAGTGCTTCCCCAGAGTGCCTTTTAGTTACCGATACGAGACTATAGGGGGAATTGACGGTGAGTGCTTCCCTAGAGAGTCTATACTAAAGTTGAACCAGAGGGGTTAGATGGTGAGTACTTCCCAGAGGGTTGATTGTGTTTTCTAGGCAGGACCAGAGGGGATTAGGCTGTGAGTACATCCCAGAGGGTTACCTGTTTTTTATTATCTATTTACTTGCTATATGGAACTGAATGCTTTGAAACTATGGAATTGTTTACTGTTGAGTACTTCCATGTTTACTGCTTTTTTTATTGTATTCCATATATATTCACTGACTGTTAGGCACAGATCTCTTGGTGGTTGCCTATTGGGATTAGTCTCACACCCTATTTGGGTCATGCTTTTGGACCCAAATAGATTATATTGTTGTAGGTATAGATAAGGGCAAACGCCCTTCTACTTCAGGTACTTGAATCCTTTGGAGCTGGAGATCATGGGACCAAGCTGAGGCTTGCAATTTTGAGGAGTTGTTTACAATTTCCTTGTACTTTGGTTTAGTAATATATTTCATCATTGTGACTTATTTGGATACTTTCCTAGATATATGTATCATGAATAATTATATATGTTCTCTAGCTATTTATTTCCTTCAGTATTTTGTTGTTACTTTTGTATGACCTTATCACTGCTTCCACTATTTTTATTTATTTTTACTTCCGTTGTGTTACTCTGCCAATGAGGTAATAGTTTCCCCACTATCACACCCAAGGCCCTCTCTTCTAGTCAGCAGCCTCTGGCATTCGGGGAAATGCGCTTGAGGCCATGTGACCAACCGGGTACGGGGCGTCTCTGGGCGGCTTCTGGAACTAGGACATTACAAAATGGTATCAGAGGGCATTCTTTTCTTCTTGAATTACTGTTTGGAGCCTATAGTCAAGGATAGGATGGAAATAGGTACTTGGTAATAAGTTTTTCATGGGAGTAGCTAACCCATGTACAGGGAAAATCCAATTTACCTCCTTTATTGTAATTTTATGGTTTTGAAATTTTATGGTTGATTTTATTTCACCGTTGGGTGATTCACATGATTTGTGTTGTTATTGTTTATATTATTGAGGTTATATTTATGTTTCAACCCGATGAGATGAGGGTATTCCATCTCATGCATCATATAGTCACTTGTTAGAAATCACATGTCATGTGTTCTTGCCATGCCATTTAGGGTGCATTAGTAATTGCATGTTGTTGTGATAGATGTTGTGATAGATATGCATATTGTTGTGATAGATTCCTTGATAGAATACCTTCTTTCGATAGGGTATTGAATTGTGTAAGGTTTAATTTAAATGAACGCAAAACTTTGGTTCTTGATGTGTTATGGGCCCTCATGGATCAGAATTTGGTGGATCATTGCCTTGTATTTCTTGTATATGACATGTAAGAGATTCCAAGCTTTGATTCTCGGGGAGTATGGGCCCTCACAGATTGGAATTTGGAACTTTAATGTTTGTTTCAGTGTTTTTTGGGCTTCTGGAGTAGTTTATAAGGCTTACTGTCCGGAAAAACCCAGAATACACGCCGTGTAGTTTTGAATACATTCCATGTGTTCTTCTACTCCGGAAGAAACGATTTTTCTTAAGTACATTCCATGTACTCTATGTACATTCCATGTAGTCTCTAACTTTGTCACTGGCCATGTAGGCATAGACATAGTGTTGGGAGAATTTTGGTGGGACACGTCGTGTACCAGACGTACACGTCATGTGTTTAGACCATGTGCCTGCCCGTGTGACTAACGACACTGATGGATAAAAACTCAAGCGTACACGTCGTGCTAGTATTGAAAACGTTGTGTAGTGTAATCCCTAGAATCCAGTCGTGTAACTAAAAAAATGGGTCGGTGAAATCCTTTAGTACACACCATGTCCATCTGGAACACGTTGTGTAGTTTTATCCATGTATCCGGCCGTGTCAGTAACAACACGGGTCGGTGAAGCTCATCTAGTACACGTCGTGTCTGGAACAAACACACTATGTAGTCTTGTTCTAGGAGAACCGTGTATCTTAGTCGTGTAGAAGGACTCAGGAAGGGGAAGAGGATTCAAGTACATGTCGTGTGTTAGAACAACATGTCGTGTGTTTGGGGTGTTACACAACAAGTTTTGGCAGAAGTACATGCTCATGTGAAAGGCTTAAGGGAACACATCATGTAGTTAAGTATACACACCAAGTATCCATGTTTTGAAAAACTTGAATGCTTTATTTCTCTTGTTATCTTCTTACTCTTTTATTTTTCAATCCTTGATAATCTTGATCAAAGGTGTGTGTTTGAACTTGCAGAGTCATGCCACCGAGACGTCCTCTAGTTATACACCAGTTTTAAGGTAGTGATCAGACACTAGACATGGCTAATCAGGGACTTCCAATAGATCCTCCAGTTGTGCCAGTCTTGGAACCAGCTGTCATTCCAAACACAGGTGTTGATTCATAGTTCTGAGAGGGCTTCATGAGGTTCATGCAAACCTTCCATGGAGTACCACATCCTGCCCCATCTATAGAAGAGTTGACGCGGGTATTTCAGCAGCAACATTCTCCCACTTTCACTGGGAAAGTAGGACCTCAGGTTGTAGAGTCATGGTTAGAATCCATGCTTTCTATCTTCGAGCATCTGGAGATGCCTCCAGAGATGAGGTTCAAGCTCACTACGTACATGCTTCAGGACTCCTCCAAGAGATGGTGGGATGTGATCTCATAGGTGGGACGCTAGCAGGTTATGGCATGGAATGAGTTCCAGTGTTCCTTTTATGACTACTTCTACCCAGAGACTTTGAGGGCCTATCAAGCTTGATAGTTCATGAGTCTATAGCAGGGTACTCTTTCAGTTATGGAGTATTCTTCTTGATTCACTAAGTTGCAGTGCTTCACACCTATTCTAGGATGTGATGAATTATTTCTGGCAAGGAATTTTGAGGATGGTTTGAGGCACAACATCTAATCTCAGGTGAATATCTTCAGGTTGACATCTGTCGCTTCTATCGTCAACCAGGCACTAATCACAGAGCATAATCTAAGGGATTTTGGAGTTATGAGCTAGGGCGTCTCCACATCCAAATTTAGTGCCCCTCCTACTAATAGCAGGAATCACCGCATGGGGTCTTCGCACGGTGATACAAGGAGGTGAGACGCTTCCTCTGGTAGCTAGGTGGTGTGCTATCAATGTGGGATGAGTGGTCATACGAGGCCACATTGCCTGAGAGACCCAGTGGAGTGTCGATCTTGCGGCAAGATGGGCCATCTTCAGCACTTATGTCAGATCTTCTCACCAGCATCTAGTGAAAAGGTTTCTTCTATGAATCCTCATATAGGAGTAGTGCCACTAGTTTCTCATCAGTCTAGGAACTAGAGTTCTTCCGGCTGTTCAGGGTGTGGTGGAGGTCGTGGTTGTGGTAGACAGTCACCAGGCTTTCAGCGACAACAGATTAGATCTGCTCAGGGTGGTCAAGCAGGGTCACAGGGTCATGGAGTAGGCTAGACTTTTGCAGTGGAGTACACCTAATAGGAGTAGGATCCTAGACCCTTTACCGTTCGAGGTACAATCCTAGTTGCCTCAGTTTTAGCTTCTTCTCTTTTCAATACAGGGGCTTCCCATAGATTTATATTTTTTGCTGTTGTGGAGAGCCTTGGGCTCTGTATCTTTTCTTTTGCTTATATCTTGATTCTAGATACACTGTTGGGGACAAGAACGGCTAGTGTACAATAGTTCAAGGAGTTCCCTCTAGAGGTTGGTGGGTGTCACTTCTTGTGGGACCTTTATGTCCTAGAGATGACAGGATATGATGTCATTCTCAGAATGGACTGGTTAGTTCCCTTCTAGGTATTTGTCAATTTCTATAATCGTAGGGTGAGTTTCACATCACCGAAGGGAAGATCATTTCTTCACAAGGGTGAATGGGATGTCCAGGCGAGCAGATCGGGACCCGATCATCATGGGTTGGGAGGAGTTATAGCCTAGATTTCTATTCTATATCTATATTACCAAGGGACTTCATAGTTGGAATTTCTTCCAGTGGTGGATCGTTTCAGGGACATCATTCCAGAGGAATTTTCAGGTTTTCCTCCAAAGTGATAGGTGGAATTTTTGATTTATCATGTTCTAGGAGCGGCACCGGTGTCTATTCCTCCTTATAGGATGGCTACACCATAGTTACAGGAGCTCAAGAAGCAGTTGGAGGAGTTACAAGAAAAGGGTTTCATCCAACCCAGTTCTTCTCCTTAGGTTTCTCCTGTCCTTTTATGAATAAGGCAGACGGTACCCTTAGGATTTGTGTGGATTATCGGAAGCTGAACCAATTTATGGTCAAGAATCGATACCCTTTTTCGAGGATTGATGATCCATTTGATCAGCTTCAAGGAGCTCGGGTGTTCTTGAAGATTTACTTGAGATCTTATTATAATTAGTTGCATGTTAGACCATATGATATACCTCTTACAGCCTTTCAGAGTAGGTATGGTCTATACGAGTATGTGGTTATGCCATTCGGTCTCACGAACGCGCATGATGTTTTCATGGCACTGATGAACCGAGTGTTCCATCCATACTTGGATTCTTTCATGGTGGTTTTAATGGATGATATCTTGGTGTACTCTCACACACGACACGACCATTCCACCCATCTTGAGATCATTTTGAGTACACTAAGAGAGCATTATTTATATTCTAAGATTTAAAAATGCCACTTTTGGATGGACCAGATTCACTTCTTAGGTCATGTTATCTCAGAGACAGGAGTATCGGTAGACCCAGAGAAAGTGAGAGCTGTAGTTTCCTAGGTGCATCTGAAAAAAGTTTTTGAGATGTGAAGTTTTATAGGGTTGGTTGGATACTACAAACGTTTCATACAAGACTTTTCACGCTTAGCAGCGCCACTGACAAGCCTGACTAAGAAGGGTGTGAAGTACTTGTGGACAGATTCTTGCGAGTCAGCCTTTCAGGAGATGAAAGGGAGGTTGACATCAGCATCGATATCAGTATTGTCAGAGTCGGGCAAGAGCTACACTGTTTATTATGATTCTTCAGGTATCGGGCTGGGAGTAGTGCTTATGCGGGGAGAAGGAGTCATTGCATATGAGTCTCGACAGTTGAGGCCACATGAGAGGAATTACCTGACACATGATCTTGAGTTGGAATTAGTTGTTCATGCCTTACACTGTTGGAGACATTATCTTCTGGGATAGCATTTTGTGTTTTTCATCGACCACAAAAGTCTCAAGTATATCTTCACCCAGCGTGACCTGAATTTGAAACAGTGAAGGTGGGTTGAGTACCTTCAGTCTTTTGACTTTGATCTTTCCTATACGTTGTGGAAAGTCAATGTTGTGGCTGATGCACTGAGCAGTAGGACTTAGATATAGGCAGTTCAGGAGGCTATCCATGAGTAGAAGCTTGTGGATCTGCTCTCTAAGATGCATTTGGAAGTGCACAACAGATAGGGATACACATTTCTTTCTTCTGTAGTTATTACCTCTAATATTCTTGACTGAGTGCGAATGAGGAAGCTATCAGATTCTGAAGGCCTAGTCTTATGGGAGAGCGTGTCAGGAGGGGGCCCTATTCCTGGATGGACTATAGGCGAGGTTGAGATCTTTCATTTCTAGGGGCACGTATGGGTGTCAGCAAACATACACGAGGAGTTGATTTGGGACTTTCACTCCTCAGTTTGGGCAGTTCATCCTGGTGTCACTAAGATGTATTGTGATCTACACCATTAGTATTGGTGTCCAGGTATGAAGAGAGATGTTGCTAGTTTTTTCATGAGGTGCTCCACCTGCCAGTAGGTGAAGGTGGAGCATCAGCGGCCAGTAGGGCTTTTGCAGTAGTTACCCATTCCCAAGTGTAAATGGAATGATGTCACGATGGATTTTGTGAAAGGTTTACCAAGGTTTCCTCAAGGGAATTATGTTTTATGGGTTGTCATTGATAGACTCATGAAGTTTGATCACTTCTTTCTGATCAAGGAGACCTTAAGTGTTGATGATCTGGGATGGTTATACATCCGTGATATTGTGCGTTTACATGGAGTTCCACACTCCATTGTTTCAGACAAGGATTTCCATTTTACTTCTCAGGTCTGGCAGGGGCTACAGAAGGCTTTGGTTATATAGGTGATTTTGAGTACATCTTACCACCCTCAGACAGATGAACAGTCTGAGTGTGTAATTCAGGTGCTTGAGTACATGCTTCGTGCATGAATCCTTGATTTTGTAGGTTCTTGGGAGAAGCACATACCTCTTGTGGAGTTTTCCTACAACAATAGTTTTCAAGCAACTATCCAAATGGCACCTTATGAGGCTGTGTACGGTAGGTCATACCAATCACCCTAATTTTGGCTGGAGGCAGGAGAGGTAGCAATGTTGGGACCTCATCTTGTCCAGGAGACCACAGAGCAGATAGAGTTGATTCAGAATAGGATGGCTACTGCACAATCTTGACAGAAGTCTTATGCTAATCAGCAGAGACGACCTATGGAGTTAGAGGTCGGAGATCAGGTTTTCTGCGTGTCACATCGAGGTTGGGGAATAAGAGGATTAGGAGATAGGGTAAGCTTTCACTGAGGTACGTCGGGCCATTTGAGGTTTTGGAGAGAGTCGGGCCAGTTTCCTATTGGCTGCAGTTACCTCAGAGGTACCGGACTATGCACGATGTTTTTCACGTTTCTCAAATTCGACGTTACTTCTCAGACCCATCTCATGTTCTTCAACCCGAAGAAGTTTAGTTGGAGGTGGAAGCCTCATTTGAGGAGCATCCTATCTGGATTGTTGATCACAGTATGAAGGTTCTCTGTGGATGGTATGTTCCTCTGGTACGAGTGCTATGGTAGCACAGGCAAGTACAAGACGAGACTTGGGAGAGGGAGACAGATGTACGATCTCAGTGGCTGAAGTTGTTCAAGGATTATTCTTCTACGCCACCTTACTAGGGAAATTTAGGGATGAATTTCTTTAAGGGGGGAAGTTTGTAAGAACCCAGATCTTCTTTTCAGGTATGTTTTCCTTTTTATGGTGTTTTTGAAGAAAAGAGGTTTTTCTAGAAATTTCTTAAGTACACGCCATGTACTTTATGAGTACACACCGTGTACTTGGTTACCACAAGTAGCTGTGTGCTGGCTTTGTAACGTCCATACACATGGCCGTGTATGGTGACCTGGAGACCACCTAATGTGGGGGCCAGTAAGGGCATGTACACACCGTGTACTTATAAAGTACACACTGTGTACTTTCTTTTTTTCATTAAATGTACCAAGGTCACGTCTGATAGACAGAAACACCTCCTTCCAGGTCTATCTCGTCTGGGAGAAATCATATGGCTATGATCTTTACCCGATCCCCCGATCAAGCATCCATTTTCTGAATCGACCACCATCGGTTGTGTTGGGATCGCCACGGTAATCTCTTCCTTATCCTAGAGTTTCGTTTCCTGATTCATCCTCTTTCTCAAGTTATCTTCAATTGATCATTTTTAGCTTTTTTATAGATCTACGGTGTTCTTGGGTGATTCAAGGCTTGAGGTTCATTTATAACGATCCTACAACACCGAGGTAAGTGGTTTGTGCCTTTCTGTTGAAAGTTTTTGAGTTATATGTGCAAAATTTTCCCAATACCCTTGAATGGGGTATTGTGTGTTTATGGATTTTAGCCCTATTAATTGCATGCTATGCTTGTATTATTGATTAGAGGTTAATTGTATATGAATAGGGCTAATTTTTATGATTTGTAAGTTTTTTCCCATGCATGTTATATTTATGACCGTTTGGTTCTGCTTGGCTGTTAGGCTGCTCTTTGTTTCCCATGCCTAGTATTGTTAGGATAGACTGTTTGTTATCTGTCTTGCTGTTATGTTGTAGACTGGTTAGCCAAGTAGTTATTGAGGTTTACTTTGGCCACTTTTCATTACTATGTTCATTTTACTTACACAGGGCTGTGAGAACCTAGTGTAGTAGACCATAGGGAGAATGGACGTAAGGGCTTCTCCAAAGTGTCTGTTTTTATTGTTACGATGCGAGACCACAGGGGGAATTGATGTAAGTGCTTGCTCAGAGAGTCTGTAGTTCCTTGACGTGGGCCATAGGGGGAATGAGACATAAGTGATTCCCTAGAGCGCCTTTTAGTTATTGATATGAGACTATAAGGGGAATTGATGGCGAGTGCTTCCCTGGAGAGTCTATACTAAAGTTGAACTAGAGCAGTTAATGGTGAGTACTGCCCAGAGGGTTGATTTTTTTTTCTAGGTAGGACCATAGGATATTAGGTTGTGAGTAAATCCTAGAGGGTTACCTATTTGTGATTATCTGTTTACTTGCTATGTGGAATTGAATGCTTTAAAACTGTGGAATTGTTTACTATTGAGTACTTCCTTGTTTACTGTTTCTTTTGTTTATTACCTGCCATATATATTCACTGACTATTAGGCATAGATCTCTTGGTGGTTACCTACTGGGATTAGTCTCACACCCTGCTTGGGCCATGATTGTGGGCCCAAACAGATTATATTGTTGTAGGTATAGATAAGGGAATGCACCCTTCTACTTTAGGTACTTGACTACTTTGGAGCTAGAGAGCATGAGACCAAGATGAGGCTTGCGATGCTGAGGAGTTTTTTATTGTTTCCTTCTACTTTGGTTTAATATTTTATTTCAGCATTGTGATGTGTTTGGATGCTTTCCGAGACATATGTATCATGCATCATTATATATGTGCTCCAGTTGTTTATTTCCTTCAGTCTTCCATTGTTACTGTTGTATGACCATATAACTGCTTCCACTATTGATATTTGTTTTTAATTATACTTTATTACTCTACCAATGAGAGCATAGTTTCCCCACTATCACACTCAATTCCCTCGCTTCTAGTCAGCAGTCGCTGGCGTTCGGGGAAATGCGCTTGAGGCCATGTGACCAACCAGGTACGGGGTGTCTCTGGGCGGCTTCCGGAACCAGGATGTTACAAGTCAGAAATCTGTTTTTTTTAAACCATGTTTTCTAAAAATGTTTTCAAAAAAAATTAAATGATATTTTAAAATCATTTTCATGGAAAAATATTTTAATTTTTTTATGTTTTAAAAATTGTTTAAAATTGTTTTTAAAGCTTCCTTTACAAGTTTTCAATGTTGTTTTCAAAGAAAAGGGTTTTCTAAATGTTTTATGATTTAAAAATAATTTTTCAAAGTGGAAAGGATATTTTCCTCAAGAAATGTTTTAAATGATATTTTAAAATTATTTTTCATTTAAGATGAAATCTGTTCACTACCACAAAACTGGGTTTCCGCAGTGCCACCCTTTATCAGCGCTAAAAAAAGAGCTGATAAAGGGCGCTTTTAACAGCGCTAAAAAAAGCACTGTTAAAAGTGACCCTTTATCAATGCTTTTTTTAGCATTGATAAAGGCCCTCCCTTTATCAGCGCCTTTTTTAGCACTGATAAAGGGGCCCCCTTTATCAGTGCTTTTTTTAGTAGTGCTGATAAAGGGGGGTTTTATCAACACGTATTTTTCTAACGCTAATAAATGTGTATATTTCAAAACAAAATCATAAAAAATAATATATTTATATATAAGTATATTTATATTGATATAAATATAATAAATATTTTTTAAAATATGTTTTATATCGATTTGATATGTTGTAGACCCAAAATGGACACCCCTGAGCAGAAATTATACTCGTTTGTAGGGGTTAAGGACCTTTTTGTACCTTGAAGAATATGAGAAGGTGTTACAATGGTAACCGTAGTGTATTTCTGGTCGTAAGATTCAATTTGATATGTGGTTGAGGCGAAACAGACACCTGAAGAAGAAGTTATAGAAAAACGGACCCCCAGAGCCAAACTTATGACTGTTCAGAGGGTTTTTGGTCATTTTTGAACCTCAAAGAACGTGATAAGGGGTTTTGGTGATCACTAAAGTGTGTAAATTTTTGAAAGATTTGATTTTATATGTGGTAGAGCTAAAAATGGACACTCGGAGCAGAAGTTATTGTCGTTTAAAATTTTGCAACTCTCGTATCTCCTAAAAACCTAAGAAACTATCAACTCACTAAAACGGGCATAACTTCTACTCTAGTTGTCTGTTTGAGTGTCGTGACCAGTAAAATAAAATATTTTAAAATGAGTGATGATGACGTCTAGTCAAAAACATTATAAGATCAGAGGAACAAAAGATATATCAATTATAGCACTCCAAAAAAAGTCCAACTTCAAACGGCCATAACTTTCGATCCGGGTGTCCTTTTAGGCTCTACCACATATCAAATCGATGGCAGCGAAGAGATATATTAAGAGAATTGACTCAAACATAGTCCTAGTCACTTATGAGAATAGGAAACTCCAAAAAACCACCAGAAGGCCTCCAAAACTCAGTTTCCATGTATGGACCCCTGTCAAATTTTTCTTAAAACTATCATAACTTCTTATATGTATGTCTGTTAGGCCTCCACCACCTTTTTTATCATATTTCATTCCATGAGATTTAGTTTTACTATTCATAGAGCTGAAACGGACACCCGAAGAAGAAGTTATGCCTTTTCCTGTGACTCTGTGATTTGTTAGGTTTTTCAAGACCCCATTTCTAGCACTTTTGTATATACATATTAATATATAATATTTGTAAATATATATAAATATGTATAATTATACCTACATATATACATATAATATATATATGTGTGTTTGTGTGTGTTGTATATATGTATGTATGTATGTATGTATGTATGTATGTATGTATTTATTTATAAAAACACACGTAAGAAAACATATTTTATAAATGTATTTAAAACTAATCTTATAAATATATATTAATATACAAATAAATATACAAATAAAAAATTATAACTAAATATATATATATAAATAGATATAAATATATATTAATATATGGATATATATATATATATATTAATATAATTAAATATATGTATATATTAATATGACTAAATATATATGTATATATTAATATGACTAAATATATATGTATATATTAATATGACTAAATAAATATATATATTAATATAAATATATATATTAATATATGGAGATATATATTAATATAACTAAATATACATATATATTAATATATGAGTAAATATAACTAAATATATATATAAATAAATAGATATATTAATAAATGAAGAGCAAAGAAATATGGTGGAGTGGTAAAGGCTTAGGTGCGCAGGTAGGAGGTCTGGAGTTCAAATCCTGGGGGAGGTAGGTCGCACGTGCAGGTGGGGGGAATTACCTAGCGATGTTAAAGGGGGTGGGGCTGGGTGGAGTTGGCATGGGGTGCGTGTGGGCTACCATGGGCAATGGGCATTGTTAAAGGGGGTTTCAAGCGCTGTTGAAGCCCCCCAGAATTGAAAAAATATTTGTTTTTATTTTTTTAATATTTTTTTAATTTTTATCAGCACTTTTCTGAGTGCTGATAAAAAGGACCCCCTTTATCTTCGCCTCGATTAACAACTATTTTTTTAGCGTTGTTAATCAAATTTTATAGCACTGATAAAGGCCATATTTGTAGTAGTGGTTGGTGTTACTCATGTCTTAATAGGTATATGATACAAGGGTACCATTTATATTTTTTCTTTGAATGGTTTATGTTTCGATGGAATGATATTTATGAAACCCATTTCTATTCCATGAGTCATATGATTATGAAACTTGATTCTTTTCATGGGTTATGATATGATGAAATAATTATTAAACCTTTCTATTTTCCATATGTTAAGATATGATGAAATTTTTATGGTACCCATTTCATTTCATGGGTTATGATATGATGAATGTCTATGATCTTGTGGCACACATAAATATGGTTTTCATTATGAGATGGGTGGGTCCTATATCTCCCTCCAATTAATTTGGTAAAGATTTCTAAATGTCATGAGATAGACATGGATAGAATGGGGAGTGAACTTGGTACAGTAATGTAGGGCTAGATTGGGGAGTGAATCTGGTACAATAATACATGGCTAGAATAAGGAGTGAAATCAGTGCAATAAAGGAATTTTTCCACTATTATGGCCTTGGTAGTGAGCCTTGTTCAATATTGGAATTATTTTCTATGCTTATGTGTATTCCAAAAATTCCATGTCTTATGCCAATTTTATGATCTTATGGATCATGATTTTTGATTCCTTTATGATTCATGTCTTATGAACTGCCAATTTTTATTCCATGACTCATAATTATGATCTTTGATATGTAGAGTATGGTTTTCAAATTTTATGATCATGTTCTCATACACTTATGTTTATGTTAATCTTACATATCTCCCTTTATTAACCTTACTAAGCATCTGAGATCACCCTTTCTTATGTTTTATTTCCCCAGGTTATGAAGATATGTGTTATGTATGATGTATCTAAGAAGATTTCTAGAAATGAATAATGTAGTTAGAGATGATGTATCTCACTCATAGACCAGTGTTTATGTTTCCATATTTTCAAAGTCACTAAACTAATATGGTATTTGGGTATGTTTTTGTATAATGTATTAAATATTCCTTAAAAATGATGTAATGTATATGTATGAAAATCTTGGGTTGTTATTGACCTATTCGAAGGAATTACCTTCTAGGAGAGGTGTTCCTTGAGTTTTCCCTTCTGGGTGGGTGTTATGTGGGTTTGAGCTGGGAGTCCATCCATGGTTACTTTGAGAGGACTTTGCCTGTGGTTTGGTTTTAATAGAAGAGACCCTTGTAGGGTTTCCTTCCTAATATTTGGTTTGTTTGAGGAGCCCCTTTTTATGGTGTCCTTTTGTGTTGAGTGTTTGGAAACCGTGGTTGTTTCCCTATGTTTGGTTGGCCTGTGAGATGATTGGTGCTAGTTTTAGGGGTTTTGGTTGGAGGGTGAAGGTGTTATCCAACCATAGTGTTTGAGCTGTGGTTTGGATGTGTGATGTTGTTATTGTTCAAGACTTATAGGAGAGGATTCCTTTGGTATATTGTTGTACAATTATTTTTCCCTGAGATTTATTTTTTTTCTCTACTCTGTTGGTTTATTGGTTGTAGTGAGGTGGGGATAGGGAGATAATGGATGATCTAGATGAGTGAAATAGCCTTAGCTTGGTTTTTCTCCTAGAGATAGGGTAACTAGAGTGTGGAGGCTATTTCACTCTCGGGGCCTAATTTATAAGTTTGGGCCTGTTTAGGTAGCCCGGTGATGAACTGAAAGGTTTATTTACCCAGTTATTTCTGAAGGAATTTTGGGCATGGTAGTGTAGAGTATGAGGTTCATGTTGTAGATGTTCAACCATTATAGAGACCAGGTATGTGGTTTGATTCAGAGTAGTAGTAGATACTTGTGTATTTATTTTCCTTTATTTTATTCTATATGTGGTTGGTCTAGTGGGAGACCAGTGTCTGTATGTTTCTTACTTGAGTATATATGTAGCATTCCATTTATTATGGTTATTTTAGTTATTTAATTATTATTTTTTGCACTCTCATGTACATGGATGCATGGATGTTTAGTTTATTTTCATTGTTATTGCACTCTGGTCTAAGGGAATGGTATCCTCACTATATCCTTTTAGGCCCTTAATTCTAGTCATAAACCTCTAGCTTACGAAGAGGCATTTTTGAGGCCTTGTTTTGATCTAGATCCGGTGATGGGTTGGGTCGACCTGAGCCAGTTTGTAACAAAGTTAATGTTATAGAATCAACAACCACATAATAATTCTTATTGTGTAATATAATATCTTCATCACAATATATCATCAAGTAGGTTTCACACTCATGTCATCAACCAATATACTTGATATGTTTTTCTTTTAATTCTTGAAATAAACTAGTAAATACACTATAACCATGAAATTTAATGCGGAAGTTCCATTTTAATCAAGGGGTTAAGATCTGAACTTCCAAAAATATGGAATGGAAAAATCATTTATTAACTTATTCATTCATTCAATATCACTTGTGACTATTTAATATTCTCTAAAATAATTAATGGTATATTTAATTTAGGTACATTTATCTTACACATGGTTTTATTGATAATAATAATTTATAAATAGATTAAATAGTTTGAATATTCATTAAATAAGATTCAATGAATTAATGATGGTGGGAATAATTCTATATAGATACATTGAATATGGCTGACACATTTCATTAAATTAAACACATCATTTATATCTATATAAAGGTACAATATACCTCTTGTTGTGGACAACCAATTTTTTGGAAATCCTCTCAAAGCTCTATTCCTCATTGTAGCTTATCCATCGCCATCAACGAAGACTCTAACACCTATTCAAGTGTGCAGTAGTCCTTTGATTGAGATTGGGATCCATAGGCTGGTGTAATCCCTCAGAGGAAAGAATCATTTGTTTTCTACACCAGTGATTTTCCTTGAGCGCACTCTATCGAAGTTTGGATATGGATCTTATTGTAATCTAGGTACACATTTATGTTCTTCATTTATTACACATTGATTCCATAAAAGATAGATCGTATCTATTTGGGTTTTTCTTTTTCTTCCATGTCCATATGATGGACAATTACAACCCAACAATTGTATCAAAGGGAAAGATTCTTTAACGAATCAACATGTTTATTTTAATTATTTAATGAAGAACACATTTTACAAATTTTAAAATGGGATATTTCAAGCATGGAAATAAGTATGAAATTTCATATTTATTTTTAATTATTAAATAAAATGTTTATTTAATTATTTATGTTATTCATTTTTATAAAATAATTTATAAAATGGGAATAACATTAATAATATTGGCTAAAAAAATTTGTTTTATTAGACTTTTTTCAAATATGAAAAGATCATATTTATTACTCTTATTTATGAAAATAAATAAAGTATTTATTTTAATCAAATGAATTCAATTATGAATTGAATTATATTATTTATAATTTTTTTATAAATAATGGAAACGATATTTGGAAATATTTATAAAATTTATAAAAGTGTTTTATAAATAAAATTACTATAAAATGTTTATGGTTAATTGATAAATATTTTTCAAATATTTATGGTTTGTAAAATGTTTATAAATCATAAATTGTATTTTGAGAAATATTTTAATTTATAAAAGGTTTATAAATTAATTAATTATAATTTTTTATAATTAATTGTTTAAATTCTTATGAACCATTTATCAAAAAAAATATTCCAAATATTATATGGTAATTTTTAAAATATATTTAACCAAATTATTTGGTATGGTTTATAATCTAGAAATAAATTTTTTATTTAGAAATCATATAGGGTAATTTATAAAGGGTTATAAATTATAAATTAAGGCCAAGATATAAAGAATTTTATATTTGAAATTATAAATTGTTCATAAAAAATTAATTTGAAGTTGTTCAAATTAAAAGGGGCCTTATTTTTAGTAATTATCAAAAATGTTTTGGTAAATAAATAAACTATTTATTTATAAAGAAAATTCAATTAATAATTGAATTAGATTATTTATAAGTTGTTTATAAATAATGAAAAGGTTTTACAGAATGTTTGTAAAATTTATAAAAGGTTTTTTATAAATTAATTAACTATAAAATGTTTTTGGTTAATGAATTAAATTATTTTAAAACGTTTATTACAAATATTCTTATAATATTAAAGAGTTAATAATAAGAATATCATTTTTACATTAATATGATTTATAAATGTTATAAATCTTAATAAAGGGTATTAAAACTTTTTACCTAAAATTATATGGAATATTTATAATCATTAAATAAAGTTATTATTTAAAGATTATAAAAATGATTTATAAAAGAGTTTATAAATATCATAAATAAGGTTGAAATATAAAAGGTGTTTTTATTTATGATTATGAATTATTCATAATTAGTTAATTTGAAATTGTTCAAATTAAAAAGGAAGGCCTTATTTTAAAATATTATTTAGACTGCATCAAAAAATGTTTTGATGATTAATATAATTAAAGGTTTAAATAATATAATGTATATGATATGTAAATTATGTAAAGGGGTTTTCATAATTGAAAATTAATTATAATTTCATTCATGAGATTTCATATATATATAAATTACATATAATATAAATAATATGAAAGAGTTCATATTGGATTGAGTATAAAAAGGTTTATATTCAAATTTATGGAATTTCCATAATGTTAGCCAATTAATTAAAGGGTTTATAGTTAGGTTTTATTTATAAATAGTTCATAAATGGTTATCTAATGTTTAAATATTTGAATTGTTCATTTATTTAAAGTTTATTCTTAGCTTTATCCATAGTTATAAATTGTCTATATTGTGATTGTGTGTGCTTTAGTTTAACAGTTAAACTACTTCTAGGAGATAGATACTTTCATTACATGTTAGGTATGACTCCATAAAATTTAGTTTTCATCTAGAATAGTTTGTAAATATTTGGTGTTGGAGATATCATGAATTTTATTATTTCTTGAGTAAAGTATCTTAGGGTATAGGGACTTGGGGTAGAATCACCTACCATCCTTAAGGATTATGCCTTTTCTAGAAAGGTGAACAGGGTTGGTTATCTGTCGCTTCGAGCTTACTCATATAGAGATTATCAATATCTGTTTCTTTATGCCTTTATATGAAAAGTTCATATACCTTTTTCATATGATGCATTATAATATTTATAAATATGTTTAGCTTCTATTTTTAGGTGTGTAACACAAACTTGTGGGTTTTGTAAAATTTTCACATTAATGTGGTTTGAATGAATTAATTTGGTAGTTCAAATAGGGATTCCAAAACTAAATAATTAGAATAATTCATACATAAAATGTAATAAAACATGAGAATATAAGGATTATGTATTATATAATAATTATGAATTTAATATTAACATGATGTATATTAAATTGGTGATATTTTCAAATATAAACCCTCAAATACAAAGTGTGAGATTCCCTCCTAATAAGTACTTATCAAGACCTTGATCATTCAACTAGATATTATTGAGCTCAACACAAGTACCCCTGTATTATCTTGTGTAAGGAAAGAAATCTATAAGTTACTCAGAATTTTCATGTTGGTTATTGTCGAGATCAGTACGAGTATCCCTTTATTTTCCTTATTTGTCTTATTCTTGGCACTTATTTTGGGTTACACTAGATTAGAATCCCTAAAGGTTAGGATACCATAGGAATATTGTTGAGTAAATCCATATGATGGATTTTTATAAGTGTTTATCTACTTAACTATCCATTAATCATAATTGTTATGATTGGGATAACTCCCTACCTAAATAATCATGGCTTTATTACATGATAAACGGTGTAAGTTATGATGAAATATGGATCTTGGCTCACTAAATGAATATTATGTATGGGGTCATAAATTTTATTGGGTGAATTATCATTAAAATTAATTAATTAATAAATATAAGGCATGATATTCATCTAATAAAAAATTAGATAAATGCATCATCATCATTAATCTAAACTTTGAAATTAATCCTTGAAATAAGAATCAAAAAGTAAGAAACTCATATGACTGGTTGCTTAAGAAAAGTTCTTAACCAAGAGAAATATCTTGTGTGTTAAAACAGTTCCTTCTCGAGTGAACAAGTGTTTAAGTTCTTCAAAATGAAAATTAATATGCTTATAGAAGCATGGAATGATTCATTTAAGGTTTTTAAGGAACTAGATGCTAATTTACCTAAGAAATTATAGTATTATATACTAAATATGATTATGTGTGTCAATAATATTCAACATGATTGAATATGATTAGAGAGACTAGATAATTACTATAATTCTTGTTATGTATAAGAAATTTATCATATCATCATTGATGAAAATGTTCTGATAATATGATTGAATATAATAAAAGTTTACTCGATATTCTCAAGTGTTGAGAATAGATAAACTGAACATATGATGTCTAAGTTCTGGTATCATGAAGACATTACAAGTAGGTAAAACTTTAATCAAAAAGAATAAAAGTGAGTTGGAGAGTGCAACAATAACTAGCCAAATTAATTTAAAGCTATCCAAAGTCATTGAAACCTAGGGTTTTCAGGAAGGAGGAGTAATAATTCCATATGATGGGATTATCTAGAATACCTGAAAGGATTTGGGAACTTTATTGAATATTCATGTTAGGAATTAATGTTATAGAAGATGATTATTTGATTTTAAAGGGTATGTGATACTGGGTGTATGATTTACAAGTGTTGTAAAGATATAGGATTTAAAAATTATAAGAATAATTGAAAGATCTTATAGTTTTATTCAAGTGATGAAGTAAATAGTTGGTACGATAGAAATTTGAATGTAGAGATATTTATCAATCTTGGAAGAATCAAATAAAAGTAAGTATATATTCATCTCACTTCCCTTATATGATAAGATGTATTAGAAAATAGTTTTTGTGAAAAACATGATATGATTAATTTAATACATTGGGTTTATGATTCATTGGATTCTATAACATATTTTGAGAAGAAGATATCGATAAAAGTGTTTTATCCAGGATAAAGTGTTTATCCAACTATTTGTTAAAATATGATGGAATGTGATTCCCACCCAATAGTGTTTTATTTTAATGAATAAAATATTCTTTTTCAATAAATTACTATAAACACATAGAATTTCATATGAGATATGGAAACAATAGTTTATTCATTGTATATTCCTACTAAAAGGAAATAAGTGTTATTTATTAAAACACAAAGTAGTTTGTGATGATTCTTAGTAAGATCTTCTGAAGAGAATATAGTGTCTAAGAGGCTAATGGGGGTATGTTTGAATATAGAGAAGTTCAAGGTTAAAAAATAAAATATTTTACAAGATTTATTTTTAAGTGATTATTTACTTTATATCTTAAAGCATTGGGATGTGTGATAGTAAATAAAAATGAAAATAGTTACATTTAATTACAGTGAGAAAGTGAATATCCCTCTTAACTAAATGTTTATACCAGTATAAAATTAAAAGTTATTATTCACTCAATGTCATAAAATTTTAGTATATATGATGATAAATAAATGTAAATATTTATATTTAGTTATCATGAGAAATTTAATTACAATAGGTATCCTAAAAGAAGTTTTAGGATATTATTGTAAAAAAATATAAATAGTTTCATTTAGTTGCTATAATAAAGTGGATATAATTGTTATGTCAGATTATTTACAAAGTAAATTTCACTTGATTTCATGAAAAGGTTTAATATATAATGGTAAAGTAAAATGTAAATGGTTACATGTGTTTACAACAATAGAGTGGATGTGACTTTATCATAAATGAGTTTAGGATATACTGGATTAAAAAATGTAAATGATTACATTAACCTCAAGGAGAAATCATGATGGCATAATTTCATAATAGATGATTATGCTAAGCTTAGTAAGAGTTCTAAGTAGATGATATAATATAACAATATAACATTTTATGTTATAAAGTTAAGGAGTTTGAATATAGGTTCAAAGATTTGAACTTAAGGAATGTGATTCCTAATTCTTACCATAATCTAGATTTCTTAGTAAATGATACTTGATGAGACTTTAGTTGGGGTATTTTATCATATGGTTATATAGGGGTGGGGTAGGAGTTATATATGGATGTAATGTTAAAAACCCATTACTACAGCAACAACATGAGAGACGTGTATAATCTATGAATATTAAACACTTATGAGATTGAATGTAATGGTTGTAAACATATCATGTAATTATAATAAATGAAATCTATATTTATCATTCATTCATGTGTGTTGTAATTTTACTTTATATGAATGATCAAATGATAATTATCCACTCAAATTATTAATTTTTAGTTGTCCATAATCAATTATCATCACATAGTTTTATTTTTTGTGATGATATGTTAGGATTATCTTGAATATATTATTATACTCATTATAAAGGGTTATATATGAGATATGAAGAATATATTCATGAGGTAATAAGTAGAGATTTATTACTTGGACTGACTTGTTAAATTATGTCTCATGAAATGTTATACGGTCATATATATACTTAGGGTTGTGTGCTTATTATCAATCCTTCTTACTTGAGGTTTGTGAGATACCTAGAATGGGAACATTTATACTTTGATAACATACTTACACAAGACAAGATATGAACTTAGTTAACCATGGTGTGATTGGTTATGTTGTTGATCATGTCATTGGTTGGAGTGAAACCAAGATGGGATTTGTCCACTTGTATAACAAGAAAATACATTTGTCCCTTGATTGAATTAGACTGAGAAAATGTGTAGTCATGCTTAGTTGAGTCGCATATGATCTTTTTAACTACTTGGATGAGGGACATGTGTTTCACTCATTTGTTAGATGAATAACATGTGATATATTCTTCAACATAGTAAGTCTTTTTTAGATAATCATTAAAAGATGAGATGAATATACTAGATTGACATGTTTCATGTCTATTGGTCACTCGATGTCATAGACAAAAAGATTATGTAGGTATATATATGATTTATATGATATATCTAGTGGTGGATATGTTCATATAGATATATTAGTATATTTTATAGAGATTATATCAGACCCATTAATAGCTTGAGTAGCACTAATTCTTTGCTATAGTTTGTTCTTAACTTATATCTATGAAATATAGATTTCATATTTGTTTTCAATGAAACTAAGGCCCATAGGGTCATGTGGTTAGGCCTCTAAATATGGATTATGTTTTGGACAAAGTTTTTGTTCCAAAATGAAGAGAATATTATGAAACTATATCCAAAAAGAGTTTTGTATGAATTCATAAAGAGTTGTGAAGTTTTTCACATAGTCCTTATATATTTTAGTGTAAGGGAGATTTTTTTAATATGTTATAAAATAATTAATGGAATATTTAATTTAGGTGAATTTATCTTCCATGTGATTTCATTAATAATAATTAATTTACCTTCTACATTGTTTCATGGACAACGAAAACCCAATAATGATGTACCCAACATACCCTACTTTATCATGAGCATATGTTGTCATGATTTTCATCAATAAAACAAATCAAGCAGGTCATGATATACATTAATAATGATCTCAAGTCTAAGGATCATTACACATGTTCTTATACATGAGTTTCCAATAATGCATAATATGTGGAATTACTACTGGTGAGCATGTTCCCATAATCTCTAATCTTAGGGATTATCAAGTTTAAACTTAATGAGATGTGATCTCATCTACTTATGAGTACTCACACGTTAAATTATACATCATTTGTGTCCCATAAAATTACGGCATATGACAGTATGACTAGGTTTAAGAATATCATCATATCATTAAAGGTTACCATCATTGCAGATAATTTCTTATGACCTTTTCAATGTAATGTGTACTCTAGGACATTATCACATTATAGTTACATAGAAGAAAAATCAACATGTGATGAAGAGTTCATTAATATTCACATATTTGAACATATACAAGTAGTCTAAAATAAATAGAAGTTAATTTTAGGGAACCAACTTCAACAATTAAGGTGTCACATAAGGAGGAGGGGACAAAGAGGTGGGGAGAATGATGTGTTTGACAGAATGAGTGGAATGAGGTACCAAGTGATATTTTAGTTAGGGAAAATGAAAATTAGGGACCAATTCAGGGGAATAATTTGGATTGAGAACCCAAAATTGTGAAAATGTAAAAGTGAAAACCTATTTTTTTACATTGGGTATGTAAATGACTTTTATACACTAAAAATCCCCCTTTATTAGACCTAGTTCCTCTATAAACTATATCCCTCCTCTCTTATGCTCATCCCATCACTGCCTCCTCTCCCTCACTTGTCCAATCATCTCTTTCTCTCTGACCATTGTCTCCTCTCCCTGTGCTCATCTCATAGCCACCTCTTCTCCCACGCTCATCCCATTGTCACATCCTCAGTGTGATCCTCCATTCATCCTTTAGTGTGTTACTCCATCCCTACACTTGTCCCATTGTCATCTCTTGTGGTCATCCTTCTCGTATCGCAGTCAACTTGCTCTTAGGAGTTCCCTTCTCCCACCATCGGCTCCTCTCTCACCAGCAACATTTCAATTTTTCTATTCCCCTAGTACCTACTATATTTAAAACTATATTTTCTATAAATCATATTTTGTGTATATATTTTTTGATTTATTTTTTTAATCTATGTAAATATAAACTAAGAATGAGTTTTAATGTCTTATATTAATTAATTTTGTTGTTTGATTGATACAAGTTGATGTCAAACTATTTGTAAAAATAAATACAGCATCTTTTTCATTTTGATGGAGTACTTGTTAGTGATTCACAAGGAAAAATGTATTATGAAGGTGGAATATCATTAGGTAGAGTGATGATAGAAATAATTTCATTTGATGAAATATCAAGACTGGCATCGTCAGTTCTGAATTTTGGTGTGTCATTGTTAGATTTAAAATACACGTGAAAGTTTGACAATGTTATTTTTTTAGACCTTATAAACGATGGAGGGGTTGAATAATTGTTCACAGTTAATGAATTTTTTGATCATTTATACACTATTTTGAGCTTAAATGAATTCTTTCAATCGATAGTGGATGTAGATCAAAGGTAATAACATGTCAAAATTGTTTATATTAATATTTTTTTCACATGTTATGTATTGAAATTTGATATTTAAATTATAGGGTTGAATTAGTTGATGGGAATTCATAGTAAATTTTATCATCTGATTGTGATTTTCAAATGTTGCCTTGTGCATTTTTTAGTATTGAATATTTGATTACAAAGTTAAATGCTTCAAAGTGAAATGAATTGTTGGTGTATGTTGGCCAGATCTTTCCTTCAACAAAATCATTGAGGGAGATTATCTTCAAGTATAGCATTGCACAAAGGTTTGACTATGAATTTATAAGGAATAGTTCTAAAAAGATTATTTTCATATGTAAAGTTGAGAGTTTCATGTGGAAGTTAACATTATATGTCTTGGGGAATTCCACTCTATTTTTTATATGAAAACTTTTCCAAATTCTCATATGCACTTAGCTCAAGATAGACTAAAAATTTATCAAAAATAAAGGGAATCATTAATGTTATATATAATTTTTTATGTGGTGAAGTATAATGTTGAAAAATATACCAATGAAATTAAGTTTGACTTGTACAGAGACTATAGTGTATCCCTTACATACCATCAAGCATTAAGAGAAAAGGAAAAAGAAATTGGTGGAATATATGGGGTTCCAGAACAGTCATATATGTTAATCCCTTGGATATGAAATAGACTAATGGAAGTTGATATCGAAACAATAGTGAAGTGGGTATGTAACATCCTAATATTTTAAGAAATAAACACTATGTTCAATATAATACATGATACGCCACATTGAGCTTAAATAAACAACTAAATATTATTATTTAATATGGCAGTTATCGCATGGCTGTTAGAATGGTGGGTATGAACAGGAATAACTAAATTATAAAAATATATTTTACACACACACACACATATATATATATATATATAATTAATTATTTCATGACCAATTAATTATAAATTAAAATAAAACCCTTTTAAAATAGAAGGGAATTTTTTTTTCTGAAAAACTATTTAAATGTGCACAAGTCTGTATTATACCAATAAATAAACAAATAACTATTTTTGGGTAATATTAATGAAAATTATATTCATTGTAGTTTTTATAATTCATCTTATATGTTTTCTATACATGATATAATAACAAATCCAATTTTACTCATAAAAGATGTATTTTTCTAGAAAGGCAGGTTTGCCACCTTTTGATGGCGCACTTGTTTTAAATCTAGTTTTTGAAAATTTTATAAATTATATTTGAAAAAATAAACATATTATTTTAAACCATGATATAAAAAAATACTTTGGTTTAATTATTGGTATTTTTCTTATAAGTTTCACGTTTTAATGAATAGTGAAAAATATTGGATTTTAATTGAAAATAGTTTTTTTATCTAAATAACTTATAGTGTTAAATTATATTTTTAATTGGTTTAAAAGTAAAATTAGATAATTTTTATATCATTTAATCCAATTTATGTCACTAGAATCAATTTCAAATTGAAATTAGATATAAAAACATTTCAAACTTTTGACCATTTTTACTTTAAAACTCGTTGTTTCGTCCCATCTGCGAGATTAATTTTAAATTAATTTTTAAAACTTATGTTTTTTGAATTTTGGAAAATTAATTCCATATTTGGAATTATAAGGTACAATTATTAAATAGTTTTTTTTATTTTTTGACAATATGAATCGTAACTTTAGTAAAAAAATATTACCATGGTTGAGGGTAAATCGGATAATTAAGGGTAAAAATAATATTATAAATATTATATAATTACCCTAAAACTTATGCAAATTTTATTGGATGAGTTACTTTCTAAAAAAATAATCCTTATTCCAATTCTATAACCTCTTTAATCCACTTGGATGACTTTAATCCCTTTATAGTATTTTATTTTAATGAAAAGTTAAATATTTCATACTTATGTTTTAATAACTATAACATTTTTAATATAGGGTTATTTAGAAGAAATATTCGAATATAAATATTATTTGTAAATATAAAATTTTTATATTAATCATGGAATTTTATTTTTAAATTTTAGGAAAGAAATAATTACCTTAAATGATTGTGCAATGATGATGTAGTAATTATTTAATTAACAGAAATATCAAATAAATGGTATTAAAAATATTAAAATAAATATAATTTAAAATAATTAATATCATCCATGAATTTTATATATCACTTTGACATGTTAGTGATGTTTTAGAATAATTTTTTGAATTTATCTTTTTTTTATGATATTTTTAAAAGTTCGGGTATTGAATAGTGTCAAAATTGACATTAATGATATTTTAAAATAAATAATATTTTATTAAATGATATAAAATTCATAAAAAATATAAAATTAGGCCAAATGATTTGGATAAGGTTTAAAATTTCATAAATGGTCTATTTATTATTCTTTTATCATGTTATAGTAACTATATTAACTCTTAAAAAGTAAAAAACACATGTTGTCTCGGTAAGAGTTAAAGAGGTTAAAAAATGGTTAAATCCAAAAGATAAGGATTAAAAAATAGTAAAAACTTATATAATTTTCATTGGATGAAATTATTTCGACCCATAATAATCATATATTCTAAATAAATCAGTTTTAATCCATTTTTAATATAAGATTAATTTATATTAATTTAATATTTTGAGAAATTCCAAGAGTGCCCCTCCCCACTCCTGTAAAAGGGAACAACTTCTTATCTATTAATAATAATTAAAAACCTATTTGGTTCAAAAAATATCTACCAAAATCTATTCCTATAATTCATCCTCGTGTTATAGAGCTCTTATTTTAGGCATAACACAATCCTTAGTGGGTTTAAGGTGTTAAGTAAAGGAGATTGTCCGAAGAAAATGTATTGTTTTTAATCAAGTGTTTCTATTTTATTTATTCTTAAACTTAATTAAAATATTATTCAAACATGATGAAATAATAACTCCAATATTATAAATATATTGAGATTTTTTTATTTTAATATCATCACCTAAATCTATATCCACTTCCATCAAATGAGAAAATAATTAATCATTCACATCACTACACCAAAATCGGTGTTTAGCAGTGATTAAATAAACCACCGCTAAACCTTTTATTTTTTTCAAAAACCTAACACTTATCCCCTGACCCCTATGACCCCCCAAACCCTCGAAATCATACCCTCACCTCCCCTCACTACCGGTCCCGAGCCTCTTCGTCCCTCATCACACCTCGTCATCAGTCCCTAACCTTGCCCTCCCCCCCCCCCGACCCTCACCGTCCCTCACTATCTATCCTGACCTAGTGGTGAAAGTAGAGGGACTGCCTTATTTTTAAGTCCTTTCACTTGTTCTTACCCAAGGTGGAGGGTAGTAATTTTCATTATTGTTTATTTGGAAGATGATTGTGATATATTTTCTATTTGGGTATTCTTTAAAAGGGAAGAAAATAAATGAATTCTTAGAGTGAGTTGTTTAGGTCATGAGGTTTTTATCCTTTTAGATAATTTTTTAATGTTGTTCATATATTTTTATTCTTTTTTTATTATTCTTAGTTTATAGTGATTTTTTAATTGGGTATTATTAGTGATGAACTTTTTATGGTTGTTCTAAGTCACTTCTTGGAGGGTGATAAGAATTGGTAAATATTAACATTGATATTGGTATGTGGTCTCAACCCTTTGAGTGATTCTATGATAATGCCTTTGACATGCCTGACCTTTGTTTTTTATTTTTTTTAAAAGTTCATTTCTATTTTTGAAATATAAATTAATGTATTTAAAAAAATGATAATTTTTTCAATGAAGTATCACATGATATTAAGTAAGATTGGTTATTCCCTGCTATTATTTTATGGAATTTTCTATCACTGTTTTTTAAGGTGTTTTCATTGTAAGTATTAAATTAATATATTATATTAATTTTGACATGTGAATTTGGTAATACATGATGTGGTTTTTCTATGTGACCCTAATGATACCATGTTTTATGCACTTCGCCCTTAGTTAAATAATTGGTGTGGAGGAAATGCGGTGGTTGGGTCTTTTAAGTAGGAGGAATTGATTTTACTTGAAAGGTTTGATGGTTTGGTTTTAATATAAATATTTGGTATTTGGTAAAAAATGGTTTTTTTAAGAGTCAACATGAGAGGTGTTTTATATAAAAACCACTTTTTTGTGAATGGTTCTATTAGAGAAATTTATTAGTTAAAATTATTTCTTCTTTAAAAATGTTTTATCAATTCATGTTTTCAAAGAAACACAACACTTTATATTTTAACTTATTTATTATAAATAATTTTTCTATACATATGTGTTATAATAGTGTTAATAAAATGGTGGTTAAGGATGTGGGTTTCTAAACCATCATCTTTAGTCATGTGTGTTTATTTTTTAATCAAATTCTTACATGTGTACTCAATATTAAGTTAATTTATCCTTGAAAATAGAGAAATAAATTAAATCAAGTGATGGTTTTAAATCCTCTAATAATGATTGACATTAAAGAAGGACCTTCTACAAACCTAGTGGTGTTAATTTATCCTTTAGAAACATGTACTTTAGATTATTAGCCTATGTATTTCCCACATTATTTCGAGTAATATTACTAGTCGTCTCTACCTAGTTCCATGTTAAACTTTTTTGTACGGTGTTTGAAACTATTACATATACCTAGACTCTTTCCCTATCTGGAAACTTTTGGATTTGTCTTAATAATTGAGTGTTTCATAACCTGTATATTATTTGTAATGAGATTTGTATGCTTGACTACTGCATTAATGTATTTTATTTATAAAAATCTGAAAGTATTTTAAATGATTATACAAAATACCAGTTTCTATCATGCTATTCTAGTATTACAATAGTGTGGAGTGAGAAGGTGTATTATGTTTTCCTCTAAAGAATGTTTATTTTTTTATATGAATAAATTATAATAATATATTGTTTTGATATTAAACATGTCAAATCATTTAATATAGGTCATGTTTATTTTTTTGATATAAATCATGTCTATAGTTATGATGTAGAGAATGTTTAGTGTATAAATATGGAAAACTTTGTGTTTCTCTATCATTAATTGATTTCATTGTGATTACCTTAGGTTTCCTTATTTTATATTTCACATGTATAACCTTGATTTTTTTGTGTATATCATATGAAACATTTGGGAATTATATTATAGGTTTCAGCTTGAAACTTGTCTACTAGATACACATAGAGGTATATTTATATGTGTATCAAGTTTCTCCCTGTGAAAAGGTATGACCTTATATAGAGGAAGGATTAAATATATGTATAAGATTGTTGATATATATTTGTTATACATAAATATTTTCTCTCATATTCGATTATGAGGCCTCCTAAGTAAGGATGAGAAACATATAGTTCCTTTATATGAGAAGATGAGGCCAACTACATAAAAATGGTATTCAAAAAATTCCATCACATGGTAAGATGAAATCTCCTAGATATGATGATTATAGACATACACACACATATATATATATTTATATGTATATATATATGTACACCTCTTCCTATAGAGGATGGGTTTTGACATAAATCCTTGATGGAAAGGTCTATCATGGTAGAAAAGTACACTATATAGATTCTGAGCACATATAAAATAAGGTTTGGATGACGTTGATGAAAATTTTCAGTATCCTAATAAAGTATATTATTTGTTAAATATATATTATTAGTATTCTTATGTTATTCATTTTCCATAAAAAATTAGCTAAGAAGAAGAGGTGGATGAGTAATCTCAACTCTTATGGGTTATGTGGTTCTATATATTTAAATGTACATTAGAGGAGATAAATTGGTTTTACCTAACAATTATACTCAATAAGAATATATCTAATTAGTCATTCAACATTGATCCTCCTCAATTATGAAAGTTTGGTTTTGTATTGGTTTAATATATCTTAGTGAAACAGTTTCAATTTCCTTAAGTAGCGAGTGAGCAATGGATATAGTCAAACATTTTTATTTAACTTTTTCTAAGGAACATTATTTTGTTGGTACCTTGTACCTCATTATAGTCACCAGATTATTAGAATTAATTTGATTTCATGAACTCATGTCATCATCTTTATAGTGGTTCATTTCTCAGATGAATGCCTCATTATCATGTCCCATGAAGTCATGATCATTCTCAATAAAATTTTAAATATTGGCATCATGTTGGTCCTCTAATAAATTATTGACATTGTATTATGATAATTTTCTCAATGATTTCTTAAAATAATATTTTTATTAAAAATGGATTTCAATATGTATTTTTCCTCTTGGGTTTCTTAATGGTTTGTTAATGAAAAATTTAACTCTTTTACACATCATTTTCCTCACAACTAGACTTTATGGATTTCAATTATCCTTTTTAAAATGTTTTATTATTTACCATATGTATTTATATAGGAAAACCTTATTTAACATATTCATATTTTTTTCAAATAGTATATATGAATCTTTTTTTCCTATTTAGTAATATTTATGTGTTTTAATTTTTTTAATAATGTGTAGGCACATTGTGATATATATGGATAAAAGCTGGATCACATTACCGAAGAACACACCTCAGTATACTAAGGGTTTGGAGGAGTTTTTAGATTTTTCAGTTTTCAATTGATCCGTTCATGGGAGAATAAGACATCCATGTCCTAAATGTAAATTTATAAGATAGTTTAAGAGAGATAAAGTTTATGAACACTTGATATTGAAGCAATTCCCTTCTCAATATTTGTGTTGGATTTGGCATAGAGAATCGAACATTACAGAAATATTGAGCACTGATTTCAATCCATATAATGAGATCCCAACTTCATCAACAATGGACAGTGAATTGAAAAACATTATAAATGATTCATTAGACATTTCAATACACCAACATCTCACGAAAACATATCAGAACAACCAGTTGAGGGTGCTACAAATACTAATGTGACAAGTGATGTTTTTTAGACTGTAGGACAACCAGATCAAGATTGTAACATATCATTGGATCCTCCTACTGATTCTGTGGAGTCTAATGTGAGAGAAAACTTTACTAAGTAGATAGATGTGTTTCATGGTTTAGTTGATGATGTAAACAAAGAGTTATATAGTGGATGTTTGAAATATTCAAAACTTTCTTTTTTGCTGAAGTTGTACCATATAAAATTTCTATATGGAATTACAAAGAAGGAAATGTCCATGTTATTGGAATTGTTGCGTGATGAATTTCCTGAAGAAAATATCCCTGAGTATTTTTATGATATGAAAAATGTTGTTAACAAGCTTAGTTTGAATTATAAAAAATACATGCATGTCCCAATGATTGTATTATTTATTAGGGAGAGTATTCAAGTAGATAGGATTTCAAAAAATGTTCTTCTTCTAGATGGTAGTCAATGGGTGATGTTGGAAGCTTGAATCAACATACTACCATGACGAAGAATAAAAGAAACATACCTACAAAGTTTTTGTGTTACTTTCATTTAAAGTATCGATTCCAAAGATTATTCATGTCATTCAAAATCATTAAACACATGAATTGGAATTCTATAGATAATAAAACTGATAGGTTAATGAAACATCCAAGAGATTCGCAATCATGGAATACATTTGATTCATTACATCCATATTTCTCATCTGATACTAGGAATGTTCAATTGGGATTGGTTGCTGATGGATTCAACCCATTTGGGTCTTTGAGTACTAGTTGTAGCATTTGGATGGTTGTTTTGATCCCTTGCAAATTGCCTTCGTGGATGTGTATGAAACAAACATCTTTTATCATTTTCATGATTATTCCTAGAAAAAAAATGCATGTAAATGACATTAATGTATACTTTCAGACTTTAATTGAAGAATTTTAGGAGTTGTGGAGCAACGGTGTTGATACATATGATGAATCTTCTAGAATAATGTTCAAAATGAAAGCTTCTCTAATGTGGACTATTAGTGACTTCCCTGGACTTGGGAATTTAGATAGTTGGAACACTTATATGGTTTTAGCTTGTCCTATTTGTAACATCGATTTTGAGCCTGAATGTCTACCTCATAGTAGAAAATGGTGCTTCTTGGGTCATAAAATATTTCTCAATACATCTCATAGATTTCGGCTGAAGAAGTCAAAATTCAATGGTTTCATTGATTTTAGACCACATCTAAAGTTTTTAATAGGTTCTGAAATATTGGAACAACTTGGAAATTTTGAAACAAAATTTGGGAAGGTGAATCATTTGAATGATAGTGGGAAATGAGTTTGAAGTTCATCGTCAAGTGAAATCGGAACGCAACAATGGAAGAAAAAAAGTATATTCTTCAAACTTACGTATTTGGAATTTAATTTATTATAGAATAATCTTGATGTAATGTATATTGAGAAGAATTTTGGTGAAAATTTGATCTTCACATTGCTTAATGAGCATGGAAAGTTTAAGGATCATCTCAATGCTTAGAAAGACTTACAAACAATGAACATAAAGCATGATCTATGACCAGATGGGAATGGAAAGTATGCTCCATCAATTTTTTCAATGAAAATTAAGGATAAAGATTCATTCCTTTGAATTTTAAAACATGTGAAGGTATCTGATGGGTATTAAAGTAACATCTCAAGGTGTGTTGACTTAAAGCATCATAGGTTACATGGATTGAAAATCCATGATTTACGTATTTTGTTACAGTAGTTACTACCATTGGCATTGCGTACATTATTACCTGAAAAGGTTACTGCTGTTGTACTCCAATTAAACACATTTTTTAGAAAACTATGTGAGAAAACTCTACATCCATTTTAGCTTGACAACATTTATGAGAGATTTTTATTAACACTTTGTGAAATGGATATGATCTTTCCTCCATCATTTTTTACTATCATGATGAATTTAACTATGAATTTGGTTGAGGAATCTAAATTATGAGGGCCCATACATTATTTATGGATGTATCTAATTGATAGGTACTTTAATTATATGTTTTTCATTTCAGTAAACAAGTTTAGACACATCATTAAATACATAATTATGTTTCTTTATTTTATTTCACAGATATCTTGGGCATTTGAAATCATATGTGAAAAATAAAGCTCAACCTAAAGGCTCTATTTTTGAAGGATATTCGGCAGAGGATTGCCTTACCTTTTGTTCTAGATACTTGGATGATGTTGAGATAAGATTTAATAAAGTTGGATGTGTTGACGACACATCAACTCAATCTCAAATGCATGGGAAATCAAAAAAAATCATGTTATTGGCCAATCAGTTGGGATGAGCTAAAATATTACACTAACAGAAATGGAATTATTTCAGGAACATAGATATGTGTTGCTGAATAGTGAAATTTCATATCCATTTATTGAAGAGTTAAGGATACAAAAAAAAGTAACGAATGAGAGGATGAACAGGAAATGATAAATATATAACAAAATTTGTTAAAAAAGAGCTTGTAAAATGGTTTTCACGATGTGTAAATTCATAAATATTAAAATCAATATGGATATTAGGTTGATACATATATTTTGTAAATATAATAATGTATATTACTTTTTTTAGATCATGAATACTGATACTTGAGTAGATTTTTCAAAAGATTTGAAGTTTCTTTCTCAAGGTCCTCTAAAACAATCTAGAATGTTCGACACTTATAGCATGAATGGATTTAGATTCCATACAAACGATCAGGAAGAGGGTTAGAAAACACAAAATAATGGCATATTTACTTTTTATAAAGTGGGATACTATGGAAAGTTGACTAATATTATCAAATTAAACTACCGTGGGCATTTTTTTAGTTGTCTTATTCAAATTAAATTGGGTGGATATTATTAGGGGTGTTAAAAGAGATTACTTGAAATTTACTTCTGTAAACTTATCTCGCTTGATAGGTGTTGGTTACCATGAATTAAAAGATCTTTATATCTTATCATATCAAGTGAAAATGGTATATTATGTGAAAGATGTCGTGGATCAAGGGTGGAGTGTAGTTTCTCACATAAAACAAAGAGACTTGTATGATATGGGTGATGAAGTGGAAGATTTGGCCTATGACACTGAATCTCATCAACAAAAAGAAGTGGAATTATTTTTCCATCATGATATTGAAACTATTAGACTTATAGGGTTGGATGAAGTAGATGAAGTAATGATGGAATAGGAAACTGACATGATTGAAGGAGAAAATGAATGTATGTGCAGTTATCCATTAATTTATCAACCACTTATGTCATTTATGTTGTAATTAATTATCATTGTTATATATATTTTGTTTGTTAGTACTGTGTATCTATTATCATTTATATTTTTTTCTGCATGAATTTTTTGAAATATATGTTCTGAACTTAATTTTATTTGATTAAATGATAGGAATTCCAAGGAGGAAGCAGTATACTGCTAGTCAACTCTCAGTCGATGTTCTATCAACCACACTAATAGATGATGATCCATCTGGATCCCTCCCTATAGAATCTAAGAAACCATCCACTTTCCCCCTGCACCGTCTCTCACACCCTTCGTCAGTGTCCCATCAGTAGCTCAGTCAGTGCCTTCCCATTCAGCAGCCTCAGCAATGAGGGAGTAGGACGCCACTCCAAGTTTTTTATGGGGATATTGGAGGGTGAATTTTATAGGTAAAAATTTTAATATGAATAAATTTATTACTCTTTTTTACACTACAAACTATTTTTTCATAAAATATGGATATAATGCTACTACAAAGAAAAATATGAAAAGTTCATATGTATGGAATCTGACCGGACTAAAGATAGTTGTCCCATTTTATTACTATGGGGTCCTTACAAGTGGTGATTAGGTGATTATCCACTGAATGAGGCTAATATTAATTGTTAATATATATAATATTCATGTGCTTTATTATTCATAAACATCATTGTAGTGCATTTTACACTTTGAACATCATTTCACATTATGATTGTAATTCCCCCTTAAAATGCACAATTACATGGTACATTTTTTAACACCTCATAAAATACAAAATGGCCTTGATTTTATTTTCATATTTTATTTTCAGGTCTCTCGTTCTACAAGTAACAATTCATACTTTTTAAGTATTTGAAGATTCACTTTGGAAGACCACCAAAATGGGCTTTCATGGCAACATATTCTGGGTAAAGGAAACTAAACAACATCCCAATAAAGAGACTATAGAGGCTAGGATCCAAGTCCAATGATTCTAAAAATTTAACTTAAGATAGAGGAAATCATGGGGAACATTTAATTAAATAGTTTCCAGATCTAATTCAGATGTTTGAATAGAGTTACAGGCATCCCAAATTGGAGATAAAATTCTGGGCCAGATTCTGCAGCCCAAAAAAACATCCCAAAAATTTAATCATATCTCAACAAGAACAAATTCATTTGGGATGAAATTTTACATAGATATATAATACATCCGTATATTAATGTTTTTCTTATATGGACCACTCCAATTCAGCCATATAGAAGTACATTTATGCACCTCTGTTCGGTGGATGAAATCTGGATGCCACTTCGGGTCAAGGATAAAGAAGTCCACTCTCCTTTACTTTCCACCACCCTAGGCCTACCATACTCAAGTGGGATACTTTTTACTATTTGGATCTCGACCCAAGCCTCTTGAAATTCCTGTTTAAGTCAGTGTTTGTGGAATATTTAATCATATTTGATGCTTTCTTTCATTGAAGTGTTATGATGCCACTTTTCCTTTGTAATGTTCTTTTTCATTTGTAAGTTGTTCAAATTACCTTAGTTTTCAATAAAAATTCTTCATATTATATTATTTTGTTATTCTTACTATTACATTGATACTATTTATTTATGGTGTAAATTTATTCATACCAAACCTTGTGAATTTTTCACACAACGGTGGAGTGATTGTTTTCTTTTTATTGTTTTTTTTACTTCTTTAATTCCTCCCTCATGAGTCTACCTCCCCATTCCATTGAAACCATAGCATAAATAGATGGCTAACTCACTTATGGGTTGATAAAATGGATTATAAAGAGGCTGGATTGGATTTTATTTATCACCTCATTAATGTCTAATCACTTTTTTTAATTAATATTTTTATTTGATGATTTTAAAACTTCTTCGTCCTTGTTGAATTTTAAGGCCACATACTTCAAGTGCTAATACAAATCATTACCTTGGAGTGCTCATAAATTTGATCCTATAAGTGTATAGGTGATTAGTATTATGTTTTGTTGGTATAAAACTAGTAAGTGATTAAGTTTTTTGATCTTATTTAATAAACCCATCTTGAATATAAGAAATTGAAATCGTTAAAAAAGAATTTCATCAAATCCACCCCTTGTAATAACCTAGGATCAACCCTTATCATAATTTGAATTCACTTAAGTAAAATAGTTTTTGCTTAAAATTATCTAAAATCAACCCAAAGTTGGCCACTTAATATCCAAAATCAGTCCATATAATGTGCGTGTCTATAGGTTTCTTCTTAGGTCTCTGAGGAATCGACAACCCAAGCTACTCTATAATTAACCACTTAACCCTAAAAACTTGGGTAAATTTGGGTGAGGCCAAATTTTGGCACCATTATCTGGGACCCAAGTAATTAATCTCAACACCCATTCCATTATCCCCCATTTCTTATATTCTCACACAAATTCTCTTATCTTTTCCCTTTCTCGTTTTTTTTATTTTGGTGCAATTCCACCTACACCTGTGACCAATCAAACTATCTAGTTAGGGTGGATAGTCCTGGGATTGGGGAGTTAAGTACACCAAGGGAACTCTTTCCATTAGATTATAATCTTCCTAATAATCTAGAGTCAAAAATTAAGCCCATTTCAATGGAAGGTCTTCAAAGAAACCAACTCATAAACCCAGGTGGAACCAAAATGGAAATCCAAATAAGGCAGCCCCAAATGTGGGGAATGCAGTCGATCAAACCATGAATGACTACCTCACACCTACCTGGAACAATGCCTCCTCATGTATTAGACACAATTCCCTAGGATATTAAAACTACATCTTTAAACCCCATGTCCTAAATCACCTTCCCACATTCCATGGAATGGAGTTCGAGATGCCCTACCTTCACGTTAAGGAGTTCAATGACATTGTAGAAACTATGTGTCCCCCACATCAACTAGAATTGGCTAAGATGGGGATCTTTCCTTTTTATTTAAATGATTGATCTAAAAATTGGATAAACAATTTGAGACCATAATCCATAAACTCTTGGGATAAATTACAAATATAATTCTACAAAAAATAATTTCCCCACCACAAAACAATTGCACTTAAAAAGAGCATCCAAAACTTTTTTGAAAAAGAGGGAGAGTGGTTATATGAAACATGGGAGAGGTTAAAAGACACCCTAAACATGGTTCCACGCCATGGTTTTTCTATTCCTGAACAAGTGAGAATTTTCTATGAAGGGTTGGGCCCAGGGAACAAACAATTCATTGACATGATGTGTAATAGGGCCTTTAAAAACAAAGCCTCAAATGATGCTTACGAGTATCTAGAAAGTCATGCTGAACAAAACCAAACCTAGGGAACATCAACTTATTCTTAAAACCCACAAAGAACTACTAGAATACATACACTTATATAAGAGAAAAACCTTAGGGTTAAACTCGTAGCAATCATTAGTAATGTTGAAGAGATAAACCTTAGTAAAATCCATGAAATCCAAACTATAGACCCTGTTTTCACAATTTATGACAAACATGACCACAAAACAGACAATTTCCCAACCATTTTATCTATCAAGTATGTTCTTCTAGGAGGACCACCTATTGAATTCAATTCCCTAAACTTCCAAAATCCCCAATACCAAAACACATTCAACCCAAGGTATAATGACCACCTAGTCTTCCACTGGAAAGATAACCAAAAACCTAGCCAACCACAAGGACCAAACACCTACCCTACAAAAAATTTACAAAACCCCAACCAATTACAAACACAACCAGCCCAATACCAACATCATACTGTCCAATGCCAACAACTCATCCAGCAACCCATGCAACAACCAATCCAACAACCAAAGTATCCTCCTGGGATAAACCAACCAGCACAAGCCCCTACTCAATTTGTCCCTCTTCCAATCCTTGAGAAGTTGTCTAAACAAATAGAGAAAATGAAATCAGAAGTATTATCCTATAAACATTAACTACAAACCATTAAAATAGAGAAGGAACCCATGCCTACTCAGTTGGTACCATCCTCAACTTTAATGGGAGAATCCAGTTACACACAAACCTCTCATGAACAACTCAAAGCAGTGACTGTTTTAAGAAGTGGGAAATCCATTGAGAAACCTAAAAAAGACATTACAAAACCATTAAAAGCTTCAAAAATGCATAAAAATTATGAATAACCACACATATATTCTGAAAAACCCAATGAGAATGTGAAGGAACTACAACCACACCAAAAAATCAAACAACCTGCTCCCTTCCCTCAATGCATGAGGGGGAAAACTAAGCCTGAATTGAGTGAAACATTGAGGGAAATATTCTCACAAGTCAAGTTGAAAATTACACTCCTTGATTCCATTAAAACCATTCTTTCATACTTAAAATACCTTAAGGACCTCTGGATATTTAAAAAAAATCTCACATAAGAACCAAGTCCTTATGGCAGAAAATGTTAGCACAACAATCCAAGGAACCCTTCCACCAAAGATGAAAGATACAGGATGTCCATACATCAATGTTGAGTTAGGAGAGAACAAATTTGTCAAAGCCATTTGTGATCTAGGAGCTAGTGTGAATATCATTCCTTATGCCATGTATTTTCAATTAGGGATTGAAGAACTCCAACCCACATATGTCACTCTTCAACTTAATGGTCGTAGTATTCGAGTTCCAAAGGGGATCTTAAAGGATGTTTTGGTGAAAGTTAAAAATTTCATTTACCCAGTTGACTTCATTGTCCTTGAAAATAACCCAAGATTAGTTCCTAGGGAGAAAACCCCAATCATCCTTGGTTGTCCCTTCCTTACAACAATCAACTCTATTATCTGAGTTAGAAATGGGAACATGACCATCACCTTTGGAAACATGAGTCTAGACTTGAACATCTACAATGAAAACTCTAAAATTGGGGATGATTAAGAGATACATAAGATTAATTTTATTGGTAGTTTTTATAGTGAACGTGAGGAACATCAAGGGATTACTGAAGGATATTTAAGTTAAGAAGAGATTGATTTTCTTTGTTCACATTAGGGAAATTTTTCTCCTTAGCTTGAATCTATTTCAGATAGCTCTATTGATTATTTTCTAGAATCACCAATCAATTATACCATGGGTTAAATCAATAACATTGAGTCTATACCCATTCATGACACTACTCTGGCTAATTTAGTGGATGAAAATTTTGTTCACAAGGAACCAATTCTATCAAGAAATCTGAACAAAGAAACCGAGTTCAATACAAAGTACCATCCTTTCTTGGAAAGTGATGACCAATCAAATCTCGAATTGAAGGTCCTACCTTCATCACTCAAGTATGATTTCTTAGGGGACAATCAATCCTTTCCTGTTGTCATTTCTTCCTCTCTTGAATCCAATCAAGAGATGATGTTATTGGATGTCCTAATAAATCATAAGAAAGAAATTGGATGGACCCTTTATGATATACCTAGGATTAGCCCACTCATTGGAAATCATAGGATTTTTCTTGAATCTAAATCCAAACCATGTCATTAACCTCGACAGAGAATCAATCCAAATCTTATGGATGTGGTAAGGAAATAACTTCTTAATTTTTTAAAAGTGGGTATCATCTACACCATTTCTGAGAGTGAGTGGGTAAGCCCAATTCAAGTTATCCCAAAGAAATATGTAATTAATGTGATCGCCAATGAGGATGGTGACCTTCTCCACATAAGGGTTAGTAGTGGATGGAGAGTCTGTATTGACTATAGGAAGCTCAACTCTTGTACTAAGAAAGACCATTTCCCCTTTCTATTTATTGATCAAGTCCTCGAGCGAGTGACGGGTCATCAATTATATTGCTTCCTAGATGGATTCTTAGGGTATAATAAAATCGAGTTATCCTTATAGGATCAAGGAAAAACAACCTTCACTTTTCCATTTGACACTTTTTCCTTCAAGTGCATGCCCTTTGGGTTATGTAATTCCCCTGGTACCTTCCAACGGTGCATGATGGGAATCTTCTCGGACATGGTGAGGGATTGTTTATAGGTCTTCATAGATGAATTCTCCATCTTTGGGGATACTTTTGATGGATGCCTTCTAAATGTTGAAAGGGTTTTGTCAAGATGCAAGGATAATAATCTCATCCTAAATTGGGAAAAATTCCATTTCATGGTAAAGGAAGGACTTGTTATAGTTCATATAGTATCAGGTATGGGAATTTAATTTGATAAAGCCAAGGTTGACATCATTTTTCACCTTCCATCTCCCAAAAATTTCAAGGAAGTGAGGTCTTTCTTATGACATTATAATTTCTATAGAAGGTTCATTAGGAATTTTAGCTCTATTTCTCGACCACTTTGTGCTCTATTGGTGAAATATGCTCCATTTTTATGGACAGAAAGCTATGAGGAATCATTATCTACACTCAAGTCAGCTCTTATCTCTCCACCTATCATGCAATCTCTAAATTGAAAACTTTATTTTGAGCTCATGTGTGATACGAGTGACTTCGTTGTAGGATAAATATTAGGAAAACGGTGTGAGAAAACTCCATGTGTCATTGCTTATGTAAGAAAATCTATAAATGATGAAAAAATAAACTACACCACCACTGAGAAAGGGTTGATTGTTGTTGTCTTTGCCTTAGATAAATTCAGGTCTTATCTCTTAGGATCACCCATCATTATCTTGACTGACCATTCATCCCTAAAATACCTTTTCCAAAAACAATATGCCAAGGATAGATTTATTAGGTGGGTCCTTATTCTTAAAGAGTTCGATTTAACCATTAAGGATAAAAAGGGTGTTGAAAATGTTGTAGTTGATCAACTCTCTCGGATGGAATTTAAAGACAACTCAAATCACCTTTCTATATCTGATTCATTTCCTGATGAGAACCTCTATTCTATGATTGATTGCCCATAGTATGCCGACATAGCCAACTTCTTAGTTACATGAGTCATTATAAAATTATTAGGGACTAAAGCTCGAAGGAAATTCCTTTCTAATGTTAGGCACTATGTGTTTGATGATCAAAACCTCTATAAGTTCTGCATTGACCAAGTCATTAGGAGGTGTGTTCTAGAATCTGAACAAGAGTCCATCCTTAAATTTCATCATAGTGAGGCATGTGGAGGTCACTTTTCCTCTAAGAAAACTTTTTTTAAGGTTCTTCAGTGTGGTCTCTTTTGGCCCACCCTCTAAAGGGACTCCTGAACATTTTGTCAAAGTTGTCCTAGGTGTCAACAAGTAGGTTCCATCACAAAAATGAATCAAATTCCACTCACTATCATCTTAGTGATTTAAATCTTTGATTACTGGGGAATCTATTTCATGGGTACCTTCCCAAACTCTAGGGAATATTTTTACATCCTTTTAGTTGTCGATTATGTCTCCAAATGGGTTGATTTCATTCCTACAAAATCCAATGATCATCAAACTGTGATTATATTTCTCAAGGAAAACATCCTCTCTAGATTTGGAATTCCTAGGGCTATCATTAGTGATCGTGGAACTCATTTTTTCAATTTTCCATTATCAGCACTCATGGACAAGTATGTAATTTCTCAAAAAGTTTTCATTTCTTACCACCCATAGACCAATGGTCAAGCTGAGTTAGACAATTGAGAAATCAAACAAATTATTGAGAAAATGATTAATCCATCTAGGAAATATTGGTCGAGAAAACTCTTAGATGATCTTTGGGTATATAGAACCACATATAAAACCATTTTATGAATATCCCCATATAGGTTGTTTTATGGAAAATCATGTCATTTACCAATTGAAATTGAACATAAGGCTTTTTACGAAATTAAGAAAATGAATTATGACCTCTCATTGGCTGGAAAAAAAGGAAATTATATCTCAATGAACTTGAGGAACTTAGGATAGAGGATTATGAAAATTCAAGGATAAATAAATATAGAGTTCAAGCCTACCAATCTCAAAATATTAAAACCAAACACATTGTACCGGGTAAACCTATTCTTTTGTATAGCTCTAAACTTCATTTATACCCAGGAAAGTTGAGTTCTAGATGGTCGGGTCTATACATAGTGCATAAGGTGTACCCCCATGGGGCTGTAGAAATTCAAGATCCCACCAATGGTCAAACCTTTAAAGTTAATGGTTATAGAGTCAAACCATTCATTGAAACATTCCAAAAAAAATGAAGTTGATGAAAACTTGTGTGATCCAACCTTAGATTAGGAAACTACTTAAACAATTAAGGGTATAAGTCGAGATAGCAATGTAAAACAAAAGATTTGTATGGGAGGCAACCCGTGGTTTTCATATTTGTGAATCATCTTTATTTTAAAATAGGATTAATAAATCAATTTTATATTAAAAAAATACTTAACTCTAAATATGATAGTACCATAGACTGTTGAACTGTTCTTCTATTATGAGTATGGATGGGTATGAAAGTGTCATATTAATTCGTGTCACATGGTGTGATCCTTGAGTAATACCTTACCCAGAAATTTAAAAAGAAGACAATGTATCATCTGTTTATTTTTATGGGTTTGTAGGTTAAAATAAAAATACAAAAAAAATATATAATAATAATTAATATATATATATATATATAAAAGGACACGTCATAGGTCATGGGGTAAACCTCGTCATAGCTGGCGAAGTCATGGGGACTTGAACCCGAGACCGAAGGGAGACAGGGGAGTGCGCCTGCCACTAACCTATGGCTTATAGTTCTTCCTTATTCAATATTTTTTGTATATATACTTATATTTTACTTTTTTTTATTATTATTATATATATATATATATATATATTGTTTTTTTTTCTTTTTCCATTAGGGAACTCTATGAGTGACATGGATATCAGAGGACTAAATTGGAGTACCACGAACTTCAACATCGACCCCTAGGTGACTTCATTCCATGATCCTCATTTTCAATTTCCTTTTTAAATTCCCCTTCTCTACCTCTACCCCATTCTAAATTTTTATTTCTTCAAACACTGGGGGTAGTTTTATTTTAAGTTATGGGTGAGATGAAATAAAAAATTATCTTTTGTATAAAAAAATTTCTTTTGTGTGAAAAAAATGATTTGAAAAAAATGTGTGTGAATGGAAGGAAAAATTTCTTTAACTTTGAACATGATAATACACATTAAAAACTTTGAAACTAAATATCAAATAATTTAGCATGCCCTAATTCTTATTTTAATCCATGTATAATTTCATGAGCATAGATTTTTGGAAATTCTGGCTATCTAATGTGATATTTCATCATTTATATTTTCATCCAAAAAAAATTCACAATGCATGTCCTTTAGATATTGGGGTATTAGTATTAGTTCATGGGGTCCCCTGAATAAATATCATTGGTTTGGTGATCATTTTAGTTTTAATATGAGTATTCAAAAAAAGAAAATCAAATAAAAAAATCAAAAAATAATAATAAATTTGCATGTAGAGTAATGAAATGACCTAATGTGTGGCCTTAGGTACTTGGGGGTTATGAATACATAGTTTTATAGCCTAGATTTAGTAATTTTATCTCTATTTGTAGTAATTTGACTTTGTTTTTGACTGATTTAACTTGAGATGATTCCCGAGTATGTGGGCTTCACTTAGTGCCCTGAGGTCTTTAAGCCTGGGAGTCATCGGCAAAGTCTCGCTACATGGGTTGACTCTTTTGAGTGAAATTTTAATTACCATGAAAATATTCCAAAAAAAATTAATACTCATCTTAATATTGAAATGTGATTCCACCTAGTGCTTCCATCATTTCCCTATTGAATAAAGATGAACCCCCATGTTTATTAAGATGCACAACACATCATCATGCTTAATTAATATTGGATGAAATATGATGATGAAATTGAAAAAAGTAATGGTCTTGGGATTTGGATATTCTTATGAAAATATATTGTATTAAAATATTTTTATGGGTTTCATGATTGTTTGGTATAAGGGTTATTTGTGATCAATGTGTACTAAAAAAATTTTGGAAAAGGGAATTCGAATTTCATATTGTTGAGATATATTTTGCTCGGGACTAGAAAAACTCAAGATGGGGGTGTGATTAGCCACTGAATTAGGATAATATTAATTGTTAATATATATAATATTAATGTTCTTTATTATTCATAAACACTATTTTAGTTCATTTTACACTTTGAACATCATTTCACATTATGATTGTAATTCCCCCTTAAAATGCACTATTACATGGTACATTTTTTAACACCTCCTAAAATACAAAATGGCCTTGATTTTATTTTCATATTTTATTTTTAAGGTCTCTCATGATAAAAGGAACAATTCATACTTTTTAAGTATTTGAAGATTCACATTTGAAGACCACCAAAATGGGATTTCATGGCAACACATTATGAACAAAGTAAACTGGACAGCAGCCCAATAAAGAGACTGTAGCGGTCAGGATCCAAGCTCAATGATTCTAAAAATTTAACTTATGATAAATTAATTCATGGGAAAATTTTAATAAAACATTTTCCAAATATAATTTGAATGTTTTAATGGAGTTACAGGTGGCCCAAGTTGGAGATAAAATTCTGGGCCAGATTTTGTGGCCTAGAAAAACATCCCACCAATTTAATCATATCTCAAAAACAAAAAATTAATTTGGGATGAAATTTTACAGAGAGATAAGAGACATAATAAGATTCATGTTTGTCTTATATGAACCACTCCAATTATTCAATATATAAGTAAATTTAGTCACCTCTGTTTGGTGGATGAAAGATGGATGCCACTTCGGGTCAAGGATAAAGAAGTTCAATTTCTCTTACTTTCCACCACCCTAGACCTACCATACTCAAGTGGGATACTTTGTACTATTGTGGTCTCGACCCAAGAATCTTTAAATGCCTATTTAAGGAAGTTTTTATGGAGGAGTTAATCATCTTTTATGCTTTCTTTCATTGTATTGTTATGCTACTACTTTTCCTTCGTAATGTTCTTCTTCATTTGTAAGTTGTTTGAATCACCTTAGTTTTCAATAAAAATTCTTCATGTTATCTTATTATATTATTATTATTATCACATTTATACCGTTTCTTTATTTTGTGAATTTATTCATACCAAACCTTGTGAAATTTTCACACAACGGTGGAGTGATTGTTTTCATTTTATTGTTTTTTTTACTTCTTCAATTCCTCCCTCGTGAGTCTTCTTCCCACTTACATTGAAACCATAGCATAAATGGATGGATAACTCACTTATGGGTTGATCCAAGGGAGTATAAAGGGTATTGACTTGATTTTATTTATCACCCCATTAATGTCTAATCACTTCTTTTAATTGAGATTTTTATTTGATTATTTTAAAACTTCTTCATCCTTATTGAATTTTAAGGCCACATACTTCAAGTGCTAATACGAACCTTTACCATGGAGTTATCATAAATTTGATCCTCCAAGTGTATAGGTTATTAGTATTATGTTGTGTTGGTATAAAACCAATAAGTGATGAATTTTTTTTATCTTCTTAAATAAAACCATCTTGAATATAAGAAATTGAAATCATTAAAAAAAATTCATCAAATCCACCCCTTGTAATAACTTAGGATCAACCCTTATCATAATTTTAATTCACTTAAATCACATAGTGTTCACTTAAAATTATCTAAAATAAACCCAAAGTTAGTCACTTAATAGCCAAAATCAGTCCATAGAATGTGTGTGTCTATAGGTTTCTTCTTAGGTCTCTAAGGAATCGACAACCCAAGCTACTCTGCAATTAACCTCTTAACCCTAAAAACTTGGGTAAATTTGGGTGAGACCAGCAGGTAAATCAAAAAATTTTAAAATCATTTATTTCATAAAAATTTATTTTTTTAAGTTTAAATATAAATATACAATATTATTTAATTTTCAATATAATTTTTTTACAGGTTCCAGTAGTAGGAAGTGGAGACGGAGATGGAGAGGGTGATGAGCAGTGTTCATCATCAGATAGTGATTAGTGGTGTTTTTTATGTTTCAGAAAAATATGGAAAGAGAGAGTTTTTTCATGTATCATGTGTGATATAGAGTATTCACCTAACATTTTCATGACCTAACATTTTAAGCCAAATATGGTTTTAATAACGGGTTTACCTTTTTGTGTGTTTTACTTGTTTTAGAGGAATAGTGTGGTTTTATAATGTGAAATATAGTTTCCCTAGACATATTTAGTTATTATTATTTTGATGTGTGCACACCTTGGGTTATATGTTCTTTGAATATGTTTTTTTAGAGTATTGGGGTTGTAGAATCTGCAGCCAGTTTTTATTTTCAAATCAATATATAGTGGCGGTTTAAACCACCTATAAATTTTGATATTTTTCAATCAGTGACGGTTTAAATAACTGAAAATAAATGGTGCACACTTATTTAGAGGCGGTTTTATTGGTTTTAGCGACAGTTTTTCTAAAAAAAAGTATTTAGTGGTGGTTTTAACCACCATTAAATCCTCACCATATTTTTCCACTAAAAATCACCGCTAAAACCAATAAAACTGCTACTAAATATGTTGTCTATGACACTTATTAGAAACTGCCACTAAATGAAATAAATCTCTGCCTATTGGATTTCGACACCAGTTTTAACGGAGGTTTTATGAAATTTTCATAGAACCATATATCAACAGTTTAAACCAATGCTATATTAAAAAAACACCATAATTTAGTGACTTTATTATAGTGTGTGTATAGAGGACTACCATCTTGCGAACCGATATAATTCACTTTCCATCACCATTCAAACGCACGGCCGATTGTCGCCTATCGACCGGTCAAAGTTCCGGTGCTCTGCTAATGTGTATAGCAGCACTCGGGTCAAATCCTCGGCGATGATACTTTGTAGTAGTCGTTTGTTTTTAGTTGATTGTATTTTGATTAGGGGGGTTTGTTTGCAGAGCTTAATTGAAATGATTTATTGATGATGTTTGATTTACCAAATTGATAAAGATTGGGGTGAGTTCATCATTGGGGAGTTAAGCATGTGATATCCTTGAGCCTTACTTTGTATTGCATTAAATTAACACCCATGTCATAAGTTGACGTTGATTGGAATTCCTAAGTGTGAAGGCTTTAATCCAAGCCTTAACTTAACTTAGGGTTCTAATATCAATAAAAACTTATTTATGGTAGTGTATTTATGGTTCCAATAATCCATGGAAACCACTCGGTAAGCAAAACATATCATTAATCCATGACATATTGAGTTTAACATACACAATATTAATTTAAAGAATACTCATCGAGCAAAACTCTCAATCACTTAACATCCCCGAATTATAACTCACCCCAATGAGAGATTTACTCAGCCATTTGGATGTTTAATATTCTGGTTAAAATAATTATGATGATAAATTAAGAATAGAAGGAAAAGAAAGGGATTAGAAAAGAGTGGTACGTTGACACACACACACGAACGATGATGATAATTAAAAACGGATTTTCGATTGAATGAGGAAGCAAAAGAAGGGAAGGGGATTCAACTGAATTTAAAATATTTTAGGAACATAAATATTAAACTACAGAAGGTGGATGAGAATAATAGATATTGAAGAAGTAACTTGCATTAAAACAGAATTACAAAGAAAGAGAATTACAAGATTACAAAAATGAAGAACACAGAAGTAAGTGAAAACAAAGAGAGGAGGAAAGGTATCTCAAGTGAAAACTTGAGTATGGCAGGTCCTCCCAAGCCTTTTTCAAGGCTTTGGTCGTGCCAATATTATATCCTCTCTTCTGAAATGCCAACCCCTCTCAAGGAGAGAAGGGGAGAGTATTTATAGCCCAAGGAGTGGACTGTTTGCATTCTCAATCTGTCCCTCCACTTGCATCTACAATTTGGAAATTCAGAAAGCCTAATCTCCAAATATCTCCTTCTTAAAAGTTGTATATAATAAAGTTTTCTGACTACTGTCAAAATATGGAGGCATTTGGACAAGTGGATCCAAAGTTATGGTGGTTTTATTAAACAAAGTTAAACTGTCCATTTCTATCCATGCTTTTTCAATGTCCAAAATGTGAATGGATTTTTGAACAGGAATATGCCTTCAAATCCGAATTACTTCTTCAACAAAGTCAGCCGCCTATATCTCCTCTTTCACACTGAAAAATCTAAGCTCGCTTGGATTCTTACATCAGGAGACATGTCATGAATACTATACTGATTTTAATTCTCGGCCAGAATGGTGGGCTGGACTTTAAAGATTTATTTGGGCCCCTTGTACTTGTATTTGGGCCTTGAAATTTTTATCCAAGATGACATGTAGTGCTCCACGAATTATGGTGGAGAGTTAATGTTTTTTGACTTCTGGATTGAGCCCAGTAAATCAATCTTCAAGGCTGGTCCAATTTGTTCACAGATTCTTTGGTCTTGTTTGTGAGGACCATATGACCCTTCAAATAGCAGAATTGGATCATGGTTCCTTCTAATGAAATGTTGTATATTGAAAGTAGAATCCTACAAAACAATAACCACACAATTTGGATCAGTATAGTGATAGTTATAATTAAAACATTAAACTAACTCAATTTGACTACTTCTAAAAATGCTCAAATATTATACTTAATATTAAAACATTAATATTTCACACAAATTATGCACATTTCATATAAAATAAGTAAAGGGGGAATATAATAAGTCATAAAAATATTAATAACATAAACCATATCTCAAGACTAGTTATAATGATGGATTTAATGGTTATATATTATATTCATGAAGTATTTATTATTATTAAATAATAATATATCATTTATGTTCTTACCTTTCTATGTACCTAAAAATGATAACGTCGCATGTGCATATGTGTGAACGGTCACCTCCACAAAGCGATTTGATTCGTTTTTCATCACCACATCACATGAATGATATATATAAGTATATTTAACTTTTCAATATGATATTAATGGTATTATTATCATTATTTAAAGATAAATTATACTTACCTTCTTTCCATAATGATCATTGAAAAATGGAAACGTTACTCATACATACGTACGGCTTATCATCCCCATGATTGTAACATAGTTTATTTTCATATCCATATTTAATGGATGGATTTAAAAGTATAATATATGTATAAAATTAATAATTATTTCATTATTATTATTCTTCTGATGATGGAATAATGACCACTTTTTACTATAAAGATCATACCAAAGTCATTTTGGACTTATTTATCGAATATCATCAAAACATCTAATGTGAACTTAAATAATTAATTAATTGTTATAACATGGTAATAAGTAGTATATAAGAAATAATAAACTTGAAAAGGGTTCTTAAGAAAATAAATAATTAACCTAACTTTATTATTCATAAATTTAAAGATTGTATGTGATGAGTTGGACTCAAGTTAAGGGATTTCATCTCAATTTATTTTCATTGAGGCAATTCTTGATTTTATGCACATTTATTCTTGTATGAGGTTTATATACATCCCCCTTTGACATATCATATCATTAATTTATTTATTATCTTATAATTTAAAATGTTTTTATTTCATGGGACATATGATTTAAATGTTCAAAGTGGTATGGGATACTTTGAATGTTTAAATATTTAATTTCAAAATCTTTTTCTCCATGTTAATATTATTCATATTATTTTACATATATATTTAAATGGATATAAAAGGATTATAAAGGAAATTTTATATATATTTTTAATTTCATTATAATATTTTCAAAAGGAATATTTTTACATATTTTATACAAATTGTTTTTACAAATGACAAAAGGAATGTTTTATTCTTAACATACATGGAAACAATAACTTTTATATCGTCATAACTATTATTTAATTTCTAGCTGCCGTTTCAAGATTAAATTTTTTATTAAATTAAAAACCCTCTTTATTTTTTTGGATTTTTTGGTATTAAAAATGGTTTCTCAAAGAAAATGGTGTTTTGTTATTGAAAATTGGTTTTTAAAAGACAGGGGTATTTTTATTCGAAAGTGTTTTTATATGGTATTAAAATCATTTTTTAAAGGGTTTTATGATGGAAGTGTTTTATTAATGATATGGAACTTGAGAATTATATGAAACATGTGAGACTAATATATCTTATACATGGGGTGTCCCAAATATCATTGGGTAATCCCATTACAGCTTAACATGGGGTGGTCCGGTTAACTCCAGAAAAGCCCATTACAGCTTAACATGGGGTGGCCTAAATAGCACTGAGTAAGACCATTACATATTAACATAGGGTGGCTCATATATTATTGTGTATGACCATAATAGATTAATTGTAAGTCATTCATATGGTTATTCTAGTTGAAAGGGTTTTGAAAGGGTTTTATGTAAATGATTCTCTAAGTCACCTAAAGGAGTTTTAATTGCTTGTTATGGGTTTAATGATTTTCTTTGAGAAAAAATGTGTGTGTTTTCATGTGAAAAATATTTATTTCATATTATAAAATAACAATGAATATAAATGTGAACATTATATTATTTTTCATGTTTTTACTGAACTAATAGTTTCTTTTCTTTTTATATCCCTTGCTGGGATTTTATGTTCATCCCAAGTTTTTAAAATATCATTTACAAGGTTTAATGTGGGATAGAGACAAGGGTGAGATAAAGGGGATAATTTTTAATATTTTTCATAAAGAGAAATGATGTTTTATTTTAAAAGGCTTTATATTGTGGAAAAAATGATACTGGGTATAAGTGTCCACTTGTAATGTATGGGTTTACTTTGTAAGATTTTGTCCTAATTATCAGAAACTTGAAACTAAAAAGATCCTAAAATCTTAATTCTAGTTCAAAAACACTAGTATGTGAAATGTTTAAGGTCAGGTCCTTATAGTTGGTATCAAAGTATGGTTTAGAAAACTTTATAGGTTAGGATAGTGTTAATAACATTCCCTTATAATATTTCACTTTATGGTTAAGTTGAAATTATGTAGCATTTTAAGACTACCTTGTTTCTTTATCTAAATTATGCTTGTTTAGAATTGTCCTCCATAAAGTAAAGAAGGAATCTATAGTGGAAAGGAACCGAGAGTAAAATAACCTTCTAAATCAGCATCATGAGATGGTTTGAATTGGAATATAAATTTTTTTTTGCAATGATGGATTAGTTAACACATGCTATAAATGGAGGTGATATATATGCTAGAGAGGAACCTGATCTACCATGAAGAAACATGTCTATAGTGGAGAATTTCATGAGACAAAATCCCCCATCATTCAATGAATCATATGACCCAATGGTAGACACAGGATGGATCGATGCCCTGGATAATATATAAGTCATGGGATGTTTAGAACATCAAAAGGTACGTTTATCATCTTGGAGGAAAAGTTGACTAATTGTGGTATTTGGTTAATAATACTAAATAGAAAGGTGATATTGATGTCACGGAACGGGAAACATTTAAGAATATATTCCTTGAAAAATATTTCCCTAAGGTTATTTGTCTTAGGATAGAAAAACAATTCTTGGAATTGAAGAAGAAGGATAATGATTAAGTGGCCGCCTATGAAGAAAATGTCACAAGATTGGAAAGGTATATTCCAAATTTTATTCAGGACATTGATAGTAAAATTAATAGATTATACTCTGGATTGAAACCAATTCTATGAAGATATTTGGCCTCACAAGAACATAAAAGTTATGATAAAGTGGTTCATTGTGTTAAAAAAGTTGAGATGGAGTTTGCTAACACTTATGTGCCACAAGATGACAAGAGTAAGAAATTGTCAAGGTGGTAAGAAATGGAGAATCAAACAACTAAGAAAACTGGAGTTAATCCACTAAAATGTTCCAAGTATGGAAGAAAACATTTCAAGTAATGTTTGACTGGATTAGGGAAGTGTTTTCAGTGTGGTCAATCGGGTCATAGGTTCTATGATTATAAAGAAAATATCCCTGAACAACCAAAGAATGGGGTAACTAATAACCATCCAAAGGCGAGGTGTTTTAGTTTCAATGAGTTGGGTTATTATGCTAATGTGTTTCCAAATTTAGTTACATGGGATGGAAATCATAATTATCAGAAGAAAAAATGTTCAAGAAAATATTTTGTTGCTACTATAGTTGATATTGAGACATCTGGTGAAGTGATGGAAGCTCCAAGGAGCTCGTTATTTTTCAAAGGTTAACCATAAGTTCAAGGTTTTAGACACACCTTCTAAGATTTTAAGTGATGTGGTCATAAGTTATTAAAGATCTTTTTGGGAGATGTTTTGTTGGGTTTATGTTTATGTAAGGCTTTTGTTTAATGATAAGTATGACTTTACTTTTGGATATGATTTTTAAGATATTGATAATCTTTAGGGTTTATATGATATTTGATGATTAAGGTTATTTTTAAGGATATACATCATAATTATGGGAATGTTATGAGGAAGAAGTTATTTTTATAAAATATAAATATATCAATTAAGTATATCTCCTTATGTTTTTAGATAGTAAAGGAATTCCTCAACTCTGGGAAAATTATTTTGAATGAAAAATGTTATTCATTTACTTTTCTTACTAAGAAATCAATACCCTTTTAACTCACTACAAATTTATGATTTTATGGTTAAAATTATAATGACCATGTTCTATATCACTCTCCATCAGAAATTGATAGTTATTTTTTTCTTCCATGTCCATGTTTTCCTACATTGAACTCTAGTATGTGTTATCTCAGATGACCTTCATACTTCCATTTTTTTTAAAAGTGGAAGTTTTGCTGACCCTTGTTCCAATGTTGGATTTCAATAAAAGTACTTTAAAATGTCAAAACCTAGATACCAATCCCAAGTTCAGATTGTGAGGATGAAATTTATTAAATGGGAGAGAATGTAACATCCCAATATTTTAATAAATAAACACAATATTTGATAATATACATGATACGCCTAAGGGTGTAATTTCAGCCTGTCTTGGCCCGACCCGGCCGTTGGCCACTATTCAGGCTAGCCCGAATATCCCCATGAGGCAGCCTGAGCCCAGCTTCGGGTCGGCCCAAACCATCGATTTGGGTCGGTCTTTTTCGAGTTGGGCCATAGTGGGCCTTTATTATTTTCAAAATGATTATTTGTTTTAAAACTTGTTTTAAATGTTTTTATTTAAACCTTTTTTAAACATTTATTTTAAAAAAAATACATTTATTTTTAAATGGATGCTTTTTGTAAAAATGTTTATTTTATTTTTTATTAACATTTTACAGTGGGTGGATATGTTTTTTTTGTCTAAATTGATTTATATATTGTTAATCTATATATATTATTTGTAAATTGTAAAAAAAATTAATGAGTGGTTTTGGGGGGTGCGTAGCAGTGGGTGAGTTTAAAGCCTTATTATTTAAATTTATTTTTAACATTTATTTAAAACATTTTTTACATTTAATTTTTTTAACTTATTTATAATTTTTTAAGTGTTTGCTAAATTTTTTTATTTAAATTTGTTTATTTAAAACATTTTTTAACATCTATTTAAAACTTTTTTTTCATTTTTTAATGATTAATTTAAAACATTTTTTAATTTTTTTTAAATGCATGTTATTTACAAGAATTTTTTTAAAACATTTAACATTTTTCATATTTTAATGTAAAAGTATTTTTTAAGTGTTTATTTTAAAAAAACTAATTTATGTGTTTGTTTTAAAAACTTTTTTTAACACTTGTTTAAAATGTTTTTACATTTATTTTTAGATGTTTAATTTAAAATTTTTTTTTGAACGCATGTTTTTTACATGTATTTTTTTTAAACATTTAACTTGTTTTATGTAAAAACATTTTTTTATTAACATTTTACAATGGGTGGATTTGTTATTTTTTTCTAAATAGATTTATATATGTCTATGAATTTATATATATTATGTGAAAATTGAAAAAAATATATTAATTAGGGATTGGGGGTGTGCAGTAGTGGGTAGTGGTTTTAAAGCATAGTTATTTACATGTTTTTTATCGTTTATTTAAAATGATTTTTTACATTTATTTTTTTTAACTTATTTGTGAAAATTATTTTTAAGCATTTGTTTAATTTATAATATTTTTTTAAACGGTTTTTAATTTTTTTTCATGGTAGGATCAGCCCAGCCAGATCCTATTCAGGCCTGGCCAAAATTACAGCCTTAGGGGATGCGTAGCTGTGGGTGAGTTAATTTTTTTCTAAATATATTTATATATATATATATATATATATATATTATATAATATATGAAAGTTTTATCATATTTAAAAAAAATAATGAGGTTGGCGGTGTACGAACATCATTGGGTGAGTAGTTATTTTTTTTGTTAATATATAATAAGTTATTTTATATATATATAATATGAGAAAATTGTACAAAAATAATTAAGGGTTGGGGGGTGTGCCGTAGTGGGTGGGTTAATTTTTTTTCAAAATAGATTTATATATAATATATGAAGTTGCAACATATTTAAAAAAAATTAATGAGGTTAGGGGACGCGCACGAACATCATTAGGTGATTGTGTTATTTTTTTGTTAATATAAAATAATTTATTATATATATAATATTAAATCATTGATACACACATGCACATATATATATATATATATATATATATATTATTAATGGATTTTTAAAATCCACACTTAATTGATATATATTATTAATAGCTTTATATATATATATATATTATCATATCATTGATATATATATTATTAATGGATTTTTTTATATATATATAATATGCAAGTTTCATCATATTTAAAAAAATTAATGAGGTTGGGGGTGTGCGCGAACATCATTGGGTGAGTGTGTTAATTTTTTTTAATATATAACAATTTATTATATATATATATATATAATGTTAAATTATTGAAATATATATATATATATATATATATGTAATATGATAAATTTGTAAAAATAATAATTAGGGGTTGGGGGTGCACTGCAGTGGGTGGTTAATTTTTTTTCTAAATAGATTTATAAATGTATAGTATATATAATATATGCAAGTTGCAATATACTTAAAAAATTAATGAGGTTGTGGGACATGCATGAACACCATTAGGTGAGTGTGTTATTTTTTATTAATATACAACAAGTTATTATATATATATATATAATATTAAATCATTGATATATATATATATATATATATATATAAATAGCTTTGTTTATATATATATATATATTATTATTAAATCATTTATATATATATATATATATATATTATATTAAATCATTTATATATATATATATATATTATTAATGGATTTTTAAAAGCCACACTTAATTGATATATATTATTAATGGATTTATTTATATATATACATTATTATATATATATATACACACACACATTATAATTATATGTATATATATATACACATTATTAAATATATAATATATAATATATATATTATTTTTTATTTTTTATTTTTTATTAATATATAATGATATATATATATATATATATATATAAATTCTAGTGATAATATAATAAGCGTACCGCCTCGACCAGTTGGTCTAGGCACATCCTTGGAAGCTTGAGGTAGGGGGGTCGAATCTTCCTACCAGCAGTTTCCCGTTAATTTTTTTTACAGCAACTGGGCTTCGCACGGGCCTTCTTGGATAGGCCCAGGCCCGACCCGATGAACCTATGGCCTGGCCCAATGTGGGCCTTTCTGGGTCGGGCCGCTCAGGCTTCCGGGCCGGGCCTGTCGGGCTTTCGAGCCGCCGGGCCAAAATTACACCCTTATCATACGTCACATCGAGCTTAAACGAACAACTAAATATTATTATTTAATATGATAGTTATCACATAGTCATTATAATGGTGGGTAAGAATAGGATTAACTAAATTATAAAAATATTGTTTAGATAAATATATATAATTCATTCATTGGTGATCAATTAATTATAAATGAAAATAAAATCCTTTTTAAAATAAAATGAAATGTTTTTCAAAAAAACTATTTAAATGTGAACAAATGTATTTTAAACCAATAAATAAAAAATCATTATTTTTTTCTTATATTAATGAAATGTGTATTCAATATAGTGTTTAAAATTCATATTATTTGTTTTCTAGACATGATATAAGAACAAATCCAGTTTAATCATAAAAGATGTCTCTTTCTAAAAAGGCAGTCCTACCGCCTTTTGATTACGTGCTTATTTTAAATCTATTTTTTGATACTTTTATAAATTCTATTTTAAAAAATAAACTTCTTCTTTGAAATTGTAATATCACAATTTACTTTGATTTAACTATTGGTATTTTTTTTTGATAAGTTTCATGTTTTGATGAATAGTGAAAATGCTAGATTTTAATTGAAAATATCTTTTTTCGTCTAAATAATTTATAGTGATAAATTATATTTTTAATTTATTTTAAATTATAATTAGAATAATTTTATATCATTTAATACAATATAGTTCATTGGAATCAATTTCAGATTGAAATTAGATATAAAAACATTTCAAACTTTTGAACATTTTTACTTTAAAACTCGTTGATTTGTCTCGTCTATGGGATTAATTTAAAATTAATTTCTGCAACCTATGTGTGATGAATTTTAAAAAAATTATTCCATATTTAAAATCATAAGTTCCAAATTTATTAAATATTTTCTTTTTATTTTTGGACAATATGAATAGTAACTTTAGTAAAAAAATATTACCATTATTAAGAGTAAATTGATTAATTAAGGGTAAAAATAATATTATAAATATTATAAAATTACCCTATAAATTATTTTAATTTTATTTGATAAGTTATTATCGACCAAAATAATCCTTGGGTTGATTTTTTTACCTCTTGGATCCACTTTTATGACTTTAAGCTCTTTATGGTATTTTATTTTAAAGAAAAGTCAAAAATGTCGTACTTATGTTTTAATAACTATATCATTTTTAATATAGGGTTATTTAGAAGATATATTCGAATATAAATATTATTTTCAAATCTAAAATTTTTATATTCAACATGGATTTTTTTTTAAATTTTTAGGAAATAAATAATTACCTTAAAGGATTACACAATGGCGATGCTGTAATTATTTAATTAATGGAAATATCAAATAAATGATATTAAAAATATTAAAATAAATATAATTTGAAATAATTAATGCCATAAATGAATTTTATAGACTAATTTTACGTGTTAGTGATGTTTTAGAATATTTTTTTTAATTTATATTATTGTTATGATATTTTTTAAAAGTCAAGTAATAAATAGTGTCAAAATTTACATTAATGATATTTTAAAATAAATAATAATTTATTAAATGATATAAAATTTATAAAAAAAACTAAAATTAAGTAAAATAATTGAGATAAGGTTTAAAATTTCATCAATGATCCATTTATGGTTTTTATTAATTTTATAGTAACTATATTAACTCTTAAATAGTAAAAACACGTGTTATCACAGTAAGAGTTAAAGATGTTAAATAAGGGTTAAAGTCAAAATATAAGGATTAAAAATAGTAAAAACTTATATAATTTTAATTATATGAAGTTATTTTAACCCATAATCAACATATGTTTTAAATAAATAAGTTTTGATCCATTTGTAATATAAAATTAATTTATATTAATTTAATATTTTAAGAAATTCCAAGAGTTCCCCTTCCCTCTCTTATAAAAGGGCACCTCTTATTCACTATTATCAACAATTAAAAACCTATTTGGTTTAGAAAATTTCTACCAAAATACCTTCCTAGATCCCTCCCCATATTCTAGAGCTCTTATTTTAGGCAGAACACCATCCTTAGTGGTCTTAAGGTATTAAGAAAATGAGATTGTCTGAATAAAAGGTATTGTTTTTAATCAAGTATTTATGTTTTATTTCTTATTACACTTCCTAAAAATATTATTAAACCATGATTAAATAATAAATCCAGTATCCTCAATATACTTGTATGTTATTATGTTAATATAAACACCTAAATCTATCTCTACTTCCATCAAATGGGAAAAGAATTAATTGTTCATGTGTACGGCAGACTACCACCTCGTGAACCAATATAATTCATTTTCCATAACCATATCTAAAGACTAGTTATAATGATCAAGTTAATGGTTATATATTATATTAATTACATATTTATCATTATTAAAGAATAATATATCATTTATGTTCTTACCTTTCCATTCACATAAAAATGATAATGTTGTTCGTGCGTACACATGAATTATCACCTCTACGAAGCGGTGTGATTCATTTTTCATCACCACATAACGTGGATGATATATATATATATAAGTATATTTAAATTATTAATATGATATTAATTATATTATTATTATTTAAAGATAAAGTGACACTTACCATCTTTTCATAACGATCATTGAAAAATGGAAACGTTACTCATGTGTATGTACAGCTTACTGTCTCCCTGATTGTAACATAGTTCATTTTTCATATTAATATTTAATGTATATATTTAAAAGTATAATAAATATATATATTTGATAATTATTTCATTATTATTATTCTAGATATGATAGACTAATGACCACTTTTGATTATAGTCATCATACTAAATTCATTTTGGACTCATGTACCAAATATCATCAAAAAATCTGACGTGAACTTAAATAATTAAGTAATTGTTATAACATGGTAATAAGGGGTATAAAAGAAATAATAAACTTGAAAAAGTTTCTCAGTAAATTAAATAATTAATCTAAGTTTATTATTGAGAAATATAAAGATTGTACGTGACGAGTCAGACTCATGGTAAGGGATTCTGTCTCAATTTTCTTTCATTAAGCCAATTATCGATGTTATGCACCTTTATTATTTTATGAGGTATATATACAGACCCTTTGATATATCATAAAATTAATTAATTTATTATAATGTTTTTTTAAATTTTATTATTTCATGGTACTTATGATTTAAATTTTCAAAGTGGTATGGGACACTTTGAATGTTTAAAGATTTAATTTCAAAATATTTTTCTCTATATCAATATTCTTGATATTATTTTATATATTTATTTATATTAATAAAAATTATTATAAAGGAAATTATATATATATACAATTAATTTCATTTTAAGGTTTTCAAAATGAATATTTTTACATGTTTTATATGGAATGCTTTGATAAATGACAAAAGGAATGTTTTATTCTTAACATGCATGGTGACAATGACTTTTCTGCCGCCATGACTATTATTTAATTTATAGATTAATTTTCAAGCTTACATTTTTTTCTTAAATTAAAAACCCACTTTTTTTAGTATTAAAAATGGTTTTACAAAGAAAATGGTAGTTTAGTATTGAAAATGATTTTTTAAAAGATAGGGGTATTTTTATCCAAAAGTATTTTTCATATGAAAATAAAAGAGTTTTTCAAAGGGTTTTATGATGAAAGTTTTTATTAATGATACGGTACTTTGTAATTATATGAAACAGGTGAGCCTGATATATCTTATACATGGGGTGGCCCAAATAGCATCGGTTAAGCCCGTTACAGCTTAACATGGGGTGGCCTAGATATCACCAAGAATGATCATTATAGCTTAACATGGGGTGTCCTAGATAGAATCAGGTAATCCCATTACATATTAACATGGGGTGGACCAAATAGCATTAGGTAATTGTTTAATATCTTAATTAGAAGTCAGTTATATGGTTATTCCAATTGATAGGGTTTTGAAATGGTTTTATATAAATGATTCTCTAAGTCTCCTAAAGGGGTTTTAATTACTTTATATGGGTTTTAATGATTTTATTTGAGAAAAATGTGTGTGTTTTTTCAGGTGAAAATGTTTTATTTCATATTCTCAAAGAACATTAAAGATAAAGTTAAATGTTATATGATTTTTTATGTTTTTACTAAACTAACAGTTTCCTTTCATCCCAAGTTTTTAAAATATCTTTCATGGGGTTTAAGGTGGGATAGAGATAAGGATGAGATCAAGGGGATAATTGTAGAGATTTACCATAAAGAGAAATAATGTTTTATTTTAAAGAGTTTTATATTGTGGAAAAAATGGATAGTGAGTATAAGTTTCCACTTGTAATGTATGAGTTTACTTTTTGAGAGTTTGTACCAATTCTCTAAAACTCTAACTGAAAAGATCCTTGAATGTGGATTCTAGTTCAAAAACACTAGGATATGTAATGTTTAAGGTTGGTTACTTATAGGGAATCTTCAAAAAATGGCATATTTTAACGATTATTCATTCCATATGGGTGTTGCATAAATAGTTTCTTATTAGGTTCTCAGCAAATATTGTTTGTGGATGGGTATCACCTCAGTGATACTTATAAAGGTACCTTATTAGTTGAATCATCATATGATTTATATGACAACATCTTCCCATTGACATATTCAATTGTTATGGGTGAAACATATGATGATTGGACATGGTTTTTAAACAATATAAAAGAAAGTATATGTTATATTCAATTGGTTATTATATCTGATCGAAAAAATATAATTACAGGTGTCATTAGAAATTTTTTTGGTAGATATAGACATAAATGTTGTTACTATAATGTAAAATAAAATTTTAGCTCAGAAATTACAAAATTATATAGGGGAATGGGAAGAGGAACTGAGTAATGGGCATTGAAATTATTTTATGTCATTTCTTATTCTCAGTTAAACTATAATTTTGATGTTGTTATGAATAATTTGAGAATATTTTTTCTAGAATTGTCAATATGGGTTAAAAATTATGGTGATGTTGATAAGTGGGAAATGAAATGATTTCCACACCATCAATGGGATCATATGACAAACAATTTATCTGAATCATTCAATGCATGTATTTCCAAGGAGAAGAGACGTAATATTTGTGTGTTGATAAATGAACATCATGAGAAATTAAGTAAGAAATTTTTTACCACCAAGGAATACATGAAAAGGTGGAGAAATGGAGTTGGTCCCAATGTTGAGGAAAAAATTAAGACGAATTTTTTAAGGGATGAAACTTTAATAGTAGAGAAATATGGACATAATGTTGTCTTAATTCAGACTGATAATGTGGATATCACTGTACAACTAGGCAGTCGATAATGCACTTGTAAATAATGTAAAATGAGTGGGATCCCTTGTGATCATGTATCTGTAGCAATAAAAAAATTACACAGTAAACTATAATGATATGTGGAATATTGTTATTTGTTTATCACCTAACAAAATATTTATCTTGGAGCTATGAATCTGGTTAAGTCCAATGATATTCCACATTTGAATTCATTGGCATATAACGATTATATGGATCAAAAAAATTCTAACACCAAAGACTTCACATACTCTTGGTAGACCATATCATAATCAAATTGAGTCTTAATTTGAAAATAAGAAGTTGTATCATTATTCTAATTGTAAAGAAGTTGTCCACATGTGAAAAGGGTGCAAAAATCTCAATCCATGTTGATTTGAAAGCTATGAGAGGATGTTATTTTTTGTTTCAGGTGAGTAAATTGTGGTAACTATTATTAACATCCTAATAATTTTATTTTATGGTTATTTATAGAATATGTTTGGAATTATAACATTTAAACCTTTTCATGAATTTTATATAACATAATTTTCATATTTTAACACCAAATTCCCATATTTTAACACTCGTATTCCATATTTTAACACTAATCATCCATATTTTAACACTACACTTCCACAAATTTTTTTTTTATATTTTAGATTTTATTTATTTGGTTTTTTTTTAATCATTGATCTTGTCCTCTTGCTTTCATGGTTTTATTTAAAGTTGAGAACATGTGAAAATGGTGTTCTGGATTTTATTATTGAATCCTATTAATTTTATATTCTGGTGGTTTGTTGTTAATTACAATGATTTATGGAAGATTTATGACATTCCAATCCAAGTTAATGTGACAACATTAAGTGGGTGTGGTTTTTTGTGAATGTTTCCTAATCTGTTTGTAAAGAAGGTCATGTTAGAGAAGACAATGGCGTAAATCTGAAAATAATTCAAATGTGTTTTGTGTGGATTTATACTATTTAAATCCTATTAATTATATTTTTTATGGTTTTGTGTTACTTACAATGATGTTAAGGAATAAATAATATATGGTTTTTATAAATTAACTGATGTCATTAGGAAGATGTATGAAATTATGAAATTTAAACCATGCCAACATGTTTAGATGATGTAATTTACAGATTTCAACATTGAGTTTCTAAGTTTTAATACTAAGCCTCTATATGTTAACACTCCTTCTCCAGATTTTATTTCTTTTGATTTTTCAGAAAATTTAATTAACACTCCATGAATTTTACATTACATAATTTTTATATTGTAATACCTATGTTATAATTGAATACATTGAAATATACCAATTAAATGGATTAAATTTTTTCGCATCCATTGAAAATTTGTATGCATCATTGTAAATAAGTTGGGTACACGTGAAATAAATATAGAAATCCCAATCCAAGTTGATGTGAAAAATTTGAGAGGGTGTTGGTTTTTGTGTATGTTTCCTAATATGTTTGTAAATAAGGGCATGTAACAACCCAGTTACTTATAATATAATTAACTTTAAACTTAATTTCTCACTTCTATGTTTTGAATTTCGAAAATCTGACATACATGATTGTGATCAATAAGAAGTTTGGAGTCCGATAGGACAAACTTAATTTTTAGTGAATAGTAACTTGCCCTTATGAATTGAGACCAACCCTTATGAATAGTAGTATAACTCTTGTGAATAGTAAAACATTCAAAGTAATAGTAACCTTTCCCATTAATGATTAAATAAAATTTAGTCACCTTATAAGTGACAATTTGACTATAGTCAAAGTATTGGTGTTTTTGTAAGTCATAAATAATTAATTATAATTAATTAATTAATTTAAAATAAATTTTATTTTACTAAAATGTCATCATAAATTAAAAATTCTATATATTTTTGGTTTTAAGATAATTTTATAGGACCTTATGTAATTTTTGAAAGCATTATGAAATCAGTTTTAATTTTAAAATCTGCATTTTTCAAGTAGATTATGATTTTAATTAAAAATTAAATTAATCATATTTATAAAATTATTTTTGAAAAATTCACTTCATTTTTTTATTCTACACGTTGAAAAATGGTTAGGGTGATTTTTTGGGATTTTTCTGAAATACTTCAATTTTTGGGTGAATAGAAAAAATACAATTTTTTACATAACTGGTATATCTTAAATTGCATCATTCATGATATAATGATAATATAAACTTTATAGAACTTTATATTCGGACATTTTATATTTAATTTCATAAATATTTCCTAAAAATACAATAAACTCAATTTCCAAACCTAAAAAGAACTTTCCAAAACCTAAAGTCAAAAAGTGATTCCTTAAAGTATCATTTTATCTTTCTTTTCACTTTCCTTTTAATAAATTAATAGATTAGAATTATAAATATGATTTAAATTCTAAAATTAATTATATTATATTAATATATGATTTATGTTGTCAAAAAACTATTATTACAAGTCTAACATTTGATATATTATTTTATTTAATATTTTATTCTAAAAACACCCTCTCCTAATATATAAATAACCCCTCTCCCTCCCCTTTCCAAACCACACCTCTCAAGCCTTGATAATTATCTTATCTATTCCAAATTCCCTCCCAAATCTCCTTCCCCGCGTCCAATACCTGCTGGTCTCACCCAAATTCCAAAATCAAAGGCCTTAAGGAGGATCTCAAGGAAAAGAGATCAAGAGGTAAGAAATCCTCTTCCTTTTTCATGTGTTTTCCTTTCCTTTCCTTTTCATTTATTATAGTCTCTTCACATCCTCTTATACAATAGGAATGAAATCTCCATAAATCTTTTATATTATGGATGTTCTCATGTTCATTAAAAATTCATCATCATTCTTTTTCTCCTCTCCCACTTATTCTGGGAATAAAAACATTGTATGTGATGTGTTGAATTACCGACATCGTGGATGATGTGATTTCAATTTGCTTTAATTCCTTCAATTATGATCATGAAACCATTTTTATGGTTGAAACAGGTTATAATATATTTATTATGTCTCATCCATGGTTCTTTAATCCTTTTGTACACATGGTATTAATTTATAAAACAAAATGATGTCGTTATTATCAAAGAACCACTAAAATGATCTAAATGAACATCATTAATGTTTTAACTAATGAATATTTCTCACATCAGAATTAAAAATTATGAATTGTATAGTTAAGGTTATGGAAACATTTAAATTCCATTTCATTCCACTTCTAGAGTTTCATTTACAACCAACATAAAAATCCATTACAAACCGCTCATGGAAACCCTGTAATGCACACACCTCAAACAAAGGAAATAACAAACTATTATTAATGAATGGGTGTAATGGTGTTATAAAGTGATCATATAAGATGTTATAAACATGAACATGTTTCTGTAAAATCATAATATCACTATTTTAACCATCTCCAATGGCCAGAAGGCCTTCATTTTTTATTGATTTTTGATAATCCACCTTTCAAGGGGTGAGGTGGAACCCTTACAAGGCCCGTAGGCATAAGTATTACATGGACTATAGGCATAACTATTTTAACCATTATAAAGTAAGTTTAAACATGTTTCAAGGAAGTATAACCTGAGGTAAGGGACTCTCTCTCTCACTTTTATTCAAGAATCTCCTCTATGTTGTGTCCTTTTATTTTTAATTCCTAATGATGGGGTATGTTTTATAACCTTCCTCATACTTTTCTTATTATATATTGATGATGATATACCCCATTATATCTCATTAATCCCTCCCATGTACACTCTATTCCATGCTTAAATTTCATAAGTGAATTTTAAACCCAATTTCCATTCTTTGGGTTAACCTTCAACTTCAATGCTTTTTATCATTCTAAGATGACTTTTGAAATGAAATTTGATTATATAATGTTTTATTTTCTGTATTTATAGTATATATACATATTTCCTTCATTTAATAAATTCTCTCTTCAATGTTATGGTATTTTTAAAGGACCTCCCTCTTAAAATCCTTTTAAATATCTCCTTTATGAAATCCAAAGAGATTGTTATTTTTTTATGACATGAGTGTAATATTCTTATTTCATGATGTTTTATTAATATAATATCTCACTTATATGTTTTTATGGGTTTTTTTTTAATAATAGGATTTCATTATCATTTGTGGAGTGTTTATGTTCTAAGAGTGATTTTTATGAGAAAAGGGTATTTTGAAATGTGAATGTGTTTTGCTCAAGGGTGTATATGAGTTATGAAATGTTTTATTCATGGTATGTTACTTGGACGTTATTTATGTTGGTTTGGTCCCATTATATCTCAATATATGATGGTTGAACCCCATTATAGCTCTTGATATGTTGGGTTGAGCCCATTATAGCTCTCTAATGCATTGGGTACTCCGGAGATGGAAGTTGAAAAAATGGTCATTCCAAGTGTAAGGGTGAATGTAAGAATAATATGGTAAATGTGTCCTAAGTCAACTACATGATTATTCTATGCATTAGAGTTTTTATTATATGGTTTTTATTGTTTTTTTGTTATCACTTGACTAACGATTTCTCTCTTTATATCCCTTGCTGGGTTTTGTACTCATCCAATGTTTTTTAAATATTTTACATAGGATATAAGGATGGGAATGAGTAATAAGGGAGTCATGATGAATGTTATAAAGATATTTCAAAGAAATCATGTTTTATGTTTTAATGTTTTATACTTTGAAAAAAATGGATATTGTTTTTAATAGTATCCTATATGTATGAATGTGGCATGTTATGTATGTAAGATATCCTAACTCTCTAAAAATCTAAACCCAAAAAGATCCTCAATGTGTAATAAATGTATGTTCTTGATTAAAATTCAAGATTATGTAATGTTTTAAGGTTGGGTCTTGATAGTTGGTATCAAAAGATGGTTTAGATAACTTTAGTGGTTATAGTGATGTTAATTGAATACCCTATATGATTTTTACTTTATGGTTAGTTTAAAATGACATAGAATTTCAAGGTTACCATATTTCTTCAATGAATATATGTCTATTCAGAATGTCTTTCTACAGAAGAAATAGGGAAGATGATGTTGGAAGGTTCCAAGAGGCTGATACATGTCCGAATTTACAGCCTGGAATGGTGGGAATCGAAACTGAGCAGTTTGTGTCAGTAATGGCACAGTTAATGCAAGAAATAAATGGTGGTGGTATCCATTCTAGAGAGGAACCTAATCTACCCTGAGGGAACATGTCTTTTTTGGATCATTTCATGAGGCAGTATCCTTCATCTTTCAATGAAATTGAAGATCCAGTGATATCCGAGGGATGGATCAATGCTTTCAAAAAGATATTTGATGTCATGGGATGTTCAGAATGCCAAAAGGTAATAGTAGTTGTTTATAATTTTGAAGGTGAATTAGATCAGTGGTGGTCTCTAGTTAATAATATGAGAGAAAAAGATAATCTTTATATCCTGGAATGGGAATATTTTAAGAATATTTTTCTAGAAAAATATTTTCCTAAAACTGTTCGACCCAGAATGGAGAAACAATTCTTGGAACTGAGGTAGAAAGATCAATAATTTTTGGTTGCATATAAATCCAATTTTACAAGACTTGTTAGGTATGTACTGGATTTTACTTGGAACTTTGATAGTAAAATTAATAGATTTTACTCTGGTTTGAAACCTTTTATACAAAGGTCTTTGGCTTCACGATAGTTTAAAATCTATGAGAAACTTGTTCAGTGTGCTGAAAAATTTGAGATAGAGTTTACTGACATGTATGTGCCTTGTGATTAAAAGAATGAGAATTAGTCAGGTTGGAAAGAAATGGGTAAGAACTCATTAAAGAAGTACGGAGGTAAGAAAATGAATTTTCCTTCTTGTGAAAAGTATGGTAAAAATCATCATGGAGAATGTCTTGTGAATTCTGGGAAGTGCTACTGATGTGGAAAGCTTGGTCACATGTCTCGTGAATGTAAGGAAAGTGATCCGAAAAGTAATGAGAATCTAGTGGTGAGATGATTTAACTATAATAAATTGGGTCATTGTGATAATGTTTTTCCAAAGCTAGTTACTCAGGTAGGAGATCAGCAAGATTGGAAGCAGAAGGGTGTGGCAAAATCCTTTGTGAATACTTAAGCAGTTGTTGATCCGTCAAATGAAGTGGTGTCAGGTACATTATTTGTTTACTCAAATTTTACTAAAGTCTTGTTTGATACGGGGTCTACACATTCTTTCATTTTTGAGAAATTTTCGACCAAATTATAAATTCAACCTCAAGAAATGAATCTAAAACTTATGGTAAAGACACCTGGAGGAAATATTGTGGCAAAAAGAAATTATGATAATCTGCCTATCTTTGTCTGTGGAAAGAGTTTACCTACGAACCTTGTTATTTTTTCTCTAGTAGAGTTTGATGTTATTTTGGGGATAAACTGGCTTTCTATTTATCATGCTAAGATATATTGTAGAGCTAAATAATTTTTTTTCATACTGAGTTTTAGCTTGTGTACAAGAATGAACCCATACCATTGATAACCTACCAAGAAGCTGAAAAACTATTAAAAGAAGGAAATGAAAGTTATCTTGCTCACATTGTTGAAAATAAGGGAACTATTCAGATTAATGATGTGCTAGTGGTAAATGAATACTTGGACGTTTTTTCTAATGAGTTGCTCGGTGTAGTACCTAATCGGGAAGTGGAATTTACAATTGACTTAGTTCCTGAGTCTAATCCAGTTTCAAAATCCCCTTATCAAATAGCATAAGTAGAACTACTTGAATTGAAAAATCAGTTGTAAGAGCTACTTGATAAAGGCTTTATTCTTCCTAGCACTTCACCATGGAGTGATCCTGTTTTGTTCATTAAAAATAAACATGGTTTCATGAGACTTTTCATTGATTATAGATCTTTTAATAACATCACTGTTAAAAACAAGTATTTTTTTGCCTCATGTCGATGACTTGTTTGATCAGATCTAGGGAGCTTAGTATTTTTCCAAGATTGACTTCAGATCTAGGTACCATCGGCTGAAGGTGAAGGAAGATGACATTCTGAAAATAGATTTTCATACTAGATATGGGCATTATGAGTTTGTGGTTATGCCCTTTGGTTTGAAAAATAAACTTGTTGTATTCATGGATCTTATGAATAGAATATTTCATGAGTACTTGGATAAAATTGTGGTTGTGTTTATTGATGAAATTATTTTTTTTTCTAAAATTAAAGAGGAGTATGAAAAATATCTAAGGGTTGTTTTGAAAACCTTAAAAGAAAATAAATTGTATGGAAAATTCAGCAAGTGTGAATTCTGGTTGAAAAAAATTTCATTCATTGGTCACATTGTTTCTAAAGATGGCATAACTGTTGATCCTACTAAGATAAAAGTTATTGAAGAATGGCCAAGACCAACAAATATAACTGAAATTCACAACTTCCTTGGTCTAGAGGGATATTGCCAATGTTTTATTGAAAACTTTTCACAATTATCCAGCCCAATGACTAAGTCAACTTTAAAAGGTGTTAAGTTCATATGGACAAAATAATGTGATGATTTTTTTCAGGAATTGAAAAGAAGATTGTTGAATGATCCAGTTTTGACTCTACCTTCCAGAAATGAAGAGTTTGTTATCAACAGTGATGATTCTTTGAAGGGACTTGGTTGTGTTCTGATACAGAATGGTCAAGTAATTGCTTATGCTTCACATCATTTAAAACCTCATGAGTTAAATTACCCCACACATGATTTCGAACTAGTAGCTATGGTTTTTACTTTAAAAATTTTGGAGGCATCATTTATATGGATCCAAATGTGAAATATATACTGAACATAAAATTTTGAAGTATATATTCACTTAGAAAGAATTGAACATGAGGCATAGAAGATGGCTTGAACTGATAAAGGATTATGATTTCACAATCAATTACCATCCAAGAAAAGAAAACAAAGTGGCGGATTCCTTGAGCCAAAAACATCACGCATCATTAACCATGTTACGTTTGGAACATGATCCATTGATTAATGATTTGATGAATTTTGGATTAGAAGTTGTTGGTGTAAGAAATACATCTATTTTGTTTCAGGTTTCAATGTAGTCATCATTATCGGACATAATCAAGCAAGCGCAGAAGGAATACCTTGATCTATAGTAAAAGGTATAATTTGTTAAAATGGGTAAGTTTCTAGAATTTAACCTTGATAAAGATTGTGTTTTAAGATTTTTAAAAATATTGTGTGTGCCTTGTGATCCTCAGTTGAAGAAATATTTGTTGTGTGAAGCTCATAATTCTCCATTTTCAGTTCATCCTAGAAGTACTAATATGTGTCGAGACCTTTGGGAGTATTACTGGTGGGATGGAATGAAAAGAGATATTTCATATTTTACTATGAAATGTTTGACATGTAAATAGGTTAAAGCAGAGCAACAGCTACCGAAGGGGATGCTTCAACCATGTCAGTGCCTGAGTGGAAATGGGGGAATATATCCATGGACTTCATGGTAGGATTACCTATGAATTATTGAGGTAGCAATGAGATTTGGGTTGTTGTTGATCGACTGACTAAATCTGCACATTTTCTTTCTATTCGAGATACAATGTCTTTGGATCAGCTTTCTTGATTATACCTCAAATATATTTTCAGGTTACATGGAGTTCTTCTTTCCATTGTTTCTGATCGTGATCTCAGGTTGACTTCTAATTTTTGGAAGGGCCTTTATAATTCGTTGGGCGCAGAATTAAATTTTAGTATAGTTTTTCATTCTCATTCAGATGGGTAGTCAGAATGAACAATTCAAACTTTGGATGATATGTTTCGAGCATGTTCAATAGACTACCAGGGAAGTTGGTATCAACATCTTTCTTTAGTTAAGTTTTATTATGATAATAGTTTTCATTCCAGTATTTAGATGGCACCTTTTGAGGATTTGTATGGGAAACGATGTCAGACTCCAACATTTTGGGATGGAGTCAATGAAAGAAAATTGATGGGACCAGAGTTAGTATAGGAAGTGGATGAAAAGTTGAAGATGGTCCAGTAGCACATAAGGATAGCTCAGAGTAGGCAGTAAAGTTATGGAAACAAAAAAATAAAATACTTCTCTTTCGAGGTAAGTGACCATATCTTTCTTAAAATATATCCTTGGAAAAGTGTGATGAATTTTGGAAAGAAAGGAAATCTAAGTCCATGGTTCATCGACCCTTTTGAAATCCTAGATAAAGTTGGACTAGTTGCATACCAAGTAGCTTTTCCTCTGAGTTTGTCTCAGGTACACAATGTTTTTCATGTTTTGATGTTAAGAAAGTATGTTTTAGATTCATCTCATGTTTTGAGTCCAGAACTAGTTTAGCTAAAAGATAACATTTCTTATGAAGAGAAAACTTTTCAAATTATTGATTTTAGAGAGAAATTATTGAGGAATAAGGTAATCCAGTAGGTAAAGGTTTTGTAGAGAAACCACGTAGTTGAAGAAGCAACATGGGAATTTGAGAATGATATGAGGGAAAGGTACTCTCACTTGTTTGGGTAAGTAAATAAAAATTATGAGGAAGTAATATCTAGAAGGTGTAGATAATGTAACAACTCAGGTACTTAAAAGATAATTAAATTTAAACTTAATTTCCCACTTCTATGTTTTGAATTTTGAAAATCTGACATACACAGTTCCGATCAGTAAGAATTTTGGAGTTAGATAGGACAAACTTAATTTTTGGTGGATATTAACCTACCCTTATGAATAGTAATATGACCCTTATGAATAGTAAAACATCCAAAATAATAGTAACTGTATCCAGTAATTATTAAATAAAATTTAGGCATCTTATAAGTGACAATTTGACTATAGTTAAAGTATTGGTGTTTTTGTAAGTCACAAATAATTAATTATAATTAATTAATTAATTTAAAATAAAATTTATTTTCCTAAAATGTTATAATAAATTAACAATTCTATGTCTTTTGGGTTTTAAGATAATTTTATAGGACCTTATGCAATTTTTGAAAGCATTATGAAATCAGTTTTAATTTTAAAATCTATATTTTTCAAGTAGATTGTGATTTTAAATAAAAATTAAATTAATCATATTTAGAAAAATATTTTTGAAAAATGAACTTCATTTTTGGATTCTATATGTCTAAAAAATGGTTAGGGTGATTTTTTGGGATTTTTCTGAAATACTTCAATTTTCAGGTGAATAGTAAAAATACAGTTTTTCACATAACTGGTATATCTTAAATTGCATCATTCATGATGTAATTATGACATAAACTTTCTAGAAATTTATATTATCTCATTTTATATTTAATTTTATAAATGGTTCCTCAAAATACAATAAACTCAATTTCCAAACCTAAAAAGAACTTTTCAAAACCTAAAGTCAAAAAGTGATTCCTTAAAGTATCATTTTCTCTTTCTTTTCACTTTCATTTTAATAAATTAATGAATTAGAATTATAAAGATGATTTAAAGTATAAAACTAATTATATTATATTAATATATGATTTATGTTTTCAAAAAACTACTATTACAAGTATATCATTTGATATATTATTTTATTTAATATTTTATTCTAAAAACACCCCCTCCTCATGTATAAATAACACCTCCCCTCCCCTTGAAAAACCACACCTCTCAAGCATTGAGAATTGTCTAATTTCTGCCAAATTCCATCACCAATCTACTTCCCCACGTCCAAGACCTACTGGTCTCACCCAAAGGCCAAAATCAAAGGCTTTAAGGAGGATCTCAAGGAGAAGAGATCAAGAGGTAAGAAATCCTCTTCCTTTTTCATGTGTTTTCCTTTCCTTCCCTTTTCATTTATTATAGTCTCTTCCCATCCTCTTATCCAATAGGCATGAAAGCTCCAGAAATATTTTATATTATATATGTTCTTATGTTCATGTAAAATTCATCATCATTCTTCTTCTTCTCTCCCACTTATTCAAGGAATAAAAACATTGTTCGTGATGTGTCGAATTACCAACATCGTGGACGATGTGATTTCAATTTCCTATAATTCCTTCAATTCTGGTCATGAAACCATTTTTATGGTTGAAAAAGGTTATAATATATGTATTATGTCTCATCCATGGTTCTTGAATCCTTTTTTACACATGGTTTTAATTTATAAAATAAAATGAGGTCATTATTATCAAAGAACCACTAAAATGATCTAAACGAACATCATTAATGTTTTAACTAATGAATATTTCTCACATCAGAATTAAAAAATATAAATTGTATAATTAATTTTATGGAATAATTTAAATACTATTTCATTCCACTTCTAGAGTTTCATTTACAACCTACATAAAAATCCATTACAAACTGCTCATGGAAACCCTATAATGCACGCACCCGAAACAAGGGAAATAACAAAGTATTATTAATGAATGGGTGGAATTATGTTATAAAGTGGTTATATAAGATGTTATAAACATTAACATGTTTCTTTAAAATTGTAATAAAACTATTTTAACCATAATATAGTAGGTTTAAACACGTTTCAAGAAAGTCGAACCCGAGGTAAGGGACTCTCTCTCTCTCTCACTTTTATTCAAGAATCTCCTCTATATTGTGTCCTTTTATTTTTAATTCCTAATAATGGGGTGTATTTTATCACATCCACCATATTTCCCTTATTATATATTTATGATTATATACCCCATTCTATCTCATTAATCCCTCCCATGTACAGCTGATACCATGCCAAAATTTCATGAGTGAATTTTAAACCCAATTTCCATTCTTTGGGTTAACCTTCAACTTCAATGATTTTTATCATTATAATATGAATTTTGAAATGTAATTTAATTATATAATGTTTTATTTTCTATATCTATAGTATATATACATATTTACTTCATTTAATAAATTCTCTCTTCAATGTTATGGTATTTGTAAAGGACCTCCCTCTTAAAATCCTTTTAAATATCTCCTTTATGAAATCCAAAAAGATTATTATTTTTTTATGAAATGAGTGTAATATTATGATTTAATGATGTTTTATTACCATAGTGTCTCCCTTATATGTTCTTATGGTTGTTTTTGAATAATAATATTTCATTATCATTTTTGGAGTGTTTATGTTCTAAGAGTGATTTTTAAGAGAAAGGGGTATTTTGAAATGTGAATGTGTTTTGCTCAAGGGTGTATATGAGTTATGAAATGTTTTATTCATGGTATATTCCTTAGACATTATTTATGTTAGTTTAATCCCATTATAGTGCAAGATATGATGGGTGATCCCCATTATAGCTCATGATATGTTGGGTTGATCCCATTATAGCTCAAGATATGACGGGTGAACCCCATTATAGCTCTCAAATGCATTGGGTACTCTGGAGATGGAAGTTGACCAAATGGTTATTACAAGTGTAAGGGTGAATGTAAGAATTATATGGTAAATGTTTCCCAAGTAAACTACATGAGTATTCTATGCATTCGAGTTTTTATGATATGGGTTTTACTATTTTTTTTATGTTATCACTTGACTAACAATTTCTCTCTTTATATACCTTACTGAGTTTTGTACTCATCCCACATTTTTAAATGTTTTCCATAGGTTATAAGGATGGATATGAGTAATAAGGGAGTCATGATGAATGTTATGAATATTTTTCAAAGAAAACATGTTTTATGTTTTAATGTTTTATACTTTGAAAAAAATGGATATTATTTTTAATAGTATCCTATTTTTATGAATGTGGCATGTTATGTATGTAATATATCCCAACTCTCTAAAACTCTAAACCCAAAAAGATCCTCAATGTGTAATAAATGTATGTTCTTGACTAAAATTCAAGATTATGTAATTTTTTAAGTTTGGGTCCTTATAGGGCATGTTAGAGCAGACAATCATGTAAATCTAAAAACAGTTAAAATATGTTTTTTTATGGAGTTCTTCTATTTAAATCCTATTAATTCTGGTTTTTTTGTGGTTTTGTGTCACTTATAATGATGTAGAGGTATGAATAATATCTGGTGTTTATAAATTAATTGATTTTTTTAGGAAGATGTAAGAAATTATGAAATTTAAACCATGTCAACATGTTTAGATGAAATAATTTAAAATTTTTAACACTAAACTTCTAGGTTTTAACATTGTGCCACCCGATTTTAACACTCTTTCCCAAGATTTCTTGGTTTTGGTTTTTATGAAAAGTCAATTGACACTCCGTGAACTTTACATAACTTAATTTTTATATTGTAACACTTATGTTACAATTTAATGTGTTGAAATATACGAATTAAATGGATTAAACTTTTTTGCAACCATCGAAGATTTGTATGCCCTATTGTAAAGAAGTTGGGTGCATGCGAAAGAGGTCTAGAAATCCCATTCCAAGTTTATGTGACAACTTTGAGAGGATTATTTTTTTGTGTATGTTTCATAATTTTTTTATAAATAAAGGCATGTTAGAGCAAAGAATTGTGTAAATCTAAAAACAATTCAAATATGTTTTTTTGTGGAATTCTGCTATTTAAATCCTATTAATTCTAGTTTTTTGTGTTTTTATGTTACTTATAATAATGTTGAGGTATGAATAATATATGGTGTTTATAAATTAATGGATGTCATTAGGAAGATGTATGAAACTATGACATTTAAACCATGTCAACATGTTTAGATGAGATAATTTATTGATTTTAACACTGACCTTCCATATTTTAACATTGAGCCTCCATATTTTAACACTCCTACTCCAGAATTTTTTGTTTTAGTTTTTTTGAAAATTCAATTAACACTCTGTGAATTTTACATAAAATAATTTTTATAATGTAACTCATATGTTATAATTGAATGCATTTAAATATACCAATTAAATGGATTAAACTTTTTACTGCCACTGAAGATTTGTATGTGTCATTGTAAAGAAGTCGGGCACATGCGAAAGAGGTAAAGAAATCCCAATCCAAGTTAATTTGAAAACTTTGAGAGGGTGTTTTTTTTTGTATGATGCATAATCTATTTGTAAATAAGGTCATGTTAGATTGAACAGTGATGTAAATCTAAAAACAATTCAAATATTTTTTTTGCAGAGTTTTGATTTTTAAATCCTATTAATTCTAGTTTTTTGTGGTTTTGTATTACTTACAATGATGTTGGGGTATGTGTCACACCCAGACATCTTAAATTAATTATATTTTACTACTTCTTGGCTTCAGGTTCCCGTGCCAATGTTCGGGTTGGGTCCCGGTTTAAATTTTGCGACATTTACTAAGTTCAGAGGGTTTCGGACCCGTGCGAGGTCACCGCACAGTGTGCGGTAGCCACATCGTTAGCTCGGGTGTTGTTCAATGTTTTAACGACTAAAATAAATAATGTTTTTTTTATAATTAAAGCGGGTTGAATGTTCATATTGTAATAAGAATAATATTATTATTTAATTAATAATATTATCATGTCTAAGGTGTTATTATTTTATTGCTATCAATTTTTATTATTATTATCATATTAATTATTTTAATTTTTATTAACATTATTTTATGGTTCTATTATTATTGTTATTATTATTTATATTATTATTATTATTATTTATAGTTTTATTATTATAACTTTTGTTAATTTATTTAAATGAAAAAAAAAATCTAACCTAAACCCTAATACCCGGCCAAGCCTCCCCCCTCCCTTTCTTTTTTTTTCTACTATGCGAGCCCCCCCATTTTTTCCCCTTGCTGGGCGCGGCCGAACCCCCCTTCTCCCTTTCCTGCACCCAGCCGCTGCTCCCCGCTCCAGCGCTCGTCGCTCCCTCCGCCTCGCCCATCAGCCACGCCCGACGTTCCCTCCGCCTCGCCTAGCCGCCACCCCCGCGTGGCCCCCTCTCCTTCGGCGTAGCCGCCCCACATGGCCCCCCCTGCAGGCTTCCCGCCGTTGCCTTCCTGCTTCCCTCCTTCGACGCAGCCTGCGGCCCTCGGCCTCTGGCTCCCCTTCGACCTTGCTGGTTCTCCAGCGACCTCCGGCCAAGCTCCGGTGAGCCCTGTCGCTGGCCAGCAGCCTCCGGCCAAGCTCTGGCGAGCCCTGTCCCTGGACGCGCTTTCTCCACCAGCCCGTAATCTTCGGCAATGACCCGCGACCTCCAGTGCAACTCCCTCGGGAAGGTTTTCCCTATTATTCCTTGACCTTTTTGGTTTCCGATGAGTATAAGTTTCTTTTTAGTGTCCTTTTTGGGTTCATTTTGGTTTTCATTGTTGATTTAGGATCTAATTGGGATCCCACGGGGTGCGATTGTGGTGCGATTGGTGTTTGAAACCAATTTTCAAGAATTTTTGACACCCGATGTAAGTTGTTTCGTGCATAAACTTTTGTGGTGTTTTAATTTTATTGTTTCATCAAATTAGTATATTATTTGACTAGTCTTCTTGGTGCGAATATAGTGTTGTTTGATGTTTAATAGGATTTTGATAGGTTTAGAAACGTGTTTATGTGTTATGAATGTTTTGATTTTATGAAAACTTTTGTTGAGCCATTCGTAGTGTTTCCTAAACTGTGATGTTGTTTTGCATGGTGCGCATGGGCTGAGAAATTCTGTTTTTGACATTTGTAGTGTTTTATAAACTGTGTTGTTGGTTTATTAAAATGTACAAGGGTTGTAGTTGGGTTTTGGTGTGACGTCAATGTGGATTCGTGTGCATTTGATCATGAAAGTGTTCTTTTAAGGGTTTGAAGTTGGTTTCGTGTGTTTAAAGCCGCGGTGTGTTTTCAAAATTGTTTTATAAAAATTTTAAATAATTTATTAAGTAGAATGGATGTTGCGAATTTGGTTTTGGGGAAACGTGTTTAGGCGCACATGCTTTTAAAGGTCAATTTCGTCATGTCATGCGCTTTTTTCTTATTTCGTACTCTGGTGTTTCCTTGAAATAACCTGGTGGCACTTTAAAATAATTAGTGAGTTGTTTTGGTGTTATGTGGTTTTTACAAACACTTTGTGGATTTTAAAGAGGTATAAATAAGGTTGATGGTACGAGTTGTGTTTTGAAGTTATGTCGAGCTGGTTCCTTTGCGTTGGTTGTTTGTTTGGTTTGTTTTAAGTCTGTCTTTGTGTGATTTAAGTTTTATGCGTTTATTGCAGCGCGTTCGCAAGGTCACCCCACAATATTGTTATCATCAACTTGCGCTTGCTTGTACGTCTGCGCGAGGCATGTCGTGCCTTTGTGTTTGGACAGCGAGCCGAGGTAGGTCCCCCACTGCACTTACCTTTAGATTTAGAATTTATTAATTTCTTGATGTTTTATTAATTTGAATAAATTGGAAATAATATAATATAATTAATTTTATATGGTTATTTGGTGTGAAAAGAGCCATTTATTTTATACCGAATACTTGAAACATTTTCTTGACGAGCGGACACCCAGTATTGAAAGAATGTATTTTTGGTTTTTAAACATAATTCACGGAATTTCAAACGTACTTCTAGTTTTAAAGATAAATTATTTCTTCTGAATAAGTGTTTTGGGTTTTCTCGAGAAATGAAGTTTTGCTTTAAAATTGGTGAAGGCCCGTTTGACACTTTAATAAAATAGATTATTTTCAAAAACCCACTTGGGGGTGATCTTTGGTGTGCGTTGATTGCGTGAGCTTTATGTGATGTTTTTTCATTGTGACTGATTTATTGGCATTATTGACTCACCCCTCTTTTATTATATGTGTTGACATGGAAACCTAGCATAGTGAGTGAATTTTCTGAGAACGATTGTTGCACTAGTTTAGACCACGCACTGGCTAGTGGCCCCATAGCAGGGGAATACTGAGTTATTGTTTCTATGGGGATTGGGCCCCTTGGTTAGGCCATGCAGGGCTATACCGGGTAGTAGTATGGGCGTTATGACGTCATCGAGTTAGGGCATGCCTTCAGGATGAGTCAGATGTATAGTATGTTCTGGATTGTTCACGATCTCCTAGGTTTGACCCATGTTTCTTTTAGTGTTTATTTGTATGTGGTGGATGATTGAGAGGTCGAGTTATGTTGTTGACCTATGTGTGCCACTTTTTCCATTGCCCTTAGTGTGTGTTGGGTGTTGTGTGTAATTTTCCTTTTGACTAAAAAATAAATTTTGGATTTCTAAATTGTTCGAAAAATGTTTTAAAAATGCAATGCACCTGTTTCTTTCAACATTAAACTTGTTCTAAATTAAGAAGGGCAGTGGACTGTTACTTGTTTTAGAAATTAAAGTGTGTTTAGAAACCATATTTTATATAATTTAGTGCAAACCTAAAATTGATAAATTCTTTGTTTAATGGTATGTGTATTGGGAATAGAATTAGTCGGGCCTACCTACTGAGTTTTAATACTCACACCTATAGTGTTTTCTGGTTTTTAGTTCTGTTGCAGGTTCCAGCTTCAGTGTTCGCCTTGAGCAACGTTGGTTGTGGTATTGGAGAGTGACCCACGAGGTCACATGGAGTTTGGGTCGTGGTCAGGTTAGTAGCGTTACTGGTCGTTCTTTATTTATTCATTTTTGTTCTATTTTATTTTCCACTGTTTAGTTTATTTTCCTTTGGGAGAAATCGTTCCCACCTGCTTAATTTTGATGTCCGACACTAGTTGCTAGCCCGTGGGGATCGAGAACGCCCCTCGGTCCATGTCACGGGCCGGCTCGGGTGACCAGTTTAGGGTCGACCCGGGTTGGTTCGTGACAAAATGGTATCAAAGTAGGCCCTTGTTATTTGGGGTGTCTGGTAGATGGAGATTAGGATTTTCAGGACTCGAGAGGTAGATACGGGAAGGACTTCATGAACCCTCTCCTGTTCTGCACCTCGAGTCACTAGGGATAGTCTGGGAATTGAGTCTTTGTTTTGTTCTGGTTTGTTTTTAGTTGAGGGATGACAATGGAGGTAAACCGATGTTACATCGTGGTCTCACATGGAGTAGTGACATATGTGGAGTTCGGGTACATGGTTTTAATTCCTCCTAGTTGTTGATGCTTACTTGGGGCATGGCCCACTACCATGTCTCCATGTTAAGTGTGATCGCTAGTCCCTCACTCCGGTGGTTTGATGTAAGTTGAGTGTAGTTTTCGTTCTGGTTGGTGTAAGTGTGTTTTTGGAAATGAAAAAGGGTTTTTAAAAATGAGACTGATTTCTTTTAAATGACTTTAAATTTAAGAAATGGGTTTTAAAACTGAAAGCTTTTGGTTTGTAAAACTGGAGTTTGTTTGGAAATTGGTCGAGAATGGTTTGGGGTGAAACCTCAGGTACTCCTTATGAACGTTTGCACATGTGAGAGGATGCATGGAAAGTGCGTGTTAGTGCGTATGAATGAAAGTGTATGAAGACATGTGAAATGGTTCATGGGATTACCTGGGTGTGTTTGAAATTAAAGGCTTGACCTTGTTTTCTAAATGGGCTTTTAAAGAGGAAAATGGTTTTGGAAGGTGATCTTGGTTTGAAAAGTGGATATAGTACTTGGAAGATGGCATTCAAAGAAGATGGTTTTGAAATCTAAAATAAAAAGGGATTTTTTTGTGTTGTTGGTATTTGTTTGGTTTTTGAGTTGGATGTTTTTGGATAAAAGCGCTTTTAATGATATTACTTTGGCTTGATTTTAGTTTCGTCTTGGTGTTATATATGTTGTTCAGAAATGCTGCCTAGAAAGGTCCCCAGAGTTGATGAGTCATGCCCAGTTTTTTGTCCTTCTCAGACGTTGTCTGTCCTTCATGGTGATTGGAGTCTGTTAGAGACAGTGCAGTGGCTTGAAGAGGTCGAGCGCATCTTCAGGGTGTTGGGAACTCCCGAAGCTGTCAGAGTGCGTGTTGTTTTGGGTCTGTTTGAAGGTCCATCTCTGGAAGAGTAGGAGTTGTTCGCCCCTCCATTACTTCAAGTTGGGATGATGTGGTATTTCTATAAAGTCGTCTTCATTCAATGTTTTATACTTGTGGAGGTGAAGATTAAGAAAATAGAAGAGTTCATGCGTGTTCAACATGGCCAGCAGACGGTGAAAGTATATGTTGAACATTTCAAGGATCTTGTGTCTCTTTTTCCAGGGGTGGTGTCACGGGACTGGATGAAGACTTCTCCCTTCATCAAGGGTCTTCATCCAGAGATCAAGGAGTGAGTCCTCTCTTTTTGGGAGCATCACTTTTGAGAAGTTGGTGCATGAGGTGTTCATAGTTGAGTTGTTTTCCAAAGCGCAAATGGTTGGCAATCCACCGTATCCAGTTGCTTGTGAAGATCCCCCACCTGGAGAGCATAGTGTGTCAGGTGAATTTGTTTCTAAAGAGTCATCTGTAGTGGTTCTGGCTTCTAGTTCATCAGACCATTCAGTGGTGTGCCACTAGCGTGGCTGGTTCAGGCATGTGAAGTCGTCATGTCGCATCCCTCCAAAGATGTGTCATCATTGCAGTTGTCGGGATCATCTGGAGAAGTTCCGCAAGAATTGTTGCCCAAAGAAGACGTTGTGACCGAAGAGATTCTAGTGCCTGACTATGAGGTAGGAGATGCTTCATCCAACAGAGCCCTAGCCACAGGTCTTGGGGTGAAGCTCGCGCGCAGTCAGGAGTTTCCAAGGATGTGAATCCTTGGTTCGGGTTTTGTGTTCCATGTTGGCGGTGGAACATTTAAAGTCTTTTCGTCCTTCCTTTTTCTACTGTCAAAGTTTTGACGTCGTTGTAAGTTCATTGGTTCGTCATGAAGTTGGGATGGACGTGTTCGTTTGTAATCCAAACAGTCTGGTTTGTTTGAATTATGATTCTCTGAATTGCGCATTTTTTTCTTTCTTTCTTAAAAGTATGTTTGGACCTTGCGTGGGTTAATCTCGGTTTGGTTGTGTTATTTTGGAGATGTAAGTGTCTTTGGAGGAATTTATGTTGTGGGTATGCTTGGGTACTGTTTGGGTTAAGTCCTTCTCCGAGGTTTTTCTCTATTGTTCGGGTTTTGGGTCCGAGCCAAAGGTTCCAAGTTTTAGCTGAGGTGTTGTTTCTCTTGAGATATAGAAGTTAGCTTGGTTTGGTTGGGAGTTCTCGTGTCCCCCCCCCCTCCAGGGTGGTATGTTTGGGTGTTAAAATTTCCACACTAGTTGAGTTCTTGTGGTGGGGAGAACCCTCTCGTGTTCTCCCATTCTCTTATGTTGTGGTTTCTTCTAGTCTTATTTGGGCATGGATTCTGGTCTGGTCCATTGTTTGGCTGGGTGACTTTCTGGGGGCAGAAAGTGTCTGTGGTGGGGAGAATTGTCACACTTGTACATTTTAAATTAATTATATTTTACTACTTCTTGGCTTCAGGTCCTCGTGCCAATGTTCGTGTTGGGTCCCGGTTTAAATTTTGCGACATTTACTAAGTTCAGAGGGTTTCGGACCCATGTGAGGTCACCACACAGTGTGCGGTAGCCACATCGTTAGCCCGGGTGTCGTGCAAAGGTTTAATGACTAAAATAAATAATTTTTTTTTTATAATTAAAGCGGGTTGAATGTTCATATTGTAATAAGAATAATATTATTATTTAATTAATAATATTATCATGTATAAGGTGTTATTATTTTATTGCTATCAATTATTATTATTATTATCATCTTAATTATTGTAATTTTTATTAACATTATTTTATGGTTCTATTATTATTGTTATTATTATTTATATTACTATTATTATTATTATTTATAGTTTTATTATTATTACTTTTGTTAATTTATTTAAATGAAAAAAAAATCTAACCTAAACCCTAATACCCGGCCAAGCCTCCCCCCTACCTTTCTTTTTTTTCTGCTGTGCGAACCCCCCCCCCCCCCCGTTTTTTCCCCTTTCTGGTCACGACCGAACCCCCCTTCTCCCTTTCCGGCGCTCAACCGCCGCTCCCCGCTCCGGTGCTCTCCGCTCCCTCCGCCTCGCCCAGCAGCCGCGCCCGACGCTCCCTCCGCCTCGCCCAGCCGCCACCCCCGCGCGACCCCCTCTCCTCTGGCGTAGCCGCCCCGCATGCCCCCCCCCCTGCAGGCTTCCCATCGTCGCTCGCCTGCTTCCCTCCTCCGCCGCAGCCCGTGGCCCTCGGCCTCCGGCTCCCCTCCGACCTCACTGTTTCTCCAACGACCTTCGGCCGAGCTCCGGCGAGCTCCGCCTCCGGCCAGCAGCGGCAACCCCTGGTCGCGCTTTCTCCACCAGCCCGCAATCTTCAGCTATGACCCGCGACCTCCAGCGCAACTCCCCTGGGAAGGTTTCCCCTATTATTCCTTGACCTTTTTGGTTTCCAATGAGTATAAGGTTCTTTTTAGTGTTCGTTTTTGGTTCATTTTGGTTCGCATTATTGATTTAGGATCTAATTGGGATCCCACGAGCTGCGATTGTGGTGCGATTGGTGTTTGACACCAATTTTCAAGAATTTTCGACACCCGATGTAAGTTGTTCCATGCATAAACTTTTTTGGTGTTTTAATTTTCTTGTTTCATCAAATTAGTATATTATTTGACTAGTCTGCTTGGTGCGAATATAGTGTTGTTTGATGTTTAATAGTATTTTGATAGGTTTAGAAACGTGTTTATGTGTTATGAATGTTTTGATTTTATGAAAACTTTTGTTGAGCCATTCGCAGTGTTTCCTAAACTGTGCTGTTGTTTTGCATGGTGCGCATGGGCTGAGAAATTCTGTTTTTGACATTTGTAGTGTTTTATAAACTGTGTTGTTGGTTTATTAAAATGTGAAAGGGTTGCAGTTGGGTTTTGGTGTGACGTCAATGTGGAGTCATGTGCGTTTGATCATGAAAGTGTTTTTAAGGGTTTGAAGTTGGTTTCATGTGTTTAAAGCCACGGTGTGTTTTCAAAATTGTTTTATAAAAATTTTAAATGATTTATTAAGTAGAATGGATGTTGCGAATTTGGTTTTGGGAAAAAGTGTTCAGGTGCACATGCTTTTAAAGGTCAATTTCGTCATGTCGTGCGCTTTTTTCTTATTTCGTACTCTGGTGTTTCCTTGAAATAACCCAGTGGCACTTTAAAATAATTAGTGAGTTGTTTTGGTGTTATGTGGTTTTTACAAACACTTTGTGGATTTTAAAGAGGTATAAATAAGGTTGATGGTGAGAGTTTTGTTTTGAAGTTATGTCAAGCTGGTTCCTTTGCGTTGGTTGTTTGTTTGGTTTGTTTTAAGTCCGTCTTTGTGTGATTTTGGTTTTATGTGTTTATTGCAGCGCGTTCGCAAGGTCGCCCCGCGATATTGTTGTCATCAGCTTGCGCTTGCTTGTATGCCTGCGCGAGGCATGTCGCGCCTTTGTGTTTGTACTGTGAGCCGAGGTAGGTCCCCCACTGCACTTACCTTTAGATTTAGAATTTATTAATTTCTTGATGTTTTATTAATTTGAATAAATTGGAAATAATATAATATAATTAATTTTTATATGGTTATTTGGTGTGAAAAGAGCCATTTATTTTATACCGAACACTTGAAACATTTTCTTGATGAGCGGACACCCAGTATTGAAAGAATGCGTGTTTGGCCTTTAAACATAATTCACGGAATTTCAAACGTACTTCTAGTTTTAAAGATAAATGATTTCTTCTGAACAAGTGTTTTGGGTTTTCTCGAGAAATGAAGTTTTGCTTTAAAATTGGTGAAGGCTCGTTTGGCACTTTAATAAAATAGATTATTTTCAAAAACCCACTCAGGGGTGATCTTTGGTGTGCGTCGATTGCGTGAGATTTATGTGATGTTTTTGCATTGTGACTGATTGATTGGCATTGTTAACTCACCCCTCTTTTATTATATGTATTGACATGGGAACCTGGCATAGTGAGTGAATTTTCTGAGAATGATTGTTGCACTAGTTTAGACCACGCACTGGCTAGTGGCCCCATAGTAGGGGAATACTGATTTATTGCTGCTATGGGGATTGGGCCCCTCGATTAGTCCATGCAGGGCTATACTGGGTAGTAGTATGGGCATTATGATGTCATCGATTTAGGGAATTCCTTCAGGATGAGTCAGATGTATAGTATGTTCTTGATTGTTCATGATCTCCTAGGTTCGACCCATATTTCTTCTAGTTTTTATTTGTATGTGGTGGACGATTGAGAGGTCGAGTTCGATTGCTGACCTATGTGTGCCACTTTTTCCATTTCCCTTAGTGTGTGTTGGGTGTTGTGTGTGATTTTACTTTTGACTAACAAATAAAGTTTGTATTTCTAAATTGTTCGCAAAATGTTTTAAAAATGCAATGCACCTGTTTTTTTCAACATTAAACTTGTTCTAAATTAAGAAGGGAAATGGACTGTTACTTGTTTTAGAAATTAAAGTGTGTGCGGAAACCATATTTTATATAATTTATTACAAACCTGAAATTGATAAATTCTTTGTTTAATGGTATGTGCATTGGGAATAGAATTAGTCGGGCCTACCTACTGAGTTTTAATACTCATGCCTATAGTGTTTTCTTGTTTTTAGTTCTGTTTCAGGTTCCAGCTTTAGTGTTCTCCTTGAGCGACGTTGGTTGTGGTATTGGAGAGTGACCCACAAGGTCACATGGAGTTTGGGTCGTGGTCAGGTTAGTAGTGTTTCTCGTCGTTCTTTATTTATTCGTTTTTGTTCTATTTTATTTTCCACTATTTAGTTTATTTTCCTTTGGTCCAAATCGTTCCCACCTACTTAATTTTGATGCCCGGCACTAGTTGTCAGCCCGTGGGGATTGGGAATGCCCCTCGGCCCATGTCGCGGGCCGGTTCGGGTGACCGGTTCAGGGTCGACCCGGGTTGGTTCGTGACAGTATGAATAATATATAGTGTTTATAAATTAATTGATACTATCAGGAATATGTTTGGAATTAAGATATTTAAACTATATCAATATGTTTAGATGATATAATTTATATATTTTAACATTGACCATCTAGGTTTTAACACTGAGCCTCCAGATTTTAACACTCCTACTCCAAATTTGTTTTTTTGTTTTTGTGAAAATTCAATTAACACTCCATGAATTTTACATAGCATTATTTTTAGATTGTAATGCCTATGTTAAAATTTAATGCATTGACATATTCCAATTAAATGGATTCAAAAATTTTGCAACCACTGAATATTTGTATGCCTCATTGTAAAGAAGTTGGGAATGTGCGAAAGAGGTGAAAAAATACCAATCCATGTTGATGTGACAACTTTGAGAGGATATTATTTGTTGTGTATGTTACGTAATTTGTTTTCAAAGAATGTAATGTTAGAGAAAACAATGATGTAAACCTGAAAAAAATTCAAATATATTTTTTTGTGGAGTTCTACTATTTAAAACCTATTAGTTCTGATAATGATGTTGAGGTATGAATAATCACTGGTGTTTATAAATTAATTTTTGTCATCAAGAAAATGTATTACATTTTGAAAATTAAACCATTTCATCATGTTTATATGACATAATTTATAGATTTTTACACTGGCCTTCTAGGTTTTAACATTGAGCCTCTAGATTTTAACACTCCTGCTTTATATTTTTTTGTTTTGGTTTTTGTAAAAAGTCAAGTAACACTCCATGAATTTTACATAACATAATTTTTAGATTTTAATGCCTATGTCACAATTGAATGTGTTGACATAGAATAAATTCCTAGAAAATCACTCACAAATTCCAATACAACCATATCCCCAGCAAAATTCATCTTTAACTAGACAACGCATCAAAAAAATTGTCCTCCTTGCATTGTGGTCATGGTTCACCAACCACCATAGTAATTCATCTCTTTTCCTTTGAAGCTGAATCTTAAAATATATCATGAAATTTTTTCTAAATATTAGATAGACCAAAAAATATATAAACAAGTGTAAAATAAATACATCAATGTAGTTATTCATCTCTATCATGTTTTGTCATTCTTCTTGGTATCTGATCAAGTGAATTATGAAATCATTACTGAAAAAAAGCAACCCCATTAGATAACAAAACTAGATTTGGAAAATAAAGTAGTGGGTAATTTATTCTACCAATTAGATTATAGCTGATCAGATTCATACACAACGTAAAATTTAGATTGATAAGAAAAACATTGTCGTGAAAGATGACACAACATGGTAACAAGGCAGTGACCCTATATAATAGTTAATAGATATAATAAATTACTAATTTCTAAAATAATAAATATGTTTTTTAACCAAAAACTAAATGATTATGAAGTCTATTTTATGTTCCAGAAAAGAAAACTGGTTTTTCTTTTTATTATCAATATAATCAGTACCAAGTGAGTTCATAACATGTAGTTTCTTTGTCTCTAAGTCGGCACAATAGAAAAACAATTGAAAATTTAGAAAAATAGGTAAAAAATTATTAGATTTGGTGTCCTAGAAATAATTTTTTGTACTTTTATTACATGAATATTTGATGTATTAAATATTAAATTGAAAATCTTACTATATATTGTTCACTATTATGCATGACTTTAATGTAATAATGTCCTAGAGTGTCTGTTACATTGATAAAGTCAGAGTAGTTCCCCACCAATATTCTTAATATAGTTCTATAGTTGGATAACATGATATTATGGGACACATATTATATATATCATCAGGTGTGATTACTCATAAGAAGATGATACTTCTTCTTATAAAGTTCACACTTGGTAATCTCCAAGATGAGAGATTATGAGAACAGACTCACTAGTAGAAATTATTCATGTTTTTTTGTCATCATATATTCCTATCTATGAGTGTGTGTAATGGTCCTTAGACTTTAATATTATCATTAATGAATGTCAAGACTCACGTACTTAGATTTTCTGACAAAAACCATCACGCCATATGTTGGTGGGAAGTAGGGTACGTTGGGTGTGTCCCGAATGACATGTTATTAATGGATAAGTTAAGGACTTGTCCCTTCCATCTTTATTGAAGTTGATATCTTGACCTTTTGATTGAAATAGAACCATAACCCTAAATTCCATGGTCATGGTGTAATGACAAGTTTATTTAAAATAGTCAAATAATGATGTATCGAGCATATAGGTTGATGAAATAGTCATGCAACCCGCTTAAGAAGATATTGTAACAAAGGGATTATATTATGCAGCGACCGTTTGTATTTGGTTTTCTTCATTACAATTTTAAGTTCTTTCTCTTGGTTTCCTTGACCCATTGTTAGACAGTAATCTTGAACTTTATGTAATCTCACCTAATATCAAAGAGAAAGAATCCTAGAGGGTCACACAATAAGTGTTTTTTTGGTCTCGATTAAATTCTATTTTAATTTAATGAATGAAATAAATATTATTCTCAAGACTGAGGAATAATTTTATTTAAGTTATATTGATCGCATATATTAAATAAATATTTATTCACCAGATTGTGAATAAAATATTTTTATATATTTTATTGAATATTTAATAAATTTTTATTTAATATTTTGTGAATAAAATATTTATTTAAGAGAATAAAATATTTGGGTGTTCAATAAATGCAAGAGGAGTTCAAATGGACCAAGACTGTGTCCAATGATAAAATAATTATTTAAGAGCTAGAAAATATTATTTATTCATTTTGTGAAAGTTAACACACCACAAAATAATAATAATAATACTATTATTATTATTATTATTATGTGGCATGGGATTTCATTAATGGTTATAATTATATTTAATAGTTTTTATGAAATTAAATTTTGTAACTGAAATCCCAACTCTATAAATAGACGGCTATGTTTATTATATAATGCATTCGAAACCAATTTCAAGTTTGGGAATAGAAAATTGTTGTGCACAATGAATTCTCTCTTGAATTCTCCTCCTCTCTCCCTCTCAAGAATGAGAAACTTGAGAGAGAATTTCTTCAAGACCAAATAATGAGAGATCAGGAATGAACAATGCAATACATTTGATTCATCATGCTAGCACCTGGAGAATGAGTGTCATTTCTTAGAGACCATTGGAACATGTTTGGATCACTGCTAGAGGGATTCTACCCTTGGATCCTCACAATCTCAATGAAGGTAATACATAAGGGCTATTTTGGATGATCAACAATAATCAATGAAGAAATTTCCTAATCCCAGGTATTTATTTATTTAGATATTAAATAAATTAAATATAAATTTGATGTGTAAGATCACCGCTCTTGGTTTCAGACAAATATTATTAAAATAAATTTTAATATATCACTTTCCACCGCAATGCTTCCACTACTCTTAGAACCAACAAGTGGTATCAGAGTGGTCACATTTAAATTTATAATTATTTATTTTATTATTGATCTATGCACAACTGTGGTTATATTTTCATTTCATGTAATTCGTTCTTTAATCCGATTTGAATTAACATGTTATCGACATATTAATCACATTTGTTCAGTGAGTCATTTTTTTAGAGATTTAAGAACAAATGAAGAATGATTAGAGATTCCATCGGGAAGTGTAAAATCTTTGATCGGTAAAGTTGGGTTACACAACATGCAGCCAGAGCACATGTTGTATTCTCATGTGTATTTCATCTAGATTCACCGAACAATTAAAAACATGTGGTGCTTTTATTTCACAATGCATGTTGACCAAACCAACCTAGAATGAGGCAAGTGGATATAGGGTGTGTAGTAGGCATGTACACATTGTGTAGTTTAGCTGAGTTAACACACCGAAGCCCCAGGTGTGTGAATTGGATATATGTCAACTGAGGTACATGGCGTGTAGTAGGATGTGAATGACATATAGTCTCCCATTAATGGAAAAAATTAAAATTACATTAAATTTGAAAATTTTCAGCATTAAAACCTTATTTTATTGATTGGAACACCATTGTGTGTTTGAAAATTTAATAATGGTTTTAAAGAATTTTAAATTCTCAATTAATTTACTGTAATAAATATGTTATTAATGGTTCTACTATTTATTTTACATGAATTAAAAATTAATGGGTATCTCCAATTAAATTTGGATGATCATTAAGATGAAAGGGAATTAATTAATTTATTAATTAATTAATGCAATGATGTTCATCTTAATAATAAAGAACGGGTAAAGAAATGAATGCTAGTCGATTACTTTTTGCATATTTATTGCATGTACAACTGATCATGAGCTTGACCAAGACCTATGTATGTGTTGTAATTTATTTAATTAAATTTATTGTATGGTTTTTCAATTATTTAATATTAAATTAAAATATGGTCTGCGAGCCTTCCCTCCCTCCATTATTATGTAGGACCCGCGTGTCCAAGGATATTTATGTAATTCCCTTTAACCAATCCTTTGGTTCCCCTCACCTGCATGTGAGTAATAAATATTTTTAATTAGTAGAGTATACCAAGTCATGTGGAGATAGTTCAAGACGGGACCATAATGATTCCAACTCGGTGATACATAGGTGGACATGTGGAATATTGTAGCTCATGTCAAGTCTGACATAAGGATTTATTTCCCCTAGGTCATAGGTTGATTTAATGTATGCTCATTAAATTAACCATTAGATAAGATCATGATTGAGTCATTTAATTAATTATTTATTTTCTATTTAATGCATTAAAATTATATTTATTGATGCAAGATCATGATCACATAAATGAATTAATATACAAAGATGGAATTTAAATAAAATTGATTGTACATAAATGTTTTATCCAAATATAGTTAATTAATTAAGAAAAAATCCACTTAAATATTAACAAGACATGTAAATAATAAAACAAGATAAAATTTATGCATAATAAAATAAAATACATCAATCTAATATTAAGTTAGACTAAGCCTCTCGTTACTTGATTAGGAGAAAAACTCAATAGAACTATGTGTTTGACCAACCCTTGTTGGGACAGTTACTTTTATAAGAGGAGTTATTATGAAGTTTTCTGGTTTAATTAACCATTTTACATCAAGAGGATTATCCCTTTCTAGACTTGGAGTAATTTAGATGCAAGTGTTGAGAAAATCCAAGTTAGGATTTCTGGATTGGGGATTCCACTCAACGGATCAAGGAGCTGCAAGCCCATAGTTGGCAAAGACTTTTCTACCTAAATACCTTCAAAATAGCTTGACCAACCCTTTTGGGGGTTATATAAAGGTGAATATGGATCCTTTACACTAGAATGTACTAACAACTAAACATTCCAGGTTCAATAGTGAGGTCTATTGGGACTTGATAAAATAGTGGGAGATTTAATAAAATCAATTAATTTATTATTTCTCACAAAATTTTTAATCAAGAAAAGTACTAATAATATTATCTTTTAATTGTAGAATAAAATTACGAGATCATATTCCACACTATACCTACGATTAATATTGGATAAATATAATCGACTCATTGGAAATAACTTCCAAGAGTGTTTTAGACGCCTTCAGGTTGTTCTACATCATGAATGGAAATATTACATGCTAGAATCCTCAATGACTGGTCTTCCTACTCAAGAGGTGAGTGATGAAGAGTTCCTAGTCTAAGAAAAAAATATGAATGATGTGGTCGACATTCAATGTTTGATGCTTTAATTTATGTCTAGTGAACTCATGAAGTCTCACGAAAACATGGATTGGCATATCATGTTTGAGAACCTCTATGGTCTTTATCAAGAGAGAGCTAGACAAGAATGATTTGAGATTTCCAAGGTACTATTTCAGAGTAATCTTGGAGAGGGTCCCCCAGTTGGGCCTCGCATAGTCAATCTCATTGGCTATATTGAGTGCCTATAGGTTCTAGGGTTTAAACTCCCCAAAGAATTGGGAACTGATCACATTCCAGCATCACTCCCTCATAGCTTCTCCAGTTTTGTTGTGAATTTTAATATGAACAACATTCAGAAGTCTATGTAAGGTCTTCTTATCCTCCTTCACCGAGTATATAAAGATATGAAGCATGAAAATCCTTCTGTCCTTATGGTGAACAAACAGAAAGGAAAATCAAAGATATTTAAGCCCAAAGATTTTTCACTCCCTTCCAAGAAGAAGAAGATCAAAGGGGAATAAATGGACTAGGATGTCGTATATTTCACATGTGGCAAGAAGATCCACTGGAAGAAAAATTGCACCCAGCTAAAGAAGCAAGGGGAAGTTTTAGGTCCATTTGTTATCAAGTGAAATTTATCTATTTATAAAAATTGGGTATTAGATATAGCTTGTGGTGCTCACATGTGTATTCAAATACATTAACCAAGTAGATTTATAAAAATTAACTGAGGGGAGGTAGATTTACGATTAGACAACAAAGATAAACTTTCTATTGTAGCTATCGAGGATTACCACCTCACATTGCCGACCAAAATGATCTTGGTTTTAAAGAGTTGTTATTATGTTCCTTAATTTACCAAAAACATTATTTTTTTATCCATAATAGATACATATGGATTCATTTTCAAATTTGGAAATAAATTTTGCTTCTTTTATAAAGATAGAATTTGTTATGGTAAGGACATTTACACAACAGTATTTACGTGTTGGGTTATATGAACCAATTAATGGCAGTGGATAATGAAGTTACTTCACATGACTCATACCACACCCAACTTTGGAATCACTGGTTAAGACATGTAAATCAAAAAGGCTTGACAAAATTACATCAAGATGGATATTTAGATTATTTAAAACTAAAACCACTTGGTGTATGTCACGCATGTTTACAAGGAAAAATGACTAAATCCCCAGTTAGTAGGAAAAGTTAAAGTGTTAAATAGCTTCTCAAAATAGTTTATACTGATGTGTGTGGACCATTTTCTATTGAAGAAAGGGGCGGTTACTCATAATTCATAACTTTTACTGATGATTTTAGTAGATATGGATATATTTACTTAATGTGGTATAAGTCAGATTATTTTGATAAATTCAAGGAATATAGGAATGAAGTTGAGAACAAGATTGGTAGGAAGAATAAGAAACTTATCTTAGACCTTGGTGGAGAATATTTTAATCAATACATCATTGATTACTTATGAGATTTTGGGATCCTATACCAACTCACTCCTCTTTATACGCCTCAGTGGAATGGTGTAAGTGAAAGGAGGAATTGGTATTCAAGAAGAAACTGGACATGGAAGGACAAGTCAGTACCTATAAGACATGGCTAGTTGCAAAAGGGTTTAAACAGTGTCAAGTCATTGACTACGAAGAAACCTTTTCACCAGTTGCAATGTTGAAATCTATCATAATTATACTTTCCATTGCAACTTAACATGACTATGAGATTTGAAAATGGATTTCAAAATAGACTTACTTAACAGGAACATTCAGGAAGATGTCTACATGAAACAATCTGAAGGGTTTGTGACTCTAAAGGATGCCAATAAGATATGCAAGTTTCAAAAATCCATTTATGGATTAAATCAAGCATCCAGGTCATGTAATATTCATTTTGATGAATCTATAATGGAATTTGGTTTTATAAAGAATGAATGTGAGACTTGTGTCTACAAACGTTTTAGTGAGAGTGCAATCATTTTCTTGATAGTATATATTGATGACATATTACTCATTGGAAATGAAATACTAGTCTTACAGTATGTTAAGGCATGGTTGAATAAATGATTTTCCATGAAAGACTTGGGTGAGGCATCATATATTCTTTTGATTAAGATCTATCATGATAGATTCAAGTGGTTGCTCAGCCTAAGTCAGAGTACATGCATTGACAAGATACTAAAGAGATTCAGTATGGAAAAATACAAGAGGGGGTGGTTGTAAGCATCACATGGCATTCATATTTTCAATAAAATGTGTCCTTGGACCCATGAGGAAAGAAATATAATCTCAAGGATTCCATATGAATCAGCGATTAGGTCAGTCATGTATGATATGCTATGTACTAGGATAGATGTCACCTACGTATTAAGTGCAGTAGATAGATATTATGATGATCTATGTAACCTGTAACAACCTAAGATTTTATGAGAATTATTCTTTTTAATTTCATTGATGTCTTGTTTTGTACTCTACACCAAATTTAGCTTGTGCTATACACAACACCATATTATCTTGCAGTATATGAAAAACTATTCTTGGCTCGTGTTACACACAATTTCAAGTTCATTTTGTAGAAATGATTCTACGCAACATTAAGTATAGATTTTTTTAATGTATAAATTAAATAAGTTTTGATTATATTATACGCAACAACAAAGGGAGCTTGCACTACACGCAACCTTGACTTGGCTTGCGTTACACGCAACCGCGACCTTCCTCGATAGCGTGTGTAGTACGCAATACCGGGTTTCACTAAACAATGATATATTGTTATAATATTATTATGTACTAGCCATTATGAATAGTATTAACTACATTTTGAATGTTATAACATTATTATTCATCTTACAAATTTTCTAGAACATCGTATGAGAACAAAATAAATTTTTCAGGTAAAATAAATATTTTTAAAAAAATACAGTTTTGCCGCCTTTTGATGGCGCACCCACTTTAAATCTAGTTTTTGACAGGTTTATAAGTTCAATTTTACAAAATAAAATTCTTCTTTGGAATCAGGATATAAAAATTTACTTTGGATAAATTTTTCATATTATTCTGATAACTTTCATATTTTAATGAATAGTAAAAAACACGCTATATTTTAATTAAAAACAACTTTTTTAATCTTAATAATTTATATGGTTAAATTATAATATTTAATGGTGTTGAACTCTCTGTGAGATGGTTATTTTAATAATCCCAAATCATTGTTTTATTTATGACAATTTAGTCTTTTGTTCAAATTGTTCTAAATGTGTTTATATATGTTTAAATCATGTCTACATATGTTTATCTATGTTAATTTATATTTTACTCTTGACCTGGAAGTATTCTAGGCTGAACAAAAACTTTTTGAAAATTCCATGTTTTGACTCACCGTTAGTTATATTCCTGACTCACCGATGATGAACGGTCGCACCGATGAAGAAAGGTCGCATCGATGATGAACGGTCGCACCGATGATGAAAGATTGCACCGATGAAGAAAGGTTTCACCGATGATGAACGGTCGTACCAATGATGAATGATCGCACCGATGAAGAAAGGTCGCACCGATGATGAATGGTCGCACCGATGATGAACGGTCGCACCGATGGCAGCTACCGGTACCGATGATCAAAGGACCTACCGATACCAATGATCAAAGGAGATACTGATACTGATGATCTAAGGAGCTACCGATACCGATGATCTAAGGAGCTACCGATACTGATGATCATGACCTACCGAAACCGATGCAGATTCAAAATGACTCACCGATAGTCATAAAAACTGTTAGAATTTCTATTAACTCATATTTAATTCCAACGGTCATATTTGATGTTTTTAATGTAATTAATGATAATTAATGTTAGTTATTGGAATGTCAGGGAACCGTACCTCGTACCTATGAAAAGGTAATCATTCCTATTTCCGAATCTCGTGGAATATAAGGAAGATCGAGCTGTAGTAAAAAGTAGTACAGACAATACAAGAAAGAGAGACAAAAAAGGGAATTCTTCCATGCACGCACATACATGAAAAGAAGAACACACAAAGAACTCTCATACTCATCAAGAACAGAAATTCAGATAAGAATTTCAAGGGATTTAACGTTTTACTCAAGCTAAACACTTACACTGGAAGTGAAAGAAGGAGAACCATGACACTTTGTGTTTCTACACAAAAACCATAGGACTCAGAAGCATTTCTGCTGAATTGAAGGAGTCCAGAGCTGTACTACTTATCACTAGAGCATTATAAACTCTCATATACTCTCTCTTAGTGATTCATTATTTACTTTTTCAAGCAGTGTGTGTACTCTGTATAATTTACACACACACTGACTTGTGTGCTGAACTGGAGGATACTAAATCCTCACACCAATCTTTCCACACTTTCTTGTATCCCACTAAGGATAGTGGTAGAGGTAAAGTGGGACCTAGATAGCCTGTGTGTTATTGCTATCATTTGTTTTCCCACGTATAACTGTGGTATAGGTATTAGGACCTGGAAAGTCTCTTGTATTGTTGTTTACCCCGATCTAGGGTGTGGATCAAATTTATATAAATTGTTTGAGAGGACTAAGTCTCGGCTTGAGACTGAACCTCTTGTTTCAAAAACTATTGTGCTTATCTATTTTGGTTATAAACTATATTGAATATTCCGCTTCTAATTACTTTGAAATACTATGTGTTTTAAAGTTACTTTGATAGCTAAACTAGCAAGTGTTTATAATTATTGTGACCCAGTAAGTTAGTTTCAAAAGTTAATTTAATCCCCTGATTAAAATTAACTGAGACCTAATCAATATTTGAGAAACTAATTGAACATTTACAATCTGTATAAATTCACTACAGTTTAACTTGGTTTTTCAATTTGGGGGATTTTAAGAGAAATATTTTTAACAGAAATTTTAATTGGAACTCAATTCACCCCCCCCCCCCCTGAGTATCCACTCCAACCAACATTTGGTATCAAAGGAAGTTTTTATTAAATACAGGATTTCAAAACACTCTGTTTTTCAACTGTGATTTTAGTTGCATCTTTAAAGATCTTAAATTTCTGTTAGTTCTAAATTTTATCTCTTTAAATATATTTTCTAAAATCTAGTTATGGACAATAGACTAGAAGGTGCTGCTACCAACAGGCTGCCCTTCTTTAATGGTACAAATTATGCTCAGTGGAAGCTTAAAATGAAAATTCATTTGGAAAGTATGGGATTTGATATCTGGACTGATATAGAAACTCAATATAAGATTCCAAAAATTGATAGAACTACTTGGGATGAATCTACTAAGACTGCATACAATAATAATTGTAAAGCAATGAATGCTTTGTATTGTGATTTAGGAGATGAAGAATTCAATCGCATATCTGCTTGTACAACTGCTTATGAAATTTGGGATACCCTGGGTGTTTCCCATGAGGGTACAACCAATGTCAAAGAAATGAGACTGAACACCTATACTATTAAATATTATAATTTTAAAATGAATCCTGATGAACCTATTTCTGATATGTATCTCAGGTTCAATGAGATTGTCAATACTATGATCTCACTTGGAAAAGTTGTTCCATCAAAGGAGAAAATCATGAGGATACTAAGATTTCTTCCAGACCGATGGAGAGGAACATATGTTTCAATTAAAGAATCATGTGATATTGGTGATTTACCTATTAAAGAGCTGATTGGTTAGTTAATGATGTACGAGAAAGAGCTTAAAGTAAACAAGGAAGAAGATGATGAACCAAAGAGAAAGTTAGTGGCTTTTAAATCTACTACTACAAAGACCAAGGATAAGGAGAAAGTTCACACACTTACTGAAAGTTCAACAAGTGAAAGTTCAGAATCTGATAGTGATGCTGAGATGGCTCAAATAGCTAGAAGGTTTAAGAAATTATATAGGAATAAGAAATTCTTCAGAAAATCAAGCTACAAAGGTAAATATGACAACAATGGTCATTGGAAAAATTATTGGAATAAAACTGATAAGAGTGATGAGGTTGTTTGCTATGAATGTAAAATAAAAGGCCACATTAAAGCTGACTTCCCAAAATTAAAGTTCAAGAAGAAACATGACTACAAGGACAATAAGTACAAGAAAGCTATGAAAGCTAGCTGGAGTGCTCCAGAAGATAACACAAGTGAATCTGAATTTTCTGACTCTGAAAATAATCAAGCTAACATGTGTTTTATGACAAACGCATCTGAGGTAACACTGGATACTCCTGCTTTAAATTCATATTACTCTGGAGTTGAATCTGATTCTGAATCTGAAAATATGTATAGTGAAGAACTATTTGAATACTGTAATATGATAGAAGAAACCTATAATGAACTTAAGGAAAAATATAAGTCATTGAAGAAATAGCATGCTCTCACTACAAATGTTAAATCTGCACTTGATATAGAAAAAGAAAAGAATGCTCAATTGATTAAGGAAAATACTAAACTAAAATTTTCTAATGAGAAATTAAGGAAGGACTTAGAAAAATTCACAAATGGAAAAGATACTCTTACTCAAATTCTAGGAAAAAAAGTGGCACCAAAGTATACTACTGGTTTAGGCTATCAACCTGGACAGAGACAATTTACTAAAACTAGATTTATTTCTAATTCTGAACAGAATGGGGCTAGTTCAAGTTATGGAAATTCATATGTCTCAACTAGTTACTCACATAGTTACAGATCAAATAAAGTTTATCTTTCAAAATCTATTGATTCTGTAAATTATATGAAACCCATAAGACTAATTTGAGTACCTAAAGCTTTGTTTTCTAACCTATCTGGACCCAAGAAGATCTGGGTACCAAAATCATTTTCCATCTAAATCTGTTTTGTAGGAAACTTGCTTAAAGAGTTCTCATAAGAATATGTGGTACTTGGACAGTGGATGTTCAAGGAATATGACTAGGGACTACTCATACTTTAAGAGTTTAATCAAAGTTGATGGAGTCCATGTTACCTTTGGTGATAACTCTAAAGGAAAGATCATCGGCCTAGGCCAGATTGGTAACACTGATTCAGTTTTAATTTCTAAAGTTTTATTTGTTGATGGACTTAAATATAATCTGTTAAGTATTTCTCAGTTATTTTATGATGGTTTCAAAGTTAAATTTTCAAATGATTCTTGTAATGTTTTTAACTCTAAAAATGTTTTAGTATTTTATTCTTTGAGAAATGAAAATGTTCATGCAGTTGATTTAACTTCTTTAGCCAAGAAAAATGTTACTTATTTAAATTATTTTCATAATTAATCTTGGATTTGGCATAGAATATTAGGACATTGCAACATTTATTCACTTAGAAAACTGACTAGGAAGAACTTAGTTAGAGACCTACCCAAACTTGAATTCCCATCAGACAAAGTTTGTAATCCCTGTCAAAAGGGAAAGTAACATAAAGTTTCTTTCAAGTCAAAGAAATAAGTTTCAACTTCTCAACCTCTCGAGTTGGTTCACATGGACTTGTTTGGACCTTCTAGAGTTTCTAGATTAAATGGGAAGCACTATGTCTATATCCTAGTAGATGAATTTTCTAGATATACTTGGGTATACTTCTTAGCTCACAAAAGTGAAGCTTGTTCTTATTTTTTCAAATACTCCAAGTCTGTAGAGAACTTTAGTGGACTTAATATTAAAACCCTAAGAAGTGATCATGGTCGTGAGTTTGAAAATCATGAGTTTGAGTCTTATTTCTCACACAATGGCTATAGTCACAACTTTTCTTCCCCTAGGAAACCTCAGCAGAATGGTGTAGTAGAAAGAAGAAATATAACCCTTCAAGAATTTGTAAGAACCATGCTCAATGAGTATGATCTGCCTATTTATTTTTGGGCTGAAGTTGTGAATACAGCTTGTTATATTATCAATAGAGTCTTGATTAGACCTGTTCTTAAGAAGACCCCTTATGAACTGTGGAACAATAGAAAACCTAAAGTTAGTTACTTCAGAGTCTTTGGCTGCAAAGTATTTATCCTCAATACCAAGGATAATATAGACAAGTTTTCTTCTAAGAGTGATTAAGGAATATTTTTAGGATATTCAGTTACTAGCAAAGCCTGTAGAGTTTTCAATAAGAGAACCAAGTGTGTGGAAGAATCTGTTCACATCAAATTTGATGAAACTGATCCACATGAACCTAAACCTTCTCTTGAAAATCTTAAAGGATATTTGTCTGTTCTGAACCTTAATGATAGAATCAATGAACCTGTTTTAAATACAACCAGTTCTAGAAATATTTTAGAATCTTCTCCTAATGAACCTGAACCTAGAGAAGAACCTGAAATCTCTAGTCCTATCTTTACTAGATCAACTAGGATTCTAAAGAATCGTCCTTTAGATGCTGTTGTTGGTAATCTTGATAGAGGAACACAGACTAGAGCTTCTCTCAGAAATCAGGTTGAACATCAAGTCTTTATTTCACAGTTAGAACCTAAAAATATCAATGATGAAATCAATGATGAATTTTGGGTAATGGCTATGCAATAAGAGTTAAATCAATTTGAAATAAACAAAGTCTGGGAATTAGTAGAAAGACCTAAGGACACCTTGACCATAGGCACTAAATGGGTTTTTAGAAATAAGATTGATGAATCAGGAAATATAGTTAGAAAAAAATCTAGGTTAGTTGCGCAAGGATATAGTCTAGAGGAAGGAATAGACTATGAAGAAATCTTTGCACCTATTGCAAGATTAGAATCCATTAGGATCTTACTTGCCTATGTTTCCCATCTAAATTTCAAGTTATATCAAATGGATGTCAAAAGTGCATTTCTAAATGGTTTTATAATTGAAAATGTTTTTGTTGAACAACCACCTGAATTTACAAACCCCCATTTTCAAAATCATGTTTTTAAACTTTATAAAGCTTTATATGGTTTAAAACAATCTCCAAGAGCTTGGTATGATAGACTTAAAAATTTTCTTATTTAAAAAGGTTTTACTAAAGGAATTTTTCATCCCACTCTTTTTATTAAAAGAACTTCAAAAGACATTTTGATTGTCCAAATCTATGTTGATGATATTATTTTTGGATCTTCCAAACATTCTTTATGTACTGATTTTTTAAATATTATGCAAAATGAATTTGAAATGAGTTTAATGGGAGAACTCAAGTATTTTCTTGGATTTCAAAATTTTCAAAATAAGGATGGTATTATTATAAATCAAAGTAAATATAAAAAGTATCTTTTAAAACGTTTTGGTTTGGATAGTAATAAGGGAAGTGACACACCTATGAGTACCACCTGTAAGCTGGATGATGATGAAACTGGGAAACCAGATGATCAAACCAATTATAGAGGTATGATTGGAAGCTTACTTTACCTTACTGCTAGTCGACCGGATATTATGTTCAGTGTATGTATGTGTGTAAGATTTCAAGCTAAGACAAAAGAATCTCATTTACTTGTTGTTAAAAGAATTTTTAAGTATCTTAAACACACTATAAATTTAGGTTTTTTTTACCCAAAAGGACAATCTTTTGAATTAATGAGTTATTCAGATGCTGACTTTGCTGGTTGCAAGTTGGATAGAAAAAAGCACATCTGGAACATGTCATTTTCTGGGTAAGTCCTTAGTATCTTGGTGTAGTAAGAAGCAGAATTATGTAGCTTTGTCTACTACCGAAGCAGAATACATTGCTGCTGGTAGTTGTTGTGCACAAATTTTGTGGATAAAACACACTCTTTTGGACTATGGATATGATTTTAAGCATGTTTCAATTAACTGTGATAACACCAGTGCAATTAACATTTCTAATAATCATGTGTCTCACTCTAGGACCAAACACATTGATTTCAGACATCACTTCTTGAGAGATCACTATCAAAAGGGTGATATTTCTCTAGAATTTATTGACTCTAAACATCAGTTAGCTGATATTTTTACTAATCCTTTAAGCTCTGAAAGGTTATACTTTATCAAACAAGAGTTGGGTATGATAGATCTATGAAACCGATCTGTGAAACTGATCTATGAAACTGATATGTGAAACCAATCTGTGAAACCGATTTGTGAAACTGATCTGTGAAACCGATCTGTGAAACCAATCTGTGAAACTGATCTGTGCTACCGATTGAGTTGTACAGTTAGTGAAATCGTTAGTGTTTACCAAAATGGCATTGTTTTACTAAATCATTATTATTGTTTATTATTATCGTAACCCTAAATGATAAAAATAATGACCCGTGGCTATTTGTAAATGATTTTTGACCTTCCATCTCCCACTGAACTCTCTCTTCTTTTTCGAATCCCAAACCTTTCAAACCTTTCCAAACGCTCAATCCTCTCGAACTCCAAATGGACAAGAAAAAGCGAAAAAGCAAGGAATCTGAAGGTTCCTCTCCTGTAAAACGTGCTCGTGGGGAATCTAGAAGCACGACACAAAGTTCGGTAAACCCGGAACTGGAAACTCGGGAAGTTATAGCTGAAAAAGAAGTATGTTCAGAATGGGTATTATCCAGCAAGTCTGCTCTATTGAAAGTGTTGGAAATGAAAGGTTGGAAAAACTAGTTCTGCAATAATAACCGAGTCTATTACCCGAAGATGGTGCATGAGTTCTATTTGAACTTAAGTATAGTGTTGGATGGAGCAGAAGCTGCGAGACTGTCTTCAATAGTTAAAGGGAAAAGATTACTTTTTCATCAAAGCAGTGGGATGAATGTTTGGGATTTCCTCACAGTGGAAGATACGAGGATTACACTGGTAATATCTCTCCTACAACTGATTACTTTTCTTATGAGCTAGCTCTGGAAATGTTGACTGGTAAGTCTGAATCGAGAAGAATATCTACTGCATAATTGGATGGTGAGAGTAGAATTTTGTTTAAATTTATTCAGCACCAAGTCTGTCCAAGAAAAGGTGACTTTGCTTTAGTAAAGTATCAGGATGCTTTTCTGTTATTCCTTTTGTTGAATGGTGAAAAGATCAAACTATTTAGATATTTTTCTGAGCATATTGCTGAGATGATAAAGCCATCAAAGAAAGCTACAACTTTGTTTTATTCTAAGAAAATCTCTGCCATGCTGAAATTCTTGGGTTGTGTTGATGATGGAGATGAGTGCATCTCATCCAGTAGCTTTTGTATTAACAAGGATATCTGTAAGAGGATGAAAATAAACTGTAACCCATGGAAGAAGGTTTGGGTTGCTGATGAGGAGAATTTGTATGACTCCTTCAATCCTACTGATCATCCTAAGAGACTAAAGAGGATGATAGATCCCAGTTTAAAACCTGGTGAGGAAGTGGTTTATTCTGATGAAGAAGAGGAAGTAGAAGTTCCTAAGGAAATTGGTGAGTACAGTAAGAAGGGAATGGAGGAAGAAGAAGTTGATGATAATTTGAATGATGAAAAGGAGGCTGAATCATCTCCTGATGAGAGGAGTGATCCTGATACAGTTAGCCCGAAGAAGAGAAAAATGGAATTTGGACCAGCTAGTCCACCTCTCAACTTACTAGAGATTGAACCTCTTTTAGGTGATGATTAAGAAGAAGCTGAGACTGAAGAATCAAACCTTGAGCAGTATGAATTAAGTAGTACAGATAGTTCAAGTGAGAAATTAGTTAATAATGATGATGATGAAGGAAATGATGGTGATGAGGATGATACTGATGCTGATGGTGATAGTGATGGTAGTAGCAGTGATAGTGATAATGGTGATGCTGATGATGCTGATACTCGACCTGTAGAAGGTCAGAATGTGATCCAAGATGATCCTCAACCCCAACCAAATGAGCAAGAAAATGTCCCTGAGTCTGAGAGGATAGAACAGTTAGAGATTGATGTGAATGAATAAGTCTCTCCAGAAAATTCTGGAAGAGATCAATTTGTGAAACCTCTGTATCCTTCATGCCAAGATTCATGGGAAGAACACCTAAGTCTTGTTGTTATGGGTTTAGATTATCCAGAGGAAGAAGAAGTATAATTGTATCTTACAAGAGTAAGTGATTCGGTTAAGGCTCAATTAGTTGCTGAGTTTATGCAAAGAGCAGAAGTCAGACCTGGTCCTTCAGGTTCTCAATCCAGACCTGATCCTTCAGTGTCTCAAGCTACACCTGTTCCTATAGTTTCTCAATCTGATTTTGACAGATTTAAGGTTGAGTTGGTTCAAGCAGTTAGAGATACTATGAAAGATGAGTTATCTCATGTTCCTAATCCTGCTCCTGTGTCTTTATCTGAAGTTGCTATGGATGATTTGGCTCAAAGAGTGGTAAACCTTATCAAGCCAGACCTGTGCAATACTAGTGAATTGATTCGAAGGCACATTACCTCTTTGAATCAAACACTCACGGATTTAGGCAGTAATCTGGTTTCTCTGTCAGGAGAGTTTAGAGCAACCATCTCTGGTATGATGGAAGTGTAAAGAAATCTGATAGAACATCTAAAGAAGGCAAACTTGAGAAAGTTGAAAGCTGAGATTACCCAAGTCGTTGCTCAGGATAGTTCTTAAAAGGTGACCAAGATTAATGGTCATGAGATTAATGCTTTAAAGGATGTTATTAAGGAAGAGCTGGCAGCTCTTGGAAAGATTTTGGATTTAGATTCTTTGAAAAAGATGAAAGAGCACAGTGATCATATTCACAAAATGGTGTAGTTGTATTCAGCCGATGCTACCAAGGCTCAGAAAGAGATTAAAGAGAAAGTGGATCATTACTTCTCTAAGATTTATACCAAGCATGAGTTGAACCATCAGTTCAAGGTTTTGGCTGAAAATTTGAGGCTTCCTCTGGTTACTCAAGCTTTCAAGGCTCAAGTTCAGCAGCTGAAGGATTTTACTCCTACTTTGGAAAGTTTCATGCAAAACAAAGATGACTTTGAAAAGGCTATGCAGTACGGTGGATAATTAATTCAAGATTTTATCAATCTTCTCAAACCTTACCTTCATGTACAAGAAAAGGCCATTGTTTTTCCTACTGCTGAGCCTCTTAATCCATCGAATGTTGCTCCTGGTCAGTTATCTGTCTCTCAAGCTCTATCAAATATCCGGTCAGTTATTCAACATCAAACTTCAGAAAGATATGCTGCTCCTCAGTATGTGACTTTGGAACCCACTATTCATCCAGCCAGAGTTGTCATGCCTCCTCTCTCCATCTGACCAGATCAAACTTCTACAAATCCTCCTTCTGGACCATCTATTCCTCCAACTGCCAAAGGAAAAGCTCCATTGCACCCAAAGAAATAGTTGTGTCTGTCCATTTTTGATAGGGTGTCTTTTTCTTGTCTGTTACAACTTTGTATTTGGTTCTTGTACTCTTTTTTACATATTATTTCAGTGGCCTCTTCTTCTTGCCTCTCTTACTTCTCTTTTCTTTTTGATAATCCCAAAGGGGGAGAAATCATGACTATGAATAAGGGGGAGAAATCATGGCTATGAATAAGGGGGGGAAATCATGAATATGCATATGGGGTGAACTGAATATGAATATGAGCTCATGCTTCACTGTTTACTTCATGCATGTATATACACAGGGGGAGAAATGATGACTATACATCTAAGTGGGAGCAATAATGAAAGGGGGAGAATGACTTATGCTATTCTAACCTTGTCTTATCTTTTAGAATATTTTTTTATATAGGGGGAGCATACTGAATGACATATTATCTTCTCTCTTCATTTATGCCATTGATTTGTGATTATCAAAAAGGGGGATATTGTTGAACTCTCTATGAGATGGTTATTTTAATAATCCCAAATCATTGTTTTATTTATGACAATTTAGTCTTTTGTTCAAATTTTTTTAAATGCGTTTATATATGTTTAAATCATGTCTACATATGTTTATCTATGTTAATTTATGTTTTACTGTTGACCTAGAAGTATTCTGGACTGAACAGACACTTTTTGAAAATTCCATGTTTGGACTCACTATTAGTTATATTCCTGAGTCAACGATGATGAATGATCGCACTGATGAATAAAGGTCGCACCGATGATGAACGGTCGCACCGATGATGAACGGTCGCACCGATGATGAACGGTTGCATCGATGAATAAAGGTCGCACCGATGATGAACGGTCACACCGATGATGAATGGTCGCACCGATGAAGAAAGGTTGCACCGATGAAGAAAGGTCGCACTGATGATGAACGGTGGCACCGATGATGAACGGTCGCACCGATGGAAACGGTTGCACCGATGGCAGCTACCGATACCGATGATCAAAGGACCTACCGATACCGATGATCAAAGGAGCTACCGATACCGATGATCTAAGGAGCTACCGATACTGATGATATAAGGAGCTACCAATACCAATGATCATGAGATACCGAAACCGATGCAGATTCAAAATGACTCATTGATCCCATGACTCATCGATAGTCATAAAAATTGTTTGAATTTATATTAACTCATATTTAATTCCAACGGTCATATTTGATGTTTTTAATGCAATTAATGATAATTAATGTTTGTTGTTGGCATGTCAGGGAACCGTACCTCATACCTATGAAAAGGTAATCATTCCTATTGCCAGAGATCGTGGAATATAAGGAAGATCGAGCTGCAGTAAAAAGTAGAATAGACAATACAAGAAAGAGAGACAAAAAAGGGAATTCTTCCATGCATGCACATACATGAAAAGAAGAACACACGAAGAACTATCATACTCATCAAGAACAGAAATTCAGAGAAGAAGTTAAAGGGCTATAAAGTTTCACTCAATCTAAACACTTACACTGGAAGTGAAAGAAGAAGAACCACGACACTCTGTGTTTCTACACAAAAACCAGAGAAGGACTCAAAAACATTTCTGCTGAATCGAAGGAGTCCAGAGCTGCACTTCTTATCACTAGAGCATTATAAACTCTCATATACTCTCTCTTATTGATTCATTATTTAATTTTTCAAGTAGTGTGTGTACTCTGTATAATTTACACACACACTGACTCGTGTGCTGAACTGTAGGATACTAAATCCTCACACCAATCTTTCTACACTTTCTTGTATCCCACTAAGGATAGTGGTAGAGGTCAAGTAGGACCTGGACAGCCTATGTGTTGTTGCTATCATTTGTTTTCCCATGTATAATTGTGGTAGAGTTCTTAGGACCTGGATAGTCTCTTGTACTGTTGCTTACCCCGATCTAGGGTGTGGATCAAATTTATATAAATTGTTTGAGAGGACTAAGTCTCGGCTTGAGACTGAACCTCTTGTTTCAAAAACTATTGTGCTTATCTATTTTGGTTATAAACTATATTGAATATTCCACTGCTAATTAATTTGAAATACTATGTGTTTTAAAGTTACTTTGATAGCTAAAATCGCAAGTGTTTATACTTATTGTGAACCAGTAAGTTAGTTTCAAAAGTTAATTTAATCCCATTATTAAAATTAACTGAGACCTAATCAATCTTTGAGAAACTAATTGAACATTTACAATCTGTATAAATTCACCACAGTTTAACTTGTTTTTCAATTTGGGGGATTTTAAGAGAAATATTTTTAACAGAAATTTTAATTGGAACTCAATTCACCCCCCCCCCTCTTGAGTATCCACTCCGACCAATAAATGGTTTTAAAGTATAAATAGAATATATTTTTACCATTTAATATAATGTATGCCATTATCATTGATTTTACATTGAATTCATAGGTAAAATTATTTCAATCTTTTGCAATGTTTTAAATTTTAAAACTCGTTTTCTTAACGGTATTAATTTTAAATTAATTTATGAAACTTTTGTGATTTGAATTTAGAAAAATGGATTCCATATTTGGAATTAGTAGGTCCAAATTATGTTAATAAGCTACTTTTTATTTTTAGTCATTATGAATAGTAACTACGGTAAATTTTATTTACCATAGTTAAAGGTAAATTGGGTAATTAAGGGTAAATATAATAGTATAAAATTACCCTAACACTTGTCCTAATATAATTGTATGATTATATTTTACCCTAAATCATACTTGGGTCGAAATGGAATCTAATGTAACCCACTTGTATTTGATTAAGACCTTTCATTTATTTTATTTAAAGGAAAGTGAAATGTCTCACTCAAACTTTAATAATTAGATTATTTTTAATATAAGGTTATACAGAATATAAATTAAATTATAAATATTCATTTGAAAGCTAAAAAGTTTTTATTTACCATGGTAATTTATTTGTAATTTTTAAGAAATATTTAATTACCTTAATAGCTTATACATTAATGATAAAGAAATTATGTATTTAGTGAAAAATAAATAATATAGTTTTTATTAAAATAACAATACCTATCAAAAGGACCAGAAATGTCATGACCCGTCCTCAGGGCCCGTGCCGTGACTACCCCAAGCCCGCCTTCCATAGGCCAGGGGATGGAAACTAGCACCAAAGGCATAAATCCCAAAAGAAGGGAAGGCATTGCCTTTATGAAGTAACATACACAACAGAGTACGCAAATGAAGCAAGCACTAAGTAAAACTAGGTACAAGGTAAGTGCTGAAAAGTAAATGGGCCAGTATACAAACCCAACTGAAAGTACAGTACAACTGAAAGGAAATTACAACAGTAGTAAGTAAAATAGAAACAAAGAGTCATCCTCCGGAAATCCCACCTGAAGGGTGGGTATAGATAGTCTCCTCAGCTCCTCGGGTCTGATCGTCCGCTCCGTGCACGTCCCGCCAAGTGGTCCACCTCTAGGTACCATCCAGCTCCACAAGCCTCCACCTCGATCAGTGTTGTCTGTCGTCTGCATCCAACACAATGTAGTGCGGGCATAGCCCATGCAGGGGTGAGTATACGATACTCAGTAGGGACCCCGAGACCCCCGAAGGTCTCTCAGAATCCACGAAGGATAAACCACTAGGGAAAGATACAATCACGAATTATCAACAACACTACTTAGGTATATGGCCATACATATACCTAATTCATCAGTTACAGTTCGGCTCCAGCTCCCGAGCCCAAGCACAACCCAGTCCACATAGGAAAGCGCAACCCAGTCCACACAGGAAAGCACAACCCAGTCCACACAGGAAAACAAGTCAATCACATCGATGATAATGATTGAGAATCAAGACTCAGCTCACAAAGGTATACAACTTTCGTATAGCGATAGAGATGATCAGATGAAGCCACTAATTCATCTAAGCTTCCGGACCCACATAGGATACAAGACCAGTTACTCTTTCGGACCCACCTAGGATACAAGTACAGAGGTCATACTGCCGGACCCACGTAGGATCCAAGTTCAGTCGTCCTTACTGCCAAACCCACGGAGGATCCAAGTACAGTCGTCCTCGCTGTCGAACCCACGGAGGATCTAAGTACAGTCGTCCTCGCTATCGAACCCATGGAGGATCCAAGTTCAGTCGTCCTCGTTGCCGAACCCACGGAGGATCCAAGTACAATCGTCCTCGTTACAGAACCCATGGAGGATCTAAGTACAGTCATCCTCGCTGCCAAACCCACGGAGGATCCAAGTTCAGTCGTCCTCACTGCCGAACCCACGGAGGATCCAAGTACAGTCATCCTTGCTGCTGAACCCACGGAGGATCCAAGTACAGTCATCCTCGCTGCAGTCACATCCAACTCTAGGGTTCCTGCACACTGCATGCTCGATTCTGGGAGGGTCCGATCCTCGAGCAAGAGAGGCGATACATAAACTGTCACGAAGTCCAGAGTTGATGTATCCCAAAGTTCTGTCTCGTCAAAATAAACCCAATGTGATAGACGGTGCGTCAATCGGACACCTGGTCTGAGAGTTATTGGTTTTTCCGTCCCAGGGGCCCAGTTGGTTTTTAAGCTAAAACCAACCCGACCATACTCCAGCTGCATCCAAACCTCAAGCGGATTAGGCCAAAATGACATTCTCAACAAAAGGATCCCAATGCAATTGACGGCACGTCAATCGGATGTTCGGTCCTTAAGATATAAGCGTTTCTGCTCCAAGGGCCCGGTTGGTTTCGAGTTCAAACCAACCCGGTCATACACAAACTTTTCCAAAACCTCAAGTGTAGTATACCAAAACGACCCTCTCGGTCTAAGGATTCCTAATCAACTTAATTTGCGTCGATCGGAGGTCTGTAACTCAAGTTATGGGCAAAAGACTGAAATGGTCCAAAGTGGGGGAGTCTGGGCCCGACCCGACCCGGCCCAACCCCCCTTGGGTCGGCCCAAACCGGGTCGACCCGACCCGGGTCCGGGTCTGGCTCGTTAGGGTGTGGCCCGGCCCGGCTGGGCGTGGCCTGGCCCGGTCTGCGTGACCCGCCCCGGCCCGGCCGGGGGGTACGCTGGCTCGGCCAGCAGGCCGAACAGGGGGGACGTGGTCCCCCCTTTGCGCTCCGCAGACGTGGCGCCTGGCGCTGTGTCTCCCTGGATCCCATGCAGCCGCGAGATACAATTCCCCTCCGTTACGGCTTCATCCACGGCGGCTCCTGCCGGCGGTGCGCCGGGGCGCCGCTGGAGATTTCCGCGGGCCACCGGAGTCATTCCAGTGGTCCGTTTCTTGCTCCAGTCTGTGTCTGCGGTCGTCTCAAGACCCGTACATCACTACGACAGCTTCCAATCACTAAATCGGTCATGTTTCATCATCGCCAAGGATTCCGCGCATCAAGAACAAAACAGTGATGGGTTCGGACTTGTTTGTTAGTCCACACCCACCGCGTTAGTGGTTCTAAACATCACCAATGATAAAGCACGCCATGTAGAGGGTATAAAAATCACATGAAGAAATTTACACAAAAACCCCTACCTCAACAGATGATGTCGGACATCGGTGTCGTGGGGAAGTGGATCGTAGGTGTCGTCGGAGCGCGTCGAGGAGGAAGCAGCGTCTCCTCTCTTATCACGGAGAAGAGAAAGGGTGGGGCATCATCGATCTTCGAGGATCCGGCATTCTTCGTCGTTCTTCATCGAAGACCGGCGTTCCTCCAAAAGCTCCAAGATCTCTCGATCTCTCCCGCACAACGAAGTATCTTCCCAAATTAAATAATAGGTTCCCCCTATCATTTAATTACACACGCTAGAAACTCCCGGAATTAAATCCTCACATTTAATTAACGTGTTAACGATTTAATTGGGGAAGGGAGAGGGAAGGTCCCTATTCAAAGTACACATTGGCAAAAAAAGGAGGAAATAGGAAGGTTCCTCATTAAATTATGGGTTGACATAATTTAATGGAGAGATTGGCATTTAAATGGAGGTTTACCAAATTAATGAGGGGATGTTAAAGAGATTAGAGGGAAATAAATGGTGGGGCTCGTGTGGGCCCCACCTCTCTAACCTCCTCACTTGGGTAATTAAGTGGCTGTGAGCCCCACCCTTAACTACCCATGGGAGGGAATAACCTCCTTTAGAAATAAAAATTCTTCCGACAATTTTTTATTTATTTCTTAAAAAACCCCCCAAAAATTATCTTCTCCTCTTTTGTGAATGCAACTACGGTAAGTGTCCCCTTAAGCAATTATCGGCGCTGTGAGTTCATCGGTGCCCTCATATTTTAATTCTGAGCACCGGTTCAAAATTTATAAAAACCCGCTCGTTCGTTCACTGAACGTACCCGTGCTTCCAACGAATGTGCACCAGAGGAATCGACCATCCACGTAGGACCTGATCCTGTCGATCCTCGATCTCCACTGGGACCTCTTCAAAATTCGCACCGTCATTGATGTCCAGCTCCCTGTGGTCAATGATATGTGTCGGGTTGTGCACATATCTCCTCAACTGAGATACATAGAAGACGTCGTGCACCCGGTGCAACTGAGGTGGAAGGGCCAGGCGGTAAGCCACCTCGCCTACCCTGCTGAGGACCTAGAATGGTCCGATGAAGCGCAGAGATAACTTGACACCGCGGAAAAATCTTTGTAATCCATGTCGAGGTGAGACCCGTAAGAATATGTGGTCGCCATCCTTGAACTCCAGTGGTCTCTGCCTCCTATTAGCATAGGACTTCTGTCTGCTCTGTACAGTCCTCATCTGCTCCTGGATGATCTGCACCTTCTCCATCATAGCCTGAATCATCTCTAGTCCAACGAGTACTGACTCCCCAGGTTCAGTCCAGCACAGAGGTGATCTGCATGGTCGACCGTACAGTTCCTCGTAAGGTTCCATCCCGATGGTGGAGTGGTAGCTGTTGTTGTATGCAAACTCCACCAAGGGTAGGTGATCTTCCCAGCTACGACCAAAGTCAACGACACATGCACGGAGCATGTCCTCGAGTGTCTGAATGGTCTTCTCCGTCTGGCCATCTGTCTGAGGGTGAAAGGCAGTTCTCAGGCGTAGATGAATCCCAAAGGCCTCCTGCAACCCCTTCCAAAGCTGATAAGTAAAGCGAGCATCTTGGCCAGAGACGATAGACGATGGCACACCATGAAGCCGTATGATCTCCTAAACGTAGAGGCTTCCCAAGATCTCTACTGAGCCCTGCTCTCTGATCGGTAGGAAGTTGGCCGACTTGGTGAGTCGGTCTACGATCACTCAGATGGTGTCATGTCCTCTAGAAGTACGTGGAAGCCCCGTCACGAAATCCATAGATATTCAATTCCACTTCCATTCTGAGACCTCTCTGTACCAGGTCTGCAGGCACCTGGTGCTCCACCTTCACTTGCTGACAAGTGGGGCATCGTGAAACGAACTCTGTTACAGTGTTCCCCTTCCCAGGAGTATAGACTATCTCAAGTCATAGTCTCCGTGGAACTCAAGTCAACGACATCATCTCAGGTCCTAGTCCTTCTATGAGAAGACACACCTGAGACTTTTGAGATTAGAGTAGACCGTAAACCGTTTTCTCAAGGAACCATGGGTGTGACTGGCCATTGTAAGGAACTCGAATACACCCATGTTCTCTTACGTCCCACAAGAGATACTAGGATTTCTCATTTGCTGAAAAGAGAAATTTGATCTCATCCCCTGGATGAAACACGTTCTTTGCCTAATAAAGTCAATCTTGACATGAATGGTACTATTTCATGCCATAGATGAGGTCGTAAGGCCTTAACGCTACTAACAAGAGATCCAACCATTACTCTCACCTCCAAGGGTCAAGTCACACTGTCGGCAGCAGTGTGTGGTCACTAGGTCTCCTCTAGTAGGAATCTCGAAAGTGAGGGTCAAGTCAACGGTTCTAACCGGAACCTCTTAGTATCAACCACATAAAAAGGACAAGGAAGCAAACATCACAAGAACAAGTGTCTTTTATTACTGCAGCTCAAAGTACAAAGACACAAAGCATCCACAAACAACGTCATTAAAAAAGCTAGAAGCAACATGAACAAAAGTCTCTATGCCTGGAGCTAGTCCCGCTCCTGCCCGTCTGCTCCCGGAGATCTAAGGTCGTAGGCCTCAACTACCTGAAGCTGAGCTCTCCCCTGTCTAGTCGTTCCCTACAGTCGAGGTGGTCCTCCTTATGGTGGTGGTGGCAGGGCCTCGAAACATCACCCACCACCTACTACTTGGCCAGCCCCTCTACCATGTCTGCCTACCCCCAGCGGACCACCACGGTCGATCCTCTGCCTAGGAGGTCTATCTACCACCTACTGCTCATTTACAGGGCAGGTCGGGCAGTCTCGGGCCAAGTGACCCTGCTCACCGCATGCATAGCACTGCCTGCTCCTCATATGGCTGGCTCTGTGCTGTGTGCCCCGCACAGCCGAACCTGTATCCTGAGGTCTCCCACCTATCATCCTAGTTTGCTTGCACCCCTACGTCGTCTGCCAACTGTTGGTTGTAGAATACTCTACTCTATGTCATCCTACAGAGGGTCTCGCCGCTGGTGACTGCTCAGGGAGGAAACTCTCCACTAGGAGGGCTCTCTCCAGCACCCCCGCTTGTGTCAGGATGTTGAGGGATATCATCGAGCCATAATCTCATGTCTGAGTCCCTACTCAAAGGTCCAGTCCTGAAAGAATGGGTCTCGTACCATGTTCATGGAGTAGCGCAAGAGGTCAGTAAACCTCGCCGAGTACTGGGCTACTGTCATGCTGCCCTACCGCAGTTGTAGTAACTCTTGGATGCACACCGCATGGAGGGTGGCTGGAACAAACTCCTAGCAGAAGAGGCTCTCGAAGTCCGTCCAAAGTAGAGATTTCTCATCGTGCACCTGGAGCATCAGGCTCCACTATCTGCTTGCTGATGTGTGCAGGAGACTCGCGGAAAGGATCACCATAAGGTCTGCTGGTGTCCCTACCAATCTGAAGACTCTAATGATAACCTCCAGCCAATCCTCGGCTGCCTGAGGATCCGTCTCTTCGTGGAACCTGGGCGGCCTCTGTCTCTAAAACTTGTGAAATGCGCTCAGGTGACGTGCACTCTCCACCGCTGGGGCGGGTAGCATCAGTGGCTCAGTGGGTAGAGGTACCGCTGGTGCCTCTGCTGTAATGGGGGCCTGCACCGAGGCCTCATCGCTCAGTGGGCTGCCATCCCGCACGTAACTAGGAACCCTGGCTGGCTGCCTTCGTGGGGCCATCTTGAAAAGGAACAGGTGCGCCACGGTCAAACAGTATACCTGGTGAGCTGACACAAGTAATCACAAAGAAAACTTTTGAAAGGGAACACACACGCAATCAGTGTTTTCATGCACTGAGTCGGAAATCAGAGGTCAGGGTCCTGGTGTATGGATACATCGGCCGCCGCACCAACACTGGACTCCCTGTACTGAAAACCACACTCAATACTCTTAACACTATTGCTTCACAGAAAGGAAAGATCAGAGTCCTGAATTCTGTGGTAGAACCGACTGATCTGATACCAATTTGTCACGACCCGTCCTCGGGGCCCATGTCGTGACTACCCCAAGCCCGCCTTCCATGGGCCAGGGGCTGGCGACTAGCACCAAAGGCGTAAATCCCAAAAGAAGGGAAGGCATTGCCTTTATGAAGTAACATACACAACAGAGTATGTAAGTGAATCAAGCACTAAGTAAAACTAGGTACAAGGTAAGTGCTGAAAAGTAAATGGGCCAATATACAAACCCAACTGAAAGTACAGTACAATTGAAAGGAAAGTACAACAGAAGTAAGTAAAACAGCAACACAGAGTCATCCTCTGGAAATCCCACCTGAAGGGTGGGTACAGATAGTCTCCTCAGCTCCTCAGGTTCAACCGTCCGCTCCGTGCACGTCCCGCCAAGTGGTCCACCTTCGGGTACCGTCCAACTCCACAAGCCTCCACCTCGATCAGTGTTGTTCGTCGTCTGCATCCAACACAACGTAGTATAGGCATAGCCCGTGCAAGGGTGAGTATACGATACTCAGTAGGGACCCCGAGACCCCCGAAGGTCTCTCAGAATCCATGAAGGATAAACCACTAAGGAAAGATACAATCACGAAGTATCAAAAACACTACTTAGGTATATGCCCATACATATACCTAATTCATCAGTTACAGTTCAGCTCTAGCTCCCGAGCCCAAGCACAAACCAGTCCACATAGGAAAGAACAACCCAGTCCACACAGGAAAGCACAACCCAGTCCACACAGGAAAACAAGTCAATCACATCGATGATAATGATTGAGAATCAAGACTCAGCTCACACAGGTATACAACTTTCATATAGCGATAGAGATGATCAGATGAAGCCACTAATTCATCTAAGCTGTCGGACCCACATAGGATACAAGACCAGCTACTCTTCTGGACCCACCTAGGATACAAGTACAGAGGTCATACTGCCGGACCCACGTAGGATACAAGAACAGTAGTCATAACTGTCGGACCCACAGAGGATCCCAGTATAGTTGTCCTCATTGTCGAACCCACGGAGGATCCAAGTACAGTCATCCTTGCTGCCGAACCCACGGAGGATCCAAGTTCAGTCGTCCTCACTGCCGAACCCACGGAGGATCCAAGTACAGTCGTCCTCCATGCCGAACCCAGGGAGGATCCAAGTACAGTCATCCTCACGGTCGAACCCATGGAGGATCCAAGTTCAGTCGTCCTCGCTGTCGAACCCACGGAGGATCCAAGTACAGTCATCCTTGCTGCCGAACTCATAGAGGATCCAAGTACAGCCGTCCTCGTTGTAGTCACAGCCAGCTCTAGGGTTCCCGCACACTGCATGCTTGATTCCGGGAGGGTCTGCTCCTTGAGCAAGAGAGTCGATACATCAACTACCACAAAGTCCAGAGTTGATGTATCCCAAAGTTCTGTCTCGTCAAAAGAAACCCAACGCGACTGACAGTGCGTCAATCGGACGCCCGGTCTGAGAGTTATTGGATTTTCCGTCCCAGGGGCCCGGTTAGTTTTTAAGATAAAACCAACCCAACTATATTATAGCTACGTCCAAACCTCAATTTGAGTAATAAAAAAGAACCATCTCAACAAAATGATCCCAACGCAATTGACGGCATGTCAATCGGATGTCCGGTCCTTAAGATATAATCGTTTCTGCTCCAAGGGCCCGGTTGGTTTCGAGTTCGAACCAACTTGGACGTACCCAAACTTTTCTGAAACCTCAAGTGTAGTATACCGAAACGACCGTCTCGATCCAAGGATTCCTACTCAACTGACGGTGCATCAATCAAATGTTCATATCTCAAGTTATGGGCAAAATACAGAAAATGGTCCGAAGTGGGGGAGTCTGGGCCCGGCCCGACCCGGCCCAACCCCCCTTGGGTCGGCCCAAACCGGGTCGACCCGAAACGGGTCCGGGTCCGGCCCGTTAGGGCGCGGCCCGGCTGGGGGGTGCGCTTGCTCGACCAGCGGGCCGAGGAGGGGGGACGCAGTCCCCCCTTTGCGCTCCGCGGATGCGGCACCGGGCGTCGCTTCTCCCTGGATCCCGCGCAGCCGCAGGATCCAATTCCCCGTCGTCGTGGCTTCAGCCGCCGCGCCGGCGACCCGCGCCGCCGGAGATTTCTACGGGCCACCGGAGTCATTCTGGTGGTCCGTTCTTGCTCTCGTCTGCGCCCGCGGTCATCTCGGGACCCCTACATCACTACGATGGCTTCCAATCGCCAAATCAGTCTCGTTTCATCATCGCCAAGGATTCCGCGCATCAAGAACAAAACAACGGTGGGTTCGGACTTGTTCGTTAGTCCGCACCCACCGCGTTAGTGGTCTTAAACATCACCAACGATAAAGCATGTCATGCCGAGGGTATAAAAATCACATGAAGAAATTTACACAAAAACCTCTACATCAACAGATGATGTCAGACGTCGGCGTCGCGGGAAGAGGATCGTAGGCGTCGTCGGAGCGCGCTGAGGAGGAAGAGGCATCTCCTCTCTTGTCGCGGAGAAGAGAAAGGGTGGGGCGTCGTCGATCTTCGAGGATCTGGCGTTCTTCGTCGGAGACCGACGTTCCTCCAAAATCTCCAAGCTCTCCCGATCTCTCCCGCACAATGAAGGCTCTTCCCAAATTAAATAATAGGTTCCTCCTATTATTTAATTACACACGCTAGAAACTCTCGGAATTAAATCCTCACATTTAATTAACGTGTTGACAATTTAATTGGGGAAGGGAGAGGGAAAGTCCCTATTCAAAGTACACGTTGGAAAAAAAGGAGGAAAGAGGAAGGTTCCTCATTAAATTATGGGTTGAAATAATTTAATGGAGTGATTGGATTTTAAATGGAGGTTTTCCAAATTAATGAGGGGATGTTAAAGAGATTAGAGGGAAATAAATGGTGGGGCTCATGGGGCCCCCACCTCTCTAACCTCCTCACTTGGGTAATTAAGTGGTTGTGGGCCCCACACTTAGCTACCCATGAGAGGGAATAACCTCCTTTAGAAATAAAAATTGTTTCGACAATTTTTTATTTATTTCTTAAACAAACCCCCAAAAATTATCTTCTCCTCTTTTGCGAACGCAACTACGGTAAGTGTCCCCTTAAGTAATTACCAACGCTGTGAGTTCATCGGTGCCCTTAGATTTTAATTCTGAGCACCGGTTCAAAATTTAGAAAAACTTGCTCATTCGTTCACTGAACGTACCTAAGATAAACTTCAGAAATTGATTTCGGGCACACTGGGCCTCGGAATCTAGTGTCGTCAAAATCCACAGACTCGTAAAATTTCAAAGCATTTAAAAAACAAATCCTTGAAATTTCTGGGTCTTTACAAGAAACTTGATCAAACATTATTGGTCGAGTATATCTATACCCTAAGCATCCAAGGGTCGATTTTTGGACTATTTGGAGCCTTATAAAACCGATTAGGACATTTATATTATTTTATTTTAAGTGATGTCAAAGATGTCACCTTCATAATTTAATAAATATAACAATTTAAATGTTGTGATTTTAAGATGATAAATTCGAGTAAAAATATTATTATGAAAGGTATTATATTTATATTCATCATAGGATTTTATTTTTAATTTTTATGCAACAAATAAGTATATTAAATAATTATACAAAAATGTTGTAGTAATTAATTTATTAAGAGATATACCAAATAAATGGTTTTAAAAATATTAAAATAAATAATATATGAACAAATTAATGTGCCCCATGAATTTTTTTGATGAATATGACATGTTAGGGATCTATTATATATTTTGGTTCGAACATATCTTCTGTGTGGTTTTTATTTAAATTCAAATAATGAATAGTGTCAAAATTGACACAATTGATATTTTATAAAAATAACATATTATTAAATTATTTAAAAATCACAAAATTATTTAAAAACTACAAATAGAAAATTATGTGATCGAAACAGTTAAAAAGTATCCAATTATGGGAAATTGACAACATTTAAGTATGTATTTATAACAATTTAGAATTTAGAATTTTATTACCACAAATAAAATTAAATTGATTAAATAATGATAAATCAAGTTGATAAGGTTTAAAATAAACATAAAACGTGTCTAAATTTTATTGGTTGAAGAGATTACAACCCTATATCATCTTATATTCTAATTGAGTCATTTTTGGAGGTTTTTAAGTGGGGTTTCATTTTATTATTAATTAATATTTTTTAGGTTTCCAAATTTTCCTCTCTCCTCTCCTATATAAGGGCACCTCCTTCCCTCTCCTCTTCACACACATTTGAGCCCTTAAACTCGGCCAAACCCTGACCATTTCACTTCTCCACTTCCATAGAAACCTAATAGAGGTCCTGGCCTTCTTTAAAGACCAAATTTAGTGCCCTGAGAGGAGGATAAGAGGAGACGCGTCGAAGAAGAGGTAATCTCTTCTACCGATTCTTTCATGTTCATTTCTTATTCAACTTATTCTTCTTTAGTTTTTTAATTATAAAGTAATAACATAAGTATCACTAATATACTTATATGTTATTATAAAAATTAAACAACCCCATTTCACCTTCTATCCATCCTATGGAAAATGAAATCATCGCACATGCGTACGTAAGGAATACTGTCTCCACGCCGTGGTGTAATCTGTTTTTCCACCACCACCTTACTTGGATGAGTATAATGGTGTAAAGAATAACTATATATGGTTATTATAACATCATAATGATTTTTAGATATTATATCATCCACTCCAATTCCATTCAATAATTATGGGAACGATATCATCGTTCGTGCGTACGTACGGATTACCGTCTCCACGACGCGATGAGATTCATTCTCCATGATAACCATTCAAGAATGATTATAATGTATATATAATGAATAATAATGAAATATATTACATAATGAAGCTAATTTATTTATGTATACATATATATATATATATATATGTCATCTACTTACTTCCATTCAAGTCAATAAGGAAAGGAAAACAGCGTTCATGCGTACGTACGACCTACCGTCTCCATGAACGGTGTATTTCATTTCATTTATCTATCTATTATGTATATATATATATATACTGAATATATATGATATATAAATCATGATTTACATTCTAGAATTAAGTAAATCATGATATAAGTAATAATAATATCAATAACAACAAGTCCAAACATGTACGATAAATAAAACGATTTTTCCCAAAACGCTGCTTTAACATGGAATTTACAAAAGAACGGGTAATATAAAGTCATAAGTGAACCATATATGATATAATAACAATAAATATGATTCTTTAATAAGTCAATTAAATTATTTAAATCATTATATAGGATTTTCATATACGTACGAAGCATATCGAACCTAAGGTAAGGGATAATTTTGCAATCTCATTTTTATCTGAGATTGCTTATACGTAAGTATTTACCAGGGTTATATTTTTCATCAATGTACATAAAATGTTTTTCATAAAGTGTTTAATATTATTACATGTATTTTTAGAGTCATTTTTACCCTTCTTTGACTTTTACTTTGTGTTATGGATGGAATCTTTCTTTTGTTTACCATACGTGGTACTTTTTGACTTTTCCATTAAAAGTACGAGGAGAGTGTTTTTTTTAACTTATACGGCATGAACGGATATTTACGGTATCATAACACATTATTTTCATGAAGCTTACTCTAAAATATTTAATGACTATTTTCAACAAAATCCTTTTCTTTTAAAATTTCATGGCATTTTGTAAAAAGAAAATGATTTTGAAAAAGAAAGGATATTTTCCTCAAGAATTCATTTCAAGTGTTTTATCAAAACCATTTTACATATAAGATGGAATTATTTTATATGTGTATTTCTCAAGTATAATGTCTCTATGATTTAAATGGTTTCACTTTTATTATGATGAAATGATATCCATTTTTTTATATGGATTATGTTATGATGGGATGATGTTTATGAAACCCATTGTATTCTTTGGATAATGATGAATGATTTATGTTCATGTTGTGGCACACATAAGAATGATTTCATTATGAGATTGGTGAGACCTATATCTCCCTCCAATGCATTGGGTAATGATTTATATCTCATGATATAGACATGGCTGGAACGGTAAGTTAATCTGGTTCAGTGTTACAGGACTGGAACAAGGAGTGAACTCGATTCAGAAAGAGACTTTGTCCACTAAGATGGTCTTGGCAGCAATGTCTTGGCTACTATGGAAATAATATCATGTGATTAATGGTTTTCCACAATTAAATGTTTTATTCCCATGCTATTTTATCATGATTGATGTTCCTTTATGATATATGCCTTGCGTACTTCCAAGATTAATGTCTTTGCTCAAAATTTTGATGTTTAGATTTTATGTTCAAGTTTTTGCATTCAAATTTTTATGGATTGTTTTATGTTCTCTATGTTTACCCTTACTGAGAATTTGAGCTCACCCTTTTTATGTTTTCTTTTCCACAGGATATAAATAAAGGTTTTAGGTAAGAAAACAAAAGGGTAATATCTTTATGGGAGATGTTGAAGATCTTTCACCATGATTAGAAGATTATTTTTCCAAGTTTCCAAAGACACTAAACTATTACTATCCTTGTGTGTTTGTTTTTGTTATATATTAAGTATTCCGCAAAAGTAATGTAATTTCTATGTACATCAAGATTTGGGTCTCTACAGTTGGTATCAGAGGAAAAGTTTAGTTAACCTTTGGAAACTAGGATGTGAAAACTTTAGTGAGATTCCTTGAGATATTTCTAAGGTAAGTCTAGGGATGTCTCTATGGTTAAGTATAAGTATAGGTTATAGTCCTAGAATTACGGTAAGGATATTATAATTAAACCTAAGATGTTATATATTGAAGGTACTCCCCCTTTATTATGTTGTTTTCCTAGCATGATTTTTTCCTATTACACTATTCTTTTTGGGTTTTAGACGATGGTTGGAACCCGAAGGAACCGTGTTGATCAATGTAATGGGAAATGCAATGATTGTCCTCCTGAACAAACCAATGTTATGGAAGATGTAGTGAAAAATCTTATTGTTATACTTACGCAAGCTATGAATCATTCTGGACTTTCGAATGTGCAGAGAAGGGAACAATATTCTATTGAGTCCTTCATGAGGCAATGTCCACCTTCTTTAAGTGGGTCTTCTAATCCACTTGTTGTTGAACAATGGATCAGTACCATTGAAAATATATTTTCCATACTTCGATGTTCAAAACATGAAAAATTCATTCTATTTGTTTACCGTTTAGATGGTGAAGCAGACCAGTGGTGGACTCTAATTAAGAATACAAGGCCCCAAGGTGAAATTGACTCCATGGAATGGGATGAGTTCAAGAACTTATTTTTCAATAAGTGCTTCCCTCTTATTCTTCGAACAAATATGGAAAATGAGTTCCTTGAGATTAAGCAAAATGATTATGAATCTGTTGGTATATACGAAGCAAATTTTACAAGGCTTGAAAGGTATGCATCTGGCTTTATTATCCAACCTGAAAGTAAATTTGATCGATTCTTCAGTGGCTTAAAACCAAGTCTTCGAAGGGAATTAGCTATAAGAGACTTTAGTAGTTATGCAGAAATTTTGCGTTGTGCTATCAAGGTAGAAATGGAAGTTGGTGTTACATATCCATCTCATGGTTTTGACAAGAAACGAAAGATGAAGTTCAAGGAGAAATCTCAGAATAATTGTGAAAAGAAGATGAATGTTTCTTTATGATCAAAGTGTGGAAAGAAGCATGGTGGAGATTGCCTAAAAGGGACTAGAAAATGTTTTAAGTGTGGAAAAGAAGGTCATCGAGCAGTTGAGTATCGAAGTAATGGGAAAAAGGTAGCTAATGATGTGAATAGAGAAAAGACTACAGAGAACGCTCCACCAACACTTCAATGCTTCAAGTCCAAGGAAATGGGGCATTATGTTAATCAATGACCCAATCTAAGGGTTAATGATGATCGACATGAGCAACCACTTAAGGCAAAGGACAAAGGGAAGTCCCATGTGATCACTATTGGCGATGTTGAATATTACAATGATGTGGTGGAATGATTAAGTTTTTATGTAATGGGATTCCAAAATAATGTTGTATATTGTATCATGGAATATTGGAATATTTATGTATTGGTATATTGTGGTTTTCAATAATTTTATGGTATCGGTAACCATGGAAAGTGATTGAGATGTTTTTGGAAAGAAGATGATATGAGCATAATGAAGGGATAAGGAGAAAATGAAATGTTTGACAATATTCATGAGCTCATGACTGATATAAGGACAAAGTTATATCATGGTTTGAGTATATAGAATTTTTGGATTTTGGTATGTGGAAAGAGTTAACTTTTGACAGCATTCATGTTTTCACTAAGGTTCAATGGGTATTTATTTTTCAAGAGAATACAAGATTAAGGTATTCACATGTTTAGAATGAGATCAACAAGATATATCTAGTGATATATGAGGGATAAATGATGGTATTCATGTGCTTATTATGTGACCTTTTTAGTAATCGTTCTCTTTATACTATGAGTTTATTTTGGATAAGCCTAAAGATTGGAATGGATTATGTTGAACATAAGTTAGTATTGTTTAAGGCTAGAATTTTTTTCGATATTATTGATAGAATGTTATAATAGTGTATTTTAAGAAAAGGGACAACCTACAGAACGGGCGACAACCCGTCACGTCGAACGAGGATGTGGGAATCGAACCCACAACCGAAGTGTGACAGACCTTTATCACATTCCACTGGCCTACAGGAAGTCCTTGGTTAGTAGGAACTAGTTTTATTTTGTTAAGTGGTATGATAGATGAAGTATAAGTCAATTTTTGGAATCATATACGATTAATCTTAGCATAGATGGACTTATGTATATTTAATAAATTGTGCTAAACTTTTTACGATAGAAACAGATGGAATGACCTATCATTCTATCGCATGATCTGCTAACACTTCACGAATGAAAAATTCAACTTCATTTCTTTAAGAGATGAAGTTGAAATTGTTCAAGGCATGAACAACGGTGAGATTGTACCAAAATCAAGTAAGTATTAAACAATTTTTCAACATTAGGGAAATAATCTTGAGAACTAAAATTTTTTCCCTAGTGTCATTATATCTGATGAATCAGATGGTACCTTATATCATCACAAATTTATGGCTTTTTGATTGTTTGTTTTTTCATAACCATGTCCTCTACCACTCTCCATCAAAACTTGATGGTTAGATTTTTCTTCCATATCCATATTTCCACCTATGTTCTCCTATATGGAAACCTAGTGATAAGTTAATTTGGGTAATCGTTATGTTTCATACTTCACTTTTTAAAATTAAGTTTTAGTATTCCTTTTTATGATGTGGGTTTTATGAAAGAAACTTTCAAGTAGTAAACCATTTACAACCCCGACGAATTTCAAGGGCGAAATTCATTTTAAGGGGGGTAGAATGTAACAACCCAAGATTTTATGAGAATTATTCTTTTTAATTTCATTGATGTCTTGTGTTGTACGCTACACCAAATTTATATTTTCCTATACGCAACACCGTATTAGCTTGCAGTATACGCAACACTATTCTTGGCTCGTGTTACACACAATTTCAAGTTCGTTTTGTAGAAATTATTTTACGCAACATTAAGTATAGATTTTGTTTAATGTATAAATGAAATAAGTTTTTATTATGTTATATGCAACAACAAATAGAGCTTGAACTACACACAACCTTGACTTGTCCCGCGTTACACGCAATCGCGACCTTCCTCGATAGCGTGTGTAGTACGCAATACCGGGTTTCACTAAACAACGATATATTGTTATAATATTATTATGGACTATCCATTATGAATATTATTAACTATATGTTGAATTTTATAACATTATTATTCATCTTACCCATTTTCTATAACATCGTATGAGAACAAAATAAATTTTTCGGGTAAAATAAGTATTTTAAAAAAAATGCAGTTTTGCCGCCTTTTAATGGAGCACCCACATTAAATCTAGTTTTGACAAGTTTATAAGTTCAATTTAACAAAATAAAATTATTATTTGTAATTATCATATAAAAATTTACTTTGGATAAATTTTTCATATTATTCTGATAACTTTCATATTTTAATGAATAGTAAAAACACGATATATTTTAATTAAAAATAACTTTTTTCATCGTAATAATTTATATGGTTAAATTATAATATTTAATGGTTTTAAAGTATAAATAGAATATATTTTTACCATTTAATATAATTTATGTCATTATCATTTATTTTACATTGAATTCATAGGTAAAATCATTTCAATCTTTTGCAATGTTTTAATTTTTAAAACTCATTTTCTTAACAACGGGATTAATTTTAAATTAATTTCTGCAACTTATCTGATTTGAATTTGGAAAAATGGATTCCATATTTGTAATCAGTAGGTCCAAATTATGTTAATAATCTACTTTTTATTTTTAATCATTATGAATAGTAACTATGGTAAATTTTATTTACCATAGTTAAAGGTAAATCAGGTAATTAAGGGTAAATATAATAGTATAAAATTACCCTAACACTTGTCCTAATATAATTAGATGATTATATTTTACCATAAATCATACTTGGGTCGAAATGGAATCTAATGTAACCCACTTGTATTTGATTAAGACCTTTTATTTATTTTATTTAAAGGAAAGTGAAATGTCTCACTCAAACTTTAATAATTAGATTATTTTTAATATATGGTTATACATAATATAAATTCGATTATAAATACTCATTTGAAAGATAAAATGTTTTTATTTACCCTGGTAATTTATTTTTATTTTTTAAGAAATATTTAATTACCTTAATAGCTTATAAATTAATGATGAAGAAATTATTTATTTAGTGAAAAAACAATAATATAGTTTTTATTAAAATAACAATACCTATCAAAAGGACCAGAAACTTGACCAAAAATTATTGGTCGGGTATATATATACCCTAATCATCCAAGGGTAGATTTTTGCACCATTTGGAGCCTTATAAAACTGATTAGTACATTTATATTATTTTATTTTAAATGATGTCAAATATGTCACCTTCATAATTTAATAAATATAACAACTTAAATGTTGCGATTTTAAGATGATAAATTCTAGTAAAAATATAATTATGAAATTTATTATATTTATATTCATCATAGTATTTTATTTTTAATTTTTATGCAAAATATAAGTATATTAAATAATTATACAAAAATGTTGTAGTAATTATTTTATTAAGAGATATACCAAATAAATGGTTTTAAAAATATTAAACTAAATAATATATGAACAAATTAATGTGCCCCATGAATTTTTTTTATGAATATGATATGTTAGGGATCTATTATATATTTTTGTTCGAACATATCTTTTTTCTGGTTTTTATTTAAATTCAAATAATGAATAGTGTCAAAATTGACACTATTGATATTTTATAAAAATACCATATTATTAAATTATTTAAAAATCACAAAAAAATTTAAAAATCACAAATAGAAAATTATATGGTCTAAAATATTGTAAAGTATCCAATTATTGGAAATTAACAACATTTAAGTATGTATTTATAACAATTTAGAATTTATAATTTTATTACCACAAATAAAATTAAATTGATTAAATAATGATAAATCAAGTTGATAAGGTTTAAAATAAACTTAAAACATGTCTAAATTTTATTGGTTGATGAGATTACAACCCTATATCATCTTATATTCTAATTAATTCATTTTTTGAGGTTTTTAAGTGGGGTTTCATTTTATTATTAATTAATATTTTTAAGGTCTCCAAATGTGCCCCTCTCCTCTCCTATATAAGGGTACCTCCTTCCCTCTCCTCTTCACACACATTTGAGTCTTCAATATCGGTCAAACCCTGCCCATTTAACTTATCCACTTCCATATAAACCTACTAGAGGTCCTGGTCTTCTTTAAAGACCAACTTTAGTGCCCTAAGAGGAGGATAAGAGGAGCCGCGTCAAAGAAGAGGTAATCTCTTCTACCGATTCTTTCACGTTTCTTTCTTCTTAAACTTATTCTTCTTCAGTTGTTTCATTATAAATTAATAAAATCAGTATCACTAATATACTGATATGTTATTATAAATATTAAACAACCCCATTTCACCTTCTATCCATCCTATGGAAAATGAAATCATCGGGCGTGCGTACGTAAGGAATACCGTCTCCACGCCGTGGTGTAATCTGTTTTCCCACCACCACCTTACTTGTATGGGTATAATGGTGTAAATAATAACTATATATGGTTATTATAACATAATACTAATTCTGAAATATTATATCATCCACTCCAATTCCATTCAATAATTATGGGAACGATATCATCGCTCGTGCGTACGTACGGATTACCGTCTCCACGACGAGATGAGATTCATTCTCCATGATAACCATTCAAGAATGATTATAAAGTATATATAATGAATAATAATGAAATATATTACATAATTAATCTAATGAATTTATGTATACATATATATATATTTCATCTACTTACTTCCATTCAAGTCAATAAGGAAAGGAAAACAACGTTCATGCGTACGTATGACCTACCGTCTCCATGAACGGTGTATTTCATTTCATTTATCTATCTATTATGTATATATATATATACTTAATGTATATGATATATAAATCATGATTTACATTTTGGAAGTAAGTAAATCATGATATAAGTAATAATAATATCAAGAACAACAAATCCAAACACGTATGATAAATAAAACGATTTTACCCAAAACACTGCTTTAACATGGAATTTACAAAAAAAAGGGTAATATAAAGTCATAAGTGAACCATATATGATATCATAACAATAAATATGATTCTTTAATAAGTCAATGACATTATTTAAATCATTATACATGAGGTTCAGATACGTACGAAGCATATCGGACCTAAGGTAAGGGATAATTTTGCAATCTCATTTTTATCCAAGATTGCTTATACGTAAGTATTTACTGGGGTTATATTTTTCATAAATGTCCATAAAATGTTTTTCATAAAGTGTTTAATATTTTTCCATGTATGTTTAAAGTCATTTTTACCCTTCTTTGAATTTTACTTTGTGTTATAGATGGAATCTTTCTTTTGTTTACCATACGTGGTACTTTTTGACTTTTCCATTAAAAGTACGAGGAGAATGTTTTTTTAAATTATACAGCATGAACGGATTTTTATGGTTTCATAACACCTTATTTTCATGAATCTTAATCTACAATATTTCATGACTATTTTCAATAAAATCATTTTCTTTTAAAATTTCATGGCATTTTGTAAAAAGAAAATGATTTTGAAGAAGAAAGGATGTTTTCCTCAAGAATTCATTTCAAGTGTTTTATCAAAACCATTTTTCATATTAGATGGAATTATTTAGTATGTGAATGTTTCAAGTATAATTTCTCTATGATTTAAATGGTTTAACTTTTCTTATGATGAAATGATATTCATTTTTTTATATGGATTATGTTATGATGGGATGATGTTTATGAAACCCATTTTATTCTTTGGGTAATGATGAATGATTTATGTTCATGTTGTGGTACACGTAAGAATGGTTTCATTATGATATGGTGGGACCTATATATCCCTATAATGAATTGGGTAAAGATTTATATCTCATGAGATAGACATAGCTGGAATGGTAAGTTAATCTGGTTCAGTGTTACAGGACTGGAAAGAGGAGTGAACTCGATTCAGAAAGAGACTTTGTCCACTAAGATGGTCTTGGAAGCAATTCCTTGGATACTATGGAAATAATATCATGTGATTAATGGTTTTCCATAATTAAATGTTTTATTCCCATGCTATTTTATCATGATTGATGTTCCTTTATGATATATGTCTTACGTACTTCCAAGATTTAGGTCTTTGGTCAAGATTTTGATGTTTAGATTTTATGTTCAAGTTTTTGCATTCAAATGTTTATGGATTGTTTTATGTTCTCTATGTTTAACCTTAATGAGAATTTGATCTCACCCTTTTTATGTTTTATTTTCCCCAGGATATAAAGAAAGGTTTTAGGTAAGAAAACAAAAGAGGAAGATCTTTATGGGAGATGTTGAAGATCTTTCACCATGATTAGAAGATTATTTTTCTGAGTTTCCAAAGACACTAAAATATTACGGTCCTTGTGTGTTTGTTTTTGTTATGTATTAAGTATTCCACAAAAGTAATGTAATTTCTATGTGAGTCAAGCTTTGGGTCTCTACAGTTGGTATCAGAGTAAAGGTTTAGTTAACCTTTGGAAACTAGGATGTGAAAACTTTAGTGAGATCCCTTGAGATATTTATAAGGTATGTCTAGGGATGTCTCTACGGTTAAGTATAAGTATAGGTTATAGTCCTAGAATTACGGTAACAATATTATAATTAAACCTAAGATGTTATATATTGAAGGTAATCCCCCTTTATTATGTTGTTTCCCTAGCATGATTTTTTCCTCTTACGCTATTCTTTTTGGGTTTTAAACGATGGCTAGAACCCGAAGGAACCTTGTTGATCAATGTAATGGGAAATGCAATGATTGTCCTCCTGAAAAAACCAATTTTATGGGAGATGGAGTGCAAAATCTTATTGTTATACTTACACAAGCTATGAATCATTCTGGACTTCCGAATGAGTAGAGAGGGGAACAATATTCTATTGAGTCCTTCATGAGGCAATGTTCAACTTCTTTCAGTGGGTCTTCTAATCCACTTGTTACTGAACAATGGATCAGTACCATTGAAAAGATATTTTCCATACTTCGATGTTCAGAACATGAAAAAGTCATTCTGGCTGTTTACCGTTTAGATGATGAAGCAGACCAGTGGTGGACTCTAATTAAGAATACAAGGCCCCAAGGTGAAATTGACTCCATGGAATGGGATGAGTTCAAGAACTTATTTTTCAATAAGTACTTCCCTCATATTCTTCGAACAAAGATGGAAAAGGAGTTCCTTGAGCTTAAGCAAAAGGATGATGAATCTGTTGGTATATATGAAGCAAATTTTACAAGTCTTGCAAGGTATGCATCTGGCTTTATCATCCAACATGAAAGTAAAGTTGATTGATTCTTCAGTGGCTTAAAACCAAGTCTTTTAAGGGCATTAGCTATAAGAGACTTCAGTATCTATGAAGAAATTGTGCGTTGTGCTATCAAGGTAGAAATGGAAGTTGGTGTTACAAATCCATCTCATGGTTTTGACAAGAAATGAAAGATGGAGTTCAAGGAGAAATCTCAGAATAATGGTGAAAAGAAGATGAATGTTTCTTTATGCTCAAAGTGTGGAAAAAATCATGGTGGAGATTTCCTAAAAGGTACTAGAAAATGTTTTAAGTGTGGAAAAGAAGGTCATCGGGCAGTTGAGTGTCGAAGTAATGGGAAAAAGGTAGCTAATGATGTGAATAGATAAAAGACTACAGAGAACGCTCCACCAACACTTCAATGCTTCAAGTGCAAGGAAATGGGGCATTATGCTAATCAATGCCCCAATACAAGGGTTAATGATGATCGACATGAGCAACCACTTAAGGAAAAGGACAAAGGGAAGTCGCATGCGATCACTATTGGTGATGTTGAATATGACAAAGATGTGGTGGAATTATTAAATGTTTATGTAATGTGATTCCAAAATAATGTTGTATATAGTATCACGTAATATTGGAATATTTATGTATTGGTCTATTGTGGTTTTCAATAATTTTATGGTACCATTAACCATGGAAAGTGATTGAGATATTTTTGGAAAGAAGATGATATGCGCATAATTAATGGATAAGGAGAAAATGAAATGTTTGACAGTATTCATGAGCTCATGACTGATATAAGGACAAAGTTATATCATGGTTTGAGTATATAGAATTTTTGATTTTGGTATGTGGAAAGAGTTAACTTTTGACAGCATTCATGTTTTCACTAAGGTTTAATGGGTATTAATTTTTCAAGAGAATACAAGATTAAGGTATTCACATGTTTGGAATGCGATCAACAAGATATATTTTTTGATATATGAGGGATAAATGATGGTATTCACGTGCTTGTTATATGACCTTTTTAGTAATCGTTCTCTTTATACTATGAGTTTGGAAAGAAGTATTTTGGATAAGCCTAAAGATTGTAATGGATTATATTGAACATAAGTTAGTATTGTTTAAGGCTAGATTTTTTTTCGATATTATTGATAGAATGTTATAATAGTGTAGTTTAAGAAAAGGGAAAACCTGTAGAACTGGCGACAACCCATCGCGTCGGATGAGGATGTGGGAATCGAACCCACAACCGAAGTGTGACAGACCTTTATCACCTACCACTGGACTACAGGAAGTCCCTGGTTAGTAGAAACTAGTTTTATTTTATTAAGTGGTATGATAGATGGAGTATAAGTCCATTTTTGGAATTATATACGATTAATCTCAGCATAGATGGACTTATGTATATTTAATAAATTGTGCTAAACTTTTTGCGATAGAAACAGATGGAATGACCTATCATTCTATCGCATGATCTTCTAACACTTCACAAATGACAAATTCAACTTCATTTCTTTAAGAGATGAAGTGGAAATTGTTCAAGGTACGGACAATGGTGAGATTGTACCGAAATCAAGTAAGTATTAAACAATTTTTCAATATTAGGAAAATGATCTTGAGAACTAAAAACGTTGTCCTAGTGTCCTAATATCCGATAAATTAGATGGTGCCTTAAATCATCACAAATTTATGGCTTTGTGATTGTTGGCTTTTTCATAGCCATGTCCTCTACCACTCTCCATCAGAACTTGATGGTTAGATTTTTCTTTCATATCCATATTTCCACCTATGTTCTCCTATGTGGAAACCCAGTGATGAGTTAATTTGGGTAACCGTTATGTTTCATACTTCACTTTTTAAAATTAAGTTTTAGTATTCCTTTTTACGATGTGGGTTTTATGAAAGAAACTTTCAAGTAGTAAACCATTTACAACCCCAACGAATTTCGAGGGAGAAATTCATTTTAAGGGGGGTAGAATGTAACAACCCGAGATTTTATGATAATTATTATTTTTAATTTCATTGATGTCTTGTGTTGTACGCTACACCAAATTTATCTTGTGCTATACGCAACACCGTATTAGCTTACAGTATATGTAACATTATTCTTGGCTCGTGTTACACACAATTTCAAGTTCGTTTTGTATAAATTATCCTACGCAACATTAAGTATAGATTTTGTTAATGTATAAATGAAATAAGTTTTTATTATGTTATACGCAACAACAAATGGAGCTTTCACTACACGCAACCTTGACTTGTCTTGCGTTACAAGCAATTGCGACCTTCCTCGATAGCGTGTGTAGTACGCAATACCGGGTTTCACTAAACAACGATATATTGTTATAATATTATTATGGACTAGACATTATGAATATTATTAACTACATTTTGAATTTTATAACATTATTATTCATCTTACACATTTTCTAGAACATCATATGAGAACAAAATAATTTTTTCGGGTAAAATAAGTATTTTTTTAAAAATGCAGTTTTGCCGCCTTTTGATGGCGCACCCACTTTAAATATAGTTTTTGACGGGTTTATAAGTTCAATTTGACAAAATAAAATTCTTCTTTGGAATCAGGATATAAAAATTTACTTTGGATAAATTTTTCATATTATTCTGATAACTTTCATATTTTAATGAATAGTAAAAACACGCTATATTTTAATTAAAAACAAATTTTTTCATCGTAATAAATTATATGGTTAAATTATAATATTTAATGGTTTTAAGGTATAAATAGAATATATTTTTACCATTTAATATAATTTATGTTATTATCATTGATTTTAGATTGAATTCATAGGTGAAATCATTTCAATCTTTTGCAATATTTTAACTTTTAAAACTCGTTTTCTTAACAACGGTATTAATTTTAAATTAATTTCTGCAACTTCTGTGATTTGAATTTGGAAAAATGGATTCCATATTTGGAATTAGTAGGTTCAAATTATGTTAATAAGCTACTTTTTATTTTCAGTCATTATGAATAGTAACTACGGTAAATTTTATTTACCATAGTTAAAGGTTAATCGGGTAATTAAGGGTAAATATAATAGTATAAAATTACCCTAACACTTGTCCTAATATAATTGGATGATTATATTTTACCATAAATCATACTTGGGTTGAAATGGAATCTAATGTAACCCACTTGTATTTGATTAAGACCTTTTATTTATTTTATTTAAAGGAAAGTGTAATGTCTCACTCAAACTTTAATAATTAGATTATTTTTAATATAAGATTATATAGAATATAAATTAGATTATAAATTCTAATTTTAAATATAAAAAGTTTTTATTTACCATGGTAATTTATTTGTAATTTTTAAGAAATATTTAATTACCTTAATAACTTATACATTAATGATGAAGAAATTATTTATTTAGTGAAAAATCAATAATATAGTTTTTATTAAAATAACAATAGCTATCAAAAGGACCATAAACTTGACCAAACATTATTGGTCGAGTATATCTATACCCTAAGCATCCAAGGGTATGTTTTTGGACCATTTGTAGCCTTATAAAACCAATTATGACATTTATATTATTTTATTTTAAATGATGCCAAAGATGTCACCTTCATAATTTAATAAATATAACAATTTAAATTTTGTGATTTTAAGATGATAAATTCTAGTAAAAATATTATTATGAAAGGTATTATATTTATCTTCATCATAGGATTTTATTTTTAATTTTTATTCAACAAATAAGTATATTAAATAATTATACAAAAATGTTGTAGTAATTATTTTATTAAGAGATATATCAAATAAATGGTTTCAAAAATATTAAAATAAATAATGTATGAAAAAATTAATGTGACCCATGAATTTTTTTTATGAATATGACATTTTAGAGATATATTATATTTTTTTTTTCGAACATATCTTCTGTGTGGTTTTTATTTAAATTCGAATAATGAATAGTGTCAAAATTGACACTATTGATATTTTATAAAAATAACATATTATTAAATTATTTAAAAATCACAAAAATATCTAAAAACTACAAATAGAAAATTATATGGTCGAAACGGTTATAAATTATCCAATTATGGGAAATTTAAAACATTTAAGTATGTATTTATAACAATTTAGAATTTAGAATTTTATTACCACAAATAAAATTAAATTGATTTAATAATGATAAATAAAGTTGATAAAGTTTAAAATAAACTTAAAACATGTCTAAATTTTATTGGTTGGTGATATTACAACCCTATATCATCTTATATTCCAATTGAGTCATTTTTGAGGGGTTGTAAGTGGTGTTTCATTTTATTATTAATTAATATTTTTGAGGTTTCCAAAAGTGCCCATCTCCTCTCCTATATAAGGGAACCTCCTTCCCTCTCCTCTTCACACACATTTGAGCCTTCAAGATTAGAAAAACCCTACCCATTTCACTTATCCACTTCCATAGAAACCTACTAGAGGTCCTGGTATTCTTTAAAGACCAACTGTAGTGCCCTGAGAGGAGGATAAGAGGAGTCGCGTCGAAGAAGAGGTAATCTCTTCTACCGATTCTTTCATGTTTCTTTCTTCTTCAACTTCTTATTATTTAGTTGTTTCATTATAAAGTAATAACATAAGCATAACTAATATACTGATATGTTATTATAAATATGAAACAACCTCATTTTACCTTCTATCCGTCCTATGGAAAATGAAATCACCACGCGTGCGTACGGAAGGAATATCGTCTCCACGCCGTGGTGTAATCTGTTTTTCCACCACCACCTTACTTGGATGGGTATAATGGTGTAAAGAATAACTATATATGGATATTATAACATCATACTAATTATGAAATATTATATCATCCACTCCAATTCCATTCAATAATTATGGGAATGATATCATCGCTTGTGCGTACGTACGGATTACCGTCTCCACAACGTGATGAGATTCATTCTCCATGATAACCATTCAAGAATGATTATAAAGTATATATAATGAATAATAATGAAATATATTACATAATGAATCTAATTTATTTATGTATACATATATATATATATATGTCATCTACTTACTTCCATTCAAGTCAATAAGGAAAGAAAAACAGCGTCCATGCGTACGTATGGCCTACCGTCTCCATGAACGATGTATTTCATTTAATTTATCTATCTATTATCTATATATATATATATACTGAATATATATGATATATAAATCATTATTTACATTCTGGAAGTAAGTAAATCATGATATAAGTAATAATAATATCAAGAACAACAAGTTCAAACACGTACGATAAATAAAACGATTTTACTCAAAACGCTGCTTTAACATGGAATTTACAAAAGAACGGGTAATATAAAGTCATAAGTGAACCCTATATGATATCAGAACAATAAATATGATTCTTTAATAAGTCAATGAAATTATTTAAATCATTATATAGGAGGTTCGGATACGTACGAAGCATATCGGACCTAAGGTAAGGGATAATTTTGCAATCTCATTTTTATCCGAGATTGTTTATACGTAAGTATTTACTGGGGTTATATTTTTTATAAATGTCCATAAAATGTTTTTTATAAAGTGTTTAATATTCTTCCATGTATGTTTAAAGTCATTTTTACCCTTCTTTGACTTTTACTTTGTGTTATAGATGCAATCTTTCTTTTGTTTACCATACGTGGTACTTTTTGACTTTTCCGTTAAAAGTACGAGGAGAATGTTTTTTTTAACTTATACGGCATGAACGGATTTTTACAGTTTCATAACACCTTATTTTCATGAAGCTTACTCTACAATATTTCATGACTATTTTCAACAAAATCCTTTTCTTTTAAAATTGCATGGCATTTTGTAAAAAGAAAATGATTTTGAAGAAGAATGGATATTTTCCTCAAGAATTCATTTCAAGTGTTTTATCAAAACCATTTTCCATATAAGATAGTATTATTTCATATATGTATGTTTCAAGTATAATGTCTCTATGATTTAAATGGTTTCACTTTTCTTATGATGAAATGATATCCATTTTTTTATATGGATTATATTATGATGGGATGATGTTTATGAAACCCATTTTATTCTTTGGGTAATGATGAATGATTTATGTTCATGTTGTGGTACACGTAATAATGATTTCATTATGAGATGGGTGGGACCTATATCTCCCTCCAATGCATTGGGTAAAGATTTATATCTCATGAGATAGACATGGATGGAACGGTAAGTTAATCTGGTTCAGTGTTACAGGACTGGAATGAGGAGTGAACTCGATTCAGAAAGGGACTTTGTCCACTAAGATGGTCTTGGAAACAATGTCTTGGATACTATGGAAATAATATCATGTTCTTAATGGTTTTCCACAATTATATTTTTTATTCCCATGCTATTTTATCATGATTAATGTTCATTTATGATATATGCCTTACGTACTTCCAAGATTTATGTCTTTGCTCAAGATTTTGATGTTTAGATTTTATGTTCAAATTTTTGAATTCAAATGTTTATGGATTGTTTTATGTTCTCTATGTCTACCCTTACTGAGCATTTGATCTCACCCTTTTTATGTTTTCTTTTCCCCAGGATATAAAAAAATATTTTAGGTAAGAAAACAAAAGGGGAAGATCTTTATGGGAGATGTTGAAGATCTTTCACCATGATTAGAAGATTATTTTTCCGAGTTTCCAAAGACACTAAACTACTACGGTCCTTTTGTGTTTGTTTTTGTTATGTATTAAGTATTCCTCAAAAGTAATGTAATTTCTATGTACTTCAAGTTTGGGGTCTCTACATAACCGCCATTGGATGATAGTCAAGACTGTCCTTAAGTATATGAGGCATTCCATGGATATGTTCCTGGTTTATAGAGGAGATGAGGAACTAGTTATCATAGGATATGCAGATGCTGGTTTTCAAATTGATCGAGATGACATGAAGTCACACACGAGATAAATCTTTACTTTGAATAGAGGTGTTGTGAGTTGGAAGAGCTTAAAGAGGGACGTGGTCACAGATTCTACAGTAGTGTTAGAGTATATTACAGCTTATAAGGCAACTAAAGAAGTAGCTTGGATACACAATTTTTTCTGAGAGCTTAATGTGGTACCTAATAGTAAAGATCTCGTCGCACTCTATTGTGATAATATTGCAGTAGTGCCTCTCGCAAAAGAGTCAATGTCACATCAAAGAATGAAACACATACTTCATAAGTATCATCTCTTGAAGGATTTTTCTCAAAGAGGTGAGGTTGAAGTGAGCATTATTTCCATAGAAGACAATGTGGCAGACCCCTTGACTAAAGCCTTGACTCTTCATAAACATGATTATCATGTGAGGTCTAGCAGACTTAAATTCATGGATATTTGGCTCTAGTCCAAGTGAGATTTTGTTAGATTTGGTGTCCTAGAACCAACTATTTGTATTTTGATTACATGAATATTTGATGTATTAAATATTAAATTAAACATTTTACTATATATTTTCCATTGTTCTGCATGACTTTAATGTAATAATGTCCTAGAGTATTTGTCGCATTGATAAGGTCATCGTAGTTCCCCACTATGATGAAAAACTTGAAGTGCTATGAAAATATTCTTAATATAGTTCTGTGGTTAGATAATATACTATGATGGGACACATAGTATATTGACTATCAGGTACGAGTACTTGTAAGTATATGAGACTTCTTCTCATAAAGTTCACACTTGGTAATCTCCAAGATGAGAGATTATGAGAATAGACTCACCGGTAGGAATTCTATATGTTTTGGTGTTATCAAATATTCTCATCTGTGAGTGTGTGTAATGGTGCTTAGACTTTAAGATTATCATTAATGCATGCCATGACTTGCACACTTAGATTTTATGATGAAAACAGTCACGTCATATGTTGGTAGGAACTAGGATATGTTGGGTGCATCATGAATGACATGTTATTAATGGATAAGTCAAAGAATGAATTGTCCCTTCCATCTTTATGGAAGTTGATATATCAACCCTTTTATTGAAATAGAAATGTCTCCCTAAATTCCATGGTCATGGTGTAACGATGAGTTTATTTCAGATAGTTAAAGAATAATGTATCGAGCATATAGGTTGATGAAACATTCATGAAACCTGCTTGATAAGATATTGTGATAAAAGGATTATATTACATGGTGAGTGTTTGTATGTGGTTGTCATCATTGCGAATTTAAGTTTTTTCTCTTGGGTGTCTTGACCCATTAAAAGACAGTAATCTTGGACTTCAGGAAAGCTCACCTAATGCCAATGAGAAATAATCCTAGGGGGTCACACACTAAGTATTTATGTTGGTCTCAATTAAATTCTATTTGAATTTAGTTAATGGAATAAATATTATTCTCAAGACCGAGGAATAATTTTATTCAAGTTATATTGATCACGTAAATTAAATAAACATTTATTCACCAGATTGTGAATAAAATTTATTTATTTATTTTATTAAATATTTAACAAATATTTATTTACTGGTTTGTGAATAAAATATTTATTCAAGAGAATAAAATATTCGGGTGTTCAATAAATGTAAGAGGAGTTTGAATGGACCAAGACTGTGTCCAGTGATAAAATAATTATTTACAAGCCGGTAAATATTATTTATCTATTTAGCACAAGCTGACATACCACAAAATAATAATATTATTATTATTATGTGGAATGGGATTTTATTAATGTTTATAATTATATTTAATGGTTTTTATGCAATTAAATTTTGTAATTGAAATCCCAGCTCTATAAATAGTCAGTTGTATCTATTATGTAAAGCATTTGAAACCAATTCCAAGTTTTGGAATAAATAATTGTTATGCACAATGAATTCTCTCTCAAATCCTCCTCCTCTCTCCATCTCAAGAATAAGAAACCCGATAGATAATTTCTTTAAGACCGAAGAACGAGTGATCAAGAATGAATAACGTAAGACATTCAATTCGTCACGCTAGCATCCAGAGAATATGTGGTATTGCTCGGAGACCATTGGAGTATGTGTGGATCACTGTTAGATGGATTCTACCCTTGGATCCGCACAAGCACAATGAAGGCAATCCGGAAGGGTTGTTTTGGATGATCAAAAATCATCAACGAAGAAAATTCATAAGCCCGAGTATTTATTTATTCATATATTAAATAAATTAATTATAAATTTGACATGAAAAATCATCGCTCTTGGTTTTGGGCAATGATTATTAAAAGAAATTTTAATATATTGTCTTCCACCGCAACGCTTCCCCTGCACCTGAAACCAACAAAAACAAGTTAGCACTCTATTATGTTGTATCCAACAATGTTAGGCATAAAATAGATCAAAACATAATTCACTTTCCACTATATTTTACATGACATAATTTTATCCTACAACAATAGATTATAACAATATATAAAACATACTACAAAAAAAAATTACATCAATATGTGCCTAAAATTAATACCATGAATAATGGATCAAATATGTGTATAGTCACTATACTGGAAGATATATGATCATCGATAAGAGTTCTTGCAATCGTGGTCACAATCTACGATTTCAACATTGTCATTCATATGTTACTGATTAGTTATGATAAAACAGTTTATTATAAAGGAAGCATGTACAAACCCTGTTGTTGACCCATTCCATAGGGCCCAAACAACAATACTTCTATTCTATAAGATAGTAATTATACATTTCAACAAAAATTATACATTCAAACCACCATCCATAACTGTATAAAATATATTTCAATAAACTTCTATTCTTCAAAATATAAATATGATAAGAGCCTACTACTCTTTGCTACCATGATGTCTTCCCAAGTTGCACAACTCATAAACCCTCCTTCTAAGTTTGGCTTGGCCTTTGAGAGGTTGTTTAACATAGGGTGACCATTTTGTTCATTCATCTTTCACTGTGAGCTCCTCAAAGTTGTGCCCACAGATGGGTCTCTCAATCTTGGTTCAAAGACAACTTTATCCATTTTCTCTTTAGCTTCCTCGGTGACTTCCACTGCTTCCCCCTCTTCTTCATCACCTTCATCACCTACCTCCAACACATTTTCCTCATTTTCATCTTCCCCCACCTCCTAGATTTCATCTATCTCCTCATTTTCCTCTTCAATGTCCTCTGAATGCTCATCAGACTCTCCTCCGTCCTCTATTTATTCCTCTAGAAAATGATCAAATCTGTATACTTTAGAAGTAGAGGCTCCAGCTAAAAAATTACCTTGAACTCAAAGTAGTTCATGAAAGTGATCATTGACACCTTTCATATATCCATCATACAAAACTTTAATATCCTATAATATATAATGGTCAATAATATGTTGGTAATGATATAAACATGGGGTTTTTTAATTTAACAATCCAAATAATAACACTAAAATTCTAAATTTTAACACTAAAATTCTAGGTTTTAACACTGGAAATACACATTTTAACATATGGACATCTATAATGAGGATTTCAAAGTATTTAACATCAAGCTTACAAAAATTAACACAAAGCATCCGCAATTTAACATTGAGCATCCAGATTTTAACACTAACCATCTAGATTTTAACACTAACATTATAGATATAAAAAGTAAGCTTTTCAATTGAACATTTCAAAGTTGGTAACACTAAATTTTCCCAATTCCAATACCAGTTTTTAACACTAAAAATGCACATCTAAACATATGGGCATTGCTAATGAGGCTTTCAAGAGATTTAACATCAAGCTGCCATAAATTTACACTGACCATCATCAATTTAACACTCAACGTCTAGATTTTAACATTGGGCATCCATATTTTAATTTTAACAGTAACATATATAAATAGAAATCATTTCAATTAAACAATCCAGATAATAACACTAAAATTCCAAATTTTAACACTATAATTCGACGTTTTAACACTGTAAATACAAATTTTAACATATGGGCATCTAAAATGAGGCTTTCAAAGTATTTAACATCATGCTTACAAAAATTAACATAGTGCATCCATAATTTAACACTGAGCATCCAGATTTTAACACTAATCATCTAGATTTTAACACTAACATTATAGATATAAAAGGTATGTTTTTCAATTGAACATTTCAAAGTTGGTAACACTAAAATTTTGTAATTTACTTCTATAATTGCATGTTTTAACACTGGCAATGCACATCTAAACATATGGGCATTTCTAATGAGGTTTTCAAGGGATTTAACATCAAGCTTCCAAAAATTAACACTTACCATCTGCAATCTAACACTCAACATCTAGATTTTAACATTGGGCATCCATATTTTAACTTTAACATTAACATATATAAACAATAAGCTTTTCAATTAAACAATCCAGATAATAACGCTAAAATTTCAAATTTTAACACTATAATTCCAGGTTTTAACGTTGGAAATATACATTTTAACATACATGCATCTTAAATGAGGCTTTCAAAGTATTTAGCATTAGGCTTACATAAATTAACATAGAGCGTCAGAAATTTAACATTGAGCTTCCATATTTTAACACTAACCATCCAGATTTTAACACTAACATTGTAGATATAAAAAGTAAGTTTTCCAATAGAACATTTCAAAGTTCTTGACACTAAAATTCCACAATCTAATACTATAATTTCTAGTTTTAATGCTGACAATACACATCTAAACACATGGACATTTTTAATGAGGCTTTCAAGGGATTTAACATCAGGCTACCATAAATTAACACTAACCAGTTGCAATTTAACAATCAGTATCTAGATTTTAACATCGGGCATCCAGATTTTAATGCTTGGATTTCAGATTTTAACGCTCAAATTCCATATATTAATAATGACATTACATATATTCATATGAAGCTTTTAAAATGAACCATCCATAATTTAACACTAAGAGCACACATTTTGACATCGGGCATCCAGAATTTAACACTAAAAATCCATATTTTAACACTACAATTTCAGATTTTAAGATGAAATTTTTAACAGGAAGCTTTCGAGAATATAAAGATGAAGTTTTTACTAGATTTGTGAACAAAGACTGGTCAGGAAAACTGCTCCATACTAAAGTAGTAGGCACGTATAAGATGCCTTTTTTACTCAGTCTTTTTAACTTTAATCGTCTTTGAATGTTTCCTTCATTTCAAAATTACAAAACATTTTTGTAACAATAATTATGACCCCCGCCAATCGGGAAGTGGATAAAGAAAAATAGCTACAATGAAGTCTCGCCGTATTCATATCAGTAACATAAATTTACTAACTAATAAAAAAACATCAAACACAGTTAAACATTTTTAAAAAATACCAATAATACAACCAAGCAACCACCAACATGCTTCCCCCGTTAGCCTTTTAGGATTGACTTATCATACATATCCACCTCACAAATAAGCTGTGTCACAACAAACTGTGATCAATCCCATTCTTCAACGTTTCGTTGACAACCACATAAAATCTCGACATTTCTTTCGTTTATAAAAGAACCAGAATTCGGATTTAACAAGATCCCCAATTTAAACAACATGAATGGAGTCACAGTTTACCCCCCTAACACCCCAAAATCATTTCCTTTAGTGCAGTTAACTTCTTTCTCATGTAAAGATTCTTCATTTCTTTGTATTTGTCACTATCCCTTTCAAAACCGACGGATCTTCCTCCAGAATGAATGCACAGTATGTAATTAACATCTGACACAGTAATAATCATTTCTTTTCCTCTGAGCACTATACTACAGGTTGGATGATCAAAGGCGTTTTCAAGCTTCTCGCATAGCTCTCTTAGCAAGCATTGGAATTTAAATTCCAACAATGTACCAAATTCCAATTTTATCACCACCCGTTTTAACTTCTCATCTCTAACAATGAAATCGACAACATTTTTAAATAAATTTGGAGAACAACTTGAATTTAAAATCGTTTGGGATCTAATTCTTTGACCAACTGAAACATCTTTTTTGTCATTTGCCATGAGATTATATTTCCTCTTGATTTTTTGATAGTTTCGACCAAACATCTAATGTGACAACATTATCATCTTCTAGCATTTTTATACCCACCTTTATTTTGCTCCACCATTGGTGGTGGGGCGGTAAGGGTTTGGGGGGGTGAGGGGCAGGTCGCGGGGTAAAGTCCTCGGGCTTGCAATTTAATGTAGTTTTCTTCTTTGCGTCGTGTGCCGCTTTCGCGGTTGTACCCAATTTTTTTTTTATTCTCACCTTTATTTTTTAAAAAATATATTGACCTACTGCTAAGAGGAAGTCAACAATATAATTATAACACGAACACATTACCGAATAAACTCTCTAAAATATTTCTTTGAGGTGCCCACGAACAAGGTAATCTCTCCCGCCCGCAGCCCAAAGATAGGAGGTGTTATTTTCTCGAATGAAAGGAGGGACAATGACAGGAGGAGATCGGCCAGAGGAGTATGATGGCAGGAGGAACACACTGGGAGGAGGACAACGATATATGTCAGAGAAAAGTCGATGGCAGTAGGAGGGAGATACCAGGAGGAGGTGACATCGGGCTAGGGTTTTCGAGAGAGGAGGGCAATGGTGTGAGAGTAGTGGGCGACGATGAGACGAGCTTACGGGAGGAGGCAACAACGGACTACGATTATCAGGAGTGGAGGGTGACGCCAAGATGAGCGCGCAAGAGGAACTGGCGACGAGCTAGGGTTTTTGAGAGAGGAGGGCGATAACGAGAGAGAGGAGGGTGACGACACGAGAGTGAGAGTGATGACGAGAGGAGTGCACGGGAGAAGACGACTGTAGACTAGGGATTTCATGAGGAATAAGATTTTTGGGGGTATAAAAGTCATTTTCATACCCAATATAAATAAAAAAGGTCACCATTTTACATTTTTTCAATCCTTGATCCTTATCTTGAATTATGCCTCATTTTTTATCCATAACTATCATTTTTTTCTTTCGGTTTTATAAAAAATTGGTAAGGAAAACGGAGAACGCGAGAGTGACACGTGTTGGGATGGAGTTCCATGAACTACATAGTCGCAAATGCCTCATTATCTCCAAAACCAAGTTTATCAAACAAAAGGAGATTTCATCCTTTGAAAATATAACTGAATTAATTGATAAAAAGTTTTTGATGGTGAAAAAGTTAAAAAAAATTAAAAAGACCAAGTGCTAGTTTGACACCGGTAATATGGAGAGAGAAAAATGATATTGAAGGGAGAAATATATTTATGATGTTTGGTAAGGTAATGTTTGAGAGGGGAGAAATGGAGAGAAATAGATTTCTCTCATACTATTGTTTTTAAATCATCTCAAAATTGTGATGATTGGAAGAAAATGATGGCGAAGGGTTATTAATATTTTAAAATTCCAATTTTATCCCTATTTTCTATATGTATTATAGATTTTTTATTTATTTTCATTTAAAAAGATTCACCAGACAATGTGAACATGAATTCAAATCATTTATTTTATTTTACTAGTTTATTGATGTAAACATAAAAAATAGAACTACAATCATTTATTTTCCCTTCTTTTCTTTTATATACAATCAAATCATTTTTTTTACTAAAATATCACCAAACACACCATAAATGACCATCGACTTACTCATAAATATCCCAATAATTTATAAGTTGATTTAAAAATTTCATTTATATTTTTTATTATATATAACTACTAACATCAATGATACATCGATTTCCCGTTACAAAAAAATAATAATAATTGTTTTTATCGAAGTTTTAATGTTTTAAACTATTGATTTTATTCTTTTTTTTTTTGGAGCGCATTTACAGCTCGAGCGGAGCTGTCACCATGTACGTTTGGAGGGCCCAGGCGGTGCACGTTTTTTGACGCTGATTCGTCCGTTTGGGTCGCTAGACGATACCACGAGTGACTCTATCACTACTCGGGATCCCATATAAAATCAATTGGATGCCATCTCTTCCCCGAGCCCTAAACCCCTTCTTCCCTCGCTTTTGCCCTCCCATTTTCTGGTTCGCGCTCGTTTTCTGTATTCGTCGTAATGGCAAACAACCATGATCAGTTGAGCGTGGAAGATATCGGCTCCGACCTTCCTGCAGCCGCCGCCGGTAAAACCCTAGTCAAGCCCCCTGTTTCTGTCTCTCTATTCGTTCCGAATGTTAACCTCGCTTTTTTTTTTTGGCCTGTTCTTCATTTTATAGCTCTGAGCGCGGAGGACCGGGTGGAACTTGTTAATTCTCTAAAGGCGAGTTAGTTTTGGTCTCCGCTTTTCCATGGTGTTTGATTTACCGTTTCACAGCATCGGATGTTTCATAGACTTGTTTGGTTTTCTTCTGTTTTTTCGCAAGCCGCTGGTTAATCAGACACACACACACACAAATATATATTATATAATTTTGGCTGTCGGGTGCAGAATAAGCTTCAGTTGCTCGCTGGACACCACACGGCTGATGTTTTGGAATCTTTAACGCCCGATGTCAGGAAACGAGTGGAGGCTTTAAGAGGAATTCAGGTTCATCGCTTTTCCTCATTTTTCTGATAGTTTTCCCACAGTTTTCCTCAATCCTAGTGCTATATTTGTTAGCGTCGTGTTTGCTATTAGCTATCGCTCTACAAATTGCTACAGTAATCGCTATGCCCCTTACTGCTGTTAGTATATCCGCAGGCAATTCATTCAATCGCTTAAAGATACTGTGTACATTGTGCCTTTATCCGAGATTCAGTTCGTTGTTGCTCTAATTTTTAATTATTTGTTTTCAGTATTTGTTTCAGTGACGGGTCTTGTGTCCTGTACAGCTTGATCTGCTTAGGTTTTCAGTTGTCCCGTGCTTCATGAACATGTCTGGTTTTAATTAGCAGACGTCTAAACAAGATTTATTTGCTTATTTTCTGGTTCTTATTACCTTATCACTCGTCATTCCCGTTTATAAAAGGCCAGACTGAGTGCTGCATGTGGTTTTGAAAAATGTTATGTTTTCATTTTCCAGAAAAACTGATTCAACTCTTTTTTTTATTTTCTAAAAATGTCTCATTTTTATTTTAATTTCTAAAAAATGTTATTCATTCACACGGTTCAACAAAAATGCGTACTATCCCCCTATCAGAAGATTTAACAGATTTTATTTTGTTTCATTTCCTTGTTTTGTCCGTACAACATACACTCTGCCTTGCTTGAGTGTATTTTCTCTGTTCATTGTTGGATGTGTGTATGTGGATTTTTTGAATCCGACTGCTTTCCTTTTTTTCGAACCAAAATTACAGAGCCAATTTGATGAGCTGGAGACCAAGTTTTTTGAGGAGAAAGCAGCACTAGAAGCTAAATACCAGAAGCTTTATGAACCGTTTTACATGAAAGTATGCTGAGTAAACAGTTTTCCAATTCCATCTTTCATTTGTTTTCTAATTGTAAGTGGTTGATGTATAACCAAAGCTCATGGATTTCCTAGCAGCCCCACTGGTTAGTTCTTTCTTAACTGGGCTCCATGGTTTGCAGAGATACGAAGTTGTAAATGGAATGGTTGAAGTTGAAGGAAATAATGCTGAGAATGGAGAGGATCAAAAGGAGGGTGAGGCTACTGATGGTGACATCTAGCCTCCTTGATTTGCTTTATTTTCTATATTCTTTAGTGTGATGTTAGTTTATTCCCTGACCAGAGAACGGAGTACCCAATTTCTGGCTCAATGCAATGAAAGCCAATGAAGTACTTGTAGATGAGGTACTGTTCACTTCAATTTTTATCATTTTTCACTCCTCCCTTTATATATTCAGTGGATTGATAGTTTTTTTTGGTCCTGAAATTGTTTCTAGATCTCTGAGCGTGATGAAGCAGCTCTCAGTTATCTCAAAGATATAAAGTGCAGCAGGATCGACAGTGTCAAGGGCTTCAAGCTTGAATTTTTCTTTGATCCCAATCCACATTTCAAGAACTCTGTTCTGACGAAAACATATCATATGCTTGATGACAATGAGCCTATTTTAGAGAAAGCATTAGGGTAACTTCTTTGGTATCTTTGTGTGGTCTTTGTTATCTTCGCGTGGTCTTCCACCACCCATCTTTTTGCTGCTGAATGTGTTGTTGCAGGACTGAAATTGAATGGCATCCAGGGAAGAGTTTGACACAAAAGCTCCTAAAGAAGAAGCCGAAAAAGGGTTCCAAGAATGCCAAACCCATCACAAAGACTGAAGATTGTGAAAGCTTCTTTAAATTTTTTAACCCACCTGAGGTTCCTCAAGATGAAGAGGACATTGATGAAGATATGGTGATTTCAATTCCATGGAGTCGTGATATATGGTTTGAAAACTATTTTTAGGGTAGACTTTTGTAATCTTTTTTATATTTATGTATATATTCACAGGCTGAAGAACTTCAGGCTCAAATGGAACAAGACTATGATATTGGGTAAGGCTTCGTTGTGTGTTTTCATTGCTGGACCGTTCTGCTTTCCAGTGTGAAGTGGTTTCCCATTTTAGTTTCTGGGAATGAAAGTAAGTTTTTTTCCTTTGTTTGAATGTTGATTTTCTGTGCTATGCAGTTCTACCATCCGGGACAAAATCATTCCTCATGCTGTGTCCTACTTCACTGGGGAAGCAACCCAGGGAGATGAATCTGATGGATTAGAAGATGATGAGGATGACGGGGATGGGGACGGGGATGGGGACAGCGATGGGGATGAGGAAGAGGAGGAAGATGGGGATGATGATGATGAGGATGAGGAAGACTCTGAGGTGGAGGAGGAAAGCAAGAGCAAAAAGGTTTAGAACCCCTGGTTAATATTTTTCATTTTTTTCCTTGGTTGCCCAACATTTAAAAGGTGGGTTTTATTCACATATGCATGCTACAAAGAACTCAACCCCGCGACCTGCGGCCCATACCCCAGCCCCCAGAACTTGGGGAATTCTAATTTTTTTTTGTGGAATACTGCAGAGAAGTGCGAAGGCACATGGTGCAGCAGGGCAGCACGGTGAGCGTCCCCCGGAGTGTAAGCAGCAGTGAGTGTTGGAGGTTGGAGGTTTCGAGGGAGTTGTAGGGTGTGCAGGAAGTATTGTTACCTTGCTTGGACAGCGTCATTGTGGTTTGAAGTTTTGGGTCCTTTTGTTGTATTGGTTGGTTTAGCCATGGAACGGATTTTCAGACTAAAATACAAAATTCACAATGATTGGTGTTGTAATGATGATGTGTCTGGCTTTCCTCAATGAATGGAGGGTTTTGCGTGCATTTGATGATCTTTCTAAAGCCTTTTTTTGATCCGATGATTAGCGTCATGACTCGGTAGATTCCACATGCGGTGCGTCCAGTAACCTTTTCTGAGTGTTCATGCTCCATCCAGCGGACTCATTCAAGTGGCGCATGAACTGGTAAGATCTTTACACGTTTATGTCGCGGGCTTTCTAATATGGCTTTGTATGTTTATAGCATTTGAATACTTCGGGGTCATCATTACTGTAACTAAGGCGTCACTAAGACTTTAAGTTGAAGATCTCAATGGCTAAAGTGTGGGTTTGTTTGAATTTTTGGTTTTAGCTGAGGAGTCGATTTGGGGATAATTACTTAGGCGTTGACGTGTGGGTCAGAGGTTTAGGGTACCTGCAAAGGGGGTGCCACATATAGGTCACACCTGTAGGTTACACATGGTACTCAATGGAAGGCCACTGGGTACCTGTTGGCCCTGGCAGAGGGCTAGGGGGTGTCGCTGGGTACTTGGTGGTGCCTGAATGGGTACTTGGTTAGTGGGGGTGTTTTAGTCCTTTTACCCTCACGACCTTTATTTCCTTCTCCCTTCTCTTTCTAACCTCACCCATGACCTCTCTTGAGTCTCCTCTTCCACCTCCCATGAGTGTTATTTTTTAGTTGGGGGGGGGTGTCATGCTTTAATCCAAGGTACCTCCATTCTATTGTAAAGACGCGTCTTTGTGGGTTATGAAATTTTGAAATAATTTGAATTTTTGATTGTGGAACAGTGGATGTTTTGAAGATTGTTATTCATATCAGAATTTTGAGGGTTGGAACATCTTGAGGTGATGATTTTTGGACTTGGATCAAGGCCCATGAGGTGTATCGAGTGCTTGGGTGAGTGGTAAAGTGGGGTTGGGGTTGCCCCCTCTGCTAGTTTTGTTGCAGGCGATTGGTTGTGTTGTGATGGTCTATTGTGGGGCATTGAGGTGGGTGAGTGAGGTGTCGTGTTGTGGAGGGAGGCCACATCTTGGAGGTGGGGCCTTACTCGGGTGTGATGCATCATGCCACAACCTATCGGGGTTGCATCGCGACAGTGAGAGATAGGGGGGCAACCCCTTTGCCTGGGATGGTCACGCCATAATCCATTGCGATGGTGTTTGGCCGAGGGACAACCCCTATTCTTGGGGTGGTTGTGCTGTGATTTGGGAGGGCAACACCACACCCTGGTCTAGTGATGGAGGGTCACACCACGACCTTCATGGTCGCGCCGTGACTAAGCTGCAGACAATTTTTTTTTAATATGAGCTGACTAGTCTTTTTATGTTCTCTCTTGTTGGGATTTTAGAGAAAAATGGGATCAAGAGAGGGCCATTTCAGCCTTCCCTCCCTCTTTTTTCCTTCGATTCCCCTTGTTTGGGGTAATTTATTAGCGTTCTGTGCAAAGATTCTAGACGAGTCCCTCTCTTTCTCCCTCTATTCTTCATTCTGTTGTAGTTGTTTTGGTGTGATTTTCAACTTAGGGTTGGGTATCGGTTCTACCAGATAATGGTGGAACCAGATGAGAACAGTGGAGCTTTTGCATGACATGGTTAGAGGATGTCCTGAGAGGATGATACAACACCATTGCTTGCCGTTTCATTGGAGGCACGCCCCCTTATAATTTTTGATGAAATTGGACAAAATTGGACAAAATTGGCGATTGACTAGGTGCCGTTTGATTGGGATATTACTTGAGATGGTGTTAGAGAGTATGTCATGGATCTTTTGGGTGCAATTGGTTGTGGTTTTGATGCGACAAGGTGGCTTGGTGATTTTTTTAGGCAATTATGCCTTTTTTAATTAAATTGAATAATTAATTATAAATGGTTATAATTAATTATTTTGGATGCTTTGGCTTGACACAAGCCTTATGAGCTTAGGTGAGGATGACCAAGCTTTCTTAAAACGGAATAACTCTGTATGAGATATGTGGTCCTTGAATAGCTCCTTAAAGTATATGATTTGTATTTATGTAGCATGTAATATGCGGTCTTTCCACGTATGGGTGATCGACCTTTATAATTAAATGGGTTGTTTGTGAAAGTCTATGGATAGAATGGAAGTGTTAAGGGTCACAATAGAGTGAGAAGGTTGGTCTGATTGTGATGTGGTGCGAGGCGTAGAAGATGGACTATACCTTGAGTGATAAGTTAGTGGGTCATGACATATATAAGGGACCCTACCTTGATAATGTAGTGGGTCATAAACTTGGATGAGGGAACTTGCCCTGTTCTTTAGGGTAGTGGTTGAGACTTGGTAAACACCCTACCTTACACCTTCAGGTTCATGATGAGGACTTGAATGACGCTCTACCCCGAGTTTTTGGGTTGTATGCTCACCCCTTGCATGTGCACTTTGGTGCGGTCGCAGATCTTATATTTTTTTTTGGTTGAGCACAGGCTGTGCTATGGATTGTGTTGGAGTAGCTCGAGGGTATCTGGAGATCAGGAGTGTAGTGTGTATAACATCCTACAGACGTGACCATTTAATTATATGACTTAAAACAAATATTTCATTACAATACATTCTCAAGAGCTTCCAGGTATAGAGTTTTAGAGAATTAAGACAAAACATTAACTAATAAAACTCATGTCTTTTAACTAATGAACATTTTCCCCACTCTATAAGAAACCACTTAATCCATAACAAGTTTTCAACATCTCTCACAAATTCTTCACATAACACCCTTCTAGACACATTTTACGTAACATAGGGAAAAAGAAACATAAGAAAGAGGTAAGCTCAGATGCTTAATAAAGGTAAACATAAACGATAAAAAACAAATATCATAAATGAGCATAAGATGAATATTTGAGTATAATCATGACACATAAGAAAGTTATACCCAACAAAGCATATATCATGACATAAAGAAAAAGCCATGAATCAAATGTGTGGAAACTTTAGCCAATAAACATGATCCATGAGAACGTAACATCAGGATACATTTGAATTTGACACAAATATAAGCATAGAAATCATAACATAGTGGATTAGGTAAAACAATCTTTTTCCCTTAGCGGATTGAGCATCATCACTACTTGTTTCACTACCATCTCATGAAATGTAAAACTTTTCCCAATGCATTTATAGGGCCCACCCGTCACTTAAAGATTAACCATACACACGTGTGCCACATAAAATATACCATCTTCATATCATAATGAATCCATGGAAAGAAAATGTTTTTCTTAACTTTTTCAAATGGAATCACATAAGGAAATCATCAACATGATAAACCCATGAAAAATAAATGGGTATCTAAAGATATTCAACTACTTTATAGGTAAATACCATTCAATCAAGATAATAGTGCATATGATATTTACACCGTATAGATAAAGGGTATACAATTAAGTTAATAATTTCCCCAATCAATCAATGTATGACATCTTGGTGAACACCCTTCAATCAAATGCAAGAAATATAGTGTTCACAAAGAAAATATATTAGAAGAAAAGTTATGCCTATTCAAGGTGGATGGTTAATAAGACAAAAGTAGTGATGAATCATATCCTTGATAGAAAAGAATATTATATAAGCCATCTAGAGAAAGAAGGTGAATGATTACAAAAGAACATATCCCCAATGTAACAAAGGAAACTTAGAAGGATATTGATATAGATGAAAAACATCCTTGCAAAAGAATGCTTTGAACGATATCACACAAGAAGGGACCAAGAATCAAATTGTTTGATACCACAAGTTCAATCCCCCAAATTATATATCTATATTTATTAGAGAATTAATAATGTAACAAAAATCCCAGGAGTGTAAATTCTTTTGAATATGAAAAGGAAATTGGAGGTGAAAACTTAATAGATTTTAGAAAACATCTTTAACATTGACATAAAATAAAAACATACATGTCACTTTAAAAAGTAACTTTTGAAAAGGTGAATATTTTGAAAACTTTTACATTTGAAAAAGAATCTCCAATAATGGAGCCTTGAAAATGACAAAGTTTTCTATTGGAAATGTGGAGCCAAAGATAAAACATTTGATAATGAAAGGAAATGAACCTTTTTAATACTTTGAAAATACCATTTTTGAAAACCCACATTGTAAAAAGAGTAAACAAACCTTCTTTGTATTAAAAATTCATTTTCCCAAAGTGGATTATAAAATACCATATAATAAAATATTAGGGTGGGAGAACCCAAGCATGGAAGAATAATGTTCAAAATAAAACTTTATAACTCAAGGAAAGGAGATTAAACAATGAGAGAATATCACATAATACAATCAAGGGTAGAATGCACCCAATTGATATGAAATAAGTTCAAGGGAATGATCATAACTCAATGAAAGAAAGTTGAGTCATCAAAACTTTTATGATTGCGGTAACATTTGAGGAAAAATACTTTTGAAGAAAAAAACTTTATTTGGATTAATATATCCCAAAAATTACAAGGAAATAAATTATAGAACATTCATGTGATAATAAATCAATAGAAAACTATACAAAGAAAATATGGTGCACAAAATGTATTATGTTTCAAAGAATCAGAATTGAGAGCAAGAAAACTCTTACCACCTTTGTAACTTTTGAATCAAAACCCTATGAGAGGTAGAAATTTAAATAAAACATTGAATATCATGAAATATAATAGAATCATGATATAAAATGTCAATAAGGCAGTATTTACACCATGTAAAAGAAAGCACAATGTATAACATAAACATGTCTTAAGGAATTCGAATTTGAGACAAATTACCTCTTACCTCAATACATGCTTAGTTGAAATGCGCTCTAACCTATTGTATATCAAAAAAAACTATCTTAATCTCCCATTTCACAACCTTTTTCATATATATATCCTTTTATAAACTTTATTTATAATTATTCACTATATGTATATTAGTTAGTTTTTATCTATTTTCGATACTGGGTGTGGTTAATCTTGATTGTTTGAACTAGTTTCATAAAAGCGGGTTTGTTCTTCATTATTTTCCCAAAGTTCATCATTCCCAGATCATAAAGGTATTGGAATTGATGCCTTTTAACTACTTATAATGTTATAATTTCATTCTATGAGAGTTTTGGTTATGATCCTTAAAGATGAATTTGGCAATGAACATGTTTCGATGGCGAACAAAGGGGGTTTTCCTAAATAACGAGTTAAATATTTATATTACCATTCCATAAAAAAACAACTCATTATTTACTTATTTATATCATATATTAATAGAAATTAAATTCTCACAATCACCCATGATATACATTTATAACATTGTTCAAGTAAGTGGTTTACCTAACCCAAACAAGAACATACCATAATTAATGGATGATTATGAAGTGATTTAGTTGTAATATCATTATATTAGAAGAATAATGATCTTATTTACGATTTATTAGTGTGTTATATCATAATTGTAAAGAACTATAAGAATAAGATAACCTACATGAAGTTATTTCATAGTATGAAGAAATCATTTTTTTGCTCTTAGAACACTCTTTTGGATGAGTCGATTTATCATGGTTGTTTATTGCTTATATTGTTAATAGGTTGTCCAATTTGTCTTTATAGAACCTTAATAATTTCATAAAAATCATATTTATCCATTAAACACATTCTCATGACCATCCATGTAAGGTGGCGATGAAAATAAAAATGAAAACCAATCGTTCTATTATGACGGTAGTCCACACGTAAACATGGATGATTATTTTATTTTCCTTAGAATGGAGAAAATGAGTAATATGGTTTATCATTACAAAATATAAAATATATCATAAATATTATACTTATATATTAAATTCCCTATTATGACTAACCTTTTAAGGTGGTGAAGGAAAACGAAACACATTGCGTCATGGAGGTGACAACCTACACAACACACGAATGACAGTTTCATTTTTCTTAATAGAAAAGAAAAAAGTGGTTAATTATTGTATCATAATTATAATACCATATAATTATACTAATGATAATGATGTTATAATCTTAAGATAGTATAATGGAATTTGAGGAAGAAGAAGTGCACATAAAAAAATAGAAAAAGATAAAGGAGCAGTTATAAATTTATATCTCACTTCTTGGATTATCTCCTTTGAAAAGGGGGTTAAGTCTTTAAGGGATGAACTTTTGAGAAGAAAAAAACCCCTTTATGGTGGATAGGAATGGTGAGGAGAGGTTTGGGTAGAGTTTGAACCAAACTAAGTGGGTTGTGGTGTGAGGGGAAGTGAGGAGAGGATAACCCCTTTTATAATTGAAACAAGATGATATTTTTATAAATACCCAAAACTTTTCAATAATGAGAAATCACTATAAAGGAAAGTGGCTAAAAAATTGAGAAATAATGGATAGGATAAGAGATAAAGTATATCTATGCCTCAACCACTCATTACCACACATGTTTTGAACATGTTTTCAACTCATTACCATTATATTTTTCACTTTCACTATTTTAGATTTTACTGTGGTAAATAGTTTTTATCTAAGGTAACTTATCCTTTATTCACAAAAATAAGATGTCCCTATATAATTTAGACCTATTGATTTAAAATTTTAAATCCATTTTATTTTATTAAATTTCTAAAATTGATAAAAATTAATTTTAAAATACTAAATGTATAATGTATTAAAACGAATTTTTTTTAAGAAAAATACCACTAATGTTATAAAATGTTAATTATAGGTCTGTAAACCAAATTCAATAATTTTCATTTTACAATTTCACTTATAAAATACATATTTTGGTCTTATAAAAACGTTTCATGAATTTTCAATTCATACTTATATACTAATAATGTCATAAAAGTCATGTTATAAGTAAAAATGGTATTTTGCACTATTCACTTAAAAATAAATCTTTTTAGAAAAATCAAAAAAAAATATCCTAAAATAATATTGACGTGTTTAATCAAAAAATGAAGTTATTTTTGTATAACTAAAATTCTTAAATTTATAAATTAGATTTTAAATGAAAATACAATATATAAAGAAAACCCGCTTTTATTAAAAAATGACCCTTTTAAACTCCAGGTGATCTAATCTTATTTCATATAGATTTATAAATAATTGAATACTGCTATATTAGTTTATAAATATTAATATTACCTATTATAATAAACTTTTAAATATGATCAATTTAATTTTTTAAAGTAAAATACAATAACCCTTTTTAAATGGTTATTCGAATGACATTCTTTCTTTTAAAATATTAATCAAGGAAAAATAATAATATAAAACTATTTTAATTGATTATTATCATTCTATTTTCAAATTATTATATTCTTCATGTAATTTTAATATGTCATAGTTTGTTTTAATTGGGTGTTGCATTAGTTCAGTGTTGCACGTGACACAAGCTATCAAGCACATTGTTTATTTAAGGAAAATATACAGTGAAATCTTGGGTCATTATAGTGTGACCAAGGATTCCAGTAGGATTTTTTTGTATTTCGACTCTCTTATTTATTTTTTACATGTGATCAGCCCAGTGGGAGATCATTGTGATGTATGAATGTATGCTTCCACATGATACATTTTTCATATCATTGTTGTTTATTTTATTATGCATACTCTGATTATTTTCTATAGAAGATTTTAGTTACTTTCACTATTTATTTTATATGATTCAAGGGAATAGTCTCTCCAATGCATATATTAGTCCCTATCTTCTAGTTGGATACCTTTTTCATATGAGTAGGTATACCTTAGGCAAGGTAGCACCTCATCTTAGGGTAGGGCACCGTCGAGTGACAATCAGACTGGGGTGTTACATCCCCCTATAGGTGACATGATCCCCCTACAATCATTCACCACCTTTGATAATAGAAATTAAAGAGGTTTCTTCTTTATAAATCTCATTATTTCTAAGCATCAAGGAACTTCCACTTACCCACTCTAAGCAAAGAGTGATTAAAAAATTATATAAGCCTACACGAGTCAAAGCTCATGGTTGGAAACATGAGAAGGAGTTAATTAATACTTTGGTGTTCATAAACAAACTTATTTATGTTGCTAAATCCCTATTGACCGTATCTCCCTCTATATACTCACATCCAATAAAATATAGATCACTATAAGAATAAAAAAAATATAGATAAAAAATTAGTACAATGGGGAGAGGAGGATATTTAAACCTCTTCAGGTTGAAGAGATTGGTTGAACTATGTGGTTCAAATGATGCTCCTCTAACATAAGTGTAACCAATGGTTTAGTAAATATACCCACTACTTGATTCTTTGTTCCAAAAAACTCAAATTTCACAATGTTTTTCCTTTATAAAGTGATACTAGATCTAAATATACTTCATGTGAGAGTGTTGAACAAGATTCTTTGTTAAATCAATAACAATCTTGTTGTTGCACTTAATTGACATCGGTTTCCACACCACATCTCCAAGATCTTCCAATTATTATTTCTTCTATATCAACTGTTTACATGCCTTTTCTGAATGTCCCGAAGTCCTTCATTTTTTTATTCATTTTTGATAATCCCCCTTTTAAGGGTTGAAGGGGAACCCTTGACATTACAAGACCCAAATGTCTTAAGGAAATCATTCATTATAGACTATGACTACTTGAAACTACCCCTTCCTAGTGTCTGCATCGTGATCATCTCTCTACCTTTTCACGACCGCACGACTTGCTATCCTGTGCAGAGGTGCATAGTCTTGGTACCAATGGAAAATTTCATACTCTCTCATTCTTCCAAATCCATTAGCTATGCTCTGGTGAATGCGCCTTGCTTTGAATCCTCTTCTGGGGCATGTTCCTTGTAGAATCTGTCTTGTAGCATCTGCATATTAGGTGGCCTGAAGGACTTGAAGTGGCCTGAAGGCCTTAAGGTGGCCTGAAAACCTTATTGACCCAAAGGCCTAGGTGGCCCGAAGGCTTTAAGGAATCCAAGCCCAAACTGGTGGACCATAGGTGAATAGTTTTGGCTACTATAGTACCAAATAATACTTGCTACAATTCCTACTACAGTTCCTACTACAGTACCTACTATAGTACCTGCTACAATACCTGCTACAGTCCCAGAATTATGCCTCTACCAGGAATCAAACCTGGGTCTCATGGATTCACTTAGAGAGTCCTCACCAACCAAGATGAGGCTCATGTGCAACCATTTACATTCCATGATATCCAATATATATTATTCCTCTACTATACTCATGGATACACAATATTTTTTCTTAGTAAGCCAAAAAAATTCCTTCCAATGAATAAAGTTCCTCTAATTATAGATTTTTGATCCAAAAAATCACCAAACCAATCAACATCTGAATAGGCCCAAAAATCCAGATCTTCTCCAGACTTGAAAACTAACCCATAAGTTAGTGTTCCCTAAATTTATCTCATAATTCACTTCACTACCAAGAGATAATATTTCTTTGGACACCTCTAAAATAATGATTCAAATCATGTAGAAAAAGATGATACCAAGCCTTATTTCTATAAGATAGATCAAAATTCCAATGATTCTTTTATACAATGTTGAGTATACTACTTTAATTTCCTCATGCTTTTTAAGTTTTATTCTAACTACCATCAGAGTTAAAACTAGTTTTAATTTTTCTATTATGAATTTATTTAATATATCTCTTACATATTTGACCAGTGATATGCATTCATCTCCTTCCTTTTGATGTACTTTCAATCCAAGAAATTAATTCAATTCTCCCATCATTGAAATTTCAAATTATGGACACATAAAATGTGAAAAATTACCCACAAAATTCTACTTATTTATAGAAAATATAATATCATCCACATACAATAACACTAAGATCTGTCCCTCATTAGAGATTTTCATATAGCGGTTATGATAAACCCCTCCTCGTGTGAACTCTAACTTTCTTAGATATGATTCTAGACATGAATACCAAGCACGAGGTGTTTGATTTAGGTTATACAATTCAATTTTCAATCTATACACATTTGAATCATCATTTCCAATAGGTAATCCTACCAGTTGTCCAATATAAACTTCTTCATTCAAGAATATATTATAAAAGGCTATATTCACATCTATTTGATGAAATCTAAAATTCTTCTAAATAACCAATGTAATAAATAGTCTTATTTATTCCATTCTTTCCAATAGAGTAAATATTTCCTCAATATATACTCCTTCAACACATGCATAACCTCTACATACCAACCTATCTTTATTTTGGATCACCTTTCCATGTTTATCAATCTTTTCTAAATACCCATTTAGTTCTAATACTATTATGTTTCCTAAGTTTATCCAAAATACCCCAAGTTTTTTTCTTTTCAATTTGGTCTAAATTTTCATTTATGGTTTTAAACCATGATTCTTATTTTGAAACTTATTCAAATGAGGTTAGTTCAATATCAAATAATAAATTTTTGTGCTCCATTATTCCCATTATTTAGGTCTACATTGGAGTAGAATTATCTTTAATAATGTTTCTTGGATCAAACCTAATTCCACTTCTTCTAGTTTGAGTCATAGGTTGAATATCTTATTTACCTTTCTTTTCAACTGATTCAAATTCAAAATCACAATCAATCAAAGGATTATGAGATTCTATAGAATCTATAATTAACACTTCTTATTATTCATTAACTTCATTAGAAACAAAAATTACCGACTTCTCTTTATCTTCATTTTCAATAAATTTTACATCATTACTTTTAACTATTTTTTTGATCCTTTTGTTGAAACATTTTCAGGCTTTACTCTTTGATTAATAGCCTAGAAATATTCCTTCATATACAACATCACTATAGTTTCATTTACTCACCACTTTATTACAAATTAAACATTTCATTCTGAATACTTTGAGATGATTTAGTAAGGGTTTCATGCCATGCCACATTTCATATGACATCTTCTCTTCTCCAAGACTGAGAAACACTCAATTTTGAATGTACACAACCACTTACATAACCTATTTCCAATAATGGAAATAAATTAAACTTTATATCAATTTATTGGAAATATTATTTACTATGTTGTTACTCTTTTTCATAACTCCACTATGTTGATTATTTCTTACCACAAAAAATTCAGGCTTTATTCCCCATTTTTCTAGACAATTTTCAGCTTCCATTGAAATATATTCAGTTCCATTGTCTAAATGTAGAATCTTCATAGTTCTTCTAGTTTCATTTCCACCTATTCTTTATAATATTTTGATGTAGTCAAATAATTCTCTCTTTGAACACATAAACATAGCACATCCCATCCTGTTGTAGTCATTAACAAATTGAATGAAATACTTCTCACTATAAGTTCTAGCCTGACAGATTGGACTACATACATCAATGTAGAATAGATTAAATAGGTTTTTACTCACTTATTATTTTGATTGTAAGGTTTGATCACTATCTTTACCCTTAAACATGAGTCATAAACATTTTATTTTGTTCCATTTCTATGAAGGAATGTCAACATCAACTTTCAACCTCGAAAGATTCTCCATACTCTATTGATTAATGCAACCAAGACTTTGGTACCATAAACCATTCTCTTTATCCATGGTAAGGAGATAATTATTTTCCTTACACACAACTTGATATAAGTTCCCATTAGTTCTCCATCCTTTCATAAGATATTTTTTAAACTTTCTTTTGATGTTATATCCTTTTAGATTGAATGGGACTTCCAAACCCAAGTCACATAACTGAATTACAATTAATAGATTGTGTTGTAGGATAACAACATAGAGGACATTAGTGTTCTTAAATTCACTACTGACTACACAAGTCTCACAACTCCCTTTGATATTTAAGGCTCTATCATTTCCAATACGAAAAGATCCATAGACTCTTACTTTTATATTTTTAAGGAGGTTCATGTTATCCATCTTGTGGGATGAACACCCACTTTCAATAATCCACTTACTATCATTATTTACAACCTTCAAATCTATCTCAGTAAGAATCTATTTATATTTTATCTTTAGCTTCTAATCTTTCCAAGATTTTCCAAAACGAGTTGATACATATGTCAGTCCATTATCATTATATTTATCACAAGCAAAAAAATCATATTATTTTTCCTCCAGTGGATAAAATCTATTTCTAAATGGAATTGAATTGGATTTTATTGCATCCACTCTAATTTTTATTCTATAGAAAAAACATACTCCCATTTCCTATAGTTGACTACTTTATGCCTAAAGTTAAAATAATTAAAACAATACCAATATAATGAGTTTCTATTCAAATATGAAGGATATATTTCTATTCTAATTTACTAGATTCTAATTTAATCTCCTCTTAAGTTACTTTTAGATTCATCACAATAAGACATATTGTGTCCTAAGTATCCATATCATTCTCACTTCATCAAAGGAAATATATTTTTTCTTACACATCTCCATATATCCCCTAATTTTGAGAAACTCCTCAATTGTTGGTAAGTACTTGATGATTGAGAACTTTATCCTTTTATCTACTTCCCTTTTCTCTTCACACTTTACATATTTTTTAACATTCCAAAACTATATCCAATACCATTTTTACCCCTAGAATTTGGTCATTGAGAATACAAAACTTCCTAAAAAGTTATTGTTTTCAAACTCAAGCTTCTTTATCAGAGATAATAATTCCTCTTTAAGTGTTTAAATATTATTTACGTTACCCTTCATGGATATATTAATATCATAAATGATCATTGTTTGTTACTCAATCTTTAACTTTTAGTTCATTGCTTCTTTAGGTTTTACTATTTTTTTGAGTTCTTCCACAAATTTCCTAGAAAATAAATTTATACTTTCATATTATCAATATAACCTGAGGATTACTCCAATAATCCTCTGATATCCATGATCCTCTTTATTTATAGATTAACCTATTTATGTGATCTTTAAAATTCCACATTGAGATTAACAACTCCCATTGGTTGATCATCCTCTTCAACTTAAACCTTTTATTTCTCCACTAAATCTATATTGGCATCTTTTATGTATGAGATAAATTCAATTTTAATACCTCATAATAGATATTCACTAGTGTAAAAGGGAATTATACCAATAGTTTTCAAAAATCGCTGGGATATATGATACTATACCAATAATTTTTTAAAACTATTGGTATAAAGTAAAGATATAAAAATATTTCTAATTATATCCAATCAAGATTTGAGATTCACATAAAAGTTCTGAAAAAAGCCCCCAACATGATCTAAACATAGAGTTGGACGTCATTATGACCTATCACCTCCAAACTGATGATTAATATTAAATAACCATATAGAAACTTGAGGATATGCTAAAATTATTCTCTATGTACTTTCAAAAAAGGTTGTAACCAACATCTTCCTCTGGTTGAGTTATCATATAATAATATCTTCCACTCACATATTCATATGGATACTTATAAATACCTATATGGGAAGATATGTAGAACACCCATATGTTGGGATGAAGTTGGTGAACATAAGTTATTGGGATCTGAATTGGTTGAAGAAATGGAAGAAAAGGTTAAGGATATTCAATAACACATCAGAGTGACAAAAATATGATATAAAAACTATATCGATAATTGTTAATGATATTTAGAGATTGATGTTGAATATAAAGTGTTCCTTCATATATATACTTGGAATAGAGTCATGAGGTTTCAGAATAAGGGAGATCTAAGTCCTGGATACATTGGACCCTTTGATATTCTTGATCACATTGGAGCGGTGGCCTATCGACTAATAATCTCACCAAACCCGTCTCAAGTGAATGATGTGTTCCATGTTTCCCTCTTAAGGAAGTATATAATGGATACATCACATGTACTAAATCTAGAAGTGGCACAATTGGAACATGATCTATCATACGGAGGGAAACTAGTGAAGATCTTGGACTGTAGAGACACATTTCTATGCAAAAAGACAACTCACCTTGTCAAACCAATTTGGTGGAATCACAAGTATGAAGAAGCAACATGGGAACCTAAAGAAGTAATGAAATAGAATTACCCTTATCAGTTTCAATATTAGAATGTGAAATGATATTTCAAGGTCATAATTTCTTAAGGGGTAATAATGCAATGCCATGCACTTTTATGAAAGAAATTTCCATTCTAAATATGTACTTATGTAACATTTGGTAATGTAGTATAATATAAAATGAATACACAAAAAAATGAAGATGAAAAAAAATATTATATTAATTTGAACATTATATTTAGAGAATAAATATATCCATAAACATTTAAAGTGTTATAATAAGATAGTAAACACACAAAAATAAAATAACTAGAATTGGGAAATTTGAATCACTCTAGTCCTCTAAAATAATCACCCCCATAAAAAATACTGTAAAAAAGATACAACACATTAGTAACTCAATAAAAATTTCTAAAAATAAAGAATATATAACCTTAGGAGGTATTACAGTGAATAAAAAAGGATGTAAATTAGAGGTATTTATTAGAAGTAAAAAACCAATATAACTATTAGAATAGTAACATAACTGTTATGGATAGTAAACTGATTGTTAGAATAGTAACCATATAGATGGAATGGTAAAATAATTTATCATGTATCTTATAAAATTAAAATATATGAAATTTATATTATATAATAATTAAATAAAATAATTAAATATTAAAAAATAATAATTGACACAAAGAATGCATAATTATATTTTTTGGTAAAATATATACGTTTTATTTTTGTTAAAATAAATTTTTTATGATAAATTTAGAAATATAAATAAAATTTAATTTTCATAAAATAGTTTCATGAAAAAATATATATTTTTATGAATATGATAATATAATTTTATGAAACTATAGGTAATTTTTTTAAGTGAGAGAAATTTGATCATATCATAAAATCTATTTTTTCAATAAATAAGGATTTTATTTAAATATTAAACATATTTATAAAATTATTTTTATAAAATTAGTTTTATTTTTTGAATTAGAACTTCAAAATTAGTTTAGGGTGAATTTTTGATGAATAGTGAAATACCGTATAAGTACTATATAAGTACTGTATTTTTTAATGGTATGTATGACTGAATTTTTGAGGTTTATAGAAGTTATATAGATATTTTATTGTCCCCTTTATTATAGAATCAAAATCCCCTTACTATTTAATCACATGTGGAGTATCTATCTGAAGATATGATATTTTATTCTAATATTTTATTCTAAAACACCCATCTCATCCCCTATAAATACCACCCTTCACCACCTCATTTCCACACAAATTATAAGCCTTTAGATCACCTAATTTCTACCAAAAATACTCCCCAAATATCTCTCTATGTTCTAAAAGTACTAGTCTCACTATAGGACCAAACTAATGAGACTTATGGTGTATCCTAATAGTGAACATCCAAAGGGAGAGGTAATATTCTCTACCAAATTCTATTAAATTATTTTATTATTATACCTCCTAAAATAAATTCTATCCATACTACTATAATAACATCAATATTATTAATATACTAAAATGTTATCATATAAATGAATTATTCTTTATCTAACCTCATATCATTCTATTCTAAAATAAAAATTTTGTTCTTATTATGGTCACCATCTTCATGAAAATGACATTTCATTTTTTATCACTGTATTAATGGATGATTTTAATAAAAACATTATGGTAAAAAATGAGATAAAAAAGTATATTATATATTGTTTCATATTATATAATGTATACATAGTCATAAGGTTAAATAAATCCAAATATGTTCTTCATCGTTAGAAAAAACACCTAAATGAACTAACTGTAAAACTATAACATTTATACTAAATAAATCATCCCAAAAAAAACATGAATATTTGGGACTATATAAACCTCTAGAATTATATTAAAATTATTATTTTACACTTCTGGTGTTATGGTATCATTATAAAAGAACATTTATAATTATCAATAAAATAATGAAACCTTAGAACTGTGTAAAAAACATCTTTGAGATAGTGAGAACAATCATAAAATCATAATAAAATGATTATAAAAAAACATAAAAGAATAATATTAAATGAAATATACTTGAAAATTTTCTCAATAAAGTATTTAATAAATTTAATTTTATTATTAATGAGGTTGGATAGATGTACCAAAAAAGTCAATGACTAGAGGTAATGGATCTTTTGAACCACCCTCATTACTGTAGCATCAATGTAGCAGGAACTGTAGCAGTTACTATTCGGTACTGTAGCAGCTAGAACTATTCACCTGATTTGGGCCTTTGGGCCACCAGTTTGGGCCTACGGGTCTCAAGGGCCTTCGGGCCATCAAAGGCCTTCGAGCCATATGACCTTCATATGGCATCCTTCCTTTTTATAACATAACTTTTCATTACATTTTACAAAACTGAGGATCTTTAAGGTTTAGTGTCTTGGAAACCAGGAACTTATTACATGAGAAAACAAAAACATTCTTCTTAAACACTTGAAAGGCTTCTTAATTTGTTCATCCTAAGTTCATTACAACATCTCATAACCTGGGATCATACATCAAAGGAAAGGGTGAGAAAAAGGCCCAGTAAGGTAAACAAGGGAAACATTTTACATGAGAACTTGAGATACATCAAAAGTCATGAAAAATAACTTGGAGGCATGAGAAAGAGATCATGAGGCATATCATAATAAAAATAATGTGTTTCATAACTTGAAGATGTGGCAAAAATATTTAATATTGACAATCATTTTCGTTTCACCAAGGTCCATCCCCAAGGTGTCATTAAAAATTACCAAGGTTATTCACCAAGGCGTCATTAAAAATAGTCATCTCTAGAGATTAAGTCTTTACCCAATACATTAGAGCGCTATTAGGTCGCACCCTTAATTTGTCTTTATTATAATGTGAGCCACATATATCATCATCAATCATTTAATAAAAAACCCATATAGCATAAAAGAAATGGGTTTCATTTCATAATCATAACATTTTAAAAAGTGATTTAAAGACATGATCTTTATGTCACTTTAAACCCACGGAAAGGGAAAGCGGGTCTCATGTATGTAAATACCAGAATTTAAAATAGAAAATTTTGGTCTATATGTGAATACCCATTTAGAAGAAAGATCTTTGAGTATTCACTTAATAAAATAAATGAATTTGAGAATAAGAGAGAGACATTTTGAGATGGAAATTCTGCAGCATAACGGCTATGTTACGAGGTTTTAGAAAACATTGAAAAGAGAGGGGACATGGGTCACCCACTCATAAATGATCCATAAAAAAGTATGGGGACAGAATATAAATGATTCAATAACATGGTAATTAATTTTTAAATATATAACATATGAAATGAATAACATGAAAGGAAGACAAAAATAAGATTTCTCTTATGAAAATTCGGCAGCCTAATGACGTCACTTAAACTTCAACAAAAATTAATTGGTGAGATCAAATAGGGTCTCTCATCATATTGATATAAAAGATCAGTATTATAGATATAGAGATAATACCCCAATATAATAAAAAGGAACTTTAAATACTTTACATGAAAGTAGAACTTTGAAAAATGAGAAAGGTGAAAGAATCCCTAAAAAATTCGGCAGCCTAACGATGCCACTTAAACTTCAACAAAAATGAATTGACAAGATAAAATAGGGTCTCTAATCATATGAACATAAAAGATAAGTATGATATATATATAGATAATACCCCAACATAATAAAAAAGTAACTTTAAAGGCTTGACATGAAAATAGATCTTGAAAACGAGAAGAGTGAAAGAACCACTTAAATATTCGGCAGCCTAACGACGTCACTTAAACTTCAAAAAAATCAATTGAAGAGATCAAATATGGTCTCTCATAATATGAACATAAAATATCAGTATGATAGATATAGAGATCATACCCCAACATAATAAAAAGGAACTTGAAAGACTTGATAAGAAAATAGAACTTGAAAATGAGAAGGGTGAAAGAATCTGTTACAAAAATTTCGGTAGCCTAACGGCGCCACTTAAACATTCATAAAACGAAATGACGAGAGTAAGAGGGGATATATAATCATATGAACATAAAAAGGGCAGTAAGAAGAATATAAAAGAACATCCTCCAACATAAGATCATGGAGCATAATAGAAATGACATAAAAGAGATTACTTGAAAAGAAAGAGAGAGGCACTACTGGAAATATAGGTTTTCCCAACGGATATATACCAACGGTTTTCTTAAACCGTTGGTGTATATTAGTATACCATGCATATACCAACAGTTTATCAAAAACTGTTGGTAAAGGTATGTGGTGGTGAAGATATACCAACGGTTTCTGCAAAACCGTTGGTAAAGATTGTTTTTGATGAAGATATACCAACAGTTTTGTAAAATCGTTGGTAAAAGTGAGTTTTTGAAGGGCTTTACCAACGGTTTTTTAAAACCGTTGGTAAAAGTTTTCATTCCCAATGGTTTTTACAAACCGTTGGGAAAGATTTCCCAGAAATAGACAGAACCTCGGGCTCCCCCATTCCGCGCGACTGGAGCCCTAAACCGAAGCAGAGAAGTGGGATTCTCTTTACCCTACTGTCCAAATCATTCCATCTTCAAAATTTCTTAGATTCTCATTTGTAATCTGTAAGTTATAATTTCATTTTAATGTTATGTATCTTATATTTTGATTTTATGTCTTCTATTTTGATTTTGTGTTTTCAATTGGGTGAAGAGGTGAATTGGGATTCTGTTTACCCTACTGCAAAAAACCTTCATTCCGACCCATCTTCAAAATTTCTTAGTTTTACATTTCCTGTAAGTGATACTTTTATTTTAATTATCTACATCTACTGTTTTGGTTTTTTCTTTATATTTGGGTGTTTATGAATTTTGTTTTTTGTTTGATTTGGGTGCATGTGTTGAGCTTTGATAGTGGCGCACATATAGTGATTATAGTATGAGTTTGGTCTATTGGGATAAGTAGTAAAGTGAATCAAATTTGATTCAAAATTAATTGTGTGTTAATACCATCCATAAATTTTCAGTTTTTAGAAGGCTTGGTATTTCTGGGAATTTTGTGTTAATATCATTCATATTACACATGATTCACATCATGGTAAGAATGTGTGATGATGTTGTTGAGATTAGAGAGAAAACTCATACACTCTAGGTTGTTTATAGTGGAATGGTTAGTCATGAGTGATAATTTTATTAGTTTTTAGTTTTGATTTTGATGTGGGATGAGACCAATTTCTATTCTCATATTCCAGCCGAATTTCTGTTCCAACCCAATTTATGTTTCCGTTCTTTATTTACATTCCATGCATATTCCAGCCCATATAGATTGCATTAGACAGTTGTCTAATTTTTTGATGTGCCTTTCATGTTTCATTACCAAGAAAATTTTATTATATGTTATAAAATTCAATCACATGTTTAGTTTTAACATTCATTGTTACTTTATTATCTTGTTTTAATAATTTATATTAATATTCTTTTCATATATTCCATCGTTGAGTGTTTTTACTTATGCAATAGAATTCCAAGCTCATTTTACTTCATAGTGATTATTTAGATTTCAAAGTGTTTTATTTTTCATGTTAAATTTATTAAAAAGTTTTGGGGACTAATTAAAGTTATTAGATTCAAATTTCCATGCTTCTATGCTTATTAAGAATTAAATGAAATATGATGGTTGTAATTAAATGAAAGTCAATGTTCAATTTTTATCATGTATGGGTGATTAATAAATTGGAATGTGATGAACCATATAATTGAACCATTGTTGATGCACATTATATACCAAAAGGTTATTGAATAAAAGTTATTCTTGTGAATTTCGTTACATCATAGATAAAAATGGTTGTAGTTATATGAGAGATACCTCTGATGGTTCTTTGATCATTGTTTTATGGAGAATGAATGGTTTAGGTCCGATATTAATAGTAGCTTCCAGTGAGACCATTTTAGTATAAGGGGAAACAAGATTATGATCTACAAGGGGGTGATTGAGTTGGTAGAGACCAAACATTGTTTGTTCCTTGTGTTCAAGAACCATAAATAGAGTGTTCCAATTAGGTGGTCATTAGTAAAGACGTAGGTAAGATTTCCAAGTCCTGTTTCATGAAGTTGAATATGTGGTGCTATAGTGGTTTTGGATTGTTTGAGGTACTCTTAGTGTATTATAAACCCTCATTTGTTCCATATTCATTTAAATTGATTTAATATCATTTTTTTCACACACACCATTATATCCTCTCAAACTATATTTAGAGTGTATTTTCATTCGTATGGTGTTAAATATTTTAGTAAATGTCCATACTAGCTTCTTTTATGTGTTCTAGGGGTTTAGACTAATGACAGGGATGCATGATTATTGTGGGGGTATTCTTTTCATATAAATATACCTATACACCCCGACCCCCTTGGACAACCTAACCACCCCCACAGATAGCCCGCCCACCTGGACACCCCGACCCCCCTAGACAGCCCCCCACCCCCTGGACACCTCCGACCCCCCGGACGGCCCCACCACCCCCTAGACACCCCGCACCCCCCTGGACATGCCACACCCCCCTTGTACAGTCCCGCCACTCCCATGATCCTCATCCTACTCCTCATCCTGATCTACTTGAAGAAGTTAAAGTATAAAACTCATATACTCCCAACAAGACCCTTAAGGATTATGTATTCCTTGATCCACTTCCAATATCTTACTGGTCAATCCTTGAATATAGGCATTATAAATTTTGTATCTTATTTTCTTATATACACTGTATTTTGTTGTATTTCTTAATATGATTCTCATATAGAGTAATGTGTCAGTTATGCTTTTATATAGAGTAAACAATTGTCATTTACGTAAATATTTTTTTGATTAAACTTTAATATTATTGAATTGCTTTGAAATGACTTATTGCAATTTTTTTACAGAATGGATAGAAGTTTGATGTACGAAACTGATCAGATTTCAACCGATTTTCAAAATAATTTGAAAAGCTTTCTAGATTTTTCATTTGACAAGGCTTCAGATAGTGGTCGCATACACTGCCCATGTTTTAATTATGTTGGAAGACCTTGGTTGGGCCGTGAAGCAGTTAGCTATCATATAACCAAATATGGTTTCCAAACAAACTATTATGTGTGGTATCACAATGGAGAGAAAATGGAATCTCAAAATGTTGATGATCCAAATGATAGGACTGAATTGGAGAGTTTGATATATGATCGGTTTCCATTTATTCGACATCATGAGAAGGAAAGGATGTCCAGCCAACAAGATTTCGATACAAGAACACATGATGAGTCCAATGAAAATGATGATGTTGATAGGGTGAAAAAATTGAATGATGCTGCGACGACTCCAGTATATCGGCAATGTGATAAAATGAAAAAGTTGGAATTTTTAATCCGATTTTTTCATGGGAAAACTATGTATGGGATTTCAAATACTGCAATTGATTACATTCTTACCTTCTTGAAGGACTTACTTCCAGATGATGCAGATATTCCCTCAAACCACTATATGGAATGGAAGTTGGTTGATGAACTTGGATTCTCAAAAAAAAAAAAAATTCATGCTTGCCCGAATGATTGTAGCTTATTTTGGGAGGAAACTGTTGAAAGAAATGATTGTATAAAATGCGGAACCTCCCGATGGAAGCCAAAAGATGATGGAACACCATCTCGTGTGCCAAAAAAAGTAATGTGGCACTTTCCATTGATCCCCAGATTACAGAACCTTTTCATGTCTGATGAAATATCTATAAAAATGCGATGGCATGACACCGAGAGAAAAAATAATAATGAAGAGTTGGTTCACCCTGCAGATGGATTTGCATGGCAGATATTTGATGCTCGATATCCTGAATTTGAAGCTGACGTGCGTAATGTGAGACTGGGTCTTTCATGTGACGGTTTTAATCCATTTGGGCAGATGCTTACTTCGCACAGCACATGGCCGGTTTTCATACACATTTATAACCTTCCCCCTTGGTTGTGTATGAAAAATCCTTACACTTTCTTGAGTATACTAATATCTGGCCCTTCTGATCCTGGAAATGATATAGATGTATACATGCAACCTTTAATAAAAGAGTTGAAACTTCTTTGGGATGTGGGTGTGCCCACATACGATGCATGTTCAAAAGACATATTTCAGATGCGTGCTGCACTTATGTGGACTATCAATGATTTTTCTGCTTATGCAATGATGTCTGGATGGAGCACAAAAGGAAAATTGTCATGTCCTGTTTGTATGAAGAATACTCGATCGAGAAGACTGAAATATCTTCGTAGTTTTAGTTTTATGGGACATCAATGATTCTTGCCAATGAACCATCCATATAGAAACAATCATCGAAGATTTGACAATACCATGGAGAATGATGATCCACCTCAGCGTATGTCTGGAACTGATGCGCTTAATGAATTGAAAGATTTCAGTTATTCATTTGGGAAGAGTGTAATGAAATCTAGAAAGAGGAAAAATGTTTCCAATGATACCTATTACAATTGGAAGAAGAAGAGTATATTCTTTGAGTTGTCATATTGGTCAAACAACTTGTTACGTCATTGCTTAGACGTAATGCACATTGAAAAGAATATATGTGAAATGTTGCTTTCAATTCTTCTAAATGTCAAGGGGAAGACAAAATATGATTTACGATCTCGGCGCGACTTGGTAGATTGGGGGATCAGACCAGAATTGCATCCTGTCTGTATCAGTGAAAATAAATGGCAAGTTCCATGTGTTTCTTATGTGATTACTCCTGCTGAAAAAAATCAATTTCTGGAAGTGCTAGAGACTATTAAAGTTCCTGATGGCTATTCAAGAAATATATCAAAACGGGTCAACAGAAAAGAGTTGAAGTTGAAATCTTTGAAGACTCATGATTATCATGTCCTTTTGCATGAGTTGATTCCAATAGAAATCTGTCATCTCTTGTCCAATAATGTTAGAGTCTCAGTTATTCGGTTGTGCTATTTGTTTAGAGATCTTTGTGCTAAGAGGTTGTCCAAATCCCTCGTTCAAAAACTGTTGGCAGAGACACCATTAATTTTGTGTGAGTTAGAGAAAATATTCCCTCCATCATTTTTTACATGCATGTTGCATCTGACTGTCCATCTTCCGACCGAAATACTTCTTGGAGGACCCGTTGCTTTCCGTTGGATGTATCTAACTGAAAGAAACATGTGCACATTGAAATCATATGTTCAGAACATGAATTATCCCGAAGGTTCTATTGTGAACGGTTACTTGGCTCAAGAATGTATGGATTTCTTCTCAATGTATTTGTCTAATCATACTACGAGAATAAACAGACCAATGAGAAATGAAGAAGAACAGTATGGGCAAATTGAACCCAGTTTTCCATCACTTCCTCAGACCGGAGGAATTTCGGGATCATATACATTGACAACATTAAGCCTTGAAGAGCGAGAGATGGCACATCACACAGTGTTGTTCAATTGTGATTTGTTTGATGAGTATATCAAGTAAGTTAATTGTACATGTATCTGTTATCTTATATCTTGTAATTTTAAATATTTGTTAAACTATTATTATTTTTATCTACAGGGAACATAAAGAATTGATATATAGAAAGCATCATTCTTTATCTTTGAGAAAGAAGGAGACTTTGCATAGCAAAGGGTTTTCTGCTTGGTTGAAATTGAAGGACGTATCCCTCAAGCAAAATTGTTTTGCTCAAGTAGAAGAAAAAAAGATGGAACTGCGGTAAATGAACCGACCCAAGAGAAGATTGTAAGTTTTAATTTGTTTATTTCAAAGTTTAATATCTAATTTGAAATTTAATAATCTATTAATATTTTTTACAGGCTGCTTTAGAGGCTCTTGATTCCCAGGAGCCTGACAATTTTGGGCCACACGATCATTTATATCAGGTTTTGGGAGATGAGCACTCTGGTCGAGTACGCTGCCGACCTGGTAAGAATATAGTCCTGACGAGGTATTGGTCATCTCAAGGTATCCATTCTAGTACCACCGAGTTGGAACAGGTCAAGGAGCATGCAAGACAGTCTGATAAAAGGGTCAAAGAGTTGGAAGTACATGTTCAAACAAGAGACAGAGAATTTATGAAACTGATGAAAGCATTATCTTCATCACTTCCACCATAGGATAGTGCGGCTTGTCAGACATTTATGTCGTCGATGGGTGCATCATCCAATGCACCAGGCGGCAGCTCTAGTGGCGATCGAGATGATGAAGTTCCTGGTGATGACGGGGATGCTGAAGAGGAAGAGGGTGAGGATGAGGATGTGGAAGAGGGAGAGGATGGGGCTGAGGGCAAGGATGGGGCCGATGGCGAGGATGATGTCGAGGATGAGGATGAGGCCAACGATGAGCATGGGGATGATGACGAGGACGACGAAGAGGACAAAGATGGCGGCGAGGATGAGGCTGATGATGATAGTGGTGATGGTGATGGTGATCAAAGGCAGATTGATCCATTACATTTTTGAATTCTATATAACTCTTTATTTTTGAACATGGTTTTCCACTTTGGGGTTTTCCTCTGATTCATAGGGACGTTGCATTCAGATTCTGTTTTTTGCACTTGATTCTTATTGTATGATTAGTCTACTACCTAGACCTTTAGTATTCCTTGGTATTGTGATACTCATTTTTCTATTTTTTTACTTAGATTTCTTATTTATCCATGTATTTCATGTTTATGCATGTGGAAAATGTTATGGAAAATGTGCTTTGAAGTAGTGGCCGGCACCACTCAAAGTGTCTAACTTTTATTTGAAATGGACATGATTTTAAGTGAAAACAGCAACTGGCATACAGAAAACAGACCAAACACATTCAGATTTTGTTTAAACTATAGGAAAACGATCCATGGGTCATATTTGATGTGTACGAGTGAACCCCGTCTCAATCCGAGGGCCGGTGTGGCCAGTACCACTCAAAGTGTCTTTCTTTTGTTTAAAATGGATACGCTTTTAAGTAAAAAAAACCACATACGGAAAAGGAACAAACCCATTCGGATACTGTTGATACTTTAGGACATGTATCCATGGGTCATATGTGACGTGTACGAGTCAACCCCACCTCAATCCGAGGCACGGTGTTGCCGGCACCACTCAAAGTGTCTAACTTTTATTTGAAATGGACAGGATTTTAAGTGAAAACAACAACTGGCATACGGAAAACAGACCAAACGCATTCGGATTCTGTTTAAACTATAGGAAAATGATCCATGGGTCATATGTGACGTGTATGAGTCAACCCCGCCTCAATCCGATGGCCGGTGTGGCCGGTACCACTCAAAGTGTCTTTCTTTTGTTTAAAATGGATGCGCTTTTAAGTAAAAAAAACCACATATGGAAAATGGACCAAACACATTCGAATACTGTTGATACTTTAGGACATGTATCCATGGGTCATATGTGATGTGTACGAGTCAACCCCGCCTCAATCCGAGGCGCGGTGTGGTCGGCACCACTCAAAGTGTCTAACTTTTATTTGAAATGGACATGATTTTAAGTGAAAACAACAACTGGCATACGGAAAACAGACCAAATGCATTAGGATTCTGTTGAAACTATAGGAAAACGATCCATGGGACATATGTGACGTGTACGAGTCAACCCCGTCTCAATCTGAGGGCCGGTGTGGCTGGTACCACTCAAAGTGTCTTTCTTTTGTTTAAAATGGATGCGCTTTTAAGTAAAAAAACCACATACGGAAAACGGACCAAACGCATTCAGATACTGTTGATACTTTAGGACATGTATCCATGGGTCATTTGTGGCGTGTAGGAGTCAACCCCACCTCAATCCGAGGCACGGTGTGGCCGGCACCACTCAAAGTGTCTAACTTTTATTTGAAACGGACATGATTTTAAGTGAAAACAACAACTGGCATATGGAAAACAGACCAAACACATTTAGATTCTGTTTAAAATATATTAAAATGATCCATGAGTCATATGTGACGTGTACGAGTCAACCCCGCCTCAATCCGAGGGCCGGTGTGTCTGGTACCACTCAAAGTGTCTTTCTTTTGTTTAAAATGGATGCGCTTTTAAGTAAAAAAACCACATACAGAAAATGGACCAAACTCATTCGGATTCTGTTGATACTTTAGGACATGTATCCATGGGTCATATGTGATGTGTACGAGTCAACCCCGCCTCAATCCGAGGCACGGTGTGGCCGGCACCACTCAAAGTGTCTAACTTTTATTTGAAATGGACAGGATTTTAAGTGAAAACAACAACTGGCATACAGAAAACAGACCAAACGCATTTGGATTCTGTTGAAACTATAGGACAACTATCCATGGGTCATATGTGACGTTTACGAGTTAAACCCGCGTCAATCTGAGGGCCGGTGTGGTCGGTACCACTCAACATGTCTTTCTTTTGTTTAAAATGGATGCGCTTTTAAGTAAAAAAACCACATACGGAAAACAAACCAAATGCATTCCGATACTGTTGATACTTTAGGAAATGTATCCATGGGTCATTTTTGGCATGTAGGAGTCAACCCCGCCTCAATACGAGGTGCGGTGTGGCCGACACCACTCAAAGTGTCTAACTTTTATTTGAAATGGACAGGATTTTAAGTGAAAACAACAACTGGCATATAGAAAACAGACCAAACGCATTTGGATTATATTTAAACTATAGGAAAACGATCCATGGGTCATATGTAACGTGTACGAGTCAACCCCGCCTTAATCCGAGGGCCGATGTGGCCGGTACAACTCAAAGTGTCTTTCTTTTGTTTAAAATGGATGCGCTTTTAAGTAAAACAAACCACATACAGAAAACAGACCAAATACATTCAGATACTGTTGATACTTTAGGAAATGTATCCATGGGTCATTTTTGTCATGTAGGAGTCAACCCCGCCTCAATCCGAGGCATGGTGTGGCTGGAACCACTCAAAGTGTCTAACTTTTATTTGAAATGGACATGATTTTAAGTGAAAACAACAACTGGCATACGGAAAACCAACCAAAGGCATTCGGATACTGTTGATACTTTAGGAAATGTATCCATGGATCATATGTGACATGTATGAATCAACCCCGCCTCAATCCGAGGGCCGGTGTGGCTGGAACCACTCAAAGTGTCTTTCTTTTGTTTAAAATGGATGCGCTTTTAAGTAAAAAAACCACATAAGGAAAACTGACCAAACGCACTCGGATACTATTTATACTTTAGGACATGTATCCATGGGTCATATGTGACGTGTACGAGTCAACCCCACCTCAATCCGAGGGCCGGTGTGGCCGGGACCACTCAAAGTGTCTTTCTTTTGTTTAAAATGGATGCGCTTTTAAGTAAAAAAACCACATACGGAAAACTGACCAAACGCAGTCGGATACTGTTGATACTTTAGGAAATGTATCCATTGGTCATTTGTGACATGTACAAGTCAACCCCGCCTCAATATGAGGCACGGTGTGGCCGAAACCACTCAAAGTGTTAACTTTTATTTGAAATGAACATGATTTTAAGTGAAAACAACCACTGGCATACGGAAAACCGATCCAACGCATTCGGATTCTATTGAAACTTTAGGACAACGATCCATGGGTCATATGTGACGTGTAAGAGTCAACCTTTTCTCAATATGAGGGCCGGTGTGGCCGAGAGCACTCAAAGTGTCTTTCTTTTGTTTAAAATGGATGCGCTTTTAAGTAAAAAAACAACATACAGAAAACTAACCAAACGCTTTCAGATTCTATTTAAACTTTAGGAAAATGATACATGGGTCATTTTTGACGTGTACGAGTCAACCCCGCCTCAATCCAAGGCGCGGTGTGGCCGGAACCACTCAAAGTGTGTCACTTTTCTTTGAAATGGACAACAGTTTAAGTTAAAACAACAACTGACATACAGAAAAGAGACCAAAGGCATTCATATACTGTTGATACTTTAGGACATGTATCCATGCGTCATTTGTGACGTGTATGAGTCAACTTCACCTCAATCCGAGGTGCGGTGTGGCCATTACCACTCAAATTGTCTAACTTTTCTTTGAAATGGACAACAGTTTAAGTTAAAACAACAACTGACATACGGAAAACCAACCAAACGCATTCGGATTCTGTTGAAAGTATAGGAAAACTATCCATGGGTCATATGTGACGTGTACGAGTCAACCCCGCCTCAATCCGAGGGCCGGTGTGGCTGGTAACACTCAAAGTGTCTTTCTTTTGTTTAAAATGGATGCGCTTTTAAGTAAAAAAAACGACATACAGAAAATCAACCAAACACTTTCGGATTCTGTTGAAACTTTAGGAAAATGATTTATGGGTCATTTGTGATGTATAAGAGTCAACCCCACCTCAATCCGAGGCACGGTGTGGCCGAAACCACTCAAAGTGTCTAACTTTTATTTGAAATGGACTGGATTTTAAGTGAAAACAACAACTGACATACGGAAAACCGACCAAACGCATTTGGATTCTGTTGAAACTTTAGGAAAACGATCCATGGGTCATATGTGACGTGTACGAGTCAACCCCGCCTCAATCCAAGGGCCGTTGTGGCCGGGACCACTCAAAGTTTGTCACTTTTCTTTGAAATGGACAACGGTTTAAGTTAAAACAACTGGCATACAGAAAATGGACCAAAGGTATTCAGATACAATTGATACTTTAGGAAATGTATCCATGGGTCATATGTGACATTTATGAGTCAACCCCGCCTCAATCTGAGGGCCGGTGTGGCCGGGACCACTCAAAGTGTCTTTCTTTTGTTTAAAATGGATGCGCTTTTAAGTAAAAAAAACCACATACGGAAAACTGACCAAACACAGTCGGATACTGTTGATACTTTAGGAAATGTATCCATTGGTTATTTGTGACGTGTACGAGTCAACCCTGTCTCAATCCGAGGTGCGGTGTGGCTGACACCACTCAAAGTGTCTAACTTTTATTTGAAATGAACATGATTTTAAGTGAAAACAACAACTGGCATACGGAAAACCGACCCAACGCATTCTAATTCTGTTGAAACTTTAGGACAACGATCCATGGGTCATATGTGACGTGTACGAGTCAACCTTGCCTCAATCCGAGGGCCAGTGTGGCTGGGACCACTCAAAGTGTCTTTCTTTTGTTTAAAATGGATGCGCTTTTAAGTAAAAAAACAACATACGGAAAACCGACCAAACGCTTTCAGATTCTATTGAAACTTTAGGAAAATGATCCATGGGTCATTTGTGACGTGTACGAGTCAACCCCGCCTCAATCCGAGGCGTGGTGTGACCAGCACCACTCAAAGTGTGTCACTTTTCTTTGAAATGGACAACAGTTTAAGTTAGAACAACAACTGACATACAGAAAATAGACCAAAGGCATTCGGATACTGTTGATACTTTAGGACATGTATCCATGGGTCATTTGTGATGTGTACGAGTCAACTCCGCCTCAATCCGAGGCGCGGTGTGGACGACACCACTCAAAGTCTCTCTTTTATTTCAAAAGGAAATCATTTTAAGTGAATAAAACTGAAATTTACCCTCATCAACGATAGTCGCAAACTCTTTTTCATGAGTTGGGTAGTTTCACTCATGGGGTCATAAGTGACGAGACTCCTAAGAAAATATCTTTTCACCATATATTATAAACAATACAAGTTCAATGAAAAATTCATCACAAATCATTACATACCCAAACCTATTATCACAAAAAAATGGGATTTGAGTCAATTTGAATGTCTTATTCAACTCTAATAGATATTTATCAAACTATTCTGCCTATTAGAATTTGATGGGTGAGGTGAATTACCACCGGATGATTGTTGTCATATGTGTTTTTTGGGCTATTTTAGGTGTTTTTTATATTGTTTGAAGTCTGTATGTGGCTTTTGTGATATTTTTTATGCAGGTGTATAGTGGAGGGTATACTGGAGGGCTGTTGTGCACTGTTTTTTTTATGCAGGTGTATGGTAGGGCTTCTGGAGGGCTTCTGGGGGATGCAGTGCAGCAGCTCTGGGAAAAGCTTTACCAACGGTTCTAAACCGTTGATAAAGCCTTTTCCTGAATTCTGGAAAAACTTATACCAACGGTTCTGAACCGTTGGTAAATCTTTTTCCAGAATTCTGGAAAAACTTATACCAACGGTTCTGAACCGTTGGTAAAGAGTTTCCCAGAATTCTCAAACACCTATACCAACGGTTTAAATGAAACCGTTGGTATAGGGCTTTCCTCATGGCTAACTGGCCAACGGTTTGGAAAACCGTTGGTATACCCTATACCAACTGTTTTCCAGCCTATACCAACGGTTATAAACCGTTGGTATAGCTTACTTTTCCAGTAGTGAGGTAAGATCCTTTACCTTAAACATAACTCTTAAAACTCAAAGGTTGGGACCTTGAGGGCTTGGAGGCACCTTGGGAGGACTCCTTGGGAGGTAAGGAGACCATAAAATAGTTGAGGATGATTTTGGAGTCGAATGGATGAGAGGATTACTCGGTATTTATAGGGAAAATGAGGGGACAAGGCATTAATGGCCAAGGGACACCTCATTGGTGGTTTTGGAAAAACCATGGGCTTGCCCATGGTATTTTCCCATGGTATTTGCCCATGGTATTGGCCACTTGGGACACCTCATACCTTATCTTACTATTCATAAGTCAACCATATTGATTACATACTTAATACATCATTTAATGATGTCATTAAACACCCGTAACTTAAAAACTGTATTTTCACTATTCATCGAAAATTCAACTTTTTCAAAAAAATCCCAAAATTTCACCTTAACCAAATATCGATGCTCTGATTTCAAAAATGAAATCCATTTTATAAAAATAATTTTCTAAATATTTTTAATTTAATTTTAAAATAAATAAACTATTCACCGAAAATTCATTTGTTTTTCAGAAAAATCCCCAAAAATTACCTTAACATAATGTCGATGCTCTGAGTTCAAAAATAAAATCCATTTTATAAAAATAATTTTCTAAATATTTTTAATTTAATTTTTAATTAAAAAACACTATTTACCTGAAAAAACTAATACTTGACTAATAATTTATGAAACCGTTACTTAACCATTTTATTGAATCACATTACTTAATCAAGGTGCCTAGATTATATTAATACTTTATTTAAGTGAGATTACTAATCCATTTGGTCACATTACTAATCCTAAGCATAAAATCACTATTACTATTCATCAAAAATTAAGTTGATCTTATTAGACTCTAAATTTTGTACTGAACATAATTGTAGAAGACCATTTTTTGAAAATCATTACACATTTTTAATTATTTAAGGTTTAAATAAACATTTTTAAAACATCGTTTCTCTAAAATTCACCAAAAATATGCATACTATATTTATTCGGAATTTGAAAATTCATAAACTTCAACATAAGAAGAAATCAAAATTTTTATTTTAAACAAAGGATTACATAGGGCAGTTACGGTCTCCTTACATAGCCCCTTATCACACCAGCATAGGACCTAAGTGTAAGGTGTGCTAAGGTGAGAGAATATGAGGGAGGCTCGACCAATATCGCACGAGTAGTAATTTCTATCAGTTTGAACTTCTCACGAAGGCGATTATGTTCTAGCTTCACACGATGAAGTTCAGCTTGGGTTTGGTCCAGAGAAAAGCCCAGTGGTACTACCTCCTTCCCAAGTTCTGTTAGATGGGCTTAGATCGGTCCAAGACTACTGGGTGAGGCCATCGAATCTTATTTCTATATTAATTAACCAAGATCACTTGTATTTAGAGACAATAATCGAAACGTTTAGTTTCCAGCGGTCATATTGACCAATGGTCATATGACAGTCAAAACCCAACGGTCTCATTTTAATTATACTCATATTATCAAATGAAATAGGTTTTTTGAGTATAAAATAACACACAAAATTAGGAAATAATATTTATTCAAAATTTTGGGCCGTTACAATCTTCCCCCCTTAAGAAATTGCATCCTCGCAATTTTTAAAATCGGGATTGGAAATTTCATTGAAAGTCCCACATTGGAAAAAGAGTCAGTACTACTATTACTTTAAAATAAATAAAAGGAAGTAAAAAGGTCACCCGAGTTAACCCATAATAGGATTACATGTAGGAAAACATGGACATGGAGGAGAAAACAAAGGGTCGCATTCAGAGGGAGAGTGATAGAAAACATGATTAGGAGAAAGTTAACAACAAGAAAATCACAAACTTATGATGGGTTAAATAGTATTTTATTTCCCAGTAGGAAATGTTAACAGACAACGTTTTTGTTTTACGTTCCTTTTAATAGTTTTGACGAATTCATTTACTACATAGAATAAAACATAGGGAAATATACCTACCTTCAAGTAGAGTTTCATCCTTTAATAAGTTTCTACCAAAACTAATCTTTCCTCTAAACGGTGAGCATTCAAAACTACTTGGTCTCATCAAAGCACAAGAATCATCTTCTATAGAATCACATAATCCACCAAGGATTAACTATCTATTTCTTCTATTATCCCAAAAATAGAAAGGGTAAGATAAAATAACTCTCAAAAAATAAAGAATCCCATAGGAAGGGAAATTTCTATAAATATTCAAAATTCCACGGTACTACCCAAAGTTCATCATAGACCATTCCATAATTAACTATCCTTAAAATTCCTCAAAATAAACCAAACTAAGATTGAAACCCAAATACAAGAAGGATTTGATAACATAGTCTTCCAAAATAAACTTCATTGTTCATCTCCAAACAACATCAACCACTCCTAACATCTTATAACAAAAGTAGCTAACCTAAACATATTTTCCCCAAGATAGGTTAATCATTTCCATAAGTAACTTAAATTACTATAAGTCCACCTTAAATTCATCGATTCTTCAAAATATAAGTCAACCTTTACTCCTCAAAGAAAATACCGTAGTAATCTATTTACCTCAATCAAATAGGGTTCCCAAAATAGTGAACATCTTTCAAAATAATAATCATATTTTAATCCCCTAATCACATTTTTTTAAGAAGAACAGCTTCACTACATAAACATGTGGTACATAACAATAGATGTTTTCCTTAATGATATAAAATCATCTTAGGTAGTGACTCGATGATCTTAGAAAACATAAAAGATATGCTCATAGAGCACGAACTAAAATACAACATGACATAGACAATTATTGCGAAGAAGTTACATGTACTTCAGTCATCATGATCCATCTCAGCATAGGACTTGCATTGTTCCCTTGTCCTCTAAGATTGTTGATTCTCATCATGCTTCTCACCCATTCCAAGAGAGCATTGCCTTGGATAATGTCTAACTTATCCACATTTATGACATCGAAATGTATAAGGTACATTAGATCGAACCTTATCTCCATTCATCACATTATCCATTTTTTAAAGCAATTGGCTACTTTATGCCCTATCTTCCCACAATTAAAACATCTCCCTGTTCCTTTGTGACATTCTCCTTGGTGCCTATTCCCACACTTTTTGCAAAAAAGAAATTGGGTCTTCTTTCCCTTATCAACTTTATTAGATGAACATCCTTGAGACTCTTTCTTCTTCTTCCTTGATGAATTTGGGCATTCAACTAGGTACCAATTATTAATTGTGATTTTTGATAGATGGTTTGGCATAATCACAATATGTTCAACTTGATCTCTCATCATCTCTATCACATTAATAGGGAAATTGTCACATTTCCTATCACATTTGTTGTTGGGACATTTACTTCTATTTCCCGCCATTAACTAAGAAAAGAAAGTATAATTAGGGGCTTAAATACTTAGCCAATAATCATTAAAAGAAAACTTTAACAATAGAAGGATAAACTTGTAGAAGAAAAGTATATCCTAACTTGTGATCCCATAGGTTCCAATCTAGGTTATCCATGATCATATACTCTTATGTGAATCTTTATTTTATTTTATCTTTGTCCCTTTAATAATGGTTCATGCTAAGATTATGAATTTACCAAAGCATATCCCCCGAGAGTATCGTAACCAAGAGTGCAGCAAGGCCCGTTTTCATGTACCAGTTCTCGTTCGAGTCTCACTCAAAGCGGTGTTTTTGAGTTTTACCCCTATGTACATCTCTACCAGAGCCACCTCTACCTGTTCGTATCCAGACATGGATGTATTTTCTTGACAATCCCTTACTCAATACTCACCAAAATACCAGGAAGATTTCCTATATTTAAAATTTTCTATAGGGTTCTTCCTAGAGTTTTCATATCCTAATTTCCACAAATTACTAAACCATCCTTTGATACCAACTATGGCATCCCGCCTTTTTATAACATAACTTTTCATTACATTTTACAAAAACGAGGATCTTTAAGGTTTAGTATCTTGGAAACCAGGAACTTATTACATGAGAAAAAAAAACATTCTTCTTAAAAACTTGAAAGGATACTTCATTTTTTCATCCTAAGTTCATTACAGCATCTCATAACCTGGGAGCATACATAAAAGGAAAGGGTGAGAAAAAGGCCCGATAAGGGAAACAAGGGAAACATTTTACATGAGAACTTGAGATACATCAAAAGTCATGAAAAATAACTTGGAGACATGAGAAAGAGATCATGAGGCATATCATAAAAAAAATAACGTGTTTCATAACTTGAAGATGTGGCTAAAAAATTTAATATTGACAATCATTTCTATTTCACCAAGGTCCATCCCCAAGGTGTAATTAAAAATTACCAAGGTTATTCACCAAGGCGTCATTAAAAATGGTCATCTCTAGAGATTAAGTCTTTACCCAATGCATTAGAGAGCTATCAGGGCACACCCTTAATTTGACTTTATTATCATGTGAGACACATATATCATCATCAATCATTTCATAAACAACCCATATAGCATAAAATAAATGGGTTTCATTTCATAATCACAACGTTTTAAAAAGTGCTTTAAAGACATGATCTTTATGTCACTTTAAACCCACAGAAAGGGAAAGCGGGTCTCATGTATGTAAATACCAGAATTTAAAATAGAAAATTTTGGTATATATGTGAATAATACTTTATAATAAAGAGCTTTGAGTATTCACTTAATAAAATAAATGAATTTGAGAATAATAGAGATACATTTTGAGACGGAAATTCTGCAGCATAACGGCTATGTTAAGAGGTTTTAGAAAACATTGAAAAGAGAGGGGACATGGGTCACCCACTCATAAATGATCCATAAAATAGTACGAGGACAGAATATAAAGGATTAAAGAACATGGTAATGAAATTTTAAAGATATACCATATGAAATGAATAACATGAAAGGAAGACAAAAATAAGATTTCTCTTATGAAAATTCGGCAGCCTAACAGCGTCACTTAAACTTCAACAAAAATGAATTGATGAGATCAAATAGGGTCTATAATCATATGAAAATAAAAGATCAGTATGATAGATATAGAGATCATACCCCAACATAATAAAAAGGAACTTGAAAGACTTGACCTGAAGGTAGAACTTTGAAAAATGAGAAAGGTGAAAGAATCCCTAAAAAAATCGGCAGCCTAACGGCGCCACTTAAACTTCAACAAAAATGAATTGAAGAGATCAAATAGGGTCTCTCATCATATGAAAATAAAAGATAAGTATGATATATATAGATATAATACCCCAACATAATAAAAAAGGAACTTGAAAGGCTTGACATGAAAATAGATCTTGAAAACGAGAAGGGTGAAAGAACCACTTAAAAATTCGGCAGCCTAACGACGTCACTTAAACTTCAAAAAAATCAATTGAAGAGATAAAATAGGGTATATAATCATATGAACATAAAAGATAAGTATAATAGATATAGAGATCATACCCCAACATAATAAAAAGTAACTTGAAAGACTTGACAAGAAAATAGAACTTAAAAATGAGAAGGGTGAAAGAATCTGTTACAAAAATTTCGGCAGCCTAACGACGCCACTTAAACATTCATAAAAAGAAATGATGAGAGTAAGAGGGAATATAACATAATATGAACATAAAAATGGAAGTAAGAGGAATATAAAATAACATCCTCCAACATAAGATCATGGAGCATAAAAGAAATGACATAAAAGAGATTACTTGAAAAGAAAGAGAGAGGTTGGATCCCTTACCTTAAACGTAACTCTTAAAACTAAAAGGTTAGGACCTTGAGGGATTGGGGGAACCTTGGGAGGAATCATTGGGAGGCAAGGAGACCATAACATCTTTGAGGATGATTTTGGAGTCGAATGGATGAGAGGATGACTTGGTATTTATAGGGAAAGTGAGGGGACAAGGCATTAATGGCCAAGGGACACCTCATTGGTGGTTTTGGCAAAACCATGGGCTTGCCCATGGTATTTTCCCATGGTATAGGCCACTTGGGACACCTCATACCTTATCTTACTATTCATAAGTCGACCATATTGATTACATAATTAATACATCATTTAATGATGTCATTAAACACCCGTAACTTAAAAACTATATTTTCACTATTCATCGAAAATTCAACTTTCTCAGAAAAGTCCCAAAATTTCACCTTAACCAAATATCGATGATCTGATTTCAAAACTGAACTCCATTTTATAAAAATAATTTTCTAAATATTTTTAATTTAATTTTTTAATAAATACACTATTCACCGAAAATTCATTTTTTTTTCAGAATAATCCCCAAAAATTACCTTAACATAATATCGATACTCTGAGTTCAAAAATGAAATCTATTTTATAAAAATAATTTTCTAAATAATTTTAATTTAATTTTTAATTAAAAAACACTATTCACCCGAAAAAACTAATACTTGACTAATAATTTATGAAACCGTTACTTAACCATTTTATTGAATCACATTACTTAATCAAGGTGCCTAGATTATATTAATACTCACTTTAAGTGAGATTACTAATCCATTTCGTTACATTACTAATCCTAAGCATAAAATCACTATTCATAATTTACGATTCATCAAAAATTAAGTTGATCTTATTAGACTCTAAATTTCGTACTGAACATAATTGTAGAAGACCATTTTTTGAAAATCATTACAAATTTTTAATTTTTTAAGGTTTAAATAAACATTTTTAAAATATCCTATCTCTAAAATTCATCAAAAATATGCATACTATATTTATCCGGACTTTGAAAATTCATAAACTTCAACATAGGAAGAAATCAAAATTTTTATTTAAAACAAAGGATTACACAAGGCAGTTACGATCTCCTTACATAGCCCCTTATCACACCAGCATAGGACCTAAGTGTAAGGTGTGCTAAGGTGAGATAATCTGAGGGAGGCTCGGCCAACATCGCACGAGTAGTAATTTCTATCAGTTTGAAATTCTCGCGAAGGCGATTCTGTTCTAGCTTCACACGATGAAGTTCAGCTTGGGTTTGGTCCAGAGCAAATCCCAGTGGTTCTACCTCCTTCCCAAGTTCTGTTAGATGGGCTTCAATCGGTCCAAGACTACTGGGTGAGGCCATCGAATCTTCTTTCTATATTAATTAACCAAGATTACTTGTATTTAGAGACAATAATTGAAACATTTAGTTTCCAGCGGTCATATTGACCAATGATCATATGATAGTCAAAACCCAACGGTCTCATTTTAATTATACTCATGTTATCAAATGAAATAGGTTTGTTGGGTATAAAATAACACACAAAATTAGGAAACAATATTTATTCAAAATTTCAGGTCGTTACAATCTTCCCCCCTTAAGAAATTACATCCTCACAATTTTTAAAATCGGGATTGGAAATTTCAATGAAAGTCCCACATTGGAAAAAGAGTCAGTAACACTATTACTTTAAAAGAAATAAAAGGAAGTAAAAAGGTCACCCGAGTTAACCCATACTAGGATTCCATGTAGGAAAACATGGACATGGAGGAGAAAACAAAGGGTCACATTCTGAGGGAGAGTGATAGAAAACATGATTAGGAGAAAGTTAACAACAAGAAAATCACAAAATTATGATGGGTTAAACGGTATTTGATTTCCCAGTAGGAAAAGTTAATAGAAAACGTTTTTGTTTTATGTTCCTTTTAATAGTTTTGAGGAATTCATTTAATACATAGAATAAAACATAGGGAAATATACCTACCTTCAAGTATAGTTTCATCCTTTAATAAGTTTCTACCAAAACTAATCTTTTCTCCAAACGATGAGCATTCAAAACTACTTGGTCTCATCAAAGCACAAGAATCATCTTCTAGAGAATCACATAATCCACCAAGGATTAACTATCTATTTCTTCTATTATCCCAAAAATAGAAAGGGTAAGATAAACCAACTCTCCAAAAAGAAAGAATCCCATAGGAAGAGAAATTTCTTTAAATCTTCAAAATTCCACGGTACTACCCAAAGTTCATCATAGACCATTCCATAATTAACTGTCCTTAAAATTCCTCAAAATAAACCAAACTAAGATTGAAACCCAAATACAAGAAGGATTTGATAACATAGTCTTCCAAAATAAACTTCATCGTTCATCTCCAAACAACGTTAACCACTCCTAACATCTTATAAAAAAAGTAGCTAACCTAAACATATTTTCCCCAAGATAGGTTAATAATTTCCATAATTAACCTAAATTACTATAAGTCCACCTTAAATTCATCGATTCTTCAAAATATAAGTCAACCTTTATTCCTCAAAGAAAATACCGTAGTAATCTATTTACCTCGATCAAATAGGGTTCCCAAAATAGTGAACGTCTTCCAAAATAATAATCATCTTTTAATCCCCTAATCACCTTTTTTTAAGAAGAAGAGCTTCACTACATAAACATGTGGTACATAACAATAGATGTTTTCCTTAATGATATAAAATCATCTTAGGTAGTGACTCGATGATCTTAGAAAACATAAAAGATATGCTCATAGAGCACGAACTAAAATACAACATGACATAGACAATTATTGCGAAGAAGTTACATGTACTTCAGTCATCATGATCCATCTCAGCATAGGACTTGCATTGTTCCGTTGTCCTCTAAGATTGTTGATGATCATCATGATTCTCACCCATTCCAAGAGAGCATTTCCTTGGATAATGTCTAACTTCTCCACATTTATGACATCAAAATGTATAAGGTACATTAGATCGAACCTTATCTCCATTCATCACATTATCCATTTTTTTAAAGCAATTGGATAATTTATGCCCTATCTTCCCACACTTAAAACATCTCTTGGTTCCTTTGTGACATTCTCCTTGGTGCCTCTTCCCACACTTTTTGCAAAAAAGAAATTGGGTCTTCTTTCCCTTATCAACTTTATCAGATGAACATCCTTGAGACTTTGTCTTCTTCTTCCTTGATGAATTTGGGCATTCAACTGGGTACCAATTATTAATTGTGATTTTTGATAGCTGGTTTGGCATAATCACAATATTTTCAACTTGATCTCTCATCATCTCTGTCACATTAATAGGGAAATCGTCACATTTCCTATCACATTGGTTGTTGTGACATGTTCTTCCATTTCCCACCATTAACTAAGAAAAGAAAGTATAATTAGGGGCTTAAATACTTAGCCAATAATCATTAAAAGAAAACTTTAACAATAGAAGGATAAAATTGTAGAATAAAATTATATCCTAACTTGTGATCCCCTAGGTTCAAATCTAGGTTATCCATGATCATATATTCTTATGTGAATCTTTATTTTATTTTATCTTTTTCCCTTTAATAATGGTTCATACTAAGATTATCAATTTACCAAAGCATATCCCCCGGGAGTGTCGTAACCAAGAGTGAAGAAAGGCCCATTTTCATGTACCAGTTACCATTCGAGTCTCACTCAAAGCGGTGTTTTTGGGTTTTACCCCTATGTACATCTGTGCCAGAGCCACCTCTACCTACTCATATCTAGACAGGGATGTATTTGCTTGGCAATCCCTTACTCAATACTCACCAAAATACCAGGAAGATTTCCTATATTTAAAATTTTCTATAGGGTTCTTCCTAGAGTTTTCATATCATAATTTCCACAAATAACTAAACCATCCTTTGATACCAACAATGGCATCCCACATTTTTATAACATAAATTTTCATTACATTTTACAAAACCGAGGATCTTTAAGGTTTAGTGTCTTGGAAACTAGGAACTTATTACATGAGAAAAAACATTCTTCTTAAACACTTGAAAGGATTATTCATTTGTTCATCCTAAGTTCATTACAGCATCTCATAACCTGGGAGCATACATCAAAGGAAAGGGTGAGCAAAAGGCCCAGTAAGGGAAACAAGGGAAACATTTTACATGAGAACTTGAGATACATCAAAAGTCATGAAAAATAACTTGGAGGCATGAGAAAGAGATCACGAGGCATGTCATAATAAAAATAACGTGTTTCATAACTTGAATATGTGGCTACAAAATTTAATATTGACAATCATTTCAGTTTCACCAAGGTCCATCCCCAAGGTGTCATTAAAAATTACCAAGTTTATTCACCAAGTTTCGATAAAAATGGTCATCTCTAGAGATTAAGTCTTTACCCAATGAATTGGAGCGCTATCAGGGCGCACCCTTAATTTGTCTTTATTATCACGTGATACACATATATCATCATAAATAATTTCATAAACAACCCATATAGCATAAAAGAAATGGGTTTCATTTCATAATCATAACGTTTTAAATAGTGCTTTAAAGACATGATCTTTATGTCACTTTAAACCCATGGAAAGGTAAAGCGGGTCTCATGAATGTAAATACAAAAATTTAAAATAGAACATTTTGGTATATATGTGAATACCCCTTTAGAATAAAGATCTTTGAGTATTCACTTAATAAAATAAATGAATTTGAGAATAAGAGAGAGACATTTTGAGACGGAAATTCTGCAGCATAATGACTATGTTATGAGGTTTTAGAAAACATTGAAAAGAGAGGGGACATGGGTCAACCACTCATAAATGATCCATAAAACAGTAGTGGGACATAATATAAATGATTCAAGAACATGGTAATGAAATTTGAAAGATATACCATATGAAATGAAGAACATAAAAGGACGACAAAAATAAGATTTCTCTTATGAAAATTCGGCAGCCTAACGGCGTCACTTAAACTTCAACAAAAATGAATTGATGAGATCAAATAGGGTATCTCATCATATGAAAATAAAAGATCAGTATGATATATATAGATATCATACCCCAACATAATAAAAAGGAACTTGAAAGACTTGACATGAAATTAGAACTTTGAAAAATGAGAAAGGTGAAAGAATCCCTAAAAAATTTGGCAGCCTAACGACGCCACTTAAACTTCAACAAAAATGAATTGACGAGATCAAATAGGGTATCTAATCATATGAACATAAAAGATCAGTATGATAGATATAGAGGTCATACCCCAACATAATAAAAAAGGAACTTAAAATGCTTGACATGAAAAGAGATCTTGAAAACGAGAAGGGTGAAAGAACCACTTAAAAATTCGGCATCCTAATGGCGTCACTTAAACTTCAAAAAAATCAATTAAAGAGATAAAATAGGGTCTTTAATAATATGAACATAAAATATCAGTATGATAGATATAGAGATCATGCCCAAACATAATAAAAAGGAACTTTAAATACTTGACAAGTAAATAGAACTTGAAAATGAGAAGGGTGAAAGAATCAGTTACAAAAATTTCGGCAGCCTAACGGCGCCACTTAAACATTCATAAAACGAAATGAAGAGAGTAAGAGGGGATATCTCATCATATGTACATAAAAATTTCAGTAAGAGGAATATAAAATAACATCCTCCAACATAAGATCATGGAGCATAAAAGAAATGACATAAAAGAGATTACTTGAAAAGAAAGAGAGAGGTAGGATCCCTTACCTTAAACGTAACTCTTAAAACTAAATGGTTGGGACCTTGAGGGCTTGGGGGCACCTTGGGAGGACTCCTTGGGAGGTAAGAAGACCATAACTTCGTTGAGTATGATTTTAGAGTCGAATGGATGAGAGTATGTCTTGGTATTTATAGGGAAAGTGAGGGGACGAGGCATTAATGGCCAAGGGACACCTCATTGGTAGTTTTGGAAAAACCATGAGCTTTCCCATGGTATTTACCCATGGTATTGGACAATTGGGACACATCATACCTTATCTTACTATTCATAAGTCTAAAATATTGATTACATACTTAATACATCATTTAATGATGTTATTAAACACCCGTAACTTAAAAACTGTATTTTCACTTTTCATTGAAAATTCAACTTTCTCAGAAAAATCCCAAAATTTCACCTTAACCAAATACAGATGCTCTGATTTCAAAAATGAACTCCATTTTATAAAAATATTTTTCTAAATATTTTTAATTTAATTTTTAAATAAATACACTATTCACCGAAAATTCATTTTTTTTTTCAGAAAAATCCCCAAAAATTACCTTAACATAATATCGATGCTCTGAGTTCAAAAATGAAATCCATTTTATAAAAATATTTTTCTATATATTTTTAATTTAATTTTTAATTAAAAAACACTATTCACCCGAAAAAACTAATAATTGACTAATAATTTATGAAACTGTTACTTAACCATTTTATTGAATCACATTACTTAATCAAGGTGCCTAGATTATATTAATACTTTCTTTAAGTGAGATTACTAATCCATTTGGTTACATTACTAATCCTAACCATAAAATCACTATTACTATTCATCAAAAATTAAGTTGATCTTATTAGACTCTAAATTTCGTACTGAACATAATTGTAGAAGACCATTTTTTGAAAATAATTACACATTTTTAATTATTTATGGTTTAAATAAACATTTTTAAAATATCCTTTCTCTAAAATTCATCAAAAATATGCATACTATATTTATCAGGACTTTGAAAATTCATAAACTTCAACATAAGAAGAAATCAAAATTTTTATTTAAAACAAAGGATTACACAAGGCAGTTACTGTCTCCTTACATATCCCCTTATCCCACCAGCATAGGACCAAAGTGTAAGGTGTGATAAGGTGAGAGAATCTGAGGGAGGCTCGGCCAACATCGCACGAGTAGCAATTTCTATTAGTTTGAGCTTCTCACGAAGGCGATTCCATTCTAACTTCACACGATGAAGTTCATCTTGGGTTTGGTCCAGAGCAAAGCCCAGTGGTGCTACCTCCTTCCCAAGTTCTGTTAGATGGGCTTCAATCGGTCCAAGACTACTAGGTGAGGCCATCAAATCTTCTTTCTATATTAATTAACCAAGATCACTTGTATTTAGAGACAATAATCGAATCGTTTAGTTTCCAGTAGTCATATTGACCAATGGTCATATGACAGTCAAAACCCAATGATCTCATTTTAATTATACTCATGTTATCAAATGAAACAGGTTTGTTGAGTATAAAATAACACACAAAATTAGAAAACAATATTTATTCAAAATTTCAGGTCGTTACACTTCAGGCCATTGAGACCATGGAGTAGCCCAATTCACACAGAGCATGCTCCATAAGAGGATCAGAGCAACAAAAATAGTAGTCACCAGAAGTAGAGCTAACTAGATTTGAATAATGAGAGGGTATGACAACCGCCATCGGGACCAGACACTGTGCAGCTTTGTACGGGGCAATGCTAGCTGACGTGGTAGTGTTTTCACACTCTTTTCCACATCCTTTTTGTATTTTTATTGAATTTTTATACCAAAATGATTGTTTTTAGTAAATATTTGATAATTTTTGTGTTTTTGTAATTTGCTGTGTAAAATAATCAATTTTAGTTTAAATCAATTGTTTTTAATATTCATTATTGTCTTCTTGAATAATTCTTAAATTAATTTAGTCTTGCGAATTAGACTTTTATTTATTTATTCTTTTATTTTTATTCTAGTTAGTTTATCAATTCATTAATTTAAATTAATTAATTATTTATTCTTTAAATTGTAAATAAATAACTCATTTTAGTTGTTAGTCTTTTAATAAGTTAATTAGTTTTAACAATTTAATTTTATTTAATTAATAATTTTATTAATTTAATTAATTCTTTAATTAATTGGTTAAATAATTTAAGCAAGTTACTGTAAATATTTTAATTTTTTCTTTAAGTAATTTTTTTATAATTTTTAACCCAAATAAATTCATTCATTTGAAAACATAATTTATTTTCTTATTCAACTTTGTTGTTTTTAGTTTTTAATTCTATTCTATTTAATTTAATTTATTAATTGATTTTTTTAGTTTCATTAAATTATTTTATTTATTTAATTTTCTTTGTTATGTTTGTTCGCAGGTGTTGCGGTCGCACGATCCTGTTCCTAAACGGTGACTGTCTCACTGTTTCCACCCATCCTTAACGATGACTGTCTCACCGTTTCAACCCATTTGTAATAGAGACTGTCTCACCGCTACAACCCATTTGTAACGGTGACTATCTCACCGTTTCCTTTCCTTTTTATTTCGTCGCGATGCTTCCTTGCACCTCACCGTTGGCCGTTTTTCACCATTCTTCCCTGTTTTTTTCCCTTCCTCACCGTTACCATACCCCCTTCTGGTAGATATTTCCATTACCTCATAGTTGTCCAAAATTCTCACAGCTACCATTTTAGCCTAAGTCCACCGTATCCCGCTCCTATCTCACCGTATCAACATTCAATATGTGGAATTGTTTCATCACAGAACCGATACCTTCCTATCTCACACCAGTAAACAGCATCTCCCTGACTCTGTTCTAGCAGCTCGCAACATCACCAAACAAATCCACAACAACAAATGGGAACCAGAAACAGCAGCACAAAATCAATTCATCCGCAGAAGAAGAAGAAAAAAAACCTAGTCAAATCCCTAAACTCAAACAATTTATCAATTTAGGAAACCTAAATCTTCTTAGTTTTGAAGACGCCGGAACCCCAACCACACCCCCTTAGCGCTCGTGCCACCCTCCTTAGCCAGCAGCACAAAACGAGCCCCCTTCTCTTTGCCACCATCTCAACCCCGTGACCTCGCCTCGGCTCTCCTTGCGCCATCTCAAACCAAACCCAAGGAACCACCATCGTTGTCGGCACTGCTTCTCCCCTATCGCACTCCTCTATCACCACCACAGACCGCAACACCTACACAACCACCGCCGTGCCCCTTGCTCCACTGTTGGAACCCGCACCAGGAGTCGCCGCTGCACACACCCCCTACAGTCTAGTTCCACACCATCTTCGTCCTCCAAGAAAACCCCAACACCCCGCCGCACATCCCATGTTCCTGCCGACCCTTCGGCATAATTCACAGCTTCCTAGCGCACCACCCTCCTTCTCCCTTTCCTGAGGACCTCCGACTCTGCTCGAACCCCGTCGCCCTCCTCACCTCCCTTCTCCCTGTGCGGAACAGACCCAAAGCCCCCCTTTCATTGCGTTTTATTTTTTTATTATAATATATAATAAAATTTATATAATATATACTTAATATATTAGCACATATATAATATAACTATTATAGTATATAATATAACATAATATATTATATATATATATCAAATACCGTACTATAATAATTATAGATATATTAATAATAATATATAATCTTATATATAATATCAGTATAACATAATAACTAATGTTATTAAATAAATATAATAGTCATTAAACATATATTAGTAATTATAATATTAGATATTATTATAATATACATACTTCTTTATAAGTGTTTTCGTTTATTTTAAGTTGTGATATAATATATGGTAGTTTCATTTTGACTCACGTGTGTATTTTGTTGTTTCGTTGCTGGGGCGGGATACACTCACTTGGAGTTCATTAAAAAGATCGCGACGTTCAAATAAAATCATGCCACGTGGATCTTCTGTTTTCAGGGAAGAAATTAGCTCACCGCACGCACATATTTTTTCATTCAGTTAGGAGCAATTGCTCCGGTGACAAGCGCAGGAGGAACAACCCTGTGAAATCCACATGCAGAGGCCAGGGAACTCCTCAGGGGGAGATTCCAGAGACTTAGACTAGGTGATGAAGGTGCAAGAGGCGAGAGAGACATTGATCAATTGAGCAGAGCAACAGAACAGTAGGAGAGAGTTCAGGACATCAATTGGGGGGATAGAGGGGAACATCATCCAGGGAGTAGCAGCGAGGCTTTGATCCAGACCGGGAGGAGCAGAGTAGGAGGACATACATCATCTTCCATTTTGAGTAGATTGGAGCACTGAGAGTTGCAGATCGGAGAATTTTCATACCTCGATTCCTAGGGCGGGACATCGAGCGGATTCCAGAATTGCTTCTACCATCAAGCAGCAGGAGTTGGAATTTTCAGGAGAAGCAGCAGGGAGTTCGAACTTCTTAGTTTTCCTTGTGCTCTGTTTTTATGCAATTTATTCCAATATGAATTTCATTGATCTTAATTCCATTGTTTCATTAAAACCAACCACAATGTTCATCTAAATTCCTTCAGGGGGGGATAAACTGGCTGATTAGGTTGTTTAATCTTATTCATGTGCTGCATCATTTTTTTTGGATTGTCTCTCTCATTGTTTACAAACAAGCTTATTTTCAAAATAGCAAGATCGAGTGAAAACCAATTTTGATTGAATTTTAATGAAAACTATTTCAATTTGAGGAACTCACTGACAAATGAGTTGTGCTCGAATGAGAGAGACACACCGAACTCAACTGAAAAGTTGAGCCCGGTGACATCTGACTATTTTTCACCATGGGATGGAATGACTTTTATAGTTGAAGGACTGTAAGAGCTATTTCACTACAAACTGACCAGATGACAAATCTGGCCAGTTACTTTTAGTCAGATCCATATTTTTAAATCTCAGTGCATGAACAAGGCTAAGCAACATCAAATCGGCCAATGGACATTCCCCCTTACTCATCTATTGGTTGTTTGCTACGCAAATTCTCTTACTGCTTTGTCTACTCCCTTTGCACCCACTAGATTACCCTCACTTCTTTACACACTATGTCTCATTCACTCCACTTCACAACCACCAATTGTTTTTTCTTGTTTTTGCCTGTGTGTTTTTGTTTAGTTTTTTTAGATCACCAAACACAACATGAGGGCTCCCTGTGGTTCGACCCTGTTTTTCCACTGTCCTGAGTAGTAAGTAGGTTATAAATTTTAGTTTTTCGCCCGTGCCCAACGACGCGCGAGCGTGAAAATTTTGGCGTCGTTGCCGGGGAGGCTAGTTGTGTTTAAAAAAAAACCAAACAAAAAAAAAACTCACATAAAAAATCACAAAAAAAAAAAACCACTAAAAAAAAATCTGAAAAAAGAAAAGAAAAGAAAATTGAAATTAATCTTTTTTGTGAACCTGCTGCATGAAAACTAGGTCTAAGTCTGAACACTTAGTACCTGATAACCCTGAAATTGATAAGCACCTTAAGGAAGTGAAAAATAACAAAGACAAGGTCAAAATGGAAGATAACAGAAATGAAAACTTGAACAACCCACTTCTTGAGATTTTGAACCAGCATGGAATGATGAAGCCACCTGGGAATGAGATAGCTGAGAGGCATAGTTTGAGAGAGTTCTTGTTACCTTCAGTGTCTAGCAACCCTTCATGCATTAGACTTTCTCCTAGGTCCAGGAATTATGAGATCAAGAAATCCATGCTTAGTCAGCTTCCCACCTTCAATGGAATGCCAAGTGAAGACTCTATTGACTTCATTAGATCCTTCTATTATAGTGTCCAACAGCTACCACTTAGGGGTATCACTAAGGAAGAGCTTAAACTGAGAGTATTCCCCTTCTTCCTCAAGGGAAATGATAGGTCTTGGTTCCAACAGTTAGAAGAAGAAATCCTTGTCACCTGGGATCAAGTTTACAATGCCTTCACAATGAAATTCTATCCTAGGAGGTTGACATATGAAATTAGGCACAAAATCACTGGATTCCTTCAGGATGAAGGAGAACTGTTGCATGAAGCCTGGGATAGGTTTATAGGTTTTCTTAGGCAGTTTCCAAACCATAAATGTACACCTCAATTCCTCATGGACACCTTCTACAATAGTCTCACCCCTTACCACCAAACCTTAGTGGATCAGTCTTCTAGAGGATATTTTAGTGATAGGACTACTGAGGAGCTCAAATAGATCTTTAACACATTATCTCAGAATTCCTAGCACAAATTCTCTAGGAGGAGAACCATTGTGAGAAAAGAAACCGCCCCTACTACTCAAGCTGAAGCCCAAGATACTGGGTTATTTAATGAGAACCCACATCAAATCCTTAAGGAGCAGTGCCACCATTATGGCATGTATGGCCATTCTCAAATCTGTTGTCTAAACTTTGATATGCCTATCCAGCCTCATGAGAGTGTTAAATTTGCTAGCTATGGACCTCAGATGCAGCCTAAGGATGATCCTTTTTCCAACACCTACAATCAAGGGTATAGGAACCATCCAAACCTATCATAGAGGGAGAAGGGAGTCCTCTGACCTACTGCCCCTTCTGGATTCCATCAGCCTCCTAAGAAACAATTCCAATCCCAACCCCAACCTAAGGCTAAGTAATCCAACTCAAAAGATGAGGTTAGAGACATGTTCCATCAGTTGATAGGGAGGTTTGATGAACAAAATACCAAAAATTATTTTGATAAAGTTCAAATGGATTCTAGAATGAAGAACTTGGAAATTTAAATGGGGCAGCTGGCTAGGGATGCTAGTAATAGAGAAAAGGGCAGGCTGCCCAGAACCACTGAAGCCAATCCTAGGGATAATGCCATGGCTGTGACCACTATAATTGGTCTCCAAACTCACCAAGAGCCTAAAAAAGAACCCAAAAATGATGAAAATGAAAAACTGGATGAAACTGGAAACTCAAATCTGAAAGAACCTGAATCTGGAAAACTAGACAGCACCACTGGAATCCCTCCAGTTCCTGCTGTTCCAACTCAAAAATGCAAAGAAAATGGATTAAAAAACAAAGACAGCAAAGGGAAGAAAATTGTTGAAGAAGAATCTATAAAGATGCCCCTAATTGTGAAGAATTTTCCCCTCCAATCCCCTTCCCACAAAGAATTAAGAAACCAATTCTTGATTCTGAACTGTTGAAATTTTTGAAAGCGGTTAAAAAACTGAACATTGATATCCCATTCTTGGAAGCATTGATTCAAAGCCCATCATATCCAAAATCACTCAAGAAAATCTGTTCAAACAAAAAGACATTAGAGAAATTTCCACCTATAGATTAATAGAGGAGTGTAGTGAAGTCTTGCAGAATAGGATACCTCCTAAGCTTCAGGACCCTGGAAGCTTTGTCATCCCTTTCACATTTGGGGATAGAGGTGGTAAGTTCAATTGTTTGTGTGATCTGGGTGCTAGTATTAATCTGATCCCACTTTCACTTTTTCAGCACCTGAGATTAGGAGTTTCCCAACCCACTACTGTTATGTTACAGCTTGATGATAGGTCCATTACTCATCCAATGGGTAGGGTCGATGATCTATTAGTGGGAGTAGGAAAACTATTTTTGCCTGCTAACTTTATTATCCTTGATATGGAGTGTGACCAGGAGGTTCCTATCATTCTTGGTAGGACCTTCTTGGCCAGCTGGGGAGCTGTGATAGATGTGTGTAAGGGGAAACTGATTTTTAATTTGGGTGAATAGAAAGAAGAATTCAATGTGTTTAAGAAAATAAAAGAACCCACCCAACCATTTTTCCCAAAAGATGAGATGTTAGTTTCTAAGAGTAGTGTTGATAAGGAGGAAGAAGAGTTTCTGAGAATGATAGCTGAAATCAATAGTGAACCTGAAATCCCTACTGCCTCTTGCATGGGGATCAGCTCAAGTAAGGAGAGATAATTTGTTGATGAGTATGAGGGAGAATTATTGGAGAACATAGATGAGTTTTTTTAGAGCACATTCTTACCCCAAGAGAGGAGTCTGAGTTTGAGGAGATATCTTTTAGAAGCTCTTGCACAGAGGAAAAAGCCTTTTCTACTGTCTTCTTCAAGAGGCAAAATGAAGACCTTGGGCCACCTAGGCCCAAGTGTCTTCCCTCAATCCAGTCACCACCCACCCTTGAATTAAAACCCCTCCCTGCCCATCTCAAATATTCCTTTTTAGGAGACAATTTCACCCTTCTTGTGATCATTTCATCCAATCTAGAGGTGGGTCAAGAGCAAAATCTACTCACTGTTTTAAAGAAGTACAAGTCTATCATAGGTTGGTTGATTACTGATATCAAAGGGATAAGTACAGCCTTTTGTATGCATAAAATTACAATGGAACCTGAGTGTAAGCCCAGAGTAGAAGCCCAAAGAAGACTCAAACCCAAAATTAAGGAATTTGTGAGAGAATAAGTGATTAGGTTGCTTGATGCTGGAATAATTTTTCCTATTTCTGATAGCCCCTGGGTCAGTCCTGTCTAGGTGGTACCCAAAAAAAGTGGAGTGACAATGGCCACTAATGAAAGGAATGAGAAAATCCAGACAAGAGCAGTTAATAAATGGAGAGTCTGTATAGACTATAGAAAATTGAATGCTGCCACAAGAAAGGATCACTTACCCATGCCATTTTTGGATCAAATGTTAGAGAGATTGGCAGACAATGAATTCTTCTGCTTTCTTGATGGTTATTATGGTTACAACCAGATTTCCATTGCACCTGAGGACCAAGAGAAAACCACCTTCACCTGTCCATTTGGGACATTTTCCTACCGGTGGATTCCATTTGGCTTGTGTGGTTCTCCTGCCACTTTTTAGAGGTGCATGATGGCAATTTTTTCAGACATGATTGAGAGGATTATTGAAGTGTTCATGGATGATTTTTCTATTGTGGGAGATAACTTTGAGAACTGTATGAAAAACCTGGAACTAGTGTTAGAAAGATGCCAAGTGACCAACTTAGTCTTAAATTGGTAAAAGTGTTAATTCATGGCCACTGAAGGCATAGTTTTGGGACAAAAAGTTTCTAACAAGGGGTTGGAGGTCGATAATTCTAAAATTGAGGTCATACAAAAGTTTCCCCCACCTGAAAATGTCAAAGTAATTAGAAGTTTTTTGGGTCATGCTGGGTTCTACATGAGGTTCATTAAGGAAATTTCTAAGATTAATAGACCCTATTCTCCCTTCTGGTTAAGAAAACACCCTTTGTCTTTAATGAGACATGTCTAGAGGCCTTTAATCTGCTCAAGGAGAAGTTGACTACTTCACCTGTAATCACTACTCCTGACTGACAGCTTCCTTTTGAGGTCACGTGTGATGCTAGTGACTTTTCAGTGGGAGCTGTGTTAGGGCAGTGTAAGGATAAGAAATTACATGTTATTTACTATGCAAGAAAGCTTCTAGATGATTCCTAGAAGAATTATTCTACCACTGAAAAGGATTTGGCTTCTATGATGTTTGATTTGGAAAAGTTCATGCATTATTTGTTAGGATCAAGGATCATAATTTTCACAGATCATTCAGCTCTTAAGTATTTTATGGCTAAAAAGGACTCAAAGCCTAGACTCATGAGGTGGACCTTGCAGTTACATGAATTTGATTTAGTGATTAAGGATAAGAAAGGGGCTGAGAATGTATTTGTAGATCACTTGTCCCGATTTACCAATTCCCCAAGTAAGGAACCAAAAGAGATCAACACTTCTTTCCCTGATGAACAATTGTTTGCTGCTTTTGTGCAGCGGTCTTCTTGGTTCTCAGACTATGCCAAATTTCTGGCAGCTAGAGTCATGCCCAAGGATCTCTCACACAACCAGAAGAAAAGGTTTATATCCGAACTGAAATATTTTTTTTGGGATGTCCCTCTTCTCTTTAGGAGGTGTGCTGATGGGATTATAAGAAGATGTGTGGTTGAGGATGACATTTCACCCATAATTGAGATCTTCCATTCATCACCTTGGGGTGGCCACCATGGAGGAGAAAGGACTGCTCATAAGGTCCTACAGGCTGGTTTCTACTGTCCAAAACTATTTTAAGATGCTAGGAGTCTGGTTATTGGATGTGCAAAATGTCAAATGTTGGGAAATGTTGGAAGAAGGCAGGAACTACCCCAAAAAGGTATTCTGGAGGTTGAAATATTTGATGTGTGGGGCTTGGACTTCATTGGACCATTCCCATACTCTTATGGGAATGAGTAAATTTTGGTTTCCATGGACTACATGTCCAAGTGGGTTGAGGTAGTAGCTTTTCCCGATAATTCAGCTGCTAGTGTTGTTAAATTCATTAAGAAAAACATCTTTTCAAGATTTGGTGTGCCTCAAGCATTTATCACTGATAATGGGACTCACTTCAAGAATTATAAATTGAAAGGTTTGATGGAGAAGTATGGGTGATCACATAGGACAAGCACTACTTACCACTCACAGTCCAGTGGGCAAGCAGAAGTTTCAAACAGAGAGCTCAAACAGATTTTAGAGAAAACAATGTCTAGCTCTAGGGAAGACTGGTCAAGGAAATTGGATGAGGCCCTTTGGGCCTATAGAACTGCCTATAAGACTCCTATAGGGATTTCACCATATAGGCTACTCTTTGGGAAAGCATGTCATCTACCTATTGAGTTACAACAGAGATCTTATTGGGTAGTGAAGGCACTTAAAGTCTTCTGGAGAGAGGAGACTGCTAGAGCTGAGTGAGCTGGAGGAGATTCAAAGAGAGTCCTATGAGAATTCTGAAATTTACAAAGAACGAACAAAGGATATTCATGACTCAATCATTCAAAATAGGAATTTCAAGGTTGGTGAGAGGGTCCTGCTTTTCAATTCTAGATTGAAGCTGTTTCCAGGAAAGTTGAAGTCCAAGTAGTCAGGACCCTTTACCATTGTTAGAGTCTTGGTTAATGGAGCTGTTGAGTTGCTTGGAGAAGAGAATAAACCTTTCTTAGTCAATGGTCAAAGAATAAATCACTTCTTTGAAGGGCAGCCAAAGGGCTTGGCTTCTATATCTCTGTTGGAAGAATGAGCTGATTCAAGTCTAACTGAGGACTATAAACTCAGTGTTGCATGGGAACTAACCCATAGTTGCTTAGTTTTTTCTCTTTTTATTTTGTTCATTAATAAAGTTAATACTTGCTTCTTGTTCTCTAGTTCAATTGCTTAACTGCTTGATGGTGCTTCATGATCTGTTATTGTTTTAGAGAGAGTTTTTGCTGCCCAAAACTTGGCCAAGAAACCCCAAAGGGAGAAATCCACTGCATCTTATGGATAACATTTCTCTCTACTCACTCTCTTGGGTTACTTATCTTGAACTTTAAACTCTGAAATCTTATTTTAATTATTTGAACCTGTAGGTTCTGAAGAGGAATAACAACCCAGTGATGCTAAAGAGGATCTGTTGATGAAGGCCACTGCTAAAGGTCCAATAATTCAGGGAAGTGTTGTTCTACCTTTTTCACTTATAATTACTTACTTACTCTTCACTATGAACTAAGTGTGGGGGACTTCCTCCTAATTTGTGAGAAATGACTGTGTTTTCTTACATGGATGTTAGCTGCTAGTATCTCGAGAGTTGAAAATGTATTGTGAGCTGATTTTCTGCAACATGCTTGCACCCACTATTTTTATTTTCATTATTCTACTGCTGCACATCACTGTTAATCATGCTACCATTTAAACTAAATTGATAAAATATTTTGTCTGCTCACACTGATTTAAAGCATGAACATTTTAGGAATAGAAATACAATTGGTTGCTGGTGATGGTTGGTGGGGTCGGGTTCTTTTGTTTTTGTTTGTTTGGGTTTTTATTTTCTTTTACTATTTGTGTGGCAAAGAAATTTTTTGAACTTCATTGATACCCCTACATATCCTTTTTCAGTTGAAATGTCCATCTGTTTTGAACATAAATTGTCTACCACCTTGACAGTCAACATTGGGGACAATGTTGGGTTTTAAGTGTTGGGGAGAGGGGTCATTCTAGTGTCATGTTGAATTCCCCCTTCTTGAACCAGAGTTTGTGGTTGTTTAAAAAAATGGTCATTTTTTTCATTTTTTCAAAAAAATGCTTCAAAATTCCTTCATTTTTTTTCAAATTCTTTCATCAATTTATGGTTATTTGAGGTTCAATGGTATTTCAATTATATCCTATTTAGTGGATAACTGCTTGCTGGTTGTTGAGAGTGGTATTTAGTCAGAAACTATTAAGTATGAATGATTGCTGAGTGCAATTGTTTACTGTCTCTATGGATCTATCTGTATAGGAACTGAGGATAAGATTACAACATGATAGGTTTTGTGGAGTAAGGATCATGACTTAGTGTGACTTGATGTTCTCACTAGAACCCATGAGACTCAATTTTTTATTAAATAATATCCAATCACTTTAGGAAGTCAATTAAAATGATTATTAATTAAGTCCTTTATAACTGGAGTAAAACGGGCAAATGGGATCCCACGGTGAGTATCTGAGACAAGGTGCATTGGGTGTGTTTCTGTGAATAAAAAAAATCCAATTTCAATCTTAATAAGTTTTATGCATAGTGTTCTGCACATGGAATATGGCTGGGAAATATTAAAATAAAGTACCCTTGTCAAAAATGAACTCATTAAGGTGAGGGGAATTTTGAACCCAGATGAAGAAGGGGGCAATTGACTTGGTTAATTTTCATTTAAGTTAAATCAATAAAGTGATCAATTTAATGGACTTTAATTTATGGAACCTGGAGTAAGGTGAGAATGGAAGGTTCCCTTGATTAAGTTTTGAGTTCCACTTCATCTAAACTGTCAACACTCCTTGAATTAGAACTTGAATTGGAAGGTGAAGTAGGATAGTTAATGAATACACATAGGAGGCATGAAATACTTGACAGTGTATGAATTTGTGAGGCTGTTGACTTCCAGTGGGTTTTTTTTGAAGTTAATCAAGACATCCATTTTGAACACCTTTGAAAAGCTTGACCTATTGTTTGGTCCTGCTCCTTTGGTTATTAAAGTTTAATCATGCACCTTTTGAATTGAAATTCACAAATCATATTTCTGTTTTAAAGTCTAAGGCATGTATTTTTTTGAGGAAAAACAAGGTTTTAAGTGTGGGGGATTTTGATGTGGTAGTGTTTCCACACTCTTTGCCACATCCTTTTTGTATTTTTATTGACTTTTTTTATACCAAAATTATTGTTTTTAGTAAATATTTGATAATTGTTGTGTTTTTGTACTTTTCTGTGTAAAATAATCAATTTTAGTTTAAATCAATTGTTTTTAATATTCATTATTGTCTTTTTAAATAATTCTTAAATTAATTTAGTCTTTCGAATTAGACTTTTATTTATTTATTCTTTTATTTTTATTCTAGTTAGTTTATTAATTCATTAGTTTAAATTAATTAATTATTTATTCTTTAAATTGTAAATAAATAACTCATTTTAGTTGTTAGTCTTTTAATAAGTTAATTAGTTTTAACAATTTAATTTTATTTAATTAATAATTTTATTAATTTAATTAATTCTTTAATTAATTGGTTGAATAATTTAAGCAAGTTACTATAAATATTTTAATTTGTTCTTTAAGTAATTTTTTTATAAATTTTAACCCGAATAAATTCATTCATTTGAAAACATAATTTATTTTATTATTTAACTTTGTTGTTTTTAGTTTTTAATTCCATTCTATTTAATTTAATTTATTAATTGTTTTTTTAGTTTCATTAAATTATTTTATTTATTTAATTTTCTTTGTTATGTTTGTTCGCAGGTGTTGCGGTCACACAGTCCTGTTCCTAAATGGTGACTGTCTCACCGTTTCCACCCATCCTTAACGGTGACTGTCTCACCGTTTCCACCCATCCTTAGCGGTGAGTGTCTCACCATTTCAACCCATTTGTAACAGTGACGGTCTCACCGCTACAACCCATTTGTAACAGTGACTGTATCACAATTTCCTTACCTTTTTATTTCCTCGCGGCGCTTCCTTGCACCTCACCGTTGGCCGTTTTCACCATTATTCCCTATTTTTTTCCTTCCTCGCCATTACCATACCCCCTTCCGGTAGCTGTTTCCCTTACCTCACCGTTGTCCAAAATTTTCACAGCTACCATTTCAGCCAAATTCCACCGTATCCCGCTCCTATCTCACCATCTCAACATTCAATATGTGGAACCTTTTCATCACAGAACCGGTACCTTCCTGTCTTGCACCAGTAAACAAAATCTCCCTGACTCCGTTCTAGTAGCTCGCAACATCACCAAACAAATCCACAACAGTAAATGGGAAACAGAAATAGCAGTGCAAAATCAATTCATCCGCGGAATAAGAAAAAAAAATCTAGTAAAATCCCTAAACTCAAACAATTTATCAATTTAGGAAACCTAAATCTTCTTAGTTTTAAAGACTCCAGAACCCCAATCGCACCCCCTTAGCGCTCGTGCCACCCTCCTTATCCAGCAGCACAAAACGAGCCCCCTTCTCTTCACCGCCATCTCAACCCCGTGACCTCACCTCGACTCTCATTGCGCAATCTTGAACCAAACCTGAGGAACCACCATCTTTGCCGGCACTGCTCCTCCCCTGTCGCACTCCTCTATCACCACCACGGACCGAAACACCTACACAACCGCCGCCATGCCCCTTGCTCAATAGTTGGAACCCGCACCAGGAGCCGCCACTGCGCACACCCCCTACAGTCTAGTTCGGAACCACCTTCATCCTCCACGAAAACCCCAACACCCCACTGCACATCCCATGTGCCAGCTGACCCTTCAGCCTAAGTCACAACTTCCCAGTGCGCCACCATCCTTCTACCTTGCCTGAGGACCTCCAACTATGCTCGAAACCCGTCACCCTCCTCACCTCCCTTATCCCCGCACCGAACAGACCCGAATCCCCCACTTTTATTGTGTTTTCTTTTATTTATTTATTATAATATCACTACTACAAAGATGACTTTTATCAGCACTAAAAAAGCGCATTAAAAGCGTTAAAAAAAGCACTGTTAATCGAGGTGAAGATGGGGGGGGGTCCCTTTTATCAGTGCTCAAAAAAGCACTGATAAAGACCCCTTTTACCAGCTCTAAAAAAAGCGCTGATAAAAGACCACTTTTATCAGTGCTAAAAAAAAGCACTGATAAAACTCAAAAATAAAAAAAAATAAAAAAAAAAATAAATAAAAAATAATTTATATTCAGGGGGGGGGCTTTTAATAGCGCTTGACACCCCCCTTTATCAATGCTAGGCGACCCCCTCCCACTCCTGCATGCTGCCCTTGCCTGCGCATTCTGCACTTTCCCGCACACCCCTCCTTGCTTCAACCCGGATTCGAACCCGCGACCTCCCCCTTGCGCGCCTGCACCTTTACCACTAATCCATTTCATTTTTTATCTATTTAATGATACATCTATTTATTTATATATATAGTTATATTTATTTGTATATTAATATAGATTCATATTAATATAAATATATTTAGTTATATTAATACATATATATTTATTCATATAGTAATATATATATATATATTTATTCATATATTAATATATATTTATATTTATTTTTATATATATATAGTTATATTTATTCGTATATTAATATAGATTCATATTAATATAAATATATTTAGTTATATTAATACATATATGTTTATTCATATATTAGTATATATATATTCATTCGTATATTAATATATGTTTATATCTATTTATATATATATTTGTAGTTACAATATTTTATCCGTATATATATTTGTATATTAATATATATTTATAATATTAGTTTTAAATACATTTATAAAAGTTTTTTATGTGTGTTTATAAATAAATAAATAAATACATACATATATACAACACACACACACACACAGACACATATATATTTACGAATAAATACATATATATGTCTATTTGAAAAGCCATAGAATGTTAAAATGACCATAACTTATAATCTAGAATCCTGTTTCAACTCTACAACCAGTCAAATTGAAGAAAATGAAACAATATTTGATATGATATGTGGTACAGGGCTAACGGACATCTGTATCATAAGTTATACCTGTTTGAATGTTAATAAATTGGGGTATGCTGACTAAAAACTCAGTTTTAGAGGCCTTATGGGACTTTTTTGGCCTTGAAAAATGTGATAGAGGGTTTTCCTAAGTCACTAGAGCATAGATATCATCGCATGCTTCAATTTGATATGTTGTAGAGCTCAAACGGACACCCGGATCAAAAGTTATGACTGTTTGAAGTTTGAGTTACATTTTCAACGTATTTTAGATCTTTTATTATTATTTTTTGATTTTTTGTGTCTTCAAATTGTTATTAAATGATTATTAATCGATGATAATTGGTAAATTATTAATTAATAATATTTTTTAAAAAAATTTAAAGCCATTTTCACTAAATTTCTTATATATTAAATGTAGTAGTCTATTTATACTTTTCTAAAACATATTTAAAAAATATATATTATATTTATATCAATATAAATATACTTATATAAAAATATATTATTTTTCATGATTTTTTTTGAAATATAAAATTTATCAGTGCTAGGAAATAGCACTGATAAATCTCCCCTTTATCAGCGCTACTAAAAAAAGCGTTGATAATGGGGTCCCCTTTATCAGTGCTTTTTTTAGTGCTGTTAAAGGGTGGAGCTGCGGAAACCCAGTTTTGTGGTAGTATATATAATAACATTTATATAATATATACTTAATATATTAACATATATATAATATAACTATTATATTATATAATATAACACAATATATTATATATATATCAAATACTGTACTATAATAATTATAGATATATTAACAATAATATATAATATTATATATAATATAAGTATATCATAATAAATAATGTTATTAAATAAATATAATAGTCATTAAACATATATTAGTAATTATAATATTATATATTATTATAATATACATACTTTTTATAAGTGTTTTCGTTTATTTTAAGTTGTGATATAATATATGGTAGTTTAATTTTGACTCACGTGTGTATTTTTTTGTTTGGTTGCAGGGGAGGGATACACTCACTTGGAGTTCATTAAAATGATCGTGACATGCACATAAAAGAACGCCATGTAGATCTGCTGTTTCCAGGGAAGAAATTAGCCCACCGCGCGTGCATCTTTTTCATTCAGTTAGGAGAAATTTCTCCGGTGACAAGCGCAGGAGGAACAACACAATGAAATCCACACGTGGAGTCTAGGGAACTCCTCGGGGGGATATTCCAGAGACTTCGAATGGGTGATAAAGGCGCAAGAGGTAGGAGAGACATTGATCAATTGAGCAGAGCAGCAGAATAGTAGGAGAGAGTTCAGGACATCAATTGGGGGGATAGAGGGGAACATCATCCAAGGAGGAGTAGTGAGGCTTTGATCCAGACTGGGAGCAGCAGAGTAGGAGGACATACAACATCTTCCATCGTGAGTAGATTAGAGCACTGAGAGTTGTATATCAGAGCATTTTCATACCTCGATTCCCAGGGCGGGACATCGAGCGGATTCCAGAATTGCTTCTACCATCAAGCAGCAGGAGTTGGAATTTCCAGGAGAAGCAGCAGGGAGTTCAAACTTCTTAGTTTTCCTTGTGCTTTTTTTTATGCAATTTATTCCAATATGAATTTCATTGATCTTAATTACATTGTTTCATTAAAACCAACCAAAAATGTCCAGCTAAATTCCTTCAGGGGGATAAATTGGCTAATTAGGTTGTTTAATCTTATTCACGCACTGCATCATTTTTTTGGATTGTCTCTCTCATTGTTTATAGACAAGCTTATTTTCCAAATAATAGGATTGAGTGAAAAACGATCTTGATTGAATTTTAATGAAAACTGTTTCAATTTGAGGAACACAATGACAAGTGAGTTGTGCTCGAATGAGAGAGACACACCGAACTCAACTGACAAGTTGAGCCCGGTGACATCTGACTATTTTTCACCATGGGATGGAATGACTTTTACAGTCGAAGGACTATGAGAGCTATTTCACTACAAACTAATCAGACGACAAATCTGGCCATTTACTTTTAGTCAGATCCATATTTTTAAATATCATTGCATGAACAAGGCTAAGTAACATCAAATTGGCCAGTGGAATTTCCCCCTTACTCATCTATTGGTTGTTTGCTCCACAAATTCTCTTGATGCTCTGTCTACTCCCTTTTCACTCACTAGCTTATCCTCACTTCTTCACACACTAAGTCTCATTAAATCCACTTCACAACCACCAATTGTTTTTTCTTGTTTTTGCATGTGTGTTTTTGTTTAGTTTTTTTAGATCGACAAACACAATAAGAGGCCTCCCTGTGGTTCAACCCTGTCTTGCCACTGTCCTGAGTAGTAAGTAGGTTATAAATTTTAGTTTGTCGCCCGTGCCCAACGACGTGCGAGTGTGCACTAGCTGATCAGTAATTCAAGGTGTGGAGATAGGAGATCAATGATGTAGAATATGGGGAGGGGGAAGTTCTAGTAGGTTGGGCCTATGAGTCATGTATTGGGCATGGTATGCCTCTAGGCCTTCGGGTCATGTATTGCAAGTCATGTCGGGCCTTGTGCCTTGGGCCTACGGGTCATGTACGAGTTCCCCTTCAACCCTTAAAAGGGGGATTATCCATAATAAAATAAAAAGAAGGCCTTTAGTCCATTCGGGGGTTATATATGTTCCTTACAAATATACCTACTTTACTTTCTTTATTAGGGATAATACATGTTATTCAAGTCCCCTTCACAATTCCTTCTTTTAATAAAACTCGTATAAAGGGAACTTGTTTATTTCTTATCTTTTTTCATGTACTAATCCATATAATGATTTTAACCTAATATAGTTTCTAAAAACACTTATTTTTTTTATTGAAAACCATTTGGTTTCATCTCTATTTTTAAGTAAATTATTATTCTCTTACCCTCTTTAAAGAGTCTTTACCCTTTTTCTTAAAACCCTACTTAAGAGGTTCATTTCCAAACTTATTTATCCACTATTTTTTATATACTAACTTCTCTTCAAATTAATTTTCATGAAATATGAATTTTATTCATTTATAAATGTCCAATAATTATTTAATATATTCTTTTATTGTAATATTTATGATATTCCATTTGGCTATACTCTAAGACAAGATTATGTAGCCCATTTCCTTTTCATAGGATTTTCTTATTGTTATGCCCTATGTATGAATTGCTTATTAAGAAAAAAAAATACTCATTTACATGTTATGAATGTGATGAGTGGTAATGGAATTATACAACCCCCTAATAAATTATGTAATGTTTTCATATCATGAGATACCATGTATGATGCACATGTAGTGAGCCTAACACACTATGTTATGCTGTCTTGGTAGTAAGTCTTGACTTATGATTATGATGTCATGTTTTATATTGTTTCCAAATACCTATGATTCCATGGTCCTATAATATCATCTTCTTCATGCTATGATTTTATGAAAACATATATAATCCTTAAATTTTATGTTTTTATGATACGAATCTTGTAGCATATGTATTACTTATCACCATGCTTTACTCTGATTATTCCCTTATCAGGATTTATAGCTCAACCCCTTTATTTATGAATTCAACAATATATCCTATACAGTAAAATAAATTCAATGGGATTTAAGTGAAATTTATGGAGATCAAAATAAATATTAAGTAACTTATATTTATGTTTTTTATTATGTTTCTAATCCCCAAAACACACAAGAACTCTATATTTTAGGGTTGTATTTTATGAAAATTTATGTTAAATTTCATGAAATAAGACGTATAAGAGACTCAAGTTTCTATATACACAATTATATGTTTTTCACTTTTGGATATTCAATGATATATACAACAATAATATTTTTCAAAATATGACCTTCAATAGAATTAATCCCAAATACACTTTCTTTTATAATTCCAGATCTTTAATAAAGCCCACTGCTAGTTCACACTCTTTATTATCTTCTAGATATTCAATATCCTACTATTATCCATGTTCTATTATTTTGTATAATCGATTACCGTATATCCAGAGAATTTTTTAATAAAAAATTCAAATAAGTAACTACCTATCAACTTAAAACCTATTCTTATTTAAATCAATACATTTGATCATCTTCAGATAGATATCTACTATTGAAATTGAAACTATCAGCTGATAGTTTTCTTAACAACATCCAAACTATTATAAGAATTTCATATGTTCGAATTCTATAGAAATTAGTAATCATAGTGTGAAATACAACCTCATGGAGTGACTAGTTAGTTTCGCCTTGACTTTATTAGGATTTATGTGATCAAATAGGGGAAGAGGGGGTGAATCAGTGCTCCTTATCTTTTTACAAATTATTCTTTATTATGAAACAACCTTCTCCTATCATTAAAGATTTATAACTTTTATGAAAAAAATCATCCAAACACAACCACAAGAACACAAGTATTTACAAGGTTCACTACTCAATAATAGTATCTAGTCCTTTGCATGGTTTGGAAATAATTCAATACCACACAATCCAATAGAAAAAAAATCCTTTTTTATGTGGTTACAAAAAGTAGGGAATATACTTACACTTACATTACATAATGATAAAAACAATAGTGAATGTTATTTTCTTATAGATAATATATATCAATGATTTTGTAACAAAATTAGAAACCTTCATCATTAGGCTCAAAATATTGTCACTGTGATTATTGTAATTCTTTACCTTTTCTCTTCTTGTAAAACATTTATTCTTCACTTTATCACCCATCAATAGGTAATGACTTCTTCTTTCAGATGGATGTCCATTTAGAAAGTTTGTTAGAAATTTTTGTTTGGTATATTTGTTTGTAAAGTTTTTCTGTTGCCTTATGAAAACTTATACAACTTTCTTATGACTAGTTTAATTGAATCCACCTAATATAAAACTTTTGAAACCACTATCCAATGATTTTTTTATATAAGTTCATATGGTTTCTCTTTGAAGCATCAAATCACAACCTCACAAAACACATCCCATTACAGAATTAAAATTTCAAAAATTAAAACAGAACATCGTCATCGCACCAAAACCGTGAGCATGCACCTGTTTAAAAATTCAAAGGATACCAAGATCACCGCAAATCCCAAAAATCCTGCAAATCCCATGAACAGACCAAGAGGCATCAATTGCATTGAAGAAGTCATGTCCTGTCAACACATCATCACCATCAACACAATACAACACCACCTTCACGACGTCGACAAACACCACTACAAACCGCATCAACCAACATCAAAAATAGCTCATCATCACTGTCACCGCCGTCCCTTCACCGACGTGCACCACCGAAAACCGAAACATAGACCGTCGAAGCTACCGTAGAACATCGAAACCTTATCATCAACTTCCATCAAACCAGAAATGACCAGACCACCAAAATAGAATGACCTCACATTATCTAAAAGCATAAGAAAATACATGTCACCATCGAGAGAGACACCGACGTCCACCACCATAACCAATCACAGATGAAACCAAACCAGAATCACAAATCAGAACACCATCGAACAAGCTTCAAAAAGATCGATAACCAGGAAGAAGAAAATAGACCTACGCCGAAGAAATGAGAGAGAAATACAAGAAAACCTAACCCTCATCGAAAGCTGCATGCCAGGAACACCGACAGTCGTCGAACGATACCTCCCAAAACCCCATTGAAACCACTGCTCCAGGTTCGACCAAGAGGGGAGCAACAGAGCGTAAGGTCAGGGTAGTGGTTAGAGCACCAGAGGACTCCAGACGATGGCAACAATGATGATGCAGAAAAGCAGGGGCCATCAGAATGAAAAATCTGACCCAGGATGTGCCTTGAGACCCGTCGATCGCCAAACCGCAATACACAAAACCTCTCTAGACCACCACTCCATCTCCGAACTGGAGTGTCACAGTGGAATGAGAGGTTAGAGCTACAGAAGTAGCGACCGACGACATCAACAACATACAACGGATTTTTTTTTTTACGTTTTTCTTAAAAAATTTTTCTGAAAAACGGCCTAGGTCATTTTTTTTTTAAAAATACGCTACAAAGGCGGCATCTGCGATGCCGCCTTTGCTCCCCCGCGCCGCCTTTGGCCCGGATCGATGACATGGAAAAGGCGTCCGGGAGGAGGCCGCCTTTCGTTTCAGGGTAAGGCGAAAGGCAGCATCGCGGAAGCCGCCTTTGGCCATACGCAGAGGCGAAAGGCGGCTTCCGCGATGCCGCCTTTGCCTGAAGTCCTTATAAAAGGGCGGCCACCCCCCCTCTCCTCACTTGTTCATTGCAACTTATCTCTCCAATTTGCTCTCTCTCTCTAAATTTTTTTTTGCTGTGCGAGCTTTTACGAAGCTTCATTTAGAGGTATGTTTCTTTATTTAATTTAATGTTTTTATTTAATTAATTTAATTTTGTTTAGTTTTAAATCTTTCATTTGTTAATCAGTTTAGGTAGTTCTTAATATTTGGTTATTTAGTTTTTGTAATTAGTTATATATAGTTTTAAATAATTACTGTTAGGTAGTATAGATTAAGTATAGATTAACTTAAGATTAAGTATTTAGAAATTTTGGTAGCTTAAAGATTATGTGGTTATCTACGGAATTAAATTCCTGTCTGGATACAAACAAGTGGATGTGGCTCTGGCACAGATGTACATAGGGGTAAAACCCGAAAACACCGCTTCGAGCTAGACTCAAACGGGAACTGGTGCACGATAACGGGCCTTGCTGCATCCTGGTTTGACACTCCCGGGGAATATGCTTAAGATGATTCATATTTTCTTTATAAACTACTAAAATTTCTAAGAGAAGAAAAAGCAAATCAGTATATTTATCAATGATAAATGATAAATATAATTTTATAGAATGAAATAAGGACATAAGAATTAACGAATTAAAGTTATTATTAGTTAATTATAAAATAATAGAATAATTAATGATTAGTTGTTATTAGTTAATTTTAGAATAATTAATAAATAACATAGGATTAAAACATGAATTCATATAATGATTAGCTAACGATACTAATGATCAGTATATTTATCAATGATAAATGATAAGTATAATGTTATAGAATCAAATAAGGACATAAGAATTAACAAATTAAAGTTATTATTAGTTAATTATAGAATAATAGAATAATTAACGATTAGTTATTATTAGTTAATTTTAGAATAATTAATAAATAACATAGGATTAAAACATGAATTCATATAATGATTAGCTAACGATACTAATGAACATATAAAGTGAAATGAAGAAGAACAAAAAAACTAAATAAAAAGGCGCTCTAAAATTACATTCTAATAAATATCATATGGTCAAACATCAGTAGCATAGTTTATGGTATAGAAAGGCGCAATAAAATTACATTATAATAAACATCATATCGTCAAACATAATTGTTAATATTTTGTTACACTATCATAATTTTGATGAAAGAACACATTTTTGACGTAGAGAGCCATGTATGCCTGTGTGTACTGTTATGGGGAGATTATTCAAACTGAGCAAGGAGCTTCTTACAGTACACAACCAATTACGGTGGTTAGTACAGTGGATTGTGTTACCATAAGTGACCTTCAAGAGAGAATTCATGTTTCCTTAAATTTGGGACCCGATCAAGAGATAATGTCTATGAGCTATAGACATTTTCAATTTCCAACAACAATGTGGCATATAGCTTGTCCATTGGTTGCTGATGCGCAGTGGGTCCAAGCAATTAATTTATTTTCTCAACGGTTAGATGGTACCATGATAGAGTTATACGTTGTTGTTGCTACTGTACAACAACAACGTCCACTTGTACAAAGACGTAGAAATACAAGAGTGGTTGAAGACAGTCTACCCCATGACATTGAGCCTATTCCAAATGATGCAGCAGAAGAGGACAACCTAGATGATCTTCCGGATATACATGTCAATCCGACTTCTGATGAGGAGTTTCGTAATGATGGATCGGATGGAGACAACAGTGCTGATGAGGAGGGACCAACAAAAGATAGAGAGGAGGTTTTGAGAAATGCAGTTGTTGTACATCAACCTCGGTCAATAAATCATCCACCATTATTTTCATCTTGGTCAGAAGCAATGACACGCATGCCTGAATTCGATAATACTGTTCTCACACCGGAAACTGAGTTCCCTGGAGTTGTACCAGATAGGTTTAGTGAGGTGGACAAAACCTTATATATTGGAAGGAATTTTCCCAGTAAAGATGCCTTAAAAAGCACGTTAAAGAGATTTCATATTGAGAGAAACTTCAACTATGTAGTTCACGAATCATGCCGTAGTAAATATGTTATACGGTGCGTGAAGTATGGGGATGATTGTAGATTTTGCTTAAGGGCTATTCCAGACATTACATTTGGAGGTTGGAGAATCTCAAGGATTGAGGCGGCTCATAGTTGCGTTCAGCCAAGTCTCACACAAGATCATACTTCATTGGATGCAGAATTTGTGTCATCTATTGTTGTTGAGATGATTAGGACATGCCAAGATGTTCCAATATCCCTTGTGCAAGAGAGGATTCTACAGACATTCGGTTATAAGATTTCCTATAATAAGGCATGGATGGCGAAACAGAAGGCAATTGTGAAGGTATATGGTGATTGGGATGACTCATATCGAGTATTGCCGCAATTGCTAGCCATACTGAGGCATCATAACCAAGTTGTCTTCCATCTGGATACAAACGAACATGTGTCTCCTGATAATCGACTTGATCCATCTCATGTTCAATTTCATCGGTTGTTCTGGGCATTCCTTCCTTGTATCTCTGCATTTTGTTTTTTCAAACAATTTATTCAGATTGATGGAACATTTCTGTATGGAAAATACAAGGGCGTATTGTTGATTGCGGCAACCCAAGATGGAAACCGTTCACCTCTTCCGCTTGCCTTTTCCATTGTAGAGAAAGAAAACTATGAATCATGGAGTTGGTTTCTGGCATGTATCAGCAACCATTTCACCAACATTCAGGGAGTTTGTTTGATATCTGATCGTCATCGAGCAATTAATGAGGCAATCAATGCAGATCCTGATACATGGAGATACCCAAATGCACATCATCGGTTCTGCATTAGACACATTGCTAGCAATGTACATAAAAAATTCCACAACGAACCGATGAAGAAGGCAATCACGAGGCTTGGTACATATTTTATTCATTCTGTTTTACTGTTTCAATATAAATATAAAATCAATTTATGTGAAATATCATCTACGTTTTGTAGCATATGAGTCGGACCAACGACGATTTGAAGAACGTTTTGAACAAATTCGTCAGGCTAATCAAGAAGTTTATGATTATATGATGCGGATTCCAAAAGAGAAATAGACATTGGCATACGACGGGGGAAAGAGGTACAGACACATGACGACAAACATTGTGGAGTGCATCAATGGTATCTTCAAAGGACTTCGCAAGCTACCTATAACCGCATTAGTTCAGGAGACATTATATCGATGCGTGAAGTACTTTGTGGATAGACAAAAACTAGCATCAGACAGAATACATCAAGGGATAAGATATGGAATACACTTTCAACGAGAGATTGAAAAAAATATTGAAGAAGCTTCTGGTTATCACGTATGTCTATTTCGAAGAGAAGACTCCCAATTTGAAGTTCAAGAGCGTTCAGACCCCATCACAAATCACGTCGGTGAAAAAATGGTGGTATTACTGGAAACAAGGAAATGTCAATGTGGAAAATTTCAGGCCTTACGGTTTCCATGTACACACGTCATCGCAGCATGTGCCTCTGTGAACATCTCATGGGAAGCATATGTTGATCCAGTGTACCAGATGGATATCATTGCCAACTGTTATGCTGCACCATGGACACCTATTGGGGAGTATCGTTATTTCCCAATGCCTGAAGGCCAGCCAATAGTGATACCTGACATGAATCGGTTACGTCCTCGTGGGAGACCAAAGGCGAGTAGGATGCGTAATGAGATGGACTGGCCTCAAGAACAAGGGCAGAGTTTGCGATGCACAATATTTCATAAAGAAGGTCATAACCGGAAGCGATGCCCTAACGTTGTTGGGTCGACTTCACAGTCTCATTCATAATGATGTATTGTCTTCATTGTGACATTCCCATATTGTAAACTAAATGTTGTTATCTCTTTTTTATTCCTTGGTTTTCTAAACCCCAAACATCTGAGATAATATTTCATATTAATATTCATGCTTTCAAGAAATAACTTTGAATATGAAATAATAGAATTTATTTCAAAACTCCGAAAGCGGAACACTTAACCCATATTGAAATGTGTATGTCAGTTAACCCATTAACATGTTTCCCGGACGTTAATATTAAAAATTTTAACCCTAAACCCTCCAACCTAAACCCCAATCTAAACATGCAGGATATTTTAGAAAACTGTTCTATAACAAATTTATAGTATCATAATAATTAGCATAAGATATTGAATACATACAATTAGATAAATTCTAAAAACATCATTACTAATTGACATGGTTTATCTTAATCCAATCCATAAGTAGTTAATCAAAAAGCTCCCCCAAAATATGTGTAACCAAATTCATGACTCAATATTTTAGATAACATAACTTATTTCATATTAATATTCATGCTTTCAAGAAATAACTTTGAATATGAAATAATAGAATTTATTTCAAAACTCCGAAAGCGGAACACTTAACCCATATTGAAATGTGTATGTTAGTTAACCCATTAACATGTTTTATTTACATTTTACACTTACGACTCATTTTCTTTGTTTATATGCAGATGGATGATACCATACTACTCACTCAGCAGCCTACCCATATTTCGCAGGCCGTGTTAGAGGGTCATCCAGATCGATTTGTGAAGGTGCGTCGAGCGCACCATTTTCATCACATGGATCCTCCACATGCCATTAGACCTTACTTGCGCCGTGCTGGCTTCTATGGCCTTGCCGTATCAGATTTCACATTTGTAGATCATTACCTACTTGCTGCCCTCGTTGAGAGATGGAGACCAGAGACACACACATTCCACTTGCCTGAGGGGGAGATGACCATCACCCTCGAGGATGTCGCAGTTCTTCTCGGTCTTCCTATCCAGGGGAGACCCGTTATTGGACCCACTCGTGCAGCTTGGCCAGACCTTGCTCAACGCTTGTTAGGCGTTGATATTTTGTCTGACCGTAGGGCTACAGATGGATCGTCCATATCTATGCGTTGGTTGGAGTCGCAGATTCCACATTTACAGGATGATGATGATGAGCAGACCGTCATGCGTTACGCCCGTGCATATATCTTACGACTCATTGGTGGGACCATGTGTACTGATCACTCGGGGATGCACGTGCATATGATGTATCTACCCCTATTAGTTGGGTGTTTTTTTGACAAAATCACTTGTCATTTCAGATTTCATGGCTTCCATACTGGAGTATTATGGACCAGTTGCCAGCATACTGCACTGTTGGTCTTGAGGATGCTATGGCTGTAGTGCCCCTCATTCACTTTCATATTATTGAGTGGCAGCAGCCTGACAGGGTCATGCGCCAATTTTTTCGTACTCAGCCGATTCCATTACCATCTAGACAGACAGACAAGCTTCATGGGATGAAGCTGACAGGGAGGCAGGATGATGACTGGTCCCAAGTACATGCGAGTTTTATCGACTGCTGGCACAGACGTGCAGAGTTACGTATTCAAGGTGTTCCTACAAATTGATTCTCTCTTTCAGAGCAGGTTGACTATGCGCCCTGGTATAGACTAAAATCTATACTGTATCTTACCCAAGCTGGCATAGAGATGCAGAGGATGGTAAGTTAATAAATTCATATTACTTTGTTTATTGAATTATTTTCTAATTCCATTTGAATCTATTTACAGGGTAGTCACACAGAGCAGCTTGTTCGCATGAGCGATGAAGAGGAGGAGGGGGTCTTTAGCCGGGCAGCCGTCCATGCTACAGCACTGGAGGCGAGGGCATCTTTTCATGCGCTTTCCGAGAGCATCTTCATGCGTCTGGCTCGGAGACAGGAGGTTCCTGCCCCAGAGGAACATCCTGCAGCTGCTGCTGGTGCTGAGGAGCCACGACCACAGCGACGTAGACAGCGTCGTGCTGCACGTGAGGCATCGCCTGTTCCACAGGCAGAGGCCGGGCCTCTAGTAGTCCAGGATCAGCCTATTCAGGATGGCCTCAGGTGGCATGGGATCCGTCTTTCCTGACAGGATATCCGCAGTTCTCTCCATCTTGGGTTCCAGATCCTTCCCAGCCTTGGATTCTAGAGCCGTCTTCGTCTTGGGGTATAGCTCCATCACAGGCTTCGTTCCCCTCTGCGATGGAGGCAGGTCCTTCTACCACCCTAGTGGGAGAAGGATCTGAATGGCAGTACGAGATGCAGTTGACAGCTCCTCCAACTGACACACAGATGGAGGATGCGACAGTCGACGTTTCAGTGCCCGAGGATCAGCCTTCTCCAGGTCATCAGACTCCACTGCGCACTCGACGCGGACGTCCTATTCGCAGACCACCATGTGGGACGGAATCTCCTCGCCACAGACATATGCATTGATTGTACATTATTGTTTACATGTTTTATGTGTACTGAAATCAAAATACTATTTTTACTTGTTGGTCAGAGTGGAATCTCAGGAGGGGGTAAATTAGGTTTTATTTATATATATTTATATAACCATACGAACATAATAATAAAACATTAATAATTACTAATTACCTAATTACAGATTATATAATTAATAATTCTATTACTAATTAACTATTTAATTAGTATATAATTAATATTTATATTACGAAATAACTAATTAATTAGTATATAATTTGTAATTTGGTAATTAGTGTTTATTAATCGTTAATTATATAATAACTAATTAGTTAATTAGTAATAAAATTATCAATTATATAATACTTAATTATTACATATATAATAAATACTTAGTTAATTAGAAATATAATTAATAATTATAACTAATTAATTAGTAATTAGTAATTATTAATTAGTTAACCAGTAATATAAATATTTATTATAATTATTCATTATAAGAGGGTTTGCCATGAAAATCATTATGCATTTTCGATGTGGAATTCAGGTTCTACCTTTACTGTGCAGTAGATTCTGCATTTCCGATGTGGGATTCTGTTTCAAGTACGTCACTTTGAAATACAATAAAAGATAAACTATAAGACCAACATAAATGAAACTTAAAACATGTATTAAACATATAAAAAATAGTTTAAAACAAAAGCAATTTACAAAAAAATGTTAATGAAAAATAATTTATAAGCTTTCAAAACCGCCTACTTGAAACTTAAAAATGTTTCAAGTACGTGACTTTGAAAGACTGTAAAATATAAACTATAAAACGAATATAATTGAAACTTTAAACATTGATTAAACATATAATAAATAGTTGAAAACAAAAGAAATTTCCAAAAAAAAGTTGATGAAAAGTAATTTATAAGCTTTCAAAACCGCATACTTGAAACTTAAAATTTTTCAAGTACGTCACTTTGAAATACAATAAAAGATAAACTATAAGACCAACATAAATGAAACTTAAAACATGGATTAAACATATAAAAAATAGTTTAAAACAAAAGCAATTTACAAAAAAATGTTAATGAAAAATAATTTATAAGCTTTCAAAACCGCCTACTTGAAACTTAAAAATGTTTCAAGTACGTGACTTTGAAAGACTGTAAAATATAAACTATAAAACGAATATAATTGAAACTTTAAACATTGATTAAACATATAATAAATAGTTGAAAACAAAAGAAATTTCCAAAAAAAAGTTTATGAAAAGTAATTTATAAGCTTTCAAAACCGCATACTTGAAACTTAAAATTTTTCAAGTACGTCACTTTGAAATACAATAAAAGATAAACTATAAGACCAACATAAATGAAACTTAAAACATGGATTAAAAATATAAAAAATAGTTTAAAAAAAAAGCAATTTACAAAAAAATGTTAATGAAAAATAATTTATAAGCTTTCAAAACCGCCTACTTGAAACTTAAAAATGTTTCAAGTACGTGACTTTGAAAGACTGTAAAATATAAACTATAAAACGAATATAATTGAAACTTTAAACATTGATTAAACATATAATAAATAGTTGAAAACAAAAGAAATTTCCAAAAAAAAGTTGATGAAAAGTAATTTATAAGCTTTCAAAACCGCATACTTGAAACTTAAAATTTTTCAAGTACGTGACTTTGAAAGACCATAAAACATAAAATAGAAGACCAATATAAATGAAACTTAAAACATGGATTAAACATATAAAAAATAGTTTAAAACAAAAGCAATTTACAAAAAAATGTTAATGAAAAATAATTTATAAGCTTTCAAAACCGCCTACTTGAAACTTAAAAATGTTTCAAGTACGTGACTTTGAAAGATTATAATTATATTACTAATTAACTAATTAATTATTATATAATTAATAGTTATATTAATAATTAACTAATTATTTATTATATAAGTAATAATTAATGAGTAATAATTAATAATTAATAATTTAATGAATAGCTATAATTAATATTTATATTACTAATTTACTAATTAATAATTACTAATTACTTATTAATAATTATTAATTACTAATTACTAATTATAATGAATAATTATAATAAATATTTATATTACTAATTAGCTAATTAATAATTAATAATTACTAATTAATTAGTTATAATTATTAATTGTATTTCTAATTAACTAAATATTTATTATATATGTAATAATTATATTAATAATTAATTATTATATAATTAATGATAATATTACTAATTAACTAATTAATTATGACATATTTAATTATTAATAATTACTAATTAATAATTAAAAATTATAATGAATAAATGTAATTAAAAATTATAATGAATAAATGTAATTAAAAAATAATTTTTTTTTTTTAAAAAATATATATATTTTTAAGAGAAAGGCGGCATCCGCGATGCCGCCTTTCACCCGCAGCGCAAAGGCGGCATCGCAGATGCCGCCTTGCCCTGAAATGCAAAGGCGGCATCCCAGATGCCGCCTTTGAGGTGCATTTTTAAAATTTGTTTTGCCGGAAGCGTTTTCTGGAAATTTTTTTTTTAAAAACGTAAACAAAAAAAAAATCCACATACAACCCACAACGGGACCCCAAGACCTCGAAGAAGATGAACACGACAACACAGAAGAAAAGTAGAAGCACCTTTTCCAGAGCAAAAGCAGGGAAAAGGACTGAAAAAGGAAGAAGAAAGCGTCAGGGTGCTACCGACCCTGAAGCGAAGGGTTCTAAGAGAAAAACCTAGGCGTAGCTGGGAGCTGGATGAGAGAAACTTCTCCCTTAACCAAGTTATTACTTGGCTGGAAAATTCCTGCTCAAAACAGGATTTTAGAAGTTTTTACGAAATATCTATCCAAAACCAATTCTTCAGGACTTCCATTTTTTCATGCATGAACAATACGTATGTTTTATTTTTACTTACACCCTTTATATAGAAAAATTTTAGGAATCATAGGCAGGAAAACCAATTTAGTTTCATAGTCAATGAAAACCTAAAATTTAAAACTCCCACTAAAAAAACACTGAATCCTTCTAAAAATTTCTAGAACCTTCTTGAACAAATATAAAAAACTTCATAAAATTAAACCTTATTTAAATTTCCCTAAAAATTTATGAGTATCACGATTTTACTCTATGATATTTGGAATAATAAATTTACATCTAAACATCATCACTTTTGATATTTTATAAAATATTTATATATAACTTCAAACCAATAAGAATATTAAACCACTAAAAGATTTTTTGATAAGAAAACTTTGCAAAAAATATTTAATTTATAGAATCTACTTATGATTATTACTTAACAAAATTCATTTGAAACTTTATATAATAAGTTAGTCCAGTATAAATTCATGCATTTTCTTCCATCCAATGCGCCACTATCTGATGACTTACATCAGAACCCACTTTTAGCCGTCTTTATACACCATCCTCTGTCTGATGATATTTATACAAAAAGTTTGTCTATACATATTATAACAAATTAAACTTCATAACTCCATACAAGCTTGTTTGATGAACATTGTGCTAAAAGTTCATATGATAAAATTTTGTATGAAAAATTTCTCAGATTATACTTCGTTTGATCCCTTTCTTTAGTATCATTTTTTTTATTTTAGAAACTTTCCTCTCTTTAATAAACTTCATAAATCTTAAACAAAAGGTTTTTTAGATTGTTTTGTAATAAAAAAAACTTTACAACTTCTTGTAATAACAAAAACTTTACAACTTCATAAATGTGCATCATAAACTTTATACAACTACAACTTCCAAACTTCTTAAACATGAAATTACAAACTCATATTATACAAAAATATATCCAATTTTGTTTTTATGGTTAATTATAGAGAAATTATAAATGAAAACATTTTAAATCCAAAAAAATTACCCCCATTTCTATTAAATGATTGGGTCATGAAATTTTTCATAACTCATGATGTTGGAAACTTTAGAAATAAAAAAGAATCACCATATTTTGTTATTAAACATTTAATTTGATGAAACTTTGGAAACTTTAGATAAAAATTAAGTACAAAACTTTATACAATATCCTTAGTTAAAAAAATCTCATCCGATAGACTCAGGTTAGGAAACCTTCATTCGATCCTCTCTGTACGATGCCATCTACATCCGATTGCCTTTGTAATAAAAATTTACAAAGTGATGTGATTTTAGTTAAGAAAAAAAATACAACCATTTCTAGAGAACCTTCCTTTTCAAAAAATAATCCAACCAAGACTTATTTATAACAACATCCAACAACCTCAAAAACTTATTCAACTAACTTGGTCCAAAAAATTCTCCCCTTTTTATTTTATTATCAACCAAAAACATAAATCACCAAGACTTTTACATCAAGATATGGATTATTTATCCAATAATTCTAAGACAACATGAGTGAAATTGATATGGGAAACAATAATCATTGAAAAAAAACCATGCTATCCATAAGTAGCGACTTAAGAAATTTTTTCCTTAACCTTTGAACTTTCACAAGTATTTCATGTTTTCTTGAAAGAACAATGTTTCCTAATTATACTTTAACAAACTTTTAAAAAATCTCACACACGTTGAAATAAAAGCTTACCCTTTTAAACCCACCTAAATATATGCCTTCCTTAAAAGGTTAAGCACATACCAATGGATAAATTTATGCTACAAATATTTTTTCTCCCCCATGACACCACCATCTAAAGATATGATGAGAGAGGGGATGGATACACATACCTTATCCTTTAAGAGAGGGAAGTTGTACACCCATGTTCAACCTTAGTGTATAAAAGTCTCATTCCACAAGGGTTTAGTAAATATATCAGCAAATTGTTCTATTGTAGAAACATACTCTAGCTTCAGTTCATTCTTCTTCACATTTTATCTGATGAAGTGATATTTGATATCAATATAATTTAAACAATAATTTTCAATACAAAAAATCAATATATGGTGGAAGTTTTTTTTGGTTTGGAAGCAGTTTAAACATACACTATATGGTTCTGTGATGGTTTCCAAAAACAACCACTAAAGTTGGCGTCAATAGTCAGCTCGCGTCGGTTTTGTCCATTTAGTTGCGGTTTCTAGTAATTGTCACAAAATGTTTGTTTATCGACAATTTCACTTCCCAAAAAATCACTAAAATATAGTAGTGGTTTGAACCTATGCAATAATTTAATCATTTTTGGGAAGCAAAACCACTGCTAAAACCCAAAAAACCACTGCTAAATGAAAAACTACCCTAAACAACGGTGGTTTAAACCACTACTAAACAATAATTTTTCATATATGGAAGCGGTTTAAACCAACACTATATATCGATTTAAAAAAAATACAACTGTAGTTTCTACTACCCCAAAACAACCAAATAAAATAAGATATTCGATTAGAACACATCAACATATCCAAATATAACACATCGATGAGTTTTTTATGTATAACATTAATAACATTAAGTATGTAAAGTATTTCAGGAAATCTAGTGTAAAAAGCCCAAGAAATCACCCTTACAAAAGAAAATGAAATAGTTAAAAGTCACATTTATTGGTGTTCCACATTTACTTCTCCATGTACCATCCCAATGAACTCTGATCGACACCCTCTCCATATCCATCTCCACTTATTGATACCAACACCTTCATGAAAATTATGTTGAAAATTAAATAGTGTTTTATATTTAAATTCAAACTTAAAACTAATAAAAGTTTGTGTACTAAATGATTTTTAAGTCGTGTGATTTACTTTCTCACTACCATCCATCGATGGAATATCACCAGGGAAAAATCCAATCGTCTTCTAATATAATTAAATAAACATTTTCTGTAGAGCGATGACTTTTTCATATTTTATATTTATATAGCCCCCTATTTCTGAATTGAGATTTTCATGGAAACAGACTCCCTCTAGCTAAATAAACCCATGAAATCATCCATCAGGACCCCATAACAGTCAAATGGGACAACTATCTTTAGTATTTTCAGATTCCAGACATCTTAATTGTTCATATTTATCTCCATAATAACATTGTTTCTACATTTCATGAAAAAATAGTTAGTAGTATAATAAAAGTGAAATAACTTTATTCATATTAAATTTTTTACCAATAAATGTCACCCTCCAATATCCCCGTGAAGAAACAGGAGTGACTACCTACTCCTTTGCAACTGAGCCTGCTGAATGGGGAGGTGCTGTCTTAGCTGCTGATGGGATGTTAACAAAGGGTGTTTCAGAAGATGAAAAAATGGAAGATGTGAGATACAGTGTAGGGGTCAAGTGAAGGGTGTATCATATGATATAGGTAGGTAGATTGATGGATCATCATCTGTCGGTGTAGTCGAGGGAACATTGACTGAGAGTTGACTAGGATTACTAAAATTCTTCCTCCTTGGAATCCCTATCATTTAATCAAATAAAATTAACTTAAAACATATATTTCAAAAAATTCATTCAGAAAAAATAGAAATGATAATAGATGCACAATACTAACAATTTTTTTTGACATAACTATGATAATTAATGACTGTACATATAACATAAGTGGTTGATAAATGAATGTGAAAAATTGGAGTACAACAATAGTAACATTTTTAGGTAATAATGTAAACAATGATAATGGTAGTAACTACTATAACAAAATATGTGAATCATGAATTTTCAATCCATGTTACCTATGATGATTTAAATCAACACACCTTTAGATGTTACTTTAATACACATTAGATAACTTCACATGTTTTAAATTTTAAGGAATGTATCTTTATCCATATTTTCATTGCAAAAATTTCCAGAGAATACTTTTATTCTCATCTGGCTAGAGATCACGATTTATGTTCATTTTTTGTTAGTCCTTCTGAGAATTGAGATAATCCTTCAATTTTCCATTATTATTAAGCAACGTGAAGATTAAATTTTTACAAAAATTCTTCTCAATATGAATAAAATCAAGATTATGTTGAAACAAATTAAATTTATAATATGAAATTTTGAAGAATATACTTTTTTTCTTCCATTACTGCATTTCAATTTAACTTGATGATGCACTTTAAACTTGTTTCCCACTATCATTCAAATGATGCACCTTCCCAAATTCTATTTCAACATTTACAATTTGTTCTAATATTTTATAACCCATCAACAACTTTAGAGGTTTTGTATGATCAATAGAACCATTGAATTTTTACTTGTTCAACCGAAATATATGAGACGTATTAAGAAATATTATATGACACAAGAAGCACCATTTTTTACTATGAGGTATTTGTTTAGGCTAAAAATCAAAGTTACAAATAGGAAAATCCAAACCCATGTATGTATTCCAACCAGATAAATTCCAAAGTCTAGGGAAGTCACTAATGGTCCACATTATACCAGATTTCATTTTGAACATTGTTCTAGAAGAAGCATCATATGTCACAACACCATTTCTCCATAACTCATGCAATTCTTCAATTAGAGGCTACAAGTATAAATCAATATCATTTCCAGGATTTTTTTTAGGAATAATCATCAAAATGATAAAATACATTTGTTTCATACACATCCATGGATGTAGATTATAAGGGATCAAAACAACCATCCAAATTCTATAACTAGTGCTCAAAATCCCAAATGGGTTGAATCCATTGACAGACAATCCCAATTGCTCATTCCTAGGATGATATGAGAAATATGGATGCAATGAATCAAATGTATTCCATGATTGTGAATCTCTTTGATGTCATAGTAACCCATCATTGTTATTATATATAGAATTACACTTTATGTGCTCGATGGTTTTTGATGTCATGAATAATCTTTGTAATCGAGGATTTAAAGGAAAGTAATACAAAACCTTTGCAGGTGTGTTCCTTTTATTATTCTTCATAGTAGTATGTTGATTAATACTTCCAAAATCACCCATTGACTTCCATCTAGAATAAGAATGTTCTTTTCAATATCTTATACTTTAATCCTCTCCCAAATAAAGCATGCAATCATTGGGAAAAGCATGTATTTTTGTATAATTCAAAACCAAGCTTGTTAAAACCTTTTTTATATCATAAAATGACTCAGGGATATTAGCTTCAGGAAATGAATCATGCAACAATTCCAATATCATTTACAAATCCTTATTTGTAATTCCACAGAGGCATCTGATATGGTATAACTTCACCAGAAAAGAAAGTTTTGAATATTTCAAACATCCACCATACAACTCAAGATTTACATCATCAAATAAACCATGAAACACATTGGTATTCTCAATGAAGTCCTATCTTACATTAGTATCCATATAATCAATAGTAGGATCCAATGATATGTCACAATATTTATCTTGTTGTCATATAGTCCCAAAAATATCACTTTTAAAGTTGCTATTTGTTGCACCCTCAAATGGTTGTTCTGATATGTTTTGACATTTATGTTGTTGTATTGCAATGTTAAATGCATTTTTTATAAGGTTTTTCATTTAATTTTCCATTTTTTATAAATTTGGGAGATCATTCTGTCAATTGACATTAATACTAAAACTTTCTATAATGATCGATTATCCGTGCCAAATCCAACACAAATATTGAGCAGGGACTTGCTTCAATATCAAGTGTTCATAAACTTAATTTCTCTTCAACTATATTCTAAATTTATATTTTGGACATAGAAATATTATTCTCCCATCAATAGATCAATTGGAAATTGAAAAATCTAAAAACTTCTCCAAACCCTCAGCATACTGAGGTGTGTTCCTCGATAATGTGATCCAATTTTTATCCATATATATCACAATGTGCCTAAACTTTATTAAAAAAATAAAAACATAAAAAATATTCTGTCATGATTATAAATAATGTAAGATGGATTATAAAAGGCCATAAAAAATAGATAATTATTTATGTGGAATTAAAACAACTTAATTATATAAATAATGTAATTATTATTTTTGAACACATAAAACCCATATTAATTTTATATTTTATAAATTGGATATATATTTTTATCTAAAATAAAGAAACTACACATTTCAACATGATTTATAAAAAAATATTTGTTTTTATCTCATTAACTACATGAAGTTCACCTTCTTTAAACAATTCAATAACCACCTATCAAAATTTTCAAACAACACAATACTTTTAATTTCCCCTATAAAAGAAATTAACATATTTATAAAACCCAAATTATATTTATTATAGAATTATCATCATTGAATTAATAGAATTCAATAAAATGCTCAATTCCCACTAAATAGTTCACATTAACATTCTATTTAACAAAAATTCATGAAATGTTAATCAAAATAGAAATAATGAAAAAGGCCCAAAAATGAAAATATTGAGCTAAAAATCCTAAAATTATGATACTCACATATCATCCAAAAATTACCATGTATAATTTTACTTCCATATTTTTATTATAAGTAAATTAATAACCTTTTTATCACCATGCTCAAAAAAACAATGAAACATTTTACCATGAATGTTAAAATTTTAACACAAGACATAATATTCCGTTATTTATCTTTTTTTATGTCAATATTTTACTCTACCACACTTATCACGAGTCATCATTTAATCCATAAAAACACGTTGAAATTAATAATTCAAATAATATAATTATTCTTATATAATATATCAAAATTATATATTAATTGATATAATTTCAAAACTACTAAAATTTGTTTTTTAAAAAAAAAATACACATTTATCTTTTTAGAAGAATAAATTTTAAAAAACTTACATAACCTATTAGAAATATTAAAATAATATTTAAAAAACAACCTTTAAAAACCTAAACTAATAATATCAAATTAACTATTTCAATGTGAAATAATTTCCAAAATTTTATCACTAAATTACCCAAAAAATTTATAAAACCATAATTCAATGGGATTATTAATGGAGGTGTCTCGAAGAGCATGGAAAGGGTTCCTTATCCAACACCTTTATTTAAAAACTATTTAGTTATAATCTCATATCAACAAAAAAATTATATATTTTAATTATCATAATTACATGGTATTATTATCCATTGGTTCTATTATTATTGAGATATTATGATTTATCTCTCATCAAGCCATCTTCATAAGCTATTACTTTTTCAAATAAAATTATTCAAAACCAAAGTATTTTAATTTTGATTCTCCTCTTTACCATTATAAAATATAAGTTATAATTAAAAGTAACTCTAATAAAATAGTATAATTATAATATAATACTTTCATTTAATCAAATACATATTAGTTTCCTATTCTTAAAACACTTAAAAACCCTCATTCACCATGGGGGTTATACAATACCTAAGTGAGCGATGATGTTTAATTTCCACAAATTTTTTTTATTTATTTTCTTAAAAATTGATTTTATTATTGAATATAATATTTATGATCAATTAATATCATATTTATAATTCTGGAATGGAAATAAATTCCTTATAATTATGATATTAAAATTAAACAATAAATATCATTTTAATCATTTAAAAAAATATTATGAACAATCACTTCTTGATTTGGAACCCAATTATGGAATATGTTAAAATATTAAACAATACTAACTATGAAATTAAATGAAAACTATAAATTTAAACTTTTGGAGCTTATGGAACAATTTGACAATGACTATCAATTATTATCAATGTTCTAGATTTTCATACAAACTAATTAATTTCCAAATTTAAGTAGTTATCCAATTATTAAATGTGATAAACTTATTAATCCATTTAAAAACACTTAAAAAAAATCTTTGAATAATTATTTACATAGTATAATTTCATCGAGGGAATAAATAATATCAACACAATCCCATATTTCTAAAGAACCAATTTTTTATTTTATTTAAGTGATTAACCAATTAGTGGAGGTGATCATAACAAAATAATGGCAATAATAAATTTTTTTCAAAGAAATAACTTCAACCAAGAATCATAAATATACAAAAAATAACATGTAATCAATTAAATCACATGAAAACCACCCCTTTTCCCTTCAATTTATTTAAATGATATATTATTTTTCATTAGATCAATTCAACCATCCACCCAATGAAAGAAAAATCATGTTAAATCAACATGCACACATAATTAAATAATAATAACTCTCTAATCCCATAACTCATTGAAACCTAAAATTTGAGATAATAAAAAAATAAAGAAATTAAGGATCAAGAATCACTAAACAGGGGGTGGTAGTGAGGTGCAATGGGGATGGCGGTGAGGTGCAATGACGGCTGGGGATAAGGCTTGAGTTTGAGTAGAGGGGGGGATCAGGGGAGAGAGGGAGGAGTGGAGAGGGGGAACGGGGGGGGGGGGGGGGTAGCAATGAGGTGCAATAGGCGGTGGCAGCGAGGTGAAATGGGTGACAACAGTGAGAGGGAGGAGTGGAGAGGGGGAACGAGGGGTGGAAGTGAGGTGCTACGGGTGACGATGATGAGGTGAAATGGGTGACGGCGATGTGAAACAGGTGGTAGTGAGGAGGGATAGGGCTTGTGGTTGGGGAGATGGGGGTTCTAGGGAGAGAGGTATGAGTGGAGAGTGGTGATTTAAAAGAGGGTAGGAAGTGATTTTTTTTAAAAAATTCAAAATATTTAGTGGAAGTTTTTAAAAAATCGCCTCTAAATATTTTTTTTAAAAAATAGTAGTGGTTTCTGAAACCACTACTAGTAAACCGCCACTATTACCCTATTTTTTATAGTGGTTTCACTGTATTTTTAGTTAGATTTATACAACTTTGATTATCACACCCAAACATATGGGTAAATTCAATTTCACTAATAAATCTTTCAAATGAGTCTTTATTCACATAAGTTGTGTTGCAACTTGAGTGTTAGAAACATACTCAGCTTCATCCATACTGATATTTATATAATTTTTCTTCTTTTTATAGAAAATCACACAAATTTATCCCAAAAAGAAAAATCCATGAGATTTAGATCTTCTATCATCAATAATTCCTACCCAATCAACATTTTTATAACCAAACAATTCAATCTTTCCTAAGATGTTATATTTTATACCAAAATTAACTATTCCATTAATATATCTAATAGTTATTTTTACTACCAAGAGATGAGATTATTTTAGAGTGATTTTAAGTCTTGCACACAAAGTAACATCATAAACAATATCTATGCTTGAAGCCATCAAATATAAAAAACTTCCAACCAACTTCCTAAATTCCTTAGGATTAAATTCATTTCCTTCAAAATCTTTAGACAACTTGGCCCCCAATAAAATTGGTGTGGAAATTAGATTTGAATCTTCTATTCCAAACTTCCTAATAAGTTCCTTAGAACAATTATCTTGATATAGTAAAATATATTTATTCTTTTGTAAGATTTGTAATCCAAAAAAGTATTTCATTTCTTCGAGAATGGAAATTTCAAATAACTTATTCATCTACTCATAAAACTTTTCACAAGTTTCTTAATCATTACTAGAAAAGATAATATCATCAAAAATCACAATAACAATGAGGGAAACCTCATGATTTTCTTAATGTAGATATTTCTATCAACTCTTACTTTCTTGAAGTTTAACTTCCTTAAGAAATTATCCAATTTATAATACCATGATATCATATCTTGCTTCAACTTGTACAAATCCTTCTTCAACATAAACACATAAATTTTATCTTTACCAATCATGATTACATATGGTTGTTCAACAGAAACTTATTCATTGAGTTATCAATTAAGAAAATATGAATTTACATCCATCTAAAAAATTTTATACCCTCATTTTGTAGTAATATAAAGAAATATTCTGATATTTTCTAATCGTTCCATTGGAGTAAATTCTCACCAAAATAAACTCCTTAATTTTTTGAGTAACCTTTAAAAAATAGTTGTGCTTTGTTTCTTATCACTTCACAATATCCATTTAAATTATTTCAAAACACCAAATTTATACCAATAATTTTTTTTATTATTTGTTTTGGGTAAAAGTTCCCTAATATCATTCTTCTCAATCTGATCCAACTCTTCATTCACACCATCAATCCAATCCTGATGATTTCAAGACTCACCAATGTATTTTGTCTAAACATGTGGATATAAATAAGTATGTAAAATAAAATTTTAATCTATTCTATTTTTAACATGTTTTTATTGATACCCAATGATGTTATGAACTTCCACATTTTTTATCATACAAGGATGAGATGTAAAAATTTGTTACTCATAACTTGAGATAAAATAGTATGAATCCTCAATATGTGCAACATAAATATTATTACTATTATTAAGAAATTTTTCATGTTTCTCAACTGCAATCACATCATCTTCCTAATATTCCACACATGCATCTGTTTTTCAAACATTATTATCATAATTTTCAATAACTTTTACATCTATAGAATCAAATATATTTCCTATTTCTTAATTAAAACATCTATATACTCTACCATTATTATCACATCCAATAAATATTCTATCAACACCTTTCTGATCAAACTTCTCAATATTTCCACCCTTGAATTTTATAATGCAAGGAATTATGAACACCCTTAGGTTCTTCAAACTTGGAATTTCATTGTAAAAAATTTCATAATAAGTCATATCAGATTTCAATTTATAGAAACATTTATTTTTAATATAAACTACTACAATAATAGCCTGCCTCCAAATATAATGAGAAGTATCATTTTTTATCAACATTGTTCATGCAATCTCCACAAAACTTATATTTCTTCATTAAAGAACACTATTTTTCCATGGTGTGTACTTTAGCATATATATTTTTTTCCATACATTACTTTAGAATATTGTATGGATTATTTTCAGAGATAGGCATTGATATGGATTTAGATTTCGAGTCTTGGTGAGCCCAGAATTATTTTTGAAATATATTAAATATATTAAATATCATGCATAATAAGTTATCCTAAAAAAGTGGAATAACTCTTAAATAAGGTTTCATATCAGAAATCTAAGGCCCCCATTGAGTTCATAGCATGGTTTTTATGCTAAGTGTGACTTAACCTTGGAGTGTGTTGGATGTTTGGGTTGAGTTCAATCATAAGAAAATTAATAAAATAAATAAAATAAATTATTTATTTTATTATGTTGATGGAACAACCTATTTTTTCTTCTATAAATACATGGTTATGAGTAAATATTAGGGTTAAACCCTGGAAACCTATAGGTCTATTGGAGGAGAGTTTTATTAGCAGATGACATCAAATAATATCAAGATTGAGGATCATTGTGCTATTAGATTTGTGAATATTTCCAATGACAATGATGTGGATTCATTCTTCATCAGTGATCGATCCATCTCAAGGTAATATATTATTTTATTTGGATTTATCCTCATTGATTTATTCTTATTATGAACACAAATCAATCAACTAAAGAATTTATTTTTGGATCATGTGCATTATAGGTATGAGATAGATATTATCTGAGATTGGGGATTTCTTTATTGATTATATTACATCTATTTATTTTTCATTCTAAAGGAAACAAATCAAGTCCAACACAAACATTTTCCTAGGTATGTTCCTCATGTTTGTGGCTTGTGCATTTATTCCCCTATTCTTTGTTCATCATGAGAAATTCTTTTGACCCATAGTTCGATGAAATACCCAATATTCAATCTTTGTGTGACTATTCTTTGGCACAAAGGATCAATAACATGGGTATGAAATCTGATCGGGGATGTTATTGAGGTGCAATGATGATAGAGTATGATTAGATATGGATCAGGATGGATTAATGGTTTCTGTTCATCCTAGATCAATAAAGTGGATAAAAATGGTGCATGTGGATGATTTTCGAATGGATTAAAATGCTGGAACTTAGTGATCAATTACAGAAAGGGTCATCTGACCTTGGATTCATGTTTTCTAGTGAGACGTGCAGCGAAGAAGGTGCAGACAACAATGTATGAAGCATATATGGAATTCTGTGAAATTACAGGTTACACAATGTTTAATTGGGAATTAAATGCTATGTGGTACCCCTCTATGTGGTAATAGGGTTTTGGAATAGAGATAAGTATCACACACTATGTTTCTTGGTCAAACACTGTGTGAAACTTTCCTAGCTATTCAGTGTGTAGCTGGGGAGGTACACAAACATAGTTAGGATTACATGGGCTTAGACACATCATGTACTTAGACACAGACATGGGAACATGCCACGACACATAGGTAGGACCCTATTCTGAAGGTACACACTGTGTACTCCTTCAAAGATGGATTATATCCATTATCCTCTTCATCTTATTCAAGTTTCATTAAGGTATGTTCCCTTGATCCATTCCTTGAGGGTTTAGTATGAAGTTTCATCCTATGCATAGGATAGTGATCAACTCTAAGGAACTTTAGGATTAGATAGAGTAGTTTTAATCCATTAATGAGGCATGAAGTGAGATCCTATATCATCATCATCATCATCATTTTACCTAGGTGGTGTTTTTGGTATTTTCATGACCAACACTTTGTGGGTATCGATCCACCACTTAGCAGGTTAATCTAGATTGGGTTGTTGGTATACCCCATGGACTTGGATGTGACCCCCCATATGTGAATCATTCTATTCATACTTCTAGCATGTACTTATTATGGAAAGATCCAATGATCATGACATATCATATAGGCTCTATTAGTACAATCCAACTCGTGGAGTGTGTTCTCCCGGATGAGTGTTATATGGAACCTTCAAGTAGGAATCCAAGGTTGGAAATATGATTATGATCTTACATGATATTGTGTGTCTACTATAAGTATATATGGATGTTCTTGTTATATATTCCATTGAAATATACCTATAAATAAATGAATATTATTCTTGATTCTATATGATTAGTGATTTTGGGGTGTTCTACTAGGTATTGTTATACTCACCCTTGAATGGGATTTGACCACACATGTCGTGACTTATATAGAAAACTGACCTTTTGATGAAGTCCTAGAGGGACCAGGACTAGGTGGAGATTAGTGAGATAGATAGATCGAGGTGTGTTTTGGTGGTTTCATTTATAGTATTCCTCTCCTACTTTACATGTTAGACTTATATCAGTTTCTTTTGGTGGGATTGTATTTGGCCCCTTTCTTTCTAGTACTTTGTTTTCATACTCTGATGGTGGGATTTTTAGATTAATTAATACATGGTTATCATGGTTTTACATTTCAACATTGTATGGTCTTGTAGATGTGTGCATTTTTTCAAGTATATTAGGCCAAGGAATCCCATGTGTGTGATGGACCTACTCGACACTAGTCAACTTCCCCTGGCCTATTGGATGTGGGATTGGGGTAGTCATGGTTTGAGACCTATTGTGTTGGTTCGTGATAGAGTTGTATCAAAGGAGTTGGTTCTACCTTAGGACTAGAGTATGTGAGATTGGTTTGGGGTAGCAGTGTTAAGTGTTTCGAGTTCAACTTTTAGGTTAGAGACTCCAGTATTGGTGTGGTGGCCGACATATCCATACACTAGGACTCTAATCACCTTTCTTTAAACTTGGCACATTTAGACATTGGTTGTGGGGAAAACATTGGTACATGAATCATATAGGAATGGGTTGTGGTTTCCAAGTTATTCTTGAGCCATCTCTCCATATATACTCATTGAATATGGTATATATTGTCTATTTAAGGATGCCTCTACAAAGTTTTCCAGTTAGGATTCAAAACTAGGATCACGAGGATGATAACCTCAGCAATTAGGACTTGATACAAATACCTATTCCAGAGGTGTTACCTCCATGTAGTGAACCAGTCTTACCACCATCTATTGAGAAATAGATGGAATTGGTAGTACTAATAGATGAGGTGCGCAGGTTGAGTTCACTTCATGAGTTTCAACTAAAATGACTCCTCAGGTTCCAAGGTGAGTCTGAACCACAGGTGTCTGAGGACCGAATTGATGTAATGACACAAGTCTTATATCATGTCAGGAAACATATAGGCCAGATGATGGTCCTCACAGTGAGCCTTCTCCAAGGCTCTATAGGATAAAGGTGGGGCTTAGTGGCCCAATCATATGATGAGGTGACTCTTTCATGGTCATAGTTTTAGTACCTTTTCGGAGAGAAGTTTTCTCCATCTACATTTATGGTTGTGTGCATCTAGGATCTTTTATAACTTTAGTAGTTCAGTAGGACTATGGATGAGTATTTATTGAGGTCACCAACCTCTCTTGGTACTTGATGGATATGGTGCGTAATCAGTTATTTTGAGCTCAAACCTTCGAGTGAGGACTATACGGAGACATCCAAGCTAGTGAGACACCTCTATAAATTTCTACCTATACTGGGGTGATGGAGTGTGATTTGGTGGTTGAACATTTTCTGGATGAGTATATGTAGATAGTTGGTGTCGATAGTGGGCACATGAGAGATGATACTTCAGAGAATGGGATCAAATGATAGAAAAAGGGACTTTTATGAGTGATACTTTTCAAGAGGTGATCCTAGGATATAGGGTCTATGATTTAGAGCTCACATGATGGATCTAGTCAGCTGAGGGAGAAGTGGTGCTACTCTTATGACGACCAAGGAAATATTTCCTGAGAATGTCTGAACCATCATGCGACTGATAGAGAGATAGTGGATGGGACACCTATGTATAGGTAGTGGTAGGATAAGTTAGGTCCATAGGGTGGTGGAAATGGAAGAGGATATGAGAGAGTAGCTGGAGGTGGTAGATGTTTTGACTTGTTACCACCACCACCCAGAAGGTCTGCACTAGGATTAGGGAGCTGGGGGACAGGGATGAGGGTAGCTATAGGCGGTCAAGGATTATGACCCAGAGGCTCTAGGGATGATATGAGGTATGATCTGTGTCTTTTATACCTTAGCTACAGTATTGATAGAAACAATTTTGATTTAATATTTTCTTACTACTTATCTGGTTTGAGACTTAGAGATTCCATTTGAGCCTTTGTCTCAAGCCTTTTGCTTGGAAACTTCTACTAGTGGGGACTTATCAATCAAAAACTTCTATCAATGGAGTGACCTAACTATTGGAGGTGAGATCTTCCTTTTGGGATCTTTTTTGTAGTAGTGATGAGGAATTGTGATGTTATTTTAGGTATGGATTAGTTATCAATAATTCATTCCTAGATAAACTATTTTAGGAGAAGGATGCAGTGTGTCCACATTGATGGGATGAGGTTTTCCATTGTGGGTGAAAAGGAAACCTAGGAAGAGAAGGATGTAATCATGTGTATGAGGGTATAAAAAATCACTCTTCAGCTAGCTAGAATGACCCTTTATGTAGTGATGCTGTGAGTTTTTAATTTCCTGTAGTGATGGTAGAGTATGAGGATGTATTTCTTGAGGATGCTCTAGGTTTACCTCCCCACCAAGATATGGAATTATGTTCTGACCTACACCTAGGAAAACCCTGATATCTACACCAAGATATTGGATGGATCCCATAGAGCTTCATGAGATTAAGGTGAAATTTTAAGACTTGTAGAGAAAGGGATTTTTCAGACCTAGTGTTTCTCCCTAAGAATCCCCAGTGTTGTTTGCTAGGAAGGTGGATGGGAGCTTGAGGTTATGTTTGGATTTCCATCTCCTGAACCAGGTGACCGTAAAGAAAAATTATCCACTACCAAGGATCACTAACCTATTTGATCAGTTGAGAGGGGCATGATGGTTCTCAAAGATTGACCTCATATTAGGCTATCACTAGTTGTGAGTACAAGATAAGGATATACCAAAGATGACTTTCCAATGTTGTTATAATAACTGTGAGTACTTGGTGATTCCATTTGGTATAATGAACTCCCTATTAGTTTTCATGGGACTCATGATCTGAATCTTTTATCTTTTCTTAGACCAGTTTTTGGTAGTCTTCATCAAAGATATCCTAGCGTACTCAGTATATGAGGAGGAGAATGCGAGACACTTGAGGATGGTTTTGTACATACTCTGAGAGAACTAGATTTATAAGAATCTATCAAAGTTACATTTATGGAATTAAGAATTCCACTTTCTAGGACATTTTATCTCACTATATGGTGTAGTAGTAAACCCAAAAAAGGTTGAGGCAGTGTTATCTTGGGATCCACCCAAGAGCGTGACTGAGGTGAAAAGCTTCCTTAAGTTGGTAGGCTACTATCAGATGTTTTTACCTAATTTCTCTAGGATATCATCTCACTTGAAAACTTTTACTTGAAAGGGGTGTCCTTTCATGTGGATATAGAGGTGCTAATAGGCTTTATAGGAGTTGAGGTAGAGATTGATGAGCACTCCCATCTTGAGATTTTTGGAGGTGGGTATTGTGTATGTAGTGTTCTGTGATGCATCAGGGACTGGGTTTGGTTTTTTTTATAATTTATATGTAGGTAGTGATTTACTATGGTTCATGTTAGTTGATACCACATGAGAAGAACTATGCGACCCATGATCATGTGTTATCAATGGTAGTCTTCACACTAAATATGCGATAACACTACTTGATGGGAGAGTGGTTTATCATCTAGTCCGAACATAAGAGTCTCAAGTATATCTTGTCAAAGAATGATATCAACTTGAGATAGAGGTTATGGATATAGTTCCTCCAAGATTATGACTTTGATATTGTCTATACTCCTGGGAAGGGGAATGTGGTAGCAAATGCTCTCAGTAGGAGATCTTATTCGCAGTTGCTAAGCAAGGAGTCAGAGTAGTTGGACTCATTACAATTATCCTTTTTGGATGGGGATAGAGCAACTTACTTATAGTTGATGGTTGTTACCCCTCTAATTTTATAGTGATCCAAGGAGGCACAATATGAGGATACCGACTATGAGACCCTATATACTTAGATATCCACTGAACATACTCCTGATAGATAATCTGAAGGCGGGAAGCATGTCATTCTTGTCATAGGATGTATTATGGTACCAATGACATTGTGGGAGTAGGTTATAAGGTATTTTCATATTTCACCCTTATAAGTACATATAGGTGTGGCAAATATGTACCGAGATCCCCCAAAATTAGTTTTGGTGGATAGGGATGAAGTGGTGTGTTACATATTTTTTCTCTTTATGCCTTACTTTTCAATAAGTAAAGGATGAGAACTAGGTTCCAGTGGGTTTAGATTAACCCCTTGTAGTTCCAGAGTGGAAGTGGAATGGGATATACATGGAATTATTTATGGGGTTACCACATACGTTCAGGGGATATGATTCTATATGGGTGGTCATAAACTGACTCACCAAGTTAGCCCACTTCTTAGATATTCAAGAGAAGAGTTAAATAAAGAGATTGGGACACATCTATATACAAGAGATAATCCATATCCATGGAGTTACATATATGACTATTTCTAACCACAATTATCACTTCAAATATCAATTATGGAAGGGATTATAGGAGGCCTTTGGGACTCAATTACGTTTGAGCACAACATTTCACCCCCAAACTGACAACTAGATTGAATGGACCATTAAAGTCTTGGATGACTTGATATGGGATTTCATGTTAGAATTTTTCTATAGTTGTGAGGATCACCTATCATTGGTTAAGTTCTCATACAATAATAGATACTATTCTACCATAAGTATGACACCCTTCGAGGCCTTGTACGAGAAACCCTGCAGGTCACCACTATGCTAAACTAACCTAGGAGAGTAAGTACTTATAGGCCTAAAGTTGGTACAAGACACTAAAGATAAGGTTAACATCATCCAGGATCATATGAGAACTATATAGAGCCGTCATAAGTCCTATAAAGACCAATAAAGGAGGCCTTTGGAGTTCAAGGATGGAGACCATGTGTTCCTAAAGGTCTCATCTCAACATGGGTTGCATAGATTTGGATGAGGTGAAAAACTATCTCTGAGATTCATTAGAACTTTCTAAATACTATATAGGATTGGATAGGTGGCATACCACTTAGCTCTACCATCATTGCTGGATAGGGTATACGATGTCTTCCATGTGTCACAACTAAGGATGCATGTGCATGACCTGTCACATGTTATCAATTAGGGTGAGCTGGACATTGAGGATGGGGAAACCTTTGTTGAGTACCTAGTAGAGATTGAGGATTGAAGGATAGGATCCTCCATGCATGGGTGAGTTATTCCTTTAGTGCATATCCAATGGTATCATGAGAATATTTAGGAAAGTACCTGGGAGTGGGAGACCCAGATTCATGCTCAGTACCCAAATCTCTTTGTGTAGCCTTTTGTTTTGTATTTCAAGGATGTAACTACCTAAGTTTGGGAGAATATAACAACTCTTTTTTTCTTCAATATATTACTTTAGAATATTGTATATATTATTTTCAAATCTAGGCACTGAGATGACATGATATTTCGAGGCCCGGTGAGCCTAGAATTATTTTTTAAAATATATTAAATATATTAAATATCACACATGTGTAGTTTTTATAAAAAAGTGGAATAACTCTTAAAAGGAGGCTCAAATTAGAAATCCGAGGCCTTTTTTGAGTTTAGATAATGGGTTTTACCCTAGGCATGAATTAATCTTTAAGCGCGTCATACGTTTGGGTTGAGTGTAGTCATGGGAGAATTAATAAAATAAATAAAATAAATTATTCATTTTATTATATTGATGCAACAACCTATTTATACTCTATAAATACATGGTTATGTGGAAATATCATGTTTTTCCGTTTAACCCTAGAAACCTAAAGGACTGTTGGAGGAGATAGTTCTTGGAGGATGACATCAGATCATATCGAGATCAAGTATCATTGTGCCATCATATTTGAGGATCTCACCAATGAAAATTATATGGATTCATTCTTTGTCAACAATTGATCCATCTCGAGGCAGGACATTGTTTTATTTGGATTTATCCCCATTTATTTATTCCTATTACAAAAAAAATTTAATCAACTAATCAATTGATTTATGGATCATGCATATTGCGAGTATGGGATAGATATTATCCAGGATTAGGGATTTGATTTTTGATTATATTATATCTCTTCATTCTTAATTCTAACAAAAATGAATCAAGTCTAACAAAAACATTGGTCAAGGTTTGTTTCTCATGTTTTTGGATTGTGTATTTATTCCCCCATTCTTAATTCATCGTGAGAAATTCCTTTAGTCCATGTTTTGAAGAAATACCCGACATTCGATAATTGCACGACCATTATTTAGTGCAACGAATCGATACCATGGGTACGACATGCGATCAAGGATGTTATTGAGGTGAGACAATGATAGATTAGGATTAGATATGGATTGTAATGACTTATATTTTCTATATATTTTTTTATATTGTATGGATTATTTTCAAGACTAAGCGCTGGGACGATGTGCAATTCCGAGGCCCGATGTGTCTGGAATAAATGTTTGAAATATATTAAATATATTAAATAGAACACATGTGTATTTTTCTCGAAAAAGTGGAATAAATTATAAATGGGGTATTGGATCAGAAATATGAGGGCATTGTTGAGTTCAGAATGTGGATTTTACTATAGGTGCGACTTAACCTTGGCTGACATAGGGCGTTTGTGGAAAATTCATCATGGGTGTGGAAATAAATAAAATAATAAAATAATATTATTTAATTTTTTTTGTTGATGTAGAAAATGACATGTAATTGAATAGATTATTATGATAGAATTCCAAGGTTAGGCTCATATCCCTAGAACCGTGGGATATCCATTGAAGAGAGAGATACCATTGAAGGATCTCTCTCATATGAACAATGACCAGATCATGGATCAACGATCGATGCATAACAAAATTGAAGGATCTCACAAATGAAAATGATGATATAGTGTTCTTCATCAAAGATTTATTTTAATCAAGGTAGGAAGTTTGTTTGATTTGATTCTTTCCCCATTCTTAATTTCTATGATGAACTTGAATCAATCGACTGATATATTGATCCGTAGTTCTATCTTCTTGCAGGATGAGTTTATTTATGGGATTATTTTTGAAGAATTATCTTTGTGATATTTTATTATTCATTATTATTATAACGGATGATAGAGTCCAAGATGAACATTGTTTGGGGTTCGTTCCTTGTATTTGTGGCTGTTCATTTCTCCCCCTATTCTTCATTCACCATGGGTATTCTTCATTTAGCCCGTGGTTCGATATATCTCGATGAATCGATCTTTGTGCACCCATTTCTTGGAGAAACGATCCAAAATCGCAGATATGGGAATGGAATGATGCAATGGTGGTGTGGTGATGGTAGTGGTGATATATCAAATGTCTTTGTATACCTGATTTTGCATTCTTCGATGCACAATGAAGCACGATGTATAGAACTATTTTCTGAGCAGATCGAAGGGAAACAAGTTGTTTTTTATCAATGGTGAGGATTATAAGAGGATTCCCCTTTATTTTTTTTGGGTTAGGCATGGCTAGATAGATGGCTAGAGCACTAAAGAAGATACAAAAAACTAGATATGAGAATTTGAAAAATTACGCATTACACGATGTGTAAGTTAAAGCTACATACTATGTAGCCCCCCTTTACAGTGGCTAGGATTTCGGGAGATAGTTAAGTATAACATGGAGTGTGACATCTATCTAGTGACTTAGTGTATACATTGGATGGTACATGGACACGGGTTGGAGTACACGGGTTAGAGAACACCATTTACTCCCCTACATGGGAACAACTTGGAAAAGTACATGGGCTAAGACGTGCACTGATACATGGGTAGAGTACGTGGTAAAACCACATTCCATGTACTATTACATAAACATAGCATGATATATGTTCCATTTTACATGGGAAGGAACCAGGGTCAAGGTACATGTTGTGTAACCCCTTCTACATGCCGTGCACTTTATTAAACATGGCTTGGATCCCTTGTACTCTGTATCTTGGAAAATTTTCATTAGGGAATTTTCCCCTTATCCTTTTCCATGAGGGATAGTATGGAATAATCTCCTACACATAGGAAAATGATCCCTTTAGTAGAAATTCTTGGATAGAGTCATTAAAATCCCTCTGTGAGGCCATAAGTGAGATCCCCTATTCATATTCATGCCCTAGGTAGAGTTCTTGGTATCATTGTGACCAAAACTACATAAGAACTGATCCTCTAATTAGTGGGTTAATACAGATTGATTTTTTTTGTATCAACCCATGGCCTTGGGAGTGATACTCATTTGTGCATCATATTTATTTAGACCTTTATCATGTACTTCTAATGGAGAGACCTGATGATCATTACCTCTCGAACAAACATCATCAGTGCTATTAGAATCAGGAGTGTGTTCTCCCAGACAAGTGCTAGGTGGAATCTTCGAGGTGGAATCCTATACTGGTATATGATAGTTGTGACTTACCTTTAGATAGTGTGTCTTTGTTGATTATATATGGATATTATTGTTATATGTTATGTAGATATATACTTGTGCAAAGATGAATGTATTTCCTTTTTTTGTATGCTTTATGGTTTTAGGGTGTCCTACTGAGTATTATTATACTCACCCCTTCATAGTATTTTCCTGTGCATGTTGTGTCTTGTGCAGATGATCGACCTTTTAATAGAGTCCTAGATGGACCAACACTAGATAGTTCTTAGTGAGTCTAGAATGGCCGAGGTGTGTTCCTGTGTATTTTTGACAGTAGTCCCCATTATTTACTTTTAGGTTGGACTTGTTTTTTGAATCATTTTTGGGGGATTTTATTTGGACCTATTTACTTTACTTTACTTCCTATAATAATCTAGTTGTGGGATTTATATGTATAAATGCATGTTTTTTCAATTATTTTTAAATTTTAGCATTTTATAGGCTTAGAGATGTGTGCGTGTGTACAAGTACATAGGCTAAGGACTCCCATGTTAGTGATATGCATACTCAGTGCTAGTCACCGGCCCCTGGCCTTTTGGAGGTGGGATTGGGGAGTCATGGAATGGGACCCTCTGGGATGGGTCATGACAGAGTGGTATTAGATGAATCGGTTCTACCTTAGGACTAAGAGTCTATGAGATTAGTTTGGAAAAATAATTTTGTGTGTTTTGAGTTCATATTTCAGACCAGGGACTCTAGTTTTGGTGTGTCGACTGATGTATCCATACACTAGGAGTCTGATCAACGTCTTTTTGACTCGGTACATGATAACACTAGTTGCATGGGAAAGAATGGTACATGCATCATATAGGAATGGATTTTGGTTTCCATGTCATTCTTGAGTTATATTTTCAGATATAATCATTGAATTTGGTACATATTGTTTATTTAAGGATGCCTATGAAACGTATGCTAGCTAGGATTCATCATCCTAATCATGAGGATGATCCCCTTAGTGATGAGGTGTCGATAAAGGGACCAATTCCCAATATGTTACCTCCAGGAGGTTCACCAGCTATACCACCACCTGTAGAGTAGCACATAGTACCCACAATACTAGTAGGTTAGGTGCATAGGCTGAGATAACTTCATGAGTTTCAGTGAAATAAAACCCTAAGGTTCCGAGGTGAGCCCAAACTATTGGAAATTAAGGATTATCTTGAGGTGGTGACATGAGTTTTCCATATGTTCAGGACACCAGAAGAGTAGATGGTGGTCCTAGAAGTGAGCATTTTTCACATCTTAACAGGGTGATGGTGGGGGTTAGTGACCTAGTCTTATGATGAGGATACTCTTGCGTAGATAGAGTTTGAGCACCTCTTCAGAGAGGAGTTCTCTCCAGCTAAGCTAAGGGCTGTATATATCCAGGAGATTCTGCAGCTACAAAAGGGAAACACGATAGTAGATGAGTGTTTATAGAGGTTTATCAACCTCTCTAGGTACTCAATGGATATGGTTCATGACCAGTTATTTAGGAATCAGACCTTGAATTAAGGTGTGTGTAGAGACATTAAATCTAGTTTTATCACTATATGAATTCCTATTTATGCTGGTGTGATAGAGTGAGGTTTGGTGGTTGAGAGTTTCTTGGATAAGAAGATACAACCAGTGGTTGTTGGTAGTAGGAATATAGGAGTAGAGACCTCAGAAGTAGGGAGCTGACACCAATCCCAAGGACATAAATGTGCGATACATTTTAGGAGGAGATCCTAGGATAGAGGTTCTATGATTTAGGGCTCACAGGATGGATCTAGTCAGCTCAAATAGAGGCAGTGCTACTCATGTGATGGTAGGTGACATCTTGCATGATATTTTCTGAACCACCATACTTTTGATAGAGATACCATGGATAAGACTTTAAAGTAGAGGTAGTGGTAGGATCATATAGGTTCACAATTTGGAGGATTTGATAAAGGAGATGGGAGAGAAACAGGTGGTGGTTGATGCTTTGACTTGTTACCACCACCGTCCCTAGGTGGTCTATGCTAGGATTAGGGAGTTGGAGGACATGGGTGGGGACAAATGCAGGCAGTCAAAGCTTATAATCCAGAGTCTCCATGGATGATTCTAGGTATGATCTGTGTCTTTTCTACCTTATCTTTAGTACTTATAGACATAGTTTCTAATCATTCCTTTCTTTCCACATAACTTGTATGAGAATTAGATATTTTGGTTGAGTCCTTGGCTTGACCATTACACTTGAAGACTCTTACTAGAGAAGACTCAGTGATCACACACTTATGCTGGTAGTGTGACCTGACTCTTGGAGGTGAGAGTTTCTATTTAGATATATTTTTAGAAGCAATGAGGTCTTACAACATCATCTTAGGTATAAACTAGTTATATACAGTTCATGCCCAGATTGACTATTTTAGGAAGAGGATGCGGTGTTTCTACAATGAAAGAACTAGGTTCAAATTTTTTGGTGAAAAAGAAACCCAAGAAGCAAAGGATGGACTCATTTATAGGAGGGTGAAACCGATTACTCACCAGTTGTCTAGGATGACCCTTGGTACAATGGATTTTATGAGTTCCCAGTTTCCTATAGTGGTGGCAGAGTACGAGGAAATATTTCGTGAGGATATTCCAATCTTACCTCCCCACTGAGAGATAGACTTATACATTGATATACAACCCATGAAGACACTGATATCTTTGCCAACATATCAGATGGCTCCTGCAGAGTTTCTCAAGTTAAGGGTGAAGTTATAGGACTTGTAGAATAAGGACTTTTTTAGAACCAATGTTTCACCCTGGGCAGCCCCAGTTTTGTTTTCCAAGATGGATAATGAGAGATTGAGGTTATGTGTATACTATTGGCATTTGAATTAGGTGATCGTGAAGAAAAAGTATCCACTAATGAGGATCAATGACCTCTTTGATCAGTTGAGAGGGGAATGACGATTCTTGAAGCTTAACCTCAGGTCAGGATATCATGATCTACAAGTACGATACAAGGATATACCTAAGACGAAATTAAGTTGTTTCTATGCTCACTACAAGTACTTGGTGATTCACTTTGGTGTGAATAACTCCCTATAAGTGTTCATGGGACTCATGAATTGAATCTTTCATCTTTTATTAGACCAATTCATGGTAGTCTTTATCAATTATATCCTTGTGTACTAAATTTCTGAGGAGGAGCATGAGAGACACTTAAGGATAGTTCTATACATACTTAGAGATCACTAGCTATACAAAAATCTCTCAAAGTTACAGTTCTGGATTTAGGTTTTCCACTTTTTGGGACATGTTATCTCAGCAGATAGTGTTGTAGTGGAACCGACCAAGGTCGAGGCAGTGTTAGCTTGGGAGACACCCTAGAGAATAATGTATGTGAGGATATTCCTTGGGTTGGAAGGCTATTTCAAAAGATTCATTCTCTAGGATATTATCACCCATGATAGCTTTGACCCGAAATGACTTCCTTTTGTGTGGAAAAAGAGGTTCCAATAGTATTTTCAGAAGTTGAGATAGAAATTGACGAGCACTCCCATATTGAGATTTCTAAAGGAGGGTGTCGAGTATGTAGTATTCTACAATGCATCAGGAACCGGGCTTGGTTTTATTATGATGTAGAGGAAATTAGTGATTTACTATGTTTCAAATCAGTTGATACCACATGATAAAAACTACATAAACCATGATCTTAAGTTAGAATTGGTAGTATTCTCACTAAATATATGGTGGTAGTACCTGATGGGAAAGTGGGTTATCATCTATTCTGATCACAAGATTCTAAATTATATATTCTATCATAAGGATATTAACTTGAGACAAAGGCGATGGATAGAGTTCCTCCAGGATCATGAATTAAAAATTGTCTATACTCCTAGTAAGGGGAATGTGGTAGCAGATTCTCTTAGAAGGATATCTTGTTCACAGTTTCTAAATGAGGTGTTAGAGCTATTGGTCTTGTTATAGTTATCCTTTGTGGATGGATATTTAGAGCTTACCTCCATTTCATGGTTTTCACCCCTCTACTCTTGTAGTGAGTCAGGGAGAAATAAATTATGGATATTGACTGTGAGACCCTTCAAACTCAAATATCCATTGGAAATTCTCATGATGAATTTTATAAAGTTTGGAAGCATGTAGTTATTTTTATAGGACCCACGATGGTACTTGTGATGTTGTGGGTGGAGGTTTTGAGATATTTAATACATATCCTTCAACGGTACATCTAGGTGTGGGAAAGATGTACCAATACCTCCAACATCAGTTTTGGTGGCCAGGGATAAAGAAGGGAGTTGCAGATTTTATCTCTCGACACCTTACTCATCAACAAGTGAAGGATGATCACCAAGTTTTAGTGGGTTTAACTCAACCCATTGAGGTTTTAGAGTGTAAGTGGTATGGTATATATATGTAATTCATGATGGTATTTCTGTGTATATCTAAGGTACATGATTCTATCCATGTGATCTTAGACTGACTCACCAAGTCAGACTACATAGCAATTCAGGAGTAAAGTTTAGAAGAGAGATTGAGACACCTCTACTTGTAGGAGATAGTCCGAATATATGGATTTAAATATAGTATCATTTCTGAATAAGATGCTTTCTTCACATCACAGTTGTGGAAGGGATTTCAAGAGGCTTTTGGGACTCAATTATGCTTGAGCAGAAAATTTCACCCCAAACTGATGGCTAGGCTGAGTGGACCATTCAGGTTCTGCAGGACATGTTGCGAGCTTGCATGTTGGACTTTGGATGTAGTTGGGATGATCACCTACCACTGGTGGAGTTTTCATACAAAAAAATATACCATTCCACCATCGATAAATATCATTTAGAGGCTTTGTAGAGGAGATACTATAGGTCACCACTTTGGTAGACTAACCTAGGATAGTTAGAACTAATGGGACCAGAGTTGGTGCGAGAAACTACCAAGAATGTTCTGATCATCCAGGTGTAGATAAAGATTGCACAGATCTATAATAAGTCTTATGCTGACAGATGATGGAGGCCCTTGGAGTTCAAGGAAGGAGACCATGTGTTCCTATGGGTTTCACCTCGATATAGATTACATAGATTTTTCTGGGGCGACAAGCTATCTTTGAGATTCATTGGACCTTCCTCGATAATGCGTAGAGTTGGTGAGGTGGAATACCGCTTAGCTCTACCTCAACAGTTAGATCGAGTACATGATGTATTCCATGTGTAATAACTAAAGAGGTACATGCATGACCCATCACACATTATCAAATGTGGTGATATGGACATTGAGGATAGAGTAACATTTACTGAGTACCTAGTAGAGATCGATGATTGGAAGGAGAGGACCCATCATAGGAAATCAATTCCTTCAGTGCATGTCCAGTGGTATCACAAGAATCTTCAGGAGAGAACATGAGAGCGAGAGGCTCAGATTCATGCTCAGTACCCTTATCTCTTTGTATATACCTTGTTTTGGATTTTTGGGACATAAAGCACTAAGTTGGGGAGAATTTCATGACTTGTATTTTCCATGTATTATTTTTGGATATTATATGGTTTATTTTTGAGACTAGGTGCTGAGATGACATGTGATTCTAAGTCCCAGTGTGCCTGGAATAAATGTTTGAAATATATTAAATATATTAAATAGAATGCATGCACAATTTTATTGAAAAACTAGAATAAAATATAAATGGGGGCCCATATCATAAATAAAAGGGAACCATTGAGTTTATAATGTGGGTTTTACCCTAGTCATGACTTAACCTTGGATGACGTATGGCGTTTGTGGAAAAGTCATCGTAGGTGTGAAAATGAATAAAATAATTAAGTAAAATTATTTTATATGAGTTATTGACGCAGTGATTGAAATGTATTAAAAATAATGTTATTTTATAATTATAGGGTTAGACACATAACCCTGGAACCATTGGAGATCCATGAGGAGAGGATCGTTGGATGATCTCTCTCAGAAGAACGATGACTGGATCATGGATTGATGGTTGACATGCAACAGAATCAAAGGATCTCACTAATGAAAATGAAGCTACATTTTTCTTCATTAGGAATTGATATAAATCAAGGTAGGATGTTTTTTTTATTTGATTCATTCCCCATTATTAATTTCTACAATGAACATGAATTAATCGACAAACAGATTGATCTATGGTTCGATCGTCTTGAAATAATGGTTTATTTGCAGCATTATTTTGGGAGAATTATCTTTACAATATTTGATTCTTAATTATTATTATAATTATTATGGATTTAATCCAACATAAACATTGGATGAGGTTTGTTCCTCATGTTTGTGGCTGTGTATTTCTCCCCTGATTCTTTGTTCACTGTGGGTATTCTTTGTTTGGACTATGGTTTGACATATCCCAATGAATTGATTGTTGAGCAACCATTTCTTGGTGAAATGATCTGAAATAGTATATTTGGGATTGGAATAACCTAATGGCGGTGAAATAATGGGAGTGAAAATGGATCAGATGGATTTTGATACCTAATTTCACTTTCTTTGGTACATAATGAAGAATGATGTATAAAACTATTTTCCAAGAGGATCGAAGGGTCGAAAGTTGTTTTTCATCATTGATGAGGCTCGAATGAGGATTCCCCTAGATTTTTAGAGTGAGGTGAGTTTGGATCGGTGGCTGGAGCACCATAGAAGATTCACAGAACCAGATTTTAGAATCTATAAAATTCCACATTACATGGTGTGTATGTTAGAGCTACACGCCGTGTGGGGCCACATTTGTAGTGTATAGGGTTTTAGGATATAGTTAAGTATTACATGGCATGTATCTGGGTCACATGACACGTGACCTCTCCCCAGTGGCTTGGTATGCACCTTGAAGGGTATACAAACATGGGTTTGAGTACACATGTTATAGCATGCCATGTACTCCCTCACACGGACATAGCCTGGACAAGTACATGGGCTAAGATGTGTACTAGTACACAGGTAGAGTACACAGGAAAAAAACATGTCATGTGTAGCGACTCGGGTTTCTGGCCCTGTCAGACTTTGGAATATTTCTATGAATAATTCCAGAGCTAGGAGCGAAGACGGCATGCGATTCCAAGGCCCGGTGTGCCCAGAATTAATTTTATAAAAATATTAAGTATTTTTATACTATGCACGTGGTGAGGGTGTGATATATCCTAAACGGTAGCTCAGAACAGGAATCTGAGGGAACGATTGCGTTCAGAACATGTCGTTTACCCTAGGTGAGGTGTAAACTTTTCTGGCGCGGGCCTGCGGTGAGAAACGCCACCAGGGGCGTTTTCGTAATTAAATGGAGAAGTTAGTGTGCGATTGTCGGCTCGAATAAATTCTGAATGGAGTTTCGGATCGCAAATCTGAGTCCGTCGTTGCGTTCAGAATGGTGCGTTTACCCTAGGGGTGACCTTACCTTTGTTCACATCAGGCATCGGGCGGAGGCGAGTCGAGAGCCGGAGATAGGAGATATTTTTGTTTAAAAAAAAAGAAATATCTCCTCCTTACCTCCCTCCTCCCTCACGTGCAGGCAGCGACACCCCCCGACCTCCGTTTCTTCACCAAATTGAGCCGGAATCGTCCGTTTTCTGCGCCGATCGTCAGCGGATCTAGCTTCAAGGCGTCGCCGGCGTCGATCTGCACCCGAAGCTTCGGCGTTTCGCCCGCGAGGTAGGCATTTTGCGTTTTAATCCCCCGATCCTGTTTTTGCTGCGATTTGCTTTGTTTTGAGGTCGTTGTAGGGAAGATCTCGTCCTGGGGGTCGCACCGGTGCTTTCGGATCTCAAAACGGACCACTGGGGTGCCCCCGGCGGCCCGCGGCGGAGCCGCGGAGGCCGGCCGCCCAGCATGGCGGCACGCCGGTGGAAAGCCGCCGGCCGGTCCGACCACTTTTGTCATACGGGGGTCTTTAAACCCCCGTATCTTGCAATCTGGGAGTTGGATTCGTGTGCCGTTTGCGGCGACACGACCCTGACGACAAGACAAACCCTCCAGTGTGGGTTCGAGAGTTTAAGGGTTCGGGATCGTGGCCCGGGAGTTAGAAACGTCGTATAAAATAATATTATCTTATTATTTTACGACTTCGGGCAGTTGTAACTTCTACCCGGAGCGTCCGAATGACATTCCGTCAGTGGTATTGAGACCCTGATGGTATGAATTTTTTTTTGAGATGGTTTCCAGGTGTTGGGACTGAGAATGGGGTGCGGGCCCCACGAGGCCGGGTTTTGGCGTTTGCGGAGAAATGCAGCTTTCGCACCAGGAGTCCGATTTTGACGGATGATTAGTCGATCCTGTGTGTTTTTCCAAGAGGATCTCAACGGTGTGATCCTTTCGTTGAGTTTCGGAATCGAGGCGTGAGCCCCACCTGAGCCGGATTTGGTGAATAGTACCTTTTTCACCGGTGTTCTGTTTTGGACGAGTAAGCAGCCTATCCTGCGTGTTTTTCTGCGTAGATTGCGATAGTGGCCTCGGTATTGGCCTTGGAGGTGCATAGTGTGGCGTTGTTGCGGGTCGCTCGGGTTAACGACGTTTTGGACTAGCAGTGGTTTAGGGTACTCCCTTGGTTCGTTCCCACGAGGGTTTGTGTGGCATCACAACCTTCATATAGGTTTGTGATCCTCTCGATGGGATGTTTTAACTGTTAGAGTTGTGGCATCCCTCCGGTGGGCCTGGAGCAGGATCCTCTGGCATCTTTTCCCTAGATCGGATTCTTGGTATCGCTGTGACCGTTTATTCACAGGCGGGGATCCCCTATCTAGCTGGTTAACCCTGTAGGGTTTGTGGAATCATCATGATTATGATCCCCTATATGGTGGGCCGTGCTCAGTAGGGTTGTGGCATCATCGGGTATACGATCCCCTACTCAGCATGAGGTGAATGGTAGGGTTGCGGTATCATTGGTTATGCGATCCCCTACTCAGCGTGTGGTTTTTGTAGGGTTATGGCATCGTTAGTTCGATCCCCTACATCGCGAGTTATACCAGATAGGGTTCCGGTATCGTCGTGACCACCTTTATATGGGTGAAGATCCTCTATCTGAGTGACGTGCTTCTGTCGAGCACCAGATTGGGTTGTGGTATCCCCCAGCGGATCCTGGGAGTGATCCCCTATCTGTGAGATCTACGAATGCCAGATCGGGTTGTGGTATCCCCCAGTGGATCCTGGGAGTGATCCCCTATCTGTGAGATCTTTGTCTACCAGAGTGGGTTCTGGTATCCCCTAGTGGACCCTAGGAGCGATCCCCTATCCAAGGAATTTGGTGGTTCTGTTGTTTTGGTGAGTTTTCCTCAGTGATGCTATCTGACGAGCGTGATCTCTTGGGTAAGCATCTGAGAGGTTTGAGAGAAACCTGATGGAGTGTATCTCTCAGATGAGTGTCATCTGGGATGATAGTGATCGTGGAGTGTACTCTCCTGGTTGTGGATAGTTGCTGATGACAAGGTGGGTACCTCTTGTGGCTTTGTGGCGTGAGTTGAGTATATCTGGATTGTTCAAGGTGTATGTATGGACATACACCTGAGTTGAGCTGACTAGTTGTGTTTAACTGAGAATGGCCATGAGATGGAGTTTCTCTCTCGTCTGGGTTCTCTCTGGCTGGGATGAGCGGACTGTTGCCTTTCAGTTGCTCTCTTTGGTTTTGGGTTTTTGGGGTGCCTATTGAGTATGTTTATACTCACCCCTGCATGGGCTTTGCCCGCACATGTTTGTGTCTTGTGCAAACCACAGGCCTTTCGACGGAGTCCCAGGAGGACCCGGAGCGGGCAGAGCTGAGTGAGCGAGACTGACCGGGGTGTTTGTCGGTGCGGTGCTGAGGGAGCTTTCTGGCGGGTGTTTGTGGCAGCGTCCCCCTTCTTCTGAGCAGGTTGGATGCACTTTGTAGTTTTCTTTTGGTGGGACCTGTTTTTCCCTTTTTATACTTTTGCTGTTGTACTTTGGTTTGGGATAGATGTATGCATGCATTTACTTTTCAGTTTCTATATCTCCGCACTGTTTCATGGAGGTGTTTGTGGGTGCGTGTGTACAGGTACCTTAGGCTAATGCCTCCCATGTGTGTGATAGCCTACTCGGTACTGGACGCCAGCCCTTGACCTATTAGAGGCGGGCTTGGGGAGTCGCGGCTTGAGCCCCGTTGGGTCGGGTCGTGATAGAGTGGTATCAGAGGTAGGTTCCACCTTTGGGATCTCAGAGTGTAGCTGGTCTAGCTGTGAGTTTTGTTTGGGTTGCATAACAACACTGTTAGGATGTTTCAAGTTCGGTTTTTAGGCCAGGGACTCCAGTGTTGGTGCGGCGGCTGGCGTATCCATACACCAGGACTCTGATAACCTGCCTTTCGACTCGGGACATTCGTACACGGGTCACAGGGACATAATGGTACATGCATCATATAGGACTGGGTTTTTGGGTTTTTCCTTGTCTTTCTCGAGTCAGCTCTCCAGATATACTCTTTGATTGTGGTGCATTTTGAATGTATTTTAGGATGCCTCCACGACGACAGCCAGCGAGGGTTCTACAACGGGATTGTGGTGATGATATGCCCTGTGCAGAGGCTGTAGAGCAGGGTGCGGGTTCTGAGGTTGCACCTCCAGGTGGTCTTCCAGTTGAGCCGCCACCTGTTAAGCAGCTGGTTGTGCCGGTAGTGCATGATGAGGTTGCGCGCAGGCTGAGTGCGCTGCACGAGTTCCAGAGGCAGCGACCTCTGAGGTTTCAGGGTGATCCAGACCCCCAGGCAGTTGATGACTAGCTTGAGGTAGTCACTCGAGTTTTCCACCTAGTGAGGACACCTCCAGATCAGATGGTGGTCCTAGAGGCGATCCTTCTACATGGTTTGACCAGGCGATGGTGGAGTTTGGTGACATAGTCCCATGATGAGGAGACGTTCACATGGGTAGAGTGAGCGGCTCTTCAGGGAGGAGTTCTATCCGGTGATGCTGAGGTCAGTGCGGATCCAGGAGCTTCTGTAGCTTCGGCAAAAGGGCCTGACTGTGTCAGATTACTCAGTGAGGTTTACAGACCTATCACGCTACTCCGTGGATATGGTTCGAGACCCATTCTTTAGGGCTCAGAACTTTGAGTAGGGATTACATAGGGACATCCAGCCAGGTGTGGGTTCTTTGTGTCTGCCCACCTATGCTGGAGTGCTGGAGCGAGCTTTGGTGGTGGAGAGATTTATGGCTGAGCAGATTCCCCCTGTTAGTGATGGGAACGTGAGAGCTAAGATGTCATCATCTGGTAGCTGACGACAGACTCAGGGGTCTGGACGTGACCGACGTTTCAGGAGGCGACCCCAGGATGGAGGATCTGAGGCTCAGGGCTCACAGGGCTCGCAGTCCAGTTTTGGTCAGTCGCAGGAGAGGCGGTGTTATGCTTGTGACGGTCGGGGACATATTTCTAGAGATTGTCTGACTCGCTGTGCTTCTGAGTGGGAGCTGGTCGATGGACCGCCTTGGCAGAGGCAGCATCTCGAGCAAGGAGGTCCGCAGGGCGGCGGGCGTGGCAGCGGAGTGGGTGCAGCAGGAGGCAGTGGTAGGTGGTATCAGTTGCCACCACCCCCACCTCCAGGTGGTCCATGCCAAGCTCAGGGAGATGGTGGCCGAGGGAGAGGACAACTGCATGCCCTGGAGTCTATTAACTCAGAGGCACCACAGATGGATAGAGGTACGCCTTGTGTCCTTTCTACTTTCTACAGTAGTTTGATAGACACTGTGTAACAGTACTCTTTATTTTTTGTTTCTTGCTCGAGTTTTGTTCAGAGCGTTGGTAAGACCCTGTGTGGGTGTTGTTCGACATACTTCGAATGCATGAGGAAGAGAGATCCTTCCCCCACCGAGATGCATTTTTGTGACGTGATTAAAACTGTGCGGGTGAGTCAGTGCCGCCCAAAGTGGATAGTATCGAAGTGTGGTGGATGAGTCCCTCTAACTTATGCGTTCGGGTAGGGGTGTTTGTTGGTGAACTCACTGGTGTGTGAGACCCAGTTGAGAGTTCAGTCACTTCCCTTGAGCTTATGGCTTTCCGGGGACGAAAAGTTCTAAGGGGAGGAGGATTTAGCGACTCGGGTTTTTGGCCCTATCAGAATTTGAAATATTTCTATGAATAATTCCAGAGCTAGGCGCGAAGACGGCGTGCGATTCCGAGGCCCGGTGTGCCCAGAATTAATTTTATAAAAAATATTAAGTATTTTTATACTATGCATGTGGCGGGGGCGTGATATCTCCTAAAAGGTAGCTCAGAATGGGAATCCGAGGGCACAGTTGCATCTGGAACGTGCCGTTTACCCTAGACAAGGCGTAAACTTTGCTGGTGTAATGACCCAATGTTTTTCAATGGAAAATTCCATTATTATATTTATGTCATAAAGACACAAAATAATGAACCACTATGTGATAAGTGACCTTTAAACATAAGTTTGTCACTCCTATGTTTGGAATTTTGAAAATCCGACATACACGGTTGTGTTCAAGATAATTTTTAGAGTCTAATGAAACAAACATAATTTTTGGTGAATAGTAACATACCCTTAGGAATAGTAACATACCCTTATGAATAGTAATATGAACCTTATGAATAGTAAATCATCCAACATTAGAGTTACATTACCTATAAATAATAAAATAAAATATAGACATCTTAGAAAGTGACAATTTGACCTTAGTAAATGTTTTGGTATTTTGTAAGTCAAAAATAATTAATTATAATTAATTAATTAATTTAAAAGAATATTTATTTCCCTAAAATGTATTCATCAATTATTTAATCAATTTCTAATAGTTTTTAGATAATTTTATAAGACCCTACATAATTTTTGAAAGCACCATAAATCAGTTTTAATCTTAAAAACTATTTTTTTAAGCAAATTATGATTTTAATTAAATATTAAATTAATAATATTTAGAAAATTATTTTTGAAAAATGGACTTCATTTTTGGATTCTACACGTCAAAAAATGGTTGGGGTAAATTTTTTGGATTTTTCTGAGATACTCGAATTTTTGGTGAATAGTAAAATACATTAATTTACCGAATAAATACATTATAATTAAAACCCACTATTCCTGACATCACAAGTGATTTAAGCACCCAAATCAAGAACTCACATGCCTTATTTAATGTTCTTGGTTGTTCAAGACACACTATTCATTGTCTTAGGGGAAATTAATAAACTAATGAATTTTATATTAAGGAAACCCCTCTCCCATCCACTATAAAATCCACCCTTCACTCCCTCATTTCCTCACATCTCTCAAGCTCTAAGACTTCCCTAAACTCTGCCCAAACAACTTCCCTAGACCCTCCCCCACGTTCAAAAGATGCTGGTCTCATCAAAAGACCAAGACTAGCTTCCTTAAGGAGGATCTCAAGAGGAAGATTTAAGAGGTAATTTCTCTCCCTCTTCTCCTTTAATTTCCTTTCAAGTTCAAGTTACTTTCTTGATCTCTCCCCACCTATATTCATAAAAATTATTTTTTAACTCCAGTATTATACTTATACTATAATTTTATGATTATAATGGGATATTATATCACCCCACACCCTTTCCCTCTTCCTTTTATTTTATTAAAGAGAACGTTGTTCATGAGGTGTTAATTTATCACCTTAAAAAACGACATGCTCTCTTCTTCCATTTCTACCTTCAAATATGGCAATGAAACCATTTTTATGGTTGAACCAAAATATTTTATATGTATTATGTTCTATTTTAAGTTCTGTAAATAACCTATGGCCATATTACTAAGTGAAAAGTTAAAAACAAGTTCGTTGTGATCCAAAAACCGCTCAAATTAACCCAAATAATCATCATTTAATTCTTATCTAATGATTCACCCACATGGATCTAATATAATTCATTATAAAATCATTCAAGATATTTTAATATCATTAATAACATGTAATATCATTTCTGTATGTTTACTCATGTTCTACCCAAACATCAATTTAAGAATACAAGTGAACCACCCAAGAAAAACCATAAAAACGAACATCCCCGAACAATGTTTTTAAACTCTATAAGTCATCAAAAGGAACATAATATGACATAATGAAACCATAATTAACCCTATTAATGTACACATGGTTCTGGATTTATAATTAATGAATATAATTTCATTATACAGGACATTAAAGAGAAGGAAGCATTCGGGTACAAGGTAAGGGGAAATTCTCGAACCCAACTTTCATCCTTCGAGTTCTACCTCTTTCACTCCAATTTTGATATGGTCACTCCTTAAAGATCATTTTTTCATCATTTCATTTCCTTTTATGGGATATAAATGTTTTCTAATGAAGTTTATGTCAATCCAAATGTTTTCTAAAAGAACTCTTCTCTTAAGAACTCAACTTTTACCTCTCATTCAAGGTTGATGGTTCTTGTATCAAGTATGTTGTTCCCTATTTCTTTTGGGAACCCAAATCTTATAAATGTGTTCTTATGAGATGAAAACCATTCCTTTTCATGGGTTATTTATGTTCATGTTCATTGTGTCATTCATGATAAATGATAATGTTATGATGTGACGGGTGCACCCAGAATTATATAGCGCAATATGAATGTTTAAATGTGACGGGTGCGCCCGGAATTATATAGCACTCCAATGCATTTTGTAAAGTGATGAATCTCATGAGTAAATGTGAAATGATTTGTGAACAAGATGATAGCTTGGTTCACAAGTATGTGTGGTAGTTAACCACTAAGACATGATGTTTCATTTTTATGCATTGCCACATTTCAAGTCTTTTATTTTGATCCTCTCATGTTCATGATCTTTTGCCTATGTTATGATTATGCTCGCCCCATGCTATATTGTTCTTATCTATCCTATTACTGGGCTTCTAGCTCACCCATTTTTAGGTATATCCTCAGGTGACTACATGTACTAAGGAGAGGACAAGTGCCACTAAGAAGCTAGTGAAGAAGAAATTAAATAAATGTTTATGTTTGATGTTGTATTTGTTATGTGTGGTCCTATTTTTCCCAAGAAACTAAACCTTTGGATACTCTATGTGTAATACTATTATTTTGTTTATCTTTGAAATGATTTAATAGTAATGTAAGAAAAGGTTGGGTCGCTATAGCTGGCGCGGACCTGCGGTGAGAAACGCCACCAGGGGCGTTTTCGTAATTAAATGGAGAAGTTAGTGTGCGAGCGTCGGATCAAATAACTTCTGAACAAAGTGTCGGATCGCAAATCTAAGTCCGCCCTTGCGTTCAGAATGGCGTGTTTACCCTAGGGGTGACCTTACCTTTGTTCGCATCGGGCATCGGGCGGAGGCGAGTCGGGAGCCAGAGATAGGAGATATTTTTGTTTAAAAAAAAAGAAATATCACCTCCTTACCTCCCTCCTCCCTCACGCGTAGGCGGCAACAACCCCCCGACCTCCGTTTCTCCACCAAATCGAGCCAGAATCGTCCGTTTTCTGTGCCGATCTTCAGGGGATCTAGCTTTAGGGCGTCGCCGGTGTCGATCTGCACCTGAAGCTTTGGCGTTTCGCCCATGAGGTAGGCAATTTGCGTTTTAATCCCCTGATCCCGTTTTTGTTGCGAATTGCTTCGTTTTCAGGTCATTGCATGGAAGATCTCGTCCCGGGGGTCGCACCGGTGCTTTCAGATCACAAAACGGACCACCGAGGTGCCCCCGGCGGTCCGCGGAAGGTCTGCCGGCGCGGCGGCGTGCTGGCAGAGCGCGGCGGCCGGTCCGACCACTTTTGTCATACGAGGGTCTTTAAACCCCTGTATCTTGCAATCCGGGAGTCGGATTCGCGTACCGTTTACGGCGACATGACCCTGACGATAAGGCGAACCCCCCGGTGTGGGTTCAAGAGTTTAAGGGTTCGGGATCATGGCCCAGGAGTTAGAAATGTCGTATAAAATAATATTATTTTATTATTTTACGACTTCGGGCCGTTGTAACTTCTACCCGGAGCGTCCGAATGACGTGACGTCAATGGAATTGAGACCCTGATGGTACGAAAGACCTTTTGAGATGGTTTCCAGGTGTTGGGACTGAGAATGGGGTGTGGGCCCCATGAGGCCGGGTTTTGGCGTTTGCGGAGAAATGCAACTTTCGCACTAGGAGTCCGATTTTGATGGATGATTAGTCAATCCTGTGTGTTTTTTTGAGAGGATCAAAATGGTGTGATCCTTTCATTGAGTTTCGGAATCGAGGTGTGGGCCCCACCTGAGCTGGCTTCGCTAAATAATACCTTTTTCACCGGTGCTCCGTTTCGGGCGAGTAAGCATCCTATCCTGCGTGTTTTTCTACGTAGATCGTGATAGTGTCCTCAGTATTGGACTTGGAGGTGCACAGTGTGGCGTTGTTGCGGGTCGCTTAGGTTAGCGACGTTTTGGACCAGCAGTGGTTGAGGGTAATCCCTTGGGTCGTTCCCATGAGGGTTCATGTGGCATCACAACTTTCGTATAAGTTTGTGATCCTCTCGATGGGATGTTTTAACTATTAGAGTTGTGGCATCCCTCTGGTGGGCCCGGAGCGGGATCCTCTCGCATCTTTTCCCTAGATCAGGTTCTTGGTATCGCTGTGACCGTTTATTCATGGGCGACGATCCCCTATCTAGCTGGTTAAACCTGTAGGGTTTGTCGCATCATCAGGATTATGATCCCCTACGCGGTGGGCCGTGCTCAGTAGGGTTGTGGCATCATTGGGTATACGATCCCCTACTCAGCATGAGGTGTATGGTAGGGTTGCGGTATTGTTGGTTATGCAATCCCCTACTCAGCGCGTGGTTTCTGTAGGGTTGTGGCATCGTCAGTTCGATCCCCTACATCGCGAGTTATACCAGATAGGGTTCCGGTATCATCGTGACCACCTTTATATGGGCGACGATCCTCTATCTGAGTGACATGCTTCTGTCGACCACCAGATCAGGTTGTGGTATCCCCCAGCGGATCCTGGGAGTGATCCCCTATCTGTGAGATCTATGAATACCAGATCGGGTTGTGGTATCCCCCAGCGGACCCTAGGAGTGATCCCCTATTTGTGAGATCCTCGTCTACCGGAGTGGGTTATGGTATCCCCTAGTGGACCCTAGGAGAGATCCCCTATCCAAGGAATTTGGTGGTTCTGTTGTTTCGGAGAGTTTTCCTCAGTGATGCTATCCGACGAGCGTGATCTCTCAGGTAAGCGTATGAGAGGTTTGAGAGAAACCCGATGGAGTGTATCTCTCGGATGAGTGTCATCTGGGATGACAATGATCGTGGAGTGTACTCTCCTGGTTGTGGACAATTGCTGGTGACGAGGTCGGTACCTCTTGTGGCTTTGTGGCATGAGCTGAGTATATCTGGATTGTTCAAGGTGTATGTATGGGCATACACCTGAGCTAAGCTGAATAGTTGTGTTTAGTCGAGGATGGTCATGAGATGGAGTTTCTCTCTCATCTGGGTTCCCTCTGGATGGGATGAGTGGACTGTTGCCTTTCAGTTTCTCTCTTTGGTTTTGGGTTTTTGGGGTGCCTACTGAGTATGTTTGTACTCACCCCTGCACGAGCTTTTCCCACACATGTTTGTGTCTTGTGCAGGCCACAGGCCTTTCGACAGAGTCCCAGGAGGACCCGGAGTGGGCGGAACTGAGTGAGAGAGAATGACCGGGGTGTTTTCTAGTGCGGTGTTGAGGGAGCTTTCCGGCAGGTGTTTGTAGCAGCGTACCCCTTATTCTGAGCAGGTTGGACATGCTTTGTAGTTTTCTTTTGGTGGGCCCTGTTTTGCCCTTTTTGTACTTTTGCTGTTGTACTCTGGTTTGGGATAGATGTATGCATGCATTTACTTTTCAGTTTCTATATCTCTGCACTATTTTATGGAGGTGTTTGAGGGTGAGTGTGTACAGGTACCTTAGGCTAATGCCTCCCATGTGTGTGATAGCCTACTCGGTGCTGGTCGCTAGCCCCTGGCCTATTGGAGGCGGGCTTGGGGAGTCGCGGCTCGAGCCCTGTTGGGTCGGGTCGTGACATCATGTACTATTACATAGACATGACTTGAGACACGATCCATTTACAAGGCCAGGACTCAGGGTCAAGGGACACAGTGTGTAACCCCTTCTACACATCATAAAATTTATTAAACATGGCTTGGAGACCTTATCCTATATATCCTGTACAAGTTTTATTAGGGTGAGTTCCCATTATCCTTTTCCCTAAGGGTTAGTATGATATTTCCTCCTACACATAGGAAAATGATCCATTCATTAGTAATTCTTGGATAGAGTCATTGGAATCCCACCATGAGGCCTAGAGTGATATCCTCCATTCATCTTTGTGCCCTAAGTGGAGTTATTGGTATCTTTGTGACCAACAATATGTAGCTGACAATACTCTACTTTGTAGGCTAATCCAGATTGAGTTGTTGGTATCTCCCCTGGCCATGGGAGTGATCCTCATATGTGTATTGTATCTCTTCAGACCTTCAACATGTACTTATAATGGAGAGACCTGATGAGCATTACCTATAGGATGAACTTCATTAGTGCTATCCGACTTAGGAGTGTTTTCTCCCAAATGAGTGATATATGAAATCTTTGAGCTAGAAACCTAGGCTAGTATACAATGTTTTTGACTTACCTTTAGACTATGTGCCTTCATTGAGTATATTTGGATATTCTTGTTATATGTGCTATAGATATATACCTATATAGAGATGACTGTATTTCCTTTTTGTATATTTTGTGGTTTAGGGGTATCCTACCAAGTATTTTTATACTCACCCATACATGGGATTTACCTGCACATGTCATGTCTTGTTCATATGATCAACCTTTTGACAAATTCCTAGATGGACCAAGACTAGATGGTGCTTAGTGAGATCAGACAGACCAAGGTGTGTTCCTAAGGATTTTTGACAGCAGTACCTAGTATTTAATTTCAGGTTGGGCTTGTTTTCAGAATCTTTGTGGTGGTATTGTATTTGGACATTCTTACTTTACATCCGATCATACTTTGGTTGTGGGATTTAAATGTATGAATTCATGGTTATTCATTTGTTTTTACATTTCAACATTGTATAGTATTGGAGATGCGTGTGTGCATATAAGTACTTAGGCTAAGGCATCCCATGTTAGTGATATGCCTATATGGTACTAGTCACCAACCCTGGCCTATTGGAGGCGGGCTTGGGGAGTCATGGAATGAGCCCCTCTTGGATGGGTTGTGAAAATAATAGGGATGGATTGTCGGTTTACACTCACCCTGTTTCATTTTCATGACTATAGATGGTGAGTGTGGATGATTTCTAAATAGATTTGAAGGATGAAACTTGGTGATCGATGAAAACCTGGATTGGATGAACATGGATTTGCTTTTTTCGATGATATGTGAGGTAGTGACGACATAGATGACAACACGTGAAGCATATATGGGATTCTGTGAAATTCTAGGTTACACGACATGTAATCCAGAATTACACACTGTGTGGGACCCCTTGTGTGGTGCTAGGGTTTTCGTGTAGAGATAAGTATCAAACACCATGTGACTCAGTCACATGCTATGTGACCCTTTCCTGGTGGCTTGACATATACCTAGGGAGTTACAAAGACATGTTTAGGAGTGTACGGGCTCAGAAACACCATATACTTGAACATGGACATGGGCATGGGCCATGATACATGGGTAGGACCTGGTGCTGGAGGGATACATCGTATACTAATAGTACATGCCATGTACTAATAGTATATTCTATTAACTCCTTAAATGATATCTTGGGGCCATTTTCCTATTTATCTTGGAAAAGTTTCATTAGGGTACATTCCCTTGATCCATTCCCTGAGGGTTTAGTATAGAGTCACGTCCTATGCATAGGATAGTGATCCCCTATGATGATATTATTCTTGTATAGAGTAGTTATAATACCTTCATGAGGCCCGAAGTGATATCCTCTATCATCATAATCATCATCATAATTTTACCTAGGTGGTGTTATTAGTATCATCATGACCAACACTACACAATAATTTATACCCTACTTAGCAGGTTAATCTAGATTGGGTTTTTGGTATAAGTCATGGCCTTGGGTATGATTACAATTTGTATATCATTATATTTATACTTCTAAAGTGTACTTACTATGGTAATACCCAATGATAATGAAATATCAGATGGACTACATCAGTTCTAGATGACTCGTGGAGTGTATTCTCTCAAAAAAGTGTTATATGGAACCTTCGAGTAGGAATCCTAGGCTGGAAATATGGTTATGATATTACGTGAGATTGTTTATCTACTATAACTATATATAGATGTTCTTTTCATATATGATATTGATATATACCTATGATAATTTGAATATTATTATTGTTTCTATATGCTAAGTGATTTTGGGGTGTTCTACTTGGTATTGTTATACTCACCCCTACATGGGATTTTCCAGCACGTGTTGTGTCTTATACAGATAACTGAAATTTTAATAGAGTCATAGAGGTATCATTACCAGGAAGATCTTAGTGATACAAACAAAACTATGTGTATTCCAATGGTTTCATTTATATCAGTCCTCTTTTACTTTACATGATGTACTTGTCTCAGTTTCTTTTGGTAGGCTTATATTTGGCCCCTTACTTTCTGTTACTTTGTTTTTGTACTCTAATGGTTGGGTTTTTAGATGAATTTATGCATGGTTATCATTTTTTTACATTTTAACATTGTATGGGATTAGATATATGTGTGGGTGTATAAGTAAATTAGGATAAGGCCTCCCATGTGTGTGATATTCCTGCCTGATGCTAGTTGACAGCCATTGTCCTATTGGAGGTGGGCTTGGGTTAGTTGCAGTTTGGGCCCTTTTAGGATGGTTCATGACATGTACGGTGCACTAAACTCATGAAAAATGCCATGTTTTTCAATATAATATCTAAACTCCACATTTTTATATTCACCACCATTATTAGTTTGTAACTTCTTTACAAAATATACACATTCCTTTTCTGCTTTTTTCCTGAAACTCTTAAACATTTTTAGAGCCTATGATTTATGTGTTAAGAACATAATACATATAATGCGTGTAAAATCATTAATGAAAGAAATAAATTACTTGTCTAGTCATGTTTATTTTTTACTCATTAGTACATAAATACCAGAGTGAATCATCTCTAAGAGACATGTTGAATGTATCTAAACTTTATTATGAACTAAGTTTATTATCTTCCCTTTTTGGAAAATGGAAACACACAAAAATATTCTTCTTATCATATTATGAATATCAAATATACTATCAATATTTGTTAACTTTTTCTTATTCTTTTGACACATGTTTCTAAGCCTCTTATTCCATAGCTGATTTCTTCCATCATGATAATATAACATGAAATTTCTATATAAACAACTTGAAACAAATTTCCCTTAGTTCATTGGCCTTTTATAAAAACTTTATCATATTCTATTATTTTCATTTAAAAACTATCTTTTTTGAAAAAATATTTATTAACTTTATCAAAAAGTTATGAAACACTTAATAAGTTTTGTTTCATACCAACATCAAATAAGGCTCTTTTGGATTTTAACTTTTCTTCCCCAATAATTACAGATCCAATGCCTTTGATTCCAAGTGACTCATCATTTAAAAAAGCCAATGTACCTTCTTTAAAATCTTTTACATTCTTAAAAAACTTAAAATATCCTATCATATTTGAAGAGAACCCATTATCCAAAATCTAAGGCTGTTCACCTTTTATAGATTTGAGAGAAGTTTCAACAACAAGATCAATTTCCATGAATTTTTATTTCTTCACATATTGATTTTAAGATTTTCTATAAAAGTTTTGTTATGTCAGTAACATCAAAATACATCATTTTACAATATGTCCAGACTGTTCATACCTTTCAAAAATAGTCTCTTAGGGTTGGAATCTATTTTCAATTTTTATACTAACTTTCTCAAGATTCCTTTTTGATTGGGTTGAATCCCCCTCAAACCTTACTTCCAGTTTCTCTTGGAATTATTGTAATGCTGAAGATTAATCTAAAACATATTAACTTTATGAAAAAATTCCCCACAATACCAGTAGTAAATATAAAAGGAATATTTTCCTTTATAACTTCCTTTCTTCTTGAAGTTATGTATCTGTTTTTCTTGAAATTTCATAACTTTCACTTTGGAACTTTTTTGTGATCCAAATTTATTGATACCTCTATATTTATTCTTCTTTATTCAAGTTTCATTATAATCTTCAACATATTCATCAAAGTTATCTTATTTACTTTCAGACTTCAAAATTTTATAAACTTTATATTTGTGAGATTTTTTTGTTTTGGAAACATATATAGTTTTCTCAACATTCTTATTCTTATGAATAGATTTATTTTCCATATCAACCTTTGAGGATAGTTTTTATCAATACTTATTAGGTTTTCACATCTAATAACTTTCACTAACTTCTGTAACTATGTTTTTTAATTTTGAAATTCCTTGCTCAGTTTTAGTAAATTTTTACTGAGTGAGTTCTAACTCTTCCTAATTTACCTTTAATTTTTCTTTAAGATAAAAATTTAATTTTTTATTATCATAAACCAACTTATTCATATTATCAATCTCTCTTATCACCTTGTATTTTTCTTTAATAATATATTCTTCATTGTTTTTTAGAGTGTTTTCTTTCTTTAAATTTTGTTCTCTCTTTAAATTCTTATAATATTTTAAAGACATTATTTCAACTCTATTTTTAGCATAAACCCCATCAAAGTATATTCTTATTTATAACTACTTATTTTATCACTGATGAAATTTTCACCATTAACTTTATCAATAAAATTATTTTCAACATATTTATCACTAAAGTTTTCATCTTCTTCTTCACTATAGTACTCCTCCAATGGCCTGAAGGCCTTCATTTTTTATTGATTTTTGATAATCCACCTTTCAAGGGGTGAGGTGGAACCCTTACAAGGCCCGTAGGCATAAGTATTACATGACCTGTAGTCCTTAGAGGAATTAATTTCCCGTAGGCTTCAAACATTACATACAACCCAGACTAACTACTTGGAACTTCTCCTCCCCAGCATCTTCATCGTGAAATCATCTCTCCACCTTCACATGGCTTTTCGGCTAGGAATTCCTGTGCATGCACAAGCTTGTCCCGATGGCAGGTGCCATACCCTCTCATTCTTGCAATCCATTTTAACTTCTACTATTGTGAAAGCTCCTTGCTCATCCTCCTTGTAGAGCTTGTTCCTTGTAGGTTGTCTGGTTTGCATCTTCACTTAAAGGTGGCCCGAAGGCCTTGAGGTGGCCCAAAGGCCTTACTGACCCGAAGGCCTGGGTGGCCCGAAGTCCTAAAAGGACTCAGGGACCAAATTAGTGGCCCGAAGGCCCAAACGGGGGCATATTCCTAGCTGCTACAGTGCCAAACAATGACTGCTACAGTCCCACTACAGTACCTTCTACAGTACTGCACAGTTCCCGCTACAGTACCTGCTACAGTACTGCACAATACCTGCTACAGTACTGCTACAAAATACTGCTACAGTACCCCCAGAAATTCTGCCTCTGCCTAGATTTGATTCCTGGTCGCCTGGATTCACTTACAGATTCCTTACCAACCGGGCTAAGGCTCATGTGCTTCACTATAGTCATATTTATCATCTTTAGACAAAAAGATTCTCATTTTGTATTTAGAGAACTTTTTATCATTTCCCTTCAAATAGGATTTCTATTTGTTTATATTATTCTTAGAGGTTCTTCTTAATTTTTTTCATAATTATTAATTTATTCATGATTATTTATTCATGGGAAATTTTCATCAAAGTTCCCAATGTCTCTACAATCAAAACATTTCAGTGGTAACTTCCCTTTGTAATTTCCTATGTCTCTTTTCACATTTTTAGAAAACAAGGAAATAAATTTGTCATATTTTTTTACTAACCTATCCTTTAGTGTTAGAGTTTCTAACTTTTTCATCTTAGAGAATTTTTTTTGGATTCTCATTTCTTGGTAGCCTTGAATGAAATTTCTTGATCAACATTTTCTTTAATCTTCACAACTTCTTCTCTTCTCATTTCATACATGATGAGAGTGCTATACAGATCATCTAGTGATAGAGTTTTATGATCTCTATCTTCCAATAATGAAAATTTGGAATAAAAACTATCAGGAAGAATTCATAAGATATTTTAAAAAATGGTTGAATCTTCCAAATTATCACCATGGAATATTATGGTGCTTACAATTTCATTCAATCTTGTAATGAATTCACCAACATATTCATAACCAATTATCTTAAGATCTTCATACTTCTGCCTCAAGATTTTTAAATTTGATTTCTTAACTTTATTATTTCCTTCATATATTTTCTTAAACTTCTCCCAAATTACTTTAGCAGTTCCTACTCCTTTAAATCTAAGAAACTCATTTTTAGAGAGTGAGTATAGAATAGAATTTCTATCTCTCCTATCGTTCTACAAATTTTTCTTATCAGTATCTGTTAGAGGAACATTCTAAACCTTATTATGGAAACTATATTTCATAGCTTTAATAACTTCATAACTAATAGACATAATATATGAAAAAATTCTATCTTTTCATATGTGATAGTTCTTTTTATTGAAAACTGAAATCCACTTACTATTCACAAAATTATAAATATCCATAGAAACTTCTCTTTTATTTTAACTTCAGCAAAGAATCAATAAAGTGAACCTCCCTTTTATACCAATTTAAATGCCCATGAATGATTTATGTGATCATTGAGAGGGGGAGGGAGTGAATCAGTGATTTTTTATAATTTATTATTTCTTATAAAAGATATTTCACCTATTGTTAAAAAGTTATAACTTTAATAAAAAAATAATCCAAACACAACCATAGGAACATAAGTATTTAAAAGGTTTACTGCTCAACAAGAGTAAATAGTCATTTTAAAGGTTTTTAAATAATAAAATACCATGAAATTCACCAGAAAAAATCCTTTTTATGTGGTTATAGAAAGTAGATAATATCTTTACACTTACACCGCTCTATGATCAAAACAATAGTTTATGTGATTTTCATATAGATAAGATGTATCAATGATTTTGTAACAAATTTAAAAACCTTTACCAATAGGATCAGAATATTGTCATGATGATTCTTTTAATTATTCAATTTTACTCTTCTTTTAAAAAAATTATTCTTCAATTTATCACCAAGAAACAGGTAAGAACCTCTCCTATCAGATGGATGTCTACCTGGAAAGTTTTTCCATAATTTTTTTCTAGTATATTTGTCTAGAAAGTTTTTCTAGTTCCCTTTGAAAACTTATATAACTTTATTATTCCATTTTTATCTAATTCCACTTGATATAAAATTTTTGAAACCTCTGTATAATGATTTCATTTGGTAAGTTGATCCAGTGCCTCTTCAAATAAAAACTAACTTTATTGATATAAATTTATCCCTCAACCAAGATATTCCTTGGTTGGAAACTTGATGCTCAATACTAGCTTTCAAAAGTTCATCCAGAATATCTAATTGAAACCAATTCTTCAGCACTTCCACTTTGTTTCATTATTGAATAGTACGCATACCATACTTTGTAATTTCACCCTTTATATAGAAAATTTATGGGAGAAGTGGTAGGAAAACCAATTTAGTTTCCCTTTAAATGAAAACTTTAAATTCAAAACTACTGCTCAAACAAAACCCTAAAACATTATAAAAAATTCTATAGCTTTCTTAAAGAAATATGAGAAACGTCAATGAATTCAACCTTCTTAAAATTTCCTTAAAACTCAGTGAGTATCACTATTTTTCTCCATGATATTTATAAAAAATAAAAGGCCATCTTAGAATCGTCACTTTTGATATATTTATGAAATATTATTAAATAACTTCAAACCAGAAAGAATATTAAACCACTAAAAGTTTTACTGGTAAGAAAAATGTGAAAAATATACCATCTAGAGAATATCTATCTGATTCTTCCTTAAAAAACTTTTTTCTAAAATTTATATAACAATCTCTTCTGGTAGAACTTCACACCCTTTATTTCATCTGATGCACCTCCATATGATGAATTGTATAAAAACCCTCTTTCATATTTAATTATACACCATCCTCTATCCAATGATATTTATACAAAAATTTAATCCATTCATCTTATATCAACTTTAACTTCACAACTTCATACATTTTTGTATGATGGATATTGTATCGAAATTTCATCCAATAAACTTTTTTCTGAAGACTTTTTCTGATTGGACTTCATTCGAACCCTTTCCTCAGAATTATTTTGTACTTTAACAACTTTATTATCTTTAAAAAACTTTATAAATCTAAAACAAAAGGTTTTTCTAATTTTCTTGTGTAGATAAAAACTTTACAACTTAATAAACTCACATCAAAAACTTTGTACAACCACAACTTACAAACATCATAAACATGAAATTTTAAAACTCATCTTATCCAAAAGTATTTCCAATTTTCTTTATTTGGTTAATTCCATAGAACTTAAAAATGATAACTTTGTACATCCGAACAAATTTCCCCCCTTTCTAATAAATTCTTGGATCATGAGTTTTTTCATAACTCATGATGTTGGAAACTTTTAGAATATCAAGGTATCAAAAAATTTTTTTATTGAACATTTTTTATAATATAATGATTGAAACTTTATATGATAAAATTCATCACAAAACTTTATTTGATATACTTAGTTACAAAAATCTCATCTGTTGGACTCAAGTTAGGAAATATTCATCTGCTCCTCTCTTTCCAATTCCATCTCCAAATGATTACCTTTGAAAGAAAACTTTACAAAGTGATGTGAATTTTTTTATGACAAAAAAAATAAATCCATTTCCAAAAAAACTTATTTTTCAAAAACAATCCAACCAAAACTTCTTCAAAACATCTTCTGGAAACCTTAAAAAATATTTTAACCAACTTGGTTTCAATATCTTTAACTTCCAAATGAGTTGCAATGTGATGAAAAAATTCATGGTATGAACCAAATTTGTGTTTATAAATATCCCAATGATTAAAAGTCATTTAGTTATAGTTTCTCATAGTATAATAATAATAGTGTAGTCAACCTTTTATTATAATAGATTATTTAATGATTAAAAAACCATGATGTGATTTCTAGCACTTTAGATAATCCATCCTCACTATATTATTCCTAAATCACACCTCACATGACATGACCACCATATCCTGGCATGAGATGAGTTATTTTGATTTAGAAAATTAAGAAAACTCATTCCTAATCTACATGAAATTTATATAAAATTTTCTTTATCCTTACATACGAAGGGAATTTTACATTTTTCCCAAACTGAAACTTCATTCATGGTTTGAATTATGTGGTCACAACCATGACCTATTCCTATAGTATCCAGAATATCCATAACATATCTATAGTTTACTTGAGATAATTCTAAACTTCTTATCACAAATTAATCCACTTCAAATTACATCAAATTAATTTTTAATTTATAAAAAATACAATCATTACAAACCATGGTTATAATTAAAAGGTTTTCCCAAACACCATTTTATGGGCACTCACATTTCCTCTTTTAAAATTATGGTTTATATAAAGATTAACTATATAAAGTATTGGTTTAGAATCCTAAAGTATGGGTTGGAACTTAAGGTGAGACCTTGAACCTCTTTAATAGTAATAAATAATCTTTGGTGAATTGATTCCCCTAATTATAGGCTATCCCATAGTCATGTTGACTTGATCACTACCTTTAGTATTTCATCATTTAAAACCATGGTTGGTTCATGTAAACCTAGTTGGGATAATAATATAAATTTACCACCACCTTAATTACCATCTTCCTCATTTTTCTCATAATCCAAGTATGTTTCACCCATATGGTTCCTTTGGTATAAAACTAGCATGTTTGTCCTAAATTTATTATTATATAGTATTATTGGAATGGTATACTACTTTGGATATGATTATATTATCTAATGATTGTATGTGTTGAGAATAAATATGATTTTAATCATGTTGTTTCTTATTTGTATCAATCATGTTATTGTTTTCTTGTAATGTTGTTTTTGGTTGATATAATTGTGAAATTTCTTTAAACATGTTACTATTTTATATGTCAAAACATGATGTTTCTTTTTTTTGTTTAGCTTGGATTCTAATTTGTTTCACCAAGAACATTGATATGTGTAATTGGTAATGTGACTTGAGTGTGGATAATAATTTGATATTAAAAAATAATGGTTTATAAATGAAAGGGGGTATATCATGTGTTAATATAGAAAGGTTCCTAGGTATAACTTAACTTGGAATTGTTGTTATGTGAACTGTATAAAGGTACCCACTTGGTGGTATGCTGATCAAAATAATGGGATAAGATACAATATTTCCTAGAATCTATTATACCCATTCTCATATTCCTAAATAAACAGGCTGTAAGATTTCCTGGAATCAAGTATACATGATCCCCTATATCCTACGGGATAGGTATTACACCCAAACTACTTTATGCTTATTTATTAGCAATGAAATCAATATTGGATAGCCTTAATCTTCTTATATCCTGAGTTGAGGCTCGGAACTTGTGTCATAGGTATGAAACCTCTTTATATAGGGAGTAACCAGTTGTAGTAAATATCACTCTATGAATTTCTATATGGATAATTTGTTTTTATACCTTTTTTGTGACCACCAAATTGTTTTATTATATATATATATATATGTAAATTTGTGTACATGTTTATGCATACACCCATTTTTCACTATCGTATTGAGACACCATTAGTGGTTCCCTACTAAATATTTTATGCTCAAACCCTACATGGATACCACAGTGGAGTTGAAACCTCTAATATACTATTTTTAGGTACTTATTTATATACTAGTAACTGTTGGATCACCTAGTATGATGGATGGTGTTATCACAGGTGTAGGATGGGTTCCCTATTTAGAGTTTGAGATGTTAGAGGTTCTTGGAGACCACATCTGGAATATCAGCTATTATTATTTTTCACAAGTTTCTTATACCCCATTTAGATTGAATTTTATTTAGTATTATTTATATTTGTATATTTCTAAACTATTGTTCTGTATGAATTTATGTAGAGAGAGTTATGGGTTGTATACATTCTTATGCATCCTTATTATGATTTATTTAGTTTTCTATTTATTTTTGTGATGTACAACTTATGGATGAGTCATACTAAATTTCTATTAGAGACTATCCATGACCCATATTTTTTAAAAAGTGGGTAAATCATTCCCCAAAAATATATCAAGACTCACAAATTTAGTCACCAACCCCTATAGATTGAGGATAACTACTAGGGTAGTATCACATGTAATCTGGGTGTCGTATAATAATTTGTGTCATAGAAATTATAGAGTGGTATTCAAGAGGAATTTTTAGATTATCTAAGATCTTTAATTTAGAGGTTTATATTGGAGATAAGACTATCATAACTTGATAAGTAACCCATAAAAATGTGTTATGAACATATTTATGGTTTAAGATCATGTTTCAAGGGGATTCCTATAAATTTAGTTAGCATAATAGGTTTGATTGAGATCTTCATTTAGATATCTTAGGTATGATGGAATGGAATAAGATATGTGCATCTAGGACTAGAATGGGATTGAATATCCATTTTGGTTCATTCATCATGTTAGGAACTACTAGACAGGAACACATGGGATATCATTCCATGTTGCATGCCTATTTAAGATCATTATACTATGGTTGGAATTAACTGATGTTTGTATTAATTGAAAACTCAATGATATATATATATATAGTATTTTCATAAATATTTTAATTAGTGACTATTAGTTTAATATGAACCAAAAATTGATTCTTTGATTGAGATTTAATTACTTATTTCCTTACAGTTAGTAACCCCTATTTAACATTTTATCTACCAAATAAAGCTTTTGTTTCTTACTATGTATTTTCTAAGCATGACAATTGACTCTTGTTTAGATATATCTACTAAGTATGCACCATTTTTACTATTTATATTTTGAAAACAAATAATGTTCCATGTATTCTAATTATATTTTTACCAATCATGATACTTATATTTTTATCAGGGATAACTTATGAACACAATTTTATTTATTGTTTATATTTTCTTACAAAGTATGAAACTTGTTATTTTTATATTAAATATTTTATTTCTAAGAATTATATTTTTTAGATTTATTTATATTTTTAAGCATGTGATATCCTTATATTGATTATTTTTCTTATTTCCTATGTATTAATACATTGTTATTTTTTTTGAAAATAAGTATTCAAACATGCTAGCCACTACCTTTTGGTCATGTCTAATTAGAACCTGGGTCACTTGGTATGTGTACCTATGATGGTTTTTTAGATTAATTAGGTTAGGGATTCTATTTATAATATTATATTTTTTAAAATAAAGAAATTTATTTTATTTAAGAGTGTTTTAAATGGTGTTCTATTTTAAAAAGGGTAGTTTGGTTATTTTAAAAATCAGATTTCTACAATGTTCAATGTTGGGAAAAACTCAGTGTTTCTAAATTAGGACTTCAGTTTTGGATTTTTAAAAGGGAATAGGTTTAGAAAAAACTCTTTTATCCTTATTTTTGTTTTAAATTGGGTAAAATTGGATTTTAAAAGGTAGCTAATAAATTTGATTTTGAAATATAATTTAGTTTTTATATTTAAATGAAATAGAAATTTAATATAAATTTGATTTTTAATATTTCCCTTTTAAATGTCATGAGACTATTTTCTAAAAGAAAATATTGGTAGTTTTTTTACATAAATTGAAATTTTAAAATGAATTGTGCTATGTAAAATGTAATTTTTTCATAAATAAGTTGGTATATGATGTCTAAAATAAATAATAATCCTCTATAACCGTTTGGATAAATCTATCTCTTTAATAAACTTAAATGCTTGGAAGGCTAGGCATAAATATCCTTAGTGAAATACTATAGTGTGGAGTACCTTAGTTTATATTTTGAATGGTTAGGGGTATTTAGATAGTTATAAGGATGAAAATATATACTTTAGTTTTGATGTCCCATTGGTGGTTTAGTTTTTCTTTGATTTTAAGAGTCATAAATTAGAAACATGAAGGGGTATTTGAGGATGTGTTATAATATTTGATGTTGTTGTATTTTATATATCAGTATTTATTGGTTTTGATGGTTATGGATATGATATTTAACTATTTTTGATGATTCAAATTAGGTTTGGGAGTTATGAATTGAAATTGGGATGAATGATTCAATATGTGATTTGAGGTGTGTTTTGGGTTGTTTTTAGGCAATATGCTCTTGGTTTGATGATTTTGGATCCAAAGTTTTCCATCTTGGGTGAGTTGTAATAAATTTAAAAGTTATGTATCGGGGATTTTATAGTTTTCTTAACCTTTGAATTGGATAATTAAGGGTAGTAAGTCCTTAGGTAAACATATAACGGGACTTTTTTGAGGATGATAAGTCATATGGTGGGGATTTTGTAATGGCCCATACCCCGATTACCTTAATTAAGGCAACACCAAGGCCTTAAGTGGAAGATTTGAATGGATAATGTGTGGGTTCATTTGAAATTTTGATTCCAGTTAAGGGGTTAGTTTTAATTTTAGGGTTTAAATCTAGTTATAGGTGTTTGAGGATAAATTCATAGGAGTTTTTGGACAAGGATTAAGGTTCAAGAGGAGTTTTATATTTTTAAGGTACTTATAAAGGTGTTTCTTCAAATAGGTAACATATACAAGTGATACTGAGTACTTGATAGAAGGATGTCAAGTACCCACTGACCCTACTAGTGGATCGGGTTATCTAGGGGTACTATCAGGTATTTGGTCATACCTGATCATATAACATATGGGTTTACAATGTGTTTTTTAAGTGATGTTATTTTAGTCTTTTTACCCCCACCCCCTTTATTTCCTTTTACCTTCTCATTCAAACCTAACTTTCTCCTTACCATAGAGTGATCCTCCATGGACTCCCTTGGGGATCCTCTTCCACTTCCTCTTGGTCATTGATTCATGGAATATCTATGGGTGTTTTTACTCTTTAATAAAAGGTAATACTCACTTATACCCTCTTATTAAATTTACTTACTATTTTTTATAATCTATCTTATTTAAATTGAAGTTCCTTAGGATCATTAGAATCATTAAGAATATGGGGGGGGGTTGAATCAATAATGAACTTTTTATATATTTTTTTCACTTAAACATTAACCTATGTAACTTGTTAGAGTTATTATCCTTATAAACATTTATAACAATGTCACAAGAATGAAATGGTAAGAAAGTAAAGAAAATCATGCAAGATTTATAAGGTTCTTCCTCAGTGTGGGTGACTACTTCCTTACCATGAAAACTATTACTGGTCAATGGAAATTCACTATAATAGAAAATTGAATAAAATTATCCAAATCCCATTATACCCATTTTATATAACTATAGATATGATTATGATTACTCCCATTAGTTACAGAGTCTTACTTATGAAACTGAGAAACAATAAGTTAAAAAACTCTTCATCACTTCTCCCTGAAAGTTCATCTAAAATTACTCTATCCAATATGTATTTTTGATATATCTATCTAGAGTTACTTATTAATATATTTGGAATTATTCATCTGATGAACCTCTATATTAATCTATTATGGTCCATTTTATTCACCTTACCTTCCATATGGTAAGTCTCCATCTAGTGCACCTCTGAACTTTGTGCCTCAATTACTCTATGACTCAATTACTCTATGCCTCAACCTACCTTTGGTGCACCACTAATAAATTCCTTATGCTGATACCTTTTGGATGATATAATATTTATCCATTATACCTAAAAACAAAAAAACTTTGTCTAATATCTCTAATAAAAACCTACATCCAGTAACTATGATACCTACACCTCTTTTTGGTAGTAACTTTTTCAACCAAGAGATTCCATGGTTGGAAACTCAGCCTATTCAAACTTCATATTTTAGAACTTCATTTGGTATATATATCCAATAACTTTTATATAAAACTTATAATTTATGAAACACATTAAAAATTTATATTCTGTACTATAATTGTAACACCCTAAGATTTTATATTATGACTCTCTTTAATGTTAATCTTTTTGAAATCTTACGTTGCACGCAACACCCATCTTAAACGAACAATGAAATATTATTATAACATAACTGTTAAATTAGCAGGAATGAATAGTATTTATTACATTATAAAATTTATATATATTTAAATGTTTTTAAATTCATCCAATATTTTTTACAATCATAATATAATAATGAATCCAATTTTACGCATTAAAAGACTATATTTTTCCAAAAGCAGTTTTGCCGCCTTTTGATGGCGCACTTGTTTTAAATATTGTTTTTTGGAAATTTTTTAATTTATATTTTAAAAAATAAACTTATTATTTGAAATAATAATATGAAAATTTACTTTGGTTTAATTTTTGTAATTTTTTTGATATGTTTCATGTTTTGATGAATAACGAAAAATATTGGATTTTAATTGAAAACAACTTTTTCATCTAAAAAATTTATAGTGTTAAATTATATTTTTGATTGGTTTTAAAGTATAAGTAGATAAATTTTATATAATTTAATAAAATTTAGGTTATTTTAATAAATTTCATATTAAATTTAGATATAAAATTATTACAATATTTTGAAAATTTTCACTTTAAAAACCTGTTTTCTTGTTCTGTCAACGTGATTAATGTTAGCCAATTATTTGTTTTGAAATTTGAAAAATGGATTCCATATTTGGAATAATAAGGTAAAAATTTATTAAACAAGTCCCATTTATTTTTATACAATATTAATAATATATTTAGAAATTTTTTTATTACCACAGTTTCGAGTAAATCGAGTAATTAGGGGTAAAAATAATATTATAAATATTATCAAATTAACATAACACTTTACATAATTTTTTGAGTTATTTTCAACCTAATTCATCTTTGGGTATATTTTATGGAATCTTGGAGCCACTTGGATGACTTTAATCCTTTTATAGTATTTTATTTTAATTAAAGTCAAATACACCATACTCATATTTTTAATAACTATTACATTTTTAATATGTGGTTATTCAGAAGATATATTTGACTATAAATAGTAATTTAAAATATAATTTTTTTATATTAACCATGATAATTTATTTTTAAATTTCAGGAAAGAAATAATCAAATTAAAGGCTTGCACAATGATAATGCAATGATTATTTAATTAATGGACATATCAAATAAATGTAATTAAAAATATCAAAATGAATATAATTTTATATAATTAATGCCATACATGATTTTTTAGATGATTTTTACATGTTAGTGATGAGTTAAAAGAGTTTTTTAAAATATATCTTATTTTTATGATATTTTTAAAAACTATAGTAATGAATAGTGTCAAAATTGACATTAATGATATTTTAAAATAAATAATATTTTATTTGATGATATAAAATTAATAAAAATCTAAAATTCAGCTAGCTTATTGGGATAAAGTTTAAAATGTTATAAATGACTTATTTAAGTTTATTTTTTCATTTTATAGTAACTATATTAACGTTCAAAGAGTAAAAATACATGTTGTCATGATAAGAGTTAAAAGGGTTAAATAAGGGTTAAAACCAAAAGATAAGGGTAATAATGTAACCTAAAATTGTGTAAAAATTATTTTTTGAGAGGATTTAGACCCATAATAATCTTATGTTCTAATTAAATAAATTTTTATCCATTTTTAATTGAAAATTAATTTATATTAATTTAATACTTTTGGAGTTTCCAAAAGTGCCCCCTCACTTCAATTATAAAAGGACACATCATCCCTCAATTATTCACACTACTTTGTGAATTATATATCAATAAAACCTAAAAATTTATCTTAAAAAAATTATTATTCAGGTTTTAGATATCCCTATATTCCAGAAATACCAACCTTAGATCCCTTAATAAGAGATCTAAAGGAAGCCTGCTGAAGAAGAGGTAATCGTTTTTACCTACTCATCCAAGTTCATTTTTTATTTTACTTCCTATTAATGTGTTTTTTCCATGATAAAGTAATAAATACAGTATAATATATATTATTATATATTATTATGATTATGGTATAACCATATTCCACCTTTTATCTATCCTATGAAAAATGAAAACACTGAGCGTGCATACGTATGACTTACCGTCTCCACGCTGCGGGGTAATATGTTTTTCATCACCACTTTACTTAGATTAATATAATGATGGAAATAATAGATTATATGATAATTATTCCATTTTAATTATTCTGGAAAAATTAATATACCATCCACTCTTTACCCTTTCACCATTAAGTGAATGATACCATTGCTTGTGCGTAAGTACGACCTATCGTCTCCATGACGCAATGTGATTCATTTTCCATGTTAACCATTCAATAATGATTATAAAAATGTATATAATGAATAAATATTATATCTATAAAATTAATATCATTTTTTATGTAAAATAAATAGATTCTATTCATAATAAACATGACTTACATGAAAAAACATGCATAGGAAAATGAAGCAGTTTACACAAAAAAAAAAGGATAATAACAAAATATTATTAACAAAAAAATATAATAGGATCATATATGATATAATAAATATGGATATGGTTATTTTATAAATTAATAAATTTCTTTAAAACATTATAAAATAGGTTAAATAACATTTAACTAAAGGAAAGTGCAAGGTAAGAGTTTAATTCAAAATCACATCATTTAGTGAGATTGTCTCTGTTTAAGTATCCACTAAGGAATATTTATATTCTAAGTCAATGTTTTCTAAAACGTTTTCAAATTTTTTTAACATTATTCTAAGAATTTTTAAATTATTTTTAACCTTGTTTTAATTTTTATAAAATGGTTTGAAAGGAATCCTTTTTTTTATTTTCCAAATAATGTACTTTATAACTTTTTCAAAAAAAATACAGAAGGAATATTTTTTAACTTCTTTGGAACAAGAATATTTTTACACTATCATGATGCCATAATATTTTGAAGATTAATTTACAAGTTTAAAAGGTTATTTTAAAATAAAATTCTTTCTTTTATAATTACCTGAATTTTTAAATAAATGATTTCAAAGTAAAAAATGGTATTCCTCTCAAGATTTTTAATGATATTATTAGAGTATTTTCATCTATATAAACATAATTTGTTGGATATTATGATTAATTAGGGTTGATATCTTATGATACCATCTAAAATATTTTATTTAATGGTTTATGATCATTTTGACTATGAATGTTTTATTTTGATACTATTCATGGTTTATGGTTAGAGTATTCACATTTTGTATTCTAGTTTTTCAATAAATATGTTTATGTTGTTTATGTTTCACCCCTTTCATATAAGGAATGAATTAGACTTATTAAGTGATGGGTGGGTCCTTATATACCCCCTAGATGCATCGATAGGTCTCATGAGATAAACTAGATCGGGCATTGGCTGAGGCCTTACCCATTTATGCATGGTGTATTGACCGAAGCCTTGACGGTATGTTTATGATTTCCAACATTATGAATTACCTAATTATGAGATTAGTTATTGATATTACATATAATTATTCTATTATTAAAATATACATGTGATTATTTATATGGAATGATTTGATTATCATTTATTATTTTTATATTATGCTCAAGAATATGTCTAAATGGATTGTGTTTCAGTTATTCACCTTGCCTTAATGTTTATGATCATTTATTCATAAATAACCCTAACTTGATATGATCAATAAATTTGAGCTATGTTATGTTTTTAACTTATTTAGTGGAATAATTTATTTAAATAATATTTAATTTGAGTATTTTTTTGTATTTATGTATAAAATTCCCATTTAATCTTGATAAATGATTGTTAATATTAAGTGGATTTTACTTAAGTGATTAACCATGTCTAGATAATGTTTATACATATTTTAATATTTATTTTAATTCCATATTGTATGCTTGTTAATTAATTAATTTAAATTATTTAAACAACTATAAATAATTAACCATGAAACTGATATAAATAAAATAAATAAAGAGGACTGACCATGAGATTTTCTAATGATTGTTTTATTTAGAGGATAATAAACCACCCCTTGAACCTAGAGAATAAACTTCTGAACCCATGCCTGATTTGAGTTTCTATATTCCACCAATGATCCTATGTATATATTAGATTGGTTTTGACATGTATCCAAACTAAAACCTCCTCTAATCACTTGGGATCTTCATCCATTACATAATTTTACTCACAGGTAGGTGAGGGGAACCAAAGGGTTGGTTAAATGGGATTTACATAAAAGAAACCATGGACATAAAATCCCTTATATAATGAGAGGATAGGAATGATAGTTGATTCCCGTGGAACTCATTTCCATCCTATGGTGATTGGGTATGCACCTCAATCCCTCTGGATAGTTAACCCATGAACTATATTGATATTTCTTGAGTTGCTTCATTATAATTAGTTAGTGTGATTTACCTTGACTCTATAGTTATTCTCACATGTTTTGGAAATAATGATTATTATTAATCTACTCATCACAAGTATATAAATATATATTACTATGAGAGTACTATATTATTGTGATAATATCAAAAACATAAGAAAACCATGGTTAGATAGGTATATGAGAGTATCACATACCTATGAGGAATTGGAATTGTGATAGTATCATGTAACTGAGATGATGGGAGAGATGAAAAGATATCACATATGTATGACAATAGTTGGTAGTTGTTGAGTTATTTAACATGGATTATTATGTGTTTGTTTGTATACATTTTAGGATCATATTATTTAGTGATGGTTTACACTTATCATTTAGAACACAACCACCACTTATGATTTGAGGCTGGGTGTGACCAATATCCAATTACACATTGGGTTACTTGATGTCTATCTTGATAGTGTATAATTCCCATATCCCTTATTATGAAATGGTTGATGTGATGCTGGGGATGATATGATACACATATGATGTGATGATATAGATTATATGAGGTTTATGATATTATGGGATGGATGTATGGTGTTAGATATTTGGGATGAAAAAACATTAATCGGTGGGAGTGATTAGTTGGGTAACTTCTCTATTTATTATTACAGATTATTCCTTACATGTCACACACACACACATTCATTCATGAACACACTTATACTCATATATATAATTCCACTAAATTTTAAAATAAAAAATCACCAATATAATATCTATATTACACATTAAATAATTTTCCTCATGAAGTTTTAATTAATTTGATGAATATTCTATAAACTAATTATTTCATAATAAAACACACCCAAGAACCTTTTCTAAAAAACCATTATAAGTAACAAATTCCATATTTCTTTATGGTAGGGTTAATATTGGATAATTAACCAATATTTTATTTTAACTGCTGATTTTTTTCATAATTCATAATTTAATACTTTAGGTAGATATACAAGGAGTTGGTGTGATATATTGGTTTTATTTTTTTGTTATAAAAATTCATTAGTGTTATCTATTAACATTGAAATATTTGGTGGTTTTATAGGAATAGACTACTTAGAGTTTTAATACTCAAATATATTATATAACCTTTTTATAGACTTATGGGATTTATGGAGGATTAAAGTGTCATTAGATCTGGTATAAGAGTTTCCTTGATTTGAATTTATTTTACTTTTATTTGTTTAAGGCATCGTTGAGTTGTATTTGTGATTGTTTGGTGTTTTTGGTTTACTCTGTATTGAGATGTTGTATGACATTACATAAATACTATTAATCCATCCCATTTCACTATAATCAATATTATTTTATTTATTATATTATGTATTTCATTTTATATTCATTTTATTGATTACATTAAAGGAAATGCCTCTTATTTTATGATTTTTGAACCTTAATGCTAGACATTAACTCCTGACCTATTAGAGGTGTATTTGGTTTTTTATACTAAATATTATTTCTAGGTCAATAGAAGTCACCTAAAATTATAATATATCATGATCCCTATCACAACTTGTAATTTTCAAAATTTACTCATTCTTTTCTCTCTATTTTGTTTAGTATTTTCTACCACTTTATTTAATAAATTTAGTTTGAATTTGTGAATTATTTTCCCCTATTTTAAAAAATACTTACCATGAATTTATGTATTTTATCTTCCCTATTATAAGTTTAATATCACCCTTTTTTAACCAAATATATAATAATAGTAAGGATTAAAATATATCAGGGATCACATTTTTATTGTGGAGGATCTTTCACTTCAAAAAATAAGCATGAGTACTAAAATGTATCATTAGGAAGTAATTTTATATGAATAGTAGATATTTTATCCTTGGTGGATGAATTTTATAAATTAAACTCACCTAGATATACCTTATTATTTAGAAAGTGATATTTTATATCAATATAATTTTATAGATATTAATGAACATACATTTTGGATAGATATATATTGCTTTGATTATCACACCCAATTTCCTAACAAAACTCTACCTTCATTCTCCTGTCTTCTATCTAGGACTTGATCCACATCATTTTATTTGTATCTTGAGATATTTATATATAATAAACTTCAATCATTCTCATAGTAACAAAAATTTTAGTCTTGAAATTAAATTACACACACTTTAATCTAATAAAGAATCCTCCTATATATCTAGATTTTTTATCATCAACATTTTTGATCCAATCTATATTTTCATATCCATACAAATGAAACTCCTATTATTTTCCATATTCAAGTACATACTATAGTGTTCCTTTCACATTACAAAGAATTATTTTTTATTCCATGTGATGAAAATATTTAGGATGAATTTTAAATCTTTTACTTAATATCACAACAAAGAAAATACCATACCTAAACATTGTCAAATATAGTAGAGTCAAAATAAACCTTTGATAGTACTTTTGATTCATAGGAATCACTTATTTTCTTTAGATAATTTTTCTTTTAACCATAACGAGTGTCGAAACTTCATTCATATATTCCATTAAAAAACACTTTAATAACTCAAAATCATATTTTTCTTTTGAAAATAAAAAATTCTATTATTTTTTTTCACTTGAATAAAAAAAAATAGATTTATATCATATAGAATGTAAATTTAAAACTTCATCATTTGGATAAATAAAACTTCACATACTTAAGTCCCTTATATAGTAAACATAGTATCTTAAACATAAATTACCACAATGAGTGCAATTTTTTTATATTCATTTATATATAGTTTATTATCCACATTTCAATTCTTGAACTATCTACTTCCCAGTCATGGATTTAACATGTAATACTATTAATTAATGGATTTATTCAACCCATATTAGGAATTATTAAATTTATAATCACCCATTAAAATATTATTAAGTAAAAATAATTTATGTAGATCAAAGAACACTTTTTATTTAAGATCACTATTGAGGAATTCCAACTTCACATCCATATAAAAAATCTTAATTTTTTTCTTTGGAAAACGATATTAAAAAATTATATACTCCCATAATTTCCATTGGTAAAAAATTATATACAAAGTAGATTACTTCCAACTATGAATAACCTTTTCAAAAAGACTTACTTTATTTCTAGAAACACCATACATTTCATTTATCTTATTTCAAAGTAAAAATTTCATGAAAACCGCTTTTTTATTCTTGAGAATAGGTACTAAATCCCATGTTTTTTCATCAATACATCTAATATCATAATTCATAATTTTAATAAATTCATTATCTTCAAGATACTCCTCAGCATATTTACCCTCAAATAGTGAAAAAAGTTAGTGTGACTTTTTATCCTAAATATTATTCTTATTTGTAATTTTACAACTTGTTCATATATTATGTTATCAGTTAAAAATTATTTAACATCCTTAAATTATTTTTTGTTGGATTTACCATATCATCTTCATTAGTGATATATTTTTAATCAGTACATCATTTATTAATTATAAAAACATTTTCAGTATACCATGTAACTAAAAATTTTCATTTTTTTTCTCTTCAATGTATTATTAAATTTCAAACTAATCATTCAATGTAACTCATCTTCAATGAAATTTAATTCTTAAATATATAATATTTTCACTACATTTTTATTTCAATACAAATAACCACTTATGTTTAGCGTATACCCATAAAATATTCCATCATCATCTTTCTCATAAAACTTGGCAATATGTTTCTCTTTCACTTTGTTAATTTAAGGGATAACAAACATTTTAATTTTATTTAAGTTAGGATTATTATTATACCATATTTTATATGTCTTAATGTTAAAATTTTCTCTTAAGATGAAATAATTTTTCACATGCATCATCACTAAAATATATTTCCTTAAAAAATATATTGAAGTACCATAATCAGTTAACATGTTCCTTTTAATGTCCAATAGGCTCTGGTTTTTCTTGTTAACCACACCATTTTAATGGGGTGTATATAGTGAGATAAAATAAATTCTATATTCCATGATTATTAATGATTTATTCAAACTATAAATTAAAATATTTTGAATTATTATTGGATCTATGTTGTCTAATGACATAACCTATTTATTTCTTGATTAGCCTCATAAGAATGTTAAACTTTTTTTATATTTACTTTATATAAACATAATACACATAATGAGTTTAAATAATCAATAAAATAAATTCAATATTTTTCATTATGTGTTTAATTATTTATCATTAGGTAAAAAATATCAGAATGTATACACACTAAAGTCCTTCATGTTTGTACCACATTACTTGTGACTTTGAATTACCATATTGACTTTTTTAAAAGTATCAAAAGAATTTTCTCAATCACCCTTTATATTTTAGATATTATAGAAAACTTTTTTATGAATCAATTTTCTCATATTATTCTAGAAAATATGGGAAAGTATCCAATGTTATATAGAGTTCTATTTATTAATGCCAAATTAGTATTAATTCTATAGTTCACTAATAATTGGTTCCTTTATCCCTATTTCATATTACCCCACCTCTCAAATTTACAATGAACTGAATTTTTTATAATAAAACCTCATTTTTCTATCACATAGATATGAAACACTAAGGAGGTTTCTTTTTAAACCATGTAAATGAAATACATTTTTAATCTGATTATTTTATTTCCAATCTATATTTTTTTACATCTTTTACCTTCAACGAGTCATCATTACTGAATGTAAAATATACTCTTTAAAATTTCTCAATTACATTGAAAATATTTTGATCACTCATAATATAATATGTGAGACTAATATTAAAAATACATGGATTTTCATGCTTCAAGAACTTTTAGACTATCTCTATCATAATTAATTTTTCTTTATGATTTATTATTTTATATGCATTATTTAAGGTAATTATTTACTTAGTTTTATTAAGAATAATTTTATAGTACTCATAATCCATTTGAGATTTCTTGTCAACCCTTTTACAATCCTCATTAAGATACATATATTTATTTTTTAATACATCATTTAACTAAAATTGTTGTGGGTGATTTTTTTATGTTTTGAGGATATAACCCCTTTTTTATCAACTATAATTTACATATGATAAGAATTATTATACAAAAAACATGAAATTTTAGTCCAAATACACTAAAACACTAACAATGATCCTAAAAGTCATAGTTTCTTCTTGAATTAACAGTTTAAAAAAATATTATATCAGCTAAATTTTCCAATTTTGGGGGATTTTTTTCAAACTTTTTAATGAAACAAAATTTTTAGGGATTCGTTTTTTACTTCCTTATTTAATGTGGAAATTTTATTTAATTTTTTCTATTTTAATTGTATAAATTTTTGAATTTTATATAGAAGTTTTTATAAAAATAATATTACATTTTAATCATTTTATAAAATTATTTCAATCATATTTTTCTCCATTTGACCTGAAAACTTCTAATTTTAGAATCCTAGTGAACTAGTGCACTCACATGAGGGGGGGGATCAATTTTTTATTAAATTATTTCCCCATTTTATTTTCAAACCATGATACCTATTATGATTAATGGATATATTTTATGATACCTAATATAATCACACCATATGAACAATAGTTGATGAAAGAGGAAAAAACATAAAATTTATGAGGTTTACCACCGATGTGGGTGAATAAATACTTTATATGTTTAGGGAAAATCTGAGACACATAAAGATACTATAATAAAAAGTGAATTCAATAGGAAATGTATTATCTTTAACCCTAAAAACTATCTACCAATAGTTATATGTCTCATTGAAGGTTAGTTATACTGGATATCTCTAGTTTATAATGGGTATTCGAACCTCCTTATTAAAAAATATATCTTTTTCCACTATATTATGTCATAATATCAATGGATAAATATTATTCCTTATATAATAACTTAAACAAATAATTTATTCTAAAAAATAATAGTATCTCATTACTATTTTAACCATCATAATAATCAATGAATGACTATATAAAGATCCTCCATGTCATCTTATTTCTCGTTGGTATTCTTTGATCCTTATGATAATATTTAACAAAAGTATCTACTCATAAACTTCATGATAATATTTAGAAAAACTATTTATATTAATCCCCCTCTCTTCCCTTATTCTTATTCTTTTAAACTTAAGATATTCAAAAGTAGTAGATTAGTATCTCAATATTCATAATTTTATTTTCTTTGACTCTACTCATTATTATAGACTCATCATTAATCATGAGGATATTTCTATATTTAAATTTTTAATACCCATTAAATGTGTAGAAACATTATCATCATATTTGAAACTAGTCAAATGTTCATAATGGAAAAACCGAAGCATTAATCTTTATAAATAGAGTAAAAAGTTCCACTTTGAATCCCCAAAACTCTGACATAATGATCTTGTCAAATATTCCCTTGATATCCTTATTTTAAATTTCCTAAAATATTAGATTATTCCTTTATTTTATCTTCTAAAAATTTCATATCTTATTTTCTAAATTTGTATTCTCACATAAAAAAATAATTGCATTATAAATCTCAAGATCATGGTGTAATCTCCCCTTTTAATATCAACACCATCAATATATTGAATCATGAATTATCATCTAATATTGTGATATTTTTTCAATGAATAACAATATAAAATTATCAAATTTAATCTTACATGAATTGAGAGAACACCTATTTACTTTTACATGACCGTCACATAGATCTTACATTTTAATTGGAACTACTAGTTACTCCTACATATCCTCATATTTAATCTTACATAATCTATGAAACTTCTAAGTTAATCTTACATATCACCAGATTGCGTTTTTCTCAAAAACTAAAAAACATATATATCCTAAGAAAATTCTTATTACTCTAACATACCATCAAAATTACTCTTATGTATCATTGTTAAAACTCAATATTATTCTTACATATTCCAATACTTTTCAAAATTCCTTACCAAGATCTTACTTATCTAGGATTTAGTATTATGTATTTTAATTTTTCATTTTTTTCTAAGCCCAAGATATTATGTACCTAGATTTAAGCCAAAGTTATTATTATGTATAAAATATAACTATATTATATCAACTTGAAAATTCTTAAAAATAATCTCTATCTACTTCAACTCATCCCAAAAACTTATCAAATTACTTCATTAAATAATTTAAATTTCATAAACCTCTTCATTACAATTCCCTAAATTAACTTTAGTATATAAAGATTCACTTTTATAACTTTAATATAACTTCTAATACCTCAATATATTCTCATATTAATCCTAATAAAACCTTTTCAATTTAGAGTACCTAAATAAATAAACAATAAATGCGACACCTATCTTATCTCATTTTTTCAAGTTCATCATCCAAGTTTGTACTCCATTAATTGAAGTAACTTCAATGCTTGATAATGCAAATATGAATCCCCATAATTCCATATAACTTCATTATTCTCCAATTATAAAAAACTCCTCAACCTATTTATAGTGAAATCATTTATTTAAATATCTCTACTCCATGAAACTTTTAAATATGCTAATAAGATATCAAAATATATTTATAATTAATTATCCAAAAAATCCAATCCAAAAAATTACTCTAATTCATATATAACCTAGAACTTCATCACCCCACAATCATCTCATATATATGTATAAACCTTCCTTAACAAGAAATTCCTCATTTTATTAAGGATTATTCAAACTATTCTAATCATCTTACTTAGTACTCATAGAAAAAATATCTTAATCATAAACTCAAAGTTGTTTCTCAATTCAATATCCTAATTAATTGGGTTATAATATTTATTCAAAACATATTAAATTTATTAACTATTGAAAATAAATACAATAATCTCTATCACAATCCATTGGGAACTTCAATATCACCCTTTGGATTTATTATCAATACCCATTTCAATACCTATTCCAAACTAAAGTCAATATTATCCTTTTATTGTTTCTATTTATTTTTGATAATAAATATATAGTTTTAAACCAATTTAGGGTTATAAATTAATCAACTTATAGTCTACATGAGAAAATATTAGTATAGAAAACATGAGTGACCAATTTTTTTTATCTCTCTCCATAAAAACCATATATTTCTCACTTTACATGCCATTGAATATTTAAACTCCCCCATTTAATTTATAATTTTTTTCTCTCAAATTAGGGATATAAAAAAATCATTAAAATACCTCAAAAAATGATAAATTTTAGCATCGTCCAATTTGTATTCTCACATATAGAAATAATTGTGTTTCAAATCTCAAGCTCATGGTGCAATCTCGCCCTTTTAATCTCAACACTATAAATAGCTTGAATCATGAATTATCATATAATATTATGATATATTTTTCAATTAAAAACAATATAAAAATCTCAAATTTAATCTTACATGACTTTATATAACTCCTATTAACTTCTACATTACCGTCAAAGAGATATTAAGTATTAATTAGAACCATTGGTTACTATTACATATCCTAAAAATTAATCTTATTCAAGCTGTGAATCTTCTGAGTTAATCTTACATATAACTAAATTTAGTTTTTCTAAAAAACTAAGAAAACATATATATCCTAAGAAAATTAATATTACTCTTACATAACATAAAAAATAATCTTATGTATCAATGTTAAAACTCAGTATTATTCTTACACATTCCAATACTTTTCCAAATTACTCTCCAAGATCTTACTTATCTTGGTGTTAGTATTGTGTATTTTACTTCGTCATTTTTTATAACTCTAGGATATTATGTACCAATATTGAAACCAAAGTTATCATTATGTATAAAATATAAATATATTAGATCAACTAATAAATTCTTCAAAATCATATCTATATACTTCAACTCACCCCAAAAACCACAAATTACTTATTTAAATAATTTTAATTCCATAAACCTCTTCATCAAAATTCCCCAAAGTAACTTCAATATGTAAATATTCACATTGATAAATTTAATATAACTTATAATACCTCAATATATTCCCATATTAATTATAATAAAAAATTTTCAATTTAGAGTACCTCAATCGATCAACAATCAGTGTGACACCTATCTTATATCATTTATTAAAGTTCATCATACAAGTGTGTAACTCCATTAATTTTAGTAAATTTCATGCTTGATAATACAAATATGAATCCCCATAATTCTATCTAACTTCATTCTTCTCCAATTATAACAAACTCCTTAACCTATTTATAGTGACATCATTTATTGAAATCTCGATACTCCATGAAAATTTTAAATATGCTAACAAGATATTAATATATCTTTATACTCAATAAGACAACATATCTAGTCCAAAAACTTCCTCTAATTCATAGATAACCTAGAACCCCATTACTCCATAGTCATCTCATATATATTCATAAACCTTCATTGACATGAAATTCCTTATTTTATCAAGGATTATTCAAAATATTATCATCATCTTACTTAGTCTTCACAGAAAATAAATCTTAATCATAAACTCCAAGTTGTTTCTCACATTAATATCCCAATTTATTAGATTCTCATATTTAATCAAAACATATTAAATTTATTAAATATTTAAAATAAATATAGTAATATTTATCACAATCCATCAGGAACTTCAATCTCACCCTTTAAATTTGTTTTCAACACCCAATTCAATACCTATTCCAAACTAATGTTAATATTCTCCTTTTCTTTTATCTATTTATTATTGATAATAAATATAAAGGTTGAAACCAATTGAGGTTTAAAAATTAATCATATTATAGTCTAGATTATGAATTCTTATTGTATAAAACACGAGTGACCAATAAATTTCTATCTCTTTCCTTAAAAACCATGTATTTATCACTTTACATGCCTTTGAATCTTTTAACTCCCCCATTTAATTTATAAATTTTTCTCTAAAAATAGGGATATAAAAATTTAATTAAAATACCTTAATAATGATAAATTATATCATCATTCAAATTTCTAGTTGTTCATAAAATAATAATATCTGATAGCCTCCTCAACCTCTCCCCCCTTAATGGAAAAACACCATCAATCAATTCATCAAGGATGATATTATTTTTAGATATAATTCAAGAATTATTTTTATAATAAACCATTAATAACTAATACTGAAAATATTAGATCAATCTAAGATTTATCTTCCAACCTACTATAATAATACACATCTATATTTCCCTCTATAAACATCACTTTTAATTCCATATAAAGATAAAACAATCAAATAGATATGGGAATAAGGGGGATTTAATTTTCTAATTATTGAGAGATACAAGGTTGAGAGTTTCTTATCAATATATATAATCCTTTATTTTTTTCTCTAATTTTTTGATAAGTGTTTATGATTATTTATTTGATTTTATAGATACCAGTATCTTTTCTAAGCATGGTCTTCTTGCTAATTTTAGTTATCACCTTGTGTGGAATATTTTTTTCATAGAATTAAAAATGGAACATGAATTCCCCTATGTATAATTCATTTTTATCACTATTTTTTCTTATGATTTCATGAGTTTCATGCACTCTTTAGTAATTTTTCCGACCTTTTTACACATTCCACATAGCACCTCAATAAATATTAGGTCACATATTTTTGGGAACTCCCTTTGAAATTTAAATTCTTAATTATTATCATAGTTATATTCCACTAAACTAATACTTCTATTTATTTCTTGGATTGATTCCCATATTTATTACTCAAGTTTTCCCCCATTAACAACAAAACTCATTACTTATTTGAAATGATCCATGATATGTCCTTTTCTTCTATAATATAAGTATCTTCTATTTAGTGTAACATCCTTCTCAAAATTAATGGATGTATTTTTTTATCCCTTTAATTTTTCATACACCCCAATGTGAACTCATATTATTAACTTATTATTTTTTAGGTATCATATAAATCATTCATGGTAGGTATGAACCAATATTTATTATCATAATGACAATTTTTTTATAATTTCCATATAATTTTCCAGACTTTCAAATCCATTCTTGATGGACAGATTCACCTTCTTTTGTGTATTTCCCCTCAATATAGTATAATTACTCTCTATTTTATCTTTTCTCTATTTATATAATAATTCTTCATATTTCAATGATTAAAATTTTATTCCAATAGTTAATGGAATTTTTTCCAAAAATTTCACAGCAACAAAAATGACCATTGAACTGTATTTTTTTCCATTTAAGAGAATTCTATCCAGATTCAATAGTTTTTTTGCACTAAATAAACCTAATTTTGAGCACTTCTCAGAGAACCAATTTTTTATATTTCTCACATACAACTTTGATATAATGTTGGGTTTCTCATAATTTTTATCTAGCCATATTTATCCAGAATTCACTTTGTAACCACTACTATCAATTGAAACAACATTAGTACATTTAAAATTTTATGGAATATGGACCACCTTTTTCTTTGAGATTTCATGTAACAACCCACACTATTATGTGTTATAAATTACTATGGAAATTTGAACCTTAACATTTTCTGGATATTTTTTTTGAGAAGTAGATATCAGAACTAGGTTTTGAGAAATTTATAATTCTGGAATGGTGGTTTGGGATAGAGATCAAGTATCAGGTGATTAACTAGGGGTTAAAGAGGCTTATAGATCAGTGGATAGGGGAATGATACTATTTAAAGGCGAAATAAAATCCCTTTCACATTGTGAATACCCTATTAATGACATGAAGTGGATTCATGGGGTGGCATGAGGGGTTTCAGGATATGAAGATGGGGTTAGGGAGCAGATCCTGAAAAATCAAAGCATGACTCCAGGTTTCCTATCATGAAAATTTATAAGATGTTTTTTTAATTTAAAATAGGGTATTGGGCCCCCTATTTCTTCATATGATCATGACTCATATAATAGGGATCTTATAGATCTTCCCTCCCTCATTTATCCCCTGATTTATGTAGTTTTGGGTGAGATTTGATGATGTTAGAGGTAAAGATATTACTCCTCCCTCATTTTATGTTGACTTTTCCCCATCGATCCTAATTTCAAGAATTTATATTTTAGGTATTTTCACCAATTCTACTGGGTATTATGGAATTGATCATTTCTGATGGGGTTTTTACTCATCCTTGATAGAGGAGATACTGAGATGAATTATACATGTCATCACCCATAATTTTGGAAAATATTTGTCACCTGATTGAATTATTATATAATTTTAAATTTAATTTTATTAAATTGTCCTTTCATTAATTTTTGTGCATTAGGTATTTTTCTATAATGATTTTTGATGAATGTTATAGACCTTCCATGGATGGTTGGTTGAGGTTCTGGCTAGGTGGTAATATCTGGAAAGGCTTTCAGGAAGTGTGTCTTTCACCGTTGGTTGTGAGGTTTCTTATAATATTTAAATTAACTATAATCTAGTTATGAATAATTATTTTTAATTATTGATCATGAGTATAACCTCATGATCATCGATGGTGGTTTACTGGAATTGAATAACTTATAAAATCTATTGATCTTTGCTTAGATGGATCTATCTCTATTTGAGGGAGGTGGTTCTATGTACTTGACCCTAAGGGTAGTGCTTATTTTATTAGAATGTGTTATATGGTCATGAAAATCTTGGGCGGTTGACCTTTAGATTCATGTAACACCTAGAAAAATAAATGGAACTCCTAGAAGGATCTTATAATTTATTTGAATATTCGATTAAAATAAGAGACTAAGTTCCATGTTTAATTAGTTAATGAATTCCATATCTTAAATAATTAAATGAATATGCCTAATGGACTGAAAAGGTTCTAAGGGATATATTGGACCTTTTGTGTTGGCTTATTTCCTGGTTTCTGATGGCTTAGGTTTGACTAGTTATGTATTGCCTATGTTGATGATTGATCACATGGTGTGCTCTTGTGTAACCCAGAGACCTGTGATTATGTTTCTTGCATGTGGTGTGCATGCATGGCATAAGATACCTATATTTATGCTTCATCACATGAGGTGTGAATGTGTAGACCTGAGACCTATGCTTGTGTTACTTGCATATGGGTTGTGATGACTATGATAGTTTCTTGATTTTATGTGGTGTTTGATCTGTCATTTGTATCCTATATCATATGTGTTGTTATTCTATCTTTTGTAGTTGAGTTTATAGGTGGATCCTATTTGACTATCTCCTCAAGAGGGATGTGTCAGATGAGTGGTCAATATTTATTGGTCTATCCCACCAAGGGGGATGTGTCAGCCATGTTTTTGGACTATCCCATTGAGTGGGATGTGTTATGTTTATTTTGGAATTTCCTTCCAATATAGAGATAAAGTAGGTATGTATGGGGTTAATAGTGGCTTAGTGAGTTCACAAGTGCTCTACATATGGTTGGTTTTTGTTTACTTGTGAATTTATGATTCTATTTTATGCTTGCGCTATTTATGCATTACATGATTTTTTCCATTCTTATCACATGCACATACACCACATTTTCTGCTAATGTATAGAGTCATGTTGGTGGTTCATACTAAGTTATACTCACACCCTGATCAAGTGTCCATCTCACTTGGGTACCCAATAAGCTCTCAATTTTTATAGGTATAGGTTAGGTTGAGTCTTGAGTTTGATCATCTAGTAGGATATCCCACTATGATTATGGAGACTGATATGATATGTGTCTTGGAGTGGGAGTAGATCCTCTTGTAATTTTATTCCTTTTTATCATGTATGTGATAAATTTAGTGGGTAATTAGTGGTTTGTTTCAATTTTTACTGCTGTATATATTTTCCCCACATTCATAATCTACTGATGGTATATTACCAGTCTCATCTTACTTTTATTATATAATGTTTACATTTTTAGTTATTTATCAGTTTTTTTTACTCCAATTAATGGTATAATCTCCCCATTATTCCACCCTAGAGCCTCACTACTAGTTGGTATCCTCTAACATACATGGATTCACGCTATAAGTAATTTAGAATTCCGACTCAGACCTAGTGATTCAGGCCAGGATGTTACATTATAGTATGTATATCAATAGATTCTTTAAATTCCATTTTTCCAATAATATGAGGTATTTTAATAGAAATAATCTTATCAAATATGTTATTAGAAAATCTTCTCTCAGTAGATTGGGAAGACTCAACTTGTGTCACTTTTATATTTCTTAGTTTGAATTTTAACTCAAAAAACTTTATATTGAGGGTATTATTCTTATCCTAAACTAATATTACTCTTTCTTCTTATTCTATATTCATCCTATAAATATTATCTTCATGAATATTTCTATTTTCTAAAAAATAGTTGTCAATATCTTTTAGTATTTTAACCTAGATTTTTAATTGATAATTCTTGATTACAATTATAGCCTTTTGTGTTTCTTCTAATGCATGGATCCTCTATTCAAAGACTTTTCTTTCATCAGTTGTCTCATAAATTATTTTTTACAATTATTAATCATACAAGGAGTGTTTTTTATTTATAAATCCATAATATTTTTTCCTTTTATTTTTTATCTTTGATGATATTGTTTTACTTTAGTAACTTCTCAACTAACACTTTCTCTAAATAATATTTCTTCATCTATATCTATGTGTTCTCATCTTGTATACCCTTTATGAACTCAAATATGAAATTTAAAACTTAAATAGGTATGTTTTTCATGAAATTCCTTATTCTAGAACAAAAATAACCAAGTAATTAAATTTGAACTTACCCATCATAACCTAAAAAATATTATTTAATAGGATAATTATTAATAGTTATAACATAAATTTCTATAATTTTATTACCTTCAACTAGTAATGAATCCTATTATTCTCTCCTAATAGATCATATATTTTTCAACTTCTTATCTTATCCTCTTCCTATTCATTAAGATTTTGTAATATATATCTTTCATATATTTTTTGATATAGAACTTAAAAAATTATTTAAACATGTGATTCATATATAAAATGTTCAAAATAATTAGGAAACAATACATCCAATTATAGGTAAAATATTTTCATTGACACCAATTGATATTTCTAGTGAACTAGTGCATTCAAACCGGGGGGGGGGGGGTATTAGTGTTATAGGTTTTTGACCAAATTATTTTCCACCTTTTAAATTTTAACCTCTTAACCTATTAGGATGAAGAAATATATTTAATGATACCCAATATAAATAAACCTTATTAAAGATAGTAAATGAAATAGGAAAACAACACCTGGCATTTACAAGGATCACCTAGATATGGGTGACTACATCCTTGTTTCATTCAGGTCAACTACGAGATATAAATATCCACTGTAATAAAAATTGAATACAATAGGGAATGTATCATCATTATCCTTGAAAATTATTTCCTAATAGTAAGTTATATCCTGATAGGTTATTTATACTATATCCCTATAGTTTACAATGGGTTATCCAAAATCCTTCTTAAATTAGATCTTATTATACACTCCAAGATGTTATAACATCAATGGATATATTTTATTCCTCACATAAAAACTTTGACATCCAGTTGATCCTCAATAAAAAATAGATGCTTCTCAGCCTTTATCACCTTCAGAATGATTAATGAATATCATACACATTATCTTCTTACTTCTTAGTCTTATTCAATCCTTATTATAATATTTATTAGTAAAATATCCTCATAACATTAATGATAATATTTAACAAAACTCTTTAAATCATCCTCTATCCATTCTTTTCTTCTTCTTCTCTAAAATTGAAGATATTCAAAAGTATCATGCCAATATTTTAATATTCATCTTTTTCTTTTATTTTAATATAATTATCTTTATAATCTCAAAATTAATCATGAGTATATTTCTATATTTAAATATTTAATACCCATGAGATACATGGAATTTCAATCTTAATATTTTAAACTTTTTAAATATTCATCATAAAAAAAATCATAACTTCTATCTTTATAAATGTAGTCAAAAGTTTCTTTTTGAATTTAAAAAATTCTTGCACAAATATATTCTAAAATATTCACTTGATATACTATATTTAAATATCAAAAAATCTCACCCTCTTCCTTTATTCAAGCTTTCGTAAAATTTTCATCCTTTTTTCTATATCTACATGCTCACATAAAGAATAATTTTTGTATAAAGATGAAAATCATGGTGCAATATTCCCATTAAAATATCAACACCATTTATATATTGAATCATGTTTCATCACATATAATCCTAATATTTATCCAATGAAGAAAGATATAGAATAATAAAATTTAATCTTACATAAATTTTAAAAATACCTATTTACTCTTACAAGACCTTTAAAATGTCTTACATATTATTTAAAACTATAGGTAACTCTTATATATCCTAAAAATTAATCTTATGTAAGATTTGAAACTTAGGAGTTAATCTTACATATCACCAATATGAGATTTTATCAAAAACCCCAAAAAATTACATATCCTTTAAAAATTCATATTACTCTTATGAAATATCATAATTAATCTTATATATCACAATGGAAACTCAAATTTATTCTTATATATTCTTGTACTTTTCCAAATTACTTTACAAGATCTTACATATCTAGTAGATAATATCATATATTTAAATTTTTATTTTTTTCAATAACTCTAGGATATTATGTACCAAGAATTAAACCAAATTTATTATTATATATTAACTATAGCTATCTTAGATCAAATTAAAACTTATTCAAAAGAATCTATAAATACTTAAACTCATCCCAAAATACCATAAATTATTTTAGTAATTAATCAGACTTCCATAATACTCTTCATAATAATTCCCCAAAGAAATTAAAACATAGAAATACTTACTTTGGGTACTTTAATGTAGCTTCCAATTCCTTAAATCATCATTATTATAATCCTTATCAAACTTATTCAATTTAGAGTGCCTTAATAAATTCGAATATACTTTGTGATTTTATTTCTAAAAAAGTTTTTTATTTTTTGACAACTAACTTTTGTTATTTTTTTGTAAAACATTTGAGAAAGAATGTTCTAGAAGTTTGTTAATAAACTTTATTAAGAAGGTTTGGTGAGAAAGTTTTGTTATGAAGTTAATATATTAATATGGAATTTTGTTAAAATTTTTTGTTAAGAACCTTTCTAAAAAAAGTCAGATGATGCTATGATATAATCTCAAAGTTTCCAACATCATAAAGAAGCTCATGATACAAACTAAAGTTTGTTGAAGAGAAGAAAAGTGAAACTAAATTTTATCTATTTAAACAAACTTTAATAGACATAAAAAATATAGATCACCAAATAAACCTTTATGCATAAATATTTTTAATAAACTCCATAGTTACAAGTTACTAAGTTCGTAAAAATCAAGAAAATCATAGTTGTTAATCAGAAGAAATTTCTTATAAGAATGTTTGTAAATTTACATCAGAAAAATCATGGAATGAGCTGGTCTGGGATGCCATCCTATCTGACACCCAACTCGATTTTCCATAAGTCTTTTAAGTGAATTCCCAATCCCTAAGGTCTGGTGAATTGTGCATGGGAATCACCATAAATCTTTTGGGAATAATTTCACCCAAAACAGAGTTTAAGGATAGAAAAATTTATAAAATCAATAACAAAAATAAATAAATAACCCAAAAAACAGGTGATATAAAACAAACTAACTAAAAGAAACAGATGAAATAAAGCAATAAGGGAAAAACTAACCAACTCAAGCCAAGAACCAAAACATCTACACCTAACTCTCCCCCATTCCATACACAAAGAACAAAAGGAATCTAACTGAGAACTTGGAAAGATATAGGTGCGAACTAAAATCCCATTATGTCACCACAACCTGAAAAAATTATGCAATAGGTTTCCTAAGGCTAAAAATCAATTCTAGTTTGAAAATAAATCTGGACAATAGGATTTACATACATAATCATATTTAGGAAAAACAAATCAAATCCATAAAAAAATTTTAAAAAATTTTCTTTTTCTTGTAAGAAACCAAACACAAATGTTTTAAAACACATCCATTGGCCAAAGACTTAACATAAATCACACACACCATTATTATTTCTAAAAAAAAAACTAACTTTATTTATTTAATGAAAATAATAAATTTAAAACATTTTCCAATAAGGGTTAAATAAACACCCAATGCCACTTAGGCACAACATGCTCAAGTATCCAACAAGGCATGAAAAAGGATGAAACAATCATAAACATATAATCAATGAACACAAGTGGAATAAAATATCAAAATACAACATGTAAAACTTGAAACTACAAAAATAAATCAAGAAAACAATAAATACTAACCAAACAACAAACATCCCAAGGGATCTGGAACTCCATGTCCAGTTATCCCAAACTCTAGGTTACAAGTTTGAAAACATGAAGCATGTGTTAAAGGAATGGAAATGTAAATAAGAATAACCAAGGTACCATTAGCTAACAATATATGCTTCAATAATTTTATTCATTATTTTAATTTCATCACTTATACCATCTTCACCAATTAATTCATTTTCATCACATGTTCCATGGGTTAGGCATTTACATCATTTACATAACTTCCAGAAACGATCAATTAATATGAAAAAGGGAATAAGTCTTGTTCCCTATATCACTAGGGATAAGAATTTCACAAAAATTATATTTCCCTTACCTTGGATCATAAGTATAGGTATTATATCACACTTACCTTGGAGCATCAGTCCAGGTAGTCTCATCTAATGCATCTTCTAGGGGCATAGAGCCTCAGTACAACTCCCTAACCTGTGCATTCTAGTGGTGGGTTTAGAGCCTTAGTGCAACCTGACCTATGGGAGGAGCTTCAGTCCTTTATCCCACACCCCTAAGCCATATACACATGATTCTTTAACCATTTATGACATATACCATTTCACAACCATATTCAAACAATAACATAATATTCATAATTCATAATTCACAAATACATAAATTATTCTCATGCCATAACCCTAAAAATGTTACCATTTGAAAATCCTTTCTCATTAACCCATTAACATTATACCAAACACTCCCTAATACCATGACATCAATTAGGTACAATTAAAATCAATTTTATTTACAAACCATATTAACCAACTAAACCCAATTCTCACAATTTCCTTTCATAAACCCATGTTTACATGTTAGAAATAAAAATCCTAGGTTTAACCCCTTATGTGCCACTAATTTCATATTTAACAACCCAAACCCAATTTAATAAACAAGGAACACCCCAAGGGTAGCCTCAATACCAACCCTGACATCCTCTTTTCATCCCACAAGGATCATGAGGGTTTCAATTATCATTTAATAAATCAATCTATTAGTTCTCACCAAGGGCACCCAAAAGAACAATAAGAAGAGAACAATAGCACAACCATTTATCACATCACAAACATTAATCACATGAACAACATAATAATTGTCTACAAAAATAGGGTTCAAAAAGGGGAAATCAGCGCCACATCACAAGTTCCATCCATGCCTTCACTCATATCATAAATGTTTAAAAATACATTTATAAAAAAATATTAAATTCAACCAAAATTGAAAATGGAAGCATCAAAGCTTCCAAGAACACCCAAATATGTCAAGGGAAACTCTATTTTCATTTTATAAAACCAAAAAACACTTTTAAAACAAGTAAACCTAATAAACACAAAAAGGGAGACCAATTTAAAAACCTATTTGGCCTAAAGCCTAAGGATCAAATGCATTTCACAATGAAAACCATCCTTATAATTTTTTATCAAATATGAATAATACATGAAACCCCATTTCAAAACCATGTTCCACCACATAATGAAATTCACCCACTCTTTCCAAAGGAAAAAAATCAACCCTTTAAAGCATATCAAGGTCACCCCACACAATGGATTTATTCTTTAAAAATCCAAAACATGTAAAAAAGCCTTTATTATATCACACTTTCCATAAAAAACCACTTAAAACATTTTTTGAGGTTCAAAAAAATCATTCATTTCATAAAACATTTCAATATACCCTGTACAAAACCAAAATAATACACAAGACCTTTTCATTTATATTAAACCAACTTTGAAGAATCTAACTAGGAATTTACAAAAAGAGGTAAACCACCCACACATTTCAAATCACCATTTGAAATAAAACCAAAACCCCCTTTTTAATTCATTTGTGGTTAACACCTAAATATAAGACCAGTTTACACTTAAAAACTTAATTTCACTTAATGAGAACCAAAACCAATTTAAAACCCATTTAAAAGTCATCATCCACTTTTAAAAACCATTTCAAAAGGGACCAAAGTCATTTCATAAAATCTTTGTATAACTAAACATTCCATTTTAAAACACAAACATGGATTACACATGAAAAACCAACTATGACAAGTAAAAAACACATTAAAATGGTTTCAACACATCATGAGGCTATTCATATATATATACTTACATAAAAAGGTGATTTAAAAAGGCACAAGCATATTGGAATTCCAAAATGGAAACAAATTACATAGTGAAACCTACCTTAAAGAGAATAGGATCAATCCATGACACTTCATCATTTGAAGCATTCATTTGTGGCCACTCAAAGATGCTCCTTCCCACCCCCGTATATATTCACATTCACATATACGTAAGGAAACCTATCCCCTATATACATATTCACATGGCCATGAATATGTATAAGGGGACCCTTATGTATAAATTATATGAATATACTCATTTCCACTTACAACCATATGAATTTTCATATTATAGGTAAGAACACTTAGCCCCATATATATATATTCACTACCATGGATGAATATATATATAACGAGGGAATGAATATATATATATGCTTACCATTGCATATACGGTAAGTTACCTTTGATTATAGTGACTCAGAACCATCACGAAAAGGCAAATACACTTAAGGAAAAAACATAAGAGACTCAAAAACAACAAAATTCCAAAATATTAATGGAGAAACAATAAAGAAAAGAGGAAAAAGTACCTCAAATCGATGTTGGGCGACCAAAAAAGAACCAAACCACATCACCTTAAGTGGTGTATTCTAGAATACAAACAAGGCTGACCTGAGAGAGCCTTCACATGACCTAACACCAGAGAAGGAAAGAATAACTAGGTTAAACCCTAACCCTAGGGTTCGTACGATTCAAACAGGGTGACAGGGAGAGGGAAATTGGCCAAAATAGGGTAAAGGGATGGAGAGAATGGATTACCTTGAAGAATCGACCAAGAAACTATAGGAAATATGGTGGTATCACCAAAAGAAGGGAGGATCAAGAGGGAGGGAGGTGCATGGATGGAGAGAAAGGGTGCGGGGAACCTCACATGATGCACATGTAGGAGAGGGGGAAAAATTGGAAAGGAAATAAGGAGAAAAAAAGAAAATATAATAAAAATAAAAACCTAAACTTTAAATTACTGGGAAACTTGAATGGTTTGCACATGGTTTACCAAATCGTGCACTAACTATGTGTTGGACACTCCCTAGGCTAGACACCCTCATACGATTACATGTAGGCAGATGTAAGGTTAGGAAAACCATGCTCAAACTATACCGCTCGATACTATCATAGATCCCATTTGAATGCTTTCCACACAATTTAATATACCGTACGCAAGCCGTGCGCCACACTAATGACTCACCTGGGCACCCACATAGAAACTGCACAGTTACTACTAACCATGAGGGACAACTATGAAATAGAGAAAAATTCACCAAAAACTTAAATTTTTAGCTCTCCAACTACCGTAGCTCAAACTCACTCCATAACAAGATAAAAAAATACAAAAAATAAAAACGCCATGAAAACCGGGCTATTATAATCTCCCCACCATGCCACTTTTTATCCCTATAAATTCCTGATCAAAGGAATAGAGAAGAAAAACTAAAGGTCCAAAGAGGACCTAATCAAAATATACACTGAAAATAGCTTAACCTCAAAGGAAATGATGAAAATCTTCAAAATGATTGCTCCAATCAACTAATAAACATCCACGTCTCCAAGTTCTACTCGAACAAAAACCTCAAACATGAAATCTAATTTAGAACAGGAACCTCTAACATGGTTTCCCCACCATTTAGAGTTCCTATAAAATGGTGGTACTAAGAAGAACTACTATAAGACATATCCTAAAAAAAAACTAAGCATCCATGAGAGACACATTCTCAAGAAAAAACACTTACACTCCCAAGGAAGAAATAACCAGTACAAGGATCCTCAAAAGATGACAAGAGATCTCACCTCAGGTCATAACACATGTGGTTAACCAAGGGTCCAAATCTTGGTCCACCCCCACATGATGCATCCAAAATGGTCACAGTTAAATGCCAGATGGTATAAAAAACTTAGCAGGTAGATCAAACACCCTATTTAACTGATTCTACACCCAAGGCCTCTCTCCTATCCAAACTAATGAGCACCTTAATGGCTCAACAAGAAAATGGGTGCAACATCCAAAAGATATAAACAAGTACATCCAAATCTACAAAACCGAGATCAAAACCACCAAAATAAAGGCTTCCCAAAGAAACTCAACTCATCAAACTCAACCAAAACTGACAATCTAGAACTAAACCACTCATAAGGATGGTTTCACATCTACTACTCCACTCGGAGTCAGGTTAAGCACCATATCTGAAGAAACTATTTCGAACATTCTAGGGGAGAGAAACAATGACACTAGACATGGACCTCAACAATCCATACCTATTAAAACAAAACAAATTATTCCTTCTAAATAAAGGAATAAAAAAAAAACTTCAATCTATAATAAGGCACAAAAAATCTCCCAAAATAGGAACACACAATTTCACGAAAATAACTTTTCATTTGAAAACATCATCTTGACCAATTTTTTTTAGAAATCACCCTCCACCAAGATATTTCACAAAAACCAAGCCATACCACTTTGAAACCAAACAACCTTGGTGAAACCCACATATTTCCCAAATAAGGAAACCCACATGAAATCCCATGAAAAATTCCTTTTCATTTTGAAAACCAAGCACCCAAGGATTCCCATTAAAAAATAACATACCTTTTGAAAAAACCATTTCACAAGGAGGCAACCATTTTTATAAATCATTTTATAAAACCAAGGAAATTTACTCTTCCTTATTTTCCACAAAACTAGGTTTGAAAATAAATTTTTTCCTTAAAACCATCTTTTTATTTCTCCATAAAGTTTTTTCAAAACCAAGCACACACAAGTACTACAAAAAAAAAATCAAAACTCATAAGAATAAAAAAATCTGCATCCCAAAACAATCCTCAATCCACTTAAATGTGAGAAAACCACCTTTGGAGAAATTAAAAATCATGAGGACTCCAAAATAGGAAAACTAGAGAAGGATTAGTGTTATGCATGAATTGGACCCATTATTGGGGAACCATTATCCAAACCTACAAAACACAATATATAAGAGGAATACTTGACCTCATGTTCACCACATGGTTTCCTAGGCTATGCATTCCAACCACAAAACTCAATTTATCCTTCATTTCAACCTCAGGACCAAGAGAGACCCTCAATATCACTCACATCATCAAAGGGGATCAAATCATAAATCAAATAAAAACAATCAAAACACCCCAAAACAAACTTGAATCCACAATTCAAAACCCAAATTTCCCTTGTAGCTTGAGGATCGGGACAAGGAAGAGCTAACTAGACTCTCCCTACCCTTACCTCTCAAGCTCTGATAAGCTTAGTCTCACTTCTACTTGAACATACCCAAATAATGCAGGCTATACTAAACCTAGGTCCCATTAGAAACTTAGGATATGATACCACTTTTTAATGAACCGACATGGGATTCCATCCTATCCGACACCCAAAATGATTATCCATAAGGCCTGAAGGGCATTCTTGATCCCCAGGGGGTGGCGACTAGCACCTGGGCATCACCAGAAATCTTTTGGGAATGATTTCACCCAAAATAGAGTTTAACAACAACAAAAGTTATAAACACAATAACCAAAATAAATAAATAAGCAAGAAATCAGGCGATATAGAAACAAACTAAGTAAAAGAAATAGCTAGAAGAAAGAAAGAAGGAAAAAAATAACTAACTCAAGCCAAGACCCAAAAAATCTCCACCCAACTCTCCCCCATGCTAGCCTTGAAGAACAAGAGGAATCCAAATGAGAACCTAGAAATATATAGGCAAGATATAAAATCCCAGAAGGTCACCACAACATGCAAAAAACTATTCAATAAGTTTCCTAAGGATAAACATCAATTCTAGTTTGAAAATAAATCTATAAAATAGGATTTACATACATAACCATAATTAGGGAAAAAAATTAAATCTGTAAACAACTTCCAAAACATTTTACTTTTCTTTCTAAAAACTAAACACATGTGTTTCAAAAATACATCCATGGGCCTAAGACTTGTCATAAACCACATACACCTTTATAATTTATCAAAAACAACACCTTGCTTTATTTAATAAAAATAATCACTTTAAAACATTTTAAAACAAGGTTCAAATAAACCCCCAAGGCCACTTAGGAACAACATACTCAATTATCCAATAAGGAATGGGAATGGAGGACACAATCATCAGCATATACTCAATAAAAATAATGGGAATATCATATCACAATACATTATGTCAAACCTCAAACTACCAAAATACATCAAGAAAATAAGAAATCCCAACCAAGCAGAAAACATCCTAAGGGATTCAAAATTCCATGTATGGTCATCCCAACCTCTAGGAAACAAGTTGGAAAACATGGATCTTGTGTTAAAGGAATGACAAGGAAAATAAGAATAACCAAGGTTACATTAGCTAACAATATTTGTTTTAATAATTTTCTTCATTATTTCCATTTCATCACTTATACCATATTCACCAATGAGCTGTCGCTTAAAAGCCTATATAAATGCCCCCTATTCTTCATACCAAATCAGTTTTAAGCCTTTGCGTGCCAAATCTCTGCCACTCTACATAAGGGTCATTCCATATTTATGGTTTTGATTAACTCCAAATGTCATTTGAAGCATCTCCTTAGAAGAAAATGTCTTCAATCAAGGAAATTTCATAATGGAAAATCTACAGAGAAAGGTTAGTAGATCTGAAGTTCTTTATAAAGTATAATTCCCTCATTACAAAAAATATCAGGTTGAATGGCTAGGATAGTCTATGCACAGCCAAACCGAAAGGACAAGATCCAGTTTACCAAGAGCTACTTGTTGATTTCTATGAGTCTATAAGTTTTTTCAAAGAAGGTGGGAGAGATAAATTCTCATTCAAAATTTATGGGAAAAACTATTCTATTTCTTTCAATAAGGCATCTAGTATCATTGGAATACCGTATGAAGTAGAAGTAATTTTTTTCACCCAAAAACTACTAGATGAATTAGGAAGTTTTGAGAATAAGAAGGAATTAGAATGTCTTAGACTCAAAGGAGTCAAAAAACCAAAGATAAAACATCTCTAAAAAAATTTCAGGCTACTATCATTATGGGTTCAAGGTTTCCTAATTCCAAGAAAAGAAGATAAGGAAAAATTGAAGAAGAGTGATATCTTCATTATGTATTTCCTGGTGAAATTGAGGAAGATAAATTTAGTGGAGTATATCTTGATGATGATAAAAAAAATAAAAAATGGCACCCTCAAATCACAAATCATTTTTTATTAAGAAATCCTATCCAAGATCATTGTCTTATGCCTAAAATCATTCAAAATTCCCTATAGTTCAAACCCTAGATCTTTCAAAGTCATGTTTCTCAGTGATGATAGATTGAGTAGGATGAAGTTTGGTTTCAATGAAAAATATGAATAATTTTATGACTTATCTGAAAGTGAAATTGAATCCTTATCCAAGAAGACGAAGGTAGCAGAGACTTCCAAGAAGGGTCAGAAGAAGAGAAAGATGAAGGAATCAATACTCATTGAAAAATCTTCAATTAAATAAACTCAGTCAACACCCACAAAGTCTAAGTAGAAAAAAACCTATCCTGATGAAGTCATTTAAAAGTGGAGGGAAGATAAGAAGAACAAGAAGGAAGGAGATACTAGCATTGTATTAGATCCTGATGAGGTAAAAGATTTGAAAATTAAGGTTTTTGAGGAATTTGGAAGGCATGAAAAGTAAAAGAAGCAAAGGAAGAAATTGTTTGAGGCTGAATTAGTTCAAGATCTTCTCAAGGACACTGAGAAAGCTTCCAAACAGATTCAGGTACCTGAATATTTTCTCAAAGAACCAGTACCAGTAGAGACTCTGGGAAAGAATATGGTAATTCTGGAACCTAAAGAAGAATAAATTTTTCAGGAAGAAGAATTGGAAGAAGAATAAGAGGAAGGAAGTTATGACTCTAATGATATGATAAGGAAAGTTGAAGAATATCATGAGAAGGAAAGTCCTTCAGAAAAATTTTCAATCTGTATTTCTCAGGCTGAATAAATCAAAATTCTTTCACAAGGAAAAGAGGATAAAGATCAGGAAGAGGTTAATAAACCTTATGATGATGAGAGCAACAATCATGAATTCATTCAACCAGATGATCTTAAGGAAGATGTTGAGAATGAAAAAAGTTGATTAAGATAGAATTGTTCAAGTATCAGATAAGGAACATGAATCCACAAAAGTTGCGTAGACCATTTCTAGAGATGATAAAGGAAAACAGGTGATAATCGATACACCTAATAAGGCTGTGGTGGTTAAGAAGAATGATGATCCTGGTTCATCCAAGAGGAATGATGCTAAGATTGAAAAAGAATATTCACCTACAAGGGAATTAGATTCCAAATATTCTTCCTTGGGTCAAGACTTTGTGGTTCAGTTTCTGAAGAAGTTAGTAAACACCATTACCCTAATTCCTATTATTGATTCGAGGTTACAGTTTCTTCAATATTCTTTCAATCAAAAGTCAGATTCTATAAGCATGATCATGAAAAAATTCACAAAGATTGAGGAAAATTTACAATCTTTCTTTATTGGTTATGATGCTCACATAAGGTATTGTAAGAAAATCACTAAGTGGTCCAAGAAGACAATTGAAGATATGATAATTCTTGATGACTTTAAATACTCTATGAAAGATTATTTTGATAGAGTATATAAGAGGTTGAAGGATCTTATGAAAAGTTTTTCAGAAAAGTCGAACTTAGAACAAGAATCCTTGAAGCAGGAAGTAAAAGATATGAATGGGAAGCTCAATTCAGTTTCCATGAATTTGAAGAGGTAAAGAGATCTCAAAATTGAGTTCTAATAGAAGTTTAGTAAGCAAGAAGAGATTTTGAAGTATTAGGAAGAAATCCTAAGTATTAGGATAAAAAGATCAAATATATAGAGAAGAAAAATGAGGATCAGGAACAACTGCTCAAATTCTTTGAATAAGATCATAAGTAGCTTAAGAATTTGAAAAACATCGTGAAGAAGTTCACACCAAAAGATAAATAAGGATGATTTTTTTAAAATATGATCTTTTGTTGTATTTTCCTTGTATCAAATTTTTCAACCTTAATGAAAAAATATTATTGTGTTTCATTTGTTTTGTTGTATGTAGTTCTAATATTTCAGGTGCCATATATTTTTTCCATTATATTTATTCCTTTTTAAAAATCACAAAGGGGGATAAAGGAATGATAAAAAGAATACTAAGTAAAAAAGAGAATGCCCTAAGTAAGGGGGATTCTATCTAAGGAGGAGTTTACTCAAAGAATATTTCCTTATGCAAGAAAAAGAAAAATATATTTAAGGAATTCAAGAATAGTATCCTTAGAGATTTAAAAACCTAACGGGAAGTTAGTTGTATTCAATATAATTCATAAGTAAAGGGAGGTAAGTTTTTATTTTAAGTTCATAAAGAAAAATTATTAGTCCTTGTATTATTTTATGTAAGGATGTTTGTGTTTTACAAAAATGGGGAGATTGTTGAGTCAATAAGGTTTATTTATGAATTTTCCACTCCTATATGTTTTGAAAATCACAAACACTTTATCTTATGGAAAACTATTTTTCCCTAAGGATTATTTTCATAAGGAAAATTTCCCTTCTCTAAGGAAATTTTTATCCTTACCTTTGTTTTCATTATTTCATTTTATGATCTCTCTAAATCAAACTCATTTTATTAATAAGTATAAAATTAGGATTCTTATGAAAAACCTCAGAATATTATAATTCCTTGGATATAGAGTATTCTATTTTTAGAATCCAAATTCTCTGAAATTCAGACTTCGAATTCGCTGAAATTTAGATTCTGAATTCTCTGAAATTTAGATTCTGAATTCTCTGAAATTCAGATTCTGAATTCTCTGAAATTATGAATCCAAATTCTCTGAAATTCAGATTCTAAATTCTATAAAATCCAGATTCCAAATTCTCTGAAATTCAGATTCTGAATTCTCTAAAATTTAGACTCAGAATTATCTCAGAATTCAGACTCAGAATTCATTGGAATTTTGCCTCCAGAATCTATAGAATTCAGATTCCAAATTCTTTGTAAAACAGAATCTGAATATCCATGTAATATAAAATCCGAATGTTTATTTAATTAGACTCCGAATTCTATTTTCCCTTAGACTCTGAAAAATCATTTTCGTTAAGAAACTTCATTTTCCTAACATATGTTATTGTTATGAAACAATGCCATTTAATATATTTATAACTAACCATTGGTTGAGTGACACGTGTATAGGTCCATCCAAGATTCAAGAAAAAATATGACCATTGGAGGATAGATTTGACCATTGGAGTTGTGCCTATAAATAGGAGCTTATTTTAACGAGCTCACAATTGTTCCATAAATCTAGAGATTACATGCTGCTGAAGTGATTTATAGAGAGAGAGACTCTCATGCCTTATGCGTACTAAACATCTTGTTTATCTTGATTTGTGCGACTTCGATTGTTGCTGAGTACAATCGAGGGCTTATAGGGATAAGAAGACAAAGGTTCCAACTACCTTAAAGTTCAAGGGATTCTAGGGATAGGAAGACAAAGGTACCAACTACCTTAAAGATCGAGTACTTAAGGGGATATCAAGACAGATTCCGATATTCCTATTGAGGGCTTACCCTGGTGTGGGTAAGACAAGATTTCTTGAAAGTATAAATCAAGGGTCCTTTATCCAAGGTTGTTGGATACCCTACTATTTTGGTTAAAAGATTTTCTACTTGTTACTTGTTTTGTTTCAAGTTTATTTCTACTACATTTTTATAAAGGAATAAAATACAACTTTCTTATACTTTCTTTTATTTTTGCATACTATGATAAATAAGATTCTATACTCTTTAAGGTAGAATCTTTCCTAAGTAAACTTTTCTTAAGTTTCATTTTTGAAACCATTTTTACAGAACCTAAGCAAGTTTTAATCATATAACTATTTTAGGGTTTGTAAATTTACCTCATTTAACTTTGTTAAACATATTTTTCCTTATGGTTAAAAAACAAAAGTTTTTTTAACTTATAATTCACCCCATATTGTAATTGAGCATCTACATTCATATTTCGATCCTAAAATCAGTATTATAGGAGGTATATGAAATAGTTATACTCATATATAAGTTTTCTTTCTCAAATTTTCCTTAACTTTGTTTACAAACTTTTTCTATTAACAAGATTTTATGGAAAATATATTTTCTTATAGAATGACAGGTATGAATATTGGTTCTATTGACAACCTTAATTCTACTAGAACACCAATTTTTTATGGTAATGATTATGAGTACTAGAGATACAGAATGAAGAATTTTGTTATTAATACTATATTAGACAATTTTTTTATGCTTAATGGAGATTACAAAATCCTAGACAAGGAAGTCAAAACCTTCACCAATCAAGAAAAATCAGAATATCAACTAAATTACATGGTACACAATACTTTGTTATATTCTATGACCAGGAACATATATAGTCAATTATCTTATTTTTAAGCTGTCACCTGCATTTGGAAGAAACTTTAAGTTAAACATTTTGGTACTTCCAAAGTGATAGAAACTAAAAGAGTTATGTTGAGAATTAAAAATCACGGATTTATATTTCCTTATGGAGAAGCTGTTTGCAAAGTAAAATAAATACTTATGACCATTTTCAATGGTCTTCAATCTATGGGAGATAAATTTATTGATGATGAATCTCTCGTGGACAAGATAATTGATATCATGCCAAATGATTGGGAATAAAACAGAACAGCTATTGATGAGAACAAGAAAGTTTCCAATATTACACTTGATGAAATTTTTGGAAATATTCTTCAACATGAAACTAGAATGAAGAGAGATGATGATATGAATAAGAATAATAATGGAAATGGAAGTTTAGCCTTTACTACTATTAAATCTAGGACTCCAAAAAGGGTTACAAGATCCAAGTATTAGAAAGTCACTGCTCTGTCTGAATCAAGTGAAAGTAAACATTCTGAAAATGAGCTAGCTAATCTTGCTCAAAGGATGAACAAGATAGTGAGAAAGAAATATTTTTAGTATATATATAAGAAGAAATAAAGAAAGGACAAGAAAGATTTATAATTCACTTGATATGAATGAAAATGATCTAGACATATCAGGACATATTGTCCCATGATTAAAAGAAAAGAAAAGAAGGAAAATCATTCTGAGAGCAACATGAAGAAGTATTACAAGACTAAGGCTAAGAAAGTTTTGAAGGATAATGATACTTGGAGTTCTAATGGTGGTGACTCTTCAGATGAATCTTCAGAGTATTAATCTTCTATCCAGAAGAATCTTCGTCCACTAGCCAAACTACCCATTGAAAATCTTTTTCTAATAGCCAAGGTACACAATGCCAAATCTATTACTAATGTATCTTTTAATGAAAATTATACTGATAATAAATATTATGAATCTTTAGATGATGAATCTTCCTCATCAAAAGATAATACTTTACCTTCTTATGAAGCAGTGTCTAGGTTTTCTAATCTCCTTGAAAATAAAAATTGTAAAATAAAAAATAAGTTTGAGAAAGTAAATTATAGAATATATATTTTAACCAATGAAGTATCATATCGTTCTAAGGATCTTGATCAGAAATTTTTTGATTTTGAAAGTATTTCAAAAAACCTTAATGAAATTAATTCTGAGAAGGATAAAATTTCTAAGGATCTTGAAAATGTAATTTCTAAGAAAAATATTTTAGAGGATAACTCTAGTTCTAAAACTAATGTTTTTGAGGATAATTTTTTTTATTAAACTACATTTAGAAATATTTTCCTTAAGGAAATGTCTGTCAAACTTTACCTATAGTAAGGAAAACTTTGACAAGATGTATTCCCAAATTTTTCCTTTGAGGAATCATTCTGGATTTGATTATACCTATTCTAAACTAGTTTTTAGTAATAACTATTTTGTTCCCCAAAGTGAACCATTTTGAAAAGGAATTCAATGTGGAGGACATCAAGAGAAAAATTGTTCTTAAAAAAAAACTCAATCCTTAGGTTTTCATAAAACCTATTTTTCTAAGAAAATGTGGATTGATAAAATCATACTTTCTAAAGTTTCCAGATCCAAGAAAGTTTGGATTCCGATAGTCTAACACCTTTTATTTTCAAGAAAACAAAGATAACACCAAAAACAATACATGGTACATGGATAGTGGATGTTACCAACATATTACTAGTAATAAAAACTTCTTTGAAAAGATTATCAAGACGAAAGGAGGAAAAACAACTTTCAGAGATAATGATTAGGGAGAAATTTTTGGTATAGGTAATATCGTTCTTCTTGGAAAAACTTTGATTTCAAATGTATTATTTTTTAAAGGTCTTAATAACAACCTCATTAGCATAAATCAATTATGTGATGAAGGTTACCTTATGAATTCTTGTAATGATAAATGATTAGTACAAAATTCTAAGGAAGAGTTTATTCTTTCTTCCCATAGGAAAGAGAATGTATACACACTAAACTTAGAAGACCTTAGAAGCTAATATATACCTTGACTTAGTGAAATGGAAGATCAATCTTGGTTATGGAATAGAAGGTTAGGACACTATAACCTTAGGAACCTATGAAAAATCACAAAGAAAAGACTTGTTAAGGATCTACTGGAGCTTAGATTTGATTCTTCAAAAGTTTGTCATCCTTGTCAATACAGAAAGAAACATAAATCAAGTTTTAAATTAATCAGTGAAGTCTCAAATTTTGATGCATTACAATTAGTGAATATGGATCTTTTTGGTCCAACACAAACTGCAAGTATTGAGGGAAAAGATTATGTATTTGTCTTAGTTGATGAATACACTAGATATATGTGGGTCTATTTTCTAGTAAAGAAATCTGAAGGCTTTTCTTATTTAAAAATTTTTAGATCCCAATTTAAAAATGAGAAAAACATTTTTTTGATAACTATTCATAGTGACCATGGAGGAGAATTTCAGAATTATGATTTTGAAACTTTTTGTAGTAAGAAAGACAATACTCATAACTTCTCATCTCCAAGAACTCCTCAATAGAATGGTCTTGTTGAAATAAGAAATAGAATTCTTCAAGAGATAACTAGAACCATGTTTAGTGAATATTCTATTTCTAAGCACTTTTGGGCTGAAGCTGTTAGTATTACTTATTATACTATAAATCAAGGTTTAATCATAACTTTTCTTAACAAAACTCCTTATGAATTGTGGAATGGTACAAAACCTATACTTTCTTACATTAAGGTATTCAGTTGCAAAGTATTCATCCTGAATACTAAAGATAACTTACATAAGTTTTCACTGAAATCCGATGAAGGAATTTTACTAGGATACTCCATAACTTTTAATCCCTATAGATTTTTTAATAAAAACACATGTACTGTTGAAGAAACAGTGCATGTTAAATTTGATGAAACTAATCCTTTTGTTTTTAAACAACCCCAACCTACATCTTCAGAAGTGTTTTCAAAAAATGATTTTCAACCCTTGATAGAAGATCATTCTGATAAGGAAAATGTTCAAGAAAATATTTCTGAAGCATTTACCCCAAAAAATTTCCTACCATATATTGATGAACAGGTTTTAAAAAACCCAAATCAATTATTTCTTAAGAATCATCATGGTGATAGTATCATTGGAAATTCAAATCAACCTATAAAGACTAGAGGTTCCTTAATAAATGAAGTAGAACATATATTATTCCTTTCTCAATTAGAGCAAAAAAGAAACGATGAATATTTAGGTGATGATGATTGAATTAAATCCATGCAAGATGAGATAAATGAATTCGAAATGAACAAAGTCTGGACCATGGTTGAAAGACCTAATGAAACTTCTATAATGGATTAAAATGGGTCTTCATAAATAAATGTGATGAAAATGGAATCATAGTAATAAATAAAGATAGATTAGTTTCTAAAGGCTATAATAAACAATAAGGAATAGACTATGAAGAAACCTATGCTCTAGTAGCTAGACTTGAATCTAATCATATTTTACTTTCCTTTGCAGCATTATTTAATTTTAAACTTTTTCAAATGGATATAAAATGTTATTTCCTTAACAGATATGTTCAAGAGGAAGTTTATGTTGAAGAAAATCCTAGTTTTGAAGACACAAAACAACATGGACATGTTTTCAAACTTAGCAAAGCTTTATATGGACTTAAACAATCCCCTAGAGCCTAGTATGATAGACTTACAAGATTTTTGTTACAAAAAAATTATGTTAAGGGAACTGATGATCCAACCCTTTTTATAAAAAAGATAATAAAAATGTTTTAATTTTTCAAATTTATGTTGATGACATTATATTTGGTTCAACTCAGTAATCTTTAACCAATTCGTTTGAAAATTTAATGAAATATGAGTTTGAAATGATTACGATGGGTGTGTTAACATTTTTCCTAGTTTTTCAAATGTCTCAAAAACTAGAAGGAACATATATATCTCAACATAATTATATTAAAGACCTTATCAAAAAGTATGGATTTGAAAACACTAAAAGTATAATCACTCCAATTGGCACCTCAATTTATCTTGATCTTTATGAAGATGGGAAACCAGTAGATCAAACATCATTTATAGGTATGATATGAAGTTTATTATACTTGATAGCTAGTCTTCCAGACTTAATATTTTCAGTATGCTTATATGCTAGATATCAATCTAATCCAAAGGAATCTCATTTAAAAGCTGTGAAAATAATTTTTTTCTATTTAAAGGGAACCATGGATTTAGGACTTTTTTATACTTCTGGAAATGATTTTGTTTTAAAAAGTTTTTCGAATGTTGATTTTGGTGGATGTAGAATGGATATGAAAAGTGTAATGAGCCAAAGTTTCATTAATGGAAAATCCCTCTTGATCCAGTTAAATGTCTCTTTATAAAAAATGTTTTTATAAGATGTCAACTTCTTTGGTTTTATGATAAGAGTTGTGATCGTTACTTTTATAGCCGTTGAACAGTGATCACATGATTAGTATAAATATAAGGCTTTAACGAACCCAATTTTACTCAGACAAAGGAAGCAATGGCCTCATCCAGTAGAATTGCACCATACGAAGCCCATTTGTCGGAGCTCGGAAAAGAGGTGGCATCCTTGGGCTTTTCCCTTGACCAAGCCCAAGCTGAGCTTTACCATGTCAAGCTCGAACGAGACCGTCTACGGGAAAAGTGGAAGTTGATAGAGATTACCACTCGAACGATGTTATCCGAGCCACCCCAAGAGTCTGTCACCATCACTCACCTTACCCTTAGGTCTTATGCGGCTGTTTTAAGGGGTTATGTAACAAAGAAGTATTACTATGTTCATGTACATTATTTTTTTTGTATATAATAATGAATATAATTTCTAGTCATTTTTGATACATTGTAAATAGTTTTTAAAGTACAAATGCTGTTTTTAGTTATTATTTAATTAAGAAATCTATTTTATTAAATTAAGGGATTTTTGAATTAAATAATATTTTAATAATATAATAATAATATTATTAAATTAATTTTTATTAAATATAAATGATCTTATAATTTTATGAATGCAATTAAAATTTTTATTAAGGTTTGAAAGCCATTTCTGTCAAAACCCGTGAATTTTCGATAAATGTCAGTTTTTATTTTAAAAGTGAAAATTCACATTTTTAGAAAATTATTTAGATAAAATAAATGTTATTTTTGGAATCAGGACATCGAAATTATCCAACGGTGAATTTTTCATAATTTTCTGAGACAGTCAAATTTTTGGGTAAAAATTAAATACCTTTTAAATATATAATGTGTTTTATGACATCATAATGACCCAATGGTGATGTAATAAAGTACCATTATACTTAAGTTAGGAAAATATATGTTTTATCATTAAAATAATGAGGTTTTGGGTTTGTTTGACTTACTTTTCAAAGCATTAATGAACCCCTCAAGACATATTCAACACTTTGCCTTTTTAAATTAATTTCCATGGGAGTGTGACTCACCTCCACATAAGCAACCCTAATATTTTAATAAGTTCGGACCTTGGCATTGTAAAATATTGTTTTCCTCTTTCCTTTTCCAGAAACCATGGGCAAAAAACATGGGATGGTTTGTGGTTTTGGATTAGTTTAATATAAGGGGTCCCGAACCTAAATAATAAAGAATTCTCTCACCTTTCCTATATAAACCCACCAAAGCTCCCACTTCCTCCTCACTAAAATACTTTAGAGTTCATCCAACCTATGCCCTACTCTCTCTAGAATCCTCCCTAGGTGCCCCAAGCTCCCAATAAGCCTCTCTCAAGCCTCTCTCTAGCCTTTGGAAGCACACTTCCAAGTAAGGGTTTTTTCTTCCTTTCTCATTTTTGTCAATTTTCTTAAAGTTGTTTTGCCCTTTTAATTTCAATTATGAATGTTGGGGTATGGTTTCGCACCTCCCCCATACTGCCCTATTATTTTTTGAATGATGGGAGACCCCTTTCTCTCTCATTAAATGCCTCCCATGTACACCCTTTACTATGCCGAAATTCCGAAAGGAACTTCTCTCTCTTCTTTTACATTCAAGCAATACTTTTGTATCATGAATATAAATTCCTTTTCAATTGTTGGGACATGTATCTATATGACCTCCTTACTATAAATTACATGTAAATATGATGAGTAACCCCTTTATCTCTCATCAACCATTTTTATGAATTCTTATGTCACACCGTTACGCTGTTGAAATCGCACCGATTTTCTAAGCCAATGTCATTGTGTAGTGAATACCATGCACATTTCTCCATCAAGGGTATTCAAATTTATGCACATTTACTTATTGATTGTAAATATTCATGTATGAATTCCACATTCCTTTATCTTGGAATAAATTATTATGTTTTATGAATCCATGTTTTATGATCCATGTGGCACACTTATGCATGAAATGAAATGTTTAAGAAGGGTGCGCCCTTATAGCGCTCCAATGCATTGGATAAAGTATAGTATCATGATACGTCATGTGCAATGAGTGTTGACTCATGCTAATTCAAGTGCAACGAGGGTTTACTCATAATTCATGTGCAATGAGGGTTTACTCATGCTCCATGTGCAATGAGCCTTGGATCATACTAATTCAATGTTAAGTGTTGTTGCCACATTTCCATGTTATGATTATCATGCTTTATCATGCCTTTATGTTCATGTTTCTTTTATGCTCTATTGATATGCTTATTGTCTAACATGTATTGTACTCCTCATGTTATTCCATGTGTACTCCCTTACTGGGCTTTATAGCTCACCCTTTTCTTATTCATGTCCTCAGTTTATCCCATGCAATGCTAAGTACGTGGGAATGTAGTGGTCATGTAAAGGAAGTTTTCAATAAAGATGTTGTATTTCATATTTTAAGTTTTTATGTAATGATCCTAAGCCCCAAAGACACTAAACCTCTCGATCTTCTTTGTTGTATCAAGTGAAGCTTTATGTAATAAATCATGTTTAAGTTGTAATAAAAAGAAGGGTTGTCATAGTTGGTATCAGAGGATAGGTTTAGTTATTTTTGGGATTAGGAAAACCTATTAAAGACTTAGATACAAGACTAAGTATAATAAAAACATCCCTAAGTTTTGGTAAGTTCTGAGTAAGTGGTTTATCAGACAAATACATCCCTGTCTGGATACGATCAGGTAGAGGCGGCTCTGGCACAGATGTATCCTAGGGGTAAAACCCGAAAACACCGCTTTGAGCTAGACTAGAATGGGAACTGGTGCACGAAAACGGGCCATGCTACAATCTTGGTTACGACAATCCCGGGGGATATGTTTTGATAAATTTACAATCTTGGTATGAACCCTTATTAAGGGAAAAATGCCCCTAAGAATATATGTTAGAAAGTAGATCATGAGAAGCCTAGATTGAAGCCTATAGACTCACGAGTTAAGGAAATAAAAGTTTATTTTTTGAGTCATCAACTTTTGTCTTTGGATTACCCTTTATGTGTTACCCCTAACTTTCCTTTTATTCCAGCCAATGGCCAGTAATAGGAGGACTCAGGCTAACAACCGTTTTGAAGATCAGTGTGATGATTGTACTAATGAGATGCCCAATCCAATGGGAGCGGGAATCGAGAACTTTGCCCCGCTTCTCTCATAGCTAACTCAAGTTTTGAATAGAAACACGGGTCAAGAGGAACGTCCTAACCCCCCTCATAAGGAACAAGTCGCTATCGAGAGCTTCATAAGGCAAAGGCCTCCTACTTTTAGTGGATCATTCGATCCCATGATTGCTGAACAATGGATCAACTCCATTGAAAAGATCTTCTCCATCCTTGAATGTTCTGAACAAGAGAAGGTTCTCCTAGATGCTTATCGTATGGAGGGTGAAGCTGATCAATGGTGGACATTGATCAAAAATATGAAGCCTGAGGAGGAGATCAAGGCTTTGGAATGGAAGGAATTCCAGAAGATGTTTTTTGATAAATATTTTCCTCACACCCTTCGACTTAAGATGGAAAGGGACTTCCTTTCCCTCAAGCAAAAATATGGGGAATCTGTTGGAGCGTACAAGGAAAACTTCACAAGGCTTTCACGATACGCTTCCAGCTTTGTCGTTACCCCCGAATGCAAGGTTGACTGCTTCTTTGGTGGGATGAAGCCTAGCTTGCAGAAAGCATTAGCAATCCGTGACTTCGACAGCTATGAGGAAATTGTCCGATGTGCCCTCTAGGTTGAAATGGAGATCGGGGAATCACAGGGGTATCATGGGGACAAGAAGTGTAAGGTGAACTTCAATGCTGGTGGGCCGATGGATAAATCCAACGGTGCTAAGAAGTTCCAGCACCCCACTTGCCAAAAGTGTGGGAAGAAGCACCCTGGAAATTGCCTTAAGGGGACGAGAAAATGCTTCAGGTGTGGAAGAGAAGGGAACCTAGCTATTAACTGTCGGCATGAAGGACCCACGGCTATGACAGAGGAGAGGAACGCTCCGTTCGAACCTCAACGCATTGTTCAATGCTATAAATTCAAAGAACCGGGTCATTTTGCAAATCAGTTCCCTAATCCAAGGGTTATCAGAGGTAACCAACAACCTCCAAGACAACAAGGAAGAGATTTTTCCATCACTTCTGCCGAAGTGAACCCCGAAAACGAAGTGGTGATAGGTACGCTAGTTATTCATTCAAGAATAGCAAACACACTTTTTGATTCAGGTTCTACACATTCTTTTATATCTCGAAAGTTTAGTAGAACAATCCCAGCACCACCACAAATCATGGAAGTAAAGATGTTGGTGAGTATGGAAAATGGGGCAATCATTGCATCCCATGAATATAAGTCCTTCCATGCTATAATATGTGGACTGAATTTCCTAGAGAACCTCTTCATACTCCCTCTGGTGGAATTTGATGCAATTCTTGGCATGTATTGGATTTCCTTATATAGAGCCAACATAAATTGTCGGGAGAGGGAAATCACACTCCATATGAAGAATCGACCCCCGATTCTTTACAAGTGTCAGGAGGAAGATGAATCTCCTTTAGCCTCATCATCTCAAGCATGGATATTACTGCCCTATGAGCACGCGTATCTGGCTTAGATGATTGAGTCCAAGGAAGAAACCATCCTTGAAGAAATGCCTATTGTGAGGGAATTCGCGGAAGTGTTTCCCGAGGAGCTGCCTGGTCTTCCTCCTAGAAGAGATGTCGAGTTCTCAATTGAACTTATACCTAGGGCGTTACCAATATCCAAGAATCCATATAGAATGGATGTTGTTGAGCTTGAAGAGCTGAATAAACAACTATAGGAGAATATGGATAAAGGGTTTATACGCCCAAGTGCTTCGCCATGGGGTGCACCGGTCCTCTTCGTCAAGAAGAAGGATGGGTCAATGCGGCTTTGCATTGATTATCGTGAACTTAACAACATCACGATAAATAAAAAGTATCCTCTCTCAAGAATCAATGACTTGTTTGATCAGTTGCATGGAGCACAATACTTCTCCAAGGTGGATTTGTGGTCGGGATATTATCAAGTAAGGGTGAAGAAGGAAGATGTACCCAAGACTGATTTTCGTACAAGGTACGGGCACTATGAATTCATAGTAATGCCTTTCGGACTCACCAATGCTCCAGAAATAATCATAGACTTGATGAATAGAGTCTTTAGATATTACCTTGACAAATTTGTGGTAGTCTTTATAGATGATATTCTAATATACTCCAAAACCAAGGAGGATCATGAGGAGAATTTAAGAATTGTACTAGAGACTTTGCGCAAGGAGAAGCTCTATGCAAAGTACAACAAGTGTGAGTTCTGGTTGAAGGAGGTCTCATTCTTGGGCTATATCATCACAAGCAATGGGATATCTGTGGATCCCACCAAAACAGATGCAATTGAGGGATGGTCGAGGCCAACATCGGTAACCGATATCTGTAGCTTCTTGGGGTTAGCTGGATATTATCGACGATTTGTGAGGAATTTCTCACGATTGTCCAACCCTATTACCAAGCTAACTCAAAAGGGAGTAAAGTTTTCTTGGAGTGATGAATGCGAAGAAAGCTTCAAGGATTTGAAAAGGAGGCTTATCACTGCACCTGTGCTCACTTTACCCACAAGTGGGGAGATTTTTGTGGTATTCAGTGATGCTTCGAAGAAGGGATTAGGATGTGTGCTGATGCAGAATGATAAAGTGATATCCTATGCCTCAAGGCAGTTGAAAATCCATGAGCAAAACTATCCAACACATGATCTAGAGTTGGCAGCTGTGATTTTTTCCTTGAAAATATGGCGGCATTATCTCTATGGAGAGAAATGTGAGATATATACTGACCACAAGAGTCTTAAATATATATTCACATAGAAAGAGCTTAATATGCTCCAGAGAATATGGATAGAGCTCATCAAGGATTATGACTGTTCAATACATTACCACCCTGGGAAAGCGAACAAGGTGGCAGATGCCCTAAGTAGAAAGGATCCAACAATTCTATCAATGATGAGAATTGAGAAGGATCCAATATTCTTAGACTTGATGAAGATGGACGTGGGAATCATAAATAAGGGAACATCGTCAATCCTTTCACAAATTATTGCTCAAACATCTCTTTTGTAAAGGTTAAAGGATGCTCAAAAGGATGATGTGGGAATTCAAGGAAAAGTGGAAGTTATCAAAAAGGGAAAATCCTCGGAGTTTAATGTTAATGGGGAAGGAATTGTGCGGTTTGGGAAAAGACTATGTGTTCCATCAAGTCCGGAGCTGAAGAAGGAAATTTTGGATGATGCACATAGTTCAAATTTCTCTATTCACCCAGGGAGCACAAAGATGTATCAAGATCTCCGAGAAAACTTTTGGTGGGATAATATGAAGAAGGAGATCGCCGAATATATATCAAAGTGCCTGGTGTGTCAGCAAGTGAAGGTAGAGAGGCAGAAGTCTAAGGGGATGTTGCAACCATTGCCCATACCAGAATGGAAATGGGAAAACATCACCATGGACTTTGTCACCGGACTTCCAAGGACATCCAAATGCAACAATGCAATCTGGGTTGTTGTGGACCATCTTACAAAGACTGCACACTTCATTTCTATTCGGGAGGATTTCTATTTGGATCAACTGGCAGAGATATATATCAGGGAAGTGGTAAGGTTTCATGGAGTACCACTATCTATTGTGTCCGACCGAGATCCAAGATTCACCTCTAAGTTTTGGAAGATTCTTCAACATGCTCTGAATACTGAACTGAACTTTAGTACGACCTATCATCCTCAAACTGATGGCCAATCAGAGAGGACTATCCAAACACTTGAGGATATGTTGAGAGCATGCTCAATGGACTTTAAAGGAGGATGGGATCAACATCTTCCTCTGGTTGAGTTCTCTTATAATAACAGTTTCCACTCGAGCATCCAAATGGCACCATATGAAGCCCTTTATGGGAAAAGGTGCAGAACACCAACATGTTGGGATGAGGTCGGTGAACGTAAGCTGCTTGGACCCGAAATGGTCGAAGAAATGGTGGAGAAGGTGAAAACCATTCAGAAGCATATCAAGGCAGCCCAGAGTCGACAGAAGAGTTATGCAGATAATCATCGATGAGACCTTGAGTTTAAAGTTGGAGACATGGTGTTTTTACGCATATCTCCGTGGAAGAAGGTCATGAGGTTTGGAAAGAAAGGGAAGTTAAGTCCAAGGTACATCAGTCCCTTTGAGATTCTTGATCGTGTTGGGGATATGGCCTATCGACTAGCACTTCCACCTACTATGGCCAAGGTGCATGATGTCTTTCATGTATCCCTCTTAAGGAGCTACATACCGGTCCCTTCACATGTAATCTCTTTTGAGGTGGTACAATTGGAAGATGATCTTTCTTATGAGGAGCAACCAGGGAAGATCTTAGATCGTAGAGAAAAATTTCTACGAAATAAGACAATTCCCCTCATCAAGGTGTTGTGGAGAAACCACAAGTTTGAAGAAGAAACTTGGGAATCGGAGGATATGATGAAGGTGAGTTACCCACATCTGTTTTAGTGTGGGAACAGAAAAATTTTGAGGGTGAAATTTCTTAAGGGGGGAATATTGTAACGACCCAAAGTTTCATTAATGGAAAATCCCTATTGATCCAGTTAAATGTCTCTTTATAAAAAATGTTTTTATAAGATGTCAACTTATTTGGTTTTATGATAAGATTTGTGACCATTACTTTTATAGCCTTTGAACAGTGATCACATGATTAGTATAAATATAAGGCTTTAACAAACCCAATTTTACTCAGACAAAGGAAGCGATGGCCTCATCCAGTAGAATTGACCCATACGAAGCCCATTTGTCAGAGCTCGGAAAAGAGGTGGCATCCTTGGGCTTCGCCCTTGACCAAGACCAAGCTGAGCTTCACCATGTCAAGCTCGAATGGGACCATCTACGGGAAAAGTGGAAGTTGATAGAGATTACCACTCGAGCGATGTTATCTGAGCCACCCCAAGAGTCTGTCACCATCGCTCACCTTACCCTTAGGTCTTATGCGGCTATTTTAAGGGGTTATGTAACAAACAAGTAGTACTATGTTCATGTACATTTTTTTTTATATAATATTGAATATAATTTCTAGTCATTTTTGATACATTGTAAATAGTTTTTAAAGTACAAATGGTGTTTTTAGTTATTATTTAATTAAGAAATCTATTTTATTAAATTAAGGGATTTCTGAATTAAATAATATTTAAATAACATAATATTATTATTATTAAATTAATTTTTATTAAATATAAATTATCTTATAATTTTATGAATGCAATTAAATTTTTTATTAAGGTTTGAAAGCCATTTCTGTCAAAACCCGTGAATTTTCGATAAATGTCGGTTTTTATTTTAAATGTGAAAATTCAAATTTTTAGAAAATTATTTAGATAAAATAAATGTTATTTTTGTAATTAGGACGTCAAAATTATTCAACGGTGAATTTTTCATAATTTTCTGAGACAGTCAAATTTTTGGGTAAAAATTAAATACCTTTTAAATATATAATGTGTTTTATGACATCATAATGACCCAATGGTGATGTAATAAAGTACCATAATCCTTAAGTTCGGCTAATATATGTTTTATAATTAAAATAATTAGGTTTTGGGTTTGTTTGACTTACTTTTCAAAGAATTAATGAACCCCTCAAGACATATTCAACACTTTTCCTTTTTAAATTAATTTCCATGGGAGTGTGACTCACCTCCACATAAGAAAACCTAATATTTTAATAATTTCGGACCTTGGCCTTGTAAAATATTGTTCTCCTCTTTCCTTTTCCAGAAACCATGGGAAAAAACCATGGGATGGTTTGTGGTTTGGATTAGTTTAATATAAGGGGTCCCAAACCTAAATAATAAAGAATTCTCTCACCTTTCCTATATAAACCCACCCAAGATCCCACTTCCTCCTCACTAAAATCCTTTGGAGTTCATAAAACCTCTGCCCTACTCTCTCTATAATCCTCCCAAGGTGCCCCAAGCTCCCAAGAAGCCTCTCTCAAGCCTCTCTCTAGCCTTTGGAAGCGCACTTCCAAGTAAGGGTTTTTTCTTCCTTTCTCATTTTTGTCAATTTTCTTTAAGTTGTTTTGCCCTTTTAATTTCAATTATGAATGTTGGGGTATGGTTTAGAACCTCCCCCATACTTCCCTATTATTTTTTGAATTATGGGAGACCCCTTTATCTCTCATTAAATGCCTCCCATGTACACCCGTTACTATGCCGAAATTCCGAAAGGAACTTCTCTCTCTTCTTTTACATTCAAGCAATACTTTTGTATCATGAATCTAAATTACTTTTCAATTGTTGGGACATGTATCTATATGAACTCCTTACTTTCAATTACATGTAAATATGATGAAGAAACCCTTTCTCTCTCATCAACCATTTTTATGAATTCTTATGTCACGCCGTTACGCTGCTGAAATCGCACCGATTTTCTAAGCCAATGTCATTGTGTAGTGAATACCATGCCCATTTCTCCATCAAGGGTATTCAACTTTATGAAAATTTACTTATTGATTGTAAATATTCATGTATGAATTCCACATTCCTTTATCGTGGAATAAATGATTATGTTTTATGAATCCATGTTTTATGATCCATGTGGCACACTTATGCATGAAATGAAATGTTTAATAAGGGTGCGCCCTTATATCACTCCAATGCATTGGGTAAAGTATAGTATCATGAAACTTCATGTGCAATGAGTGTTGACTCATTCTAATTCAAGTGCAACGAGGGTTTAATCGTGATTCATGTGCAATGAGGGTTTACTCATGCTCCATGTGCAATGAGCCTTGGCTCATGCTAATTCAATGTTAAGTGTTGTTGCCACATTTCCATGTTATGATTATCATGCTTTATCATGACTTTATGTTCATGTTTCTTTTATGCTCTATTGATATGCCTATTTTCTAACATGTATTGTACTCCTCATGTTATTCCATGTGTACTCCCTTACTGGGCTTTATAGCTCACCCTTTTCTTATGCATGTCCTCAGGTTATCCCATGCAATGCTAAGTACGATGGAATGTAGTGGTCATGTAAAGGAAGTTTTAAATAAAGATGTTGTATTTCATGTTTTAAGTTTTTATGTAATGATCCTAAGACCCAAATACACTAAACCTATCGATCTTCTTTGTTGTATCAAGTGAAGATTTATGTAATAAATCATGTTTAAGTTGTAATAAAAAGCAGGGTTGTCATAAAAAGTACATCTGAAACTTTTCATTTCTTAGGAGATTCATTAGTTTATTGTTCATGCAAAAAGAAACACTCAGTAGCACTCTCCACTACTGAAGCTGAATATGTAAAAGTTGTAAGTTTTTGTGATCAAGTATTGTGGATGCCACAAACACTCATAGACTATGGTATGAGTTTTTATCAAAACATAGATATTGTGTTATAACACTAGTTCCATTTCATTAAGTAAAAACCCTTCACATCACTCTTGTGAAAAACACATAGATATTATGTATCACTTTCTTAGGTATCACACACTTAAAAGAGATATCATTCTTTAGTTTATCGGAACAGAAGATCAACTTGCTGATATTTTTACAAAATATTTACCCTCTAATATATTTGAATATATTAAACAAAATTTAGGAATGATTACCGTAAGGTAATCTTCCAAATTAACTTTTTGTTGAAACCTATCTCTTTACATTAAGAAACTCCTTTTCATAGGGTGAGTACATTTTCTTGATTAATCATTTTTTTGTAATCAATTTTTTTCATAATCAAAATTTTTCGTAATAAAATTTTTTCATAATCAAATTTTTTTTAATCAAAATTTTTTGTAATAAAATTGTTTGTAATAAAATTTTTTGTTTGTTAAATTTTCCTTCTATAAGAAAATTTTCTGAAATATAAAGTTCTTCAAGAATAATTTTCTTCATTACTGATAATTTTCCTAGAAATCCATAAGGTATGTTTCCTAAATTATTGTAATTGAATATTTTAATTATTGGTATTTTCATCTTGTTTTAAGAATTTTTTTTTCAGATTCAGTTTTCTTAAATCCAAATTTTTATCTTAAAAACCTCAAAAGATTGGAACCTACCCAAATCTTTTTTCAGCTTTTATCTCAACCGTCAGATCAGATCGTGCTTGTTTCAACTATTAGATCAATTCGAGAATATGAACTGTCTCTTAAACGCCTATTTAAAGTCCCCCTATCATTCATCCCACATTGGTTTTCAAGACTTTGCATGTCGAAACTCTACCTCTCTACATAAGAGTCATTCTGCATTTCTGGTGTTTCTTAACTCTAAATGTCTTTGGAAGTGTCTCCTCAGAAGAAAATGTCTTCAATCAAAGAAATTTCAGAATGAAAAATCTATAGAGAAAGGTTAATAGATCCTAAGTTCTTTATAAAGTATAATTCCATCATTACAAAAATATCATGTTTAATGGCTGTGAGAGTCTATGTGTAGCCAAACCGAAAGGACAAGATCTGGTTTATCCATAGCTACTTGTTGAGTTATATGAGTTTGTAAGTTTTTTCAATAAAGGTGGGAGAGATAAATTCTCATTAAAAAGTTATGGTAAAACCTATTATATTTCTTTCAATAAGGTAGCTAGTATCATTGGAATACCATATGAAAGAGAATCCATTTTCTGCACCCACAAAATACCAGATGAATCATGAAGTTTTTAGAAGAAGAAGGAATTAGAATTTCTTGGACTCAAAGGAGTCAAAACACCAAAGATAAACTATCTCTCAACAAACTTAAGGCTACTAGAATTATATGGGTTTAGGGTTTCCTAATTCTTAGAAAAGGGGATAAGGACAACTTGAAGAAGAGTGATATCTTCATTCTGGATTTCCTAGTGAACTTGAGGAAGATAAATTTAGTGGAGTATATCTTGATGAAGATGAAAAATATCAAAAATAGAACCCTCAAATCACAAATCATTATGTACCGAAAATCCTATCCATGATCATTGTATTATGACTAGAATTGTTCAAAATCCCCTGTAGTTCAAATCCCAGACCTTTAAAAGTCATGTTTCTCAGTGATGATACTTTGAGGAGGATGAAGGTTAGTTTCAATGAAAAATCCAAATAATTTTATGACTTATCTGAAAGTGAAATTTAATCCTTATCCAAGAAGATGAAAGTATAAGAGACTTCAAAGAAGGGTCAAAAGAAGAGAAAGATGAAGGAATCGATAGTCGTTGACAAACCTTTAATTCAGGAAACTCAATCAGCACACCCAAAGTCTAAGAAGCAAAAAACCTATCCCAATGAAGTTGTTTCAAAGTGGAGGGATGAGAAGAAGAAAAAGAAGGAAGGAGATCCTAGCTTTAACCTGAATCCTACTAAGTCAAAAGATTTGAAAATTATGGATACTGAGGAATTTTAAGGACAGGAAAAGAAAAATAAGCAAAGGAAGAAATTTTATGAGGATGAATTAGTTCAATATCTTCTCAAGGACACTGAGAAAACTTCTGAACAGATTCAGGTACCGAAATATGTTCTCAAACAACTAGTACCAGTAGAGAATCTGGGAAAGAAGATGGTAATTCCATAACCTGAAGAAGAAGAAATTGTCCAGGAAGAGGAAGATGAAGAAAAATAAGAGGAAGGAAGTGATGACACTGATGATATGATAATGTAAGTTGAATAATATCATGAGAAGAAAAGTCCTTTGAAAAAATTGTCAATCTAGACTTCTCATGATGAATCAACCGAAATTATTTCACAAGGAAAATAGAATGAATATCAGGAAGAGGTTAATAAGACTTCTGATGATGAGAGCAGTAATCATGACTTCATTTAACCAGATGATCTTAAGGAAAATCCTGAGAAGGAAAAAGTTGATGAAGATAGAATTGTTCAAGTATCAGATAGTGAAAATGAATCCAAAAAAGCTGCAGATACCATTTCTAGAGCTGGTAAAGGAAAAAAAGTGATAGTCGATACACCTCAGAAGGATGTGGTGGTTAAGAAGAATGATGCTCCTGGTTTATCCAAGAGGAAGGCTGCTAAGATTGAAAAATAATCTTCTCCTACAAGGGAATCGGATTCCGAATATTCTTCCTTGAGTCAGGAATTTGTGGTTCCGTCGCTAAAGAAGTTAGTAAACACAATTCCCCTGATTCCTAGTATTTATTTGAGGTACCAGTTGCTTCAAAATTCGTTTAATTAGAGGTCAGATTCCATAAGCATGCTCATAGAAAAATTCATAAAGCTTGAGGAAAATTTCTAATATTTCTTTATTGGTTATGATTCTCATAGAAGGCCTTGAAAGGAAATCAATAAGTGGTCCAAGAAGACGATTGAGGATCTGAGAATTCTTGATGACTTTCAATACTATGTGAAAGATGCTTTTGATAGAGAAGATAAAAGATTGAAGAAGCTTACAAAATGTTTTTATGAAAATTCAAACCTAGAACAAGAATCCTGGAAGCAGGAAGTAAAAGATCTAAATGGGAATCTCAATTATGTTTCCATGAATTTGAAGGGGGAAAGAGATCTCAGAATCGAGTTTGAAGAGAAGTTTAGTAAGAAAGAAGAGATTTTGAAGTCTCAGGAAAAAATCATAAAGTCTTAGGATGAAAAGATCAAAGCTCTGGATAAGAAAAATGAGGATCGGGAACAACTTCTCAAATGCTTTGAAGAAGATCATAAGGATATTAAGTAGCTGAAGACCATCATAAAGAAGTTCATGCCAAAGGGGAAAGATGGATGATTTTTTTCAAATCCAATCTTTTGTTGTATTTTCCTTGTATCAATTTTTTCAACCTTAATGAAAAACTCTTGTTGTGATTCATTTTCTTTGTTTTATGTAGTTATAATCTTTCAAGTACCATACTTTTTTTCCATTATCTTTATTTCTTTTTGAAAATCACAAAGGGGGAGAAAGGAATGATAAAAAGAATACTAAGTAAAGAATAGAATGCCCTAAGTAAGGTGGAGTCTATCTAAGGGGGAGTTTACTCAAAGAATATTTATATATGAAAGAAAAAGAACAATCTATTTAAGGAAGTCAAGAATATGATCCTTAGGGATTTAAAAACCTAAGGGGGAGTTGTTCATATTCACCATAATTCATAAGTAAAGGGAGATAAGTTTTTATTTTAGGTTCATAAAGAAAAATTCTTATTCCATGTATTATTTTTTGTAAGGATGTTTGTTATTTCCAAAAAGTGTGATATTGTTGAGTCAATAAGTTTTTCTTATGAATTTTTCATTCCTCCATGTTTTGAAAATCACAAACACTTTATCTTAATTAAAATTGTTTTTCCCGAAGGATTATTTTCATAAGGAAAATTTCCCTTCTCTAAGGAAATTTTTAACCTTACCTTTGTTTTCATTGTTTCATTTTATAATATCTATAAATCAAAATCATTTTATTACTAAGTGTAAAATTCATATTCTTATGTAAAACCTCTAAATCTTATAATTCCTTGGATATAGAGTGTTCTATTTTTAGACTCTGAATTATCTGAAATCCAGACTCTGAATTCTATGAAATTTAGATTCCAAATTCTCTGAAATTCAAATTCTAAATTCTCTGAAATTCAGACTATGAATTCTCTGAAATTCAGATTCCAAATTATCTGAAATTTAGACTCCAAATTATATGAAATTCAGATTCTGAATTCTTTGAAATTTAGATTCCGAATTCTATGAAATTGATATTCTGAATTCTATGAAATTTAGACTCTGAATTCTCTCAAAATTTAGACTCCAAATTCCTTAGAATTCAGACTCTGAATTCTTCAGAATTCAGACTCTGAAATTTCTCAGAATTCAGACTCTGAATTACTCAGAATTTAGACTCCAAATTTATTATAATTCAGACTCCAAATTCCTCATAATTCATACTCCAAATTCCATATAATTCAGTCTCCAAATTCCTCATAATTTAGACTTTGAATTCCTCAGAATTAGGACTTCGAATTTCTCATAATTCAGACTCCGAATTCATTGGAATTCTGACTCTAGCATCTATAGAATTTAGATTCTGAATTATTTGCAAAAAAAAATCCAAGTGTCCATGTATTATAAAGTCTAAATGTTTATTTATTTAGACTCTGAATTCTATTTTTCCTTAGAATCTGAAAAATATATTTGGTTAAGAAACTTCATTTTCCTAACACATGTTATTGTTATGAAACAATGTCGTGTAATCTTTTTCAAACTAACCTTTAGTTGGGTGAGATATGTATAGGTCCCTACGAGATTCAAGAAAAAATATGACCGTTGGAGGAGGGAGTTGACCATTGGAGTTGTGCCTATAAATATAATCTCATTTGAATGAGATCACAACTATTCCATCAATCTAGAGATTATATACTGTTGAAGTGATTTCTAGAGAGAGAGACTCTCATGCCTTGTGTGTACTGAACATCTTGTTCAGCTTGCTTCATGTGACTTCTATTGTTACTGAGTACAATCGAGGGATTCCAAGGATAGTAAGACATAGGTGATAACTACTTTAAAGTTCGAGGGCTTCCGAGGATAGGAAGAAAGAGGTGTTGACTACCTTAAAGACTGAGGGCTTGTAGGGATAGCGAGATATATTCTGATTTTCCTATCGAGGGCTTAACCTGGTGTGGGAAAGACATACTTTATTGAAAGTATAAATCAAGGGACCTTTATACAATGTTGTTGGAAACCCTACTCTTTATGTTAAAATATTTTCTACTTGTTACTTGTTTTGTTTCATGTTTATTTCCACTTCATTTTGATAAAGAAATAAAGTATAAATTTTTTATACTTTCTTGTATTTTTTCATAATATGATAAATAAGATTCTATATGCTTTGAGGTAGAATATTTCCTAAGTAAATTTTTCTTAAGTTTCATTTCTGGAACCATATTTCTAGAACGTAAGAATTTTTTTTTCATAGAACTATTTTAGGGTTTGTGAATTTACCTTGTTTAACTTTGTTAAACATAGTTTTCCTTAAGATTAAAAAATGAAAGTTTTTTTAACTTACAATTCACCCTCCTCTTGTAATTGATCATCTAAATTCATATTTTGATCCAACACAAAGATGGTTAATTACTATGAAAAGGGGACTAAGTCCAGTTCTCTATCTCACTAGAGATAAAAATTTCACAACAATTATATAACACTTACCTTGGATCATTAGTCCAAGAATTATATCATGCTTACCTAAGAGCATCAGTATATCTAGTCTTTTCTAATGCATCCATTAGAGGCATAGAGCCTCATTATTATTCCCTAAACCATGCATTATAGGGGTGGGGTTTAGAGCCTTAGTCCAACCCGACCCATGGGAGGAGGCTCGATCCTTTATCCTGCACTCTCAATCCATGTTCACATGATTTTTTACTTATTTACCACATATACCATTTCAAAACCATATTAAAACAATAAAATAACATTTAAAATTCAAAATTCACTAATACCTAAATCATTCTCCTTCTATAGCCCATGAACACATTACTATTTTAAAATCCTTTATAATTTTCCCAATAATATTATACCAAACACTCCCTAATTGCATGATATCAATTAGGCACAATTAACATCAATTTAATTTACAAATAATGTTAACCAACTAAACCCAATTCTTGTAATTTACTTTTATAAACCCATGTTAACATGTTAAACATAAAAATCTTAGGTTTAAACCCCTAAGTGCTACCAATTTAATATCTAACAACCCGAACCCAAGTTCATGAACATGACACACCCCAAGGGTAGCCTCAATCCCAACCCCGACATCCTCTTTACATCCCACAGGGATCATAAGGGTTTTAATTTTCATTTAATAAATCAATATATCATTTCTCACCAAGGTAACCCAAAAGCACAATAAGAAGAGACTAATAGAATAACCATTTATCACATCAAAATAATCAATCACATGAACAACATAATCATTGTCTACAAACAAGCAGGTTCAACAATGTGAAATCAACATCACATCAAAAATTCTAACATGGACTTCACTCATATCATAAAAATTTATAAATCAATTTCTAAAACAATATGAAATTCAACCACAATTCCAAATATAAGCATCAATGCTTCCAAGAACACCCACATGTGTCAAGGGAAACTCCATTTTCACTTTATAAAACCAAACACCCTTTTTAAAACAAGTAAACCCAAAAAACAAAAAAGGGATCCCACTTTAAAGACCCATTTGGCCTAAAGCCTAAGGATCAAATTCATTTCACAATGAAAACCCTCCTTGGAATTTTTATCAAACATTAAGAATGCATAAAACTCCATTTCAAAAACATGTTCCACCATATAATACAATTCAACCAATCTTTACAAAGAAAAAACTAAAGCCTTTAAAACATATCTAGGTCACCCCCACACAATGTATTTATTATTTTAAAATACAAAACATGTCCAAACGCCTTTATTCCATCACACTTTCCATAAAACAACACTTAAATCATTTTTATAGGTTCGAAAAAATCATTCATTTCATAAAAAATTTCAACCAACCATATGAAAAACCAAAAAAAGACTTAAGACATTTTCATTTCCATCAAATAACCTTTAAAGAAGCCAACGAGGAATTTCTACAAATATGTAAACCAACCACACATTTCAAATCACCATTTGAAATAAAACTGAAAACCCCTTTTTAAGTCATTTGAGTTCTACACCTAAATTTAAGACCAATTTCCCCTTAAAACCATACTTTAACTTAATCAGAACCAAAACCAGTTTAAAACCCATTTAAAACCCATAACCCACTTATCAAAACCATTTCAAAAGGGCACAAATTCATTTCATAAAATATTTTTATAACTAAACATTCCATTTAAAAACATGAACATGGATTGCACATGAAAAACCAACTATTCCAAGTACAAAACATATCAAAACTGTTTCAACACATCATAAGGATATTTATATATCTATACTTGCATAAAAACGAGATTTAAAAAGGAACAATCATATTAGAGTTCCAAAAGGGAAAAAAATTGTATAGTGACACCTACTTAAAAGAGAAGAGGATCAAGCCGGAACACTTCGGTACTTGAAGCTTTCATCAGTGACCACTCTAAGATTCTCCTCCCCCCACATATGAAACTTTTCATATACATAAGGACACCTAGACCCTATATAAATATTCTCATGGACATAAATATATACAAGGGGATCCTTACGTATACCTTATATGTATATACCCAGTTCCACTTACACCCATATGTATTTTCATATTACATGTAAGAAATCCTATCCATATATATATATTAACTATAATGGGTGAATATATATATAATAGGGAAACTGACATATATATATTCTTACCAATGCATACGTGGTAAGTCACCTTTGACTCTGGTGACTCAAAACCATCAAGGCAAGACCAACACACTTAAGAAAAACACCAAATACTCAGAAACTACAAAATCCCTAAATATAAATGGAGAAAAAACAAATAATGGAGGAAAACTACATCAAATCGATGGCGGGTGACCCAAAATGAACCAAACCACATCACATTCAGCAACGAATGATAAAATAAGAACAAGGCAGCCACGAGATAACCTTATCATGCCTTAACATTGGATAAGGAAACAAAAACTAGGTCAAAACCAAACCCTAGGGTTTGGATTATTCAAACAGGGAAATAGAGAGAGGGTAAATCGACCAAAATAGGTAGGAGGGAGGGAGAGAAGGGATTAGCTAGAAGAACTGACCAATAAACTGGAATAAATATGGTGGTATCACTTGAAGAAGTGAGGTCTAAGAGGAAGGGAGGTGCGTGGCTGGGGGGGGGGGGTCCTCATGCGATGGATAGGAAGGAGGGGGAAAAATAGAAAATAAAATATGGATAAAAAAATAAAAAAAATAAAATAAAAACCTAAACTTTAAATCACTGGGAAACTCAAACAGTTTTTCAATCCGTGTGCCAATCGTTCACTAACCACTACCTAGTCCAGGAACCCTTGCATGGTTACCTGTAGGCAGGTTCATGGTTGGGAAAAACATGCTAAAATCATACCACTAGTCACTATGAACTTATAAATCCCAACAAAAAACTTTTTGAATGGTTTAATAGACTGTGTGCAAGCCGTGCACCACACTACTAAGTCACCTGGGAATCTGTATAGATAATGAACATTTTCTACTTACCGTGTAGGCTAACCATGAAATAGAAAAAAATCCTCCAAAAAATTAAATTTTCAGACCTCCAACTATCAAATCTTAAACCCACTCTATAATAAGATAAAAAAATAAAAAAATAAAAACACTATGACAACTGAGGTATTAAAATATCCCCACCACGCCACTTTCTGTCCCTATAAAGTCATGATCAATGGAATAAAAAATAAAAATTAAAGTTCTAAAGAGAAACTAACCAAAAGTTACACTTGACACAACTTAAACTCAATGGAAATAATGAAAATAATTAAAATTATTTCTCTGATCAACTAATAAGAATCTATGTCTCCAAGTACTACTAGAATGAAAACCTCAAACAAGAAAGATTATTCAGCATGAGAACCTCTAACATGGTCTCCCCACCATTTATAGTTTCTCTAAAATGGTGGTACTAATAAGAACTTCCATAATACATATACTCAAAATAACTAAACATCCATGATAGACACATTATCATGAAAAAGTACTTACAATCCCAAGGATGAAAGAACAAAAAAAAATTAGCCTGAAAAAATGAAAAAAGATCTCACCTCAGGTCACAACACATGCGGTTAACCTAGGGTCCAAAACATATATCACACCCACATAGTGCATTAAAAAAGGTCAAAGTTAAATGCCAGCTCATATAACAAACTCAGCTAGTAGATCAAACACCCTAGTTACCCAATTGCGCACCCAAGGCCTATATCTTGTCTAAAGTAATGAGCACCTTAATGGATCAATGAGAAAATGGGAGAAACATCCATAAGATCTAAACAACCACAACCAAAGATCCAAAAGAGAGACCAAAACCACCAAAATAAAGGCTTCCAAAAACAACTCAACTCATCAAACTCAACCAAAATCAACAAGACATGACTTAACCTCTAATAAGGATAGTTTCACATCCACTAATCCACTCAAAGTCAGGGTAAGTACTGGATACGAAGAAACTATTTCGACTATTATATGGGATAGAAACAATGGAACTAGACATGGAACTCAACAATCCATGCCTCTTAACACAAACCAAAAAATTACCTCTAAATCAAGGAATCAAAACAAAACTTCAATCCATAACAAGGTACATAATAAAACTCAAAAGAGGTCACAAAATTTCACCAAAAGAACTTTTACTTTGAAAACACAATCTTCACCAATGAATTTTTAAAAATAACCCTCCACCAATGTATTTTCCAAAAAATAATCCATCCCACTTTGAAAACAAATAACCATAGTAAATCCCACACATTTCTCAAACAAGGAAACCCATATAAAATCCCATTCAAAATTCCATTTCATTTTGAAAACCAAGCACCCAAGGATACCCATTCAAAAATCACTTTCCTTTTGAAAAAACTATTTTACAAGTATGAAACCATTTTTATAAACCATTTTATAAAACTAATGAAATTCACTCTTCCTTATTTTCCACAAAGCCAATTTTGAAAATAAATGTATTCCTTTAAACCCATTTTTATTTATCAATCAAGGTTTTTCAAAACCAAGGTTACAAAAATACTATAAAACAATCCACATAATAATCACAAAACCCACCTCCCAAAACACTCCTTAATCTACCTCCAATGTGTGAAAACCACATCTAGAGAAATCCAAAATCACAAGGATTCCAAAAAAGGATAACTGGAGAAGGAATAGTGTTATGCATGCATTATCCCCATGATTGGGGGACCTCAAGACAACCCTAAAACACACACCATATAAGAGTAATACTTGATCGCATGGGAACTACATGGTTTCTCAAGCCATGCGTGCAAACCCCACATCCCAATTTCTCCTTCATTTCCACCCCAGTACCAAGAGTGATCCTAAATATCACTAAATTTATCAAAGGGGATAAAAACATCAATCACATAAAAACAATCAAAACATCCCAAAACAAACTTGAATCCATGATTCGAAACCCAAATTTCCCTAATAGCTTGAGGATCAGGACAAAAAAGAGCTATCTAGACTCTCCCTGCCCTTAACTCTGAAGCTCTGATTACGTTAGTCTCCATTCTACCCTAACATCCCTAAATAAAATGAGCTATACTAAACCTAGGTTCCATTGGAAACTTAGGCTCTAATAAAAATTTGTAATGAACCAGCCTGGGATTCCATCCTACTCGACACCCAACCTGATTCTCTACAAGGCTTAAAGGGAGTTTTCGATCCCTACGGGCTACCAACTAGCACTTGAGCATCACCATAAATCTTTTGGTAATTATTTTGACCAAAATAGAGTTTAGTGAAAACAAAAGATATAAACACAATAAAAAAAATAAATAAATAAGAAGGAAAAAGGTGATACAGAAAAAAACTAACTAAAAGAACCAACTACAATATAGTAATAATGGAAAACTAACCGACTCAAGATAAGACCCAAAAAATCTCCACCCAACTCTCCCCCACACTGGACACAAAGAAAAAAAGGAATTCAAATGATAACCTAGAAATATATAAGCATGATATAAAATCCCAGTAGGTCACCACAACCCGCCAAAACTATGTAATAGGTTTCCTATGGCTAAAAATCTATTCTAGTTTGAAAATAAATCTAGAAAATTGGATTTACATACATAATAATATTTAGGAAAAACAAATCAAATTCATAAAAAATTTCCAAAACATTTTCATTTTCTTTATAAAAACCAAACACATGAATTTTAAAACATATCCATGGGCCTAATCCTTATCATAAACCAAAAACACTATTATCATTTCTCAAAAAAATTCACTTTCTTTATTTAACTAAAATAATCACTTTAAAATATTTTCTTACAAGGGATAAATAAAAACCCAAGGCCACTTAGGCACAACATGCTCAAGTATCCAAAAAGGAATGGGAAATGGAGAAACCATCATCAATATATATTCAATGAACATAATGGTCATAGAATATCACAATACATCATGTCAAACTTGGCACTACCAAAATACATCAAGAAAATAAGCAATCCCAACCAAGCAGCAAACATCCCAAGGGATTAAAAATGCCATGCCCAGTCATCCAAACCTATAGGTCACAATTCATAAAACATAGAGCCTCTATTAAATGAATGAAAAGGTAAATAATAATAACCAAGGTTCCATTAGCTAAAAATATTCTCTTTATTCATTTTATTCACTATTTATATTTCATCACTTATACCATCTTCACCACTTAATTAATTTTCATCACATTTTCCATGGGTTAGGCATTTACATCATTTAAACAATAGCCAAAGCCGATAAATTACTATGAAAAAGGGAATAATTCTAGTTCCTATCTCACTAGGGATAATAATTTCACAATAATTATATCTTACTTACCTTAGAGCATCAATCCAGGTAGTCTATCACACTTAACTTGGAGCATCAGTCCTGGTAGTCTCATTCAATACATCCATTAGGGAGATAGAGCCTTAGTATGAATCTCTAACCCATGAATTCTAGGGGTGGGGTTTAGATAATCAGTCTAACCCAACCCATGGAAGGATCCTCACTCCTTTATTCCACACCACCAATCCATGTTCACATGATTATTTAACCATTTACCACACATACCATTTCACAAATATAATAAAACAATAACATAACATTCACAATTCATAATTCACCAATACATAAATCATTCTCATTACATAACCCATGAACACATAACCATTTTCAAATCCATTCTCATTAAACCATTGACATTATTTCTAACACTCCCTCATTCCATGATATCAATTAGGAATAATTAACATAAATTTCATTTACATACCATGTTAAACGAATAAAAAATATTCTCACAATTTCCTTTCATAAGCCCATGTTAACATGTTAAACATAAAAATCCTAGGTTTAACCACTTAAGTGACATTGATTTCATATTTTTCAACCCGAACCCAAGTTTATGAACACAAAACACCCCAAGGGCATCCTCAATCCCAACCCGAACATCCTCTTTGCATACCAAGAGGATCATGAGGGTTTCAATTGTAATTTAATAAATCAATATATCATTTATCACAAAGGGAAGCCAAAATTACAATAATAAGAGACCAATAATACAACCATTTGTCACATAACAAGCATAAATCACATGAACATCATACTCATCATCTAAAAATAAAAGGGTTTAATAAGGGGAAATCAACATCACATCACAAGTTACAACTAGGCCTTCACTTATATCATAAAAATTTAAAAATAACTTTCTAAAATAATATGAAATTCAACCACAATTCCAAAGGGAAGCATCAATTCTTCCAAGAACACCTACATATGTTAATGGAAACTCGATTTTCAATTTATAAAACCAAAAAAACTTTTTAAAACAATGAAACCTAGAAAAAAGAGAGCCCACTTTAAAAACCCATTTGGACTAAACCCTAAGGATAAAATTCATTTCACAATAAAAACCCTCCTTGTAATTTTTATCAAACATGAAGAATGTATAAAACCCCATTTCAAAACCATGTTCCACTACATAATGAAATTAACCTACTCTTTATAAAGGAAAAAGTAAAGACTTTAAAGCATATAAAGTTCACCCCAAATATTGGATTTATTCTTTATAAATATAAAACATGGAAAAGGCCTTTATTTCATCACACTTTCCATAAAATACCACTTAAAACATTTTTAGAGGTTAAAAAAAAATTAATTTCACAAAACATTTAAAGATACCCTATGAAAACCCAAAAAAAGACACAAAATTTTTTCATTTCCATAAAACTACCTTTAAATAATCCAACTAGTCATTTCCAAAAAGAGTTAAACCACCCACACGTTTCAAATCACCATTTGAAATAAAAATGAAAACCAATTTTTAAGTAATTTTAGGTCAACACCTAAATTTAAGACCAATTCCACCTTAAAACCTTAATTTCACTTAATAATAACCAAAAAAGATTTAAAAACCATTTAAAAACCATCACAAACTTCTCAAAAACTATTTCAAAAGGGCCCAAATTCATTTCATAAAAGATTAATATAACTAAACATGCCATTTCAAAACATGAACTTGGATTGCACATAAAAAACTAACTATTCTAATTACAGAACACATAAAAATGGTTTCACCACATATTAAGGATATTCATATATCTATAATTTCATAAAAAGGGGATTTAAGAAGGAATAATCATATTGGAATTATAAAAGGGAAACAAATTGTATTGTGAAACCTTCCTCAAAGAGAACAGAATCAAGTCGGAACACTTAGTCACTTAAATATTTCATCAGCAACCACTCGAGGCTTCTCCTTCCCACTCCCATACATATGAATCTTCACATATATATAAGGACACCTAGAAACTATGTACATATTCTCAAGTCCATGAATATGTACTAGGGGATCATTACATATAACTTTTATGTATATACCCATTTCCACTTACAACTATTTGAATTTTCATATTATATATAAGAAAAACTAGCCCCATATACATATATATATATATATTCACTTCCATGGGTGAATATATATATAACATGGGAACTTACATATATATATATTCTTAACAATGCATACAAGGTAAGTTTCCTTTGACTCTGGAAACTTGAAACCATCATAAAAAGGCCAACACACTTAAGTAAAAACACCAGACTCAAAAACTAAAAAAACCCCAAATATAAATATAGAAGAAACAAATAATGGAGGAAAACCTACCTCAAATCGATGGTGGGTGACCCAAAATGAACCAAAACGCACCTCCTTTGGAAATGGATTCCAGAATACAAACAAGGCCAACCTAAGAGAGACTTCACACACCCTAACACCAGATAAGGAAACAAAAATTAGGTTAAACCCTAACCCTAGGGTTTTGATTATCCAAATATAGTGATAGGGAGAGGGGAAATTGGCCAAAATAGGTATATGGGATGGAGAGAAGGTATTACCTCAAATAAACGAACAAAAAACGAGAAGAAATATGGCGGTATCACTGGAAGAAGAGAGGTATAAGAGGGAGGGAGGTGTTTGGATGAAGAGTAAGGGGGAGGGGAAGATCACACGATGCATAAGGAAGAAAGGGAGGAAAATATGAAAGAAAATAAGGAGAAAAAAATAAAAGAGAAAAAAGAAAATAAAAACCTAAACTTTAAATTCAGTATGCTGGACACTTCCTAGGATAGGAACCCTCACATGATTACCTGTAGACAGATGCACAATTGGGATAACTATGATCAAACCATGACACTCAACACTATCAAATTACATATCCTATCCACACACTTTCCACATGGTTTAATAGACCATGGTTAAGCTATACACCACACCACTAAATCACATGGGCACTCGTACAAACACCACACAGTTACTACTAACCGTGTAGGATAACCATGAAATAGTGAAAAAGCCTCCAAAAACTTAAATTTTCAGCCTTCCAACTATCAGAGCTCAAACACGCTCTATGAAAAGATAAAAAAATAAAAAAATAAAAACACTGTGACACCTAAGGTTTTACAAATTAGATATAGAATACCAGAAAAACCCAATCTTATGGAAGGCATGGGGTTTTTGTTACTAAAGTTGTGTGGTTTTAGAAAAATGAGAAAAGAAATAAAAAGTGAAAAAATAGGTACAAAGGGGTATAATTATACATAGAAATCCAAGCAGTGCACTTGATAAAAAAATTAAATTGAGAAAAAATTATTTAGAAGTTTCACTAATGGAGTCAAACATATTAAGTAGGTCAAGAGAAATGGATAACGTTAAATGGGTTTTTGGATATATATTTTATATAGAGTTTAAAGGGAAGAGTCTTATTACATGATGATTAAAGTTTGGAGGTGTAAAGTTATGAAGTATGCTGTTGAAAGAAAGTCCAAACACAAAAACTTCCAACAGAAAATAATCCAATGAAAAAATATCCTTTAGATAGAGGATGTTTGTAAATAGAATCAGTTGAAAATAATTTGATTAAGGGTGATTGAAAAAATTAGAGTTAGATAGATAATTTTTTGTAAATTCATCTAAAAAACAATTCATCCAAATAAAGGAAATTTTAGTTGTGAAGTTTTGTGATCTGAGAGAGAAGGATACATTGAATAAAAAATAATTGGATGAATATTTTTGATATCATCAGATAATATTTTCATATAATTTTGTTTCTTATGAAGTTTGAGCTGAGGGATAATACTATAAAAACATTTCACCAAGTGGAGGAGTTTTTCCTTGAAGATTATTTCGACAAACATTTCATAAGATGAAATTTTGTGATAAAGTCATTAGAAAAACATTTCATTCATATGAAGAAAAAGTGTAGAAGTTGAGTTTTTGTAAATGGGTGAAATGTTATAAAAATATCTGTAGACAAAAATTTTCTAGACTGAGTTTTTTGAGTTGATTTATATAACTTTGTAAATACAATAAGAATTATGATGTAGTACTGATCTTAATTTCTTATTATCATGTTGTGTTTAAGTAAGTTTTCTAAAGTTTCTTCACATCAAGTTTATGGAAATTTAAATAACAATAAAAATTATAGAGGATTCAATGAAGCTTCATGAATATTCTAGAATTATTAAGAAGCATCCAGAAAATTCAAAATGAGTGGAATATCCAAAATTAAAGTTTTAGTGAGAGAGAAAGTGAAATGTATTTCCCACATTTTCTACTTATAGAGCACCTATATAAAGGAGTGAATTATATAATGTACTTGTAATAGTTCACTAAAATAAATATGAAGTACTGAAGGAAATATGTCAAAAGAGAGTTCCCAATTAAAGTTCTATTTAATGTTGAAGAATAGTTCGGGATCAGATAAATGGATAGAATTTTAGTTTAGAGTTTTCAAACATAGATAATTAGATATAGTTTCCATATTGAGTTTTGAGGCATAGTTTTTTTAGTAATTGGATTGAATACAAACTTTTATCTTGTGCAGTTTATGTGAGGTGCAACAAACTGACTATACCAAATATATAAAAGCTCACATTGGAAGGAATTTATAGATAAAATAAGTCGGTCAAATTTTTGGATAAACCATTCATATATGAAGTTACAAATATTTATATTTTTATTTGGTTCAAGTTTGGTAATAAAAACATTGTAAACCGATGAGAGTCAATATAATCATACATATAGGGAGATACATGTCATCTAATGGGAGTTAGTTTAAAGTTGTATTCAATTATTTCTAATAGTGAATTTCCATGGAACCACAAGAGTGGCCATGGCGAGGATGCATGTTCTCACATTGTGGACGAAAATTATAAATCTTATGTTTCTTTTTTACTTTCTTATCTTTACATGCTTATGAAATTTTTATAAAATTCAATAAGGAAAATAACTATAACATATTTTAGTGCTTTAATTTTATTAAAATTGAAATTTGTAAAAATACAACCACTAATTCACCACCCTTTATCAATGGTTAAAGTATAATAAGGAACTTCAATTGGTATCATAGGAAAGTCCCCCTATAAAATCCTTATCATGGAAAATCCCAATTTAGTCAATAGAATAGTTATTCCTACCTTTTATGGAAAAAATTATCTTGGATAGAAAAACAGAATGATACACTATCTTCAATCACTTGTACTAGAGGTTTTATATAAAACAAAATTTGGGTTTTCACCCACTAAGAAAAATTCTCCCAGAACTTTTTCTAAAAATAGAAATATTGTGATTGATGGATAATCTATAAATTCTCTTCTTATGTCTCTATCAGAAAATGTTTTTATAAAGGTGATGGGTCTCAAAAAAACAAGGAAATTTGGGACAAGCTCAGAACTATCTTTGAGGGAAACAAAAAATTAAAGGAAGGAATGTTACAAATATGGAAAATCAAGTTCAAATATATAATAATTTGAGATGAAGAAAATATTGATGAATAATTCACCAGAGTTAATAATGTTTTGTGCAACATCAAAGGTTTTGGAGATATCTTAAAATATTCTAATATTTTCAAGAAACTTACAAGAAAATTCCTCGACTGTTTTGACTCTAACATATCAGATTTAGAAGATAGATAAGATTTATCACTTAATGAATTTCATAAATTTCTTGTTGATTATGAGATGATAAAATCAATAGTATTTAAAAATGATATCAAGTATTAAATGTAATTTTAAGCAATGAAAAAGTTGAAAATCCAAGATTATGATAAAACTAATCTTAGTTATTTGGAAGATAAAAAAGATAATGAAATGAATGATAATATCATGTACCTTATCTCTAAAAACCATTAGGTAGGTATATTAAAGTATAGAGGAAAACTTCCACTCAAATGTTTTGAGTATAGAGGTATTGGTAAATTTTCTATGAATTTACCCAAGAATAAAGTTGGTGAATATGAAGATCATTCTGAAGAAAAACCTTAGTGGAAGAAGTTTAAAAAATATTATAAGTAAGATAAGAAATACACTAGTGGTAAGAAATTTTTTTATAGAAATAGAAGAATAATGTTGAGTAAGAAGGTTGAATCAGCTTCTTCAGAAAAAAAATTCTTCAAAAGATAAAATTTTAGAAGGATTCATGACATTATTTTAAAATGTTGAGAAAAATAAATATTCCTTAAACAATGAAGAATAGGGAGTTGAAAAAATTTATAGAGAATATTCACTGAGATCATAACTAGTTTCATTTATTAATAAAAACACTAAACTCAATAAATAAATTAGACTGATGAAGAGAAAGAGTTGAAAGGATAACAAAGAAAATATTTCCTTAAACTAGAATATAAGTATATCTTATAGATTACAAACCTTAAAATAAAATTTGCTGAATAAGGAAAAATAGTTGAATATCATAGTATGAAACCTTTAGATAATGTAATAGAGGTTTTTAATACATAATCAAAATTTATTGAGGTTGAAAGTACCTTAAAAAATATGAAAGAGAATCTCAAAAAATCTTTACAGGTAAAAACTAAAAATTCTCAAGCTATTGAGAATTTTAATCCCATGAATCAGGTGAAATATTAAATCACTAAAAGTAAAAGTTTATTTTATTTTATTAACCTTGTAGGTGTTAAGAAGAATTTTGGGAAATATTGATTTGAAAAAGTAAGTGAAAAATATTCCACATCCTTGAAAGTTGAAAAAAACGTTCATAAGAAAGTTTCCCCACATTAGAAGGAAACAAAAACAGAAATATGTTATGAACCTCAGTAAGATACTTATATAGAAAGATAATATTTTTAAAAAAGAATGGTATTTAATGGATATTGTTGGTTTTTTGGTTTTTTGGACCCAAATAATACATTTTTTGGGACAAAATGAATCTTCCTAGAAGTTGGTATGAAATGAGAGGGAGAAACAATGAAAGAAAAGTAAGTAACTTTTCTAATATATAGGAAGTTGGAAAACCAATATATCATGATATTAGAAAATTTACAACAATTTTTTTTAAATTTTTTAGGATATGTGTGGAATCAATGATGAACCATGTCACTTTGTTTAATAATGTTTTAAAACTCTTTTAAGAAATACTTTTATAATAAAAGAGAAAGATATAGGAAAGTTGAAGAAAGATCCTTTGTTGTTGATACAACTTTAAAAGCAATAAAAATGAACAAACTATGGATTCTAGACATTATTTTTTCCTCACATATGATAGGTGACATAAAAAAATTGAAATATATTGAAAATCATGAAGGATCAGTTAAAAATTGGAATGATAGTTCTTTAAAAATCATAGGAATATGAAGAATATAAATTGAATATGAGAAACTAAAATATAAGTAAGTTTTATACGATGATGGTATAAAGAATAATTTATATAGTGTGATCTATATTTGTGATGATGGAAAATAAGTGATATTTATAAGTTATTCATGTATCATAATAAGTGTGGAGAATGATATAGTTGTAACAAGGGGGAGAAAGAACCAATTGAAATATATTTCATATATTAGAAAATTGTAACTACTATTATTTTAGTGTTAAAGATGAAAATATAATGTGGAATCATAGGCTTAGGAAGAAAAGTATGAAAAAACTCCCCGAAGTATATTCTATAAGAAACTTTCCAATTCTAAATAGAAAATAAGATAATGTTTGTATAATATGTCAGAAAGTAAAAATTATTGGTAAAAGTCAAAAGAAATTTGAAATCAAATCAAATACACCTCTTGAGATTATATGCTGAGATATTTGTGGGATGATGAGACATTAATAAATGAAAGGTTATTTTTTAATTTTTCACTTTTATTGATTATTTCACTCAGATGACCAACATTATGTTTATAAAGCATAAATTAGAGTATGTAGAAATGTTCGTATTTTTAAAAAGAGAAGTTGAGAGAGAAATAGGTGTTTATATAATGAAGTTGAGAACCAATTATGGAAAGAATTACACATGTAGTGATTTTAAATCATATAAAAAAAATATGGTATTAAACATCATTATAGTCCTCTATAAACCCCTTAACAAAATTGTAACGTCCCGGACCAGGGTTCCACGCAACGGGTGCCTCGAGCCCGGTTCGCCACATGACCTCAAGTGCATTTCCCCAAATGCCAGAGGCTGCCGACTAGCAGCGAGGGCCCATGTCTGATAGTGGGGAAACTATGCCCTCATTTGTCAAAGTGTAGCACAGCGGAATAAACATACAACAACAGCGGAAGCAGTAAACATACACAACTGAAAGAACTACAACAGTGGATATAACCAACAGTATATAAGTGATGATGCTACATGTTTCAAGTTCTAATAAAACAGCCAGAACATGTTATACACCAATACAATACATCAGAAAGCAGAGTACAACAAAGCAAAGCAAACAGCTGGCAGTGGCATCGCGAGCCTAGGCTCGGTCCCATGCCCTCATACTCCTCTGCAACAGTCAAGTACCTGTATAGGGACTCTTTCCCCTATCTACACCTACAGCAATATAATCTGTTTGGTCTGAAAAGCATGACCCAAATAGGGTGTGAGAAATATATCTCAGTGGGCACCCACCAAAGGCCCGTGCCCAACTGCGTGTAAGCATGCAACAACAGTGTGCAATAGTAAAATGCAATAAAGTAAGCAGTACTCAAAAGTAACTAACTTAACAATTAAATGGCCATTTTATTATTCGTTTAGTCCATTTAATTTAGTTTCACCTTGTGCTGAACAACACCAAGCCCTCAGGCCAACCAGTATCTTGCCCTCAGGCTAATATAGTGAACCACGCCCTCAGGCTTATACAGTCACGCCCTCAGGCTAATATAGTCATGCCCTCAGGCTAAACAGTCATGCCCTTAGGCTAATCACAACAACGCCCTCAGGCTAATACAATCACTCCCTCAGGCTAAACAGTCACGCCCTCAGGCTAATACAGTCACGCCCTCAGGCTAATATAGTCACGACCTCAGGCTAATCACAACAACGCCCTCAGGCTAATACAATCATGCCCTCAGGCTAAACAGGTAACCGGGACATTCCCAACATATCAAAAAGTAGTAAACAAGCAATTCCTCTCAAGGAAATTCTTACAATTACTACATTGAAGACACACCCTCGGGTATCCTGGCCAAACGGCTAAACAGCGAAACACACCCCCGGGGTGGTTCCGGATCCAAGCAACGATCCCAATCAGCATTTTATTATCAAAATTTAATCACCTATGAAATTATAGGAAGTAAATATAGCAACGGCCTCAGCCACACGACACCCCAACATGGGTTCGTGGCATGAAAACGCACAAAACACATGAGAGTTGGAAAATGAACACAAAGCCACCTTCCTTATACGCCAACGAATGCTATACCCGAATGCCGATTCCAGAAACTCCCATGAACGGCATAGATCTAACGAAGAACAAAACCCATTAAAACGTAAATAACTTACGTTAGGAGAATAATTGGAAAGAACGGTACTAGGAGGTGAGAGGACTTACCCGTGCGGTTCCAATGAAATCTTCCGAAGCCGAAACGGATTCCAGACGAACGCCCAGTGGATCTTCAAAGATCCAGCCTCCTCCCTTGGCTCCAAAATGGCTCAAACACCTCCTCTGCCAAATGAGGAGGCTACTTCCTGTTTTAAGCCCGAAAAAAAGTACACGGCGTGTACTTCAAAGTACACGGCGTGTACTCCTTTCATTAAACTGTTCATTTGGTGGCACCACCACACTGTTCATCTGCTGACAAGAGTACACGGCATGTAATCCCAAGTACACGGCGTGTACTGCCGCCCAGCTGGCGGCGACTCCACCGCCTTACTTTTTAACCTGCCGACTGACTACACGGCGTGTAAAGGACCACTACACGACGTGTAGTCGGTTCCTACACCCTTTGTCGTCGGCGAGGCTACACGCCCTGTGTATTTATCCCAACATGTACAAAAGTACATGGCATGTGGAAAAATACATGGCGTGTAGTTTCAAAATTTAGCATTCTTTTCCATTTTCCATATTTTCTCAAAAGCACTTAAGGAAAAGGAAAAAGAAGAAACCCGTACCTCAAAGATAAGAACTAGGTTCTGAAAAACTTCCCCCCTTATAGCAATTCGTCCCCGAATTTCCCTTTCCAGGGTGGCGAAGATAAAGCTCAGAACAGCTCTGGCCAATGAGCACGTACGTCAGCCTCCCGCTCCCAGGTCTCATCCTATACTCGGCCATGCTGCCATAGCACCCGTACGAGAGGAACTGACTGGCCTCGGAGAACCTTCGTGCTCCTGTCAACGATACGGATCGAATACTCCTCAAAGGACACATCATGCTGAAGCTCAACCTCCTCAGGCTGAAAGACGTGAGATGGGTCTGAATGATAGCGACGCAACTGAGACACGTGGAAGACGTCGTGCATGGATCAGTATCACTGCGATAACTAAAACCGATAGGCAACCAGCCCGACTTTCTCCAGAATCTCGAATGGTCCCACATACCTTGGTGAAAGCTTACCCTGTCTCCGGATCCGCTTGTGTCCCAGCCTTGGCGAAACACGCAAGAAAACCTGATCCCTGACAATGAACTCCAAAGGTCGTCTGCGGCAATCAGCATAAGACTTCTGACGAGACTGCGCGGTAGCCATCCACTTCTGAATCATCTGGACCTGCTTAGATGTCTCCTGCATGAGCTGTGGCCCCAGTAAAGCTACCTCACCTGCCTCTAACCAGCACAAAGGTGATCAACATGGCCTACCATATAAGGCCTCGTATGGTTCCATCTCAATAGTCGCTTGAAAGCTATTGTTATAGGCAAACTCGACTAAGGGTATATGCTTCTCCCAAGAGCCCCCAAAGTCTAGGATGCATGCACGCAGCATGTCCTCAAGCACCTGTATCGTCCGCTCTGACTGGCCATCTGTATGAGGGTGGTATGCTGTGCTCAGAAGCACTTGTGTACCCAGCGCCCTCTGAAAACTCTGCCAGAAATGAGATGTGAAGCGGGCGTCCCTATCTGAAACGATAGAACAAGGGATCCCATGAAGACGTACGATCTCTCGGATATACAACCTTCCGAGCTCGTCCACACCGAAGGTCCCCTTGATCGAAAAAAAAGTGAGCTACCTTCGTGAGTCTGTCCACAACAACCCACACGACGTCATTGACACGAGGTGACCTTGACAAACCCTTCATGAAATCCATCGCGACATAATCCCATTTCCACTCTGGAATGGGAAACTGCTGTAACAGCCCAGCTGGCCTCTGGTGCTCTGCCTTCACCTGCTGACAGGTGGAACACCTCGTAACAAAACCAGCTATCTCTCTCTTCATACCCGGCCACCAGTACTGACGTCTCAAGTCTCGGTACATCTTGGTAACCCTGGGATGAACTGCCCAAGCTGAAAAATGAAACTCCCGCATCAGCGCCTCACGTAGATCCCCTGGAACCCATACTCGTCCATGGAAACGAAAAACCTTGTCATCGCCTATCGTCCAACCGGGAGGAGGGTCCTCACTTGCCACCGATTCCCATAGAACTAGGCCTTCTGAATCAGATAGCTGCCTCATCCTCACTCTGTACAGGAGGGTATAAGTCACAGCTAACGAGGAATGATAAGCCTGCCCATGAATTTCATGCACCTCCAGATGCATCTCAGAGAACAAAGCCATAAGCTGCCACTCCCCACTGGCCTCTTGCACTGCCTGTATCTGAGTCTTCCTGCTCAGTGCATCAACTACTGCATTACCTTTATCAAGTGTATAGGCAAGCTCAAAATCGAAGGATTGCAGGTACTCAACCCACCTTCTCTGCCTCAGATTTAAGTCACGCTGAGTAAAGATATACTTGAGGCTTTTGTGGTCGGTGAAAACCACAAAATGCTCCCCCAATAGATAGTGCCTCCAACAGTGCAACACATGTACTACTGCAGCCAACTCGAGATCATGCGTCGGATAATTCCTCTCATGTGGCCTAAACTGCCGAGACCCATACGCAACGACTCGATCTCCCTGCATCAATACTGCTCCCATACCAATCCCTGATGCGTCACAGTAAACTGTATAGATCTTCCCCTGCTTTGGGAGTATCAGGATCGGTGCTGATGTCAACCTTCCCTTCAGGTCCTAAAAAGCTGCCTCGCAAGCTTCCAACCAAACAAACTTCACACCCTTCTTAGTCAGAGCTGTCAACAGTGCTACTAAGCGGGAGAAGTCCTGTATGAAGCGCCTGTAGTAACCAGCTAGCCCTAAGAAACTCCGTATCTCAAACATGTTCTTAGTATGATCCCAGGAAACTACTGCTCTCATCTTCTCTGGGTCTGCTGAAACTCCTACCTCTGAGATAATATAACCCAGGAAGTGAATCTGGTCCATCCAAAAGTGGCACTTTGAGAGCTTAGCATATAGCCGATGCTCTCTCAGTGTACTCAATACTATCTTGAGATGGGTGGCATGGTCGTGTCAAGTGCGTGAGTACACCTAGATGTCGTCCACGAATACTACCATGAAAGAATCAAGATACGGATGAAACACACGATTCATCAGATCCATAAAAATTGCTGGCGCGTTCGTGAGTCCGAACGACATAATCGTATAATCATATAGACCATAGCTACTCCTGAAATTTGTGAGAGGTATATCAGATGGTCTAACGCGCAGTTGATGATATCCAGATCTCAGGTCAATCTTTGAGAACACTCGTGCTCCATGAAGCTGATCAAACAGATCATCAATCCTCGGCAAGGGATATCGGTTCTTAACCGTCAACTGGTTCAGCTTCCGATAATCCACGAAAAGTCTAAGGGTACCGTCCGCCTTTTTCGCAAAAAGGACCGGAGAACCCCAAGGAGAAGTACTGGGTCGAATAAAGACCTTTTCCTGTAACTCCTCTAACTGCCTCTTGAGCTCCTGCAACTCAGGCATGGCCATCCTATAAGGAGGAATGGACACCGGTGCTGCTCCTGGAAAAATATAAATAGAGAAATCCACCTCACGCAACGGAGGTAGACCTGAAAAGTCATTCGGGAAGACATCCCTAAAATGATCAACAACTAGAGGGAAATCTGTCTGACAGGTCCCTTGGTCATCTAGATATAAGCTCGCAATCTGGGTTGTGACTCCACCTCAACCATGATGCTCTGGTTCGGCTCGACTCGCCTGAACATCCCACTCGCCCTTGTATAGAAACTCTTTGCCCTCTGGTGATGTGAAACGCACCTTGCGACGATAGCAATCTACAAAGGCTCGATAGAGAACCAACCAGTCCATCCCGAGAATGACGTCATAACTCGTCATCTCTAAGACATAGAGGTCCCAAAGTAAGTGACACCCGCCAAACTCAAGGGGTAACTCCTTGCACTGATGCACACAAGACGTTCTAGTTCCCAACGGAGTGTCTAACGTCATGATATCAGAAGAAGTAGAAACACAGAGCCCAAGGCTCTTCACCATGGGTACAGATATGAAACTATGTATAGCACCCATATCAAAAAGTACTGAAGATAAGACAGAAGCTACTAGAATAGTATCTTTGACTGTAGAAGGTCCGGGATCCTGCTCCTGCTGGGTCTATTGCACTACATATGCCTGCCCAGTGCCGCGGCCCTGCAACATAGCCTGGCTACCCTGAGCTGTCCCGTCCTGCTGCCTATGTGATCCTGGTGTCTAGCTACCACGACCACGACCACCATATCTGCCTGCACGCCCTGACGCATTCCAGTTCCCCGACTGGTAATAAGCCACTGGTCCTACTCCTGCACACAGAGTCTGTACAGAACCCCTCTCACTAGCCATCGGTGGATACACCCTAAAAAAGCGCTACAGGTGACCCATCTTGCCGCAAGCTCGGCACTCCACTGGGTCTCGTGGACACTGCAGCCTCTTGTGCCCCTCTCTGCCACACTGGTAGCACTTGATCGGGCCACCTGAAGAGACTGCCTGGCTGGTACTGCCATCCTGAGAGAAGTCCATCTGTCTCTTCCTCTTGCCAGTAGAAATAGTACCAGTAACTGGTGCCGAACCACCCTGGCCCACACCACCAGATTCTCGTAGGTTCCTCTCTGTAATCAATGCCTAGTTCATAATCGCGTGTACAGTAGGTAACCTGAAAACATTCACCAGCACTCAGATGTCATACCAAAGACCATCCTCAAAATGTATGGCTCTCAGCGTCTCATCACCCACCAGCACGGGTGAAAAGCGCTGAAGCTCCGTAAAACGAGCAGAATAGTCCATCACCGACATGGCGCCCTGCTACAGATTCATGAACTCTCGAGCTCTATCTTCCCTCAGCGTCTCCATAAAGAAGAAGTCATAGAAGACTGCCTGAAAATCTTCCCACGCCATGTCCCTGTGATTCTCTGACTGGGTGGTCACATCCCACCACCTCTTGGTGAAATCACGCAGCATGTAAGTCGCGAGCTTGACCCTCCGCCCTGGAGGCGTCTTCAGATGCTCGAAAATAGTCTGCACCGATTCTAGCCAAGACTCCACAGCCTGTGGTCCGCCATCCCCTGAAAACGTAGGAAGATGCTGTTGCTAGAAGATACGAGTCAGCTCAGCCATAGATGTAGCAGCCTGCAGTGCTCCCTGAAAGGTCTGCATAAACCGCATGAAACCTTCACGGAACTGCGCCTCCGCGCCTGTGTCCAGTATAACAGCTGGTTCCGCATCTGGATCTGCTAGAGGATCAACTGGTAGCCCATGGCCCACCACCTCCGGAGTATACTCGTTGCCGCTCTCCTGGAGAACAACACGCGGTCGTCTAGGCGGCATGACACTACAAGAGGAAGAAGGCATTCAAAATTTGCAAACAAGGCTACACGATGTGTACACGAACTACACGACATGTACTTGACTTCCCTTCCCCTGCCCAGGTCCTTCAACACGGCTAAGCCACATGGCTCCTGTTAAAAAAAGCTACACGGCATGTACTTAATCTACACGGCGTGTATGGTGTTATTTTCCAACTGCCCATGCCATTTGTGACACGGCCGACTACTCGGCTTACACTACACGGCGCGTTACACCCGCACACAGTGTGTACACCATCCCGTTTCCCAGTCACACGACTAAGTCCACACGGTCTGTCCTCGGAAAAGACTGCACGACGTTTCCTCCAAAGGTACACGGAGTGTTCAAGGAACGGTGACACCAGCTCGTGTTTGTTAGTTACACGGCCGAGTCCCCAGGTCTCACTACACGGCATGTCTATAACTGACACGGCGTGTTCTGTCAAAGAGTTCACCGACCCGTGTTGTTAGTTACACGGCCGGACTCCGGGTCACACTACACGACATGCATAAAAACTACACGGCGTGTTTTACCCAAGCCTTTCCCTACCCCATGTCGCCGCCCACACGGTTTGTGACACGGGAAGAGACTACACGGCGTGTACTCGGGGTACACGGCATGTACTCAAAAAGTTCATTTTTCTTCCCGAACAGAAGAACACACACGGTGTGTATGAGGTCCTACACAGCGTGTCTTCTGGGATTTCCGGACAGTATGCCTCGAAAACTTCCCTGGAACCTAGAAAACACTGAAGAACAACACCCAAGTGTCAAATTCCGACCCGTGGGGGCCCATACACCCCACGAATCAAAGTTTGAAATCTTATTTGTGTTATAACCAATAAACAGTCAATGATCCACCAAATTCCGGTCAATAGGGGCCCATAATCCCCAAAAAACCGAAGTTTGGCGTTCATTCTATAAACAAGCTCAAACAAACATACCATATCACAAGGCAGATATTTATCAAGCAGCTATCAGAACAACATGCTTTATTAGCACAAAAACTATCACAACAACATGAAAATTATAATACACCTACATGGCATGGAAATTATGCAAGGAATGTGATTTCTATCATGTGCCTATATGATGCATGAGACGGCATACCCTCATCTCATCGGGTTGCAACTAAAGAGAACTCATAGATAAATATAACAGCACAATACAAGTGCGTCACCCAACGGTGAAAACATATCAACTGTAAAATTGAAAAATCAAAAGAATTGAAAAATACGAGGCAGACTGGATTTTCCCTGTACACGGGTTAGCTACGCCCGAGCACAACTTATTACCAACTACCTTTCTTCCTATCCCTGACTACGTCTCCAAACAGTAAGTCAAAGAAAAGAAACCCCTCTGATACCACTTTGTAACATCCCGGACCCGGGTGCCACGCAATGGGTGCCCCGAGCCCGGTTCTCCACGTGACCTCAAGCGCATTTCCCCAAACGCCAGAGGCTGCCGACTAGCAGTGAAGGCCCAGGTCTGATAGTGGGGAAACTATGCCCTAATTTTTCAAAGTGTAGCGCAGTGGAATAAACATACAACAACAGCGGAAGCAGTAAACATACACAACTGAAAGAACTACAGTAGTGGATATAACCAATAGTATATAAGTGATGATGCTACATGTTTCAAGTTCTAAGAAAACAACCAGAACATGTTATACACCAATACAATACAGCAAAAAGCAGAGTACAACAAAGCAAAGCAAACAGCTGGCAGCGGCATCGCGAGCCTAGGCTCGGTCCCATGCCCTCCTACTCCTCTGCAACAATCAAGTACCTGTATACGGACTCTTTCCCCTATCTACACCTAAAACAACGTAATCTGATTGGGCCGAAAAGAGTGACCCAAATAGGGTGTGAGAAATATATCTCAGTAGGCACCCACCAAAGGCCCGTGCCCAACTGCGTGTAAGCATGCAACAACAGTGTGCAATAGTAAAATGCAATAAAGTAATCAGTACTCAAAAGTAACTAACTTAACAATTAAATTTCCATTTTATTATTTGTTTATTCCATTTAATTTTGTTTCACCTTGTGCTCAACAACACCAATCCCTCAGGCCAACCGGTATCTCGCCCTCAGGCTAATATAGTGAACCACGCCCTCAGGCTTATACAGTCATGCCCTCAGGCTAATACAGTCATGCCCTCAGGCTAAACAGTCACGCCCTCCGACTAATCACAACAATGCCCTCAGGATAATACAATCATGCCCTCAGGCTAAACAGTCACGCCCTCAGGCTAATACAGTCACGCCCTCAGGCTAATACAGTCATGCCCTCAAACTAATCACAACAACGCCCTCAGGCTAATACAATCACGTCCTCAAGCTAAACAGGTAACCAGGCCATGCCCAACATATCAAAAAGTAGTAAACAAGCAATTCCTCTCAAGGCAATTCTTACAATTACTACATTGATGGAATACCCTCGGGTATCATGGCCAAACGGCTAAATAGAGAAACACACCCCCGGGGTGGTTCCGGATCCAAGCAACAATCACAATCACCATTTTATTATCAAAATTTAATCACCTATGCAATTCTAGGCATTAAATGTAGCAATGGCCTCAGCCACACGACACCCCAACATGGGTTCGTGGCATGAAAACGCACAAAATGAACAACAGTTGGAAAATGAACACAAAGACACCTACCTTATACGCCAACGAACGCTATACCCGAACGCCGATTCCAGTAATGCCCACGAACGGCGTAGATCTGACGAAGAATAAAACCCATTCAAACATAAGTGACTTACGTTAGGAGAATAATTGGCAAGAATGGTACCAGGAGGGGAGAGGGCTTACCCGTGTGGTTCCAACGAAATCGTCCGAAGCTGAAACGGATTCCAGACGAACGCCCAGTGGATCTTCAAAGATCCAGCCTCTTCCCTTGGCTCCAAAATGGATCAAACGCCTCCTCTACCAAATGAGGAGGCTACTTCCTGTTTTAATCTCGAAAAACAAAGTACACGACATGTACTTAAAAGTACAGGGTGTGTACTCTATTCATTTAACTGTTCATTTGGCGGCATCGCCACACTGTTCATCTGCCGACAAGAGTACATGGCATTTACTCCCAAGTACACGGCGTGTACTGGCACCCAGCTGGCGGCAACTCCACCGCCTTACTTTTTAACCTGCCGACTGACTACACGGCGTGTAAAGGACCACTACACGACATGTAGTCGGTTCCTACACCCTTTTTCACCGGCGAGGCTACACGCCCTGTGTACTTATCCCAACACAGCCAAAAGTACACGGCGTGTGAAATAATACACGACGTGTAGTTTCAAAATTTAGCATTCTTTTCCATTTTCCATATTTTCTCAAAAACACTTAAGGAAAAGGAAAAAGAAGAAACCCGTACCTCAAAGATAAGAACCAGGTTCTTACAAAAATGGAGTGGTAAAAATATAAAAAATAGGTTTGGTGGAAATAAAAAGAAACATGCTGGATGAGTATAAAATTTCTAAGTTTTTATAGAGATGAGTTGTTAGTATTATTGTAAATGTAAAAAATATATGTTTGTTAAGGTTGTAATCCAATATTAATTCTTATGAGATGTATTATAACAAAAAACCTTTAGTAAATTGTTTCAAGGATTTTGGAAGTCCCTATTTACTAAAGATAAAAAATCCAGATCTTGGAGAATTTGATTTAAAAGATGAAGATGGAATTTTCATGGGATATTCACCCAATAGAAGAAGTTATAAATATAGGAATAAACAGTTACAAAAGTTGGTATATTCCTATTATGTTAATGTTATTAAAAATAAAACATCCTTAACAATTGTTGTTGATAATGTTGTGGAATATAAGTTAATGAATTCCAATGATAATTACAAAAGTTAAGTTGAAAGTGAGCCAAAATATATGACTCAAGATTCAAAACAATCATGTGGTGAGAAATATTAGAGAGGAAGAAAAACTCAAAATTTTTATAATATATATAAACAGGTTGAATATGAGAATATTATTAGAAATTATAAATCTATAGTTCAGACAGAAAGAAAGTTGAGATTGGAAAATCAAACATCACTTATCTCACAAGTTGAACCAAAATTAGTTTTAGAAGCAGTTGAAAATAAATAATAGGTAGGTTATATTAATGAAGAGTTAGATTATATTGTGAAAAATGACACATGAGAACTTGTTCTATGTCTAGTAGAAAATAATATTATTAGAAAAAAATTGGTTTACAAAAACACATAGAATGAACACATAGAAGTTTCAAGAAAAAATAATGAATTGTTTATAAAGTATATTAATAGGTGGAATGTATGTATTTTGAAGAAAATTTTCCCATATTGTAATATTAGATACTATAAAAAGGTTCTTAGAAGTGTTTGAACATCATTGTTACAAAGTTTATTAGCTAGATATAAATTCATCTTTCTTAAATGGTGAAATTGAGGAAAAATTTTATATTGACTAAACTTGTGGGTTATTACATGATAAAATGAAACTAATCCATGGAAGTTGAAGAAAGCCTTTTATAGGTTGAAATAATATCCATGATCAGGGTACTAAAAACATGATAATTTCTTGAAAAAGTTGAATTTTTTCTAATGGTAAAGTTGACGATAACTTATATGTGAAGGAGGTAAACTCAGATACCCTAATTTTTATTATTTATGTTGATGACATAATTTTTGTAGGGGATAGAGAAAATTCTTATAAATTGTTTATTAAATAAATTAATATTTTTTTGAAATGTTAATGCTTGTAGAATTAACCTTCTTTCTAGGTTTATAAGTTTAATAAAAATAGAGATACATTTTTCTATCTTAAGAAAAGTACACCAAGTAATTATTAAAAAAGTTTGGCATGGAAGATTATAAAGAAGTTTCTACACCTATTTATATTGGTGTAAATTTGAGTAAAGATGAGGATGGGAAAAGTGTAAATTATGAAGAATTCCAAAAATTGATAGGAAGTTTTCTTTATCTTATAGATTTAAGGATAGACATTGTGTATGCTATTACTTTCTATGCCAAATATTTGAGTGATCCAAAGGAATAAAATATTTTGGAATAAAAAATAATGTTAAGATATTAGAAAGGAACATCTTTTTATAGGATGTTGTATAAAATAAGTAGTGATATAAAATTTCATGGATATACTAATTATGACTGGTCTATAGATTGAAATGATAGAAAAATCCACTACTAAAGGAATATTTTTCTTCGTATAATTTTGTGTGGGTTGGAATAATAAGAAACATAGATCAAAAAAATTGAATATAGTGGAAGAAAAATATGTTTTACCCACCCATACTTGTACTAAAATTATTTTCATAAAATTAAAACTAAAATAATGGAAAGTGAAATTTTCTACAACATTGAATATTCTTTATGATAATCAAAGTGAAATTGATCATTAAAAAAAATCCTATGTAATATTCAAGATCAAAACAAATTTATATAAAATATCACTTAATAAAAGAGAAAGTTACTAGTGGAGATTTTATACTAGAATACATTTCTAAAAAGTATTAAATTACTGATGTTTTCACAAAATCTATGACAAAAAGGTATATTTGTGGAATTAAGGCTGAAACTTCATGTTCATCCCTTAATAAAGACTCTATAAAATCTGTAAGCCCCCCACCTTATTATGTATTATATTGAAAAGGGTATAATATGTATAAATTAATATTTAAAGGGGGAGATAAAGTGAATATATTTAAAAAATTAATTGGAAGTTGTGGTTATAATAAAATGTGGTAGAGAATAAAAAAGGGGATAGTGAAAAACTATGAGTTGAAAATTCATAAAAAAAGTGGAAAAAATAAAATTAAGTGGCATATTATCTTAACATGGATAAAAATTTTCTTATCACTTAGGTATTGAATTTTCTTAAGAAATATTACTTTATCTAGTAGTGTAGTGTCATGAACTTCTCTTGGAGAAAGTCCATGTTTTGGTAAAATTTTAGAAAAAGGGTGTTGTTATAAAAATGTGTTGTCAAAATGTGAGTGATGAAAAATTTTAGGTTGTGTAAGTTATTAATGAATGTTTTCAATAAATCCAAATGGGGAGATTTAATATCCTTTGTGATTTTTTTTCTATTTTTTTTATATTTTGAAAACTAACTAAAGTTAAAGAATAATTTTGTAAAGTAAGTGATAAAGAAGGTGTTGGGATTTTATTAAGAAACTTTGTTATTAAAGTTTGGTAATAATGTTTTATTATGAAGTTATTAGAGGAAGATGGAAGTTTGTTAAGAAATTTTGTTAAGAAACATTCAAACAAATTTTATATGATTCTATGCTGTTATTTCAATGTTTCTAACATCATAAAGAAGAAAATGATATAATATGAAGTTTATTTAAGGGAATAAAAGTGAAAATAAAGTTTTTTAATCCATACAAACTTTACTAGATATAAAAAATACCGATCACTGAATGATTTTTTTGAAAAAAGAGATGTTAGAAAGTATAAGTTTTCAAGTTTCTGAGTTTGTAAAAAGTGAGAATATAACTATCATTCATTGGATAAACTTTCTTAGGATAAATTTTGTTCATTTCCATAAAAAAATTAGATGTATAATATCATACAAACTATATTGGATATAAGGTGTGGAGTTTTTGTTGCTAAAGTTGCGTGGTTGTAGTAAAATGAGAAAATAAATAAAAAATGTAAAAAGAATTAAAAAGGTGGAGAAGACTATATAGAAATATGATTAGTTCACAAGAAAATTAAATTTGGTTGTGACAAAAGCCTTTAGAAGTTGAAAAAATACAGTCAACCATCATTAGTGGGTTAAGAGCAATATAAAAATGTAGATGAGTTTTTGGAGAGAAAATTTTTATGGGGTTTGAAGGATGGAGTATTAATAAAATCCAAGTGAAGTTTGGAATTTGGAATTTATAAATTATGATACTAAAAGAAAGTATAAAAAGACAAACATATAATGAAAAAACATCTAACAAACAAACATCCATCAGATATAGTATATTTGTGAAGATCATTAGTTGAAAAGAAGTTGAGGAAGGTTGATCAAACAAAGTATATTTTGACATATAATTTATCTTAAATTCATCTAAAAAATAAATCATCTATATGAAGGAAATTATAGTTGTGAAGTTTTGTGATCAGATAGAGAAGTCTCCATCGAATGAATAGGCATCAGATGAATATTGTCAATGTTATCAGATAACCCTTTTAGGGATTTTATTCTTATATAGTTTGAGTTAAGGAAGAATACTAGAAAAAAATTTCACCATATTAAGAAGTTTTTTCTTAAAGATTCATCATAAAAATATTCTATCAGATGAACTTTTTTTATAAAGTCATTAGACAAAACTTTCATCCAGATGAAGAAAAAGTAGAGAAGTGGAGTTTTTGTAAATATATGAAATTATCTTAAAAGTTTTTTGGATTTTTTTTAGGATAGATATTTTTTTAGATTCTTTTCATACCATTGTAAATCCAATAAGAATTATGATTTAGTGATGATATTCATTTTTTTCTATCATGACATGTTTAAGGAATTTTGATGAATTCTATTTACAAAAATTTAAAGAAAATTCAAAGAACATTTCAAATGATATAAAATTCAAAAAATATTCATTAATATTCTAGAAGTATTTAGAAGAATCTAGAAAATTGAAAATGATATGGAGATCCACAATTCAAGTTTCAGTGAGCTGGAAAGTGAAATGTGTTTCCACATTTTCTACTTCTATAGTACCTATATAAAGGGGTAAATAATAAAATTTTATTATAAATATTCACTGAAAAAAAGATAGAGCACTGAAGGATTTTTTTCATAAGTGTGTTTCTGACCAAACTTCTGTTTCATGTTGAAGAAGAGTTTCAGACAGAGTTTTCAATTATAGAATTAGAAAGAGTTTCAATTTATAGTTTCTAAATAGATATAATTAGAATAAATTTCCATGAAGAGTTTTGAGGCATAGTTTTTTGGTAATATAATGAAAAAAATTTGTTTTAGGTGTAGGTTATGTAAGGAACAATGAATATACTTTACTGGATATAGAAAAGGGAACACCTGACAGACTTTCTGGACATAAGAAACTATAATAAATTTTCTGAAAAACCTTTAGGAGTTTAAGTTAAAAAGTTTCATATTTTTGTTTTGGATTAATTTTTGTAATAAAAACAATATAAAATTATAATATTTAGTATAATCATACCTATAAAGATATATAAGAAGTCTAACAGGTGTTTTATTAATGTTTTATTCACTTCTCTCTAATATTGAATTTCTATAGACCCATGGGATTAAACATGGAAGGGATATTGGTTATCACACTGAGGAAAAACCTTGTAAATCATGTGTTCCTTATTTACATTATTATAATTTCATTATTGTGATGTTGTTATATATTTTTATAAGGAAAATGACTCTGACAATTTTTGGGGGTTAAATTTCATAAATATTTAAATTTTTAAAAAGAAAATCACTAATTCAACCCCCCATTATTAATGGTTCAATGATCCTAAGGAACTTCAAAATCAATAATAAATATAGAATCTGTTTTATCATAGCTATTTATGTTTATTATACAAGTGTGTAACTTTAGTCCCTATATTATCCTTAATGCTTTATAGTATAAGGATTAATTCTTAGAATATTATCTAGCTTCATTATTCTCCAATCACAACCATCTTCTCAACTTCTTCACCAATACATCATATATTGAAATCTAAATCCTCCATAAAACTTGTAATTCTACTAATAATATAAAATAATATGTTTACACTTCATGATCCAATATATCTAGTCAGTAGGGAGGTGATGAAAAATGAAATATGTCACTTCATGGAGGTGACAATCTCCACGTACGCACTAGCGACATTTTTATTTTTCAATGGATGTAAATGAGGTATATGATGGTTATTAAATAAACAAAATTTATTTAAATTATTCTAATTATACTGATTTCATAATATTAGTATGGTTATATAATATTTGGAGTAAGTTAAGGAATAAATAAACATTAAATAATCTGATGAAGACAATTACCACATCCTTAGTATCATCCTTTTAAATCACTCCTTAAGCCTTATTTGGTTTGTATTATAGTGAGAGAAGGAACTTTAGGTCATGGATAAGGGTGTTAGGGAGTGATTGTGGAAGATATTGGTTTATCTAAAGTTCTTAATGTGTATGTATATGTGAGGAGATAAGGGGACCTTTTATAAGTGAGAGGGGTGACACTTTTGTAAATAAATTTAAGATTACAATAATATAAATTAATTCTCAAGGTAAAGTGGAAACAAATAAGATCAATTTAAATTATATAATGATTTAGGTTTAAATACACAAATTTAATCAAATTAATGGTATGGTTTTGTGATATTTTTTGGCTTATTTCTTCACTTTAACCTCTTTAAACCCATTTTAGCCTTTATCATGGTGGAAAAATTTTACCATGGAAACTCATTTTTATGACCAAAAATAAAATTTAAATAATTAATAAATTTGAATATGGTAATTAAAAATATGAAAATAATATGAAAATATTAAATCTCTATAGGCGATAAAAATTAATTTTAATATAAATGCGTAAAACACAATGAAAACTAGTTTTTAGAAAAAATGTATTTGTAAGAAAAAGAATGAATTTATAAAAAAATAATATATAGACTTGATTATAATGAAATTTATTGGTTTTTTATTAATTTTTTTATATTAATTTTAAACTAATATAAAACTGAATGTTATAATTTAATTACTTAATTAAAGAAAATAAAAAAATAGTTTTTTATTAGAATAAAAAAATATTTAGGTTCTAAAATATCAAACATATATTTCAAAATTCAATATAATACTTTTAAATGGTTTATTTTACTCAAATATATATTTGGTCTAAATAAGGGGTTTTATAAAGTTTTAATAAATTCTTATATTATGATGATGTCATAAAAGTGACAGTATTTTTAAAAACTATATTTTTCACCATTCACCCACAAAATAACCATTTCATAAAAATAAAAAAATTATACTAACATAATTTTAACATGATTAATTTTAAAATTATATTAATTTCACCAAATCTAAATTCTAAAATTTATAAATTTAGCTCTTAAATGAAAATAAAAAATATAAATAAAATATAATTTTATAGAAAAAGGGCCTTTTAAACTTTAATTATTCTTAATATTATTTCATATCAATTAATAATTAAATAAATGTTAATATATTAGTTCATACATTAAAATATTATATATAATCATAATAATATTTTAAAAGTGATCAATTTATTAGGATTAAATACACAAAACTTAAAAAAATAGTTCTTTGATTTTTTAACATTAAATTGAATTAATTATTTATTCTCTAAAATAATAATTTTTAATTTATTAATATATTATTTTTTTCTATAGGTTTTATTATTCTTATAATATTATTAATAATTTTCATCTAATACATTGTAGGTTATTTTAGTTTAGTGTTACATGTGAAATAAGCTATTCAATAATATTTATTTAATGAGAAACATATATACCAAAATTGTGGTTTGTTACGACTCTCCCATTATGAAATAATTTTTTTAAGGAATAAATTTATGGTCCATATTTCCATGAAACAAGAATTGATGAAAGAAACACTCATCATAATGTGTGAAAAAATAGTAATCATTTTCATAGTATAACACAATGGCCGGCGAGAGCTGTCTCTCTTGATGAGCCAAGTTTTTGATCATTGACTATTCAGATCACTTTATTTATTTTTTGGTATTTTTTATTTCATGAAATCAAGGTAAAATGGGAGTTTGTAAAATTATTTAACAAATTAAAAAATAAACATTCATATAGATTTGAATAAAATGAATCTATAAATAAAATAGATTATCTCAGGAGAATTATCCCAAGTGAACCTCAATTGTCTCTTAGATAGTTTCATATCCACTCAGTGATAAAAATATATCATAGTGTGGTTATCCTATTATACCCTAGTTTTGAATAATAGTGTACCTAATAATTACCAAGTAAACTTCTCATCCACCTCTTTTTTGTTTAAAAATCTTAAGGGATCCTCAATTGAGAGAATCCTCTATCCTACCTTCTTGGAATGAAATATCACCCTTTCATCTTTTAACCATCAAGGCTATATATTATTCCCTAATGATAAAGTGAAGGGAGGAATAATGGTGTAGAAGAAGAATTTAAACCTAATAAAACCATAGTGATGACAAATTACCACCCTTCCCCACTACCAATTATCCTTAGAATAACCCAAAACAAATAAGAAACATTTAAATATGAATGATTAGTTACTTAGGTTCATTATTGGATTCCTCCAATGGGAGATCTATCAAGTTAATTATTAACCCTTAGGAATATTAGAGATATCATTGATGAATAATAATAAAATAATATATAATAGATATATAAATAGAGAACACTTTTATTAAAAATGCAGAATGAAATTTTAGATTATAAAACAACTATAGAAAACCTAAACTATAATATCAACCAACCATAAAGGATAGGGTTTTTCTATAACTATTATCGAACAAAAAAAAAAAAAATCTTCAACCTAGTATCTCATATATACATAAAATAGAGGTAAAATGATTTTAAATAATATAAATTAATTCCAGTAGACATCGACGTGCTTTGATAGGTTCATGAGGAAGGCTTTGTTTCTTAAAATACTAGATCAATGAGAAGTTTCCATGTGGGTAACATGTTTCTGTTTTTTTAGATTATAATTCCTTTAAATATTCCCATGATGTTGTATTATTCTTCTTCTTTAATTCCCCCATGAATTTAATACATATGGTTAATTAAGATATAAAAATATCTTAAGTAGATGAAACTGCATAAATGGATGCTATGGTGAAATAACTTTCTTCATGGTGTGAGGATCATATTTCTTCCATAATTAATAAATGAAATAGGGAATTTTATATGATGTTATTTTTATGATTTTATCTATTTAAACACACTTTATCCCCCTCAATGTGACTGTAGTTTCTATAGTATGATATTTTGTAAGATACTCTATACGTGTTTGGCTTGAGAATCTATCACGACATGGATTCATTTTTTATAGAATGGGGCTTTGGTTATTAAAATTTATAAAAGGAAATACCTACACGTATTCAATGATGAACCTTATATATTTTAGGCTTTTTATTGTTGGAAATATAAATGACTCCTATATATGAAGCTTTGCTAAATTTTTACCAAGTCCACAACCCTTATGTATTCTTTCTAGATAGATGTTACCATTATGTATTACAATTTTAAAATTGTAGAAAATTCCTTGATTCTCACATATCATGGAGGACATAGGTTTTAATTTTACATACCATCCATCATTACTTTTACATATCAATTCATCCTAGTTGAAACTCTCTCCAATGAAAAATAATGAATTTTATGTATCACTGCATCTACTGGATTACTTTTACATACTAGCCATGAGAACTCTATGTATCACTAGTTCACTCCTATATATCCTCATACATAACCAAATTTTTTATACATATATAAATAACTACTCTTACCTATTCCCAAAGTTTTAAAAATTATTAATTATAGTATTATAATGAACCTTATGCATTCCTTTACTAGCCCATACATAAATGTGACTTCTTTTACTTAAAAAATAAATAAAAACACATTTAACGTATGTATTTTAAATTAAATCCAAAAAATGAATAAAAATAATTACAAACAAATATTTAATCCATTTTCAAAATAAAGTCTAAAATACCCCAATAAACTAAAAATGATGCAATTTTCATTAAAATGATAAAATAGTGGGGATTGAACCATTTAATTACAAAATAAAGATACTAAATATATAAGCTCTATCGATGATGGATTTCCATCAATCTCATTAAATAGTTCAACTAGGAACTACCAAAATATATTATGATATGAAACATCAATACCGATTGTTTGGTATACGAATTTATATCATAGATTATGTATGGTAGTGCTTCAAATTCAAGTGAGTAAAGACAGAATATCAAATGACCTCAAGCATGATTCGATCTTTGGCCATTCCTACTTGGAAGTGGGATGAAACATCTATGAACTTCATAATTCGAATACCTTACAATAATCATGGAAAAAATGTTATCTGGTTAATTATTGGACATCTGATTAAATTATCCCATTTCCTTCAAATCAAGTACGTCATAAAGTTTTAAGAACTCTGAAATATGCAAGTGCATATGACAACGAAATTATACAAGTTACCTTCAATAATCATTTCTAATTAAGATCCCCAATTCACCACTGGATTCTGGTAGGTCTTATAAGAGTTTATAGGATTACGAGTGTATCTTAGAATTACATACCATCCATAAATGGATGGGAAAATAGAGAGTGATATTCAAATTTTAGATGATATACTCTATGCATGTGTATTGTATTCTAATAAATCATGGGATGCTAATTTATTATTTGTTAAATTATTATATAATAATAGATAAAAATACTTAATAATAATGGATCATTTTGAATCCTTATATGGTTATACTTTCTAGTCTCAATTTTATTGAACTAAGGATGGGGAAACTTCACTAGTAAGACTAAGAATAGTTCCATGGATGACAAAGATGTAACATCCCAAGTAAGTAATGAATAATAGATATTTTTATCTATGTCTATTGATGAATTAGATAGTGTTTTAGAGGCTTAAAATGAAAATAAATCCAATCTTAAGAATGGAATACACTAATATTTTTAAAAGATTGTTTTACTACCTTTTGATGGAAAACCCTTTTTAAATCTATCTTTTGACAATTTTATAAGCTATTTTTGTCAAAATAAACTTATTATTTATGATTGGGACATCAAAATTTACTTTGTGTGAATTTTTGGTATTTTTCCGATAAAGTTCATTTTTTAATGAATAGTGAAAAATGTTGTATTTTAATTCAAAACCTATTTTTAATCTTACTTATTTATATTATTAGATTATCTTTTGAATTGGTTTTGAAGTGAAATTAGAATATATTTTTACCATTTTATCCAATGGTGGTCATTGTAATCAATTTCACTTTGAAATTGGACTTAAACTAGTGTTAATCTTTTGATATTTATTGTTTCATAAAAACACGCTATTTGTCATAACAATGGGAATTAGTTAAAAAATTAATTAATTCAACTTACATGTTTTGAATTTTTTAAAATAGACATCATTTTTGAATTCGGAATATCAAATATAGCTTGGGGTGAAGTTTTGGTATCTTTCTGAAAAACTTCAATTTTTGATGAATAGTGAAACCACTAAATGGTAGTTAAAGAAACTGATTTTCCGTTTAAATGAAACTTTGCCACTTTTGTGATTTGATTTTAAAAAATCCGACATACATTGTTGTCATTAAGAAGTAAAATGTGGTTCAATGAGATTAAAATAATTTTTTTGGTGAATAGTAACTTTTAAGTTCTTAATCGCGATTAGTGGTAATTAGTGTAGTTTAAGGTAAAAATAATGTTTTAATAACATGAGATGAGCTTGACACATGTCCTACCCTCATTGGATGTCTCATTACTGACCAATAAAATCCATGGGTCAACTTGGGGACCCCATGGAGCCACTTTGGTTGGGAAATGACATAAATAACTTTTTATTTAATGTTAAAGTAAAAATGACACAAACAAGAGATGTTTTACTAAAACAATTTTTACATGGGGTTATACAAGTAAGATTTTTGACTATAAATATTAATTAGAAAGCTAAAAAGATTTAATACATCATTATATTTTTTTTATAATTTTTAGACATTAAAAAAATTAAATTATTTATGACATCATGATGATGCAACGATTGCCTCATTAATAAAGGATTTAAATAAAATGAAATGATAATGTAAAATCTATGAACTAAACATGTCCAAAACCTATTTTATGGGTGTATTTCTAACCCTTATCACCTTACCCTAGAATTATATCAATGTGGGACCTTTTGAATCCGAAAATCATTTTAAAATAATGTAACATTTCTTTACTTTCCAAGAGTGCCCCTCCTCTCCTCTTATAAAAGGCTCCCACCTCTACCTCCTTACCCACACTCCCAAAGCCTTTGGCTCCACCAAAACCTGACCATTTTGTCTCTCCACATCCCTCTATTACTCCTTGAAGCCTCAATTTGGGCAGCAGTCTTCCCAAGGAAGCCTTTGAGCTCAAACCAAAGGGAGTTACCCGATTTTAAGGTAATGTCTTCACTTGAGCCCTTTTGTTTTATTTTGCTTCTCCAACCCCCTAAACTCTTTTTATTCATTTCTTTTGTAAAAAATCAAGTATCTTCAATATACTATGATGTTGTTATAATAAGGATTCGATCTACAATTACACACACCTACATCTAATGGTTAAAGAACATACTGTTTCTGTGGATGGTGAATTTATGCCTCCCGAAATGATGATTGTTCAACATTCTTTTAACACCTTAAAAGGTGTCCATTAAGATGAAACTATATTTATATATGATATATAATATGTTTATGTTTTCCTTAAGCTTCTGTATTTTTCATTTTGGGCATACCTTTATGGTTTCCATTATGGGTAAACACGATATCTTCATTTAAGGAAGTGCGGACTACCGCCCCCTCAAAGTGATTTGATTCGTTAAATACCATATGTGGGACGTATAAAGGATGAAGTTATGATATTATATATGATATTATACTGGAATTATAATATACCTTTATATCATTACGATTCCATTCTATAAAATACGAAATAGAAATGAAAGTAGCGTTCATGCGTACGTACGACTTACCGTCTCCATGAACGGTGCATTTCATTTCTTACCTCCAAATGATTATGTAATATTATAAATGGATGTATATACTGGATATATATGACATATATGATATCTACATCATGAATTCCATTCTGGATATAATGGATACATGAACAACTTGTAATTATAAAGGGCTTATTTTTGACTCAAGTACCAATGATCGTTAAAATGACCGTTATTAACTTAAATAATTACATAGTGTTCATGACATGGAAATAAGTGATATAAAAGGAATAATGAACTTGAAAAAGGTTCTTAAACAAGTATAAATTAACTCAAGTTTATTATTCAGGAGATTAAAGAACGACCGAGTCAAGTCGGACCCGAGGTATGGGACTTCGTCTCAATCTCCTTTCATTGAGGCATATTTTGTTTTATACACAACCTTATTTTATATGGTGTATAAACCCCTTTGAATTTTAAGTTTATTCAAAAGGAATCTTTTTTATACTAAGCGTTTTACTAAACGAAAAAAGGGAATGTTTTTGTCGTACGTATGTAGTGACAATGACTTCTCCGCCACCGTGACCATTATTTGAGTTTCAGCTTCCTCTACAAGCCATACCTTTTTTTTAAAAAGAAAAATAAATACCATGTTTTAATTTTATTTTATTTTGGTATTGAAAATTGTTTTCATAATGTTTTTATATCAATGTGTTGTATTGATATCTTGTGATTGAAAGGTGGAAATGTTATGTTTTCTTTATGCATGTTTTATGTGATACGATTATGTTGATGTTATTGGGCATTATTATGAAGATGGGTGGTTCCGTGATAGACTAAGGGAGAGTGAGCCCGATATAGCTCTCCAATGAATTGGGTATCGCGAAGGAGTGAAATGTTAAGGTTTCTACGAAGAGATTTAGGGAATATACTGTGATGGGTATTCCAAACGTAACCAAGAGGGTTACTCCCTACGTAAGAATGTTATGAGTGCCTCAAGTTACCTTTATGTATTATGATTTCTATGATTTATTCATGATTTGACGAGGTATGTTAAAGTGCTTATGTTTTATGGGTAAAGTATGATTTCATTCTTATGTATATATGTACCCATGTTTCCTTTCCATATTTTTATATCCCTTACTGAGCTTTTTATGCTCATCCCAAGTTTTTTTGAAATGTTTTTCACAGGTCAAGGGAAAGGTACATGATATGATGATAGTGTCAAGGAAGTGTCAAGAAAGAATCCATGTTTTATTTTAAATATGTTTCCATTGATGGGAAAGAAGAATACTATCTTTATGTAACCACTTTGTTTATATGTGTAATGTAATGCAAGTTTTATGATCTAATTCTCTAAAAATCTAAACCCGAAAAGATCCTCAATGTGTAATCTTGTAATAACTCAAGATTAAGTAAGGTTTAAGGCTGGGGCCTTATAGTTGGTATCAGAGGTCAGTTTAGACAACTTTAGGAGTTAGAAAAGTGTAAAATTATAAGTTAATTTATGGTACGATTAAAATGATATAGCATTTAAAGATTACCATGTTGCTTCGCCTAAGATATTTCTGTGTTAAGAATGGTTTTTCATAGAGGAAATAGAACAGATTTTATGGGAAGGCATACAGAGGGAAATGACCTTTCAAATTAGTATCCTGAGATATTCAGAATCAGAACTAAACAGTTTGTTGCAGTGAGGGCTCAGTTGACTCAGGTGAAAAATTTTGGTAGTTTTCATTGATGATATTTTGGTGTTTTCTAAAAGTAAAGAGGAGAATGAAAGTCATTTAAGGGTTATCTTGCAAACCTTAAAATAAAAGAAACTATATGGAAAATTCAGCAAGTGTGAGTTTTGGTTACAACAAATTTCTTTCCTTGGTCACATTGTTTCAAAAGATGGCATAACTGTTGATCCTACCAAAAAAAAAGTTGTTGAAGAATGGCCAAGACCCACAAATGTAACCGAGATCCGTAGTTTTCTTGGTTTGGAAGGTTACTACCGAAGGTTTGTTGAAATGTTTTCACGGTTATCTAGTCCAATGACTAAGCTAACTCGGAAGGGTGTTAAGTTTATCTGGACAAAAGAATGTGATGATTGTTTTCAGGAGTTGAAAAGAAGATTGGTGAATGCTCCAGTTTTGGCACTTCCTTCCAGGAATGGTGAGTTTGTTATATACAGTGATGCTTCGTTGAAGGGACTTGGCTGTGTCCTTATGCAGAATGATCAGGTAATTGCTTATGATTCAATTCAATTGAAAACTCATGAGGTAAATTACCCTACACATGATTTGGAATTAGCTGCTGTTGTTTTTGCTTTAAAAATTTGGAGGCATCATTTGTATGGAGTAAAGTGTGAAATATATACTAATCACAAAAGTTTAAAGTATATATTCACTCAGAAATAGTTAAACATGAGACAAAGGAGATGGATGGAATTAATCAAGGATTATGATTGTACAATTCATTACCATCCGAGAAAAGCAAATAAAGTGGATAATGATTTGAGTCGAAAAAGTAATGCTTCATTAACAATGTTGCGTTTGGAATGTGATCCTTTGGTTAAGTATTTGATGAACTTTGGCATAGAAGTTGTTGGTGCAAGATGTTCTTCTGTTTTGTTTCAGGTATCAGTGAAATCTTCTCTATTAGACAGAATCAAGAAAGAACAGAAGTAAGACAGTGAGTTGTAGAAAAAGGTAGAGCTGGTTCAGAAAGGTTAAAGCAGAGCAATAGTTACCGAAAGGGATGCTTCAGCCTTTACCAGTACCAAAATGGAAATGGGAGAATATATCCATGGACTTTGTTGTGGGATTACCGAATACATCTCGAGGTAATAATGCAATCTGGGTTATTGTTGGTCACTTGACTAAATCTTCTCATTTCCTTCCTATTCGAGATACTTTCTATCTAGATCAACTTTCTCGATTGTACAGTAAATAGATCGTCTGGTTACATGGAGTTCCTCTCTCCATTGTTTCCGACCGTGATCCCAGGTTCACTTATAACTTTTGGAAAGGCCTTCAGAAGTCGTTGGGTACTGAATTTAATTTTAGTTCAGCTTTTCATCCTCAATCAGATGGGCAGTCAGAATGAACAATTCAGACCTTGGAGGATATGCTACGAGTTTGTTCAATGGATTATTAGGGGAGTTGGGACCAACATCTTTCTTTGGTTGAGTTTTCTTATAATAACAGTTTTCATTCCAGTATACAGATGGAACCATTTGAGGCATTATATGAGAAGCGGTGTCAAACTCTAGCATTTTGGGATGAAGTGGGTGAAAGGAAGCTGATGGGACCAGAATTGGTAGAAGAGATGGTAGAAAAAGTTCAATTGATTCAGAAACACATGAGAACAGCTCAGAGCAGGCAGAAGAGTTATGCGGATAACCGGAGGAAGGATCTATCTTTCAAGGTAGGTGATCATGTTTTTTTAAGGTTTCTCCATGGAAAAGTGTGATGAGATTTGGTAAGAAAGGAAAGCTGAGTCCAAGGTTCATTGGACCATATGAAATTCTAGAGAGATTTGGATCAGTTGCATACAGAGTGGCTTTACCACCGAGTTTATCTCAGGTATACAATGTTTTTCATGTTTCGATGCTGAGAAAGTACATGCCAGATCCATATCATGTTTTGAGTCTAGAGGTAGTTCAGCTGGAAGAGAACCTATCTTATGAGGAACAACCGGTCCAGATTCTTGACCATAGGGAGCAAGTGTTACGGAATAAGGTGATTAATCAGATAAAGGTTTTGTGGAAAAACCACATGATGGAAGAGGCAACATGGGAATCTGAAAATGCAATGAGGGATAAGTACCCCCATTTATTCGATAAGTAAATAAATTGCGGGGAAGCAATTTTCTAAAGGGGGGAAGGATGTAACATCCCAAGTAATTAATGAATAATAGATATTTTTATCTATGTCTATTAATGAATTAGATAGTGTTTTAGAGGCTTAAAATGAAAATAAATCCAATCTTAAGCATGGAATACACTAATATTTTTAAAAGATTGTTTTACTGCCTTTTGATGGAAAACCCTTTTTAAATCTATATTTTGACAATTTTATAAGCTATGTTTGTCAAAATAAACATATTATTTATGATTGGGACATCAAAATTTACTTTGTGTGAATTTTTGGTATTTTTCCGATAAAGTTCATTTTTTAATGAATAGTGAAAAATGTTGTATTTTAATTCAAAAAATATTTTTAATCTAATTTATTTATATGATTAGATTATCTTTTGAATTGGTTTTGAAGTGAAATTAGAATATATTTTTACCATTTTATCTAATGGTGGTCATTGGAATCAATTTCACTTTGAAATTGGACTTAAATTAGTGTTAATCTTTTGATACTTAATGTTTCATAAAAACACGCTATTTGTCATAACAGCGGGAATTAGTTATTAAATTAATTAATGCAACTTAAATGTTTTGAATTTTGTAAAATATACATCATTTTTGAATTCAGAATATCAAATACAGCTTATGGTGAAGTTTTGGTATCTTTCTGAAAAACTTCAATTTTTGATGAATAGTGAAACCACTAAGTGGTAGTTAAAGAAACCGATTTTTCATTTAAATGAAACTTTTCCACTTCTGTGATTTGACTTTCAAAAATCCGACTTACATGGTTGTCATTAAGAAGTAAAATGTGGTTCAATTAGATTAAAATAATTTTTTTGGTGAATAGTAACTTTTAAGTTCTTAATCGCGATTAGTGGTAATTAGTGTAGTTTAAGGTACAAATAATGTTTTAATAATATGAGATGAGTTTGAAACATGTCCTACCCTCATTGGATGTGTCATGGCCGACCAAGAAAATTCATGGGTCAACTTGGGGACCCCATGGAGCCACTTTGGTTGGGCAATGACATAAATAACTTTTTATTTAATGTTAAAGTAAAAATGACACAAACAAGAGATGTTTTACTAAAACAATTTTTACATGGCGTTATAAAAGTCAGATTTTTGACTATAAATATTAATTAGAAATATAAAAAGATTTACTACATCATGATATTTTTTTTATAATTTTTGGACATTAAATAAATTAAATTATTTATGACATCATGATGATGCAACGATTACCTCATTAATAAAGGATTTAAATAAAATGAAATGATAATGTAAAATATATGAACTACACATGTAAAAAACCTATTTTATGGGTGGATTTCGAACCCCTATCACCTTACCCTAGAATTATATCAATGTGAGACCTTTTGAATTAAAAAATCATTTTAAAATAATGTAACATTTCTTTACTTTCCAAGAGTGCCCCTCCTCTCCTCTTATAAAAGGCCCCCACCTCTACCTCCTTATCCACACTCCCAAAGCCTTTGGCTCGGCCAACTCCTGCCCATTTTGTCTCTCCACATCCCTATCTTACTCCTTGAAGCCTCAATTTGGGTAGAAGTCTTCCCAAGGAATCCTTTGAGCTCAAACCGAAGGGAGTTACCCGATTTTAAGGTAATGTCTTCACTTGAGTCCTTTTGTTTTATTTTGCTTCTCCAACCCCCTAAACTCTTTTTATTCATTTATTTTGTAACAAATACAGTATATTCAATATACTAGGATGTTTTTATAAGAAGGATTCGATCTAGACTTACACACACCTAAATATAATGGTTAAAGAACATACTGTTTCCGTGGATGGTAAATTTATGCCTCCCGAAACGATGATTGTTCAACATTCTTTTAACACCTTCAAAGGTGACCATTAAGATGACACTATATTTATATATGATATATAATATGTTTATGTTTTCCTTAAGCTTATGTATTTTTCATTTTGAGCATACCTTTATGGTTTCCATTATGGGTAAACACGATATCTTCATTTAAGGAAGTGCGGACTACCGCCCCCTCAAAGTGATTTGATTCGTTAAATACCATATGTGGGACGTATAAAGGATGGAGATATGATATTATATATGATATTATACTGGAATTATAATATACCTTTATATCATTACGATTCCATTCTATAAAATACGAAATAGAAATGAAAGTAGCGTTCATGCGTACGTACGACTTACCGTCTCCATGAACGATGCATTTCATTTCTTACCTCCAAATGATTATGTAATATTATAAATGCATGTATATACTGGATATATATGAAATATATGATATATACATCATGAATACCATTCTGGATATAATGGATACATGAACAACTTGTAATTATAAAGGGCTTATTTTTGACTCAAGTACCAATGATCGTTAAAACGACCGTTATTAACTTAAATAATTACATAGTGTTCATGACATGACAATAAGTGATATAAAAGGAATAATGAACTTGAAAAAGGTTCTTAAACAAGTAGAAATTAACTCAAGTTTATTATTCAGGAGATTAAAGAACGACCGAGTCAAGTCGGACCCGAGGTATGGGACTTCGTCTCAATCTCCTTTCATTGAGGCATATTTTGTTTTATACACAACCTTCTTTTATATGGTGTATAAACCCCTTTGTCTTTTACGTTTATTCAAAAGGAATCTTTTTTATAAGAAGCGTTTTACTAAATGACAAAAGGGAATGTTTTTGTCGTACGTATGTGGCGACAACGACTTCTCCACCACCGTGACCATTATTTGAGTTTCGGCTTCCTCTACAAGCCATACCTTTTTTTTAAAAAAGAAAAATAAATACCATGTTTTACTTTTCTTTTATTTTGGTATTGAAAGTTGTTTTCATAATGTTTTTATATCAATGTGTTGTATTGATATCTTGTGATTGAAAGGTGGAAATGTTATGTTTCCTTTATGCATGTTTTATGTGATACGATTATGTTGAGGTTCTTGGGCATTATTATGAAGACGGGTGGTTCCGTGATAGACTAAGGGCAGGTGAGCCCAATATAGCTCTCCAATGCATTGGGTAACACGAAGGAGTGAAACGTTAAGGTTTCTCTAAAGAGATTTAGGGAATATACTGTGATGGGTATTCCAAATGTAACCAAGAGGGTTACTCCCTACGTAAGAATGTTATGAATGCCTCAAGTTACCTTTATGTCTTATGATTTCTATGATTTATTCATGATTTGATGAGGTATGTTAAAGTGCTTATGTTTTATGGGTAAAGTATGATTTCATTCTTATGTATATATGTACCCATGTTTCCTTTCCATATTTTTATCTCCCTTACTGAGCTTTTTATGCTCATCCCAAGTTTTTTTGAAATGTTTTTCACAGGTCAAGGGAAAGGTACATGATATGATGATAGTTTTAAGAAAGTGTCAAGAAAGAATACATGTTTTATTTTAAATATGTTTCCATTGATGGGAAAGAAGAATACTATCTTTATGTAACCACTTTGTTTATATGTGGAATGTAATGAAAGTTTTATGATCTAATTCCCTAAAACTCTAAACCCGAAAAGATCCTCAATGTGTAATCTTGTAATAACTCAAGATTAAGTAAGGTTTAAGTCTAGAGCCTTATAAAAGAAGATTAATCTTATTAAAAAGTGACTAGTGGTAGATCAAAGTGTCTAGAAATCATATACAATAATCATAATAGGTGACTATAATTTTTTATTGGTGATCATGTATTTTTTAAAGTATCACCTTGATTGGGTTACCAATGATTGGGAAGATAAGGGAAGTTTACTCTAAGGTATGTAACAAGTTTTAAAATTTTTAAAAGGATTGTAAAGGCTTTATATTGATTAGAATTACCTCCTTAGAGGGTGTAAATTTATAATGTCTTTCACATATCCTAGTTAAGTAAATACTACCCCAATCTCTATTACATTCTGAGTTTGGAATAACAAGAATTAGAACCATATTCTCTAATGGTAGAATAACTAGTTTTAACCCTCAATTCTTTGAATAAAGTGCTGTAAGGAAAATAAATTCCTATAGTTCTCATTTTGGGGAATCCCAAGAGTGACTCTCATGAGAAATGGGAGTGGGAATAACATATGAAGGAATAAAAGTCACATCTATTCCAAAACCAATAATCTTCATATATACCCTTTAGAGGTATAAAGTGATATAATGGGGAGAATAATGAAACCCAAGAATTCAATTTTTGGTAACTATTTCATTATTAATTATTTATCTTTTTTTTTGTTTTTTAGTCAAAAATTGAAAATTTAAATAATTTTTATAGACTACAATATTGGGGTGCGTGAGTACCCTAATTTTCATGTGTATTATATTTATTCACACCTTTAATTATAGAAAGTTACATAGTCTTTGTGCATGGTCTTCTTGGATATGAATAGAGATCCTTCATTTCTTTAAAATATGACTTTAAGTGAAAGACACCCTCATTTTCCCCATTCCTTCCATAAATCTCAAAAAAATATTCTATGAACTAACTCCTTTGTATCCTAATACTCTTGGATTTATCTTTAGTGTTTCATCATAAAAACCCTTTGATTCCATAAAGTAGCTATAATCACCTTTCCTAATTACCTTCTTACCATTATTTACACTCATTTTCCCTCTTATCTTTCTGAAGACCTAGGGATTTTGTTTTCATGAAATTAAATTGGGGGTTTTATAGCATTCTCTTGCATCTAAATGGTTCTCTATATCTATTCCATTAGAAAAAGCAATGTTTGATAATTGAATTTTCATTTTTTATTAAGTGGTTCTATTTTATTATATTTATTCCATGAACCAAGTACGTGATTTATTATTTTAAATAATATTATAAATTTTAAAAAAATATATTCTATGACCTAAAATAATATATATTATATCTTTGATGATTCTTCTATTTTGTTGGTAATTTAGTTTGTGAAGGGACTACATAGTATGTGAAAAGTAGTTTTTTGTTAATTGATGCCCACAATGTATTTTTAGAAATGATAAGTGCAGGTTTTTTGATTATTTTAATGGAGGTATCATTATGGGATGGTTTAATATGATATATAAATAATTATTACAGTTGTTTTGTAAATAATTTTCATATATAAAGCGGTTATTTGTAGATTGAGAGTACTTATGACATTTTTTACCCCCTTTACCTAATTATTATATTATGTTATGAATTTTATATTTATGGATTGGTTATTATAATGGGTTATATATAGTGTTAAAGGGATGATTTTATGTATTAAACTTAGATCATTAAAATTTTATTAACCATGAAAATTATCATTGGAAACCTTCGATACTAGGAGGGAGTTTAGTGATAAGGATAATTATAGGTAAAATTATACACTACCTATCCTTTCCACAATTTTATATTATACATATTCTATGATGGAAAAATTTAGGCTCTTGGTTTGGAAAGTTATTTTTGGTATTTTCATGAGTTTAGATTACACGATGACTAATAACACCAACATTAGTTTAATATTATTCTATGGATAATGGAATATGTGTAGATGGGTTTAGTTTTGATACTATGAACCTATATTAACATGTACTATTCCCATTGGTATATTCTTATTATGATCTTATACTAAATTTACTATTATTTTTTCCATTAAAAAATATTTACATATATGTTTTTGACTCACTTGTGATTTTTTTTATAAAATAAAAAATGGTACTTTATTATTTATGGTTTAAAATAGAATTAATCAATCTATTTGAGAAATGTTTTACATATATAATGTTTTGGAATCCTATTGGTAATGTTTTTATCACACCCTATATAGAAATTATGTGTGTATATAGATTTGGTTGTATCTAATATAGGTAAATGTAACACATCACAATGAGATTATAGATACATGATATTTTTTTTTTCAGATTATAGGAGGTACCAAGTAATGGATGCACACTTATCTTGAGAAGATGTGAAACATGGAAACATTTCTGGATATTCACTTTTGATATTTTATATTGATCCTTATGTACTTAGATATATCTGTTTCCCACCCTTTTATGTCCTCATTTTTTGTTCTACTTTTATTTCACATATTTATCAGTTAGATGTTGAACATTTTTTTATTGATTATGATTCATGATAATTTATTTCATTATATTGATCAATGTTGAGTTGATACTTTTTATTTATGACATGTTTGGATGTAACAACATTTTAAAATAGTTTATCATGAGAGCAATGATTCTCCATAGCATGAAAAGGTTATAAAAGGTTCATGGATCAGACCAATTATTTATTTACAATATATCCAGAAAATTCATTCAAAAATTGAGTATGGTTAATGTACCAACACTATTTACCAACCCATGGAAATCAGGAACATTATTTAGTCCATATAATATACCAACCCAGGTGTCAGGATAGGATATCCCATGTTGGTTTTTTATATGAGAGATCCATGGAAAGACAAATTTACTTATATACCTTCCAATAACACCATGTTCCATAATTGAACTTAAATTATTGGATATGGAATCTTAAGCAATGATTAAAATAGGGCGATAAAAGGGGTCTCCTAATCTTAATCTTATCTATGATTTGAAAAAAATCAAACTATTTTCCTATAATAGAGATAGATAACCATGGAGAAGAATAACATTTGAAAAAAAGATCAAAAAAATATTATGTAAAGATAAACCAATAAATAAATTAAATAATTACCCCACTCAATAAGATCATAATATTTTTCAATTTATATTTTAAAAATGGAATTACCTATAATATTTTTATAATTAAAGTTAACCAATATCTCTTTTATAAGAACATTGGTCCTTAAATACTCATTCACTTGAGAAAAAATGATTTTCATTTGGGATCATCTTATTAATGTTGATGGAAATACTTTCATTTAAAATCATATAATTTTTTTATGGATAATTATATATGATAATTGGATAAAGGTTTTAGAAATTATAAGGGTGATTTTGTTTTTGAAGGAAGGAAAAAGATAGTATAGAAACAAATGTTTGTAAAAGGCCATGTTTGAAGAAGTACTGCACTACCATTAGCACACCTATTTTAATAATATCCCAATCAACCAAATAGAATAAATCTATAAATCCACCCACCTATAGTTCACCATTAACTCTATGTTTTTTAATTATATCATAAAATTATTATTTATAAGGAAACTCCCTAATTGATTAATTATGAAAGTTGTTAATAATATTTGGTATTATGTTAATTAATTCCCCCAATACTGTCTTATTCCCTTGTATATAAGATCTATTACTTTCCATTTGAATTAATAAAGAGAAAAACTTAACTACATAATGACATATAATACCCATGAATTTAGTGAAAAATACATTGTGAAACTAAATATTTAGAATTCTAACTATTTTTGTTTCTTGAATACTGATAAGAAAATATGTGGCATTTCTTTCCCCTTCCTCAAGTAACAAAACTCATGATTTCCTCTTATTTTTGTTTCTGTATCCATAAAGAAAAATGATAAATTTTATTATTAATCGATAATTAAGAAGTATATTCTTCATTATAGTTGACTATAAGTCTATATATTAAATATTTGATGTCACTGTCTAAATTTAAAATATTAACAAACGGTGAGAATTTACTTTTAGACTAATATCACATATTTTCCCCTAATAATATTAATATAATATTGAAATACTTACCAATGAGGGTCTCACATTTAACACTACCAATAATTTTAAAAAATATTTAGAAATTATAGCACTTTAATACAATTATTATTAAAATAAAACCACTTAATTAATTGATGCTGTAGTCTAAACTAAACAATGATAGGTGATTGTTATGGAAAATGATGAGGCTAAATTTATACTATCAACATTCTATATAAAAAATGATCAAGTATAACCAAAGTGGGTTTTTTCTCTAACTGTTATACCATGGGAAGTTATCCTTATTTAACCCAATATTTAGGAGTTAGTTATTAGAAATAAATAATGAAGTTATTAATCACTCTATTAGAGAAGTAAAAACCACTAAATTTCTTTATTTCATCTCTAATGGTGTTGAATCCACATCCAATAATCCAAAGAGGAAATTTTGAATCAAACCTTGAAAACCCATCACATATCTCTTTCCACTCAATAATATTATATTATTTATATAATAAAATAAATAAAATACTGTATTTTCAAGAGAAAGTTTCATGTTGATATATTGAGATGAACTACCCAAAATATCCACATCTATATTGCTATTTAAGAACACCCAAATGTGTTTTTTATCAATCCAATCATGAATGTAGTTAGTAAATAGTTTTTTATTTGTAATACCACTAATACTAGATAAGATATATTTATGATAAATTATGAAAAAAATTCAAGACTTTGATAAATAGATTATTTTCTTAAATATTATCAATTATAATTGGAACCAAATCCATCATCATATCATATTTTAAAAAATTAAGGTGATATATATTCTCTAATACCACTATTATTACAAAGGCCTTCATTATTTTAGAAAAAACCTATATATTGTCTATAGTTATAAGAAGTGGAATGAGTATATACCCTATTTTCTACTTTATTAAAATCATATTCCTTATCAGATACATTTTCATTCAAATATTTTCTAGGAATACCTTTCTAAATAGGTGGTTCATTAGTCCATTTAACAGAAACTTTGAACAATAGAGAATCTCCAAGGATAAGATCTTATTTCCTCCTTTGGATATCTAAAATTTTAATCCAATATTTCTTTATATTTTAATTCTTATCCATTATCTTATAACTTATCTTTTTAGTTTTTTTAATATCATTCATTTTTAAGACATTATAGCCTTTAAATTATAAAAATAATTTTAACTCTTAATATTATTATTGAGTAAAAGGAACATTATCATTTAATATGATATTAAGATGATATATAGTTCATATAGAGGTATATTTTCCATGTTAATATCCTCTAATGATTATATTTTAACATCAAAATTATTTTTGAGTATCCATAACATCTTCTCCACTATAGTATTGATATCAAAATTTTCACCATTTTCTTTAATAATGCTTGTTATCATGTTAACCCATATGAGAAATCCATTTATAAATTATTCCTCCCACATTAGAACATCCCAAAACTATATTAAATAAATCTATAACTTTTCTTATTTAACATTATTATCTCCATAATATATTATATATGAATTAATACACATTTATTTATCTAGTTTTTATCCCATTATTTTTGATAAATCCTTCTCTAGAAGAGAAAAGAATAGTTTATTTTGAGTTTATCTATCAACCTTTATGTTCATGTGATCATTTTGAGAGTATGAAACATATCATTTTAGAAAATTAAAATAAGTGTAAAAAATACCAAAGACATCAAGAAAAAGATATAGTAGAGAGGAAACCACTTGTTATTTCCATATATGAAATATATTTTTAATCAAATATAATAATTCATTTGTTATTTATTGAGTTATAATACTCCATGCAAAAAATAAATAAATAGAAATAATAAAAAGGTGAATAAATATGGATATTATAAGGATAACCTAGAGATTTTATACCAATTTAAGAGTATATATATCAATTAGGACTGCCAAGAGGGGGAAATCATTGTCTTAACACCTTTTTAAGATTTTAATTTTTTACTTTAATAAAAAAGAGTGTTTCCTTCTTCATCAATGAAAGAAAATAGATAATTTTTATCCTCTCATGTGTATCAATTTATTATAATAAAGAGAAACAATATCACTAATCATGATATAATATTTTTATAATGTTCCTCAATAAATGTGATAGAGGATAGTCCTTGGTGTGAATTAGGAAATGTATCAATCAAAATTGTTTGTTTATTTTTTATCAAGAATAAAAAACAATACAGGTAAGAGGATTTTATTAAAATAACCTTTAAAAAGTGCCTCTTACACTATAATTTAGCCTCTTATATAGTTGTAATTTTAAGAATAAAATTTCAAAATAAATTATAATATAAATGAATAATACTTTCCATTTTAACAAAAAATTTTATCTTTTTCAAGATAATGAAAAATCAATATCTTCTAGAGAGAATACCATTCCTCAAAAAATGTTCCTCATTATTTTCAATCAAGTTTATAACACATATGTAAACATCCTTATTATAATTTATATCTCCCATTCATCATATTATATCCTCAACATTCAATAGATACAAAAAAAAACAATATGTAATATTTCAAATTCTTTCTTACAATTTTCTATTCCACATTTTCCATGAAATCATATTTTTCAATGTCATTTTGAAAGATAAATAAGATTCACATTGTTTTGAAAACTTTTCCCTCTATTTATAGGCATTTATCGTAATCCAATTGTTTTTTACAGAAAATAATCAAATATTATTTTGAAGGATTAAAATAAAATTATTTCTAAAATTAGATATGGGATTCCATGTTTAACTTTAGGTATGTTTTAATAAAAAATTCATGAAAATATATCTAGCTAAAATACCTTTAGAAAATATTTGTGTTTAATAGAAATTTAGAGAACATTATTTTTTGGGTAGACTATAGAAAATGTTGGAGTGGGTAACTCATGTATAAGGATTTCATTGGGTACTCTCAAGAAAATGGATGCATTGACTTGAAATATCTAGTAATGTCATTATTTCATGTAGAAAACACTAAGTTTTATATATAGTAACAAATAAAACTTGATTTATCTAGAAAATATTCATCTAGTAGATTTTGTATATGTTGTATTCATTAATATTTTATGATCACTACATCTGTTATAATTTCATGAATAATACCTCTAGTAGAGTTACAAACTACTATATTTGTATATTCCACTTATGTTATATATAGTTTATACTTAACTGACCTTTTTCAAATTCTATTGAGTGGTGTTTCATCCAACATATTTCTCTGATGTTGTATTCAATAGACTTGTTTTAGGTAGATTAATGGCCTTGTTTGATAACTTTCAATTTTATTATACCTAATTTATTTTATTTTCATGACGTGTACAATAGATTTATAAAACCTTTTTACAAATATGTTTGGTATAATATTCACACACTATGTTTGGTAGTGTTTTGGAATATTGTACACAACTCTATTTCTATCAAACAAAAAGATTAATTTATTGAATTTCAACTATAATCAACATAATCCATCATGATGTATGTGTATACTTAATTCATACTTTATACAAACTTCACTTAGAAAAATGTTTAGTCCTCTCCTATAATTCTTAAAATACTTCTAATAACTTATTTATGAGCATTATGGTTCCTTTTAATTTACATGTTGACAAAAAATCTATAAATTTAAAAAGATACCATGGAAAAATAATTAAAAATATATTTACACACTAAAAATGAATTGCATCGATGAATCTATTGATATAGGTTCTTAACACAACATAATAAGTAAGATTCATGTTTTTTAGAAAGATTCATTACTTATTTGAACACAATATCATTCCAATGAAATATTTATTTTCTTGAACAACCTATTCAGTGATCTTTCCACACTTACCTATGATCTATTTAGTATGGTGTTTATTATATCAGATGTTTCTTTTTGATTAATATTTCTTTAATGACCCAACATTTATGGAATATCATTCTAAAATCCAACAACCATAGGGTTAGGTACATTCAAAATGGCCACTTGAAGAATATGTTTATATATAACATCCTTCATTCTCATAATTTATCTTGGGGTTTTAGTATGTTCCTTATATGTTGATGTGGGGATATCAAAAAAATTTCTATTAGTAATGATAATATTTTTTCAAATGGTTGTGGTAATCTATTATTGATTAAATCTACTTATTCAATCATTTCTCCTTATATTATGGAATATCACACTAAAACTTAGAACCCTTTGGAAAAAAAATGTTTAGATAATATATCCCTTGTAAATATGATTTTATCTCAACAAGATTAATATTTTATCAAAAAATACTATTCATATAACTATTTATAATGTTACCTTTAGAAATTATTTACAAGGAAATATAAATCATAATAATAGAAGTACCCATTTTTTCATAAAAACTCTTATAATTTCATTAATAATATCATTAATTTGAGTAATTATATATCCCTTTTGTTTCTTAAAGAATATAATTTTATCCACCTAACACTTACTCTTAAATTGAGAAAATTATTTTTATTATCTTTGTATTTCATTTGATACAATTATTCTCTATAATTTTGTTAAAAAATGTTCCATATTGACTTTATGATGAATTTTAATGCTAACATTTTTATAAGAAATGAGAATCTCATTAAAATGATTTTTTAAGAAGTTCTCTTAACACTTATATTTATTTATAATTTTTAATCATTGGAATAAAAATAAGAACAATGTGAATTATATTTATAAGATTTATATTTTCATTAATATTTTTTAGATTTTAAATAACATTTTACATCATATAAACTTTTTATTATTTTTAAATAATTATTAAGACATATGAAAAGTCATCATGTAATTTTCAAATGTTAGGAAATTTAAAATATTGTTTTCACTAGTCCACACCTTTTTAATTATTGATATGAATCAAAAATTGATCTAAAATAACTTTATCTTGATAATTAAAACACAATCCATGTAATATTAAATGAAATTTTAGTTTTTAATAACTATTTCAAACTTATAATTTGTCTTAGAATATTCGACAAGGTTGTTATAAAAGATAACAAAAATACATTACATTTAAATTTTATTAAAATGTTATACACATCACATATTAAAAAAATTACTCATGATTAAATAAAGAATTAGTAATAGAAAAATTATTATAATCCTTTAATAAAACATTAAATTTACTTTCCTAAAACCACTCTCAAATATATTTCATCTCTAACCTTATAATTATAAGAAATAATATTTTTTTAATAAAATCTAAATCATAGATATAAATAAAATATAATTATTTATTAGTATACTTAAACAATGTTTGAATACATCTTAGATATATCTCTATAATTGGAATATAAATTTTATTTTCACAAATTAAACACTATATATCATTATAATCCTCTTTAGGGTGGTTATAAATACTCCCAAATCTTGTAAATTATTTCACTATCATTTTTAAAAAAATTTATTTTTATTTTTAACCTTATAAAATAATTTACTTAAGATTTTAAAATATAATTTGTTTCTTATAAGTTTCAATCATATATATTATTAAATTTAATCACATTCCAATTGAAATATTTCATCACATGGATTGTTTATCCTTTATTCACAACTATGTTGTAAAGACCTATGTTGATGTGGGTTAGTGGAATTGATGGAATTTAAACATTCATGAATCTGGAGCAGGGTTTTTTTTTAAAATTTGAGATACTGATTTGGTTTTTATGGAATGAGATATCTTTTGAGGGTGATTTTATGGACATCTATAGGTTCCAATGAAAAAACAAGAGGTTTGGGTAGAAATTAAAATTGGCGGTAAACTATAGTAAAAAACCACAGTAACATTGGGTACTTGATGGGGGATCAGTAGGAACCCAGTGGTGTTAGGAGGGGGAATTAATCCTAAGGGGTCCACTAGATGGCTAGTGGACACCAATTGGGATGTTGATAGCCCACAAAGTACTTGTTGGTGGGAACCAAATACCCAGTTGAACACTAATTATTTTTTAAATTTTATTTTAATTAAAATTTTATAAAAACTAAATATAGACCCCCTTATGGTGATCTTATTGACCAAGAATCCCACTCCTCAATTCTCTATCCCTCTCATTTATCATTTTTTCCTAATGTTTTGTCCCTCAATTAGTCGACAGGTTATCTACAACATTTTACTCATTTAAGTGAGGCTAAGGTAATCCTTATGGTTTCTCTAATTATTTTATTCTCTTCACATGTGTTCAAGTGTAAATACCAAAATAGGGATTTTTTCTTTCTAATTTTAAGTGAACTTGGTTGAATACATTGGAGATATTTGATGGGGTAAATTATATAATAATGAGGTAGGTGTTCCCTTTTATATTAAGCCATATATCACACATTTTATATGTAATGTTTTATACATTGTTAGGGATTTTGGTTAGGGTGACTTGAACGAGAACCAATAGAATATGAACTGATGTGATAATTTAGGTTATACTATAACCATAATGGGTATTACACTTTAGGTTAACCTGATTATTATGTGTCTATGAGGTTTGAAAACTACTTGAGTGAGATGGATCTAAAAATGGTTTTTGGGATTGGTATAGATTATGAGAGGCCTAATATGGAATATCATGAGATATTTAAAGGGGGTAAGTGTGGATAAGACTTACAGAATTGGTATGAAAAGGTATATACTATGTGGGTTGTTCTAAAAATAAATATAATTAAATCTAAGGACCTTAAATTACCCTTCAAAGATATGTTTTTGGTATTTGGGTGTGGTTATTATTGTGATAGGTCTTGAGAGGCTTGGTGTATCTTTTGAGAGAGTTATTATTAGATAAATCCAATATTTGACTTGAATACGTGTTTAACCAAATTAAAGATGCATGATTTATTTTTGGAAATGTATGTGGGAATTTTAATCACCATGGAGTGATGGGTTTTTAGTTAGTGGAATAAATAGTACCTTGGTATTGGTACTTTGAAACCTAGTGGGATAAATTCCCTTTATGATGATTTAACTTCTAGTTATTCTTATTACAACCAATGTTTTAGATTCTTATGATTATTATTGAATAATGACCTTAGGTTTTCAAGGGTTTATCTTTATTTTTTTAGATGTGGCCTGGGATGTCCAAGTCAGTTAATTGAGTCAGGATTGGGAATCACTTAGATTATATATTACTAATAGAGTGATTTTTATGGATTAGTTACTAAATGGGTTGTATGGTTTGTGTTATTTATTCCATATTTTTTTTGTTTATTATCCTATCTTAATATTTTTAGTTTACTTGTTATGGGATTATTTTCTTTTAATAGTGGTTTAAATGCTAGGGGAGGATAGTAATTTAGGTCCTCTGTGGTCAACATCTGGAAACCAAATTCAATTTTTGGGGGATAATAAATAGTATGATCCTACACATGGTAATAATCTAAAGACTAAATTTTACTCTAGAGTATGATAAATAGTTTATTCACTCACATATTCATTATCTAGATACTTTATCCACTTTTATGGGTTGGAAGAGATCCATGTCCTCTGTATTTTTATCATCTAGAGACCAGAAAATATATAAGGGATGATATTGAGTAAGGTTTTTTTGTTCTTAGTGGACTAGTTTTGAGACCCCAGAACACCATAATATAAATTCCCTAGTACAATTTATTTTCTTCAATGAAATTTAAAAAGCTATTATAATTGGGTGTTGTGGTGGATTTGTTAGTACAAAATGATTAGATTTTTCTTCTATAATAATAGTGATTACCACTTTTTTTCTTTTCTCAAACACACAATCACATGATATATTTTACTATATACTAGGGGTATCATTATTGACATCCTACCGATATTTTATTCGCACTCCCTATATGTGTACTTCAGTAGATGTGGAGGACTTATCTCTAGTATATTGGACAAGGATCATGTTTTTTATTGGGGTTCATGATGATGTATCTTGATGTGATTTTGAGATGAGAATGATGAAATGACCAAGTTTTAATAGTTGGGTCTCCTTATATGTTTTCATTTATTTTATTTATATATGTATATGATTGGAGCAATGTGTGATACTTCTTTTATATGTATAACTTACTCAATAGCATGGGTTCTTATTGTTATAGAACTTATATATTATTTATTTACAATAATGGTTAGATATTAGCAGTAAATCCATACGTTTTCTATGATTATATTTTTATATCTATTTATTAGTTATTTTTTACTGAATTATATGGTATTGAGGGTATTTTCTCCACAACATTGATCATATATCATCATTTCTAGTTGGAAAACTAAAGAACACATAGAGGTGTTCCTGAGGTACATGATGCCCCAACTCAGGATAGAAAACCCTAACTGAGAAGTTATAAATGGAATATGAGTGTTTTTTCCTTTTTTATTATGATCTTGGGAAATGTTAGATAGATATAGGACTGGTTGAAACTTATGAAATACACATACCTTGTCCATCATGAACACCTATACAGTGGAAGTCTAAATTACATGGGCAGTGGGATTGTGGGTTTTTTTGTTTTATATTATAATAGAGTTGATTAATAAATTATTATGTCATTGGTTATGATTTATTATTCTACTCTTGTACTAGGGTGGAAATAGGAATTGATTAATGCATCATAATTGGCATGCAGTTTTATCAAACATGTGCATAACTACTTGTGGTTGGAAAATAGATTTTGAAAAAGAAATATTTTTATAAAAAAATATTTTTATAAAAATTGAAGGTTTGTGAAGGATATTTTAAAAATGAGTTTTTTAAATTAAAAATTTTACAATAAATTATAAGGACAAACAATGATGGTTTTTTATGTATGATTATTTGGTTTTGATGAGGAAATTACTATTGCCATGTCATTTGATGAAATCCCTAGTGGGTGGGTATATAGATTGGATTCCTTTGGTATGAATTGGTGAAGAAATGTATACATAATGTATGGTTTAGTATAAGCATGCGATGACTCAGTTAGTAATATATCCTCAAGTTGGTAGAGTTGGCCAGTGATATGGCTTGTCTTGATTTGGTATGTAATATATGGATAGTTATTGTGAGATTATGTTTAAGGGGTAGAATCTATAACAACCCTTCTCTTTATTATATATTAATTCATGATTTATTACATAAGAGTAAACATAATACAACCTGGAAGATCAAGAAGTATAGTATCTTTATGAATTAGGTACATTACATAACAACTTAAAATAGATAATACATCATTTTTAATGAAAAATTCCTTAACATGCTCATAATATTCCTTCTCTCTTAAAACTACATGGGATAACCTGGGGACATACATAAGAAATGTTTGATCTATAAATCCGAGTAAGGGAATAAACATGGAAAAACATTAATAAAGTAATACATGTTAGAAAATAGGAATATAAATGAAAAATAAAATTTGTGAGAATCATAAAAATGAAAAATGAGGCATGGTATAACATGATAACTAAAAGACAACATGGGAAATGTGGAAACAAATTAAAACATTGCATCATAAACATTGGTCAAAGATAACTTCCAAGACATCATGATAGGAAAATTACCATGATGGATTAGGTTCAATACCCAATCCATTGCATGAAATCTCATTATACTAAAACATTACCTAATGCATTGGAGCGCTATATAATTTCAGGCACACCTATCACTTTTATTTCATTCTCATGTTTAAGTGTGCCACATAGATCATATAAAATGGATTCATTAATCATCGTGTTTTATTCCATGATCAAAGTGTATGTAATAAATAAATATAATTCCCCAATAAATAAGTATAAGTTCATAAATATGAACACCATTGATAGGAAATGGGTATGATTATTCACTACAAAATTGGTTGGCATAGAAAATTATGGTGAAATTTTGATAGCATAACATGGGCGTATGAATGTTCCTGGAAGGGATTGATCAAAGTGAAATGGGTATCTCACCATTTAGGAATAAAATGGAAAATAATGGGATATGAAATAACATATCCTAACATTATAAAATTAAGATAAAATATATAATATAAAGAAGATACTTGAATAAATAGGAGGAGAGGATCCCTTACTAAATTTCAACATGGTAACGGGTGTAAAAAAAGGTTCATGGGAGAGATTAATGAGAGTGAAAGGGATATATCATAATTTATACATAAAATGGACAGTAAGGGGGGGGGGGATATGAAAGAACATATATTAACATGAGAAAATGTAAAATTAAGATACATAACATAAAATAGGTGGTTGATAAAAAAGAGGATAGTGAGAGAACCCTTACTAAATTTCATTATGGTAACAGGTTTACATAAAGGTTCATGGGAGGGATTAATGAGATTTAAAGGGGTATATAATCATTTAGATATAAAATTTATAGTAATGGGTTTGTATTAAAACATACCTAAACAACTAAAAATTGAAACTAATAAGCATAACATAAAATAGGTGCTTGAATGGAAATGAGAAGAGAGAAATCCCTTACCTTGAGAGGGTGATTACAAAATCTTGGGATAATCTTATTTGAGAGATTGAGGGAACCTTAAGAGGACTAAATAGATTTAAGGGAAGAGTAAGGATGTGCTCCAAGTTTTTTTAGTGAAGATAAGTGGGATCTTGGGTGGGTTTATATAGGAAAATAGTGGAGAGTTCTTTATTATTTCTCAAATTTAGGTTTTTGACTCTATATACTAAAATAACCAAAACCACAAACCTTACCATGGTTTTTACCCATGATTTATAAAAAATAGGGGTTGTTTTCATTATTTTATAAGTCTAAGGGACGAAATTATTAAAATAATACCCTTTGTAATGTGTAAGTGAGTCATTTCCTTAAAGAAATGATTTTAAAACCATAAAATATAATATAGGTTTTGGAAGATTCATGAATTCTTTATAAAATTATTCAAATAACTTTAAAATCAAATTATTTTAAATGGTAAACATATATTTTTTATTTTATCCATTTTATAACATTTATTACACCACTTTTTAATCATTATGATGTCATAATACAAACCATATATTTATACTATATTTAATTTTTACTCAAAAATATGACTACCTTAGAAAATTATAAAAAATCCACCATTGGATAATTTTGATGTTCTGATTAAAAAAATAATATTTATTTTATCACAATAATTTTATAAATATATGAATTTTTAATTTTAAAATACAATTGACATTTATTGAGAAATTATGGATTTTTTGACAATAAAATTTTCCGAACCATTATAAAAATTTCTTTTAACAACATAAAAATTATATTATAAATTAAATTTATCAATAATAATTTAATAATAATATTTTTTAAAAAATAAAATTTATTTCAAAAATCAATTAATTAATCAAAGGAATGTATTAATTTTAATTTCATATTACTTAAAAATACAATTTGTGTTTTATTGTATCAAAATATAATTTTTATCAAATTGATTACTTAATAATTTATAAACTAAAAAATTAAGGAATAAATATTATAATAATTTCAATGAAAAGGAAATATAAATATTCATACTATTAGGGTTACTTTATTTTTATTTTTTTTAAAATTATTTTTACCCTTGATTAACCTATTTTCCTTTTACTGTGGTAATAAATATTTACAATAGTTACTATTTATATAGTTTAAAAAATAAGTTTACCTTGTTACCTAATATGAATTATGATGATTCTAAATACAGAATCCATTTTATCAAAATAAATTCACTATGTTTGAAAAATTTAATTTAATATAAAACTGGCAAGAATTATGGAAAGCATTTTTCTAAAATATACATTTTTTTAAGGAAAATATGATTTTAATTTAACTCTATAACTAGTAATATTCATTATATGAATTTCAATTCATAATGATAGATATATAATATAAACATTTAATTTAGATAATTTATAATCATGGGTTATTTTAATTAATTATAATGGAGAAAACTTATACATTTTAAAATTGTTTTAATAGAAATACATTTTTAATCTGATAAATAAAATTATACTAAAATCTAATAAAAATATTATTTAAATGTAATTAATTTAATTAAATATAACTAAAGAATACCTATTTTACCTTTAAATCAAATTAAAATAATATTGGTACTTTTATATTACTTAATTTATCAAAATAAATGACAATTTTACTTAAAAATGATATTTTCACTATTCACTGAAAAATCTATATTTTTTAAAAAATACCAAAATTTCATACTTTGTTAATCTTGATATATTGATATGAAAAATAGAGAAAATTTTATGAAATAAATTTTATAATTCTTCTGTAAAATAATTATAATATATTTTTTTCAAAAAAAGAAATAAAAAAAATCAATTTTGAAGAAAACTTATTCTGAAGAACAAAAGAAATTTTCAAAATTTGATCCATTATTTACTAAGAATTTAACAACATATTTAGGATATATATATATATATATTATAAATAAATTAATCCTACTCATATTCAAAAATTTAATGGAAAGGTTAAAATAATCATATTTATATAACCATTGTTTTTTTGGGTTTGGTGTTGTATATCATATATGCTATCGAACATAGTTTTATCTTTTAAAAAGTGTAGGACATTACAGAATCATTGATATTCATAGCTTAGTTGTGTGGGTGTATGATATTGGTATTGTAGAGGTATGTCTATTGGTATATGTTAGAGTGCAACAACCCAAACTTTTGAATTATATTCTGTTTCCTGAATATGTATGTTTTACCATGTCATAATAAAAATGTATAAGTATAAATGAAATGTGAGCACCAAGTTTTGACAGTTATGTTACCATTTCTTAATATGACTGTTTTAAATAATAATAATTTTTAAAGTTATAATTATTGTTTATTAATAGAAATGATAATGGATAATTAATGCATAAAGAAGAGTCGATAACCTCATCTAGTAGAATCTTGTCATACAAAAAACATTTGTCAGAGCTTGGGAAGGAGGTAGCATCCCTGGTATTTACTCTAGACCAAGATCAATACGAGCTTCAACATGTTAATCTTGAACAAAATCGACTATATGATAAGTTCAAGTTTGAAGATATTACCACTTGGGTGATGTTATCTGAGCCGCCCCAAGAGTTTATCACCATCGCACACCTTAACCTTAGGTCATATGCATGTGTTTTAAGGGGTTATGTGTCTAGGACCTAGATACTTAAAATGTAATCCCTTTTTTTTAATAAAATTTATTATTTCATCATTTCCATTTTAAGAATATATTTTATTAATAAAATATATGTTTAATTGAGACAAATTTGATAAATTGATTTTAGAAGTAAAAAACTGTACTTTTAATGGATTTCTCATACTTAGAGAATTATTATAGTAAAATAAACATCATTTTTTAATTTCAAATGTCAAAATCAGTTTAGGATTATTTTTTATTAGTTTTCTACGAAGTTTCATTTTTTTGATGAATAATATTTTTTTGATGAATAGTATTTGATGAATATTATTTTATTAATAGTATTAATTTTGATTAATAGTACAAAATATTTTTTAAAATAATTATGAAATAATTGATTCTATGAAATTATTTTTGAAAAACGGGCATACACGGTTGTGATCAGTAAGATATTTAGAGTCTAATAGGATCAAATTGATTTTTTGATGAATTGTAACTTGACCCTTTAGAATAGTACTTTTATCATTATGAATATTAATTTGACCAATGGAATAGTAACCCTACCTAAGGAAGTATAAATATATTTTAGTCATCTTAAATGGTAATGTGATATAATTTTATCATAGTATAAGTAAAGAAATATTTTCGAAATTATTAGTTAAGTATTAGTATTTTATTTATTTAATTTAATTTAAATTGAAATTAATTTTTATATAATGGAGTTAATTTTTTAATTCTAAATATTGAAAAATGATTGGGTAATTTTTTTTGGGATTTTTCTGAAATAAATATATTTTCAATGAATAGTAAAAATATAGTTTTGAGTTTTCGATATGTTTAATGACATCATAACTATGTCATAATGATGTAATGAGTAAGATAAGATTCTGGTTGACTCTTTTAGATTAAAATATGATATTAGGTGTCCCAATTTTCCAATACCATGGGAAAATACCATGGGAAAGCCCATGGTTTTTCAAATACCACTAATGTGGTGTCCTTTGAAATTAATAAAAAACTCCTTCTCTTTTACTATAAATACCCACCCATTACTTCATTTAATTTAATTAAAAATAATTAACCTAGAATATATGATAGTATCACCTCTAAAAGAGTCATACCAAGGTGTCTTCAAGCCCTCAAGGTCACGATCTTAGAGTTTTAGAAGTTACTCTTCAAGGTAAGGGAATTCTCAACTTCTCTTTTTTCATTTCAAGTTCGCTTTTATGTGGTATGTATTTAAAATTTCTATAAAATTTTCTTATTTCCATTTTATTATATCCCTATAATTAATTATGAGTCTTTTATGAATGGGTGACCCCTATCCCCTCTCTTTTTATTTTTTATAAAACCATGTTTCATACCCATTATGCTGCAGAATTTTCATCTAAAAATCTCTCTCTTTTTCTCAAGAAATTATTTTATTTTATTTATGTGGATACCAAAAACACTTTAATTTATAGGGGTATTAATAAATACATAAAAATGATTTATTTTATTCTTTTATTTACATACATAAAACCCTCATTCCATTTTTGTGGGTTATAAATGACATAATGATCACGTTTTTAAGCACTTTTTAAAATGCCATGATTTTGATATAAAACCCATTTCTTTTGTTCTATTTGGGTTATTTATGAAATTTTTTATTCTGATATATTTGGATCAAATAAAAATAAAGAAATATTAAGGGTTCACCTTGATAGTGCTCCAATGCATTGGGTAAAGAAATTAATCTCTAAATATGACTAGTTTTATGATACCTCAGTGAACGAACTTGGTAATATTTATAACACCTTAGGGATGGAAGTTGGTGATATACTTATGAATGTATAAATTAAATGTTTTAGACACATTTTCAAGTTTATGATTCAACCTATTATTATTATTATTATTATATGCCTCTTTATCATGCCTTTACGATATTCCTCATATTCTTATTAATATCACTCAAGTTCACATGTAAACTGTTTCACTTGTTTTCCCTTACTAGGCCTTGTGATCACCCTTTCCTTTTATGTATGTACCTAGGTTATGAGATGAAATAAATGTACTTAGGATAAAAATTTAATATTCCATTAATGTGTAATAGAATAAAATTTTAAGTTTTCATGTATTATGTACCGTATTTCCAAGACACTAAACTTTAAAAGACCCTTTGTAAAATGTCATGTAAAGTTATGTAATAAAAATGTGGAATTATATAGTTGGTATCAAATGATAGTTTAGTTATTTTTGTAAATTAGGATATGAAAAAATTAGTAATAACCCCAAGTTTAAATATAGTAAAACTTCCTGGTATTTTGGTGAAATACCGAGTAGTTGGTTTCTGAACAAATAAAACCCTATATGGATACGAACAAGTGGATGTGGATTCAACAAAAAATTTATCTAGGGGTAAAACCCAAAAACACCTCTTTGATCTAGACTCAAATGGGAATTGGTTCATGATAACTGAATTTCTTAATTCTTATTTTTACACTCATGGGATATATGTTTGGTTAATCACAAGATTTTTATGAACCATTATGAAGAATTTATAGAAAATGTAATTGTTGAAAATGAATAACATGTTTAATCATGATGTTTTAAGAAATAAAAATACATTAGAGTTATAATATTAATAAATGAAACAAGTTTCTCACTAAGGTTTTCTTATTTTATAAAATAGTGGGAAATAGGATGAACCATGAAAATGGTGACCGCAATGGACCATGTACTGACGGTCCTCTAATGAAAGATGAAATGGAAAATTTCATAAGAATGATGAATCAAATGACTCAAGTTATGGGAAATAGATTTAATCAAGTAGAGAGACTGATTTCACAAAAAATGGAACAAATTTCCATTGAGTCCTTTATGCATCAACGACCACCAACGTTCAGTGGATCTACTGAATTGTTGATTATGGAATAGTGGATAAGATCTATGGAAAAGATCTTTTCTATAATTCTTAGTTCTGAACAAGAGAAAGTCACCCTGAATATTTATCACTTAGAGGGAGAAGTAGATCAGTAGTGGGAGCTTGTTAAAAACATGAGTCCAAGAGGGAAGATTGAAGCTATGGTGTGTGAAGATTTTAGAGGGATCTTCTTCAATAAGTATTTCCATTGTCTGATGAGAATGAAAATGGGGATGGAATTTATAGATTTGAAGAAAAAGGAGAATGAATCTATGGGAAGCTACATGATGAACTTCACAAGGCTTTCATATTACACCCCTAAATTTTTCAAGGATCCCAATGGGAAGGTTGATAGATTTTTCAGTGGAATAAGACCTCATGTACGAAAGAATTTAGTCAACTGAGACTACGACAACTATGAGGAGATCGTACGAAGTGCCAGAAAAGTCGAATCGGAGTTCGTTGAGATACATTGGTCCCATAAATACAATGAAAAGAAGTTATCAATGGATCCAAGATTGGGGAGGATCTTTGATCAGGGAAGAGGAGGAAAGCTGGTGTAACTTCCCATGTGTAATAAATGTGGGCATTCAGGGAACTGCCTACTCAGGAGTAGGAATTGTTAAAAGTGTGGAAGAGATGACCATATCACTTGAAATTATCATAGTGAGGTGAAGCCTAAACTTCCCAACACTAAAGAAAAAGGGAAGATGGTGTAGGACTTACCTGAAGTCCAATGCTTCAAGTGTGGACAACTTGGGAACTTTTCCAATCACTGTCCAAATCCGAGGGTAATGGAGGGGAATCAACATCAGCCTTATCATAGGACAAGGGAGAAATGTTGTGCTTTTTTCTATCATGATGGTTGAAGTTAAAGCTCCAAATGATGTAGTGGTAGGTGATCTTGTTGTTTTATTAAATCTAAAAAGTACTTTGTTTGATTATGGTTCTACACATTATGTAACACCCCAAAATGATAGAGGGTTAAATGACTAAATGATATGAATCATGTCAACAAGGTGAACCTTCCTTTTCGGGAGCCTACCTGATTAGAAATCCACAATTAAGTGTGCTTGGATTGGAGTAGTGATCAGGATGGGTGACCTTTTGGGAATTTTCCTAGGGTGTGTGTGAGTGTGGAAAAAGCACACTGGAAAGGACATGTGTTGGCATGTGGGGACTGCCATTAGTTAGATGACCTTTTCGGGCACATGGGTGGGCCCCAGGGTAGGGACCACGTGTCTGCAAGGTAACTGGTGGTACCTGGTTGGCTAGGACCCGACGACCATGTTAAGGCGGGGCGTCTGTGCTATCATTGGGACTGATTTGTTACATTTGGTATCAAAGGTGGTACCCAGCCTTAAGTGCGGTGTACTGCCTGGGTTGATATGTAGGGCTCACAACGAGGACGTTGTGCTCTAAGGGGGGGGGGGGGGGTGATTGTAACACCCCAAAATGATAGAGATTTAAATGAATAAATAATATGACTCATGTCAACAAGGTGAACCTTCCTTTTTAGGAGCTTACCTGATTAGAACTCCACAGTTAAGTGTGCTTGGATTGGAGTAGTGATCAAGATGAGTGATCTTCTGGGAAGTTTCCTAGGGTGTGTGTGAGTGAGGACAAAGTACATTGGAAAAGACATGTGTTGGCCTATGGGGACTATCATTAGTCAGATGACTTGTTCGGGCATGTGGGTGGGCCCTAGGGTGGGGACCACGTGTCTGCAGGGCAATTGGTGGTACTTGGCGGACCGGACCCGATGACCATGTTAAGGCGGGGTGTCTGTGCTGTCACTAGGACCTAGTTGACTAGAAAGGACATGTGTTGGCCTATGAGGACTGTCATTAGTCATATGACCTGTTCGGGCATGTGGGTGGGCCCTAGGGTGGGGACCACCTGTCTGTAGGGCAATTGGTGGTACTTGGCGGGCCCGGACCCGATGACCATGTTAAGGCGGGGTGTTTGTGATGTCACCGAGACCTAGTTGTTACGGCGCCCCACTCTCCCTCTCTCTCAGACCTACGCACGACACCCCTGACCGAAGCCCCTCCTTGGTCATGCAACGTACCACCCTCCAGCCTCCTCCGTCCATCATTTTCTTCCCCCATTTCCTTACAAATCTTTTCCAAAGCTTCAAGGTATAGGTTTCTTCCCTCTTCTCCTTCCATTTTCGGTCAATTTGAGGTCTCCCCATCACCCTACCGAATTTTCGATGAACCCTAATTTTTTTGGGGTTTTTATTTTGATTGAATCTTGTATTTTAGGTTTCTTCAGGTTCCGTTAAGGCTGGTTTTAGCCACTGCCGTCAAGGGAAGTGGGTTCGCCATGGTCTTCGGGTCAGGATTCTTCAATTTCTTCATTTTGGTTTAATTTTAATTTAGGAGTTTTGTGATTTTCGAGTTGTCGGTATTTTGTTTTGGGTATGAAAGCTGTTTCTACAATAGATTGACTTGTGCTTGATTTTTATATGGCATGCTTGTGTGAAATGGGGTCTGTTTCGGATACAAATGCTTTCAGTAATGCTTGGCAGGCCAGGACCCGATGACCATGTTAAGGCGGGGTGTCTGTGCTGTCACTGAGACCCAGTTGTTACGACGCCCAACTCTCCCTCTCTCTTGGAACTACACACAACACCCTTGACTGAAGCCCCTCCTTGTTCGTTCAACGTACCGCCCTCTGACCGCCTCCGTCCATTATTTTCTTCCCCCATTTCTTCACGAATCTTGTCTGAAGCTTCAAGGTATGAGTTTCTTCCCTCTTCTCCTTCCATTCCTGGTCAATTTGAGGTATCCTCGTCGCCCTACTGAATTTTGGCTAAACCCTAATGTTTTTGGGGTTTTGATTTTGATTGAATCTAGTTTTTTAGGTTTCATTGGGTTCCATCAAGGCCGGTTTTAGCCACTTCCATCAAGGGAAATGGGTTCACCATGGTCTTCGGGTGAGGATTCTTTAATTTCTTCTTTGTGATTTAATTTTAATTTAGGAGTTTTTTGATTTTTGAGTTGTCGGCATTTTGTTTTGGGTACTAAAGCTATTTCTACAATAGATTAACTTGTGATTGATTTTTATATGTCATGATTGTGTGAAATGGGGTCTATTTCGAATATAAATGCTTTTAGTAATGCTTGGTTTTGTTTTATGACTTGTGTGTCTGCTTTATTGGATCATGCAAGAGCTGTAGATTACATTTTAGTATGTTTGTGGTGTGCATTTGGCCTTAGAAGATGCTTTGGAGTGGGCGTTTGTGTTCAAAGTTTGGTAATACTTCTTGGGGTTGCTTCATAAATTTTTTAAGTGTTTTATTAAATATTATAAAGGGTTTGAGATATGTTTGGATATTGTTTTGGTGTGCTTATATTTTTAAAATCGGGTTTGAGTATGAAAATGGGGGTATTTTTGTGTGTGTGCCTTGTTGTGAAAATCTTTGGACATGTTCAATCAATTGTTTAAGTAGTGCGCCATGTGTTTTTGTGGTTACACGAGGTGAGTATGTGTGGAAAATGATATTTGATGGGAAATGTACCACTTTGAGCATGTTTTACTTTTTGTGCATTTGTCAATATGTTTGGTAAACTCTTTCAAAATATGGAAAGTATGTTTTAATTTCACTTTGGTGTAATTTTGGTTTTAAAGTGGCTTTTCCTACTTGAAATTGAGTGTGTTATTAGTGAAAACCCTTGATGTGTTAATTTGAAACATTTTGTGGATTGTTTAAGTGTTTAATTGTTTTATTAAATTATATGTGTAGTGTGTTGGACCTCACTATGATGGTTTTCGGCCGCGGGTGTCTAGGTATCCTACATGTACATGCATAGGGTAAGGCATATATATATATATATATATATGCCCTCTTTGTACATATTCACTCATGGAGCAGGGAATATGTGCAATGCAGCTAGGGGTGTATATATATAAATTAATGTGCATGTATGCGTCAAATTTCGGCTCGAGTGGTCATTGAAAAATAGATACATGTTTGAGGTAGGTCTCCTATGCCTATGCCTTTAATTTGGATTTCATAATTGCTTGCTTGTTTTAAAAATATTTTCTTCATTTATGCTATATACAACTGCTATGAAATCTGGTTGTGGTTGCTAGAAATGATTATGCCTTGTTTTGGAAATTGAAATGTATTTCTAATGCTAATTGGTATTAAGTGACTTTCCTTGAAAATTTATTTCCTAAGTGGTTTTGAATTGGTAATGAGTATTTCTAAAAGCGTTTTGTCTTTCGGATGATTAGTTATAAAAAGAGTTTCCTTTATGTAATTATGCCCAGTTGGCACCTTAAGAATGTTTTATGAAAGATAGAAAAACCTCTCTTGAGGCATGATCCCTTGGTTTTAAAAAATTATTTTTATGTTTAATGTGTTATTATGTGCCTAATTTAATGCTTGTGCATTGTGTGACATGAAAGTGGGGGAATGTGATTAAGGAGGGAGAGTGATAGTGAGAGGTTCAATGGGTTTTAGATAAAGAAAGTGTTATGTACATATATGTTTGCTTGATAAAGAAAACTCACCGCCACTTGAAATATAGCACAATGGGAAAATTGGGTATCTAGGTGGGTGACCGGGACTAGTTTTCTAGATGACACGACAAGGGTTTTTCCTAGTTCATCTAGCAGGATTGATGCAAAAACACTAACTAAACATATGAATTACTGAGGGTCGTGGTTTCTAAGACACGTTTTCTGAGGGTCATGGTTTCTAAGCCATGTTTTATGAGGGTCATGGTTTCTAAGCCATGTTTCACCAAGGTACGAGGTATATAGGGTCCCACTTGTGCTAGCTACCTATAGGGATTACCCATGGTGCTCATTTTCCACATTATGCTTGTGATGTAATTTTCATTTCAATTGTTTCATACTTGATGTCTTATTTTTAAAAACCATATTTTAATCTAAATTAGTATCTTTTCATTTTGAAATGTTAACGCATGCTTGGAACTTATTTTGAAAATATAGTGGGAGAGAAATGATTTACTTGAAAATAAAAACTTGTTTCTTGAATTTGAAAATAATGGAAAACATTATTTTATTACATCCTATTTCCAAACTAGCATGTTTTGGATTTCATATAAAAGGAAAGGGCATAGGGTGTTGTTGTATCTTGGAATTCCTACTGAGAATCTCAGTGCTCACACCTACATTACTTTTTAGTTTCAGGTTCCTCTAGTTTTGAATCGCTCTTAGAGAAAGTGTAGTGTATTTTCCATGGTGACCCATAAGGTCACTTGAAGTATGTCGCGTTGCTTCGTTTATTCCTTTTTCTGCTGCCAGTTTGTTTAGTTGATTTTCCTTTATTTATCTTCTTGTTCATTTTATAATTATTTATCTTTTTTATGGGACAAATTGTTACCAACTTGTTTATTTTGATGCCCGATACTAGTTTCCAGCCCGTGGGGATTGGGAACGCCCTATGGGCCATGTCGCGGACTAGCTTGGGTGACTGGTTCTGGGTCGACCCAGGTTGGTTCATGAAAAAATGGTATTAGAGGTAGGTTCTTGTTATTTGGGGTGTTTGGTAGCTTGGTGATTAGGTGTGCCACGACTCGAGAGGTAGGTGTGGGAAGGAAGTCATGCACCCTTGCCTGTCCCAAGACTTGAGTTTCCAGGGGTAGTTTAGGATTTGAATTTTTCTTTTTCTTGGTCTGTGTGGATGAGGGATGACAAAGGAAGTGAGTCGGTATTACATGACAAGATTTCATAGAGTAGCAACCCATGTATAGCCTAATTTCACGGTTTATGATGCCTCCTGTTCTTAATGCTTGCTCGGAGCATGGTCTGCTAAGCCATGTTACCGGGTTGGCATAACCACTAGTCCCTTATTTGTGGAAGTTTTTATGTGAGTTATGTTTGGGATTAGTTTTGACTGACTTGAGTGGATTTCAAAAATTAAAATGGTTTATAGAAAAATGGATTTTCAAAAGGGGATGTGGTTTTGGAGTGGAAAATTGGTTTTGAAATGGAAATTATCTTCTTTAATGGAATGTGTGTTTTCAAAGGGGAAAATGGGAGATGTGTTGTAAGCTGTTTTGGGATCCTGGTTACACTTTTTGAATGTGAATGAAAAATGTTTGGGAATTTGGAAAATTCATTGATTTAATGATAAGTGTTATTTTCAAATTGGTTGAGAATTTTTGATTTATGTTGAATGATCCGTTTTGAGAATGAGATGTGTTTTGATTTAACCCTTGGTATTCCTATGAGGGATCACATATATAGAGGTATGCATGTGGCATATAGATGATTTGTGGTATGTGTGGATGGGTGCATGAGCTAGCACAATGGTATATGTATATGCGAGACTTCATGGGATACCAATGGTGGGTACTTAAGTTGTTTTGTTTACTGAAAAATGGTTTTCAAAAAGTTAATTTAAATGTTTTGAAAGGTGAGTAAGAAATTTTTTAGTGTTCTCTTTTCGTGTTTGGTATCCTTTTTCTTGGGTTCTTGGTTTTTAAATACTGAATTGTGGTTGTAATATTGATCTGAGTTTGAGTTTGAGTTTGTAATTGAAGTGTGGAATCTTTATTTATGATGAGTTTTAATTCAGATTTGTACCTCTTATTTTTGATTATGTTGTCTAGAAATCTCCCAGAGGTTTCTAGTGAGTCTCTTCCAGTTGTTGGTTCTACCCAGACCCTTAGCGGAGTGGTGGAATTGAATTCTTTTTGGTTGTTTTCCTCCTTCCATGGTGATCATGATCTATTGAAGGTAGCAAACTGACTTGGTGAAATCGTTGGTGTTTTCAGGTTATTGGGAACTTTCAAAGATATGAGAGTCCATTCTGGTTCAATTTCATTTTAGGTTTCAACTTTGGATTGGTGTGGGAGAAAATCCCAGCATCGTTGCATGATGGGATTTCTTGGATGGTGTTTAAGACCACTTCTGTCCGATGGTTTATACCTAAGGAGGTGAAAGAGAGGAAAGTGGAAGATCTCATGAGTGTCCAGCAAGGCCAATGGATAATGAAGGCTTACATCAGGCATTTCAAGGGGTTGATTACCTTTTCTTTGGAGGTAGAATAATGAAATCATTTAAAGTTTATCTTATGTGGGGTCTTCATCCAGGTTTCAAGGACCGATTGTTTTTGGTGTTGGAGAAGGTTCCCCATCCGGTGAGGAGATAGAACTAGAGGAACCTATCTCATACAAGTTTTCTTGTCAATTCCATATTCTATTAGTCAGGACACTCTCTTGTTCGCTTCTAGTGTGGCCATTTTGGGTACTTTAAGTCGCCTTGTCATCATACTTCAAAGACTTGCTGTCCGTTTGGGAAACTTTGAGAGGTTCTGCTAGCGGCACCGTCAGAAGGAGTCTTGACCAAAGGATGTCAGCTCCTAACTGCAAGGTAGCAGATGATTCAAGACATCCGAGCTCCAGCCACTTGTCTTAGAGTGAATCCTTTCATACAATCAGAAATCATTGGGTGTGGGGCACCTTGGTCTAACTTTTTCTCTGGTGCTGTAATGGGGATGTTCTAAATTTCTCTGTTCAAGCTCCCTCATATTTGAAGGTTCTGTTTTTCTGTAAGAGGCATATAGGTCTCATTTCCTCATTATGGTATTTGTTCTTTGAATACCCCACTTTGGTTGTAAGAAGGCATGGTGATCTCATCTTCTTGTAATTCCAGTAGCTGTGCCTCCTCAAATGTGAGCTTTTAAGGGTGTCTCTTTATGGCTGTGAGTCTCAAGATGATTGTCTCTCTTGCATGGTTAGATCATTTGGTGACCTGTTCTTATTTTAGGATGTGCTCGTTTTGGAGACACATGCGTATTAGGAAATAATGAATAGAGGTTTCATCCTCCATTCGATTGGGGGTCTTTCGGCAGGGACCCATGTGGTGGGGGTTTGATTTATGTGGAGAGTTCATGGGTCCATTTATGCTAGGTTTCTTGGGCTGGTCCATGATAATTGGCCTAAGATGGTCAGTTATTAGATGGTGGGGAGACCCATCATAGATATTGTTGTGTTGTGGTCACTTTGATAGTTAATCTGTGTGGGAGTTTTGATCTGTGTAGGGTGTTTTTTCTTTGGTTCGTGTCGGTCGTTATATAGTTAGCCCATGCTGAGAGCTTCAATATTGGACATTCTAGTTGGGTTCTTATGGTGAGGAGAACCCCCTATTTTCCTCATGATTCTTCTCATTGTAGTTTTCTATAGAGATGGTCATGTGTGACCCATGGAATGAAAAGTAACGTTGAGTTTGTCATTTTGTTGGCCTCATTCAGTTCTGAACTCGAGTTTGATTCCTTGTTTAGCTAGGTGAATTTCTGGGGAATAAAGTTTTTGTGGTGGGGAGAATTGTCACACCCCGACCCAATATATTGTGGTTGTAGTTATTTATATTTATATTTGAGTGTTTTGTTTTCTTATAGTTTTAAAATTTATTAAATTAAAATCAAATCAAAACAAAATAAAATAAATGGATTTTTTTTAATAATAATGATAATGATAAAATTATTATTTAGTTTTTATTATAATTATTATTAATTTATTATTGATATTATTAATATTGATATTATTATTATTGTTATTATTATTATTATTATTTTTATTATTAATATTACTTTTTTTTCTCTTTTTTTAATTTCTAATTTAATTTTTTTTTCTCTTTTTAGGGTTTCCACCCCTTTTGTGTTCCAAACTCCCCTTACCCCCTACCCCTTTGCATCGCAATCGACACCCCCTATCTCCCCCTTTTTCACACATCGCCTCCCCTCTTCTCATGCGCCAGCCATCCCCGTCCCCCAGCCTCCCTCCGGTGAGCCACCACCGATGCCCCACTCTCCCTCTCTCTCGAACCCACGCACGACACCCCCAGCCAAAGCCCCTCCTTGCCCGTGCGACGCACCCCCCTCCAGCCTCCCCCGTCCATCGTTTTCTTCCCCGGTTTCTTCAAAAATCTTATTCGAAGCTTCAAGTTATGGGTTTCTTCCCTCTTCTCCTTACATTCCCAGTTGATTTGAGGTCTCCCCATCGCCCTACCGATTTTTTGCCGAACCCTAATGTATTTGGGGTTTTGATTTTGAATGAATCTTGTTTTTTAGGTTTCGTCGGGTTCTGTCAAGTCCGGTTTTAGCCACTACTATCAAGGTTAGTGGGTTCACCATGGTCTTCAGGTGAGGATTCTTCAATTTCTTCTTTGTGGTTTAATTTTAATTTAGGAGTTTTGTGATTTTAAAGTTGTCAGCATTTTGTTTTGGGTACGGAAGTTGTTTCTACAATAGATTAACTTGTGCTTGATTTTTATATGGCATGCTTGTGTGAAAAGGGTTTTTTTAGGATATAAATGCTTTTGGTAATTCTTGGTTTTGTTTTATGACTTGTGTATTTTCTTTATTAGATCATGCAAAGGATAAAAATTACATTTTAGTATGTTTGTGGTGTGCATTTGGCCTTAGAATATTTTTTGGAGTGGGCGTTTGTGTTCAAAGTTTGGTAATACTGCTTGGGGTTGTTTCATAAATTTTTTAAGTGGTTTATTAAATCTTATAAAGGGTGTGAAACATGTTTGGATATTGTTTTGGTGTGCGTATATTTTCAAAAGTGGGTTTGAGTATGCAAATAGGGGTATTTGCGTGTGTGTTCCTTGTTTTGAAAATATTTGGACGTGTTCAATCAATTATTTAAGTAGTGAGCCATGTGTTTTTGTGGGTACATGAGGTGCATATGTGTGGAAAACGATATTTGATGGGAAATGTACCACTTTGAGCATGTTTTACTTGTTGTTCATTTGTCAATATGTTTTGTAAACTCTTTCAAAAGATGGAAAGTATGTTTTAATGTCACTTTGGTGTAATTTTAGTTTTAAAGTGTCTTTTCTTACTTGAATTTGAGTGTTTTATTAGTGAAAACCCTTTATGTGTTATTTTGAAATTTTTTTTGGATTGTTTAAGTGTTTAATTGTTTTATTAAATTATATGTGTAGTGTGTTGGACCTTGCTATGATGGTTTTGGGATGCGGGTGTCGAGGTATCCTACATGTACATGCATAGGGTAAGGAATATATATATATATATATATGCCCTCTTTTTACATATTCCCTCATGGTGTGGAGAATATGTGCAATGCAGCTAGGGGTGTATATATATATATATGTATAAATTCATGTGCTTGTATGCGTAAAATGTCGGCCTGAGTGGTCGTCGACAAATAAAGACATGTTTGAGGTAGGTCCTCTATGCCTATGCCTTTAATTTTAATTTCATAATTGCTTGTTTTTTTAGAATATGTTCTTCATTTATGCTATATACACCTACTATGAAATATGGTTGCGGTTTCTAGAAATGATTTTGCCTTGTTTTAAAAATTGAAATTTATTTCTGATGCTCATTGGTCTTAAGTAACTTTCCATGAAAATTGATTTCCAAAGTGGTTTTGAATTGGTAATGAGTATTTCTAAAAGCGTTTGGTCTTTCATCCGATTAGTTATAAAAAGTGATTTCTGTATGTAATTAAGACTGGTTGGCACCTTAATAATGTTTTATGAAAAAGAAAAAAAACCTCTCTTGAGGAACACTCTCTTGGTTTTAGAAAATTATTTTTATGTTGAATGTGTTATTATGAGCCTAATTTGATGCTTATGAATTGTGTGATGTGAAAGAGTGGGAATGCACTTAAGGAGGGAGAGAGATGGAGAGAGGTTGAATGGGTTTTAGATAAAGAAAGTGTTATGTACATATATGTTTTCTTGATAAAGAAAACTCACCACCACTTGAAATAGAGCACAATGGGAAACCTCAGTATCTAGGTGGGTGACCAGGACTAGTATGCTAGATGACACAAAAAAGGTTCATCCTGGTTTATCTATTAGGATTGACGCAACAACACTAACTAAACATATGAATTACTGATGGTTGTGGTTTCTAAGCCATGTTTTCTGAGGGTCGTGGTTTCTAAGACATGTTTTCTGAGGGTCGTAGTTTCTAATACATGTTTCACAGAGTTATGAGGTCTCTAGGGTCCCACTTTTTCTAGCTACCTATAGGGGTTACCCATGGTGCTCATTTTCAACATAATGCTTGTGATGTAATTTTTATGTCAGTTGTTTCATACTTCATGTCTTATTTGTAAAAACCATATTTTAATCTAAATTAGTTTCCTCTCATTTTGAAACATTAATGCATGCTTGGAACTTATTTTGAAAATATATTGGGAGAGAAATGATTTACTTGAAAATGAAAACTTGTTACTTGAATTTGAAAAGAATGGAAAACATTATTTTATTACATCATATTTATAAACTACCATGTTTTGGATTTCATATAAAAGGTAAGGGCATATGGCGTTGTTGTATCTTGGCATTCCTACTGAGCATCTTGGTTCTCACGCCTACTTTACTTTTTAGTTTCAAGTTCCTCTAGTTTTGGATCACTCTTAGAGTGAGTGTAGTTTATGTTCCATGGTGACCCATGAGGTCAATTGAGGTATGTCGTATTACTTCATTTTTTCCTTTTTCGGCTACTAGTTTGTTTAGTTTATTTTCCTTTATTTATCTTCTTGTTCAGTTTATGATTATTTATATTTTTTATGGGACAAATCATTCCCAACTGGTTTATTTTGATACCCAACACTAGTTTCTAGCCCATGGGGATCGGGAACGCCATTCGGGCCATGTCATAGATCAGCTCGAGTGACTTGTCCAGGGTCAACCCGGGTTGGTTCGTGACACATTACTTTATTTCCTCCCTGTTTTCATAGAATATATAATCAATCCTTGAACTTCTATAAGTATAACTTTTAGTCAATACTCCTAAAGGGATTATCCAAGAATCAATATTGTATAGATAATCTAGTATTCACTTTGGTTAGCACAATATCATCACAAATATAGTAGTCATTCCCATTCTGAAATTCGACATTATACTAGGTTTGGACTGGATCTGAAAGTATATTTCTAAAGTCAACTATAGAAGAAAAAAAATATTATTAGTATTGAATAGAATACCAATAGTTTTTTTAAAGGAGATATATCTTGACCTGATATTTTTCTAGAAGAACCACCCATATCCTTCTTTATGGAAATGATCAGTGAATATGAAGAAATAAATGAAAGTATACTAATAGAAAATGTACCCATCATCCTGGAATACATTGACGCATTTCATGAGGAGTTACCTGGGCCTCCTCTACAAATAGAGGTAGAGTTCTCCATTGAAATTATGCTTGGATCCAAGCTGATTTCAATAACCCTGTATAGAATGGAGAATGTAGAGCTAGAGGAATTAAAGAAACATCTCTAAAATATTTTAAAGAAGGGGTTTATCCAAATAAGTGTGTATCCTTAGGGAGAACATGTTCTCTTTATGAAGAGGAAGGATGGATCAATGCATCTATGAATTGGTTATAAAGAACTAAATGAGATCACAATGAAGAACAAATACCCTCTTCCAAGAATTATTAACTTATTTGACTAGCTTCGTGGGGCTAAATTCTTCTCCAAGATTGATCTTCGATCTGGTTATCATGAATCGAGGGTGAAGAAAGATGATATTCCAAAAACTGCATTCCGATCAAGATATAGGCATTATGAGTTTTTTGTTATGACCATCGGATTGACTAATGCACCTTAAATATTTATGGATTTTATTAATATATTCTTGAAGAACTAACTTGATATTTTTGGTATTTTTTATTGATGATATTATGATATATTTCAAAATCCACAAGGAGAATGAGGATCATATAAGGGTTATATTTTAAACTTTTAGGAAAGATAGGTTATATGGAAAGTTCATTAAATGTGAATTTTGGTTACAATAAGTTACTTTCTTGGGGTACATTGTAACCAATGAAGGAATCTCAGTTGACCCTGAAAAGACAAAGGTTGTGGAGGAGTGGCCTCATCCTAAAATAGTAACTGAGATTCGTAGTTTTCTTGGATTAGCAGGATATTATAGGAGGTTTGTGAATTTTTTTCACAACTTTATAATCCATTAACCAAGTTAACTTGAAAAGGGGTCATGTTCATCTGGATAAAGGAGTGTGAATAAATTTTCCAAGATATGAAGAAGAGATTGGTTACTGAACCCATGTTAACTCTACCCTCAATTAGAGAAGGATTCATTATTTTTAGAAATGAATCTCTAAAAGGGATTGGGTATGTAATCAAGAAAAATTAAAAGGCGATTGATTATGCATCTTTATATTTGAAGCCTCATGATATGAACTATCCTACACATGATATGAAGCTAGTTGTGGTTGTTTTTTCTATGAAGATATGGAGGTACTATCTTTATGTGGATAAGTGAGATATATACACAGACCATCAAGTTAACTTATATAAAATGGGAATCGTAAGGGAAGGGACATCATCAAACCTATATAAAATGATTTCTCAACCAAAATTACTAGAGAAGATAAAAAAATCTTAAAAATTAGATCCTTTGTTATGAAATAAGTTTGGGGTTATAAAGGATGGGAAGTTTCCTGAGTTCAATATTGATCAAAAGGTGTGATTAAATTTCCTACAAGACTATGTGTTCCATATATTCCAGAAATAAAGAAGGATATGATGGATGAAGATCATAACTCTACATTCTCTATACATCCTGGAAGAACCAAAATGTATAGAGACCTTCGTGATCATTATTGGTGGGATAACATGAAAAGGGAGATTGCTGAATACAATACAAGGTGTGTCACAACCCAACCTTAGAAACACCATTATTTTATTCATTTCTTGGTCTTAGATCTTTTTGGTTGGGGTTAATGTTGATACCTAGGTAAAATTTTCAGATTTTAAAATTTCTGGGTGAGTTTTGGGCCTGCACACGGTTGGCGCCCGGTCTGGTAGACCGTGCGGCCTACTATGTGTCTAAAAATAATAAGATTAGATAAAAAATAAAAATAAAATTAAAAGGGTGAATAATAATAATAATAATAATAATTTTGTTATATTATTATTATTAAGATTATTTTTATTATTAAGATTATTTTTATTTTATTATTGGTTATATTATTATTATTATTATTATTATAATTTTTTATGTTGTTGTTTTAACCCTAATTATTCCCTTCTCCCCCTTCTCCCCTATAACGCCCCCAATTTCCCTTTCTTCCCTGCATGAACTACCCTTACCTAATAACTCCCCTCCTCTAGATACTCTCCCCACCAGATCCCTCCCTTCGGATGCGCTCCCTCCCTTCGGCCGCGCACCCCACCTCTGGCCACTCTCCCTCACTGGCACCTCCTTCCCTCCCCATGTGCAGTAGTGCGAACCCCTCCGGTCCGGCGACCTACTCTGGCGTGACCCCCTTCTATCCAAAGGCCTGCTCTAGCACGACCCCATCCTGTCTGGAACTGTCCCCCTTCTTTGGTGTCGACTCCTCACTTTTTCATCTGACACTACCCCAGTGAGTTTCTTCCATTTTTTGAGGGTTTTTCTTCAATTTGGATGAACCCTAAATATGGAGTGGATGTTTTGGTCATATTATTGGATATTATGGGGTATAGATTATCCATCAGGGTGTCCTCTCACTTTTATGAGTGTCTTGTTGCGTTCACACACCGGTAGGGTAGGTGATTCTATTAATTTTCATTTTTAAAGCAATAATTTAATGCTTGAATAGTTTCAAATATTTTTTATACCTGTTTTTCATACCTGTAATAATCTCAGTTATAATAATATGGTATTTTCCAATTAATAGAGTTTTTTAAAAATGAGTTTTGAGGAGATTCTCGATTTAATCCTATATGTGCTTATTCTAAAAGTGTTGATAAAATGCCTATTGTTTTCTAAGTATAAAATTGATCCATTGTTGTGTTATTTGGAATTGGTTATATTTGGTATCTTGGTTGAAATGATGGGTTGGTCTTGATGTGTGATTTGGGTGCCTCTTTATGGTTTGATGAATTGTGGAAAAATGCATTAGAAAGGCTTTTCCCAGTTTTAAAACGAATAGTGGTGAAATTTCAATGGTGTTTTTCTGTATTTGTTTAAAGGCAAGTGGTACATCTAGAAAGTGGGTTTTGGGAGTGATTTAAAGGATATTTAAAGTGTGTCATTAGATGTTGGCACATCCATGTGCGCACAAGGTGCACACATGGATGGGAATTCAAAAGAATATCGTACTTTAAAATAGTGTTTTCCATTAACATTTTTTTCTTAAGTGTTTCATTGGTTTTTGAATCTCATATTGATTCATTTTTCCTTATTTTTTAGGGATTCATGATGTTTTTGAGGCCCATGGATTTATCGTAGGGAGTTGTGATCTATTTTAAATGTGCACACACATATTCTCAGGTATGGATATGTATAAATATACATATATTCTGTGTCCATGTCCCCTCATGGTGTGGGTAACACATGCATTGGTTTAAGGACACACACACACACACACATATATATATAAGTGCATGTGTGTGAGTGGGCTTCTGTTTGAGTTAGAAAGCTTTTGATTTTCCATCTTTTGAGGTAGGATTTTCTATTCCCTTTCCCTTTTAATTTAAGATCCATTAGTTTCTTACTTTTCAAAACCTCTTTGATTTATAAATATGAATATATGAGACTTAGATTAGATTATTTGGTGTGAAATTAGTGTTTAAATCCTTGTTTTGTGATAACTAAAATTGTTTTGGTAAATAACACACACCAATTTTTTAGTTAAATACCCTATTGGATTTTTTGGGTAATTTAGGAGGTAAAATGAATGTTTTGAATTTTTATATGTATTGGAGTGATGTGAAATGGTGTTTGGGTTTTCTTTTATGGGTTTTACTTGTGGTTTTAGTTTTTTTTATAAAGATATAAAAGTTGGATTTTAAGGTGTTTTGGCACATTCCACTCATAAATGGCCCATTTGGAGTTTTTATAAGAAATATTTTGTTTTTCATGGTGTAATGGAAATGTTTTATGAATTTTTTGTGAATGGTTTGAAATGGTAAATGGTGTGGTTACACATATTTGAAGGATTGATTTCATGTTTGATAGAAGTTGTTTTTCTAAAATGATTAAAGGCCCATTTGTAAACATGGTGAAATTGATAAAAATTTTTATTATGAAAACCCCCACTGGATGTTTCTCATTCCTTGTCTATGCTTAATGGATGGGATGTCCTCGCTGTGGAATCCTCTTGATATGTTATTAGGGTTCCTCAGTTGGAACCCTTGTCTGGTCTATTCATTCTAAAGCACGAGATTAGTCCTTGGGGAGACTCGAGGTGACACATATTGTGAATTATTATTATTATATATATATATGTTGTTATTATATTCTTAGATGAAATCAGTTGGTTCACCCTCGTTATATACATAAGACATAGGAACCTGGAATATTGAGAGAATTTTCTAAGAATGATTTCTATACTAGTAGTTGATGTACTGACTAGTGGCCCATAATAAGTAGACATATTTGGTTTTATTTCTATTGCATTGGACCCCTCAGTCTATCCTGAGTTGGGGTGGACGGGCATTTGGGATTTTTGATTTCATCGCATGTGGCATGTTATTGGGGATAAGGTCTCATGTATTAGTGTGTTATGGATTGTTATTTATCTCCTAGGTTCACCTATGTCTATTAGTTCTTAGTTTCTTGTAGTAATGAATGTGATACTTATATGTCTATTTTCATTTCCATTTTTATATTAATATTTTGGTGCTTTCTTTCATATTGTTTACTTGGAAGTGATGTTTATGTCTCTAAAAGCTTGTGAAAAAGGTTTTAAAGTCAAAATGTTTTATAATATTTCATGCCATAAAAAAATAAAGAATCAATTCATTTTTCTTAAATGTTAATGGTAAAATAAATAAATGAGTTTGGTTTTAGAATATGATTGTGGGGAATCAGTTTTAATTTGATTTTAAGTAAAATGTATAGAAAAACATACTTTGATATATTGTAGTTAAAAATTGAAAATTGATGTTTCATTTATTTTAAAATAAGTGCATTTAGAATAGTTTATTAGGCTAGCCTAATGAGTTTTAATACTCATGACTATAGTTTATTTTTGTTTTTTTTGATTCAGGTGTTTCTTATTTCTCGGATTTTGTCACCATAGAACGATGTTGGTTTGAGGTCAGTGGCGACCTATGGGGTCACATGGAGGTATGTTCAATTTTATTTTTATCACTGTTGCTAGTTTTTTTTTCATTGTTCTGTTTTTATTTATTTATTTGTATTCTATTTGTGGGAAAAATCATTCCCACATATTTAGTTTTGATTCTAGACACAGGTTTCTAGCCCATAGGGATTGGGAATTCCCTTTGGGCCATGCCGCGGACCATCTTGGGTGATTGGTTTAGGTTCGACCTAGGTTGGTTTGTTAAAAAATGGTATCAGAGGAGGTTCTTGATATTTGGGGTGTCTAGTAGATGGAGATCAGTACTGTTTGGAATTAGAAGGTTTGTGTAGGAATAGAATCACAAACTCTTTCTCTCACTAATCCTCAAGTTACCAGTGGTATTCTGAGATTTGATTCTTCTACTTTTGTTTTGGATTGAGGGATTACAATAGAGGTGAGCCGATGTCATGTTATGATTTCTCATGGAATAGTGAACCATGTGATATCCTAATGTCTGATCAAAGTTCCTCTTAGTGTTATTTCCTATATTGGTAATGACTCACTACCATGTCACTGAGTTGGGTATAGATACTAGTTCTTCACTCTGATAGTTTGGTGCAAGTTGGGTTTTGTTTGATTCTGGTTAGTGTGAGTGCCTTCTAAAAATGGAAGTGGTTTTGAAATGAATATGTTTTCTTCTAAATGGTCTTAAAATTGGTAAAGTGGGTTTTGTTATTTTTAAATTGACCTTGAATTGAGGAGGTTTTGGAAAAATTAAAATGGAAATAGTTTTGGAATGAAAATGATTTATTTCAAATGGTTCAAAAGTGTTGAAATGGGTTTTAATGGAAATTGTTTTGGTTTGAAAATTTGGTCTATGTTTAGATTTGGTAATGAAATGGTAAGTACGACCCATGGTATTCCTTAGGAATGTCCACATATGTGTGGGTATGTATAGGAAGTGAATGTTGACACATGTGTATGGGTGATTTGAGTGGAAATGGATGAACACTTATGCAACGGTTCATAGGATGCTGTGGGAGGGGTTTTGGAATCAAATATTTGGATTGGTTTTTATAAAATGGATTTGAATGATAAGATGATTTCCGAAATTGGTTTTCTTGAAAAATGGGGTTTGGAATTTGGAAAGTGGCCTTGGAAGAAGGAAATTTTCAAATTTAAAAGAAATGGTGGTTTTTGGAAAAGTTATTTTTTCTTGAATTTGTATATATTTGGCTTGAGAGCCAATCTCCTTTGGCTTGGGGTGTTCTTTTGGAATCATTTTTTAGACGTTTATTTTGGTTTTTAATTTCTCACATTGTTCAGAGTATACTGCCCTGAAAGGTCCACCAAATTTCTGATGAGTCATGTCCAGTTTTTGGTTCTTCTTGGATTTTTCCTATCTTTTGCGGTGTTAAGGGTCTATTAGAGGTAGGTATATGGCTTGAATAGGAAGAGTGTGTCTTCAGGGTGCTGGGAACTCCTGAGGATATTAGGGTTCATGCTGTTTTGAAGTTTTTTGAGTCTTGATTTGGACCAGTGAAGATTGGTTTTCCCTTTATCATGGAATTTGGGCTAACATGGGAAGTGTCCAAGACCAAATTAATCCAAAGGTTCATACCTAAGAAGGTGAAGTTGAGGAAGGAGGAAACGTTGCATGGTGTTCGGTATGACCATCAGTCAATATGTTTAAGTTGAACACCTTAAAGAGTTGGTTCCTCTTTACGTTGGGGGTCTTCGTCTAGAGGCTAAGGAGAAGGTCCTCTATTGAAAGGACCCTCAATTTGAGAAGCTGGAGGAGAAATCATTTCTATCTGAGTTGGTTCCCGAGGTGCAAGTAGTTGGAAATCTAGTACCTTTCGTTTTTCATAAGGGTTCTCTATCTAAAGATGAGTCCATGCCATAAGAACCTATCTACAAGGAGTCATCTCTATTGGTTCTGGATCCCAATCTTTCAGATTGTTTTTTTTGTGTTCCACTAGTTTGGTAGGTTCAGGCACTCAAAGATGTCATTTTCCATCCCTCTAAAGATATTCTATCATTATGGATGTCTGGGTCATCTTGAGAAGTTTTTCAAAAATCATCACCTAAAGAAGACATTTTGATCGGAGGATGATAGTTCTTTCCTGTGAGGTAGGAGATTCTTCAGCCATCAGAGCCCTAAACACAAGTCTCAGGGTGAAGCTCATGCATAGTCAGGTGTTTCTAGGGGTGTGAAGCCTCAGTCCATGTTTTGTGTTCCATGATGGGATTGGAACATTTAAAGATTTTTTGTTCTTATTTTCTACTTTTGAGGTTTTTCTACCTTTTTGAGTCCATAATTTCCTTGTAGGATTATGATAAACTTGTTCTATTGTAATCCAAATAGCTGTGTTTGTCTGAGTGTGTCTTTTATAATCTCTTATTTCTATCAAAGTGTGTTGGCCATTTATGGGATGGTTTCAGTTTAGTGGTGATCATTAGGATATGTGAGTGCTTGTGGAAAAATCAATGTTTGTAACTGAGTTTGAGTTTTTTGTTTGGTTTAAGTTTCTTTTTGTGGTTATACTCTCTCATTGTATTGTGAGGTTTGAATCCATTAGGAGTTACCACGTTGGCCCCCATCATAGGGGTGGTATGTTTGGGTTTTAAAATTATATACTAGTTGAGTTATTGTAATGTGGAGAACCCTATAATGTTCTTATATTCTCTTGTGTTTTGGTTTCTTCTGGGTTGGTCGGGTGTGAATGGTGGAGTGAACGGTCACCCTGAGGTTTATGGTTTTTTCAGTTTTAATCGGGCATGGATTCAAGTTCTATATATCTTTCGGCTGAGTGAATTTTTGGGGGAAGAAAGTTCCTATGGTGGGAAAAATTATAACACCCCTAACTTGGACACACCCTTATTTTATTCATTTCTTAGTATTGGATATTTTTGGTTGGGGTTTGGGTTGAGACATGGGTAAAATTTTAGGATTTTAAAATTTCCAAGTGAGTTTTTAGCCTATGCATGATTGACACCCGGTATGGAAGACTATGCGTCCAAACCGTGCGGCCTTCTCAGTGTCTAAAAATAATATTATTAGATGAAAAATAAAAATAAAATTAAAAGGGTGATTAATAATAATAATAATAATAATATTATTATTATTATTATTAAGTTTGTTATATTATTATTATTATTAAGATTATTGTTATTATTAAGACTATTATTATTATATTATTAGTTCTATTATTATTATTATTACTATTATTAATATTAAAATTATTATTATCATTATAATTTTCTTATGTTGTTTTTTAACCATAATTATACCCTTCTCCCCCTTCTCCCTCGTAGCGCCCCCCACTTTCCATTTCTTCCCTACAAGCACCACCCCTACCTGCGTACTCCCTTCCTCTAACCACTCTCCCCATTGACTCCGTCCCTTCATCTGTGTTCCCCCCCTTCGTCCATTCTCCCAACCTCTGGCCACTCTCCCTCATTGATGCCTCCTTACCTCCCCCTGTATAGCAGCACGACCCCCTCCTATCCGGAGGCCTACTCTGGTGCAACCCCCCTCTTATCCAGCAGCTTACTCCAGCGCGACACCCTTCTATCTGGCACTGGCCCCTTCTCCAGCGATGGCTCCTCCCTTATACATCAGACACAACTTCCAGTGAGTTTTCTTCCTTTTTTTGAGGGGTTTTCTTCAATTTGGTCAAACCCTAAATCTAAGGTTGATGTGTAAGTCATATTCTTGGTTGTTAGGGGGTGTATATTATCCCTCAAGGTGTCCTCTCCATTATCTGAGTGTCTCATAACATTAGCACACCATAAGGGTAGGTAATTATATTAATTTTCACTTCTGATGAAATATTTCAATTCTTTAATAGTTTCAAATAATTTTATACTTGTTTTTCATACCCGCGATACTCTCGTTTAGCAGACTATGGTATTTTAAAATTAATAGAATTTGTAAAAAATGAGTTTTGATGAGATTCTTGATTTAATCATATATATTCCTATGCTAAAAGTGTTGATAAAATTCATATTGTTTTCTAAGTATGAAATTGAGCCCTTGTTGTGTTATTTGGACTTGGTTATATTTGGTATCTTGGTTAAAATGATGGGTTGGTCTTGATGTGTGACTTGGGTGCCTCTTTATGGTTTGATTAATTGTGAAAAAAATGCATTAGAAAGGTTTTTTTTTCAGTTTTAAAATGAATAGTGGTGGCATTTCAATGGTGTTTTTTTTGTATTTGTTTAAAGGAAAGTGTTACTTATGGAAAGTTTTTTTTGGGGGAGATTTCATGGATATTTAAAGTGTGTCATCAGATATTGGCACATCCATGTGAACACAAGGCACGATGGGCAGTCAAATGAAAATTGTACTGTAAAAATAGTGTTTTTCTTTAAAACTGTTTTATTAAATGTTTCTTTGGTTTTTGAATTGAATATTGATTCCTTTTTCCCTTAATTTTTAGGGATTCATGGTGTTTTTGCATCCCGGGGATTTATAGCAGGGATTTATGATCAGTTTCAAAGGTGCACACACATATTCATAGGTATGGATATGTATAAATATATATATCTTCTATGTGAATGTTCCCTCATGGAGTTGGGAACATGTGCATCGGTGTAAGGATACACACACACACACACACATATATATATATATGTAAGTGCATGCATGAAAGCGAGCAACTGCTTAAGTTAGAAAGCTTTGGATTGGCTATCCTTTGAGTTAGGATTTCCCATGAACTTTCCTTTTTTAATTTTAGATCCATTAGTTTCTTTCTTTTCTCACCCTCTTTGATTTATAAATATAAAAATATGAGCCTTGGATTAGATTTTTTGGTGTGAAATTAGTGTTTTAAGCCTTATTTTGTGATAACTAAAATCATTTTGGTAAATAGAGCACACCAATTGTTTAGTTAAATACCCTGTTGGATTTTGTGTGTAATTTATGAGGTAAAATGAATGGTTTGGATTTTTGTTTGTATTGGAATGATGCCAAAATAGTGTTTTGGGTTTCCTTGTATGGGTTGTCCTTGTGGTTTTGTTTTTTTATAAAGATATGAAAGTTGTATTTTAAGGTGTTTTTACATATACTAATGATAAATGGCCCATTTGGATTTTTTCTAAGATTTTTTTTTGTTTTCAAGCTATAATGGAAATGTTTTAAGGAGTTTTTGTGAATGGTTTGAAATGGTAAATGGTGTGGTTACACTTCTTTTGAAGTATGGATTGCATGTTTGATAAAATTTGGTTTTTTGAAATGCTTAAAGGCCTGTTTGAAAACATGGGGAAATTGATAAAAATGTTTATTATGAAAACCCCCACTGGATGTTTCTCATTCCTTGTCTATGCATAATGGATGGGATATCCTCACTATAGAATCCTCATGATCCATTATTAGGGTACTTTGGTTGGATCTATTGTGTGTTCTATTTATTCTAAGGCACATGATTAGTCCTTGGGGAGACTCGGGGTGAGACCTATTGTGAATTATATATATATATATATATATTGTGATTGGATTCTCAGATGGAATCAGTTGGATTGCCCCTATTATATACATGAGACATGGGAACCTGACATATTGAGATAATTTTCTGAGGACGATTGCTGCACTGGTAGTTGACATACTGACTAGAGACCCATAGTAGGTGGAAATATTTGGGTTTATTACTATGGGATTGGGCCCCTTGGTCTCCCCTGGGTTAGGGTGGAAAAGAGTTTGGGATTTTTTATTTCATCATGTGTGGAATACTACCGGGGATAGGGTCTCATGAATTAGTACGTTTTGGATTGTTCTTGATCTCTTGGATTCACCTATGTCTACTAACTCTTAGTTTCTTATATTAATGAATCTGATACTTGTATGTATATTTTTGTTTCCATTATTACATGAATATTATGATTCTTTCTTGTGTAGTGTTTACTTAGAAGTGACGTTTTGGTCTCTAAAATCTTGTTAAAATGGGTTTAAAGTCAAAGTGTTTTATAATCTTTCCTAACATCAAAAATGAAAGAATCACTTCCCTTTTCTAAAATATTAATGGTACACTAAAGAAATGATCTTATTTTTAGAAAATGAATGAGGGAAATGGGTTTAACTTTGATTTTAAGTAAAACTTATAGAAAAAAATACTTTGATATATTGTAGTTCCAACTTGAAAATTTATGTTTCTTTTATTTTAAAGGAAGTGATTTGGGAATAGTTTATCAGGATAGCCTACAGAGTTTTAATGCTCGTGGATATAGTTTATCTTTATTTTTATCTTTGGGTGCTTCTTCTTTCTTGAATTCGGTCACTATAGAGTGATGTTGGTTTGAGGTTGGCGGTGACCCATGGGGTCACATGAAGGTATGTTAAATTTTATTTTTCTCATAATTGCTAGTTTTTTTTGTTTTTATTGTTCAGTTTTTATTTATTTATTTTTCTTCTATTTATGGAAAAAATAGTTCCCACCTATTTAATTTTGATGCCCGACACTAGTTTCCAACCCATGGGGATCAGGAAGGCCTTTTGGGCCATGCCACATACCAGCTTGGGTGACCGGTTCAGGGTCGACCTAGGTTGGTTCGTGACAAGGTGCATGGTGTGTTAGCAAGTGAAGTTAGAGTGACAAATTCCTAAAGGGGTATTACAACCACTACCCATACCAGCATGGAAGTGGGAAAATACCACTATAGACTTTGTCACTAGTCTCCAGAGAACTTCCGAAAGAAATAATATGATATGGGTTATAATGGATTGTCTCACCAAGACTTCCCATTTTATCTCTATTCAGGAAGATTTTTATCTTGATCAACTTTCCAAGATTTATGTGAGGGAAGTGGTAAGACTGCATGGGGTGCCACTCTCTATTATATTTGATTGTGATTCAAGGTACACATCAAAATTTTGTAGAAGTCTTCAATATGCATTGAGTAACAAATTGAATTTTATTATGGATTATCACCCTCAAATTGAAATCCAATCTGAAAGGACTATTTAGACACTTGAGGACATGGTGAGAACATGATAAATGGAATTTAAAGGTGGATGGGATCACCATATCCCATTAGTTGAGTTCTATTACAACAACGGCTTCTATTCGAGCATTCAAATATCACCCTATGAATCTTTATATAAGAAGTGATGTATAAGTCTTACTTTTTGGGATGGATCTGGTGAGAGAAATATTCTTGGTCCCACACAAGATATGAAAAAGGTTTATTCCATCTAAAAACACATTAAGGCTGCTGAAAGTTAGTATAAGAGCTATGCCGATAACTGTCAAAGGGACTTGGAGTTTGATGTTGGTGACAAATTATTCCTTTGAATTTCTCTATTGAAGAGAGTCATGTAGTTTTCAAAGAAAGGAAATCTCATCCCCAGGTACATTGGACCCTATAAAATCTTTGATTTCATAGGATCAATGGCCTATCGACTCCCAATTCCTAAAAATATAGCACAAGTTCATGATGTATTCCATATATCCCTCTTGAGGAAGTACATACCTGACCCTTCACATGTACTAAATCTAGAGTTAGTACAAATGGAACATGAACTCTCTTATGAGGATCATCCAGTGGAGATATTGGATCATAGAGACAAGGTTTTATGAAAAAAGACTACCCACCTTGTTAAATTATTGTGGAGGAACCAAAAATATGAAGAATCCACAAGGGAACCAGAGGAGACTATGAGGCAAAAGTACCCACACATTTTATCTCCTAAGGGTAGGAGTCGAAATTCTGGGGACTAAATTTCTTAATGGGGGAGAATGTAATGACCCAAACTTTTGAATAATATTTTGTTTCCTGAATATGTATGTTTTACGATGTCATAATAAAAATTTATAAGTATAAATGAAATTGACCACTGAGTTTTGATCATTATATGAACATTCGTTAATATGACCATTGAAATTAATAATAAATTTTAACGTTATAATTATTTTTTATAAATAGAAATGATAATGGATAATTAATGCAAAAATAAGAGTTGATGGTATCATCCAGTAGACTCTTGTCGTACTAAGCCCATTTTTCAGAGCTAGGGAAGGAGGTAGCATCACTGGACCTCACTTTAGACCAAGCCCAAGATAACCTTCAACATGTGAAGCTTGAACGAAATTTCCTATGAGAGAAGTTCAAGTTAGTTGAGATTACCACTCAGGTGATGTTATCCGACCCAACCGAAGAGTCAATCACAATTGCACACCTTACCCTTAGGTTGTATATGGGTGTTTTAAGGGGTTATGTGTTGAGTCCCTAGATACTTAAAATGCAATCCCTTTTTTTAATAAAATATTTATTTCATCATTTACATTATAATAATAACTTTTCTTAATAAAATATATGTTTAATTGAGTCAAATTTGATAAATTGATTTTAGAAGTAAAAAATTGTACTTTTTAGAGACATCTAATACTCAGAGAATTATTACAATAAAATAAACATCATTTTCTAATTTCAAAAGTTAAAATTAGTCTAGGGTGAATTTTTATTAGTTTTCTAAGAAGTTTCAATTTTTTGATTAATGGTATTTTTTTTGGTGAATAGTATTTTATGAATAGTTTTTTTGATGAATAATATTTAATGAATAGTATTATTTTTGATAAATAGTAAATAAATATTTTTTAAAGAATTATTAAATATTTTATTCTGTGAAATGATTTTTGAAAAACAGATATACATGGTTGAGATCAATAAGATATTTAGAGTTTGATAGGATCAACTTAATTTTTTGGTGAATAGTAAATTGAACCTTTGTAATAGTAATGTTACCCTTATGAATAGTAATTTTACCAATGGAATAGTAATCTAACCTAAGGAAGTATAAATATATTTTAGTCATCTTAAATGGTAATGTGATATAGTTATATCATAGTATAAGTAAATAAATGTTTTATAAATTATTAGTTAAGTATTAGTATATTATTTATTTAATTTAATTTAAAATGAAATTAATTTTTATAAAATGAAGGTTATTTTTGAATTCTACATGTTGAAAAATGGTTAGGGTAAATTTTTGGGATTTTTTTTGAAATAATTGAATTTTTGATGAATAGTAAAAATATAGTTTTGAGTTTTAGGTATGTTTAATGACATCATAACTATTTCATAATGATGTAATGAGTAAGATAAAATTATGGTAGAATCTTGTGGATTAAAATATTATATTAGGTGTCCCAAGTGGCCAATACCATGGGAAAATATCATGGGAAAGCCTATGGTTTTGAATATAACACTAATGAGGTGTCCTTTGAAATTAATAAACAAATCCCTCTATTTTACTATTAATAACCACCCATTACTTCATTTCCTTTCATTAAAAAATCATTAAACTAGAATATATGATAGTATTAACTTCCAAGGAGTCCTCAAAAGGTGTACTAAATCCCTCAAGGTCCTGATCTTAGAGTTTTAGAAGTTACTCTTCAAGGTAAGGGAATTCTCAACTTCTCTTTTCCTTTGAAGTTATCTTTTATGTGGTATATATTTCAAATTTCCATACCATTTTCTTATTTTTATTTTATTCTTCCCCTATAATTTATTATGAGTCTTTTATTAATGGGTGAACCCTATCCCCCCTCTTTTTAATTTTTTATAAAACCATGTTTCTTACCCATTATGCTGTAGAATTTTCGTCTCAAAATCTCTCTCTTTTTTCCAAGAAAATCTTTTATTTTCTTTATGAGAATACCCAAAACTCTTTAATTTCTAGGGATATTCATAAAGAAATAATTTTTTTATTCAATTCTGGAATTGACCTACATAAAACCCCCCATTCCATTTTCATGGGTTATAAATGACATAATGATCATGTTTTTAATCACTTTTTAAAACCCCATGATTTTGATATGGAACCCATTTATTTTTTTCTCATTGGGTTATTTATGAAATGTTTTATTATGATATATGTGGATAAAATGAAAATAAATACACATTATGGCTGTGCCATTATAGTGCTCCAATGTATTGGTTAAAGAAATTAATCTTCAAAGATGATAAGTTTTACTATACCTTGGTGAATAACCTTAGTAATTTTTATGACACCTTGGGGATGGACCTTGGTGATATGCTTATGAATGTCTAAATTAAATGTTGTAGACAAATTTTAAAGTTATGATTCAAGTTATTACTATTATTATATGCCTCTTTATCATTCCTTTACGATATTCCTCATGTTCTTATTAATATTGCTCAAGTTCACATGTAAACTGTTTCACTTGTTTTCCCTTACTAGGCCTTCTGCTCACCCTTTCCTTTGATGTATGTCCCCAGGTTATGAGATGAAATAAATATACTTTGGATGAACCTTGAATAATACTTTCATGTGGAATAGAATAATTTTTTAAGTTTTCATGTATTATGTACCTTATTTCTAAGATACTGAAATTTAAAAGATCCTCTGTTTGTAAAATTCCATGTAAAGTTATGTAATAAAAAGGAGATATGTTATATATAGTTTCATATTAGGGTAGAGTTAGAATGTATGATGGTATATTGGTCATTTATTAGTTATTAAATAATTGGTTTAGTTTATTTTCTCTTTCTATAAAGGAAAGTGAGTGATTTTTGTAAAATGTATGGTGAATGAATGCTAGTTTTTCCAAGTATTAGTAGATCATGAGTAGATAATTTGGATTTTAAATAACACATAGTTGATGTATGGTTGGGTTTTGGTTCTAGTTGGGTATATTGAATTATTAATTTTGGAAATGAGAGTGTAGGTAGTAATTCATGAGGGATATGGTTGATATGAAGAGAATTTATTGTTAGTTGATTAGGTGTGTAATCCTAGTATGAATAAGGTATGACTTATGAAAAAATTATTTAATCTAGAAAATTGGGTTGTATAGGGGTGTATACACATTTGTGAATAGAATTAATAGAGTTCAATGATGGCCAATAACCATTTTGGGAGAAGTTATTTAGATTTTTTCTTACCTTGGGAGTAAGAGGGTGAGTGATCATGTGAATTTTAAGGTGATTTCCCATTGAATGGTGGCACAACATGTTTACTGCATATGAGGCCACTCTAGTGTATAAATATCTTTTAGAATGTACTTGTGTGAGGTTTTGTGAGAAAATTATTCTTTGTAAGAACCCAAGATATTCTAATGTAATTGGAATAGATTCTAGGACTTATATACACTAATATATTGTTAAATGAACTCCCCAATCCCTCATCCACTAGGCCAGTGGATAATGTCCAACACTGAGGCGTTACCACAAAAAGATAGGTGGAATTACCTCTAGATATATCCAACCTACTGTGAGGTGAGTTCCAGTTGGTCCTTTGTATTACTAGAGTTTTGTAATGGATTTGTACAGGCTGATTATCATGGTGAGACTTATACTCATATTTGTAGATCACCTCTCTAATACTTCACTGTTTAATTTATTTTTTATTTAATATATTTTCTTAGGAGCAGGCGTGCCTGCCTCTTGAACTTATTAGTATATCCAACCTACTTATATCATGCAACGTCATCCACTATATAATAAATAAATCAACAATCAAGTAATATAACATGTGTATATATGAAAAAATATCTATTATACAATGTAATATAATAAAAATGAAAAATAAAATATAATAGTACATATCTAATAGATATAATTTCAAATACGGTTGATATGAAGGTTGTATTAATAATGTAAAATTCTCTTCATCATCTACCATATGAACCACCCATCTTTAGGCTTAAGAACTATCCTCCAACCATATTTATTAAACTATGTGGACACAAGGTTAAAAATTCAAAAGTGCACATACAAGGGTGAATAATAATACTCAACATGTCTATCTTATATAGTGTGAAAAACTCATGAACAACTGGTGTCTATATGCACCAATAATAAATAAGTTTTAGAAAAATAAATATCCTTATACATAATCATCTATCCTAATTCTATTTATAGACATTACTCAGTAAGATAGTCACAGGTCATTGAATTTCACTCACCAAATAATAATGTTATAAAAGTATATATAAACCCATGGTTTTATGAGAATAAGATTAAATTTCCCCCATGGACTAAGGCTTTCTAATGTGTAACCAAAGTCTCATAGCTCAATTTGGTATCCCTCTCAACGAAGAGAAGACCCTAGTATATCCTTAACCATTATTCCCATGATATCCTATAAGTTATAATTCATCCACCTATATGTAGATTATAGTCTTGAAATAGAAACAACATAATAAAATAATACATCCCTATATCCTTTTACAGTTTTCTCAATCTAAAATTCACCCTAGATACACCAAAAAAAGCTAGAGGAAATACACATCTCAACCTATCCATGAGATGATAAAGGAAATATATGTCTCTATATATACATACACACACACACATATATATATATATATATATATCTATATATCTATATGCTGGTAAAAATAAAAATATATAGGGATGTATTTGTATATCTGGGAATTGGAGGAAATACACTTATCTAGGGATACAATTGTATATCTATTTCTCCTAATCCTATTGTTGTGGGTGATAAAAGAGATAATATATGGTGCATCATTATTCACCCTGATTCTTGAGTTGTGAGAAATCAAGAGTGTAAAAACTCAGATAAATTATCATTTATCACATTCACATATTTGGGATACTAGAAGGATTACCCATGTCTACCTATCCCATACTAGAGATGCTATAGGAATTATACATCTACATCAATCTCATAGTGAATATATGGTTTTCCTCATCCTAGATTTATTTTTGTATAGGAACATATACACCTATATTTCATCTGTATTCTCTAACTATATCAGTGGGTGAACAATAAGGGTTATCATTATCTACTTCTAGCCCTATCCAATGAGCGAATGTAAGTGAAATTATTATAGTATCCCATTTATATCAATATATACCTTTCACTAGACTACATCAAAATATCAAAGGAGATAACTACACAAATATATCATATTTATAAACTAATAAACATTATAAAAATCTCACAATTCTCTCCACATAATAGATAAAAGATTCCATATCATGATCATCATATTCCCACATTTCTAGATCTTTTAATTTTAATAATAGTAATTCAATAAGAATTAAATATTAGTTATTGAATTATTTAGTTTACCATATCACCACTAGGTTTGCATCAAATACTACTTTATGAGTTACATTCATGTCAACTAAAGTGACTCAGATCACTAAATAAATCAGAAAACATTATCATAGATTATTTGAATATTTTTTAGAAAGAATATACCACTTTAATCTTTAAATTTCACATTATCACTCTTCTATATATTTCCATCAATTATAGGAAATTCATTTAGTGTTTAAAATTTTATCATGATAGTATTTAATCATCAATAGGATATTCCTCTATCATGGGTAAACTAGTTATTTCATTTATATTAATGGTTTATAACATTATTTATCATTACTAACTTTTTATAATCGACTCATTTTATCTATATTTGTAATAATTGAAAGTTTTCATGCCTTGATATAAATATATATTACCTTGTTAACACTATTTGGTTTCACCCTTAGAAACACAATTAAATACTCACTAATTATTATTTAGTATTTTATATTTCATTTAAGTAATTAACTTACATAAATCATATATTATTTATCACTATCATAAATCCTATAGTTCTCTTTAATGTCTTCAATCATAAACATAATCTTTTTATTTTATATTTATAATACACACCATTTTTATTTGATATAAAACCATCATCTAAAATTCATTTATTTTTAATGAATTTCATAATATCTTTTATTGTTTTCAAGCATCAATATAAAGTGTAATTAATAATTTTTTATTATTTACTTCCATTTATTATTAATAAAATAACTTATCTTACCAAAAAAATTGAATTATCAATATATATTCTTTGATTAAGTAATTTGAAAATGAAATTAAACAAAGCGTCCCATTCAATGTCAATAACATATAATTATATATTATTATTATTATTATCTATTAATAATAATATATTACATAATTAACAAAAGGTACATTTGACATCCCACTTCAATATTTTATATCCTCTTAATACCACCTCTTTCATTAATTAATTTCTTGATGAATGGTAGTAACCATTCACCTAACCACTTTATTTTTATCAAAAATTGATAATTATTATTTTTATGATAATAATTTCTATATTTACTAAATCATTTTTATCTTAATTTATCCATGAAATATCTTTAAAATGAAGTAAAATTTTTTCTATTATGTTTAATATGTATATAGGAGTCCAATAATTTTTTATGTCTAGATAACCCCTTATATGAACCCCCACACACCCCGTGACACCAAAAACAACTAGAGGATTCTACATGGAATCCCCAAGGTCCACCCTTTGTCTCTATGGATTTCCAAATTGCATCTCCACTTTCATAAATTCTAGTCATCTGATCATTAATCAAGTGGTCTTAGTGGATTGGCTCAGCCTAAGACAAGCCGTCTTCCATGTAGATGATTTCTCCACATAGGATGTCATTATATCCATTTAATTATATGACCTTGATTGAACCAGGACCCAAAACAACATGATCAATGTGACCATATGGTTTACTATCTAATCAGATTGATCAGATAGTCAGGATTGGTCCATTTTTTATCCTAATCACCCCCCAATTATGGTTCATGCAATAAATATTATTCCATTAGTTTTTTAAACAGAAAGTTATGAGAAACCTACACCACACCATTTGGATCTACATGTGTTGCTCCATTATTGGGATGAAATTTCATGTCTTAGTAATTTCAATGGAATATCATTGATTTTGGTTTCATCATGGATGAATATTATTTTCCTCACCACCCCACTACCCGTAGTCACCCATGATGGATTCTAGAGAGAGAAAATACTTTTATGGAAACTAAAATTCACAAGAATCTTATTATAGATCCCAAGATTTTAAATATGACTTCTATTTTCTAAAAATTTTCAATTTGGTAGGCCAATTTAAATAAATAAGTTGAGAATAACCAATTATTATCTCTTTATTTTCTATTAAATCGCAAGTCTAATTGATGTGATTCCAAATCCCCCACGTTTATCTATTAAAGGAATTTATAATGATATATTGAAATATTCATAATTTATCCATATGAAAATGTTATCAATAAATCATAAAAAATAACTCTAAAAATTATCTTTATTTTTGTAATTAATGTATTAGATTGTGATGAATCCAAAGGCATTGGATTTATTTTAAAAAAAATAATAATAATATAAATTTTTTCATAAGTTGATTTTTTTTAATTTATGAGATAATTTTTAAACCCAAAAGCTTCTCTATATAATATCTTATAATTTTTTCATCATATTTTTTAATATTTATAGGTTATTTTAACTATATTGAATCTTGGAATAACATATTGAAATTTCATAACCCGATTTTAAGAATAATTAATATATAATGAATATAGAAGTTAAGGATATAAAATTCTCATAAAGGACATGTTAGAATCAAACAACCATACCATATCAAAGATGATTTATTATTATCTAGTGAAGATACTCACTCTGGTGGAAGACTTGGTTAACAACATTATCCAAACCCTAACCTCCTCACCATTCTCCTAAAATATGCTTATATAGAGGCTTCTAGGTCAAATAATATTTTATTAAATATCATCCACTCTCTAAAAATTCTTGTTTCTAACATTGAACCATCTTAAAAATGTTTTAAAATTACCCAAATATTATCTTAAAGGAAACATGTCATTCTAAACACATTGGAAAAATATTTTTATTAATCCAAAATTTCATTAAGGAGGGATTTACTATTTTATCCTTTTTGTTAGAAATTAATATTTCCTTGAAAAATGATAAGTTGAATTAAACTAAGCCACATAAAAAACTTATTTTAATTAAATTTAGCTTTAATAAACTCAATGTAACTAAAAAGAGCATATAATTACAAGTAAAACCAGAGTCACTCTTAGGTGAAAACCTATACTATTACATACTCTCCACCTTTAAACTTTTAATCCAAAAAATAAATAATCAATAGATAAACTGAACAATAATACCTTATCCTCTAATTTTTTTTTATTTTGGATGAAATAAAATTTTAATAATAATTCCAAAAAATAGGAAAAAATCCATCTCAAGACCTATTCTCATCGATATTCCCATTTGGATAACCATCACAAAGATTAACTACGTCGATACTATCATACAAATGACTAATAAAAACCATTTATACAACTACTTTGTCTCCAAAACCCATGATATATATACCTAATTGATTTATGATATCACCATTTTATGGTGTGATATTTTCTTAACACTACCTAAAATATCTTGAAAAAATTTACCATATATCCCTGGAAATTTCATTACGATACCCAATTTTATGAAATAGATCAAGGTTACCACCCAAATATACCCAATATCAAAAAATATATTCATGTATCATTTCTCATTGATCATAAAAAAATCATGGATCATTGATACACATTAAATCCAAAATCAAAATAACCACACTATCTAAACCTCATAAAATTCACCAAGGGGATATAAAAATTCAACATATCCACTAACCCCTTTTGTTTGATTGAGTCTCCCACTAATTGAAATTCAATATGATCTCAAAAATTGGTCAACATCATATCTGGTCACTTTAAAATCCTTACATAAAACTCTTATTCTTATTAAAAACCCCAAATCTAAGGTTTCCACCTTTCAAGAAATAAATTTACTTTATACCTTACAATGGGAAAAAAGAACTTTGATCGATAAGCGAGTTGGTAAATAATTCTACCATATAAGTTATAAATGAAAAACAATGTTTTTAGAATAATTAAATTCTATATGGTTATGATTAAAGGAAATTATTATGTATAACCACATTGACTAATTAATAATTTACACTCCACTTAATGAAATAATCCTTTATACACGGGTTATCACTCAAGATAGAAATAAAATTCACTAAAACGTTTGTTCATATCCATGATTTATATCCCTAAAATTAAAGTCAAAATTTGATAATAACTCTACATCATTAACGAACTTACATTACTCAATGAAAAATAAATTTCCTTCCAGCTTCTTATAACAATTCACCCACCATACAAGATGATTTCATATACCCCTTTCCAAAATTTTATTAAGGATTAACTTCAACAAATTATCTTTCTGTTGTCTTCATACTAATACCCAATGGCCTAAATCCCAATATAATTTCATCTATTTTATATTTCTATAAAATTTAATTTTCAATTAATTTCATAAATAAAAATTTCTTTACTAACTATAAAATAATCATTTATTTCACCATTTCTCTTTTATTGAAAATAATATCATTGTGGTCTCATATCTATATTTTATCTCCTTTTGCTGTGGTATAAAATGGTTAACAATTTTATTAAATCCCATATCACTATATCCAAAGTTGGTAAAATTTTTCATATATACATGACCACATGCAATTTAGTAAAGACATTATAATGAAACCTTACTGGTGTAGAGTTACACTAACAATACTATTAAAAGTCACATCAATCCTCTTATTATGATCTCTTCACTAATCATCATTGAACATTCTAAATAATTTTATAGACTCAAAATCAATAGATGGACTCAATATTAATGATAAGATTCATATTACATCTCCATATGAAGTCCTCTAATCTGTAAACTGATAATTAATGCACTATTTACTTCCCTTTAATAGAATTTTACATGTTTTTAACTATAAGAAGTTCAATTATGAAAGAATTAATAACAAGTATATACATCACTAAGTGAAAGCTTCTAAATTTCACTATACCTCCACTATGATACTATGATCACAAAAGATCCAAATTTTCAAAATAAAACAGAGGTGGGACTCTGATAGGTGAAAACACAATGACACAATTCTCAAATTCAATAAAATGTGAATATAGTCTCAATCATCATGAAAGAAAGAATTCAAAACTTTAAATCAAATCAAAAAGGGATAAATTTTTAATACATTGATGAAATTATTTATCATTACATATGAAATCAATGTTACCATGTATAATGTCTACTATTTGAGTTTTCTTAGGTATTATATAATTCTTTGTCCATAGATACACTATAATATATCATTATCTATACATGTATCAACTTTCCATTAAAACCGCATGTGTATAATGTAATATCTCAATCATAGTAATTAATTCCCAATATCTCCATAGAAACATCTTGATATCATGATCATAACTAACTACATGGATGTTAATAAATCTACTTCCAATCTAGAATAAGTATATTATCCATGGATTCAAAAAAATGAGTTGTAAAATCATATAATCATGACCTAGAACTATATTATGTGTGCTTAACCCTTCATTTATAGTATTATTTTTTCATAATGAGGTCTCAACCATGAGTGAGAAATAAGATTTATGCTCAAGAATACATCGTCCACCCACAACCTTTACAAAGTCCTATATTATGGATTGATTAACTAAAGTCCCTTTATAGACTTGAATATAACTATCCCAACAAAAACATATATGTTACTAACTCAAAACTCCATCCTAAAGATACAATACCAATCTTTCATGTCCCAAAATATCATAAAGTGAACTTCCCATGACCACCTCTAATGTGATATAGGCTAGTTACTAGTGCCCAGGTATTAAAAATAAAACAAGGGGAGAATTTTTTCTAGATACAACCCATCACCTGATATCATGAAACATCATCCACTATGATTTAAATTAATAAACAATAATGTAATAAAATACAATAATTTTTGATAAAATACTCATAATACAATCTAAGATAATATAGATGAATCAAAAAATACAAAATTACACCCTAAACATACAAAATCATGAATACTAACAACACAAGGGTAGACACTATAATGGAAACTCTACCCCATCTACCACTTTATCAAAAAACCATTTCTGGACTCTAGGATCATCCTGCAACTATATATATTGATATTCATGGAAATAATGTGAAAAAAACAATTATGCATTCAAGGGTGAGTAATAACACTCATCATGGTTATCCTAAGTTGTGAACTGACCCTATGAACAACTATTGGCAATATGAATGAATAAAAAATAAATTATAGAGAAACCAACATCAACATACATCATAATAAGTCATAATTATATTAATAGATGGCCTTTACCAAATTACCAATAGATCACTGCATAAATCTCACCAAATATCCATGTTACAGACACACACACACAGATATATATAACTATGCTTTTATAAAATAAGATAGAAGGGGCCATGAAAACTATATCCTTTTATGGTGTAACTAGAATTTCATAGCTCAATATGATATCCTTTTCATTAGAGAGGAAACCGTAATACAACCCTAACCATCTGTTTCCCCAGCATCTTGGTCGTTGGAACTTTTCCACCCCATATATAGATGATACTTGTGAAATATATATAAAAATATAAAATAATAACATTATCTCATATCAATTTATAGATTTCCTACTTAATAATCGACCCCATATTCAATAATCTAGATACTAGAGGAAATAAATTTCTCCACCTATCTATGAGATACTAGAGGAAATACACATATCTAGAAATATAACTATATACATATCCAAATACTAGAGAAAACTCACATATATAGAGCTATAAATGTATATTTAGATAATAGAGGAAATAAAAAACTCTAAAGTTGTAGATATATATCTAGTTCTCCCAACCCTAGTGATATTGGTGAGAGAAGAGATAATATCTATTGTAACATCATCCAACTCAATGTCAGAGCTATGGGAGAGAAAGTGTGTAAATACTCAGGAAAATTATGATCCATCACATTCTCATATCAGGGATACTGGAGGGAACACCTATATCCAACTATCACATACAAAATATTCTTGAGGAATTACACATCTCCATAGATCTCCTAGTGAATGTTTTTTCTACCTCATTATGAAGATTCAAGTGAGTAAGAACAAATACACATATGTTCCATCACTAGTTTCTACCTCCATAAATGTGTGAAAAGAGTTAGATTCATCATCATATCCCTATAAGCTTATCCAATGAGTGAGAGTAAAGTAAGTTACAATGAAATGCCATTACAACTAATATCCACCTTTCACTAAAGTGCATCACAATTAAAAAGGATATACATACACAAATCCATCACATGTATCAATCAATAACCCCCATGTAAATCATGAAAGTATCTCTATATAATAGTCTAGTGCTTCCAAATCATCCTCAATAGATCCTCATATTACTATCTCATTGAATGAAAATTATTGTAATTTAATAATAATTAAATATTATATATTGAATTATTTAGTTAATAGTATCACCACTAGGCTGATATCAACTCCCACTTTATGAGTTATATTTACATCAACTAAAGCAACCCAAATCACTCACTAAATTTCCAAAATTTATCATAGTTAATCTGAATCATTATTAGAAATATTATACCACTATAATTTAAAAATTTTATGTCATTATTATTCTTAATATTTTTATCAATTAATTTATTTTCATTTAGTTCTTAAAACATCATCAATATGGCACTTTATCATTTGGAGGATATTCCTCTATCACAGGTAAACTCATTATTTATTTCTTGTTAATGATTCACACTATTAGTTATTATTACCATATTTTCATAATCCAAACTCTTTATACACATTTATTAGATTTGTAATATATCATACCTTGATATATATATATATAGTACATATTTATTAAAACCCAATGAATTTATGAGTTATTAATTTTAGTGGAATTTTGAATTTTTGACTTCTCAAGTGGGAGTTATTTTGAGAACTCGGATTTGGATTGGAATTACAAGAGTTTTAACATCCCAAGGAGATGATTTTGTATATTTATTAAGGTATAAGAGGTGTTAGTTTGAATTTTATAATTTTATAAAGTGTTTTACTTCTTTGCACAATTACCACATGGTTATGAAAAATCATGTGGGTAAAATATGCAGTGTGGATTTGGATTGGGGATTGGATAATAGTTGTAGAGAAACCATTCAAAATATTAAATTCATGTTTAGTGGATATTCCCATGGTTGGTGTATGATTTAGAAAACCATGTGGCCAAATAGTGTGATAGGGATAGTTTGAGAATATTTTAACCACATAGTTGGTGCATGGTTTGGAAAATAATTAAAAAAAGATATAAAAACTAATAGATTTTATTTAAATTAGTGAAATGATAAATTCCACCCCTTAGGTTTTAAGCTCTCAACCCACAATTCCTTTTCCCTCATGTGCGATGAACCAAGAAGTAGTCATCCCCCTTTATTCATTCATTTTATATTGGTTTAGGGTTTTTTGGGTGTGATTTTTCTAGAATTTAACATGATTTGTATCCTATTATTTCACATTTATTATACTCCTTGTTTCCCCACTGATTTTTGTTATCTTTAGATAGGATTTGGTGATGATTTACACCAAATAATGGTAGAAATAATTTGAGATAATGAGGATTTGGCTCAATATAGATAGAGGATATCCGAGGAGAAAACCTACTTGTCGTTGCTCACCATTCAAGTAGAGGTATATTTCCCTATGAATTTCTATAGGGTTTTTAGTTTAAATTGAAGAAATAAAATATTGACTAGGGGTCAAATGATAAGTATTTTTCTCTAGATGGTGCTAGGAGTATTCCATAAACCTTTTGTAGGTGGTTGGTCATAATTTTGAGGTGTCAAGTTTTCTTGAAGATATTTTAGGCATTTAGCCTATTTTAATTGAATAGTAAAATTAATTATAAATTGTTAATAATTGATTTGAATAATTCATTATAAATTTTTATATTTAATTATTGGACATCATGGATTGAGATATGTTCTTGAGAGTTGATACAATGATTGGATGAGATTAGGAAGTGATGGTATATCCTATTTTAAATGGATTTTTTTGAATAAGGTTTGTGGTCCTTATGAATTTCCCTATGGTTTATGAATTTTATGATTGAAACTTTTGATATGTGTTTTTTCCACTATGAGTGATTCACCCTTTTAAATTTTAAAAATATTTTAGATAAAAATGAATGCCTATGAATGGAATAAATATAGTACCAAGGGTTATGAGGGACCTTGTGCACTAGATTGAATCCTCATCCACTGATGTCCAAGACCATGATTATAATGCATTCCTTGTGATATAAAAACCAATATGGGTGAGACTTAAATGAACTTAGTGACTTTATAATACACAAATAGGTTCCCTAAAACCCCTTGAGAAGGAATGGGAGATGAATTGGGGTGACTGTCCTGTGTATAGAATAATATGACTTTGAGATTCCTTAAATCTTTTATTCTAGTTGATATTAGTGCGAGGTGAGTGATCCCCACCCACTTGAGTTGGGGCATCGAGTGAGTGTACCTTGGGTAGTAGTTGAGGATAATTTGGACGTATAAGGACCAACCTAGGGTATTTGGAAAATGTGATGGGCTTGAGGCCATTTCCCTTACGTGAGACCGATAAAGAATTTTCCTATGAGACCGAGGAGGCCATGTTATGATTAATACAAGGTTTAGGGAAACTATGTACTCTGAGTAACATTATTTAGACTTGAGATATTATATTTAGATTAAAAATCCCATGTAGGGTGTTGGAAAAAAATCCCTCATAATATTGTTTTAAATATTTTGTATTGTTGTGCTTATTGAAAATGTTGGTTGGAAAAGTTCCTATGTTTTTTTAGGAGAGGAGTTAATGAAGTTTACATAGTTTTCCAGTGTTTTCCAAAAGTTTCAATGAAAAATCTTGGTAATAGGATTTTTTTTGTAAATTACATAGATAATTAGATTGAGTTTTTTTGACTATAAGGTTGAGTACATGATAGTAAGGTCAATTACACAGATCCCTAAGAGAGTACACAGTTGTAAGGAGGTAATTTTTGGGCTACCATGATGTTGGAGTATGTGTTCATAAGGTGGAAAATCTTAGCATACCATGAAGTTAGAGAACATTTCTATTGCATGGAAAATTTTGGGCAACCATGAAGTTAGAGTATATGATCGTAAGGCGGGGAGGAGTATGTAGAAGTGGATATTAGAAAAGGGATGAACAATAATTATGATTAGTGGTGTTAAGCCCAAGTTTTGTTTTGGTTGTATTTGTTTTCAATCGATCTGTATTTTGAGAAAGATGATGGATGAAAATTTTATTGATCATTATATTCAAAAGAATCAGACTTGTTCTTTAAAAATAACTGGACTCACTTTGTACATCGTAATGAGAAGAATCTATTTAGAATAAAAGGTTTTGATAGGAATCACCTTTGGTCCAGAATGGGAGAAGATCATAATGAGGAATTTATTATCATCAGATTCAATCTAAATTCGATATGAAATAAGTTTTTGTTTTAATGAAGAATTGGAGTCTTCATGACTATGATTAATTAAATGTGACTATGATTTTCTGATTCATATTTTATAAATCATTAATTAATTAGATAAATTATGATGCAATCTTGATGAAAGAAAGGGGGAGTGAAAAATATTCAAGACAATTGTTTTCAGAGAATAAAAGGTTGCTCAGAATCATAATCCAGAGATTGTACCCAAGATAATAGTATCTAGGCTGATCATACTCATGGAAATCAGATTTAGGCTGGTAAGGAAAGAAAGAATATGTTGATTATCGTAATCAAAATGATTTTACCTAGATTTATCATATATAGGTGGAAGAGAAGAAAGAGATATTTCTAATTGAAAAGGAATCGTACTCATGATAATCATACTTAATCACTATAGCATATAATAATTCATCATAAGCATAATAAACTTTTCATACCTAGGATGATCGTACTCAAGATCAGGAGGAAAATGATCATACCCATAAATGATATTATTTATAAATGATCACACCCATGTCAATATTTCTTAGAAAGATCATACTATACACAATCGTACTCAGGATGAGTTGAATGGTTAATTGAATTACTGAAGGAAGATTAAATTTTTCAAAGTGGGTTGAGAGAAGAGGAGAAAAAGAATTTTTGTATCTCAATTGGGTAAAGATAAAAAATGAATAAACAAAGGAGATTATTTGTATTTAAGTTGGGTCAAGAGACTTTGTATCAGAGTTAAATTGTTTTATATTCCAACTGTGTCAAGAGTGGTTTGAAATTGGATATTTCTAAATGAATTGTAAAGGGGGATACTGGCAATAAAAATAATGATTGTATTAATAAAATTAGAGTGGTACAAATTTCGTCCTATGTTTGTTTAAAATTGGTACAAATATTTGTTTTGAAGAAATAAGATTCAGAAAATTGGATTCATGTATTGAAATTGGATTGGAAATTGAAATGAGAGTATGGAGAAGAAGTTAAGAGTGTAAAAGATTTGAGAATAATTGAGAATCATTGGTAAAGTCAAAATTTACCTTAGATTTTATGGGAAATTGATATTTGAGTGTATTTGTGTGAGCGTGAAAAATTTTGGGATTACCACCCAAATATACCATGGGTCACCAATAAAAGGATAAGTACTTTGTACTTTTTGAATGTTGGTACTGTTCACTATAGTAGAGAGAGAAGCTCTGATTTTTAGTGAGAGAAAAAGTTTTTTGTATTCACTTTTGTTGAAGAAGTTTTGACGGAGAGGTGAAAGAGAGGAGACAAGATCGCCAAATTGTATTAAGCTAATCATCGTACTAAGGGATTATCTTATTTATTTGATTACCTTTTTTGGATTTCCAATTGTATTTAGATGATTATCATATCAGATAGGATTAACCGACTTCAAGATTTCCATTTTTGGGTTCTCGGACTGAGGAAGAATCGTACTTAATTTATCTGGCTCATGAATTGAGGTGGTGCCAATTAATTTCTATCATAATCTGAAAATAAAATCAAATTGTAAGTATCATATTGGGGAGAATTGTACTCAGAGGAATCAGACTAGAAAAATCAGACTGGTGAAAATCGTACTGGTTTTTCCTTAACAAAGTCCAAGAAGTTCTTACCACTTACTAGGTAAGAAATTGAAGTAGTGTTTTTAATTGAATACATTTATTTAATTAAAAAGAATCAAAAGTAACATGAGTTGCTACAAAAAACAATATATTACCCTATTTGTGCTAAGAGGGTGCACATGTACTTTTGGATTGTATTCAAAGTACTACACGAGTGAAAGTGTATATCCTACTTGTTATAATCCAATGATTTTTTTTCTAGTATATTGTGTGGTATTAGATCATTTCCATACCATACCAAGGACGTAGCTATTATTATTGAATAGTAAACCTTGTAAATACTTGTGTTCCTATGGATGTGTGGTTGAATTGTTTTCAGAAGGGAATTGAATCTTTAACATGAGGTGAAGGTTATTTCAAAGAAACATAAAAGAAAAAGTATAACTAATTAACCCCTACCCCTCTCAGTGATAGAATCATCCTGACTGGGAAATTTCAAGTGGCATCAGAGGGTAGTTTCCCTTCACTTATCCCTTGATAAAGGTTTGAAGATAAAATTATAGATAATTTGAGTTGTGTTAGTAGTAAGGGGATTCTGATCTTAAATTATAGAAATTATCATACATCGAAAGGAAGAATGCTACCATATCTTATGTCTCTTGGGTATGATGTTTCAAGAGAAGTTATAGATTGTTTCACTCATCATATTTAGAATGATAGTCTCTTTAATATTGATAAGGAAAATCTTGTGAATGATAGAAAAACAAATAATGGTTTTACTCTCACTGCAACACCGTAACCATCCACGGTACGTTTCCCTTTGAATAATGCAATAGCTTGCATTGTATGCAATTTCGAGATTCTAACACACCGTGACCAATCAAACTAGCCGTTATGAATATTAATACCCAATTTTTGAAATTTTATAAATTTTATCTTTCAAAATGGACTTCATTTTTGGATTCGGAATATTGAAATTAGCCTAGGGTGAATTTTTGGTATTTTTCTGAAAACATTCAATTTTTGATGAATAGTGAAAAAACTAAGTTATTGGTTAAAACTGACTTTTTATTTAAATTTATTTCAGGTCAAAATAGATACTTAATTCCTATAAAAGTTCAATTTAATTCATTGGAGTCAGTTTATAATAATTTTAGACATATAAAAATTTTATTGAACTTTTCACCGTCTTTTACCCATCTCCTAGGAGAATTTTCAAATTCACATAAAACTTAATTTTACCGCTTCTGTGAGTAGAATTTAGAAAATCCAAGGGAAATTTTTAATATCAAGGAGTGAAATGTGGTTCAATAAGATAATTTTTTTTGTTGAATAGTAACTTTTTACTTTTATTTACCACGGTTAAAAGTAAATAGGGTAATTAAGGGTAAAAATGATATTAATATTACCCTAACACATGTCCTAATTCTATTGGACAAGCATATCTTGACCAAAAACAACCTTAGGAATAAAATATTATCATTTAGGTCCACTTGGATTAGATTATAACATTTATTATTATTTAATTCAAAGAAGAGTTAAAAGAGTTAAAATCAAAGTTTAATAACTAATTTTTTTTAATATAGGGTTATACATAAGATAAATTCGATTATAAATATTAATTAGAAATATAAAGATATTTCATACATATTGGTATTTTATTTATAATTTTTAGACATTAAATAATTTAATTTGTTTATGACACAATGATGATGCAGTAATTACCTTATTAGTGAAATACTAAAATAATTGATATTATAAATACCCAAATAAATATAATTTGAGACTTTTTATGAATTAAAATAATTTTATAGGTTAATATGAAATATTATTATTGGTTATATGAATTTTATTCGAAGTAATAATTCTGTTATAAATTTATCAAAAACAAAATACCCAATAGTGTCAAAATTGACATAAAAGAGTTTTTAAAACAAATATTATATCATTAATTGATATTCTATTCATAAAAATCTAAGGCTCTGCAAAAGGACTTATATAATGATAGGTGTTTCATTAATGGACCACTTGGGGGTCGTTTGTAGGTATATAGTAAGTTTATTAACTATATAGTATAAAAATACAAATAGACCTCATAAATGTCAAACTATTTAACTAAGAGTTAAATATAAATGATAAGGTTAATATAGTGACCCAAACCTGTCTAAAATCTATTGGTTGAAAGGATTTAGACCCATCCACAGCTTATAATTTTAATAATCCACTTTGGATCCATTTGAAACTGAATATGAATTTATTATAAATTAATAATTTAAGTTTTTCCTAAAGAGCCCCTCCCCTCTTATAAAAGGACACAACTTCTAACCAATTCTTCACACCTTCAAAGAATTTTGGTTCGGCCAAAACCTACCCAAATACTCTCTAAACTTCCCTCACTTCAACATAGAGGCCTTAGTTTGATCATAAAGCCAACCTAAGGAGCCCTTTTGATCAAATCAAAAGGAAGAACCTAAAGAAGAGGTAATATTTTCACCACCTTTTTTCAAGTTCCTTTCTTCTTAAACTTATTATTTATTTGTTATTTACATTATAAAATAATAAATCTAGTATCTTATATATACTGTGATGTTATTATAAATATGGTACAACCATATTCAGTATTCTATCCATCCTTTTAATGACATGTCACCATATGTGCGTACGTACTGCTTACCGTCTCCACGTCGTGGTGTAATTGTTATTCAAAAACATTATTATTTGTATGGGGTTGATAATGATATGTAATTGATTTAAATAATAAATATAACATGATAATGATTCTTTATATATGATATACCATCCAATTATATATTATTTTAATATCAAAAGAATGATATTGTTGCTCGTGCGTACGTACGGACTACCGTCTCCACGAACGCGATGAGATCCATTCCCCATTGTATCCATGCAATTATAATTCTCATTTGATGATTAAAAATAGATTTTAAGGACTTGATATCATTCTAGATATGAATAAGATACAACCTATCCATAACATACATGGCTTATGTAACAAAATATATAAAAGAAAACAAGTAAGTTAACACCCGAAATGATGATAATACTAAGATATTATTAACAAATCAATGTTAAAAGATCATATATGATATAATATTAATGTATATTATTCTTGTATAATTTAATAACAATTATTTCACCATTATACAGGAGTTTAACCTACCCTCAACCAAGTAAAAGTACAAGGTAAGGGTTTATTTCACAATCTCTTCATTATCTGAGGTTGTTTATACGTAATTATCTTCTGGGACCTCTTTATCATCCACATCCATGTTTATTAAAAATGTATTTCAAAACATTATTACTATTTTACAGAATATGGGTTAAAGTCATTTATAACCTTGTTTGAATTTTTATAAGAAGTTTATAAAGGAATCTTTCCGTCGTTTTCCAAACAAGGTCCTTTTTAACCTTTTTGACAGAATTAAGGTAAGAATGTATTTTTTTAACTTATACGGCGGGTGTGGCTATTTTACGCCATTCTAAAATCGTATAAGCTTCCCATACAAGCTTATAAGAATATTTTTAAAGTAAATGTTTTCTTTTATAATTATGTGACTTTTAAATGATTTCAAAAAAAGAGATATTTCTCTCAAATAGTTTTGATTTCATCTATGTCCACATCCTTTGATGGATTTAAAGTTTATTTGAAGTTGATTTATTATGATACAAAACTTCCATATTGTATTGAATGTCTTGTGATATGTTTGACTGTGTATGTGTTATTTTTATACCATTCATGGTTTATGGAGAAAGAATTGACATTTCGTATGCTAGTTTTAATACGAATGTTTATGTTATGTTTAAACCTGTTCATATGAGGAATCCATTGGACTTAATAAGTGACAGGTGAAGCCCGCTATAGATATTAGATGCATAGGTAGGTCTCATGAGACAAACTAGTGTCTTGTAATGAGGCCTTAACAAAATCTTATTTGTAGTCTTGGCACGAGGCCTTGGCTACGTGGTTATGATAGTCTGACATTATGTGTTCCATCATTATGAAAGTGGTTATTGATATTTCATGTGATTATTTGATTAGTAGAATATCCATGTGAATAAGTAAATGGAATTATTTCATTTTATTTCTTCCATATTATACTGCAGTTCAAGTTTAAAAGGCTTTTGTTTTAGTTATACATTGCCTTAAATGTTTATGCTTATTTATGAAAGTTTCTGCTATATTGTTATCCTTACTGGGCATCTGAGCTCACCCCTTTCTATGTTTTATTTTTCTCAGGATGTGAAGAAGTATTTTATGAATAACCTATAGGGATAGTATGAGGGGGTATGAGTGTGGACTATGGATACTATGTTGTTGTAGTTTTCATTTTATGATGTAATGTAAACTTTATGAATGTATCTAGTGTCTCCAAGGCTACTAAACTAATCGATCTTTCGAGACTTGATCTTTTGTGATCATCCCAATGTTATGTAATAATGCACCGACTCTAGGAAACTGGGGTTGGGGTATTACAGTTGGTATCAGAGAAAGTTTAGTACAAACCTTGGGAGCTATATTTAGATAAACTCTGATTAGAGCACATAACCATAAGAGAGACTTTGAGGATTAGTATAGAAGAACTTCCTAGAATTTTGGTATTGTAGAGATTTTGTGAGTTTTATGATCAATACATCCCTTTATGGATACAGGCAGGTAGAGGTGGCTCTGGCATAGATGTACCTAGGGGTAAAACCTGAAAACACCGCTTTGAGCTAGACTCGAACGAAAACTGGTGCACGACAACGGGCCTTGCTGCACTCTTGGTTACGACACTCCCAGGGGATATGCTTAGGATAATTATCATTTTCTTTACAAACCATTATGAAGGGTTTATGAGTATATACTTCCTCAAAGAAAACATTTTTTTATTATTATGGATTATATCCATAAACTGTTCAATTTATGTTAAGTGTTTTACAAGTTTGGATTTATATATTTCGATTCATAAACTAATCTAGTGTATGCCATTGCTTAGAAATGGAACCTAGTGGAAGGAATGGAAACCATATCAATTCATGCACTCCATGTATGGATTTCCCTCCTGCTCAAGATAATTATAGAGGAGCTGGTGATGAAACTGGTGCTGATCAGCTAATCACCATACTGGGACAACTTACTCTGGTTATGAATAATAACCTTACCCATATGGAGCTCCCTGATCCGTAGCGTGGAGGATAAATGTTAGATCGCTTCATGAGGAAACAAACACCAACATTCAATGGGGGTACAACTCCACTAGTAGCAGAGCAATGGATAAACCCCTTATATAAAATATTCCATTCCTTGGGGAGTAGTGAAAGGGAAAAAGTTATCATGGCATTTTACCGCCTCACTGGAGATGCTGATCAATGGTGGTCATTGATTCAAAACACAAAGAAATATGATTAAGTATCAAATATGGAATGGAGGGAGTTCAAAGAGGTTTTCTTAGAAAAATTCTTTCATTATGACCATCAGGAAGATATGGAAAGGCAATTTTTTGAGTCTGAGACAAAAGGAGGATGAGAATGTCGCAAAGTATGAGGCTAACTTTACAAGGTTAGCGAGGTATGCTACAAATTATATACGTAACCCAAGAAGTAAGATTGATCATTTCTTTTATGGGTTAAATCCATTTATTTGCTGAGCATTAGTCTCACAAAACTTCTCATTGTACGAAGATATTGTCTCATGTGCTATCAAGACAGAAAAATAATTCTCTAAGTCTTATGAATTTAAAGAAAAGTAAGAGAAGAAGAGATCTGCTAATCACTCTGGAAATGGAAATAATGGGGAATAAGTGAAAAGTTGAATATCTATCCTATAGTAAATGTGGGAAGAAACACCCTTGTACTTTCTTGAAGGGAATGGGAGTCTGTTATAAGTGTGGTGAAAAAGGCCACCAAGCTCGTGATTGCAAGGGGAAGAAAGAAGCTACCGATATTCAATGCTACAATTGCAGGGGGATGGGACATTATGAAAATGAATTTCCTAAGCATCAGGGGAACTTACCCCAGAAAAGGCCAAGGGATCAAGGCCAAGATTATGCTATCACTACTGCTGAGGTAGAAGCTCCTAAAGACGTGGTGGTAGGTAATTTAATGGTTTCCTCAAGTTTAGAAAATGCTTTATTTGATTCTGGATCATCGCATTGTTTCATATATTCCCAGTTTTCTAAGAAAATTAGATATTTCTAATTTGATCTAACAAGGGAGTTGTCAGTTAAAACTTCTAAGGGAAGTATCATCGCAACAAAGTTTTGTTAATCCGTTCCCATTAGAGCATGTAAATGTTCTTTATCTGCTGATCTCATCGTCATACCTATGATTGAGTTTGATATAATCCTCAGTATGGATTGGCTTTTAGACCATTATGTGAAGATTTCTTTTAAGAAGAAGGAGGTTACTATTTTTGATGATGATGATAAGGAACACCTTATCTTTAGAGCAGAATCGTCACCACCTAATTCTTATCTAGATCCACCCCCCAGTAGCTCAACTAAATTCAATTATCAGGGAGGAAAAGAATGAAATGACTGTGGGTGAGGAAAGGAATGTTCAAATAGAGGATGTACCTATTGTGAAAGAATATGTAGATGTGTTTCCGGAATATTTACTTGGACATCCTCCAGAAGAATAAATTGAGTTTTCCATTAATTTAATTCCTGGATCAAGGCCCATATCGAATACCCATTATAGAATGGCCACTGTGGAATTAGTGGAATTAAATAAACAACTAGAGGAATTGAGTAATAAGGGATTTATTCACCCTAGTTTTTCTCCATGGGGAGCCCCTGTCCTTTTTGTTAAGAAGAAAGATGGATCTATGAGGTTATGTATTGACTATAGGGAGATCAATACTATAACAATAAAGAACAACTATCCCCTACCTCGCATTGATGATTTATTTGACCAACTGCATGAAGATCAATACTTTTCAAAGATTTACCTTCGATCTGGATACCATCAGTTGTGCGTGAAGAAGGAAGACATTCCAAAGACAGCATTTCGAACTAGGTACGGGCATTACGAGTTTTCAATAATGCCTTTTGGGATAACTAATGCACCCTCTGTTTTCATGGATCTAATGAACAGAGTTTTCAAGGAATATCTTGATGACTTTTTAGTGGTATTTATTGATGATATCTTTATATACTCCAAAATCTACAAAGATAATGAAAATAACTTGCGCATTATCCTGAAGTCTCTTAGAAGACTTGAATTATATGGGAAGTTTAGCAAGTGTGAATTCTGGCTTCAGGAGATTTCTTTTATTGGCCATATTATCTATAAAGATGGAATCTCTTTTGATCCTTCTATGACAAGAGAAATCCAAGAATGGCCAGCACCAACAAGTATAACCGAGGTACGCAGTTTTATTGGTTTAGCAGGTTATTATCGACGTTTCGTCCAGAATTTCGCCCGATTGACTAACCCATTAACAAAGATCACACGTAAAGGGGTTAAATTTGTTTGGAAAAAAGAGTGTGAAGAATTTTTCGAAGAAATGAAGTGAAGATTAGTCAATTCTCCTATATTGACTCTACCATCGGGGAATGATGGGTTCATTATTTATAGTGATGGATCGAAGAAAGGACTTGGTTGTAACCTTATGTAGAATGATAGGGTTATTTCCTATGCATCACGATAGTTGAAAATTCATGAGCAAAACTATCCTACTCATGATCTTGAGTTAGTAGCTGTAATTGTTTCTTTGAAGATTTGGAGACACTATCTCTATGGTGAAAATTGTGAGATTTATACTGATCATAAGAGTTTGAAGTATATTTTATCACAGAAAGAACTCAACATGAGGTAAAGGAGATGGCTTGAACTACTCAAGGATTATGATTGCAAGATACACTACCACCCGAGGAAGGAAAATAAGGTGGAAGATGCCTTGAGTAGAAAGGATCATGGAGTTTTGAACAAAATGAGAGTTGAAAGGGATCCAATTTTCATGGATCTAGTAATGTTGGACATGAGAATAACCATGGAAGGTGAAACATTGATACTTTTTCAAATGGTTTCCAAACCATATTTACTAAAAAGGATAAAGAGTTCTTAGGATGATGATGAAGAGTTTAAAAAGAATATTAAAGCTATGAATGATGGGAGATTGAGTGACTTTGTGTATGAAGATGGAATTTTGAAATTTGGGAAGAGACTTTGTGTTCCTGATATACCTGATCTAAAAATGGAATTGTTGGATGATGATCATAGTTCCAATTTCTCTATACACCCTGGGAGTACCAAAATGTATAGAGATTTGAAGGAACATTTTTGGTGGGATAACATGAAGAGGGAGATTGCTGATTTTGTATCAAGATGTATGGTTTTTCAACAAGTGAAAGCTAGAAGGCAACAACCTGGAGGAGTCATGCAACCTATTCCCATACCTGAGTGGAAATGGGATAATATTATGATGGAATTTGTCATGGGGCTACCAAAGACTCCTAGAAGGAACAATGCAATATGGGTCATTGTTTATCGTCTTACCAAGTCAGCACATTTTCTTGCTATAAGAGATGATCTACCACTTGAACGTCTAGCAAGACAATATATTAATGAAGTTTTGATACTTCAAGTAGTACCCCTATCGATTGTTTCTGATCGTGATACCCATTTTACTTCAAGATTCTGGAAAAGTATTTAGAAGGCCTTGGATACTGAACTTTGTTTGAGCACTGCTTACCACCCCCAAACTGATGGAAAATCAGAACAAACTATTCAAACCTTATAAGACATGTTGAGATCTTGCTCACTTGACTTTCAAGGAATGTGGGAGCAATATTTACCTCTAGTGGAATTTTCCTATAACAATAGCTTCCATTCAAGTATTCAGATGGCACCATATGAATCATTATACGGAAAGAGATGTCGCACACCAACCTATTGGGATGATGTTGGTGAAAGAAAACTCGTAGGCCCAGAACTGGTGGAGGAAACGATGGAAAAGGTGAAGGTAATCCAAAAACACATCAAAGCAGCTCAAAGTAGGCAGAAGAGCTATGTCGATAAATGAATGAAGGATTTGGAATTTCAGGTAAGAGAACATATTTTCTTAAAGGTATCTCCATGGAAGGGAGTTATACGTTTCGGTAAGAAAGTTAAATTGAGTCCCAGGTACATCGGACCTTTCAAAATTCTAGAACGAATTGGGGATGTAGCATACTGTTTGGAAATGCCACCAAATCTCTCCAAAGTTCACGATGTGTTCCACGTATCACTATTGAGAAAATACATGCCTGACCCAACACATGTACTCACCTATGAGGAATTAGAAATGGTACCTAATCTGTCTTATTACGAAGATCCCATCAGAATTCTTGATAGAAGAGAACAAGTGCTGAGAAACCGGACGACTCGTCTGGTAAAAGTTTTATGGAGAAACCATAAGATGGAAGAGGCAACGTGGGAACCCGAAGAACTTATGATGAAGAACCACCTGAGTCTTTTTAAGTAATAATATTATAGAAATTTCGAGGACGAAATTATTTTAAGGAGGGGATAATGTAACACCCCAAACTTCCATGGTACGTTTCCCTTTGAATAATGCAATAGCTTGCATTGTACGCAATTTCGAGATTCTAACACACCATGACCAATCAAACTAGCCGTTATGAATAGTAATACCCACTTTTTGAAATTTTATAAATTTTATCTTTCAAAATGGACTTCATTTTTGGATTTGGAATATCGAAATTAGCCTAGGGTGAATTTTTGGTATTTTTCTGAAAACATTCAATTTTTGATGAATAATGAAAAACACTGAGTTATTGGTTAAAACTGACTTTTTATTTAAATAATTATTTATTTTATTTAAATTTATTTCAGGTCAAGATAGATATGTAATACCTATATAAGTTCAATTTAATTCATTGGAGTTAGTTTATAATAATTTTAGACATATAAAAATTTTATTGAACTTTTCACCGTCTTTTACCCATCTCCTAGGAGAATTTGAAAATCCACATAAAACTGAATTTTACCACTTCTGTGAGTGGAATTTCGAAAATCTGAGAGACACGGTTAATATCAAGGAGTGAAATTTGGTTCAATAAGATAATTTTTTTGGTAAATAATAACTTTTTACTTTTATTTACCACGGTTAAAAGTAAATAGGGTAATTAAGGGTAAAAATTATATTAATATTACCCTAAAAAATGTACTAATTCTATTGGAAAAGTGTATCTCAACCAAAAACAACCATAGTAATAAAATATTATCATTTAGGTCCACTTGGATTAGATTAGGACATTTATTATTATTTAATTCAAAGAAGAGTTAAAAGAGTTAAAATCAAAGTTTAATAACTAAATTTTTTTAATATAGGTTTATACATAAGATAAATTCGATTATAAATATTAATTAGAAAGATAAAGACATTTCCTACATAATGGTATTTTATTTATAATTTTTATACATTAAATAATTTAATTTGTTTATGACACAATGATGATGCAGTAATTACCTTATTAGTGAAATATTAAAATAATTGATATTATAAATACCCAAAAAAATATAATTTGAGACTTTTTATGAATTAAAATAATTTTCTAGGTTAATATGACATATTATTATTGGTTATATGAATTTTATTTTAAGTAATAATGCTGTTATAAATTTATCAAAAACAAAATACCCAATAGTGTCAAAATTGACATAAAAGAGTTTTTAAAACAAATATTATATTATTAATTGATATTCTATTCCTAAAAATATAATATTCTGTCAATGGACTTATATAATGATATGTGTATCATTAATGGACCAATTGGGGGTCTTTTGGAGGTATATAGTAAGTTTATTAACTATATAATATAAAAATACAAAGAGACATGGTAAATGTCAAACTATTTAACTAAGAGTTAAATATAAATGATAAGGTCAATATAGTGAACTAAACCTATCTAAAATATATTGGTTGAAAGTATTTCGACCCATACCCACATTATACTTTGAATAATCCACTTTAAAGCTATTAGAAACCGAATATGAATTTATTATAAATTAATACTTTAAGTTTTTCCTAAAGAGACCCTCCTCCCCCTTATAAAAGGACACAACTTCTAACCAATTATTCACACCTTCAAAGCCTTTTGGTTCGGCCAAAAACTGAACAAATACTCTCTAAACTTCCATCACTTCAACCTAGAGGCGTTAGTTTGATCAGAAATCCAACCTAAGAGCCCTTTTGATCAAATCAAAAGGAAGAACCCAAAGAAGAGGTAATGTTTTCACCACCATTTTTCAAGTTGCTTTCTTCTTCAACTTCTTATTTCTTTGTTATTTCCTTTATAAAATAATAACTCCATTATCTTATATATAATGTGATGTTATTATAAATATTGTACAACCATATTTAGTATTCTATCCATCCTTTGAATGACATGTCACCATACGTGCGTATGTACGGCTTACCATCTCTACGTTGTGGTGTAATTGTTATTAAAAAACATTATTATTTGGATGGGTATGATAATGATATGTAATTGATTTAAATAATAAATATAACATTAAAATTATTCTTTATATATGATATAACATCAAATTATATATTATTTTAATATCAAAAGAATGATATTGTTGCTCGTGCGTACGTACGGACTACCGTCTCCCTGAATGTGATGAGATTCATTCCCCATCGTATCCATGCAATTATAATTCTCATTTGATGATTAAAAATAATTTTTAAGGACTTGATATAATTCTGGATATGAATAAGATACAACCTATCCATAAAAAACACGGCTTATGTAACAAAATATATAAAAGAAAACGAGTAAGTTAACACCCGAAACGATGATAATACTAAGATATTATTAACAAATCAATGTTAAAAGATCATATATGATATCATATTAATGTATATGATTATTGTATAATTCAATAAAAATTATTTCACCATTATAAAGGAGGTTAACCTACCCTCAACCAAGGAAAAATACAATGTAAGGGTTTATTTCACAATCTCTTCATTATCCAAGGTTGTTTATACGTAATTATCTTCTGGGACCTCTTTATCATCCACATACATGTTTCATAAAAATGCATTTCAAAACATTCTTAATATTTTACAGAATATGGGTTAAATTAACTTATACCATTATTTGAATTTTTATAAGAAGTTTATAAAGGAATATTTCTATCGTTTTCTAAACAAGGTCCTTTTTAACCTTTTCGACAGAATTAAGGTAAGAATGTCTTTTTTAACTTATACGGTGGGTGCAGCTATTTTACGCCATTATAAAATCATCGAATCTTCCCTTACAATATTATAAGAATATTTTTAAAGTAAATGTTTTCTTTTATAATTATGTGACTTTTAAATGATTTTAAAAAAAGAGGCATTTCTCTCAAATAGTTTTGATTTCATCTATGTTAACATCCTTTGAGGGATTTTAAGTTTATTTAAAGTTGATTTATTATGATACAAAACTTCCATATTGTATTGAAGGTTTTGTGATATTTTTGACTATGGATGTGTTATTTTTATACAATTCATGGTTTATGGAGAAAGTATTGACATTTCGTATGCTAGTTTTAATACGAATGTTTATGTTATGTTTAAACCTGTTCATATGAGGAATGCATTTGACTTAATAAGTGACGGGTGGAGCCCACTATATCTCCTCGATGCATCGGTAGGTCTAATGAGACAAACTAGTGTCTTAGCACGAGGCATTGACAAAAACTTATTTGTAGTCTTGGCACGGGGCCTTGGCTACGTGGTTATGATAGTCTGACATTATGCATTCCATCATCATGAAAGTGGTTATTGATATTGCATGTGATTATTCGATTTGTATAATATACATGTGAATTAGTAAATGGAATTATTTAATTTTATTTTTTCAATATTATACTGAAGTTCAAGTTTAAAAGGCTTTTGTTTTAGTTATACATTGCCTTAAATGTTTATGCTTATTTATGAAAGTTTCCACTATATTATTATCCTTACTGGGCATCTGAGCTCACCCCTTTATATGTTTTATTTTTCCCAGGATGTGAATAAGTACTTTATGAATAACCTGTAGGGATAGTATGAGGGGATATGAGTGTGGACTTTGGAGACTATGTTGTTGTAGTTTTTATTTTATGATGTAATGTAAACTTTATGTATGTATCTAGTGTTTCCAAGGCTACTAAACTAATTTATCTTTCAAGACTTGATCTTTTGTGATCATGCTAATGTTATGTAATAATGCACCGACTTTGGGTAACTGGGGTTGGGGTATTACACTCATCACTTTCTGAAAGTGAGTTTTTGAGAGTAAAAGGAGTTTCCACTGCCAAAGTAATATGGGATAAGCTGAATAACATTTATGAAGGCAATACAAAAGTGAAGATCGAAAAGTTTCAAATATAGATATTGAAGTATGAAGACATCAAGATGGGTGAGAATGAATCTATTGGTGACTTCTTTACCACGGTAAATGACATTGTGATCACTATCAGATGTCTTAGTTAAAAGTTAGAATATTATACTATTATTGAAAAGATCTTGAGAATTATTCTTGAGAAGTTTAATGACATGGTTTCTTTATTGGTAGATAGAGATCTAAATAAATTGTCTCTAAATGATTTTATTAGTACTATAATTTCTTATGAAATAAGAAAGGATAATTATATGAAATGAAAAAAAGTTGATAGAAAAATGTCTTTCAAGGCTTCGAAGAAAGAAAATTCAAAGAATATTCTTGAATAAGAATAAGTTGGAGGTTTTGATTATGAAAATGAGGTATGTAAAAATATTAATGATATTTTATCATTATTTTCTAAAAATGTGAAAAGAGGTATTGGAAGATTTAAAGGGAAACTTTACTTAAAAATGTTTTTTATGTGGTTCCATTGGGAATTTTGTTGCCAATTGTCCTCAAAGAGTAAATGTAGAAGAAAGTAATGAAGAAGAAAGTGAAGATAAAGGAAGAAGACCAAGAAGATATTAGAAGAAAAATAGTGATAAAGAAAAATTATACTCCAAGAGGGAAGATTATAAGTTATCCAAATCCAAATGGATAAGATTTTTGGATAAGTATGATTATAGTGTGGATGTTACAAATGATGTTGAAGAAAACATGTTTATTGCAATATTTAATAATGAAAGTTCTTCTAGAAATGAAAGTGGTTTCTCAAAAGAAGAAAAAAAAGGGAATCTAAATCTAAAAAATCTATTTAGTATGTTCATGTACATAATTTTATTAAAATAATGAATGAAAAATAATTTGGAAGCAGAAACTATGATGAAGAAGTAAATAAACTTAAAATGCATTTGACAGAAAAGTTTAAAGAATGTTTGAGAAAGATTAGAAGGCTTTAAAATCAAAACAAAAAGTTGGAAGATGAATGTTCCTCAATATGAAATCAAGAATGTTTTGCGGATGAGAAGGTGAATCTAGAGAAATAAATTGATGATTTTAGGAAATCACTCAGAGAATGAAAGAATCATAATGAACATATGAAGATAAAACAGAAATAAAAAGAATAAGAGTTGGAACTTGTCAAACTAAAACTCTCTAAAGATGAATTGAGAAAAACAAGTTTTCAAAAATCTATCACTAAAGTTGGTAAAACCACTTGAAATGAGAAATTAGAGAAGGATAAAAAAAATTTACCTTAAAATGGTGAAAATAATTATGGAATTATTTATATAAATAAGAATGTTGGAAAAGTCATGTACATAGAGAAAACCAACAAAGTTAAAAATTCAAAAGTCTAAATTTTTTTTTAGTCTGACATTTTTTTGATACATTATGAATCTAGAAAGGTTTACAATAATTTTGGTTTAGATAAATCTAAAAGGAAAATAAAGACTCTGATTGATAATAGAAATGTTGGTGGCTTTGAAAAGAAAGATAAGAAGGTGGCTAAGAAATTTTTTCACAATTCTGGAAAGTATAGAAGATTCATAGGAAAATACCCATTTTATGGATATTGCTAGTATTATAGTGGATTCAAATATATAGAAAGTATGTTTTAGTTTAACCAACAATATTACTATTATTTCATAGGCTATAAAAGGAATGTTTTTAGGGGGAGATAATTCCCTCAAAAAGAATAAAAATGAGAAGATTATTTTGAAGAAACATGAAATGGTTAGAGAAATAATTGAAAATATGTTCCAACCCCTAGAAACTATTTGTGAAAGATGTGAAAAACCTATACATATTGAAAAAGAATTTCTTGTTTTGTTAATGGCACAAAAAAATTCCATAATAATTTGTAGAAGCTGAATGTTTTGGAAGTAAAGAAAAATAGACCCGTTGAGTCCAGAAATAATGAGTGCTTAGTTATCTAGCTAGAACACATTGAATTGGATAACAAATTAGATGAAACACATAACTAAGTAAAATAATATAGGAAGAAACATACTTCTCAAGATATAAGAAATTTTAACAAAAAGGTATCAACATGTTGTGGATATGAGAAAGTTATTCATGATATCAAAATCTCTTCAAATATCTTACGAGAAGAAAAGACAAGAATGAGAAAAATGTTACAAACTGATTCTAAAAAAGATGTTTCTAAAGATGATGAAAATTTGAAATCCTAATTATAATATTCTGTAGATAATATAAAAGTTTAAAAGTATCAAAAAAAGGAGGAAAACATGTCCAATGAAAAATCAATGAAAAATAATAAGAAGTCAAGAATGAGAGTGGACTTTCAGTACGATTTTTGTTTCTAAGGAACAATCGAGGTGACTCCTTATTCCCAAAACCTTTGTATACTTGTGCTAACTTTTAGGGAATTAAAAGAGTAGAAATAAGGAAGCTGGAATTAATGAGTCTCTTACTATTCTTGTAAAATAAATTAATGAGGTTATGAAAAGCATGAGTTTTTAAAAATTTGTGTTTTTATAAACCTTAACTTTATGAGATATTTGTTGAGATGGGTGCAAGTTATTTTTATCTTAAAAAAATTATTTGAAGGATTTCCCCAATCACGAGAATGTTGAAAGAAACAGGAAAATATATTACATGAAAGTTGTGTTATGGAAAATATTGATCACCTTGATTATACACTCTTGTTTTCTACACTGAGTTCACCCACATAGACTTAGAGTTGTTCAGTTAAAGGTACTTTGTTAAGAAACTCATGTGATACCCGTGTTGAATAAAAGTTTCAAGATTTGGAGATGAAAAGTTACAACCCCTGGAAATAAGAGCATTAGTGAGAAACTTGTCTTGATGGCCCCTTTGAATTTGATTGTTAATAATGGGGAGAAATAAGATTAAGGGGGAGAGTTAAAAGAAATAAGGGGAGCAAGAAATAAATGGAGAGAATAAAAATTAAGAAAAGAAAAACAATACCACTTATTGTTTTCAAGTGATTGAAGAGGTTGAAGTGGGTATTTAAAACAAATAAAAATTGGGAGATTATTATGTCCAAGTTGTGTTTTGGTTGTATTTTTTGTCAATTAATTTGTATGTTGAGAAATATAATGGATGGAAATCATATTAGACATTGTTTTAAAAATAATCAGACTCATTATTTCAAAAGAATTATAATAACTTTTTCCATAATAATGAGAATAAATTGTTTGGAAGAAAAGGTTTTATAAGACTCACCTTGGGTCCAAAATGGGAGAATATCATAATGAGGAATTTATTGTCATCAGATTCACTCTAAATTCAATATGAAGGAAGTGTTTGTTTTGATAAATAATCAGAGTCTGCATGAATACAATTAATGAAATGTGATGATGCATTGCTAATTCATATTTCACAAATCATATGTTAATTGGAGAACTTATGATATAAGTTTGGTGAAATAAAGGGGGAGTGAAAAAGACTCAGGAAAATTATTTTCTGAGAAGAAAAGGTTATTGGGAATCATACTCAAGATATCCTACCTAGGATAATCATATCTAGGCTTATCATACTCATGGAAATCAGATTCAAGATGAGAATGAAATAAAGAATATGATGAGGATCATAATCAGAATGATTGTACCCAGATTTATCATATTCAGGTGAAAGAGAAGAAAGAGATGATTCCAATTGAAAAGGAATCATACTCATGATAATCATACCCAGTAATTGTATAATCCAATCATCCATCAAAATCATAATAAAATTTTCTTACCTAGGATGATCATACTCAGTCTCAAGATTAAAATGATCATACCTAGAAATGATATTATTAAAAAATGAGCATACCCAATCTAATCGAACTCAGAAAGATCATACTATTCAAAATCTTACTCAGGATGAGTTGAATGGTTGATTAAATTACTAAAGTAAGAGTGAATTTTTCAAAGTTGGTCAAGATAATAGTAGAAGAAGAAGTTTTGTATCTCAACTGGGTGAATAGAAAAAGTGAAGAAATGAAGGAGATGATTTGTATCTCAATTGGGTCAAGAGCCTTTGTATCAGAGTTATATTGTTTTATTTTTCCAACTGGGTCAAGAGTGGTTTGAAAGTAGAGATTTCTGAATGAAATGTAAAGGGGGATATTGAAATTCAAAAGAATTACTATATTAATAAAATCAGAGCGGTATCCATTTCTTCATACATTTGTTTAAAATTGGTACAGATTTTGTTTTGAAGAAATTAAATTCAGAAAACATGACTCTTGTATTGAAATTGGATTGGAAATTGAAATGAGATTCTATAGAATAAGTGAAGAGTGTAAAATATTTGATAAGAATTGATAAGTGTTGACGAATTAAAAATTCACCTGAGATTTTAGGAGAAATTGAGATTTGGGTGAATTTGTGTGAGCATGAAACATTTTGGGATTCCCACCCAAATATCTCATGGGTCACCTATAAAAGAAAAAATAATTTGTACTTTCTGACTATTGGTACTATTCACTACAGTTGAGAGAGAATCTCTGAGTTTTTAGTGAGAGAAAGAAGTTTCTTTATTCACTTTTTTTGAAGAAGTTTTTATAGAGAAGTGAAATAGAAGAGACAAGATCACAACATTGTATTTAACTGATCATCATACTCAGTGATTATCATATTTAATTGATTACTGTTTTTATATTTTCAATTTTATTTGGCTAATCATTGTATTAGGCTGGATTAATTGGCTTCATGATTTCTATATTCAAGTTCTCAGACTGAGGAATAATCATACTGATTTTATCGGGATTAAGAATTGAAGTAGTGCTGATTCATTTCTATTATAATCTAAAAAGAAAACTGGACAAGAAGAATTGTATTGGGGAGAATCATACTCAGAGGAATCAGACTAGGAATATCAAACTAGTGAAAATCGTACTGGGTTTTCCTTAAAAAAGTCAAAGAATTTCATACCATCTTCTTAGTTAGAAATTGAAGAATTGTTTTCAATTTAATACATTTGTGTAATTGAAAAGAAGCATAAGTAACAGGAGTTGTTACAAAAATATTGTGTTACCCTATTTTTAAAAATAGGATACACATGTACTTTTGGATTGTATTCAAAGTACTACTTGAGTGAAAGGGTATATCCTACTCATTATAATCCAAGGCTTGTTTTATAGTGGATTATGTGGTATTGGATCATTTCCATAGCATACCAAGGACATTAATATTATTATTGAATAGTGAAACTTATAAATACTTGTGTTGTTATGGAGGTGTGGTTGAATTTTTTTAGTAGGGAATGAAATATTTAATAGGAGGCGAAGGTTGTTTCAAAAAAATATAAAAGAATAAGTATCCTTGATTCACCCCTCCCCCTCTCAGTGATACAATAATACTGACTGGCCACTTTCAAGTGGATTTTTTGGAAGTCTTTGCCTATGCAATGGACTCATAATCCCTTAATTATACAGAGAGTGATTTTCATTAAGGGATCAATATTTCTAGAGAAATTACACATAGTATGAAAGTTATCCACAAAGTAAAAACTGTAAAGTTTGAGTTCATATAGGAGATTTTATAGAAGGTGGTCTAAAAGGTGTGAGCTTAGAGAAGGATGTTTGTGGAGGTTTCCAATGAAGCATGACTATGTGAGGTAGTTTTCATAGGATGGATCATGGATGAGGAGTTAATAGTTCTTATCTATGAGGTAGAAGTTCACAATGAATGTTTTCCTTAAAGTGGATTTTGCAGCGAATACAACCCATAAAGGGGAGGTCACAATGTATAGTGTTTCTTGAAGACAAGTTTTTTTGGAAAGTGTCTCATGATGTCAAGTACGCAGTATGGTGGATTTTATCTATTGAATGAAAATGAACTTCAAGTCACACCCATCTCAGTGTGAACTAAATCTAAGATGATACATATCATTAGAATAATCTTTTAGAGGAGCAGTTCATTCACTTCAGTGAGAGAGAAGTGATATTTGAAAGTGTTATTGGTAGTAAACCATGAAGGATAATGAGTCTTCTCTAAACACTGTATCAATAGTGAATTTAGTGGATTTTGGAACATTATAAAATTTCCTTTATATTCTCATTCACTAACTCGATTAGGATGAACTAAGTAATTTTTTTTGTGTCTTGTGCATTCCTTCATTTTAGTTTTTATATTTCTGTGAGAACAAGATAGAAAATTATTTTATTTAATAATGAAAAAATATCAAATGGGTGGTTTTTTAATCCTTCATACCCCGATTCTACCCCACTCAAGGAACTTTACCTAGTGGGACCAACATATGTCCATGCTATGTGTGACCTAGGAGATCTTAGTGGGTGCCCCCGTGTTATATAACCCTTGATATAGTAAATGTGGGAATGAATAGTGATGATTGTGTGTATGACATTAAAACCAAAATCAATGATGTGATCCTAATATAGATATAGTAATGAGTTTAGTTCATGAATTTGAGTGGATAAACCTAGTTATGTGATATAGGTTTATGAGGATGACCAACCTTTATGAGATGAGTTATATGAGATATTAAGTGAAGGGTGCACTACCGTAAAGTCTTGTAAATGGAATTCTTGAGTCTTTTCACCCATGATTCGACATATTTTGGATAACTATTAGGATGCCTAGAATACTCCCCAAGATCTGACCTTTTGATCCTGATATATATAATTCATAGGAAACTTCCTAGGATTTGATGGATGCACATCATTTGTGTAATTCCTAGGTTGATACCAAGGATTCAGTCGTTAGGCATATATGGAATACCTAAGTTATAATACCTGATATTAGATGGTTTTCTATATGGGATTCCTAGGATTTTATATAGGATCTGGCCCTTGGTCCTGACATTATAAGATTTCTAGGATACATCCTAAGATCTTGTGGATGCAATTGAAATGTATGGGATACCCGATATACTACCTGGGATTCAGTGAGTATGACTGATGACTATGGGAAGCCTAGTAGGATACTTGGGATCCAGTGAGTATTCTTACATGGGATTCTTGATACATTTATTAGGATCTAACCACTATGCTTACATGGAATTCCCAAGTATGGATATCTGTAATTTTACTTATGCCAACATGGGATGCCTAAGATAATTCTTGGAATCTAGTGCTTGCATCTGCTACTATTGTGATGCCTAGGGTACTACCTAGGGTCCAACCACCAAGCCTGATACTTTTGGGATGTCTAGGATGCCACATAAAATCCATAATTTATGCCTTATACTATATAATATCCCATGGTAGGATATATATTTCATCACAGGTTATGTGTCGTGATCAGAGACACTTTGACAGCAGAAAAAACAAGTATAGTTGATAATGGGTATCAAATTAAAACCTTAGGATTGATGATATTTTATTTATTTACACTAACATAATTTATTTATTTATTCAGATGAGAATATTTCTTATTCATACATTACTTTATTAGTTATTTTAGGACCCCATTAGTGGTGTCTTTATGAGTTGTACTCATAACCTAATAGGGTGACCATGACATATGGGCACCCATGTAGAATTCACTAATAGTTGATTTAGGTAGGACAAAGACCAAGAGTTTCATGATCAAGTAAGATATATTAGATAGACTGTATATTGGGAGAAGATGAGGCTTGGGGATGGTAGTATAAACTCATTTTATTTTCATTTAATTTTTTATTTTATTTTTATATACGTTCCACCCAGTAGGAGATTAATTGTTATATGATGGAATAACCATGAGTCTGTATGGTTGTATGCTCCCAAATATATTTTTTGTATCATTTTTATGGTTTATTATTCTACATACTATAGTTATTTTTTCTATGGATCATGTTTTGTTATTTTTCATCCATTTATTAATATAATATGAGGGTATAGTCTCCCCATAGTAACATCATAGACCCTCACTACTATTAAACACTCTCAAGAATACATGGAGGTGCACTTAAGGTCGTATGGAGACTCTAAACATGAAACCAATCATTGGTCACTGATTGGGGGACATTACACAGTTAACTACACTTGGTTTTACCCTTGATAACAAAATTAAGTAATAAATAATTATCATTTAGTATTTTATAGTTAATTTAAGTAACTAACTTACATTAATAATAAATTATTTATCACTATCAGAAATACAATGATAATTCTCTTACATGTATTTTAGTATAAACATAATCCTCTTATTTTATATTTATCATATTCACCATTTTCATTTTCTATAAAACCAGTTTTTAAAATTCTTTTATTTGTAATGAATTTAATAATAACTTTTAGTATTTATAAAAATCACTAGGAAGTACCATTATAAATTTTAATTATTTCCTCCCCACTATTATTAATAAGATACCTTATCATACCCCAAAATTTGAATTATCAATACATCTTAGCCATTTTCTTCTTTGATTAAGTAATCCATCAAGTTAATTAACCAAATTATCTTATTTAATGTCAAAAAATATAAAAAAATATTATTATTATTTCTATCATTTAATAATGATATCTTACATAATTAACATAAATTATATTTGACATCCCACATTAATAATTTATATCCTATCAAAACTATCCTTATGATTAATTGAGTTCTCAGTGACCGATGTTAATTATTCATATAACCACTTTAGTTTTTTAATTATTTATTAATATTATTGTGATAATAATTATTTATATATTTATTTAATAATAATTATATTAATTTTTTTATAAATTTTTTCCAAAATGACCCAAATTTGGTTCTATTAACTTTGCAATGTTGAGAGGAGTCCAATATAAGTTTTAGTTTCTAGATGACCCCTTCCATGCACCCTTACACATCTTATGAAGCCACAACCAACCAAGGGATACTAAATAGAATCCAAAACATTTCCCCCTTGTCTCCTAGACTTCCTATAATGGTCCATACTTTATATATATAGATATTACTTCAAAATTAAATAATATTCATTACAGAACATTAAAAAACCATGCTGATACCATATATGTTTAGTGTACTTAGAAATTGGGAAACATAAACAACTCATTCATAAGACATATACATTATCTCCCACTTATTTCTTCATAACTAGACCCCTTTTTGACATATCTTACTTAATACCCATCTTTGTAACCTGGGGAAAAGAAAAAAAAGAAAGGGTGAGATCGTATGTTCAGTAAGGGTAAATAAGGGAGATATAAATCATATCATAATCATAAGACATAAGAACATAACATTTGAAAATCTTATCCAGCATATGAAAGATTAGGATATCATACCATGGGATAAATCATAAAAGTTCATAAAGAATCAATAAACATATTTCCAAAAGAGACATGGAATTTTTGGAATAAACATAAGCATATAAAATCATTTCATATTATTCAAGGCTCATTTCCAAGACCATAATAGAGAACAAATTCCATTATGTCCAAGTTTACTTCCCATTCCATCCCTGTATTACTAAATTGAGATCATTCACCATTTTAGACCTATCTATATCATGAGATATAAATCTTTACCCAATGCATTAGAGGGATATATAGGTCCCACCCATCTCATAATGAAATCATTCTTATGTGTGCCAAAAAAACATAAATCATTCATCATGGCATAACCCAAATAATAAAATAGGTTTCCTAAACATCATTCCATCATAATATAATCCATATAAAACAAATGAATTTCATAAATAAAATTCCATTATAAAAATAATAAAAAATAAGAATAATAGGTATAGTATACTTGAAATATAACCCTATTAAAGAATTCCATATTAGATGGAATTTTTTTTGATAGAACACTTGAAATTAATTTTTTAGAAAAATATCCTTTATTTTTCAATTTTTTTTCTCAAAATGCAAACAATTTTAAAAGAAAAAAATTTATTTGAAAATAACCTTGAAATATTATAAAGAAATCTTCATGGAAATAAAGTTTTATGAAAATGTAAAAACCCATCATGTTGTATAAGTTAAAATAAAACATTCTTCTTCTACTTTTATTGGATATGTTAAAAAGTACCTCGTATCGAAAAACGACAAAATATTCCTTTCACACCATTTAATAAAAATTAAAAAAAGGTAAAATTTAATTTCAAAAATTTTATAAGAATAGAAATAATATTACATATTTAAGAAACATGTATTTAAATGATAAATATACCCCATTAAATACTTACATATAAACAATCTTGGTTAATAATGAGATTGTGAAATTATCCCTTAACTTTGGTCCAATATCATTTGTATGTATCCAAAACTCCTATATAATGATATAAATAAAGTTACTGACTTATTACATAAATATATTCACTTTTTATTATATCATATATGATCATATTATCATATGTTTGTTAATAAAATTTCATTATTACTCATTATTCGGGTATATATGACTTCATTTTCTTTTGCATGTTTTTTCAAATAAGGTCTAATTATTCTTCATAGGTTATAGTTATATCATTTAAATAATGATATTAATATAATATATATCATATTTATTCATTATATACATTTATATAATCATGTTTTAAGGGATATCCTGTAGAATGAATCACATCGCGTTGTGGAGATGGTAGGCTGTATGTATGCACGATCAATGATATCATTCCTTTAATTATGAAATGGTTTGGAAGTGGATGGTATATATATTATTATATAATAAATAACTAGTTATAATAATCATATATAGTTATTATTTTCATCATTATACCCATCCAAGTAAACTGGTGGTGAAAAGCAGATTACGCCACGATGTGGAGATGGTAAGTCGTACATACGTATGCATAGTGATTTTGTTTTTAGTAGGATGAATAGAAGGTGGAATAAGGTTGTTATATAACCATAATAACATATATTTATATATGTGATACTGGATTTAGTACTTAATAATGGAAACAACAAAGGAATAGGAAGTAGAAGAAGAAATGATCTTGAGAGAGTCAGTACCTTTTCTTTGGCGAGCTCCCTATAAATCTCTTCTTAAGGGCACTAAAGTTGGTATTTTGAGAAGACCAGAACCTATATAATGTGAATAGGTATTTTGAGAAGTTAAATGTCCAGGGGATGGAATAACTTGAAGCCTCAATGAGTTATGAAGAAATGAGGGAGGATGTTTCCTTTTATAGTTGAGGTTGGGGGCACCTTTGGAATTTCCAAAAATATTAATTTATAATAAAATCAAAACACATCCAAAAACCACAAAAATGTAATATTTTATAAGATGAGATGAGATAAGGTTGTAATATAATTAAACAATAATTTTTAGACAAGTTTTTTTAATCTATTCAAACCTCATAATTTTAATTTAACACTTAGTTATTCTATTTAATTTTAAATAAGGTAACAAATATTTTAATATTAAAAGGGTAAAATATTTATTTATTTGTTGTCAATTAGAACATAAATGAATAATTTAGAAATTTTTTAATAATTTAATAGTTATTATTTATTTAAAAAAAATGTTTTTTTTGGTTTTTAAATAATTTAATAACACATTATTTTGATAAACAATAAATAATGTCAATTTTGAAACTATACAATTAATTGATTATGAAAAATATAAATATAACATGTTAAATCCTAAAAAAATGTTTTTTCTATTAGTAAGAGGTAAAGGTCATCTATAAAATTCATTGGATATATTAATTATCCCAAATTATATTTATTTTAAGATATTTAAGAACATTTATTATTTTCTTTATTAATAAAATAATTACAACATTGGTTTTGTGTAATTATTTAATATACCTATTTATTAGATAAAAATTAAAAAAATACCATAAGAAAGATAATTATTCTAGATTTCATAGGAATATTTATATTAGAATATATATTCTATAAAATCCTATATTAAAAATGTTATATTTATTAAAATGTTAATGTGAAAGCATTAACATCACTAAATAAAATAATATAAGTGTCATAATATTTTCCATATGGCTCAAAATTGTCAATAACTCGACCTTTGGATGAATATGGTCGCTATATACACTAAAAATAATATATTTTCAAGTTTTATCATCTTTTAATGGTTATTATCATTTTAATAAAAATTATTTTATTGATTTCTCATCAATTAAATAATTTTTCATATCATTAATGTATAAGAAATTAAGGTAACTATTTATTTCCTAAAAATTAAAAATAAAATTCCATGATAAAGAAAACCATATTAGATTTAAAATGAGTATTTATAGTTGAATTTATATTCTTTATAACCATATATTAAAAATGATATAGTTATTAAAATTTGAGTAAGACATATTTAAATTTTCATGAAATAAAATAAATTAAATATCCTAATCTCATCTAAGTGGCTTCTGAATGATTCCATTTCAACCCAAGGATGATTTATTTAAAAAAACTCATAAAATTATATTAATAAAAGTGTTAGGGTAATTTTATCATACTATTTTTACCCTTAATTACCCAATTTTCCCTTTTACTATATAAATAAAAAATACCAAAGTTACTATTCATAAAGCCAAAAAATAAAATAAAGATTTTTAAATAATTTTGAAATAATTATTATAAATATGGAATCAATTTTTTCAAATTAAAGACACATAAGTTTCATTAATTAATTTAAAATTAATCTCACTATAAGAATAAGAAAACGAGTTTTAAAAGTTAAAACATTGCAAAAGATTGAAATGATTTTACATGTAAATTTGATATAAAACTAATTCCATTGACCTAAATTATATTAAATGATAAAAATATATTATATTTATAATTTTAAACCATTCAAAAATATAATTTAACCATATAAATTATTTTGGTGAAAACGTTTTTTAATTAAAATTTAATATAGTTTTACTATTCATCAAAACTTGAAAGTTATCATAAAAATATAAAAAATCAATCCAAAGTAAATTTTTATATCTTGATTAAAAATTATAAGTGTATGTTTCCATATAAAAATTATTAATATTTCAAAATTTTAATTTAAAAATGGTTCTCCATTAAAAGGTGGTAAAATTACCCTTTTGAAAAATATAGGTTTTTATACATAAAATACGGTTTATTCATATCCTATGAATAAAACATCTATTGGATGAATATTAAAAACATTTTATCAAATATATAATGTATATATTTCATTAATTTCATTTACTAGTTGTAATTAACTTTATTTCTTAATAAAAAAATAAAAATATTTCTTTACATTTAATTGGTTTATATATATTTTTATAAATAATTGGTATCCAGATAATTCACCCTAATTTTTTCTAATTTAGTTATATTTATTCTATATAACTTAAAAACTAGGTTATGATGGTTATTTTAACCAAGGGTGTCTTTCAGTTCGTTTAAACTCAGGATTACATGTAATGCAAGTTATTGAAGAATTAAAATTATTTAAAGAAAAAGATTTCATAAAAACATCCGAGTGTTACATTCTACCCCACTTAAACTGAATTTCACCCTTTAAATTATCAATTGGATACAAATAGATCAAGATACCTTTTCCTCATCACATCCCTGAGTTCCCACGCAGCTTCCTCAAATTGGTGGTTCCACCATAAAACTTTAACCAAGCGAGCAATCTTGTTTCGTAGAACTTTTTTTCTATGATCCAGAATCTCTATCAGTTGTTATTCTTAAGAAAGATATTGATACAATGATTTGAATTCTGTGTTTAGTACATGTTAAGAATCTGGTATGTAATTTCTTAGGAGAGATACATAGATCACATCATCAACTTGAGAGTGATTCGATGGAAGCGTCAATCTGTAAGCTACCTTACCAATATGATCTATAATTTCAAAAGGATCAATATTCCAAGGGCTAAACTTTCCCTTATTCAAAATCTCATTACTATATTCCTAGTAGATATTCATAGAAACACTTTATCACCCACTTAAAACTATATGTCTTTTCTTATATTGTTAGAATAACAGTTTTGTCAACTTTGAGCTACGCTTATGTATTGTTGAAAATATATGACCTTTTCTACCATTTCATCAACCAAATGAGGACCTAATAAATTTATTTCCCGAACTTCATCCCATAAAATTGGAGTTTTGAACTTATTTATATAGAGGGATTCATAATGAGACATCTGAATGCTAGAGTGAAATATATTGTTGTAAGAAAATTATACTAAAGTTAGGTGTTGATTCCAAACACCTTTTAAATCCATAGAGAAATCTCTCAACATGTCTTCTAGAGTTTGAATTGTATTACTAGACTGACCGTTTATGTGAGGATGGTAAGAAGTTTTGAAATAGAACTCTATATCTTGAGCCTACTGAAGACTTCAATATAACTTTAAGGTAAACCTCAGATCCTGATTAGATATAATGGAAAGTGGTACTCTATGAAATCTTACCACTTCCTTAAAATATATCCTGGCAAGATAATCAAGATATAACTCATCTTTAATAGTAATGAAGTGTGATAAATTCGTAATATGATTAACTATAACCCTTATAAAATTATGGCCTTTAGATATTTTTGGAGGTCTGATGACAAATTCTATAGTGATGTTTTCCCATTTCCATTCTGGTATGGGTAATGGTTGTAACATCCCCTTAGACTTATGTCTCTCAGTCTTAACTTGATAAAAAACGAAGCACCAAGGGACATATTTAGCAATATATATTTTCATGCCATCCCACTAGAAATACTATTTTAGGTCCTTGAATATATTTGTTATTCTAGGATGAATAGATTATGAAGAACTATGAGCCTTATCCAAAAATCCTTTAATTTTGGTATGGGAGGAATACAAACATAGTTCCTAAACCTTATTATTACATTACAATCAAGTTTGAATTCAGGAATATTTATCACCTTATTTTTTATCTCTAAATCTTCCCTCTACACCTCCTTAATCTTTACTTTTATTGATGGTTGGGCATTAATTTGAGAAAGACAAGATTTATCCCCTTAATTTGAAATTTCAAGATCCATCCTTCTCAAATCCATAGATTTTGGATCTTTTGTGATCCTCACCATGGATATACTAGAATGGTTCTTTCTACTCAAATCATATTACACCTTGTTTTCTTTCCCAGGGCGGTAATGTATCAAGATGTAATAATATTTAATCAAATTCAACCATCTTATTTGGAACATATTCATCTCATTTTGTGTGAAAATATACGTTAAAATTTTATGATCAGTATAAATATCACACATTTCACCATAAAGATAATTCCTCTATATATTTAATGAAAATATTATCATAGCTAACTCCAAATCATGAGTTGTAAAATTTTTCTCATGTATTTTCAATTGTCTCAAGGCATAATATATCACTATATCATTTTACATGAGAACACAATCCAACCCCTTCTTAGATGCATCACTATAGATCACAAACCATTCTACACTACAAGGTAGTGTGAACATCATTTCATTGTCCAACCTTCTTTTTAGCTATTTTAAATTCTCTTCACATTCCTATGTCCACACAAACTTAACTCATTTCCGAGTCAACTTGGTGAGTGGATTAGATAATCGTGAAAAATCTTTCACAAAAAGTCGATAATATCCATCCAAACCAAGAAAACTTTGGATCTCAGTTACTGTTTTCAGTCTAGGAAAATTTTTAATTACTTCTATTTTTGATGGATTCATAGATATCCCCTCTCTTCAGATTATGTAACCCAAAAATAAATATTTATGAATCCAAAATTCACACTTGGTAAATTTTTCATAAATATTCTCCTTTCTCAGGGTCTTCAGTACAATTCTAAAGTGATATTCATACTCTTCCTTACTCTTAGAATAATCCGGAATATCATCTATAAAGACTAATTTTTTTTATCAATATAGTCTCTAAAGAGTATATTCATTAGATCCATGAAGATAAAAAGGAAATTAGTAAGACCAAAGGCATCACTACAAATTCATAGTTTCCATACCTTGTATGGAATTTCATCCATGGTATATCCTCCTTATTGACCCTTAATTGATGATATCATGAATGAAGATGAATCTTGGAAAAGTATCGAGCTCCACATAGTTGGTTAAATAAGTCATCAATGCGGGGAAGAATATATTTTTTCTTGATAGTGGTCTTGTTAATTTCTTGATAATCAATAAAAAGTCTTATTGATCCATATATCTTTTTAACAAACAGAACAGGTGCACCCCAAGGTTATGCACTAGGGCATATGAATCCCTTATTAAGATTCTCTTGAATTTTCTACTTCAAATCCTACAACTCAATTGGGGCCATTCTATAATGTGTCTTTTAAATAGGCATAGAACATGATATGAGTTCTATTAAAAAATAAACATCAAAATTCAGTGGAATACATGACAATTGTTTTAAAAAGACATCATAAAACTCTCATAAAATATTTGAATTATTAATGGTGAGTTTCACCCCCACCATTTGAGATAGATATCCTTCATTTATAGGAATCAAGACCCATAACATGGAAGAAAATTTCACTGGAAGTTTGTACTCATCCTTACATCGATAGATAGTCATAGATTGATCTGGAATATGAAATGTTATTTCCCTTCCTTGTAAATTGATATGAGATCCATGTATAAAAAGTTAATCCATGCCAAGAATTACATAAAATTTCACTAAAGTAAGGATCAAAAGATTTGTAGGAAGTGTATTCCCACAAACTTCAATTTTTGAAGAATTATAAACTTTTTATATGACCATTGTGCCATTAAGAGTTGTCATAGTTAACTAAAAATCTAATTATTGAGGTAATATGATTATACCCTAAGAAAATTATTCATAAATAAAAAGTGGGTGGATATAGAATAAAATAAAAAAATTTCTACTTTAGATTGGATGGTAAGTATTACTTTCACCACTTCATTATCATACTCAACATCGCCAATAGTGATCGCTTGTGAATTTCCTTTACATTTGGACATAAGATTTTACAAGCATCGATCATCATTGATAACCCTTGGATTAGGGAATTGGTTGGAATAATTCCCCATTTCCTTTTACTAGTAGTATTAAAGTGTAGGAGGTTAATTATGTGCAACCTTTTCTCTATTCACATTATTAGACTTATTTTTACGACCACTTCGATATTCAACTACCCAATGACCTTATCTCCTAAACTTAAAACATTTTATAGTCCCTTTAAGAAAATTTACTCCATGTTTCTTTCCACAATTTTAGCATAAGAGAAAACTCATATTCTTTTCAATTTAGTCATTAGATTTTCCCTTGAATTCCATTTTTCTCTTCTTATCAAACCCATAGGACTGATGGGTTACTCCAATCTCTATCTCAACCTTGAGAGTACATAGAATGATTACCTTGTATCTATTGAAGTACCTTATGGATAATTACCTTTAGAGACTTGGTTATAAGATAATAAAGAATCAATAAATTTTACTCTCAGGTTAGATAATAATTCCATAAGTTTACCTTGAAAGTATTGTAAAATTTGTTTTATGGGTACCAATGGATTCATCATTCTTTTTCTTAAGCTCAAGGAACTCGTTCTACATCTTTTTTCAAGGAATACAAGGAAATTAATTATTGAAAAACTAGTTCTTGAACTCACCCGATTACATGGATTCAATTTTATCTATTTGCCTCTTATTCCTGATAAGGTTACACCATTGATGAACTTAATCTTCCAAATGATAGACTGCTAAGATGAATTTATCATGTTATGAACATTGGAGAACTAAAAAAATCTTTTCAGTGGTAGTAATCTATTGTTTAGCCACTAGTGGATCAGAAGACCAATTGAAAGAAGGTGGCCAATACCACATGAAGGACTCAACATAATGTTATTCCCTCTTTTTCTCATTTGGAATTCCTGTATGATTCATAGATTAAGAATGTTGTGTGAGAATAACTACAAGATTTTTCATCCCAACTCAAATAACATTTGTTTTCTTAGAAGGAAAATCATTTCATATCCCCTTGCATTAAACATTAACATAGTTTTTTCGGGTTCCAACCATTGAAAACCAAGAAGCATAGTGTAAGAAACACTAATCATAATGGGAAAACCACATAATCAGGAATGCAATTTCAATTTAGGAAACTTTAAGTTTTATCCTTGGTCATTTATGATCATTTCTAAAACACTAGTATTATAACCTATACTTCAACATATCCTTAGGGTTCTCACTAAGGTTTTATCATCATAGTTTCCAAATTTTAACTATATCTTTGATTTTAGACCAACTATAACAAAATATACTTAAATATATAGATATTAATTCAAAATTAAAGAATATTAATTACAAGACATGAAAAAACCATGCTAGGACCTTATATGTTTAGTTTCTTTAGAAACTGGGAAACATAAACAACTAGTTCATAAGAAATATACATTTTCTACCACTTATTTCTTCATAACTAGACCCCATTTTGACATATCTTACTCAATAACCTTATTCATGACCTGAGGAAAATAAACATAAGAAAGGGTGTGCTCGTATAATCAGTAAGGGTAAATAATAGAGATATCAATAATATTATAATCATAAGACACGAGAAAATAACATTTGAAAATCTTATCATGCATATGAAAGATTATGATATCATGTTATGGGATAAATCCTGAAAGTTAATAAAGAATAAATGAACATATATAAAAAAGTCATAACATGAGACATAGAATTTGTGTCATAAAAATAAGAATATAAAATCATTATATATTAGTCAAGGCTCATTGAAAAGACCATCATAGTAGACAATGTCAATTACCGAATCAGGTTTACTACCCATTCTAGCCCTGTAATACTAGCTCTGTCTATATCAAGTGATATAAATATTTACCCAATAAATTTGAGGGAGATATAGGTCCCACCCATCTCATAATTAAATCATTCTTACATGTTCCATAAAAACATAAATCATTCATCATGTAATAACCCAAAGAATAAAATGGCATTTTTAAACATCATTCTATCATAATATAATTCATATAAAACAAATGGATTTCATAAATATAATTCCATTATAAACATAATAAAACATAGGAATAATAGGGATAATATAATTGAAACATAACCCTATTAAATAATTCCATTTTATATGAAAAATAATTTTTATATAACACTTGAAATTAATTCTTGAGGAAAATAACCTTTGTTCTTCAAAAATATTTTCTTTTCTCAAAATTCCACACAATTTTAAAAGAAAATAATTTATTTGTAAAAAAACTTGAAATGTTTTAAATTAAGATTCATGGAAATATGGTTTTATGAAAATGTAAAAACCCTTCATGCCGTATAAGTTAAAAGATAACATTATTCTCATACTTTTATCGGATAAGTCAAAAAATACCTTGTATCAAAAAACGACAAAAGATTTCTTTCATACCATTTATAAAAAATCACCAATGGTTAAAATTTAATTTAAAAATTTTAGAAGAGTATAAATAATATTAAATATCTAGGAAACATGGACATGGATGATAAATATACCCCAATAAATACTTACATATAAACAATCTCGACAAAAAATGAGATTATGAAATTATCCCTTAAATTAGGTCTGATATCCTTTGTATATATCCGAACATCCTTTATAATGATTTAAATAATTTCATTTACTTAATCTATAATCATTTTTAATTTTATAATACCATATAAGATCATATTATCATCCATTTGTTAATAACATTTCATTATTACTCGTTATTCAGGTATAAACGACTTCATTTTCTTATGTATGTTTTGTCGAATGAGTTCTGATTATTCTTCATAGGTTATAGTTATATAATTTAAAAAATGATATTAATATAATATATATCATATTTATTCATTATATACATTTATATAATCATGATTTAATGGATATCATATATAATGAATCGCATCACATCGTGGATATGGTAGGCCGTACATACGTACGAGCGATGATATCATTCCTTTAATTATGAAATAATATGAAAGTGGATGGTATATATATTATTAAAAAATAAATATCTTGTTATAATAATTATATATAGTTACTATTTCCAACATTATACCCATCCAAGTAAAGTGGTGGTGAAAAACTAATTACACCATGGCGTGGAGATGATAAGCCGTACGTACACACACGTGGTGATTTCATATTTCACAGGATGGATAGAAGGTGGGATAAGGTTGTTCCATAACCATAATAAAATATTAGTATATAGGTGATACTGGATTTATTACTTAATAATGGAAACAAAAAAGGAATAGGAAGTATAAGAAGAAATGATCTTGAGAGAGTCGATAAAGGAGATTTCCTCTTCTTCAGTGAGCTCCCTCTAGATCTCTTTTTAAAGGCACTAAAGTTGGTCTTTCGAGAAGACCAGAACCAATATATTGTGACTAGAGAATTTGAGAAGTGAAATGGGTAGGTTATTGATAAACTTTAAGGATCAATGAGTTATAAATAAATGAGGGAGGATTCACCCTTTTATAGTTGAGGTTTGGGACACCTTTGGAATTTCCAAAATTATTAATTTATAATAAAATCAAACCACATCTAGAAACTTCAAAAATGTAATATTTTTAAAAAATAGATGATATAAGTTTGTAATATCATCAACCAATAATTTTTAGACAAGTTTTTATATCCATTTAAACCTTATAATTTTAATTTAACACTTATTTATTATATTTAATTTTAAATAAGGTAACAAAATTTTCAATATTAAACGGGTGTAATATTTACTTATTTGATGTCAATTATAACATAAATTAATAATTTAGAATATTTTAAAAAATTTATTAGTTATTATTATATATTTTTAAATTTTTTTTTTATGATTTTTAAATAATTTAATAATATATTATTTTGATAAACAATCAAAAGTGTCAATTTTGATACTATACAATTAATTGATTATTAAAAATATAAAGATAATATGTTAACTTCAAACCAAATGTTTTATTATATTAATAATAGGTCAAGGTCATCTATAATTTTTTTTGGATAAAATAATTATACCAAATTATAATTATTTTAATATTTTTAATAAAATTTATTTAATATCTCCATTAATAAAATAATTACAACATTAGTTTTGTTTAATTATTTAATATATCTATTTATTAATTAAAAATTAAAAATAAAATACCATAATAAAGATAATTATTCTCTATTTAAAATTAATATTTATAGTATAATATATCTTATGTAAAATCCTATATTAAAAATGTTATATTTATTAACATGTGAATGTGAAAACTTTAACATCAATTTAAATACAATAATATAAGTGTCATTATCTTTTCTATATGGATCCAAATGGTCAATAACTCGACCATTGGATGAATATAGTTGAGATATACTCGACCAATAAGATTTGGTCAAGTGTTATTATCTTTTAATGTTTATTATGATTTTAATAAAAATTATTTTATTGATTTCATATCAATTAAATAATTTTTATATCATTAATGTATATGCTATTATAGTAATTATTTATTTCATAAAAATTATAAATAAATTTTCATGATAAATAAAAAAATATTATCTTTCAAATGAGTATTTATAGTCAAAATGTTTTCTTCAGTATAACCTTATATTAAAAATTATATAGTTATTAACATTTGAGTAAGAAATATTTAACTTTTCTTTAAATAAGATAAATTAAATGTCTAAATCTCATCCAAGTGGCTTCTAAAGGATACCATTTTAACCGTAATATGATTTATTTTAAAAAAATATCAACCAATGATATTAAGAGACCTACTTATTCTAAATATAGAATCAATTTTTCCAAATTCAAAACAAAAAAGTTGCAGTAATTAATTTAAAATTAATCTCATTGTCGGAATGAGAAAACATGTTTTAAAAGTTAAAACATTGTAAAAGATTGAAATGTTTTACATATAAAGTCAATGTAAAATTAATACCAATGATCTAAATTATATTAACTGATAAAAATATATTCTATTTATACCTTTAAACCATTCAATAATATAATTTAACCATATAAATTATTATGATGAAATTTTTTTAATTAAAATTTAGTATATTTTTACTCTTCATAAAAACATGACAGTTATGAGGAAAATATCAAAAATTAATCCAAATGAAATTGTTATATCCCACTTCAAAATAATAAATTTATTTTTTCATATAAAAATTCATAATGTGTAAAAAATTTTATTTAAAAAGGGCTCACCATTAAAAGGCGGTAAAATTACCATTTTGAAAAATATAGGTTTTTTTACATAAAATATAGTTTATTCATATCATATGACTAAAATATATATTGGATGAAAATCAAAAATATTTTATCAAATATAGAACACATATATTTCATTAATTTCATTTACTAATTGTAATTAATTTAATTTATTAATAAAAAATACAAATATTACTTTTACATTTAATTAGTTTATATATTTTTATAAATAATTTTTATCTGAATAATTGATCCAAAATTTTCGTAAGTTAGTTATATTTATTCCCGCTAACTTAATGGATAGGTTATAAAGGTCATTTTATACCAAGGGCGTCTTGCAGTTCATTTAAACTCATGATTGTGTGCAATGAAACCTATTAAAGAATTAAAATTATTTAAAGAAAATATTTCATAAAAATATCTAGGTGTTACACTTTCCACACCATGATATCCTCATGGATGAATGTTGGGAATCCAATCATTAATAGAATAACCTAAATCACTCAATGTTTCCTGAGCCAAACTATCCCCCACATGGGTGATATAACCATGCAAGTTTCCATTTTATCTATCTAAACAAATGAACCTAATTGAAATGGGGCCCCATGTACTATGGATGAGGTTTCCACATGGTTTACTATCCAATAATATTGATCATAAAACTATGGTTGGTCTATTTCACATTCAACATCATCCCTAAATAGGGATGATCTAAAAAACTATGTACTATCCAATCATTTAATCAAATGGTTAGGCATGGTTCATTCTATGCTTCATGTATACACAAAAATCACCCTAAATAGAGATTACCTAGAACATTCTTAATTTTATGATGGGATATTGAATCACTCTATAGGTTGGTAGTGATGATAATTGTTTCATTTTTTGTCAATAGTTTTGTTTAAATAGTTGTAAAATTAAATGTGTAGGTTTAAGGTGATTGAAGAAGAAGCGAGTCTACCTATGATAGTTATATAGTCAATACAAAAAAGTTAATTCATCAAAAAATCTACATAGGTAGGAAAAAAGTCTAATTCTATTATTTTGAATTAATACAACTTGATAATATGTCTAGACAATGGGAGGTAATGGATCACTAGAAGTAATAAAGAATAATGGAGTTTATGCGACTAGTGGATGAATCCAAATTTACTAAGATAAAACTATTTATAAGAATCCTATACATCTGATGATTTTTGAGTTGAGATTTAGTGGATTCCACAACAAATAATAAAGGTTAAATACAAACTATAAACTATATGTTTAGTTAAAGATCCAAATTCTATGGAAGTGGAGAATCAAAAGAGATGATGAATGATGGTTAGTAAGCTAAATGATCATCTAAAATATGTGTGGTGAAGGTAGAATCATTAGAAAAAAATTTAGGATCAAATTAGATGAACAATGATTCTGAACACTATTTGATGTGATCAGAAAAGCTAGTCTGCTTGTGAAGACTTTGATATGATCAGAAGAAATTCAATTAATAAAAAATCATAGGCATTTAGAAGGTAATGAAACTAAAAAATTGAAAATGTATCATAAAATCCATCCTAATTTAAAAAATTTAACATTGAGGAAAATAAGGTAGATTGAATATATAACAATGGGAAGAATATCCTTGAGTTAACTGTTTTCCAATACTTTAGGAGTTAAAAGGATCTATAATTTATAATACTAGATATTGAATAGAGGACCCCATGTTTCAATGTTATTAGATAATAGAGGACCTATGAGGTGTATGAATATGGAACAATCTAAGTGGTTTAGACAATAATCTATAAGATGCGTGCACTATGATTTATAAGAAAGAAAACACACTTTACTAAAGAATTTTTGATTCAATAATATTTAATTAAAAGTTAATTTGATTAAAGAAATATGAATAAAGGCTAGTGCCGAAGGTTCTATAAGAACATGATATGGAGAATAAGTGATTGTTGATATCACTAAAATATAGAGTAATGGTTGATGGGGAATAATTTAAAGAACTAGAATATGAGGTGGTACTAAAGGAGTTCAAGGCTAGGTTTATTAGATAATAAAATACTGACCCTGAATGAGGTTGAATTTCAAAGAATTGAAAGATGAGTTGGTTCCATAGGAACATGAAAGTTGCATTGATCAGGAGATAGTGTGATCAAGATTTTTTTGATCACACATAGTGATAATGTTATAATGTTTCAAAAGATATTAGACCAACCCTACATGCAACTTTAAGTGAAATAATTGGAAGTAATAAGTTATGTAGATGACTTTGGTTGATGAAAAAGAAAAAGTTTTGAAATCCTGAAAGACCAAACCAAGTACTGAGAATATAAAGTAATATAACAATATCATAAGTTCCATTACCATGAGATAAGAAATATAAAAAATATAGAGTTTTTAAATACTAGAAGTTTATTTGATCAAAATATATCATCATTGGATGATATGAAATTTTAGAAAATTCCTAAGTCTATATGATCAGAAGATAAGGTGATAAAGAGTTATGATGAGATTATAGGAGCTAATGTTTAGACATATAATGGTGCAATAGATGGATAAAACCAAATTATGGGAATCCATGTTAGTGTTTTTTCAAAGTTTCAATGGTTGTGGAAAGAGTAAGTGATGTTGTTTTAGAGAAATTTTGATCCTAAAGTGGAATATTTCAAGTGATGTTTACCAATGTTAAACTACTAGAAGATTTTAAAAGACTTAACTTTTTTATGAAGTCAAATCCATTATGATGCTGATGAGAAAAAGGATTAAAGATTCAAATTGATAAAGGAAATTCCATGATTCTAGGTGATATCAATGGAATAATAGAATATAGTTGATGCTAAGTTTTATAGAGGTTTTAACAAAGTTAATCTCTAATATCTTCAAAAGAATTGATTACGATTGAATGAAGACTTTGAGTAAGAAGAAGTATAAAATTTAGAGCCCATGTTACCCACCTTTATCAATGGTAGATTGGTTATATAAATGGGGAATACTGTTCAATTTAATAAAGAGATATATATAGGTTTTTACTAATATTGTTGAGAAGAATAGAAGAGAGGGAGTAGCTAACCAAGTATGTTTTAGAAGATCTGTAGGTTCGAAGATTTGAGAATATTTGAACTTACAATTATGAATAAGTGGTATGAGGTTTCTATAATTTAGGAAATATAGAGATAAAAAGAAAGTAAAATATCAAGAATAAACTACATAAGATCCATATATTAAATCCCTTGATGGTGAGAGATCTAGAAATTATATTTCTGGAAGTTGAATAACATGGTTGACATGCATGCTATTTTACCGAAATATAATATTGGAAGCTGAAGAACTATTCATAGGGTTTTTATAAGACCTTTGAGGACTACTAGGGGGAAGTATAAATAAATTTTCACTTATATAATATAGTGAATATTCACCTATTTAATTTGGTGAAGTAAGTGTAGTGTGGGACACACTGTGGTTTTAGGATGATAACTTCTCACACCATTTACAATTGATAATAATATTATCATTAGAGAATCTAAGACTAGGGATAAAAACTAGATGTAGAAAGGAGTATGATTTCCACATTAGGACTAAACCTTATAAAAATATTTTTGTTCTATTATTTATTTCATTATCTACATTATATTAGAAAGTAAGTGGTGAGGTAATTTAATCAAGATCCACACATACTAACCAAGATAGTGGTTATAACAATATAAATAGGGATAAATGTTTAAGTTGGAGTTATCCAATAAAAAAATTTCTACATTGATTCACCCCGTAGTGTAACTGCATGGTCCAATGTGACAAAAAAGTGGTATCATAGTTGGTTTCCATTGATTGAATCTAAATTTTTTTCTCTGTCATTTTTTTAACTAATTTAAATGGAGTAAATTTTTTCAGAAGTTATAGAGTTGGATCTTATGGAAGATAATAAAGTTAAAGGGATACCTTAGTTGAAGATAATGAAATATTTTTATATGAACACTAACATAGAGGTTTCATCCAAAACACTGAGAAACCAAAAGAAGGGAGTTGCTTAGAAGTTAAGGAAGCAGACTAATCAAAATCTGAAAAAGTAATATCCACCACCACCAAAAGGTATATTTTGGTAGTTTTTATAATAAATACATTAGGAATGATCGTCTTAGAGAATACCAATCAAGAAGTGATGATTATGGATCTATTGAATCTGTCAAAGTTTATTTACTATGAAATAAATGATTATTTGAAAATAGTACCTATTTAAGTAGTCATATACATATACTTTCATTTATCTAGGGACTCATGGAAAATAACACATAGATATAATCTAAATACAATGAGATAGAGGATGCATTGGACAAGAATTTTTTAAAATGAACTCTCATAGAACATGTTGAGGAAAAAGAATAATACATAATAATTTTCAATGAATATATTTCTTTAGTTTAAAAATAATTGAAAAGAAGTTTTTATGATAAATTTTCTCTTAAAAAAGTTTTTAAATAAATGATTCATTCATCAGAATTTATTATCAATGTATGGAATTATATTTTTGAAGTTAAAACTAAATGGATAAAGGAGTTTGATAACTATCTAATAAAAGAAATAAATTTACATAAAGGAAAGGGTTGGAGGATGAAATTTGAATGTGAATATAATATATAATCACTTGATCATATGTAAAAAATTAAAAATTTCAAATGTATTGAGTTGGAAGAAAAATTAAGAGACAAGGATATTACCCAAGTTGAAAATTCTCATGAAGATAAGAAAAGACACTCTATTTGACTCTAAATGAGAGAATTATTTCAAAAAATAATGATTGTCGTAGTATAAGAAGCTTATAGTTAGAGGAATAGATATCTTCTACAAGATCATGCAAAAAGTTAATATGATGTTTCAGTAAAATTATTTTCACTAATTCCAATTCTCTGAATAGTATAGGATGAAACCTATGTTTAAGATGAATATAGGTGAAGAAAAATCTATAGAAACCCAAGACTTCTATAATGGTGGAATAAATAAATAAAGGAATATGGTGTACCCAATGAGGTTTCCAAAAGGATGAATTTCACACTCAAGAACCATATTATACTTCCACTAGTCAGAATAAAACACAAAAAATAAAATAAAATAAAATTTATTGGAAACTACTGGTGCTGTAGAAAGTTTAGACACTAGGAAATTGATTCTTAGAAAAACTAATCAACTAATGGAAATAAAAAAATTCCTAAATTAATGGGGAGTCAAATAGAATATAATAACAATTGAGTTAAGTGAAACACATGTATAAAAATAAAGGTAAATCTATTTACTTATAAAACATTTGAGTATCTTGAAATTTTTTGTGAAAGGAGTGATGAAAGTAGTCATGGTGATGATGAGTGATGGTTTAAATAGACCAATCACATATCAATTGCAATTAATATATGAATTACATAAAAATTTAAGAGGAATAAACTAAATTTGGATGGAAAGTCTACTTTGGGGTATAAATAAATAGAAGTTATCAAGAAAAAATCACCTAAGAGGAAAGTAAAAGAAGAAGTATATACAAAGATAAGATTATTATATTATGGAATAAATTTTCACTTCATGGATAATTTCAAACTTTCCATGAAAATTCTAACTAATAGAAGAAATCCAGAATGATAGAAGAAGTAAATACAAAAGAAACATATTGGGATTATATTCATGGATGAATCTTTTAAAGTAAAAGTTCAAGATCATCCAAATCTACCATAAAAGAGTAAATTAGAAAAATTCAATTAGTTATATGGATGAGGTAATAAGGTTGGAAAATATCATGAAAAGTGAATGAGATTATTACCAAGATAGGTGAAACTTTTGAATGAAAGGGAAAAATATTCAGAAGATACATGTACTATAAAGGCATATGTCAATAAGAAACTATCACACATTGAGAAAATTAAACATGTATTAGAGGTTTTTATGATAGAATCTATAGAATATATATAATATGAAATAAATTTTAAATAAAAATAAAAGAAGGGTGTGCGTTCCATGGTAGTGGTATTAAAGAGGGAATTTCTACTCAAAGTGAAAGGTGAATGTAAAAGGAATAAATCCATACAGACTGAGGATATTAGTTCTTGTAAATTCAAGGGTATTATATTGAATAGATGTGAATCTAAAGTAAACGGAATTTCAATATTTAAAAACACTTCTCAATAATATCTCTCAAAGTAATGGTAAATAGAAAATCCACCTTATTCCCTTGTATATTTTGGATATTTTCATTAAGAAGGGAATTGAATGTTATGTAATTCAATGGAAGACTATAAAAGTTTAACAGTATTAGAAAAGATATTAATCATGTATTAATTTATTAAATAATATTTATGGTGCCTCCTTGATAAACTTTAATTAATATCAACCATGATAAATTATAAATATCAAGTTTACTCCTAAAAACAAAAGGCATAAATTCCAAACAACTAAAGAAGTAAGGATCCTAGATATTATAGTTCTTGATGATGGAGGACTAGATATTATGGTCTTAGATGGTATGTATCTATATTCAAGTGATACAAATGATTATTATGAGTTTTTAGATATTGAAGATTACGTTATTCTTGAGGTGCATTGATATTTTCTCCCATTTTGGCATAAAAATAAATTCTATGATTAAGGGGGAGAATTATTTTGACACCCCATAGATGTGGAAATCTCTATTACATGACTTAAAGAAAATAGTTACTTACAATAAATTCCCATGATCTTTTATGATTATAGATTTAGAGAATTAGGACAAGATATTAACTAATGAAACCCATGTATTTTTCAACTAATGGGAATTTTTCCTAATATATAAATGATTACTTAATCCCTAAAAAGTATTCAACATTTACCATAAGATTCTCCACATAGGATACTATTCTAAACACATCATATGTATCAATTTTATTCATAACCTAAGGAAATAGAAAAAAATAAATGGGTGATATCAGATGATTAATAAGGGTAAACATAAATGAAAACATCAAAAATCATAAGTGAGAATAAGATAAACATATAGTTATAATCAAGATATATAAGAAAGTTATAGCCAAGAAATAATAGATCATAAATCATGTCATAAGGCATGGAATAACAAAAAAGTGTGGGTTTGATTAGTACAATAATTCCTTATTTTAATAATAAAAAATCATGTTTATTTCTAACCATTATTACATTTTCTAAAAAATAATTCCATTTTTGGAAAAAAATTGAAATTTTCTTAGGTATTTAATCAACTATGAAGATTATACATAGTCAATTAATCACATGAAAAATGCATCGACCACAAGATCATTGAATATACCATGGTGGATATATGGAAAAATACTCAATAGATCATAAGAAAAACTGAGATACCGTACGTTAAAACTTTAGCTACCTCCATAAATAAGATTTTCATAAAAGATTGGATCAACCAAAAGACTATTAGATCGACTACATGACATATAGATTAACCATAACCAATTTATTACCAATAGTTAGGTCAAATGCATGAGAAATCAATTGATTGAGTAGTCATATGGAAGTGACCACAATTATATCATAAATATCCTTAAGTGATGGATCGGTTTCACACTCATTTCCTATCTAATTCATGTTGAAGGAAGTGATCATATTTGAAATGTAAAATTATGAAAAAGTATTAGATTGATCATAATTATAAGGTGATCTATCATAAGTTCAAATAATTAACCATACAACCTATCAAGTAATTTGAACAAAATTATCGCAAAGTATTTAAGAAACCATGGATTCTAACATGGAAAACAAGAAGTGACCATACCTAAAAGTATGTTTTATATTATTAAACATATTAAATAAACTAATTTTATATACAGAATTAAATCCCTATCAGATGAATTTAATGAGACCAGATCTCATGAAGAAGTATAAAGATGTTCAATAATGATTTCTCAATGGACATTTTTGTAGAAATATTATACCTTTTAATATGTTAAGACACATAGAATAAAAGAGAAGGACATAACGTGACATAGAGACATTAATATTTTTCATGAAAAAAAATGATGAACATATGCCCTATTTTGAACATTTACAACATTTTTTCTCTTATGGACTTTAAAAAAAAACATAGATAACAGATTGTCATAATTTTTCTTCACTTAAAAATTAAAATATTCCATCAATAAGAGACGAAATATATACAAAACAAAAAAATAATCTCTCAGTTTTACCTAATTATTTTAATTATCTTACTCTATTTTTATTACCTTTTGTGATGTGTTTGATTTACAATGTATATATTTTTATAACCATCTATTGAACTAAAAGGGAGATTTATAGCCAAAAAATCTCTTTTCTTATTATCTGTACTCCCATAACGAACTATGGAAAAGGATATGTGAATCCTGGAATGGCTGCATACAGTTTTTTTTATCATTTTGTTCCCCCATGTAGAACCGTGGAAGGGGATTTTATAGCTTGGGAATCCCTGTGTACTACTGTTTAAAACCCAATCTAGGTTGTGATTAGTTTATTATATTAATAAAAGGCTTGGTAGTGTGTTATTTCCAAGTAGAGAGGATTGGGACACCCCTTATAACTGAACTGCTTAAATTTATTCCATTGTGTTATTTTTTATTTTTTTATCTATTTTAAAACAAACCAATATAAATTTTAAAAAATATAATTGAGAAAATTACTATGATAGTTAAATTTAATTTTTGTTTTATATAAAATGTTTGGTATAATTAAATATAGTTAAAAAGATAAAATAGTTTTAAACATATTTTAACTATGTTATAATCAAACTTCTAAAAAGTTTTTTGAAAGATAAAGTTATATAATTATATTAGTTTAGTTAATTTATTATTTTTAGTAAATTGGAGGATCTATATTTAAGTAATTTTATAAACAAAAATCTTAATTGGAAACTCAATTCACCCCCTCTTGAGTTTTCCAATTTGAAAAATATTTTGTATCAAATTATATTAAAATTTATTTTAACTATGATATAGTATTACCAAAATATTAAAAATTCCTATTATTTATAATTTTTTGTCTTTATAGATAAAAATTATAAAGAAGTAATGATAACTATTAATCATCCTTATTTTAATTTAACTAATTATGATCAGTGGAAGATCATAATTAAAATTCTAATGACATTCATGCGTACCTATAGACTACCAGCTCCATGAAGCGATGTGATTTTTTTTTCATCACCACATCACATGGATGATATATATTAGTATATTTAAAGAATTAATATGATATATATATGATATTTTTATTATTATATAAATATAAAATAATATTTACCTTCTTTCCATAATGACCGTTGAAAAATTGAAATGTTACTCATAAGTACGTACGACCTACCGTCTCCATGATTGTAACACAATTCATTTTTCATAACCATATTTAATGGACGGATTTAAAAGTAAAATTTATATATAAAAAATGATTATTATTTCATGATTATTATTCTAGAGATTATGTAATGATGACCAATTTGACCATAGACATCATACCAAAGTCATTTTGGACTTAAGTACCAAATATCATTAAAACATACGATGTGAACTAAAAATGATTTAGTAATTGTATATAACATGGTAATAAGTGATATAAATGGAATAATTAACCTAAAAATGGTTCTTAATAAAGTATATAATCAACATAAGTTTATTATTTATGAAGATAATGGAAATTAAGGATCTATATGTATCAGAAGAGTGACAGTTGGGAGGGCCCAACTTTTCTTTTTCTGTAATCGATGACCAATCTGGGATCAATTCGACGATGAAAACCAGTATCCATGGATTGAAATAAAATATTTAAACAAAGAGAATAATAGAGTTGGATCTGAGAAATTGGATATTACACATCATATTTATAATGAATTTAATAATTTCTGAAGAAATTAAATACCTAGGTCTTCGGTACTTTATTTGTTGATGACTATTGATCATCCGAAACGACCCTTCTGGATTGACTTCATTGTGCATGTGAGGATCAAAAGTATAATCCCTATAGCAGTGATCCACATGGGCTTCAATGATCTCTGATCAATGACACTCATTCTCTGGGTGCTAGCATAGTGGAATGAATGTCATGTATTGATCATTCCTGATCACTCGTTCTTCGGTCTTGAAGAACTTCTCTCATTTTTGAGAGAGATAAATGAGATGATTTGAGAGAGAAAATGTTTGGATCAATAATTCTAAATTCACCAGGTTTTGGAACAATAGATGACCTATTAATCTATATGGGGTTCTAGTTACAATATTTAATTGAAAAACAAAAATAAAATGCAATTATAACTATTATAGAAAACCCATGTCACATAATAAAAATAACAATACCATTATTTTTGGTGTGCCAACTTGTGAAAAACGGAACTATAAATGAAATCCCATGCCACATAATGATAAAAATATTATTATTATTTCTTGTTCCAACTAGATAAACATTATTTACCAACTTGTAAATTATTAATTTATCAACAGACAAGGTCTTGGTCCATTAGAACTCCTCTTCCATTTATTGAACACCCGAATAAATTATTTTGTTCTCTTAAATGAATAATTTTATTTAAAAACTAGTAAATAAATATTTATTAAATTTTCAATACAATAAATAAATATATTTTATTCACAATCTGGTGAATATATATTTATTTAACTTACACGATCATTTTAAATTGAATAAAATTATTACCCTATCTTGAGAATAATATTTATTACATTAATTAAATTCAAATAGAATTTAATCAAGACCACCCAAAATACTTAGTGTGTGACCCTCTAGGATTCTTTCTCATTGGCATTAGGCGGGCTTGCCTAAAGTTCAAGATTACTATCTAGCAATGGGTCAAGGCACCTAAGAGAATGAACTTAACATTTCGATGATGACATCCACATATGAACAATCACTTTGTAAAATAATTACTTTGTCACAATATATTATCAAGTAGGTTTCATGATAGTTTCATCAACCTATATGCTTGATACACAATTCTTTAAATACCTGAAATAAACTCATAGTTACACAATGGCCATGGAATTTAGGGTGAAGAATCTATTTCAATCAAAGGGTTGAGATATCAACATCCATAAATGGACGGAAAAAATCCTTCCTCGACTTATCCATTAATAACATGTCATTCATGATGCACCCAACATAACCTACTTCCCACCAACATATGGTGTGACCGTTTTTGTCAGTAAATATAAGTGAAAAATTCATGAAACATATTAATGATAATTTTAAAGTCTAGGGACCATTACACATGCTCTAAGATAGGAATATCCTATCAAACTAAAACATGTATAATTCCTACTAGTGGGTCTGTTCTCATAATCTCTAATCTTGGAGATTACCAAGTGCAGAATTCATTAGAAGAAGTCTCATTTTCTTATGAGTAATCGCACCTAAAAGTCTGTATACTATGTTTCACATCATAGTAGGACATCCATCCGTAGAAATACATTTAAGAATGTTGTTATAGCATTTCAAGGTTCTCACTATAGCAGGGAACTACTATGACCTTATCAACACAGTAAATACTTTAGGAAATTATTACATTATAGTCATGAATAACAATGAAAAATTTGTAATAAAATATTTAATATATAAATACATTAAATATTCATGCAATAAATGTATAAATAATTAGTTATAGGATACCAAATCCAAGAGAAAATACATGAAAACTATAACTCAAGGTAAGATACTTTGTTTTTAAAAAATCATCTTTTAAAGTTCCTCTTTTATCTTGACAAAAAATAAAAAAGGAATGTTTTTTAAAATTATATGGAATGATTGGATTTTCCCTCCATCATTATTCCTTAATGATTTGAATAACCTTTTATAATTTTACATTGTTATTTTTAAAGATTTTTTTTCCTTTTTATGTGTGAAGTTTTTCTAAAAAAAAGTGATTTCAAAATGAAAAGGTTACTTTCCTTAAGAATGTTTTTATGGTGAAAGTTTTCATGATTTTATGTCTATGATATGGATATTAGAAATTTTTTATGATGATGGGAAGATATGTTATAAACCAATGACATGTGGTTATATGATAAAACAAGTATGTATGATTACATTATTATCCAATGATGGGCGGTTCCTTGATAAACCAAGGACGGATGGTTATGTTATAAACTCCAATGCATTGGGTACTCTAGAGATATAAGTTAACTATATTGGTTATTACCTTTGTAAGAGTGATATGTAAAATGATGTCAAAATTTACCTAATTAAATTTTATATGCTTTATAATTAGTTTTCATGTAAATATCATGATTTTCAAATAGAAATATAATGATCATTCTGAAAAGATGATTAATTTTTCATGGTAAAAGTATATTTTTAAGAAAATGTTTTTATTGTTTTTCACTGGACTAATGGTTTTATTTATTTTATGTCCCTTACTAAGATTTTTTTCTTATCTCAATTATTAATTATTTTTTCAAAGGGTTAAATGGAGACTTTGGACAAGTATTAAATCAAGGAGAAATCTGTAAATATTTTTCATGTAGAGAAACCATGTTTTATTTAAAAAGTTTTATTTAGTGTAAAAAATGGATACTTAGTATAAGTTTTCATTTTTAATTAATGGGTTTACAAAATAAATTTTTTCATAATTATATAAAATTAAAACCAAAAAGTTCTACAAGATTGCTAGAAAGTTAATTCTAGTTCAAAAACACTAGAATATGTAATACTTAAGGTCGGTTATTTATAGAGGATCTACTATAATCCTTAAAAAAGACGTGGATAATGAATGAGGAATGATTATATGGAATACTTAACCTAGTATCAAACCTTAAAATACCTAAGGATATCATTAATCTTGGTTTGGAACCAGATAAGACTATTAAGGTTAACTATTATTCTGATAAAGATGAGTCTCAAGCTACCATTGAGTTGAGGAAGTAAGAAGTACTTTTGAGGATTGATTTGGTGTAACTCCTATTCATGAGGTTTTATAAAAGGTAGATCCTATAATATAATAGGTATCTCTTATTCATGATATTCCATAGTCTTCTAGATTTCCTATTGAAGGTGCAAGGGAACATGAAATTTCTATGCTTGTTGAATCTATAGAAGGAGTTATAACTCTTGTGAAGGATAAGATTATAAGATATATGTTGTTTGGAACAAATCTCATTGATTTAGAAAATTATAAGGACATAAATCTAGTAGTGGATATTCAACCTATATTTGAGATAGAAGGATCTCCCATCTTTGATTACTCACTCTATAGTGAAGAATCCCCCTCCAACTAACTCTTTCTTAGATAAGGGTGTATCTAATCCTCATGATATTAATTAGAAGAATGATGGAAAGAATGGTGGTAAGGAATATAATGATTATTGTGGTGATGATTCACTAAATCCACAAGTACATTCCATTCCTATTATTTCAAGAGATAAATCACATGTTGTGCTAGATATTTATTCAAATCCTATTCCAAAATGACCAGTTAGACCTGAGTTTTCTGAGGATATTTTAATGTTTTTGGAAACTTCTCCCTCTCCTAGAGATGTACCTGAAAACCCTCCTCAAGAATAACCAATTTATGTTTTTTATCGTATAAAAAATTACTTTACATGGAAGATTTATTAGAAGATTATGAGGTTTCTCTTAATGAAATTAAGAGACCCCTTGAGATATTTTATCTTAAGGAATAATCCTAGGGAAAAACCCCTATGTCTAGTGACTCAAGATCATCTTCTCAGTTTATACCTATTACTTCAGAAATAAATCAAGATCAATATATTACTATTTCTTCCCAGTACTCTAGAACTTATTCTATTTAACCTTCAATGATAGCTTTTGTAGACTTCATCCAATTCAATAATATCATTTTAGATGTTCTAAAGGATTTGTTTTTGAAAATCAATTAGGATAACACTCATGAAAAAGATAAGGGTATTTCTTACACTATTGAGAGTGTAGTGGAACATATCTATCCAAAGTTTTTTCTGAATATAGACCTTAAGAAACATGATATTTCTAGTTTCATAAGAGATATGGAAAGTTTTTGAGGTCAAGTTGGAACCATTCAAATTGATTTGTCAGATATGTTGGATACCATAGATAGAAGGTATCTTTCGGTAATAACTAGTCTATATATACCTTCAACTTCTACTCTAATATCACCTCCCTTGGTTTCTATTGATAAGGACATTGTAAGAATATTTATTCATGAATAAATTTATAATATAATTGACAGTGTAAAGTATATCAAAAATAAAGTGCAATTGGACATTACTTCTCATAGAGAAAAGCATTATGATTTTATTAAAGTCAAATCTATCAGGACTTCTAAATATAAATGTGTACTAAATGGTGTTATAAAGTATTATATTAGATGGATTTAAACCAATTATGGAATCAAAAATCATATTCTATTATGGTCATAGATTTTAATATTCCTCCCTTGACTAATAATTTCAAAGAAATTGTTGAGAAGTTGTAGTGATGACTCCGTTTCACAAAAAATTCATTTCAGAAAAGGAAGCATTTCTTAAGATTATTCATCAACAAACATGATATTTTATAAAAATAAAAAGGATTATGAAACCCTATATGTATATTAAAAATAACACAATGTTGTAACCTATTTATCTACCTTTTCCCAGAGATTCAACATCAGTTTTAGCTTTAGTTTCTGTAGCATCTTCAACCCCAAATTCTACCTCTCCTACTGCACCTCCTACTGGAATTTTTGGTCACTGTGTTCCCCAATATCTTTGAAATATCAAGACAACTAAAAAGAGTATACTCATTCTGATATATACTTAAAATCCTCATCATAATTTTACTCATGTTCCTATTACTAGAAAATGGAAGGACCCCTTTAAACCTTATACCATCTAGTGCATGAGGATTTCGATTATGATTAGATTCTCATAGGACCTCTTTTGTAATTTTTTTGAGAAATTAGCGAAAAATACATTTATTCTTATTTATTTTATTTTTTCTATTTATTTTATGTTCTTTATTTTATATTTATTAAATATTTACTTCATATAACTTTTTTTGATAATTCAAAAGGGGGAGTAAAATATATCAAATAAACAAAGGGGGTGTAACATATTTCATATGAGTAAAATACGAACTATATTTTAACTGAAGTGGCATGATTAAATATTTTATATAATTTTTATTAACAAAATATTATAATCCTTCATGATTAAACTTTAATATTTTTGTATGGATATTAATTTCATGATTTTTTAAAAATGGTGAGATTGTTGGATTATACGTATAATTCATTATTTTAATAATCACAAATCATGTCTATGTTATTTATAACATTTATTATTTTTTATGAAATATATTCAATTTTTTTAAAATAATGTAAATTTTCATAAGTCTTTAATTGACTTTGAAGCTTAGCCAGAGTCAATTAACAATACAAAAAATGTATCGACCACATGATCATCAGATCGACCATGGGGGATATATGAAAATGACTCAATTGATTGTAAGAAAAACTGAGAAAATGTACATTGAATCTAATGTGACCACTGATAAAAAGATTTTTTGAAAGTCATGGATCAACCATAAGAACATTGGATTAATCGAATTCCTCTCAGATAGACTGTATAAAAGTTATCACAGTGGGATTGACCACATGAGAAATATATAGACCATGAAGCTATATGGATGCGAATGTGAGTTTTTTTAGAAATCTATTTAAGTGATGGATCGACCACATACTCATTTACTATTGACCATATGTTGTGTGAAGAGACTGTATATGAAATATGAAATTTATACAAAGTATTTTATTGGCCATAATTGTAAGGTGATCAACCATAAGATTAACCAATCAAACGTAAGTGAAAGGCGATAGACCATAAGTTAAACTAATTGACCATAAGTTAAAATGATTGAATATAAAACTTATCAATGAATATAACTATAATTCTCACAAATTATTTAAGTTCCCATGGATTATGACATGGAAAACTTAAAGCACCCGTAACTAAAATTAATTTTTATATTATTAAATTTATTAACTCAACTAATTTTCTGTGAAGTATCAAATACTTGTTAGAATCATTTTATGAGCTTGGTTTTTGTGTCAAATTATAAGAATCATCAATTATAATTTCTTAATAACTATTTTAGTTATATATTATACATTTTGAAGACCAAATATGCATGGTGTAAAAGATAAGGGCATAGTGTGACACAAAGACATCTTGATTTTTAACAATAAAAAACGATGAGTAGATGCTCTGTTTTGAAAATATATGACATTTTTTTATTTTATTAACATAAATAAAACAATATATAAAATATTATCATCATTACATATCACTTAAAATTCAAAATATGGAATCAAGAATATAAGAAATACCTGTATAAAAACCGAAATACTATCTATGTTGTATCAAATTCTTTCACATATATTACTTTATTTTTCTTAATTTTTGAGATGTGTGTGATTTTAAAATTATATATTTTAATTAAAAACCATAATAATTTATAATATATTTATTTTTAAATAAATTTAGTTTCTTTGATAGATTGTGTTACATACAATATTGAATTTAAGGGAATTATGATATACTATTAAAATACTATATGAAAGTTATAAAAGAGCCATTAAAACTTGTGGGTATAAATAAGACAACCTAAATTAAAAAAAATTGTTATTTACATGTATAAAATTAATTCATTGGTTATTAATTGATTAGAAATTAAAATAAAAATTGTCTAAAAGTAAAAGAAGTGATTTTCCAAAAATCTGTTTTTATGCGTGCAATTTGCGTTTCACTTAATAAGATAAATTAATAACTATTGGTGAATTATTTTATTAAAATTTAAATATTATTTATTAAATTAATTATTTTGTCATTCATCATATATTTTTTCTAGGAATGTGATAAGAATAAATCCAGTTTTATTTTTAAAAACCATATTTTCATAAAAAGATGGTTTCTTGAATTTTTTTGCATATATTTTAAGATTAATTTCTTATAACTATAAAAATTGAATCTTAAAAAATGGATCCCGTATTTATAATCATGATGATAAAATTTGGTAAATAAGCACCTTTTATTTTTAGGAATTATGAATAGAAACCCTAGTAAAATCCATCACATCGATAAAGGATAAGTCGGGTTAACCTAAGTTAAAACTAAGTGTTAAGTCCACCATTATTAAAAATAATTATTATTTTATGAAGATAATTTTACCCTTATCACCTTATTCTTGAAATTTAATTGTTCTTGGGGATTGTTCCATGAAAATGTCCTATATAATACATAAATCAAAGAAAAATACAAAATTCCACTCTCTTAATTTTAAATATATCTTATGTTTTCACATAGGGAAAAAATTAAGTTGTGAATTAATAAAAATAATTACTTTTAGAATAGTAAAATTATTTTCATGATGTTAATTTTCTTATAATTTTTTGTGATTATATAATTTACATAAATTTTTACACAATGGAAATGCGTATTTATTCAATTAATAGACAAATAAAACAAATTATTTTAAAAACATTAAAAGTAATATAATTTGAGTGATTTATAGTTTTCATGAATTTTATAGATTAATGAAACATATTAGTTATGTGTTAAATTATTATATTCAAATTAAATATTTTCTTGATGTTTTCAAAGTTAAATTAAATGAATAGTGTAAAAAATAACATTAATGATATTTTATGGGAATAATATTTTATTAAATTATCTAGAAATCATTAAAATATTAAAATAGTATAATTTAGACAATATATGGTATAAAATTTTATCCTTTTTCCATTTATGGGCTAATTTTTACTTAATAAGTAATATTATAACAATTTTTGATCGAAAAAGTCATTATCGCAATTAAAGTTAAAATAGGTTGACGAAGGGGTTAAACCAAATAATAAGGTTTAAAATACCACATAAAAATTTTCAAATTTTATTTGAATATTATATTTCAACGTTATCCTAAATTATCTTTAAATATATATCTATTTGGAATCATTTTTTTATAGTGACTTAGTTATATTTTAATTTTTTTAGAAATTCTAAGTGTATCCTTTACTTCTCTAATAAAAGGACACCAAATACCTCTCTTATTTACCCCAATTTTAACAACATAGATCGCCCAATTCCCCCCATTTCTATTAATAACATCCCTATTAAAATTCTATAGGTTATTTTCTTCTAAAAATACTAACCCTTGGGTCCTTAAGAGAAGATCTGAATGAGTTCTTTCAAAAGAGAGGTAATTGCCTTAACCGATCATTTTTTAAATATTATTTTAAATACTATAAATATATGGTATTTATCATAAAATAATATATTTATTATTTTAAATATAATTAAACGTTATTATAATTATGAAACCACCATTATCCATCATCTTCTCCATCAAATGAAAAATGAAAACATCGCTTGTGCGTACATGTGGACTCCCGCCTTAACGAAGTGATGTGATACATTTTTCATTTCTACTTTACATTGTTGGTAATAAGGGTATATTTAATAAATATATATGATATATAACATATAATAATTATTTTATAAAGGTGAATTATTATTTACCTTTCTTTAATTCCTTACATCAAAAAGTGAAAACAACGTTCATGCGTACGTACGACCTACCGTCTTCATGAATGGTGTAATTCATTTTTCTATCTCAAAATTTTTATGGATTATTATAAATACATTTATAATTTTTATATATGATATTTATATCATGGTTAACATTCTATATATTATATAACCATGATAAATGTAAAATTAGTGAAACTACCAAACCAAAACATACTTAAAAAATGATGCGATTATTACCCAGAATAGTAATTTTAACAAATTGTTAATAAAAAGGTGATAAAAGATTATAATTAAATCATATAAGGTATTATATATATAATAATGGTTCTATAATAGAATTATAATAAATATATATTTATTATATGGTATTTTCAGACACATACGAAGGAAGTTAAACCTGAGGTAGGGGTTGATTTCATAATCTCATCATTATTCAGGATTGCTTATGTTTAAGTATCCTATAAGAGTGTTATTTGATACTTATTTCCAATTTATTTTCTTATCATTTTTTTATTTATATAAATTAAAGGTTTCCTTCATTTTACTCTCTTTAATTACTGGATATACCAAAATAACGTTTTTAAGGAAAACTGACCTTTTATTTTTTCCTCGACCAGGAATGTTTCTCTTTCATGTCAATATTTCACTTAAAATATCTATAATAATGTTTTTAAAATTATCCAATGATTTACTAATGAAAATTTAACCCACTTTTTACTTTTTAATTTTTTTTTTAAAATGAATTTTTCATGTCATTTTCTAAATGAGTTACTTTTTAATGTTTTTAAAAAATGTGAAATTGATGTTTTTTAACTTATAAGACATGGTTTTTTTACAAAATTCAAGACCACTAATTAAATTTAATATTATTTAAAAATTATAAAAGGTTATTTTCAAATAATTTTTTTTCTTAATATTTTTGAAATATTTATATTTTAAATAAGTGGTTTCAAATTGAAAAAGTGTATTTTCCTCAAGAAAATTTCTAGTGAGATTTTGAATGTATTTTCATATATGTCAACATAATTTTTATAATGTTATGTTTTAATGAGGTTATATTATTATGATACCATCCAATATATTTCTATGAATGGTTTATGACCAACTTAATTAGGGAAAGTATTGATATTTCGTTTTCTAGTTCTTCCAATGTGAACAATTATTATTTTTTAAGAAATATTGATTATTTTATGTTATTTATTAATATAATAAATGAATTGGACTTATTAAGTGATGGGTGGGAACTATAATTACATATCCCTTGAATTAATTGGTAGGTATAATGATATAAATGATAATGGGTATTTAGATGAGTCCTTACCCATTTATGTAAGATGTCTTGGAATGAGGACCTGATGGTACATTTCAGATGTCATACATATTGAATTCCATCATTATAAAATTAGTTATTTATGTCCTTATGATTATTTTAATAGTTATTATATCCATGGATAATTTTTTAGATCATGTGATTATTTATATGACATTATTTGATCATTATTTATTCTTTCCATATTATTCATTAATTATTAGTTTCTCTATAGGAATACCCCTACTGAGCATCTGATACAACCTATTTATTATGTTTCGTTTACCCATGATGATAGTAAGTGTATTATGATTGATATAAAAATATATACTAAAGGGAATAATGGAATTATAAAATAAAATACTATATTGTATTTTAATTTTTCAAATGTAATATGAGATTCAAGAGTCTATCTAGTTTACCAAGTCTTCTAAACTATTCTATCCTTTGGAGTGAGATCTCTTGCATATCATAATAATTTATTAAAGTAACTAACTACTCTAGGATAATTGGTTTGAGGTTATTATAGCTTGTATTAGATGAAGTTTAGTAGAATCCTTGGGTACTAGATATAGGAAAACCTATATTAGAGAACACAACCCTTTAACTGACTTTAAAGATAAGTCCAAGTGTAGGATAACATACTAAAGTTTTGTTAAGGTAGAGATTATATGTTTTTCATATAAATAAATCCTTCTCTAGACATAATAGGTGGAATTGTTTTTGTCACATATGTATCTAGGGGTAATAACCCACAAAAGAGTTTGTATGAGTATATTTTGGCCATCATTCTAGTTTACGGTGAGTATTCCATTATTGTGCCCCTAGTTTGACACTGACATTGGATATTCTTGGGTTAATTCACATTTTCCTCATAAACCATTATGAAGTATTTGGTAAAATTTTTATGAATTGAGAATATTCCCAAATAAACCATGTTTATTCTTCTAATATTAGTTATGCATAATTTTTTCAATTTATGTTATGTGTATCACTAGTTCCAAAATTATACATTATGATTACTAATGTTATGATATAATATAGTTCATGGATTTGTTTAGAATTGGTTCCTATAGGAAGTAATTAGAACCCTATAAATTCATGTAATCCATGCATGGATTTCCCTCCTAGGCAAGATAATGAAGTTGGAGCTAGAGCTGCAGCTAGAGCTGAACAAATGATAACAATATTAGGGTAGCTAAATCAGGTTTTGACCAATAAAATAGCATGTATTGAGCATAATAATGATCCAAAACACGTTGTAACAATGTTTTACCACTTTTTTACATCATAAAACTATATCATTCAATGGGACTTCAGATCTATTTCTAGTTGATCAATTGATAAGTTATGTAGAGAAGATATTTATTTCTTTGGGAAGTAATGAAAAAGAGAAGGTTTTCAAGATAATTTATCATCTCTCATGGGATTTGGATCAGTGGTGGTCATTGATTCAAAACACTTATGATAAATAATAAATAGTTATCATATAATGAAAGGATTTTAAGGAACATTTCTCAGAAAAATATTTTCCTCGCAAACAATGAGCGAATATGGAGTGAAAATCATTTACTCTAAGAGAAAAGGAAGAGGAAAATGTTACTAAGTATAAATATAAATTCACAAGGTTATAATTGTATGTTTTAGACTATTTACATAATTCAAAGTATAATATTTAATATTTCTTTGGTGGGATTAATAGTATCCTTCGAAGGGAACTAGTCTCCCAAACATTCTAATCATATATGGATATAATATCAATTGTTACCAAGAAAGATAAATAATTATCTAAGTCTTACGGATTTTAAGGAAAGAAATATAATAAGTGGGTGAAATATAAAAAGAGAGATAAGAGGAAGAAGAGGAAGGGAAAATTTCCATCATTTGATAATTGTGTAAAAAAAACATGGTACATGATTAAAAGGAAATGATTTTTATTTTACTATGGATAAAAGACCATAATGATCATGAATTAAAGGGTAAAGAATAAGCCATAAAATTATAGTTCTTTAATTTTAAATATATGGGGAACTATTCCACCAATTCACCCAATGTCAACGAAATTTACCTCAAAAGAAGATAAGGGGATAAGGCCAATCATGTGTAATTATGACTACCATGTGTACATACGACCTACCGTCTGCATTATCATAACATACTTCATTTATCAAAACCACATTTTAGGATTGGTATTAAAAATATAATTGATATATTAATATGATAATTGTTTCATGATTGTAATTATTTATTTGATGTAACTATATAACATGTGAAATAACCACATCTTTTATCACAAAACACGCACGAGAAAACAAGGAAATTAACACCTAAAATAATGAAAATAATGAAAGATAATTAATGAACATGTGATAGTTTGTTATAAAATAATAATACATGATACTATAAAATTCAATATAGTTATTTTATAAGTTAATAACATGGTTAAAACTACTATAAATGAGGTTAAAGCACTTTCAACCAAAAATAAGCATTAGGTAAGGTATTTCATAACTCAATTTCCATTCAATGTGTTAAAATTTTACTTCATTGATTATGTCATGATAAGATCACGTGTTTAATGAACTTTGACTATTTTATTTTTTCTTTAAAATTGGTTTATGTGTATTTAAATTTTATACACATAATAAATTCATTGATTAATTCTCACTTCAATGATATGATATTTATAAGGGACTTTGTCTTAATTTCCTGTCATTGAGGCATATTTTATTACTGTAGACCTAATTTCTTATATATGGTGTAAATAATTCCCCTTTTACATGTAATATCATGATAAATTAATAATTTATGGTATTTTAAGTTTCAGTTTTATATATTACATCTAAGGGTGTTTTGACTTAAAAGTTACCAAGTAGTAAATAATTTCATAACTAAATTTCATTTCATTGGGTTACATTCCCCCTTTACAATCTTTGATATTCTAAGATTATGTGCATAATGATTTTTTATTATATATTTTTTGTTTAAAATTGTTTTATATTGATTTAAATTGGATACACATAATCTATTAATTATTTAATTACCACTTTAATCATATGATCATTTTAAGGGGTTGTTTCACATTCTCATTCTAATTAGGATTGTTTATGATTGAATTTCCATCAAAAAATTAATTGATCATTTTCTAATGAACCAATTTATTTTCAATCTCATATATTTATTCATGATATTTTATAGTAATATTACCATTTTAACTCATTATAACTTAAAATAATTGAGAAAATGTTTTTAATAAAATCTTACTACATTTATTTATTAAGGTAGAAATATTCTTTCTTTCAAAACCATGTTTTCTAAAAAAATTTCTATTTTTTTTATCCTTTTAAAAATTATTTATTAAAGAAAATTTTACCTATGTCTAATTTGTACAATTTCTTTGAAAGTAATCTTCATGTCATTTCCAAAAAAATCCCTATTTAGATTTTACTGAAAAAGTGAAAGGAAACTTCATTTTAATGTGTATGGAAGGAATGGAATTTCTACTCATGATAACCACTCAAAAATTTTTAAAACTACTTTATAGGTTTCAAGTATTACTTTAAAATAAAATTATTTTCAAAATATTTTTTGAAATTTTAGTTTTAAAAATTTATTTTCAAAATGAAAATGATATTTTCTATAATAATGTTTTAAATACATTTTTATGGTATTTTTATTCGTCAATGACAACAACCCTTCATTCTTACTCCAATGGGTATATGTTGTATTAATACCATCCATATTCTTTCTAGGTGTGTTTTATAATCATTTTGACTAATCATAGTATTGAAATTCACTTCCTTGATCCATTTTTTTGTAATCATTAACTTTACCTTAAATTATTCACTTTTATATGGACATTAAATTTACCCTAAACACCCATTTTATTTATCATGAATATGTTTATTTCCTAAAACATATATCATTTATATATACGGTGTTTTACATTGAATGTTTATTAATCATCTAGGTAAATATTGATAAATCTATATTCATTACTCAATATGTATATTTTATGATAAGTCACATTTTTCATAATTAAATTGATTATTTTATATATGAGGAATGATTTGGACATGCATACATGGGTTGGGCTCATTTATAGATAGCCCCTTAATGCATATACAGGTTTCTTGAGACAAATTATTTGTCTAGCATTAGTTAAATGGGTTTATACACATTAGTTTTAAACTATCTTGAGGATATATCTTGATGGTAGAGGTATCATGTTTCTAAGACATGATGTACAATAAATAATCATCACCCACATTCAGAATTCAGTTATTATTATTCATAAGATTTTGGAAATGATATTATATATGGATTCATTTCATTCTTATTTATTGATTACATGGAATGTCTGTTCAGTTATTTACCTTTCCATATTGATTATTCCTTATCCATTTATGATAGTCATGTTATTGATTAAATGAAATGTGTTTTCAGTTTTTTACCGTACCATATTTATTATTATATATGATATTTTCACATTGATATTATATCTGGATGTACTTAATTATTATTTTATTGATTACAAGGAATGTGTGTTCAGTTATTCCATATAGATTATTATTATTGATTTAAGTTTCCTTCCACTTCAATTAATCATTATTGGGGATCTGAGATCACCCTTATTTTTTTCCTTTTCCTTGAATCCATTAAGATTATTATGATTGATATATAAGGATATTCTTGAGGGAATAATTTTATTCTATTTTTTTTTGTAATTTTTACATTCAAATGAAAAGAAAGACTCATTTATATATCTAGTTTACTAATACTAATAAACTATTCAGTACTTTGGGATGTGATTACTTGTATATAATGCCAATGTAATAAAGTATACACCATCTCCAAGCTATTGAGGTCAAGGTTGCTAAAAAAAATAATTTCTACCAACTATAGAAATTGATTCTTGAAAAATGGATTTCATATTTGTAATCAAGAGGTTCAAATTTGGTAAATAAGCCCCTTTTATTTCCAAGCATTATGAATAGTTACCACGGTAAAATTAATCACATTCATAAGGATAAATTGGTTTAACCTAGGTTAAAAATAAGTTTTAGTGACACCATTTCCTCCTAATTATTATTGGATGAATGTAATTAAACCTTTATCACCTTAGTATTGAAATTTATTTGTTTAAGGGACACTTCTCTATGAAAATGACCTATATAATATTTAAAGTAAAGAAAATTAAAAAATATCACTCTCTTATAAATATATATTATGTGTTCACATATAGAAAATAGAAATTTTTGAATGAATATAAATTTTTATTTTTATCATAATGAAATTATTTTCCTGATTTTAATTTTTTTTTAATTTTTAGTGATTATATAATTAACTTAAATACTTACACAACACAGACTCAATATTTATTCAACTAATAGAAAAATAAAATAAATGATTTGAAAAATATGAAAATTAATATAATTTGAGTGAGTGATAGTGTTAAAAAAGTTTTATATATGAAAGTAACATATCATTGATGTGATATTTTATTATATTTTAATTCCATTTTTTGATGTTTTTAAAGTCAAATTAAATTAATATTGTCAAAAATGAAATTAAATATAATTTATGGAAATAATATTTTATTAAATTATTTAATGATAATAAAAATATTTAAATAGGATAAGGGGGATAATATATGGTCTAAAATTTCATCCATTTTGAATTTATGGGCTAATTTTTTACATTGTATGTAAAATTACAACCCTTTATGATTGAAAAAGTCATTATTGTAGTTAAGGTTAAAATAGGTCAACTAAAGGGTTAAACCAAAATATATGGTTTAAAAAACAAAATAAACCTATCCAAATTTTATTTTATGATTATATTTAAACCATATAATATGTTATCTTTTAATTTTTTTTACTTATGGAAGAATTTTTCTTGAGATTTACTTAGTTATATTTTATTATTTTTAGAGATTCCAAGTGTGTCCTTTTCAGTCCCCAATAAAAGGACACCCCTACCACTATAATTTACACCAATTTTAGATACATGTATCAACAAATTAATCCCCATTTATCTTTAAAAAATTCATACACACATTCTATAGGTTTTTTCATCCAATCCTTAATAGAACATCTAAACGAGTTGTTTCAAAGAAGATGTAATTGTGTTAACCAATCGATTCCTTTTTTACTCATTATTTTAAATCATGGATAAAATAATAAATTCAGTATCATAAATATAATAAAATTTTATTATGAATTTTAAATCTCCATTATCCACCCTCTTTTCGATTAAATGAAAAATGATAACTTCACAAGTGCATACAGGTGGACTACCACCTCCATGAACCGATATGATTTATTTTTCATTTATGATTTAAATGGATGGTAATAAGTGAAAATTTAATAAATATATATTATATATATGATATAATAATTATTTTATAAATTTGAATTATTATTTACCTTTCTTTCATTCCATCATCTGAAAAGAGAAAACAACATTGATGCGTACGCATGACCTACCCTCTCCATGAATGATGTAATTAATTTATATATATGTATCTTTTATGGATTAATATAAATACATATATAATGAATATATATGATATTTATATCATGGTGATAATTTTTGAGATTATGGAACTTTTATAAAATTAAAAGTACCAAAACTACCAATCCAAAACATACATGAAAAATGAAGATGTTATTACCCGGAACAATGATATTAACAAGGAATTATTAATAAATGAGTGATAAAAGATTATAAGTAAATAATATAAGGTATGATATATATTATTATAGTTCTAGAATATATTTACAATAAATTTATATTTATTATACATGAGTTTCAAACACATATAAGGGAAGTCGAACCTAAGGTAAGTCTTTATTTCACAATCTCATCATTATTTAGGATTGTTTATGTTTAAGCCTCTACTAGGATTATTATTTTACCTTTAGATACAATTTATTTTATTCTAATTTTTTTATTTAGATAAATTAAATTTTTTCCTTCATTTTCCTCTCAAGATACATAAATAATATTTTTAAAGAAAACTAACTTTGTATTTTGTACTTGGCCGTGAATCTTTATCCTCCATGTTAAAATTTTCCTTAAAATATATAAAATAATTTCTATAAAATTATTCAATGATTTATTAAATACATTTTTACTAATTTTTTAATTTTAAAAAATGGTTTAAACGTAATATTCTTGCCATTTTCCAAATGAGGTACTTTTTGGGTTTTTACAAAAGTGTAAATGTAAAGTTTTCTAACTTACACTACACGAATTTTTTTTAACTTCCATTACCACTCATTAATTTGGAGTTTCATTTATGAATTTTAAAGTTTATTTTCAAATAAAAGTTTTTCATTAATATTTAGAATATTTTAATATTTTAAATAAGTGACTTCAAAGTGAAAAGTGTATTTTCCTTAAAAAATTTTCCAGCAAGATTTTAAAAATATTTTCATCTATATCAATATACTTTAATTAATCTTATGATTTAATAACATTACACTCTTATTATACCATCCAACATATGTATCTATATTTTTTATGATCAACTTGAATGGGGAAAGTAATGGTATTCCATATTATAGTTAATTTATTGATTTTTTGGTATGTTGGTTATGGTATATTGTTTATTAATGTCATGAATTAATTATAATTATTAATTTAATGGTGTTAACAAGAATTAAATATCCCCTTGATGAATCAGTAGGTCTCCTGAGATAAACCATATCAGGTATTTGGTCGAATGCTTACCCATTTATGTAAGATATCCTTTCATAATGCCTCGACAGTAAGTTTTAGATGTCCAAAATTATGAATTCCATAATTATAGAATAATTTATTGATTTCCATGTGATTATTTTTATAGTTATGATATCCATATATAATTTTAGATATCATGTTATTATTTATATGACATTATTCAATCATCATTTATTTTTTTCTCTATTATTCATACCTTATTTGCTTCAGATGTACACATACCCTTATAAATCATCTAAGATCACCCTTTATTATGTTTAATTTACCTAGGAGACTAATAAGTGTATTATGATTTATATGTATGGTATTATAAAGTAAACAATGATGTTATCAAAGAAAATACTATGTTGTATTTTATGTTTTTAAATGTAATATTATATTTAAGCATGTAACTACTTTACCAAGACTACTAAACTATTCAGTATTTTGGGATGAAATCACTTATATGTAGTACCAATTTAATAAAGTATACACTAAATCCTAGATAATTGTTTTGGGTTATTGACATTTAATAATTTAATCTTTCATTAAAATAGAGTGTTCTAGGCACATTCTCTCATTTATTATCATCGGTAATCCCATGAATAACTATGAAACATGATTTGTGAAGTATAGATTGCCTGTGTGAATTTATTTTATCATTTATTATCCCTCATATAACTTTTTAAGAGGCTATGTATAGAATATAAATCCTTTTTCACTATTCTGTAAAACCCGATCTAGGTTTTGGATCAGTTTATTAGTTTTATAAACTACTTGGCAGTGCATGATTTCTATGTAGAGTAGACTAGGTATCAACTTGAGACTGAAAATATTGAATTTATCCCAATATAATATTTCCTTTTGGTTTTTCTCTATTTGAAAACAATCTAGTATATATTTTCAAAACTAAAATTTAAAAAAATTACTCTGATATTTAACTTAATTTTTTGTTTTATATATGGTGTTTGATATAATTAATTATAGTTTAAAACTGAAAAGAGTTTTAAAATTATTTTCACTGGGTTTCAATTGAAATTATAAGAAAATTTTTGAATGATTAATTTATATACTTCTACTCTTTTTGTTAACTATTAATTTTAAAAAAACTGGGTTATTTATATTTAAATCATTTTTAAATGTAAATTTTATTTGGAAACTCAATTCTCCCCCTCTTGAGTTATCCACTCTATACAATAGTGTGGAATATCTTAAAAAAGAGGCATAACCATGGAATTTAACATAGTATAAAAAGAAAGAAACCATAGAAACGTTTCACAATCATAATAATAAGAACAATTCTAAGAAAAATCACTATTCTCATGCCTATTTGAACCAACTCATTTTTTCTATGCTTGAAAATGCAATAAAACTCATTATAACCATGCATATATGAAAAAAATCACTATGTCCACATATGAATATCTCATGATATTTTAACTTGATCAAATTAATTATAGAAAGATGTAAGACCCCACTAGTCCTCATCCTTACATATGTGTTCCACGTAAACTCAATAATATTTATATTATAAAGAACCAACAGAAAGAAAATAGGTTTCATATTATTTTAAAATGGAAACACATAAAGAAAAATATTCATAATTTCATCAATAATATTGGCATGATATTATTGTGGAAAATAAATGGGTATCCAAATTTATTTATAAACTTTCTCGGTAAATAAACTTGAATCAAAATAACAAAGCACATAATATTTAAACTATATAGATAATGGGTATATGATTTAGTTAGTAGTTTCCCCAATAAATCAATGTATAAGTATCTTGGTGAACACCATTCAATAAATGGAAGGAAAGAAAGAGTTTTCATAAAGTAAAGGCACTGGAATAAAAATTATGGCTATAAAATGAAGGTGATTAGGAAAGACAAAGGTAGTAATAGATCAATACTCTTATAGTGATTTAGTTTTTCTTTTTTGTGAAAATAGTAGAAAATAATGAAAATGCAGATGAAGAATACTTTTTTGAGATTAATAGAATTTTACTTTTAAAATCATGATGAAAATGATCCATTTTCTATGAAAAAACTTTTAAATAAAAATCATATAATAATGGAAAAATAATTTACTTTGTAAAACCATGAAGTATGGGAAAGAAGATTCATGGTGATTGGAGATGTGTTATTATAATAAATTTTAAAAAAGAAGTTTCTTTTATTATTTTTATAAATATAATCTAAGTGACAAAGTCACCATATTCGTTTGAAAATTAATTTTCAAAAATATTAAAAAGAAATTTTTTGAGATATATTAAAACATTATTTTTTAATAATTCTCTAACAACAGAGTATAGAGAAATATATAAATGTTTTATAAAGAAAATGTGTGGTGGAATAGAAAATATTTTATTTTACAAGGATAAAAAACATTTTTTTAATTATTTTTAAACACATTTGTTGAAAAACTACATCATAAAAATTGTTATTATATTTTTATTTTGAAAATAGTTAAATATAATTGTGAGTGTCATAGAAAGTAATCACAATTATAGTTCCCAAAAAGAGTATAGAACTTTAGCTGTAAAAAAAGTATGTACGTGAAGAAAAATATCTGTCTGAAAGAATTAAATTTATTATTTAAAATTTTAAAATTTTATTTGAATATTTATTTCATAATGTAACATTATATTTATAAAAATAAGTAACTTCCCTAGAGAATAAGATAAAATTCCAAGAATTAGAAGGAATAGGAGCTACGAAAACTATTATGGCTCAAGAAAAATTTAAATTGAAACCCCTTGAATGAGATATATATTGTAATTTATCTTATAATAAAATTACTTAAATAGATTTAATGGTGTATTGAATCAAATAGTTAGTATATAAATCATATAAAAATAATTAGTTGCATAATAAAAATGTATCTCAAATAATTCAATTTGATGTAACAAACCCTTACCTCATTTTTGATTCTCTCTGAGAATGAATTTAACTTCATAAATAGTAAAATTATGATTATTAGATACATTCTAGGAAACCTTACACACATATATTTTATTTTATAAGGAATTTTTTTTATTATATTATATTTTTTTATTATATAGATTTTTCTTATGTCGTTTATTTGAGGTAGTTCTATTAATTTATATGTAACGCTTTTGGTATGTTGACCATGATTAAATGTGTTTTAGTATAACTTAATAATATATATAATTATATGGTTTATTTAATTTATTATTATATGATCATAAAATTTATATATTTATAATGGTTTTTATAAAATAAATTCAGATTAGGAAAGGTACTCTGATATGATCATTTTTGGTTGTTAAGTTTACTATGAAAATTTATAATTAATATCAATAATAGAATGTACAATAATATATATATATATGTAATATTAATATTTTCATCAGAATATTTTTTATAAATTAAATTAAATTTTAGTTTCATTCATGTTAGGTGGTAGTCAAAAACAAAGCACATTGCTTCATGGAGGCAATAATATGCACAAACACATAATCAATGTTATTTTTTTATAAGTGGAATATAAGGAATAAATAAGGGATGTTACATTAATATAATAATAATTCAGTAATATATTGATACTAAGTTAATTATTTTACTATGGTACGGGTATATTTGGAAGACAATATTAATATGAAAAGGACAAAGATTAAGTAATAGTGACTTTGGGACTTTGAACATTCTATTGAAAGTATCCTTATAAATAAAGGATTAGGATAATTAATGGTGAACAATGGATTTAGGTAGTGGAAGGGACTTCTATGGGAGGAAAAGTGGGTAGTTTTTCAAGGATATTATTTAGGGGGTGTGTGACTTTGTGAGGGTGGAAGTGATCCTCTTTTATAAGGGATCAAAAGGGAACTTTTGTATACACCCATATTTTTCAATAATGGAATAAAACTATTAAAGGTTAAATTTTTAAAAAATTGATAAATAACGGAGTTAGGGGATAATTAAGGTCCATAAATACTCCACCACCCATTTTACCACATGTGTTAAACTTGTTTCAAGTATTTATCACTTGATTTTTTCATTTTTACCATTTTAGTTTTTACCATTGTAACTGATTTTTACCCTTGTAGTTTATATTTTATTAAAAATATAAGATAAAATTTATAACCAAATTTTTATTTTTCTAAACCAAAAGTTCAAAAAAATATATTATAATTCAATTTCTAAATAATATAAAATTAACTTTTAAATATAACCATTTAATATATAGAGAAATTATTTTTTAAAAAGATGTTGTTTTTACTGTTAAGTGTTCTTGATATTATTTAGTGTTGATTATAAATTGAATGATTGATAATATATGTGTATATATGTGTAAAAATCACATCAATGTCATAACAAATAGATCAATTTAACTAATTATATTGAAATGACACAACATTAATAAAATAATTCTTAAACAAAAATCCTTTCAATATTTTCATGACTGTTAACTTTAATTTAGTAATCATAATTTTATGAAAAAAATGATATTGACTATATTAAATAGTATTAAAATTGTGATCTAAAATATGAAATCCATTTTTTTCATATTTAATTTCTATAGGTGAGGAAAAGTAATTATTAATAAAATAAAATAAAAATAGTTTTTAGAGTTAAATATTACTCAAGTTTCAAAAATGTTGAACATAATTTTTATAAATTGAACATAATATTTTTAAATGATTAATTTAATTTATAAATTTATATTTTTTTAGAAAAATGGTTTAAAATAATTTTACATCATAAAAGTGATAGTGTTAAAAAGATCAATATTTTTTCATTATTCACCAAAAAATAGATTATTTTAGGAAATAACTCCAAAATTAATCATATAATAATTTTTAAATGTTTAAACCAAAAAACAATTTAATGTAAAAATTAAAAATATAAAAATTATAAATTTATATTTTAATTGAAAATACAACATATGAATAAAAACTACTTTTATTAAAAAATATCTTTTCAAACTTCAGGTGTCTTTAATCTTATTTCATATAAAATTTTAAATAATTTATTCTTGATATATTAGTTTATAAATATAAATATTACCTATTATAATAAAATTTTAACTATGATTAATTCGATTTATCATGGTAAAATAAAATATTATTTTTAAACTATTCTAAAAAATACATCCTTTTTAAAATTTTAAATAAAAGAAAATAATAATATATAATTATCTTAATTGATTATTATATTTTTATGTACTAATGATTATATAATTCATGTAATTTTAAAATTTCATTGTTTTTTTAATTAGGTGTATAATTAGTTCATTGTTTCATGTGAATCAATTTATCACAGATAATATTAATTTAAAATATCTAAATTCTTGGGTTGTTACAATTTTAACTTTTAATGACAAAAGAAAAATTCCACGGAAAACTGCTATAATTTTCTTTTAGGTTTGAATGTTTTGATCCATTTATTGAGATATATTTAAGAAATAAGTTGAACAAAATTGTTTTGTATAACCCCTGAAACAAGTTCTTTGAGCTGTTATCACTCAATGGATTTATAATGAACAATATTGATGTTTAAGTTAACCATTTTTTTCTACATAATGTATTGATTAAATAGAGTTATATTTAGTAAAATTATGACTCATTTTTGTAACTAAAGTGATGCCATCCTTCTCTCAAATAATTCAAGATTTTATTTCACTTCAATGGAAGATAATGGGAGAAGAATAAAATTAGAGTTACCTCAAAAATAGAAACAATTAATTTATTTAAAACAAGGAAGAGAAGTGATCATTGAATTTAGAATGAATTTTGTATTGATAAAAAAATACAAAGAGATATAATGAAGAAACCAATATGTTGGTTGTGATAATGAGCCTTGAATTTTTTTCAATATTTTATTGTCAATATTTGTTAATATTGAGGAAATTGAATGAGAATTTGTAAGTATATTGATTAAGTAAAGCTGCATATGAGAGTCCTTGATTTAATACTGTAGATGGAAATTCTTGAGAAGGTGTACTCAAGAAGGTATTTGGATTAAATCTGGTAGGTATAATGAATAAGTATGAATAATATATCTAAAAGAGAGGAGGGACTAGATCATTGGAAGTAATGAAGAATAATGGTGATTATTCTACTAACAAGTGAAGTTAAATTTAATGAGATAATTCTATTTGGAATATACCAATACATCTGATGATTATGAAGTTAATATTTAGTGTGTTTCATTACAAGTGATTAAGATTCAAAAATCACTATTAACTATTTTTTAGCTAAAGATACAAGATCTATTAAAGTAAAGAATTTAATGTGCAGATGAAAAATTGACGCAAAGATGAAAGATAATCCAAAAAAATTTTAATCAAGGAAAACTCATTTTAATGAATGTTAGGTTCATGATAGATGAATATTGGTTATGGAAAATATTTTATGAGCTCAAAAAATTATGTTTTCATAAGAATACTTTGATATGGTTAGAATTCACTCAATGAAGGAAAAAAGAAGATAGGGAGTATGAAATATTAATGTAAATGAGGTGAAGTAACTGAAGAATTGAAAATGCCTCAGAGAAGCCACCTTAAGTTCATATAGTTTTCCCTAAGAAATGTAAGGTATATTGAAGATATATAAAAGTTAAAAATATCCTTGAGTTTAATATTTTTCTAAAATTTTAGGGTTCAATGGATACAGAATATATAATAAAAAATGATGAGATGTGGATGCATTATTGTGATATTATCAAGATATAGTGTATATATCAGGAGTTTAAAGACCAAATAATCTAAGAAGTTTGAAAAATAAGTCAGATGATTCATGCACTATACTTTTAAGGGAATAAAAATCACACTATCCTAAACATGATGTGATTGAATAAGACTTTATAAAAAGTTAATTGATCAAAGATAGGAAAAAGAAGGATGATACTGAAGGTTATGGAAAAAAATGATCGGAAGAAGAAGTGATTTATGATATCAAAAGAAGCTATAGAAATAGTAAGTGAGGCATAAGATAAAGAATATGGATATTAGATAATGTTGAAGGAGTTATAATCTAGGTTTATTAGAAGATAGTGGACTAAACCTAAATGATATTGTAATTCAAGGAAATAGAAGATTGGTTGGTGACATAAGAATATGAATATTGCACTGGCTGGAAGAAAATGTGATCAGAATATTCTTTGATCACACATAGTGATTAAGTTATAATCTGTCAAAATATAGTACACTAAAACTGAGTGAGATTTTAAATCAAATCATTAGAATAAGTTGGTTATCAATATAAATTTTTCAAATGAAAGGGACAATGTGTCATAAGATTTAAATACTTGTACAAGTGTTGAGAATATAAAGGAACCGAAGAAGATAAAATGTTCCATGACCACGATAGAAGAACTCAAAAAAAAAGTCATGTAAAATCATGTATTGAGTTTATTATAAGATATATTTATTAGATGATAGGAAAAATTAAAAAATCCCCAAGCCTGTCATAAGATAATGTGATTAGAAGTTATGATAATATATTGTGAGTTGAAGTTTGAATATATGATGGATCAATAGATATAGAACACTGAAGGGTCTAAATATATGTTAGTGTTTTTTGAAAGTTTCAAAGGTTGTTGAAATATTAAGTGATTATGATCTAAATAAAAATGAAGATCTTGAAGTTGAAGATGCTAAGTGAAGTCTACATAAGTCATATTATCAAAAGATTCCAAGAGGATTTAATTTTTTGTAAAGTTAAATCCATTATAATGATTCTATATTAGAAATTATATTATTTAAATTAATTAAGGAAAGTTTATGATTATATACAAGATATATATAATAATAAAGGATATTTTATACCAATTTTGTAGAGGCTTTAATGATTTCAATATCTAATATATTTGGAAGCATTGAAGGTAGTTCACTGAAGACTTGGAGTTAGTGGGAGTTTCAAATCCAGATAACACATTCATAACATTTATCAAAGGAATATTAGTTATATAAAGGTGAAATTATACAAGGTTAAATAAATATAAATAAAAAAGTAACTGCTGATATTATAAACAAAAACATAAGAGATGGAGAAACTGGCCTAGTATATTTAGAAATATCTGTTAGTTTGAAAAGTTGAGAAGACCATAACATACAGGTATGAAAAAGTGGTGTGGTGATTCCATAATTTAGTTAACTAATCGATAGGGAGAAATTACACCATTAATAATAACCTACAAAAAAACCATATATTAAATCAATTAAGGTGATAGATCCATAAATTTTGTTTCTAGAAGTTGACAAATAATTCCCGTGTGCATGTTGTTGTATGAGAAAATAAGATTAACATCCAAATACCTATTGTTATAGTTCATGTAGGACATTTGAAGATTGTATGGAGGTAGTATAAATAACTCTTCACTTGTATAATATTTTTAAGATTCACCCATGTAATATATTAATGTTTTAGTAGCGTGGGATGTACTATAGGTTCAAAATTATAACTTCCCCATAACACTTGTAATTGATAAAAAGATTATTGTTGGGGAATCTATGGATTGAGATAATAAATGGACATAGTAATGAGTTGGTTCCCTATATAGGGTAAAACCCATATAAAAATATATGTGTTATACTATTTCATTCATTATTTACATTACAGACACACTCACATAAGTGGTGAAGTCATATAATCAAGATATGTACATCAGAACTGATATAGAGGTTCAAATAAATTAAAAGGGGTAAAATTTTATGTTTGAGTTATTTGGTAAAAAAATTTATACATTGATTCACCCCCAATCTTATTGTAACTACATGACCCACCAGTACTAAAAAATATCAAATAAATACGTATCCTACACCATTCATTAATACTTATCTCACCACTTCCTCCATCACCCACACTAGATTCTAGGGTGAAAAAACGCTCTATTAGATACCAAAAAAAAACCAAATTATTATTATCAATCCATACATTCTGATTATATCCTCTATTTTATAAAATTCAACCATTTTATAAGTCAATTCATAGTAATAATTTAAGAATGACTGAACATTCTCCTTAGATTTTCTCTTAAACCATAAGTCTAATCAATGTGATTCAAAATCCTTTAGGCATATCTTTTAATGGATTTTTAATGATATATTTTAGTCTTCATAATTCTTCATCAATAAATAGATATAAAAAATTAATCAAAAAGAAACATAAAAATTCTATATAGTCTTTCTCATAATCCATACAATGTGTTTTTGCATTATATTTGTTTCATCACTTATAATAATCATATAAAAGGATTTTTTATAATTCATAAAAAATTACTTCGAATTAAAGAGAAAATTTTTAAACACTAAAACTTCTATCTATCATATCTCATAATCCATGTGTCATTTTTATGAGATTATTAGTTTACTAGAATTTTATCGAATAGAGGAATAACATAATGAAATTTTATGAAATTATTTGTACACCAATAAATAGAATATGAACATAGAATTAAAGGATCTAAAATTATCAAAAATGATGAATTAGAATAAAATAAACATACCTTATCTATAATGATACATCATCCTTCATTGAGTATATTCCCTCTATTGGAAAACTCCACATGATATTATTCTCTAAAACCTAACAGCCTCACTATTCTACTAAAATATTCTTATAAAGAGATATATAGGTCCAATAATATTTTTTTAAATATTTTTCATCCCCTAAAAAATATATTTTCCATCTCTTACCATATTAACAATGTCCAAAAAGTATCCAAATTTTGTTACAATGAAATACACAATTATAGAATCATTAGAGAAGCCTATTTCTTGATCCCACATTATACTAAATTGGAATATAATATTATATACTTTTTTAATAAAAATTAATATTTCTGTGAGAAATTATTGGTGAAATTCAACAAATAAACATAAAATAATGTTTTTAATTAAATATGGATTTAATAAGATAAATGAAAATAAAATGGGTGCCGATTTTAAAGTACAAGAATAATCATTCTCAAGTTAAAACCTATATTATTACAAGGAAACTTTAATTCTTTGAAATCTTAGATACATATAATGGGACTCTTTTACATATTAGTGAGGTACTCTAATGGGGTATGTGAATTGGATAAAATATAAAACCATTATTTTATTATTATAAAATAACTGAGGAACTCATGAGGGTTATAATGAACTAAATATATCAGATGTATGAGAGAATGGGTTGGTATCTCTTGATGTAGTAAAATATGGTTATATAGTTAAGGAACTTGATGGGATGGTGATAGGAAGGTTGAATTAGTTCATTTCTAAATAAATTGGAAAGGTGTATGATTAGATGGGTATCTAATGAGAATTTTGGAATTTATCAAAGGATAAGGTAGAGTCCACCATGGTAAGGAACTTGATTATTATGTAGTAGTGATTAAAATTTTCAATTTCAAGTTATGTCCATTGAGACTAGGTGTTAGGGTGATAGATCATCAATAATACTATACATTGGTAGAGAGGAACACTAAAATATCTTCATACCCTTGTATAAGATTTGAAATTTATTTATTTGAAAAACATGAGGGTAACTCTGGAGAAACATATCTTAGGTAATGATGTTTTATGATTGATTTAGTTCCAAGGTATTTTTAATAAGTATAGTAATTTAGAAGGGGTAAAATGTTGGTTGTATGATGGTATGAACCTAGTTTTAAGAGAAAATTGGTAAATACTGAGTTTAATGTGTTGGTAAAACCTATAGTAGTGTGGTTAAGGTTTTGTGTTTGTGCTTTGGTGTTAGAAAATGAATATAGGTTGGTTAGTACACTATGAAAATAACTATAAACAAGATTTTAAGGTCAAACCAAGGTGTTAAAGAGTAATTATTAATGTCTATATTCTATTTAATTTTGGAATTTTCATTGGGAATCGGTCCAATTAGATGTTTGGAATTATGGGTGACTAGTGATTAAGGGGTAATGATTGAATAAAGAACCATAACATCTTTAGAATGTAAATAAGGGCTCATGGGGAAGATCATTTAGGATGATTTGATCTAGGATCACTGTTGGTGTTCTTTATGGGATATCAAAGATCAAGGAATGCACATTTATCAGGTATATTATGGTAATGTTTAATTCAGTGTGTGAAATAGACTCAACTGATCAAAGATTGAGGTTTCATTACTGGTGATAAGGTATGGATTATATGATTCATATATGGTTCATTGAGAATAAAGTAATTGATAATTCATCCATTTAATTTTGGCAGATTTAGTTCATTAAGTAACCAATTTAGTGTAAAATTTGATGTATGGATGTAGAATAACAGAGGATTCATTTATACTAGAAATCTTAGAGTGAGTATGATAGTTTTATTTCCAAATTAAAATTATTTTTGATGTATTAAATTATAAATCGATTAAAAATTTAGGTTTGGATAGTTTATTGTTTTCATGATGTCTCTAGGTTAAGATATTGTGACCAAGAAGTGGAATTTAGAACAACAGTGTGTGGGTCTATGGTGATTTTAGAGAAAGTATGGTGATGGGAAGGTCTGAAAAATTATTTAAATGTAAAAATATATATTGTGAGGTGTAATTAACATTATATATTCCATTTTGAAAAATTAATTACGGGTTTTACGGATTTAAGTGATAGATTTAATTGAATAGACCATTTTTATAGATCAGGTATGTGAATAATAAGAATATATATAGTTTATAATTGATAATGAGAGGTCAAATTGGATTCTAATGGATAAAAGGGATATCATTAGATGTTAATGTATTATTATCAAGAAAACTAAGCTATTTGGTGGAGAGTTTATAACAAATAATGTCATTAAGGGTTGGTGGAATAGAAAGAATTTGAATATTCAGGAATCCAGAGAAGGGGGTGTTATAAAATTTTATATTATCATTTTATTTTTATGGTTTGAGATATCATTTAAGGTTGATTTTAATTTTTTTGAGGTTTCTATATAAAAATTATAGGTTCAAATATAAATTAGACAAAGTGGTAAACTTTAGTTACCACTGGGTACCTGATGGGGGTTCACTAGGTACAAAATGATATTAGTTGGGGGAAGTAAGCCTAGAGGGTCTACCAAAATTTTTTAGATACCCACTAGGAGGTCAGTGGACCATTGACTACCTTGTGGTGGCCACCTTGTACCTGGAAGGTCTTGATATTTTTTAATTTTTTTTATTAAATTAAATTTTATAACAACTAAATAAACACCCCATTTGGTGAGTCGCATAACTCATCACCCCATTCAATATGTTGTCTCCACTAACTCATCTTCTTCCCTCTCCGGGTTTTCTATCTCTCACATAATCATTGAGATATCTATGGAAACATACTCCTATGGTTGAGATAAAGTTATAACCTATGGTTTCTCTTGCGATTATAATCTCTTAGTGTGTGTTTAAGAAAAAAATATCTAAATATGCCATTTTAATAATATTTTAAAATTTTATGTAAATGGGAAAAAATAAGAAGTTATTATTGGACCTAATAAATTTTATAAGCATGAGGTTGGTGGTAATTTACACATTAATATATATATATATATAACATATTTTACATATGGTATTGTATGCATGGTTGGGGGTCCAGGTTAGGGTGAATTGAATAAAAAATAAGAAAGCATGAACCGATGATATAATTTACATAGATAATCCTATTATCAAAATAGATATTTTAGGATATCCTAGAGTCTATATCCCTGTAAAAAAAAAACTAGTTATGTGTGATAGACCTTAAATGGGTCTTTAGGATTTAGATAAAATATTAGAGGCCTAATATGGGATATCATGAGATAGTTAGAGGGATATAATGTGTATAATACTTATGATATTGGTTTGATTAGGGATTCAACCTCTAGGTTATTATAGAAATAAAGAGAACATAATATAGGGATATTGGATTTCCCCTCAAATAGAGGTTTAGGGATTTGGGTGTGGTCTCAATCATTATTGGCCTTAAGAGGATTGTAATATCCTTATGGAGGGGTCTAACTAGAGTAGTCATATGATTTACATAGTTACGGGTTTCCGCATATATTATATGCAAGGTTTGGTTTTAGGAAATTCCTTTAAGTATTCTAATCACTGTGGGTTTATAGGTTTTTGGTTGATGGAATAGAGTCCACCACATGTTAGGTTCCTTGAAACCTAATAGGATGGATGTAACATTTGATTATCTAGATGTTTTTTTCTTGTCAAAGATAATGAAAAATATTTGTGTGATGGATATGGCCAAATGGACTAGGGTTTTCTAGGGGTTATTATTTCTATGTTTAAATAACTGGGGGTGATCAATATAATCAGGATAGTTATGATTAAGAAGTTATTATGATGTGGATTACTAATTGATTTCTTAGTATATACTTTTCACTAGATGGGAACCGAGGTTTAGGTTTTGTATATCATATTTTATTTTTTATCATCCTAACTTTTTTATAGAAATGTACTTAATATGGGTGATTTTCTTCTAATGGCCATTAAGATAATAGGGTTTGGAAGTGAGCTGAGTCCTCTATATAGTCATCATTAGGAGAATAGATTAACTTATAGGGGATTATAGGGAGTTAGTTCCTCCACACAATAATTATTTAACAATTATATTCACCTTTAGGAGATGAAAATGGATTAGGTCCTCTAAAATATCATTATTTGGATAATAGATTCACTTCTATGGGTGGAAATGATCTTATTCCTCCACACGATCACATTCTAGTGACCAGATCACCTTTAAGGGATGTCATTGAGTTGGTTACTCTAGTTATTAGTGGAATAATTTAGAGAATATGGTTCACTATTATATTTATTTCCTTTTATGATCAATTTATTCAACCAAAATTAAATAAAGTATGTGGGATTGGTTGTTGTGGTGCTCTGGCTAGAACTCAATGATTAAAATTCATAGAATTCATGTCGATAATTACTATCATGTTTCTTTTCTAAACATAAACTCACCTAATACATTATGGAATATATTTAGGGCATAATTACTCACACACTATTGAGTTTTTAGGCTCACACCCTGGACACACACCTCAATGGAAATGCAGACCTTATGTGTTTTATGTAGGGTAAAGATCATGATTTTTACAGGGGATCAACCTATAGTAACTTGATGATGTTTGGATATTGGACCGAGGAGTCATTTTAGCAGATATCATTGTGTTTTTTAATTATTTTATTAATATTTACATAATACAAACCTATTGAAAAATATTTCCTTTAACTATATAACCTTCCAAATAGCATGAGTTCATTTTTTTATAGCATGTTGGGATGTTTTATTTATGATGATAGTAAGATCTTAACTATAAATCCATATACACACTCTGATTATCTATTTATGGTTATTTATTAGTTATAAATTTACATTTATTACTATAATATTGAGGGTATAATCTCTCCAATATTGATCATAAACCCTCAATGCTAGTTAGTAATCTCTGATGTATGGGGAGGTGTTCTTGAGGTATACAGATCCCCAGATTGGGCTATGAAATCGAGGTCGAGATGTTATAATTTCATGATCATATTTAAGTAAATTATATCATTTTAAAAAAATTATTTCATAATAGGTTAATTATTTTAAACCATTGGTAAACTTTTGAAATCCTTGATCATCAAATTCTAAGCCATCTTTTTTTATTTTTTTTCTAGAGTCATTTATTACATAATATTTATACCCACATCTTTTTTAAAACTTTTTTATCTGGTATCTAACTTTTTAAAATAATTTTTAATTTATTGGAATAGTTAAACCATTCAAAACAATTCTTATATATAATTTTTCTTTATTTATATTTAACTAGTTTATAAAATAATTGCATTAAATATGAATTTTTAATGGTAATATAAAAATATTAATAAATAAAGGTGTCACATTATCTGAATAATATAGGAAAAAAATCATATTCATTTTAATATTACGTTCATTAGTAGATTTAATATTTTTAATTTTAAAAATACCATTAATGAGAATATTTTAACATCTATATTTAAGAGATAGGATAATTAATATAACCCAAGTGATCATTGTTACGAATTTCTCAATTATAGAAACCATGAGAAAAATTAAAAATATCAAGGGTGATATAAAATATTATATTAAGATTAAGGAGGACATAATGATATTGAGTATCTTTTTTTTTGTGTATAAGGTTTCATTTTTTTCCTAATAGTTACTTGTAATAATTACTATATATATTAATATGTTTGAGATTTTTAAAAAGAGTTTGAAGAAATTTGGAAGGATTTTTGCGTTAAAATAGAGAAGGTTTAATGTTTTATTAACATATAGAAAGTTCTGGGTATACAATGGGTGGTGTTTCATAAATATTAGATTTGTAATAATACAAATAAATTCAGTTTTAATGTTTTGGGCACTTGATGGTCTTATTGTGGATAACAAGTGGAAGATGCAGCGAACACTTGATTCAAAAGAGATGAAAAATGTTTACGTAGTGGATATATAATAGGTATTAAATTATTTCAAATAACCAATTATAATTTACATAATTTATTAATTTTTACCGAATGAAAGGATTAAATCATACCGAAATGGAATCCAAATGTGATTCTGAATTATGGATGAATTTACTATATTTAAACAAAACAATTTATATCTTATTAAAATTTAAAATGATTAATTTCAAAAGAAATTTAATGATCCTATTCATGATGATTAAGTTATATTTTTGGAAATTAATTGATATGATATTATTTATATTTAATAAAATTAGATCTAAAATATCATATATAGAAAATAAATCACATATGTCATAATATCTTAATAAAAGATTTTAAAGATGACATACGAATACTAAGAATGTATAATTATAATGATACTATTAGATTTGAATAGAGTTTTTCAAAATAGTGTAGTGAAATGAAGCTATAAAATATATTATTCATCCAAGAGGTAATGAAAATATTTTATGATAATTATTAATTTCATAGTATTATTAGAAAGTATTCATCAATCATTTAGAGAAAGTTTTTTATCTCAAATCTGTGACATCACAAAGAATATTATGAATATTATTTATTTTAATTTTATAATTGAATTGCAATTATACAAGTTTACATTAAAATATGTAAGGATAGTTTTCCAGTAAAGGGTTTAACAAAGTGGTCTAATAATTATGTACTTCACTTGATTATAATAATTGATTTTTATAATCATGAGTATTCTATCATAAAAAGTCTTCAACTATCAAATTGATAAAAAATTGATAATAATACCATAGTTTCAATTTATATATTAATTATTTACATAGGTTAGGAAGATATTAGAGTTAAAATGGAAAAATTACTTTAATTGGTATTATATGTTGAATTGTAAAGAAAATTTTAAAATTCGTAATTTTTTTAAAGATTTAGTGACTCAGTTTATACCCATTTTAGTGAATTGACCACCTATAATCTATAATCGGTATTATAGTAATCATTATTCCATAATAATACATAGTGAATTAATTTATAAAAAAATATGTTACAAAATTTATATAGTTGTTAAATTATTAGTGATTTTATATCATTGATCATAATTATTACTATAAAAATATTAATCGAAATGAATTATATAAATTTATCTAATAGTAATGGGATTCAAATATTAAAATAAAATAATTATTAAGTGGGGATTAATTGAATGGTTCCTTATCTATTGTTACAAAATCAAAAAAATTTAGATGTTTTTATATTGAGTTTTGAATCACATGAGATTTTAGAAATAATAGATCATACATATTAGTAGAATATTTAAAATAAGGGTAGATCTAGTGATACTATATTTATTTCCTTATTTTAGAAAAATTTTTCTTTGGAGATGAGTTATAAATATGTAAAAGATATTTGTGAAAAGTTTCAAAATATTTATGAAATTGATAAAAAAGTAGAGTATAAGTTAAAAATTTGGAGACCAAACTTAGACTCTTTGAAGTTGATGAAAAATTAGTTTATTAATGATTTATTTATTAGTGTCAATTATATCATGAATAATACAAGAGTATTTGGAAAAAATATTGATGAATTGATTGTTACAAATAAAATATTAAGAATTTAGCTCGGTAAATTTGATTTAAATAATTCATTATTGGTGGATCGTGGTCTTCAAAAATTTACATTAAATTATGCACATAGAATTTTGATAACTTATAAAATTAAAATAAATAATTTATTAAAAAAATAATATAATTGGTGAAAAGAATTTTACATTTATATCTATAAATAATTTAAATATAAATGATGAGAATAAATAATCACTTTTTAAATTTTAAATTAAATATTATGTTTCCAAGTATACCTATATTATTTAATTCATCTCCCAAAAATACATGAAATAAAAAATGAAATTATAGATTTAAATCACCTTTGATGTTTTTTAATTGTGGATGTGTTGAACATTTTAAATATTATTTCTCAAGGATGGAAAAGTTGAAAATGATGATAATGAATAACAAAATATTATTTCTCAATGGAAAAAATAATATAATAAAAAATATAAAAGTTGGTAGAATTTTTTTAAAAGGAAATTTTAATTTCTATAAAACCATGAGAAGGAATTTCTTAGGTAAAAAAGATATGGTAAAAAGGATTAATATAGTGGATGTGAAGATGAAAATTTAAATAGGGAAGAGAGAACCTTTATAAATCATTTAGAGAAAAAGGTTGTATTCAAGAGATAGGTATAATAAATTTATGAAGAATAAAATTCCATAATTAATTATTTACTTTATGTGGAGTTGAAGTCATGTCTTAAGAAACACACAATTTGATAAAGATATCAATAATTTATTACACCATGTATATTGTTTTTCACTGAATTAGATTATAACTCATTATACTAAAATATCTTATTTATAAATTAAGTATAATTGTTTTATTAATATACAAATAAAATTATTATCAATATATTTTATTTATTTATTATATTTTTAAATATTTTTTTGGGGAATGACCATTTCATGAAAACTAGAGGAGTGTTCAAAAAACTATTTAAAAATGAAAAATAACGTTTTTTTGAAATTTAAAGTTAATCTAGTAACCAATAACTCTCATATGAAAAGTTATTCTATATTTTTTTAGTTTTTAATATATAGTATATTATCATCAATAATGGGATATTTTTGTATATTTGATTAGAATAATTAAATAATTTTTTATGTTGGAAACATCTTTCTATGTGTTCTAACTATGGTTTCATTTTTTTGGTATGTGAGGCCTTATTTCTCAAAACTCATAGACACAAATGTTAATCTAATTACATCACATATAAGTTAAGTTTACTTTAAATTATAAGGTTGGTTTAATAATTTCATAGAGTCTATAAATATTCTACCTAAAGATATAATTAACACAATATATAAATTCTATAAGGGACACACCATTATTTCATTGAGATTCCTTATACCCACACTCCTAGATTTGGTTCTAAAAACATATTTTCTATAAACTATATTTGATACCAATTGAAGTGAACCAAAATTAATCATCCATAATTATAATATCAATAGAAATTATTGAGTCACTTACATAACCTACTAACTTTTAGGATTATAGTTTTAAAGACTTCAGAAAAACATTGGACTAAAAAAACTCATATCTACCCCACTAAATAAGAATTTTTCATAATATACAATTGATTACTTATTTTATAATATGTATTGAACATATCCTAAAAAATTCTCTACACATTATACCCATATAGAAATATCATATGCAATACTATTCTTCATAACCTAGAGAAATGGAAACATAATAAGGGTGAGCTCAAACACTCAGTAAGGCTGGACATAAGCGATAACAATAGAAGATCACATGTGAGTATAAAATAAAAATATGTGTATAATAATGTGTACAAAGTATATGAAAACACCATAAGAAAATAATACATAATAAAACATAAATCAGAGGTCATGAATCATAACATAAGGCTTTTAGAATAAAGAAGTATATACCATACAATCATTGCATCATAATAATGTGGCATAACATAGAAATATGGAATACTCACAAGAATATGAAGTCATATAATTATGAGAAATCCTAATCATTACAATTAATCAAGCTTTGAACAAACCCAATCATATCCAAACACTATGTTGTGATCAAACCCAATCAATCCTACATAACATAATGTGAACAAAACCAATAATGTCTACACATAACATTATTATATTATGGGATATACAACTTTATCCAATTAATTGGATGTATATAATAGACCCAACCACTTCATAAGGATAAACTAAACATATTTATTCCAAACTAATCCAATCATACATCGTATCATGAGAAAAAGGAAGTAAATTCAGTTTATTTTCATTTTTAAACAATATCGCATAATATGAAATCAATAATAGGTTGGTTGATACCCAAAATTAAATCTAAAACAAAAAATACAATATAAAAAAAATTATAGAGTTATCAATGATATTTATTTACTAAGAGATAATTTTTTGAGATATAAAGGAAAATGGAAGTGGATTCATTAATAAGAGTTTTCATAAATCTTTTTTATCATTTCCATAAAATTCAAAGATATGATTCAATTTTGGAATTAATTTTATAAAAAGAGAAAGTGATTCTATAAAATATAAAATTAAAATAATACCAAATAACGGATCTATGAAAATAAATGAATTTTATATAAATTATTTTTTACGATAATATAAAAATGTACAAGCATAAAAAGAAATTCCTTTCTAGATTTTTGGTAGTTTTAAATAAAAACCCTCATTGAAGAAAGAGTTGAAAATTAAATTTTTGGAAACAAATAAATATAAATATTATGAAAATAGAATAAAATATATGTTTGGATTATATAATAATAAAATAAAACATTTTTGGTAAGAAAAAACATGGATAAGGAGGAAAAATATCCCTTAGAAAGGATGCGAATCATTCTTAACAACATCTTATTTTTATAGAGAATCAAATCTTGAAAGAAGAATATTTTTATTTAAAGATTTAATTTTTGCAGAGATAAATATAAAATACCATATATAATAGAGAAATTTTAAAATAAAATAAAATAATTATAGAATAATTAAGGATTAAAGTTACGACCCAAAAAAAAGGAAACTTAGTCGACAAAGCTAGTATGAATTTTATAACATTTAAAGAAAAAAATATTAAAAAATAGAACCTTTTATGGATTTTAAAATAACTTATTTTGGGATGAAATTATGATAAAATGAAATACTTTAAAAGTATATATTCCAAAAAGGATAAATAAGGTGGTGAATATAGAATATATCTCAATGGAAGAGAATTGAGATGAGAAAACACTAATTTTTTTTCTAATAAATAATGAATTCGAAAAATAAAAGTGAAGATATAAAATGGTGATAAAGATACCATGGATAAATATAATTATGAAAATATTTATCAAATATGAATTATATTCACCATAAAAATGAAGATAGGTGAATAATACAAAATGTGCCTCATGAAAGGGGAAATGTGACGGGAAATCCCTTACGGACATCATAGTTTCTGATGTAAGGATCATTTGGAAAGGTCTTTATAATAAAAAATATAAAAAAATATAAAATATAAGAAATATAATATTATAAAATCATAGGGTGGAGGGAACCAAACATATAAAGATGAGGCTCAAGAAAATGGTTACAAATCAATGAAAGTTAATTAAACTAACCATAACTATTACCTTGGATTACTGCTTGGTCAGATGTGTTCTAAACTCTTGTATAATAATCATAAAATGATTAAACATCTATTTTATAATTTTATTCATATTTATTACCTTTTATATTAATATTTTATATTATTTTATTATATATTTTTTATTTTTAGTTAATATTTATCATAAATGTTAATCGTTTTAACTGTTCCTTGTCTATTTTGGTATAACAGTTTTCATCCTCATTTCATGATCATAAGTTAACATATAAATAATATTAAAGGTAACATAATGTAAGTTCCATAATTATTTATAAAGTTAAATGTTCATTCCTTGTGATCTTATGATACAGTTCTCTAATATAAAATCTGTAAGGTGTGTGTTTCTATAATTTTTTATTAATAAAAGATAATATATTAACAATGAGTTAAATATTAAAAATATAACTATAGAAACAAAAAAATCGTAATTAACTTATTAATATCATATCATACCAATAATTATGTTTCTATAACCATCCATGATAGAAATTTATAACATCGCTCTTGCTAGGGGTTAAACCGACCCAAACAAGAACATGTTATTACTTACAATGAAGAAATCATATCTTATCTTTAAAGCCTTCATGGGTTTGAAGGATTTAGGGAATTATATTGTGACCAAGGGATCAATAACACATTAACGGATTATTATTAATGGGAATGATAAATATTATAGAGATTAATTATAATTTTAGGCAAGAATTATAAGGGGTGGTGGATGGGTCCTTTAATAAGTGGGAGGGGTGTCATTTTTATAAATAATTATTTATTAATATAAAATAATGTAATATTAAAGAAAAATAGATAAAAAATAGACAAAATTTACAAGTTATAAAGGAAGTTTAATATTTACCTCATACACCCATTTATAGATAAGTTTTTTTTTATATTTTGTGACCATACAATTTTTTTATAATTAAATATGAAAAATTCATTTTTGAGGTTATTCCAATAATTTGATTAAAATATTAAAATGATAATAAAATTCCTGAATTAAAATTTTTATAGTTACTTATATTTCTTAAAAATTTATAAAATTCATGAAACTTTCTAATTCATACAAAAATTATCACTTTAAATTATTTTAAAACCATTTATTTGACATTTCTCTGGCTTACAAAAGCATTGTGTCAAAACTACATAAGCATTTGAATAAGTAACTTATTATGTCATTATAAAATCTATATATATACATAAAAATAATTCATTATTTGTCATATTTATCTTTTAGGTTAATTCTATACTTATCCTCTTTTAAATATTATCTTAGAGACACATAAAATGAAGTCTATTTTATAAAATTGAAATTCTAAAATTTATAAATTTAAATAAAAACATATAATATATAATAAAAACAATGTTTCTAAATATAATTTTTTAGACACGAAAAATTAAATTAAAATTCCTTAAAATTAATTAATTAATTATTGGTTATTATTAATGTATTTTACAAATCATTAATATGTTTTGTTGATATAATTACTTAAATTTAATAATTGTAAGAAAAATACATAATTCATAAAAATAGTTTCTTCAAAATTAAAAATAATTTTCTATGTAAATTATAACCCTTTAATCTTAAAAAATCATTTAGTTTACTAATAATATTTTATTTAACTATCATTTAGTGTATTTCAACTTGTATTGTAATATAAAACTATTAATTTTGTTCGGTTTTGTGTGTATCACAATCTATTGAACAAATAAAATTTATTTAAAGGGGAAATACATACTAAAATCTCAGGGTATTACATTCGTATTCAATACAAAAAATTTATATATGATTTTGATATGATAAAATAAACATAAGCCTCAATGATTTCAAGTTTATATAAATTAAATTAATCAACTATATAATGAAATCATTGGATATCAAATCTTAACTCATAACCAACACAACCAATAGATCACATAAATTGTGATATTATTCAAAAGGGGATAATTTGAAAAGATTCATCATGGAATTTTAAAGGACATCATCACATAAAAAATTACAACATCACACATTAAATCTCAATAAATAACCTATATATTTTGGAAAATCACATAATCATTTTTATTTATAATAAAGATAATGGTTTTAAATTTTTTAATTATTTTATAAAATAATACACCACCAAAGTGAAACAAAGTTTCCTATTTGATTAGAAAATGAAGTTTAATGTGTCCAAGTTGATATAACTTACATGTTTTAGAAGATCATTGAATCTAAGGGTGAATCACTATAGTAATTTAATTATAAAACTACATGATATATAGTAAAAAATCATTTCGTATACACAATCTCTCTATTTCCTATAAGATCATCAATGGTAACCACATTGAACAACTTATAAATTACTTAAATTAAATTTTAAATGATTTATTATTGAAATTAATGTCTTAAAATTCCAAGGATAAAACTTCCAAGTGACTAAAAAAATTCAATAAAAAACTCATAAATTAATTAATGGATGAAATGTTAGGGATTTAACTATAAATGTTACATTCAATATTAAACATAAAAAGTGAAATATTATTTGAAATTTCTCAAAGTATGCATGTTTTTAATTATTAATTTTTTGGTCTTGTTTTGTACTTCGTATTATCATGACCACATATCATGAGGTAGATATGTATCTCACCAAATTTTAATGTTAGGAAGTTTGGGAATCACATTATTATATAGTTTGGGGGATTTTTTGGAATCATATCACTAGCAAGAGTATGAAATTTCAGGAATCTCACTAAAAAAAATATGGTATATTTTTTTTATAATCTTAATTTTCCTAAAAATCAATGAGAATATCCATTTTTTTTTATAAAAAATTATTTATTTGAAAAAAACACATTAAATACCTCTAATATAATATAATAAAAAAGGATTTTTGTATCTATGTTACATTGATATAACCATTATAAATCGATTTGATATTGGTTCTATTTTATTAAATTATCTTCAATGCAAATTCATAATAAAATGACTAGAAAAGTATAAGAAGAAAATTTTATATGAAAAATTATCCTCATTCTTGATTGTTTAAATAGGCCCAAAATAATATAAAATAAAATATTGGTATTGAAATGAGTTTGTTATTTAATATAGGTTGTATTATCTAAATAGGCCATAATGGTAATTATTTTAGGATCATAATGGGAATAATTTTGAGTACAAATCTTCTTATTTAAATCATATAATTTATTTAAAAGTGACCATTTTTTCATCCCAACAAATTAACTACATATATGGTATCTCTTATGATTATATTATCACTATATATGTATCTAAAATAATTAACTAGTGGATAGAGGGTAATTTTATATCCTTATAATAGGATTGTCCCAAGGCTATGAGTGAGAATAATTTTGATATTATGTTTTGGACCAATACAATTTGAGATTATATGTGCACAAATACATAATTTTTATTTAACTAAAGTAATAGAAAATTATATGAAATGTGAAATAGTTATACGTTTTCTAGATAAGACTTTGTAAAAAATGGTATTTGGATACCACCTAGAAAGGTCTTATCTTAGATGGAGTCAACATCAATTAAATATTAACTTATAATGAATAAAAGAGTAAGGGTAAGAATTATATATATAAAGATATATAATTTTAAAAAAACAAAGTATATAGATATATATTTCTTTAATGTGAATTAATGTTTTTTCTTCTAATCTAATAACATGTATATTTTAATTTTTTGATTTATGTCTACTTGATTATTAGTATTTTACATAATTTCATATTATGGATTGTTATGTGTATGTCTAAACTAACCCCTAACAATTTAACACCTTGTTTTTTATCTCAAGTATGTAAATTTAAGAAAAAAGAGTTAAAAATTCTTCAATTAATCCATTATTTAATATAATATAAGATATAAAACTCTAACATATTTTGGGTCAATTTTATATAAATAACACTATAATTTTAATTTTCTCTAAATGATAGTTAAATCCATTTGTATCATTTTAGCGCATTTAAGGCCTATAACCGTTAAGTTTTTTTATTAAGTATTCTTGAACTTCGAACATAAATATTTTTATTAAAATAATATTTTAACCAATGATTTTTAATTAAAGTAATATTTTTAGATAATGGGGTATGATAAATTGGTAAGATAAATTGATTTTTTTCACTAGAATAAATTAGATGGTTAGAAAATTGTGAAAGGTATTACTATATGATTATACCTCAAATATAATATTTACTGATTTTTTTAACATTTAATAATTATGAGTAATTAATGAATTTTATATTTTTATCCCCCATTAACGAGTCACCCACATGAGAAAACTTACCAGACGGTTTATAAAATCCTGAAAAAACGATTAAAGAATATTTGGGTTTGATGTGTCTAATGAAATATGATAGGAATTATTGAATAAAGATCAATATATAATTGATCAATATTTTTATTATAATAAATTAGAGGCTTATAGGGAGTAGAGATAAAGAGTTCCCATAACAAGAAGTTACAACACACGCATGTTAAGACCATATCCACAATCTAATTTTTTTAGTTTTTTAGTTATAGGGGAAAATATAACCTACCCATAGTTTTTATAATATCATGATGTTTTTTGTTTTTTATGTAATAATTGGTATGTATTAGTAGTTAAATCATAAAATTATAATTTTTTTAAATAATTTATTTATTTTAGACTTTCATAACTAATGGTGGTAGATATATAAGTTTTTATTCTTACTTCAAAATTGTTTTTGGATGGTATCTTTCATTACTAAATATCATTATGGAGTATTTTATACTTTTAATATGTAATATTATATATATAATTTATAAAGATTTTTTTTGAATTGTTAAGAACACGTGAATGATTTGGTGGTGTGGAACTTTATTTATGTTATTCTTAAAGAGTTTCTTAGGTTACATCTTAACAGGGATATTTTTTTTATGTGATATTATTTCACAAACTCAACACATATATAAAGAATCATATCTTGTATACGATAAAGATTTGTAGTTTTAAAGATATAGTGGAGTAGACTTTTATTCACCTCGATGAGTCTATTTAAGAAGAACCATTTCCTTGTTTGAAAAAGAAATATGAGATTATGATTCATTACATAAATTATAGTTAGGTTAATATTTTACCATGAAGATAAATGATTATTTCACAAAATTTTATTTTTTCGATCAAATTAATTGTGGAGTTATTTTTTCAATGATAATGTTGCAATAAAAATACAACTAATCAATGACAAGATTTTAATATATTCCTAAAATTCATTTTTATACCATGTACTATAATTATTAATTTATATCCTGTTTTTTGGATAAAATATTAGAATCCCTTTTGAATTGAATAAATAATTTTATAAAACCATATATAGATTAATACATCATTTCCATTAATGATATTTTAGCCTACTCATCATCATTTTTGGAGTATACATAATATCTAAAAGAAGTTATCTTGAAAATTTAAGATAAAAAATTATATACCAAGTATAATAATTTTAAAATATGGAACAATGATTTTTCCTTACATATAAATTTTATCCAAACCAATAAAATATAAATTTATTTATAATATATTTTTGTGATGGGGAGTAAGGATCCAATTATGACTATTTTAATGATAGGTAATTTCTAGGTATATCATAATACTACAATTATTTCATTGAGTGGTTTTCATAGAATTTCATTTATAGCAAACCTAACCTTATAGAAAGTGTAAATGTTTGATTAGAGTAATGCATGTAAGAAATATGTTTAAATATTGTGTGGTTGTTGATGAAAACCAATATTTTCACCTCACCATTTGATTATAGTTTTTATGGTATTTTGGTATATTTTAAAGAATATTTTTTGTAATGTTTTGATGAAATATGGCATGTTTCATGAACTAACCTAGGTCAACCGACCATGTCACCAGAGATAGCCCATTATGTGTCTTAAGGCACATTTCTTATTTCCATAGGCTGAAAACTCGTGTCGGTGCATCAAAATTTATGTTGTTGATATCAATTTATTCAAATAAAAAATAACCATAAGATGAAAAATTATAGGAATACTAACATAAAATACCCATAAATCATATAATAATACATATCAAGTAATTAGTTTTGAAATCAACCTCATACTATACAATTCATAAAATAAGAATAAAAACTCAACAATCTATAAACAACTCAAGTTAACTTAAACCAGCAACCCAACATATACATAACCATGATTCAATAAAAATATATATTTATAAATAGAATGTAAACAAAATAAAGGTAGGACGTGGTGGAATAACACATGTCATGATAACAAAAGGAATAACAAAAAACATACAAAATAGAAATACTAAACCATCCATCTCTACGTGAAAAGTGAACTATCTTCACTATGAAACATACCTAACACTAAAATCCGAATCCAATTATCATCTAATAAATATAATTGATATTTATCATCTACCTAAATCATAAAATATGGGGGTTATATACACAAATTGGGTGTTTATTTAAAATGTGAGAAATAATTCCTGATAGATATCCTCTCCACAGTCCATGTATAACCAATAAAAATGATTCCATGAAATGATAGTTTGAAATAAAACTATAAAATTATCATTTATTAATATTTAATAAGTAAATAAATAAATATTGAAATTATATAAGAGATAAAATATTTCATAATTAAAAAATGAAAATATCATTTATCTACATATCATGGTATGATAGGAAGCAAGTTAATAATTCCATTTAAAAATCAATTTATAAGTATCACATATTTTCCCATTAAAAACTGTATCTAAATATTATTTATGTTGATCATTCTTTGATAAACATATCAAAGTGTTTAGTTCAAGAAAAAGGGAAATATAATTGAGATTTTATAGAATATACTATTCATGAATATAAAAATATGAAATAAAAAACAAAATTCACTTTAAGGATAATAATTTTCATACACCAAAGTAAAATTTGTGTGAATATAATTATTCTATAATATATTCCCTTTATTTTTAGGCTTTTATGTCAAAATAATTTTAATTTTTAGTACCTTTCCTAGGTTTTAAATTCTCCGTATGGGGTTTTAAACTTTTTGGGTAAAGTGTATATATCAGGAGTGGTTCAGATCCATTTGAAGATGTGTAGATTACACAGAGTTTAAAATTATAGTATTTTGGTATTTTTGGATATTTTTTATTATGGGTTTACCCCATTAATCTTCCCATATATAACATAATTCTCTAAGAGGCTTTTAGATTGACTCATACTCTATCCTATTGGTTATAGGGTGGATTTTTCCTGGTTCTTTAAGGTAAATATTCCTTTATCTCCCTTTTCTTCCTTTTCTCTTATTCCTAAATCTATTTTTTATTCATTTGTTCATCTTCCATTATGTAATAGACATAGTTGATGAATATAGTATCTATGTATGATCTATACTTTGATATTTTTTGTTTAGGTTATGAGAAGATCCTCTTCGGAACCAATCTTGCACTATTTATTAAATGCAACATGGTATCCACTTGATTATGGTAAGTGTTTTTATGAAATTATATTTATTTTACATTACATGGGTGATTGAGTTTTATAAAATTGTATTTTAATAAAAATATACTTATAAATGCTAGTGTTGATGGAGTTATATTTGATTTCTCATGTTGATATTTTTAATATTGAAATAAATAGGGGTTTTCAATGGTTCCTAGGTAAAATTCTCATAGAATGAATTTGGGAGCACTATTTGTGTTTGTAAAAATTTATAAGAGACTATTTTAAATGAATTAGCAATAAAAGTGATATTATAAACTTACAAATGGTTTCTAAATGATTTATTATGAGATACTTTTTTGGATCTAAGTAATATTTGAAAGGGTTAATAGGTTGTTTGGATGGAAGGGTAATTGTTATTAAGGTCATTGCATTTCATTTATATTTTTTATGATTACATGAATGTTTAATTATGTACTTGTTTTTTTATATAGTTTAATTTATGTTTAATTAATATTATGATATTTTGGAAATGTTAATTCAATTTTCACATACCTATTTGAGTTTACTATAATTTATAATCAAAACATGGTTTCAAAGTGGATTTCGGAGATGTTTTACAAGTTTTTAAATACTCTATTAAAACTAAAGCTCTATTTGGAACCATATATTAATGGGTTTCATAACAAAAGATACACCCATGTTTTGAGTCTTATTTCATTATGATTTATATGACTTTTTTATATTGTGTGATGAAATTGATTATAATTTAATTCTTATGTGAATAAAATGGGTTTATTTTTAAATGGTGTAGGGAGGTGATATGATAGATTGATATTGTGATAATTTTTTTTTATTCTTATAGTTATGTGATTGATGGGTATTTAAATGCTTCCTTGCTTCCCTTTTCATGTTTCATGGGAGCACTGAGTTCTTAGAGAGAGAACCTTGGATACGTACCATTATAAATTCGATACAATCGACCCAAGCTTGGATTGTAATACTATATATAACAACATGATGAATTGGATGTGACTTTACCATGATAAATTTTATGTATATCTCCTTATAGGTCCGCACAAAATTAGACATGATTTTTTTAACACAATAAAGTATATGGATCTTAGTGTGCCTTGAACTTATCTACCTTAGGGATTATTATATTATGAGTTTTTTGAAGTATTTGTTTACATGTATATTAATTTATATTTAAATTTTTATAAAGCATGATATTTCCTAATTAAATTTGATTTCTATACTAATAAACCTTGATTTTATTCATTATTTTAACTCTAATTTTATTTAATTATTATTATATTATCATTTTATATGACACATTTATTTTTCATAATTGTGGTTATTTATTTTGTTTCTATAACCTTACATATTTAATTTTCATTGTTTACATCCATGTTTATATTTTAGTTTATCCTTGAGTTGTGTGGATTATATTTTTATTATTTAAGTTATTCAATAGAGATGACCACTTCATATTTTTAGTTCATCTTTCTATATTTCATTATCTTAAACCCAAATTAGGAAATAATTCTGAAAAATAAAAGGGTAAATACATGATTTTAAACTCAGTTATTATTTTTACATTAAATAAAGGTATTTCATTAATTCTTTGGTAAAATGTTTTCAAATGGATTTCTATGAACTAATCTTATTTCTTCCAAAGTGTGGTCCTTGTTTTTTTTAAAAATGGTGGTGATGTGTGTGGATGTTGTTTTTATTTTATAAACGTTAAAAATATTTTATTTTAGGAATTTTATTTCAAAATAGTATTTTTGGAATGGATTATATATGGAATTGAATTTACTATTTGGTAAAATATTATAAATAAAGTGTAGCTTACACCTAAATACACACCCCTATGTGTTTTTAGTCATTATGTATTCTTAAAATATATAGGTTATGTTTTAGTGTGGATAAAATTCACAGTTTTACCAATATTTAGATGTTTTAGGATATAAAGGTGACCTTGCTTCATATGGTGATGATCATATGATTACTAAATTTTTGTGATTCATCTTGGTTGGTTGATGTATCAACCACTTTATAGTTTTCTTTACTCATGGTCATTTCTATCTCAATTCATTTTATACATCTTATTTGAGATTTTTATTATATGCATGTTTGGTCATTTATATTTTTTAAGCTGTGGTTGGTTTCTATTTATACTTGACTTTCTTATTTTATTATGAATGGTATTCCAATATATGGAATCACTATACTAAATTCGGTTAAATATTTTACTACTTGTTTATTTATATTTATAAGGTGAAATCATTCCCACTTGGTATATTTTGATTTTATGTAACTTTTCACCAACCCTAGGTGATTAGAAAGATTACTTGAGCCAAGTACGAGTTAACTTAAGTGACATATCTGGTTGAATAGGGTTAGCTCATGAAAAAATGGTATCAAATTCCTCTTGAAATTTGGGTAATTTTGGTATACAAGAGATAATATTGTTAGAACTCATGAAACATGTCATGAGTAGGTTCCCAATCACAACCTTTTATAATGATATTTGAGTTACCATTGGTATTTATATCCATGTCTTGAAATTGTGTTATTTGATTATTTTTTCTAAATTTTTATTTAAATTGAATGAATTTAACTATATATTGAATTTATATGGGTTATCTTGGGTGGTCTTTCTAGTTTTAGGGTGAAAATGGAAGAATAACCCAAGGCACATAGTTATCCCACACAGTTAGAAAAACCACAAAGAAACTACACCCATGATTCTATAAACTTACCATATACTATTTTACAGCTAGTCTATTGTTGATAAAACCATGCGTGTAATACATTTATAGTTATACATCCCTTCTGATTTTTTTGTGAACTTATTTAATTAAAAATATTTTTCTAATAATGTTTTTAATTTATTTGAGGTGAAATCAAGGGATTTTTATGAAGCATTGATATAATTTTGCACTGTGGTATTTTTTTACTTTATAAAAATAATATTTTCATACAGAAATTGGTTTTATGAAATTTTCTATATTTTAATGTGGATTTTTGATCGGTAATTTCTTTAAAAATTTCTATGTTTTTGAAATTGATATATTTGTTTTGAATTTAATGATTTAGGGAAAATATTTTGAACTTCATGATAATAAATTAGGGTAAAGAGGTTTTATCTTATGATAAAACGATAAAATTTATTTTAATAGTATTTTAATTAATTTAAAGTATTATCAATGAATTTATGATTTTATAAAATGAACTCAGTGATTTTTTGTTAAATGTTTATAGTGATTAATTTATGTTCCATTATATTGTTTTTATAATTTTGGTACAAGTGAGTTATATGATTTGATATTATTTTTTGAGTTTATATTTGGTCTATGTGATCTTAATATTGGAGTTTGTTTTGATAAAGTTTCATATTTTATGTCATAAAATGTATGCCTCCTAGAAAGGTCTTAAATAAATCCATCTTATAACCAAATTTTTTCTTTTGATTACTTACTATACCAAGACTCAAAAAGAGTGGGGGTTTCAAATCCTTCTTATTTTTTAGGCCACATATTATTATTTATAAGTGTCTCATTCCTAATATAGTATCATTATATCCTGGTTTTTTTTTTCATATTTCACATCCTTTGGGAATATCAAATCACTACTTTAGGTGGCGATGAGGGTAATCATGTTACAATTATTTATACTTGAAGTGACCTTACCATGGTAGTGTAATTTCATCTGATTCACCACATTAAGGATAAACCATTCATTTTGGGGATACCCATAGAAGATATATGCCATTTTAGTATATAACTACCATTCATAGACATCCCCTATTAGAGTTTTTTCTCTTTGATGCCACTAGTACATATAGTTATAATAATAGTCACCACATGTGGCCTATGATGAGTGTGATTTCATTTATGGAAATATCCATCACCTCCCTTAGTAAATTTTTAGTATCTTGTTCTTGATCAGTTCATTTAACCATTTCTCATATCTCAATGATGAATTGGATGAATATTCCCATGATGGTCCCTTAAAGAGATCTACCATAAAGACCTATTGTTTCCATGATCATGAATGAGGTTAATATTTTATATTTTATTATCATAATTCTTAATTCTATGATGATTTTTTTAAATTATATATCTTGTGGAATTTTTTTCACTGGACCACCTTGATTATGTCTTTTTCCTTTTTCATATCGATGAAAAATCTTGTTAAACCTTAGTACCCTTGTTCAAAATTCACAAATGAATTTTTGGGAGAATAATATGGTATGGTGAAGAGAATTGCCCCAACCCAAAATAAATTTTATGTGTATGTAATTATTCTATAATATATTACCTTTATTTTGAGGAGTTGAGTCTATGTTTTTGAATGTTGGTCACTTTGTCCAGGACACAGAGTTTCTGTATTGTTTTTAAAACCATATAGGTAAAATGTGTAGGTTTTTAGTGGTTTAAATATAGTGGGATATACTTTATTTCCAATTTTTTTGTTAAAAAATGTGTGTAAAATATGGAACCAACATGAAATAGGTTATTTTGGTCTTTTTTGAAATTTTTATTAAGTATTTAACCTATTTATTTTATCAATTTTAATGGGAATATCTATGAGGTTTGTAGGTTGAATCCTCCTCCCCTCTTCTAGTTTAAGGGTGAATTTATTCAAGGGTTTTCAATATAAACCATCTATTTTTTCCCAATTATTCTTTTTTCTTCTCCATTCTTCAATTTCTTATTCTTTTCATTCTTCTTCATTACCTTAACAATCATGGTGTTAGAACCTCATGTATAGGGTTGGTCTAAACAATAAGATTTTGATGTATGTGGAATATGATGCTAAAAATGATTAATAATCTAGAGTTATTCATCGAAGGTCACATGGTTTTTTCTTGGTTAAGGTAGTTTTTTTGAAATTCCTTTTATTTGGCATGCCAGGGGTATTGGAGTTTCCTAAACTCACATTTCAATTAAAATAAACTTATAAATAATAGTGTTGATGTAGTTATATTGGTTTTATCATGTTTATATTTTTCAACCCTGACATAAAATGTATTTGTAATGGTTCCTAAGTTATATTCACTAATAATGAACTTGAGTGAACTCTATGTGATTGTAAAAATTCACCAGAGATTAATTTTAGAATAATTAGTAATTAATGTGAGGTTTTATACTTCCAAATGATCTCAAAATAATTCCTTATGTGATTTTTATGGAATTAAGGATGTTTTATATGGGTTAAGGGGTTTTTTGGATGGAAGGGTATTTATTATTGATATTATTGATTTTCTTTAACATGTTCTTGTGATTACATGTGTGTTTAATTATTTTCACATTATTTTCATATATTTTAATTTATTTTTAATTATTATTAAGAAATTTTTTCCATGTTAATTCAATGTTCATGATCCTATTTGTGTTAAATACGATTTATAATAAAAAATTGTTTCAAAGTTGTTTTTAAATATGTTTTCTAGTTTTCTCATTGCTATATTAACTTTAAAGGTCAACTTGGCACTTAGTAATAATGGTTTTCATAAAATTGGATTCCCCCTGGGTCTAAGGCTCATTTCACTATGATCAATATTAATTTATGTATATTGTGAGATGAAATTGATTATAGTTTAATGACTATGTGATTATAAGGGGATACTTATTAAAGGGTACAAGGAGGTGATATGGAAGATTGATATTGTGAGAAATTGGTTTATACTATATTACGGAAATATGGTTAAAATATATTAAAATGTTTCCTTACCTCCATTTTCTAGTTTTATGGGATCCCCATATTCTTAGGTAGGTAACCTAGAAAAGTAGCACTAGAAATTTCATATGATCTCTCCAGCCTTGAATCAAACCACTAACTATAAAATAGTAACATATTGTCTATGAATTTACCACAAGTAATTTGATTTATCTCACCCTATAAGCTTGTCTATGGTTGGGAATGATTGGTTTTGTATATAATAAAGTACATTAATCTTAGTGTTCATTGAATTTATCTACCTTCAAGATTATCCTTCTGTGATTGTTTTGACATATTTATTTACATGGATTTTATTTCATGTTTAAATTTTTATAAAGCATGATATATCCTACTTGAATTTTATTTAAATGTTAATAATCCTTGATTTTATTATTTTTTTAATAATACATTTCTTTAATTATTATTATATGATTATTCTATGTTACCCATTTTTTATTTGTTAATATTAGTTATTTTTTTCTCTAACATTATATATATGATGTTCATTATTTACATCCATGTTCATATGGTATTTTAGTTTTTAATTGTGTAGTTTTATATTTTTTTATTTATGTTATTATATACACATGTCTACTTCATGTTTTAAGTTTACCTTTATTGATTTCATTGGTTTAAACCCAAATTATCAAATGAATTTAGAAAATAAAATGGTAGATCCATGATTTTAAACATGATTATTATTCTCCCAGGAAATAATGGAATTTATTTAATTCATTGGTGAAATGTTTCCAAATTTATTTCCATGAACGAATATTATTTCTTCCAATGTTTGGTCTTGGATTAGAAAAAGGAAGATGAGTTGTGTGGATGTTGTTTTCATTTCATAAATTTTAAAAATATTATTTTCAAGAAATTTATTTCAAAATATAATTTATATAATGACTTATAAAAGTAATTTCATAGAATATTTGGTGAAATACTTTTGGGAACATGTAGATCACATCATACATACACATCTTGATGTGTATATTGTTCTTATATCTTTTTCAGATGTATAAGTTATGTTCTAGTGTGTATATCATAAACTATTTTACCAATTTTTGGATGTCTTGGGACATGAAGGTGACTGTGGGTCACATGGTGTTGATCGTATGACATCTTGGGTTTATTGATTCATCTTGGTTGGTTGATGTATCAACTGCTTAAAAATGTTTATTTACTTTTTGTATCTTTTATTATTTTACTTATTATGTATCTTATTTGAGTTTTATTATCATATATGGGGTTGTTATTTATATTGGTTATGACTTTTTTGGTTTTTTTTATACTTGATCTACTTATTTTACTATAAATTGAAGAAAGACATATGGAAGACTCATTTAAATTTATTAGAAAGATTCTAATTCTTTCTTATTGATATTTAATGGGTCAAATCATTACCACATGGAATATTTTTACTTCCTCTCACTAGTCTCCGACATTAGGTGATTAAGAATGCACTTTGGGCCTTGTGATGAGATAACTCGAGTGACCTTTTAGGTTGATCAAGGTTGGTTCATAAAATGAATTATTACCTTAAAGTAACATTTTATTATATTATAATGAAAATAACTCTTTTATGTTATATAAACCATACAATTGATGAAAAAGACAAAACAATAATAACGAATATTTGTGTGACAACCATAAATAATAATCATAACAATAACCATCATGGGGACACATTCAAGATATAGGGATAATATAGGAAAACAAAATAACTTAATCTATCTAATTAGAATGAATAATGCGATCCAACCTCTTAACACATGGTTTTACCATTCTTGTCCCAACTAAGAGGAAACCCCCCTAAACATAGAAAATTACTAACATAGGGCGACTATAAATAGTCTCATCATGGCTGGTAGAGTTCACAAACCTATATTATCCTCCTAGATACCCAATTATTACCATTTCATATGAATGGATTGGAGGTGTAAATTTTATAAATCATTATAACATATAGCACATACCATCAAATCTTATAAAATCACATTTAATCCCCAATAACCCTTCAAAGAAGAAACTCCTTATAAACATATTAATGATATAATAATAATTAAAATCCTTTATCACTAATCTATATCATAGGATAAACCATATTTTCATAATCAACATAAAAGTGGAAAACAATTTAGGGAATATGACTAATCAAAATAAATATAGATTTCAAAAAATTAAAAATACTACTTCATCACTAGAATACATGGTAAAGAGCTTAAAATATTACTTTTATAACATAATAAAAAAATTTCAAAGCCATATAAAGAAGTAATAATAACATATCTTGACATAAAAAAATAAGTCAACTTCTAAGTAAACAAGAAGACCGTTAACTTTGGAGAATTTTATAAAAAACATATTAATAATACATTATAAATTATAATATATTAACCCCTTGAAACCAAATTAATTTTTTAAATGAAAATTCCTTGGAGGTATTTTAAAAAACACCTGATGTGAATAGTATATATTTAAGTATTAACATAATCATATAGATATAATAAATCCTCATTTATGTTAAATGAACATAAGGGATACATTTATAAATCCATAAAATCAATAAATAAAATCATAATAACATTATTTCGTTTGAAAAATATGATTTAAAAACATGTAAGCACTCATGGATCCATAAATAAAGGAAATACATGGATCATGATGTGTTCCCTCTATTTTGGGGTGGGTATGGCTTTGGGTTGGATTCCTTGGCCATCCCGTTTTTTACCTTATTTTGGAGAAGGTCTGGTCTAGGACTGGGCTCTTAGACATGCCCGATTATGATTTATTTTGTTTGGTGTTTTTAGCATGGTTAATTTTATGGTTCTCACTGATCCAAAGAATGATTTATTTGAAAAACCAATTTTTTTTATGATTATAAAATTTTATGCCAACATGGGCATTGTTTAGAAGAAAAATAGGATATGAGAGAAGATCAAGATGGAAGAAGAGAGTAAAAGTCACTTAATTTGAGTTTCATTCCACTTTTCATAGAAATTTACTAATTAAATCAAATAAATATAGGTGGTTATAGGGGGGGGGGGTCAATTCATGGGAGAGGATTGGAAATTTCCCTAAAAGGATGGGGAAGAATTGGACTCTTACCCTCTTAAAATCATATTTCTAAAAAAATAAAATACGTTTGTTTTTAAATATGTACAAGTACTATACATGGGATAAGATCCTATAAATATATAAATGAAACCTACTTCCCCTTTAACCCACTTAAATATACCCATAAAAATTATTCCTATCAATTAATTTTACCCATGCATCATGCACACCAATGTATCCCACCCATACAACTCAAAAACACTCCCCAACATTCCCTCACCTTACAATTTCACCAAAAAAACTCTCCCACATATAAAACCACATTTTTATAGTAATTATAAAACATTCCAATCCATAAGCATCAGGACCAGGGTGTTACAATTATCCCAACATAAAAACATTCCAACCATTAAAGTTTCTCTAAACTTCACTTCATTGAAAACATTTATATAATAAATATTAATTTCAAATCCTTGAAACATCACATAAAATAAAATAATAATATTCATTTAACACTCATATACATATGGGATTCTCTTTACTATTTAATAATTTAATTACTTGAAAACAAAATATCATTAAAATTATTATTTAAACAAATGGAAACTAAATTAAAATAATATAACCATAAAATTATTGGTTAAAAATAACCAAGTTTGTTTATGAAAAACATATGATATGAAGAAAATTTATATTGAAAATATTAAATATTTTAAATATAAATTTAAAAAAATTATAGGGATTAAGTCATGTTCCTTTACAAAATCCAAGAAAACATTTAGAAATAAAATCTATTTCTCAATTTAAATTGATATTTGTCATAATCTAGAAAACACCACCTGAAACCAAAACCATAACTGAAAATATTACAATTTAAATATAAAAAAAATTAAAAAAGAAGACAAAAATAAAACATTTTAGCTAAAAAAAGTAATGAAACTAGAGAAACATGAATCTAATATGATAGGAAAATTTAAAAGGGAAAATAAAGCTAGAAAATTACAAATTAAAATCACTTTAAAATCCCATATTAAAACTTTAAAACCCTAACTAAACTTGAAAATATCACCATTTCATATAAACAACTCTAACACCAATTAAACAATGATAAAAAACAAAATTCATAATTAAAACCAACTTTATAAATTGATTTATAAAAAAACTTTATTAAAAAAGGAATTATTTAAAGTATCCAAGTCAAATGAAAACTATATGCACACAAAACATTTACAAACAATTCTCATAAAGGATTATTTTTATCTTGGAAATTCCGAACCATTTTTGAAAAATCTACACCAATAAAATGGGTTTCAAATACCTTCAAACATTAAAGATAAATTTTATTATAAAGTTAAAAAAAATTAAGTGCTCACCACTTCTGAGTTTTCTATGACTAACCCTACTAGAAAATATATCTGATAAATAAACAATTAAGAGGTTAAGTTGAAAATGATCACATATACACTATCATTCATTTTATGTGATCATAAAAATAAAATGAAATAATGAAAAGTAATAAAAATTCATATATTCAACTATATTTATCTTTTAATTAGAAATGAAATACACTAATCTATAATATGAAACTTTTAATGTCTCATGTTCGACTGAGATTTTGAAAAACTAGGAGGAATTTTAGACCTTTAATTTAATGGACATGTTATTTTGAGAACTGAGGTTTGGAATCAAAATTTTCAAGTTTTAGAACCTTAAATAAGTGAATTTAGATGAGTATTGAAGATAAATAAATTGATTAGAGATAAATCAAGTATTAAGGAAGGGCTAGGATGGATGCCGCAAAACTATAATAGACCACCAGCTAGTCGGTGGTGTCTAGAATTGTTTGTTTCCACTAACCATACCACCAGTTAGTCAGTGGCCTCCACTATCTCAAATATATTATTTTTAAGTGGTAAGGTCACAAATTTTCCCCCCTATGTTTTTGAAGGGGGGGGGGGTGGGTGCTTTTAGTCACCCATTTATGTTCACTATGGGTACACAAACCTCCCTTAATAACCTTCAGTACCCCATGATTAGGTGTATTTTTTGGAATTCATTTGGAAATTAGATGTTATTTCTACCCCCTACTAACCCCAATTAATCCCCCCTTTCAACTTTTCTAATTTCTTCCTTCTTTGGTTAGGTTTTATTTGGTGATTCCACTTGATCATGGTAGAATTTCCTAATTCACTTGGGGATTTTGTTCAGTCTTGTTAGAATATGTATCATGGAGGCGACTACATATAGTGGATCAAAATTTCATTAAATTATGATTTCATATTGATTTTTCATACATTTTCTATTAAATTTGTTTTTTATTCAACAATTTAAATAGTTTTTTCTATTAGGGATTTGGAAAAATGTTGTTCTAGGGATCCAATACAGACCTCTTTTGGGAAGAATTCTATATTCCTAGCATGGTGAGAGCATCTGATTAGTGTATCTACATTTATGAATTTTTGAGTTACTTGTTAAACTAATTATAACTTAATATAATTTATAATTTATGTTGTTGTTGTGGGAGTTAGGATCTGGGAGTGTGAGAGAATACCGATTGGGTTTTGATGGGGCTTAGTAGGCCTTGGTAGTAGCTATTAGTAAATTGAATTAATCTCAAAGCATCGAACAATTAAGGTGGTCCATAATTTTTTCCCATAGTCCTTCATATTATTTTTAAGTGCATGTTGATGATCTCTACAATTTTCTGAGTGATGACCATAAAATTAATTAAATGGTTTATATTTACATTGATCCTTAGTTAAATTCCCCTTTATATGCTTGATCCTTAGAAAGGGTGATTCTAAGGGAATTCCCTAGCCTAGAATTTATCCCTTAGATTTTCCATAAGGTATGGTGATCTAAAATTGGACATTTATATCCATTTTTTTGAAAACCTGATACAATATGAAAATCTTGTTAAATATTAATGTAAAATGAAAATAAAAAACACACATATTCTTTATGAGTTTTTAAAATGATAAATTGAGATGGGGATTTAAAAAATTATATTTTGAAAATATTATTTTCAAAATGGAACGCAGAATGGTATTTGAAATAGTACCTTGCAAATGGGAATGTGAAATGATAATTGAAATTGTTTTTTAAAGGAGATTGTGAATTGATTTTAATGGTAATTATATTAAAGTTTTTTTAATCTAAATTGGCGATTATTGGGTTGGGACTTGGTTTTGATAATTTATAAAATAGATTTTTATGAAATGTTAATTTTTCAATTATGCTCGGCTGAGAAAAATACCACAGGGGAGTATTATTTTACTATTGGGATTATGGTACTAGATGAGAAAAATCCCACAGGGGAGGCATTTGTTACTATTAGGATTATTCCCATGGATAAAAAACATCTATATGTGAGGTCCATGTTATTTTTTTATTCACACAGTTGAGAAAAATTTTATAGGGGAGGTCTATGTTACTTGATATCTTATTCCAAGACTGATAAAACTTCCAAAGGGGTGGTCCAGAAAACTTGATATGTATACATAGGAAATATTGGCCTATTATATGGCCATAACCTTCCTTGCGATGTGCTTAGAGACTCCCAAATACTGGAAAAATAAATTATGGTCAATAGGGTCCATAGATATAAGGATAAACAATAGTATATAAATCACTAGGTGTCACTATGAATCCAAGTCATTATTGGTTATTATGGTTTTCTTAAAATTGTTTTAAAAATATTAAATTATTTATTTAAAAAACTTCTTTATGAAATTTTATTTCGAACTAGTTAGTATACTAAAATAATTGGGTACCTGAGAGGACACCATTATTTATTGCAAGTATATGTTTTGGGAAATTCATGAGGTTGTTGATTTGGTTTTTTAGGATGGATTTTGGATGTTGGGACAAATGAAGACTTGGGACCAGTGGGGTTGAGCTATTAAAATCATTTTTATTTTGTTCTTCTAGTACTGATTGTGTATGATCCGCCCATAAGGTACCCATTATGGTATGTATGATAAATTTATTTATTATTACATGTGATATTTTATTTATTTTATCAGAACTTTCTTTGGTTGAAATGTTTATCTAGTTGTGTATCTGATTCAACTTATTTACTTTTATGTTCAATAATTTGATACTACAGGTATATCCTACCCATGGTACCACCTTATACCCCCACTAATATTTAGAAACACAAATAATTCAAATAGAAACACCTATGGTACAATAAAAAGTACCAGACCTAGAACTGATTAATGACCCAGGGAGGTGTGACATTACAAATTGGTATCAGAGGTGTATTTTATTTCACCTTACTACTTGAGAAAAATATAATGGAGAATAGGGTGCTTTAGGGGCTTGGTAATGAGATAATTATTGGGAGTTGTAGACCCATGTATGGTGGAAATCCATCTTTATAGGGATGATAACTATTGTTCTTTATTTGTTCCTTTATAGTTTATTCATTTCCACCTTGTGAGGAGCACTTGGGTATGATGTTATTGATTTATGGCATTTTTACTCTAGGTTGGTTTGATAATATCTTATGTCTATTCATGAATCATACTAGGTGAAAAGGATTTATATTTTGATCATATTTCTCATATGATTGATAGAAATATAGGATTCATATATGCAGGTGTGTTATTTATTATCCATGGTTGATATCAAATGGTGATTTATATCTTTCAATGGATTTAAAAAATTGAAGGGGGTTGGTTATTTAAAGTGTTAACAAGTATTTTTATGTTTTTTTCAACATAAAAATGTATAGTAACATTATACTTATCCAAATATTTGAGAGACCCCTTATTTTTTTTGTAAATATATAAATGAGTAATTAAAGTGATGTATTTGTTTAAATAAAGTTTTAGAAATAAACTTATAAGGTGTTTTACCTTATAACTTGTGAATGAAATTTTATTTAGAAAAACTTTGGAATGTGAGTCCTCATAAATATTGGTAATTTTAAAATGATGAATAATGAAAAGGATTAAAAAATGTGTACCCTATTGAATAATGTTATATGAACTAACCATATATGTGGGTAGTTTAGGATGTTGAGAGAACCCTAGTTTTGAGATCCTTGTGGTATGTGAAATAAGGGAAGTAGGGCTTCAACATGTTATAAATTTTTTCAGTGGGACAATTAAATATAACATAGTTTTTATTGAAAAAACTTTAAAGTTATAAATGGGGTATAAATAGAGAGACTAGTTTATTAGACATTGATGGTATATGGTTTACTAGATAGTGGAATAATACCTGTTGTTCCTTTAGTTGGGCTGTGACCTTTATGTGGAGAGGTATCAACTTGTATCATGATTTCTTGTAACCTTGTGGGTTTATTTATAACTTGAGATTGGTTAGGGTAGTTGAGTTTAAACCTAGGTACATGTATTAGACCCCATAGTAATTTCCTAAGAATATGGTGTTGCTGATGATGGATGTTTAGAAATGGGTGAGTGATACCTAGAATAAGTGGTTTATTTTAGTGCATTATATACCGTGTGTTATAGAATTGGGGTATAATTTTGTTCATGATAAATGGCTGATGCGAGAGAATAGAGATATTTATAATGTGAATGGGGATACTATTGATTCATTAGGTGGTGATCAAGGGTATTCACAAGAGGAATTACCCTAATAACTAGGCTATTTTAGATACTTGAGGTGTGAGTAGATGCTTCTGTGTGTGGAATCGATTCATAGAAGGTTTTATCAATTTTTTTGTTAAATACATGGTTATTACTTGGATATTTTCTAAAGGACTCACCTAAGTGATTGTGTTTTAGTAACAAGGTAGTTTCAGAAGGGAATGCTAATTCCAATGATTGACCCTTCTAATCTCTTACATGATATTCAATGAGAGGGTCTTGGTTGATCCTGAGTAGATGGTTTTAGAGATTATGGAGAATGAGTATATACTTCTGACCTTGGAAGGATGCCCAAGATGATGGTTGGTCATGTGGTTAGACTTGAATCATGATGATTTTTAGGATTTTGGGATTAAATCATCAAGGATTACTTGAGTTAAATGGGACCAATATGCCATGAGGCATGGTTAGATTCTTGAGTGGGAGAATGAGTCTAGAATTTGTAATGAATGACTCATGGTAACTTGATTTTGGTTGGTAAAATTCATAGGGAGGAGTATGATCAATGGGTTTTGATGATACTGAGGTGTAAAACACATTCTAGAGATGTGAAATATAGTTTTGGTGATGTGATTGGGTGGCTTAGGTGCTAGAACCTATTGCTTATTTGTGAGATGGAGTTGGTACATGCTAGTTATTTGTGAGTAATGTTAGACCTTATATCTCAAAAATAGACCACTTTTGTCCTATTGAGAATATTTTGGGCTTTTAAGAAGCTCAAGAAGTGTGGTGGTATTGATGCCATAATTGATGTTATTTCATGATGGCTTGGTAGAAATCCATGGGGATATGGAGGGTCTTAGTGGATGAATATCTTTCAAAGTGAGATGATCAGGATGTTGATGGTACTTAAGGGAAGGGTGGCCTAATTTTTAAAAACAATAGAGACTTTCCCTTTTATGAAGTTAATTTCATCATGAGTTGATCAAGATCGGGGTGTTGTGGTGTGGTTGACTCAGGTTGAACCTAAAAGGAGTGACCTATGTGTGTTGATGTGACCCATTGAGGTTATAGTCATGGAGTTTTATAAGGGAGTACACCTGCTGGGGAGTGAATTATTGGCTTTCTGGATGGCGTGATACTCACTATTATTTGATCTTAGTGGTTTCTATGGGTACTGCTCTCAGAGGCTGGTAATATGTGGTAAATGATGTTTGTACTACCACTCAAGTGTGAGAGAGATAGACACATCCAATCTTTGAGTTTAAGAATAAATATATCATGGGGCGTGGTGGTAAGGAGGGTTCTCTAGAGAAGTGATGATAATGACACTCTTATGGTGGGGAGTGACTTATAATTCATGGGAATACGAACCTTGTGTTGGAATGGTCATGAGAATAGGGAGTGACTAAAGAGTATTCATGATAGAATATATATTATAGTGTGTAACTAGTTATATTCATGTCTTTATTCCTCATGGAATACCAAATGGTAAATTAGATTCGGTGGTGAATTGATATTGAGAATTTGATTCCAGCTCGAGGTGGAATTTAAAACGAATAGAGGATTATTGGATTAGAGGTGCATTTTTTTATGACATGGAATAATAATAGTTTTGGATTATTGAGGATATGACTAGGTAATATCCCTAGTAGTTAGGTATAGACTCTAATGATCATGTTTGGGTGATCAAAGGGTTCCTCTAGGATTGAAGGTATCATGATTGGCTAAATTGGTAATGCATCAGAAGTTTGAACTAAGTGTTATCAAGATGAGTCAACATAGGATGATGGAATAGAGTTTTCATATATAATTAGACAAGGTAAGTTCAAAACCACATCCATCATGTCATTTTGGGCATGGAAAACAATTTTCAGAAATCAAACCAGGATTTTCAAGTATAATCCAGTATATTTCTAGTTTATGTATATATGATGGTTAAGTATCCATATCAGTTTGGTTTTGGAAATGAGAACTGACATTGGTAAGAGAATAATGTTCACATGTGTGATTGGGAATGGTAGGATAGAAACCACACTGGGTGAATTTTTAGAATACGTGTTCTATATTTCAATAGGAAATTACAATGGTGGAGGTACTATAGAATTGGATTTGGATGTTGTGTAATAAATTTTATGGTGGGAAGTTTTATAGGCATGAAGATAAATTATACTATAAAACCATGGGTTCTCAGGTTATTTAGACACTATGGAGTTTCATCTTAATGATTCAGTAATGTTCACATGCATTGGATTATGTTTTATAATTTTGAGAATCTTAAAATTGGAATGTGTTCAATGGTTGTGCTTCAGGAATCTAGGAATGGAATATTACATTTTAAATTTGAATTGGTGAATAGAATGGGTTAGGATATGTGGTTATATGGTCACCAATAATTCTCATTGTTGAGAAGTTTTATAGTGGTTAGATAATAATTTCTCATGTCCTTATAAGGTTTTGAAAAATCAAGAGGAATTTTAGACCTTTAATTTTGGGCAAGGGTTGTTCTGAGAAATGAGGTTCAGAATTAAATTTTGAGAGTTTTAAAATCTAAAATGAGTGTCTTTGGATGAGGAATTATTCTTGGGACATAACATAGGAGCTCAGTAGAGTATCAAGGATTGGCATGGGTGGTTACTAGAAATCTAAAGCAGACTACCAGGGAGCCGATGGGAACCAGTAGGTAGCTAGTGAAATTTTTAAGGGGAAAAGTTACAACATTGACCCCATGGGTTTTTGAATGGGGAGGCCCATTTTACTTTAAAATTTTAAAGCACTAGGGTTATATGGACTTCCCTTTTTCAACCTTATAGACCCCTCTACTCACCCCACTAGATCTCTCCTTCCCCTATTTCAAATTTCTTCCTTCTATAGATATGTTTTATTTTAAAATTACACCAGATTAGACTAGAATCACCAAATTAAGTTGATTTTTTTTTTCAACATTGGTAGAGGATATCTATTGGTGGTTTTGTATATGGTGGATTAATGTTTCTTTAAGGCATGATTCTATATTGATTTTTATTAGGGTTTTTATTAATTTTTTTAGTTAACCATCGAAACAATGTTTTCTCATTATTATTTTGACATAATTTGTGCTGAGGGTCTAATACAAGCCTCTTGTAGGTGGTTGTCTATAATTCCGTTGTGGTGAGAGAAACTTTTGGTGTTTCACCATTTATTCCTTTTTGAAGATATTTTTTAAATTAATTGTTACTGATTATAATTAATTATTTACGGTGTCATTGTTTTTTAGGAGATAAGAGTGTGGGAAAGAACTAATTGGGAATAAAAAAGTCTTGGAATGACTTGTCTGCTAAAGATGACCTATTTAATTAATTTAAAATAATTGAACATTTTAGTTAATACCTAAATTTGGTCTATTTTCTAAGATTATATTTCCATGTGCTTGTTGGAAGTCTCTCTGGTTTTCTGAGAGATGACCATAAAATTAATTAAATGTTTTAGATTGACTTTAAACCTTTGTTAAAAGCCTCTTGACATGATTGAACCTTATTAAGGGTGATTTTGGGGGAATTCCATTACATATAATTTATAGCTTCAATTTCCCATAAGGAATGGTGATCTATAATCATACTTTTACATTAGGATTTGGGTTTGAAAACTTAATATGACATGAAAATCATGGTAAATATTTGTGTTAAATAAAAATAAAAAACACATGTGTTGAATATGAGTTGGTAAAAGGATAAGTTGAGATGGTTATTTTGAATATGCTATCATGAAAATGGAACTCATAATTTTATTTGAAATAGTAATTTGGAAATAAAAATTGGAATTGTGAATTGAAATTGGTTTTTGAAAGGATAATGTGAAATGGTTTTGATAACAGGTGTATTAAAGTTACTTTTTTTTTCTAAAGTGGTGATTATTGGTTCGTTCCTTGGTTTTGATAAGTTGTAAAATGTGATTTTGTGAAATGTTAATTTGTTGATTATTCTTGTTTAATAAAACTATTATAGGGGAGGAACGTTTTACTATTGGGATAATTACTAAGGCTATGAAAACTATCATAGGGGAGGTCCATTTAACTTTTAGGATTATTCACCAATCTAAGAAAAATCCCATTAAGATTTGTTGTTACTATTGATATTGTACCCCAGGTTGAGAAAAATACTATAGGGGAGGTCCATGTTACTTGAGGTCTTATTCTATTGCTGAAACATATCTCATAGGGGAGGTTTGTGATACTTGATATATATACAAAGGAAACCCAGATATATTATATGTTTGAAAAGGTCTATGAAACATGATCCATGACACCTCGAAACTAGAAGAATAAAGTATGGTCGATTAGGGTCACAGACCTAAGGATTGATAATGGTATAAATATCCCTAGGTTTCACCATGAACCTGTGGAATTAGTGGTTTTATTGGTTGTCTTAAAATATATTTAAAACTATCAAATTGTTTTAATTAATTTATTTATAGAAATTATGAATTCAATTTTATTTTGGACTCGTTATTTTAGTGAAACTATTGGTAGTGGTCCACTGAGTGATACTAACACTTTTCTTGGGCCACTATGGAACTTAGGTACCCAATAATACACCATTATTTATTGTAGGTACATGGTTTGGGAAATTCCAGATGTTTTTATTGTTTATTTGGATTCCCAAGTTGGATTTTGGATAGTGGGACCAAGCTAGACTTGGGACATGTGGTGTTCAGTTGTTATACCCAATTTTATTCTTTCCTTCTATAGTTTATTGTGTATGATCCAACCATGTGGGATATAGTATGGTATGGATGATATTTAAATTCATTATCATTTGCATTATTATATTTATTTCATTTCACTTTCCTTGGTTGTAACCTTTTTCTAGCTGTGTATTTAATTCATCTTTTTTACTTTTGTGTTGTGTACTATAATACTGGGGATATAACCTACCTCCAGTACCTCATTATACCCCCACTTCTATTTGGAAACTACTAGAATTCGGGGAGGTGTACCTAAGGTACAATTGAAATCACCAGTATGGGATCCTATCTGTGGGATAGGGTGGAGAGACATTACAAACTTTTTCCCCTTTTCTAATTTAGTATCCACTGAAATAATTTATTTATCTTAATATATACAAATTATTTAGTGATGGTTAAATTAATATAATATATATTCTATTTTATAGCCTTCTATTATAGAGAAAAAGATTCAAAAATAACCATTATTCACAAGCTATATAACACTCAACCAAATACATAATAAAATTTTGTTTTTAAAATAAAACATTATGTAAAAAAAAATAATTTAATTAAGTAAATCTATGCATAAAAATGCTTTATATATTAAAAAAATTACATTAATTTGGAAATATTATACATTTTTAAACACTACCGTCATACCAATTCAAATCCAATTTTTTATTACAATTTAAACTTCCCATTAAAACCTTTGTGACATTATAAAACATTCATATCAAGTTTAAATTCATATTCTTTACACTAACATTTCAAAAAATCTATTAGAAATCCATCATTACACCCTAGATGATATAAAATCATTTATTTGATAAAAAATCATTTAAAATTATAATTTTAGGATTTCTAAACACTAATATTGAAATCTAATTTTATAGATATTTATAAATAGGAGATAATATTTACACACCCACTACTCAAAAAAACAATAAATCAATCACTACATGCATCTGAAATTGATAAGTAAACATTCCAAGAAATATTTAAAAGTATATTAATCAAAATTAAATTGAATACAAGACTTTAAAAAACTCTTAAAATGAGGATACTTCCTATTAAAACGATGTTTAAAACCCCAAGTTAATTTATAAACATCTTATAAGAATCATATAAAATAATATGGAGTCACTAGAAGAAAAAATACCAAAAAAACACTTGGAATTTCCTAGATAGACCTATAAAATTATGATGCATAGTTTATAGCCTACTCTCCCCAATCACGAATCCTTAGAAATCCGATTAAAGTTAACCTCAAACTTATGTAAAACTTCCCAAAATTCCATAGAAACTCAATCCTTATCACAAAATGTGTTGACTATTCATCCACTAATCAATTACCTCTTGAGTTATGATAGTTCTATCTCTTATCTAACTATATTATCTAATAATATTGTACAAAACCATATTTTGAGACTAATTATAAAAAACTTCCATCATCATAATATTTCCTACTTTAGAGCACCATATCCTCATGGTTTTTTTTCTTATGACTTAAGCCATGAATCTCCTAGAAAATCCTTGTGATAGATGATGTACCCACAATAACCAAAAAGAAATCCCAAAATACCCATCTTAGTATGAAAAGTGAATGAATTTCACCATTCCATTTCTATAACACTCAAAAAATAGGCTAACAATCCTCTACTACATCTAAGTTGTATTTATCTTGTACCTATATCAAAATACATAAGGGATACACTCACACACATAGTGGGTGAGTATGTTGGGTGTGAACAAAAATATCTAATAGGTATCCTCCCTATGCCTATTTTACAACCATGAAAAATTATTTTATGCTATACAATTTAATATAAAACAAAGAAAGTATCATTTTTTCAGTTTTAAAAAATAAATCATGAAACATAGTAATTTCACAAAATATCAAATATTTTATAAGTAAACTAGTGATTTTTTAAAAAATAAATTCATTTAGATACATATAAATATATTATATAAAAAATAAAATAATTAAATTTAAACATTAAATTAGAAGTATACAAGATTTTCATATTAAAAAACATCTTTCATCTATATCGAAGTTAATCACACATTGATAAACATCTCAAAAAATTTAATGAAATCAAAATTAAAAGATAATGGATATTTTATAGAGTAATGTTTCCAACGCTTTCACTGGGGGACACATCTATCTCTTTCGGAGGACGCACAACTGTTGCCCCTCGTTCCCACTTTCCAAAGGTGGGAGACATCCGTCGCTTATTCAAGGATGTTTACTCCTTGATCAAAACAAGATGATGGGATGTCGGTTTTTCATTACATGGATTCCTCAACGAAACTCATTTCCTAGTCCAGGTCTCCCTTATATACTTAATATGTTGTTCATGAAACTCTTCCCAGTGCCATGTCTTCATGGACACTGGTTAATTACGCTGCTTCTGTCATGACATTCCAAGGGGTCTAGTCAGGGCGGCAACCTTCAGTTGGGGGAGTAGTCACGTTGGACATCGCTGGCATGTCTGGACGCTGGAACACTAATGTGTCTTGACTTCTTCCCCTTATGATAGGGCTTCTCAAGGGCACGGAAGCCTGAGGCATGCCATGTCAAATACGTGGAATTTTATTCCATAGGCATGTCTATGAGGTTTTTCTCAGCTTCCCATGATTAACATAGGGTATTCCATGAGTTTAACATCTAGAAAAGACGGATCAGACTAATCCAAACACTAAAAGGAGTGAATCAGATGAATGCAACCCTTAGAGGGAACACAGATGATGGGGATAATGTGTGGTTAGTAGCCCGTTTGCTACTAGGAGCAGCGAGAAAGTGGGTGACATGATCTCATCGGGATGTAGAGGCTCGGGTAAGAATCAGGATCGTTATGGATGGTTGAGTGAAGTGAATGGGTAATGTGATGGAAAAGATGTGAGAGATATCATTATGTTGGGCTTGAGCCTTGAAGAGACTTCCTATATATCCCCATGATAGGTAATCAAAGTCCACATAGTTCGGTTGGGTGATGAGATACCTAAGGAAGCGAACTATAAAAATGGACACATGGATGGGATATAGAGGAAATAAAACCTCTAGGTTGGGCATGACCTTCCCGAAACACATAGGCTCGAGGGAAAGACCAGGGTGAGATGTGAGTGATAGGATTGAACCTTAGGGAGTCTTCTTACGTATCACCATAGTAGGGAATCAAAGTCCACATATTTCATTATGGGGCATGGAATTTGGGTGTGCATAGAGGACAATGACCCAAATGCATGCTGGGGGTTACATGTAGTTAACAACCTAGGGTTGGTTTGACACTCAAGTGGCAGGCCAGAGATGTAGATCCCAATAGTGGGACACCAATGTTTAGCAGTTTTTGTGGTTCAACCTCAGGGAGGATTCCTACGTACCATGTATAGGAGATAAGGATCAAACCAACGTAGTTCATCTTACAACAGCTTACCATCGTGTGGGGATGACAACGACTAACTTCTGGATGGGGTAAAACAACCTACTGCTGGATGGGGAATACAAAATCTTACCATTGATTGGGGAACACAATGGATTACCATTGAGTGGGGAACACAAAGTCTTAAAATCAAGTGGGGTACATGATGGCTTACCATTTATTGGGGAACACAACGACTTACTGCCGATTGGGGTTGGACCTCAGGGAGGATTCCTAAGTACCTTGTCTGGGAGACAAGGATCAAAGCCCATGTAGTTCGAATGGGTAAAGTTTAATGTCTTGCTGGATGAAAATGGGGTATTTAGTTTAGCATCATGAAGGATGAGGGCCGACCAATGTGAAGTGGTCAGGACCGATGGGTGTTGGGCTTGAACCTTAGGGAGGCTTCCTACGTACCTTTCCTAGGAAAGGATTAAAGTCCACATAGTTCAGTATGGTGGATACAATTTAACGTCATGTAGGATGATGATGAATCAACATGAATGGGTCTGGATAATTAGGTGTCAGGATTGAACCTCTTAGAGGTTTCCTACATACCTTGCCTTGGAAAGGATCAAAGTCCCCGTAGTTCAGTATGATGGATTGGGTCTTATGATCTAGGGTGGCCTAGGAAGGATTCCATGGTCAATGCTTACTCTAATCCCATGTGAGTTATGCTAATTGTGAGAAACAAGAGGCATCAAAGATTTTATGATCACATCACGAAAGGTGCAGCTGCAAGAAGTGGAATGGGACTTACATGTGGTTAACAGCCTAAAGAGGAAACAGGGTCTTATGCATGGTTATTGGCCCAGGGAGATGGATATTGGGACTTAATCTATGATGGAGGACCAGTGGTGACAAAGCTCATAGAGGGATAGGATAACGAAGGTTCCCTATGCCCCTCGAACCTCTACTCTCTAGCACCGAAGAAGAAAAGAGAAGTAGGTGTGTTGTCTCCTATAAGAAAGGCCAGGGGCTTACACCAAGACAGTTTCCCTTCCCTACAGATAGGCCCCACTCTAGTAGATAGGATCACATTCCATGTGAGGAATATCTCACTCTTGTGGTGATGAGTGGGTGTAGATAATGTCCAAGATGGGGCACCCCATGTATGATGCATGGGGTGAGGCCACAATTTAACTTCATGTGCTGGGGACAATGGTGCTTGAATTTTTAACATCCTGCATCTCATATGATGCAGGTTCAATCCACACCCCTAGGACTTACGTAACTGGATTGTTTTAACCCTTGGTGATGGGAAGGCACTGGAAATCCCATAGCGAGCGGGTGTCGGGGAGTGATTCACTGAGTGGACCATGTTAGCATGGCTATACGAAGAAGCAACAACCATTAGCATGCCTATGTGATGAAGTGGAAGGCTAAGAAAAACCATGTAAATCAACATGCAAGGGACCTTGAAATCACTTCATACAAACTTGGAGGGTCGTACGGGAAAAATGTGCATGACATAGGTGTGTTGCGCATAAGAGGGGCTTCGACATGGTGCCTTAGGGTAAGGATGGAACATGGAGTGCAAAGGAGGATTGTTCATAAAAGAGGGGGTTTACGCACATTAGGCATGCAACAGGGAGTTGGTGCTCAAAAAGAGTTGGGGTTCATGGATATAGTATGGGGGTGCACAATTGGTGAAGGTTTTTCATGCAAGCGGCCTAGATTTACGCGCAAGTAAACGAACTTTCATGCAACTGACCGAACAATAAAGGAACTAGGCAAGGGTCAAAACCTAGGGGTTTTGTGTGAAGGTGGACCCTTTGGTGACCTATCGAAGAAAATATTGTACCTAAAATACATCTTTTGTGTGTGGAATATGTGTATTGTGTGCAGGGGAGACAATTCGAATTCTTTATCCTAAAAGTGAGGGGGGTATCCTTATATTTATAAGCAATATGAATCTACAGGGGGCACATAGAATTCAGCCTGCATGGAAAATATGATGCATTAGTTATCTGCATGGAACTTTACACATGGCGCACAAAACAATCTGGGGCATAAAAACTTTCACACTGTTTTGGAGGCTTTACATGCACTCCTCTAATTTTCCATGCGGCCTTTCATCCTGTACCATAACAGTTTTCTTGGTCGAAATCTGCCTTTGGTTTTCCCCAAATTTTGGTTTGAGGCCTTCAGTAGATTTTGTCGTCTATAAATTCCTTCCCCTCAGAATCAGATCTATGTGGGGGAGAGGAGGTTGGATTCCGAGGGAAACACTGAGACACCTGGTCCCGATGGGGGTAATGCGTGGAAAATAGCAACTTTTGCACTCAATCATTTTTCACACGCGCGGAAAACCCCATTCACACCTATAAAAACCCTTGAGGGGTCCCATGGCCAATACATATTTCTCGCATGATATGATTAGGTTCTCTCATGTGCGTAAAGTCTTACATACCTTTGCATCAAATCCGACCTTCGTTGCGTGGAATTCCCTGACATTGGTCGTAATTTTACATGCAACATTAGTTTTCTTCACCGCTACCTTGGATTTTCGTGTCTTCTTCTGCTTTTTTTCATGTAATATACCTATATTTTCATAGGGGATCATGGTTTTTTCCAAACTTTACCAAAAAATTGATGGATTTGGGTCAAGGTGATGCTGGGAGAGAAGCTTTGTATGCCGCTCGGAGGGCCGAGATGGTTGCAAACCCTGAGGTCTATAGTGCCAAGAAAGTTTTATCTGACAACCAAACTCTCTTCGACATGCTGACCCAATCCCAGAAGGATTATGTGCTATCTGACAACCTACAGATATGGGAATTCAGTATTTTAGAGGAGGTACCAATTCCAGGATTTGAAGTCGATACACCACAGTCATGGGTGACCCATGAGGATGAGCTTACCTAATATAAAATAAAAAAATGGCTCTCCTTCTAGAGAAACTAGGAATATGGATGTCTATGTCCTGAATCCAAGGACCATAACCATCTTAAGAAGTGATTCGGTCTTTGAGGATTCTCCAACACATTACACAAGTACCTTCCGATAGAGCATCACCAATGAGTCCATGGGTTGGATTAAGGACTAGGTCCTGAGGTTTGGAGGCAATTTAACAAGTGAGTGGGTATGGGCATGTTGGGTACACCAATCATGCGATCAGTTTGGGGTAGAACAACGGAACATCGGGCTATTCAAGGTGGTGTAAACGTCATAGTTCCATTTCAACTATCATCAGTAACTCAGACCGAAGCTGTTTATCTAGTGGTACCCTGATACCAACACCTTCCATCTCCATCATGGGGAGGTTGGTATGAGACTTTGTGATGTTCACTACATTAGGTTAATCCCTTTGGAAGAGCATCAGTACAATGAGTTTCATCCCACAAAGAATATATGGGGGGACAAGTCACAGACTCACATCCTAATATGGAATTTATTAGAGCTAGACAAGGACCGGATGATGGTAAAAGAATTCATGAAACACATCACATATTCTAAGTGGTTCAACCTATTTATGCATAAATACACCAATATAAAGATGCTGGGGCAAGGGAAGCAATGTCCGACCGCGACGCCGAGGAGTAAGAGCGGATCATATTAGAGGATCCTAGAGGTGGGGGAATATCAATCATGGGGCTTTAGTGTGGATTAAATCTGAGACACGAATGTCCAGTATACCATATTTCTTGAAAATTTATTGATTGGGTAGGTATTTCCAGTAAAGGACACAAGGATGGGAGTCTTCCCAACAACATTTATGATGGTCAACATCATGGAATCCAATCAGAGGTTTAACATAGGGGTACCTGTGTTGGCCTGAATGTACACCATTTTGAGGAATATTTTTAGAGGGTTCTCATTGAGGTAGATATGTGGACCTTTACAAATCCTTCATGGTTGGATTGAGGCTCACTATGATGGGTACACTTTCCCAAATGCTGTTCTTCCCCCAGGTAACAACCTATGACTTTCCTTGTTGAACATTGTTGAGGTCATGATTCTGACACTCAATGAAGAGGGGATAAGGATCATGATCGAAAATCACACCAATTTTAATTTTATTCCATTACCCACCCTGAACGGACAAATGATATATGATGGGATAGGCTCACTAGGGAAAAGAGAATACTTTCAGAGCATTTGAGGTGGGGTGCTTGTGGCCCGGGTTGATGGAAAGATTCTATGAGAACCCTATGTGCCATCAAGGTTTGCCAGATAGTTTTGATTCCTCCAGTGGATGCTGAAGAAAGTTTATACAAATGTATGGGAGGAGAAACATCCTTTCGTTCTTCTTCAAATGTGGTTGATGTTTACAACTTATGGCTATGGTGAGGTAATTACCTTTCCCCTCACTGGAGTTGATGTGGCCTCTCAAAAAAATATGCAGAACATTGGGTTATGGTTTATCCTATAGGGATCCTGAGGAAGCGAGTCTAGTATCTCAAGGTGGCCAGTGTGGAACCTGGGCGGTGAGAGAGCAGAAAAATCTCCATTGGGGTGGAAAGGCTGGAAACAAGTTGGCCAGATGGGTTAGTACAAGCCTGGACTTCAGCAACAGGAATGTCACACGGTGGGGCTGTGACCTCATCGTCTGGTGGGATAGGGGCTTGTGAACAACCTCACGAAGTGGTCAGGGAGCTTACTGGGAAGTAGATAAGGTATCAACTTCAACCTTCTGAGGACACAATCTTCCCAGTGCTGTGGTCAGCCTGGTTGACCCTGCAACTGTCGATGAGTACCAAAGCCCTTTGACAAAATGGTACGAGATGAGATCTAGTTTCCAGAAATAGGACTCATTAGGATTGATGATAGGGTGAACATTCATCATCAACACACATATTTTATGGTTATGGACACATATGCGTGCCAGTGGGGTCAACGTGAGGAAACACCACTCTTAGTGAAGGTAATGGTCAGCCATGAGCATGATCTAGAAAGAATATCATATAAATATGATGACGACGATGATGAGATAAAGGGAATAGAGTCAGAAGAAGAAGAGGAAGAAGAATAGTAATAATAAACAGGGGAAGTTTAAGAGGATATTGGAGGTGGAGGGTCTCAGGGGATATCCCGCTAAGGGATCCCTTGAGAGAGCGGCGATATTGCTGGCTCTAACATGGAAATAACTAAGGAACTCGATGTATGCCTAAATTCTTATCCTATATTTTCCCTTTTCATTATTCATAATCACTAATCGGACTTTCACCTAGTTCAGAATCATATCGGTGCTGGTGGTTAAGAAGCTCCCCAAGAAGGGGGAAAAGATGCACCGATAGAACAAGGTGGGGAGATGACACCCATTATTGAATTGAAAAGTACTGAAGGATATTCTACAGTGATAGATTGTGTAGTGATTGAAACTTCGGAGGCTGGTGCGCTGAGATCTTGTAATTTTCATTACTCAGACGCTAGTATATATCATTAGAGATCTCAGCTAATCAGGGAATTCATTGTTTCTGAAGTAATCATGATATTGGAGGATCGACAAGCCAAGAAATCTAGACCATCTGTAGAGGATCCGATGTCGACCAAACTAATCCAATCAGATCCCGCTTCTCAAACCAGGCCGATCCTGAAACTTAGCGAGCAAAGGTTTGTGAACACCAATGATGTTATTTTCAGGGTAGGGTCTGAAGTTGGCAGGGGAAAAATTTATGAAACATAGATGAGCGAGAAAGGTCACCCACATATTGAAGAGCCTAACCAATTGGGAGAAATGCAAGAGGGAGAAACTACTGCTGATCTTCTACCTGCTTTCCTTGAATATTAGCCTGTAGAACATGAGGATATGGATGATTCAAATCCTGAGGTAGCTAAGGAAATCCATATGATGCGGCATAAGGGGTGGAAGTGTATTGGGTTCTTCCTGAAACATCCAATAGATGAATGGGTGCCCCGAATAGGATCACCGCACACCTAGTTGCACCTTCTATGTGACGCAGGGGAGGATGCTCATCACCTCCACATGATGATCTGGGATTACATGGATGAAAAGGTGAAATAGAGCAACCAACATCTCTCCATAGATCAATGCCAAAATAGATCTGTGAGCATAACTAAATTCCTTGATGCTTAGCGAGAAGTTTAGCACCTTGAAGAACATGCAAATGAGCAAGCCATATTTATTGGAGACCAAACCAGATTATCAAGCAGTTGAAGGCCCAATTGACCGAATCCCAAGAGTAAGAAACACAAGTAAACCGTCAAATGGATTGGTTTCAAGCTGAGTAGGAGCCAATGCAGATCAACACTAATGAGATCTTCTCCACGGCTACCAATTAAGTGAGGGAGATCAAGGATTTGGAAGCAATCCTAGAGGCTACAAACCAGAGGGTGTTATCACTGGAGCAATCCATCAAAGGGTCTGATCCATAAGGGAAATGTTTGGGACAAACCTATAAAAATTTCTCCCTATGTTTTCTTATCTTGAACTACATGCATAGACTTATCCTCTTCTTTCACTACTAGAAATTTAAGCTATAGCCACAGACCTATAGCCATGGTTTTATAAGTCCGTGGCTATAGCTTGGTTATACCCATGGTTCAATTTTCATCCAGGGATACACATTTGAATTTTGTTTTTTTTCCGATTTCTGTCAGGCTCCTCCTTCCCTGATTTGAAACCCTCATCATGAAACCCTGATCCCCCCGACGACCTCTCCTCTCGATGACCTCTCCTCCTTCCCTGATTTGAAACCCTCACCTCACCATCTTCGGTTCCTCCACTCCCAACGACCTCTCCTCCTTCCCCGATTTGAAACCCTCATCTCACCAGCTTCGGTTCCTCCACTCCCGCATCGCAGTTACTTCATCCACAACGACAGATTCTCTAATCATGGCTCGGATTCTCCATTCTGGGTTGCTCCATCCCTCGCGCGGTACTCCCCTCCTCCATACCCTTATTTGGGTGTTCCTCATCCCATGCCCGAAACTAACATCATGTTAATCAGATTGGGGCCGGTGGCGCAGGTGAATAGCTCATCGACACCTCAGCCCGTGGGGTTGGATGGAAGTGCTGAGGCGGGCTGGTGGGATCCCTCCTTGGGATCCCGTAGAATGGGATCCCGTCTAAGATGGACCAGACATCCCTCACCTCATTGGCATAGGGGAGGGAGTCATTGAAGCGTTACAGGGAGAGGCTCCCAAAATTATTATACATTGGAGTGGGGAGAAATGGCTCCCTACATGACCCTCGAGGGTGGCGATGGTGACGAGGCACAAAAGCCTCTTAGTCTTGTCAGGCTATATCCCATGTTGGGATGATCCCCTCCTCCTAGTATCATCGAATGATGTCATTAATCACCCTTATCTGAATGATTTTAAAAGGGGAGATGGGTCACGGGATCCGAAAAACCATGGGCATGGAGGCTACCATGGGAGAGATGATACTAAGTGGTATTTCTATGTTGATGTTGCCCCCACCCCTGCGTTGGTTGGTGGGTAGTGATTGGTTTCCTTTCATGATATCTTGGGTCCTTAAAAGTAGGTAGATTTAACCATTTGTGACGAAAGAAGGAAAGCGGTGTACAATGCCCCAACTCCATCCCATATTACATGGTTGGTAAGAAGGATCCACACAAAAAACATTGCATATTAGGATTTACAACATTCAACTGACCCAATTTCTGATGAGTTTCATGCTATCCCCACTATTTTCTTGGCCGGACCTAGCACCAAATACATGGATCTGGTGACACATCATTCCACTGATGTCTCGAGTGCGACTAATCTCCAAATTGTGGAGAATAATTTCACTCTGGGTTCAAAATTTCTATTTCTGATAATTTCCCTGGGGCGTACATCCATCTCTTTTGGAGGGAATGAAGTTGTTTCCATGCATTACCACTTTCCAAAGGCGGGCGACATCCGTCTCTTATTCAGAGAAGTTTGCTTCTTGATTGAAGCTAGAAAATGGGATGTCAGTTCCTACTTCCATGGATTCATCCTCAAAACTCGTTTCATAGTCTGGGTCTCCATCATATACTTAAGACTTTGATCGTGAAACTCTTACAGTGCCATGTCTTCATGGACACCGGTTAATTATGATGCTTCTATCAGGACAATCCAAGGGGTCTATTTAGGGAGTAACCTTCAGTTGGAGGAGTATTCATGTTGGACATCAATGGTGTGTCTGGACACTGGAACACTTATGCATTTGGGTTTCTTCCCCTTATCATAGTGCTTCTCAAGGTCATATAGGCCCGAGTAATCTCACGTCAAATGCGGGAAATTTTATACCATAGGCATGACTTTGAGGTTTTCCTCACCTTCCCATGTTTAACACTGGGTATGCCCTGAGTTTAATGTATAGAGGAGATGGATCATACTGATCCAAACAATGACAGGAGTACATCATAGGGGTGAAACCCCTAGAGGGAACACTGATATTGGGGCTAATGTGTGGTTATTCGACCGATTGCTACTAGGAGCAGTGAGAAAGTGGGTGACATTATCTCACCAGGATGTGGTGGCCCAGTTAAGAATCAGGATGGATATGGATGGTTGAGTGAAGTGAATGGGGAATGTGATGGGACCGATGTGAGAGTGATAGTGATGTTGGGATTGAACCTCAAAGAGACTTCCTACATATCCGCATGGTAGTAAATCAAATTCCACGTAGTTCGATGGGGATATGGGATACCTAAGGTGGTGGCCCGTGAAAATGGTCTCATAGATGGGATTCAAAGGAAGTAAAACCTCCAAGTTGTCACATGACCTTCCCAATACACATAGTATTAAGGGAAAGACTAGGATGAGACATGAGTGTTGGGATTGAACCTCATGGAGGCTTCCTACGTATCCCCATTAAAGGGAATCAATTTCCATATAGTTCAAGATGGGGCATGAAATTGGGGTGTACACAGAGGACAATGACACAAAGGCAAGCTGGGGGTTATGCGTGGTTAGTATCCTAGGGTTGGTCTAACACACAAGGGGAAGACTAGAGATGTGGGTCCCAATAAGGGGAAACCAAAGTTTACCAGTGTTTTGGGTTGAATGTTAGGCAGGCTTCCTACAAACCGTGTCTAGGATACATGGATCGAACCCATGTAGTTCATCTTACAATGGCTTACCATCATGTGGGGATGACAATGAATTACCACTGGATGGATTACAATGGCCTACGGCTGGATGGGGAACACAACAGCTTACCATCTACTGGGGAACACAAAGGCTTACTGTCAAGTGGGGAACACAACGACCTACCATTTAGTGGGGAAAAAGATGACTTACCATTGATTGGGGAACACAATGACTTACCGTTGAGTGGGAACACAACAACATACCATCGGTTGGGGAACACAATAGATTGCCTTCAATTGGGTAACACAACGGATTACTGTCGATTGAGTTTGGACATCAGGGACACTTCCTATGTACCTTGTCTGGGAGACAAGGATCAAAGACAACATAGTATGAATGGGTACTGTATAACGTATTATGGGATGAATAGGGGGCATAAAATTTAGCATCATGCAGGTTGATTGCAGGCCGATGTGAAGTGGTTAGGCCCGATGGGTGTTGGGATTGAACCTCAAGGAGGCTTCCTACATACCTTTCATTGGAAATGATGAAAGTGCACATTTTTTGGTATGGTGGATATAGTTTAATGTAATGAAGGACAAAGGTGAACCGATGTGAAGGGGTCGGGACAAGTATGTGTCGAGCTTAAACCTCAGGGAGGCTTCCTATGTAGCTTTCCTTGATAACGATCAAAGTCCACGTCGTTCGGTATGGTGGATTAGGGATTACTCTTTAGGGCAGCCCATGAAGGATTCCATCATCAATTCTTACTATAATCCCATGTGATTCATGCTCGATCTGAGAAACAAGAGGTAGCAAAGAACTAAAAATCACATCACGATAGGTGAATCAATGAAAAGTGGAATGGGGCTTACACAAGGTTAGTGGCCCAAAGAGGAAATAGGGGCTTACACATGGTTAGTGGCCCATAGAGATGGAGATTGGGATATACTCTAGGATGGAGACCCGATAGCGACAATGCTCAGAGGGAGAGGGATGGGATAACAAAGTTTCCCATTTCCCCTCTCACATCTAGTCTCTGGAACCAAATAATAAAGGAGGAGTAGGTGTGATACCTTCTAAAAGAAAGGATAGGGGCTTACACCATGACATTTTCCCTTCCTCATGGACATGCACTGCTCCAACAGAGAGAATCTAATTCCATGTGATGAAGTTATCACTCCTGTAGAGATGAGCGGGCATAGATAATGTCTGAGATGGGGAACCCTATGTATGATGCATGATGAGAGGCTACAATTTACCATCATGTGCTAGGGATGATGGTGCTAGACAATTTAACATCCTACAGCTTGGACGAGGCAGGTTCACTCCGTAACCGTAGGACTTACATAACTGGAATTCTTTAACCCTTGGTGAAGGGAAGGCATCAAAAATGCTGTAGTGAGGGGGGTGTTGGGGAGTGATTCACTGATGGTCCCAAATTAGTGTGTATATGTGAAGAAGAAATAGCCATTAACATGCATATGCAAAGAAGAATAAGGCTAAGTAATGCAATGTAAAGCATCTCCCAAGGGACCTTGAAATCACTTCGTACAAACCTGGAGGGTCATATGGGAGAAAGGTGTGCGACACAGTGTGTTGCGCATAAGAGGGGCTCAAACATGGTGACATAGGGTAAATAATACACAAGGAGCACACAAGGAGGTTTGCGTGCAAAAGAGGGGGTTTGTGTGCAATAGGCGCACAAAAGGGAGTTAGTGCACGCAAAAATCTGGGGTGCGCAGATAAAGGAGGTGGGCATGCAATAAGAGATGGTTTTGCATGAAAGAGGATGATGTTTGCATGCAAGTAAACAAACTTTCAAACAATGGGACAAACAATACAGGAACTAGGAAAGGGTCAAACCATAGGGGTTTTGCACGAAGGCGGACCCCCGGGAGACCTTTCATGGAAAATCCAATACCCAAAGGCAATCTTTTGTCCACAGAATAGGTGTATTTCTAACAGAGGAGATGGTTCGAATTCTTCATCCCAGAAGAAAGGTGGGTGTCCTTATATTTATAGGCAATCAAGATCCGCAAGGGGTGCATAAAATTCAACATGAATGAAAAACCTGACACATCAGTTGGCCATGTAGAACCTTCCACGTGGTGTGAAAAAAACTCCGGGACATGGAAACTTACGCGACGTTGGGGAGACATTAGGCACACTCATCTGATTTTCTGCAGGGCCTTTCGTTATGTCTCAGTCTAGTTCACTGTAGTACCCCCAGTTTCTAGTATGTAACCCTTTTCTTTATGCTTTTAGTGGTTTTAAAGTTATGGGTGATGAATGGGAGAGTCAGAAGAACTTGGTATGATGATTTGAGTCCAAGGAGAAGTCGCACGGGCGGCACACGGTTTGTCTAAACCGTGTGGCCAAGCCGTGCACAATGGGTCTTTGAGGTAATAGCTTCTGCATGGTCGGTGCACGGTTTGTCTAATCGTGTGGCCAAACCATGCGAGAAGGGCGATCGAGGCAGTAGCTAATGCACAGTTAGCGCACAATTTGTCAAACCATGAGAACTAACCATGTGGCCACTTAAACGAGATCCTATAAAGGTGGATATCACACATTTTTGCTTCTATGTATCTTGTTTTTTCCCCTAAGTGGCCCTAACTCGGGATTTTGGTTCTCCCAAGGTCAAGGAGGGTTCTCCTATCTTTCCAAAGGCGATCCAAAGGTTTCTCTAAGCGAATCGATGCCAGATTCTTGAGGTATGCAATCACTCATGTTTGGTTTCTGAGATCTTCTTAGATATACTTCTCATCTCCTCTCGATTTCTTAGATATACGCCCGTTAGGGGTAGATCTAAGTGTGTGGATACCAAATATGATGAGATTTCATCTTGGTTGTGTTAGGAGAAGAGATCTAAGGCGAGTTCTTGAAGAATAAACCCGGTCTTATTATGCATTCTCTGTTTGTTAGGGTTTTCGTCAAACCTTTGAGGTAAGAGGCTTCACTCTCAACTCCTCTTGTTAGAATTGGTTTGATTAGTTTCAAATTGGGTTATTGAATGAAATTGATTGTTCAAATCATGGATTAAATCTTCTTTAGTGATAATTTATGGTTTGATGAAAGATGGGTTTTCAATAAAAAGGGGTGTTTTATTGAAATGGTTTGGTATTGAAATGGCTTGATGAAATTGTTTCATTATTTGATTTTCAATAAACGTATGGTTTTATTGAAATGGTTTGAATTGGTCGAACACACTTGGTTTTGATGGAAATAGTTTTCAATAAAAGGTGTTTTATTGAAAGGATGGTTTTGGCATGGTTGTTGTGAATGTGTGGTGTGTGTTCATGTTGCATATATGAGTCTTGGTTGAAATAGGACCTTGTGCTCAGTGCCAAATGTTTAATGGAACATGGGAATTTTAAGTATGAGGCTTGGTTGAAATATGACCTTGTGCTCGGTGCCAAAGGTTTAATGACACATGGGAAAAAAATTACCTTGTGACAACTTGGTAGATCGACGAGTAACCACTCATGAGTATGGAACTGTCATAAAAAAGCATACATGTTTGATTTCATGGGTTTGTGAAATGGTTGGATATGCCAAAAAAGGTTTTTGTGAAATGTTTCTAAAGCTGGATTGATTATTTTTCTGAAAAAATAACTTGTTGGAAAACTGGTTTCAATTGCTCTGGGATTCTTTTGGTTACGAATGGTTTTGGAAACTTTTTTATATTTAGTTATAAACTGCTTTTGAGAAAATGTTTTATATAAACTATTTTTATATAATTGTTGTTAAAGCATCTGTCCTAGTGGCATGAGTAGGGAAGTCATTGGGGGAAAACCTACTGAGTTTTATACTCACCCCTCATTTGGAACTTTGGTGCTTTTTCAGATGTCATATTCCGAGACACCGGTAAAGGTAAGGAATCTCATTATGAGTGGTTCGTGGTGACGCTTGGGAGATGTGGTGGTGCTTGGAGCATGGAGCTCAGTGTAGAGTCGTGGAGTGTGTATGGGTCTATTTTGGTCTTTTGTTAGTCTTCTTCTTTGTACTCTGATATTATGTTGGTTGTATTGGTTTGTGGAACAATGTAGTTCTCTTTTTGTAATGCATGAGTTGGTTGTTTCATTAACATGCATCATATAGTGGTTGTTAGTGATGTTTTGGTTGGTTTATTTCTCAAAGGGTAAATCATCCCCCACTCGTATTGAAACCATTCATCGTTTATTGTCAGCCTTTGGCACCTTAAGGATGTCTCTTGAGGCCTAGTAATGACTTGTTGTACTCTCAATACAATGAGAACTGGCAGGTCATTACAAATGGTATCCGCTTATTCGGTCCTTGCCTAACAAGTAGTCATCGATGTTCTTGGTCTTGGAGTTGAAATTCATTCTTGTTTATTACTTGGTTCAAAATCTTAGACACGAGTAGGATTGTCGGAAGTTGAAATGTATTGCATAAAAGGATGTAGGTAACCCATTTATGCTGAACTTCAAGTTACCAGGGTGTTGGGTACATAAGTGTTTTAGATACACTTCTAGAATGTTGGAAATCTCATTGTCATGGGTTCAACCAATTATATGAGCATGACATAAATTATAGATTAATTACTTCCCACTGGGATCACATATGTCATTGTGAGGAATGCGTAAGGATTTTGAGCAAGGTGCGAATTTCTGAAAAATGCAGAAATTGTTTTCATGTAAAAGATTTTGAAAATAGGGTATTTGGTGTATTTTGAAAACAGGTTGATTTTTAAAAGGCACGAGGAATGTTTTCAAAAAATTTTGAACATGGGAAAAGGTTGTTTTGAGAAAAATTTTGTGATATATGATGTGATAGAATTTGAATGCTAAGCCATCAGTTTCTAGAGAGTGATATTGATGGAGTTTGTTATTGGTTTAGAAAATGGCACCTGGTAGGCGTCGTCGGAACCAACCCAAAGAAGCTGCGAAGAATGTGGTTGCACTTGATCCACGGGTGAACCAAGAGATAGTTCAGAGTATTGTCCAAGATTTTAAAGCTGTGGATATGGGGAACCAGAGGAATGAACCAAGGCATTTGGATCATACTATCTAGTTCATGAAGCAGAATCCACCGAACTTCCGGGGTGATGCTGAACCCGAAAGGGTGGAGGTGTGGCTGAGTAGGATGAATCGTATCTTCAATTTCATCGGCACAACAGAAGAACTAAATATAATGTTTGCAAAGTATAGCCTGGAGGATCTTGGAAGACAGTGGTGGGAGCTAGTGGTTTAGGCTAAGGTGGATCAAGGCCTGGGTTGGGAGGAATTTGAGGAATTGTTTAATAAAAAATTATATCCTCACACGTTTAAGATCCATAGTATGGCAGAAATTTTTCAACATGAAGTAGGAGAATATCTCTATCATGGAGTATGCGGCTAAATTCATGAATTTAGTGCGCTTTACACCGGAAGTTGCTGCAAGTACATCGCTGAAGGCACGCATCTTTGAATCAGGGTTGCAACAGGAGATTCAATCGAAGATAGATGTGCTCTATATTATGGATTATACGGAGATGGTAAACAGAGAAACAATAGCTGAATGAGACATCTCAGGAGTTATGGGAGGAGGAAGTATGATGATACCCATAGGAATGGGTGGGAACTCTAATACTAGGAACAAGAGGAAGAGGGACACCTACTTCCAAGGTGGGAGTGCAAATCAGAATCAGACGGCTAGATCAGTGAATCTTCCTCCATGACCCATGATGAAAGCCAGGTGTTTTCAATGTGTCTCGATTGATCACATGAAATGAGAATGTACAGAACCACTGAGAGCATGCCACAATTGCAACAAGATGGGGCATCTACAACGCTATTGTAGGAATGCTCCAAGGTCGGGTGCACGTGACACTTCTTAGGCATCGCAAGCATCGTATGATTCGACAATATGAGGACAGTAGAATCAATCTTGTTAGCATAACAAAGCTAGCCATGTTGATTCTTGAAATACCATGAATCCTAAACCAAGGCAATATCAACAGGGCAACAAAGAGAACAGTGCAACGATGAAGTAGTTGTATGGAGCTGAGAAGATGATGGTCGATGATCAGGCTGGACCATCTACGGTGAGATGTACGATTCTTTTGAATTATAACCTTGTGCAAGTGCTCTTCGATACTGGTGCATCACATTCCTTAATTGATTCTCATACTGTTGACTTGATATGTTTAAAACTGGAAATTATGCCTTCTATTTTGAAACTAAAAACTCCTCTTGGTGAAAGAGAATTTCAAGCCTTTGTGTGCAGAGCTTGTGCTTTAACTATTGATGAAACTGAGTTAAAATGGGACTTCTCGATGTTGTACATCGATGTATATGATGTAATCCTGGGTATGGATTGGTTGACAATGTTTAAGGCTCACATCAACTTTTATAGGAGAACAATTAGTTTCATGACTGAGGACGACATCAACCATATATTCAGAGGAGAGAGGATGGTAAAGATAAGTGCAAAGAGCTTGTTGGAACCAATGGTGGGAATGATCTCTTACCAATTGGAATAATTGACTATGGAATCAATTGTAGAGATTGAGGAAAATAGTTTTCCATCCTTTGTGGATCAATTTCCAGATGTCTTTCCCAATAACTTCTCAGGGTTACCACCTCTAAGGGAAGTGGAGTTTACGATTGATCTCCTTCCAGGGAATAGTCCTATTTCCCTTCCATCTTATCGGATGAAACCAACCGAGTTAAAATAATTGATAGTGTAGTTGGATGAGATAGAAAGCAAGGGTTTCATTCGACCAAGTACTTGTCCATGGGTAGCACCAGTGTTGTTTGTGAAGAAGGTAGATGAAACTCTTCGGTTGTGTGTTGATTATCGTAAGCTTAACCAAGTTACGATAAAGAATAGATATCCACTTCCACGCATTGATGATCTATTCGATCAATTAAGGGGAGATAAGTGGTTCTCCAAGGTTGAATTGCGATCAGGATATCACCAATTTCAAGTTAGGAAGGAGGATATTCGAAAGACAGCTTTCAGAAGCAGATATAGACACTACAAATATGTAGCCATGCCTTTCGGTCTAACGAATGCACCAGCAGTATTCATTGCTTTGATGAATCAGATATTTCAACTATATCTGGATTCTTTTGTTTTGGTGTTTTTCAACGATATCTTGGTGTATTCAAAGGAAAGGGATGGTCATTAGGTGCACCTGGAAACAGTGTTACAAATCTTGAGAGATCATCGTTTGTATGCCAAATTATCAAAGTATGATATTTGGATACAGGAAGTATGTTTCCTTGGACATTTAATTTCCGAGAAAGGCGTTTCTGTTGATCCTAAAAAGATAGAAGACATTATCTTTTGGCAACCACTGAATAATGTGTTTGAGATACACAATTTTATTGGTCTAACTGGTTACTACCGACACGTTGTGCGTGATTTCTCACGACTAGCTTCACCAATGAAAACTCTAACTAAGAAGAATTATCTCTTCTAATGGAAATAATAATGTCAAAAATCCTTTTAGGAACTCAAAGTTTGGCTTACATTGGCACCTATCTTGATTTTTACAGAATCAAGATAGGGGTATGTGGTGTATTGAGATGCTTCAGGATCAGGGTTGGGTTGTGTTCTCATGCAAGGAGACCATGTGGTTTCTTATGGCTCAAGGAAGTTGAGGGTGCATGAGAAACATTACCCAACACATGATTTGAAGTTGGTTGCAGTCGTCCATGCTTTTAAAACATGGATACATTATCTATTTGGTGAGAAATTTACTGTGTTTACGGATCAAAAAAGCTTTAAACACATTTTCTCACAGCGAGATTTGAATCTGAGGCAAATGAGGTGGATAGAGTATCTCTAGATGTTTGACTTTGACTTGATGTACACACCCAGAAAAGGGAATTAGGTGGCATATGCATTGAGTATAAAGTCATATGCTCAGTTACCGAGAGAAGCTTCAGATGAATGGCAGTTGATGTCGGTCTTAGCCGATATGCATGTATAATGTGAAGACCGAGGTAATGTTGCTGTTTTCTTTTCAGCTACACTTGTTCCTGATTTAGTAAAGATGATCAAAGAAGCAAAAACATATGATTCATAATTTCTAGTTGTATGTTCAAAACTAAATGGTGGGGAGACCATTGAGGGATGGAAACTTGATGGGGGTTCATTTTTGTGTTTCATATATCGGATGGTTGTACATATGGTTTTTCAGTAACAACTCCTTCCTGATTATCACCATTCAAGATGGGATGTACACCCAGGTACACAGAAGATGTATAAGGAGTTGAAGGCACAGTTTTGGTGGAGCGACATGAAAATAAAGGTGGTCGAGTTCGTCTCTCGGTGATTAACTTGTCAGTAGGTTAAAGTAGAGCATCATAGACTAGCTAGTACGTTACAATCATTACTTATATCAGTGTGGAAATGGGATCATATAGCAATGGATTTTGTTATAGGTCTTCCAAGAATGGTCCAGAAACACGATTCTATTTGGGTGATAGTGGACCGTCTAAACAAGTCAGCCCATTTCATCCCAATTCTTGAAACTCATAGGGTGGAAAATCTTTCAAAAATCTATATCCTAGAAGTGGTAATCAAGCATGGGGTACCAGTGTCTATCATCTCAGATAGAGATCCAAGGTTCACATCTTGTTTTTGGAAATCATTACAGCAAGCCCTTAGGACTCAGTTGACTATGATCAGAACATATCATCCCCAGATGGATGGACAATCTGAACGGACAATAAAAACATTGGAATACATGTTGTGGGATTGTGTAATGGATTTTGGTGGCTCATGGGAGGAGAATATACCCTTGGTGGAGTTCTCATACAATAACAACTATCAAGCCTTGATACGCATGGCTCAACTTGAAGCATTGTATGGGCATCCTTATTGTTCTCTACTATGCTGGGTGGAAACGGGTGAAACTTCACTAGTCAGGACAATCCATGTCCAAGAGACAACAGAGAAGATCTAGTTGATTATAAAGAGGATGGAGATGGCTCAAATTCATCAAAAATATTATACAGATCACCGTCAAAGACCTTTTTCTTTCTTTGTGGGTGATCATCTCTTCTTGAGGATCTCTCCAAGACTTGGACATCACCGTTTCGGGAAGTAGGACAAGTTATCTCCTCGATACACTAGCCCTTTTGAGATACTGGAACGAGTTGGAGAGGTAGAATATTTGTTGTCATTACCACCACCGTTTAGTTCGGTGCATAATATGTTCCATGTATCTAAATTGAAGAAGTATCAGCTTGATCCTGACCATGTGATCAGATGGGATCACGTTGACCTAGAGCCAGATGCTTCATTGATACATATCCCTGTACGGATTATGGATAGGAAAGAGAAAGTCTTGCATGGAAAAAGCATCGGTCTAGTGTGGGTTTTATGGAAACATGGTCAGATTTAGGAAGAGACTTGAGAACGTGAGAAGGAAATGAAAGAGTAGTGGCTGGAAATCCTTCAGTTGGCTAAAGGTTTTCTACTTTATGAGGACGGAAAGACCAATGGTGGGGAGAATGTAGTACCCCCGGTTTCGGGTATGTAACCCCTTTCTTGATGATTTTTGTAGTTTTAAAGTTATGGGTGACGAATGGGAGAGTAAGGAGAACTTGGTATGATGATTTGAGGCAAAGGGTAAGTCACATGGGCAGCGCATGGTTTGTCTAAACCGTGCGGGAAAACCGTGCGTAGTGGGTCTTGGAGGCATTAGCTTCTGCACGGTCAGTGCACAGTTTGTCTAACCGTGCGGTCAAAATGTTCAAGAAGGGCAGTCGAGGCAGTAGCTAATGCATGGTTAGCGCACGGTTTTTCAAACCGTGCGAAATAACCGCGCGACCACTTAAACGAGATCCTATAAAGGTGGATCTCACACGTTTTTGCCTCTATGTAGCTCATTTTTCCTCCTAAACATCCCTAAATCAGGATTTTGGTTCTCCCAAGGTCAAGGAGGGTTCTCCCATCATTCAGAAGGTGATACAAAGGCTTATCTTGGTGAATCGAAGCCGAATTCTTGAGGTATGTGATCGCTCGTGTTTGGTTTCTTAGATCTACTTAGATCTACTTCTCATATCCTCATGATTTCTTAGATCTATGCCCATTAGGGGTAGATATAAGTTTGTGGATTCCAAATATGATGAGATTTTGTCTTGGTTGTGTTAGGAGAAGAGATATAAGGTGGGTTCTTGAAGAATCAATGCTGTCTTCCTGTGCATTCTCCGTTTGTTAGGGTTTTCATCAAAACTTTTGAGGTAGGAGGCTTCACTCTTGACTCCTCTTATTAGAATTGATTATCTTAGTTTCAAATTGGGTTATTGAATGAAATTGACTGTGCAAATCATGGATTAAATCTTCTTTAGTGATGATTTATGGTTTGATGAAAGATGGGTTTTCAATAAAAAGGGGTGTTTTATTGAAATGGTTTGGTATTGAAATGGCTTGATGAAATTGGTTCATTCTTTGGTTTTCAATAAAAGTACAGTTTTATAGAAATGGTTTTAATTGGATGAACACACTTGGTTTTGATGGAAATGGTTTTCAATAAAAGGTGTTTTATTGAAAGGATGGTTTTTGCTTGGTTGTTGTGAATGTGTGGTGTGTGTTCATGTTTCATATACGAGGTTTGGTTGAAATATGACCTTGTTCTCAGTGCCAAACCTTTAATGGAAAATGGGACTTTTAAGTATGAGTCTTGGTTGAAATATGAACTTGTTCTTGGTGGAAAATGTGTAATGGCACATGTGAAAACAATTACCTTGTGATGACTTGGTAGATCGATGAGAAACTGCTCATGAGTATGGAACTGTCATAACGCAGCATGCATGGTTGATTTCACGGGTTTGTGAAATGGTTGGATACGCCAAAAAGGGATTTTGTGAAATGGTTCTAAAGATGGATTGGTTATTTTTTGGAAAAATAACTTGTTGGAAAATTGGTTTCAATTTCTCTTGGATGTTTTTGGTTACGAATGGTTTTGGAAACTTGTTTTATATTTAGTTATAAACTGCTTTTGAGAAAATGTTTTATATAAAATGTTTTTATATAATTTTTGCTAAATCTTCTATCCTAGTGGCATGAGTAAGGAATTCATTGGGGAAAACCTACTGAGTTTTATACTCACCCCTGCTTTGGTACTTTGGTTCTTTTGCAGATGTCGTATTCTGAGACACAGGTAATGGTAAGGCATCTCATTACTAGTGGTTCATGGTGACGCTTGGGAGATGTGGTGGTGCTTGGAGCATGGAGCTCGGTGTGGAGACATGGAGTGTGTCTTGGTCTGTTTTGGTCTTTTGTTAGTCTTCTGCTTGGTACTTTGATATTTTGTTGGTTGTATTGGTTTGTGGAACAATGTAGTTCTCTTTTGGTAATGCATGAGTTGGTTGTTTCATTAACATGCATCATATAGTGGTTATTAGTGATGTTTTGGTTGGTTTATTTCTCAAAGGGTAAATCATACCTCACTCGCATTGAAACCCTTATGCATTTATTGCCAGCCTTTGGCGCCTTGGGGATGTCGCTTAAGGCCTAATAATGACTCATTGTACTCTCAAGTCAATGAGAATTGGCGGGTCATTATATTCACTTTGTCGAAATATGCCTTTGGTTTTCCCCAAATTTCTGTTCGAGGCTTTCGGCAGATTTGATCGTCTACAGGTACACTATTCATTAATATCAAAATAGTAAATAAAAAATCCAATTCACTTTCAAAACATACATTATTAACTTAAAAATAACCTTTTCCTATATTATAATTTATATAATTATTTTATGATTTTACATAATTCTTACCTTTATAAGAAAATAAATTAAAGTTAAATAATATTAATAATTAATATCAATGAGATAACAAAAAATAATAATTATTCCAACCATTAATGAATCCATTTAATAGGAATTCTTCATGTGATCCAACTATCTAATACTTGGTTTTACCATTTTGGTTAGACCTGAAGGTAAACTCCCCTAAGAAGAAAAAAACCTAACTGAGGGCCACCAGATAGATTCTCATCATGTCTAGTGGAGTAATCATACCTAAATTTTGCACATAGCTTCCAAAGGATTCCAATGACATATAATGGAGTTTATATATCAATTCAATAAATTATTATAACATATAACACATACCATCAAAATAAATAAACTGAGATCTCTCCTCTAATTACCCTTAAAATAAGTATACCATTATTAACATATCAATAACATAATAATAAAAACAATCCTTTTTAACCAATATATATCATAATATAAACCATATTTCAAAATCAATATAAAATGGGTAAGATCTTATTGATTTATGACAAATAAAAATCAATATAGATTTCAAAAAATGATAAATATGGATCCATACCTAGAATACATAGCAATTTTATTTAAATCCTCCATTTATAACATAATTAAAACATTTTAAACCCATGTAAAGAATTTATAATAACATGATTATCCTTATTAAATAAGTGAAATTCAAAGGAACCAAACATACCCTTAACCATGGATACTATTATAAAAAAAGTTTACAATTCATAATTAATTATAAAAAATCAACACATTGAAATAAATTTAATTTTTTCATAAAAATTATGAGGTTATATTTTAATAACCACTTTTTTTTGTAGTACACATGTATGGAAAAACTTGAGCATTTACATATGAGAAATCCCACTTTAGGTCAAAATAAAATACAATAGACATTTATAATTTCATATAATAAATATAGATAACCATAAAAACATTTATTTATTTTGATAAATAGGATTTCATAATTTCCAAGCACTCATGGTCCCATTAATAAAGGAATTACAGGTATCCACCTTCCAAAAATGACGGATCCACTATCACATGGTGTAAATTGACTTCAAAATAAGAAGAGGAATCCTTATTTGATGATTTGGAAAACTATGAATGAAGAAATCCCAAATAAAAATCAATAAATTTTAAACCTCAATTCACCATGGTTATAGGGTAAAAGAAAAATGGATGTGGAGAGAAGATCATAAATAAACAAGAGAAGATGAGTCACTTACTTATAGTTTCTTCCACTTTTCCTAGATACTTGATGATGAAATCAAAGAAGGAGATAAGGTTTTAGGGGGGTTAATTCGTGGGATAGGGATAAAAAATTTACCAAGAATATGGGATAGAAATGAGGGTTTATCCCCTTAAAATCGAATTTCTAAATAAATAAAATATCTAGGTTTTTAAATATAAATAGGAACATTTCCCTATATGGGATCTTGTGAATATTATCAATGAAAACTAGTTCCCCTTGGAACCTATTTATAGTTACCCATGAAAATTATTCACACCATTATGGGTTACCCATGAAACCCACACACCCATTAAGCCCACCCACAAAGCTCAATAAAACTCCCAAACACTCTATAAATCCCCAAATTTCACCCAAAACTCTCCCATTTATAGAACCTATTTTCAATAGACATTCTAAACCATTCTAATTAAAAAACACAATGAACCATGTTCTAAATTATTTTTATAGTGTATTGATATATTTAAATAATTATCAATTAGGGTAATTAATTTAATCTTGATTTATATAGTTAAATTGAGATTTTTTTATTGAATATTTGAATACATTATGTATGTGAAGATGATTTAAACATATTCCAAACTTATAAAAAAACGAGATACAGTTTCTATGATAATATATTTAATCTTAACCAATGATATTGGGTAAAGTTTATAATGTATTTTTATTGTTTAATAGTAAAATTTATTTGAAAATAAAATTTGTTTATTGATTTATTGAGTGGGAAAGAATAAACATTGATATATCACTAAAAATTATTTGATTAAGACCTCTTGAATTAGTTCTATGAGATGAAAATAAAGCTTAAATCCATTGAAAACCCATTAATGATAACCAATTTGAGTATAAGACTAGTGTAATGATTATATGATTTTGAACATATCATGTGATTTATAGAAGGAAATTGAGTTTTAACAATAAAATAATGTGTTTAAAGCCCAAAAAATAACATGTGATTCCACAAAGAGGGAATGGGTATAAATTAGTGGATGAAAAAATTTTCACAATTTTTTTATTTTAGAACTGTAATTTTCCAACCATTATTATAATTAGCCACATTTTTATAATTGTAAAATTCCCAAGATAATTTGATCTTTTGAGTTTTGTGGTTGGGTTTTTCTTATAACTAGGATTCAGAACTGAATTCTAGGAGTTGGAACACCTTTAAAGAATGTTTCTAGACATGTTGTGAGGCTCATTGGGGTCTTGGGGGAATATAAGAGCCTTATGAGAGGTTGGGTAGATACTGTAGAGAAAGATACAATAGAACCGCTGACTCCATAGTGGGATCTGGGAAACCTTATTTTAACGAAGGAACTTTTGGTCTTTTACATGTGATCCTATTTGTAACCCTCCTCATATTTTTTCCTCCATCTAGATAATAGAAGGGGAAGAGACCTTATTTTAATGAAGGAATTTTTGGTCTTTTACATGTGATACTATTTGTAACCCTCCTCATATTTTTTGTCCTCCATCTAGATAATAGAAGGGGAAGAGACCCTATGTGCTTCCCATTACCCTCCCATGGTGTGCCTTCGATCTGGGTGATTCCAGAGGTCTCCAATGAGTTATTTTGAGGTAAGGTCTCATATTTTCTCCCCCTATTTTCTTCCCTCTCCCTTCACTAAATTTTGTTTGATTTGGATAAGGTTTAAATGGAATATTTCAAAAAAAATGTGGTGAAATATTTGTGCCTTTAGGTAATTTTATGTGCATCTTGTAGAGGATATCCCAAGAGGGTGAAATCAATATGCAATTTACTTTTTTTCATACAGTATGTTGTATGATGAGTTTTTGAAGGGTTTATGAATAATTTGGGTTAATTTTTCTGTCAATATAGTTTTTAAATTTGGTTAATTTTCTTATAATTGTCTTGGGGGTGTGTTGGGAGTGAAACACACCCAGTTGATCATGAATTCAACATTGATGGGTGACCAGATGATTTTTTCACCAGTTATTCCCATTGGGGGTTTTGATATTAATTAATTAATTAATTAATTTAATGATGTTTATAGTTGAGGTGGATGCTAGTTGGATTGTTGGAGGTTGGCACAAACCTCGAGATGATTTAATGGATAGTTAGGTGATTATTAAGGCTTTATTCTAGTTTGTTTAACATTGTTTAATTAATAATAAATACTTATAATTAATTGTTGATGTTTCTCAATGTAAGATAGGGACTCAGGAATAAAATGTGTTCATTATAAAATCCTAGTGAGAAGTGACTGGGTTCCATGAACATTAAGAGAAACCTTGTTTAAGGTATCAGTCCTTAAGCTTACTACATCTCTTGTTTAATTGATTATTTATGTTTGTGTTCCAACATTAGTATAACTACCCACATGTTTCATGTTTTGTGTTTTTTAACTAAAGAAAGTTTCCTATAGAATCAAAGTGGAGGGTCGATCACTATGGATGTTTTAAAGCCCTAGAGGCTTGTGACTGATCCAAGGGACCTAAGTGAATATTATTATGCATGATAAGGTCTAGAGGGACTAGTTTCATTATATTGATTTGGAAGGTAATGAGGTAGGCTATGAGCCATATTTTTATTCTTATATGTGTTCTAAACTCATCTTTGATGTGACCTCCTTGAGTGTATGGGGCTAAGTCTAGGTATTTAATGATTGGACCTTTGAAGAACACTCAGGATGGGTCAGTGAGATAGGTTGGCCTCCCCAGGACCCGCGAGGATGGGTTATTGTAAAGGATTAACCTCCCAAGAATCCTTGGGATGGGTCAGTGCGTTTTTTGGTCTCTATGGAACCTATAGGGATATTACAGTGTGATGTTTTACCTTCCAAAAAACCAATTTATATGGGATGGTGTGCATGATTTACTTTTCCATAGTCCTTAGGGATGGGTTAGGGTGACTTAGTGGGCCTCCCTGACTGCGTAGTGATGGGTCAAGGTACATGATGAGGACATGACCTGAGTGAAAAGAATAGGCTATGGAAAACAAAGTTACTAGGTTCCTGATATAATTCCTCTCTAATATTGTTATAATGCAATAATTGTAATTATTATGTTACAAAATTGATTTTTGGCATGGTGTTGAAGTAAGTACTATACGGACGGTGATACAAGGTGGATCCTGATATTGTGCTGAAGTAAGTATACAAGTGAAATATTTTGTGAAAGTGTGTCATATCTATGGGTGGGTGTGATATATAGGATTAAACACACTCTATAAAGGTATTTCATATACATAATTCTGATAAAAAATCACAAATTTTGGTTGAGGCATTGGGGATACCTACTAGGTCATTAGACTCACCCCAAATCCACATAACCAGTGTGGTTTCTCCTGCACATGGTAATACCTTCCTATTTTCTATCAGGACAGAGGTTCCACATGGATTTTGACTCATGGTAAATTTTAGCTAGTTTTGGAGTACATGGAAATGGTTGGATGGTACGTGAGTTGGGAAAAAGTCAAATATAATTATTTTTAGTCATCATTTTGATTGTACTAGCCAATGTTCCAGTTATTTTATATGAAATATATTTATTTAATCTATTATTACTACACTATTTATGTTTGATGCATTTTATAGATTTCATATTTTTATATTATGGACTATAGGGGCTCGTGTGGATCCCAGTTTCAAATCTATAAGTTGGCGGGATATCAGCTATATATATGGGTCATGATAATTTTTTCATAGAAATGGGAATGAAACCATAGAATTAATTTATAGGGAATAGTCTCCCCACAACTAAGTTAGGACCCTGCCATTAGTCAGTAGCCTTTAGTGTATATGGAGGTTCACCTGAGGACATGTGAATATTCCCACTTGGGTTCCATTTGGGTGGCCTGATCTAGGGTGTTACGATTATCATTGATTAAAGTGAAATGATTATCTTAGTAAAAAATACCTTTTACATTTACAATTGAAAGATAAAAGAAATCAATATAAGGAACACATGATTTATATGAAAATTCATCATTGTGGGTGACTATTTCCTTTTGATGACTCATATCATCCAATCCGGAAAAATCAAAAATATTATCAATTGATTAAAACATGGGTAATAATTATCATTTAAAACCTTTATAAAACAATGTATCTCAATAAAAATACATAATCCTAGACGAATCGAATAAAAAAACTATGTTTTGGTATTATTATTTCATTAAGATTATTTTTTCCAACATGAAATATAAATTAATAATTAAATAAATTAATAGATATTCCTTGATATTAAAAAATAAAAATAATCACCTCTTATTTTTCTCAAGGCAATCTCGTTCATTTTTTTCTTTTAACATGAAATAACATTTTTTTGTAAAGGAATTAAAAATTTAGATCCATAATAAAATAATTTCTCATTCCATAAAATCTAAAGTTTTATAAAAAGTATGTTTAATAAAATAAATCTTCCATCATATATATTTAATGTGTTTTCTATTAATTAATAAAATTTACCTAAATATACCATTAATATCTACCCCACATTCCTAAAAAAATCAAGGTCAAGTATTCCTTACAAAACTCCATAAAACATATTCCAAATATATAATGTTTGATATATTTAATATATCTTTTAAATATACATGAATCAAAGACCAATTTTTTTTAAATATTCTGTAAAATCATGATAAAGGTACAATTAACCACATGTGGAAAAGATACATTTACATCAGAGCTTCTATAAAACATGAAATGAATCATATATAAAACAAAAACAATATTCATGTAAAGAATTAGATATTATAGGCATGAATCAAAACATGATACATATGGTATATTATTTTAGATAAGTAGTAAATGCATAAGGAAAATATACCTAAGTATAAATTCTTTATGTTTTATACTTATATAATTTTTATCAAAAAAATAACCTGCATAAGATCACTTATTATGCTTAACATAATTCATGACATGACTTTCTTGAGTCAAAAAAATACTATGCATAGAATAATTTATATTTTAAAAAACATATTTATGTTAGGAAAACCTTCCAAAACCTCTAAAAAATATTTAATATAATATATTTTTCTATAATATATATATGGTACGGTTCCCCTATTTGAATACTTTTCTTTATCTTTTAATATGTGGAACAATTATACATTCTATGAAAAATTATTTTAACTGATAAATATTTATGTGCATGTTAAATTTTTCCTTTACTAGACTATAAAAATTATATAAAATATACTAGATACATCTCAAATATTTAATAAGAATTATAAAATTCCTTTAAACAACATTATAAACATATAAAAAACAAATTATCCTTAAATCATTGGTCATAAAAGATTATAAAAATAATGACCATTAAAAATTTAATCTTTAATATCCCTATGATATATTGAATCCCCTTTGTATTTTTTGACAACTTTTTATTATAAATCCATAATTATGATATTACACAATATCTTACCCCATAATAAATCCCCCTAAACATATATTTATTAACTATTCAATATGAAAAAACTACATGTTTACCGTTAAATGATAAAATAATTCTTATTAATGTTAATAAATATATATATTTTATTTTCATTGAATAAATAAATGTTTCCTTATTATCAAAATAGTACAAAATAATTTCAGTGGGACAAAAAATCTTACCTCAATTTGGAATATGTGAGGAATAAACTATATGTTTCATCCTTATATTTAAAATTCATCCATTGATAATAACATATTAAATACATTTTCTTCTTTTTATATTTTATAAAAAACCCCAATATGAGTTCATTTATGTCCACTTTCTCTTTCATAAAGTGATACCTTATGTTAATATTATTTGATCATGAGTGTTGTAATAATTTTTGATAAACCTATTTCACTATTATTATTAAACTGAATAATCAAAGGTGAAATCAAATAAACTATAAATTCTACCAATTAAGAATTTATACAAATAATTTGAGTAATTTCTTAAGTTTCTATAATATATTTATCAGAAATAATCCTTAAAATTTCTAATTATTTCTTCTAAAAATTCCATAACAAACACTTATTTCTAAGAAATAAATCTCCACTATAATTACAATTTTCTTCATCAATATTTCATGTTAAATCCACATACATGAATACTTATGGATCAATATTCCATTTTCTTTATTATAAAAAAAAATTTATTACACCTATGGAATAACTAAAATTTATATTTTCCTCTATCCAATAAGACTCTTTTAGAGCACTTTAAAACCTTTAACACTATATCACTATATAAATAATTTTTTTCTCTTGAAGTCATTAAGTAGACTAGGCTTCCAAAAAGTCTTCTAAAATCATCTATATTAGAAATTTTTTTCCTTTATTGTTTCAAATATTGATCCCAAAAGTAATGGGGAACTTAATTTTCATTAATATTCCATTCCATCACTTTTAATAACTTCAAAAAAACTTTTACTTAAAAAATAAATTTATATCCAACTTCTTAAACAGATTGTAAACCAAATATTTATTAAATTATCTATGAATCAATATTTTAATTTATACTTTATTTGTGATTTTTTAAAAATATTTTCACCATTACCTAAAAAATTCATATATTCAAGATAAAAAATTACAATTAGTGATTTTTTACAAGTTTCTGATATATATATATATATGTGTGTGTGTGTGTTACTAAAAAAATTATATTTTTTAATTGTATATAGATTATTCTTATATATAACTAGGAATATCATGATCTAGGGTTTTTAACACATAATATTACTTATTAAAATTTATAAACCTTAATTTATATTTATCTATTATAAATCAATTAATTAAATGAATAGAAGATTATTCTTCCAACTTATAATTTAAGAATACATAATTTACACCAAGTTGATAAATTTTATAGTTCCTTTAATCTATAATAATAAATAAAATGATTATATTTTCTAATATTAAAACTGATTAAAATTTATTTTCAAAATAAAAAAACATTGTCTTATTAGTGTAAATTTCATACTAATATCACCTTGATCATTATAATATTTTATTTTCATCTAGATTCTTAAGAAGCAACCATTTTGCACTGATGAATATTTCATTTTTGCATTAGAAAAATTACCAAGTATTATTCTTTTAAATTTTATGAGTATATTTATTATTTTATTTAATATATTTTTTTATGAATTTTCTATTATTCATATTTTATTATCTACTTAAGAAATATATAAGGAATGACACACTATTTTCAATGGTTTTCTCATTTTCTATAGTTCCATTATATCTCCAATGTTATTTTTAGAATTATCCATATTTCTAAGTTTTGAGTGTGCTTTCATAAGATATCCTTTATCTTCCCCATTATAAGAAATATTCAAATCACATTTTTCATAAAAAACATAACATTTTCATCCCCAATTTAAATATCTCAATCCCACTTTAAAAATTTTTTAGAATAATTTTTTTATATTCAACATCTACGACTTGTAATTTTTCTTTAAAACGATAATTTTATATAAATTTAAAATAATAATTATCTATTATTTTTTGATCATTTTTTTAAAATTATAATCACTTAAATTGATAGGATATCTTAAGAATATTAATTCATTAATCCATTCATTAAAAACACAAAATATTTTCTATTTAAATTTAAAAATGAATAGACTTCCATACACCTATAGATATATAATACCTGACTTTTTTTCATACCAAACATCATCAGGATACATATATGATTTTAATATTAGTAAGAATTAATATTGAATGTTTAATTAGGTAAATGTATATTTTTCCAAAATTACCTAGATGTTTCATGATTAGAATTTTTTTTCATACCATCTCAATAAGAATTTTATTTTTCTTTTTTGCCAATTCTTTTTTATGTTTAGTTTTTAAAATTCTATATACATATGAAATCTCATAATCATCTCTCTCTATATGTATTTAAAAATAATTTATTTTATTCTCATATTACTTATCCATTTATTTTTTATTATTAGAATGACCAACTTACTTTTTGACACTTTTTCTAAATGTTTTGATCAAATTTAAAAAACAAAATTAATGGGTTATATAAATAACACTAGAAATCAAGTTGAAATAATTAAAATAATTAATTACATATACATATAATTTAGATTTATTAGTTTACATATATCATAGTGAAAAATTTATATTTCCCTATTTGATTGAGTTTGCACTCATTTATGAGAAGAATTCATGTAATTTATTTTTTGATATGTGGTGTCAATAATGTTTCTTTATCATTTCAATCATGGTAAAATGTTAAAAATGTATTCATAATCCAATTTTATGAAATCCCTAGTAATATTTTTCATAATTCAACTTTATTTTTATTAATGTTAATTATTATATTTTATTTATATATAATCACCATATTAATTTCAAGAAAATTTACAATAAAAAAGTAGTAGTTTTATTCTAACAAAATTGTTTTTCATGAGTTAAAAAGATTTATTTAAAATTTAAATTTATAAATTTATGAATTATTATTTGATTAAATTAAATTCATTTTTGGATTCATAATATCAAATTTTACATAAGGTTAATTTTTATTATTTTTCTAAAATAGTTGATTTTAGGTGAATAGTGAAAATCATTGATTTTACCAATACTACTAATTTTATGAAATCATTATGATATTAGAATGCCTTAAAAATATATAAGAAATTTGGATTGAAAAAATAGATATTTATAAGATAAAATTAATAATTTAAACAAGTTATTTTGAATTTGGAAACCCATGTCTGACTTTTGAGAACCTAAGTTATATTTTAATCTAATAAAAGAATTATTTTGGTTTTTTTGAATTTAATTGTGTAGTTAGAATGAACCATTCATTTTTTATTGTTATAAAAATATAATAAAATTGTTTTTTTAATAAAATACAAAAAATAATTCATGTAAATAAACTTTATACTTTATTTTAGTGTAAAATAATTTTTATGCTTAACAAATGAGTTTTTCTAAAAATAGATTTTCATTGTGTTTTATAAACTTATATTAAAAGTTATTTTTCCCAATTATGGAAACATAATCAAGTTAAATGGATTTTATATTTAGTACCAAAATTTAAAAATTATATAACATGGGAAATTTTATTTATAGTTATAAAAATATGTTACTAAGGTAAAAAGTAAGTTATATAATAAATGTAAAATAAGGAAAAAGGTTTAAATTAAAAGGAAAAGGCATAAAATACCTAAAAATAAAACCATTAAATAAGTTTTTAAGGTTTGTAAATAAATTTAAATAAAATTATAATAATTAATTATCAACCAAATTCATTGAAATTAATTCCAACCGAAATTTTTTTTCCTTGATGACAAAATAATCAATATTATAACCCTTAAATACCCCCTCATCAAGTATAAGTACTCACCCCTCTCCTCAGATATTAACACTCTTTTATAACTTTAACTAGACCAATATCTACACAAATACATCGTCAAAACGCATCTCAATATCCTATTGGTCCTCATCCCACCAAAAGAGTAATCCTAGATAGATTAACGTATAAGCTAAAGGAATAAATTTATGGAGGAGGTATAAGCACTAACCAAACGTTTTCAAGTATATTTATTCTTATACCTCCTTATAATTATTTTATAACATTTATAAAATAATTATATTAATATGTTTTTATAGTTAAATTTTATTATATTTATGGATAATATATTTTCTACATCCTTCCATTATAGTAGACCAGGCTTTATATACATGGATATTACATCATTTTATATGAATATTTACTACATTACAAAAATACATACCCAAGGACCATAATAGTTTAGTGTCTGAAAACATGGTAAAAAATATTCTATCATGGTGAAAGATTCTCAACATATTCCATAAAGATCTACACCATTAGCACTTCCACGTAAAACCTTTCTTCATAACCTGGATAAAGGAAACATAAGAAAGGGGTGAGATAAAATGATCAGTAAGTGTAAACATGGGAGAAATGTAAGAATAAACATGAATATAGTAGTATGACAATTAAATCGTAACATTAGGAGATAATACCCTGCATATCAAATGTCATAAACATGAGTTATGGGATAATTCATGGAATTTCATAAGACATGAATCATAAAGAAATAAACATAATGAGCCATCAAATCATAACTAAGGAATAAGACACAAGATTTGTGGAATACATATAAGAATGGAAAATTTTATATTAGGGATACCTACGAAGACCGTTATAGCATGTTAGGTTTGGGATACAACCCGTGCACCATCTTTGGGCTTGGTTTAACAACCCGTGTACCCAATTTCTTATAGTATTGGGCTACCACCCACGTACCTTCTAGTTTTTAGGCTTGGGATATAACCTGTGTACCCTCTTTATTTTAGTCTTGGGCTATAACCCTTGTACCTTATTGTTTTCCGGCTTGGCCTATTACTTGTGTACCCTCTTTAATTTAGGATTTGGCTACAACCTGTACAACCCCTTTCTTTTTAGGCTTGGGCTACAACCCATACACCCTCATTATTTTCATGCTTGGGATACAACTCATACACCATCTTTCTCTTCGGTCTTGGGATACCACCCATGTAAACTTTGAGCTCATATAAAACATATCATTACAGAATTCATTAGATAGAGATATTGGTACCACCCATCTAATATTAAATTATTCACATGTGTGCCACAAGATAATAAATCATTCCACATATCAGGACCCATAAAAAGATATAGGTCTTGTAAAAATCAAACCATAACCCATAAAATTAAATTGGTATTATTAACATTTATTCACATCATAACCTATGTAAAAGAGGTAGGTTTAATTATAATTTCATTGATGTATTACTCATGAAAGAGAAATGGATTTCATAAACATATAACCCATTAAAGAGAAATTGGTTTCATAATGACCATGAATTTAAGTGTAACCCATTCATAGAAAGGATATGAATGGAAATTTTAGAGAATTTCCAAAATGGCATGAGTAAAATACATGGATTTCATCTTATATGGAAAATATTTTTGAAATATCTTTTAAAAAAATTTATTGAGTAAAATATCATTTCTTCTTTGAAAAATTATTTTCAAAATGTAAAACCATTTGAAACCATTTTTCTTTGAAAATAGATTTGAAAACATATAAAGTAATCTATGAAAACAAAAATATATTTTTAAAATACCTTTTACTTGAAAGTGATCTTCAAATATCCTTTGAAAACATTTTTTGAAAACATTTTTGAAAACAAAGTTTTTTTAATAAAATAGATTTTTGACCGAATAGAAAGAGACAGTAAAATTTTATTGAAAAAATTATCTTAAGCATAAAATAGTGAAAAAATGGTACTAACACATGATGATATCTTCAAAAAACAGAGGATAAGAAAACTCATGGGTTTTCTCGAGGGATTGGTCATATTATTTCATTAAAGGAAGAATAAACATAAACTATCTTGAAAAGCGATGAGATTATCTCAATAAAATCTTATAACTAAATAACATGGGATCATACTCTAGAAAAATGAAATTAAATGAATATTATAATATCATGAAAATATTTATATTGATGATATGTAAAATTTATTTATATACACCTCGAATAAAGAGTTTATGTGCATAATAAAACAAGGGTCTCAAAGAAGGTAAATTGAGATAAAACTATTTTACCAATTTGGTAACTTTTGAAATTTAACCCACATGAAAGAATAATAATCAAATTGAATGTGAATAAACATAAATTTAATTATAGTAAACATATATTACAATCATATTTAGTACATATACCACACAAAAGTAAATATTGGTGAACATAATATTTATCTCATGAAAATTAAAAGTGAGATGAAATCCCCTTACCTTGTGTCTCGACTCTCTCTGTACTCATACAAGATTCCTATATAATAAATATAAGTTTATTATATATATTTTACATAATAATATTATTATATCTATTACGACATATAGTTTTATTGTAACCATATATTATCTTCTTGTTAAAGTTATTATGTTAGGTTTTCACTTCGGGTAGTATTAACTTTGTTCTTCGCACATGTCTTAATTTGTTGCATCTTTGGTCCTTATATTTATATAATGATTCTAAAATTTAGAACATGATATTAATATAATTTCTATATATTATAGTTATGTTATAATAATCTATAACATAATTAAGTATGTAATGGAATACACCATTCATGGAGATGTTAAGATGTACGTACGCATGAACACTGTTTTCTGTTTTTAGCGTCACATTGAAAGAAAGTATGTAAATGAAATATGTGTATATATGTATATATGTTTATATATATCATTATTAAAGTAAAATTAATATATCATATATATCATATAAGTTCATTAAACTCATCCTTAATTCATTATTTGTTGTGTGTGAACAAATTACATCGCTTTGAGGGGGCGGTAGTCCACACTTCCTCAAACGAGATTATCATATTAACACCAAATTGATGGTAAAAAGATGTGTATTGTAAAAGGAATAAATAATATTAAAGATATAATATATATAATATATTAAATATATAAACATAGTTTCCATAATAATGGACCCTATGATTGGTGGTAAAGGAGAAATGAACCATCATCATTTCGTGAGGCAATAGTTCTCTATACATAGAAACAATATGTTCAAAATAAACTAGATGGAGGTGTTTGTAAGTGTTGGTAAATTTTTTTTCATAAAAACATTATAGTATATAGATTATAATAGTTTTTTCACACAATAATGTAATAAATATAGTGGAGGGGGCGGAGAATAAAAATAAAGGAAATGAGCTTGAGAGAAGATGTTACCTCTTAATCAAGTAACTCCCTTTGGTTTGTGCCAAAAGGATTCCTTGAGAGGGTTTCTTCACAAAGTGATCCTTTAAGGTATAAAAGAGTATTTTTGGGAGGCTACTTGGGCATATCTTGGACTAAATTAAAAGGATTTAGAGGTATGAGGAATGGGTAGAGGCGGTGGCCTTTTACAGGGAAGGAAAAGTACTCACATGGAATTTTTAGAAACAATTTAGATGTGCACATTTTATTACCTAAGAAAAGTCATAAAAAAGAAACATAACTCAATAGTTGAAGGTTTATGGCCTATATATGGACCTAAAATGGGTTTTGGAAATGTTTCTAGGTCATTTGGGCCCTTAATTGTAAGGTTTAATCCCTAATTAAGATTAATTTAGCCTTAACCTTTGTGATTAATTTTAACCACTTTTACTAATAATTTGGGTAAAAAATTAACAATGTATTGTTAAAATATAAATTTTATAATGAATACAATGGTGTATTTCAGATTTTTGAAATTCCAATTCTAAAATTGTAAAAATTAAGATTATTGTTAATCCCGTAAACAGGTCCAAATAACGGGGTTTTTAATGTAGAAAAAAGTTCCAATGTTTGTTAAGATTTTAAATTCAGTTTAAAAGTGAGATTGATCCTATTATATTAATAGATGTAATATTCATATAATATTACCTTAAAACATATTTATAATATCATTTATCATTAATATTTAATTAGACAAAAGGTAGTTTTTAAATAAAAAAAATAGTATTTTCACTATTCATCAAAAAATAATTTTTCTCAGAAAAAACCCAAAAAATCACCCTAGGATAATTTCAACATTATGAATTAAAAAATTATGTTTATTTTATGAAATTAAATTTCTAAATTTTTCTAAAATTAATTATTTATTAAAGGTGGTTTATTCATGAAAACAATATTTTTAACATAAAAGGACTTTACCAAAAATACTATCTTTTATTATCAATGTGTTATATATAAATAAAAAAATTATAAAAAATATTTGGAAAGAATTTATTACTATTAAAATTACTATGTTTAATGTTTATGTTATAATTATCTCATTTAAATAACTAAAATAATAAAAATAGATGGTTTATAGAAACTCGGTGTTGTGTGCATCGTATGCCACGTCAATGTTTCTTATAGCACAATCCAACTTGGTAATGAGTATAGCACAAGCCAAGTTGGTATTGAATGTGCAAAGAATTTTTGAATTAGTTTTTTAATATATATATATATATATAAAACTATTTCCAGTGTCATGTGAAATAATAAATATTGAAAAGATAAATTAATTTTAAAAAGAAATTATCAAAATCTTAGGGTGTAACTTTATGCACCCTTGAAATGAATTTCACCCTTGAAATTTTTCTGGGTTATCAATGGTTTAATAATTGAATGTTTCATTTAAAGAAACCCTAATCCTCAAAATGGATACTGAAACTTCTCTTATAAAGGGAAATTTAGAACCATAACGATTACCCAATGTGGCATATGTATACATTTCCACATGGGAGAACATAGGTTGTAAGTGAAAACAAGGTTATAGAAGAAAAATATTACCATCATGTTCTGATGGAGAGTTATAGAGAACAAGGTTATGATAAATTTAACTATCATAAAGCCATAAATCTATAATTACCTAAGGGACCTTATGATTCATCGAAAACGTAGGTATAAGACAAGATTTTTGGTTTCATGAAAAGCTAAAGAGTTTTCAATAAAAGATATACTTGCATGGTTTATAGAAAACACAACCTTTATTGTTTGTTTATCCACTTCACCTACTTCTATAATAATAAAGGTTACCTTCTCATTCCTGAAGTACTAAAAAATCAAGAGTTCCATGATATGAAATCCCATTTTTCATTAGTTACCACCCACACAAGGTAGTTTGAACATGATATCTAGTATACATAAATACTTATATGGAAGATAATACTTTAATCTTTTTGACTTAATCAAAAATTTAACTTAAAATTTCCATAAATAGTTATAATTCACCCTTTATTCCTTAGATAAGTTCTTATCATTAACCAAAATCATTAGAAACTTGCGTCCATACTTGTACTTATAGAATATCAACTATGATTTTATTATTCCATAATCCATGTCGAGAAAGATAACCACATGAAATCACACCAAAGGATGAACAATAAGACATTTATAAGTATTATTCATACAAAATCAAACATAAAATTCCCAACTATGGAAGGATAGGTAATTATAAATTTTTTGGGTTCACTTCATTCATTATGATCACATATTCTTTCCCATTATCCCTTATCTTTAGAGGTTGTTGGTGCTGATTATCTTTATTAACCCTTGGATTTGGTCAATTTTAGGAAAAATGCCCAAACCCCCTGAAATTGAAATGTTGTAGTGTAGAAGGTGCATCCTGAGGAGTTATCTCATTATTTTTATCATTATATAACTTTTTCCAATCACTTCATCATTCAACAGCTCAATGTCCTTCCTTTCCACACTTAAAACATTTACTAGTCACATTATGATAATTCCCACCATGCTTCTTTACATATGTTGAGCACAATGGAAGGATCATATTCTTATATCCATGGTTTTTTAATTGTCCTTTGAACTCCATATTCCCCTTGTCAAAACCATGAGATTGATACATAACTCCAAACTCCATTTCAACTTTGATTTCACAATGCACAATCTCTTAAAATATACCAAGTCTCTTATCGCCAAAACCCTTATGACACTTGGATTTAATCCACTAAAGAACCTATCAACTTTATTTCTAGTCGGATGATAATTATAGAAGCATATATCTCAAGTCTTGTGAAATTATCCTTATAGATACTGACAGATTCATCATCCTTTTTCTTCAACTCAAGAAACTCTTCAATATTTGTACAAAGGACACAAGGAATTTACTTATTGAAGAATAATTTATTGAACTCATCCCAATCCATAGGTTCAATTTTATCTTGATTCCTCATATTCTTGATTAGAGTCCACCACTGTTCTGCTTCACCTTCTAACTGATAAATAGCCGAAATTACTTTCTCATGATATGAACTCTAGATAATAGAAAATATCTTTTTAGTGGTATTGATATAGTGTTTGGTAATAAGTGGATCATATGACCTGCTAAAAAAAGGTAGACAATTAATTACGAAGGAATCAGCATAATTTTTCTCCCATATTTGCTTGTTTGGAAACTCACCATGATTCTTGGATTGAGAAATCTGTGATAATATAGAAATGAGGTTTTTTATTCCACCCCTCGTATCATTCATAACTTAAAGAGGGTATTAATTTCACTATCCATTGCAATCATTTTTAATGGAATTCCTTTGAGTTTTATCCATTGACTAAACCAAAAGCATAGAGTAAGAAATAGTTATCATAATGGGGAACCACATAATCTTGAAGGGTCACTTATAAGATATATAAAGTATGAATCCTTCCTTAATATATGAACCCTTAGGTTTATCCTAGTTTATTCATAGCCAACTTCTAATTAAATCCTCCATGATGTTTCATGATGAGTTTGTGAATTACCAAAACATATCCCTCGAGAGTGTCAAACTATGTGTGGAACAAGTCCTGTTATCGTGTACCAGATTACCTTAGGTAAATCTTGAAATATCTTGTCGATGTTATTAACCCTAGGTACATTTCTGCCAATACCACATCAACTTGCAGTATCCAGAAAGGTATGTATTTCTAGGAAAACACTCACTTTATCCTTTACCAAAATTCCTGGACATTTTCCTAAACATTAACTTATCCTTATATTATCCTTAGAGACATATCTAGATTTATCTTTTGAAATACACCTTGGGATCTCAGTATGGTGTTTTCATCCTAGTTTCCAATGGTTGACTAAACCTTTCCTTTGATACCTACTATAGAGACCCAAGATTAACATACATGAATATTACATCATTTTAGATTAATATTTATTACATTGAAAAAATAAATACCCAAGGACCGTAACTGTTTAGTGTCTTTTGAAAAGTAGAAACAAAATCTTCTATCCTAGGGAAAGATCTTAAAAACATCTTATAAAGATCTACACCATTATCACTTCTACATAAAACATTTCTTCATAACCTGGAGAATGGAAACATAAAAAAGGGATGAGCTCAGATGACCAGTAATGGTAAACAAGGGAGGCATGTAAGCATAAACAAGAACATAGTAATATTATAAGGAGATCATAACATTAAGAGACCATACCCTTCATATCAAAGGTCATAAAGATGAGTTATGGGATAAATTATGGCAGTTTATAAGACATGAATCCTAAGGAAATAAACATCATGATCCATGAAATAAAAAAATGAGTAGGACAAAGGATTTTTGGAATACATATAAGAATAAAAACTTTTATTTCTGGATACCTAACAAGACCTTTATAACATGTTAGTATTGGGATACGACTCATGTAATAACTTCAGGCTTGGGCTGGCAGCTTGTGTACCCACTTTCTTTTAGGATTGGGATACAACCCATGCACCTTATTGTTTTTCGGGCTTGGGGAATAACCTGTGTACCCTATTTATATTACGATTGGGATAAAACCCATGTACCTTATTGTTTTTAGTCTTTAGATGCTACCCATATACCCTCTTTAATTTAGTATTAGTCTACAACCCATACACCGTCTTTCTTTTTTAGGGTTGGTCTATAACCCATACACCCCCTTTCATTTTGGACTTGGGCTACAACCCATACACCATATTTCTCTTCGGGCATGGGATAAAACCTATGTGACATTTTAGATCATATAAAACATATCATTACACAATGAATTGGAGGTAGATATAGGCCCCACCCATATCATTTTAAAATCATTCACACATGTGACACAAGATAATAAAACATTCATCATATCATGACCTATAAAAATACATAAGTATTATAAACATGAAATCATAACCCAAAAAATGAAATATGTATCATTAAAATTTATTCACATCATAACCTATGTAAAATATATAGGTTTCATAAATATTTCATTGAAGTATAACCCGTGAAAGATAAATGGATTTCATAAACATATAACCTCTGAAAGAGAAACAAGTTCCATAAAGACCATGACATTTAGCGTAACCCATTCATAGAAAGGATATGAATGGAACCTTTAGATAATTTCCAAAAATTAATGAGTAAAATTAATTTATTTTATCTTATATGGAAAATTATTTTGAAATATCTTTAAAAACATATCTTGAGTAAAATATCCTCTCTTCTTTAAAAAATGATTTTTATAATGTAAATTTTTTCAAACCTTTTTATTTGAAAGTAGATTTGAAAACATATAAAGGAATATATGAAAACAATATAATATTTTTATAATCCCTTTTCCTTTAAAATTATCTTATAGGATGTTTTAAAAAGATTTTTTGAAAAGATTTTTGAGAACATGGTTTTTAATACAATAGATTTCTGATAGAAGAGAGAGAGAGAGACTATTAGATTTACATAAAAGAAAATATATTAAGTACCAAGGAGTGAAAAAATGGTACTAAAACATGATTACATCTTGAAAAAATAGAGGATAAGGAAACAGATGAGTGTTATTGAGTAATGGATCAAAATATTTCCTCAAAGGAATGATAAACATAAATAATCTTGAAAAGCGATGAGATTGTCTCAATAAACCCTTTTAACTTAGTAACATGAGATCATACTATAAAAAAATTAAACTAAATTAATCTTATAATATCATAAAAATATTTTTATTCATGATATGTTAAATTTATGTATATACAACTCAAAGAAATATTTTAGGTGTATAACAAAACATGGGTCTCAAAGAAGGAAAATTGAGACAAAACTATTTTACCGATTTGGTCTTTTGAAACTTAAACCCCATGAAAGAAGGATAATCAAATGGTGAAGCGAATAAACATAAATTTAATTAAAAGAAACATATAATACAATAATAGGTGGTACATACACCACAAAAAATTAAAGAGTGGCGAACGTGACATTTATCTCATGAAAATTAAATGTGAGATGAAATCCCCTTACCTTGTGTCATGACTCTCTTAATACTCATACTAGATTCATGTATAATAAATATAAGATTGTTATACATATATTAAAGAATCATATTATTATCTCTATTCCATATATGGGTTTATTAGAACCTTATATTACCCTCTTGTTAATGATCTTATGTAAAGGTTTAACTTTAGGTAATATTCACTTTTTTCTTCGCATGTGTCTTAATTTGTTACATATTTAGACCTTATATTTGTAACATGATTATAGAATTAAGAACATGATATAAATATAATGAATATACAGTATAATTATATTATAATAATCTATATCATAATGAAGTACGTAATGGAATACACCGTTCATGGAGATCATAACCTGTACGTATGCATGAACGCTGTTTTCTTTTTTTATCGTTGCATTAAAAGAAAGTATATAAATGAAATATGTATATATATGTATCTATATATATATATATAATTACTAAAGTAACATGAATATATCATATATATAATATATTTTCATTAAACCCATCCTTAATACATTATATTTTGTTTGTGAACGAATCACATCGCTTTGAGGTGGCGATAGTCCACACTTCCTCAAACAAGATTATCATATTAACACCAAATGAAAGGTAAAAATATGTGTGTTTTAAAAGGAATAAAAAATATTAAATAAATAATAAATAAATATATTACATATATAAATATATTTTCCATCATAATGGCCATCACAATTGGTGGTGAAAGAGAAATGAACAATCTTCATTTCGTGAGGCATTAGTTTGTTGTACATAAAAAATAGTATGCTCAACATCCATTAGATAGAGGTGTGTGTAAGTGCAGGTCATAATATTTGAATAAAAAAATCATATAATATGTATTATACTATTTTTTTCACACAATAATAGAATAAATATAGTTTAGGGGTTGGAGAAGGAAAATAAAGGAAATGATCTTGAGAGAAGACATTACCTCTTAATCAGGTAACTCCTTTTGGTTTGTGCTAAAAGGATTCCTTGAGATGGTTTCTGACCAAAGGGAGGACTCAAGGTTGAAGGTAGTATTGTTGGGAGGCTAATTGGGAAGATCTTGGACGAACATAAAAGGTTTTAGAGGTGTGAGTAATGGGTAGATGTGGTGGCCATTTATAGGGAAGGAAAATGACGCAAATGGAATTTTTAGAAACAAATTAGGTGTGCACATGTTATTACCTAAAAAAAGTCATACCAACCAAAACTAATCTCAATAATTGATTTTTTATGTATGAAATAGTTAAAAAAATGGGTTTTGGACAAGTTTCTATGTTATTTGTCCCCTTAATTTTAAGGTTTAGTCCCTAATTAAGGTTAATTTGGCATTAACCGCTGTGAATAATTGTAATCACTTTTACTAATAATTTTGGTCAAAAATTAACATGGTATTATTAGAATATAAATATTAGACATTATAAAATGATGTATTTTTTATTTTTTAAATTCTAATCATAGAAGCAATAAAATTAAGATTAGTGTTAATCCCACATATGAGTCGAAATAATAGGGTTTTTAAAGTAGGAAAACGTTTAAATGATTTTATATTCAGATTCAAAGTGAAATTGATACTATTGTATTAATATATATATGATTATTCTAATGTAACCATAAGAAATATTTATAATGTCATTTATCATTAATAGTTAATTAGAAAAAATATAGTTTTTAAATAAAAATCATCATTTTTCACTATTCATCAAAAAATAAAGTTTCTCAGGAAAATCCCAAAAAATAAACCTAGGATAATTTGGACGTTCTGAAATATAAAATGATGTTTATTTTAAAAATTAAATTTCTAATTTTTTTTAAAAAAATAATTTTATTATAAATGGTGGTTTATTCAAGAAAAAAAATATTTTTAACATAAAAGGACTTTACCAAAAATATTATCTTTAATTATCAATATGTTATATATATATAACAGTTATAACTGATATTTTAAAATAAGTTATTACTATTCCTATAACTATATTTAATGGTTAGGTTATAATTATCTCATTTAAATAATTAAAATAATTAAAATAATTAAAATAGATGTTTTGTAGAAACTCGGTGTTGCGTGCGTCATATGCCAAGTCGGTGTTACTTATAGTGAAATCCAAGTTGGTATTGCATGTAGCGCCAACCAAGTTGGTATTTCATGTGAAAGGAATGTTTGAATTAGTGTTTAAATATATATATATATATATAAAGAACTGTTTCCAGTTTCATGTGAAATAAAAATATTTAAAAGATAAATTAATTCGAAAAAAATAATTCTCAAAATCTCGGGGTGTTATATCCATCTTATGGGAAATGAAAAAATTGCTCGTGTATACGTGTGGACTTCCACCTCCATGAAAAAATGTGTTTTATTTTTCCCCACCTCCTCAAATGGATGGTTATAAAGATGTAAATATTTAATATATATTAAATTTATTATATAGTTATAATTCTATAAATATAAAATTTTACTAACCTTCTTATCATTCCATCCAGTGGAAAAAGATGACATCACTCATGCGTATGTGTGGACTATAACCTCCGTGAAAATATGCGATTAATTTTTCATTTTTGAAAAAAATTTCTGGTCATAAGGATGAATTTTATGAATAAATATGATATTTATATTATTATTATTATTATGTAAAGCTAAACTATTATCTATTTTATCTATTTTCAACAATTAAAAAAGTGGAAATGTATTTCATGTGCATTCCTAGACTACCATCTCTATAAAATGATATGATTTATTTTTTATTATCACAGAATATGGATAGAGTTAAAAGTACATTTAATGTATAATATTATAATTATTAAATGTTTAATATTCTTTAGATGATGGAATAATGACACCCTTAACCATGGCTAATTGACCAATGTTATTTTGGAGATTATGAACCAAATGACCTCAAAATGTTTGACATAAGCTTAACTGATTTGGTAACTAAATAGAACATGATAATAAATTAAATAATTAGAATAATGATAATGTAATTAAAACTAAAAAGGTTTTTATTTAATTTAATTATTAATATAATTTTGGTATTCGTGAAATTAAAAGTTGAATGATGGAAATTGGGACTCGAGGTAAGAGATTTATCATATCAAGTTAATTTCTTTGAGACTTATTCCATTTTCACCACATGTTTTATTTTCATGGTGTATAAAATAAAAAATGGTGGCATTTTATCTCTAATTTAAAAAAATCATAGGTTTTTTACAAATACTTTCCAAGTTCTATCCTTAAATGTCATTTTTCTTCAAATGTTACCAAAGTGGTAAGTGATTTTTCTCTAAAATTTTGTTTTAAATGTTTTAAATTATTTCCCTTCCATATATGTGTTATTTTAAATGTATCAACAATGTTTTAATTTATAATTTAAATTAATTATTAAGATAATTTTCAACTATCATTAATTTATTTACAAAGGCTTAAAATTTAATCTATTCAATTATTTCCATATGGGTTATTTTTATATTCTATACAAAATTGAAAAAAGAATGTTTTTAATGTGTAGTAAATACAAAAATTCCCTCTATCATAGATATTATAAATTATCATGATTCCTATATCATTTTATATGATTTTTAAAATAATATAATATCCCCATTGTCTTTAGAATTTTTATTTTTAAATATTTTTAAAATAAAATGAAATTTATTCTCATTATATGAGATAACTCAAAGTGGGGTTTCTTATGATTTGAAATTCCAATTGTTTTGAGTTTTATTATTAAAGGAAAACCCTCTATGTTTTTTATCCATGTTATAGTTCTTTGACATTATATATGATGATGTGTGGATCCAATAAAATTCTCAAATGCATTAGTTAATGATGAAAATGTTAACTATATATAATTTACGCCTAAGATAATGTTAGAAGGTTTAAGTTAGGTGATTCCATTATGAGTTTATATTGGAATTAATTGGTTAAGTGATTCCATTTTTAATTAATGTTGTAATTTAATGGTTATCTTATTCCATTATCAATTTTATGAAATTTTATTATATATGAAACATTCACAATTTATGTTTTCTTATGATATTGTTTTATGAAACATTTTGATCGAAGAATTTTATTTTAATATTTGATCTTAAGTTTTATACAATCTCAAAGTTATTTATTTAAAGGAAATTATTTTTCAAAGGTTTTTAAATATTTCTAATGAATAACGAGTTTTCATTTTCAATTATATTCCTTAACATCATTTTTTTCTCATCACAAGTTTTTAAATGCTTTTAAAAGGATATAAGGGTATGTAGAAAATATAGAAAGGTAAAAATTTCCACTATGGAGATTCATGTTAAAATAGGAAAAAGTGTACTAAATGAAACATGAGAGTAAATTTAAGGAACTATTTTTATGAAAATAAATATAATATGTGGAATTTTATACTTTGTTATGTAATCTTTTTCTTAATTCTTTAAAAATGTAATCCTAAAATATCCATGAAAGCTAATAAATTGAAATCAATTCTATTAAACATAGAATTATTTTTTGATTATGATATAGGGAATTATAGTTAGTATTTGATAAAGGATTTAGATAAATTTAGAGGCTATGATGTTATTATATTAGTATAATTTAAAATATTTATGAAACTACTATGGTTAATATAATGATTTGGGATTATAAGTTAGAAGTATTATATAACCTTAGGGGATATTATGTTAAGGAGAATTATAGTTATTTTTTGGGATTGAATTAATAAGTATAAAAACTAAAATCTATTTAGGTTGAACTAATATAATTTTTAGTAATGAAGGGTTTGAAGGTAAAATTAGTATAGAATTTCTTTAAGAATTATCATTACTCGCATGAACCATTTTATTTTCATGTTATAATGATGTTATTTTCAACTGATTAAAGATAATTTATCAAGATGGAAGGAAAATAATCTCACAAAACCTTATTATCCCATTAAAATGATATGATTATTGAAATTATTTTAAAATATAGTTAAAATTATTTTTGAGATCTTTTTAAATATCTATGTCTCTTATAAGGAACTAATTGATGTATCCTACACCTTTTCATTTCACCAAAATTTATTGTGATCATGGAACCTATTTTATTTTATTTCAAGATCTAAACATTTTTATCTCATTAAAAAATGAAAAAAACACAATGGAATTATGAAATTAATTATTGATGTTATGAAATTAATTCCAATATATTATGGAAACATAAAAAATGTAATAGAAGATCCAGATATCCAAATTTAAGGTATAAATTATTTTTTTTATCATACCCATTGATAAATGAAAATTGATTAGATTTATTTTTTTAATGGTGAATGTTTTTACAACCCATATGATATTAATAATAAATAAACTTCAATTTTTAGTAATATAAATAACTGTATTTTATGGATTTATATTAACTATAATAATTTTAAGAAATTATTCAATTTAAAAATAAATAGTTCTATTCTAACCAAATTGTATTCAAAGAAATATTTATATTTATTTTAAATACTAATTTATAAATTATAGATTTTTTTATAAAATTAACATAATTTTTGGATTCATAATATATAATTTTTCATAGGGTAAATGTTTTGGATTTTTTTTGAAATAGTTGGTTATTTGGTGAATTTTGAAAAACAGATATTTTATAACTACCATAACTTTTATGAAACCATTATGATATAAGTATGACTTAAACATATATAATACCTTTTGAAAAACAATTATGTATTTAAGGAGTAAAATTAATCATTTAAAAACATTAGTTGGAATTTGGAAACCCATGCTTGACTTTTGGGAACATAAGTTATATTTTAATCTAATAAAAAACTATTTTGGTTGTTTTTATTTAACTGAGTGGGTGGAAGGTGATATTTTATTTTGTATTGATATAAATGTATAATAAAATTCACTTTTTAATTATATATAAAAATAAATCCTAGGATTCATATTTATTATTTATTATGTTGTAAAATAATATTTATAGTTAAGAAATGATTTTTTTAAAAATGGATTTTCATTGCATTTTACAAACATAAAATAAATTTATTTTCACCACTTATATAAATTGAATCAATTAAAATGGATTTAATATTTATAATCAAAAATCAAAAAATTTTTAATAATGGAATTTTTATTTTTAGGTTCCAAAATAAGTTACCGAGGTAGAAAGGAAGTTACCACAGTAAATATTGAATAAAGTAAAATAGTAAAATTAAAAGGGAAAGACATAAAATACCTAAAAAATAAATATTAAATAAGTGTTTAGGGTTTTACTTCCCCTAAATATCCTTATAATCAATTATTATTAACCAAATTTTATCAAATTATTCCCAACCAAAAGTGGTTATCCTTGAAAACAAAATAATCAGCATTTTAACCCTAACATACCTCCATCCTCAATTATAAATATTCGCCCCTCTCCTCACTTTTCCCCCATCCATGACTACTCTATCTCAATTAATATCTAAAAAAACCCCTAATAAACTCAGTTACCCACATCATAGAGGTATGTTTCTCAATAGAAGACTTATCCTAGATGCATTAATGTGTAAGCCAAAGGAATAAATATAAGGGGGAGTATAATCCATAACCAAATTATTTCAAGTTTATTTTTTCTTATAGATATTTATAAATATAATATAAAAATTATAGAATAATTAAATTATTATATTCTCAATAATTATTTGTTATTATGTTTATGAAACAAATATTTTCACCTCTTTTCCACCTCATGGGAAATGAAGACATCGCTCGTGCATACATGTGGACTACCACCACCATGATGCGATGTGTTTCATTTTTAATTATCGCTTCACATGGATAGTTGTAAATCTTTAAATAATGGATATATATGATATTATTAAAATAATTAAGATTATATAAATATAATATGTCACTTAACTTCTTATCCTTCCATCTGTTGGAAAATGATAACGTCACTTGCACATATGTGTGGAACACTACCTCCACGAAGCGATGTGATACGTTTTTCATTTATACCTTGTATTCCTAGTCATAATGACATATTTAATTAATAAATATGGTATTTATAATATTATTAGGATTTTTAAAATTAAAACTTCATATAATTTTTTAATACATTAGAAAAATTAAAACGTTATTCATGCATACTTAGAGGCAACCATCTCTATGAAATGATGTGTTTAATTTTTCATTACCACCATATATAAATGGTGTTAAAATTATATTTGACATATATAAATGATAATTATTACATTTTATGAGTTTTGAAATGATATATCCTTTATCCATTTAACTATGGTTAATTCACCATAGTTGTTTTGGAGATAATGAACCAAATGATCTCAAAACACCCGGTGTATGCATAACCGATTTAGTAAATAAAAAAAAATGATAATAAATGTAATAAATTAAATAAATGAAATATTAATTATTTAATAAACAAAAATAATTTATTTATTAATTTAAATAATTAATATATGTTTATCATTTAGGAAAGTAGATGTTGAATACATCGAGTCACGACTTAAGGTATGAGATTTCTCATCTTAATTTCCTTTCTTTCAGACTTATTTCATTTTCACCACATGTTTTATTGGTTTGGTGTATAAAATAACACACACACACACATATATATTATCATTCATTTAATTAAATTAATTTGGTTTAAAAATCCCTTTAAGTTCTAACCTTCAATATCCAATTTTTTCAAAAGTTTCCAAAGTGGTAAGAGATTATTCTTTAAAACATTGTTTTAAATATTTAAAACTACTTGTCTTCCATATCTATAATATATTAAATGTCTTAAGAATGTTCATATTTATTATTGAAAGTAATTAATAATTTCATTTTCAAATATTTTTAATTTATTTACGATGTTTAAAAAAATAATCTTTTAATAGTTTTCCAAATGGAATATATAGATATTCTATAAAAAAGTGAAAAATGAATGTTTTAAAATACATGGAATGAAATTATATTACCACCATTATATCCATGATTAATTTTCAATATTCCTATATAATTTTATATGTTTTTTTTCAAAAAATATCTTATTTCCATTTTTCTGAGAATTATTATTTTATAATTGTTTTGAAAATAAAAGGATAATCCCTCTCATTTTATGAGATATTTGAAAGTAGATTTTATTATGTGTTGAAACCATTTTTTATTCATTTTATGTTGAAAGTGAAGGTTCCTATGTGTTTCATTCATGTTATAGTTCTTAGATATTATATATGATGGTTGGTGGGTCTGATATAGACATCCAATTCATTGGGTAATGATAATGAAGTTAATTAGATATAAGTTACTCTTAAAATAATATTATAATTATCAGGTTAGGTGTCTACATTATGAATTTATATTGGAATTAATAGGTTAAGTGATTCCATTATGAATTTATATTAGAATTTATGGGTTATCTTATTCCATTATTATTTCTTTGAATTTGCTTTCCAAGTAACCATCATGGTTTATGCTTTCTTATGAGATTTTTTAATACAAATTTTGATAAAATAAGTTTGTTTTATATTTTAACTTAATATTTCTACAATATTAAAGCTAAATTTTTAATGGGAAAACTTCTTCCAAATATTTAAAATATTTGAAAGGCCTAAAAATTTTATTTTTCATTTATATCCCTTATTAATTTTTTTATCAATCCACATTTTTAAAAGTTTTTCATAGGATCAAAGGATGTTTAGGAACTATAATAAGATGGAATTTTCTTCTATGGTGACTTATCATAAAAAAATAAAAATTATCTTGAATAAAACATAAGTGTAAAGTTAAGAAATTTTTTTTGTGGAAAATCATTTACACTATGTAGAAGTTTCCAATTTTTTATTTAAAGGATTTAAAAATTATTTAAATATATAAAAATAAAAGATACTATAAATATAATAAAGTATAATAATTTCTATTAAATTCATAATTATTGGTTGATTATGAAACTTGGTATTATAAATTTAATCATTTTATTTTTTTTATAGATGGGAAATTATTCTATGATATGACGAATTTTCATCTTTTAAGAAAATACAACAATATTTTTTAATATTCCCACTTGAAATATCATTCCATTATTATAATCACATTTTTTAAAGAAAAATATATCTTTATAAAGCTTCAATATGAAACCATTCCTTATAAAAATAACATATTTACAACTATTTCATATTTATGAAACACTAAGAATAATGAGTTTGAATCCATAAAAAATAACACAATATTGTCATAATACCTTTTATTTTCTTAGAAGAACCATTATATAATTAAAAAATCACTATTTTAATTATCAATGTATTTTAGGATCGTTGTATCACCATTCATGTGAGACAAACAACTAGTTTAAAAAATATATGGTTATTCCTTCTTAAATGTGTTTAATATTATATAAATGACCATAATAACTTATTTTACATTTTTATTCAAATAATTTATTATAATGTTTCTTTGATTGATTAATTTCCTTAAATATGAGAAAAAATTAATTAGTTAAGAAAACACATTGGTCATTTCATCCAAAATATTCTTCTAAGGAATCAAATTTATTTTTCAACCCCAGTTTGGGAAAATATTTTTATTGATAAATTTTTCTTATCTATTTAGGCTATATATTCCTTAATAGTTTCATTACACATATTATAATTTGAAATTAATATTATAAAAAAAAACACATTTTCAATGTGTATATTTCACTTGAAACACCAATAATATTCATTGAAACCAAAATTACTGAAAAATGTGTGTTTTTTATAATGTGATAACACATATTTTCATATATATTTAGATACTTTATACGATATATTTTTAATAATAATTTTTTATATCTAGTTACATTTTTCATTTTTATAATCTAATTTATGATTTAAATTTCTAATTACATGTTTTGATACCTTTTAAATATTTTCATAAACATTTAGAAAAACTAATTCTCAATTTTTTACACTTTAAAGAAACAAATTATATTTCCATTTCCAAAAAATATTTTTCATATTTATCCTTATAAACACCATATAATTATTTTCCATATTTTGGTTCATCTATTGGTTTATTATGTAACATATAAACCAATATATATTGTCTTTATACCCAAATTTTCATGCATGCAACAACCTAGATCACCCCTGAAGAAAATATTATCCAATTTTTGTATACCTTCATTCTTGATATTATTTTTATTGAGGAATACCTAAAAAATGACATCTCATAAGAGTGGTTTCCACACATTTTTTATAATGATTACTTAATTCCCAGCCTTCTTTGATGTGGGAAACTTCTTGTTCCTCAACTTAAGGGCCTTGTATCTTTATTGGAATAATGATGGGGTGACAAATATGATACTATTTATAATATCATAAGCTTGACATGATCATAGTTTCCCACTTTGGGTATAACATTCCTTCTAATTTTTTTATTTCAAATTTTGTGTAGTTATTTATTTTCTTCAATGTGAAAAAAAGGCCCAAAAAAAATAGAAACAAATCCATGAGGGATAATTGGCCCAAAAAGGATAATATTGTGATATTAGGTTTTACAGTCTATTAAAAATTGAATTAGAGTTAGTACCTAGTTTTTGTTCTAGTGAAGTAATTTTACCCTTTGAGAGTGAAATAATAAGTTTCCCACATAATAGGGGGTGGGTAATAAATAAAATTATATATGTGGGTATATAAACCTCTCCCATCATAAGCTATTTTCAAGGGGTTTCCTAAGAAAAAAAGTTTTAATATATGGTGTTATTAAAGAATAAAATTTTGTAATTATGAATTCTTTGGGTTGTTACATGAAATAAATCCTAAAGATAATTATTGATAATCTTAGGTTAGAATAAGTACCTAGGGTATCAATGATAATGGTTATAACAATTTCAGCATTTTTAATACAATAAAACTAAACAAAGTATTTAATCAAGAAATCCAACATGACACAACCATGCATTAGACTTATTATTGCATATAAATTTTAAAATGTAAACATAAATGAACAAACCTTTCATAACATAAGAAACTAAAAATAATACAAAATTATTTAAACATATAAAAATCCACTCACAATAATAAATAAAATTATATTAGAATAAGTGCATAAAAGGGACTTTATTACCATTATGTACATACCAACATGAAACTAAAGTAAAAAAACCCAACTATCTCCATGTGACAGATGTTACATATCATACACAACAGACACCATAGCTTTATTGATGAACCTATAATCAATCCTATTTTAATAGGAATGTCTTCCCATAAATTTAATATAACAAAATATATTATCTACATATGAACCATTGCTGTATACGCAATGAGTGAGTATACAACCTAGTAAGATGCCTCAAAATATTATATTTTCTCCCAATAAACATAAAAAACATGATATTTTTTAAATAATAAAACAAAACATTTTTTTAGAATTCAAACCTATATATTAAATAAGTAATTATGCAATTTGTTTTATAAATTATGGATAAAAAAGACTTTTTATAACTATATAAAGAAACCTGTAAGACATTTACATTATTTAAAATATATATCTAAGTAAAAATCATTACGGTATAGTGATTCAAGGGATCAAATATATAATTTCTCAAAATAGAATCACTCTTCCAGTAGTGAAGTGATCCAACTCACTCACCCAACTCACACAATTTTAACATCATCAGGGGAAATCAAATGATATTCATGATCTAAGATTAAATACCAGATCATTTATATTTATTATTTCCAACAAGATATACCATTATATAAAGTTTCAAATTATATGATAAAAATAAGTACTTACACCATAAAAACTACTTATTGAAATACCAATTAACCTAGAAATAATAATACCCCATTTAAAATTATTAGAAACCTTATATGTTTCTATAAAAATAAATATATGATATTTTATTGATATAAATAATCAAGTAATATCCTTTTTTTTCCACATGACAAACAACAAACTGTATCATGTTAATTTTTTTACCATATTTTAGAGTCTCTTTCAAATAACATGAGCATTTATGGATTCCATCACATAGTATAATTAAAACTATATAATTTTACTTTTTAAATTTAATTACTAAAACAAAAGTATGTGGTTTTAATGTAATTAATAAAACCCTCTCGAACTATTATTTTATGTCTTTTTGTTGTTAAAAACATTAGAAAAATGATATGAAAAGGAAAATGGAGTTAGAGTAACAATTTTAATTATAATTATGTACTAAAGTGTAATTTTATATGCCATTCCATGGTGGGTTAGATAAAGAAAACGATTTTTTCTATAATTTGGTACATTTATCTATGATGGATATATTGTGATGTACTTATTCATGTTGAAACATGGGGAATGATATATAAGGTTTAAATTTGGAGATTTCTTGATATAAGAGGATGCTAACAAAATAGTGTATAATATTGTGGAATAAAGTTTCCCAATTATGTTATTTTTAATCTTACCTTGGATAGATTGTGGTGGGGAACCTTATGAGTTAATCTTATGTATGTTCGGTCAAGGTGTGGTGGGTTTGGTTGTGGTATAAAATCACATTGATTATTCTTCTAAAGAGGGTTACCTATGTTTTAATTTTATGTGAAATCCCCTATCAATCTTCCATATGGGAGTGTATCTGCATGATCATTCTTATTACACCAGGGATACTGTGGTCGTAAAATTCCTATCTATATCCCTCTTAATTTTATTGTACCATGGTTAATTTCATTACACCATGGTTTGATTTTGGGTTCATTGGGTATGAAGTAATAAGCTAAGTATTTTCCCATCATCCTATAGTGTTTGAGTGTCCCAGTATTTTAGTCTTCACTTGACCAAAACCGTTTTTATTCACATCAGTTTTGATATAGTTTTGCCTATTGATATTTGGGGGGAAATTACAACCTAATATTTGGATCAGAGTGGCATTACAACATGATTTCTCATTCCTTATAGAGTGATTATAAATTTGGGTGTTTTCTTGAATTTTATCCTATTAATTCAATTTCAACAAAACCCTAGGTAAACATAGGTGAAATTTTTGAGATATTTATCCAAAATATGATTTATTTTGTCCCTTAACTTCAAGTGATGAACCTCTTTATAAACCAATGTGATTTATCTTCTTCCTCTTAATTATCCCCCTTTATTCTTATTCATTCTTCTTGAAATAATCTTTAAATGTGGGTATACATTAGGTTTATTAGTCTTTGCCTTTGATTTTGATGGTTCCTCATTAATTAGTAGTTGTTGAGGTTCTTCCTTAGGAATTTTCTGTTGGGGTGTATATCTTCTTCTCATTTTCTCATGAGGTTTTTTAAAGCTTCATTTGAGGTAAGTGATTGGAGACTTACCTATCATTATTTTCATGTAAATTATGGATAAATGTTACTTTTTATTTCATTGGGATAATAATATATGTTAACCAAAATAACATAAATAATTACAATAAATAATATTTAATGGAAGAGGGTGGTTCTCATGTAATTTATGTAATTTCTTGATATTTATTATATATTGATGGTTGTGTTGATGTTAGTGATAATATAATTATGATAAATAATATAGTATACGTTAATTACTAATAATTATTTTTTAGATACACCTTTAATAAGGGGTTAATATGTTAAATTTGGTAATGAAACAGTTTTTTGGAAATTTATAATTACAGTGTTTATGTTTGAACATGACACTTTGATTTAATAAAAATGAATGATTAAAGAGAGGTTGTTTGGGGTAAATTACTTATTTGTTTTCCGTTGACAATTGTTATATGTGGGGTTCTTCTTTATATGGATTTATGGGTTAGTTATATGGAAAGGAGGAGGTCTCATGGTTATTATGGTGGTTATTAGCATGATTAGTGAGGTGGTTTATGTAATGGGGGATTTGGTTGTTACAGGATTGTGTTATAGTTTTCCAGTGGCATGAAATGTTGATTTAATTAAGGAAATTATGAGTGGATGATGTCTTAAACTAGTGAATATTTCTATGTTAAATGAATAATGATCAATTGTGATGATTTAAATTTTTATGTCTAATGAAATTTGAAATTTTTATTGAATGCGAAGGATGAATAATGAGTAACATGAAATAGAATGAGCTTAAATGGATTGATTGACATTAAATATAGATAAATTAATTTTTTAAGGTTTCTAATGGTGACTATGAAAATTTTAATAATTATTTAAATGGGAAACTATTAATATTTTTGTGGCTATCTTGTGTGAATATATAGAGCTGGTTTATGTAGTAGTGGTGGAAAAAATATTAGTGAGTAGTTGTGATGGTGTGTTTTTTATAGATTAATGTTAATGTGGTTTTGTTTAAACCTTTAGGTTTTTCTATGTATTATTATTATTACTCTTTTTGTTTCTTTATATTTATTTTGAACCACCACTAGAGTCGAGTAACCTAATAGATTCCTATACGAGGACATGAGTTCTAGGTGTCTTACTCAATATCCAGTTTATAGAGGAAATGGATGGATGAATGATCCATCTTCTATTATCCCCTTCAAAAATTGTATAGGAAGTGATGGATCATGGTAATTATATATATATATATATATTATAATGAATTAATATATATATATATATATATATATATATATATATATATATGTTGGTTAACCAAACTATTTGGTAGTGGTATGGATACTGGTGGGGGTTGTGGATGATAGAACCTGGGAACAAGTTTGATTTCCTTCATGTTCACAATACCCTAATATGATGAGGTTGTGATGTGTGGTTATTCAATAGTTGTGGTACATGGTATGTGGATGAAATATATGGATATGTTCATATGTAGTTGTATATAAGGGGTTGAAACAAATGATGTATGCTATTGAGATGTGAGAGTGGAAGGATCAGTGGGGACACAGTTGTAGTATACCTTTTTGACTTATATTATTTGATATTGTTTTACTATAGAAGTATATGATATTTATTCAGTGATAATTTGAGTGGTTGGGTGATTGTTGACTTGGGATAAATGTATTTTTGTTCTATTGTGTACTCACTGAGTCATTATTATTCTTTTTCCAAATGTTCATGATAGGTTTTATGGAGGATTCTACTGATTATACATATATTATCACCCCTACATATTAAAATCAATTTTAATGGTTTAAAAAAGGGAGTTTGGGATCAAACTAGACCATATTAGATTGAGGAGGTCATGATTGTTGTTACTATCACTATTATAGGAGTTTTATTTTTTGGTATTTCATTTTTGAGAACTTATTTATGTATTAAATTTTTAGCACTTACTTATGTATGAATTTTGTATTTTTTATCTTATATTATATGGATTAGAATATTTTTTATCTTATGTTCCTTAGATTATGTGGGAAATTACCCCATTGATGTGTTATTATACCCTAGATTCTAGTTGCTAACTAGTGGCTAAATTAAGGCAGGCTTTGAGAGTCACACTCATCTTTACTACTGTCCCATGAGGAGTTATCTATGGGAGTAAGTCATGATAGAGATGTATTCAAGATATGGTTGAGAGTTAAGACAGAGACTATAGTTAAGGAATTGTGAGGACTGCATGGTTTTCAAGGGAAATAGTATCAATCAAACATAACTTGTTATGTATAAAGGGATACTAACTTGGGAATAGGAATTTAAGATTACTAAAATTTCTAGGTAATATGATGTTGATTACGCGGTCGAGACTTGTGAGGGGAACACACATCATTTTGTTTATAATTTTTTTTGAATTGAGATGATTTTAAAAAACAACATGAAGTTGAATACATGATTTTAAATATATTCCATGTCCCTGGGGTAAAGAGTATTATTTTTTTCCTATAGATATATATTTTTGTCATGATCTGTATGTGTTTAAGGTTTTTTATGTGTGATAAGATGATTATTTGATCATAGGAGGGTTTATATGACTAATGTGAATGTGTCATGGAGGAAGAAACTTTGTGAGTTTCAACACCAGAGCTCAGGGATATATGAGGGGAGTGTCTCTGATTAGAAGACAAAGTTCCAATTGGACTTGTTGAAGATCACCTTTAGTTTGATTCACTATAGAAAGTAAATTTAGATTATTTTGTCAGTTAGATGATCAAAATTTCACATTATTGGTGGTTTTTGTTCCATGGGGAGCTTGAGGAGTTGAAAATTAAATGGGAATATTTTTAGAATTATTTTTCACAATGTTTATTTATATGCTGATGAAGGTGGTGAAGTGTTAGGAGTTTATTTCTCTTTATTAAGGAAGAAACTACATACAAGAGATCAATATTTAATTCAAGTACCTTCTCTATTTAACCTTAATATTTTCCTAGATTAATACTCTAAAGTGTGATATTTTATGGAGGCACTGTGTCCCACTATTGAACATTAAATTACTCAATTTACATTTCCTATACATATAGAGGTGCTAGATAAGGGACTTTTGAGTGAGAGGATTCATGTATGGTCTAGGTTATATGGAGACGAGAGTCATTAAAACTTCTAGATAAGTTGAGATACCAATTGAGTGGCTCAAATGTATGGGTAAACAAGGTTTTAACCAGCAATCACTTAGTCTCAATATCTTTAACACTTATCTAAAGGTATTAGCTCTCATTCATGTATTGAGATCTCTATTTTGGTGTGATTTACTTATGGATGTCACGATCATTAATGATTTTAGTGACTGACCACCCTTGGTGTTCATCATAGGATGGATGGTCTGCTTTGTTTCATCCTCAATATCCATTTCCATTGAGGCCTTATCAACCATATGGTTTTTATAAATTTAGTCAACATAGGGGACAAAGAGTAAGTAGAGGAAAATGATATGAATTTCTTCACACAAAAGGGTGATGGGTCATAAGAGTTTAGACTCTATTTTTTCTCTATAGGCATAGTTGATATTGTGGTCAGTAGAGGTTCATAACGTAGTGCTTTGAAGAATTTATAAGGAGTTTCTAGATGTTTTCCTTAAATTGGTTGTGATGCTAACCCCTCAACAAGATACATAGTTTTAGATATAGTTGTATCAAATCATCTATCATATTTATATAGATTCTAATTGGATATAACCTTTTGAGTTTTTGTAGTTGAGGACTCAAAATGGTGATTTTCTATAGTAAGGTTTCACCCAACCTATTTTGTCACCTTGTGGTGATATGATGTTATTCCCCAAGAAGGTGTATTTTATAATGATGGTATTATTAGACAAATTATGGTTGAGCTAGGATATTGTGAAGAACCATTTCCCCCTTTAGAGGACAAATTCTTTGTTTAGTTAGTTAAAGGTATCCATATGGTTCTTAAAGATCAATTTGCGACCTAGATATTATAAGATGATAGTGAAGGATAAGTATATACTAAAAACTTGTTTTATATATTATTGTGGGCACTTTGAGTTCATAGTTATTTCATTTCATTTCATAAATTCCCCAAATATTTTTTATGCGACTCATGAACTCATTTTTTTGAGATTACATATCACTTCCTGGTATTATTCAATAAATAAATTCGTGTGTACTCATTATTGGAGGATGATCAATATGAGAATATTAGGACTCCATTTCATTTTATTCATCACCATCTGCTCTATATAAAGCTATCCAAGTGTAATTTATAGATACAAGATGTGTATTTTCTTATCTATCTAGTGTCTCAACATAGAGTGGTATTCAACCTTTATAAAATTGATGTTTTTTCTTAGGAATAACCCAAGAAAATAACATTGGTTTATAATTTCCTTATTATTTTAGACTATAATCATATTTTTGTATTTAATTATCATATTATTAGGACCTCTTTAAGAACATTGACCATGAGGGACCAGGAATTTGTATGGATTGATCAGTTTTAGGTGGATCTCATCTACCATAAGGAGAAGTTGATCAGTGATCATGTTCATCGATTTCTAGAGGAAGAATTCCTATTATAGGATTTATATAATGGTTATCATCTAATATTGGTGTGAGTTTTAAAGTAGTATAGGGTGGTGATCTCATATGGGTTGTGGCCGTTTTATCCTCACAAGTATAACTATACCATCGATAATCTCGAGTTTGTAGAAGTTGTGTTTTCTTTGAAGTTGTGGTCACATGAAATCATTAATGATTTTTTTTGGTCTTCATAGATAAAAAATATTGAGTTATATCTTATCATAATAGGATTTGAATCAACATCAGTGGTGGTGGATGATTTTTTTCAACAACATGACTTCTATATCTCTTACACCCCTAGGAAAGAAAAAGTGGTTATAGATGTATTGAGTATGATGCCATAGATATATGTTTTTTAAGAGTTGTGAGATGCATGGAGAATGATATAACAGATTATTAACCCTCCTTAATCATCAAAAGATAAAAAATTATTTTTGAAACTGAACTATGATCTACCAAGTATAATAGTTAAGGGTCATCTCTATAGGGAATGAAATATTGTGTAAAGAAAATGAAACAATAATTTCCAACAAAAACACTAAATATATTCATAATATAATGAAATTGTTAAATGGAGATTCGAATTAAAGTAGAGGATGAAACAGTGATGAAAGTGAGTGGAAAGTGAATAGGAATAAAGGATGAAATTTATAAGAGCAATTATACTTGAAATAGATAATAAGTAAAGGGTTAGGGGAATTCATATTGCGTGATCATGAAATTATTTTTCAGCTTTATTGAAAATATGATTGAACCATGTATATTATAAAAAATGATGATAATAAACTCAATTGTGAAGAAAAATTGATAATGATTTCAATATGTAATTTTTCATTTTGAGAATCAATTTTAGCAATGAGAATGAATGTGATAATTTTCTTTGTCAAAATCAAATTTTCATTTAGTCTTTAAAATATACTATTCAATGATGTAATGTTTTTTAATAATTTTTTTTCAAATTAAAATTTTCTTTAATAGTTTGAATATTGATCAAGATCAATAATCATTATTTTCAAAAAAAAATTGTAAAATGATTATTATTAATGGATAATTGAAGGAGGGCATCAATCTAATTTTGGAAAAGAATGAAAGAATGAAATTTTTAAGAAATATACAAAAAAATATTTATTATCAGAAATATTTTTAACCAATTTTCATATTAAGTACATAAAATGTCAGGTTTTTAATTATAATATTCAGAAATAGAAAAATATAATGTTTATAAGGATATAAATCTTATTTTTTGATTTGATCACCCTCTCTTTATGAATCTGTATTTACTTTAAAATCTCCTCCCAATATGCTTCTCTCAATCTATCAAAAGTATAATTATATCTATTGAATAAACCCCCTTAAATATCTATTTAATGGAAATATTTGAAATAATATAAGAAAATATGTTTATCATTAAGATAGTAAAATACATAAAAAGAAAGAGTTTAGAAGGAGAGGAATATTTTCTTTCAAGTTGATCTCCTTCTCTATGGTCTATCTATACTATAATCTATTACTCCTAGTGAGTATGAAAATATTTGTTTTCCAATATCCATTCTATTCCACAAAAGCTTCAGTAGTATCACTTTCAAAATTACTAAAAACTGACCAAGAAATCCCCCAACCCATTTCAGTCACAACCAAATCAACCTATTCCACCGCCTCTAGAAAAACTTCTCAATAATTCCACCATAACTATTGTTTTTTTTATTTATAAATTAAATGTTTAACCTTATCACTTTCATGATATTTTAAATTTGAAATGGTAGGGCCTAACCCATACTCTTTAATTAGAGAGGTACATGTAAAAAACTCGTTTATTTATGTTATCTTCAAGAATCTCTTTTTCACTCTATGTTTGTTCATATTAAAATAGCATAAAAATATTATTAATCAATAATAATTCATATTTTATTTAATCTTAAAAAATTAGAGTAAAAAATTCCTCAATAAGACTCCATTATTCAATTAGTTTCAAAAAATTCAAATTGGGTTCAGACAATCAGAATCAAATTTTGTAGTTTAATGAAACTGGTCTGACTAGTTATCATATAGCTCTTTATGACCTGCCTTCAATCACTTCAAATGGTTTACAAACATATAATGAAACTTCCAAATCATATTATATTCAACTAAAATTGAGTAAAATTTATTTAAATTATACCAAACATGTAAATACCCCTACCCTAGTAACCCAGAGCCAATTGTTACAATAATACATATGTATAAGATAGAAGATATTACATCCTAAAGGACTAAATATTTTATTTTTTTGGTAAAATAGATACATACTTGAGTCTTGAATTAAATTTGAAGACAAAAATTAAAACATAATTGTTTTTTATAACATAATTATTCCCTCTAGAATAACTTTTCATATCATTCATTCCACAATTCTTTATTTTCTAGGAATGGAAAAAATAACGGTGAGCTCTGATGATGAGTAATAGCTACCTAAAGTAGAAGTTATCATGAATCAATAAGAATAATGAACATTCCAAGGTAACTATTTAAACACATATTATATTTAAATTTTTTTATTATCATAATTAGATATGGAATAATCAATATGGAGAGGTAAATAATTGAACACACGTTCCATTTAATCAATAACTTGAATATCATGATTAGATAATGCATAAACCGTATGGAAAGGTAAATAAATGAACACACGTTCTATTTTATTGATAAAATAATAATAGAAATGAATCCAAAGATAATATCATTGAAAAAATATGATTCAAAATAATAATTGATTTCTTAATGAAGGAAATTCTTAATTATGGGATGTCATGACCTCATGAATCATGATACCTCTATTATCATGATCATTCACATGACAGTTTAAAATAATGGGCAGGTATACACTAAAAACCCTTTTATGTAACCCTTGAAAACTAATTCATATCATGTGAATACCAATGCATATAGGGTAGTTCTATAACTAGGACCCACCCATTACTTCATTTCCAAATCATTCCTTATGTATCAGATAACCGATTTAATTCATGAATAATATTCCTTATCAATAAATTTCCATATCGAGTTAGGAATACATATTTACATTAATTTTACAAGTAAATAATATAACTTTAAAAGTGAAATAACATATATATAAATGATATATGTTTTAATTAATAAGTATATCCATGATAAATAATATAGATATTTAGGGGAAATTTAATGTTCAATGATGACAAGAAAGTGAATCTTTAATTAAAAGTTAATGATTATAGAAATTAATAAATAAAGTGAACGTCAATACTATCTATGGATAAACTAATAATAAAAAATCTATAAGAATAATAAGGATGGTATTAATATAACTTACCACCAATGGATCATAAGTACAATAAAGGGTTGATGTCATTTATGAATAGAAATACTATAAAATTCCATTTAAAACATTCAAGAGGAAAATATCTATTTTTTACTTTGAAAATATTTTTAAAACTAAAAATTCAAAAAATATTTTGAAACTAATTTATTTTAAAATATCCTTCCAAATTTATAAATCAATCTTTATAAAATTTAGTGGTTATTATTTTAGGAAATTCTATAGATTCTTTATAGGTTAAAATAAAGATTATTTTCACACTTTCAGTAAAAGCCAAATGCGACTTCTTAGAAAATGATAAGGATATTACTTTCAAAACATTTTGTTAAAAGTAAAATATTGGTTAAAGTGTATTTAAAAAATCCTTATGATAATTTTAATAAAACCTTTTAAAATTATATTAGAAACCATGGTATTGGAATAAAAATTATTTTCAACCAAAGAGTGAAATGATGTCACATTTTATTAAAAATAATTTCTCAATAATTTTAAGTAAGAAAGAGAGTAATATGATAATATTACATAAAACATTATAAATAACCATATGATATAAAAATTAATGGTGTTTATTATAAAACTATTAAATAATTTATTTCAATATAAATTAAAGTATAAATAATCCAAATTAAAATGAGATTGTGAAATAAACCCTTACAAAGATCATAACGTTGAAGTGAGAATTAATCAATGAATAAATTGTTTGTTTAAAATGTAAATACACATGAAAATGTGTAATTATGACATAATATATTAAAAAATATTTACACACACTATCTTAGAATGTCAAAGATAATGAAAAATTAATATGACCCAATGAAAATAAATTGAGTTATTAAATTATTTTCCACTTTATAATTTTCAATTCAAATCATCACAGATGAAATAATTAAAATTAAAATTTAACATTCATTTAACTATTAATTAAACATGATATTACGTGAAAAATGGAGAGTATATATAGCATATTAAATAAATTAGGTGCATAACAAGACAATATGCGTCAATAAAGAGAAATTGAGATGAAGTCCCTTAACCCACGATTCCTTTTGGTTACACATGATTTAACATCCTATATAATGTTTTTAAGAATGTTATTAATTTATAACAGAAACATATTTATATTTATAATATGTTATACTATCCTCTTATAACATTTTACTACCAGTTAATAATATTTCATTTTATTCATTATTTATGGTGTTAATTGCATTTTTTTCTCAAGCATGTTTTTTCATGAAAGATTTTTTTATTGTGAATAGAATATAGATACATCATATAAAAATTGTAGTAATTTTATTAATATAAAATTTTCCCATTATATATACTTTTATAATCATTCTTGATGGCTGGGTATGGAAAATGAATCGTATCGCTTCGTAGAGACAGTATAATGTACATACACATGAGTGATAATATCATTCCCTTAGAAAGTAAAAGTATAAGGGATTGTGTGGTATATAAATTTTTAAGAATCAATATCATGTCATATATATCACATATATTCATTATATTTATCTTTATTACTTTCTGTGTAAAGCTTAAGTGAAAAACAAATCACATTACTTTATGAGGGAGTGGTCCGCCGTACACACATGCGACACTATCGTATTTTTAAACAATACGGAATGTTAGAAGGTATATGTTATATTAAAATTTATAAAGTATAATAATATCATAAATATTATATATATTTAAATTAAATCCATAATTATATATAATCATGAGACATGTTGATAAAAAAACGAGTAAAATCGGTTCGCGAGGCAGTAGTCCGCCATACACATGGTTGACAATTTCATTTCCAATTTGATGGAGGAGGAGATGAATAAATATCATGAAATAAACTATAATGTATAATTATATTAGAGATAATATTTTTGTTATATTATAAGTGTTAAGACATAATTGATGGTTGAAAAAGAATAAATAATACAACAGGGCATCATTAAGACAAAACCTTCTCTTAGAGAAACCCCTTTATATCTCCTCTTAAGAACCGCAGGGAGGGTATTTTGGGAATAAAATAAGATATTGATTTTTTATAATGAATAATTGAAGATATTTTGGTAGATATTTGTTGATATACAGGTTTTATGAGGTGTGAAGAAGTGAAGGTAGTGAAAAACGTTTTATAAATGGGAGAGAGGACACACATGAAATGTTTGAAAAGAATAAAATGTACCCACAAATTTCACATGTATAAAGGATACAAAATTAAACATGATAAAAAATTTATGTTATAAGGTATAAATATATTCATAAAATATGTTATAGAAAATTTAATGCCATTTTAACCCTTATCTAGTTAGTTTAACCCTCAGTAAACCTGTTTTCACCTTAATTGTAATAATTAATTTTTACAGCTTTTAATATTCATAGTGGTAAAAAATTAAGTTGAAATTATTATATAATATACATTATTATAATTTAAAATATTTAATCAATTTTTAAAAATTAAATTCATATAATTTGTAGAATGAAATATAAAATTATACCCCTAGACTTGATGAAAAAGCGGGTTTCGAAAGAGAATATTCTCAAAAGTATAAAAGTTTTTAATATCATAATTCATCATAATATTTATTATAATGAAATAAATTAGATAAATTGAAATTTAATTCAACTAATTTTACCTTAAAACCAATTTAAAATATAATTTCACCTTGTAATTTTTTAAACAAAATGACGGTTTTAAATAAATCAGTATTTTTCACTATTCCATGAAAAATGAAACTTTTGAGAAAAAAAAAACAATTCATCATAAGATAATTTATATATAATTATTTAAAAAATTAGTTTCAATTTTTAAAATAAATTATCTAAAATTGGTTAAAAATAATTTTAATATAAGTTCTCAAAACCTGTCAAAACCGTTTTCTTTGAGAAATACTATTATCAGCAAACAATTATATTTCTTTAAAATAGTTATTATTTTATTTATAATAAATAGATATCATTTTAGTTCATTTTATAAATTTTTAATCCATATAATTTGCAAAATTTACTTATTAATATTCATACCCACTAGTTTAATGTATATGTTATAGTAATATTCTATTTTACCTTGCCTTTAGACTAGGTGTTGCATGCGTCACAAGCTATTAAAGAGATTAAATTTAAAGAAATACATTTTATGGAGTTTTTAAGCATTGTGTTTAATTTCACATATGATATCAATTAAAATGTTATTATTTTATAATTTTTGGGTGTTGAATTCTCCCCACCTTAAATAATTTCCATCCTCACAATTTTATATTTCCCTTAGAAATCAAGGGTTTGATATTTGATAATTCCTTTAATGAAAATACACATTGTAAAATAGGTTAATAAAAAATCCTATTAATAAGATAGAAAGTTAATTAAAAATGTCATATGGATTAAATAATAAATATATTTTATTATAGGATTACATTGGTGTCAAGTGAAGATATGGATATAGAAGAAAAGCTTAAATAATTATAAAGAGTGATATAGATCATTGATCCAAGAGAGTGAATGATCAATTGAATGTTAAGGAACTAAAAACTATAAATTTTTGATGATTTTAAAAACTATTTTATTCCTCATATGTGAAGGTATCATGATAAAATTTATTTTCAGGAACCTTTTCTTAAAGTTGAGGAATTATTTTGATGTCATTGAATATAAGTAAATATACTTACTTGATATATTTCTATTTAATAAACATAATTTCATAATTTTTTTTACATCAATCAATTTCTACTTCATATCATAATCCATGAAATGAATATCAAAAAATTATTTTTTCATTCCTAAATCACAAAAATTAGCATTTAATAGATCTTAAGATCCATTAAAGAGTAAAAGTTCATTCTGTATATATCTAAATATTTTCCAAAACCAATATGGTTAGCACAATTAATCCAATATAGTACAAAAATATCTAAAAAAATACAGCAACTCAACTATTTCATCATTAATATTTAATCATGATTTTTTCAGTTATAAACAATGATATATTAACTATACAATCATGTTGGCCAACATTAGGTTCCAAACCACTATCATCCTTCAGTTGTGGGTTCAATCGTTATGACCTTCACTGGATGCAACTGGTTGTCACCTGGTATGCATGATGTCATTTTTCTAAAACCATATTAATATAATTACTATAATGTTACCAAATTATGATGACCCATAATCACTATAATATCAAAGATAAGATAAACATTAATGGTTACCAATACCTTTAATATTAACTCCAAAAAATATATAGGTATTCTTCCTCCAATAGCTTTTTTATATACTAAAAAAGGGTTGTATTCCCATAAATGTTTTCAAAAAATATACTTAAAAATGTTATATTCCCACCACAAAAATTTTCAATAGGGGTTTTAATAATTTTAACTTATGATAAACCTTGAACTCATAAAAAATGATGGTATCAAAAACTATTAAGTTAATGAATACATATATACTTCTAATAGTTCACATAATCCTTACAGGTTTCATGATTATTATAACAAAAATATAATTGGTAAAAAAACTTCTAAAATATAATATGTAATATCCAATACATAAATACTTCAACCATTTTATTTCAACATAGGTACTTCCATGGTCTTGGGTTTCAAATTTAGAATTGGTAATTGTCTCAGATGATTCCCATGTTTCCCACATTTAAGACAATGAACTATAAATAAATCAATAGGATTAAATTTATTTCCTTCCATCACAGTCTTCATTTTTACTTGGAAATTCATCACTATATACCTTTATTTTCCACACAAAAAACAATTTCCCATTCAATTGAGACACATTTCTGGGTCTCTTTCCAAATTTCTGATATGAAGGAAATCGAACCATCTTTCCACCATGGTCTCCACCTCTCAGGATCTTAGAGAAATCAATCATTCTATTATTTGGTGAGTCTGAGAGTTGGTTAATATATATACTATCAATAATATTTAAGGATAAGTGATTAAGAATAATCATGATATCTTTCACTCTAGTCATCATCACATTTCGTTTCTCATAATCCCCAAATTTTCCATTATATTCAATGTTGACATGATTACTTCATGTTCCATCCACTGACTAAAACAAAAAAACATAGTGTGTGCAACAATAATCATTGTGGGAAACCATATAATTATGAAGAATAACTTATTTGATTTCAAAATCATGAATCCTTATTTTCAATATAATACACCTTATATTTAACCTAGGATATTCATTATAATCATATATTAAAATAATTTATAATATTTTTAAATAAAATGTGCATTATCCTAGAATATCCCCCAAGAGTACCAAACCAAGTTCCCATTAAGGCCTTTTTTCATGTAATAGGTAACACTCAAGTCATGTTTGATGTGCCTTTTTCAGATTTATTACCCCTAGGTACATCTATTCTAGAGCCACATCCACTTATAGTATCCAAACAAGGATGCGTTGATATGAAAAACCACATAATCGCTACCTTACCAAAACATCCAAATGTTCTTCTATTATTGTCCTCCGCATTTATCATAGGGTTATGTTATATGATCTATGATTTCTTAAATCTAGTTCACAAGGTTTCCACTAAACTTACTATTATACGAACTGTAATGACCCCAAACCCAGTGACATGGAGATGTTTGTTACTTTAATACATTGGTATAATATACATGTGATCACATATTGAAGGATATAATATTTTAGTAGTTTTGGTAAACTTGATACACACTTGAGTCTTACATTAGATTTGAAAAAAATTATAAAATATTTTTTTGGAATATAATTATTCCCTCTAGAATATCCTTGAATATAATTTATAGAACACTTACTATATTCCTAGGAAAGGAAAACGTATAAAGGTAAGATCAGATGCTTAGTAAGGGTTATATAAAGAGGAAGCAATCATGAATTAAAAAGAATAATAGACATTGAAAGGTAAATAACTGAACAAACTTTCTATTTAAATAATTTGACTATCATTACTAGATAAGTAATAATAAATGTTTCACATAAAATTTGTAAAAACAAATCCGTTTAATCAATAACTATAATATCATGATTAAATAAGGCATAATCAATATAAAAAGGTAAATAATTGAGCAATAGTTCCATTTAATTGATAAACTAAGAATGGAAATACATCCAAAGATAATATCATTGATAAAATATTATGGATAATAATAAATAAATTATTAATGATGTAAATTATTAATTATTAGATGTCATGATCTCTGGTATCATGATACATCTACTATCAAGACCTTTTGAAATACATTTTAAAGCTGATGGGTAGGTATATACCAAAAACCCATTACACTAAGGCTAACTAACTCATGAGAATACTGATGCATTAAGGGTATTTCTACAACTTGTCCCCACCCATCACTATATATCCAAATCATTCCTTATATATCAAATAATTGATTTAATTCATGACCAATTTTCCTTATAAATATATTTTCATATTGATTAAGGAATACAAATTAACAATAATTTCTCTTGTCATTACTATAACATTAAAAGTAAAGTACCATATGTAAACATGATATATAATTTATTTATTATGTATATAAATGAAAAATAATATGGATATTCAAGGTATTTTTCATGTTCAATTATGATAATAAAGTTAATATTTAAGGGAATGCTAATGATTATAAAAAATTAATTAAGAAAGAGACTGTAAATAATTTTTTTAGTCAAAATGATTATAAAACATCCTGAGAAATAATAAAAATTATATCAATATAATATACCCCCAGTGGATCATAAGTATGATTTAGGGTTTATTTCATTGATTAATAGAAATACCATAAAAGTTCACTAATGAAATTCTAAAGGAAAATATCATTTTTTACTTTGAAAATATTTTCAAACTAAAAGTTCAAAAAATAGTTTGAAAATAATTTTATTTGAATATAACCGTAGAAAATTATAATGTAATATTTAAAAAACGTAGTGCTCATGGAATTAGAAATATTTTACACGTTTTACATGTTAAAACAAAGGATCCTTTTAGATTTTTGGTAAAATACAAAAGAACATTTTTTGGAAAATAAAATGGATATTTTTTAATTTTTTTTAAAAAAATTAAAACATGGGAAAAAATTTATTTAGTAAATCATTTGATGAATGTTACATTTTTTTTGTAAAATATGATTTTGGTTGGAAAATTATTTTCAACCCAAGAGGGAGATGATTTTTTATTTTATTAAATACATTTTATCAATCATTTTAAGTACCAAAGAAAGGATTATGGTACTATTACATGAAAAAATAATGAATACACATTTGATAATAAAATTAAAGGGTTTTATTAGATAATTATCAAATAATTTCCTTTAATGGAAATTCAATTATAAACAATCCTGGTTAAAATGAGATTATGAAATAAACCCTCACAAAGATCATAACATTAAAGCGAGAATTAATCAATGAATCAATTATGTGTATGGAATTTAAATCCACATAAAACAATTTTAATTAAAAAATAATATATTAAAAAGTTTTTATTTACATAATTTTATAATTTCAAGTTCAATAAATAAGTAATATAACCCAATGGAAAGAAATTGAGTTACGAAATTCTTTACCATATGGTAATTTTCATTCCAAATAACCTTAGATGAAATAATTAAGATTAAAGCATAAAATATCATGAATTATTAATTATTCATGATATGAAATAAAAAATGGTTATTATATATATGATATAAAATAAATTAGGCATGTAACATTACAATATGCCTTAATGAAGTGAAATTGAGACAAAGTCCCTTACTTCACGCTTCCTTTTGGTTGAACATGATTCAACCTCCTATATAGTGGTTTTTAGAATGTTATTAATTTATACCAAACCCATATTTATATTTACAATATCATTTATATTCCTTTAATAAAATTTTATGACTTTTTTGTTAATAATATTTCAATATATTCATTGTTTTGGGTGTCAATTGATTTGTTTTTCATTCATTCTTTGTCACGAATGTTCTGGTTATTATGAATATGATATTGATCCATAATATCCATAATGATAATAATTTTATTAATATAATATTTAATCATTATATATATTTTTATAGCCATTATTTAATGTTGGACATGAAAAATTAATCACATCCCTTAGTGGTGATGGTAGGTCATACGTACGCACGAGCGACAATATCATTCCCCTAACGAGTGAATGGGTAAGGAAGTGGATGATATATTAATTTTTAATAATAAATATTGTGTCATATATATCACATATATTAATTATATCTATCCTCATTACCTTCCATGTAAACCATAAGTGAAAAAACGAGTCACATTAGTTCGTGTGCCAGTAGTCTACGATACACACGAGCGACATTATCATATTTTAATTGAAATGGAAAGTAAGAAGGTATACGTGATATTATAATTATATAAGTATAATAATATCATAAATATTATATATATAAATTAAATCCATAATTTTATAAAATAATGATATGTGTTGATGGAAAATGAGATAAATCGGTTCGTGATGCAGTAGTCCACCTTACACACGATCGACGATTTCTTTTCCCAATTGATGAATGAGGGGATGTATATATATTATTACCTAAAAATAATAAAATATTAGAATGTGGGATATAATTATGTTATTATTTTATAAATTTTAATACATAATTAAATGTGTAAAAATAAGAAATAAAAAGAAAGAGCTTAGTTTAAATAATTACCTTCTCTTAGAGAAACCACCTTTGGATCTCTACTTAAGGACACTAGGGTTTATATTTTTGGAAGAAAATTATATCTAGAATGTGTCTAAGTATATTGGGTATATATTTTTTCAGGTTTAATTAGAAAAAATGGAATAATATGTATGATTAAGTGAATGGAGGGAGTGTCCATTTACAAGTGAGGGAGAAGACACACATCCGAATTTTAGAGAAGAATAAAGTTTATCCCAATTTTTCAAATGAAAAAAGTATAAAAAAATATGAAATTATTGAAAATTAGAGGTGATAATGTTGAAATATGAGCATAAAATTATTTTTATAAATGTTTTAGGTCATTTTAACTCTTATCTTCTTAGTTTGACCCCCAGTAAACTTGTTTTCATCTTAACCGCAATAATTATTTTTTTACTACTTTTACTATTCGTAATGGTAAAAAATTACCTTGAGCTTATTAGATATTATAAATTATTATTATTAAGAATATGAAATCAATTTTTCCAAAATAATATTACTAATTTGGAAGAATCTAAATTAAAATTATATCTGCAAACCTGATGAAAAAGCGGGTTTCCAAAGGGAAAATGTTTATAAGTATAGAAGGTTTTATTATGAAAATTAATTCTAAAATTAGTTAAAATGACCTAAATTAGTTAAAATAACATATATTAGTTAAAGTTTAATATAATTTAACTAATACTACTTTGAAATAAATTTAAAATATTTTTTTGTAAATTATTTAAACGAAAAGATAGTTTTCAATAAAAATCAGTATTTTCACTTTTCATTGAAAAATGATTTTTTTTTGAAAAATCAAAAAAAAATTCACACTAATAAAATTTTGATATGATTATTTAAAAAATTAATTAAATTTTTTATAATATATTTTCTGAAAGTGGTAAATATTACTTTTAAAATAAGTGATCAAAATGTAATGAAACCATTCTTATTGAAAAATATAGTTTTTCAGATTACGTTTCTTTTTTATTTCAAATGATAATTATTTTATTTATATTAAAAATATATATGCTGAATTTATTTTTTACATTTTGAAACCATATAAGTTTAATAATTTAGTTATTACTATTCATACCCTCTAATTTAATGGCTATGTTATAATGGTAATCTATTTTACCATTCTTTTAGACTCGGGGTTGAGTGTGTCTCAAGCTATTGAATAGATTACATTTAATGAAATATATTTTGTGTGTGTTATTAAGATAATTGTTTCATTTGGAATAAACTATAAAATTCTATTTTCTTATTTTATAATTTTTTGGTGTTTCAAACCACACTCATATTATTTTCTTTTACTTAGGGATAAATCTACATTTAATTCAGCTACACTATAAGGCGCAACTCCATTACCTTCAACAACTGTAAGAAAGAAAACAAAAATCCAAAATTCCATTTAGGAAACAACTAAAACACTTTATTTAAACCAAAAATAATCATCAATCTCTAGTTACTATACACATAAAAATTTCCTATCTTCAATAATGTACTAAGGAGTTATCTAATGATCCTGAATCTTGAACTTCTACTCAAATATCAACTTAAGCATAATAATTTACATAGATATACCTCATAGTTAGATAAATAAATGATTTATATATATCACATAAATATTCATTTTATATTATAAACAATATTTTAGAATCACCTTACATGAATCTATATTGACTATTCTTGTGACTTAGTCAAAAATCACATCGATTAAAGATCCAAGTGGGAAAAAACATTGGTCAGTTCAAAAAACATTCGTACCAAAATAAAATAAAATTATTGAATTATTATTCAATTTATTTGGTGTCTAAATCATATTCTTTAATGATAAAACTCACCATTGATCAATCTCAGCTATCTTACCTCCTTACTTGAATTTTAGAACCATCTGTACTTCCATATCCAAGCCCAATCTATATTTTGTTCAATGATTATCACAAATTTGTTATTATTTTCTATTGAAATTAGGCGAAAAAAAGTTCCCTCAATATTATTTTCACCTCGAATCAGTTCACACGTCTTAATTACAGTCCCAACATTAGCTTAGTAAATCTCCTGCTCAACCTCACTTCTCCAATGAGCTTAATTAGAGCCCCATTTTATTAATTTTACATCTCAATACAATTTTAAAGAAAAATGTTCTATTTGATTAATTCCATGTTGGATTTACTCATATTTAAATATCCTAATTTTTTCCATGATTTTTTATAATTATTTTTTATTATGAATTATATTTGTTGGCTCTTATTTTCCCTTTACTTGTGGGTTTTTGGAGAGCTTATATGTTACAATTCCATTAGGATCCTCCTACTATTCTGTATTCATGAGATAATAGTTTTTTAAAATTATATGACTATGTTTTTTCCATATTAACTTTAATAATGAACTTTCTATGGTTAAATTATTACCTTTTTGAAGAATTGAGTTTACCGTTTCATAACAGATTGTATTATATTTCTATAGCTCTAGAAATATGCATCCATGCCACCTGCCCACTCCACAGTTTCTTTACACCCTCGATGATGTTAGAATTCAATTTTGATATTATATAAATTCTATTTCATTTGATATTTTAGAAATGTATGTGTGATATATTTATTATTTTAGTTTCATTATTCTTGACCTAAAATTATGAAAACCCATCATTTTATTTTTGAAATGACAGATCATTTGAGAAGGATATTTAGAATCCCAAAAGTATTCATCTTCCGATTTATAGAATATTAATTTTTTAATGAATGTAATATTTATACATTAAATACAATTTTAAAGTCATCTATGTTAGGTGGGAATGGAAAATAAATACATAATCATGTGCATGTGTTAGTCTTCATGTAAACATGGACCACAATCTCATTTTTTGTAGAACATGAGATGATGAAAAATTTAATAATTTATGTTTAAAAATATTAATAATTTTATAAATATTTTTTTTCATTAAATAACTATTTTGGACCACCCATGTAAGGAGTATGTGAAAAATAGAACACTCCATTCATGGATGCGATGATCGGCAGATACACATGACAACATCTTCATTTTTTGAGTGGTTTTGGAATGAGGTATAAAAGTAATATTAAATTAGTATAATAACATTTAAAAATATTATTAATACATATTTTATCATAATTTAATAGAAATAAAATATTTAGGGGGTAAATAAAGGAAATAACTAAGAGATCTCGGTTGAGAGCATTACCTCTCCCTTTGGATGTTATCTCATGGGTAAAAACATAAGGCTCTTTAAAATGGTATTTTGAAAATATCAATGACTATATGATGTGGTTTGATAGTATATAATATAACATGGAATATTTTTTTTGAGATAATTATTTGTAATGGGTGGAGAAATCTGTTGGAATTGAGCTCATTTTATAAGAGAATAAAATAAAAATTTCAAAAATACCGATTATTATATCACAGATGGAATGTAACTATTAGAGAGTTAATAGATCCAACATGGAAATTGATTAAGTGGGTCATTAATTATGTTCTATAATAATTCCTTAATTAATATGGTTCCATTTTTTAAAAACATTTTTATTCTTTTTTATATTAGGTTTTAAATTTTACCATTTTGGTTTTTACCTTATCAATTAATTTTTTTCATAAAATATAATATAACTACTATTACCATATTTTTATTTTATGAACCAAAATTAAGATTCAATTTAACCTAAATAAGTTTATAATATGTGGAAATTAAATTTTAAATTAAAAATACTATATAAATTTTTGTAGAAAAATGATGTTTTTACCATTAAGTGTTGTTGATATTATTAATTAAAAATTAATTGAGTGATAATATATATTTATATATGTGTAAAAATAATACAATATGTTTTAAGTAAAATTAATCAATCTAATTTATTATATAAAAATTAAATGACATTAATAAAATAATTATTTGAAAATAACCCTTTCACTAGGGTCATTAACTTTAATCTATGTTATAATAGTTTTATTTATAAAAATGAAATGGAACTTATTAAATAATATAAAAATAATGGAATAAAATATGAAAGTATTTTTTTAGATTTAGTTTTTATTGTTGATGAAAACTAATTAGTACTATAAGAGAATAAAAATAGTTTTTAGAGCAAAATACTACTTAAGTTTCCAAAATGTTGTACTTCGTTCTGATAAATTAAACATAGTATTTTTAAAATAATAATTTTAATCTATAATTATATGTTTTGGTCTAATATTTTTTCTAGTATTTAATTAATTACTTCATGATAAAGTTATAAACATTACCAATTATTAAAAATAGTATTTTTTTTACCATTAATCTAAAAATAAATTATTTTATAAAAATCACAAAAAATCATCCTAAGATAACATTTTTGTTATAAAACAAAAAATGAAGATAATTTGGAAACATTAAAATTAATTTTTTACAATTAATCTTTTATTTAAAATAAATAAAAAATATAGTGAAAACTATTTTTATCTTAAAATAACCTTTAAAAAATTAAATTTCCTTATTCTTATTTCATATCTATTTCTAGTTAGTGTTAATTTTTTATTCATAGAAAAATGTTTTATAATATATTTAGTCTCCTTAAATATATTCGATAAAAATCCAATTTTATAAAAAAATTCATTTTTAAGAATAAAATGATATCGTTTATTTTATCAATGCATTAATAAATAGAATTTATTTTTATTAAAAAGTAGAAAAATTGAAATATGTAACATAAATGAAATAAATAATTATTAAATTAATAAATGTGTGTTTATATCAATGAAATTTCTAGTTATATATCCCCCTAAGTTCCCTGTGTAATATCTAATCATAAGGTAATCTCTTATGGCAATTGTGGGTGGTGATTATGCTAACATGTATCTCATGAGAACTTCTGTGAGCTTGAACATCTATCTTATATGATTTAAATCATACTATATTTTTTAGAGTTTATTTTTCTATTGGTCTATGGAAAACACTTGTTAATCTACCTGCTTTATAAGCTCATATAAATGAGATTCATAAGGTGGAATACTACTACCTAATGATATTTCTTTCCATTTTTTTTGTAGATTTCGAAATATATTTACTGTATTTTATGACCAATAATTTAATGGGTATATTATAATAGTCAAAATTAATAATTTTATTTTAAATTATGAAGGTTCCAATTTGATTTGGCATTTCATGTAAAACAATCTATTTAATGCATTAGGTTTAAAAGAAAAAAATAGCAAAATCTTGGGGAATTTCATTCTCCACCCTTAAATAAATTACATAATCACGATTTAAATTACAACACACTAATGAAATATTTAATGATATTCTTAAGATAAAAATAATTAAATATTTAACTTCTAATGTGCTATCAGCCTTAGTAACTTTGATAATTCAAGGACACTCTTGTATTATTTTATAATAAAAATATTACAATATAGATTTTTCCTAACCATTGAGATAAATTCTCATCATGATTGGGGATACGACCTGTATAATGGAATAAATATTCCTAGAGAGTTAATCATAATAATTTCAGTGATAAGTGATCATAAGTTTATTTTAGGTATGAAATATTATCTCTCTATTTCATTAATATATTTTTTTGATGATAAATGATTTATTAATTCTTAGATTAGAGTATTGATTTTGGTAATTACAAAGTTTCTCACATTTAAGACATTGAATTATTTGTGGCACTTTAGGACAAATTATTTTTTCCTTTCATAAGTTACATTGAACTCTTTATTTTTCCTCATCAACTAGTTTCTCTATTCCCTCATTTACCATAGATAAAACATAATTATGTTCCTTTGAGACATTCCCCTTGGTGCCACTTCTCATATTTTTTACAAAAAAGAATTGATTCTTCTTTTATTTGTCATATTAATCACCTAAAATTACATGGTTATACATCATTAAATTATTTGGAGTGTTTTAAAACTCAACTAAGTTAACATTTTTAATCATCATTCTTGATAGCTAGTTTGGAATAATCACAAGTTTCCTCACTCTGGCTCTTATCCTGTTTGGTTTCTCTTAGGGACAATATCATTATATTCAATGGTATCAATTTTTAAATTTTTTCCTCGAGGATTAATCAATTTCTAAAACTAAAAGTTGTCAAGGTGGGTGGTGAATAATTAACATCATGTTAGAATTATCACAAATGATCTTATAAAAAACTCAACCACAAAATATATTTCTCTTTAATACCATCACAATTACTTTAATTTCAATCTAAATCACTCTTGGTGAAATATAATTTTATTTAGGTTGAGTTATATCATAATACTTGACATAATTTCTTAACATAATATATCCTATTTGATGGATAATAACATGAATTTGATTAAGCAAATCACGTCCCTCAAGAGTTTCTTTCCAGGTGTGCAGTCTTAGGGCCACTCATCGTGCACCGAGTGAAGATCAAGTTAATGATAAATCCACCATTTTAGTTAGATTACCACTAGTTTCAACTATTCCATATCTATATAAACTTTTTATTATCTATACAATATAATAATTATGAAGAAACCAAAAAATCTCTATATTACCAAAAGTCAAGTTGTTTTCCTATAATTTGACTTATCCTAAAGGTTTTTACTAAAGTTATCTCATCAAAATCTCTAAAAGAACTAAAATAATCATAGAAAAACTAATCCCTTATCTAATACCAACTTAAATGACCCAATATAAACACATATATATGTTTCATATCATTTTCATAATTTAAACATTACACCTCACAATAATCTCACAATCCCAAGAATGAATGGTTTAGTGTATTTGGGGAATAACTATATAAGAAATTTATTTCATAGAAATTGTGAATATTTCTCAATAATTGAGACAAACGATACTCCCTCTAGGAATTACTATAAGTTATAATCATATTCATGACTAGAGTAATTGAAACATAAGAATTGGGTGATCTCAAACATTTAGTATGAGAAAACATATCAATATGACATCAAGGATTAAATAATAAACATACAAGAAAACATGCGTAGGGGAGAAATATCTTATTAAAAATAGAGAATAATAATAATTGTATATAAATCATGATAGTAGAATATGAAATCCAAAATTAAGAAATATGTACCGTTGTATAAAATTTTGAGATATGCATGGAAACATTGCATAAGGTAATGGTATCATATGTTTTTGGAATCATAAATATATAGTAACAATATAAATAATTACATAATAAGTATAAGTTAAGGCTCCCCCAATATGATATAACATACTATTCTTATTCAAAGCACATGCACACCATAGTCAAAGATCACCACCAACAAAACATAACATAATGTTCTTAGGCTAACTTCTCATACACAATAGGTAAGGATCATCACCAAAAAAAATCTTAATGGGAACATAAAACATGTATTATCAACAATAAATAAAGTTAAATTAAACTAGGTATATATGTAATTAATATATATAAATAATATAGAACAATTAAATGTGAAAAATATATAGTAAAATGTAAAAAATAGAAAATTTAATACAAATGTGGTGAGGGTGGTTCATAAGATCCATTTTTATGAATTAAAATACCTTTGTTGAAACCCAAATAGTTAAAAGGGATAAAAATTATTTCTTTTGAAAAGGGGAAATGAGAAATATAAATATAATATAGGATAAAATATATATGGGTTCCCAAATAGGATAGGGGACATTGGTGGGAAGGGAAAATATAGGCATGGAGGAAAAAAAATCCATTTGACAGGATGAGTATTATTATTAACAATATCACAAATTTTATAAAAAAATTGAAAAAAGATGATTTTTTTTTATTTAAAAAAGTTTTTTAGCCTAATTAAAAATGCTTTGCCCTGAATAATAGTGAAATGTGAAAATAGGGGAACTTATAAAATAATATTCATGAAGGATATTTCAAGACCCAAATCGAATGAAAATTTAGTAAAAAAACTACATAGGCCATTTTTATCTTTATAATTTACAACGTATAATCATAGATCATGAGATGGATTTTTAAATACAATATATTTCAAGAAAAGTATGATAAAAATTAATTCAATATAAATATTTACATCACAAAAACAGAACAAGTTGTCAATACAAATCATATCTCAATGAAGAAAAATTGTAATGAAAAAACCGTTACATTGATTCATGACTCATTATATGTGCATAGATAATATCATGAATAATAAAATCATGTTTATTAAAAAATTCATAGGAACATTTTTCATATATATTTAATAAGGCATATTTGTTATAATATGTTGTTTATATATTAATTGTTTTTTCTTATGGTGGTTACTTGAGGTGACTTGATTGATTTATCTAAAACATACTATGTGTATTTAACATCGCCAAATGTGCTATAAAATAGATAAGTAATATCCATAATTTTATAATTTTATCTCTTATATTATTTTATTATCATAAAATTTATACATTTCATAGGTTTTCCGAAATGGAATCAAATTAAGAAAGGTTCCTCGATAAGTTCATTTAAGGCGGTTAAGTTTAAAATGACTATATATTGGTAATATCATTTATAGAATGTACAATATTATATTTTCAGAATATTAATATTGTTTTAAATAAAATTTATATCCTTTAAATAAAATTTTAAATTCATCAATGTTACATAGTCATGAAAAAATAAATACATCATTCTATCGATGTGGTATTCCCCACATACACATATATGATGATCTCTTTTATCATAGAATGAGAGGGGATAGAAAAATAAAATAATAAACATTATATAATTTTAATCATGTTACAAATAACATATTTTTAATTAAATAAATATTTTGGACAAATCCATGTAAGGTGTTTGTGAAAAAGAATGTCGTTCAAAGAGGAGGTAATCTACACATACGCATGACAACATCTTCATTTTTTGAATTGTTTTAAAAGGAGGTAGAAAGGTGATATTCCATTAGTAAAATAAATTCTCATAATATTAATTATACATATGTTATCAAAATTTAATGGATATTAAATTTTTTAAGGGGTAAAATAAGTAAATAATTAAGAGAGATTGATTGAGAGAATTATCTCTTACTTTGGATGTTCTCCCTTGGGTGAAACCTTAAGGCTCATTATCTTGGTCTTTTTGAAAGAGTACTAATTCTAGGACGTGTTATATTGTTACGAAGAGAATATTGTAGAGTTTTTTTTTCATGATAATTTTTTTAATTGGTGGATAAATGTGGTGTAAGTGATCTCCTTTTATAAGTAAATAAAACGACATTTTAGTAAATACATATTACTTTATCAATGATGGAATGACACTATTAAAGGGTAAATGGATCCAAAATGGAATTTAATTGAGTGGTAGTGAGTTAAGGTTGTGAATCCTTCCATTATAAATTTGGTTCCATGTTTTAAACATGTTTTTATTCTTTTACCATTTGGATTTAACATTTACCATTTTGTTTTTTACCTTGGAAAGTAGTTTTTACACAATGAATTAAATTATTACTAAAAATATAAGATAAAAAATCTTACCAAAATTTGATATTATAATCCTAAATTTATAATCCATTTAATAAAAAATTATAAATATTTGAAAATTCAATTTTAAATTAAAAAATAAAATATATAAAAAACTATTTTTTTTGTAGAAAGTGTTGTTTAACCAATAAGTATTCCTGATATTAATAAATAACAATTAAATTAGTGATAATATTATATATATATATATAAATCCTTTCATATTACTTATATAGAATATATCAATTTAATATATTAGATAAAAATTACACAACGTTAATAAAAAATATTTATTGAAAATAATCCCTTCATAATCATCATGGTTATTAACTTTAATATTAGTAATCATAATTAAATGAAAAAATGAATTTTAACTTATTAAATAATATGAATTTTTTTATCTAAAATATTAAATTCATTTTTAATATTAAATTTATATAATTGATGAAAACCAATTCTTAATAAAAAATAAAAATATTTTTTAGAGTAAAATATTACTAAAGATTCCTAAAAGATTAAAAATGTGTTTTATAAATTAAATATAATATTTTTAAATGAATAATTTTCCTACTTAATTATATTTTTTTAATAATTTTTTATAAAATTTGATGTAATATTTACTTCTTGACAAAGTTATAAACATTACAATATTAGTAGAAATAGAATTTTCTACTACTCAACTAATGATAATTTATTTTAAAAGAATATAAAAAATTTAACCCAATATAAAATTATTATTATAAAACAAAAAATGTAGTTAATTTTTTCATTTTTAAATTCTAAAATTTGGTAATTAAATGTTTAAATAAATTCACTAAAAAATTACAGGAAATTGTATTCATATGAAAATAACCATAAAAGTATTATCTGTTGTTATTATTATTATTTTCTTTCAATTAATAATTAGTGTTAATATATTATCCATATTTAAAATATATATAATATATTTAGTTTCTTTAAATTAAGTTCATGAAAATAAAATTTTATAAAAAAATCAATTTTAAGAATAAAATGAAATCATTTATTTTACCAATGCATTATTAAATAAAATTTCATTTTCATTAAATGCTAAAATGAAAAATATATATTATAAATGTGAAAAATAAAATATTAAATTAATACTTACATATAACTATTTTACATTGGTCTGGGATTGGTCAAGGGAATAACCTAGTCACGCTAAATCCTTTCCAAGAATGAATAAATGATCTCCACAAGGGAGAGTTCCACTACTCGATTCCATTTATATCCTTTTTTTTAAAATTTAATAATATAGTTACAAATTTTTATACTCTATGATTTAACACTTATACAATAATAGTAAAATTTAATAATTTTATTTTAGAGTATCATAATTTTGTTTCTGTTTGGTTTTTCATGTGAAACTAGCTATTTAACACATTAGTTTTTAAAGAAAAAAGTAGTAAAATGTTGGGGCATTACATACCATGACAAGTAAAGGATATCCAACCACCATCTATGCTGATGTTAAACCCATAATTATAAAGAAATCCGAATATACATTACCATTAAACTTAGTAAATAATTTCTTACATGAGGTTGTTTATGAGACAACTAATAATAGAAATTTTATTAATTCATGACTATATATTTATAGTCCTAAGTCCCTTATTGGTGGTTTGTTTAATTAAATGAGAATTCATAGTTTTTAAATGACTCATGTGACCTCTATTCAGGTCCATATTAATGAATTTAATAAAATTCTTCTTGATTCATCCAATATTGAGGTTACTATAAGTGATGAGGATCAAGGACTTATTCTATTAACCTCTCTTGATGATTGTTTAATTCTTAAAAGGATTCCATAATATATAGTTAGGATTCCATCACGTTAGAATATGTTATGGTCATAGTGTTATTGAGGGATCTTCAACCACATGGTTTGTAGGAGGTTGATAATGGGGTCAGGGATAAACCCTAATTGACAAGTATTAGGGGTAAATAAATAAACAAAAGAAAATCAAGGAATGATAAGAGTTGTTTTAGAAGTTATTAGAGTTTTTATTTTCATAAAACTTTCCAAATTAAAAGATACTTAATGTATGGTGACCACTTCCTAAAGTGGATTTTTAGAAAATTAAAAATGGCTTGAGGAGTATGGTATGGGACAATTTGGTATGTCCCAATTATGGAACTGCCAATATCTGGTATTTTTTTTAGAAGTCCTTAGTTAGAGTTAGAAATAGAATCTAGGTTTTCATTATGTTGTGATTCTATGAGTTTCCCTATATACATTTTTCTAGGACCCCTTGATGGAAGATAGTGTGAGGTGGGATAATTTTGAGCGTTTTGGGCTTAGTTGGAGTTCCTTCAATTGTCAAAATACTATTTATTTGGTTACCATGTGTTTATACTGCCTTACTAATTTTATTATTTTGATATTTATTCTTTTAGAGTTTTATCTTAACTATTATTTAACCATTGATAATGGTTGTTTTTATTTTTAGGTACTTGAGTGTTCATCCACAATTATAATTTCTTCATTTTAGATAGAGACTCTAGTTTGGTTCAATAAGACTAGGTAAGTATTTTTGTTTATGGAAGTTTTATTTCTTTAGAATGTTTTAGCAGTTGATCTATAGTGGATATGAGGTTATGGTTAGACATGTATCACTGTGGAAGCCAATAAGTTATAGTAATGTTGGGATATTATGTTTTCTACTTATTTTTTTTGGATAATGAAAAATTCATGAACTATCTGATATGTTAGGCTAGTTATGCCTAAAAGAACATCTCCTACTTCATTCATTTAATTTTAATGGTACAAGTTTTTTATTTTATAACGTTGTTGTTATTTCATATAAATTTATTATTTGGTTGATTCAATTTTTTATTAAATCATATTATAATATATTATTTATTTCCATGAAAAGTTGTTTTAAGTATTTTTTATTATGAAATTCTATTTTAGGGATATTGTTTTATCATTACTTGAGGTCTGATAGAGAACTCAGGTGTAACCTTTCCAGGAGGATCCTCCAACTATTCCATATCCTTGGGTTGTTGGTTTTTTACACTTCCATGTTTGGGTTTTTTTTCGCATTACCCTGATGTGTGACCTTTCTATGAGGGTCTTCTTACTTTTCTATCACATTTTCTTTACCCTTACATAGTATACAACACTAAATTTCCATTCCTCTAGTGATATACATCCTTGATACCTAACTATTCCTCCATTTTTGTGGATCGTTGACGCTATTCATGTTTTGTTGTGTCATACCGTGATTTTTTTCCTTCGAAACCACCCCACTATATGCGTAGACTCTATTTTGACCGAGGATGAACATGCCTACTCCAAATTTTTGATGCCTAGTTACTTCATTTCTGAGATGAAGGATTATTTTTAAAAGATACATGGCCTATTGAAATTATTTTGATTATGGATACTTGGGGAGATAAGTGAGACATTGGGAGTGGTGGACCTCTATTACCCTTTGTGATGAATTACTCATAATTACTCTGGGGGTGAGATCAATCCTTTGATCTTTGTGGTGGACTGTCAGTAGCTTTGGGAATTTTAGCCTTGGTAGTGCATTTTTATATTCTGTGATAAGGATATCCAGATTATTTGTGTAGGCCCCGAGCTACAAGAATTTTCAATTTTGTTCTTAAGTGTTGTAATATTTATTTATATTATATTCGATTCTCTTGTGGTTTCATGAGTAAATACATCTTATTTGGGAGAGTACATTATCATCCTCAAGCTAGTATATATTTATGTTTCCAAGGGTGATGATGTCACCATGATTGAATATATTTAATGGTATTCCTTTATTACTTCCTCTCTTAATCTTAACTATCATATGCATGTTACTTGTTTTTTCATAATAAAGGAAAACTATGGTGGTTTTATTTTCATGAAAATAGGACCAATGTGGTCTAAAAAACATAAATAATATGCGTTATTTACTTTTATACACTATCATTTTAATTTTAGTTTTATTTCATTTTTTTATTATGTTTTCATTTGAGGTTTCTTTTCGATGTTCATCATCAAACTCGATAATTTTACTCCTCATTGGAGAGGTTTCTACATTGTTTAGACTGGCTTCCTTATCAACAACCACTACAAGAAAATAGTACATTTGCAGTGGGTCATTTGCGATGGGATCCTGTTGCAAATACCTTTTTTTTGACGAGATCTCATCGCAAATGACCCATTTTAGAAAAGGGCATCACAAATAATGGTTTTTGCGATGGATTTTCATAATAAGAAACTATTTGGGATTGTATGCGCATCTGTCGCAAATAACATCCCTGTATTTTTTTAAATACTTTATTGCGACAGGGATACCACCTCATCACAAATAGTCTTTTTGAGTTTTTTGAAACCGTGTTTGCGATGGGACCCATTATAAATATTATAAAAAATTGAATTAAATAAAAATAATAATAATAAAATCATATTAATATTAATGAAATAATAATATTAATATTAGTAAAATAAAATAACATATAAAATAATAAAATAATATTAAAATAATAATAATAAAAATAATATTTATAATAATAATAATAATATTAATAAAATAATATTATTGATATTATTAATATAATAAAAAATTATAAAATAATGAAAACCTCAATATTCGTGAATAGTATAAAAAATTAATAAAAATAAAATAATCAAAAACAATAATTAATAAAATAATAAAAATAATAAAAAAATTAAACAATGTAATACAATTATAAAAAATTAAATAAATAATAAAAAATGTAATAAATGAAATAATATAAAAAATACACTATATATAAACATTGACAATTAATATTATAAAAAAATTACATTCAAATGTTTTATCATAAAAAATAAATAGATCACTGAGGGGGAGGATCGTCTGGAGGAGCTAGAGGATATGGTGTAGGGAACTCCATCCATAAACCACGAGTCAGACGTCACATGCACTCCAAACTACTCTTGATCCTACTGCTACATCCATCGATGCATCTCCTCCATCTACTCCTGCTCCTGCTGCTGCTGTTGTAGGAGCTCTTCCTGTAATAGATGCTGCTTTGGATGCATCTGCTCCTGCTCCCTATGCATACTCTCTATAAGCTCACTCTAAGATCACACCTAATCCTAATAATGTTCAGTATATGACGACTCCCCACGAGCTCCTCTCAATCTAGACGCCAACATCTCAACGGTGCCATAATAATCCATAGGCATCAATCCAGAGCTGATACAAATAACTTGGCCTTTCTCGAAGGCATACTGGGTCACCTGTATCCATATTGTCTCAATAAATCGGTTGGTGCTGGTCAGAGTATTGGTCTCAACCTAACTCTCATTATTTTTCTGAGATTTTTCGGCCTCATATGACTCTCTAAATTTCAATTTAAAATTAAAATAGTTAAAATATTATTTAAAGTTAAATTTTTAACTCAAAAATAAAATACACTGATCACAATCTGACACTGGTGAGTACCTCTAATCTCTCCAGTGGTCGGATCACTATACATCATCCTATAAATGTCAAACTCTGAAATATAAATTTGTTCAACTGCCTATATGAATATGACATATACTATTTACATTTAAATTTATATTAAACATTTAAAAAAATTACTTACCATATGCTCCATATGTGTACTGAATTTACGAAAACTAGCTCGACGCGTCACCTCTTGTCTACCCTAATTTTATCGACCTACAGATGATCTCCTTTAAAAATGAACACCCAACCAATATGAATTTAATCCATCCCAATCCTTAGATGAAATACAATCTGATCAGTGAGCACGACAAAACTCATCAAACTCTGTGATTCATGATTTCTTCATTTATTTCCTTCTCAAATTATGCAAACACTGATTGCAATGCTGATGCATAGTCCCCTACTATACCTTATAGATATCATCACACATGCTCTTATCAATGGGATACCATAAACCCTATAAATAATTTATAATATCATGTTTTTAATTAAATTAATTTCAAAATAAATATTTTTTATTTACGTACCATCCAATTATTGAACATGAAGCGCTGCACATCAATGGGAATCAGATCCCATGAGACCCATACTTCAGAAAGATAATTTCACAATATTTTTCTCCTCTATCCAGTATCTATATACAAAAATATGTGAAAAAAGAATAAATAATAAAAGAATTTTTATATAAATAAATTATTGAAAACTAACTAAAATACATAGGTAAACAAACCTCTCCATCCATGTATAAAAGCCAAGATATGGAAGTCTCTCTGGGATGGGGTTAGGAATCATCAATCACACAATACCACACCCCCTCTGAGTCCCCCATGAACTTCCAGTAGATTGAGGGTCAGATGAGCCAACATACTACTTGTCCAAAGGTAGATTAGCTTCCTCCAACCGACGAAACGTATCATCGTCCATCTGAAACACAAAATGACTATTGTTAGAAAACAGTTGAAAATTACAATTATATATAGATATATATTATATATGATTATAACCATCATTTAACTATGTCAATATTCATCTTCAACATCATATTCATATCTAACGATATCAATGTCCTCATATTCCTCCTCAACACCATCAATTTCTATATTTCTTTCATTTTCATAATCTATTGTCATTTCAAATTCATTTGAAACATCACTAACATCATTGTCATCATTGAAACTTAACCACGGGGTGTCATCATCGATATTTGTGTCTCTTCATAAAAAATATGGATTTAGGGCATTCTCTTAAAAAATTTCAATTCCTTCAACTTCAATGGAACCACATTTACATTGAGTAAACTCATTTTCATGAGATTTAATTTTTATTAAGCTCAACTAATCACTCAATGCTTTTGATGTAGCATAATATTATGAAAAAATTTTTATGTACTTGAGGAGTTAACAAAAATGGTTTATTTACTACAATAAGACTTTTATATTTAATATCAATGATTCCATTGGTCGAATGAACACACAAGCCTCTCTTAGTATCCAACCACTAACATTTAAACATCATTGTTTAATTTTTTCCCTAATAACACATTTCAATAATTTCTTCTAACATTCCATAAAAGTCAACATTAGTTTCTTTATAATGATATCCTCTTAAGAAAACACCACTATTTATAGTTTTTTTATTCCCCAAATGCAGGTGTATGAAATCAAAGACCATTCAACACATATGCATTATAACATTTAGCTATTTTTGATTGTAGGTTACTCAATACACACAATTTATTATCAATTTTATCATCATGTTGAGATACCTATTTTTTTTAAAACAATTATCAATATGACAGATAATAAATTAATTTTATATATTAAACCAAAATTAATTTATGTAATATGTTTTTGAAAGTACTATGAAAGGTTTTTTATCGACGTTCTTCAAGAGAAGCTACTGTAATTTGTGAAAGTTGTTTCTTGATATTATTATCATATAACCTACAAATAAAATAATATTAATTTACTTTAATAAAAATTATAGAATAAGTGATTGGATCACTCACTATATAAACAACTTAATTTATTTATAGTTGAGCATAACATATGTATGAGCTCTGTGATGTTCATCATCCAAAATACATCATTCATGAACTCCACTAAATCCATGTTCATGCTGATTTGAAAATAATAATTGATTGACCATTACATCATCAAAATTTCCATCGTTATGTCCCATATAGTTTTTTTGATGGATTTTTAGATTGAAAGTAATGAGAGAATAAAAATGAAATTTCCTTTTGCAAATAAGCTTCTACAATTGAACCTTCAACCGATGATTTGTTACATTATTTTTTATTAAATTTCTACATGCATCTCTTGAGTGGGTAAATCCATCAAAACTGTACCAGATCTCCAAAGTTTTCATCATGCATGAAATATAATATAAAATGTTCCATTGAGTCAAACAAAGTCGAAGAGATTATTTTTCTTTAGTTTACATAAAATTAAAATAAAATCTTCTTGTAGCCTTCTTAAATCATCATAGCCACATTTCATTGCACAAATATCTCAGAAAAATATGATATTTCTATTAGTGCATCACAAATCATAGAATTCATCACACCAATTAATCCAATCGGTAGAAGTCTTTCAATTATAACATGACAACCATGACCTTTTGATCCAGTAATATGACAATTTCCGACACATCTACCCAAATTGGAAACATAACAATCTTGAAGTCTCAAATCTATATTCCATTGAAAAAATAATAATCTACTCTCTTTGGAGAGTGTATAAGATTATTTTGGCTTCATTAAATTATGTGATCTGACATTTTCAAACAGTTTAATTTTTTTCACCTGTAGTTTTGGGCAAGTTCTAATAATGCCTTTACATTGTCATTGGTCTTACCTGGTGTATCCAGAACTATATGAAATGAATTATAAAAAATATTTCTTCTCAATATTCATTACATCCACCATGTGAAAGACCAAAAAATTAGACCAATATGGTAGATCCCCAAAAATTCTCTATTGTATCCAATTGTGTTATTTCCCAAAGCCATCAATTTTTTCTTGGTTTATTTTTGGTTTAAATGCGATGATAGGAAATGAAGAGACAATTAATTTTACCATTTTACCTAAGATCATTATTGGTGGTTTATCTCTTTCAATTATGCCTTTTATGAAATGATATTTTTTCCTTCAAAAAGAATCATCAGTTGGATGGAATATGATATAATAGTCTAAAAACAAGGTTTTTTTTATCATTGATAAGAATAAACGCTTTTCAGTCTCTCATAATGTATGGACATGATTTTGTACCATGTTTACTCTTTCTAGATAACATGACATATTCTGGGAAGTCACTAATTGTCCACAAGAATGAAACTTTCTGTAAGAAATTTTGTTTCGCAGCAACATCAAATTTACTGACACCATTACTATATAATTAATTTAACTCATCAATCAATGGTTTCAAATAATCATCAATATTATTTTTTAGATGTCATTGAATTAATACGGTCAAAAAGAGATATGTTTCCTTCATCCACATCCAAGGAGGTAAATTTTACAGAGTTATAAAGATATAAAAACATGAATAATGACTATTATAAGAACCAAATGGACAGAAACCTTTAGTAGAAAGACCCAATCACACATTTCAGGTTTCTAAAGAAAAAGACAGATGAACTTGATCAAAATATTTCCATGAATCACCATCAGAGGAATGATTTAAGTTTTTAATGGTTGGAATATTTGTTTTGTTCAATGACATCAGTGCCGTTGTGTTCTGAGACATAAATAAACACTAAAATCTGAGAGTAAGTTGGAAATATCTTTATTTGTTTTATAGGAATAAATCCTGAATTAGCTTTTGAACCTCTTTATATTGTGATTATCCACAGGTGGGTAAAATATCCAAAAACTCATTTTCACCATAATATAAGATGAAACCATTTGAACATTCATGAATCTTCTGATAACAAAGACCGAGATTATGAACCAGCCTCTTGCCCTCATCGAAATTTATAGGCAACACATTTACTTCGGTTAATAGTGTTTTTACCAAAGATAATATCTGATCAAAAAATATATTGAAATTACTTTATCTAATTTAGTGTCCATAAATTTTGATTTTGCTTCAAATTTAAATATAGCCAAAAGGTCCGAGAGATAGACAAAAAGCCTGCTCCTGAAAAATTAATATATAAAAAAGTTAAACAATACAAAATAACTCAGAAAAGGGGATCCTTACAAAGCCTTGTGTGCAAAACACCAATACTATCACTATGGACCAAATTAGTGCAACAACTAGGCATAATTAAAGACTGACTGCAACTAACCTCCAAAATCACCCTTGAAGTTTCTCATGTCTACATAGAAGAAAATCAGGTTGTGGAGTTTCCACTTGTTGAGAAGATGGACCTACCACATCATGTAATAAATTTTGAAACCATGCTGGATATGGAAGCAAATTATTAGTATCTTCATTGGAACTACGTTCACCATGTTGATACTAAGAATCATAATCTGGTTGGAAACCAAAATGCAATAAATGACCCCAAACATTGTCAAATGTGTTAAACGTATTTAGAGAAAATTTTCTACAAGGACACTTAATCTTCCATTCTGAAACAAATTCTGGTTTTGATGATGAAAATGATAAGAAAGCTTCAACACCTTCAATATATATAGGATTTAAACTATAACTATTTGGATTCATACACTAATTTATCCAAGTGAGACCATCTAATAATTATTTTTGTCGACTTCCATGTGCTATATTTCTCTAAAAAATTTAAAAAAATTAGTTTTTCGGTATAATTTTATATAAGAAAAACACTATCCAAAAAACAAAAGACAATTAAATTACTCTTTTTTATCAAATTATAATATTCTCTATTATTTCATACTTATTTAAAGTATTTTTTTAATCTTTTATACTAATATACAGTAAAATATAATAATTTATACTAATTAACACTAATTATTATTAATTACATCTAATTTGTATTAAGAATTTCTAATTACCGGGGACACAATTTCCAGTGGATTGCCGACAAATCTTTTTCCCAATGACTCATCTCCACTATCTCTAACTGAAATCACTATGAAATATCTACTCCAACGTATGAATATCCATTTCTGTATGCACGAGGATGGAGGGAAGGGAGGCATCACTGTGCTTTTATCCATTCTTATGCATATGAAATGGATATTCATATGTTATAAAATAATTTTCATAGCGATTTCAATAGAATTAAGTTTCAAGGGGACGAGGCATCGAGAAAAGAGCATCTTTTTCTTGATAGCTCATCTCCTTACAAAATTCATCGACTGAAATCATTATGAAAAATCAACAACGATTTATACATATCCATTTTTATAGGCAAGAGAATAGAGAGAAGGAATGTCTTTCCGCACTTCTCTTCATTCTTGTGTATATTAAAATGGATATCTGTATGTGAGGACAGATTATTCAATGTTATTTTAGTGGGGGAAAATTGCACAGAGGTAAGGAATCAGGAAAAAAGGAGTCGTGAATCCACTGGAAACTATGTCAATTTATTACAATTTATGATAATTATTACAATTTCTTACTAATTATTGTTAAATAAATTCTAATAATTTGTAATTATTGATATTTATTACTAATTATCGCTAATTATAACAATTTATTACTAATTATTATAATTTATTACAATTTATTACTAATTATTAGAATTATTATAATTAATTACTAATTATTAGAAGTATTAAAATTAATTACTAATCATTTCTAATTATTACAATTTTTTTATTAATTTTTGAAATTTATTACTAATTATTGCAATTTATTACTAATTACTCCAATTTATTACTAATTATTTCAATTTATTACTAATTATTAGAATTTATAACTAAATATTATAATTCATAACTAATTATTAGAATTTATTACTAATTAATAGAATTTATTACTAATTATTAGAATTTATTACAATTTATAACTAATTATTAGAATTTATTACTAATTATAACTAATTATTAGAATTTATTACTAATTATTACTAATTATTACAATTTATTTCTAATTATTAAAATTTAGTACTAATTAATTGAATTTATTACTAATTATTACTAATTATTAGAATATTTTATGAATTATTACTAATTATTAAAACTTATTATTAATTATAACAATTTATTTCTAATTATTACTAATTATTTTTAAATATTACAATTTATTACTAATTATTACAATTTATTACTAATTATAAGAATTTATTAACAACTTATTACTAATTATTAGAATTTATTACTAATTATTAGAATTTAATTTTAATTATAACTAATTGTTAGAATTTATCACTAATTATTAGAATTTATTACTAATTAATAGAATTTATTACTAATTATAACTAATTATTAGAATTTATTACTAATTACTAGAATTTATAACTAAATATTAGAATCTATAACTAGTTTTTAGAATTTATGACTAATTATAACTAATCATTAGAATTTATTCCTAATTATTAGAATTTATTATTAGTTATTAGAATTTATTAGTAATTATAACTAGTTATATGTATCTATAACAAATTATTAGAATTTATTACTAATTATTAGAATTTATTACTAATTTTTAATAAGTATTATAATTTATTATTAATTTTTAGAATTTATTCCTAATTATTGATATTTATTACTAATTATTAGAATTTCTTTCTAATTATTTGAAATAACTCGAACTCGAACAGCCACCCGAACAGCGATAAACGGGTCAGGTGTTACTATATTAGGAGCACCTCCCTGAACGCCAAAGGATGCCGACTAACAGCAAGGGTGTAAATAGGTATAGTGGGGAGGCTATACACTCTCAGAGGAAATACTGGTATTGGTCTGAGCATAATATAAAATCATAAGACTCCGTTGACTTGAACAAGACCCGCAAAGCGGAAGCACAATCAACAACAATAAACAGCAGAATCATAAAATATAAACAATAGTAGCAGAATGTAAACACCACAATATGCTGAACATCTTGTAAGAACTACTAGAACAGAAAATCATCCATCCATAGCAAGTCAATGTATAAAAGGGCGCTAATGGCTAACCAATAGTATCTCCAATAAACAAGGTAAGCATACTGATATAGGAAAGAAAGAAAAAAACAAAGTAAACTCCAACTAGACAAGACCTCAAGGTCCCTACCATCTCCACGTGAAAGCTAAAACAGTCCAGCTTCTGAAGCTGGTCTCTTTCCTACATGTAAATCCATAAAGTATACATGCGTCCTGAAGGGCTAGTGTAGGGTGTGAGATGAATCTCAGTAGGATACCACCCAATGGTGCATACCTAATATAAGTGTTTAAGAAGGAATGAATTTATAAAGAAAATTGTAAATAGTATGATGCACAAATAAACAAAAACTCCACTGGTGCGCAACAACCACCATGGAGGGTCACCTGCTTCCGCCAATTTCGGAATCTCTGTCATGTAACCTGACACCATGTCCCCCCTGACACAGCGTTTCTAAAGTACCAATGTCCCGAAGGCATGCCCAAGAAGTAGTAACTCGGAGGAACAATGATGCCTATCCTCAAATAAGTAACCAGAGGGACAACAATGTCTGCCCTCAAATAAAGTAATTTGAGGGACATTAATGACTCCCCTCAAATAAGTAACTGGAGGGAAAACTATGTCTTCCCACAAATCACGATGAGCCTCTGCCCCCAACCCGATAGCCTCAATACTGTCCCCTGAAGGCTACCCACCTTCCATGTGGCTTCCTACGTCAAGCACCCCCAAACCAATAGTACATATACCACAACTAATAGGGCCTTGTCCCACTCGAGTGGTCAAAACCACCTCATCACAGAGTCTACCTGTGTGCACGCTACTCAAAGTTCCTGGTGAGCGGTAATCACTAAAATTGTACCCAAGCCCCAATGTCTCTAACACATTGTATCCCTATGACCATGTCTCTCAAGTCTGATGGCAACACCATCCAAGTAACCTAGGCCATGCCTAACCTGATAGTCACATTGCCTCATGTTGACATCCATGACGCCCAGTCTCGTGGTCAGAACCACCCAATGTAACCAGGGCCAAGCCCAACCTGTGTCGGCATCACTCAAGAATATCTAGACCACACCCAACACATCCTAAAGGTTCTAGTATATGCAATATCACACATCTCATATATATTTAATCAAAATAAATACTTAAAACAAGAAAGCAAACTAAACAGTTGAATTGTAGTAGCCAAGTGATATCCCATACCAGTACTTAGGTCTTGAAAGCCTCTAATAAATCACATAAAGTTTTAATAAACCAAACTCATGAATTTAAAACAATACAGTTCAATTATAACCATTTTGACACCCCACAACCATAATTCTATGATGAGAAATGACCGCTCGCCCGATCTCTATCAAGAAAAATTAGTAAAGGGCTTACCCAAAGGCACCCCATGGGTCTCATAATCAATTTAACATATTAAAGTAGGTATGAAATGGTCATTATCAAAATAACCAAATATGAACTAATGGATGCACCACCCAAATGTCTGAGAAAACATTAAAGAAGGTATGCACCACCTACCTGAGACTTGTAGACATAGGTAGTCCGATATTGATCTATAATTTGAAGCCGATCTTCATAGATCTACATTTTTGTCAAATCTCGTCAATTCTGCTCAGATGGAATCTACGGTGGGTGAGGCAAGGAAACTGGAACAAAATAGGGTGCATGGGTTTAGCCTTACTGATGTGATCCTGAAACCACCGATAGATTGAAGAAAGGTCTTCGTATGAAGAATCTAGGGAAAGGTATGTAGTATAGGATTTTAGAATGGGACTGTTCCAAAGTTGGGTAAGAATAATATCTTTTACGAAATAATACGTGACACTCTTTCATTTAAGAGAATAAAAATAAAAAAACATGGCATGAATAAGGGACTAAATGTTACGTAGTGGACTTTTCCATACTTTGACTTATGCGGAGGTAGCCACATGGATTGGATGCGACACACGGGTCAGAACAAAGCTAGAACTCCACCGGTACGTAGAAAAGAAAAATACATGGCATGTATAGCAACCTTACATGCCGTGTAGTTGAACATTCTTACACGACTATCACACAACATGTACTCGGAGATCATGCAGCCGGTACATGACTAACCTATACATGGTGCATACTTTGGAGTACATGACCTATAATCTAGAAATTTCTAGAACATCCCAAAATTTTCCGAATTTTCTCAGAAACAAGTCAAAAATTCAAACAGGGTTTAGATTTTGACCTGTTATAAAAACCCTGGTTCTTACATTCTCCCCACCTTAACATAGCTCATTCTCGAGATATCAAAAGAAACCTGAAGATGGCACCGAACATACCACCCTGATCAAAGTAACCTGGACTACCCCAATCTTAAAGGTTCTAGCTAAATTTCTCAAGGATCTCCCCACCTTAGGAATTTCCTAACTTGGTCTCAACCATACAAACTCAAACCCAGCAAAGGTTCACTTACTTTTTTTTTGACTCATGGTCCTATGGCAACACATCATCACCCCTACACCTCATTAATTATACTATGTCATTTTCAACACCCAAACATATCCTTCAGCGCATCAGTGTCCGCCTCCACGAGGTCCTGCATCCCATGGATGCTAAAAATGAACCTAGTGCCTAACCCCTCATGTAACTCACATCCTTGATGCCCCGATGCCTACAAAACCTCAAGTAACCTTCATCCTTGATACCATGATGCCCAAGGAACCTCATGTAACCCGCATCCTCGATACCCCTGATTCCACGCATCTCATACATATATATAAATATATCACACACCCAATATGGTTTCATACCCACTGACTAGAATCTAGTCAGTCCTCATAAATCCTATACACTTCGTGCACTCAAAGCATACATGCCTCAACATGCCATGAAAAAACAAGTAAAGAAAAAATAGATGAAAGCCACACCTGTGGTGTACCTGTAACCATCATTGGCTCACCAGCCTGCTCAACCTATGGAAACTCCACGACATGAACCTAACCTGACACATGACTGCCTGAAACCTATCCTCCCTGCGGTGCTACACTTGTCGCCGACCAATAACCCTTCAGTTGGGTCCCTCTATCTCTGTCACTTCCTCTGTGTGTATTTGAACTTAAGATACCCTCTCCTGGCACCGAACCTGAACTAAATCCAGATTCCACCATCTGTCATAGTCCCTACCTGTCGGCTGTCTGAGAAGGCTACTTGCAGAGTCTCTCAAGATGCCCAACCTATTCACATGCCCAGTACTCCTTTGGAGATCTATCGCACTAAGTCCGAACATTCCCTGACTATCCACACTAAAATAAAACCACTGAATAAATGTTATGTGGTGGTCTAGCTGAGTCCTTGGCATGACTTCCCTACTGGAACTTATCACGTTTTTTGCTTCTAGCTATTCGAACCATCACCTAAAGTCATTTCCCAGCCAACCTGGGGCCTATTCCATTGGTTTCCCCCCACTATGAGCACCCAATTCACCACCTATAAGAATAAACCTAGCCTGAACATATTCACCTGGTTCCGAATGGCATGTCGCAAGACATCCTCAAAGCATCTCACCCTTTACGAGTCATCAATTACCATACCAGGTGCAAAGTGAGACAACTCAGTGAGAGTAGATTCATAGTCCATGACATACATGTTCCCCTGCTGAAGGCTCAAGAAATCCTGAGCTCTCTCGGCCCTAAGTGTCTCTAGGTAAAAGTGCTCGAAGAACCTATCCTTGAATTCTTTCCATGCCAGTCCTTCATGCCTTCGAACTTGAACCTGCACATCCCACCAGTGCCTTGCTGGTCCACTCAGCATGTGTGTCGCTAGATTGACCCTCTGCCCTGGAGGTGTCTCAAGATGCTCGAAGATCATCTACATTGTCTATATGTAGTTCTCCACCATCATCAGACCACCCTATCCCTAAAAAAGAGGCAGGTTATTCAACTATTACTAACACATCAGATATACCATAGATGGCCCTATACCCTGCACACCTCTATCGATCCCACACAAGACCTGTACCCGACTATACTGGAGCTGCTCGTCGAGCCACGAACTGAATACTAACAAACCCAGCTATTATCCTGCCAGTACAGGATCCTGAACCAGATCATGTCCCTAAGACTGTACCTGTAGCTCATGCTCTGCCTGCACCAGATCCTAAACCTGATCTTGATCCTGTGATATTGTATAATCTCCCGCCTGATGCTCCATCTGAGTTGTCAAAAAGGAACCCGATGAATACCATAAATGGTCAGACAAACCACATATATAATATATATATATATATAACACAGATAAGTAAAGCATAAAAAGGAATCTCATAATTACTACCCTTTCTGTCCCCCATCGCAACCCATTCCCACAACATCCCGACCACATAGCCTCCTTACCCGCCCTCACTTAGCCAAGTATCAAAAGTACCTCAGGCTATGCCCGTCCTTTCAACCAATGTTTCCTCCAACACGATAACCTATTCACCCAATCCCAGTGATCATAATCACCTCAACCATGGTACCTTCCTATTCATACAAGATCCAGGCACAAAATATCTTCTTCCACATGCAATTCACAACATATAAAGCATGGAATAGTACATTATAATAAACTAGCATTTCTATCATAAATTTCACATATCACATTTCAAATCATACAAAGCATGGAAATAGATATTATTCACATGGAATTATCACTTCACAAAGCATACATACTGTTTTGAAATTGAAATACCCTAAAAATGTTCCTATCAAAATCCAAAAAATCACAGCTTTCTATACTGGGATAATGTTCAATTCTCCCTTACCACACTGGGTCAAGGGTTACATATAAAAATCAATAACATAACACACCAAGTGAGCCACTGAGGTGGAAATAATATAAATAGTAATATAAGAAAAAATAAAATAGAAATTCCCACCCATGGAAACATGGTCCATCCCTCGTACCTGGGGTTACAGGCATCCAAGCACAAGCTAGGAACCCAGCTCCAATTATAACCTATCTCTAATCTACCACAAACCAAATAGTAAAAACCTGTAGAAATAAAAAGAGAAGTCTCAATATCATTAGTAGCTAGCAAAACACTATGACTAAATCCCTATCAAGAACTCCTCTGATACCACTTTGTAACAACCCAAACTCAAACAACCACCTGAATAGTGCCAAACGGGTTTAGTGTTTCTACCATATGCATACCTCCCAGAATTCCAAAGGATGACGACTAGAAGCAATTGTGTAAACAGGTATATTGGGGAGGATATACCCTCTCAGAGGAAATACTGTTACTGTTCTGAGCATTATATAAATTCATAAGGCTCTGCTGACTCAAACCAGTCCCGCATAATGGAAGCACAATCAATCGAAATAAACAACAAAAGAAACAAATATAAACAATAGAAGTGTAATGTAAACACAACAACATGTTGAACCACATGTAACAAATACTAGAATAGAGAAATAAAGAATCCATAACATGTCAATATATAAAAGGGTGCCAATTTCTTATCAACAGTAGCTCTAATAAAAAGGAAAGCATGCTCGTAGAAGAAATAAAGATAAAAAAAGTAAACACCATCTAGGAAAGACCTCAAGGTCCCCACAATATACATGAGAAAACTAAAACAGTACATCTCTTGAATCTGGTCTCTTTCTAGAACGTAAATCCATAAAGTCTATATGCATCTCTAGGGCCCGTGCAATGTGTGAGACAAATCTCAGTATGATACCACCTAATGGTGCGTACCTAATATAAGTGTTTACACATGCATGGATTTATAATGAAAATAGTAATCAATACAATACACAAATAAACACAAGGTCTATTGGTGCTCAACATCCACCATAGAGTGTCAACTTCTTCAGCCAACATCGAAATCTCTGTCATGTATCCCAACACCATGTTCCCCCTGATACCGTGTGTCTCAAGTAACGACATCCCGAAGGCACGACCAAGAAGTAGTAATTCAGAGGAACATCGATTCCTCTCCCCAAATAAGTAACCAGAGGGAAAATGATGTCAACCCTCAAATAAATTAACTAGAGGGACAACAATGTCTGTCCTCAAATAAGTAACTATAGGTACATCGATGTCTGCCCTCAAATAACGGAGAGCCTATGTCCCTAACCCGATAGCCCCAACACTATCGCCTGAAGGCTCCTCATCTTCCACATGTCTTCCTACGACAAGAACCCCCAAACCAATAGTACGTAAACCACAACTAATAGGGGCCTACACCCACATGAGTGGTCAAAACTACCTTATCATGGAGTCTCCCTGTGTGCACACTACTCAAAGTTCCGGGTGAGTGGTAATTGCAAAAATAGTACCCAAGACACAATGTATCTGACACCTCGTGTCTCTATGACCATGTTGCTCAACTATTATGGCATCTCCATCCAAGTAACTCGGGCCATGCCCAACTTGATAGTCACACTGGCTTAAGCCGACATCCATAACACTCAATCCCAGGGTTAGAACCACCAAATGTAACCAGGGCCAGACCCAAACTGTGATCAGCATCACTCAAGAATATCCGGGCCATGCCCAACACAACTCAAATGTTCCAGCAAATGAAATATCACACATCTCATATATATTTAATCAAAATATTTACTTAAAACAGGAAAACAAATTAAATAGTTTAATTGTACTAACCGGATGCTATCCCATACTAGCACTGACATCTTGAAAGAATCTAATAAGTCACATCAAGGTTTAATAAACCAAGATCAATAATTTAAAACAATAAAATTCAATTATAACCATTATGACCCACCCTCCCAAAATGTATTGATGAGAAATGACACCTAGCCCAATCCCGCTCAAGAAAAATAGGTAAAGGGCTTACCCAAAGGTATCCCATGGGTTTCATAATCAATTTAACATATTAAATTATGTATGAAATGGTCTTTCTCAAAATACCCAAATACACGATAATGGCTGTGCCACCGAAAATTCTGGGGAAACACGAAAGAAGGTATGCACCACCTACCAGATACTCAAATACGTATGCACATTCGATATTGATCTCCAATTAGAACCTGATATTCATAGATATACATTTATGTCAAATACCCTCAATTTCTCTTAGATGAAATATGTGGTGGGTGAAGAAAGGAAACTATAATGAAATATGGTGTGCAGGTTTAGTCTTACTGATGCGATCCCCTAGCCACTGACGGATTGAAGAACAGACTTCTTCTGAAGAATCTAGGGAAAGGTATGTTGTTCTGGATTTCTGAACGGGACAGTTCTGAAGTTGGGGAAGAAGAAGATCTTTTCCCAAAGAATAGGTGACAATATTTTATTTAAGCAAATAATAATAAAAATACATGGCATGTATAAAGGACTACACACTATATAGGGTCCTTGTACATACTCCGACTTAAGAAAAGGTATCCACATAGCTTGGACGCGCCACACAGGTTGGTAGTAGGCTAGAACTCGGACAGTACGTGGAAAAGAAAAATACACGGTGTGTTCAGTAACCCTACATGCCGTGTAGTAGAAAATTATTACACGATCATCACATGACATGTACTCAGCGAGCATGCGGCCGGTACACGCCTAACCCATACACAACATGTACTTTGGAGTACACAGTGTGTAATCAGAAAATTTCCAGGACTTTCTAGATTCTTCCGAATTTTATCAGAGGCAAGTCAGAAATTCAAACAGGGTTGAGATTTTGACCCGTTTTAAAAACCTAGGTTCCTACATTATTAATAAATTTCTCAATTTATTACTATTTTTTGCAATTTATTACTAATTATTAGAATTTATTAATAATTATTACAATTTATTACTAATTATTAGATTTTTTTAATAATTATTACTAATTATTAGAATCTATTAATAATTATTACTAATTATTAGTATTTATTAGTAATTATTACCAATTTTTTCAATTTTTTACTAATTTATTCATTTTATAACTAATTATTGAAATTTATTACAAATTATTGAAATTTATTACTAATTATTACTAATTATTACTAATTATTGCAATTTGTTACTAATGTTTGCAATTTATTACTAATTGTTTCAATTTATTACTAATTGTTTTAATTTATTACTAATTATTTCAATTTATTACTAATTATTTATATTTATTACTAATTATTACTAATTATTATAATTTAATACTAATTTTTAATAATTATTAGAATTTATTACTAATTATTAGAATTTATTACTAATTATAAATAATTATTAGAATCTATTACTAATTATTAGAATTTCTTCTTAATTATTACTAACTGTTGTAATTTATTATTATTTTGTAATTTATTACTAATTGTTTCAATTTAGTACTAATTATTGCAATTAAATACTAATTATTCCAATTTAATACTAATTATTAAAATTTATTACTAATTAGTTCAATTTATAAATAATTATTACAATTTAATACTAATTATTATAATTTAATAATAATTATTACAAATTAACTATAACTAATATATTAACTATTAATTAATACTAATTCATACTAATCACATGTAATTATTGGTAAAAAAAACACAAAAAATGATAAATAAAACTAGAAAATTCTAATTTAATTTAAATGAATCTAATTGAAAATAATTATAACTAAAATTAAACAATATAAATTAAGTAAAAAATAAAAGAAATTTATAAATACCTTAAAACTGAAGTTTTCGAAGGATATAAGCTCCAAATAAGGTGCCAAATTAAAATTTTAAACTATGAAAATTTTTGAGAAAAATTTTCCACCAGAGAGAGGGAGGAGTAGAGAATTGAGTGGAATGATAAAAAAAGGATGGGGGTATATATAGGTTAGATTGGTTGTTATGAGATTAGTTACAACGAGACTACTGTCACAAATGTCCACCAGTTAAAAAGCCTTTTGTGATGGGCCCCATCGCAAAAGACAACCTGCTGACATAGTATTAGTTATTGGATATATATCCCATTACAAATACCCTTTCCTGTGGTTTGGTGCACAAGTCATGCCAAACCTTTTGCGACAAGAACCATCTACCCATCGAAAAAACCTTATTATTTGCGATGGGTCGGTTCTCCCATCAGAAAGAAAGACCTTCTAACAGAATATTTGCGATGGTTCAGTGTCTCATCACAAATAACATGTCGCAAATACCCACTTTTCCAGTAATGAAATTTGTAAAAGTTTGATACCCCTCTTTTAAATCCTCACTCGACATAGAATATTTTATTTAATATCACTAAGGAAGAATTTTTTCACAAATGGTATATCCAAATATAGTTTAATCCCAAATGAGAAATGATGTTAATGCTAGGTGGATTGGAAAATAGATGATTTAATCTCACACCAAATCATTATAATTCTCCGAAAATAAACTTCAATATCTGAGCTGAGCTCTCTGAAAATTGATTTCATCACATGTGAGGAAACATGGTATTCTTAAATAATACTTTGAAGACTTAATTTATTCTTATAATGAAATTATAAGTAACATCTATAATGCCAAACTCGAGTAAATAATTGAAAAATATAAGATTAAATAAATCTACATGTGATAAAAAATTTCTTCAAACTGTTCATTTTTCTTAAATCTTATAATATTAAATATATAAGATTTCCAATGAAAAATAAAATTTCTAAAAACACAAATATTACAATAACAAATCTTCCACAAATAAAATTTTCATTTTTAACCATCAATTTCCAAATCAAATTCATTTACAACATAAAAAAAAATTTAAAATTGTTCGAAAATAAATGTTTATGAAAAATTCATGGGATATTTTACACAATTAATTCCAAACCCTACATCCATTTAATCACTTCAAAAATAATATTTCAATTATTATTTCATTAGAAAATTCAAAAATATTTACATTGGTGTAGGGAGGGGGAGAAATGGAATGAAAATACTATGCTAGAAATAATAAATAACTCAATGATACTTAAAGAAAAGACCCCATAGAGACACTGTAGGGGATGCTACCTATAATATATTCCCCTGGGGCTAGAAAATCAATAATTATTATTCACAATAAAAATTAAATATTAAAACAAATAACAATAAATCATTTATAACCACAAATTTGTTATTTCAAACTAATTTTATAACGAATGTCACAGTTTCACCTAGATTATCAAAATATAATAAATTGAAGATTTATATTCCATTATCAAAAAAATTCATTTAAAAAATGTAAAAATTATCTAGAAGAAAAGTGAAAAATAAGGTCCCATAAAATTTTCTCACATTTAATCCATTTCTTATCCTTAAGAAATTAATTCAATAAATTTATAAAAGTGGAAATTAATCTAAAAAATTAAGTGATAAAATGCCAATAGTGAAGTGATTTTCAATAAAACAATTTCCTCTATGAAATATCTCAATAAAAAATGAGTAATTTCTCACTCACAATCAAAAAATTTAGAAAAATATGGTTTCCATTTTTAAAAAGGATGATCCAATTTGAAATTGTTGACAAGAATTTCACCAACCCAACTTTTCAATATATTATTCTTCCAAACATCACTTTTTATCCATGGGTAACTCACACAATATAATAATTAACCCAAAATTATTTAATGAAATAAATAATTAAATAATCCCTATAATTCATGACGAATGGTTTTCTTAAAGAAAGAAATAACATCTCCATATAATTATAAATAACTCATTTAACTTGAAATACACTCAACTAAATCAAGGATCAATATTTACTTTTTTAGACCATTTGAATATTTAATTTTTAAATTTACCTCTATTAATGAATCCAAAATTATATTTAAAATGAAAAAATACTCCTAGAATTTCACCAAGAAATATTTTCAAGAGATAAATAAAAAATATTTTAAAAAATTGACTCCATGGGGGTAATAAGATTTATAAAACACTATAAAATATTTTATTTAATTATTAATATTAAGGAAAATTTACCATAACTAGAAATAGAAAATGATGCTAAAGAATAGTCTATTTGAAAAAAGTTTATGGGAATATTGATGTGAACTACATTAAAAATAGTCTAGCGCATTAAAATACTCTTCCCACACACATAAAACCCAAAGTTGTCCCCAATGTTAAACTCTATGTTATAAGGATCAGTGAAAATATTTTAAGTTCAAAATGATTTTTCAATTCAATAGTTAATGTACGTAAAAAGGGACACCACAAAGATAAAAAAAGTTTACCATCGTAGTAAATCCTTTAATCATATTAAAAACATGATAAATATTTCAAGCTATTAATGAGATATAATTTATAGCACACTTATGATATTTTCATGATAAAATGAATAATTTAACTTAAAGTTCATAATGATTTTATTTCAATCACAAAAACAAGAATGTAATCAAAATTTTAAAAAAATTATAACATGGTAACTGGATAAGTAACCAACCATAATTTCTCTAATATTTCTTAATACAAATAACACATCCAAATCAGTTTTGAATAAGTCCAAAGAATTAAAATAAAATACAAAAGGTTAAAGTAACTAAAGATTTTTTAGTAAAAATGAAATAAAAACTCCCCTTATATAAAATATTCTATATTTTATGTTTATCCAATAATACTTACCTAATTTCAATGAGTAAATTTCATCCTAGTTTTATCATTCTATATCCTATAAAGAAAAACATATCAATATTCGATTTTGATAGTATACATGTGAAATAAATACAACTATAGAGTAGTAAGGTAGAAAGTGTATCAAGAAATATATATTAATCAACATCACTTATCCTTGAAAAACTAATTAATAATATACTCTAAAGGTTACACTATTAATAGGAAAACATAACAAGTTTAATTCCTTTATAAACTCCTTATAGGATGGGTATTGTCGTTCCCAACAATATAAATAACCAAGAAATATAAAAAATAATTGAAATTAGTGTAAAATTTACTTTCTAGTTTATAATATATACTAAATGCTAGAAAACATAAAAATATATTTATTCCTATTTACATTGAATTAAAAAAAAGAAAAACAAATAATAAAGACTATTAGATAACTACCACAAAGGACTGGTTTTAAAGTATCTAGTTATATATCTTCCCTAGGGAAGTATCCATGGTCATTAGGGGGTGTGTTTTATTGTCCAAGAACCACCAAATTTTTATAAACAATATATATTAAAATGAAAAAGTTTTTACGGGCCCAAAATATCTAATTACGTAATAAAATTACTTAACAAAAAGAATTTTTTTAGAGATCCTCTATTTCATGAGTGAATAATATGATTTCAACGTCTAAATTTTGGACCTAAAATGAACATTCAAATTACTCTTGAGGAGGATGAAATATTTAGGGAACTAACAATGTTGGGAGACTACCCGCAAAGATTTTAATAACTATAAAAAATTTTAAACTCATCCAAATAGTTATCCAACCTACTTTTTTTTCTAGATATATTTTGGGAGAAACTTTTCAAATTTAGTTTGAGAAGATTTAACCATAGAAAAATATTTCTATAAGCGATATTTATATTTTTCTCATATTTATAAAAATATTTAGGAAACCTAACCTCTATTTCATATTCCAATGAGGTGTTTATATTTGAAAATTATGAAAGAGTTCCAAATTGACCCCCATAAAAATAGATTCCAAAAGAATATAATCACAAGATTAATTTTTAATTATAGAGAGTGTGGGGTTTGTCTTCTAAAAAATAATCACCCTAATAAAACTATCCTTGTTCAATTTGGTTAAAAATTTGACTATTTCTATTTTAAACATTAAATTTTATCTTGTATTTCTTGAATTATTTTATCTCTTAAATAGTAAAAATTATTTTCCATTTATTCATTCTATTGAAAATATTACTCCAATTTGGTGGACCATTTCTTTATATCCTTAATTTCATTTTGAACAAACTAAATGAAAATATTCTTTTTAGTATCCACTAATGTATCTACCCTTTGTTTCTCAGCCATCTCAACACATGTTTCTATTAGCTTAACATCACTAAAATAGAGAGGAATTCTACCATTTTCTTATCCAAATAAGGTTAATAATCTTTACTCAATCCATCATAGAAAAAATTCATGTTAAATCTTAATGGGAATTGTTTTTTGAAAATTTATTTAATAAATAATTGAATCCTATCATGAATCACCAAAACATTCTTCATTTTAATGTGTAAACTACTAAATAACTAAAAAAATTCTTTTTCTCTTACATGGTGTTTTATTCCATTTTAAATATCTCTATAGTTTCACGTTATTAATATTTAATAAACAATTTCTAGATAATAAATAACTCAATGAGCATAATCATATTAAGCATCATAGACAACAAAAATTTATTTCTAGTAATTACAAAAAGTTTATAAGAAATTTTCTGATTTCCAACATATGAAATAGAGAATAATTTAATTTCATGCACAATATATAATAACTTTTTAGTTTTTAATAGATTGGTTCCATAAATTTTTTGGGTGTTATTATGTTTTTTATAGAAATTGAAATTTTCTATGGATACATTTTACCTTCCTTATAAATAATGAAAATTTTGAAAAGGCCTTGTCATGAGGATGATAAAAAATACATTTATAAACTCCCTTTATATACTATAATAACATTTTTTCATGTTCATCTATGATTTTTTTATTAAATGTTGTTTTATGTTTTTAGATATCCAAAACCATTTTATTATTTTATGTGATTTTTTAAAAACCCATCTTTACTTTTATAATAACATTAGTTATAATAATAAGAATTTTATAATTCTTATTTTGATTTGAAATTTAATAAGATAATATAACTTTTATTCAATAATAATGAATTCTAATTCCTTTTCTAGAATGTTCACATTTAAGCCTAATCATGATTCATGTTTTTTTATCTCAAGTGATATTTTATTTACAAACCGTTTTAAAGATTTCTTCTATTTTTTAACTATAACATACTCTATACTGAGCAAATTCTTTCAAAACTAGTCTTGTTTGAAATCCAACTCATTTATATAAATTTAATTATAATAATTTAAGTTATAATTTTATTTTTATGGGGTACACCATTTATTAAAAGATCATGCAATAAATATGAATTTCTAAATTTTCAAGAATTGAAAATCTTTTTTCTTTATTTGAAATATCATTTGTTTCTAGTCGGAATTACTTGGTGTTTGTTCTATTAGAAATGTAAGAAGTTTATATTCATTTAATTCACCACATGAAACTCTAAAAATATATTTTATATACTATAAAAGATAAATGAATGATATCATTTTTGTTTTCAGTTTCTATTTCATGTTTTTACAATTTTTAATCATATATCATTTAATACTTATCAGAAATAAGTGAATCTTGTCTTTTTGAAAAAATAAAAAAATTATATCTATTTAAGTTTTCTATATAAAATTATAATTTATTTGTTTATATGGCCTAAAAATTCACCAAATTTTAAATGTTCATCTTGTACATGAAACGATCTACTATTCAATAATTAATTTTTTTTAAACCATCAATTTTTTTGAAACTGTCAATTATTTTTTTCTAAGTGACGGTGAATTAATTAATTACAATTAATAATTATTTTTTATTTATAATAGTGAATTAATTTTTTATTTCCAATGGGTAATTATCCTTTTTTCTAACGGTGAATTAATTTTTAATTTCAATGGTGAAATATTATTTTATTTTTAATGGTGAATTAATTTTTTTAATTAATGATGAAATAATTTTTAATTTCTAATGATGAATGAATTTTTTATCTCCACTGAAGAATTAATTTTTTATTTATAATGGTAATTTTTTATTTCTAATGGAGATTTAATTTTTTATTTTTAATGGTGAATTATGTTTTTATTTATAACGGTGAATTATTTTTTTATTACTAGTGGTGAATTTATTTATTTTTATATGTGAATTAATTTTTTATGTCAATGGTGGATCACTTTTTTTATTTCAATGGCTACATATTCTTGCTACCATCAGTTAAAATTTTATTGTTCTAAATTTTTTCAGTACTCTATCATCATTTTTTATAATTTGATGAACTGCATACTTGTACTAATTGTTTTAAGCATTTTATTGATTTACAAAATTAATATATATTATATTTAATAAATGAGATGTGTGTTAAATATATATTTTTTGTTTTTGAAAAAATTGTATGAGTTTACTTTTTATTCATTTTCCCACCTAAAACATATTTTTGTAACATTTATGTTTTAATATTTTGAGTTAAATTCCTAAATGTATTATTTTATAATTTTTTATTTAATGACATTGAATTTATTTAAACACATTTTATGGTACATAAATTTATATAATTAATTTTTAATTTACATGGTTCATTAAATTAAAATGTATTTAATATTTGAATTTAAACATTAAAATTAACTTATGATTTTTATGGAACTACCTTTTACTTATTATGATAATTTAACGAGTTATTTAAATCAGTTAGAATTGGACTTTAAGTTTTGAATTTAAATTATTATTTTTATGATATTTATAGATATAATAATACTATATACTGTATAATTTTAATTTTAATTTGAATTGTTTTACCTATAGAAGGTGTTTTTTAGTCTTTGTAGATATATATTTAAAGGGGTTGTTGAGAATCCATGAAAGGAATCAAGAACACCAGTTAACATCTTCAACTATATATTTTTCCACAAGAAAAAAATTTGAACTTATTAAGTGCTGTACAAAATGAAGACATGTGTGATACTCTGTTTTACTTATTGGATAGTATGTCAAGCCAAACAAAATCTTCTACGACTATTAATTCCTTAACAATATGTCTGTATTTCTCAAGAACTAGTACCTACACTTTTATTCATTATCTTCTCTTTCATCTGGTTTTTGAGTTTGTAACACTATTCCACATCTCTCACACACACTCTCTGTTTTCTTATTTATGATTTTATATTCAAATACATTTATTTTTCTTTTACACAAGTTGTGACTCTGGGATTATAAAGTTAGGAGTTGTGGGATATGATTACCAGTATCTAAAGTATGGGTTGTAATGGTTGTGACTCCCCATAAAAAATTGTATGTTGTGGTTATCCTTCCAATAGAAAAGGATTCTATAATGGGTTATGATTCTCAATTTAAAACCATAAATTTTATATGTATATCTTACTGTGTAGAGAGATATAATAATGCACTAGGTCCACTTTGGACCAAACTAGTATAAAAATGCCCATGTTCATTATTTTATTTATGATTATAATTAACTATAATAATTAACTATAATAATCAATTTAATTAATCAATTTATTTGATTAAAATTATTAATCTGGTCTATTCACCCCGTCTAGATCTTCTTCTATTACCCTATCAGACATGACAATCAGTATCATAGGATAATATTATTAAGAATAGTTTAGTTCCTTTATTCTCTTTCTTGATACCAAACATTAGTATCAAGGGTTGTTCCTTTTGGAATAATCCAATACCTCTATAAAGTCTTATTTTATTTTATTGTTTTAACATATTCCTAGACCTCATAATATATGGATAAAGATCTTTAAGATAGTAGGATTGAATCCAAATTATGCTTGGATTCTTCAAAAGCCACCATACTTTGATGAAAACAATTATGACTATTGGAGACCCCAAATGGAGGCATACCTCAGACAGTTGAGCATTGAGCACTGGTATATCATGTAAAAATAGTACACTCTAACAGAAGTTGACCTGGATACCCTCATTGAAAATAATGCTATTAAATATGTTTTAAATTACAAATTTGTTAATAATTTATATTGTTATATTAATAGAAGTGTTTTCAGTAATGTGTCTTCTTATAAGGAAACTCGTGAAATTCAGAAGATTCTATAGGTTACTAACCTTTTATCTAGTAAGTTAATTTGAACCAAGCATGGAATTATTTGTGATGAGTATTAACACATCTGGATGGGTGAATATGAAACACGGAACCAAATTTTCCAAAGATAAAAAAGCATTGTGAATGGAATGAATTCACTTGGAGAAGTTATGAAAAACCTAGTACTTATTTAATGAGTACTACAAGACTTACTAAATAAATGGCTTGAAAATAAGGTCTCCATTGATGAAAGCAAGAACTTTAAATAGAAAACCCTAGATGGATTTATTAGATCACTACTTCAGTATGAATTAGAACTGAAGAACAAAACTGACAAGGATAAAATAAAAAGAAAAGGTGTAGCTTTTAAATATATCATTTTTTTATACTGAATCTTCAAATTATGATATATAGGATAGGGAAAATAAAGACATGGATCAGATTTTGACTAGGGTTTAGAAAAAATGAAAAATAAAGGATTCGAAAACTTGTTTAGGAAAAACCCTAAAAAAGAAAAATACAAGGGAGATAATAAAGGTAGTTTGAATTACAATGCTTCAGATATGACTTGTTATTAGTGAAATAATAAAGGATATATCAAGCCCAAATTTCATAAAATAACGAATAAAGAAAAATATAAAAATAATGATAAAAGGAATTTAACTCTAGTTAGAGTTGTAAAAAAGAATATGATTCTAGTGAAGAATATAGAAATGAAAAATAAACTTCTAAATTGTGTTACATGGCATCACTAAATAAGGTTAGTGATTTTGTTTTTTATTCTGTATGTTCTGATTTTGAATATAATTATGAAAACATGAATGTTTCTGAATTATATAAAGGAATTCAAATTTTTAGAAATGATATTTCCAAAGATTCCAATTTATATTACAATCATAAGGAAAATAATGAAAAATTTGTTTCTAAAAATAAATTTATTTTACAAGAAAATGAAATTCTAAGAAACAATGCTTATTATTATCATTCTATAGTTTATTAAAATTTGAAATATGATCAATATTTAAATGAAAATATGAAAATTGATGTTAAAGGTATTAAAAAAATTATCTAATTTTATTGAAGGTCATAAAAAATATCATGAGATGGTGTCTTTTGAATAAATTAAATAAAAATAAATACACTTTTGGTTATGATAAAAGACTATCTAAAATTTTTAAAACCCATTTTATTAAATGTAAAAATGGTTGAACTTCAACTATTAATTTTTATTAAATGTGGCATGAAATGTCACCATGAAAATGAGTATTCTATTAGATTAAAACAATCATTAGTATTTTAAAAAACTAATATTTATAAATCATTATTATTAAGAGTTCCATACAATAATTTTTTAAATTATACATGGGCACCTAAAAATTGTATTACTAATCCTATTGGACACAAAGTAGCTTGGGTACCAAAATTGTAATGTAATTGATTTTTGGAAGAAAATGACTTGGTTAAGTCAGGAAGGACATATTGTACATGGAAATTGGATGATAAATACATATAATTAGATACCCATCAATGATTACAACATATAAAACATGTGATGAAGGAACTGTAACATTTGGAGATAATTCTAAAGGTAAATAAAAAGGTTTTGGAAAAGTTGGTGTTTTAAATTATACATTTTTTTCCTAAATTTTTATATATTGAAGGATTAAAACATAATTAAATTATTATATCACAATTATGTGATGATGGAAATGAAGTGAAATTTCAAAATGATAAATTTTTAGTTTTTAAATATGATACATTATTATTTTATTATAATAGAAAAGAAAATATTTATACTATTGATTTTACTAAACTAACAATTTGACATGTTAAGTGTTAGAATTTTGTAAAAAATTATAGCATCCTTTAGAATTAGTGGATTGTCTTGTGTTATCGGGGTGGCCCAACCATTTTTTTTGTGGACGTAATGGTCATTTTATGCTTGTTGGAGGGTTCTGGTAATCTTTCTCCATGTGTTTGTGTCCTGGTGTTGGAGGCTTTTGGGGCATCAGGGTTGGGTGCCCGCAGTTTCTCCTACCGCATTCTTCTGATGACTTTATTGATGCCATGACTATACAATGATGAAAGTGAGCGAGTAAGAAGTGATGAAATCAAAATTTTCAGTAGCGATGTTAGTTTTTGGCTGGGCAATGGTGTCGTCCTTTGGTTTCAATGTCGATGGTGGTGTTTTAAACAGATGAGGATGATGACTGAGGTGATTGTAAACATGTTGTTGGGCTGACTATGAAGTTATTCATAGTGGATGGTCTCTCTGGTGGGACGACAGTGATGTGATGTCAGTTACGACTTAATGCGATTGTGCAAATCAAAGTGGACGCATGGCATTAGTAATTATTCTGCTAAAAAATTTGAAATTGGAAAATTTGAAATGATTTCTTGAATGTTTGAGTAACAAAGAGAATATTCTAGTTTTAAATTATGCTATTTTTTTTGTAATATTATAAATAATCCTTAAATTATATTTTTATAAAATTAAAAAAAATTATTGGTGGATACATGAGTATAATTTATAGCTCATAAAAATTATACTTTATCTATAGTTACTACCTTTTGTAATTTAGTTAAAAATTAAAAAGTTTGTATGATTTTTCTTATTCATAGTGATAAAGGACTTGAATTTCATAATTTAGTTTTTTATTTTTTTTGGAAAATAATTGTTATTTTCATAATTGTTTTACTCCTAGAACACCATAACAAAATGTTGTTATTAAAAGAAAAATATAAATCTTACATAAATGACTCAAACTATGTTAAGTGAATATAATTTTCTTATATATTCTTTGACTGAATCCATTTTTTATGTTTATTATATTTCAAATATAATTATTATTATACCTTTGTTAAATAAAAATATATATGAATTATTTCAAAATAAAATGCCTAATGTTGGTTACTTTAGAGTTTTTGGGTGTAAAAGTTTTATTTTAAATTTAAAATACAATTTAAATAATTTTTTTTTCTAAAAGTAATTTTGATTTTTTTTATGGATATTAAAATAATAGTAAATCATATAGAGTTCCTAATAAAATAATGATGGTTATTGGAAAATATGTTCATGTTCTGTTTGATGGAAATAATGTCAAATTAAATTCCAATTCAATTTTTTTATAATAATTTTAGATATTTTAATTTTGGTAAAGAAAATACCTAAGATAAAGATGAATCAATTAAGGGGGAGTATACTCATTGTCAACTGATCCAAGATCATAGAATATTAATAAATATTGTCTTGTTGAAAATTTAATTGGCAACATTGACTCTACTGTTAAAACTAGAAATTTTATTTCATTTTTTTGTGCCAATTCTACATTTATTTTTTATTTTTCTCCTAATAGTATTAATTATTATTTAAATGATTATAACTAGATTGTTTCTATGAATGATGTGCTTAATAAACTTTTTATAAATAATTTTTGGTCATTAGTATGATTCCTTGAGGATAACCAGGTAATAGGAACTAAATAGATATTTAGGGACAAGCTGGATGAACTTGGATAGATTTTCAAATACAAATAAACTTGTTATTCATGGATACTGTCATGAGGAATAACTCATAAAAAATCCCATTATGTGTGTTTCATGTTCTAGGAAAAAAATTAAATTTCTTAGTGTTCTAATGGGAAACTATATATTGATCTATCCACTATAGGAGATGAGTATATCTATGCTTCAAGTAGTTAGGGTCAAAGATTATGGATTAAGAAAACCTTCTGTGATTTTGGTATTTAGCTTGATAAATTTCCTATTTATTTAGATAACAATTAAGTAACTTCGATGTTTAAAATCCCCTCACAAAATTCTATAATAAAGAATATCAATATTAGATTTCATTTTATTATAGATCATGTGAATAAGGGTGATATTATTTTAGAATTTATATATACTAAAAATCATCTAGAAGAGATATTTACTAATCCATTATACTCTTCTCTATTTGAAAAAATTAAATTTGAACTTGTAATGTTGCAAATTTAGTTATTTTATTTTTCATTTGTCTAGGAGGAGTTTTAGTTTTCTATTTTTGTTTATTTACAAAAGGGGGAGAAAATTGTATTTAAATGTTTCGGTTTAGTAATAAAATAAAAAGGGGGAGATTATTATTTCATGTGCATCTATGTATTTACATTTTTTTGATTACATATTATTTTATGATTTTAAATATATAAAACTATTTTATTATTTAATAAAAAATCTATTCTTAAAACCTCTCTCTATTTTTATTATAACATGAGTCATAGGGATGATAATTATATCATTATTATTTCATTTTAAATATAAAAAATTATTATAAATTTTATTAAACTTTAACTAGTCTAATTCATTCTCTAATATGTTCTCATTTATTCCCGAACATGATTAATGTTTTTTCTCTTAGGTAATATTTTCAGTGTAAAATACTTTAATGTTTTTTTGTTTTTTAATTATAACTTACACTATAATGATCATATTCTGTAAAAAAATATCAATTTTGAAATCCAATCAATTATTTTATTTTAATTAGAATAAATGTATGTTTGATTTTATTTTTTAAGGGGTGGGTTGTTTTTCCAAAGATCATGCAATAGATCTGCAATTCTAAATTTTCCAGAATTGAAAATATTTATTATTTATTTGATATATAATTTATTTCTAATTAGAATCACTCAGTTTTTGTTCTGTTATAAATATAATAATATTCCATTCATTTCATTCAATATCATGAAACTCTGATAATGTCTTTTATATAAATTAAAAAATGTCCTATTGTTAGGATTTGTTTTTTCATTTTATATTTCATGTTTTCATAGTATATATATAATATCTATTTTAATAATTATCAGAATTAAGTGATTATTTATTTTATGAAAATACATCAACATTATATCCATTGAAGAATTCTAGAAAAACTTTTTGTTCAACTGATAAATGGATTAAAAATTCACAAAAGGTTGAGTGTTTAACTTGTACATGAAATTATAAACTATTCATGAATTATATTTCTTTAAACCATGAAATTATTAAAAAATATATTAATTTTTTTATAAGATATAGAGAATATGTTTTTATTTCAAATTATGGTTTATTTTTTTATTTCCAATGATGAATTATTTTCTTATTTCTAATGATGAATTGATTTTTTTGACGGTGAATTAATTGTTTTACTTATGATAATGAATTAATTTTCTATTTATAATAGTGAATGTTTTTTTATTTCTTATTGTGAATTAATTTTTTATTTCTAGGGGTGAATTAAATTTTTTTTCTAATGGTGAATTAATTTTTTTATTTCAACAACATATCATTTTTTATTTCAATGGTTGATAATGATCGATGCCACCAATTAAAATTTTATTGTTCTATTTTTTTAGTAAACTGTTTTCATCATTTTTAATATTTTGATGAACCATATGCCTATATTAATTATTTTAATATTTTATTGATTTCACAAATTAATATAAAATATATTTAAGCAAAGATAGGTGTGTTAAATATATATTTTTTGTGTTAAAAAAATGTATTAATTTACACTTTATTTAATCATGCACCTAAAAAATATTTCTATAATATGTATGTTTTAATATTTTGTGTTAATTTAATTAACTTATTATTTTAAAAATTATTATTTAATGTAATTGAATTTATTCTAACACACTTTATGATATTTAAAGTAGTATAATTAATTTTTAATTTTCATGGTGCATTAAATTAAAATGTATTTAATATTTGAATTCAAACAAAAAAGTTGAATTATGATTATTGTGGGATTACCTTTGTATTATTATTATCATTTAAGAGGTTACTTAAATCAGTTTGAATTGATCATTAAGTTTTGAATTAAAATAATATTTATTATGATTATTATAGACATTATGATTCTCTCTCCTTGATAATTGTTACTTTAATTTGAATTGTTTTACACATGGAAGTTGTTTGTTAATATTTAGAGGCATCTATATAAAGGGGTTTCTAATCAGTCTTGGAAGGAATCAAACACACCAGTTAACATATTCGACTCTCTATTTTTTCATAAGAAAAAACATTGAACTTCTCAAGTGATATGAAAGATGAAGCCCTTTATGATACTCTGTTTTACTTTTAGGCCAATATCTCTAGCTAAATGAAATATTCTATGACAACAACCTCCCTGAAGAGACATCCACATTAATCAATAATGAGTAACTATGATTTTAATGTTTATCTTTTCTTTCATTTGGATTCTGAGTCTATAACACTATTTCCTATCTCTCGCACATACTTTCTCTTATTCTATTTATGATTTTACATTCAAAATATTTTATTATTCTATTCCTTAGGTTATTACTCCCATATTATAAATTTAGGATCTGAGGGTTGTGACTACCTATATCTAAATTCATTATTGTAAGGTTTGTGACTCCCCATACAAAAAACAATGTTATTGTTATCCTTCCACTAGAAAAGGATATTGTAATGGGTTATGATTCACCATTAAAAATTAGGTAGTACACACGCATCTCTCTCAGAGTAGAGAGATATAGGACTAGACTAGGTCTATTTCAAACTGAACTAGTATAAAAATTCATGTGTTTATTATTTTATTTACACTACTAATTAACTATAATAATAAACTTTAATAATCAATTTAATTTATCAATATTTATGATTAAAATTTTTATTCTAGTCTATTTACCCCCTCTAGAACATATTCAATTACCTTATCCAACTTAACATAGATAACCATGTGGTCTTATAACTTAGTCATGTTTTCATCATGGTGAAACCTACAAACTCTATTTTTATTTTGAATCCATTAGTACTATCTCAAAATAAACAGTGATGTAAAAAATCCAAACAAAATAAATAATATAAAATAGATTCAAATAAAAAATGAAGATGAAAATTATAAATAATATTGAATGTATTTTGTTTCTCCAATTTTATACTATCTATTAAAGAACTTTTCAATGATTTAACCATAAAAAAGACTCACCTAGTGAAATTATTGATGCATAAAATCAAAAAACCTCACTCATATAAAACAAAAAACAATTATACAAGTATTTCTCAACATAAAAGAAACATTATCCCAAACAATAACTAGAAATAATCAATAAAATATTATATCAAAAAAAATCTCATCAATACCACCAAGTTAGTAAACTATTCTCATCAAACTCAATCAAATGAAAATGAATAAAAAATAGGAAAATGGGTAAATATAAGAGAGGAAAAAATAATGTCTAAGGTTTAATGTGTTTCAAAAACTCAATAATTCACCCTTACTACCATTTTAGAGAGATTAAAGAAGAATAAGATCATATTTTTGTTTGAATCACTATACTTATATGATATTTACAACTATTAACTTGTAATAAATGTATCCCTCCATCACTGGAGGTAGAATATCACCACATTAGATAGAAAAAAACATTTTATTTACAATAAATAATTAAACACTCTATTAATTAGGATTCAAGATCCCCAAATATAAAATTGTCATTTATTTAAAAGAGAACAATGAAAAAAAATTATGTAAAGACTAACCATATAGTTCGAACCATATAAAAACACTTCCCATTGTTTTTCATCTTAATATAGATGAAAACCATTGACTTTAGATTCAACTCTAAATTAAAGAGACCCCAACATTATTTAATGTGAACAAAACCAAAATGTATTCTTATAATTTATTCAATCACTTGAATTCTAAAATAAAAGATCATTTTCTTTCCTTTTACTCAACATCATCAAACTTGAGTTCCACTTGGATGATCCCAATTTGTGTTTTTTTTGTATTTGTTTTTAATAAGGAGGAAAAGATGACTAATATCAATATGTTGATGAAGATAAACATGGATATTATTTGGAAGTTCCTCATGAATAATGATTAGATTAAATTCATTTGATTTGAATAAGTTTCATACTTATGATTATAATATATGAAATTACATGATTATGTTTGAAATTATTTAAATCATGTTTATATTTTACAAGAAGGGTAAGAGTTTTTTTAATGATAAAATTTTGTTTATTCATAATACTTCGTAATATAATTAAAAAGAAAAAAATTGGTCAATTGTTAGCCTTCTCAACTAGCAATGTTACCATGACACCAATGGAATCTTACTAAGATTAAAGCCAAGAGCTAACTGACAATGATCGTAGAGAGTGGATATCCATCATTGGTTAGTGTATCTATGAGTGTGAAAGTTAATGAAGTAAGGTAAATGAATATTTATTAGCACCATGTGTGTGGGGTGAAAAAATGGGTCACGAGAGAGAACAATATCCCATTGAACTCTTTTGTGTTTACAATGAAGTGAAATTAATTATTATATATCCATATTCTAATTTTATTCCTGATGTGAAATAAGTGTGTAGGGGAATTGTTCATCATCTATGTTTCATTGTTGATTTATAAAATATGAAATTGCTTCTTGTCATCTTCAACATCATGTTTTGGTAGAATCTTACACTGAAAACATTGATACCACAGTGAAATGACAGACAAACCTATTTATTTGTAGGAATTTTTATCATTTTAATATCCAAATAAAATACCTAGGAAGAAGAAGCTACATAAAGGTAATATTTAGTTTTGTGTAAATGTTATCATGGAAATTATCTATCCATTTAAGGGTAACCCTATTCTTTATAAAGTGAACTATTGGAACCATAATTTAATTTAGTAAGAGTTTCCTAGGGGGGGGGGGTGAATTAACATTTGAAACTTGTTTTCATTTCCCTAGGTACCCATGAAACTCTAACCATTCTAATATATTTTGACCACATTTTTTAGTAGGATCACTCTTTTATTCACCTGTTATGTGATGATCTAGTTAACTAGTGCACTTATATTATCATAATTTAGAAATGATTTATGATCACTTTTTCCATATTAATTTATTATTTTTCTATAGAATATATGGCATGAAAGCACACAAGAAAAAATAATTTTACTTAGTTCACCAACACTTGTATACATCAAATGAGAACACACTGATATTTTGTTGATGTGAAAGAATCCAATAATCTTAACTAGTCTTGTGGACACAATGTTTTGGATATGGAAACTATGTGACCAAATCACTCACTTTATAAGATCTAGTGTTTGTATCACTACCACCAAAGGATCACTGCCATCCTCCTCCTTCTTTGATCACTACACTGGGGTTGGACTTCATGATCTAACTGTTCCTCCTTCTTCCTCCTTCAATCATTGATTTGGGAATAAAAAAAATCTTTGAAAAAAATCTTAATGAATGTATTCACTATCTAATGGTTGATTCACTGATTAATGCTAGTTTATTTTCACACTGTTCTTTTAAAACCTAGTTGTGAGAATCAATATTATAGTAATTTCACTTTCTCTATTGAACAAGTATTTAAGGAATACCGACATCCTTTGGAAAGGTCTATAATGAGTGTTAATCAAATTATGTACATTTCTCTTAATACAGATGACTAATAATCACTTTTATGTAACTCTTCACTTTCAAACACAACTCTTTAACTTTCACATAACATTCAAAATTTGTGAAACTTTCCATGTGTCATGAAACAATCCACTTTTTTGAAATATTCTAAGTGTTGTAAAACTCATACATTTCACAAGACATTAAATATTTTAAAAATAAAACACGGTTTTATAGACAAAGGTTATTTATTTTCACAACTAATTCTAACATTACTGCTTTACACAATAATTTATTTCATGAAACTTATGTACAAGTGAATACATTAAAAAACTCACTTAGAAAAATTGACACAAGACCTTTGTTCACATAACTTTTGTTTGCATGAATGATTCATGTAATAAATACCTTCACAAATATATTTTTGGAATTCAGATCCTCCAAATATTTGTTGACACTAGATTCTTATATGAGTGGGATAACTTCTTATTTATAGATTTTTCTAACCCTTCACACAACTTCCTTTCATGTCAATAACCTCACATGAAAATATTATGGTTCATTGAACTTTGATGATTTGACATCTCCTTAAGTACACAACTCCATCAATATTTCTTGGGTCTAAAAAAATATAACTAATTTATATAAATATTCCTTTGAGAAATCTCAAATCATAAAATAAACCTTGAATTTTCGAAATATGAACAAGGTAACTTCCAGACACCTCTTTTGTGAAATGTTTTTGTTTTTTACACAACTTTTTTCCTATATTATACTCTTTTATTAATAAATTTCATTTCTCATTTTTTAATGAGATAGTATTGAATATATACTTTCATGAATCTTCATGAAACTATCGATGTATTTCATGAAACTTTTTCACTTGTGTTAAAATATTTCCTTTACTATATTTTATTGAGATGTGTTGGAATGACCTTGGCTCTAAAAATTATGATTTGTGTGAGTCTTTTTCCTTTGCTCCATTTTCAAATGAAAATTTCTTATATTCAATAAAAAACATCCAAAATGATTCATTTATGAATTTATCTAGGTATTCATGGTCTTAGAAATTATCTATAAACTTGTCATGATTCAAATCTAACTAGGTGATCCTCTTTCTTGGATAGATTCAACCCATCTCTTTGTACAAGCATGATCGAAAATATAGGATCGCATATTACTTCTTGAAATACAAAAATTTCCATTTATTAAGAACACCCTCATGAAAATTTTGACATGATGAAAAAAAATCAAATGTGCTCCATCACACCATATAAATGGAAACACTATATCCAACACACCAACATAAAAGGGTTAAAAATGATAAGGTTTTAGAATCAATCCAACACACAACATATGGAAACACCAATTCTCATTGGTGTCAAATAATATAACCCTTTTAAATTTAATTGAAACACTTTCATAAATCATTTTACCCTATCTCGAATCCACCTAAAAAACTTTTATCTATATCATCTTTCCATGAAGTCCAATACGAAATATTTAATACTATTGGAGATCTATATCAACTATTGATAAACATGTAACACATGAGATGAAAAATTTCTTTACCCCAATTAGGTAACTGATTTCATCAAAAACACCTTCAATGATTTATATTCATTGAATAAACATCTTCAGTGGCATCATATTTTCATCCTTCACATTACATCCTTCACATTCTACTTCCCATGTAAAGGGCTAAGTAGGAATACACATAGATTCTTGATCATTTCTTTACCGAATAAATACCACACATGGATTCATGATCATTTATTATCTATCTTTTACATCAAATAAAAGGTATAATTTATACCATACGAACTAAATATCGAATGTTTAGAAAAATCATAAGTTGGGAAATATGGATAGAACTTTTATAGAAGTATCAGTATCCCCTGTTTTTTTGATTTCAGACAACGTATGATTTCATTTGTTCTATACCATTGAGACCACACATCACGTCATTGAACTATATCTCTTTTATTAATGATTCACATAGGAGTATTTTAATTTATACCACTTTTCAACTGAGTCCTTTCATCTCATACGGAGAGGTAATTATCCCCTATTATATAAAACTCCTCCAATTTTAGGCCCACTAGTTAGACCATGAAATTCACTTCTTCTCTAACATAATTTTTCACATGTGTATACAAGTTTAAGTTATATTTCCATCTTAAAAAACTATTTTTGTTGTATATACACTCTAAAATATTTTTAGTTGGCAGACATACCACTTATCAAGGATCAATAAAGAAGATCTCTAATCCTATCGAGTTAATACTCGGTTTAGGAAACAAAAGAAAAAGTTAATAACAAAATAATTTTCCAATTAACTCACTTAATTGAATATATTCCAAGTAACCATATAAATTTATATTCTTTTAAGGAATTCTTATAGATTTATTATTTATCTATAGGAACCTAAAAGATATCAATTGTTGAAAATGATTCCTATTATCAAAAATAAAATTATGCTAGATGATACCATTAATTGAATCATTTTCAATACCAAATGTTGTAATGTTGAATCATTTGATTTTCATTTGAGACAAATTCCTAAACTATACTTAGAAAATAATTTCATCTCTCATATAAAAATTTTATTTCCTCATTTTTTGGGGATACCATCTATCATATTTTTTTCCATAAACTACCCATGAATTTCTAATTTTTTTCACCGAATATATTATTGAAAATGTTTATGAGAGTTATCCATCCATAACTGCATTTGATATTATGAGAATAGTCGGATGATATAACATTTTATATAAAAAATAAACCATGAAAAATCATTTTTATGGGTTATCTATTTTTTATCTTCAAGATATGAAACCATATATATCTGGTGCTCATAATATCAATACACTATTGATCTTGTTACCACATGACATTAATTGAAATATAAACTTTCAAATATAGATTCCAAATGCTATAAGTCATTATTAATACACTTATTATTCTTATATTATCATTTTTTTATTCCATATATAATAAAATTTCTTCTTGTATTTATTTGAAATAGTTGTAACTCTAGATCACATCAAAACACCACTTTTCAGGTTTTGAGGTAAATTCCAAATAGATCATATCTCCCCAAAAAACCTGAAACACTTCAACAATAGTTAATATCATTTAAACACAAAGAGAAAGGGTAATTTTAACATACTTATGTTGATGAATGAGGCTAGTAATGGTGGACCAACCCTTCACTATCATACTTTCCCTTCCCCATTTTTAATTCAAGGAAATTAATTTTATCACCTCATCAACCTCTTCTTCTTCCTGATAATTTTCTTTGGTATGTTTATTTATTTCCTCATAAGTAACTATCCATTGAGTGATTCCAAATTCAAAAAATTAATTTTATATATTTTACTCTGACATTTCCTTCTGTGGATTGGGAATTTATATTTATCCATATACAAATCATAGATTCTTCTTCCTTGGGAACTCTTACCAATAAATTCCTCATCAAATGTTACTGATTAGATCATTATTCTATATATATTCTTATATATATGTTTATCCCTACCTGATTTATCAGGTTGCATAACCCATGTGTTGCTTCAGGATGTATCTTTCACATGAGAAACTTTTGGATTCCCTTTAGTTTTCCATGTATTCTTCTTATTTTTCTAAGAACCCTTTTGTTCAATATTAGATATGGAAATCCTCTTGAAACTAATATTTTAAATTTTCATGGGAACTCCCATAGTTATGTTATTCCCTTTCATTAAATTATATTTTTCATTCATATTTAGGCACATATTATGTCTATCCTATTTGAGAAGTAATAGAGCCACCTCATATGTTTTCTTCCGGGAAAATACTTCTTTCAATACCCATCCATCCTTCTCATAGTTAGAGAATATTTTTTCTTTTTCTTCTATATTTGATTTATTTCCTTCTAGGAGTTATTCCATGAGTAAAATGATGTTGTTTTTATGCACCTTTCAATGAGCTCAATTCATTTTCCCCAGAGCAGTAAATGTATTTTTTTTAGATTAGCAATCTTTCATTCAGGGAAAAAAATATTTTTGTTAGTCATAGTAATGGAGGAATTCCTCAGGAAAAATTTAGTTCTTATCTAGATTAATTTTATATCCCTATTAATATGGTAGTAACATATAAATAATCTATCATTTAATATATACCTCGTATAGTTACACCTTAGTTGAGATAAAAGTACAGTATATGTCTTTATAATTTTTAGTACTAGGATAATTCAAAAATCACTCATGATATGTATCATGATTCCAAATTAGTGTCACTTAGTAGATACCAACCTTTTAGATTCATATATTTTAGGCTTTGAAAGATGATTCTACTAATGATCATAGATTTTCACATTTATGGACTACATTTGTTGATTCTCCCATGGTAGGGATCATATTTGTCTCAGTTATGGTTTTCAACATTTGTGAGATTCCTAATCATCCCATAATTCTCCTTTAATTGGAAATTAATATCCTTTAGAATTGGGGTTTCTTATTTTTTATTTTTACCTCTATTCAAGTTAAGCATTGAGAGGGACAATACTAGATTTTAGCTCCTTCTCTTTGTCCACTTTCTTTTCTACTTTATGTGAATGTTCTTGAAGTAAGACACCTTGGAACTTTAATTTTTTAACCATATTCCCAATATAACCTTTTTTTCCACCTTTACTTTCCTCATAATTTGGTTTTCCAAAAACAACTATACCATATGTGCACTCAATTCATCCTTATTGGCCCTCATTTCTTGAACCTCCATTGAAAGGCCCTTTTCTTTAGAACCATATTTATAATATTTCACTTTGGAAGAAATATCCACCAATTCATTGGCTTGAGTATCATTTTTCTCCCTTAAATATATTTCCACATCAATTAGTCATTGATTTAGGATTTTATGTTTGTTAACCAAATTCTTAGCACTTTGACATGGATCTATTAAGATTCATTCATATTTATTTTCTCCTCATTTTATTCTTTCATCCAATGATCAAACTCCCATGACATGTAAAAAAAATTCAACTCTTAATCACTTGATATCTCATCGTCACCAGTAATTACATCATCACATATTATATCAAGTTCCTCGAATATTCCTATAATGTTTTTTCACGTGCAAGTAGATACACAATCAAATTCAAACACACATTTTGATTGTGATCTGCTGGTATCCTTTATCTCAATCACACAATTCTCAAATACTATTCCATTATATGGACTTACTTTGGATTTCTAATTTTACATATTCTTTTTTATTTATCATATTGCATGGGTGAAATAGATTTCAACTTCAAAAACTGATTAGACATATTCAGAACAAAAGTAACCCAAAAATACAAACATTCGATTTAATATAATTTTTTTAATCACAATGGATATTAGTGGGAGATTATTTAAGATGTGTTGGAGGGGGTGAATTAGGGTATGTAAATTGTTCATGTTTCCACATGTACCTTTGAATCTATCACCATCCAAATAGATCTTGACGTTACTTGTTAGTAAGTCCACAATTGAGTTCACCTCTTAAGTGATGATTCAATTAACTAGTGCATTGATTCAAACCTATCTTAGGGTGTATAAAAGCTATTTTAATTCCAATATGGGAGTAGTAGTAATAGTAGTAACAAAATTAATCTCCCAGGAACATTGCTTAAATATAGATTTCATGTGTGAATATAAATTATTGAATAAATTAACTAGGAATCTTAAGTAAAGAAACATAGATTTTTTTTTAAAAAAAGGTGAATGATATGTGATCAGGGAATGGAAATTTTTCCTTTTTTAATTCTATCATAGTATTTACTTTAAAAATATACTTTACTTTTAAAACAATTAAATGGGAGGATTCATAATTTATTTTTCTGTTTCAACCATGATAATGTTTGAAAATGGTGAAAATAATCCTCAAAATTTACTTTCTTGTAGTACTCTTCTTCTATTGTGTGAAAGGAATTGTGATTCTATTTTAAATAACTTAAGAAATACCCACTCATGTATTGAAGTTCCCAAGAATCCTAGAAAGACCACTATTTATTCATTACATATTTAGTAATCAATAAAAACTCTCTACTTAATTATAATCCAATAAATTTATTTAAATAGAAATTATTTCGAGGGAGAAAATATTTTTTAATGAAGGAAATAGTTAATATTCATAATAAAAAACAAAGACAATCACATTCATGTTAATTTATAAAATTATGAATTTAAAACCATTTAACAAGGAAAACTAAATCATGAATTTCAAATTTCTCTTAGACTCAAACATTAAAATTGGACCACCACCCCTTCACCCAACAGCTCAATGTTTGTAACCCTCCATTAAAGAAGAAACAATGGAAGTATGAGGGGTAGAGTACCCGATAACATAAAAAACATAACAAGATAAATAATATAGAAGAATTATATAGAGAAATATAAATGATACTTCTTTGAAGTATTCTGATCATCTTATACTGGTGTAACACCCTTGTATTTATAAAGTTTAGAGTCCCTTATATATTCCTCATTCAAATATTCAATATATTTATTTTATCGTGGGTTAAAGTTTTATTATATATTTTTAAGATTCATTAATTTTGAATATACTAAAATATAAATATTTCCAAATTTCCAAAGATGAAAACTTCTTTGGTGTGGTCAGAAACCTTACTGTATAGCTTTAAATGGTTTCATGGATAATTCATGGAATTTCAGGACATGTAATTTTATCCATGATCACTAACAAAATACAATTTATCATAAAAATGTAGGCCACATGCGATTTTAACCATCCATGCAGTATGAAAGACTCTATAAGGAAAACCCATGAAGCCTTTTATTCCTTTAAAATTCAGATCTTCCATTTTTGGTGTGGCGACGACATAGTGCACACACCCATGATGCTACATCTTGAAATGTGATTTACCTTAAAAAATAAACTCTTCCCATCTTAGTATTTCCACAGTGCATCTCCAACACCATAGTAAAGATTCAATCCTTGCTAGGATTCTTTATTAAGGCAATGGTGTAGCTCATGGTACCAAAACACAACATTATCTAAATCAAATTCACACCAATTCCACTTTTAAACCTCCACGAAATAGTTGAAACACCCTAACACAACCCTCCTACATTGAGATCCCACATACAAACCATGGTTGTAACAATGTAGGGTTCCTTCTCAATCCATCTTACATTTAAAGTGGATAGATGGAGCTCCATGATAACACGCATGGCATCATTCTCATCAATGTGGGAATCAACGAGGTTGTTCCAGGGTCCATAGGGGATCCAGGGTAGTATGGGGCCTCTTGAAATGTGGTTTACCTTAAAAGTCAACACTTACCATATTAGTATTTCCACAGTGCATCTCCAACACCACAGTGAAGATTCCATCCTTTCTAGGATTCTTCATTAAGGCCAGGGTGTAACTCATGGTACGAAAACCCAACATTATCTAGCTAAAATTCATGCCAATTCCACCTTTTCACCCTCCAAGAAATTGGAGAAACACCATGACACAGCCCTCCTACATTATGACTGTAATAACCCAGTTTTTTCTCTAAATTTTTTTCGTAGTCTATTGGAATTATTTCAAGACCAGGCATTGAGGCGACACGTGATTCCGAGGCTCGAGGTTCACGAAATATAATTTTGAACTTATTTTAACTTCACTTAAGTGAACGTGCGACCATGTTTTCTTATCTTTTGAAATGATGCTCGAATCAGAAATCTGAGGGTACTATTAAACTCGTAGTGTTAGGATTCACTTTAGAGGTACATAACATTAGAAGGCTTAGGTCGGCTGAAAAAGTTAGTTTTCGAAGATTAATGATAAAAAAAATAAACTATTTTTTTTTGTTTCAGTAGAGTGTTGACTCATTAGTGCTGTAATGCAGTAATGAAGCAACACTAAATCATTAATGAACCTTATTAAAGAATCAGTGTGGTGATGGTATAACTCTCAATGCATTTCCCTTCATTAGTTAATCAGGGATTTAAGGTTGATGGACAACCCTAGAGATCATTTGATTTAATGCCAGAGAAAGCCTCACTAACGACGAATGTTAGATGACCGTAGTACAATGAAAAATCTTGTGGAGAAAGAGATCAGGTCTGGGAATTAACGAACTATGATGAATGACAGCTGATCAAGGGTCGATGAAGACTTGGATCATCATCCATCACCTACAAAAAATCCAAAATCTAGGCAGGGGGATTAATTTAGTTAAGTTTCCCCATTCTAATTTTTAAATGATGAACATGGATCAAAACACAAACTGGTTGATCCATGAATCATATTATCTTGTAGGAGGGTGTTTCATTTTGGATTTCTATTCATTATTAAACTTTTGTTGATAGAATATTATCCCAAGAATCCATGGTTTTAAACATATAATGCAGAGGGTTCAGGATGACACAAACAAGGACTAAGACCCTGTACATGTGCATTCTTTATAAATGGGTTTTCCAAAAAGGTATCAAGGCACATCTGCGGCCATCACAGTGAAGAGGGCATTCCTTGGAGGTTTTAGGAGCAAGAAGCACGAATAACAGACCAACAGAGCATGTCTAGTGGTCCTTCAAATTTCCTGCCAGTGCGGTAGCACCGCCCATGTGAAAAATTGTAGGGAACCAGGGCCATCAGCCATGCCATCTACTGACGGAAAGGGCACACCCCGATAGCACACTGAGTGGCGGAAACCACGGCTACGACGCTTTAGACCTGCAACGCCAAGCAAGGGATGCATTGAAAAGTCAACCCATAGACTTAGTCCATGGATAACATGGTGGGGCGTCCAATTTCACTGGCTGCGTGTGGTGAAGCTGAGCGCAGTTGGGCTACGTCCAGATGGAAAAGTCGAACCGCTACGCCAGGCCGGACCCTCCCCAGTGGGCCGGACCTGCATCAATGGGCAAAAAACGTGCTGGTGGACTAGACCCATGGCTCAATAGGCCAGGACTAGCCTAGGATAGACCAAATTTGGGTTGGGCTGGATCTGGGGTCGGGTTGGGTTGGGTCGGTCGGACTGGACATGGACCCACCAACCCCCGTTTCACTAAAACACTTGTAACTAAAAAATTGAGCATCCAATTGACACACCGTCTATGGCATGAGGACCCTTGAGATGAGGAGGTCCTTATAAGATACTGTACATGATTTTTCTCAGAGTTTGGCATATGGATGGGTTGGATTGTACTGAAATACAATCAGATCCTTTTTATAAAAATGACCATATCTTACAGACCGTGCATTCATTCGACGCACTATCTATTTCATTGGGACCCTTACGATGGGAGGGTACTTTTGGTTACACTATGTGGGAATTCCAAGAGATTGAGGTAAAACTGATGTATTGAGGAGAATTTCTTCTTGGAATCAAGTGTTCTATGTGTTGAAATCCAATGGCGAGCTGTGACATGATGAATGAAGAGAGCCCCTTCGTAGATCAACAATGGAGTGACCCTTCACGGATCAACAACAGAAAAAAACTTCTTGGATTAGAAATGGATCAACCCTTTGTGGATCAGCAAAGGAGTGACCATTTATGGATCAAAATGAGAGTGACCCTGTATGGATTAGGCTGAGAGAGACCCTTCATGGATCAGAAGTAGCACAACTCGTCATGGATCAGCAGCAGAGCGAATCGTTATGGATCAGTAGCAGAGAGATCCTTCATGAATCAGCAATAGAGTAACGCTTCATGGATCAGCAATATATCCTCTCAATATTATAAGATGATCTAGCTTTATGACTAATAATATTTACTTCTGTACATAAGTTATACCTAGTGTGAGTTGTCTTTTACATTATTCTATGTATTTGAGATTTTACTTTGGGGTATTTTCCCTTGGGGATTTCTGAGACACCTTCGGCAGACTTGGGGTACCTACTGAGTTGTTATACTAACCCCTTCATGGGATTCACCCGCACGTGTTGTGTCTTGTGTTGATGAACGATGCTATGACGAAGACCTTGGTGGTCCGAGAATTAGTGGAGCTCAGTGAGGCAGGAGTGGATGAGGAATAATTCTGTGGATTCAAGATTTATTTCTATAACCCTATAAGTAGACACTTCAGGGAGGACTTCGATAATACTGTTTACTTTGTGGTTTCTTGGGATTATATTCTAGATCATTTAATTTCAGTTTAAACCTTTTAATCTTAGTTGTGTTACTTTTTGGTAGTTGTACTACTTTTTTTCCTTTTTGGTTTTCATTGTGAGGTATTCCATGTCTCTGTGTGTATAGATTTAAAGGAAATTACTTCACTCTTTGGGATATGCCTTTTCAGTGATGGTCACCTACCGCTGGCCTATGGATTATGGGCTTGGGGTAGTCACGACACGGGCCCTGGTGCACAAGTCATGACAAATTTGTATCAGAGGTAGGACGGTTCTACCAGAAGAACTAAGAGACTGTATTTTTTGATGGGGCAATAGTGTTAAGTTTTTTGAGATCGGATTTCAGGCCTGGGAGTCCAGTGCTGGGGTAGCGGATGATGTATCCATACACCAGGACCCTGAATTATGTTTTCCGACTCAGTACACAAACACATTGGTTTCATATGTCTTGAAAGTGTTTCCTCTTGATCTCTTTTGAGTCAGCTCACCAGATATAACATAACTGATCGTGGTCCATTTTGAATTCTCTCAAGATGCCTCCACATAGAAAACCATACAATATTCCAATAAGGGATCATGATGATGGCCCACCATGTGATGAGGCATTATTTTAGGGACCATTTCTAGAGATAGTACCTCCGGGTGGTGTACCAGAGGCACCACCACCCATAGAGAAGCTGTTGCTAATAGCTTTTCCAGAAGATGATGCACGCCAACTGAGCTCGTTACATGAGTTCCAATGATAGAGGCCTCCAAGGGTTCGAGGTGAGATAGATCCTCAGGAATCCATGGATTGGCAGGAGGCAATTACGTGGGTTTTTTACCTAGGAGAGACACATACAGACTAGATGGTGGTACTAACTGCTTGCCTTTTTCAGGGAATGACAAGGAGATGGTCGAGCTTGATGCTCTAGACACACGAGGAGGTGAACCTTGCCTATTTGGACTTTGAGAGCCTCTTCAACACAGATTTCATTCCAGAGACACTACACTCAGTGCATATTCATCATCTACTCGACTATGGCCCAGTACTCGGTGAGGTTTACCAACCTCTCCTACTAATCCACTAACATGATACATGACCCTTTCATCTAGGCTGGAACCTTTGAGAAGGGACTATGATGGGATATTAGGGAATTGATGATTTATCTTAGTATCACAATGTAGGATGGAGTGCTAGAGAGATATCTACTGGTGGAGATCTTCCTAGACGAGTAGGCACTGATAGTGAGAGACACCACTGGACGACTAGTGGCTGAGTCCTCTACAGCAGGCAGTCAATAGACGTCATAGAGGCCCAAACTGGCTAGACCATCTGGAGGATGACCCCATGACACATGGTCAAAGGTGTGAAGATCAAGAGGTAGAGGAGGTTAGCTGAGGTCTAGAGTATTCTACTACTACAACAGATATGGGTACATATCTCGAGAGTACCCGATCCGCCATACAGACGATCCACATGTAGTCGAGAGACCACCAAGGTAGAGGAAGATAGTCAAACAGTGTGGTCAACAGAGAGAAGTATGTGGTAGGGGAGAAATCATAGCAACAGACAATGGGAGGAGATATGAGGTGATACCACCCCCACCCCCAAGCGGTACACCATGAACTCTGGGAGAAGGTTGATAAGGATGGGGATAGCTTCAGGTGATGGAGGCCCATGACCCTAGTGCTTCAGAGATGATTAGAGGTGAAATATGTGTCTAGTCCACTTTAGTGACAATTCTTATAGACATAGGTTCCAATCACTCTTTCCTTTCCACATACCTTGTTTGAGTATTAGAGATTCCAATGGAGCTGTTGGCACGATCCTTATGATTAGAGACTCATACATAAGGGGATTTGATGATTACACACACTAGTATCGGTAGTGTGAGCTTACTCTTGGGGGTGAGAGATTTGGATGAGATCTCCTAGTAGCAGCGTCGAGGCCTTACGGTATCATCTTAGGTATGGGATGGTTATCCATTGTCCATGCTCGGATCTACTATTTTAGGCCCAAAGTGTGGTGTGTTCGTGAGGATGGGACCATGTTTTCCTTCACCCGAAATAAAGGAACTTTTTCAGTATATGATGGAATTTATTAGAGTAGTTTACAACCGATCACTCAACAGTTGGATAGCCTCACCCTCAGTGTGGTGGAAGAGAGGATTATGAGATTTCCTATAGTAGTGGATGAGTATGAGGATGTTCTAGGACTACCTCATCATATAGAGGTATAAATTTTCATCGATCTATACTCGGGGACCACACCGACATCCATACAGACATATCATATGGTTCGTGCTGACCTTCATGATTTGAGGGTCTAGCTGGAGGACTTATAGAAGAAGGGATTCGTGAGACCCAACATTTCACCATGGGAATCCCTGGTGTTGTTTTCCAAGAAGGCAGACATGATCTTGAGGCTATGCTTGGACTTCCAACACCTGAACCTGGTGACCGTGAGGAACATGTATCCACTATCAAGGATTGATAAGCTCTTCGATCAGCTTAAGGGGTTGAGGTTGTTCTCGAAGGTAGACCTCAGATCAGGCTATAATCAGATTTGGGTAAGGGATGAAGACAGTTGAAGTTATCCTTCAGGTGCTATTAGGGGAACTAATAGTTCTTGGTGATGCCCTCTGGCATGACCAATTCCCCCGCAATCTTTATGGGACTCATGAATAGGATCTTCCAGCCTCATCTCAGTCATTTTGTGGTCGTATTAATTGATGAAATCTTGGTGTACTTGGTGTAGGAGGAGGATCAAACTACACACATATAGATAGTTCTAGAAACACTCTGAGAGAATCAAATTTATTCTAAGATATCTAAGTGCTAGTTATGATTCAAGAGGTCCACTTTCTGAGACACATCATCTTAGAGGCTGGAGTTGTAGTGGATCCAGAAAAGATATAGGAAATTCTTTCTTGGGAGCCATATAGGAACAAAACCAAGGTGATGAGTTACTTGGGGTTGGCTGGATAGTATCAGAGGTTTGTACCTAACTTTTCTAGAGTAGAAGCACCATTTTCATATTTGAAAAATAAGGTAAAAACCTTCATATGTACAGAGAGGTTCCATCATAGTTTCTAAGAGCTGAAGTAGAGACTGACGTGTGCCCCCATATTGAGACTGCCAGAAGAGGTTGTTGTATATGTATTCTTCTCCGATGCATCAGGGACCAGACTGTGTTGTGTCCTGATGTAGGAGTGAGCAGTGATCACCTAAGGCTCATGGAAGTTTAGGCATCATGAGCAAAAATATGTCACCCATGACCTAGAGTGAGTAGTGGTGGTATTTGACTTGAAGATGTGGTGACACTACTTTATGGGTGAATGATTTACCATCTACTCTGGCCACAATAGTCTTAGGTATATATTCTCACAGGAGTACATGAACTTGATATAATAGAAATTGTTGATGTTCCTCTAGGAAAATAACATTGAGATAGTCTACACTATTGGAAAGTGGAATGTGGTGGCTGAAACACATAGAAGGAGGTCTGATTTGACACAACTGAGTGAGGTGACAAAGTAGCTAACCACGATGAAGATATCCTTCGTGGAAGATGATGGAGTATCTTACCTCAAGTGTATGACTGTCACTCCCCCACTACTTCAATGAGTTAGGGAGGTATAACTTGTTGATGTTGACTGTGAGGTGCAACGTTCTATGATATCCTCATGATAGGATCTTGATGGATTTTCAATAGTTGGGGAGTGCATCATCCATTTATAAGGACACACTATGGTTCCTGTGATGTTCTGGGAGGAGGTGTTGTGGGAGTTTCTATACAAACCCTTTGGCAGTATATTCTAGTGTGTCCAGGATGTACCAGGAACTCCGATGTTAGCACTGGTGGCCAAGGATGAAGAAAGTGGTGGCAATTTTTGTTTTATGATGCCTCACTTTTCAGTAAGTGAAGGCCGAGGATCAGGCCTCAATAGGATTGGTGAATCCACTTGAGATCCCGAAATAGAAGTGGGATGTCATCTACATTGATATTGTGATGGGGTTACCACCCAAGTCTAGGGGCCAAAATTATATCTGGGTGATCGTGGACCGAATCAATACTTATTCTCACATCCCAACCACCCAAGAACATGGATCAGTAGAGGGTTTCAGACACCTCTACATCCAGAAGATAATACGACTTCACGGGGTGCCTTCAATGATCATCTCAGACCGTGATGCATGATTTGAATACCAATTACGGAAGGGGTTGCAGGAGGTGGTCATGACACATCTGCACTTGAGCATAACTTTTCATCCTGAGACAGATGGTCAAACGAATAAGACCATACAAACCTTGGAAGACATGCTTTGTGATTGTGTCTTGAATTTTGGTCATAGTTGGGAGGACCACCTACCACTGGTGGAGTCTGCATACAATAACAGCTATAAATCCAATATCGGCATGGAATTTATTGAGTACTTCTATAGGCGGCCATGTAGATAACCTATATGCTGGACAAACCCAGGGGAGTCAACACTCATGTGTCCAGGGTTGGTATCAGAGACCACTGAGAATGTAACAACACAGGTAAATAAAGAATATGGTATTTTCATATTTATTAATATTTATGAATTAAATACTAATTTTACTTTAATGGGGATGCTATTTTTGATGTCTTAACCGACAAGAAACAATGAGTTTTTTTTGAAATCTTTCGTTACACACAACATTGAGTTATACTGAAAAATAATATAATAATATTATTATTTTAAATGGTAGTTAACTCATTGTCATTGTATTTGAAAGAATGCACGGAACAAACAAAAATATGATTATACATGTTTGTTAAATGTTTTTACATTTATTTAATAAAATTTAGAATCTTAAAATTTGAATGAATCCAATTTTAAGCATAAACACTCTAATATTCTTTAAAATGTCATTTTACCACCTTTTGATGGAGAGACCTTTTTGAAATCTAGTTTTTTTAACTTTTATATGTTATATCTGATAAAATAATATAATTATTTAGAAACAGGACATACAAATTTACTTTGGATTATTTTTTTGTATTTTTCTGATAATGTTCATTTTTAATGAATAGTGAAAAATACTGCATTTTAATTCAAAACCGCCTTTTAATATAATATATTTATATAGTTATATTGTTCTTTTAATTGATTTTATAGTGTAATTGGATTATATTTTTACCATATAATCCAATGTTGGTCATTGTAAGTAATTTCACTCTTAATTTGGAAATAAACCAAGGTAAGTCTTTTATAGTTATTATTTCTTAAAAACAATATTTTTATTTTGACAACGGGAAGTAATTTTAAATTAATTTCTGGTAATTCAGTGTTTTGAATTTTAAAAAATGGATTCCATATTTAGATTCATAAGGTCCAAATTGAGAAAATACGTAACATTTATTTTTAGACATTATCAATATTTACTTCAGTAAATATTTTATTTACCATAGTTAAAGGGTAAATCTGGTAAATAAGGGTGAACAATAATATTACAATAAAATTAAATTACCCATACACATGTTCTAACCCTATTGTTTGATACATGTCAATCCATGGTCATCCTTGGATTCATTTTTGGACCCCATGGATCCACTAGGGAGTTATAATGACACTTTATATTAATTAATTTAAAGTAAGGAAAAAATAACATAAACATGAATCATTTTACTAAAACAATTTTTATATGGAGTTATATATGTTATATATTCTACATTAAATATTATTTGGATAGATAAAACTATTTCCTACATCATGGTATTTTATTTATAATTTTTATACATTAAATAACCAAATTTAATTCTGACACAATGGTGATGCAGTAATTGCTTCATTAATAAAGGATTCAAATAAATGATATTATAAATAATAAAATATATTTATTTTTAACCTTTTTATGAAATCCACTAATTTTATATATTATTATGACTTTTTATATTTGAATTAATGAAGTTTTTAGAAATAATAAAGTTAGTTTGTATTTTTTAAAAAGTCATGATATTAATATTATTAAAATTGACATAAAAGAGATTTTAAATCAATTAATACTTTATTAAATGATAAAATAGTCCTAAAAATATAAGATTCGGGAAAATTACATATATTATGTTAACAATGTCATTAATGATCCATTTTGGGTCTCTTAATATTTTATTGTAAATATATTAACCATATAGTATGAATATATAAGAGGACATGATAAAATTTAAATAAGTTAACAAAGGATTAAATAAAAATATAAGGATTAAAAAATATACAAAACCTGCCTGATTCTTATTGGATGATTTTATTTCGACTTATATACACCATATCGTAGAATTAAATAAGTTTTGGACCTTTAGAAACAAAAAATTATTATATAATAAAATAATATTTTTAAATATTCCTAAAGTGCCCCTCCTCCCCCTTATGAAAAGACATCAACTATAGCCCTTACTCACACATATCAAGCCACCTGGGCTCATCTAAACTACAAAAGATAATCTCTATAGATACCTCTATTACTTCTAGAATCCTTACCTTAGGCAGAAATCACTTCAAGAAATCCTTTTGGTTTAAATCAAAGAGAGTTACTCGATTTAAAGGTAACATCTTCCTCAAGTTATCTTATGTTATTTTACTTCTTAACTCCATATGTTCTTCTTATTATTTTTTTAAATAATAAAACCAATATACTAAATAAACTAGGTTGTTTTTATGAGAAGTATTCAAACTACACTTACACACACCTCCATATAATGGAGAGGAATATACTGTTTCTGTGTACGACGAACTACTGCCTCACAAAAACAATGATTGTTCAATTATCTCTTACCGCCTCTCATGGTGAACATTATGATGGTACTATATTTATATGTGATATATATTATATTTATATTGTCTCTATTCTTCTGTATTTTTCATTTATATCATACCTTTATGGTTTCTATAATAGGTAAATACGATAATTTCATTTGAGGAAGTGCAGACTACCACCCCCTCAAAGTGATATGACTCATTCATTCCATACATGGAACATGTAAAGGATGATGTTACTAAAATTATATATGATATTATACTGGAATTATAATATACCTATGTATAATTATGTTTTCATTCCATTAAATACAAAAGATAAATGAAAGTAGCGCTCATGCGTTCATAGGACTTACCGTCTCCATGAACGGTGCATTTCATTTGTTATCTCAAAATTTTATGTACAGTTATAAATACATATATATTGGATATATATGATATATATGATATATAAATAATGAATATGATTCTGGAGATAATGTAATTTTGACCACATGGACAACTTTTAATTATAGGAAGTTCATTTTTGACTCAAGTACCAAATATCAACAAGATGACTGTTATTAACTTAAATGATTATGTAATGTTTATAACATGGTAATAAGTAATATATAAGGAATAATAAACTTGAAAAATTTTCTTAATCAAGAAGAAATTAACTTTATTTTATTATTATGGATATTAATGAATGAACGAGTCTTGTCGGACACGAGGTAAGGGACTTCATCTCAATCACCATTCATTGAGGAAAATTTTGATTTATACACGACTTTCTTCTATACAGTGTATAAAACCCATTGAATTTTCATTACATTCAAAGGAATTTTTTTTTTCTACATATCATTTTTCTAAACGACAAAGGTAATATTTGTTTTTTAACGTATGAGGTGACAACGACCTTTCCGCCGCCGCAAGCGTTATTTTATTTTTGGATTCCTTAACAAGCTATAATGTTTTTAAATGGAAAATAAATACCATATAATCATTTACATATTTTGGTATTGAAAATGGTTTTGATAATGTATTTTTTATGTCAATATATTTAAATGATATTTTGTTATTGAAATTTGGAGGTGTTATCTTTTCTTTATGTTTTTTTGTGTTATGAATATGTCGTGGTTCTTGGGAATTTTTTATGTATATAGGTGGTTCCATGATAAAACTAGGGTGAGTGAGCCTGAGATAGATCTCCAATACATTGGGTAACATGATGGAGGTAAATTTAAATGTTTCTCCTAAGAGATATAAGGAATATACTATGATGGGTATTCCAAATGTAACTCCCTACGTAGCTGTGAAAGCTACAACTTATGTATATTATGAATGCCACAAGTTAACTTTATTATTTATGATTTCAATTAGTTATTCATAAATATTATGATCTATTTTGGTATATTAAAGATTGAAAAGTATGCTTTCATTGAATTTTATGAATTGATGGACTAAGGTTTTTTTATTTATTTTATAATCCTTACTATGATTTTTATGCTCATCCCATGTTTTTTTGAAATGTTTTTCACAGGAATTAAAGATGAATAGTGTCAAGGATGGGATTATTGAAATGTCGTGCTATTTAAAATATAGAACTATATATGAATCTTTCTTTCAAGAGTTTTTATTTTATGAAAAAATGGATACTGAGTAGAAGTTTCTACTTTGTAATATTTGAGATGTAATGTAATAGTTATGGCCTAATTATTTAAAACTGTAAATCTGAAATGATCCCCAATGTGAATTATTAAATAATTCAATATTATGTATTGTTTTAGGATGGGTCCTTATAGATGGTATCAAAGTCTGGTTTTGGAAACTTTAAGAGTTAGTGTATTGTTAAATTAATATCCAAAAATTAATTTATGTAAATATTGAAATGATATAGCATTTTCAGATTACCAGGTTGCTTCTTCTAATGTATTTCTGTGTTTAGAATGGTTTTCCGTAGAGGAAACAGTGTAGCAATGATAAAACGACATCAAGAGGAAGTTAACCTTGCAAATAAGAAACCTGATATGGTCGGAATCAGAACTAAGTAGTTTTTTGTTGTGATGAAATAGTTGAATTAGGCTATAAATGGTGGTGGTATCCATGTATGAGATTAGCTAGTTCAACCACAGAGGAACATTTCAGTAGTGGATCATTTCATGGGGAAACATCCCCCATCATTCAGAGGATCATCTGACCCTATTCTAGATGAAGGGTGGATTAAAGAACTAGATAATATTTTTGATGTCATGGGGTGTTCATAACATCAAAAGGTTAGTCTTTTTGTTAACCATTTTGAAGGTGAAGCTGATTAGTGTTGGTCGATACTGAAAAATATCAAGGATAGTGGCTAGATTTATTCTCTTGATTGGGAAGAATTCAAATGTATGTTTCTTGAGAAATATTTTCATAAGGGTGTTCATTTTAGGATGGAAAAACAATTCTTGGAATTATGGTTAGAAGATGACTCAGTGGCTACTTATGAAGCAAAATTCACTTGATTGGAAAGGTATGCTCCATATTTGATACGAGATATTGATAGTAAAATCAATCATTTTTACTAAGGATTAAATCCAAAGTATCAAAGGGATTTATCTCTCATGAGTTAAAAAGTTATGATATTTTTTCGATGTGTAGAGAAGGTGGAAATGAAGTTTGATGATGATCAGATGTTCTTTGAAAAATAGTAGAATAAGAGGTCGAGGTGGCAGAGGAATGGGAATAACTATTTATAAAAGTCTAATAGTAAGAAACTTAAGTTTACAATTTTTGAAAATTGTGGTAAAAAGAACTATGGGGAATGTCTTTTGAATTATACTAAGTGTTACCGATGTGGTAAAATGGGACATAAGGCTTGTAATTGCACTGAAAAAGAGAAGGGTAATGGTAAAAAAAAATCTTATTTACAGTCAGTAAAATGTTTTAAGTACAATGAAATGGGTCATTATGCAAACGAGTGTCCAACAAAGAACTCAAATGAGGGAAATCATTCAGACTATAAGAAAAAATGGGTGGTGAAATCCTTTGCAACAACTTCAACAGATGTTGGGCCATCCAATGAAGTAGTATCAGGTACACTGTTTGTTTATTCAGACTATTCCAATGTATTGTTTGATTTAGGGTCTATACACTCTTTTATTTTTGAGAAGTTTTCTAGTAAATTGGGACTTACATCTCAAGATACGAATCCTGGACTTATGGTAAAAACACAGAGATGAAATGTTGAGACAAAAAGAAATTATAAGAACCTTCTCGTCCTTGTGTGTGGAAAGAATATACCTACAAAACTTATTGTTTTTCCTCTACTAGAGTTTGATGTTATTTTGGGTATAGATTGGATTTCCATTTACCATGCTAAGATTGACTGTAGAGCTAAAGACGTTACATTTCAGAAAAAAATTCAGTTTGGATACAAGAATGAACCCTTACTTTTGATAACTTATCGGGAATTTGAGAAACTAGTAAAATATGGAAATGAATGATACATTGCACATATTGTTGAAAACAAATGAACAATTCAGATTAATGATGTTCCAGTTGTAAATGCATATCTTGATGTTTTTCCGGATGAGTTTCCTGGTATAATACCTGATCTAGAAGTTTAATTTACTATTGAATTATTTCCTAATACTAAGACAATTTCAAAACCCCCTTATCGAATGGCTGAAATTAATCTTTTAGAGTTAATGATGAAATTTCATGAGTTATTAGATAAAGGTTTCATTCAACCTAGAAAATTACCAAGGGGTGCTCCTGTCTTGTTTGCTAAAAAGAAAGACAGATCAATGATACTTTTCATTGATTATAGAGCATTGAATAACATCACTATTAAGAACAAGTATCATTTGCATCATATTAATGATTTGTTTGATCAGCTCCAGGGAGCATAGTATTTTTCGAAGACTGAATTGTGTTTGAGGTACCATCAGTTGAAATTGAAGGAAGAAGACATTCCGAAGACTACATTTCATACTAGATATGGCCATTATGAATTTTTAGTTATGACTTTTGGGTTAACCAATGCACATGTTGTATTCATAGATCTTATGAATAAGATTTTCTTTGAGTTCCTAGATATGTTTGTGGTTGTGTTCAATGATGATATTTTGGATTATTCCAAACCTTAATAGAAAAGAAACTGTATGAGAAATTCAGCAAGTGTGAGTTTTGGTTACAACAAATTTCTTTCCATGGTCACATTTCCTCAAAAAATGGGACAACTTTTGATCTTTCTTAAAAAAAAGTTTTTGATGAATGGACAAGACCTACCAATATCACATAGATCCGTAGTTTTCTTGGTTTAGTAGGTTATTACTCTAGGTTTGTTGAATATTTTTCATAGCTATGTAGCCCAATGACTATGTTAACTCGAAAAGGTGTTATGTTTATTTGGAAAAAATAATGTGATGATTGTTTTCAAAAATTGAAAAGAATATTGGTGATTGTTCCAATTTTGGCATTGCCTTCCAGAAATGGTGAATTTTTCATCTACAGTGATGCATCATTGAAAGGACATTGTTGTTTCCTAATGAAGGATGATTAGGTAATTTCTTATGTTTCACGTCAGTTGAAACCTCATGAGTTAAATTAACCAACACATGATTTGGAATTAGCTGCTGTTGTTTTTCATTTAAAAATTTGGAGGGATCATCTTTATGTAGAAAAATGTGAAATATATACTAACCACAAAAGTTTAAATTATATATTTTCTCAAAACTAATTGTACATGAGACAGATGAGATTCCTGGAATTAATCATGGATTATGATTTCATGATCCATTACCATCTTGGAAAGTCAAAGAAAGTGTATGATGCTTTGAGTCGAAAGAGTAATACTGCATTAACCATGTGATGTTTGGAGCAATATCCTTTGATTAATTATTTGATGAACTTTGGCATAGAAGTTGTTGGTGTAGAAAATTCCACTGTTTTGTTTCAGGTGTTAGTGAAATAATCTCTATCATACTAAATTAAGAAAGCACAGAAGGAAGATAGTGAGTTGCAAGAAAATTGTATATTTTGTTTAGAAGGGAAAGTTACCTGAATTTAACATTGACAATGAATGTGTTTTGAGGTTTGGGAAGAGAATATGAATTCCATGGGAATTATAGTTGAAGAAAGAGTTATTATGTGAAGCTCATAGTTCTCTATTTTCAGTTCATCCTGGAAGTACTAAGATGTACAGAGATCTTTAGGAGTATTACTGGTTGGATGGAATGAAAAGAGATATTGTGGACTTTAGTGTGAAGTGTTTTACTTTTCAATATGTTAAATCTGAGAGACAGTTACCGAAAGGGATGCTTCATCCTTTACCAGTGCCAGAGTGTAAATGGAAAAATATATCCTAGAATATTTGTGGGATTAACGAAAATATCTCAAGGTAACAATGAAATCTGTGATATTATTGGTCGATTAACTAATTCTGCTCATTTCCTTCCTATTCGAGATAAATTTTCTCTATATAAAATTTCCCAGTTTTATGTTAAATATATTTTCAGGTTTCATAGAGTTTCCCTCTCTATAATATCTGATCATGATCTCAGGTTTACTTAGAACTTTTGTAAAGGCCTTAAGAAGTCATTGGGTACTGAATTAAGTTTTATTACATCTTTTCATCCACAATTAGATGGGTAGTCGTAATGAAAAATTCATACTTTGGAAAATACGTTACATGCTTGTTCAATGGATTACCATGTTGGGACAAACATATTTCTTTAGTTGAATATTCTTATAATACTAGTTTTCATTTCAGAATATGGATGGATCCATTTGAGGAATTATATAGAAAGCGGTGTCAAACTCCAGTTTTTTGGGATGAAGTAGGTGAAAGGAAGTTGATGGGACCATAATTAGTAGAAGAGAAGAAAAAAAATTCAATTGATTCAGAATCACTTGAGAATAGCTCAGAGTAGGAAAAAAAGTTACGCAGATAATCCGAGGAAGGATCTTTCATTTGATGTAAGTTATCATGTCTATTTCAGTGTTTTTCTATGGAAAAGTGTGATGCATTTTGGAAAAAGGGGAAAAATAAGTTCGAGGTTCATTGGACCCTATGAAATCCAAGAGAAAGTTGGATCAGTTTCATACATAGTTGCATTACCTCCAGGCTTATCCCAGGTATATAATTATTTTCAGGTTTCAATTTTGGGAAAATATATTTTCGATTGATCTCATGTTTTGAGTCCAAAGGTAGTTCAGTTGGAAGACAATCTTTCTTATGAGGAACAACCGGTACAGATTCTTGACTGAAGAGAGAAAGTGTTACAGAATAAGGTAATTCATTGGGTAATAGTTTTGTGGAAAAAAACATATGGTTGAAGAGAAAATATGAGAATCTAAGAATGATATGAGGGATAAATACCCCCATTTATTTGAGAAGTGAATAAAATTGTGAGGACGCAATTTCCAAAATAGGGGAAGGATGTAACATCCCAGATAAAGAATGAATATGAAATTTTCATATTTAATAATATTTTTAAATTAAATATAAATTTTACTTTAATGTGGATTCTATGTTCGATGGCATACCTGAAACGCAACAACAAATTTCTTTGAAATATTACATTGCACACAACGTTGAGTTATACCTAAAAATAATATAATAATATTATTTTTTAAAATGGTCATTAACTTATAGATTTTATATTAGCGAGAATCAATATAACTAACTACAATATGATTATACATATTTGTTAAATGTTTTTACATTTATATAATAAATGTTAGAAGTTTTACATGCGAATGAATCAAATTTTAAGCATAAACACTCTAATATTCTTTAAAAGGTTGATTTACCCCATTTTGATGGAGAACCCTTTTTAAATCTAATTTTACCACTTTAATATATTATATTTGAAAAAAATAATATTCTTCTGTTGAATTGGGACATCAAAATTTACTTTGGATTAAATTTTGGTATTTTTCTGATAATCTTCATTTTTTTAATGAATAGTGAAAAATACTGCATTTTAATTCAAAACTGCCTTTTAATATAATTTATTTATATATTTAGATTATTCTTTTAATTTTTTTTGAAGTGTAATTGGATTATATTTTTACCATTTAATTTAATGTTGGTCATTGGAAGTAATTTCACTCTTAATTTGGACATAAACAAAGGTAAATCTTTTAATAATTATTATTTCTTAAAAACAGGTTTTTTGACATCGAGAATTAATTTTAAAATAATTTCTTCCACTTCTATGTTTTGATGTTGGAAAAATTGATTCCATATTTTGAATTATAAGTTCTGAATTGTGTAAATAGGTAAATTTTATTTTTAGGCATTATCAATATTTATTTCAGAAAATATATTATTTACCATAGTAAAAGGGAAAATATGGTAAATAAGGGTGAAAAATAATATTATAATAATGTTAAATTAACATTAAATTTGTTATAAACAAATTGGATGTTACACTTCCGACCATGGCCATCCTTGGGTCGATTTTGGGACCCCATGGAGCCACATGGGAGTGATAATGACACTTTATATTAATTAATTTAAAGTAAGGAAAAAAATAACATAAACATTAATCTTTTTACTAAATTTTTTTTATATGACGTTATATAAGTTATTTATTCAACTATAAATATTATTTTTAAATATAAAACTATTTACTACATCATGGTATTTTATTTATAATTTTTAGACATTCAATAAACAAATTTTATTATGACACAATGTTGATACTGTAATTGATTCATTAATAAAGGATTAAAATAAATGATTTTATAAATATTAATATAAATTTATTTTGAACCTTTTAATGCCATACAATAATTTTATAGATTATTATGACATGTTATCTTTGAATTAATGAAGGTTTTTCTAAATAATCAAGTTGTTTTGGATTTTTTAAAAAGTCATGATATGAATAGTATTAAAATTGACATAAAAGAGTTTTAATATAAATAAATATTTTATTAAATGAAAAAATAGTCCAAAAAAAAATATTCATCCAAATGACATATTTGATGTTAAAAATGGCATAAATGATTTATTTCGGATTGCTTTTAATTTTATTGTAAATATATTAACCATATAGTATGAATATATAATATGACATGTTAAAAGTTTAATAAGATAACAAAGTGTTAAATAAAAAATATTAGGATTAAAAAATATTCAAAACCAGTACAATTATTATTTTTGGATTTTATTTAGACTTAAATACACCTTATCTTAGAATTAAATAAGTTTTGGACCTTTAGAAACCGAAAATTGTTATATAATAAAATAATATTTGCAAACCTTCCTGAAGATACCCCCTTATAAAAATCAATCACATATAACCCTTACTCACACCTCTAAATCCCCCTTAGATCATCCAACCGTGGCATAAATAAGCTCTCAATATCCCTATCTTCCTCATAGAAACATTACCTTAAGAAGAAATCACTTTAAGAAAGCCTTTTGGTTCAAACCAATGGAAGTTTCTTGATTTAAAGGTAACGTCTTCTCTCAAGTTCTCTTATTTTATTTTACTTCTTTATTCTCTATGCTCTTATTATTATTTGATTAAGTAAAATATAGAATATCTTAAATTTACTAGGTTGTTTTTATGTGAAGGATTAAAACTACACTTACACACACATCCATCTAATGGATATGAACATACTGTTTCTGTGCACGACGAACTGCTGTGTCACGAAATGATGATTGTTCAATTATCTCCTACCGCCTCTCATGGTAGACATTATGATGGAAATGTATTTATATGTGATATATATTATATTTATATTATCTCTATTTTTCCATATTTTTCATGTATAACATACCTTTATGGTTTCCAAAATGGGTAAATACGTTAATTTAATTTGAGGAAGTGCGGACAACCGCACCCTCAAAGTGATATGAATCATTCATTCCATATGTGGAACATGTAAAGGGTGGAATTACTGAAATTATATATGATATTATACTAGAATTATAATATACCTATGTATCATTATTTTTTCATTCCATTAAATATAAAATAGTAAAGAAAGTAACATTTATGCAAATGTACGACTTACTATCTCCATAAATGGTGCATTTCATTTATTATCTCCAAATTTTATGTACTATTATAAATATATATATATTGGATATATATATATATGATATATATTATATCTAATTCATGAATACCATTTTTTAGATAATGGAATTTTGACCACATGGAAAACTATTAATTATATTTTTGACTCAAGTACCAAATATCAACAAAATGACCGTTATTAACTTAAATGATTATGTAATGTTCATAAAGTTGCAATAAGTAATATAAAAGTAATAATAAACTTGAAAAAGGTTCTAAAGAAATTATAAATTAACTTTAGTTTATTATTTAGTAGATTAATGAATGAATGAGTTAAGTCGGACATGAGGTAATGGACATCATCAAAATCATCTTTCATTGAGGAAAATTTTGATTTATACATGAATTTATTTTATACAGTGTATAAACCCATTTGACTTTTCATTTCATTCAAATGGAATATTTTTTATACATATTGTTTTACTAAATAACAAAGGGAATGTTTATTTTTTTAACGTATGCAGTGAGAACGACCTTTCCACTGCCCCAAGCATTATTTGATTTTTCACTTCCTTAACAAGTCGTAATGTTTTTAAATGGAAAATAAATGAGATATACTATTTTATATATTTTGGTATTGAAATTTATTTTGATAATGGATTGGTTATGTCAATATATTTAAATAATATTTTGTGATTGAAATGTGGAAATGTTATCTTTTGTTTATTTTTGTTTTATGTGTTATGAATATGTCATTGTTCTTGGGAATTGTTTACGTATACGTGTGGTTCTGTGATAAACCTAGGGTGGGTGAGCCAAAGATAGATCTCCAATGAATTGGGAAATTTGATTGAGGTAAAGTTAAATGTTTCTCATAAGAGATTCAAGGAATATACTCTGATGGGTATTCCAAATGTAACTCCCTACGTAGATGTGAAAGCTACAACGTAAGTATGTTATGGATGCCAGAAGATACCTTTATGCTTTCTCATTTCTATTTTTTATTCATAAATCTTTTGATCTATTGTGGTATGTTAAATATTGAAAGTTTTATTTCATTGAATTTTTATTTATTGATGGACTAATGTTTTCTTTCTTAATTTTATAATCCTTATTTTTCTTCTTATGCTCGTCCAATGTTTTTATGAAATGTTTTTCATAGGACTTAAAGATGAATAGGGTTAGGGATGAGATCATGGAAAAGTCATGCTATCTAAAATATGGAACTAGACATGACTCTTTTTCTCAAGAGTTTTTATTTTATGAAAAAATTGATACTAAGTAGAAGTGTCTACTTTGTAATATTTTAGATGTAATATAATAGTTATGGCCTAATTCTCTAAAACTCTAAACCTGAAAGGTCCCTAATGTGAATTGTTAACTTAATTTAGTATTATGTATTTTTTAAGGCTAGGTCCTTATAGAGAAGGTGCATATCATCTAGGAGCGGATGAAGATTGTAAAAAGTAGGCAGAAATCGTATGATGATAGGAGGTGGAGATCCTTGGAGTTTGAGGAGGGAGACCATGTGTTCCTTCAGGTCTCACCCCAATGAGGATTGCAGAGATTTGGTCAGGGTGAAAAGTTATCTTCCAAATTCATCAGAACTTTAACAGATCCTGAACAGAGCTGGCGAGGTGGCATACCACCTAGCTCTTTCCCAACAGATGTACTAGATGCACAATGTTTTCCACACAACGTAGCTGTGGAGGTACGTGCATGATCCTTCACACTTCATCGAATGGGGTGAGATGGACATTGACAATGGGGTGACATTTACAGAGTTCCCAATGGATAGAGATTATCGAAAGGAGAGGGTCTTTCGTGGATGGTCGATTCCTCTTGTGCACATTTAGTGGCAGCATGAGAATCTCCATGAGAGAACATGGGAGCGGGAGGCTCAGATTCTTGCTCAGTACCCCTATATGTTTGTTTATCCCTTATTTTGGATTTCAAGGATGTAAAGCCCTAAGGTGGGGAGAATTTCATAACCCAATTTTTTCTATAAATTTTTTTATCACAGTTTATAAGAATTATTTCAAGACCAGGAGCTAATATGACACATGATTCCGAGTTCCAGGGTGCCCAAAATTTAATTTTTAACTTATTTTAAGTTTACTTAAGTGAACGTGTGAGCAGGTTTTTCTATTTTTAACCGATTGTTGTATCATAAATTTGAGGGAACTAATTAACTCTAAATTTTAGGATTTCTTAAGAGGTACCTAACTTCAACCAGCATGGGTTGGCTGGAAAACATAGTTTTCAGAATTTGAAGAAGTAAAATAATAAAATATTCTATTATTTTTCTTTTCAATTGAGAGTTGACTCATCAGAACTGCAACGCAGTGATGAGGAAACTCTAACTCATTAATGAGCCTCAATAATGAATCAGTGTGGAAAATCTACAATTATTAACACATTTACCTTCATTAGTTAATAAGATATTTAGGTTTGATGAACAACCCTGGAACTAATTTGATTTAATGCTGTAGTGACCCTCTCCAATGATGAATGTTGGAGGACAGGTGCAGGGTGAATAATATCATAGTGAACGAGATCAGATCCTGGAATTAATGAACAATTAATAACAACAGTGGGTCATGGGTCGATGATAACTTGGATCATCATCCATCACCTGTGATAGATTTGAAATCTATGTATGGGGATAAATTTTTTTATGTTTCCCAATTCTAATTTCTAAACAACAAATGCAGATCAACCCACGAACTGGTTGATCAGCGAATCACGTGTTCTTGGGGAGGGTGTTGCATTTGGGATTTATATTTAGGATTAAATTTTTTTTGATAGAATATCATCCCAAGCCTCCCCGATTTAAAACTTCTAACATAGTAGTTATAGGCCGAAAAGAAGAAGGCCCGAGCCCCTCCGCATGTGAATTCTTTGTTAACAGATTATCTATGATGGAATAAAGTAACATATAAGGCCATCACAGTGAATAGGGTGTTCCCTAGAGGCTGTAGGCATAAGTGGTGTGATGAAAGGACCACCGGAGGGTGTTCGGTGGTCTACCGAAGTTCCTGTCGGTGTGCTGGTCGACGAGGTAGTAGGGCTGCCGGCCATGATTGTGGCTGATGGAAACAGTGCGCCCCGACGACGCGCCGAGCGATGGAGACCACGAACACAATGATGGAGACCTGCGACACCACGTTGGAACCACATTGACAAGTAAACATGTAGTCTTGTTCCATGGGTGATGTGGAGGGAGGCTAGTTTCACCAGCCATGTGTGGTGAAGCAGGACATGGCTATGCCACATCTAGATGGAATAGCTGACCCACTATTGCAGGCTGACGAAATCCGGTGGGCCAGACCTATAACAACAGGCCGGACCTGACCTAGTGGGTCGGACCTGACCTACCAAACCGTATCCTCCCTACCAGGTCAAAACCAGGCTGGATTAGATCTGGGTCAGTTCATATATGGGTCGGGTCAATCCAACTAGGTCGGACTAGACCTGGACCCAACCGGCCCCCGTTTCACTTAAAAAATTTGTAACTGACAGACCGTGCATCTGATTGACACATTGTCTATGGCATAAGGACCCTTGCGATGAGGAGGTCCTTCTGAGATACTCTATGTGAGTTTTGGTAGAGTTTGGATTACAACTGGGTTGGATCAGACTCAAATTCAACCGTTCCCTTTTATAAAAAAATGCCCATATCTTAGAGATCGAGCATCTATTCAATGGGCCATCTATTGCGTTGGGACCCTTATGAAAAGATGGTCATTTCAGTTACTCTATGTGGGAATTTCGGGTGGTTTAGTTATGATCGATGGATTGAGTAGTAGATCCTCCTAGAATCAAGCATGCTACGTGCAAGAATCAAATGGATGGCTATGATGTGAAGAATAAAGATAGAACCTTCATGGATCAGCAACAGAGTGTCCCTTAATAGATAAAAAACAGAGTAAATCATCATGTATCATCAGGAGAACAACCCTATGTGGATGAGAATGAGAGATACCCTTCGTGGATTAATAGTAGTGCGACCCATCATGGATCATCTGCAGAGAAACCTATCGTGGATCCGCATGAGAGATACCCTTCATGGATCAACAGTAAAAAACCCTTTTTTGAACAACATCAGAGCCTCTCAACAGAATAAGATGATCTAAATTTATGAATAATCATATTTACTTCTATACTTATGTTATTCCAGGTGTGAGTTTCCTTTTACTTTGTGTTATGTATTTTGTATTTTTCTTTGTGGTATTTTCCCTTGGGGATTTCTGAGAGACCTTTGGGGGTAACGGGGTCTCTACTGAGTTGTTATAATCACCCCTACATGGGGTTTGATTTTACATGTTGTGTCTTATGCAGATGATCGATGCTATGACATAGGTCTTGGGGGTCCATGACTCATTGGAGCTCAGTTAGGTAAGAGCAGATGAGGTATAATTCTACAGCTTCATGTGTTACTGGAACTACCCTATAGGTAGATACTTTAGGGAAGACTTTGATAGTAGTCTTTACTTTGTGGGTTCTGGGGCTTGTATTATGGCCCCTTTACTTTTAGTTTTCACCTTCTACTCTCAGTGGTGGTACATTGTGGTGGTTGTACTACTTTTTTCCTTTGTGGTTATCTTTGTGCAGTATTCCATATCTGTGTGTGTACAGGTTTAATGGAAATGACTTCCCTTTTTGGGATATTATTTTCCAGTTCTAGTCACCAAACGCTATCCTATGAAAGGAGGACATGGGGTAGTCACAACATGGGTCTCGGGGGATGGGTCGTGACAATGATCCCATGACATAACCACATTTTCTAAAATGTAGGGTTCCTTTGCAATCCAACCAGCCTTTAAAGTGGCTCGATGGAGCTCGACGATAACATGCAAGAAATCATTATCATGAATGTGAGAATCACCATGGTTGTTCCAGGGTCTAGAGGGGATCCATGGTAGTATGTGGCCTGTCGATGGTGGTCATCATCAAGGAGGTGCAAGTAGCATCATGGAACAAAGGTGTATGTTTGAGGTATAAGGGAGAATAAATAAGGCCAGATGACAATGTTTTTTAGTGAGGAATAGTAATTGTGGAATCATAATCCCACATTGTAGTTTTATCCATTTAAGTACCACTTAATTAGAAATCTCATTCCACCAATCTTTCAGACTTCCTTCAATAGCGATGGGATCCCACTACACTTCACACACACAAATGGATCACACCGACACACATGGCCGGTGTGGGCCTTATCTCAACTACTATACAAGATCCTCCTTACGTTTCATGATATCATCTATGCCACTATTCATTCCCTCCCATTGGGATGTCTTGGTCGGTTGACCCTTTGTAGATGGCTATGTGACTTGTTGGCCTAATAGTTGAGTGCTATCTTGGTTGGCCTATTTTTTACCAGAAATTCATTTAAAAATAAATAATTTATCCATTAAATATTCTTCACAAAATAAAACATTAAAAATAAAAATTTTAGATAATTTTAATACCTCTATTTTTAAATTATCATATTCTAAATAAATAAATAATTACATGGGTATTTTCATTAAAATACCATTCAAGATTGATATAAAATGTTTTCAAATCTTCATGATAAATTGATTAAATCAAATACCCTTATAATTAAAATATGTTTTTTATTATGCATAAAATATCATCATTGAATAAAATAGGACACCAATTCTTCTACAATTTAAATTCCAAATAAATAAAATTAAACAATTTTCAATGATAAGACAAATTTTCAATTTCCACATAAATTAATAATTTAAATTCTCATTTTCAAAGAAAGAATAAATTCATTTATTTTACATTCTCCCTTTTAAAAATTGGGGAACTTATCCTTTAATTAATTTAATATTCTCAATTCTTTATTGTTAAAAAAACAAGTCATGATCAACTACACTTTTAAATATTTTAAATCATTTTTCATAATATAAATTTAAGTATATTTATGTTCTTATTATGAGTATATTATCCTTTTATATGGGATTAAAATTTAACTAATTTCTCCACTTTTTAAAGGAAAAACCATAAAATCATGAGGGACTTGAAATTAAGGCTCAATGATTCCAAGGTTTAAGGTTTGTAGTAATTTTTGTCAAAAACATTATAGATCAAAAGAACAAGTTTATCTCTAAAATATAAATCCTAATATAAAAATTATAAGTGTAATGAAAATATCAACTTAAAAATTATAACTCAAACTCCCAAATCTAAATGTAATGTTCATAATTAATGAAATCATAATTAATGAATTTCTCATTCTTGAATTTTATATTTTTAATGACTTTTTTAGAGATTTTTTTAATTTTTTTTGAAAATAATGATTGGAAAAAATATCAAACCCTAAAAGTTAAAGTTAATATTGGAGATGTTTTAGCACCATAAATTTATAGAAAATATAAAATTCATGATTTTATGAAAAAATCTATGTAAAATGAGATATTTATGGAATTAAGACTACAACATTATGTTTAGACTTCACTAATGCCTTCCAGAAATCTATAAGTCCCCCACCATGTGTTAGATTATGTTAAAAATGGTGGAGAATATGTATAACATCATACTAAAAGGGTAATAGAAAGTATATATATTTTAAAAATTAATATGAAATTGTGGTTATCATAAATGTAGGAGAGAATAAAAAAGAGGAGAGTGAAAAAATAAGAGTTTAAAATTCATAAAAAAAGTGGAAAAAATAAATTTAATGGGGATTTTATCTTTATATGGACATATTTTTTATTTTAATTAAGGGTTTAATTTTTTTTAAAACATTACATTATCTAGTAGTGTGGTTTCATAACCTTATCTTTGAGAAAGGCTGTGTTTTTTTAAAATTTGAGAAAAATAATGTTGATATAAAAATGTGTTGTAAAAATGTGAGTGATGAAAAATGATGAGTTGTGGAAGTTTTTAATGAATTTTGTTGATAAATACAAAGATGGAAATTGAAGATCCTTTGAGATATTTTTATATGAAGTCTTCAATTTGTTGAAAACTAACAAAAGTTAAAAATGATTTTGTAAAATAAATAATAAAAAAGGTGTTGGAATTTTGTTTAGAAATTTTGTTAAGAAGGTTTTGTGAGAAAGTTTTGTTATGAATTTACTGTTGGAAGTTAGAATTTTGTTATGAATGATTATTAATAAAATTTCTAACAAAATTTATGCAATTCTATGTTGTTCATTAAAAATTTTCAAATCATGAATAAGATCATGATATAAGATAAAGTTTGTTAAAGAGAAGAATAAATAAACTAATGTTTTTGATTTGGAAAAACATTACTAGATGTAAATAACATTGATTAATAAATGAAATTTTTTTAACAAAGAGTTTTAAGAAAGTTTGAAGTTTCAAGTTACTGATTTTATACAAAGAAATAAAAGAACAAGTGTTCAAATAATAACTTTATAATGAGAAAATTCTCACATTTCCATCATAAAAGTCTAATGAATAATATACAAAAAACATTATTGGATGGAAGGAATTGAGTTTTTGTTGCTAAAGTTGTGTGTCTATAGTAAAATGAGTAAATAAATAGAATGTGTAAAATAAGTAAAATGGGGGATAAGAATATGTAGAAATATGAGCAGTGCACTATATGAGGAATGTTAGTTGTGAAATAGTATTTAGAAGTTTAAAAAGTTTAGTCAATCATCATATGTAGGTTAATAGAAATTAAAATAGAAGATGTGTTTTTTGGATAGATAGTTTTTATAGAATTTAAAGGAGATAGTCTTGTTACAAGTAGAGTGATGTTTGGAGTTATGATGTTATGAATTATTTTACCAAAATAAAGTAAAAACAGAAAAATATCCTATGAAAAAACATCCGAAAAACAAACATCAATATAACATAGGATGTTTTTAAAGATCATCAGTTGAAAAAAAGTTGATGAAGGATGATCCAAAAAAGGTGATTCAGAATTATATTTTTTTGTAAATACATATTATATTCAATTAATCCGATGAAGTAAATTATAGTAGTGAAGCTTTGTGATCAGATGGAGAATGATCCATCAGATAGATGAGAATCAGAATAATATTGTCAATTTCATAATATGATATTGTTAGATAATTTTGTTTCTTATGAAGTTTGAGTTAAGGAAGAAGACCTAAAAAACACATCTCTATAAAAAGGAGTTTTTTCATAGAGACTCATCACACAAACACTCCATCAGATGAAATTTTTTAATGAATTCATCAAACAAACATTTTAGCTTGACAAAGAAAAAGTAGATAAGTGGAGTTTTTTATAAATATATGAAATGTTGTGTATGTTTTTCTGGAAAAGAACTTTCTGGTTAGATATTTTTTATATATTGTACATAAATTTTTAAATCCAATAAGAATGATGATGAAGTGCTGATATTTAGTTTTTTATTATGCTATGTTTAAGTAATTATACTGATGTTCATTAACAATGAGTTAAATTAAATTCAAAATATGATGAAAATGATATATATTTCAAAGAATATTCATGAATATTCAAAATTATTGTGAAGAATCAAGTGAATTTCAATTGTGTCGGAGATCCAAAATTTGAGTTTCAGTGAGAGGGAAAGTGAAATGTGTTTCATACCTTTTCTATATCTGTAGAAACTATATAAAGGGTTGAATAATAAAATGTATATATAACTGTTCACTAGAAAAAAGATACAGTGCTAAAGGATTTATATTAGAAGTGAGTTTCCAACCAATGTTCGGTTTCTTTTGGAAGAAGTGTATCATTTAGATTTCTCAATCATAGAATCAGATAGAGTTTCAGTTCAAAGTTTATAGATAAATATAATTAGAAACAGTTTCCATATAGAGTTTTGAGGCATTGTGTTTTTGGAAATAGAAAAGAATACATACTTTGTATTAGGTGTAGGTTATGTGAGCCACAATGAACAAAATCTACCAAATTCAGAAAAGGGAACAACAAAAAACATTCTATACATAGGAAATTTGAATGACTTTTTGGATGATCCTTTGGGAGTCGAAGTTAAAAGTTTCAAATTTTTTTCATTGGATTATGTTTTGTAACAAAAACATTATAAACTAATGGGTGTTAGTAAAATCATACCAATGGGGTGATATAAAGAGTATAAAACTATTTATATCAACTTTTTATTTGATTATTTCTAATAATGAATTCCTATAGACCCATATGAGTCTCCATAGAAAGAATATAGGTTCTCAAATTGAGGTCAAACCATGAAAATTATGTGTGTCCCATTTTTTACTTTCTTATCAATTAATTATTTTTGATATTTTAACTAAGGCTGATAATGAAAATAACTATAACAAGTTTTAGTGGGTTATATTTCATAAAGATTGAAGTTTTTAAAAATATTATCACAGATTCAACCCCCATTCTCAATGGTTTAATGATCCCAAGGAACATCAAAGTCAATAATAAAAATAAAATATATTTTATCACATCACTTTATTTTTATTATAAATGTTTATAACTCTAGTCATTTTAGTATCCATCATGCTTAATATTATAAGGAATAATCCTTATAATTTTATCCAACTTCATTATTCTCCAATCACAACCATGTTCTCAACTTCTTAATTGACACATAATATATTTAAATCTCTATCATCCACCAAACTCATCATTATATTAAAAATATAAAATAATATCTTCACACATAATGATCCAAAATATTCATTCTAGTAGAGAGGTGATGACAAAATAAATGTGTCATTTCATTTAGGTGATAGTTCAGATGTACCCACCATTTTTTTTATTTTTCAATGAATGGAAATGAGGTAGATGATGGTTATTCAATAAAAATAATATATTTAAATTATTATAATTATACTAATCTCATTATATTAGTTGGGTTATATAATATTTGGATTAGGTTAAGGAATAATGAAACTTTAAATAACATAATTACGACAATTACTTCTTCTTTGGTATTCTACATTGAATAACTCCTTAAGAATTATTTGACTAGTGTTATGACAATAACATGAACACTAGGTCATGGATAAGGGATTTGGGGAGTGATTTTGGAATATATTAGTTTATATAACTTGCTCAATGTGTGTAGATATGTGAGTATAGGATGATTCCTCTTATATGTGAGAGGTGTGGAACTTTAGTAAATACATTTATCATTAAAATAATATAAATTCATTTTAAAGGGAAAGTGGAAAAAATAAGACCAATTTAAATTATATAATTATTTAGTTCTTGTTGGTCGGAGTGGACACTCAAGAGGGGGGTGAATTGAGTTCCAATTAAATTTTTTGTTTAAAAATTTTGTCATAAAATCCCCCAAATAAAACACAGAATTAAACTGTAGTGAATTTATATCAAAATAAAGGTTCTGTTAGGTTCTCAAAGGATTGATTATTTCCCAGTTAATCAAATTAGAAGAATTGATTTACTTTTGAAACTAACTTACTGATTTACCACTAATATAAACACTTGCGAGTTTAATTATCAAAGTGACTTTAAAACAGTTTTGGTTTTAAAGTAGTTTTCAGCGGAATAAAAAAATAACTTTGAAAATAAATAAGTACAGCAGGTTTAACCAAGAGGTTCAGTATCAAGATGAGACTTAGTCCTCTCAAAACTTTATATAAAAGTGATCCACACCCTGGATCGGGGTTCACAACAACTTACAACTGTTCATGTCCAAGACCTCTACCACTGTTATCCATGGGAATAGAAACAACAACAAAACAGCTGTCCAGGTCACGCACAACCTCTACCACTATCCCAGTGGGAAATAAAAGATGCAGGAGTTTGAGTGAGGATTTACAGATCCTCCAGTTAAAGTACAGGAGACAGTGTGTGTGTAAAATATAGCAGATAACACACACTGCTCAAAATGTAAAAGGTAAATCACAGAGACAAAGATTTAGAATTTAGAAATGGCTATAGTGATTGCAGTGAAGCTCTGGACTCCTTTGGATTGATCATAATTGGTTCTGAGTCCTCTTGTGGTTTGTTTCTGGAAAACAGAGTGCCGTCTACTTCCTTGACTTCCAGGTGTAGAGGTAGAGGAGATAATAGTCGATGAAGTTCTTGTGTTATGTTCTCGTTCTCAGCTCTTCACTGGTATGCAGTAATGAATGAGTTCATCATGTAAGTTCAGTCATCTCTTTTCATTCACACTTGGTTGTTCTTCCAGCACACCTCGTGGTATGTATGTCTTTGTGTATTCGTATATTCATCCCCTTCTCTTTAGCAGTAGCACATCCTTCCTTTATTTAAAGCATGAGCTCTGGCAAAAGATGAATTAATTTTTGCAGGTACGAGGTACGGTTCCCTGACATCCAACAACACACATTAAATAAATATCAGTGTATTGAAATATACCTGATATGACCATTGGTTAGATTAAATAATGATAACGAAATTAAAGCAGCATCAGGTTCTGTTTCTGGAACGGTAGATTTGGATATCGGTAGGTAGATGTCACGGTAGGCCTGAGTAACGGTAGCTTCTTGTATAACGGTAGACTTGAATAATGGTAGCCTTTCTATCGGTATCCTTTTTATATCGGTAGGCTTAGTATATAGGTGACCTTCGAGTATCAGTAGGCTTTGATGTAACGGTAACCTTTTTATATCGGTAGTGGTAGCTCTGTCTTGTATCGGTAGATCTATATCGGTAAGTCTGTCTTGTATCGGTAGCCGTAGGTCTGTCTTGTATCGGTAGTTGTAGGTCTATCTTGTATCGGTAGCTGTAGGTCTGTCTTGTATCAGTAGCTGTAGGTCTATCTTGTATCGGTAGCTGTAGGTCTGTCTTGTATCGGTAGCTGTAGGTCTGTCTTGTATCGGTAGTTGTAGGTCTATCTTGTATCGGTAGCTGTAGGTCTGTCTTGTATCGGTAGCTGTAGGTCTGTCTTGTATCGGTAGCTGTAGGTCTGTCTTGTATCGGTAGACTTCCTTTGATAACAGTAGCTTCAACATATCAGTGGACTTGTGTAAATCGGTAGCTCTGTTCTATAACGGTAGCTATTATCTGTAACGGTGAACTTTAATGTAACGGTGACTAGTCTGTATCGGTAGCTCTCACATAGTGGTAGACTTAACTGTATCGGTAGCTCTGTTCTGTTTAAGCATTCTATTGGCAGAATAGGTTAAGTCAGAGTGTACAAAATTCCAGTAACCGAAAGACTAATATTTAAACATAGAACAATAGAACAATACTTAAAGAAACTAATTATCTATATTCCTAAATAAGTATTTAACCATTTATCAACTAGGTATTAACAAAATACAAATAATCATAATTGGGATTATCAAAATATAATAAAGAAACTAGATTCCCAGAGGGTTAAACAATCTCCCCCTTTTTTATAATCACAACTTATGCCATGAAAATTGAAATATCATCAGAGGAAAAGGTGGAAAATAAATTAGCATCAGAGGAAAAGGTTCTTTTGTTTTGTTCAGAACAAAACTTCCATATTCCTCCCCCTTTCAAGTCTTAGTTCCTCAAGTCTCAGTTTCTCATTCCCCCTTTGTGTGTTTCTCCCCCTTTGTTAACTCTGAGGTCTCATTTCTTATTTTCTCTCATTTTCTCATGTTCGCATTTTCTCCCCCTTTGTGATTAACAAAAAGAAGGGTAGTAGAGAAAAGATAAAGATTAGCAGAGAATAAATGACAAAGTAATATAAACTTAGTAAATTAGATAATGAAGAGGAATTCCATTAATACAAAAGATACACTGATAAAATCAGAACAAAAAAATACAAGTGAATCCTATAAAAAAGATCTAGAAACACTCAATCCTCCTCTAGAACATGTGTCTTTCCCTTAGGATCAGCAGAGGGTTTTGGAATAGCTGAAGGCACAACTGGTGGTTCAGCTACAGAAACTGTACCAGATCTGAAATCTGAGCTCCTCTGATTGATCATCGATGTCAAGCTCCTGGTGGCTTGAACTAGAGTCAATTTAGGAGTACTCCTAGAGGCAGAAATAGGAAGGGCAGGAGGTACAATCACTGGTCTGGCATCCACATGCAGGAAGGGCAGTAACAGGTTCCTGAAATTCATTATAATGCTTCCTCCTCTCTCCATTGTAGACACAAAATCATCCCTATTTTCAATGAATTTGTCCAAAGTAGGAGTAATCTCCCTGACCATACTAACATGTTCTCTGAAGGCTTGGGTAACTGGACAAAACTTCATATTTTCCAGTAAGAGATTGAAATGGTTGGTCAGTTGATGCTTGGTATAATCCTTTTCAAAATAAGCATCCACCTTATTCTTGATTGCCTCTTGAGAAGCAGTAGCTGCCCGCAGGTGATCACAAAATAAAACTACTAACTTCCCTAGTGGTAGCAAGAATCTGAGTATCTGATGCACCACTGGGACTGGCCTTAGACAATTCTTCCTAAATAATAGTGTAGATATGGTCAAGGTTCATACTTGTGCTAGATGAGGGAAGATGTTTCATTGAGAAGGCCACTGTCTCATTGAAAGATTGAGTCAGACTACTAACTACCTTCTGAACAAGGGTATGCTGACTGTTCAGATGTTCTTTAACTAACTTTTTAAAGGACTCAAAAACTTCCACAAATTGTTTGACTACCTCTTTGATATATAGAATGCCAGAGTTTACTTTATTTTGAGAGCTATGCATGGTAGTCAGAGAAGCAATCTATTTTCTCAAGGCAACTACAACTCCTGTCCAACTCTCAATCTGAGTGTGGCACACTTTAAGTTCATCCATCATTTATTTCACAGGACTGGACACACCACATCCAATGGATAACTCAAGGGATTGCTCCATGCTTTTCATCTCTTCAACCATATTTTTCTTCATATCTTCCACTGATTCCCTTATTGCTTCTTTCAATTCAGCTTTTAAGGACTTAAGGTCCTCCTTGGTTGCCACATTTTCAGCCACAGTGGGTAAGGTAACTGATTCCTTTTGGGGTTTGTCTTCCTCATCCGAATCTCCATAAGAAAGTCCAAGAATCATATATCCGGGATCTGATGTCCAAACTTCAATGTCATATAGCACTGATACTGAGCCAAGATTCTCCCCCTCACTTGGAACATTCTCTAGAGGTTTCTCTTCCAACTGTTCTTCCTGAGGTAATTTTGCAATTTCCTCTACAACTATAGCAGATTCAATAGCCATTTGTTCTGAGTCATTAATGACTCTCTCATCAACAGGTGCTGCTGCTACGTCTTCCTGATCAGGCACTGTCCTGACTGTACTGACTATTAGAGGACTCAAACTGAGCTCTTTTTCAACATTTTCCTCATCATCTGCTTCACCATCAGCCTCCTTTTCTCCATTAACATCATGATCAGATTCGGTTGCCTCATCCTCCTCAGAGGTGTCCTTGACAACATACTGGCATGCTTCTTCTCCTTCTTCTGTAGTCTCTGTATCATTGTCCTTCAAGACAATTTCTCTCTTTGGTAGTTCTTTTGGAGGGCTAGCTACTCCATAAGAAATATCTTGATACACAGGACTAGGGGGTAAGTTTGGGTCTCCTCCTTCCTCTACTGATGTCTCTTCCTCCTCAGCTTTATCATCACTATAGACCGGTTCTGGCTCATCTGGTCCAAGACCAGGATCTCTCACATCCTTTGGTCTAGATAGATGATCCACAGGAGTGAACTTGTCATAAATATTTCCATCATCATTCACCCATGATTTTCTCCAAGGATTCCAACTAACCTTCATGTATTTACAGACAGTCCTGGTAATGCAGAAGTTATCCATAACTACTATCATTTCATCATGAGTTCCAGCAACCTCCTTTTCTTTCAACATAGTAGAAATCAATATAGAAAATAAAAGTGCATTGGACTTAGACTTCGGTCTAGTCATCTCTTCAATCAGAATCATAATCAATCTACATAAATTTACCTTAACTCCATGCTTCAAAAGATGTAGCAAATAAATGCCCTGGAATCTCAGTGTAGCAAAATATCCTCTTCTAGGACTAATTACATGTTGAATAAATTTAAAAAACAACATATCTTCTCCTGCCATATCTGCAGCAATCACCTTTCTAGGGGTCCCATTCCCTGTAAGCTCCAGCAAAGCATCTTCATATTGAAACACATCACTGGTCGAAGGTACAGAATTTGAGTAGAACGCACAATCTTCTTCATGAGGAACTCTTAAGTTCCCAGCCCATTCCACTGAAGTAAAAGAAACTTTCTATCCATTCACATAAGAAAACATTCTGCTTTCTTCTTTAGTCTTCTCAAAACGAACGAATTCATAGAACTGTTTCACCAGTCTTGGATAATAAGGTCCATTTTTGTTCACGAAGCACTCAGTCCAACCTTGTTCTTCTAAAACTTTAAGAACCAAAGACTTGCTTTCCATGAGCCATTCTACACACACCTCTTTCTCAACAATAATTTCTCACTTTGAGAGATTCGGGTTTATTGGATCCCTTCGATCTATACTTCCACTTCCAGTTCCACTGGTACTAGAATTCGTTACTTTCTGTCTTTTCGCTAGCGGCTCGTCACTCCCATCTGTGACTTGGGGTCTCTTGACGTGGGCCATTACAGATTCAAGGTTTAGGGTTTTGCGGCTTGAGAGGGTTAGGTTGGAGGGATTCGAACAGACGAGTTCACGGTGAGATTGAGTGAAATCTAGACTCGGTTTAATATCATTTAGGATCCAGAAATAAATCATATATATATATATATAAAACTCGATGTCTCGGCTTTAAAGAAGTTTAAAACATCGCGAGATGTACCGGTAAAGTCTCCTAATGGTGAGGTCTTCTAACGGTGATGATTCTCTAACGGCGAGGTTTCTAACGGCGAGGTTTCCTAATAGTTTAAGGGTAAGTTATCATTCCTAATTCTTTTATAATAAAACTTAATCTTTCTGAACTTAAAGGCTTAGTGAGAATATCAGCTAATTGAAGTTCAGTGCCTATAAATTCAAGTGTTATATCACTTCTTTGATAATGATCTCTTAAAAAGTGGTGTCTAACATCAATGTGTTTGGTTATAGAGTGAGACACAAGATTCTTAGAGATGTTGATCGCACTAGTGTTGTCACAGTTGATTGAAACATGTTTAAAATTAAATCCATAGTCCAGTAAAGTGTGTTTCATCCATAGAATCTGTGCACAACAACTACCAGCAGCTATATACTCTGCTTCAGCAGTAGACAATGCAACTGAGTTCTGTTTCTTACTACACCATGATACTAGGGACTTTCCAAGTAAATGACATGTTCCAGAAGTGCTTTTTCTATCTAACTTGGATCCAGCAAAGTCAGCATCCAAATAACTTATTAAATCAATTGATTGTCTTTTTATGTAAAATAATCCCAAATTAGCAGTATTTTTAAGATATTTGATAATCTTTTTAACAGCAAGTAAGTGTGACTCTTTAGGGTTAGCTTGAAATCTAGCACACATACATACACTAAACATAATATCAGGTGGACTAGCAGTAAGATAATGTAAACTCCCAATCATACCTCTATAATTAGTTTGATCAACTGGTTTACCAGTTTCATCAATATCCAATTTATAGGTGGTACTCATAGGTGTATCACTTCCCTAAATACTATCCAAACCAAAACGTTTTAATAAATCCTTAGTATATTTACTCTGATTTAAAATAATACCACCTTTAGTTTGAAAGATTTGAAATACAAGAAAGTACTTAAGCTCTCCCATTAAGCTCATTTCAAACTCATTTTTCATAACCATTGAAAAATTAGTACATAGAGAATTTTTAGAAGATCCAAAAGTAATATCATCAACATAGATTTGTACTATTAAAACATCTTTTGAAATCCTTTTTATAAAAAGAGTGGGATCAAAAATTCCTTTTTAAAATCCTTTTGAAATAAGAAAAATTGTAAGTCTTTCATACCAAGCTCTTGGAGCTTGTTTTAAACCATATAAAGCTTTAGAAAGTTTAAAAACATGATTTTGAAAGTGAGGATTTGAGAAACCAGGTGGTTGTTCTACAAAAACATCTTCAACAATAAAACCATTTAGAAAAGCACTTTTCACATCCATTTGATATAACTTGAAATTCAGATGTGATGCAAAAACAAGTAAGATCCTAATAGCCTCTAATATAGCTATAGGAGAAAAGGTTTCCTCATAGTCAATTCCTTATTCTTTATTGTAACCTTTCGCAACTAGCCTAGCCTTGTTTCTAATGATGTTTCCAGATTCATCAACTTTGTTTCTAAAAACCCATTTTGTGCCTATGGTTATAGTGTCCTTAGGTCTTTCTACTAATTTTCAGACTTTGTTTCTTTCAAATTGATTTAGTTCTTCTTGCATAGACATTACTCAAAATTCATCATTGATAGAATCATTGATATTTTTAGGTTCTAACTGTGACAGAAAATCTTGATGTTCAACCTGATTTCTTAGAGAAGCTTGAGTCTGTGTTCCTCTATCTAAATTACCTACAACAGCATCTAAAGGATGGTTCTTTAGAGTCCTAGTTGGTCTAGAAAAGATAGGACTAGAGATTTCAGGTTCATCTATAGGTTGGGGTTCAATAGAAGCAGGTTCTAGAAAATTTCCAGAACTGGATGTTTTAACTATTGGTCCACTGTCTTTATCATTAAGGTTCAAAACAGATAGATCATCTTCAAGATTTTCAAGAGAGGTCTTAGGTTCATGTGGATAAGTTTCATAAAATTTCATGTGGACAGATTCTTCCACACATTTGGTTCTCTTATTGAAAACTCTATAGGCTTTACTAGAAATAGAGTAACCTAGGAAAATTCCTTCATCGCTCTTAGGTGGAAACTTTTCAAGATTATCTTTAGTATTAAGAATAAATACTTTGCAACAAAAAACTCTGAAGTAGTTAACCTTAGGTTTCCTATGGTTCCACAACTCATAAAGGGGTTTTCTTAAGAACAGGTCTGATTAAGACTCTATTGATAACATAACAAGCTGTATTTATAGCTTCAGACCAAAAATAAACAAGTAGGTCATACTCATTTAGCATGGTTCTGGAAATTTCCTAAAGGGTTCTATTCCTCCTTTCTACTACACCATTCTGCTGGGGTGTCCTAGGGTCAGAAAAATTGTGACTATAGCCACTGTGTGAACAGTAGGATTCAAACTCATAATTTTCAAACTCACAACCATGATCAATTCTCAAAGTTTTGATCTTAAGTCCACTAATGTTCTCTACATACTTGGAATATTTAACAATGTAAGAACAAGCTTCACTTTTTTGAGCTAGAAAGTATACCCAAGTATATCTAGAATAATCATCGACAAGAACATAGACATAGTGCTTCCCATTTAAACTAGAAACTCTAGAAGGTCCAAATAAATCCATGTGAACCAACTCGAGAGGTTGAGAAGTTGACACTTCTTTCTTTGATTTAAAATAAACTTTATGTAACTTTCCCTTTTGATAGGTATTACAAACTTTGTCTACTGGAAATTCAAGTTTGCGTAGGTCTCTAACTAAGTTCTTCCTAGCATGTTTTCTAAGTGAATGCATATTTCAGTGTCCTAATCTTCGATGCCAAATCCAAGAATCTTTATGAAAATCATTTAAACAAGGAATATTCTACTTAGCTAAAGAATTTAAATCAACAGCATAAACATTTTCATTTCTTAAAGCAGAAAATACTAAAACATTTTTAGAATTAAAAACATTGCAAGAATCATTTTAAAATTTAACATAAAAACCATCATGAAATAACTGAGAAATACTTAACAAATTATATTTAAGTCCATCAACAAATAAAACGTTAGAAATTAATACTGAGTCAGTGTTACCAATCTGACCTAAGCCGATGATTTTTTCTTTTGAGTTATCACCAAAAAGTGACAAAACCTCCATCAACTCTGACTAAGCTTTTAAAGAATGAGAAGTATCCTGACATATGTCTTGAACATCCACTGTCCAAATACCAAGTCTTTCTACATGAGATCTTTAAGCAGGTTCCCTATAAAACATATTTAGATAGGAAATGATTTTGGTACCCAGATCTTCTTGGGTCCAGATAGGTTATCCAATAAAACTTTAGGTACCCAAATTTGTCTTATGGGTCTCATAAACTTTTTAGAATCAACAGATTTTGAAAAGTAAACCTTATTAGATCTGTAACTATGAATATAACTAGTAGAACCATATAAATGTCTAGAACTAGAACTAGCAGTATTCTGTCCAGATTTTGGAATGAATTTAGTTTTGGTAAATTTTCTTTGTCCTGGTTTGTATCCTATACCAGTGGTGTATCTGGGTGCCATTTGCTTACCTAGAATTTGAGTAAGAGTATCTTTACCATTTTTAAACTTTTCTAGTTCTTTCTTAAGTTGCTCATTAGATAATTTCAGTTCAGTGTTTTCTTTAAGCAACTGAGCATTCTTTTCCATTTCAATATCAAGATCATATTTATGTTTAACAGTTAAAGAATACTATTTCTTTAAACCTTTGTATTTGTCTTTCATCTCATTATAGGTTTCTTCTAACATATCACAATATTCAAACAGTTCAGATTTTGACATGTTTTCTGAGTCAGAATCATCTCCAGAATAATATGAATTTAAAGTAGGAGTTTCAGCTGTTACCTCAGATGTGTTTGTCATAAAACACATGTTTGACTTATATCTGTTTTTAGTTTCAGAAATTTCAGATTCACTGGAGCTATCCTCAAAAGCACTCCAAGTAGCCTTCATGGATTTCTTATACTTATTGTCCTTGTATTCATACTTCTTCTTTCACTTCAACTTTGGACAGTTCGCTTTTATATGTCATTTTATTTTGCACTCATAGCAGACAACCTCATCTGTTTTGTCAGATTTCTTCCAATCCTTTTTCCAATGACCCTTGCTATCATAATTACTTTTGTAATTTGATTTTCTGAAAAACTTCTTCTTCCTATAGAACGTCTTAAACCTTCTGGCAATGTGATCCATCTCAGCATCACTAGCAGAAGCACTTTCACTATCTTCACAGCTTGAACTTTCGTTTATAGCTTGAAGTTTCTCCTAATCCTTGTTCTTTGAAGTTGATGATTTGAAAGCAACAGACTTCCTTCTTGGTTCATCATCTTCTTCTTTGTTCACCTTAAGTTCTTTTTCATACATCATCAACTTTCCAATTAATTCCTTGACTGACAGTTCTCCTATATCACACGATTCTCTAATTGAGACAGAAGTTCCTCTCCATCTTTCAGGTAGACATCTCAGAATTCTCATAATTTGTTCTTTTGATGGAACATCCTTTCCCAGAGATATCATTGTGTTGAAAATTTCGTTGAACATGAGATACATGTCAAAAATGGGTTCATCAGGCTTCATCTTAAAATTATCATACTTAATAGTATAAGTGTTCAATCTCATTTCCTTAACATTAGTTGTTCCTTCCTGAGAAACAGCTAAGGTATCCCAAATTTCATAAGTAGTTTTACAAGAAGATATTCTATTAAATTACGCATCTCCTAAAGCACAGTACAAAGCATTCATGGATTTACAATTATTATTGTAGTCTGTCTTATTAGCTTCATTCCAAGTAGATCTAACAGTAGTAGGTATTTTATATTCTGATTCTATAGCAGTCCAAATATCAAAACCCATGCTCTCTAAATAAAATTTCATCTTGATTTTCCATTAAGCATAGTTTATGCCATTGAAAAATGGTGTTCTATTGGTAGCAACACCTTCAAGTCTGTTATCCATGATAACTTACTTAAAGTAAAGATTTTAAAGAGATAAAAATTTAGAAATAACAGAAATTTTAAGAACCTTAAAATACAACTCAAATCACAGTTGAAAAACAGAGTACAAAATATTTTAAACAATCCTTTGATACCAAATGTTGGTCAGAGTGGACACTCAAGAGGGGGGTGAATTGAGTTCCAATTAAAAATTCTGTTTAAAAACATTGTCTTAAAATCCCCTAAATAAAACACAGAATTAAACTGTAGTGAATTTATATCAAAATAAAGGTTATGTTAGGTTCTCAAAGGATTGATTATTTCCCAGTTAGTCAAATTAGAAGAATTGATTAGCTTTTGAAACTAACTTACTGATTTAGCACTAATATAAACACTTGCGAGCTTAATTATCAAAGTGACTTTAAAACAGTTTTGGTTTTAAAGTAGTTTGTAGTGGAATAAAAAAATAACTTTGAAAATAAATAAGTAAAGAAGGTTTAACCAAGAGGTTAAGTCTCAAGATGAGACTTATTCCTCTCAAAACTTTATATAAAAGTGATCCACACCCTGGATCGGGGTTCACAACAGTTTACAACTGTTCAGGTCCAAGACCTCTACCACTGTTATCCGTGGGAATAGAAACAACAACAAAACAGCTGTCCAGGTCACGCACGACCACTACCACTATCCCAGTGGGAAATAAAAGATGCAGGAGTTTGAGTGATGAGTTATAGATCCTCCAGTTAAAGTATATGAGACAATGTGTGTGTAAAATACAGCAGATAACACACACTGCTCAAAATGTAAAAGGTAAATCACAAGGACAAAGATTTAGAGTTTAGAAATGGATCTAGTGATTACAGTGAAGCTATGGACTCCTTTGGATTGATCAGAATTGGTTCTGAGTCCTCTTCTCGTTTGTGTCTAGAAAACAGAGTGTCGTCTGCTTCCTTGACTTCCAGGTGTAGAGACAGAGGAGATAATAGTTGATGAAGTTCTTGTGTTATGTTCTCTTTCTCAGCTCTTCACTGGTATGCAGTAATGAATGAGTTCTTCATGTAAGTTCAGTTGTCTCTTTGCATTCACAATTGGTTGTTCTTCCAGCACACCTCGTGGTATATATGTCTCTATGTATTCATCTATTCATCCCCTTCTCTTTAGCAGTAGCACATCCTTCCTTTATTTAAAGCACGAGCTCTGGAAAAAGATGATTTACTTTTTGCAGGTACGAGGTATGGTTCCCTGAAATCCAAAAGCACACATTAAATAAATGTCAGTGTATTAAAATATACCTGATATTACCATTGGTTAGATTAAATAATGATAAAGAAATTAAAGCAGCATCGGGTTCTGTTTCGGGAACGGTGGCTTTGGATATCGATAGGTAGATGTCACAGTAGGCCTGAGTAATGGTAGCTTCTTGTATAATGGTAGACTTGAGTAATGGTAGCCTTTCTATCAGTAACCTTTTTAAATCAGTAGTCTTAGTATATCGGTGACCTTCGAGTATCGGTAGGCTTTGATGTAATAGTAACCTTTTTATATCGGTAGCGATAGCTCTATCTTGTATCGGTAGATCTATATCGGTAAGTCTGTCTTGTATCGGTAGGCGTAGGTCTGTCTGGTATCGGTAGCTGTAGGTCTGTCTTGTATCGGTAGCTATAGGTCTGTCTTGTATCAGTAGCTGTAGGTCTGTCTTGTATCGGTAGCTATAGGTCTGTCTTGTATTGGTAGCTGTAGGTCTGTCTTGTATCAGTAGCTGTAGGTATGTCTTGTATCGGTAGCTGTAGGTCTGTCTTGTATCGGTAGCTGTAGGTCTATCTTGTATCGGTAGATGTAGGTATGTCTTGTATCGGTAGAATTCCTTTGATATCAGTAGCTTCAACATATCGGTGGACTTGTGTATATCGGTAGCTCTATTCTGTAACGGTAGCTATTATCTATAACGGTGGACTTTAATGTAACGGTGACTAGTCTGTATCGGTAGCTCTCACATAACGGTAGACTTAACTCTATCGGTAGCTCTATTCTGTTTAAGCATTCTATTGGAAAAATAGGTTAAGTCAGAGTGTACAAACATCCAGTAACTGAAAGAATAATATTTAAACATAGAACAATAGAACAATACTTAAAGCAACTAAATATCTAGATTCCTAAATAAGTATTTAACCATTTATCAACTAGGGATTAACAAAATAAAAATAATCATAATTGGGATTATCAAAATATAATAAAGCAACTAGATTCCCAGAGGGTTCAATAGTTCTAAATAAACCCATTAAAAGAAATTAAAGTAATGGTTTTGTGATATTTTGGACTTATTTCTTCACATTAACCTCTTCAAACCCATTTTCACCTATATCGCGGTGAAAAACTTTTACCATGGTAACTCATTTTTATAAACAAATATAAAATTTTACTCATTACTGAATTTGAATATGATTATTACAAATATGAGAATAATTTTACAATATGAAATCTCTAAAGGTGGTAAAAATCAATTTTTATATAAATGAAAAAACACAATGAATTTTTTAGAAAAATGTATTTGTCTGAAAAAGAATGAATCGACACCAAAATAATGTATATAAATGACTATAATTAAAATTATTATTTTATAATTAAATATTTTTATTTTAATTTTAAACCAATATAAAACCTAATGTTACCAATTTGTTACTTAATTAATGAAATGGGAAAAAGTATCCTTTATTAGAATAAAAATTTATTTATATTCGAAAATTTCATGAATAGGTTTATAAATTTAATATAAAACATTTAAATGGTTTATTTAAGTCATCTTGTAGATATGTTTTCAAAAAATGGATTTCATACAATTTCAATACTTTCATGATGAAGTCATAAAAGTGATAGTTTTTGTAAAAACATTATTTTTTCACTATTTACCCAAAAAACAACCATTTTAGAAAAATTTAAATAGTTATCCTAAGATAACATTAACATGATGGATTTTAAAATTAAATTATTTTTACCAAATTAAAATTCTAAAATATATAAATTTATTCATTAAATGAAAATAGAAAATATAAATAAAATATTCTATTATAAAAAGGTCCTTTTAACCTTTATGTATTGTTGATCTTATTTCATATAAATTAAAAATTAAATAAGTGTTAATATATCATTAAATAAATTTAAATAACATATATAATCATAATAATATTTTAAATGTGATTTGGAAGGGCCGTAGGGCGTCTTTATTTCCCTATGTGTCTAATAAAAAAAAATTTATAAAAATTCAAACTATGATACACAATTAATTAAAATGTAGTGTTAGGAAAGTTCGAGGTAGAACTCATAGAGATGTTAAATTCGTTTATTTATTACTAAAAAATATTTGATTACTTTTAATTGATGAAATAGGGGGAAAATATGGTTTTGATTGATTTTAGGAAAAAAGACTAAATCAAAGAAGAGTGATTGGTTGGGAATTAGATTTTAAAGTTGTGACAATGTTTTGTAGTGTCAGGATTTAGGTGAAATAGGATTTTATAAAATAAATTTATAATTCCATTTTTGTGTGTTGGATTCAGGATAATGGAGATCCAATGGTCATGGTATCCGCTCTTTTAAGTGACAATCCAATATTTCACTACACACCAGAAATTTAGGGTTATTCAAAATCAAGTTTTTCTTGATACCATTTTTAAATCTAGTCACCCTTAATATGAAAATGGTCATGCCTTAATTCAGGGTAAATAGTTTCAAATATTATAATGATTCTTTCAAATTCAAATACTAATGGTCATGGTAAAATTATAAGAAATATATGGGATTTTGATTCATTAAATTGCAATAATTCAAAATAGATAAATAATGAAAAATGGATTAATCTAGAGACACTTCCTTGGTTCAGCTATATACACCATGAACAAGATGGTATTAACCACTCACCCAAGTAGTAAGAAAATAGTAGGTGGGGAATAATGAAAAAATAATAATAATGGTGATAGAGATGAAACTAGGGATGGCCCATCACAACGCAACTTCTCACTCCAAGATTTAGTCTCCAGGACATTCCAAATAGATGCAGGATGTCCTTTAATTTGAAGAATCTAGATGGGCTTGATTAGAAATAAATTTCATTAAGTATTGTCTAAAATTTTTTATAGGATGGTTCTATGTCCTAAAAAAATAAAATATTCAAGATACGTTAAATATGGATGGTTTTGGTCTGTTATGAACTTTACACACCGTGTAGTGAGTACATTGTGTGTAAATATTTCACAACATGTATCAAATTCTTATCCTGTATGGTTTTTGGGTATACATCACAAGTGTCATGACATTAAACCTAAGTGTCATTCCATGACACATGTCAGCTTCACTTATGTATGCTTTCCTCTACTTTATGACATATAGTAATTTCACAACTTGCACCTGTACACATGTCATGTAAAGTCAGTTATCTACTCTGAAAGCCTCATTTTACTTGGCCTTTAGTTTCATTCCCCATAATTGTTCCATGATCATTATACATTTTGTAAAAATTATTTTTATTTAATTATTTTTCATTTTATATTCCTTTACTCATATTTCATAATTTGTTACATCCGAAAAAATATGTGAAAATATCAAGGATATATGCATGAATTAACAATTAAATTGTCAAAATCACTGAATTATAAAATAAAAAACGTATTAAATAAGTCAAATTAACATGATCAATTTATTAGGATTAAATATAAAACATATAAAAAATAGTTCTTCAATTTTTTTAACATTTAATCGAATTATTAATTATCCTCTAAAATAACAAATTTTAATTTATTAATATATATTTTTTTACTATAGGTTTTATTATTCTTAAAATTTTATCAATAATTTTCTTCTAATATGTTTTAGGTTATTTTAGTTATGTGTTATATATGAACCAAGATATTCAATAATATTTATTTAATTAAAAGCATATATACCAAAATCTTGGTTTGTTAAAACTCTCTCATGATGGAATACTTTATTTTAGGAGTCATTTTATGGTCTATATTTTTATTAATCAAGTAGTAATGAATGAAAATATCAACAAAATGTGTGAAAATAGTAGTTATTTTCTTTGTAAAGAACAATGTCTAACCAAAGCTGTCTCTATTGATGAGCCAAGATTTTTATCACTAACTATTTTGATCGTATTATTTAATTTTTGATATATTTTATCTTATAAAAGTAAGGTAAAATATGGGTTTGAAAAATTATTAAACTTAAAAAAAATCACATAGATTTAAAAAAATGAATTTGTAAAAAAAACTCGATGGTCCCAGGAGAATTATCCTGAGTGGTCCTTCATTGCCTCAAATCTAGTTTCATACCCACTCAGTGATCACAATCCATCATATGTGTTGTAATTCTATTCCAAAATAGATGTGAATTTATAGTGTACTAAGTAACCACCAATTACACATCACATCCACCTTATCCTAGGTTATAAATCTTGAGGGATCCTCAATTGAGGGTATCCTTTAACCTACCATACCAAAATTCAATCATACCCATTCATCACTTAATCTTAAAGGCTATATATTATTCCCTAATGTTCAAGTGAAGGGAGGAATAATAGTGTAGAATAAGAATTTAAACATAAGACAACCATAATGATAATAGACTATTACCCTTCCCCACTACTTATTATCCTTAGAGTAACCCAAAATAGATAATAAACATTTTAATATGAATGAGTAATTACATATGTTTATTTCTGGATTCCTATCATGGGAGATCTACTAAGTCAATTCTTCACCACCATGAAGATTAGGGATTACATTGAGAATTTATAATTAAATAATATATAAAATAGATAGAAATAGAGAAAATTTTTATTAAAAATGGAAAATGAAATTATAGGTTAGAAATGAATAGTAGAAAAACTAAAATATAATATCAACCTAGCTAAATTGATTGGGTTTTTATATAACAATTATTGGCCCAAAAAAGTATTCAAGGCAATATCTCTTATATCCCAAAAATATAGGGAAAATGATTTTAAATAATAGAAATTAATTCTAGTAGGAATAAATATGCTTCTATTGCTGCATGAGGAAAGATTCATTTCATGCATTTCTAGATCAATTAGAAGTATCCATGTGGGTAACGAGTTTATATCTTTTTACTTATCTTCAAATTCCTTTAAATCTTCCCATGATATTTGATTTTTTATTCTTATTCAATTCTATCATGAATTTAATAAATATGGTCACTTATGATACAAAAATATCTCAAATGGATGAAAGTATATAGATGGATTCTGTGGTGAAATAGTTTTCTTCATGGTGTGAGACTCGCACATCTTCTCTCAATAAAACATGAAATATGGTATGGTGTATGATGCAATTTTATGAGTTTACCTATCTATACACACTTTATCTATCTCTTTGTGAATATAGTCTCTACGATGTGATCTTCTATAAGATACTTTATATGTGTTTTTATTGAGAATATGTAATGATATGGATTCATTTTTTATAGCATGGGTCTTTGATTCTTAAAATTTATAAAAGGACATAACATCATGTATGTAGAGATGAAACTCATTCATTGTGTTCTTATACTTCATGGAAATATAAATGACTTCTGTATATGAACATTGACTAAATTTTTACTATGTCCACACCACTTATGTATTCTTATCTAGAAATAGGTTACCTTCATGTATTGTAATTTCACTATTTTGGTAAATTACTTGATTCTTACATATCATGTGGGACATAGTTTTTTTACTTTTACATATCGATCATCATTACTTTTAAATGTCACTTCATCATAGTTTAAAATATGTCAACTAGAAAATAATGGATTTTTTTTGTGTCACTACATCTATTGGATTAATATTACATACTAGGTATGAGACCATTACATATAACTAGTTCACTCTTACACATCCTCATACATAACAAAATTTGTTATAGATATCTACAAAAGTAGTTTTACCTATACATCATGTTCTACCAAATTATTAATTATATTATTATGATGACCCTTATATATTCCTCTGCTGGCCCATACATAATGGAGAATTACATTAATTGAAAAATTAATAAAAAAATATTTCATGTGTGGATTTCAAATTATTTCTAAAAAATTAATAAAAAAAATTAAAAATAACGGTTTAATCAATTTTCATAATAAAGTCCAAAATACCCCTATAAACATAAAATGATTCATTTTCCCTTAAAATGATAAAATATAGGGAATTGAAGTATTTAATTAGAAAATAAGGAAAATAAATATATAAGCTTCTTCAATGAAGGATTTCCATCAATATGAATATATAGTTAAACTAGGAAGTACCAAAATATATTATTATATGAAACATAAATACTCATGGTTTGGTATAATAATTAATATCAAATATTTTGTGTGGTAGTGGTTCAAATTCAAGTGAGTGAAGAAAGAACATGAAATTCCCTCTAGCATGATTCGACCTTTGGATATTCCAACATGGAAGTGGGATGCTACATCCACGGACATCAAAATTTGATTACATTATACTCCTCATGGAAAAAATGGTATCTTGTTAATTTTTGATCATATAATTAAATTATCTGATTTCCTTTTAATCAAGGACATCATTAAATTTGATTAAATTTGAAATATGTATGTGCATATGATAGTGAGATTGCACAAGGTTCATTTAATAATTACTTTTACCTAAGATCTGCAATTTACCCATGGATTCTGGTTTGGACATCAAGAGGCCATATGATCATGAGTGAATAATATAATTAAATACCATCCATAAATGTATGGGAAAATAGAGAGTTATATTCAAATTTTAGATGATAAACTCCATGCATGTGTATTATATTTTAAGGGATCATGGGATGATAATTTATTATTGTTTAAAATTTCATATAAAAATAGATAAAAATCATTGATAATAATGGATCCTTTTGAATTCATATATGGATAACCTCTATAGTATCAAATTTCTTGGACTGGGGATATAGAAACTTCACTAGTGGGATAAATCATAGTGATGAGGATGATAAATACGAATTATTTTATTCAAATGTGACTAGTGGTAGCTCAAAATGTAAAAATATTGCATACAATCCTCATAATAGGCCACTATAATATTTTATTGATGATCACATATTTTTTAATGTATCACCTTGATTAGGGTACCAACAACTTGGAAGACATGGGAAGTTGATTCCAAGTTATGTACTAAATTTTAAATTTTTTAAAAGGATTGAAAAGGTTCCATACTGATTAACATTAATTCATTAGAGGGGATCAATTCATAATATATTTCATAGATCCTAGTTAGGTAAATACCACCCTGATCCCTATTAAATTATGAGTTTTAAATAACTAGAATTATAACTGTATTCTTTAATGGTTGAATATTAGTTTTAATCTTGAATTTATTGAATAATGTGCTGTAGGGTAAATCAATTCCTATAGTTCTCATTTTGGGGAAACTAAAGATTGACTCTCATGAGACATGGGAGTGGGAATAAAAAAATTAAGAACCAATTATCACACCTCTTCACAAACCTATATTAGCATCTATACCCTTTGGGGGTCTATATTGATATAATGGGGAGAATTATGGAATGAATGATGTAATTTTTTTGGAAACTATTTCATTATTAATTATTTATCTTTTATTTTTTAATTTTGATTAAAAAATTTAAAATTTAATGAATTTTTCTAGACTAAAAGATTAGGGTGATTTATTTCCCAAATTTTTCATATGGAATATATAGCTCCACCCCTTCAAATATAGAATCTTACACAATCTCTCTGCATAGTCTTCATAGCCATGAATATAGCTCCTGTATTTCATTAAAAATTGAATTATTTGTTTCGTTAAAATCTGAATCTAAGTGTAAGAAACAATAATTTTCCCCATTCCTTATATAAATTCAGAATAAATCTTCCATACACTAACTCTTTTATATCCCAATCCTCTTGGATTTATCTTTAGTGTTTCATTATAAAACTCCTTGGATTCAATAAAGTAGCTCTAATATCATTTGTTATTTAGATTAATATATTTAATTCCACTAATTATCCATATTATATCCATAAAGACTTAGGTATTTGGCTTTCATAAAATTAGATTCAGTGTTTTATATCTTCCTGTTATCTCTAAATAGTTCTATCTATCCCTTCCATTAAAAAAACACCACCATCTAATTGAATTGTCATTTGATGTTAAGTTGTTCTATGTTAATCCTTTTATTCCATGAACTAAGTGTGTTATTTCTTATTTTAAATTACATTATAAATTTATAAATAATATATTCTATAAGCTAAAATAATATATTGTATATATTTGATGTTTCTCAAATATTGTTGGAAATTTACTTGTGAAGGGACTTTTTAGAATGTGTAAAATCTATTTTTGATAATTGATTCCCCCAATGCATTTGTAGAAATTGTAAGTTTTTTATTTTAATGAATTTAATGGAGGTATAATTATAGGATGGTTTAATATTATTTATAAATTATTATTGGACTGGTTTTGAAAATAATTTTCATGTATTAAGTGGTTATTTTTAGATTGAGATTACTTATGACATGTTTCACCCCATTTACCTAATTATTATATTTTGTTTTAAATTTCATATATATGTATTGGTTACTATAATGGGTTATCTATAGTGTTAAATTTATTATTTTAATTATTAAACATAGTTAATTAAAATTTTATTAACTATAAAAAGTATCATTGGAAACCTTCAATACTAGGAGGTATTTTTTTGATAAATAGACTTCCATGTGAAATTTTACACTAGATATCCCAAAAAAAATTTATATTATTCATATTATATGATATAAATGTTTAGGCTCATGATCTATTTATTTTTATTAGGTATTTTAACTAGTTTATAAACACATTTACTAGTAAAACCACTATTAGTATAAGATTATTCACCAGATAATTTCCTATGTGTAGATGGATTGAGTTTTGATATGAGCACCCTTTATTAACATACCATATTCTCATAGGTATATTATTATTATTCTGGGATACTAACCCTACTATTAATTTTTCTATTAACATATATTTACATATATGTTTTTGTCACACTTCTGATTTTATTTTATAAAATAAAAAATGGTACTTAGTTATTTATGGTTTAAACTAGAATGAATCGGTCTATTTGATGATTTTTTTTCATATATCATGTTGTGTAATATTATTGATATTTTTTTTATCAAACCCTATATAAAAACTATGCATGTATATATATTTGTTTTATCTAATTTAGGTAAATGGAACAATAAAAAATAATATTAATGATACATGATAGATTTTTTTCTCATTAGAGGAGTTCATAAGTAATGGACGAACACTTGTCTTGGGAAGATGGATAACATGGAAACATTTTGGTTATTAAATTTTTTAATTGTAAATTTATCCTTATGTTCTTATACATATTAGTTTCCAATCATTTTATGCCCTCATTTTTTATTAAACATTGACTTCACATATTTATCAGTTATATGTTGACCATTTTTTATTATGATTCATGATAATTTATTTCATTATATTGACCGATGTTGGGTTCATATATTTTATTTTTAAAATGTTTGGATGTAATATTATTTCAAAATAGTTTATTTTGATTACAAAAATTCTCCATGTTATGAAATGGTCATTACAAGTTCATCGATTAGACCAATTCTTACTTTATAGTTTATCCATAAAATTCATTCCAAAATTGAGTAAGGATATTGTAAGGACACTAGTTACCAGCCAATAGAAATCATGGATTTTCTTTTTTCCTTTTAATAGAAAAACTAGGGAATCAATAAGGAATATCCCATGTTAGTTTTTTATATAATATATCATAGGAAATACAAATTTACTAATATACCTTCTAATAAGAGATTCTACTATAAGTGAACTTAAATTATTAGAGATATAATATTAATAAATGATTAAAATAGAGGTATAAAATGTGTATGATAATATTAATATCATCCATGATTTGAATGAAACATGTTTTTCCCATAATAAAGATAGAGTACCTTAGGGAAGAATAAAATATGAAAAAATGATCAGAAAAATCTTCTGTGAAGATAAACCAAAAAATAACTTCAAGAATGAACCCTCACTTAGTTTGATCATAAGAGTTTTTAATTTCTTATATAAAAATGGAATTACCTATAATAATTTTACAATTAAATTAAACTAATATTTCCTTCCCAAGAACACTTGTCTTAAAATATTCATTCCCTTCCAAAAAATGCTTTCCATTTGTTATCATCTTATGAATGTCGATGTAAATCCTATCATTTAAAATATTATACCGAGTTTTTAGGAAGAATTATATATTATAATTGTATAAATGTGTTATAAAATATAAGGGTTATTTTGTTTTGGATATAAGACAAAAGATATTTTTGAATTTTTTTTGATAAATGATCACATTTAAATAATTATTGCAATAAAATTACTAAAACTATTTTAATAATATCCTAAGTAAAAAATAGAATAAATCTTAAAATCCACCCCCTTGGATCACTATCAGCTTTTAGATTTTAAAAAACATTATAAACTTCTTACATAGATGGAATCTTCTGAATATATTTATTATTAAATTTATCAATAATAGTTTGAATTCTATTAAATAATTCCCCCAGTATTGTCATATTCACCTATATAAAATACTTATTCCTTTCCCCATGAAGTACTAAAGAGAAAAACATAACTACCCAATGACCCATAATACCCCTGAATTTAGTGAAAAATCCATTATGCCATTAAAGATTTATAAATCTAACTATTTTTCTCTCTCTTGAATATTAGTATGAAAACATGTGGAATTTGTTTCCCCTTCCATAAGACACATAACTCATGAATTCATCTTATGTGTATTTTTAATATATAAAAAATGATAATTTTTTATTGATCGATAATGAAGAAGTATATTATTCATTAAAATTTACATGAAGTCAATTTTTAAATATTGGACATCACTTTATAAATCTAAAATATTCATAGATAGTTAGAATTTAATTTTAGACCAATCTCCTATATTTTCCCCAATAATATTAAGATTATACTATAACAGTTCCAAATAAGGGTCACATATTTGCATTTATCAATCAACCTCAATGTTCTTATGATCATTTTTAAAGTATAAAACATATCATTTTAGAAAATTAAAACTAGTGTAAAAATATCCTAGATAACAAGAATAAGATTAAATAGATAGGAAACGAAATATTATATCTATATATGAAATCTATGTTTATAAAATATAATAATTCATTTGTTATTGATTGAGTTTTGACAGTCCATGAAAATAAACAATAAATTAAAATAACAAAAAGGTTAATACATATAGATCTTATAAGGATAAATTTGTGATTTTATACCAATTTAAGAGTACATAGATCAATTAGGACTAACAAGAGTGGGGAATCCATTTTTTAACATTATTTGAATATTTTAACATTTTTTTACCTTAATAAAAAAGAGTGTTTCCTTCTTCGTCAATGAATGTAAATAGATAATTTTTATCCTATAATGTCTATCAATTTATTATAATAATGAAAAAATAACCCAAATCATGATATAATATTTTTATAAGTTTCTTAACTAAATGTGATAAAGGATATTCCTTGGTGTGTAGTAGGAAATTTCTCAATCCACATGGTTTATTTAATTTTTTATAAAAAACAATATAAGTAAGATAATTTCATTAAATAAACATAAAAAATTGTCTCCCTTACTATATTTCTCCCTCCCATATAGTTACAACTTTAATAATAAAATTTAAAAATAAATAATATTATAAATTAATAATACCTTCTATTTTATCAATAATATTCATCTTTTTTGGATAAAGAAATAAATATCTTCTAAAGAGAATACTATTATAAAAAAATGTCCCTTAATACTTTCTCTCTATTTTATCATACACAGAGACACATAAATAGTATCATGTATATCTCCAATTCCGCATATTACTTCCTCAACATGAAATAGAAAAAAAAACAACATGTCATCTTTCTAATTATTTCTTATAGTTTTTACATTCCGACTTTTCCATGAAATAACAATTTTAAATTTTATTTTGAAAGAGAAAGAAGATTATGATTTTTTTTTGAAACCTTTTACTCCTTTTTCTAGGAATTTATCTTAATCCAAACAATATTTATAGAAAATAATCAAATTCTATTTTTAAGGATTTAAGTAAAATTATTTATAAAATTAGATATGGGAACCCTTGTTTAAATTCAGATATATTTCAATGAAAAATACATGAAAATATATCTAGATAAAACAACTTTAGAATTTAGTCACATTTAATTGAAATTGATAAAACATTCTTTTTGGGTAGACTATAAAAACCATGTTGTATAGGCTAACTCATGCATAGGGATTTCATTGGGTACTCTTAAGAAAATGGATACATTGACTAGAAATATCATGGGATGTCATTATGCAATGTAAATATTTTTATATCTATTAACATATACAAATTGATTCATCTAGAAAACAAGAATATAGTATATTTTGTATATTTTAAATTCACTAATATTTTATGATCACTATATGTGTTATAATTTCATGAGTATTACCTATAGTAGAGTTAAAAACGACTATATTTTCTATATTCCACTTAAGATATATATAGTTTATACTTAACTAATTTTTTTTCACATTCTATTTAGTAGTATTGTATCAAATATATTTCCCTGATTTTGAATTAAATATACTTTTACTAGGTTGATTCATGGCCTCATTTGACAACATTCAGTTTTATTATATATAAAAAACAACTTTTTTTATTTTCATGATGTTTATAATATACTTACAAAACCTTTTTACACATAAGTTTGGTGTAATTATCACACACTATGTTTGGAAGAATTTTGGGATATTGTACAAAACTCTATTTCTATAATACAAAATAATTACATTATTTTATTTCAACATCTATAAATATAATTCATCATGATATGTGTGTATAATTCATTTATACTTTAGACAAATTTCACTTATAATTTTTTTAGTCTTGTTTTAGTATTATAAAAATACATCATAGAATTTATTTATGAACATTATGGTTCCTTTTAATTCCGTTATTGAGAAAAAAATATAGAAATATAAATACATACCATTAGAAAATAAATAAAAATACATTTACTCACTAAAAAATGAATTCCATTAATAACTCTATTAATAGAGGTTATTAACACAACATAATTTGTAAGAGTCAGGTTTTTAAAAATGATTCATTACTAATTTGAACTAAACCTCATTCCACTGAAATGATTATTTTATTGAACAAACTAGTCATTGATATTTCTAAACTCTTATATGATCTCTTTATTATGGTGTTCATGATTCTAGATGTTTCATTTTGATTAATATTTCTTTAATTACGAAGCATTTATGGAATATCACTCAATAACCCAATACCCATAGGGTTAAGTGCATTTAAAATGATCACTTGAAGAACATGTTTTTTATAACATCCTTTATTCTCGGTATTTCTTATGGGGTTTTAGTAGGCTCCTTATATTTTGATGTGGGGATCTAAAATATATTTTTGTTAGTAGTGATAATTTTTTTTGGAATGCTAACTGTAATCAATTTTTGATTAACTATATTTATTCAATCATTTCTCCCCACATTATGGAATATCATTCTAAAACATGGAACCATTTAGACCTAAAATGTTTCGATAATATATCCCATGTAAATATGATCTTTTCTCAATGAGATTTCTATTTTTTCAAAAGATACTATTCATATAATTATTTATCATGTTACCATTATAAATAATTTATACGGAAATATCAATCATTATAATATTAGTACCCAAATTATTCATTGAAACTATTATAATTTCATTAACAATATCATTATCTTAATTATTAATATTTCCCATTGTTTTCTTCAAGAATATAAATTTTTCCCCTACCACTAACTCTTAAATTAGAAAAAAAAATTTATTAGCATTTTATTTCATTTAATAAAATTATTCCCCATAATTTGTTTTAAAAATGTTCCATATTGACTTTATGATGAATTTTAATTGTAATATTTCCTTTAATAAAGTATAATATCATTAAAATAATATTTTTTAAGAAGTTATCTTAACCATTATATTTATTTGTAAATTTTAATCATTGGATTAAAAATAACAACAAAGTGAGTTCTATTTATTAGATTTAGATTTTCATTAATATGTTTTAGATTTTAAATAACATTTTACATCATACAAACTTTTTATTATTTATGAACAGTTATTAAGTAATTTGAAAAATTATCATATAATTTTTACATGTTAATAAATTTAAAAGATGGTTTTCACTAGTCCAAACATTTTTTAATATTGATAATTATCAAATAATGATTTGAAATACCTTTATCTTGATAATTAACACACAATCCTTGCAATATTCCATGAAATTCTATTTTTTAATAACTCTTTAAAACTTATAATATGTCTTAGAATATGCCTCAATCTTATTAAAGAAGATACAAAAAATAATTTATGATTAAATTAAATTGAAATCCTATACCCATCACACATTAAACAAATTCCTTATGATTAAATGAATAATTAGTAACATAAAAATTCCTTGAATCCTTTAATTAAGCAATAAAATTACTTTCCTAAAATCAATCTCAAATACATTTCATATATAACGTTCTCATTACAATAATTAATTATTTTATTTTTTAATAAAATATAATGTATAGATCTATATAAAATATAATTATTAATTATTATATGTAAATGATGTTTGAATACATCTTAGATGCATCTCTATAATTGTAATATAAATTTTGTTTTCACAAATTAAACAATATATAACATTATAATACTCTTGAGAGTGGTTAGAAATAATACAAAATCCTGTAAATTGTTTCACTATCATTTTTTTAAATTTTATATTGATTTTGACCCCGATTAGATAATTTACTTGAGGTTTTAAAATATAATTATTCTCATATGAGTTTCAACCACATATATTATTCAATTCAATTACATTCAATTGAAAAATTTCATCACATGGATTTTTTATATCCTTTATTAATAACCATGTTTTAAAGACTTGTGTTGTTTTAGGTTTTTGGAATAGTGGAAATCTGAACATTTATGAATCTAGAGAAGGGGGTGTTTTAAAAATTTGGGATTTTGATTTAGTTTTTGAGGCTCGATATATCTCTCAAGGGTGATTTTATTCTCATTTAGATATTAAAATTAAAATATTAGTGGTTTTGGTAGAAATTAAACTAGTTGGTAAACTATATTAAAAAATAACTGTTATCACTAGGCACTCAGTGGGGGCTCACTTGGAACTCGGTGGTGTTAGGAGGAGCCAGTAATCCTAAGGGGGATACTAGATGGCTAGTGAACACCCACTGGGATGTTGGTAGACCACTTAGTACCCTATGGTGGTGAATAAATACCCACCGGGTCACTATTGTTTTAAATTTTATTTTAATAAAAATTTTATAAAAACAAAATAAACACCCCATTACAGTGATATTCTTGACTAATAATCCTACTCCCTAATCCTCTATCCATATAATTTATCATTTCTGTATCCAGATATTTTTTATCACACCTAATCGACGAGTTATCTACATCATTATACTCAACTAAGTGAGGATAAGGTAATCCTTGTGGTTTCTATCATTTTTTATTCTCTTCACATGTGTTCACATGTAAATCCCTAAATAAGGATTTTTTTTCTAATTTTTTAATTTTAAGTGAACTTGGATGAATCCATTTGAGATATTTTATGGGGAGACATTGATATAAATGAGGTAGGAGTTACCTTTATGTTATGTCATATATCCCACATTTTATAGGTAATGTTGTATACATTCATAGGGATTTTGGTTAGGGTGAATTGAATGAGAACCAAAATAGTATGAAGTAATGTGATAATATAGGTGATCCTATAACCAAAATGGGTATTACACATTAGGTATGATGATTTTAGGTTCACCCAATGACTATGTGTCTATGGGGTGGTAAAACTAATTGAATGAGATGGATGCATAAAGGGTTTTTGGGCTTGAGATAGAATATGAGAGGCCTAAGATGGGATATCATGAGATACTTAAATGGGTTATAGTGTGGAAAAGACATTTGGAATTGGTATGAAAATGGATACACTCTGTGCGTTGTTCAAAAAATAAAGAGAACATAATATAGGGACCTTAAATTCCCCATTAAAGATATGTTTTTGGATTTGGGTGTGGATATAATTATTAGAGGTCTTTAGAGGATTGTTGTATCCTTTTGAAGAGGTATTCTTAGATTAGTATAATAATTGACTTGAAAATTTTTTTAAAAAAAATAAAATTTTCATTATTTAGTATTTATAATGGTATTTGGGCATTTTAATCACCTTGGAATCATGGGTTTTGTGTTAGTGGAATAAACAATACCTCATGATTAGTACTTTGAAACTTTTTGAGATAAATGGTGTTTATGATGTGTTAACTGAATAGTTATTCTTATAAAAACTAATGTGGTATATTATTATGAATGTTATGGAATAAGGGCCTTGTGTTTTTAATGGGTTATATTTATTATGTTATATATGGTATCAGATGAACAATTCAATTAAATGAGTTAGAATTGGAAAGAACTTATAGTATATATTACTAGTAGAGTTCTTATTGTGGATTAGTTACTAATTGGGTTCTAGGGTTTGATTTTTTATGACCTATGTTTCATTCACTATCCTAGGTTGTTATTTTAAGTGTAATTTTGATGGGATGTTTTTATTTTAATAGTGGATTAAATTATATTGGAGGATAGTGAGTTAGGTCCTCTTTGAGGTCATCATATAGTAACCTAATTCACTTTTTGTGGGATGGTAAATAGTAATACCCTCCGCATGGTAATCTTCCAGAGTGTAAATACAAATATAGAAGATTATAAATAGTTTATTCCCTCAAAAAGTGATTATCTAGACATATTCTTTACTTTTATGTGTTGTAAGAGATCCATGTCCTCTATATGTTCATCATCTCGAGACAAAAACATCTATAAGGGATGACATTGACTGAGTTCATGTTGTTCTTATTGGACAAGTTTTAAGACCACATGATGACATAATATAAATAATTTTTACAACTGGTGTTTCCCCATGACATTAGTATAAGATAGTAAAATTGGGTGTTGTGGTGGATTCGTTAGTACATAATGATCAGATTTGGTTTCTGTCATCATGATTGTTAAGCTAATGTTTCTTTTTTTCTTACATACACATACATGATATATTTTACTATACATTAGGGGCCTCATTGGTGATTTATTTCCAAGATTTTATTCTCACTCCCTTCATATTTACATGGGTGGATGTGGAGTCCTTACGTCTAATATATAAGATATGGATCTATATTTTCTTTACAGGGGATTAGGATGATATATCTGGATGTGATTTTGAGATGAGAATGATGAAATGACCATGAGTTTATAATTGGGTCTCCTTATATGTTTTTATTTCTTTTATTTATATTTTTATATGATTATCCTAATGATTGATAATTCTTTCATATGTATAACTTTATTAATAGGATGAGTTTTTTTTCATAGAACACATTTATTATTTATTTACTATAATGGTTATATCTTAATAGTAAATCAATATGTATACTCTGATTATCAATTTATATCTATTTATTAGTAATTTATTATTTAATTATATGGTATTTATGATATATTTTCCCCAAAAGTGATCATATACCCTCATTATTATATGGTATCCATAGGCACATAGAGAGGTGTGCCTAATGTACATGATGCCTCAAATTAGGATAGAAAATCCCAATTGAGAAGTTATAAATGGAATAAGAGTGTTTTTTACTTATGTATTTTCATCTTGGGAAATTTTAGATAGAGATAAGACTAGTTGAATATTAGGACATACCCAGAACTTCTGCTTCATGAACACTTGTATAGTGGAAGTACAAGTTACTCAGGTTTTGGGATTGTGGTTTTTTCTTTTTTCTTTTTCTATTATAATTGAGTTAATGGATAAATTATTATGTTATGGGTCATGTTTTATTATTATACTCTTGTACTAGGGTGTAAAGAGTAATTCATTCGTGCATAATAATTAGAACGTAGGTTTATCAGATATGTTTATAATCGATTACGGTTTGAAAATAGATTTTGAAAAAGAAAGATTTTGATCAAAAAAAATTTATAAAAGGAGAAGGGATTTTAAGGATAATTTATAAATGAGTTTTAGTAAATTATAAATTCAAAAATAAACTATAATAACTAATAATGATGGGTTTTCATGTATGAATATTTTATTTTGAAAATGCAGTCACTACCACCATGTCATTTGATGAAACCCCCAGTTGGTCGATATATGGATGTGATGCCTTTGATATGAAATGATAATGAAATGTATACCTAATATATAGTTTAGTATTTCCATTGGAGGAATCAATTAGCAAGATATCATCAAGTTTGTTGAGTTAGAAATTGAGATGCATTATGTTTATTTGAGATGTAATATATGGATAATGCTAGCGAGATTATGGTTAAGGGGTATAATCATTGATATTCCTAGACTAATTGTATGGGTGAATATGCATGGTGTTTTATAAGTATGACTATTAGTATGATTTCTGGATTTATAGTAAGTTAGTGTTGGTGTTGTAAGGAGACGACTATTGGTAGATTTAAATTGATGGATTGTTTTTTATTATTTATATTTCCCTCTTCATTTGTATATTATACAAAAATGGATTGAGGATGAATGAAAAAATGTTTAGGTTCATTCGTCACATCTTATGGCTTATGGTTTCCCCCCCCCCCCCATTTCATCTCATGAAGAGTGCATGCATTTCCTTTTGGATGCGGTTCAACAAAACAACCAGTATTCAATCATTACGTGATGTTTCTTCAATGAAACGAATCGATACCATTTGTGAGGTTCATGATCAATAGTGTGGTCGAGGTACAATGATGTCGGTGGATGATCAAGGGTGGATCAAACAAATTTGTGCTTTCTGTACTTCCTAGTTTTGACACACAATGATAGATAGCCCGATGAATTTATTTCTAAGTAGATTGAGGATTTGAATCCCTACTAGTGATTATGGCATGGGTTTGTTGACACTAGATTTATGGTTTCCGGTAGGAATGATGAATCTGGTGATTCACAAGATGATTTAGAGGAATATCATCATGGATATAGAAAACCCTAATAAACAAGGCATGCATTTTAGAATTACATGTTGTGTGGGACCCCTTGCCGGCAACATTAGGGTTTCATCTAGAGTTAAATATCAAATGATGTGTGACATGGTCACACACCGTGTGACCCCTCCAGGATGGCTTGACATGTACTTAGGAAGGTACAAAAACATAGCCAGGTGTACACATGATTTTATATAGGCATGACTAGCGATATATAAACAAAGAAAAGGGACATGGGGAGGGTGTTGACAAACCTATAGTCATTGTGTGTTTCAATCACATGACGTGTATGTTTATGTTTACATGTCGGGTGAGGTAGCACCAAAAATAAAGATCTAAGTTGATCAAGACACATTGTGTACTCTACATACACATTGTGCACTACCTTAGAGATAACTTGAATCTCTTCATCTTTTCATTTCAAGCTAGTTTCAATTGATTGGTTTCCCATTTGTCCTTTAATTTGTGGTTATAGTTGTAATTATTTCCTTAGCTATGGATTATGATCCCCTCTAGAGTATGAATCCCAAATAGAGTTAATGGAATCCCTCCATGAGCCCAGAGTGAGATCCTCTATCATATTTAAAACAGAGGTGGGGATTACGGAATTTATGTGATGTCCTTCAGAAGGGAATTGATCCTCCATATAAATGGCTATATCATTAGGGTTTGCAGTATAATTGACATATGATCGCTTACATTGTGGGTTGATCCAGATTGGGTTCGTGGTGTCCCCAAGGAGTTCTAGGCGTGACCCCCTATCTGAGTATCAAGGTATTTAGAGACCGGTGATCCTTATTATGTGGGGCCTAGGTTGACCTCTTAAATGACTATCTCCAGTGATGACATGGCTCCTGGAGTGGATTTTCCAATAATGAGAAGTGATTCAAGAAGAATATTTTGGCTAGCAGTTGGTTGTGACAGATTAGTGGCATGCAATCCTTCCTAAGGATATCAAGGTGTTTTCTATTATACATTTATTGTTATATATTTGTATTGGGATGACTATAATTTATGATATGTGTTTACTTCTGGGGTTTCCAACTAGTTATTGTTGTACTCACCTCTTTAAGTGATCTTCCCGCACATCATGCATTGGTTGTATTTGGAATCTTTTTCACTTTTTGTACTTTACTATCATACATTGGTTATGATATTTTAGATATAAACATGCATTGGAGTTTTTTTACATTTAAAGATTGTCTGGGATTAGATATGTGTTAGTATTTATAGGTACATTAGGATATTTCTTCCCATTTGTAAGATATTCCAACTTGGAACTAGCCTCCATCCCCTAGCCTATTAGAGACGGTGTTGGGGTTGTAATGGGTCAAACTCGAGTGGGTCAGGTTGTAATAGAGTGGTATCAGAGAATTAATTTTTATCTTAGTAATGGATTCTATTGGATTGGTTTTGGGAAATAGTTATTAGTGTTTTGAGTTTGTATTTGAGGCTAGGGACTTCAGTATTGGTGCAACGGGCGACGTATCCATACACCAGGACTTTGATCACATTCCTTTCGACTCGATACATATAGAAATTTGTTGCAGGGAAAAATATTGGTACATAAAACATATAGAAATGTGTTGTGGTTTCGATGACCCTGTTGAGTCAAGTACCCATATATACTCTTTAACAATGAAACATCTTTTTTTATTAAAGGATGATTCCGTGAAGTCATTCATCTATTCTTCCACTTCATGATATAGAGGATGTCTCACTGAGTGACAAGGAATCAGTGCAGGGGACTATACATGTAATAGATCATCTGGGTTGTTTACCATATATACCACAACCTGTTGATAAACATATCACACTAGAAGTGAAACTTGAGGATGCAAAAAGGTTGAGTGTGCTACATGAGTTCCAGAGGTAGTGACCTCCTAGGTTTCCGGGAAAGTCATACCTCTAGGTGGCTGAGGACTGGCTAGAGGTAGTCTCACCCTTTCCTCCTTGTGAGGATGCTTGCAGATTAAATGGTGGTCCTTATAGTGATTCTTCTTCATAGATCTATTGGACGATGGTGGAGTTCATTTACTCAATCACATGATAATAAAACTCTGTCATGGACGGACATTGAGCATCTCTTCAAGGAAGAGTTCTATCTAGACAATTTGTGACCAGTGACCATACAAGAGCTTTTTCATCTACAATTGGATAGTTTGACTATATTGGAGTACTCAATGTGGTTTAAAAATCACCCAGGTTACTCCATGGATATGGTTTAGTGTCCTTTATTTAGAGTGAAAGCATTTGAGTAGGGTTAACACTGGGAAATCATGGTTTTAGTGGCATCCCTTTACATTCTGACATATGCTAGGGTTCTTAAGCTCGGCTTGGTGGTGGAGAGATTCTAGGAATAACATGCACCAATAGTGGGTGATAGTTTCAATAATCGAGGAGACTAGACATTGATATCAGGTAGTAGGTGGAAGTCATAGGGATCCAAGCGTGTCAGATGCTTTGGGAGGTGATCCCAGGACACAGGGTCAGTAGTAAAGGGCACTCAGGATGGCTTGAATCAACTGAGGGATAAGTGGTGTTTTCCTACAAAAATCAAGGAAATATGGATTGAGATTATCTAACCCATTATATTCTTGATCGAGAGATTATTGAGGTACCATCATGGAAGATTCAGTGTTATGAGAAGATTGGTCAACAGGATGGAGGATGAGGCAGAGGGGATGATAGAGTAGTAAGAGGTGGTCAATGGTTTGACCTATTATCACCACCACCCCCAAGTGGTCCACACTAGGTTCAAAGAGATGGTGGTCTGGGAAGTGTCTAGATAAAGGCTATGAAGGCATATGATACCTAGGCTTTATGGATGATATGAGGTACAATCTATGTATTTTATAATTTAGATTCAGTATTTATAGACACAGGTGAAATTCATTCCTTCCTTTCTACTTCTATGGTTCAAGACATAGATTTTAAAGTTGAGACATTGGCTCAAACCATATGGTTGGAGACTCTGATAGGTGGTGACTTAATGTTTTTCAATTGTGCCGATAGTGCGATATGATGCTTGGAGGTGAGAGTTTTGTATGGGACCTCTTTTTAACAGTAATGAGGCCTTATGACATCATCTTAGGTATGAAATATCTATCCATAATTCATGACCAGATCGATTGTTTTATGCAGAGGTTGCGATGTTTCCACACTAATGAGTTGAATTTTTCTTTTGTATGTGAAAAGGAAAATTTGGTAGAGAAATAAGGGATAGAACATAGGGTAGTAAAGCTGATTACTTACCAGTTGGTGAGAATGAGTCTTGGAGAAGTGGATGCTATGGCTACAAGTTTCTTATGGTGTCAACATAGTATGAGGAAGTCTTTCTCGAGGATGTTCCAATATTTCCTCCACACGAAGCACTAGAATTATGCATTAAATTACACTTATAGACAACTCTGATATTTGTATCAGCAAATTGAATGGATCCCATAGAGATTCATGAGTAAAGGGTGTAGCTGGAGGACTGGAAGGAGAAGGGATTTTTGAGACCCAATGTTTTCTCTAGTAATCCCCAGTTTTGATCCATATGAATGCATATGGGAGCTTGAGGTTATATATGGATCATCAATGCTTGAATCAGGTGACCATGAAGAATACGTATCCATTACTGAGGATCAATGAACTCTTTGATCAGTTGAGAGGGGTGTGATGGTTCTTAATGATTGACCTCAGATTAGGCTATCACCAGCTATGAGTACGAGATAAAGAAATATTGAATATGAAATTTAGTTGTCTATATGGTCACTATGAGTAATTGGTGATTTTTTATTATGATAAACTCCCCAGAACTATTCATGGGACTCGTGAACCAGATATTTCAACCTTTCATAGACCGATTCATTGTGGTCTTTATCGATGAAATCCTAGTGTACTCAATATCTGAGGATGAGCACATGAGACATTTGTGGATGGTCTTAGACACACTCCTGGAGAATGAGATTTATTGGAATCCCTAGAAGTGTTAGTTTTGTATTCTAGAGGTCCACTTCCTAGGACACGTTATCTTAGAGTCAGGAGTAGTAGTGGAACCAGAAAAGGTTGAGGTAGTGCATTCTTGGGATCCACCAAAGAGTGTTACGGAGGTTCATAGTTTCCTTGGGTTAGTAGGGTATTATTAGAGGTTTGTAACCAGTTTCCCTAGAGTGGAAGAACCCTTGAAATATTTCACCTATAAGGAGAAAACTTTTATGTGTATGGAAATATACCAGCATTTCTATCAGGAGTTGATACATAGGTTGACGAGAAATCCCATATTGAGATTGATAGAGGATTGTTTTGAGTACGAAGTGTTATATGATGCATCTAGGACTAGATTTGGTTATGTTCTGATGCATAGGTAGTTGATTATTTCCTATGGTTCATGTCAGTTGAGACGAATTGATCAAAACTACATTACCCATGATCTTGATCTAGTAGTGGTAGTCTTAGCACTGAATATGTCATGACACTACTTGATTAGAGTGGGGTTAATCATCGACTTAGACAACAACAGTATCAAGTAAATGTTCTAAAATAAGGTTCTTAACTTGATACAAAGGCGAGAGATATAGTTACTCCATGACTAAAAATTCGAGATTGTATATTCTCTTGGGAATGAGAATGTGGTGAAAGATGCTCTTAGGAGGAGATCTTATTCTCAAATATTGGATGCGACATTAGGGAAGTTAGCATTGTTGTTGTTTTCATTATTTGACAAGTATAGTTCTTAATATATTATTTTTATTGTTATTTCTCCACCACTTTTACAACATTCTCATATTGATCAGTATTGAGATACTAGCTATGAGACCTTACATACTCAGATATGCACAATACATGCTCCTCATGGATATTGTAAAGGTGGGGATCATGCTATCCTTTTCAGAATATGGATGATGGTACCTTTTATGTTGTAGGATGAGGTGATGTAGGTGTTTCATATCTCCCCATTGGTGGAATATCTAGGTGTGGTAAAGATGTACCAGGACCTCTGATGTTAGTTTTGGTGGCTTGGTATGAAGTAATGTGCAATAGTTTTTGTCTATTGATGCCTCACTTCTTAGTATGTAATGGCCACACACTATGTTCTAGTAGGTTTATCTTGATTCCTTGGATTTATAGAGTTGATGTGGGATGGGATATCAAGGTACTTCATGATAGGGTTTCCACATATGTCTAGGGGACATGATTACATCTGTGTGATTGTAGACTAACTCACCATGTTGGCCAACTTTCTAGCTATTCTAGAGAAGAGTCCAATTGAGTGATTAGGAGACCTCTATCCAAAATAGATATTCTGAATCCATATAGTTACCTTGATGATCATTTTTGACTTTGACACTTTCTTCACATCATGATTATGGAGGGGATTGAAGGAGGCCTTCAGGATTCAGTTACACATGATCATAATATATCACCCCTAGACTGACGACCAGACATAGAGGACCATTTCAGTCATGGAGGACATGATAAGAGATTTAATGTTGGAATTTAGCCATATTTGGTAGGATTTTACGATTTTAGTGGAGTTCTCATACAACAACAACTTCCATTCCACAATTGGTATGGCACCATTCAAAGATTTTCATGGGGGACCCTGCAGGTCACCACTTTTTTGGACTGATCCAGGTGAGTCAGCAGCCATGGGCCCAAAGTTAGTGAGAGCTACTACAAACACGGTACTATTCATCTAGTATTGGATGAGGATATAAAATTTCCATTATAATTATTATGTGGATCAATAAATGAGACCTATTTAGTTTAAGGAGGGATACCATGTGTTCTTGAGGGTCTCAACTCGATGTGGATTATGGGAATTTTATGAGGTAGCAAGTTATCTTAAATATTCACGGGAAGTTTCCACATGTTAAATAGAGGTGGTGAGTTGGAATACCACTTAGATCTACAACCAAAATTTTTCCAGGTACATGGTGTCTTCCACATTGCATAGCTGAGAAGGTACATGCATGACCCATCACATGTTATCAAGTGGGGAAATCTAGACATCAATGATTGATCTACCATTGTAGAGTACCTATTGTATATAAAGGATCAAAAGGAGGGGATCATTCATGGGTCTTAAATTAACCTAGTTCATGTTAGGTAGAAGAATGAGATTCTTTAGGAGTGCACCTATGAGTGGGAGACCCAGATGCGAGCCCAATACCCTCATCTTTTAGAGTTACATTTTCTATTTCTGGGATTTTAACAACTAAGGTGGGGGAATGTAATGAATAAAATTTTCCATGTAATTTTTTTGGATATTATATGGATTATTTTCAAGATAAGACGTTGAGACAACGTGTGATTTTGAGGTTCAGTATGCCCAGAAAAAATGTTTGAAATATATTAAATAACAAGCACACACAGTTTTCCTAAAAAAGTGGAATAACTATATAATGAGGGATCAAATAAAAAATATGTGGGCATCATTGAGTTTATAAGGAGAGTTTTACCCTAGGAGTGACACAATATTTCTCGATGTGAGTAACGAACCGACCCAGGTTACCCTCTATAATGGAACCCGACCCAATCTTCCACATCCCTTAAGGGCATTCTCAATCCCCATGGGCTGGAGACAAGCACCCGAGCATCGAGAAACAGACCATAGGGAACTATTCCAACCAACCAATAAAAACACTTGGCATATATACACACAAAGAAAACAAAGAGACAAAATAAGTATAATAAATATATCCTATAACCATAAGAGGAAAAAAGGAACAAAAAAAATGTAAAAGTAGCTGAAAATCTAAAATACATGTCAATATATAGAGGACCAAAATTAAATAACTACTCTATATGATGGCATGGATTATATACCACCATCTCACCACTAGCTACCCAACCCAACTAACATGAAATCTCACTGCCTCACTATGGTACCCTTCCTTTCCCTATAATGGAATACATACAAAGGTCTATGCACCAATGAATATGTGTGTGTGGTGCGAGATAACATGATCAATAGGACCCCACCCAGGTGTTCTATAACAAGTCTCTTTATAAAAATTCATCTGTGAACATTTTAAATAAAACATGGCATGATCAGAAGTAATGAAGTTTTATATAAAACATGGTAAAAATTCTAAATTTTCATAGTTCTAAAACAAATGGAGGTATATCAATTTAAAATAACATCTTACATATCATTTTTCACAAGCATAAACATGCATATTAATGATAAAAAACAAAGCCAATAAAACAAAATATAATCACAGGTATCAAAACCAAGGTTCACTATAGGTCAGACTACCAGACTACTCATTCCACAATCAATCATGTTCACAAACATGTTCCAAGAATATAATACAAGAAAGATAAGGGATACCTCATGTGTAACCACCAAACAAATTCAAAATCACTCCCCTAGAACAACAGTCCTAGGAAACATAATAAATCCCTATGAGAAATCCTCCTGATAATCACAAACAAATGGATGATGGCCTCAAGATAAAACTTCTACCTAAGAAACCAAGTTAACCCATGAGATCATTTTTACAATTCAATCCAATGATTTGTAAACCATTTCAAAACCATTTCACAAAAACATTTCAATGATTTAAAAATACCCCCTCTTCTTTCCATTTATCAACAAATCAAGAAAACCTATTTTTCATTGAAAACAATTTTCAACATAGAAAAATCAATCATAAAAATTCCCTTTATAAATTAGTTTATAAAGTATAATCAACAAGTTTCATCAATATTGGTTATATACAGAACCACCTACCTCAATACTCAGGTCACACATGCCTGAAATGAGATACACCAACAATGAAATCCCAATGATGACAATGAAGGCCCTAGAATCAAATACTCATCACAAGACTGATCCAATTTATAAATCAAGGGGTATGAGGAAAGGTAGAAACCCACATACCTCATGAACGAATTCTTGTCGCACCATGAAAAAAACATGGCCTCTAGAATGAGATCACACAACAGATGTAGAATAAGAAATGAAAAACACCAACTTAGACCAATTAATACGATAACAAAATCCATTGGCTCTTCCACAATCAAAGGAAATGAAGAAGAGAAAATATCACTCACCTAGAGAGACACATCGCGATTGCAATGCAGATCAAATACCAATAAGATCATTATATGATGTGATAAGTCTCCCAAACCTACCTTGGAATTTCCTTGTGTTGAGAGAAAGGGAGTCTGTAGAAAGAAAAAAAATAGTCATACTACTATTTTAATAACTGTATGTGGGACATTATATGATGTGAAAACCAATTACAGATCATGTAACTACCAAGTTCCATCATACACTGGAAAACCCATCACCTTGGACTAAAAACCTAACCTTTTATTAAATCATGACATGTAAGGTCTCTTTACATCATGTAACCTCACACAATGTGAATTATTTTATGACCATCATCCAAAACTCTTACACGTCATGTAACCCAATTACATGGTGTGAAATCCTCCAGCAACCTATAGAAAAATCTAGTTAAAGATAAGAGTCTAATAAAGCTATGACTCCACCATTATAGGTATCTTCCAAATATCTTCCTAGTAATATAATGAAAAAAAAAGGTAAAACCACAACGTGGTTATGGAAATACTAGAAAAATTGTTAATAGGATGTTACAAATTCCTTACCATAAGGAATTTCTGTCACTGGAAATTCATGTGGAAGATGAAATCCCTAGAAAAAGATAAGGCCACTTATCCCTCACTAGTGGACACATTCCCAAGTCTCATAAGAATCCAATCCATGTTTCCACAACACTCTGACCAAAAGAATCGACTTCCCATGCAAGACTTTCACTTGAGAGTCAATGATCTCAACTGGTTTTTCCAAAATAGAGACATCTGGCTCCAACTCAATTTCATCCCAATTTAGAATATAACAGGGATCAGAATGGTAATTCATGAGATGAGATATGTGGAAAAAATCATAAATAAAAATAAACTAAACCAGAAATTATAACAGACAATAGATATTTCCAAGTCGATCAGTGACCTGAAATGTCCCAATATATCTCAGAGCCAACATTCCCTATTTTTCAAACTGTTGATCATCCAACCAAGGATAAACATTCCCAAAAACCTAATCACCAAAAAAAATATCTAGAGTTCGACATCACCAATCCTCATAAATTTTCTATCAACTCTAGGTTGTAACCATATGTTGATGTACCTCCTAAATCATTACTAACATCTCATAGACCAAACTTTGTCCAACTAAAGATACATCGCCCACCTCCACCCAACCAAGAGGTGTTTGTAACAAATGTCCATATAATTACTCAAAGGGATACATTATTATAAATGATTGATAACTATTGTTGTAAAAAAACTCAACCAACCATAGATGGATATTCAAAGATCCACCAAAATCCAAGACACATGCACGAATCATATCCTCCAGGATCTGAATTACACACTCCATCTTACCATCTATCTATGGATGATATTCTATGATCAACTTCACCTGAGTTCCCATTACCTCTTAGAGACTCCTCCATAACCTTGAGGAAAATTTAGTATCCCTATCCAAAATAATGATTGAATGACTCCCATGTAACCTAAAAATATATTACACATAAAACATAACCATATCTTCAACCTCAGTGGTGTCATTGATCAGAAGGGAATGATAAGACTTCGTCATATAACAGCCCTACACGTTTATTTCACACATAAACAAAATTTATTAAATAAAATATTCACATGATACAAGATTTAAGAACAAAAGGTCTAGTGTCTTTGGGTCTTAGGATCATTACATGACAACTTAAAACATGAAATACACATCTTTATTGAAACCTTCTTTTACATGACCAAACACATTCCTTCGTACATAGCATTGGATGGGATAACCTGAGGACATGAATAAGAAAATGGTGAGATATAAATACCATTAATGGATTAAAGAAGGCATAACAAGATAAATAAATTATATGTTAGGCAATATGAATATTAAAGGAGAATAAGAGAAACAAGAACATAAAGGCATGATATAGCATGATTATCATAACATGGAAATGTGGCAACAACATTTAACATGAAATTACCTTGATCCAAGGCTCATTGAACATGGATCATGAGTAATAACTCATTGAAATTGAATTATCATGAGTAAACACTCATTGAACTTGATGTATCATGATACTAATCTTTATCCAATGCATTGGAGTGTTATTAGGGTGCACCCTTCTTAATCATTTCATTTCATGCATAAGCGTGACAAATAGATCATATAACATGAATTAATTAAAAATCCTCATTTATTCCAAAATAATGGATTTTATAATTCATACATGAAACTATATATTCAATATTTAAATGAACATAAAGTTGGACACCCTTGATATAGAAATGGGCATGGTATTCACTACACAATGACTTTGTCTTGGAAAATCATCGTGCAATTTTGGCAGCATAACAACGCGACATAAGAAATCATAAAAATGGTTGATGAGAGTGAAAGAGGAATCTCATCATATGTACATGAAATTTAAAGTAAGGAGGTCATATAGATACATTTCCAAATATAATTAATGTGATTTAGATTCATAATCAAAAAGAATTTATTGAATTTAAATGAGGAGGGATAAATCCATTATGGAATTTCGTCTTGGTAACAGGTGTTCATGGGAGGAATTAAGGATATATAAAGGGGTATATTATCATCCAAAAATAAGGAGGGAATTATGTGTGTGGTGAAAAATCATACCCCAAAATTTTTAATTGAAATAAAATTGTATAACAACATAATGAAATTTGGACAAAAATGAGAAAGGACAAAATCTTTTACTTGGAAGTGTGATCCCAATGGATTGGGAGGGGATTGAGAGATGCTTATTGAGAGCATGAAGAATCTTGGGAGGATTCCACAGAGAGTAGGGAAGAGGTTGGTCGACCTTTAAATTCTTTGAGTGAATAGGATGTGAGATCTTGAGTGGGGTTATATAGGAAAAGAGAGGGAATTCTTTACTATTTAGATTTTGTACACCACAGATTAAACTAATCAAAACCACAAACCAGCCAATGGTTTTTCCCCATGTTTTTTCCAAAGGGGAGTGGAAAATATTATTTTATAAGTACAATGACCTAAATTCTTAAAATATTAGGCTTTATTATGTGTTGGTGAGTCACACTATCAAGGAAATCAATTAAAAAGTTAAAATGTTTTATAAGTTTTGTAGGGTCCACTAAGACACCATAAAATAAACAGAAAATATATAAAATCACATTATTTTAAAGGTATAACATATATTGACCGAGAATATAATTTATAGTATTTTATTACATCACTATTGGGTCATTATGATGTAATAAAACACATTATATATTAAAATAGTATTAAATTTTTACTAAAAAATTCAACTGTCTCAAAAAATTAGGAAAAAATCACCGTTGGATAATTTTGACGTATTGATTCCCAAAAAAAATTCATTTTATCTCAATAATTTTTTAAATATGTTAATTTTTACTTTTATAATAAAAACCGACATTTTTCGAAAATAAATGGGTTTTGACAAAAAACAGCTTTCAAAACATAATAAAAATTACAACTGTATTCATAAAAATTATAAGATCATTTATATATAATAAAAATTAATTTATTAATAATAATATCTTATTAAAATATTATTTAATTCCAAACATCCATTAATTCATCTAAATATATTTCTTAATTTAATATTAACTAAAAATACTATTGGTTCTTTAAAAAAACTATTTACAAAGTAATAATGAATGTATATTATTTCTTCTATACAAAAATAATATACATAACCATCTTGATAGGGTCTTGTTTCATAACCACTTATAAAACACACATCAAACCTAAGGGTAAGGTTTACGATGATGACATACTTTTGGGGTGGCTCAGATAACATCTCTCGAGTGGTAATCCCTATCAAATTCCACTTCTCCCATAGGCAGTTCTGTTCAAGCTTAATGTGTTGAAGATCGACCTGGGATTGGTCAAGAGCGAAGCCTAATGAAACCACCTCCTTTCCGAGCTAGGAAAAATGGTCTTCGTATGAAGAAATTCTACTGGATGAGGCCATCACTTCCATTGTTAGAGTAAATTGGATTTGTTAAAGCCTTATATTTATACTAATTATGTTATCACTCTTCAATGAATATATTAGAAATGGTAAAAATTATTAATGGTATTTTTAAATCCAAAACCAAATAAGTGCATATTTTATATAAACAATTAACATAGTTAGAAATTTAATTGGATCAAGAGTAATTTTCATTAATAAAAGTTTGGGTCGTTACAATCTTCCACCTTACGAAATTTCATCATAAAAATTTCCTTTTCCTACACTAAAATAGATGAGGGTAACTCGGCTTCATTACTTCCTCTGATTCCCATGTTTCCTCTTTAAAATTGTGGTTTCACCACATCACATTGAGGATGGGCATTGTCTTAATTCGTAGAACTTTTTCCCTATGATCTAAGTTCATCACCATATTTTCATCATAAGAGAGGTCATTCTCCAATGGTAACACCTCTGGATTGAGTACATGAGATGGGTCAGGTATGTACTTCCTCAATAGGGATACATGGAACACATAGTGTACTTGAGATAGGTTGGGTGGGAGTTCTATTTGATAGGCCACTAAACCTATTCGATTAAGGATCTCAAAAGGGCCGATTTACCTTGGAATAATCATTCCCTAATTCCCAAATTTCATAAATGTCTTCCATGGTGATATGTAGAGGAATACCATTTCCCCAACATCAAACTGTAGGTATCGTCGATGGTTATCAGCATAGCTCTTTTGTCTACTCTTGTGCATATTTAATGTGTTGCGGGATGGTCTTAACTATCTCCACCATTTCTTCGACCTGGGAGTTTTTACTCCCTAAATTCATCCCAACATGCCGATGTTCTACACCTCTTCCCATAAAGGGATTCATAAGGATCCATTTGGATGCTTGAGTGGAAATTTTTATTTTAAGAGAACTCAACTAGAGGAATATGTTGATCCCATCCTCCTTTGAAGTCCATTGAAAATTCTCTCAACATGTTCTCAAGTGTTTGGATTGTCCACTCAGATTGGAAATCAGTTTGAGGATGATAATCCATACTGAAGTTCAACTCATTATTCAGACCATGTTGAAGAGTCTTCCAAAACATATAGGTGAATCATGGATCTCAGTTAGATACAATAGATAGTGGTACTCCATGAATCCTTACCACTTTCCGGATATATATATGTTCCTATTCACCCAATGAGAAATCCTATCAAATTGTAATAAAGTGTGAAACCTTTTTAAGACAATCCACAAAAACCTAGATATCATTGTTTTATTTGAATGTATTTGGAATTATAGTGACAAAGTCCATGGTGACGTTCTCCCATTTACATGCTGGTATGGGTAATGGTTGCATCATCCCCTTAGACTTCTACTACTTAGCCTTCAGTTGCTGACATACCAAGCACTTTGATGTATACTCAGTGATCTCGTTCTTCATTTTATCCCACCAATAATGCTCTTGGAGATCTCAGTACATTTTTTGTTTCTTAGGTGAATGGAGAAATTAGAACTATGTGCATCATCTAAAAGTTATTTCTTCAACACTGGATTTTATGGAACACATAGTCTTTTCCCAAATCTCACAATTCCTTCTTCATTAACATTGACCTCCAAAGATTTTACTTTTCTGATAGTTTCCACTTACTTCTTAATTCAAACATCATCCCTTTTAGCATTATTTAACCCTTCCAAAAGTGATGGTTGAACAATAATTTGTTAGAGGATTGATGATGTTACCTTATTTATGATTCCCATGTCCATCTTCATCAAATCTAAGAAGATTTTATTCTTTTCAATTCATATCAATGATAGAATCATTAGTTCCTTTCTACTTAGAGAAACCACCACCTTTTTCACTTTCCCAGGGTGGTAATGGATTGAGCATTCATATTCTTTGATCAGCTCTAACCATATTTGTTTCTGCATATTAAACTATTTCTATGTGAATATATACTTGAGGATTTCGTGATCTGTATATATTTCACAATTCTACCCAGAGAGGTAATGCCACCCAATATTCAAAAGAAAGATTACTGCACCCAACTCCATATCATGTGTTTGATAGTTTTTCTCATGAACTTTAAATTACCTAGAATCATATTCAACGAGTTTTTCATTTTTCATCAACACATAAACTAGTACCTTCTTCAAGGAATCACTAAATACTACAAAAATTTCTCCACTGGTGGGTACTGTGAGAACATGCATAGTGATAAGCCTTCTGTTAAACTCATTGAATCTCTCTTCACATTCATCACTCCAAAAATATTTTACTCCCTTATGAGTTATCTTGGTAAGTGGGTTGGAAAATCATGATAAATTTATCACAAATCAGTGATACTATCTAGCTAACACCAAGAAGCTACAGACATCCTTTACTGATATTAGCATTGACCATCCCTCTATTGGAGCTGTCTTGGAGGGATCCACAGATATCCCATTTCTTGTGATGATATGACCCAAGAATGAGACCTCCTTCAACCAGAACTCACACTTGCTGTACTCTTCATAGAGGTTCTCCTTTCATAAGGTCTCTAGAACAATGCTTAGATTATCCTCATTCTACTCCTCGGTTTGGGAGTATATTAGATTATCATATATAAATTCTACAACAAATTTGTTGATGTAATCTCTAAAGACTCTACTCATCAAACCCATTAAGATTTCGAGAGCATTAAGTGAGTCTGAAAGGCATTACTATGAATTCATAGTACCCGTATCATGTACGAAAAGGAGTCTTGGGGATATCCACCTTCTTCACCATTAATTGGTAATATCCCGATCGAAAATCCACCTTAGAGAAGTATTTTTCTCCACACAGTTGATCAAACTAGTCATCAATTTTTGGAAAATGATACTTTTCCATTATCGTGATTTTTTGAGCTCATGATAATCAATGAAAAGGCATATTCACCCATCCTTCTTCTTGAAGAAGAGGTTTATTACACCCCATTGTGAAGCACTTGGTCATATAAACCCTTTATTAATATTCTCCTGTAGTTTTTTCTTCATCTCCTCAAGATCTACAACAACCATTCTATAAGGAGTATTTGATATTGAAAACACCCCAGGTATACGATCAATTGAGAATTCAACATCTCTTCTAGGAGGAAGACTAGAAAATTCATAGAGAAACACATTAGTGAATTCCCTCACAATAGGCATGTCTTCAAGGACTGTTTCTTCCTTAGAATCAATCATCTAAGCCAAATATGCAAGCTCATAGTGCAATAATATTCACACATGAGATAATGGTGCTAAAGAAGATTCACCTTCCTCCTTACACTTGTATAGAATTAGGGGTCAATTCTCCATATGAAGAGTAATTTCCCTCTCATGACAATTTATCTTGGTTCTATATAAGGAAAGACAATCCATGCCAATAATTGCCTCAAATTACACTAGAGGGAGTATGATGAAGTTTTATAGGAAATTAAATCCTAAAATTGTTCCATGGGGAGGAGTTATATTCTTGGGTTGTAATGATTTACCCATTTTTCGTTCTCACCATCATCTTTACTTCCATGATTTTTTGTGGTGTTGGGATTGTTATACTATACTTTCAGGACATAAAAGAATGCGTAGAACCATAACCAAAATGTATGTTCTCTATTATTGAATGAATAAATAGTGTACATATCACCACATCGTTGTCGGGGTTCACTTCAGCGGTAGTGACAAAAACAACTCTCCCTTGCTGCCTTGGAGGTTGTTGGTTGCCTCTAAAAACACTTGACTTAGGGAACTGGTTTGAAAAGTGCCCTAATTATTTGTAGTTGTTGAAATGAACAATGCATTGGGAATTGAATGGATCATTACTTTCCTCTGTAGCAGCCATGGGTTTTTCTTGTCTGTAGTTAACGGTCAAGTTCCCTTCTCTTCCACACCTAAAGCATTTCCTCATCCCCTTCAAGAAATTTCTGGGATTCTTATTTCCGCACCTTTGGAAAGTGGGATGATAGAATTTCTTAGGACCATTGGATTTATCCATTAGACCGCTAGAATTAAATTCCACCTTACACTTCTTATCCCTATGATACTGCTGAGATTCTACGATATCCATTTCGACTTTGAGGGAACATCAGACAATTTCCTTATAGCTCTCAATGTCACAGATCGCTAGGGATTCTTGTATGCTATGTTTTATCCCACCAAATAAGCGGTCAACTATGCATTTGGGGGTAATGATAAAACTAGAGATGTATTGTGCAAGACCTATATAGTTTTCCTCATATGCATCGATGGATTAGTTTTCTTTATGATTATGGGCATGGAAGTACCTTTCCATCTTAAGTCAGAGGGTGTGAGGAAAATATTTGTCAAAAAACATTTTCCAGAAATCCTTCCATTCTAATGACTTGATCTCCTCATCAGGATTCATATTTTTGATCAATGTGCACCATTGATCAACATCACCCTCCATACAATAAGCATCCGGAAGTACCTTCTCTTGTTCATAACATTGAAGGATGGAGAAGATATTCTCAATGGAGTTGATCCATTTTTCAGTGATTGAGGGATCAAATGATCCATTAAAAGTAAAAGGCCAATGTTTTATGAAGCTCTCTATTGGGCCTCTTTCTTTATTAGGGGGTTGAAAGTTCCTCTTCACCCATGGTTATATTCAAAACTTGATTTAACTGAGAGAGTATCGTGATAAAGTTTGTGATCCCCACTCCCATCATATTGGGCATCTCATTAGAACAGTTGTCACATTGATATTTGCATCTATTGTCAGCCCTAGTCCTTCTATTACAACCCATTGGTTGGAATAAAAGGAATGTTATGGGTAACACATAAAAGGTAATCCAAAGACAAAAATGGATAACTTATAAATAACTTTTATTTCCATAACTTATTAACTTATAGGCTTGAATCAATGTCATCCATGATATAATTAGAAACATATATTGTTAGGGGAATTTTTCCATTAATAATGGTTCATACTAAGCCCACGAGTTTACCAAATAATATCCCCTAGGAGTGTCATAACAAAGAGTGCGACAAGGTCCGTTGTCGTGCACCAGTTCCCATTCATGTTTAGTTCAATGTGGTGTTTTCGGGTTTTACCCCTAGATACATCTATGCCAGAGTCACCTATATCTGCTCGTATCTAGATAGGGATGTATTTTCCTGATAAACCACTTACTCAATACTCATGAAAATTTAGTGATGTTTTTATTATACCTAGTCTTATCTTTAAGGTTTTCACTATGGTTATCTAATCATAATCCCAAAAATAATTAAACCTATCCTTTGATACCAATTGTAACAACCCTTATCTTTTATTTCACACTTAAAAAAAATTATTAAATAAAATCCTCACTTGAAAAAAATAGAATATTGATATCTTTAGTGTCTTTGGGGCTTTGGATCATTACATGACAACTTAAAACACAAAATACATATCTTTATTGAAAACTTATTTTACATGACCAAACACATTCCTTAGTACTTGACATTGCACGAGATAACCTGAGGACATGCATAAAAAAGGGTGAGCTATAAATCCCATTAAGGGATTAAACAATGAATAACATGAAGAATATAGTACATTTTATGAAGTATGCATATCAATGGATCATAAGAGAAACATGAACATAAATACATGATATAACATGATTATCATAACATGGAAATGTGGAAACAACATTTAATGTGATATTAGCATGATCCCAGGCTCACTGCACATGGATCATGGGTAAACCGTCATTTCACTTGAATTAGAAAGAGTAAACCCTCATTGAACTTGATGTATCATGACACTAATCTTTACCCAATGCATTGGAGCGCTATTAGGGCACACCCTTCATAATTATTTCATTTCATGCATAAGTGTGCCACATGGATAATATAACATGGAATCATTAAACATAATTATTTATTCAATTATAAAGGAATGTGGAATTCATACATTAAAATACATAATCAATAAGTAAATGTGCATAAAGTTGAATACCCTTGAAAGATAAATGCGCATGGTATTCACTACATAGTAACTTTTTCTTGGAAAAGTGTGGTGCAATTTAAGCAGCATAACAACGTGACATAAGAATTCATAAAAATAGTTTATGAGAGAGAAATAGGGGTCTCATAATATGTAAATGAAATTGAAGGTAAGGGGGTCATATATATACATGTACCAATATATTTAATGGAATTTATATTTATAAAACAAAAGAATTTCTAGAATGTTAATGAGGAGGGAGAAATCCCTTACAGAATTTCGGCATGGTAACAGGTGTACATGGGAGGAATTAATGAGAGATAAAGGGGTCTATCATCATTCAAACATATGGAGAGAAGTACGAGGGAGGTGAAAAATCATACTCCAATATTTGTAATTGATGAAAAAATGGTATAACAACATAATTAATATTTGACAAAAATGAGAAAGGAAGAAATTTCGTACATGGAAGTGTGATCCCAAAGTCTTGGGAGGGGCTTGAGAGAGATTCATAGGAGCATGGGGAATCTTGGTAGGATTATAGAGAGATTAGGGAAGAGGTTGGTTGAGCTCCAAAGGCTTTGAGTGAAGAGTAAGTGAGATCTTGTAGGGAGCTGAGTCATACTCTCAAGGAAATCAATTAAAAAATTTAAAATGTTTTATAAATATTGGAGGGTCATATAAGACCCCATAATATTAACCAAAAAATATAAAATCACATTATTTTAAATTTGAAACATATATTAGCTGAACATCCCATTTTTAGTATTTTATTACATCACTATTGTGTCATTATTATGTCATAAAACACATTATATATTAAAACAATATTTAATTTTTACCCAAAAATTCAGCTGTCTCAGGAAATTATAAAAAATTAACTATTAGATAATTTTGGCGTCCTGATTGATAAAATAATATTTATTTTATCTAAATAATTTTATAAACATTTTAATTTTTACTTTTAAAATAAAAACCGACATTTGTTGAAAATTCATAGGTTTTGAAAAAAACATCTTTCAAACCTCAATAAAAATTAAAAATGTTTTCATAAAAATAATACGATCATTTAGATATAATAAAAAGTAATTTAGAAAAAAATAATATTTTATTGAAATATTATTTAATTCCAAAAATCCATTAATTAATGGAAATAGTTTTCTTAATTGAATATTAAGTAAAAATATTATTTATTCTTTAAAAAAATATTTACAAGGTAACAATGAATGTATATTATTTATTCTATATAAATTTTTTTTACATAAACATAGTGCTAGGGTCTTCTTACATAACCCCTTATAACACCCTCATATGACCTAAGGGTAAGGTGTGCAATAGTGAAAAACTGTTGGGGTGGCTCAGATAACATTTCTCGGGTGGTAATCTCTATCAACTCCTACTTATCCCGTAGGCAGTTCCATTTTAGCTTAACATGTTGAAGGTAATATTAGGATTGGTCAAGAGTGAAGCCCAACAATTACACATCCTTTATGATCTTCAGCAAATAGGCATTGTATGGATCAATTCTACTGTATGAGGCCATCACTTCCTTTTTCTGAGTAAATTGGATTTGTTAAATCTCTATATTTATACTAATCATGTGATCACTGTTAAATGTCTATATTAGCAATGATAACAATCATTAATAGTATTTTGAAATCCAAAACCAAATAAGTGAATATATTATATAACCATTTTATATAATAAGACATTTAATTAGATCAAGAGGAATTTTCATTAATAAAAGATTGGGTTGTTACACATCAACTGATCAATAACTACCCAGATAGAAATCTTCCCTTAGGAAGTCTGTGGTAATCCAACAAAAATGCATGGAATTCCCTTTCCATTTTTAGACTAGCACTGGAATGGGGGAAGAAAACAAAAGGGTTTCAAGTGCTCTACCTTTATCCGATAGCAGGTGTAACAGTGGGACTCATAGTCTGCAATGTCATGCTTCATACCTGGCCACTATAATCACCATCTCATGTCATAATATATATTTTTAATGTCGGGCTGGATGGAACACAAATAGATTTGAAAATTAAACAGGACTAAACTCCTCATAGATGCTAGGTTGACAACCTGCTTCCCAAAGTGGAGTATACCATCTAAAGAAAGAGACTAACCAAAAATGGTTTCGCCACTAAAAGGCTTTTTAAAACATTATTAAACTCATCACCCAATTGATGAGTCTACCAAATAGACTCCAAGTGTGCTGATGATAACTCAACACTGGTCATAACCATTCATGAAACATCCTATTGAGAATCCAAGTGTAACTGAGAAAAAATCCCCATAATGGTCCACTCCTCCTTCGATAATAGAACAACCTATGCCGACACTTTCCTACTAGGATAATCTCCAACGACATTCCCCTTCCCCAGGGAATAAGTGATATCGATGTGAAACATCTGAAGTTATTCTTCCCATTGCCTTTATCTATGATTCATGTATTTCTGAGAAAATATATAACTCAAACTATTATGATCAATGAAGACCATAAACCATTCCCCTATAAGATAGTTCCACCAACATTTAAGTGCATGCATAACTGCAGAAAGATCTAAATCGTGACTAGGGTAATTATTATACTGTAGTCAAAGATTATGAGAGGCAAAAGCTAACACATGGTCATATTGCATAAGCACGTATCCCAAACAATTACTAGAATCATCAAAAAACATCACCTACCCCTTATTGGGATCTGGTAAGATCATAATAGGATCCTATGTAAGAATTAATTTTAGTTTGTTGAACAAATACATACACAAAAAATACTAAGTTAATTTCACTACTTTTTTAGTAAAAGAAGTTAATGGTGATGACATCTTAGAGAAATCATTAAAAAACCATCAGTAGCATCTAGAAAGACCATGGATGATGCAAATTTAAAAGACATTTTGTGGCCCTTAAATGACAAAAAAACATTAACCTTATCTAGATCAACTATTAATCCATTTTTACAAAAAAGAAATCCCTATGAACTTGACTTCTTGAATCCAGAAACTAAATTTTTAAAGATTTCCATATGAATAGTGACTTCACATAATTTTCATAACCATACTCAGATGGTTCTTGTACTCATGCTCGGATTTCAAATAGACCAGAATATCATCCATGAAAAAAACCATAAATGTGTCAAGATATTGATGTAATATCTAATTCACTAAAGAATTAAAAACTACAGGATCATTAGTAAGAAGAAAAGGAATCACAAGATATTCATAATGGCCATACATGCTCCTAAAAGATGTCTACAATATATTAGACTCCCAAACTTTGAGCTGATGATAACCTGACCGAATAAAAATCATTGAAGACCACTTCACTCCATTTAAATGATTGAAAAAATCATCCACACAATGAAAGGGATAATTTATTTGAACTATTACCTGGTTCAACATAAAATAATCTACAAAAAATAAAAGTGAATAATCTCACTTCTGGGAAAAGTGCATAGGGGCTTCCCAAGGTGAAGATCCAGGGAGAAAAAAAACTTATTCCAACATTCCATACAACTGAATCGTGAGCTCTTTCATCCCCATTAGTTACATATGATAATAAGGTATCAATATTAGCTGCGTAATTGACACCGGGTCAACCATAAAATAAACCTATCTCTCTAGAGGAAGACCATAAAAGTCATTTGGGGAAACATCAGGAAAGTATCAAAGAACAATGGGAAGACAAACAACAAGATAAATTTCATCAAGTGTAAAGACCCGTAAAATTCAAGGGAAATTTTTTCTTAATTTTCTTTGGGATTTTACAACAGCGCGGTTTCTGACGGCACCTGATTCCGAGGCCCGGAGTGCCTGGAATCAATTTTCGAAGTTTGGCTCGGGTACGTTCAGTGAACGAACGAGCGGGAATTTCTAACTTTTGATCCGGTGCTCGGAATTGAAATCCGAGGACACCGATGAACTCGCAGCGCCGATATTCGCTTAAGGAGACCTTTTCTGTAGTTGCGTTTATTATGGGACGAAAGTTAGTTTTTGGGAGATTTATAAAAAGTTAAAATAAAAATGTGGAACACTTTTTATTTTTATTACTTGTTGGTTAACTCCTATCAAAGGAAGTTAAAGGTGGGACCCACATCCACTTAACCTCCCTTGGGAGGATTAAGTGTGGTAGGGCCCCCATGAAACCCAACTTTCCATCCCCTATCAAAACTCCCTTAACTCCCCTTTTAAATGTAATTGACAACTTAGCTTATTAATTGGGTTGAGTTGTTTAATCTTTTTCAAACCTTTGAAATTCAAAAAGGTTTGGTTGAGTAAATAAAATAAGCTCTATGCTTATTTTATTTGGTTATAATTCTCTAGCCTCTTGAGAGTTTTGAAGCCTTCTCCTTCTCCTTCTTCTTCTTATTCTTCTTCTTCAAGCTTGACGAAGAACGCGATGAACCTACGAGCTCCGACGAAGAACGCCGCTCCTCTCTTCTTCGTAGCCGTTTGTATCCGAAGATCGACGACGCCTTCCGTGTCAACGAAAGGGAACACCGCTTCCTCCTCGGACTTCCTTCGTCGGTTTACGAAGATTCGCCAACGACGTACCTCTTTGGACGTACCTCTTTGTCATCAGATTTGACGAACGATTACCGCGACGCCCGACCTCCGCGACATTGTCTTCCGCGGGTCGTTGACGATCTTCGAACTTGAACCCAAGGTAGGGGTTTGTTGTGGTTTAATTCTTTACTCTCGTTCTTGGTTCTAAAATGATAATCTGGTGATTAAATATTTAAGAGTTATCATCTAACGAGGGGGGGTCCGACCGCACAAACACGGCCGAATTCCCCCTCCTTTTTTCTTGGTTATTTATATAATCTTGTGATGAACGAAAAGGCGTGGTGCCGTCGCACCAGGCGGGAATCGCCCGGCTTATTTACGCGACGCCATCGCGTCGCGCTGTGGATGGATTATCATGAACGCGACGCCGTAGCGCTACGTCGAAGGGAACCGAAGGCGCCGCGGCCGGAGCGGGGCCGTGGCGGAGTGGCACAGTGCCGTCGCACCGCGCTGGAAGATGAACACTGCGGCCGGTTCCGGGCCGCGGCGGGACGAGAGGACCGGCGGCTCACCGGGCCGCCGGCGTCGGAAACTGGAAGGGGACCGGCTTTGCCGGTCCCATTGAAGAAAAAACGGCCGGCCAGGTGGGCCGGCCGGAAGGTCAAAGACCGGGGGAATTTAATTCCCCCGGTCAACTCAAAAGCCCCCCCCCATTTATTTGGGGGGGGGGTTTCATTAAGGGGGGCAGGCGGCCCCCCGGTTTCCCTCAAAGCAGGCCCCCACGAGGGGGGGCCGGTTCTCCAAAGGTGCGGCTAAAAGCCGCGCCGCCAGCAGGAAGCGGGGGCCATGCCCCCCGCGCGTGACACCAGCGGCGCCCGGCCGCGCCGCCGCCGGCCGGGCCGGGTCAGACCCGGGTCGGGTCGACCCGGTTCGGGCCGACCCAGGGGGGGGGTCGGGCCGGGTCGGCCCGGACCCGGACCCCCCGTTTTCGAATCGTCTTCGGTCTTTTGGCCATAACTTGAGCCACGGACCACCGATTGACGAACCGTCAGCGGCTACGCGATCCTTGGGTCGATACGGTCGATTCGGTATATCGAACTCAAAGTTTCAGAATACTTTGAGTTCGGCCGGGTTGGTTCGTTCACGAAACCAACCGGGCCCTCGGAGCGGAAACACTCATATCTTGAGTTACGGACATTCGATTGACGTGCCGTCATCTTTGTTGTGTTCCTCTTAGTGAGACAGATATTTTGGAATATTCCACCCGAGGTTTGGACCCAGGTGGAGTACGGTCGGGTTGGTTTTGCCTTAAAAACCAACCGGGCCCCTGGGACGAAAAAGCCAATAACTCTCAGACCGGGCGTCCGATCGACGCGCCGTCTATTGCGTTGAGTTCCTGTTGACGATACGGAACTTTTGGATACATCAACTCTAGAAATTGTGACAGTTGATGTATCAGCCTCTCGGCTCGTGGAGCGGACCCTCCGAACGAGCTTGTTGTGTGCGGGAACCCTAGTGCTGGCTGCGACTGTGACTACTACTGCTACTGCTACTGCTACTGTGACTGCGACGACGACAGTACAGAGATCCTGTGTGGATTCGACGACGACGACTACAGCACTCAGCGATCCTACGTGGATCAGTGCTACAGGTCCTGTGTGGGCCCGATCCTGTGTGGGTCCGATCCTGTGTGGGTCTTTGCGCTCAGCGGTCCTGTGTGAACCAGCGCCTACAGGTCCTATGTGGGCCCGATCCTATGTGGGTCTTTTGCGGGGGTTAGTTACCTATCTATCCTTCGTGGGTCCGGCGACTTAGATGGATCAGAGATCATCTTTATCGTCGTTTGAAGAAGTATACCTGTGTGAGCTAAATCCAGTTGCTTTCCTGTGTGGATTGTGTTGTGCTATCATGTGTGGATTACGTTTTGCTTTCCTGTGTGGAATACGTTTACTTTCCTGTGTGGACTGAGTTGTACTTGGGCTCGGAGGTTGGAGCGTATTTGAAATTGATGACTTAGGTATATGTATGGGCATATACATAAGCAGTGTCGGTTGTTACTTCGTGATTGTACCTTTCTTCGTGATTTATCCTTTGTGTATTATGAGAGACCTTCAGGGGTCTCGGGGTCCCTACTGAGTAGCTTATACTCACCCCTGCACGGGCTATGCCCGCACTACGTTGTGTTGGTTGCAGACGACAGACAGCGTTGATCTTGGCTGAGGCTTGCAGAGCAGGACGACACCTGGAGGTGGACCACTAGGCGGGACGTGTTCGGAGCGGACGACGGGACCCGTGGAGCAGTGGAGTTATATGTACCCATCCTTCAGGTGGGATCTCCAGTGGACAGCTCGGTGTAGCGGCTTTTACTTACAGTTGTTGTTTTCCCTTTCGAGTTGTACTTTACTTTCAGTTTGGGTTTGTATACTGGCCCATTTACTTTTCTGCACTTTCAGTTGTACTCTGTTTTTACTTAGTGTTTACTTTCCGCTTGCTTACTCTGTGGTGTTTGTTTACTTTACAAAGGCAATGCCTTCCCTTTTTACCGGGATTTACACCTTGGTGCTAGTCGCCAGCCCCTGGCCTATGGAAGGCGGGCTTGGGGTAGTCACGACACGGACCCCGAGGGAGGGTCATGACAAATTGGTATCAAAGGAGTTCGGTTCTACCGTGAACTCTGATCTTTTCTATGTGAAGCAATAATGTTTAGCGTATTGAGTGTGGTTATCAGTCCAGGGAGTCCAGTGTTGGTGCGGCGACCGACGTATCCGTACACCAGGACCCTGACTTCTGATTTCCGACTTAATGCACGAAAACATTGATTGCATGTGTGTTTCAATGTTTTCTTTGTGATTACTTATATCATCTCACCAGGTATACTGTTCTGACCGTGGCGCACCTGTTTCCTTTTCAGGATGGCCCCACGACGGCAGCCAGCTAGGGTTCCGAGAGTCGAGTCTGACGACAGCCCACCGAGCGATGAGGCTTCGGTGCAGGGCCCTTTGTCAGCAGTGGCACCAGCGGTAGCTCTACCCGCCGATCCCCCGATGCTTCCAGCACCAGCCGTTGACGATGCACGTCGCCTCAGCGCACTTCATGAGTTTCAGCGCCAGCGACCGCCCAGGTTTCGCGGGGAGATGGATCCCCAGGCAGCCGAGGACTGGCTGGAGGCAGTGGTACATGTGTTTAGGCTAGTGAGGACACCAGCAGACCTCATGGTGATCCTCGCTGCGAGCCTACTACACGCAGCAGCAGGACGATGGTGGAGCTTGATGCTCCAGGTGCACGATGAGGCATCTCTTCTTTGGACGGACTTTGAGAGCCTCTTTCGCTCGGAGTTCTTCCCAGCCACCCTTCGTGCGGTGCGTATCCAGGAGCTTCTTCAGCTGCGGTAGGGCATCATGACGGTCGCTCAGTACTCGGCGAGATTTACTGATCTCTCGCGCTACTCGACTGACATGGTACGGGACCCATTCTTCCGGGCCCGGACCTTCGAGCAGGGTTTGAGACACGAGATCAGGGCATCACTGATCTCCCTCAGCATACCGACTCAGACAGGAGTACTGGAGCGGTCCCTTCTGATTGAGAGATTCCTTGCTGAGTCTACACCAGCGCAGCGACCCACCGCAGGGCGACACGTGGCAGAGTAATCTGCAGCAGGCAGTCGATGGATGACTCAGGGGTCCAGACAGACCAGACCCTCAGGCAGACGACCTCAGGACACTGGCTCAGCAGTGCGGGGCACACAGTGAGGAGCCAGTCTTTCGAGAGGCAGACAGTGCTACTCGTGCGGCGGGTAGGGCCACATGGCTCATGACTGCCCGACCCGCCGTGCCGAGGAGCAGCAGACAATTGAGGGACCACCGAGGCAGAGGCAGAGGGTCGACCGTGGCGGTCCGCAGGGAGGAGGCGGACGAGGCAGAGGAGCTGGCCGAGCAGCAGGTGGTGGGCGACGCTTGGAGGCTCTGCCACCACCACCACCAGGAGGTCCACCCCGACCACAGGGTGCTGGCGGGCAGAGACATGCACAGCTCCAGGCAACAGAGGCCTACGACCACGGCGCACCCGAGATGATTCGAGGTACTATCTGTGTCTATTCCACCCTTGCTGCAGTTCTTATAGACACAGGAGCGAGTCACTCTTTCATAGTCGTTGCCCTTGTTCGGAGCTCGGATATTCCGACAGAGCCGTTGGCTCGATCCTTACAGCTAGAGACTCCTACGAGAGCAGACTCGACGATTACGCACTGGTGCCGGCAGTGTCAGCTCACTCTAGGAGGTGAGAGATTCAGCTAGGATCTTCTTGTAGCAGCTTCGAGGCCTTACGACGTCATCTTGGGCATGGATTGGCTATCTACGGTCCATGCGCATATTGACTGTTTTAGGGGCATGGTGCGATGTGTACGCACCGACGGGAGTAGGTTCACCTTCACCGGAGAGAAGGGAGCCTTTGCAGTACAGGAAGGACTTCCGCGGAGGAAAGGACATCCCATCACTCATCAGTTGGCTAGCCTCATCCTTGGAGCAGTTGACGTGCGGAGTCCTGGTTTTCCTGCAGTGGTGGGTCAGTTTGCGGACGTTTTTCCCGAAGACGTTCCAGGGCTACCTCCTCGCAGAGAGGTAGACTTTTATATTGACTTGTACCCCAGGATAGCCCCGATATCCACTCCAGCATATCGGATGGCCCCCACCGAGCTTCGAGAGCTACGGGTACAGTTGGAGGACTTGCAGGGCAAAGGGTTCATCCGACCCAGTGTTTCACCCTGGGCTTCCCCGATATTGTTCGCCAAGAAGGCAGACGGGAGCCTGCGGCTTTTTGTTGACTATCGTCGCCTGAACCAGGTGACAGTGAGGAACAAGTATCCGCTACCGAGGATTGATGACCTCTTTGATCAGCTCAAGGGAGCACGGTGGTTCTCGAAGATAGACCTCAGGTCAGGCTATCATCAGCTCAGAGTCAGAGACGAGGATGTGCAGAAGACGACCTTCAGATGTTGGTATGGCCACTATGAGTTCTTGGTTATGCCTTTCGGCGTAACCAATGCTCCAGCAGTGTTCATGGCCCTCATGAATAGGATCTTTCAGCCATACCTTTATCAGTTTGTCGTAGTCTTCATCGACGACATTCTGATTTACTCTACGACTGAGGAGGAGCACGCCTATCACTTTCGAGTTGTACTAGACACACTCCGAGAGAACAAGCTTTTTGGTAAGCTCTCGAAGTGCCAGTTCTGGATACGTGAGGTCCACTTCTTGGGACACATTATCTCTGAGGCGGGAGTTTCAGTGGATCCTGCGAAGATCGAGGATGTGTTAGCATGGGAGCCACCCAGGAGCGTGACTGAGGTTCGGAGTTTCTTGGGACTAGCTGGATACTATCGGAGATTCGTGCCAGACTTCTCTAGAGTTGCGGCACCACTCACAACTTTGACGAAGAAGGGGAAACCCTTCGTGTGGTCAGACATATGTCAGTAGAGCTTCCAGGAGCTGAGACTGAGATTGACCAGCGCACCTATCTTGAGGTTGCCTGAGGAAGGAGTAGGGTACGTAGTCTACTGCGATGTATCAGGGACCGGACTCGGATGTGTTCTGATGCAGGAGCGGGCAGTGATCGCCTATGGATCACGTTAGTTGAGGCCGCATGAGCACAACTACGCTACCCATGACCTGGAGTTAGCAGAAGTGGTCTTCGCTCTGAAGACATGGCGTCACTATCTGATGGGCGAGCACTTTACAGTCTTTTCCGATCATCAGAGTCTCAGGTATATCTTCTCACAGAAGGACCTGAACCTGAGATTGCAGCGATGGCTCTAGTTCCTCTAGGACTATGACTTTGAGATAGTCTATACTCCTGGTAAGGGGAACGTAGTAGCCGATGCCCTCAGCAGGAGGACGGGCATTCAGCTACTTGAGGAGGCGACAGAGCAGCTAGCCTCTTTGCAGATATCCTTCGTGGATAGAGATGGATCAGCCTTCCTCCAGTCTCTCACAGTCACCCCTCCACTACTGCATCTGGTCAGAGAGGCACAGCGTGAGGACGCTGACTGTGAGACACGGCGTGCACAGATATCGTCAGGACAGGAACCTGATGGTTTCTCCCTTGGAGCAGAGCACGACATCCTTTTCAGAGGACATACCATGGTACCAGTCGCTTTGCGAGAGGAGGTGCTGAGAGAGTTTCACACTTCTCCTTTGGCGGTACATCCTGGAGTGGCGAAGATGTACCGGGACCTCAGACGACAGCACTGGTGGCCGGGCATGAAGAAGGCAGTGGCAGAGTTCGTTTCTCGATGCCTCACCTGTTAGTAGGTGAAGGCAGAGCATCAGGTACCAGCAGGCTTGGTACAGCCCTTGGAGGTCCTGGAGTGGAAGTGGGATGGAATATCTATAGACTTCGTGACAGGACTTCCACGCACTTCCAGAGGTCACAACTCCATCTGGGTGATTGTTGACCGACTCACCAAGTCGGCACACTTCTTACCCATCAGAGATCAGGGCTCAGTGGAGAGCTTGGGACGTCTCTACATTCAGGAGATTGTGCGGCTCCACGGTGTGCCATCATCTATCATCTCCGATCGAGATGCTCGCTTTACTTCCCGGCTATGGAAGGGGTTATATGAGGCGTTCGGGACGCAGCTACGTCTGAGCACAACCTTTCACTCTCAGACAGATGGTCAGATGGAGAGGACCATTCAGACTCTCGAGGACATGCTCCGTGCATGTGTCCTCGACTTTGGTCGTAGTTGGGAGGACCACCTACCCTTGGTGGAGTTTGCGTACAACAACAGCTACCACTCCACCATCGGGATGGCACCGTACGAGGCGTTGTACGTCCGACCTTGTAGATCTCCTTTGTGCTGGACAGACCCTGGGGAGTCAGCACTTGTGGGACCGGAGATGGTCCAGGCCACGACAGAGAAGGTCCAGGTCATCCAAGAGCGGATGAGGACAGCACAGAGCCGGCAGAAGTCATACGCTGACAGGAGGCGGAGGCCACTGGAGTTCGAGGATGGCGACCACATCTTCTTGCGGGTCTCACCTCGACGTTGTATTCAGAGATTTGGCCGAGGTGGCAAGTTATCTCCGCGCTTCATCAGACCCTTCCAGATCCTCAGCAGGATTGGCGAGGTGGCCTATCGCCTGGCTCTACCACCTCAGTTGCACCGGGTGCATGACGTCTTCCACGTATCTCAGCTGAGGAGATACGTGCACGACCCGACGCACATCATTGACCATGGGGAGCTTGACGTTGATGATGGGGAAAATTTTACGGAGGTCCCGGTGGAGATAGAGGATCGACAGGAGCGGGTCCTACATGGGAGATCGATTTCTCTTGTGCACATCAGATGGCAACATGGGAACCTCCAGGAGAGAACATGGGAGCGGGAGGCTCAGATGCGTGCTCAGTACCCTAATTTGTTTCCCTAGTTTTTGATGTATCTTTACGGGGACGTAAAGCCCTGAGGTGGGAGTAATGTAAAGACCCGAAAAATTCAAGGGAAATTTTTTCTTAATTTTCATTGGAATTTTACAAGATCGCGGTTTCTGACGGCACCTGATTCCGAGGCCCGGAGTGCCCAGAATCAATTTCCGAAGTTTGGCTCGGGTACATTCAGTGAACGAACGAGCGGGAATTTCTAACTTTTTATCCGGTGCTCGGAATTGAAATCCGAGGACACCGATGAACTCGCAGCGCCAATATTCGCTTAAGGAGACCTTTTCCGTAGTTGCATTTATTGCGGGACGAAAGTTAGTTTTTGGGAGATTTATAAAAAGTTAAAATAAAAATGTGGAACACTTTTTATTTTTATTACTTGTTGGTTAACTCCTCTCAAAGGAAGTTAAATGTGGGACCCACATCCACTTAACCTCCCTCGGGAGGATTAAGTGTGGTAGGGCCCACACGAAACCCAACTTTCCATCTCCTCTCAAAACTCCCTTAAGACCCCTTTTAAATGTAATTGACAACTTAGCTTATTAATTGGGTTGAGTTGTTTAAACTTTTTCAAACCTTTGAAATTAAAAAAGGTTTGGTTGAGTAAATAAAATAATCTCTTAGCTTATTTTATTTGGTTAGAATTCTCTAGCCTCTTGAGAGTTTTGAAGCCTTCTCCTTCTCCTTCTTCTTATTCTTCTTCTTCTTCTTCAAGCTTGACGAAGAACGCGAAGAACCTACAAGCTCCGACGAAGAACGCCGCTCCTCTCTTCTTCGTAGCCGTTTTATCCGAAGATCGACGACGCCTTCCATGTCAACGAAAGGGAACGCCGCTTCCTCCTCGGACTTCCTTCGTCGGCTTACGAAGATTCCCCAACGACGTACCTCTTCGGACGTACGTCTTCGTCATCGGATTTGACGAACGATTACCGCGACGCCAGACCTCCGCGACGTTGTCTTCCGTGGGTCGTAGACGATATTCGAACTTGAACCCAAGGTAGGGGTTTGTTGTGGTTTAATTCTTTACTCTCATTCTTGGTTCTAAAATGATAATCTTGTGATTAAATATTTAAGAGTTATCATCTAACGAGGGGGGGGGGGGGGTCGGACCGCACAAACACGGCCGAATTCCCCCTCCTTTGTTCTTGGTTATTTATATAATCTTGTGATGAACGAAAAGGCGTGGTGCGGTCGCACCACTCGGGAATCACCCGGCTTATTTACGCGACGCCATCGCGTCGCGCCGCGTCGAAGGGAACCGAAGGCACCGCGGCTGGAGCGGGGTCGTGGCGGAGGGGCGCGGTGCCGTCGCACCGCGCCGGAAGACGAACACCGCGGCCGGTTCCGGGCCGCGGCGGGACGAGAGGACCGGCGGCTCGCTGGGCCGCCGGCATCGGAAACCGGAAGGGGACGTGCTTTGCCGGTCCCGTTGAAGAAAAACCGGCCGGCCAGGTGGGTCGGCCGGAAGGTCAAAGACTGGGGGAATTTAATTCCCCCGGTCAACTAAAAAGCCCCCCCATTTATTTGGGGGGGGGGGGGGTTTCATTAAGGGGGGCAGGCGGCCCCCCAGTTTCCCTCAAAGCAGGCCCCCACGAGGGGGGGCCGGTTCTCCAAAGGCGCAGCTAAAAGCCGCGCCGCCAGCAGTAAGCGGGGGCCATGCCCCCCACGCGTGACACCAGCGGCGCCAGGCCGCGCCGCCGCCGGCCGGGCGGTGCCGCCGCGCCGCCACGCTGGACCGCCGCCGGCCGGGCCGTGTCAGGCCCGGGTCGGGTCGACCCAGTTCGGGCCGACCCAGGGGGGGGGGGGGGGGTCGGGCCGGGTCGGCCCGGACCCGGACCCCCCGTTTTCGAATCGTCTTCGGTCTTTTGGCCATTACTTGAGCCACAGACCTCCGATTGACGAACCGTCAGCGGCTACGCGATCCTTGGGTCGAGACGGTCGATTCAGTATATCGCATTCAAAGTTTCGGAATACTTTGAGTTCGGCCAGGTTGGTTCGTTCACGAAACCAACCGGGCCCTCGGAGCGGAAACGCTCATATCTTGAGTTACGGACATTCGATTGACATGTCGTCAGCTTTGTTGTGTTCCTCTTAGTGAGACAGATCTTTTGGCATACTCCGCCCGAGGTTTGGACGCAGGTGGAGTACGGTTCGGTTGGTTTTTCCTTAAAAACCAACCGGGCCCCTGGGACGAAAAAGCCAATAACTCTCAGACCGGGCGTCCGATCGACGCGCCGTCTGTTGCGTTGAGTTCCTGTTGACGATACGGAACTTTTGGATACATCAACTCTGGACTTTGTGACAGTTGATGTATCAGCCTCTTGGCTCGTGGAGCGGACCCTCCGAACGAGCTTGCTGTGTGCGTTAACCCTAGTGCTGGCTGCGACTGTGACTACTACTGCTACTGCTACTGCTACTGTGACTACGACGACGACAGTACAGAGATCTTGTGTGGATTCGACAATGACGACTACAGCACTCAGCAATCCCACGTGGATCAGTGCTATAGGTCCTGTGTGGGCCCGATCCTGTGTGGGTCTTTGCGCTCAGCGGTCCTGTGTGAACCAGCGCCTACAGGTCCTATGTGGGCCCGATCCTGTGTGGGTCTTTTGCGGGGGTTAGTTACCTATCGATCCTTCGTGGGTCTGACGACTTAGATGGATCAGAGATCATCTTTATCGTCTTTCGAAGAAGTATACCTGTGTGATCTGAATCCAGTTGCTTTCCTGTGTGGATTGTGTTGTGCTATCCTGTGTGGATTACGTTTTGCTTTCCTGTGTGGAATACGTTTACTTTCCTGTGTGGACTGAGTTGTACTTGAGCTCGGATGTTGGAGCGTATTTGAATTTGATGACTTAGGTATATGTATGGGCATATACCTAAGAAGTGTCGGTTGTTACTTCGTGATTGTACCTTTCTTCGTGATTTATCCTTTGTGGATTATGAGAGACCTTCAGGGGTCTCGGGGTCCCTGCTGAGTAGTTTATACTCACCCCTGCACGGGCTATGCCCGCACTACGTTGTGTTGGTTGCAGACGACGGACATCATTGATCTTGGCTGAGGCTTGCAGAGCAGGACGACACCTGGAGGTGGACCACTAGGCGGGACGTGTTCGGAGCGGACGACGGGACCCGTGGAGCAGTGGAGCTATCTGTACCCATCCTTCAGGTGGGATCTCCAGTGGACAGCTCGGTGTAGCGGATTTTACTTACAGTTGTTGTTTTCCCTTTCGAGTTGTACTTTACTTTCAGTTTGGGTTTGTATACTAACCCATTTACTTTTCCGCACTTTTAGTTGTACTCAGTTTTTACTTAGTGTTTACTTTCCGCTTGCTTACTCTGTGGTGTTTGTTTACTTTACAAAGGCAATGCCTTCCCTTTTTACCGGGATTTACGCCTTGGTGCTAGTCGCCAACCCCTGGCCTATGGAAGGCGGGCTTGGGGTAGTCACGACACGGACCCCGAGGGCGGGTCGTGACATCAAGCTCAAATGAAATAACAACCAACAAACTACTGAGCTCTAGATGAGAAGTCCACATAAGAAATTAGCTTGGGTCCTATTCCTGATGAAATACAAGAGCTATCTCCTTGGTAGAAATAAATGAAACATGTTGATGATAACAATCATACTCATCTCAATGAGTGATAAGAAAATCTATATTGTTGATGACGCCATATAGATCTAGATAAAAAATGGGAAAATCCCAGACCAACTATGTATCAACGTTCATTAATGAACAAGAAGGACACTGAAACCCCTTCTCTCTTCTCTTTCTAGGAGGCTTCTCTAACTCCATTACAAAGTTCATAAGATTCATTAGATGTATAAGTATATAAAAAAACATGTAGATATAAATGAGTGGGAGGAACTAGTATCAAATTAATAAATTCATACTATATATTAAATAAGGATGGTACCTATCACTATTTCCATACCTACATCATCTTCCAATGTACACTCATCTATTTCATGAATGTGCTTCACTCTTGAGGCTTGTGGACAGATCCATATAGTCCCTGAAGCTTCTGACTTCACCATAGTAGCCTTTGAAGTTAACAAACCCCAACCATAATGAGGTGTAGTCATAGATTGATAGAAGAACTATAAATGAACAGTGAATCCATAATTTTTGTACATATTCACAGGAATATGATATGAATTTATTATGCTTATGACCTTTACACACTGATAAAAAATCAAATGAACACTTCAAGCTATATAGGATAGTGAATAGGAGGCTCAATACTGAGTCCCACCCCCACGACTCCTTCAATGATCCTTCCACTTCCTCTCCATCCCATGCACACCACTGAATCTGCCATTGAGTGGAAGAGAAGAGGTGGAAAATCCAATGTTGACTACCATATCCATATATACCATAATATCTCTATATATTGTATCCACATAGGGAGAAATATAAAACATAAAAACCTATGATATGATAATCGGTTTCAAAACCTATAGGTACTTCTTAGACTTCAGATTTCATACATTACCACATCCAGAAAAAAACAGACAAGCTCAAAAAACTAATTGGTGTACACCGACAGCAAAATCTCTCCCTATTTCAAAGATAGGAACTCCAGATACTTTGCAGCATCAAAAACTATAGAAAAAATTATTATATGAACAAGGTTTTGAAACCCTTCCAATCTAAGTCCACGTGTCTATCATCCTGGACCACGTAATATTAGAATCTCTTACTAGAAACCCCATATCTGAACTATCATAGTTCACTTTGAAATTATCAGGTGTCTCCATGATTTTAAGGATTTGATCGATACCATCCAGCCATTACTCCACCTCTTGAGGTTTATTCATTCCTTCAAAGGAAAATGAGTTTTTGCATAATAATTCCCACGATTGATCCCTATCTACTCAAGCTCCTGGACGTCCCTCAACCACTACATTCTAAACTCTTGGTGCATCCTGATCAATAACAAAAACTACCTACACAATAATTTCAATGATATTATGATTCAATATCACATTCCCTTGTCTATCATCAGCTAAACCTCCCTGAGGAACTCATAGAAGATGTCTCATAGGTATACTACTGCACATCGAAATAGAAGGAACAATCAGACAACAAATAAAAAATCAGTTTGAACCAGAAAGCCCATATAAAGAAACTAAGATTCAAAATAAAACCCAAAACTAGAGACAAGAATCCAAAAGTCCCATGGAAAATTGATTCTCTTAATGACAAGAGATATTTAGATACTTATCACTACATTCCTCTCAAGTCTCAACAATCCTATCATTATTCTAATAGATGTCTTGAGACAAGGACCATTGAAGAAATACATCCACTGATAAAAATTTGTAATGAACCAACCCAAGTTACCATCAAGACTAGAAACTATCCAAATCTTCCACATACCGAAAGGGAATTCATGATCACCATGGGATAGAGACAAGAACCCGAGCATCAATCAAAAAACTAGAGGGAACAATTTCACCGAAATTGTACAAATGCATGTAATATATATACACATAGAAAAGAAAGAGAAAGAGGATGTCTAAGAAATGTATTCCATAACTGTAAGAAGACAACAACAAAAAAGATACAAGTGAAATTAGTTAAAACATAAAAATACAAGTCTAATTGAAGAGGACCAAAATGAAACAGCTACTCCATATGATTTCATGGATGAACTCCCACCATCTCAACACTAGCTACCCAACCCAGCAGACACTAAACCTTTCCACCACACTATGATTCATTTTCTTTCCTTACAATTTAAGACATATAAAGGTCTATGCACCATTGAAGAGGTACAAAGTGTGTGATCTAACAGGCTCAATAGGATCCCACCTAGGTGTTTCATAACATGTCTTTGTACAACAATTCCTATATTCCCATTAAAAAAAACATGGCATGATAAGCTGTAAATAATTTTTATAGAAAACATGGAAAACATTGCACTTTTTCATAGTTCTAAAACAAAAGTAAGTATATAAAATTCAATGAACATTTTACATATCATTTTTCATAGGCATAAACATGCATCTCAAGGAAAAACAACAAATCCAAGAAAACAAAATGGAAGCACATGTATTAGCACCAAGGATCACTGTAGGTTAGGCCAATAGACAACTCATACCACAATCAACCAAGTATCCAATATCATTCTTAGAACATATACCTATTAAGTAGATGAATAACCCATGAGTAACCCCCACAAAAAATCAATATCATACCCCTAGAACAATATTTTTAAGAAGTAGATGAAATCCCTAGGAGAAAACCTATTAACAATCACAAACAAATGGATGATGGCATCAAGCTGAACCTTCCACATAAGTACCCAAGGTAACCCATGTGCTAATTTTAAAACTTCAAAAAAATGATTTGATAACTATTTTGAAGCCATTACACACACCCATTTTAATGATTTGAAAGTACCCCTTTTTTCCATTAATCAATAACTAGGATAATTTTTTTTGTTAAAAACTCTTTTCAACACACACAAATCATTAATGCCAATTCCTTGTATAAATCAGTTTATAAATAGGGAATAAAAAGGTTCATTTACATAGGCTATAGATGGAACCACCTGCCTCAAAACATAGGTCGCACATACCTATATTGGGATATTCCAATAATGAAAGACAAATGATGAAAATTACACCCCTAGAATCCAATCCTCATCACAAGATTGATCCAATTCAGAAAAAAGGGGTCGATGGAAAGGGGGAAACCCACAAACCTAAAAAATTAACACACACAACACTATGACCAACAAAGGAATGGACTTCAGAATAAGATAACACAATAGATATAGAATAAGACATGTATAAACACAAACTTATACGAATAGATTTGATAAATCATCCCAAGAAAACTACCACGATCAAACACAAAAAAAAAGAAGAAACATCACTCACCTGGAGAGATGAACCATGACTGAAAAAGATCAAATTCCAATAAGATAATTCCAGGATGAGTAGAGTCTCCCAAAATCACATTGGAATTTCCTTGGGCCAAGATATATAGATTATGGAGAAATAATCAAAAACAAAAGAGCTGTATGCCTATTTTAAAAATTTTATGCAGGACGTTAGAGGATGTGTAACCCTATTAGATGACGGGTAACTACTAACATCCCACATATATCATAAAATTCACCACCTTAGACTAAAAACCCTACCTTTTATTAAATTATGAATTGAAAAATCTCTTGACATCGTGTAACCTCTAACTGTATATAGTCTTTCAAAAATTTCATCTAGAAACTCTCACACGTTGTGTAACATAGTTACATGGCATGAAATCTTCCTACGACCTACAAAAAAAGCCAATTAAATCCTAGAGTAAAAAAAACTCTTTTTTAAACATTATAGGTATCCTCAATATTTATTATCAGTCTTATAATGACAACAAAAAGTGTAAAGCAATGACATGGTTATAGACATACCTGAGAAATTTGTAACAAGATGTTATAGTGATTGGTGTCTGTGAAATGTCATCATGGGTGCATAAAAATAAAATAAATTAACTATATTTGTTTAATTTATTTTATTTGATTTAGAAATGAGATATCATTTAAATATATGATTATAAGACTTTCCTCAAAGTTGGTCTCTCAAAACATGGAGATCTAGATTACCATTGGAGAGTATTCTTGGTGAATGATGAAGGATTGGCACCAGATCAATGATCTTTGAGCCACTGGAGTTCAGGATCCCATCAATAAACGACACATGAAACCATTATTTTCAAGCAATAAATCCAATATATCATAAGTATTTTGATTTGTGTTTTCTATCCCATTCTTTATTCCTAGATGAACTCAGATCAATTCCATGAACAAAATTGATACGCACATCATCGATAGATTTAAATTGATGGATTATTGTTCCTTTATTATCTTTACCTATTTTTTATTCAATTCTACAACAATGTATTGAAGCCTAATGAGTAAATGATGAGTTTCATTCATCACATATTATGGATTTTGGTTCTCTCCCTTGTTTCTTCACACAATTATCATGGGAATTTCTTTTGGTCCATGGTTCGATGAAATAAATGATATTAGATAATTTCACGACTCTTATTTGGAGAAAAGGATTGATATCAAGAGTGAAGTTTATGATAAATGTTGTGATCGAAGTGAGACAATGTAGGTGGATGACTAGAGGAAGAACATACATATTTTTGATTCCCATTCTTCTAAGTTTTGATGCATAATGATAGATAGCCTGATAGATTTTTTTCCTAGTAGACTGAGGACCCTAATACCTACTAGAAATGATGGAATGAGTTGGCTAACCCCAAATATATGGTTTTTTGAGAGGGTGGTGGCTCTAGTGATGGGTAAGATTACAGAGAGGAATATCTCACTAGATTTATAAAATCCTAGTAAACATTGCATGTATTTTTAAATTACACGCCATGTGGGACCCCTGGATATGGTTCTAGGGTTTCAAATGGAGTTAAATAACACATGACATATGACATGGTATCATGTCATGTGACCCTTATATGATGGATCAATGTGTACCTTGGAAGGTAAATAGATATTGCTAGGTGTACATGGGATGGTACATGGGCATAACTGTCAGTACATAGGCATGACCAGGAAATACATTTAGGGATTTAGGTGAACTCTACAAGACATATGTTTCAATCAGATATTGTATATGTTGGGTTTTAAATTACTTGTGAGGCATCACCATATGGGTAGATCCTAGACAAGAAAAGAATTCCATGTACTCTACTTACACACTATATAATCCCTTAGAGACTTCTTTGATCTCTTTGTCTCTTTAGTTTAGACCAGTGTTCGTTGAGTGGTTTTCACATTGATCCTCTACCTTAAGGTTATAGTGCGTAATTACATCCTTAGCTATGGATTGTGATCCAATATAGAGAATGAATCACAGATAGAGTTTGTGGCATACCTCTATGAGACTAGAGTGACATCTTTTATCATCATTACACTCTATGTGGGGTTTGTGGAATCAACATGAAATCCTTGAGTAGGGTGTTGATCCTCCATTTAGCAGTTTCTATCAATATGGATTGCAGTATTATCAGAATACGATCACCTTTGTAGCTAGTTGATCCATATTGGGTTTGTGGTGTCCCCCAGTGGTTCCAAGCATGACCCCTATCTGAGTATCGGGTTCTTTTGAGACAAGTGATATTTATTGGGATTGTCCCAATGATCTTGAACTCTTAAATGAGTTCCTACAATGATGACATGGATCATGAAGTGGATTATCCCTGAACAAGTAGTTCTTTTAGTATAATCCTATAGCTAGATGTTGGTTATGACCACATGGTGGAATGATGAATTTCCTGAGTATATTTTGGAATTTTCTATTATACATTATTAATTATATACTTATATTGAGATGACTATACTTTATGCTTCATGTTTTGTGTTTTCAGGGTGTCCTACTGGGTTTTGTTATACTCACCCTCATATAGGATCTGCTCGCACATGTCATGTATTCTAAAGATGATAACCCTTTTGACGATGTCCTGGGAGGATGCATTGCAGGTGGAACATTTCATGAGCTAGATAGACCAAAGAGTTTACCTTCATCATAGATTTGATCATAGTACTCACCATTAGAGCAGTTTAGAGTATTTATAGTTTTTGGTTTGACCTATATATGTCCCCCTTTTCACATTCAGTAATTTTCTATTATACTCAAATTATGGGATTATAGAAGGATTCATGCAATATATTTAGTGGTTTTATATTTCATCATTATGTGTTCTTGGAGATTTGTGCGTGTTCATAGGTACATTAGGAGAATGCCTCTTATTTATGGGATATTCCCACTTGGTGCTAGTCATCATCAACTGGTCTATTAGTGGTGGTGTTGGGGTAGTCATGTGTTGAGCACCAATGGGTCAAGTGGTGACATAACATCCTCTCATTCTATTCTAAAATGAAAATGTTTTTCATTTTATGGATGATTCACTGCCTCCACGAAAAATGTAATTCATTTTTCATTATCACCTTCATGGATGGATATAATAAAATTATTATGATTAAAATGAGCTCAATAAGTATATTATATATTATTTCATATTTTGGAATTGATATATAGTAACAAGGTTTAATAAAACTGAATAATTTTATATTTGGAAAAAACCACATTAATAAACTAACATTATAATGAGATGATTTAAAATAAATGAATCATCCCTATTTTAGAAAAAATATAGATATTTAGGACCATATAATCCTCTAAAATTAAATTAATGTTATTCCATTATAATTTTTGTGTTATGATCACATTAGAAAATGTATTTTTTTAATTATTAAGAAAACAGTGGGACCTTAGAATAATAAAACAAACATCCACAAGAAGGTGAATTCAATCCAAATAACATAAAAAATGATTATAAGAAATATAAAAGAATAATAATAACTTAAATATACCTAAAAAGGTTATTAAGGAATTATTTAATAAATTTAATTTGATTATTCATTAGTTTTGAGTAACATAAATAATGGGTGAAGGACTCGTGGTATTGGATATTCTGAACCACCATTATTACTTTTAGGTTACACATTATCATTCTTTTTATCCATTTCCATATATAGTATTATCATGTAATTATTCTAATATATATATATATATATATGTTCTATAAATATATACCTAGTTTACTTTACCTTTTTCTATTGGGGGAAATACATGTTCTTCAAGTTCCATTCTCAATTCCCTCTTTTAAGGAAACCCATTTAACGATAACTTGTTTATTTATTATCTCTATTAATTTATCACTATATCAAATTACTTTAACCTTATATGATCTTTAAAAACCCTCAACTTTTATATAAAACTAGTTGCGTTCTTATCTGGTTTTAAGGAAATTATTATTCTCTTACCCTCTTTAAATACTCTTTACCTCTTTTTCTTAAAACCTCAATTTAGAGGTTCATCTCCAGTCTTAATTCTCCATTATTTTTTATATCTTCACCTCATTTGAAAGTAATTTTCAAGAACAATTATTATTTATTATATTATTAAAATAAAATAATTATTTAATCCTTTATTTCATAGTAATATTTATGATATTCTATTTGGTTATACCCTAATAAAAGATTATGCAACCCATTTCATTTTCATGGGTTTTTCTTATGATTATTCCTTATGTATTATTTTATTATATAGTACATATATGCATGTAAATATTATGAATTTGGATGATATATTGAAATTATAAAACCCCCTAATTGATTGGGTAGTATTTTCATCTCATAAGATACCATCTATAATGAACAAATAGTGAGTTTAGAACACTATGTTATGTTATCTTGGAAGTGATCCTTGACTTATGCACATGATATCATGTCTATATTGTCACCAGATTTCTGTGATTCAATAATCCTATGACATAATATTATTTATTCCATGATTTAATGAGATCATATATGATCTTTATCTTTTATGTTATCATGATATTCCTCTAATCTCATATATATTACTTGTCACCATGCTTTACTCAAATTATTCCCTTAACGGGATTTATAGACCCCACCTTTTTTATGTATTCCATAGGATATCCTGTATAGAAAAATAAGTTCAATACGATTTAAGATCACTTTTTGGAGATCAAAAAAAATATTATGTATCTTATATTTATGTTGTTGTATTATGTTTTTAATCCCCTAAATACACTAGAAAACAATATTTTTGGGTTGTATTTTATAACAATTTATATTTAAAATAATGAAATAAAAAATATGAGTGACTTTGATTGATATAGTTGGTATTAGATAAAGGTATAATTATTTTTTTGATTATTATAATTGTAAATTAGTGAAATATCAAGGAAAAAGTTTATGAAAAATATCCTAAAATTTTGCTAAATTATAGAGTGCAAGGTTTTTCCAAAACGAAATCCCTCTCTAGATACAAAAAAGTGGATGTAGGATATATGATAGTTCAACCTAGGGGTAAAAACCTTGAAAAAGGTTGGCTGGGTATTAACTCGATATTTACTCTGTGAAAAACATGTGTTTCTAAATGCACATATAGTTTGACAATTCTGGGGGATATGTTTTGGTTAATTCACATTCTCTTTACAAATCATTATAGGGGATTGGATATGTTATTTTGGAATTTTATGATGTAATATATAACAAGTTATGTTTTATAAACTAATAGGAAAATTATAATGGATAACCTATAATGAAAAATTGAAATTCATAAGTTTGGGTATGCTTTCCATTTATGAGTTATTCCTTATACGTTTATAGTTTCCCTTGTATAATTTATTATTTTGAGTATTCTGAACCATAATTTTCCGTTATTTTAGTTAATGGATAAAAATTGGAAGAATTATTCCAATAACCAAGGTTATGGGTAGTCTAATAATTTCCTAAATGATATTCCTAACCTGATAGGGGAGAAAATCTAGAAATTTATGGAATTAATTGATCAACCGACTCAACTTATGAATAATTAATTGAATCATGTAGAACTCCCCCTTATCTTAGGAAAGATCATGTTGTATTTGATTCCTTTATAGCATAATGTAATCCTACTTTTAGTAGATATGATGACCCCTTTATCACGAAATAAGGGAAAAATTCCATTGAGAATATATTATATGTCTTTCAATGAACTACGAAAGATTAAGTTCCATTGGATGATTATCACTTAGACGGAGAAGATGATTAGTGGTGGACATTGATTTAGAATAAAAATGCAAAGGAATAAATCCAATTCATAGAGTGGGAAGTTTTCAAGAAAATATTTTTCAGTAAATAATTTACTTGGACTCTCTATCATAAAATTGGGTGGGATTTCCTTAGACTCAAGAAAAAGGAGGAAAAATCAATAACGTATTATGAGGAAAAATTTACAAGGTTTTGATTGAAAACCTACATATTTGTCATTGAACCTAAAATTAAGGTTGAAAACATATTTATTGGACTAAATATAAGACATTGAAAAGCCTCTATGATTTGATACTTTGAAAGTGATATGGAAATTGTTCAGTATGCCATTAAAATAATGATAGAGATTGGTGATTCTAAATGGTCTAGTGGAATTAGAGATAATAAGCTAAAAATGGATTTTAATTTTGGATGATTAGTAAATAAATCCCTTGTATGAAATAAAATACTACTATCCACATGTCATAACTGTAAAAATGAAGTATCTAAGAAACTATCCAAAGGAAAAAAAACTGTTACTTCAAGTTTGTAAGATAGGAACACTAGGATAATGAATGTAAAATTTAAATAAATAAGATCACTAATAAAATGGAATAAAATAATTTTCAGATCAATACTTATCCTATGGTCCAATGATTCAACTACAAGGAAAATAGACACTATAAAATCCAATGACCTATGCTAAGGGTTGTTAAAGATAACAAATTTAAATCAACCACTATAACCAAGAGTGAAAGGATGATATTATGTTATACTATTACTGTGATGAATTTGGATGATGATGTTGTGAAAGGTACAATGGTTATTCATTCAAGAACAGTGAACATACTACTTGATTTTCATTCAATGAATTGTTTCATATCATACAAGATTACTAGAATTATTTAAGAATCACCTTGTAGAGACCCAAAGCATGACGTACATGGAAATTACAATACTTTTGCAGAATACTTATAAAAAAAACAAACACTCAAGGACCATACTAGTTTAGTGTCTTTGGAAACTTGGAATACAAAACTTCTAATCACGTTGAAGGATCTTCAATATCTCCCATAACGATCATCCCCTTTTTGTTTATTTACCTAAAACCTTTATTTTAATCCTTGGGGAAAAGAAAACATAAAAAGGGTGATCTCAAATGCTCAGTAAGGGTAATCATGGAGAAAATAAAACAAACCATATACATTTGAAGTTAAAAACATGAACAAAATGTTTAAACATCAAGATCTTGAGCAATGACATAAAACATGGCAGTACGTAAGGCATAGATCATAATGGAACATCAATCATGATAGAATAGCATGGGAATAAAACTTTTCATTGTGTAAACCATTAATCACATGTTATGATTTCCATAGTAGCCAAGGCATTGCTTCCAAAACCATCTTAGTGGACAAATTTCCTTTCTGAATCGAGTTCACTCCTCATTCCAGTCCTGTATCACTGAAGTGGATTAAATTTCTATTCCATCCATGTATATCTCATGAGATATAAATCTTTACCCAATGCATTGGAGGGAGATATAGGTCCCACACATCTCATAATGAAATCATTCTTACTTGTACCACAAAATAAACAAAAACCATTCATCATAACCCAAAGAATAAAACGGGTTTCATAAATATCATTCCATCATAACATAATCCATATATAACAAATGGATATCATTTCATCATAAGAAAAAAAACCATGTAAATAATAGAGACATTATACTTGAAACATAAACATACTGAATAATGTCATCATAGATGGAAAATAGTTTTGATAAAACACTTGAAATTAATTCCTGAGGAAAATGTCCTTTATTTTTTTTTCAAAATCATTTTCTTTTCACAAAATGCCATGAAATTTTAAATAAAAAGGATTTTTTTGAAAATATTTAAGAAATCTTGTAGAGTAAGCTTCATGAAAATAAGGTGTTATAAAACTGTAAAATCCGTTCATGCCGTATAAGTTAAAAAAACAGTCTCCTCGTACTTTTGCCGGAAAAGTAAAAAAAGTACCTCGTAACATAAACAAAAGAAAGATTCCTTACATAGCGTGTAGTAAAAGTAAAAAATGGGTAAAAAGGTCTTTAAAAATACATGAAAACATTTTTATAAAACAGGGACATGGATGATAAGTATAACCCTATTAAATACTTACGAATAAACAATCTCAGATGAAAACGAGATTGGAAAAGTTATCCCTTACCTTATGTCTGATATGCTTTGTATGTATCTGAACCTCCTGTATAATGATTTAAATAATTTCGTTGAATTATTATAGAATAATATTCATTGTTAAGATATCATATATGGTTCACTTATGACTTTATATTACCCTTTCTTTTTTAAATTCCATGTTAATGCACCGTTTGGGGTAAAATCGTTTCATTTATCGTACGTGATTCGACTTGTTGTTATTGATATTATTACTTATATTCTGATTTACTTAATTAAAGAATGTAAAAAATGATTTATATATAATATATATTCATCATATAAATATATATGATAGATCGATAAATGGAATGAAATACACCGTTCATGGAGACGGCAGGCCGTACGCACGCATGAATGCTATTTTCGTTTCCTTATTGAATTGAATGTAATTAATTAAATGAAAAATATATGTATATAAATAAAGTATCATTATTATGTAATATATTTCATGATTATTTATTATATATATACTTTATAATTATACTTGAATGGTTAATCATAGAAAATGAATCTCATCGCGTTCGTGGAGACGATAGTCCGTACGTACGCACGAGCGATGATATCAATCCCATGATCATGGGATTGTATTGAAGTGTATGTTTAATACTTCAGAATCAAAATATATTTAAAATAATAATATATAGTCATTTATTTACACCATTATACCCATCCAAGTATGGTGGTGGTGGAAAACAGATTACACCACGACGTGGAGATGGTATTCCGTACGTACGCACGCGCGATGATTTTGTTTTCCGTAGGATGGATAGAAGATGAAATAGGGGTTTTTTAAAATTTATAATAACATATCAGTATATGAGTGATACTGATTTTATTATTTTATGATGAAACAAATAAATAAGAATATGTAGAAGAAGAAATAAATTGGAAAGAATCGGTAAAGGATATTACCTCTTCATTGACGCGCCTATTCTTAACCTCCTTTTAAGGCACTAGAGTTGGTCATTTGAGGAGAAACGAACCTCTATAATGTTTCTAGGTAATTTTATATTTGAACTTGGCAGGTTTTGGCCGATCTTGAAGGCTGAAAATTGTGTAAAGAGAAGATGGATGAGGTTCCCTTTTATAAGGGAGGAGAGGGGCACCTTATGAAAAAATTAAAATATTATTTTATAATAAAGTAATATTCATTTTAAAATAGGTCCAAATTGCTTTATTTCGAAGATAAAGTGGTTATGGGTCGAAATAATCTCAACCAATAGGTTTTAGACAAGTTTAGGTTACTATTTTAACCTTAACATTTAGATTTAACTCTATTTTAAATAATTTAACTTCTACCGTGTCTTCTTGTTTTCTTACACTATATGGTTAATAAACTTATTATATCAATCCAAAAGAACCCACAGTGGTTAATTAGTAATATATATAACTTGATATAAGTCATTTGGCTGAACCTTTGATTTTCAGGAATATAATAACAATTAATAATATAATATTTATTTTAAAAACTCTTTTATGTCACTTTTGACACTATTTGGTAATTGTTTTTTGTGAAAATCATAACAGCATTATTAGTTCGAAAAACATTAATTAAATCAATACTAACATGTCATATTAAGCTAAAAAATTATTGGAATTTATAAAAAGTCTCAAATTACAATTATTTGGGTATTTATAACATCAATTATGTTAATATTTCATTAATAAGGTAATTACTGAATCATCATTGTCTCATAAATAATTTCATTTATCTAATGTCTAAAAATTATAAATAAAATAATATAATGTTTTAAATCTTTATATATTTCTAATTAATATTTATAATCTAATTTATCTTATGTATAACCATATATTAAAAATGTTTTAGTTATTAAAATTTGATTTTAACTCTTTGAACTCTTCTTTGAATTAAATAATTATAAATGTCTTAATCTAATCCAAGTGGACCTAAATGATAATATTATATTCCTAAGGTTGTTTTTGGTCGAATTATACTTATCCAATAGAATTAGGACGTGTGTTAGGGTAATAATAATATCATTTTTATCCTTAATTACCCTATTTATTTTTAACCATGGTAAATTAAAGTAAAATGTTAATATTCACCCAATTTTTTTTATCTTATTGAACCAAATTTTACTCCTTGATATTAAACATGTCTCTCGTATTTTTGAAATTCCACTCACAAAAGCGGTAAAATTATGTTTTATGTAAATTTTCAAATTCTCCTAGGAGGTGGGTAAAAGATGGTGAAAAGTTCAATAATTTTTTTATATATCTAAAATTATTATAAAATGAATCTAATTAATTACATTGAACTTATATAGGTATTATGTATCAATATTGACCTAAAATAAATTTAAATAAAATAAATAATTATTTAAATAAAAATTCGGTTTTTAAATAGTAACCCGGTGTTTTCACTCTTCATCAAAAATTGAATGTTTTCAGAAAAATTCCAAAAATTCACCCTAGGATAATTTCGATATTCCGAATCCAAAAAAGAAGTCCATTTTTGAAAGATAAAATTTATAAAATTTAAAAAAGTGTGTATTACTATTCAAAACGGCTAGTTCATAACAATATTATAATAATATCACGTTTAGTGAAACTCGGTATTGCGTACTACACACGCTATCGAGGAAGGTCTTGATTACGTGTAATGCAAGCCAAGTCAGGGCTGCGAGTAGTGAAAGATTTGTTTTGTGTTGCATATAACATAATCAAAACTTATTTAATTTATACATTAAACAAAATCTATACTTAATGTTGTGTAGAATAATTCCTACAAAACGAACTTGGAATTTTGTGTAACATGAGCCAAGAATAGTGTTGCGTATAATGCAAGCTAATACGGTGTTGTGTATAGCACAAGATAATTTCGGTGTAGCATACAACAAAAGACATCAATAAAATTAAAAAGAATAATTCTCATAAAATCTCTTGTTGTTACATTCTACCACCCTTAAAATTAATTTCTCCCACGAAATTCATCGGGGTTATAAATGGTTTACTACTTGAAAGTTTCTTTCATAGAAACCCACATCGTAAAAAGGAATACTAAAAAATAATTTTATAAAGTGAAGTATGAAACATATAAGTTACCCAAATTAACTCATCACTCGGTTTCCACATAGAAGAACATAAGTGAAAATATGGATATGGAAGAGAAACCTAACAATCAAGATCTGATGGAGAGTGGTAGAAAACATGGCTATGAAAAAGTCAACAATCACAAAGCCATAAATTTGTGATGATCTAAGGTACCATCTGATTCATCGGATATAAGGGCTCTAGGACAACATTTTTGGTTTTCAAGGTCATTTCCCTAATGTTGAAGAATTTGAATTAGAGAAATACTTACTTTATTTCAGTATTATCTCACCATTGTTCGTTCCATGAGAAATTTCAACTTCATCTCTTAATGAAATGAAGTTGAATTGGTCTTTTATGAAGTGTTAGCAGATCATGCGATAAAATGATAGGTCATTCCATTTATCCCAAACATAAGGTTAGTAAAAGTTATATACATAAGTCCATCTATGGTGAGATTAATCATATGTGGTTCCTAAAATGGATGTATACTTCATATATCATACCACATAATAAATTGAAACTAATTTATACTAACTAGGGACTTCTTGTAGGCCAGTGGTAGGCGATAAAGGCCTGTCGGACTTCGGTTGTGGGTTCAATTCCCGCAACCTTGTCCGATGCGACAGGTTGTCGCCTATTCTGCAGGTTGTCCCTTTTCTTAAACTATACTATTATAACATTCCAGAAATAAAATCTAAAAAAAGTTCTAGCCTTAAAAAATACTATCTGATGTCCAACTTAATCCATTCCAACATTAATACTTATCCAAAATACTTCTTTTGAAACTCATAGTATTACTTGAAATTTCATCTACTGAGCATGTGAATACCATCATTTATCATACGATATATCTTGTTAGTGAAATTCCAAACATGTGAATACCTTAATCATGTATTCTCTTGAAAAATTAATACCCATTGAACCGTAGTGAAAACTTTAATGCTATCAAAAGTTAACTCTTTCCACATACCAAAATCCAAAAATTTCTATATACTCAAACCATGATATCACTTTGTCCTTATATCAGTCATGAGATCATTAATATTATTTTCTCCTTATCCATTCATTATGCACATATCATCTTCTTTCCAAAATATTTGTATTACTTTTCATGGTTACCGATACCGTATAATTATTAAAAACCATAATAAACCAATACGTAGATATTACAATATTCCACAGTATTATAATTTAGATTCCACAACATTATTTTGGAATCTCGTTACATAAACACATAATCATTCCACTACATCATTGTCATACTCAACATCGCCAATAGTGATCTCATGTGACTTCCCTTTGTCCTTTTCCTTAAGAGGTTGCTCACATCGATCATCATTAACCCTTGGATTAGGGAATTGATTAGCATAATGCCCCATTTCCTTGCACTTGATGCATTGAAGTGTTGGTGGAGAGTTCTCTATAATATTTTCTCTATTAAAATTATTAGCTACCTTTTTCCCATTACTTCGACACTCAACTGCTCTATGACCTTATTTCCCACACTTAAAACATTTTCTAGTACCTTTTAGAAAATCTCCACCATGCTTCTTTCCACTCTTTGAGCATAAAGAAACATTCATCCTCTTTTCACCATTTTTCTGAGATTTCTCCTTGAACTCCATCTTTCGTTTCTTGTCAAAACCATGAGATGGATATGTAACACCAAATTCTAGTTCTACCCTGATAGCACAACCCACAATTTCTTTATAGCTACTGAAGTCTCTTATCGCTAATTCCCTTCGAAGACTTGGTTTTAAGCCACTGAAGAATTGATCAACATTAATTTCAGATTGGATGATAAAGCCAGATGCATACCTTGCAAGTCTTGTAAAATTCGCTTCGTATATACCAACAGATTCATCATCCTTCTGCTTAAGCTCAAGGAACTCCTTTTCCATCTTCGTTCGAATAATATGAGGGAAGTACTTACTGAAAAAAAAGTTCATGAACTCATCCCATTACAAGGATTCAATATCATCTTGGGGCCTTGTATTCTTAATTAGAGTCCACCACTGGTCTGCTTCACCTTCTAAATGGTAAACAACTAAAATGACCTTTTCATGTTCTGAACAGTGAAGTATGGAAAATATCTTTTCAATGGTACTGATCCATTGTTCAGCAACAAGTGGATAAGAAGACCCATTGAATGACGGTGGACGTTTCCTCATGAAGGACTCAATAGAATATTGTTCCCTTCTATGGTCATTTAGAAATCTAGAATGATTCATAACTTGTGTAAGTATAACAATAAGATTTTTCACTCCATCTCCCATCACATTTGGTTTCTCAGGAGGACAATGATTTTATTTTCCATTACATTGATCAACATGGTTCCTTCGGGTTCCAGCCATCGTCTAAAACCCAAAAAGAACAGTGTGAGAGGAAAAAATCATGCTAGGAAAACAACATAATAAAGGGGGAGTACCTTCAATATATAACATCTTAGGTTTAATTCTATGATCCTTACCATAATTCTAGGACTCTAATCTATTCTTATACTTAACCTTAGGGACATCCCTAGACATACCTTAGAAATATCTCTAGGGATCTCAATAATGTTTTCTTATCCTAGTTTCCAAAGGTTAACTAAACCTTTCCTTTGATACCAAATGTAGAGACCCAAAGCCTGACGTACACAGATATTACAATACCTTTTCAGAATACTTATAACAAAAACAAACACTCAAGGACCTTAATAGTTTAGTTTCTTTGGAAACTTGGAATATAAACTTTTAATCTTGTTGAAAGATCTTCAACATCTCCCATAACGATCTCCCCCTTTTTGTTTCCTTACCTAATACCTTTCTTTTAATCTTGGGGGAAAAGAAAATATAAAAATGGTGAGCTCAAATGATCAGTAAGGGTAATCATGGAGAAAATAAAACAAACCATATACATTTTAACTTAAAAACATGAACAAAATGTTTAAACATCAAGATCATGAGAAATGACATAAAACATGGTAGTAAGTAAGGCATAGATCATAATGGAACATCAATCATGATAAAATAACATGGGAATAAAACTTGTAATTGTGGAAACCATTAAGCACATGTTATGATTTCCATAGAATCCAAGGCATTGCTGCTAAGACCATCTTAGTGGACAAAGTCCCTTTCTGAATCGAGTTCACTCCTAGTTCCAGTCCTGTATCACTGAACCGGATTAACTTGTCATTCCAACCATGTCTATCTCATGAGATATAAACCTTTACCCAATGCATTGGAGGGAGATATAGGTCCCACCCATCTCATAATGAAATCATTCTTACTTGTGCCACAATATAAACATAAATCATTCATCATAACCCAAAGAATAAAATGGGTTTCATAAATATCATTCCATCTGTTTGGTAAAAATACCTCAAGTTAACATTGCAGTATTTTTGGGTTGATTGTGTTAGTTGACAAAGCAAGTTTCCATGAAGAAATTTTCGAGTTCCAAATAAGTTGTTGATAATTACTGTTGACAAAAGAACGATGACAAAGGAAAGGATGATCTGGAGGCGGTACAAAAGAGCAGTACAAGGTGGCGCTGTTTCCCAGTGTTTGCCAAATTTTTGGGGTCCAAAATTTGGAGTTTGGTGAGCATCACGAAAATAGGATTTCCATGAAGATCATAATTAAATATGGAAATAGAATGAATTTCGCGAAGAAAGGCTTCATAGTTTGGATTTCTTGAAGACCAGAAGAATTATGGCGGTGATTCTTTGCGAGTACATCAAAGCTTCACGAATGGAAGAGTTGAAGTGCATCGTAGCGGTGAAGGGCCTAACAAGGGATCTTTACGGCGAAGGTGCGAAGGAATGTTGACGGTGTTTCTCCACGATGACGAAGAGCTTCACGATCAGAAAATTTCCATGGTGCTTTGCGATTTGGATAGAATTCCGGTGGAAACTTCAGAGATTTGCGATAGGAAATGACGTGGCGCTGACTTCGCGTGGAAGGGTCGAGGGTCGGTGTAATCACCTATAAATAGAGGTAGCCCCCTGGAGAGAAGGAGAGAATTTTCAGAGAAAATACTTTTCTCACGGTTTGTGAAGGTAGTTCGCAAAGGCAGTGTGCTTCACGAAAGAAGAGCATTGTGATGACTACTCTAGCTCCACGAAAGTCATGTGCTCCATGTTGGATCAGTGAGCTTCGCGAGGGAAGTTGGTTTCCGACGACTTGAGCTCCGCGATGGCCTAAGCATTGCGAAGGCTTGAGCTTTACGACAGTTTGAGCTCTGCGAAATTGTGAGCTTCGTGGAAAGGAAAGTTCTTCATGAAGGATTGTATGAGCTTCTTGAAACTGGGAGCCTCGCGAAGTAGGGTGCTTTGCGAAGGTACTTTCCAAAGGTAGGTTGCCCGGTGTTTAAGAGGAAAATGGGTATTCATCAGTGGAAGAACATTGAACTTCAACTGAGCATCTATCAACAGTTGAGGATGCATTTTTTCATGAAAATGAAGTGACCTACAAGTCTATAAACTATGAGTGGATCCTTTCCGGAGCAGTTAGCAAAGGAAGAGGAAGTATGTGATCCTCTCCACCGGTAGTGAGCCAGAGAGAGAGAAATAGGGAGTGACCCTTGGGAAAGGAGTGAGCTGACCCTAAAGCTTGTAAAGGCAGTGAGCCTAGGACAGAGTGACTGTACCCGAACCTTGTATCCACAACTAGTAATGTTTAGTGGAATTTGGTACAACCGGAAACTTGTCGGCGTATTCTCCATGGACGTAGCCCAGTGAGGGTGAACTAAGTAAAAATTGTTGTGTCCTGTGGATGCTTTACTTTCTATTTACATTGTGCAATAGGAAAGAGAGAGAAGAGTGTTTTGCTTAACTGCGAAACAAGATCAGAATTTGCATTAATTTTAAATTAGTCATACCCTGATTCACCCCCCCCTCTTAGGGTATTCAGCCTTGTGGACCTAACAATTGGTATCAGAGGGAGAGGTTGATAGTAGTTATTCTCTAAATGGAGTTCACTAATCATAAAGGAATTCTTATCTTCGATGGAAACAATTTTCAGCTATGGAAGAATCAGATGCAACACTACTTCTGATCTTTAGGAATGGATGTGTTCACAGTAGCAATGCATGGTATAACAGTTGACATCAACAGTGGTGCATTATCAGAAGCTGAGCATAGAGAGATAGATGCTGATGCCAAAGCAACAATGCCTTAGGGGGAGCCCTATCCAATCCTATATATACAAAGGTGATGTCTTGAAAAACGTCACATGCCATGTGGGAAAAACTATTGAATATATATGAAAGGATACAAAGGTGAGATAGGCAAAGCTGCAAGTGTTGTGGAACAAGTATGAAGATCTGATAATGAACCCGAATGAGTCTGTTGATGCATTCTTTGACAGGGTAAATTATGTGGTAGAAGACATGTGGGTTCTTGGTGAAATTATCGAAGATATAAAAATTGTGAAGCGCATATTGAGAAAACTTCCACCTCAGTTCAATATGAATGTTTCTGTTTTGGAAGATAAAGACCCAAAAGAACTGACATTGTATAACCTGCACAACACTCTTGTTGCATATGAATGAGAAATGATGATAACAATGCTGTGGAAAATGGGAAATCCAAAGAAGTGGCATTCAAGGCCATGAAGAAGCTCGCCATTGAAGATTATCAAGAAGAAGAAGAGACAGATGAGGCAATGTCATTCCTTTCTTCAAATCTGTAAAGAGGAAGAGGAAAGTTTAAAGGGAAACTTCCAAAAGCATGCTTTCGATGTGGAAAGGTTGGTCATCTTATAGAATGATTCCCTAAGAAGTTTCAAGATAAATATAATGATGATGAAGTTGAAGTTGAAATTCCCAAGAAGAAGACTTTAGTGGTTGTGAAAGGGAAGAAACAATTCAAGAGAAATTTCTTCAAGAAGAAGAATCTTCATTCACAAGAATTTGAAAGTTCAGATGAGTCTGTGGATGAAGAGGTTTAGGAGATAGAAAATTGCAGAGATCTTGGGGTAAATGCCTTGGAGGAGATTGTTGGTAGTTCTCAGAAAAAGGGAGAAGCTGACTCTAAATAAGAAGAAGAAATTGAAGGGATAGTTGATATGAAAGCTGAATTGGAAGAAGCTCTTGAGGAGATAGACGTTTGGAGAGCCAAAACTAGGAAATCCAATAAAGTGGTTCGTGATGCCAAACTCTATATGCAACAACAGGATGAAGAAAAGTCTGAGCTATTAGAAGAAATTGAAAGAATAAAATCCTCAACACCAGAGAGCTCAAAAAAAATTATAGAGCATAAGCTTAAAATTGAGGAACAAAAGAAGGAAATTTATTGTTTGAATAACAGAGGAAAGGAGCAGGTCAGACATGTCAAAGAGCTTGAAGAAGAAGTGGTCAGTCTGCGACGAGAAATGAAGGATCAAGAAAAACTCTTGACCCGCAATGTGATATCAAAAAAGCAGGCCATTCAGAATACAGAGAAGATGAAAGAGGAGGCTCGTAGTTCAGCAGGAGTGAGGTAGCAAGAAAGATAAAATGCTAAGGTTGATTTAGGGCTTGATAAGAAACAAAAATATGTGGCAGCTGATGTCAGACCGCAAGTACCCGTCCCGAAATTGAAGATTGATTTGGGCCCAAAACAGAATCAGAATATTCAAAGATCCCAAAGGGAAAATCATAGTGCTGAAGTAACATGAAGGAATGCACCCTATATGAGGTGTTATTTTTTTGGAAAGATGGGACATTCATAATATGTGTGTTCCATATCCAATAGATATAGAAGGGAACAGGAACAAAGGTTGAAGCCAAATAGAGAACGGTTTTCCAGAACATATTTTGAAGGACACTGTTTTTGGTGCGGAGGATTTGAGCACATGGCTAGGTACTACAGTTCGATCATTCATAGAAATGTGCCAAAGCAGAATCAAAATGTTCTCAAGCACCAGATCAATAAACCGACAAGTGAGTTAAAAGTTCAGAACAGATTTGAAGCTCTGCAAGATGAAGCTGGTCCATTGTACTTTGAAAATGGTAATGAGTCTCAATCTATACTGAGTATGGAGACAAAAATATGGACCAAGAAGAAGAGAGCAGAGAAGGCAGTAGTTGTTAAAATTGCCCTTAAAGCATCAGATCGTTCTGGTGTTTGGATTCTTGATAGTGGTTGTACGTATCACATGATAGGCAACAAAGATCTGGTTATGGGCATAAAATATGACAAAGAATGAGTTTTCAAGTTTGGAAATGATGAAGGCTTGAAGATAATTGGATCAGGAAAGGCTAGGTTTGGGGGAAAAGAAATCAGGCGTGCTGATGTCTTTGTTGTAGAAGGTCTCAGTCACAATTTTCTCAGTGTCAGTCAATTGTGTGACTCATGACATTCTATACGGTTTACCAAGAAGACCTGTACTGTAATTGGAAAAGATGGGGCAATTGTTCTGCAAGGAAAAAGGGAAAAGGGAAATCTTTACCTTGTAAGTGGGGAAGAAGATATATGTATTTTATCTAGAGAGTAAGAAACCCAGCTGTGGCATAAGAGACTTGGTCATCTATGCCAACCATCAATAGAAGATATGGTAAAGTGTGATGCTGCTAGAGACCTTCTCAAACTATCACGTGATCATGATCATACATGCGATCCTTGTCAACAAGGGAAGATAATCAGAAAAACATACAGGCCAAAGGAACCGAAATCATCTAGAGTGCTCGAATTGGTACATGCTGATGTATGTGGACCTATTTCACCACGAGCTATAAATGGGAAAAGGTACAATGTCCTTTTCATTGATTATTATAAAAGAATGGCCTGGGTATTCATCATTACCCATAAAACAGAGGTGTTCAGTTGCATAAAGCAGTATAGGAGGGAACCAGAAAAGATGGTTGGGCAGAAAATTCTGAAGTTTCATACTGATAACGGTACGAAATTCACAAACAGTCAAGTTGAAGACTATCTCGAGAAACATGGAATAAGACATCAAGTTTCATCAGTGAGAACTCCCCAATAGAATGGAGTGGTTGAAAGGAGAAATAAGATCATCAACAACATGGCCAGAACGATGCTTATTGATAAAGACCTACCAGAGAAATTTTGAAAGGAAGCAGTTTTGACATCGGTCTATGTTTCAAACAGGTCTCTGTTGTGTTCGAAGCAAGGGAAGACTCCATATGAACTATGGTACGGAAAGAAGCCAATTTTGAAATACTTTCAAATCTTTGGAAGTAAGTGCTTCATTCTCAATAAAGAAAATCACAGGAAGTTTGAGGAATGAGGAGATGAGGGGATATTCCTTGGATACTCAGGGAAAAGTAAAGCATATAAATGATTCAACAAAATGTTGGGAAACTTTTTTCAGATCAATGATGTCACTATAGTCGAAAATGAACAGAATGCTCAACGACCTAGTGAATAGTATCTTTATGAAAGTGATGATGAGGTAAGCGACACAGGGGGAGTAGAAGTGGCCGATGCTGACTCAGAAGAAGATACTGATGATGAGCAAGAGGAAACAAAATCTGAATATGCTAAAAAGAAAAGAGTCGAGCTAAAATTGATAGAAAAAATATCATTGGTGAACAGACAGCTCCAGTCCAGACTCAAAGAATGAAGTCATCATAGAAAAAATCATTTTTGTCTCAGGTGGAGCCGGAATGTTTTTCCGATGCAGCTGAAGATGAGTACTGGGTTCAGGATATGAATGAAGAATTAGACCAGATTGAGAAGTATCAGATGTGGGAGATTATTTCGAGACCAGCAAATAAGAATGTCATCGGAACTAAATGGGTATTTCGTAACAAGATGAATGAGGATGGTGTAGCGGTTCAGAAAAAATCACGGCTAGTGTGCAAGGGGTACTCCCAAATAGAGGGTATTAATGTTGATGAGACATTTGCACCGGTTTCAAGGCTGGAGACCATCAGATTATTTTTGGCCATAACAGTGCAAAGAAAGTTCAATGTGTTCCAAATGGATGTCAAATCCGCATTCTTGAATGGGGTTCTGGAAGAAGAGGTGTACATTGAGCATCTAGATGGTTTTCTCATTCATGAGGATGAGAACAAAGTTTTCTGGATAAAGAAGGCATTGTATGGGATGAAACAAGCACCGAGACCATGTTACTCAAGGATCGATCGATACTTGAAGAAGCTTGGTTTCTAGCATGGGGGAGTTGATTACAATATCTATTTCAACAACAATAGTAATCAAAGGATTATGGTCTTGGTTTATGTCGACGACATAATATTTGGTGGATCAGATGAAGCTCAGTACAGATAGTTTTCCTAATTCATGGAAAGTGAGTTCGAAATGTCAATGATTAGAGAGCTAACATTTTTCCTTGGTCTACAGGTGACACAAAGAAAGAATGGAACATTCATTTCACAATCCAAATATGCCAAGGAGGTTCTAAGAAGGTTTGGTATGGAGAATTCCAAGGAGGTGAAGACTCCAGCTGCTACCCGGATGAAATTATCAAAAGATGAGGATGACAAGGCAGTTAATATCACAGAATATAGGAAAATTATTGGAAGTTTTCTGTACTTGACTGCAACAAGGCCTGACATTGTTTTCACCACATGCCAAGTAGCTGGATATCAGAGTGATCCCAAGGAAATCCACATTTTTGAAGTGAAAAGAATACTTCGATATATCAAAGGCACCATGGATTTCAGTCTGATATATAATGACAGATCTCAATCAGTGTTATTGGGTTACACAGATGCCGATTGGTCCGGATCAGCAGATGATAGAAAATCAACGTCAGGAGGTGCATTATATCATGGTATATTGTGTATTTCTTGGCTAAGCAAGAAACAAGATTGCATTTCATTGAGCACCGCAGAATCTGAGTATATTGCGGCCACTCAAGAATGCACATAGTCATTATGGATGCAGCAGCAGCTTGAAGATATGGGTGTTGAAGTGAAGTCTCCGATCAGAATCCAGTGAGATAACTCAAGTGCTATAAATCTAAGATAAAATCCAGTCCATCACTCAAGGACAAATCACATTGAGATAAAATATTTTTTTTATCAAGGAGAAGGTTGAGCAAGGAATTGTGAAGTTGGAGTATGTGCCTACAGAACTACAGGTTGCAGAAATTCTGACAAAGGCCTTACCCAAGGAAGCATTTGAAAGGCATCGACTGGCCATGGGAGTCCAGTCGACTCCCTGCACTTGAAAAAGTGTGGATGTGGGACCCCCTCTCCCCGAGGTATGATGTGTTTTTCCCTAATGTGCTGATATGTTCTCTACTATGTTACAGACTGCAAAGGAGTGACCTTTGGGTCCATTGATAAAGGGGGATAAAATAGTTATTGTTCAAGGGGGATACAGTGTAGAGATTTGATTTGATAAATCATGAATGATATGGGGAGAATCTGACAGGTGGAGCTTCCAGATATGGGGAGTGCAAGAGATAGGGGGAGTGTTTTAAATATGAAAATTCTAGAAGTGATTGATCAAAGCATAGATATCACAACAGCAGAGGATCATGATAAAAGCAGAAGAGTGTTGTTGGAATGGTGTGAGAAGGTGTCCAGCTATCATGAATTGGTATCAGTGTGGTCCAACAATTGGTATCAATTTAGCAATTGGTATCAGTTTGGAATCATCAATTGGGGTCTGACATGAAGTGTTTCATTGATGAAATTTTCATACTACTATTGTTTCTCACGCCGAGCATTGCTCATGTGGGCTTAGAGTATGTGTTATGTAATTCCTTGAACGCTATCAGAATCACCGTAGGCGAATGGTGGTAGCCGCTGGAAGGAGATTCAGAGAGGTATCAAAGTGCAGAAAATAATCCTGAGAAGAGTTATGAAGAGTTGTCAACAAACCAAAAGGGGGAGATTGTTGGGAAAAAATACCTCAAGGTAACATTTCAGTATTTTTGGGTTGATTGTGTTTGTTGAAAAAGCAGGTTTCCATGAAGAAATTGTCCAATTCCAAATAAGTTGTAGACAATAACTGTTGACAAAAGAACGATGACAAAGGAAAGGATGGTCTGGAGGCGGTACAAAAGAGTCGTACAAGGTGGCGCCATTTCCCAGTGTTTGCCAAATTTTTGGGGTCCAAAATTTGGAGTTTGGTGAGCATCGTGAAAATATGATTTCCATGAAGATCATAATTAAATAAGGCAATGACATGAATTTCGCGAAGAAATGATTCGTGTTTTGGATTTCATGAAGACTAGAAGAATGATGGCGGTGATTCTTTGAGAGTACGTCAAAGCTTCGTGAACGGAAGAGTTGAAGCACATTACGACGGTGAAGGGATTTTCAAGGGAGCTTCACGGTGAAGGCATGAAGGAATGTTGAAGGTGATGCTCCACGATTATGATGAGCTCCGCGATCAGAAAATTGCCGTGGTGCTTCGCGATTTGGACAGAATTCTGGCAGAAACTTCGGAGCTTCGTGATAGGTAATGACATGGCGCTGACTTCGCGCGGAAGGGTCGAGGGTCAGTGGAATCGCCTATAAATAAAGGTCGACCTGCTCGAGAGAATGAGAGAATTTTCAGAGAAAATACTTTTCTCTCGGTTTGAAAAGGTAGTTCACAAAGGCAGTGTGCTTCATGAAAGAAGAGCTTCACGGCGGCTACTCTAGCTCCTCCGCGAAAGTCGTGTGCTCCGCGTTGGCTCAGTGTGCTTCGTGAGGTAAGTTTCTTTGTGATGACTTGAGAATTGTGACGGCCTAAGCATTGTGAAGGCTTGAGCTCTGCGATGGTTTGAGCTCTACAAAATTGTGAACTTTGCGAAAATGGAAGATTCTTCGCAAAGGCTTGTTTGAGATTCTTGAAACAGGGAGCCTTGCGAAGTAGGGTGCTTTGCGAAGGTACTTTCCAAAGGTAGGTTGCTCGGTGTTTAAGTGGAAAAGTGGTATTCATCAGTGGATGAAATTTGAACTTCAACCGAGCATCTATCGACAGTTAAGGATTCATTTTTTTCATGCAAATGAAGATACCTACAAGTCTATAAACTGTGAGTGGATCCTTTCTGGAGCAGTGAGAAAAGGAATAGGAAGTAGGTGATCCTCTCCACCGGCAGTGAGCTAGAGAGAGAGAGAAATAGGGAGTGACCCTTGAGAAAGCAGTGAGCTGACGCTAAAGCTTGTAAAGGGAGTGAGCCTGGGACAAAGTGACTGTACCAAAACCTTCTATCCACAACTAGTGAAGATTAGTGGAATTTGGTATGACCGACAACTTTTCAGCGTATTCTCCTTGGACATAGCCCAGTGAGGGTGAACCAAGTAAAAATCATTGTGTCCTGTGCATGATTTACTTTCTTTTTACATTGTGCAATAGGAAAGAGAGAGAAGAGTGTTTTTCTTAACAGTGAAACAAGATCAGAACGGATGTTAATTTTAAATTAGTCATACCTTGATTCACCCACCCTCTCAGGGTATTCAACCTTGTGGACCTAACACCATTATAACATAATCAATATATAACAAAAGGATATCATTTCATCATAAGAGAAATAAAACCATTTAAATAATAGAGACATTATACTCGAAACATAAACATACTAAATAATTTCATCGTAGATGGAAAATAGTTTCGATAAAACACTTGAAATTAATTCTTGAGGAAAATATCCTTTCTTTTTTTCAAAATCATTTTATTTTCAAAAAATGCCATGAAATTTTAAATGAAAAGGATTTTGTTGAAAACAGTCATGAAATCTTGTAGAGTAAGCTTCATGAAAATAAGGTGTCATGAAACCGTACAAATCCGTTCATGCCGTATAAATTAACAAAACATTCTCCTCGTACTTTTGCCGGAAAAGTCAAAAGAGTACCTCGTAACGTAAACAAAAGAAAGATTTATTACATACCATGTAGTAAAAGTAAAAAATGGGTAAAAAGGACTTTAAAAATACATGAAACCATTTTTTGAAAACATGGACATGGATGATAAAAATAACCCCAGTAAATACTTACGAATAAACAATCTCGGATGAAAACGAGATTGGAAAAGTTATCCATTACCTTATGTCTGATATGCATAATATGTATCTGAACCTCCTGTATAATGATTTAAATAATGTCATTGACTTATTAAAGAATCATATTCATTGTTATGATATCATATATGGTTCACTTATTACATTATATTACTCTTTCTTTTGTAAATTCCATGTTAAAGCACCGTTTTGGGTAAAATCGTTTCATTTATCGTATGTGTTTCGACTTGTTGTTCTTGATATTATTACTTATATCCTGATTTAATTAATTCCATAATGAAAAAAATTATTTATATATAATATATCTTAATCATATAAATATATATGATAGATCGATAAATGGAATGAAATACATCGTTCATGGAGAGGGTAAGCCGTACGTACGCATGAACACTATTTTTCATTTCCTTATTGAATTGAATAGAATTAAGTAAATGAAACATATATGTACATAAATACAGTATAATTATTATGTAATATATTTAATTATTATTTATTATATATTTACTTTATAATTATACTTGAATGGTTAATCATGGAAAATGAATCTCATCGCATTCGTGGAGAAGGTAGTCCGTACGTACGCACGAGTGATGATATCATTTCCATGATCATGGAATTGTTTTGAAGTGTATGTATAATACATAATAATAAATAACACTTTAAAATAATCATATATAGTTATTTATTTACACCATTATACCCATCAAAGTACGGTGGTGGTGGAAAACCGATTACACCACGACGTGGAGACGATATTCCGTATGTACGCACGCGCGATGATTTTGTTTTCCTTAGGATGGATAGAAGATGAAATAGGGTTGTTTCATATTTATAATAACATATTAGTATATTAATTATATTGATTTTATTAATTTATGATGAAAAAAATAATAAGAACAATTAGAAGAATAAATAAATTGGAAAGAATCAGTAAAGGATATTAACTCATCTTTGACGCGCCTCTTCTTAACCTCCTCTTAAGGCACTAGAGTTGGTCTTTTGAGGAGAACAAAACCTCTATAATGTTTCTAGGGACGTTGATAATGGAAATGGGTAGGGTTTTTCCGAGCTTGAAGGCTCAAAATTGTGTAAAGAGATGAGGGAGGAGGTGCCCTTCTATAAGGGATTAGAGGGGAACCTTAGGAAAAACATAAAATTTTATATTATAGTAAAGTCATATTCGGTTTATAATAGCTCCAAATTGATTTATTTTGAAGATAAAGTGGGGATCGGTCGAAATAATCTCAGTAAATAGGTTTTAGACAAGTTTATGTTACTGTTTTAACCTTATCATTTTGATTTAACTCTAAGTTAAATAATTTAACTTTTACCGTGTATTCTTGTTTTCTTACACTATATGGTTTATAAACATACTATATCAAGACAAAATAACCCCAATTGGTTTATTATTAAAATATATAACCTTATCTAAGTCTTTTGGCCGAACCGTAGATTTTTTAGAAATATAATAACAATTAATTATATAATATTTGTTGTAAAAACTATTTTATGTCACTTTTGACACTATTTGGAAATTGATTTTTGTGAAACTCATAACAGCATGATTAGTTCGAAAAAGGTTAATTAAATAAATAATAACATGTCATATTAACCTAAAAAATTATTTTAATTTATAAAAATTCTCAAATTACATTTATTTGGTTATTTCTAACATCAATTATGATAATATTTCATTAATAAGTCAATTACTGCATCACCATTGTATCATAAATAAATTATATTATTTAATATCTAAAAATTATAAATAAAATACCATTATGTAGGAAATATTTTTATATTTCTAATGAATATTTTTATTTTAATTTATCTTATGTATAACCCTATATTAAAAATGTTTTAGTTATTAAACATTGATTTTAACTCTTTTAACTCTTCTTTGAATTAAATAATAATAAATGTCCTAATCTAATACAATTGGACCTAAATGATAATATTATATTTATAAGGTTGTTTTTGGTCGAATTATACTTATAAAATAGAATTAGGACATGTGTTAGGGTAACAATAATATCATTTTTACCCTTAATTACCATATTTATTTTTAACGGCGGTAAATAAAAGTAAAAAGTTAATATTCACCAAAAATTATTTTTATCTTATTGAACCAAATTTTACTACTTAATATTTACCGTTTATCTTGGATTTTTAAAATTCCACTCACAGAAGTGGTAAAATTATGTTTTATGAAAATTTTCAAATTCTCCTAGGAGGTGGGTAAAAGATGGTGAAAAGTTCAATAATTTTTTTTATATATCTAAAATTATTATAAAATGACTCCAATGAATTACCTTTAACTTATATAGGTATTATGTATCAATTTTTACATAAAATAAATTTAAATAAAATAAATAATTATTTAAATAAAAGTCGGTTTTTAAATAGTAACCTAGTGTTTTCACTGTTCATCAAAAATTGAAAGTTTTCAAAAAATACCAAAAATTCACCCTAGGATAATTTAGATATTCCAAATCCAAAAATGAAGTTCATTTTTGAAAGATAAAATTTATAAAATTTCTAAAAGTGTGTATTACTATTCATAATGGCTAGTTCATAACAATATTATTATAATATCTCGTTTAGTGAAACTCGGTATTGCGTACTAAAAACGCTATCGAGGAAGGTCATGATTGCGTGTAATGCAAGCCAAGTCAGGGCTGTGTGTAGTGAAATATCCATTTGGTGTTGTGTATAACATAATCAAAACTTATTTCATTTATACATTAAAAAAATCTATACTCAATGTTGTGTAGAATAATTCCTACAAAACGAACTTGAAATTGTGTATAACACGATCCAAGAATAGTGTTGCATTTACTGCAAGCTAATACGGTGTTGCGTATAGCACAAGCTAATTTTGGTGTAGCATACAACACAAGACATCAATGAAATTAAAAAGAATAATTCTCATAAAATCTCGGGTTGTTACACACCTCAAAACATATATGTTGAGTTATCAGTGAAAATATGGGGAAATTATTGTATCTCAATCATATTACACCTCCCTAGTTAATATTTGTAGGATAAATCTCCCCAAAAAAACTTTTTATACTCCTTTTAGTGGAATAAAATGACATATTGGGCATGAATTCACTATATTTAAAAAAATTCAATGTCATCTATCTGATGAAAGAAATTACTTTACACATACCAAATAATATTATGATTTCGTAAGATTATAAGGAGTAGGATAAATATCCTTTTGAAAATTCTTATCAAGCATGGATATTATTATGTTATGAGTAATAATATCTATCTTAAATTATTGAGACAAATGAGAGGATCATCCGTGAATACATACCCATTATGAGGGAATATATTGATTATTCGTTGAATAGATTCATATTATTCCTTCAAACTGAGAAGTTTAGTTATCAACTAAACAAATAAATAGATCTCTGCCCATATCCAACCATTTAACTAGAATAACTGAATAAGAAACTATAATAGAATCTATACAAGTATTTCATACACCCAACTGATTAACAATGGGGTTTTCGGGTCCTTCATGTCAAAAATAAGGATGAGTCAATGAACCGCTGTATTGATTTTCATGAACTCAAAAAATAAACATGACAAAGAAATTTTTTCCACTTTCATGGATTGATGACTTAGTCAGTCAACTATATTGGGACCAATAATTATCTAATGTGGATATTTGGTTAGGATATAAATTATTGAAGGTGACGAAGGAGGATATTACCAATACTACATTTTAAATAAGGTAGGGACATTATGAATTCATAGTGATTCCATTTAGACTCATTAATTCTATTTAAATATTCCTGGAAATCATTAAGAGAGTATTTATAGATTACCTCAACAAACTTATGGTAGTCATTATAGATTATATTTTCATATACTCTAATACATGGAGAAAAATAAGGATAATTTTAATACTATACTAAATAAATTGAGAAAGGAGAAGTTATATGTGATGTATAGTAAATTTGATTCTTGTATAGAGAATATATAATTATTGCGAAATGTTATCACTATAAATTAGTTATCCATGGATCCATTGAAGAAAAAGGTGATTAAGGAATGACTTAAACAAACATTTATATTAGAGATCTAAAATTTCCTAATATTAGGTGGGTAATATTGATGGTTTGCGAGAAATTTATCATGATTTACAAACCTTATATCCAAGATAAATTAGAATGGTGTGAAGGTTGTGAGAACAGATGAATGTCAAAATAACTTGAAGAAGTTAAAAAAGAGGCTTATCTCTACACCTATAGTTACACTACCTAGATGTGGGAAAGGATTTGTGATATATAGTAATGCTTAAAATAAAGGAATAGGTTTTTTCCTCAAGTAAAATTAAAAAGTGATAAACAATATCCTAAGACTATTTAAATTACATGTGGAACATTATCAATTTCATGACCTAGAGTTGTTATAATAATCATTTAATTGAAAACATGAAGGCATTATCTATACGAATAGAAGTGTGAAATATATACAAATAAAAAGAGTCTCAAGTATATATTCTCTTAGAAGGAGATAAATATGTTCCAATAAAGATTGTTATAATTAATCAAGTACTATGACTACTCAATCCACTAACATCATGGGAAGAATAATAAGTGGAATATTTTCTAAGTTGAAAATTTCCTAAAACCATATCTATGATGGGGTTTGGTAAGGATTTAATCTTATTATAAATGAAAAGGATGTACATGTGGATCATAAATGAAGGAACACCATCATACCTTTCTAAAATTATTGCATGACCATCCATTATTGATAAAATTAAGATATATAAAAGGGACAATGTTGCGATGAAAAATATAGAAGATGAAATAAGAAATCTAAACGTCACATAGTTTAACATTGATAAAAAAGGATTTGTGAGATTTGGGACACGACTATGTGTACCATCTGATCATGAGATAAAGGATCCATTTAATGATGCTCAAAACTCACCATTCTCTATCGACCAAGGGAGAGAAAACATGTATATAGATATCTAAGAGAACTAATATTAGTAAAATATGAAGAAGGATATTATAAAATATATATCAAAGTGTTTAGTATATCAACAAGTGAAGTCTAATAGTCAAAATTCCAATGGGATGAGGAAATCATTACCCATACATATAAGGAAATGGGAGAATATCACTATAGATTTTATCATAGGTCTTCCAAATACATCCAATAAAAATAATTCCACATTTATTGTGGGTTACCATGGTAAAAATTCTCCCCACTTTATCTCTATCTAATTGGACTTATCACTTAATAAATTGAAAAATTTATACATTGGATAATTGTGGAGGTTACATGAAATAACACAATTAATTATATCTAATCGATATTTCAAATTCACATCAATGTTATGAAAATTTCCCCAACATTCTTTGAATATAGATTCAGAATTTAGTATGACCTATCACCCCTAAAATAAAGGTTAATATTAAAGAAGAACCTAGAATGTTGAGGATATGCTAAAAGTATTCTCTATAGACTTTGAAAATGATTGGAACCAACATATTCATCTATTTCAGTTATCATACAATAATATCTTCCACCAATGTATTCATATGGATCCTTATTAAGAACTATATTTGAAGATTTATAGAACATACATGTGTTTGGATGATGTTGGTGAACATAAGCTGTTGGGATATGAAATGATTGAAGAAATAGAATAAAATGTTAAGGCCATTCAGTAACACATCAGAGTAACACAAAGATGATAAAAAAAATATGTTGTTAATTTTCAATGATATTTAGAGATTTATTTTTAATATAATATGTTCCTTCATATATCTGCATGGAAGAGTGTCAAGATTATTGAGATTAAGAGAAAGCTAAGTCCTGGATACATTATCCACTTTGAGATTCTCGGTCACAATGTAGCAGTGGCCTATCGACTAACAATATCAACAAATCTATCTCAAGTGAATTACATTTTAAATATCTACTTATCTCACATTTGATAATGTAGTATAATATAAAATTAATAAAAAAATTAATCTAAAAAAACAATAATATATTAATTTGAACATTACATTTATAAAATAAATCTATCCATAAATATTGAAAGTGTTATAGTGGGATAGTAAACACAGAAAAATAAAATATCTAGATTGGGAAATTTGAATCACTCTAGTCCCCTAGAATAATCACCCCAAAAGAAATATTATAAAAAATATACAGCACATTAGTAACTCTATATAAATTTCTGAAAATAAATTATATAAAACCATAAGAGGTATATGTTTGAATGAAGAAGGATTTAAATTGAGGTCTTTATTTGAAGTAAAAAACCAATATAACTATTAGAATTTTAACATAACTATTATGGATAGTTACCTGATTATTATAATAGTAACCATATAGATGTAATGGTAAAATAATTTATAGTGTATCTTATAAAATTAAAATATTTCAAAGTTATATTATATGATAGTTAAATAAAATCATTAAATATGAAAATATAACGATAGAAACAAAGAATGCATAATTACATTTTCGGTAAAATATATATGTTTTATTTTTGTTAAAATACATTTTTATGAAAAAATTTGAGATAAAAATAAAATTTAATTTTCATAAAATAGTTTCAGGAAAGAATATTAATTTTTATGAATATGTTAATATAATTTTATGAAACCATTGGAAATTTTTATAAGTGATTGAAATTTGATCATACCATAAAACAAATTTTTTAAATAAATATGGATTTTATTTTAAATAATAAATTTTATATATTTATAAAATCATTTCGATAAAATTTATTTAATTTTTTGAATTTTCACTTAGAAATTATTTTAGGGTGAAATTTCAGTGAACAATGAAATATAGTATACGTACCATATAGGTACTGTATTTTTTAATTTGTCTGTATGCATTAATTTTTTAGGTTTCTAGAATTTAAATGGATATTTTATTGTCCCCATTATTATATAATCAAAATAACATTACTTTTTAATCACATGTGTAGTCTCTATTTGATGACATGATATTTTATTCTAATATTTTATTCTAAAACACCCGTATCATACTCTATAAACAACACCTTTCACCACCTCATTTCTAAAAAAATTATAAGACATTAGCTCACCTAATTTATCCCATTAAGACTCCAAAAATCTATGTATATTACCTATAAGTACTGGACTCACTATAATAACAAACTAATGATCCTTATGGTCTACGCTAATAGTGAATATCCAAAGGAAGATGTAATATTCTCAAACAAATTATCTTAAATTATTTTATTGTTATACCTACTAAAACATATTCTATCTATAATACAATAATAACATCAATATAATTAATATACTAAAATGTTATCATATAAATTAAATATTCATTATCTGACCTCCTATCATTCTATTCTAAAATGAAAATTTTATTCTTATTATGGTCAGTTCACCACCTTCATGAACAACACATTTGATTTCTTACCACCACCTTAATGGATGATTTTATTACAAAAATAATGCTAAAAAAGGAGATAAGTAAGTATATAATATATTTTTTCATATTCTTGAATGGATAAATAGTCATAAGGTAAAATAAAACTGAATATGTTCTTCATCGTTAAAAAAACCACCAAAATAAAATAAATGTAAAACGATAACATTTATACTAAATAAATCATCCCTATAAAAAAATATGAATATTTGGGACCATATAATCCTCTATAATTATATTAAAATTATTTTTTACACTTCAAGTGTTATGATCTCATTATACCTGATCATTTATAATTATCAATAAAATAATGCTAACTTAGAACAATGTAACAAACATCTACAAGATGGAGAGAACAATTATAATATCCTTATAAAATGATTATAAAAAAAAATAATAATAATAAATAAAATATACTTGAAATTTTTTCATAGCCATGTATTTAATAAATTTAATTTTATTATTCATGAAGTTAAAAAATGTACCAAATGAGTCAATTACCTGAGGTAAGGGATCTTTCAAACCACCTTTATTACATTTAGGTTGCACATTATATTTATTTTAATCCCTTTACCTATATCCTATTATCATGTACATATTACATATTTATTATATATGTTCCTTATAAATATACCTACTATACTTTATTTATTAGGTATAATAAAAGTTATACTAGTTCCCTTCACAATTCCATCTTTTACGAAAACTCGTGTAATGGGAACTTGTTTTTTTATTTTCATTTTTCATCTACCAATCCATATAATGATTTTAACCAAATATAGTTTCTAAAAAAATTATTTTATTATTGAAAACCAATTGGTTTCATATCTAGTTTTAAGTAAATTACTATTCTCTTACCCTCTTTAAAGAGTCTTTACCCTTTTTCTTAAAAATCTTCTTAAGTGGTTCATTTAAAAACTTATTTATCCACTATTTTTTATGTCCTCACTTCTCTTAAACTTATTTTTAATGAAATATTATTTTTATTCATTTATAAACGTCCAATAACTCTTTAACATTATATTTCACTGGAATATTTATTATATTCCATTTGGATATACTGTAAGAAAATATTATATAACCCATTTAATTTTCAAGGGATTTTATTATTATTATGACCTGTTTATGAATTTATTATTTATAAAAATACTCATTTACATATTATGAATTTGATGAGTGGGATTTCAATTATACATCTCCCTAATAAATTAGGAAATGTTTTCTTCTCATGAGTTACCATGTAAGATTCACATGTAGTGAGCCTAAAAAACTATGTTATGTTCTCTTGGTAGTATGTCTAATTATTATTATGATGTATTGTTTTATACTGTTTCCAAATTTTTATGATTCCATGGTCTTACGATATCATCTTCTTCATTTGATGATTTTATGAAAACATATATAATCCTTCTCTTTTATGTTTTCATGATATGACTCTTGTATCATATGTATTTCTTATCACCATGCTTTACTTTGACTATTCTATTATCAAGATTTATAGGTAAACCCATTTATTTATAAATTCACCAAAATAACCTATATAGTAAAATAAATTCAATGGTATTTAGTGAATTTTATGGAGATCAAAATAAATATTAAGTAACTTACATTTATGTTTTTTAATTATGTTTCTAATCCCCCAAAGACACTATAAATCTAGATTTCTGGGTTGTATTTTATAGAAATTTATATTAAATTTTATGAAATAAGATGTATAATAATATTAGGTTTCTTTATGCACAATTCTATATTTTTCACTTTTGGATATTCAATGATATAAAAAACAACAATATTCTTCAAAATATGATCTTCTATATAATTAATCCCAAGAAAAAATTATTTTATAATTAATTATATTTAATAAATCCCAATGCTATTTCACAATCTTTATTATCTTTTAGATATTAAATATCATACAATCCTCCATGTTCAATTATTTTTTATATCAATTAACAAATATGCAGATATTTTTTGAATGAAAAATTCAAACAAGTAACTACCTATCTTCTAAAAACTTATTAATCATTAAATCAATCCATTTATAATAATTAGATATATATCTACAATTGAAATTAAAATGTATAGTTTATAGTTTTATTAAAAACATAAACACTATTATAATAATTACATATGTTTAAATTCTATAGAAATTAGTAATCACAGTGTGACATCCTACCTCATTGAGTGACTTTTTAGTTTTTCTTTTGATTTTCATAGGATCCATGTGGTCAATGAGAGGAAGAGGAGGTGAATCAATGATTCTTTTCTTTCTAATAATTATTATTATTATGGAAAAACCTTCTCAGCTCATTAAAGAGTTATAAAGTTTCTTAAAAATAATGCAAACACTACCACAATAACAAAATTATTTACAAGGTTCACTACTCAATGAGAGTATCTAGTCCTTATCATGGTTTGTAAAGAATCCAATAACACAAAATCCACTAGAAAAAATTTCTTTTTATGTGGTTACAACTAGTATTTAATATACTTACAAATTTATTTCACAATGATCAAAACAATAGTGAATGTTCTTTTCACACATATAATATGAATCAAAGATTTTTTAACAACATTAGAAACCTTCGTCAATAGGATTAGGATATTTTCACAGTGCTTCTTGATATTCATTACCTTTTACTTACTGTAAAAAATTTATTTTTCAATTTCTCAACCAAAAATATGTAATAAATTCTTATTTAGATGTATTTTCATCCGAAAAGTTTTTCTGAATTGTTTTTCCTGTATTTTTTTTGTAAAGGTCATCTGGTTCCCTCTAAAAAATTATTCAACTTTCTTATGACTAGTTCAATTGACTCCACCTAATATAAAATATTCTAAACCAATATCTAAAGAGTTTATTTGGTATGTTTATTGGGTGTCACTTATATTAATTACTCTTCTTATTGATATAATCTTCTCCCTCAACCAAGTGATTACTTGGTTGGAGAATTCATGCTCAAAATAGGATTTTATAAGTTTGTCGGAAATATCTATCCAAAACCAATTCTTTAAGACTTGAATTTTTTCAATAATGAATAGTAAACATGCTATGTTGTTTACATAGGACCTTTATATATATATATTTGAGGGATAAAAGGAAGGAAAAACAATTTAGTTTCACACTTAATGAAAACCAGAAATTTAAAAATTAGAAAAACTCACTAAAACCTTCTAAAAAATATAGAAACTTCTTGAACTAATACTAGAAACTTTATAAAATATAATCTTTTTTAAATTTTCTTAAAACCACATGAGTTTAATTATTTTCTTCTATGATATTTGGAAAAATAAATTTCTAGGTCAACATCATGACTTTTGATATCTTTATAAATGATTTATAAATAACTTCATACCAAAAAGAATATTAAATGACTGAAAAACATTCTAATAAGGGAAATTTTCAAAAATATTTAATCTAGAGAATCTCTAACCGATTATTCTTTAAAAAACTTCATCCAAAACATTATATATCAAGTTAGTCCAATAGAACTTCATTTATTTTCTTCCATTATGATGCACCTCTATTTAATGACTTACATCAGAACCCACCTTAAACTATCTTCATATACCATACTCTATCTGATGATATTTATAAATAAATTTTTTATATACATACTATAAAAAATTAAACTTCTAATCTTCATACATTGTGTTCTAATGAACATCGCATTGAATGTTCATCTGATAAAATTTTGTATGAAGAATTTATCAGATTATACTTCTTTCAATCTGTTTCCTCAGTATCATTTTTTATTTTAGAAACATTCCTATCTTAAAAAACATCAGGAATCATAAACACAAGGTTATTTATATTTTCTTCTATCAACAAAAACTTTACAACTACATAAAGGTGAATCAAAAAATCCATACAAACATAACTTCCAAACTTCTTAAACGTAAAATTACAAGCTCATATTAGCCAAAAATATATCTAATTTTGTTTGTCTAGTGAATTACAAAGAAATTATAAATTATAAAAATTTACATCGAGAAAAATTTATTTCCTTTCTAATAAACGCTTAGATCATGAGATTTTTCATACCTCATGATGTTTGAATATTTCAGAAAAAAAATCATCACCATATTTTGTTATCAAAAATTTCATTCAATCGATCTTTTTAAACATTATAATATTAAAATTATTTATAAAAATTTATCCAAAATCCTTAGTTACAAAATGCTCATCCAATAGACTCATGTTATGATACCTTTATTCGATACTCTCAGTCTGATTCCATCTACGTTCGATTGCCTTTGTAAGAAAAATTTTAAAAGTGGTATGATTTTAGTTAAGATAAAAAATACAACCATTTCCAGAAAACAATCCCTTTCAAATAAATATTCTAACCAATAATTATTTCTAAAAACATCTAGAATCCTTAAAAACTCATTTAGTGAACATGGTCCCATCAATTATCCCCTTTGTATTTTATGATCAACCAAAAACATAAGTCACTAAGACTTGTACATCAAGATATGGATTATTTATCCAAAAATTATAAGTCAACATGAGTGAACTTGATATAGGAAACAAGAATCATTGAACAAAAAAACCATTCTATCCATAAGTAGTAACCTACTAAAATTTTTTCCTTAACCTTTGAAATTTCACAAATTTTTCATGTCTTCTTACAAGAACAATGTTTCCTAATTTCACTTCAATAAACTATTAAAACATTTCACACATGTTGAAATAAAAAATTAACCCTTTTAGAACCCCCAAAAATATATGCCTTCGTTAAAAGGTAAAGAACATACCAATGTATAAATTTATGTTGCCAATATTTTTTCTCCCCCCTGAAAAAAATTTCTGAAGATAATATGAGGGATGGAATATATACACATACTTTATCCTAGAAGAGAGGGAAGAGGTACAACCATGTTAAACCGCACTGTATAAAAGTATCCTTCCATTATTTTTTAGTAAACATATCAATTTTTTTTCAATTTTAGAAACATACTATCGATTCAGTTCATTATTCTTCAAAGTTTATTTCATGAAGTGATATTTGATATCAATATGCTTTGAAGAAGAATTTTCACAACAAAAAAGTTGACATACGGTGGTAATTTTTTTGGTTTGGAGATATTTTAAACATCCACTATATGATTATGCAAAGGTTTCAAAAAATATTCTCTAAAGTTGGAGTTGGTAGACAAATAACTTAGGTTCTATCCATTTTATTTCAGTTTCTAGGAACCATAACATAATGTTTATGTACTGGAAGATTGGTTTGGGTTTCAGGAGTGGTTTCTATTTCTAAAAAATGAATAAAATATAGTGGGAATTTTAACCACCACATTACTTTATTAATATTTTGGGATGTGAAACCACTAATAAAACCCAAAAAACTATAGTTTAAAAAACAACCCGAAATAGTGGTTGTTTAAACCACTACTATATATCTATTTTAAAAAATACAACTAGAATTTCTGCTACCCCAAAATAGACAAACAAAATCAGATATTCTACTATAACACATCAAGATATCCAACTATAACACATTGATATTTTTTTGATGTACCAATATTAATAAGATTAATAATGTAAAGTTTTTCAGATTGTTTGGTGAAAATGGCCCTATAAAATCACCCCTAAAACTAAAAATGAAGTATTCAAAAGTCACATTGATTGGTTATCAGCATTCAATACTCCATGTACCATACCAAAGAACTCTAATTGACTCCCTCTCCATATATATCACCACTTATTACTTCCAGAACCTACATAGAAATTATGTTAAAAATTAAATAGTGTTTTATATTTAAATTTAAAATTAAAACGAATAAAATTGTTTGTAATAAATGAATTTTATGTTGTATAACTTACCTGCTCACTACCACCAATCAATGAAATATCACTAAGGATAGATCCAATCATTTTCTGATATAATTCAACAAATTATTTCTATTGAGAAATGATCTTTTCATCTTACATCTTTATATGAACCTATATTCTTGAATTGTTCTTTTCATGGCAAAACCCCCCTTAGACAATAATCCTGTGACATCATCCGTCGGCACCACATAGTAGTCAAATGGGTCAACTATCTTTAGACCATTAAGATTCCATATATCTAAATTGTTCATATTTCACAATATAGTATCACTATTTCCATATTTCATAAAAACCAATAAGTAGTTTAATAAAAGTTCAATATATTTATTAAAATTATTTTTTTACCATTAACTATCACCCTCTAGTATTGCCACAAAGAAAAAGGAGTGATGACGTACTCCTTTTCTACCATGCCTTCTGAATGGGGAGGAATTGTCTTAGCTACTGATGGGATACTAATGAAGTGTGTGCCAGAAGCTGATGCAATGGAGGATATGAGAGATGGTGCAGGGGGAAAGTGGAGGGTTTCATAGATTCTTTATGGAGGGAGACTGATGGATCATCATCTGTCGATGTGGTCGAGGTAATGTTTACAGAGAGTTGACTAGGATTAGTAAAATGCTTCCTCATTGGAATTACTGTCATTTAATAAAAAATATTAACTTTAAAACATATATTTCAAAATAATCATATGGAAAAAAATTATAAATGATAACATATTTATAGTATATAAAAAAAAATACATAGCTATGATAGTTAATTATTGAACATATAACATAAGTGGTTGATAAATGAATGGATGACTGCACATACAATCTTTTTTCCTTCATTCATGTATTTTTCCTAATCCATCATTACTTTATCTACTTTATTAACCTTTTAATGACTAATACTTTCAACATCATGATGGAAAAATAAGTTTGCTTCTTATTGTTGACAAGATTCAGTTCTAGAGGTCAAATCTTCGACTTCAACACCAATATCATACAAGTCTCTCTTTTTTACGTGAATAACTACTCTCCACCATTCATCCATGGCATATTCCACACAATATACCATTTTATCTTATGATTATAAGATATAAAAATCATGTAACTCATGGTCACTACATCCATCAAGAAAGGGAAGTTTAAAAAATTCAATTCTATGGAATCTATTTTAACACCCTTGAAATATCGACCCAATTTCATTTGAATAAAATAATTAAATAATTCATAGGGTTTTTTAATTTGATAATATAATTTAAATTTCAATAATATCCCACATCAGAAAATGTAAATATACCACTATTCAATGTTTTCAAACCCTCTTTTTGATCGATTGTATGAAATTTAAATCCATTCACATTGAAAGTATCAAACATTCTAACCTATTTTAGAGGATCTTGAGCCAGAAACGTCAAATATTTTGAAAACTCATCTCAAGATTTAATATTCATGATCTAAAAAATTAATATAAATTATTTTATTTACAAAATACATGTCAACCTAATATCTATATTGATTGAAATATTTATGAACATACACAGCATGTAAACCGTTATACAAGTTATTTATTAACATATTTTTTTATATCATTCTCATTTCATGTTCATCTACTCATTCATATCTTTTTTTGTATCATTATCTCTTCAAAAAATGAATATGTAATTTCACTATTCAGCATCACATATCTATGTTCCTGTAATAATTTCATTTCCATTGGTGTAACATTTTATCTTCTCCCATCTGATCGGCCAATTGTAAGAAATATTTATGATTTCTCATGCAGTTGAGATTGATTCAATGTTTCATCAACACATCTAACTTAATTGAATCTTGTCACATTATAATCAAAATGTCTAGAAAAAAGGGTAATACACTCATCTTCTAAATTTCCTTCAGAAATAGAGTCTTCAAGTTGAGATTTATTTTTCATGTATGATTTCAATTCCCCATGATATATGTGAAATAAAATAAATAAAACATAATTATGTTTTTAATTAAAATCCAATAATTGATTAATTAAGAATAAAAACATAAAAATAGTGTTCCTCTCAATTGGGTACATGAATTGATAATGTATGGGTCCTCATAATTTCACTTCCTCAAACAAATGAATAGTTAAATGTGTCATGATAGTAAAAAATGATGGAGGAAAGTTCATCTCCAGTACACAAAGTTTGAATACAAAATTCTCTTGAAGGTTTTCAAGCTGAAATGGTTGTAGTGTTTTCTTATGTAGTTCTCTGAATAATGTTCAAAATTTTAGTTCAAAAGTAGTAACATTTTTAAGTAATAAAGTACACAATGCCAATGGTCATAACTACTGTAACAAAATATGTGAATAATGAATTTTCAATCCATGTAATCTATGATGATTTAAGTAAAAAAAATGATATGTTACTTGAATACCCATGAAATACCTTCACATGTTTTAAAATTCGAAGGAATGTATCTTTATCCCAATTTTTCATTAAAAAAATTACCAGAGCATACTTTCTATTCTCATATGGCTAGAGATCATGATTTATGTTCGTTGTTTGTAAGTACTTATGAGCATTGAGATGGTCCATTGATTTTCCATAATCATTAAGAAATGTAAAGATCAAATTATCACAAAAATTGTTCTCAATATTCATGACATCAAGATTATGCTGGAACAAATTATATTACCAATAATTAAGTTTGAATAATATAATTATTTTATTATGTTATTGAATTATTTTTTAACCTGATAATGCACATAATAGAATTTCCCATTATCATTCAAATGATGCACCTTCCCATATTATATTTTAACCTTTCCATGTTTTTTTAATATTTCCGAACCCGTCAAAAAATTTGGATGTGGTCTATGATCAATATAACAATTTAATTTTTACTTGTTCAACTGAAAACTATGAGATGTATCAAGAAATCATCAATGACATAAGAAGAACCATTTTTTTACTAAGATGTAGTTTTTTAGGTTCAAAATCAAAGTTACAAATACAACAAGCCAAACACATTTATGTATTCTAACCAGATAAATTCCCAAGTCCAGGGAAGTCACTGATGGTCCACATTAGAGTATCTTGAATTTTGAAAAATTTTCTAGAAGTTGCATCATATGCCTCAACACCATTGCTCCATAAATCCTATAATTCTTCAATTAGAGACTGAAAGTATAGATCAATATCATTTATAGGATTTTTCTTCCAGTAATAACCATCAAAATGATATGTTTGTTTCATATAAATCCATCGAGGTAGATTTTAAGGGATCAAAACAACCGGCCAAATGCTATAAATGGTGTTTGAAGTACCAAATGCATTGAATCCATTGACAGAAAATCCCGATCGCACATTCCTAAGATGATAGTATTATGAAGTTTTTTTCCTTTTCTTATTATTAATAGTATTATGTTGATCCTGACTTCCAACACCACCCATTAACTACCATATATTAGAAGAAAATGTTTTCCAATCTCGTCTACATTAATCATCTCCCCAATAAAGCAAACAATCATTGGGTTAAGCGTATATTTTTACATAATTCAAACTAAGCTTGTTAACATATTTTTTTCATATTATAAAAATACACATGGATCTTAACTTCAAGAAATTCATCATTCAACAATTCTTGTACCAAGGACATCACATTATTGGTAATTCCATATAAGAATTTTATATGGTCCAACATCAGTATAAAATAATGTTTTGAATATTTAAAATATCCACCATATAACTATATGTTTACATCATCAACAAAACCATCAAATTCATTGGTATTATAAGTGAATTACACTATAATATTAGTCTACACATAATCAATAGGAGGATCCAATGATATGTTATAATCTTGATATGTTGTCCTATAGTCCTAAAAAAATCACTTGTAAAGTTTCTATTTGCAACACCCTCAATTGGTAAATCCAATATTTTTGATGTTGATGTTTTTGTCTCTAAACACATAATTCATCATTTATATGGTTTTTCATTTCATTATCTATTTTTGATGAAGTTGGGAGATCATTATATCAATTTACATCAGTGCTCAAACTTTATGAAATACTTGATTCTCTATACCAAATACAATAAAAATATTGAGCAGGTAATTGATTCAATATGAAGTGTTCATAAAATTCATCTCAATTAATCTGTCATTAAAATTTACATTAAGGACATGGAAATATTATTCTCCCATCAATGGATCAATTGTAAATTAAAAAATATAAAAGCTCCTCTAAACCCTTATCATACTAAGGTGTGCTCCTCAGTAATGTGATCAAAATTTTACCCATATATATCACAATTCTCAGATACTTTATTAAAAAAACATTAACAAAGATAATAAATATTCTGTCATGTTTATAAATTATATTAATTTATTATAAAAGGTCACAAATAATAGAGAATTATTTATGTTGAATAAAAAATATAACTTACAGAAATAATGTAATTATTATTTTTGAACATATACATCCCATATTAATGTTATGTTTTTATAAATATGATATATAATTCTATAGAATATAAAAAACGTAAAATTTCAATATGATTCATAATAAAATATCAATTTTTTCTCATGCACTACATGAAATTATATTTATATAAATAATTCAACAACCACCTATCAAAATTCTCAAATAATACAACAGTTTTAATTTACCCTATAAAAGAACATAACATATTTATCAAAACCCACAATATATTTATTCCATAATTCTCAAAATTTAATTAATATAATTCCATATAATGCTTAATTTCTACTAAATAGTTCATATTAACATTCTATTTAACAAAAATTCATGAAATGTTAATCAAAATTGAAAAAAAACGAAAAATCACCAAAAATGAAAATGTTGAGCTAAAAATTCTAAAATTATGATAATCACATATCATCAAAAAATTAACATGTATAATTTTACTTCCATATTTTTTTATAAAGAGACAAAATAAAATTTTTATCACCATGCTAAAAAATGAAACATTTTACATTGAATGTTAAACTTTTAACACAAGTCATAATATTATATTATTTCTTAGTTTTTCAAGTCAATATTTTACATTATCACACTTATCATGAGTCATCATTTAATCAATCCAAAAATGTTTAAATTAAATATTCTACCCATATAATAATTCTTATAGTATATATCAAAACTGTGTGTTAAGAAATATAATTTTAAAACTACTAAAATTTAATTTTTTTTAAAAAGAATACACATTTCTCTTTTTAGAAGCATAAATTTTTAAAAACATACTTGACCTATTAAAAAAATTAAAATAATATTCGAAAGAAGCCACATAAAATATACATCAACTATATCACATTATGTATTTCAATGGGAAATAATTTCTAAAATTTTATATCTAAATTACTAAATTATTTTATAAAACTAAAATTCAGTGTGATTATTAATGGTGTTTTCTCAAAGAGCATCCTTAGGGTTCCTTAACTAAAATCCTTTTTCAGAACTATTTAGTTATAATATTATAGAAAAAAAATTTATATATTTTAATTACAATAATTACATATTATTTTCATCCATTAGTTCTATTTTTACTGAAATATTTTGAATTCCCTCTCATCAAGACATTTTAAAAATCCATCACTTTTTCATATAAAATTATTCAAAACTAAAGTATTTTCATTTTGATTATCCTCTTTTCCATTATGAAATATAAGTGTTTATTAAAATTAACTCTAAGAAAATAGTTTAATTATAATATAATACTTTAATTAAATAAAATACGTATTAGTTTCCCCTTCTTAAAACAATTAAAAACATCATTCCCCATGGTGGTTCTACAATATCTAAGTGAGTGATGAGGTTTAATTTTCACTAAAGCTATTATATTTTTCTTAAAAATTTATTTTGTTAGTGAATATAATATTTATAATCAATTAATATTATATTTATAATTAGGGAAAGGTAATATATTACATAAAATAATTATATTAAAAGTAAACAGTAAATATCATTTTAATCATTTTAAAAAATCTTATGAAAAATCACTTTTCGAATTCGAACCCCATTGTGGAATATGTTAAATTATTAAACACTACTAAATATGAAATGAAATGAAAATTATTACTTGAAACTTTTAGAGATTATGGAACTATTAGATAGTGAATATCAATTATTATCAATGTTATATAATTTTATGCAACCTAATTAGTTTCGAAATTTAAGTAGTTATCTAATTATTAATTGTGATAAAACATATTAACCTATTTAAAAATACTTTAAACAACATTTGAATAATTATTTATATAGTAATTGTTCATTAATGGAATAAATAATGGAAACAAAATCCCATATTTATAAACAACTAATTTTTATTTTATTTAATTCATTAACCAATTAAGATAGGTCACGTTACATTATAATGGAAATAATGAATGTTTTTCAAAGAATCAACATCAAAAAAGAAGCATAAATATACAGAAAATAACATGGAATTAATTAAATCAGAAGTGAACCGCCCATTTCCCTTTTAATTTATTTAAATGGTATACTATCTTTCATTAGAACAATTCAACCATCCACCCAATGATAGAAAAACTATTGTAAATTAACATTAACACATAATTAAATAATAATAACTCTATAATTCCATAACTCATTAAACCCTAAAAGTATAGACAATAATAAGTAAATAAATTAATGCTCAAGAATATCTAAATAGGTGGTGGTAGTGAGGTGAAACTAGGAATATTAATGAGTTGAAATGGTGATTGGGGATAGGGATTGGGCTTCGGTATAGGGGGATCATGAAGAGAGAAGGAGAATTAGAGAGGGGGAATGGGTGGTGATGGCAAGGTGAAATAGGTAGTGGCGAGGTGATATGGGTGGAGATAGTGAGAGGGAGGAGCATGGAGGGGGAGTAGGGGGGAGGTACAACGAGAGGCGGCGAGGCATAACAGGTAGTGGTGAGGGGGGATAGGGTTTGGGTTTGGAAGAGGTAGGCTCGGGGGAGAGAGGGAGAGGAGAGTCGGTCTTGGGGAGTGGGTAGGAATATAATTTAAAAAACAAAATATTTAGCAAATTTTTTTTTAAAAACCACCTATAAATATTTGAAAAAAATTAGCAATGGTTTCATAAAATACGGCTAGTAAATCGTAACTATTTACATTTTTTATTGTGGTTACGCTATATTTTTACTGAGATTAATATAACTTTTATTATCACAACCAAGAGTAGGGGTAACTTCACTTTTTCTAATAAATATTCCAAATGAGTATTTATCTATATAAGTTGTGTTGAATCTTGAGTGGTAACAACATACTCAGCTTCAACCATACTATGAGATAGATAATTTTTCTTCTTTTTATTCCAAATCACACAACTTTATCCTTAAAATAAAATTCCACCAGACTTAGATATTCTATCATCAACAATTCCTTCCCAGTAAATATTTTTATGAAAAAAAAATATTTTATAAGATGTTATATTTTATACCAAAATTAAATGTTCCTTTTATATATCTAATATTTATTTTTCATTCCAAGAGAAGATATTATTTTTGATTAATTTTAAATCTTTCACATAAAGTAACATAATAAACAATATCTATCCTTAAATCCATAAAATATAAAAAAAATATAAAAAACATCCTAAATTATTTATGATCAACTCCATTTCCTTAACTTCTTTATACAACTTGTCCCTACTAAAATTAGTGTAGAAATTGGATTTGAATATTCAATTCCAAACATCATAAGAAGTTCCTTATCACACTTCTCATGATATAGGAAAATAGATTTCCTATTTTGTGTGAATTTTAATCTGAGAAAGTATTTCATTTATTCAAGAATGGAAACTTAAAATAACTTCTTTATCTCCTCATCAAAAATTTCACAAGTTTTTTCATCATTCCATAAAAAGATAATATCATCAAAAATCACAATAACAATGAGGTAAACCACATTATTTTATTAATTTAGATATTACTATACACTCTTAAATTATATAATTTTAACTTCCATAAGAACATATCCCATATGGAATACCATTATCTCATATCAATCTTCAACCAGTATAAATAATTCGTCAACTTACACACATAACATTATCCCTTTCCAATCATGATTTAACACAATTGTTTAACTAAAAATTCTTCATTCATCTCTATATTAAGAAAATATAACTTTACATCCAATTGAAAAATTTTATAAACTCATTTTCTAGTAATAAAAAGGGATAATATTATATTTACTAATCCTTCCATTAGAGTAAAGCCTCATCACAATCAATACCTTCAATTTGTGAGGATCCTTTTTAAACCATCTGTACATTGTTTCTTATCACTTCACAATCTTCATTTAACTTATTTCAAAGAACCCACTTTATACCAATCAAATATTTATTTGTTGATTTTGGTAAACCTTCCCCATTATCATTCTTATTAATATGATCCAACTATTCCTTAATAGTATCAATCCACTTCTAATGTTTTTAGGACTCATCAACATATATTTTCTACACATGTAAATATAAAGAAGTATCTAAAATAGACTTTAAATATAATCTGGTTTAAACATGTTTATATTGATCCCAAATGATGTTATGAACATCCAAATGCTTTTTTATCCATGGATGATATGTATAATATTTTTACTCATCACTTAAGATAGAGTAATATGAATCCTCAACTTGTACAACCTAAAAATTGATACTATTGTTAAGAACTTTTTCACGTTTCTCAACTAAAATAACCCCATCTTACTCATCTTCCACATATTTATCTATTTTTGAAACATTTTTTTCATACTTTTAAAGAACATTTACATCTATACATCAAATATATTTCTTACATAAAACATTTGTATCCTCTTCCATTAGGATCATATCCAAGAAATATTATATCAACATCTCTCTGTTAAAACTTCCTTAGATTTCCACCCTTAACTTTTATAATGAATGGACTGCTGAGCACCCTTAGGTGATTCGAACATGGAGTTTCGTTATAAAAAATTTCATAAGAATTCATATGATAGTTAATTTTATAGAAAATTCTATATTGAAAATAAACTACTGAACTAATAGCCTACCTCCCAAAATAATGAGATGTATCATGTTTGATCAACATTTTTCACACCATCTCTACAAAACTTATATTTCTTCATTCAAGAACAATTTTTTTTATGTGGTTGGTACTTTCATGTCTCTAAGTTTTTGACACATTACTTTAGAATATTGTATGGATTATTTTCAGAGCTAGCTGTTTAGATGGATTGAGATTCCTAGTCAGGGTGAGTCCATAATTTTTTTGAAGTATATTAAATATATTAAATGTCATTCATGTGAAATTATCCTAAAAAAGAGGAATAACTCTTAAAAAGGGTATCATGTTAGAAATATAATCCCCCCCTTGAGTTCAGAGCTTGGGTTTTACCCTATGTGCGACTTAACCTTGGAGCATGTTTGACATTTGGGTTGATTGAAATCTCCACGTCAAGGTAAAATTTTGTTTTATTTGGACTTATCCCAATTGATTTATTCTTAAGATGAACATAAATCAATAAACTAACAAATTTATTTGAATATCATGCACATTACTGGTATAAGATAGATATTATCCATGATTAGGGATTTCTTAATTGATTATATCATATCTCTTCATTTATCATTCTAATGGAAAATAATCAAGGCCAACAGAAACATTGGCCTTGGTCTCTTGCTCATGTTTGTGGCCTTTACATTTTTTCGCCTATTTTTTATTTGTGATGGGAAATTATTTTGACACATGATTCAATGAAATATTCAGTATTCAATATTTGTGTGACCGTTATTTAGTGCAATGGATCAATACTACCGGTATGACATGTGATCGAGGGTGCAAATGATGTGTGATGATGATATAGTATGGTAAATGATGCATTAGGATTGATCATCCATTTTTATTTATCTCGGTTCAATGTAGTGTCTACTAAAGGCATTTATGGATTAGTTTCAAAGGTATTTAAAGGCTAGAAATTTTTGATTAGTGAAGAAAAGGGTTGGCTAACCATGGATTCATGTTTTCCAGTGAGATGTGTGGTGGAGACAGTGGAGACAAAAATTTATGAAGAATATATGGGATTCTATGAAATTCTAGGTTACACAGTGTGTAATATTGAACTACATATTGTGTGGGACCCCTCGGTGTAGAACTAAATTCTGGGCATATATATAAGTATAACACACCATGTGACTTGGTCAAAAACTATGTAAACCTTCCCTAGTGAATCCATGTGTAGCCGAGGAGGTACATTGATATGGTAAGATGGATAGAAGCTCAGACACATCATGTAATTAGACAAGGACACGAGCGTAGGCAATGAAACATAGGTGGGACCCTCTGCCGAAGGGAGAATCAATGTACTACTTAAAAGATGATTTGGATCCCTTATCCTCTTACTCTTGAAAAAGTTCATTAGGTTATGTTCCCTTGATACATTCCTTGGGGGTTTAGTATAGAGTTGCATCCTATGCATAGGATGGTTATCCCCTATGAAGAACTTCAGGCTTAGACAGATTTTTTGGAATCCATTTTTGAGGCTTAGAGTGATATCCTCCATCAAAATCATCATTTTACATACATGGTGTTCTTGGAATTTTTATGAACTAAATTTTGCGGGAAACAATCCCTTACTTATAAGGTTAATTTTGATTAGGTTTTTGGTAAACCCCATGGCATTGGATGTGATTCCAATCTATGTATCATTATCTTTCAACTTCTAGAATGTAATTCTTATCGAAATACTGGACAATCATGACATCTCATTTGGATTCCATCAGTACTATCTGACTCGTGGGGCTATGTTCTCCTAGATTGGTGTTACATGGAACATTCAATTAGGAATCCATGGTGGGAAATATAATTGTGATCTTACATATGATTGTGGGTCTACTATGAGTATATCTAGATGTTTTTATTTTATATTCCCTTGACATATACCTTTGAATAGTAAGATAATATTCTTAATTCATTATTTTTAGTGATTTTGGGGTGTTCTATTGGGTATTGTTATACTCACCCTTGCATGAGTTTTAGCACATGTGTTGTGCCTTATGTAGAAAATTGACCATTATATGGAGTCCTAGAGGGACTAGGACTTGGAAAAGCGTAGTGAGCCATACAGACCAATGTATGTTATGGTGGTTTCATTTATAGTAGTCCTATTATACATTACAAGTTGGACTTATATTAGTTTCTTTTTGTGGGATTGTATTTGGGGCCTTACTTTCTAGTACTTTGTTCTCGTACTCTGATGGTGGGTTTTTTAGATTATTTATTACATGGTTATCATTTTTTAAAATATCAACATTTTATGGGCTTGAAGTTGTGTGCATGTGTATAAGAGCATTAGTATAAGGCCTCCCATGAGTGTGATATGCCTACTCAAACCTATTCACAATCCCCTGGCATATTAGATGCGGTCTTGCGGAACTCACATTTTGGGCCCTGTTGTGTCGATTTGTGATAAAGTGTTGTTGAAGGAGTCAGTTTTACCTTTGGACTCGTGTCTGTGAGATTATTTTTGGGCAGCAATGTTAAGTGTTTTGAGTTCAGTTTTTTTTGGCTAGGGAATATAGTGTTGGTGTGATGGCTAACCGATCCTTACACCGAGACTCTAATAACTTTCCTTTACATGTGGTACATTTAGAAATTGGGTGTGGGGAAAACATTGGTACATGAATCATATAGGAATGGGATGTGGTTTCCATTTTCTACTTGAATCATCTCTCCAAATATACTCATTGACCACAGTATAAATTCTCTATTTTATAATGACTCTACAAATTTTTCTATCTATGATTCAACAACAAGATCATAAGGATGGCCCCCTCAGTAATTAGGCTTCGATACAAGGACCTATTTATGAGGTGTTCCATCCAAGTAGAGAACCATTATTATCACTATCTATCGAGTAGTATATGGTATCAGTAGTACCAGCAGATGAGGTGTTCATGATTAGTGTACTTCATGATTTTTAGCGATATCAACCCCTCAGGTTCAGAGGTGAGCCCAACTAGTAGGTTGTTGAGGAATAACATGACACAATGATGTGAGTATTCTGTAATGTCAGGAAATATATAGTCTATATGGTGGTCCTGGTAGTGAGTCTTAAACTTGGATATGCAGGAAGATGATGTGAATTAGTAGCCTAGTCATACGATCAGGTCAACCTTTCATGGTCATTGTTTTAACACCTTTTCATGGAAGTGTTTTATACATCTATTTATAGGATTGTGGGTATGCAAGAGATTATAAATCATTTGCAGGTCAGTAATACTATGGATACGTATTCATTTAGGTTCACCAACCTCTCTCAGTACATGATGGATATGGTGCGTAGTTGATTCTTTCAAGGTTAAACCTTTTAGTGAGAATGAAAATGATACATACAAGGTAGTGTGATACCTCTATGAATTTCTACCTATGATGGGGTGACGAAGTATGATTTGGTGGTCGATAATTTCCGGGATGAGTAGATTCAGATAGTTAGTGAAAATAGTGGGTACACATGAGATGCTACTTTGGTTCCTTAGATCCATTGAAATACACATGTACCTGGATGTGTGATACATTTCAAGAGGTGATCCCAGGATAGATGGTCTGTGGTTAATAGCTTTCATGAAGTATCTAGTTAGTCTAGGGATAAGTGGTGCTACTCTTATGATGTTTTTTTGAAATATTTCCTAAGAATGTTCGAACCATCATGCAGCTCATATAGATATAGTGGATGACCCACCTAGGCATATGCAGTGGTAGGATAAGGTAGGTACGTAGGGTGGAGAACATAAAATAGGAGTTGAGAGAGAATATGGAGGTGGAAAATGTTTTCATTTGTTTCCACCACCACCCAGAAGGTCTACACCATGATTAGGGAGCTGGGGGACATAAAAAAGGGCACCTGAAGGTGCTCAAGGATCATGAACCAAATTATCCAGGGATGATACAAGGTATAATCTATGCCTTTTATACCTTAGATTTAGTACTAATAAATATAGGTTTGAGTCAATCCTTTCTGGTCACTTCTCTGGTTTGAGACTTATAGATTCTAGTTGAGCCTTTATCTCGACCCTTATGCTTAGAGACTTCTACGCAAGGGGACTTAGAAATCCAAAACTTCTGTCAATAGTGTGACCTAAATATTATAGGTGAGAGTTTATTTTGGGATATCATTGTTTCATTGATGGGGCCTTATGTGATTATTTTTGGTATAAAATAGTTATCTACAATTCATGCCTTGATAGACTATTTCAGGAGAAGGATGAAGCATGCCTATAATGATGTGATGATGTTTTCAATTTTGGGTGAAAAGGAAACCTAGAAGGAGTATTATTGACTCATTCATAGGAGGGAACAACTAATCACTCGTTTTATGGATAGTAAGAACCTTAGTGCAGTGATGCCATGGGTTTTCAGTTTCCTGTATTGGTGGTAGAGTATGATGATATCTTTCATTAGGATGTTCTAGATTTATCTCCCCACAAAGAAATAGAGTTATGCATTTATCTACACCCCATTAAACCCTGATATCTTCACCAAAATACCATATGGATCACATGGTGCTTTGTGAGATGAGGGTGCATTTTTATGGCTTGTAGAGAAAGGGATTTTTCAGACCCAGTGTTTCTCCTTAAGCAGCCCCAATTTTGTTTTCTAGGAAGGAAAATGAGAGATTATAGTTATGTTTGGATTACCATTTCTTGATCTAAGTGACAGTAAAGAAAAAGTATCCACTACAAAGGTTCACAAACCTCTTTGATCAGTTGATAAGGTCATGATGGTTCTCAGAGATTGACCTCATATCAAGATATCGACTATTGTGAGTAGGGGATAAGGATATACAGAAGATGAATTTATGATGATTTTATGATCATTATGATTATTTAGTGATGTCCTTTTGCATTATTAACATCCCACAAGTTTTCATGGGAAACTTGAAATGAATCTTTTATACTCTTTTAGACTATTTTATGGTAGTCTTCAACGAATATTTTCTAGTGTACTCAGTGTTTGAGGAGAAGAATGAGGGAAACTTGAGGATGGTTATGTACATACTCTGAGATCACTAGATTTATAATATGCTCTCGAAGTTCTATTTATTGAATAATTACGCCTACCTTCTAGGAAATTTTATCTCATTAAATGGTGTAGTAGTGGACTCAGAAAAGGCTGAGGCAGTGTTATCCTGGGATCCACCCAAGAGCATGACATAGGTGCGAAGATTCCTTGGATTTGTAGGATACTACCTGATATTTGTACATGATTTCTCTATGATATCATCTCCCTTGAAAACCTTGAATTGTAAGGGGAAACCATTCATATGGTCAGAGAGGTTCCACCATGTTTTTTAGGAGTCGAGGTATAGATTGACAAACACTCCCATCTTGAGATTTCTGGAGTAGGGTATCATGTATGTAGTGTTATACGATTTATTAGGGACTAGGATTGGTTTTGATGATGAAAATATAGGTAGTTGTTGCCTATTCATCCCATTAGTTGAGAACACATGAGATGAAATAGGTGACCCATGATCTTGAGATAACAGTAATAGTATTCACACTAAAGCTTGGATGACAATGCCTCATGGGTAAGTGGTTTATCATATCATTCGACCATAAGAGTATCAAGTATATATTCTCAAATAAAAATATTAACCTGAGATAGAGGTGATGGATATAGTTCCTCTATGATTATGACTTTGAGATTGTCTATACTCTTGGAAAGGGGAATGTGGTAGCAGATGACCTTAGTGGGAGATTTTGTTTGCAGTTACTGAGCGAAGCATCAAAGTAATTAACCGAATTATAGTTATCCTTTTTTGATGGGGATGGAGCATATTACTTCCAGTCGATAGTTGATACCCCTGCACTTTTATAGTGATTTCGGGATTCCCAACTTGAGGATACTGACTATGAGACCCTACATACTTACATATCCACTGGATGTAATTCTAATGGATTTTATGAAGGTGGGGAGCATGTCATTCTTTTTAGAGGATGTATGAATGTACAAATTATGTTGTTGGATGAGGTTCTAATGGAGTATCATATATATCCCTTAAAGGTACATCTAGGTGTGGAAAAGATGTACTGAAACCTCCCAAAATACTTTTTTGTGGCTAGGGATGAAGTGGTATGTTATAGATTTTTTTCTCAAAATGCTTACTTTTCCAAATGTAATGGTTGAGCACCAAGTTCCGGTGGGTTTAGGTTAACCCCTTGAGGTTTCAGAGTGTAAGTGGAATGGGATATCAATGGAATTATTGATGGGGGTATCATCTAATTATATGATACATGATTCCATATGGGTGGTCATATATCGAATCACCATGTCAGCCAAATTCTTAGCTATTCAAGAGAAGAGTTCAGTAGAGAGATTAGGACACCTCTATACACAAGAGATAATCTGGATCCATGGAGTTCCATAGATGATTGTTTTTGACGAAGATTCTCACATCACATCTTTGTTATAGAAGGGATTCTAGGTGTCCATTTGTAATTATTTACGTTTGAGCACAACATTTCAACCCCAATCTGACAACTAGAATGATAAGACCATTCCGGTATTGGATTTCATGCTACAATATTAGATGTTTGACCTTGTCTATAGTTGGTAGGATCACCTATCATTGGTGATGTTTATGTAAAACAAAAAATACCATTCCAAAATTAGTATGACACCATTTGAGGCCTTGTATGGGTGACCCTATAGGTCACCACTATGCAGAACTAACCCAAGAGAGTCATCAATTATGGGCCCATGGTTGGTATGAGAAACTAAAGAGAAGTTTAATATCATCTAAGATCAGATGAGGACTACATAGAGCCATCATAAGTCATATGAGGTCCATTTATGGAGGCCTTTGGAGTTCATGGAGGGAGGCCATGTGTTGTTATGGTTCTCACCTCAACATGGGTTGCAATGATTTTGATGAGGAGACCAACTATCTCAAAGATTAATTGGACCTTTAAAAATACTACATAAGGTTGGTGAGGTGGAGTACCTCTTTTCTATACCACCACAGTTGGATAGGGTACACGACATATTCCATGTGTGAAAACTAATGAGGCACAAGAATGACTTATCACATGTTGTCAATTAAGGAGAGATGGATATCAAGGAAGGGGTAACCATTGATGAGTACCCATTAGAGATTGAGGATGGAAGTAGAGGATCCTCCTAATCGATTTATTCCATTAGTGTGTGTCGAATGGTAGCATGAGAATTTTTAAGAGAGTACATGGGAGTGGGGGACCAATATGCATGTTCAGTACCCACATCCCTTTGTGTAGCCTTTTGTATTGGATTTCTAGGACATAAACCCCATGTTGTCTAGAATACAACAATTTTTTCTATATATTACTTCAAATTATTTTATATATTATTTTCAAATCTAGGCGATGAGATGACATGAGATTTTCAGGCTCGATGACCCTGAAATTATTATTTTAAATATATTAAATATATTATATGTCATGAATGTGTAGTATTCCTAAAAAGTGGAATAAATCTGAAAAGGAGGCACATACTAGAAATATAAGGCTACTGTGGAGTATAGTGCTTGGGTTTTACCCTAGGCATGAATTAATCTTGAGGCACGTTGGACGTTTGGGTTGAGTGCAGTCATGGTTGAATTTATAAAATAAATAAAACAAATTATTTATTTTATTATGTTGATGAAACAACTTATTTATACTCTATAAATACATGGTTATATAGAAATATCAGAGTTGGTTTTTTAACCTTATAAATCTAGAGGACCGTTAGAGGATAGAATTCTGGGAGGATGATATTGGTTCATATTGAGATCAAGGATCATTGCATCATCAGATTATTGGATCCTGTCAATGACAATGTTAGGGATTAATTCTTCATTAGAATTAAATCCATCTTGAGGAAGTACATTGTTTTATATGGATTTATCCATGTTTCTTTATTCCTACGATGAGCACAAATCAATAAACTAACAAATTTATTTATGGATCATGCATATTGCGAATATAGGATAGATATTATCCAAGAGTAGGGATTTATTTATTGATTATATTATATATCTTCATTCATCGTTATAAGTAAAATGAATTGAGTCCAACACAAACATTTGATGATGTTTGTTCCTCATGTTTGTGGATTATGTATTTCTTTTCCATTATCCATTCATTGTGATAAATTCCTTTGTCCCATGTTTTGATGGAATACCAAGTATTCAATAATTACACAACCAATCTTCAGGGCAATAGGTAGATACCATTGGTATGACATGTTAACTGGGAAACAATTGAGGTTAAATGGCAATGGAGTATGATTAGATATGGATTTTAATGACTTGGATTCTCTCTCACTTATTTTTTATATTTTATGGATTATTTTTGAGACTAGGCACTGAGACAAAAAGCGATTCTAAGTCCCGATGTTCCTGGAATAAATTAATGAAATATGTTAAATATATTAAATAGAACACATGAATTTTTTCATAAAAACGAGGAAGAACTTCTAAATGGGGGTTTGGAATAGAAATTTGAGGGAACCATTGTGTTCAAAATGTGGGTTTTACTCTAGGTACAACTTAACCTTGGATGACACAAGGTGTTTGTGGAAAGGTTATCGCGGGCGTAGAAATGAATAAAATAATTAAATTGAATTATTTTGTTTAATTTTTTGATATTTGATTGACATGTCACTAAATAGTATACTATGTTAGAATTATAGGGTTTGATACCTAACCCTAGAAGCATTGAAGAGATGTTGAAGAGAGAGAGAGAGAGATAGAGAGAGAGCATTGGAGGATCAATCTCTGACGAACAACGACAAGATCATGGATCGATGATCGAAATGTAACAGAATAAAAGTATCATTCAAAAAAAAAATGAATACACATCATTATTCATCATCAATCGATCCAAATCAAGGTAGGATATTTTTTTATTTTATTCATTCTTCGTTCTTAATTTCTATGATTAATGTGAATCAATGGACTTACATATTGATCTATGGTTCAGGCTTCTTATAGGATGGGTTTATTAGTGGGATTATTTTGTGTGAAATATCATTTTGATATTTTATTCTTCATTATTATACTAACAGTTTTGGATAGAGGCTAACATGAACATTGGTCGAGGTTCATTCATCGTGTTTGGGTTTGTGCATTTCTCCCCCGATTCTTCATTCAGCATGGGAATTCTTCATTTGGACCATGGTTAGACATATCATGATGAATTGATCATTGTTCAACCATTTCTTAGTGTAATGATCTGAAATTTTAGATCTGGGATTGGAATGACCCGACAATCACATATGAGTGTGATGACAGCTCATATGGATTTATATACCCAATTTCACATTCTTCAGTGCACAATGAAGAGTGGGGTATAAACATGTTTACCGAGTGGATTGAAGGGATGGATGTTGATTTTCATCGATAGTGAAGCTCATATGAGGTTTCCCCTTTATTTTTTGGGCGAGGGACAACTAGATTAGTGGACAGAGCACTAGAGAAGTTACATAAAAGTAGATATGAGAATATAGAAAATCACACATTACATGGTGTGTATGTTAGTGCTACACACAATGTGGGGTAACCTTTGTAGAGGCTAGTGTTTTGAGAGATAATTAAGTACAAAACAATGTGTGACCTCTCCCTAGTGACTTCGTGTATACATTTGAGAGTATATGGATACAAGTTGGAGTACACAGGTTAGACCACACCGTGTACTCCCCTATATAGACACGGTCTGGAAAAGAACATGGGTTAATCCATGCACTGATATAGGGGAAGAGTATATTTTAAAACTGAATTTTGTGTACTATTATATGGATATGAGATGAGACATAGGCTGTTTTACATGGACAGGACCCAAGGTCAAGGGACATGACTTCTAATCCCTTGTACTTTCCATTTACTTTATTAAACATGTCTTAGAGCCCTTTTCCTATGTTTCTTTTAAAATTTTCATTAGGGTGTGTTCCCATTTTCCTTTTACCCTTTTGTTAGCATGAAATCATCCCCTACACATAGGAAAATAATCCATTTAGTTGGAATTATGGATAGATTTGTTGAAATCCCTCTATGAGGCTTAAAGTGAGATCCTCTATTCTTCTTCATGCCATAAGTGGAGTTATTTGTATCATTGTGAAAAAATATGTGGGTATCGATCCTCTACTTAGTTGGTTAATCCAAATTGAGTTTTTGGTATCAAACCATGGCCTTGGGAGTGATCTACATCTATAAATCATATCTCTTCATACCTTAAGCATGTACTTAGAATAGAGAGACCCAATGATCATTAATTATCATATTGACATCATCAGTGCTATCTGAATCAAGAGTTTTTTTCTCCCATAAAAGTGCTATGTGTAATTTATGAGGTGGAATCCTATACTTTTATATGATGGTTGTGACTTACCTTTAGAATATGTGTCTTGGTGAAGTATATATGGAAATTCTTGTTATATGTGTTGTAGACATATACTTGTGTATATATGAATGTTTTACCTTTTTTTACTTTGTGGGTTTGGGGTGTCCTACTGTGTATTATTATACTCATCCATTCACAGGATTTTCCCTTATATTTCATATCTTAGGAAGATTATCAACCTTTTGATAGAGTCCTAAATAGTCCAAGACCAGATAGTGCTTAGTAAGACCAGACTAACCGAGGTGTGGTCCTATGGATTTTTGAAATAAGTCTATAGTATTTAATTTTAGGATGGACTTGTTTTTAAAATCATTGTGATGGGATTGTATTTGGAACTTTTTAATGTACTTTACTTCATTCATTTCACTATTTGTGGGATTTATATGTATCCATGCATGGTGGTTAATTTTTTTTACATCTCAGCATTTTATAGGCTTTGATATGTGTGAATGTGTATATATACTTACTCTAAGGCCTCTATGTTAGTGATATTCCTACTCGGTGCTAGTCTCTAGCCCCCTGGAATTTTGGAGCTAGTCTTGGGGAAATATTTAATGGGCCCTTTTGGGATGGTTTAGGATAAAGTGGTATCAGAGGAGTCAGTTCTACCTTAGGACCGAGTGTTTGTGACATTAGTTTGGGGAAACCATGTTGAGTGTTTTAGGTACGACTTTAATATTAGGGATTCTAGTACTGGTGCAATGGATGACATAACCATACACTAGTAATATGATCTCATACATTTTGACTTGGTACATGAAAACACTATTTGTAGTGGAAGAAATGGTACATTCATCATATAGGTATGGTTTTTGGTTTCTATGTCCTTCTAAAGTCATCTCTCATGATATACTCATAAAATGTGGTATATCTGGTTTATTGTAGAATTACTCTATGATGTATTCTAGCTAGGAGTCAGTATCCTAATCATGAGGATGATCCCATCAGGGATGAGGTATCTATACAAAGACCAGTTCCTGATATTTTACCTCTAGAAGGTGCACCAGCTATACCACTACATGTAGAGTAGAAAATGGTAACCATAGTACTAATAGATAAGATGCATAGGCTAAGCACACATCATGATTTTTAGTGGTAGAGACCCCTCAGGTTTTGAGGTGATCCCAAACCATAGGCTGATAAGGACTTTCTTGAGGAGGTGAACCAAGTTTCCATCTGGGCGGGACACCAGCAGAAGAGATTGTGATCCTAGCACCGAGCCTTCTTCACATCCCCTCATGGTGATAGGGGTTAGTGACCTAGTCTTACGACAAGGTGAATCATGCATGGAAGGACTCTGAGAAACTCTTCATAGAGGAGTTATCTCCAGTTAAGATGAAAGATGTATGTATCCAAGAGCTTCTGCAGCTTCAGCAGGGAAGTAAGATAGTAGATGAGTATTCATTGAGGTTTATCAACCTTTCTAGGTACTTGATGGATATGGTTTGTGAATAGTTCTTCAGGAACAAATCTTAAATCTAGGGATGTGTATAGACATTTTTTGTGGTGTTATACCTCTACAAATTCCTACTTATTCTAGTGTTCTAGAGTGAGAATTGCTGGTTTAAATATTCTTATCTAAGTAGATACAAAAAGTGGTTTCCTGTAGTGGTAATGCATAAGAATTGACCTTTGAAGAAGGGAGCCGACATTAGTTCTAGGGACCTGTACGTGTGAGAAATTTCAAGAGGAGGTCCTAGGATTTAGGGTCTACGATTTAAGACACACTGGATGGGTCCAATCATCCAAGAGAGAGGTGGTGAAATTCATGTGATGGTAGGTTTCATCTTGCATGAGATTGTCCGACCCACCATACTACTGACATAAAGATCGTGGATGGGCCTCTAAGGTAGAGGTAGTGGAAGGTTTAGAAAAGTTCACAAGGTGGAGGATGTGGAAGAGGATATGGGAGAGAATTAGGATGTGAGTGAAGCATTTACTTATTACCACCACCATCCCTAGGTGGTCCAACCTAGGCTTAGGGAGCTGGAGGAAATGGTTGGAGATACCTGTAGGTGGTCAAATCTTAAAACCGAGAGGCTATGTGAATGATTATATGTTTGATCTATTTATTTTCTTCCTTAGATTTAGTATAGATATACAATGTTTCTGATCATTCCTTTCTTTCCACATACCTTGTATAAGACTTTAGATTTTATTTGTGACCTTGGATCAACCCTTATACTTGGATACTCTTACTGGAGAAGGCTCGGTGATCATACACTGGTTCTGAAAGTGTGACTTGAATCATGGAGGCAAGAGTTTCTATTTGGATCTATTTGTAGTAATGATGAGGCCTTACAATATCATCTTAGGTATGGACTGGTTATCTATAGTTCATGCCTAGATAAATTATTTTAGGCGGAGGATACCGTGTGTCCACACTGATAGAATTAGGTTCTCATTTATTAGTGGAAAATAATCCAAAGAAGAAAATGACGGACTCACATAAAGGAGGGTGAATCCAATTTTTCATCATCTGGATAGGCTGGACTTGGTGTAGTGGATTTTATTAGTGCACAGTTTCCTACAGTGGTGGAGGAGTATGAGGAAGTATCCCCTGAGGATATTCTAGGATTACCTGACTGCCGAGAGATAGACTTCTACATAATCTACACCCTCGGATGACATCGATATCTACAAAACATATCAGATGGATCCTATAGATCTTCTCAGTTTTAGGGTGTAGTTGGAGGACTTATAGAGGAATTTTTTTATAAATAGTGTTTCACCATGGGAATTCTATAACAACTGGGTCCCAGTGACAGCACAGACACCCCACCTTTAACATAGTCATCAGGTCTTGGCCCGCCAGGTACCACCAGTTTCCCCGCATACACGTGGTCCCCACCCTAGGGCCCACCCATGTTCTTGAATGGGTCATCTGTCTATTCATAGTCCCCAGAGGTCAACACATGTCCTTTCCTGTGTTCTTTTTCCTCACTCACAGACACCCTAAGAAACTTCCCAGAAGGTTACTCAGCCAGATCAGTACTCCAGGCCAAGAACCCATAACTGCAGAGTTCTAATTAGGTATGATCTTGAAAAGGAAGGTGAATATCATTGACATGAGTCCTATCATTTAGTAATTTAACCCTTTATCATTCTAGGGTGTTACAACCATACCCCCTTTAGAGAAAAATGTCCTCGTTGTGGGACCTGCATCTCAACCGAGGAAGTGCGCTGCACTTAAGGATGGGTACCACCTCTGATACCAAATGTAACAACTGGGTCCTAGAGACAGCACAGACACTCCACCTTTAACATGGCTGTTGGGTCCTACCCCGCTAGGTACCACCAGTTTCCCCACAGACACATTGTCCCCACCCTCGGGACCACCCACGTGCTTGAACGGGTCATCTGACTATTGATAGTCCCCATAGTCCAACACATGCCGTTTCCAGTGTGCTTTGTCCTCACTCGCACACAACTTGGGAAACTTTTCAGAATGTCACTCATCCTGATCACTTCTCCAGGCCAAGCATGCTAAACTATGGAGTTTTAATCAGGTTGGCTCCTAAAAAGGAAGGTGCACCTTGTTGACATGAGTCATATCATTTATTCATTTAACCCTTTATCATTTGGGGGTGTTACAAATCTCAAGTTTTGTTTTCCATGAAGCCAAACATGAGCTTGAGGTTATGTGTGTACTACTATTATTTGAACGAGGTGACCATGAAGTATAAGTATCTATTACCAAGTATCGATGATCTCTTTGATCAGTTGAGAGGATCACAATGGTTCTTGAAGAATAAAATCAGGCTTGGATATCACTAGCTATAATAACAAGATGAGGATATACTGAATAAGACAATCAGATGTTGCTATGGTCACTATGGGTAGATGTTTATTCCCTTTGTATTGATGAACTCCCCAGTAGTTTTCATGGGACTCATGAACCAAATATTTCATCCTTTATTAGACCGGTTCATGGTATTCATTATTAATGATATCCTTGTGTACTTGGTGTCCGAGGAGGAGCATGCGAGACACCTAAGGACAGTTTTGGACGTGCTACGAGAGCACCATATTTACAGAAATCATTCAAAGTTACCGTTCTTGATTCTGGTGGTCCACAGTCTAGGACATGTTATCTCAGTATATGGTGTTGTAGTGGACCTAACCAAGATAATGGTAGTGTTATCTTGGGATGCACCCAAGATCATGATGGTGGTTTATAGCTTCCTTAGGTTGGTAGGTTATTACCGGAGATTCATACCTGATTTCAGGAGTACATCATCACTCATGATAGCTTTGACCCAAAAGGGGCATCTTTTCATGTGGATAGAGAGGTACCAACAGGCTTTTCGGAAGTTGAGGCAGAAATTGGTGAGTGCTGCCATCTTGAGATTTCTAGAGGATTGTTTCAAATATGTATTATTTTGTGATGCATAAGGAACCTAGCATGCACGTGTTATGATATAGATGGAAACAGTGATTTCCTAGGGTTCACATTAGTTGAGAACACATGAGATGAACTACGCAACCCAATATGTTGAGTTAGTAGTGGTAGTCATTGCACTAATGATATGGAGGGAAAAAAATATTGGAGAGTGGTTTATCTTATATTTTCATCACAAGAGTCTCAAGTATATATTCTGACAAAAAAATTATAATATTATATATAGGTAATGGATAGATTTCCTCATAGATTATGAATTAGATATTGTCTATACTCCTAGGAAGGGGAATGTAGTAGAAGTTTCTTTCAGCAGGAGATATTGTTCACAGTTGCTGAATGAGGTGTTAGATCTATTGGTTTCATTGAAGATATCCTTTGTAGATGGAGATGGAGTAGCTTACCTCCAGTAAATGGTTGTCGCCCCTAAACTCTTGTAGTGAGACATAGATGGACAAATTGGGGATGTATACTATGAGACCATACACATTCAAATATCCACTAGACATAATAATGATGGGTTTTATAATGGTGGGGAGCATGTAGTTATTTCTAGAGGACGCACGATGGTGCTAGTGATGTTGCAAGTGGAGTTTTTGAGAGAGTTTCATACACATCATTTAGTGGTACATCTATATGTAGAATATATGTACCAGGAACTCTGATTTTAGTTGTAGTGGCCATGAATAAAGAATGGATTTTAAGAGATTGTCTCTCGATGCCTTACTCATCAGCAAGTGAGGGCTGATCACCAGCTCCATTAGGTTTAACTCAACCCATTGAGGTTCCATAGTAGATTTGGGATTGGATATCCATGGAAATCATAATGGTATTTACACTTACTTCTAGGGGACAAGATTTTATATGGGTGATCTTAGACCAAGTCACCATGTCATTCCACTTAAAAATTTTGGTAATAGAGTTTAGTAAAGTGCTTGAGACACCTCTATGTCCAAGAGATAATCCGACTCTATGTCGTTCTATATACAATAGTTTCTCACTGAGATGATAACTTCACAACCCATTTGTGGAATAGATTTTAAGAGGCTTTTGGGACTCGGTTATGCTTAAGTATGGGATTTCACCCCCAAACTGATGGACAAAATGAGCATACTGTTTAGGTTTTGTAGGAAATATTGTGATCTTGCATGTTGGAAATTGAATGTAGTTGAGAGGATCACCTAGAACTGGTTGATTTTGTGCACAAGAACAACAACCATTATATAATCAACATGGAACCTTTAGAGGCTTTGTACGAGTGATTATATAGGGCACTAAATTTCTAGACAGACCTAGGACAGTCAGAACTAATGGGCCCATCGTTAGTGTGAGCAACTAACAAGAAAATGTAGATAATCTAGGAGTGGATGAAAAACACATAGAGCTATCATAAAACGTTTGTTGATAGATTAAAGAGGCCCATGGAGTTCATGTAAGGAGACCACATCTTCCTATAGGTTTCACCTCGACGTGGATTATAGAGATTTGACTGGGGTGACAAGCTATATCTGAGATTCATTGGCCCTTTCTAGATAATTCATAGAGTTTGTGAGGTGGAATACTTCATATCTCTACCTATATAGTTAGACCATGTACATGAGGTCTTCCACGTGTCACAGTTGAGGAGGTATGTGCATGACCCATCACACATTATCACCTGGGGAGAACTAGACATCCAGGAGGAGAAACCTTCACTGAGTACTTGGTAGATATTGAGGACCAACATGAGAGGATTCATTGTGGGTGATTAGTTCCTTTAGTCCATGTATAGTGGTTTCACAAGAATCATCAAGAGAGAACATGAGAGCGAGAGGCTCAAATTCATGCTCAATAACCACACCTCTTTGTGTATACCTTGTTTTGGATTTTTGAGATGTAAATCCCCAATGTGGGGAGAATGTAATGACTCGAATATTCTGTGTATTATTTTTGGATATATTTTGGATTATATTTGAGGCCAAACATTGATACGACACCTGATTTCAAGGCCCTGTGTTCCTGGAATAAAGGTTTGAAATATATTAAATAGTATGCATGCATAATCTATATATCATCTAAAGTAATCTTTTTTTTTTCAGCCTACGTGTCAACATATGACGAGGCCATGACTCACCCGCGGTATACCACCATCAAATCATCCTCCAAAATCACCGAGCCTCTACCCCTACCCTCCCGCATATCCTCTCCTTGGCGTCTAGGGTTTGAGAACTACTGTCTCCCTTCAAAGACGATCCTCCTCTTCTCTGAATATTCCATAACCCTGTCAATGGCAGTCCTCAGCTCCTCCAGATCTCAACTGTCCCCTCAAGTAGTGAATTCGACTTCAGTACATCGGGAATTGACTCCTCTTTCCAGATCCCCAACGCCTGCATCTTTTCCACAACCGACTAATCCTCCTATGTCTCTACCATGACCAGGTCCTCTGCTCCACTTACGGTAACCACGACAAACAGTTTTCTATGACTAATCGCAGGTATAATCCTATGTAAATTTTATGGTTTTCAAAGCACATCTAAAATCCTTCTTTCATACTATTCTCAATTGACATATTCCATATTCTGGTGTTGGTTACCCCATCAAGTTTCTTGGGTTTCAAGTTTATTTATGTATATCCATCTTCACTACTAATCAAATCATCATCCTCACACAGCTTCATTTCCTCCATGTACTATACCTAATTCAGAATGAAAAAATTGAAACCTCCATATCAGGTATGTTTTCTTCGTTGACGTATTAGGCCTAATGACCTCTTTTATTTATCTGCAGTTAAACACAATTATGTTATGAAGTAATAATATACATTTGAATAGAAACATTATGCTCTATATAACAATTTAAATTGTTCTCCAGACATAGTGGCTCATGGGTCCATAGTCTTCTACTCAACCAGTTCACTCGGGTTCTTCTTATTTTATCTCATTGTAGTTATTTACAAATTTTGTAAACTAAATTTTGCATTTTTGTTCAATAGTGATTTATGTATCCATTTTTCTATTCTGTTTCAATAGTGACATCGTGATAATTGAATTTATATTCATATTATTTTTCTTCTGATTTAAGAATTGTTTGAGATTTTTTCTTCTTATGGAAGTGTTTTTTAATCTCCAGGTAGATGATATTGCAGTCTGATTACCAAAAAAACTATAACTGGCATGATAGATAAATTTTCAATTCCATTTCAACACATGATACATATTCTAAAACTACATGAAACTTCTTGAGATATACTCATATGAAGGTTATAGAGGTAACATCCATTCTTATAAATGCATTTCAAGACACCCATATTCATTATCCTATTATTATTCAAATGATAGTGATACATTCATAATGCGAAAGAGGATGGAAGCCACAAGAATGAACAAAACCATGATGTAAAAGAATTTTTCATGGATGATGCAAAGGTTCATAATAGTAGGATGTTTATATTGTTTCCCTATTGGATATTTTATGTCTGGATCGAATTCCAAGTTCAATCATCCCTTCCAAAGTAAAAGCCTCCTACATGCCTCTATTTTACTCTATATTTCTAGATTATAAGGAATTTTTCTTAAAACAATTTAAGAGTAGTAGTTAACGAAGATTTTAAGAATCTTGAGATCTTGTGAGTTATTGGATTATATGATGTATCATATTGTTTTCACGATTTATTTATTCATGTATTGTAATTGATCAACATCTTGTATACATTTTGACATTCAATTGTGATAATATCAAACATTTACGACTTGGAAATATTGTCCCTTCCTCTACTTAAATGACACAAAGGGTGTTGCATCAAGCTTAAGACACCTGCCACTGCCCACTAGATTCTATTTTTAAACCTATTTCTTTCAGCTGAAGGTTTTGTAACTTTAATTATTCATTCATTGAATATATTAATTTATTATAATGACTACATTATTATTAATAATTATTAATAATTTCATGGAATCATTTATGTTTATCTTTGATTTGTGTTCTGGTCATTATTTGTGGATGTCAGGGGACAATACCTTCCATGTTGCAAGTGGAGATGCGGTTGGGGCCTACCAAGGATCATTAAATACTACATTGTTGCCATAATTTCCCATATCACTTATGATTATGTGGTACATAAATCCATAGTTATTGTATGAAATTCCATTTCTCAAAAGTTCACATTTCGTAGAAACATTTTTCATAATTTCAGGATCTGTTTCAATATTCTCTTTAAAACAAAGGATATCAATGTATTGAATTTGAAGAATATGAAAATTCTATGTATGACTGAAGAAGTTAAGGGTCAGTTTGAAAACACATTCTGAATACTGCTTATAACACTTATTCCCGTTTGAATTTATGATGTATGTTTCCTGCCCAAAATATATTTTCCTACTGCTTCAAGCATGATATGGTCAAATGAAGTTAGCTATATGTAAAATGAAGTCTTCTCTTTGTGAAATTAAGCGTGTTTATAATGATAACAGGCTTGAGTTAGAACAAAAAATAGTTTATTTTTCAATAATTTTGAATGATGTTTTACATCATTGTTATCCCATAATGCATTTTTCACATTCCACTAATAACTTAAATATTATTAATAATGATATAACTTTAATCACATCATTTTTTATGTTTTATATTTGATTTGTGTTATGGTAATTGTTTATGGATGGTGGGGACAATACATACCATGTTTCAAGTGGGGAGGCATTTGGGTCCTATTTAGGATTGTTAAATACAACCACATGGCTAGAACTACCCTGACCCCTTATGATTATGTGGTACATAAAACCACAGGTATTGTGTAAAATTACTCTTCTCTAAAGTTTACATGTCACATAAATGTTTTTCATAATTTTCTATTTTGAGATGCTATATAAAACTTGTGATATCAACGTATTGAATTCGAACAAGATGGAAATTCCATGTAAGGATAAAGAAGGTAAGGATCTATTTCAAAACACTTTCCAAAAACTTCTTATATCCCTTATTCATGTAGCTATTTATAAAGTATGTTTCCTATCCAAAATATATTTTCTTAATGCTTCAAGTGTGCTCTGGTAAAATGAAGTTGCTCTGTGTGGTTTGATCAAATCAAATGGTCATGGTCTTTCAAAATTTTCTAACACGATGATTGCATTCTTTGATGTCACTTCATAAGCATTTGCATTTTTTGTCAAATCAATGTTCAATGGAAGCCTGTTTTACTGAAGCTTAGAATAATGTTCCAACTTATTATATTTGAAGATGTTGAAATTGACAAGGGTAATTACTTGTATTACAAACTTATCCATGATTTACAATTCTTATTCCCTACAAATAGTGGTTAAATTGGATGTGTACAGTTTTTTCCAAAAAAATGGCCAAATCTACTCTGCAACATCTCATGTTCTTATGCATGTAAGTTTCAGAAGTCGATTCCATGTATGATATTTCATTATATTAATTTCAACCCAAATGTCTTACACCCACATGGATTATTATGACCCTTTTAGTGATGTATTGAAGCCTATTTTCACTAGATCTTTGAAGAAAGATCCCACTTATTCTTTTTGAAGATGTTGACATTGACAAGGGTAAATAACTGTATTTCAAAATTATCTATGATTTATAATTCTTATGCCATACAAATTGTGCTCAAATGCGTTTTAATAGGTTTTTTCTAGAAAAATGGATGAATTTTCTCTGTAACATCTCATGTTCTTGTGGATGTATGTTTCAAAATTAGATTTCATGTGTGATCTTTCATTATATTAATTTCATCCCAGATGGCCTACCCACACATGGATTATTTTGACCTTCTCTCAACTCACATCATCACTTAACACTATTACTCTATAGTACCCTACACTATAAAAATTATCTCACCACCACCACCATCCATTGGTTGAAACCTAAGCTATGGTAAAATTACTCAACTTTCATAGCATGCTATACATATATATTAACAGACCACACTGAATAATCAATGAAAAATCCACCCATAGGATATATGAGATCACACAATGGAAGCTGCATATTTAGGAATCATCTGATATATTGGAAACACATCACTATATTAGCATTACAACATCACATGATCACGTCACATATATTTCCAGATTCTCCCTTACCCTTTAATAATCCTTATGCTTTAAAATTATTTGAAAATTCTTTCAATGTTTATCTTTGCTGAAATTTTCATACCATTTCCCTTCTACATAATGTTAATGCAAATATTTTTGTCTGGCTGTTCTGTCGAGAACATCCACATCATTTATCTGGATTGAGGTCCCGAGTGAGTATCGTCACAATCAAACAATTATATTTGATTACTTAGTTTGTTTTTTACCTTAATATAAGTTCCAAGGCCCTCATACTGAAAATTTTTCATGGATGAATCCTCCAAGAATTGATGCCCCATTTCTGTACATAAATTTATTATTTTACTGGAGCAGATGTAATCATCTAGTAAGGGACATATTAATGGGAAAAATTCTTACAAGTTTTCTATGACTTGATATTGAAATGATGAAATGGGATCCCAAAGTGTCTGGAAGCACCAAATGGAAGGTCCTCCAGGTTCAGATACTTCGGTACAAGATTCAAAATCATGCTCTTTTTATGGGACCTCACAGACAACCAAATCTGTATGTGGTTATCCTAGAATTAAGAATGGAATCACATGTACATATTTAACTCACTCCTCTATTGGTTATTTATTAATTAATATGGGAGGGGGAACCATAATATTTTTAGTATGGGGAAATTCCCAATCAGTGAAATGCTGATATCAGATACTATGGAAGTTACAGTATGTAGTGAGGGGGAAAGACTGAATAAAAGTGTTTTAACACATTCTGTATGCCACATGATTGATTTATTCTGCTCTCTTCTATTATTTTATGTTATTTGGGTTGGATTTATTTTGACATATTAAAAAACTATTCTATTTTAGTTCTAATACATTATGAAGTTTATATTTATTGTATCACTACCATTTTTATGTTTTGAGGTAGTAGAAAATAAACCACACTTGCACATCACTGATGGTAGTGCATCGTTTTGGTGAAATGCTGATCATGGACTACTACTATAGGAAATTTCTTGTCAAATTCCACAATCAAGTATGTTATAGAGACAACCCATTAACTCAAGTGCATCTCAATGCATCCTTTTTCATATGTATAAACCTTTTTTATTATCACTTTGTACTTTTCTAAATTATTGATCTACATATTCCAGCCCATTGATTTCATTAACTATTCTATAAAAGCATATACATATAAATAGTTTTTTACTTTTTCCATATAAATTTATTTCTATATAAATTATATTGTTTCTCTAATTATTTTAATGTTGAATATAGGTAAATTAACTATATTTATTTTTTGACTTATTTGTATATATATTTTTTAAATTATATATTTCCAATAAGTGCACTCATGGATACATTTATATAGAATGAAGAATGTGGATTCCTATTATTGGAGACATTCAATGAATTTAAATCAAAGGTGTGTTATAATATTTTCATCATAAAGTGAAATTTATTTATGCTGATGATAGGTTTAAAATATTAACTCCCAACTATATTAGATTTCAAAGAAACCACACCGAACGAAATCATGATTCCTACTAATACTCACCCCAAAATATTCTCAAGGCCACCAGATCCCTTCAAAATCGATAAACCTTTAAATTATCTCTAGGATACCTGCCACCATTTATCATAATCTCACTACTTTCCTCCAACTTCTCCTTCACCTCCACCTTATGTTTCATATATGTCTCTTATCTCTAACTCTTCCATTTCATCGTGTTCCATATCCATCACAATTAGTATTCACTTTATTTCCTCATTTTATGGGCACCCCATTCTCTTAATTATCATGATTTTATTCTAAACATTATATTGAGTACAATGATAATATAATTTTTTTGAATGACGCAGAACCTGAAGATTTGAAAGAAAATTGAATAGTCCTGTGCAATTGCACTGGCAGATTACTAGTTTTACTAAAAAATGGAATAACATTGAAACAGAAGCCCGAATTAGAAATATTATTGTAGTTTTGAGTTCATAAATAATGTTTTACCCTATGCGAGACTTAACCTTGACCAGCATAGGGTGTTTGTGGAAAAGTCATCATGGGTTCTTAAATGAATAAAATAATTAAAGAAAATTATTATTTTTTTCGTTGATGCAGCGAATGAAATGTCATTAAATATAATATTTTTTTTAGAATTATAGGGTTTAACACCTAAAACTAGAACCATTGTAGATCCATTTGAAAGAGAGAGAGAGAATTGGATGATCTCTCTTACACGAATGATGACCGGATCATGGATTGATAGTCGACACAAAACAGAAACAAAGGATCCTGCCAACGATAATGATGCTGAATTTTTATTCATTATAAATTGATCCGAATAAAGGTTGGATATTTTGTTGATTTTATTCTATCATTATCATTAAATTCTACAACTAACATGAATCAATCAACCGATAAATTGATCCATGGTTTTATCATCTTATAGGATTGGTTTATTTCCAAAATTATTTTGGGAGAATTATATTTGTGATATTTGTTTATTCATTATTATTCTAATGAAAATGGATTGAGTTCAACAAGGAAATTGGACGAGGTTCCTTCCTCATGTTTTTGGTTGTTCATTTTTACCATGATTCTTCATTCACCATGAGAATTATTCATTTGGCATGTGGTTCAATATATCTCGATGAATGGATCCTTACCCAAGCATTTCTTGGTGTAATAATACAAAATCAATGATTGGATTTCATAACAACCTGATAGTGGGGTGACGATGGGTGCGACAATATATCATAAATCTTTTGATACCCAATTTCTCGTTCTTCAGTGCGCAATAGATGATGATGTATAAAAGCGATTTCCAAGAGGGTAGAAGGGTCAAAATCTGTTGTTCATCGATGATTAAGATTGAAAGAAGATTCAAATTGATTTTTTGAGTGATTTGAGGTTAGATCGGTGGCTAGAGTACCAGAGAAGATGTAAAGAACCAGATCAGAGAATATGTAAAATTCGATGTAATGAGACGTGTAAGTCAGAGATACATGCTATATAGGGCCCCCTTTATAGTGAAAAGGGTTGTAGTATATAGTTAAGTATAACATGGTATGTGACTTGGTCACATGCTGTGTGAAATATCCCCAGTGACTCATTTTATACCTCATAGGGTACACATACACGGGTTAGAGCACATTGTAAACTAAACTACATGGACACATCCTGTACCTGTACACGTGATAATCTATGTACTGGTACATGGGAATATTACATGGGAAAACTTCCCTCCATATACTATTACATGGACATATCATGAGACATGGTCCATTTACATGGGTAGGACTCAGGGTCAAAGGACATGGCATTTAACCCTTCTACACAACAAGTAATTTATAAATTATGGCTTGGATCCATTATCCTCTATATCTTGGAGAAGTTTTGTTAGGGTGTTTTTTCCCTTATCCTTTTCCGTGAAGGTTAGTATATGAATAATCTCCTACACATATAGAAATGATCCCATCTGCTGAAATTATTGTATTGAGTCATGGGAATCCCTCTATGAGGCTCAGAGTGAGATCCTAAATTCATATTCATGCCCTAGGTGGGGTTCATGGTATCGTCATGACCAACACTATACAAGAACTAATAGACTACTCCGTGGGTTAATCCAAATTGAGATTTTTGTATCATACCATAGAATTGGATGCGATCCTCACATGTGCATCATATCTCTTTAGACCATCATTGTGTACTTCTAATGGAAAGACCAGATGAGAATTACCTCTTAGATGGACGCCATCAGAACTATCAGAATCAAGAGTGATTTCTCCTGAATGAGTGATATATTGAATACTTGATCTAAAATTCAAGGATGGTATACAATGGTTTTGATGTACCTTTAGACTTTGTATCATTATTTATTATATTTGTATATTATTGTTATATGTGTTGTGGACATATACCAATGTAGAGCTGATTGTGTTTCTTTTTTGTATGCATTTGGTTTTAGGGGTGTCTTAATAAGTATTGTTATACTCACCCCTACATGGGATTTACCTGCACATGTCATATCTTGTGCATACTATTGACCTTTTGACAGATTCCTAGATGGAACAATACTATATGTTTCTTATTAAAACCAGACAAATCAAGGTGTTCATGTGGCTTTTTGATAAGAGTCCCCAATATTTACGTTCAGGTTGGACTTGTATTTATAATCTTTATGGTGGGATTGTATTTAGTCCTGTTTACTTTACTTTACATTATATCATACTTTTAGTATGGAATTTAGTTTAATTCTCACATTATTTTTTAGTTGTTTTTACATCTCATAATTGTATTGCCTTGGAGATGGGAGCATGTGTAAATGTATTTAGGCTTAGGCCTCCCATGTTTGTGCTATACCTACTCAGTGTTAGTATATATCCCCTGTACTATTGGAGGTGGGATTGGAGAGTAATGGAATGATCCATTCTTTTATGAGTCATGAAATGGAACGGGATTGATTTACGGTTTTCAATCACCTTGGTTCATTGGAGTGACACTAGATGGTGAGTGTGGATGATTTTAGAATGGATTCAAAGGTCAAAACTTGGTGATTGACGATGATATGGATTGGATTACCATGTATTTTTATTTGTTGATGAGATGTGTGGTTGTGATGGTGCATATGAAAACACATGAAATAGATATTAGATTATGTGAAATTCCACGTTACACAACATGTAATCCATAATTACACACGGTGTGGGACCCCCCTTGGGTGTTACTATGGATTTCACATAGAGATAAGTATCAAACACCATGTGAATTGGTCACATTCCATGTAACCCATTCCTAGAGGTTTGATATGTACTCATGGAGGTAAATGGACATGATCAAGACTGCACAAGCTCAAAAACGCCATATACTCTGACATGGGCATGGACATGGGCCATGATACATAGGTAGGACCCAATGCTGGAGGGACACACCCTGTACTAATAGTACCTCCCATGTACTAACAGTACGTACCATGTACTCCTTCCAAGATAGCTGGGAGATCTTGTACTCTTCATCATGGACATGTTTCATAGGGGTCCATTCTAATGATTCATTTACTGAGGGTTAGGATGGAGCCACATCCCGTGAATAAGATAGTGATACCCTATGATGAACATTAGTCTTGTATAGAGTAGCTGGAATCCCTTTACAAGGCCTAGAGTGATATCCTCTATCATCATTATCATTTTACCAGGATGAGGTTCTTGACATCATCATGATCAAAACTACATGAGCATTGACCCCCTACTTATCATTTTAATCTATATTGGGATGTTTGTATAACCAATGGCCTTGGTTGTAATCCCCATCTATATAAAATTATCATCAAACTTATAACGTGAAATTATTATTGAAATACCCAATGATCATGACATCTCTGATGGACTACATCAGTTCTATCGTACTCATGGAGTGTATTTTCTTATACAAGAGTTATATGGATCATTCAAGTTGGAATCCAAGGATAGTAATGTGGTTGTGATATTATGTGAGACCGTGTGTCTACTATGAGTATATCTAGATTTTATTATCATATATCTTAATATTATATTCCAATGATGAGTGACTATTATAATTTTTTCTATGTCATAAGTGATTCTGGGGTATCCTACTTTGTGTTGTTATACTCACCCCTGTAGGGGATTTTCCAGCACGTGTCATGTGTTATACAAACGATCGACCATTTGATAGATTTCTAGAGGGATCAAGATCAGGAAGAGATTAATGAGCCAGATAGACCGAGATGTGTCCCAATAGTTTCATTTATTGTTGTACTCTCATACTTTATATGACAAAATTGTCTCACTATATTTTGTTGGGCTTGTTTTTGTCCCCATAATTTCTATTACCTCATTTTTGTACTCTAATGGTGGTTTTTTAAAATGAATTCATGCTCGGTTATCATTGTTTTAAATTTTAACAATTTATGGAATTGGATATATTTATGTGTGTACAAGTAAATTAGGCTAAGGCCTCTCATGTGTGTGATATTCCTACTCAGCACTAACTGCTAGCCCTTGGCCTATTGGAGGTGGGCTTGGGGTAATCACATTTTTATCCCCTTTCGGATGGTTCATGACATGTAAGGTGAGCTAAACTCATATAAAATTATATTTTTTAATATATTATATAAAATATTGAATTTTATATTCACCATGATTATTAATTTGTAACTTCTTCACAAAATATCCACATTCATTTTCTATTTTTCTCATGAAATAGTCAATTTTTTTGAGCCTATGATTTATGTGTTAAGAAAATAATACATATAATGTGTGTAAAATAATAAATGAATGAAATAGATTACTTATATCCACATATTTATTTTTTACTCATTACTTTAGAAATATCAGAGTGAATCGCCTATGAGAAAAGTTTTGAATGTATCTCAACTTTCCTAAGAACTAAGTTTATTATCTTCCCTTTCTAAAAAATGGAACAACCCTAAAATCATCTTCTTGTCATATTAGGAATATCAAAGATACTATCTATATTTATTAACTTTATAATATTCTTATGGAACTTTTTTCCTAGCCTCTTATTACATAACTGATTTTATTCCATCATTACAAGATAACTTGAACTTTTTTACACAACAAACATAAAAAAATTCCCTTAGTTCTATAGCCTTTTGTAACAACCTTCCCATATTCTATTATTTTTAAATAAAAACAATATATTATAGAAATAAATTTATTTCCTTTATCAAATAGTTATGAAACACTTAATAAGTAATTTTTCACATATTAGAAAATTAGACCCTTTTTTATTTTATCTTTTATTCCCCTATAATTTTATATCTAATATATTTGATTCTGAGTGTATTATCATTTAAAAAAGTCAATGTAACTTATTTAAAATATTTTACATTCTTTAAAAACATAAAATATCATATCATTTGTAAAGAGAAATAATTATCCAAAATCTACATTCATTATCCTTTTTAGGATTGAGAGAAGTTTCAATAAAAGAATATTTTACATGATTTTTTTTTCACATTTGGATTTTAGGATTTCATATAAATTTTTGGTTATTCTAGTAAAATCACAATACATAATTTACCAATATGTACAAATAGTTCATATCTTTCAAAAATAGACTCTTAGGGTTGGAATCTATTTTCAATTTTACCTTAACATTCTCAAGATGCCTTCATTGAGTGGGTTGAATCTCGCTCAAACCATGCTTCTAGTTTATCATGGAATTATGGTAATGTTGATGATTAATCTCACAAATATTAAATGTATTGAAAAATAACCCATAATACTAGTAGTAAATTTATAATGAATATTTTTCACTATAACATCCATGCTTCCTCGAGTTATGTATATGTTTTTCTTGAAATTTCACAACTTTAACATTGGAAATTTATTGTGGTCTAATTATATCGATACCTACAAAGATATTATTTTTAAATTTAGTTTTATTCTTAACCAAAACGTATTTATAAAAGGTTTCTTCTTTAATTTCAAACATAAAAATTTTAGAAACTTTAGATTTTTTGGCTTTGTCTGTTTTGGAATTATATATACTTTCCTAAAAAATATTATTCTTCTGAATAGCTTCATTTTACTTATCAACCTTTGAGGATATTTTTTATAAATACTTGTTAGGTTTGAACATCTAATAACTTTCACCAACTTCTATGACTTATTTTTTGAATTTTGAAATTCCTTGCATGGGTTTAGTACTTTTTTCTAAGTGAGTTCTAACTATTCCTCCTTTACCTTTAATTTTTCATTAAGATTGAAATTTCGGTTTTTATTATCATAACAAAATGTCTTCATATTATCAATCTCTCTTATTATATTTTATATTTATTCAATAATATATTCTTGGTTATTTGTTAGATTATTTTCTTTCATCAAATTTTTGTTCTCCCTTTCAAGTCTTACAATATTTCAAAGGAATTATTTTAACTCTATTTTTAGTGTAAACTCTATTAAAGTCTCTTATAATTAAGAACTAATACTTTTATCATTAATGAAATCTTCATCATTCAGTTTTTCAATAAAATTATTTTCAACATCTTTATCACAAAATATTTCAGCTTCTTCTTCACTATAGTTCCTCCTCCAAAATGAATTTTTTATTTCAAAGCCACTATAAGGAAGAAGTGGGGAACAATACAGAACAAAATAAAATTTAGTTTGTATTGAAGGAACTCACATATTTTCCAAATACTAGACTAAGATTTCAAGAGTCAGCCACCCTACAGAGTTCCCATTGTAGAGAAGTTGCCTAGATATTCGGGTCATCGTTTAAGAGTTCTTAAAGAAGATTATCCATTTTGTCCCATGTCTGAATGAATTCCTCCACATTAATTTTACGATCATTGAAGCCTCTAGCTAAGATTCGGTCTTGTTTTTGAATCCACTCCATTTGATCCTCATTTGTAATATCAACTCGAAGACTTCTCTCATAAATTCTATCAATCTCCCCTCTTGTAGCGTTGATCCGAATGACTCCTTCAAGCATTTCTTCCTTTGAGTGAAGAATGGGGTTTTGACACCCCCCTTTGTCAACTTCCAATACTTCATCAAGAGCCTTACTGTCTGCCGTTGGAGACTGCTTTCCCCTCTTGTCAAAGACGTGCTTGACCCCTTCCACTGTTGAGAACTCCGCCCGTTTTACTTCTATCTCATTCCGCCTTGCCTTACTAGATGATCTAGTCACTATATTCTTTGGAGTATTTGAATAGTCTTTGAAAGGTCTTGATTTTCCCCGCCTTATGGACCAGGAAGATCACAAGAAGAGTAATTACATGTTTCCCATTCCTTGAGCTAGGACCTACCATGTTGTCCTCTTGGGAATCCTACTCATGATCCATTGTTGGTTGTGATTCCACTTCCCTATCAATAATCTCATTTTCATCCGAATGCTTTGAACCAAGCTGTTTCCACTTCCATATTGGAGTATGAAATTTCCATCCTTCCAGATCTTCATTCTCCTTACCATCTCCACTAAAAACAGAGAAGCTATTCTGGGTCTTGATATCATTTGATGCATCAGCCCCCCTTGATTCGAATACAGAAAAATATTATGCTCTATAGAACCAAGTTTCTCTTCTAGAAGGGTACAAAAAACACTAGTAGAACTAGATTTCTAATTCCCATTACCTAGTCTACTTGCAGTCAGACCATCCATCTCCCTACCTAGGGAAGGATTCGGTCTCACAGTAGCTACCAGGAATAGGTTCCTGTTCTGACCGCACTTCCACTACAACAAGGTCTACCTCCGCCATTGTGGGAGAAGCCCCCAAATCAGTCCTCAAATGCTTGATGATATGAGAAACCTTTGGATCTTCATTTGTGGATCTATCAGGCTTTTAGGGCTTAACAAAGATGTCATCCAATGTCTTTCGCAGGCCACTACCCACCTTCTTACTAGGAAGATTAGCCCCCATCAAAGGCCTTTGATCCACCTTTTTCATCTCTTAAAGAGGAGAACTAGCAGATTTCACAATATCAGCAAAGGATGTAGATATGTTTGAGTTTCTACTCAGTAGAAGGGGTTCCAGGCATATGTTCTATAAAGGAGACGATCCAACACCTTCAGACTGAGGCTTCAAGGAAGGAACCAGAGGTCCCCCACGAGTCCGTCGGTGACAAACCTGTTGCAGATGCCCAATCCTAAGGAAATTCACACAGTAGTCAGGCCATGATTCAAACACTACCACTTAATGGCATCAGAAATCCTCCCCAATGTCAATCAAGATAACTTCAACAGGGGGCTGGGACACATCCACTTCAATGCAAATACGTGGTGAAATGGGATGGTCCATGGATTTGGAACGACTATCAAAGCACAGGAAACAGCCAACCAGGTTGCCAAGCATACAGAGGATGGCTGAATTTTTGAAGGGGATTGGCAGGGCTGGAAAACGTACCCAAATCGCAGTAGCTGGAGGGTCCTTCAGCATATGAAATTCGTATTTCCATCTAAAGAGCGAGAAGAGGAAGCCCTCAACAACCCACAAGGAATGGGACCAGGCTAAGGAGAGCTCATCTTCATCAGCGAATCAGATCAGCATGCGGTGGGATTCCAACAGACCGACAAGAGCACGGAGCTTCAAACCCCCACGAGGTGTTGAAGAAATGGTTAAAGGAGTCTTATGGTGTTGACAATGTCATTCACTATTGTAAATAAGTCACCAACAGATTCATAATCACCCATCTTAAGATCATTAAACATCAACCTCCTTATTTTTAACATAGATTTATTGACTTTATTATTTCCTTCATTGATGTTCTTAAATTTCAACTTAATTACTTTCATACTTCATACTCCTTTTACTCTGAGAAACACACTTGTAGATACTGAGGATATAATATAATTTCTATCTCTCCCATCTTTCTCAAAATTCTTATCAGAAGATGTTAAATTATCATTATCAATAAGTGTATTGAAACTATATGTTATAGCACTAAGAACATTATAACCAATATACATAAAATATGAATTTTTTTTCTTTACAGATATTTTAGTTATTTCCATTGAAATTGGAATCCCCTTACTAGTAAAAAAATTATCAATATCCATAAAAAATTATCTTTTCTTCCAACATCAACAAAGGGACAGTGAAGGGAACCTCCCTTTGATACCAATTTAAATTCCCAAGAAGGATCTATGTGATCATTGAGTCCGGAAGGGGGTGAATCAGTGATTTTTTGGTAATTTATTCTTTATTATGAAAGAAAATTCACCTCCTATTAGAAAGTAATAAATTTTCTAAAAAATCATCCAAACACAACTATAGGAACACCATTATTTACATGTTTTAGTAATATACAAGAGTAGCTAGTCCATTAAAATGTTTTTAAATCATCTAATATAATGAAATTCACTATAAACTAAACCTTTTTATGTGGTTATAGAATGTAGGGAATATACTTACACTTTCATTGCACTATGATCAAAATAATATTCCATGTTCATTTCACACAGATAAGATGTATCAATGATTTTGTAACAACTTTAAAAACATTCCCCAACAGGATCAGAATATTGTCACCGTGTTTCTTTTAATTCATTAATTTTACTCAAATTTAAAAAGTTATTCTCCACTTTATCACCTTAGAGTAGGTAAGAAAATCTCATGTTAGATGGATTTTTGTCCAAAATGTTCATCCCAAATATGTTTTGGTATATTTTTCCTCATAGTTTGTCCAATTACATTTGAAAACATATATAACATTCTTATTCCCAATTCATCTGATTCCAATTAATATAAATTTTTTGATACCTTTGTATAATTATTTCATTCAGTATGTTCATATAGTGCCTCATGGAACAAAACTACCATGATTGATAGAAATTTCTCCCCCAACCAAGAGATTCCTTGGTTGGAAATTTTACTATCAATACTAGCTTTCAAAAGTTCATCCAGAAAATCTTTTCAAAACCAATTCTTTAGCAATTCCACTTTTTTCTTGCATGAAGAGTATACATACCATACTTTGTAATTGTAACCATTACATAAAAAAATTTGAGGGAGAATAGGAATGAAAACCAATTTTTTTTCCCTATCAATAAAAACATTAAATTCAATAGACTTTCTCAAATAAAACATTGAAACCTTATAAAAAATTATCGATCTTTTTTAAAATGTATGATATTTTTTAGTGACTTCGACATTTATCAAATTTCATTAATAAACTATGAGTATCACTATTTTTTCAAAGATATTTATTAAAATAAAAGTACAAATTAGAATCATCACTATTGATATATTTATGAAAGGTACATAAATAAATTTAAACCAGAAAGAATATTAAATCAGTAAATGTTTTTCTGGTAAGAACAATTTTCAACAAATCTTCTATTCGGAGAATATATATCTGATTATTCCTTAATAAAGTTTTCTGTAATCTTTATATAAAAATATCTTCTGTTATAACTTCACTCCATTTATTTCACCCGTGGAACCTCCATCTGATGACTTGAATAAACACCCACCTTCATCTTTATTCATACACCATGCTCTATCCGATGATCTATATACAAACATATTTTGCAATCAACTTGTACAAAAATTATGTTCAAAACATTATACAAGTTTTTCTGATGGATATTGTACCAGAAGTTCATCCTATAAAATTTTATCCAAAGTATTTTTTTGATTGGACTTCATTTGATCCCTTTACTCACCATCAATTGTTACTCTAGCAACATTAATATATAAAAAATCCTAAATCTCAAACATAATATTTTTCTAATTTTCTTATGAAAACAAAAAATTTAAAACTTCATAAACTCATATAAAAAAGTTATTATAAACACAACATCTTAACTTCTTAAAAATAAAATTTAAAAACTCATCTTATATAAAACTATGTTTTATTTTGTTTGTTTGGTAAATTCCATAGAACATAAAAATGAAAAAAGTTTACAACCAAACCAATTTACCCCTTCCTACTAAATTTTGTGATCATGAGATTTTTCATAACTCATGTTGTTGGAATAATTCAGAAAAGAAAATCATCACTATATTTTATTATTGATTTTTTTTTCTAATGAAACTTCTAAAACTTTATAATATAAAAATTAAGAACAAATCATTATATGGTATACTCAATTACAAAAAATATCATCTGATTGACTAAGGTTAAGAAATCATAATATGATCCTCCTATACAATTCCATATCCACCTAATTAACTTTGTTAGAAAACAATAAAAGTTGTGTCATTTTCATTAAGACAACAAAATAAAACAATTTCAATATTTTTTTTGACAAACTGTCTAACCAGAAATTCTTTATAACATCTTCTAAAAACGATAAAAAAATCCTTCATCCAAATTGGTCCAAACATATTTAACTTCTAAATGAGTCACAATGTGATTAGAACCTTCATTTTATGAACCTAATTTGTGTTTGTAAACATCCAAATGAATAAAAATTATATACCAATAGTTTTTCATAGTAAAGTAATCGTTTTTTGGTGAACCATTGTTTAAAATAGGCAGTGGAATGATTAAAAAACCATGATGTAATTTCTAGCGCTTTAGATAATCCATCCTCATTACATTATTCCCAAATCACACAACACCTGACATGACCACCACATCATGGAGTGATATGACTGATTTATATTTGTAATATCAAGAAAACTCATGCATGACCTATATTGAAATTTATTTAACTTTTTTATCCTTAAATATGAAGGGACTTTTCCATTTATCCAAAAAAAATTCATCAATGGATTGAATTATTTGGTCATGACCATGAACTATTCCTATAGTCTCTAGAATATCTATAACATACCTATAGTGTACTTAATCCAATTCCAAAATTCTTACAAAAAATTAAACCACTTCAAATTACATCAAATGTAATTCCCATTTCTAAAAAATCCAGTCATTACAACCCATGATTGTAATTCAAAGGTTTTCCAAGACACCATTTTATGGGTAACCACATTTCCTCTTTCCAAGGCCTAGTTTATATAAAGCATACCTATATCATGTTTTTATTTAGAATCATAAAGTGTGGGTTGGAACTTAAGGTGGGACCTTGAACCTCTTTAATAATAATATATAATATTTGGTTAATTTATTGCCCTAATTATAGGATATCCCATATTCATGATGAATTGTTAACTACATTTAGTATGTAATCATTTAGAACCATGGTTGGTACATATAAACCTAGATGGGATACTAATATAAATTAAATACCACATTAATTATCATATTTCTTATTTTTTAGCACGATGAGTATGTTGCACACATACGGATCCTTTGGTCTAAAATTGGTATGTTTTTCCTTACTTTCATATTATACCGTATTCATGGACTGGTATACTACATTAGATATGCTTATATTATATCATGATTTTATGTGTTGATCATAGATATGATTTTTATCATGTTGTTTCTTATTTTCATCAATCATATTATTTTTTCCTGTAATGAGTTTTTTGGTTGATATAGTTTTTTAATTTATTTAACCATGTTACTATTTTTAATGTCAAAACATGATGTTTCTTTTTTTATCTTTTATGATACTTTTTACCAATAACATTGATATGTGTAACTGTTATGCTCCATTAGTGTGGACAATAATTTAATATTCCAAAATAACTGTTTATAAATGTAAGGGGGTATATCCCATGTTAATATAGAATGGTTCCTAGGAATACCATGAATTGAAAATGCTGCTATATGAACAATTGTATGGTACCCACTTGGTGGTATGGTGGTCAAAATAACAAGATAAGATACAATATTCACATGAATCTATTATATCCATTACCCTATTCCCAAAAAACAAGCTATAAGAGTTCCTTAAATCAAGTGTATACGATCCCCTATCCCCTATGGGATATGTATTACCCCAAACTACTTTATCCATATTTATTAGAAATAACATGAATATTGAAAATTCATAATCTTCTTAGATCCAGAGCTAAGGCTCAAAACATGTGTCATAAGTATGAAGCCTCCTCATATAGGGATTAACCCATTGTAGTAGATATCACTCTATGAATTTATATATGGATAATTTGTTGTTATACATTTTTGTGACCACCAAATTTAAATATTATATATATATATATATTTAAATTTGTAGACATGTTTATGAATACACACATTTTTAACTATCTTATTAAGAAACATGTAGTGGTTCCCTACTAAATAATTTATGATTAAACCCTACATGGATACCATAGTAGAGTTGAAACCTCTCATTCACTATTTTTAGGTACTTACTAGTATACTGGAAATAATTGGAGCACCCAGTCTATTGGCCGGTTTAATAAAGAGTGCATGATGGTTTCCCTCTTTATATTTAGAGATTTTATAGGTTATTAGAGACTACATTTGGAACATAACCTATTCTTATTTTACAGAAGTGTCTTTAGAACCATTTATATTGAATTTTATTTTATATTATTTATATTTTTATGTCTCTAAATTATTGATCTATATGAATTTATATATAGAGATTTATGGGTTTTATTCATTATTATGAATCCTTATTAGGATCTATTTATTTTTATATTTATTTATGTGATGCATAACTTATGTATGAGTCATTATTAATTTATAATGTTCACTAGCCATGAAACATATTTTTAAAAACTTAAGTAAATCATTCCACAAAAATATATTAAGATTCACAATGTTATTTTCCTACCCCTAGAAATTTGGGGTCAACTCCTGGGATATTATCGCATGTAATCTGGGTTTCATATGAGAATTTATGTCATAGAATTTATAGAGTGGTATTCAAGAGGAATATTGATATTATCTAAAATCATTAATTTTGAAGTTTATATGATATATAAGACTATAATAACTTGATAAGTAACCCATAAAAAGGTTTTATGAACATAATTATGGTTTAAGGTCATGTTTCAAGGGGATGTCTGTGAATTTAAAAGGCTTAATAGGTTTTAGTGAGATTTTCATTGGGTCATCTATAGTATGATGGAATGGAATAAGAGATGTAAAGATAGGAATAGAATGTGATTCAACATCTATTTGGTTCATGCATAATGTTAGGAAATAGTAGATAAGCACACATAGGATATCATTCCATATTGTATGCCAATCTATGATTGTTATACAATGGTGGGAAATAACTGATGTTTGTATTAACTGAAACCTAAATGATATATATATTTATGTATTTTTTTGTAGATATTTTAATTGGTGACTATTCGTTTAATATGAACAAAAAATTTACTCTTTGATTGAGATTGAAATTATTATTTCATTATACTTAGTAACCACTATTAAATGTGTTATCAATAAAATCAAGATTTTGTTACTTATGATGTATTTACTGAGCAAGCCACATATATTTTATTTAGAGATATCTACTCGGTATACATCATTTTTATATATATATTTTGACCACAAATCATGGCCCATGTATTATATTTATATTTTTTTACCAAGAATGATACTTATATTTTGAATAGTGCTACCTTATGAACAAGATTATTTATACTATTTTTATTTCATTACAAACTATGAAAATTGTGTTTTTTATATAATATATTTTATTACTAAGCGTGATATTTTTTTGATTTATTTATATTTCTAAAAATTTTATGCATTATTACTGACTATTTTTCTTTTTTCCTATATATTGATACATGATTATTTCTTTTTTTAAAATATTTATTCAAGCATGGTAGCCACTACTTTTTGGCCATGTCTAACTAGAACCTAGGCCACTAGGTATGAATAACTATGATGGTTTTTTAGTTTCAATAGTTTAGTGAATCTATTTATAATATTATATTTTATAAAATAAAGAAAGTGATATAATCTAAGAGTTTTTTAAATGGTTATCTATTTTAAAAAAGTGTAGTTATGTGTTTTTATAAATTTGATTTCCACAATGTTCAATATTGGAAAAAATTTGTTGTTTCTAAATTAGGAATTTCGTTTTGAATTTTTAAACTGAAATGGGTTCAGAAAAAAAATATCAATTATCCTTACTTGTATATTAAATTGGGGAAAACTGTATTTTAAAAGGGAAATTATAAAGTTGATTTTGAAATATAATTTAATTTTTAAATTTAAATGAAATGGAAATTTAATATGAATTTGTTTATTAATATTTCCATTTTCAATGTCATGATATTTTCTTCTAAAAAAAATCTTGGTATTTTTTTTACATAAATTGAAATTTTAAAATGAATTGTGCTATGTAAAATATAATTTTTTCATTAATATGTTGGTATGTGGTGTCTAAAATATTGAATAGTCCTCTATATCCCATTGGATTAATTTATATATTTAAAAACATAAATGCATTGAAGGCTAGGAATAAATACCCTTATTGAAATCCTATATTGTGGAATACCTTAGTTTATATTCTGGATGGTTTGTGGTATTTAGAGAGTAATGATGATGGGTTAATATAGATTAGTTTTTATGTCCCATTGGTGGTTTATTTTTGTTTTGGATTTAATATATAGGAATTATAAACATTATTGGGGATTTGAAGATTTGTTAGAATATTTTATGATTATATATTTTATCTATCAGTATTTAGTGGCTTTGATGGTTATAGATTTGATATTTAACAGTTTTTGATGATTCAGATTTGGTTTGGGAGTTATGAATCAGAAATGGGATGAATGATTCGATATGTGATTCGAGGTGTGTTTTGGAATGTTTGTATGTGATATTCTCTTGGTTTGATGAATTTGGATTAAAATATTTTTGGCTTCAGAGACTATGTGATAAATTTAAAAGTTATGTATCATGGATTTTAAAGATTTCTTGACCTCTGATTTGGGGAGTTAAGGGTAGTAAGTGCTTGTGTAAATATATCCTAGGATTTTTTATGGATGATAATTCATATGGTGGGGAGTTTTTAATGTCCCATACCATGATTAAATTAATTAAGGCCTTAACAAGACCTTATGTGTAAAATTTTAATCGATAAAGTGTGGTATCATTTGAAATTAAGGTTCTAGTTAAAGGGTTGGATTTAATTTCAGGGTTTAGATCTAGTTCTAATTTTCTGAGGATAAATTTATATGAATTTTTGGATGAGGTTTAAGACTCAATAGAAGTATTATAGTTCCAAGGAACTTACAAAGGTAATGATGCTTACAAGTAACATATATAAGTGACAATGAGTACTTGATGGAAGGCTGTCAAGTACCCACTGGCCCTTGTAGTGGCCCGGGTTGTCTGGGGGTGCCATCAGGTATTCGGTTATACCTGAATGGTTACTTGATGGGTTGATAATGTATTATTTTATTGAGATTGTTCTAGCCATTTTACCCCTATCCCTATTATTTCCTATTAACTTCTCATTCAAACCAAACATTATCCTTACCATAGAGTGCTCCTCTAGGGCCTCCCTTGGGGATCCTCTTCCACTTCCTCTTGGTCATTGATTTATGGAAGATCCATGGGGTTTTTATTATTTAATAAAGGTAATCCTCAAATATCTTATCTTATTCCCTTTAATTCCCCTTTCTTCTAATCTATCTTATTTATAATGAAGTTCCATATGACTGTTAGAATGACTAATAATATAGGGGGTGTGTAGGTGAATCAGTAATGACATTTTTATAATTTTTTTCACTTAAACATTAAACTAAGACAAATTTGTACAATTACTATCCTTATAAACATTCTATATCAATCTCACAAGAATAAAATTTTAATAAATTAAAGAAAATCATTCAAATCCCTGATAAGTTCATACTCGTGTTTTTAATAAGTAATACATTTTTAATATGTTGTAATTCACAAGATATATTCAACTATAAATATTAACTTGAAATAAATTTTTTTTATATTCATCATGATAATTTTTTTAATTTTTGTGGAAGAAATAATAAAATTAATGGATTTCACAATGATGATGCAATAATTGTTAAACTAGTGTACATATCAAATAAATGTTATTAATATTTTTAAAATTATTAAAATAAATATAATTTTATAAAATCACTGCCATAAATAATTTTTTTAGATGACTTTTACATGTTATTGATGAGTTAAAATATTTTTTTTCTTCTAATATATATTTTTATATGATATTTGTAAAAAGTAAAGTAATTAATATTGTCATAATTGACATTAATTAAATTTAAAAATAAATAATATTTTATTAAATGATATAAAATTCATGAAAATATAATATTCATCTAAATGATTAGGATAAAGTTTAAAATGTAATTCATGACTCATTTTTGGTAATTTTGGATTTTTATAGTGTATATAATAACATTGAAAGAGTAAAAACACATGTTGTCATGATAAGAGATAAAAGGTTTAAATAAGGGTTAAAACTAAAATATATGGGTAACAATATGACCTAAAATTGTCAAAAAATTATTTTTTAGAGGATTTATACCCATTTATCATCTTATATTTGAAATAAATCAATTTGGATACATTTTTAATTAAAAAATAAATTTATATTAGTTTAATATTTTTTTGAGTTTCGATAAGTGCCCCTCACTTCAATTATAAAATGGCACCTGCCTGAATTGCCCGAAGGCCTTCAATTTTTTATTAATTTTTGATAATCCCCTATTAAGTGTTGAAGTAGAACCCATACATGGACCGTAGGCTTCATGAAATTATAGGACCTGAAGGTATTAAAGTAATTCATCCTAGACAATGACTATATGAAACTACCCCTCCCTAGCATGTGCATCGTGATCATCACTCAACCTTTGCATGAATGGCCAACAAGCTGTCCTATGTAGGGATGCATAGTCCTATTAAAAATAGCAAAGACATACCCTCTCTTTCTTCCAAGTCTGACTAGATCTGGTTTTGTATACTTCATGCTCTGAATCCTCATCTTGGGCCTTGTTCCTTATATGACAGTCCAGAAAATTTTCATTTCATATGGGCTAAAGGTCATGAGATGGTCGAAAATCCTAACTAGCTCGAAGGCCTTGGGTACCTCCTCCCTTAATTATTCATACAATTTTGAGCCTTATAGCTCAAAAAAATCCTTCTGTTTTCTCTTTCAAAAATCATTATTCATGTTTTGGAGATCTTGTTCAACCAAAATGATTAACCCCAGATCCCTTAAGAAGTGATCTAAAGGAAGTCTATAGAAAAAGTGCTAATCATTTTTACATACTCATGCAAGTTACTTTATTATTATACTTCCTTTTAATGTGTTAAATAATTGATAAATTAATTACTACAGTTTCATATATATTCTTAGATGTTATTATTATTTAGGATAACCAAATTCCACCTTTTTATCCATCCCAATAAAAATGAAAACACTGAGTGTGTGTATGAACAATTTACTCTCTCCACATCATGGTGTAATAGATTTTTCATCACCACCTTACTTAGATTTGTATAATTATGGAAATAATGGAAATAAATTATATTTATGACATGAAAATTATTATTTAAAAATTATTATACCATCCACTTTTTACCCTCTCACAATTGAGGGAAAGATATCGTCGCTCTTGCGTGCGTACGACCTATCGTCTCCATGACCCGATTTAATTTATTTTACTTGTTAACCATTTGATAATTATTATAAAAATTATTATAATGAAAAAATATGATATATATAAACATAATATAATTGTGGATATGAAATAAGTATATCTTATGCTTAATAAACAGGGCGTACACAACTAAACATATGTAGGAAAATAAAGCAGTTATCACCCGAAACAGGGGTAATAACGAAATATTATTAACAAAATGATATAGGAGGATAAAATATGATATGATAAATATGGATATAGTTTTTTATTAAATTAATAAATTGATTTAAGCTATTATACATGGGGTTAAATAACATCCATGCAAATAAAAGTGCAAGGTAAGGGTTTAATTCACTATCTCATCATCCATCAAGATTGTCTTTGTTTATGCCTCCAATGAGGAATATTTATTTTCCATATTAGCGTTTTATAAAATGTTTTAAGGAATGTTTTTAATATTATACATGAATATTTAAACTCTTTTTAAAGATTTTTTACTTTTTATAAATAGGTTTTAATGGTTTTTTGTTTTCCAAATGAGGAACTTTATGACCTTTTCAAAGAAATATGAAAGGAATGTTTTTAACATATGTGACACGAGCATATTTTTGTATTATTATGCCGCCTTAATATTTTGATGATTAATTTACAAGTTTAAAGTGTTATTATGAATGAAAAATTCTATTTTATAATTTTACAACATTTTAAATAGATGATTTCAATATAAAAAATTGTATTTCCCGCAGTAAATTTTTAATGATCTTATTATAGTATTTTCATCTATGTCAACATAATTGGATGGATATTATGATTAATTGTGGTTGATCTTTTAGTATACCATATAATATATTTTATTGAGTGGTTTATGATCCTTTTGGCTGTGGATATGCTATTTTGATACCATTCATGGTTTATGGTTAGAGTATTCAGATTTTATATACTAGTTTTCAATATAAATGTTTATGTTGTTTATGTTTCACCCCTTTCATATGAATAATGCATTATAATTAGTAAGTGTTGGGTGAGGACCACTATAAACCCTCGATGCATTGGTAGATCTCATGATACAAAATAGTTTCTGTATTGTTCGAGGCTTTACCCATTTATGTATGGTGTCTTGGCTGAAGCCTTGACGATATGTTTTTGATAACCCAAATTATGCATTCAAAAATTATTAGATTTGTTATCGATATTCCATGTGATTATTAAATTAGTATAATATACATGTGATTATTTATATAGAATCATTTGATTATCATTTATTCTTGTCATATTATAATCATGAATATGTTTAAATGCCTTGTGTTTCAGTTATTCACCTCACCTTAATGTTTATGCTCTATTATTCATAAAGCACCCTTACGTGGACCAATCAATCACTTTAAACTATGGTTTATTTTTAACTCTTTTTTGGATTAATATATTGACATAATATTTAATTTTTTTGTATTTTTGTATTTATCTATAAACTACCCATTTTATCTTGTTACACGATTGTTAATATTTAGTGGATTTTTCTTAAGTGATTAACCATTTCAAGATAATGTTTATATATATTTTAATATTTATTTTAATTCTATATTGTATGTTTTTTAATTAATTAATTTAAAAGAATCAATAAACTCTAAATAATTAACCACGAACCTGATATTAATAAAATAAATAAAGTGGACTGACCATGAGATTTTCTAATGACTGTTTTATTTAGAGTATAATAAACCAACCCTTGAACCTAGAGAATAAAATCCTAGAACCATGCTTGATTTGATTTGATATATTCCACCAATGATCCTATGTATATCCTATATTGGTTTTGGCATGCCTCCAAAATCAAACCACCTCCAATTACTTGGGATCTTCAGCCATTACCTAATTTTACTCACATGTAGATGTCATGAACTAAATGATTGGTTAAATGGGAGTTAATTCCAAGAAACCATGGGAATGAAAGACCTTATGTAATGAGAGGAGAGGGATGATAGTTAATTCCCACACAATCCTTATGGACAGTTAACCCAAATACTGTATTGATATTTCTTGAGTTGGTGCATTATAATTATTTAATTTGATTTACCTTGACTCTCCAGTTATTCTCACATGTTTTGGAAATAATGATGATTATTAATCTACTGAGCACAATAATATCATTGGATATTACTATAAGAACACTTTATTATATTGATAGTATCACAAACATAATAAAACTATGGTAAGATAGGTATAGTGAGGGTATCACATACCTATGAGTAATTGAAATTGTGATAGTATCATGTAATTGATATGATGGGATATATGCAAAGATATCACATATGTATAGTAGTAGTTGGTAGTTATAGATAGATTTAACAAGGAACATTATAGGTTTTTGTGTATAAATTTTATGATATTTTTATTTAGGGACATTTTATACTTTTCATTAGGTATACAACCACTACCTATTATTCGAGGCTAGGTTAACCAATATTCAATTATACATTGGATTACTTTATGAATATCTTGATAGTGTTTGATTCCCATATCCCTTATAATGACATGGTTGATGTGATTTTTTGGATGATATGGTACACATATGATGCGATGAGAGATATTATATGAGGTTTATGGTATTATGGGATGGATTAATGTAGTTAGATATTGGGGATGAAACAAAATTACTCAGTGGGAGTGATTAGTTGGAGAACTTCTCTATTTATTACTATATATTATTCCTTATGTGTCACACAAACACACATTAATTTATTCATGAAAACATTTTTAATCATATATATAATTCCACTAAATTTTCAAATAAAAAATCACCATAAAAATATATAGATTACACATTATATAATTTTCATCATAATGTTTTAATTAACGTGATGCATAGTCTATAATCTAATTATTTCATAATAAAACACACCCAAGAACCATTTCTAAAAAAAATTATAATAAAAAATCCCATATTTCATTACGATAGGGTCAATATTGGATAATTAACCAATATTATTTTTAAATATTGAATTTTTTTTAATACTTTATAATTTAATAATTTTGGAAGATATATGTGGATTTAGTGAGATATATTGGTTTTATTGTTTTTCTATATGAATTTATTAGTATGATCTTTTCAAATTGAAATATTTGGAGGTTTTTTAGTAGGATAATACATAGAATTTTAACTCTCATAACTATTATATACATTTTTATAGACTTATGGGATTGGTGGAGGATTCAAGTGGCATTATATTTGGTATAGGAGTTTCCATGATTTGAATTTATTTTAATTTTATTTATTTAAAGCATTATTGATTTCTATTTGTGATTGTTTTCTATTTTGGTTTACTTTGAATTGAGATGTTTTATGAAATTACAAGCATACTATTAAATCATCCTATTTCATTATGATCAAGATTATTGTATTGATTATATTTAGGTTTTCATTTTATATTTATTTTGTAGATTATATTAAAGGGAATGCCTCTAAATTTAAAATTCTTTAACTATAATGCTAGTTGTCAGCTATTGACCTATTAGAGGTGCATTAGGTTTTTTATAAGAAATATTTTTTCTAGATCAATAGAAGTCACCTCAAATTAAACATTATCTTGATCACTATCACACCTTGTAATTTTCAAAATTTACACATTCCTTTCTCTATCCTTCATTTAGTATTTTATCTAAATTTATTCAATAAATTTATCTGGAATTCGAATATTCTTTTACCCTATTTTAAAAAATAATTACCATTAATTTATTTATTTTATCTTTTATAATATAAGGTTACTTTAGACATTTTCAACCAAATGTAAGGTAATCGTAAGGATATAAATTTATCAAGGATCAAATTTTTATTGGGGAAGAGGTTTCACATAAAAAATAAGCATGAGTGATAAACAATATCAATAGGAAGTAGTTTTTTTATGAATATTAGATATTTTCTCCTTGGTGGATTATTGTTATAAATGAAACCCATCTTGATATAAATTATCATTTTTGAAGTGATATTTTGTATCAATATAATTTGATTTATATTAATGAAAATAAATTTTGGATAGATATATATTTCATTGATTATCACACCCATTTTCCAACCAAAAATCCACCTTCATTATCCTATCTTATATTTGAGAGTTCATCATCATCATTTGATAGTATCTTGAGATATTAAAATTTACTCAACTTTTATCATTCTTGTTGTAAATTGTTTTAGTCTTGTAGTGAAATTACACAAACTTTAATCCAAGAAATAACCCCCTATAAATTTATATCTTTTAACATCATCATTTTTAATCAAATCTTTATTTTCATATCCATCCAAATGAAACTTGTATTCTTTTCCATATAAAAGTCCATAATCTAGTGTTCCTTCCAATAACCAATGAATTATTTTATATTCCATGGGATGATAATCATTAGTATAAATTTGAAATAATGTACATAATATAACAAAAACGAAATTAACTGACCTGAACATTATAAAAAAGGGTAGAGTCAAAATAAATTCGCACACTCAATTTAAGGGGTTTACCCTCTTACTTTACTTGGAATACTATGAATTAAGGGATTTATTCAACCAATATAAGGACATATTCAATTTGTAAACACCCATTCAACTATTATTAAGTAAAAACAATTCATTTATATCAAAGTAAACTTTTTATTTTAGATCACCATCAAGGAATTACAACTTAACATCCATCTAAAAAATCATATTTTTTTCTTTGGAAAGCTATATTTGAAAATTACATACCCTTTCCATCATTTCCATTAGTAAAAAATTCTATACAATGTCGATTAACTACACATATGGATAAAATTTTCCCAAAAGGCTCACTTTATTTTTATAAACACCATACATTTCCTTTAACTTATTGAAAAGTACAAATTTCTAACAACTACTTTTTCATAACAACCACTCTATCTATTCAATGTATTCTTATATATCGATCTATTAATTCAATGTAACTCATCTTCAATTAAATTAAAATATTAAATATATACTATTTTTATTATATCATTATTTTCACACAAATAACCATTTCTATTTAGTGTATAACCATAAAATATTCTATCATCTTATTTCTTATAAAACCTATCAATATGTTTGTCTTTTCCATTGTTCATTCAAGGGATATAAAATTTTTTCATGTTCTTTATGTTAGGATTATTATTATATCATATTTTATATGTCTTAATTCTAAAACATGGTCTTAAGAAGAAATATTTTTTCCCATGCATCACTACTAACATGCATATACTTAAAAATATATTGATGTTCCATACTCGGTTAGCATGGTCCTTTCAATGTCTAATAGGTTTTGGTTTTTCCTGTTAACCACACCCTTTAAATTGGGTGTGTATATTGAAATAAAATACATTATATATTCCATGATTCTTAATGAATTATTCAAACTATAAATTGAAATATTTTGAGACATTATTGGATCTATGTTGTCTAATGAAACAACCTATTAATTTCTAGATTAGTTATCAAAAAATTTTATACTTTTTATTTTTTATATTTACTTTATATAAATATTAATATAAATAAACTGTGTAATGTAATCAATAAAATAAATTCAATATTTTTCATTATGTGTTGAATTATTTCTCATTAGGCTTAAACATCATAATTTAAACACTCTAAAGGCCTTTTGGTTTTTACCAAATTACTTGTAACTGTGAATTACTATATTAACATTTCTAAATGTATCAAAAGAAGTTTCTGAACTACCCTTTATATTTTAGATATTATATTACTTTTTTATGAATAAATTTTCTTATAATGTTTTAAAAAAGTTGGTAAAGTCTCCAATGTTATAGAGAGTTCTATTTATTAATTTTGAATTTGAATTAATTCAATACATCGCTAATAAATGATTATTTTACCCCTCTTTGATTTTACACCACCTCTAAAATTTACAATGCACTGAAATTTTTATATTAAAACATAATTTTTCTTTCACATAGCCATGAAAAACTAAAGAGGTTTTTTTTAAACCATGTATATAAAATACATTATTTAATTTGAGTATTTTCTTTCCAAAATAAACTTTTTTTAAAATTTTAACCTTCAACGAGTCATCATTACTAATTGTAAAAAAAAATCCTCTTTACAATTTCTCAATTACTTCAAAAACATTTTGGTCACTCAACATATATGATATGAAACTATATTAATAATAAAATAATTTTCAAAATTCAAATATTTATAGAATATCTCTATCATAGTTAATTTTTCTTTATGAATTATTATTTTATCTAAATTATTTATGGAAATTATTTACTTGATTTTATCAAGAATAAGTTTTTGGTACTCATCATCCATTTAAAAATTCTATTCAACCCTTTTACAAGGCTACATAAGATATATATATTTATTTTTAATACATCATTTTACTAAATTGTTTTTTGATGAAAGGTTTTCATGTTTTGGGGTTATACCCCATGTTTTATCACGTATAATTTACATATGAAAATACCTATTATGCAAAAAATATTAAATTTGTGTCTAAATGCAATGAAACACTAACAATGACCTTGAATGTCATAGTTTCTTATTGGATTAACCTTTTTTAAAAAATATTACCTTTGATAAATTTTCTAATTTTGAGGATTCTTTTTCAAACATTTTATTGACTTTTATTAAGGGATTATTTGTTTACCTATTTATTGGATATATAAATTTCATTTTATTTTTCCCTTATAATTTTATAAATTTTTAAATTTTATGTAAATGTTTTTATATAAATAATATTACATTGGGATAATTTTAGGGAATTTGTTCAATAATATTTTTTTCATTTGACTTGAAAACTTATAATTTTGGAATCCTAATGAACTGATGTACTCACACAAGGGGGATCAATATTTTATCAAATTCATTTCCCCTATTTAAATTAAAACCTCTATACCTATTAGGATAAATGAATCTATTTTATGATACCCAATATAATCACACCATATGAACAATAGTAGATTAAAGAGAAAAAACACCTAAAATTGAGGAGGATTACTGATTATGTGGGTGAATGAATATTAATATGTTCAGGGATACATAAAGATACATAATGATACTATAATCAAAATTGAATTCAATAGGAAAGTAATTATCCTTAACCATAAAAATTATGTCCCGATAGTAAGATGTCTCCTAGAATGATAGTTATATTGGTTATTTCTAGTTTATATTGGGTGTTTGAACCTACTTATTGAATGTATTTTATTTTCCACTATAATAGGTCACAATATCAATGGATATATCTTCTTAATCATATAATAAATTAAACATATAATATATGCCCAATAATAATAGCATCTCATTGGTATTTTTCGCCATTATAATGATCAATGAATGACTATATCAAGATCCTATAATTATTATTCTATCAATAAATTATTCTTTCATCCTAAAAATAATATTTAACAATAGTATATACTCTTAAAATTCATGATAATATTTAGAAAAACTATTTACATTAACCCCTATATCTTTTCTTTCATCTTCTTATTTCAAACTCAATATATAAAAAAGTAGTAGATCAGTATATCAATATTCATTATTTTCTTTTATTTGACTATATTTATCATTATAAATTCATTATTAATCATGAAGATGTTTATATATTTAAATATTCAATAACCATAAAATTTCTGGAAACATTATAATCTTATCTGAAACATTTCAAATGTTCATAATATAAATAATGAATCACTAATCTCTATAAATGGAGTAAAAATTTCCACTTTGAATCCCCAAAACTCTGATATAATGATATTGTAAAATGTTATGGTGAAATATTTATTTTAAATTTTCTCAAATATTAAAATTTTCTTTTATTTGAGTTTCCAATATTTTCATTGATTGTTTTGTAAATTTTTATTCTCACATACAGAAATAATTTCATTACAATGATCAAGGTCATGGTTTAATATCCCACTTTTAATATTATCACCATCAATATACTGAATCATGAATTAACATATAATATTGTGATATTTTTCAATGAAGAAAAATATTAAATTTCAAAATTTAATCTTAAATGACTTGAGAGAACACCTATTTAATTTTACATGACCATTAGAAAGATCTTACTTATTAATTGGAAGCACTGTTTACTCTTACATATCCTAAAAACTAATATTATAGAAGATGTGAATATTATAAGTTAATATTACATATCACCAGATTGAGTTTTTCTCATAAACTAAAAAACATATATATCATAATAAAATTAGTATTACTCTAACAAATGATCAAAATTACTCTTATATATCATTGTTAAAACTCAGTATTATTCTTACACATTCTTTTACTTTCCCAAATTCCTCACTATGATCATTCTTATCTTGGAGTTAGTATTATGTATTTTAATTTATAATTTTTTATAACTCCATGATATTATATACCAAGATTGAATCCAAATTTGTTATTATGTATAAACACTAACTATATTATATCAAATCATAAATTCTTCAAAATATTCTCAATCTACTTCAACTCATCCCAAAACAACTCAAATTACTTCATTAAATAATTTGAATTCCATAAACCTCGTTATGAAATATTCCCAAATTAACTTTAGTATGTAAATATTTACTTTGATAACATCAATATAACTTCTATTGCCTCAATATATTCTCTTCTTAATCCTAATAAACGTTTTTCAATTTAGAGTACCTCAATCAATCAACATTCAATGTGACACAAATCTTATCTGATTTCATCAAGTTTATCAGCCAAGTGTGAAAATCCAATAATTTTAGTAAATTTAATTATTGATAATACAAATATGAATCCCCATAATTATAGATAACATAATTATTCTCCAGTTATAACGAACTCCTCCAACTATTTATAGTGACATCATTTATTGAAATCTATATACTTTATGACAATTTTCAATATGATAACAAGATATCATAATATCATTATACATAATGAGAAAACATATCCAGTCCAAAAAAATCCACTAATTCATAGATAACCTAAAACTCTTTCACCCATAGTCATATCATATATATGTATAAGCCTTACATGACATGAAATTCCTCATTTTTTCAGGAATTCATAAAACTATTCTTAGAATCTTACTTAGTATTCATAGAAAACATATCCTAATAAAAAAATACAAGTTGGTTCTCACTTTAATATCCTAATTCACTAGGTTCTCATATTTTCTAAAAACATATTAAATTTATTAACTATTGAAAATAAATACAATAATCTTTTTCACAATCCATTGGTAACTTGAATCTCACTCTTTGGATATGTTGTTAATGCCTATTTCAATACCTATTCCAAAATAAAGTCAATATTATCCTTTTCTTATCACTATTTATTATTTATAATGCATAAAAATATTTAAACCAATTTATGGCTATAAATTAATCAACTTATAGTCTACATGATCATATCTTAGTATAGAAAACTAGAGTGACCAATAATTTTTTATCTCTCTTCTTAAAAACCATTTAATTCTTACTTTATATTCTATTAAATATTTAAACTCCCCCATTTAATTTATAATTGTTTCTCAAAAAATAGGGGAATAAAACCTAATTAAAATACATGAACAAAAATAAATTCTAGCATCATCCAATTTATATTCTCACATACGAAAACAATTGCATTTCAAAGATCAAGATCATTGTATATTCCACCTTTTAATCTCAGCAACATAAATAGATAGAAACATGAATTTTTATATAATATTTTTATATTTGGTAAATTAATAACAATATAAAATTATAAAATTTAATCTTATATGACTTTATAGAACTCGTATTTACTTTTAATGATCGTCTGAAAGATCTTATGTAATAATTGGAATCACTGGTTAAACATACATATCCTCAAAATTAATCTCACGTAAGCTGTGAAACTTCTTCTTTAATCATAAATATCACTAGATTGAGTTTTTCTCAAAATTTTATAAAACTTATATATCCTATGAAAATTCATATTACTTATATATACCATCAAAATTAATCTTATATATCATTATTAGAACCCAGTATTATTCTTACATATTCCAGTACATTTCCAAATTCCTCTCAAAGATATTACTTATCTTGGTGTTAATATTATTTATCTTGCATTGTCATTTTTCTATCTCTTAACCAATATGTACCAAGGATGAAACCAAAGTTATTATTCTGTATAATTTGTAACCATATAATATCAATTCATTAATTCTTCAAAATCATTTCTATATACTTCAATTCATCCCAAAACTCCTTCAATTACTTAATTAAATAATTTGAATTCCATAAACATCTTCATCAAAATTCCACAAAGTAACTTTAGTATTTAATTATTCACTTTGATAACTTTAATATAACTTATATTTCCTCAACATATTCTCACATTTAATCAAACAACACTTTTTTTTTAATTTTGAGTGCCTCAATAAGTCAAAAATAAATATAACGCCTATCATATCTCATTTTTATGTCCATAATCCGACTATGTAACTACATTAACTATAGAAAATTTCATGCTTCATAATACAAAGATGAATCCCCATAATTCCATATAAAATTTTTATTCTCAAATTATAACAAACACCTCGACCTATTTATAGTGAGTATTTCCTCTAGAATTGGGGACGACCTCGTTGATTTAAGGTTCAAACATTCCAATCGGTTTCAAATGGGTTTCTTCGTAGAATAGGAAACATCCAATTATTCCATATCCATTTGGACCTACATTCCAAAGTTAGGCACTCATTAGTTGTGGATTGATGAGGCTCAGGAATTTGCATTGGTCGAGAGGATGGGAGGTCGGACTCATCACACCTTTTTGAGGGGAATTATTTTCTACTCCGGGACTCTCTTTATAGATTTAAGTTATGTTCGTGAATCCTTATTACATTACCAAGTATAAAATGATCTTTCCTTTAGATTTGAAAATCAATGATTGATATGTTGGAAATTTAGAGAATCTTTTATATATATTTGAGGTTCTTTATCGATAGAGAATCATCTGTATTTGTTAGAGATTCTTAGTTAATGGTATCCTTTAATACATTATATAAAAGTCCCTTGGTCATTATGATGACCATACTAGTTTTAAATCCACTTAGTGGGGAATTTTAAGTTTATTTTCATTCCGAAGGACATAGATTATTTTAGAGTTGGGATCGTACCCATAGAGGGGCTACCTATGTATCCTTTATTTAGAAAAGGAATCAGATCCCACGTAGTTCGAGTAAGGGAATATGATGTTTATGATTGATGACTCAAAGAAAGATTTCATAATTACTTTTACACTCTAAGCTCACATGAGTCATGCTCGGTGTGAGAAACAAGAGGTATCGGTAAAACCAGGAAATTGTGCCATGAAAGAAGCAATCATAAGAAATGATGTTGGGCTTATGTATGTATGACTGCCCAAACAGATGAAGATTAAGATTTACTTCAGGGAAGAAATCTAGAAACAGGGCCCATAAAGGTATATGTATTTTATGGAGATTTGGATACTCTAATCTTGGGGCTTAGTCCTAAGGAAGATTCCCAAGTTAGGAGGGTACTTATGATTGGGTTTTACTCTTGAGAAGGAAGCCCAGATCAAAAGTAAATTAAGATTGGTTAAGAGAAATTGAGACTGGGGATTACTCCGGAGAAGGAGTCCCAGGTTAAGGGACTTGGGGCTTACTCTTAAGGAGGATTCCCATATTTTTAGACTTTGAGACTGGGGCTTATTCCTGAAGAGGAAGCCTAGGTTAAGAGAACCATGGTTGGGGATTACTCCTAAGGAGGATTCCCAAATTAATGAGGACATTGAGACTGGGGCTTACTCCGGAAATGGAATTCCAGGTTAAGGATTCTCTCACCTTAAAGGATGAGGTTGAATGAATGAATTCTCTAACTTTAGTGATTTAAAGATGTGTAAATCACTATGTTTTGAGAGATGTTCCACGGAATTCCTTTCAGATAAGGAAGTAAATCAAGAAAACATGACACAAATGGCTTTGAAGAGTTTCTTGAAGACTGAATCTTGAATAGGAGAGGTGGAATGGCATAAGGGAGGTGAAATGGATTGGATGTGAACCCAAAAATATAAGGGCGCACAAGTCTTGGGGTGGTCGCGCAAGTACTGTAAGGGCGCAGAAGTCTTGGTCGTGCAAGTATACTTGTGTGACACCTATATACTTGGAAGATGGTTAACTAGTAGGGTAATACTTGGGCGATCCTTGACCAAAGCCTTTATAATTATCCTGAGGTACTTCCAGAAGAGTGACGCGCAAGTTTCAATGAGTAGGTAAGGAGGCGCGCAAGTGTGTCTATTTACCTAAAGGGTGAAACACTTATGCACACAATTTTTAGTGAATTGTAACACTTATACCTTATTCCTATTGTTTATACCTTCCATTATAGTTAAAGAATTACCTTAGAAGTGTTCGGAAGACTTGAAGAAGAGACTTGGGAGTTCAGTGCTCTGTATCTAAATTCTGGAAAAAATCCTCCTTAAATGGGGGGCCCACTAGGGGTATTTATAGGCTGGAGAATACCTTGGGAGATTTACAAAGAGGGTGTGGAAGTCACCTATGTGACATCAAGGAGGTGCACAAGTGTACTTGCGTGACCATGCTGGAACTTGCGCTACATATGGGTAATGTTCTCCTTGTTCATCCATTTCTCACTTTTTTGGATTTTTATTCAAAAGATGAATCTCTTTAGACTAAAGTATTTCCCTTTTTTAGTTGTTAGACTTTGTAACAGAAAGGAGCGTCAACAAAATCCCCCCCTTAGAGTAGGATCCAAAAAGGAATAAGGATTTGAATCTGAGGAAAATGTGAAACGAAAGGAAGTTAGGGTGCGCAGGGTATGGCGCGCAAATGGGCTTCGTGTGCGCAGGGTCCGACGCGCAGGGGTACGACCTCGTCTATAAATAGATGGCCTCACTTTGTGCAAAGCACCCAGCTCTAGCTTGTTTTTTTTGCTCTCAGGGCGCAAGTGGACTCCCGAATTTCGGTCGTTCGTGCTTCTTGTTTCTTGTGTCGCGCTTCTGTTAAGGTATTTGGACTTGCGCGGTGATACATGCGCACCCAATACTTGCGCGACCAAAGGAGATTTGCGCGCCAACTGTGGGAATCACGTACCTAAATGCCTTAGCCAATTTTTCAAATTCCTTCACAAATTTTATGAGAAATTAACTTACTTTAAGAGTTAATTATTAAACTTTTGTGCAGATCCAATGGCTCCCAAGAGAATGGGAATGACTGATGAACTGGAAAGCAAAAGAATTGATGATATGATGGACATCGTTGGCCATGATTACTATTCCATCTGTGACAGTACTCTCCCAGAATTAGCCACGTACTTAAAGAAGAATCATATTAATTTCCCGCACAACATCTATCTACCTCTTTATGGCCATGGTTATCTGCAAGATGTCAATATTCCAGAGGCAAAGAACTATCTCCCGCATTCCTGGTTTCAGTCATATACCAAATTTTCTTTAGAAAATGTCTTAATCATGGGAATATTTTCTAATGCTGGAATAGTAACGAAAGCCTATATAATGCATCATAGCCCATGTGCACCAGATCTGAAACCTCACAAACCTGAGTTGCAACCACATTATTATCCCTCAATATTTCGAAATTCTCAGATAGATCAATCCAAATGCTGGAAGGAGAAATTGGATTTCCATTCTGAAGGAGGGGTGAAGCCAACTTGGATGTGGGCTTATTGGGTGTGACAAACTTGTGAAGAGTTTGTTGAGGATCTGTAGGGAGATGCAATTTATGAAGCCGTCTGGGCTGGGCAGACGTATGTTTATAGGAATGATAATTTTGCATGGCGTTTCTTAGCCACTGGATCCCAGGAACTAATTCTTTCCATCTCACCCATGGAGAAGTAGTCCTTAGTTTGTGGGATGTCTACAAGATCTCAGGGGTTCCAATTTTGGGTGATATGTACGATGAATTCATCCCTCCAAAGGCAACCTTGAATGATCCGGAGAAGACTCCGGATTTGGTTCGAGAGTTATTGAAGATTTATCATAAGCTCAAAATCTGAAAGACTTCAAAGACTCATTCTAGAAGGGATATTCATCCAGAGGAATTGATGGATGTGTTTCTCAAGAAGAAGAGGGAAAAGGGGCCCACCTGTACTCATCCTACTAGCTGCCCTAGAGTAGATAAGAGAGGTGATCCTGGCACATTATGGTCGACTCTGGAAGCAGAAGAGTTTGAGAAATGGGGGTATGAAGTGAATCATAAAATCCCGGAGAAGACCCTTCTAGCAGGCTTTTTAGCCTTATGGCTCAGTGTCTATCTTTTTCAAATCTGAGATTTGAAGGGAGGTGTCTGGCCAGGGACCTTCGTTATTGCGGCCAAGTTGGTTGGGAAGAAAATGGTGGGGTTGGCTACCCCAGTTTTGTCAATGATTCACAGGAGCTTACTCCATGTCTATATGGGTAAGTCTCCTTTGAGATTAGTGGGACCATTACAAGTTTTATGGGGATGGATCCCCACTCACTTCCGGACATATGTTGTTCAGAACGGAATACAGATTCCTAGAAGTTCTTTCAGGTCGCCTATTCAGGCATTCTCTGGAGTTTGTCCTTTGCTCCTCAATGTCTATGATATTAGGCCAAGGATGGGTATGCATAAGGAATTCCACATTTTTCCCTATGGAAATCCACCGACATGGTGATTTGTTGACGATGGATCATCCATCGTGGAAGAGAGGTCTTACATGCTGGCCTACAGAGATGGTGTACTAACCACCAGAATTGATGGGGAAATTATATTTGAGGCATATGCTCTATATCGATTTGCACGCCAATTAAAGTGTCTGCAGAACACTATTGTATCTCATCTAGTGCACGTCAGGTCAAAGCAGCAGCCAATGGTTCCCCGACAACTATGGTTGCTAACGGCTGTGGAAAGGACTGGGGAAGTTTTTGACTTACCAGATGCTGAAGCGGTAAGAAATTTGGCCATATGGTATGATGAAAAATGGATAGCATCATATCTTGAGGAAATATTGAATAAACATGTTTATCGGGTGGTGAGGAAGAAGAGAACCATTGAGAAAGAAACAATTCAGGTGGTAGGTGATTCTTCCACTCCTGAAGCTGGTTCACCGAGTTCTTCAACCAAGGCTGATTCATCATATTCTGATGAGATACAACATGTTTCAAAGAGGCCATGTGCCATATATAATCCTCCTATCAAAATCAAGAGATCCACTCCATCAACTCCTAGTGAGTTACTTTATTGAGGAAATTTAATTGCTAGTAACTTTATTGAGTAACAAGTTTTCATTCTATTTTTATAGTTGCAGGAGATAGAAAGAAATTAAAATCCAAGGTTGTAGGACCCTCTTCACAGCCTTCTAGTACACCTACATATCAACGACCAGAGGCCATCCAGACATGGCGGGATGTATACTACAATAATGAAACTATCTGGCTGGAGCTATGTGAAGGGCTACATATTCCTGGAATCAAGACTCTTCAGGCTCCTGCAAATATTCATTTCAAGGATAACCCTAATGAAGTAAGAGCCTATGTCAAAGAGTTGAGGACCTATATACATGCCACCGATGATTCTATCCCTATCACTAGGAGGGTGAAGGAAATGATGGATCACGACGCCACTGATGAGGAGTGACATGAGTACGTGGCTCCTAAAGATGCAAGTTTTCTTTCCTTATTTACTTTGAAACTTGATTTCAGTCAAATCTTTGTTACTTAAGGAAATTACTTTCTTTATCCAATAGCTTACAAGGAAAGGAACTACTGAAGTTACTTCACCACAGTATAGCCCTGGTGGTACTGCCATCTGGGCTGCTGCTGAATCTCATCGTGAGTTGGGCGAGGTATCTCCAGGCTAGCAAGCCATGGATGAGGAGTTGGACATGGATTTCCATTCTCCCATTCAGGTACCGATAATGGAGACTGCCGACACTCCTAAAAATCCAAAGAAACAAAGGCAACGAAGGTAGAAGTCCAAAAATAAACACTTCATCAGTAGTGGTAAGTCCTTCGTATAATCACGAATTTTAAACCATGAAAAGATAGCTCATTTTCCTTGGTATTGAAGGGGATTCTTCAATTTCCCCTCTGAGGGAGAGGACCGATCCTTCTTTGAGGACCACAGAGGGTGCTGTGGAACAAACGCAAATTCAGGCTGACTTGGCTGCTTCTAAAAAAGAGCCAACATCTATTCCCAGTACTACTCCTCCTGCTACTACAAGTAGAGAAGAACCTGCTTCTGGTAATTTAACAATGTTTTATACAATGCTTTATTAAATATTTAATGAAAACATCAACTAACTCTCGTTCTGTGACATTTTAGGTATAACACCTGAACCAGAATCATTAGCGGCCATGACAACTGAATCGACCATCGTTCCTAAAGAATATTTTCAGGGTCAGAGGCCGCAGAATGAGGGTCTCCAAGAAGCCACATCAAATGCTCCCACTAGTGATACTAACCAGGATTCTGAAATATCATTGGATGAAATGATGAATCGTGGCATGTATTTATAATAATGTTTTGATCATGTTATGTTATCATGTGATTTAGAAGATCATGGTCATGAGTGTTATCCTTCATCTGGTAAATTTTCATATAATTTACACTTCTAATCATGACTGAAAATAATATGCAGTTCCATCCAAAGAAGCTGCTGAACTGCCAATGTCTGAAGAGGGTGTGGACATTGATGTCAACCCTACCATTGCAGAAACATTAGCTCAAGTGGAGATAAACCCAGTAAACCCTCCTGAGACCCATCTTGAAGATCCTAATAAAACTGGGAAATATGGGGAGGAGTCTTCTCATGCTATTGATCTACTGTTAGGTGATGATTGTACTGAGTTTTCAAGATAGACAACCAACGTTCATTGTTCTATGAAACTAACCATACTTTTAATTGATCAAATAGGGCTATCAACTTCAATGTATAGATCTAGCGTTGAAGTCTCAACTTCCGCCCAAACTATAGTAGAAGGTGAAGCAACCAGGGTCAGGGGGGAAGGAGAAGAATAGGGCACTTCCTTAAGTGCATTAATCCCAGATTACATGCCCCCCTGTGATGATGATGTCGAATCAGACTCGGAGGTTCTTAAGGCGCTCAACTTTTCACGACGTAAGTCTTGGAACAACATATGGAAAATCATATCTGAAGTGCCTCTTGAAGAGATGTCATCAAAGATTTCCCGATTGTCGTCCCTGTTCGTCATGCTAGGACTTGGCGGTTTTAGATATCAAGAGATCCATACCGTGGTGAAACATGTCATCTTAAGAAGGGAGCAAGAGAAAAAGTGACATGAAGATCTTACCAGGGTGAAGATGTCAGTCAATATCAGCAAATTTGAGGCTGCGGTATCCCGAGATGAGGCTGATTATGCTTCCAAGATGAAGGAGCTGAAGCATAAGACCAAAGATAAAGTCATCCAGCAGATGCACCTTCATCGATAGTTAGAAGCTGTTACTGGGGAACTTGACCAACTCAATAATTCACTGGAGGGAGCTCAAATGAATGTTATGAAATCCATTACAGATGCTAAGAAAGCTCTCCATTAGGCTGAAAAGAGTGAAGTTGGTCGAGTGCATGAGCATCAAGTGGCTGCTGATGAAGCTCAGGATGCTGTTCATCAAGTGAAGACTTATGTTGATAGCCTCTTCTAATTTCCTGGAAAAGAGAAGAGACTCCAATCTGTGGATGTCCTTCTAATCTCTTGTACACCAAATGAAAAAACATTTTCATCTACAATCATTTGTGCACATATTTCATTTTCTACCTACTTTATATTTTTACCTAAGACAATGGGCCTAGTAAGCATAGTTTGATTTTTTCACTAGGATTATTATAAATAAACCTTCAAACTTTGAATATTTTAATTTCTCAATATTACCTAAATCATACAAAATGTATGTTTAGTGAGCTTGAACTTGACTTTTATTCAGATTTCCCTTGTCTTTTGTGGGCAGTTTAAAGTCATGCTTGTTAGACATAAAAAGGCTAATGTTTAAGGTCAAAATAGCTTTGATCGAATAGATTAAAAATTGACTCAATTCCTTGATAATTTGTTTGAAATCATATTACCATATTCAAATATGGAAGGAGAAAAAATGTAAACTATGACTTAAGAAACCTTGAATCTATGTAATGATATGAAAAAGGACTAAGAGGCATTATAAGAAGTATTTTCCAAGAATGAAGTTACCATTATTTAACAAACCCGTTAGGGGGTTGAATTATGAAGGGCCACCTAAGGGCATTGGCCGCTTAGTCAAATAATATCATCTTTTAGCTGACAGGTCTATTATGTAGACTTGTTTATGCAAGGCCGCCTAAGGGCACATGCTGCATAGTCAGGCAAAAGAACACTCAGAAAGTGACTTTTCTAATGCTAAAAAGCTAGTGGAAGTTTACGGAGATTCAAATTTTCCAAAGCATAGAGTTTGCTGTATGAAGAGAGGTACATGAATATGGAGAAGATATTTACAAACCAGATTGTTTAAGAATTGGATGAATGTCACTCCTACGAAGGTCTGACCCAATCCTAGGGGAAGGAAAATATAAACCATAGACTTGAATATTTTTAGATCATAAAAAAGTGTATGAGAAAAATATGTATAGAATGAATATTTTTGCAGATCCCTACATATCGTTGTTAAGACAACTAAGGACAAAAAGAAGTTTTCTTCCTAAGAATGAAGCTACCATTATTTAACAATCCCATTAGGGGGTTGAATTATGCAGGGCCGCCTAAGGGTATTGGCTGCATAGTCAAATAATATCATCTTTTGGCTGACAAGTCTGTTATGTAGAATGTTTATGCAAGGCTGCCTAAGGGAACATGCTGCATGGTCAGGCAAAACAATTCTCATAATTTGGAAATTTTGTAATTATAATTCAGGAAAAAGGGTTATGAAGATCTGAAAATAGCCAAGGTTAGGATTATGACACATAAGAAATGGGTATTGTTCAATGTATGTAAAGATATATAGATCAATGATAACCATAATCACGTTGTGGATGGGTCTTGAATTGAAATATTAGACTTCACTTCGTATCCCATAAGAATGGGAATCAAGCCTTACGTAGTTCTTGAAATACAGTTTAATGTCGTGTGGGACTAAAGTATGGGAGTTCTTAGTTTAGGGTCATAGAACTTAGACCATTATAAGAAATACACAGTGTGTGTTTTCATGGGGAATTTTCAGCCAAGGTACTGATAGTGGAATTTGGGGTTATGCCCAAAGACTTGGGGCTGGATTCGAGGGAAACTCGAATGTTCCTACGTATCCCAGAAGGATGGGAATCAAGCCCACGTAGTTCTAGAAATACCCTTTGTATATATTTGGTTCGTACATGTGAAGGGTGAAAGGGGACTTTAGTGCAATGATGGTTTGACCAAAAATAAAAGATTAAGACATTTCAATGTATGCACGTAGTCTTTGGAATAAAACATGATTGGAGATCAATATAAATAATGATTTCCTCTCAGGTGAGGGTATCAAAGAATGTTGTAGTTTATTGTCATACCGGACAAAAAATACTGTACAGTTTAATGTCATATAGTAAGGACAAAGTTGAATCAATGTAAATATATTGATTCTGGGGGTGGTTTCACAAATCAACATCGTACGAGATGGAGGTGAACCGATGTGAAGAAATTGGTTTTCGGATTGAATCTCAGGAGGTTGCCTACATACCCAGCCTGGAAGGCAAGGATCAAAGTATGTGTAGTTCAATTAAAGAATGAATTAGTGATCAAGTTGTTCGTGGGGACAACAACCCAAAAAATGGTGTTGGTAATTATGCATGGTCAGTGGCCTAGAGAGGGTGTTATGGTTGAAGTTTTTTCTTAGCTCACGTGAGTCATACTCAGTGTGAGAAATAAGAGTTAGCAAAAACCTTAACGATGCACAGTTTAATGTCATGTAGGACATATGAGGGGACTATGTAGTTTAAAGTCTTGCAATTAGGACTATTGGTGCTGCATAGTTTAGTGTCATGTATCAAGGACAAAATACAGTTTAACTTCATGTATGAAGTATTAAGGGATTTCTATACAATTTAGCGTTATGTAGTTAGGACGATGGGGAAAATATAGTTTAATGTCATGTTGGACAAAAAGAGGACTGTGCAGTTTAATTTCATGCAGTAAGGACAAAAGAGAACACATTTTAACGTCATGTTTGACGTATTAGGGACTTTTTCACAGTTTAACGTCATGTTGGACAAAAAAAGACAATAAAGTTTAGCGTCATGTTGGACGAAAGAGTGAATAGTTTAAGGTCATATGCATGGACCGTTGGTTAAGCAGTTTAACGTCTTGCTGGACGTAAGGGACTTCTGTATAGTTTAGCGTCATGTAGTCTGGCCGTCATAGTTTAATGTCATGTTGGACGTAAGTGCCAATAGTTTAAAGTCATATGCATGGACCCTAGATGGTGCAGTTTAACGTCGTTCTGGATGTAAGGGAAATGAAAATAGTTTAAGGTCATATGCTTGGACCGTTGATGGTGTATTTTGTGTTTATACAAAATAATTCTTCAGAAATATGGCATTGGTTGGAGTAGTGATGAGTTCTCCATAGATTGAGATTAATGAATATGCTCCATTGGAGTAGACCTTATGTATTGAATTAGGTCCTTCCCATTTTGGTTCAAGCTTGGGAGGTTTCATTCCTGGTATCATTGGAGTTCTGAGAACCAATACCAGTTCTCCCTGAATGAATGAACAAAGACGAACTTTTTTGTTGAAAGCTTGTGCTATTCGATTATGATAAACATCTAAGTGATGAAGTGTGAACAATATTTTGTCATCTAACTGTTCCAATTCATCCAATCGCTTTTGAGATTGTTCATCTGTAGATTACTGATGACAAATAGCTACTCTGAGCAAGGGTAGTTGAATTTCAATAGGCAAGACTACTTCCGTTCCATATACCAATGAATATGGAGTTGACCGCTTTGCAGTGCGGGTGGTGGTCTGATAATCCCATAAAGCATGAAAGAGTTTATTAGGCCATGACCTCTTATCCTTATCCACCATCTTTTGTAGTATATTTGACAGAGTCTTGTTGAAGGCTTCTTTCTGGCCATTGGCTGATGCATGATACCGAGATGAATGATTGGATTTGATGTTGTATTCTTGATACAACTTTTTCACCCCAGATGAACCGAAGTTGGTGCCATTGTCCATCAACATGGTATGAGGGACACCAAATCTGGTAATGATGTTAGACTTGATGAAGCTAACAATTCTTTTTGAACTAACTTATTTGAGAGGTATTGCCTCTGCCCATTTGTAAAAGAAGTCAGTAGAAGAAAGAATATACTTAAACTACTTGGCCATAACTGAAGGGTAAGGTCCCACCACATCCATTCCCCATGTGGCAAATTGCCACGAGTATTTAGCTGTATGAAGCAACTCTGGAGGTTAATGAATGAAGTTGGAATGTACTTGGAATGAATGAAACTTCTTTGTGAAATCAACACAATATTGTATCATTGAAGTTTAAAAGTATCCAAGCCTTCGAATCTGATCAGACAGTGTATGTCTAGACTGGCGGGCACCACAGACTTCTGCATGCACTTCTTTCATGACAGCCATTGTCTCTTCACCATCAATTCATCTGAAGAGAACTCCATCAAAACAACGCTTGTAGAGAATTTTATCTCGGTAATCTGGGCTATCATAAATAGTAAAATTGACCACACATCACCAGATTTGTTCTTTCCCGACTCTATTAGGTGGAAGTGTTCCATTTTGAAGGTGTTCCCTGATAGGTGTCATCCATCCTGTAGTATGACCATACAGTTCAGGAATGGGACCAATTTCATTGATCTCCTCTATTCTGGTTCGAACATAAGGTGAAATTGTACGACGGTGGGCAATACTAATGGTTGTTTTGTCCCGATTTTGATCTTCCAGAGATGTTGCTAAATTAGACAGTGGATTAGATTGAGCATTTTGTGATCGTGGGATATAAGAAAATGTCAGTTCCGTAGGAAATTCCGCCATTAAATCTCTAGAGTAATCATAAAAAGGGATCAATTCTTCATTTCTGATTGCATAATCCCCAATAACTTGTTTGATTAACAGGTCTGAATCACCTTTCACCCTTAAGTGATTCAATTGTTATTGAAGCGCCAACTATAATCCTGCGATGAGGGCCTGGTATTCTGCTTCATTATTGGTACCACCTTCCCACAATAAGAATGAATAAGTTAGCACTGCCTTATCCGAGGAAATAAGAATAACTCCTAATACAACCTCGTTGAATTTAAGATTTTCCATTTTCTTCCCTGTTGGACTTCTGGAAGCACCATCAAAATACATTTCCCATACCTGAGGACTATCCTGAATAGAGAAGACTTCTTCATCAGGGAGTTCAATATCCGAATATGTATCTTCCACTGAAGGATGTTCAGCAAGAAAATCAGCCAGAGCTTGGCCCTTTATTGCCATTTGAGACACATACTGAATGTCAAATTTCTGAAAAATAACTGCACACCTTACTAGAGGTCCTGTAAGCATTGGACGACTAAGGATGAATTTTAGCAGGTTATTGCGAGATACCAATTGGACCTTGTGATGTTTCATGTAGTGTCTAAACTTCTGAACTGCAAAGATTAATGCAAGGTAGCACTTCTCAATATTTGAATACTGGGTTTCTGCCTCAAGCATAGTCTGACTGAGATAGTAGAGGCTGTTTTCATTCACAACATCATTCTTCTAAGCAATAAAGGCACCCAATGATCGCTCTAAGGCTGTCACGTAGATGATAAGTGGCCTTCCTTCAACAGGTGACATAAGTACCGATGGTCTCAAGAGGTATTTATTGAGAATATCGAATGCTTCTTGACATTTTTCATTCTACTGGTAAGTGACTCCCTTATTCATCAATTTGGTGAAGGGTAAACATTTTCCTACCAAATTGGCGATGAAACGCCGAATATAGCATAAGTTTCCTTGAATTCCTCTTAATTCTTTCAAATTTTGAGGAGGTGACATACCAAGGATTGAATTGGTCTTCTCAGGATCGACTTCAATACCGCAATGGCGTACAACAAAGCCGAGAAATTTTCCTGAGGTTACCCAAAAAGCACATTTTAAGGGGTTCATATTCAAATTATGTAGTCGAAGCTTGTGGAATATGACTTCCAAATCAGCCAAGTGATTAGAATGTTGTTTGGATTTGACCACCAAATCTTCCACATAACAATTAACAAACTTCCCTAAAAAGGGTTTGAAGATACGATGCATGGCACACTGATAAGTTGCACCTGCATTATTTAAGCCAAAGGGCATTACCCAAAAGAAAAACACACCCTGGGGGGCTATGAAGGATGTGGGTTCATCATCTTATGGATCCATTTTGATTTTATTATATCTGGAATATCCATCCATGAAGGAAAGTGCTTTATAGCTAGCTGTTGCATCAATTAAAAGTTCTATAATCAGAACTGGAAAATCATCCTTAGGAAAATGATGATTAAGATCTTTGAAATCGATGAAAACTCTAATTTTTTTGTCCTTCATCTTCACAGGGATAATATTAGTCAACAACTTGGGATATTGAACTTCTCTGACAAAGTTAGTTTTGATAAGCTTATCCACTTCAGCTTCAATTTTGGAAGCATAAGTTGGGTGTGTTCTTCTTGCGTCTTGCTTAAATCCTCGATGTTCTTCTGGTAAACCCAAATGATGAGTAGCAACATCAGGATCAAGCCCATGCATCTCTGTATAGTTCCAAGAAAATATGTCTTGATTTTTCTTTAAAAAGTAAATATACATCTTTTGTTCTTCAAGAGTCATGGACGCACTGATTAAAGTGGGGTGTGGATCTTCTTTTGTACCCAGATTTATTTTTCTGAGTTCATCCACGGTGGTAGAGATACCCTCTTCAAATTCTAGAGGAGAATCTCTAAGATCTTCCTCTTCTTCTTGGACATGTGTTATTTCTTCTGTTTATACTTGAATAGTAGATGATGAATCAGAATTTCCATGATCATAAGAGATGTTAAAATTTGAACATCTTGAAGAAGAAGCTTCCATTTATGACCCAATCGATGATGAAGGGTCTTCCAAGGGTAATAAAGAGGAGATGATGGATTGAGAATCAACATCATCCTTCACATATGGTATTTCTATAACTTCTTCTAGCCTGGTTGGTGAAGTATAGACTTACTGGATTTCAGCATATGAAATGAAGACATCCCCATTTGAGCTTTCATCATTGCCTGGTGGATCACCAATTTCTCCCATGCTGTCTGGCTCGATTGCCATAATTGACATTATGGATCTTTCCATAAGAGTATTTTGATTTGGGTCTATCCTGTCAATTTTACTGATAGGCAATACATAATAAATACTCACATGTGAAAATGGATTTACTGGAATCTTTTCCAAACCATATGGAGCATTAACTTTGGTAATCTCCCTTGTTGTGGATTTCTCGTTTCCCATTATGTGATAGAATTACACCTCAATGTATTGAAATTCACATGTCTTGAGTGGGGCCTTATCACCATACAATGTCCCAACGTGACCATTAAAACAATATTTGAGACATTGATGGTATGATGAAGGGATAGCCACATGCTGATGTAGCTAGGGTCTTCCAAGCAAAATGTTGAAGGCTGATTCATGATCAAAAATCATGAAATCTGAATTGGATACAAGATCTCCAAACTGAGTTCTGAGTGTAATCTTTCCCAGTGGTTCCTTTCCCTTTTTATCATATCCTTGTAACATCATAGTAGAAGGAGATAAATGAGATTCCATGAGGCCATATCGACGAAGTGTATGAATGGGCATGAGGTTGACTCCTGAACAATTATCAATGAAAGATCTTCGGATGTATAAAACATTGAACTTTCCAGATAAGTATAAAGGTCTAATATTCCCATGTACAACATCATCTTCATCTTCATCTGTGAAAGTTATCACTGCATGGCATTGTGCATGATTATTCTCTACGTGATAGACTTCAGCTGCAACAATTTCATTTTCAAACTCATGAGGACTTGACAAAGCCTCGATGAGTGCCTCCTGAAGATCTTTTTACAAATTCAAAGCATCCAGAATTGATAACTTGGCTAGTACTTGGGCCAGGTGTTTCAATACATCACACTTTTGATCCATAGGTCAGCATTTCGCAAAAGGAACATGTGGTTTAGCAGGTGCCTTGGAAGTTGATGCTTTTAAAGTTGATGCATCTTGTATCGGGATAGGAGTTGGCAATATTCCTGAATTTGGAAGATTAAACCAATTAGATCCATTTACTTTCTGAGAGGATGAAGGTGGAACCCCCAAACGATCCTCCAGAATAACTGTTGCAGGACTGAATTTTCTATTGGTGGAAGAACATGCTTGTTCCTGTTGAGCTTGCTGAAGGGCTCTGCCACAAGTTTCTGCTGCATACATAGTTCTAGTAGGGGTATAATTGGAATAGTGTCCTCAGAAAGATCCACATCTTCCCCTGTATCCTAAGCCTCTAGGACTTCCTTTGATTCCTCTATTTGATATAGTGAATTCGGGCTCATCAAAATCGAAACTACGACTAGCATATAGATCTTTTAATTGATTCATATTAACATAACTGAAAATCAACTCTTCATCCGATGAAGATTCTTCCTGATTATTCTATTTAGGCTGTGCTGTTTGGTGGGACGGTGCCCACGACTTCGAAGTAGATGGCATGAAATATTCCAGAGTTAAAGACAACTTAGGCTTTGACACATACTCATATTCTTCTAATTGTTCCTCCTTCTGGGAATTGTGCCGCCCTTTTGAGTATTTTCCCTTTGAAGAGGATTTTGTTGTGGTATCCATAGCAGAAGACACAATTGGTTTCTTCAATTGTGTTTGCAAAATGGCATGAGTTCGGTTGATTGTTTTCCTGACCATCCAATCATAATATTTCTGTGCATTTTTTCTTTTGAATTCTTGTCATTCACCTTTTTCCTCTGGAAGTGTAGCAGTAACACATGCTACCTGGGCTAAAGAGCCTTTTAGTTTGACTTGTCCCGAGTCGACCATATTTTGTAGGAGGTCTTTGAAGACAAAAAACTTCTGGATGGGATACTGCAAAATTTGATGAAATGGGAAATAATTGGGACGGTCTTCATCTCCTTCCTTGTCTGGCCTTTTGGGCCTTGGAAACTGAACCAAATTATTTTCTAGAGCCGAAATGAAGCAGCCAAGAACTTGTTCATTTCAGAAAGAGTAAAATTTGCTCTTTAGATCCTAAAATTGTTTCTGTCTTTGATCTCTTTGATCATCTTGACGAAACGGCCTTTGTTGTTGTTGCTCAGGAGGTGAAGCCCTTCGGGAAGAAGAAGGTTTTGAAGTAGAAGCAAGTACAGGTTCTTGCTTAAGCATAACTATAACAGTCTCTCCTTTACCCATTATTCTTCATAGAACTGATGGAATTACCTAAGATTTAGCCTTATTCTATATAAGGGAATCTTCAATCTGCAGAGTGATCGAAGTAAGGTCTCGAAACCCTCTTGTGTATTCCACAGGGATCAACGGCGTGCATAATTTGTCAGGAAGATTTTCCACACAGATTGGAAATAGTTCTTCTTGAGGGAGTGCTAAGCTTAGGGAATATGTTAATCCCTTTCAGCGAGCAATGAAATATGAAACTCTTTAATTCTACATTTTCTTACAGTTTTTAAGATAAAAAACTATTGTCTTTTGAAAAGTTGAGTTGAACTGAAGAAGGAATTGTTGACAGAGATCTTCCCATCCGGTAATTGACTAGGATTGCAAGCTTGTATACCAAATAATAGCTGGTCCTTGCAAGGTTCGCACGAAGCATCTGAGTTTCACTGCTTCTTGCTATTCTGGATTTCCCATCATAGGATCGCAACAAGACACATAATGCGTCAAATGCTATTCAGGATCACATGATCCATTGAAAATAGGGAATACTGGGTTCCCAAAACTTGATGTGGGAGGGATTGAATCTACCCATTCAGGGTAAGATCTCTTTTCTGGTTGAACCTGCACATGCTTCCATTCCATAGTCTCTAACCGAGCTTTTAATGACTCAATGGTAGTTATTAACAATTGAGAAACATCCGGTTGAACTTTGACTTGGACAGGTGTAATAATTGGAGTCTGGACAGGTATGGTGGCTGGTACTACAACTGATGGTAGCACCACCGATTGTTGTTGCACTTGACCAATAGGATTAGACCTGTGAGGGTGTACTAATAGAGGAGGATATTCTTGATCCATATCAGTAACTACAACAAAATCCCTTGGCTGACTGACTCTAGTACGCTTAGGAGGAAGACAACTTGAAGTAGTTCTGCGTTCAACGTCCTCAATTCCTTCATTTCTTCCTCTTGTTGTGGAAATCTTTGCTCTAGTGAGAGAGATTGGCCTTCTACAGAGGAAGGGTATGTAACCTGGTTCATTCCTTTCCCCTTATTGGACACCATTCAGAGAGGGGGAAGTGGGTTACTTGAAGGACTACCTAGGTTCTGAGTAATCCTTTGATTTCATGTACGCACACCTTCTTAATTTGTGTCTGTCATACAATTTATTGAGTAGGAACCTCTTCATCTGATCCCTCTGAGTGAACCTCATCAGGTGGATCAACAACAACATCATTGATGACATTGATTGATGCATAATGCATTACATCACTCCTATCGGCATTTCTGCGATATTGTCTTCTTCCATGTCTTTGATGAGACATTGCCTTTTGTTGATTCGATTCCTCAGGAACTTCTTGATGAACTGTAATTTGGAGATAATATCATGATAACTTGGCTCTTCGTTCCTCTTGGGGCTTCTTCCCCAATCGTGAGAAGACCGACCTTCACTGAGGAGGGGATTGATGATTTGAAAAAGTCCCCAGTCCAGTGGACTGGGGCTGTTCCTGCCATTCCCGCTCAACTCCTTGAATCCTATTTGTTGATTCTGAGGGTTGGTTTAAAAGAGTCCCTAGTCTGGCAAGCTGAGGTGGCTCTTGAAATGATATATCTGAGAATTTCTTGAAAGCTCTCCTGATCTTGCAGACTTTAGTCTGGAAATTACCTGGATGCATCAGTCGACATCCACTTTTATCACCCGGCTCAAAAGACCGTTGGATTATTTCAGACACTTCTGTCACTTGATGATGTGCTTTCTCCATACGAGAGGCCTATTCAATATTCTCATTTGCTTGATGTAGGAGTAATTCAACAACTTTTTCTCTGTATTCTAGACTTAGAGAAGAACTAGTTGAGGCCTGTTCTTGGGCAAGCCTTTGATTTCGCACAAAACCAGCAAGATGTGGCCAATTCTGGGAGATAACATTGCATGAAACCACCTTTGGTGGGATTTGTTGATTGGAGACTACAATGAAATGTAGTGCTCCATGAACACCCCATCATCTGACATGAATAACATATGGGGAATTGCAAATTAACTGGTGCAATCTTCTTAGTGCGCCAAGGAATGAACATTGAAGGGCTCTCTGCTGCTTTTCAGCCTTCGTATATCGAGAGACTGATAGAGATGCCAAGTCAATTTGAAGTTGTAACCCTTCTATTATATTAACATGATTTTCATATTCATCATAAGATAATACTTTCTTATTAAACTGACAAAGAGTTTTCCATATGTTGAGATGAATATCATCAATCCCATCATCCGTCAACATCTCTGGAATGTCATACTGAGAGTCAGCCAAAGGTAAAAACATGACTGGAACTTCACCTTTTTCTAGTTGTTTTCTCATATCCAGCACTTCCTCTTTATCATTCAATGAAGATTCATCTACCTAATTTGACCAGAGCTGGTGCTTACTTGTTGCTTCATCGGATTCAACAGGATTGGTAGAGAAATCACTGATCAAACTAGAAGATGAATGACCCATGGGTGGTTCAGAGAATGACCTACACCCCGTGCTATCTTCTGATCAAGAAAGTATTTCACTTTCTAGCGATGAAGAATCATACATGACTGGTTTATCATTTTCATGTGCCTCAAGATAATAGGGCTTTCTCGGCACTACATTGTCCACTAGAGCATTTTTCTGGAAATGTGCATCACTACTGTTGAGAGGACTTTTGAAGCGAAATTCATCATCATGGGGAGGAACACCATGGTGGGTTACAACAAAATATGAGATATCTTGATCCTTGGTCTTCTAGCCACACATAGGGTTATTTTAGCTCTCATCTGAAGGTGAAACTTCAAGATCGACCGAACTGTCAGGAATCAAGATTTCATGAGGAAGTGTCTGTTGAAGACTTTCAGAATTAATGTTCCCACTATTGGGAAATGAGGGAGTAGAATCTTGGATTCCAACAGATAACTGTCTGAGGGCATCAAGAACTCCAGCATCAAGAAAAGCCTTGTTACAGATTGGCTCTTGATTTCTTGACTGTGTTGGGTGGGTCTTCTTCTTAGATGACTTCTTACTCACCTTGGAAACCAATTGTTGGTGAAAGTGGCTACTCTGTGCAGGTGTATGTACCTGATCAGGAGAGATGGACATGTTATGCTGACGATCTTCACTCAAATCAGGTGTATGTACCTGACTTGGTTGGTCGTATGATATGGGGGAGTACGCCCCACAACCCTCTTGGACTGGAACAGAGGTGTGTATCTGCTCCGGAGTGATCTGTTGATGAGTCACTCCACTGGTAGGGATAGATTTGCATTTCTTTCCCTATGATGTTGCTGTAACACCCGAGACTTTTATGAGAAATATTTTGTTTTTATGTCATATAAATCATAAAAGGAATCTTTCACTACACACAACACTAGCTTGGCTTGCTTTACATGCAATCGTTACCTTCCTCGATAGCTTGCGTCGTACGCAATACCGAGTTTCATTAAACAATGATATGCTATTAAAATATTATTAAAATTAGCAGTTATGAATAGTAATACACACTTTTTGAAATTTTGAAATTTTTATTTTTCAAAACGGACTTCATTTTTGGATTCGGAATATCGAAATTAGCCTATGGTGAAATTTTGGTATTTTTCTGAAAACTTTCAATTTTTGATGAATAGTGAAAACACTAGGTTACTATTTAAAAACCGAATTTTATTTAAATAATTATTTATTTTATTTAAATTTATTTTAGGTCAAAATTGATTCATAATACCTATATATGTTCAATTCAATTCATTGGAGTCATTTTATAATAATTTTAGATATATAAAAATTTTATTGAACTTTTCACCGTCTTTTACCCATCTCCTAGGAGAATTTTAAAATTCACATAAAACCTAATTTTACCGCTTTTGTGAGTGGAATTTCAAAAATCCGAGAGACATGGTTAATATCAAGGACTAAAATGTGGTTCATTGAGATGAAAATAATTTTTGGTGAATAGTAACTTTTTACCTTTTTTACCACAGTTAAAAGTAAATTGGGTTATTAAGGGTAAAAATGATATTATTATTACCCTAACACATGTTCTAATTCTATTGGATAAATTTAATTCGACCAAAAACAACCTTAGGAATAAAATATGACCATTTAGGCCCACATGGATTAGATTAGGACATTTAATATTAATTTATTTACAGAAGGGTTAAAATAGTTAAAATCAATGTTTAATATGTAAATCATTTTTAATATAGGGTTATACATAAGATAAATTCAACTATAAATATTCATTAGAAATATAAAATTATTTTATACATAATGGTATTTTATTTATAATTTTTAGACATTATATAATTTAATTTATTTATGACACAATGATGATGCAGTAATTATCTTATTAATGAAATATTAACATAATTGATGTTATAAATACCCAAATAAATGTAATTTTAGACTATTTATTAATTACACTAATATTATATTTTAAATGAAATTTTATTATTGATGTAATTAACTTGTTTCGAACTAATATTTCTATTATGATTTTCACAAAAATCAATTACCAAATAGTGTCAAAATTGACATAAAATTGTTTTTAAAACAAATATTATATTATTAATTGTTATTTTAATCCTAAAAATCTAAGGTTTGGCCAAATGACTTAGATAAGGTTATTTATATTAATAATAAACAACTTGGGGTTCGTTTGGATTGTTATAGAAAGTTTATTAACCTTATAGTGTAAGAAAACAAGAAGACACAGTAAAAGTCAAATTATCTAACTTAAAGTTAAATCTAAATGATAAGGTTAAAATAGATACCTAAACTTGTCTAAATTATATTGGATGAGATTATTTCGACCCATCCCCACCTTAGCTTCGAAATAAATCAATTTTAATCTATTAAAAACCGAATATGACTTTATAATAAAATAATATTTTTTGTTTTTCCAAAGGTGCCCCTCTCCTCCCTTATAAAAGGGAATCTCCTTCCTCTCTTACTCACATCACTTTGAGCTTTCAAGATCGGACAAACCCTGCCAAATTATCTTCTCCACTTCCCTAGAAACATCCTAGAGGTCCTGGTCTTCTTCAAAGACAAATTTTACATCCCTAAGAGGAGGTCTCAAAGAGGCGCTTCAAAGAAGAGGTAACATCCGTTATCGATTCTTTCAACTTTATTTTTTCTTCCACTTCTTCTTCTTTTGTGGTTTCATTATGAAGTAATAAAATCAGTATCACTCATATACTAGTATGTTATTATAAGTATGAAACAACCCTATTTCACCATCTATCCATCCCACGGGAAATGAAATCACCGCGCGTGCGTACGTACGGAATACCGTCTCCACGCCTTGGTGTAATGTATTTTCCACCACCACCTTACTTGGATGGGTATAATTGTCTAAATAATAACTATATATGATTATTTTAAAGTGATATTGATTCTTAAATAGTATTCATACACTCCAATGCAATTCCACGATCATGGGGACGATATCATCGCTCGTGCGTACGTACGGAATACCGTCTCCACAATGTGATACGACTCGTTCTACATGATATTCATTGTATAATGATTATATAAATGAATTGAATGAATGAATATGATATATATTACACTAATACCATTCTGGAAATTAGGTATCTATAACCTAAAGATAACAATAAGAATTTATTCGACAAAACACTCATAAGAACAAAAAGTAATAAACACCCGAATAACAAGTAGCAATGAAATATTACTAATAAGAAGCTAAGAATATGGACATATATGATATCATAACAATGAGTATGATTCTGGAATATTTAAATGACATTATTTAAATCATTATACAGGAGGTTCTGACACTTACGAAGCAAATCGGACCTAAGGTAAGGGAAAATATCACAATCTCATTTTTATCTGAGATTGTTTATACTTTGGTATTTACTGGGGTGTATTTTATCATCCGCATCCATGTTTCTTCAATATGTAATATTATTTCCATCCACCTACAATTTTTTAAATCCAATTTTACCCTTAGGTGAGTTTTTAGTAAAATATATGAAAGGAATCTTTTGTCGTTTTTCGTACGAGGTACTTTTTGACTTTTACGACAAAAGTACAAGAATAATGTTTTTTTAACTTATAAGGCATGAATGGATTTTTAAAACATTATTTCCAAGAATCTTCCCTTACACGTTTTCAAGTTTATTTTTAATCAACTTCTTTTAGTTTAAAATTATATGACATGTTAAGAAAGGAAAATGTTTTTGAAGTAGAAAGGATATTTTCCTCAAGAATGGAGTTTAAGTGTTTTATCAAAATTATTTTCCATCTATGATAATATAGGGTTCTATATCTATCCCTATTAATACATTTATTTGATTATAATGTGATGGAATTATTTTTATGAATTCCTTTATCTTATATGAATTGTTTTATGATGTCATGATGTTTAAGAATCCCATTTTTATTACATGGGTTATGCTATGATGTATGATTTATGATTTTATGGCACACATAAGAATGGTTTCATTATGATATGGGTGGGACCTATATCTCCCTCCAATGTATTGGGTAAAGATTTATATCTCATGTGATAGACATGGCTGGAACGGCAGGTTAAACTGGTTCAGTGAAACAGGACTGAAACGAGGAGTGAACTCGGTTCAGAAATGGACTTTGTCTGCTAAGATAGTCTTGGAAATGAGTCTTGACTACAAAGAAATTATTCTCTATGATTATGTGTGTTTGCCACAAAGTTTTATGTTTTAAGTTATGATTATTGGGATTACATTTCACTACTATGATTTATCCCCTGTTATGAAATTATGATATCTTTTGCAGGTTAAGATTTCAAAAATGTTATGTTCTTATGAATAAGATGTGATTGATATTTATTTTGTTTACCCTTAATGAGAATTTGAGCTCAAACTTTTGTATGTTTTCTTTCCCCAGGTCAGGAAGAAGGTTATTGAGTAGAATATACGAAAAGGGACTCTAGATATGATGAAATAAACGGGAGACAGTGTAGATGCTTTATGAACCGGTTTTTTATGTTTCCCATTTTCCAAAGACACTATACCTATATGGTCCTTTCATGGTTTTGTTATATGTTGTAATAAGTATGCTTTATTTTTGAAGTATTAAAAATGTATGTAAAGTATGGGTCATTATAATTGCTGAAGACGTTATAATATCCTGGCGGGCATCCAGAATATGAGTTGGGATTTTCTTCTGCTCTTTCACCATTGATAGAATGTGCTTGGTGACTTCAGCTACCGGAACATGGATATACGTCCATTCAATGCTTGGAGTAGGTGTGTGTTCCTTCTCTTATCCTCCTTTTCCTGTCAGTGAATCCTGAAAGTACTCATGTGTGGGGGCAGAGAATTGAGTCTTCCTCCTGTTTGTCGCCAGAGCATTCCGACTGAATTCTCCAAGTACTACCATGTGAGACTATTGGTAGGCTTGATCAATACTAGCAGGTGTATGTGCCTGCTAATTACACTCCACCAAACATGGTTGATGTGATCCATCATATGTAGTTAGATGAGCCTACTGACTAGCTGATGACGTATAAACATGTGTATGTTCCTACCTATAGTACCCCACCAGAATTGCTTGGCGGGATTGGTGTGATGCAACAAGATGAGTCTGCTGGACAGCGGAATTAAAACGGATGGGTGTATGCGCCCACTCATTACTTGCCACCAAGTTAGGTTGGTGGACTTCTCCGGAGATGGAAGAGATGAGTACTTTCTCAATGTTGACCGTATTTCTCCTCTGGTGATTCTTCTTTCCCACTCGGGTTCGAGGAACCTGAGCTGAATGCCTAGAGATGATACCCTCATCATGTTGAGGGCACACTGCCGCACGAGTCTGGCGGAAATTGTTGATGGGAGCCCTCGAGAAGGACTCCTGTCTCATTTAATTAGGACCCTGAGGGGCCTCCTCATTCACCTCCCCAGAATATGGGAGGGAATGGTGATTGAATTCTGTGGATAATGACCTGAAACGGTTGGAGATGGTGGTTGGAACCACCTACTTCTTGATCACTGGTCGTCCCTGTCCGGACGACTAGTGTGAGTTGTTCACTTAGAGGGCTTGTCGGGAAGCCTCAAGAGTTGAAATGGTACCATGTTAACGGTACTCCTTAACTAGTGAATTTGATACCCAGCGTTGAAGATGATGAGTAGGTGTTGTCGTCCTCAGAGCGGACGACGATCCAACAGGAGTAGCAAAAGTGGCATTTGCAGCAGTGGTGTTCACATGTGTGAATTTGAGAGAAGCTATTTTGGTAATGCAAAAATCTTGTAAAAGAGTTCATGTTTGATATAATAGACATAATCAAGATAAGTCCAGCCACTACATCTTTTGGATGAGCAAATATGTCAATGATTGCTTTGTTGGACCTCTCATTGAGTTTTATGTATGGGCCTAACAAATAAGAAAATCATCATTTTAATTTGGTTAAGGATTCACGTCGGGTTCACCATTTTTTGTTTCCTCTGGAATTGGGGATGACCTCGTTGATTTAAGGTTCAGACATTCCAATCGGTTTCTAACGGGTTTGTTCATAGAACCTGAAACATCCAATGATTCCATATCCATTTGGACCTACATTCCAAAGGTAGGCGCTCATTAGTTGTGGACTGATGAGGCTTAGGAATTTTCATTGGTCGAGACGATGGGAGGTCGGACTCATCAGACCTTTTTTAGGGGAATTATTGTCTACTCCGGGACTCTATTTATATATTTAAGTTATGTTCGTGAATCCTTATTACATTACCAAGTATATAATGAGACTTCCTATAGATCTGACAATCAATGATTGATATTTTGGAAATTTAGATAATATTTTATATGTATTCGAGGTTATTCATCGATAGAGAATCATCTGTATTTGTTAGACATTCTTAGTCAATGGTATCCTTTAATACATTATATAAAAGTTCCTTGGTCATTATGATGACCATACTGGTTTTAAAGCCACTCAGCGGGGCACTTGAATTTTATTGTCATTTAAAAGGACATAGATTATTTTAGAGTTGGGATCGTAACCGCAAAGGGGCTACCTACATATACTTTATTTAGAAAAGGAATCAGAACCCACGTAGTTCGAGTAAGGGAAAATGATGTTTATGATTGATGACTCAAAGAAAGATGTCATAATTACTTTTACACTCTAAGATCACGTGAGTAATGCTCGGTGTGAGAAAAAGAGTTATTGGTAAAACCAGACAATTGTTACATGAAAGATGAAACTATAAGAAATGATGTGGGGATTATGTATGTATGACTGCCCAAACAGATGAAGATTAAGATTTACTTCAGGGAAGAAATCCAGGAACCGGTTCTATAAAGGTATATGTATTTTATAGAGATTTGGATACTCTAATCATGGGGCTTACTCATATGGAAGATGCCCATGTTAGGAGGGTACTTATGATTGGGTTTTACTCCTGATAAGGAAGCCCAGTTCAAAATTAAATTAACACTGGTTAAGAGAAATTGAGACTGGGGATTACTCCTGAGAAGGAGGCCCGAGTTAAGGGACTTGGGGCATACTCTTAAGGAGGATGCCCATATTTGTAGACTTTGAGACTCAAGGTTATTCCAAAAGAGGAAGCCCAGGTTAAGATAACCATGGTTGGGGATTACTCCTAAGGAGGATGCCCAAATTAACGAGGACTTAGGGATTACTCCTAAAGAGGATGCCCAAATTAATGAGGACTTTAATACTGGGGATTACTCCTGAAAAGGAAGTCCAGGTTAAGGATTCTCTCACCTTAAAGGATGAGGTTGAATGAATGAATTCTCTAACTTTAGTGATGTAAAGATGTGTAAATCACTCAGTTTTGAGAGATGTTCCACAGAATTCCTTTCATATAAGGAAGTAAATCAAGAAAACATTCCATAAATGGATTTAAAGAGTGTCTTGAAGACTGAATCTTGAATAGGAGAGGTGGAATGGCATAAGAGAGGTGAAATGGACAGGAAGGTCACTGAAAAATATAAGGGTGCGCAAGTCCTGGGGGGTCGTGCAAGTACTGCTTGGGCGCGCAAGTCTTGGTCGCACAAGTATACTTGTGCGACACCTATATACTTTGGTGACGGTTAACCAGTAGGGTAATACTTGGGCGATCCTTGACCAAAGCCTTTATAATTATACCGAGGTACTTCCAGAAGAGTGGCGCACAAGTTTCAATGAGTAGGTAAGGAGGCGCGCAAGTGTGTCCATTTCCCTTAAGGGTAAAACACTTAGGCACGCAAGTGTTAGTGAATTATAACACTTAGACCTTATTCCTCTTGTTTAGACCTTCCATTCTAGGTAAAGAATTACCTTATATGTGTTCGGAAGACTTGAAGAAGAGACTTGGGCGTTCAGAGCACTTTTCTGAATTCTGGAAAAAATCCTCCTTAAATGGGGGGCACATCGGGGGTACTTATAGGCAGGAGAAGACCCTGTGAGATTTTCAAAGAGGGTGCGCAAGTCACCTGCGCGACCACTAGGCGGCACGCAGGTGTACTTGTGTGACCATGTTGGAACTTGCACGACCTATGGACAATGTTCTCCTTGTTCATCCCTTTCTCTTTTTTTTGATGTTTATTCAAAGGATGAATCTCATTGGACTAAGGTATTTCTCTTTTTCAGTCGTTAAATATTGTGATGTAAAGGAGCGTCAATAGTGACATCATTTATTGAAATCTATATACTCCATGAAAGTGTTCCATATGCTAAAAATATATCAAACAATCTTTATAATTAATGAGACAATATATCCAATCAAAAAACATCCTCTATTTCATAGATAACCTTGAACTCCATCATCCCATAGTCATCTCATATATGTTCATAAACCTTCCCTGACATTAAGTTCCTTATTTTCTCAAGTATTCTTCAAACTTTTCTCATCATATTACATAGTCTTCATAGAAAATATATCTCAATAATAAACTCCAAGATATTTATCACCCCAATATCCCCATTTATTAAATTCTAATCTTTACTCAAAACATATTAAATTTATTTACTTTTGAAAATAAATACAACAATAATTACCACAATCCATTGGAAACTTTAATCTCACCCATTTGATTTGTTGTCAATACACTTTTCAAAACCTATTCAAAACTAAAATTCAACATTATCATTTTATTATATCTATTTATTATTGATAATAAATATAGAGGTTGAACCCAATTTAGGGTTATAAATTAATCAACTTGTAGTCTAGTTGATCAATTATTAGTATATAAAACGTGAGTGACAAATAAATTTCAATCTATGTCCTTAAAAACCATGTATTTCTCACTTTATATGTCGTTGAATGTTTTAACTACCCCATTTAGAATTATTTCTCTCAAAATATGGATATAATAATATAAATAAAATACCTCACCAATGATAAATTATGTAATCATCCAAATTTCTTGTTGCTTATAAAATAATAATATCTAATAGCTTCCTCATCCTACCCCCTATAATGGGTAAACTCCCTCAATCAGTTCATCCAGGTTGATCTTTTTTAGATATTCTTGAAGAATTATATTTATATGAAACCATTAATAACTAATTCTGAAAATAGGATATCAATATGAGATTAATCTTTCAACCTACTAACATAACACAGGTCTTTCTTTCACTTTGTAAACATAACCTTCAATTCCTGATAAAGATAAAACAATTAAACCGATATGAGAATAAAGGGGGTTCTTTTTCTAATTAATGTGGTGTCATTTTGTTCTATAATAGAAGTATCTTCTATTTAGTGAAACATCCTTCTCAACCATAATGGATTTATTTTGATCATCACTTTGATTTTTCATACACCCCAATGTAAACTCTTCTTTTTAACTTTTTATTTTTTCAGTATCATATAAATCATTCATGGTAGGAAAGAAATAATATTTAGTATCACAGTAATATTTTTTTTAATTTCCATATAATTTTTCAAGACGTTCAAAACCAATTCTGATAAAAAAATTCACCTTCTTCTGTGTATTTATCCTCATTCTAATATAATTACTATATATTTATCTTTTATCCCTTTTATATAAGCCTTCTTCATCTTCCAATGATAGAAATGATATTCCAATATTTCATGGAATGTTTTTCCAAATAATTAAAAATGATGACCATTTAACTATGATATTTTTCCATTTAAGACCATTCTATCAAACTTCAATAGTTTTTTTAGAATAAACATCAATAATTTTGTGATCTTTTTGGAGAATCAATTTTTTAAATTTCTCACATACAACTTTGATATAATGGTGGGTTTATTATAATTTTTATCCTTCCATATTATTATATAATTTACATTGTATCCACTACTCTCCATTGAAACAGAATTATTACAGCTAACATTTTCAAGGATAAGGGCCACCTTGTTCATTGAACTTTCATGTAACATCACACAAAATTATGGGTTAAAAATTCCTTGGGAAATTTTAACCTTAAACATTGAGGGATATTTTGTTTTGATAACTATGTATCAGAACTATGATTTGAGAATTTTATAATTAAAAAATGGTGGTTTGGGATATAGATCAAATCTCGAGTGATAAACTAGGGGTTCATGAGGCTTTTAGAGTAGTGTATTTTGTCTTGAGACTATTTAACGATGAAACCACATCCCTTTCACATTTTTAATACCTTATTAATGACATAAAGTAGATTCATGGGAAGGCCTAGGGGATTTCTGGATGTGAATATGGGGCCAGGGGGTGGATCTTGAAAAATAATAGTACAACTCTCTCTACCCTATCATGAAAATTTACTAGATTTTTTTTAATTTAAAAGAGGTGATTGTCCCCCACATTACATTATATGATCCGGACTCATATGGGAGGGATTGTGAAGAGCTTACCTCCCCTGTTTATTATTTTATTGAGGTAGTTTTTGGTGTGATTGTATGATGTTAGATGTATGGATCTTCCTCCTCCCTCATTTTATTTTTCATTTTCCCCATCATTCCTAATTTGATGAATTTTTATTTTAGGGATATTTTTCAATTCTACAGGGTATTGTGGAATCAACCATTTTTATGGGATTTTCAATCATCCATGATATGGGATAACTTGATATGAATCCTATAAGTCATCACCCATCATTTTTGAAGTGCTATGTCACCCAATTGAATTCATATAGAATTTTAAATTTAATTTTATTTAATTAGTATTTAATTCATTATCATGCATTAAAGATTTTTATAGAATTATGTTTGATGATTGTTATAGACCTTCCATTGATGGTTGGTTGATATTATGGCTAGGTGGTAATATCTGTTAAGTCTTTTAGATAGTGTGTGGTTCATCGTTCGTTGTGATATTTCATATAATATTTTAGTAAATTTAAAATTCAGTTATAAATAATTATTTGTAGTGATTGGTCATGATTAGAACTTCATGTTAAATGATGGGGTACGATAGGACTTGGATAACTTAGAGAATCTATCATGATTTTCTTAAATGTCTCTCTCTATTTGAGGTAGGTTGTTTTATGTACTTGAATATAAGGATAATTTTTAGTTTATTTACATGTGTTTTATGGTCATGAAAATCTAGGATGGTTGAACATAAGATTCATTTAATAGTAAGAAAACTAAATGGAACACCTAGAAGGATCTTATAATTGATTGGAATAATCAATTAAAATAAGGGACCGAATTCCATTTTAAATTACTTAATAAATTCCCTATTTTAAATAATTAAATGAATATTCCTAATGGATTGAATAGTTTGCAAGGTCTATTTTGGACCTTTTATATTGTAATGTTTCATAGTTGTCGATGGATTAGGTTTTACAAGTTATTTAATGGCTTTGTAGATGCGTAATTGCATGGTGTGTTCTTGTGTATCCTAGACACCTATTATTATGTTTCTTGCATGTGGTGTGCATGTGTGGACCAAGATACCTATACTGATGCTTCATCACATGATATGTGTCTGTGTATACCTGATACCTATTCTTGTGATACTTGCATTTGGGTTGTGATGACTATGATAGTTTCGTGATTTGATGTGATGTTTGATCTATCATTTGTATCCTATATTATATATTTTTATTCTAACTTCTTTAGTTGAGTGTATAGGTGGATCATATTAGACTATCCCTTAGAGGGTGATGTGCCAGTTTAGTGCTCAACATTTATTGGGCTATCCCATCAAGGGGGATGTGTATGACATGTTTTTGGACTATCCCATCGAGTGGGATGTGTCTGGTTTCTAGTGTACTTTATTTCATGTATGGGTTCGAAGTAGGTATGTTCGAGGTTCATAGTGCCTTAGTGAGTACAAAATAGCCCGACATATGGGTTCTTGTTGTTTACTTGTGAATTATTGATTATATGTTATCCTTGCACTATTTATGCATAACATGTTTTTTACATTCTTATAACATCCACATACACTTCATTTTATGATCATGTATAGAATCGTGTTAGTTGTGTCATAATAAGTTATACTCACACCCTGATCGGGTGTCCAGGGAAATTCCGTTCCTGAGAAGCACTCAATTGTTTTTAGGTATAGGCTATGTTGAGGCCTAAGTTTGATCATATAACGGGATATCTGAATACAATTATTGAGACTGAGATGATAAGTGTATTGGAGTGGAAGTAGAGCCTCTTGTAATTTTGTTATTTTTATCATGTATGTGATCAAATCAATGGGTAATAAGTGGTTTTTCTTTAGTTTTTATTGTTGAGTATGTTATTTCGACCTTCATACACTACTAATTTTATATTATTGGTCTCTTCATACATTGATTGTATAATGATTACAATTTGGTTATATATTCGTATTTTTGTACTCTGACTTATGGTATAGTCTCCCCACTATTCCACCTTAGACCCCCAATACCAGCTTGTATCCCCTGACATACAGGGAGACATTCTAGAGGTAATTTAGAATTATGACTCAAACCCAATGATTCAGGTCGGGTTATTAAATTATAGTATGCATATCAATAGATTATTTAAATCCCATATTTATAATAACATGTGGCATTTTAATAGAAATAATCTTATAATATATGTTAGCAGAAACTATTATCTCTGTTTCTTGGGAAGACTCAACATGTGTCACTTCTAGATTTCTCAGTTTAAAATTTAACACATGTAACTTTATATTGAGGGTATTATTCTTATCCAAAAATGATATTACTATTTCCTCTTATTCTATATTCATCCTAAAAATATTATCTTCATGAATATTTTTATTTTATCAATAATAGTTGTCAAGACATTTCAGAATTTTAGCCATGATTTCAAATTGATAATTATTGATTCCAATTATATCCTTTTTCGTTTCTTTCAATGCATGGATCATTTATTCAAAGAATGTTCTTTTCTTATTTGTCTCATTAATTATTTTATAAAATTATTCATCATATAAGGAAAATCTTATTTATTGAAAAATAATTTTTTTTCATTTTTTTATCGTTGATGTGATTGATTCACTTTAGTAACTTATCAAATAACACTTTATCTAAAGAATATTTCTTCATATCTAACAAGGTGTTATCATCATTTATACAATTTATAAACTCAAATATGAAATCAAAAACTTCAATAGGTATTTCATCCATGAAAGAATATATTATAGAATAAAAATTACTATATAATTCATTTGGAACTAACCCTTGGTAACCTAAAAAATTTTATTTTACAAGATAATTATGAATAGATAAAACATAAATTTATACACATTGATTACCTTTAACTAGTGGGGAATCCTATTCTCCTATAATAATAGTTTTTATATTTATGAAATTCTTATGTTCTCTTATTCCTATTCATTAATATTTTCGAATATATATCTCTCTTATATTTTTTATAGGGAAAATAAAAAAGTATTTAAACTTGTGATTCATATATAAAATATTTAGAATAATTTGGAATCAATAGATCCAATTAAACATAAAATATTTTCATTGATACCAATTAAGATTCCTAGTGAACCAGTTCATTCAAATAGACAGTGGGGGGGGGGGGGTATTAGTGTGATAAGTGTATGACCAATTTTTTTTCCACATTTTGAATTTTTTCCTCTGCACCTGGTAGGATAAATAAATCTATTTAATGATAGCCAACATAAATAACTGTTATTAAAGATAACAAATGAAATAGGAAAACAACACATGGAATTTTCAAGGCTCACCTAGATATGGGTGACTATATCCATGCAAAATTCAGGTCAACTATGAGATATAAATATCCACTATAATCAAAATTTAATACAAGATGGAATGTATCATCTTTATTTATGAATATTAATTCCCAATTGTAATATTTATCTTAATACGTTATTTATACTATATCTATATAGTTTAAAATCGGTGCTCCAAACTCTTTATTAAACTAGATCTTAGCCTACACTCTAGGATGTTATAACATTAATGGATATGTTTTCTTCCTCACATAATAACTTTGGCATGTAGTTGATGCTAAATAAAAAATAGATTCTTTTAATCCCCTCTCACCATCATAATGATTAATTAAAAGATATATCAAGATCATCCACATTATCTCCTTTCTCCATAGTTTTATTCGATCCCTATTATAGTATTTGACAATAAAAAATCCTCATAACATAAATTATAATATTTAAAACAAATAATTAAATCATATTCTTGATATTCATTTCTTCTTGTTCTCCAAAATTGATGATATTTAGATGTATCTTCTCAATATCTAAATATTCATATTTTTATTTTGTTTTAGTATAATTATATTTATATGTTCAAAATTAATCATGATTAAATTTCAATATTTAAATTTTGAATACCCATGAGTTTGATGGAATTTTTTCATTCATATCTAGAATATGTAAAATATTCATCATTAAAAAATCACATCTTCCATATTTATAAATGGATTTGAAACTTTCTTTTAGAATGTAAATAATTCTTGAAAAAATATATTCTAAAAATATTCACTTGATATCCAATATTTAAATCTTTAATATTATCATCTTCTTCATTTATTCAAGATTTCAAAAATTTTGCATCCCTTTTTTCTACATATACATTCTCACATACAAAATTAATTACATGTAAAGATGGAAATCATGGTGCAATATTCACATTAAAATATCAAACCCATTTATAGATTGAATCATGTTTCATCACATATATTTCTAAAATTAATCCAATGAATAAAAATATATAATCATTAAATTTAATCTTAAATAAATTTTAATAGAACCTATTTACTCTTACACAACCTTAAAATTGTCTTACATATTTTTTAAAACCATTGGTCACTCTTATATATACTTGAAATTAATCTTATGTAATCTTTGAAACATATGAATTAATTTTCCATATCACCAGCCTAATATTTTATAAGAAAATAAAAAAAAACATAAATATCATTATTCATATTACTCTTAAAAACTATTATAATTACTCTTACATATCACAATCTATACTCAAAGTTATTATTATATATTCTTTTACTTTTCCAAATTCTATTACAAGATCTTACATATCTAGGAGTTAATATCACATATTTAAAATTTTAATTTTTTTATAACACTAGGATATTATGTACCAAGAATGAAACCAAAGTTATTATTATATATTGACTATAGGTATCTTATAATATATTAAAACTTATTAAAAAGAATCTAAATCTAATAAATCTGATCCAAAACTACCAAAAGTTATTTTAGGAATTAATTTGACTTCTCTAATAATCTTCATCATAATTCCCCAACGAAATTTAAACATTGAAAGACTTAATTTGGGTACTTCAATGTAGCATCTAATTAATTAAATAATTATCAGTATAATCCTTATCAAAATTATTCAATTTTGAGTTCCTTAATAAATCTGAAAATACATTGTTAATTTTTTTAAAAGTTTTTTATTTTTTGAAAACAAACATTTGATAATGATTTATTTGTAAAATATGTGATAAATAATGTTTTTAATGTTTTTAATAAACTATTTTAAGATATTTTGGTGAGAAAGTTTCTTTATGAAGTTAATAGAGGAAGTTTGAAGTTTTTTATGAAAAATTCTATCAAAAGTCAGATGATGCTATGCTATTTGTTCAAAGATTCCGACATCATGAAAAATATAATGATACAAAGTGAAATTCATTGTAGAGAAGAAAAGTGAAACTAATGTTTATTTATTTGAACAAACATTAACTGACATAAAAAATATAGATCACCAGATAAACCTTTCCACATAAAGAGTTTTAATAATGTTTGAGGTTACATGTTACTATGTTTGTACAGAGCAAGAAAAGCATAATTCTTCATTAAATTTTTTTTTATAATAATGTTTGTAAATTTCCATCAGAAAAATTATATAATGAACTGTCCTGGTATTCCATCCTACCAGACACCCTTCCCGATTCACCACAATGCTTTAAGGGCATTCTCGATCCCCATAGGCTGGCGACTAGCACCTCGGCCTCACAAAAAATCTTTTGGGAACAATTTCTTTCAACATATAGTTTGAGGACAATAAAAATTATAAAATCAATAAAATAAAATAAATAAATAAGCAGGAAAGCAAGTGATATAGAAACATGCGAACTAAAAGAAATAGATACAATCAAGAAAGAAGGGAAAAACCAAACAAATTTATCAGTGACCCATAACATCTCCACCAAACTCCCACATGCCATCCTTGAGGAAGAAAATGAATTCAATTAAGAAATTAGAAATATATTGGTGGAATTAAGAGCCCTATAATTCACCACAACCCGCAAAAACTATAAAATAGGTTTCTTAAGGCTAAAAACCAATGTTAATTTGAAAATAAATCTAGAAAATATGCTTTACATACATAATCATCTTTAGGAACAACAAATGAATTCCATAAAAAACTTTGAGAACACTATTCTTTTCCTTATATAAACCAAACACAGACTTTTGAAAACACATCCAGGTGCCTAAGCCCTATCATAAACCAAACACACCATTATAATTTCTAAAAACTATCGAATTTATTTATTTAATGAAAATAAACACTTTAAAACATTTTCCAATAGGGGTCATATAAATACCCAGGGACACTTAGGAAAAAAATTCCCAAGTATCCAACAAGGCATGGGAAAGGTAGACATAATAATAAACATATAATCAATGAAAAAACAAGCATAACATATCAAAATACATCATGTAAAACCTGGAAATACCAAACCATGTCATGAAAAAATGCAAGCCCAACCAAACAGCAAACATCCCAATGGATCTGGACTGCCATGTCCGGTCATCCCAACATCTAGGTTACAAGTTGATAAATATAGAGAATGTTTTAATTTAAATAAAAGATAAATAATAATAACCAAGGTTCCATTATCTAATAATATTCTCACTAATAAATTTATTCATTATTTCAATTTCACCACCTTTATAATTTTCACCACTTAATTCATTTTCATCACATGTTCCAGGGGTTAGGCATTTACATTATTTACACAGTGGCCAATGCTGATCAATTACTAGGAAAATGAGAACCAATCTAGTTCCCTATCACATTAGGGATAATCATTTCACAATAATTATATCTCACTTACCTTAGAGAATTAGTCGAGGTATTCTATCACACTTACATTGGAGTATTAGTCGAGGTAGTTTCATATAATGCATCCATTAGGGGAATAGAGACTCAGTCAGACTCCCTAACCCATGCATTATAGGGGGTGAATTAGTGCCTCATTCTTGCCTGACTTGTGGGAGGAGCCTCACTTCTTTATCCCAAACCATTAAGCCATGTTCACATTCTTCTTTAACTATTTACCACATATACCATTTGACAACCATAGTCCAATAATAACATAACCTTCACAATTCATAATTCACCAATATATAAATCATTCTCCTAACATAACCCATGAACATGTTAAAATTTCAAAATACTTTATCATTAACGCGTTAAATTTACACTAAACACTCCCCCATTACAAGATATAAATTAGGCACAATTAATATAAATTTCATTTACAAACAATGTGGACCAACTAAACCCAATTCTCACAATTTCATTTCATAAACCCATAATAACATGTTAATTATTAAAATCCTAGGTTTAACCCCATAAGTGAAACCAATTTCATATTTAACACCCCAAACCCAAGTTCATGAACAAAGAATGCCCCAGGGGTACCCTCAATCCCAACCATGACATCCTCTTCACATTCCATGAGGATCATGAGGGTTTCAATTATCATTTAAAAAATCAATCTATCATTTCTCCCCAGGGAAATCAAAAGCACAAAAAGAAGATACAAATAGCATAACCATTTATCACATCACATGAATTAATCACACGAACAACATAATCATCATCTACAAACAAGAGAATTACACAAAGGTAAATCACCACCACATCACAAGTGCCAACTGGGCCATCAAACATATCATAAAATTTTAAAAATAACTTACAAAAACAATACTAAATTCAATAAAAATTAAAAAAGTGAAGTATCAATGCTTCCATGAACACCCAAATATGTGAAGGGAAACACCATTTTCACTTTATAAAACCAAAAACCCTTTTCAAAAAAATTACACCCATAAAACACAAAAAGGGATCCCCTATAAAAATAAAATTTTCCTAAATCCTAAAGATAAAATAAATTTCACAATTAAAACCCTCTTTGGAATTTTTACCAAACAAAAAGCATGCATAAAACCGGATTTCAAAACCATTATCCACCACAAAATGCAATTCACCGACCCTTTCCAAAGGAAAAGCTCAAGAATTTAAAGAATATCAAGGCCACCCCACACAAAAGATTCATTCTATGAATATAAAAACATGCACAAAGTCACTTCTTCCATCACACATTCCATAAAAAACAAAATAAAACATTTTTAGAGGTTCAACAAAATCATTCATTTCATAAAGAATTTCAATATACCCTATGAAATACCAAAGCAATACACAATCACTATTCATTTCCATCAATCCACCTTTAAAGAATCAAACTAATAATTTACACAAAGAGTAAAACCACCCACATATTTCAAATAACCATTTTAAATGAAACTAAAAATCCCTTTTTATGTCATTTGAGGTCAACACATAAATATAAGACTAATTTCCCCTTAAAAACATACTTTAAATTAATGATAAAAAACCGATTTAAAACCCATTTAAAAACCATCATCCACTTCTAAAAACCATTTGAAAATGATCGAATGTCATTTCATAAAATATTTTCATAATTAAACATTCCATTTCAAACCATGAACATGGATTGAACATGAAAAACTAAATATTCCAAGTACAAAACACATTGAAATTATTTCAACACATCTCAAGGATATTCATATATCTATGTTGACATAAAAAAGGGATTTAAAAATTCACAAGCATGTTTGAGTTCTAAAATGGGAAAAAGTTCATACTAAGTTCTACCTCAAAGCGAAGAGGATCAATCCATGAAACTTCAACAATTGATGCTTTCATCTGAGTCCGCTTGAAGAGGCTCTGTCCCTTACCCCCATACATGATCCTTCACATATACATAATCAAACCTAACACTTATGTACATATTTCCATGGAAATGAATATGTATAAGGGGATACTTATGTATAGATTATATGAATATACCCATTTCCACTTACACATGTACACATTTTAATATAATACATAAGTTCACATAGCCTCATATATATATAAATATATTCACTACCATGGGTGCATATATATATATATAAAGAAGGTGTAATGACCCAAACTTTAATTAACTAAAATTCCTCTTGATCTAATTATAGTTATATAAAATCTGAACTTCATTAGTTTTATGTTTCTGGATTTTAAACTACTATTAAGAATTGCGACTGTTGCTAATATAGCTACTGAACAATGATCACATGATTAGTATAAATATTAGCCTTTAAAAAATCAAATTTACTTAGAAACTGGAAATGATGGCCTTATCTACTAGACTTTCCCCGTATGAATCCCATTTTTCAGAGCTCTGAAAGGAGGTGGTGTCATTGGGATTATCTCTTTACCAATCCCAAGCCAATCTTGAACATGTTAAGCTTGAGAAGAACTAACTACGGGAGAAGTGAATCTTAATAGAGAGTACCACCCGAGCGATGTTATCTGAGCCCCCCCAACAGTCTGTCACCATCACACACCATACCCTTCAGTCTTATGCGGGTGTTATAAGGGGTTATGTAACAAGAACCTAGCACTATGACTATGTATATTATTTTTGTATAAAGAATGTTCATTCATTTTATTATTGTTACTTTGTAAAAAGTTTTTAATGAACAAATATTATTTTTAGTTAATATTCAACTATGAAGTCAATTTTGATGATTGAATGTATTTTTGAATTAAATAATATTTTAATAAAATATTATTAATAAATTACCTTTTTTAAATACAAATGATCATACACTTTTTATGAATACAATTGTAATTTTTATTATGATTTGAAAGATATTTTTTTCATAACCCATGAATTTTAGATAAATGATGGTTTTTATTTTAAAAGTAAAAATTCTAAAATCAATAAAATTATTTAGATAAAATGATTATTATTTTTGGAATCATGATGTCAAATTTATCCAATGGTGATTTTTTTATAATTTTCTGAGACAGTCAAATTTTTTGGAAAAAATTAAATACTGTTTGAATATATAATGTGTTTTATGACATCATAATGAACCAATAGTTATTTAATAAAATGAAATAAATAATAGTTTCGGCCAATATACGTTTCACCATTAAAATAATGTAATTTTAGATTTATTTTATTTATTTTACAAAGCTTTAGTGGACCCTCCAAGACATGTAAAATTCTTGGCCTTTTTAAAATGTTTTTTCTTAAGAGTGTGCCCCACATCCATTTAAGAAACCCTATTATTTTAAGATGTTCGGCCATTGTAATCATACAATATTGTTTTCCACTCCCATTTGGGTCAAACCATGGGCAAAAACCATGAGCGGGTTTGTGGTTTTTATTAGTTTAATGTGTGGTTTCCCAAACCTAAATAATAAAGAATTCCCTCCCATTTCCTATATAAACCCACCCATGATCCCACTTCCTCTTCACTCAATGAATTTGGAGTTTGTCCAAACTCTTCCCTCCTATCTCTAGAATCCTCCCAAGGTTCCCCAAGCTCCCAATAATCCTCTCTCAAGCCTCTCCCTAGCCTTTGGATGCACACTTCCAAGTAGGGGATTTCTTTTTTTTTTTCTCATTTTTGTCCATTTTTTAAGTTGTTATGACCTTTTTTTCAATTACAAGTGTTGAGGTATGATTTTTCTCCTCACCCATACTGTGATATTTATGTTTGGATGATGGGAGAACCATTTCACTGTCATTAATGCCTTCCATGTACACCTGTTACCATGCCGGAATTCCGTGAGGGATTTCTCTCTCTTCATTTACATCCAAGTAATTGTTTTGTATTATGCATCTAAATTCAGTTATATTTGTTGAGAAATATATATATATTACCCCCTAACATTCCATTTCATTTAAATATGATTATACAACCTTTTTTCTCTCATGAAATTTTTTTATGAGTTCTTATTTCACTCCGTTATGCTGCCAAAATTGCACAATGATTTTCCAAGCCAAGGTCAATGTGTAGTGAATACCATGCTCATTTTTCTATCAAGAGTATTCCCATTTATTAACATTTACTTATTGATTATAAATATTCATGTTCTTATTCCACATCAATTTATCGTGGAATAAATGATGATGATTCCATGTTTTATGATCCATGTGGCACACTTATGCATGAAATGAAATTTTTAAGAAGGGTGTCCCCCGATAGCGCTTCAATGGTTTGGGTAATGTATAGTATCATGATACATCATGTTCAATGAGTATTGAATCATGAAAATTCAAGTACAATGAGGGTTTACTTGTGTTTCATGTGAAATTGGGGTTTTCTCATGCTCTATGTGCAATGATCCTTGGCTCATGGTAATTCCATGTTAAGTGTTGTTTCCATATTTCAATGTTATGATTATCATGATTTATCATGAATTTATGTATATGTTTCTCTTGTGCTCCATTGATATGCCTATTTCCTAACAAGTATTGTAATATTCATTTTATTCCTTGTTTACTCCCTTAATAGGATTTATAGCTGACCCTTTTCTTATGCATGTCTTTAGGATATCCCATGCAATGCTATGTATGAGGGAATGTAGTGGTCATGTAAATGATGTTTTCAATAAGATGTTGCATTCTATGTTTTAAGTTGTTATGTAATGTTATTAATCCCCAAATACAGTAGACCTCTCAATATTCTATGTTGTATCAAGTGAAGTTTTTATGTAATAAATCATGTTTAAGTATGAAATAAAGAGCATGGTTGTCATAGTTGGTATCAGAGGATAGGTTTAGTTATTTTTTTAGATTAGGATTGGAAACCTGTTGTTAATATTTAAGGATAATATTATGTATAATAAAAACAAACCTATGTTTTGGTGAGTATTGGGTAAGTGGTTTATCAAGAAATACATTCCTATCGGGATACGAGCAGGTCGAGGCAGCTCGGGCACAGATGTTCCTAGGGGTGAAAATCCCGACAGGGAGTGTCTGGCTTGACCTGAGGTATCCTGGTACATGACAACGGGCCATGCTACACTATTGGTTATGACACTCCTGGGGGATGTTCATTGGAAAATTTATTAGCATATTACGAAACATTATTAAGGGAATAAAAAAAATTCCCCTAAGAATATATGTTAGAAAGTAGATAATGGATAACATGGATTAAAGCCTATAGATACATATGTTATGGAAATAAAAGATTTTTATAAGTCATCAGTTTTGTACATGGATTACCCTTTATGTGTTACGCCTAACTTCCCTTTTATTCCATCCAATGGCCGGTAATAGGAGGACTCAGGCTAACAACCGATGTGATGACCAATGTGATGAAATTTCTAATGAGATGCCCAATATAATGGGAGAAGGAATAGAAAACTTTGTCATGATACCCTCTCAGTTAAATCAAGAATTGAATAGAAAAATGGGTCAAGGGGAACATTCCACCCCCCCCCCCCCAATAATGAACAAGTCACTATCGATAGATTAATGAGACGCAGGCCTTTTACTTTTAATGGATCATTTAATCCTTTAATCGCCGAACAATGGATAAACTCCATTGAAAAGATCTTCTCCATCTGTAAATATTCCAAAAAAGAGAAGGTTATTATGGATGATTATTGTATGGAGGGTGAAGTCGATCAATGGTGGACATTGATAAAAAATACAAGGCCTGAGGAGGAGATCGAGGTGTTGTAATGGAAGGATTTCTAGAAGATGTTTTTTGATAAATATTTTCCGCGCACCCTCTGGCATAAGATAGAACGGGACTTCCTTGCCCTCAAGGGAAAAAAATGACGAATCTGTCTGAGAATACAAGGAAAACATCACAAGGCTTCCACAATATGCTTCTGACTTTGTCATTACCCCTGAATGCAAAGTTAAACAGTTCCTTGGTGGGATGAATCCTAGCCTGCAGAAAGCCCGGGCGATCCGCGACTTCGACAGCTATGATGAAATTTTCTGATGTACCCTCAAGGTTGAAATAGTGGTCGGATAACATCAAAGGTATCATATGGATAAGAAGACAAAAGTTGACTTCAATTCTGGAAGTTTGATGGATAAATCCAATGGTGCTAATAAAATCCAGCACCCTAGTTGCCAAAGGTACAGAAAGAAGCACCCCCAGAAATTGCCTAAAGGGGACGAGGAATTGCTTTAGGTGAGGAAGAGAAGGGCACCTAGCAATTAACTACCAACAAGAAAAACCCGCATCTACGACATAGGAGAGGAATGATTATTTTGAATATCAATACATTGTTAATTGTTTCAACTACCAAAAACTATGGCTTATTGAAAATCAATGCCCCAAGCCAAGGGTTTTCACAGGCAACCAAAAACCTCCATGGTAGCAAGGGCGAGCTTTTTCCATCACTACTACCAAAGTGAACCCTGAAAATGAAGTGGTGACAGGTACGCTAGTTATTAATTCAAGAATAGATAACATACTATTTGATTCATGTTCTACGCATTCTTTTATATCGCAAAAGTTTAGTAGAACAATCCCACCACCACCACACATCATGGAAGTAAAGATGTCAGTGAGTACAACAAATGGGGAAATAATTATATCTCATGAATATAACTCCTCCCCTATCTTAATCAGTGGATTTAACTTCTCGTTGAACCTCTTAATACTTCATATGGTGGAATTTGATTCAATTATTGTAATGGATTGGCTTTCCTTATATAGAGGCAAAAAAATTTCCATGAGAGGGAAATCACTCTCCATGTGGAGAATCGACCCCCGATTCTATACAGGTTAAAGGAGGAATATGAATCTTCTTTAGATCCATCATCTCAAGCATGGATATTACTACGCTTTGAGAATGCGTATCTAGCTCAGATGATTGAGTATAAGGAGGAAACTATCCCTGAATTTATGCCTATTGTGAGGGAATTTGCTGAAGTGTGTCATGAGGAATTTCCTGGTCTTCCACTTAGAAGAGATGTTGAATTCTCGATTGATCTTATACCTTGGGTGATTCCAATATCCACGAATTCATATAGAATGGATATTGTGGAGCATTAGGAGCTGAAAAAACTACTACATGAGAATCTGGATGAAGGGTTTATATGCCCACGTGATTCACCATTAGGTGCACTAGTCCTCTTCGTCAAGAAGAAGGATGGGTCAATGTGCCTTTGCATCGATTATCGTGAGCCTAACAAAATCACGACAAAGAACATGTATCCTCTACCATAAATTGATGAATTGTTCAATTAGCTGTGTGGAGAACAATACATCCCCATGGAAGATTTGTGGTCCGGATATCATCATGTAAGGGTGAAGAAGGAAGATATCCCTAAGACTGCTTTTGTACAAGATATGGGCACTATGAATTCATAGTAATGCCTTTCGGAATCCCTAATAAAATAAAAATCTTTGAGGACTGGATGAATTAAGTCTTTATAAATTACCTTGAAAAATTTGTGGTAGTCTTTATAGATGATAACCTAATATAATCCAAAACCAAGGAGGATCATGAAGAGTATCTATGAACTATACTAGAGACCTTGCGAAAGGAGAAGATTTATTCCAAGTACAACAATTGTGAGTTCTAGTTGAAGGAGGTATCATTATTGGGCCATATCATAACAACCCATGGGATATCTATGGATCCCTCCAAGGAATCTGAAATAGAGGGATGGTTGAGGCCAACATTGGTAATGAATATTCGTAGCTTCTTGGGGATAGCTGGATATTATCAATGATTTGTGAGAAATTTCTCACAATTTTACAACCTCCTTACCAAGATAACTCAAAAGGGAGTAAATTTTTCTTGGAGTGATGAATGAGAAGAAAGCTTCACAGATTTGAAAAAGAGGCTTATAACTGTGCCCATGCTCACATTTCCCAGAAGTGGAGAACTTTTTGTGGTATTTAGTGATTCTTCAAAGTTGGGCATGGGATGTGTGTTGATGAAAAATGACAAAGTCATTACATATGCTTCAAGTCAATTCAAATTTAATGTGAAGAATTATCAGACACATGATATGGAGTTGGTTGTGGTGATCTTTACATTAAATATTTAGTGGCATTATCTCTTTGGAGAGAAGTGTGAGATATATACAGACCACAAAATCCTCAAGTATATATTCACACAGAAAGAGTTGATCATGCACCGATGAAGATGGTTAGAGCTGATCAAAGAATATGACTACTCAATACATTACCACCCTAGTAAAGCGAACATGTTGGAAGATGATCTATGTAGGAAGGACCCCGAGATTCTATCATTGATGTGAATTGAAAAGGATCCAATCATCATGGATTTAATGAATATGGACATGGGAATCATAAATAAGGGAAAATAATCAATAATTACACAAATGGTTGATCAACCATATCTTTTGGAAAAGTTTAAGGATGCTAAAAATGATGATGTGGGAATTCAAAAGAAAGTGGAAGTAATCAGAAAAGGGAAATCCTTGAAGTTCAATGTTAATGAAGAAGGAATTGTGAGATTTGGGAAAAGACTATGTGTTCCATCATGTCCCGGGCTGAAGAAGGAACTTTTAGATGATGCACATAGTTCGAATTTCTCTATTCACCCATGAAACACAAAGATGTATGAAGATATCCAAGAGAATTATTGGTGGGATAATATGAAGAAGGAGATTGCTGAGTACACATAAAAGTTCCTGGAGTATAAACATGTGAAGGCAGAGATGTAGAAGTCTAAGGGGATGATGCAACCATTTCTCCTACCATCATGGAAATGGGAGAACATCACCATGGACTTTGTCACCAGACTTCCAAATACATCCAAAGGAAACAATGCAATCTGGGTTGTTGTGGATCATCTTACAAAGTTTGCACAATTCATTACAATTTGGGAGGATTTCTCATTGGATCAACTGGAACAAATATATAGCAAGTAAGTGGTAAGGCTACATGGAGTACCACTATCTATCGTATCCAATAGAGATCCAAGATTCACCTCTATGTTTTAGAAGAGTATTCAAAATGCTCTGGATACTAAACTGAACTTCAGTACGGCCTATCATCATCAAATTTATGGCCAATATTAGCGAACTATTCAAACACTAGAGGATATGTTAAGATTATATTCTATGGAATTCAAAGGGGGATGGGACCAACATCTTCCACTGGTTGAATTCTCCTACAATAACAGTTTCCTCTCGATCATTAGAATGGCACCTTATGAAGCCATGTATGGGTAGAGGTATAGAAAACCAACATGTTGGGATGAAGTCTATGAGCGTAAGTTGTTAGGACCAGAAATGGTCAAAGAAATGGTAGGGAAGGAGAAAACCATTCAACATTATATCAAGGAACCCCAGAGTTGAGAGAAGAGTTATGAAGATAACCGTTGATGAGACATTGTGTTTAAAGTTGGATAAATGGAATTTCTATGCATATCTCCATGGAATAAGTTCATGGGGATTCGAATGAAAGTAAAGTTAAGTCCTAGGTACATCAGCCCCTTCAGGATTCTTGCTCGTGTCTGGGTTGGGGCCTATTTACTTGAACTTCCACCTACCATGGCCGATGTACATGATGTATTTCATGTATCCCTCTTAAGAGATTACATACTATACCCTTCACATGTACTCTCTTTAGAGGTAGAACAGTTAGAGGATGATCTTTCTTATGAGGAGAAACCAGTTAAGATCTTAGATCGTAGAGAAAAAGTTCTGTAAAATAATATAATGCCCCTCATCAAGGTGTTGTGGTGAAACCACATGTTTGAAGAAGAAATGTGGGAATCATAGGAAGTTATGATGCAAATTTACCCACATCTGTTTTAGTGTGGGAAAAGTAAATTTCGAGGGTGAAATTTCTTAAGGGGGTAGATTATAACAACCCAAACATTAATTAATGAAAATATCTCTTAATCTAATTATGGTTATATAAAATGTGAACTTCTTTGACATTATGTTTTTGGATTTTAAAATACTATTAATAATTTTGACCATTGATAATATAGTTGTTGAACAGTGATCACATGATTAGTATAAATATAGGGCTTTAACAAATCAAATTTAATCAGACCAAGGAAGCGATGGCCTCATTTAGTATATTTTCCCTATACGAAGCCCATTTTTCAGATCTTGGAAAGGAGGTTGTGCCATGAGGCTTAACACTTTACCAAGTCCAAGCTGATCTTGAAACGTTAAACTTGAGTGGAACCGACTATGAGAGAGGTGGAAGTTAATAGAGATTACCACATGAGCTATGTTATACGAGCCACCCCAAGAGTCTTTCAGCATCACACACGTTACCCTTTAGTCGTATATAGGTGTAATAAGAGGTTATTTAATAATACCCAAGAATTATGACTATGTACATTATTTTTTTTATAAAGAACGTGCATTCATTTTATTATTGTTACATTGTAAATAGTTTTTAAAGCACAAATAGTATTTTTAGTTAACATTCAACTAAGAAGCCTATTTTTATGAATTAATGTATTTTTGAATTAAATAAAAATTTAATAAAATATTATTAATAAATTAATTTTTATTTAATATAAATGATCGTACAATTTTTATGAATGTAATTGTAATATTTATTAAGGTTTGAAAGCTTTTTTTTTCAAAACCCATAAGTTTTTGATAAATGTCAGTTTTTATTTTAAAAGTAAAAATTCACTTATTTAGATATTTTTTAGATAAAATGAATATTATATTTGGAATTAGAAAGTCGAAATTATCCAAATGTGAATTTTTCATAATTTTCTTAGATAATCAATTATTTTGGAAAAAATTAAATACTTTATAAATATATTATATGTTTTCTGACATCATAAAGACCGAATAGCGATGTAATAATAAAATATAAACATTAATTTAGGCCAATATATTTTTTACCATTAAAATAATGTGATTTTAGATTTGTTTGATTTATTTTACAATGCTTTAGTGGACCCTCCAAGACTTATAAAACATTTTGTCTTTTTAAATTTTTTTTTCTTGAGAGTGTGACTCACCCAACAAAAGAAACCCTATTATTTTTAGAAGTTCGACCATTGGACTTAGAAAATATTGTTTTACCCTCCCATTTGGAGAAATCCTGGGCAAAAACCATGGGCTAGATTATGATTTTGATTAGTTTAATGTGTGGTATCCCAAACCAAAATAATAAAGAATTCTCTCTACTTTCATATATAAACGCACCCATGCTCCCACTTCCCCTTCACTCAATGCCTTTGGAGTTAGTCCAACCTATGACCTCCTCTCTCTAGAATCCTCCCATGGAACCCTAAGCTCCCATGAATCCTCTCCCAAGCCTTTGGAAGCACACTTCTATGTAAGGGATTTCTTCTTTTCTCATTTTTGTCCATTTTCATTAAGTTGTTATGCCTTTTTTAAATTAAAAATATTGGGGTATGATTATGAACCTCCCCCATACTGCATTATTTATGTTTGGATGATGGGAGACCCCTTTATATCTCATTAATTCCTTCCATGTACACCTGTTACTGTGCCAAAATTCCTAAAGGGATTTGTCTCTTTTCATTTACATCCAAGTAATTCTTTTATATTATGCATATAAATTCCATTATGTTTTTTGGGAGATGTATCTATATGACCACCTTACTATACATTTAATGTAAATATGATTAGACACCCATTTCCCTCTCATCAACCATTTTTTATGAGTTCTTATTTCATGCTGTTATGTTTCCAAAATTGCACTTTGATTTTCTATGACAAGGTCATTGTGTAGTGAATACCATTATCATTTATCTATCAAGGGTATTCACCTTTATTGACACTTAGTTATTGATTATAGAGCTTTATGTATTGTATTCCACAACCCTTTATCTTGGAATAAATGATGATGATTTATTCCATGTTGTATGGTCCATGTGGCACACTTATGCATGAATTGAAATGTTTAAGAAGGGTGTGCCCTGATAGCGCTCAAATGCATTGGGTAAAGTATAGTATCATGATAAAAAATTTGCAATGAGTCTTCAATAATTACAATTAAAGAGAAATAAGGGTTTACTCATGTTTTATGTGTAATGGGGGTTTACCCATGCTCTAGGTGCCATGATCCGTAGATCATACTAATTCCATGTTAAGTGTTGTTGCCACATTTCCGTGTTATGATTATCATGCTTTATCATGCCTTTATGTTCATGTTTTCTTGTACTCCTTTGATATGCATATTTCCTAAAATTTATTTTAATATTCATATTATTCCATTTTTATACCCTTACTGGGCTTTATAGCTCACCCTTTTCTTATGTGTGTCCTAAGGTTATCCCATGAAACGCTAAGTAGGAGGGAATATAGTGGTCATGTAAAGGAAGTTTTCAATAAGATATTGCATTATATGTTTTAATTTGTTAGGTAATGTTCCAAATCACCAAAGACACTAGACCTATTGTTATTCTATGTTGTATCAAGTGAAGGTTTTATGTAATAAATCTTGTTTATGTTTGAAATAAAGAGCAGGTTTGTTATAGAGGACACACACATATATACTTTTACCAATGCATACGCGGTAAGTTAAATTTGACTCTTAAGGATTAAAACTATCATGTAAAGGACAAAACACTTAATAAAAAACACACGAGACTCTGAAACTATAAAAATCCCCAATTATAAATAGATAAACAATATGGAAAGGAGGAAAACCTACCTCACATCGACATTGGGAGACCCAAAATGAACCAAACCACATCACCTTCAGCGAAAGATGTCAGAATATGAACAAGGATGACCTGAGAGAGAAATCACACACTATAAAACCAAAGAAGGATAAGAACTAGGTGAAACAACCTTAGGGTTCTGCTGATACCAATAGAGTGATGGGGAGAGGGGAAATCAACAAAAATAGGGATAAGGGAGGGTGATAAGGGATTACCTTAATTAAATGACCATGAAACTAAAAGAATTACTGTGGTATCACTAGAAGAAGAGATGGAAGAGAGGGATAGAGGCACACGACTAGAGAAAAAGGGGGAGTGAAGCCTCGCGCAATGTATAAGGAGGATATGAGAAAAAAGAGGAAATCAAATAAGGAGGAAAAAAGAAAATAAAAAACTAAACATTAAATTATTAGGATAATCACATGGTTTTCACATGGTTCACTCGAAAAAGATTACACACAAAGGAAATGATGAAAATACTCAGAATGATTGCTCTAATCAACTAATTAGAATCCATGTATCAAAGTACTACATGAATGAAACCCTCAAGAAAGAAATATTATCCATAAAGGGAACCTCAAACATGGTCTCCCGACCATTTAGAGTTCCTCTAAAATTGTGGTACTAAGAAGAGCTACCTAATACGTATCCTCAAAATAACTAAACATCCATGAGAGAACCATTCTTAAGAATATACACTTCCACTCCCAAGGAAGAAAGAACCACAAAAGGACCCTCAAAATACAACAAGGGATCTCACCTAGGGTCACAAAACATGCAGTTAACATAGGGTCTAAAAACAAATCACCCCACCAGGATCATCCAAAAAGTTAATAGTTAAATACCAACTCATATACCAAAATCATCTAGTATATCAAACACCTTAGTTACCCGATTTTTTACCCAAGGTCTATCTATTGTCCAAACCAATGAGCACCTCAAAAACTCAACAATAAAATGGGCGCAACATCCACAATATGTAAACAACAAAATCCAATACTCCAAAACTGAGATCACATCCACTAAAAGAAAGGATTGTGAAGGTAACTAAACTCATCAAACTAAACTAAAAATGATAAAAAATAACTCAAAATATCACAAGGATGGTTTCACATTCACTAATCCACTCAGATTAATGGTATGAGCTCGATTCGAAGAAACTCTTTCGATCATTTTGGCGGACATAAAAATGACACTAGACATGGACCTTGGTAGTCGATGACTCTTAACAAAAACCAAATTATTCTTTGTAAATCACGGAATCAAAAAAAACATCAAGCCATAAAAAGGTGAACAATAACCCTCAAATGAGGAAAGGAAAATTTTTCCAAAGGAACATTTCCTTTGAAAACATCAACTTCAAGAATTTATTAAAAAAACAACATCCACTAAGGTATTTAAAAAAACCAACCCATCCCACTTTGAAACCAAAAAACTTTTTTAGAACCCACATATTTCACAAATTAGGAAACCAACATGAAATCCCACTCAAAATTCCATTTAATTTTTAAATCCAATCACCCAAGAATGACCATTCAAATTCCCTTTCCTTTTAAAAATGCCATTTCACAAGGGGGAAACAATTTTAATAAATCATTTTATAATACCAAGGATATTCACTCTTTGTTATTTTCCTCAAAACCAGGTCTAAAAATAAATTATTTTATTAACAATTATATTTATCTATCAATGAAGGTTTTCAATACGATGAACACAGAAGTACTATAAAAAACCACATAATAATCAAAAAATACACATCCCAAAACACACGTCAATCCACCTCTAATGTGTGAAAACCACAAATGGAGAAATCTAGAATCCCAAGGATTCCAAAACAAGACAATCAGAGAAGGAATAATTTTATACATGAATCATCCACACGATTGGAGGACCTTGAGCCAACCCTCCAACACAATCCATATAAGAGTAAGACATGAAAAAAGGCCACCATATGGTTTCTCATACCGCATATTCCAACAATGCAGCTCAAGTGCTCCTTGTTTTTTCACATAAAGACCAAGGGAGATCCCCAATATAACTCACATGCTCAAAGGGGATCAAAAAATAAATCACATCAGAGAAATAAAAACAACCCAAAACAAACTTGAATCCATGATTAGATACCCAACTTTCTCTAGTAGCTTAAGGCTTGAGATAAGAAAGAGCAAGCTAGAATCTCCCTTCCCCAATATCTCAAGCTCTAATAACATTAGTCTCCCTTTTACCGACACATAACAAAATAAAATAGGCTATAAAATACCTAGGTCCCATTAGAAAAATTTGGCTCTGAAACATCATTGTAACAAACTGGCCAGGGATTTCATCCTACCTGACACCTAACCTAATTCTCCATAATTCTTGAAGGGCATTCCCAATCAACATGGGATGGTGAACCGAACATGAGCATAAAATGAAAATTTTGGGGAATGATTTCACAAAAAATATAGTTTAGTGATAGAAAAATTTATAATCACAATTACCAAAATAAATAAATATGCAGGAAAATAGGGGATATAGAAACAAACATACAATAAGAAACAACCCCAAGAAATAAAGAAGGAAAAAACTAACCATCTCAAGACAAGAACCAAAACATCTCTACCCAACTATCCCCCACACAACCATGAGTAATAAAATGAATCCAATTTATAGCTTGGAAATATATAGGCATGATCTAAAATCCTAGTAGGCCACCACAACCCACTAAAACAATGTAATAGGTTTTTTAAGGCTAAACATACATGATAGTTTGAAAATAAACCTAAAAAATAGGATTTACAGATATAACCCTAATAGAAAAAACAATTTAAATCCATAAATAAATTCCAAATCATTTTCCATTGATTTCTATAAACCATACACATGAATTTGGAAACACAACCACATGCCTAATCCATTTTATAACCCTCACACACCATTATAATTTCTAAAAAACAACCCACTTGCTTTATTTAATGACAATAATAACTTTAAAACATTTTCCCAAAAGGGTCAAATAAACTCCCATGGCCACTTAAGCATAACATGCAAAAGTATCAAAAATGGTATGTGAAAGGTGGAAAAAATCATCAACATATACTCAATGAGCATAATAGGCTTATCATATCACAATACATCATGTGAAACCTAGAACTGCCAAAATACATTAAGAAAAATGCAATCCAATCCAAGAAGAAAACATCCCAAGGGATCCATAATTCCATGTCCAGTCATCTAAACCTATAGGTCACATGTCAGAAAACACAGAGCCTATATTAATGGAATGACATGGTAATTAAGAATAACTGAGGTTCCATTAACTAAAAATATTCTCTTTAATTATTTTATTCATTATTTACATTTCATCACTTATACAATCTTAACCACTTAATTCATTTTCGTTACATATTCAATGGGTTAAGCGGTTACTTCATTTACATAATGGATAAAGATGATCAATTACTATAAAAAATGGACTATGTCTATTTCCCTATCTCACTCGGGATAAAAATTTCACCACAATTACATCTCACATACCTTAGAGGATCAGCCCGAGTAGTTTGTCACACTTATAATAGATAATTAGTTGAGGTAATCTAATCCAATGCATCTATTATGGGTATATATCCTTAGTCTAAATCCCTATCCTATACATTATAGTGGTGGGGTTTATAGCCTCATCCTAACCTAACCCGTGAGAGGAGCCTCAGTCCTTTATCCCACACCACCAAGCCACGTTCACATGCTTCTTTAACAATTTACCACATATACCATTTAACTACCATAGTCAAACAATAACATAACATTCATAATTCATAATTCACTAATAAATAAATTTTTCTCATTACATAACCCATAAACACATTACTATTTGAAAATTCTTCCCCATTAACCCATAAACATTATAAAAAACACTCCCTCATCCCATGACATCAATTTGGTAAAATTAACATAAATTTAATTTACAAACCATGTTAAAAAACTAAGCCCAATTATCAAAGTTTCATTTCATAAACCCATGATATCATGTTAAATATAACAATCCCCAGTTTAACCCCTTAAGCACCACCAATTTAATATTTAACAATCCAACCCCTAGTTCAAGAACTAGACACACCCCAATGGTAGCTTCAATCCCATCCTTGATATCCTCTTTGCATCCCACAAGGATCATGATGGTTTCAATTGTCATTTAATAAACCAATCTATCATTTATCACTAAGGGAACCTAAAATCACAATAATAAGAGACCAATTGAACCAACATTTATCACGTCACAAGCATTAATCACTTGAACAACTTAATAATCATATACAAAAAAGATGGTTCAAAATGGGGAAATAAACATCACATCACCAGTTCCATCTGAGACTTCACTCATATCATAAAAATTTAAAAATACCTTTCTAAAAAAATAATTAATTCAACTACAATTCCAAATGGAAGAAACAACGCTTCTAATCACACCCACACATGTTAATAGAAACTCCATTTTTATATTATAAAAATAGAAACCCTTTTTTAAAATAGAGAAACCCAACAAACATAAAAATGTATCCCACATTAAAATACCTATATTTCTAAATCCTTAGGATCAAATTAATTTATCAATTAAAACCCTCCTTTGAAATTTAATCAATCATGAAGAATGAATAAAACCCCATTTCAAAAACATGTTCCACTGTATAATGAAATTCACCGACTCTTTCCAAAGAAAAAACTGAAGACTTTAAAACATATCCATGTAACCCCTAAATAATGGATTTCTTATTTGAAATTAAAAAATAGGACCAAATTCCTTTCATCCATTACAGTTTCCATAATACTCCACATTGAACATTTTTAGAGGTTCAACAAAATCCTCTATTTCATAAAACATTTCAAGAAACCATATGGAAAATCAAAACAAGACTCAAGACATTTTCATTTCCATAAAACCAAATTTAAAGAAGCTAACTAGGAATATCCAAAAAGAGTTAAACCACCCACACATTTCAAATAACTATTTTAAATAAAACTAAAAACCCCAATTTAAGTCATTTGAGGTCCACACATAAATTAAAGACCAATTTACCCTTAAAAACCTACTTTCACTTAATGAGAAACAAAACTGATTTAAAATCAATTTAAAACCCATCATCCACTTCTCTAAAACATTTCAAAAGGGCCCAAAGTCTTTCCATAAAATCATTTTATAACTAAACATGCATTTTAAAAACATGAATATGGATTGCACATGAAAAACCAAAAATGCCAAGTAGAAAACACATTGAAAAGGTTTCAATACATCATAATGATATTTATATATCTATACATTCATAAAAATGGTATTTTAAAAGGAACAAGAATGTTCAAATTTCAAAAGTGTAACAAATTGCATAGTGGCACCTACCTCAAAGAGAAGTGGATCAAGCGAGAACACTTTGGCACTTGATGCTTTCATTAACAAACACTAAAAGCTGCTTCTTCCCACTCCGATGCATATGCACCTTTGCATATAAATACAGACACCTAGACTCTATGTATATATTCTCATGTTCATGAAAATTTACAAAGATATCCTTATGTATATCTTATATGTATATACCCCTTTCCACTTACACCCATACGAACTTTTATATTTTATATAAAAAAAGATATCCTCATATATATATATATAAATATTCCCTACAATGGGTGAATATATATATATATATATATAATGGGGGAACTTACATATATATATATATATAATGGGGTAACTTACACACCCACATATATATATATATATATATATATATATATATATATATATTCTTACCAATACATACACGGTATATTACCTTTGACTTTTTGTGACTTGAAACCATCACAAGAAGACCAACACACTTAAGGAAAAACACCAGAGACTCAGAAAATAAAAACATCCAAAATATAAATTGAGAATCAACATATAATGAACAAAAACCTACATCAAATAGATGGAGGAGGAACCAAAAGTAAAAAAACCACAACACCTTCAGCGCTAGATGCTAAAATATGAACAACACTAGCCCGAGAGAGCATTCCCATGCCCTAACACAGAAGAAGGAAGAAAAAATGTGTGAAACCCAAAACCTATGGTTTGGATGATCCAAACAAAGAAATGGGGAGAGAGGAAATTGGATAAAATAAGGATAAGGGAGGGAGATAAGGGATTACCTTTATGAACCGACCAAAAACAAGATTAAATCTTGTGGTATCATAAGAAGAAGAGAGGGCCAAGAGGGAGGGAGGCGCATAGCAGGATAAAAAGGGGTATTGGTACCTCACTCGATGCACATGAGGAGAGGGAAAAGAGGTAACAAAATGAGGATAAAAAGTGAAAAGAAATATAAAAAAACCGAAAGCTTAAATTACTGGGAATCTCACATGTAGTTAACATAGGGTCCTAAGAACGGATCATGTAATGTCCCAGATCCGGGCGCCACCAGAAGGTTCCCCAAACTCGGTTGGTCACATAACCTCAAGAGCATTTCCCCAAATGACAAAGGCTCCTGAATATCAGCAAGGACCAAGGTATGATAATGGGGAAACTTTTCCCTCATTGGCCTAGTAATCAATGTGGGAAGAAAATTATAAATAATAACTAAAGAAGTAATACAATACAATATGATAAAACAACAGAATACTGATAGTAATAAAACCACTGAAGCACATATATAAATGATGAATTTTACATGTGTCTAAGAAATCATCCAAATAAGTCACAATAAATGAAATATAATAAAAATGATGAATTATAGAAAGTATAAAACTCCAATAGCGTCACAATTTTTCAACTTGGTCCCATTCGCTCCTGCACCAACAACAATCAAGTACCTGATGAAGGATGCATTCTCTTATCTACACCTAAAAACATATAATTAGTATGGCCCCAAATAACATGACCCAAATAGTGTGTGAAATGAATCCCAGTAGGCAACCACCAAAGATCTCTGCCTAATTTTCAGTGAATATATATAGTAGATAATATAAAGAAATGAAGAAATAAACTAGGAAGTACTCAATAGTAAAAAATCCTACAGTTTTCAATTTGATTAATTTTCATTTTTTAATCACCCTTGAGTCATTTAATCTTGGGATCTAGCCTAAGATCTATAACCCACTATGTAATACTAAAAAACTGACGTCTCAGAAGGACATCTAAACAAACAAGTAAGACTGAGTCCAAGCTTGTGTTTTATCTTGGAAGACTTGTCATAATAATTAAATTATTCAATAACAACCCTATTGTAATGTTCTCATAGTCTAATTACCCTTGTCTAGAATAACAACCATTCATTTAATAACCACCCTCTAGGTTTCTCTAATGGTCTAAAATCTCTAGTCTAACATAGCTCTAATCATTTACAAGCGACCACCTAGGAAATCTCTCACGGTCTAAACACCTTGGTCTAATATAGCATTAAAAAATTATAAACAACCACTTGGGAAGCTCTCATAATCAAAACTCCCAAGTCAATGACCACCTGGATGATCTCACAGTCAATACCCGATTGGAGAACAATACAGGAAAACATACATATGTGACGCTACCTCATGAAGCTCTCACAGTCAAATTACCCTTGGTCAAACATTCACAATGTGTGTCACCAGAATATCATATAATTAGTAACTCCATTTTAACAATACAAGGGATGGAAAATGAAGTAATCCTAACCAGAATTCTAGACCAAATGACCATAACAATCAAACAAGGGAAACACACACATGTGGTGTACTATAACAAGTTATATAACCTTAATCATAACCAACTATCCATTATTAATAAATAAAACCATTGTAGGTACTAAACATGGTTAAATTCAAAACCAATCAATACCCTAAACATGGGTATGTGACAATTTTAACATATATAATCCAATGACAAACAATGAAAGGCACAAACCACCTACCTTGACGTCGTATGATTAATGATCCTGTATGTCGGCCCATGAATCAGCCTAGAACATCAAAGATCTACAAAAAGGTGAACAAGATCCAACCTTGGATAGATCATAACATAAGAGGAATCAGGAAGAAAGGCTCTTCAGGAATTGAGAACTCACCTGTGGGATTCCAACGCACTCAACGAAGTCTCAATCAGAGTTTGGACAGAGAATTGGGAGGGGTTTAGAGTTTTTTATCCTTTATGTCACTCTCCTATTAGAACAAATGGGAGAATAATACATTTATGAGGACGACATGCGAAATTTCTCTGATTTATCAAATGAAAAGAAAACTACATGGCGTGTTTATTAAATGTACATGACATATAGTAGCCTTAACTAGACCCCGCCTTAAGTGGTCTGCCAGGACACCGACATGACAATTTACTTGGTCGTTACATGGCCAGTATGCGGTTGTACATGGTACATGGGTACTTGGCATGTACTCATAAATACATGATGCGTAATTATAAAAATTCACATTTTTTCCTTTTTTCCTAGAAAACAACATGAAATGAAGATTCCGATTCTTACAAACTACCCCCTTAAAGAATTTTTTCCCTGATGTTCACTTCCAAGGTTGGAGAAGAAGAAGCTTTAAACAACTCTAGCCACTGTGATCGTACGTCGGCCTCCCTCTGCCATGTCTCGTCTTGCACTAGCTCGTGCTTCCATAACACCCATACTAGAGGAAAATACTATCCACATAGATCCTTCATTCTATGATCCACAATCTGAATAGGTTTCTCCTTGAAGGATGAATCCACCTCTAACTTAACCTCCTTAGGTTAAAAAACATGAGGCGTGTCCAAAAAGTAACATCATAGGTGAGAAACATGAATGATGTCGTGCATATCCTATTACCACTGATGTCACTGCACATGATAGGAAACCAAGCTGACTCTATCCAAAACCTCAAACGACCTGACATATCTCAGTGAAAAATACCCATGTCTCCTAATCCTCCAGTTTCCTATCCTCGGTGTGACACACAGGAAGACTTGATCTCCAACCTCGAACTAAAGAGGTTATCTTCATCGATCAACATAAGATTTCTACTGAGATTATATAGTAGCCATCCTCTTCTAAATCTACTCCACCTGTTCAATGTTATCTTGGAAAAGATGAGGTCCTTGCATAACAACCTCTTTTGTTTGCATCTAACATAGGGGTGATCGGCATGGACTACCATACAAAGCCTTATAATGTTCAATCTAGATCATTTCCCGAAAACTATTATCATAGGAAAAATTCAGTCGGGGTATGTGTCTCTCCAAAGAGACCTAGAAATCTAGGATGCATGCTCGAAGCATTCCCTCCAAAACCTAAATCCTGGACTTAGACTGGCCATCTTTATGGGGATGGCAATCTATACTCAAAGGTACTTGGGTACCCAAATATCTCTATAGTCCCTGCCAGACATGAGAAGTAAACCTAGTGTACATGTATGAAACTATAGAGTAAAAAACCCCACGAAAACATATTATCTCTCAGATATACACCCTTCCATGCTCATCAATACTGAAGGTTTCCTTAATAAACATGAAGTGTGAAACCTACGTGAGCCTATCATTAATAACCCAAACTGCATCATTCCATCAAGGTGACCTTAGTAAACCCATCACAAAATCCATCATGACATCATTCCACTTACACTCATTAATGGGAAACTATGGTAAAAGCCATGCCAATCACTAATTCTCATCCTTCACCTGCTGACAGGTGGAACAACTCATAAAAACCCAGAAAAATCCCTATTCGTGACATTCCACCAATACAAACGACATAGATCTCGATATATCTTGGTGACATCAGGATGAACTGCCCAAAATGGGGAATGAAAATTTCACAACAAATCCTCACGTATGTATAATGACACCCATACACAACTATGAAAACGCAATACCTTGTCTTCCTATACGGTCCATCTAGGAGTAGGGACCTCACCTAAAACACTCTCCCTCAGAACCAGTCCTTTGAAATCTGATAGATTCCTCATTTTCACTCAATCCTATAGGGTAGAGGTAAAATCTATAGATGAAAGGAAGGTCTTCCCCTGTATGTCGTGAACCTCCAGATGCATCTTAGTGAATAGATCCATAAGATTCCACTCACTACTGGAATCCTGAACTGCCTATATTTGAGTCCTCCTACTCAAAGAATCAACCATTGTGTTTCCTTTACTAGGCATGTAGGCAATCTCAAAGTCAAAATACTAAAGTTACTCAACCCATATTCACTATCTCAAATTCAGATCTCCCTATATAAAGACATACATGAGGCTTTTTTGGTCAGTGTATACCACAAAATGATCTCCCAAAATATAATGTCTCCAACAATGTAAAGCTTTGATAATTGCAGCTAACTTGAGATCTTGCATCGGCTAATTCCTCTCATGTGGCCTCAACTATTGAGACCTGTATACAAAGACTCCTCCCCCTCACATAAGCACTGCTCCAAGCACAATACCTGACACATCATACTAAACTGTGTAAATCTTTCTCGGATCTAGAAAAATTAGAATCGGTTTTGTAGTCAACCTCCCCTTCATCTCTTGAAAGGATGAATTATAAGAATCCTTCCACATGTACTTTGCACCCTTCTTAGCCAGGCTTGTTAGTGTAACTTATATGCATGAAAAGTCTTGTATAAAATTAATATAGTAACCATATTGCCCCAAAAAACTCTGTACCTAAAATACATTCTTCGGATGCTCCCAGGAAACTGCCTCTCTCAATTTATATGGGTCTACTAATACTCCTTTCTCAAAGATAACATGACCCATGATAATAATTTAGTCCATCCAAAAGTGGAATTTTGTGATCATAGTATATAACTAAATCCCTCTTAGTGTACACAATATGATCCCAAGATGGGCGGTATGGTCATGTCGAGTGTGAGAGTATGCCAAGATATCATCCATGACGAATCCCACAAAAGAATAATAGTATGGATTGAACACTTGGTTTATCAGTTCTAGGAAAAATGATGACACATTCGTGAGACTAAATGGCATAACCAAATACCCATATTGACCATACCTGCTCTGAAAGGCTGTAAGAGGTATATCAGATTGTCTAACATGAAACTGATGATAACCGGATCTCAAGTCAATCATCGAGAACAATTAGGATCCTCAAAGATGATCAAATAGATAATCAATCATTGATAAGGGATATCAGTTCTTGACCATAAACTGATTCAACATCTAATAATCCACACAAAGTCGGAGGGGACCGTCTGCCTTCTTCAAAAAAAGGATAGGTGAACCCCAAGAAGAAGTACAGTTTCTTATGAAACCCTTGGCCTATTACTCCTCAAACTGCTTCTTGATCTCTTGTAACTCTGGTGTGGCTATCTTATAAGGAGGAATAGAAAATGGTTCCACTCCTAGGCCAAGCTCAAAAGATAATTCCACATCTATCTCTAAAAGTAAACACAAAAAGTTGTTTGGAAATACATCATTGAAATGATCCACCACTGGAGGAAATTCCAACTATGAATATCATGGTAATTCATATATAGAATTGAAATATAGGCTATACATTTTTCAAACCCATGTTGCTTGGGTCCAGCACTGCTTCCCTGGACATCCCATTCACCCTTGTGTAGAAAATACCCACCCTCTGGTGATGTGAAACTCACCTTGCTGTGATAACAGTCAGCAAAGTCCTTGAAAGAGACAATCCAGATAATTCTAAGAATGACATCGAAGCCTATAATCTCTAAGACATTGAGGTCCCATAAGAAGTTACACCCACCAACCTCAAGAGGTAACTCCTTGCACTATCATACAATAGTCGTTCTAATCCTCGACGGAGTGTCTAGCTTCATAACATCCACATAAGTAAATATGTAGATCCCAAGGCTATCCACAACAAAAACAGACATAAAACAATGGGAAACACCTATATCAAAAAGAGAAGAAGCTAATAATGGGACAAATAGAATTGTACCTCTATCCGTAGAGGGTTTTCGATCTTTCTCCTCCTAGGTCTGCTCCATTACAAATGTATAACTAGTACAGAAACCCTACAACACTATTTGTCTACCTTGATCTGATCCACCCTAGTGTTGTTGAAACCCTTATGTTTGGCTACCAATGCCATGACAACCTCCTCTGCCTAAACGACCTAACAAACTCCAGTTATCGGACTGATGAGAAACCAGTGGTCCTGCTGTTAAATGTGGAGTCATAATAGATCCCCTCTCACTCACTAATACTGTGAACATCTAGAAAAAATGATGAATATGGACCATCTATCCTCAGGATTGGAACTCGACTGGGTCCTTCAGGCAGTGTTGTCTCGTATGGACACTCTTCCCGCACTGGTAGCATACCACCTGGATATATGAAGAAACATCACTTGAATTCTCCCTTCGATGCTTCCTGTTATTTGTCGAAGGTGTACTAGGCTTGGATGGTAAATTGCCCCAGATTTTACCTCCTAACTCCCTCAGATTTCACTCAGATATCAGCGTCTGGTTCACTATATTAGTCACTGAAGTCAACCTGAAAATGTTCACATGTTACCGAATGTCGTACTTGAGACCATCTTCAAATCATCTCGCCAGTGATAACTCGTCACCTCCCAAAAAAGGTATGAATTTCTAAATATCTGTAGATAAAGAAGAATAATCCATCACAGAAAGATCTCCCTTCACCAAATTTATGAACTCTTAGGCTCAATCATCCCTCAACCACATGGGGCTGAAGTAATCACAGAATATACTCTGAAACACTTCAAAAGTCATATCTCGATGATGTCCTGCCGGAGAGATAACATCCCACCAGCTGTTATCATAATCATGTATAATGGACATCTCTAGTTTCACCCTCCCCTCAGGAGGCATCTCCAGATGCTCGAATATAAAAAAATAGCCTCCAACCATGACTCTCCAGCCTGTGGTCCTCCATCCCCTGAAAACGTGGGAGGATGCTGCTGCTAGAACACCCATGTCGACTACTCCATTATTGGGGTTATGATTTGGTGCTCCCCAAAAGTCTCTATCATCCCTATAAAGCCTTCATAGAACTGTGCATCAACACCTGTGTCTAATATAATAACCAGCAGAAAGAAGGGCATGACATGAGGATCGTCTGGTAGTCCAAGATCTACTATTTCCAGTTTCAGATCATTGCCCTGTACTTGGCGTACAATCAGATAACATCTTGGTGGAATGACTCTACAAGGTCAAGCACACACCTCAGTACAATATTATCAAGGACAAAAACTTGGATGTGAATGTATGGAATAGGAGAAGGAAATAATTCATTTTTTAGAAAAGAGGGTTACACGATGTGTAGAACCACTACACGACGTGTTCCCTTAATCTTTAACATGGGCGCATACCACTTATAATATGGTTTTTAACACCCCATACAAATGGCATGTTCATCATTAGATAAATCGTTTACTTTACTTTTCCCTCCTACCCAGGTACTTCCACACGGATAGGACTTCATGGTTCTACTGGTGTAACACTACAAGACGTGTTCAATGTAGACACAATAGGTTCAACATTAGATCCATCCACCCATTTCATTAGTCCCACAAATGGATACCCAGTACTTTACCACATGGTTTGTAAAAGCTAGGCATGACATGTACAACTAGAGTTTCATCCACCAGTGTCGTTAGTGACACTGCTAGATACATGGTCTCTTACAACATGACGTGTACTCCATGTACATGATGTGTTCTACCAAAAAGTTTACCAACCCTGTGTCTCTGATCCCACAGTCATCCACATGGTCAACCACTACAATGTGTGTATATACGGTACACTGCATGTACCAAAGAAAAGTTATTTCTTCCATAACAGAAGAACAAATGGCATGTGTTTGTAACACCACACATATTTTTGTTTGGGATTCTGGACAATAAACCTCTCATAATTATATGGTACTCCCAAAATCCTAAAATTTTGGCTAATTAATACCAATTTCAAATACATGAGAGCCCATACTCTCTATGAATCAATGGTTGGCATCTTTAGTCATGTCATATCATAACAGAATACAACTAAAGTTCAATCATAATCCACCAAATTCTGAACCAAGATGGCCCATAAAACCTCAAGGACCAATGCATGGCATCCATCTAAATGAAAAATTACATATAAAAACCCCCTATCAAAAATAGTAGGTATTATATCACGAAATTTATCAAAACAACTTGTGTATCTAGAAAAAAATGTATCACATCATCATGCAATCAATAATATATCATAAATGGCATGACAAGAATGCATGACATGCAATCTCTAGCATGTGCCCATATGATCCATGATATGGAATACCCTCATCTCATTTGGTTGAAATAGAAATAGAACCAAAATGATATAAATCATAATATCCCAGAACCAGTGAATCACTGAATGGTGAAATCAAATCAACTGTAAAAATTGAAAAACAGAAAATGGAAATATTTGAGGTAACATGGATTTTACATGTACATGGGATAGCTATTCCTGGGAACAACTTATTACCAACTATGTGTTCTTTATTATACTAATATAGTTTCTCTAAATATTAAGGCAATGATGAAAAGAAACCCCCTTTGATACCACTTTGTAATATCCTTGATCCACGTGCCGCCCAAAGGTTCCCTGAACCTGATTGGTCACATAACCTCAAGAAAATTTCCCCAAAATCCAAAGCATCCAATTATAAGCGAGGGACAAGGATTGATAATGGCGAAAATAGGACCTCATAGGTAGAGTATACATAGAAAAAAGTAAATAGTAAATAATATCACAAGAAATAATACCATCAAATAGCAGTAAACAGTGGAAGACTGGTAGTAATAAAAAAACTTAAGCACATATATAAGTGATGCATGTCACATGTGCCTATGAAAGTAACCAAACAAGTCACAATGATGGAAATACTATATAGAAACCAAAGTATAGAAAGCAGTAAACTCCAACAGCATCATACACCTTATCTTGGTCCCATTCTCTCTACCTCTAATAACAATCAAGTACCTGATGAAGGAGGGTGTATGCCCTTAGCTTCACCTGCAACCATTTAATCTTTTTGGGTCTAAAAATATGACCCAAATAGGGTGTGAGATGAATCCAATTATAAAACCACAAAATATATATGCCTAATTGTCAGTGAATATATATAGTAGGTAATATAAAGAAATTAAGTAATAAACTAGGAAATACTCAATAGTAAACAATCCCACACTTTTGAATTTCATTCATTTTCATAGATTAATCAACCTTGAGTCATGTGATCTTAAGATATATCCCTAGATCTATATCCCCATTCATAATAGTAACAAACAAATGTATCAGAAGACCATCTAAAAAACAAGTAATACCAAGTCCAAACTTGTGCTTTGTCTTGGTATACTCGTCACAATTATTCAATTATTCAATAATGACCCTTTGGGAAATTTCTCATAGTCTATTCCCCCTAGTCTATCAAAACAACCATTCATTTAATAATTACCAACTGGGGGTCTCTCATGGTGTAACCCTTTTAATCTAACCTAGAACTAATCATTTACAAGTGAACACATAAGAAAGCTATCACAGTATAAACCCCTTGGTCTAACATAGCATCAATAAATTATAAACAACCACATGAGCATATCTCAGTGTCTAAACCCCCAGGTTGAGGACCACCTGGAATCTCTCATAGTCAATACCCCCTTGGTTAACATAACAGTAAAACATACATAATTGACCCTACCTCGGTAAGTTCTCACAGTCAAATTCCCCTTGGTCAAACATTCACAACACGTGTCACTTGAATCTTAAATAATCAGTAACTTTATCCTAACAAAACAAGTCATGTAAAATGAAGCAATCCTAACATGAATTCTAGACTAAATGCCCATAACAATAAAATAAGGGAAACATGTAGTTGGGGTTTGGCTTAGTGGTAAGCACCCCATAATGCTACATGAAAAATGGGGGTTCAAAACCCATGGGGTGAAGGTTATTATAGCGTATTGTAGCAGCGGCGGGAATTGTAGCAACGACGGGCACTGTAGCGGCGGAAGGTCACTATAGGGGCGGTGGGTACTGTGTGGTACTATAACAGTGTGGGTACTGTAGCAGTACTATTCAAAGAATGGGCTTTGGGCTATAAATTTGGGCTTATGGGTCATGTAATGGGATAAATGCCCACTGGGCCTTCAGGCTATGTAATGGGTCTCCATGTACCCCGTTAAGAGAGGTCTTTGCTTTGATTTAATAATAAATGAGGCTTCGGCCCCAACCTTTTTTTTAAAAAAAAGAAGGGAAACACACCCATGGGGTGTCCCATAACAAGGTATATAGCCTTACACATAAGAAACTATCCATTATCAATCAATCAAACCATAAGAGGTATTAAATAGGGTTAAATTCCAAAACAAAAAATACCCCAAATGTGGTTATGTGACATATTTAGCACATATAATTTAAAGAAAAACAATTAAATGAACAAACTACCTACCTTGATGTCATACGATCAATACTCTTGGATGTCGTCCATTGAATCAGCCAAGAACAACATAGATATACAAAAAGGTGAAAATGTTCAAACATTAATAACTCATAAGAAATGATGAATCATGAAGAAATGATCTAGAGGAATTGAGAACTCATCGGTGGTATTCCAATGCATTTGAATGCCTCTCAATTGGAGGTCGGGAGGAAAATTGGGAGGGCTTTAGAGTTAACTGGCCCTTCCATTGCTCTCTTGTACAAACCAAGGGGAGAATAAGATATTTCTGTGGATGAGATATATCCTTGATATCTTTTATAAAATAAAAATAAAACTAAATGGAATGTTCATTAAATGTACACATCGTGTATTAGCTTTATCCGCCCCCACCTTAAACGGTCTGCTAGGTCACCTATACAGCCATGTACTCGGCCGTTACACGGACAGTACGCGACTGTATGTGGTACTCAGGTACACAATTTGTACACATAATTACAAGTCGTGGACTTAGAAAAATTCTCATTTCATCCTTTTTCCTAAAAAACAACCAGAAATAACGATCCATACCAGAAATGAAGATCCAAATTCTTATAGATCACCCCCACATGGTGAATAAAAAAGAAACATAGTTAATCAACCGCTATTATGTCAAACTATGTTGGTAGATCAAACACCCTAGTTACTCAATTGTACAGCCAATACATCTATCTTGTCTAAAGCAATGATCACCTAAACAGATCATTGAGAAAATGGGTGTAACATCCACAATATCTAAATAACCACAACCAATGCTGCAAAACTGATATCACAGACACCTAATGAAATTCTTCCCAAATAAAATAAACTCATAAAACTCATCCAAAATTGACAAGTTTGAAATCAACCTCTCTCTTGGAAGGATTTACCTCTACTACTCCACTCAGAGTTAGGGTAAGCACCAAATCTTAAGAAACTCTTTCGACCATTCTAGTGGATATAAACATTTATAATAGACATGGACCTAGAAAATCCATTCCTTTTAACCAAAACAAAACAATTCATTCTAAATAATGGAACCAAAACAAGAATTTAATCCATAACAAGTCACAAAACAACCCTTAAAATAGTAACACACAATTCTACCAAAATAACTTTTTCTTTTTAAAATATCATCTTCAAAAATGAATTTTAAAAAATCTCCGCCACCAATGTATTTTTCAAAAACTAATCCATCCTTCTTTGAAACAAAAAAATCATTAGTGGAACCAACACATTTAAAAAAAAGAAACCCTCCTAAAATCCCATTCAAAATTATATTTCATTTTGAAAACCAAGAACATAAGGAATCCCATTCAAAACCCACATTCATTTTTAAATCACTATTTGAAAAGGAGGAAACCGTTTTTAGAAATCTTTTTTTTAAAACCATGGAAATTCCCTCTTACTTATTTTACACAAAATGATGTTGGAAAATATATGTTTTTCCTAAAACACATTTTTATTTCTCAATCATGGATTTTAAAAACAAAGAACACACTATTAATAAAAAAACACCCACATAAGAATCACAAAATTCACATCCCAAAACACTCCTCAATCTACCTCTAATGTGTTATAACCACATATAGAGAAATACATAATCATGAGGATCCAACAAAAGCCAACTAGATATGGAATAGTGTTATATATGAATTGGCCCCATGATTATGGGGATGTAGGCCAACCCAACAATACACACCATATAAGAGGTAGACATTATTTTATGGGCATGACATGGTTTCGTAGGCCATGCATTCCAACCACACAAATCATGTTCTCCTTCCTTTCCACCCAAGACCAATAGGAACCCCCAATATTACTCAAATTATCAAAGGGGACTAATAAATAAATCAAACAAAAACAACATTTTTTTTAAAATCAATCTTGATTCTATTATTCAAAACCAAACATTCTTTTAAGGATTGATTCTTAGGAAATTTAGGAGCTAACTAAACACTCCAAGACATTACCTCTCAAGCTCTGATAACCTTTTTCTCTTTTCTACCTAAACATCCCCAAATAAAATAGCCCATACGAAACCTTGGTCACATTGGAAAAATAGGCTCTAATACCACTTTATAATAAACCCGTCTGGGCTGCCATACTACCTGACACCCATCCCGATTCACCATAAGGCATGAGGGGAAATCCGGATCCCCAGGGGCTAGCAACTAGCCCCTAAGAAACACCTGAAATATTTTGGGAACAATTTATCCCAAAATAGAGTTTAGTAATAATAAACGTTATAAATGAAATTACCAAAATAAATAAATAAAAAGGAAAATAGGTGAAATAGAAACTAACTAACTAGATGAACCAACTACAAGAAAGCAAGAGGGGAAAAATTTACTGACTTAAGCTGAGACCTAAAAACTCTCCACCCAACTCTCCCCATTCTTTACATGAAGAAAAAATGGATCCAATTGAGAACCAAGAAAGATATATGCATGAGATAAAAGCCTAGTAGGTCGCTATAACTCTCCAAAAATATGAAATAGGTTTTATAAGGCTAAACATCAATGCTAGACTAAAAATAAATATAGGAAATTGTCTTCACATACATAATAATCTTTAGAAAAAACAAATAAAATCTATAAAAAACATCCAAAAAAGTTCATTTTCTTTACATATACCAAAAACTTGTGTTTGAAAACAAATCCACATGACTAATATTTTTCATAAATCATAGACACTTTTATCATTTATAAAAAACAACCCACTTGATTTATTTAATGAAAACAATCATTTTTTAACTTTTTTGGACAAGGGTAAAATAAACACCCAAGGAAACATATGTACAACATGCTCAAGTATCCAACAAGATGAGGGAATTGAGGAAAAAATCATCAATATATACTCAATAGAAAAATGGGAATAAAATATGCCAATACCTCATGTCAAACATGGCACTATGAAAATACATCAAACAAAAAAGCATGCCCAACTAAGTATCAAACATCTCAAGGGATCTGAAATTCCATGTACAATCATCCCATCCTATAGGTCACAAGTTGGAAGACATAGAAAATGTGTTAAATAATTTGAAAGTAAAATAATAATAACCAAGGTTCCATTAGCTAACAATTTTACCTTTAATCATCTTCTTCATTATTTCTATTTCATCAATTCAATTGTATTTCCTACTTAATTCATTTTCATCACATGTTCCATGGGTTAGGCATTTACATCATTTAAATAATGGTCTAATCCAATCAATTAAAATAAAAAATGGAATAATTCTAGTTTCATACCTCACTAGGGATACAAATATCACAATAATTATATATCACTTACCTTAGAGCACTAGTACAAGTTGTCTATCAAACATACATTTGGGCATCTATGTAGGTAGTCTCATCTAATGAATTCATTAGTGGAATAGAGCCTTAGTCTGACTCCCTAACCCATGCATTATAGGGTTGGGGTTTAGAGTATTAGTCTAACTCGACCCATGGGTGGAGCCTTATTCCTTTATCCCACAACAGCAAGAAATGTGAACATTCTTATTTATCTATTTAAAAAATATACAATTTCACAACCATAATAAAATAATAACATAAAAATATCAATTCATAATTCACCAATACATAACTCATTCTCATTCCATAACCCATGAACACATTACCATTTGAAAATCCTTTGTAATTAACCCATTAACATTATACCAAACACTCCCTCATTCCATGTTATCAATTAGTCACAATTATCATCAATTTTTTTTACATTCCATGTTAACCATCAAAACAAAATTCTCAAAATTTATATTCATAAAACCATGCTAACATGTTAAAAATAAAAAACCTAGGTTTAACCCCTTAAATTCCACCAATTTCATATTTTATAACCTGAACCCATGTTCATGAACACATCACACCCAAACAGTTGCCTCAATCCCAACCCCAAAATCCTCTTTGCATACCATGAGGATCATGAGGGTTTCAATTTTAATTTAATAAATCAATCTATCATTTTTCACCAAGTGATCCCAAATTCACAATAAGAAGATACAAATATCATAACCATTTAACACATCACAAACATAAATCACATGAAAAACATAATTATCATCTATAAACCAGATGGTTCAACAAGGGGAAATCAATATCACATCACATGTTCCAATTGGGCCTTCACTCATTTCATAAACATCTAAAAATAACTTTCTTAAGAAATTTGAAATTTAATAGTAATCTAATGGGATGAATCAATGCATCCATGGATACCCACATATATCAATGGAAACTCCATTTTCACATTATATAACTAAATAACCTTTTTAAAAGAAAGAAGCCCAACAAACACATAAAGGGTGCCCACATTAACTACCAATTTGGTTTAAACCCTAAGGATTTAATTTATTTCATAATGAAAACCCTCATTGTAATTTTTATCCAACATGATAAATGTGGAAAACCCCATTTCAAAACCATGTTCCACCACATAATGAAGTTCACCAACTATTTTGAAAGGAAGAACTAAAGCCTTTAAAGAATATCTAGGTCACCCCAAATAAATAATTTCTTCTTTTAAAATACAAAACCTGATAAAGGCTTTTATTTTAATAAACATTCCATATAACACCTCTCAAAACGTTTTTAGAGGTCCAAAAAAATATTTCATTTCATAAAACATTTCATGATACCCTATGAATAAAAAAACAAGACACACGCCCTTTTCATTTCCATAAAACCGTTTTTAATGAATCCATCCAAATATTTCCATAATGAGGTAACACACCCACACATTTCAAATAACCATTTGAAATAAAAATGGAAACCCATTTTTAAGTCATTTGAGGTTAACAGCTAAATCTAAGGCCAATTTCCACTTAAAACCTTATTTTCACTAAATGAGAACCAAAACTGGTTTGAAACCAATTTAAAACCCATCATACAATTTCAAAACTATTTCAAGAGAGCCCAATTTCTTTTCATAAAATATTTTTATAATAAAACATTACATTTCAAAACATTAACATGGATTTGACAAGAAAAAGAAACTAGTCATAGTAAAAAACACATCAAAATGGTTTCAACACATCACAAGGATATTCATATATCTATACTTTCATAAAAAAGTATTTAAAAAGGAATATGAATATTCTAATTCCAAAAGGGAACAAATTGTATAGCAAAAAATTCCTTAAAGAGAAGATGATCATGCTGAAACACTTCGACACTTGAAGCATTCATCGGCGACCACTCGAAGCTGCTCCTTCTAGCCATAATGCATATGGTCCTTTGCATATACATAAGTACACTAGACCCTATGAACATATTTATAGGGACAAGAATATTTATAAGGGGATCCTTATATATTAATTATATGTATATACCCATTTTCACTTACCCCCATTTGAATTTTCAAATTATACGTAAGCACATTTAGCCACATATATATATATATTCACTTCCATTTGTGAATATATATAAATATATATATAATGGGGGAACTTATACACACACATATACACAAACACACACACACACACATATATTCTTACCAATTCATATGTTGTAAGTCACCTTTGACTTTTGTGACTTTAAACTATCATAGTAAGGCCAAAATAGTTATGGAAAAATACCAGAGACTCAGAAAATACAAAATGCACCAATATAATTGGAGAAAAAAATAAATAATTGAAAAAAAATATCTAAAATTGACAACATAAGACACAAAATGAACCAAAATAGATCACCTTCGGTGGAGGATTCCAGAATATGAACAAGGCTGACCTTGGAGAGACTTCATAAGTCGTAACAGTGGAGAAGGAAAAAAACTAGGTTAAACCCTAGTATTCAGCCAATCCAAATTGGGTGATGGGGAGAGGGGAAATCTACCAAAATAGGGAGAAGGTGGGAGATAAGGACTTACCTCAAAGAACCAGGCTTGAAACTAGAAGAAATCTAGTTGTATCATAAGAAGAAGAGAGGGTCGAGAGGGGGGAGGATCCTGAATATAGAGGAAGGGGTAGGGGTGCCTAATGCGATGTAAAAGTAGTAGAGGGGGTGAAAGTGGAGTGAAAATAAGGAGAAAAAAAGAAAATAAAAATAAAAAAAGCTTAAAATATAAATTATTGTGAAAATTGATCGGTTTGGGAATGATTTACCAGACCATGCACCAACTATAGACTGGCTACTTCCTAGTCCAGACACTCTTACACGATAACTTTTAATAAGATGCATAGTTGGTAAAACCATGCTCAAACTATGCCACTCAACACTTTCAACTTACAGATCCCATCCATATGCTTGATTCCGGGTTTAATAGACCATGCATATGTTATGAACCACCCCACTGATACACATGGGCACCCATACAGACACCACATTGTTACTACTAACCATATGGGAACGCCCCTAAATAGAGAAAAAATATCCAAAAAATTATATTTTATTCCCACCAACTACCAGAGGTCAAAACTACTTCATAACAAGATAAAATTATACAAAAAAATATTATTAACCCAAATGTATTACAAATTTGATGTATAATACACAAAAAACCCAATTATATAGAGGGCATGACGTTTTTGTTGAAAAAGTTGTATAGTTTAGGAAAATAAGATAATAAATAAAGAGTGGAAAAACAAGTTCAAAGGGGCATAATCCTACATTTAAATCTGAGCAGTGCACTGAATGAAGAAATCCATCTTTGGAAAAAGTAATTATAAGTTGCACTAAGGCAGTCAACCATATTTAGTATGTAAAGATAAATGGAAAAAGTAATATGAGGATTTAGATAGATAGTATGTATGGTGTTTAAAGATAATTGTCTTATTATATGATAAGTAAAGATTGAAGGTGTGAGGTTATGAATTATTCTATTGAAATAAGGTTAAAACAGAAAAACATCCCACTGAAAAAAAATCCAATGAGGAAACATCCTTTAGATAAAGGATTTTTGTGAAGTGAATCAGTTCGAAAGAAGTTGAGTAATGGTGATAATAAAAAGTAGATTCAGATTAAGAACTTCATGTAAATTCATCTAACAAACAATTTATCCAGATGTTTTAAATTCTTTTTTTGAGGTTTTGTGATAAGATAGAGAAGGATCCATTGAGCCAAAAATAATTGGATTAATATTTTTGATACCATCAAATAATAATTTCATATGAAGTTTGTTTCTTATACATTTGGGTCTAGGTAATAAGACTAGTCAATAATTTCACTATATAGAGGAGTTTTTTCATGAAGATTCATCAGAAAAACATTCCATCCGATGAAATTTTATGTTCAAGTCATCAGAAAATAATTTCATTGATATGAAGAAAAAGAAAAGGAGTTGAATTTTTGTGTTGGACTGAAAATTCATTTGTCTTTATTTTTAAAAACACTTTTTGGCTAAGTGAGAAGCGAACAAGAAAAAAAAGCTGAGGTAGCGTGTCCAAGGGGATCCACCATTAAAGACACTAGACCAAAAAAAACCAAACAAACATGAATAAAAATAACACATTAGGAAGAAGATGACCAACACAGGAGCCTATGAAAGAGGTTGAACAATGTTGATGGATTGATCTATAGAACTCCGTAATAAGGGACCACGAGACATCTGAGCCACCATGGACAATTCAACCAAATAGAATCACTTAAAAATTTTCACATTCAAATCCACCAACACCATCCAAAACATCCTGGAATCTGTCGAGCATGACCAAATTAGAGTCATACATGAAGGAGCATTACACAATGGCAAAGGAAACCAAGAAAAAACAAAACAATCCTGGCGTAGGAACCATGAAAACAGTTGGTAAAATAATAAGAATGATGATGAAGTTTTACTCTTCATTTATTGTTATCATGTTGTGTTTAAGTATGTTTTATAAATTTCCATAACATTGAGTTTAAGTAAATTCAAAGAATATTGAAAATTATGGAATATTTAAAGAACCATCATGAATATTATAGAAGTATTGAGAAAGATCATGGAAACTAAAATTGGATTGGAGATCCAAAAGTAGAGTTTTATTCAGAGGGAAAGTGAAATGTGTTTCCCACCATTTCTACTTATAGAGAACCAACATAAATGGGTGAAAATTACAATGTACTTATTACTGTTCACTAAAAAAATCTAACGTGCTGAAAGAAATGTGTAAAAAATGTGTTTTAAAATGAAGATTAGTTTTGTGCTGAAGATGAGTACTAAAAAGTGTTTTCAATATGTTAATTGTATAGATTTTAAGTTTAGACTTTTCAAACATATATAATCATATAGTGTTTCCATACTGAGTTTTGGGGAACAATGTTTTTAGTAATTGGGTAGAATATAAACTTTTTATCACGTATAGTTTATGTCAGGTAAAACAAACTAACTATACTAGATATATAAAATCTCACACTGAAAGGAATTGAAAAAAATAGATTTTCTTAGATAAACCATTGGTAGGTGTAGTTATAAATATTTATATTTTTTTGTCTTAATTTTTTTAGAAAAATCATTGTAAATGGATGGGATTAAATATAATCTTACCTCTTTGTAGATAGAAGTTATCTCATGAGATTTAGTTTAATGCTTTATTCACTTATTTCTAATAGTAAATTTCTATAAACCCATAAGAGTGGCCATGGATAGGATGTATGTTCTAACATTGATGCTGATCCTTATAAATATTTTGTGTCTTTTTTACTTTCTTATATTTACACACTTTTGAAATCTATAATTAAAATTACTCTAAATAGTTGTAAGGGATACATTTTATAAACATTGAAATGTGTAAAAGGAAACCCACTTAATCACCAACCATTCACTTTGGATAAAATATACTAAAGCAATTCAATATCTATTATAGAAAAAGGGTCCCCTAATGCATCATTATCATGGAAAATACCAATTTAGTCAATAAAATTGATATTCCTACCTTTTATAGGAAACATTATCATGGATGAAAAAATATAATGATACCCTATCTTCAATCACTTGTAATAAATGTTTTATATGAAACAATAGTTGGGGTTTAAACCACTAATAAAAAATGTACTATAAATTTTGGTGATAATATAAGTATTATGGTTGATGGAAAATCTAGAAACGATATTAATATGTCTCTATCAAAAAATATTTTTAAAAAGTTTATGAGTCTAAAAAAAGGAACTTTCTAAAAAGATTAAAATTATCTTTGGGGGAAAGAAAAAATTGAACGAAGGAATGATACAAATATGTAAAATTATGTTCAAAGATATAATAATGAGATATAATAAAACTTTTAATTAATAATTAAACAGATTTAAAAATTTCATGTGTAATATCAATGCTTTTAGACATATCTTGGATGATTCTAATATCGTCAAGAAACTTCCTTGATAGATTTGGGTCAAAAATCTCATATTTATAATTTAAATAATATTTATCAATCAATTAATTTCATACGTTTAATGTTGACTAAGAGATAAGAAAATATCTTTCATTCAAAAATAATATCATGTATTAAATGGTCTTTGATGCTAAGAGAATGTTAAAAATACAAGGTTATGAGAAAACTAATTTTAGTTATTAGGAAGATAAACAAGATGATGAAATTAATGTTATGATCGTGTATCTTATCTATAAAAATCATCAGGGAGGTAGATGAAAGTATGTAGCCAAATATATACTCAAATGTTTTGTGTATATAGGTATTGGGAATTATTATATGAATTTTACATGAATAAATTTGGTGAATATGAATATCATTATGAAGAATAAATATTGTAGACAGTGTTTAAAAAATATTATAAGGAAGATAAGAAATATACTAGTGGTAAGAAAATGTTCGATGTAAATAGAAGAATCAGGTTGAGTAAGTAAGTTGAATTTTATGATTTTGAAAAAAATTATTTAGAAGATAAAATTTTAGAAAGGTTCATAACCTTCTTTTCAAATGTTGTGAAAATTGATGATTCATTTAACCATGAAGAAGATGTAGTTGAATAACGTTATATAGAATATCAGATGATATCAGAATTAGTTTCATTTCTTGATAAAAACAGTGAACTCAAGAATGCAATAATATTAATAATTAGAAAATTTTGAAATGATAATGAATAAAATATTACATTTGACCAGAATATGTGTACATCATAGAGATAAAAAACCATAAAATAAAAGTATCTAAATGAGGAAAAATAGTATAATAACTAAGTATGAATCCTTTATCTATGGGATTAAATGTTTTTAAAACATAATAAAAATTTATTGAGGTTGAATGTACCTTAAGAATGATGATTGATCATTTAAAAAATATATTTATTGGCAAAACCTCAAAATTATCAAGCTATTGAGAATGTTCGTCCCATGAATTAGGTGAAATATTCATTCACTAAAAGTAAAATTTTATTTTATTTTCATAACGTTTTTGGTGTTAATAATTTTTTTTGGGAAAACATGATTTTATAAAGGATATGAAAAATATTCCAAATCAATTAATGTTAAAAACAACTATCATAGGAGTTTTTCCCCACATCATAATGAAACAATAAACTGAATGATGTTATAAACATCAATAAGATAATTATTGGGGAAGATTATATTTCTATAGATGATTGGGATTTAATGGATATTTTTTGTGTTATGGTATTTTTGGACCCGTATCACACAATTTTTGATAGAACATGTCTCTTCCAAGAAGAGGGTATGAAATTATGGGGAAGAATAGCAAAATAAAATTATGTAACTTTTCTATGATGAAAAACTTTTGAGAACCAATATATCAAGATATTAAAAAATTTCAAATATTTTTTTTAAAATTTTTAGAGGATATATATAGAATATACAACGAATGAGGTCACTTTGTTAAACAATGTTTGAGAACTATTTTAGGGAAAACTTCTTTTACTAGAAAAGATAATGTTATAAGAAAAAATAAAGTTGAAGAATGAGCATTTTTTGTTGAGACCACATTAAAATAAATGTGAAGGAACAAACTATAGATTATAGATATTATGTTTTCCCCATATATTATAGGTGACATAAAAAAATTGAATGATATTGAAAATTATGAACGAGGAGTTAGATATTGCCATGATAGTTTCTTAAAAATTAAGGGAATATGAAGAATTGAAATTAAAGATGAGAATCTAAAATAAAAGGATGTTTTATATGATTAGGAACTAAATAATAATTTTAATTTTGTGATAAATATTTTTAATGATGTGAAAAAATGATATTTATAAGTGATTTATGTATCATTAGATGTTTGTAAGATGATAAAGTTGTAACAAGAGGAGAAAGAACCGGTGGAAATATATTTCATATAGGAGAAATTTTTAAGTACTATAATTTGAGTGTTGAATTTGAAAAAATATTATGAAATCATAAACTTGAGAAGAAAAGAATGAACAAAATCCACAAAGTACATTCTATAAGAATATTTCTAATGCTGTAGAAAAAATAAGATCATGTTTGTATAATATGTGAGAAAGGAAAAAGTAATGGTAAAAGTCATAAGTGTAAATCAAATAAAACAAAGCTCTTGATATTATTTACAAGGATATTTATGGGATGATGAGACATTAATCAATGAAAGGATATTTTTTTACTTTTTCTAATTTATTGATGATTTCACTCAGATGATCAAAATTATGTTTATAAATCATAAACTAGAGTTTTTTTGGAAATGTTTAGATTTTTTAGAAGAGAAGTTGAGAGGGGAATGTGTTTTAATATAAGGAAGATAAGAATAAATTATTGAAATGAGCAAACATGTAACAATTTTAAATCATATATAATGAAATATGGAATCAAAAATCACTATAGTTCTCTATAAACGAGTTTATAAAATAGTGTGATAAAAAGAAAAAATATAAGTTTGGCAGAAATGAGAAGAAACATGCTGAATGAGTATAAAAATTATCTGATCTTATAGAGAGAAGTTATAAGTATTGTTTTACATTTAATAATAAGATATTTGTTAAGGTTTTAATGAAGTATGAGTTCCTATGAGATGTGATATAACAAAAAAATATTTAGTGAAATGCTTCAAGGATTTTGGAAGTAACCATTTACTAAAGGTCAAAAATATGGATCTTGAATAATTTAATGAAGATGTGGAGGATGGAATTTTCCTGGGATATTCACCCAAAATAAGAAATTATAAATGTAGGAATAAAAATTTACAAGATTTTTTTGATTCCTATGATGTTAATGTTATTAAAAATCTAACCTCCATAACTAGAGAATGGGTAGGTTATATAAATGAATAGTTAGATCAGATTTTGAATAATGACACCGAGGAACTTCTCCCATGTATAGAAAAAAATAATATTTTTGGGATAAAATGGGTGTAGAAAAAAAGAGGAATGGAAATGGGGATGTTTCAAGAAAAAAATAATGAATTGTTTGTAAAGGGAATTCACAGGTTGGTGGTGTGGATTTTAAAGAAAAGTTTCCCCCATTGTGAGATTGGAAACAATTAGAATGTTTGTAGATGTCTTTGAACATCATTGTTACAATGTTTATCATATGGATATAAACCCATCTTTCTTAAATGGTGAAATTAAGGAAAATGTTTATATTGAACAACCTTGTGGGTTGTTACAAGAAAAAATTAAACTATGTTGTGTAAGTGGAAGAATGAATTTTATGGGTTGAAATAAGATCCATGAGTTTTGGTACTAAAACCATGATAATTTCTTGAAAAAGTTGGATTTTTCTTATGTTAATGTTGAAAATAACACATTTTTGAAAGAGGTAAACTCAGGTAACCTAATTTTTATTATTTATATTATTGAAATAGTCTTTGTAGGGTACATAGAAAATTATTGTAAAGAGTTTTTTGTGAAGAAATTAAGATTTTTTGAAATGTCAATTCTTGTAGCATTAACCTTATTTCAAGGATTAAGAGTTTAATAAAAATAAGGATACATTTTCTTATCTCCAGAAAATTAAGCAATGAATTATTACAAATGATTGGCGTTGAATATTCTAAAGATGCTTCAACACCTATTTCTATTGGTTTAATTTTGAGTAAAGATGAGTATGGGAAAATTGTGAATTATAAAGGATTCTAAAAATTGATAGGATGTTTTCCCTATCTTATTGAATTAAGGATAGACATTGTGTATGATGTTACATTCAATGTTAAATATCAGAGTGATCCAAATGAATCACATATTTTGGAATAAAAACTAATTTTAAGATATTTAAAAGGAACATATTATTATGAGTTGTTGTATAAAAGATGTACTGATATAAATTCCATGTATATACTAATTTTTATTGGGATGGAGACTAAAACGAAAGAAAAATCCAGTTTAGAAGGAATAATTTTCTTGGGATAATGTTATGTTGGCTGGAAAAATAAGTAACATAACTCAAAAATTTTATTTTAGTGGAAGGAGAATATGTTCTCACCACCCATTCTTGTACACAAATGATTTGGATGAATGTAAAACCAGAATATTTTATTGGTAAATTTTCTAAACCATTAAATATTATTTTTGATAACAAAAGTGAAATTGATCATTAAAAAATACTATATATCATTCAATATCAAAACACAATGATATAGAATATAGCGTCAAAGAAGTGTAATTTTCTAGTTGAGATATTATACTGAAATAAATTTCTACAAAATATTATATTCCTGAAGTTTTCACAAAAGTTACGTTGAATGATATATTTGTGGAATTATGGCAGAAAATTCATGTTTAGACTCCAATAAAGACTTCTTAAAAAATATAATTCCCCCACATTGATTTGGAATATATTTAAAAAATGAAATAATATGTATAAATTCATCTTGAATAGGAGAGAAAAAGTACATATATTTAAAAAATTAATTTTATGTCTTGGTTATCATAAAATGTGTGATAGAATAAAAATGGGGAGAGTGAAAATCTAAGATTTTGAAATTCATAATGAATGTGGAAAAAATAAAAGTGTAATTTATCTTAATGTGGATGAAAATTTTCTTATCATCAATGTGTGAAATTACTTAAGAAATATCACTTTATCTAGTATTGTGCTGTCAGGACCTTCTCTTGGAGAAAGTATATATTATGGTAAAAGTTTATAAAAAGATTGTTGTTATAAAAATGTGTTCTCAAAATGTGAGTGATAAAAAATGATGTGTTGTGGAAGTTGTTAATGAATATTATCAATAAATCCAAAGGGGGAGATTAAATTTTATTTCTGATGTTTTTCTATTTTTTTTTTTGCATTTTTTGAAAAATAACTAATGTTAAAGAATGATTTTGTAAAAAAAGTGGGAAAGAAGGTTTTCTAAGTTTGTTAAGAAACATTGTTAAGAATGTTTGGTGAGAAAGTATTATTCTGAATTTACTGGAGGAAGCTAGAAGTTTTGTTAAGAAATTTTTTTAATAATAATTTAAACAAAATTTAGATGATTTTATATTGTTATTTCAATGTTTCAACATCATGAATTAGATCATGGTAAAATTTTATGTTTAATGAACAAAAGAAAAGTGAAACTAATGTTTTTTTATATAGAAAAACATTAATAGATGTAAAAAATATAAATAAAAAGAAGAATATTTTTAGAGAAATATTTTATATAAAGTCTAAGGTTGTATGTTTATGTGTTTCTAAAAAGAGATAAAAGAGTTAGTGTTTATTAGATGAACATTCATTTTAAAAATCTTGTACATTTCTATAACAAAAATTAGTATCTGAATATCATTCAAAACCAAAAGGATAGAAGATATGAAGTTGTTTTTGCAATGGTTTTGTGGGTTTAGTAAAATGTGTAAAGAAATAGAAAGTTGTAAAAGAAGTTAAAATGGGTAAAATCCTATAAATAAATATAATAAGTTCACTATAAAATAAATTTTAGTTATGAAAAAATATTTATATGTTGAAATAATGCTTTCAACCATCAGTATTGGGTTAAGAGAAGTGGAAAAATGATGATGAGTTTTTGGTTAGATAGTTTGCCTGGAGTTTGGTTGAAAAATACTTATTACACGGTTAGTGATGTTTGGAGTTGGGAATTTATAAAATATTCTACTAAAAGAAAGTACAAATGGGAAAAAATATAATGAAAAAACATCCAATGGACAAACATCCATCATATATATTATATTCTTTAAGAGAAGACATTAAAATGAAGTTTTGGAATGATGAGAAAAAAAGTTGAGTCAGAAGGATAATTTATTGTAAATTCATCTAAAAAACATCTAGATAAAGGGAATTCAAGTTGTGAATTTTGTCATCAGATAGATAAGGCTCCATCGAATGGATGAGAATCAGATGAATATTTTCATTGCAATTGGATGATTGTTTTATAGATGTTTTTTCTAAAATATTTTTAGTTGAGGAAGAAGATATGAAAAAAATTTCACCATACGAAGGTGTTTTTTATTAAAGACTCATGAGACCAATATTACATAAAATGAAATTCTATGACGTAGTCATCAAAAGAAAATTTCATTTGAATTACGAAAAAGTGGGTAAGTGGAGTTTTTTTAAATGGATGAAATTTTCTTAAATGTTTTTTGAATAATATTTTTAGGATCTAGATTTTTAAGATGCTTTAAATGATATTATAAATCCAATAAGAATGATGATGCAATGATGATCTTCATTATTTGTTATCATGAGATGTTTAAGGAATATTGATGAAGTTTCATAGCATTTAGTTAATGGAAATTAAAATAATATTTCAAATGATAGAGAATTTAGGAATGATTAATGAATATTATATAAGTATTGAAATACATCAAGTGAATTGAAAATGAGAGGCAAATCCAAAATTCAACTTTTAGTGAGAGAGAATGTGAAATGTTTTTAAAAACATTTCTACCAATGGAGTACCTATATAAATGCGAAAAAATATAATTTACTTATAAATATTTAATGAAAAAAATATGGAGCATTAAATGTTTTTTCAGAATTTTGTTTCAAATAGAACTTCTCTTTCATGTTGAAGAACTGCTTCAAATAGAGTTTCTAATTAGGGAATCAGACAATGTTTCAATTTAGAGTTTCTGATTGGATATAATTATAATAAGTTTAAATGAATATTTTTGAGGCATAGTTATATTGGTAATCAAATTAAATATAGAATTTGTATTAGGTGCAGGTTCTGTGAGGCATTAGGAACAAACAATACAGAATGTAGAAAACAGAGAACCTAAAATACTTTCTAGACATAAGAAAATAGAAGTATTTTCCATATAAACCTTTGAGATTTGAAGTTAAAAAGTTTCACATTTTGGTTTTGTATTACATTTTGTAAAAAAAATTATAAAATTATGGGATTCATTATTATCATACCTATAAAGATATATAAGGCTTCTAACAGTAGTTGGTTTAAATTTGTACTCACTTCTTTATAATAGTGAATTTCTATGGATCTGTGGGAGTAGACATAAAAAGTAATATATTCTCTCAAACTGAGGACAAAACTTATAAATTCTACATACATTATTTACTTTATTATATTTTCATTCTTTTGATATTGTTATAAATTTTTATAATGGAAATAACTATAACAAGTTGTGGGGGGTTAAATTTCATAAATAGTTTAATTTTTTTAAAAGACAATCACTGATTCAACCCCCTTATCAATGGTTCAATGAACCAAATAAACATTGAAATCAATAGTAAATATAGAAATTACTTTATCATACCTATTTATGTTTATTATACATGTGTGTAGATTTATTCCATATAGTGACCTTTATAACTGATAGCATAATGATTAATCCTTATAATATTATCTAGCTTTATTATTCTCCAATCAAAAACATATTTTGAACTTCTTTATCAAGATATCATATATTGAAATCTACATCCTCCCTAAAACTCATCATTTTAATAATAATATTAGATAATATCTTTACACTTCATGATCCAATATATCATGTCTGTAGTGACCCGAAGCCTGACGTACATTGAAATTACATTACATTTGCGGAATACTTAGTACATAACAAAAACACACACACAAGGATCGTAATAGTTTAGTGTCTCTGGAAACTCGGAATAAAATCTTCTAAACGTGGTGAAAGATCTTCAACATCTCCCATAAAGATCTTCTTTTTTTTACCTAAAACCTTTCTTTATATCCTGGGGAAAAGAAAACATAAAAGGGTGAGCTCAAATGCTCAGTAAGGGTAAACAAAAGAAATATCAATCATATCATATACATAAGAACATAGCTTTTAGAAATCTTAACCTGCAAAAGATCTCATAATATCATAACATGGGATAAATCATAGAAGTGAAATGTAATCCCAATAATCATAACTTAAAACATGAAACTTTGTGGAATACACACATAATCATAGAGAATCATTTCTTGTTAGTCAAGACTCATTTCCAAGACTATCTTAGTGGACAAAGTCCCTTTCTGAATCGAGTAGTCCTCGTTTCAGTCCTGTTTCATTGAACCGGTATAACCTACCATTTCAGACATGTCTATCTCATGAGATATAAAATATTTACCCAATGCATTGGAGGGAGATATAGGTACCACCCATCTTATAATGAATCCTTTATTATGTGTTCCACATAATCATAAACCATACATCATAGCGTAACCCATGTAATAAAAATGGAATTCTTAAACAACATGACATCATAAAACCATTCATATAAGATAAAGGAATTTATAAAAATATTTCCATCACAACATAATCAAATCCATGTAATAATAGGGATAAAAACAGAACCCTTTTTATTATCTGAGATGGGAAATAATTTTGATAAAATACTTGAACTTCATTCTTGAGGAAAATATCCTTTCTACTTCAAAAACACTTTTCCTTTCTTAACATGTCATACAATTTTAAACTAAAAGAAGTTGATTAAAAATAAACTTGAAAACATGTAAAGGAAGCTTCTTGGAAATAATGTTTTAGAAATCCATTCATGTCGTATAAGTTAAAAAAAACATTCTTCGTACTTTTGTCGGAAAAGTAAAAAAAATACCTCGTATGAAAAATGAAAAAAAATTCCTTTCATATCCTTTACTAAAAATTCACCAAAGGGTAAAATTGGATTTAACCAATTGTAGGTGGATGGAAATAATATTACATATTGAGGAAACATGGTTTTGGATGATAAAATACACCCCAATAAATGCCAAAGTATAAACAATCTCAGATAAAAATGAGATTGTGATATTTCCCTTACCTTAGGTCCGATTTTCTTTGTACGTGTCCGAAGCTCCTCTTCTTTGAAGCGCCTTTTGGAGACCTCCTGTCAGGGAAATAAAATTGGTCTTTGAGGAAGACCAGAACCTCTAGGATGTTTCTAGGGAAGTGGAGAAGAGATTTTGGTAGGGGTTGGCCGAGCTTGAGTGCTCAAATTGGTGTGAGGAGGAGGGGGAGGAGGTGTCCTTTTATAAGGGAGGAGAGGGGCACCTTAGGAATATCTCAAAATATTATTTTATATTAAAGTCAAAATCGGTTTATAATGGTTCCAAAGGGTCTTATTTCGAAGCTAATGTGTGGATGGGTCTAAATCCTATCCTCTAATAGGATTTAGACAAGTTTAGGGTATTATTTTAACCTTATCAATTATATTTAACTCTAAGTTAAATAATTTAACTTTTACCTTGTCTTTTTGTTTTCTTTCACTATATGGTTAATACACTTACTATAACATGCCAAAAGAACCCAAAATTGTATATTATTAATACATATATCCTTATCTAAGTTATTTGGCCGAACCTTAGATTTTTAGGAATAATATAACAATTAATAATATAATATTTTATTTAAAAACTATTTTGTGTCAATTTTGACACTATTTGATACATGATTTTTGTGAAAGTCATAACAGAATTATATGTTCGAAAAAAGTTGATTAAATAAACACTAATATATCATAGTAACCTAGAAAATTAGTGTAATTCATAAAAAGTCTCAAATTACATTTATTTTGGTGTTTATAACATCAATTATGTCAATATTTCATAAATAAGATAATTACTGCATCATCTTTGTGTCATAAATAAATTAAATTATTTGATGTCTAAAAATTACAAATAAAATACCATTATGTAGGAAATCGTTTTATCTTTCTAATGAATATTTACAATCTAATTTATCTTATGTAAAACCCTATATTAAAAATGTTTTAGTAAATAAACTTTGATTTTAACTCTTTTAACTCTTCTTTGAATTAAATAATAATAAATGTCCTAATCTAATCCAAGTGGGCCTAAATGGTCATATTTTATTCCTAAGATTGTTTTTGGTCGAATTACACTTTTCCAATAGAATTAGGACATGTGTTAGGGTAATAATAATATCATTTTTACCCTTAATTACCCTATTTACTTTTAACCGTGGTAAATAAAAGTAAAAAGTTACTATTCACCAAAAATTATTTTCATCTCATTGAACCACATTTTACTTACTGACATCAACCGTGTCTCTCGGATTTTTGAAATTCCATTCACAGAAGCGGTAAAATTAATATTTATGAAGAAATTAATTTTTTTAACTACCACTTAGTAGTTTCACTATTCATCAAAAATTGATGTTTTTCAGAACAATGCCAAAATTTCATCCTAAGATATATTTCATATTCCGAAAAAAATGAAGTCTATTTTACCAAATTCATAACATATAAGTTGCATTAATTAATTTTATAATTAAATCCCGCTGTTAAAACAAATAGCGTGTTTTTAAGAAACAATATCTATCAAAAGATTGACACTTGATTTTGTTTGGCTTAAATGTGAAATTACATTCAATGACCAACCTTGTATTAAATTGTAAAAATATATTCTAAATATACTTTAAAACCAATCAAATTTATAATTTATCACTATTAATTATTTCGATTAAAAAAGTTGTTTTTAATTATAATTTAGTAATTTTCACTATTCATCAGAATATGAAAGTTATCCGAAAAGTACCAAAATTTCACCTTAGGCTAAATTCGATACTCCGAATCCAAAAATGAAGTCCATTTTGAGAGCTAAAATTTCTCAAATTTAAAAAGTGGTTATTACTATTCATAACGGCTAGTTTTAATTATATTTTAATAGCATATCGTTGTTTCATGAAACTCATCATTGCGTACTACACACGCTATCGAGGAAGGTTGTGATTGCGTGTAATGCAAGGCAAGTCAAAGATGCGTGTTGTGCAAGATCCTTTTGGTGTAGCGTACAACACAAGACATTAATAAAATTAAAAAGAATATTTTTCATAAAATCTCGGGCTGTTACAATGTCAGTAGGGAGGTGATGAAAATTAAAATACATCACTCCATGGAGGCGATAGTTTGTACGTACACACCATTTTTTTTATTTTTTAGTGGATGGAAATTAGGTAGATGATGGTTATTGAATCAAAAAAAATTATTTAAATTATTCTAATTATACATATTTCATAATATTCTTATGGTTTTATAATATTTGGATTAGGTTAAGGAATAATGAACTGTTAATAATTCAGTGAAGAAAATTACCTCTTCTTTGGTATCCTTCTTCGAATCTCTCCTTAAGCATTATATGGTTAGTATTATGGTGATAACAGGACCTTTAAGTCATGTATAATGTTTTTGGGGGAGTGATTTTGGAATATTTTGGTATATCTAATTTTATCAAAGTGTATGGATATGTGAGGAGAGTAGGGGCCCTTTTATAAGTGATAGTGGTGATGCTTTTGTAAATAAATTTATCATTAAAATAATATGATGTAAATATCAAGGAAAAGTGGAAAAAATAAGGACAATTTTTATTATATAATGATTTATTTATAGATACACCCATTTAACCAAATTAAAGTTATTGGATTGTGATATTGTTTGCCTTATTTCTTCACTTTTACCTCTTTAAAACAATTTTAGACATTATCATGGTGGAAAACGTTTACCATGGAAACTCATTTTTATGACCAGAAATAAAATTATAGATATCAATAAATTTTTATATGATGCTAAAAAATATTAAAATAATATTAAAATATTAAATATCTATTGGAGTTAAATATTAATTTCTTTATATAAATGCACATAACACAAAAAAATTAGTTTTTTAAAAAAATATCTTCGTGAGAAAATGAATAAATTTACACCAAAAAAATATATATAATTTATTATAAAGAAATCTATTAGTTTATTATTAAACAATTCTTTATTTGACTTTTGAACCAATATAAATCTAAATGTTACAATTTAATTACATAATTAACGAAATGGGAAATATAGTCCTTTTATTATTATAAAAAATTATTTAAGTTCCAAAATATGAATCATAGGTTTAAAAATTGAATATAACACATATATATGGTTTATTTTAATCCTTTAATATATATTTTTTTAAAAAAATGGGTTTCATAAACTTTGAAAACATTTTTATATAATGACGATGACATAAAAATGAAATAATTTTTAAAAACTGTATTGCTCACTATTCACCAAAAAAACAACCATTTCAGAAAAATAAAAAAATTATATTAATATAATATTGAAATTATTTATTTGAAAATTATATTCATTTCACCAAATTTAAATTCTAAAAATTTATAAATTTAGATCTTAAATGAAAATATAATATATAATGAAGATACGATTTTATAGAAAACATGCCTTTTAAAATTTTAGAATTCTTAATATTATTTTATATCAATTCATAATTAAATAAATGTTAATATATTATTTTATACATTTAAATATTAAATATAATAATAATAATATTTTGAAAGTGCTAAATATATTAGGATTAAATAAAAAATATTCTTTTAAAATTTTTAATAATAAATCGAATTAATTATTAATCCTCTAAAATAAAAATTTTAAATTATTATTCTTTTCATATTTATTGTAAGATTTATTATTATTATAATATTCTTAATAATTATTATCTAATATTCTATAGGTTATTTTAGTTTAGTGTTACATGTGAAACTATTTATTCAATAATATTAATTTAATGAGAAATAGATATGCCAAAATCATGGTTTGTTACAACTCTTCCATGATGTAATAATTTTTTAGGAATCATTATGTGGTCTCTATTTCCATGAAACAATATATTATAATGTAAAAACTCATCACAATGTATAAAAAATAGTAATTATTTTCTCAGTGTAGCATAATGGCTGACAAGTGTTATCTCTGTAGGTTAGAAATGTTTTTTTATCACTGACTATTTTGATCACTTTATTAATTTTTTTTATTTTTATTTTATGAAATCAATGTTAAATGGGTTGTTTAAAAATGATGTAATAAATAAAAAAATAAAAATTCATATATATGTAAACAAAATGAAGTTATAAAGAAATTATATGATCCTAGATGAATTATCCCGAGTGAACCTTCATTGTCTCTTAGCTAAATTCATACCCACTCAATGATCACAATCCATCATAGTGTGGTCATCCTCTTATACCATAGGTTTGAATAACAATGACCCTAATAATCAGCATGAACATATCACATCCACCTCCCCCTTGGTTTTAAATCTTGAGGGATCCTCAATCGAGAGCACCCTTTATCCTACCTTTATAGAATAAAATAACAATGATTTATTATTTAACTATGAAGGAAATATTTTATTCCCTAGTGATCAGGTGAAGGGATGAATAATGGTGTATAATAAGAATTTAAGCCAAAAAACCATATTGAAGACATAAAATCACTCATCCCCATTACTGATTATCCTTATAAAAACTAAAAACAAATAAAAAGCATTTAAATATGATTGATTAGTCACATAGATTCATTAATCTATTCCTCAAATGCAAGACCTATCATGTCAATTTTTCAACCTTAGGAATATTGTAGATCACATTGATAAATAATAATAAAATAAAGAGAATAGAGATAGAAATCGAGAACACATTTATTGAAAATTAAGAATTAAATTGTAGTTTAGAAAACAACTCTAGAGAACCTAAACTATGATCTTAATATATCAGAAAGGCTAGGGTTTCTTTGTAACTATTATCATAAAACTTCTAAAATTTTCAGACGAGCATCTCTTCTATCCCTACAATATATGAAAAATGATTTTAAATAATATAAATGAATTCTAGTACGCATTGATGTGCTTTGATAGGTGAATGGAACAATATCTTTATTCATGGTTTGAGGATCATCTTTATTCTCTAATTACAAACTGAAATATGGAATTTTATATGATTTCTATTTTATGATTTTTCCTATCTAGAAAAACTTTATCTACCTCAATGTGATCTAGGGTCTACGATGTGATCTTTTTTAAGATACTCTATAAGTTTTTGGCACTGAGAATCTATTGGGGAATAGATTCATTCTTTCAGAATAGGGCCTTGGTTATTAAAATTTATTAAGGGAAATACCATAATGTATGAAATGACAAGAATTATGCATTAAAGGATGATTCTTCTCGGAAATATAAATGACTCCTATATACGAAGCTTTTCTGAGTTTTTACTAAGTCCATAAACCTAATTTATGATTTCTAGGTAGAATCCACAATTATGTATTATAATTTCACAACTATTGAAAATTAATCGATTCTCACATATCATGTGGACCATAGGTTTTGCTTTTACATAACAGCCATAATTACTTTTATATATCACTTTATCCTAGTTGAAACAATATCCAAATGAAAATAATGAATTTTATATATCACTACATCCACTGGTTTACTTTTATATACTATCTAGGGGACCTTAACATATCACTAGTCCCCACATTCACATCCTTATACAGAACCAAATTCATTATACATAGATAAATAACTACTTTTTACTATTCCTAGAGTTTAAAAAAATTAATTATAATATCAGAATGAACCTTACGTATACCTCTACTAAACCATACATAAATTTGACTTCCTTTAACTACAAAAATAAAACCAAATTTTATGTATGGATTTTATCATAATTGTAGTAAACAAGTAAAAATAATTACAAATAAATATTTAATCCATTATAATAACAAATTATAAGAAACCCATATAAACTAAAAATGATGCAATTTTCCTTAAAATGATAAAATAATGGGTATTGAACCATTTAATTAATAAATAAAGATACTAAATATATATAGGCTTTATCAATGAAGGATTTCCAATAATCCCAAATGTCAGTTAAACTAGGAAGTACCAAAATATATTCTGATATAAAACATCAATGCTGGTGGTTTGGAAAAATAATTTTAATCATAAATTATGTATAGTAGTGCTTCAAATTCATGTGAGTGAAGATATAATATTAAAATACATGAATCTTGATTCAATAATTGGAACTTTCCAATAGAAGTGGGATAAAAAATCCATGAACATTATATTTATATTACCTTACACTCCTCATGATAAAATGGTATCTGGTTAATTATTGACCATATGATTAAATTATACCATTTCCTTCCAATAATGTACATCACAAAATTTTAATAACTCAGAAATATAAAATTTCATATGATAGTGAAATTGCACAAGGTACCTTCAATAATCATTTCCAACTAAGATCCCCAATTCAACACTAAACTCTAGTAGGGATTCTAAGAGGATATAGGATTATGAGTGTATCATAGAATCACATACCATCTATAAATGGATGGGAAAATAGAGAGTGTAATTAAAATTTTATATGATATACTCCATATATGTGTATTAAATTTTAATGGATAATGGGATGATAATTTATTATTGGTTAAATTTTCATATAATAATAGATAAAAATCCATAATAATAATGGTTCTTTTTGAATCCTTAAATGGTTAGCCATTATAATCTCTACTTTTCTAGATTGATGTTTTGGAAACTTAACTTATGGGACCAAGAATTGTTCCATAGAAAAAGAAGATTAATCTTATATAAAAGTGACTAGTGGTAGATCAAAGTGTCCAAAAATCATTTACAATCATCATAACAAGACACTAGAATTTTTTTATTGGTGACTCTGTATTTTTTAACTTATGAACTTGATTGGTTTACCAATGATTGGGAAGATAGGGGATGTTAAATATATGGTATGTAATATATTTTAAAATTTCTTAAAATATTATAAATGTTTCATACTAATTAGAATTACCTCTTTATTGGGTGTTAATTCATAATGTTCATCACCTCTCCTAGTTGTTTAATACTACACTGATCCCAATTAAATTATGAGTTTTGAATAACTAGAATTAGAACTGGTTTCTCTAATGGAATAACACTAGTTTTAATCCTATGTTTTTGAATAATGTTTTTTTGGGAAAATAAATTCCTATAGTTCTCATTTTGGGGAACCCAAATAGTGACTCTCACGAGACAAGGGAATGTGAATAATAGATTAAGGACTAATAGATCCACCTATTCTAAAACAAATTTTCTTCATCTATACCCTTTATAGGTATGAAGTTATATAATGGTGAGAATTATGACACCTAAAAATTCAGTTTTCTATAACTACTTAATTTTTAATTATTTAAGTTTTATTTTTTAATTTGGAGTCAAAATTTTAAAATTTTAATAAATTTTATTGACTACATTATTTGGGCATGTGAGTACCCAAATTTTCATATGGATTATATATCTCTACACATTAAATTATATAATATTATATAGTCTTTTTTAATGGCCTTATTGACCATGAATAGAGCTCATACATTTCTTTAAAATATGTGTTTAAGTGAAAGACACCCTCATTTTCCCCACTCCATCCATAAATCTCAAAAAAACCCTTCTATACAATAACTCCTTTGTATACTAGTTCTATTGGATTTATCTTTATTATTTCATCAGCAAAACCCTCCTATTCCCCAATGTAAGTAGCTCTAATTACCTTTCCCAATTACCTTCAAACCCTTATTTCCACTAATTTTCCCTATTATCTTCATGGAGACTTATTTATTCAGTTTTTATGAAATTATATTGGGGGGTTTATATCATCCTATTATCTCTAAATGGTTTTCTAAATAACTTCCATTGGAAAAACATCTCTTAACATTCGAATTGTCTTTTTTCGGAAAGTGGGTTTATATTAATCTCTTCATTACACGAACCATGTGTGGGATTCCTTATATTAAAAAATATTATAATTTTTAAAAAAATATTACAATACAAAAAATAATATATATTATATCTTTGATGATTCTACCATTTTTTGGTAAATGTTTTGGTAAAGGGACTACTTAGTATGTGTAAAATCTATTTTCATTAATTGATGCCCATAATGTATTTTTAGAAATGAAAATTATGGGTTGTTAATAATTTTAATAGGGGTATCATTATGGGATGGTTTAATATGGTTTATAAATAATTATTTAAGTGTTTTTGTAAATAATGTTCATGTATAAAGTGATGCTTTGTAGATTAAGAGTACATATGACATTTTTTACCCCATTGACCTAATTATCAATTTTTGATATGAATTATATATATATAGATAGGTTATTGTAATGGGTTATATATAGTTTTAAAGGTATTATTTTATTTATTAAACTTAGATAATTAAAATTTTATCGATCATGAAAATTTTCATTGTAAACCATCAATACTAGGAGGGAGTTTAGTGATATGTATACTTATAGGTGAAATTACACACTACCTATCCCACCCAAAATATTAGATTATACATATTTTATGGTGGAAAAGTTCAGGGTTAGTATCTGGATAGTTCTATTTGATCTTTTTACTCATTTAGATTACACACTGACTAGTAACACCACTATTAGTTTAATATGATTACGTGGATAATGGACTATGTGTAGATGGGTTGAGTTTTGATATGATAACAAAAGTTTAACATGTATTACTCCCATAGGTATATTCTTAATATTCTTGTGTACTAACGGTACTATTATTTTTATATTAATATAGATTTATATATATGTTTTTGACTCACTGGTGATTGTTTTATAAAATAAAAAATTGTACTTTATAATTTATGGGTCAAAATAGAATAAATATGTCTATTAAATAATTATTATATATTTCATGTTTTTAATCCTATTGGGCATGTCTTTCTCATACCCTAAATAAAAACTATGTGTGTATATTGATTTTATTATTTCTGATGTAGGTAAATGGAACACATTGAAATGAGATTAAAGATACATGATAGATTTTTTTCAAATTGGAGGAGGTCACAGGTAATGTATGTACAATTGTCTTGAGAAGTTGGAAAACATATAAACTTTTTTGGCTATTCAATTTTGATATTTTATACTGATATTTATGTATATAGACATATATTTTTCCACCATTTTATATCCTCAATTTTTTTTATACATTGATTTCCCATATTTTTAAGTTAGATGTTGACCATTTTTTTTGATTGTTATTTATGATAATTTATTTAATTATATTGATCAATGTTGAGTTATTAATTTTATTTTATAACATGTCTTGTGGTGAAATTATTTCAAAATAGTTTATTTTGAGTATAATGATTCTCCATGGTATGAAACAGTTATAACAGAGTCCTGGATTAGAACAATTGTTTCTTTAGAGCTTATCCAGAAAATTCCTTCAAAAATTGAGTAAGGTTAATATACCCACTCTAGTCTCATACCCGTATAAATCCAAAATTCTTTTTGGTTATTTTAATAAACCCACCCAAGTATCAATATAGGATATCCCATATTGGTTTGTTATATGAGAGACCATAGGAAATCTAAATGTACTTATATACCTTAAATAAAACAATATTCCATAAGTGAACTTAAATTATTGGAGATGGAATCTTAAAGAATGATTAAAATAGAGGGAGATAAGAGGTCTCCTAATATTAATCTTCTCTATTATTTGAAAAAAACATGTTTTCCCCAAAAATATACATATAAAACCATACATAATAATGACATATCAAAACAAGATCACAAAAATATTATGTAAAGAGAAAAAAATAAATATATTCATGAATAAACCCCCAATCAATATGATAATAATATTTTTAAATTTCTATTTTAAAAATAGAGTTTCATATAATAGTTTTACAATTAATGTCATCCATCTTTCCTTTTACAAGAACACTGGTCCCCAAATACTCATTCCCTTGATAAAAAAATGTTGTCCATTTATTATTATCTTATGAATGTTTATGGAAATCATTTATTTTAAAAATTTAGTTAAATTTTTATAGATAATTATATATTATAATTGCATAAATGTGTTAGAAACTATAAGGGTTCTTTTGTTTTTGAAGGAATACCAAAGAGTTTATAGAAAAAAATGTTGATAAATGACCCTATTTGAATAAGTCCTACACTGCCATTACCACACCTATATTAATAATATCATATGAAACCAAATAGAATAAATCTAGAAATTCATCCACCCCTAGTTCACTGTAAACTCTAATATTTTTAACAACATCATAAACTTTATTTTTTTAAGTAAAATCCCTAATATATTAACTATAGAAGTTGTTAATAATAGTTGGAATTATTTTAATTAATTCCCCCAATCTTATCTTATTAACTTTTTTATAAGATCTATTACTTTCCATTTTATTTAATAAATCAAAAAACATAACTACACAATGACATATAATAACCATGAGTTTAGTGATAATTAAATTGGGAAACTAAATATTTATAATTATAACTATTTTTCTTTCTTAAATTCCAATTTGAAAATATTTGGAATTTCCTTCCCATTCCTCAAGTCACAAAACTCTTGATTTTCTCTTATCTACATTAATTTATCCATAATGAAAAATGATATATTTTTTATTGATCAATAATTAATAAGTAGAATCTTAATTATAGTTCACAAGAATCCCATTTGTTATATATTAGACGTCACATTCTAAATATAAAATATTAATAGATGGTGAGAATTTACATTTCGACTAATCTACCATATTTTTTCTTTGTAATATTAATCTAAGAATAAAATAATTCCCAATTTTATCCTCACATTTGATACTACCAAGATTTCTAAAAAATATTTAGAAATTATACCACATTAATAAAATTATTATTAAAACGAAACCACTTGATTAATTTATGTTGTACTCTAAAATAAATAATTATAGATTATTGTTTTAGAAAATTATGAGGATACATATCAACTATCATGTTAGGAAACTTGTTAACTCCCTCAATGTTAGGAAAACAATGATCAAGTATAGCCATATTGGGTTTGTTTGCCTACATGTTATACCATGTGATATTTTCCTTATTTAACCCAACATTCCTAATTTGGTTATTAGAAATAAATAATTTGAATTAATTAATCACAATTTTATTGAAATAAAAACCAATATATATATTTATTTCATTTATAATGGTGTTTAATCCACCTCCAATAATATAAAGAATACATTTTTGGATCAAACATAGGAAAACTTTACCTGGTCTATTTCCACTCAACATAATCATATTATAAATATACTACAATCTATAACAAGACAAAATTTAAAATATAATGTTTCATATTGATATATTGAGATGAACATCCCAAAAATATCAATACGTATATTGTTATTTCTAAACAAAAAAATGTGTTTTTTATCAAGCACAACATGAATGTAGTTATGAAATAGATTTTTATATTCAATACCACTGATACTAGTTGAGATATATTTATGATCAAGGATAAAAAATCTAGGACTTTGATAAAAAAATTATTTTCTTAAATATTATCCCTTATAATTGGAACTAAATCCATTATCATCCCATAATTAAAAAAAATTAAGTTTATAAACGTTTTATAATACTACCATTCTTACTAAAACCTTTATTATTTTATGAATAATATCTATATTTTTTATAGTTAAACGAAGTGTAAAGAGTACATATAATATGTACCACTTTATTAAACTCATATTCTTTATCAGATACCTTTTCATTCAAGTATTTTCTAAGAATACTTTTTTAAATGGTCAGTTCATTTGTTCATTTAAGTGAAAAATTGAACAATAAAGAACATCAGGGGATAAGGTCTTATTTCCTCCATTGGATATCAAAAACTTTTTCAAGAAAAGATCCAAAATTTATTTATATTTTAATTCCCCTCCATTATCCTATAACCATTTTTTAATGTTTTTTAATATCATTCATTTTTGAGACATAATAGACCATATATTATAAAAATAATTTTAACTGTTGATATCCTTTTTGAGTTAAAGGAATATTATCATTTTATATGCTATTAGTTTCATATATAGTTCATTTAGAGGAATATTTTCCATGTAAATATCATTTAATGATAATATTTTAACCGAAAATTTATTTGTGTGTATCTATAACATCTTCTTTATTATAATAGTTATATAAAAATTTTCACCATAATATTTATTAATGATCTCTATCATGTTACCCCATGTGATAAATCCATATTTAAATTATTTCTCCGACATTGGAACATCACCAAACTATCTCCAATAAATATATATCCTTTCTTAGTTAATATTATTGTCTCCATAATATATGATATATGATTTAATATACATTTATATGTCTATTTTATTTCCTATTATTTTTTATAAATCCTTCTCTAGAGGAGAAAAAAAAATTCATTTTGAGTTTATATATCAATCACAATGCCATGTGATCATTTTGAGAGTATGAAACATATCATTTTATCAATCTAAAACTAGTGGAAAAAAATATCAAAGGCATAAATAATAAGATATAATAGAAAGGAAAAATATATTTTTTCTATATAAGAAATCTATTTTCATCAAATATAATAATTCCTTTATTATTAGTTGAATTATTTTACTCCATGAAATAAAATAAAATAATAAAAAATAGAAATAATAAAAAGGCAAAAAAATATGGATATTATAAGGAGAACCTAGTGATTTTAAACCAATTTTAGAGTATATATATCTATTAGGACTACCAAGAGTGGTAAATAATTGTCTTAACATCATTTAAATATTTTAATTGTTTTTACATTAATAATATAGTGTGTTTCATTCCTCATACATGAAAGTAAATAGGCCATTTTTATCCTCTCATGTGTATCAATTTTTTATAAGATATACCATGAAGATCCCCAATCATGATATAATATTTTTATAAGGCTCTGAACTAAATGTGATAGAGTATAGTAATTGGTTTTCAATAATAAATGTATGAATAAACACAGTTTGTTGTTTTTTTCCTAGAATAAAAAATAATGTTGATAAGAGGATATTATTAAATAACTTTTATAATGTGTCTACCACAATATAATTGTGCCTCTCATATAGATATAACAATAAGTAAAAAAAATTCTAAAAATGTTATAATATAAATTAATAATAATTTAAATTTTAACAAAAAAATCATCTTTCTTGGATAAAAATAAATAAATACATTCTTGAGAGAAAATCATTTCACATAAAATGATCCTTAATATTTTCAGTCAATTATATAAAAAACATAGAAACACATTTATTATAATGTGTATATCATATTCTTCATATTATCACCAAAAAATGAAATAGAAACCACAAAACGACATGTCGTCATTCAACTTATTTATTACAATTTTTCCATTCCATGTTTTCCATGAAATCATTTTTTAAATGTCATTTTAAAAGGGAAAAAAGATTCAATTTTTTTTTGAAAAATTTCCCCAATCTTTCTAGGAATTTATCATAATCCAAAAAATATTTACAAAAATTAATCAATTAATATTTTGAAGGATTAAAATAAATTTTTTTCCAAAATTTTATATGGGAACCCATGTTTAGATTTTGGTATATTTTAATAAAAATTCATGAAAATATATCTCGATAAAATAACTCTATATAATATTTTTTTAATAGAAATTTATAGAATATGATTTTTTGGGTTGACCATAAAATATGTTTCATTAAGTAATTGTTGTATAGAGATTTCATTGGATACTGTCAAGAAAATGGATGTGATGACTATAAATTTCTAGTGATATTATTATGTCTTGTATATACATAATGTTTTTTATATAGTAACATCTACAAAGTGATTCATCTCGAAAAGATGCATCTTATATATTTTTTAAACATTGCATTCAATAATATTTTTTTGACCAGTGTATCTAGTATAATTTCACGAGTATTAACTATAGAAGAGTTACAAACTACTATATTTGTATATTCCACTTATGTTATATATATTTTATAGTTAATTGAATTTTTACCATTATATTGAGTAGTGTTATATATAATATATTTATTTTATGTTTAATTAAATATAATTGTATTAGGTAGATTCATGGAATTGTTTGATAACATTCAATTCTATTATATCTAATTTTTTAGGATATGTAAAATAGACGTTTAAAACATTTTTATAAATTTAGTTGGTATAATATTCACACACTATGTTTTGTAGTGTTTTTTTATATTTTACACAACACTATTTCTATCGTAGGAAATTTGGAACTTAAAAAATTTTGACTGTGATCAAAATAATTCATCATGATGTGTGTGTATAATCCATGTATACTTTAAAAAAAATTAACTTAGGAACATTTTTAGTATTCTCAGAGATTTCTTGAAATTATTCCCAGAATTTATTTATAAAAATTATGTTTATTTTCAATTGTCATGTCGATTAAAAAATATATAAATTTAAAAAGATACCTTGAAAAAATAATTAAAAATACATTTACTTACTAAAAATAAATTCCATTAATAACTCTATTAAGATAGGTTCTTAACACAAAAAAATATTGAATTCTCATTTTTTTATGAAAAATTCATTACTCAGTTGAACACAAGAACATTCCAATGAAATATTTATTTTATTGAACTTACTAGTGCTAGAAGCGACTGAGGGAAACCCCATACTAGGATCCACTCTTAAATTTGAAGGCCAACAGAATCCGAGTGATGATGGGAATATTTATAAGATTCAAGAGGAAATAAATATGTTAAGGGAATCCCAGGGAATCCATTGAAAATAGGATGATATTGAGGATTATTCCTCAAAAAATCATTTTTTTGGTCAGGTATTGTCCAAAAGGAAAAATGTTGTTGTGGATGATGAATGTTTTCAACCAACTCCTCCAAGGAAATTGAGATATAGAAAAGATTACTCCTACCCGAAGCCAAATATGGTTACCAGGTCTCATTGTCCCATATAATTTTATTCCTACTATTATGGTGATTATTATGATTCCAATGATCACAAGTATGATTTTTGATTTTCTTTGTCTTCTTTTGGCATGATGGCATGGATTAATGTATAACCTAATCCTTATACTTTCTGTATTTTATTTTCCTTAATAAAATAGCTCTTCCCTTACATTTTGACTAGTATCTAATCTTTCCAAATTCACTAATTATCTCTTTATTATGGTGGTTATGATATTAGATTTCTCATTTTGATTAATATTTATTTTATAAACCAACATTTATGGAATATCATTCTAAAATCCAACACCCATAGGGTTAGGTACATTCAAAATGATCACTTCAAGAATATGTTTATCTGTAACATCGTTCATTCTCAGTATTTATCATGGGTTTTCGTATGATCCTTATATATTGATATTAGGCTCTCAAATATATTTTTGGTAGTAATGATGACATTTGTTCAAATGTTAGTGGTAATCTATTTTTTATTATTTCAAATTATTCTATTATTTCTCCTAATATTATGGAATATCACTCTAAAACTTGTCTCCCTTTGGAACTAAAATGTTTAGATAATATATCCCCTTTAAATATGATTTTACCTCAACTAGATTAATATTTTATCAAAAAATACTATTCATATAACAATTTACCATGTTAGCTTTAGAAATGATTTACATGGAAATATCAATAATAATAATATAAGTACTAATATTTTCATAAAAAATATTATAATTTCATTAACAATATCAATTTTTTGAGTTAGTATATATCCTTTGGGTTTCATCAAGAGTATAATTTTATTCACCTAGAACATACTCTTATATTCAGAAAAAATTATTATATTTTTATTTTATTTGAGAAAATTATGTCCTATAATTTTGAAAACAAATGTTCCATATTGAATTTATGATGAATTTTAATTCTAAATTTTTTATAAGAAATGTGAATCTAATTAAAATTAAATTTTTTAATAAGTTATCTTAACAATTATATTTATTTATACATTTTAATAATTGGATTAAAAATAACAACAATGTGATTTCTATTTAATATATCGGGACTTTCATTAAAAAAATTTAGATTTTAAATAACATTTTAAATCCTATAACATTTTTTTAATTATGAATAGTTATTGAGAAATATGAAAATTCATAAAGTAATTTTCATAGGTTTTTAAGTTTAAGATATGGGTTTCAATATTATAAACCTGTTTACATATTGATATCATTCAAATAAGGATTTGAAATAACTTTATCTTGATAATGAACAAACACTCCATGTAAAATTGAATGAAATTTTAGTTTTTAATAAATATTTTCATCTTATAATATATAATAGAATATTTTTTTATGTTTTTATAAAATATAAAAAAAATCATTACATTTAGATTTTATTCATGTCTAATACCCATCACACATTAAACAAATTTTTGATGATTTAATAAATAATTATTAATAGAAAAATTATTACAATATTTTAATAGAACTTTAAATTTACTTTCATAAATACACTCTAAAATATTTTTCATCTCTGACCATATAAGTATAAGAAATAATAATTTTATTTTTAGTAAAATAAAAAGAACATGTATAAATAAAATATAACTCTTTATTACTATACATAAACAATGTTTAAATATATATTCTATGTATCTACAGAATAATAATATAAATTTAATTTTCCCAATTTAACAAGGTGTAGTATTAAATTCCTCTTGGGAGTGGTCATAAATACACCTAAATCATGTAAAATAATTTTAGTATCTATTTTTAAAATTTTTATTTTTATTTTGACCCTGATCAGATAATTTATTTCGGGTTTTAAAATATAAATATTTTATTATAAGATTCAATCATATATATTATTCAATTCAATCATATTCCAATTAAAATATTTCATCACATGTATTTTCATTATCCTTTATTCAAAACTATGTTGTAAAGAGATCTATTGTTGTGGGTTAGTAGAATTGATGGAATTTTAACCTTCATTAATATGGAGAAGTGGGTGTTTTAAAATTTGAGATCCTGATTTGGTTTTTGAGGTTGGTGATGATTTTGAGGGTGATTTAATAGGCGTTGAGGGTTTCTGATTAAAACTTTTGATGTTTGGGTATAAATTAAACATGATGATAAACTATAGTAATAAGCCACAGTTACACTGGGTACTTGATGGGGGATCATTGTGGATCTAGTAGTGTTAGGAGGGGGAAATAATCATAAGGTGGTTGTTGGATTTCTAGTGGACACCCATTGGTTTGTTGATGGACCACCGAGAACTCATTGGTGGGCACAAAATACCCAGTAGGCCACAAGATTTTTTAAATTTTATTTTAATTAACATTTTAAAAAAACTAAATAATCTACCCCTCAAGGTGATCTTCATGGCCCAAAATCCCGCTCCTCGATTCTCAATCACTCTCATTTATCATTTTCTCTCCTGATGTTTTGTGCCTCACCTAGTCAATGAGTTATCTATAACATTGTAATCATTTATGTAAGGGTAAGGTAATTCTTATGGTTTTTCTCACTGTTTTCTTCTCTTCACATGATTTAAAGTGTAAATACCTAAATATGGATTTTTTTCTAAATTTCCAATTTCAAGTGTACTTGGTTGAAGACATTGGAGATATTTTATGGGGTAACTTCGATAATAATGATCCAGGTTTTCCCTTTTATATTAATCCATATATCACATGTTTTATAGGTAATGTTGTATAAATTATTAGGGGTTTGGGTTAGGGTTACTTGATTGGGAACCAATATAATAAGAACTAATGTGATAATTTAGGATCACCTATGACCATAATGAGAATTAGTCATTAGGTTTTATAATTTTTTGTTACCCTGATGACTACGTGTTTTTGAGGTGTGAAGAATACTTGAGTGAGATGGATCTAGAAAGAATTTTTGGGCTTGGTATAGATTATAAGAGGCCTAATATGTCATGTAATGAGATATTTAAGGGGGGGTATAGTGTGGATAGGACTTGGATAATTGGTACAAAATGGAATACACTCTATGAATTGTTCTAAAAATAATGAGAAGAAAATATAGGGACCTTAAAGTTCCCTTAAAAATATGTTTTGGGATTTTTGTGTGGTTATTATTGGGAGAGGTCTTTGGAGGATTGTTGTATGCTTTGAGAGAACACTGATTAGATCAATCCAATAGTTGACTTGAATATGTGTTTATACAAATGAAAGATGGAAGATTTTTTATTGGGAATGTATGTGGGAATTTTAATCACCATGGAGTGATGGGTTTTGAGTTAGTGGAATAACGAGTACCTCGGTATAGGTTCTTTGAAACCGAGTGGGATAAATGCCATTTATGATGAGTTTATTGAATTTTTATTCTTATTGTAACTAATGTATTAGATTCTTATGATTATTATGGAATAAGGGCATTGGGATTTCTTGGGGTTGTTTTTATTTTGGTAGATATAGTACGGGATGTCCAAGTCAGTTAATTGAGTCAGGATTGGGAACATAGAGTATATATTACTAGTTGAGTTATTTTTATGGATTGATTACTAAATGGGTGATAGGGTTTGTGTTGTTTATTCCCTATTTTTGTTCATTTTCCTTGCTTGATATTTTTACTGTACTTGTGATGGGATTCTTTTCTTTTAATAGTTGTTTAACTTCTAGATGAGGAATGCGAGTTAGGTCCTATACAGTCATCATCTAGTAACAAAATTCATCTTTTGGGGGATGGTAAAGAGTATTATACTACCCATGGTAACCATCATGAGACTAAATTAAACTATAGAGTACGATAAATCAATTATTCCCTCACATATTCATTATATAGATACTTTATTAACTTTTAGGGGTTGGAAGAGATCCTTGTCATCTGTATGATCATCATATAGAGACCAGAACCTGTACAAGGGATGATATTGAGTGAGGTATTTTTTTTCTTAGTGGGCTAGTTTTGAGACCCCCGAACACAATAATTTAAATCCATTATAAAACATATTTATTTCAATAAAATTTGAAGAAACCAGTATTATTGGATATTGTGGTGTATTCTTTAGTAATTAATGATTATATTTTTCTTAAATAATAATGGGTTTTACAAGTTTTTTTTCTCATACATACCCTCACATGACATATTTTACTATACAATCGGGTCATCGTTGTTGACTTCCTTATAATAGTTTATTCTCAATCCCTGCATGTTTAATTCAGTGGATGTCATTGACTTATCTCTAATATATAAGAAAATGATTATGTTTTTTTATATGTGATCAGGATGATATATCTTGATGTGATTTTGAGATGAGGCTGAAGAAAGGACCGAGAGTTTATAGTTGGTTATCCTTATATTTTTTTATTTATTTTATATATATATGTATATGATTGGATCAATATGGGATATTTTTTTTATAAGTATAACTTACTTAATAGCTTGTGTTATTTTTGTCATAGAACAAATGTACTATTTTTTTGACTATAATGGTTAGATATTAGTAGTAAATCCATATGTATGATATTAATATACATTTACATCTATTTATTAGTTATTTATTATTGAATTATATAGTATTGATGGTATAATCTCACTAGTATGGATCATATATGATCATTACTAGTCAGTAGAATCACGCATATAGAGAGGTGTGCCTGAGGTACATGATTCCTTAGATCAGGCTAAGAAACCCCAAATGAAACGTTATAAATTACATATGAGTGGGTTTTTTTACCTTTTTTATGATATTGTGACATGCTATATACAGATAGTACTGCATGAAACTTATGGTATACACATGGCTTGTGCATTGTGAAACCTCTATAGTGGAATTCCAAGTTAATTTGGTTGTGGGATTATGGGGTTTTGTTTTTTTACTATTACAACTGAGTTTATTGATAAATTATTATGTCATGGGTTATGATTTTTATTCTAATAATGGACTAGGGAGGAATGAGTAATGAATTATTGAATCATAATTGGCATATAGGTTTATCAATCTTGTGCATAGCCGCCTCTTGTGGTCTGAAATTAGATTTTTAAAAAGGAAGATTTTGATAAAAAAAATTAATAAAAAGTGAACGATTATGAAAGATATTTTAAAAATTAGTTTTTTTTCAAATAATTTTTTATAAAATTTATAAGAAATAATAGTGATGTTTTTTTGTAAGATTATTTGGTTTAGATGATTCAGTTATTATTGCAATGTAATATTATGAAAACCCTAGCAGCGGGTTATATAGATTTGATTCCTTTGGAATGAATTGGTAACTAAATGTATACATGAGATACAATTTTTTATAAACATGGGATGAATAAGTCAGTGATATGTCCTCAAGTTGGTCGAGTTGGATTGTGATATTGCATGTGTTAATTTGAGATGTAATATACAGATAGTGCTTGGGTGATTATGTTTAAGGGTAAAAATCTATGACCACCATTCTATTGATTACAAATTGATTCATAATTTATTAAATAATATTACACATAATAAAACCCATAAGATCAAAAGTATAGTGTATTTTAAAAATAGGTACATTACATAACAAATTAGAAAATATAATAGATCATATTTATTGAAAGCTTCTTTAACATTCTCATAATATTCCTCTCTTAAAACTACATGGGATAACCTGGGGACATACATAAGAAAGGGTTGATCTATAAATACTAGTAAGGGAATAAAAATGTAATATTATGAATAATTTAATACATGTTATACAAGAGGAATATCAATGATAAATAGAATGAGTGATAATCCTAAACATGAATATGGGGCATGTTATAACAAGATAACAAAAAGAAAACATGGGGAATATGGAAACAACTTAATACAATGCATTATAAACATAGGTCCAGGCTAAATTCTAGGATATCATGATGGAAAAATTCTTTTTAGGGTTTAGGTTCACTCCCTAATCCCATTAATGATGTCTCATGAGATTGAAAAATTATCTAATTCATTTGAGAACTGTATAATTATGGGCACACCTATCATGTTTTATTCTATGATCTAAGAGTATGAAATAAAAAATGTAATTTACCAAAAAAATAAGTATCATTTTATAATGTTTAACACCCTTGATAGTAAATGGGTATGGGTATTCAAAACAAACTAATTTGGCATAAAACACATGGTGGAATTTTGGCAGAGTAACATTGGTGTATGGATGTTCATTAGAGGGATTGATCAGATTGAAAGGGGAATCCCATTATTTTTGTATAAAATCGATATTAATGGAGATGTGGAATAACATATCCCAACATTATGAAATGAATATAAAATATACAATATAAATAAGATACTTGAATATATAGGGGAAGGAGAGGATTCATTAATAAAATTTGGCATGGTAACGGGTGTACACAAATGTTCTTGGGAGGAATTAATGAGAGTGGAAGGGGTTTATCATAATTCACACATCAAATAAATATTAAGGGATATGTGTCAGAATATATATTAAAATGAACAAATTTATATTAAGTGACATAAAATAAAATGGATGCGTGATAAAAAAGAAGAGAGTGGGAGATCCCTTACTAAATTTCATCATGGTAATAGGTGAACATAACGGTTTATAGGAGGGATTAATGATATTTAATGGGATTTCTCATCATTTAGAAATAAAATTTATAGTAAGGGGGTTATATAAAAACATACCAAAATAATAAAAATCGAAACTAATAAAAAAACAGGAATGAGGGGCTTGAATGGATATGAGAAGAGAGAAATCCCTTACATTGAGGGGGTGATTACAAAAGATTGGGATAAGATTTTTGATAGACTGGGGCAACATTGTAAGGAATCAAAATATGGAAAGGTTGATTAAGGATATTCTATATGTATTTTTAGTGAAGATAAATGGGAGATTGGGGGGGTTTATATAGTAAAAGGGAGGATAATTCATTATTATTTCTCAAACACATGTTTTGGAGGCTATATAATAATATAACCAAAACCCAAAACCATTCCATTGTTATTACCGATGATTTCTTCTAGAGAGGTATTTTTTCATTATTTTATAAGTAAAATGGATAATATTTATAAAATAACACCATTTCTGATGTGGATGTGAAGAATTTCTTTTAGGAAACTATTTTAAAACCTCAAAATATAATATAGGTTTTGGAAGATTCATGATGGCTTTATAAAATTAATAAAATAACCCTAAAATCACTTTATTTTGAAGGATAAAATATATTTATTATTTAAACCCTTTTATTAATTTTATTACACCACTTTGGGTAATTATAATGTCACCATACACACTATATTGTTATACCATATTTAATTTTTACTCAAAAATTCAATTGTCTCTGAAAATTATGATACATTCACCAGTGGATAATTTAGACATGAAGATTCAAAAATATTATTTTTATTTAATCATAATAACTTTTAAAAAATATTATTTTATATTTTAAAATATAATTTACATTTATTGAGAAATTATAGATTTTTTTGACAATGACAATTTTCAAGCTATTATAGAAATTGCATCTGACATGATAAAAATTATATTATAAATTAAATTTACCAGTCCTCATTTAATAATAATATTTATTTGAAATATAATTATTTAATGAATCTATTAATTAACCAACGGAATGTATTAATGGAAATTCCATATTACATAAAAATACAATTTGTGTTTTATCCTATCAAAATATAATTTTTATGAAATTGATAGTAAATCATTTATAATGTAAAAAAATAATGATGAAATATAATCATAGTTTTAATGAATAGAAAATATAAATATTCATAATATCATGTTTACATGGTTTGTAGTATTTGTTAAATTATTTTTACCCTTGATTAACATATTTTATTTCTTGTGGGAATAAATATTTACTATAGTTACTATTCATATATTTCATAAATTAATTTAATCGTATTAACTAATACTAATTATTATTATTATAAATATTTCATCCATTTTATCAAAATAAATTCATTTTGTTTTAATAAATTAATTTAATATAAATCCATCAAGCATGATGGAAAGAGTTTTCTAAAAAATACAATTTTTATAAAAAATGATTTTACTTTAACTCTATATCTATTAATATTCACTATATGAATTTTAATTTTTAAAGATAGATATGTAATAAAAAATTTAATTTATATCATTTATCAGTAGGGGTAATTTTAATTAATTATAATAAATAAACATTATCTATTTTGAAATAGTTTTCATAAAATTGCGTTTTAATCCTATAAATAAAAATATATTAAATCCAACATATTTTTTTTAAATGTAATTAATTTAATTTAATATAAATAAATAATACATATATTACCTTTAAATCAAATTAAAATAATATTGGGTATTTTATATTACATAATTTATCAACAGAAGTTTCAATTTTATTTAAAAATGATATATTTCACTATTCATTGAGAAATCTATATTCTAAAAAAATCTCAAAATATCAGATGATGTTAATTTTGATATAATGATATGAAAAAATATATAAAATTTAATTGAATAATTTTTCTAATTTTTCTTGAAAATAATGATTATAAGCTTTTTCATAAAAATAAATAAAAAAATCAATTTTGAAGAAAACATATTTTGAAGAGAAAAAAGACATTTCCAAATGTGATATATTATTTACTAAGAATTTATAAATATATTTAATATATATATATATATCTCAAAAATTATTTAATCTAACTCATATCCGAAAAAAATAATGGAACGGTTAAGACAATATTATTTTAATAACCATTGTTTTTTTAGGTTTGATGTCGAACATCACATATGCTATCGAACATAGTTTTCTATATTAAAAAGTTCAGGTAATTAAATAATAATTTAGATTCATAGCCTATTTGTGTGGGTGTGTGAGATTGATATTGTAGATGGATATCTATTTGTTTGTGTTAGTGTTTCATATTGGGGTAGTGTTGTAATGTATGATGGTAGAGTGGTTGTGTATGTGTTTTTAAATATACAGGTTAGTTTATTTTCCCTTTTTAGGAAGGAATGTGATTTAGTTTTGTACATTTTCCAGTGAATGAATGGTTTTTCCCTAGTATAAGTTGATCATTAGTAGATATGTTGTGATTTTAAATGACACACAAGTGAGGTATTATTGAGTTTTTGGTCTATGTGGGTATATTGACATAGGAATTTTGGAAATGAAATTGTCTGCAATGATTCATGACACTACTAGAAATATGATCTATACCAACGGTTTTGGGCAAACCGTTGGTATAGTTCACTAATTTGGACCTATACCAAAGGTTTGGCCAAAAAGGTTGGTATATGTCACTTATATGGACCTATACCAACGGTTTTGGACAAATTGTTGGTATAGGGGGGACCTATACCAACAGTTTGGCCAAACCTTTGGTATAAGTTCACTAATTTGGACCTATACCAACGGTTTGGCCAAAACCATTGGTATAGTCCATTATAGAGACCCTATACCAACGGTTTGGCCAAACCCTTGGTATAGGTCCCCCCTATACCAACAGTTTGTCCAAAACCGTTAGTATTGGTCCCAAAATCAAAGAATCTATACCAATGGTTTTGAAAACTGTTGTTATAGGTACATGTATTTTTAATGGAATCTTCTTACAGAAGACATTAAATAAATAATAATTTAAAATAATTATGATAATACATACATAAATATATATATTTATGAAATTATGTTCACAAAAGTAAGTTAGGTTAGTGGTTAGGTCGTTCAATCTCAAACGGGAGGTGCTGGGATCAAAACCAATGGGATGGTTATTTTTTGAATTAAATATACCAACTGTTTATGGAACCGTTGGTATATATTTTCATATTACTTATACCAATGGTTTTGAAAACCATTGTTATAGGTCTATACCAACAGTTTCCCCAAAACCGTTGGTGTAGACCTATACTCCCAGCTTACTTGGCAACGGTTCTCCAAACCGTTGGTATAGCCTATACCAACGGTTTCGAGGCCTATACCAACGGTTCGAAACTGTTGGTATATGGTATTTTTCCAGTAGTGTGAGGATTATTGTTAACATGAAGAGTATGTTATGTTAGTTTATTCATCTTTTAATCCAAGTATGGATAAGGTATGAATATTGAAAACCTGATTTTATCTTACAAATTGGGTTGTATAGGGGTGTATACAAATTTGTGAATAGAATTAATAGAAATTGATGATGGTCAAGAACCATTATGGGAGTAGTTATTTAGATTATTTCATACCTTGGAAGTAAGTTAGTGTGTGATCATGTGAATTTTAAAGTTATTTCCAACTAAATTGTGGCATAACATGTTCACTGCATGTGAGGCCTCCCTAGTAAATAAGTATCTTTGAGACAGGATGTGTGTGAGGTCCTGTGATAAAAGTATGGGTTTTAAAAACCAAATATGTTATAGTTTAATTAGAATAGAGATCTAGAAATACATAAACTAATATAATGTTAAATTAAATCCCAAATCCCTCATCTACTACACTAATGTCGAGTGTCCAATACTGAGGCATCAACACAAAAAGATAGATGTATTACCTCTAGATATATCATATCTTCTAACAACAAGCACCATCATCCGCTATGGAATAATTAAATCAAGAAAAAATTAATATACCATGTGTATATATGAAAAATATATATTATAAATTATGATATAATAAAAATGATTCATCAAATATAATAGTACATCCTGAATAGATACAATTTTGAATAGTATTGATATGAAGGTTCTCATAATAATGTAAAATTATCCCCATAAAATACCATATAAACCACCCATAAATAGGCTTAATAACTATCCTAAAACCTTATTTAATCAACTTCATGGAAATAATTTGAACCATGAAAAATTTCACATACAAAGGTGAGTAATAATACTCACTATGTCAATCTTATATACTTTTTCTAACCTCATGAACAACTAGTGTCTATATACACAAAAAATAAATTAATTTTTGACAAATCAATATCTTCATACATCATCATCAGTCTTAATTATATTTATATTATTTCTTCATAAAGATACTCATAGTTTAATACATCACACTAACCAAATAATAATACCATAATAGTATATATAAACCCATGGTTTTTTTTGAGAATAAGTTTAAAGGCCCCCCATAGACTAAGATGTTATAGTGTGTAAACAACGTCTAATAGCCCAATTTGTTATCTCTCTTAATGAAGATGATACCCTGGTATAACTTTAACCATTATTACCATGATATCCTCGAAGTTAGAATTAATCCACCTATATATTGATGATAGGTCTTGAAATAAAAACAAAATAAAAAATAATACATCCCTATATCTCATTATAGTTTTCTCACTTGAATATTCACTCTAGATACACAAAACTGAGATCTAGAGGAAATTCACAACTCCATATATCTATGAGATTCTAAAGGAAATATATATCTCCATAGCTGTAGCTATATATATCTAGATATTGGTATAAAAAATATATATAGGGATGTATTTGTATATCAAGGTATTAGAGGAAATACAATTCTCTAGGGATACATTTGTATATCTAGTTCTTATAATCCTAGTGTTGTGGGTGATAAAAGAGATAATATCCGGGGCATCATTATCCATATTGATCCTTGATTTGTGGGAAATAAAGATCCTAAACACTTAGATAAATTATCATTCATCACATTCACATATTAGGGATACTAGAGGGATTACCCATGTATACATATCCCATAATTGAGATTCTAGAAGAATTATACATATACATAAATCAACCAGTGAATATCGGGTTTTTCTCAACCTAGAGTTAATTTTTGGTAGGAACATATACACCTATATGTCATCAAAATTATCTACCTATATGAATGGTTGAGAAGAATATGGGTCATAATTATCTCATTCTAGCCATATCTAATGACAAAGAGTAAGGGAAATTATTGTAGTATCCCATTTCCATCAATATCTACCTTTACATAGATTTCATCATAATCTCAAAGGAGATAACTACACAAATATATCATATGTATAAACAAGTAAACATTATATAAATCACAAAATTATATCCACTTAATAGTCAAAACATTCCATATCATGATCATTAGATCCTCAATTTCCTACCTCTTTGAAAACTAATAATAGTAATTCAATAACAATTAAATATTAGTTATTGAATTATTTACATTACCATATCACCACTAGGTTAGCATAAAATCTGACTTTATGTTTTAAATAAATTTCAACTAAAGGGATTTAGATCACTCACTAAATCACAAAAAAAATATCATGATTATTTGAATTTTTTTTTAGAAATATTGTAACACTTTAATTTATAATGTTCTCATTAACATTCCTCTTTATATTTTCATCCATTATAGGACATTCATTTAGTGTTTAAAATTTTATCATGATAATATTTCATCATCAAGAGAATATTACTATATCCAAGGTAAACTAGTTATTTTATTTGTATTAATGGTTTATAAAATTACTCATCAATACTATCTTTACATAATCCACTTAATATATCTATATTTTTAAGAATTGAATGTTTCTAATCCTTGATATAAATATATATTACCCATTTAACCGTATTTTGTTTCACCCTTTGAAACATATTTCCATATTTACTAATTATTCTTTAATATTTTATATTTTATTGATGCAACTAACTTATACCAATCATACATTGTTTATCACTACCATAAATCTTAAAGATCACTTTAATGTCTTCAGTCAAAAACAGAATCATTTTAATTTCTATTTATCATACACACCATTTTTATTTGATATAAAACCATCATCTAAAATTCATTTATTAGAAATTAATTTCATAATCTCTTTGTGAGTTTTTAATCATCAATATGAAGTGTCATTAATACATTTTAATTATATCATTCCATTTTTTACTGATAAAATAACTTATATTTTGAATTTTTTTAAATAATCAATATATATTTATTGATTAAGTATTTGGAGAAATTAATTAATCAAAGCCTCCCATACAATGTCAATAAAAAACTATTATATATTACTATTATCAATTAATAATAATATCATAAATTATTAACAAAAGGTACATTTCATCTCCCACTTCAATAATTTATATCCCATTAACACCACCTCTTTCATTAATTATGTTCTCGTTGACTGGTAGTAAGCATTCACTAGACCACTTTATTTTATAAACACTTAATAATTATTATTTTTGTGATAATAATTTATATATTTAATAAATAATTTTTATCTTAATTTATCCATGAAATATCTATAAAATGACCCAAACATTTTTCTATTATGTTCAATATGTAAAGAGGATCCCATAAAATATTTTATGTCTATATGACACCTTGCATGTACCCCCACACACCATTAGTCACCACAACATACTAGTGGATTACACATGGAATCCCCCATGTTCTAGTCATTGCCTCCATAGATTTACAAACTGTATCTCCTCTTTCATAAATGACAGTCATATAATCATCAATCAAATGGTCTAGATCGATTGGATCATCGTAAGACAAGAAATACTTCTTATGGTCCATTTATTCACATAGTATTTCTTTCAATCCATTTAATTATATGACCTTCATTAAACCAGGACCCAAAATATCAAGATCAATGTGATCATGTGGTTTACTATCCAATCAAATTGATCATATAGTTATGATTGGTCCATATGGTATCCCAGTCTTCCCCAATTAAGGTTGATGTAATAAATATTATTCCATTAGTTATTTAAAAAGACAGGTACGGGAGACCCACACCACACCATATGGATCCACATGTGTCGTTCCAATTTAGGGATGACATTTCATGTCCTTATCTTTTTAATGGAATATCATATGATATTGGATTCATCACATATTATTGTTATTTTCCTCACCACCCGATCGACAGTAACCACTTATGTTGGATTATAGAGAGAAAAAACACTTTTAGGTAAAGTAAACATAACAATAATCTTATTTTAGATCCATGGTTTTTATATATGACCTATATTTTCAAAAAAAAAATCAATTTGGTAGGTCAATTTAATGAAATTTGTTGAGAATAACCGATAATTATCTCTTTTTTTATCTTAAATTGCCAATCTAATTGATGTCATTCCAAATCCATCAGGGGTATCTCTTCAATGAATTTATAATGATATATTATAATCCCCATAATTCATGTATATGAATATGTTACTAATAAAACAACATAAAAATAAAACATTATATTTTCAACTCATGTATTAGATTACTATGAATCCAAAGGAATTAGATTTATTTTATTACAAAGAATTAGAAAATAATGAAATGGTTAATAATTTGAAAAAATAATTTTGAATTTATGATAGAATTTTTAATCCCTGAAACTTTTCTATATAATATATTATAATTTTATCATCATATTCTTATTTTTTTATTTGAACCACATTGAATCGAGGAATAACAAATTGAAATTTCATAAGATTACTTTAAGAATAATTAATACAACATGAAGATAACAGTTAAGGATCTAAAATTATAATAAAGGAAATTGTAGAATTAAATAACAATACCATGTCCAAAATGATTTATTCTTATTCTGTGATGATCCTCCCTATCGTGGAAGACATTGGATGAGAGCATCCTTGAAACCCTATCCTCCTCACCATTCTCCAAAAAATTTCTCATATTAAGGAATCTAGGTCAAATTATATTTTATTTAATACCATCAATCCCTTAAAAAAGAATGTTTCTAATGGTGGTCTATCTTAAAAATGTTTGATAATTACTAAAATATTATCTCAAAGGATATATTTCATTGAAAACACATTGAAAAAATATGTTTCTTGGTCAAAAACTTCATTAAGGTGGTATTTACTATTTTAACGTTTTCGATATAAATTAATATTTCCAGGAAAAATGATAAGTTTAAATCAATAAATCTACATAAAATACTAATTTTAATTAAATCTATCTTTAATAAACTCAATTAAACTAAAAATAGAATCTAATTCTACATACTGGTAGAGTCACTCTTAGGTGAAAAACTATACTATTACATCATCTCCACCTTAAAAAATTTTATCCTAAAAATGAAATAAACCACAAATAGTCCAATAAATAAGACCCTCTCCTATAAAATTTTTATTTTGGAGAAAATAAAACATTAATAATAATTCAAAACAATATGTTAAAATACATCTCAATAACAATTCTCATTTATATTCTCATTAGGCTAACAATCAGAATGATTAACTATGTCAATACTCTCATAAAACAATCTAAAAAAATCTTTTATAAAACTAATTTTCTAAAAATACAGGATATATATACATAATGGATTTAGGGTATCACTATAAAATGGTGTGAGTGTTTCTAAACACATCATAAAATATCTCAACAAAATTTACCATCTATCACATGAAATTTCATTATACTCCCCAATTTTGAGAAATAGATCACGGTTACCACCCAAATACATCCAATCACTAAAAATATATTCATTAATCATTTTTCATTGATCATAACACAAATCATGGATCATTAAAAAAAGTTAAATCAAAATTAATCATGACCACACTATCTCAACCTCACCAAATTCACCATGGGATGTAAAAATTCCACATGTTCACTAATGCATTTTGTTTGACTGAGTCTCCCACTAATTTAAATTCCATATATTGTCAAAATGGGTCAATATCATATATATTCACTTTAAAATCCTTACCTAAAACTATCATTCTTATTATAATTATCAAATAAAAATATTCCACCATTTTTAAAATAAATTTATTTTATACCTTATAGTGGGACAAAAGAACTTATATCTATAGCTGAGTTGGAAGATAATTATACCATATGAACTCAAAATAAAAAACATTATTTTTAGAAAAATTAAATTACAAATCATGATTATTATGTAAATTATTATATATAACCACATTTATTGATTCATAATTTCCTATCCAATTAATGAAAAAACCTTAATACATGGGTTATCACCCAAGCTGACAATAACATTAACGAGAAATTTTGTTCATATCAAGGTATTATGTACCTATAATGACAATAAACATTTGATAATAAATATACATCATTAATAAACATGGATTACATAATGAAAAATAATTTTCCTTTTAGATTCTAATAACCATTCACCAACTATAGAAGATGATTTCACAAACCCATTTCTAAACTTTTAATAAGGATAAACTTCAACCACTTCTCTTTCCACGGTCTTCACACAAACACCAAATGAACTCCATAAAAATATAATTTCATCTATTTTTTAGTTCTATAAAACATAATTTTCAAGGACTTTAATCAGTCAAAATATTATTAATGAATATAAAATAATCATTAATTTTATCATTTCTCTTTTATTTAAAATACAATCATAGTGGTCTCACATATCATTTTTACCTCATTTATCTATTTTATAAAATGGTTGATTTTTTTATTAAATCCCATGTCACTCAAACCAATGTTGGTTGAATTTTTCATTTATACATTTCCACATGTGATCTTTTGTAGACATTAAAATGGCACCTTACTAGAGGATAGTGACACTAACAATATTATTAGAAGTCTCCATACTCCTATTATTATTATTATTATTATTATCTCTTCAATAGTAATAATTACACATTATAATGCATTTTATAGACCCTAAATAAATAGATGGAATCAATATGAATGAGTATATTTATATTACATCCACATATTAAGTTCACTCATTTGGAAACAAATAATTAATGCACTATTTACTTCCGTTTAATATAATTTCACATGTTTTTAACTCTGATAAATTAAATTATGAATGAATTACTCACAAGTGTATACATCACAAAGTGAAATCTCTTAGTATACACCATGCTTAAACTATGATACTATAAGAAAAAAAGATCCGAATTATTAAAATAAATCACATATGGGGATCTAATAGGCGCAAACACAGTGTCCCAATGCTCAAATTCAATTAAAAGTGAATATAGTCTCGATCACCATGAAAGAAATAATTCATAAATTTACATAAAATCACCACCCTAAAGTGTTCAATATTTTATACATTGATGAAATTTTTTATATGTACATAATAAATCAGTTCTACCATGTATAATGTCTACTATTTGAGTTTTCTTAGGTATTCTATAATTCTTTATCCTAAAACACACTATTTTATATCATTAGATATATCTCTCTCATCTTTCCATTAGAACAACATGTGTATAATGTAATATGTCAATCATAGTAATAACTTCCCCCTATCTCTATGGTAAAATCTTTATATCATGATCATACCAGACAATATGGATGTCAATAAGTCTCTTTCCAATATATCCCATGTATATTATCCAGTAATTCTATAAAATCAGGGGTAAAATCATATAATCATGATTTATAACTATATGTTTCATTTCTACCCCCTCATTTATTATGTTATTTTTGATAACGAGGCCTAACCATGAGGTATCAATAATATTCACGCTCAATTATACATCACCCCCACAAAATTTATAAAGTCCTCTATTTTGGCCTGATTAACTAATATCCATTAATAGAATTGAATCTAATTATCCCAACAAAATCACATATGTTCCTAACTAGGAACTTTATCATAAATATCAAATAACAATATTTTATATCCCAAAATATGAAAAAGTGAACTCCCAATGACCACATATACAGTGATATAGGATAGCTAAATGAGAAAATGTATTTTTTTTTGAGAATTACCTACAGATATAACCCATCGCTTGATATCACAATTCATTATCTAATACAAGTCAAATGAATCTAAAATAAAGTAATATAACACAATATGTTTTGATAAAATATTCATAATATGATGTTAGATAATATGGATGAATCAAAAAATACAAAATTACATTCCAAGAAGACATAATCTTCAAAACTAACAACACGAGGTAAGACACTATATTGGAAACTCTACTCCATATTCCACTTTTTCAACAACTCATATCTAGACTCTATGATCATACCCAAACTATATATGTTTATATTCAGGTAAAAAATGTAAAAAACACACAATTATGCATACAAGGGTGAGTAATAACACACATCATGGACATCCTAAGCTGTGAACTGACCCTATGAACAACTTGTGTCTATATGAATGAACACAAAAATATTATAGGGAAACAAACATCAACATACCTCATACTAAGTCATAATTATATTCATATATGGGAATTACCCATATACCAATAGATCACTCCATCAACATCAACCAATTAAAATGATATATAAATATATATAAACCTATGCTTTTATAGGAATATGATAAAAGAGACCATGAAAACTACACCCTTCTCAGGTGTAACTAGAATTTCGTAGCTCAATACATTATCCTTTTCATTATAGAGGATACCCTGATACAACCATAACCATATGTTCCACTTAAACCTTGGTTTTTGGAACTTTTCCACCCCACATATAGATAATACTTTGGAAATAGATATAAAAATAGAAAATAATAACATCCTTTCGTATCAATTTATAGATTTCCTACTTAATAATGCACCCTAGATTCAATAATAGGGAGGCTAGTGGAAATAAATTTTGTCACCTATCTATGATATACTAGAAGAAATAAAAATCTCTATAACTATAACTATATACATGTCAAAACACTAGACTAAATACATATCTACAGATCTATAAAGGTATATTTAGAGACTGGAGGAAATAAGAACATATACAATTGATGATGGATACCTAGTTCTCCCAACCCAAGTGATGTGGGTGCGAGAAGAGATATTATATATTGTAGCATCATCCCACACAATGCCAGTGCTATGGGAGATAAAGTGTCTACATACTCCAAAAAACTATGGTCCATCAAATTCACGTATCTAGGACACTAGAGAGAGAAACTATATCTAACTATCACATACCAGAGATTCTTTAGGAATTACACGTATCCATCAATATCCTAGTGAATATTTTTTCTACCTCATCATGAAGATTTGGTTGAGTTAAAATAAATACACATATGTTTCATTACCAGTTTCTAACATAATCAGTGTGTGAAAAGAGTTAGGGTCATCGCTATATCCCTATAACCTTAATCAATGAATGAGAGTAAAGTAAGTTACAATGACATCCCATTACCACTAATGTACACCTTTCACTAGAGCGTATCACTATTAAAAAGTATATATGTACACAAATCCCTCATATAGAACAATCAATAACACTCATATAAATCATACATTTTCTTTATGTTATAGTTCAGAGATTCCACATTATCCTTAATAGATCCCCATATTCCCATGTCATTGAATGAAAATACTAGAAATTTAAGAATATTTAAATATTTGATATTGAATTATTTATTTAATATAATCCAAACTAGGTCAATATCAACTCCCACTTTATGGGTTATATTCACATCAACTAAAGAAACCCAAATTACTCACTAAATTTACAAACATTCTTATCATTTATCTGAATCATTATGTGGAAGATTATACTACAATAATTTATAAATTTCATGAAATAGTTCTTCGTAATATTTCCATCATTTAATATATTTTAATTTAGTTATTAATACTACAAGAATACATTACCTAATCATTTTGAGGTTATTCCTATATCACAGGTAAACTCATTTGTTATTTTTTTGTTAATGGTTCATACCATTAGTTTTTATTAAAAACTTTTCATAATCCAAACTATCTATCCACATTTATCATATTTGGAAGATAACATACCATTATATATATATATATATTATTTGTTTTATAAAACCCCATGAATGTCTGGGTTATGAATTTTAGCAGAATTTGGAATTGTTGACTTTTAGAGTGGGATTTGTTTTGAGAAACATGATTTGGATTGGAATTCCATGTGTTTGAGAATCAAAAGGTTATGATTTTGGATATTTATTGAGGAAAATTAGGTATTTGGAAAATTTTAGTATAAATTTTCTATTTTCATAGAGTTTTACTCCTTTGCATAGTTAACACATGGGTAGGTCCAACTGTGTGGATAAACAATGCATTGCGGTTTTGGATTGGTGGTTGGTTCATGGTAGTAGAGAAACAATTCAAAACCCAAAATTCATGTTCATTGGAGATTCAAAATGTTGGTGTATGATTTAGAAAACCATGCATCCAATTATTGTTATAGGGATTTTTTGAGACTATTCCAACCACATTGTTGGTGCATAGTTTGAAAAATCATGAAGAATGTCATAAAAACAGATATATTTTCATTAAAATAGTGAAATTTTTAATTAACCCCCTTATTTTTTAAGATCTAAGACACAAATCCCTTTCTTCTCATGATGAATGAACTAGGAAGGAGTCACCCCCCCTTTATTCATTAATTTTAAATTGGTTTAGGTATGTTTTGGTGTGATTATTCTAGTATTTAACATGAGTTATCTTCTATTATTACACATTCATTCTACTCCATATTTCCCCACTGATTTTGATTGAATTTAGTTTTTTTTTGAAGATTATTTTCACTGAATCATGGTAAAAACCACTTTAGATTATTAGGAATTGGATCAATATAGATTGAGGATGGCCTAGGAGGAAAGCTACACATGGTTTCTCACCGTTCCATTAGTGATATGTTACCCTATGAATTTCAATAGGGGTTTTAGATTAAATTTAATAAATCAATTATTGACTAGGGGTAAAATGGTGTGTATTTTTTTAAGGATTAAATTTGGTGTATTCCATAGACCTTATGTTGGTGGTAGGTCACAATTTCTATGTGTCAAGGTTTCTTGGTGATATTTTAGAAATTTGGACTATTTGAATTGAACAATAGAATTAGTTATATATTTTTTATAATATATTGAACAATTAATTTTAAATTTTTATAATTAATTATTTGACATCATGTATTGAGATTTATTCTTGATAGTTGATACGTTTCTTAGGTGAGATTAGATAGTTATGATCTATACTTTTTTCTACGGAAATTAATTTTGAATATGGTATGTGGTCCTTATGAATTTTCCTATGGTTAATGCATTTTATGATTGAAACATGTGATATGTGGTATTTACACTATAATATATTCACCTTTTTAAATTTTAAAAATATTTTAGTTAAAAATGAATTCCCATGAATGGACTAAACAATGTCACAAGGGTTATGAGGGACCTTGAACACTAGATTAAATCCTCAGCCACTGATGGTGAAGACCTGGATTAAAATTGAATTATTTGAGATAAACAAACCAATAGATGAGATACATAAATGAACTTAGTGATGGTAGAATACATGGATTGGTTCCCTCAAACCCATTGAGTAGGGATGAGAGAAATATTATGGTTATTGGACTATATAATACATAATACGACTTAGATATTACTTAAATATTTTAGTCTATTTGATATTAGTATGAGGTGAGTGATCCTCACCCAATTATATTTGAGTATCAAGTGAGTGCACCCTGGGTAAGACTTAAAGATATGCTGGACATATAAGGACTAACCTAGGGTGATTGGGGAAGGATATGGGCTTGAGACCATTACCATTACATGAGACCAATACAGAATTGTTTTATGAGACCGAGGAGATTGTGTTATGATTAATCAAATGTTGAGAGACACTATATTTTCTAAGAAATGATATTAGACACGTGATGAGAGATTTATATTGAAAATACAATGTAAGGTGTTGGGAAAAAATCCTTTATAATATTATTTTAATGATTTAGGATTACTGTGATTATTGAAAATGCTAGTTGGAAAAGTTACTATATTTTTAGGAAGAGGAGTTGAAGAAGGTCGCATAGTTTACTAGTGTTTTCGAAAAGATTCTATAAAAATTCTAATTAATAGAAAATATTTTTGTATATTAAGGAACACAGATCATGGGATTGATTTTATAGATTATAAGGTTGAGTACGTGATTGTATTTTCATGTCCATGGAGCCTTAAGAGTGTACATAGTCATAAGGCAGTAATTTTGGGGATACCATGATATTAGATGTGTTTATAAGGTGTAAAAGTTTAGGCTACCATGAAGTTGGAGTACACTGTTGTAGGGTGAAAATTTTGGGGCTACCATGAAGTTAGAGCCTACGGTTGTAAGGTGGGGAGGAGAATTTAGAAGTGGATATTAGAAAAAGGATTAATAATAATTGTGATGAGGGGATTTTTTTGGAAGGATTTTCCTATGAGATGGACCCATAATCAGTTCATCATACAGAGAGGGATTTTCATTGTGATATCATCAATGATAGAGAAATTAAACTTATTTATAATGTTTTACACAATGTGAAAACCATGAAGTTTTAGTTTAAAGAGGATATTTTTTTGATGGTGGTCCAGATAGTGTGAGTTTACAGAAGGATAGTTTTGGAGGTTTCCTATTATTCTTGACTAGGTGACGTAGTTTTCATAGAATGGACTGTGGGCGTGGAGTTAAAAAATATTTTCTAAGAGGTTTAAGTTCAAAGTTAATGATTTACATGAAGTGGAGTTTGCAGATAATGCAACCCATGAAGGGGGGTCATAGTGTATAATGTTACTTAAAGTCAAGTTAATATTGAAAATCTTCTCAAGAAGTCATTAATGAAGTATGGTGGATATCATCAATTGAATGGAAGTGAAATTTAAGTCAAAACCATCTCACTGTGAACCAAATATAAGATGATACATATCATTAGAATAATATTTTAGGGGATAATTTCATTCAATTTAGTTAGGAGAGAAGTGATATTTCAAAGTGTGACTTGTAGTGAACCAAGAAGGAATGTGACTATGCCCTGAACATTGTATCAACAATTCATTTATTGTATTTTTTCACATTAAAACATTTAATTTATATTATCCATGGAATGACCCAATTAGGGTGGAATTTATAAAATTTTTGTGTCTTATGCATGATTTAATTTCAGTTTTTATATTGTTGTTAGAATAAGAGAGAAAATTACCTTTTTAATGATGAAACTACATAAATTGGGTTGTTTTTGAATAATTCATACTCCGATTCACCCCCAATCAGGGTACTTTACCAAGTGGGGCCAACATATGTCCATGTTATTTGTGACCTAGGAGACCTTGGTGGGTGACCTCATGTTATATAACACCTGATATGTTCTGCATGGGAATGAGTAGTTTTGATCATGTGTGTCACATTAAAACCAAAAATTAATTATGTGATCCTGATATAGATATATTTATGAGTTAAGGCCACCAATTTGAGTGGATTACCCTAGTTATGTGATACAGGTTTATGAGGATGAGAAAACATTATTAGAGTTGTTATATGAGATATATTTTAAGGGGTGAACTTCCCACAATTCTTATAAATTCAATTTATGTGCCTTTCTACCAATGATTAAACATATGCCTACTAACTATTAGGATTTCTAGGATACACCCCAAGATCCAACATTTTTTAATGATATATAGAATTCATAGAAAATTTTCTAGGATATGTTGGATGCACATCATTTGTGGAATTCCAAGGTTATTACCATCCTTTTTGTCATTGTGCATATATGGAATACCTATGTTATTCTACAATGGAATAAATGGTTTCCTATAAGGGATTACTAGTATTTTTTACATAATCTATCCCATGGTCCTGAAATTATGAGATTCCTAGGATACTTCCTAGGATTTTGTAGATGAAATTGAAATGAATGGGATACCTGATATGGTACCTATGATCCAGTGAGTTTTCTTAATGACTATGAGAATCCTAAGAGGAAACTAGGGATCCAATGAGTATTCTTACATTTCAATCCTGAGATGTTTCTTAACACCTGACCACTATGCTTACTTGGAATTACCAATTATAGATTAGTGGAATTTGACTTATGCCAACATGGGAAGCCTAATATAATTCTTTAGATCTAGTGCCTACATAGAATACTACTACGATGCCTAGGGTACTACTTAGGGTCTAACCACCAAGCATGATTCTTTTTGGATTCCTAGGATTCCACCTTGTATCCATGATTTATGCCTGTTACTATATAAGTCCTTTAGGTATGACATTTATTTCACCACAGGTTATGTCTCTTGATTATAGACATTATGGTTGTAGAAATAAATGTATAGTTGATAATGGGATTCAAATTAGAACATGAGTATTGATGACCATTTCTTAATTTAATGTTCCAAAATTTATTTATTTATGCAGTTGAGGATATTGACTCTCAATACACTATTTTACTAATTATGTTACGACCCTATTGGTGTTTCCATTATGAGTTGTACTTATAACCTTCTCATGTGACCATGGAACTTGGGTACACATTTAGATATCACTGATTATTTATTTATGTAGGATATATACCAAGAGGTTCATGATCTAGTATGATAAATAAGATATACTAGATACTGAGATAATATGAGGCTTGAGGATTGTAGTATAACATCTATGTATTTCCATTTTATTAATTATTTTATTTTTGTATAAGTTATGTCTATTTGGAGATCAACTATTTTATGATGGAATGATTGTGAGTCTGGATGATTTTGTGCCCCCACATGGAATTTTTTATATCATTTTTACGGTTAATTATTCTACATACAATAGTTATTACCTAAATCGAGTAGGTTATATTATTTTTCATCTATTTATTAATCTAACATGAGGACACAATATCCCCATGGTAACAAAATATACCCTCACTATTATTCAAAATCCTCTAGAATACAGGGAGGTCCACTTTAGGTGACATAGAGACTCTAAACAAGAAACCAATCATTGGTCTCTGATCGGGGGGCATTACAAATTTCACACCATTTGGTTTCACCATTGAAAAAAAATTAAGTAATTAAAAAATATTATTTAGTATTTTACATTTAATTTATGTATATAACCTACTTTAAGCATACATTATTTATCACTATAAGAAATCATATGATAATTATCATTTATGTCTTTTATCATAAACATAATCCTTTTATTTTCTATTTATCATAAACACTATTTACATTTTAAATAAAACCATAATTTAAAACTCATTTATTTTTAATAAATTTAAAAATCACTTTTAGTATTTCCAAATATCACTAGGAAGTACAATTGTAAATTTTAATTGTTTCCTTCCCATAACTATTAATAATATATCTTATCATACCCCAAAATTTGAATTTTTAATATAACTTAGCTATATAATTCTTTGATTAAGTAATTCATACAAAATTATATTATTTAATGTCAAAAAATATCATTATATATTATAATTATTACTATTAGTTAATAATGTTATCTTATATAATTATGAAAAGTTATATTTGACATCCCACTTTGATAATTCATATAACATCAGAACTATCCTTTTGATTAACTAAGTTTTTATTGACCGGTGGTAATTATTCATACAACCACCTTAGTTTATTAATTATTTATTAAAATTATTTTGATAACAATTATTTATATATTTATTTAATAATTTTGATATTAATATTTTTATAAAAAGTTCCCAAAATGACCCAAACATGGTTCTATTAGGTTTGAGAGGTTGAGAGGAGTCCAATATATTTTTTGGTTTCTAGATGACACCTTCCATTAAAAACTACACATCCAATGAAGAAACAACCAACTAGGTGATAACACATGGAATCCAAAACATTAATCACATTATCTCGTTGACTTTACAAACCACACTATTAGCATGGATGATTGTTGGGAATCCAATCATCAACCGATTAAACTAGATCACTCAGTTTTTTCTAAGACAAGATATCCCCCACATGGGTGATATAAACATGTGACTTTCCATTTTAATAATCTAAAAAGTTGAACCTAATAGAAATTTGGCCCCATGTCTTATGGATGGGGTGTCCATATGGTTTATTGCCCTCTCATCTTCATCAAAAAAAAATTTGGTCTATTCCACCTCCTGCATCATCCCTAGATAGGGATGATTACAAAAAATATGCACTGTCCAATAATTAAATCAAATTGTTAGGACTATTTCATGATATTATTAATGTATATACACAATTCACCCTTGATATATATAATATATTAAATTTATGGTTATACGATGGTATATTGAATCACCCAATGTGTTGGTTGTGATGATGATTTTTTTCGTTTATTGTTGTGTTTTTTTTGAAAATAGTTTTCAATAGTTTTAAAATACAATGAGGAGTTATATGGTGATATAAGAATAAATGAGTCTATCTATTGGAGTTCTATAGTCAACACACAAGAATTTAATTCATCATAAAATCTAATAATGTAGTAAAAAGTCTAATTATGGAAGGTTGAATTAAGATTACTAGACAATAAGTTTAGATTATAAGAGGGAATGGATCAATATAATTAATGAAGAATAATAAAGTTTATGATACTACTTGATGAATATGAATTTATTAAGATAATACAATTCATATAAATCATGTACATTTGATGATTTTTGAGTCTAGATTTAGTGGATTTCACGACAAGTAATAAAGGTTAAAAAAGAACTATAAACTATATGTTTAGTTAAAGATTAAAATTATATGTAAGTAAATAATTGAAAGAGATGATGAATGATGGTTGGGAAGAAAAAGGATCATCCATAAGATTTATGATGAAGGTAGACTCATTGGAAGAAAAAAAGATCATAGTAGATGAACAAAATTCTGAACACTATTTGATGAGACCAGAAAAGATATTATGCTTGAGAATTCATTGATATGATTAGAAGAATTTCAATGAATAAAAAAGATGCATTATCATTTATAAGGAAAAGAAAAAATAACGGACAAAATATTAGGGAATACATCCTTATTTAAAAAATATAACATTGAGGAAAATAATGTATATTAATGATATAATAATCAAAAGAATATATTTATGTAAAATATTTTATCAAATTTGATGATTTAAAGGTTATAAAATTTATAATACTAGATTTTAAAAATATGGAAACATGTTGTGATATTATTAGATAATATAGGTCCTATGAGGTGTATGAATACAGAAAAATCTAACTCGTTTAGACAATAATATAGATGATTTGTGCACTGTGATTTGTAAGGACGAAAAAGCTCACTTTCCAAAATAGTTTTTTATTCAATAAAATTTAATTGAAAGTAAATTTGATTAAAGAAATATAAATGAAGTATAATGATGAATGTTCTAAAAGATCATGATAGGAAGAAGAAGTGATTTTTGATATCCCTAAAATCATGATTAATGGGTGACGAGTAAGAAGCTAATACACTAGAATATGAGGTGGCACTAAAGGAGTTCAAGGCTATGATGATTAGATTATAAAATACCGACCCCAAATGAGGTTGTAAGTTAATGATTTAAAATATGAGTTGGTTCTACAAGAACATGAAAGTTTCACTAATCAAGATATAGTGTGATCAAGAGATTTTTGATCATATATATTGATAATTTTATAATGTTTCCAAAGATAGTAGAACAACTCTATGTGAAACTTTAGGTAAAATAATTGGAAGTAAAAAGTTATGTAGATGACTTTGGTAAATGAATTTTTTTTGAAATCATGAAAGACTGATCAATGTAATCGGAAGACGAAGGAGTAGAATAAGAGCATAAGTTTCATTACCATGATATAAGAACTATAAAAAATACAGAGTTTTAAAAGATTAGAAGTTGAGTTAATTAAATGATATCTTCATTGGATGATATGAAATTTTAAATAATTCATAATTCCATATGGTCAGAAGATAATGCAATCAAGGGTTATGATGAGATTCTATGAGACAATGTTTGTACATAAGATTGTGTAATAAATGGAAAACAAAAATATATGGGAATCCAAGTTAGTGTTTGTTAAATGTTTCCATGGGTTTGGAAAGTTTAAGTGACATTGTTTTAGAGACAAAGTTTGATTATAAATTTCAATATTCCAAGGGAAGTCTATAAAAATTAAACATTAGAAGATTCAAAAATTCCTTACTTTTATGTGAATTCAAATAAATTTTGATGATGAAGAGAAAAAGGATTAAATATTCAAATTAATAGAGGATAGTCTATGATTCTTGGTGATATATATGGAAGAATAGAATATATTTTATGAAATTATTTTTAGATGTTTTAAAAAATTTAATATCAAATATCTTTAAAATCATTGATTACTACTGACCAAAAACATTTAGTAAGAATGATTAAGAAATTTAGGGCCCATGTTACCTAACTTTATTAATGGTGGACTATTTATATAATGGGGTAATATTTTTCAATTTAATAATGAGAAATATATAAGTTTTTATTAATAATATTAAGAAGAATAAAAGAGTGTGATTATCCGACCATGTATGTTTCATAAGATTTTTGGGGTCAAAGAGTTGAGAATATTTGAAGTTTTAATTTTGAATAAGTGGTGTGAGGTTTCCATAATTTAGGAAATAAAGAGATACAGTGAAAGTAAAATTTCAACAATAACCTAATGAAGATCCATATATTGAATATCTTGATGCTGAGAGATCTAGAAATTATATTTCTAGATGTTGATGAACATGGTTTCCATGCATGATTTTGTACTGAAAGATAAGATTGGAAGCTGAAGAACTATTCAGTGGGGGTATTATAGAGCATTTAAAGATAGGTAGGGGATATATAAATAAATATTCACTTATATAATATATTTTATATTCACTTGTGAAGTATGTTTAAGTTAGAGTAGTGTGGAACACACTGTGGGTTCAGGATGATAACATCCCCACACCATTTGTAATTGATAATAAGATTATCCGTAGAGAATCTATAACTTGGGATAATAACCAGACATATAAAAGTGTAGTATTTCTATATTTATACTCAAACTTTTAAAAATATTTATTTTTTATTATTTCATTCATAATCTATATTATATAAGAAAGAAATTAGTGTGGTCAGAAAATCAACATCCCTACATCTTAACCGACATAGTGGTTTTAACAACATAAATAGGGGAAAATCTTTATATTGGACTTATCCAGTAAAAAAGTAACCATATTGATTCATACCCTTAATGTAATAGCATGCTCTATTGTGAATAAATTGTGGTATCATAGTTTGTTTCCATCGATTATATCTAATGTTTTTCTCTCTCTCACTTTTTTAACTGATTTAAATGAACTAAATATTTTAATAAGTTATAAAGTTTGATATTTGGGAATCTCAGAAACATTAAGGGATAACTCTATTAAAGATAATAAAATATTATTTTTTGGACACATTAAAAGAGGTTTCATCCAAAAAAGTGTGAAACCAAAAGAAGAGAGTGGATCAGAAGTTAAGGATGAAGACTTATCAAAATCAGCGTAAGTAAGATCCACCACGTCCAAAAGAATAATTTTGGCGATGATTCTATAATAAGTCCATTTATAAATATCATCTTGAACAATGATAATAAAGATGTGATGATTAAATATCTATTTAATATGTTGATGTTTTTTATTATGAAATAAATTATTATTTGAAAAGTGACCCTATTTAAGTATTCATAATTATTCATTAAATTATATAGGGACAATGGAAAAAACACATATGTGTAATAAAAATCCAATGAGATGAAAGACACATTGGTAATTATGTTTTTAAAATGAAATCCCTTCTAGCTCATATTGATGGAAAAGGAAAATACATAATAATTATCAAGGAAGATATTTATTTAGTTGAAGAAGAATTAAAAAGATGTGTTTATGACAAAGTTATGCTTAAAAATATTTTTAATGAACTGATTAATTCATCAGAAGTTATTATGAATTTTTTAAATTGTTTGTTTAAAGATAAATACAAATGTATAATGTTGTATGATAACTATATACTTTAATAATGTAATTTCCATGAAAATAAGGTATGGAGGATTAAATTTTAATGTGAATATAATATAAAATCACTTGATGGAAAACACAAAAAATTCCAAATGCCTTGAGTGGGAAGTAAAATTAAGAAAAATGGATTTTACTTAAGATGAATCTTATATTTTAGATAATAAAATAGTCACTAAAAAATTCCAAATGAGAGTGTTATTTCTCAAAAGAATCATTATAGTAGCATAATATGCATAATGTTAGAAGAAACTATATATTATACAAGATCATGGAAAATGTTAATCCCATGTTTTAGAAATTATTTTCACTAATTCGAGTTAAATAAATCATATAGTATATAACCTATATTTAGGATGAATATGGATAAAGAAAAATCTTGAGAAACCCCACACTTCAATAATGTTGATGAAATAAATAAAAGAATATAGTGTACCCGGTGAGGTGTCTAAAAACATGAATTTAACACTCAAGAAACATAAGATACTTCCACCTTCCAGAATAAGAAAATATAAAGAAAAGAAAAAAACGTTTATTGGTAGATTCTAGTGTTATTGAATGTTTTGACACTAGGATATGGATTAATAGCACAACTCATCAACTAATAGAAATAAGAAAAGTCCTATGTTCATGTGGAGTTAAATGGAATAGAAGAATAATTTATTTAAGTGAAACACAAGTAAAAATAGGAAGGTGAATCTATTTACTTGTAAACCATTTTAGTATATTGAAATTTTTTGAGAATGGAGTGACGCAAGTGGTCATGGTGATGATGATTGATTGTTTAAATATACCATGAACAAATTAATTTCAATTAATAAATGAGTTACATAAAAATATAATAGGAATACAATAAATTTGGATGTAATGTATACATTGGGGTATACATCTATCCAAAGGCCCGAAGGCCTTAATTTTTTTTTATTAATTATGATAATAAACCTTTCAAGGGGTGAGGTGGAACCCTTAAAAGGCTCGTTGGCGTAAGCATTACATGGCCCATAGGCTGTAGAGTAATTCATTGCCCGTAGGCTTCAAACATTACATACAACCCGGACTGACTACTTGGAATTGCTTCTCCCTAGAATCTTCATCATGAAATCAGCTCTCTAACTTCTCATGGATGTTCGACTAGGATATCATGTACATGCATAGGCTTGTCCTGATGGCTGGTGCCATACCCTCTCAGTCTTGCAATCCATGTAGCTTCTATTATGGTGAATTCTCCTTGCTCACCCTCCTATAGATCTTGTTCTTTATAGGTTTTCTGGTTTGCATCTGCACTAATGGTGTCCCGAAAGCATTGAGGTGGCCCGAAGGCCTTACTAGCCTAAAGGATTAGGTGGCCCTAAGGCCTTAAAGGACTCGGGGAACAAATCAGTGGCCCGAAGGCCTAAACAGGGGAAATTTCCCCGCTGCTACAGTTCCATATAGTGCCTGCTACATTTCCTACTACAATACTACATAGTTCCCACTACAATACCTACTATAGTACTGCTACAGTCCCAACTATAGTACATCGACGATACTTCTATCATACCCTAAAATTGTTCCTCTACCTAGATTTTATCATGGGTCGCCTTAATGCAATTAAGAGTCCTCACCAACCGGGCTGAGGCTCATGTGCAACATTGGGGTATACATAATTAGAAGTCATCAAGAAAAAATAACTGAATAAGAAAGTGAAATAATAAATCTATACCTAGAAATGATTATTCTATTATGGAATAAATTTTCACTTCATTGACTGTTCCATGCATTCCATGAAAATTCAGACTAATAGAAGAAATCTAGAATGATAGAGGAAATTAATAAAAAAGAAACATATTTGTATTTGATTGATGGATGAATTTTAAAAAGTATAAGCTGAAGATCATCAAAACATACTAAAGAATAGTAAATTAGAAAAGGTAAAGTAGCATTATAGATGAGGTAATAATGTTGGAAACTATCTTGAAAAATTTATGAGAGTACTATCAAGATAAATGAAATGGTTAAATCAAAGGGGGACGATTCAGAAGATACATGGACTATAATTTGTCTATCAAGAAGAAACTATCAAACATGGAGAAAATTAAACATGTCTTAGATTTTTTCATGATATTATATCCATAATATCTATAATATGCATGAAATTTTAAATAAAAGGAAAAAGAGAGAATACATTCCTTGGTAGTGTAAGTAAAGAGGGGATTTCTACTCAAAGTGCATGGTGAATGTAAATGGAATCAATCCATGTAAACTGATTAGATTAGTTCCTGAAAATTCAAGTTTAGTAGTATGAAGTGATGTGATGTGAACATAAATATAATTTAAATAATAAAAAATTTATCAACAATAAATCAAAAACTAATATAAAATAGAAAATCCACCTTATTCCCCTGTATGTTCTGGATGTTTTCATTTATAACAGAATTAAAGGATATGCAATTCAAGGGAATACATAGAGTAATTAGTGTTTAAGAATTATAACATTATTATAAAATATATTCATCTTGGATTACTTTAATACATAATTTTTATGGTTCCTATTTGATATAATTTAATTAATATCAACCATGATGAATTAGGAAGATAGAGTTCACTCCTAAAAACCAAGGGGATAAATTCCAGACAACTAATGAAGAACTAATCCAAGAAATTGTAATTTGTGTTGATGGAGGACTAGAAATTATTTTCCTAGATGGTATGTATCTATATTGAAGAGTTCCAAATGATGATTATTAGTTTTTAGATATTGAAGAATATGTTATTCTTGAGGTGCATCGATATTTTCTTCCATCATGGTATAAACATTTATTATATGATTAAAGGGGATAATTATTTTGACACCCCGTTGATGTGGAAATTAATATTACCTGAACTAAAGAAAATATTTCATTATAAAAAATTCTAATGACCTTTTAGGATTAGAGTTTTAGAGAATTAGGACATGATATTATCTAATGAAACCCATGTATTCTTCATCCAATGGAATTTTTTCAATCTATATAAATTATTATATAATCAAAAAAAATTATTCAAAAATTACCACAAGATTCTCCACATAAGATAATCTTATAAAAACATCATATGTGTCACTTTTATTTATAACCTAGTGAAATATAAACAAAATAAATATGTCAGATCAAATGATTAGTAAGGGTTAACATAAATGACAAGAATAAAAAATTATAAGTGAGAATAATATGATCATATGGGTACAATCAACACAAATATGAAAGATATACCTAGGAAATAATTGATCATAAATCATGGAATAAGGCATGAAATAACATAAAAGTGTGGGTTGGAATAGTATAATAATTCTTCATTAAAATAATAAAATATCATGTTTATTTCTAAACTTTATTATGTTTTATAAAAGATAACTATATTTTATGAAAATAATAGAAATTTCCTAGGTATCGAATCAACGATGAAGATTATCCATAGTCAATTGATCACATGAAAAATGAATCAAACACAAGATCATTGAATTTACCTTGGTTGATATATGGATAATCAATCAAGATATCATAAGAAAAATTGAGAGACCACATGCTGAAACTATACTATTTGGTATCAAAAATAGTTTCACAAAGGCTTCGATCAACCACAAGACTAGTAGACTGACTGCATTCCTTTATGATCAACCATAAAAAGTTTATTACCAAAAGTTAAGTCAATCACAAAAGAAATATATTGATCTAAAAGTCATATGAATGTGACCAACATTATATCATAAATCTCTTTAAGTGATGGATTGACTACAGAATCATTTAATATTGAATTCATGTTGAAGGAGTTAATCATATGTGAAATGGAAAATTTTGACAAAGTATTAGATCAAACAATATTGTAAGGTGATCAATCGTAAGATCAAATGATCATCCATATAACCTATCATAGAATCTAACCAGAATTGTCACGAAGTATTTTAGAAATCATTGATGCTGGCATGGAAAACATAAAGCAACTGTACCTAAAATTATGTTTTATATTATTAAATATATTAACTCAAATAATTTTCTATGAATAGTTAAATTTTTATTATAAGAATTTAATGATCCAAGATTTAATGCCAAAGTATAAATATCATCAATAATTATTTATCAATCGATATTTTTGGTGATGGATTCTACATTTTAAAGATTGAAGATACTTTGAATAAAAGAAAAGGACACAATGTTATACAAAGACATCATTATTTTTCATGAAAAAAATGATGGGCATATGAAATGTTTTCAACATTTTCAATACTTTTTTCATGTTTAAAATTCAAAAAAAACATAGTGAACATATTCTCATAATTTTTATTCACATAAAAATTAAAATATGACATCGATATGTGATAAACTACATGTAGAACAAAACAAATCTCTCATTTTTGTTGAGTTATTTAAATTATCTAACTCTATTTTTATTACCTTTTGAGATTTGTGTGATTTACATTGTATATGTATTAATAACCAACTCTTAAACTATACCAGAGAGTTATACCCACTTAATATATTTTCTTATCATCTTTATACCCATGAAGTAGTATTTAAGAGGATAGGAGAATCCTGAAATGGATGCATAAAGTTTTTTTATCATTTTTTCTCCCACATAGAACCATGGAGTAGGATTTTATATCTATTAAATACTTGTGTACAATTATGTAAAACCAAATATAGTATTTGGATCAGTTTTTTAGATTAATAAATGGTTTGGTAGTGTGTGATTTCCATGAAGAAAGGTATAGGAATTGACTTGAGACTGAACCTCTTAAATTTATTCCATTGTGTGATTTCCTATTTTTTGACTTTTTTAAAACAAACCAATATCAATTTTACAAAATGTAACAGAAAAAATTACTCTGATAGTTAAATTTAATTAGTGTTTTATATACGATGTTTGTTGTAAGTATATTTGGTTCAAAAGTTAAAATAGTATTAAACTTATTTTAATTGATTTATTATCAAACATATAATTTTTTTTCGAATGATAAAATTATATACTTTTATTATTTAGTTAATTGGTTGTCTTTAGTAAATTGAGTGATTTTTATTTAAATAACTTTTAAATATAAATATTAATTGGAAACTCAAATATCCCCCTATTGAGTTTTCCACTTTGAAAAATATCTTTTATCAAATTTTTTAAAAATTTATTTTTATCTATTATCTAGTTTTACCAAATGATTAAAAATTTCTGTTATTTATAAATTTTTGTATTTATGGATAATAATAAAAAACAAATTACCTTCACTAATCAACTTCTTAATATCAATAGAACTAATTATGCTCAGAGGAAGATAAAAATGATAATCCATATTGAGATCATGTTATTTGATATTTGGAAAATAATTGGTGAAAAATATGAAAAACCCAAACCTACAAGAGCTGAATTGAGAAATTCCACTATGACATCCCAAGATTTTAATTTTAAGGATATAAATTAATTATACCATTCACTAGGAGAAGCTATGTAACATCCTAGGTATTTATAAAATAATAAATTTTCATATCTATTAATATTTTTAAATTTAATATTAATTTTATAGTAAATGGGAAACTATGTAAGATAGTATACTGACACCCAAAAACGGGTTTTTCTAAAATCTTACTTTTAAGACAACACTGAGTTATATCGAAACATAATACAACAATAATATTATTATTTTAAATTTTAGTTAACTCCTGTCCATTTCATTGGTGGAAATGAATATAATTAAATATATAATTATTTTATATATATTTAAAATGTTTTTACATTTATCCAATGAATTTTAGAGGATTAAAATGAGAATAAATCCAAATTTAAGAATAAAATGCTCTAATATTTTTATAAGGCCATTTTACTGCATTTTTATGGTGAACCGTTTTGAAAAATATTTTTTTTTAACTTTTATATGTTATATTAGATAAAATAATCTTCTTATTTATAATAATGATATAAAAATTTACTTCAGTTGAAATTTGGGTATTTTTTTTGAAAAATACATATTTTTATGAATAGTGAAAAAATCTGCATTTTTATTCAAAACTACATTTTCAACTAAATTAATTATATAGTTATATTTTCAGATTAATTGTTTTTAAAGTGTAATTACATTACTTTTTTATCATTTAATCCAAATATTTTCATTGGAATTAATTTCACATTTTAACTGGACATAAAAACATGTCAATATTTTGATAGTTTTTACTTCTTAAAACATGTTTTCTGGTTTTGACATCATGAATTAATTTTAAATTAATTTCTCGTAATTTTTTGCATTGAATTTATAAAATTGTATCCCATATTTGGACTCATTAGGTCCATATTATATATATAGTTACCTTTTAATTTTGGATATTACGAATAGTAAATTCAGTAGTTATTTTTATTTACCTTGGTTAAAGGGTCAATCAGGTAAATAATGGTAAAAAGTAATATTTTAATTATATAGAACATCCCTAACATGTGTCTTAATCCTATTGGATGAGATTTGTACAACCATGATCATCCTTTTGTCGAATTTAGGATCCAATGGAGCCACCTTAGTGTGATAATGACCTTTTATAAGATTTAATTTAAAGAAAAAGGAAATATAACATAAACATGTATCTCCAAACTAAAATTATTTTAATTTGAATTATATAAACGATATATTCAAATAAAAATATTAATTATAAATCTAAAAAGTTTTACTACATCATTTTATTTTATTTATATTTTTTAGACATTAAATAAAGAATTATATATGTGACACAATGATGATGTGACGATTACCTTATTAATGAAATATCCAAATATATGTTATTATAAATATTAAAATGAATGTATTTTGAATTTTGTTATGAAATAAAATAATTTATTGGATGAAAATTACAAGATAATGATGGTTTAAGGCCTTTTTTTAATGGAAGCATGTCTTATTATTTTAGCAAAAATCAATTTCTAAATAGTGTCAAAATTGACATAAATGTTCTTTTAAAATGAATACAATTTTATTAAATGATATAATAGTTATAAAAAACTAATATTCGGAAAAATTAAATAAATAGTGTTATAAATTTCATAGATGGTCCAAGTATTGTTATATTTTCTTTTTATAGTAACATTAGTAACCATATATTGTGAAAATACAAGAAGACATAGTAAGAGTTGATGTTTTTAACAAAAGGTTAATGATAATAGATAAGGTTAACATTATGACCTAAAATTATCTAAAACCTATTTCTTGAGATAATTTTGACCCATCCTCATCTTATCCTCTAAATTTATCACTTTTTATCTATTAAAATTAAATAATCAATTTATAATAAAATAATATTTCAAGACCTTCCTAAAGTGCCCCACCTCCCTCTTATAAAAGGCCACCACCTATACCCACTTACACACACCATGAAGATCATTTTATCTAAAATATTCAACTGAAAAAATCTTCCAACATCCCTGAATTTCACCTAGAATCCTTACCTTTGGAAGTGTGAAATTAAATAAAACCTTTTTGGCTCAAACAAAAGGAGTTACCCGATTTAGAGGTAGCATCTTCTCTCGAGATCCTTTCCTTTATTTTCCTTCTCCAAACCCTATGGAATTCTTATTAAATTATTACATAACAATATAATTATTGTAAATATATTAGGATGCTTTTATGAGAAGTATTTTAACTACACTTACACACACACATCCATCTAATGGATATGAACATACTGTTTCTGTGTACGAAAAACTACTGCCTCACAAAACGATGATTGATCAATTTTGTCCTACCACCTATAATGGTGAAAATTATGATAGAACTGTATTTATATATGATATATATTATATTCATATTCACTCTATGCTTCAATAATTTTTATTTACAACATACCTTTATTTCTTTTATAATGGGTAAATACGATAATATCCTTTAAAGAAGTGTGGACTACCGCCCCCTCAATGTGATATGATACGTTCATTCCAAACATGGAAAATATAAAGGATGGAGTTAATGAAATAATGTAACATATATAACATATATATTATACTAGAAATATAATATACCCATGTGTCATTTAGTTTTCATTCTTTTAATATGACAATGAAATGAAAGTAGTGTTTATCTGTACGTATGGCCTAGAGTCTCCATGAATGGTGCATTTTATTTCATATATCCAAATGTTATGAACTATATTAAAATAAATGTATACTAAATATATATTATATTTAAATTCTGAAAAATATTTAGCAGATAATGGACTTATGACAACTTGGATTATTTTCATTAAAACGGGTGCATCTTTGACTCAAATACCGAACATCGACAAAACGTCTGATATAAACTAAAATAATTAACTAATTTCTATAACATGGTAATAAGAGATATAAAATGAATCATAAAATATAAAAAGGTTCTAAATAAAGTAGAAATTTACCTATGTATATTATTCAAGAATTCACAGAATGAACAAGGCAAGTCGGACTCAAGGTGAGGGATTTCGTCTCAATCTCCATTCACTGAGGCTTTTCTTCATAATGTACACCTTTTTTCTTTTATATGGTGTACATACAACCACTATGACATTTCATTTCCAAATTTTATATATAATAATTTTATTAATTAAATTGTCCATATTAATATATAAATGTTTAAAGTGGTGTGTTACACCTTTAAAATTTAAATATTTAATTATCAAATATTCTTCTCCATGATATTAAATTACATATTTATTTATTTGGGTATAAAATGAATATACTAGAAATTTTAAGTCAATATTTAATTTCATTCAAATTTTTCAAAAGGAATCATTTTATACGAAGATTTTTACTTTCTCTACAAGATGACATAAGTAATTTGTTAACATATACGATGATAATGACTTCTCCACCTTCGTAACCATTATTTGATATTTGGCTTTCTCTATAAAACTTAATGTCTTTTAAAATGAGAATATATCCCTTATTAATTTATTTGGGTATGTTGGTATGGAAAATTGGATCTTAAATAAAAATGGTATTTTTATAGGGAAATGTTTTTCATTTTGTATGTGAAGAAAGCTTTAAAAAAAGTGGTTTTGCAATGAACGTGTTTTATTCATGAAATGGTACATGAGCATTATATGAAATGGGTGAGCCTGATATAGAATATAAGAAGGGTTGATCACCACTTTAGCTCATGGGTGAGCTCGATATAGCTTATACAAAGTGTTGAGCCCCATTATAGCATTCAGGTGAGCCCAAAATAGCTTCTACGAATGGTTAAGCCCCATTATAGCTCACAGGTGAGCCCGATATAGCTTATACGAAGGGTAATCCCCATTTTAGATCTCTAATTTGTAATTCAACAATATGGTTATTCCAAATGGAGTATGTTTTATATGGTTTTATGTATATGATTTTATAATTCACTTAAATGAGTTTTAATTACTTTTTATTGGTTTTGTGTTTTTAATTGTATAAGAAGTTTGTGTGTCATTCATGTGAATGTTTTTGTTTTATCTGCAAAAAGAAAATTCACTGGGCTATAATGTTTTAACTAGACAAATAGTATTTATTTATTTTTATATCCCTTACTAATATTTTTTTTTCATCCCATGTTTTTAAATGTTTTCACATGATTTAAGGGAGAATGGAGTCCAGGATATAATTGAGGAAACTTTTTAATGATAAAACATGAAAAGAAACTATTTTTATTTTTAGAAGCTTTTTTGTAACAGAACAAAAAAATACTCTCGGAAGTGTTAACTTTTCTTTATTTTTTTGTGTAATAGTTATGGACTAATTATCTAAAGCTCTAAACCTCAAAATATCACCAATTTTAATTCTTGAATTAAGTTAAGATTATGTAACCTTTTAGGCTGGAGACTTATAATTGTTATTAGATGTTAGTTTAGACAACATTAGAGGTTTGGATGGTGTTAATTTTTTTCCATCAGTGGAGTTTACTTAATGGTTAAGTTTAAATGATGTATCATTTTAAGAATACCATATTGATTCATTTAAAATATGTATGTTCGTAACAGTTTTCCTCAGAAGAACTTGGAACGATTTAATGGGAAGGTATCAAGATGAAAACATCCTTTAAAATCAACAACATGAGGTGGTCAATATTGGAACATGAACTGTTTTTTTCAATGATGGATCAATTTACATAGGCTATAAATAGTAGTCATATCCATGAATGAGATCATCCTGATCAACCATAAAATAATATGTCAGTAGTGGAACATTTTAGGAGGAAACATCCCCCATCATTCAATAGATCAACTAACCTAGTGGTAGATGAAGGATGGATCAATATACTAGAAAATATAGTTGAAGTCATGGGATGTTTGGAATGTTAAAAGGTAACTCTTTCCATTTATCATTTTTAAGGAGAAGCTCATCGATGGTGGTCATTAGTTAATAATAATAGAGAGAAATATGATCTTGATGCCATCAAATGAGAAGAAATAAATGATATTTTCATTGAAAAATATTTCACAAAGGTTTTTTGGATTAGGATGGTGAAACAATTATTATAATTAAATAAAAATAATGATGATTTAGATTCCCCATATGAAGTGAAATTCACAATATTAGCCATGTATGTTTCAGATTTTATTTGATACATTGATAATAAAATTAATAGATATTACCAAGGATTGAAACCTGGGCTACAAAGAGATTTCGACTCCCGAGAATTTAAAAGTTATGATAAAGTGGTTCATTTTGCTGAGAAAGATGAAATAGAGTTTTCTGACACTTATGTTCCATGAGATTATAAGAGTAAGAAACTCTCAGGGTGTTAGTAAATGGAGAATAAACCCACTAATAATTCTAAAGGTATGACCAAAACATGATTCAAGTGTGGTAAAATACATTTTTGGGAATGTATTTCAGGATCTGGAAAGTGTTATCGGTGTGGTATGTTTGGTCACAAGGATCGTGACTGCAAAAGGGGGTCCTAAACCGTACAATAATGAGATAATAGATAACCAATCTACAATATGATTCTTTAGCTTCAATGAGCTTGTAAATTTTGAAAATAAGTGTCTGAAGATAATTTCATAGGGATAAAATCAGTATGGTTGGAAACAAAAAGTTGTTGTAAAATATTTTTATTCTACTACTGTTGATGTTGAGACATCTGGTGATGTGATGGACGCTCTTGAGAGATCACAGTTTTTCTAAGGATATCCATTTGTTCAAGGTTTTAGAAAAGCATATTGAGGTTGTATATGATGTGATAATAAGTTATTAAAGACCTTTCTAGGAGATGCTTTGTGGGGATATGTTTATGTATGTATTTTGTTAATGTGGAAGTATTACTTTATATTTGGACATCAGTTTTAAGATATTGATATCCTTTATGGTTTGTGTGATATTTTATACTTAAGGTTCTTCTCAGGGATGTAAACCATATTCTTGGAATATTACGAGGATGAAATTATGCATATAAAATAGAAATACATCACGTAATTATATTTCCTTATTTTCTTAGTCAAGCCTCTAAATAAATTCCTCATCTTTATGAAAATGATCTTAAAAAAACTATTTCTATTTACTTTTCATAATGATAAATCAAAGTCCATTTAATGCATCACACGTTTTTGGTTTTCTAATTGTAATCATTTTCCTGATCATGTTTTTTATCACTCTTTACCAGAACAAGATGGTTAGTTTTTCTTCCATATCTATGATTTCCTATATGTAATACTAGTATATGTTATCTCAAGTGACCTTTTTTATTATCTTTCATTTTCTTAAATTGATCGTTCTATTGACTCTTTTTACGATTTTGAATTTTCAAGGAAGTTTCCGAGCCTAATTTTAAAATTGCAGGGACAAAATATCCAAAAGGGGGGAATGATGTAACATCCAATTTATTTATATAATAATACCTTTTCATATTGATTAATATTTTTGAATTTAATATTAATTTTATTTTAAAGGGGACACTTTTTATGATTTCATACCCAACACGAAAAAATAGGTTTCGTTGAAATCTTACATTGCACAAAAAAATGAGTTATACCAAAAAATATTACAACAACAATATTAATATTTTAAATGGTAGTTAATACCTAGCCATTGTATTAGCAAGAATGAACATAATTAACTATATTATTATTTTACATATTTTTTAAAAGTTGTTACATTTCTCTAATGAATTTTAGAGGCTGAAAAGTATTATGAATCATATTTTACGTATACAATACTCTAATATTTTTAAATGGGAAATTTACCATCTTTTGTTGGAGAACCCTTTTTAAAAATATTTTTTTTCAATTTTAAATGTTATATTTAATAAAATAAACATATTATTTACATGATGGACATCAAAATTTACTTTGGTTGAAATTTTGTTAATTTTATGATAAAATCTATATTTTTATAAATTGTGAAAAGTACTGCATTTTAGTTCAAATCTTTCTTCTCATCTATTTTTTTATATTTGGACTGTCATTAAAATTAGGTTTAAAGTATAATTGGATTATGTTTTTTTCATTTAATCCAATTATGGTAATTTTAATTAATTTCATATTTTAATTGGACATAAACACATGTCAGTATTTTGATAGTTTTTACTTCTTTAAAACTGTATTCTAGTTTTGACACTAGGAATTAATTTTAAATTATTTCTCCAATTATGTATTATGAATTTGTAAAAGTGGATTCCATATTTGGAATCATAATTTCTATGTTTTATAAATAGGAACCTTTTATTTCTGGACATTAGTAATAGTAACTTTAGTAATTATTTTTATTTATCATGGTTAAATGGTAAATCAGGTAAATAAGGGTAAAAAAATAGTATTATAATAATATAAAAATACCACAACAAGAGACCTAATCATATTGGATGAGATATGTAAGACCATTATCATCCTTGGGTCTAATTTAATACCCCATGGAGACACTTTTGTGTGATAATGACCTTTTATAATATTTAATTTAAAGAAAAGGGAAATATAATAAAAACATGTATCTCTGAACAAAAATCATTTCTATTGTGTTCATATAAATGATCTCACAGACTATAAATAGTCATTATAAATTTAAAAATGTTTCCTACTACATGTTATTTTATTTATAATTTTTATAAATTAGATAAAAAATATATTTAATGCACAATGATGATGAAGTGATTACCTTATTAAAGAAATATTTAAATAAATGAAATTATAAATACTAAAATAAATATAATTTGAACATTTGGACACCGTAAAATAATTTTTTGGATGAAATTGACTTGTTAGGGATGAGTAAATTCTTTTGTATTGAATAAATAATGTTTTTACAACTTTAACAAAAATAAATTTCTAAATAGTGTCCAAATTGACATAAATGAGTTTTTAAAATAAATACTATTTTATTAAAAGATATAATAGTCCAAAAAATATAATATTCGACCAAATTACTTATGTAATGTTAAAATTATCATTAATTATCCACTTTTGGTTGTATTTTCATTTTATAATTTCTACAGTAACTATGTATTATAAAAAATACTAGAAGACATGGTCATAGATTTTTTTTAACTAAGGGTGAAATATAAACGGTAAGGATAATTTGGTGACATAAACTTGCATAAAACCTATATTTTGAGAGGATTTTGACACTTAATAATGTTATAATACAAATTCATCACTTTTGGAACAATTATAATTCAAAAATAAATTTATAATAAAATAATATTTTAGGACTTTTCTAAAGTGCCCCTTCTCCCTTTTATAAAAGGCCACCACCTCTACCCACTTATACAGACCTCTAGATCCCCATTGGCTCATAAAAATTATGCAAAAATAAGATCAAAAAATCCATCAATTTCTCATAGAATCCTTAACTTGGTCATAATGAAATTAATGAAATCCATTTGGCGTAAATCGAAATGAGTTACCCGATTTAGTGGTAGCATATTCTATTAACCTCTTTTCCTTTATTTTAATTATCCAATCCATATGATATTACTATTCTATGATTACGTAACAATAAAAGAATCCTTAATACACGAGGATTTTTTTATGAGAATTATTTGAACTAAACATACACACACCTCTATCTAATGGATACAGACATACTATTTCTGTGTACGACGAACTACTGCCACACGAAACGATGATTATTAAATTTTCTCCTACCACCTCTCATGGTGGCCATTATGATAGAACTGTATTTATATATGATATTTATGATATTTATATTTACTCCATTATTATATAATATTTATTAAAAACATACATTTCTGCTTTCCTTAATGTGAAAATATGATAATTTCATTTGAGTAAGGGCGGACTACCATCCCTTCAATGTGACATGACTTATTCATGACATATGTGGAACGTATAATGGATGGAGTTAATGATATTATGTTACATATATACAATATATATTATATTGTAATTATTATATACCTATTTATCATTTAGTTTTCATTCCCTTAATATGACAACGAAATGAAAGTAATATTAATATGCACACACGACCCACTAACTCCATGAACAGTGCATTTAATTTATTATCTCTAAATGTAAAGGACTATTATAAAATACATATATACTAGATATATTATATATTTAAATCATGAATATTTTTTTAGATAATTTAATTATTACCAAATGGATAATTTTCATCAATGAAAGTTCATTTTTGACTCAAATACCGAACATCAACAAAACATTCGATATGGACTCAAATAATTAACTAATCAATATAACAAAGTAATAAGTGCTATAAAATAAATAATAAACTTTAAAAAGGTTATAAAAACTGTAAAAATTAACATATTTTTTTATTTTGTAAATTAAATAATGAATGAGACAAGTCATACTCAAGTTAAGGTACTTCGTCTCAATATCCTTTCACTGAGGCATTTTGTGAAAATATACACCTTCATTATTTTATAAGGTGTATATAAAGCCACTATTACATTTCATATGCATATTTTATTTTTAATAATTTTATTTAATATATCATGGATATTAATATTTAAATATTCAAAGTTGTATGAGACACCTTGAACATTTAAAGATTTAATTATCAAATATTTTTATTCATGATACAAAATTAAATACTTATTGATATGGGTATAAAAGGAATATACAAGAAATTTTATTTCAACACGGAATTTCATCAAATGTTTTTAATGGGAATATTTTTATAGAAAGGATTTTAATTTCATTACAAAATGACAATATGAATGATTTTTAATGTATATGGCAAGAACAACTTCTTTTCCTCCATTACTGTTATTTGATATTTGGCATCCTCTATAAACCATAATGTCTTTTAAAATGAAAATATATATGTTATTATTTTATTTGGGTATGTTGGTATGGAAAATAGGTTCTAAAATGAAAATTATATTTTTATAGGGAAATGTTTTTCATATGGTATTAGAATAAGCTTTAAAAAAGGGATTTTGTGATGAACGTGTTTTATCCATGAAATGGTACATGAGAATTATATGAAATGGGTTAGCCCAATATAGCTTATACGATGTTTTGAGACCCATTATAGCTCCTGCGTGAGCCTGATATAACTAATAAGAAGGGTTGAGCCCTATTATGGCTCACAATTGATCCCGACACAACTTATATGAAAATTTGAGCCACATTTTTGCTCACGGGTGAGCCCAATATAGCTTATACGAAGGGAGATCCCCATTATAGATCTTAAATTTGGATGTCAATTGTATTTTTATTCCAATTCGAAGATGTTTGAAGGGGTTTTAGGTATATAATTATTTATGCCACCTAAAGTGGATTCAATTGCTTGCAATCAGTTTTAGTGTTTTTCAGTAAGAAAAAAGGATGAGTTTTATTCACGTGAAAATATTTTGTTTCATCCACTCAAAGAACATTGAATGAGTTATCAGGTTTTAGCTAGACTAATTTTTTTTCATTATTTTTATGGCCATTATTATTCTTTCTGTGATCATCCCAATTTTTTAACTATTTTCACAAGATTTAAGGGAGAATAGTGTCAAGGATTGAATCAAGGAAAAGTTATGATGATTAAACATGAAAATAAGCCATGATTATTTTTAGATGTTTTTATGTTATAGAAGAATCTGTTACTATTGGAAGTGTCCACTTTGTATTTCTATTTTTTATATAATAGTTATGGCCTAATTATCTAATGATATAAACCTGAAAATATCCTCAATGTGAATTCTCGACATAACATAAGATTATGTTACCATTAAGGCTGGAGACGGATAATATGGATTTAATAAAATATCTTGTTGTTATAAAGATTATGAAATATTGGAAACACTCACTATTTCTCATTAAGGAACATCCACTATTAAAGAGATGCACTTAAATAATTAAACAATTAAATATGATATATTCAAGATAGTAGTTGATGAAACAATTTATGATATGTATATAATGTTTAACAAGATTTTGGACACAATTAATGAACGTGGGAAGACAATTGGATATACAGATCAAGTGTTGCGAATTCTATGTTGTGCGCCTAATAGGTAAAGAAGAAAATTTATTTCTATCAAATTATCCTATGACATAAGTAAACTTCCATTAAAGGAGCTTATTTTAAAGATTATGTTTTTAAGAGGGAAATAAAACTATATAAATAAGGAGAAGATAAAACAAATAGAAATTTAGTAGCCTTGAAGACATTTGTCTCAATGTTAAAGGAGAAAATCAAATATGAATGTTCCAGTGAGAATGAATCACTTTCAGACAGGGATGTTAGAATGGATCACATGGCCTTGAAATTCATGAAATTATTTAGAAATAAGAAATTATTCAACGAAAAATATTATAGAGGAAGTTATGATAGAAAAAAAAATTAAAAGGGAGAATAAGACTTGTGATGTGACCTAATATGAGTGAAAATTAAAAGGTAATATGGAGGATGACTTTCCTAAAAAGAAATATATGAAAGGATATGAGGATAAAGGTAAAGGCCCAATAAGGATATAAAATCATCACGGACCACCTCAAAGGATATCTAACGTGACATTGATTCAATAATAGAATATAAGAATGATATAACTAACATGTGTTTCATGAAAAATACATTTGAGGTATCAATTACTATTCCTTATTCTCCTTCTCATATTTCAAATATTTTGGAGAATGAGAAAAATGATGAAAACATGACAAGTGAAGATTTATTTGAGTACTATAATATTTGTTAATATACTTCAAATGAACTAAAATATAAATAAAATATCCTAAATAAGAAACATTCTTTGTAAGTTTATTTGAAGACATACTTTTTATATAGAAAAAGGTAAAAATAATACTCCATTAAAATAAAATAATGAACAAAAAATTTATAATGATAAAATTAAACAGGATCTAGAAATATTGAAAAATACGTGAGAAACACTTACTAATATTATTAGAAAACAAAGCACAACCTTGTACACCATTGGGGTTGGTTACTACTTAGGTAAGAGGAAATTTTATAAGAAAAAATTTGTTCCTTAATCAATCTCTTCCATATTTTAAAGTAATACTTATTCATATGGACTTAATAATTTTATTATTTATAATATTATAAAATATATTTATGATAGACCTATTAAATAGTTTTATATTATTAAATATTTTATTATTAACATTTTAAGACCCAAGAAAGTACGATTACCAAAATAATTTCTTGTATAAATTTGATATAGGAAACCATAATTAAGAGTACTATCAAACACTTATGTTATCTAGAAAATGGATTCTCTAGATACATGATAGGGGACTACTCAATGATCAAAGAAAATTCAATTTAGATGTTGTAAATTTAAATTTTTGTGACTATTCCAATGGAAAGATAATTGGTCTCAGTCAAATTGGTATTTATAGTACTGTTTTGATTAAAAAAATCTTATTTTTAAATTGTTTAAAGTATAATATAATTATAATAAAAAAATTGTGTTGTTATGGTTATCGTGTAAAATAGAAAAATAATACAAAAAAAATTATGATTCTAAACCTGATTTATTATTTACTTCTTTTCTAAATGATAATATTTATACTATTGATATATATTTTTTATCTTCTTGAATATTTTATGAATAAGTGCCATTTAGAAAGTCCCTTGGGTTTTTAATAAGAGACCATGCCATTAAAAACATCAATAACATAGAAAGTTAACTAGGATAGTATTTTTTAAGGATCTTCCTCATCTATAATTCTTAAAATGAAAAGTCTGTAACCCATGTCCAAGGGGAAAAAATAAATTCTTTTTTCAAACCAAATAATGTTGTTTAATCTTATAAATATCAAATGTTTTTTAACATAGACATATTTGGAAAGTATATAGATTAGATATTAAATTGGAAGAAACCTGATTATGTTATAATAGTTGAATTTTATAAATTCACCATGTTATTATTTATACATCAAAAAAGTGAATCTTGTTCATATTCTTCAAAATATAAAAAATATATTGAAAATCACAATGGAAATAAAATTAAAATCTTAATAAGTGATGATGTATGTGAGTTAAAAAAATATAATTTTAATCTTTTCACTCACAACATCATTATAGTCACAACTTTTTTTCACTTAGGTGTCCTTAATAATATGGTATTATCTAAATAAGAAATACAACTCTTCGCAAAATTTCCATGACGCTGATTAATGAGTGTAACTGTCCTATTTATTATTGGGAACAATATATGAATACAAATTTCTATATTATTAATATAATTATTATTGGGACATTTTTAAAGAAAACCCCATTTGGGTTATGGAATGGGGGAAAACTAGGGGTTAACTAATTAATGTTTTTGGCTGTCAGGTCTATATACACAACATAAAAGGTAAATTAGAAAAACTTTCATCAAAAATTGATAAAGAAATATTCTATAGTCATTCAAAATCCGGTAAATCATACATGTTTTTAAATAAATGAACCAAAATTACGGAAGAATCTATACTTTTTAAATTTGATAAAACAAATCCACAAGAAATTAAGAACTCTTTAAAATACTCTATGGATGATATTTAAAATTTGAATATCAATTCCTCTAAAAATGATGATATTTATGTGAAACCTACTATATAAAAATAAATTAGGTTTAATGAATTGTTTGAACCTGAACATAAAAAAATGATGTTCCGAATAATTATCTTATAACAAATATAAGGACTCATAGAAACCATACCTTATATATTGCAGTTGGAGATTAATATAGAGGATCTAAAACTATAGACTCTCTTAGAAACTAGGTTGAACATCATGGCTTCTTTTCAAAACATGAACCTATGATCATTATTGATGAAATATATGATGAATTTTGGGGAATGGTAATGCAAGAAGAATCAAATTAGTTTTAAAGAAACAAAGTATAATATCTAGTAGAAATACCTAAGTAATTCATAACCATTAGCAATAAGTGGGTGTTTAGGAATAAAAATGTTGATTATAGAGATATATTTAATATTAAAACATGACTGGTTTGAAAAGGGTATAGTAAAGTGGAAGGTATTGACTATAAGGACAAATTTAACCATTTTCAAGAGATGAATCCATTAGAATACTACATGATTATGTAGAAGAAATAAATTTAAAATTATATCATATGGATGTTAAGAGTTAATTCCGAAAATGTAATATTATTGAGGATATTTTTTATAGAATAAAATTCATCATTTCAAAAGACCTCACTTTCCAAATCAAGTTTTTAAATAAAAAAAAAGAACTTTATGGTTTAGAATAAGCACATAAAGCTTGGAATGATAGTGTTAGATTATTTTTTATTTCAAATGGTTTTAAAAAAGGAATAACTGATCAAATTTTTTTTATTACAATAATTATAAAATATGTTTTAGTAGTCTAAATATATGTTCATGATATAATTTCCAGATCATCTAAAAACACTTTTTGTATAGAATCCTTAAAAATTATGAAAAATAAATTTGAAATGAGTTTAATGGGTGAACTAAAATGTTTTACTAGTTTTATAATACATAAAAAGATATAAGGAATCATTTTAAACTAAATAAAAGATGCTAAATATCTTCTAAAATATTTTTTGAATGGATAAAACTAAATATTATGATACTCTCTTGAGTACAAGCTGTACATTTGATCTTGATGAAACTAGAGAACTAGTTTATAAAACCATTTATATAGGTATGATTGGAAGTTTACTTTACTTAAATTATATATGGATATATATTTATTTAGTGTGTGAATGTGTGCATGTTTTCATGAAAATCATAATGAATCATATTTAACTTATATCAAAAGGGTTTTTAAATACCTTAAAATACTATCAATTTAGAATTGTTCTGTTTTAGAGGACATGATTTTTCTATGATTTTATATTATAGGCTTAATTTGGTGGTTTCAATTTAGGTATAAAAATAAATTTTGGAACATGTCACTTTTCATCAAGTCTATTATTTCATGGTGTTGTAAGAAACTAAGCTATGTTTCATATCCCCTGCTAAAGTTGAATACATAGTCATAGGTTGTTACTATGATCACATTTTTTAGATGAAACACACAATAATATATAATGGATATCAATTTCTACATCTCCATATAAATTTTTATAAAAAAACTACTATTAAAATTTATAAAACAATTTGTATGTCATTATAGAAATAAACACATTGATATATGACATCCCATTTTGAAGGATCATTTTCATAAAGAAGATATCACTCTAGAATTCATTATCACTAAACATCATATTAGTATTATTTATAGAAATTCTCTAAATTATGGGAGTTTAAATTATAACAAACATGAATTATGTAGGATTAATTATGTTTTAAATGATTTGTTATATACATTTCAAACTATTTTATTTAATATTATTTTGAATAAAAATAAGTTCTACAAATATTGAGTATTTTATTAGTTATTTTATTTTAAAATATACCATATGATTTTAACAAATATATAATGTATTTATTTTTCATTTCCTCTGTATTACTATTTAAAAATTACCAAAATTTTTAAAATATTGAATGAGAAACCAAATGAGCACACTTATTTCTAACCCAATCCAAAAAATCTTTTGAACCCACTTTCTCAAACATTTATTATCTAAATCCATAACTTCGTAAATCATGAATATTTTTATGTATATCATAAATGAAGAGATTTTATAGCGAAAAATATCTTATATTTTCAAATAGAGTGATTATTAGTTCTTGAAAATCTATATATCTTGGGAAGTACAATTATATTTCCCATGAAGTTATGTTGGATGAAGAAGTAGATGTCGTACTATTTGGAATGAGTTGATCATTGGTATAGAGATACATTTATCTTAAAAATTGTACAATTTGGTTCATGGATAAAAATGGACCCTTTTTCCATTTCATTTAAATGGGTTTTACCTTAACATGTTGTTTGAAGTTAGAGATCATGAAGCTGTGATCACGTGTGTTTTTGATAACCAAGAGTGTCATTTCACTTTGAAATTTTGGGTGGATTGGTTAAGAGTTCCGCATAGTGGATAACATGGTGACTATCAATGTTCATACCATATAAACCATAACCTCTTGATATTGGGAATGTTTTACAAGAGTTCATAGATTACTCAACTTATCGATAATAAAATTCAAATGAGATATACGTCGAGTATAGGATATTGTTGACATTCATACAACACATGATTTTCCCTATGAAGGGAGAATACATCTTTATAAGGCATCAAGATATGTTCTTTATACATATAATGGTCCAAATTATTTATATTTATTTTTGAGGTTATTATTGATTAATATGTAAGATTTTAGAAATCCTTATTCAAGATTCAATACCTTTCCATATATAATTTTTATTTCAGAAATTCTTGAGCATGGAAGATTAATTATTCTAGTAGTAAAAAGGTTATTATATTCTGGTGGTGTTTTTTTGAATCAAAACTCTTTAAAAATGATGAGTACTTAACAGCACGGGTACAGATATAATAAGTTGTTTTCATATTTATTAGTATTATTAAACTAAAGAGTTATATTCACTATAATTATGTTAAGAAATCATTGAAATAAAAAATTCATTTTATTAAATTCATTTGTTAACAGGTCATATTTAAATTATTAATAGAATATTAATTTTAAAAAATTATGTTTATTTTTTAATTCAACATCTAAAAATAATCTCCTAATAAATTTCTGATAATTTTCTAAAAAAAATTTATTTTTCAATTAATAGTGGAAATATTGGTTTTCATTAAAAATCTTATTTTATTTACAAGGAAAAAATATGATTTATATTAGATTTAAACTTTCAACATTTCATTTTTATTTAAATCAATTAAATTATGGTTTTTGAAATTAAATTTATACATGAATTAAATATAAATTAATTTATAATTAAAAAGGAAATTTTTTTCATTATATTTTGTTGGTTTCATTTTGAATTAAATTATGAATCATCAGTGTTTTGAATTTTCAAAAATGAATTTCATATTTGAAATTAGTGGGTCCAAATTTAGTAAATATTTCCATTTAATTTTTATTTAATATGAATAGTAAATTTAGAAATTTTGGTTACCACGATGAAGGGTAAATAAGGTAAATTAGGTTAAAAATAAAATGATAAGAACCATAAAATGACCAAAACACTTACTTAAATCTTATTGGATGATTTTATCTCAAACACAATCCTCTAAGGGCCGAATTCATGGCCTTTTAGAGACACATGGACATGATTATGACCTTCAATGTATTTTATTTAAAGAAATGTCAAACAAGTCACACTATTGTTTTTAATAAGTGTAATTTATTTTAATATGGTTTTAACTAAAGATATTAAGACACCCCAAACTGGGAGAAAATAAATGCTTCCCTGTGCTAGTTGGTGACATGGCCTCAAGAGAGCCTCCCTATATTTCAGAGCCTACCGACTAGTTATGGGGGTCTAAGATGGTACAATGAGGAGACTATACCCTTATAAAAAGAGTAACACAATAGTGTAATAATTGCATAAATAGATGAAGTGTAATAAATGAAAACCAAAATAGTGGATGTTGAAAATCCAGATGACATAATAATCATGCAATATAATGTAGCATCCACTATCATATAAAAAATGATATAATATCACATATCAATAAAAAGGAAACATGTAGACATTTCAAGATGAATACAATGTAATAAATATAACAAAATATCAAAAGACCAAAAATAATATCTCTAATTGCATCACAATCCATAGATTGGTCCTTTACTTCCTTGCTCCCATACTGTAACCACTTAATAATCCAAAAAATGGTGTTTTTACCTATCCTTACCTACATCAACATAATCTTCCAGGGTACCATCCACAACCTAGATAGGGTGTGAGGTAAAATCATTAGGACAAAACTAACTATGTCTATAAATACACAATCCGGGCATATAATATGACCGGTGTGAAGATATATAAATTATAATTATTAATAATAACTGTATGGGGTTGGATCTAGTTCCTGAAGAAAACCATGATAACATTACATTCTTCGTCCTATTCCATGAAAACCTCCTAAATAATGTTACCGATAACATATAAATATAAGTGTATATGTGTGTATGTATATATATTCAAATTATACATCGTGAAATTTAAATCCATATATGTACAAATATAGTTTTATCCAGGACTCATGGAATAACATAGGTGTTATTTATAATCACTAATATATCATAAGGTAGTATGGGACACAATACCCATGGACTATAGACTCTAAGGTTTGACGTGCGTAATCATCAAAATTCTATGGGAAGTAATTATTTAGTACCATTGGTGTGTCAGATTCCATACATGAATCATAATAGTAGGGAATCGTTTCTTGAATCATATCAATAAGGAATCCATGAACAAATAAAAATAGTATGTTTTCTATTCCCAAATCATATCCATATGGTATCCATAATTGAATCATAATAGTAGGTTCAGCATACCTGAATAATAATAGTAGGGTCTTCTTTCCCAAATCACAACAATAGGGTTTCCATTACCAAATCAAAATAGTTGCGTCTCCATGTATGAATCACCACAGTAGTGTGACTATGATTGAATCATAATAGCAAGGTTTCAATACTCGAATCATAACATTATAGGGACTCCATACCAGTATCTATTATAAGAAGTAAACATTAAACGGGTTCAAAAAGTATTTATATATAGTTAATAGTTCTTAATAATTTCTCTTTAACACGAGTGAAATTTTTTTTCCATTTATGAAAAAATATGGTCATACCACTCACTTCCAATTCAATTCATTACAATCCCCTCACTTAGTAGATACTCTAAATCCATTTAGAAGATGGTTTGGACATTTAAACATTTTTAATAACAAAAAAAATTCCATGGGAACCAATAATGTGGTGGATATAATCAAAGGGGACTTATCCTAAAAGTAATGAAGGAATACGAGGTTATTTTCTATCATGTATACTGGATTAAACACAATTTATGTGTACATTCTGGGAAATCGATTGAGAATCCTGCATGTGACATTACAAAACCTAGTATAAGGAAACAATACTTGAGTTATAAATACTAGAAAACGTACTATATTCATGTGGAGTATCACTCCTATAGCACTTGCCTTTGGTTCCATCCATATTAGAAGGAAATGGAAAATTGTAAAATTTTCTAAAAATAGGGCATAAGAGTATACACCAAAATAACATCATTAATAGAAAGAAAAATAAATTAATGAGCTAATGGAGTGGATCCCTAATCAATGGCTAGCCAATACAAAAATAGATATCGATTCTAATGTTGGATAGAGAAATTATACAATAACGCATCTTAGACACATTTAGGAGATCCCACGGTATAACATAGAGAGGGGTATCCAATAGAAATAAGAAAGGAATAAGGTATTTAATAAAATAATCCCTTATAGAAAAATGGTCATTTTACCCCATAGGTAGGGTTCACATGGTTTGTCTCCACGGTTGGAAAAAATATACACCTACTATATATGCCCTACTATCCACAGAGGGATCATACATGGTTCATGTGCACAGTTTGGGAAACCATGCACAAACTATAGTTCTTTGTGTTGTTGAAAACATGATATGGTTTTTCGGGTCATGTCGCATGGGTCTCACGGTTTAGGGAAAACCATGTGTCCCTCTTCTTTACACTAAAACACCATTCAAATTTAGGATAAACCATACAAAATGGGATTTATGGTTCTCTTAAATGTTTGGGGGTGTTTTAGTGAATAAAATAGAGCCTCATAGTTTACCCTAACTATGTTACCCAGGTCGTACGAATGTGAAAACCTACTACAAATTTTAATAGATAAAATTAGTGTGGTTTTTTCATAGTTTCCAAGACCATGCACATGAACCTTGTGAGCTCCCTCATTGGAAATTAGGCCACACATTTTTGGCACATAGTTTTTCCAACCATGTGTTAAAACAACGTGACCCATGTAAGTTGAAAAAATAACCATTTTGAACTTAAGTGATTATATGTTCAAACTCATACTTCATTTATTATTCCCACCAGATAATCATTTGTATTTTCTTCCTTGAGAGATAATCAATGTTGCTAAGATATATTCTTGGATAATATATCCATCTGACCTTAGATCGAGATTCGTTCATCTTATTTGATATACATCAGTAAGTGATCCACTCCTTGATCTCATTTCTTCTTTTTCATTCTATCGATGATGATATTTTGGGTAGGCACTTATTCCCTATTTTTAGTGTGTTCAACTATTTTTCTATTTTCTTATGATCTAGACCAAACCAAAGGCAAATAATAGATGAGTGTTCCTCCACAAGAATAAGGAAGGTGGTTTAGTATTAAATACTAAAGCCTTATTGCCTTATTCTACATGTTGTGATTCCAGACACTATAGTCTCTATGTATTTCAATAATGATACACATTAGCCAGGTTGAATTCAGTATCCTTGATAGAAATAACCTAGTATAACTTAATTATTGTCCTTATAGGTCCACTTTGATTATTTCAACCACCTAAGGTGTAAATATGGAATTTCATATGTTATTATAAATTCATAAATTACCATTCCACCTTTTATATGGGTTTTATGTATACTATGTGAGAGGATTATAGTGAATTGAATTTTAAGTGAGTGGTATGACCACATTATTTACATAAATAGAAAAATGGTAAAACATTTGATAATGGGAAATTATTAAGAACTAAGAATTATCTAGATTCACTTTCTAAAGCCCATGACCATTTACAACATTTATTAGATACGAGAATAGTGTTCGTATACTGTTATGATCCAAGCCTGGAAACACTACATTTATGACTCTGTCAAGACAACCCTAAAGTTATGATTCAAGAATGAAATCCCTGCTATTATGATTCAAACAAGGAGACCTTACTGTTTTGACTCATGTATGAAGACACTACTTTTAAGAATCGGGAATGTTGATCTTACTATTGTGATTTGGGCATGAAAATCCAACTGTTCTGATTTCAGAATGGTGAACCTACTATTTTGATTTAGGCATTTCATCCTTACTCCTATGATTTATGTGTGTCTACCCAAATATTATGAACCAATAATGGAGTCTCATACACCACCATTCCTTGGGCAAGAAGTCCCATATATTTATGAGTTTTCGGGATGGGGACCCTTTTGATTTATGATACACGGTCATGACATCACATACTACTTTATCAGACATCAGTGACTAGACCTAGATGCCTATGTTAGGCCATGAGTCTTGGTTAATACATTATTTATACATATATGGTATTAAATTTCCCTATTTATAATGTATATATATATATGCATACATCAATTTACACTTATACATATATTTTATTGGTACCATCTGGTCAGATGATTTATTTTAACTGGTTGAATTAGGTAATGGTATCCCGATGTACTTTAAGAACCACAACTGACCCTTTATAGTTTTTATCACTACATACTATTTATATATCTTTATAATGGTCATATTATATGCACGAACTGGGCATTTATAGGCACCTTTGTTGGTTACCTATTAAGTTTATCTCACACCCAATCCAGGCTACTGATGGTACCTAGTCATATTCTATGGATATAGGTAGGGACATGGGCAAGGGCTCTGTAGTTTATTCTTGAGTGGTTATATCTTGAGAGGAAGGAATCACATGACCACACTATGGATTGTGATTCTATGGGAGATAGATTTGTTGGTATTTATGTTATTTTTTAAATGTATTATACAATATGCATGCTTCCATATTGTCATATTTATTTTTAATAGATACATGAAATTATATAATTTTTTATATGATACTTGATCTTACTTTTTATGGATTGTTTATTATTTCATATGTATGTTTACCTTCCATTGTTTTGGTTGTAAGTTATTATAATTCTAATATTTATTCATTTATTACACTACTATGATACTCTAATCATGAGGGTATAGTCTCCCCACTATAAAACCTTATACCCTTGTTGATATTCAGTAACCTCGGATTTAAGGGGATGCATACATAAAGACATGTGACCAACTGATATGGGGCACCATTTAGTGGATCCTGGGTTGGGATATCACAAAGTTTTATCAGAAGTTTGTTTTCTTTCCATACTATTTTGGGATGGTATAAAGGAGAGTAAGAGGACTTGAAATTTTGTAATGATCCTATTCTCAGGAGTTGTTGAACCATATATGGGGAAAGGGCCTATTTTCCTAGGCTGGGATATCATGTTCTAGTTTATGATTATTATAGTTGATTTGACTCCACTACTACACGACTCACAATATATGTGATATTTATTATTCTTATTTTGTTGGATTATATTTTATCCATGGCCTAATATGGCATGGAAACATTGGTCATGCATCATATTAGACACCTTGTTGGGATAATCTATCATACATTATGCCATGCCATATATGATTCATTTCCTGAATGCATGATACTTATTGTGCGTTCCATGAATGATATATCTATTATGAAACTAAAATTTTTGTTGGAAAAAGGATATTAGGAAATGCATTATAAAAGTTTCTACATCAACCAAAATGGTGTTTTAAAATATGTATTGTTGATATAACCTTAACTAACTAATTATTAAATGTTTGGTTTATGTAACTGAGGTTTCATAGACTGAAATTTCTGTTGATTTGAAATACATGAATATTATTTGTAATATAAATAGTTAATTTAAATCTATATATTGGGAATGGTGATTCATATCATCCGTCATCTGATATTAACTATTACATTCTTCTATTGAATGTAAATTTTTCGATACAGTTAAATGAACTACCAATTGCAATTTATGAAGAATATACTTGTACAAATTTGGAGTGTTATTTTATTTAACTATTCTATTATCCAACTACAACAATTTATCAATATTTAATTTAAATAAGGTATATATTAAATGGGGATTCCAATTTTGAATTAATGGGTGATTCCTCTATAACATTCAATTGGAAGTCAATATAGTAGGACCCTTGCAATGAAACAATGAGCTTGACCCAACCCTGACCTTAGTAGTGAACAATAGGTTGTGTCTCTTATATTCTATATGATCATTCCTATAACCCAAAACTCACATTAGGAACAAGAATAGTGGTGTGAGTTTTACATAGGATGGATTTTAACTATCCTATACATTTATCTATAATCATTACCATTATCTAAAGCGGTCTATGAAATTTGTTTTCATTTATAGAGTTATGCCACCATGATGACATATAGCCTTACACCATGAGTGTAGTCTTAACCGTTCTCTATAGGTGGTGGGACCAGATCAACCAGTGATAACTACAGTAGTGACACCCGTTATACCTGATGAAAGTGATGATTCCTAGCTTCAAGAGGAGTTTTTTCATCTTATAAAAACTTTATAGGGATCCTTGTGACTTTCCCCTTCCACGAGAGAGTTGATAGAGGTGTCTCAACAACAACATCCACCTATGATTTTAGGGGATGAAGGCCCCCAGGATGTAGCGATGTGGATTGAGACGGTCTATATATCTCTAAGCAACTGAAGAAACATCCTAATAGGATTTCTAATCTCACTATGTATATTCTTTGAGGATCTTACAAACAATGGTGGGATATTATGAACCCATAAGGTCAGTACCAAGAAGTGATATGTAGGGGTTTCTAAGATATCTTCTATGACAATTTATTCCCTAATACCCTATTGGATGATTATAATTGGAAGTTCATGATCATTAAGTAGGGTTCTATTTTTGTTATGGACTAATCAACACATTTTATAGAGCTTCCACAATTTGTTCCATTCTATACCACTAATGAGCCAGTGAAAGAGAAAAGACTTGAGGAAAATATTAGGAATCCAATTTGATGTCATGTAAACATTTTTATGTTTCTTAAAGTTTCTATGATATTAAATAATGCTTTCATAACCGAGTGAAACCTGAGGGAATTCAACAGTGTGTGTCAGGGATATTCAAAACCAAGTTAGGGAAGTAGTTCAACTTTCACCCAAAAATGATGCCTTAAGATTTCATGTGGGAGTAATGGAAGCCAGATGAAACCAACTAATAGTTACATGGTTTGTCACCAATGTGGGGACTTAGGTTACAATAATACCCAGTGTTGTAGGGACCCCATTTATTGTCGATGATATGCTAGGTAGGCGAATCATCAATGTTTTTTATAGATCATATCATCGGTGTATAGTGGGAGAGGATCCATATAGGCTCCTCCTTTAGGAAAGGATCATGACCACCTAAAAATAAAGTTACCTAGAGTACTTACAGATGTATATTAAGAGGAGGCTCTTGTGTACATGTTAGAAAAAATTTATACACACAACCCTAGAAGAGAGTACCCTCTATGGGTAGTCAGGTTGTAGCAAATGACCATTAATCAGGCTAGATTTCCTTAGTGTAGTCAATGCCAGATGAGTAGGGTGTCATTTGATCCACTATTAAAGGAACTATTCTAGTAGCCTCTATAATTTTGTATGACTTATTTAGTGTATGGGATTCATTTTTCCTTATCTTTGTGCCTATTTTGGAAATCCGTGGGATTTATATAGAGTACCTTTTTGGTGTTATGACAATTGATACTATTTTGAGAATTTTACTAGAAAGTGTACTCCATTGTAAGGAATTCCCCCATGAGGTAGGCATCTATCATTACATATGGGACCTCTTAATCCTCATGATTATGGTCTTTGATTTCATTCTCAGAATGGGATGGTTGGTCCCCTATCATAGGTATGTGGATTTCTATTTCCATAGGGTATCATTTTTATCACCATAGGGTGGTAGTTATATACAAATGGGTGAATGGGTTGTCCAAGAAAGTATAAATTGAACAATACATCATGGGATAGGTAGAGTGACCACCCATATTTCTAGAATATATATGGATGATTAAGGGTCACATAAATCTAGTTTCCCTCCTTTAATAGACCATTATAGGGATGTCTTCCTTACTGAATTCTTTAGACTACCTCCTAAGAGAGAGGTAGAATTTATTATCAACCTAGTGCATAGAGCTTCACTTGTATCCATTACTCAATATATAATGAATTATTCTATTTTTTATGTTCTCAAGTGGTATCTTGGTGGTTTTGAAGCCAAGAGTTTTATATGGCCTATACTTCTCCTTAGAGTTCACTAGTGCGTTTCACCAAGAAGGTGTAAGGAAACCTCAGGCTTGGTTTAGATAACCAGAAGTTGAATTATCTTACTATGAATAAAGATATCTCTTTACCTCATATAGAAGACCTCTTTTAAAATATCCATGGAGAACTATTTTTCTCCAAGATCAATTTGAGGTTAGGATATCAGCAGGTCCATGTTAGACCTTAAGACATACCTCATAAAATGTTTCATAGCCGATATGTTCTTTATGAATATTTTGTTATGTAATTCTTTCTCAGTAATGTGCCATACATTTTAATTTATTTGATCAATTTGGATTTACACTAATTTTTTGGATTCATTTTTGGTAGTCTTCATAGATGACATATTGGTGTATTCTCATACTCGAAATGAATATTCAAAACATTGTGATAATAGTTTGAATATAATTAGAGAGAATCAGTTACATGTTAATCTCACCAAATACCACTTTTGGATCAATAAGGTTCACTTAATAGGTCATATTATCCCATAGGTAAGAGATTTAGTTGACCCATAAAAGGTGAGTGTAATTGTTTCCTTTGAGAATACCAAGAATGTGTTTTATATATGTAGTTTCATGGAGATTGATGGATATTATAGGAATGTATATAGGAATTATCATTCCTTATAGAGCCTATTACCTACATATATAATGAAGTGTGTGATGTTCTTCTGGTATGAATCATACGAGAAGGAATTTTAGATGATGAAATGAAGACTTTCATCAAAATCGATCCTAATTATTCTTCACCAGGGAAGAGGTTATTCAGTGTTCCATGATGCATATATCATCAAGATTTGTGTATTATTGATGTAAGAGGATTGATTCATTCCATATGTATTTCTCCATTTGATAACACATAAGAAAAATTAGATAAAACATGACCTTGATCTTGAAGTAGTCATCCATGACTTGTGTTGATGGAGGCATTATCTGATTGGAGAGTACTTTAAGGTGTCTACAAACCCTAATAGCCTAAAATATATATTTAATTAGCATGAATTTAATCTCATATATTGAATATGGGTTGAATAACTTAATTATTTTGACTTTGGACTTTCTTATATGTTTGAAAAGGGGAATATAATAGCTGATGTGCTATTCCGAAAAACTCCAGCCAAACCATTCATGAATCCAGTGAAGAATGGAAATTGGTGACGCTATTTTCTGATATGCATTTGGAGTTTCATGAGAGTAATGAGAAGTAATTTTTTATATCCTTACTAGTTACCAATTCACTCTTTTATTTAGATAAGAGTAGGTAGTTTTTAGAACCTGAAGGAATGGCCCCACAAGAGACTATTTTGTGTGAGGACCCACCTCTACACTGGTATGTCGATGGGTATGCCATCCTGTATATACATGGGAATATTTGGGTTCCTAACAACATGTGAGGGGATCCTATGTGATAATCCCATGATTCTACATGGGAAGTGTACCCAGGTATCTCCATGATGTATCTTCATATGTGCGACAGATATTGGTGTCCTGGGATGAAATATCCGATAACGGGTTTTATCACTTGTTGTTCCACCTGTTTGTTTGTAAAGGTGAAACACCAACATAACTCTAGATTAGTTCAACCATTACCAATCCCATAATATAAATGGGATGAAATTAAAATAGATTGTTTGGTTAGTTTATCAAGGAAACCTTTATTTAGAGATGTAGTTTGGGTAGTCCTGGATTGATAGATGAAGGTACCCCACTTCCTTCCAATTAGGGAAATTTTTTATGACAATGTGCTAGGATGTATTTATGTATGTGAGATTATTTGTTTATGTAGGTACCTTTTACTACAATTTTTAAAAGGTATTATAATTTTACCACGAGGTTATGGAAATAGTTACAGAGTGATTTGTGTATACATGTTCTTATGAGAACATATTTCCAACCTCAGACTGATGGCCGATCAGAACACACTATGCTGGTATTGGAGGACATTTTCTGAGCTTACATCCTTGAATTGAGAGGTTCTTATGAAAATTATATCACTCTATTCAAGTTTTCTAAAAATAATATATTTAAATAAAAAATTTAGATGGCTCTGTATGAGGGATTATATGGTAGGCCATGTAGTTCACCTACGTAATGGCTAGAAGCAGGGGAGGTATTGATGCTATGTCCTTGTCTGCTGAATTTGGCGTAGGTGTATTCAATTAGAATGAATATTTATACTAATACGTCTTGATAGATATCTTATATTGATTTCCATCTATGAACTCTAGAGTTTGAGGTCATGGATATTGTTTTCTTATGGGTATGACCCACACTATGTCAGAAACAAATATAGAATAATGGAAAGCTATCTCCTTGTTTTTTCAGGACTTTTGATATCATGGAGAGAGTCAGGACAATAGACTATCAGTTTCTATTACCTTGTATGAACTATTCTAAGAATGTTTTATTCCACATTTCAGATCTTATCCACTACCTCGCTTTGGCATATTTTAATTTTGATCTTGTGGATGTTTAATTTGATACTGATGTTTCTTTTGATCAGTATCCAATTCAAATAATTGATTAGAGTATGAAGGTTCTCGTTAGAAATTATTTACCTTTATTGAATGTACCATGGAATCATGACCATGTATAGGATAATACATGGGAGCCATATACTGATGTACGTTATCAGTGAATAGAATTATTCTCAGATAGAGTTTCAAAACTCTTGGATGGGAAACACGGGGATGAGTTCTTTTAATGGTGGAAGACTATAAGAACCCAACCACTCGATGATATATGAATCCTTTAAATTTAGTTTTAATTAATTTTCATGGACATAATATGAATGAAAAACGAGGAAATATAGGTTTTGAGGGTGTACAAGGCTTGTTCGAATCTAAAAAACATGACTAGTGGAAGAAATAGCTGGGCTACATGGTTAGTAGAAACCGTGCATACCCATCCACATGGTTAAAGTAAAATTTTTGGGATGGTTAGTGCCTAGAATAGGGCTCCATAGTTTTCTCTAATAATACTACCTAGTCTATATGACCATGAAAAAACTTTATAAATTTTAATAAAGTCAGAACACAAGGTTTACACATTGTTTCTCAAACCATGCACATGAACACTGCAAGTCCCCTCCTTGGATATTATTCCACACACGGTTGGTGCACTATTTTTATAAATGTACAACCAAGCCATGTGAACCCCTGTAATTTGGGTAAAATGGCCATTTTTACCATAAAAGTATTTTAACTTCAATCCACCTCCTTCTTCTTTATTTCTATTAGGAAACCCTACCTTTCTTCATGTTGGTATATATCCTCATGGAAAACATAGACATTGGTGTTATTCTATCATCTATAATCTGAATAGAGATTTTTTATCACGTTGGATAGGTATAGGTAAGTGTTATACTCCATCAGATCATTTAATCATTTTTATTTGTACATGAGACACTATTTTACTATAGGATCTTATGCTCTATTTTCATGGAATTAATATATATACCCATTTTTTATGATATGGACTGAACTGGAGTATTATTCCGGATGAGTGTTACTCCACAAGCATAATGTTAGTGGTCTAATAGTTATACCTTAAAGTCACGATGATTTATATTATTCATCCTGTTCAACACACCAATTTCAGTTAGGTTTTCCCCTAAAATTATTCATCGTTCAATTGGTTGCCCTATTCTAGAACAAAATGACTCTTTTAGATACCCTAATATGTTAGAGGTTGTCAAACTCAATGTGAGCCACCCCTTTGGAAGAACCCTTTATATTCCATTAAGATTACATGTTTATATAACCACACCACCCATCATTATTTTTAGTTCGACATCTAGAATTTCATAACATAAATGTTAATTGATAATGGTACTAGTGTAGCATGACCAACACACTTCATAGAATATATTGAATTAAATGGAAATTTAGTTTTAAGAATACATCACAAGTTTTAATAGGACAATGGTTACACATTTTCCCAAAATGAATGTTAATGAACCATTAAAAATCTATAATCTACTACTAAATACTATTGACTTAATGTTAATTATGACATAACTCAGGCATGACATCCCTATATTGTTATGATTCAGGCCTAGAGACCTTACTATTCTGAATCAGGCATGGAGACCGTTCTATTATGATTCAGGTAAGGACACCCCACTATTATGATTTGGGAATAGAGAGAATACTATTATTTTTGGGGCATGGAGACCCTAATGTTATGATTCAGGCATGGAAACCCTGTAGATATGATTTGTGCATGGTGACCCTATTGTTATGATTTGGGAAAGGCATTAGTACTATTATAATTTAGGGATTACTTTCCTACTACTATGATTTGGGTATAGATTCCAATTCACCAATAGTCGTTGGGAATGAAAAACTATATATTTATGAGCCACGAGAATGGTGACCATTATAACCTATAATTCTTCGGCATGGAATCCCCTACTACGAAAGAGATATTAGTGACTAGACATGGATTCCCATGTTACACCCTATGTCCAGGATATCACTATGTATGTACATATAGAAATTTAAATGTACCTACGTATAATGTTAATGTATATACAATTTCACATATACAATTATATGTATATATTATTGGAAATGTCTATTGAAATATTTTACCATCATGGGATGAAGTAGGTAGTGTTATTTTTGTATCCTATAAGAACTAGATCTGACCATTTACAATTTTTAATTACTACTTACCATCTATATGTCTACACATTTCTCATATTATATACACAAACTAGGTATTTATTAATATCATTGGTGGTTACTTACTATGTTATCTCACACCCTATCTAGGCTACCAATGTATCCTAGATAGATTATGAGGATATAGGTAGGGATAGGGCCAATCACCCAATTATTGATGCTTGATTCTTTATAGCATAGGAGAGGGGAAAAATGAGAAAGCTATGGATCATGATGCTATCTAGAGTTTTACATTTGGTATATTCAGTTCTTTTGATATGATGTATAATAATAGATTCCTATTAATATGTATTCCTATCCACATTTTAATGATACATGACATTACATCATTTTGTATATGATACAAGATGATACTTTTTTGGCCTTTTATTATTATCACTTGAGTGATTACCTTCTGCTGTTTAGTTTTCATTTATGATATTTCTTCTATTTGAATTTTTTTACCACTATGATAATGTGACCATGAGAATATAGTCCCCCCCATTATACCACCTTGGACCATCTCTGCTAGTTTTTAACCTCCGACATTGAGTGAGGCTTGCTTGAGGCCATGTGACCCACTGACACATGGCATGGTTTTGTGGATACCGAGTTAGGAAATCACAAATATGTTCGACTATAAATTGTATTTTGAAAGATAAAATATTTATAATCATAATTATAATTTATTATTAATTTTTAGTGAAAAAATTATTATCTTAAATTCTTACCCAATGCTGGTATAATAATTATTTAATTATTTGAGAAATGAAATAAATGATATTAAAAATATTAAAATAAATAAAATTTGAGAAAAATAATATGATAAATGAATTTTCTAGACTTTGTTTTCATGTTATGGATATATAAAATAGTTTTCTGAAAATAAAAATTTTATATTGATATTATTAATGTTAATTTAATAAATAGTTCTAAAAATTGATATTATAGATATTTTATAATAAATATTGTTTTATTTTATGATATAAAATTCCTAAAATATAAATTTAGGTCAAGTGATTAGGTGAAGGTTGAAAAAATAATACATAATCCATTTATGGATTTTTGAAACATTTTATAATAAATACATTTACCCTCTAATAGTAAAAATCCATGTTGTCATGGTAAAATTTAATGAGGTTAAATATTGGTCAAACCCAAAATATAAGGGTTGAAATATAGGTAAAAACTATATAATTTTTATTTTATGAGGTTATTTAGACCCATATGAATATTAATTTATAAATAAATCACTTTATACCAATTTTTAATAGATGATTAATTTAAATTAATTTAATATTGTGATAAATTTCAAGAGTGCCCCTCTCCTTCCATATAAAGAGGCACATTTTATTATTATTTATTCCCTCATTAAAATAATTTTTGGTTAGAAAATTCCTAAAATCCTTATTAATATCCCTCTAAAAATTTCAGTGGTACTTTTAGGCATAATAACAAACATATAGGGACTATGGTGTCAATCTAAGGTTGTTTTCCCAAGAAGAGGTATATTTTCAAATTCACATTTTATTTTTGTTTCTCTTCCACCTCCATAAAATCTTATTTAACAATGATAAAATAAGAACTATAATATCCCATGTATAATTATATGTTATTATTTTTTTGGAATAACCCATATCCATCCCATCTTCCATTAAATGAGAAAATAATTCATTGTCTCTGTGTATTACGGACTACCGCCTCACGAATGTAATTTCTTTTCCATCATTGTCTCACGTGATTTATTATAATGGTGAAATTAATACATATATATATCTTATATTTATGTTATATTTATCATAATTTAAATATAATATATCACTTGAATTCTTACCTTTCCATGCATAGAAAATTGATAACATCATTCGTGTGTATGTGTTGACTACCTCCTCTACAAAGCGATGTGATTCATTTTTCATCACTATGTTAATGGATGATATATAAAAGTATATTTAAAGAACTTATATGATATGTATGATATTATTATCATTATATTAAGATAAATCAATACTTACCATCTTTCTATAATGATCAATGAAAAATGGAAACATTACTAATGCACACATACGACCAACTGTCTCTGTGATTGTAACATAGCCCATTTTTCATAACCATATTTAATGGATAGATTTAAATGTATAATTGATATATAAAAATGATTATTATTTCAGGATTATTATTCTTAATATTCAATAATGATGATAAATTTGACCATATTTATCAAACCATTGTCATTTTAGACTTAATTACAGAATGTCATCAAAACATCTAACAAGATCTTAAATGATTAAGTAAGTGTATATGATATAGTAATTAGTGATATAAAACTTATAGAGGTATTAACAAGGTTCTTAAAAAATTATAAAATTATCATTATTTAGGATGATAAATGATACACATGTCAAATCAAACTAAAGGTACGGAATTTTCCTTTAAAAAATACTCTTTTAAAATTCCTATTTCATTTTAACAAAAACTAATAAGGGAATGTTTTATAAAATTATATGGAATGAGAATATTTTACCACCTACATGAAGAATTAATTATTTAAATATTAATTTACATGTTTACATGGATATTTTCAATGTAATTTTTTTACTTAATGTGTGATATGTTTTTCTTAAAGTAAATGATTTTAAAATGAAAGGGATATTTCCCTTAAGAATATTTTTATGATGAAGGTTTTCATGATTTGTGTTTATGATATTTTTATTTGGAATTGTTTATAATGACATTAGGTTCTATTATAAACCAAGTATGGGAGATACTATGGTAAACCAATGATATGTAGTGACATTATTAACCAATAATGGGTTGTTCCATGGTAACCTCCAATGCATTGGTTACTCCAGATATGAAAATCAACCATATTTTTTATTCATTTTTTGTAGTGATAGAGAAAATGACTTATCAAGTTACATAATTATATTTTATATTCATTAAAATGGGTTTTCATAGAAACAATTTTACTTTTAAAAGGTAAGATAATGATCATTTGGAAAGGATGATTCTTTTTTTGTGTAAAATATACATTTTTATGAAAATGTATTCATGGGTTTTCATTGGAAAAATAGTTTTAGTTAATTTATATCTATTATAGAGATATTTGGGCTCATATCATGTTTTAAAATATTTTTCATTGGGTTTAATGGAGACAATGGACAAGGATGAGATCATGGAGAAAATTGTGATTATTTTTTATTAAAAGAAGCCATGTTTTCATAGAATGATTTGTTTGGTTGAAAAATGGATACTTAGAATAAGTATCTATTTGTAATTTACGCGTTTACTATGTAATTTTTTTACTAATTCTCTAAAAATATAAAATAAAAATTCTCATAGGATTATAAGAAAGTAAATTCTAGTTCAAAAGGAATTGTAATATTTGAGGCCAATTCCTTGTAGTGGGTACCAGAGGATAGTTTAGATAAAAAGGGCATAGGTTAATGGTGATAGAATACCCACAAATTATTATTATTTTTTTTGTTAAATTTTAAATGATATAGCATTTTAAAATGACCCTAATTATTCATATAAAATCAATATGTTCACATTTATTTTTAATAGAGGAATCAGGTATGATGTGGTGGGAAGGTATAGAGAGGAAAATATCTTTCCAAATCTGAATTATACAATAGTTGGAATTGGTACATAACTATTTTTTTCAATGATGGATCCATTTAAACTAGATATAAATGTTGGTGGTATCTATGCTAGGGAGCATTCTGATCTACCATAGGGGAATATATTAGTAGGGGTCATTAAATAAGACAACACCCTCCATCATTTAGTGGATCATCTGACCCTGTGGGGTATGAAGGGTGTATTAATTCCTTGTAGATGATCATTGAATTCATGGGATTTTCAAAACATCAAAATGTAACCCTATCCATTTATCATTTCAAAGGTGAATCTGATTTATGATGGTCTCTATTTAAGAATAGAAGAGAGAAATATGATCTTGATGCCATGGAATGAGAAACATTTAAGAATATTTTTGTTGAGAAATATCTCCAAAAGGTTGTTTGGATTGGGATAGAGATATAATTTATGGAATTAAAGAAAAAAGATAAATATTTAGTAGCTTCATATGATGAAAACATCACAAGTCTATCGAGGTAAATACCAGATATTGTTGATTATATTTATTTTAAAATTTATATACATTTATCTAGTTTGAAACCAATTTTATTAAGATATTTGGATTCCAAATAGTTTAAAAAATATGATTTTTCTCATTTTTCTAAAAAAGTTGATATGTAGTATTCTAACACATATGTTCTTTGTGATGGTAATATTATGAAGCGGTCTAGTTTGTAGGCATTAGAGAACCATTCATCAAATAAATTTGGAAGATGATTTTTTTATATTATGATAGGTTTGGTAAAAACACCATATGTAATTTCTCAAAAAATCTCTAAATTGTTTTCAATGTGGAATGTTTGGTAACATGGATTGAAACATTAAGGAAAATGAGGTTAAGAATTATGAAAATATAATAGTAATATGCTTTATATGAAATTATTTGGGACAATATGCTAACATGTGACCAATATTAGTAACTTAGGAAATAAATAATCACGATTTAATGAATGAAAACGCATGGAAAAATAATTTTCTTCCACCATGGTTGATGTTGGTCCATCAAATGAATTAGTTATTATTTTTTTACTGGAGTATTTATATTATTCCAATACCTTGTTTCATACTGGATCTTACCATTCTATCATTTCTCAGTAACTTGCAAGAATAATGAGAATATCACATCATGAATTTTTAATAGATCTCTTCCTGAAAAACCCAGGTAGAATTATTAAAGAAACAAAGATATATATATGAGTATTTAAATTATTATTGGTGAAATGGTGTTTCTTTTAAATCTTGTTTAACTAACCATAAGAGTGTTTGATATTATTTGGGGTATAAATTAGCTTTAATTATATGAGGATAAAATATATTATAGATCTAAAAGAGTTTTATTAAATAATTTCATACATTTAATAACCTACCAAGAAGATGAGAAATTGATTATAGATAGTAGTGAAAGTTAACTAGACCATATTTTTGAAATTAAATAAACTATTCAAATTAGTTATATGTTTGTAGTTAATGATCATAGAGATGTTTTTCCTGATGAGTTTGCTTGTTTTATTCCTAATCGGGAGGGTGAGTATACCATTGACTTATCCATTGATTCTAAGACTAATTTCAAACCCCTTATTTAATTGATCAATTATAAATTATGGAACTAAAAAATAAATTGAATGTGTTTCTAAATAATGGTTTTATTCAACCTATAACTTCACCACTGGTGGATCCAAATTTTTTTAAATGAAACATGTTCCCATGAGGCTTTTTATTGATTATAGAGCTTTGAATAACATTAATTTTATAATCATATAACTTATTCCTCTAATTCATGTTTTTATTATCTCCAGATAGTGTAGTAATTTTCAAATATTGAAGTCATTTTGGGGTACCATCAATTGATGTTGAGGGTGGAAGATATTCCTTACAAAAACTTTTAGACTATACATGGGCCCTATGAATTCTTATTCATTCAATTTGTGTTTTCAAATAAACCAGATGTATTTATAGTTCTAATGAAAATATATTTCCATGGGTTCTTTAGTATGTTTGTGGTAATTTTTATTGATGATTTACTGGTATATTCTAAATATTAGGAGGATAATTAAGGACACCTAATGATAGTTTTTAAACCTATAAAAGAAATGAATCTATATAGAAAACTTATTAAGTGTATATTTTGGATAAAAATGGTTTATTTTCTTATTAATATTGTTTCTAAAGATGGAATTACTATCTAAACTTCTAAATTTTTTTATTGAAGAGTGGAAGAGACCAAAAAATGTCATAGAGATTCAGAGTTTTCTAGGTTTGGTGGGTTACTAGTGACAATTTTTTGAAACATTTTCTCGATTTTCTATCCCGATTAATATGTTTAATTGAAAGAAAGTAAAATTCATTATAAAAAAATTAAGGATTATTTTCAAGAATTAAAAAGAATATTGGTGAATACTTCAGTTTTATAATTTCTCTCAAGAAATGGTTATTTTTATTTATCTTTATCGTTTTTTGAAGAAATATTTTGCATCCTGGTGAACATTATTAGGTAAATTATCATGAATCAAATCAATTAAAAATTCATCATTGAAATTATCCTTCTCATTATTTATAATTACACGATGTTGGTTTTTGTTTTAAAATTTAGGGGAATAATTTATATGGATCAAGGTGAGAAATATATCACGATCATAAATGTTTTAAGTATATATTCACATAGAATGATTTTAACATGAGGTAGACTAGATGGAGTCAACTATTGAAGGATTATTACTTATGATCCATTACAATCCTATATAAGATAACAATGTTTCTGATGCTTTATAATGAAAAAATATTTCTAAACTAACAATGTTATGTTTGGAACAGAAACCTTTATTTAATGGATTGATTATTTTTTTCTTATAATTTTTGGATATATTGACTTGTAATGTTTTGTTACAGGTTTTAGGGTAATCGTCTCTATAAAAAAAATTAATAAAGCTCATAAGGGAAATTAAGAGTTATTGAAAAAGGGTGAATTGGTTTAGAAGGGTAAGTTTAATGAATTGAACATTGATACAGATTGAGTTATGAGATTGGGAAGAAATATTATTCATTCCTTGATATTTCGAGTTGAAGAGGGAGTTATTAAATAAATATCATAGTTCCCCATTTTCAACTCATACTAAAATCACTAATATGTACAAAGATATTCTAGAGTATTACTAGTGGGATGGAATAAAAAGTCATATTTCTGACCTTACCATGAAAAATTTATATTATCCATAAGTTAACGTATAATAAAAGTATTCTATGTGGATTATTCATCCTTTTACTACCTCAGGGTGGAAATAGGAAAATATATTCATATATTTTTTAGGACTATCAAATTAATCTCAAGGTAATAATGCAATTTTGTTTATTATTGACAAGCTGAAAAAATATTAGAATTTCAGTTCCATTCATGAAAATCATTATTTAGGTAAAACTTTTGCACTATTTACAAATGATATATTGAGATTAAATGGAGTTCTACTCTCTATTTCATCTATCCATGATCCCATGTTCACTTCCAATTTTTGGAAAGGCCTTTAAAATTCATTCAGAACAGAATTAAATCTCAGTGTAGCCTTTCATCCTCAATCTGATGGGCATTCAAAATGAATAATTAAGACATTTGAAGACATTTTTCATGCTTATTAAATGGATTACTAGGGATTTTAAGATCAAAATAATATCATAGTTGATTTTTATTATAATAAATGTTTTCATTCTAGTATGTAGATAAAAATAATTGAGGTACTAAATGGGAAAAGGTTTTAAAATCAAACATATTGGGATGAAGTAGGTGAAATGATGATTATGGGACTATAATTAGTAGATGAAGTGGATGATAAGGTGAATATGATTCAACAAAATATGTGAAAATCTCAAAGAAGGAAGAAGTGATATATAGATAATAGGATGAAAAACATTTCATTCAAGATAGTCGATCATGTTTCTCATAAAATATCTACATGGATTTTTTTTTGAGTTTTGGTAAGAAGGGAACATTAATACATGATTCATTAGATCAAATGAAATCATAGAAAAAAGTTAGAATATTCTCTTACTAAGTGTCCATTCTTCCAAGTTTATCCTAGTTACATAATGTTTCTCATGTTTCGATGAAAATAATGTTTTTTCATGTTTTATTCCATGTCTTGAGCCCTAATAGTGTTCAGTTAGTAGGTAACCATTATTATGAGGAAAATCATATTCATATTGTTGAACATAGAGAGAAATTATTATGGAACAAAGTAATTCACAGGGTTATGGTTCTCTAGAGAATCCATATGGTTGAAGAAGTAACATGGGAATTCGAAAATGTTATGAGAGATAGGTATTACCACTTGTTTAAAAAGTAAATAAAATTAGAAGGTAAAAATTTCCAAAAGTGGCGGGAGAATTGAACAACTCAGGAACTTATAAAATAATTACATTTCATATTTATTAGTATTTTGGAATTAAATATTTATATTCAGTATAAATATGTTAAGATATTCTTAAAAACAACATTAAAATAGTTTTATGAAAATTCATTTTTATAAGGATATATTTAATGGATTAATATAATTTCAATTTGGAAAAATTAATTTCACCATTACTTTATCATGTCAAAATAATCTTACAATGATTTTTAAATAATTTTCTTAAAATATCTAATTTTGATGAATATTGAAAAATACATATTTTTATTGAAAATATTATTTTATTTACAAAGATAAATTATTTTTATAATATTTTAAAATTTTAATTAGATTATTTTTACTTAAATTGATCCAATTTTTTTTTGAAATGGATTTTATAATTTAATTTAGTATTAAAAAAAAAATTTATCTCAAAAATTCATTTTTTTCATCACGTTTTATTATATTAATTTTAAATTCAATTCAGAATCATTCTTAATTTTTATTTTAAAGAATAATCTTTCATATTTTTAATTAGTTAGTAAAAATTTAGTAAATAGACCTGTATTATTTTGGCTCAATATGAATAATAACTTTAGTAAATTTGCTTATCACACTAATGGGTTAATATGCCAATTGAGGTTAACAATAAAATGATAAGAACCATAAAATGATCCCAAATTTTCCGAAATCTTATTGAATGATTATATGTCTAACATAACAGAACAATGATCTAATTTATGGCCTTTTGGGTACACATGGATTATATTATGAGTTTTATAGTATTTTATTTAATAAAATGCCAATCATGTCCAACTCTTGTTTTTAATAACTGTAATACTATTAATATGGTGTTAACAAGAGGATATGTTTGTGTATAAATATTATTTTCAAATATAAAATATTTATCATCATCATGGTAATTTATTTTTAAATTTTAGTGAAAAAATAATTACCCTAAATGTTTACATAATAATGATATAATAATTATTTAATTATTAAAAATGTTATAAATGGTATTAAAAATATAAAAATAAATATAATTTGGGATAAATAATGTTACCAATAAATTTTATTTATTACATTGAAAATTTTGGAATATGATAAGAAATTTTGTTATGATTATATGTATTATCCTCATATTATTAACGTCAAAGTATTGAATACTTCTAAAAATTGACATTAATGATATTTTATAATAAATACTTTTTTATTTAATGAAATAAAATTCATAAAATTCTAAAATTATTCCATGTTATTAGGGTTAGTCTAATATTATCAACCATGATACATTTATGTAATTTTTTTCATTTTATTTTAATTACATTAACCCTCAGGGATTAAAATCCATGTTATCATGATAAGATTTAATAAAGATAAATAAAGTTTAAAACCAAAATAGAAGCGTAAAGGTATAATGAAAATATATTTAATTTTTATTGGATGATATTATTTTGACACATAATTATGTTATATTATAAAATAATCAATTTTTTAGACATTTGGAATTTAAAATTAATTTATATTAATTTTACATTTTGAGAAATGACAAGAGTGCCCCTAACATCTCTTATAAAAAGGAACATATTATTCTCTTTTATCACTATTAAAAACACTTTTTTTTTCAGTGAAACCTACCCAAATATATTTATATAGTCACTAAACAAATTCTTGAGGTCTTAGTTTTGTAATAATACAAAACTAATAGTGTTGAAGGTTTTAAAAAAGTAAGCTTTTCCAAATTTGAGGTCTAGTTTTCAGGTAGATATTTTTGTTTTGTTTAATCTTCCACCTCCTTAAAATATTTTCCAATAATGATAAAATAATAATTATAGTATATTATATAAAATAAGATGTTGTTATGTATTTTCATGACCCATATCCATCTTCTTTTCTATGAAATGAAAAAATAATTCTTTTTCTGTTTGTATGGATGACTATCGCCTCTCGAACCGATATAATTCGTTTTCCATCAGTGTATCTTGAGAATGTTTATAATGATGGAATTAATGATTATGTATCATATTAAGGACATATTTATCATTATTAAAATAAAATATATCACTTAAATTCTTACATTTCCATGAAGTTAAAAATTATTACATTGTTGGTGGGTACCTTTGGACTACCTCCTCCATGAAGGGATATGGTTTATTTTTCATCAACACATCATATGAACAATATATATTACTATATTTAAAGAATTAATATGATATATATATATATATATATATTATTTTATGATTTTTCTATAAATAATAAATAGTATATAACTTCTTTCGATAATTTTAATTGAAAAATAGAAATGTTACTCATGCGTACGTATGACCTACTATCTCAATGATTGGAACATAGTTCATTTTCACAACTATATTTAATGGGTGTATTTAAAATTATAAATGATTTATAAAAACTATAATTATTTCATTATTATTATTCCACAGATGATTTAATTATGAAAACATTGACCATAATCATCATACCAATGTCATTTTGTACTTAAGTACGGAGTATCGTTAAAATGTACGATGTGAACTAAATTGATTATGTAATCGTATATAACATGATAATAGGTGATATAAATTGAATGTTTAACATAAAAATGGTTCTTAAAAAATTATAGAATCAACAAAAGATTATTATTTATGAAGATAAAAGGAAATACATGGAAAATAAAACTCAAGGTGAGAGACTTTGTTATTTAAAAATCATTTTTAAAGTTCCTATATCATTTTGAGAAAAAGAAAACAGGTTTTTTTAACTTATATAAACTGAGTGGATTTTCCATCCTTCAAGGCCCCTTAAATGTTTTAAGAATCCTTTATAATTTTATATTGTTTTTTATTGATTTTTTTCCCTTTTTATGTGTAATAATTTTGTAAAATTAAGTGTTGTAAAAATAGAAAGGTTATTTTCCTTAATAATGTTTTTTTATGATGAATGTTTTCATAATTTCTGTTTATGATATGGTTCTTGGGTGTTTTTTAATGATAATGGGTGGTTTAGTTAGAAACTAGTGACAATTGGTTATATGATAAAAAATGGATGTATGGTTATATTATTAACTAATGATTATTGGTTCCTTGATAAACCATGGGTAGGTTCTTACATTATATCCTCCAATGAATTGGGTAATATAGAGGTAAATGTTGACCATATTGGTCATTACCTATGTAAGAGTGATATGTAAAATTATTTCCTAAGTTACCTAATTTAATTTTATGTGCTTACTATTGAGTTTTCATATAAATCTATAGATTTTCGAAAGGTAGTATAATGATCATTCTGAAAGGAATATTCCTTTTTCACAGTAAAGTGTAAGTTTTTATGAAAATTTTTTTATTAGTTTTCATTGGACTAATGGTTTTATTTATTTTATTTCACTAACAGAGGTTTTTTGTCTCATCCCAATTATTAAAAGTTTTTCCGAATGGTTAAATGGAGACTTAGGACGAGGATGAAATAATTGATAAAACTGTAATTATTTTTCATGAAGAGAAAAAATGTTTTATTTAAAATGTTTTGTTTGGTGGAACAATATATAATGAATATATGTTTCCATTTTTAATGTATTGGTTTACTAAATAATTTCTTTCCAAATTCTATAAAATGATAAACTGAAAAATTCCACGATATTATAAGAATGTGAATTCTATTTCCAAAACACTAGAATATGTAATAATTATGGTTGATTCCTTATAGAGGATCACCTATAATCCTTCAAATGGATGTGGATTGCTACAAGGAAAAGATTATATGAAATATTTAATCAAATATAAAACCCTAAAATATTGAATGCAATATTTTTTATTGGTTTGAAACCATATAATAAAACTGAGGTTAACAATTATTCTGATGAAGATGAGTCTCATTCTCCTATTATATAGATGAGGATGTAAGAAGTAATTTTGAGGAGAGATTTGGTGGAAATATTTTTTAAGAGGATCCAGATAAGGGAGATCCTATAATAAAATAGTTATCACTTATTCATAATGTTACATGGTCTTCAGAAGTTCCTATTGATGCTACAAGGGAACATGAAATTCATATTCTTGTTAAATCTATAGAAGAAGGAGATACAACTCTTAGGGGGAAAAGATTATATGATATATGGTGTTCGGGCCAGATCTAATTGGAAGAGAAAATAATAAGGCATGGATCTATTAGTGAAGAGTCCTCCCATATTTGATATAAAATGAAATCCTGTCTTTGTTTCTTCACCCTATAGTAAACAACCCCCCTCCAACTGACTTTTTCTTAGATAATGGTGTGACTGCTCCTCATGATATTGATGATAATAATGATGGAATGAATGAGTTTAAGGTTTATAATGATTATTGTGTATATTATTCACTAAATCCATTTATAATTGTTTCCCATTATTTGAAGGGATAAATCACCTATTATGCCAGACATTCCTCCAACACCTTTTTTAGAAGGACTAGTTAAACATGATTTTTATGAGTATATTTTGATACTTGAGGCTAATCCTATCTATCTTAGAGATGCAACTAAAAACCCTTATAAAAATAAACAATTTTTGATTCTTACCTAAGAAAAATGTTGATTCCATTTAATATTGATTGGAATATTATAATGCATATCTTAATGAAATATGGGACCACCTGAGATATTTTATCCTATGGATGAATATGTGAGAAAAACCCTTTTTTCCAGTGACTCAAGATTCTCTTATCAGTTTTTTCATATCCCTTTATAAATTACTCATGCTTAATCTCTTCATGTTTTGTCTTAGTATGCTAGAAATTATTCCACATAAACATTAATGATAAATTCTATAGACTTATTCCAATTCAATAATGATATTTTAGATGCTCTTAAGGAAGTGTTTTTGACAATCAATTAGGATAACACTCATGAAAAAATGTGGTTATTTCCTACACTATTGAGAGTGTAGTGTCACATTTCTAGCTAATGTTTTCCCTGAATATAGACCATATAAAACATATGACCATTACATTCATAAGAGATATGTAATGTTTTAGAGGTCCTTTAGGAACTATTAAAGCATATTTTCAGATATGTTGGTTACCATGGACTGAATATATCTTTTGATAATAACCAGTCAATATATACCTTCAATTTATACTATAATATCGCCTCCCTTGGTCTATATTGGTATGGACATTATAAGAAGGTTGATTAATGAAAAAATTTATAATATCCTTGATAGTGTCATGGATATAAAAAATAATTTTCAATTGGACATTGCTTCTCATGAAGAAAAGTAGTATGATTTTCCCAAGGTCAAACCTATCAGGACATCTAAATATGATGGTGTACTCAAGTGTGTAATAACGTATTATATGAGATGGATTTACATTAATTCATGACAAAAAATCAATTTCTATCATTGTTTATGGATTTTATGTTTCTTCCTCTGACTAGAAATTTCAAAAAAATTATTGAGAAGTTGTTAGTGATGAAACCTTTTCTAAAATAGTTCATTTCAGAAAAGGACTAGCTCCATAAAATTATGGGGCATAGAACATAAGATCTTATAGAAATAAAATGGATTATAGAACCCTATATGTATGTTACCAATAGCACAGTGTTACAACATCATAATCTACTTATTCATTGGGTTTCTGTATCAGTTTTAGATTTAGTTTTTGTAGCATCCCCCATTATCTACCTCTCATACGACACCTCTAACTAGACCTTTTTGTTCATTGTGTTTCCCAATTTCATTGCAGATCAGGCCAATTGGATAGATAATACCCATTCTTATAGATCTATATACTCCTCATCATTATTCTTATCAGGTTCCTATTATGGGAAAAGGGATGGAACCCTTATACCATCTACCATATATTTCCCTAGGATAAAAATTCTGATTAGATTCACATATGGAATATTTCATATAATTTATGAAAAACTATTGAAGAATATATATATTCTTATTTATTTACCTTTTTTCACTTTCTTTTCTATTTATTAAAACTTTACTCTATCAAACTTTTTATAATCCTAAAGTGGATTAAATTATATCAAATAAGCAAAGGGGGCATAAAAAATTTTGTATTAGTAAAATATGGCCAATATTTTAACGGATGAGGAATGATTAAATATTTTGAATAATTTTATATTAATAAAATATTATAATCCATAATGTTTCATCTTTATTATTTTTGTATGGATAAGGATGTTAAATTTCGCGTTCATCAAGATGGGGGAGATTATTGAATTATCCATACAATTCATTATTTTAATAATAAAAAATCATGTTTATGTTATTTCTAAACATTATTATGTTTTATGAAAGATATTAAATTTTTAGAAAAAATGGATATTTTCCTACATCTTGGATTGACAATGATTCTTAGATATACTCTATGGACTACACATAAAATATATCGTTCACATGATCATTTTATAAATCATTATGGATATATTGAAAAGGAATTAATTGACCGAAAGAAAAAAATAAGAAACCATATGTTCAATATAAAGTGACCACTGATAAAATGTTTTTTAGAAAGGAAAGGATCGACTGCAAGACCATTGCATCAACTGAATGTGTGATGGATTTTCCATATAATATTTTTCACAAACAATTAGATTGACCACATTAGTAATATATCGACGACGAAGCTATATGTATGTGATCGTGAGTCAGTCATAAATCTCTCAAAGTGATGGATTGATTACATAATAATTTCTAGTTGACCATATGTTGTGGTAAGAGACCATATATTAAATATAAATTTTATTTAAAGTATTGTATGGACCATAAGTATAAGGTGATTGACCGTAAGTTCAATTAATACAATGTTAGTGAAAGGTGATTGAACATAAGTTAAACTGATTGACCATAAGAAAAAATTATTGACATTACAACATATCAATTAATTCTACTATAATTCTCTCAAATTATTGAATTCCCATGTATGTTTATATGGAAAACATAAAGTTATTGTAAATAAAAGTAATTTTTAATATTATTAAATGTATTAACTCAACTACATTTCAATATATTTTTAAATACATGTCAAAATAATTTAATGAGAATGGTTTTTGGGTAAAAGAATAAGGATCATCAATGATGATTTCTTAGTCACTATTTTTAGAGAAATAATATATCTTTTAAAGACCAAATATGCAAGGTGTAAAAGAGATGGATATAGTGAGACATAAAGAAATCATGATTTTTGAAAATAAAAAATAATTAGTACCTGATCTATTTTGAAAATCTTTGACATTGTTTTCATGAATGAACTTCAATAAAATATTATATAATATATTCTCATCATAATATTTCACTTCCAATTCAAAATATGACATCACGAATTGAAGAAATACCTACATACCAAAAAAATACTATGAATGTTGCATCGAATTATTTAAATTATATTACACTATTTTTTAGTTTATCATCTATGTGTTCTTTACATAGTATATATTTTAATGTAAAATACTAGAAAATTATAATTTATATATTTTTAAATAAATTTTTTTTCATCAAAATATTGCGTTATAGACAATTCCATTTTTAAGGGAACTATTATCTACTATTTAAATATTGTATAAATGTTATAAAATATACATTAAAATTGGTGGGTATGAATATGAATACCTATATTACAAATAATGTGTGGTTTATATGTATAAAATGAATTTATTACTTATCAATTTATTATAAATTAAAATAGAAGTCATTTTAAAGTAAAATTAGTGTTTTTATTAAAATAGTTTTAAGAGTGTAATGTTTTTTAACATAATATGTTAAATTAATAAGTATTTTTGAATGATTTTAATGAAATATAGATAATATATATTAAATTATTGTTTTACCATGCATCGTATATTTTTTCTAGTCATGTGATAAAAATAAATCTAGTTTTATTCTTTAAACCCATATTTTCATGAAAATTAGTTTTCATCACATTTTTGACAAATATTTTATGATTAATTTCTTAAAAATATATAAATTGAATCTTAAAAAATGGTTCCCTTATTCATAATCATTATTATAAAATTTGGTAAATAGGAACCTTTTTAGGCATTATGAATAGTAATGCAGGTAAAATTAATCACTTCAATAAATTATATGTTGGGTTAACCTAACTTATAACTATGTTTTAAGGCCACCATTGTTCATAATAATAATTATTTTTTGAATTTAATTTTATCCGTATCACATTAGGCTTGAAATTTAATTTTTTATTTGGACGCATTTCAATGAAAATGTCCAATATAATACTTATTTCAAAAAAAAATACAAAATATGCCCTATTAATTTTATATATATCATTTTTTTCATGTGGATACAAAACTATGTAGTGAATGAATCCGAATATTTATTTTGAGTATAATGAAATTATTTTAATGATTTTAATTTATTTATAATTTTTAGTGATTATATAATTATCATTAATTCTTACACAACGACGGCACATATTTATTCAATTGATAGAAAAGTAAAATAAATTATTTTAAAAATATTAAATGTAATTCAATTTGAGTGATTTATAGGGTTACATGAATTTTTTAGATTAATAAAACAAGTTAGTTATTTTTAAAGGAATGTATTCAAATTAATTGTTTTTTCTTAATGTTTTCAATGTTAAATTAAATTATTTGTGTCAAAAACAACATTAATGATATTTTATTGGAATAATATTTTATTCAATCATTTAAAAATCATTAAAATCAGAAAAGAGGAAAATTTGGATAATATATAATCTATAATTTAATCCCTATTACAGTTATGGTCCAATTTTTACATTATAATTAAAATCATAACCATTTATGATCAAAAAATTCATTAACGTAGTTAATGTTAAAATATGTTTCCAAAGGTGTTAAACAAAATGATAAGGTTTAAAATACCACCTAACCAATCCAAAATTTTATTTTAATATTATATATCAACTTTATTCTACATTATCTTAAACTATATATCCACTTGGAATAATTATTTGGTAATGAATCTATTGTATTTTAATCTTTTTAGAAATTCTATGTGTCTCCTTTCGATCCCATATAAAAGGACACCCACTCCCTATATTATTTACACAAATTTGAACAAACTAGATCACCCAATACCCTCCCATTTCTAATCCCAACATCCATATAAACATATTATTGGTTCTTGTCATCAAAAAATACTATCATTAGGGTTCTTAGGAGAATATCTAAATGAGTTAATTCAAATAAGTGGTAATCACCTTAACCAATAACATTTTTAACGTCTTATTTTAACTCCTCTAAATCAATGGTATTTGTAACACCCCAACCCCAAAATCCCAGAGCTGGTGCATTATAAATTACATTATCATGATTATAAGGAATGAAATTCTAAATTAATGATTAGTTTAGTAGTCTTGAGGAAACTAGATTCATTGATGTAAATAAAATTACAACGAGAAAGGTAACATAATACAATACATAGAAAAAAGTAAAAAACATCATCCACATAAACTCGATATATGATCTCCTCTTCATAACCTATTAACGGTAAAAAAATAAATGGGGTGAGATCAAAATATCTATAAGGATTAAAAATAGAGGAAACATTAGTGAATAAATGAAACATAAACAAATTGGCATAGTCGATATAGAATGGTGAATAAATGAAAAACACAAGCCATTAATAAACTCAGAAAGATCCTGCATCCATAGATTTTTTCATAGAGAAAACCTATTGGGTAAAAATAAATGAAAATGAATAAATGGAATGATTATTAATTGTATATCATGTATCTGGAACACAATACCACTGTACTATTGAAACGGGTGATGTATGTGGGTAGAAACCCGTCTAATTTTTAGAAACAAACTCAAATGGTTTGTCGCTAACTAATTTGTCTCATGAGACCGGTCGATGCATCGTGGGGATATAGCTGGTAGTTCCCTTCAATAAAAGTCCAAATAATTAATTATACATCGATTTAATATAATTAAAATGTTCCTTCTCAATATCTGTATAGAGTAGAGAATACATATTCATCAATATTTCAATAGTTAAAACAGCTTTCCAAATTAACCCTTTGTGTGAAATGGTATAATGTAGAAGGAAATAATAATATCCATGTAAGAAGAAAGTGGATATTTACCTACATTATAATTGAAAATGAAAAATTATTTCAAATTGGCATTAGATACACCACATTAGGAAAATTAGGTGCACAATATCATGTAAATGATAATGAAATGGAAGTTGAGACAAAGTCCCATACAACGTTGTAATCAGTCGAGTCGTATGACCAAAAAATAGAAAACACCAAATAAATCAAAAAATACCATGAACATAAACAGAATTGTGATATTATACATTAAATTTAAGTTCACATACACCACATTAAAGAAATAAGTGGCGAACAAGGGAAATCTCACGGAAAGAAAAGTGAGATGAGAAACCCCTTATGAAGATTTCAATATGGTAACCAGTTTTATTAAGAGGGATTAATGAGAGGTAAAGGGGTATCCTATAATTTATATATAATAAGGGTAGTATGGGGGAGGTTTGATAAAATACCCCATCGTTAGTAATTAAAAATAAAAGGACAGAACATGGGGGTAATTCTTAAACAAAAGTGAGAGAGATGGACCCTTACAAAGATCGTTTCATTTGAGTGGGGAAACACCAATGAAATAACTATGGGTGAAAAATATAAATCCACAATATATAAGTTAATATACAATAAAAAAATAATTTTCCATTCACATATATTATTGAAAAAATATAACCAATGAAAAAGCTGTTTAACTAAACAAATAAAAATTCAGTTTAGATATCCCTTACCTTATGCTCAATGGTGTTCTGGATTGTTCTTAAGGACCTGAATAATAAAATATAGCTTCAATAATTAATGAATAAATAACCACATAAAAACATAATTGATATTTTATAACCTAATTAGGTTCATTAATGCCATTTTTGATGGCTTTATGATATTCAATATTTTTGTTTTGGAAGCATTTTCATCCTTGGTTTTCATGACCGGTTTACTTGTATTCATGAATGAAAGTTCATTTGAAATGTGGATAAACATCCATAATTGTAAATATATATTACTAGTGACATTATAAATGATATTATAATTATTTTTGGGTTATATACTTCAGGATGGTTCATTAGTCAAAAGTTATTGATAAAAGCTTGGATTAACATAGCGGTTTTGTGCATAATGAACTTGTTATGTATTATTATTTTCTATTATGAGTGTATAAGGATTCTAGAACATTGTATGTGGTAATATAGATATATTTTTATATAGTTAAACCATTAAAAAGGTTTCATGACTAATATTTAATATGTTAATAGAAATTGAAAACCCATCGTCCTTGAAAGTGATAAATTAACACATCTCAGACAGTATTTTAATTTTTACTGTTATAGGTGGGGGAAAAGAGAGATGATGATGAAATATACCATTATAATAATAAATTACCATCCCATTTAATGTAATAGAATTTTTATTGAATTTTTATTCATGGAGGTGATGAGAGTGCAACAAAATAATAAAACTTATAAAATAATTTGAAAGAAAGGAGAAGATAGGTTCACCGCTTGAGTACTCCTCCTTGAGAATCTCTTTAAGGACTTTATTTTTTTCATTTGGTGAGAGTAGTAGGCCATTGAAATAGGGTAGGATAATAGGGACATATTTTAAATGAATTTAGGCGTGTCTTGAAACATGAGTGGTGTGGAGGAAGATGGGGTGATGGGTGGTTTATATAGTGAAGGGGAGGAGGGATTTTACGTTATTTTAATTTTAATTTTAATATTTTTTATCAAGACTATGTATAGTATTGATTTATATGATCTCAAAAAGTGATAATGGCATGTGTGTTCGAACTAAGGGGGCATACATCAGACTTGAATCACTTATGATTTAGTAAATAAAGTATCTATCAATTATCAAATTTTAATATTCATAAAAAACCAAGTATTTTAGGAAAATCCCAAAAATTCACCCAAATCATTTTTTGATGAGTAGAATCCCAAAACGGACTATAAGGTTCAAAAATAATTTACTAAAAATGATATATTTAATTTTTAATTAAAATTATTATTTAATAAAAAAATAAAAACACTTAAAATATTCAACAATATTTTCAAGGTGCCTAAATTTTATATATATATTTACATGAGTAAGGATACCATTCATAAGATTCATGTTAATATTAATAAGGATAAGTTACTATTCATAAGTGTAGGTTACTATTGATAAGGGTAGGTTTTTGTTCATACGGGTAGGTTACAATTCACTAAGAATTATTTTAATTGCATCATACTCTAAATATAACCCCAGTAACAACCGTGTATGTTGGTTTTTCAAAATTCAAAACACACAAGGGGAATATTTATGTTTAATGGGTAGGTTATGAATATCTCTTAAATAACCAGTGTTGTTTAAATCAAACTCAAATATTTATGAAATATAGGATATCTAATCAATAGTATCAATTTAATATGAATGCACCATAAAATATTTGGTGTGTTATATTATTCCCTCATTCAGAAATTTTATCCTTGAAATTTTTTATTTCTGAAGCCCTTCAAGAAGTTATGTGTGGTTCTTCATCATAAAATCCTCAGTTTCCCACATTTTTCCCTCCATATTATAGTTTCTCCAAAGAACCATTACTAGTTGTGTTGCCCGATTTCTCAATACTTGCTCCTTTGTGTCATGAATCTCGATAGGCTCTTCACAGTTTGAAAAATCAGGCTCTAGTTCTATTTTTTCATAGGTGAGTACAAGCATTGGATCTAGAAAGTATTTTTAAAAAAATTGATATGTGGAACACATAATGAACTTTGGAGAGACTTGGCGGCATTGCTAAATGGTAAGCTAAAACTCCGATTCATTCCATAATTTCAAACGGTTCGATGTACCTGTATATTAGTTTCCCTTTCATACCAAACCATAAGACACCCTTCCATGGTGATCCTTTTAGAAAGACATGATCTCCCACAAATAATTCCAAGTTATTTGTTAGTTTTCAGAATAAATCTTCTACCTAATTTTGGATTCATTAATATGGGATTGAATTGTCTTTAAATTTTCCATTGTATCTTCAATATGTTCTGGGCCTATGATTTTCAACTCACCAAATTTTTTCCCAACAATTTGGAGTTCCACATTTCTTTCCGTATATTGAATCATATAGAGGCATTTGAATACTAAAATGGAAACAATTTTTGTGATAAAATTACACCAAAGGAAATTATTGATCCCCCATACCTTGAAAATCAAGAGTTCAAGATCTCAACATATCTTCAAGTGTTTGAATAGTCTTTTAAGACTGTCTGTCATTTTGGGGGTGATAAGAATTACTAATATGAAGCTCAGTATGTAATGTCTCCTGGAGACTTTTTCATAATTTTGACGTAAACCATAGATCTAGATCAGAACCAATAGATAATGGTGCTCTATGAAGTCTTAAATCATTATTGATAAAATGTATTTTCCATCTCTCAAGTGGTAAATCCTCTCTTATAGTAAGGAAATGTGCTGATTTTTTTGAGACGATCAACAATTACCCATATTGCATCATTATTCTTTGTTTCCTCGGTAGTCCTGTGACAAAATACATCATAATTTCATCCGACATTCACATAGGAATAAGTATATGTTTAATCAACCCACTAGGTTTTTGTCTCTCTACCGTCACATGCTAACAAACTAGACACCTTGACATGTAGTCAGTAATTTCTTGCTTCATATCATCCCACCAAAAATATTCCTTCAAATCTATTTACATAGTTGTACTACCCGAGTGTATTGATAAATTTGATCTATGAGAATCATCTAATAGTTACCTTTTTAGCTTATGTACTAATGTAATTCATAACCGCTTCCCAAATTTTAGAACTCCTACTTCATGCATGAATTCTGCCAATCTCTCATGTTTAACAACATCAATTTTATTGTGATGATTCTCATCATCAGATTGTGTGATTTTTATCAACTCTAGTAAAGATGGTTTAACAATTATTTGAAATAGAAAGGATGTTTTCCCTTTTTTAATAGTTCCCATATCCATATTTATTGTATCCATGAATATAGGATCTCTCTCAATCCTCATTTGGGTCTAAAGTCCATGATCTTTCCTACTTAATGCATCTTCGACCTTATTTTCCTTTACGGGGTGGTAGTGTATTCAACAATAATAATCTTTGAGTAACTCGTGCCGTCTCATTTTCCTCATGTAGAGTTATTTTTGTGTTAAAATGTATTTCATACTCTTGTGATCCATGCATATCTCACAACATTCACCGTAGACATATGGTCTCTATATTTTCAGAGAAAATATTACTACTGCTAACTCAAGATCAGAAGATGGGAAAATTTTCTTATGAGTTTTTAACTACAAAGATTCATAAGTAAAAACATTATCATTTGGATAAACAATGCATCCCTGTCCATTATTTGATACATAACTGTATATCACAAATACACCATTTCTAGAAGGAAGAGTCAAAATTGCAGAATTGACTAGTATTATTTTTAATTCTTAGAAGCATCCTATAAATTAATTCATCCATACAAACTTAACCCCTTTACATGTGATCTTGGTTAGTTGGTCATCTAGTTTGGTGAAATTGTGAATGAAATTCCAATAGTAACTTGATAAGCAAAAAAAACTGCGTATCTCGGTTATATTCACTGGCTGGGTCCATTCTTGGATTTCCTTTTTCTTTGTAGGATCAAATAGGATCCCATCCTTATAGGAAATATAACCTAGAAAAGAAACCGATTGCTGCTACAATTCACACAAGCTAAAAATCCCTTATAAATCATTTCATCTAGGAGTGTTCTGAATAATTATCAAGTGATTATCAAGGTCTTCATAGCTTTTGTAGTATAGTATGATATCATCAATAAATACCACATCAAATTTATCAAGATATTACTTGAAAAATCTATTCATTAAATCAATGAAAACTAAGTGTGCATTAGTCTGTCCAAAAGGCATCATTGTTAAATAGTAATTCTCATACCTAGTTCGAAATGTTGTCTTTAGAATATCTTCCTTCCTCACATGTAGCTGATGATATCCAGATCAATGTTCAGTCATCAAAAAGTGTTTTTCTCCTGGAAGCTGATAAAATAATTAATTAATTCACAGAATAAGATACATATTCTTTATTTTATTTACATTGATTTCCCTATAATCAATTCATAGCCTCACGGATCCATCTTTCTTCATGATAAGGAGGAAAAGGGCTCCCTATGGAGAAACACTAGGTCAAATAAATCCTTTTTAACTCAATTCCTATAGTTGTTTCTATAGCTCCACTAATTCCACAGTGGCCATTCTATATGGATTCTTTGATTAGGTCTTGTACAATGAATTAAATCAATAGAGAACTCAACTTCCCACTCTAGAGGGTGTCTAGGTAAATCCTGTGGAAATAAATCAATTTATTCTTTCACTATATGTACATCTTCTATTTGAAGATTTATTTCCTCTCCCATTGATACTAGGTTATCATCCTCTCCAATACTTGCATTCATTAAAGCTGCTGGGGGTATATCTAGATACGAATCAGATAGTGAGGTTTCTACACTAAAGGTACGGGATTATACCCCCTTTTCAAAATTGTAACTTCTTTATTTTTGAAATAGATCTTCGCATCATAATTTTATAGCCAATTCAAACATAGAATTATATCAAAGTTAGTCATTGGTATGAAAATAAGGTTAGAAACTAAAGCACATTTATGTTCCATGAGGAGGACTGATCGAAATAACTTTGTTGCAATGATACGTCCCTTAATAGTTTTGAGTAAGAACTCATTTATTAAATCAAATTTCACATGTCTAATTTTCTTGGAAGACTAGGAATATATAAATGAATATGATGATCCAAAATCAAATAATGCATTGGCCATGTTTGAGGAAACAATTAAAGTACCTTCCACAATGTCATTAAGAACATCAACCTCAGCAGTTGTAATCGCACAAGCTTTCCATTTCTATTGTGTCTTTTTTTGAGGAATGTTTACATAGAACACAAAAAAATCACTTGAATAGTATCCCATCTATCTATAATTGTATCTTTGAACTTCACCGGCTTGTTACTTCCCTTTTCATTCATTAGATAGATGACCTTTTTCTCCACACTTATAGCAGACTCCCATTCCTCTCTAGGATTTCTCAAGATGATTCTTTCCACATTTCTCACATAATGATAATTTATTATTTCCCTTGTTCTTATTTAGACATTCACCTTCTCATTGGATATCATTGTACTGCTTCATATCTAGGGTTCTCTTGAAAAAATGTGATCAAACTAATTCCTTCAATGTTTTGATGGCACATGATACAATTGCATCATATGATGAAAATGTTTAAGAGGATAGTTCCCATAGATGAATTGGATTAAAACCTTAAAATAAATGATCAATAATATCTTTCGAGTCACATATGTAATCTATGACATACCTGGCTAGTATTGTAAAGGTAGCCTCATACTCTGTGAAACTCTCTTTTTCTATATTCTTTAATCCAAGAAATTTCCTCTTCATTTTAGTTCGTTTATCATGCAAGAAATGTTTTTTGAAGAATATTTAACAAAAATTCCTCCATTCCATATCTTATATTTATTCTTTCTTAGTGGTATTTTGGATCAAGGACCATCGTTGATCAATATCACCCTTTAGAAAATATACTGCCAGCACTACCATTTCATTTTTATTGCATCTTAATGCCATGAATAATTTTTCCATGGACTTCATCCAATTATAATGTAAAATTGGATTAGTAGTCCCAGTAAAATATTGAGGATTTTGTGATGTGAAACAATCCAACACATGTGTAACATGGTTATTTATCACAACCTGAGTATGTTTTTCCAATATGGTCATGATCTGATATGCTCCAATAATAACTGTGTTAACTTTCTTAGTGGGGAAATCCCAACATTTTTCACAAGTATTTATTCCCTTTTTTTCATTAGGCACCATGTATAAATAATTTCATACACTATATTAGGCGATGAATCAAAATTTATATAATCAACTAGAAAATTACATGACATTGTTGAGTCAATAAGGTTTTCCTTATGACTTTTCCATTCCTTCTTGTTTTGAAAATCACAAACAACTTATCTTTAAGGAAAATCGCTTTTATAAGGAAAATCGCTTTTATAAGGAAAATTGCTTTTATGAGGAAAATTTATTTTATAAGGAAAATTTCTTTTATAAGAAAAATTATCCTTATCATATTTTCATCCATATATTTCTTATGTATAAGATTCAGATTCATTTCCATATTATCGGAATTGTTTGAAACCGTGATATGAAGCATTCTGTTTTAGGCTCCGAATTCTGGATAAAAACTGTACTGAAGATTCATTCCGAATTCTGGATACGAACTCTGATAAAGTTCTACTACGAATTCTAGATACGAAATCTGATAAAGTACTACTCCGAATTCTGGATACGAATTCTCATGAAGTTCGACATCAAATTCTCATTATGAATTCTGATGAACGAATTCTCCTTAAGAAATCTGATGACGAATTCTCTTTACGAATTCTGATGACGAATTCTCATTACAATTTCTGATGACGAATTCTCATTCCGAATTCTCATTCCAAATTCACCTATTAAACAGAATCTGGTCATCTTTTCTTTATACACTCCGAATTTATTTAGACTCCGAAAATGATTTTTGGTTTGACTCCGAACTTTCATTTTGCTTACACTTTTATAATTTGTCTACTCTTTGATAATTTGTTTACACTCCGAACCTTCACTCCGAACTTTTTAGTTAGAATTAAAATGATGTCGTACATTCTATTACACTAGTTATTTTATAAAATGATTTCATATATTCTGTTATAAACTAACCATTGGTTAAGTTACACGTGTACAGGTCCCTCCGATTTTTAAGGAAAATATGACCTTTGGAAAGGAGGTCGACCTTGCCTATAAATAGGAGCTCATTTGAAAGAGCTCAGAATGACAACTTCTTCGATTTTTGTTCACCCATGATGTTGAAGTGATTTCTAGAGAGAGAGCCTCTTATTAACTCTCAAAGCTTCGTGCGACTCCGAATTTTGGTGATAACATTTGAGGACTTCCTGGGATAGGAAGACAGAGGTTGCCGACTACCTTGAAGTTAGAGGGCTTCCATGCTGAGGAAGACAGAGGTTGCCAACTACCTTGAAGTTGAGGGATTGCAGGGATAGCAAGAAAGAGAATTCGATCTTCTTATCGAGGGCTTACCCTGGTGTGGGTAAGACAGAATTTCTTTAAAGTATAAATCAAGGGGCCTTTATCCAAGGTTGTTGGATACCCTTCTCTTTGGGTTAAAAGACTTATATCTTTTCACTTGTAGTTTTACTACTTGTTTGTTTCTGCCGCATTCTGTATTATAAGGAAAGTATAACTTTCTTATACTTCCTTACTTGTACTCTGTTTCATTTAGATTCAATATGCTTTAAGGTAGAATCTCATATTATAATCTTTAGTTAAGTTTCAATTTCTGGATCCATATTTCCAAAACCTACTTTCGGAATAACTAACCTTAAAGGTTCCAAAGGAATTTTTAATGTATACAATTCAACCCCCTCTTGTATATTGAGCATCTACATCATTATTTCGATCCTACAATTGGTATCAAAGGAGGTCTCTGAAATACTTGTACTCATGTATAAGTTTTTCTTGCTCACTTTGTCATTCCGAACTTTTTCATTCCGAACATTGTCATTCCAAACTTTGTTTTTACTAACCTTTTCTACTAACAAGTTTGTGTGCCAAAGGTTATTTTAAGTATGGAAGGAATTAATGTTGGTTCCATTGATAATCTAAATCCTACAAGACCACCAATTTTTGATGGAAATGATTATGAGTACTGGAGAGACCGAATGAAGAATTTTGTTATCAATACTGGAGTGGACAACTTTGTCATGCTTACTGGTGATTATAAAATTCCTGATAAGGAAGTTAGAACTTTCACTAACCAGGAAAATCAAGAGTATCAACTCAATTATAAGGTACACAATACCTTATTATTTTCAATGACTAGAAATATATATAGCCAAATTTCTTCTTGTGAAGCAGCTAATTGTATATGGAAGAAGTTAGAGGTTACACACTTTGGAACTTCTAAAGTGATTTAAACTAGGAGAGCTATGCTTAGAGCTGAATACCATGGCTTCAATTTTCATTATGGTGAACCAATTTGTAAAGTTCAACAGAGATTTATGACTATCGTCAACAGTTTAATGTCTATGGGAGAGAAAGTGTTAGATGATGAAGCACTTGTGGATAAGATAATTGACATTATTCCTAATGAGTGGGAATCCAAAAGAACTTCTATAGATGAGAACAGGAAGGTCACTCAAATTTCTCTTGATGAGTTATTTGGAACTCTTCTCCAACATGAAACAATAATGAAGAGAGATGCTAATAACATCAAAAAGAAGAATGGAAATGGTACTGTTGCTTTTACAACAACATCAAACCAGATGAAAGCTAAGACTCCTGAGAGAGTAACCAGATCCAAGTCTAAGAAAGTCATTTTCTAATCCGAATCTAGCGAGAGTGAAGTCTCTAAAAATGGGTTAGCAAATCTTGCTCGAATGATGAACAAGATAGCTGGGCAAAGAAATTTCCAATCCAAGAATAAGAAAAAGGAACGGAAAGATAAGAAAGATGGAGAAGTCACGTGTTATGAATGGAAGAAAGATGGACATATTAGACCAGATTTCCCTTTGCTCAAAAAGAAAGAATGGAAAGAAAGGCATTCAGACAGGAATAGAAAGTAGTATTATAAATTCAAAGCCAAGAATGTTCTGAAAGCTAATGACACATGGAGTGCCAGTGGTGGTGACTCTTCAGATGAATCTTCTGATTATGAATCTTCAGGACCAAAGAATCTTGGTCTTATCGCCAGACTACCTTTTGACAATCATTTTTTTGTGGCTAAGGTACAAAATTCTGAATCATTGACCAATGTTTCTTTAAATTCTAATGATAGTAAGTATTATAACTCTTCTGATGAAGAATCCTCTTTTGATGAAGAAAATACTTTACCTACTTATAAATAAGTTTCTAGGTTTGCTGAACTTCTTGAGATTGAGAACTCTAAACTCAATAAAAAACTTGACAAGGCAAACTCTAGGAATTATATCCTTACAAAAGAGATATCAGATCTTTCTAAAGATCTTGATAAGAAAAATGCTGATTTTGGAAGTATTTAAAAAATATTGAGAAGTAAGTTCTGAGAAGAACAAACATTCTAAAGAATTAGAAAAAGTAATTTCTATGAAAAATATTTTCGAGCCTAGCTCTAGTTCTAAAACTAATGATTTTGAGGATAAAAACTTGGTTATAAAACTCTAGTCTGAAATTTTTTCCTTAAAGAATTGTTTATCAAACTTTACCCATGGTAAGGAAAATTTTGATAAAATGTATTCCCAAATACGACCTTTAAGAAATAAATCCGGATTTGGTTATACCCATGCAAGACCTACTTTTAGTAACAATTATTTTGTTCCTCAAAGTTACCCATTTTGTACCAAGTGTCAATGTGGTGGTCACTGGGAAAAGTATTTTTCATTAAACAAAACCCAATCTCAAGGATTTCACAAAGCTTATTTTTCTAAGAAGATGTGGGTACCTAAAATTCTGTTATCTGGAAATCTCGGATCCAAACAAGTTTGGATTCCAAAAGTCTAATTTTCTTCTTAATTTCAAGAAAATAAAGAGAGTACCAGAAACAACACATGGTACATGGATAGTGGATGTTCCCGGCATATGACTGGTAACAAAAGAAATTTTGAAAAGATTATCAAAACAAATGGAGGAAAGGTAACTTTCGGAGATAATTCTAAGGGAGAGATTGTCGGTATTGGTAATATTATTCTTCTAGGTAAAACCTTGATTTCAAATGTTCTTTTTGTTAAAGGTCTTAAGCACAAAATCATTAGCATAAGTCAGTTATGTGATGAAGGATACCTTGTGAATTTTAGGAATGATAAGTGCTTAGTTCACAATTCCAAGGAAGAATTTATTCTCTCAGCCAATAGGCAGGAGAATGTTTACACCTTAAATTTAGAAGACCTTAGGAGTCAAGATTTACCTTGCCTATGTGCAATGGAAGATCATTCTTGGTTATGGCATAGAATACTAGGTCATTGTAATCTTAGAAACTTAAGTAAACTCTATAAGAAGAAATTAGTTAAGGATCTACTGGAGCTTAGATTTGGTTCTTCTAAAGTTTGTGATCCTTGCCAATATGGAAAGAAACATAAATCTAGTTTTAAATCAATCGGTGAAGTCTCAACAACTGATGAATTATAGTTAGTGCACATGGATCTTTTTGGTCCAACACAAACTGGATGTATTGGAGGCAAATACTATGTGTTTGTTCTAGTTGATGATTACACTAGATTTACTTGGGTCTATTTTCTAGAAAAGAAATCTGAAGCTTTTTCTTATATCAAATGTTTTAGAGCTCAAGTTAAAAATGATAAAAACTTTCCTTTGAAAATTATTCATAGTGATCATGGAGGAGAATTTGAAAATTCTGATTTTGAAACTTTTTGTAGTAGAAAAGGTATTACTCAAAATTTTTTAGCACCTAGAACTCCTCAGCAGAATCGTGTAGTTGAGAGAAAAAATATAATTCTTCAAGAGATAACTAGAACCATGTTGATTGAATATTCTATTGCTATAAATTTTTGGGCTGAAGCTATAAGTACTGCTTGTTATACTATAAATAGAGTTTTGATTAGACCTTTTCTTAATAAAACACCTTATGAGTCATGGAATGGTAGAAAACCAAGACTATCCTACTTCAAGGTTTTTGGTTGCAAGGTATTCATTTTGAATACTAAAGATAACTTACATAAATTCGCACCAAAATCTGATGAAGGAATTTTCTTAGGTTATTCCACAACTTCTTAGGATTATAGAGTTTTTAATAAAAAATACATGTACTGTTGAAGAAACAATGCATGTAAAATTTGATGAGTCTGATCCTTTTGTTTTTAAACCATCCCAGCCTACATCCTCGGATGTGTTTTCAAAAACTGATTATCAACCTTTGATAGAAGAACCTTCTGATAAGGATAATGATCAAGAAGATACTTCTGAAACATTTACCCCCGAAGACTTTCTACCTTATGTTGATAAACGGGATTTTAAAAACTCAAATCAGGCGTTTCTTAAGAATCATCCCAGTGATAGTATATTTGGTGATGTAAATCAACCAGTGAGAACAAGAAGTTCCTCAAAAAATGAAGTAGAACATCTAGCATTTCATTCCCAATTAGAACAAAAAAGCACTGATAAAGCTTTAGGTGATGATGATTGGATCAAAGCCATGCAAGATGAACTAAATGAATTTGAAAGGAATAAAGTCTGGACTTTGGTTGAAAGACCTAAGGAAACTTCTGTTATTGGAGTAAAATGGGTTTTCAGAAATAAATGTGATGAAAATGGATTCATAGTATGAAATAAAGCTAGACTCGTTGCTAAAGGCTATAATCAGCAAGAGGGAATAGACTATGAAGAAAACTATGCTTTAGTAGCTAGACTTGAATCTATCCGAATTCTACTTGCCTTTGCAACATTCTTTAATTTTAAACATTTTCAAATGGATGTGAAATGTGATTTTCTTAACGGTTATGTTCAAGAGTAAGTTTTTGTTGAACAACCTCCTGGCTTTGAAGATACAAAACATCCTGATCATGTTTTTAGACTTACCAAAGCTCTATATGGTCTTAAACAAGCCCCAAGAGCATGATATGATAGACTTACGAGATTTTTGCTTCAAAATAACTATGTTAAGGGAAATGCAGATCCAACCCTTTTTATAAAGAAAGATAAGAAAAATGTTTTGATTGTTCAAATTTATGTTAATGACATCATATTTGGTTCAACTCAGCAATCTTTAACCGACTCTTTTGCAAGTTTAATGAAATATGAGTTTGAAATGAGTATGATGGGTGAGTTAACTTTTTTCCTTGGTTTTAAAATTTCTCAAAAACCAGAAGGAACCTATATATCTCAACATAAGTATATTAAAGATATTCTCAGAATGTATGGTTATGAAAACACTAAGAGTATAAGTACTCCCATTGGTACCTAAAACTATTTAGATCTTGATGAAGCTGGGAAACCAGTAGATCAAATATCTTTTAGAGGTATGATAGGAAGTCTAATTTACTTAATAGCTAGTCGACCGGACTTAATGTTCCCAGTATGCTTATGTGTAAGATATCAATCCAATCCTAAGGAATCTCACTTAAAGGCAGTAAAAATAATTTTTCGCTACCTTAAGGGAACCATGGATCTAGGATTATTTTATACTTCTGGAAATGATTTTGTTCTAAAAAGCTTTTCTGATGATGAATATGGTGGATGTAGAATGGATAGAAAGAGTACATCTAGAACTTCTCATTTCATAGGAAATTCGTTAGTTTCTTGGTCTTGTAAGAAGCAACATTCTGTAGCACTCTCCATTGCTGAAGCCGAATATGTAGCAGCTGGAAGTTGTTGTGCTGAAGTGTTATGGATGCAACACACACTCACAGACTATGGCTTGAGTTTTACTAAAACTCAAATTTTGTGTGATAACACAAGTTCCATTTCCCTAAGTAAGAACCTTGCACATCACTCTCTTTCAAAACACATTGAAATTAGGCATCACTTTCTTAGAGATCACACACAAAAATGAGATATTATTCTTCAATTTATCGGAACACAAGATCAACTTGCTGATATTTTCACAAAATCTTTTCCTTCTGATGGATTTTAATACATTAAACAGAAGTTAGGAATGATAACCATAAGGTAATCCTTCTAAATTAAATTTCGGTTGAAAAAGTCTCCTTACAGTAATAAACTCCTTTTTATAGGGGGGGTACATTTGATTGTTAGAGTAACAAAGTTTTTGAAAGTATGTTTTCAAATTTTTCGAAACTGAAAATCCGGAATGGATATGTTCGTATAGAAGACTTCTGGAATCCAAAATTTTCGTATTGAACACTTCTGGAATGGACAATTTCGTACGAGTATTTCCATAACGAGATCTTCGTACCGAGTCTTTCTTAATGAGTTTTTCATATTCAATTTTTTTAATGAATTTCTCGTACTGAAATTCTTATAATGTTTTTCGTACTGAATTTTCCGTACTGAGTTTCTTTTTCATAGTGAGTTTTGCGATTTTTTTCCGTATTTAATTCTTCTTCAAATATTACCCATTACGAATAATCCTCCTAAGCCAATCTGAAAGGTATGATTTCCTTGCTCAATGTTTTTGTAATCATACTTTACTTGCTGGTATTTTATTATATTTTTTTTGTATTTTAGTTTTCTTAAATAATTTCTTTAATAAAAACCTCAAAATATCAGATTCAAGTTTTCATGAGAATTGGTTTTCAACCGTCAGATCTGATCTCATCTTGTCACAACCGTTCGATCAACCGAGGGAGTTGAAGCGTTTTCTCATTGCCTATATAAAGGGGACCTCAAATGGTTGTCCCACAACGAATTTCAAGCTCCAGCGTCCCGAAGCTCTGCCTCTCCGTTTTAAATCCGTTCCGAACTTCAGCTTTCTCCATTCCGAACTTCTCAGAGGTCTTCGGATCCGAATGTCTGTGGAAGTAGCTTTTCAAGACACGTCTTCCTCTAATCTGATTTCGAAGTGGTTAGTATATAGAGACAGGCTGGTTCATCCTGATTTCTTCAACAAGTATGACTCTCTTATATCCAAGAATATTAAGCTTAATGGATGGGAAGATGTTGCTGTGTCGAAACCTAGGAATCAAGATGATGTGTATTGAGATTTTCTTATAGAGTTCTATGAGACAGTCTCCTTTCTTAAGGAAGATGGAAGGGAGAAGTTTTCTTTTAAGTCTTACGGTAAGACTTATAAGCTTTCATATGTCAAGGCAGCCAACTTAGTAGGGCTGAAAAATGAAGGTGAAGCCGAATTCATATCTCATGTGTTTCCAGATTCAAAGGGAAGATTCTACAAGGAAAAGGCATTAGAGACTCTCGTACTGTCATATGACAAGGCTCCGAAGATTGCTAGTCTGTCTATGAATTTTCAGATTCTAGAATTATGGGTACAAGGTCTTATCGTACCGAGAAAGGGTGAAAAAGATAGTCTGAAGAAGAGTGAGATTAATATCCTAGATTTTCTGATAAATCTAATGAAGTTTAATCTGATGAAACAAATTCTTATTACCCATGAGAATGTTAATAAAGGGAATCTGAGAGCTCAGATCTTAATGTATCCAGCAATCATCTCAAAGTTGATAGTTCGGTGCCTTGAGTCTTTCAAGGAGGCATGAAAGTCTAATCCAAGAGTTTGCATGATTATGTTGGTGAGTGATGGTACCCTCAAAAGGATGGATGTAGTCTTCGACAAGAAGACTGGTCAGTTTGTTGATTTACATGCTCAAGAAGAAGCGGTTTCGAAAGTTATTGAACCTGAATCCTCTAAACCAGTGAAGAAGAGAAAGTTGAAAGAAGTTGAAGAAAAAGCAGAGAATCCCAAATCTAAGGTAGTTCATTCCGAACCTCCGAAACCGAAGAAGAAGAAATCTTACCCTGATGAGGTAGTTTCTAAGTGGAGGGAAATCAAATAAAAGAGAGTGCAAGGGGATCCTCAATTTGGCTTGGATCCTGCGGAGGCTAAGGCCTTGAAGGAAAGAACAGTGGATGAGCTAGAAAAAAAAGCGAAAGAAAAGAAGCTCAAGAAGAAGATGTCTGAAGCTGAGGTGGTTCAGACTTTGTTAGAGTTTACCGAGATGGCTTCCAGAAACATTCCAGTTCTGAGATCTTTTTCCTTGGACTCTCTACCTGAGACTCCAGGAAGAAACTTTGTTTCTCCGAAAGAGACAGCTGCTAAGCCTGTTGAGGAAGTAGAGCAAATCGAGCAAGTGGAAGAGGAAGAAGCTGTTTCTAAAGGTAGTGGTGAAACTGCAGATGTTTTGAAGCAAGTAGATGATTATAAGGGGACACCTTCGAAACATTTGTCGCTCCAAACATCTGAAGCGGAATCATCGAAGTTAGTCACTCCAGGAAAGGATGAGTAGGAAGGAGAAGAAGAAGTAGCTTATCATACAGAGGAAGAAAAACGTATACATGATATTGCTCAAATGGTGAATGTAGAAGATGGTGCTCAAAAAGATGTTGATGATGAAGACAATGTTGTTCAAGTATCTGACAGTGAAAAAAGAACTCTGGAATAGGACTCCATTCTGAAAAGGGACAAGGGAAAGCAACTTGTTGTTGATACCCTGAGCTCATTGGTGGTAAAGATAAGGGAAGTTGGTAGTTCTTCAAAGAGAAATATTGAGCATATTGAAGAAGAAATTTCTCCAAGAAAAGTCTCAGATTCAGAGTCCTCTTCGTTGGGGCATGACTTTGTTGTTCATTCTTTAAAGAAGTTGGTGGGTACTATTCTGACGTTCTCAAGTATTGATTCAACATGCCAGATGCTCCAACATGCTTTGAATCAGAAAACAGACTCCATATCCATGGTTATGGACAAATGTGTTGAGATAGAGGCTCAGTTCAAAACATTCTTTGTCGGAAATGAATCCCACAAAAGATCTTGCAAGAGGATGACTAGTTGGTTGAGGAAGACTATAGAAGAGATGAGGCTCTTTGATGAATTCCAGGATAATGTGAAGGATGCCTTTGAGACAGAAGACATGAAGATAAATGAACTGACTTCTTCTTTTGAAGAATAGTTGACAGATGAAAAGTATTTCGAGATTCAAGAAGTCAGAGATCTGAATGGGAAGTGGAATTCTGTATCTCAAAACTGAAAGTTTGAAAGGGATCATCAGATTGAGTTTGAAGAGAGTTTGTTAAAGCAAGAACAAATCTTGAAGGCTCAGGAAGAAAATATTAATGCTCAGGAAGAAAAGATTCAAGCCCAGGAAGAAAAGATTGAAGCTCAAAATACAAGAATTTTTTTTGTTAGAGAAGCAAATAGTGGAAGACTATAAAGACTTAAAGAAGATAAATACTATTCTTAAGGGTCTCATGGCGAAGGAGAAAGATCCAAAATAGATAGATCCGATATTTTGTTGTATCTTAACCTCTTTATTGTTGAATTTTTCAAACTTAATGAAAATTGTTCTTGCTCGTTTCTTTTCTTGCTGCTACTAATTTTTCAGGTACTTTGTTATATTTTCCATTCCCTAGAATTCTTTTTGAAAATCACAAAGGGGGAGAAGGAAAATAACCTTAATAAAAGGGAAAAGAATATTAACAAAGGGTGATAAAGAAAACAAACTCAAATAGAGTTTCTCTAAGGGGGAGTTTTTCATCAATGAAGACATTCTTATTCTTAATGAAATATCATTCCGGAAATCTAGAATACGATCCTTAGAGTTTCAAATCCTAAGGGGGAGTTAGTCGTATTCATCTACATCTATAAGCAAAGGGAGATAAGCCTTAATGTTTTATTTCTTCTTAGAATTACTTTTTCGTAAGGATGTTTGTGCTTTCCAAAAAGGGGGAGATTGTTGAGTCAATAAGGTTTTCCTTATGACTTCTCCATTCCTACTTGTTTTGAATATCACAAACACCTTATCTTTAAGGAAAATCGCTTTTATAAGGAAAATCAATTTTATAAGGAAAATTGCTTTTATAAGGAAAATTTCTTTTATATGAAAAATTTCTTTTATAAGAAAAAATATCCTTATCATATTTTCATCAATATATTTCTTAAGTATAAGATTCGGATTCATTTCCATATTCTCGAAATCGTTTGAAACCTTGATATGAAGCATTCTGTTTTAGGCTCCGAATTCTGGATAAAAACTGTAATGAAGTTTCATTCCGAATTCTGGATATGAACTCTGATAAAGTTATACTCCGAATTCCAGATACGAACTCTGATAAATTACTACTCCGAATTCTGGATACGAATTCTCATGAAGTTCGACATCGAATTATCATTACGAATTATGATGAACGAATTCTCATTACGAAATCTGATGATGAATTCTCATTACGAATTCTGATGACGAATTCTCATTAAGATTTCTGATGACGAATTCTCATTCCGAATTCACCTATTAAACAGAATCTGATCATCTTTTCTTTAAACACTCCGAATTTATTTAGACCCCAAAAATTATTTTTGGTTAGACTTCGAACTTTCATTTTTCTTACACTTTTATAATTTTTCTACTCTTTGATAATTTGTTTACACTCCGAACCTTCACTCAAAAATTTTTAGTTAGACTTAAAATGATGTCGTACATTCTATTACACTTGTTTTGTTATAAAACGATGTCGTCTATTCTATTATAAACTAACCGTTGGTTAAGTTACACACGTATAGGTCCCTTCGATTTTTAAGGAAAATATTACTGTTGTAAAGGAGGCCGACCTTGCCTATAAATAGGAGCTCATTTGAAAGAGTTTAGATCGAAAACTTCTTCGATTTTTGTTCACACATGCTGTTGAAGTGATTTCTAGAGAGAGAGGCTCGTATTAACTCCCAATGCTTCGTGCGACTCCGAATGTTGGTGATTACATTCGAGGACTTCCGGGGATAGGAAGAGAGAGGTTGCCGACTACCTTGAAGTTCAAGGGCTTCCTTGCTGAGGAAGACAGAGGTTGAAAACTACCTTGAAGTTGAGGGCTTGCGGGGATAGCAAGACAGAGACTTCGATATTCGTATCAAAGGGCTTACCCTGGTGTGGGTAAGACAGACTTGCATGAAAGTATAAATCAAGGGACCTTTATCCAAGGTTGTTGGATACCCTTTTCTTTGGGTTAAAAGACTTATATATTGTTACTTGTAGTTTTACTACTTGTTTGTTTCCGCCACATTCTGTATTATAAGGAAAGTATAACTTTCTTATACTTCCTTACTTGTATTCCGTTTCATTTAGATTCTATACGCTTTAAGGTAGAATCTCATATTGTAATCTTTAGTTAAGTTTCAATTTCCGGATCCATATTTCCAGAACCTACTTTCGGAATAACTAACTTTAAAGGTTCGAAAGGAATTTTTAAAGTATAAAATTCACCCCCCTCTTATATATTGAGCATCTACATCATTATTTTGATCCTACAGACATATATTGAAATTCTATGCATAGATAATCTAATAAACATGGTTTCTCTAAGGAAAAATTTTCATTAAAATACTTCATAATGGCTTATAAAGAAAATATAAATTATCCAAAGCATATGACCTAGGATTTTCAATAAAAATAGGGAATCAGGGACCATTGTCATATATCGGGATACCCTAGGTCAAACCCAAAACTCCTTGTTGGAATTTTTACTCCTAGGTACATCTATGTCACAACCATCCCTACATGTTTGTATCCAGACATCAACTTATTTTCTTGAAATATCTGTATAATCTATTCCTTACCAAAATTGCAAGACGTTCTTGTATATTTACCCTCAAATACTATCTTATGAATTTTTTCACTATTAACATTTTCTAATCTAGTTTCTATGTTTCCTACTAAACTTCCTCTGATATCAACTATAACACCCCAACCCCAAAAGCCCAAAGCCGGTGCATTACTAATTACATGGGCATGGTTTGAAGGAAATAAATCCCAAAGTAATGAACAATTTAATAGTCTTGAAGAAACTAGATACAATAATGTAACTCAAATTACAATGATAAAGGTAACATAATATAATACATAAAAAAGAAAAAAGAAACTACATCCATGGAAACTCAATATATGATCCCCTCTTCATAAGATGTTGAAGGTAGAAAAATGAATGGAGTGAGCCCAAATGCTCAGTAAGGGTAACAAATATCAGAAGCATGAGTGAATAAATAAAACATAGACAAATTGGCATATTCAATATAGGATGGTGAATATATGAAAAACACACACCATTAATAAACTCAGAAAGAGCTTACATCCATAGATTTTTTCATAGTGAAAAACTCTTGGATAGTAATAATTGAAAATGAATAAAGGGGATGATTATTAATTTGACATCATGTATCTGGCAGATGATACCACTATACCATTGAAACTGTTTATGTATGTGGGTAGAAACCCATCTGATTTTTGGAAACAAACTCGAAGGGTTTGTCGCCAACAGATTTGTCTCATGAGACCTGTTGATGAATCAATGGGCTAAAACGGGCCCACCCATCCTGACATGTCCAAGGAATTCTTTATACATCAATTTAATACATTTAAAATATGCCTTCTTAATATCTGTATAGAGTAGAGAATAACTTTTCCTCAATATTTCCATATTTAAAACAAATTTAAAAATTTACACCATATGTGAAATGGTATATGACTTAAGGAAATAATCATATCCATGATAAAATAATATGTATATTTACCAAAATTATAATTTAAAACAAAAAATTATCTTAAATGGGAAGTAGATACACCACATAAGAAAGATTAGGTGCACAAATACTAAGTAAATGATAATGAAATGAAAGTTGAGACAATGTCCCTTACCATTTTGTAATCAATAGTGTCAAATGACCAAAAACTAGCAACCACCTAATGAATCACAAAATACCCTGAATATTAATTGAATCGTGAAAATATAATTAAAATTTTTGCACACATACTCCACATTCAAGAAATAATTGGTGAACAATGGAAATTTAACAGAAAAAAAGTGAGATGAGAATCCCCTTACAAACATTTCGGCATGGTAACAAGTGTTATTTTGAGGGATTAATGAGAGGTAAAGGGATATCCCATTATTTATATATAATAAGGGATGTATGTGGGTGGTTTGAAAACATACCCCATCATTAGGAATTAAAAATAAAAGGAGACAATATAGGTGGAATTCTTGAACAAAAGTGATAGATTTGAGCCCCTACAAAGATTGTATCATTGGAGTGGGGATAAACCAATGAAATAATTATGTGTGAAAAATATAAATCCACAAAACATAAGTGGATATACAATATAAAAAAATAATATTTTATTTAAACATATTATTGAAGAAACATGACTAATGACAAAGATGTTTATGTCAACAAATGGAAGTTGAGTTAAGATAACCCTTACCATATGCTTGAAGGTGTTCTGGATTGTTCTTAATGACCCGGATAATCAAATTTTTCTTCATTAATTAATATTTCCAGAACCACATCGACATGTAATTGAAATTTTATAACATACTAAGTTCATTCATGCCATTGTTATGGGTTTAAGTGATTCAATTTTATTATTCTGGAAGCATTTTATTCCTTTGTTTTCATGACTGGTTTACTTTTATTCATGAATGATAATTTATTTGAAATGTGTTTAAACATCCATAATTGAAAATTCATATTCTTAGTGAATTTATAAATGACATTATAATTATTTTGGGTTATATACTTCATGATTTTTCATTTTTTAAAATTCATTGTTAAATTCTTGGATTAACTTTGCAGTTTTCTGCATAATGAACTTTTTTTGTATTATGTGTGTGTAAGGATTACAGAGCATTGCATAAGGTAAAATATTTTAAACCATTAAAAAGGTTTCATGACTAGTCTTGACGAAATTAATATAAATTTAATCCCGTCATCCTTGAAAGTGATAAATTAACACATATCAGATGGTATTTTCATTTTTAGTGCAAGAGGTGGGGGAAAAGATAGATGATGATGAAATATTATGTTAGCATCATAAAATTTCAGTCCATGTAAGTTACTATAATTCTCAAAGAATTAGGATGTGGGGAGATGAGGATAGTGAAACAAAAGAATAAAACTTTTAAAATAATTTGATAGAAAATAGAAGAGAGGTGCACCTCTTGAGTACTCCTCCTTGAGAATCTCTTTAAGGCCTTTGTTTTTGGCCTTTTTTGAGGCAAGAAGGTCTTGGAAATTGGGGAGGATCATAGGGAGATATTTTTGAAGAATTTAGTCATGTATTGAATCTTGAGTGGTGTGGGAGGAAGAGGGGGTGAAGGATAGTTTATATGGTGGGGGGGATGAGGGATTTTACATTATTTTAATTATTATATTTATATTTTTTGTCAAGACTATGAATAGTCTTGATTCATGTGATCAAAAGTAGTAATTATTCAATGTGAGTTCGAACAAAGTGGGATTACATCATCCTTGCATTATTATTATGAAGTAAATCATGTATTAATCTTTTATCGTAAATTATCATATTTTTCCATTCATAAAAGATTCACGTATTTCAGAAAAATCCCAAAAATTTCAACCGAATCATTTTTCGATGTGTAGAATCCAAAAAAGAACTCCATTTTTAAGATGAATTTACTAAATATGATAACTTTCATTTTTTTATTAAAATCATTATTTAATCGAAAAATTCTAACACTTATAATATTCATATAAATTTTCACGGTGCCTAAATTTTATTTATAGACTCCTGAGAAAGGATACCATTCATAAGAGCCATATTACTATTCATAAGGTATGTTACTATTCATTAGTGTATGTTTCTATTCAAAAGAGTAGGTTACTATTCATAATGGTTGGTTACTATTCACCAAAAATTATGTTAATTCTTTCAGACTCTAAATATCTCTATCATCACTACCATGCATGTCTATTTTTGGAAATTCAATACACAAAATTGGAAAATTTATGTTCAATGGATATGTAATGACTATATCTTAAATATCCAAGTGTTGTTTCAATGAATGTCAGTTTTTTTGAAATATAGGAAATCTAATGAATAAAATATATTTAAGAGAAACATTCCATTAAATCAATGGGTTATAATATTATTCCCTCCTTTAAAAAAAATTTTCCCAAAATTTTTCATTTATAAATCCCTTAAAGAAGGTCTTGGTGGTTCTTCTTCATAACATCCCCTGGTTCCCACGTTGCTTCCTCCATATTATGGTTTCTACAAATATCCTTTTCAAGTCGTGTTGTCCAATTTCTCAATACCGTCTCCCTTGTGTCAATATTCCTAATAGGCTCTTAAAAGTATGAAAAATAATGTTCCAGTTCTATTTCTTCATAGGTGGATACATGCGTTGGGTATGGAATGTATTTCTTTATCAAAGACATATGTAACTCACCATGAAATTGGAAGATACGTGGAGGAATTTCAGAATGGTATTCTACAGATCCAATTAATTATATAATTTAAAATGGTATAATGCACCCGGGGCTCAGTTTCCCATTACTACTAAACCATATGACACCCTTCCATTAAGATACCTTCATAAAGATGTGATCTCCCACTTGGAATTCCATGTCCTTTCTCCGGTTATTATTATAACTCTTTTGCCTACTTTGGGATACATTAATATGGGCCTGAATTGTGTTTACCTTTGTCATTATCTCTTCAATAAGTTATGGGCCTATACTTTTCCTCTCACCAACTTCATTACAACAAGTTGGAGTTCGACATTTCTTTCCATGTAATGCTTGGAGCCATTTGAATACTAGAATGGAAACTATTTTTTTATGAAAATTCCACCAAAGGAAATTACATAACCCATATACCTTTATAATTATGAGAGCATGATCTCAACATGTCTTCCAGTGTCTGAATAGTCCTTTTTGACTACCCGTCATTTGGGTATAATAAGTAGTACTCATATGAATATCAGTATCCAAATCCATCTAGGGACATTTCTAGAATTTTGATGTAAATCATGGATCTCGATCAGACACAATAGATAGAAGTGCACCATGATGTCTTACAACTTCATTAATATAAAGTCTTTAAAGGTACTCAAGTGGTAAATCCTCACTTATATCAAGGAAATGTACTAATTTTGTGAGACGATAAAAAACTACCCATATTGCATCATTCCTTCAAGGTGTCCTAGGTAGTCCTATGAAAAAATCCATCATAATTTCTTCCCACTTCCTCGTAGGAATAGGTAGAGGTTTCATCACCCCTCTTGGATTTTTTCTCTCTTCCTTCACATTCTAACAAACTCGACACCTTGACATGTAGTAAGAAATTTTTCGCTTCATATTATCCCACCAAAAAAAATTCCTTCATATCACTATACATCATTGGGCTACCCCGGGTGTATAGAGAAATATGAGCTATGAGAATCGTCTAATAGTTCCCTTTTTAGATTAGGTACTGATGGAATGCATAACCTCTTCCCAAATTTCAGAACTCCATCCTCATACACAAATTCTTCCAATATCCCATCTTTAACGGCTTTAATTTTCTTGTGTAGATTCTAATCATCAGATTGAGATCTTTTTTATCATCTCTAGTAATGTTGGTTTAGCAATCCTTGGATATAGGAAAGATGTCTCCCCTTCCTTAACAACTCCCGTATCAATCTTTAGTAGATCCAGGAATACAGGATCTCTCTCAATCCTCATTTGGGTTAGAAGTTCATGATCTTTCCTAGTTAATGCATCTTCCACCTTATTTTACTTTCTAGGGTGGTATTTTATTTTACAATAATAATCTGTGAGTAACTCTAGCCATCACTTTGCCTCATGGTGAGTGTCTTTTTGAGTAAAAATGTATTTTAATCTCTTGTGATCCGCGTATATCTCACATCATTCTCTTTAGAGATAATGTCTCCACATTTTCAGAGAAATGATTACAGCTGAAAACAATAGATCATATGTCGGGTAATTTTTCTCAAGAGTCATCAACTTCCTTGATGCATAAGTACTAACTTTATCATTTTTTAGAAGGACATAACATAGTCCATTCTTGGATGCATCACTATATATCACAAATCTGTCATTTCAGGATGGAAGAGTAAAAAATAGAGCATTAACCAGTCTTATTTTCAATTCTTCAAAGAATTATGTACATTGTTTCATCCATACAAACTTATCCCCTTTATATGTGAGCTTGGTTAGTTTGTTAGACCATCAGGTGAAATTCTGAACGAAATTCCATTTGTATCATGTTAATCCAATAAAACTGCATACCTAGATTATGTACACTGGCTTGGGCCATTCATGGAATTCCTTTGTCTTTTCATCTCCAAAGTATTATCTATACATACATTTAATACAATTAAAATATGCCTTCTCAATATTCGTATAGAGTATAAAATAAGGTTTCACCAATATTTCCACAGTTAAAACAATGTTCCAAATTAACACTATATGTGAAATCATATATGACTTAAGGAAATAATCATATCCATGATTCAAGAAAGTGTATTTTTAAAAAAATTATAATTTAAATTGAAAAATGATCTCCAATTGGAATTATATACAACATATAAGGAAGATTAGGTTCACAATACCAATTAAATGAGAATGAAATAGAAGTTGAGACAAAGTCCCTTACTACGTTGTAATCAATCGAGTCATACGAAAAAAAACTAGTAACAAACAAATGAATCACCAAATACCAAAAATATAAATAAAATGATGATATTATACATCAAATGGAAATACACATACACCACATTCAAGAAACAGGTGGTGAACAATGGAAATCTCACAGAAATAAAGGTGATATTAGAAACCCCATACAATCTTTTTTTCATGATAATATGTGTTCTTGTGAGGGATTAATGAGAGTTAAAGGGGTATACCATTATTTATATTTTATAAGGGAAGTATGTGGGAGGTTGTAAAACATAAGCCATCATTAGTAATTAAATATAAATGGACACAACATAGGAGGAATTCTTGACCAAAAGTGAGAGAGAGGATCCCTTACAAATATCGTATCATTAAAGTGGGGATAAACCAGTGAAATAATTTTGTGTGAAAAATATAAATACAAAAAAGTGGATATACAATATAAAACAATCAGAGTTCATTCACATATATTCATGTAAATACATAACCAATGAAAACGTTTTTTAACTCAATGAATGGAAATTGAGTTAAGATATCCCTTACCTTATGTTTGAAGGTGTTATTGATTGTTCTTAATGACATGAATAATCAACTTTAGCATCATTAATTAATAATACCATAACCTCATCAACATGTAATTTATATTTAATAACCTTATTAGGTTCATTCATGCCTTCTTTGATGGGTTTAAGAGATTTAATTTTATAGTTTTTGAAGCATTTTCTTCCTTGGTTTTCATAAACAATTTACTTTTATTTATGAATGGAAGTTCGTTTGAAATGTGGTTAAATATCCAGAATTGTAAATATATATTATTAGTGACATTATAAATGATGTTATAATAAATTTTGGTTATATAATTCAGTATGGTTCATTAGTTAAAAGTTATTGATAAACACATGGATTAACATTGCAGTTTTGTGCACAATGAACTGTCTTTGAATTATGATTTTTTATTATGAGTGTGTAAGGATTACTGGTCAGTCGTTTTACCAAAGGTATGTTATCGGTGCCCCAAATTGATATTACCCACTCTTAAAATTAGTATAGTGGAAGTTCGGGGTCAATCCACAAGGAATGTGGTAAGCGCATGAATTTAATTGAGTTTAGAATTAATTCCGGGAGTTACGCTGAATTTAGAGTGGATTTTCTTGTTTGGGATTATTGAAGCGGTTTTGCTTACTTGAAATAAAATTTAACAATTTAAGAGAAAACAAAAAGTGAATTTTTGATGTATTTAGCAGGAAAAATAATGTGTTGGGGCTATGGTGATTATGGATATTTAATGCGGATTCCTTATATAGTTGTGTTGTTCACGATAATTCAATATTCTGGATCTTATTAATGAAAAGATTTCCTTGGACCCGTTGATTTTGTCATGGAATTGAAGAAATTTGACTCCTTGGTTTGGTAGTCAGTGTTTCACAATTCTTACATTCAGTTTAGTCTATTTTTGAATCAATGAATCCTTTCAATGATCATGAAAGCATTCACCGTCATTATTCTTTGAAGTCCCTGAGAATTCTTCCTTTGGTCTGGATCAGAATTATCAGTAATATTCAGCAATATTTGAAGAAGAATAAAAAGAATTTAGAAGAATGAGCACAACCATACAAATCAAACCAACAAAAAACTTCCTTCATCTTCCATAGCCCCAACATAAGGGGTGTTTAGTTACATATATAGGACATAATGAAAATAACACCTTCGATACCTGAAGTAGTCTTCAGATAAGCTTCGAGGAGAGGTGTTAGATGGTGGAATAGCGGAGTAGTGGGACAATGGTGGCTCATGAATATGGTGGAAAAAGTTCCCCTCTCTTCATGTGTTCTGTATATTTTTTTTCCAAAGGCCAAGGCCTCCTTTTATAGAAAAAATAAGTACACGATGTGTAGAGAAATTACACACCGTGTTCTTTCATCAACATGATTTTGGCTTCATTTTCTCTGCTGGTAGGCGACCTAACACCCCGCATTTTAATTTGAACACGGCACCGCCTAGTAGGTTAGTGCACACAATTTGTTGTTCTGCCATACACAGCGTGTAGTGTCAAAATTTGTCCACCAAACGTTTCTAGAAATTCATACGTGGCATGTAGAACTGGAACACGACATGTCTTCTTCAGCAGGCCACATGAGAGTTTAGACTCTTCTTGGCCACCAACCACTTCTGGAATGGTACACATGGCATGTAGAGCATGAACACGGCATGTACGAGCTTCTTGTTACTTGGTCATGTACTTATCATGGGCTGCCCATGTCTAAGTCTAGAATGTACATGACGTGTATATAAGTACACACCATGTAGTTGTAAATTTTCACTCAATTCCCCACAATTTTGTGTATTTGGATATAAAACTCCTAAAAATGGACAAGGTCACTGAAATCAAAGTATTTGTCTTCTAAGAAATAGATATTTCGTGAAAACTTGTTTTTATTTTCAATAAAGTGTATGAAAATTTATACACAAATCGGGTTCATCAAACTCCCCTATACATAGTCCTTTTCTTTCCCTCAAGCAAATCTCAACATCTAATTATCAGAGTCTATATTTTAAAAGGAAGGACTTTAGTCGATCATAATTGTAAATAATATGTGTACATGAGAAAATTCCAAAAATAATACACAATAGTTTCAATTTTGATGATATTATAATTATTCGTCATATATAATTCAATTAACTATTGTCATCCTTTTTTTAACACATGTTTCAACCTTTCAAAAACAAGCAATCCACTTGATGTTCTACCTCACCAATAATGAACTCAACACTTGATAAATTTAAAAAAAATGTTTTTCTCAATAAAAAAATATACACTCAATCCATAGGTTTGCAAGAATTCTAAGTCTCCACTTCAAAAATTTGATTTACAAAAATCATGAGGAATTTTCAATAAAGATCAGATGTTTCTGTGGCTAAATGTTGGTAGGTAAAGATGTGAAAATAATTCAGAGGCTTGAAAGAGGAGGATAAATTCTTTAAATAATAATGCATGATATTAAAAGTAAATCTCAATGTAAAAGCGTCCTTGGCAATATTTATCATATAGTCTCATCACCACCTTCTCCTTTAGTTGGGTAGGTAGGGTTCACAAACAAACAAGTTAGTATAAGGTCCCTTTGTACCATTTGTTTTTCAAAGGTAACCTTTCATAATTTCCACAAATAGAGGATTGGAACCCTTTTCGCGCCAAATGATCAAGGGGATCTCCCCCATACTTAATTTCGTGACAATTCATGAAATTATGCCATGTGTCACCAATCCCTTCTTTTATGATCAAATTAATAAGCATGTAAAATCATAAAAGAATCAATGTAGGAAGGGAAATAAGCTTGTAATATGGATTCCTATTAAGGATATTCATGGTCTCTAGGGGATTCACGAAGATAAGATGTAGGGTAGGATCAAGATTAATGGGTTAACAATCTTATTCCTCAATCATTTTATTGTAATTCAAAAATTCTTCATGTTTCGAAAAGAAAACTTGAAAATTCTGGTAGTTATGTATATTCTAAGAATCTCTCAAGAAAGAGGGTATTAAGAAAAAATATGACAAAGGGTTTAGAATACCTATCAGGAGTGGGAATAAATAAATATACAATCAGGTCATGAATTGAAAATAATTGATTAGTCTAATCGATGTAATTATCCAAGGAGTATAAGATTCAATTTAAATTATATCACCAATCATTTTAAAACACTTAAGAACTAAAATAATCACGAAACATTGTTAAAAATTTCCTACTTTCAATTTTATTATTTAAAAAATATAATTATCCAAAATATCTTCACATTTTAAAATATATCTTCTAACAATGATGCCTCCTAGATTGATGGTAAAGGAAAATACTTAAGTGGGAGAGAGATATTCCCCCCATACATTAGAGTGCACGTGGTCCACCAAGTGCCTAGAAAGAATAACAAAATAAGGTGGGGACACAATAGTGGACTAGACAGAGGGGAAGTAATGAAAGTAGTAATATAACAAAAGGGAAGAAAAAATGGAAAAATAATACTCCCATCGTGTATAGGTGAAGTGAAACGGTTGGTGGTGGAAAAGTGCAGCCCAATCCATGTAGGGTACATGTGATGGTGGGAGAAATAAAACAATGAAAACATGAAAAGAATACAAAATAATGAGATAGTACAAAAAGATACATACAATGAAAATCATGGTTCCCAAAACTAGTCATGGAGGTGCCTCAAAAGAGGCATCATCCAGTACAGAACCGGCTGGTAAAGACGGATCAGGAGCCGTAGAAGCGGGATGCTCGGATGCTCTATCGGGAAGGGTAGCTGGAAAAGTAGGAGCCATAGGTTCTAGAATCGGTAGAGGATGCTCAACAGCAGTCCTTGGACTAGCAGTAGTGGTGGAGGCAGGAGTAGCAGCAGCAGAGCCCACAGTAGATAGTAGAACAGAATTCATGGCCAGCGCAGTGAAGGGTAGTGGAGCTGCAGCAGAAGGGCCAGGACCCGAGGCAGAGGCAGGTGGCGGAATACCCAAATGCTGAACAATAAGGCCCAACAGCTGCTCCATGTGGTTCTGGCGGCTGTCTATATGAACCAAATTCTCCCCAACACTATCCTGGTGGCCATCTATACGAACCAACTACTGCTCCATCGTGGCTAGGCGGATGGGAAGGGGAGATCAGCCGAGGGTGCGGTGGTAGGCGGGGTTGGTGGTGGTCCAGAAGAAGGAAAGGCCAGAGGAGGTGGCGTCAGTAGGAAGGGAGAGGGGTGGAGAAGCTAAATGGGGTGGGGAAGGAAAAGCAGGGGCATCATCTATGGCAGGAGGGGTAGCGGGTGGCTAGGGATGATCCTGGACAAGGATGTAGGCACCCCTACTTCCGGACCAATCCCATGCGAATAATAATTAGATAGTCCATCCGTCGGGGAGAACCTAACAAGTCATGGGGTAATGTAGGATCTAAAACCCCATGTTGGTGGGCGAGGCGAGTGGCGTAAAACCCACCATTCAGGTTTCCTTGACGGCTGATAAACATAGAGTGGAAATAGTTGGCGGCTAGATAGGGAAGGTCCAGGTAGTCATGCCAGATAACACAGGTATGGAGCTCCATGTCACGGCCGGTCATGACCCCCATATCCTCATGGTGGGGGAAAAAGATGGTGCTGATGTACCGGTGGGAGAAGCGAAGGATGGGGTCGGTGATAAGGGTGCTCATCTGGGAAGTGGGGGAATACCGGTGGTTAGGCCCAACGATCTCCTGCCACAAGGCAACTATCTCAGAGTGCTCGGGTCGGGTAAAGGTATAAACGGGGGTGGAGTGATAGGATGGGGGTAGAAGCCACACCCTCTTCCAAACATGGTTATGGTGACGGAGAATCGTCAGCCGCCTTGATGGAATCGAACCACGAGCACCGCATCACTAGGTGTCTCTCGGTACTCAGCTCCATCGAACTCGAAAGATGCTGTGAACTCCAAAAATAAATCATGAAAGACAGGAGTGCTATCCTGGAAAATAGTGAGCAGTGGAGTGTGTACAAGGAGCTCCTCCAAGTCCCCCCAAACACGGTGTTTCTGCGGAATGCTGATGTCGAGGTAATGGACACTCAACGGTATTGGCCGGCGAGAGAAGAGTCAGACCCTATCATATGCCAGATCGATGACCGGGAAGACCATGCATGGGTAGGGAACACCTGCAGGTCCCGGTCCAGTTGCAGGTGTAGCTGCAAGAGATGGCTCTGTGGGTGGATCGACTGTAGGAGGTGAAGGCTTGGTAGATGAAGCGGTAGATGTGGGACCAACTGCTGATGAAGATGACGCAGGTAGAGTGGCAACTGGTGGAGTAGAAATGGAGGTGCTAGGAAGCACTATGCTGGTAGGCGGAGGTACTGTCATGCTAGGCCCGACCTCTACTAGGTAAGTCGGTGGTGGAATAATGGCCAATGGAGTGAGCTCATAGACCCATGCATCTGGGTATGGCTGCGTCGGAGGTCGGAGTCGAATCCGCCGAAAAATGGGCCTCTCGCCCTCAGTGGCGGAGGCCGACCGCTTCCCCTATGAAGGATCGCGATCTGCCACAACCTGAAAAATAATGAAAAACCGAACAAAAGAAAAAGAAAGGAAAGAAAACAATGAAAATGTTAGAAAACATGAAAATAAAATTACACGGCATGTACATCCAGAGTATACTACATGTATTGAATAATGTATAGCACCCTGTGTTCTCTGGATAAACACGCTGAATGAGTAGAAGATATACCATGTAAAGGTATACGCCATGTACTGAAGGCACACTCCGTGTTTAGAGAAACTGGTGATGGTCGTGTATTACGAAAAGACAGAGCCATGTTTGTGATTATTCAAAGAATAAAATACATGCCGTGTAGATGCCAGACATGGCGTGTGGTTCACTCGAGGAACATGGATGTGTAGAGGGCGAGACACGGGCTGACTAAAGGAAATGGTATACACGGCATGTACTGAACACACACACGCCGTGTATAGGAACATGGGGTAAAAGGACATTTCATGTGATACACATGGAGGGGCCAAAATAAATGATAGACATGGCGTGTACCAAACAGACACGCCGTGTACGTGAAATTGGTGTGTGAGGCCGTGTGCAAAGGGGTACTCGCGCATGATGGTGAATCGTACATGCTTTTTACCGAACATACTCACCGTGTATATTTAAATTTCGAAGAATTTTGTGTGTGGTCGTGTACAGAAGTACACCGCGTGTGTTATTCATTTCATGGCCATGTACCGCGGAAGCCGAATGGTCGGATGATTCGAAAATCACCCTAAACGAGTCTAAAAACTTGAAAAAGTGGGTGCAAAAGGGTATAAATGGGCTGAAGATCGCAACTGAAGAGAAATCAGAGCTCAAAACGAACCAAATCGATGGATCTGATCAATGAGGGTTCGGGTGGGATTTGGGAGAAAAAACAGGAAGAAGCAGAAGAAATGGGGAACCGCGTGACACGGCCTGAAGCCGGGTGGGCTGCGGCTTATATAGTTGTGGTACACGGTGTGTACGTCGGGACTACACGTAGTGTACCCCAATTTTTTATATTTTTTTAGAAAACAAAACAAACAATATATATATATATATATATTATTATAGAAAACATTATTATAATTATTATTAATAACTAAAATAAAAATAGATAGATATATATATACATATTTTATTACAAATAAATCTATACACGATGTGTATCGGGAAATACACTCCGTGTGTTTTAAAATTGTAAACAGAGAAGTACAAACATGGGTCCGGTTCTTGGGGAGAGGTTCGAACCGGTGATCGGCCATTCCAAACGAAATCCCTCATCCACTAGTGCGAAGGTTGTACTGCTGTCCATATTTATTATTTATATACAATTTAATCTATACAGCCTATACACATGGAAAGAAGAAAATGAACAGCGTGTGGTTTTGAATTATAAAAGAAGGGGATGAAGTAGGGAAATTAGACGAGTTCGAACCTGGGTCTTCTGGATCCAGGGCCGAGACTTTACCAATCTGCCAAATTCATCTGCATGGATTTATATTATGAAAAAACATTTTTAAATTAGTAAGGAAAATTATTTCACACACGACATATATTGAAAGACATGCCATGTGGTTTTATTAAAAGGGTAAATGATGGAAATGGGGCGGTTGCCAGGATTCGAACTCGGGGCTTTTGGAACCGGGTTACGATGGTGGACAACCGATCCATCACCACCATTGGTTTTCTTATAAGAATATATATATATATATATATATATATATATATATATAATTTACTACACACAACGTGTAATAAAAAGAAGAACCCTGTGCCGATGGTAGGACGAGAGGATTCAAACTGGGGATGGCTCGGATAAACTCCAGTGACTTTACCATCATCACTGGCATCATCCCTGGTTATTTATTAGTTATTCTATAGATTTATACTATTAATATTATAAATTAAAAAGATAATTGCACGTGGTGTATATAAGTGGGACACGACGTGTAACCTCTGGGTTGCCTCCCAGGAAGTGCCTTTGTTTTAGGTCATTGTCTCGACCTTCTTACCTTGACTTACCTGAGAGGTGTGGTGGAGATCGCTCCCACTGTATCTTCCATGGGATGGTAAATCATTGGGCATTGGCCATTCACCTTAAACAGTTGATGATCCTCCTTAGAAATTTCCACCGCTCCATGGGGGAATACTCGTATGACATGGAACGGTCCCAACCACCTCAACATGAGTTTTCCTAGGAATAGGCGAATACAAGAGTTGAAGAGGAGTACTTGATAACCGGGTTGAATTTTTTTTGAGAAATCATTTAGTCGTCGTTGGATTTTTTCCTATCCTTATAAAATTTAGCCTTTTCATATGCTTCTCTTCTGATTTCATCGAGTTTCTATAGCTGGAACTTACGTCTCTTTGCGGCGGCCTTCCGATCAAAATTTAGGGCGTTGATGGCCTAATATGCTTTGTGTTCCTGCTCCAAAGGCAGATGGCATGGTCTTCCATAGATGAGAAGAAATGGTGACATCCCCAGTGGTGTCTTAAAAGTGGTGTGATAGGCCCAAAAAGCATTGTCATGATTTTTGGACCAGTCCTTTCGTGAAGTATTCACTATTTTCTCCAAAAATATGTTTGATCTCACGGATGGAGAGCTCCACCTGTCCAATTGATTGGGGATGGTATGGTGTACCCATATGATTCTTCACCCCATATTTAGACAGCACTCCTTTGATTAATGCATTGTCAAAGTGAGTCCCTCTGTTCTTGATCAACACACGAGGAACGCCGAACCTGCTGAAATTGTGTTTCTTTAGAAATGCCACGACTACCTTGGTTGTGTCACGGGCTATCGCAGTGGATTCCACACATTTGTAGACGTAATATATGTAGACGAGGATGTAGATATTTTCGAAGGAAGAGGGAAATGGTCCCATGAAGTTGATTCCCCAGAAATCAAAGATCTCGACCTCCAGGATGGGGTGCTGGGGAATCTCGACACTACGTCCCATTTTACCTGTACGTTGGCATGGATCACAATGGGCAACAAAGGCTCGGGAATCTATATGCATGGTGGGATTGAAAAACCCAGATTGTAGAATCTTTTCTGTGGTACAGTCTGGCCCATGATGTCCTCTAACGGGTGAGGTATGACAAAATTCCAAGACCCCTTGGACCTCTGTCTCTGGGATGCACTGTCGGATCACCCCATCTCCATAGGATCGGAATAGGAGTGGGTCTTCCTAGAAGTAACTCTTAGCCTCAGAGAGGAATATTTTCTTCTACTGGCAGGAGAGGTCGGGGTGGATGGCACCTGTAACTAAATAGATAGCAATATCAACAAACCAGGGCCTAGTGGACTCAATAATTGAAAAGAGTTGCTCATCAGGAAAATCCTACCTTATCTCTTGATCCTCCTCTTTTTCTATGCGTGGCAGCTTCAGATGGGATAGATGACCAGCAATCAAGTTCTCACTCCCCATCTTATCATGGATCTCCAAATCATATTATTGTAAGATGAGTACCCATCAGATCAATCAGGGCTTTGCATCCTTCTTGTTTAATATGTACTTAAGTGTTGCATGGTCTGTATAAACAATAACTTTAGACAGCACAAAGTAAGAACGAAACCTATCGAAGGTGAATACTAATGTCGGAATCTCCTTCTCTGTATTAGTGTAATTCAGTTGGGCCTCATTGAGTGTCCTGCTGGCATAGTATATGGGTCAGAAGATTCAGTCCAGCCGCTGACCCAGGACAGCTCCCACCGCATAGTCGCTAGCATCACACATCACTTCAAATTGTGCCTCCCAGTTGGGGGAAATCATCACTGGATCTTCCAGAATGCATTTCTTTAGATTCTCAAAATATGAGGTGAATGCATCAGTGAATTAGAAAATAGAATCCTTAGTCAGGAGATTGGTGAGGGGTTGAGTTGTCTTTGAGAAATTGCGGACAAACCTCCTGTAAAAACCTGCATGGCCCAGGAAGCTGCAGATGGCTCAAACAGAATTTGGAATGGGAAGTCGTGAAATGACTTATATTTTCTCCAGATCCACCTCTATCCCCTTTTCAGAAATTCTGTGGCCATGTACTATGCCACTTTGCACCATAAAATGACAATTTTCCAAGTTCAAAACAATGTTAGTGTTTTCACATCGCTCGAGTACTATTTCCAGGTGCCAAAAATAGGTGGTAAATGAATTCCCATAAATGGAAAAATCATCCATGAAGACCTCCAAGATATGTTCCTCCATGTCATGAAAAATATCCAGCATGCATCGTTGGAATGTGGCGGGAGCGTTGCACATAACGAAAGACATCCTACAGTAGGAAAATGTTCTGTATGGCCAAGTGAAGTTGCTCTTGTCCTGATATTCTGGAGAAATGGAGATCTGATTGTAGCCTGAGTAGCCATCGAGGAAGCAGTAATATACATGCCCTGATAGCTTTTCTAGCATCTGATCCATGAAGGGAAGGGGAAAATGATATTTCCTTGTGGTGTCGTTCAGCTTCCTGTAATCTACACAGACTCTCCAGCCCATGACTATGCGAGTAGGGATGAGATCGTTTTGTCATTTGATACCACAATGACGCATCCCATCTTAGGGACCACTTTTAGGGGACTTACCCATGGGCTATCAGATATAGGGTAAATTATTCCTTCATCTAAAAGCTTTATTACCTCATTATTTACGACTTCCTTCATGGGAGGGTTCAGACGCCACTGGGGTTGTCTAGATGGCTTTGCTACTTCTTCAAGTAGCACCTTGAGGGTGCAAATGGTAGGGATGATACCCTTCAAATCTGCAACAGTCCATCCAATTTCCAACTTCCTCTACTTCAAAACTTGAAGAAGTGAATACTCCTGTTCTTATGATAGTGCTGCACAAAGTATAATGGGAAACATATGATGATCCCCCAAATACCCGTACATTAACGAAGGTGGGAGAGGTTTCAATTCTATTTCATGTGCCTTGAGAATGGAAGGTACCAGTGGGTGTACTTCTGCCCTCTCTAGGATGTCAGGAATGATAGATCATTTCTAGTAGTGGTCGCCCTGGACTTCGATGAATTTCAGGTCCTATGGCGCTTTATCAGTGGGCATGTCTGGAAAAATCATATCTTCTAAAATAGAATTACATACTAGATCTTCTTCTTGTCTACTCAGTTGTTCATACACGGTAGTCACGACATATCATCCCTCATGTTTGGGAAACTATTCTTGTTTTACAGCCTTTATAACATTGTAGGAGACTCTTTCGTCCCCTACCTTGAAAATCACCCCCCCCCTCGTGCACGTCAATGAGTTCCTACCTAGTGGCTAAGAAAGGTCTTCCAAGTATAAGAGGTGCCTTCTGATCCTCCTCCATGTCTAGGATAATAGAATCTGCTGGGAAGATCAATCATCCCACCTTCACGAGCACATACTCCAGCAGCCCTTTTGGATATTTAATTGATCTATCAGCAAGTAGAAGGGCGACTCAGGTAGGCTTCAGATCATGGAGTCCGAGATTTTGGAAGACTCTGAATGGCATCAAGTTGACACTGGATCCTTAGTCGTATAGATCTTTTCCAAATTCATAGGGTCCAATTGTACAAGGGATAGTAATGATACCTGGATCCTGGAGTTTCCAAGGAATAGAATGTTGTACGACTACAGATCACTCCTTTTTCAATATTATGGTGCCCAAATACTCCATCTTCCTCTTATTCGAGAGGATTTCCTTCATGTATTTTTCATATGTGGGAATTTGAGTCAGAGACACTGCAAATGGGATGTTGATGTGTAGCTTTCTGAATACCTCCATGAATTTTCCAAACTGGTGATCAGGATTCCTTTTCTTTATTCTCTCTGGAAAAGGTAATGCAGGCTAGAATGGTTTGACTACCTCCTATGCTTCGCATGGTTGAGCCTCTGGTGATGGATTTTTTGATGAAGAGGGATCTAAAACTGTACCATTGTTGTCAACAGGGAGTACAGGTACAGTTGACTGTGCTGGTTCTTTCTAGTGAGGATTCATTCCACTTCATAAAGTGATGGCATGGGCCTCCTCCATTGGGTTCTTCTCAGTGTTTCCCAGTAGTGTACCGGGAATACTCCTTAAGAGATAGTTTGATAATTGACTGATTTGGTTCTCAAGGCCTCGAATAGAGGCCTCTTGGATTTGAAATCTGGTCTCAATAGTTGATATGAATTTCGTCAGAAGATCCTCTAACCTTGATGTATTCTCCTATGGAGGTGGTTTTTGAGCTGGTAGAGGTGGAGGCTGTCGCGGCTACTGTGGGTGAGGGTTTTGATACCCTTGCTTCTGGTAAGGGCCCTATTGGGGTTGTTACTGCTGTTGTCAGTGGTTCTAATATGGTGGATGACTATAGCTGGGCGGTCGTTGGGGCGGAGGATTTTGCTGTTGTTGGCCCTAGACTGTGTTATGATTATCTCGCCATGCTGTGTTCTGGTATTGTTGATACTGGTTCGACCCTATGATTTGAGCAACATAGATCACCTCACTTGTCAAAGGGTCGAATGAATGTCTCGGGAATTCTCCTAGGATATGGTTGTTACCATAGTCACCACATGAACTTGAGATATGCCCTTGAGATTCAGTGCATCTATCTTTTTGGATACTGCATCCAATTGGGAAGCAATCACGGTAGTAGCATCAATACTATGCATACCTCATTTTTGGGTCTGATGCTCGAAATTCCACTAGACTTTGTTGGAAGACATATCTTCCAGAAGTTGGAAAATTTCTTTGGGGGATTTTTTCATTACCGTACCTCTAGCAGCTGCATCCACCACAAACATTGTATTCATTGTTAGTACACCGTAGAAGGTTTGGAATTGAATCCAAAGTGAAAGGCCATGGTGTGGGAATTTACGTATCATCTACCTGAAACATTCCTAGGATTCATACAATGACTCTGAGTCGTGCTGCTTAAAGTTGTGGATCTCATTTAGCAGCGTTACCGTCTTTGATGGTGGGAAGTATTTGGACAGGAATGCCTGGGCAAGCTCCTCCTAGGTGAGAATAGATCTTTGTGTAAACCCTTTGATCCAGTCTTTCACCTTGTCCCATAGAGAGAATGGGAACAAACGAAGATGAATGACGTCCTCATATACGCCATGGTACCTGAATGTATCACAGATCTCCAAAAAATTGGAGAGATGGGCGTTTGTGTCTTCACTAGGCAGGCCGCTGAATTGAATAGTGTTCCGGATCAGCTGCATGATAGAAGGCTTGATCTGGAAGTGATGGGCCTATACCGGTGGACAAACGAAGTCCATATCAGCTCTATGGATCTATGGAAGGACGTACTCCATGAGAGTACGACGTGGAGGTGGCTATTGAGGAGGGATAATCGGCAGGTACTGTTGGTCCTAAGGGTGTAGTATGGCCCCTGACCTTGGTTGAAATATGGAATCTGCTCTGGTTGGAATTGTTGGAGCTGCGGTGGGCCATATGGTAGAGCAAGAGGGGCATGATAGTCTCAGTTGTGATCCGGGCCTAACTGTTTTCCAGCTCCTTGGACAGCAGCTGGATTTACTTCCTCATTTTGTGCCGTGGGGTTGTTTTGATTTTGTTCAGCCATGAGTGTTCGTTGGCGCCTCAAAAACTTCCGTTCGATCTCTGGGTCAGTTGGAAAATCCCTGATGACTCAGTTCTCTTGGAATGTGTGAGGTGGCCGCTCACACACCTACGGACCTGCACAAAATAAAACAAACTACCAAGTGTAAATGGAGAAAATAAAAGATAAATATAAATTTGATTATGATTGAAATTTTTGGGAATTTTTAATTTTTATTTTCACTTAGTTAATTAATAACACAACTATATTTTAGCACTTAAACCGTTAGCTCCCTAGAAATGGCGCGAAAATTTGGTCGGTTGTTTTACCGAAGGTATGTTATCGGTTCCCCAAATTGATATTACCCACTCTTAAACTTAGTATAGTGCAAGTGTGGGTCGATCCATAGAGAACCTGGTAGTGAGTGAATTTAATTGAGTTTAGAATTAATTTCATGACTTATGCTGAATTTAGAGTGGATTTTCTTGTTTGGGATTATTGAAGATGTTTTGTTTACTTGAAATAAAATTTAACAATTTAAGAGAAAACAACAAGTGAATTTTTGATGATTTTAGCAGGAAAAAGAACGTGTTGGGGATACGGTGATTATGGATATTTAATGCGGATTCCTTATATGGTTGTGTTGTTCATGATAATTCAACATTCTGGATCCTATTAATGACAATATTCTATTGGTTTGGTTGATTTAGTCTTGGAATTGAAGAAATTTGACTCCTTGGTCCGGTAGTCAGTGTTTCACAATTCTTACTTTCAGTTTAGTCCATTTTTAATAGATGAATCCTTTAAATGATCATGAAATCATTCACTGTCATTCCTCTTTAAAGTCCCAGATAATTTAACCCTTGGTCCAGATAAGAATTCTCAGAAATATTCATCAATAGTTAAAGAAGAATAAGAAGAATTTAGAAGAACAAACAAAACCTTACAAATTAAACCAACATACAAACTTCCTTCATCTTCCACAGCCCCAACACAAGGGGTGTTTAGTTACACATATAGGACATAATGAAAATAACACCTTCGATACATGAAGTGCTCATTAGATATGCTTTGAGGAGAGGTGTCAGATGGTGGAATGGCAGAGTAGTGGTAAAATGGTGGCTCGGGAATATGGTGGAAAAAGTTCCCCTCTCTTTAAGTGTTCTGGATATTTTTGGTCCGAAGGCCAAGGCCCATTTTTATAGAAAAAATAAGTACACGATGTGTAGAGAAAGTATACGGCATGTACATTCATCAATGTGCTTTTGGATTCATTTTCACCACTAGTTGGCGGCCTAACACACCGTTTTTGACTTTTAACATGGCGCTGCCTGGTAGGTGAGTGTACACAGCGTGTTGCTCCTCCATACACGGCATGTAGTATCAAAATTTGGCCACCAACCGCTTCTAGAAATTCATACACGGTATGTATAATTGGAACATGATGTGTCTTATTCAGCTGGGCACATGGGCGTGTAGACTCTTCTTGGCCACCAACCACTTCTGGAATGGTACACATGACATGTAGATCATGAACACAGCGTGTACGGGCTTCTTGTTACATGCTTATGTACTTATCATGGGTTGACCGTGTCTGAGTCTGGAATGTACACGGCGTGTAAATATCCACATTCCATGTTGTTGTAAATTTTTGGTCAGTTCCCCTCTATTTTGTGTATTTGGATATAAAACTCCTGATAATGGACAAGGTCACCGAAATCAAATTATTTGACTTCTAAGAAGTAGATATTTGGTGAAAACATGTTTTTATTTTCAATAATGTGTATGAAAATGTATACACAAATCGGGTGCATCAATTACAAAACATTTAATAAGGTAAAATACATATATTATGCTCTGGTTCAACCATTGAAAATGTTTCATGAGTAATCTAGAAGAAAGTAAAGGAAATTGAAACTTTTCGTCCTTGAAAGTGATAAATTAACACATCTTAGATGGTATTTTTATTTTTAGTATAAGAGGTGGGGGGAAAGAGAGATGATGATTAAATCATCTATTAGCATAATAAAATTCTAGTCCATGTAAGGTACTATAATTTTCATAGAATTTGGATGTGGGGAGGTGAGGAGAGTGAAACAAAAGAATAAAACTTGTAAAATAATTTGATAGAAAATAAAAGAGAGGTGCACCTCTTGAGTAATCCTCCTTGAGAATCTCCGTAAGGCCTTTCTTTTTGGCCTTTTGGTGAGACTAGAAGTTCTTGGAAATGGGGGATGCACATTGAGAGATATTTTTAAATAATTTATTAATGTCTTGAATCTTGAGTGGTGTGGGAGGAAGAGGGAGTGAGGGGTGGTTTATATGGTGGAGGGGAGGAGGGATTTTACATTATTATAATTATTATTTTAATGTTTTTCCTCAAGATCGTGAATAGTCTTGATTCATGTGATCCCAAATAGTAATAAGGAATGTGAGTTCGAACCAAGTTGTCTTATAATAGCCTTACATCATTATGATGCAGAAAATCAAGTGTTTATCTTTTATTGTAATTTATCATATTTTATCGGATGTGTATTGATGTAGGTTTGAGTAGTGATCGCATATGGTTAACGATAACTGAGATGGAATGAGAAGAACTATGCTACCCATGAACAGGAGTTAGCATCAGTGGACTTCGCCTTGAAGATGTGGTGACAATATCTTATGGGTGAGCATTTTACCATGTACTATGGTCACAAGAGTCTCAGGTATGTATCCTCTCAAAAGGACCTGAACCTAAGACATCAACATTAGCTTGAGTTCCTCCAAGACTATAACATCGAGATAGTCTATACTTCTGGGAAGGGGAATGTTGTTTCAGATGCACTCCGCAGGAGATCTAGTATACACCTTCTAGGAGAGGTGACAAATTTACTGGTTGGTTTATCGATATGCTTTTTGGATAGAGATGGAGCATCCTTCCTTCAGTCTCTTATAGTCACTACCCCACTTCATCAACATGTCGGGGAGGCACAACATGGGGATGCTGACTACAAGGCACGACGTGCTCAGATATCCATAGGGCAGGCACCTGATGGACTTCCTAAAGGTGGGGAGCATTCCATCCTCTTCAGAGGAAATACTATGGTACTTGTTTCACTTCATGTGGAAGTGTTTATGGAGTTCCACACATTCCTTCTAGAGTACATCTAGGGGACATGACTCTATTTGGGTGATCGTCAATCGACTCACCGAGTCGGTTCACTTGATACCGATCAGAGAGCAGGGTTTAGTAGAGATCCTGGGATGCCTCAATTTTCAAGAGATTGTGCGGCTACATGGAGTACGTTAGATGATTGTCTCCAATAGTGAAACATGTTTTACTTACCAACAATAGAAGAGGTTGCAGGAGGCTTTTGGGATGTAGCTTCGTTTGAGAACCAACTTTCATCCTCAGACGGATGGCCAGACTGAGTGAACCATTCAGACCCTCGAGGACATGCTGCGTGCTTGTGTCCTCGATTTTAGTCACATGTGGGAGGATCACATACCTTTGGTGGCGTTTTCATACAACAACAGCTATCACTCCAACATTTGGATGGCACCTTTTGAGGCGTTATATGAGCGACCTTGTAGATCAACATTGTGATATACCGACCCAGGGGAGTCAGCATTAGTGGGATGAGAGATGGTACGAGCTACCATAGGGAAGGTGCAGATCATCCAGGAGTAGATGACGACTGCATAGAGTAGGAAGAAGTCGTATGATGACAGAAGACGGAGATGTCTGGAGTTCGAGGATGGCGACCACGCCTTTCTATGGTTCTCACCCCGACGAGGTGTATGGAAATTTGGGCGAGGCGGAAAGTTATCTCCGAGATTCATCGGACCTTTTTAGGTCCTCAGTAGAGTTGGCGAGGTGTCTTACTGCTTAGCTCTTCCACCTCTGTTGCATCGAGTGCACGACGTCTTGCATGTATCCCAACTAAGGAGATATGTGCACAACGCTTCTCACATTGTCAACCATAGAAAGATGGATATCGACGATGCGGTGACTTTTTTGGAGGTTCCAGTAGAGATTTAGATCAACAGAAGTAGTTTCATTGAGGATGGTCGATACCTCTGGTGCACGTTCGTTGGCAGCACAGGATCCTCCAGAAGAGTACATGGGAGTGGGAGGCTCAGATGCGTGCTCAGTACCCTCACTTGTTCCGTTAGTTTGAATTTAAGCTTACAGGGAAGTAAAGCCCTGAGGTGGCGAGAATTTAAAGACCTAGAATTCCCATTTAATTTTTTTTAATTAAATGGGAATTGTACGAGTCCGCTGAAATTGTTGGTGCGTGATTCCAATGCCCGGTGTGCCTGGAATAATTTTCTGATGTTTTGTTCAGGTACGTTCGGTGAAAGTTCGATTGAGTTTTTATAACTTTTGAACCGATGCTCAAAATTGAAATCCAAGGACATCGTTGAACTCTCAACACCGATATTTTCTTAAGAATACTTTCACCTCAACGACTATTGGTCAAGGGTGGATGTTAGCTTTTGGTTTTTACATGAATAGAATAAAATAAAATAAGCTCATATTTTATTTTAATTTTTTGTAACCACACCTGTGTGAGTTATAGTGTGGGGACCACCTGATGATAACCTCCCATGAGAGGTTATGGTGGTAGGGCCCACCCAAACCTACCCTCCCATGAGAGGTTATGGTGGTGGGGACCACCCGGGACTAATCCCCCCATTTAATTGAGAGAAACTCTCATCTCCGCTCATTAATGAGGGAGACCCTCTTGACCTCCTCAATCATTATTTGTGCCAACCCCTCCCTTAATGGTGCCACCACCTCCCTTAATTTATTATGACACCCACCTTAATTAATTAGGCTTTTGGAATTCTTTCCAAAAAAATAATAGATGGTTTAATCTATTATTTGGGCACACCTTTCATATTGGGTGGAAATTAGGGAGAGGAAGAGCTCTTGGGGGAATGGTTCTCCAACGAAGAACGAAGAACTTCCTCCATGAAGAACGCCGGTGAGGAGAATCTTCAATATCTTCCTCAAAAGAACCTTGCAGTGGAAAACGACATGGGACATCATTGAAGACTGACCTTCCCTCCTCATCTTCGTCAATGAACCGACTTACGATCTTGGGATTGGAGGTGTGTGGTAGATGCGATAAATGATGAAAACTCCATCTTCTTCCCTACGACTCCATCGAAGAACAACGAAAATGGTAGGGGATTTGTGATATTGATTTTATATTCTTGTGATTGTTTCCTTCTAAAACATAGAACATAGATCAACTTCTTACTAGTTGATCCAAATATGTTTTCCTTTTGCGGGTTTTGGGATTAATCTTTGCTGGAGGGTTTGTTTTGCTTCGTTCTTGTGAGCCAAATGCGACCACCCTAAATGCGGATGGTGCGGACCAAACCCACATGGTCAAACCCCTCTGCTGTTCTCATTTGCGGTGTTCTTCGAAATGGTTGAAGGGGACAAGGATGACAAAGGAGATAAAGGCAAAAGTTGTGCCACCCGCGGCCTCCGAGACCCGCACCGGCCCTGCGACATTCCACGCCACCGCCGGCCGAACCGGCTATGCCCCTTGTGGCACCCCGACCGAAATTCCCCTGCGGTCTCCGCCCATCCGACTGAGCCGCCCTGGGCTAGGCCGAGTTTCCCCGGCCGCACCACCCCCGCCCCGGGCCAAGCCGCCACTAGCCAGGCCCTCCTGATGCCCTCCAGGTCGAGCCACCCTCACGGCGCACACCTGGTTGAGCTGCCCTCATGCCGACCTAGGGCCGGTCCATGCCCTCACGACCAGTCCACGCCCTCATGACCGGTCCATGCCCTCGTGACCAGTCTGTGACCTCGTGGCCCTCTGCAACCCCTCACGGCCTGCTGGGCTGGGCCCAACGGGCTGGGACAAACCTAACTTGCTGGCCTGCCTGATGGGTCGGGCAATACCCAACAGGTCTGGCCGGGTCAGCCCTGACTGGGTCGGGCTGGGTCAGTCTGACCGGGTCAGACCGGACCCGACCCCACTATGACCCTTTACTCTCTTTTGGCCATATTATTGGCACCATACATATGTTTGACAAACCGTTAGCAGACTTAGTGATTTTAGAGCATTGTGGTCCCTCTGACTATACCCCACTGGTGTTAGAGGAATAAATCATATACAGTCAGGTTGGATTGTGCACAAATTCAACCGGGCCCCTGGGACAAAAAGGCTAATAACACACAGAGAGGATGTCCAATTGACACACCGCATATTGCGTTGAGACCCCTATGACGTTGCTGACCTTTGAGATACTTCTTCGTGGGACTTCGTGACAGTTGGAGTATCGACCAGTAGCTTGTGGAGCGGATCTTTCTAGTGTAGAGCGAGCAGAGTGTGGAGAAATAGTAGCTGGTAGAGGCTTGATGATTTGCTGACCGTTAGACTTGGAGAGACTCTACTAGCCTAGTGGGGAGTGCCTGGGTGTGGCGGCGGACCCACGGTGGAGGAGAGTACATGGTGACGCAGTACACCCACGGTGCTCGACAGGAGGAGTACCTCAGCAGGCTACAAGGTGGAGCTCATGGGTCTGGCAGTATACCTGCGGTGGGGAGCACATCTGTGTGACATATCAGACCCATGATACACAAGAGGAGGAGTACCTCAGTAGTCCAAGGTTAGTGGGGAGCGCACTTGGTGTCACGACAGTCCCACTATACTCAATTGATCAGGAGTTCTCTAGTAGCCTAGGATTCGATAATGTGACTAGGGATGTTACTTGACACTACCCCTAAAATAAAATCCTAGTTGATCTGAGTTAGTACTTTTGTGTTTTCCTCATGTTTGAGATGAATTACTTAATAACTTAGGTATATGTATGGGCACATACCTCAGTAGGTCTATCTGTTATTTCCTTACTTTGTGGTTTATCCTTTGCTGATTTGTGACACCTTGAGTGTCTCAGGGTCCTTACTGAGTATTGTTATACTCACCCCTGCACAGGGTATGCCCGCACCTTGTTGTGTTGGACACAAACAATGGACAACACTGACTGAGGTTGAGAGTACCCGAACTGGACGGTACCTCAATGTGGACCTTACGACAAGTCTGTACATGGAGGATACTGATGGACATGGAGTGCTAAGAAGGTTATTTGTACCGACCCTTCAGGTAGGAATACTGGAGGATGACTCAACAACTATTTTTCCTTTCTTCAGTTGTACTTGTACTTCCAGTTCATTGTACTTTACAGTTGGGCTTTTATTTCCAACCCATTTTAGTTTTTAGCACTCTTTTGTTATACAGTCTACCAAGTTTTTTGTATCTAGCTGTGTGCTCTGTTGTGTGCGTTTATAGGTTATAAATGCTATGCCTTCCCAGTTTTATGGAATTATGCCTTTGCTGCTAGTCGCCAGCCCCTGGCCTATGGAAGGCAGGCTTCGGGTAGTCACATCAAGGGCCCCAGGGGACATGTCCTGACATTGATCCTATACTTATCCTCTTATAAATATTATCTTAAAGACACCCAAAACTGAGGTTTATTTTATAAAAATGAAAATTGAAAATTTATAAATTAAAAAAAACATATAATGTACAATAAAAAAATGTTTCTAAATTCATTTTTTAGACATGAAAATTTAAATTAAAAATAATTACAATAAAATAATTATTTATTAGTTGTTATTAATTTACTTTAAAAATAATCATTATGTTTTATTGTTATCATTCCTTAAATGTAATAATTTTATGAAAATACACAATTCATAAAAATAATTTCTTCCAAATTAAAAATATTTTTTTATGCAAATTAAAACGTTTTTATTTTACAAAATCATTTAATTTACTAATCCTATTTAATTTAACTATCCTATAGTGTATTTAAACTTGTATTGTAATATGAAATTATTCACTTATGTTTGGGTTTTTGTGTATCAAAATCTATCAAACAATGTATATTTATTTAAAGGGTAAATACATACTAAAATCTCAAGGTGTTACATTCTTATTCAATAAAACATTTTTCTATATGATTTATATGTGATAAAATAAACATAAACCTCAATCATTTCAAGTTTATGTAAATTAAATGAATCTAATACATAATGAAATCATTGGACATCAAATCGTAACTAATAACCAACATAACTAGTCGATCAGATAAATTGTGCGGTTATTTAGGAGAGGATAATTTGAAAAGATACATTATGGAAGATTAAAGGATACCATCACATAAAAAAATTACATCTTCACACATTAAATCTCACTCAATCACTTATATGAGTGGGAATAATACATAATAATTTTTATTAATAATAAATATAATGGTTTTGTACATTTTCATTGTTTTATAAAATAATACACCACCTAAGTGATACAAATTCTCCTATGTGATTAGAAATAGATGTTCAATTTGTCCAAGTTGATATTACTAAAATGGTATAGATGATCATTTAATCCAAGGATGAACCATCATTTTGATTTAATTTGAGAGCTACTTGATATACAATATAAAATAATTTCATCTAGGAAATCCCTCCATTTCCTATAAGATCATCAATGGTAACCACACTAAACAACTTATAATTTACATAAATTTAAATCTAAATTATTTCTTATTGAAATTAATGTCCTTAATTGTAAAGGGTAAAACATATAGGTGGATAAGAAAATTGAATAAAAACTCATAAATTAATTAATGGATGAAATTTTTGGAATTTACCTATACATGTTATGTTCTATATTTAACATAAAAAGTGAAATATAATTTGAGATGTGTCGACGTATGCATGTTTTTAGTTATCAGTTTTTTATTCTTGAACTATATATTGTTGTATCATGAACTCATTTCATTAATGAGATATGTATTGTACCACCTTTTTACGTTATTATTATTGGTAATAACATTACTCTACAACTTAGTGGAGTTTTTCTAATAATACCACTAGTGAAAGTATGATATTTCAGCCATCTCACTACAAACAATATGGTATATTTTTATTTACAATCGTAATTTTCCTAAAATTTGATGAGAATATCTATTTTTATAAAGAATAATTTATTATAAAAATACCACATTTATGACCTTTAATCTAATATAAAAAATAATGAATTGGATATCTATATCACATTGATAGAACCATTATATATATATATATGTGATATTCGATCTATTTTATTATGTTATCTTCAATGTGAATTCCTAATAAAATGACAAGAAAAGTTTAAGAAGAAAAGTTTATATAAAAAATTTCAATAATTATTGATTGTTTAAATAAGTCCAACAAAATACACAATAAAATACTGGCATTGATATGTGTCTAGTTTTTAATATAGGTTATATTATCTAAATAGACCATAATGTTAATTATCTATAGATCATAATGAGAATAATTTTGAGTACTAGACATCACCTTTTTATCACAAAATTCCTCTAAAAGATACTATATATTCATCCCAAAAAATTAAACGAGGACATGGTATCTATTATGATTATATTATCATTATAGAGGTAACTAGGGTAATATACTACTACATAGATGGTAATTTTAAATCCCTATAACTAGAATTTTCCAATGGCCATGAGTGAGACTGAAATTGATATTATGTTTTGGATCAATACAAATAGATTCCATATGTGAACAATGGAATACTTTTTATATAACTAAAGTACTGGAACATTATATCTGAAGTGAAATATTTATACCTTTTCTAGATACAACTTGGTAAAAAATGTAATTTGGATTCCACCTAGAAATGTATTATTTTAGATAGAATAAATATCAAATAATTATTAACTTATAATGAATAAAAGATAAAGGATAAAAATTATATATAATAATAATATATAATTTTAAAAAATCATATATATAGATATAAGTTTATTTAATGGGAATTAATGAGTTTATATAATTTACTATCTAATATATTTTACTTTATTGATTTATGTTTACATGATTAATTTTATTTTATAATAATTCATATTATGGATTGTTATGTGTATGTCTAAACTATCCCCTAAAGAGTTAACAATATGTTTTTTATCTAATGTATGAAAATTGATGAAATATGTGTTAAAAATTACTCAATTAATATATTCTTTAACATAATATATTGTATAAATCCCTATCATATTTTTGGAGATTTTTTTATAAATAACACTATAATGTAACTTTTCTCTAAATTAATTGGTAAAACTTTTTTTTAGGGAATTTGAGGCCTATAACCATTATCTTTTTTTTTGGTATTCATGAACTATGCATGTAAATAGTTTCTTAAAACTAAAATTTATGCCATTTATTTTTAATTAATTTAATATTTTTATAGAGTGGGGTATGATAAATTGGTATGATCAATTGATTTGTTTCACTAGGATAAATCAGATGGTTAAGAAAATAGTGTATGGTATTCTTATATGGTTATACATCGAATATAATATTTATTGATTTTTTTTACATTTAAAATTTTTGAGGAATTAATTAATTTCACTTTTTATCACCCATCAACGGGTCACCAACATGATAAAACTTAGAGGATGGTTTATAAAATCATATAAAACCTTTTAAAAAATATTGGGGTTATATGATTCTAATGAAATATAATAGGAATTATTAATAAAGATAAACATATAATTTATCATTATTTTTATTATAATAAATTAGTGGCTTAGCAGGAGTGGGGATAAAAAGTTTCCATAATAAGAGGTTACAACACATGCATATTGAGACCATATCCACCAACCAGGTTTTTTTGATTTTTTTAGTTTGAGGGGGGGAAATATAACCTACCCATATATTTTATAATATCATGTTTTATTTATTTCTATGTAATAATTCGTATTTATTATTTTTCAAATAATAAAAATTATAGTTCATTTAAAAAAATATTCTTTATATTAAATTTCCATAACTAATTATGGTGGATTTAAAAGTTTTTATTGATACAAATGTTTTTACAGGATATCTTGATTTATTAAATATATTTATTGTATATGTTATAATTTTATAATGTAACATGATATATAAACTTAATGAAAAACATTAATTTTAATTTTTAATATCACGGGAATGATTTGGTGGTGTCAAATTTTATTTATGTCATTATTAAAGAGTCTCTTGGGTTACATATTAACTAAGATATTTTCTAATGTGATATTATTTCACAAACCAAACACATATATATTTAATCACATCTAATAGAATATAAAGTGTTTTGATTTTTAAGATATAGTGGTTTATAGTTTTATAGACCTCAATGAGTATCCTCAGGAAGAACAATTTTAGTGTTGGAAAAAGATATAAGAGATTAGGAATCATGAAATAAATTATGGGTAGGATAATATTTTACCATTAAGAAGAACTGTTATTTCAAAAAAATTTAATTTTTTTGATCAACTAAATAGAGGAGTTATTTTTTCAATGACACTATTGCAATCAAAATATAACAAATCATAGACAACATTTTAATAAATGCCAAAAATTTATTTTTCTACCATGTACTGTAATTATGAATTTATATCATGTTATTTGTTTGGATAAAAAATTATAACCCTTCATTAATTTTATAAATATTGTGAAAGAACCACATATTAATTAATACACCATTTTCATTAATGATATTTTGGCACACCTGGCATTAGTTGTGGTGTATACATAATATATAAAAGTAGTTATCTTTAACATTTGAGGTAAAAAATTATATACCATGTATAATAAATGTAAACTACAGATCAATAATATTTACTTACATAGAAATTAGATCTAAACCAATAAAATATATGCTGATTTAAAATATATTGTTTTGATTGAGAGTTGAGATCCAGTTATGACTATTTAAATTAAATGTATTTATATAGGTTTATCATAACAATACAATTATTACATCAATTGGGTTTTATATAATTTCATTTCTAGTAACCAAAAACATCTAGAAATTGATAATTTTATATTCTAGTATTGAATGTAAGAAATATATTTAAACCTAGTGTGGTTAATAAGGAAAACCAATTTTTTCACCTCACTGATTGATTAATGTTTTTGGAAGTATTTTGTGATATTTTGAGGAATTTATTTTATGTTTTAATGAAATATGTAATATTTTACAAACCAACCTAGGTCAACTGACAATGTCACATGAGCTAGGCCATTACAAGGCTCAAGGCATGTTCCTGATTTCCATATACTGGAAAATAGGGATTGGATGTCAATATCTATGTTGCCTATACCAATTTATTATAATAAAAAATAAAAATAAGCTGAAAATTTATTTGAATCCTAACATAAACACCCTATAAATCAGATAATAAGACATATAAAATAATTAGTTTTGAAATCAATCTCATATTAGACAATTCATAGAAGTAAGAATAAAAACTATATAATTAATAAACAAATCACGCTACTATAACCCAACAACCCAATATATTCATATCCATGATTTACTAAAAAGATATATTAATAACTATAATCATATAAAAAAATGGGATGATGGGGTGGAAATATAAACATCACAATACTAGAAGTAATAACAAAAAACATAAAAAATAATACTATACCACCCATATTTATATAATAAATAAACTAAAATCACCATTAAATATCAATGACACTAAAAATCTAATCCAATGATCATCTAATAAATCTAATTAGTATTTATCATCTAACTAACTCATAAAATATGGGGGTTATATAAACACATTGGGTGTGTTTTTAGGGTGTGAGAAATAATTCCTACTGGATATCCTCCCCACAGTCTATGTATAATCAATAAAAATTAATCCATGGAATGATATTTGGATATAAAACCAGGAAATTATAATTTATTAAGATATAATAAATAAATAAATAAATGTGGTAATTTCATAAGAGATAAAGTATTTTAAAAGCAAACAAATAAAAAATCATTTAGCTACATATCATGGTATGAAGAAAAGTTTCTTATGAATTACATTTGAACATTAATTTTTAAGTATCCAAACTTTTCCCATTTAAAACTAACTTTAAACATTATTTATGTTTATCATTATTTTATACACATCTTTGGGCCTTTAGTAAAAGAAAAAGGGAAAGACAATTGATATTTTCAAGAATATACTATTCATGAATATCACACTATTAAATAAAAAACCCCATTCAGTTTCAAAATAAGAATTTTCACACCCCAAATTCACATTTTTGTGTATAGAAATATTATATAATATATACCATTTATATTTAGGTGTTTGGGTGAAAATATATTTTTTAATTTTTTTCACCATTCCTAGGCATAAAATTTTCCACATAGTTTTTAAACATTATTGGTGAAGCATGAATGTTAGGAGTGGATAAAATACATTGGAAGATTTATTATTTCTATATAGTTTAGAAATATGGTATTTTGGTGTTATTTGGTGTTTTTATTATGGGTTTACCTCATTAATCATTCCTATTATAATGGTATTTGCTGAAAGGCTTCTTGATTTACTCCTTAATCTTCCTCTTGGTTCTTGTGTGTAGTTTTCATAGTTGTTTATGGTAAAAATTCCTTTATCTTCCTATTCTTTCCTTTCTCCTATCCATAATTATACTTTTTATGAATTTGTTCTTCTTACCTTAACTAATAGACATAGTTTATGAATATCATATCTATAGATGATAAAAAATGGGGATTTTGTTTTCTTGTCACGATAATATCTTATTAATACCCATTTTAGAATTGTTCATTAAATGAAACATGTTCTTTATTGGATAATGGTATGTGATATCAAAATCTTTCATTCATTTATCATTATTTGGGTGTTTGAGAGTTGTAAAATCATATTTTATGAAAAACATACTTATAAATTTTCATATTTATGGAGTTATATTTGATTTATCATGTTTATGTTTTTTAAAATTGAAATAAATAGGGGTTTCCAAAGGTTCTAATGTAAAATTCTCATAGAATTAATTTGGGTTCACTTTTGTGTCTATAGAAATGTATGAGAGTTTATTTTTAAATAAATTAGTAATTAATGTGTGATTATAGAATTACAAATGGTTTTTGAATAATTTATTATATGATATTTTTGTGAATTTATGTAATGTTTAAAATGGTTAATAGGTTCTTTTGATGGAAGGGTAATTTTTATTATGCTCATCAAATTTCGTTGAATTTTTTTTTGGGATTAAATAATTGTTTAGTTATTTACATGTCATTTTTATAAAATATTATTGATTTTCAATTACTATTAATATATTTTGGTAATTTTAATTCAATTTTCACACACCTATTTGTGTTCACTATCGTTTATAATCAATACAAGGTTACAAAGTGGTTTCCAAATTTGTTTTACAATATTTGTAAGACTAAAATAAAATAAAATCTCTATTTGGAACTTTGTATTAATGGTTTTTTAACAAAATATATACCCATGTATTAACACCCATTTCATTATGATTTACATGTGTTTTTAATAATTTTTGATGATGTTGATTATAGTTTAATTATTATATGATGAAATTGGTATTATTATTAAATTTTATTCGGAGGAGAGATGATAGATTGATGCTATGATAATTTATTTTTTGTAATGTTATTTATGTGTGACTGATGGTTATTTAAACGCATCCTAACATCCCTTTTCCTATGACATGGGAACACAAGGTGCATAGGGAGGGGAACTTGGATATATACCATAAGTAATTTGATACACTCTCACCAAACATTGATTGTTCTATTAACTATAATAGTATCATGACATGTATGTTACTTTACCATGATACATTTTATATATATCTCCCTATGGGACCACACATGATTGGACATGATTGGTTTTAAACACAATAAAGTAAATGGATATTATTGTTCCTTGAACTTATATACCTTATTGATTCATCCATTATTATAGTTTTGATGTGTTTTTTAACATATGTCTTCTTTTATAATTAAATTGTTATAATGAATGTTATGTCATACTTAAATCTGATTTCTATAATAATAAACCATAATTGTATTAATATTTTTGGATCTCATTTTCCTTAATTATAAATATATGATCATTTTATATGACCCATTTATTGTACTTCATTATAGTTATTTATTTTGTCTCAATAAACATACATATATGATTTGCACTATTTACATCCATATTTATGTTGTAGTTTGTCAATTAGTTTTTTGTTTTATATTATTCTTATTTATATTATTACTAAATGATTCCCACTTCATTTTTTTAATATTTGTTTCATTCATTATCTTAAACCTAAATTATGAATAATTTTTAAAATTAAAAGTGTAAGAAAATGATTTAAACACAATTATTATTCTCTCATGAAATAATATAATATAATTAATTATTTGGTAAAATCTTTCAAATGGATTTATATAAACTAATATTATTTCTTGAAAAGTATGTTTATAGTTTTTTTAAAAAGTGTGATGATGTATGTGGGTGTTGTTTTTATTTTATTGAGGTAATAAAATCAAGAATTTTATTTCAAACATATATTTTTGGAATGGACTCTACATGGAATTGAACTTACTATTTGGTGAAATACTATTAAAATGGTGTAGCTTACACCTACATACACACCCCTATGTGTTTTTTTGTTCTTATGTAAACTAAATATTTATAGGATATATTCTAATGTGGATATCTTTCACCATTTTACAAATCATTATATGTATTAGGATATGAAGATTACCTTATGTCACAAGGTGAGGATCATATGATAACTCGGTTTTTGGGACATATCTTGGATAGTTATTATATCATCCAATATATACTTTTTCATAACTAGTGATAATTTCTATCCCAATACCTTTTATATATCTTATTTTATGTTTGTCATCATATTTGGGTTTTGTCATTTATATTGTTTATGCCTTTTTCAGTTTCTATTAATACTTGAATTTTTTATTTTATTAATGAATCGCAATCCAAAATAAAGAAACACTATACTAGATTATAAATATTATATTACTAAATTATTATTTATATTTAGAGGGTGAAATTGTGCCCACTTGGTATATTTTGATGTTATGTAACTAGTCACCAATCCTAGGTGATTAGGAACACATTTTGAGCAATGTAAATTCAAAATTAAGTTGAATATATGGTTGAATAGGATTAGTTCATAAAAATGGTATCAAAGTTCTATTGATATTTGGGTATGATTAGTATACAAGATATTTTATTGTTAGAACTCAAGAGGAAGGTTATGTGTTGGTTCCAAATCACATCCATTTATGATGAGATTTTGGTTACCATGGGTATTCGGTATCTATGTCTTGAAATTAGTTATTTGATTATTTTTTCTAAATTTTTATTTGACTTGATGGAATTTCACTCTATATTGAATTTATATGGGTTATCATGGGGGGGGGGGGGTTTCTAGTTTTAGGTTGGAAATGGAAGAAGAACATATGGGGAATGGTTAGCCCACATGGGTACAAAAACCACACAGAAACTACACCCATGATTATATAAACATCCACAGACAATTTTACTACTGCTTTAGAGTCTATCAATCGATGTGCATAGACATGTATAGTTATAAATCCCTTATGAAATTGTTTTTTACCTTGTTTAATTCACAAGTTTATTCTAATGATATTTTTCATTTATTTGAGTTGAATTAAAGGGAGGTTTTATGATGTGTTGATATAATTTGGCACTATTGTATTTAGTTTTACTCTATAAAAAATATATTCCTATAGAAATTGTTTTTATTAAATTTTATAGATTTTAAAATGGATTTTGATATGTAAATTAATCAAAAAGTACTATGTATTTGAAATTTTTATATTTTTTTGAATTTAATGATTTATGGAAAATATTTTGAACTTCATGATAATAAATGACGGTAAAGGGTTTTTGTCTTATGATCAAATGAAAAAAATTTATTTTCATGGTATTTTAATAAATTTAATGTATTATCAATGAATTTATTATTTTATAAAATGAACCTGATGTTTTTTTTGTAATATTTTTATAGCGATTAAGGGAAGTTTGTTTTTATTATATTTATAAATTTGGTACCAATAATCTACTTAATTTGATATAATTTTTTGGGTTTATATTTATTATATGTTATCATAATCATGGATTTTGTTTCTAAAATGATCCATATTTTATGTTATGAAATGTATGCATCCTAGAAATGTTTTAAATAAATCCCTCTTAGAGATGATTTTTTTTATTACTTACTCTACCCAGATTCCAAATAGAGTGGTGGTGTAAGATCCTTATAGTTTTTTGGACCACATATTATAATTTAAAATTTTCAAATTCTTAATCTAATATCATTATCTCCTAGGGTGTTTTTACTATTTTATGCTCTTTGGGAATCACAAATACCTATTTTAATTATCCATGAGGGTAATCATGGTATAAGTTCTCTATTATTGAAGTATCCATCCTATGGTAGTGTAATATATTCTCTTTCACCATATTAAGGAGAAACAATCCATGTTGTGGATACATTGAGAATATATCATACATTTCTGGATATAATTACCATGATTAGGCATCCCCTATTTCTTTTTTATCTCTTTAATGCCAATAGTACATATATTGATAACATGAGTCACAAAAAGTGGCCTATGATGATTTTGATTTCATTGATGGAAATATACATCATATCTCTTGGAAAATATTGAGTATCTTGTTCTTGACCAGTTCATTCAACCATTTCTCAGATCTCAATGATGAATTGAATGAACTATTCCCATGATATTCCCTTAAAGGGATCTACCATAGATATATCTGGTATCTATGATCTTAAATTAGGTTGTGATTTTATTTTTTATTTTCAGAATTCAAAATTATATCTTGAATTTGGGAAATTACATATCTTATGGTAATTTTTTCCATTGGAAAACCTGGATTATTTCTTTTCCATTTTTTATTGATGACTGACCCTGTTAAACAAGAGTCCCATTATTTAAAATTGAAAAAAATTGAATTTTTGGGAGAATAAAGTGGAATTTTGGAGATGATTGTCCCTCTCTAATATAAATTTTATGTATATGTAATTTTCCTATAATATATTCCCTTGAATTTGAGGTGTTCTATATTGTTTTTGGACTTTTGTGTACTTTTTCAGGCCACATAGTTTCTGTGTGGATTTTAAACCATATGAGTAATGTGTTTAGAGATGGAGTGGATTAATTATAGTAAAATATACTTATATTACACATGTTTTGTTAAAACATGTGGGTATACTATGAAACTAACTTTAAATAGGGTATTTTGGTATTTTGTTTCATTTTTATTAATTATTTACCAAATTTATTTTATTAATTAGAATGGAAATCTCAATGAGGATTCTTAGCTGACTCATAATCTATCCTCTTAATTTGAGGGTGTATTTATTCATGTATTTTCATGGTAAATCCCCTATTTTATTTGTCTTCTTCTTTTCTCTTCTCAATCCATCAATTTGTTCTTCTTCTTATCGTTGTTCTTCCTTACCTAAACAATCCTAGTGGAAGAACCTCATGTATAGGGTTTGTCTAAACAAGAGGATTTTCATGTACACAGAATCTAGTGCATATCCTGAGACCTAATATATAATTCTTTTTCAATGTTTACATGGGGTTTTCTGGGTTATGGTAGGTATTTTATGAAATTTTAATTTATTTGGCATACCATAGGCAATGGAGTTTCCTATGCTCACATTTTAATTAATATATACTTATAAATACTCGTGCTTATGAAGTTAAATTTGTTTTATCATATAGAAAATCTTCAATGTGGACATTAAATGTAATTTTAATGGTACCTACGTTATATTCACTTATAATGAACAAGAGTGAAAACTTTGTGTTTGTAAAAATTCCCAATAGACTATTTTATGAATAATTAGCAATTAATGTGAGGTTTTATACTTTTAAATGATCTAAAAATAATTACTTATGTGATTTTATGGATTTAATTAATTTTTAGATGGGTTAGTGGGTTGTTTTTATGGAAGGGTATTTGTTATTAAGAGTATTTAATTTCATTAACATGTTCTTGTGATTACATGTGTTTTTAATTATGTTCACTTTTTTTGTATATATTTTAATTTATTTTTAATTATTATTAATCTATTTTTTCAATGTTAATTCAATGCTCATAGTCATATTTTAGTTAACTATGAATTAAAATAAAACCCTTATTTCAAAGTGTTTTTCAAATACATTTTCCAATTTTTTCACAACCACATTAACAGTGAAGGCCCACATTAAACATTTTAATGATGCTTTTTATAAGACATGATACACCATTATTTGTGTCCATATTTCCGTATGATCTATATTAATTTTTTTATATTGTTAGATCAAATTGATTATAGTTTAATACTTATGTGAATAACATGGGATGCCTATTAAAGGGTTTAGGTAGGTGAGATGATAGATTGATATTGTGAGAAATTGTTTTGTACTATATTATAGATATGTGGTTGAAATATATTAAAATACTTCCTCGCCTGCCTTTTGTAGTTTTATGGGAACCCCATAAAAATATCAATGTAACCCAGGACACGTAGGACTAATAATTTGATATGATCTCCCTAAACATAAATTACAACACCAATAATAACAGAATAATTGATTGTCCATGACTTCACCACTATTAATTTTTTATATCTCTCCATCGAAACCAACACATGTTTTGGAATGATTTGTGTTAAATATAATAAATCACACAAATATTAGTGTCCATTGACTTTAGCTACCTTCGAGAATCTCCTTCCATGCTTGTTTTGAAATATTTGTTTATATGGATTTGTTTTCATGTTTATATTATTATAATGCATGATACATATTGCTTGAATTTTATTTAAATTTCATAAATCATGGATTATATTCTTATTTAATTATTTTTTTAATTATTATCTTATTATTAATATATGTTACCCATTTACCAATGTTAATATTTTTTTCTCTTACCTTATAAATATGATATTCATTATTTACATCCATGTTCATATAGTAGTCTATATTTGAGTTGCGTGTTTTTATATTTTCATATTTATGTTATTCCATACACATGCCTAATTAATATTTTATGTTATCATTTATTTATTTTATTGGTTTAAACCCAAATTATCAAATGAATTTGGAAAATAAAAGTGTAGATCCCTAATTGTATACTTTATTATTATTATCCCTGTAAATAATGGTATTTATTTAATTATTTATTGAAATTTTTTATAATATTTTTCTATAAACTAATAATCATTCATCCAATTTTTGAGTATAGTTTAAAAAAGGATGATGAGGTGTATAGATTTTTTTTCATTTTATAAATGTTAAAAAGATTATTTTCAAGAATTTTATTTCAAAATATAATTTATATAATGAATTATAAAAGTTATTTCATAGATTTTTTGGTGAAATCCTATTGAGAACATGTATCTCACATCATATATACACATCTGGATGTGTATATTGTTCATTTATTGTTTTCAGATATATAGGTTGTGTTCTAGTGTGCATATCATTAACTAATTCACATATTATTGGATGTATTGGGATATGAAGGTTATTATGGTTCATTAGGCGATGATTATATGATATATTGGGTTTAGTTATTCATCCTATTTTGTTAATGTATAAAAAACATTTGAATTTTTCTTTACTTTTAGTATATTTTATTCTATTACTAATTACGTATCTTATTTGAGGTTTTTTATCAGATATGGGGATTGTCATTATAATTTTTATAAATTTTATAGATTCTTTTTATACCTGAACTACTTATTTTACTATGCATTATAGTGATACATATGGAATTATCATATCAATTTATTGGGAGGATTACACTTCTTTATTATTGATATATAGTGGGTGATATCATTACCACTAGATATAATTTGATTACCTCATACTATTCTCCAACAGAAGGCAATTATGAATTAACATTGGCCGTTGTGACGAGACAACCCGAGTGACCTTTTAGGTTGAGAACGGTTTATTGATAAAACCCTTTATTAACTTAAAATAAAATTTTCTTATATTAGTATGTAAATTCCTATTTTATGATTTTATAAAAACCATACTTTTATAAAAACATAAATGAAATGGCCAAAAAATTAATAATGGATCTTTGTGAATAAAAAATAAAAAATAATCATACCAATAATAAACATCACGTCACCTTTGAGATCTGTTGATAATCAAGGAAAACAGAATAATAGAATCTTTTTAATTTGCATGAATAATGTGATCCAATGTCTTAACACTTGTTTTTTCCATTATTTTTCTGAGCAAGAGGAAAAATTCCCTGTGTAGAGAAAATTCCAAAAATGGGGCCACTTGAAAGAGTCTCATCATGCCTAGTTGATTTCAAAAACATATATTTTCCTCCTTGTAACACAATTATTACAATTACATATGAATGTATTGGATCTAAATTTTTTAAAAATCATTAAAACATATACGAGATACCATCAAGGCCTATAAACTCACATTTCACCGCCAGGAACCTTACAAAGAAGCAGCTCCTTAGAAACATATTAACTATATAAAAACAATTGTTATCAATACCCATGAATCTACATCATAAGATGAACCATATTTTCATAATAAACACAAAAGGGGAAAATTGTTAAGGGAATATGACTAATTAAAAAAAAATTGTTTGAAAAAATTACGAATACAAGATTACGACAAGAATACATGGTAAAGGGCTTAAAATATTCCTTTCATAACATAATAAAAAAAATTGATAACAATATAAAAAAGGAAAAATAACATATTTTTAATTAAAGAATAATTCAAATACCACGGAACCAAATATAAAATTTACTACAGAACCCTTTATCAAACATATGTTATTAATACATTTTAAATTATAATATATCAACCACTTGAAACCACATTAATTTTTTAAATGAAAATTCATTACTATCGTTTTAAAAAACACCAAATATGAATAGTATATGATATAACTAGAATCATAAGAACTTTTATTCTACTTATATCTTCCTTTATATAAAAGATACATAATAGTTACAATCAAAATCCATAAAATCAATATAAAAATCCAAATTACATTATATCATTTGGAAATAAGGTTTTAAGAATATGTAATCACTCATAGATCCATAAATAAAAAATACATTGATGCAGCAAGAAAAAAATGATGAATCCATTTTGAAAAAGTATTTTTTCTACTACAAAAGATGATGAAAAATCATTATTTGATGATTTTTAAACTTAATAATGAAGTTACCAAAATTAGGAATTAATAAATTTTAAATCATATACTAATATGGACATTGGTTAGAAGAATAATATAATATAAAATAATATCATAATGGAAGAAGTGAATAAAAGTCACTTAATTTGAGTTTTCATCCACATTTTATAGTGATATAATAATAAAATAAAATATATATATGTGATTGGAGGAGTTAAAATCATGGAATAGGATTAGAAACATCACCAAAAATATGGGGAAGAATTGGGGTCATACCCTCCAAAAATCATATTTCTAAAAAAATAAAATATCATTGTATTTAAATATGTATAAGAATTGTACATGGAATGAGATCCCATAAAGTTTTACACACAACATACTACCCCTATAACCCAATTAAAATTAACCTAGAGAATTATTACTATTTTTTCATGTTACCTGTACATCCTTCACACTAATTCATCCCACCCACACAACTAAACAACACTCCAAAACATTCCCAAATCCTCAAATTTCACCTAAAAACACTCCCACATATAGAACCACATTTACATAATAATTATAAAACATACCAACACAAAAACTCTAGGACTAGGATGTTATAGTTATCCCAACCATAAAAACATTTAATCCAGTAATATTTCCTCAAAATTCCCAGCAGAGAAAAAAATTATACAATAAAAGAAAATTTAAAATAATTGGAACATAACATAAAGTATAATAATAATATTTATTTAACCCTCATATACATATGAGTTTCTATCAACTATTTAGTCATTTCATTACTTGAATAAAATATCCTTAGAATTATTATTTAAACAAATGTAAACTCAATGAAAAAATATCATTGTAAAATTATTCGTTCAAAATAACCAAAATTGTTTATGAAAAATAAACAATATGAAGAAAAATTATATTTGGAATATAAACAAATGTACATATAGATTTTAAAAAAATTATATGGATTAAATCATTTTCATTTAAAAAACCCAAAAAAAATTTCAACTAAAATAATTTGTTCATTTTAAAATCATATTTTTCATAATCCAAAAAAGACTACCTAAAACAAAAAACAATAATTGGAAACATTATAATAAAAACATAAACAAAATGAAAAATTCATAACCAAAAATAAAAATCTCAACAAAAACCAAATTATTGAAACTGTAAAAACATGAATCTAATATGATAGTGATATTAAAAAGAACTAATGCTACAAAAATCCAAATTAAACTCACTTAAAAATCCCTCATTAAAACATTAAAACCCAAACTAAACATGAAAATATCACAATATCATATAAAAACTCTAACACCAACTAAAAAAGGATGGGAACCATAATTTATAATTAAAACCAACTTTTGAAATTGATGTAGGAAACTTTTATTAAAAACATTGTTATTTAAAGTATGTAATTAAAATTACCACTACATACACACAAACAATTTCCAAAAAATTACCATGAAGGTTTTTTTTGTCTTTTGAAAATTTAAATCCTTTTTTAAAATATCTACACTAATAAAATGGGTTTCAAATACCTTTAATCATTAAAGAACCATTTTATTATAAAGGTAAAAAAATATGTTCACAATACATCATAGTTTTTTATGACTAACCCTACTAGAAAATATATCTGATAAATAAAAAATTGGAATGTTAAGTTGAACATGATCACATATATATTTCAATTCATTTTAGGAGATTATAAAAATAAAAATAATTAATAAAAATAAAAATAATTAATATATTCAATTATATATATCCTTTAATTAGTAATGAAATACACTAGTTTATAAAAAGTACCTTATAATTTATCTTATTCGACCAAGATTTTGATTAATTAAGAGGAATTTTAGACCTTTAATTTAGTGAACTATTCAATTTGAGAATCAATGTGTGGAATGAAATTTTTATTGTTTTAGAACCATTAACGAATGAATTTAGATGAGGAATAGGGGTCTATAAGTATATCAGGAGCTCAATGAAGCATTAAATAAGGGCCATGGTGGCGAAAAAACTGAAATAGACTAATGGATAGACAGTCGTGCCTAGAAGTGGTAGGTTCCACTACCCGTATACACCAATTATTTAGTAGCCTCTGCAATCTCTAATGTGGTATTTTATGCGGTAATGTTTAAAATCTCCCCCTAGTTTTTTGAGGGTGGGGGGGGGGGCTTTTACTCTCTCATTTATGCATGATGGGTAGCTGAACCTCCCCACTTCAACGTTTAATACCCCATGACCAAGGGTATTTTTTGGAATTTATTTAGAAACTTAAATGTTTTTTCTACCCTCTTATAACACCACTTTATCCCCTTACCACTTTTCTAATTTATTCCATCTTTGGTTATGGGTTTATTTGGTTATTCTATAGGATCATGGTGGAATTTCCTGATATAATTAGGGATTTTGTCAAGCCTATATAGAAGATGTATCATGAATGTCACTGCATATTGTGGATCAAAAATTCATTAAGGTATAATTACATATTTAATTTTTATATTTTTACAATATTTTTGTATTTATTTAACAATATAAATAGTTTTTTTGTTTGAAATTTTCACAAAAGTTCTATTGGGGATCCAACGCAGACCTCCATGGGGAGGATGAATATTATTAAGAACTGGTGCGGGCATCTTGTTGGTGTTTCTACATTTATGCCTTTTATATATTTTTTTAAATTGATAATAACTAATTATAATTAATTAGTTAGGTTATCATGGTGTGAGTTTAGGATACATGAGTGTGAGCGAGTACCGATTGGATATTTATAGGGTTTAATGGGCCTCAACCGTAGCTGCAGGTATATTGACTAAATTTAAAATCATTGAACAATTAAGGCAGTCTATAAATTTTTCCCATAGTCCTTCCTTATATTTCCATGTTCATGTGGATGATCAATATAGTTTCCTATTTTATGACCATAAAATTAATTAAATTATTTATATTGACATTGGTCTTGAGTTAAATTCCCATAGACATGTATAATCCTTATAAAGGGTGATTCTAAGGGAATTACCTATCCTATAATTTAACCCTTGAATTTTACATAATGTATGTTGATCTACTATTATAATTTTACATCAATATTTTTTTCTTGAAATCATGATACAATATAAAAATTATAATAAAAATTATTATAAAATAAAAAGAAAAAACACTTATTCATTGTGAGTTAGTAAAATGATAAATTGATATGTGGATTTGAAAAATGGTATTTTGAAACTTTTATTTTAAAAATAGAACTCAAAATGGTATTTGAAACAGTACATTTGAAATTGGAATTAAAAATGGGAATTAAAGTTCTATTTTAAAAGGAGATTATAAAATGATTTTGATAGAAAGTGTATTAAAGTTGATTTTATCTAAAGTTTTGAATATAGGTTTTGGGCATGGTTTTGATAAGTTATAAAATAAAATATTGTGAATTGTTATTTTTTCAATTATACTCATCTAGGAAAACACCCATAGAGGAGGACTATTTTACTATTAGTATTACGGCCCTAGATGATTAAAATCCCATAGGGGTGGCTTGTGCTAATATTTCGATTATGCCCATAGATGATAAAACACCCATAGGTGAGGTCAATGTTATTATATTTTTTATTCACCCAGCTGAGAAAACTCATGTAGGGGAGGTCTATGTTTCTTTATGTCTTATTTCATAGCTTTTAAATATATCATAGTTGACGTTCAGGAAAATAGATATATATTTTGAGAAAATCATGGGTGTTATATGGCTGGATTCATACTTACATTGTTATTAGAGACCCCAAAATAGTATAAAATAATTTATGGTCAATAGGGGTTATTGATCTAAGGATAAACAATGTTATATCCCTCCCCACGTGTCACTGTGAACCCAGGGCATTGGTGGTTGTTTTGGTTTTCTGAAAATTGATTTAAAACTATTAAAGTGTTTATTTAAAACACTTTTACAAGAAATTTTATTTTGAACTGGTTATTTTAAAGACCCCATTGCTGGTAGCCTACAGATTTTTACTCCCACCCTTCTAGGTCTACCATAACACTTGGGTACTAGAGGTGACACCATTATTTATTACAAGTATATGTTAAGGGAAATGAACTAAGTTGTTGATTTGGATTACTGGGTTGGAGTTTGGATGTAGAGATCATGGCCTTCTTGGCACCAGTGGGATTGAGCTATTAGACTCAGTTATATTTTTTTATTATATTACTACTTGTGTATGATCTTCTCACAGGGGACCCAATATGGTGTACATGATAAACTTTTTTATTATCACATGTGATTTTTTATTAATTTTAACCACACCATCCTTCGTTGCTATGTTTATTTGGCTGTTTATTTGATTCCACTTATTTACTTATATATTAAATACTTTGATAATAGGAGTATTTACTACCCCTGTTAACTCCTTATACCCACAATACTAGTCATAAACACATATAATTTAAAGAGGAACACTTATGGTACAATATAAATTATCGATCCAGGAACTGATTAATAGAACATGGAGGTAATACATTACAATGTAGTATCATATATAAGTTTTATTTTACCCTAGTACTTAAGCATAATATAATGGAGAATATGTATATTTCATGGCTTAGTAATGTGGTCATTCCTGGGATTTGTAGACCCATTTATGATGGAATTCCATTTTTAAAAGGATGATAATTTTTTATCTTTCTTTTTTTCTTTATAGTTGATTGATTTGCACCTTGAGTAGAGCACATAGCTATGATGTTATGGATTAGTGTGGTTTTACTCTTGGTCGGTATGGCAATATGATTTTTAAATTCATGAATCATGCTAGGCACAATGAATTTATATTCCATTCAAATGTTTCCTATGATTGATAGTTGTCAATAATGAACATATTGCTGATATAATGGGTTCCCTTCTTACTTTATTATTAATACGACACTGAATCAATATTGATGATATGTTTTTCAAAATTATTTTTTTGTGGATTTTTTACATTACTCATCATGAATTAGTGGATAGAATTATGGACATGTTTCCCAGAATGAAAATTTAACATCTTTTTTTGTGTGAATAAAGGAGAAGAGCGTTCTTGACCCCAAATGAAACCATTGGATTGATCTTGAATGCACTATTCATGTTGGTTCAGACCATGGTTCCCTCAATGCTGATCTTCTCTCTCTTATCATGCTCTCTATGTATCTCTATCATGATGTATTTATTTTCTATACAATTGTGGGATAATGAGGAAAAATATTTTCATAGACTATTTTTGTACATTGAATACATGTTCACTCATTTTCTTGCTCAATTTTTATTTTTTTTGTCTGGTAATTTTGGACTTCTCAATTTTTTCTTTAAATAAATTTCTAGTTCAAGAAAATTTCTCCTCATTCACTCTATTTGTTTCAACAGTTTTTAATAAATTATGAGGGTGTGGGTTGGGTAACGAACTCATTCTCAATCATTCTAGGTAAAACTATTTGTATTGTGTTTTAAACATATAAATTTATTTTGAAACTCTACTTATACATTGATTTTAGAGAGACCCCCTAATTTTTTTGAAATATATAAAAGAGTAATTAAATTTTTGGTTTCTTAAATAATCTTTTAGTAGGAAAATTATAAGGTTTTTTACCTTAGAACTTGTGATTGAAATATTATTTAGTCGAACATGGTAAAGGGAGTCCTAATAAATCTTTTTAATTTTAAAATGATGAATGATGAAAAAGATTAAAAAATGTCAACCCAAGGGAATAATGGCATATGACCTGACCTTATGTATGGGTCTTTCTGGTTTTTGAGAGAACCATAGTTTTTATATCCGTAATGTATGTGACATAAGGGTAGTAGGTCTTATGCCTATTGTCAATTTTATATGTGTGATGATTAAATATATCATACTTGTACATGACCTAACATTAATGTTATAAATGTGGGATAAAGGGAGAGAATAGGTTGTGAGGAATTGATGGGATTGGGTGTACTAGATACTATAAGACTACCGATTGTTCCTTTAGTTGGGATGTGATATTTATGTGGTGAGGTATCACATTTTATCATAGATTCTTATGACCTTTTTTGGGATTATTCCTAACTTGAGTGTGGTTCAGGTACTTGAGTTTAAGAATTTATATATGTGTTAAAACCTATAGTATGTTATTTTGCATAAGATGTTGATGATGATGGGTTTATAGTAATAGGTGTGTGATACTATGAGTAAGTGGATGGATTTAGTGAATTATATATTATTTGTTCTAGAAATGGGGCATCGAGTTTTCCATGAGAAATGGATAATGAGAGAGCATATGGATCATTAGAATGTGGTTGGGGATACTGTTGATTCAGAAGGTTGGTGATCAAGGGTATCCACAAGAGGAATGAACATAATATCAAGGATGTTTTAGACACTTGTGCTGTGAAAGGATTATTTAGTGTGTGGAATCGATGTGTTTTTTTTGAATACATGGTTATTACATGGATATTTTGTAAGGATGAACCTATGTGATTGTGTTTTCATAATAAGACAATTTCAAAATAGAATGATCATTCAGATGCCTGACCATACTAATCTCTTACATGATATTCAGTGAGAGTTTCCATGTTGATCCTATGTAGATGTTTCTAAGGCTGATGGAGCATGGGTATATGCTACTAAACATTGAAATAATCCCAAGATTATGGTTTATCCTATGGTTAGAGTTGAATCATGAGGATTTTCAGGATTATTGAACAAAATCATCCTAGATTACTTGAGTTCTATGGGACTAACATGCTAGGTGGCATGTTCCGATTCTTAATTCAAAGAATGAGTCAATAGTAGGAAACACATGACTCAAAGAACATTGAGTTTTATTGGTTAATGGTCATATAGAGGTGTATAATCTATTTTTATAATACTAAGCTGGAAAGAACATGCTAGAGATGTGTAGTTTAGTTTTGGGGATCTGATTGTGTGGATCAGGTGTAACAAACTATTGCTTCTTGGTAATATTGATGTGACACATACTAGTTATGCATGGGACTTGTTAGTCCTGGTATATAAAAAATAGACCACTTTTGGGCTAGATGAAAATCTTTTGGGTGTTGAAGTATCCCAAGAATTGTGGTGGTAATGATGCCATAATTGATGTTATTCCATTATGGATTTGTAGAAATCAATTGTGATATAGATGGTCTTAGTGGATGAATCCCTTTCAATGTGAGATGATTCTAATGATTATGGTACTTATTGGATGTGTGTCTTGAGTTTTAACGACTATAGAGAATGTCCCTTTTAAAAATTTAATGCCATCATGAGTTGATCAAAATCAGGGTGTTGTGGTTTAGTTGACTCGGGTTTAACCAAGAAGGGACGTCAGGTGTCAATATAAAGTGTTATTAATGGCTCAATAGAAGTGACCTAAGATTGGCGATGTGACCCATTGAGGCTACAATTATGGAGTTTCATAAGGGAATCCACATAGTTGGGAGTGAATCATTGAATTTCTGTATGGCATGATACTCACTATTAGTTGATCTTAGTGGTTTCCATGGGTGTTGTTCTGAATGGATTGTAATAATTAATAATTTATTTTTTAAATTCCACTAATTTTAGAGAGATATATCCACATACACTCATTGATTATGAGAATAAATAGAGCATGGGACATGGTGGTAAGGAGTGTTCTACATATAAGTGATGATAATGAAACTCCAATGGTAGGGAGTGAATTCTTAGACATGGTTATACGAACCTTAAGTTGGAAGGGTCATGGGCTTGGGGATTGACTATGGAGTATTCATGATAAAAGACATATTCTAGTGTTCAATGAACTAGATTTTGGTGTGTATTACTCAGGGAAAAAATTGTAAATTTGATGTAGTGGTGAATTGATACAAATCATTGGCATCAAACTCGAGGTGGAATTTAAAATTAATCGAGGTTTCATGGATCGGCAGTGCATTGGTTTGTGGAAAGGCATGATGATAGTATTCTGTTGTTTCGTATATGGCCAATGAATCTCCCTAGGAGTTAGGTATAGACTCCTTCAATTAGGTTTAGGTGATCACATGATTACTCTAGTCATGAAGGTATTTTGATTGATTAAATGGTAGTGCATTGGAATTTAGAACTGAGCCTTATTGATATGAGTCAATTGAGGATGATTGAAATGACTTTTCATGTTAAATTAGATATTTTATGTTTGAAACCATATACAATGTGTCATCTTAGGTGTGTTTTTTTTTTCAAAAATCAAACTCACATTTTCTTAGAAAATCCAATATATTTTTAGTGTATCTATAAATTATGGTTAACAAAACAAATTAGTTTGGTTTTGGAAATTATAATAGATATTGGTAAGATAACAGTTTTCATATGTGTGATTGGGCATATTAGGACATAAACCATATAAGATGAGTGTTTAGAATATGTTTTTCTCAGTATTGGTAGGAAACCCTAATGGTGGTAGTACCATTGAATTGGATTTGGATGTTATGTACTAAATATTATAGTGGGAAGATCCATAGGAATAGTGATCAATAATACTATTACACAATGGTTTCTTGGGATAGTCAAATACTATGTAGTTTCATCATAATAATTAAGCATTGATCACATACATTGGAATATGTTTTGGTACTTCGAGCACATTAAATTGCAAGGTGTTTGTTTGATATCCTTCAGTCATCCATGAATGGAAAATTGCCTTTAAAATTTGAATTGGTTAATGGAGTGGGTCAAGATAAGGGGTTATATAGTCACCAAGACATCTCAGGGTTAATACGTTATATAGTGGGGATTTAGTAATTCATCATGTACATATAAGATTTTGAGAAAATAAGAGGAATATTGGACCTTTAATTTAGGGAATGGGTTGTTTTGTGAATTGAGGATTAGAATAAAATTATGAGAGTTTGAAAACAACAAATGAGTGTCTCTGGATGAGGAATTATTCTTGGAAATTAGCATACAAGATTTATTGTGTATCAGGGATGGACATGGTTGGATTGTAGAAAAAAAAATTAGACTACCATCCAGTCTATGAGCACCACCAGCTAACTTGTGGGATTTTAAGGGGAAAAGATACAACATTGACCCCTTGGGTTCTTGAATGGGGATGACACTTTTCCTTTACAATTTTCATACACTATTGTTATATTTAACTCCCTATTTCCACCATATAGACACCTATACACACACAACCTGATCCCCCTTACCATATTTCTAATTTCATCCTTATATAGTTTGGATTTATTGGGAAATTCTACCAAATCATATTGGAATCACCCAATTCAATTGTATTTTTGTTCAACCTTGGTGGTGGAAATCCTATGGTGATGATTTCATATGGAAGCTCAATTCTTATTTAAGGTATTGTTCCATATTTAATTTTATTAGGTTATTTTATTAAATTTTGATTTATTTAACTATGGAAACGATGTTTTCTTGTAGGTATTTGGTCATAATTTGTGTTGAGGGGTCTAATACCAACCTCATGTGGTTCGATGGATATAATTATGGCTTGATGATATAACATTTTTGGTGTTTTACAATTAATTCATTTTTGGATTTAGTTTCTAAATTAATTATTACTAAATATATTTAATTTGTTTTGATTTCATGATTTGTGTTAGGAGCTAAGTGTGTGGGAAAAGATAGGTTGGGTATTGAAGGGGCTTGGTAGGCCATGTAATCTGATGATGTCATATATAATTAATTGAAAATAATCGATCAAGTTAGTTGATAGCTAATTTTTTCTAAATTCTAAGATTATATTTTTATCTGTATGCTAGAAGTATCTTTGGTTTTCTAAGATATGACTATAAAATTAAAAAATGTTTTAGACTAACCTTAAGTCTTTGTTGAAATCCTCTTGACATGTTTGAACCATAGTAAAGGTTATTTCAAGAGAATTCTATTACATAAAATTTTATCCTTAAATATACAATAAGGCATGGTGATCTATAATCATACTTTTACAAGAAGAGTTTGGTTTGAAAACTTAATATGTCATGATAATATCAGTATATATTTGTGTTAAATAAAATGAACAAATATATGTATTGATTATGGGTTGGTAAATTGATAACTTGTGATGTTTATTTTTCAAATTTTTCATTGAATATGCTATCTTGAAAATTGGACTAAGAATATTATTTTAATTGGTACATTGGAAATAGAAATTGGAAATGTGAATTGAAACTGGTTTTTGAATAGAGAATGTGAAATGGTTTTTATAACATGGGTATTAAATTAATTTTTTTTCTAAAGAGTTGATTATTGGTTCATGCCCTGGTTTTGATAAGTTTTAAAATAGATTTTTGTGAAATGTTAATTTGTTGGTTATTCCTTGTTGATAAGACTATTATAGGGGAGGAACTTGTTACTATTATGATAATTCCCATGGTTGAGAGAACTATCGTATGGGGGTCTAAGTTACTTTTGGGATTATTCCCTGATCTAAGAAAACTCCCATATGGTGTCACTAATACTATTGGGATTGTGCCATATGTTGAAAAGAATCATACATGGGATGTCCATGTCACATAATGTGTTACTTAATGGTTAATAAACACTCATAGGAGACGTAGGTGATACATAGTTTGTATAATAGGGAAACCCAGGTCTGTTATATGGTTAGAAAGGGCTATGAAACATGATCAGAGACACCTGAAAACTGGAAAAAGCCAGTATGGTCTATTTGGGTCATAGACATAAGGATTATTAATGTTATAATCAGCCCTATATTCCACCATGAACCTTAGAAATCAGTTTTAGTTATGGTATTCTTGAAATTGATTTAAAACTATTAATGTTTTTTTAAATTCATCATTTATAAAACTTGTTAATGAGCTTTTATTTTGGACTGGTTATTTTAGTGACACCATTAGTATTGGCCTACTAATTGGTACTCACACTTTTATTTGGCCGCAATAGTACTTGGGTACCCAAGAAGACAAAATTATTTATTAGAGGTACATGTTTAGGGAAAAATCCATTATTGATAATTATTTAGTTAGATCCCAAGTTGGATTTTGGATGGTCAGACCAAGAAATAATTAGGACCTGTGGAGTTGAGATGTTAAAAACAATTTTATATCCTTATTCTTGTGTTTCTTGTTTATGATCTGCCCATGTTGGATCTGGTATGGTATGCATGATATATTGATTTGTTATCATATGCGATGTTGTATTTATATCATTTCACATTCCTTGGTTGTGACATTTTATATGGCTCTATATCTAATTATTCATATTTACTTTTGTGTTATGTACTATAATAGTAGGGGTAAATCCTACATATTGTACCTCTTTATACCCACATTTCAAGTTGGTAGCATCAGTAATTTGGTATGCTTACATGAGGTACAATAAAAATCACCAGTATAGAATCCAATCAATGGGATAGGGTGGCGAGACATTACAAAATTGTCACCCATTTCCAATTTAGGATCCAATAAAATTATTTATTTATAATAATGTATACAAATTATTTAGTTATGGTTAAATTAATTTAATATATATTCTATTTTACTTCTTTATATTATAGAAAAATTATTACAGAAATAACTTTTATTCATAATCTACACAATACTCAACCAAATACATAACCAAATAATGTTTTTTAAATAAAAAATTCTATAAAAAATAACCATTTATTTAATTAAATATATCCATAAAAATAATTCACATATTAGGAAATAATTACATTAATTTAGAAATATTTTAAAAATTTAAACACTACCATCATACCAGTTCAAATCCAATTTTTTATTACATATTATAATTCTAATTAATTCCTTTGTGACATTATAAAATATTTATATCTAGTTGAAATTCATATTCCATACACAAAAATTTCAAAAAACCCATTCAAAATTAATAATCACACCCAAGATAATAAAAAATAATTCATTTGTGCAAAGAACATTTAAAAGTATAATTTCAGGCTTTCTAAATACTTATTTGGAAAAATTATTTTAATGATATTTTTATAATGAAAATAAGATTTACAGACCCACTACTCAAAAAACCCAATAAACCAATCACTACATGCATATAAAATAAATAGGTAAACATTCCATGAAATATTAAAGAATATATAAATCAAAGATAAATTTAAGATAATAATTTAAAATACTCTTTAAAATAGGATTCTTTTTATTAATTCCATGTTAAAAACTTCAAATTAATTCATAAAAATCTCATGAGAATTATATAAAACAATATTGTATCATTAGAAGAAAAATTCCCAAAAAAACACACATGTAACTTCTTAGATAGGCCAGTAAAATTTTGAGGCAGAGTCTATAGGATACTCTCCATAATCATGAATCCTTTAAAATACCATTTAAATTTAACCAAAAACTTAGTAAAATGTCCACAAAATACCTTAATAAATCAATCCTTACAACAAAAAATTGTTGAATATGTGTCTACTAATAATATACATCTTGAGTTATCATATTTTTATCTCTTATATAAAAATATTTGTTAAAAATATAGTACAAAACCATGATTTGATACCAATTATAAAAAAATACACTCATAATAATATTGTCAACATTAGAGAACCATATCCTCATGGTTTTGTTTTTCACAGTACTTCAGCACTACAACACCTAGAAAAATCCTTCTAATAGTTTATGTACCCCCAATAAAAAAAACTAATTCCCAAAATACCCATCTTAGTATGAAAATTTAATGAATTTCACTATTAAACTATGATAACAATAAAAACCAATGTCTTAAAATCCTGTACTATATTTATGTTTTTATTATCTTATACCAATATCAAAATACATATGGGATACACTTACACATATAGTGGGTGAGTATGTTGGGTGTGAACAATAATTCTCAATAGGTATCCTCCCCACGCGTCTTGTACAACCATGAAAAACAATTTTTTGCTATAATGTTTAACATAAAACTAAGAAAGTGTCATGTTGTAAGATTTTTTATAAAATCGAGCAACATAAGAAATTATAAAAAATTAATGATTTTTTATGGAAACAATTCATTTATTTTTTTAAAAATATTTTGATTCATAACTATAGATTATATAAAAATAAAACAATACTATTTAAACATTTCATTAGAAATATAAATGATTTTACTATTCAATAATATCATTAAGATTTATCAATGTTAGTCCTAATATAATGATCATCTCAAATTATTTAATGAAATAACAATTGATAAAAAATTGCTCCTTCAAATAGTAAACTATTCATGAATATCAAACTATGGAATAAAAAATTCCATTTACTTTCAGAACATACATTATTACCTTAAAACAACTCGTTCCTATGTTATAATATATATAATTATTTCATTATTTGATATAATTCAGACTTTTAAAAAATATAAAAATAATAATAACAATAATGAATATTATTCAAATAACCAAAAATAATAATTATTCCAATCATTAATGAATTCATTTAATTGGAATTCCTAATGTAATCCAACTATCTAGCACATAATTTTATACTTTTGGTTATACCTAGAGGTAAAATCCTTTAAAAAGAAAAAAGGCAGAACTTTGGTCCACGAGATACATTCTCATTATGTCTAGTGAATTATTCATATCTAGATTTTACATCTTACTTCCTAAGGGTTTCAATGAGTTTAGATATCAATTAAATAAATTAACATAACACATAACACATAACAGAAATTATACGATCTAATATATATCCTCTAATAATCTTTCAAATATGGTCACCTTTATACTAATATCAATAATATTGTAATAAGAATAATCCTTTATAACCAATCCATATCATAATATAAACCACATATTTCTAATGAATATAAATGGGGTAGGATGTTATGGATTTATGACCAATGAAAATTTATATAGAGTTTATAAAATGATAAACATGGATCAAACCCTAGAATACATATCATAGTGCTTGAAATACACTATTTATAACATAATTAATTCATTTTAGAACCATATAAAGAATAATGAATAAAAATGTTTTCCTTATAAAATAAGTGGACTTCAATGGAACTAAACACACCCTTAACCATGGAAAAATTCATATAAAAGGAGATAATCTCAAATCAATTATAAAAAATCAACCCATTGAAATCAATTTCAATTTTTTCATGAAAATTCATAGGTGAATATTTAATAAACTCCTTGTTTGTGTAGTACAAATATATAAAAAAGTATGAGCATTTAGATATGAGAAATATTGCATATGTCAAAATATAAAATTATATATATTTAAAAAATCAAAATAATATATATAGATAACTATAATAACATTTATTTATTTATTTTAAAGAGGAATTTATAACTTACAATCACTCACAGTTCCACAAATATTGAATGTACAGGTAACCACTTACCAAAATTATGGATCTATTATCACATTATATTAATTCACTAAAAAAGAATAAGAATCCTTATTTTAAGATTCAAAATACTAAGACTAAAGAAACCCAAATAAAAATCAATAAATTTGGATCCTTAATACTCCATGGTTATTGGGAAGAAGAAAAAGGGATGTGGAGAGAGGATCACAAAGAAATAAGAGAAAATGAGTAACAAACATAGAGTTGTATTCCACTATTCCTGGAGACTTTCTATATAAATCCAAGGATAGAATTTTTTAGGGGGGTTAATTCATGGGAGAAGGTAAAATATTTTTCCAAGAATATGGGGTAGATATGCGGGTTCATCCCCCTAAAATCAGATTTATGAAAAAAAATATTATCTTGGTTTTTAAATATTAATAGAAACCTTGAATAAGGTGGGATCCTATAAATATTATAAATTAATCCTACTCCCCTTGGAACCCATTTATAGTTACCCATGAAAATCTTTCACACCCGTGTATGTTACCCATGAAACCTACACTCCTAGGAAGTCCACCCATGGAGCTCAATAGAACTCCCAAACATTCTATAAACCCCCAAATTTAACCAAAAACTATCCCAATTATAAAAACACATACATATATAAATTATAAACCATTCCAATTGAAAAACACAGTCACTCATGTATTACAGTATCTTTATAGTTTATTGATTAATTTAAATAATGTGTAATTTGGGTAAATAATATAATATTTATTTATATTTTAAAATAGTAATTTTCATATTGAATATTTGAATACATTTTCTATTTGAAGATTATTTATACATGTTGAAAAATTATTAAAACATTACATACATTTTCTCTCATAATATATTTTATCTTAACCATTTATATTGGCTTAATTTGGTAATTCATTTTTATTGTGTAATAGTAAAACATATTTGAAAATAATTTTTTTATCTATTTATTCATTTATTGAGAAAGAATCTAAATTGATATCTCACTAAAAATTATTAGATTAATACATCTTGAATTAATTCGATGAAACAAGAATAAGTCCTAAATCCATTAAAAACCCATTATTGATAACCATTTTGATTATAAGACCAGTAAAATGATTATATGATTTCGAAGATATCATGTGATTCAGAGAAGTAAATTCGGTATTAACAGAAGATTTTTTTTTGTAAAGATCAAAAATAACATGTGATTCCACGAAGAGTGTAGGGGTATAAAATAGTGGATGAGAAAATTACCACTTTTTCATTTTATGATTGTAATTTATCAAAAATTATTGTAATTACCCACATTTTTATAATTATAAAATTCCTAAGGAAATTTAATCTATCGAGTGTAGTGGTGGGATAAATTTAAGAACTAGAATTTAGAACTGGATTATAGGACAAGTAACTCCTTTAAATGATGTTTTTAGACATTTTGTGAGGCTCAGAGGGGTCATAAGGGAATAGAGGATCCTCAGAAGAGGCTTTGTAGCGACATTAGCAAAAGCTACAGTAGAACCACTAGCTAATTTATGGGATCTGGGAAACATCAGTTTAATTAAGGAAATTATGTTTTTTTACATGTGATCATATTTGGATCCTGCCTTAGAGGTTTTCATCCTGTATCTAGATAATATAAGGGTGAAAGCCCCTATGGGATTCCCCTTTCCCTCCTATGGTCTACCTTTGATCCATGTGATTTCAAAGGATTCAAGTGAGTGATGTTGAAGTATTGTCTCCTATTTTCTTCCCCCTATTTGATTCCCTATCCCTTTATTTATTTTTCATTCATTTAGAATGGGTTTATATGGAATATTTCACCAAAACAAGGAGAAATATTTGGGCCTTTAGCTGATTTGATGTATAATTTGTAGAGGATATCCCAAGAGGTTGAAATCAAACTACCACTCACTATTTGTCACAAGGTACATTTTCTAATGAGTTTCAAAAGGTTTTATAAAGTATTTCGGTTAAAATTTCCTTAATTATTGTATTGAAATTCAGTTATTTTTATTTTCATTAGGTTTGGGGTGTGTTGGAAGTGGAATACACTAGATTGATCATGTGTTCTACATCAATGGATAACCTGATGATTTTTCACCAGTTATTTCAATTTTGGATTTTTATATTAATTAATTAATTAATGTGATGATGTTTATAGTTTATGTGGATGCTAGATGGATTGTTGAAGGTTGGAATAGACCTCATAATGATTTAATGGACTTTCAAGTGATTCTTGAGGCATTATTTCAGTTTTTTAATATTGTTTAATTAATATAAAATACCTATAATTAATTTTTGATGTTACTCGATGTGAGATAGGGCATCAATAGTGGAGGTATTACTTAGAAAAGAATAGAGAATAGTGGATGAGCTGCATGAATATTCATATAAACCTTGTTTAAGGTATGGGTATTCGACCTAACTATGTATCTTGTTTAATTGTTGACTTATATTTGTGTGCCAACAATAATATAACTATCCAAATGATACATTTGTTGTGTGTTTTAAGTAATGAAATTTTCCAAGGGTATCAAAAAATACTGTCGATCAAGATGGATTTTTCAAACCCCTAGAGTGTTGAGATAGGTCCAAGGGACCTAGTTGGATGTTGGCATCTGGGGAAAGGTCTAAAGGGACTAATACACTAATATTGAGTTATAATGTTTTGAGACAGGTTGTGATTATTATTTATATTTCTCTATGTGTTCTAACAAAAATTTTGATGTGACTACCTTGCGTGTATAGGGATAGGTCATGGTACATAATGAATGGACCTCCCATGAATCCTTAGGATGGGTAACTGAGATTGGTTGACCTCCATAGAACCATTGGGGATGGGTCTGGGTCAATGTTTAACATCCCATGAATCCTAGGGATGGGTCAGGGTATTTATTTGGTCTCTATGGTACCTACAGGTATATTCCAGTGTGATATTGTTCTATAAAAAACTTATAGTGATATGATTGTGTGAATTATTGACTTCCCCAAAGTCTCTAGGGATTGGTTGGGGTGACTTAGTGGACCTTCCAGATTGCATAGTGACAGGTCATGGTAATTGGTGAGGATATGACCTAAGTGAAAAGAATAGGCCATGGGATCTACAAATAATGTGATCCTGATAGAATTCCTATTTATCATGGTTATAATGGAATAATTTTAATGATTATGGTACAATATTTATTTCAACAAGGAATTAAATTAAGTGCTATATAGGTGGTGGTACAAGGTGGAACCCGACTTAGTGCCAAATAAAGTGTACATGGTAATTGTTTCATCATGTGTGTTATGTTTCTTGTGGGTGTGTTACATAGGAATAAATAAACTCAATATATGTATTTAATGTCTATACTTTTGATCACAAAAGAACATAGTTTTTTTAAGGTAATGGGGATACCTACTGGGTCATTAGACTAACCACCTATCTGTATACTCCTTATGGGTTATGATGTACATGGGCATACCATACTATTTTATCTCAAGACAAAAATATCATATAGAGTTGGACTGAAGGTAAATTTTAGCTAGTAGTGTAACATCCCAGGTAAATAAAGAATAAGAAATTTTCATATTTATTAATATTTGTGAATTAAATATTAATTTTATTTTAAAGGGGTTTCTATTTTGGATAGCGTACCCAATACACAACAACGAGTTTCTTTGAAATCTTACTTTGCACTCTAATAATATAATAATATTATTTTAAATGGTAGTTAACATGTAGCCATTGTATTGGTAGGAATGAATAGAAATAAATAAAATATGATTATATATGTTTTTAAATGTTTTTACATTTATCCAATAAAAGATAATGGAATAAAATATGAAAAGAATTCAATTTTAGGCATCGATACTCTAATATTAACTAAAAGGTCGATTTATAACCTTTTGATGGAGAACCCTATTTAAAAATAGTTTTGGTCACTCTTATACATTATATTGGACCAAATAAAATCCTTCTTTATAATTGGGACATCAAAATTTACTTTGTGTATGTTTTTTTTATTTTTCCGATAAAGTTCATTTTTTAGGAATAAATAAAAAATGTTGTATTTTAATTCAAAACCAAATTTTAATCTAATTTATTTATATAATTAGATTATCTTATGAATTTCTTTTAAATTGAAATTAGAATATATTTTTACCATTTAATCCAATGGTGTTCATTGGAATTAATTTCACTTTGAAATTGGACTTAAACAAATGTCAATCTTTTGATAGATATTGTTTCTTAAAAATACGCTATTAGTTTTGACAATGAGAATTAATTATTAAAATTCATTAATGAAAATTATATGTTTTTAATTTTTTAAAATAGACAAAAAAATTTAATTCGTAATTTCAAATATATCTTAGGGTGAATTATTAGTATTTTTCTGAAAAACTTCAATTTTTCATTAATAGTGAAACCACAAAGTGGTAGTTAAATAACTGAATTTTTTCTTTAAACAAAACTTTACCACATCTGTGAATTGAATTTCAAAAACCCAACCTACATGGTTGTAATTATTATGTAAAATGTGGTTCAATGGGATTAAAATAATTTTTTTTGTGAATAGTAACTTTTATGTTTTATTAATCGCGATTTAAAGGTAATTACTGTAATTTAAGGTAAAAATATTATTATAATAATATGTAATCACCTTGACACGTGTCCTAAACTTATTGTATGAGCCATGGCTGACCATGAAAATCCATGGGGTAAATTTATGGGACCCCATGGAGCCACTTGGGAAAGATAATGACATTAATACCTTTTATTTAAAGTAAAAATAAAAATGTCACAAACATGTATTGTTTTACTAAAACATTTTTTACATGGGGTTATATAATTGATATATTTGACTATAAATATTAATTTTAAATTTAAAAATATTTCCTACAACATGGTAATTTTTTATAATTTTTAGACATCAAATAAATAAAATTATTTATGACACAATGATGATGCATTATTTTGGTCATTAAAGAATGATTTAAATAAATAAGAATAAAATGTTTAAAATAATATCCAAAACTTATCCAATTCTTATTGGATGATTTTATTTCAATCACGGGCCACATTATCTTCTAATTTAATAATTTTTGGACCTTTAGAAACTGAATATAATTATATAATAAAATAATAGTTTCATGCCTTCCAAAATAGCCCCTCCTCTCCCTTATAAAAAGTCCCCACTTACTACCCATCTCACACACTTCTCAAGCCCTTTAGATCGTCCAAAATCTACTCAAATAAGCTCCCAATACCCCTGTCTTCATCCTAGAAGCGTTACCTTAGGTACAAAGCTCTTCAAGAAACCCTTTTGGTTCAAACCAAAGGGAGTTACCCAATTTAAAGGTAATGTCTTCTCTTATGTTCTTTTGTTTTATTTTGTTTCTCCAACCCACTAAACTATTTTTATTCATTTATTTTGTTACAAAACAAGTATCTTAAATATACTAGGATGTTTTTATGAGAATTATTCTAGCTACACTTACACAAACCTCTATCTAATGGTTAATGAACATACTGTTTCTGTGGATGGCGAATTACTGCCTCACGAAACGATGATTGTTCAATATTCTCTTAAACATTTTTAATGGTGTCCATTAAGATGTCACTGTATTTATATTTGATATATATTATTTTTATGTTTTCCTTATGCTTCTGTATTTTTCATTTATGGCATACCTTTATGGTTTCCATAATGGATAAACGCGATAATTTCAGTTTTTGGAAGTGCAGACTACTGCCCCCTGAAAGTGATTTGTATCATTAATTCCATATGTGGGATGTATAAAGGATGGAGTTAATAATATTATATATGATATTATACTTGAATTATAATTTAACTTTATATAATTGTGATTTAAATCCATTAAATATGAAATAGAAATGAAAGTAATGTTCATGCGTACGAACGACTTACCGTCTCCATGAACAATGAATTTCATTTCTTACCTCTAAATGATATGTATTATTATAAATACATATATATTCTGGATATATATTATATTTATGATATCCAAATCATGAATTTCATTCTGGATATAATTAACATTTGACCACTTGAACAACATGTAACTGTAAGAAGTCCATTTTTGACTTAAGTACCAAATATCGACGAAACGAACATTATTAACGTAAATGATTACAGAATGTTTATAACATGGAAATAAGTGATATAAAAGGATTAATAAACTTGAAAAATGTTATTAAGAAAGTAGAAATTTACTTTAGTTTATTCCGGAGATTAAAGAGCGATCAAGTCAAGTTGGACACGATGTAAGGGACTTCATCTCAATCTCCATTCATTGAGGTATATTTTGTTTAAACACAAGACATTATTTTATACGCTATATAAACACCTTTTAATTATAATTTCATTCAAAGGGAATCATTTTATATGAATATTTTTATTAAATGACAAAAAGGAATGCTTCTTTTAACGTACGCAGTGACAACGACCTTTCGGCCGCTCTGAGTATTACTTGATCTTTGGCTTCCTAAAAAAGCCGTAATGTTTTTAATAGGAAAAATAAATACCATATACTCTATTATGTATTTTGGTATTGAAAATGGATTTGATAATGGATTTTTTATATCAATATATTTAAGTGATATATGGTGATTGAAATGTGGAAATGTTGTCTTTCCTTTATAATTGTTGTATCTGTTATGATTTTATAATGGTACTTGGACATTTGACAAGTGGTTATGTGATAAACCAAATGATGGGTGGCGCCATGATAAACCAGGATGGATGGTTACATTAAAATCTCCAATGTATTGGGTATGGAAGTCGGTCGTATGGCTATTTCATTTAGTGATATGTGTGGAAGTTGACTGTATGGTTTTTCTATTTATGTATGTTTATGTCCCATGTTACCTTTATATGTAATGTGTTCTTTATATGGATTTATGGTAATATTTTGGTTTAAAAAATGGTAGGTAATGATCTTTTATTTATTAAAGAGTATTTACTACTTAATAAATGTAAAAGTATTACTTATGATAAAGTATTCATGGTTTACCTATTGTTTTGAAGAAAACTATCAGTTTTCCTTCTTTGTGTATACCTTACAGAGCTGTTTATTCTCACCCCAAGTTTTTGAAATGTTTTTCGTAGGACATAATGTGGAATAGGGTCAAGGATGGGGTCAAGGAAAAGTCATTCTTTCTTAAACATGGAACTAGACATGAATCTTTTTTGCAAGAGTTCATGTTTTGAAAAATAAAATTGGAAACTGTGTTGAAGTGTCTACATTGTAATCTTTTGAGATGTAATAGGTATGTCCTAATTCTCTAAAACCCTAAACCTGAAAAGATCCTCAATGTGAATTATTCATTTAATTCAAGATTATGTAATGTTTTAAGTCTGGGTCCTTATAGTTGGTATCAAAGGTTGGTTTAGACAACTTTAGGAGTTAGAAAATTGTTAAATTTATGTCCATAAATTAATTTATGGTATGATTGAAATGATATAGATTTTAAAGATTACCATGTTTCTTAGCATAAGATAATTATGTGTTCAGAATGGTTTTCTGTAGAGGAAACATGGTAGCTATGTTGGGATGACATCATGAGGAAGAAAACCTTCCAAATCAGCAACCCGAGATATTCATAATCAGAACTGAACAATTTGTTGAAGTGATGGAATATTTGACTTAGGCTATAAATAGTGGTGGTATCCATGTACGAGATCATCCAGATCAACTACAGAGGAACATGTTAGTGGTATAACATTTCATGAGGCAACATCCCCTATCATTCAAAGGATCATCTGACCCTGTGCTAGTAGAAGGGTGGATTAAATCACTGGAGAAGATTTTTGATGTCATGGGGTGTTCAGAACATCAAAATGTCAGTCTTGTTGTTTACCATATTGAAGGTGAAGCTGGTCAGTGGTGGTCGATGGTGAAAAATATCAGGGATAGTGATGAGATTGATGATCTTCACTGGGATGAATTCAAAGGTATGTTTCTTGAGAAATATTTTTCTAAAGGTGGTTCGTCTTAGGATGGAAAAACAATTCCTAGAATTGAGGCAGGAGGATGACTCAGTGGATACTTATGAGGAAACGTTTACACGACTGGAAAGGTATGCTCCAAATTTCATAAGAGATCTTGATTGTAAAATCAACCATTTTTACTAAGGGTTAAATCCAAAGTATCGAAGGGATTTAGCTTCTTGTGAGTTCAAAAGTTATGAAAAACATGTTCGATGTGAGGAGAAGGTGGAAATGGATTTTTTTGATGATCAGTTGTTCTTTGAAAAACAACATAACAAGAGGTCCAGTTGACAGGAAAAGGGAAAGAATTCATCAAAGAAGCCATGAGGTATGAAAACCAAATATCGATCCTGTGAGAAGTGTGGTAAAATGATTCCTGGAGAATGTTTACCCAATTCTGGAAACTGCTTTCGGTGTGGTAAGTCTTGTCATACTGCTCATAACTTTATGGAATATGATCAAGATGGAAATGAAAATCCATCATTAAGATGTTTTAAGTGTAATGAAATTGTTCATTATGAAAATTAGTGTCTAACGAAGAACTCAACTGAGGGAAAGCAGCCAGACTACAAGCAAAAAGGGGTGGTGAAATCCTTTGCAACTACTTCAGCAGATGTTGGGCTATCGAATGAAGTAGTATTAGGTACACTGTTTGTTTTTTCAGATTATTCCAATGTGTTGTTTTATTGAGGGTCTACACATTATTTCATTTCTGAGAATTTTTCTAGTAAATTGGGAATTCCATCTCAAGATATGAATCCTGAACTTATGGTAAAAACACCGAGAGGAAACGTTGAGAAAAAAGGAAATTATAAGAACCTTCATATCCTTCTGTGCGGAAAGAATCTACCTGAAAACCTTATTGTTTTTCCTCTATTAGAGTTTGATGTTATTTTGGGAATGGATTGGATTTCTTTTTATCATGCTAAGATTGACTGCAGAGATATAGAGGTTTCTTTTCAGAAATATTTTCAGTTTTTGTACAAGAATGAACCCTTTCTTTTGATAACATATCAGGATGCTGAGAAACTAGTAAAAGATGGAAATGAATGTTACATTGCTCATATTGTTAAAAACAATGTAACTGTTCAGATTAATGTTGTTCTAGTGGTAAATGAGTATCTTGATGTTTTTCCTGATGACTTGCCTAGTATTATACATGATCAAGAAGTTGTATTTACCATTGACTTAGTTCCTAATTCTAATCCAATTTTAAAACCCCCTTATCGAATGGCTCAAGTTGAACTTTTAGAGTTAACGAAGCAATTGCCGGAGTTATTAGATAAAGGTTTCATTAGACCTAGCACATCACCATGGGGTTCTCCTATCTTGTTTGTTAGAAATAAATATGGTTCAACGATACTTTTAATTGATTATATAGAATTGAATAACATCACTATTAAGAACTAGTATCCTTTTCCTCATATTGAAGATCTGTTTGATCAGCTCCAGGGAGCTCAGTATTTTTTGAAGATTTACTTGAGGTCGGGGTACCATCAGTTGAATGTAAAAGAAGCAGATGTTCCTAAGTCTGCGTTTTGTACTAGATAGAGACATTATGAATTTTTAATTATGCCTTTTGGGTTAACCAATGCACCTGCTATATTCATGGATCTAATAAATATAATTTTCCATGAGTTCTTGGATAAGTTTATGGTTGTGTTCATTGATGATATTTGGGTGTTTTCTAAAAGTAAAGTGGAGCATGAAATTAATTTAATGGTTGTCTTGAAATCCTTAAATGAAAAGAAAATGTATGGAAAATTCAGAAAGTGTGAGTTTTGGTTACAGAAATTTCTTTCGTTGGTCACATTGTTTCAAAAAATGGCATAACAGTTGATCCTACTAAAACAAAAGTTGTTGAATAATGGCCAAGACCCAAAAATATAACCGAGATCCATAGTGTTCTTGGTTTGGTAGTTTGTTACCGGAGGTTTATTGAAACTTATTTAGGGTAATCTAGTCTAATGACTAAGTTAACTCAAAAATGTGTTAAGTTCATCTGGACAAAAGAATGTGATGATTGTTTTCAAGAATTGAAAAGAACATTTGTGAATTCTCCAGTTTTGGAACTTCCATCTAGAAATTGTGAGTTTGTTATCTACCGTGATGCTTCGTTGAAGGGACTTGGTTGTGTCATTATGTATAATGATCAAGTAATTTCTTATGCTTCATGTCAATTGAAAACTCATGAGTTAAATTACCCTACACATGATTTTGAATTAGCTGCTGTTGTTTTTGAACTAAAAATTTGGAGGCATCATTTGTATGGAGTAAAGTGTGAAATATATACTGATCAAAAAAGTTTAAAGTATATATTCACTTGGAAATAATTGATCATGAGATAGAGGAGATGTCTGGAATTAATTAAGGATTACGATTTTACAATTCATTTCCATCCTAGAAAAGCAAATAAAGTGGCTGATGCTTTGAGTTTAAAAAGGAATTCTTCATTAACCATGCTACGTTTGGAATGAGATCCTTTGATTTTTGATTTGATGAACTTGGGAATAATAGTTTTTGGTGTAGGAAGTACTTCTATTTTTTTTTTCAGGTGTCAGTGAGGTCATCTCTATCAGACAGAATTAAGCAAGCGCAAAAGAAAGACAGTAAGTTGCAGAAAAAGTTAGATCTGGTTCAGAAGGGTAAGTTGCCTAAATTTAACATTGATAATGAATGTGTTTTGAGGTTTGGGAATAGATTATGTATACCATGTGATTCACAGTTGAAGAATGAGTTGTTATGTGAGTCTCATAGTTCCTCGTTTTCAGTTCATCCTGGCAGTTCTAAGATGTACAGAGATCTGCAGGAGTATTATTGGTGGGATGGAATGAAAAGAGATGTTGTTGATTTTACTGTGAAGTGTTTGACTTTTCAGTAGGTAAAAGCAGAGTGGCAGTTACTGAAAGGGATTCTTCAGTCATTACCGGTGCCAGAGTGGAAATGGAAAAATATATCCATGGACTTTTTTGTGGGATTACCAAAGACATCTCGAGGTAATAATGAAATCTGGATTATTATTCATTGATTGACTAAATCGGTTCATTTCCTTCCTATTCAAGATACATTCTCTCTAGGTCAACTCTCTCAGTTGTATGTTAAAGAGATAGTCAAGTTACATGGAGTTCCTCTCTCCATTGCATCTAATCGTGATCCCAGGTTTACTTCTATATTTTGGAAAGGCCTTCAGAAGTCGTTGGGTACTGAACTAAATATCAATACAACATTTCATATACAATCAGATGGGTAGTCATAACGAACAATTCGGACCATGGAGGATGTGATACGTTCTTGCACGATGGATTACCATATAATTTGGGGCCAACTTCTTTCTTTGGTTGAATTTTCTTTTAATAATAGTTTTCATTCCAATATACAGATGGATCCCTTTGAGGAATTATATGGTAAACGATGTCACACTCTAGATTTTGGGGATGTGGTAGGTGAAAGGAGGCTGATGGAAACAAAATTGGTAGAAGAGATGGCAAAAAATTTTAGTTGATTCAGAAGAACATGAGAACAGCATAGGGAATGCAAAAAAGTTACGCAGATAACTTGAAGAAGGATCTATCTTTTAAGGTAGGTGATCATGTTTTTCTCAATGTTTCTCCATGGAAAAGTGTGATGCGTTTTGGCAAGGAAGGAAAGTTGAGTCCGAGGTTCATTGGAACTTATGAAATCTTGGAGAAAGTTGGATCAGTTGCATAAAGAGTGGAATTACCTCCAAGTTTGTCCCAGGTACACAATGTTTTTCATGTTTCGATGTTGAGAAACTATATGCCCAGTCCATATCATGTTTTGAGCTCAGAGGTTGTTCAGTTGGAAGAGAATATCTATTATGTAGAAGAAATAGTACAGATTATTGAACGAAGAGAGAACGTGTTGCGAAATAAGGTAATTTATCAAGTGAAGGTTTTATGGAAAAACCATATGGTTGAAGAGGCAATGTGAGAATCTGAAAATGCTATGAGGGATAAATACCCCCACTTATTTTGATAACTGAATAAAATTGTGAGGACACAATTCCCAAAAGGGGGGAAGGATGTAACATCCCAGGTAAATAAATAATAATACATTTTCATATTTATTAATATTTTTGAATTAAATATTAATTTTACTTTAAAGGGGTTTCTATGTTCGATTGCGTTACCAATATACAACAACGAGTTTATTTTAAATCTTACATTTCACTCTAATAATATAATAATATTATTTTAAATGGTAGTTAACACGTAGCCATTGTATTGGCGGGAATGAATATAAATAACTAAAACACGATTATTTATTTATTTTAAATGTTTTTACATTTATCCAATAAAATCTAAAGGCTTAAAATAAGAAAAGAATTCAATTTTTTGCATAGATACTCTAATATTCACTAAAAGGTCGATTTATCGCCTTTTGATGGAGAACCCTCTTTAAAAATAGTTTGGTTCACTCTTATACATTCTATTGGGCCAAATAAAATCCTTCTTTTGAATCGGGACATCAAAATTTACTTTGTGTTTGTTTTTTTTATTTTTCTGATAAAGTTCATTTGTAATGAATAAATGAAAAATGTTGTATTTTAACTCAAATAAAAATTCTAATATAATTTATTTATATTATTAGATTATCTTTTTAATTTTTTTTAAAGTTCAATTAGAATATATTTTTACCATTTAATCCAATGGTGGTCATTGGAATTAATTTCACTTTGAAATTGGACTTAAACAGGTGTCAATCTTTTGATAAATATTGTTTCTTAAAAACACGCTATTTGTTTTAAGAACGGGAATTAATTATTAAAATTAATTAATGAAACTTATATGTTTTGAATTTTTTAAAATAATCATCATTTTTGAATTCGGAATATCAAATATAGGTTAAGGTGAATTTTTAGTATTTTTTAGAAAAACTTCAATTTTTGATGAATAGTGGAACCACTAAGTAGTAGTTAAAAAACTGAATTTTTTGTTTAAATGAAACTTTACCACATATGTGAATTTAATTTTAAAAATCCGATATACATGGTTATCATTAGAAAGTAAAATTTGGTTTAATGGGATTAAAATAATTTTTTGGTGAATATTAACTTTTAAGTTTTATTAATCGCGATTTAAAGGTAATTAGTGTAATTTAAGGTAAAAATAATGTTATAATAATATTAAATCACCTTGAAAAATATCCTACACTTATTTGATGATTCATGACCGACCAATAAAATCCATAGGTCAATTTATGGGGCCCCATGGTGCCACTTGGGTAAGATAATGACATTAATACCTTTTATTTAAAGTAAAAATAAAAATGCCACAAACATGTATTGTTTTACTAAAACTATTTTTACATGGGGTTATATAATTTATATATTTGACTATAAATACTAATTAGAAATATAAAAATATTTCCTACAACATGGTAATTGTTTTATAATTTTTAGACATCAAATAAATAAAATTATTTATGACACAATTATGATGCAGTGTTTACGTCATTAATAAATGATTTAAATAAATAAGAAGATAGTGTTTAAAATAATATCCAAAACTTGTCCAATTCTTATTGGATGATTTTATTTCGAAAAATGGCCACCTTATCTTTGAATTTAAGAATTTTTGGTACTTTAGAAACCAAAAACCATATATAATAAAATAATAGTTTCATGCTTTCCAAAATTGCCCCTCCTCTGCCATATAAAAAGACCCTACTTCCTACCCATTTCGCACACTTCTCAAGCCCTTTGGCTCGTCCAAACTCTACTCAAATAAGCTCCCAATATTCCTATCTTCATCCTAGAATCCTTACCTTAGGCAGAAATCACTTCGAGAAACCATATTCGTTCAAACCAACAGGAGTTACCCAATTTAAAGGTAATGTCTTCTCTTATGTTCTTTTGCTTTATTTTTCTTCTCAAACCCCCTAAACTATTTTTATTAATTTACTTTGTAACAACACCAGTATATTCAATATAATATGATGTTTTATGAGAATTATTCAAGATACACTTACACACACCTCCATCTAATGGTTAAAGAACATACTGTTTCTGTGGATAGTGAATTACTGCCTCACGAAATAATGATTGTTCAGTCTTCCTTAAACACCATTCATGGTGGCCATTAAGATGTCACTATAATTATATATGATATATATTATGTTTTTGTTTTCCTTATTCTTCTGTATTTTTCATTAATGGCATACCTTTATGGTTTCCATAATGGATAAACACGATAATTTCATTTTTTTGAAGTCCAGACTACCGCCCCCTCAAAGTGATTTGGATCATTAATTCCATATGTGGGACATATAAAGGATGGAGTTACTAATATTATATATTATATTATACTATAATTATAATATTCCTTTATATAAGTGTTATTTCATTCAATTAAATACGAAATAGAAATGAAAGTAGCGTTAATGCGTACGTACGGCTTACCGTATCCATGAACGATGCATTTCATTTATTACCTCTAAATGTTATGTACTATTATAAATACATGTATATTCATGATATATATGATATATATGATATCTAAATAATTAATATAAATCTAGATATAATGAACCTTTCACCATATGAACAACATGTAACTGTAAGAAGTCCATTTTTGACATAAGTACCAAATATCGATAAAACGAACATTATTAACTTAAATGATTACATAATGTTTATAACATGGAAATAAGTGATATAAAAGGAATAATAAACCTCAAAAGGGTTCTTAAGAAAGTATAAATTAACTTTATTTTATTATTCTGGAGATTAAAGAGTGATCTAGTCATGTCGGACATGAGGTAAGAGACTTCATATCAATCTCATTTCATTGATGCATATTTTATTTTAATACAAGTCTTTCTTTTATACGCTGTATAAACACCTTGTACTTTTCATTTCATTCAAATGGAATCGTTTTCTAAGAAGCGTTTTACTAAAAAAAAAGGAATGTTTCTTTTAACATACGCGGTGACAATGACCTTTCCGCCGCCGCGAGTATTACTTGATCTTTGGCATCCTTAACAAACTGTATTGTTTTTAAAAGGAAAAATAAATACCAAATACTCTATTATGTATTTTCATATTGCAAATGTTTTTGATAATTTATTTTTTATATCAATATATTTATGTGATATATTGTGATTGAAATGTGGAAATGTTTTCTTTCCTTTATATTTGTTTTATGTGTTATGATTTTATAATGGTACTTAGACATTTGATGGGTGGTTACGTGATAAACCAAATGACGGGTGGTGCCGTGATAAACCAGGATGAGTGGTTACGTTATAACCCCAAATGCATTGGGTATGGAAGTCGGTAATATGGCTATTCTATTTAGTGATATATGTGGTAGTCGACCGTACGGTTTTTCCATTTATGTATGTTTATGTCCTAAGTTACCTTTATATGTTATGTCATCTTTATAAGGGGTTTATGGTAATATTTTGGTTACAAAAGGGTAAGTAATGATCTTTTATTTATTGAAGAGTATTTACTACTTCATAAAGGTAAAAATTATTACTTATGATAAAGTATTCATGGTTTACCTATTGTTTTGAAGAAAACTAACAATTTACTTATTTGTGTATCCCTTACTGAGCTTTTTATGCTCACCCCAGGTTTTTGAAATGTTTTTCACAGGACATAATGTAGAATAGGGTTAAGGATGGGATCAAGGAAAAGTCATGCTATCTTGAACATGGAACTAGACATGACTCTTTTTTTTCAAGAGTTCATGTTTTGAAAAAAAAATCGAAACTGTGTAGAAGTGTCTACTTTGTAATCTTTTGAGATGTAATAGTTATGTCCAAATTCTATAAAACTCTAAACCTGAAAAGATACTCAATGTGAATTATTCATTTAATTCAATATTTAGTAATTTTTTAAGGCTGGGTACTTATAAGTAGTGGAGTGAATCAAAATAGTGGGATGGTCTGTGAGTTGGCCCAAAGTCCATTATACATATTTTTATTCGTCATTTTTAATGTCATGGACAATATTAAATTTATTTTAGATGATCTATTTTAATTTAATCTACTGCTGCTACAATGTTTTTAGTCCATGCATTATAAAGATTTCTTATTTTTATATTATGGATTACGAGGGCTCATGTGGTTCCGAGTTTCATGTATAGAGTTTAGTGGGATGTCCACAATATAGATTGGTCATCATAAATTTCTTATAGAGATAAGAATGATCCCAAAATATTTCTTTAGGTGGAATAGTCTCCCCACGACTATGTTAGGCCCCTACCACTAGTATGTTGCCACTAGTGTATAGGTTGGTGCACCTCAGTTCATGTGAAGCTCCCCTATTGGGTTCCATTTTTGTTTCCTAATCTAGGGTGTTATAATTATACTCCATTAATGTGAAAGGATTATATTAGTACAAAATACCCATTACTTTTAAAACATAAAAGAAATAAACACAAGGAACACATGATTTATAAGGAATGTCATCAATATGGGTGACTATATCCTTTTTAGGACTGGAATAAAAAATCACTAAAAATCAACAACATTATCAATTAATTAAAATAAGGGTATAAATTATCCTTTAAAACCATTATAAAACAATTCCACTCAATAAAAATGCATAATCCTAACAGAATTGAATAATAAAAATTTGATGAAATTGAGGAATATATTCATTAGTATATCACAACCACTGTGATTAGGTCTTATTATTCCTTTCGGCCTATTTTATCTAACATTAAATAGAAATTATTCATTAAATAAATTAATAGATATTCCTGGAGATTAAGCAAACAGAAATAATCACCTATTTTTTTTTCAAGGGCCTCTAATTAATTGTTCTTTTTAACATGAAATAATACTTTTTATTAATGGACATAAAAATCTAAATCCATAATTAATAAAATCTAAATTCCATAAAATCTATATATTTATATAAAGTATATATATTATAAAAAATTTCCATCATATAGTTTTAATTAGTTTTTCATTAATTAATAAAATTTACTTAAATATAAAAATAATATCTACCCCAAATTAATACAATAAATTCATGGTCAAATATTACATTCAAAACTCCCAATAATAAATTCCAAATATTTAGTGTTTAATATATTTAATATATCTTTTAAATATAAAAGAAACAACGACCAAAAAGATTTCAAATATTCTATAAAATCATTATAAATGTATAATTAACCACATGTGAAAAAATACATTTATATAAGTTATTTTAAAAAATATAGGAGGAATAATATATAAAATAAATATAATATGCACAAGAATAACTCAATGTAATATGAATTTATCAAATAAAGATACATGTGGTAGACTATTTCAGATCATTAGTACATGAATAAGGATAATCTCCCTAAGTATTAATTTTTGTGTGTGTCATAATTATTTAAATTTAATCATAAAAATAACCTCCATATGATCACTTATTATTTTTAAAATATTTCATGATTGGATTTCATTGAGTCCAACAAATACTATTTTTAGAAGAATTTATATGTGAAAAAACATATTTATGTTATCTAAACCTTCCATATTTTTAAAAAAATGAATAATACTATGTATTTTTCTATAATCTATATATGATAATGTTCCAATATTTGAATACTTATCTTTATCTTTTACTATGGGAAACAATTTTCTATTCCATGAAATCATATTCTCATGGATTAATTTTTTTTCATGGTAAATAATTATATTACTAGATCATAAATCATCAATAAAATCCACTAGACATATCTCAAATATTTAATAAACATCATAAAATTCCATTAAGTAACATTTTAAACATATACAGTCCAAATTATCATTAAAACATTAGTCATAATAAATTCTAATAATAATAAAAATTGAACATTTACTCTTTAATATCCCTTTTTTTTATTGATCCTCATTTGTATTTTTTTACCAGTTTTGATTTAAATTCCATAATTACGATATTAAATCAGATCTTCCCCCATAGTAAATTTCTCCCCCTAAACATGTATTTATTTATTATTCAACATGAAATGAAAAAATGTTTACCCTTAAATTATTAAATAATTTTTATAGATACTAATAAGTATAATTGTTTTATTTAAAATAAATAAATATAATTTTATCCATTATTAAAACAGTACAAAATAGTTTTTCTGTGGACAAAAATCGTACCTAAATGTTGAAAAAGTGAGGACAAAAATCTAGGTTCCATCTTTATATATTAAAATTCATAAATTGATAATAACATATAAAATATATTAGTTGATTTCTATATAATATAAAAAACTCCTTATGAGTTCTTTTATGACCACTTTATCTTTTTTGATGGGATAACTAATGTTTATATTAATTGATCATGAGTGTTGCAATAATTTTTGACAAACCAATTTCACTATTATTTTTAAAACCAATAATAAAAGGAAAAATTATATGAAATATAAATTCTTCCAATTAAGACTTTATAAAATTCATTTACGTTATTTCTTTTGTTTATATATTATATATTTATCAGGAATAATATTTAATTTTTTTCCAAAATGTTCACAAAAAACTCTTGGTTCTAAATAATAAATGTCCACTATAATTATACTTATCTTCACAAATATTTCATGTTAAATACACATCTATCATTCTATAAGTATTAATATACCATTTTATATATAATGAAATAATTAACACACCTATGGAATAACATAAATTTATATTTTTCTCAATCAAGAGAGACTCATTTGTATCAATTTGAAACCTATTAAACTATATCACGATATAATTATTATTGGGACAAAATGTTATTAAGTATATTATACATCCAAAAAAATTCTAAAATAAATTAGATTATAAATTTTAACTTTCTCATTCCTTTATATAATGATCCCAAAAATTATGGGGAACTTACTTATCAGGTATATTCCATCCCAAATTTTGTAATAACTTCAAACAATATTTACTTAAAAATAAATTTATATCCAAATACTTAAAGAAATCGCAACCCAAATATTTTTAAAATTATCTACAACTCAATATTTTAAATTCTTTACTTTATTTGGGGACTTTAAAAAATATATTCCCCATTACATAAAAAATTCATATAATCAAGATATAAATTACAATTAGAAAATTTAATTTTGTTTCCTCAAAATACATGTTACTAAAAAATGTTCTATTTTTAACCCCATATATATTATTATCATAAATAACTTGTAACATCATGATCTAGGGTTTTTGGAATCCATAAAATTACTTATTACAATTTAAAACACTAAATATATATTTTTCTATCAAAAATCAACCAATTCACTCCGTAAATTATTTTCATCCAACATAAAATTTATGAATTCATAATTTACATCAACATGAAAAATTGAATAATTACATTGAGCTAAAATAATACATAATATTATTTTGGTTTCTATTCCTGAATCCAATTACAATTTCATGTCAAAGTTAAAATTCTTCCACTTATGAGTGTGATTTTCATAGTAATATCACCTTGATCATCGCAACATTTATTTATTTATCTTATTACAAAACACCTATTTTCTACTAATGAATGTTTTATTTTGTCATTAAAAAATCACCAAGTATTTTTATTTTAAAATTTTGAGGATCCTTATTTATTTAATTAATAAAATCTATATGAATTTTATATTATTAACATTATGTTTTCTAATTGAGAAATCAATAAGTTCTTGCTCACTATTTTTGAATGTTATTCTCCTTTTCTGTAGTTCTATTTTATCTCCAATGTAATTTTAGGAAACATCTTTCCATTTCAGTTTTGAGTGTGATTTCACAAGACACCCTTTATCTTCCCCATAATTGGAAATATACAAATAAAACTTTTATCACAACTATTGAAATTTTCATCATCAATTTCTATAACTTAATCCTATTTTACAACATTTTTATAATTAGTAATTTTAAATTCATCACAAACCAGTTGTAATTGTTCATTAAAATTACTATTTTACATGAATTTAAGTTCATAATTATTTATTGTTTTTTGATATTATTAATTTAAAAATTATAATCAGTTTAATTTGGAGGATATCATTAGAATATGAATTCATTTATCCATTCATCAGGAACAACAAAATTTGTCCTTTGTAACTTAATGTTGAATGGAATTACGTACACCTGTAGATATATAATTCCTATCTTTTTTTCACGGAAATATCTTTAGGTTTCATATATTATTTTAATATTAGTATGTATAAGTTATGAATTTGTATTTACATAACTGTATATTTCTACAAAAGTACCTAGATGTTCCTTGTCCAGTAACCATTTTCATACCATCTTAATAATAATTTGAATTTTCCATTACAATAATACTTTTTTATATTATATTTTTAAAAATAAATATTCATGTGAAATATCATATATATATATATATGAAGATATTTTATTTTATTCCCATATTAATTATCTAATAATTTTTTATTAAAATAGTGAGAAACCTACTTTTGGAAAGAATTTCTAAATCTTTTGATCAAATTTAACCTATAAAATTAATGTATTATATAAATAATACAAGAAATAAAGATGAATTAATTTTAAAAAATGTAATTATATATATATATATAATATTTACTGGATTTCATATATCTTAGTAAAAATCTAAAATTTCATATTTAATTGAATTTTCAATCATTTTTTAGAATAATTCATGAAATGTATTTTTGGAATTTTGGTGTCAATAATGTTTCTTTATCATTTCAATCATGGTAAAACGAAAAATATTTCTTCATAAATAAATTTTATGAAAAAACTTGTAATATTTATGTTAATTAAACTTCATTTTTTATTAATATTAATAATTATATTTTTTTTGATACATAAACACCATAGTAATTTAAGGAAAATTTCCAATACTAAAAGAAATAGATTTATTCTAAGAGAAGTGTTTTCATAAAAGCAATAGATTTATTTAAAAGTTAAATTTTTTAATTTTTTAATTTTTGTTTTATTAAATTAAATTAATTTTTGGATTCATAACATAAAATTCTATATTGGGTGAATTTTTGGGATTTTTAGGAAATTGTTGATTTTTGGGTGTATAGTGAAAAACACAAATTTTACAAATAATATTATTTTTATATCATAATTATGATATAAGAATGGTGTAAATATATATATAATAAAATTGTGTTGAAAAAATTTATATTTATGGGATTAAATTCAAAATTAAAAAAATTAACTTTAATTTGGAAACCCGTACTAGACGTTTGAGAACATATATTATATTTTAATCTAATAAATGAATTATTTTGTTTTTGGAATTTAATTAAGTGGTTATAAGGAACCATTAATTATTTATTATTACAAAAAATATAATAACCTTAATTGTTTAAATAATAAACCAAAAAATAATAGAAATAATATTTATACATTATTTTAGTATAAAATCATGTTTATGCTTAACAAAGGCATTTGTATAAAAACGGATTTCCATTGTGTTTTATGAACATATATTAAATTTTATTTTTACCAATTATGGAAAATAAATAATGTAAAATGGATATAATATTTATTAATAAAATTTACAAATTATTTAACAAGGTGGATCTCATTTTTAGGTACAAAAATAAGTTACTGTGGTGAAAAGTTTTATGATTAAAGTTAAATAAGTTAAAAGGTTGAAATTAAAAGTATAAGGCCCCAGCCTTAAACCTTACTTAATATTGAATTATTACAAGATTACACATTTAGGATCTTTTCAAGTTTAGAGTTTTAGAGAATTAGATCATAAAACATGCATTACATTCCACATTTAAACAAAGTGGTTACATAAAAGATAGTTTTCATTTTTCCCATCAATGAAAACCTATTTAAAATAAAACATGGATTCTTTCTTGACACTTCCTTGACACTATCATAATATCATGTACCCTTCCCTTGACCTGTGAAAAACATTTCAAAAACTTGGGATGAGCATAAAAAGTTCAGTAGGGGATATAAAAATATGGAAAGGAAACATGAGTACATGTATACATAAGAATGGAATCATTCTTTACCCATAAAACATAAGCACTTTAACATACCTAAAAAAATCACGAATAAATCATAGAAATCATAAGATATAAAAGGTAACATGAGGCATTCATAACATTCTTACGTAGGGACTAACCCTCTAGGTTATGTTTGGAATACCCACCATAGTATATTCCCTAAATCTCCTCGGAGAAACCTTAACGTTTCACTCCTTCACGTTACCCAATGCATTGGAGAGCTATATCGGGCTCACCCACCCTTATTTTATCACAGAACCACCCATCTTCATAATAATGCCGAAGAACCATAATATAATCGTATCACATAAAACATGCATAAAGGAAACATAACATTTCCACATTTCAATCACAAGATATCAATACAACAAATTGATATAAAAACATTATGAAAACAATTTTCAATACCAAAATAAAAGAAAAGTAAAACATGGTATTTATTTTTCTTTTAAAAAGAAGGTATGGCTTGTAGAGGAAGCCCAAACTCAAATAATGGTCACGGCGGCGGAGAAGTCGTTGTCGCCGCATACGTACGACAAAAAAAATTCCCTTTTGTCGTTTAGTAAAACGCTTTGTATAAAAAAGATTCCTTTCGGATAAACGTAGAAGTAAAAGGGTTTTATACACCATATAAAAGAAGGTTGTGTATAAAACAAAATATTCCTCAATGAAAGGAGATTGAGATGAAGTCCCATACAAAGACGGTATCCTTGGATTAAGGATAAATCAATTACATAATTATGTGTGACAAATGAATACACCAAATATAAGTGGATATTAAGTGTAAAAAAATCAGAGGACATTCACACATATTCATAGAACGACATATTCAAGGAGTACAAGTTTATCCCAAAGAATCAAAATTGGGTTAAGAAGTTCCCTTGCAAATGTTCGACAGACTAACTGCGTCACTTCAAAATTCAGAAAAAGAGTTGATGAGAGATAAAAAGGGTATCTCATCACTTGGACATAAAATTCACATCAATAAGGATATATAAGAATATATCCCAAAATAATATTATGTGAATTAAAATACATAACAAAAGAAGTCTTTTAAAAGAGGAGGGTGAACGGTTCCCTTACTGACTTGGGTAACTTTCAAAACATACACCCCATGAAAGAAGGGTCATACCACATTGATGTAAATACTCATAAACGAAAGTATATCACACAAAGAGTAGAATAATGGATAGTAAATACACCACTAAAATGAAATTGTGTAAAATGTATCATAAATCTCACGGGAATAAAAGTGAGATGAAAAATCCCTTACGAAAACTCTGCAGCCTAACGACGCCACTTAAAACTTCCAAAAATGGATTGATGATATCAAATAGGGTCTCTCATCATATTACAATAAACTTTACAGAAAGAGGAATATAAAAGAACATCCCCCATCATAACAAAGAGGATCTTAAAAGAAGTGACATAAAGGAGAGTACTTAAAAAGAAAGAGAGAGGTTAGATCTCTTATGAAAATTCGACAGCCTAACGGCGCCACTCAAAACTTCCAAAATGGATTGATGAGAGAGAATAGGGTCTCTTATCATATGACCATAAAAATTACAGTAAGAGTAATATAAAATAACATCCAAATCACAGAAATATGAGCTTAAAAGAATGACATAAAAGAGTGTACTTAAAAAGAAAGAGAGGAGTAGGATATCTTACCTCGGGTCCGACTTGACTCGATCGTTCTTTAATCTCCTGAATAATAAAGTTGATTTAATTTCTACTTCATTAAGAACCTTTTTCAAGTTCATTATTCATTTTATATCACTTATTACCATGTTATGAACACTATGTTATTATTTAATCTAATAACGGTCGTTTTAATGATCATTGGTACTTGAGTCAAAAATAAACTCTTTATAATTACAAGTTGTTCATGTGGAAAAATATCCATTATATCCAGAATTGTATTCCTGATGTATATATCATATATATCATATATATCCAGTATATTCATGAATTTATAATATTACATAACATTTAGAGTTAAGAAATGAAATGCACCGTTCATGGAGATGGTAAGCCGTACGTACGCATGAACGCTACTTCCATTTCTATTTCATATTAATGGAATTAAAACCAAATGAGAGGTATGTATATTTTAATTCCGGAATTATATTCATCATTAATCTGTAACATAAATCATATATAATAACTTTAAATACATCCTTTATACATCCCACATATGGCATTAACGAATCAAATCACTTTGAGGGGGCGGTAGTCCGCACTTCCTAAAATGAAATTATCATGTTTACCCACAATGGAAACCATAAAGGTATGGCACAAAAGAAAAATACAGAAGATTATGTAAAACATAAACATATCATATATCATATATAAATATAGTGACATCTTAATGGCCACCTTTTAAGGTGTTATATGAGTGTTGAACAATCATCATTTCGTGAGGCAGAAATTCTCTATCCACAGAAACAATATGTTCTTTAACCATTTGATGTATGTGTGTGTAAGTGTAGCTCGAATTATTCTTATAAAAACATCATAGTATATTTAAGATACTGCAGTTGTTACAAAAGAAATGAATAAAAAGAGTTTATGGGGTTGGAGAAGCAAAATAAAACAAAAGAACACAAGTGAAGACATTACCTTAAAATAGGGTAACTCCCTTTGGTTTGAGATCAAAGGCTTCCTTGGGATGACTTCTGCCCAAAGTGAGGCTTCAAAGAGTTAGAGAGGGATGTGGAGAGACAAAATGGTCAGGGTTTGTCCGAGCCAAAGGCTTTGGATGTGTGGGTAAGGAGGTAGAGGTGGGGTCCTTTTATAAGAGGAGAGGAGGGACACTCTTGGAAAGTAAAGAAATGTTACATTATTTGAAAATGAGTTTCGGATGTAAAAGGTCCCACATTGATATAATTCTAGGATAAGGTGATAAGGTTTATAAATCCATCAATCCAATAGGTTTTGGACATGTGTAGGTCATATATTTTACATTATCTTTTCATTTTATTTAAATCCTTTATTAATGAGGTAATCACTGAATCATTATGATGTCATAAATAATTTTATTTATTTAATGTATAAAAATTATAAAAAAATATATCATGATGTAGGAAATATTTTTATATTTCCAATGACTATTTATAGTAAAAAATCTGACTTGTATAACCCCATGTAAAAATTGTTTTAGTAAAACAACTCATGTTTCTGTCATTTTTACTTTTACATTAAATAAAAAGTTATTCATGTCAGTTCCCAACCAAAGTGGCTCAATGGGGTCCCCAAGTTGACCCATGGATTGTCTTGGTCGGCAATGACACATACAATGAGGGTAGGCTATGTGTCAAGCTCATCTCATATTATTAAAACATTATTTTTACCTTAAACCACACTAATTACCTCTAATCACGATTAAAAACTTAATAAGTTACGATTCACCAAAAAATTATTTTAATCCCATTGAACCAAATTTTACTTCTTAATGACAACCATTTATGTTGGATTTTTGAAATTCAAAACACAAAGATGGCAAAATTTCATTTAAATGGAAAATCAGTTTTTATAAGTACCACTTAGTGGTTTCACTATTCATCAAAAATTGATGTTTTTCAGAAAATTACCAAAAATTCACCCTAAGATATATTTGATATTTCGAATTCAAAAATGACGTCTATTTTAAAAAATTTAAAACATATAAGTTTCATTAATTAATTTAATAATTAATTCCAGCTGTAAGGGAAAATAGCGTGTTTTTATGAAACAATAAGTATCAAAAGATTGAGACTAGTTTTCGTCCAATTTCAAAGTGAAATTAATTCCAATGACCACTAATTGATTAAATGGTAAAAATATATTGTAATTTCACTTTAAAACCAATTAAAAAGATAATCTAATAATATAAATAAAATATATTAAAAAGAGGTTTTGAATTAAAATACAACATTTTTCACTATTCATTAAAAATCGAACTTTTTCAGAAAAATACCAAAAATTTACACAAACTAAATTTTGATGTCCTGATTCTAAATAAGAATTTTATTTGGTCAAATATAACACATAAAGGTTTCAAAAGTGGATTTAAAAGAGGTTCGCCACCAAAAGGTGGTTAATCGACCTTTTAAAGAATATTAGAATGTTTACGCTTAAAATTCGATTCATTCGCATTTTTAATCCTCTAACATTTATTGAAAAAAGTAAAAATATTTGACAAACATATATAATAATTTTGTAGTTAGTTATATTCATTCCCACCATCACAACAGCTAGGCATTAACTTCCATTTAAAATAATATTATTTTATTATTAGAGTGCAACGTAAGATTCCCAAGAAACTCATTGTTGTGTGTTGGGTACGCCATCGAGCATAGCGTCCCCTTTAAAGTTATGTTAATATTTTATTCAAAAATATGGATAAATGTGAAAATTTCATACTCTTTATTTACCTGGGGTGTTACATCCTTCCCCCCTTTTGGGAATTGCGTCCTCGCAATTTTAAAATTGGGCAGGGAAACTTCATTGAAAATCCCACATCGGAACAAGAGTCAGTAAAAAAATCACTTTAATATAAAGAATTATAAGTACAAAGGTCACCCGAGTTAACCAATACTAGGATTCCATGTAGGAAAACATGGACATGGAGGAGAAAACATAGGGTCATGTTCTGATGGAGAGTGATAGAAAACATGTCTAGGAGAAAGTTAACCATAAGAAAATCACAAACTTGTGATGGGTTAAACGGTATTCGATTCCCCAGTAGGAAAAGTTAATAGAAAACATTTTTGTTTTAAGTTACTTTTCATTGAGGAATTTATTTTTGAGCTTAACTAAATCCTAATGAAACATACTTACTTGTCATGTAGACTTTCAACTATTACTAGATTCCTTAATCAAACTCATATTTTCTCTAAAAGATGAGTATTTAGGAAGAATTGTTCGCATTAAGAGTACTGTAATCAATTTCTAAAGAATCACCTAATCAACAAAAGAGAACTATATACTTCCCATGTCTTTATACTCTAACCAAAACCCAAACCAAAAAGGTTAGTACAAGATCAGATAATCCAGAAAAGGATAACCCTTTATAAAAAGAAAATATATTCTTAATCTCCAAAATTTGTCCAACAAAACCCAAAGTTCAAAGAGGACCATTTGATAAAAAATTGTCCATAAAATTATTCAAAGTAAACCAAACTAAGATTGAAACCCAAACATTTGAAGGATTTAGTCACATAGTCTTCCAAGGTACAAATTAACTTTTATCTCCAAATAACATAAGTTGTTCTTAAATTCTCATATTGAAAAGTAATTAACCTAATCACATATCCTCGATGATAGGTTAATAATTTACATAGATAACCCAAAAATAATCTTACTCTTTATTCCTAAAATCATATAACTAAAAAGAATTAGTCAAACTAACCAGGGACTTCAAGTAGTCCAGTGGTAGGCGATAAATACCAGTCGCACTTTGGTTGTGGGTTCGATTCCCGCAGCTTTGTCTCACGCGACGGGTTGTCACACGGTCTACGTGTTGTCCTTTTTCAAAAACTATATAATTATTAAAACATTCCCCAAAACGAGATAAAATCTTCAAAAATGATCATAACATATTTTAACCTCAATTTTATCTCATGCCTTTCATTTTCCATCATATCATATAATAACCCATAATTACCTCAAAACTAAGGATCATATAAACTCTAATGGTTACCTTTATAATTATTAACTGAACTTCCACATCGATTGGTCATCTCGTACATGATGCCTTACAAATCATACAAAGGTTCAAGTGGTTGATCATGACTCCCTGATAGTTGGTTTAGAACAACCACGAGTTTCCTCATTGAATCCCCCATTTTATCTAGTATCTTAATCAGAGAACCACCACAGTTTCCTTCAAACCTGTTGTCTCTTTGGTGCCTGCTAGATCCATCCATTCACTAAAAACAGAAATGTCAGTGTGAGTATATCAACAAAACCATCATGTACTAATGAGGAAGGTAAACACTAAGATATACTTACTCATTCACTTTATCGAAAACTAGGACTCTTTCTGAAATCCTAACCATTTTGGTAATGTCACTTGTGCTTAGAGAATACCCTAACCTCTAAAGTTATCTAAACCGACCTATGATACCAACTATAAGGCCCCAGCCATAAACCTTACTTAATCATGAGTTATTACAAGATTACACATTGAGGATCTTTTTAGGTTTAGATTTTTAGAGAATTAGATCATAAAACATGCATTACCTTCCACATTTAAACAAAGTGGTTACATAAAAGATAGTATTCATTTTTCCCATCAACAAAAACATATTTAAAATAAAACATGGATTATTTCTTGACAATTACTTGACACTATCATCATATCATGTACCATTCCCTTGACCTGTGAAAAACATTTCAAAAACTTGGGATGAGCATAAAAAGATTAGTAAGGGATATAAAAATATGGAAAGGAAACATGAGTACATGTATACATAAGAATGAAATCATACATTACCCATAAAACATAATCACTTTAAAATACCTCATAAAATCACGAATAAATCATAGAAATCATAAGACATAAAAGGTAACTTGAGGCATTCATAACATTCTTACGTAGGGAGTAACCCTCTTGGTTACGTTTGGAATACCCACCATAGTATATTCCCTAAATCTCTTCGGAAAACCTTAACGTTTCACTCCTTCGTGTTACCCAATGCATTGGAGTGATATATCGGGCTCACCCGCCCTTAGTTTATCACGGAACCACCCATCTTCATAATAATTTCCATGAACCATAACATAATCGTATCACATAAAACATGCATAAAGGAAACATAACATTTCCACTTTTCAATCATAAGATATAAATAAAACACATTGATATAAAAACATTATGAAAACCATTTTCAATACCAAAATAAAATAAATGTAAAACATTGTATTTATTTTTTCTTTTAAAAAGAATGTATGGCTTGTAGAGGAAGCCAAAACTCAAATAATGGTCACGGCGGCGGAGAAGTTGTTGTCGCCGCATACGTACGACAAAAAAAATTCCCTTTTGTCATTTAGTAAAACGATTTGTATAAAAAAGATTCCTTTTGGATAAACGTAGAATTTAAAGGGGTTTATACACCATATAAAAGAAGGTTGTGTATGAAACAAAATATGCCTCAATGAAAGGAGATTGAGATGAAGTCCCATACAAAGACAGTATCCTTGGATTAAGGATAAATCAATTACATAATTATGTGTGACAAATGAATACACCAAATATAAGGGGATATTAAGTGTAAAAAAATCAGAGGACATTCACACATATTCATAGAACGACATATTCAAGGAGTTCAAGTTTATCCCAACGAATCAAAATTGGGTTAAGAAGTTCCCTTGCAAAAGTTTGACAGCCTAACTGCATCACTTCAAAATTCAGAAAAAGAGTTGATGAGATATAAAAAGGGTATCTCATCACTTGGACATAAAATTCACATCAATAATGATATATAAGAACACATCCCAACATAATATTATGTGAATTAAAATACATAACAAAAGAAGTCTTTTAAGAGAGGAGGGTGAAAGGTTCCCTTGCCGACTTGGGAAACTTTTAAAACATACACCCCATGAAAGAAGGGTCATACCACATTGATGTAAATACTCATAAACGAAAGTATATTACACAAAGAGTAGAATAATGGATATTAAATACACCACTCAAATGAAATTGTGGCAAATGTAGCATAAATATCACAGGAATAAAAGTGAGATGAAAAATCCCTTACGAAAACTCGGCAGCCTAACGGCGCCACTTAAAACATCCAAAAATGGATTGATGAGATCAAATAGGGTCTCTAATCATATTAAAATAAAATTTATATCAAGAGGAATATAAAAGAACATCCCCTATCATAACAAAGAGGAGCTTAAAATAAGTGACATAAAGAAGAGTACTTAAAAAGAAAGAGAGAGGTTAGATCTCTTACGAAAATTCGGCAACCTAACGGCGCCACTCAAAACTTCCAAAATGGATTGATGAGAGAGAATAGGGTCTCTTATCATATGAACATAAAAATTAAAGTAATAGTAATATAAAAGAACATCCAAATCACATGAAATATGAGCTTAAAATTAATGACATAAAAGAGTGTACTTAAAAAGAAAGAGAAGAGTAGGATCCCTTACCTCGGGTCTGACTTGACTCGATCGTTATTTAATCTCCTGAATAATAAACTTGAGTTAATTTCTACTTCATTAAGAACCTTTCTCAAGTTCATTGTTCCTTTTATATCACTTATTACCATGTCAGGAACACTATGTTATTATTTAAGATAATAACGGTCGTTTTAATGATCATTGGTACTTGAGTCAAAAATAAACTCTTTATAATTAAAAGTTGTTCATGTGGAAAAATATCCATTATATCCAGAATTGTATTCATGATTTAGATATCATATATATCATATATATCCAGTATATTCATGCATTTATAATATTACATAACATTAAGAGTTAAGAAATGAAATACACCGTACATGGAGACGGTAAGCCGTACGTACGCTTGAATGCTACTTCCATTTCTATTTCATATTAATGGAATTAAAACCAAATGAGAGGTATGTATATTTTAATTCCAGAATTATATTCATCATTAATATGTAACATAAATCATATATAATAACTTTAAATACATCATTTATACATCCCACATATGGCATTAACGAATCAATTCACTTTGAGGGGGCCGTAGTCCGCACTTCCTAAAATGAAATTATCATGTTTACCCACAATGGAAACCATAAAGGTATGCCAAAAAAGAAAAATACAGAAGATTAAGTAAAACATAAACATATTATATATCATATATAAATATAGTGACATCTTAATGGCCACCTTTTAAGGTGTTATATGAGTGTTGAACAATCATCGTTTCGTGAGATAGAAATTCGCCATCCACAGAAACAGTATGTTCTTTAACCATTTGATGTAGGTGTGTGTAATTGTAGCTCGAATTATTCTTATAACAACATCCTAGTATATTTAAGATACTGGAGTTGTTACAAAATAAATGAATAAAAAGTGTTTAGGGGGTTGGAGAAGAAAAATAAAACAAAAGAACACAAGTGAAGACATTACCTTAAAATAGGGTAACTCCCTTTGGTTTGAGCTCAAAGGCTTCCATGGGATGACTTCTGCCCAAAGTGAGGCTTCAAGGAGTTATAGAGGGATGTGGAGAGACAAAATTGTTAGGGTTTGACCGAGCCAATGGCTTTGGATGTGTGGGTAAGGAGGTAGAGATGGGGGCCTTTTATAAGAGGAGAGGAGGGGCACTCTCGGAAAGTAATGAAATGTTACTTTATTTGAAAATGAGTTTCGGATTTAAAAGGTCCCAAATTGATATAATTCTAGGATATGGTGATAAGGTTTCTAAATCCACCAATCCAATAGGTTTTTTAAATGTGTAGGTCATATATTTTACATTATCTCTTTATTTTATTTAAATCCTTTATTAATGAGGTAATCGCTGCATCATTATGATGTCATAAAAAATTTTATTTATATAATGTCTAAAAATTATAAAAAAATATCATGATGTATGAAATATTTTAATATTTCCAATGACTATTTATAGTCAAAAATCTGACTTGTATAATCCCATGTAAAAATTTATTTAGTAAAACAACTCATGTTTGTGTCATTTTTACTTTTACATTAAATAAAAAGTTATTTATGTCATTTCCCAACCAAAATGGCTCCATGGGGTCCCCAAGTTGACCCATGAATTGTCTTGGTCGGCCATTACACATACAATGAGGGTAGGCCATGTTTCAAGCTCATCTCATATTATTAAAACATTATTTTTACCTTAAACCACACTAATTACCTCTAATCGCGATTAAAAACTTAATAAGTTACTATTCACCAAAATATTATTTTAATCCCATTGAACCACATTTTACTTCTAAATGACAACTATGTATGTTGGATTTTTGAAATTAAAAACACAAATATGGAAAAATTTCCTTAAAATGTAAAATTAGTTTTTATAAGTAACACTTTGTGGTTACACTATTCATAAAAAATTGTAGTTTTTCAGAAAATTACCAAAAATTCACCCTAAGCTATATTTGATATTCCGAATTCAAAAATGAATTCTATTTTAAAAAATTCAGAACATATATGTTGCATTAATTAATTTAATAATTAATTCCCGTTTTCAGAGAAAATAGCGTGTTTTTATGAAACAATAAGTATCAAAAGATTGACACTTGTTTAAGTCCAATTTCAAAGTGAAATTAATTCCAATGACCACTATTTGATTAAATGGTAAAAATATATTCTAATTTCACTTTAAAACAAATTAAAAAGATAATATAATCATATAAATAAATTATATTAAAAAGTGGTTTTGAATTAAAATACAACTTTTTTTCACTATTCATAAAAAATTGAACTTTTTCAGAAAAATACCAAAAATTTACACAAAGTAAATTTTGATGTCCTGATTCTAAAGAAGAATTTTATTTTGTCAAATATAACACATAAAGTTGTCAAAAGTGGATTTAAAAGAGGTTCTCCACCAAAAGGCGGTTAATCGACCTTTTAAAGAATATTAGAATGTTTACGCTTAAAATTGGATTCATTCGCATTTTTAAACCTCTAACATTTATTGTAAAAATTAAAAATATTTGACCAACATATATAATCATTTTTTAGTTAGTTCTATTCATTCCCGCCATCACAACATCTAGGCGTTAACTATCATTTAAAATATTATTATTTTATTATTAGAGTGCAACGTAAGATTCCCAAGAAACTCGTTGTTGCATGTTGGGTACGCCATCGAGCATAGCGTCCCCTTTAAAGTTATATTAATATTTTATTCAAAAATATAGATAAATGTGAAAATATCATAATCTTTATTTACCTGGGGTTTTACTAAATGTGAAAGGTATAAAATACCATATAAAAAATTAAAAGAAATTTAATGGTTTAAAAAAATGTATAAAATTATAAACATGAATTATAAAAAAATTATTGATATTAAATCCATCCAACAGAGGATGTCCTGGATAACAAAATAATAATTATATTAACCCTTTAAAAATTCCACCTTAAGTATACATACTCACCTCTATCCTCAAATATCACCAATAATTTATAACTATAACTCAACTAATGTCTACCAAAATCCTTCCACAACACTCCCCTCCCCCCTCCTAGAGTTCATAGTCCCACCAATAGACAAATCCTAGAAGGATTAATGTGTGTGCTAAAAAAAAAAATTCATTGAGGAGTCATAAGCCCTAACAAAACATTTTCAACTTTATTTATTTTAATACTTCATTATAAATATATTATAACCATTCTAAAATAATAAATTAAAATATTTCTATAAAAATATTTATTATATTTCCTAAAAATTACTTTCTACCTCATTATCATCCAATGGGAAATAAAAACATCACTCGTGTATATGTGTGGACTTCCACATCTATGAAAAAATCTGTTTAACTTAACCCCACCTCCACACATGGATGGTTATAAATATTGAAACCTTGAATATATATGAAATTTATAACATAAATGTAACACTAAAAATATAAAAAATTTACTTACCTTCTTACCCTTCAATCTGTTGGAAAATGATGACATCGCTCATCCGTATGCATGAACTACAACCCCCATAATGTGATGTGATTCATTTTTCAGTTCCTCTATAATTAGATGGTCATAATTATGGATTATATGATTAAATATAATATTTATATTGTTATTATTATTAAAAGGTATAATATTATAAATTTAGTTTCTTTTCAATAATTTGAAAAATAGAAACGTCTTTCTTGTGCACACATAGACATCTATCTCTATGAAATGATATTCCTCATTTTTTATTACCACCATAGATTTATAGAGTTAAAACAATATTTATAACATAAAATTGATAATTATTAAACATTAAATTTTATTTATATTATGGTTTAATAACCCCTTTGACCATGGCTAATGAACCAATGTTATTTTGGAGAATATGAACCAAATGAACTCAAAATGTTTATCATAAGCCTAACTGAATTAGTAAATAAAAAGAACATGATAATTAATGAATTAATTGGAACAATGATAATTAAATGAAAATTAGAAATTCCTTTAGTCAATTAAATTATTAATATAAGTTTTGTATCTGGGAAAATGGATGACAAAAGAAGGAAATTTGGACTTGGGGAAAGACATTTATCAACTTAATTTCACTTATTTTTGACTTATTAAATTTTCACCACATTATTTATTTATTGGGAGTATAAAATTTAAAATATCGTTATTTTATCACAAATTTAACAAAGAAATAGTTTTTTACAAATAATTTTCATGTTCTATCATTAAATGTTAGTTTTCTTGAAAGGTTAAAGAAGTGGTAGGAGATTTTTCTTTAAAATGATGTTTTAAATGATTTAAACTATTTTCCTTCCATATTAATGTAATTTTAAATGTACTAAAAATGTTTTATTTTATACAATAAATTAATTTTAATGTGAGTTTTAAACTATAATTACTTTATTGAAAATGGTTTAAAATTAATCTATTTAATGTTTTCCATAAGTTTTATTTTTACATTATCTAAAAAATTGAAAAATATATTTTTTTAACATGTGTGAAATGAATAAAATTTACAACTATCAAAACTATTATTCATTATCATGTATCTTATATAATTTTATATGATTTTAAAAATAATATCATATACCCATTATCTTAGATATTTTTAGTTTTTGAATGTTTTCCAATGAAAAAGATATTTCTCCCCATTTTACGAGATCACTTAAAGTGGGTTTTCTTATGAGTTGAAATGCCAATTTTTTACTTTTATCATGAATGAAAAATACCCTATGTTTATTTATTTATTTTTATAGTTCTATTAAATTATATATGATTATGTTTGGGTGTAATATAGTCGTCAAATTCATTAGTTAATGATGAAAAAGTTAATTGTCTATAATTTATGCCTAAGATAATATTGGATGGTTTAGGTTAAGAGATTGCATTATGATTTTATATTATAATTTAATTGTTATGTTATTTAATTTTGAAATATTTTTTCAATTTAATAGTTAATCTAATACATTATCAATTTTATGATGTTGGTTTTTATAAGTATCATTTACGATTTAAGCTTTCTTGTGATATTGTTTTATGATCCTTTTTCCCCGAAGAAGATTATTTTAATATTTGATAACAAGTTTCATAAAATATCTATGTTTTTTATTTAAAGGGTATACTTTTTTCAATGGTTTTAAAATATAAGAAATGAATAATGATTTTCCTTTTCAATTATATTCCTTACCATCATTTGTTTTTCTCATCCAATATTTTCAATTGTTTTTCAAAGGATCTAAGGATATATAGAAACTATAATAGGTTAAAATTTTGACTATGGTGATTCATCTTAAATGAATAAAAATTTCACTAAATGAATCATGGGAGTAAATTTAAGGACATATTTTAATGAAAAATAAATAGACCATGTGGAAGTTTCCAAATTATTAGGTAACTGTTTTCTAAATTTTCTAAAACTCCAATCCCAAAAGATCCAGGAAAGCTAATAAATTGATATCATTTCTATTAATTTTACAATTATTTTTTGATTTGATATAGTGAATTATATTTGGTATTATTGAAAGGATTTTAATAATTTTATAGGTTAAAATATTATTGGATGAGCATAATTTAAAATTTTTAAGAAACTATTATGGTTAATAAAATGGTTAGAGATCATAAGATTTATATATTATATAACCTTAATGGATATTATGTTAAAGAGAATTATGGATATTTGGGGATTTGATTACGAAGGATAAAAGCTTAAATCCACTTCGGTTTAACTATTTAAATTGTTTGTAATGACTTGTTTAAAGGTAAAATTATTATAACATTTATTTAAGAATTTTCTTTACTCACATGAGATATTTTATTTTCATGTTATAATGATGTTATTTTCAAATGATTAAAGATAATTTATCAAGATGGATGGAAAATGATCTCACACAACCCCATCATCCCTTACAGATGATATGATGGTTGAAATTAATTAAAACTATATTTTAAATTATATTTGATATCTTTTTTAATATCTATATCTTTTATGAGAAATGAACTGATCTATCCATGACCTTTAAATATATCAAAATTTTCTATGTATCATGACTTCTGATTTAATTTATTTTAATATCTAATCCTTATTATCACAATAAAAAATCTAAAAAACACAGGAGACATGGATTTTTAATTATTAGAGTTTTAAAATTCATTCCAACAGATTATGGAAATATCAAAAATCTTATTGAAGACATAGATAGCTGAATTCATGGTTTGGGTTATTTTTTTGTCATATATATTGAAAAATGGAAATTGAAAGAACTTAAAGTTTTATGGGTGAGAAATTTTAGAACCTAGTTAAAATTAATAACGAATAAATTTCAAATTTTACTAATATTAATGATTATATTTCATGGATTTATATTAAAAATAATAATTTTAATAAATAATTCAATAAATAAATAAATAATTTCATTATAACAAAATTATATTCCATGAATTATATAGATTTATATAATATTATAATGTATAAGTTATAGATTGTTTTTATAAAAATAACTTAATATCTAGATTCATCATATATAATTTTATATAGAATATTTTTTTTTGTATTTTTCGGAAACAGTTGATTATTTTGTGAATATTGAAAAACAGAGATTTTATAAATACCAAAAATTTTATGACATAATTATGAAATAAGTATGAAATAAAAACAAATAAAATATTTTTACAAACCAAATATTTTTATATGGAATAAAATTTACCATTTTAAAACATTTTTTAATTTGAAAACCCTTGATTTACTTTTGGGAAACTAAGACATATTTTAATATAATAAAAAAAATTTGGTTGTTTGAATTTAATTGAGTGTTTGGAAGGCGATATTCTGTTATGTATTGATCTAAATTTATAATAATATTAATTTTTAAATATTTTAAAAAAAATTAATAAGAATATTGTTAATTATTTGTTATGGTGTAAAATAATATTTTTTCCTAAAAAAATCAATTTTTCTAAAAACAGTTTTCATTCCAATTTATTAACATATATTAAATTTTATTTACTACTAATCTAATTTAAATCAAGTAAAATGTATTGCATATTTATAATCATAACCTGAAATTTTTTTATTATGGTAAATTTTATTTTTAAGAACAAACATAAGTTACCAATGTAGAGATTAAGTTACCTCATTAAAAATAAAATAAAATAAAAGGATGAAATCCAAAGGGGTAGACATAAAATAATTAAAATAAGAACTTTTAAATAAGTGGTTATGGTTTTAATTCCCTTAAATATCATTTTAATATTTGATTATCAACCCAATTTTATCAAATTATTCCCCCCCAAAATAGGTCATCAAAAATAAAAAAACATTCAATATTTTAACCCTTACATACCTTCCTCTTCAAGTATAAATACTCACCCTATTTACCCACTAATCCACAATCCATGTAAACTCTATCTAAAAACATATCCTACAAACCCCCTCTTAAAATATCCTACCCACATCCTAGTGTTCTATTTCTCATCGTAATACCAATCCTAGAGGGTCAAATGTGCAATCCAAAGGAACAAATCTAAGGAAGAGGTATATGCTATAACCGAACTCTTTCATGTTTATTTTTTATTATAACTCATTATAAATATATTATTAACATCATAATAAAATTAATTTATTATATTCTCAATAATTAAATGTTATTATTTTTATGAAAAAAATATTTCTACCTCTTTTACACCCCATGAGAAATGAAAACATCGCTCATGGATACATGTGGACTACCACAACCATGATGCGATGTTTTTTATTTGTAATTACCTCTTCCTTTTAATGATTAAGAAGATATAAAAATGAATATATTTGATATTATTAAAATAAAAATGATTATTTAATTGTAATATATTACTTAACTTCTTACACTTTCATCCATTGTAAAATGATAATGACCATCGTGCATATGTGCAGATTACAACCTCCCTGATCTAGTGTGATTAGTTTTCATTTATATTTTATATTCCAAGTCATAATAATATATTTAATAAATAAATAAGATATTTATAATATTAATATGATTTTTTATTGTTAAAATGTAATCTTATTTATTTTTTTATACATTTGGAAAAATGAAAATTTTGTTCATGTGTACATACAGACTACCTTATTCATGATATCATGAGGTTCATTTTTCATTACCACCATGCATATGTGGTGTTAAAATTATATTTAACATATATAATTGAAAATTATTACGTTTTTATGAGTTTATAAATTATTTAACCATGATCCCTTTTACTATGGTTATTGCATCTAAGTTATTTTTTAGATAATGAACCAAATGACATAAAAATGATCGATGTATGCTTAACCAATTTATAAACTAAATATAAAATGATAATAAATTAAATAAAAGAAATATTGATAATGGAATGGACCTGAAATGTCATTAATGAAATTAAGTAATTTATATATGTTTATTATTTTGGGATCTATATTTCAAATGAGTTGAGTTGTGAATCATGGTAAAATATTTCTCATCTTAATTTTATTTCATTGACTTTTTTACATTTTAACTACATTTTTTATTAGTGTGGTGTAAAAAATACGAAATATAAGCATTTTCTCATTAATTTACTTAAATTAATGTTGTCTAAAAATAATTTTTCAATTCAGACTTTCTATATCCTTTTTCATCAAAAGCTTCCACAATGATAAGAGAGTTTTCTTTAAAAAATTGCTTTTAATGTTTATAAAATAATTATTTTAAATATTTATAATATATTAAATTTTTAATGAAAATTACTATTTGTAATTTAAAGGAACTAAAATTTTCATTTTCATATTTTTTTTAATTTATTTAAAATAATTTAATATATAAACTTTTAATCATTTTGTATATGGGTTATTTTGATATTCTACAAAAATTTTTGATAAAATAATGTTTTTAATATACATTGAATGAACTAATTTCCCCATAATTATAGAAATTTTTATTTTATAATATTCCTCTATAATTTTTTATGTTTTTTCAAATAAAATCTAACCACCATTTTCATGAGAATTCTTAGTTTTTAAATGTTTTCAATGAAAATTATATTTCCTCTCATTCTGAGAGATAACTGAATGCAGTATTTCTTATGGGTTGAAATAATTTTTTTGATTAATTTTATGATGAAAGTGTTAATAACAATGTTTTCTTCATGTTATAATTATTATATATTATATATTATGTTTATTAGGTCTCATATTCCTATCCAATTTAATGGTTAATAATGATAAAGTTAATTGGATATAATTTATTACAAAGAGAATGTCATAATTATCAGGTGAGGCGATTAGATTACGAGTTTATATTAGAATTAACAAGTTATGTTATTCCTTTATGATTTTATATTAGAATTATTGTGTTAACTGATTCGATTATTATTTTTATAAAAATGGTTTTTTTCCAAGTAACATTCATGGTTTATACTTTATTATGAGTTTTTTTTTAAACACTTATTAATCCAATAATTGGTTTTTTATATTTTAAGGTATTTTTTGTAGAAGCATGAATTTATTTTTTAATGGAAATACATTTTCAAAAAAATTAAATTATTTGAAATGGATAAAAAGTTTTATTTTTTATTAATATCCCTTATCAATAAATTTTTCCTTTCATTATTTTTTAATGTTTTTCCTAGGATCAAAATATTTTTAGGAACTTTAATAAGTTAGAATTTGTTTCTATGGTAAATGATCATAAATGAATAAAAATTGTCTTGAATAAAACATAATTTTAAATTTATGAAATTGTTTTTTTGGGAAAAAAATTTACATGGTGTAGAGGAATCCATGTTTTTATGTAATGGTTTATTAATTCTATAAATCTATAAAGAAATAAGATACTATAAATATATATAAAGTGTAATTATTTCTATGAAATTCATTATTATTGGTTGATTATGAAACATGAAGGAATAAATTTAATCATTTTTTCGTAGATGGGAATTAATTCTATGAAAAAATGAATTTTAATATTTTAAGAATAGAATAAGATAATTTTATAATTTTATAAATTGAAATATATTTCCATTTGAATACACAAATTTAATAAATAAAAATATAACTTTATAAATCTTCACTAAGAAACCATTATTTATAAAAATAACATTTTTACCATTATTACACAGTTAAGAAACACTTAGAATAAATAATTTAAATTTACAAAAAATAAGACATTATTGTCATAATACATTTGATTTTCAAAGAATAAAAATTCAAGAATTAAAAAAAATCACAATTTTAATTATCAATTTATTTTAGGATCATTATATCACAATTCATGTAAGACAAACATATGGTTTAAAAAAATATTATCTTTCTCTATTTAAGAATTTTAATATGATATAAATAACCACAATAACATATTTTAAATTATTTTTATTAAAATAATCTGTTATAATGTTTATTTCATTAATTATTTTACTTCAATTTTTAAAAAAAAATCTTAACAAAACCATGTTGTTTATATTATCAAAAGTATTCTTTTAAGGAATCAAATTTATTTTTCAACCTCATATTGTGAAATTCTTTTTATTGCTGTATTTTTCTTATCTATAAAGGCTAAATATTCCATAATATTTTCATTAAATATATTCTAATTTTAATTGAATATTATACATAAACACATTATACATTTGTCCATTTCCCTTGAAACACCAATAATATTCATTGAAACAATAATTCCTAAAAAATGTGTACTTTTTTATAATGTGATATAATATTTTTAGATATTTTTAGGGGATTTATATTATATATTTTTTATAATGAATTTAATGTATCCACTTATATTTTTCTTATTTATAATATAATTCATAATTTATATTTCTAATTGTAGGATTTGATAATTTTTAATTATTTTTTAAAACTTCTGAATTAACTATTAACCAATTTTTAGACTTCCAGGAAAAAAATTATATTTTCATTTCTGAAAAATATGTCCTATATTTATCATTATGAACACCATATAATTATTTCCCATATTTTGGTTCCTCTATTGGTTTATTGTGTAACATATAAACCTCTATATCTTGTCTTAATACCCAAATTGGCATGCATGAAACAACCCAGACCACCCTTGAAGACAATATTATCAAATTTGGTTCTTTATTCATTCATGAAATTGTTTTTATTATGGAACCCCTAAAAATAGAATTTTCTTACTAGTGGTTTTCATAGATTTTTATAATGATTTATTAATTCCCAACCTCATATGATGTGAGAAACTTCTTGTTCTAAAACATAAGGACCGTGTATCTATATTAGACTTGTAATGGCCCGGACCTCTCAGATCCATTACTTTGTGAAAATGTGGTGTTGGAGGTGTTCCGAGAAGTCAAGGTGACTTATCCCCAACAATTTTCCAAATTTCCAATTCTGTGAACAGTGTTTCCAGTTTTATGAACAGTAACAGATCGGTCTCACCGATCGGTCTGATAGATCGGTCTCACAGATCGGTCTCAGAGATCGGTCTCACAGATCAGTCTCAAAGATCGGTCTCACAGATCGGTCTCACAGATCGGTCTGAAAGATCGGTCTCACAGATTGGTCTAACCGATCGGTTTCACAGATCGGTCTGGCCGATCGTTTCACAGATCAGTTTCACAGATCGGTCTCACAGATTGGTCTGACAGATCGGTTTCACAGATCAGTCTGACTGATCGGTTTCACAGATTGGTTTCACAGATCGGTTTCACAGATCAGTTTCACAGATCAGTTTCACAGATCGGTGTTACAGATCGGTTTCACAGATCGGTCTGACAGATCGGTTTCACAGATTGGTCTGACAGATCAGTTTCACAGATCGGTTTCAGAGATCAGTTTCACAGATCAGTTTCATAGATCGGTGTCACAGATCGGTTTCATGTACAGTAACGGTGGGTGAACAGTATTTCCAGATTCCTACAGTTTTTTGCCTTTTGATGTTTCCTTTGATGTAAAATACATTTAAAGCCTTATTTTAAGGGCTCTTAATGCCGTTTCAAAGGCCATAAATCCTATATTAATTATTCCTAAGGCTTGGAATGTTTTACTTGGTCAAGCCACATGGGTTAATGCGATCCGTTTTTAATGGAGAATTAACCGGATCTTAAACTGTCGCCCCACTAAATCTTAAAAAGGGACGAGATATCATTCTCCCTTGTTCTTTCCCTTTGTTCTCAGCTAAGAGACGCTAGAACCATTCAATCATTACCATAGGAGTTGCACAATCAATCTTTACTCCTAGGATTGGTTCTGCTCTATTTTGGATGCAACCAAACTATGTCGATCAATATTCCCAATAGGGTATGTTTTATCATCATTATTTTGGGGATCATCTTCTCTTGGTTCTCCCTTCCATATTATAACATGTAATTTCCATGATTCTAATGGGGTTTTCTTGGGGTTTGTTGGTACTGTCGTACTGTGGCATCCTCCGGTGCATGCAGTTGTCGTGAGAGGAGGATTGCGACCCGTTGTGTGGATTAAGGATGTCAAGAACTCTTCGAGGTAGGGCATTCATGGCTTCTCTAATTGTATATGTGAAATTGTTGAATTAGCATGATTTAGTCCTTTGGATCACAATGAAATTGACCTAATTAAATACTTGAACCAGATTAAAATAATTGGTTGATCGCATGTTGTTTATTTATACCATGATAACGGTTTGCCTCATGTTTTCCTAGATAGAGTGATATCTATATTTTCTTTGATTTGTTTTTCATTCATGATAGAAATTTATAATGAACGTAAAGCCGGAATTAATTGTTAATTAATTGGCTAAAGATAAAGAGGCATGTAAATTAATCTGGTTATTGCAGTTGTTGTAGTCGTTCTAATTTGAGGTTAATCAATCTAGGGAAGTAAGCATGGTTATTTAATTGTGATAGCTTACTGATTAGTTATCCCATAATTGGAACCTATGAATAACAAATCTGCTAATTCAATATGGATTAAAGAACAGATTATGTGGGTATTTAAAAAAGGGTTCTAAGTTACCCTCTTGTTGTTAAAGGTTCAAGAGCCCATGGTTGTGACTGTTGTTTTAATGCTGCTTGTGCTGTGATGTGATCCTGGATGACTGTTGTCATATGTGGAGGCATGGAGGCCTTGTGGTTGTGGCAGCAGATGATGCCTAGAGAGGCAAGATGCATCAGTTTATGCATGTGGGTGTCGGGGAGGACACCAGGGGTGATGGAATGGGATGGATTTGGTTGCTGGATGCCTGTGGTTTTCTTTGAATGTTAATCTACTTTGCTTTTCCCCACTGCTCAAGGAAGCTGGTCTTGCTACCCTTCTTCCGATGGAGGCGAAGACGCGCGGGGTATGCCACCTGCTTTCCGTGTTTAGCCTCTCAAGGGAGAATGGGTCTATTCTCTTTCTATAGGCGGAAAAGACTCTACGGGTAGTATATCTACTCACAATGTTGAGCCTCCTTTGTGTTTAGAATCATAGGATGTTTTCCTAGAATGTCTGGGAATATGGAAAAGTAATTCTGAAATGAATGTTTGGTTAAATGGTGAAAATCCACGGGGATGGAGATACTGGAATTTAAAGGTAATGTGAATCATAAAAGGAGCAGTTGTTTTTGAATGTGATGCCAATTCAGTTTAATGTGGAATTGTTCATTCTTAATTAATGTTTAAAGAATTAATTAATGTACAGTGGAACTGATAAAATGAGAACGGAGTAATCTAATAAATCTCTTCAAATGTTTGTGTGCTTATAGGATACCTAGTCTTAGAAGTAGCATCCTGGAGTCTGAGAGACGTTAGCTACAGTTGTATCTAAGACTAGGTAATGCCCATAGTGTGGATGTGAGTTACATATATATTCTGTACTTTTTGTGTTTCTATACGCTACTCCACCCTGTCGGTAAGGGAAACTGATACCCTGGGGATTTTGAGCCCTGGGGGGTGTTTTTCCCAACATTCTGATGGGAGGTTGAATGGCTGACTACCCCCTTTGACCCCGCTCTCTTCTCTTGGTAGATCTTTGTGCTGGTAGGCACACTGGTTAGTTTTACCCATATATGTGTCTAGAGGGATGTAATGGGTTGTGGTTATTTCACACACATATATTTTGGATATAGTATCCTATGCACTACTATAGGTGTAACATTTATAGGTTGTGATGGCTTGAGGATCCATATTTGGTGTATGGGCTATAATGGCTTGCAGTATAATACCCGATGTATGATACACATTATGCGGGCTGTGGTGGATCCCGGAACTTACCCGGTTGCTTTTGGCTGTGAGGATTGTGTGGTTCTTCGCCCAGGTGTCTGCGGGCAAGCCTTTGTGGTGCACGAGGTGCAGATTGTGGAGCTTAGCCCAGGTGTCTGCGGGAAAGCATTGGAGAGTGATGCACAGGACGTATGTCGTTGGGGAAAAGCGGAAAACCAGTGGGGAATTAGTAGCAGGGAACCCTTGATATTATTTATTATGCTATATTCTTGTATGCGTTACTTGGTGAGAGTATCCATGGTTAGGTTGGGAACTTAGTATACCTGTTTAGGTAACTAGTTAGTTCCACTTGTTGTTCACTAGGCTTTAGCATGCTTTCTTTACTTTTTCACGAGAGGCTTGGGGAGGATCCTACTGAGTAAACTGTTATACTCACCCTATGTATATATAAACTGTTTTTCACGTCACTTGGAGCAGGTTGGGGATCATGTTGGTTACAACTAGCTTGTGGTTGGAGGAGGAGTTGTTTGGGATTGTGGTCACTTCCGTTTTACTTTCTTTTGGGTACTTTTAGTTTTCCCCTTCAGTTGTAGTACTTTTGCATGACATTTCATATATGTACTTGGATTTATTTTATTTTTCAGTTCTGAGTTGGAGTTGATTGGAGTCTATTCTATCTCTCTCTTCTGCATGTATTCTCTTAGAGGGTAATGCCTCCCATTTGTGTGTGTATTATACCCTCAGTGCTAGTCGCCAACCCGGGGCCTACTGGAGGCGGGACTCGGGGGTCATTATCTCTCTTCTCACATTGCCGGCCCAGGAGGGGTACACTTTTTGGGGAGGGGGTCGTGACAGAGTGGTATCAGAGGTCTGGTTGAGGGATAGGATGGAGTTTGGAGTTAGGCACAGGTGAGGTTGCATGGGATGGTAGGGAAACAGTTTCATTCATGTTTAGAAAGTGGGGTAAACACTAGAGACCAGTAGAGACATAGGCATTTAGGGACCCCCTATGATCTGTTGCATGGACCTTTAAGTTTATAATGGCTACTAAACAATGTGACACTGGTTGCAGGGTAGAGACCTAGGAAAGGATCATGCATCATTATTCTTTGAGCCTGTGTTTTAATGGGTAGACCTTGGGATAGGTAACCTAAAATTAATAAAACAAAATAATTAAATAATTAACGTTGAGTCTTCAATATTCCATGCTTAGGAGCTCTAACAGTTTTTATTTTACAGGTATGGCTCCAGGTCGACGTCCTCGTCAGGTTTGCGCAGAAGATGCCCAGCAGGCTGTTCCCGCAGATCGTTGTCGGGTAGAGGTTGACGACGATGACACTTGGAGGAAGACACTCCAAGATTTTCACCGCCAGAGTCTACAGAAGTACGAGGGCTCCATTTCAGATGCAGTCATAGAAGACTGGTTGGAGGAGGTCAAGATAGGCTTCAGTTCGATTCGTGCTCAGAAGGAACACTGGGTGTCCTTGGTTGTGACGATGCTGCATGGCGCAGCGAGACAGTGGTGGTTCTTTTTCCTCGGGGATCGTGAGGAGTCAACGATCTCATGGGAGGAGTTTCGAGACAGGTTTAGAGTTGAGTTTATTTCTTCGACAGTGAAGGCGTCTAGTCGCCAGGAGCTTCTTACCCTTCGACAGGGGACCTCCAGTGTTCGAGAGTTTGGAATCTGTTTCAGGAACCTTCTACGATATGCTTCAGACCTGTTACCATATGAGGAGGCTAAGGCAACACATTTTGAGGAGGCTTTTCATCCAGAGATCCAGCACCAGGTCACCCCATTTATGCTGAAGACATATCTCGAGGTGCTGGTGATGGAAGAGGTTTTTGAGAGGACTTTGGCCAAGACTAGATCGTCACGAGAGGGGAATCGTCATGATTCATCAAGAATCAAAGATGTGGTCCGGGGATCCCGGTTTTCAGGGAAGAAGATTTTCCGTTCACCTGGGGGTAGGTCCCAACCCTTTCCATCTCATTTCTCCAGAGGCAGCAACTCTCAGGCCTATGCCAAGGGATGAGGCACTTGTTTTTCTTGTGGTGGTCGTGTTCATCAGTAGCGGGAGTGCCTGACTTTTCAGAGCATCCATCGTGCACCGGGCGCTCCGCTCCAGGTTCCTCCGTTGAGGCAGTTCCAACCGAGGCAGCAGCAGCAGGTTGCACAAGCTTTTGATCACCAGAGGGTAGATGGAGCAGGCAGAGGACAGCCCCATGACGCTCCCAGTCCTCAGAGAGTAGAGCGCGGCCGTGGCGGTGGTCGTCATCAGGGTCAGAGAGGTCATGGAGGAGGTCGTGGTCAGCTTCATGCTCTAGCGTTGCTAGCCCCCGGCGAGCAAGATGTCGTTCGAGGTACCCTTTTCTTGTTTTCTACATTGGTGTATGCCTTGTTTGACTCAGGAGCAACACACTCCTTCATATCACCTACCCTTGTCAATGATTTGGGACTTGAGGTAGAGAGGCTTCTAGTGCCCTTGGCATTGACTACACCAGTTGGATGTCGAGCCGACTTGTTTGAAGTATGTAGAGACTGTGAGCTAGTGTTGGGGCAACACCACTCTTGTGGAGATTTCCTATGTTTACGAATACAACCATATTATGTCATACTCGGCATGGATTGGTTGTATTCGGTGTAGGCTATTGTGGATTTCAACAGGAAGAAGGTCATTTTCTTTGATGCAGATGGAGAGAATGTGGTGTTGGTTGGTGAGAGAGATCCTCAGATGAGTCATAGACGAGTTTCATCCTTATCATCCATGATGGCTGGGATGATGCTGAGTTCTTCAGAGGTTCAACAGTTGGCGTTTCCTAGGGTCGTAGAAGAGTACCCTGACATCTTTCCAGAAGAGGTTGTATCCTTACCCCCTCGATGAGAGATTGAGTTTGGGATCGAGCTACAGCCATGAGCGTCTCCTATCTCTATTTCTCCGTATAGGATGCACCCTTCTGAGTTACGAGAGCCACGTATTCAGCTTGATGGTCTGTTGCAGTGCGGTTTTGTTCGGCCAAGTCTGTCACCGTGGGGAGCGCCCGTTTTTTTTGTGGAAAAGGATGACGGTAGTTTACGGTTGTGTGTCTATTATCGTCGATTAAAAGAAGTGACAATAAAGAACCAATACCCTCTTCCACGGATTGATGACCTATTCGATCAACTGAAGGGTGCAAGTTGGTTCTCAAAGATCGACTTTCGGTCAGGATATCATCCGATGCGTGTAAAGGATGAGGATATCCCGAAGACTGCTTTCCATTGTCGTCATGGACATTATGAGTTTGTTGTAATGCCATTAGGCGTGACGAATGCTCTAGCTGATTTCATGGGGTTGATGAATTCTCTATTCCGTGAATTCCTGGACATGTTTTTTGTGGTTTTCATCGACGACATCCTTGTGTACTCCACATCTGAAGAAAAGCATGCAGAGCATCTACGAGCCGTTTTGGGAGTTCTTCGCCAACATCACCTGTTTGGTAAGTTTTCCAAGTGTGAGTTTTGGGATCGATAAGTTCGTTTCTTGGGGCATGTAGTGTCCCAACATGGAGTAGCTGTGGATCCTTCAAAGATAGAAGCAGTGGTGTCTTGGGCAGCCCCCAAGACCGTGTCAGAGGTGCGAAGTTTCCTTGGTCTCGTAGGATATTATAGGAGGTTTGTAGCCAATTTTTCCTGAGTTGCGACTCCTCTGACCGCTTTGACCAGGATGGATCAGGCGTTCATATGGACTGATCGGTGTCAGGAAGCTTTTGAGTATCTAAAGGAGAAGTTGGTAAGTGCTCCAGTCCTTTGTCTTCCAGCAGAGGGAGTCCAGTTTGATGTTTTATATAATGCTTCACATCTAGGGCTAGGTTGTGTTCTCATACAGCAGTAGTCAGTTGTTTCTTATGGGTCTCGGCAGTTGCATCCGCAAGAATGAAACTATGCCACCCATGATCTTGAGTTGGAAGCTGTGGTGTTTGCTCTGATGTTGTGGAGACATTACCTCATTGGGGAGAACTTTGTGGTTTTCACCGATCATAAGAGTTTGAGGTATGTTTTCTCCCAACGTGACTTGATATTGCGGCAGCGTCAGTGGATGTAGTTCTTGCAAGAATACGACTTTGAAATATCGTATACACCTAGAAAAGGGAATGTTATAGCTGATGCACTAAGACGAAAGTCACATAATGATGTTTTGCGTGAATCTGGTGATTCTTGGAGAGTGATGGAAGAGCTAACAGCTTTGCATCTTGATATGGGAGAAGTTGAGGGTAGAGGTTGTCTTTTCCAGATGACGGTGCAGTCATCCCTGATGCAGAAGGTGGAAGAGTCTCAATTGGGTGATCTAGAGGTGGAAGTCTGGAGAGACAGATTTGTTTGTGGTGAGGCCCATGAAGGTTGGTCGGAGGATGAACAACACCGAGTGTTGTATCATGGCAGGATTTTTGTTCCCTTGGTGATGCGTGAGACGGTTCTCCGAGAGTTCCATAGTTCACCCTTGGCAGTACATCCTGGTGTGACGAAGATGTACCGATCCTTGAGGAGTCAGTTTTGGTGGCCTGGGATGAAATGTACGGTTGCAGAGTGTGTATCTCGATGTTTAGTCTTCCAGAAGGTGAAGGCCGAACACCGTGTTCCTGGTGGTCTTCTCCAGTAATTAGAGATTCCTCAATGGAAGTGGGAGGAAATCTCAATGGACTTTGTTATAGGTTTACCTCAAGCTCCGGGAGGACATGATGCTATATGGGTGTTAGTGGATCGTTTAACAAAGTCGTTCCACTTCATAGCGATCAAGGAGTCGAGCTCAGTGGAAGTTTTGTCGAGGTAGTATCTAGAGGAGGTGGTGAGACTTCATGGAGTACCTAGGACGATCATTTCTGATCGAGATCCTCGTTTTACCTCTAGGGTGTGGAGAGGTCTCCATAATGATATTGGCTCTCAACTGTGCCTTAGCACTGCTTTTCATCCTCAAACGGATGGTCAGACAGAGCGAACCATCCAGACTCTTGAAGACATGTTGCGCTCTTGTGTTCTTGATTTTGGAGGTTCATGGATGAAGCACTTACCCTTGGTAGGGTTCGCTTACAATAATAGTTTTCACTCTACCATAGGTATGGCGCCGTTTGAAGCCTTGTATGGCCGGCCATGCTGTTCTCCGTTGTGCTGGACTGGGGTCGGAGAGTAAGAAATTCTCAGACCAGAACTAGTGTAGAATACAACAGAGATCGTTCAGGTGATTCGTGAGAGGATGAAGACAGCACAGATCATCAGAAATCATATACTGATCAAATAAGGATACCCTTAGAGTTTAATGTTGGGGATCATGTGTTTCTAAAGGTGACTCCCCGTCATGGGAAGTTAAGGTTTGGTTGTGGAAGTAAGATTTCTCCCCTGTTTTTTGAGCCTTTCGAGGTGTTATCTCATGTTGAAGTTGTGGCGTATTGAGTATAACTTCCTCCACATATGAGTTAGATACATGATGTTTTCTAATTATCACAGCTCTGTCGTTATCTTCATGATGAATCTCATGTTATCGATTGGGGAGAGATCGATATTGATGATGATGCAACCTTCGAGGAGCGACCTGTGGAGATCCAAGACCATAAAGAGAAGGTGTTGCATGGGCGTTCTATCCCCTTAGTTCGTGTCTTGTGGCGACACGGTAGCATGGAGGAGAGTACCTGGGAGCATGAGTCACAAATACATGCTCAGTACCCATAGTTGTTTAATGTTTAACTCCTTTCATGTAATGATGTTTTCTTTGTGGTTGGGACTTTCATGTTTTATTTATATACTTTTCATGTGATGTTATGTTTGAATGGTATGGATATGGATTTTTTGTTCCCTTACTCTCGGATGTCATAGTTTTGTTCCATCTGTCGAACAACTCATGGTGGTTTTCCCCTGAGAGGTATCTTATGGGGTGGTTGTTTGGACCCCTCTTTTCTTCTGGGTTGGTTTTTAATTCTCAAGGATGAGAATGTTTTGAGAGATATCTAATGTAATGGCCCGGAGCTCTCCGGTCCATTACATTGTGAAAATGTAGTGTTGGAGGTGTTCCGAGAGGTCAAGGTGACTTATCCCTAACACTTCCAAATTTCCGATTCTGTGAACAGTGTTTCCAGTTTTATGAATAGTAACAGATCGGCCTCACCGATCGGTCTGACAGATCGGTCTCACAGATCGGTCTCACAGATCTGTCTCACATATCGGTCTCACAGATCGGTCTCACAGATCAGTCTCACAGATCGGTCTAACCGATCGGTCTCACAGATCAGTCCGACAGATCGGTTTCATAGATCGGTCTGAAAGATCGGTTTCACAGATCATTTTCACAGATCGGTCTCACAGATCGGTCTGACAGATCGGTTTCATAGATCGGTCTGACAGATCGGTTTCACAGATCGGTTTCACCGATCAGTTTCAGAGATCGGTTTCACAGATTGGTTTCACAGATCGGTGTCAGAAATCGGTCTGACAGATCAGTTTCACAGATCGGTCTGACAGATCCGTTTCACAGATCGCTTTCGCAGATCGGTTTCACAGATCGGTTTCACAGAACGGTTTCACAGATCGGTTTCACAGATCAGTTTCATAGATCGGTCTGAGAGATCTGTTTCACAGATCGGTCTGACAGATCGGTTTCACAGATCAGTTTCATGTACAGTAACGGTGGGTGAACAGTGTTTCCAGATTCCTACAGTTTTTCCCCTTTTGACGTTTCCTTTGACGTAAAATACATTTAAAGCCTTATTTTAAGGGCTCTTAAGGCCTTTTCAAAGGCCATAAATCCTATATTAATTATTCCTAAGGCTTGGAATGTTTTACTTGGTCAAACCGCATGGGTTAATGCGATCCGTTTTTAATGGAGAATTAACCGGATCTTAAACCGTCACCCCACTAAATCTTAAAAAGGGACGAGATATTATTCTCCCTTTTTCTTTCCCTTTGTTCTCACCTAAGAGATGCTAGAACCTTTCAATCATTACCGTAGGAGTTTCACAATCAATCTTTACTCCTAGGATTGGTTCTGCTCTGTTTTGGATGCAACCGAACTGTGTCGGTCAATCTTCCCAATAAGGTATGTTATATCATCATTCCTTTGGGGATCATCTTCTCTTGTTTCTCTCTTCCATATTATACCATGTAATTTCCATGATTCTAATGAGTTTTTCTTGGGGTTGGTTGGTACTGTCGTACCGTGGAATCCCACGGTGGATGTAGTTGTCGTGAGAGGAGGATTGTGACCCGTTGTGTGGATAAAGGACGTCAAGAACTCTTAGAGGTAGGGGATTCATGGCTTCTCTAATTGTATATGTGTAATTGTAGAATTAGCATGATTTATTCCTTTGGATCACAATGAAATTGACCTAATTAAATACTTGAACCGGATTAAAAGAATTGGTTGATCACATGTTGGTTCTTTATACCGTGATAACGGTTTGCATCATGTTTTCCTAGATAGAGTGATATCTATGTTTTCTTTGATTTGTTGTTAGTTCATGATAGAAATTGATAATGAACGTAAAGTCGGAATTAATTGTTAATTTATTTGCTAAAGATAAAGAGGCATGTAAATTAATCTGGTTATTGCAGTTGTTGTAGTCGTTCTAATTTGAGGATAATCAAATTAGGGAAGTAAGCATGGTTATTTAATTATGACAGCTTACTGATTAGGTATCCCATAATTGGAACCTACGAATAAAAAATCTACTAATTCAATATGGATTAAAGAACAGATTATGTGGGAATTTCAAAAAGGGTTTTGAGTTACCCTCTTGTTGTTAAAGGGTCAAGAGCCCATGGTTGTGACTGTTGTTTTCATGCTGCTTGTGCTGTGATGTGAGCCTGGATGATTGTTGTGATATGTGGAGGCATGGAGGCCTTGTGGTTGTGGTAGAAGATGATGCCTAGAGTGGCGAGATACATCAGTTTATGCATGTGGGTGTCAGAGAGGACACCAGGGGTGATTGAATGGGATGGATGTGGTTCCTGGATGCTTGTGGTTTTCTTTGAATGTTAATCTGCTTTGCTTTTCCCCACTGCTCAAGGAAGATGGTCTTGCTACCCTTCTTCCGAAGGAGGCGAAGACGAGCGGGGTATGCCACGTGCTTTCCGTGTTTAGCCTCTCGAGGGAGAATGGGTCTATGCTTCTTATATAGGTGGAAAAGACTCGACCGGTAGTATATCTACTCACCGTGTTGATCCTCCTTTGTGTTTAGAAGCATATGATGTTTTTCTAGAATGCCTGGGAATATGGAAAAGTAATTCTGTAATGAATGTTTGATTAAATGGTGAAAATTCACGGGGATGGAGATACTGGAACTTAAAGGTGATGTGAATCTTAAAAGGAGTAGTTGTTTTTGAATGTGATGACAATTCAGTTTAATGTGGAATTTTTCATTCTTAATTAATTTTCCAAGAATTAATTAATGTACAGTGGAACTGATAAAATGAGAACGAAGCAATCTAATAAAGCTCTTCAAATTTTTGTGTGCTTATAGGATACCTAGTCTTAGAAGTAGTAGCCTGGAGTCTGAGAGACGTTAGCTGTAGTTGTATCTAAGACTAGGTAATGCCCATAGTGTGGACGTCAGTTATATATATATTCTGTACTTTTTGTGTTTCTATACGCTACTCCACCCTGTCGGTAAGGGCAATTGACACCCCTGGGATTTTGAGCCCTGGGGGTGTTTTTCCCAACATTCTGATGGGAGGTTGAATGGGTGACTACCCACTTTGACCCCACTCTCTTCTCTTGGTAGATCTTTGTGCTGGTAGGCACACTGGTTAGTTTTACCCATATATGTGTGTAGAGGGACGTAATGGCTTGTGGTTATTTCACACACATATATTCTCGATATAGTATCCTATGGACTACTATAGGTGTAACGTGTATAGGTTGTGATGGCTTGAGGATCCCTATTTGGTGTATGGGCTATAATGGCTTGAGGTATAATACCTGATGTATGATACACGTTATGCGGGTTGTGGGGGCTCCCGAAACTTACCTGGTTGCTTTTTTTTGTGAGGATGGTGTGGTGCTTCACCCAGGTGTCTACGGGCAAGCCTTTGTGGTGCACGAGGTGCAGATTGTGGAGCTTAGCCCAGGTTTCTGCGGGCAAGCATTGGAGAGAGATGCACAGGACATATGTCGTTGGGGCAAAGCGGCAAACCAGTGGGGAAGTAGTAGCGGGTTACACTTGATATTATTTATTATATTCTATATTATTGAATGAATTACTTGTGAGAGTAGACATGGTGAGGTTGGGAACTTAGTATACCAGTTTAGGTGACGAGTTAGTTTCACTTGTTGTTCACTAGGCTTTATCATGCTTTCTTTACTTTTGCATGAGAGGCTTGGGGAGGATCCTACTGAGTAAACTGTTATACTCACCCTATGTATATATAAACTGTTTTTAGGTCACTTGGAGCAGGTTGGGGATCAAGTTGGTTTCTACTTGCTTATGGTTGGAGGAGGAGCTGTTCGGGCTTGTGGTCGCTGCCGTTTTACTTTCTTTTGGGTACTTTTAGTTTTCTCCTTCAGTTTTAGTACTTTTGCATGACATTTCATATATGTACTTGGATTTCTTTTATTTTTTAGTTCTAAGTTGGAGTTGATTGGAGTCTATTCTATCTCTCTCTTCTGCATGTGTTCTCTTAGAGGGTAATGCCTCCCATTTGTGTGTGTATTATACCCTCGGTGCTAGTCGCCAACCCGGGGCCTACAGGAGACAGGACTCGGGGGTCATTATCTCTCTTCTCACATTGCCGGCCCAGGAAGGGTACACTTTGTGGGGAGGGGGTCGTGGCAAGACTAATAATCGAGAATCATATTTTATAATATTTATAATATCATAAACCAGACATGATCATATTTTTCTCACTTTGCGTACACCATCCCTTATAAAATTTATTTTATTTCAAATTTGGGATCCCTGTGTATTTTCTTCTACCTGAAAAGAAAAATTCCCAAAAATGAATTAAAAATATAAAAGAACCCATAAGGGACCATATGACCAAAGAAGAAAACATTATGATCGTGGGTTGTCCAATCTATTACAAAAGGTATTAGAGTTATTACCTAGATGGTATTATGGTGAGGTAATTATACCCTTTGAGAGTTAAATAAGAAGTTTCCCAAATAATATGATGTGGGTATTAAAAAAACATTATATAGGGTGGTATAGAAAACTCTCCCATCACAAGGTGTTTTTAAGGTGTTTTTTAAGTAAAAAATTAGTAATATATGTTGTGATTAAAGAATAAAAATTATGATAATGAATGATTTGGGGTGTTACATGAAAGAAACCATAATGTGAAATCTTGATCCTCATAGGTTGGAACAAGTTCCCAGGGTATACATGAGAATGGTGATAATAATTTTAGCATCATTAAAATGATAATAATGAACAAATTATTTATTATAGATGTCTTATAACACCCCAAACATCTACGGTATGCTTCACTTTGAATAATACAGTAGTGTGTGTTGTACAGAAATTCGAGTTCTAACACACACCACAACCAATCAAACTAGCTGTTATGAATAGTAATACCCACTTTTTGAAATTTAATACATTTTATCTTTCTAAATGGACTTCATTTTTGGATTTGGAATATTGAAATTAGATTAGGGTGAATTTTTGGTACTTTTCTGATAACTTTTAAATTTTGATGAATAGTGAAAATTACTAAATTTCAATTAAAAACAACTTTTTCAATCAAAATAATTAATAGTGATAAATGATGAATTTGAGTGGTTTTAAAGTATATTTAGAATATATTTTTACCATTTAATACAATTTTGGCCATTGGACATAATTTCACAATTAAACCGAACATAAACAACTGTCTATCTTTTGATAGTTATTATATCTTAAAAACACACTTTTTGGTCTGACAGCTGGAATTAATTTTAAATTAATTTCTGCCACTCTTTTGTTTTGAATTTTGAAGAATGGATTCCATATTTGGAATAAGGATGTAAAAATTTTGTAAATTGGTAAATTTTATTTTTATACATTATGAATAATTACATCGGTAAATATTTTTTTACCATTGTTAAAGGGTAAATCCGGTAAATAAGGGTTAATAAAATAATATTATAATAATAATAAATTACCCTAAAACGTGTCCTAACCTTATTTCTAGATACATTTCCTACCATGGGCATCATTTTCTTGATTTTGGGACCCCATGGAGCCACTTGTAGGTGATAGGGACACTTTATATTAATAAAGTTAAAGTGAATACAAAAATGGCATAAGCTTATATCATTTAGCAAAACAATTTTTACATAGTATTATATATGTTATATTTTTGATTATAAATATTCATTAGAAATCTAAAATTATTTCCTACATAATGGTATTTTATTTATAATTTTTAGACATTGAAAAAGTAAAAATATATTTGACACAATAATGATGCATTATTTTCCTTATTAATGAAAGAATCAAATAATTGATATTATAAATGTTAAAATAAATATTATTTGAAATTTTTGATGACATACACATTTTTTATTGGTTAATATGACATGTTAGTATTGCTTAAATGATTTTGGTTCTATTTAATAAAGTTTTTAAGACTTTAACAAATATCAATTATTGAGTAGTGTCAAAATTGACATAAATGTGTTTTTAAACAAAAATATTATATTATTAATTTATATTATATTCCTAAATATTTAAGGATTGGACAAGAGACTTATATCATGATATTTTTATCATTAATGGACCACTTGGGGGTCTCTTTGAGGTATATATTATGTTTATTAACTATATAATATAAAAATACAAAGTGACATGGTAAGTGTCAAACTAATTAACTAAGAGTTAAAACTAAAAGATAAGGTTATATAATGACCCAAACCTGTATAAATTCTATTTGTTGAGTGGTTTGAAACCCATTTCCACCTTATAATTTAAATAATCCACTTTGGGGAAATTAGAAACCGAAAATGAATTTATTAAAAAATCATATTTCTAGATTTCCCTAAATAGCTCCTCCTCCCCCTTAAAAAAGGACACCAATTCTAACCAATTACTCACACCTCTCAAGACTTTTGGATCATCCAAACTTTGCCCACTTTAGCTCCCTACATCCCTCTCCTCCTCTTAGAATCATTACCTTAGGCATAAGGAAATTCACGAGTCCTTTTTGGTTCAAACCAAAGGGAGTTACTCAAATTAAAGTTAACGATTTCTCTTAGTTTCTTTTCTTTTATTTTACATCTCAAACCCCTAAACTCTTCTAATTATTTTTTTGTAACAAAAGAAGTATCCTAAATATACTAGGACATTGTTATTATATTTATTAGAACTACACTTATACACACATCCATCTAATGGGTGAAGAACTTAATGTTTCTGTGGATAGAAACCAAACGCCTCACGAAGCGATGATTGTTCAATTATCTCCTACCACCTCTCATTGTGGCCATTATGATGGAAATATAATTAAATATTATATTAATGATATTTAGTTTATATATAAGCTTCTATAATTCTATTTTATATAATACCATTATTCATTCCATGTTGTATATATATACGATAATTTCATTTGAGGAAGTGCGGACTACCTTCCCCTCAAAGTGACATGACTCGTTCATACCATACATGGAACATATAAAGGATGGTGTTAATGAACTTAAGTAACAAATATAAGATATTATATTATACTGTAATAATTATATACCTATGTATCATTTGGTTTTGATTCCTTTTAAAATGGAAAATGAAATGGAAGTAGCGTTCGTGCGTACGTATGGATTACCGTCTCCACGTACGCGATGAGATTCATTTCCCCATCATATCCATTCAAGAATAATTATTGTTTGATGATTAAAATTAATTTTTAAGGACTTGATATCATTCTGGATATGAATAAGATACAACCTATCCATAACAAACACTGCTTACGCAACGAAGTATATAAAGGAAAACCAATCAGTTAACACCCTAAACGACGATAATACTAAAATATTATTAACAAAGCAACATTAAAAGTTCATATATGATATCATATTTATGTATATGATTATTTTATAATTTAATAACAATTATTTAACTATTATACATGATGTTAACCTACCCTTAACAAAGGAAAAGTACAAGGTAATGGGTTTTCATCTCACTCTTTATTCCCGTGAGATTCATGCCATATTGCCACTATTACCTTTTGTGTTGTGTATGTATTGCCCATAATTGTATTCTTTGTGTAATACACTTTAATTTATGTGTATTTACATATTCATTGTATGATACCTCTTTCATGAGGTGTATTCTTCGTATGTTACCAAATTGGTAAGGGTTTATTTCACAATATCTTCATTATTCGAGGTTGTTTATACGTAATTATCTACTGGGACCTCTTTATCATCCACATCCATGTTTCTTAAAAATGTATTTCAAAAAATTCTTTCTATTTTATAGAATATGTTTTAATGTAATTTATACCGTTGTTTTACTTTTTAAAATAGGTTTATAACGGAATCTTTCGGTCATTTTCCAAACAATGTCTTTTTTAACCTTTTCGACGGAATTAAGGTAAGACTATATTTTTTTAACTTATATGGTGGGTGCGGCTATTTTCTGCCTTTATCAAATCTTTGAAGATTCCCTTAAAAGATTATAATAATATTTTCAAAGTAAATGTTTTATTTAATAATTATGGGACTTTTAAATGATTTCAAAAAAAGTGATATTTCACTCAAATAGTTTTGATTTCATCTATGTCAACATCCTTTGATAAATTTTAAACTTGTTTGATGTTGATTTATTATGATACAAATCTTCCGTATTATATTTATGTTTTTGTGATATGTTTTACTATGGATGAGTTATTTTTATGACATTAATGGTTTATGATTAATGTTTTGTCATTTCGTATGCAAGTTTTAATACAAATGTTTATCTTATATTTCATCCTCTTATTAAGATGAATGTGTTGGACTAGTATGTTCTGAGTTGGGGACCAGTAAAAGTAAGCCCTCCGAGTTGGGGTCCAGTTATAGCAAACCCTCCGGGTTAGTGTCCGATTATTAGAGGCACTCCGAGTTGGTGTCCAGTTATTAGAGGCACTCCGGGTTGGAGTCCGGTTACAGAGGCTCTACAGGATGGAGTCCGGTTACAGAGGCTCTCCGGGTTGGGTTCCGGTTATAGTTATCCCTTAGGTCTTGGCACGAGGCCTTGACATAGAAATTAAAGTTCGACATTATGCATTCCCTTGTTATGAAAGTGTTTATTGATATTGAATTTGATTATTCGATTAGTAGAATATCCATGTGAATAAATAAATGGCATTATTTCATTTTATCTTTTCCATATTAGGATGAAGTTCAAGTTTACAAGGATTTTGTTTTAGTTATAAATTTCCTTAAATTTTTATTTTTATTTATGCAAGTTTCTACTATATTGATATCCTTACTGAACATCTGATCTCAACCCTTTCAATGTTTTATTTTCCCAGGATGTGAAGAATTATTTTATGAATGACCTGCAAGGATAGTATGAGTGTGGACTATGGAGACTATGTTGTTGAAGTTTTCATTTTATGATGTAATGTAAACTTTATGAATGTATGTAGTGTTTCCAAGACTTCTAAACTGATCGGTCCTTCGTGACATGATTTCTTGTAATCATGCCAATGTATTAAAATAATGTACCGACTCTGGGCAACTGGGGTCGGGGAGTTACAGTTGGTATCAAAGGATGTTTAGTAGAAACCTTGGAATCAAGATTTAGATAAACTATTATTAGAGCGCGTATACCAAATATGAATTTTGAGGATTAATATTGAAGAAATTCCGAGAATTTTGGTATTGTAGATATTTTGTAAGTTTTCCGAGAAATACATCCCTGTCTGGATACGAGGTGGTAGAGGCGGCTCTGGCACAGATGTACCTAGGGGTAAAACCTAAAAACACTGCTTTGCGCTAGACTCAAATGGGAATTGGTGCACGACATGGGCTTTGCTGCACTCTTGGTTACGACACTCTCGAGGGATATGCTTAGGATAATTCTCATTTTCTTTACGAACCATTATGAAGGGTTTATGAGTATATACTTCCTCAAAGAAAACATTTTTATGATTATGGATTATATCCATAAACTGTTCAATTTATGTTAAGTGATTTACAAGTATGAAATTGTGTATTTTGATTCATAAACTGATCTAGTTTATGCCATTGTTTAGAAATGGTGCCCAGTAGAAGGAATGAGAACACCAACAATACGCATGATCCAAAGAGTAAGAAAGATCACATATTTCATGGTCTTAATCCATAATTTATAAGGTTAATAGTCACCCACATATTATCATCATATGTAGAAATAATATCATGTGTTGATATGATAAGTAAAGAATTCTCAGAGTCATATGGCTTTGAAGGGAATCCAGAGAAGGAAAGGATGGTAGAGAGAAGGACAGATAAAGTGAATAAGGTAAAGAAGGATTTTCCCATATGTGATAACTGTAGAAAGAATCACCTTGGAAAATGCTTGAAGGAAATGTGAGTATGTTATATTTCTTGAGAAAAAGTAAACCATGTACGTGACTACAATGGAAAGAAAAAGGTTTCAAATGTACAATACTTCATCTACAAGGAGTTTGGACACTATGAAAACCGATGTCCCAATCATCAGAAAATGCATCAAATGATGTTATTGGATAACAATCAAGTTATGATACTACCATAGATGAAGAGGAATGACTAGTGTTATTATGTTTTTATTTTGTAATTATTTCATTGAAGTGTTTTATCAATGATGTACAGGAAATAAATAAGGATTGTACTGTAGTACTGTTTCATTGAGGATTTTAGATTTTATGGTACAAAGAAGAGTGACTCTTCAACGAGTTATACTTTTTGGAAATTACATGATTGAAGGAAAGATAAACCTTAATATGGTCCTAATATTGAGGTATGTATTTTTGAATAAGATATGGTTGATTTGGGTAAATTATATTGGATATTCCTGACTTCCTTGAAACTGATTAAATATTTATATATTCCATCATTGTTGGACTTTACAACATTTTTCGAGGGATGAATTATATCCAGTATTCTATAAGGAATAAGGGAGCATGAATGTAATCAATAAGGCTTTATGTCAATTCATGATGTTTCAGTGTTTTAAAAGAATATATGATGAATGTATTCACATGCTATTACGGGGTAAAAACGATCTACATTATGTTTACCTTTCATATAAATTTTGGACTGAGAGTTTACAGAAATATTTTGGATAATTATAAACGTTGGAAGGGATTTAGTTTGAAAGGTTATTTTTGGATTTTTATAAAAGGAAAACCCGGAGGTTGGGTGCAACCCATCGCATCCGGCAAGGCCGCAAGACTTGAACACACAACAGAAGGGAGACAAGGGTATATCACCTACCACTAGCCCATGTGATGTCCTGGATTGAATAATGTAGTTTTTTTTAATGGGTCTGATATGTGAAATATAAATTCATTATTTTTGGAACCCTATACGATTAGGAAAAATAGAATATATATATATATATATATTTTTTTTAAATCTTTTAGATTAGAAGATGAGTTTTTGCAGAAATTAGTTGAAGGATGAAACTCTACTTGTCAATTACATATAAATACACACACACACACACATATATATATATATATATATATATTTCCACTTATTTTATGGATAAATTAATTATTAAACTTTAGGGATGGTATCTTAAAACTAAAAATGTGTTATCCCAATACCTTACATTTTGTTGAACTGATGGTATTTTAAATCATCATAAATTGGTGGCTTTGAGGCCCACAATTCTACAATTGTTTGTGATTGATGACCTCATTCACTCCCTATAAATATTTATGTTTTTCCTCCAATTGCGTGTCTCTAATTTCCACCATTGTTCTCCTAATCGAGATCATAATTTTGGGGTGACCCTTTCATTTCTCTTTTCCTCTTATTAAGACTAAATTTTATTAACCAAATTTCCGATGTGGGTTTTCCCACAAAAATACTTTCTATTTTCAGCCTTTTATTTTCGAAGAACTATTTCGAAATGCGAGGAAACAATTTATTAAATCAGGGGAGAATGCAACACCCCAAGATTCCACAGTACGCATCACGTTGAATAATACAATAGCGTGTGTTGTACGCAACTTCGAGTTTAAGACACACCACAACCAATCAAACTAGCTGTTATGAATAGTAATACCCACTTTTTGAAATTTAATACATTTTATCTTTCAAAATGGACTTCATTTTTTGATTCATTATATCAAAATTAGCTTAGGGTGAATTTTTTGTACTTTTCTGATAACTTTTATATTTTGATGAATAGTGAAAATTACTAAATTTTAATTAAAAACAACTTTTTTAATCAAAATAATTAATAGGGATAAATGATGAATTTGAGTGGTTTTAAAGTATATTTTTAATATATTATTACCATTTAATAAATTTTTGGTCATTGGACATAATTTCACAATTAAACCGGACATAAACAAGTGTCAATCTTTTGATAGTTATTATATCTTAAAAACACGCTTTTTGGTTTGACAGCGGGAATTAATTTTAAATTAATTTCTACCACTTCTGTGTTTTGAATTTGGAAAAATGGATTACATATTTAGAATCAGGATGTCCAAATTGTTTAAATAGTTAACTTTTATTTTTATACATTTTGAATAATTACTTTGGTAAATATTTTGTTTACCATGGTTAAAGGGTAAATCCGGTAAATAAGGGTTAAAAAAATAATATTATAATAATAATAAATTACCCTAAACCATGTCCTAACATTATTTGTGCATAAATGTCCGACCAGGGGAATCATTGGGTTGATTTTGAGACCCCATGGAGCCACTTGTAGGTGATAGGGACACTTTATATTAATTAAGTTAAAGTGAATACAAAAATGACATAAGCTTATATCTTTCAGCAAAACAATTTTTACATAGGATTATGTATGTTATATTTTTAATTATAAATATTAATTAGAAAGATAAAAGGATTTCCTATATAATGGTATTTTATTTATAATTTTTAGACATTGAAAAAGTAAAAATATATATGACACAATATTGATGTTGTATTTTCCTTATTAATGAAGAAATCAAATAATTGATATTATAAATGTTAAAATAAATATAATTTGAAAGTTTTGATGACATAAAATAATTTTATTGGTTAATATGACATATTATTATTTCTTAAATTAATTTTTTTTATAATTAATTATGTTGTTAAGACTTTAAAAAAAATCAATTATTGAGTAGGGTCAAAATTGACATAAATGAGTTTTTAAAACAGATATTATATTATTAATTTATATTCTATTCATAAAAATCTAAGGATCGGGCAAGGGACTTATATCATGACAGTTGTATCATTAATGGACCACTTGAGGGTCTCTTGGATATATATAGTATGTTTATTAACTATATAATATAAAAATACAAAGTGACATAGTAAGTGTCAAACTAATTAACTAAGAGTTAAAACTAAAAGATAAGGTTAATATAATGACCCAAACCTATCTAAATTATATTGTTTGAGTGTTTTTAGACCCATACCCACCATAAACTTTAAATAATCTACTTTTGAGCCATTAGAAACCGAATATGAATTTATTAAAAAATAATATTTCTAGATTTTCCTAAAGAGACCCTCCTCCCCCTTATAAAAGGACACCACTTTTATCCAATTCCTCACACCTCTCAAGACTTTTGGCTCGTCCAACCTCTGCCCAATGTTTCTCCCTACATCCCTATCCTCTTATTCGAAGCATTACCTTAGGCATAAGGAACTTCAAGAGTCCTTTTTTGTTCAAAACAAAGGGAGTTTCCCAAATTAAAGGTAACGATTTCTCTTATCTTCTTTTCTATTATTTTAATTCTCCAACCCCTATCCTCTTCTTATTATTTTCTTTTTTATAAAAAACAGAATCCAAAATATACTAGGATATTGTTATTATAAGTATTAGAACTAAACATACACACGCATCCATCTCATGGGTGAAGAACATAATGTTTTTGTGGATGGCAACCAAACACCTCACGAAGCGATGATTGTTCAATTATCTCCTACCACCTCTCATGGTGGCCATTATGATGGAAATATAATTAAATGTCATATTTATGATATTTATTTTATATATAATATTCTTTAATTCCATTTTATGTCATACCATTATTCATTTCATGTTGAATATTTATAGGATAATTTTATTTGAGGAAGTACGGACTACCGCCCCCTCAATGTGATATGACTCGTTTATACCATACATGGAACGTATTAAGGATGGAGTTAATGAACATAAGTAACACATATAATATATTATATTATACTGGAATTATTATATACCTATGTATTATTTTGTTTTGAATCCTTTTTAAAATGAATAATGAAATGGAATTAGCGTTCGTGCGTACGTACAAATTACTGTCTCCAAGAACGCGATGAGATTCATTTCCCCATCATATCCATTCAATAATAATTATCATTTGATGATTAAAAGCACTTTTTAAGGACATGATATCATTCTTTATATAAATAAGATACAACCTATCCTTAGGAAACATTACTTACGTAACGAAGTATATAAAGGAAAACAAATCAGTTAACACCCAAAGCGATGATAATACTAAAATATTATTAACAAAACAATATTAAAATATCATATATGATATCATATTTATGTATATGATTATTTTATAATTTAATAACAATTATTTAACTATTATACCTTATTTTAACCTACCCTCGACCAAGGAAAAGTACAAGGTAAGGGGTTTTCATCACACTCCTTATTCCCGTGAGATTCATGCCATATTTCCACTATTACATTTTCTGTGGTGTCTGTACTACCCATAATTGAATTCTTTAGCTAATAAACTTTAATTTATGTGCATATAAATATTCATTGTATTATTCAACTTTCATGGGGCGTATGTTTTGTAAGTTACCAAATTTTTACTGATTTATTTCACAATCTCTTCATTATCCGAGGTTGTTTATATGTAATTATCTACTAGGACTTATTTATCATCCACATCCATGTTTCGTAAAAATGTATTTCAAAAAATTATTGTTATTTTACAGAATATGGGTTAAATTTATTTATACCCTTTATTCCTTTTTACAAGAGGTTTATAAAGGAATCTTTCCGTCGTTTTCCAAACAATGTCCTTTTTAACCTTTTCGACAGAATTAAGGTAAGAAAGTCTTTTTTTATCTTATACGGCGTGTGTGGCTATTTTTCACCGTTATAAAATCTTTAAATCATCCCTTAAAATTTTATAATAATATTTTCGATGTAGATGTTTTATTTTATAATTATGTGAATTTTAAATGATTTAAAAAAAGTGATATTTCTCTTAAATAGTTTTGATTTCATCTATGTCAACATCCTTTGATAAATTTTACACTTATATGAAGTTGATTTATTATGATACAAATCTTCCATATTGTATTTATTTGTTTGTGATATTTTTGACTATGGATGTGTTATTTTTATGCCATTAATGGTTTATGATTAATGTTTTGGCATTTCGTATGATAGTTTTAATATGAATGTTTGTGTTATATTTCATCCTATTCTTAATATGAATGTGTTGGACTAGTATGTTCTGGGTTGGGGACCAGTAGAAGTAAGCCCTCTGGGTTGGGGTCTGGTTACAGCAGACCCTCTGGGATGGTGTCTGGTTATTAGAGGTACTTCGGGTTCATGTCCGGTTATTATAGGCACTCCGGGTTGGAGTTCGGTTATAGAGGCTCTCCGGGTTGGAGTCCAGTTATAGAGGATCTCCGGGTTGGGTTTCGGTTACAGTTATCCCTTAGTTCTTGGCATGAGGACTTGACACAAAAATTAAAGTTCGTAATTATGCATTCTCTTGTTATGAAAGTGTTTATTGATATTGAATTTGATTATTCGATTAGTAGAATATCCATGTGAATAATTAAATGTCATTATTTCATTTTATCTTTTCCATATTATGATGAAGCTCAAGTTTAAAAGGATTTTGTTTTAGTTATACATTTCAATAAATTTTTATGTTTACTTATGAAAGTATCTGCTATATTGATATCCTTACTGAGCATCTGAGCTCACCCATTTCAATGTTTTATTTTTCCCAGGATGTGAAGAAGTATTTTATGAATGACCTGCAAGGATAGTATGAGTGTGGACTATGGAGACTATGTTGTTGAATTTTTCATTTTATGATGTAATGTAAACTTTATGAATGTATCTAGTGTTTCCAAGACTTCTAAACTGATCAGTCATTCGGGACGTGATTCCTTGTAATCATTCCAATGTATTAAAATAATGTACCAACTCTGGGAAACTGGGGTCGGGGCGTTACATGTATGATTTGACGATACCCTACATTAGACTTATTTTTACATATAAATTGAAAATTTAAAACAAAATATAACAATCATGTCATAGAATAAGAAGATAAAAAGAAAACAAAATTCAATAAAGATATAAAAATAAGGTCACAAGAATAAATAAAATTATGTTAGAATAAGTTTATTAAAGGTCATTTATCACCTTTACGTACATGACAATACGAAACTAAACTAAAAACACATAAATCTCTCTATGTTAAACATATTCTATATCAATAAACAACACCAACAATAGCTTTATTGATGAACCTATAATGAATCCTATTTTAATAGGGAAGTCTTATCATACCTTGACTATATAAAAATATATTATCTACAAATGAACCATTATAGTATATGTAGGGTGTGAGTATAAAACATAATAATATGAAACCATAAATTATATCCCCTGAGACTCCAAGGGAAAAAATGTGACAGTTTTTGAATAAGAAAAAAATTATTTTATAATTGAAACATAAACATAAAATTTGAAATTATACTTATTTGTTTTACAAATTTTTGGATAAAAATGAATTTTATAACTTCATAAAGAAACATTGAAGACATTTTCATTATTTAAAATATATATCTAAGTAAAACACATTTTTTATAGTGGATCAATGGATCAAATCTATAATTTCTCTAAATAGAATCACACTTCTAACAATAATGAGACCGAACTCACACACTAGACTCACACATTTTTAACGTGATTTTGGGAACCCAAATGATATACATGATTTAAGATTATCTATTGGATCATTTATATCTAATGATTATAAAAATATATACCATCCCATAAAGTTTCAAATTATATGATTAAATAAGTACATATATGATTAAAATGACTCTTAAAAAACATCAATTAACTAAGAAATAATAACAATATATTTAAAATGATTAAAAACCTCATATGTTTCTCTAAAAAATATATGTTAGTTTATTGATATAAATAATTAAGTAACATTCTTTTACCACATTCCAAACAAGGAACTGTATCACATAAATTTATTTTACCACCTTTTAAAATACCTTTAATGTAAAATGATCATTTATGGAATCCATCACATGGAATAATAAAAACTATATATTTACTTTATAAATTTAAATCCTAGAACCAATGTTGGTGTATAAGGACCAAACTTTGTTACATTAAAAAATCATGAATTTTGTTAAGAAATAACTTCCTTCCAAATTGAGTATCTTTTCATGTTTAGAGATTTAGCGTAATGGGACATAACACATAAATTACATTACACATTAATATATAGTGGATACCATAAAAACTGTATTCATTTATTCCAAAATATAAAACATTTCAAATAAAACAAGATTTATTTGAAAATTATTTAAAAATTTAACATGGATTGCTTATTTTTCATACAGATCCTTATAACTAGTGAAAATAATTTTTAAACATGGGATGAGAACAAAAATATCAATAAGGTATATAAAAAATAAGAAAGGAACACATTAGTCCATGAATACTTGTAATGTATGAATCAATTTTCAATGGACATACTTGTCAACAATATATACAAACTTTCTGAAACATGATATTTCCAGAATATTACCATAAACATAAGAACATAAATAGAACCAAAAATATATTTTGGGGCATTACATACACAATCTTGTAACACTCTCAGGTACCTTATAATTTTTAACCCTCACGGCTACCAAACAATTTTTGTAACCGTCACAGTTACAGTTGGAGTAACCATACAGCTGACCTCAATCATACACATAACAAACTCATTGGAGGGAGATATAGGTCCCAAGATTTATCATAAAAAATTACCAAGAACCAGAATATAATCATACTACATAAATAATTTCATTAAAACATTGCATTTGGAATTTCATAAATTAGAATTTTATAATGGAATTTTAAAAGAAAATCCCCGGACAAATATCCTATAATTCAAGTGAGACAAAATAATGTGAATTTAATATATATATATATAAACACTATAAATACACTTAATTCAACCTAATATAACAATAATAAAAAAATTTAATACCACATAAATAATGAAGTAGATTGTTATCCCAATGAATGGAAATTAGGATAAGAATTCCCTTACCTTGGGTTTTTCTTACCTCAAGGTCATTTAAACCTCCTGTATAATAGTTAAAATAGAGTTATTAATATCTTAGAGAATCATATTAATAGTTATAATACCTTATATAATCATTTCATTACAACATTTCACCCTTTAATTGTTAGTATTTGTTCCGTTCATTGTTTCGAGTGCGTTCTTTACATGTTTTCCATAATTAGTTCTTGATTGATATTCATATCCATTGGAAGTAAAAAATAAGAATTGTAGTGGTATGGTATCTAAATATTACAATAAACATAAATAAAACCATTTACCATTTTTAATTCTTACTTGAGGATGATTCATAAGTTAAAACATTATTGATATTTTTATGGGTCATTTTGGAGATTCTTCGATCGTAATGAACTCATTTGTTTAATAAATTAATAACTTTTGAATAAAATGATTCCAAAACCTTATATAAAATTTAATAATGAAATTATAATAGTTTTCAACCATAAAAATGTTTTCTTGACCATTTTTTAAGTATGTAAAAGAAATTGAAATAACAACATCCATGATGTCGGTAATTCGACACTTCGCAGACATTGTTTTTATTTCTTGAATAAGTTGGAGAGGTGAAGAAATATAATGCTGGGTATTCCATAAACATGATGAAATCTAGAATATGTATCATACTAGATAATTCACGTCCCTTGGATAAAAGGAGGTGTGGAAAGAAGAAGAATCGAAAATAAAATGAAAGAAAAGATAGAAAACAAAAGAGGATGTTTACCTCTTGATCTCTTATCATTGAGATCCCTATTATGGCCTTTGGTTTTGGTATTTTGGTGATAAACACAGCTATAGGACATGGGGAAGAGCCTTAGGGGTAGTATCAGGTAGAAAATATGTAATTATCAATGCGTGGTAGGTGTTGGAGGAAGTTGGAAATGATGGTGGTATTTATAGTGGAGGAGAAAAGGTATTTTACATTATTTAATAATTATTATAATGTTTTTTCTCAAGACTATGAATATTCTTAATTATTGTGATCCAAACTTGTAACAATGGCATGTGATTTCTAAGCAAGTTGTCTTATATCATATATTATGTCATAAATAGGGTATTTAACTGATAGATTGAATATACTGTATTTTATCTTTTTTCACTTTTCATCGAAAAATAAAGAATTTCATAAAAATCCAAAAAATTCACACTAACCGTTTGTGGACATATAGAATTAAAAAATAAACACCATTTTTTTATAATAATTTTTTAATATTATTAAATTAATTTTTAAATAAAATCATACTTTATTAAAAAATTAACAATTTAAAATCTATAAATTCTTTTATATTACATTGAAAAATTAACTAAGATGTCATTATCTTAATGGATTAAAAAATTAATATAATAATAACATTTATTATTCATTAGGGTCATAATACTATTCATATTACTATTCGTAAGGGTATGTTACTATTCACCAAATATCAAGTTGGTTCCATTAGACTCCAAATAACTTACTGATCATAATTGTAGATGAACATTTTTCAAAATTCAAAAAATAAAAGTGAAAAAATTTTGTTTAAAGGATAGTTATAAATATCTTCATAAAATTAAGTCTCATTAATTTCATTTTTTTTAAATCAAGGATGTTACATTATCCCCCACCTTTTAGAAATTGCATCCTTGCAATTTTATTTACATATTATACAAGTGAGGTTACCTAGATCATGTTGTCAAATTGGTTTCATCATCATCTTTCTCATGTAAATATAAGGTCCATGCATTGAAAAAATGATTTGGAGATCCTTCAAAATCGTTTTCTTCCTTTATCTAAATACACCCTGTACAACTTGAGTCATATGGGTGATCAGAGAAAAATAGTTTCAGAAAATAATCAGGTATGAAATTAAATTTAAAAATATCTGATAAAAAATCATTTTTATAGAACATTCAGACTGAGTTTTAGATGAAACAATCAATAAATGATCCTTTTAAAATACCAGATATATCTACTGCAAGAATATATTGTAATAGAAAATATAAATAGGTTGTGAAAGGGTGCACTTTTTTAGCACATTTTTAAAATCATAATATTCTTATAAATATCGTGGTAAGGTAAAATATTTGAAAATTATGTGATAATAATTATATTTATTAAAATTATAATTATAAATTAAAAAATAGGATTTGATTAAATAAATCCCATGATACACAATGGTATCAAGGTATTTTAGAGGTGTTTGATGTCTCAAACAATTGCTTGTAAGTGAGTTATATGTTACAGAATGTTTTAGAATCATCTGAACATGACTTTGCAATAATTATTGCTAACAAGTTATTAGAAATAGATAGGAATGTCATTTTAGATCCCCCTTCTTCCATTTGAAACTAAATTTTCTTGATCTGATAATTTATAAAAATAGGATTTATCATAAACAATAGACATAGAGACTAACCATATGATTAAAGAAAACTCTTAATCCCTAAAGTTGTCTAATCACTTCCTCTGATTCCAACTATAAGTACATTGCCTTATTACATTACATAAGCTTTAATTTTGTCAAGAAATCACTTCCTTCCACATTTAATATCATTTCAATTATTGAGATATAGAGAAAAGGGACATAACACACTCATGACATTACACATTAATATAGAGTGGATTCCATAAAAACAGTATTTATTTCTTCGAAAATATTAAACTTTTCAAATAAAACATGATTTCTTTGACAATTCTTCCAACATTTAACTTCGATTCCTTATTTTTCTTGCACATATTTATAAAATTTGAAAATAATTTGAAAACCTTTTATTAGTACCAAAATCTTAGTAAGGGATATAAAAAGAAGGAAATAGCACAATAGTCCATGAATACTTATAACGTATGAAAACATTTTCAAAAGACATACTTATTGCCCATATATACTTACATTGTGAAACATGATATTTAAAAAATATTCCCACAAAACAAAAGAACAAAAATAGAACCATAAACTAATCATAGGGAATTACTTCCCCTATCATGTAACCCTTTTGGTTACCTTATAATTTGTAACCCTCACAGCTACCTTACAATTTGTGTAACCATCACAGTTACAGTTCAAGTAACCATACAACTGACCTCAAACATACACATAATAAATGCATTGAAGGGATATATAGGTCCCACCTTTCATCATTATCAATTCCCAAGAATCAGAACATAATCCAACATCCTGAATATTTTCCTAAAAATATTTCATTTAGAATTTTGTAAAACAGAAATTAAAAAAAATTAAAAGGAAACACCCTTAAAAATATCATCTAATTCTAGTGATACATAATTGAGTGTATATAATATGTATATACACTATAAATACACATAATTAAAAATAATATAAAAAATTCATCACACAATTTTTTTTAAAACCAAATAATTAATAAAGTAGAATGTTAACCAAAATAATGGAAATCGGGTTAAGAATTCACATTCCCCAGGTTTGTATTTCATAAAAATCATTTCAACATCATGTATAATGGTTAAAATAGTGTTATTAATAACTTATGGAAACCTATTACTCTTTATAATACATTATATTTTCATTTAATTACCTCATTTCAGACTTTAATTGTTAGTATGTGTTCCTTGTGTTGTTTTGGGTGCGTTCTTTACATGTTTTCCATGATCAGTTCAAGATAGATATTCTTAATGATTGGAATTGAAACTCTAGAATTGGATTTCACGGGTATTTAAATATTATCAATGACACAAATTATACCATTTAAAATTTTTAATTTTTAGATGAGGATGATTCATAAGTAAAAACATTATTGATTTTGTTTAGGTCATTTTGGTGATTCTTCAATCGTAATGAACTCATTTGTTTCATAAATTAATAAAATGTGTATAAAATGATTCTAGAACCATATATGAAATCTAATACATAAATTATAATGTAGCTAAAATAGAAAATGGATTCATGTATAGTCTTTAAGGAAGTAAAAGAAATTGAAATCACATTGTTCATGATGTCATTAATTTGACACATCATGGATGATGTTTTAGTTTCTAGAATAAGCGGGAGAGGAGAAGAAATATCATGGTTAGTATTCCACAAAAATGATGAAATCCAGATTATGTAAGATACTAGATCATTATTTCAAATTGGATAAGGGGATGTGTGTAAAGAATAAGAATAGAAAAGAAAATGAATGACAAGAAAGAAAACAAAATAATATGTTTACCTCTTGATATCTTATCCTTTAGATCCTTGTTACGGTCTTTGATTTTGGCATTTTGGTGAGACCAGTAGCTCTAGGAAATATGGAAGATCCTTTTGGGTAGTATTGGCTAGAACATAGGTCAGGATCAAGGATTGGGAGGTGTGGGAGGAAGAGGGAAATGATGGTGGTATTTATAGTGGATGAGAGAAGGTATTTTATAGTGGTGAATTGGTGATGTGGTGATGTCATATAAGGTTTCTCACTTTTTCCTGAAAAGTGTTTTTCATAATAATAAAAAACAATTTTCAGCCTATAATATGAATAGTCTTAATTCATGTGACCGAAAATGGTAATAATGGCATCTGAGTTCGAAACAAGTGGTCATACATCGCTTATAATGTCATAAATAGTGCATTTAACTGATAATTTGAATATACAACATTTTGTCGTATTTCACTATTCAACAAAAATTCAAGAAATTCATAAAAATCCCAAAAATTCACCCTAACCATTTTTCATCATGTAAAATCCAAAAATGAACTCCATTTTTTGAAAATAATTTTCTAAATATTATTAATTTAGTTTTTAAATAAAATCATACTTTATTCAAAAATTAACAATTTTAAATCTATAATTGCTTTTATATCACATTGAAAAATTAACCAAGTAGTTATTATCTTAAAGACTTAAGAAAAATAAATAATAATAAAATTTATTATTAATTAGGGTCATATTACTATTCATTTTACTATTTATAATGATGTGTTACTATTCACCAAAAATCCAGTTGGTTGCATTAGACTCTAAATAACATACTTATCCCAATTTAAGATGACTATTTTATAAATTCAAAACATAGAAGTGAAAAAATTACATTTAAAGGAACGTTATAAATATCTACATAAAACAATGTTTCATGCCTATCAAATTTTTTAAAAAAAATTGTGATGTTATAGTCTGTTTTTTATATAATGAATCAAACTATCTTGTACAATTACTTTTTCTCTATTGGGTGTTAAAAGAAACAATATAATGATATAGGATGGAATATGGAGTTAGAGTTATAAATATAAGTATGTATTGACGTTGGATTTAATATGCTATTCCATGAAGACTTAGATAAATGAAATGTTTTTTATTTAATTTTTTACATTCCATTGTGATGCATAGATTTTGATGTGGTTATTCTTGTTGCAGTCTGGGGAATAATATATAAGGTATAAATTATTATCTTTATTAACATAAGAGGATAGTAACAAATTAGTGTTTATTATTCTGAAATCAAGGTTTCCGAGGTGTTTTAGTTTAATCTTACCTTGTATTGATTGTGGTGGGGAACCTTCTTAGTTAATATTATGAATATTCAGTCATGGTGTAGTGGGTTTGGTTGTATTGTAAATTCACACATATTATTCTTATGTGAAGGGTCCCTGAGTTTATATATGACTGGAAATCCCCTGTTAATATTCCATGACATACTTTTTTAACATGATTATTCTTATTACGCCATAGAGACAATAGTGGTTATCTTCCTTTCTATATATATATAAATTTTATTATACCATAATGAATTTCATGGTACCATGGTTTGATTTGGGGTTCATTGGGTATGATGTAAGAAGATAAGTATTTTCCCATGATCCCCAAGTGTCTGAGTGCTACGATATTTTAGTATTTATTTCGACAAAACAGTTCTTATTTATATCATATTTAATATAATTTGACCCATTGAGATTGAGGGGAAATTACATCATGATTTTTGGATCAGAGTTGCATTGAAGCAAGATTACCCATGCCTTGTCATGATTCCCAATTTTCTAGTGTGTTTATAAATTTGGGTGTTTTATTTAATTTCATCCTATTAATATAATTTCATTCAATACCGAGTTAAATATTGTAGAATTTTATGAGATTTTTTGAAAAAATAGTTTGGTTTCTGTCCCTTAACATCAAGAGGTGAACCTCTTTATAAACTAAGATGATTAATCCCATTACTCTTCATTATTCCCCCTTTTTTTCTTATTTAATATTCTTGAAAGAAGATATTAGAGTCAGTATTAATTAGTTTTATTTCCTTTTCAAATGATTTTAAGGGTTCCTAATAAATTAATATTTGTTTATGATCTTCCTAACTAATTTTTGTTGCGGTGTGTATCTTTTACCCATTTTATCATGAGAATTTTTAAAGAATTAGTTATGGTAGGTGAATGGAGACTTATCCTTAATTATTTATTCATAAATTATGGATGGATCTTACTTTTTCATTTTTGGGGAGAATATAATAGATTACCATGAATAATATATTGAAATAACCTAAATAAAATTGATGGTAAGAGGGCGATTCTCAGGTGATTTATGAAAATCCATGATATTTATTATATATTGATAGTTTTGTTGATTTTAATGATGATATTTTTATGATTGACACTATAATATAAGTTTATTACTAATATTTCATTTTTGTAAACTCTTTAATAGAGGTATAATTAGTAAAATTTGGAAATTAAGTGGTTTTGTGAAAATTTATATTAACAATGTCCATGTTTTAACATGAAACATTAATTTAATAAAAATAAATGTTTAATGAGAGATTTTTTGGGGTAAATTACTTTAATGTTTTCAATTTAAAATTGATATATATATGGGGTTATTCATACTATGGATTTCAGGGATGGTTATGTGGAAAGGAGGAGATATCATGTTAATTAGTGTGGTTATTGGGATGGGTAGTGTAGTGGTTTATGTGGTGATGGGTTTGGTTGTTATAGGATTGTGTTTTAGTATACCAATGGAAAGAAATTTGGCTTTAATTAATGAAATTAATAATGGATGGTGGCTAAACTAGTGAATTTTTTTTTGTTAATTAATAATGAATAATCATGATGATTGGAAATTTAATGTCTAATAAAATTTGAAATTTTTATTAAATATGAATGATTAATAATGAATGACATGAAACAGAATGGACTTAAATGGATGTATTGACATTAGATATGGGTAAATTAATTCTTTATGGTTGGTAATAGTTACTATAGAATTTGAAATAATGATCTAAATGGGAAACTATTATTATTTGTGTGGTTATCTTGTGTGAATATATGGGGCGGGTTTATTGAACAGTGGTGGCATCCGTTATATGTGAGATGTAGTGATGGTGTAGTGGTTATTATGGGTGAATGTTATGTTTATTTGGTTTGAACACTTATGTTATTCCATGAATGATTTTTATACCTATTTTAGTTATTTTCTATTTCATTTGAACCACCACAAGATTTGAGAAACCTAATAAATGCCTATATGAGGACATAAGTACCAGGTGTCTTCTTAAATATCAATTTTATAGAGGAAATGGATGGGTGATTTATAACCCTTATTTTATCCACTTTATAATTTGTATTGTATGTGATGGTATATGGTAAGTATATACATATATTTGTAAAATATTTATTGAATTTCTATTTTATTGTATATATATTCAACTTTACCTAACTATGTTGTTGTGTTACTGATAGTGGTGGGGTTTGGGGAGTATAGAACATGGGAAAAAGTTTTATTCAATTCATTTTAACAATAACCTACTATGACGAAGATATGATGTGTGGTTATGAAATATATATAGTACATAGTATGTGGATAAAATATATCGATATGTGCATATGAAACGATATAGAAGGTCTTGAAAACACATGATGTATGCTATTGAGATGAGACAGTGAAAAATATTTGTGGAGATATGGTTTTATTATACCTTATTTAGTTATATTATTTGATATTGTGTTACTATAGAAGAAGATGATATTAATTTAGTGATAATTTGAGTGGTCGGGAGATTGTTGACTTGGGATAAATGCATTTTTGATCTATTATTTATCCACAGATGAATTGATATTATTATTCAATTTTTTCATGATAGGTTTTATGGAGGCTCTACTGATTACACGTATATTCTTACCACTATGTATAAAAATATATTTTAGTGGTTTGGAAAAGAGAGTTTGGGATCAAACTGGACCATACTAGATTAAGTAAGTTATGGTTGGTATTACTATCACTACCATAGAAGTTTCATTTTTAGTATTTAATTTTTGATAAAATTTTATGTATTTCATTTACAGGAATTTTGGAATGGGTTTATATTAAATTATATGGATTATAACGTTTTTTATATTAATTTCCTTATATTATGTGGGAAATTCCTCTCTTGGATGTGTTACTATACCTTCGATTATAGTCTCTAAATAGTGGATTATTAAAATAATTATTAGAGAGTCACACTCATCATTAGTAATACCCCTATAGGGGTTATATATGGGATTAGTTCATGATATATTGGTATCTAATATATGGTTGAGAGTTTGGATATAGACTATAGTTAAGAAATTGCAAGGACTATATGGGTTTCAGAGGGAAATAGTATCAATCAAACAAAACATGTTACATAGAATGGGAGACCGACATGGACATTATAATTTTAGATTACTAAACATTCTATGTAATATGAAGTTGATAATGTGGTATAGATTTATAAGGGGAACACACATCATGTAGTTTATTCCTGTGTTTGAATTGGGGTGATTTTTAAAAAATTACACAAAGTTGAATAAATGATTTTAAATTTATTCCATTTTCTTGGGGTTAACAGTTTGAATATTTTCTTATAGAGATAAATGATGGTCCTCACTCATATGTGGTTCTGGTTTGTGATGCGTGACACTTTTATTCCATTGATCATAGGAGGTTTGATCCAACTAAGGTGGTTGTATCGTGGAGGAAGACACTTTGTGAGAATCAAAACTAGATCTCGGTGATATATGAGGGAAGTTTCATTGATCAAGATACAAAGTGATAATTGGATTTTTTTTTCAGATATCATTTATTTTTATTCACTCTAAGAAGTATACATAATATATTTTTTCAACTATATGGGAGGATTTTTGTGTCATTGGTGGTAACTGTTCCATTGGGAGCTTGTAGAGTTGACAATTACATGATAATATTTTTAGACATTTTTTTTTAAATTACATTTATTTGATGATGGTGGTGGTGATGTTTTTGGAGTTTATTTTTCATTAGTTGGGGATAAATTACATACAAGTTATTAATATTAAATTCAAGGACATTCTCTATTTAACCCAAATCGTTTTCTAATGAATATTCGAATATATGATCTTTACTGAGGCATTATGTAACAAAATTCAACATCATGTTACCTAGTTTACCTTTCCTATATATCTATAGGTTCTAGATAAGAATCTAGTGGGTGAGAGGATTCATGCCTGGTCTAGGATATATGGAGAAGGGATTCATTATAACTTCATGATAGGTAGAGATACCAATAGAGAGGCTCTAATGTATGGGTAAAAAAGGGTTCAAAAAGCAATGCCATAGTCTCAAGAACCATCACACATATCTAGAGATTAAATCTCTTATAAATCTATTGATATCTATATTTTGGGGTTATTAAATTATTTAGTTTTTAATATTAATGATTTTAGTGCCCGATCACCATCATTGTTCATCATATGATGGATTTTTTGATTTGGTTTGGCCTCAGTACCAATTTACATTGAGGCTTTATCAACCATATGGTTTGTAGGAATTTATTCAACAAAAGGTAAAAAGAGTAATTAGTGGTAAACCATGTGAAATTATTCACACACAAGGGTGATGGGTCATAAGAGTTTATAATCTATTTTTTCTCAATAGGAACAATAGATGTAGTGAAACGTAGTGGTATAGGTGGAAGTGATTTCAATAATTTAAAATGAGTTCATATGTGTTTTCCTTAAAGTGGTTGTGTCTCTACCCATTAAACATTGTATATATTTTGATATAGAGTTGTATCCCATAATCTCTCCTATTTATATGGATCCTAATTGGATAGAACCTTTTGAGTTTTCGTAGTTAAGGAATCATTTTATTGATTTGCTATAGAATGTTTTCACCAAACCTAGTGTGTAACATTATACTGATAATATTTTATTCACCAAGAAGGTGGATGTTATACTTCTGATGTTCTTATAACAATGATGTTCTAATAAGGGGATGGTGAAGTACCATATCCCCTTTAGAGGATAGATGGTTTCATTATTTAGTTTAGAGGATCCAAATTGTCCTCAATGTTAGATTTGTGGTCTCGATATTATAAGATGATGGTGAAGGATAATGATATACAAAAGACCCGTTTTATATATTTTTATGGTCACTTTGAGTTCATAGTTATGTTATTTCATTTTATAAATTCCCTATGTTTTTTCATGTGACTGATAAACAGATTTTTTTAGATTACGTGTCACTTTAGGGAATCATTCCTCAAATACATTCTCGTATTCTCATTGTTGGAGGAGGATCAATCATATAACACGAGGAATAGTTTTAATTTTCATAATCACCATCAGATATATGGAAATCTATCCAATTCTATTTTATCGGTTGAAGATGTTTATTTTCTTATCAATCTAGTGTCTCATCATTAAGTGGGAGTCCATCTTTATAAAATTGAAGTTGTTCTTTTATAGGAAGAACCCAAGAACATAATCGAGGTTTATAATTTCCTTATTCTTTCATTTGGTTATCATAGGTTTGTATTTAATTTCTATATTATTATGACCCCTTTTACAACCTTGACCATAAGGGACCAAGAATTCGTATGGACTAATCAATGTTAGGTGGATCTCATCTTCCTGAAGGGGAAGTTGATCAGTACTCTTGTTCATCATTTTCCAGTAGAAAAATTCACATTATAGGATATATATATAATATTCATAATCTCATATAAGAATGTTTTTTTAACGTAGTAGAGTGTGGTGATCTCATATGGGTCAATACATTTTTATCATCACAAGTATAATTATACCATTGATGATCACAAGTTGTTATTAGTTGTGTTTTATTTAAAGTTGTGGTGAAATGAAGTCATTAATAAATTCTTTTTGGAATTTATAAATATAAAATCATCAGGTATATATTACCTTAGTAGGATTTTAATCGATATCAGTGGTGGTGGATGACCTTTTTTCATCACTATGACTTCAAAATATCATACACCCCTTAGAACAAAAAATTGGTTACAAATGTGTTGTGTATGGTACCATAAGGATAGGTTTTTTTGAGAGTCTGGAGTTGCATTGAAAGTGATAAAATAAATTATTCATCAAATATCATAATAAATGGAAAAATATTAAATTTATATCTAAACTATACTATAAAAAGTATAATAGTGAATGGTCAAATCCATAGGGAATGAAATGTTGTGTAATGAAAATGAAAGAAATAATTTCAACCAAAACAAGAACTATATATATTAACACAGAAAATATATTTTTAAATAGTATTTTGAAGTGTAGTAGAGGATGAAACAATGATAAATGTGAGTGGAAAGTGAATTATAATCAAGCAATAAAGTCATAAGAGCAACTGGATCTGAAATAGATAATATCTAAATAGTTAGGGAAATTTATATTATTTTATTATGATATTTTTTATTCCATAATGAAAATATGATTTAACCAAGTAGATTAAAAAAATGATGAATATAAACTCAACCGAGAATACAAATATTTGATGATTTTATTATGCAATTTTTCCTTTTGAGAATCAATTTCAGTAATCAGAAAGAATGTGATAATTTTCATTATCAAAATAAAATTTTCATTTTGTGTTTAAAATATACTATTCATTGATATAATGTTTTTTATTAAAAAATTTAAAAAAAAAATTCCTTAATAGGGTGAAGATTGATCAAGATCAATAATCATTATGTTTTGAAAAAAATTTAAAATTGATTATTGTTCAGGGAGGATTACATAATATCATCTATCCAATTTTTAAAAAGAATCCAAGAATGAAATTTGTAAGAAATAAAACCAAAAATATCTATTACCATTTTTTCCTAAATTATAATTTATTACAGAAAATGGTTTTTTTTTCATTAACATAATATAGTGAAATAGAAAAAATATTGTTTAAAAGGAGGGAAATTTTATTTTTTGAGTCAATTTCCATCTCATTGTGGATCCTTTATTACATTAAAATCTCTTCTCAATATGCTACTCCCAATCTATCTAAATGTTTATCTTAAAATTCAACTAGATGTCTCTATATTGTATAATGCCTATTAAATATCAATCGTGTGTAAATATTTGAAGCAACATAATAAAATATGTTTATCATAAAGATAGTAAAATACATAAAATGAATGAGTTTAGTAGGAGAGGAATCATGTTTGTATTGTTTATATCCCTCTCTACGGTATATCTATCCTGTCATCTATTACTCCAAAAAAGTATCTGAATATTTTCTTCCAAGCTCTAGAACATTCCCCGAAATCATTAGAAGTACCCCTTTTAAAATTAAAAAAAAACCGACTTTGAAAACCACCAACCCATTTCAGTTACAACCAACTCAACTAGTCACACTACCTCTAGAAAAAATACCCAATTATTCCACCACAATTATCATTACTTATTATTTATAAATATAAATATCAATCTTATCAATTTCATTATATTTTATCAGTAAGATGGTAAGTAATGACCCATATTATTTAACTATTAATCTACATGTGCAGAACCCATTCATTAATGCATTCACCAGTAACCGTAGTGTAACATGACGTTTTTTCATATTAAACTAGTAAAAAAATATTCTCCATCAATAAAACTTCATATTTGATTTAATATTTGAAAAATTAGTGTAACAAAGTACACAATGTGACTCCATTATTCAATTAGATTTAAAAAAATTAAATTATAGCTCACACAATTAGAATCAAATTTGATAGGTCATGGAAATTGGTCTCACTATTTAGAATATAGCTCTGTAAGATCTACCTTAATTTACTTCAAATAATAGAAAATATTATAAAAAACATACATATCATTCCATATTCAACAAAAATTCTATAAAATTTATTTAAATTAGACCGAACAAGTAAAAACCCCAACCCTAATAACCTGAAGGTTGTGGTTAATTTATTATATTGGAATAAGATACATGTTATTTTATCCTTATAGAATAAATAGTGTATTAGTTTTGGTGAACTAGATTCGTACGTTAGTATTTTATTACATTTTAAAATTAAAATAAAAAAATATTTTTAGAATATCATTATTCCTTCTTGTATATCGTTACATATTATTCATATAACAATTCCTAGGTTTTTGTGAATGTAAAAAAAATAAGAATGAACTCTAATGCTGAGTAAGATTTTCTTAAGAAGAAGCTACCATGAATCAACAAGAATAATAAAAATTCCAAGGTAAATATATAAAAACTAATTATATTTAAATAATTTTACTATCATTATTAGATATTTAATAATCAATATAGAAATGTAAAAAACTAAAAAAAAAGTCCATATAAGCAATAACTAGACTATCATGATTAGATAAGGCATAATTTTTATGAAAATGTAAATAACTGAAGAACCTTTCAATTTAATTGATAATATAAGAATACGAATTTATTTAAACGTAATAACATTTTAAATATATCATGGATAATAATAAGTGACTTTTTAATGAATGAAATGATTAATTATTGGATTCCATGATCTCAAGAATCATGAAACCTCTATTATCCTGACCATTTACAAGATAGTTTAAAAATGATTGGTATGTATAAAATGGAAACACTTTTAAAATAACTATGTCCAACTGATTCATCTCATTATAATACCAATTAATCAAGGGGATTTCTAAAACTAGGACCCAAAAATCACTTCATGTCTAAATAATTCCTCATATATGGAATATCTGATTTAATTCCCGAAAAATATTATTTATCAATAAATTTATGTATCGGGTTAAGAATATAGATTAAGAATAATATTCCCCACCAATAATAAAAATTCCATTGTAAAATACCATATAAATAAATAATATTTTGTTTAATTAATATGTATATCCATGACAAATAAATTAGATATTTAGGGGAAATGTAATTTCCAATTATGATAATAAAGTTAATCTTTAATTGATAGTAAATTATTATAGAAATTAAAAAATAAAGTGAATGCCAATACTATCCCTAGATAAAATGATCATAAACCATCTATAAATATACTATGTACTGTATCAATATAACATATCATTAATGGAACATATGTAAAATAAATGGTTGATGTCATTTATTAATAGAAAAACCACAGTATTCTATTTAAATAATTCATGAAGAAAATATCCTTTGTTTACATTGAAAATATTTTTAAAACTAAATTTTCAAAAAAATTAAAATAATTTTCATTGAAAATGTCCTTCTAAACTTATAAAATAATATTTAAAACATTATGATTTCAAAATTTTAATAAATTCTCAACATTCCGTATATGTTAAAATAATGATTATTTTCACATGTTCGACAAAATCCAAATGATCCTTTATTGGAAAATGAGAAGGAGTTTCCTTTCAATTTTTTTTTTGTAAAAAGTAAAATATTGGTTAAAATATTTTTAATAAATAATTTTGATAAATGTATTGAAAATTTTGAAAACGTTTTTTGAAACATTGGTTATGGAATAAAATGGATTTTCAACTGAAGAGAGAAATGATGTTGTATTTTTTGTTAAAATTATTCTCAATATTTTTAAGTACAAAATAGAGAAATAAAATATTATTACATTAAACATTATTAATAATCATAGGATATGAAAATTAATGGGGTTTATTAGAATATTATAAATAATTTACTTCAATAGAAATTCATGTACAAACAATACCAATTAAAATGAGATTGTGAAATAAACCCTTATGTAGATCATAATGATGAAGTTAGAATTCATCAGTGAATCAATTGTTTGTATCAAATGTAAATACATATAAAAATTTAATTAGGAAATAATATATTCAATATATTTACACACATAATCTTATAATGTCTATGTCAATTAAGAAGTAATATAACAAAATAAAAATAAATTGAATTTTGAAATTATTTAACACCTGGAAATTTTGAATTTAAATTTTCATAGATGATATAATTTAAATTTAAATTTAAAATAACTTGAATTATTAATTAATCATGATATTACCAAAAAAATTTGGATTATATATATACTATAAAATAAATTATGTGTATAACATGATAATACGCCTCAATGAAGAGAAATTGAGATAAAGTCCCTTAGCCCAAGCTCCCTTTTGGTTTCACATAATTTAACCTCCTATATAATTTTTCTATGTATGTTGTTAATTTATTACAGAACCATACTTATATATATAATATCATATATGATCCTATTATAAACTTTTACTATGTGCTACTAATATTTCATTATATTCAATGTTTTGGGTGTTAATTGGCTTTTTTTATCATGCTTGTTTTTCATGAAAGTCTTGGTTATTGTGAAGATGATATAGAAACATCATATTAAAATTATAATAATTTTATGAATATCATATTTAACTGTTATATGTTATTTTATAATCATTCTTGAAGGCTGGAGATGTAAAATGAATCGTATTACTTTGTTGAGAAGGTAGGACATATGTATGCATGAGTGACAATATCATTCCATTAGTGAGTAAAAGGATAAGGGATTGGATGGTATATTATTTTTTAATAATAAATATCATGTCATATATATAAATTATATACATTATATTTATCTTTATTATATTTTCTCTAAATCATAAGTGAAAAAAATCACATTGTTTCGCGACATAGAAGTCGGATGTACACACAAGAGATGTTATCATATTTTTAAATTACATGGAATGAAGAAAGTATATGTGATATTAAGATTCAAAAGTAAAATAATATCTTAAATAATATATATATATATATATATAAATTATGTCTATCATTATATGTAACAATGTGTAACATCCCAAACCATATCACCACTAAGACGGTGGCCGGACCGGTCGCCACATGACCTCAAGCGTGCCTCACTGTACGCTGGAGGTCGTCAACTAGTAGTGAGGGTGTAAGGTTAGTCAGTGGGGATACTATACCCTCATATTAGGGTTACGCAAAAGTATTTAAAAGTAAATAACATTCAATAGAGGAAGAGTTAATACATAATTGAGAATCAGCAGAAGACATGTTTCATACAAATGAACAAAAGTGGCCAACGCCAGTTTATACAGTAAGTGAATGCATGGCATGGTATTGATACATGATGGAATTTAGTAATAACAAAACATGTTTTCAATAAAATACCATACAATAAAATAAAATAATGTACAATATAATAAAACATAGGACTCAAGTAAAGAAAAAAACTAAAATTGAAATGATGATCTCCACAAGCATCCTGAGATCAAACTCTGTCCTTTTCTCCTAACTCCCAGGTACTAGCCAACAACAACAAGAAAGTTCCAAGGCCTGTGAACAAGAAAGGTCATCTCATGTACCCCATTGCAATGGTGTCCTAAGTAGGGTGTGAGATATAAATCTCAGTAGGTTAGCACCCCCAATGTTTAACCAAATCTCGAAAGTGTAATATAAATTAAACAAGGATCAAGCATGCATAAATATATTAAGCAGTATAATATAAATAGAACACCATGTACTTGATTCATCCCTTAGCTAGTTTCTAGACATTTAATCAGTTCATTAATTGATTATTATCAATTTATTCTTAATTCACATGTGAATAAGTCAACTACCAAGTCCAAGAAGTTTCCTATAATGTAAAACGGGGATAAACAATGACTGGGACCCAAGGGCACTAGCCATGGAACCTACTTGACAATGCTGGACCCAAGAAGTGTATCCAAGGCATGCTGTGATATTATAAGTATTGAAGGTCCCATAATATAATAAGGAAACCTAGAAAAGATATCCAGTGAGGGAGTTCTAGGGTAAAGACCAAGGTAAAGTAATCTCATGGAAAGCTAACTCAGTAGTATCTAAGTCTAGCTAAGGGGTATGATTGTAATTCAAGGAGAATAATCCAAGGCATTCCACCATATGTTTTCTACCAATTCCAAGGTTATCGTCCAAGGTAAAATGGGTCTACGAAAAGACTGGGCCAGATGGGATTTAAACATGGAACCTACTAGTCAATGCTAGATCCAATGAGTGTATCTGAGGTATCATGTAAGAATAAGGGACCCAAATGTAGTATAACGGGCATCCAAATAATAGAAAAGAACTGGAGTCTATGTGAGTATCATCATAAGAGAACCATATTATTGAATCAGAATGGGGTTCCCAAGACCCAATGTATTCTCTTCTAAAAATCCAAGGCAAGCTCGAGTCCGTCCATTCCTATTTGATATTGTAAATATAATAATTCATTTGGTTCAAGTCTTCCCTTATATTATTTTGTATATCTAAATTAGAGTTTCAACCTATTATTTATTTGTCCAAGCCTTGTCTTACTTTAGTGTGGATAGGCCATGTATCATTACAACCATTAATTATTGGTTCAAGCCTTGGATTCCATTAGTTTTGAAAGGTCAAGTAGTATTGCAACCTTTTAGTAAAAATCATTAAGGAATTTTAAAAGGGAAAGGTCCACACTGCTAACATTCCTTAGCATGGTAAGGGTAACCACAGATGTGGAACCAGTCCTTGTCTCATGAACTCGGGTCCTTCCATGGAATTATTATGTGGGAATCTGTGTATCTCCCAAGGTATGAGCATTAAAATCCGTTGAGTCCATCTTGGAATTTTTACATGGGAACCTGCATGTCACCCATAGTTTTATTAATATTCAAAACAATTGGAAACATTTTTGTATTTTTTTTAGGGTCAATCATTAAGCATTAATAATTCATTTAACTCAACTCATTCCATTTACAAGATCATTCCAATTTAATTTATAGGGCTCCAAGTATCCATACAAAGGGAAATTACCTACATGGGTAATTCCAATTCAAAACAAGACCAAACAAATAGACTGTGATTTGGTCCTTCAATCATTTTAAAAAGGGAATCTTGATGTTTCAAATATCATTATGGCCATTTGATAAGAATTATATATATCAACATAATACCAAGCATAATGATTATATACATGAAAAGTCAATAAAGAAAGGTCTAACCTCTATTTTTTAGCTTGAATTCACTGCACCTTTTTTGGAGGGGTTTTATTATAAAAACTTGATATTGTTTATCGTAAAATCATTTATCACCATAAGAATTTAAAACATTAAACATGATAAGTTCACATTAACAAGAATTTATGTATAATAATTTGTTGAATGATTTAATTTATAACAAAAGTGAAGTAAAAAAATTTATTAATGAATTCAAAAATATTTATGACTTGGAAAGGGACCCTACATCATACTGGAACCAAGCCATCCACATTGGCGACAGCCCCAAAATGAAGTGAAACCACACGGTGAAGCTCAACGCACTACAAGAAACATGTTAGGTACATATAAGAACTAAAATCCCCAAAACATAACTAGGAAATGAGGAGAAAATCTACCCAAAAGAAAATATGGCTGACCAAAACCACCAAAACCACCTCTCCTTTAGTGGCGGTTTCCGAAACACACACCCTCTTGTACCGAGAGACCTTTCGCGCAAATCTATATTGAAAGAAAACTAAAAATAATGGCACCCCAAACACTAGGGTGTTTGGATGTACCAAAAATAGGAATCAGGGAGGCCAAAAATTGGTCACGGAAGGTAGGATAGGGGAGTAGGAAACATACCATGTTGGTTATAATGAGATTCATGAAGAAGAATGGCTGGAATTGATGGAGGAAGAGGAGACAGAGGAGTGGGATTGTGCACATGATGAAGGGGGAGAGCCCTATGGGATGTTGAAAAAATATAAGAGGGTGAGGGATATTAGGTTTTAGTTTTTATTTACTTATTATTTTAATTAGATTTAATTAAATTAAAATAAATCAAAATTTTAAAAACTGGGTGATGCGAACAGTTTAGCCCGCATAGTTTGCCAAACCAAGCACAAACCAAGCGGTTCCTAATGTCTCGAAGACACACCCTGCATGGGAATGGTGCATAGTTTAGGAAAAAATATTCATTCTATGTGCTAAGAAACTACCCCTTTTTAAATAGGGTTTCACGGTTACGTGTAGTGGGCTTCACGGTTTGGTAGACTATGTGCCCTCTGATGCCTTTTAAAAACATGACAGTTTTCAAGTCCGACACTTCCAAAACATCTCAATCCACATGGGAAACTTCTCAGGCCGATACCCAAGTCCAAAAACATCCCTTATGAGTTATCCAACTCATGTAATTATCTTATGATGATCAGTTCTAAAAATGACCAGTTTAGTAAATAAAAAGTTCAAAAACTTCTACAATTTAGTCCAGTTAAAACACATAGGATTCTACAATCATCCCACCTTAAAAATTCTTATCCCTGAGAAGCCTTTAGGAATGGCATAAACATCACCCAACCTACAAGGGTCATTAAGTTTCATTGAAACAAGTTCATTTCGTTACCAATGCCCAGTGAACCATATCCATTTTTAGCGCACTCTGCACATCAGCCTTTATAACATGAGCCAACACTCAATGTTAATCTTAAACATAGAAATAGAGCTTACAAGGGCATGTTTATATAGAGACACAATAATTTCAATTTCACGATAACATTCAACCAAGGTTTCTCCCCTACATAGGTCTAAACATAAATTTGGGTCAAATCTAAGGCATGGTACCTCCACCGTCCGATTTTTCATACAAAGCAGAACTCTGGGTGTTATTAAGACATCTTTGGAATAATTTTGTTAAAAGGAAATGGTTGAATTTTGATCGACCTAACAGAATGTTCCAAGAAAGATTTCTCAAAATACACTGGCAAAAATGAGACCATTCTTTCCATCCCCTGTAAACATACATTAAAATTACCTCTTATAAACGTGGTCATTGATCTAAATGAAGTTAGAATGAGTCGAGCCACTTGGATGATGTATCTCATAGGAGTCTCGCATAGGAAGCCAGAGAAATTAAAAATAAACAGCTCAAGTTCATCAGTCCGAACAAGGTGTTCCTTCTTTGGAACCCAAGAGTCACTCAATACTTACCAAGCCTCAATTAGAACAACGCTTCATTATGTAATAGTGGAAAAGATCATCCAACAATCTTAACAGTTTTAAATATTTATCACGACGTAAGACCGAAGATCACTTAGTGTATCGAGGATGATGTCAATATATGAGAAATGATCATTTATTAAGAAGAATACAGTAAGAGGATTTAATATGGGTTTTCTGGTCAAACACTCCTAGAAACTGGAAGGTAAAACAATCGACCCAGATCAAGTTCATGCTGCCAAGAAAGCACTAACACGATTTAAGACTTGCAAGCCTCATGGGCATTCATGTAACCCAACCATTTCCTAATGGTCCCTTTAGTTGTTCCTTGTACAAATAATGGCCCGTTAACCATCTCAATAGGACACTACCCACCTTAGGGGTGTCCTAGTCGAAGGGGATGAATGCTAATGGCTGAAAAGTGCAATAGATTATAATAATGTGACCAGCGTGTCAAAACACCCAAGTTTTTTGAAAACCATCCCATGTAGTGGAATGAACCGATTCTTCAACGCTCATGTCACCCTACATAGAGATGGCCCGAGAGTGTATTCAATAGTAAAATAAGATTTATTTTGGACTCATATTGCATAATATGGCCATTTTGCTGAACGATGTCATACCAAGTCATCCATCACCAAGAAGGAGGAGTCAAAAGACCAACGAAGTGTCCAACCATGCTCTAGGCATGTCTAACTAGCTGAAAATAAGCAGTAAAGGATGCTCAAGACCAAAAAAATGTCAAGAAAGGCATGGACACCTATTCAAACAAGGGTGTCACTTAAAAACTAAGAGTCATACTAGGTACAACGACACCCAATGACACCAAGAGGTGAGAAAAACCACATCACTAGCAAGGCATTTATGTTCTGAGGGCACTACCTACCATTGGTTTTCCCCCCTAAAAAGAACATGTTTCAACCGTAACACTGGGTCTCATCAAAAAATTCACTAGTCTCAAAATCCTATCAGAAGTTCATTTATACAGAAAAGAACACATACAGAAAGTACTCACTCTTCTGTTATATGACACTCAACAGAAGTCTGAACTACCCTTACATAAGGGGTTTTAAACAGTATACACTACTATAGGTTCCATATTGAATCCTCCTAAATTTAATCACATTTAGTCTTTTAATCATCAATTATTTAATCAAAACATCAAATTACCATTTTCAAAACAACACAAGGTACATGATTTTAACCAAATCCCCAAGGGAAAAATAGGAAGGTTTTATAAAACTCCCTTTTTAAAATATTTTATGTTAGTTAAAATTCAATCATTTTTTAAACATATCAAAATAATTTCGTTTTAGGAAAATGAGGCGACCTAAAAGGGTACCATTTTAACTTACCAAGGTTCTCTATAATGAAACGCTATAGTGAATGCCCATTTATTAAAATTTGAACACCCAAATGGGTCATCTCATTAAAATATTCCCCAACAAACCTAGTTAGTTCCAATTTCATTTTAAAATCTAACCATTTTGATTTCATATCAACATTAAACATCTTTCATGCTTATAATCATTTTACAAGGCATCATGAAATTTCATTTAATATGGGTTTCCATTTCCCTAATCATGAAGAGCCTATCCACTCCGTGGATTTTAAATTGGATCCCATTGATTTGTAACAATGTTAATTGAGAATTTAACATGGTAAAAAATAATGGTAAAAGTTATATGGGTGGCCATATACCAACCTCCAAAGGACACATACACATTACAGTTTGGCATTTGGATCCCTTCCATCAAAACAAAATTTCTTTAGAAATTCCATTTAGCAACATTTTACAATGGTTCAATTACATGGGTTACCTTTTAATAGTTATAAGGCACCCATACCACAGAAAACTGGCACCTGTCATAACCGAAACCAATAATCATAGCCCATTAAACCATTTACATGTATTAATGTAAGCTAGAAAGTCACTTCAAGAAGCTAACATAGAGAAACCAGAAAAAATCACATAAGCATGGTAATTTTATCACAGGGGAATGCTATACTGAGCAATAAGAATAAGGGTCATTCTGATGTATTACCAAAACCGGTATAAATCTAAGCATGTCATATTGATAAGGCATTGTATCATACTTAGCAGAAAACCCGCTAATGCAACTAAATGGCATGGTATATATGCATGGCATGTAAATTTCTAAGTGACTAATATGATGCATGTATATTTCATCCTTTCCACTACATTCCAAGGTAAGTATTAATAATTCCATAAATCATAAGAAGCAGAAATTATACCAATCACTCTAGGTGAAACCATATCAAATATAATAGGGAATTGCAAAAACACTATTCCCAGCCCGAGTCACTTGGTCATTCCCCATACGTGGGGTGATCAGTCCCATGAATGAATATTAACCAAGAACTGACACCTACCTAGTATCCTATCTAGCAATCCAACACCATAAAAAAAAGGAAAAAACACCTCTGATTTAACATTGTAATATCTCGACCCATCTCACCACTAATACGGTGGCTGGACCAGTCACCACATGACCTCAGGCACACCTACTCATACACTAGAGGCTGCCGAATAGTAGTGAGGGTTTAAGGTTACTCATTGTAGAGACTATACCCTCTTATCATGGTTGTGTACTAGTATTACAATGTAAATAAAAATCAATGGAGGAAGCTATAATACATAATTGAAATGCACCAGAATACAAATTTCATACAAATGAACAAAATTAGCCAATGAAAGTTTATACAGTTTGTGAATGCATGATATTGTATTGATACAGGATATAAAGCATTAACGATACAAAATGTTTTTCAATACAATAAATGTTATGAATCATGTAATGAAATTAAAAATCTCAATGATGATCTCCAAGAGCATCCTGAGCTTGAGCTTAGTCCTTTGCTTTGAATTGTGGGGTACAAGAAATTTAAAAAAAGAAACATCCAAGGCCCCACGAACAAGAAAGGTATACTTGGGTACCCCAGTGCATTAGTGGCCTGAGTTGGGTGTGAGATATAAATCTCAGTAGGATAGCACCACAGTTTTCTAACCCAATCTCGACTGTGTAATATAAATTAAAAAGGCTAAAATCATGCATAAATATATTAAGAAGTACAATATAACTAGATTCCCAAGAACATGATTCGGCCATCGGCTATTATCTGGACATGTAATTAGTTCATGAATTGAGTATTACCATTTTATTCATATGTAAAATGTGAATAAGTCACCAATCGATTCCAAGGAGTTTCCTCTATGGTAAGACGGGTCTAAGCGATGATCAGATCCGAAGGGATTTAACCATGGAACCTACTTGTTAATGATGGACCTAAGTAGTGTATCCAAGGCATCCTATAATAGTATAATTAGTGAATGTTCCACGATATAACAAGGAAACCAGGAAAAGATATCCAGTGAGTGAGTTACAGGGTAAAGACCAAGGTAATGTGAACTCATGGAAAGCTAACTCAGAAGTATCTGATTCTATATAAGGGGTAAGAGTTTAATCCAAGTAGTGTAACATAAGGTATTTGAAAATAAGTAGCCTACTGAGTCCAAGGTGATCGACCAAGGTAAAATGGGGATAAAAAAATTTCTTTATGGGATTTAACCATGGCACCAACTAAACAATGTTGGATCCATACAGTGTATCCTAGGAATCTTGTAAGAATAACGGACCCAACAGTAGCATACAAGGAAACTATGTAATAGACAATAACTAGTTTCTAGGTGGGTATCAACCTTTGAGAACTATATCCTTGAATCAAAATGGGGTTCCTGGGACCCTAGTTTTCTCCTCTCAGAATCCAAGGTGATCTGGAGTCATTCCATTACTATTTGATATTGTAAACATAATAATTCATTTGGTTCATGTCTTTATTTCCATTAGTTTGGATAGTTCAATTATTTTTGGAACCATTTATTTATTGGTCAAAGCCTTTCCTTGCATTAGTGTGGATGGGGAATGTAAAATTGAAACCATTCATTGATCGGTTCAAGCCCTTAATTTCATTAGTTTTTAAAGTTCAAGTAGAATTTCAACCTTTTAGTAAAAACCATTAAGGAATCTTCAATGGTTAAGGTCCACCCAACTCCCTTTCCATAGCATAGTAAGGGTTTCCATGGATGTGGAACCAATCCTTATCGCATGAACCCGGGTCCATCCATGGAATTCCTACATGGGAATCCATGTATCTCGTAAGGTAGGAGCATGAAAACCCATTGAGTCCATCATGGAATTCCTACTTGGGAACCCACATATCACCCAAGGTTTTATTAGTATTCAAAACATTTGAAAAAAATTTGGTAACTTTTTTTGAGGGTTAATCATTAAGAATTAACCATTAATTTAACTCAACTCATTCCATTTACTAGAACATGTCAATTTAATTTAAAGGTCACCATGTATCCATTCAAAGGGAAATTACCTTCATGGGTAATTCCAATCCAAAACTAGACCAAAATCTTAGACGATGCTTTGGTATTTCAATCAATTGAAAAAGGTAATATTTGTGTTTCTAATATCATTAGGGACATGTTCTATGTATGCAGTATACCAACATAACATCATGCATAAATATTATAAATATGACATGTCAAGCATGGAAGGTCTAACCACTAATTTTTATCTTGAAGGCAGAGCACCTCTATTAGAGGGGTTATATTATTAAAACATGGTGTTGTTTATCAACAAATCAATTTTCATCTTTAGAAATTAAAACTAGAAACATGATAAATTTATATTTAAGAGGAATTGAGCATAATACATCATTTTATGAATTAATTTATAACAAAAGTGTAGTAAGAAACAATATTAATGGATTTATAAATATTTATGACTTAGAAAGGGACCCTACCTTGGGGTGGAACCAAGACATCCACATCGGCAATGAACCCAAAACGAAGTGAATACATAGGGTGAACCTCAACACACAATAAGTAATATGTTTGGGAATCATAAACATGAAATCCCCAAAACATAACTACGAAACTAGGTTAAAACATACCCCGAAGAAAATACGGTTGACCGAAACCACTCGAACCGCCTTAAATTTGGCGAAAGTTGTTGGAACACACACCCTTGGGTCACTAGAGACCTTCCGCACCAATCTGGACCAAAATAAAACCCAAATTATTGAAACCTCAAACCCTAGGGTGTTAGGATGAACCAAAAATAAAAAATGAGCCGAAATCGATCAATGCATAGAGGATAAGAGAGGCGGGAGATTACCATGTTGATTCGAATGAGATTCGTGAAGAGGAAAATCTAGAATTGAAGGTGGAAAAGGAGAAGGAGGAGGGGGATTGTGCATGCGATGAAGGGGGAGAGCCCTATGTGCTGGTGGATCGAAATCAGAGGGTAAGGGAGAGTGGGTTTAAGTTTTTATTTTAATTTTAATTTAATTTAATTTAATTTATTTAAAATAAATAAAATTTTAAAAACTGGGCGACGTGAATGGTTTATCCCACATGGTTTTCCAAACCATTCTCAAACTATGTGGTGCCAACCGCCTTGAATACACACCTCTCATGGGCTAAGAGCACGGTTTAGGAAACCGTGATCCACACATGCCCTAAGCCACGTCCCATTTTTAAAGAGGGTCGCATGGTTACCTGTAGTGGGCCGCATAGTTTGGAAGATTGTATACAAACTGAGTGTCCTCTGTTCCTTTTAAAAACATGAATTATTTCAGGTCTGACACTCCCAATACTTCTAATGCCACTCGGGAGACTTCTCTGGCCTTCCCCCAAATCCAAAAACATCACCTAAGAGTGATCCAACTCTTGAAATTATGTTCATAAGATTGGTTCAAAAAATTACTAATTTAGTAAATTAAAAAGTTCAACAAAATCTCCATTTACTCTAGTTAAAAAACACAAGATTCTACACCATGATATGTGTTGATGAAAAATGAGTTATGTCAGTTCGTGAGACGGTAGTCCTCCGTACAAACAGTCGAAAATTTTGTTTAAAATTGATCGAGGTAGAGATGAATAAATATAATGAAATAATAATTATATCATCTAATTATATGTGAGATAATGATTTATTATATTCGAACTATTAAAACACAATTGATGGTGGAAAAATAATAAATAAAACAATAGATAATCGTTAGAACAACTACTTTGTCATAGAGAAACCTCATTTGGATCTCATCTTAAGAACCTTAGGGTTGGTATTTTGGAAATAAGAGAATATAAAGAATGTATATATAGATTATAGGGAGATATTTGATGTGGTTTGGTCTAAATAAATTTATTTCGATGTTTGAAGAAGTGAATTAAACGAGTGGCCTCTTAAAAGTGAGGGAGAAGACACAAATAAATTGTTTGAAAAGAATAATGTGTACCTGCATTTTTCAAGTGTATAAAGGATAAAAAATGGGTAATTTTAAAAAATTATAGTTTATGGGGTATAAATATGTTAATAACAGTGGTTGTAGAAAATTTTATTCCATTTTAACCCTTATCTTTTAAGGTTTACCCCCAGTAAACTTGTTTTCAGTTTAACAGTGATAATTAATTTTCACCACTTTTAATATTCAGAAGGGTAAGAAATAAATTTTATTTTATTATATAATATAAATTACTTAAATAAAATTTATTTAATACATTTTAAAAAATTAAATTCATATAATTGGTAGAATTAAATATAATATTATACCCATAATCGCATTGAAAAAGTGGGTTTCTGAAGAGAAAATTCTCAAAAGTATATGTGTTTTTAATATCAAAATTCAACATAAAATTTGTTCCAGTGTTATAAATTAATTAAATTTTAATATAATTGATCTAATTTTACATTAAAATCAATTTAAAACATTATGTCACCCTGTAAATTATCTAAATTAACAGGCAGTTTTTAATGAAGTCATTATTTTTCACTATTCGTCAAAAAATGAAACTTTTCAGAAACATTATTAAAAAATTCACCCTATTGTAACTTTCATATGATGATTTAAAAAATTAATTTAATATAGTAAAATAAATTTTCTAAAATGAGTGTAATTTTTTTTAATATAAGTTCTCAAATCATCCAACATCTTTTTCTCTAAAAAATACCATTTTTAAAAAACATTTCTTTTTTTCTTAAACTGGTTATTATTTTATTTATAACAAATATATATCATTTTAGTTTAATTTATACATAAATATTCCATATAATTTTCATAATTCATTATTAATATTCATTACCTCATGTTTAATAGCTAGGTTATAAAAGTATTCTATTTTATGTGTCCATTAGACTATGGGTTACATGTGTCACAAGCTATCGAGGAGATTAAATTTAAAGAAGAATATTAAATAGATTTTTTAATATTAGTGCTTCGTTTAACAAACTATATCAAATATAGTTTTCTTATTTTATAATTTTTTCGTGTTACATTATCCCGACCCATCCCGCAGGGCCCGTGTTGTGATTACCCCAAGCCTGCCTTCCAAAAGCCAGGGGTTGGCGACTAGCACCGGAAAGGAATATCCATAAAACAAGAAGGCACTACCTTTAAACTAATAAAAACACATAGTCCAAGAACACAACAAGATGCAACCTTGAAAAAACCTGTAGTAGTAAATGTTTGTACAGAAAGTAAAGTGGCCGGAATAAAATCCCAACTGAAGGATACAACTACAACAGAAAACAGAAAACAACACATGAGATTGTACACCAAGGATCATGCATGAAGGTTAGGTACATCCCATCTCCACAGTTATCCACATCAACTATCGCCGCCATCCACCGTCATCTCCTAGCTACCCGAGCCTCAATCAAGCATTCCCATCATCTACACAGGATACAACAAGGTGCGAGCGAAGCCCGTGCAGGGGTGAGTATAACAATACCCAGTAGGTACCCCGAGACACCCGATGGTATCCCAGAATTCCAAAAAGGAATAAAAAGAAACATGATCTCGATCAAAATCACATAGAAAAAGACTCAGCTCAAACAAGGTATAACTTATGTATAGAAGTACAAATGATTTTTTCATAAATCTATATTATCTTATTATATCAAGAGGCTTAATTGATGACCCACATAGGGTCGGTTGGTTCAAACGCCCTCTGACCCACATAGGATAAGTAGGTACTACTGGCTACTGAACCATATAGGATATGACCTGCCCAGGATCGTTAGGTACTAACCCCCACTGACCCACATAAGATCTGAACCACACAGGATCAGTATGCAGTAACCCACACAAGTTCACTGAGCACCGAACCACATAGGATCTTACCACACAAGATCGGTATGTACTGATCCACACATGATCAAAAAGTTCTTATCCACATAGGATTTCTAGGTGCGGATCCACACAGGATCTCAAGGTGCTAATACACAATGAATCTCTAGGTTCTGATCCACACAGTATTGATAGGTGCAGTTCTACAAAGGATCACTATTCTTTCTTCATGTATTAGCCATCCACTAGATTCCCATACATAGTATACTTGATTCTAGGAGGATTCTATTATCATGAATTAAATCATATTTAATCTAGAACAAAGGCCCACAAAGAAGCATCCCAATGACCTATCATTTCATAATGATTAAAACACAACAAATGGTGCGTCAATCGGACGCCCGATTTGAGAGTTATTGTAATTTTAGTGGAGGGGGCCAAGTTGGATTCAGGGTCGATCAAACCTAGCCATTCTCCAAATATCTTCAAAACTCAGGCGGAGTATCTCAAAAATTCCATCTCGTTCTTAGGATTCTATCACCATAGAAGGTTCGTCAAACAAATGTCTGGTTTGTGAGATATTGCCTTTTAACCATATCGGGGCCAATGTGGGTCTGGGTCTGGTTTGAACCGATCAGACCAACCTGACCCAACCCAGCCCGAACCGGCTAGGCTACAGACCGGCTCAGCCCAAACCGTCAGGGCTGCAGACCGGCTTGTCCCGAACCAATTGGGCTATGGATGGACTAGGCTCGTATCGTCTAGGCTGCAGATCAGCTCAGCCCGAACCGGCTAGGCCACGGCGGACTCGGACAGCTGGGTCGTGGACAGGCCTAGCCCCAATAGGCCGGGTTGTGGCGTGGCGGGCTCGGCCTGTTGGGTAGTAGTCTGGCTTGGCCCGCTGACTGGGGTGACCCGGAAGAGGGGTCATGCTACCCCTCAGTCTCAAATGGCTCAAAGATCCATTTGGATCTTTAACAAGCAACACCACATTGTGCTGCCTCATCTTTTTGTGGGACCCATGGGGCACGGGTTGCCTTCGTCATGGCTTCGTAGTCACGACCACCTCTCAAGGTGCGCGACTGTGCACCGCTCTCTGCCAACGCGGTCGACCGACAGCTGACCGCCCATCCAATCTGTCGTGGTGTCGGGCGATGCTGCCTCCATCAGTGATTGACGTGCATTGTCCATTACACTCACCCTCTAACGTCGGTCACCAGTGCCACCGCACTAGCGCTTCTTTTACAGGGCTCTATCGATGCTTTGGAGCTCCATTTCCACTCCTGTCTGTGCCTATGGGCCTCCTAGGAAGCCGATGTCACTGCGTGACCCTCCGATTCTCATTTCCGTCAATTTCAAAATTTTCATACGGAGAACGAAATGATAAATCAATCGGCGGTGGGTCTAGGACTTGTTTTTTTGGCCCGCGCCCTCCAGATTAGAATCATTTCAAGAAGGTATCAAATAAAAACATCACATAGATATTTATTAAGCCTCATTTAAATCACCCACCATGAACCCCACAAAATTCAAGAATGAGAAAAAAATATAGTTTCTTGAATTTAATAACAGCCCCTACCTCGTAATTGGAGATGATGTCACAATCATGGGGGGATAAGAGTCCTCACTTGATGATACCGTCATCTTTCATTGATCTCGGATCATTGATGTCCAAGCTTCTATTATTCATTTATGGAAGATGTTTTGGTACTTTTCTAGAGGTTCCTCACTTGATGAATGTGTGTGAAAAAAACCCAAACCGAGCACTATTTAAATAGAGGAGCAAGGTGAGTAATGCATCGACAAAATTAATGAGGTTCATTAATGAGTTTTTAATTAATGAACCTCTTAATTCCCAACAGTGTGGTTATTCCACTGAAGGGTCAATCCATTAAATGGATTGATAACCCATCAATACCACCACTACTGCTCAACAAGAGGTAGGATAATAAAAATACAGTTTTTTATTGTATTGTTTCTTTAAAAGTTGAAAAATCTAACTTTTTTGCCTAACCTAATATAGTTGAATTTAAAACAATCATAAGAAAATCACGACATAGAGGATTCAATAGTTCCCTCGTATTTTTAATCCGAGCACCGATTCAAATGATAGAAAACTCTTCCCACACATTTATTGAACACACATTTAGAAAAGTTCAAAATTCTGTTCTGGGCACACAGGGCCTCAGAATCATGCACCATCAATGTTCACAGACTCATAATAATCAAAAATAATTTAAAAAAATATATGGAATTTCTGGGTGCTTTCATTCTTCCCACCTTATGTATTTTCAGCCCTGGAAGCTACAACAAAACAAGGAAAACAAATGGTGGTACTAAGAAAGTATCTGAGCCTCTAGCTCCCATGTTCTCTCCTAGAGGTTCTTGTGCTGCCAATGAACTTGCAGAAGAGGAATCGACCACCCATGAAGGACCTTCTCCTATCGATCATCTACCTCCACCGGGAACTCTTCCAATAGTGCCCCATCGTCCAAGTCCAGCTCGCCCCAGTCGATAACGTGGAATGGATCATGCACGTACCTCCTTAGCTGTGACACATGGAAGAAATTATGCACTCGGTGCATCTATGGGGGAAGAGTTATATGGTATGCCACCTCACCTACTCTGATAAGGATCAGGAATGGTCCGATTAACCTCAGAGATAGCTTGTCGCCCTAGCCAGACCTCTGAAATCCTGGTCAGGGTGAAACCCGTAAGAAGACATAATCTCTCTCCTCAGACTCTAAGGGTCTTTGTCTCCTATTGGTATAAGACATTTTCTGGATCAATGCAGTATTCATCCTCTCTTGGATGACATTCATCTATTCTGTGGTAGCCTGTACCAACTCGGGACCCATAAGCACTGACTCCCTTAGGTCTATCCAACATAGTGGTGATCTGCAAGGTCACCCATAGAGGACCTTAAATATAGCCATATAGATGGTGGAGTGTTAAATATTTTTTTATATGAACTCCACTAGAGTTAGTTTATCCTACCAACTACGACCAAAATCAAGGACACAAGAACGCTGCATGTTCTTGAGTGTCTAAATGGTATGCTCTTTCTAACCATCTTTCTTTGGATGAAAGGCAATGATCAAGCGTAACTGAGTCTGGAACGTCTCTTGAAACCCCTTCCAAAAGCGGGATGTAAAACGAGTGTCACGATCTGACACAATCACCAATGGAACCACATGAAGTCATACAATATACTGTCTATAAAGGCATCCCATGTTTTCTATTTATCCTTACTCTCAAGTAGGTAGGAATTTGGCCGACTTGGTGAGTCAGTCAATGATCACCTAGATAGAATCATGGCCCAAGAATGTATGTGGCATCCCTATAATGAATTACATGGATATACCATCCCACATCCACTATGGTACCTCATGTGTCTGAGCTAAGCCTGTTGGTACCTGATGCTTGGCCTTTATTTTTTGACAAGTTAGACATCGCAATACGAACTCTTCCACTTCCTTCTTCATCCCTGGCCACCAGTACTGATGTTGGAGGTCCCGGTACATCTTCGACACACCAGGATATACCACCAAATGGGATTTATGGAACTCTATAAACACCTCCTCTTGTAGTGTCATAGGTCACCTAGTATGTCTTTTGAAGAGGATGACATGCTCCCCACCTTTAGAAAATCCATCAGGATCCTATCATGATGATATCTGAGCATGTAGGCCCCCGTAGTCTACACCCACAATATGTACCTCCCAAACTCTATGAAAGGAGTGGCGGAGTAATTGTCATAGACTGGAGGTAAGATGCTTTATCACTATCCATGAAGGATAACTGCAACGCGTCTAGCAACTCTGTCGCTTCACTCTACAATAGTAGACAAAACCTCCTGCAAAGTGCTTCTATTACTGTGTTCCCCTTCCCTGGAGTGTAAACTATCTCAAACTCATAGTCTTGGAGGAAATACAGCCATCACCAATGTCTTAGGTTGTCTTCCTTCTATGATAAGATATACCTGAGACTCTTTTGATTGGAGTAAATAGTAAATCGTTCATCCATCAAGTAGTGTCGCCACATCTTCTGCACAAAGACCTCTGTTACTAACACCAGGTCATGGGTTGCATAGTTTTTCTCACGATGTCTCTACTGTCGTGAGCCGTAGGAGAACAATTCTTGATCCTCCATTAGGACACAACCTAGACCGGTCCGTAATACATAAAAAAATAATACATACCAGATGCCTTCTTCTAGCAGCCTCAAGATGGGGCAATCGTTAGCCTCTGTCTCAGCTCTTGAAAAAGCTCTACTAGCATCACTCTATGCACAAGAAAGGTTTTACCTTATTTTTCAAAGATGGAAAGGGTGTTGCAACTCTATAAAGTCTAGTACGAATCTCTGATAGTACCCAGCCAATCCCAGTAAATTACACACCAATCTCACACTCCTAGGTGGCTCCCAAGTAAGCAATGACTCTATCTTTTTCAGATCCGCTGCAACTCTAGCATTTGAGATAATGTGCCCTGGGAAATAGAATTCCTATATCCAGAACTGGCCCTTCAATAGATTTCCATAAATTTGGTGCTCTTGGAGTTTATCTAGAACTATCTGTAGGTGTGTGGCATGATCCTCCTCCGACATAGAGTAAATCAAGATGTTTTAAATGAATACCCCCAAAAAGAGATTGAGGTAAGGAAATAATATCTTGTTCATGAGACCCAATGAACACCGTAGGAGTTTTTTTAATGCTGAAGGGCATCACCAAGAACTCATAATGGCCATACCGACATCTGGAAGCTGTCTTCAGTACGTCCTCATCCCATACTCTGAGCTGATGATAGCCTGATTTGAGGTCTATATTCAAAAACCATTGAGCTCCCTTCAGCTGGTTGAAGATATCATCAATACTCGGGAGTGGAAACTTGAGCTTCACTGTCACCTGGTTCAGGTGCTGATAGTCCACCCAATGCCTCAGACTCCCGTTTTCTTTCTTGGCGATCAAAATCGAGGATTCCCATGGAGAAACACTGGGCCTTATGAACCACTTCCACTATAAGTCCTCTAATTATACCCACAACTCACAAAGATCCCCATGGACATTATATTTGATGGAATAGATATCGGTGTCATCACGGGGTACCGGTCGATGTAGAAAAAAACCTTTCTATGAGGAGGTAGTCCCAAATCATAATTTAGAAAGACACCAGTATACTAGTCCACCACTACAAGATAACTCAGACTCCTCATGTAAACTGCTCTAAGGGTAAGGCTATCCAATTGATAAGGGTTCAGAATCACCCTATATCAAGTAAGTCAATCCCATGATGAAAAGGTTCCCTTCTAACCAGTGAAGGAAAACCTGGTTCTATCCTCATGGACACACCACACATTGCGCCTAAAACAGTCGATCATACCATGGACTGTGGATAGTCAATCCATACCCAAGATGAAGTCGTAAAGCCACGATGTTTCTACTAGGAGATCTCATTCGACACACTTGCCTCCTAGAGAGACCACACACTGTCTACACCAGTGTGTAATCATCAAATCTTCACCCGTAGGAGTCTCTAATCATAAGGATCGATCCAACCACTCCATCAGAATCTCCAAGATCCCAATGAGTGTCTTGGAAATAAATGAATGACTGGAACACGTGTGTATAAGAACTTAAGTTAAGGTGTAATTGAAACAAACCGTACCTATAATCATCTCTGTATGGCCATGGTTATAGACCTCTATCACTTGAGGCTGACCTCGCCCCTGTCCACCTACTCCTTGTGGTCGGTGTGGACCACCTGGGGGTGGTGGTTGTAAAACCTCAAACCTTCATCCACCACCTACTGCACAACCTACTTCTCGACCACATCCTCAAGCCTGTATACCCCCTCACTCGAACTTAATCTACTACCTCGGTGCTCCCTCGATCATCTGCTAATCATCTGTATGGTGATTCGGGCAGTCGTGAGCCATGTGGCCCTGCCTGCCGGAAGTGAAGCACAACCTACTCCTCTATTGGCCTGATCCACCTTGTGAGCTATGCACTTCTGACCCAACATCCCAGGGTCGTCCCTAGAAAGGTTTGGCTAGCTTGGACCTCTGAATCATCTACCTACTTCCTATACAAGATGACTCATTTACCTATCGTCTGGTGGTGGTTCTCACCATCAGTGCCTGCTTAGCTAAGAAGCACTCCACAAATAATTCACTCTTGATCGCTCTAGCCTACATCACGATATTGAGTGATATCATCGATGCTCTGATCTCCCATCAAAGACCTTGCTCAAAGATTTGGGCCCTGATGAAAGTGTATCGTACCATATTTTTGGAGTAGCGTGAGAGGTCGGTGAATCTCTCTTAGTACTGGGACACTCATATGCTACCCTACTATAAGTGAATCAGCTCCTAGTTACACACTAAGCGTAAAGCCACTAGTACAAACTCTACCTTGAATAGGGTCTCAAAGTCCAACTAAGAGAGTTTTGCCTCTTCATGAGTCTGGAGTGCTAGACCCCCCCATCTTCCTGTTGTGTCCTAAAATAGGCTAGCATGTAAAATAAATATCTTCTCTGTTAGTGTCTCAACTAAGCGAAAAACTCATGCTATAGCCTCTAACCAGTCATGAACTTCTTGGGGATCTATCTTGGCACGAAACCTCAGAGGCCTCTACTGCTGGAACTCATGCAACATGCTCAGCCATCATGCACGGTCTTCTAGGTGGTAGTGGTAACTAATTCTTTCCTAGTGGTGGTGTTGCTGGTACACCACACGATGGTGACAATACAGTAAGAGGTCCCTACACCGAAGCCTCATCACTCAGTGGGCCATCATCTTGTACTCTCTCTGGAATCCTAGCTGGTTATCTATGTGGAAACCTCCTAAAAGGAAATAGGTGCACCATAGTTAATATGTTATACCTCGTGAGCTAAATCAAAATAGACAAAAGTAAAACATTTCCAAAACACACACAATCAATGTTTTCTTGGGACATGTAGGAAATAAGAATTTAGGGTCCTGGTGTATGGATACATCGGTTTCCACACCAACCCTAGATCCCTGAACTGAAAACCACACTCAAAACACTTAACATTATTACTCCAATAGAAGGATCAGAGTCATTGTTTTTCAGTAGAACTAACTCCTCTAATACCACTTTTTCACAATCCATCCCCCTGGGCCCGGGCTGTGACTACCCCAAGCCCGCCTTCCATAATCCAGGGGATGGAGACTAGCTCTGAAAAGGCATATCCAAAAAATTGTAAGGAATTGCCTTTAATCCTATACAAACACATAGTCCAAAAATACAATAAGATCTAACCACATAGTAAAACTGCAGTAGTAAAAGTTTGTACTGAATGTAAAGGGAACAGAATACAACCCCAACTTAAGGATACAACTACAACAGAAAACAGAAAACATATCTTTAGATTATCCACCAAGGATCCTACATGATGGGTAGGTACAATCCATCTCTGCAGCTCTCTACGTCAGTCGTCATTGTCGTCCACCATCATGTGCAAGCTCCTCAAGTCTCAGTCAACGCAGATTGTCGTCTGCACAAAACACAACAAGGTGAAGGTAAAACCCTATGAAGAGGTGATTATAACAATACCCAGTAGGGAACCCAAGACCCTCGAAGGTCTCTCTGAATTCCACAAAAGAAAAACACAAAACAAGCTCTCAATCACAACCACAAAAAAAAGACTCATCTCAAACTTGGTATAACTTAAGTACATAAGTACAGTTGATTAGTAGTTAGGATAGATCATCTTATTATGTAAAAAGGCTGTTCTAGTGACCCACATATGGTCAGTAGTTACTAACCCTCACTAACCCACATATGATTGGTATGTACTAACCCCCATAGACCCACACAGTATCTAGCCCACCTAGGATAGATCCGTACTAACCCATGTTGGACCACACCTGATCTGTCCCAAATAGTATCAGTATGCATTGACCAAATAGGTTCACTGAGCGCTGAACCACACAGGATCTATATGTGAATATCCACCTAGGATCACTACCGGTTGATCCACACAGGATCTCTAGGTGTTGACCCACACAGGATCACTATGTGCTGATCCACAGAGGACCTCTAGTTGCTGATCCACACAGGATCACTAGGTGCTGATCCACACAGGATTTCTAGGTGATTATCCACACCAGATATCTAGGTGATGATCCACACAAGATCATTATTCATTCTTCACATCACAGCCAGCCATAAGATTCCCATACATAGTATGATTGATTTTGGGAGGATCTACTCCTAAATCCATTGGACATATTTTAACCGAAATGAAGTCCCATGAAGAAGTAACCCAATTATCTATCATGTCATAAGGATTCCAACACAAAAGATGGCGCATCAATCAGATGCTCAGTCTGAGAGTTATAGGAATTTTAGTGCCGAGGGAATGGTTGGATTCAGGGTCGATCCAACTCAACCGTTATCTAAGTATCTATAAAAATTAGGTGGTATATCTCACAGGTACAATCTCATTACAAGGATTCCAGTTTCGCAAAAAGTTTGTCAAATGTACGTCTGGTTTGCGAGATGTGGCCTTTTAAGCATATCTGGGCTGAAGTAGCTTTGGGTCCAGTCCTACCCATTCAGACAGAACCGGCCCAACCCAACCAAGGCTGTACTGACCCAGTTCAGGATGACCCAACCTGGTCTAGGTGAGACCCAGCCCGACCCGAACCGGCCCTGCCCAAACTGGTTGGGCCCCAGAATTCCAGGCCCAAACTAGCTGGGTTGGGCTGTGGCAGGCTCGACCCACTTCGCAGTGGACCGGCCTAACCTAACGGCTGGCGTGACCCTCACAATGGGTCGCCCTACCCCTCGATCCTTAATGGATCAAACATATGTTCAACTCTTCAATCGGTAGCCCCATGTTGTGCCTCCTCAGCTAGCAGCGGAACCCGCGGGGCGCAGGTCCCCTTTGCCGTAGGTTTGAATCCGCAACCACTTCCCACGACTTGTGACAACCAGCCACTCTACGCCAACACATCCAGCTACCCATCTGGTCCCCTGCGCTACTGACCGTCATAGCCACCTTCGGCGGTCGGCAAGCGCTTGTCACTTCCCTCTCCCACTGGCATCGGTGTCGCGCCGACACTTCTGCCGTGGGGTTCTAAAGACGCTCTAGAGCTCTGTTTCTTCTCTTTCCACCTACGGGCCTCTTGAGATTCCATCATCACTGCATGACGCTAAGAATCACATTACCACAAAATTCAAAATTTTCCCTTAGAGAATGCCACGATAAATCAAGCGGTGGAGGTTCTAGACCTTGTTTGTTTGGTCCACGCCCTCCGCTTTAGCTTCATATCAAGTGGGTATCAAATAAAGACATCTCATAGATTTTAATTATTACCCATTTAAATCATCCACAAAAAACACCCCCAAATTCTAGAATGAGGAAAAGAAATGAGTGTTTCTTTAATTTAATAACAACTCCTTCCTTGTATATGGAGGTGTCATTACAGTCGTGGAAGGAGAAGAGTCCTCGCTTGACAAATCCACCAACACTCGTTGATCCCGGATCGTTACCATCCAAGATTCTGTTTTTTATTGGTGGGAGATGTTGCAGTACATTTCAAGAGATTCCTCGAATGATGAAGCCATTCCAATAACCCCAACCCATGCTCCTTTTAAAAAGAGGGGGAGGGTGAGTAATGCATCCATATAATTAATGAGGTTCATAAATGTGTTTTTAATTCATGAACCAATTAATTCCTATCAGTGTGGTTATATAACTGAAGAGACATATCAATAAAAGGATTGATAACCCTTCGATCCCACAACTTCCTCCTAGTAGGAGGTAAGATAATAAAATAACAGTTTTTTTAATTTTATTATTTCTTTAAAATTTGCAAAAAACTATATTTTTCACCTGACCTAATACAGTCTAATTTAAGACTCCCTTAAGTGAATCTCGGCACTGCAGATTCCACAGTGTCCTCAGATTCTTAATTCGAGTACTGATTCAAATTATAGAAAATGACACCTGCATGTTTACTGAACGTACCTATAAAAAAGTTCCAAATTCCATTCTGGGCACACCATGCCTCAGAATTAAGCGGTGTCAATTTTCTTAGACTCGTAATAATTTCAAATAATTTTAAAAAATATTATATGGAATTTTTGGATATTTACATACAATCTTCCAAGCTTAAATAAATTTCATCCTCACAATTTTATGTTGCCTTCATAAAATAAGTGTTTTATATATAAAAATTCCATTATTGAAAATCCACATTTATAAAAAATTTATAAATCAACATATTAGTAATAAATAAAGTGAAGTATAAATTTAATATGAAATAACACATTACAAAATTTTATTTTAGGAGAACATTACTATCAATTGTATATATGGACAAGGAAGAAAAGGTTAAATAATTATAGAGATCGATAAAGATATTTTATTAAAAGAAAGTGAATGATCAATAGAAAGTAAAGGATTTAAAACCCATAAATATATGATGATTCACAATATAATTTTATTCATTTGACAAGAAGGTAATTTGTTAACATATTTTTAAGGATCCTATTCTTTTATTTGAGGTATTCATTTGATTTCATTGTATATAAAGAAATATTCTTAGTTGATATATTTCTATTTTATAATCACAGTTTTATCTAATGGTTTTGCATCGATAAATTTATAATTAATATCTTACTCAATGAAATGAATATCCAAAAAGTATTTTCCCACTGCTAAATCAATAGAATTTACATTTAATGGATATTAAGATCAATTAATTAGTGAAAATTCATTTTTTCTATCATTAAATATTTTCTAAAATCGATACAATTAGCATTTGTGGTCTAATATAAAACAATAATATCTAGAAATCAACACTAACAGCAAAAATTTTGTCATAAATATTTACTCATCAAATAGTTTAGTTAAAAATAATGACATATCGACTCGAACATCATGTAGGTCATTGTTAGGAACCAAACTCTTATCATCCTTTAATTGTGGGTTCATGCACCACGACCTTCACTAGATTCAACCAGTTGTTACCTGGTATGCATGTTTTCCTTTTTATAAATCCATTTTAATATAAATCCTATAATTTTTCCAAATCGTGATGGACCATAGTTAAAACAACATCAATGATTAGATAAACCTTAAAGGATATCATTACATTTAATATTATGTCCAAAAAATGTGAAGGAATTCTTCCTCAGATAGTTTTTTCATATACTAAAAAAGGTTTGTATTCCCATAAATGTTTTCCAAATATATCTGTAATCATTTTATATTCCCACCACAAAAATTTTCAATAGGGTTTTTTTAACAATTATAAATTATGTTCATCCTTAAACTCATAACAGAGGATGTTATCAAGAACTACGAAGTAAATGATGAAATATCTGCATCTAATATTCATCACAATCCGTATATGTTTCATGATTCTTATAAAAAAATACCATTGGTATAAAAACTTATAAAATATAATCTATAATTAAAATACATAAACCATTTTATATCAACAACGGTACTTCCATGGTCATGGGGTTAGAATTTAGTATTGTGAATTGAAACAAAAAAATCCCAAGTTACCCACAATTAAGACAATGAACTGTAAATAGACCCCCAAGAAGAAATTTATTTTCTTCCATCAAACACTTCATTTTTACATGGAAAATCATTTATTTATGGGATTATTTTCCACATGTAAAACCTTTTCCCATTCCTTTCGGAAACATTTTTTGGTGTTCCTTTCCAAATTTTTAACATGAAGGAAATTTATTCTTCTATCCACTATGGTCTCCAATGCTCTAGCTCCTAGAAAACTCTATCCATCCTTCCATGGGGAGTCTAAGAGATGTTATATATATATATATTGTTAATCATTTTTTGGTTATTTAATTAGTCTTAATAATGATATCTTTAACTCCATTCACCATCCCATTTTTTTCTCATTTTCACCACATTGTCTTTTATATTAAATGATAACCTGATTCCTTCATGTTCTATACACTGACTAAAACCAAAAATGAATGTGTGGGAAACAATAATCATAGTTGGTATAAATATAATTATGAAGAATCACTTTTGTAATTTATAAATCATGACACCATATTTTCAATCTAAGACATCTTATGTTTATCCTACGATATTCTTTTGGAAAATATATTCAAATAATTCATAATATATTGTAATGAAAATGCGAATTATCAAAATAATATCCTCATGTAAAATCAAACCAAATTCACATAAAGGCCTTTTGTCATGTAACATGTCACAAACCAACCAGAGTTGACACTATACCTATCACCTGAGCCAATATATGACATGTCTTAAAGGGCATTCCTGATCCCCATAGGCCGGGGAGTAGTGACATGCATCAATAGAGAGAAAATGGAAAAAAATTCTCCCACTAAATAAAAATAAATGATATAGTGAAAAGAGAAATATAGTATTCCATATATAAAAATTCATCTTTGAAAATCTATAAAAATACTACCAAACTATATAACAATAGAAAAATAGACCTGACTACTTTAATGTCTCTATATGACCCTGAGGGTACCTCTCCGATATGAAGAACAACTATCTCCCATGATGATAAAGACCAAGATGAGACCAATACCCCAAGATAAAAAAAGAAGAAAAAAGATTGGTGACTATTAAAACTTAGCAGGTATGCCCGAAAAAATCAATTCCCAATGTACTTCCTTTAAAATAAAAGAATCATTAACTTCGGGTTTTAAATACAATATATAATGTAATATTTTTTCAAATATTTTTACCTTGAAACAATAAATTGTCCATTTACCTTTTTATTGAAAAATGATTTTCATTTACATTTAAAGATACATTAACTTTTTCAAGTGGAAAATGATTCATTCATTTAAAAGTGACACAAGAGTGTGTAAATTGTTTTTTAAAAAATAGTGTTCTATAAACCTTTGGAAGCCAACTCATCACATTTAACAAAATATAGCACACATGAGTGAACTAAAATAACAGCATAATAGTAGTAATGAAAATAAGAACATATGTGTAACCAAGAATCTCAATCATCAATCATAATTAACTATTTTCCAATAGACATGAGTGAACCTATGAGATAATAAATAATCCAGAACATACTAATACATGAGACCCATCCTCATAAGTATACCTCACATGATGAAATCAAAAACTCCCTAAAACATCATGGACACCATAACATAGAATAGACAGAGGGGGAAATGCCATAGAAAAACCCAATATATCGACATAATATGGGCCACTATCTAGTGCATAATCTACCTAGTGCAGATGCTGTTCTTTGAAAATTCTCTAATTATTCAATGTTACCAAGACTCATGTTTTATGGTGTTGAGACTTCAATTGATTATCCAATGACATGAAAACATAATAATAATTCAACAACGAGCCACACCCCGATTCACCCCCAATGATCCATCTTTTCCTTATAACGAATAGATCACAAAGAAGTCCATACCAAGGGTTTCCCATTCAATTAAAGTGAAGGGTAATGAGGATTCCACATTGAGAAAATCCTACCCATTCACATAAATGAGGAAAGAGAATAATCTAAGGAGAGTTTTCATGTTAAACATTTTCACCATTTTCACAAATGTGCTGAATGGGCCTCAATCACATTTCACATAACATTAATCCTTTGAAAACCCAAATATGTTTCCTAAAAATAATCAAAATACCTTTTTACATTTCACAACTATTTTGAACACATTTCTATAAGCATTCTCAAATTTCACTTTTAATCCAAACCCATCTTTATCAAAATTTCAAATGGACCACTAACCATCAACACGTGCCATGTCACATCTGAAATCCAAAAACAAAATCCATTTAATTCAAAAACCACTTGGTAACCCATTAAAGGAACCCAAATAAATGTTTCGAATACCATAAATTCATTTACAATAATTTATCATTATTTTTATATCATAAATCACTCTTAAAATCTAATCGATCATTTTCACAAACACTTGGTGTGCACAATATAAGCTAATAAATATAATTATCACAAAACACAAAAGCAATAACCATTTTGTACATCTAAAAATTATTCCAAGGATCAAATATAAATATTTAATATTCAAGGAAGGTTTGATAATACTGAGTTAATTATTATTAAATTAAAAATTCAACTGATAGGGAAACCTACCTCAAAACCATGGTATAACGACAAACCACACCCCAAACAACACTGTAAGGGTTCTAGAAGGGTTGAAGATACAAGAAAAACCATAAAAAATGAAACCCCAAATTTAAATCAAGGGTAAACCAAAACCTAGCTCAACATTAACCTAGAAAAAGAGAAATTCAATAGAAAATGATATAAAGAGAAAGAGGGAGAACATGGGAGATTATTTATTTAAGAACTATATCCCTAATCTTTAATGAATCTCTATATCTAAACTATAGAAGATGATGAGGAGCCTTGGAGGAAAAGGGGAGAGTCCCCTTAGGGTCTCACAAACCAAAGGGAGAATATTTGGGATTATTGGGGTAAAAATTACTCAGAGTGTAGTTTAGGTATTTCAAGAAAATTAGGTTCTATGAAACTCGTATGGTTTGGACAGATGTTTTACCAAACCCTTTGCCAACCATGCAGTATATACTGCCCAAGATGTGGATGACTACATGGCCAGACCACATGGTTTGAATTACCATGTGATAACCATGAAATAGATTCTCTCTGAAACCAAAATCTACTATATAGTTACCTTGGTAGGGCTGAATGGTTTAACATACTATGTGCGCCAACTGTGCGCATGCTACTTCCAAGCCCAAAAACCCAAAATCTCTCATTGAACTCCCAAAGGAGATGAGGGAAGATCACTAGGATAAAAATAAACCCAGAAACACTTCAAAATTCAACTCCTATCACATAAGAAACTCATGAGAGAAACCTAGATCCCAAAACAATCGGAACAGAAGATGAAAAAGAAAAACAAGGTGTGACAATTCTACCCTCCATGATGTTTTCCACCCCTGAAAAGCCAAATAATTTTCCAATTTATCGATCATGGACTAAGGATTTTAAAAACCACCTTACCCAAAATCCTAATCCAAGAATGTCTAAACCACAACCAAATATATCTTAATCCTTTTACCTAAAACAAAACCACAAACCAAAATCAATTCCATAGAATCAATGAATTTTTTTTTGAAACATCTTTCAAAACCATACTTTGAATAGAACAGTTGGACACACTCCAAAATCAAAAGATTTTCCTAAACCAAAAAGTAAACTCAAAAATCAAACAATTTCAAAATAAACCCATTTCAACCAGACTAAAACCAAAACCAAACCTAAATAGATCACCAATAGGTGGAGGCCCAAATGGAGTCCCCATTATTAAGAAATTATGAGGTAAAAGAGACTCAAAAACATCTCCACACATACAAAAAACACCCACCATAAGGGTATGGGAGGTAAGTGGCCTAATAAATGGAAAAAAGAAAAACATAACCAAAAAGTAACCCATGACTCATCACCCCAGGATAGACACAAACCCACGCCATACCAATTTACATGGGTGCTCCACGCAAGGGCAACTAATCAGAATCTTGCATCCAATAAGGCACAATAAAATAAATTTTGTGATGGACAAGTCCTCCATTTTCAAGAAGAGGGAATTCAAAGAGATAGAGAGACCAAAATATAAATATAATAATTCACTCAACATAATGGTGAAGGCCTAAGATTAACGAATCTTCCCCAAAACTGTGGGATTCCTAACTACACATTGTCTTTACTCTCAAGCCTTTAGCTAGAGCCTTAATATTTGAAGCATCTAATTCCTTGATGTCAGGAGATTCTAATCCCCAATCATAAATAATTCTTTTGGTGACACAAGAAGCCACATAGCACCCTGAGAATAAATAGAATACCATAATACTACAAAACTAACTTCCTTTTACAAGACACACTCACCCAAATAGGGATCTGGAATATATGCACACCGAATACACCACCACTTAAAATATAATAATTTCTCAGGATTCATAAAATTGAAACATAAAAATTAGTTGAATAAGAATTTTTCATGATATCCATAATATCCACCATACATTTCAACAAAAGGAGAGCCACTAAGCAGAACCACCACAGTAGGAAGAATCATCATATCAAGAAGGCCGTTTAAATTGATCCCAAATAGATTTCTATTCGAGAAAATTGGGTGTATTTTACTTCGAAAAGGTGGATTGAACTTTTGAAACTTAATAATGAAATCCCAAGATTGATCCACATGAAATATTTATAATGAGGAATCACTCATATCTACATATAAACATCCATGAAATCTCTATGGGGGTAAGCACATAGAAGCTAGAAAACTAAGAGCTCTATCAAATCTAGATCATGAACCAAAACCCACCTCATATAAACATAGATCCCCAAAAGGGAAGAAAAAAACATCCCAAATACTTCTTTAGAAATCCATTAAACATCACTTAAAAACCAAAATACCAATATGAATTTAATATCAAAGCACGTAATAATTAAGACTTCCCAAATCATGTTAAAAACCACCCAACTAGAAATTTTCAAATCACCAGAACATTCCACTTTAAAACATGTTCAACGAAAAAAACATGGTGGGTTTCATGATAAAAAATGGTATTCTTTAGATTCTCACTCATATGCATATTATCTTTCCACCCTGATAACTGATCAAACATTCCATACCAACACTAATCTATATGTACATGTATAAACATGAATTTGATAACTCATGAGAATACAAAAGGGACACCAAAAATCCTGCCCTTTCAAATTTCATATAACTTTTCAAATTCCACCAACCACCAAATCAAAAAACCATTTTCAACTTCCACAATTAAAACAATTTTTTCATGCTCAAAAATTAAATTCCATGTATTTCCATCCAAAAATCCATTTCATCACATCAACAACATTTCATTAAAAACACATTCCTTCTCTTTTGAAACAAATTTGAAAACAAACATCCGCTTTCCATCAACTGTTTTCCATAAACCCCAATTTTTTATTATAAAATGCCAATCTCCTTAAATCAAATCCATTTTACCCAAAGGGGTCATTTTATAGAAATTATTTTTTACAATGTCCTCCACAATGATAATTTTTAAAATTCATTTTTCCCATTTCCCTAATAAAACAATTACTACTGAAACAAAACTTTACAAAATTACAACAGAAGGGTATTCAAAAATTATTTTTAGGATCAAAGAGGACTTGAAACAACTCATAAGGGAAATTAGTGTTGATGGGATATTTTTTCATATGGTTGGAATCCATATTACAAACATACCACCATCAAAAAGAGCCTTCTCGAACCATCCCCCCTAACTCCACATCCATTTCCAGGCCCTATGTGCTTAAGAAGCCCACTAAAACAACTCCTATTTCATATCCAAAACATCAAAAAATCAAAAAAATTAAAACGAAACAACAAAACTGGAAATCCATTTAAATATTGAGGATCAAAATGAGAATGTATTCATTACAACCTTCCCATTCCTACCTCTCGTGTCCCAGCAGTCCACCTCTATCTACCATAACATAAAAAAGTAACAAAGGGTGCTCTGAAACCACATTGTTTTCCCATGATCTACCCAAATTGATTCCCAACATCCCAAACCTAGAACTTCAGTCCACCCTTTTGGAAGAAATGATTTCAAAAAATTTATTTGGTTTAAATATACTTCCATATTTATTTTTCCTTGTTTAGTTATTTTGATGGAATGTGTTTCTATTTATTACATAATCATATTGTTTAATAATATCCATCTTATTTTTTGGATTAAATGGTATGTTTGTTCAGTTATTTACAATTCCATAATGACTATTCTCATTGATTTATCATTCCTTCCTATATACAAATCCCTTACAAATAATTTGGGATCCCCTTTAATTTTTACATTCCCTAGTGTCAAAAAACAAACCGGATCATCCCTGATCCAGTCTCCTGATCCGGTCTGTGGAATGACCAGAAGGTCTTTCTTGATCCCCATAGGTAGGTAACTTGTGCTGGGAAGAAAAACTAAACAACTGGGATTGATTTTTATCTTAAATGAAAGCTAATAAAATAAATAAAAGCATACAATAAAAATGAAAAATAGAAGAATAAGAAAAATAAACTACACGTACGTCTATATGACCTCATAGATCACCACCCAACTCAAAACCAAGTTCACTCAGAGAGAGATCCAATAGTAGAGGAAATTGAAAATGAAACGGTAGAGTAATGAAAACCATGCATTTTTCTTTTGTGAAACATCCCATTAACACTATTTTGAAAATTCAGATATTAAAATATGATTTCTCAAATTTTTAACAAGTAAACACACTTTTCCCTTTTAAAAAAACAGTACACACCACACCTTTATTTTCAAAATATATATACCTTTTTAAAACCAACTCTGAACCTAAAACCTAAACAATAAAAAATAGGTTGTGATTTATGTCAATAAACAATGAAAAATAAGAACTAAATGCAGCCGAAAGTAAACAAACAAAATAAATAACTTAACCATGGTATTTTTTAAACATCCCTAGAATACCCATGGACATACTCAGTTCCGAAGCAGTTGTCAGTGTATGGTGAATCCCCTATGTCTATAACAAACTAGTCTTCATCAACTAGACAGTCTAGTGGAAACATCCCATCTAGCCTATATGCTATCCATGGGGTACCAACGAATCTTATATTGTTTGGTCAGCAACCATCACTCAATCCCCTAAATGATTCCTATGAAGCCCTGGTATATATGAATATATTGTGTTTGATTTAGGTGCACTCACATGTGACTCAACATACCTGTTATCACTGCACTTACCTACCCAAAACATAGTCACCCTATATGATAAGCTATAATGGGATATCCCTCACATAGAGGTTCCCTATATATGTATATATATATATATTTAGTTATATCGAATCATCAAACGTTCCAACCTGGACATCACTTTATTTAGACATTTAAATCATTTATTTAGAAACAAGGAATTTTTCATACGGGTCTTTAGTTTTACATAACAAAATTCCTTCACAAAAAACAATTACAAACTACTTCTAGGAAAACATCAATATGACTTTTACATTTTCAATGCCAACTGGTCCATTAAGTTTACACACAAAAATAAATTTTCCAAATCATTTGCAAAAAAATTCTAAAACCATAGATAATATTCAACCAATTTATTGAAAGCATGTAAATTTCCAAAAAAAAAATTAAATTCACACTTTGAGATGCATTTTTTCAAAGGCCCTTCAAAATTCAATTCCATACAAGTTAAAATCACACTTTTAGTAAAAAAATTCAAACTGGCCCTCACATCCTCAAAAACAAGTTCCAAACCGCGATAGAAATTCAGAATTTAGGGAACGATACCAAACAGCCACCCCAATCATTTTAAAACAAAAAATATTCAGCACTATACCAACTGACCATAATCGATGCCAAATAAGCTCCATTTCATTTGAAAACAAAACATCTTATACACGATACCAACTGACCATAATCCGAAAAATAACATTTTCAAACCATCATTTTGAAATCTCAAAAGGGAACCAATATTATTTTAAAACCAACTAAACATTCAAGAAACCAAGTCCTCGTTTATTTAAAAACTATGAAAAAAATTCAAAATGGTTAAAATTTCTAAACATCCCCTAGATTTACACACCCAATGAATTTTCCAAAATTTTTAATAATATTTTTCAAATGAAACATCTATACCACATTCAAATTATCAAATTCAAAAAATTAAGAGCCACATAATTTCAATAAAATGATTTTATAAGAAAATACTACCCAATTCATCTAAATTAACCATTTAGACTACTATGGAATTGAATAAAATTCAATTGGGTAGGCATACATAGTGGAATAGTTATAAAATAATCTCAATGACTATTTTTATTAAATTATAACAATAAAGAAAACACTACCATGGACTATCCATAAGAATAACAAAAGTGAAAACCAAATTGAAAAATTAATGAGAACAAAATTGGGATTTAATAAAACACATTTAGTATAAGTAAATATAGGAATAACAAGAGTTTCAATACGAAAACTAATTTTAGAAAACCAAATCATTGATAAAATATCAAAATAATTCAACCAAGGGAATTAACAAGATGAGAATAATTTTTTAAAAATTAATTAATAACATGTAAGAATGATAATAAAATTTTCTAATTTGTTTAATGAACACAAGGATTAATGAAGAAAATCATAAATGAAGAAACACGAATTCACATACCTTGGAGGTGTGTGAATGAAACCACACTTCAACAGAAGGGAGAAAAAACATCATTATCCCTTAGATCACCCAAAAAATTAAAAAAATACAGACATACCACATGATTAGGGTTTGGGAGAATTAAAGAAAAACCCCAAAAACATAAAAAGAAAACATACAAGGGGAGGAGAGGGTTTGCGTCAGTGTAGCTTTCACTGGAAAGGGGGCTCGCGTTGGACCCACATAGAAGAAGGGGATTCATGCTTGAGTAGGGGAGGTTCACTAAGGATGTGTGGTACCATGTGTGGGGAAGTGGTGGAACAAGGGGGTGGTCTGAAGGGTGAGGGGAGAGGTGTTGATGGTGGGTCACATTGGGGGTTCGTGCACCATGGGTAGTGGAATAGGTGGGAGAGGGGAATAATTAGGGTTATAAAAAACATAGTTATAAGAATAATAACAACAACAACCACAACATTTTAATAATAATAAAACCAATAATGTAATAATAATTATCAAGATAATAATAATAGTCTAAATTATTATTATAATAATAATAATATAAAAACATAATAATTATGATAATGGTGATATTAATCATAAAGTTAACAACATTACTTTCATTTTAAATAATAATAATATTAATACATTTTTTGATAATAAAAATTAAAATAAGTATTTTAGAAATAATAATATTATTATCTACATAACAATATTATTATAGTTATGGATTAAAATTGTACTTGAATTTTATTTTCCTAAAATTTTATTTGTTTAATTTAAAAAATTGGGCAACTGCACGGTTACCTAGGCCGACAAAATTGGTGATATTAACCGTGGGGAACCCGTGAAATGACTTGAAACCCACCAAAATTAACAACACCAAATTTTTTAAATTGAGACTAAAATCGAACATCAACCAAAGATTCAACATTTAACGACAATTATAATTAAGGGAAACCTATGGTTGGGGTGTGATAGTTCTCCATACCACAAAACGTTCTGGCCACAAAATTTCACGAAACCGAATGTTAGTTAATAATTAAGTCTACGCCTGAACACAAATAGAGGAAACTAGGAAATATTAGGTTACTATTTAATCTCCATATCACACTTGAATGATATAGATAAATCCTTAACCAAAAACAAGGATAAAACACTAGGGGGTGCCCAACTAGAAAGACTCAGATAATATAAAAAATTCTAATCCCAACTAACAGCACCTAGAATTAAATGGGAAATCCAATATGGAAGAAACCAAATCAATTGAGATCTATGGAACTATCTCAATCTCTCTAGACTAGCCAAAAAACTCCTTCATGCAACTGGAAACTAGGGAAATCTCAACCCAAACTAGACCAATTTCTTTATCACAAGAAAAACCACACTGTTATTAGAAGTGGAAACATTCCACACTAGTCAAAACCCCCCAATTTCATGGGTAACTACCAAAAATAAATTCAAACCAAACTAAGAACCAGAACATTATCCATCTACTCCAAATAACGTAAATATATCCAAAAGATCAAAACTTAAGAACTCAAGGGGGATGAATGAATATAATGGTGTACTTTCAAATATGTATAACTAGATCGATTACAATGGAACATCTCCATCACACTCTTACAATGTAAAAATGAAATTATAATGATAGTAATATTTTAATAGCATAAAAATGAAAATGAAAAGGTGTTAAATGTTCCAGTTTGAACATAGAACTAAAAACATGGTCCGAGGCTTCACACCATTTGTAACTCCTGACTGCCTGTGAGCTTCATCCATATACCTATAGATAAGACTATTATGGGTGAATCATCTCTTGCCTCTCAGTAATTCACTAGAATCCTTCAATTAGAATTCCCTCTTCAAGTGATTCTTTTTGCAAAACTTCTCTAGATGGCCCATACAGCTGAATCGATAGCACTTATTTAGAGGGATGCGACATGATGGATTCAAGTTAAAAAACCAGCCAGACTAGTGGCACACAACATAATGGTCGGAAATACTTGAAGACATAACCAATAAATATGAGTTTTTAGGAACATGTTCCTCTGGAATCTTCTCTTAGCAAGAATAGGAACCTTCATGAGAAAAAAGAGACGCTAGAATTTAACTACCTACACTCCAGAGACCAACTCAGTTCGGAACACATCATCCACCAACATCTCGAAATGATTTTCCATAGAAGAAAGGAATTGTTTCATGATCTCTGTATTAAGACCCCCAATGAAGAGATAAGTATTTATGAAATCCCATGATTCTACCTCCAGATAAAAAGAAACAGATTTCATAAAATTGTCTTCATATGCTTTCACGTCGTCTGGCCTTTTTGAATACCCAAGATCTCTTCTCTTTTCATCATCTTCACCAACTCAAGTATGAAGCATCAGATAAATGCGTATATAAAAAATTCCCACATCATCCCAACATGCTATGATGGCGGTGAGAATAGCTCACATTCATATAGTGTTTGGCCTTCAAATATCCCCAATATTGCACACACTCTGATATCTTTGGGTGTTCCCAATACCCTAAATTCACACTAAACCTCTTCAAGACACTCCACTACCTCTAAAGGACCTCAATATATGTGATGAACATGCCACATTTGAGAGGAAATAAAAACTAGGAATGAATCAATGGGATCCTTGGGAACATATTTGAGCAGATTTTTCTAAAGAAAATGAGAAAAATAAATTCAAAATGGACATCTATCCAAAACACAATAAAAAATAACATATCAATCTAAAACAACATGTCGTTAAGACAAAATAATACAAGAATAAACACAAATTCATCTTTCAAAATTTCATTTTTATTTAAATTTTCAACACCTCCTAATTTCATAGTAACTTTCTAAACACGGAACCACTTTTTTCAATTCCATACACCAATTAAAAAACAAAAACATGTTTCTGAAGTCACTTTACCCATTCAGAAGTAACTTTTTAAAAAAAGGCTAAGCCTTTAATCTCAAGCACACACCCAAGGAATCCCATGAAATATTTCACATGTGTTCATCTGATTACATACTTATGTGCCAAAACACACTTTACATAAATACTCTCACATTTAAAAATGATCATAGGTATTACCCAAGGATGCCCCCGAACCAGATCTTTTCATATTCCAAACAAACCCCAAATTCTTAGACAAATAAAATTATATTTTAATACCCATTTTAGGAATTTAATGTCATTTAAAGGATGAGAAAATATTTTTCAAACCCATTTTATTTTTCAAAAACACCCTTACACCGACTAAAATGAAGATAGTACTCAAATTGCCTCAAAATAATAGTGTAAGGGACTAGTAATCATGATTATCTTGATGAAATGGTAGTTGGCCATGTCCCAAGTAAACATAAATGACTAGGAGGAGATTAAACTGTACACTAAGACTCCACATGTGTCACTACACCTTGTGAAATAATGACATAACACTATCTTTCCTCTGTTTTCATCCCTCAGCCCAAAACAAAGAAAAAAGACTCAATGCCCAAACTACCCCAGGAAACATGATGTTCAGAACAACTTGGGGTTCCTAACACCTTTCTTTTACCTACATCCCAAGACCCAACATTCTTAATCCCCATATGCCAGAACCCCCAAATAAAAACATCCTTCCTTGATACCATTTTTCATGAACCAATCTGCGTTTACCCTGAACTGGTCACTAGAGTCGGTCCACAATACGTCCCAAAGGGCATTCTAAATTCCCAGAGTAGGGAAACTAGTGTGAGACGTCAAAAACAAAACAAGTGGGACCAATATAGACCATAAATTAAAGATAGTAAAATAAATAAAAATTAACAATAAAAATTATAAATATTAGTGGAAGGAAAATAAACTTCACATACCTAAATGTGACCTTTGAGGTCACCACTCTACTCAAAACTATGTTCGCATTGAGAGAGATCCAACATGAGATGATCTTAAAACTGAAAAGGTAGAGTAGGCAGGAACCCCAAAATGCTCAGTAGGAATTCCAAAGAACAATAATTGAATCCATTTGTTTTCCTTTTCCAAAATAATCTATTAATAGTAGTTTGAAAATTCAAATATAAAAATATGGTTTTTCATATTTTTATAAGTAAAAACACTTTCCCCATTTTAAAAAAACACTACCCGACACACCTTTATTTTCCAATCAGATATACCTTTTTAAAACCAAATCCCAACCTAAAACCTAAACAGTTAAAATAGGATGTGTTGTATGTAAATGAACAGTACTAACTGAGAACTAAATGGATATGAAATTAAAAAAACATAATCAATATTGTAACCATGAGATTTTTCAAACATCCCTAGAATATCCCAACATGTACTTAATTCGGAACTACCTATCAGCATATGGTGAATCCACTACATCTATAAAAAAACTAGATTCCCTTAAAAATATCATCCATTGGAAACATCCCACCTAACCTATCTATGATCATTTGGTACCAACCCGTCTAATCGGGGTTGGTCAGAAACTATCACTTGATCCCCTAAAAGACACCGAGGAACCCATGGTATATATGAATAAATTTTGTATGTGGGGATCCTACCCACGCATGACTCACCAAGCCTTCCATCACTGCACTCTCCTACCCCAAACATGACCACCCTATATGATAACCCATAAAGGGATATCTCTCATATAAAGGTTCCCAATATATGTTTATATATATATATATATATATATATATTTGATACATCAAATTCTCAAGGGTGACAACCAAGACATCACTTTTTTTGGACATTTAAATCATTTATTTGGAGACATTAATTTTTTCAGATGGGTCTTTAGTTTTACATAACCAAATGCTTTCACCAAAAAAATTTAAAAACTACTTCTACGACAACATCTACACTAATTTTACACTTATAGTGCCAACTGGGCCATTATGTTTTCACATGAATATAAATTTTCCAAAAAGATTCCAAATAATTTCTAAAACCATGAAGAACATTCAACCAATTCATTGAATGCCTAAAAATTTCCAAAAGAATCTTTCAATTCAAAATTTCATATCGATTTTTACAAAATCCCTTCAACATTTATTTCCAATAAAGGTAAAATCCCACTTTCACTAAACATTTTTTATATAGGCCCTCACATCCTCAAAAAATCATTCCAAAATGAAGATAGAAATTAAAAAGTTAGAGATATATTCCAAACACTCACCCCTATAATTTAAAAACCAAACATATTCAACATGATACCAACCGACCATAATCCCAAACATCACATTTTTAACTATCCTTTTGAAATCACATAAGTAAACAAATACTATTTAAAGAAAAACTGACCCTTTAGGAAACCAATTCCACCTTTATTTAAAAATTAAGAAAACACACACAATATACATAACATTACAAATAGATCGTAGATTTACACACCCAATTCATTTACCAAAATGCTTACAAATATTTTTAAAAATAAACATCAAATACCACACTCACATTGTCAATTTCAAGAATATGAGGAATTGGATTTCTATAAAATGATTTTATAATTAAATGATACCCAAATCATCTATCATAACCATATATTGTAAAATGAAATTTAATAAAATTCAATTGGATAGGCATACACATGAGAAAAAATAGAAAATAATCTCAAATCCTATATTTAGAAAAATATACAAATGAGAAAACAATACTACGGAGTGTCCATAAGAATAATAAATTTGTGAACCACATTTAGAAATTAATTGGAAAAATTAGGCATTAATAGAACACATTTAGTATAAGTAATTATATGCATAATAAGTTTTTCCCTACAGAAATTATTTTTACAAAACTAAATCACTAAGAAAAAATAAAAATTATTTATCTAATGGTGTTTAGAATATGAGATGTATGTTTTAAAAATTAATGAATAACACCCAAGCATAAATATAAAATTTTACAAATTAGTTAAATAACAAAAGTATTAAATAAATTCTTCGGAAATGAAGAAAAATAAAATCACCTACCTGAAAGGTGTGTGAATGAATCCATGCTTCATTGGATGGGAGAAAAGATCTTTGTGGACCCTTCACATGCCCTAAAAATTATGAGAAACACACTGACATACCCCATGACTAGGGTTAGGTCAAACTGAATAAAAACCCCAAAGCATGAAAGAAAATCAATTCGGATAGGGTGAGGGTTCACGTCAAAGCATCTCGCACCAGACAAGGGGGATTGAACTGGAGTGGCGCGATAGAGATGGCTGGAGTGGGTTTTCACCAAAAAAAAGGTGGGAGTTAGAGGTAGGTGACCTACTGGGAGGAGGTTATGCCGCATCGAAGGGGGCATGCGGGGAAAGGGAAACCGAAACTGGGGATTTGCACTGGAGCATGGGAGGTTCAATGGGGATGCGTGGCATTGTGTGAGGGGAAGAGGATGCGAAAGGGGGTGGACCTCCTGTTGAGAGGGGAGGTGCTGATTGTTGGTCGCATCAGGTGGGGGGGTCATGCACCGTGGGTGGGGGAAGAGGGGGGAGAAGGCTAGAATTTGGGTTCAATGTAAATAAAACATAATTATAATATCAATAACCGCACAATGGTAATAATAATAATAATAATATAAATTATAAAAATACAAAAAACCTAATTATAATAATAATAATCACATTGGAAACATTCATTTAATTTTCCTATAGTAGTAATATTAATAATAATTTTAATAATAATAATAACAACAATGTTAATAATAATTTAATTATTATCTACACAATAATATTATTATTTATACGGAATAAACATTACCTTAATTTTGTTGTCATAAAAGTTTATATTTTTTTAAAAAAAATGGGTAATTTCATGACCACATGGGCCAACCACATGGTTTCCACTAACAGTGTGGTTCTCATGTACTAGCCCGAAACCCGCCAAAATTTACAACATGAAAAATTTAATCAAGGTCCTGATCCCGAACATCAACCAAATATTCATCATCGAAATATAATTATAAAAAAGGGAAACTCGTGGTCTGTGTGTGACACCCTAAAATCCAAGAAGCATACTATGAATGATAAGAAGGGATATAATATATGGAATTATGTTCTTCTCAATGTTATTTATATATAAATAAGAACAAAAATATATTGTAATTAGTATATTATTTTATAATAAATGTCCTCTGTATGTTTTTGGTTTACCAATACGACAAAAATATTTAGTTCTATGGGGCCTTATTCCTTGTAATCATTCCAATGAAATTGATATCAGACATCATCTCCAAAATTATAGGGTTGGGTCGATACGTACATTATATTTTTTAAATGGTAATGCAATTCATTCATTTCAAAGCAACACAAGAGAGTATAAATAATTCTTTAAACATTATTTTCACAAACCATTGAAGCTAACTCACCACTTTCCAAGAAATACACCACACATTATAGAACTATAATAACCAAGTAATATGTGAAATGTAAATAAACACATAAGAGTAACCAATTATCCTAATCATCTATCATAAGAAACAATTTTCCAATAAACATGGGAAATCCTAGGAGATATTGAATAATATAAAAGTAATAATACATGAGACCCATCCCCAGAAGCATGTATCACATGAAGAAATAAAAAACAATAAAAATACTCATTTCCAACCAAACATAGGACATACCGAGGGATAAATCCAATAATAATAAACATAAAATACCCATCTAATATGGGACACCAGTTAGTTCATAATCTAACCAGTGCAACAATTATTCTATGAAAATTATCTCATAGTTACAGGTTCCCATGTCTCATGTATAAAAGGTGTGAGCCATCTGATATTAACCAAGAATCCAATCACATGCACATATAATTATAATTCAAAAATATTCCACACCCGGATTCACCCTAGGGATCCATCTCTTGACTTTAAATTCATAGATCACAAAGGATTCTATACTGAGGATTTCCCATTCCATTCAGTTCAGGGGTCCTGAGGATTCTATATCCAGGAAATCTCACCCATTCATATACAATAAGAAATATAATCAATCAAGGGGGTTTTCATGTTAAAATTTTTCATTATTTTCACAAAATTTAATAAGGGGTATCAAGAAAATTTAATATAAACTTAGTATTTTGAAAAATGAAATACATTTCATAAAAACGACTAAAACACCCTTTTTTAATTCAAAACCATTAGGGAAACAATTCCATACAAGTGCTAACATTTCTCTTTTAAACCTAAACCAATATTATAAATGTACGAAACAGGCCAATAACTATCAAAACCCACTAAATAGAATTTTATTTCCAAATACACACTCCATTAAAGTCCAAGATAAGTTAGGAAAAATTTTATTGAACCTAAATAATCTTTAGAAATACCATAAATTCAGTTACAATTCAAAACCATTCTATTTTATATCAAAAATCACGGATAATGGAAAATTTAGTATTTTCTAAAACTCTTGTTGTTCACAATATAACCAAAACCATATGATTTATCACAAAACACAGAAGTAACAACCAATTTACACATCCAAAAAAATATTTGAAGGATCACATATCAATATTTAATATTCAAAGAAGGTGAATAAATAATGAAATCATTGATTCTTAAAATAAAAAGTCTCGTGAAATGGAAACCTACCTCAAAACTAGGAAACGTCAACAACACACACCTGGAACCACACCGTAATGGTTCTAGAAGGAAAGAATATCCATGTGGGAACTTAAAAAAGTGAAACCCCAATATAAAATGAGGGGAACCAATGCCTTGGTTGATGTGACCATAGTAGAATAAAACCTAAAAAGAATATAAAATAATGAGAAATAGGGAGAAGCGATAAGGGGATTACCTTAAGAAATATACCCCCAAAACATTAAGAATATCTAAATCCAAACTATAGACAAAGTGAGGAGACTTTTAGGACAAGGGTTGTGGCCCCATAGTATAATATGAAAAAGAGGGAGGATATTTGGGTGGATTGGAGTTGAAAATCCCAAGAGGTTAGTTTAGGAATTTCAAAAAAATTGTGTTTTGAGCAACACACATGGTTTCGGCACACGATTTACTAATCCATGTGCCAACTGTGCCATAGCTATTGCTTGATAGAAGATTGAACGCATTACCAACCCATGTGGTTTGACTTACCATCTGCAAACTGGGCATTGGAATCTTTCCAATATCAATATTTTCTGCACAAGTACACGAGATGGGCCTCACAATTTACCAAACCATACACCAACTGTTCTTTGCCCGTTGTGAAGCCAAAAAACCCAAAAAAATCATGTACTCCCAAAAGAGCTGTGGAAATATAATGGCATTAAAACTGAACAAAGAAACACTTAAAAATTCACCTCCTGTCACACCAGAAACTCAAGTGGGAAACCAACAGTCCAAGAGAACTACAACAGAAGATGAAAAAGAAAAACCTGGTGTGACATAATAGGTGGCACTTGGGTCAAGTTTGATGTTGTTTTTTATGATTTATTAACCCTAAATAGACCTTTTCTAGAACAAAATTTACTTATAGTATCTAGATAAGGGTTTATTGATAAGAAAAAACATATAATCTCTAACTTACGAAAACATCTAAATGTTATTTTATTCTTATCCTCAATATTTATCACATGGTTATGTTCTGTAATATTTGATTCCTAAATATAGTTCACATGTTTTCAATTAAACATCCTCTAATAATAAATATAATGACCATGAACCTAGTAACCTGTAGATAATGTTTTTTAATACAGTGGAATAAGATACAAGTGATCGCATCTCAAAAGAATTAATAGTTTAGTAGTTTTGTTCAACATGATATATACATGAGTCATGTATTATAACTGAAAACAAAAATTATAACATATATTTTTTAGAATATAATTATTCCATTCATAATATCCTTACATATCATTAATTGTACACATTATAGATTCTTAGTAAATGAAACAAAATTTGGGCAATCCTTAATACACATTAAGGGTTAAATAAAGAATAATATAGCATGAATTAAAAAATAATAATTAACATGGAATGGTATATAACTAAATACACATTCCATTTAAATAATTTGAATATAATTACTAGATAAGGCATAATAAATGTGGTAATGAAAATATCTGAACAAACATGCCACTTAGTATATATTATAAATTCCAAGATTAGATAATTCATAATCCATAAATGAAGACAATAATTGAACACACATTCCATTTTATCAACAAACTAAGAATAAAAATTCATCTAGAGATAATATCATTGGGAAAAGATTGTGGATAATAATAACTAAATACATAATGAAGGATATATTAATTATTAGATTCCATGATCTATGGAATCATGATACATATGTTGTTAATAACATTTACAAGACATTTTAATGTTAATGGATAGGTATATACCAAAAACTCATTTATCTATGGCAAGATAACTGATTTATCACATAAGACTGCTGATGCATTGAGAGACTATATGTAACTAGGCCCCACCCATAACTTAATATCCAAATCATTCCTTATATATTAAATAATTGATTTAATTCATGAACAACCTGACTTATCAATATATTTTCAAATTGAGTAAGGAATATAGATTAATAATAATTTCTCCAGTCAGTCATATGACATTAAAAGTAAAATCCCATATATAGAAATAACATAAATATTAATTATTATATATATATTAAAAATAATATGGATATATAGGGTAAATTTTATTATTCAATGATGATAATAGGGTGAATATTTAAGGGAAATTTAATGATTAAAAAAATTATACAATAAAGACACTATAAATAATTTTTCTATTCAAAATTATCATAGATCATCACAAAAAATAATAATGATGGTATCAATATATTATATCCTAGGGGTATTAAAACATTAATAATGTGTTTATGTAGTTTATTAATAGAAATAACCAAAAATTTAATTAAAAACATTCATGATGAAAATATCATTTTTTAATTTGAAAAAAAAATTTAAAACTAAAAGTTAAAAAACAATTTTGAAAATAATTTTATCTGAATATAAACATTGAATCATATAAAATAATATTTAAAACATTGAGGGTTCATTCCATTAGTAAATTTTCTACAATTTGTACATTTTAATACTGTGATTCCTTTCACATTAGCTGTAAAATACAAATCTTCCATATTTCTAAAATGAAATGGATATTTCATTAGATTATTTTTTAAAAATAAAATATGGGTAAAAATTTCTTTAATAAATCATATGGATAACTTCATTTTTTTATGAAAACATTATTTGTGATGAAAATTTATTTTCAACAGAAGAGAGAGATTATGTAGTATGATATGAAAAACATTTTCTCAATCATTTTAACAATGAAAGAGAGGACTAAGGTATTGTTAATTGATAAAATCATAAATATATAGAGATGTATAAAATTAAAGTGGTTTATTATAAAGTGATAAAATAATTTCCTTTAATATAAATTCAATTATAAACAATCACAGTTAAACTGAGATTGTAAAATAAACTATTACGAAGATCATAAAATTGACGTGAGAATTAATCAACGAATCAATTATATGTATAAAATTTAAATTAACATAAAATAACTAAAATTACAATATAATATATCCAAAATTCAATACACACATAATATTATAATATCAAACACAATGAAGAAGTAATATAACCCAATGAAAAAAAAATTAGTTATGAAATTCATTACCACATGGTAATTTTCATTCCAATAACCTTAAATGAAATAATTAAACATAAAAAATAAAATAAAATGTGGTGTGATGTATTAATGATATTATATAAAAAATTATTAGGATAAACCCCATCTAAATGAAATTAGTTGCATTATATTACAATATTCCTTAATGAAGAGATTTTAGACGAAGTCCCTTAAATCACACTTCATTTTGGTATAACTTGATTAAAACACATATATATTGGTTTTTAGAATGTTATTAATTTTTCCAAGAACCATATTTATATTTATAATATCATTTATGTTCTTCTTATGACATTTTATCACCTATTTGTTAATAATCATTTGTTATATTCATTGGTTTGTGTGTTAATTTCCTTGTTTTCTAATGAAAGTTTTGTCACCCAAGTAATGGTTATTGTGAATCGAATATTGATCCATAATATGTAGAATTATAATAATTTTATGTATTTCATATTTATTCATTATATACATTTTTATAACTAATTTTTAAGGCTAGACATGAAAAATGAATGACATCGCTTCATGGAGATGATTTTCTATACGTATGCATGAGTGATGATATCATTCCCCTAATGAGAGGAAGGGTAAGGAAGTGGATGGTATAATAATTTTTAAGAATAAATTTCATGTCATATATATCAAATATATTTTTTAAATTTATCTTTATTACCATCCTTGTATACCGTATGTGAAAAATGAATCACATCTCTTCGCAAGGCGGTAGTCCACGATACACATGAGTGATGTAACAATATTTTTAAAATGCTTGGAAAGTAAGAAGGAATACATGATATTATAATTATATAAGTATAATAATATCATTTTTGTTATATATATAATTTAAATCCATCATTATATACTATTTTGATATGTGTTGATGGAAAATGATTTACATCAATTTACGAGGCAGTAGTCCACCATACACACGTTCAACGATTTTATTTACCATTTGATGAAGGAGGGGATGAATACATATTATTCCATAAACATAATAAAATATTAGAAAGTGGGATACAAATTTGTTATTATAATATGTGTTTGACTACATTATTGACGGTGTAAATAAAATAAAGAAAAATAATGGTCTTAGTTAAAACAATTACATTCTCTTAGAGAAACCACTATTGGATCTCCTCATAAGAACACTAGGGCTTGTATTTTGGGAATACAAGTAGCTTGAGAATGTGCTTCAGGATATTGGGGAGATATTTTTTCAAGGGTCAATTAAGAGAAATTGTAACACCGAAGTAATATTTTTATTAATTTTAAATAATTTAAAATTTACTGCTTTAATTAATAATAATAATTCTAAATAATTATAATTTATATATCTAAAATTTATTAGTGTTCTAAAAATACTATCTTATAGTATTTTTGTGTGTAAAATAATATTTTAATATGAATATATATATTTTATTATTTTTACAAGTTTTCATTTTTTTCGATAGATTATTTAATTAAATAAAATATATATATTTACAATTGTAATTATTTTGATAAATAATAAAATATATTATGAATATATTCACTATTAATATGACACCCCATGATTTTATGGTGTATTTATTCATAAATAATTTTAATTCATTAGATATAGTATATGAAAACATTAATGTGTCTCTATGAAACAATGTTGTTTTATAGTTATAACATATCCGTTAAACATATTTTTTCCACTTCTGTAATTCAAATTTCAAAATATAGACATACAGTGTTTCAATTAATTTGTTTTTTATAGTCTACTAGGATCAACATAATTTTTTTCTGAATAATAACTTGACCATTTTGAATAGTAATATTCCTTATAAATTGTAATGTTACACTTATGAAAATTAACTTGACCCATATGAATAGTTTCCTCACCCATGAATGTATACATAAAATTTAGGAAACTCACAAATGAGAGTGAATGTTTTAAAAATAAATTATTATGTGTTTTTATTTTTATAATTAAGTAATATATAATTACAATTTTAAATTTTAACTTTTATTTAAAATAAAATTAGTATTATATAATTTCTTCTTAAATAAATATTTATTTTTCTTGTGATTTTAGGATAACATTATAATACCTATGTTAATTTTTGAAAGTATTATAAAATCAGTTTTGAAATTAAAATTTTATTTTTCAAGTAGATAATGATTTATTTAAAAATTAAATTTCACATATTTATAAAAAACAATTTTAAAATTATATCCATTTTTGAATTCTACAGATCTAAAAATGGTTAGGGTGATATTTTTGGGATTTTTCGGAAATACATGAATTTTTGGTGAACAGAAAAATTCAATAATTTATGAAATATGCTAAATAAATGAATTTAGGATTCATTAATGAGTCATGGATAATGAAAATGAATATAGGTTCAAAATAACATTCACATATTACTCTTTTTAGTCACAGGAATCATGAAAATTCATAGTCTTGAGCCAAAATAATAAAATAATGGTTAAAATAATAGAGAAACCCTCCTCTCCTCCACTATAAAAATCACCCCTCACTACCACTTATCTTCACACCTTTAATAATTTATTATTTTAAAATCTCTTCCTAAATAAACTTTAATAGTACCTCTCTAATTCCAAGATCCCCTTGTCTTGAAAAAAGACCAAAACCCCATCTCTAAAGGTGGATATTTCAAGAGGCAAACCCTCTCCCTTTTAATTTCAATTTCATTTTCAATTGGATTTATATTATTATGTTCTCCTAAAATAATATATCCAAATGATAATGATAACTTCATTAAAATATATATACTATAATGATATCATGTTAAAGAAAGATATATCATCAATCACTTTTCTCTTTTTTATTTTAAAAATGTAATCATCATCCGGGATGTGCCACTTTAAAATTGTCAAGGACGACTAACCTTCTTTATACATTTTCTCTATCATGTATGGTAATGAAACCATGTTTTTGGTTGAGTTATATTCTAAAATATTTATTATATATTATTTAATGATTTTAAAACCATCATTTGTTCATGAAAATAAATAATATCACCACACTAGTATGTTGTGATTGAAAAACCACCATAAGAATCTAAATGATTATCACTAAATGAATTATCTAATTATTCATCCTAATATGATGAAACCAAATGATTTAAAATTCTATATGTTAATTAATAATATATAAATTAAATACAATATAATTATTTTCATTCCACATGAACTTCCATACTTATAATCAACCAACCCGATCATGAATATCAAGAAGGAATATTCCAGAAAGACAGAATTCAATTTTATAACTTGTCAACATATCATAAATGAATTAATAAAATTATAATAAATTATATATATATATATATGTATAATATATTCATAATTAAATTACTAATAAGTCTAATTTCATATTTCAGGACCTTTAGGTCAAGTAAAAAACATATTCGAACATAAGGTATGGGTTTTCTAATCTCACATCCATTTTTGTGAGATTGTACTTATTAACCACTATTTTTTATATGTGGTGTATATATACAGACCATTAATTTTTAATATCATGAATATTGTTTTTATGGTATTAGATTTATCATTTTATGATTATTAATTTTTTGGAATATAATTCAATTGATCATAAATTTGTATGAGGTTCCACCCAAACCTTTATTTTTTCCATCAGGTTATTCCTTAACCATACTTACCCAAATGTATTTATTATTTATTTTTGTGTAAATAAAATATATTCTGTTTTTATGTCAAAAAATCATATATTCAAATCATTTATTATTTTGTGTATGGGTATTATCTATTTTAAAATAGTTCCCTTCATAATTCTTCCAGTTAAATAGGCCGTATTCAACGAAAATTATCGAATTATTAACCTTTTTAATGTTCACTATATAATATATTTTAGGACATAATTATTTTTTTCAAATCATAATTTTTATTATGAAAAAATATCATTGTTAATTTTTGGTTTTATTAAAACAAACGTGCCATTCCTCTTTAAAATCTCCTAAATGTTTTCCTTAAACTCCACTAAAATGTTTTATTTCTAAAGATTAATTAAGAATTATTTTACATGATTTCACTTTATTGGGACATCATTTATTCCTAAAATATAATTCAAATGTGTTAAATATTTCTTTTATTAGATCAAAATGTCTACAATTTGATTTTATGACAAATAAAAATTGTTTTCCAAAATAACTATTATTTCCAAAGTAAATGGGTTTTTCTCCCTCTTCTACAGTAAATTCTATATTATTTTGTACTAGTTCACCACATATTCCATATATGTATTTTATTTAATTCCATTTGATATATTGACTCATTAGTCTTTTTATTATTATGTTATTATATTTAATTAATAATTAAATGTTTCAAAGTGGTATGAATCACTTTGGATTTTTAATGATCATTTTTCCTAAAGATTTTATCATCAATTTAATTAGTGTATTTTCATCTATTATTTAGATTCATATATTCAAAAGTTTTTTGGGATATTATAATCTAAATATATATTTTATTAGATATATTAGGAATTCATTGGACTTATAATGTGATCATATCCCCGTAATGCATCACTAGGTCTCACGAGACAAAACAGAATTGGGTTTTGGTCGAGGCCATACCCTAGTATTTTCTAATGTCTTGGTTGACAACTTGACGAAATGTTTATGATTTATGGAATCTGTATTCTATAAATATTATATTATTAATAGATAAATCATTATATTATTATACTTTTATAATATCCTTGGTGAATTTTCATGTGATTATTTATATGGAATTATTCATTCAGTTTTTATTTCGACCATGTTATTCTCAAGAATTTGTTTTGGTAGAATGAGTTATTTAAATTACCTTATTGTTTTTTTGTAACTTATACTATATTACTCACCATTTCTATGAATATATGATAAACACTTTCTTGTGTTTCATTTCCCTAAATTATGATGAAAAAATCATTGGATAGGCTTTCAAGATTGCAATTTTTTCATATTATATCATGTTTGATATTTTTTTCAAATTTATTATAGGTATCATATATGTAATATAGTCATTCAATACTTCTAAACTAATTGGTCCTTTGGGATTTGATTCCTTGTAATCATTCCAATGTATTAAAATAATGCACCAGCTCTTGGGTTCTTCGGTCGGGGTGTTACAGTTGGACTCAAAGGATGTTTCACAGTAACCTTAGAAAATATATATATAAATCATAGGTTAAGGAACATAACACTAATATATTCATTGAGTATAATAATAGATGAACATATGAGAATTTTTTTAAGGTATAGATTATGTATATCTTAATAGTGAATAAATTCATGTTTGGATACTATACGTGGATGTTGTTCTGGTACAGATGTATCTAGGGGTAACAACTCTGACAAGGTGTTCTGAGCATGACTCAGGTTAGCCTAGTACATGAAAATTGTCCTTGATTTGCACCTAGTTTGATAGTATTGGGTGATATGGTTAGCAAAATTCACATTTTTATTACATACCATTATGAGGGGTTTACGCTTCCAATGTTACAAAAGTATATGGTTCTAGGATTTAAGATGCATAGATATATATAATGTTCTATACCATGATTAGAGTTATATAATGCTCATAATTTTATGAGATAATATAGTATGTGATATTTTTTATAAATGGATCATATCATAAAAAATGGGATCTCCACTAATTCACGTGATGAAAATTGTAAGAAGGGTCATATCTGTCATGGTCATAAGATAAAATTTCAAAGGGAAATAGTGTCCAAGGTATCATAATCATATGAGGAATTAATATAATATGTTAACAAGATAATTAAAGAACTAGAAAAGCAATATGTATTTGATGGGAAGAAAGGGAAGAAACGGATGGAAGTGGAAACTTTATAAAAAGTGAATAAGGGAATGCAGTATTTTCCCACATGTGATACATGTTGAAAAAATCACCAATGAAAATTATAGAAGGGAATGGGAGTTTATTATAACTATAGAGAAAAATGATACCATGTTTTTTATTGTAAGGGTAAGAAAATGGTTTCCAATGTAAAATGATTCAGCTGTGAGGATATGGGAAACTGTATAGATCAATGTCCCAAGCATTAGATAAATATACCCTATTTGATTCTATTAGATAATGATAAAGTTATTCTACAACAATAGATGTAGAGGAATAATTAAGATGTATATTCAATAATTATATCATTTGAATATTTTATCATCAATGTTATTGTTCTAAAAATTAATGAATATATAAGGATTATACTGTAGTACTTTTTCACTAAGGATTTGAGACCATATGTTGAATGGTACTAAGAAAATATATTAAATTAATTTTTTTTAAAACACGTGATTGAGGGAAAGGAAACCACAAATATATTCTTAATGTTGAGTTAATTATGAATAATTGGTTAATTTTTCAAAGTAATGAAAACATTGGAATGGATTATTGACTTGCTTATAGGTGGTCTATGATGTCGTCAATAGAGTTTACAACACTTTTAGATTTAAGGAATATATCCAATAACATGTATCTTACTATAATAATATAGAAGAAATCATGTTTACAATAAGGTTTTATGGTAATTTGAGTTATTACAATATTTTATGTGGATACATGATGAATTTATTAACATGTTTGGAGTATGAAAATTTAGAGCTCCTTCCTGGATAAGTTCATCTTGGAAATTTAGCTACTTTCTTTCTAATTCATTGATTCATTATACTTTAGAAAGTATAACCATTTATGAATTGTTTATGTTGATCATTGTATGAAGATTTATTGGTAAATTTATTACATCACTTCATGATGCAACATGATCTAAGAGACTAAGTATTGATAGTTTAAGGCACAATCAAAGGATCTGATTGGGTTTATTAAATTGAAATGTATATATATAATATTATAGAGTGGAATAATTCCTCAACACAAGGAAAAGGGTCTTAAATAATATTTTGTTTGATTATCAGAATATTCAATAATATTAATAAATTTTTATAGTAGTTTATAGTTTTGTAGTGATAAACTTATATTTGAACATGTTCTTTAGAAATTTCTATCAAAACTACAAAGTATGATTTTTCTTCCATGTACATGTTTTTACTTCAAACAAATATCACCCATTGAAAAGAATAATTTTTGGGCTGACCACCTCATTTTTCTTAACCTATTTTTAAGAGGATATTGTATTAACCCTATTTAGAATGTGGGTTTCCCACAAGGGAATTTTCAAGCATCATCCATCAACTATGAAAGAGCAGTTTTAGACTGGAGGATACAATTCTATTGAGGGGGGAATAATTTAACGCCATATTAATTGTTTTAATAATTTCAAATAATTTTCAATTAACATTTTTAACTAATAATAATACTTATAAAGAATTATAATTTATAGCATTAAAATTAACTAATGTTCTAAATAAAATTTATAGTTTTATTTTTTGTGAAAAAAATATTTTAATATGAATATATATATTTGATTATTTATTAAAAATTCTTTTTCATCTATATATTATATAATAAAATATAAAATATATTAACTATTATAATTATTTCGATAAATACGAAACTATGTTATGAATATATTCACTATTAATATTACACCCCCAATATATAATGGGATATTTCATCATAAATAATTTCAATCCATTGGATAGCTTATATGCACAAACCACTATGTCTTTGTGAAACAACACTTTTTTATAGTTATAAAATATCCATGAAACATACTCTTTTGACTTATGTTATTTGAATTTTAAAAAATAGACATACACCATTGTGATAATTATGTTTTGGATGATTCTAATATGATCAAATTAATATTTTGGTGAATAGTTACTTAGCCCTTATGAATAGTAATGTACTCTTATGAATACTAACATTACCCTTATGAATATTAACAAATAAATTATGAATATTAACCTCACCAATGAGAGTATAAATAAAATTTAGGCACCTTGTAAATTAAAGTGAATGATTTAAAAATAAATTATTAAGTGTTTATATTTTTGTGAGTAATAAATATTTATTTAGAGTTTTAAATTTAAAAATTAATTTTAAATAAAATTAATATTCATAAATATGTATTTATAAATAAATATTTTGTTTTCTTATGAATATAGGATAATTTTATATGACCTCAGTTAATTTATGAATGTATTATAAAATTAGATTTAAAATTAAAATTTGTATTTTTCTAGTAAAAAATGATTTTATTTAAAATTTAAATTTTGCATATAAAAAAATTGTTATTTGGAGACCATTTTTGAATAATACATGTTGAAAAATTTATAGGGTTATGTTTTGGGATACTTTTGAAATATTTGAATTTTGGTGAATATTGAAATTCGATAATTTATGAAATATTCTAAATAAATTAATTTCTACATCATTAATTAGCCATTTCTGATATAAATGTCCATTATATCAAACTCACATGAACATATTACTATTATAGTTAGAATAATAAATAATATTAATATTATTGAGGGAAAATAATAAAATAATGATTAATATAATGGATGAAACCCTCATCTTCTCCACTATAAAAACCACCCCACACTTCCTCTTCTCTTCACTCCTCTAAGCCTTGAGGCTTCTCAATGTTCTTCCCAAATAATCTTCCCTAGTATCTCCCAACATCCAGGATCCATTTTTGTTTCCAAAATAAAAAAAAACCTTCTCTTAAAGAGGTTCTCAAGGAGGATATTTGAAGAGGTAAACCATCTCCCTTTTTCTGTTGAATTCACTTTCAATCTGTTTTATATTCTTATCATAACCTAAACACATATGTCAATATGAAAATTATAACTCAATAATAATATAAATAATATTTTTATATCATGTTAATGTAAGATACATCATCAATATTCTTACTCTCTCTTTTATATTAAAAATTAAATCATCATCCAGTTGCGGCCAATTTACAACCATCATAGACGATGAACCTTCATTCTTAAATTTCTTCTTGAATATTGGACATGAAACCATTCTTATGGATTAAAAAGATTCTAAAATATGTATTATATTTTATTTAATGATTCTGGAACCATTATTTGTACATGATACTTAATAATATAACAAAACTATTTTATTGTGATCAAAAAACCACCGTAATAATCTAAACGATTGTCACTAATTTACTTATCTAATTTTTTATCCTCATACTGTCTAAACCAATGATTTTAAAAGAAAATTATGTTAGTAATATGTAAATTCAATCCTGGAGATATATATATATACCAAATGAGTTTCCATACTTATAATCTACCAAACAGATCATGAATATCAAGAAATGAATGCTCTAAAAACATAGCATTCAATCTTAAAACATACCAAAAGGCCATAAATGAAATTAATAAAATTATAATAAAGTATATTGATGTAAAATATGTTATTAATTAAATTATTAAACATTATAATTTCATTTCTTAGGACCATATGTTCATGTTCAGAACCCATTCATTTATAAGGTAAGAGTTTTCTCATCTCACTTCCATTTTTATGAGATATTCCTAATTCACCACTATTTCTTATGTATGGTGTATATAAACTTTCAATTTATGTGTAAAAAAATTAATATATTTATTTTCATTGTATTAATTTATCATTTTTTTATTATTAATTTTGGTTCATATGATTTGATTGATTACAAAGTTGTAAGGTTCTCCACCTGAACATTCATTTTTCCATCGGGTTGTTCCACAAATATCGTTACCCAAATGTAATGCTTATTTATTTTTCTATACATATTTTATATTATGTTTTTATGTTATAAAATCATATATTCATATCCTTTCATTGTTATTTTATGGGGATTATATGTTTTAAAATAGTTCCCTATTTAATTCTTCCCAACAAACTTACCTGATTCAACGGAACATCTCGATTTCTTACCCATTTTGAAGTTCACTATAAAATATCATTTTAAAGAACAATTATTTTTGTAAAATAAAAAACTTTATCACGAAAAAACTATCATGGTAAATTTCTGGTTCAATTAGAACAAACATTCCATTCGATATAAATTTTTTCCCTTAAACTCCACTAAAATAATTTTTTCTAAAAATTCATTAAAAATGTTTTTACATGATTTCACTTCATTGGGAAACAATTACCACCTAAAATATAATTTAGATTTTTTTAATTTTATTTTATGGGAGAAACCAATTTATAATATGATTTTGTGGCAAATAATTTTATTTCCAAAAGAACTCTTCCTTCGAAAATATAAGTGGTTTTCTCATCTCACATTTAATTACATAAGATTTATGACTTGTTAACCACAAATTTCTTGCATGTGGTGTATGAAATACACTATAATATATAAAATAACTAGCCTTATAATTCTTATGATATTATATATAAGTAATAATAAAAGTTTTCAAAGTGTTATGGAAAAATTTGGAATGTTTAATGTTCATTTTTTCACAAGATTTTATCAATGATTTAATTAGAGCATTTCCATCCATGATTATGAGTAAAATATTTCAATGTTTTATGGGACACTTTTATAAATATATATTTAATTAGACATATTATGAATGAATTGGACATAGGAATTTATGGGTAGGTCTCTCTATAGCCCCTTTATGCATCAGTTGGTCTCTTGAGACAAAACAGAATTGGGATTTGACCAAGGCCTTACCCTAGTATTTTCAGAAGTCTTAGATGAGGCCTAGAAGGCAGTTTTATGATGTCCAACATATGAATTTCCCCATTATGATATTATTAATCAATAAATAATAGGATTATTTGACAAGTATAATATCATTGCTGAAGTTTCATTTGATTATTTATATAGAGTTTTTCTTTGTAATTTTATTCCTAACATATTATCCTCAAGATTATGTTTTAGTGGAATGAGTTATTCACATTGTCTTATTGTTTATGATATCTTCTTCCATATCACTCACCCATACTAAAATTCTGAGATCACATCGTTATTTTTTTCCTTTCCCCAGTTTATGAAGAGGAAGACATTGAATAATATTTGAATGATGTAGTTTATTTCATATTGAATCGTGTTTTAAATTTATTTCCAATTTATTATGGGTATTATGACTAAAATTCGGTATTCCATAACTGCTAAAATGATCGTTGCTTTAGTATTTAATTCTATATAATCATGGAAATGTTTTTAAATAATGCACCATCTCCAGAATTCTGTGGGTCAGGGAATTATAAAAATTGCTTAAATTTTGTCATTAAGTAAATGGAGGGAGTGGCCATTTATAAGTAGGGGAGAAGACACACATTATAATTTTTGAGAATAATAAAGTGTACCCAAATTTATCACATGATAAAAGGCCATAAGATGTGACATTATACAATATTATAGGTGATAAGGTTGAAATATGGTATGAAATTGGATAGAAGAGTTTTAGGTCATTTTTAACCCTTATCTTCTTATTTTTACCCTTACTAAACTCGTTTTCACCTTAACCATGGTAACTAATTTTTTTACTTTTTTTAATATTCATAAATATAAAAAAATAATTCAAAATTTTTAGATAATATAAATTATTATTATTCCATATATATAATCCATTTTTCAAAAATAAATTCTTTGATGTGGAAAAATCCCATTTAAAATTATATCATTATACGGGATGAAAGAGTGGGTTTCCAAAGAGAAAATTTTATTAAGTATAAAAGGTTTTAATCTGAAATTCAATTACTAAATTAGTTAAAATTAACTAAATAATTTAAATTTTAAAATAATTGTACCAATTTTACCTTATAATAAATTTAAAATATAATTTACCCTTGTAAATTATTAAATTGGAAAGATAGTTTTTAATAAAAATCAATATTTATCATTTTTTATTGATAAATGAATATTTTCTAAAAAATAGAAAAAATAAACACTAAGACAATTATTATATCATTATTTATAAAATTATACTAATTTCTTATAATATTTTTTCTAAAATTAGAAAATATTACTTTTAACATAATTTCTCAAAAAACAATGAAACCATTTTTATTAAAAAACAGTTTTTCTGAAAATAATTCTTTTTATTTCAAATGATTATTATTTTATATCTAATAAAAATATTTAAATTTATTTTATTTTATACAATTTTATCCCATATTAGTAGCATTGTTTAAACATTACTATTCATACCCTACAATTTAAGGGCTAGCTTATAATGGTACTCCATTTTATGGATTCTTTAGAATCGGTGTTGTGTGTGTAACAACCTATCGAATAGATTAAAATTATAGAAACATGTTTTTTTTGCTTATTTATTCACGTGGAATACTCTAATGATATTTTCTAATTTTATAATATTTAGTTGTTACAATCAAGGCATAGATTATTTTCCATTGCCTAGGGGTAACTCTACATTAAATTCGACTACACCATTAGGCGCAACTCCCTTGCCTTCAAAAAAAGTTATCAAAACAACATATAACCTAAATTAACTTGGGGAAACAAATAATGAAATATATTTACTAGATAAATCATCATAAAACATCTGTTACCATACCCATAAAAAATTAACCATCTTCAAACATGTAATAAAGAGTTATCTAAGGATCTTGATTCCTAAACTTCTACTCAAATATCAACTTAACAATAATATTTTATAGACATATACTAAATAGTTGGATACATGAAAGACTTAGATATATCCAAATAATATCCATTTCATATTCTAAATTTTATTTTAGAATAAAATTCCATGAATCTATATTGACTATTCTTGTGACTTAGTCGAAAATCACATCGATCAAATATCAAAGTGGAATAAAACATTTGCTGGTTCAAACATGATTACTACCTCAAGAAAAATTGAAATATTGAATTATACATCATTAAACCAATCTGTAAATCATCTTTATCATTGATAAAACTCATATATTATCAATCTATGAAAGCTCACATACTCACTTGAATTTTAGAACCATCAATACTTCAATATCAAAACTCAATCTATATTTTATTATGTGATTCAAATAAATTTGTTATAAGTATCTCATAAATGGATTTTAATCCATAGTCCCCTATTCAAATATTCATTTTCAATTAGTTCATAATACATAATTACATTACCCCCATTATCTTAGTAAATCTCCAACTCAACCTCGCTTCTATAATGAGTTCAATTGGATCCCAATTTTTTAAATTCTACATCATATTATTATTTCAAAAAAATGTTATGTTTGGTTGATTCCATGTTGGATTTATTAATGTTTCAATCACTTTTTTTGTTTCAATAATATTTTATTATAATCATCTTATTTTTATAAAATTATATTTGTTGGATCTTGTTCTACCCTTACTTGAGGGCTGTTATGGAGATTGGGTGTTATAATTCCATTGGTATCCTCCTACCATTCAGTATCCTTGAGATACTGCTTTTTTACCATTCTATGACTAAGGGTTTTCCATATTACCCTTCTTTTTGATATTTATATGGTAAAATTATTTAATTTTTAAAGAATTGAGTTTACCCTTTTATATAAGGATGTAATATTTTTCAGAATCTTTAGAAATCAGCTTTTGTGCCACTTTTCCACTCCATAGTTTCCTTACTCCCTCGATGATGTACTCATTTATTTGTTTTATTCTATAAATTATATTTATATTTATTTACAAACAATATATGTTTGAGATATGTATTATTTTAGTTTCACTATGCTTTACCGAAATTTATGAAACCCCTTCAATTTTTTTTGAGATGAAAAATAATTTATGAAGGATCTATAACCTCTCCACCTTATTCATATTTGAGTTTATCAGGAGAGATGAGAGGGAGGATGAGAGTGGTGAAACATCGTTTCCATATTCAATGGATTTATCAATGATATTCAATTGGATATATTAGTCCTTGTACGCTCTATAATAGACCAAGATTAGCATTTATGGGTTTTAGTAATTTCAATGCAACTTCATCTTATATGGTGAGGATTTCTTGGGGTTTTTGTAGGTTTGAGGATGTAAGCCTTTTTACATTTTCTTTCTAATGTTGCATTGTTGATTTGTCTAATATTTAGCTATCTTATTTTTTCATTAGTGATTCTGTTTAGTTTAGTAGAGAACATTACTATCCTCAAGATGTGGTTTATCACTAATTCCTTGAGTGAAGCAGTCTCTATTTTTAGATAGCTTACATAGTCCTATTTTGATTCCTTCTATATTAATAATAATTATTTTTTATGTTTTGTTGGTCTTATTCATAAAAAAATAACATTTTATATGTTACAACTATTCACAATGGAAAAAGATTGTATAAAAACATAAATAATCCATGTTCTTTAGATTTCAACATTTTATTAATCATTATGATTTTTTTCATATGATTTATTTTGTTATTTATTTGGGAAGTTAAAAGAAAAACATGATGTCTGTTCATCCTTATTAAAGAGTTTTAAATGAATTTCAGACTCTATTAGCACCGTATAATTTGAATGAGAGATTTTATATATTGTTAATAATGTATTAGACTTAATGTTAGGATGATATGTTTGACAAAAAGAATGAATTTAGTATGTGTATTATTATTGTGAGAGATTTTTTAGCCATAATGGACTCACATCTTCTCTGTTTGTTCCAATTAATCGTTTTTATAACATTAGATGACACAATATAAGAATACATATATTTCAAATTATAATCCTAATTTAAACAATATATCTCTAAATAATATCATAACCTATAGAATGGAATATTTAGTGTATTTGAGGACTAGCTACATAAAGAAATTATTTCACATCACAAGTAAAATTTATTTCAAAATTGAGACACACTGGATTCCTTCTAGACGTATGATACGTTATACACTTTTCAACACATTTGGAGTGAAAACATAATAAAGGGGTGAGATCAAAAAATTATTAAGGGAAAAATTATCCGAAATTTATGAAAGGCTAAATCATGAGAAAATGTGAAAACATAAGAGTGAGAGAAATATCTTATTAAACAAACATTTAATAAAAAGATATGTTCATAATTCATGATAGGATAACATGAAATCTAAAATAAAATACATGCACCATGAAATAAGCGTGTGGGATAAGAATATTAAAATGGATTAAGGGAATGATATCATATTTTCATGGAGTCATATATATGTGGTAGAAACATAAAATATGAAATCATAATTAGATGTTAAGGATCATTACTAATATTTCCTAAAAAATAGGGGATAGGATAACCACACATGCACCATATTCAAGGATCACCCCCAAAACAATATACAAATGTATACATAGGATAACCACTCAGGAAGCATAGTCAAGGATCAGTAACAATAAAATATAAAATTATGTTCTTTGGATAATTTCCCATGATCTATAACCATGTCTCACAACCCAAATAACATATCATAATGTTATTAGGATAACGACCCATTCTCCATACATGATATATCATGATATGAAAACATTACCTAATTAATTTGAGTGACATCAGTGTGAAACATTCATATTAATATCATGTACATGAATATGTGTTTCATAAGGGGAAAAATCTATACATAATTACTAAGAATGAAAAAATAAAATAGAAGGATGTGGGTTTCATAATCTCATCCTAAGGAATAACCTAAGGCTATATCATAAGGTTTCACAATAGAAGAAGGAATTAAATTATTCTGGATATTCATACCTGCAAAATTATCCCATTACATTAATATTTATATCCAATTTAGAAAATGTAATGAGAATTTTTGGATAATTATTAATAAAAATGATCCACATTGGTTATTCATTTTGAAATTAGTAAAATATATTTTAAAATAATAAAAAAATTATTATATTAGCTGAAACAATAATTTATCCCAAAGGCATTTAAAAAAATAATGATAGATTTAAAAATCTGTTAATGGTTAGAAAAACATTATATAGAGGTGGGTCTTGACATGAAATATGAATTTCTGAAGTTCCTTTATATTTATTTCACTTAAGGAGAGAATAGTAAAGGGAATATATAACATATTATATCCATAAAAAATGTATTATAAATCAGGTGTATATTTAATGAACTTATATAGAGAATATATAATAATTATTTGGGAATAATATTGTGGAAAATTGGGAAAAATAAAAATAACACATCAATAAAAATTAATAGGGATTGTTCAGAAGATCAGTTTTTATATCTTAAAAAAATATATTTTTTGAAATAAATGTAATTAAAAATGAAAATAAAACATTTTTTTGAATAGTTTAGAGGATAAATAATATTATTATAGGTGTTAAAACATATTTGGTTTCCCAGAAATGAATCGAGTATATTGTTGGGGAGTGAAAATATGGGTATGGGGGAGAAAAATACCTTAAAATGATGTGTTTCAATCTAAAAAATGTATAATAATTAGGAACAAATCAACCAATGAATAATTTTTTTATTTAAATAAGTAATTTCACCCAATTAAAAAAAATGTACCACCTATAATAGATAAATGGCTTGATATTTGAACTTATAAAATAATAGTCATGATAGACATATCAAGACCCAAATAGAATGAAAACTAAGTCAACAAACCAATTATGACTTCATTATTTATTAAATCAAAGAACCATAATGAAGGAACCTGTCATGAATTTTTAAATCTCTTATATTTAAATTATATCATGATAAATACTCATCTAAAGGCAATATTTACATCACAAAAAGGGAACATGTGGGCAACAAAAATTATATCACAATGAAGAAAAGCTGACATGGGGGAACCCTTAACTAAGGTAATGATTTATTCTACACAAGCAGTTGACATCCTCAAAAATAAAATTATGTATATTAGTAAATTTATAAATAAAAATCCCCATCTATATTTAATTTTATATAGTTAAATTAATATAATATTTTTTTTAATAAAATAGATTTCTCTTAAGAAAGTAACTTGATATGGTTCAATAGATATTTGTGAAACGTCCTCGGTAAATTTAGCATGGTCAAATATATGGTAATATGGATTTATAATATCCATAATTTTATAGGTTTATGTCTTTTATTATTCAATTATAAAAACAATATGTCATTCTATTGGTTTTGGTAAATGGAATCAAATTAATAATGGTGATTTGATACATCCATATAACGAAGTTAATTTTTTATGAACTTTGATAGTTAATATCCTATATATAATTTTAAATAGTATACTTATAGAGTATTAATTTCTTGAAAATAATTTTTATACATTAAATATATGATTAAATTCATCCATCTTAAAGGGTAATGGAAAACGAATACATCATTCTGTGGATGTGGTCGTCTACATGTACATGGGGACTACACTTATTTTTTATACAAACAGAGGGGAAGAAAAAAAGAAAAAAATACCTTAAAAATTATTAATCCTGTTTTAAATATTTTATTTTATCATTAAATAACTCTTTTGGACCATCCATGTAGGAGTGTATGAAAAATTGAACACTCCATTATTGCAGGCAGTGACCCACAAATACGCATGAGAAAATATTCCTTTATTGAATTATTTCAGAAGGATGTATAAAATTGATATTAAATTAGTATACTAACATCTAATCATATTAATCTTACTTATTTTATCAAAATTTCATTTAATTAAAATCATTTAGGTGGAAAACAAAGGAAATAATTAAGAGATCTTCATTGAGAGAATTTTATGTTCTCCAACGGGTAACAACTTAAGGATACTTAGATTGATATTTTGGAAATATAATGGATGATAGGATGCATGGGAGAGAGTATATAATATACATTGAAATATTCTTGGTTGAGATAATTCTTTTTTATGGGTAGTGAAATGTGGGGGAATTTTCTCCTTTTATAAGTGAAGAAAATGACATTTTCATAAATACCCATTATTATATCAAGGATAGAATGTAACTATTCAAAAGATAGAGGATGAAAAATAGAAACTAATTGAGTGGGAGATGAGTTACGTTCCATAATACTTCCCCCATTTAACCTAAATAAAATTATAAATATTTGAAAACTAACTTTTAAATTAAAAATAATATATATAGAAAATTGTTTTTATAGAAAAATTATGTTTTAACCATTAAGTTTTCTTGATATTATTAATTAAAAAATAATTTATTGATAATATATAGTTATATATATGTAAAAATAATATCAAATTGATTAAATAAAAGAATTAATTTTTAATTTTTTATAATAATCTTACAAAACACTGATAAAATAATTCTTTGAAAATAAACCTTTCACCATTATCATAGTCATTAACATTAATCTTATTTATAATACTTATATTCCAAAAAATGAAATTTCACATATTATATATTTTTAAAATAACGGAATAAAATATATAACTGCTTTTTAATGAATTTTTACATTTTAGGAAAACTAATTTGTATTATAAATGAATAAAAATTTTTTTTGGTGTAAACTATTACTTATATTTCCCAAATGATGAACGTTGGTTTTATAAATTCAATATAGTATTTATAAATTAAATAATGTAATCCACAATTATATGTGTTTGTCAAAATTTTGTCATGTAATTAATTAATTAATTCATGATAATTTTATAACCATAAAAATATTAATACAAATGGTATTTTTTAATATTCACATAAAAATAAAATAATTTAGAAAATTACCAAAAATTCATTCTAAGATAAAATTGTTATTATAAAACAAATAATGAAGATAATTTCATCACATTGAAATTAAGAGATTCAAGAAATAATATTTTAATTAATTGTAAAAATAAAGTATAGTGAAAACAATTTTTATCAGAAAATAAGCATTAAAATATTTAGTGTTCTTATTCTTATTTCACATCAATAACTAAATAGTGTCAATTTATTATTCATAGAAAAAAAAATTATAATATATTTAGTTTAATTTAATAAATATCATAATAAATAAAATTTTATAAAAAATAGACTATTAGGAATAAAATGATCTCATTGATTTTATTAATCAATATGTAAATAGAATTTATTTTTATTTGTAAGTAAAAAAAATGAAATGATTAAAATAAAGAGATAAATAAATATTAAATTAATCATATCATGTTTATATCATCCTAATTTCTGGTTACATATCCCATAAATTTCCCCATGTAAGATCCAATCACATGGTAGACACATGGGGAAATTATGGGTTGTGATTATGCTATTATGTGTCATGAAAATTTTATGGGATTAAACTTCTCGTACATATGATTTCACTATTTTGTATTTATTATAGTTAAGTTTTAGATTGTTATATGTAAAACCCAAGTCAATATACCTTATTTATAAGCTATGATAAGTGACATTTATAAGTGGGTCTACCACTATACAATGCCATTTATTTCCTCACTATTCACAAATTAAGAAATATTGTTAATTTATTTTGAAACCTATAATTTAATTGGTATATTATAATAGTCAAAATTAGTAATTTTATATTAAATTATGAAGGTTTCATTTCAGTTTGGTGTTTCATTTAAAACAATATATTTTATTAATAATGTATTAAAGAAAAAAATTGTAAAATATTGGGGTGTTATATTCTCCACCCTTAAATAAATTACATAATCACGATTTTAATTATTACACACTAATGAAATATTTAAGGATTGTATTAAGACTGACCTGAATCATGATTTAACATATAATGAGGAATCTAATTTAGTAACACGGTTAATTCAAGGAAACTCTTCTATTCATTTATAATAAACATATTAAAATATTGATATTTTTCCTAACCATTTAACCTAAATACTCATCATGTTTTTAGTTACGGCCTATATAATAGAATCAATTTTCATAGAGAGTCCATCATTAAAATTTTAGTGATAATTGATCATAATTTTATTTTAGGAATGAAATATGATTTCTATATTCATTTAATATAGAAATTTATAATGCTTATAATCCTTTTTAAGCCTTAGATTAGAGTATTGATTTGGGTAATGACTATGTTTCTCACATTGATGACATTGAATTATTTGTGTCACTTTAGGAGAAATTCAATTTTATTTTTATAGTATCTATTGAACTATTTATTTTTTCACAGAAATTAGATTCTCTATTACCTCCTCTATAATTGATTAAACATCATTCATTTTGGTTAAGACATTCCACTGGGTGCATCTTCTAAAATTCTTAACAAAAACCAATTTAATTTTATTTCAATCATCATATTCATCATCTAAACATCCATGAGACATCATCATTGAATTACATAGAGTTGTTTTAAACATAACTATGTTCACATTTTTAATCATAATACTTGATATCCAGTTTGGCATAATAAGAATATTCCTCACTCCAGATCTTATCCTGTTTTGTTTTTCATTTACAAAATATATTTATTTTACATAGTATCTACTGAAAAATGTTTTCATCCTAGAGTAATATGTTACTCAAAAAACTAATATTTAATGTTAGTGGTGAATTTTTAACATCATATAAGAATTATCCCAAATAATCTTATAAAACTTCAACCCCAAGATTTATTTCTCTTTAATTCTATCACAATTACATGTAGATCAATATAAATCACTCTTGGTGAAATCTAATTTTATTTAGGTTTGGTGATATCATAGTCTTTAATCTAATTTATTATCATAATAATTCATTTTTCATTGAAACAAACATGAATATGATTAAAGAAATGATGTCTCTTAGGAGTTTCTATCCAGGGGTGAATTCTTTGGCCCACTCATTGTGCATAGAGTGAAGATATAGTTAATACTCAACTAGCCATTTTTAGGAATATTACTGCTAAGTTAATATATTCCATATCCACATACACTTATTTCTATATAAACAAGAGTATAACTACCAAGAAACCATAGAATATACACATTAACAAAAAAAGATATTTTTTATACCTAGACTTATCCTCAAGGTTTTTACTAATGTTATGTCATCCAAATCTCTATAAGAACAAAACTAATCCAAAAAAAAATAACTTATATAATACCATTTAGAATACCCAATATATAAAATATATATATATATATATATTTATTTATTTAACATCATTTTCTTAAATTTAACAGTACCCCTCACAATAATCTAACAATCCCATGAACGAATGGTTTAGTGTCTTTGAAGAATACATATATAAGAAACATATTACATAGTACTTGTGAAAACTTCTCCACAATTGAGACCCACTATTTTCCCTTCATGAATTACATTATGTTATAATCATATTCATGACCAAAGTATTGGTAACATAAAAATGGTGCGAGATAAAACATTTTTAAGGGAAAACATAACAGTATGTCATCAGGGGTTAGACAATAAGCATACAAGAAAAAATGTTTATGGGAAAAATAACTTATTTAAAAAAATAGAATAATAAGTTTGTAAATAAATAAAGATCGAAGAACATGAAATATATAATTAAGAAAAATGTTACATGGTAGAATATTTTTAGATATGCAGGGAAACATGGCATGAGGGAATGATATCATAATTTTAGGGAATCCTAAATATGTGGTAACAATATAAATACTAACATAATAAGAATAAGTTAATGATCAATCTAAGATGATATAGCATATTGTTCATTTTTCTATGAACAAGAACACCATATTCAATGATCACTTCCATGAAAACATATCATAGTGTTCTTAGGATATCTTCTAATACACCATAAACAAGGCTCATCACAAATAAAAAATAAAATAGTGTGATAAGGATGACCTCCAATTCACCATAAATTGTATCTCATACTATGAAAACATTACCAAATACATTGGATACCTATCATGGATCCCCCTTCACATTCATAACATTTACATGAATATTAATTCCACAAGTGGAAATGAAACTATACATAAATCATAAGAAGGTTATACACTATTAGAAGGAATTTGGTTTCATAATCTTTTCTTAAGTAATAAAAGAAAGATAAAAAATAAGGATTTTCAAGAGAATAAGGAATTAAATTAATTTGGGTGTTCATATTTTAAAAATAAACATAGGTCTCAAACCAAAAGTTCTAATGTATAAAAAATCATCATAAATATTATAGAATAAAGAGTAAAAATAATCCACTAAGGTATTACATTATGAAATGAGTTGTGTGTATTTTTAAAGAAGGAAAGAGATTAAAATTTTATTCTAATGTATAATTGAAGATAAAATACAATAAAATAATTAGGGTATTTTAAATTTATTCACTGTTATAAAAACCTTTTATGGAGGTGGTTCTTAATATGAAATATATAATTGGGAAATTTGGTTACATCAGGTTCACTTAAATGAGAGCATCATGAATGGAATATTAAACATGTATTATCAAAAATAAATAAAAGTAAAGTAAATTAGTTATTTATTTATGTAGTATATATTAATAATATAGAATAATTAAAAGATAAAAATATAGCATAAGATATAGAAAAAGTAATATAAATTAAACCCAAATGCAACAAGGGTGGTTCAGAAGATCCCTTTTTATGACATAAAATAACATTGTTGAAACCCACATAGTTAAAAGGGATAATAAATATTACTTTTGAAAAGTGGTAATGAGAAATATAAGGATAATATAATATGAACTATATTTGGGTTCCCAAATAGTAAAAGGGATAATTGGTGGGAAACGAAAATATGGGCATGGAGGGAAAAATCCATTTCAAAGCACAAGTATTAATATTAGAAATGAAGAAAATTTTATTAAAAAAAATAAACAAAAGATAGATCTTCTTATTTAATGAATTTATGTATCGAAATGAAAAATGAGTTACCATATTGAATATTGAAATGTAAAAATAAGGTAACTTATAAAAGAATAGTAATGATTGATATCTCAGGACCCAAATGGAATGAAAATTAAGTCAAAAAACAACTTTTGGATTTTTTATCTTTATAATTGAAATCCCATATGGTTAGGTTATGAAATGGATTTTCAGATAAAATATATATCAATAAAATTTTGATGAAAATGCATTTAATGGAAATATTTACATCACAGAAGTGAATTACTATTCAATTCAAGTCGTATCTCAACGAAGAATTTTTTTGATGCAAAACACTTAACATGGGTCGTGATTCATTCCATGTGTGTGGATAATATCATTAATAATCAAATAATTTTATTAAAAAAATCATAAGAACATTTTTCATATATATTTAATTTTCTATGGTATCTATTTTATAATATGTTGTTTATTTATTAAATTGTTTTTCTTATGGTGGTTACTTGAGGTGGATGGACCAATTTCTTTAAAAATTACTCAATATATTGACCAGGCTAAAACATGATATAAAATATATTAGTAATATACATAATTTATGATGTTTATATATTTTATTATTATATTACCTTAAAATTTATATAGTTTATAGGTTTTCCAAAAATGGAATCAAATTAATATTGGTTCCTTGACAAGTACATTTAAGGTGGTCAAGTTTACAATGACTATTTATTGGTAAAATAATTTATAGAATGTACAATATTTTATTTAAAAAATATTAATAGTGTTATAAATATAATTTACATTTAATAAATAAAATAATAATTTCAACCATGTTGCATATTCATTGAAAAATAAACACAACATTCCATGGATGTGGTAATCCCTAGGAACACACAGATGACACTCTCTTTTTTCACAGAAGGAGAGGAGGTTAAAAAATAAAATAATGATAATTCCATAATTTTATTAAAGTTATAAATATCATATTATTTAATTAAATAACTCTTTTGGACCATCCATGTAAAGGGGGTGGTGAAAAATAGAACACACTGTTCATAGAGGATGTAGCCCGTACAAACAAAAAGTAGCATCTTTAATTTTTGAATGTTTTAAAATGATGAAATAAAGTGATATTCAATTATAAAAATAAAATAAAATAATGTTAATTATATAGTTTTTATCAAAACATATTAGATATAAAAACTATTAGGGGGTAAAAAAGATACGAATTAAGAGATCTCGGCTGATATCATTATCTCGTGCTCAAGATATTCTCCCTTAGGTAACAAGTTAAGGTACATTATCTTGGTCTTTTGGAAAGAATAATGTTTCTTGTATATGGGATATAGTTACAGAGAGTATATGGTATAGTTTTTTCAATTCTATTTTTTTTAATTGGTGGGGAAATTTGGTGGAAGTTTCCCTTTTTTATAAGTGAAAATATTGATATTTTAGTAAATAACCATTACTTTATCAATGATGAAATGAAGAAATTTATTGGAAAATGGATCCAAAAATGGAAACTAATTTAGTGGGTGAAGATTTAAGGGTGTGTGTTGCTCAAAAATTAATTTGGATCCATTTTTTAAACATGTTTTTAGTCATTTACAATTAGGATTTAACATTTACCATGTTGACATTTACCTTTTTAACATGTTTTTACACATGTTATTACATTATTACTAAAAATATAAGATAAAAAATATAATTTTTTTTATATTAAAAACCAAAATATATAAACCATTTAATCTAAATCAATTTTTAAATATTTGAAAATTATCTATTAAATTTGATAATATAATATATAGAAAATTGTATTTGTAGAAAATGATGTTTTAAACATTATGTGTTTCCAATATTATTAAATAAAAATTAAATAAATGATAATATATTTTTATATACTATTAAAAATAAAAATCTAGTAAATTATATAGAATATATCAATTTAATTAATTATGTAATAATTACACAACATAAACAAAAATATTCTTTAAAAACGACTCGTTCACCATCATAGTGGTTATTATATTTATTCTTAGTGATCATAATTTAATGAAAAATAAAAATTGAAATTATTATATAATATTAAAATTTTGATTGAAAATATTAAATAATTTTTTTTATTTAATTTATATAATTGATGAAAAATATTCTTAATATATGAAAATAAAAATATTATCAGTGTAAAATATTACTCATGATTCTAAACGGTTAGAAATTAGGTTTATAAATTGAACATAGTATTTTTAAATAAATAATTTTACAATTTAGTTAAAAAAATCTAGTAATTTTTTTAAACTTTTAATTAATATTTACATCATCATAATGTTATAAAAATTATAGTATTACCAGAAATGGAATTTTTTTACTCCCCACATAATGATAATTTATTTTATAAAAATATGAAAATTCATCATAAGGTAGAATATTATTATAATACAAAAAATTAACATAATTTGTTCATTTTAAGATTCTAAAATCTATTAATTGAATTACTAAATAAAATAAAAAAACTTTAAATTTTATTCATATGTAAATAATTTTTAAATGTTATCTATTGTTATTATTATTTCCTATTAATTATTAATTATTGTAAATAAAATATCTATTTTAAAAATATATATAATATATTTTGTTTATTTATATAAATTTTATAGAAATAAAATCTAAAAAATAAATATTAAGAATAAAATGATCTCGTTGATATTACCAGTGCATTATCAAATAATATTTCATTCCCATTTAATGTAAAAATGAAAAAATGTGCATTAGAAATGTGATAAATAACATATTAGATTAATACTTTCATATAATGTTTTTATATTTCCTTGGGCTTGGTCAAGGGAGAATCCCATTCAATCTAAATCCTATCCATGGACGAACAAATGATCTCCACAAGGGAGACTTACAACACCAAATAATGTTTTTTCCTTTTTTTAAAATATCATTATATAGTTAAATCTTTTTAAACTCTCTAATTTACCATATATATAATAATAGTAAATTTTAATAATATTATTTTATTGTATTATAATTTTGTTTCTATTTTTTGTTTCATATAAAACTGGTTATTTAATACATTATGTTTTAAATAAAAAAATTATGAGATATAGGGGTGTTATATACCATGACTAGTAATGGATATTAAACCACCACTTATATTGAATTTGAATGTTCAATTATAGGAAAATACTACAATACATTACAATTAAATAGGGGAAATATGTTCTTACAAGATTTTATTTAATGAAAAATTAATAATGAAAATTTTGTTAATGATTGACCATATATATATATGCCTAAGTCCCTTTCATGGTTGTTTTTATATTAACGGAGACTTTACAACATTAAAATGAATAATATAAGCACTATTTGGGTCCATCATTATGAATTTATTAACTTTCTTCTCGATTTGTCCAATATATTGGTTACTATAAGCAATGATGACTAGGGAATTATTATATTTACCTCTCCTGATGAATCGTTTAATTCATTAAATTATTCCATGATTTATGGTTGAAAGTCCATCAAATTATAATATTTCTATGTTATAGTTTAATTGAGTGATCTTACACCACATGGTTTGTAGGAGGATAATAGTGGGGTTAGTATTGAACCTTGGTTGACGATTGTTGGGGTAAAAAAATAAAGGAATCATAAGAGTTGGTTTAGGATCTATTCGTGTTTTTAGTTTCATAAAACTATGAACATTAAAAGACACTGAATTAAAATTAATTCTTAAGATAAGATGGCTTTGAACAATGTGGTATGCCTCTAGTATGGAACATCCAATGACTGGTAGTTTTTTAGAAGTACTTAGTTTGATTTACAAATAGACTAAATGTTTTCATTATTTATTAATGCTAGGAATTTCCAAAAATAATTTTTTCCAAGGCCCATGGTTGGAAGAGTGGGTGAGGTGGGCCTATTATGAGCTTCTTGGGATTAGTTGGAGATCTTTCACTTGTCAAAATCCTATTTTTTTGGTTATATTGTGATTATAATACTTTAATTCTCTAATTATTTTCAGCTTTATTTTTTCAGATGTTCATTTTCACTATTATATAACCCATGGAAAGGATTTTTTTCTTTACAGGTACTTGAGTACACATCCTCAATTTTACTTGCTTCATTTTATATTGAGACTCTATTTTAGTTAAATAAGAACTCGTAAATGTTCTTTTTATGATAATTTTATTTCTTTATAATGTTTTATTAGTAGATCTGTAGTGGATGTGAGGTTATGGTCAGACATGTACCATTTTGGAACATGATAATTTATAGTAATATTGAATGTTTATGTTTTGTACATTAATTTTTTTTGGATAATGGAAACTACCAGAACTATCTAATAGGGAAGGATACTTAGGCCAAAAAACATATCCTTTTAAATTCTTTTTATTTGAAATATAGTGATTTTTTATTTTCATATCCTATTATTTTTTCAAATAAATTGTTTTATTTCACTAATTCCATGATTGATTAACTCATATTAAAATATCTTATTTTTTCCATTGAAAAAAAAATTATGAATTTTTTATGAAATTATATTTGTTAGATATTATCTTACAATTACTTGAGGTATGTGAGAGTATTAAGGTGTAACCATTCCATGAGGATCCTCCTACCTTTATACAGCCTTGGGATGTTGGTTTTTTTTTTACTTTCTGTGGTTGGTGGTTTTTTCTGTACCCTTTCATGTGATCATACCATGCGATTCTTCTTACTTTTCCATCACCATTGTTTTACCTTTATAAAGTATAAAACACTACATTTACATAGATCTTGTTATCTAAATCCATGTATCCTGTTCATTCCTCCATTTCTATGAATCTCGGAAGGTGTTCATGTTTTTTTGTGTCATAACTTGTATTCTTTTTCCTTTGAAACCACTCCACCATATGAGTGGCCTCTGTTTTTGTCGAGGCTGACCATCCCTACTCCAATGTATGGATTCCTAGTTTCATCATAGATAACATGAAGGATTATTTGTAAAATATACTTGGCTTTTCAACATTCATTTGATTATGTATCCTTTGGAGAGAAAAGTGAGACATTGAGACTAGTGGACCTCTATTACCATGTGTGAGGAATTACTCATAACTACTCTATGGGAGAGCTCAATACTTATGATCTTTGTGGTGTTATGTTACTTCCTTTTAGTATGTATAACCTTATTAGTGCATTTTTATATTCTATGATGATGATTTTGACAACCCTTCTCTTTATTACACACTAAAACATTATTTATTACCTAAAAATCACTTGATAAAACATAGAAGATTGATAGGTCTAGTGTCTTTGTAGTTTAGGATCATTACATAACAAATTAAAACATGAAATACAACATAATTATTTAAAATATCATTTACATGACCACTACCTTCCCTCGTACTTAGCAATACATAGAATAAACTGAGGACATGCATAAGAAATGGGTGATCTATAAAGAATAGTAAAGGAATAAACATGGAATAACCTGAGGAATATAGTACATTTTATACAATAGGCATATCAATGGATCAAAAGAGAAATAGGAACATAAAGGCATGAAAAAACATGATAATTATAACATGGTAATATTGCAACATAATTTAACATGGAATTTAGCAAGAGCCAAGGCTCATTGTAATAAAGCATGAGTAAACCCTCGTTGCATATGAAGCACAAGTAAAACCTCTTTTCACTTGAATTAGAATGATTTATAAATCATTGCACATGACGTATCTTGATATTATACTTTACCAAATGTAATGGAGCGCTATCAGGGCACACCCTTCTTAAACATTTCATTTCATGCAAAAGTGTTCCATGTGGATCATATAACATGAAATCAATAAAAATCATAAGTTATGCCATAATTAAGTAATGTTTAATAAATAAATTAAAGTTCCTTTAAATATGTATATGTTAATAAAGTTGAATACCCTTTATAGAGACATGGGTATGGTTTTCACTACCCAATGATCTTGGCCTGGAAAAATGTAGTGCAATTTCGAAAGCATAATGGCGTGACATAAGGATTCATGAAAATGGTTGATGATAGAGAAATGGGTGTCTCATTATATGTAAATTAAATGGACAGTAAGGGGGTCATATAGATACATGTCCCAACAAACTTAATGGGATTTATAAGCATAATACAAAATAATTATTGTATGTAAAAGAGGATAGGGAAATCCCTCACAGAATTTTGGCATAGTAACGAGAGTACATGGGAGGCATGAATGAGAGAGAAAGGGGTCTCACATCATCCAAAAAACAAAATGGGAAGTATTGGGGAGGTGCAAAATTATACCCAACATTTTTAATTGAAAACAAAAGTCATAACAACTTAAAGAAAACTGGAAAAAAATGAAAAATGAAGAAGTCCATTACTTGGAAGTGTGATCCCAAAAGCTTTGGAGAGACTTGAGAGAGGCTTCTTGGGAGAATGGGGCACCTTGGGAAGATAATATAGATATTATGTAAGGGGTTGGTCAAAATAAAGATCCTTTGAGTGAAGAAGAAGTGGGATCTCCGGAGGGTTTATATAGGAAAGGAGAGAGAATTTTTTATTATTTAGGTTTGGGACACCACACATTAAACTAATCAAAACCACAATCCAACCCTTGGTTTTTTCAAATGAAGTTTTCCAAAAGGGAGTATAATATAATATTTTATAGTTACAATGGCCGAAATTGATAAAATAATAGGGTTTCTTATGTGGAGGTGAGTCACACACACAACGAAAATTATTTAAAACACAAAATATTTTATAAGCCTTGAAGGGTCCGCTAAAGCTCTGTAAAATAAATCAAAAAACCCAAAATCACATTATTTTAATGGTAAAACATATATTGGAAGATCATAATGTTTATATTATTCTATTAAATAACTATTTGGTCATTATGATGTCATAAGACACATTATATATTTAAATAGTATTTAATTTTTACCCAAAAATTCGATTATCTCAGAAAACAATGAAAAATTCACCGTTGGATAATTTTGACATTATGATTCCAAAAATAAAATTAATTTTATCAAAATAATTTTATAAATATTTTAATTTTTTCTTTTAAAATAAAAACCGGAATTTATTGAAAATTCATTGGTTTTGACAAAAACATCTTTCAGTCCTTAATAAAAATTACAATTGCATTCATAAAATTATACAATAATTTGTTTTAAAAAAAAGTAATTTTATAATAATAAAAATATTTTAATAATATATTATTTAATTAAAAAGTCAATTAATTCGTCAAAATAGATTTCTTTGTTGAATACTGACTAAAAATACTATTTATGCTTTAAAAAAATATACAATGTAACAATAAAAAGAATTTATATTCTCTATACAAGAATAATGTATATAGTCAGAGTGTTGGGGTCTTGATACATAGCCCCTTATAACACCCGCATAAGACTGAAGGGTATGGTGTGAAATGGTGACAGACTCTTGGGGTGGCTCAGATAACATCGCTCGGGTGGTAATCTCTACTAACTTATACTTCTCCCGTAGTCAGTTCCACTCAAGCATAAAATTTTCAAGCTTGGATTGGGCTTGGTCAATAGAGAATCCCAATGATGCCACCTCCTTTATGAGATCTGACAAGTGGGATTCGTATGGGGAAATTCTACAAGATGAGGCCATCACATCCATTGTCTAAGTAAATTGGATTCATTCAAGCCCTATATTTATACTAATTATGTGATAACTATTCAATGGATATATTATCAATGGTCAAAATTCATAATGGTATTTCAAATCCAAAACCAAAACCAAATAAGTGCATACATTTTACATAACCATAAGAAGAGATTTAATTAGAGAAAGAAGAATTTTCATTAAAGAATTTTTGAGTCGTTACAATATTACCACTTAAGAAATTTGGTCCTCAAAATTTCCTTTTCCCAAACTTAAATAGATGTGGGTAACGTTTCTTCATCGCTAAATCTGATTTCCATGTTTCTTTTTCCAACGTTTAGTTTTTCCACGACACCTTGACGTGGGGAATTGTCATATTTTTTAGAACTTTTTATCTACAATCTAAGATCTTCACTGGTTTCGCTTAGTAATAATGGTCATCCAGTAGCTATATTGCCTCTAAAGTGTGTACATGTGAAGGGTCTTGTATGTACTTCCTTAAGAGGGATACATGAAAGACATCTTGTACATTGGCCATAGTAGGTATAAATGCTAGTCAATAGGACATAGCCCCGACATGATCAGGAATCTCAAAGAGGCCGGTGTACCCATGACTTAACTTCCCCTTCTTTCTAATCCTCATGACCTTATTCCATGGAGATATGTGTAGAAATACCATGTATCCAACTTTAAACTCAAGGTCTCGTCGACGGTTCACTGCATAAATCTTATATCGACTCTGGGTTTCCTTGATATGCTGCTGAATGGTTTTCACCTTCTCCACCATTTCTTCAACAATTTCGGGTCCTACAAGCTTACGCTCCCCAACTTCATCCCAACATGCTAGGGTTCTACACCTCTTCCCATACAAGGCTTCATAAGGTGCCATTTGGATACTCGAGTGGAAACTGCTATTATAATAGAATTAAACCATAGGAATATGTTGATACCATCCTCCCTTAAATTCCAGTGAACATGATCTTAACATATCTTTTATTGTCTTAATAGTTCACTCAGATTGTCTAGTAGTTTGAGGATCATTGGTTTTATTGATTTTTAATTCATTTCTTAGGGAATGTCAGAGAATTTTCCAAAACATCAAGGTGAATCTAGAATCCCAATCAGATACAATATATAATGGTACTCCATGAATCCTTACCACTTATTTGACATATATCTGTTCTAGTTGATCCAATGATAAATCTTCCCGAATAGTAATGAAGTGTGCAGCCTTTGTAAGATGATCCACAAAAAATTAGATAGAATTGTTTCCTTTGGATGTATTCAGAATACCAGTGACAAAGTCCATGGTGATATTATTCCATTTCCATGATGGTATAGGTAATGATTGCATCATCCCCTTAGACTTATGTCTCTTAGCCATCATTTGCTGACAGACCAGGCACATTGATGTATACTTAGCGATATCCTTATTCAAGTTATCCCGCCAATAATGCTATTAGAGATCTCGATACATATTTTTGTTTCCTGGGTTAATAGTGATGTTCGAACAATGTGAATCATCCAAAAGTTCCTTTTTTATCTCCGAACATTATGGAACACATGGTCCTTTCCCAAATCTCACAATTCCTATTTCAATAGAATTAAACATTAAGGATTACCCTTTTCTGATAGATTTTAATTTCTTCTGAATTCCTAAATCATCCTTTTAACCATCATTTAACCATTCCAAAAGAGACTCTTGAGAAATAATTTGTGAAAGCATTGATGATGTTCCCTTATTTATGATTCCCTTGTCCATCTTCATAAAATCTATGAAGATTGGATCCTTCTCAATTATCATCAATGATATAATCTATATGTCCTTTCTACTTAGAGGATCTACCACATTTTTTTCTTTTCCAGGGTTGTAATGGATTGAGCAGTCATAGTCTTTGTTCAGCTCTAACCATATTCATTGGCACATGTTCAACTTTTTTTGTGTGAATTTATACTTGAGGATTATATTGTTCGTATATATTTCACACTTCTCCCCAAATAGATAATGCCACAAATTTTTTTAATCAATGATAACCACATCCAACTCCAGATCATGTGTTGGACAATTCTGCTTGTGAACATTCAATTATCTTTAAGTATATGCAATGAATTTGTCATTTTAAATCAACACACATCACAAGCCTTTCTTAAAAGCTTCACTGAATACCACAAAAAAGATCTCCACTTGTTGGTAAAGTGAGCACGCGCATAGTGATAAGCCTCCTATTCAACTCCTTGAAGATTTATTCACATTTATCAAACCTGGAAAACTGTACTCCCTTCCATGTTAGCTTGGTATGAAGGTAGGACAATCATGAGAAATTTCTCACAAATCGATGATAATATCCAGCTAACCCCAAGAAGCTCGGATATCCACTACCATTGTTGGCCTCATCCATCCCACTATTGTAGTTGTCTTGGAGGGATCCATAGAGATACCATTTCTTGTTATGATATGACCCAAGAATGAGTTCTTATTCAACTAAAACTCACACTTGTTTTACTTTTCCTAGAGCTTCTCCTTTCGCAGGGTCTCTAGTATAGTCCATAGATGATCCTCATGATCCTCCTCGGTTTTGGAGTATATTAGAATATCATATATAAATACTACTAAAATTTTTTCGAGGTAATATATAAATACTCGATTCATAAATTCCAAGAAGATTATTGGAGCATTAGTGAGTCCTAAAGGCATTACTATGAATTCATAGTGCCCATATCTTATAAGAAAAAATGTCTTGGGGATATCTTCATTCATCGCCAATACATGATATTTTCCCGACAACAAATCTACCTTGGAGAAGTACTGCGATCCACACAGCTGATTGAGAAGTCATCAATTCATGGTATAGGAAACTTGTTCTTTACCGTGATTTTTCTAGTCTCACAATAATCAATGTCGAGGCGCATTGACTCATGCTTCTTCTTGATAAATATGACAGTTTTACCCCATGGTGATTCACTTGGTCGTATAAAACCTTTATCTAGATTCTCCAATAGTTCTTTCTTCATCTCCTCAACTCTACAACAGTTATTCTATATAGAGTCCTGGATATTGGAAATTCCCCAGGTATATGATCAATTGAGAATTCAACATCTCTTCTAGGAGGAATACCAGGAAATTCCTTAGGAAAAACGTTAGTAAATTCACTCACAATAGGTAGGACTTCAAGGATGGTTGCCTCCTTTGACTCAATCATCTGAGCCAGGTATGTGTGCTCATAGGGAAGTAATATCCAAATATGATATGATGTAGTTCAAGAAGATTCATCTTCCTCCTTGCACTTGTACAGAATCGGAGGTCGATTCTCTTCATGGAGATTGATTTCCCTCTCATGGCAATTTATGTTGGCTCTATATAAGGAAAACCAATACATGCCATGACTTGCATTAAATTCCACCAGAGGGAGTATGATGAGGTTCACCGGGAAGTTAAATACACCTATTAAGATAGGGGAGGTGTTATATTCATTGGATGCAATGATTGCCCAATTTTCAATACTCACCGACATCTTTACTTCCATGATTTAAGGTGGTGTTGGGATTCTACTACTAAACATTTGGGATATAAAAGAATTCTTAGAACCTAAACCAAAATGTATGCTCGCTATTCTAGAATGAATAACTAGGGTACATGTCACCACTTTTTTGTTGGGGTTCACTTCTACAGTAGTGATGCAAAATTATTTATGGTGCTGCTTTGGAGGTTGTTGGTTGTCCCCATAAACACATTGCATAGGGAACTAATTTTCTAGATGTCGAGGTTCTTTACAGTTAAAGAAATGAACAATTAATTGAGATTCGAATGAAGCATTCATATCCTCTATCTATGTCGCAGGTTTTTCTTGTTGGCAGTTAATGGCTAGGTTCCCTTTTCTTCCACACCTAAATCATTTCCTCGTCCATTTCAGGTAATTTCCGGGGTGCTTCTTTATGCACCTTGGGAAAGTGGGGTACTGAATTTTATTAGAACCATTGGATATATCCCCCAGACATCCAGAATTGAATTCCACCTTATGCTTTGTATACCCATGATACCCTTGAGGTTCTCCGATCTTCATTTCAACCTTGAAGAGACATCGAACAATTTCCCTATAGCTATTGAAGTCTTGGATCGCCAGGGCTTTCCACAGGCTGGGTTTCAGCCCACTAAAGAAGCGGCCAACCTTGCATTTGGGGGTAACGAAAAAGCTAGAATCATATCGTGCAATCCTTGTGATTTTTTCCTTGTATGGTCTGAAAAATTCTCTGTTTTTTTCTTTAGAGAAAGGATGTCTATTTCCATCTTAAGTCGGAGGGTGCACAAAAAATATTTACCAAAAAACATCTTCTAGAAATACTTCCATTACAATACCTCGATCTCTTCCTTAGGATTAATATTTTTAATTAATGCCCACCATTGATCTTCATAACCCTCCATCTGATAAAAAGCGATAAGAACATTCTCTTATTCAGAACATTGAAGGATGGAGAAGATCTTTTCAATGGAGTTGATCTATTGTTCGGCGATTGAGTGATCAGTTGATCCAATAAAAGTAAGAGGCATTTGTCTCAGGAAGCTCTCGATAGCGACTTGTTATTTCTTGTGGTGGGTTGGGAATTCTTCTTGAACCATGTTTATACTCCATGATTGAGTTAACTAATAGAGTATCGTGAATAATTTCCTGATTCCCACTCCCATCAGATTGGGAATCTCATTAGAACAGTCATCAAATTGGCCTTGACATCAGTTGTCAGCCCGAGACCTCCTATTACCCGCCATTATCTAGAATAAAAAAAAGTTAGGGGTAAAACATAAAGGGTAATCCAAAAATAGATGAATTATAAATAGATTTTATTTCCTTAACTTATGAATCTATAGGCTTCAATCTATGTTATCCATGATCTACATTATAACAAATATTGTTTGGAATTTTTTTATTCCCTTAATAATGGTTTATACTAAGATTTTGAATTTACCAATGCATATCCCCTGTGTGTGTCTTAATAAATAGTGAAGAAAGGCCTGTTGTTGTGTACCAGGATACCTCGAGTTAAGCACAAAACTCCTTTTCAGGGTTTTCACTTCTTAGTACATCTGTGTCAGAGCCGCCTCTACCTGCTCGTATCCAGACAGGGATTTATTTGATTGATAAACCACTTAATCAATACTCACTAAATGTATTGATGTTTTAATTATACATAGTATTATCAGTAAATATTTCATTTGTGTTTTTTAATCATAATCCCAAAAAATAACTAAACTTGTCCTCTGATGCCAACTATAACAACCTTGCTCTTTATTACACACTAAAATATGATTTATTACATAAACCTCACTTGATACAACCTAGAAGATCAAGAGTTCTTGTTTCTTTGGGGATTTGGATCATTACATAACAACTTAAAACATGAAATACAACATCTTTATTGTGAACTTCCTTTACATGACCACTACATTCCCTCGTACTTAGCATTGCATAGGATAACTTGAGGACATGCATAATAAAAGGGTGAGCTTTAATGCCCAGTGAGGGAATAAACATGGAATGACATGGGGAATACAATACACGTCAGAGAATAGGCATATCAATGGATTACAAGAGAAACATGAACATAAAGTCATGATAAATCATGATAATCATAACATAGAAATGTGGTAACAACACCTATCACAGAATTTAGCATGAGCCATGGCTCATAGCATACGAAGCAAGAGTAAACCCTCATTGATCATAAAGCACGAGTAAACCCTAGTTGCACATAAATTAGAATGATTCAACACTCATTTCACAAAACATATCATGATACTATACTTTACCCAATGCATTGAAGTGCTATCAGGGAGCACCCTTCATAAAACTTTCCATTTCATGCATAAGTGTGCCATAGGGATCATATAACATAGAATCAATAAACAACATAAGTTATTCAACGATTATGTAATGTATAATAAATACATGAAAGTTCCATTAAATATGTATATGTTCATAAAGGTGAATACCCTTGATAGAGATAGGGGTATGGTATTCACTACACAATGATCTTGGCTTGGAAAAATGCTGTGCAATTTCGGCATCATGACGACGTGACATAAGGATTCATGAAAATGGTTGATGAGAGAGAAATGGTTGAATAATAATATGTAAATTAAATGGAAATTAATAGGGTCATATAGATACAAGTCCCTAAAAACATAATGGAATTTATATCCATAATACAAATGAATTACTTGCATGCAAAAGAGGAGAGAGAAATCCCACAGGTAATTTCGACATGGTAATAGGTGTATATAGGTGGAATTAATGAGAGAAAAAGTGGTCTCACATAATCCAAACATAAAGAGGGATATTTTGGGGAGGTGAAAAATCATAACCCAAAAATTGTAGTTAAAAACAAAAGGGCATAACAACTTAAGGAAAATTGGACAAAAACGAGAATAGAGGAAATCCCTTACATGGATGTACGATCCAAAAAGATTGGGAGAGGCCTGAGAGAGGCTTCATAGGAGATTTGAGCAACTTGGGAGGGTTATAGAGAGATGAGGGAAGTGTTTTTTTGAAGTCAAAAGGATTTTAGTGAAGAGGAAGTGGGGGATTGGGTGGGTTTATATAGGAAAGGAGAGGGAATTCTTTATTATTTAGGTTTGGGACACCTCACATTAAAATAATCAAAACCACAAACAAACCATGGGGTTTTCCCATGTTTTTTTGTAAAAAGTGATTGGAAAATAATATTTTATAAGGAAAATGGCCTAACATTTTAAAATAATAGGGTTTCTTTTGTGGATGCGAGTTACACTCTCAAGGAAAACAATTTAAAAAGGCCAAATGTTTTATAAACCATGAAGTGTCCACTAATGCTTTGTAAAATAAATAAAACAAACCCAAAATAACATTATTTTAATGGTAAAACATATATTGGACGACGATAATGTTTATAGTTTTTATTACATCACTATTGTGTCATTATGATGTTATAAAACACAATATATATTTAAAGGGTATTTAATTTTTCCCCAAACAATCGACTATCTCCGAAAATTCTGAAAAATTCATCATTGGATAATTTTGACATCATATTTTCAAAAATAATATTCATTTTCTCTAAATAATTATCTATTTATGTGATTCTTTACTTTTAAAATAAAAACTGAAATTTATCGAAAATTCATTGGTTTTGAAAAAATCTTCTTTCATATCTTAATAGAAATTACACTTTCATTCATAAAATTATAATATAATTTATATTTAATAAATATTAATTTAGTAATAATAATATTTTATTAAAATATTATTTAATTCAAAAATCCATTAATTTATAAAAATTGATTTATTTGTTGAATATTAACTAAAAATACTATTTGTGCTTTAAAAACTATTTACAAAGTAATAATAAAAAGAATGTATATTCTCTATACAAGAATAATAGACATAGTCATAGAGCTAGGGTCTTATTAAATTACCCCTTATAACACCCGCATAAGAACAAAGGGTAAGGTGTGCAATGGTGACAGACTCTTGGGGTGGCTTGGATGACATCGTTCGTATGGTAATCTCTATTAACTAACATTTCTCCCGTAGTCGGTTCCGCTCAAGCTAAATGTGTTCAAGCTTAGCTTGGGCTTGGTCAAGATCGAAGCCCAATGATTACACCTCTTTTTGTATCACTGAAAAATGGGCTTCGTATGGGGCACGTCTACTAGATGAGGCCATCACTTCCTTTCCTAGATTATATATTGTATAATCTCACACCACCACTATATAATTAACCCCAAATAAATATTCACTTATAACCTACATTCCCCAAAAATTGATTTGATTATGTGTGAGGGACCATGATATTCTTATATAATACATTGAATACATAATTCATTCTTATGTATAAACTGGATGTAACATCTGTAATGTCAAACATAAAAAATCATTCCAACATATAAGATTAAATAAATTTACATGTGATAAAACATTTCTTCAAATAGTTTATTTTTCATAAGTCTTGTATCATTAACAACCTACAATTTCCAATGAAAAATTGAAATTATAAAAAAAATACTATTACAACAAAAAATATTCACCAAAAAAATCTGACCATTTTAACAACCTATTTCCGAATTAAATTCATTTATAAAAAAAAATCTAAAATTGTTCCAAAATAAATGTTTATTATAAATTCATAGGATATTTTACAAAATTAATTCCATACCCTATATCCATTCAATCACATATAAAATAATAATTCAATTATTATTTCATTGGAAAATTCAGAAATATTTTCATTAGTCAAGGGTAGGGGAAACATGAAATGAAAAGACTATGCTACTAATTATAAATAACTCAATGATACTTGGACCAAAGAAATTGTTGACACCCCATTGGGGTTGTTACCTCTAATATATACCTTGGGGGTAGAAAATCAATAATTATTGTTCAAAATAATAATTATATATCAAAATAAATAACAATAAATCATTTATAAGCATATTTTTTTATTTTAATCTATTTTTACAATAAATGTCATATTTTTTACAAGACGGTCAAAATTTAATGAAATAATAATTTATATTCATTTAAAAAACTCCATTTAAAAATGTTAAATTTATCTGAAAAATATGAAAAAAATAATGTCACATAAAACTTATTAACATTTAATCCATTTCACATAATTAAGAGATTAATTCAATAAATTTATAAAATTGAAAATTAAATTAAAAAATGAACTGCTAAAATGCCCACAGTGAAGTTATTTTCAATAAGAAAAATTACCTCTATGAAATCTCTTAAGAAAAAATGGGTAATTTCTCACTAAAAATTACAACACTCAAAATATAAGGTTTCCAATTTAGAAAATGATAATAAAATTTGAAATTGTTGATAAGAATTTAAGCAACCTAACTTTTCATTATTTATTTATTTCCATTGACACTTTTTATCCATGGTAAAAACGCACAAGAGAATAATTAACCAATAATTAGTTAATGAAATATGTAATGAAATAAACCCCATAAACAAATTATGAATAAGTGGGTCAAGGAAATAAATAAAAGCTTCTTAAAATTAAAAAATCATCTATATTTAAATTCACACAACACAATCAAGGATGAGGAGTTACTTTTTAGACTATTTGAATGCTTAATTTTTGAGTTTATCTCTAAAAAATAATTTAAAATCCAATTACAAGAAAATAATCCCAAAATTTCACCAAGAAGTATTTCTCAAGAGGAAAAAATATATTATGTTACAAAATACACTCTTTTGGGAAATAAAATTGATAAAATAGTCTAAATTGTTTTATTTTAAATTTAATATTATGGAATATTTACCCAAACTAGAAAAAAATGATAATCAATAATAGATTATTTTTAAAACAAAATTAATGGAATACGGATATGCAACCCATTAAACATACTTTCATGCATTAAACACTTCCCATACACTTAAAACCCAAATGTATCCCCAATATTGGGCTCTAAGTTTTAAAGATAAATTTTAATAGTTTATAATCAAAATTATTTGTCAATTCAATAGTTATTTCATTTAAAAAGGGATAAAACAAATATAAAAAACAATGAGATTACACCTATATTAAATCTTTCAAACATATTCAAAACTGGAAAATTATTTCAAGCTACCGATAACATATAATTTATAGTGAATATATAAAATTTTAAATGTCAACTTACTTCCATAACTTAAAGACCATAAGGATTGTATTTCTATCACAAAAAATAATGAAATAGAAATATTAAGAAAAATACAACATGGTATCTCCATAAATGATATTCCATAATTTCCCAAAGATTTTATAATAAAAACAACACATCCAAATGAATTTTTAGAAAAAATCAAAAATTTAAATAAAACACAAAAAGTTAAAGTAATGAAAAAATATTTGATATAAATGAAATAAAAATTCCCTTAATTTAAATGATTATTTCTTTTATGTTTATCCAATAATACTAACCTGGTTTCAATTTGTAAATTTCATCCATGTTTAATCATTGTATTTATTATAAAATAAAATATATTTATATTTGATTTTAATAGTGTAAATTTGGAGAAATACATCCAAAGGGTAATAAGGAATAATGTAAATCATGAAATATTTTTTAAGTAGCACCACAATGCCTTGAAAAACAAATTAATAATATAATTTAATGATTATACTTTCAATAAGAAAACATAAAAGATTTAATTACTTTATAAACTCCATAGAGGAGCAGTAATGTGATGTCTAATAATAAAAATCACCAATAAATAAAAAACAATATTTTTAGTGAGTGTGAAATGAAATTTTCTAGTGAATAATATATATTAATGACCATTAAACATAGAAAGAGTTTTATTCTTATTTACATATATTAAAAAAATTGAAAAATAATAATAATAAATATGGGATAACTCCCATGATGGATTTGTTTTAAAGTATCCAGTTATATTTCATCCATAAGAATCTATCTATGGTCTATAGGGGGTACAATTTGTTATCCAAAAACCACCACATTTTTATAGACTATATATATTTTAAAAAAAATTTCTTATAGAAAAAAGAAAAATCTATGTATTAAATTACTTAACATGAAGTGAAAAACATTATAGATCCTCTTTTTTAGGAGTGAATAATATGATTTATACATCTTAATTTAGGACCTAAAATTTCCATTAAAATTACCCTTCAGGTCGAGGAAATATTTAAGGAACTAAAAAATTTGGGAAACATTCCTAAAATATTTTAATAACTAGAAATATTTCCAAACTAATCCCAAGATTATTTAAGCCCGGTAATGTTTCCTATATAGATTTTGGGTGAATCTTTTTTATGTCAATTTGAGATGATTTAAAAATAGAAATTTTTTTCTCTAAGTGATCTAAATATATTTTCTTAGGTTTATTATAATCAATAGGAAACCTAACCATTATTTCATCATAAATTAACCACCATAAAAATAGATTCTACTGGAATATAATCACAAGATTATCTTTTCATTGTAGGGTGTGTGGGTTTTTTCTTCTAGAAAAGAATTACTCTACTCAAACTATCCTTGTTCAATTTGGTTTATAATGTAACTATTTATATTTTTTAACATTAAATTTTAGTTTGAGTTTCATTAAATTATAATATCTTAAATAGAAAAAAATAAAGGCTATTTTATCCTCCTATTTAAAATTTTCCTCCAATTTAGTGTACCATTTCTTGATTTCCTCAAATTCATTTTGAACAAACTAAAAATAAAATATTCATTTTAGTATCCACTAATGTATTTTCCCTTTTTTTCTTAGCCATTATAGTAAACTATTCTGTTAACTTAACATCACTATAATAGAAAATAATTCCACCATTTTCATATCCAACTCATGCTAATAATCATCCTTTAATCTATCATAGAAAAAATTATTCATCCATATTAACTGATATTTATACTTTTAAAATTTATTTACTAATTCATTGTATCCTCCCACACACCACAAAAACCTTATTAATTTTTATTTTTTAAATAAATAATTAACTAAAAAATGTTCTTTCTCTATTCCAAGGTGTGTATCTCAATTTAAATATATGTTGAGTGTTTATTTAATAATATTAAATAAAAATTACCATATAATAAATAACCTAGTGAAAAATTATATGGGCACACGTCACCTTCCTTAGTAATAGTGTAATTTTTTACATGGAATTGTCATTAGGATGATTAAAAATACATTTTTAAACTCCCTGGATAAAATATAATAGCGTGTTTGTTCAGATATATCTACATATTTTTATATTTTTTATGATATGTTATTTAATTTTTTTAAATATCAAAAACCCTTTTATTATTTTATTTGAAAAACTATTTTTAAAACCTTTAACATGATTTCTAGTGATAATGATTAAATAATTCTTATTTTATTTTAAATATAATAAGTTAATATAACTCATTCTAAAAAAAATGTTTTCTAATTACTTTGTAATGTTCACATTTATGCCTAATCATGATTCATGTTTTTTCACTAAAACATATTTTTCTTATAAACTACATTAATGTTTTCTTCAATTTTTTAATTATAACATATATTATACTTACAATATTATTTCAAAACTTGTCCTATTGGAAATCCAACTCATTTATATTAATTTAATATTTATAATTTAATGTCTGGTTATTTTTTAAGCGGTGAATCATTTATCTGATGATCATTCAACAAATATGCATTTCTAAATTTTCAAGAATTGAAAATATTTTCTCCTTATTTGATTTATCAATATTTTCTAATCGTAATATCATAGAGTTTGTTCTATTAGAAATATAAGAATTTTTTATTCATTTAATTCAGTTACATGAATCTCTGAAAATTTATTTTATTTAACTTAAAAAATGGAAGAAGGTTACCATTTTTGTCTGTATTTTACATTTCAAGTACTCATAGTATTTTTGTCATATATCATTTAATAATTTTTAAAATTAAGCGATTCTTGATTTTTTGGAGAAGTATAAAATTTATATCCTTTTAAATATTCAAGATATAAATCTAATTAACTTTTTTATATGGTATAAAAATTGACCAAATATTATATTTCCATCTTATATATGAAATAATTCACTATTCATTAATTAATTTTTTTAAACCATATCTCTCAATTAATTTTTTTTAAGTAATGGTGATTTAGTTATTTCTTTGTAATTAATAATTACTTATAGTATTTCCAACAGTAAATTAATTTTTTATCTCTAATGGGGAATTAATTTTTTTAACAGTGAATTATTTTATTATTTTTAATATTGAATTAATTTTTTATTTCTAACAGTGAATGAATTTTTTATATGATGATGAATTAATTTTTTATTTATAATGTTTAATTAATTGGTTATTTATAATAAAGAATTAAGTTTTTATTTACCATGGTGAACTGTTTTTTTAATTCTAATAGTGAATAAATTTTTTATTTCTAACGGTGAATACCAAAAGTGAATTACTTCTATTAATGGGGAATTATTTATTTATTTCAATGGTAGATAAATTTTTTTTCAATGATTACAATTTATTTCTTATGATAGTTAAAATTTTATTGCTCAATTTTTTCCAGTACTCTCTTTTTCATCCTTTCTTAAATTTTGATGAACTCCATACTTATATTAATTGTTTTAGGTATTTTATTGATTCCCAAAATTAGTATGTATTTTATTTATGCAATAGAATGTGTGTTACATATATATATATTATTTTTTTTAATTTACATTTTATTCATTCATTAACCTAAAATATATTTCTAAAATATTAATGATTTATCATTTTTAGTTAATTTCTATAAATTTTTATTTACTAAATTGTTATTTTATGAAAATTAATTAATTTAAACACATTTCATGGTATTTAAAGTATTGTGATTAATGTTTAATTTACATGGTGTAGTAAGTTATAATTTTTTTTATATTTTAATTTAAACATTTGAATTAACTTATAATTTTTTTGGGATTACATTTTACTTATTATTATCATTTCATGAGTTATTTAAATCTGTTTGAATTGGTTATTAAATTTTGAATTCAATAATTATTTTTAGGAATATTATAGAAAATATTATTCTCCCCCCTATATAATTATTATTTCAATTTTAATTGTTTTACCCATGGAACGTGTTTGTCAGTATTTAAAAATATCTATTTAAAGGGGTTGTCGAGAAAAATTGAAAGGAACAAAACACATCAATTTAACTAATGAACTCTATATTTTTTATAAGAAAAAATGTGAACATAAATAGTGATAAAAAATAAAAGACACATGTGATACTCTATTTAAGCTGTTGTAAAGTCTCTTAATCCAAAAAAAAATCTTCTTAGACTACTACTTCCATAACGACACGTCCACATTGCTCATGAACCAGTACCCATGCTTCCCTTGTTTATCTTCTGTTTCATCTGACATCTGAGATTTTAATTATTTTCCCCATATCTCACAATTACTCTCTATTTTTTATGCTTTTACAGTCAAAATCATTTCTTCTTATATTCCACTTGTTGTGAATCTCAGATTCTAAAGTAACTAGATAAGGGTTGTGATTATATGTATCTAAAGCAGGTGTTGTAAGGGTTGTGACTCCCCAAAGAAAAATCATTGTCATGGTTACCCCTCCACTAGAAAAGGATTCATTAACTAGTTATGGTTCTCAATTTAAAATCATATAGTGCTCATGTATCTCTCACTATATATATATATAAGGATTGACTAGGTCTACTTTGGATAGAACCAGTAATGAAATTCCTTTGTTCTATATTTAAATTATGTGGCTAATTAACTATAATAATTAACTTCAATAATCAATTTATTTATTCAATTTATTTGATTAATATTTTTTATCTGATATATCCCCCCACCAGAACATATTTTATTACCCTATCGGACTAAATAGTTATTATGAGAGGATAATGTTCTTAATAATTGTTTTTCTCTTTCATTCTATTTCTCGGTACCAAACATTAGTATCATAGGTTGTTCATTTGGGAACAATATAATCCCTATATCAAGTTTTTTATTATTTTACTATGAAAACCTAATCATAAACCACATAATATAAGAAGAAAGATGTTTAATATGGAATTGTTAAAACAAATTTATTCTTGGATTCCTCAAAAGACACCATACTTTAATGACAACGATTATGAATATTAGAGATCATGAATGGAGGAATACCTCAAATAGTTGAACATTGTGTATTTGTCTATGATGTAAAAATAGTACACTCAATTAGAAGCTAACCTAGGGACACTTAATGTAAATGATTCTACTATATATATTTAAAATAATAATGTTAAAGATATTTTATATTGTTATATTAACATACGTGGTTTTAGTAATGTGGGTACATATAAGACAACTCAAGAAATTTTGAGTATTCTATTATTCACCCACCTTGTCTCTAACAAATTAATTTGATCCATGCTTGTAATTATTCATGTTGACTTTTAAGGCATTAATATTGTTGAATATGGAACTCTAAGTAAAATTTTCCATATATTTAGAATCATTTTTTATGGAATGAATTCACTTGGATAAGATTTGAAAAAACCTAGTACTTTTTGAATGAGTACTAATAGCCTTATACAAGAAATTGATTACAAATAAGGTCGCAATTGATGAATATAAGAACATAAAAGAGTGCACCCTATATGAATTGATTGGACCACAGCTTCAATATAAATTGGAACAGAAAAAAATATCTGATGGGGAGACAACAAAAATAAAAGGTATAGCTTTAAAATATTTTAATGATATTTTTACTGAATCTTCTAATTATTATCTACAAGATATTGAAAAGGAAAGCATGGAATAAATAGTGACTATGGATTACAAATAATTTTAAAAATGGATTCTAAAACAAGTTTATAATAAACCCCCAAAAAGAAAAACATAAGTGATATAAAAAAGGTGCTTAAAATTATAATGATTCAAATATGACTTTCTATGAGTACAAGACAGAATGACATATCATGCCATAATTTCCTAGACTAATAAATAATTAGGATATATAAAAAAAGATAAAATTCATTGACAACTAGTTGGAGTTGTATATAAGAATATGATTCTAGTGAACAATATGTAAATGAATAATAAACTACTAACGTATGCTTCATAGAATCACTGGATAAGGTTAGTGACTTTGGTTCTTATTCTAGATGTACTGAAATCCAATATTATTCTGAAAACCCATATGTTTCTGAATAAAATGATGAAATTTAATGATCAAGAATAGGTATTTTCAAGGATATTTATGTATATAAAAATCATAAGGAACTTATTGTGAGGATTATTTCTAAAAATTAAATTATTTTTTGGGAAAATGAAATTTTAAGAAACACTGCTTCTTATTCTCATTCAATAGTTTATTAAAATTTGAAATATTCTCACCATTTAAATGAAAAATTGAAAAATTAATTTGAAAGCTATAAAAAATTAATCATATTTTATTCATGGTCATGAAAAATATCATGAAATGAAGCCTTTTAATAAATGAAAAAAATATTCATGGGTGTGCTTATGATAGAATACTACCTCAAATTTTTAAATCCTACTTTGTTAAAAGTAAAAATGGTTGTACTTATATTGTTACTTGTTTTAGTGTGTCGTGAAAGGTCACTATGAAAATTAGTGTTTTGTTAAATTAAAATAATCTTTTAGAATAAAAAAATAGCATTTCTAAATAATTATTTTCAAGAGTACCATACAATACATTTGAAAACATCAAATGTGTTCCTAAAATTATATAAATAATCCTATTGGACCCAAAGTAGCTTGGGTACCAAAATATTCAAGTAATTTATTTCTGTAGTAAAAAAGCCTTGGATGTATCCAGAAGCAAATATGGTACATGGAAAGTGGATGATATAGACATATAATTTTAGACCCATCAATGTTTACCACTTACAACCCATGTGATGGAGGAACTAATACATTTGGATATAATTATAAAGTAAAAGTAAATGGTTTTGATAAAGTTGGTATTTCAAATTATGAAATTATTTCTAAAGTTTTATATATTAAAGTATTAATCCACAATTTAATTATTATATCACATTTATGTTATTATGGAATGGAAGTGAAATTTAAAAAATGTTAAATATTTATTTTTTAATAATGATTTATTATAATTTTATCTTAATAGAAAATAAAATATTTATACTATTTATTTTACTGAACTAGCTATTTTACATGTTAAGTGTTTGAATTTTGTATAAAATTATAGCATCCTTTGGCATCGACATTTAAATCATGTTCATTTAAGAATGTTAAATATCCCTTAAAGCATGAAAATGTGTTATAGTTTCTATTTTTGAAGAAATAATGTCTCCAAGTTTGTGATTCTTGCATAAAAGTGGAGAAAACCAAATTTTTATTACACTGATCAATCAAATATGTAATAGTATAACATTATATTTAGAACATCTTGATTTATTTCATCATACTCAAATTTATATCATTTGTGGAATTAAATATACATAAGTTATTGTTCATGATTATAGTATATTTACATGGATATACATTCTTGCTCATAAAAATTATAGTTTATCTAAATTTAATGCATATTTGAATTTAGTTCAAAATGAAATTTTTTTTTGATTATTTCTAGTCAAAGTGATAAAAGAGATGAATTTCATAATTTATATTTTTATTTTTTTGAAAAGTATTTTTATTTTCATAATTTTTCTTATCCTAGAAAGCCACAAAAAAAACGGTGTTGAACAAAGAAAAAATAGAACTCATATTAAAATGGATCAAACTATTTTATGTGAATATAATTTTCATTGATACTTGTGGTTCAATTATTTTTATTTTTATTTTTTATATTTCAAATAGAATTTATAATGAACCATTTTTAAAGATAATTCCATATTAATTATTAAAAAATAAAAATCATAAAGTTTGTTACATTAGAGTTTTTGGGTATAAATTTTTTATTTTTAATTAAAATGATAGTTTAGACAAATTTTATTCTAAAAGTAATGATGGTAATTTTCCTTACTATTATAATAAATGTAAATATTAAAGGTATTATAATAAAATAATGATTGTTATTTCAAAAACAATTAATGTTATGTTTGATGAAAATAATGTTAAATTAAATTCTAAATTTAATGTTTTTTATTATGAATTTAGATATTTAAATTTTGTTGATGAAAAAACTCAGGATAGGGATGTATAATTGAAGGGGGAGAATACACCTTATAAAAGTTATCAATGAACTGGGAAGTTCCATAAACATCATATAGTTGAAAATAAAATTGGAACTGTTGATTCTGGTTTAAAATTTTGAAAATTTATCTTATTTTTATGCTAATTCTTCCTTTATTTTTTATTTTTCTCATATTAGTATTAATTATAATTTAAATTATTCTAACTAGATTGTATCTATGAATTATGGGATTAATCAGTTTGGTAAAAAACATGGACATTTATAAAATTTCATAAGGATAAAAAAGAAATTAGAACTAAATGGATATTTAGAAACAAGATAAATGAATTTGGATAGATTTTTTAAAAAAAGAGAGTATTATTCCTCAAGTATACTCTCATGAAAAATAAATGATTGAAAAAATAATTAATGTATGTATCATTTTCATGGAGAAGATTTAATTTCATAGTGTTATAAAAAGAAACTATCTGTTTCTCTATCTAATGTAGAAGAATAATATATCTCTGTGGTAAATAGTTGTTCTCAAAACATATAGATTAAGAAATAATTATGAATTTTTGGTATTTATCATGAAAAATTCCCTATATATTATGATAACAAAATTTTCAAATTCCATTTCTAGAAAAACCCTTACAACATTCTATAATAAAGCATTCTGATTTTATATTTCATTTTATTAGAGATATTTTGAATAAGAGTGATATTATTTTATAATTTCTCCCCACTAAAAATAGAAAGAAGATATATTTACTAATCTTTTAGAATCATTATTATTTCAATAAATTAAAATTTGAAATTGGAATGTTAGAAATTTAAATATTTAAATATTTCTTTTTTTAGTGGGTGTTTTTGTTTTCTCTTTTTTTATTTAAAAAAGGGTAAGATTTTTATAAATTTATTGGTTTTTTAATTAAAAAAAGTGAGCGATTATTTTTTCATGTGCATATATGATTTTATATTTTTTTGATTACATATTATTTTATGATTTTAAATATCCAAAAAGCATTTATTATTTTATATGAAAAACTATTTTAAAAACAACTCTATATTTTTATTATAACAATAGTTGTAGAGATGAGAATTATATAATAATTTTTCAATTTGAAATATTAAATTTGTTATAACATTTATTAAACTAATAAAAGTCTAATTACTTCACTACTATTTTATTATTTAATCTCTAACACTATTTATGTTTTTGATCCCAAGTAATTTTTTTTATATAAAATACCTAAAAGATTTCTTTTTTATTTATAACTTATATTATACTTGTCAGATTCTATAAAAACATTTCATATTTGAAAGTCACTCATTTATCTTAATTTCAAAATAATAAATGAAGGTATTATATTAATTTTTTAAGGGGCCTCCAGTTTATGCAAACATAATGCCATAAATATAAAATTTTGAATTTTCTATAATTGGAAATATTTTTTCTTTATTTGATATCTCATTCCATTCTAATCAGGATATATTAGTGTTTATTATGTTTAAAATATAATAAGTTTCCAATAATTTAATTTAAAATCATGATACTCTTAAAATATATTTTACATACCACACACATTGCCTAATTTTACCATTTTTGAAGTTTATATTTCATTTTATTCAATGTATATTTATCATATCTCAATTAATACTTATCGAAATTAAGTGATTCTTCATTTGTTAGAAATATATCAACATTATATATATTTCAGTATTCTAGAAAACTAATAATTCAATTTTTAAATGGAAAAAAATTACACAATGTTTTCTTCAGCTTATACATGATATGATGCAATATTTATCAATTTTTTAAAATATTAATTTTTTAAGCATTCTATTAATTTCTTATAAGAAATAATGAAATAATTTTGTATTTATAAAAATAACTTAATTTTTTTCTTACGGTGAATAATTTTTTTATTTCTAGTATTGCGTCAATTTTTTCTTTATTATAGTGAATTATTTTTTTCAATAAAGAATAAATTTTTTATTTCTAATAGTGATTCAATTTTTTATTAAAATGGTGAATTAATTTTTTTTCAATTAATGAAGTAATTTTTTATTTTTAATAGTCAATGAATTTTTTATTTCTAATTGTGGAATAATTTATTATTTATAATAATAAAATAACATTTTATAATGGTTAATAAATTTTTTATTTCATCTGCATATAATTTGTTTATTTCAATGGTTGAAATTGATTGTTGCCACCAATTAAAGTTTTATTGTTTTAAAATTTTATCATTATCCAGTTTTTCAGCATTTTTTATATTTGATGAACCACATACTTATATTAATTTTTCTTATGTATTTTATTGATTTCCAAAATTAATATATATTTTATTTAAACAATGTATGGTGTTTTAAATATATTTTTTTTTGTTTTAAAAGTTTTTTTATTAATTTACTCTTTATTTATGTATGCACCTGCAACATATTTTTGAAATATTTATGTTTTAATATTTTTAGTTAATTTCATCAACGTATTATTTTATAAATTATTATTTAGTGAAATTGAATTTATTCGAACATATTTTATGATATTTAAAGAAGTATCATTATTTTTTGATTTATATGGTGCATTAAATTAAAATGTAATTAATATTCAAATTCAAACATTCAAATTAACTTATGATTTTTATCGAATTAGATTTGAATTGTTATTATCATTTAACAGATTATTTAAATTAGTTTTAATTGGTATTTAGGATTTGAATTCATTTAATTATTATTATAATTATGAGGGACATTATTTTCCTCTCACCTTAATAATTATTATTTGAATTTGAGCTATTTTACCCATGGAAGGTGATTATTATTCTTTTATTTTATCTATTTAATGGGATTGTTAAGGTGTCTTAAAATAAATCAAACACCCCAGTTCACATCTTTGAATCTCTATTTTTAGACAGGAAAAAACTGTGAACTTCTAAATTGTGGTAAAAAGGAATCCATTCATGATACTCTATCTTACCTACTAGATAGTCTCTTAAGTTGAATAAAATATTATAATACTACAACTTCTTTGATGACACATCCATATTTCTCAATAACCGGTAATAGGGAATTCATTTTGTATCTTCTCTTTCATTTGGTTTCTGAGTATATAACACTATTTACCATCTCTCACACACACTCCATATTTCTCTATTTATGCTTTTACATTCAAAAAAACTTCTTCATCTTTTTCTTAGGTTGTGAATCCTAGATTTTAGTGTTAGGAGTTGAGAGTTTTGACTCCATGTATCTAAATTTATTGTTTTAAGGGTTGTAACTCGCCATTAAAAAGTTAGTGCAATGGTTATCCATCTAGTCGAAAATGATTCTATAATGGGTTAGGATTCCTCATTTAAAATTAGGCAGTTCATAGGTATATCTCTCTAAGTAGAGTGTTATAAGAGTGAACTAGGTCTAATTTGAACAAAACCAGTATAAAAATTCACGTTCCCATTATTTTATTTGGTCTTTTAATTAACTATAATCTATTTAATTTATAATTTTTTTACTAATATTTTTAAATTTACTTTGTTCACCCCCTGTAGACCATCTTCCATTACCCTATCCGGCCTAACATAGTGAACCATGGTGTCTTATAGAGGATGAATGTTTTCCTCATGGTGAAACATATAAACTATTTTTTATTTTTTTCTATTTTGAATTCAATAATACTTTCATAAAATAAATAGTTATGTAAAAATTCGAAATAAATGTAATATTATAAAAAAGATTCAAATAAAAAATGAAGACAAACTTTATAAAGAAGATTAAAACTATTTTGTTTCTCCACTTTTATATTTTCTATTATATAACTTTTGAATGATTTAACCATAATAATAAGCCCAAATTATTGATATTACTGGTGAATCAACTCAAATAACATCACACATAAAAAATTGTTAACACTCACTAAGGATTTCTCTCCCTATAGGAAACATTATATGAGACTATAACTAGAAAAAATAAATAAAATCTTATCTAAAAATGAAAAAACTATCATGAAGACAATCAATTTAGTCCACAATACCCATCTAAGGTAATAAAATTAAAATTAATAAAAATTAGAAAAATAAGTAATATAAGAGAGGAGAAAATAATTTCCAGGGTATAATGTGTTGTAAAAACTCTCTAATTAACTTTTAAAACTATTTTAGATAGAATAAAGAATATGAAGATCATATTTTTTTGATTCTCTATACAATTATGATAGTTAAATCCAATAAATATTAATAAAAGTACCCATTTATCACTAAAGGTATAAGATATCAACATTATAGAGAAAAAAAACATATTATATACAATAAAGAATTAAAATATCTCTAAATCAGGAATTAGGATCCAAAAATTTGAAATGCCCCTTTATTTTAAAGAGTACATAGAGAAAATTATGTGAAGAATAACTTGATAGATCGAACCATATGGAAACACTTCCATTGTTATTAATCTCACTATAGAAGAAAACCAGCGACATTAGATTCATCTCCAAATTATAAAAACCCCAACAAAATTTTATGTTAAAAACCCCTAGATGTATCCTTATAATTTATTACATCACTAAAATTCTAATAGAACATCATCGAACTCAAGATTCACTTTGATAAACCCACTTCGTGTTTGTGTTGTATTTTGTTTCTTAATATGGAGGATAATATGACATATGTAAATATATTGATGAGAATAAGTGTGGATATTATTAAGAAGTTCCCAAGAAATCATGATTAAATTATATTCATTTTATTTGAAGAAGTCACAACCTTATTATTATAATCTTATAATTTACTTGATTATATTGATAAGTATTTAAATGAATTTTATGTTTTACAACAAGTTTTTGAGTTTATTATGTTTTAAAATTTATTTTATTCATAAGACATCATTAAATATGTAAAGGGAAAACATTGGTCAATTTTTATCCTACTCCACGAGAAATGTAAGCATGGAACTATGGAAATCATACCAAGATTAAATATAAGAAATAACCTACAATTATGGTAGAGATTGAATAGACTTCGTTGGTCAGTGTAGGTGTGAGTGTATAGGTCAATTCAGGAAGGAAAATGAATAATTATTACCACTATGTCTGTAGTTTAACATAATGGGCCACGAGAGAGTACCATATCCCATTAAACTCATTTGTTTTGACAATTTAGTGAGTTTATTTATTATAAATCAATTTCTTACTTTTAATCCAAATTTTCAAAATGTTTTTTTGGTCAATATTTGTCATATAAGTTTCATTCATGTTTTAAATAATATTACATGGATTCTTGTCATGTTGAACCTCAAGTTTGGGGAGAAGAATACACTACAAAAACTAATACAAATATAAAATGGAAAATTTAAATATATATTTGAATTAATTTTTAACATTTTAATATCAAAATAAAATACATCAGAAGAAGAATGTACATTAAGGTATTCTTTAGTTTTGTGTAAATTTTATCATGGAATTTCACTATCCATGTAAGGGTAGCCATGTTCTATATAAGGGTAACTATTATAACCATAATGTAATTTAATAAGAGATTCCCTAGTGTCATTAACTAAAATTTTAAACTAGTATTAATTTCCCCATGCACCCATGAAACTCTTAGCATCCTAACAGTTATTGGCCACATGTGTTAGTAGGATCACTCTTGTGTTCACTTGTTAAGTGATGATATGATTAAGTAGTTCACTTATATTATTCTTATTTAGATATGATTTATGATCATTTTATTCATATGATCAAATTGTTTTCCTCTATAATATAAGATAGGAATTAACACAAGACACATGAATTTTACTTGGTTCACCTGCACAGGGACACACCAAAGGAGCACACACTAACATTTGGATGAGGTGAAAGAATCCACTAATATTCACTAGTATTATGGATAAAATGTTTTTTAATATGGAGAATATATACCTAGATCACTCAATTTATATAATCTAGTGTTTTCTTTACTAAAACCTAATGTTGAGTTGTTTTTTCCTCCTTCTTTTCTCACTGCATTGGGGTAGGAATTCATGAGCTCACTACTCCTCGTTCCTCCTTTGATCATTGCTTTGTGATTAAAAAACTCTTTGGAAAACAACCAAATGCATGACTTCACTATCTGATAGTTCATTCATTTATTATTTCTAGTTTCTTTTCTCACTTATATTTTAAAACCTTGGTGTGAGCATCACTATTATAGTTAAATAACTTTCCCTACAGAAAAACACTTCAAGGAATAGTGACATCCTTTAGAAATTTATACAAGAATTATAATCTCATTATGTGTTTTACACTTTATGTAAATTCCTAATAATCACTTTCATGAAACACTTAACATTCACATAAAAATCTTTAACATGCATATAACCTTCAGAATTCATGAAACATTCCATGTGTCCTTAAACTCTCCACTTTTTTGAAATTTTCAATGTGTTTTAAGACTTGAAAAATATAATGAAAAATTTAGTCATTTACAAATATGACATATTCTTACTGATTGAGGTTCTTTATATTCACAAATAACGTTTAAATTACTATGTCATGAAAGAATTTATTTCACGAATTTCATTTCCATATGGATGCATTCATAAAAATCACTTGGTCAAACTCACACAAGTCCTTTCTTCATGTGACTTTCCTTTGAATGAATTTTTCAGGATAGAAATTCCTTCATGAAAATATTTAGGGAATTCAGAGCCCCAAAACAATTTTTGAGTCAAGATTCTAAAATGAGGGGTATATTCTTGTTTATAGATACATATGACCATTTGAACAACTTCCTTTCATGCCACTAACATCAAATAAAAATTAGATGGATCGATTAACATTGATGATTAGAAATAGCCATAAGCAAGTAACTCCTATATTTTATACTTTATACTCAAATATATCTAATATATATAACTCATCCTTTTTAACTCTCCACACTTCATAAATACATTAATTTTTATAAATATAAATTAGGAATACTCAAAACAACACTTTTTTGAAAAAAAATTATTGTTCACACAACTTTACCTTGTCATGATACTATTTTAAGAATCACTTTCCTTTATCACTTTTTTTAATGAGATAGGATTTAATATTATCTTCTATGAATCCTCATGGAACTATTGAGGTATTTCAAGAACCTCTTTCAATTGTGTTTAATTATTTCATTTGTTATATTTTCTTGAGATGGGCTTGTATCACCTAGTTTAGGAAACTTTGGATTAGTGTGAGTCCTCTTTTTTGCTCCATTATCCATTGAAAATTTCTTTTACACACTCAAAAACATCCAAAATTGTTTAATTATGAATTTATCATGGTATTCATGGTCCAATAACATTTCTATAAACTTTTTTTGATTCAAATCTATCCAGCTATTTATATGTATTTGATATATTCAACCCATCTCTCAGTATAATAATCATCAACAATATTGGTTCGCGTATTTTTTTATAATATACCAATTTCACATTGTTAGGAACTCCCTAATTAAACACATTACATGATGAAAAATTTCAAATTCTCTCCATCAAACACTCTCAACTAAAACATTGTATCCAACACACCATCATACCAGGGTTGAAAATGATATTGGCTAAGAATGAATCCAACACATAACGTATTGAAACACAAATTATCATTACTATCAAATAATACCACCCTTTATATTTGTTAGAAACACGTTCATGAATACATTTCCCATATCTTAATGACACCTGGTATACCATTGTTGATACCAAATTTCCATGAAGTATAATACCAAATATTTATTTCTATTGGATATCAACATCAACTATTGAAAATTGAGTCACACATGAGATGACCAATTTATTCATCCCAATTGGGTAACTAATTTCATCAACAAGTAATTCAATAATTAATAATCATTGAATGAAAACCATAAACATCATTATATTTTCATCCTTTACTTTACATCATCCACTTCTTACATCCCCTATATTAAGATGGGAAAGCACACACATTGATTCATGATCCTTTACTTAAAAAATATAATGAATTCATGGATTAATAATATTTTATTCTCCAACTTTGACATCAAATATAATATATATTTAAATGATATTAACTAGATATATAATATTATATAAACTCATAACATGGGAAATTGGGATATAAATTTTACAGAAGAATCATTCTCCCCCTATTTTTTGATTTCAGAACGCAAATGATTTCATCCATTTTACACAATTGAGATGAAACATTACATCATTGAACAATATATTATTTATAAATGATGTGAATAAGAATATTTTAATTTACCCCACTTTTTAAACCAATTCCTTTTATCAGATAAGGATTTGTAATACTCCCCCTATGAAAGATAACTTCTCCACTTGTTTATCCCACTAGTTAGACCCTAAATTTTAATTATTCTCCAACATAATATCATCACATTTGGATATATGTTTGAGTAATATATCCAACTCAGAAAAATATTTATATTGTATGTACAATGTCAAATATTTTTATTGGGAATAATTACCACTTATCAAGGATCCATAAATATGACCACTAACCCTACCGAGTTAGAATCGGTGTAAGAAACAAGAGAAAAAATCAATAACACAATCATTGTCCATTGTACTCAGTTAAATATATATATATATATATCTAGAATTTATTGTAATTTATATTCTTTTAATGCATTATTATATAATTATTCATCATATGTAGACACAAAGAAGATATCAACTGTTTAAATTAATGCCTACCATTAATGGTACAAGTATACTGGATGATGCCAATAAATGAAACATTCTCAATACCAATTGTTGAAATGATGAATCAAATAATTTTTATTTAATAAAACTTCATAAACGATACTGAGTGGAAAAAAGAAATGAAATCGTGGCAGCGCTCGGCTCTCGCAATGGCGAGATCTCAAAACCCTAACTCTCTAACGCTTAAGCAGGATTAATTCCTATCTCTCGATCTACGCTTGAAATGGCGACTGCAGATCTTATATAGGATCTGCACTCAAAAGAAACAGAGAATCACATTGAAATGTCTCAAGCGCCGAATGAAATGGTTAAGGGTATCTCTTTCATGGAAGCGTTGATGGGTTCTGAGCTACCCAAATCACCATCGACGAAAACTACAAGGATCGTGAAATTGGAGGATGGTGGATTTTCCGTGGAAGCTGACCCAGGTGCGATCCAACATAAAACTCAGCTCTATAAGTTCTCTATTATGGGTCATGTCGCATATCTAAAGGGGGATAAACCATGGTCCTTTGCTGATTTGAAAGTTAGAATTGGGGCTTGCTGGTGTTTTAATAATTGGAAACTTTTTCCAATTGGAAAAAGTTACTTCCATATTTTGCTCACTTCACAATCTGATTTGGACTGTGTATGGAATGTGGGTAACCTAAACCTGAAACTAGGTCTCCTTAGACTCTAAGAATGGGACATTGCGTTTAATCCTAACGTGCATAGAGATAATACTACACTAGTTTGGTTTAGGTTTTTTAATCTGAACTGGTTTATTTGGCATCCCCAAATCCTTAATGACATTGTTTCTTGTATTGGCACTCCTCTGAAAATTGACCATAGGACTCTCAATGGCGACCTTGGTCTATATGCTAGAGTCTTGATTGAGGTCAATTTGGAAACAAAATCGCCTCAATCCATTACCTTCTCTACTAAGGATTACAAAACAATTGTGAAGTTGGAACATGAGAGGCTCCCTTCATATTGTGAATTCTGTAAGGTTGTTGGGAATTCCATCCACAATTGCTGGAATGTCCACAAACAGACTCCACAACCAAGGAATTCAGGCTGGACTGAAGCCAGAGGAAATAGAAGAGTAAAAGTGTCTAATTTAGAGAAACCTGAAATTTCAAAAAAGGGAGAGGACAAATGGTTTGTAAAGTCCAATTTCTTTACACTTTTAGACCCTGACAAAGGTAAGTCATGGGATGTCCTAGTTGAGGAAGAAGATGTTGAAAAAATTGACCAGGATAATAAAGATTATATTGAAGAGAAAATCCGGGACATTTTTTCACACCCTCTGCAAGACGATGATTCTACTGACCTTCCCCCTGAAACTGTTGCCCCTTTGGTCCCTAATTTGTAGGAGACAATCTCAGGTCCTACTGAATTAGGTTTTAAGATGCAGGAGGGACATGCCTCTTCCACTGAGCATCCCTCACACAATGCTCTTTTCACTGCTGAAGAGACAGTTTTTTTGAAATCTACTAATACTGTGGGCAACAACAAAAAGGGTGTGCTTCGTTATAAGGTTTACCTCTTATCTTCACCTTCCAGCAGGGAATCGAGGAAGGAAATTAGTGACACCTCCCATGATCCTGGAGAGATTAATAATTAACCTCATGTTTCTTTTCCTGAAAATCTAGTTTCCCAAGCTTCAAACATGCGGGTTTTAAATAAGGAGCAACAAGCCCCTTTGGACACACATATGTCTCTCCAGAGTAAACAGAATATTACTTCAAAGGAGACTACTTCTGGAGTTTTAACCAGAGCAAAGACCGCTCTCACAAAAAAAGGGGGAAAGCCCCAGCAAAAAAATGTAAAAATGAATATTTTATATTGGAATTTTCAAGGGATTACTAACCTTGACACTTTTAATGTTCTTAGGAGATTTATCACCACTCATAAACCTAGACTCTTTGCCATTTTTGAACCTAAAATAAATTATTCCTCCAGATTTCAGCATGCTTCCCCCTTTGGTTATTTTTTCCGAGGGGCTTGTAATAATAGGAAATCTTGTGAATCTTTATGGCTTTTGCTCTTCCATTTATTCAAAATATTAATATCTTCAATATTACTAACCAGTCCATTACATGTGATTACATTGTTGATAATACTCGTGTCTACACTACCTTTGTTTATGCCTAAAATAGATATCAGGATAGATGATCTCTTTGGAATGATATTTACCAGCTTCATATCTAAATCCATAACCCTTGGTTTTTAGTCGGGGACTTCAATGCTATTCTGGCTCCTAGTGAAAAAGTTGGCCCTTCTCATGACTCTATCTCCTCCAGGAAATTCAGAGATTGTATTGAACTTAATAACATTACAGAAATTAACTTAATAGGTGCTAAATTTACATGATTTTGTAAGCATTACAATAGGATCATCGCTAGCAAACTTGATAGGGCGTTCACTAACGACCATGCTCTTGATTAATGGGATAATATCTCCAGTATTACCCTCAAAAAGATTCCCTCTGATCACCACCCTATTCTGGTTAGTTTTTCTCATAACCCAAGTAGGCCTAAGGCTCCTTTCAGATTTAATGTTGCTTGGTCTTCTGATCCTGATTGTAGGGATATCATTAAAATCACTTGGGATAATATTCACAATCAAAATGATGCCTTTTCTTGTCCGGTGAAATTGAAAATGCTAAAACAAGTCCTAAAAAGATGGTGCAAAGCAAAATCTAACGAAATTGATAATGAGATCAACTCTTTGGAAAAAGAACTTGCTAAATTTCAAAATGAGAATTCCTCTTCTATCTTTGCTCACGATATTCAGCACGGACCAAATATTTCCTCTAAACTTATCAATTTACTTAACTTTAAGGATAATATTAAAAAGTGACTCTTTAAAGACAAATGGCTGAATGATGGGGATAGGAATACTAAATTCTATAATGCCCTTCACAGAGTGAGAAAAGCATATAGGACCCTTTCCTACCTGAGAGATGGGGATCAGATTCTTGATTCCAAGGAAAGCATCGTCAATCACGTTGTCTCTCACTTTAACAGTATCTTCAATGGGACTAATATAGACAGGGACATTAGGCCGGATGTTATCCCGTCTTTGGTTACTGATGAGGATAACTTATTACTTAATAGTACCCCTCTTGATCATGAAATCAAAGACTTGGTCTTTAGCCTAAAAGAGGATGGTGCCCCTGGTCCGGACGGCTTCAATAATGGATTTTACCAAAAGCACTGGGATGTTATTCAGGATGATGTTTTCCTAATAGTGAAAACATTCTTTGCTAATGGCACTGTTCCTCATGGTCTTAATGCTCAATTTCTTGTCCTTATCCCTAAAACTGATAATTCTGATGAAATTCCCCTCTGCAGACCCATTGATCTCATAAAATCTCTCTTCAAGATCATTACTAAATTGATTTCCAATAGAATTACTATGATTAGCAACATAATTTTCTCTTGGAACCAATTTGGATTCATCAAGGGAAGATCTATCCAAGAATTTATTTGTCTTGCCTCTGAGTCTACCAAACTTTTAAACAGGAACACGAGAGGTGCGAATGTTGCTATTAAGATTGATATTACTAAGGATTTTGATACCATTGACTGGAACTTCATGTTAAAGTTCCTTAGGCAGTTTGGATTCAATGAAACATTCATTAATATGGTTAAAACCCTCTTCAATTCATCTCATATTTCCATTCTCATTAATGGTTCTCCTAGAGGTTATTTTAAATGTTCTAAGGGTGTTAGACAAGGTGATCCCATTTCTGCTATTCTTTTCTCTATTTCTGAAGACTACCTCAGTAGGTTGCTCATTCAATATTTAGAGAATCATAATCTTAAACCTATCACGGATGCTAAAAATTTGACCGCCCCCTCACACCTTCATTATGCTGATGATATAATTATCATTATTCAAGGTGGCAAAAAGAACATCAATAATCTTGAAAATATCCTCAGCCATTACCAAGAAGTGTTTGGTCAACACATAAATTGGAATAAATCTTACATCTATTTTAGTATAGACTTTTCCCCCCGGTAGAAAACTCAGCATTTCTAGTTTCTTAGGGGTCAAAGAGGGTTCTCTATCCTTCACTTACCTTGGTGGTCCTATTTTCTGGGGTAGACCGAATGCGGACTTTTTCATGCCTATCATTGATCAAACGCTTAGACAACTTTCATCCTGGAAGGGCTCAAATCTTTCGATGGCTGGTAGAATTTTTCTAGTTAATTCCATTATTGTCTCCAAATTGGTCTATTCTATGATGATTTATAAATTTCCAAAAGGTATATTAATGTGAATCAATAATGTAATTAAAAACTTTGTTTGGACTAGTAAACCATGGAGAGGAAATTGGTTACTGTCCCTTGGGCTACCTGCTATAAACCAATTGATAAAGGATGTGTTGGTATTAAAAATCTTGCTAAGTTCAATGAAGCTCCCCAGGATAAGCTTACCTGGAACCTAATTCATAATGACTATCCCTCTACTAATTTTCATAGAGCTATATTTCTCAATAAACTCATAAACAATCAGGGCCACTTTCTTACTTCCTCTATTTGGCATGCCATTAAAAATGCGTTCAACTCTATTATGGCTAATTCCAGATGGATGGCTAGTAAAGACTCTAATTTAAGATTTTGGTTTGACAATTGGTTTGGATCTCCCTTGTTCTCCTTGATGTCCAATAACCACCCATTGTTTCTCAATAATGATACCATAAAGAATGTCATGATCATTCCTTACCCTGACATTCCTGATGAAATAAAAAAAATTGTTGAGAGATACCCCTACACTAACACTAATGATTTCCTGATATGGGAAGCTTCACACAATGGAAGACTTGACTCTAAAAACTACTAAAATAATCTATTTAGAAATGAAAACAAATATTTATATTGGATTAAAAACTTTAATAAACCCAGGCTTAAACCTTCGAGATTTACATTAATTTGGCGCATTGCTCTTTCCAGAATCCCCACGGATGATTGCTTACAAACCTTTGGGATTAATCTTTTCTCCAAATTTCGAATGTGTAATAAATGTAGAGAGGGTATTAATAATATTTTCCTTTATTGTGATATGGAAACTACTCTCTGGAAATATATTTCTGACATCTTTGAGTGCAGATGGACCCTGGATAGTTCTATTACTCTATAGATTCAACGATGCATGGTCATTTCTGATTCCCAATAGATAAAAAATCTTCTTCTTGCATCTATGGGAGAGCTTCCCTATATAATCTGGTATGGTCGAAATGATTTTACTTTTCGTAATAAATCTTTCCAGCTTAATGCAGGTAAAATTAAAATTCTTATGGCCATACGTGAGGCGGCCTCGATACAAAGAGATCAATGTAACAACATGGTTCGTGATTTTGGGATCCTTCGTCGGATTCAAGTGAAAGGGAATTTTCCTCGTCTGAAGTATACCTTTGAAGTGTTCTAGATTCCCCCTCCTCTAGGATGGATTAAAGTTTATGTTGATGGTTCCTCAAAAGGAAACCCCGACCCAGCGGGTTGTGGTGCTATTTTTAGGAATCACCAAGACCAGACTCTTGGATGCTTTTATGGATGTTGTGTTACAACTTCCACGCTAGAAGTGGAGATGTTGAGTTTTATCAATGCTATCTCTTTTGTTAGGAGACGCAACTGGAACAACATCTAGATCGAGAGTGACTCCACTACTATTATCTAGGCCATTTGTGGTGGGACTATTCATCTTGCCTGGCCGCTCACTGCTCGCTGGATTGATTGTTTAAACTCACTTTCTGGGATCAACTTCATCACCACTCACACCTACCGTGAAGCTAACAGAATTGCTGATGGGATTACCAATATGGGTGCCTCTCATGATATGACATGGAGGGACGATCTTCCTCCTGAATTACTCCCTCATTATGTTAGGGATGTAAACAATATTCATTATTTCAGACTTATGTAATCTCTCTTTATCAATAAATTTTGGTGTTTTGGTCATTCACCAAAACACTACCTTTTTAAAAAAACTTCCTAAATGTTAATTGGTAACTAATTTCTTCACTCATACACAAATTTTACTTCCTTATTAATTTGGGTATACCATCTATTATGTTTTTTGATCAAAACTAACCATGAATTTCAAAAAAAAATCACTAAATATATTATGGAAAATTAATATAAGAGTTATCAATCCATAACAAAATTTTATATGAAGAGAATATTCAGATGATATAATATGTTATATCAATAAAGAATAAACCATGGAAAATAAGTTTTTTTTCTTCTTCCCCATTTTTTATATTCTTTATCCACTACTAGAGGGACCAAGTTATCCTAACATCAATACTCCATGGATCGTATTACCGCATTTCATTAATTGAAATATAAAATTTCAACTACAGATTCCAAATGTTGAAACTCTTCATTAATACTATTATTGTTATTCTATTATCATTCATTCTTATTCATGTTTTAATAAAATTTATTCTTTCATTGATTTTAAATAGTTAGATCTCTAGAGCACATTAGAAAACCACTTTGATTATTTTGATATAACTTCCTCATGGATCATATCTCCCCATAAACCAAAAATACTTAGACAATTGTTAATAACAATTAGACTCATAGATAGAGGGTACATTTCAATTCCCTAAGATGAGGAATGATGTTGGGCATGGTGAACCAACCCTTCACTATCATACATTCCTTTCCCCATTGTTTATTTGAGTAAAGGAATTTTATCGCTTAATCAACCAATTATTCTTCCTGATCATTTTCTATGGAATGTTTTTTTATTTCCTCCCATGAAACTATCCTTTGAGTTATTCCATATAAAATTAATAATTTTTTTTATTCAGACATCACCTTTCATGGTTTGGGCATTTCTATTTATTCAAATACCAAATAAGAAACTCTTCTTCTGTGGGAACTCCTACCAATAAAGACCTACTCAACTGTCATTGATTAGATATTTCTTCTAAAGATATTCTAATATATCTATTTATCAATAACTAATTTCTCAGGTTTGATAACCCATGATTTTATTCAGGATGTATCTTTCACATGAGTGACATTTGGAGTCCCTTTAGTTTTCCATCTCTAATTTTGATTTTTCCAAGAAAATTTTTATTCAATATTGGATTTGGAAATCCTAATAAAACTACAATTTTACCTTTTCATGGGAACACCCATATAAATCTTATTATCATTAATTGTAGTATATTTTCCATTACCACTTTTGGAGAACCTCATATCTATCCTCTTTTAAAAGTAATATAACCACCTAATATTTATTATTCTTAGTTAATCAATCATTGAATACCCATTAATATTTCTCACATCTAGAGATAAATATTTATTTTTCTTAAATATTTTTTTTCTTACTTTATATGAGGGGTTACATGAGTAAAATGATCTTGGTTCTTGATGTATCATTCATTGAGCACAATTAATTTCCCCATAAGAAGTAAATTTATTTTTTGGATTAAAAAATATTCATTTAGTAAAAAAAATATTCTTATTAGTCATTTAAATAGACGAATTCATTATGAAACATTTAGTTATTATCTATATTAATTTTCATGCCAAATTAATTTGGTAATAACATATAAGTAATCTCCTATTTAAACCTTACCTCTTATAGTTACGCCTCTATGGAGAAAGAATTTCAGTTTATATCCATCCAATTTTAAGCCCTTGGACTGCTCAGAATACACTCATGGTATGTACCATGATTCTATTGTACTATAACATATTGGTAACCATCCATCAAGAGTCATATATTTTATATTTTTAATGGTCATTCTCCTAATAACCCATGATTTCCACAGTCATGGACTGTAGTTGTTGATTCTCCCATGGTTGGGGTCATATTTCTCTCATTTAGGGGGTTCAAAATATGTATGATCCTTGAACATCTAATAAATATCCTTTTATTAGGGATTAAATTCCTCCATAATTGAGTTTATTTGGATATTAACCTCTCTTCTATTTAATCTTTGAGAGGGACAACATTATCTTTTAGCTCATTCTTTATATCTATTTTTCTCTACTTCATGTGAATGTTCATCAAGTAAGTCACCCTGAGTCATCATATGTCATATTTGTTTTCAATATGTAATTTTTTTATACTTGGATTATTCTAAAAAACATTACCATATGTGCACTAAATTCCTAATTTTTGGCCCTCAGATCATTAACATCCTTTTAAAGACTTTTTTCATTGGAACAAGTTTTATAATATTTTAAATTGGAAGAAATATCCTACAATTAATTGTCCCATGCATAATTTTTCTCCCGAAAATATATTTCCACATAAATTAGCCAATTATTTATGAATTTTAGTTTTTTAAACAAATTTTCATTACTTTCACATTGGTACATCAAAATTCATTCATATTTCTCAACTGGAAGTTTTGTTCAATCAGTAAAAGATTGAACTCCCATTATATGTGGAAAACATTCACCATTGAATAATGTGATATATCATCATCCCAAGTAGTTACAAAATCACAGTTTATATCAATCTACTTAGATAATCCTAGAACATTATTTCATGAGTAATTATATACAAAATTGAATTCATCTGCACCTTATGTTAGTGAGATACGAGGATCCTTTAGATCAATCACACACTTCTCAAAGACTATTCTATTATATAAAATTTCATTAGGATTCTACTTACATATATTATTTATATTTCCCATATTGTATGGGTATAATTGGTTGAAACTCCCAAAACTGATTAGAAATATTTCGAGGAAAAGTAATCCAATAAGATAATCATTACCTTTGATTTTAATTGTTTTACTCACAATGGATATTGATGGGATATTATCTAATACGGTGGGTTGGTGAATCATGCTATGCAAATTGTTTTTGTTTCTTAATGTTTCCCATGAATCTCTCATTGTCCTAACAGATCTAGACCATACTTGTTAGTCATTCCATTCATGTTTTCACCTTTTAACTGATGGCTTGATTAACAGCTGCACTGATGAAAACCTATCATGGGTTTTAAAAAAAAGTTATTTTAATTCCCTTAAGGGAGTAGTTGTGGTAGTAGTAACCAAATTGCACTCCATGTAGTACTGCTTAAATATATTTTTCAGGTCTAAAAGTAAATTTTAGAACGAATTCATATGTATTATTAAGAAAAGAAACAAAAATATTTAAAATTAAATGTTATGGATTAATGATTGGGGATTTGAAATTATTCATTTTTTAATTATATCACAATATTTACTTTAAAAATATATTCTATTTTCAATTGAATAAATGGGAGGATTCACAATTTATTTTCATTTTGCATCCTTGATAATGTTTGATGATGATTAAAACAATCCTCAAAACATACTTTCTTGGATTACTCTCCTTGCATTGTGTGAAAGACATTGGGTTTTTTAATTAAATAAACTAGGAAATATTGAATCAGGTTTTTATGTTCCCATGAAACATAGAAAGACCATTATTTCTTACTTACATATCACAGTAATCACGAAATACTATTCACTTAATTATAATCGAATCAATTGATTGGAATCAAAATTTTTTGAATCAAGATTATTTTAAGGGAGTAAAGATTTATTAATCAAGGAAATAGTTAAAATTAATAATCAAACATGAAAAACTCACATTCATTTTGATTTATAAAATTAATAATTCAAAACCATTTAATTAAGAAAAATGGATATTGTGTTTCAAATAGATCCTTCACTAAAAAATTATAATTGGGTCTCCACCCCTTCACTAAACAGATCATGGTTTCTAACTCTCCATTAAAGAAGAACTAGTGGAAGTATAAAGGGTTGAATACTTGATGACATAAAAATAAGGAAGGTTAAATAATAAAGTATGATTATCTAGAGAAAAATAAGGGATCCCCATTTTAAGTCTTCTAATCCTCTTTATTAGTACAACAAATATTTATTTATAAAGTTTTGAGTCTCTTATGTCTCCATAAATAAAATATTTAATATCTATATTTTATCATGGGATTAACACTGATTATATATTTTTAATTTCAATAAATTTGAATATACTAAAATTTTGTGATTTCCACATTTGTAGCAAAGACCACTTCTATAGTGTGGTCAGAAACATTACTATATAGATTTTAATGGTTGCATGGAAAATTTATGGAATTGTAAGACAACTCATTTTCTCCATGATCACATCCACCATACACATTTTCAACACAATATTGGCCACTCCCAATTTGAAACCCTCAACACCACATGATAGACTACATGAGGAAAACTCTGAAATAATTTTATTCAATCAAAATTAGGTTCTTCCATTTTTGGGGTGGCCACAACATAGTACACAAAAACATCGTCTTCCTATTTAAATGATATTTACCATAAATAATCAATACTTCCCATCTTAGTACTTCATTGGTGAAACTCAAACACCGTCATTAATATTCTATCCTTATGAGTATTCTTCATTAAGGGTTTATTGTATCTCATTTTACGATAAGAAAAAAGTATCAATATAATATTTAATACACTTCCACTATTTCACAATTTAATGAACATGTGAAACACAGGGACATGACCTTCTGGCATTACGTTCAGATAAGAAAATCACAATTGAAAAAACATAGGGTTCCTTCTCAATCAATGGGTCCTTCATAGTGGCTAGAAGAAGCACCACGATAATATGTATGATATAATTATATTAAATGTGTGAATCAATGAGTTCATTCAAGGTTAAAAATGGGATCTATTATAGTATGGATCCTCATGATGGTTAGGTGCAAGTAGATTCAGGAAATAGATGATTATGTCCAAGGTGCAGGGGAGATGAAATAAGACCAGGAAACATCATTTTCTTGGAAAATAATAAATTTTAAAACATAATTCCACATCAGAGTTGCATCCATTCAAGAACACCATAATAATAAATTTCATTCATTAAATTATTAACACGACCTGCAACAGGGATGGGATCCTACTAAACATCACTAACATAAATGGGTCACACCGACAGACATGGCTAGTGTGTACCTTGTGATAACTAGTATAAAAGACCCTCCTTGTGTTTCATGACCTCCTCTCGGCCACTGGTTCAACCCTCCCCATCGGATGACTTTTTCAGTTTCCCATTTATGGTTAGCTGTGTGACTTGATGGACTAATGGGTGAGGGCCAACCTGGTTTTCCTATTAATTATCTAAAATTATATTAATAACTAGTAATTACTCCATGAAATATTCTTCATAAAATAAAATATTCAAATTACCAATTTAAACTCATTTTATTTGAACTATTGTAAATTCTCATATTTTCAATAAACAAATAATTGAATTATAATTTTTGTAAAAACTCCATTTACGATTACTTCAAAATGTTTACAATTTTTCATGATAAATCGAGTGCATCAAATACCCTAACATATAAGCTATGATTTTACACAAGCCTAAAATATCTACATTGCATAAATAAGGATACCGGTGCTATAAATATTTTAATTTCAGTGATGTAAAATTAATCAATTTTCAATGTTTAGCCAAATTTTCATGTTCCACATAAAACAACAATTTAAATTCTCTTTTTTCAATGAAACAATAAATACATGTATTTTATATGATCAAGCTTATACATTCCATAATTCAATATTCTCAATTTACTATTATTAAATATAAAAATTCATGATCTACCACACTTTAGAGTCATTTAAATCATTGCTCATTATAGAAATTAAAGTACAATTATTCTATTATTATGAGTACATTCTCTTTTTCCATAGGCTTGGAAAGTAACTACTTTACCAAATTTTTAAAGGAAAAAAATAAAATCACGAGGGATTTGAAATTTAGGCTCTATTAAATCAAAGGATTAAGGTTGGTAGGAATAGATAAAAAAACATTATAGATCAAAATTTTAGTATTTTCTATAATGTCAAAAATCATGATTTTAAATGTATTTGTGTCATGAAAATATCCACTTCAAAATGAAAACTCACACTCCAAAAGCTCAATGTAATGTTCATGACTAATGAAAGCATAATTAATGAATTGATCTTTCATGAATTTTCATTTTTTCTAATTACTTTTTAAGATACATTTTTACTTTTTTTTAAATAATGATTGGAACAAAATATCTCACCCTAAAAGATAAAGTTACTATGGGAGATATTAAATTAGAATACATTTATAGAAAATATCATATTCCTGATGTTTTTATAAAATCTATTAAAAATGAGATATTTTTGATATTTAGACTACAACATCATGTTTAAGATCCACTAAAGACGTCCTAAAATATATAAATCCCCCACCTTGTTTTGGATAATGTTGAAAATGGGGGATAATAGGTTTAAAAACATCATAAAGTGGGTAGATAAAGTATTTATCTTTAAAATATTATTAGGAAGTTATGGTTATAATAAATTTGGGAGAGAATAAAAATGGAGATAGTGAAAAAATAAGAGTTGAAAATTCATTAAAAAAAGTAGAAAAATAAATATATTTGGGATTTTATCATTATGTGACCATAATTTTCCTTATCAATGATGGATGAAATTCCTTAAAAACATTACTTTATCAAGTAGTGTGGTGTCAGGACCTCTTCTTTGACAAAGGCTATGTTTTCTTAAAAGTATAGAGAAATAGTGTAGTTATAAAAATGTTTTGTAAAAAATTGATTGGTGAAAAATGACAAGTTGTAGATGTTATTAATCAATGTTTTCAATAAATCTGAATGGAGAGATTTAATATCCTTTGTGATGTTTTTCTAAAAACAATTATTTACTGAATGGTAACTTTAGTAAATAATAATTATATTAAAAAGTGATAAATAAGGGGTTGGAAGTTTGTTATGAAACATTGTTATGAATTATTGGTGAGAAATTATTTTTATGAATTTACTCGAGGAAGAAGGAATTTTTTTTAAAGTTCTTTAAGAAAAGTTCTAAAAAACTCAAAAAATACTATGTTGTTCATAAAAAAATTTCAAAACATAAAGGAGATCCGGATATAATATGAATTTTATTAAATAAAATAAAAATTTATACTAAAGTTGTTGATCCGAACACACATTAATAGTTGTAAAAAATAAAAATCATTAAATGAACGTTTTTGAGTAAATCACTTTAAGAATGTACGAGGTTTTAAGTTATTGATTTTGTAAAAAGTGAAAAAACAATATGCTTTCATAAGTATAATGTTACTTTGAAAAAGGTTATACATCTACATCACACAAAAATGATGAATAATATCATAAAAACCCAATCTAATGGAAGGCATAATGTTTTTTGATTCTAATGTTGTGTTGTTGTAGTAAAATGAGTAAAAAAGAATGTGGTAAAATATGTTCAATGGTGGAGGGGAACATGTATAAACATGGGTTATTCACCAGATGTAGAATTTCCATTGTGGAAAAAAGTTTTAGAAGTAAAAAATGTGTATTTAACCATCATCTTTAGGTTTAGAAAAAAAATTAAGATGAGTTTTGGATAAAATGACTGTATGTAATTGAAGGAGATAGACTTTTTATAAGCTGAGTGATGCTTGTATCGTTGATTTTATGATTTATTCTACTAAAATAAAGTAACAATTTAAAATAATGACATGAAAAAACACCCAAAAGATAAACATCCATCAAATATAGGATTTTTGTGAAGTTCATTTTTTGAAAAGAAGTTTATAAAGGATGATCCAACCATGTAGATTTAGAAGTAGAATTAATTTTAAATTCATATGACTAACACTTTATCTATGTGTAGGAAATTATTTTTTTTATGTTTTACAATATGATAAATAATTAACCATCAGAAAAATGATAATTTCATGAATATTATTGGTTTTATCATATGATATTTTCAAATAAGTTTGTTTATCATGAAGACTGAGTAGAGAAAAACAACCTAACAACCATTTGTCTAAAAAGGAGTTTTTTCATATATAGTCATCATACAAACACTACATCAAATGATATTTTATAATGAATTAATTAGACAGAAATTTCAGTTAGACAAAAAAATGTGGAGAAGTGGTTTTCATTAAATAGATGAAATGTTGTTAAAATATTTAAATAAAAAAATTTAAGATTAGATATTTTAGATAATTTATACCAAACATTGTATATCTTATAAGAATGGTTATGTATTTGAAAACTTCATTATTTTTTTATCATGTTATGTTTAATGAATTTTATTGAAGTTCCTTAAAACTGAGTTAAAGGAAAATCATATTAGGTTGAAAATGAAATAGAATTAAAACAATATTCATAAATATTTAAAATTATTTTGAATCATAAAAATAATTACAAATGATTGGGAGATCCAAAATTTGAGATTCAGTAATAGGGAAAGTAAAATGTGTTCATCATATTTTCTACATATAGAGAAACTATATAAAGGGGTGTAAAATACAACTTACATTTAACACCTCACTTGAAAAAAGCTATAACACTGAAGGATTTTTTTCAAAAGTGATTTTCCAAAAAATGATTTTCTTCATGTGGAATTAGAGTTTTATATAGAGTTATCAATTAGAGAATTAGATTTAGTTTTAGTTCAATGTTTTGATATGTACATAATTAGAAAATGATTCGATATAGAATTTTGAAGAATAATTTTCTTGTAAATAGATATAATGCATAATTTGTGTTAGGTGTAGGTTATGTGAGGAACAATGAATAGACTCTATAAGATGTATATAAGGGTTCACCAAATATAATTTTGTACATAAAAAACTGGAAGAACATTTTGGATGAACCATTGGGAGTTGAAGTTAAAATTCTTCTTTTTTTATTTATGTTGTGTATGAAAAAAATTATTAAATGATGGGTGCCCATATAATAAATCTTATGTATAGATATAAAGAGTTTAAATGTATTTGGATCAAAGTTTTATTCACATATTCATATTAGTTAATTTCCATGGACCTATTGGAGTAGCTGTAGAAATGATCTAGGTTCTCACCATAAAGGAAAGCCTTAGAAATAGGGTGTCATTTTTTTTAAATTCATAAAAATTTATTCTTGTGGTTTTTTAAAAAAATGAAAAGGAATGTAACTCTATAAAGTTATAGGGGATTTGTTTCATAGATTTTTAGATTTTAAAAAGGAAATAAATGTTTTGACCTCCCCTTCTCAATGGTTCAATGACCCAAATAAACATCAAAATCAATTATATATATTATATATATTTTATCACAACTATTTGTTTTTATTATACAAGTGTGTAACTGTAGCCATTTCAATAGCCTTCGTAGTTAATAGAAAAATGATTAATCCTTATAATTTTATCCAATATCATTATTCTCTAATCACACCATTTCTCAACTTCTTCATCAAGAAATCATATATTGAAATCTATATCCTCTATAAAACTCATTATTCTACATATAATATAAAATAATATCTTCACACTTCATGATCCAATATATCAAGTCTAGTAGGGAGGTGATAAAAAATGATATAATTCACTTCATGGTGGAGATAGTACTCACAAGATAAGTTTTTTATTTTTCAATGGATGGAAGTGAAGTAAATAATGGTTATTTAATCAAATCAATATATTTAAATTATTATAATTACACTTATCTCTTTATATTGGTTTTGTTGTATAATATTTTTAGTAAGTTAAATTAATTAAAAATTTAAATAATCTAGTGATTATATAGTTAACTCTTCCTTGGTATCCTCCTTTTAATCACTCATTATGACTTATTTTATTAGTATTATGGTGATAACAAGACCACTAGGTAATGGATAAGGTTGTTGGGGTGATTTTGGAATATGTCGGTTTATATAATGTTCTCAATGTGTAATGATATGTGAGTATAGGAGGGTCCCTTTTATAAGTGAGAGGGGAGACCCTTTTGTAAATAAATTTAACAATAAAATAACATAAAGACATTTTTAATGGATTTTGGAAAAACATAATACCAATTTAAATTATATATTTAGTTACTTCAAAATATACTCATCCAGTCAAATTAATGGTATGGTTTTTTGAATTTGTTTCCCTTATTTCATCATATTGAACTCTTTAAACGAATTTTAACCATTTTCATTGAAGAAAACATTTACCAAAGTAAATCATTTTTATGGCCAAAAATAAAAATTAACTCATTAATAAATATGAATATGACTATTCCAAATATGAATATTATTTTACAATATTAAATCTCTATATTTTGTAAAAATATTTTTTATATAAATAAAAAACACAATGAATAATTTTTTTAGAAAAAATGTCTTTATATGAAAAAGAATGATGTTACACAAAAATAATGTATCTAATATATTATAATGAAATTTATTGTTTTATAATTAAAAAAGGATTTTTATGTTACTTGTAATGCAATCAGGAACTAAATGTTACATTTTAATAAATTAATTAAAGAAATGGATGATATTTTCCTTTTATTAGAATACAAATTAATTTAGTTTTTAAAATACCAAAAAAAAATTTATGTTAATCAAAAACTTCTTAAAGGATTATATTATTCATATATTATATAATGTTTCTAAAAAGGGATTTTACAATCATTCAAGACATTCTTATATCCAGATGATTTCATAAACGTGAAAATATTTTTTTAAACCTTATTTTTAAACATTCAAGCAATAAAATTCAAAATTTTTAAAAAAAGGTATCCTAAACACATATTAGTATGATGAATTGGAAAATTAAATTAATTTTACCAAAATTAAATTTCAATAGTTTATAATGTTATCCCATAAATGAAAATATCAAATATAAATAAAATATGATTTTATAGAAAATGGATAATTAAAATTTAAGCATTCATAATCTTATTTCATATTAATTACAAATTAAGTATGTTTTAATATATAAATAAATACATTTAAATAATATATATAAACATGATAATATTTTAAATGTGATTTGGAAGGCCCGTATGGTGTCATTATTTCCCTATTTCTCTAGTCAAAATACAAAATGTATACAAAATCCAACTATGATAATCAATTAATTCAAATATAATATTAGGAAAGTTTGAGGTCAAACCCATAAAGATAGAAAATAAGTATATTTCAAATTTCAAATTTTTGGATTTATTTTAATTGAAAAAATATGGGATGAAAAGATCGGTTTTGATTGAATTTATGAAAAAAGATAGATGAAAAAATTAGTTATTGGTTATAAATTATATTTAAAAGGTGTGATGGTGTTTTGTAGTTTTAGGGTAGAGGTGAAATTGGATTTAAAAAAACAATTGATTGATATATTTTGGGTGTCAGAGTCATGAAAAGGGAGATCCAATGGTCATGGTATCCCCTCATTGACCTGACAATACGATATTTCCCTTTATTCTAAAAAGTTATTATTCTTATGAATTACGTTTATCACGATAACACTTTCAAACCTGGTTACCCTAAATATATTAATGGTATACCTTGATTTAAGGTAATAAGTTGAAAAAATAATAATTTTTCCGTAAAATTCAAATAAAAATGGTCATGATAAAATTCTAAGAACGATATTGGATTTTGATTCAATAAATTATGGTAATCCAAAATACATGAATAATAAAAAATGAATAAATCCAATTACACCTTCCCACATCAGTTATAAAACCCTAGAATAAGGAGGCTTTACCCTCTCACCCTATTAATGAGTCAATAATAGTTAAATAATATATAAAAACCAAAAATAATGAAATTGGAGATGAAACTAGGGGACTAATTAAAATGAATATTCACCCTCTAGGAATTGGTTTCTAGGATCTCAATAATAACAGTAGGAAATAATTAAATTTATAGACTTTATATGGGCTCATGTAGCATTGTATTCAATGAAGAACTGGTCAAAAAAATCATAGTTGGGTCCCATGACATAGAAAAAATAATCTTCACAATACGTCACATCTATGTAATTTTGGTACTTTAGGAACATTACACACCTTGAAGTGACTATAAAATGTGTATATCTTGAACAATATATATCAAATTCCCGGCCTATAGGTTTTATTTGTAATCATAACAAGTTTTAAAGCATGACACATATGTTTCAATTTGGTATACATGTCAATTTAATTTAGGGGTGTTTTTCTCCACATTATAACCCATAGTTCATTGATGACTTGCAATTATATATGGTGTGTAATGATTAGATGATATGTAAATTTGGTTTTATAATTCGATAGCCTTGTCATTCCTAAGTCTTCATATTCATTCCCTATAATTTTTCATTTTTCATCAAAATTTGGAGAACAACTTCTTTTAATGGAATTATTTTCTATTTTATCTTCTTTTACTCATATTTCAAAAAAATTCACATCCTAAAAAATATGAGAAAAACATCAGTGACATGAGAATTCATTAATAATTAAATCATTAAAATAACTACAATTTATTATAAAAAATGTATTTAATAAATGTACTTATCATGATCATTTTTTTTATTAAATACAAAGAACATAAAAAATAGTTCTTTGATTTTTTAAACATTTAATCAAATTAATTATTTATCCTCTAAAATAATAATTTTTAATTTATTAATATATTTTCTTACAATAGGTTTTATTGTTATTATAATGTTATTAATTATTCACATCTAATATGTTGTAGTTCATTTTTTTAATTTTTACATGTGAAACAAGGGATTCGGAAATATTTACTTTCTGAGAGTCTTATATACCAAAATATAGGTTTGTTAAAGGTCTCCTATGATGGAATAATTTTTCTAGGAGTCATTTTATGGTCCCTATTTCCATGAATCAAGCTGTGTTTAATTACACACTCATTGATAGGTGTTAAAAAATAGTTATTTTCTTTTTAGTGAAGTACAGTATAAGACTGAAGTTGTCCCTCTTGATGAGCCATGATTTTGATCACTAACAATTATGATCAGATTATTGACTTTTTATATATTTCAGATTATGAATGTGATGTAAAATGGGGGTTTGGAAAATTATATAATATATAAAAAATAAGACATAATATATATTTAAACAAAATGATGTTATAAAAAACTATATTCTCCCAATTGAATTATCTTGAGTGAAACATCATTTCCTGAAAGCTAGTTTCATACGAAATCAATGATCATAATCCATAATTTGTGTGGAATTATTCTTATACACTAGTGTTGAATATAATGTGTTCCTAGTAGTCCCAAAGTGTATTTCAAATCCCCTACTCCTTAGATAGGTATCTTAATGGATCCACAATTATGCTTATCCTTTTACCTAAATAAATGGAATTCAATCACACCCATTCATCAGTTAACCATAAAGGCTATATTTTATTTCCTAATGATCATTTTAAATATGAATAATAGTGTAGAAGAAGAATTTAATCATAAGACAAACATAGTGAAGAAATACTATCACCCTTCCCCACTACTTGTTATCCTTAGAGTAACCCATGATAGATAAAAAACATTTTAATTAAAATTAGTATTTACTTAGGATCATTATTAGATTCCTCTCATATGATATTTTCCAAGTCAATTCCTCAAAATCAAGAAGATTATATATCACATTAAGAAATAATAATTAAATAATATAGAAAAAAAACTGAAATAGAGATAAATAATATAAAAAATATAGAATGAAATAGATTAGAAATAAATAGTAGAAATCCTAAACTATAATCTCAACCTAGCTGAATGTATTGGGTTCCTTGAAAACTATTATTTTCCAATAACCAAAATCATCTACCCAGTATCTCATATATCCCTAAAATAGAATTAAATGTTCTGAAATAATAGAAATGAATTTTAGTAGGCAAAGATATGCTTCAATAGTTGAATGAGGATGGATTTATTGCATGAATTTCTTGATTAATGAGAAGTTTCCATGTGGGAAACATGTTTATATATTTTTATTTATATTGTAATACCTTTAAATATTATAGTGACAATTGATTTCTTCTTCTTTTTCATTAATTATCCCATGAATTTAATACATATGGTTAATTAAGATATGGAATTATCTTAAATGGATGAAGGTATATATATGGATTGCATGTTGAAATAACATTCATCATGATCTAAGACTCATTTTTCATCGCTAATTATGAAATGAAATATGGAATTTTCTATAATGTGATTTTTATTAGTTTATATATGTGGAAACACTTTATCCCACTCAATGAAATAGTAGTTTTTATGATGTGATCTTCTGTAATTTAATACTTATGTGTTTGTCTCTAAAAACTATCATGACGTTGATTAATTTTTTATAGCATGGGGAACTGGTTCTCCAAAATTATAAAATTTTTGAACTTCATGTATTTTATGATGAACCATATTAGTTGTAGGATTCTTATTCATGCAATATAAATGAATTATACTAATTAATATTGGCTAAATTTTTACAAAGTAGATAACCCTTATGTAATATTATATGGAAATTTGCTACCGTTATGTATTGTAATTTCACTATTTTGGAAAATTACTTGATTCTTATATATCATGTGGGCCACATGATTTACTTTTACATACTGTCCATCATTGAATTTACATATCCCTTCATCCCAGTTTAAAATATCTCTGATGGAAAAGAATAAATTTTTGAATCATATACCCATTATATTACTTTAGCATACTTGGTAGAAGACCATTACGTATCACTAGTTTACTCTAACACATCATCTGACATAACTAAATTTTTTATACATAGATACAAAATTACATTTACATACACATCATTTTTTCAAAATTATTATTTATTTGATTATAATGACCCTTATGTAATATCTATTATCCCATATATAAGGGAAAATTCCATTAACTAAAATACTAATAAAAACATATTTAATGCATGGATTTTATATTAACTCTAAAAATTGAATAAAATATATTAAAAATAAACATTTTTTCCATTTTTAAAATAAATTCCAAAATATAACCATAAACTAAAAATAATTCAATTTCACCTAAGATTATAAAACAGTGAGGATTAAACCATTTGATTTTAAAGCACATAAAATAAATATACAATCTCTGTCAATAAAGTATTTCCATCAATATCAATACACAATTAAATTAGGAACTGCAATAATATATTATGATATGAAATGTCAATACTGGTGTTTTAGAATACGAATTAATATCAAATATTATGTACAATAGTGGTTCACATTAATGTGAGTGAAGACATAACAAAATATTCTAGTAAGCATGATTCGATCTTTGGTCATTCCTACTTAGGAGTTGGATGATATATTAGTAGACATCAAAATTGTACTACCTTATACTTATTGTGGAAAAAAATGGTATCCTATTAGTTATCAATAAGATGATGGAATTATATTATTTCCATATAATCTAAGACAACATAAAATTTTAATAACTGTGAAATATGCATGTGTATATAATAAATAAATGGCATAACATTCCTTCAATAATCATTCCTAAATGAGATTCCAAATTCACCTTTAAATTCTTGTAGGGATTCCAATAGGCTATATGATTATGAGTGAATCATACAATTATATACAATCCATAAATGGCTTGGAAAATAGAGAGGGTTATTTATATTTTATATGATAAAATCCATGCATGTGTATTTGATATTAAGGGATCATGGGATGCTATTTTATTACTGGTTAAATTTTTATATAATAATAAATAAAAATAATTTATAATAATTGGTTGTTTTGAATCGTTATATGGATATCCTTTCTAGTGTGTAATTTATTGCACTGTGTATGGGGAAACATTGCTAGGGGTGAAAACATAGTGATGAGGATGATAATGAATATTTATCATAATCAAAATTTATTAGTTGTTTTTAAAAGAATCTATAGATCATAGAGAATAATCATAATAGGACACTAAAATATTTTTTGGTTATCACGAATTTTTTAAAGTATCACGTCTATTGGGATACAAACAATTGGGATGACATGAGAACTTGATTCCAAGGCATGCAATAAATTTTAAAAGCATTGAAATGGTTTCATAATTATTAGAATTACCTCATCAGAGGGAATCAATTCATAATGTCTTTCTCATATCCTAGTTTTTAAAATAGCCCCCTTATCCCTATTAAATTATGCATTTGAAATAACTAAAATTATTTCCTGATGATTCAACGGTATAAACACATGTTTAATATTCAATTCATTGAATAAAAATATTTATGGAAATTCAATTCCTATATTTCTCGTTTTGGGGAATCATAAGAGTAACTATCATGAGACATGTGAGTGGGAATAAAAATTTATGGACCAATAACCTCACTTATTCACAAAAAAATAATTATAATCTATACCCCTTTGGGTAGAAACTGAAATAATTGGGAGAATTATGACACCCATTATTTAATTTTTTGAAAACTATTTCATTATTAGTTATTTATAATTTTTTCAATTTTTATTAAAAAATTTAATATTAAAAGAATTTTTCTAGAATACAATATTAGGGTGAATTCATTCCCATATTTTCATGTGGATCATATTGCTACACCCCTTTAATTCTATAAAGTTACATAGTCTTTTGTGCATGGTCTTCTTGGAAATGAATATATCTCATGCATTTCATGAAAAATTGAATTGTTTCTTTCCATAAAATATTAATTAAAACGAAAGAGACCATAATTTTCCATATTCATTCTACAAATCCCAAAAAAAATATTCCATAATCTAACTCCTTCATATCCCAATCCTATGTGATTTATTTTTAGCATTTAATCATCAAAACCCTTCAATTTTATAAAGTTAGTATCTCCAATATGATTTCAAAATTATTATCTAAACATTAATTTCAATAATTTTCCTTCTAATATCCTTAATAACCTGTATATTTTGTTTTCATTAAAATAAATTGGGAGTTTTATATCTTCCTATTGTCTCTAAATCATTTTCTCTATCTCTTCTATTGGTAAGAAACACATCTTTCCAATTTCATTGTCATTTGTAGGAAAGTGGTTCAATGGTAATCCCTTTATTACTTGAAGTAAGTGTATTAATAATTATTTCAAATTATATTATGAATTATAAAAATATTTTATGAACTAAAATAACATATATTATATATTTTTTATTCTCCCATTTTTTGAAAGTTACATTGTAAAGGGACTTCTTATTTTGTGTCAAATCTATTTTTGATAATTGATTTCCACTATATATTTTTAGAATGGTTTGTTTTGGATATCAATCATTTAAAGAAGGTATAATTATTGTTTAGTTTAATATGATTTATAAATAATTATTTTATTTTATTTTTTTAAATATTTCTCATGTATTATATGGTTCTTTTTAGGTTTTGACTACTTACGACATGTTTCACTCCTTTTAGCTAATTGTTTTCTTTAGTTTTATGTCTCATATATATGGGTTCGTTATTATAATTGGTTAAATATAGTGTTAAAATTATTATTTTATGTATTAAACTAAGATAATTATAATTTTATTTAATATGTATATTATTATTGGAGACCTTCGATACTAGGATAGAGTTTTACGATAAATAGACTACCAAGTCAAAGTATACACAACCTATCCTTTCGAAAATTTTAGAATATACATATTCTATTATGTAAATTTTTAGGCTTCTGATCTATCTATATCCATTTGGTATTTTAACTAGTTTATATTACACATATACTAGTAATGTAACTATTAGTTTAATGAGATTCACTAGCCGATTCCATAAGGATAAATGCATTGAGTTTTGTTGTGAGGAACCTATATTAACATACCTGAGTCACATAGGTATATTGTTATTATTCTATAATAGTAACATTACTAATATATTTTTCTATTAATATATATTTACATATATGTTTTTGAATCACATGTCATTTTTATAAAATAAAAAAGGTGTTATGTTATTTATAGTTTAAACTTGAATTAATTAGTCTATTTAATCATTTGTTAACATATATCATATTGTGTTATCCTATTTAGGATGTTTTTCACACACCTTATATACAAACTACATTTTTATGTTTTTTTAAATGTCGGTAAATAGAAAAAACACAATAATATTATAGATACATGATATTTTTTTTCTCATTAGAGGATGTCACAGGTAATGGATTTCCACATGTCTTAAGAAGTAGGTTAACAAGGAATCATTATTATCTATTCAATCATGATATTTTAAATTAATCCTTATGTACATTAAAATATCTATTTCCCTTCCTTTTATTCCTAAATTTTCTGTTATACATTCATTTGACATATTTATCAATAGTAGGTTGACCATTTTTATTGATTATGATTCATAATAATTTATTTATTTATATTTATTGATGTTGTGTTGATAATTTTTCTATATAAAATGTTTGGACGTAACATTATCTCAAATTATATTATTTTGAGTAGAAATATTCTCCATGGTATGAAATGGTCATGACAAGTTCTTGGATTAGACCAATTATTTCATTATAGTTTATCCATAAAGTTCATTCCAAATTTGAGTAAGGTTATTATAATAACACTATTTACTAACCAATGGAAATTAAGAGTTTTATTTATTTTTGTTTGAATACACCACCCTGAGTATCAATATAGGATATCCAATGTTGGTTAGTTATATGATAGATCCTAGGAAATCCAAATTTACAAATATCCCTTCTAAAAAAAACTTCTTATGTAAGTGAACATAATTTATTAGTGATTTAATATTAATAAATTATTTAAAGAGAGGGGGAAAAGGGGTGTCGTAATATTAATATCCTCCCTGATTTGAATAAAACATGTTATTTTCCTATAATATAGATATATATCCTTGGAGTAGAATAATATATAAAAATGATCATAAAAATATTATGGGAAGATAAACAAATAAATATCTTCAGGAATGAACCCCTAACTATTTTGATCATACTACTTATAAATTTATTTTTTAAAAATGGACTTACCTATAATAAATTTATTATTAAAGTGAACCAATATTTTTTTGTAAGAAAACCATTCCTCAAATACTCATTCCATTAAAAAAAAATTCATTCCATTTGTTATCATCTTAATAATTTCAATAGAAGTCGTATGATTTAAAATACTACATAATATGTTTATGGAAAATTATATATTATAATGGGTTAATAGTGTTAGATATTATAAGGGTGATTTTTTTTGGACGTAAGAAAAAAGATATTAGAAAAAAATATAGGTAAATTCCCAAATTTAATGAAGTCCAACACTTCAATTACCACACTTATTATAATAATATATTATGAAAAAAATATAATAAATATGAAATCCATGCTCCCAAAGATAATTTTAAACTCCTTGATTTTTAAAAATATTATACAATACTTACGTAGATAGAATATCCATAATATATTTATTATGAAATATATTAATAGTAGTTGGAATTCTATTATATTATTTCCATGATCCTATATTAATCAGCAATATATAAAACATATTACATTCCCCATAATGTACTAATGAGAAAAACATAACTACCCAATGTGCTATAATAACATTGAATTTAGTGAAAATCCATTGTGCAACTAATGATTTAGGATTTTATATATTTTTATATGATGAATATCTACATGAAAACCTTTGGCATTTCTTTTGCCTTCCGTAAGTCAAAAAACTCAATATTTACTCTTATGTGTGATTATTTATAGACTAAAAATAATATTTTTTTATTAATAATTCAAAAAGTAGATTATTCATTACATGTGACAAGAATTCCAATTTTAAATAATGGATTTCACATTAAAAATGTAAAATATGCATAGATAGTGAGAAGTTACTTTTAGATTAATCTCCCAAATTTTCGCCAGGAATATTAAGATTAGACTGTAAAACATCCCAATGAGGGACTCAAATTTTACACCACCAGGAATTATAAAAAAAAAATATTAAGAAATTATACAACTCTAATCCAATTTTTTTTCAATAATAACAGTTTCTTAATTGATGCAAAAATATATACTAAATAATTATCAGGGATTTTTTTGGAAAATTATGGGTCTAAATTTATATTAACTTTCAAGGATACGTTTTTACTCCCAATATGTCAGATAAAAAATTATTGAGTATATCCAATATGGTTTCGTTTCAATACATGTTATATAATGTGATGTTTCACTTATTGAACAAAATATACATGAGTTGGTTATTAGAAATAAATAATTTCAATTAATTCATCACTCTATCAGAGATGGAAAAATCATTCTGTTTCCTGGTTTCATCTCTAATGGTGTTAAAGTAAACTCATTTAATAGAAATAATACATTTTGGAAAAAAAATTGAAAACCTATCACATATATTTTTCCTTTTAAAAATATCATATTATGTATATACTATGAGAATTGAGAAGAAAATTTTTTCAATAGAATATATCTTTTTGATATACTAAGATAAAAATCCAAAAATATCCATAAATATATTTTTATTCCAAAAAACCAAAAAATGTTTGTTATCAGGCCCACTATGAAGGCAGATAGAAAATTGATATTTCTTTTCAATAACACTAATACTAAATGATATATATTTATGATCAATGTTGAAAAATATTGAAAGGATTTGATAAATATTTTATTTCATTACATATTCAAAATTTGAATTGGGAAAAAAATCCTTTATAATATCATTTTCAGAAAATTAAGGTAATATACATTCTCTAATTCCACTATTCTTACAAAATTCATCATTATATTAGAAAAAAACTCTATATTCTATACATTTATAAGAAATTGAAAGATTATATACCCAATGTACCACATTATAGAACTCATATTTATTTTATTATACCACTTATTTATAATAATATCTTGGATGACCTTTCTAAAAGGATGGTTTATTAGTCCCTTTAACTTAAACTTTTACTAGTAATGAGTCTCAAAGGATAATATCTTATGTCCTCATTTCGAATTATGAAATTTATTCAAGAAAATACCAACCATTTATTTATATATTACATTTGATCCATTATCCCTAACATATCTTTTGTTTTTTTATTATCATTTATTTTTTATACATTATATTCATTAAATTATAAAAAATAATTTTAACCTTTAATATTATTCTAGAGTAAAAGGACTATTTTCATATAATATGACATTAATATGATATATAGTTATTATAGAGGTATATTTTCCATGTTAATATCCTATAATCATAATATTATAACATCAAATTTATTTTGGAGTATCCATAATATCTTATTCAGTATAGTAGTGATCTCAAATTGTTTCCCATATTTTTTATAATTGCTCACTATCATGTTATCCCATGTTAAAACTAATTATAAAGTATTCCAATAACATTGTAACATCCCCAAACTATCTCAATTAAATATATATTTTTTCTTATTTAATATAATTATCTCCCTCATGTATGATATATAACTTACTACACATTTCGTTATCTAGTTTTTATGCTATGATGTTTCATAAATGATTCTCTAGAAGAAAACCAATAGTTAATTTCATTTTTTTTCAATGAACCTCAATGTTCTTGTAATAATTCTTATAGTATGAATAATATCATTTATTAAAATTAAAACAAGTGAAAAAAATACCAAATACCTCATAAAATAGTTATAATAGACTGGAAGCCCCGTATTCTTTTCATAATTTCTTTTTTTATTGATTGAGTTTTAATATTCCATGAAAAAAAACATAAATAAAAATAATAAAAAGGTGAATACATATAGATGTTATAAGGATAAAAAAGTACTTTTATTATTATTTAATATTAAATCAATCAATTTTGGACTACTATAAGGGTTAAAATCATTGTGTTATCAAAATTTTCAAATTTTAACATTTTTTTTACATTAAGAGAGAATTTTGTTTCATTCTTCATCATGAAATATAAATATATAATATTTATCCTATCATGTGTATAAATTTATTATAAGAAAAAACAATAATAATAGTAATGACTATATAATATATTTATAGGGTTACTCACTAAATGTGATAGGTAATATTCTTTGGTGTTTAGTAGGAAATTTCTCAATCGGTGTGGTTGGTTTCTTTTTCTATAAAGAAAAAAAGAATGTAGGTCATACAATTTTATAATATAAATATTAAAAAGTGTACTCATTAAAATACTTGTTTCTCCAATATATTTTTGAAATTAATAATATTTAATTTCAAAAAAAATAATAATATAAATGAATAATACCTTCCATTTTAAGACAACATTCTTCTTTTTTAGGGAAAAAATCAATATCTTCAAGAGAGAATATTATTCCACAAAAATGTTCCTCTATATTCTCACCCAAGTTTATTACACACAAACACATACTTATTATCATTTATATATCCAATCCATTATTCTACCCCCTCAACAGGAAACTGACATAAAAAAATAACATGTCATATTTCCAAATATTTCTTATAGTTTTTCTATTACACCTTTTCCATGAAATCTTATTTTTAAATTTAATTTTTAATAGTAAAAATAAATATTATTCTTATAAAAACTTTTCCATCCTTTCCTAGAAATTTAACTTTATCGAAGAAAGAATTATACAAAATAATAAAGTTCATTTATGATCGTTAATTAAAGTGGTTTCTAAAATTAGATTTAGGAACCCATGTCTGAATTCTGTTATGTTTTAATATAAAATGTGTGAAAATATATCTATATAAAATAAATCGATAAAATAGTTTCATTTAATAAAAATTTAGATCACATAAACTTTAGGTACAGTAGAAAAATAATGTAGTGTTGGGTAAATTAGGCATAGGGATATCATTGTGTACTCAGATGAAAAATGATGAATTTACTATTAATCTCTTGTGATGTCATTAGTTAAGGTGCAATAAAAAATTGTTTTTATATCTATTGATGTATAAAAAGTTATTTATCTAGAAAATATAAATCTATTATATTTTTTATAAGTTGAATTCACTAATATTTTATAATAACTACATACAACAACATTTTGTGAGTATTAGCTCAGTTAGAGTAGAAAACTACTATATATTATATATTCCACTTAAGTTATATATAGTTTATACTTATCTTACATTTTAAATATTTTATGAATTTGTGTTGATTCAAATACATTTCCCTAATTTTGTATTCGACACACTTGTATTAGGTTGATTAATGTGGGTTTTGGGCAACTTTGACTATTATTATACATAAAATATATTATTTATATTTTAATAATCATTACAATAGACGTATAAAATATATTCACACATATTTTTGGAATAATGTTCACACAATATGTTTGGTAGTATTTTGGGATATCGTAAATAACTCTTTATTTATCATAAAAAATAAGTACATAACTGAATTTGAACTATGATCAATATAATTTCTCATGATTTGTTTGTATAATCTATTTATACTTTGTAAAAAATCCCTTATTTGAATTTTTAGTCTTCTTCTAGAATTTTCAAAATACATCCAACAACTTATTTATGAACATTGTGGTTTATTTTAATTCAAATTTTGAAAAAACAATTATAGAAATTAAAATATATTCCAAGAAAAAATAAATAAAAATGCATTTACTCACTAAAAAACTAATTCCATTTATTACACAATTAAGGGAGGTTATTAACACAGCATAATAGATACTATTCCAGTTTTTATGAAATTTTTTTCACCCAATTGAACAAAATCTCATTCTAATGAAATCATTATTTTCATGAACAACCTAGTCAATGATATTTCTAAACACTCATATGATCTCTTTAGGATGGTGATCATGATATTTTGTGTTTCATTTTTACTATTATTTCAATAATGATCCATCCATTATGGAATATCACTAAAAAATTGAAAAACCATAGGGTTATGTGCATTCCAAATGATCATTTGAAGAATGTGTTTGTCTATAACATCCTTACATTTTAGTATTTCTCTTATGGTTTTAGTATTATCATTTTTTTATGTGGGGATATCAAATATATTTCTATTTGTGATAACATTTTTTGGAAAGGTAATGGTAATCAATTTTTTATTAACTATTTTTATTTAATCATTTCTCCATGTATTATAGAATATCACTCTAAAATTACAACCCTTCATACCTAAAATGATTAGATATTATATCCCCTGTAAATATGATTTCATCTCAACTAAATTTAAATTTTATTGAAAAAGTACTATTTATATAACTATTTACCATGTTACATTTATAATTAAATTACATGTAAATATCAATCATAATAATAGAATTAAAAAATTTCTGCATAAAAACTATTATAATTCCATTAATAATATCATTATTTTTTGTATGTATATATCCCAATAGTTTCTTGAGGAATATAATTATTTCCCACCAATCACATATTCATAAATTGATAAAAAAACAATTTATTATATTTTTATTCCATTTGATAAAATTATTCCCCTTAATTTTTCTAAAAACATTTATATATTTACTTTATGATGAGTTTTAAAACAATATTTTTTATTATAAATGTGAATCTCTTTAAAATGATATTTTTTAATAAGTTATATTAACACTTATATTTATTTTTTAATTATAATCATTGGATTAAAAGTTATAACAAATCAAGTTCAATTTATCAGATTTATATTTTCATTGATAAGTTTTATATTTAAAATAACACTATACATCATAAATATTTTTATTATTTCTGAATAGTTATTAAGGAATACGAAAATAAATAAGGTAATTTTCACATGTTAATACATTTAAAACATGGTTTTCACTAGTCTATACTTTTTGAATATTGATAACAATCAAAGAATGATTTGGAATTCCTTTATATAGATAATGAACACACACTCCATATAAAATTCCATGAAATTTGAGTTTTTAAAAACTCATTATAACTTATAATATGTCTTCGAATATACTGAAAGAACATTAAAAAAGATTAAAAATATCAATGGTGCTTAAATTTTATTGAAATCCAATAACCATCACATATTAAAGAAATTCCTTACAATTAAATTATGGATTAGTAAGAGAGAAATTATTTAAATCCTTTAATTAAATCATACTTATACTAGCATAAAATAACTCTCAATTATATTTCATCTATAACCTACTCATTATAAGAAATAATTACTTTTTTTTAATAAAATATAAAGTATAAATCTACATTAAATATAATTCTTAATTATTATAAATAAATAATGTTCGAATACATCTTAGATGCATCTCTAGAATTGTAATATAAATTTTATTTTTCATAATTAAATAATATATAAAATTATAATCCTCCTGAATTTTGTTAGAAATTCTATTGAATCATATAAATTATTTCACTATAATCTTCTAAAATTTTATTTTTATTTTGACACAGATTAAGAAATTTACATGAGATTTTGAAATAAAATTATTTTCAAATAAGTTTCTATCATATATATTATTCAAATCAATAACATTCAGATTGAAAACATTTATCACATGGATTTTTTATATCCTTATTCATGATCATGTTCTAAATACATGTGTTGTTTTAGGTTAGTGGAACTGAGTGAATTTGAACCTTCATGAATTTAGAGTTGGGGTTATTTTAAAATTTGAGATTCTACTTAGAATTTTGAGGCCTAATATATATCTTTAAGGAGATTTTATTGAAATTTTGATGTTATAATGAAAAAATTAATTGTCTTTATGGAAATTAAACTGGGTGGTAAGCTATAGTAAAAGAAACTATAGTTATGACTGGGAACTCAATGGGGGTTCTCTGAGAACCTAGTGGTGTTAGGAAGGGGTGGTAATCCTAAGGAGGGACTAGATGGATAGTGGACACCCATTGGAAAGTTGGTATCCCAACAAGTACTGGTTAGTGGCCAATAAAAACCTATTAGGTCACTATTTTTTTAAAATTTTTTTAGTTAAAATTTTATAAAATCTAAATAAACACCCCATCAGAGTGATCATCTTGGCTGAGAATCCCACTCCATAATCCCCTATCCATGTTATTTGTCATTTCAGTCTCCTTATATTTCTTATATCGCCTAATTGATGAGTTATCTACCTCATATAAATCATATAAGTGAGGATATGGAAATTCTTATGGTTTGTCTCATTGTTTTATTCTATTAACATGTGTTCACATATAAATCCCTATATACTGTGTTTATTTTCAAATTTTCTAATTTCAAGTGAACTTGGATAAATCCATTGTATAAATTTTATGGTGAAAATTCATTAAGAATGAGCTAGGTGTTCCATTTTTTGTTAAGACTTATATCATACATTTAATAAGTCATGTTTTTTTGATTCTTAGGGATTTTGGTTCTGATGAATTGAATAAGAACCAAAAGAGTATGAACTGATGTGATAGTTTAGGTAAACATGTAACCAAAATGGGATTTACACTTTTGGTTTGATGGTTTTAGGTTCACTGAATGACTACGTGTCTATGAGCTCTAAAAAAATAATTTAGTGAGATGGACCTAGAATGGTTTTTTTGGTCTTGTGATAGAGTGTAAGAGGCCCAATATGCGATATCATGAGATATATAAATGGGGTATAATGTATAAGGGACTTGTGGAATTTGTACAAAAAGGAATTTACTATTTGGTTCATTCAAAAAACAAATAGAAAACAATATAGGTAGCTTAAATTACCCATTATAGATATATTTTGTGATATCAGTGTAGTTATAATTGTGATAGGTCTTTAGAGTCTTGGTGTATCATTCTGGAGGGGTCTTCTTAGATAAATATAATTTTTATCTTAAACATTGGTTAATTCAAATAAAATGATAATTATATATTTTTGGTACAGTTATGTCGACATTTTAACCACCATTGAATGATGGGGATTGAGTTAGTGGAAAAAAAGAGTACATTTGGATTGGTACATTAAAACTTTCTGGGATACTTGCAGTTTATAAATAGTTAACTGACCAATTATTGTTATTAAAACTAATGTTTTAGATTATTATGAATGTTATGTAATAAGGGCCTTAGTTTTTCAAGGGGTTATATTTATTAGGTTTCATATGGTCTAGGATGATCAATTCAATTAACTGAATCAATATTCGGAAGCACATATAGTACATACTACCAGTAGTGTTCCTCTTATGGATTGGTTACTAAATGGGTGCTAGAGTTTTTCCTTTTTATGCCAAAAGTTTGTTTTTCATTATCCTAGATTTATAGTTTTAGTGTACTTATGACGGTATATTTTTCATTTAATAGTGGTTTAAATTCTCATAGGGGAAAGTTAGTTTTGTCCTCTGTGTGGTCATTATATAGTAACCAAATTCTCTCTTCAGGGGATGGTAAATAGTAATTCCACGTTTATAGTAATCATCCAAAGACTTTATTCAACTCTAGGGGATTATAAATAGTTTATCTCCATAAAAATTAATAATTTAGATACTTAATTCAATTTTATTGGGTTAAAGAGATCCGGGTCCTCTATATGCTCATCATCTTGAGACCAAAATATCTATAATGGATGACATTGACTAAGGTCATGTTTTTATTAGTGGAATAGTTTTGAGACCCCAAAACATCATAATATAAATTAGATTTTACAATAGATTTTTCCTAATTAAATTAGTAGATTATAGTTTAATTGGGTGTTGTGGTGGATTTGTTAGTGTATAATGATCATATGTGGTTTATATCATCATGAATTTTGTCACTTTTTTTTCTTTTTTCGTACATACACCCAAATTATATATTTAACTATACTCTATAGGAATCATTGGTGACTAACTAACAAGATTTAATTCTCACTCCCTACATATGTACTTCATTGGATGTGGAGTCCTTACATATAATATATATGATATTGATCCATATTTTCTTATTAGGGATCAGGATGGTGCATCTTGATGTGGTTTTGAGATGATAATATTGAAAGGACCATTATTGTATATTTGGTTCCCCATTTATGTTTTCAATTATTTTATTTACATATGTGTATTCTTGGAAAAATGTTTGATACATCTTACTTTTTGTAACTTTTTTAATAGCAAGGGTTATTTTTCTCATTGAAAACATGTATTATTTATTTACTATTATGGTTATATATAAAATGTAAATCCATATTTATACTCTAATTATCTATTTATACCTATTTATTAGTTATATATTATTTAATTTGATGGGATTGATGGTATATTATCCCCAACATTGATTATAGACCCTCATTGCTAGGTGGTAGCGTCAGCCACATAGAGAGGTGTTCTTGAGGTACATGATGCCACAACTCAAGCTAAAAAACACGCATTGAAAAGTTATAAATTTAATAACAACTTTTTTCCTTCTTATTGCAATATTTGGAAATGTTAATCAAATCTAAAAATGTTTGAAACCAAGGAAATACATATAACAATTAAATTATGAACACTTGTATAGTGGAAGAACATGTAACTATGGTGGTTTGATTGTGGGGTTTTATTTTTCCCTTTTCAATTATAATTGAGTGGATTAATTAATTTTTATGTTTTGGGTTACTTATTATAATTATACTCTTTTACTAGGGTGGAGATACTAATGCATTCATGTATCATAATTGGCATGTAGGTTTTTAGGCATGTGCATAGTTGATTTTGGTTGGAAAATAGATTTTAGAAAATGAATTATTTTGGGAAAAAATATTTTTTAAAAAGATAAGGTTTTTGAATAATATTTTATAAATTATTTTTGGTAAATTAAAAATTAAACTACAATCTATAAGAACCAACACTGAATGTTTTTCTTATATGAATATTTTAATTTGATGATGCAGTCTTTGCCTGCATGTTATTTGATGAAAACCCTAGTGGGTGACTATATGGATTGAATGCATTTTATATGAATTGGTAATGAAATTTATACCTAATATATATTTTGGTTTTAATAGGATGACTTGGTTATTAAGAGATCCTAAAGTTTTTCTTGTTAGAAAGTGAGATGCCTTATGTTTGTTTGAGATGTAGTATATGGATAATGATTTTTAGATTTTGGTTATTGGTATAATCATTGATATTCCTAAACTAGATGTGTGGGTGTATAAACATGGTGTTGTTGAGGGATGAATATTAGTATGGTATAGGGTTTCATAGTAGGTTATCATGGGAAATTATGATGGTAGAGTGATTGTTTGTAAGTTATTAAATGTAAGGGATAGTTTGTTTTCCCTTGCCATAAATGAAACAGAGTGAATTTTGAGGAATTTATACAGAAAGAATGCATGTTTTTTCTAATATAATTTTTTTATGTATAGATACTGTTTTATTATAAATGACAAACATGTGACTTGTGGTTGGGTTTTGGGACTAGATGTGTATATTGACATAGGAATTTTGGAAATTAATGGATATATAGTGATTCTTAAGGGATGTGGTTGACATGAAGAGTATGAATTATTATATTATTTGGTGTTAAATAATAATATGAATAAGGAATGACTCATGAAAACATGTGTTGATAAATAAAACTGGTTTTTATTGGGGTGTATATGCATTCATGAATTGAATTAATAGATTTCAATGGCGGTTAAGAACCAATGTGGAAGAAGTTCATTAGATTATTTCTTGCCACAGAAGTAAGAGAGTGAATGCTCTTGTGAATTTTAAGGTGATTTAAAATTGAAGAGTGGAACAACATGTTCACTGCATATGAGGCCTCCCTATTATATAGGTAGGTTTTAGACTGTATTTGTCTGTGGTCCAGTGAGAAATTACGGGTTGAAATAACCCAAGAGGTTCTAGTGGGATTAGAATAGATTTCAAGACTTCCTTAAATGATATATTGATAAATGAACTCCCCAATCCCTCATCCACATAGCTAATGGATAGTGTCCATTACTAATTCATCAACATAAAAATATAGGTGGAATTAACCCTATGTATATACTATCACCTGTTATCTTGAAACATCATACACTATCGAATAATGAAACCAACAATAAATCCATATCAAATGTGTATGCATGAAAAAATATATATTATACATTTTTATATAAAAACATTAATTACCGAATATAATAGTACATCCAAAATAGTTAAAAACATAATACTATTACCACGAGGGTTATTCCAAAAATGGAAACTTCTCTAAAAAAACTGCCATATCAACAACCCATATCTTGAATTAAGGACTACGCTCCAACAATATTTGTTGAACTGTATAGACACAATGAGAAAAAAATAACAAGTGCACATACAAGGGTGAATAATAATACTCTTTATGAACATCATAAGTAGTGTGTTGACCTCATAAACAACTATTTCTTATATTCGCCAATATGAAATAAATTTTAGGAAACAAATTTCCCTATAAATCATCGTCAGTCATAATACTATTTATATGCATTTCTCATTAAGATACTCAATGTTCACTGTATCACACTCAGTAAACACCAATGTTATAAAAGTATATATAAAATTATTATTTTTTTAGAATAATGTTAAAGGTAACCCATGGACTAATAACATGTAATTAAATTTTGTATCCCTCTCATCGAAGTGGTGACCATTGTATACCAATAAAAATTATTCTAATGAAATCATATATTTTATAATTCATCCACACAAAAATACTTTCCAATTTTGAGATAGAATAAACATCATAAAATAACACCTCCCAATATCCCTTTATAGTTTTCTCACCCACAAATTCACCGTAGATACACCAAACATAAATATATAGGAAATCGACCTCTTCAACTATTTATTATATGATAAAGTAAATATATGTCCCTATAGATGTAGCTATATATATACATAACTATATGATGGGGGAAATAAAAATCTCTATTGATGTATTTATATATTTAGGTATTGGAGGAAATAGACTTTTATAGTGATGCATTTTTATATCATGTTCCCTTAATCTTGGTGTTTTTGGTGATAAAAGTGATAATATATGGTGCATCATTATCCTCTTTGATCCCTATGTTTTGGAAATGAATGATTTTAAAAAATAAGATAAATTTTCATTTATCACATTCACATATTAGGGATGAAAGAGGGATTAACCATATCAACTATCACATACTAGATATTCCAGAGGAATTATACATCTCCATCATTCTGTAAATGAATATATGATTCTCCTCATCCTAGAGTTATTTTTGGGTTGGAACATTTACAACTATATTTCCTCACCATTTTCATCCTATATTTGTTAGTGAGATGAATAAGGGTAATAATTGTCTCCCTTTGGCCTAATAAAATGAGTGAGATTAATGAGAATTATTGTAGTGTCCCATTACTATTAGTATCTACCAATCATTAGATGAGATCCCAACAAAAATGGAGATAGATATAAAAATTCATCATATGTATAAAAAATAACCATTTTATAAATCTCACAAGTCTATCCACATAATTATTCATATATTCCATATAATGCTCATTTTATCCCCATATTCCTAGCTCATTGAATTATTATAATTTTAATTTGATAAAAATTAAATAATTGTTATTAAATTATTTAGTTAACTATATAATCGCTATTTTTCAATCAACTCCCACATTATGAGTTACATCAATGTCAAATAAAGTGACTTAAATCACTCACTAAGTCACCAAACATTCAAATTTATTATTTTAATCATTATTGGAAATAAAATACCACTTTAATTTAAAAATTTATCTTCACCATTATTCATTCATTTTCCATCATATATATAATGTTCAATTAGTATTTAAATCTTTTTCACGATTGAATTTAGTCACAAAGAGGATATTCATATTTCCTTAGTAAACTCATTATTTCATTTATATTAATAGTATAAAAAAGTATACATCATTAATAACTTCTCATAATACACTCACATTATCTATATTTGTAATAATTCAATGATTTCATGCCTTGATATATATATATATATATCACTATTAACACTATTTGGTTTCACCATTGGAAAAACGAGTATATATTCACCAATTATTATTTACTATTTTATATTTAATTAAGGTAATTAACTTACTATAATCACTCATTTTTTATAAGTATCCTAAACCTTATGATGGTGATCATTAATGTCATTGATCATAAAATATTCTTTATTTTCTATTTATCATATGCACCATTTTTATTAGATATAAAATTGTCATCTAAGATTCGTTTATTTATAATGAAGTTCATAAGATATTTTATAATTTTCAAGCATCACTATGAAGTGCTATTAATTTATTTTAACTGTTTCCTTCCATTTATTTTTAATAAAAATCATTATCTTACCAAAAAAAAATTGATTTATCTACATATATTCTCTGATTATGTAATTTAACTAATTAATTAACAAAAACATCACATTTAATGCCAATAACATATCATTGTATATTATTATTAGTGATTAATAATAACATCTTACATAATTAATATAATGTATATTTGATACCCCACTTTAATAATTAATATCCCCTTAATACCACCGATTTAATTAATAAATTTCTCAGCGAACATTAAATACCATTCACATAACCACTTTGGTATATCAACATGCTATTATTATTATTTTTATGAAAATAATTTATATAATTAATAAATCATTTTTGTCTTAAATAATCCATTAAATGACCCTAAAATGAAATATAAATTGATGTATTATGTCCAATTTGTATGGAGGAGTCTAATTTTTTTATGTTCAGATAACCCCTTCCATACGCCCCCACACACCACATGAGACCAAAACAAACTAGGGGGTTCCACATGGAATCCCCTACATACCACCCTTTAGCTCCATGGATTTCCCAACCACATTTCCTCTATCATAAATGTAAGTTATCAAAACATTAATCGAGTGGATTGGGTCACAAGGTTCTACCTAAGACAAGTTGTCTTTCATGTTGCGGATTTGGACACATAGTATTTGGATCGACACATTTAATTATATTACCATGATTAAACAAAGACGCCACACTACATGACTGATTTACCATGTGGTTTACTATCCAATCAGATTGATTATATTGTCTTTATTGGTCTATTTGGTATCTCCATCACCCCCAATAAAAGATTATCTAGTAAATATTATTCCATTAGTTATTCAAATATGTAGTTATGAGAGACCCACACCACACCACATGGATCCACATGTGTCTATCCAGTGTTGATCCAACAATTCATTTCATTGACCTTTTAATGGAATATTATATGACTCTAGTTTCATCACTATTGGTTATTATTTACCTCACCACCCCACTACCCACAGCCACCGACGATGAATTCTAGAGAGAGAAAATACTTTTATGGAAACTAAACATAAAATGAATATTTTTATTGATCGTTGTATTTTATATATAACCTAAATTTTATAGTTTTTTTTAATTTGGTAGGTCAGTTTAAAGAAATAATTTGAGAAATATGGATTATTATCTTTTAATTTTCTCTTAAATCCCAAGTCTAATTGATGTGATACCAAATCCATCAGTTGTATCTCCTTAGTGAATTAATAAGTATATATGGTAGTCAACATAAATCATCTATGTGACAATGTTATCAATAAAAAATAACTCTAAAACATATCTTTATGTTTTTAATTAATGTACTATATTGTGATGAATGCAAAGGAGTTGGATTAATTTTATCATAAATATTAAGAGTATTATTTTATCATATGTTGAACATAATGTCTTATGAATTTAATGGAGAACTTTTAGACACTAAAATATTTCCCTATAATATCTTATAATCCAATCATTGTATTTTTTTTATATTATTAGGATATTTAATATATATTTAATTGATGGATGACAAATTGAATTTTGATGAAAAGATTTTAAGAATAATGATTAGATCTTGTAGAGAGATTTCACGGATATATAATTGTCATAAGAACATGTCATAATCATAGAATTTTACCAAGGAAAATATGATCTACTGTTATCCAGTGATGATCCTCCCTCTAGTGGATGCCTTTTTATGATAGAATTCTCTAAAACCTAAATTCCTCATCATTATCTGAAAATATTCATATATAGAGTCATCTTGGTCAAATAATATTCTATTAAATATCATTTATCCTCTAATTTTTTTATTAATAATGGTGCACCATCTTAAAAATGTTTGAAAATTAATAAAATATTATCTCAAAGGAAACAAGTCATTCTAAACACATTATAACAGAATGTTTCATGATCATACCTTTCTTTAAGGAGGGATTTACTATTTTATCCATTTATCAAAAAATTAATAAATACTTGATAAATGACATGTGGAATTCAACTAAGCAGCATAAAATACTTTTTTAACTAAATTTTTATTTAATAAATTCAGTGAAACAAATGATAGAATCTAATTCCATGTATAAGAAGAGTAACTCTGAGGTGGAAGAACATACTATTGCATCCTTTTTGAATTTATACTTTTAATCCAAAATAAGAAATAAACCACAAATATCCTGATCAATAAGATCCACTCCACTAAAATTTATTTTAGAGGATATAAAATTTTAATAATAATTCAAACCAATATAACAAAAATCTATGCTAAGATATCTTTTAATCTGTATTACTATAGGGATATCCATAATAAAGATCTAATATGTTGGTACTTTCATAAAAATAACTAACCAAAAAAATTTATACAACTACTTTATCTCAAAAACCCAAGACATTTATTTATAATAGATTTGTGATATAACCATTTTATGGTGGGAGAAATTCTAAACACTTGTGGTAATATCATAACCAAATTTACCATTTATCCCTATAAATTGAATTATGCTCTACAATTTTAAGAGATGGATCAAGGATACTACCCTAATACATCTGATCACAAACAAATATTCATTAATCACTTCATACGGATCATAAAACAAGTCATATAACCTTAATAAACATTAAATATAAAATCAATATAAACACACTATCTAAACTTCATAAAATTATCCATGGTAACCTATAAAGTCTACATATCCACTAACCCCTTTTTGTTCGAATGAGTTTCCCACTAATGGAAATTCCATATGATCTAAAAAATAAGTGAACGCCATATCTCTTCTCCTTAAAATCCTAATATAAAACTCTCATTATTATTAAAAACCTAAAATCCATGGTTTCCCCCATTCATGAAATATATTTACTTTATACCGTATAGTGGGACAAAAGAACATAGATCAATAGTTGTGTTGGTAAAAAATTATACCATAGAATCTATAAACAAAAAATGTTTTTTATAATAATTCAATTCAATATGGTCATGATTAAACGAATTCTTTCTGGATTACCACATTTAATATTTCATTCTATCCTATTTACTTAATAAAAAAACCCTTTATACATGAGTTATTATGACAACCCTGCTTTTGTTACAAACATAAACATGATTTATTACATAAAACTTCAGTTGATACAACAAAGAAGATCGAGAAGTTTACTTTATTTGGGGCTTAGGATCATTACATGAAAACATAAAAAATGAAATACAAAATCTTTATTGAAAACTTCCTTTACATGACCACTACATTCCTTCGTACTTAGCATTGCATGGGATAACCTCAGGACATGAAAATGGTGAGCTATAAAGCCTAGTAAGGGAATACACATGGAAAAACATGAGGAGTAAAATACATGTTAGACATTATGAATATCAATAGAGTACAAGAGAAACATGAATATAAAGGAATGATAAAGCATGATAATCATAACAAGGAAATGTGGCAACAACACTTAACATGGAATTAGCATGAGCCAAGGCTCATTGCACATGAAGCATGAGTAAAACCTCATTACACATGAAGCACGATTAAACCCTCATTACACATGAATTATCATGAGTCAACCCTCATTTCACATGACGTATCATGATACTATACTTTACCCAATGCATTGGAGCGCTATAAGGGCGCACCCTTCTTAAAAATTTCATTTCTTGCATAAGTGTGCCACATGGATCATAAAACATGGATACATAAAACATAATAATTTATTCCATGATAAATTAATGTGGAATTAATACATGAAACTTTATAATAATTAAGTAAATGTGCATAAAGGTGAATACCCTTGATAGAGAAAAGGGCATGGTATTCACTACATAATGGCATTGGCTTAGAAAATCGGTAAAATTTCGGCAGCGTAACGGCGTGACATAAGAATTAATAAAAAATGTTTGATGAGAGAGAAATTGGTTCCTAATCATATTTACATGTAATGGATAGTAAGTAGGTCATATAGATACATTTCCCAACAATTTAAATGGAATTTAGATTCATGATACAAAAGTATTGGTTGAATGTAAATGAGGAGAGAGAAGTTCCTTTCGGAATTTCGGCTTAGTAACGGGTGTACATTGGAGGCATTTAATGAGATAGGAAGGGGTATCCCATCATTAAAACATAAATATTTCAATATGATGGAGGTGTGAAACCATAACCCAACATTCATAATTTAAATTAAAAGGGAAAAACAACTTATAGAAAATTGGACAAAAATGAGAAAGGAAGAAAAAACCCTTACTTGGAAGTGTGCTTCCAAAGGCTAGAGAGAGGCTTGTGAGAGGATTATTTGGAGCTTGGGGCCCCTTGGGGGGATTATAGAGATATTAGGGCAGAGGTTGGACGAACTCCAAAGGATTTGAGTGAGGAGGAAGTGGGATCTTGGGTGGGTTTATATAGGAAATGTGAGTGAATTGTTTATTATTTAGGTTTGGGTCCCCTTACATTAAATTAATCCAAACCACAAACCATCCCATGGTTTTTGCCCATTTTTTTTTGAAAAGGGAAGAGGAAAACAATATTTTATAAGGAAAAAGTTTGAAATTCTTAAAATAATGAGGTTGCTTATATGGAGGTGAGTCACATTCCCATGGAAAATAATTTAAAAAGACAAGATGTTTAATAAGTCTTGGGGGGTCCATTAATGCTTTGAAAAGTAGGTCAAACAAACCCAAAATCAAATTATTTTAATGGTAAAACATATATAGGCCGAACATAAAGCTTTTAGTATTTTATTACATCACTATTGGGTCATTATGATGTCATAAAACACATTATATATTTAAACGGTATATAATTTTTACCCAAAAATTTGAATGTATCAGAAAATTATGAAAAATTCACTATTGGATAATTTCGATGTCTTGATTATAGAAATAACATTTATTTTATCTAAAAAATTTTCTAAATATGTTAATTTTCACTTTTAAAATAAAAACCGACATTTATCGAAAATTCACGGGTTTTGACAGAAATGGATTTCAAACCATAATAAAAATTACAATTTCATTCATAAAATTAGATGATCCTTTATATTTAATAAAAATTAATTTAATAATAATAATAATATTTTATTAAAATATTATTTAATTCACAAATCCCATAATTTAATAAAATAAAATTCTTAATTAAATAATAACTAAAAAAATTATTTGTACATAAAAAACTATTTACAATGTATCAATAATGACAAGAAAGTATATTCATTATTATATAAAAAAATAATGTACATGAACATAGTACTATTTATTTGTTACATAACCCCTTAAAACAACCGCATAAGACCTAAGGGTAAGGTGTGCGATGGTGACAGACTCTTGGGGTGGCTCGGATAACATTTTTCGAGTTGTAATCTCTATCAACTTCCACTTTTCCGGTTGACGGTCCCGTTCGACATTGACATGGTGATGCTCATCTTGGGCTTGGTCAAGAGCGAAGCCCAAGGATACCACCTCTTTTTCGAGCTCTGACAAATGGGCTTCGTATGGAGCAATTCTACTGGATGAGGCCATCGCTTCTTTTTTCTGAGTAAATTTGGATTTGTTAAAGCCTTATATTTATACTAATCATGTGATCACTGTTCAATGGCTATATTAGCAACGGTCAAAATTCATAACATAAAACCAATGATGTTGGCATTTTATATAAACATAAAGAAACATTTAATTAGATCAAGAGGGATTTCCATTAATGAAACTTTGGGTCGTTACAATATTCCCCCCTTATGGAATTTCGCCCTCAAAATTTTCCATTTCCCACACTAAAACAGATGTGGGTAACTCAGCTTCATCATTTACTCTGATTCCCAAGTCTCTTCTTAAAACTTGTGGTTTCTCCACAACACCTTGATGAGGGGAATTGTCTTATTCGTATAACTTTTTCTCTACGATCTAAGATATTCACCGGTTTCTCCTCATAAGAATGATCATCTTAAAATTGTACCACCTCAGAAGAGAGTACATGTGAATGGTCTGGTATGTACTTCCTTAAGTGGGATACATGAAAGACATCATGTACTTTGGCCACAGTAGGTGGAATTGCTAGTCGATAGGCCACATCCCCGACACGATCAAGAAATTTTAAGGGGCCGATGTACCTTGGACTTAACATCTCTTTCATTCCAAACCTCATGACCTTCTTCCCCGGAGATATGCGTAGAAAAATCATGTCTCCAACTTTAAACTCAAGGTCTCGTTGATGATTATCTGCATAACACTTCTGTCGACTCTAGGCTGGCTTGATATGCTGCTGAATGGTTTTCACCTTATCCACCATTTCCTCGACCATTTCTAGTCCAAGCAGCTTACGTTCACCGACCTCATCCCAACATGTCGGTGTTCTGCACCTTTTCCCATATAGGGCTTCATATGGTGCCATTTGGATGCTCGAGTGGAAACTATTATTATAAGAGAACTCAACCAGAGGAAGATGTTGATCCCATCCTCCTTTAAAGTCCATTGAGTATGCTCTCCACATATCCTCAAGTATTTGGATAGTCCGCTTGGATTGGCCATCAGTTTGAGGATGATAGGTCGTACTGAAGTTTAGTTCAGTATTCAGAGCATGTTGAAGACTCTTCCAAAACTTAGAGGTGAATCTTGGATCTCGGTCAGACACAATAGATAGTGGTACTCCATGAAAACTTACCACTTCCATGATATATATCTGTGCCAGTTGATCCAATTAGAAATCCTCCAAAATAGCAATGAAATGTGCAGTCTTTGTAAGATGGTCCACAACAACCCAGATTGCATTGTTGCCTTTGGATGTCCTCAGAATTCCGGTGACAAATTCCATGGTGATGTTCTCCTATTTCCATTATGGTATGGGCAATGGATGCATCATCCCCTTAGACTTCTACCTCTCTGCCTTCACTTGCTGGCACACCAGGCACTTTGATGTATTTTCAGCGATCTCCTTCTTCATATATTCCCACAAAAAGTTTTCTTAGAGATCTCTATACATCTTTGTGCTCCCTGGGTGAATAGATAAATTTGAACTATGTGCATCATCCAAAAGTTCCTTCTTCAGCTTCAGACATAATGGAACACATAGTCTTTTCCCAAACCGCACAATTCCTTCTTCATTAACGTTAAACTCAGAGGATTTACCTTTTTCGATAGCTTGCACTTTTTTTTGATTTCTGACATCATCCTTTTGAGCATCCTTTAACCTTTATAAAAGAGACGATTGAGCAATCATTTGTGAAAGGATTGATTATGTTACCTTCTCTATTATTCCCATGTCCATCTTCATCAAGTCTAAGAAGATTGGATACTTCTCAATTCTCATCATTGATAGAATCGCTGGATCCTTTTTACTTAGGGCATCTGCCACCTTGTTCGCTTTCCCAGGGTGGTAATGAATTGAACAATCATAATCCTTGATGAGCTCTATCCATCTTCTCTAGTGCATATTAAGCTCTTTCAATGTGAATATATATTTAAGACTCTTGTGGGTAGTATATATCTCACATTTCTCTCCATATAGATAATTCCGCAAAATTTTCAAGGAAAAGATCACTTCCATAAACTGCAAATCAAGCATTGGATAGTTTCTCTCATGGATTTTCAATTACCTTGAGGCATAGGATATCACTTTATCATTCCGCATCATCACACATCCTAAGCCCTTCTTTGATGCATCACTTAATACCACAAAAAGTTTCCCACTTCTGGGTAAAGTGAGCACCAGCACAGTGATAAGCCTCCTTTTCAACTCCCTGATGCTTTCTTCGCATTCATCACTACAAGTAAACTTTACTCCCTTCCAAGTCATCTTGGTAAGAGGGTTAGAAAGTTGTGACAAATTCCTCACAAATCGTCGATAATATCCTTCTAACCCCAAGAAGCTAAGGATATCCTTTACCGATGTTGGCCTTAGTCATCCCTCAATTGCATCTGTTTTGGAGGGATCCACAGATATCCCATTGCATGTGATGATATGGCCCAAGAATTAGACTTCCTTCAACCAGATTTCACACTTGTTGTACTTTTCATAGAGCTTCTCCTTGTGCAAAGTCTCTAGTACAGTTCTTAAATACTCCTCATGATCCTCCTTGGTTTTGGAGTATATTAGAATATCATCTATAAAGACTACCACAAATTTGTCTAGGTAATATCTAAAGACTCTATTCATTATGTCCATGAAGATTTCTGGAGAATTAGTGAGTCTAAAAGGCATTACTATGAATTAATAGTGCCCGTATATTGTGCGAAAAGCAGTCTTGGGGATATCTTCCTTCTTCACCCTTACTTGATAATATCCCGACAGCAAGTCCACATTGGAGAAGTATTGTGCTCCACACATCTGATCAAACAAGTCATAAATTCATGGGAGAGGATACTTGTTCTTTATCGTGATTTTGTTAAGTTCATGATAATTGATGCAAAGCCACATTGACCCATCCTTCTTTTTGATGAAGGGGACTGGTGCACCCCATGGTGAAGCACTTGGGTGTATAAACCCTTTATCCAGATTCTTCTATAGTTGTTTCTTCATCTCTTAAAGCTCTATAGAATCCATTCTATATGGAGTCTTGGATATTGGCAATTCCACGGGTATAAGTTCAATTGAAAAGTCAACATCTCTTCTTGGAGGAAGACCAGACAGTTCATCGGGAAACACTTCTGCGAATTCCCTCACAATAGGCATTTCTTCAAGGATAGTTTCTTCCATGGACTCAATCATCTGAGCCAGATAAGTGTGCTCATAGGGCAGTAATATCCATGCTTGAGATGATGGATATAAAGTAGATTCATATTCCTCCTTACACTTTTAATTAATCAGGGGTCGATTCTCCATATGGAGTGTGATTTCCCTCTCCCGACAATTTATGTTGGCTCTATATAAGGAAAGCCAATCCATGCCAAGAATTACATCAAATTCCACCAGAGGGAGTATGACGTGGTTCGCTGGGAAATTCAATCCATAGATTATAATTGGAGAGGACTTATATTCATGGGATGGAATGATTTTCCCATTTATCGTACTCACCGACATCGTCACTTCCATGATTTTTGGTGGTGTTGGGATTGTTCTACTAAACTTTTTAGATATAAAAGAATGCGTAGAACCTAAATCAAAAAGTATGTTTGCTATTCTTGAATGAATAACTAGCATACCTATCACCACTTCATTTTCGGGGTTCACTTCGGCAGAAGTGATGGAAAAATCTCTTCCTTGCTGCCTTGGAGGTTGTTGGCTCTCTCCGAAAACCCATGGATTAGGGCACTGATTTGAAAAATTACCCAGTTCTTTGCATTTGTAGAATTTAACAACACGTTGAGGTTCGAACCAAGTGTTCCTATCCTCTGTCACAGTCGCGGGTCTTTCTTGCCGGCAGTTAACATCTAGGTGCCCTTCTCTTCCATACCTAAAGCATTTTCTCGTCCCCTAAAGGCAATTTCTAGGGTGCTTCTTTCCGCACTTTTGGAAAGTGGGGTGCTGGATCGTATTAGCAAAACTGGATTTATCCATCGGACCACCAGAATTAAAGTCCACCTTATGATTCTTGTCCCCATGATACCCTTGTGATTTGACGATCTCCATTTCAACCTTGAGGGCAAATCAGACAATTTTCTCATAGCTGTCTAAGTCATGGATAGCCAATGCTTTCCGCAGGCTAGGCTTCAGCCCACCAAAGAAGCGGTCAACTTTTCATTCGGGGGTAACGACAGAGCCGGAAGTGTATCGTTCAAGCCTTGTGATGTTTTCCTCGTACGCTCCAACAGATTCTTCATCTTTTTTCTTGACGGAAAGGAAGTCCCTTTCCATCTTAAGCTGGAGGGTGCACGGAAAATATTTATCGAAAAACATCTTCCAGAAATCCTTCCATTCCAATGCCTCGATCTCCTCCTCAGGCTTCGTATTTTTGATCAACATCCACCATTGATCAGCTTCACCCTCCATATGATAAGCATCCAGAAAAACCTTCTCTTTTTCAGAACATTTAAGGATGGATAATATCCTTTCAATGGAGTTGATCCATTGTTTAGTGATCATGGGATCAGATGATCCACTAAAAGTAGGAGGCCTTTGTCTCATGAATATCTCGATAGCAAATTGTTCTTTCTTAGGGGGGGTTGAACGTTCCACTTAACCCGTGTTTCTATTCAAAACGTGAGTTAGCTAAGAGAGAAGCGTGACAAAGTTCATGATTCACGCTCCCATTGGATTGGGCATCTCATTAGTAATGTCATCACACTGATCTTCACAACAGTTGTTAGCCCGAGTCCTCCTATTACCGACAATTGGCTGGAATAAAAGGAATGTTATGGGTTACACATAAAGGGTAATCCAAAGACAAAATTTGATGAAATACAAATAAACCTTTATTTCCTTAACTAACTCATGAGTCTATAGGCTTCAATCTAGGTTTTTCATGATCTACTTTCTAACATATATTCTAAGGGGAATTTTTTAATTCCATTAATAAGGGTTCATACTAAGATTGTGAATTTACCAAAGAATATCCCCAAGGAGTGTCATAACCAAGAGTGCAGCAAGGCCCGTTTTCATGCACCAGTTCCCATTCGATTCTAGATCAAAGCGGTGTTTTCGGGTTTTACCCCTAGGATACATCTATGCCAGAGCCGCCTCTACTTGCTCGTATCCAGACAAGGATTTATTTGCTTGATAACCCACTTACTCAATACTAACCAAAACTTAGGGACATATTTATTGTACTTAGTCTTGTATCTAAGGCTTTACTAGGGATTTCTAATCCTAATCCCAAAAAATAACTAAACCTATCCTCTGATACCAACTATGACAACCCGGCTTTTATTACATACATAAACATGATTTATTACATAAAACATCACTTGATAAAAAAAGAAGATAGAGAGGTTTAGTGTCTTTGTGGATTAGGATAATTACATGAAAAAATAAAACATGATATACAACATCTTTATTAAAAACTTCCTTTACATGACCACTACATTCCTTCATACTTAGCATTGCATGGGATAACCTAAGGACATGCATAAGAAATGGGTGAGCTATAAAGTCCAGTAAGGGAATACACATGGAATAACATGAGGAGTACAATACATGTTAGATATTAGGCATATCAATAGAGAACAAGAGAAACATGAACATAAAGTCATGATAAATCATAATAATCATAACATGGAAATGTGGCAATAACACTTAACATGGAATTAGCATGAGCCAAGGCTCATTGCACATGAAGAATGAGTAAACCCTCATTGCACATGAAGCATGAGTAAACCCTCATTGCACTTGAATTAGCATGATTCAACACTCATTGCACATGACATATCATGATACTATACTTTACCCAATGCATTGGAGGTCTATAAGGGCGCACCCTTCTTAAACATTTCATTTCATCCATAAGTGTGCCACATGGATCATAAAACATGGATTCATAAAACATAATCATCTATTCCACGATAAAGGAATGTGTAATTCATACATGAAACTTTATAATCAATAAGTAAATTTTCATAATGGTGAATACCCTTGATATAGAAATGGGCATGGTATTCACTACACAATGGCATTGGCTTAGAAAATCGGTGCAATTTCGGCAGCGTAACGGTGTGACATAGGAACTCATAAAAAAAATAGATGATGAGAGAGAAAGTGGTTACTCATCATATTTACATGTAATAGATAGTAATGAGGTCATATAGATACATTTCCCAACAATTGAAATGGAATTTAGATTCATGATACAAAAGTATTGCTTGAATGTAAATGAGGATAGAGAAGTTCCTTTCGGAATTTCAGCATAGTAACTGGTGTACATGGGAGGCATTTAATGAGAGAGAAAGGGGTCTCCCATCATTTAAACATAAATAGGGAAGTATGAGGGAGGTTTGAAACCATACCCCAACATTCATAATTGAAATTAAAAGGGTAAAACAACTTAAAGAAAATTGGAAAAAAATGAGAAAGGAAGAAAAAACCCTTACTTGGAAGTGTGCTTCCAAAGGATAGTGAGAGGCTTGTGAGAGGCTTCATGGGAGAATGGGGAACCTTGGGAGGATTCTAGAGAGAGTAGGGCAGAGGTTGGACGAACTCTAAAGGCTTTGAGTGAGGAGGAAGTGGGAGCTTCGGTTGGATTATATAGGAAAGGTGAGGGAATTCGTAATTATTTAGGTTTGGGTCCCCTTACATTAAATTAATTCAAACCAAAAACCATACCATGGTTTTTGGCCATGGTTTTTGGAAAAGGTAAGAGGAAAACAATATTTTATAAGGCCAAAGTCCGAACTTCTTAAAATAATGAGGTTGATTATGTAAAGGTTAGTCACACTCCCATGGAAAAAAATTTAAAAAGACAAGATGTTTAATAAGTCTCGAGGGTTCCATTAATGCTTTGAAAAGTAGATCAAACAAACCCAAAAACAAATTATTTTAATGGTAAAACATATATTGGCCAAACATAAAGCTTATAGTATTTTATTACATAACTATTGGGACATTATGATGTCATAAAACACATTATATATTTAAACGGTATTTAATTTTTACCCAAAAAATTGATTGTCTCATAAAATTATGAAAATTCACTATTGGATAATTTCGACGTCCTGATTCCAGAAATAAAATTTATTTTATCGAAATAATTTTCTAAATATGTTAATTTTCACTTTCAAAATAAAAACCAATATTTATCGAAAATTCACTGGTTTTGACAGAAATGACTTTCAAACCTTAAAAAAAATTACAATTGCATTCATAGATTTTTAAGATAATTTATATTTAATAAAAATTAATTTAATAAAAATAATAATATTTTATTTAAATATTACTTAATTCAAAAATACCTTAATTTAATAAAATAGAATTCTTAATTAAATAATAACTAAAAAAATTATTTTTACTTACTATTTACAATGTATCAATAATGACAAGAAAATATACTCATTATTATAAAGAAAAAATAATGTACATGAACATAGTACTATTTATTTGTTACATAACCCCTTAAAACAACTGCATAAGAACTAAGGGTAAGTTGTTCGGTGGTGACAGACTCTTGGGGTGGCTCGGATAACATTGCTCGAGTGGTAATCTCTATCAACTTCCACTTTTCCCGTAGACGGTCCCATTCGAGCATGACATGGTAAAGCTCAGCTTGGGCTTGGTCAAGAGCAAAGCCCAAGGATGCCACCTCTTTTTCGAGCTCCAACAAATGGGCTTCATATGAATCAATTATACTGGATGAGGCCATTGCTTCTTTTGTCTGAGTAAATTTGGATTTGTTAAAGCCCTATATTTATACTAATCATGTGATCACTGTTCATCGACTATATTAGCAACAGTCAAAATTCTTAACATAAAACCAATTAAGTTGACATTTTATATAAACATAAAGTGAAATGTAATTAGATCAAGAGGGATTTCCATTAATGAAACTTTGGGTTGTTACAGTTATAAATAAATCTAGAAATAACATTCAATACTACGTTTGTTCATGTCCTTGAATTATCTACTTGAAATTAACATTATCTTTTTATGGTAACTCTACCTCATTAATAGAATTTTATTACTCAATTAAAAATAATCATCCTTTCATTTTATTCTAACCATTCACCTAACATACAAGTTGATTTCATAAACCCATTTCAAAATTTTTTTAATAAATATACTCCAACCTCTTATCTTCCCACTTAATTATTGGTAACACTCGATGGCCACAATCCAAATATAATTTCATCAATTTATTCATTTGGTAAAATTTAACTTCCACTTACTTCATCAATAAAAATCACCTTTATAATAATAAAATAATCATTCAGTTCCCCATTTCCCATTTATTGAAGATAATATCAAGGGGGTTTCATATCTATATTTTACATGCTTTAACTATGGTATGAAATGTGTAACGTCCCAACCCGGTAGCCATTGAATGGTGCTCTGATCTCATTGGTCACAAGACCTCAAGCGCACCTCCCAATACACCAGAGGGTGCCGACTAGTAGTGAGGGTCTAGTAAGTCTGTCTTGGGAAGACTATACTGTCTATTATTAGAATAAATTACTAGAATAAGTAACCAAGAAATAGCAGAAACACATATAAATATAATAGTACAATGTCACTAGCATAATCAAAAATGTAAATACAATACTTAATTGAAAGGTAAAACAAGAAATGACTATAGAAGTGCTAAGTGTCGACAATGAAACTGAAAGTAAAGACACAATGACTCCAAATGGGTCCCGACCCACGTCTGGTTCCCTGTTCCATGCTCCAACCCCAAATAGCACTTATCCAATGCTCTTGCCCTTGTCCTATCCTGCAACAACAAATTCTATTTGGGTAACAATCAGGAAGTCTAAGTAGGGTGTGAGTATGACTGAGTAGATCCCCATCAACAGTGTCAAAAAAATCCACTTATAAGCAGTGTATTCAGTTCCATTATTAATAAAGCAATACAATAGGGAAAACAATTATATTTATCCAATTAACCATTGTTTAATAGGTTAAACATCCAGGTTCCTGGGAACACCCAAAATACAAAGCCTGCTTCGGCCTGTATAGAAGCCTAAAACATTTCCCTTGGATAATTCATAATTACTATGCCACAATATTAAGTTTATGAATATCCAAATGAAACCATAGTACAAAAAAAATGAAAGAGTGTAGAACATCATGTCTATCACACATGTGAATATTTGGATCATCAGTCCCTGTCTCACAACCCCATGGGTATTTGGAGCATCATTCCTTGTCCCATAAATTATCAATTTCATGCATGTCATTGGATCTAGAAAACCATGTCAATAACCTTTGTGGGTATTAGGAGCATTATTCCATGTCCAACAACCCTTTTTCAAATCAAATATCCAATTCACATATAAAACCATATTCAAATGTTTAATCATCTTTATCCTTCCATCATAAATTTCACCTGTATTCAACTAGATCAACAATTCACAAAGAACCGCATAACCAAACCACCAATTAATTATTTATGCCACGACATTTATACAACAGCATATGCTGAACAATATGAGACTGTGGGGTTGGATTTTATACCACCTATATCAATTTATTGATGGAAGTTATCCCAACGAAAATCCCCAAAATCCGAGTAGCACAATGTCATCTATCAAGTTCTGGATCTAAATATGAAATGAAATAGGATCTTCAATCCAAGCCTTAAATCATGATAAAAGGTGTTTGGATCACCCTGGAATCTATCCAAGAGGATTTGGAAACACTTATAAATTTCCAAGACTGAGCCAAGGTTGGAAAATAAAGAAGTATCGTGGTTCAGGTGGTTTTAAAAAGGATTTTCAGAATTAAAAACTGCATTCACGGTTTCCTGGAATGTGGCACACATTATGTCAAATAGTGTGAAAACTGTGATGACCTCACTGTCCATATTTTCATGGTCTGCATGGTTTGGTCGCACAGTTTTTAAAACCATGCGTAAACCATGCGTACTTCATTATCCAGTTCTGCTTGGTTGGCACGGTTTGGTCGCACGGTCTTCTAAACTGTGCACAAACCGTGCACAAACCATGCACAACCCACTTCCCTTTTGTTTTACTTAAAATTTCACCCAAACACACCTCAAGTCACTACTCTAAAACAAAGGTACTCCAAAATAACAAAAGTATTTGAAAACATGCCTGATATTGACTCTAGAAAATGTCAGGATCTTACATTATCCCCACCTTATAATAGCTCATCCTCGAGCTATACTCATGAACATCTCTGAGATTCCAAGGTAAAAATATTAGGCCACTAAGTACATATATCTGCCTCCCTTTCCCATGTCTCTTCCTATACACGTTCATGCTGCCATAAAACATGAACTATCGGTACATTCTATCCCCTCAACACCTTCTCACAGCAATCCAACACACGTATCAGATTCTCCTCAAAGGACGCATTTATCTCTAGCTCAAAATCAACCACATCGATCACATGAGAAGGGTTGGGGTGATACCATCGTAGTTTTTATACATGGAAAACATCCTGTATAGCACTATATTTCTATTGAAGAACCAATTGGTATGCTACCAACCTGACTCTCTTCATGATTTCAAATGGACCAACCAACCAAGGTGCCAACTTTCCCTACCTCTGTATCTTGTGGTGACCCAACCTAGGTGAAACCTGAATGAAAAAACGATCACCCTCTATAAACTCTAAGGGTTGTCTCCGTCTATCAGCGTAATACATTTACCTACTCTGAGCATAGCCATATGTTTCTGAATCAGATGAACCTACTATGTTGTCTACTGTACAAGACTCGGTCCGAAAAACTACGACTCACCTGGTTCAATCCAGCATAACGGTGATCTACATGGTCTACCATAAAGATCCCCATATGGTGACATCGGTATAGTTTCATGCTAACTATTTTTATAGGAAAACTCCACTAAAGCTAGGTACTTCTCCCATGTACAACCAGATTCAAGTACACAATCCCTCAATATATCCTCAAGCACTTGTATAGTATGATCTGATTGTTCATCTGTTTGCGGATGGAAAGTCATACACAATAAAACATGCATACCAAGTGCCTTCTACAAGCCCTTTCAGAAGTGTGAAGTAAACTGGGCATCAAGATATAAAACTACAGTTCGTTGCACCCCGTGCAATCAAACTATCTTCAATAAATTGATCTCTCCCCACTACTCAACTGTAAAAGTTTCCATTTGAGGAAAAAAAGTGTTCCATCTTTGTCAGTCGATCCATAATGACCCAAATAGCATCATTCTTCAAAAGTATTTTTGGAATACCTACCACAAAGTGTAACGACCCAAAGTTTTTCAATGGAAAATTCCCTTCTTATATCTATGTCATAAAAAACACAAAATAATGAACTACTAAGTTATAAGTGACCTTTAAACATAATTTTGTCACCCCTATGTTTGGAATTTTAAAAATCCGGCATACACGGTTGTGCTCAAGATTTTTTTTGGTGTCTAATGAAACAAAAATAATTTTTGGTGAATAGTAACCTACCCTTATGAATAGTAACCTACCCTTATGAATAGTAATATGACCCTTATGAGTAGTAAATAAGATTAACATTACCAATGAATAATAAAATAATATTTAGACATCATAGAAAGTGATAATTTGACCTTCGTAAACGTTTCTTTTTTGTATTTTATAAGTCATAAATAATTAATTATAATTAATTAATTAATTTAAAATAATATTTATTCCCCTGGAATGTATTCATATATTATTGAATCAATGTCTAATAGTTTTTAGATAATTTTATAAGACCCTACGTAATTTTTCAAAGAACTATAAAATCAGTTTTAATCTTAAAAACTGTTTTTTAAGTAAATTATGATTTTATTTAAATATTAAATTAATAATACCTAGAAAATTATTTTTGAAAAATGGACTTCATTTTTGGATTCTACACGTCAAAAAATGGTTGGGTTAAATATTTTGGATTTTTCTGAGGTACTTGAATTTTTTATGAATAGTGGAATTCGATAATTCACAATTAAAGCTAAATAATGTATTAATTGAGACATTGCTGATGTTCTGATGATGTAAGCCCACTTGGTTCGGGATTACATTATAAAATTACTATTATTGGCCATCCAAGACTCACTATTCCTTGTCTTTGGTGGAATTAATAAACTAATCAATTTTATATTAAGGAAACCCCTCTCCCCTCCACTATAAAAGCCACCCTTCACTCCCTCTTTTCCTCACACCTCTCAAGCTCCAAGACTTCTCTAAATTCTGCCCAAAACCCTTCCCTAGCTCATCCCCCACGTCCAAAATCTTCTGGTCTCAACAAAAGACCAATCCTAGCTTCCTTAAAGAGGATCTCAAGAGAAGGATTCTAAAGGTAATTTCTCTCTCTCTTCTCCTTTAATTTCCTTTCAAGTTCAAGTTCCTTTCTTGATCTCTCTCTATCTATCTTCATCGAAATTGTTCTATAAATACAGTATTATATATATACTGTAATATTATAATTATAATGTTATATTATATCACCCCACACCCTTTCCCCCTTCCTTTTATTTTATTAAAGAGAACGATGTTAATGTGGTGATAATTTATCACCTTCAAAAACAACATGATCTCTTCTTCCATTTATACCTTCAATATGGTCATGAAACCATTTTTATGGTTGAACCAGAATTTTTTATATGTATTATGTTCCATTTTAAGTTCTGTAAATAACCTATGGCCATACTACTAAGTGAAAAGTTAAAATGAGTTGGTTGTGATCCAAAAACCGCTCAAATTAGCCAAAATAATCTTCATTTAATTCTTATCTAATGATTCGGCCACATGGATCTAATATAACTCATTATAAAATCATTCAAGCTTCTGTAATATCATTAATTACATATAATATCAGTTCTGGATGTTTACCCATGATCTACCCAAACATCAATTTAAGAATACAAGTGGACCGCTCAAGAAAACCATAAAAATGAACATCCCCGATCAATGTTTTTAAAATCTATAAGTCATCCAAAGGAACATAATATGAAATAATGAAACCAGAATGAACCCTATTAATGTATAAAAGGTTCTGGAATTTCTAATTAATGAATATAATGTCATTATACAGGACATTAAAGAGAAGGAGGCATTCGAGTACAAGGTAAGGGGAAATCTTGAACCCAATTTTATTCCTTCGGGTTCTCCCTCTTTCACTCCATTTTTGATATGGTTACTCCTAAAAGATCATTTGTTCATCATTTCCTTTAATTTTATGGGATATACATGTTTGTCACTAGTTTTTATGTCCATCAAAATGTTTTCCAAAAGAACTCTTCTTTCAAGATCTCACATTTTACCTCTCATTCAAGGTTGATGGTTCTTGTATCATGTATATTGTTCCCTCTTTCTTTTGGGAACCCAAAGCCTAAGAATGTGATATTATGAGATGAAACCCATTCCTTTCCATGGGTTATTTATGTACATGTTTGATATGAGTTCTATGTGGCAAGAATGATAATGATAATGTTATGATGTGACGGGTGCGCCCGAAATTATATAGCGCTCCAATGCATTGGGTAAAGTGATGAATCTCATGAGTAAATGTGAAATGATGCATGAACATGATGCTAGCTTTGTTCACATGTATGTGTGGTAGTTAACCACTAATACATTATGTTTCATTTTTATGCTTTGTCACATTTCAAGTTTATTGTTTATGCTCCTCTCATGTTCAAGATCTTCTTCCTATGTCATGATTGTTCTCACCCCATGCTATATTGTTCTTATCTATCCTCTTACTGGGCTTTTAGCTCACCCCTTTTGATGTATATCCTCAGGTGGCTACATGTACTAAGGAGAGGACAAGTGCTACTAAGAAGCTATAGAATAAGAGATTAAATGAATTTTTATGCTTGATGTTGTACTTGTTATGTGTAGTCCTAGTTTTCCCAAGACACTAAACCTATGGATCCTCCATGTGTAATAATATTATGATGTTTATCTCTGAAATGATGTAATAGTAATGTATGAAAATTCCGGGTCGCTATAGTTTGTATCAGAGGAAAGGTTTAGTTAATTTGGGAATTAGGATTAGTGAACCCTAAAGAAAACCTCTAGCATGAGACTAAGTACAAATATGCACAGAAGGATATTTACCTAGGGATCCCATATGTTATGTTTTTGGTATAATTGTTTAAAAGGATAATTTATTCATGACTTTTTAACTTATGTTTTGTTCTAACCTTTTCTATTTTAGAAAATGGTGGGAACCAGGAGAAATCAGGCCAACAACTCTTGCGAAGGCCAATGCAGTGATTGCCCGAACGACATCCCCAATGATTTTGGAGGTGGAGTTAAAAACATCATGGCGATTCTTACACAATTATCTCGGGTTATGAATAATAACCATAATAATGGGTAACGTCCTCCTTCACCAAATAGGGACCAACTAGATATCGAAAGTCTTATGCGGCAACGACCACCAACGTTTTGTGGATCTTCTGATCCACTAGTTGCGGAATAGTGGGTCAACTCCATGGAGAAGATCTTTTATGTTCTTCACTGTTCCAAGATAGAGAAGGTGACTCTAGCCGTTTATCGTCTAGATGGAGAAGCTGATCAATGGTGGGCTTTGATTAAGAACACCATGCCAAGGGATGAAATTGAAGAGATGGAATGGGAAGACTTTAAGATAATGTTTCTTAATAAGTACTTCCCACGAACTCTCCACAAGAAGATGGAGAGAGAATTCATAGAGCACAAGAAAAAAGAAGGAGAATCTGTCACAACCTATGAAGCAAATTTCACAAGGCTCGCATGGTATGCTTCGGGTTTTGTTATCAACCATGATAGCAAAATTGATAGATTCTTTAGTGGATTAAAACCACATCTTCTAAAGGCTCTTGCAATTCGAGACATTGGGAGTTATGAAGAAGTTGTTCGGTGTGCTCTCAAAGTGGAGATTGAGTTTGGAGAATGGTCCCATGGCTATGGTGATAAGAAAAGAAAGATGGAGTTTCAAGCTGGTGGATCTAGTGATAAAGATGGGAAGAAAACACAACGACCCACTTGCCAAAAATGTGGGAAGTTGCACAATGGGAACTGCCTCAAAGGGACGGGGAAATGCTTCAAGTGTGGGAAAGAAGGACACCTAGCTCACGAATACTGAAGAGACATGAAAAGGAAGGATAATGTAGCCGATGAATGGGGAGAACCACTCGTGGTTCAATGCTACAACTGTAAGGAGCTAGGGCACTATTCAAACCAGTGCACTAAACCTCGAGCTTTCGAGGGTAATCAACGCCAACAACCACCAAAGCCAAAGGAACAAGGGAAGGCTCATTCCATCACTACTGCAGAGGTGGAACATGATAATGAAGTCGTACAAGGTACACTTCCTATTCACTCAATAATGAAAAAATTCTTATTTGATTCCGGTTCTACGCATTCCTTTATATTTTGCATGTTTTCTAGAACTATAGAATCGAAGCCCCGAAACCTTGAAGTAGAGATATCTGTAAAAACACCAAGTGGTGCAATCATTGAAACCCAAGTGTTTGATTCTTCTCCTGTTGACGTATGTGGGAAGATTCTTCCGGAAAATCTCGTAATACTTCCCTTGGTGGAATTCGACGCTATAATGGGAATACATTGGCTCTCGTTATATAGAGCACATATCAACTGTCGGAAAAAAGAAATATATTTTCATATTCCGAACCATCCCATGCTCCTCTAAAAATGCAAGGAAGATCATGAATATCCTTTGAAAAATCATTCAATGGTGTGGGTGATGATTCCCTATGAAGAAGCATACCTCGCCCAAATATTTGAGTCGAAGGAAAGTTCCAAAATTGAGGAAATTTCCATCGTAAGGGAATACGGTGATGTATTTCCCGAAGAGTTACCCGGAATTCCCCTAGATCGTGAGGTAGAGTTCTCAATTGAACTCATACGTGGAGCTACTCCTATCTTAAAGTGCCCCTATAGGATGGATCCTATCGAACTGGAGGAGTTAAAGAAGCAGCTGCAAGAGCATCTGGACATAGGGTTCATACGCCCTAGTGCATCACCTTGGGGTGCGCCAGTGCTCTTTTTGAAGAAGAAGGATGGTACCATGCGGTTGTGTATCGATTATCGGGAACTCAACAAGATCACCATAAAGAACAAGTATCCTATCCCAATGATTGATGACTTGTTCGACTAGTTAAGAGGAGCTCAATACTTCTCAAAGGTGGATCTTCGTTCTGGATATCATCAAGTAATGGTGAAGAAGGAAGATATTCAGAAGACTGCCTTCCGTACAAGGTATGGGCACTATGAGTTTTTGGTGATGCCCTTCGGACTTACTAATTCCCTTGAAATCTTTATGGATTTGATGAATAGAGTCTTTAGAAATTACCTCGACAAATTTGTGGTAGTGTTTATTGATGATATTCTCATTTACTCCAAGAGTAAGGAGGAACATGAAGAACATATAAGACTTGTGTTGGCGACATTGAGAAAGGAGAAGTTGTACGCCAAGTTTAGAAAGTGTGACTTTTGGATGAATCAAGTGACGTTCTTGGGACATGTGATCACAAGAGAGGGAATTTCTGTGGACCCTTCAAAGAAAAAGGCGATTGAGGAATGGCCCAGGCCCTCTAGTGTCACAGAAATCCGTAGTTTTCTTGGATTAGCTGTGTACTATCGACGTTTTGTGAGAATCTTCTCACGATTGTCAATCCCGCTAACTAAGTGAACAAGGAAAGGGGTAAACTATATATGGACGGATAAATTTGAGGGAATCTTCAAGGAGATAAAGAGAAGGCTAATCACTGCACCTGTACTCACACTACCGAAAAGTGGAGAAAGTTTTGTGATATAAAGTGATGATTCAAATAAAGTCTTGGGTTTTGTACTCATACAAAATGATAATGTGATAGCCTACGCCTCACGACAGTTGAAGATCCATGAGCAGAACTACCCAACGCATGATCTAGAGATGGCAGCCGTGATTTTTGCCATGAAAATCTGGCGGCACTACCTTTATGGTGAGAAGTGTGGCATATACACTGACCACAAGAGCCTAAAGTATATATTCACACAAAAGGAGCTCAACATGCATCGAAGGAGATGGTTAGATCTAATCAAGGATTACGATTTCTCTATTCACTATCATCCTAGAAAGGCGAACAAGTTAGCTGATGCTCTAAGCAGGAAATAACCTGCTACTCTATCCATGTTGAGGATTGAGAAAGACCCTATCTTCTTGGATATCCAAAGGATGGATTTGGGAATCATAAGCACAGGGGATATATCCTACTTTTCCCAAATGATTGCGCAACCATCCATCCAACAGAAGATTAAGGAAGCACAAAGGGATGATGTGGAGATACCAAAGAGGGTGAATTCAGTAAAGGAAGGGAAGCTGCAAGAGTTCCATATCGACGATGATGGTGTGATTTGGTTTGGAACATGGCTTTGTGTGCCTTAATCACCCGGAATAAAGAAGGAGCTATTGGATAATGCACATAGCTCAAATTTCTCTATTCATCCTGGAAGTACCAAGATGTATCATGATCTCCGAGAACAATTCTGGTGGGATAACATGAAGAAGGAGATTGCGGAATATATATCAAGGTGCTTGGTATGTCAGCAAGTTAAAGCTGAGTGGTAAAAGTCCAAAGGTATGATGCAGCCATTGCCTATACCCATGTGGAAATGGGAAAATGTTACTATGGACTTTGTCATGGGTCTCCCGAAAATGTCAAGAGGAAATAATGCGATATGGGTTGTGGTTGACCGACTCACCAAGACTGCCCATTTTATCGCTATTCGGGAAGACCTATCACTTGAACAACTTGCAAGGATATATGTGAAGGAAGTAGTGAGATTGCACGGTGTTCCGCTCTCAATTGTCTCTGATCGTGATCCAAGGTTTACTTCTAAATTCTGGAGGAGCCTTCAACATTCTTTGAGTACTGAATTAAATTTCAGCACGGCCTATCACCCCCAAACTGATGGCCAGTCTGAAAGGACTATTCAGACACTTGAAGATATGCTAAGATCCTGCTCTCTTGAATTCAAATGTGGTTGGGATCAACATCTCCCATTGGTTGAGTTCTCATACAACAATAGCTTCCACTCGAGTATTCATATGGCTCCGTATGAAGCTCTTTATGGGAAGCGATGTAGAACTCCAACCTGTTGGGATGAAGTTGGAGAACAAAAGCTACTTGGTCCTGATCTTGTTCAAGAGATGACAGAGAAGGTTCAAGTCATCCGAAACATATCAAAGCTGCTTAAAGTCGGAAAAAGAGCTATGCTGACAATCGTCGAAGGGACTTGGAGTTCGACGTTGGAGATAAAGTCTTCCTTTGAATATCTCCATGGAAGAGAGTCATGCGATTCACGAAGAAAGGGAAGCTATGCCCAAGGTACATTGGCCCCTTTGAGATCCTTGAATGTATAGGAGTTGTGGCCTATCATCTGACACTTCCACCGAATATGGCTCATGTTCATGATGTGTTTCACGTATCACTACTGAGGAAGTACATTCCAGACCCCTCACATGTACTAAACTCAAAGTTGGTACAGTTGGAAGATGATCTCTCATATGAGGAGCAGCCGGTAAAAATTCTGGACCAAAGTGATAAGGTTCTACGCAATAAGACAACCCGCCTTGTCAAAGTGTTGTGGAGGAACCAAAAGTTTGAGGAAGCAACTTGGGAACCGGAAGAGGCAATGAAGGAGAAGTACCCTCACCTGTTTGTGTAAAGTGAAATTTCAGGGGCGAAATTTCTTAAGGGGGGAAGAATGTAATGACCCAAAGTTTTTCAATGGAAAATTCCCTACTTATATCTATGTCATAAAAAACACAAAATAATGAACTACTAAGTGATAAGTGACCTTTAAACATAATTCTGTCACCCCTATGTTTGGAATTTTAAAAATCCGGCATACACGGTTGTGCTCAAGATAGTTTTTGGTGTCTAATGAAACAAAAATAATTTTTGGTGAATAGTAACCTACCCTTATGAATACTAACCTACCATTATGAATAGTAATATGACCCTTATGAATAGTAAATAAGAGTAACATTACCTATGAATAATAAAATTAGATTTAGACATCATAGAAAGTGATAATTTGACCTTAGTAAACGTTTTTTTGTATTTTATAAGTCATAAATAATTAATTATAATTAATTAATTAATTTAATAGAATATTTATTCCCCCGGAATGTATTCATTTATTATTGAATCAATTTCTAATAGTTTTTAGATAATTTTATAAGACCATACGTAATTTTTGAAAGAACTATAAAATCAGTTTTAATCTTAAAAACTGTTTTTTATGTAAATTATGATTTTATTTAAATATCAAATTAATAATACACAGAAAATTATTTTTGAAAAATGGACTTCATTTTTGGATTCTGCACGTCAAAAATGGTTGGGGTAAATTTTTGGGATTTTTCTGAGGTACTTGAATTTTTGATGAATAGTGGAAGCCGATAATTCACAATAAAAGCTAAATATTGTATTAATTGAGTCATTGCTGATGTTCTACTGATGTAAGCCCACTTTTTTCGGGATTAAATTATAAAATTACTATTATTGGTCATCCAATACTCACTATTCCTTTTCTTTTTTGGAATTAATAACCTAATCAATTTTATATTAGGAAACCCCTCTCCCCTCTACTATAAAAGCCACCCTTCACTCCCTCTTTTCCTCACACCTCTCAAGCTCCAAGACTTCCCTAAATTTTTCCCAAACACCTTCCCTAGCTCATCCCCCACGTCCAAAAGCTTCTGGTATCATCAAAAGACCAAGCCTAGATTCCTTAAAGAGGATCTCAAGAGAAGGATTCTAAAGGTAATTTATCTCTCTCTTCTCCTTTAATTTCCTTTCAAGTTCAAGTTCCTTTCTTGATCTCTCTCTATCTATTGTCATCCAAATTGTTCTGTAAATCATGTATTATATATATACTGTAATATTATAATTCTAATGTTATATTATATCACCTCACACCCTTTCCCCCTTCCTTTTATTTTATTAAAGGGAACGTTGTTCATGTGGTGATAATTTATCACCTTCAAAAACAACATGATCTCTTCTTCCATTTATACCTTCAATATGGTCATGAAACCATTGTTATGGTTGAACCATAATTTTTTATATGTATTATGTTCCATTTTATGTTCTGGAAATAACCTATGGCCATACTACTAAGTGAAAAGTTAAAATGATTTGGTTGTGATCCAAAAAACCGCTCAAATTTGCCAAAATAAACTTCATTTAATTCTTATCTAATTTTTCGGCCACATGGATCTAATATAACTCATTATAAAATCATTCAAGCTTCTGTAATATCATTAATTACAGATAATATCAGTTCTGGATGTTTACCCATGATCTACCCAAACATCAATTTAAGAATACAAGTGGACCGCTCAAGAAAACCATAAAAACGAACATCCCCGATCAATGTTTTTCAAATCTATAAGTCATCCAAAGGAACATAATATGAAATAATGCAACCAGAATGAACCATATTAATGTATAAAAGGTTCTGTAATTTCTAATTAATGAATATAATGTCATTATACAGGACATTAAAGAGAAGGAGTCATTCGAGTACTAGGTAAGGGGAAATCTTGAACCCAATTTTATTCCTTCGGGTTCTCCCTCTTTCACTCCATTTTTGATATGGTTACTCCTCAAAGATCATTTGTTCATCATTTCCTTTACTTTTCAGGGATATACATGTTTTTCACTAGTTTTTATGTCCATCCAAATGTTTTCCAAAAGAACTCTTCTTCCAAGATCTCGCATTTTACCTCTCATTCAAGGTTGATGGTTCTTGTATCATGTATCTTGTTCCCTCTTTCTTTTGGGAAGCCAAAGCCTAAGAATGTGATATTATGAGATGAAAACCATTCCTTTCAATGGGTTATTTATGTACATGTTTGATATGTGTTCTATGTGGCAAGCATGCTAATGGTAATGTTATTATGTGATGGGTGCGCCCGGAATTATATAGCGCAATATGAATGTTTAAATGTCACGGGTGCGCCCGGAATTATATAGAGCTCCAATTCATTGGGTAAAGTAAAGAATCTCATGAGTAAATGTGAAATTATGCGTGAACATGATGCTATCTTTGTTCACAAGTATGTGTGGTAGTTAACCACTAAGACATGATGTTTCATTTTTATGCTTTGCCACATTTCAAGTTTATTGTTTATACTCCTCTCATGTTCAATATCTTCGTCCTATGTCATGATTGTTTTCACCCCATGCTATATTGTTCTTATCTATCCTCTTACTGGGCTTTTAGCTCACCCCTTTTGATGTATATCCTCAGGTGGCTACATGTACTAAGGAGAGGACAAGTGCTACTAAGAATCTATAGAAGAAGAGATTAAATGAATTTTTATGCTTGATGTTGTACTTGTTATGTGTAGTCCTAGTTTTCCCAAGACACTAAACCTATGGATCCTCCATGTGTAATACTATTATGTTGTTTATCTTTGAAATTATGTAATAGTAATGTAAGAAAAGGCCGGGTCGCTATATAAAGTCCAAGGTCTCATCATCCCACTTTCATTATGGAATTGAAAGAGGTCATAGTAAACCTCTAGGTCATTGATGCACCGCCTTCACTTACTGATAGGTAGAGCATCGTGTCACAAACCCTGCTATCTCCTTCTTCATGCCTGGACACCAAAACTGTCGTCGTAGATCACGATACATTTTGGTCACACCATGGTGCACTGACCATGTTGAGGCATGAAATTCCCGCATGAGCTCCTCTCACATGCTCGTAGGAACAACTACCCAATTCATCATATAAATGATATCATTATCTTCTATCATATAGTCTAAAGGTGTATCCCCACCTTTAAATTTTTCCCTAAAGGATAAGCATCCAGTGTCCTCATGTTTCTTGTCCCTGATCCGTCTCAAAAGTGTTGACTCCATTGCAACCGACTTGAGTTCCATTTTCTCTTGTCTCTCCTGAACCACAACATGCATTTCAGCTAGCAACAACATCATCTTCCACTCAGCACTGGATTCCTGAACAATCTGGGTCTAAGTCTTCCTACTCAAAGCATTATCCACATCGTTTCCTTTCCCAGCTCTATATACCATCTCAAAATCAAAATACTGTATATACTCAAATCATCTCCACTCTCGAAGATTCAAATCATGCTGAGAAAAGATTTACTTAAAGCTCTTGTGATTAGTATAAACTGTAAACCTTTCACCCAGGAGGTAGTGTTGCCAACACTTCAAAGAATAAACCACCACTAGAAACTCAAGGTCATGTGTCAGATAATTCCTTTCATGCGGCCTCATCTATCGAGACCTATATTCCATAACTTTATCTCATTGCATCAACACAGCTCTGAGTCCTATCCTAGAAGCATCATAATACACTGTGTACTCTTCACCTAACTCATGTAGAGCCTAAATTGGGGCGGACGTCAAACTCTTCTTTAACTCCTGAAAAGATGTCTCGCTAGCCTCTAACCATTCAAACTTTACTCCCTGTTTGGTCAACACCGAAAGTGGTGTTTCCAAATGGGAAATGTCTTGGATAAATCTCTTGTAATATACAACTAACCCCAGAAAGCTTCGCATATCAATAATATTTTCTTGGGCTTCTCCCACGAAATCACTTCTTGCAACTTCTCTGGATCCACTAAATCACCATTCGTCGAAATGATGTGTCCCAAGAAGTGTAACTAATCAATCCAAAATTTAACCTTAGATAACATGGAGTATATCTGATTCCCACTCAGTGTACTCAAGACAATGTCAAGATGTTAGGCATGATCGTCATGAGTCTTGGAGTACACCAAGATGTCATCCACAAATACTACCACAAACTAATCTAGGTAAGGATGAAAGATCTTATTCATCATATCCATAAACATTGCTGGTGCGTTTTTTAACCCAAATGGCATTACAAAAAACTCATAAAGCCTATATCTACGCCAGAAATTAGTCCTCGGTATATCAGAAGTCTGAACTCTCAACTGGTGATACCCCGATCTCAAGTCGATTTTTGAGAAAACACAGGCTCCCTTCAACTGGTCAAAAAGATCATCAATATCCGGTAGAGGATATCGGTTCCTCACAGTCATCTTGTTAAACCCTTGGTAATTGACACGCAAACATAAACTCCCATCATCCTTCTTTGAAAATTCTGCAGGTGATCCCCATGACGACGTACTTGGACGGATAGATCCTTTATCCTTCAAGTATTCAAACTGAGCTGTGAGTTGTTGATTCTTTCTTAGTTCCATTCTATATGGTGGAATAGATACTGTCTCAGATCCTGACATAAGCTCAATAGTAAATTCAACATCCCTCTTAGGTGGAAGCCCTGAAAAGTATTTCAAGAATACATCCTAAAACAAATCAACCACTAGTGGATGGACATCTTGCCTAACACCTTAGTCATCCAGTAAAAGACTAGAAACTTGGGTTGCGAGCTCTCCTAGTTGCTAAGTAAGTGGCCCTTCTCATCCTGCCTAGATATCCCACTCCCCATGGTGAATGAAATGGCCACCCATAGGTGACATAAATGTCACCCTCTGACGATAATAATCAATGTAGGATCGGTATGTGACTAACCAGTCTATACCTAGGATTAGGTCAAAGCCTTTCATATCAAGGATATAGAGATCCCATAGGAAACGATAATCCCTGATCTCAAGACAACATCCCTTATACCAACAGATGTCTCTAGACTGTACCCCCAATGGTGTGACTATCGTTAAAGCCCCGCTCACAAACTCCATTTACAAACTCAAACCATTTACAACTTTTTTATATAAAAAATAATGAGAGGCATGGGTATCAAATAAGGAGTTATCTAAAGTAGAATCCACAAGAATATTACCTCTCATTTTCGATGGTCTAACCTCGCTATCCACAAGTGTAGGTCATACTACATGAAACTGTGTTTCTCCTCATCCCTGTGATTCCATCTGACTCCCCTGACTTGTAAAACTCTGCAGATATGGCCGTTTCTACCCAAGAGCACCATGTCTATCACCATTACCACATCGGCCAGTATAACTCCAACTTTGAGACTGAAAGGGTGAAGAGGATAACCTTCCCACACTCTGACTCTTTTTAGCTAATCTGTCACCACTTGACTCTTTTGGGTTCCTGCAGAACTTCGGGAGATGTCACATCCTACCACGGGATTTTCATTCAATATGGGGTCGGGGACATTGATTAAGATAATGTCATGGCCTTCCACACTGGTGAAAAGACACTCAGTTAATGTCCTGTATATCCGACCCTTCATCCAGTTTACTCTGTCTCCCACCTCCCTAGCCGACATTCTTATAACGTCACTTCTTGCTCTCAAAAGGCGCACCCCATGACCATCCAATAAAAAAAGTTGTTTGCCACTCGAAGCCTCCTTCAGGTTCCCCTTAGAGTTGAGATCCTGATTTACCACTTCCAAAAACTTCTTCAGCCAGAAAATATTCACTTGAGACTTAATTTCACATTTAAGTCCATCTTAAAATCGTCTTGCTGAAGTGGCCTCATCTACTTGCAATGCTGGAGAAAAGCATTGTAAGTTGGTAAAGTGTCTAGCATAGTCCATTATAGATATATTCCCTTCAGTTAGCCTCATGAACTCAGCCACTTTCTCCTATTTGAGCGTCTCTGGATAGAAGTGCTCAAGGAACTTCTCTTCAAATTACTACAACTCTATAGCTTCCAGCTGCCCATTCCGAGTCTGGATGTCCCACCAACATTTCGTTTGACTATGCAACATGTAAGATGCCAAATTGACTATCTTCTCAACAGGTGTCTCTAGTTGGTCATGTATAGTATGGGTAGATTCAATCCAGAACTCAGCTTTCTCTAGACCACCATCTCCAGTAAAAGTCGGCGGGTGCGGCAACTGAAACTCCCTCGTAAGTTCAGACATACTTTTCACAACCCTCCCCTAGTTTCTTTCCGTCATTTGACTGAAATGGGAGAGGTTCTCTCAAAAATTTTCCCCCGCTTATTCAGTTGGTACCATTGGTGCCTCCGGTTCACCAATTGGAGGACCATTTCTAACTATACCCCCCACTCATCCTCTCAACAAGCATCGTGGATGCATAATTCTACAAAGCAAAACTTGAAGCTTAGAAAATAGTTCACAATGTTATAACAATTACACATAACCAAATTATTCATATAACATCACAATATTTTTTCAAATTCAAAATTAAACACAATTTTCATTTCAATTTCACAAGAAAGGAAAAGAAATAGTTTAAGTCCAACAATCTACTCATAATCCATTTTCTTGTGTGTTCCTAACACGATGCATGTAACAATAATCCTGAGTTCCAAGAAGTTTCATGTAGACAATAAACTCATGTCATTCTGGGCCACGAATCAATACTCAGCAAATTCTAGAAAAAATAATCACATCACACAACAAGTTCATCACCCATGGTGAAATAATATTCAATTGTAATGACAAACATCAATAACATCAATCACACCTTGAGTACTAGAGTTTTCCCACGTACATGGGTTTGCAACTCCCATGCATGAGCTCATTATCAAGCTCTGACTTTTCCCAGTCTCCTTTCTACCTTACCCAAATAGTAAGATAAAATATAAAACTAATGAAAATCTCCCTCTGATACCACTTTTTAACATCCCGACCCGGGAGCCACTGAATGGTGCTTCAAGTCGGTTGGTCACAAGCCCTCAAGCGTGCCTCCCCGTATGCCAGAGGGTTCCTACTAGAAACAAGGGTCTATTAAGTCAGACTTGGGAAGTCTATACCCTCTCTTATTAGAATAAAATACCAGCGGAAGTAACCAAGCAATAACAGTAATGCATATAAATATAAAAGTAAAATGTCACTAGCATAATCAAAACCGAAAATACAATACTCAACTGAAAGGTAAATCATTCAATTACTATGCAATTGTCAAGTGTCTACAATGAAACTAAAAGAAAAGACACAAGGACTCCAAACAGGTATCGACCCACGTCCAGTTCAATCCTCCATTCTTCTAACCCCAAATAGCACTCTAACAAGGGCTCTTTCCCTTATCATGTCATGCAACAACAAAGTCTGTTTGGGTACCAATAAGGAAGCCTAGGTAAGGTGTGAGTACGACTCAGTAGACCACCACAAACATTGTCAAAAACAAATATAGTCATAAGAAGTGTATGCAGTTGCATTAATAATAAATCAAGAAAATAGGGAAAAACAATTATATTTACCCGATTAACAATTCTTTAATATGTTAAACATCCAGGTTCCCAGGAACCCCAAAAATACAATGCCTCCTTCAGCCTGTGTAGGATTCTAAACCATTTCCCTTGTTCAATTCATAATTACTATGTCAAAATATTAAGATTATGAATATACAAATGAACCATATTACAAAATAAATGAAAGAGTGTAGAACGTCAAATCTAGAACACATGTGATTATTTGGAGCATCAGTCCCTATCTCACAACCCAATGGGTATTTGGAGCATCAGTCCTTATCCTATAAATTACCAATTTCATGAATGTCATTGGTTCTAGAACACCATGTCTAGAACCTCTGTGGGTATTAAGAGCATTAGTCAGTGTCCCAAAACCCTTTTTCAAATCAAATATCCAATTCACATATAAAACCATATTTAAATGATTAATCATATTTATCCTTCGATCATAACTCTCACCCATATTCAACTAGATCCAGAATTCACAAAGAACTGCATAACCAAACCACCAATTAATTATTAATTCCACAACATTTATACAACTAAATACGCCTAACAAGACGAGACTGTGGGATTAGATTTTAGACATCCTACCACGATTTATTGATGGAAGTTATCCTTACGAAAATCCACAAAATCTATGCTGCACAATGTCGTCGATCATGTTCTGGATCTAAATCTGAATGGAGGATGGATCTTCAATATGAGCCTTCAATATTGAGAAAAGGTGTTCGGATCACCTTGGAATCTCTCCAAGAGGCTTTGGAAAACACCTAGAAATTTCCAATCCCCATCCAAGGTTAGAAAATAAGGAAGTCTCGGGGTTCTGGTGGTTTTATAAAGGATTTTCAGAATAAAAAACAATGCACACGGTTTCCGAGACCATGGAGCATGGTTTGTCAAACCGTGCACAAACCGTGCAGACCTCAATGTCCAAATTTTCATGGTCCACATAGTTTGATCGCACGGTTTGTCAAACCGTGTGTAAACTGTGCATACCTCTCTGTCCAGTTATGCTTTGTTAGAACAGTTTGGTTGAACGGTTTTTCAAACCATGTGAAAACCATGCACAACCCACTTCCCTTTTGTTTTATAAAATGTTCACCCAAACGTACCTCAAGTCACTACTCTAAAATAGTGGTACTTAAAAATAACAAAAGTACATGAAAACGTGCCCGAAATTGATTCCAGAAAAGGCTTGGATCTTACAAAATGTTTAACAATTTAATCAAAGTGCATATCACCATAATTGAAGTTTGTAGGATTTTTAACATAAACATGACCACATGTTATCTAGTATAGACAATAGAATAACACCAGACTAGAGGAGAGTGAAACTATAGATACTATTAAAAGACTCATCACTCCCCTTATTATGATCACTTTAACAACCATCATGGCACATTCTCAATAACATTTTAGACCCCAAATAAATATATAGACTCAATCTTAAAGAGAATATTAATATTACATCCCCATATATAGTCTAATCATTGGGAAATTGAGAATAAATGCAAAACTTACTTTCTTTAAGATATTTTAACATGTTTTTTAGTATGAAAAAGTCAATTAAAAATTAATTCCTCTCATGTATATACATCACTAGGTGAAAGAACCCAGCTTTGACTATGATTACCTTATGCTACTATGACCACAAGAGATCAAACATGTTAATATAAAATAGGGATGGGACTCTAACAGTCACAAACATAGAGGCACAATTCTCAAATTCAACAAAATTTGAATATATCCTCAATCATCATATAGAAAATAATTAAAAACATTAAATAAAATCACAACATAAAAGGGAAAATTTTTTAATACATTTTAGAAATTATTTTTCATTTCATAAGACATAAATACTATCATTTATTATGTCTACAATTTTAGGTTTCTTTGGTATTCTCGAATTATTTTTCATGGGATACACTATTGAATCTAATTATTCATATCTATATCAGGTTTCAATTTGAACCTCACATATACAATGTAATAAATCTATCATAGTGATTGCTTCCCACTATCTCCATGGGAACATCTTGATCTCATGCTCATACAATACTTTCTGGATGTCCATAAATATCCTTTTGATCTCACCCATGTAGATTTCCATGAATTCAACAAAACTAGTTATAAAATTATATAATCCTAAACCAAAACTATATTATGCATTATTACCCCCACATTTTCAATTTTATTTATCATAATGATGTGTCAACCATGATCCACAAACAAGATCCATGCAAACGAATACAGCATCCACTCCCAACCATTTCAATGTCCTCTATTATGGCTCAATTAAAAAATGTCCATTAGTATACTTGAAAATACAAATTTCCCAAAAAAACATATTCTCCAAACTCAAAAATACATCCTAAATATCTAATACTAATATTTCACATCACAAAATATTTTAAAGTAAATTGGACATTACCAACTCTAGATGGATATAGGACAGCTTCTTGTGATGAGGAATCCATATTTAATAATGGGAGAATTACCTCTAGATATAAAATGACACTAGATATCATGGAACAACACCACTATAACTTATGTTAATCAATAACCCATGTATCATAACACATCAATATTTTATAAAATATTTATTATATATATTATGAATAATATTGATAAATAAAGAAACAAAAAATTACATCCCAAAGTGACACAATTATTAATACTAGAAACCTAAGGGAGGACACTATAATAGAAACTCTTCTACAGAATATATAGACTCTAGTATCCTCATATAACAATATATACAAATATTAATTGACACAATGTGAACTAAAATATTTATGAATACAAGGATGAGTTGTAATGCTCATTATTGTCATCTTATTATTTGCGATATCCACATGAGCAATTGTTTTCTATATGAATGAATAATAATTAAATTATAGAGAATGCAACATCAAAAGGCATCATAATGTTTCATAATTATATTAATATATTACATTTAACAAACTACCCTAAGATCACTAGTTCAATCTCACAAAATTTCAATACTACAAAAATATTTATAAACGAACACTTTTATATAAGAAAGGTAAAAGGTCCCATGAAATCAAAATCCTTCTAGGGTATTACTATAATTTCATAGCAAAATATAATATCTTATTCATTAGAGATGAGACATTGATAAAAACCTAACCATATATTCATCCAAAGTATTGGATTTTAGAACCGTTCCACCCCAGATGTAGATTATACTTGTGAAATATATATAAATATATAAAATAATAACATATCTAATATCCAATTATAGATTTCCCACATAATAATCACCCATGAATCATGAATCTGAATTCTAATGGACAAACATTTCTTTGCCAATCTATGAGATACTTGAGAAAATACACATATCTAGAGCTATAAATGTATATATTGATACTAGGGAAAATACACACCTCAGATGTTGTGGTTGTATAAATAGTTCTCCCAACACTAGTTATGTGGGTGAGAGAAGAGATATTATCAGTTGTATTATCATCCACCTCAATTTCAGATCTATGAGAGATGAATTGTGAAAATAATTTGGTGAATTATCATACATTAAATTCTCATATTGAGGATACTGGAGGGACCTCCTATCTACAACTATAAAATAACAGAGATTCTTGTGGAATTACACATCTCCATTGATCACATAATGAATATTTTTTATACCTCATTCGAAATATGTGGGTGATTATGAACAAATACACATGTGTTTCATCACCTACCTCTACGCAGGTCAATATGTGAAAAGGGTTGGGGTCATCATTATGCTTCTATAACCCTATATAATGAGTGAGAGTAAATTAAGTTACAATAATATACCATAAACACTAATGTCCACCTTTCAATAGAATACATCATAATCAAAAAGGCAATATTTACCAAAAATCTATCACATTTATCATTCAATAACACTCATATAAATCACACAAATATCTCTATGTAATTTTCCAAAGCTTCCACATCATCCTCATGAGATCACCACATTCCTATATCATTGAATGGAAGTAATAGAAATTAAATTATAGTTATATAATAGATATTTAATTCTTTAGTTAATTTTATCACCACTAGGTTGGTATCAACTCTCACTTTATGATTTATATTTACATCAAATAAAGTAATCTAAATCACTCACTAAATTTCCAAACATTCATATAGTTTAACAAAAAAAAATTAGAAATATTCAGCAACTATAAATTATAATGTTCATGTCATAATGATTCTTAATATTTCCATTAATTAATGTATTTCCATTTAGTGATTAAAACATCATGAAGATAGTACTTTATCATTAATTGGATATTCCATTACCATGGGTATATTTATTATTTATTTTTTCTTATTGATTTAAACTTTTTGTTATTATTACCATATTTTCATAATACAATCTCTTTTTCTATATTTATTTGATTTAAAAGATTTCACAACTTGAAATATATATAATTTATATTTCATAAAACCTTATGTTTTTTAGTAATGAATTTCAGGGGAGGATTAAAATTTTGACAATCGGATTGGGAGTTGTTTTGAGGACAGTGATTTGGATTGGAATTCTAAGAGTTTGATCATCCCAAGGATATAACTTTGGATATTTATCGAGGAATAGTTTTCCTAAAACATCAAATTGAGTTTTCTAATTTTATTATGGTTTTTAATTTTTTTCATGGTTTCAACATGTTTGTGACAAGCCATGTGGGTAAAATATACAGTGTGGTTTTAGATTAGGACTTATAGAATGGTCGGTGCAATATTGTAGATACACTATTAAAAATACAAAATTAATGTTCAATGGTAATTAAAATGGTTGGAATATGGTTTAGAAAATCATGTGGTCAAATATTTGGGGGATATTTTGAGAGAATTTTAATAACATGGATGGCACATGGACTATATAACCCTGTAATGAAGCCAAACGACCTGAAATGTTTTCATTAAAATAGTGAATTTATGAATTATACCCCAATTAATTAAGCTCTTAACCCCAAATTCCATTGACCTCACATGAAATGAACAATGAAGGAACCATCCTCCTCAATTGATTCATTTTCTATTGGTTTAGTGTCTTTTTTGTGTGATTTTATGGTTTTTAACATGATTTGTCTCTTATTATTCCACAATTATTATTCTCATTCTTTCCCCACTGATTTTAGTTATCTTAAGATAGGGTTTGGTGTGCATTTCCACCAAATCATGGTAGAAATAATTTTAGATGACAATTTATTGGATCAATATAGAAATAAAATATCACAGGAGGATACCAACAAGTTGTTTATCAGTGTTTCGTTAGATGTATGTTTATCTACAAATTTCAATAGGTTTTTAGTTCAAATTTAAGAAATCATATAATAATCAACTGTAGAATGGTATATATTCTTAATAAGATGGTTTCAGGAGTGTTCGACAAACCTTCAACAGGTGGTTGGTCATAATTTCAATGTGGCGAGGTTGCCCGGTGAGACTTTAGGAATTGAGAATATTTGAATCGTGTAGTAAATTTAATTATAAGTCGTTATAATTGATTTTAATAATTAATTATATATTTTTATAATTAATTATTGGACATCAAGGATTGAGATAGGCTCTTGAGAGTTTATTAGATGGATATATGGGATCAGGTAGTGTTGGACAATCTTGGTTTTCAAAAGAAATATATTTTTGAATAAGGTATATCATCTTTTTGTATTTTCCAATGATTTTTGAATTTTATGATTACATATTCTGATATGTGGTCTTTCCACTCTTAGAAGTTAACCTTTCTATATTTTCAAAACAATTTAGATAAAAATTAATGCCCATAAAGGGGATAAAAAATACCAAGGCTTATGTGGAACTTTATGTAGTAACTTGAATCCTTATCAATTGATGGACAAGAACCATATTATTAGTATACTAATTTTGATATAAAACCCCATAGGGGTGGAATATAAATGAACATAGTGATTTTAGAATACATGGATACGTTACATCAGACCCCTTGGGAAAAGATGTGAGTTGAATTTGGGTGACTAGTGTAACGAAAAAAACTGTTATCAATGGTATTTCTCCATTATTATAGTAATTTAATATAGATTAAATCACCTAAAATCACTGAAAAATCATAAAAAACATTGTAAATGAATAACTAGTGAAAAAATAATTATTTCTAGAAGTTAAGTAATCCATACATATTAATAGTAACATGACCATATGAATTGTAATATGACCCTTATGAATAGAAAAACACACAAATTATTAGTAACTCCACCCAGGAAAATATATATATAATTTAATCATCTAATAAATGAAATTATGGTATAATTATACCATATTAAAATTAAATAAATGTTTTATAAATTATTAATTAATTGTCAGATTTTGTAATCCATAAATATTTAAATAAAATTATCTAATTAATTTAATAATTTAAAAGAAATTTTATTTTCCAAAAAATATATCCATCAATTAATATTTTTATGTCTTATGGTTTTGAGAAAATTTTATGATACCTTATATAATTCTTTAGAGTGTTATAAAATTAGTTATAAATTTAAAATCTAGATTTTCCATGTAAATGATGCTTTTAATTAAAAATTAAATTATTCATTTTTAGAAAACTATTTCCATAAAATAGAGAAAATTTTTGAATTATAGATTTTATAAATGATTTGGGATGAATTTTCAGTTTTTTTTAAAATACATGAATTTTTGTGAATAGTAAAATATGAAAATATACGGTTTAAATACATTAAAAATTAAATGCACTATTCCTTGAGTCATCGCTGATGTGAGAAGTATTGAATTTAACTCACAAGATAAATTTACTATATTTATTCTCAAAAATCAACAATATTTCTTTCCTTGAGAAAAATATTAAACTAACGAATTAAACAATGAGAAAACACTGCCTCCTCTACTATAAATACCACCTATCACCCCCTCTTCTTCTCACACATCTCTTGATTTGAGACTTTCCCATATTCAGAAAAAAACACTTCCCTAACACCTTACCCATGTATATGTTATCGTTTTATCTTCAAAAGTATAAAACCTTTTCCCTTAAGAGTTCCTCAAGGAGGATAAATCCAAGAGGTAAAATCTTCTTCCTTTTTGTTTAATTTCTTTTCAATTTCATTTCATCTATTATGTTATCCAAGAAATATCTATTCAAAATCAAATGATAAATCTAGTAAGTTTGATATAAATTTATTATATCATGTTAATGTATGATATATCCTTAAACCCCACCATCCATCTCTCTCTGTGTTTTATATAAAAAAATTAAATCATCGCTCCTGATGTGTCAGTTAGGTGACATCATTGATGACGCTCTATTATTTTACTCTTATTCTAGAAAGGATCATAATGAAAAAAATATATAAAATTTTATTTTAAAATTGTCTTTATGTAATATAAATAAAATATATACATAATACTAAATAATAAAACAAAAATAATTTGTTGTGATTGAAAAACCTCCAAAATTAACCTAAAAGATCATTATTAACTTTTATCTGATCATTCATCTTCATACCCTATAAAAAATTTCCATACAAGATACTTTTAACCTTTTAATATCAATACAAATATATAATAACAATTCTAGATTTTTATCCACACTTTACACTATCTTCCATTCATGTATACAAGTGAACCGATCCTGAAAAGCATGAAAACGAATGGCCCCGAATGATGATATTAAACTCTATAAATCATTTGAAATCCCATAAATGAACATAATAAAACCATAATGAATAAAATTATTGTATAAAAGGTTATTTATTTATAATTAATGAATCTAATTTTATTATATAACATATTAACATGAAGGAATATTTCAGACACAAGGTATGTGGACTTCTCGAACCCAACTCCCTTTCTTTTGGTTCTCCCTCTTCCATTAGATTTTTAGTATGGATATTTGTTAAATAAAATTTATTCATAATTATCATACCTTTATTGGGGAAAAATTTATTTCTATTGTATATAATGACATACATAATGATTTTGAAATGAACTATTCTTTAAAAAACACCTTTTACTTCATGAGATTGTTTCTTCTTCACTCAAGGTTGATGATTCAAATATCAAGTATGTTATTAAATATTTCATTTGAGAAAAAAAATTTAAAAATGTATTCTTAAAAAATTAAACCCATTAGTTTACATGTGTTATTTTATTTTCAATATTGATATATGTCTTATGTGTCACGCATGATAATGTAAATTTTATGATGTGATGAGTGCACCTAGAATTATATAGCGCAATTTAAATATTATAATGTGACAGGTGTACCCATAATTATATAGAACCCCAATTCACTGGGTAATATTAAGAATATCATTAGATAAATTGAATTATTCATGAAAATAATGCTAGTTTTAATCTTAACTATGTATGGTAGTTAACAACTAAGACATGATGTTTCATTATTATGCATTGACACATTCCAAGACATTTAATATTTATTCCTATCATGATTATGGTCATATGACTATGTTATGATGATAATAATAATTCTAACCCCATTTTATTTAGTTTCATGTATTTATATATACATATACTAGGCTTTTAGCTCACTGATTTTGGCGTACTTCCTCAGGTGATTACTTGTATTAATGGTTATGTGAAGGCCTTTACGAAGTTAGAGAAGAAGGAATTAAATAAGTGTTTATGTTTTATTTGGTAAATATTATGTATGGTTTTAATTTTCCCAAAACACTAAAACTATGGATCATGGTCCTGTAATTTATTTAGGTTTTTTATCATTAATATGATGTATTAATAATGTAAGGCATTGTAGGGTCCCTATATTTGGAATCAAAGCAGAGTTTAGTCAATTTGGGAATTAGTATTAGAGAACATTAGTGAAAACCAATGGTATGAGATTAAGTATAAATAATGTCCCAAGAATCATTGTTTTAGAAAATCATAAACATATGGATCCCATAAGATATGCCTTTACAGTTAATTTTAAAAAGGGATAAATTATTTATGACTTGTTGAATTATATTTTTTTCAAACATATTTTATTTTAGAAAATTGTGGGAACCAAGAGAAACTAGGACAAAACCCCAAATGGGAGAAATTTTCGTGATTTAATGAATGCCATCCCCAATTATTTCAGAGGTAGAGTTAAAAATTTCATGGAAATTCATCCCTAGGTTTCTCAGGTTATAAACTATAACCTAAATATTGTGTAATGTATTAATTCACCTAATATGGAACAATTTGATATCGAGTGTTTTATGTGTCAACGTCCACCGACGATTTGTGGATTTTATGATCCACTAGTCACAGAACGATGGGTCAACTCAATGGCGAAAATATTTTCTATTCTTCATTATATATGGATGGAAAAATTGAATCTCTATGTTTATCATATATATGTATAGTCTAATAAATGTTGGGATTTGATTAAGAACACCACAACAAATGATTAAATCGAAGAGATAGAGTGAAAATACATTAAGATAGTGTTTCTTAACATTTTTTTCTCTCAAACACATTGTACAATGATGAAGAGAGAATTAATAGAGCATAAAATAAGGATGGAAAATATATCACAACCTATGAATAATATTTTATAAGGATAATAAGTTATTATTCAGGTTTTGTTATCGATAATGTTAGTGAAACTGATACATTATTTAGTGGTTTTAAAAAACTCTTTTTAAAGGGTATGGAAATTTTATTAATTTGGAGTTTTGAGAAATTGCTTAAATGTGCACTCAAAGTAGAGATAGAGTTTAGATAATTGACCCATGGCTATGGTGATAAGAAAAAAAGCATGGAATTTCAAGTTGGAGGATCACATGAGAAATGTGGAATGAAAACTAAAACACCCACTTGCATAAATGTGGGAAGAAGTATCATGGTAATTTCATCAAAGGGACCTAAAAATTCATCAAGTGTGGGAGAGAAGTCCACTAAGCTCATGAATGATTAAAATACATGAGGAATAAGGACAATGTGAAGGAGGAAAGGAGATCACCACTCATGGTCCTATGCTACAATTGTGGAGAAAAGGGGGACTATGCAAGAGAGTTCACTAGACATTGATTCCTCATGGGTAATCACCTTCAACATCCTCAAAATCCAAAAGAGAAAAGCAGGGATTATGAAATCACTACTACTGAAGTGAGTCATGAAAATGATGTCATAAAAGGTAAACTTCCTATTCAACCAATAATTGAAACTGTTTTATTTCATTTGGGTTCTATGCATTCCTTTATATCAGGTATGTTTTCTAGAACTATTGAATCAAATCCTCAAACCCATGATGTAGTGATATCCATAAAAACAACTTGTGTTTCAATCATTTAAACTAAAGTTTTTTAATCATATCTTATTTTCATATGTGGGAATATTCTTCCAAAAAATATTATAATACTTCCCTTAGTGGATTTGATGCTATACTGGGGATCGACTGGCTCTGTTCATATAGATAACACATCAAATTTCAAGAAAAGGAAATATATTTTCAGGTTCTGAACCAACCTATTCTCAACTACAAATGAATATAATATAATGAATATTATTTTGAAAATCCTTTAATGGTGTGGGTGTTGATTCCATGTGACGAGGCATACCTCACACAATTGATTGTGTCAAATAAAGTTATAAACTTAGGGGAAATTCTCATCATGAGGGAATACATTTATTTATTTCTAGAAGAGTTACCCATACTCCCCATGATTATGAGGTAGAGTTCTCAATAGAACCCATACATGGATATACTCCTATCACATAGTGTCTTTATAGGATGGCTCTTATAAAACATTAAAATTTAAGGAAGTATCCAAAATAGAATTTTTAAAAAGGGTTCATATGCCCTAGTGTATCACCTTAGGGTGTGCCAGTTCACTTTTTCAAGAAGAATGATGGATCAATTTAGATGAGTATAGATTATTTGGAACCCATCAAGATTTACATAATGAATAATTATCCATTCCCAAGGATTTATGACTTTATAGATAATATACGAGGATCTCAATACTTCTCATAGTGGATCTTCATTATGTATGTCATCGTTATTGGTGATGAAGGTGTATATTCATAAGAATACCTTCTATATAAGGTTTGTTCACTATGATTCTCTAGTGACTCCCTTTGGACATATTAATTCCCATATAATATTCATGGATTTCATGAATAGTGTCTTTGCACATTACTTTGATAGATTTTTTGTTGTGTTTATAGATGATATTTTCATATAATCCTAGTGAATGGAGAAATATGAAGAACATCTAATGCTTGTATTTTTTATAATAAGGAAGGATAATTTTTACACCAATTTAATCAAGTGTAAATTTTGGATGCAATAGGACAAACTCATGGGAAATTTGATTGAAATTGAGGTAATTTTTTTAGACCCTTCAAAAACAAAAGCAATTGAGAAATGGACCAGATCCTATAGTGGCCTAGAAATATGTAGTTTTCCTGGATTAGTAGTAAAATATTAATGTTTTTCGAGAAATTTCTCACAATTTTTTATCCTGATAAAATACATAAAAAGGAAAGGGTTAATGTTTTTCTATATAAAATAATGTGTGGAATGATTCAAGGAGATAAAGATAAGGCTTATCACTACACCTGTAATCTATTTACCAAGAAGTGTAGAATGTTTTTTGATATACAGTTATGGTTAAAAAAATTATTGGATTGTTCACTCATTCAAAATGATAATGTGATAGTATATTCCTCATAAAAATTGAATATCCATGAGAAGAACTACCTGACACATGATCTGGAGCTATCAGCTATGATTTTTTCCTTGAAAATCTGGTGGCACTACCTCTATGTTGAGAATTGTGACATATATACCAACAATAAGTTACTAAAGTATATATTCACACAAAGAGATATCAACATGTGTCAAATAATAAGGTTAGATGTAATAAAAGACTAAAATTTCCCTATTCACTATCATCCTAGCATGGAAAATAGGATAGTTGATGCTCATAGTAGAGAAGAACTTACTACTCTATCCATGTTGCAGATTAAGAATGACCCTAGTTTCATGGATATGCAATGTAGGGATTTGGATATCATAATTGAATGGAAAACAACCTACATTTCACAAATGAATTAGAAACCATATATCCAAGAGAATATTATGGTGGCACAAAGTAATGATCCAAAGTTACAAACAAAGGTGAATTAAATAAATGAAGGGATACTGTAAGAGTTCTATATTGATGATGATGGTTTAAGTTTGTTTGGAATGAGGCTATGTGTTTCTTTATCACATGGGATATATAAGGAGCCATTTGAAAATGAACATATATCACTATTATTTATTAAAACATGGAGTACCAAGATGTACCATGATCTCTAAGAACACTTCTGGTGGGATAACATGAAAAAGGGGATTGTGGAGTATTTGTCAAGGTACATGATATGTAAACAAGTAAAATCAAGGTGAAAGATGTCCAAAGAGATGATGTAGCCATTTCTTATACCCATGTGGTAATGGGAGAATGTCACTATAGGCTTTGTCATGGGTCTCTCGAAGACACCCAAAGGAAATAATGTGATATGGGTTGTGGTGGACTGACTCACCAAGGCTACCCACATTATCATTATTTGGGAAGATCTATTTATTGAACAACATTATATGATATATGTAATGGTATTGGGGATACTACATAGACTTCCACTCTCAATTATCTCTGATTATTTCCCTGGTTCAAATCTATATTTTGGACGAGTCTAAAACACACATTGAGTGTTGAATTAAATTTTAGCATGACCTATCACCGCTAAACTAAAGGCCAATATTAATGGACTATTCAGATGCTTTAAGACATGATAAGAGAATACTTGTTAAAATTAAATGGAGCATGGGATAAACATCTCTCATTTTTTGAGTTCTCATACAACAATATCTTACACTCCAGTATTTAGATGGCTCTATATTATGTTCTTTATAAAAATCGATGTAGAACACTAATCATTTTCTATGAAGTTGTTGGAAGTATGTTACTTGGACCGGATCTTGTGAATGATAATAAGGAGAAGGTTCAATCCATTGAGAGGCATATCAAATATGATCATAGTTGGTAAAAGCGTTATGCTAAAAACAATTAAAGGGACTTGCTATTCGATGTTGGAGACAAAGTCATCCTTTGAGTATCACTATGGAATAAAGTCATGTGTTTTGGAAACAAACAAAAGCTAAAACCAATGTACATTGGCCCCTTTTAGATCCTTGATCTCATTATATATATGGACTATTGGCTTGTACTTCCAGTGAATATGGATCAAGTTCATGATGTGTTTCACATATCAGTATGGAGAAAATACATACAAGATATGTCACATATATTGAAATCAGAGGTTGTATAGCTGGAATATTACCACTCCAATGAGGATGAATTAGTAATGATTATGGATAGGAGAGATAAGGTTATATTCAACAATACAAACGACAATTACCATGTTTTTTGGATGATCCATAATTATGAAGAAAAATCTTGGGAACTAGAGAATGCAAGGAAGGGAAAATACCCTTAGATATTTTTTTAAAATGAAATTTTGATGGTCAGATTTCAAAAGGGGGGAAGAATGTAACAACCAAAAATATTATCAATTAAATTTATCCCTTATTATAGTAATTTCATATATTTTAAATCAAATAATATCACATAGAGTCTATCATAAAAACATTATAAATGAATAAGTAGGGAAATAAGAAGTATTTCAAGCAGGTAAAGAACCTATACCTATAAAATAGTAATTTAACCTTATAAATAATAATATGAAACATTTGTATAGTAAACCAAAAAAATGAATAGTAATCCCACCCATGAAAGTATAAATAAAATTTTATCATATTAGAAATGAAATTGTTGTATAATTATAAATATTTTAAGTAATTAAATGTTTTTTAAATTATTAATTAAATATTGGAGTTTTTTAAGTCATAAGTGTTTAATTAAAATTTTATATTTATTATTTTAATCTAAAATAATATTTATTTTCATTAATTGTATCCATAAATTAATATTTTTATGTCTTATTTATTGAAGATAATATTAGGAGACCATACATAATTTATAAAAGTGTAATAAACTCAGTTATTATTTTAAAATATGTATTTTCAAAATATATAATGATTTTGATTAAAAATTAAATTATTAAAATTTAGAAAATTATCTTTATAAATTTAAAATAATTTTAGAATTCTAAACATCAATAAATGGTTACTGTTTATGTGTTGGGATTTTTATAAAATATCAGAATTTGTTGTGGATAGTAAAATATGATAATTTACATTATAAATTAAATTATTTATTCTTTGAGTCATGGATGATGATAGAACCATTGGTTATAACTAATGTGATTAAATTACTGTATTTATTCTTACTAATAAACAATTTTTTTTATCTTGAGAAAAATATTAATCTATTAAATGAAATAATTAGAAAATTCCCCCTTCCTCCACTATAAATACCACCCCAACCCCCTCTTCTCCTCACAACTCTAAATCTTTGAAACTTGCCTAAATTTTGAATAGAACGCTTCCCTAGCCCCTTTACTATGTCCATGAGCTTTTGGTCTCATGAAAATATGAAAACATTTTCCCTAAGTAGGGTCTCAAAGAGGAGAAATCCAAGAGGTAAACTCCTCTTCATTTTTCTATTAATTTCTTTTCATTTTCATTAATTATCTTCTCTTACCATTAAATTACCTTATAAAAATGGAATTATAATGATAGTATATTTTAATAATTTTATTCTATCATGATAATGAATTATATATCATTAAAACCCTCCCACCCTATTTCATTTTAAAAATGATATCATTTTTCGTGATGTGTAAATTAACTGACATCATGGAAAATGCACATTCATTCTCCTATAATGACTAAAAGTATATTAATAATACCATTAAATGGATGAAAAACACGTTATAATTTATTTTACAAACCTTTTTATGTTCTGGTAAAAAATATTTACATAATTCTAATTAATAAATCATCACAAATTCAGTGTGGTTGAAAAATGGACTAAATTAACCTAAACCATCCATCATTAACATTCATCTAATGATTAATCATCCTACCATATAAAAAATTCCTTATAATATCTTTTAAAACTTTTAATATAAATATTAACTAATAAAAACAACTTTGGATATTTATCTATATTTTATACGAACTTCCATTCCTGTATACAAGTCATCCCATCATGAAAACCGTGAAAACGAATGCTCCTGAACAATTAATTTAAACTCTATAACTCATATAATGTCCAATAAATTAATAAAATTCACATATAAATGGTTTTTAATTTATAATTAATTATTTTAATGTTATTATACATGATATTAACATAAATGAATCTTTCAGACATAAGATAACTAGAATTCTTGAACCCAACTCCCATTCTTTGGTTTTTCCAAAATTCACTAAATTTATTTTATAAATATTAATTCAATATTATATATTCATCATTTGGTTACCTTTTTTGGGATATAATTATTTTATAATATTGTTTACAATAAATTTAATGGTTTTTAAAAGAACTCTTTATTCAAAAAAACACACCTCTTTGTAACTCAATATTATTTCTTCTTCACCAAAGGTTGATGATTAATATATAAATAATGTTGTTACCTCATAAATTTCAAAACCCAAAGCTTATGGATATATGATTATGAAATGAAACCCATTTCATTCCATGAGTTATTTTATGTTCATAATTTAAATATATTCTATATGGTATTCATGATAATGTAAATGTTATGATGTGACCGATGTGCCTGAAATAATATATATTAAGAATATCATGAGATAATGTGAATTATGAATAAAAATGATTCTAGAATTGTTGAAAAAATTGTCTGGTATTTTACCACTATTATATGATGTTTCATTTTAATGAATTTCTATATTCCAAGGCTTTTCATAATGACTCCTCTAATGATTTTGATACCATTCTTATGTTATATTGAGCATGATTATGATCACTCTAGGATTTATTATTTCATGTCTTTCTGGATACTCTTATAAGGATTTCATCTCACCTCATTTGATGCATATCCTCAAGTGACTACTTTTACTAATTATAATGACAAGTACTACATGAAACTGGAGATGAAGGAATTAAATAAATGTTTATGTTTTATTTTGTAAATGTTTTGAACGATAATATTTTTATGAAGACATTATACCTTTGGATTCAATTCATTGAATTATTTTGCGTTATTTATCATTAAGATTATGTATTAATAATGTAATAAGAAGCAATTTCACAATAATTGGAAAGTGTATTCCTCATTATGACTCTGATTTTAATTAATATAATTATCAAAAAAGATTATAGTGTTAGTTTAGTGATCCTAAACTATTTGTAATTGATCATTAACAGAGTGTACCTTGGATAGGACTTGAGGATAGGTTGGGTGTGTTAGGGCTATCCTAGGGTAACCGAGAAAGGATATGGGATTGAGGATATTTATATTTTGTGAGAACGATAATGGAATTTACTAAGAGGATGAGTTGTCCATGTTATGATTAATATAAGGATAAGGGACTCTATTTCCTCCGAGTAATTGTATTGTACTTTAGAGATGAGATATACATTCCAAATCCTAGGTCAGATGTTAATGAAAAATCATTCATAATTTTTTTTTCGAATATTTTTTAACGTTTTTCTTATTTTCGGATGTGTTGTTTCTTAGAAGGGCCAGTGACTGTGGCAGTGGGAGCAGGTCATTCACACTATTCTTCATTGGGTGGTTCCTAGGGTTTCATCCCCTGGCGTCGTTTCTCTCCTTCCTCATAGGGTTTCATCCCCCTGCTCTGTTTCTTTTTCATTACGGATTCATTCCCGAGTCCCCCTTCTCGGTTTTGGATTCGGTTTGGGTTTCACCCCCTCTTCCCTTTACCCCTAGATGCCTAACCATTCCCTGACCTCACTTTACATAGCTCGTCTCTAGTCGGATTTGAAGCGATGAACACCTAGAGGTTCTGGGCGTTGTGGTTTGGCTATTTTGGGGATCCCCTATAGGGTTTTATCCATGTTCTCCATCAAGGTTTCTTCCGAGGTTTTCCTTATTTCCCAGTTCCTTTTGTTTTCATCCTCAATAATGTTTTACTTTATCTAAAGTTCAATTCGTGGGTGCTTCTTCTCATTAGCCGGAGGGTAATCTGCTCGAGGAAGCTCTTTTTTATGGTTCTGATGACCCATGTCTACTGGTGCTAGCGGGGGATGGCGGCAAATTGGATGATGGTGACGAGCCTCTACTGCCAACGATGACGGTGATGGTTCGAGAAAGATACTTTTCTATGTTTATGTGGCGGTGGTAATGGTATCAAAAAATGATGTTGGATGGTGGTTTCTCTGGCCGACAACCGGCATTGTTGGTGTCGACGACGCTTGGAAAGGATAACAGTGATGATAACGATGGTATTTGGACGATGTAGTCGGTGATGCAACGATAGCACCGACGATTTGGATTACACTATGACCCAACAGCCTGACCTAAATCCTCGCGGTGATCTCGCAGCCATCGAGAAGATGATTTGGTTGGAATCGAGTGCACTTTTGTTTTTTGAAATTGTGTATCTTGTTTTGGTTTTCCTTTTGAAATAATGAACCTATATCGTTGAAATTGTGAACCGTTGAAATCCTGTTGTATTTTGAATCTTGTACGGTTACCACTAATAAAAAAATGGCTTTTATAAAATTCAAAAAATAGGTTTGTGGTGAGATCATTATCTATGGAAAAATGAAACTTATTATGAATGTTTTCCACAAAGTGAAAACCACAGTATTGGGGTTTAGAGATTTTATTTTTTAGTAGGTGGTCCTCAAGGTGTGAGATTATATAAGGATTTTTGCATAGGTTTCCTATGAAACAAGACTATATGAGGAAGTTTTTAGATGATGGACCTTAAAAAAGATTTCAGATATTATCTACAAGGTTAATGTTCATAGTGAATGTTGTCCGTGAGGTGTAGTTTGTAGTAAATTCCACCCATAATGGGGAGTTCACAGTTTATAGTGTTCCATGAAAGTAAAGTATGTGATGAACAATGTCTCATGAAGTGAAGTATGTGGTCTGGTGTTTTTCATCTATTTAATAAAAAAGGTACTTTAGGTCACACCAATATCAGTGTGTTCCAAATCAAAGCTAATACATATCATTAGAATAATCTTCTATATGATTATTTCTTTCCCCACTGTTGAGACAGAAGTGGTATTTAAAATGGATGTTGGTAGAGAATAAAGAATGGCGGTGATTTTACTTCAAACATTGTAACAACAATGCATTTTGATTATTTAGATAAATTGGAAATTACCTTTGTATTCTTTCTATAATGACATGGTTAGGGTGAACCAATCAAAAATATTGTTTCATGTCCAAAAAATCATTTATTTTTTATATTTTTATGAGATGAAGAGATAATGTTTTTTTCAATGATAAAACTCGATCATATGGGTGGTTCTTTTAATCCTTCACACCCTTGTTCTCCATATCTCATGGTAATTAACCTATATGGGCCAACATGTGTCCATGACTTCTGTGACCTAGGGGACCATGGCGGTCCCCTTATGTTACATAACCCTTGAAAGGGACAACCTGGGAATGAGTAGTGATGATTGTGTGTGTCACATTAGAACCAAATTGATGTTGTTATCCTGATAAAGATACAGTGATGATGCTAGTCCATGCATTTGAGGGGATAACACAAGTAATGTGAGACATGTTCTGGAGGATATATAACAATTATGAGATGAGCTATAAAAGATATTATTAAAGGGTAAAACTGAACTCAAGTCATGAAAATGTAATTCATAAATCTTATCACCCATGATTAGAGATATGTGTGATGACTATTAGGATACCTAGGACACTATCCAAGAACTAAATTTCTATTCCATTTATATATAATTCCTAATACAATTCATAGGATCTAATGGATGCACATAATTTTTTGAATTTCTAGGTTAATAAATTGGATTCATCCCTCGACCATATATAGAATACCAAGTCCATGAAACCTATGATTTGATGATTACCAATTTGGGATTCGTATGATTTTCTATAATATCGGTCCCTTGGGCCTGGAATTATGAGATACCTAGGATAATCCTTATAATGTGGTGGATAAACTTAAAATGTATGGGATACTCGAGATACTACAAGGTATCTAGTGAGTATTCTTGATGATTATGTGAAGCCCGTGAAGATACCTGGGATTTGGTGAGTATTATTACATGGGATTTCTGAGATGTTACCTAAGATCGGCCCACTGTGAATACATGTAATTCCAATTTATTGAAACCTATAACATGTCTTCTACATATATGGTATGCCTAAGTTTCTTCCATGAATCTAGTTCTTGAATCTACTATATATTTTGATAACTACATCATTTATTCCTACAACTATATAAGGGCCAAGGTTAGGACATAGATTTCACTGCAACATCTATTATGTGATTTGAGATAGCATGACACTAGCCAAAACATGCATAGTTGATATTATGTATCAAATTAAAACATGAGGAAAATTATAGTTTATTTATTTACACTACCACAATTTATTTATTTATTTAGTTGAGTTTATTTCCTATTCATGCACAACATTAATGGTTATGTTAGGAACCCCTTGGTGTTACCTTTATGAGTTTCTCATAACATAATTAGCGGAACAATGAACTTCAGAACTAATTTAGACTTCCCCGATCATAGGTAAGGTAGGATAGAGACTAAGAGTTTCAGGATCATGTGATTTAGATCAGACATCTTGGATACTGGGATATGATAAGGAATTCGCATAGAATTAGAACCTCCTTTTATTTTCTATACATTTTTTATTTTATTTATGTTCAAAATACACCCAATAGGTGATCAGTCATTTAATGGTGGAAAGATGATGATTTATTATGATTTTATTCTCCCGCATGGCATTTTTTGAGCATTTTTATAGTTTATTCATCCATATACTCTTGTTACTACTGGTATGTTTTAGGTTTTATAATTTTTCTTCTATTTCTTACTCCGATACGAGGGATAAATATCTCCATGGTATCATCAAAGACCCTTACTATTATTCAAAACCCTTTATCATATAGGGAGGTGAAGTTGAGATCAAGTAGAGGCTCTGGCTAGGAAACCAATCTATAGCCTCTGATTGGGGGACATTATATAGTTAACACCATTTGGTTTCACCCTAGAAAACATTATTACGTAATAACTAATTATTATCTATATTTTAATTTTAATTTAAGTAAATAACTTACATTAATCATAATTTATTTATCACCATCGTAAATCCAATGATAGATTTTTTATGAGTTTTATCATAGACACATTCCACTTATTTTCTATTTATCACGCACACAATTTATATTTTCTATAAAACCATTATAAAAAATTAAGTTATTTTTAATGAATTTAATAATAACTTCTAGTATTTTTTTAATATCACTAGGGTTTAAAATTTATAAATTTTAGTTATAACTATTCCATTACTATTAATAATTTACCTTATCATACCCCAAAATTTTAATTATATAAACATCTTAGCCTTATTCGTGCTTTATTAACTAATTAATCAACTAAATTAACCAGAATATATTATTTAATATAAAAAATATAATCATATATTATAATTATTACTATCAGTTATTAATGATATCATACATAATTAATGTAAGCTACATTTGACAACACACATTGATAATTTATATCCCTTCAGTAATATCCCTTTTATTAATTAAGCAGTTAGTGATTAGTGGTAATTATTTATTTAACCACACTGTTTTATTAAATATTTATTAATATTGTCACGACCCGACCCTACCCGGGCTCGAGCCGAAACTACCCCAAGCCCGCCTCCATAGGCCAGGGGCTGGTGACCAGCGCCGAAGGCTAAAAAACTCTGGGAGGCCTTTGCCTAAGTACCTATACACATACACACGCATCCCACTCAATGCAGAAGTGCATAGTCATCGAACTCTAAACAGTACAAAGCAAGTGGTGAAGGTAAACTAAAAAGAAAACGGGAAAAACACCCGCCCAGCCAGAAAAGTGCCAAAACCCGACAATAGGTAAACATAAGTAAAACAGCTAAGATCATCCCACACCTGGAACCCAACTACGAACACCACACGTGGTCCATGATCCCGAATGCCTAAGCCCCTCTAAGGTCATGACCAACCTATTCGTCGTCTACAAGGGCACACCAAGTGTGGGCAAAGCCCAAGTAGGGGTGAGTATAAAAATACTTAGTAGGATGTCTCGATGGCTCAATGGAGCAATAAAAGATGTATTGAAGAGGTGAGTAGTAGATCTAACAGGGAAAAGTAAATGAGTACAACCGATAGTGTAGTAAAGAGTACAACTCAACCCAACAAGATAAGTAAGTAGACTCATCCAAACGCAGGGAGCTAGAAACAGTGGAAGATTAAGTTCTCATCGAGTCTTCGCTACCTATAGAAGGAGAGTAGACTCATCCAACCACGAGAAGCTAGACATGGAAAGCACATGGCATACCTCGTGCGTCTTTGCCTCTCTTGGAAGGAGAGTAAACAAAACCCAAGAAGTGGGTACTAGAACAAGGTATACATATATATATTCTCTCTGAAGAAACCTGAACAAGATCATAAGGGGATCTCCGTCCCATAGCTCAGCCCAAGAAGGTTAGTAGCCAACAATCCCAGAATTAAACACCATCGATGCCCAGAATCCATATGCCTGCCCTGAACTGCAAGTCAAGGGGCTCAAATCACCGCACCTTGACACTATCCGCTTTGGGAAGCACTGACTCGCCCGCACGGTTTTAGGTCGCGTCACAAGGATACATCTCTATGGGGAATGATCCCCTCGTACATGAGAGTTTCTAGGGAGCATCAAGGCTCACCTCATCACTGTCACACAGTCAAGAGGTCTTCTCTAAGTCGACTAGTTCCTGCTGCCCAGCCCCACGAAAGGGTAATCTGCTGGAGGGAGACCCGGAACCACTTTGGCCATCCCTGCTTGATGGTACCCCACTGGTCATCACTGCTGGATGGTGCACCACTGGCCATCCCTAATGGATGGTACCTCACTGGCCATCCATGCTAGATGGTACACCACTGGTAATCGGAACACGTAGATAAAGATCACAGAAGGAAGATATGATCTCGATACACAGCTAGGGAGTCTGTGCCCAGGGCTCCCTAGGGGCTCATTACCCTACTAGAAACAACCTCCTAGGTAGAGGATAGAGGCCCGCATAATGTGTTCTTAACCCCTATAACCAAAGATCCGGATCAGGGTACATGAAGGGACCTGAGGATCTCCTTGGGCCTCTCAGGGCGATCATGATCTAATCCGCTGAGTCACTGTCAAAGCGGACTGAGACAACTCACTCCAGAAAGTGGGAAAACACCCACACTGTATAAACGCACGTAGCCGTAAATGATTTCACAGTCCGGTGAAAAGGACATGATACTGAAACCCCTCATAGATGAATAAAAGGGGGAACCTAAGCAACTCTTCCTACCAAACCATCGAGAACAGAACTAGGGGGAACCCACTAAACCCTGCTGGTCGAACCCATTGAGAATAGAAGGACCATCTACATCGCAAGAGGTCAAAGGTACGTAAAGAAGTTCACAGCACACACATGGGGCCCACACGACATGTGGCCCAAAATCATCTCCAAAACAAGTGCACAAACGTCCTCAAGAACCAACTACAACATGTACCTCCAAGCATTCCCGAATACTCCTTGAGTATTCAAAACCCCTAGCCCAAAGGTTATCATGAACACAACACCAAATGTCAACACAAAATGGAATAAACATAACTTCGACAACCTGATTCCTCCATGACCCTAGCATGGACAACCACATCTCTTCAATCATTCAGTTCACTCTCCCAAGAGTGAACGCGATCACAGGCCAAGGGTTCCCTACAAACACCGCAGGAAGAACCACCACCGGTACACCTTTCATGCTTCCACATTTAATGAGATCTCAAAAGAGACTCTGCACATACAAATGGTTCATTCCATTGTAATCCTCGTGAAAAAACATGCGAGATAGACTATTTTCTCACCTCCAACAGATATCCGACATAAAATTCACCAACACCGCTTTATGGCTGAACGGCGTCTCGTGGTCCCGAGCCTCGGCCCCAAAAAACAGTCGGGCGCATCGCACCATTGCGATCCCCTTTGGAAAACATGTCAAATTGACTTCTCAGTTGAGTGCAATGGATATCCGGAGAAAAAGATGCATTTCGTCGTACCGCACAGGAGCGGTGCTTCGTGGGACCCACATCCCGGTCCCAAAGCACAATGAACAGATCACACCATTGCGATCCTCTCGAAAAAGTACACAAGATTGACTATCCACTTGTCTAAATCGGACACCCGATGAAGAAGATGGAAATCACTGCCAACTCCCAAAACGACCATCATTGGGCCCGCACCATCATGCAGAATTAAAGCGGGCAGATTGTACCATTGCAATGACCTCAGAAAAACACCGAAAAATGATTGCTCACACACCCCGAACAGACATACGACGAGAAAGTCAGTAAATGCGGCTCGCAGATTAAAATAAGGGTCGTGGGGCCCATGACTCTACTCTAGATTCAATTCCCGAAAACCCCTTGGAAATCTTCATCTTGAAGCCAGGGACACAATTCCACTGACGGCGCTCAAAACGGATTCCAGACGGGCTCGCGCCATCTGAAACAAAAACTCACGGAAAAACGCCGATCCATTTAAAGTACGTGTCGTGCCACCGAGCCCCCATCTTGGGATTTAAAAAAATTCTCGTGACCATCATAAAATGTTCGCCTCGTTTCAACGAAAGTTTTTCTGCTGACAGAATGAAAATCTGACACCTGGTCTGCATTTTATGAGTGTTTTTAAAAAAACAAATTAACGGACCGATCGGGTGGGTCGGGCCGGTTCGGCCGGCCCACCACACGACTGAACCGGCCTGCGGTTCACCGCGCGGGCTGGCCCATCTTTCCCGGACCGGCTTAAGATGGTCTCGCTTCTCCAACACGGACCCGCATTCTGCGGGTCCTCTGTGCATCCCATGGTCTTCGTGACCCCGATCTCCCCCACCGACCGGCCGACAGCCGGCCGGTCTCCCCGCTCGCCCGTGCTCGCCTACGCCTCTGCAGGTGCCTCCTGCTCGCCCAGCCGAAGCCGCCTCGACCACGTCGTTCGCCCGCTGCACCTGGCCGGAGCCACCGACCACCTCCACTGAAGGGAGCCCGCACCGCCCCACCTTCCTGAGGCCGCCGCCGTCCGCCGCCCTGAACTGCTGCCTGGGATCTCACCGGACCGCTCTGGTTCACCGGAAAATGAGGGTTTTGGCCAGAAAATCCTCTAAAACTAGCATTCTTCATGGGATGACTACGATTGCCTCAGAACATTGATTTTAAATCTGAAAGATGTGTTTGATAGATCAAAAAATTTACTTCACAAATATGTGCTTTTATAAAATATCTAACATCATTTGGACACTATAATTCAACTTCAAATGAGGGTTTGGAAATTAAAACGCAAAAAGGAAATCTCCTACCTGTAGGGGTGTAGCCCGACGCTTCGCGAGCGATCCTCCTTCGTTGGATCCGCAATCGCCTTGGAGGAAGATGGGGAGATTTAGGGATGGGAGGGCTTCCTTGATTGAGAGCTCCTTCGGCCAGAGGTTTCAAATGGAAGAGGGAGAAGATAGGTTAATGTTTAAATAAAGAAAAATTAATTAAAAATTTTAATTAATTTAAACCCCCAATTTAACCTGCATATGAATCACTCGACGAGGTTGAGGTTAAGACTCCCCTAGGGTAAACACTACTTCTCGAGCACAACGGTAGTCTTAGATATTTAATCTGAGGCCTCTTTCAAATGTTATAAAACATAACTACTGATTCCGCTAAATTACGAAAACACCCCTGGGGCCATTTTTCACAGAAGGGTCGTGCCCGCAAAAATTACACCCCAACTAGGGTAAAAAGCATGATCTGGACTCAATGGTGACCTCAGTTTTCTTGTCCAAGCAATTTTTTAATAGGTATATCAGTTTAACCTTTAAAAAAATAAATAAATTATTTTATTTATCCGTTTAATGTTCTGGTAACGGGCGAGGGGTCCCAAAATCCCGCGCTGACATGTTTTATATCGTTCCTAGGGTAAACACCCCATTCCAGACCCATCTGTACTCTCGGATTTAGGATCTGAGTTTCTGTTTAGGATTTATCCCATTTATTTGGCGTGCCCAGTGTGAACGTACTGAAAATTTAATTCCGGCCACATCGGGGCTCGGAATCGCACGCCGTCTAAAGGCGATGCTCTGGAATAACATCAATAATATTCCAAAGTCTTTTATAGAAAAAACCAGTTTCTTAAAAATATTATTTTTATAACAATTATTTATAATTTTATTATATAATTTTAATCTTAATTATTTTATAAAATGTTTCCAAAAGACCCCAAATTGGTTCAATTAGGTTTTAGATGATGAGAGGAGTCCAATATAATTTTTTATTTCCAGATGTCCCCTTTTATGCACCCCTACACATCATGTGAAGCCACAACAAACTAGGGGACACCACATGAAATCCCCAGAATTTATCCCCTTGGATCCCTAACTTTACACACCATGATTTACCCATAGATAAATGTTGTAAATTAGATCTCTAATCAGAAAACCTAGATCACCCAGTTTGTCCTGAGCTTGGTTGTCCCCCATAAGGGTGATATAACCATGTAGGTCTACATTTTATCAAGATAAATATATAACCCTAATGTAAATGGGTCCCTATGTCATATGGATGAGTGGTACAAATGGTTTATAATGCACTCATATTCATCAAAAAAATATTGTTGGTCTACTCCACATGCCACATCACCACTAATTATAGATGATCTGGGAATATCGAAACTATCAATCATTAAATAAAATTGTTAGGCTTGGTTCATTCCATGATACATGTAAACAAACACATCACCCATGAGAGAGATGATATAGAATATTCATGGTTTTATGATAATGTATTGAATCACCCAATGTGTTGGTAGTTATAATTAGTGTTTCATTTATAGTCAATAATTTTTTTAAAATAGTTTCCAATAGTGTGAAAATTAAATGAATAAGATGAAGGTGGCTGAGGACAAAGCGAGACTACCTATGGGAGTTATTGATTCAATATAGAAGATGTTAATTCATCAAAAAGTGTACTCAGATAGGGTTGAATTAAGGAAATTGGATAATCTTTCTAGATACTAAGATGGACTGGATCATGAAAACTATTGAAGAATAATGGACTTTATTCTAATAGTGAATGAAGTCAAATTTACTAAAATAAAACTATTTAGAAGCCTTTTATACATCTGATGAATGTTGAGATGAGATTTAGTGGATTTCATGAATGGTAAAAAGGCTTATGGAATCACAATAAATTAAATGTTTAGTTGAAAGTGAATATTAAATGTAAGTGGAGAACTGAAAATATGGTAAATGATGGTTGGGAAGATAATAGAGCATCCAAAAGTTTTGTGATGAAGGTACACTCATAAGAAAAAAATTTTGGGATCAAAGTATTTGAAAAATGATTCTAACCACTATTTGATATGATCACAAAATATAGTCTTCTTGAGAAGAATTTGAGATAATCGAAATCCATTCAATGAAGAAAACAAGAAGTCATGGAATTAATAAGGTAACATAATTAAACAATTTAAAAAGACTCAATTAATCCATCCCAATTTGAAAATTTTAAAAATGAGTAAAATAAGGTATATTTATGATATTATAATAGTTAGAGGATCCTTGAATTAAAAAAATATAAAATTTTAGGAATTAATGGTTCAAAAATTTATACAAATAGATGATAATAAGAGGACACCCAATTGGGATGTTATCAGATATTAGGAAACCTATGAGGAATATGATTGATAAACCATCTATGTGGTTTAGAAAATAATCTAGATGATATGATCATTTTGATTCCAAAGGATGAAATATCACAGTAACCTATATAATTTTTGAGTTAATTAGTGTCAATTTAAAGTTTAATTGATTAAAGAAGTATAAATGGAGGCTAATACTAATGGATTTAGAATAAAATTATAGAAAGAAGAAGTATTTTTTTTGAAATCAGTAAAATGTTGACTTATGGTTTATGATGAATATTTTAAAGAACTATAATATGAGGTGCTGCTAATGGATTTAAAGGATATTTTCATTACGTGATAAAAAATTCACCTTGAATGATATTATAAGTCAAATCATCGAAATATGGGATGGTTCCTCAGGAACATGAATGTTACACTAGCCATAAGATATTGTGATCAATAGATTCATTGGTCATATATAGTTATAAACTAATAAATGTTTAATAGATTGTAGACTTACCATGTATGTAACATTATGTGAGATAATTGGAAGCATTAATTTATGTAGATGATATTGGAAGATAAAAATGACATGGTTTCAGAATATTGAAAGACAGATCCATATACTGAGAAAAAGAATGAATACAAGAAGATCAGAAGATACATTACCATGAGATAATAACTACAAAAATATAGTTTTTTGAAACATATGAAGTTTATTTGATCATAATATATATTTATTTTTTGATAAGAAATAATATAATATTGGTAACTCCATATAATAAAAAGTTAAGGAGATCAAGGGTTATGATTAGATGCCTCGTGACAATTTTTATACATATGATGATGCAATAGATGGGGAAAACCTGATACTAAGAATCCATGTCAGATTTAGTTGAATCTTTCAATGGTTTTGGAAGGAGTAAGTGATATTGATGAAGATGAAAAGGTAGATCCTATAGTGGAAGATGCTGAGTGAAGTCTATAGATTGTAAACAACTATAAGATGCCAACATACTTTACTTTTATGTGAATTCAAATCCATTGTGATAATGATGATAAAGAGGTTCCAATATTCAAATTGATAAAAGAAATTCCATTATTCTTGGTGATATCTATTTAATAACATAATATTGTTTATAATATGTTATTTAGATCTTTTTACAAAGATAATATATGATATCTTTGAAAGAATTGATTATGGTTAACTGATGACCTTGAGTAAGTATTAGTTGGAAATTCAGAGCTTGTGTTCCCCATATTTATCAAAGGTAGATAGATAATATAAAAGAGGGATGATATTCAATTTTATAAATAGATATATGGTGGTTCATACTAATATTATTAATATCAGTAGAATAGAGGGAATAATCAATAATGTCTGTTTCAAAAGATCTTCTAGGTCGATTAGTAGAGAATATTTGAATATATAATTTTGAATAATTGTTTTATGTCTTATATAATGGTAGAAACAGAGAGATATAGAGTATGTACAATGTTTATCATAACCTTCAAACATCCAGTATATCGAATCCCTTGATGCTAATAGATCAATAAATTATGTTTCCATGTGTTAAATAACATGGTTGGCATGCATGATATTATACCAAAAGACAATATTGGTAGTCAATGACCTATTCATGGGGATTTTATAGGACCTTTGATAACTATCAGGAGGAAACATAACTTAAAATTAACTTATATAAAATTGATAATATTCACCTATGTAATATGGTGAAGTCGGAGTAGTATAGGATAGATTGTGGATTCTGGATGATAACTACCACACACCACTTTTAATTGATATTAATATTCTCAGTGGATAATATAATGCTAGGGATAATAATTATATGTAAAAAAGAGTAATATTTAAACATCATGAAAAAACCTTATAAAAATATTTATTTTATATTTATTCTTTCATTATCTACTTTTTATAATAAATTAAGTGGTGACGTCAGATATTCAAGAGCCACAAATCCAAACTGACATAGTGGATTGAAAATATAAATAGGGGTAAATTTTTAATATGGAGTTATTATGAATTTTTTTTTTCATTAAAAACTCAATTTGTGTATTAGAATATTCTAATTGGATGAAAAAATGGTATCATAGTAGGATTCCATTAACTGTATTGAATTTTTTTTTATTTCATTAGTTTTAACAGATTTACATGAATAAAATATTTCATGAAGTTATACAGTTGGTTCTTCAAGAAGTAAGTATGTTAAAAATATACCTTTGTTGAAGGAAATAAAAATATTTTCTATGTCCACTAAAAAAGAGTTTTCATATAAAACATTGAGATATTTAAATAATAGATTGGATTAGAAGTTATGGGTGTTGATTTATCAAAATCAGTGGAAGTAGGATAGACTAATACTTAAAGGTAAATTTTCTTGTAGTTTTTATTATGAATCCATTATGAAATATCCACTCAAAGAATCCCATTAAATATGGTAAGAATTTAGATATTTTGAGTCTATGGAAGTTTTTTACTATGAAATAATTTATTATTTGAAAATTGTCCCTCTTGAATTAGACACATATATAATTTCATTTATGTAAGGAATCCTAGGAAAAATTATATATAGAATCAAAATCCAACGATATAGAGTATTCATTTTCCATAATTTTTTGAAAATTATAATCTCTCATATAACTAATTGGGGAACAAATATTATCATATAATAAATTTAAATGAAAGTGATTTCTTTAGCTGAAGAATTATTCAAAGGAAGTGTTTATGAAAATATTTTTTATTAAAATATTTTTAAAGAAAATTACATGTATCAAAAGTTATTATTAATTCATAAAATTATAAATTGGAGTTTAAATATTTATGGATAAAGGAGTTTAATAACTATAAGATTTAAGAAATAATGTTTCATGATGAAAAGGATTAGGGTATGATAAATGAATTTTACTATAATATAAAGTCACTTGAACATATGAAAAACACTAAAATGCTTAAATTTATTGAGTTGTAAAAAACAATAAGAAACATGGATTTCACAAAAATTGAATCGTCTTATAGTGTTGTGGAAAGAGACACTTAAAAAATTCAAATGAGAAAAGTATTTCAGGAAATACTCATTCTAGTGGTAGAATAAGGTCAATGTTAGAGGAATATATTATCTCTCTAGGATCATGGAAGAAGGTAATACAATATTTCGGTAAAACTATTTTCACTAATTATGATTCTATGAATAGTACAATATGAAACTTATATTTAGGATTAACAAGGTTGAAGAAAATATATAGAAACCCAACAACTCTATAATGGATGAAGAAATAAATAAAGGAGTTTGGTGTGCCCCATGAGATGTCTAGAAGGATGAAGTTCACACTAATAAACTGGAAGATACTTCAACCAGCCAAAATAAAACAAAAATAAGATATGAAAATAAAATTTATTGGATTTTTCTAGTGTAATAAAATGTTCAGAAAATATTCCATTGATTATTATAAAAACTAATCAAATATTTGAAAATGTAAAATTCATATGTTTATTTTGAGTCAAATGAAACATAAGAATAAATATCCTAATTGAAACATTAGTACAAAAAATGAAGGTAAATCAATATACTTATAAAAAAATTCAGTATCATGTAAGATTTTGTGAAAGCTGTGATGCATTTTGTTATGGTGATGATGAGTTATAGTTTTAATATACCAAGTAAAACTCAAATGCAATTAATAGATGAATTCCATTAAAACTTAAGAGGAATAAAATAAATTTTGATAGGAAGTCTAATTTAGGGTATATATAACTTGATGTCTTCAAAAAATAAGTACCAAATATAAATGTAAAATAATCCAATAAAAAGAGAAGATTATTATATTATGGATGAAATGGTAACATCATGGATAGTTTCAAACATTTGATAATCATTCAAACTCAAGGAATTATTCCAAAATGAGAGAGGAAATCAATACAAAAGAAATATGTTGGGATTGGAGTGATGGATGAGTCTTACAAATAAATTGTTGAATATCATCCAAGGTTACCACATATGAGTAAGTTATAAAATTCAATATATATGCAAAGATTAGGTTAGAAGGTTGGACACACTAAGAAAAACTGTATGATAGTACTTACTTTATAGTAGAAACTATTGAATCAATGTGAGAATGATTCAAAAGATACATGCACTAAAAAGGAATCTATGAAGAAGAAAATATAACACATAGACAATATCAAACATGTCTCATAGGTTTCTAGGATAGTATCCACAAAATAACTGTAAGAAAAATGAATGTTTAAATTAAAATAAAATAATTTTTCATGTTTCTTGGTAGTGGAAGTAAAGAGGGAATTTTCACTCAAATTAAGAGGTGAATGTAAATGGAATAAATCCATGTAGGTCAAGGAGTTTATTTCTTGGAAAATAAAGTTGGTAACATAATGTTAAGTGAAACTAAAGTAATAGAATTTTCCAAATTAAAAAACACATATGTAAAATATTTCTTAAACTAATGGAAAAAAGATAATCCATTTTATTCCCTTGTATATTCCGGATATATTAATTATGTAGGGAATAGGTGGTTATGTTATTAAATGCTATACTATGTTTAATTATTTTTGTTTAATTCTAATAGTATTATAAAAGATATACATCATTGAGTACTTTATTGCATCATATTTATTCCACCTCTTTGATACACTTTAATCAATATCAAACATGATTAATAAGGAGGATTGAGTATAATCCTAAAAGAAAAATAGATAAACTATAAACAACCAAGGAAGTAATGATCCAAGACATTATAGTTCGTGATGATGGAGGACTATGAATTATGGTCCAAGATGGTATGTGTCAAGATTCAAGAGTTCCAAATGACGATGATAGGTTTTTAGATAATAAAGACTATATCATTTTGTTTTGCATTGATATTTTCTCCAATCCAAGAATAAAAATAAATTCTATGATTAGGTGATTATTTTGATAATACATGCATGTTTCCATATATATTACATGACATAAGGAAATTATTTCCTTATATTAAATTCTAATGATATTTTTGGTTTATATTTTTAGAGAACAAGGACATGATATTAAATATTGAAACCCCTATCATTCTAAATTAATGGCCATTTTTTATACAATATAAAGAATTACTTAATCCATAAATTGACTTCAACTTTTACAATATGATTCACTATAGAAGATGCTCAAATATAAACTCTAAACATGACACTTTTTATCATAACCTATGAAAATAAAATCAAAATAAATGGGTGATATTAAATTTTTCAGTAAGGGTAATCATAACTAATAAGCATAAAAAATCATAAGAGAGACTAAGATGAGAATATAGGTATAATCAAGATGTATAATAATGTTATTCCTAAGAAATCATAGATCATAAATGATGGAATAATTAATAGAATAAAATAAATGTGTGGGATATATTATTTTAAAAATTCATTATTTTAATAATTATAAATATTGTTTATTTCAAACCTTTATTGTGTTTTATGAAAGATAATTTTTTTGTAAATAATTAAAAAAATCAATTTCATGAATCAAACATGATTATTATCTAGATTCAATTGACTACTTAAAAATTTATCTACCATAATATCATCAAATCCACCATGGTGAATATATGGAAAAGGAATCATGTAGTAATAATAGAAATCAAGTAATCAAATTATTAAGTTATAATGATATCCACAAATATTATTTTTAACAAGGCTTGGATAGACCACAAGACCACTGGATCAACTGCACGCCTTCTGGATTGACCATATCTGATTAATTACCAACTATTGGGTCAACCAAAAGTGAAATTTATCGATTAATAAGCCATAGAGAAGTGACCAAGAGTCAATAATAAATATCTTTAATTAATGGATTTAACAGATTATCATTTTATAATGACTTAACATTAAAGGAATCTTTCAGCTGCAAAATGAGAAATTATGAAAAATTATTGGATCGCCCTTAAGTTTTAGGTGATCAACCATTGGCACCATTTTCGGAGAAGGTGCATGTGGAAAAAATATAGAAAAAATTTAAATATAAAAAACAAAAAAACTAGGAAACATAAAATAAAAAAAAAATTAAAATTATAAAAAAAATATATCATTGAACCTGTATGCACGCTAAAAAAATAATCCTAAAATTTTAAATCCAATTTTGAAATCAACAAACAGTTTTCTTCACATAGATTAAAAAAGAATATTAAAAAAGAGAAATTTGTAAAATAGGGATGAAAACCAAAATATAAATAATACATTACCTTAAATTCATAAACCTAAGAGACCTAGGGTTAGTTATTTCCAAAGACCCCATTCTTCATGAAATCCATCTTGCATCAAATTTTCACCTAGGTCTAGATACTGTGATATCAAACAGTATTATCTCTCCTTGCTCCCTTTTATCAATGGTATCCTAGTAGATGTTTCACTTGAATTCAATAGATATTTATATGGTTATATCTTTAAAATGACTATGAATGATCATAGTGGGGAGGTGAGGTTGAGGTTGTTCCCATTTTGTCTTACGAGTAGGGATTAGACTTGGTTCTAAAAAACATTGATAAGGAAATCCTTCAAACATGGTTTGATGTGTTTAATGATTTTGTATTCAAATTATATCCCAAGAACAACACCATTGATGTTAGGCACAAGATCACCCACATTGTCTATGATGAGGGAGATCTTTTTTACAAGGCATGGGAAAAGTTTATTGTTCTTATTAGGAAATGTTAGAATCACCTGTGTTATGCCCATATTCTCATGGTAACACTTTATAATTCCCACACCACATACAAGCATAACATATTTTATGAATCATGTGGGGTGACTTCTTTAATTCCACTAATGATGAAATGATTCATATATTTAATAGGTTGGATAAAAATCCACAATACAAGTGCACTAGGAAGTGATTCATACATTGGGATAAAATTAATACCCACGTTGTTGCTATTAATGATAAAATTATACTAGAGATGTGTTTTCACCATGGGACTATTTTTCACACTCAGAGATGGTGTAAAATTTTTGACCTGCATGCCAAATTTGAGGAGACTTCTGAATTTTTTGATTATAGAACAAGGAACCAAGAGGAAAATAATAAATTATCAAATCAATATTACCCTATATATAAAAAATTATGAATCTATCATGGAGAGAATAAGGGGTGATAAAAAAGTTAGTTGCTCTAAATTTCTAGTCGGATACCAGACCTTATAACTAAAACCAATATAAGAGAGGATCACCAAATTCCCATGTGGATGTTAAGGTAATGATTAAAAACATGATAGGTGAAATTATTTATTTCAAACAGAACACATATTCATGAATTCATAGTCTATAAATTGAAGCAGTCCAAATGTCTACAGACCAGGACAGAAGAGAAAAGGGAATGAAACCCAGTACAAATGACTCAAATCCAAGTGAAAATGTAATGGAAATAAAAACAAGGCCAGGAAATTAAATTTATGAAACATTTTTGAAAAAAGTATAGGTAATATTTATTTCTTGTTCATAATGAAAATGGAACTAAAAAGGTGGAAAATCCTAAATTTGGAAATCTAGACAAACATGGTAAAACTGAGAAATTTTTTGAAAAGTCACATGATAAAACCCCAGATGAAAGGAAAATGAAATGGGAGTTTGTAAATTAGGTAAAGAATAAAGTGAGGTTTGAGGATGAGAAAAAAAGACACCAATTTTAATGAATTACCCCTCACATACCTCTTCCACAAAGGCTGAAAATACCTATGAACCTGATTACCTCATATTTCTTCTAATGTTTTTGATATTTAAGTTTAACATTAAATTTTTTTATTCATTGAAAAAAATCCATTCATAATTTAATTTTCATATCAGGTTATTATCTAACAAGAGGGATTGGGTGAGAGATCCATATTGAGTTTCAATGAGGTGTTCAGTGCAACAGTACAAAAAAATATTCCTCAAAAAAGAAAAATCCATGTAGTTTTATCATTTAAACTAAAATCATTCAATGTGAAGAGATTAGGTTATTGGGTCATCAAAGAGATAGAATAAATATTATTTCATAACCACCAATTAAAAAATTTGGGTCACAATATCCTGAAACCAAAACCAGCTACCCTACAACTAGCTGATATGTTACTTGCCAACTCCTATAGGAGGGTTGATGATTTTCTCGCCAATGTAGGGAAAATTTATTTTATGAATGATTTCGTGATTGTGCACATGGAGTGTGATCACACTATTCTAATAATTATAGTAAGACCATTCTTGTCCAATAATGGGTATTTAATTCACATTTATAACTATATGTTATCCCTTTAGGCATATGAGGATCCAGAGGGGTTTTAAGTCTATAAAGAGTCCTCATATGAGGTGAGCTGTAAGCTGATGGATATTGTTTATTAGGTTTTTAATGTGGAGAATAGAAAATAAAATCATTATCCTTTTAATGATTTACTCATTTAATATTTTAGTAAGAATATTTAAGCTAATTTTGATGAGTCTAAACCCAAAAAAAAGACGAAAATGATGGGGAGATTTAGAACCATATTAAAAAATAAATTTCTCAAAACCATGAGGTGATCCATTTCACACAAAGTTATCATGCTGATAGTTTTACTCAAACTTGTATGAAGTTTCATCACACCCAAGTTCCTAACAGTGATGTTTCTTTATATTTTAAAACATCTAATGGTAGTAATTATGCTACTTTAACTTTACCCATTTAGAGTATATGAGTTAGAGTTAAGGTTTATTTTAGAGTGTGTTCTGATCATTTTAATGTTAAAGGTGAGTATTCTAGATCTAATATGAGTTATTTTGAAAAGTGGCTATAATTTTCACCACATTTATACCTATGATCATCCCCTACTTCTTTGCACCACCTAAATTATGAAGTCTTTGTTCTTCAGTTTGAGAGATTCTTATAGCAACATGACTCTTCTCCGCCTTCTACCACTAAGGTTGATTCCTATGATATTCATCTTGTTTTTCATAAAGGAACACTTATAATAACTTATATTTTTCTTTCAGAACTATTTATTGACATCAGTGTGGGGGAGAATGTGAGGGATCTTATTTAGAGTGTGGTTGGTCACCTAGGTTATCTTATTGAACTATTTACTTTTTTACCTCATTCTTTGAGTGATATTTTTTGGGTTTGAATCTTCTTTTTAAAGGAGGCGTAATCCTTGATAGGTGGAATTTTTTAAATGACTTCTTCAATATACAATCTTGGATGAGTTTCTATGTAAACATATTAAATTTTACAAAGGAAAAACTAAGGGGTAAAGTAGTACTAAATCATACCCACGGTCTGATCATGGTTATAAAAAATAAAAAATAAGCTCTATATTAGGATTTTGAACCTAGATATTCATGAAAGGAAACCCCGAGTTTTCTTTATTTCAACATTAAATTTTGTGTTTGAATAAATTCCCCATGCTCAGTTATGTGTCTCCCTGGATTGAGGAACAATTATTACAGAATTTCATTGACATATTCATAAACATGATTTATGGGTTTTGGTTTTTAGTTACCAATTAATTTGAGATGTTAGTGGTCTAGTGGTATCAATTAGATGTAAGAATTATGTATCAGTGGAATCCTCATTTATAACATCCATTCTAGAAGGAAGAATCTATTAAAATATAATTATATAACACTTCTGTCAACATTACTATATTCAATTTCAATTCTAATTTTCTTTTCAACATTCTCATTTCAATATAGACTTTTTATAGGTACTTTAAAATGTCTACTAGATTCCAGTTTCCTTGGATTAAAGGGAGTTTACAATCATACGGTTCAATATTGAAAAATCATTTTGAATACATGATAACTAACTAGTTTTAATTCATTCTACTCTATTTTTATATTGATTCTAGATTCTTTTTATTCACTTTTTTTTATTTTTTTCAAGGTTTTTCTCTCTCCTTACATGTTTTACCGTATTCACTATGTATTTTATGTTAATTCCGGGTGTTCTTTTGAAGCCCATTCTTAAACTCATCTAATGCATGAATTTTTTTATAAATAAAATTCTATACGTAGTTTTATACTGGTGGATGGTGTTTTTTATATAGAATGTCTTTTCGATTTTTTTGACTGTTGGGTAAAATTTCCTTTTTAACATTCTTATAACCTCTCCAAAATTCACTAAAATAATCTTTACATCCTAAATAGTTTTCCTTGATTAAAACTATATCTCACCTTGAGTATCAATATTGGAGACAATGCTATGAATTAAATGCTAGGGAGGGGTATTCAATATGATAAACTGTGGTTCAATGATCCCACATAAAAAATGCTTACTTTTTCAAACTTCCCCCATATCATGATGTAAATATATTCTTTTTTTTTGAAAACTGATTATCAAAATAATGATAAAAAACAAAAAAAAATACAAAATAAACATTATTTTCATCATGATTAAGTAACAAATAAATTATATTTTGAGGGGTTCAAGGAGTCTAAAATTGTTAGAAATGTGTGACTACTAAGTGTTTTTGCACATTGTTTTGGTGGATATCACTATAGGGAGTAGAAAATGGGTTTTTATGGGAAATTCCATTGAGTAAATTTTATTTTATGCTATGAAAACCAAAAATTTTGACTAGGAAATAAGATACACTCTCTTTTTAAGAAAACGCATTAAGGGCCCAAATATAATGATTATCTTATAATTCATTTGAATCTGGAGTATGATGTGAAAACAGTATCCCATGGTGAGTCTCTAGGATAAGGGATATGTGTGTGCTTTTCTAAATAAATAAAATCTATATTTAAATTCAATAAGTGTTATGCACAGTTCATTGCATATGAAATTTGGTTGGGAATAAATAAATGAAGTGCCTTATTTAAAATGATAACATTTAGGTGAGGGGAATTTTGAACCCAAATGAAGAAAAAGACAATTGACTTATTTAATTATCATTTAAGTTGAATCAATGATGTGACAAGAGAAAAATAAATAAATAATAATAATAATAATAGTGGATATTCATTTTATAGATCCTAGGAGAGTGTAAAAATTAATGGATTCTTTTGTAAATTTTTAAATTACACTTTTATCTATCCTTTTACACCCCTTTAATGGTACCTATTTTGAATATAAATTATGTAGGTTGTTACATTCACCTAGGAGGAATATATTTTCATGTAGTGGAGGGGGTCTTTATCTTGTTTGATTTAGAGTCACATAGAACAAAGGTAGAATGATATTTTTTTCTCTTAGTTTTTTTGTAAATGAATCAAACACATTAAACTGTATGGGAGATAAATTGATTAATTGTGAGGGAGTTTTATGTTTCCATCCACTTTGCCTCTTTAAAAAATCATTTTTGTTAATTTTTTTGTCTTCTTATTAATATAATAATAACTTTTTGTTTAATAATTCACCAATTTTTTCATTTTTCTATTGTATTGTAAAAATAATGATTTTGGGGTTTTTTAAATGGGTGTTTATTATTTTTGTTTGTGAAAAACATTAAATGAATTAATTTTTTTAATTATCTGTTTTTTATTCATTTGTTTAATTTTAATTTTTTATTTATAATTTTATTTTTATTAAATTTATTTGTATAATTTTATTCTATATTCTCTAAATCATTTTTTATTCATTTAGTATCATTATTTTATTTGATCTATTATTTATTCCATTATTCTTTCAATTTTTTATTACATAAATTTTATTTTTAATTAATTGACTTTATTAATTTCATTATTTCCATAATTAATTTTAACATTGTTTTATTTATTCTTAAATTAATTAATTTATTCAATTAATTTGCTATACTTTGTCGTAAACAAATAAATAAAAATTATTTTGTGATTTATTAACTAATTAAATTTATTTTAACTCTTATTAGTTTATTTAAATATTCATTCAATACTTTGGAATATATAGTTATAATATATTTCTTTATTTTTTAAGTATTAGTTCCTTTATTTAATTATTAGTAAATTTATTTATGCAAATAGATATTAAATATTTTTTATTATAATAAATTAATTTTTTTAAAAAAAACTGTATTGTTAATATATATTTAATTTTTAATGAAAAAATGTTATAGAATATTAGTTTTTTACCATTTTTATATTAAAATTAGAATTTTAATTTCATATATTAATTTAGCAATAAAATTAGTTTTACAGGTTAGTTAATTATTTGGTTTTGGTTTTATTTTTCGTTATTATGTTTGTTTTTCAAGTACTTCTATTTCCATTCACCCACCAACAGGTCCCAAAATCACCACCAAGAGTCACCATTGGACCTGCTAGTGAATCCCAACACTTTGCATCCCCCCTCACCATGTGAATTTTCCAAAAGTGCCCCTCCCTTTTCCGTTTCACACATCCACTCATCCAACGGTAACTCAATTGATTCTCTGTAAGATAATTACAACTGTGAATCCTTGAGTCCCCATTGCATCCTCATTCCCACCACCACTCATTTAATTTTGGCTCACATTCTCCCTTGTAGTCACACAAGAGATATCTGCACTCACCATTTGGCATTTGCTAATGGTGAGTGCATTCTCAAAATCGCTCCTCACTCACCAACAGTGAGTCATTTTCCACCATTACTCATCCTCACTCACTACTCCAATTTACTTCACCAGTTGGGGACATTTCAGCACCATTGGCACCAAATCGAGTAACTAAATGGTGGTTCCATCCATCCATCACCACACACCCCTTCAAGATCTGTCCATTTGATTATTCTCATACCATCCATAGGATTAACAAATATAGTAGAAAGAAAATCGAGTAGGGTAATATGATCATAGAAGGATATTGAGGAAGAAATCCCATTATATATACTTCTTCATCTCATTATTTATATTCTTTTTATTTCTATTTACTTGATCATGTGTAGTTTATTTGATTAGGGGACTTGGAAAGTGATGAACTGAATTAATTTATCCATTACAATTAGTTAAATAAATTGTTTAATGATATTTTTATGTTCAATTTATCATCTATTCAATTATGTGTATCATTTTATTCCATCCAATAACCGCCAGATAATGGTAGTGAATTAATTATCCTTGGATTGTTGATAGACATATCGAAAATTTGAAATGGTTGATCAATATTTTCTTCATATTTATTTTATTTATTCAAGGGTTATGATTTAAATATCCAAGATCAAGATTGTTAACTGAGCATTATTGATCCATTGAATCATCTACTTAGTGGGTTACCGCCATTTATCAAGAACAAGATGATTGAATCATTCTCTTTTGAATAAAAGAATATCTTTTTATCAGTTCAAAGTATCTTGAGGAACATAATTCATCATTTTATTATCTCTATTTATATTTATTGTTTCCCTTATACCATTCCACACACACCATATTTTTAACACATCCATTTTCATAGTTATATTTAGCTTTTTTAGTGGTTATGATTGTTTTAGCTTATTTTTGGTCTTTATAGCATAAGTCCTTCCATATGGACTGACCTTTCTTACTACAATACTAGTGTAAGTAGGTAATATAAATATCTAATTTTCGTGAGTCCAATGACCTCGTGGTCAACTATTATTTTAATTGATCAACTATAAAACCTATTATGGAATCTGACTATAATTATCAAAAAGTATTAATAATTCCAAGGATTCTTATGTGGAAAACATAATGTGATCATACCTAGAAGTATGTTTTATATTATAAAATATATCCCCTGAACTACTTTTCAAAGCATAATTATATTCTTATCAAAATAATTTCATGTGATAATATTTCATATTAATGTATGAAAATATTCAATAATGGGTTCTCAATGGATTTTTTAGAGAATAATTATACCTTTTAGAGACTTATGGAATGTGGAATAAAAGATAAGGACATAACACAACATTAAGACATTATGATATTTCATGAAAAAAATCGATGAACATATTGATATTTTTAGATTATTTTGGACACCTATTTATCATTTCATCATAATAAAAACCATTGATAACATATTCACATATTCATATACCATTTAAAATTTAAAATAATTCATAAAGAAAAGAAGACTTACAAATAGATTAATAGTAATACTATTTATTCTATAACAAATTCTTTCTACTCTCTTACTCTAATTTGCTAACTTTTGTAGATGTGTGTGATTTAGACCATATATATATTAAGAACAAGGTATCTCACTAAAATAAGGAGTTATATAAAATCCCAATCATTTTCTATCATTTATACATCGATGAAGAACTATGTAAGAGTCTTTCTAAATCATGCAATGGATTTATATAATTATTTTTCATTTTTTTCTCCCACAATGATCTATGTAAGATGACTTTTATATATTGGCTAGCCTTGTGTTCTATTGTGTAAAATCTAATATAGGTTATAGATCGGTTCATTATATCAGTAAACTATTTGGTAGTGGTTGATTTCTAGATTGATAGGAATAGGTATCATCATGAGACCAAAACTCTTAAATTTATTCCATTGTGTGATTTATTATTTTTTTCTATGTATTTAAAAAAAAATATCATTTTTCCAAACTATAAAAGAAAACAAATTTCTGATATTTTGCATTAATTTTTAGTTTATATATAATTAATGATATAAGTAGATATTCTTGGCAATATAATATAGTTTCAAACCAATTTAATCTAAGTTTTGATAAAAAATAAAATATAATTTTTGAAAGATCAAATTATGTAATTATGATGTTTTAGTTAACAATTTTTTTTAATAAATTTTGGGAATTTTATATAATTCATTTGTAAGTGTAACTTTTAATTGGAAACTCAATTAATCCCCCTCTATTTTTTCACACTGGCTAATATTTTGTATCAAATGATTTTAGAATTTCATTTTTACTATGATCTAGATTTTACTATAGGATAAAAAATTTCTGTTATTTCTAAATTTTTTCCTTCTTGGATAATATTCATAAATAAGTAATGATCACTAATATTCCTCATTATTTTAATAAAACTAATTATTATTAGTGGAATATCAAAATGAAAATACATATTGAGGGCATGATATTTGATATTTGGACCATAATAAAGGATAAATATAAAATACCAATAGTTTCTAAAGATTAATGGAGTGATGCCACTATGGACCCCCATGACTATAATTTCAGTTAAATGAATTAATTATACTATGAATTTGAATAATATGAATTTAATATAATATTTACATGTTTTAATACTTATGAAATATGGTACACACTTTTTATTTCACATGAAGAAACTCCCATTGTTAAATATATGTACATAAATATGTGAAATATTAAATATGATACATTCAATATGAAACCTGTGGAATCAATTAATGATTTTATGCAGATTTTAATGTGATTTTGAACAGAATTCATGTATAGGAGAATAAAATTAATGATATAGATCAAGTTTTGTGACTTATGGATGTTAGCCTAGTAGGTAGAGGGGAACCCTTATTTCTATAATAGAATCCAGTGACCAAAGAAATCTTTTAGTATACAATCATATAGGAAAGATCATAATGTTTTAGGAGGATGTAAAAGTAAATAAAAAAATATAAGATGGACCCAAGATAAAGTAAGTAGCCTTAAATACTCCAAACATAATGTTAAATGAAAAAGCCAATTATGAATGTTCAAGTAACAATAAATATCTTTTGGAAAGGGATGGGGAAATTGATCACCAAGCCATGAGATTTGTGAAATAAAGAGGTAAAATAAATTATTCAAGAAAAAAATTATGGAGGAATGTATGATAGAAACTGGAATTGGAAAAGGAATAATCAACCAGGTTATGTGAATTAATATGAGTGTAAAATAAAATAGAATATTAATATGAATGTACTAAATAAAAATTTAAGAAATGATATGATGATAAAGGAAAAATGTCTTATGAAGTCTTTGAAAATTATAGGGATATACTCTATGAATTTCTCAGGTCAATCAATTTTTATCATAAAAGTAAATAATGATATGGAAACATGTGTTTCCTAAAACACACATATGACATATGAAATATTATTCATACCACTCCTACGCATATTTATAAACATTATGAGACTGGAAAAAGTTATGAAAATGTGAGCAATGAAGATTTATTTTATTAATATAATATTCTAGAAGATACATCCAATGAAATAAATGATAAAAATAAATTTTTAATGGAGTTAAATACATTTTATATTCTTTTAAATTCTGATTTTCATTAGAAAAATATAATTATGCCTCAATATTAAAATAAAATAATGAACTAAACATTTCCAAATGGGAAAATAAATAAAGATATGGAAGGATTTTAAAATAGTATAGAAACCCTTAATATGATTATTATAAAAAAATCCACAACCATTTATTCCATTGGGATTGGTTACCAGTTTGGTTCGAGGAATATTTAGATGAAGAAATTTTTTCACAGATAAAGCTCTTACAACTTTAAAAATTGTTTTTATTCATATATACATAATAAAGTTATTTTTTCTAAAAGTATAAAATATATTTTTGCTAGACGTATTAAATTGTTTTGGATTCTTAAATATTTTATTACTAAAAATTCTAGACCCAAGAATGTATGAGTACAAAAATAATTTATTTTCAAATTTTGATGTAGGAAATATTCTTTAAGAGTATTATTAAACAATTATGGTATCTAGAAAATGGATTTTACTTAAACATGATTAGGGACTACATGCGAATAAAGAACATTATCAAGGTAGACAGTGGACTGTCACTTTTTGTTTCAATTCCAAAATAAATATAAATGGATTTTGTCAAATTGGTAAATATAGTACTATTTTGGTTTCCAAAGTCTTATTTGTATATGGGTTAATGTATAATATTAATTAATTTAAAATTATATGGTGATTATAATCATGTAAAAGTTTAAAATAATTCATGAAAATTTTATTATTTTAAACATGGTTTAGATTTTTCTACTTTTCTTAATGAAAATGTGTAAACAATTCATAAATTTTTATTTCTTTCTCACAATATTTTTTGATTTAGTAACTTTAAAAAATTGTCTTGGATATGGAACAATATATTTGGACATTAAAAACATTACTCACATAGAACGTTAACCTCGAAAGGATTAGTCAGGGATCTTCCTCAACTAGTATTCCCAAAATCAAAATTCTATAACCAATGTCAAAATAGAAAAAACATAATATTAATTTCAATAAAAATTAATAGTTTTTAAATTATCAAACTCTATCCATGGTTCACATGGAATTATTTAGTCCTTATAGAGATTATAGCTTCAATGGTAGGCACTATTCTAATGTTCTTATAGAATATTTTTATTAATACACATCGATATTATTTTTAGCTCATAAATGTGAATCATTTTCTAGCTTTTATAAATATTAGAAATATTTAGAAAACCATAGAAGACTTTCAATTAAAACTTGAAGAAGAGATCTTGTTTGTGAGTTCAAAAATAAAGAAATTGAATATTTATGCTGAAAACATGCATACAATCACAAATTTTATGCTCCTCATGTTCCACAATAGTATGGTGTTATTGAAAGAATAAATATAATAATTTATGAAATTACACATACTATACTTAAGGAGTATGGAATTACTATTTTTTATTGTGATGAATCTATTAATAAAACATTCTATAATATTAATATAATTATTTATAGAAAATTTTTAATGAAAATACCATAAGCTTTTTGGAATGGGAAAAAACCACATGTTTACTAATTTATATTTTCTGGTTTCTAGGTATTTGTATTCAACAAAAAGGAAAATTTGTAAATTTTTTCATACAAATTTGATGAAGGAATATTCCTTGGCTATTCAAAATATAGTAAATTGAACATTTTATTCTATAAAAGAACCACAATTGTGGTCTAATATTTACATTTTAAATTTAATTAAATAGATATGCATGAGCCTATATCATCTTTAGAAAACTATGAGGATGATCTTAAAAATATGAATATCAATGTCTCAACCAAAGATGATAATATTTATGTTAATCCTAATATAGGAAAATAACATAGTATTGAGGAATTTATTTAACATGAACCTAATGAAAATGAATTAAAAAATAATTATCTCTCAAAAACTATTAGGAAACATAGAGACCATACCATAGATACTTTAGTTTGATATCAATATAGGGGAAACAAGACTAGATATTATTTAAGAAACTAGGATAAACATAAATCCTCGTTATCAAAACATAAACCTAAGAACATCAAAAAATATACAGATATTGAACTATAAGTAATTGTAATGAAAGAATAATTGAATAAGGTTGAGAGAAAAAAATCTAGAATTTAGTAAAAAGACAAAATAAAATCTTGTCCATTGGAATTAAGTTGGTGTTTAGGAATAAAATTTATATGTTTTGAAGTATAGTAATAAATAAAACAATATATGTTTCAAATTGGAAGATTCGAGATGTAGGTATTGACTGTGAGGAATGCTTTTCACCCATTCCAAGACATGAATCCAATATGATACTACATTCTTATATAAAACATATAAATTTTAAATTATATCGTATGGATATTAAGTGTGAATTAGTAAATGGAAATATTATTGAGGATGTTTTTGTAAAAAAAACATTGTATTTCAAAACCTTCATTTTCCAAATAATGTTGTTAAATACAAAATTTCATTATGCTTTAAAACAAACACCTAGAGCTGGGTATAACAGGCTTAGCTCATTTTTTATTTCAAATGTTTTTAAAAAGGTATAGATAATCCTAATTTAGTTATTAAAATATTTTGTAATGATGTTTTATTTGTTCAACTCATTGTTGACGATATTATTTTCAGATCATCCAAATACTCTTTGTGTACTAAATTTTCAAAATATTTGAAAAATGAATTTGAAATTAATATAATGGGTGAAATAAAATATTCTCTTAGAGTTAAAATTTCTCAAAATAAGAAAGGAATCATTTTAAACCAAAAAATGTACAATAAATATCTTCTAAAACTTATTGGTATGGATAACACTAAATGTAGTTATACTATCATGTGTACACGTTTTATGTTTAATCTTGATGAAACTAGAAAACTAGTTGATGAAACCAATTTTTGATGTATGATTTGATGTTTACTTTACATAACTTCTAGACATATATATATATATATATATTAGGTTTTGTGTGTGAATGTGTGTATGTTTTTAAGGGAATCCTAAATAATAATATTTGAAATCTATAAAAATAATTTTTAAATACCTTAAAAATAATATCTATTTGGGATTGATCTATTATAGAGGGCATGAATTTGATCTGAATAGTTATTTAAATTCTTACTTTTGTGGTTGTAAGTTAGATATAAAAAACACATCTAGAATAAGTCAATTTTTTTGAAATTATATTATTTCAGAGCGTTATATGAAACTGAACTATATTTCACTATCTAATTATGCATATGAATACATAGTTATAATATGTTACTATGGTATAATTTTATTCATGAAACACACATTAATAGACTGTGGATATCAATTTTAACATGTACTTATGAATTTTGATAATACAGGTTCTATTAAAATGTATAAAAAACATAACGCCTTATAGAACAAAACACATTGATATGTGACATCAATTTTTGGGAGACTGTTTTGAAGAAGATAATATCACTCTACAATTCATCAACATTGAACATAATCTTGGATATATTTTTATAAAGCCTATTAATTATGAAAGTATTAAGTTATATCAAACATGAATTATGTATTATCAATTATTATTAAAAAAAATTATGATTTACTTTTAAAACTATTTTTTTAATATAAATATGAATAAAAATAAGCTCTATATATATCATGTATTATCTTATTTATTTTGTTTTAAAATATATTGAATTATTTTGGAAAATGTGTAAATTATTTATTTTTTTATTTCCCATGAATTATTTTTTAAAAATTTCCAAAATGATTAAAATATCAAATCAAAAACCAAATCATTAAACTTATTTATAACCCGAACCGAACCCTTTTTCGAACCCTATTTCTAGAACCTTTGTTAACTCAATACCTATAATATTGAATCATGAATATTATTGTTTATAGTAAAAACAAAGAGATAGTTCTGATAATATTATCCTTAATTTTTTATCAGAATGAAAGCTAGATCATGAAAATATAAACGTCTTTATATTCCCTATTTACACTCCTATAATGTTATACTGGAAAAAGAAGTGGATATCGTGTTATTTATAGTGATTTGATCATTGGTATGGAGAGAAGTTTTTATTTAAAATTTTATTATTTTTTAGTGGATGTAAATATCCCCTTTTATCCATTAATTGTAAAATAGTTTTACCTAATCCTGGTTCTTGATGTTGGAGATCATTTGGTTGCGATCAAGACTATAATTTAAGGTCAAGAGTGTGAGTTCACTTCGACCTTTTTGGTGGATTTATTAATAGTTAAGCATGTTAAAGAATATGGTGAATATTAAAGGTTATAACTTGTGAAAAATTACAATTTTGAGAATGTGAATATTTTGGAAGGTTTGGTAGATAATCTAATTTATTTAATATTTAATTAAAATGTTCTAATTGCAGAGTGTTGTCTGTTGTTAAAGTTTATATAGAAAATGAATCTCCTTAAGAAGAGAGACATCATCTTTATAAGGTATCAAGATATATTATATCAGTACCTTATGGGTTAAATAGTTCATATCAATTTTACTAGGTTTTTAATGAGGTATATGGAAGAGTTGGCCAAACCACCTTCAATATTAAACACCTTTCCATACATAATGATTATTTCGATAATTCTTGTACTGAGAGGATTAATTCGTATAGAAGTGTAAAGGAATGATTTTTCTAGTAGTGTTTGTTTGAATCATAACATCCTCAAAAAGATGAGGATGATATGAACCATGTACTAAAATAATAATAAAATTTCATATTTATTAGTATTCTTGAATGAAATAGTTATATTCATTATAAATATATAAAGAAATTATTAAAAGAAAAAAAAATTTAATTTTATTAAAACCATTTTATGTAAGGTGATTCATAAATTATTAATAGAATTTTAATTTGAAAAAAATAAAATATATTTTTGAATTAATTATTAGAAAATTGTATAGTAATGAATTTTTAAGAATTTTAGGAAATGTTTTATTTTTTCAATCAATAGTGAAGAATAATGGTTTTTTAACTGTATTTTATTTACAAGGGAAAATTATATTTGGTTTATTTTTATATTTTCATTAGTAAATTTTTATTTAAATTTTTTCAATCATTGTTTTTATAATAGATTTATACGTAAATTTATTATGAAACGCCTTATACATAAAAACGAAATTTTTCATTGATTTTGTTAAATTAATTTTAAAATAAATTCTGAAACCACTGTGTTATGAATTTTGAAAATTTTATTTCGTATTTGTAATTATTGGGTTAAAATTTATAAAAATCATATTATTTTATTTTTTCTCAATCAATAATGTAACTTTATTAATTTTGTTTACTATAGTAAAGGGTAAATTAGGTAAATAAGGTTAAAACAAAATAATAAGAACCATAAAATGAAGAAAAAAATAAATAAATATTATTAGATTAGTAAATATAAAAATAATAATCTATTGGTCTAATGTATGATCTTTTGGAGACAAATGGATAAGATTATGGCCTTTATAGTATTTTATTTAAAGAATAGTGGAATATATTACATTGGTTTTTTTAATACTTGTAATATTTTTAATATGGTGTTATCTGGAGGATATGTTCAACTATAAACATTATTAGAAAATATAAGATATTTATACACATCATGGAAATCAAGTTTTAATTATTCATGAAGAAATAATTAGTTTAATTGTTTACACAACACTGATACAATAATTATTCCATTAATCAAACAATCAAATAACTAATGTTAAAAATATTAAAATATATATAAATTGAGAAAAATAATACAATCCATAAATTTTATAGATTTAATTTACATGATAGGGATATAATAAAATATATATTTTTTAATTATAATTGTTATATTGATATTAATAATGGAAATGTAATGAATATATTTGAAAATTGACATTATTGATATTTTATAATAAATATTATTTTATTTAATGATTAGAAATTACTAAAACCAAAACTATTATGGAATGAAATTATTATTAGGTTTAAAATATCAACTATGGTCCATTTCTATACTTTTTTCCATTTTATAGTAATTATATTAACACTTAAATAGTAAAAATCAATGTTGTCATGGTAAGAGATAATGCAGATTAAACAATTGTTAAAACCAAAATATAAGGGTATATATAGTAAAAACATATCTATTTTTTATTTTATGAGGTTATTTATACTTATAATCATACTATACTATAAATAACTCACTTATGAACCATTTAGAAAAGAAAATTAATTTATATTAAAATAATATTTTGAGAAAAGATAAGAGTATCCCTCCCCACTATTAAAAAGACGCCTCTTCTTCTCATTTGTTCACTATTAAAATTAATTTTGTTTTGTCCAATACCTGAAAAATACATTTATATATTCCATAAACACATTATATTTTTCTTTTTTAAGCAAAATTCCAAACGTATAGGGTTTATGGTGTAAAAAAAGGTTTTCCAAATAAGAGGTATGGTTTCCAACTAAACATTTTAGTTTTGATTATTCTTCAACCTACATAACATTTTGTTAAAAATTAAAAACTAATAAAACCATTATCTTACATATAATTATTTGTAATTAAGTTTTTTTCTTTTCCTATATGAATCTCCTATTCTATCAAATGCGAAAAGAATTCATCATCTCTGTATACGGAGGTCTATCACCTCGCGAACCAATGAAATTTTTATTACATCACCATATCTAAATATTGGTTTAAATGATGTAACTAATTTTTATATATGATATTCATTATATATTTATCACTTTTAATAGATAATATATCTCATATATTCTTACCTTTTACATGCATAAAAAATGATAACGTTGTTTGAGCGTACGCGTTGACTATAACCTCCATGAAGTGATGTGATTTTTTTTCATTACCAAATCACATAGATAATATATATAATTATATTTAAATAATTAAAATTATATAAAAGATATTATTTTAATTAATAAATAATAAAATAATATATACCTTCATTCTATAATGATCATTGAAAAATGGAAAATCTATTTAATTGTACGTACGACATACCATCTCCAAGACTATAACACGGTTAATTTTTCATAACCATATTAAATGGATGGATTTAAAAGTATAATTAATATATTAAAATGATTATTGTTTATTTATTATTATTATCTTTATGATTTAATTAGGATCACTTTCACCATAGTCATATTACCAGTGTCATTTTAGACATAATTACTGAATATCCTCTAAAATTATTATGTGAAATTAAATGATCATGTAATAGTATATGACATGGTAATAAGAAACATAAAGGGAATAATTACCTTTGAAAAAGTTCATAGAAAAGTATAAAATTAACATAACTTTTTTATTCACTATGATAATGGAAAAATACGATGAATGAATATCATAGTAGGGTACTTTCATTTAAACAACCTCTTATAAAGTTCTTCTTTAATTTTTACAAAAAATAAAGAAGAATGTTTTATTATCTTACATAATATTAATGTATATTTCTTCGTTCATGACTAAATAATTCTATTAAGAATCCTTTACAAGTTTAAATGTTTATTTTTGAAGAAAATGTTTCTGTTTTGGGTGAAAATGTTTTTTATGAAAATAACTGATTTCAAAATGAAAATGTTATTTTTATTAAGAATGTTTTTATGATGCAAGTTTTCTTGATTTATGTTTATGATATGGTTCATGGGAATTTTTTATTATTAAATTTTGTGCCATTATAATAAAATTAATAATGGTTCCAAGATAATCTAAATATGGGTTGTTATGTTATTAAAAAAATATGGGTGGTTCCATGATAGACTAAGAAAGATTGGTTACCTTATAAACTTCAATTCATTAGGTGCCCTAGAGATGGAAGATGAACGTATTGGTCATTAATTTTTTAAGATTGATATTGAAAATTATGTCCCAGTTCACTTAATTAACTTTTATATTCTTGATAATGAGTTTTCATGGTAACTGGTTGAATTTAAAAAGGTAAGATACTGATATTTTTGAAACGATGATTCATTTTTAAGGGAAAAATGTATCTTCTTATGAAAATATTATTATGTGTTTTTGTAACATCCCAGGTAAATAAAGAATAATATATTTTCATAATTATTAATATTTGTGAATTATATATTAATTTTACTTTAAAAGTGTTTCTATGTTCGATAGCGTACCCGATACGCAACAACGGGTTTCATTGAAATCATACGTTACACACTAATAATATAATATTATTATTTTACATGGAAGTTAACTCCTATCAGTTTTATTGGTGTGAATGCACAAAACTAACTACAATATGATTATACATGTTTGTTAAATGTATTTACTTTTATCCAATAAAAGTTAGTGGCTTAAAATGTGAATGAATCTAATTTTAAGCATAATTTATATTAAAAGGTCAATTTACCACCATTTAAGGAAGAAACCTATTTAAATATAGTTTTAGTGACATAAATACATTCTATTTGACCAAATAAAATCATTTTTTATAATGGGTACATCAAAATTTACATTGTGTAAATTTTCAAAAATTTTCCGATAAAGTTCATTTTTTAATGAATAGTGAAAAATATTGTAATTTAATTCAAAACTGTGTTTTAATCTAATTTATTAATATGGATTGAATATATTTCTAATTTCATTTAATATTTAATTAGAATATATTTTTACCATTTAATCCAATTTTGGTAATTTTAATTAATTTCACTTTGAATTTGGACAAAAACAAGTGTCAATCTTTTGATAGTTATTGTTTCTTAAAAACACGCTATTTGTTTTAATAACGGGAATTTATTTTAAATTAATAAGTGAAATTTATTTGCTTAAAATTTTTTAAAATATAATTCATTTTTAAATTCAGAATATCAAATATAGCATAGGATGGATTTTTGGTATTTTTTTGAAAAACATCAATTTTTGATGAATAGTGAAACCACTTAATAGTATTTAAAAAACAGACTTTTTCATTTACATGAAAAATTACCACTTCTGTGAATTGAAATTTCAAAAATCTGACATACATGGTTGTTATTATTATGAAAAATTTGATTCAATAAGATGAAAATATTTTTTGTTGAATAGTAACTTTTGACTTTTATTTACATAGGTTAAAGGTAAATAGGGTAATTCAAGGTAAAAAGAATATTATAATCATCTAAAATTACCTTAACACTTGTCCTCAAATTATTGGATGAGTAATGGCCAACCATGGAAATCATTGGGTCCATTTTGGGACCCCATGGAGCCACTTATGAATGATAATGACACTTTATTTTAATTAACTTAAAGAAAAGACAAAAATGACATAGAAAAATATTACATTGTAAATAAATTTTTACATGGTGTTATATAAGTTATCTTTTAGACTATGAATATTCATTGGAAAGTTAAAAATATTTCATACATCATGGTATTTGTTTTATAATTTTTAGACATCATATAAATTAAATTATTTATGACACAATAATGAACCAGTGTTTACCTGATTAATAAATCATTTCAATAAGTAAAATTATAAATATTAAAATAACATTCAAAACCTATCCAATTATTATTGGGTGATTTTATTTAGACCAATAGTCATCTTATATTAGACTCTAATTATTTTTGGACCTTTAGAAACCGAATATCATTATATAATAAAATTATATTTTCACACTTTCCAAAAGAGCCCCTCCCCACCCCCGTATAAAAGGAGACTGTTTATAACCAATTCGTCACACATCTGAAGCCTTTTGTCTCTTCAAATCTCTTCCCAATTAAGCTCCATACATCCCTCTCCTACTCCTTGAATCATTAACTTAGGCATAAGGAACTTCAATAATTCATTTTGGTTCAAACCAAACGGAGTTACCAAAATTAAAGGTAACGATTTCTCTTAACCTTTTTCCTTTTATTTTACTTATCTAACCCCTAAACTCTTTTTATTATTTTATTCTATAACAACACCAGTATCTTCAATATAATAGGATGTTGTTATGATAATTATTTGAACTACACTTACACACACACCCCATCTAATGGGTGAAGAACATACGGTTTCTATGGATGGAAAACTAACGCCTCACGAAACGATGATTGTTAGATTATCTCCTATCGCATCTCATAGTGGACACTAAGATGGAACTGTATTTATATTTGATATATATTATTTTTATGTTTTCTTTATTCTTCTGTATTTTCCATTTATATCATACTTTTATGGTTTTCATTATGGGTAAACATGATAATTTCATTTGAGGAAGTGTGGACTACCGCCCCCTCAAAGTGATATGACTCGTTCATGCCATATGTGGGATGTATAAAGGATGGAGTTAATTATATTATATGATATTATACTATAATTATAATATACCTATGCATCATTATATTTTAATTCCATAAAATAAGAAATAGAAATGGAAGTAGCGTTCATGCATACGTACGGCTTACCATCTCCGTGAACGGTGCATTTCATTTATTACCTACAAATGTTATGTACTATTATAGATACATGTATATACTGGATATATATGATATATATGAAATCTAAATCATGAATTTAATTCTTTATACAATGAACTTTTGACCATGGGAATAACTTGTAACTATATGGTGTTCATGTGTGACTCAAGTACCAAATATCGAAAAAATGAACATTATTAACTTGAATGATTACATAATGTTTATAACATAGTAATAAGTGATATAAAAGTAATAATAAACATTAAAAATGTTCTTATGAAATTAATAATTAACTGTAGTTTATTATTCAAGAGATTAAATAATGGTTGAGTCATGTCGGACACGATTTAAGGGACTTCATCTCAATCTGCTTTCATTGAGGCATATTTCGATAATATATACCTTATTCTTTTACACAGTGTATACTAAAAACCTTTGACTTTTACTTTAATTTAAAGGAAATATGATTTCTATGAATCATTTTACTAAATGACAAAAAGAATTTTTTTAGCATTTGCGGTGACAATGACCTCTCTACCACCGTAATCGTTATTTGGATTCCTCTATAAGCCTTAATGTTTTCTAAAATGAATAGGAAATCCCTAATTCTATTTTTGGGTGTTTTGGGATTGAAAGTGATTTTTGAAATGGATTTATTATTTCAATATCAAGAAATTATTTCTTGTGATTTTCAAATTAAATGTTATTACTGATTTTTTTTTATTTTCAACATTTTATTTGTTTTGATTTTTAATGGTTCTTGGACATTTTACAGGTGGTTGCGTGATAAACTAAATGACGGGTGGTGTCATGATAAACCAAGATGGGTGGTTACGTTATAACCTCCAATTCATTGGGTATGGAAGTCGGTCGTATGGATATTCCTTATATTGATATGTGTGGAAGTCGACCGTATGGTTATTCCATTTATTTAATTTTATGTCCCATGTCGCCTTTTTATGTTATGTGATATTTATATGGATTTTATGGTAATATTTTGTTTACAAAAGGGTAAGTAGTGATCTTTTATTTAGTGAAGAGTATTTACTAATTCATAAAGGTAAAAAGTATTACTTCTATTAAAGTATTCATGGTTTACTTGTTGTTTTGAAAAATTAATAGTTTTCCTTCTTTTTTTATTCCTTTCTGAGCTTTTTAAGCTCATCCCAAGTTTTTGAAATGTTTTTCACAGGACAAAATGTGGAATAGGGTAAAGGATGGGATCAAGGAAAAGTCATGTTGTCTTAAACATGGAAATAGACATGACTCTTTTTTTATATGTTTTTATTTTATAAATAAATGGAAATTGAGTAGAAGTGTCAACTTTTAAATCTTTTGTGATGTAATAGTTATGTACTAATTCTCTAAAACTCTAATCCTAAAAGGATCCTCAATTTGAATTATTCGTTTAATTCATTATTATGTATTGTTTTAAGGTCGGGTCCTTATTGTTGGTATCAAGGGTCGGTTTAGACAACCTTATAAGTTAGGGTATTATTATATAAATGTCCATAAATTATTTTATGGTAATATTGAAATGATATAGTATTTAAAGATTACCATGTTTCATCACCTAAGAAATATTTGTGTTTAAAATGGTTTTCCACAGAAGAAACAGGGCAGCTATGTTGGGACGACCTCAGGAGGAAGACAACCTTCCAAATCAGCAACCTAAGATGGTCGGAATTGGAACTTCATAGTTTTTTGTAGTGATGGCACAATTGACTCAGGCTATTAATGGTGGTGGTATCCATGCATTATATCATCCAGATCAATCGCATAGGAACATGTCAGTAGTGGACCATTTGATGAGGCAACATCCCCCATCATTTAGAGGATCATCTGACCTTATTCTAGAAGAAGGGTGTATTAAAGCATTGTAGAAATTTTTTGATGTTATGGGGTGTTCATAACATCAAAAGGTTAGTCTTGTTGTTTACCGTTTTGAATGTGAAGCTGATCAGTAGTGGTTGATGGTGAAAAATATCAGGGATAGTGAGGAGATTGATTCTCTTGATTGGGATGAATTCAAAGGTATGTTTCTTGAGAAATATTTTTCTAAGGTGGTTCATCTTAGGATGGAAAAACAGTTCCTAGAATTACGGCAGAAGGATGACTTAGTGTCTTCTTATGAAGTACAATTCACTCGACTGGCAAGGTATGCTCCAAATTTCATCTGAGAACTTGATAGTAAGATAAATAAATTTTTCTCAGGACTGAATCCACAATATCGAGATCATTAGCCTCTCATGAGTTCAAAAGATATGAAAAACATGGTTGATGTGCGGAGAAGGTGGAAATGGAGTTTACTGATCATCAGGTGTTCTTTAAAAAACAATAGAATAATAGGTCTGGTTGGAAGGAAAAGGGAAAGAATTCATCAAAGAAGCCTAGAGGTAAAATAGTTAAATATCAAACTTGTGAGAAGTGTGGTAAAAAGAATCCTGGAGAATTTGTATCAATGTCTGGAAAGTGCTTCTGGTGTGGTAAGTATGGTCATATTGCTCATAACCGTAACGAAGATGATCAAGAAGGCAATGAAAACCCATTAGTAAGATGTTTTAAGAGTAATGAAATGGGTCATTATGCAAATTACTGTCCAGTGAAGAACTCAAATAAGGGAATGTAGCCATACTATAAGTAGAAAGGGGTGGTGAAATCCTTTGCAACTACATTAGTAGACGTTGGGCCATCAAACAAAGTAGTATTAGGTACATTATTTGTTTGTTCAGATTATGCCAATGAGTTGTTTGATTTAGGGTCTACACACTCTTTCATTTCTGAGAATCTTTCTAATAAATTTGGAATTCCATATCAAGATATGAATATGGAACTTATGGTAAAAAAATATAGGAGATGTCGAGACAAAAAGAAATTATAAGAACCTTTCTGTCCTTTATTGCAGAAAGAATCTACCATCAAACCTTATTGTTTTGCCTCTAGTGGAGTTTGATATTATTTTGGTCATGGATTGGATATCTGTTTATCATGCCAAAATTGACTGCAGAGCTAAAGAGGTTTCATTTCAGAAATATTTACAGTTTGTGTACAAGAATGAACCCTTTCTTTTCATAACATATCAGGAAGCTGAAAAAACTAGTAAAAGATGGACATGAATGTTACCTTGAACATACTATTGAAAATAAAGGAACTACTCAGATTAATGATGTGCCAGTGGTAAATGAGTATCTTGATGTTTTTCCAGATGAGTTGTCTGGTATTATACATGATCGGGAAGTTGAATTTACTATTGACTTAGTTCCTGATGCTAAACCAATTTCAAAACCCCCTTATCGAAGGGCAGAAATTGAACTTTTAGAGTTAAAGAAGCAATTTCCGGAGTTATTAGATAAAGGTTTAATTTGACCTAGAACATCACCATGGGGAGATATTGTCTTGTTTTTTAAAAAGAAAGATGGTTCAATGAGACGTTGAATTGATTATAGAGAATTTAATAACATCACTATTAAGAACAACTATCTTTAGCCTCATATCGATGATTTTTTTGATCAGCTCCAGGGAGCTCTGTATTTTTTAAAGATTGACTTGAGATCGGCGTAGCATCAGTTGAAAGTAAAGGAATTAGAAATTCCAAAGACCACATTTCATACTAGATATGGCCATTATGAATTTTTAGTTATTCCTTTTGGGTTAACCAATGCACCCGTTCTATTCATGTATCTTATGAATATAATTTTCCATGAGTTCTTGGATAAGTTTTTGGTTGTGTTCATTGATGATATTTTGGTTTATTCTAAATGTAAATATGAGCATGAAAGTTATTTAAGGGTCATCTTTCAAACCTTAAAAGAAAATAATCTTTATGTAAAATTCATAAAGTGTGAGTTTTGGTTACAACAAATTTCATTCCTTGGTCACATTGTTTCAAAAAATGGCATAAATGTTGATCCTGCTAAAACAAAAGTTGTCAAAAAATATCATAGACCAACAAATATTACCGAGATCCACAGTTTTCTTGGTTTGGTAGGTTATTACTGGAGGTTTGTTGAAAAAATTTCATGGTTATCTAGTCCAATGACTATGTTAACTCGAAAATGTGTTAAGTTCATTTGGGCAAAAGAATGTGATGATTATTTTCAGGAATTGAAAAGAAGATTGGTGAATGATCCAGTTTTGGAAATGCCTTCCAGAAATGGGGATTTTGTTATCTATGGTGATGCTTCATTGAAAGGACTTGGATGTGTCCTTATACAGAATGATCAGGAAATTACTTATGCATCACTCCAGTTCAAACCTCATTAGTTAAATTACCCTACACATGATTTGAAATTACCTACTGTTGTTTTTACTTTAAAAATTTGGAGGCATCATTTCTATTGAGTAAACTGTGAAAAATATACTAACCACAAAAGTTTAATGTATATATTCACTCATAAATAATTGAACATGAGAAAGAGGAGATGGATGTAATTAATCAAGGATTATGATTGCACGATCCATTATCATCTGGGAAATGTAAATAACGTGGCTGATGCTTTGAGTTGAAAAATTAATGTCTCATTAACCACGCGGTGTTTGGAATGAGATCCTTTGGTTTTTGATTTGATGAAATTTGGAGTAGAAGTTCTTGGTTAAGGAAAATCTTATGTTTTGTTTTAGGTGTTAGTGAAATCATCTCTATCAGACAGAATAAATCAACCTCATAAATAATACGGTGAGTTAACAAAAAGGGAGAGTAGGTTTAGAAGGGTAAGTTACCTGATTTTAACAGTGATAACGATTGTGTTTTGAGTTTTGGGAAGAGATTATGTGAGCCTTGTGATTCACAATTGAAGAATGAGTTATTAGGTGAAGCTCATAGTTCCCCATTTTCAGTTCATCCTAGTAGTACTATGATGTACAGAGATCTTTGGGAGTATTTATGGTGGGATCGAATGAAAAGAGATATAGCTGATTTAACAATGAAGTGTTTGACTTATCAGTAGGTTAATATAGAATGGCAGTTACTGAAAGGGATTCTTCAATCTTTACCATTGCCAGAGTGGAAATGGAAAAATATATCCATGGACTTTCTTGTTGGATTACCAAAGATATCTCAAGGTAATAATGAAATATGGGTTATAGTTGATCGGTTGACTAAATCTGCTCATTTCAATCCTATTCGAGATATTTTTTCTCCAGATCAACTTGATCGATTATTTTTTAAAGAGATAGTCAGGTTGCATTAAGTTCGCCTCTCCATTGTATCTGATCATGATCTCAGGCTTACTTCTAACTTTTGGAAAGGCCTTCAGAAGCCATTGGGTACTGAATTAAATTTTAGTACAGCTTTTCATCCCCAAATATATTGGCAGTCAGAATATACAATTTAGACCTTGGAGGATATGCTACGTGCTTGTTCACTGGATTACCATGGAAGTTGGGACCAACATATTTCTTTGGTTGAATTTTCATATAATAACAGTTTCCATTACAGTATACAGACGGCTCCATTTGAGGCATTATATGGAAAGCGTTGTCGAACTCTAGCTTTTGGGATGAAGTAGGTGAAAGGAAGCTGATGGGACCAGAATTTGTAGAAGAGATGGTAGAGAAAGTTCAGTTCATTCAGAAGCACATGAGAATAGCTCCAAGCAGACAGAAAAGTTATGCAGATAACTGGATGAATGATATTTCTTTTGAGGTAAGTGATCATGTCTTTCTCAAAGTTTCCCAATGGAAAAGTGGGATGCATTTTGGTACGAAGGGAAAGTTGAGTTTGAGGTTTATTGGACCTTATGAAATCCTGAAGAATGTTGGATCAGTTTCATATAGAGTGGCATTACCTCCATGTTTATACATGGTACATAATGTTTTTCATGTTTCGATGTTGAGAAAGTATATGCCTGATCCATCTTATGGTTTGAGTCTAGAGGTAGTTCAGTTGGAAGAGAATCTCTCTTATGAAGAACAACCAGTCCAGATTTTTTACCGTAGAGAGCAAGTTTTGCGGAATAAGGTAATTCACCAGGTAAAGGTTTGGTGGAAAACCCATATGGTTTAAGAGTAAAAGTGGGAATCTGAAAATGATATGAGGGATAAATACCCCCACTTATTTTGATAAGTGAATAAAGATTGTGAGGACACAATTTCCAAAAGGGGGCAAAGATGTAACATTCCAGGTAAATTCAGAATAATAGATATTCATATTTATTAATATTTGGTAATTAAATAGTAATATTACTTTAAAAGGATTGTTATGTTCTATAGAATTCCCGATACGCAACAATGGGTTTCTTTGAAATCATACATTTGACACTAATAATATAATAATATTATTTTAAATGGAAGTTAAATACTAGCCATTTTATTGGTGGGAATGAACAAAACTAAATACAATATTATTATACATGTTTGTTAAATGTATTTACTTTTATCCAATAAATTTTAGTGGATTTAAAAGTGAATAAATCCAATTTTAAGCATAATTTATATTAAAAGGTCAATTTACCACCTTTTAATGGTGAACCCTATTTAAATACAGTTTTGGTCACTTTAATACATTCTATTTGAAAAAATAAAATCTTTCTTTAGATTAGTAACATCAAAACTTACTTTTTGTAAATTTTTGGAATTTTTCCGATAAAGGTCATTTTTTTAATGAATAGTGAAAAATATTGTATTTCAATTCAACAAAAAGTATCAATATATGTTATTTATATGGTTATATTATCTTTTTAATTGGTTTTAAAGTATAATTAGAAAATATTTATACCATTTAATCCAATTATGGTCAATAAAATTAATATCACTTTGAATATGGACATAAACAAGTGTCAATCTTTTGAAAGTTATTATTTCTTAAAAACACGCTATTTGTTTTTACAACTGGAATTGATATTAAATTAATTAATAGAACATATATGTTTATAATTTGGAAGAATAGACATAATTTTTGAATTTGGAATATAAAATATAGCTTAGGCTGAATTTTTGGTATTTTTCTGAAAAAATCAATTTTTGGTGAATGGTGTAACCACTTCGTAGTAGTTAAAAAACTGACTTTTTCATTTAAATGATATTTTACCACTTCTTTGAATTTAATTTCGAAAATCCAACATACATGGTTGTTATTAGTAAGAAAAATTTGGTTCATTAAGATGTAAATAATTTTTAGTGAACAGTAACTGTTGACTTTTATTTACCGCGGTTAAAGGTAAATAGGGTAAGTTAAGGTAAAAAGAATATTATAATAATTGAAAATTACCTTAACACTTCTCCTAACCTTATTGGATGAGTAATGGACAACCTGGGAATCCTTGGGTCGATTTTTGGACCCCATGGAGCCACTTATGAATGATAATGACACTTTATTTTAATTAACTTAAAGTAAAGACAAAAATGACCTAAACAAATATCTCTTTGTAAATTGATTTTTACATGGTGTTATATAAGTTATATTTTCAACTATAAATATTAATTGGAAATATAAAAATATTTCCTACATCATGGTATTTGTTTATAATTTTTAGACATCAAATAAATTAAATTATTTATGACACAATAATGATGAAATGTTTACATCATTGACAAATCATTTAAATAAATAAGATTATAACTATTAAAATAACATCCAAAACCTTTCCATTTCTTATTGATAGATTTTATTTCCACCATTAGTTATCTTATCTTCAAATATAATTATTTTTGGACCTTTAGAAACCAAATATCATTATATAATAAAATAATATTTTCACACATTCCTAAAGTGCCCCTCCTCCCCCTTATAAAAGGTGACAATTTGTAACCAATTACTCACTCCTCTCAAGCATTTTGGAACGTCTAGACTCTTCCCAATTAAGCTCCCTACATCCCGATCCTTCTCCTAGAAGCCTTACCATAGGTAGAAGGAACTTAAAGAAGTCCTTTTGGTTCAAACCAAAGGTAGTTACCCAAATTAAAGGTAATCGTTTCTCTTAAATTCTTTTATTTTATTTTACTTCTCCATACCCTAAAATCATTTTATTCTTTTATTATATTTCAACACCAGTATCCTAAATATACTAGGATTTTGTTATGGGAAGTATTCTAACTATACTTACACACACCTCCATCTAATGGGTGAAGAACATACCGTTTCTATGGATGACATACAAACGCCTCACGAAACGATCATTGTTTGATTATCTTCTACCACCTCTCATGGTGGCCATTAAGATGTCACTATATTTATATATTATATATATTATGTTTAGGTTTTATTTATGCTTCTGTATTTTCAATTTATATCATACCTTTATGGTTTCCATTATGGTTAAACACGATAATTTCATTTGAGGAAGTGCGGACTACCATCCCCTCAAAGTGATATGACTCGTTAATGCCATATGTGGGATGTATAAAGGATGTAGTTAATTATATTATATGATATTACATGGGAATTATAATATATCTATGTATCATTATGTTTTAATTCCATTAAAATAAGAAATAGAAATGGAAGTAGCATTCCTGCGTACATATGGCTTACCGTCTCCATGAACAGTGCATTTCATTGCTTACCTCCAAATGTTGTGTACTATAATAAATACATGTATATACTAGATATATATAATATATATAATATTTAAATCATGAATGTAATTTTGGATATAATGAACTTTTTACCATGTGAAAAACTTGTAACTATATGGTGTTCATTTGTGACTCAAGTACCAAATATCGACAAAAAACATTATTAACTTGAATGATTATGTAATGTCTATAACATGGTAATAAGTTATATAAAAGGATTACAAAACTTGAAAAATTTTCTTATGAAAGTAGAAATTAACTGCCGTTTATTATTCAAGAGATTAAAGAACGATCAAGTCAAGTCCGACACGAGGTAAGGGACTTCGTCTCAGTCTCCTTTCTTTGAGGCATAGTTCAATAATATATACCTTATTCTTTTACACGGTGTATAATAAAACCATTTGACTTTTACTTTCATTCAAAGGAATTTTTTTTCAACAAATCATTTTACTAATCATAAAACAAAATGTTTTTAACATTTGCGGAGACAGTGACCTCTCCGCCGCTGTAATCGTTATTTGGCTTCCCCTATAAGCCTTAATGTTTTCTAAAATGAAAAAGAAATACCTTATTCTATTTTTGGTTGTTTTAGTATTGAAAATGGTTTTTGAAATGGATTTATTATTTCAATATCTTAGAATTATTTCTTGTGATTGAAAATTAAATTATATTAGTGAAATGTTTATATTTGAAATATTTTATGTGTTATGATTTTATAATGGTACTTGGACATTTTACGGGTAGTTACGTGATAAACCAAATGACAGGTGGTGTCTTGATAAACCAGGATAGGTAGTTATGTTATAAACTCCAATTCTTTTGGTATGGAAGTCGGTCGTATGGCTATTCCATTTAGTGATATGTGTGGAAGTCGACCGTATGGTTATTCCATAAGTATGTTTATGTCCCAAGTCACCTTTATATGTTATGAGTTCTTTATATGGGTTTTATGGTAATTTATAGGTTACAAAGGGGTAAGTAGTGATCTTTTATTTATTGAAGATTATTTATTACATCATTAGGGTTAAAATTATTACTTATGTTAATGTATTCATGGTTTACTTGTTGTTTTGAAAAACTAACAGTTTTCCTTCATTGTGTATCCCTGAATGTGTTTTTATGCTCATCCCATGTTTTTAAAATGTTTTTCACAGGAAATAATGTGGAATAGGTTAAAGGATGGGATTATTGAAATTTTATTTTTTCTTAAACATGGAACTAGACATGACTGTTTTCTTAAGAGTTTTTATTTTATAAAAAAATAGAAACTCGGTAGAAGTGCCTGCTTTGTAATCTTTTGAGATGTAATAGTTATGTCTTAATTCTCTAAAACTCTAAACCTAAAAAGATCATAAATGTTAATTATTTTTTTAATTAGATATTAGGTAATGTTTTAAGGTCAGGTCCTTATAGTTTTCAATAGACTAATGGTTTTCATTTTTTATTTCCCTTAATGTGATTTTTTTCAAATTCATTGTTTTAAAATGTTTTCCACATGAATTAATGTAGATGAAGGAAAATTATGAGATAAACAATAAATTTATTTTGTTTTTTCATAAAGAGTAACCATATTTCATTTAAAATGTTTTTATTGGTGGAAAAATTGTATACTCTATATAGTAGTCCATTTGTAATATATGGGTTTAATATGATTTTTTTCCTAATTCTATAAAACTCAAAAACAAAAAGGTCCATGAGATTTTAAAAATGTAAATTCTAGTTCAAAAACACTATAATTTGTAATATATGTGGCTGAGTTATTATATTTGGTATTGGAGGATGATTTGGACAACATTTGGTCATAATATAATGATAATAGAATACCCATTAAATATTGTTATTTATGATCAATTTTAAATGATATGGTATTTGGAGATTATCATGTCTATTAGTCTAAACTCTATATATCCATAATGATTTTCTATATACCAAATAGGGAATCTATGGTGGGAAGGCATCGAGAGGATAATATACCACCAAATTTGCATCCCAAGATGGTTAGAATGGGAAACAAAATTTTGATGTGATGGATTAGTTGAAATAATATATAAATGCTTTGTTCATCCTTGATAGTGGGAACTAGATATACCATAGGGGAAAATGTTAGTAGTCAATCATTTCATGAGACAAAATCACCCATCATTCAATGGATCATCTGACCTTGTGTTAGATTAATTATTGATTAATGTACTAAAGAAGGTATTTGATTTCATCGGATATTAAGAACATCAAAAGTTTACCCTTTCCATTTATCATTTTTAAGGTGATGATGATTGATGGTGGTATATGAATAAGAATAATAGAGTGAAATAAGGTATTTATGCCATGGAATGGGAAAAATTTAAGAGTGTTTTTCTAGGGAAATATTTCCCAATTCTTATTCAGGTTAATATGGAGAAACAATTCCCAAAATTGAAGAAAAACTATTAAGATTATGTAGATTTATATGAAGAAAATTTCACAAAACTTTCCAGGAGTATATAATATTTTGTTTGAAAAAATAATAGAAAAATTAATCAATTTTACTCTAGTTTGAAGAATGTTTTATGAAGATAATTGGATTCATGAGTGTTTAAAAGTTATTAGAAATATTTTAATTAAGTTGAAAATATAGATTTTGAGTTTTCTAACATGTATATGTGTGATGATGACAATATAAAGAAGTTTTCATGTTGGCAGGAATTATGGAATAATTTTTCAATGAAATTTGGAGGTATAAAAATGAAATTTCAATCTAGTGATAAGAGTGAAAGAAAATTACCTTCTGGAATGACTCAAAAAATCTGGGAAATTATTTTTATGTGTATTTTTTGGTAATATGGATTGTAAATATAAGGAAAATGAGTATAAAATTAATGAATAACTATTGGTATGATTCCTTAATTACAATTAGTTAAGACATTATGAAAACATGTTCTTAGAGATAGTTACTAAGGATGGTAATCATAAATAATGAATGAGAAAAGGCATGGAAAATATTTTTCTAACACTATAGTGGATATTGGGATATTAACTGAATTGGTGAAAAGTTTTTTACTTTTTTATTGAAATTATATCAATATCCTATTTGATTTTGTTTCTTCACATTCTTTTATTTCTTAAAAATTTGAAAGAATACATGAAATACCACATCATAAAATTATGACATTAATTTTGGTAAAAACTCTAGATCAAATTATTAAAGAATCCAATATATATAATAATCTTTATATTGTTATCGATGAAATGGTCTTTAATAAAAATCATGTTGAAATACCCATATTAATGTTTGATATTATTTTGGGTCTGGATTGGATATCAGTATATCTTGAGAAAATATATTATAAATCTAATAATGTTGTGTTTAATAATTTCATACAATTGATAACTAACCAATAATCTAAGAAATTGATTAGATATGGAAGTGAAAGTTACCTAGATCATGTTGTTGAATAGAAATAAACTACTCAAATTAGTGTTGTTCTAGTATTTAATAAATATATGGATGTTTTTCTGATGAATTTTTTAGTGTTATTCTGAATCAGGAGTTTGAGTTTACTATTGAATCTGTCCTTCATACTAAGGCTATTTCAAAATCCCTTTAATTAATGGCTCATGTAGAACATTTTTAATTGATAAATAAATAATAGGAGTTAATAGAAAAAAATTTTACACAATGTATCACATCACCATGGGGAGATCCTAATTTTTTTTAAATAATTATGGTTCCAGGAAGATTTTTTAGGAATATAGGTCATTGAATAATATAACTATTAATAATAATTTTTCATTTACTTAAAATAAGAATTATTTTTTTATTAACTCTAGGTAGAGCCGCACCATTGAAATATTGATCCTAGGTTGTTCTACCATTAGTTAAATGAAATGGTAGAAGATATTCCAAATACTACTTTTCATAATAGCAATGGGAACTATTAGTTTGTAGTCATACCCTTTGGGTTTTCCAATAAACATGATATATTTATGGATCTAATGTATAGAGTTTTCTATGTGTTTCTGGATATGTTTATTTTTATTTTTATTTATGGTATACTGGTATATTCTAAAATTCATAAGGAACATGAAATACACCTAAGTGTTGTTTTGAAATCTCAAAAATAAATGAAACACTATAGAAAATTTAGTATGTGTGAATTTTGGTTATAATTTTTTTCATTTAATTTAATTATTTTATTAAGATATAATTACTATTGAACCTACTAAACCAAAATTTGTTGAAAAATGTACTGGACAAACCACTCTCTCTAGGTTTTATAGTTTGTGCGGTTCATTGGGTAACTGTTGATGGTTTGTCGAAAACATTACTCGATTTTCTAGTTTACAATATAAGAAAACTCAATAGAAATTAAAAGTAATCTAGATAAAAAATTAGATGATTGTTTTTTTAATTTAAATGATGATTGGAGAATGATCATGTTTTGGACATTCCATTGAGAAATAGTGATTTTTCATCTATAGTTCTACTTCATTGAAATAGTGTGGTTTTTTCATACTATAAAATGATTAGGTAATTTCTTATTATTCACATAAATTAAAACCACATGTGAAAAATTATACTATACATATTTTGAATTAACTACTACAGTTTTATATTTAAAAATATATAGGAACCATTTATATGGATAAAGGTATGAAATATCTACTGATCATAAATGTTCGAAGTATATAATCACTCAAAAATAGTTGAACATGAGGCAGTTAATATGAGTGTAACTAATTAAGGATAATAATTACAATACATTACCTTGTTTGAGAATAAAACAAAGTGGATGATTATTTGATTCTAAAACCTAATGCTACATTAACTTTGTTACATTTGGAAGATGAAACATTAGTTAATAAATAGAAATTTTTGTCCTATAAGTTGTTAATATAGGGACTTCCTCTATTTTGATTTAAGTGTCAACGGAAGAGTCTCTTTTAGAGAAAATTAATCATGATCTACAGTAATAATATTATGTATAGAAAATTTATAAATGGATAATAAGATAAATTTTTATAAATTTAACATTGATAAATATTATTTTTAGATTTTGAAAAATCGTATGTGGTTCTTTTATTCTAATTGAAGAGGGATTTTTTAAATAAATCACATAGTTCCACATTTTCCATTCATCCTAGAAGGACTAAGATGTTTATAGACCATCAAGATTATTGCTAGTTGGGTGGAATGAAAAAATATATTACAAACATTACCATTAAATCGTTGACTTGTCGATAGGTGAAAAAAATAGAAATTACTAAAGTTGATGCTTCATCCTTTTCCGGTGCTATGGTGAAAATGTGAAAATATATCCCTAGATTTCATGACTGGACTATCAAAGGCTTCTTGAGGTAAAAATACCATTTAGATTATTGTTGATTGACTGGAAAAATAATTACATTTTTTTCCCATTCGAGATACTCCATCTTTAAATAAAATTTCTCAACTATATTCAAAGGATATACTCATATTACATCATTTTAAATTTTTCATTGTATCTGACCATGATCTAAATTTCACTTTTAATTTTTAGAAAGTATTTTATAAGTCGTTGGGAACAAAATTATATTTCAGCGTGACCTCTCATCCTCAGTATGATGGAGAGTCAAAATGATCAATTCAAAAATTTCAATTCATGATTGGTTATTATTCAATGGTTACTAAGGAATTTTTGAACAATATATATCCTTATATGAGTTTTCTTATAATAGTAGTTTTGATTTCATTATATTTATAGCATCTTTTGAGAATTATTTGGAACAAGTGTAAAAACTCTATCATTTTGCGTTGATTTTCGTTAAAGGGTGTTTTAGTACCCAAATTAGTTGATAAAGTATAAGATATGGTAAAAATGATTCAAAAACACATGAGAATAAGTGCAAGAATGAAAAACTTTATACATATAATAAGAAGAAAGAAGTTTTATTCAAGTATGGTGATAAAGTTTTTATTAAAATACCTCTATGGAAAAGTGTTATGAATTTTGGTAAGAAATGAATGTCAATTACGTAGTTAATTAGACTATATAAAATCTTGGGATAATGATAGTATAGTCACCTACCTTGTGTACTTGCCCTTGAGTTTATCCTAGGTACACAATTTTTTTCATCTTCTGATGATAGGAAAGTATGTTTTGGATTGATATCTCCTTTTGATCACTAATGTTTTTCAATTGGAATTTATCCTTTATGATTAGGAAAATACCTTTTATATTCTTCATCATATAGAGAAATTATTTCAGAACAAGTTATTTCACATAGTCAAGGTCTTATGGAGAAACCATATGGTTGAAGAAGCAACATGGGAATCTGAAAATGCTATTAGAGAAAGGTATCCCAACTTGTTTAATAAGTCTATTAAACTATGAGGATACAATTTACATAAGGTGGTGGGGCAGAATATAACAATCTAATTAATTATTGAATAAACTATTTTAATATTAATTGGTATTTTGGAATTAAATTTTTATATTCATTATAGATATGTTAATATTTTCATAAAATCAAAAAGGAAATAGCTTTATTAATCAAATTTATTTTAAAAACATATTTAAAATATTTTTATAATTTTAATTTTAAAAATAGAATTTCTATTTTTAATTCATCATGTAAATATAATATTAGAATATATTTTTAGGAATTTATTGAAAATATTGATTTTTCTTTAAAAGGTGGAAAAAAACTTGTTTTAGTGAAAACTATAATGTATTTACAAGTGGAAAGTATGAATTATATTAGTTTGAAATTTCAATTAGGTCATTTTTATTTTAAGTAATCCAATTATGGTTTTTTAATTGTATTTTATTCTTTAATTGAGTATAACAACATTTAAAATTTAAAAATGCAGTTTTACACTATTTTTTTTAAATAAATATTAAAATTAATTAAGAAACTTCTATTTTTTCAATTTTTAAAAATTTATTTCAATTTTTTAATACTTGGATCCAAATTAAGTAAATAGTCTCCTATAATGTTTCGTCAATATTAATAGTAAATATAGTAATTTTGGTTACCATGATAAAGGGTAAATCATGTCATTTAGATTAATAAATGATAAGAATTGTAAAATACCCCAAAAACAAACCTAAATATTACTAGATGAGTGCATATATACAATAAACATCCATGCATCGAATTAATGACCATTTGAGGAAACATGGAAAATATTATGACCTTTATAGTTTTTATTTAATGAAATGCCAAACATGTCAAAGTCTTATTAATTGAAATATTTTTCATATGCGGTTAAACCAAGGATATGTTTGACTATAAATAGTATTTTAAAATATAAAAAATTATATTCATCATGATAAATTATTTTTTAATTAAAATGAATAATTAATTATGTTAAATGTTCACACAATACTAATACAATAATTATTAAATTATTAGAAAAATGAAAAAAATTATATTAAAAATACTAAAATAAGAATAATATGAGATATATAAAATGATAAATTAATTTTATAGATGTAATTGACATTTTTATGTATAATTAAATATTTTCTTATAATTATAGGTGTAATCTTGATATTTTTAATGACAATGTAATTAATAGTTCTAAAAAATTTCATTATTGATATTTTATAATAATTATAATTTTTTTTAATGATATAAATTTCCTAAATATCTAAACTTAATTCCAGTTATTTGGATAATTTTTTACATGTCAATATTATTCTTGATATGGGCTATTTTTTAATTTATAGTAATTATATAACCCTCAAAGAGTAAAAATACATGTTTTCAGGGTAAGAGATAAAGGGGTTAAGTAAGGGTTTAAACAAAAAGATAAGGGTATAAATATTATAATAACTTATATAATTTTTATTATTAAGGTTATTTGGACCAATAATCATTTTATAATATAAAAAAATATCTTCTTATACATTTTTAATTGAAAACTAATTTATATTAATTTAATATTTTGAAAAATGTCTAGAGTGCCCCTCCCCTCTCTTATAAAAAGTCACCTATTCATCGCATTTATTCACTCTTCAGAACCATAAATATTCATCCTACCCCTAAAAAACTCTTTTTATAATTTCTCCCCACAATATATAGGTCCTTTTTATGTATAATAAAAATATTATAGGGTAATGGTTTTATGAAAATGAGGTTTTCCAATTAAGAGGATTAGTTTTCAACTACAAATTTTAGTTCTATTTCTTCTTCCACCTCCTTCAAATATTATTAAAAAAGAAAAAATAATAACTATAGTATCATAAATCTATTGATTTTTTTATTTTTTTTTATAATTACCATATCAATCACCCCTTACATCATATAGGACATAAAATCATCGCTCTTGTGTATGGTGGACTACCACCTCGAGAACTGATGTAATTCATTTTCGATCACCATCTATGAGTAATGGTTATAATGATTGTATTAATATTTATGTATTATATTAATGAAGTATTTGTCATTATTAAAAGATTATATATCACTCAAACTATTGCATTTTGATTCACATAAAAATGATAACATTGTTCATGCATATGTGAGGACTATCATCTCCACAAAGCGATGTGATTCGTTTTTCATTAGCACATAACATGTATGATATATATATATATATATAAATGTGTGTTTATTATATTATAATATTTATATTATTATGAAATATCATTTAATTTATTTCCACAATAATTGTTGAAAAATGGAAATGTTTCTCATGTGTATATACAACCAACCATCTCCATGATTGTAACATAGTAAATTTTTCATTGCCATATTTAATAGATGGGTTGGAAAGTATAATTTATATATATAAATTACATTTTTCAAATTATTATAATTTTTTATATGATTTAATAATTACCACTATGTCCATAGTAATCAAACCAAAGTAATTTTGGACTTATGTACTGAATATCATGAAAACATTTAACGTGAAATTAAATGATTATGAAATTTTATATGACATGGTAATAAGTGATATATAGGTAATAATTAAATCCATAAAAAATTATTTATAAATGATAAATTAACATAATTTATTATTTAGAATAATAATGTACATATGTGATGAATCAAACTCAAGGTATGGGGATTTATTTTAAAAAATACTCTTTTAAATTTCCTCCTTAATTTTAAAAATAATATGAAAGGAATGTTTTTTAGCATATATTGAAATTTCTATTTGTCTACATTCATTAATTCTTAAGTATTTTATTATTCATGTATAATTTTACATGTTTATTTTTAAATAAAATGTTTTCTTATATATGTGGGATGTTTTTATAAAAATAACCTATTTCAAAATGAAAAGGTGGTTTCCATAAAAATGTTTTTATAATGCAATATTTCATGTCTTATGATTATTATATGGTTCCTGGGAATAGATTATAATGATTTTTGGTTTTTTTATACACCAATTGATAGTGGTTCCATGATAATCCAATGATGGGTGGTTACATTATTTACTATTGATGGGTGGTTTTGTGAAAATCATAGGATGTGTGGTTACATACTAACCTCCAATGCATTGGGTACTCTAGAGTTTTAAGGGGACCATATTGGTTATTCCATTTGTAATAGTGATGGAAAATGATTTTCTATGTTATGTAATTAAATTTTAAATAATTTCAATTGAGTTTCTTGGGAATCATTTGATTTTGAAAATGAAATATAATGATCTTTTTGGAAATTTGATTCCTTTTTCTAGGTAAAAAGATATGTTTTTAGGAAAATATTTCTTTGGTTTTTAAATAGACTAAGGGATTTCATTATTTTATGCCCATTATTATGGGTAATTTATCATCCCGATTTTTAAAATGTGTTTCGTAGGGTTTAAGAGAGAGTAGCGACAATGATGAGATCATGGAGAGAATTATGAAGATTTTCTATCACGATAAACTATTTTTTATTTACAAATCTTTTTGTGGTGGAAAAAATGTATAATGAGTATTGAATTAAATTTTTATAGAACTTTTTTAATTTTATAACTATGGGAGATATCTATAAAAAAATTTGGATACAGGTTCTAAGACTTCATACGATTCTGTGTCCTGGTGTGCCAAGAATTAATTTTATAAAAATATTAAATATATATTATATCATGTACACATAGTTTTTTAAAGAAGCTGATATAACTATTCATCTAAATATCACATTGAAAATATAATACAACTGTTGAAATCAAAGTGATTGTTTTACCCTAGGCTTGAACTAAAATGGTTTAGCGTGGGATGTTATGATAAAAGAATATATTGGTTGGTGTGTTTAGTAAAATAAAAAAATAAATATTTATTTGTCTTAAATAATCTAAATATTAGAATCCCATTTTAAATAGCCTATTATGGAGGACGACTAAGGTAATCCACAGAACCCAAGGATCATTGAGTGGAGAGTTTATTCACCTTCGTTGGTAAATCTGAATTAGGCAATGATTAAACACTAGATCTAGGCAAATTGAGGTATAGGAAACACCAAAACATATCTTAGTCATTGGAGAGAACGTTCTTCATTAAATTATGATCCAAATAGAGTTTTTTACTTACATATTTGTGGACTATTAGAAAATTTATTTAATATATTGGGAATGATTGAGTCTATATGTTGATCGCTGATAATCCAAGACTTTACATGCACCTATTTATCAGTATTCAATTGATTATTAAAGTAAATTTTTTCCATGTTTCACATCACAGGAACCATAATCTATATTCAATGGTTATGAAAAATTGTCTAATGATTGCTACACATTTTTTAGGTTCTTTTACCCCATCCTTTCTTCATGTTCTTTTTTATTGGGATATGAGGCTATGGATTGAAAATTCTTGGTGGGATCGAGCATGATATCACCCCCGAATCCAGGACAAATTTGAGTGGGATGAAGAGATTTGAAAATAAGTGCTATATATATGATTATTTATGGGTGTTTAATTATTTATTCATGCATCTGGGATCCTATGTATAGGCATAATTACATCGGAGATGAACGATGTGTGAATGAGTGTTGAGTGGGTGAATGGGAAATCTATTTCACAGAAAACAGATTTCCAAAAATGATGAAAAAAGGTTTACCCTTTAATTTTAGTTAACATAGATATGAGATTAAAAATGGATGAGGTAAATATAAAATTCATAAGTAAATATCTGAGTTTATGAAATAAACTCAACAATACATTTTATTGTTCAGAATAACATGAGGTTGATCCTCAAAAATCCATCACCCTAGTGCTTCACGAGATTATAAGTATCACGCACCCTGTGGGACACCTACATGTTGTGTCACCAAGTAATGGTGACCAAACCATTACATTGGGAGTATACAGAAATGAAAATTACCAGGTAGATACTATGTACCAGCACAAGACCATGGTACATGGGCATGACATGAAGGACATGTGGAGGACCCCGTGCAGATATAGAAGTATTACACAAAACACAAGCACGAACATGGGTAGGGCCCTAGCTAGATGAGGAATTATATTTAGACACATTACATTCCATGTAGTGTAAATGGGTAGTGATCCATTTACCATAAGTGACAAATCTAGACAATGTAGTGGGACCATAGTCTATTTTGGTCCCATTACACTCTATGTACCCCTATTTCCCTTTTGATGAAACTTATAACTCATGTATATCCTTAATTTGGTTTGAAATTTGTCCCTTGTGTAGCATATCCAGCTTTTTTACCATGTAGAATGAGATACTAGCCTTAATGGATGGTTTTGAGATACTGGGTGAGTTTTTCCATGTGTGATGATCATTTAGATGACACTTGATGATGACAGTGATCAGGAACGATCATAAGAGCCATATCTCCTAAACACTTGTGAATGAGTCCAATATTTAATGATTGGTACACATTGAAGGACTAGGGAGTGGTTATTTAATCTATTTATTTGTATCCTCTGATGGATTAGGGAATGGGTCCTCTCTATATTGAGTAGTACCTCCCTAACTGACTCAGGTGCGGGTCCTCTATCTGTTGAGTGGTACCCCCAAACAGACTTGGTTGGGAGTCACCTATCTACTTTTTGTTACCCACTTTTATAACTAGGGAGAGATTCTTCTATCTACATAGTGGTACCCCCTAATGTACTAGGGAATGGTTCCTTGATCTAATGGGTGGAACCCACTATCAAATAGGGTGAGGGTCCTCCTTACTCTATGTTTCACAACCTGATGCACTAGGGTGGAGTCCTCTACTCGAGTCTTCTACCCCATGACTATAAGACACATTGGGGAGGCATGGGACCTCTACACTTTTACTTATATGGATATAAATGGGAGATTATAATCATTGATGATGGACCTTTATAATTTTTGGCACTATTTCTTAAAATTGGTTGTGATATGGAGATCTCATTTCTCTCCCATTTAGTCTTTTTTTGTATAGAATATTTTTATATCTCTATCGATTTCATTAGAATTTTCTTACACTATTACTTTGGTATGAGTTGTATAATTACTATTGTGTCTATTACTTCTCCCAAATCATATTTTAGTGTGTCCTACTAGGAATGTATATACTCACCCCATACATGGTATTTTTACGCATGTGTCATGTCATATACAGAAAAAAGACAGGTTAATGATGATTTCAATGGGGCATACAGAAACCTTGTGTATTTGACTACATAAAGTGTTTGGGCCTTAGAGATCTAGATTTGATGTCTCTCAACATTTAAATTTACATGTTTTTTCTATTTGGGACATCTTTATGGTTAGGAATGTATTTTTTCCTTTTACGTTTCAGTTTACACTGTCATACTTTATTTATTCCCTGTAAATTTTGAATGCATGGTTATTACTCTATATGTATCAAAAAAAAAATTTCTTCCTCTATACTTAAATATTTATATGGTTAGGTGTGTCTATACACGTACATTAGGAAATTTTCTCCCATAATAATTATTCTTTTTAACTCTTATCACTATCCTCATGCCTCTAAGGGCGGGATTGGGGTAGTTATTGATCAAACCCCATTATGTTGAGTCCTAAAAAATTTAATTTCATGAGTTTAATATGTAATATATTTTCCTAATTCATTAAAAATCTAAACCAAAAAGGTCTTTGGGATTTTAATAATGTGATTTATAGTTCAAAACCACTAGAAAATATAATAATTGTGGTCAGGGCCTTACATAGAATTAGATATAATACATAAAATGGATGTTGATAGCTGATAAGGAATGATTATATGAAATATTTAATCCAATTTCAAAACCTAAAAGACTAAATTATATCATTGATCATGGTTTTGTACCCAATGAAATTTTTGAGGATAACAATTCCTAAGATGAAGATCAGTCTCAATCTCCCGTTGATGTAGCCAAAGAGGCAATAAGTTAGTTTCAGGATAGAATTTTTGGAACTCGAGTTCATGATGTTCTAGATGAGGGTGAGAATATTAGTGAAGAAGTATACCTTATTCATGATGTTTCATATTCCTTTGGAGTACATATTTATGATTCAAGGGAACAAGAAATTCTTTTTTCTTAATATGTAGAATAAACGGTTTTATCTGTTAAAGGGGATAATATTATATGATCAATGTTGTTTGGACAAACTCTCAATGATTTAGAAATTGATTATGGAATTGATCTAGTAGTGGAGAGGCCATTTAGATTTTAGATAGAAAGAGATCACATATTTTATTACTCAACCTATAGTGATAAATCCCAATCCAGCTAACCCGTTCTTAGATATGGGTGTATCTTATAATGGAGATATTGATGTTAATAATGATAGAAAGAATGATGGTGTGTATTATAATTATTATAGTGGTGATGATTCACCAAATATTTACGGAATATCCATTATTATTATTTCAAGAGAGAAACAACCTGTTGTAAGATACCTTACATCAACTCATATTCTATAATAACTGGTTATACATGAATTTTCTGCAGAGCTTTGGAAGATTTTGAAAACTAATCCTTATCCTAGAGATATACCTAACAACCCTTCTCATTAAGTACCAAAATCTCATTTTTCTCGAAGAATTAATGCAGTATTTAGAGCATTTAGAGTAAGAATATGAGTCTTCTCAAAATGAAATTGAGAGACATCATGATTTATTTTATCCTAATGGAAAATATTATTGAAAAATACCAATGTTCATTGAATAATGGTGCCCTTATAATTTTATTACAATTCCTTTATAAACCACTCAAGATCAATTTTTTCTGGTTTCTGCTCAGCACACTAGACCTTCTTTTGCATAACCTTTAGTGAGAACTTTTGTATAATTCATCAAATTCATTAATGACATATTAGATGTTCTAAATAATGTCTTATTAAAATCAATTGGGCCAATACTCATTATAAATACCAAGACATTTCCAACACTATTGAGATTGTAGTGGATAATATCCAGTTGAGGTTTTACCCAGAAATTATACCATATTAAGGTTGATATTTCTAGATTTATACTAGAGATGAAATGGTTTAGAGGTAAAATTGGATCCCTTTAAGACTCTAGGTCCTATATGTTGGTTGCTGTTGATTGAAGGTTCCATTATGTAATAACGAGTCCATATATACCTTTGAATTATTCTTTAATACCACCTTCCTCCATATCTATTGATATAGAACTTATATAAATGTTAATTCATGTGGAAATATATAATTAACTTTATAGTTTCAAGGATATAAAAAATCCAGTGCAATTGGACATCTCTTCTCATGGAAAAAGGAATTATTATTCTCTAAATATCAGACCTGTCAAGATTGTTAAAGATGAAGTTTTATTAAAGGGTGTTATAAAGTTTTATCAATGATAGATTTACATGGAGGATGACCTTAAAACTCACTTTTTGTCACTGGATAGGGATTTGAAGATTCTTTCACTTTCTTCTTCTTTCAAATTAATTATTGAGAATTTGATAGTGATCACTACCTTTGTCAATCATTTCTTGTTATAATAGGATGAATCCTTTAATATTATGGGGAATGGAACCTGTGATATTATAGGAATCATAGGTATTATGGAACAATATATTTATGTTATAGATACCATAGTGTTAGAACCCCCTCCTCTTCTTATGATCAGAGTTTCAGTATCATTTTCCTCTTTAGATTTTGGAGCATCCTCAACCCCATATTCTACCAATCCAATTGTACCTCTAATTAAACCATTTAGCCTCTCTATTTGACAATCTCTTTCTGATATTAGGCCATCTAAAAAGAGTATATCCATTCACGGAGTCTCTACTACTCCTCAATTTCCTTTTACTCCTTCTCATGTTACTTGAAAAGGGAAGGACCCATTTAATCCTTCTACCCATCTAGAGTCTGAGGATTCATATTTATATTAGATTCATTTAGGGCCTCTTTTTTAATTATTTTGAGAAATTAAGGAAAATTCTATTTATTCCTAATTATTTTTCTTTTGTCCTTTTATTGTGTGTTATTTTTATTCAATTTATTAAATATTTAATTTAGCACATTTTTTGATAATAATTATGGGGGAGTAAGAGATATGAAAAAAAGGGATATTAAATCATTTTCTATGAGTAAAATATGGATAGTATTTCAAAAATGAGGTCTTATTAACTATTTGAGAGTTTTATATTTACAATAGATTATAATATTTAATTCTACATTGTTAATCATTATATATGGATATTTATTTCATATTTGTGTTATCAAAAGGGATATAATTTGTTCTTATCTAAATAATTCATTATTTTATGAATCAAAAATCATTTTTATGTTTTTTTTAAGTTTTATTATTATTTTTTTGAAAGTTATTAAAATTCAACAAATCAATGAAAATTATCCTATGTCTTGAATCAACCATGAATATAATCCAGATTCAATCAACCATAAAGAAATGTATAGACCACATGATCAATAGATCAACTGTAGTGGATATATAGAAAAGGAATTAATTGATTGTAATACATACTATGTGACTAGATTTGGAATATAAAGTAACCACTATGAGCATGATTTTCATAAAAGCGTGGATGTGACTGCCAGTCTATCATAAATATCTCTAAGTGATGGATCGACAATGTACTCGTATCCAAATAAGCATATGTTGATTGAAGATATAATATATGATATTATAAATTTAGATAATGTATTGGACATACCATAAGTGTGAGGTGATCGACCGTTTGTTCAAGTAATCAACCATTATGGAAATTTGATCCACCCAAAGATAAACTAATCAATAATAAGTTAAAATGATTTAATATAAAACTTATCAATGAATCCAACCATAATTATCAGAGGTTAGGGAAGTTACCATTGATGTGGCCTTAGAAAAAATTAAGTGACCCTAAGTAAAAGTGATTATATTACTATGTTTATTTACTCAACTAATTTTCTGTGTGGAGATTAATACATGTCATAAGAATTTATTGAACAGGGATTATATGACGAAGTAAAAGTATCATCAATAAATATTAATTAATTTATCTTTTCATAGAAATATGTTTTATTTTTAATGTCCAATGATTTGTGGAATTAAGAAAATAGTCATAGTGGAGCACAAAGACATCTAAATTTTTCATGATAAAAATTGATGGGTGCATGCATTATTTTGATCATCTACAACATCCTTTCCTTGTATGAACATAAACAAAACAAAATATAATATATTATCTATTTGAAATCATTTTTTAATAATCACCATATTATTATTATTTATACTTAATGTTTTCTATGTATTATGACATAATTTTATAATATAAGGAATATTAATATGAAATTTTATTATGTATTCAAAATACTCACTAATAAACATGACTCATAATTGGAGACGATTCACCTCCAAGGATGACTCACCAATAAGAAGAAAATATAGATAAGTATGAGAAAGACCTACGGTCAGTAATGAGTCACTTCTTGGATATAATTTTGGCTATTTATGGGAATCACCTTCTGTTATAGAATGAATCACCATTGAACCAAGATAGTTTTTTGTGTATTGGAAGCACTTGCCATTAGAAATGAGCCACTACAACGATGAAAATTTGGATAAGTGTCAAAATACCTACCATAAGAACCGTGTCTTGATTTAAGAAGTACATATCATATAATCCAATGATGGAAATTTTTTGAAATGAACTAGCATCGAGAAGACTCACTGCTCATATGAGTCACTATTGGAAAACTCACCGCCATCTATACTCACAACTAGCCTAAGTCACCCCTAATGTTGTCTCACCATTCAAAGGATTCACCGTCATAATTTATATTGTTTATTTGGAATTAAATATTTCAAAAAGATATACAATCAAATTTAATGATGAGATTAATTTTAATTTTTGTTATAAAATTTTGAAGATATTCATTAAAGTCAGTGTTAGTCATCTAGAATGAGGGGAATAGGATTCTGATAATTCTTACTGGATGATACAATTAAAAGAAGTAGGATAATCCTTCATGTGAATTTACATAGAACAAAACTCAAAGAGGGATACACATACATGTGAACTAAAATGAATCTACAGTGACTGAAATAGAATATAGACACTTTCTGAGAGCTTAAAAAAATAATTCTATCCTGCAACCAACTGTGGAAAATTTAAGCTCATAAAATATCAAATTCCATTCCATAATTACAATAGATTATTTTATATTACCTTGTTCTATTACACATTATACAAACATTACACAAGATTATACTCAAGTTACATACAAGGATTCACTATCTTTATAATATAACAAACCATGTAATAATTTCTCCATTGTATTTTTTATTTGACCTTTATATTTATTATATTTACATTAATAGAAGTATGTGATTTCTCTATATTTTAAAAATTCACACTATCTGCTAAAACATAATTGGAAGATAATCGATATCATTTATACTCCCTTTTATCCTAGTTATCCCACATGATATGGAAGAGTGCCCTGAGTGGATTATGTTTGTTTCATTCCCATGGTTGTTGTGAAAGAGGTTATGCAAGGTCTTTAAATCTTTGTTGATGTTATTTACCAAATCCAAATTCTGGATAAAACATTATTCTATATAATATTGTTGGAATTTTTTGACTTCCATGTGTATATTATTAGGTCTTAGTTTGAGACATATTCTATTATATTTATTCTATTGTGTGTTTTGTTTTGTTTTTTTTGTTTATATGTTTTAAACTGAATCTATTTTAAACTATAAAAAAATACATTGATAGTTAATCTTAATTATTATTTATATAAGTTTTTTATTATGTAAATTTATTTCAAATTTTAATATAGTTTTTCATTATTGTTTTAACTCAGACATAATAAATCATAGAGAAATATTTCGAAAAATAAAAACTTATATTGATCATGTATTTTGATTAAATGGGTTGTTTTAATTGTTTGGGTTATTTTACCTAAACCATTTTTGGGTAAATATTTTTAATGGGTACTCAGTTTAACCCCCCCCCCCCCACTTTGAGATAATCACACCAACCAACATTTGGTATTAGTGGTTTTTCAAAATCATTTCAACTATGAGTTTAGTTATTTTCTAAAGATATTAAATTACTATCAGTTCTAGTTTTTTTAAATAGATAACATAAAATAAGGTTATTCTACAAATATAAATACTTTATTTAATGAAAATAACTATTATCAACATAAACTAAAGGAAAAAATTCACATTAAATGTATGGTATTTTAAATTTGTTTTACTATAGAGGAAAAATATGAGTTACCTAAGACTACTAGAAGGATTTTTGTTAATGAAACTAAACATGATTATAATAATTTTAAATCCATGAATTTCTTTTTATATACCTTAGGAGTTGAATAATTTAATAGTATATCTTATAGAAAATATACTTATGAAATTATTCATACATTGGCAATTTCTAATAATGGGACAACTAATGTTAAAGAACTGAGACTGAATACTTATACAATTAAATATGAATATATTTATAATGAAACATGATGAGATGATTTTTTATATGTGCATAAGGGTAAATGGGATATTAAACACAATGATCTCCTTCAGAAATCCTATGTTTTGTACAAATAAAAATATGTGACTGTTGAGATGTCTTCTAGAGAGATTGAGAGGGACATTTTCTTCAATATAGGAATATTGTGACATAAGTAAACTACCAATCAAGGATTTTATTGGGAAATTGATGATGTATGAGGAATATAATACTATTAACTATAAATAATATTATGAACTAAATGGTAATCAAGGATCCTTCAAGGATTATACATCAAAACAAAAAGAAAAGGAAAATGTACAAGCTAAAAGCTCCAATAATGATGAATCATTAAACGATAGTGATGACGAAATTGCCCACCTGGCCCGAAGGTTTAGGGTGCTCAATAGGAAGAATAAATTCTTCAGGAAACTAAGATATAATAGAATGTATAACATAATAGGGAATTGTAAAAAGGACTATAAAAGATATTAAAACTCAAATTATGTTACCTATTATAAGGGTAAGAGAAAATGGCATGTTAAGACTGACTGTCCAATGTTAAAATAGAAAAATGAGTATGATTACAATAAAAGAAAGTATAATAATTCCTTGAAATCCATGTGGAGTGACTTTAAGGAAATCTCCAGTGACATGGAAAAAACACTTGAAGATAATTCTAACAAATAAAATATGTTCTTCATGAAAAACATATCAGAGATACCCAGTATATCTCTTTTACTTAATTCCAATATTTATAAAAATGAAAATGTGATGATTATATGTCATTGGAGGAAATTATTGAATATTTTAATATTCATAAAGATTCTTTTAATGATCTCAAATACAAATATAATGTTATAATGAATAAATAAGTTTTATCTTCCAGTGTTAGAACTGATCTACCTGTAGAGAAAAATTATAATGCTCAACTATTGAATGAAATTATTGAACAAAAATTATCAAATGAGTAACTAAATAAACAAATATAATTTTTTTCAAATTGAAGAGAAACTATCACTAAATATTTTTGGAAAAATAATATATCTTAAATATATTACTGTTATAGGTTACCAACCTTGACAAAGAAGAGTTGTTAAGAGCACTTTTTTCCTATGTCTAATTCTGGAATTCTTAGAGCTCATTTTTATTCAAGTGATCCAAATAATTTTTTTTATTTCAAAGGGTTTAAAATATTTTTACAAGAAACTTATTAAGAATATATGGGTACCTAATGACCTAATTTTTAACATATCTATACCCAATAGAAGTTGGGTACCGAAATAATTAATGGTATAAACTTTTTTATGTAGGAAATATTCTTGAAGAGCACCTATAGAAATATGTGGCATTTGGGAAGCAAATGTTCCAAAGGTGTGAAAGTAGATTACTCAAGAATTATGAACAATTATAGGTTTATGGTGTTCATGTCACCTTTAGTGAAAATTATAAATGAAATATAATTATCCATGGCCAAATCGGTAACACCAACTCAGTTTTAATTTCTAAAGTACATTTTATTGATGGTTTAAAATATAATTTTCAAAGCATTTTACAATTATGTGATGATGGTTTTTATGTAAAATTTAAAAACAATTATTGTAATGTTTTTTATTGTAAAAATCCATTAGTATTTACTTCATTGGTAAATGAGAATGTGTATCTTGTTAATCTTGATTCTTTGACTTCTCAAAAATTACTCTTTCTTATGTTCCTTTCATAGAGAATATTGTCTATGTCATAGGAGACTAGGCCACTATAACATTCAATCACATAGAAATATTAATAGTAAAGTATTTTTTAGGGAACTACCCAAATATAACTTTCAAAATAACAACATCTATAACACTAGTAAAAAAGTGAAACAACACAAGATTTCTTTTTAATTAAATAAGGAACATTAAACTTCTCATCATATTGAGTTGGTTCACATGGACTAGTTTGGACCATCTATATTTTCATTCTTAAATGGTAATTACATGGTCTATATACATGTATATGAATTTTATAGGTATACTTGGTTATTATTTTTATCTCAAAAAAAGAAGCATGTTATTAATTTCCAGTTAATCTTATTCTATACAAATCAAAAGTGGACATAGATCTAATCCCTTAACAAATAAAAATGTCTGTGAATTTTAAAATTTGTAATTTTAATGTTTTCTTCATAAAAAATGGATATATTAAGATATTCTATACTTCTAGGACCCCTCATTCAAATGGGGTTATAGAAAAAAGAAATACCACACATTAAGTGATATCCCAGAACATGATTAATGAATATGACATAACTCTCTGCTTTTGGGAAGAGGTTTTGGACACATCCTGATATATAATCAAATGATTTATAATTAGAATTAACTTAAATAAAATACCTTTTAGTATTTGAAAGAATTATAAGAATAAGGTTATTTCCTTTATAGTTTTTTGATGCTAGGTATTTATTATTAATACTAAGTATAATCTTCAAACGTTTTCTTCTAAAAGTGATGAAGGAACTTTTTTTGGGGCCATTCAACCTCTAGTAAAACCTATATAGTTTTTATGAAAAAAAGAAATATTAATGAATAGTATATCAATGTAAATTTATATAATTAATATCCACATGATCATAAAACCCCTTTATAAAACCTTGTCAATGATTTTAATATTTGAACATAACTTCAAATCATTCTGATTCTGCTATAAAACATGTATAAAAATGATTTAGTTTTAAGGATCATCAAGTGACTAATATTAAACCTTTAGGGGACCCTAAGTTGAGTATCTCATTTTTCTATAGTTTTTATGACTCTTCAATACCACCCTTTATATTCTCTTATTGGACAGTTAGATAAAGGTACGACAAATGGGATTCCCTAATAAACCAGGTTGAACATCAAGAATTCATGTCATATATAGAACATAACAACATCAATGATGTAATTAAGGATGAATTTTGGGTAATGGATATGAAATAAAAATATAATAAATTTGAATGTAATAAAGGTTTGGAACGTTTTTATAGAGAAAAACAGCTTGAATATTGAAACTAAATGGGTTTTTATAGACAATGTTGATGAATCTAGAATAATAGAAAATAATAAGGCTAAACTATCTCACCAAGGGTATAATCAATAAGAGTTATTAGACAATGAAAAAACCATTGGACATGTATCCATAATTTAAGACATTATAATAAATCTTTACTATACAGATCATCTAGATTCAAAATTATATCAAATGGATTTCAAATGTACATTTTTAAATGAGTATATAATTGTGGTTATTTTTGGTGAACAACACCATAGATTTAAAAATCTCCACTTTCCAAATCCTTTTTACACGTTAAGAAAATATTTATATAGTTTGGAACAATCTCCTAGTTCGTGGTATGATAGGTTCATCAAATTTATTATTTCAATGTTGTTTTGAAAAGGTATAACTGATCAAACCTTATTTATAAAAATAATATCAATAGTTGTTTTAGTTGTTAAAAAATATGTAGATGGTAGTATCTTTGATTATTTTAAAATTCATTATTTATTTATTTTTAAAAAATGATACCAAATTAATTTGAAATGATTTTAATTGGTGAAATAAAATTATTTCATGGTTTTAAAAATAATCAAAATGAGGAATGAATTATTTTTAATCAAATTTATTATGATAAAAATATTTTAAAATGTTTAAATTCGGATATCACTAATAGTAGTGACACTTATATGATTACCACATATAAATTTCATGTTGATGATGTTGGGAAAATAGTGAATCCAACCAGTTACAGAGGTTTAATTAAAATTCTTCCATACTTAATAACTAGCCAACCTGACATTATGACTAGTGTGTGTATGTGTGATCATTTTCAAGAAAACCAAAAACATTATTACATTTTTTATGTAAAAAGAATTTTCAAATACCTCAAATATACTACCAATTTAGTATTTTTCTACCTTTTAGGATAATCATTTGACATAGTTTTTTATTCACATGGTGATTTTGGTGGTTGTAAATTAGATAAAAACAACCTCTATAACATGTAATATTTTGGGATAATCACTAGTTTCTTGCTATAATAAGAAAATAAAATCATATATTGATATCTTCCACTAAAGTTTAATACATAGCTACAAATAGATTTTTGGCACAAATATTTTGGATGAAACACACATTGTTTGACTTTGGATTTCAATTCTGACATGTCCCAAAAAATTGTGAAAATATAAGTGCTATACACATTTCTAAGAACATTGTATGTCAATATAGAACAAAATAATATTGATGTAATACAACAATTTTGAAGATACCATTTTCTAAAGGGTGATATAACTATTGAATTCATTGGTACCAAACATTATCTTGCCGATATGTTTACCACGACATTGAATTATGAGAGAATGGACTATATCACACATTAATGAGGCATGATTATTTTTTGTTAAAATTTACTTTATGGGACTCATCTTGAGGTTTTACCCACCACTGTTTTTACAAACTATTATGGTTTACCCACCATTAAGGAAAACCCATCGCCGAGTTTTACGCACAATTGTGGTTTACCAATCATTAGAATCAATTTTAATTTTTCAATTAATTATTGTTAGTTTTTATGATTCCTTTTATAATTTATTTTTAAAAAATATTTATTTATTTTATTTTTATTTTGATTCAAATGTTATTCTATTTTTTTCATTTTATATATTTTCGTAATTCCATAAATGGTATAAAATTAGACACTCTTCTAATTTCAAAGCTCTCACTCCCTCACTCCTTTTATCTCAAACCTTGTTGATACCTATTTTATTTCCCAACCATTGGCCATACCTCTCCTCCATCCAAATATTCCAAGCTTATCATCATTGGTAGAATGAAAATAGCCTCAGAATATTCTCTATATGTTTATCATACATAAAATATATTGGAAGGGGAATACTATTGTTCAGCATTTGTTGAGCTTGTGAACCGAGATCTTACAAAGGGAGTTGGGGTACACAAAAAAAAAGTTCATGCTAAATATTTGATGTCAAACAAGTCATTAGTGATGAAATTTTGCAAGAACTGGGATGGGAGGAATGGTTTCCTTCTAATGATAGAACTTTCTATCCTAGGTTAGTGCACCCATTCTACTTTTTTGTATATTTTTGTTTTTAGGATGATGGAGACTTGGTATCAACTAGGATAAATGGATACACTGTATCATTTTGTTCATAAAAACGAGATAGGTTCTTTAAAGTATCTCATGAGAGTGTTTCAAATGACTATTGAGGAACAATTCTTGATGATAGTGATATATTTGTGTATGAGGATGCTCTGGTAGAGTTAACAAGAGATTAGATAGTGAGAATACTTTTCTCTACTAAGCTAGATGTAGAATGTTTCATAATTTAAGAATTTATCTAGAATATTATATTTCAAATGAAATGTTATTTTTGTAAAATGAGGTATCAAGCTATTTATCATATTTATATTTTAAATAGAGGGTAGAATACCAATCTATGTAGATATCTTATGAATCACATGATGGATATGTGAAATACATCATCATTTTCAAATTCCCTTATTTACCCCATGTTCATTTCATACATACTGGTGGCCAGGATGCTTGTAGATGAATTATAAGAAACAATAGTTAAATGTCAGCTTTTTTTCTCACAAAGGTCCTTTGAAAATGGATTAAGATTATCTATAACATAGAGAATAAATTTTGAGTTGATGATAATGATTGGATTTTTGATGATTTCAATTAGGTTGGCCATTTATCTAGATCAAAGAATCTTGTGGATCTTGGTTTGGAACTAGATAAGGTGGTGGAGTATTTAGATTAGGAAGTAGAGGCTTCTTCCATTGGTGAAAAGGAAAATTATTTATCACTAGGTGAAGAAGTGAATCATATCTTCCCCAGTTTTCTCTTACTAACACCTATGGTGCTCCTAGTATATCTAGTTCACTCCATATCTAAGAGAATATTTATAAAGAATCATGTTATGAGGAAGAAACAGAAGTGTCAAGGGAAGAGTATTTCAAAATCAATTCTAAATCCATAGAAGAAATTGGAAATGATTAAAATAGTTATGAAAATGAAGAAGAAGGAATATGAGAAGAATATTATGAAAATTGAAATGAATATAAATATAGAGATTAATATGAAAATAATGGAGTTTATGACCATGATGGCCTTAGTGGCCTCATAAGGGATAGGGATGTTGAGATTTCTAAAGCACTTATATAATCTATAGTTGTCTATAACTCTGAAGATATACCTAGAATGATTAAATATGTTGATATAATATCCACAAATGAGAAGGAAGAATTATTTGAGGATGAGGGATGTCCATGTTTTGGATAGTCATCAAGATGATCCTACTGTTGATGGTGTTTACAGTTATCCTAGATCTGATATAAATATGTTTTATGAGAATACTATTGTTGAACAACCTTCTAATGTTAAAATTGAGGTCGAGCCCAATTTTGATGAGAATACATTTTTTCTACATCAACCTGATGAATTGATGGGGGATTTACCTACCATTTTGGAGTCTACATTTTCTAAACATACTTCTTTAGACCTATGCAAAGACTTTTATGTGATTAATTGAACCTGTTATTAAATAATGTAATATATTACAAGGCTATGTCAGACATGGTTTGGACTACATAAACCCAGATGATGTGAGTTCGGATCATCATGACGTAATGGATCTTATGGGGTCTTGGGTAGATTCTAGTGATGCTACAAGGGAATTTCATGAGTTTTCTTATGATGTGCTTCCACCTTCCATTGAGAGATGTGATTCACCTACTTTTGTATCCATTCCAATTTATTTTGTCACCAGAGTTGACTGGGAATCCACAATATAAGAATTCTTTTAAATTTTATTCTATTTTCAAGAAATCAAGTTCCTCATGTCACTACATTTAGTGATATGGATGAATTGTATTTTTATTATCTAGTGATACATCGTTTTCAAAAAAAATGATCTATAATACCCATGAAGTGAAAATATAAAAGGGAAGGTTGGAAAATGAGTTGGAATCCTTGAGATACATTGTGGATGAGAGGAGGTTTCATTTGCATATTCCTTAGTAGCTTTTCAAAATAGGGTGGAGAGCATTACTTCTATAGATTCTTCTTATAGTGACCCTCCTCCAAATTTTTATATCGATTTGATTAGGGATGTTGAAGGAGATGAGCTTCATGGTGTTTCTAGAGATATACCTGACCTACCTATGGCGAGTTTGAATTTTTTTTTTGCATATTTATGATCATATCCATATAATGGTTAGAGATTATATCAAGGATATGAAATTTGATAGAGAGGAAATCAAAAAATCTATAAAGTATTGTTTTCCTTGGATTTATACTAAGCATGATTTGAATTTTATTATCGAGTTCCTTGTTAAAAATATAAGAATGACTCCAGTCTGTTAGGATTTTAAAGAGTAAGTTAATATCTTTAAGGTGAAGACTATAGTGATTAAACATTTTATAGCGGTGAAAAATTATTTCTTTATTTATATAGAATGGGGAGTAAACAAAAATATAGACTTAATTAATTTATTGAAACCATTTCCCTATTTTTTGGGAAATACAGTAGTAGCTCATGATGCTATACCAGTTATTTCTCATCGGACCCCTCCAATATCTAATCTAGAGATATTTAGGCTCGAGGATACTAGAGATCCAAATTCACCTTTTCCATCTTGTTTCCATCCTTTCATCCTCTCTCCCAGAGAAACAGTTCATCATATTAGACTAATTTTCATTAGAGAGACTTTTTCTAAAGGTGATGTCCCTATACCTATCCCTCAACTTCCCTCATGCTGACCTGTTGAGCCACCAGCTTCAGCCAAAGTGAAGGGAAAATAACCTCTTGATCTTTCAACCCCTCCCAAAAAATCACTTATATTAGGATTTTTTTCTTTGATCAGTGTAACATAACAGCTATTTATAGAATAATACATTTTCATATCTATTAACATTTTTGAATTTATTATTATCTTTAGTTTAAAGGGGACACAATATATGATAGCATACCTGACCCATATCAATAGATTTCTATGAAATTTGACGTTGTACACAATACTGAGTTATACTGACAAATAATACAATAATATTATTATTATTTTAAATGGTAGTTAATGCATAGCGATGGTATTATAGGGAATGACCAAAATTAGCTATTTTATTTTTTTAAATATTTGATAAATGTGTTTATATTTATCCAATGTACTTTAGAGGCATAAAATGAGAATGAATCCACTTGTAAGCATAAAATACTCTAATATTCTTAAAAGGACGGTTTACATCCTTTAGATGGAGAAACCTTTTAAAAAATGGTTTTCGTAACTTATATATGTTTTATTTGATAAAATAAAATTGTTACTTATAAACAGAACATTAAAATTTACTTCGGTTGAATGTTTGTTATTTTTCTAATAAAATCCATATTTTTATGTATAAAAAAATAAAACATTTTAATTTAAAACATCCTTTTAATCTAAATTACTTAAATATTTATATTTTCATTTTAATTAGTTTTAATGTGTAATTTGATTAAATTTTTATAATTTAATCCAGTTATGGTCTATGGAATTAATTTCAATTTTTAATTGGACAAAAACACATGTCAATCTTTTTATTTTTTTTACTTCTTAAAAACTATTTTTCGGTTTTGAAAACATGAATTAATTTTAAATTTATTTCATCTAATTTTTTGTTTTGAATTTGGAAAAGTGGATTCATATTTGGAAATAGAAGGTCCAAATTATTTTAATATGTACCTTTTTTTTTCGGACATTATGAATAGTAACTTTAGTGATTATCTTTATTTACAATGGTTAAAGGGTAAATTAGGTAAATAAGGGGAAAATAATTATATTATAATAATAGAAAACTACACTAACACACGTTGTAATCCTATTGGATGTGATATTTCCAACCATGAGAATACTTGGGTCGAATTTAGGACCCCATATAGCCACATGGGTGTGATAATGACCTTTTGTAATCTTTAATTTAACGAAAACATATATATAACATAAACATGTATCGCCACAATAAAAAAAATTAATTTGGTTTATATATATGATATCTTATACTATAAATAGTTATTATAAATATTACAAGAGTTCATATGTTATATTATTTTATTTATAATTTTTATACTTTAAATAAATATATATATTTATGACACAATGATGATGCAACGATTACATTATTATTTAAATATTGAAATAAATGATATTATAAAAATTAAAATAAAAGTAATTTGAAAATTTTTATTCCATACACTTTTTAATTCCTTTTACATGTCAGGACCGAGTTAATTCCTTTGGTTTTATGTAATCATGTTTTTATGTCTCTAACAAAATCAATTTCTAAATAGTATCAAAATTTGTATAAATGAGTTTTTTTAAAAAATAATATTTTATTAAATGATATAATTGTCCTAAAAATATAAGATTCCACCAACTGACTTATATAATGTTAAAATTTTAATTAATGATTCACTTATGGTCTCTTGTCATTTTATAGTAACTATAGTAACATTTATATTATGAAAATACAAGAAGACATGGTAAGAGTTAATGTGTTTAACTAAGGGTTAAGCTAAAATATAAGTTTAATTTTGTGACCTAAAATTGACTAAAACATATTGTTATAAAGTTTTTCTACCCATAATTATCTTATCCTATATATTTATCACATTCTAACTATTATAATTCCAAAATCAACTTATAATAACATAATATTTCAAGACATTCCTAAAGTTCCCCTCCCTCTCTTATAAAAGGACACCACCTCGGCCCACTACCACACACATCCAAGAGCCTTGTAAACTCCAAATGTTTCTCATATGTTCTCAAAACATCCCTCCCTTCCTCCTAGAAGCCTTAACACATGCATTAATAAATTCAAGAAATCCATTTGGCTCAAATCAAAAGGAGTAACCAAATTTAGAGGTGGCATCTTCTCTTAAGATCTTATTCTTTATTTTTCTTCTCCACTACCTTTGATATTATTATTATATGATTACATAATAATAGTAGTATCCTAAAAATACTATGATTTTTTATTAGAATTTTTTGAATTACACTTAGACACACCACCATCTATTGGATACGAACATATTGTTTGTGTGTATAGTAAACTATTGCCTCACGAAATGATGATTCTTCAATTTTTTCCTACCACCTCTCATGGTGGCCATTATGATGTAAATTTATTTATATATGATCTATATTATATTTATATTATCTCTATTATTATTTAATTTTTCAATAAAACATATATTTATTCTTTCTATAATGTGTAAATATGACAATTTCATTTGAGAAAGTGTAGTCTACTTCCCTCTCTAAGTGATATGCCTTGTTCATTACATATATGGAATGTATGAAGGATGGAGTTAATGATAATTTGTAACATATATAACATATATATTATACTAGAATAATAATATAACTATTTATCATTTAGTTTTCATTCCTCTAATATGGCAATGAAATGAAAGTAGCGTTCATGTGTACGAACAACCTACCATATCCATGGATGGTGCATTTCATTTATTATCACAAAATGTTATGGAAAATTATAAAATACATATATAATTGATTTATATGATACTTAAATCATTAATAATATTCAGGAGATAATGGAATTATGACCACATGGATAATTTCATCAAAACATGTTCATTATTGACACAAATACCAAACATCAACAAAACGTCTAATATGATCTCAAATAATTAACTAATTGCTATAATATGGTAATAAGTCATATAAAATTAATAATAAACTTTAAAAAGGTTCTTAGGAAAGTATAAATTAATCTATTTTTATTATTAAGGAAATTAATGGATGAATGAGACAAGTCAGAATCAAGTTAAGGGAATTCATCTCAATCTCCTTTCATTGAAGAATTTCTTTATATTAGGAACCTTTATTCTTTTATAAGGTGTATATAAAGCCACTATGACATCTAATATCCATATTTTATCTATAATAATGTTATTTATTAAATCATGGATATTGATATTTAAATTTATAATGTGGTATGAGACACCTTAAACCTTTAAATATTTATGTATCTAATATTTTTCTTTGTGATATTAAATTAATTATTTATTTATATGGGTGTAAAAATAATATAAATGAAATTTTATTTCAATAATGAACTGAATTTCATGTTTTCAAATGAAATATTTTTATTAGAATAATTTTACATTCTTTTCAAAATAAAAAATGGATGGTTTTTTTAACATATACTGCGTCAACGACTTCTCTGCCCCCATAACCATTATTTGATATTTGGCTTCCTATATAATCATTAATGTATTTTAAAATTAAAATAAATTCCCTGTTAATATATTTTGGTGTCTTGATACTGAAAATGTGTTCTTAAATTAAATGGTATTTTTATATAGAAATGTTTTTATATGGGATTAGAATAAGCTTTTAAAAAAGGGGTTTTTTGATGAAAATTGTTTATTCATGAAAAGGTACATGAGGATTATATGAAACGGGGATGCCTGATATAACTTATATGACGGTTTTATCCCCATTTTATCCCATGTATGAGTGCGATAGAGATTATATGAGGGGTTGGAACACATTATATCTCATGGGTGATCCCAACACAACATTTACAATGGGTTGAGCCCCATTATATCTCATAGGCGAACCCGGTATATATTATACACAGGTGATCCCAAATTTAGATATGCAATTTGGAAGTCAACAACATTGTTATTCCAATTCAAATATATTTGAATGGTTTTTATTTATATGATTTTTTAAGTAACCTATAGGAGTTTTAATTGCTTGATATTGTTTTTATTGTTTTTAATTGAGTAAAAAGTCTAAGTGTTATTCATGTGATTTTTTTTCATTTTCTCAAAGAACACTGAATGGGTTATCAGGTTTTTACTAGACTAATGGGTTTTCTTTATTTTTATGTCTCTTAAAGAGATTTGTGTGCCCATCCCATATTGTTAAATGTTTTAATAGGATTTAAGGGGGAATATAGTCAATGATGGAATAAAGGAAATGTTAAGATGATTAAAAATGAAAATAAACCATGTTTCCTTTTTGAAGATATTAAATTATAAAAGAAACTGATAGCGTTGGAGGTGTTCACTTTTGAATATTTATGTTTTTTATGTAATAGTTATGGAATAATACTCTAAATATCTAAACCTAAAAAGATCCTCAGATGGAATTCTTGACTTAACTCAAGATTATGTAACCTTTAAGGATGGGTCCATATAGTTTCTATCAGAGGTTGGTTTAGATAACTTTTGATGTTAGGATAGTGTTAATTTATTTCCATTACTAGATTTTACATTATAGATAAGATGAAAATATATTGGATTTTTTTATTACCCTATTTTTTCATATAAACTATTTCTATTCATAATGGATTATCATAGAGGATATCTGAAAGATTTAATGGGAATGCAACGTGAGGAAAAAACCTTTCAAATAAATAACATGAGGTGGGTAGAATGGGAACTAAACTATTTGTTGCAGTGATGGATCATTTGAATCATGCTATAAATGGTAGTGGTATCCATGATCGAGATCATCCCAATCAACCATAGAAGAATATGTTAGTATTTGGAAATTTTATGATGCAACATCCCCCATCATCCAATGTATCATCTGACCCAATGGTATCTGATGGATGGATCAATACCCTAGGAAAGATATTTCAAGTCATGGGATGTTTAGAACGTCCAAAGGTGACTCTTTCCATCTGTCATTTTGAATGTGATGTTGATTGATGGCGGTCATTAGTTCAGAATACTAGTGAAAAAAATGATTATGATTCCCTGTAATGGGAGTAATTTATGTATATTTTACTTGATAAATATCTCTGTAAGGTTTTTCAGTTTAGGATATATAATAAATTCTAGGAATTAAAGAAAAGGGATGATGATTTAGTTGTCGCATATGAAGAAAACTTCACAATATATTCTAGGTATGTTCTATATTTTATTTGAGACATTGACAATAAAATGAATATATTTTACATACGATTGAAACTAGGAAAATGAAGATCTTAGGCCTCCCAAAAATTTAAAACTTATAAAAAAATGGTTCATTATGATTAGAAAGTTGAAATGGTGTTTGTAGATAATTATATTCTATGAAATGATAAGAGTAAGAAATAGTATTGGTGCTAAGAAATTGAGAAGCAACCAACAATTAATTCTGGAGGAAATCCCAAAACATGTTCCATATGAGGTATAATTATTTTTATGGAATGTTTTTTAGGACCTGGGATGTGTTACCAGTGTGGTATGTTTGGTCACATGGTTCGTGACTATAAATAAAAGGGTCCTATGTATTCAAATAATGAGAAAACAAACCGCCATTATATAGTATGATTCTTTAGCTTTAATTAGTTGGGACATTATACAAATAAGTTTTCGAAGTTAATTACAATGGGGAAAATCAGTATGATAAAAAAACAAGAGGTTTGGGAAAATCATTTGCTTCTACTATAATTGATATGGAGACATCTAGTGATTTGATCTATGCTCCTAAGATCCTTGTATTTTTTGAAGTATAACCATATGTTCATGATTTTAGACACATATTATAAAGTTTTATGTAATGTGATAATAAGTTATTAAGGATCATTCTGGGAGATGTTTGGTGTAGTTATGATTATGGATATATTTTTTTAATGTGTAAGTATGCATTTCCTTTTGGACCAATATTTTTTGATATTGATATCCTTTATTTTTTGTGTGAACTTTTATACATAGTTTTATTCTTATGTATGTCCTTCATATTCTGGTAATATTATAAGGATTAAATGGTGCTTTTAAAATAGAAGTACATTATGTAATTAAGTTTCCTTATGTTTATACTGAATATTTTAAATAAATTCCTCACATAAAAAAAGGATCATAAAAAACATTTGTCCTTTAGTTTTTTCTATTATGAAATTAAAGACTGTTTAACCCATCACATGTTTGTGTTTTTTTATTATTATGTTTCTCCTAATCATGTTTTCTATCACTCTCCATCAGAACAAGATGGTTAGTTTTTCTTCTATATCCATGATTTCCTATATGGATTCCAAGTATGATTTATCTTAGGTGAACTTTGTACTTCTATTTATTTCTTTTAAAGTGGTTGTTATAATGACTCTTTTTTCATTGTTTTATTTTCTATGATGTTTTTGAGACTAATATTCAAATTGAGAGGTCTCAATTTCCAAAAATATAGAATGATCTAACATCCCAAGTATTTATAGAATAATAAATTTTCATATCAATTAATATATTTTAATTTAATATTAATTTTAGTTTAACAGGGACACTGTGTATGATAGCATTCCTGGCATGCAATAATGGGTTTCTCTAAAATGATCTATTGCACACAATACTGAGTTACTCAAAAAAATAATACAACAATAATAATAATATTTTAAATTTTACTTAGTGCCTAGCCATTGTATTGGAAAGAATGAACAAAGTTAACTATATTATGATTTTATATATTTTTCAAATGTATTTACATTTATCCAATGAATTTTAGAGGCTTAAAAATAGAATGAATCTGATTTTAAGTATAAAATATTTTAATATTTCTAAAATGTCATTTTACCATCTTTTGAGGAAGAACCTTTTTAAAAAGAATACACTTTTATATGTTTTATATGGTAAAATAAATAGATTTATTAGAAGTGGGACATAAAAATTAACATGAGTTGAAATTTTGTTATTTTCCTAATAAATTCAATATTTTCATGAATAGTGAAAGATTCTATATTTTAATTCAAAACTGCTTTTTCATATAATTTATTTATATAGTTATATTATCATTTTAATGGGTTTTAAAGTGTAATTATATTAACTGTTTATCATTTAATCCAATTATTGTCATTGAAATCAATTTTACATTTTAATTGGATATAAACACATGTCAATCCTTTTATATTTTTTACTTCATAAAAATTATTTTGGGTTTTGACAGTGGAAATTAATTTTAAATTAATTTATTCCAATTCTATGTTTTGGATTTGGAAATTATAATTTCATATTTGGAATCATATGGAACAAATTATATAAATATGGACCTTTTATTTTTTGACAATATGAATAGTAACTTCAATAATTATTTTTATTTACCATAGTTAAAGGGTAAATAAGGTAAATAAGGGTCAAAAATAATATTATAAATATGTAAAACAAACCTAACAAATGTAGTAATCTTATTTGATTAAATTTTTCCAACTATGATTTTCCTTGGGTCATGTTTTGGACCCCAGTGATCCACTAGGGTGTGGTAATGACTTTTTATAATATTTAATTTAAACAAAAGGGAAATATAACATAAAATTGTATCTCCTAACTAAAAAAAATTAATTTGGTTTAAATTAAATATATCTTTAACTATAAACAGTCATTATAATTCTAAAAAGAGTTACTATATCATGGAATATTATTTATAATTTTTATACATTAAATAAATAAATATATTTATGTCACAATGATGATGCATCAATTACCTTATTAATTAAACATTCAAATAAATGGTATTACTAATATTAAAATAAATTTAATTTGAACATTTTTTTTCCATACACTAGTTTTTTTCATGTAATTTACATGTGAAGGGTGATTTAATGTGTTTTTTATAAGGAACATTGTTTTTATGACTTTATCAAAAAGCAATTAAAAATAATGTCAAAATTGACATATATAATTTTTTTTACCCAAAACTATTTTATTAAAGCATATAATTTTCCTAAAAATATTTGATTCATCCAAATGACTTATATAATGTTATAAATTTCATTAAAAATAAAATTTTCGTTATGTTTGAATTTTATATTAATTATAGTTACCATATATTATGAAAATATATGAAGTCATGGTAGGAGTCACTGTTTTAAACTAAGGGTTAATGCTAAAATATAAAGTTAATTTTGTGACTAAAACTTGTCTAAAACCTATTGGCTAAGAGTATTTCAACCCATCCTTATATTATCCTCGAATGTTACCACTTTAGAACTACTATAATTCTAATATCATGTTATAATAAAATAATATTTCAAAACATTCCTATAGTACCCCTTCCCCCACTTATAAAAGGCCACCACCTCTACCCACATACACATACCACTAAAGCACCTTGGATCATCCAAATTATTCAGAAATAATCTCCCAACATCTATACCATTCACTTATAATCTATACCTTTGGAATAATGAAATTCAGGAAAGCATTTTGGCTCAAATCAAAAGGAGTTACATGATTTTGAGGTAGCGTCTTCTCTCAAGATCCATTCCATTATTTTCCTTCTCCACTCTATAAGATCATATTATTCTATGATTAAATAAAAACAACAGTATCCTCAATATACTAGAAATTTTTTATGAGAATTATTTTAACTACACTTACACAAACCACCTTCTAAATGATAAGAACATATTGTTTCTGTGTACGGCGAACTACTACCTCGCGAAACGATGATTGTTTAATTGCATCCTAAAAACTCTCATTGTGGCCATTATTTTATAACCGTATTTATATATGACATATATTATATTTATATATTCCTTATTATTATGTAATTTTGATTTACAGTATACCTTTATTCTTTTTATAATGTGAAAATATGATAATTTCATTTGAGGAAGTGTGCACTACCGCCCCCTCAAAATGATATGACTCATTCATGACATACATTGAATGTATAAATGATAGTGTTAGTGAACTTATATAACATATATAACATATATAGTATAATGTAAATATAATAAATCTATGTATCATTTAGTCTTCATTCCTTTAATATGACAATGAAAAGAAGGCAGCGTTGATGCGTACGTACAACTTACCATCTAAATGAATAATGTATATCATTTCTTATATACATATGTTATGGAATATTATAAAATACATATATAATGGATATATATAATATTTAAATCATGAATAATATTATAGAGATGATGGATTTATGACCACATGTATAATTTTCATCAAAACAAGTTCATTTTTTACTAAAATACCGAACATCGAAAAAACGTCTGATATGAACTCAAATAATTAACTAATTTCTATAAGATGGTAATAAGTAATATAAAATAAATAATAAACATTAAAATGGTCCTAAGGAAAGTAGAAAATAACTAGTTTTTATTATTCATGAAATTAATGAATGAACGGGACAACTTAGACTCAATGTAAGTGACTTTGTCTCAATCACCTTTCATTGTGGAACTTCTTGATAATATGCTCCTTTATTGTTTTATAAGATGTATATACAGCCACTATGAGAATTCATAAATATATTTTATCTATAATAATTTCATTTATTAAATCATGGAGATTAATATTTAAATGTTCAATGTGGTATGGGACACCGTGAAAATTTAAATATTTAATTATTAGATATTATTCATTGTGATATTACATTACATATTTATTTATATGGGTAAAAAAGGAATATACAAGAAATTTTATGTCAATCTTGAATTTCATTCAAAGTTTTCAAATGGAATATTTTTATATGAATCGTTTTACATTCTTAACCAAACAACAAAGGAAATTTTATTAAGATATATAGTGTCAACAACTTCTTTGTAGCCAATACTATTATTTGATATTTGAATTCCTCTATAAATCTTAATGTCTACTGAAATAAAAATAAACACCTTGTTACTTTATTTTGGTATCTTTGAATTGAAAATGGATTCTTAAATGAAAATTTATTTCTTATAAGGAATTTTGTTTATATGGGATTAGAAGAAGAATTTAAAAAACGGGTTTTGTAATGAATTTAGTTTATTCATGAAATGGTGCAAGAACATTATAGGAACTGGGTGAGCCCAATATATCTTATACGAAGGGTTGATCAAAGTTATAGCTCATGGGTGAGCCCGATATAACTTATACGAAGGGTTGTTCCCCATTATATGTAAAGTCCCAGAATTTCCATGTATTTTTTTTTAATTAAATTGGATTTTTTCGAGCCTGCGAAAATTGACGGTGCATGATTCAGAGTCCTGGAGTGCCCGGAATGAATTTATAAACATTTTTTCAGGTACATTCAATGAATGTTCGAGATGGTTTTTATAACTTTCGAACAGGTGCTTGGAATTGAAACATGAGGGCACCGTTGAAGTCGCAGCACTAGTATTCTCATAAGAAGACTTTCACCTCGATGGGAGTTGGTTGAGGGTGAAAGTTAGTTTTCGGGGTTTTTCATGGGAATAATAAAATAAAATAAATGCATGTTTTATTTTATTTTATCTATTATAACCACCAATGTGGAAGCTGGATATGGGGACCAACACACCTTAACCTCTCATGAGAGGTTATGGTGGTGGGGCCCACCCGAACCTAACCTCCCATGAGAGGTTACTATGTGGGGACCACCCAGGACTAAACCCCCCTAATAATTGTGGGAGAGGAAAACATCTAAACTCCCTCATAAATGAGGGAGAGCCTCTTGACCTCCTCCAACTTTATTGTGCCAACACACATGCCAATAAATTTGACAACTCCTACAAATTTTAATTAATCCAACTTAACCAGTTTAAAATTTGTGTCAACAATTAAATAATAGATAACTTAATCTATTATATTGGCTTGGAATTTTCATTTAGGTGGAACTTGGGAGAGGAGAGAGCTTGGGAGAAATAAAGTTCTCCAATGAAGAACGCTCTCCTGATGAAGAATGCTCCACCGACGAAGAATGACCGTGACTTCAACTTTCTACCTCGGAACCTCCTTCGATGTATGAAGTGTTCATCTACAATGAATCGACATCCGCCTTCTCGCGCCAATTTCAATGAACAATGAATAAGGTACGAGGTTGTTATAGAATTCTTGGATTTTTTTATTATTATCCTCATTCTTGGTTCATGATTAAAGTAGAGATGCTTGCAACCACTCTAAACGCAGAGGGTGCAGGTCAAACTAACATGTCCCAACCCCTTCGTCGATCTCTGTTGGTGTTCTTCACGATGGAGAAGGATGAAAACCTATGTTTAAGAGCACAAGAATGGCATCTGGCACCACCGCCGGCCGCGAAAAAGGCAACGGCACAGCTCTACGGCACCACCGCCCTGCCATGCCCTCGGGGAAGCCCCAATCGAGCCTCCCGCACACTCGCAGCAGCCCCTGGCCAAGCCACCCATGGCCTCTGTGCGCCCCTCTCACCCCACAGCTTCACGCACCCCATGCACCCTACGGCTTCGCCATCCGCATGCCATATGCCTCCGCTGGCCGAATCGGCCCGCCAGCCTCCTGAACCATCAAGGCCGCACCAGCTCGCAGGCCCCTCATGGCACCCCGACCGAATCGGCCCCACCCTCTTCGTCGAACCACCCTCGCAGCACCCTCTGGGCCAAGCCGCCCCTCGCGGCGCCATCCGGGTCGAACCTCCCTTGCACCAACCCATGGCCGGTCCACACCCTCGTGACCGATCTGCGCCCTCGCAGCCCTCCGCGACCCCTCGTGACCCTCCGCGACCCCTCACGACTTTCCGGGTAAGCCCAGCGGGCCAGTCCAAACCTAACGGCCCGGCCCAACCAATGGTCTGGGCTAGACACAACATTTTCGGCCGGGTCAACCCAGACTGGGTCGGGGCGGGTCAGACCGGACCCGGTGACACTACGACCCTTTACCTTCTTTTGGCCATATATTTGGCACCAGACGTCTTTTTGACAAACAGTCTATGGCACTTGTTATCTGGGATTATGAATGTAACATCCCAAGGTAAATAAAGAATAAGAAATTTTTATATTTATTAATATTAGTGAATTAAATATTAATTTTACTTTAAACGGGATTGCTATGTTCAATAGCATACCCGATATGCAACAACGAGTTTTTTTGAAATCTTACATTGCACACTAATAATATAATAATATTATTTTAAATAGTAGTTAACATGTAGTCGTTGTATTGGTAGGAATGAATATAAATAACTAAAATATGATTATATATGTTTGTTAAATGTTTTTATATTTATCCAATAAACGATAAAGGCTTAAAATAAGAAAAGAATTAAATTTTAAGCATAAATACTCTAATATTCACTAAAAGGTCGATTTATCGCCTTTTGTTGGTGAACCCTCTTTAAAAATAGTTTTGGTCACTCTTATACAATCTATTGGATCAAATGAAATCCTTCTTTAGAATCAGGACATCAAAATTTACTTTGTGTATGTTTTTGTTATTTTTATGATAAAGTACATTTTTAATGAATATGTGAAAAATGTTGTATTTTAATTCAAAACCTCTTTTTAGTCTAATTTATTTATCTGATTAGATTATCTTTTGAATTGGTTTTAAAGTCAAATTAAAATATATTTTTACCATTTAATCCAATGGTAGTTGTTGGAATTAATTTCACTTTGAAATTGGACTTCAACCAGTGTCAATCTTTTGATATATATTGTTTCTTAAAAACACGCTATTTGTTTTGACAACGGGAATTAATTATTATATTAATTAATGCAACTTATATGTTTTTAATTTTTTAAAATCGGCATCATTTTTGAATTCGGAATATCTAATATAGATTAGGGTGATTTTTTGGTATTTTTTTGAAAAAGTTCAATTTTGATGAATAGTGAAACCACTAAGTGGTAGTTAAAAAAACTAATTTTTTGTTTAAATGAAACTTTACCACTTCTGTGAATTGAATTTAAAAAATCCGACATACATGGTTGTCATTAGTATGTAAAATTTTGTTCAATGGGATAAAATTATTTTTTGGTGAATAGTAACTTTTAAGTTTTATTGATCGCAATTAAATGTGATTAGTGTAATTTAAGGTAAAAATTATGTTATACTAATATAAAATCACTGTTACACTTGTCCTATACTTATTGGATGAGTCATGGAAGACCAAGACAATCCATGGGTCATCTTGGGGACCCCATGGAGCCCCTTGGGTTAGAAAATGACATTAATAACTTTTTACATAAAGTTAAAATAAAAATGTCACAAACATGTATTGTTTTACTAAAACAATTTTTACATGGGGTTATAAAAGTCATATTTTAGACTATAAATATTCATTACAAATATAAAAATATTTCCTACATCATGATATTTTTTTTATAATTTTTATACATTAAATAAATAAATTTATTTATGACACCATGATGATGCATCAATTACCTCATTAATGAACGATTTAAATGAAATAAAAAGATAATGTAAAATCTAAGACTTAATCATTTAAAAACCCTATTGGATGGGTGTTTTTAGAACCCTTATCACCATATCCTCGAAATATATAGTTTTGGGAACATTAAAATCGAAAAAACATTTTATAATAAAGTAACATTTTATAACATTCCAAGAGTGCCCCTCCTCCCTCTTATTAACGGCCCCCACCTCAAACCCCTTTTCCAAACCTCTCAAGACATTGGGTCGACCAAAATATACTCATTTTATCTCTCCACATCCATCTCCTCAAACTAGAAGCCTTACCTTAGGCAGAAATCTCTTCAAGAAACCCTTTTGGTTCAAACCAAAGGGAGTTACCTGATTTAAAGGATATTAAAGAGCGATCGAGTCAAGTCGGACACGAGGTAAGGTACTTCATCTCAATCTCCTTTCATTGAGGCATATTTTGTTCTAATAAAAGACTTTCTTTTATAGGGTGCATAAACCCCTTCGAATTTTACTTTTATTTAAAGGAATCTTTTCAATACGAAGCGTTTTACTAAATGAAAAAACATATCTTTCTTTTTAACGTACGCGGTGACAACGACCTTTCCGCTGCCGCGAGTATTATTTGATCTTTGGAATCCTCAACATGCTGTAATGTTTTTAAAATTAAATAAATACCACATACTGTTTTATGTATTTTGGTATTGAAAATGGATTTGTTATTTCAATATATTTAAGTGATATATTGTGATTGAAATGTGGAAATGTTCTCTTTCCTTTATAATTGTTTTATGTGTTATGATTTTATAATGGTACTTGGACATTTGATGGGTGGTTATGTGATAAAACAAATGATGGGTGGTTCCATGAATTCCAGGATGGGTGGTGACATTATAACCTCCAATGCATTGGGTTTGGAAGTCATCCGTATGGCTATTCCATTTAGTGATATGTGTGGAACTCGACCGTATGGTTATTCCATTTAAGTATGTTTATTTCCCAAGTAACCTTTATATGTTATGTGTTCTTTATATGGGTTATATGGTAATAATTTGGTTACAAAAGTGTAAGTTATGATCTTTTATTCAGTGAAGATTATTTACTACTTCATAAAGGTGAAAAGTATTACTTTGATAAAGTATTCATGGTTTACTTGTTGTTTTGAAAAACTAACAGTTTTCCTTCTTTGTGTATCCCTTACTGATCTTTTTATGCTAATCCCATGTTTTTTTGAATTGTTTTTCACAAGACATAATGTGGAATAATGTCAAGGATGGGATCAAGGAAAATCCATGCAGTCATAAACATGGAACTAGACATGAATCTTTTTTTTCAGGAGTTCATGTTTTGTAATAAAAAAGGAAACTCCATAGATGTGAATACTTTTTAATCTTTTGAGATGTAATAGTTATGTCCTAAATCACTAAAACTCTAAACCTGAAAAGATCCTCAATGTGAATTATTCATTTAATTCAATATTAAGTACGGTTTAAGGTCGGGTGCTTATAGTTGGTATCAGAGGTCGGTTTAGACAACTTTTGGAGTTAGAAAAATGTTAAATTTAAGTCCAAAAATTAATTTATGGTATGATTTAAATGATATAGCATTTAAATATTACCATGTTGCTTCACCTAAGATATTTATGTGTTTAGAATGGTTTTCCTCATAAGAAACATGGAAGATAGGTTAGGACAACATCAAGAGGAAGAGAACCTTCCAAACCAGCAAACTGAGATGGTCGGAAACGGAACTGAACAATTTGTTGTAGTGATGGCACAGTTGAATCAGGCTATAAATGGTGGTGGTATCCATGCACGAGATCAGTGAGATCAACCATAGAGGAACATGTTAATGGTGGAACATTTCATGAGGCAACATCCCCCATCATTCATAGGATCATCTGACCATGTGCTATTAGAAGGGTGGATTGAAGCACTGGAGACGATTTTTGATGTCAGGGGGTGTTCAGAACATCAAAAGGTTAGTCTTGTTGTTTACTGTTTTGAAGGTGAAGCTGATCAGTGGTGGTCGATGGTGAAAAATATCAGGCATAGTGATGAGATTAATGATCTTCACTGGGATGAATTCAAAGGTATGTTTCTTGAGAACTATTTTCTTAAGGTGGTTCATCTTAGGATGGAAAAAGAATTCCCAGAATTGAGACAAGAGGATTACTCAGTGGTTGCTTATGAAGAAAAGTTCACTCGACTGGCAAAGTATGCTCCAAATTTCATATGAGATATTGATAGTAAAATCATCCATTTTTACTCAAGGATAAATCCAAAGTATCGAAGGGATTTATCTTCTCATGAGTTCAAAAGTTATGAAAAACTTGTTCGATGTGTGGAGAAGGTGGAAATGGAGTTTGCTGATGATCAGGTGTTCTTTGACAAACAACATAATAAGAGGTCCAGTTGGCAGGAAAAGGGAAATAATTCATAAATGAATCTAGGAGTTAAGAAAACCAAATATCCATCATGTGAGAAGTGTGGTAAAATGCATCCTGGAGAATGTTTATCCAAGTCTGGAAAGTGCTTTCAGTGTGGTAAGTCCGGTCATATTACTCGTAACTGTAAATAATATGATTAAATTAGAAAATGAAAAGCCAGAAGTAAGATGTTTTAAGTGTAATGAAATGGGTCATTAAGCAAATGAGAGTCTAATGAAGAACTCAACTAAGGGAAAGCATTCGGACTACAAGTAGAAAGGGGTGGTGAAATCCTTTTCAACTACTTCAGTAGATGTTGTTCCATCGAATGAAGTAGTATCAGGTACACTGTTTTTTTGTTCAGATTATGCCAATGTGTTGTTTGATTCAGGGTATACAAATTATTTCATTTCTGAGAAGTTTTCTAGTAAATTGGGAATTCTATCTAAAGATATGAATCCAGAACTTATGGTAAAAACACCCGGAGAAAACGTTAAGACAAAACAATTTATAAGAACCTTCCTATCCTTGTGTGCGGAAAGAATCTACCTGAAACCCTTATTGTTTTGCCTCTAGTAGTGTTTGATGTTATTTTGGGCATGGATTGTCTTTCTGTTTATCATGCTAAGATTGACTGCCGAGCTAAAGAGGTTTCTTTTCAGAAATATTTTCAGTTTGTGTACAAGAATGAACCCTTGCATTTGATAACATATCAGGAAGTTGAGAAACTAGTAAAAGATGGAAATGAATGTTACCTTGAACATATTGTTAAAAATAAAGGAATTGTTCAGATTAATGATGTGCTAGTGGTAAATGAGTAACTTTATGTTTTTTCTGATGAATTTCCCAGTATTATACATGATCTGGAAGTTGAATTTTCTTTTGACTTAGTTCCTGATTCTGATCCAATTTCAAAACCCCCTTATCGAATGGCTCAATTTGAACATTTTAGAGTTAAAGAAGCAATTGCAAGAATTATGAGATAAAGGTTTCATTCAACCTAGCACATCACCATGGGGTGCTCCTGTCTTGTTTGTTAAAAAGAATGATGGTTCAATGAGACTATGCATTGATTATAGAGCATTGAATAACATCACTATTAAGAACAAGTATACTTTGCCTCATATCGATGATTTGTTTGATCAGCTCTAGGGAGCTCAGTATTTTTCGAAGATTGACTTGAGGTTAGAGTACCATCAGTTTAAATAAAAATAAGAAAACGTTCCGAAGACAGCGTTTCATACTATATATGGATATTATGAATTTGTAGATATTTCTTTTGGGTTAACCATTGCACCTGTTGAATTCATGGATCTTATGAATTTAATTTTCCATGAGTTCATGGATAAGTTTGTGGTTGTTTTCATTGACGATATTTTGGTGTTTTCTAAAAGTAAAGAGGAGCATGAAAGTCATTTAAGGGTTATATTTCAAACCTTAGATGAAAATAAGTTGTATGGAAAATTCAGCAAGTGTGAGTTTTGGTTACAACAAATTTCTTTCCATGGTCACATTGTTTCAAAAAATGGAAGAAGTGTTGATCCTGCTAAAACAAAAGTTGATGAATAATGGACAAGACCTACAAATATAACTAAGATCTGTAGTTTTCTTGGTTTGGCAGGTTATTACCAGAGGTTTGTTGAAAATTTTTCACGGCTATCTATTCTAATCACTAAGTTAACTCTAAAAGGTGTTAATTTATTCTAGACAAATGAATGTGATGATTGTTTTCTGGAATTGAAAAGAATATTGGAGAATGCTCCAATTTTGGCACTTCCTTCTAGAAATGGTGAGTTTGTTATCTACTGTGATGCTTCGTTGAGGTGACTTGGTTGTGTACTTATGAATAATGATCGGGTAATTGCTTATGCTTCACGTCAATTGAAAACTCATGAGTTAAATTACCTTACACATGATTTGGAATTAGCTGTTGCTGTTTTTTCTCTAAAAATTTGGAGACATAATTTGTATGAAGTAAATTGTGAAATATATACCGATCAAAAAAGTTTAAATTATATTTTCAATCATAAAGAATTTAACATGGGACAGAGGAGATTGCTGGAATTAATCAATGATTATGATTGTAAAATTCATTACTATCCGGGAAAATAAAATAAAATGGCTGATGCTTTGAGTCGAAAATGTAATGCTTCATTAACCATGCTACATTAGGAATGAGATCCTTTGGTTTTTGATTTGATGAACTTTGGTATAGACTTTTTTGGTGCAGGAAGTTCTTTTTTTTTTCAGGTGTCGTTAAGATCATCTCTATCAGACAGAATTAAGCAAGCGCAGAAGAAAGACAATGTGTTGTAGAAAAAGGAATAGCTGTTTCAGAAGGGTAAGTTGCCTGAATTTATCATTGATAATGATTGTGTTTTGAGGTTTGGGAAGAGATTATGTGTGATTTGAGATTCATAGATGAAGAATGAGTTGTTATGGGAGGCTCATAGTTCCCCGTTTTAAGTTCATCCTGGCAGTACTAAGATGTACAGAGATCTGCAGGGAGTATTACTGGTAGGATGGAATGAAAAACGATATTACTGATTTTACTGTGAAGTGTTTGACTTGTCAGTAGGTTAAAGAAGAGTGGTAGTTACCGAATGGGATGCTTTAGTCATTACCGGTACAAGAGTGGAAATGAGAAAATATATCCATGGACTTCGTTGTAGGATTACCGAATACATCTCAAGGTAATAATGCAATCTGGGTTATAGTTGATCGATTGACTAAATCTGCTCATTTCCTTACTATTCGAGATACTTTTCTCTAGACCAACTTGATCGGTTGTATGTTAAAGAGATAGTCAGGTTGCATGGAGTTCCCCTCTCCATTGTATCTGATCGTGATCCCAGGTTTACTTATAAATTTTGGAAAGGCCTTCAAAAGTTGTTGGGTACTGAATTAAATTTTAGTACAACTTTTCATCTGCAATCAGATGGGAATTCAGAAGGAACAATTCATACCATGGAGGATATGTTTCGTGCTTGCACGATGGATTACCAGGAAATTTGGAAACAACATCTTTCTTTGGTTGAATTTTCTTATAACAAAAGTTTTCATTCTACTATACAGATGGCTCCATTTGAAGAATTATATGGTAAACGGTGTCGAACTCCAACTTTTTGGGATGAAGTAGGGGAAAGGAAACTATTGGGACCAGAATTGGTATAAGAGATGAAAGAAAATGATCAGTTGATTCAGAATCACATGAGAACAGCTCAGAATCGGCAGAAACGTTATGTAGATAACCGGAGGAAGGATCTATCTTTTGAGGTAGGTGATCATGTTTTTTCAATGTTTCTCCATGGAAAAGTGTGATGTGTTTTGGAAAGAAGGGAAAATTGTGTATGAGGATCATTGGGCCTTATGAAATCCTAGAGAAAGTTGGATCAGTTTCATACAGAGTGGCATTACCTGCAAGTTTGTCCCAGTTACGAAATGTTTTACATGTTTCAATTTTGAGAAAGTATATTCCAGATCCATCTCATGTTTTGAGCCCAGAGGTAGTTCAGTTGGAAGAGAATCTCTATTATGAAGAACAACCAGTCCAGATTCTTCACCGAAGAGAGCAAGTGTTGCGAAATAAGGTAATTTATCAGGTAAAGGTTTTATGGAAAAACCATATGGTTGAAGAGGAAATGTGGAAATCTGAAAATTCTATGAGGGGTAAATACCCACAATTATTTTGATAAGTGAATAAAATTGCGAGGACGCAATTCCCAAGAGTGTGGAAGGATGTAACATCCCAGGTAAATAAAGAATAAGAAATTTTCATATTTATTAATATTTTTGAATTAAATATTAATTTTACTTTAAAAGGGGTTGCTATGTTCGATAGCATACCCGATACGCAACAATGAGTTTCTTTGGAATCTTACGTTTCACACTAATAATATAATAATATTATTTTAAAAGGTAGTTAAGTCGTAGTCATTGTGTAGGAGGTAATGAATAGAAATAACTAAAATATGATTATATATGTTTGTTAAATGTTTTTACATTTATCCAATAAAAGATAAAGTCTTAAAATAAGAAAAGAATTCAATTTTAAGCTTAAATACTCTAATATTCACTAAAAGGTCGATTTATCGCCTTTTGATGGAGAACTCTCATTAAAAATAGTTTTTTTCACTCTTATATATTCTATTTGACCTAATTAAATCCTTCATTTAGAATCAGGACATCAAAATTTACTTTGTGTATGTTTTTTTTATTTTTCCGATGAAGTTCATTTTTAATGAATAAGTAAAAAATGTTGTATTTTAATTCAAAACCTCTTTTCAATATAATTTATTTATATGAATAGATTATCCTGTGAGTTTGTTTTAATGTGAAATTAGAATATATTTTTACCATTTAATCCAATGGTGTTCATTGGAATTAATTTCACTTTGAAATTGGACATAAACTGGTTTCAATCTTTTGATATATATTGTTTCTTAAAAACACGCTATTTGGTTTGACAACGAGAATTAATTATTAAATTAAATAATGAAACTTATATGTTTTTAATTCTGTAAAATAGGCATAATTTTTTAATTTGGAATATAAAATATAGATTTGGGTGAATTTTTGGTATTTTTCTGATAAACTTCAATTTTTGATGAATAGTGAAACCACTAAGTGGTACTTAAAAAAACTGATTTTTCATTTAAATGAAACTTTACCACTTCTGTGAATTGAATTTCAAAAATCCTACATACATTGTTGTCGTTAGTAAGTAAAATTTGGTTCAATGGGATGAAAATAATTTTTTGGTGAAGAGTATCTTTTATGTTTTATTAATCGCGATTAAAGGTAACTAGTGTAATTTATGGTAAAAATAATCCTATAATAATATGAGATCACCTTGAAACTTGTCTTAAACTTGTTCGATGAGTCATGTCTGACCAAGACATTCCATGGGTCAACTTGGGAACCCCATGGAGCCACTTGGGTAAGAAAATGACATTAATAACTTTTTATTTAAAGTTAAAATAAAAATGTAACAAACATGTATTATTTTATTAAAACAATTATTACATGGGGTTATAAAAGTCATATTTTTTACTATAAATATTACTTATAAAGCTAAAAATATTTCCTACATCATGATATTTTTTTAATATTTTTTATACGTTAAATAAATATATTTATTTATGACACCATGATGATGCAGTGATTACCTCATTAATGAACGATTTAAATAAAATGAAAAGATAAGGTAAAATATAAGGCTTACACTTGTCAAAAACCTATTGGATGGGTGGATTTCGAACCCCTATCACCTTATACTCGAAATATATCTTTTTTGGACCTTTATAATCCGAAAAATCATTTTATAATAAAGTATCATTTTATAGAATTCCAATAGTGCCCCTCCTCCCACTTATAAAAGGCCCCCACCTCTACCCCCTTACCCACACGTCTCAAGACTTTGGCTTGACCAAAATCTGCTCATTTTATCTCTCCACATCCCTCTACTCATCCTAGAAGCCTTACCTTAGGCAGAAAGCTCTTCCATAAATCCTTTTGGTTCAAACCAAAGGGAGTTACCTGATTTAAAAGAGATTAAAGAGCGATCGAGTCAAGTCGGACATGAGGTAAGGGACTTCGTCTCAATCTCCTTTCATTGATTCATATTTTCTCCTAATACAAGACTTTATTTTATATGGTGTATAATCCCCTTTTACTTTTTCCTTTATTAAAAAGTAATATTTTCTATACAAAGCGTTTTACTAAATGAAAAAAAGTATGTTTCTTTTTAACGTACGCAGTGACAATGACCTTTACACCACCGTGAGTATTATTTGATATTTGGATTACACAAAAAGTTTTAATGTTTTTAAAAGTAAATAAATACCATATACTCTTTTATGTATTTTGGTATTGAAAATGGATTTGTTATGTCAATATATTTAAGTGATATATTGTTATTGAAATGTGGAAATGTTCTCTTTCCTTTATAATTGTTTTATGTGTTTTGATTTTATAATGGTACTTGGACACTTGATGGGTGGTTATGTGATAAACCAAATGAAGGGTGGTGGCGTGAATACCAGGATGGTGGTTACATTATAACCTCCCATTCATTGGTTATGGATGTCGGTCGTATGTCTATTCCATTTAGTGATATGTGTGGAAGTTGACCGTATGGTTATTCCATTTAAGTATGTTTATGTCCCAATTTACCGTTATATATTATGTGTTCTTTATATGGCTTTTATGGTAATATTTTGGTTACAAAAGGGTAATTAGTGATTTTTATTCAGTGAAGAGTATTTACTACATCATAAATGAGAAAAGTACTACTTTGATAAATTATTCATGGTTTACTTGTTGTTTTGAAAAACTAACAGTTTTCCTTCATTTTATATACCTTATTGAGCTTTTTATGCTCATCCCATGTTTTTTTGAAATGTTTTTCATAGGACATAATGTGGAATAGGGTCAAATATGGGATCACAGAAAAGTCATGCTATCTTAAACATGGAACTAGACATGGCTCTTTTTTTTGAGAGTTCATGTTTTGTAATAAGAAAAGGAAACTATGTAGAAGAGTCTACTTTGTAATCTTTTGAGATGTGATAGTTTTGTCCAAATTCTCTAAAACTCTAAACCTGAAAAGATCCTAAATGTTAATTATTCATTTAACTCAATATTTAGTAAGGTTTAAGGCTGGGTGCTTATAGTTGGTATCAGAGGTCGGTTTTGTAAAATTTGGAAGTTAGAAAAAATGTTAAATTTATGTCCATAAATTAATTTATGGTATGATTGAAATGATATTTCATTTAAAGATTACCATGTTGCTTCACCAAAGATATTTCTGTGTTCATAATGGTTTTCCGTAGAGGAATTAGGGAAGCTATATGGGGACAACATCAGGAGGAAGACAACCATCTAAACCTGCAACCTAAGATGATCGGAATCGGAACTGAAAAGTTTGTTGTAGTGATGGCATAGTTGAATTTGAAGATAAACAGTGGTGGTATTCATGCACGAGATCAGCTAGATCAACCACAGAAGAACATGTCAGTGGTGGAACATTTAATGAGGCAACATCCCCCATCATTCTGAGGATCATATGACCATGTGATAGAAGAAGGGTGGATTAAAGCACTGGAGAATATTTTTGATGTCATGGGGTGTTCAGAACATCAAAAGGTTAGTCTTTTTGTTTACCGTTTTGAAGGTGTAGTTGATCAGTGGTGGTCGATGGTGAAAAAATTCCGGGATAGTGATGAGATTGATGATCTTCACTGGGATTAATTCAAAGGTATGTTTCTTGAGAAATATTTTCATAAGGTATTTCATCTTAGGATGGAAAAAAATTCCTAGAATTGAGGTACGAGGATGAATCAGTGGCTGCTTATGAAGAAAAGTTCACTCGACTGGCAAAGTATGCTCCAAATTTCATAAGAGATCTTGATAGTAAAATCAACTATTTTTACTCAGGGTTAAAGCCAAAGTATCGAATGGTGTTAGCTTCTCGTGTGTTAAAAATTTATGAAAAAACCTGTTCGATATACAGAGAAGGTGGAAATGGAGTTTACCGATGATCAGGTGTTCTTTGACAGACAACATAATAAGAGGTCGAGTTTGCCGGCAAAGGGAAAGAATTCATCAAAGAAGCCAGGAGGTAAGAAAACTAAATATCCATCCAGTGAGAAGTGTGGTAAAATGCATCCTGGAGAATGTTTATCCAAGTCTGGAAAGTGATTTCGGTGTGGTCAATCTGGTCATATTGCTCGTAGTTGTAAGGAAGATGATCAAGAAGGCAATGAAAAGCTAGCGGTATGATGTTTTAACTGTAATGAAATGGGTCATTATACAAATGAGTTTCTAAAGAAGAACTCAACTGAGGGAAAGCAGCCATACTACAAGCATAAATGTGTGGTGAAATCCTTTGCAACTACATCAGCAGATGTTGGGTCATCGAATGAATTAGTATCATGTACAATGTTTGTTTGTTCAGATTATGACAATGTGTTTTTGATCCAGGGCCAACACATTATTTCATTTTTGAGAATTTTTCTAGTAAATAGGGAATTCCATCTCAAGATATGAATCCTGAACTTATGTTAAAAACACCTAGAGGAAATGTTGAGACAAAAAAGAAATTATAAGAACATTCTTATACTTGTGTGTGGAAAAAAATCTACCGGCAAACATTATTGTTCTGCCTCTAGTAGAGTTTGATGATATTGTGGGCATGGATTGGGTTTCTGTTTATTATGCTAAGATTAACTGCAGAGCTAAAGTGGTTTATTTACAGAAATATTTTCAGCTTGTGTATAATAATGAACAACTACTTTTGATAACATATCAGGAAGTTGAGAAACTATTAAAAGATGGAAATGAATGTTACCTTTCACATAATTTTGAAAAAAAAGGAACTGTTCAGTTTAATGATGTGCCAGTGGTAAATGAGTATCTTGATGTTTTTCATGATGAGTTGCAAGGTATTATACATGATCAGGAAGTTGAATTTATTGTTGACTTAGTTCCTAATTCTAAGCCAATTTGAAAACCCCCTTATAGAATAGATCATGTTGAACTTTTAGAGTTAAAGAAGAAATTGCATGAGTTATTAGATAAAGGTTTCATTCGACCTAGCACATCTCCATGGGGTGCTCCTATCTTGTTTTTTAAAAAGAAAGATGGTTCAATGAGACTTTTCATTGGTTATAGATCATTGAATAACATCACTGCTAAGAAAAAATACCCTTTGCCTCATATCGATGATTTTTTGATCAGCTCCATGGAGCTCAGTATTTTTCAAAGATTGACATGAGGTCGGGGTACCATCAGTTGAAAGTAAAAGATGCATACATTCCAAAGACTGTGTTTCATACTAGATATGTCCATTATTAACTTGTAGTTATGCCTTTTGGGTTAACCAATGCACCTGCTGTATTCATAGACCTTATGAATTGAATTTTCCATGAGTTCTTGGATAATTTTGTGGTTTTTTTCATTGATGATATTTTTGTGTTTTTTAAAATTAAAGAGGATCATGAAAGTCATTTAAGGGTTATCTTTCATATCATAAAATAAAAGAAATTGTATGGAAAATTCAGCAAGTGTGAGTTTTGTATACAACAAATTTCTTTCCTTGGTCACATTGTTTCAAAAAATGGAATAACTTTTGATCCTGCTAAAACAAAAGTTGTTGAAGAATGGCCACGACCTAAAAATATATCTGAGATCCATAGTTTTCTTGGTTTGTCAGGATATTACTGGAGGTTTGTTGAATATTTTTCACGGTTATCTAGTCTAATCACAAAGTTAACTCGAAATGGTGTTATGTTCATCTAGACAAAAGAATGTGATTATTTTTTTTCAGGAATTGAAAAGAAGATTGGTGAATGCCCCAGTTTTTGCACTTCCTTCCAGAAATGGTGAGTTTGTTATCTACAGTGATACTTCGTTGAAGGGACTTGGTTGTTTCCTTATGCAGAATGACCAGGTAGTTGCTTATGCTTCATGTCAATTGAAGACTCATGAGTTAAATTACCCTACACATGATTTGGACTTAGCTACTATTGTTATTGCTCTAAAAATTTGGAGGCATCATTTGTATGGAGTAAAGTGTGAAATATATACCGATCAAAAAAATTTAAAGTATATTTTCACTCAGAATGAATTGAACATGAGACAGAAGAGATGGCTGGAATTAATCAAGGATTACAATTGTACAATTCATTACCATCCGGGAAAAGAAAATAAAGTTGATGATGCTTTGGGTCTAAAAAGTAATGCTTCATTAACCATGCTACATTTGGAACGAGATCCTTTGGTTTTAGATTTGATGAACTTTGGAATAGAAGTTGTTGGTGCAGGAATTTATTCTATTTTGTTTCAGGTGTCAGTGAAATCATCTCTATCAGACAGAATTAAGCAAGCGCAGAAGAAAGATAGTGGGTTGTAGAAAAAGGTAGAGCTGGTTCAGAAGGGTAAGTTTCCTGAATTTAACATTGATAATGATTGTGTTTTGATGTTTGGGAAGAGATTATGTGTGCCATGTGATTCACAGTTGAAGAATCAGTTGTTATGTGAGGTTCATAGTTCCTCGATTTAAGTTTATCCTGGAAGTACTAAGATGTACGTAGATCTACGGGAGTATTACAGGAGGGATGGAATGAAAAGAGATATTGCTGATTTTCCTATGAAGTGTCTGACTTGTTAGTAGGTTAAAGCAGAGAGGCAGTTACCGAAAGGGATGCTTCACTCCTTACCGGTGCCGGAGTGGAAATGAGAAAATATATCCATGGACTTCATTGTGGGATTACCAATGAAATCTTGAGGTAATAATGCAATCTAGGTTATAGATGATCTATTGACTAAATCTGATCATTTCCTTCCTATTCGAGATACATTTTCTCTAGACCAACTTTCTCAGTTATATGTTAAAGAGATAGTCAGGTTGCATGGACTTCCCCTCTCCATTGTATCTGATCGTGATCCCATGTTTACTTCTAACTTTTGGAAAGGCCTTCAAAAGTCATTGGGTACTGAATTAAATTTTAGTAGAGCTTTTCATCCACAATCAAATGGCCAATAAGAACGAACAATTCAGACCAGGGAGGATATGTTAGGTGCTTGCACAATGGATTACCAGGGATGTTGGGACCAACATCTTTCTTTGGTTGAATTTTCTTATAACAACTGTTTTCATTCCAGTATATAGATGGCTCTATTTGAAGCATTATATGGTAAACGGTGTCGAACTCCAAATTTTTGGGATGAAGTAGGTGAAAGGAAGCTGAGGGGACCAGAATTAGTATAAGAGATGAAAGAAAAAGTTCATTTGATTCAGAAGCACATGAGAACAGCACAGAATCAGCAGAAAAGTTATGCTGATAACAAGAGGAAGGATCTATCTTTCGAGGTAGGTGATCATGTTTTTCTCAAAGTTTCTCTATGGAAAAGTGTGATCCATTTTGGAAAGAAGGGAAAATTGATTCTGAGGTTTATTGGACCTTATGAAATCCTATAGAAACTTGGATCAGTTTCATAGAGACTGGCATTACTTCCAAGTTTGACCTAGGTACACAATGGTTTTCATGTTTCGATGTTGAGAAAGTATATTCAAGATCCATCTCATGTTTTGAGCCCAGAGGTAGTTCAGTCGGAAGAGAATCTCTCTTATGAAGAACAACTAGTCCAGATTTCTAACCGAAGAGAGAAAGTGTTGCGAAATAACATAATTTATCAGGTGAAGGGTTTATGGAAAAAGCATATGGTTGAAGGGGAAACATGGGAATCTAAAAATTCTATGAGGGATAAATACCCCCACATATTTTGATAAGTGAATAAAATTGCGAGGATACAATTCCCAAAAGGGGGGAGGATGTAACATCTCAAGAAAATAAAGAATAAGGCATTTTCATATTTATTAATATTTGTGAATTAAATATTAATTTAACTTTTAAAGGGGTTTCTATGTTCGATAGCGTACCCGATACGCAACAACGAGTTTCTTTGAAATCTTACGTTGCACATTAATAATATAATAATATTATTTTAAATGGTAGTTAACACATAGCCATTGTATTAGTGGGAATGAATATAAATAACTAAAATATTATTATTTATGTTTGTTAAATGTTTTTACATTTATCCAATAAAAGATAAAGGCTTAAAATAAGAAAATAATTAAGTTTTAAGTATAAATACTCTAATATTCACTAAAAGGACGATTTATCGCCTTTTGATGGAGAACCCTCTTTAAAAATAGTCTTGGTCACTATTATACATTCTATTGGACCAAATGAAATCCTTATTTAGAATCTGGACATCAAAATTTACTTTGTGTATTGTTTTGTTATTTTTCTGATAATGTTCATTTTTAATAAATAATTGAAAAATGTTGTTTTGTAATTCAAAACCTCTTTTTAATCTAATTTATTTATATGATTAGATTATCTTTTGAATTGGTTTTAATGTTCAATTAGAATATATTTTTACCATTTAATCCAATGGTGGTCATTGGAATTAATTTCACTTTGAAATTGGACTTAAACTAGTGTCAATCATTTGATATATATTATTTCTTAAAAACATGCTATTTGTTTTGACAATGGGAATTAATTATTGAATTAATTAATGCAACTTATATGTTATGAATTTTGTAAAATATACATCATTTTTTAATTCTGAAGATCAAATATATCTTAGGGTGAATTTTTGGTATTTTTCTGAAAAACTTCAATTTTTGATGAATAGTGAAACCACTAAGTAGTAGTTAAAAAAACTGATTTCTCGTTTAAATGATACTTTAACACTTCTATGAATTGAAATTCAAAAATTCAACATACATGGTTGTCATTATTATGTAAAATATGATTCAATGGGATAAAAATAAATTTTTGGTGAATAGTATCTTTTAAGTTTTATTAATCGTGATTAAATGTAATTAGTGTAATTTAAGGTAAAAATAATGTTATAATAATATGATATCACCTTGACACTTGTCCTACACTTATTTGATGAGTCAGGGCCGACCAAGACAATACATGGGTCATCTTGGGGACCCCATGGAGCCACTTGGGTAAGAAAATTACATTAATAACTTTTTATTTAAAGATAAAAAATGTCACAAACATGTATTGTTTTACTAAAACAATTTTTACATTTCATTATACAAGTCATATTTTTTACTATAAATATTCATTAGAAAGATAAAAATATTTCCTACATCATGATATTTTTTTATAATTTTTAGACATTAAATAATTAAAGTTGTTTATGACACCATGATGATGCAGTGATTACCTCATTAATGAACGATTTAAATAAAATGAAATGATAAGGTAAAATATAAGACTTAATCATGTCAAAAACCTATTGTATTGGTGGAATAAGAACCCTTATCACCTTATCCTCGAAAAATATCTTTTTGGGTCCTTTAAAATCCGAAAAAGCATTTTATAATAAAGTAACATTTTATAACATTCCAAGAGTGCCCCTCCTCCCTCTTATAAAAGGCCCCCACCTCTACCCCATTACCCACATCCATCAAGCCTTTGGATTCACCGAACTCTACTCATTTTATCTGTCCACATCCCTCTCCTCATCCAAGAAGACTTACCTTAGGAAGAAATCACTTCAAGAAAACCTTTTGGTTCAAACAAAAGGGAGTTACCTGATTTAAAGGAGATTAAAGAGCGATCGAGTCAAGTCGGACACTATGTAAGGGACTTCATCTCATTCTCCTTTCATTGAGGAATATTTTGTTCTAATACAAGACTTTTTTTTATATGGTGTATAAACCCCTTTTACTTTTACTTTTATTCAAAAGGAATCATTTCTATTCGAAGCGTTTTACTAAATGAAAAAAAGTATGTTTATTTTTAACGTACGCGGTGACAAGGACCTTTCCACCACTGCGAGTATTATTTAATATTTGGCTTCGTCAACAAGCCGTAATGTTTTTAAAATTAACTAAATACAATATACAATTTTATGTATTTTGGTATTGAAAATGGATTTGTTTTGTCAATATATTTAAGTGATATATTTTGATTGAAATGTGGAAATGTTCTCTTTCCATTATAATTGTTTTATGTGTTATGATTTTATAATGGTACATAGACATTTGATGGGTGGTTATATGATAAACCAAATGATGGGTGGTTCCACGAATACCAGGACGGGTGGTTACGTTATAACCTCCAATTCATTGGGTATGGAAGTCGGTTGTATGGCTATTCCATTTAGTGATATGTGTGGAATCCGACCGTATAGTTATTCCATTTAAGTATGTTTATGTCCCATGATACCTTTATATGTTATGTGTTCTTTATGTGGGTTTTATTGTAATATTTTGGTTAAAAAGGGTAATTAATGATCTTTTATTTAGTGAAGATTATTTACGAGTTCATAAAGCTGAAAAGTATTACTTGGATAAAGTATTCATGGATTACTTGTTGTTTTGAAAAACTAACAGTTTTCCTTCTTTGTGTATCCCTTACTGAGCTTTTTTTTCTCATCCCAAGTTTTCTTGAAATGTTTTTCATAAGACATAATGTGGAATAGGGTCAAGGAAGGGATCAAGTAAATGTAATTTTTTCTTAAACATGGAACTAGACATGACTCATTTTTTTTCAAGAGTTCATGTTTTGTAATAAAAAAAGGAAACTATGTAGTAGTTTCTACTTTGTAATCTTTTGATATGTAATAGTTATGTCCTAATTCTCTAAAACTCTAAACCTAAAAAGATCCTCAATGTCAATTATTCATTTAATTCAATATTAATAATGGTTTAAGATCGGGTGCTTATAATGAAGGCCACTTTGAGTATACCCTACAAGAGTTTGGGCTATAGTTGAGATACAGTCAGGTTGGATCATGCATGAATCCAACCGACCCCCAAGACTAAAAGGCTAATAACTCACAGAATGGGCGTTCGATTGATGCTCCGTCTATTGCATTGAGACCCTTATAACATGGCGGTCCATTAGGATACTTCTTTGTGGGAATTCGAGATAGTGGAGTATCGTCCAGTAGCTTGTGGAACGGATATTCCGGAGACGAGTGAGCTTTTTTGAGGGAACCTAGTAGCTGGATGAGACTTGACGATTGTGGACCATTTGACTTGGAGTGACTCAACTGGCCTAGTGGGGAGTGCCTGGTTGTGGGGTCAGACCCACGGTGGAGGAGAACGCTTGGTGATGTGGCAGAGCCATGGCACTCGAAAAGAGGAGTACATCTACAGGCCATGAGGGGGAGCGCATGGGTTTGATGGTAGATCCACGGTGGGGAGCACCTCTGTGTGACGTAGCAGGCCCATGGTACTCAATATGAGGAGTACCTCAGCAGTCCAAGGTTAGTGGTAAGCTAGTCTGTGTGACATGGCAGGCCCACTGTACTCGATTGAGCAGGAGTTCTCCAGCAGTCATGGTTTTGATATTGGGAATAAAATCCTGGTTGAGTTGAGTCAGGTTTTCCATGTTTTCCTCATGATTGAGATAGATCACATGATAACTTAGGTATACGTATGGGAAGATACCTAAGTAGGGTTATATTTTAATTTCTTTCTTGTGGTTTATCCTTGTTGTATTCTGTGAGACCTTGAGGGTCTCGGGGTACCTAATGAGTATTGTTATACTCACACCTGCATGGGCTATGCCCGCATCTTGTTGTGCTAGATGCAGAAAACGGACAGCGCTGACTGATGCTGAGAGTACCAAGACTGGTTGGTACCTGGAGGTGGATCTTATGACGAGTCGGTACACAGAGGAGACTGAGAGACGTGGAGTGATGAGGAGGTAATCTGTACCTATCCTTCAGGTAGGAATCCCAGAGGATGACCCAGCAGCTATTTTTCCTTTCTCAAGTTCTACTAGTACTTCCAATTCCTTATACTTTATAGTTGTGCTTGTATTTCCTTCCCCTTTTACTTTTCATCACTCTTTTGGTATACAGTTTACATAGTTTTTATATCTAGATGTGTGCTTTTTTGTGTGCTTTTACTTGTTATAAAGGAAATGACTTCTCATTTTAGGAAATTACACATTTGGGGCTTGTTGCCAGCCCCTGGCCTATGGAAGACGGGCTTGGGGTAGTCACGACACGAGCCCCGGGGGACTTTTCGTGACAAATTGGTATCATAGGAGTCAGTTCTAATGCAAAACATAGGACTTTGATCTTTCTTTTCTATGATGGAATATTGTTATGTGTAGTGAGGGTGGTTTTCAGTTCAGGGAGTCCAGTGTTGGTGCGGCGGCCAATGTATCTATACACAATGACCCTGACTTCTGATATCCTACTAAGTGCTTGAAAACACTGACTGCGTGTGTGTTTTCAAAGTTTTCTTTAAGTCAGCTCAACCAGGTCAGCTCACCAGGTATAAATTTTTAACAATAGTGCACCTGTTTCTTTTTAGGATGCCTCTACATAGATATCCGGCTATATTTCAGAGAGTCTTATATACTAATAACCCACCGAGCTACGAGGCTTCGGTGCAGGTCCCTTTTCCAGCGGAGGCACAAGAGGTACCAATCCTCATTGGGCCAATGATTCCACTAGCCCTAGTATCAGATGATGGACGCCACTTGAGTGCATTTCACGAGTTCCATCACCAGAGGCCACCTAGTTTCGGGGAGAGACAGACCCACAGACAACTAAGGATTGGCTGGAGGATGTGGCGAGAGTTTTCGGACTGTTAGGGACACTAGCTGATTTCATGGTGATACTTTCTGCTAGCCTTCTACAGGAAGCATCAGGTAGATGGTGGAGCATGATTCTCCCGGTTCATGACAGGATGACGCTTCTCTGGGCACACTTCAAGAGCCTGTTTCAGGAAGATTTTGTTCCAGCGACTCTCCGCGCAGTGCGCATACATGAGGTACTTCATCTGCAGCAGGGAAGCATGACTGTAGCTCAATACTCAGTGAGATTCATAGACCTCTCATGCTACTCCACTAATATGGTGCGGGACCCATTCTTGAAAGACCAAACCTTAGAGAAGGGTCTCAGATGGGAGATCAAAGCTTCAGTGATCTCACTCACCATCCCAATGTTGGCGGGGTGTTAGAGAGAACCCTCCTAGTGGAGAGTTTCCTTGCTGCGAAGTCTCTAGCAGCAAGATCCGCCACCAGTTGACATATAGCTGAGTCTTTTGCAGTATTCAGTAGATAGATTTCGTAGAGGTCCAAGAGGACCAGACCAACAGGTGGACGACTTCATGAATTAGGATCGGTTGTGAGGGGCACCCGAAGCGAAGACAGACATGCCAGTAGTGGGTAGTGTTAATCATGCAGTGGGGAGGGTCACATGGCTCGTGACTATCTGTCATGTCGTATGGATGAACAGTAGATGGTCGAAGGGATGTATATATAGAGACAGAGATTCGGTCATGGCGGACCGCTGGGAGAAGGCGGACGTGGTAGAGGAGCTGGTGGTGCAGCTGGTAGTGGGAGATGTTTCGAGGTGTTACCGCCACCACCACTAGGAGGTCCACCCTGACTGTAGGGAGCAGGTGGAGAGGGGAGAGCTCATCTCCAGTCAGTTTAGGCTTACAATCACGGTGCTCTAGAGATTATATGAGGTATGATATGTGTCTACTCTACCATAGCCGCAGTACTTATAGACACAGGTTCTAGTCACTCTTTCATTGCCACTGCCCTCATTTGGAGCTCAGAGATTCTGACCGAGCTGTTGGCTCGATCCTTATGGCTAGAGGCCCCTACTGCAGCAGATTCGATGATTACACACTTGTGATAGCAGTGCAATCTTACTCTAGGAGGTGAGATATTTGGATGGGATCTCCTAGTAGTGGCGTCGAGGCCTTACGACGTCATCTTGGGTATGTACTAATTATCTACAGTCCATGATTAGATTGAATGTATTAGGCACAATGTGCGGTGTGTTCACCCGAATGGGACCAGGTTTACCTTCACTGGCGAGAAGGGAGCCTTTGTAGTATATTATGGTCTTTCTCGGAGTAGAGTGAAGCCGACCACTCATCAGTTGGCTAGCCATACTCTTGGATCTATTGGTGTGGGGAGTCCAAGCTATCCTGTAGTGGTGGACCATTACGTGGATGTTTTCCCTGATGATGTCACAGGTCTACCCCCTCACTGAGAGGTAGAATTTTACATTGACTTGTACCCCGATATGGCACTGATATCTACACAAGCATATCAGATGGCTCCTGGGGAGCTTCGCGGGATGCTGGTATAGCTAGAGGACTTGCAGGGGAAGGGATTCATCCAACCCAGTGTTTCTCCTTGGGCAGCCATGATTCTGTTCACCAAGAAAGATGATGGGATCTTGAGGAATTGTTTTGACTATCGGAACCTGAACCAGGTGACCGTGAAGAATATGTACCCACTTTAGAGGATTGACGACCTATTTCATCAGCTGAAGGGAGAACGTTGGTTCTTGAAGATAGACATCAGATCATGTTATCACTAGCTCAGAGTTCTAGATGAGGGTGTATAGAAGATGACCTTCAGATGTCGTTACGGCCACTATGAGTTATTGGTTATGCCATTCGGCATAACCAATTCTCTAGTAGTGTTCCTGGGACTCATGACCAGGATCGTTTAGCCATACCTCGATCTCTTTGTCGTAGTCTAAATCTATGACATTCTGATCTACTCGACTACTAAGGAAGTGCATTCCTATGAGTTGCAGGTAGTACTAGACACACTACCAGAGCACCAAATTTATTGTAAGCTCTCGAAGTTCCAGTTTTGGATCTGAGAGGTTCACTTTCGGGGACATGTCATCTCGGAGGCTGGAGTTGTAGTAGATCCAGTGAAGATTGAGGTGGTACTTGCTTGGGAGCCTCCCAAGAGTGTGACAGAGGTGAAAAGTTTCATTGGTTTGGATGAATACTACCAGAGATTCATTCCAGATTTCTCCAGATTTGGAGCACCACTATCATCCTTGACGAAGAAGGGACAACCCTTAATGTGGTCGGAGTGATTCCAACAAAAATTTCAGGAGCTAAGGCAGAGGCTAACTAGTGCCTCCATCTTGCAGCTTCCTGAGGAAGGTGTAGGGTACGTAGTCTAATACGACGCATCAGGGACCGGACTCGGATGTGTCAGAGTAGTGATCGATTATGGTTCTTGGAAGCAGAGAAAACATGAGTAGAACTACGCTACCCATTATCTGGAGTTAGCAGTAGTGGTCTTTGCCTTGAAGATATGGTGACACTATCTGATGGGTGAGCGTTTTACCATGTACTCTGATCACAAGAGTCTCAGGTATATCTTCTCTCAGAAGACCTGAACCTGATATAGAGATGTTGTCTTGAGTTCCTCCAGGACTATGACTTAGAGATAGTCTGTACTCCTGGGAAGGGGAACATTTGTGTAGATGCACTCAGCAGGAGATCTAGTTTACAGCTACTAGGAGAGGTGACAGAGCAATTGGCTGCTTTACAGATATCCTCTATTGATAGAGATGGAACAACCTTCCTGTAGTCTCTTACAGTCACTCCCCCACTTCTTCAGTGAGTCGGGGAGGCACAGTGTGGGGACATTGACTACGAGACACGACATGCTCATATATACACAAGGCAGGAACTTGATGGATTTTCTGAAGGTGGGGAGCACGTCATCCTCTTCAGAGGATGTATCATGGTTCCAGTGACACTTTAAGAGGAATATTTGAGGGATTTCCACACATCCCCTCTTGCAGTACATCCAGGAGTGGTGATGATGTTCCGGGATCTCTGACGATAGCACTAGTCGCCGTGAATGAAAAACACAGTTGTGGATTTTTTTTCTCTCGATGCCTCACTTTTCAGCAAGTGAAGGCAGAGCATCAAGTACTAGAATTCTTGGTTCAGCCTTTAAAGATCCCAGAGTGGAAGTGGGATGGGATATCCCTGGATTTCGTGATAGGAATTCCACATACATCCTGGGGTCATGACTCTATCAGGGTGATCATCGACCGACTCACCAAGTCAGCCCACTTCCTACCGACCAGAGAGCAGGTTTTAGTAGAAATATCGGGATGCCTCTATGTGTAGGAGATTGTGTTGATACATGGAGTACCTTAGACGATTGTCTCCGATCGTGACACACATTTTACTTCTCGGCTATGGAAGGGGTTGCAGGAGTATTTCGGGACACACCTTTGTTTGAGCACTGCCTTCCATCCTCAGATGGATGGTCTGAATGAGATGATCATTCAAACCCTTGAAGACATGCTCCACGCTTGTGTCATTGACTTCAGTCACAGCTGGGAGGATCACTTTCCTTTGGTGGAGGTTTCATGAAACAACAGTTATCACTCCACCATAGGAATGACACCTTTTGAGGATTTATACAGGTGACCATGTAGATCACCCTTGTGCTGGACTGACCCCGGGGAGTCAGCACTAGTGGGACCAGAGTTGGTACGGGTTACCACAGAGAAGGTGCAGATCATCCATGAGCAGATGAAGACTACACAGAGCAGGAATAAGTCGTATGCCGACAGGAGACGGAGACCTCTGGAGTTTGAGGATGGCGACCACATCTTTCTATGGGTCTCACCTCGATGAGGTATATGGAGATTTGTCCAAGGCGTCAAGTTATATCTAAGATTCATTGGACAGTTTTAGGTCCATAGTAGAGTTTTCAAGGTGGCATACCTCTTAGCTCTTCCACCTCAGTTGAACCAGGTGGATGACGTCTTCCATGTATCCAAACTAAGGAGATACGTGCACAACCCTTCTCACATCATCGACCATGGAGAGGTGGACATCGAAGATGGGGAGTCTTTTATGAAGGTTCCAATATATATTGAGGATTGAATGGAGTGGGTCCTTCATGGATGGTCGATACCTCGGGTGCGTGTTCGCAGGCAACACGGGAACCTCCCGGAGAGCACATGGGAGTGGGAGGCTCAGATGCAGGCTCAGTACCCCAAATTGTTCCCATAGTATGAGTTGTGGCTTATAGGGATGCAGATCTCTGAGGAGGGGATAATGTATAGATATGCAATTTCCATGTAATTTTTATTAATTAAATGGAAATTTTATGAGTCCGTGAAATTTGATTGCACGTGATTCTGAGGGCTGGAGTGCCCAGAATGAATTTCTGAACTTTTTTTGGGTACGTTCAGTGAATGTTCAAGTTGGTTTTTATAAATTTTGAACCAGTGCTCCGAATTGAAATCTGAGGGCACTATTGAACTCACTGTGCTGGTATTCTCTTTAGAAGACTTTCACCTCGACGGCAGTTGGTCGAGGGTGAAAGTTAGTTTTTGGGTTTTTTTCATGGAAATAATACAATAAAATAAACATATGTTTTATTTTATTTTATCAACTATAACCACCAATGTGGAATTTGGAGGTGGGGACCACCACACCTTAACCTCCCATGAGAGGTTGTGGTGGTGGGTCCCACACAAACTTAACCTCCCACGAGAGGATACGGTGTGGGCACCACCTGGGACTAAACCCCCCTAATAATGTTGGGAGAGGAAAACCTCTCAACTCCCTCATAAATGAGTGAGAGCCTCTTGACCACCTCCTCCTTTATTGTTACAACTCACTTGCCAATAAATATGCCAACTCCTCTAAATTTTAATTAAGAAAACTTAACCGTTTTGAAATTTGTGTCAATAATTAAATAATACATAACATAATATATTATTTTGGCTTGGAATTTTCATTTTGGTGGAACTTGGGTAAGGAGAGAGCTTGGGAGAAATAATGTTCTCAAACAATGAACGCTCTCCTGAGAAAGAATGCTCCACCAACGAAGAACAACCCCGACTTTTACTTTCTTCCTCGGAACCTCCGTCGACGTAGGACGTGTTCGTCTACAATGAATCGAAGTGTGCCTTCCCGCGCCATCATCGACGAACACCGAACTGGGTGGGGGGTTACTGTCGAATTCTTGATTCTTTTTTATTATTATCATCATTCTTGGTTCATGATTAAAGTAGAACCGCTTTCTACCACTCTAAACATGGAGGGTGTGGGCCAAACTAACATGGTCTGACCCCTCTGTCGATCTCCTTTGGTGTTCTTCAAGATGGAGAAGGACGACAACCTAGGTGGAGGTGCACAAGAATGGCGATCGGCACCACCGTCGACTGCGCCAAAGGCAATAGCGTACGACACTGCTCAGCGACACTGCAACCCCACCGCGCCCTAACGGTAGCCCCGACCAAGCCACCTACACCCTTGTAGCAGCCCACGGCAAAGCCACATGTGGCCTCTGTGCATGCTGCATGCCCCATGAACCCCACACACCCAACACGCCTAGGGACCCTCATGGCTCTGTCGTCAATGTGCCCCACCCCACTACTAGTCGAACCGGCCAGCCGGCCTCCCGAACCATCCCGGTCGCGCCGGCCCACCGACCCCTCGTGGCGCCCCGGCCGAACCGCCATCACGGCACCCTTCGGGATGAGCCTCCCCCTCTAGCTGCCCTCTAGGACAAACATTCTTTGTGCCGACCCTCGGCCGGTTCGTGCCCTCGCAACTGGTATGTGCCCTTGCGGCCCTTCCCGACCCCTCGTCGCCCGCTGGGCTGGGCCCAGCAGGGCCGGGCTGAACCAAACGGGATGGCCCGCCCAACGTTCTAGGCCAGACCCAACTGGTAGGTGCAGTTCGACCTGCTCTGGGTCGGCCCAAACTGGGTAGGTTTGGGTTGGTCCGACCAGGTCGGACCGGACCCGGGCCCACTATGACCCTTTAACTTCTTTTGGCCATATCTTTGGCACCAGACATCCATTTGACGAACCGTCTATGGCGCTGGTTATCTTGGAGTATGACAGTCCCATTTAGTATACTCCAATAGATATTTTTGTATAGTTGAGGTACGGTCAGGTCAGATTGTGCACGAATCCAACCGGCCCCCGGGACTAAAAGGATAATAACTCAGAGACCGAGTGTCTGAATGATGTGTCGCTTGTTGCGTTGAGATCCCTATGACGTGGAAGACCTTTGGGATAATTCTTTGTGGGGCTTAGTGATAGTGGATCATCAACCATTAGCTTTTGGAGCAGATATTCCAGAGACGAGCGATCTTTTGTACTGGAACCTAGTAGTTGGCTGAGACTTGACGACTGCTGACTGTTTGACTCGGAGAGACTTGACTGGCCCAGTGGGGAGAGTCCGGTTGTAGCGACAGACCCATGGTGGAGGAGCGCTCTTGGTGACACGGCAGACCCATGATACTCGACATGAGGAGTACCTCTGCAGGCTATGAGGGGCATCGCCTGGGTGTGGTGGCAGAACCATGGTGGGGAGCACCTCTATGTGATGCAGTAGACCCACGGTACTCAACATGAGTACCTCAGAAGTCCATGGTTAGTGGGAAGTGCCTCTGTGTGATTTGGAAGGCCCACTATACTCGATTGAGCAGGAGTTCTCCAGCAGCTGAGGTTTCTATAATGTAAGTAAAATCATGGTTGATTTGAGTCAGTTTTTTCATGACTTCTTCATGATTGATATGGATCACTTGATAACTTATATATATGTATGGGCATATACCTAATTATGGTTATTTGTTAATTTCTTCCTTGTGGTTTATTCTTGTTAGATTTTGTGAGACCTTGAGGTTCTCGGGGTCTCTACTGGGTATCTTTATACTCACCACTACATGTGCTATGCCCGCACCTTGTTGTGATGGATGCAGATGACGCACAACGCTGACTGAGGCTAAGAGTACCCGGACTAGACGATACCCGGAGGTGGACCGTATGATGAGTTGGTATATGGAGGAGACTGAAATATGTAGATTGATGGGGAGGCTATCTGTACCTATCCCTTAGGTAGGAATCTTGGAGGATAACCCATCAACTATTTTTCCTTTATTTAATTGTACCTGTACTTCCAGTTCCTTGTACATTACATTTGGGCTTGTATTTCCAGCCCCTTTTACTTTTCTTCACACTTTTGTTATACAGTTTACTTAGTGTTTTGTATCTAGCTCTGTCCTCTGTTGTATGTTTTTACATGTCATAAAGGCTATGCCTTCCCATTTTTAGGGGATTACACATTTGGTGCTAGTCGGTAGTCCCTAGCCTATGGAAGGGGGGCTTGGGGTAGTCACCGCACGAGCCCTGGGGGATGTGCTGTGACATTATAGTTCATGAGTGAGCCCGATATAGCATATATGAATGGTTGATCCCCCATTATTGCTCATGGGTGAGCCCTATATACCTTATACGAAGGGTGATACCCTCTATGGATCTCTAATTTGGACGTCCACCATATGGTTATTCCAATTTGAATATGTTTGAAATGGTTTTATGTATATAATGTTCTGATTAAACTAAAGGAGTTTGAATTGTTTTTATTGGTTTTAGTGTCTTTTATTGAGAAACAAAACTATGATAATTATTAATGGGAAAATGTTTGTTTCATCTACTCAAAGAATATTTAATTCGCTATCAGGTTTTAACCAAACTAATGTTTTTTCTTTCTTTTTATGACCATTACTAAGATTTTTGTTCTTATCCCAAGTTTTTAAATGTTTTCATAGGATTTAATGGAGAATATAGTCGAGGATGGAATCAAGGAAATTTTATGATGATTAAACATGAAAAGAATCTATTTTTATTTTTAGAAGATATTATGTTATGGAAGAAAATGATTCTATTAGAAGTGTCCACTTTGTATTTCTATGTTTTTGTTATGTAATACTTATGGCCTAATTATCTAAATATCTAAACATAATATGTTCCAAAATGTGAATTCATGACATAATTCAAGATTATGTAACCTTTAAGGTTGGGGCCTTATAATGTGTTTCACTTTTGAAGGAATTTTTGTTGTATGTTTTCTTTACATCACATGATTTTAAATGAAAATTTGTTTTACAAATATTCTATTCTAGTGCATTTACTATTATCTATTTTATATTTTTGTTAATACAAAATAGGGGAGAATAATTCTATAGAATTTATTTTAATTCATTTTATTGAAATTTTCCTATGATTCAATTCATTTTCACTGTCTTTGGTACTATATGCCCTTATTTTAATTTTATCTAAAAAATTTACCTACTTATTATCTTTGATACCATTTTTCATTTGAAGATGGACCTTTTTTCACCATAGTTTGTTCTATTTATGTATTATATAATGCAATGAATTATGATCCTAAAAAATCGGGAGATTATTGGATCCCATATTTTAATGATCACAAAATTACGGTTCTTATACTATTAATGAGTTTTATGAGTTATGAAAAAAATTATAATATAAGGTATATTAGAGAGAAATTTAGATAAGTGTTTAAAATAGACACCACTATGAATTACTTTCCATTGATTTGTATCACCACAAGGGATGGATCACCATTTATAAGAATGTCTAGATATGTAAAGGAACCACATTTAGCAATAATTAACCTCCAAGATGAAATTTTTCCTATGTATGAGAAATTCCAACCACCTGAGAATGACTCACCATTAAAACATGAAATTTAGTTATGTTTTTGAAACCCCTACCAGCAAAGAGGAGTCACCACCATGATGACAATTGGGATAAGTGTAAAAAATACCTACTGTTAGACCTATGTCCCCAATGATGGCGGATTTTTGTTAAAATAAAATTTTGGAAAAAAGATGAGGTGACATATCACTCAGAAGACTCACCACTCATACGTGTCACCAACAGATGACTCCCGAACCCCCTAATTAACCACCAACCTATGTCACCATTAAATTTTTCTCACCATTCCATGAGTCACCATCACTATTTTTTATTTTCAAATAAATATTTATAAAGTTTATATTTTATAATTTAATATAGAGAGTTATTTTAAATATTATTATTAACTAATTTAGATATTGATTATTGTCTGTGTTGGTCATCGAGTATGAATAGAAGATCAAAATGATTTTTCATTAAATCTGATTTTAAAATAAGTGGTGCAGTCCACCATGTTAATGTACATAGATTATACACATAAGGATAGATACACATAATCATGAAGTAAACTGAAACTATACTAAAATATAGAGAAGATACCCTTTTTTGAGAGATTTCATGATGAATTATTACCTATAACCAACTGTGGAAGATTCAATATCATCTAACATCTTGTTTCATTCAACAATCAGAACAAAAGAGCTCACCACACTCTATTATATAGTACATTTAATAAAAATAACTTTTGTTTCAAATAAAGATACATAGAAGGAGTCGTGATCTTTAGAGAACATCATACCAAGCAACAAAATCATCATTACATATCTTATTTGAAATTTTTTGTTTATAATGTTTACATTATGTGCAGTGTGTTCTTAATATATTTTTTAAAAACACAAACTATCTGAAAAAATTTAACTAGAAGATAATAGATATAAAATTTAATCCATTTTTAACATGTTTTCCTTTGTGATGTGGAAGAGGTATAGGACTGGAATATATTTGTCTCATTCCCACGATTGTTGTGGAAGAGGCCACGTGTAGTCTGGAATACTAGATTGTTTTTTCCCAGATCAATGTTTTGGATCAAATATTATTTTCTTGTACAATGTTAGAAGTTATTGATTTCCAAGTGTAGATGATTAGGAATTATCTTGAGACTAATCCTCTTGTATTTATTATTTTATGTGTTTTGTTTTTTATTGTTCTGTTTTGTCTCCATGTTTTAAATTGAATCGGTTTTACCATCTAAACAAAACTAATGCTTTGATAGTTCATCTTAATTATTTTTTATATATGTTTTTGATAAAGTATATTTATTTAAAATATTAAAGTAGTATTTTATAATTGTTTTAACTGAGACATAATCAATCTATTAGAAATATTTTAAAAGATAAAAACTTTTATTGACGTGGTAGTTTGATTAACTATGCAATTTTATTTATTTGGTGAGTTTTACAAAAAACCTATTTTGGATAAAAAAAAATTATTGGGTAAAAAATTAACCCCATCTAGATATAATGGCTCCAAAAAACATTTTTTTCTTCATGTATCACATTCAAATCTGAATGTCACATTAAGAAAAGGGTAACTACCCATATAACAATAAAACAACTATCTTTGCTGCATCAAATTCTTTCACTTATGTTAATCAATTTTTCATAATTTTTTATTTGTGTATGAATTAATCTACATATATTTTAAATATAGTACCATAAAAATTTATAATATATTTCTTTTTAAATAAATTTAGTTTCTTATATAGCTTTCATTACAAACAATACTGATTTTAAATGACCATTGGTCTACTATTAAAATATTATATAATCATTTCAAGCTATCCATTAATATTGGAGGGTATATATAAGACTGACTAAATTATTGAAAATGTGATGTTTACACATATAATATGAATTCATTCATTACCAGTATATTATAAATGAAAATAAAATTCATTTCAAATTAAAAGAAGTGTTTTTTCTGGAAAACTGTTTTTAAACACGAAATGAGTATTTTACTTAATAAAATAAATTATTCATTATTGGTGAATTAGTTTGATGAAATTTATATATTACACATGAAATAAAATTTTTTATCAATCATTATATATTTTTTATTGGCACTTTAAAATAATTAATACAGTATTATACTTAAAAACTATATTTTTTAAAAAATATGTTTCACCATGTTTTCTGCAAATTTTTAAAAATTAATTTATTCCACAAAAAAAAATTTGAATCTTGAAAATATTAATCCCATATTTAAACTAAGGTGGATAATTTTTTTTAAATATAAACCTTTTTTAGGAATTATGAATAGCAACCTGGGTGAAATTAATCCCCTAGAAAAAGGATAAATCGGGTGAACCTAGGTTAAATCCAAGTGTTAAGGCCAAATATTGTTCATCCAAATTCTAATTTGATGAAATAAATTTTACCCTTATCACCATAGGCTCAAACTTTTATTTTTAAGGGATATTTTTCTATGAAAACGACCTATATAATATCTAAAGCAATTAAAAATACAAAATTGTGCTCTCTAACTTTTATTTATCTCTTACTTGCTCACAATGGGAAAACAATAGGTTTTAATAAATAAAAATTGATATTTTGAGAGTAATAAAAATATTTTATTGATGATAGTTTTTAAAATTTTTAGTGATTATGTAATTATCATATATTCTTACACAACACCAACATATTATTTCGTCAATTAATATAAAAAATAAATGATTTTAAACAAGTAAAAGTAATATTATTTCAGGGATTTAATGTTTTACATGGATTTTATAGTTTAATAAAAACATATTAGTGATGTGATAAATAATTAAATTCAAATTACATATTTTCTTGATGTTTTCAAAGTCATATTAAATGAATATTGTCACAAATTACATAAATGATATCTTATTGAAATAATATTTTATTAAATTATTTTAAAATCCTAAAAATATTTACATAGCACTAGGTGTAAAATATATTGGGTAAATGGTAATCTATATTCCATTTATGGTCCAATTTTTACATTTAAGGTAAAATTATATCCATTTATGATTGAAAAAGTCATTATTGTAGTTAAAAGTTTAAATATGTTGACTAAGGGGTTAAACCAAAATATAAAGTTTAAAATACTAATTAAATTTATACAAATTTTTTTATATTATTATGTTTCAAATATATCCTAAATTATCTATAAATATCTGGAAATTTGGAGTTATTTTTCTTTATAATGACTCTGTTATATTTTTATCTATTGGGAAATTCCAAGTGTGTCCTTTCTCTCCCTTATAAATGGATATACACTCCCTTGATTATTTAAATAACATTAAAAAATGGATCAAGAAATACCCTCCTATTTATCTTCCTAATATCCATTTTGAAATTATATTTTTTTTATCTCAAAAATCCAACCGAGGGTCCTTAATAGAACATCTAAAAGTGTTCTTTCAAAGAATAGTTAATCACCATAACTGATCACTTCATTTTATTACATATTCATTTACCTCATCTAAATATATGATATTAATCATAAAATAATATCTTAATTACATTAAATATAATTAAATGTTATTATAATTATTAAACCACAATTATCCACCTTCTTCTCCCCCAAATAAAAACTGATAATGTCGCTCCTTCATACGTGTAGACAACCACCTCAACGAATAAATAGGATTCCTCTATCATTTAAACTTTTAATTGATATTAATAAGGGTATATTTAATAAGTAAACTTAATATATATTATATATATGATATAATAATTATTTTATAATGTCAAATTATTATGTACATTTCCTTCATTTTATTCATCAAAATTTGAAAACAACGTTCATGCGTACGTATAGCCTACCGTCTCCATGAACAGTGTAATTCTTTTATCTATATAAATTTTTGTGGAATACTATATATTGATATTTAATTTATATATATATATTATTTATATCATTTTTAAAATTCTAGATATGATTTAACAATGATCAATATAAAATTACGGAAACTAAAAAACCAAAAAAATACGTAAAAAATGAAGTAGTTATTACGCAAAAAATGATTTTAACAAAGAATTGTTAATTAAGAAGTTATAAAATATAATAAATAAATAATATAAGGTACAATATATATGATTTTGTTTCTAAAATATATTTATAATAAATATTTTTTTACATAATCATGTTAGACACATATGATGGAAGGAAAACCCAAGGTAAGGGTTGATTTCATAATGTAATCATTATTCAAAAAAATTTAGGTTTAAGGATTTTCTAGGATTATTTTTTGATATTAATATTCAATTTATTATATTTCACATTATTTATGTATATGAATTACAATATTCAATGATTTTACTTTGTTTAAGTACTCATGATATCAAAGTATTCTTTTTTAAGGAAAAATGGCCTTGTAGTTTTTCCATAGCTGACGATGTTTCTCTTTGATGACCATATTTTCCTCAAAATATCTAAAATAATGTTTTTGAAATTCTAAAATGATTTATTAATGAAAATTTTACCCATGTTTTACTAGTTAATAACTGTTTTAAAAGGACTTAACCTACCATTTTCAAAATGAGATACTTTTTTAACTTTTTAAAAAATAGTGAAATGAATTTTTCTAACTTATGTGGAATTATTAAAATTTCTAGCCATCAATATAGCTTATTACATTGAGTATTACTTTAATATTTGTAAAGTTTAATTTATATAAAAAAAATTTCCTTAATATTTTTTCTATTTTAATAATTTAACTATTTAATTTAAAATGAAAATTGTATTTTCCTCAAGAAATGTTCTAGTGATATTTTAAAAGTGTTTTCTACTATCTCAACATCCATTGTGGAATATTACATATTAATAGGTTATAATCTAATGATAACACCTATTAAATTATATGGATGAATGTGAAGTTCTTAATTGGGTAAATTATTGATATTTTGTATGTTAGTTTATCCAATGTATACAATTATTGGTTTTAAGGCATATTGATTAAGTTTTCATATTTTTTCATATGATAAATGACTTGGAAATATTATGTGATGGATGGGGAGAGTAATTAAAAATCACATTATATAATTGGTAGGTCTCATGAGAACAATGAGATTCAATATTTAGTTGAGGCCTTACCAATTTTTGTTTGTTGTCTTGGCATGAGGTATCTATAGTATGTTTTAGATGTCCTGTATTAACAATTCAATCATAATAAAAACTTATATCGATTTCCTTTAAATTATTTGGATAGTTATATTATCCATTTATATGTTTTTAGCTCATGTTATTATTTATATCACATTATTTTATCATAATTTATTATTTCAATATTATTCACTTATTATTATCATCAGTTATATGCATAAACTTAATTAGAATTTCAGTTAACCCATTTATTATTTTTCCTTTCCCCATTATTCTAAGAAGTTTATAATGATTCATATGAAAAGATACACTAAATTTAATATTGTTATTATTAAAGAAAATATTGTACTGTATTTTAATTTTTCAATTTTGTTTTGTGATTCAAGATGATGTCTAGTTTACTAATACTAATAAACGATTCAGTTCATTAGGGTGTGAAAACATGTTTGATGTGCATTAGGTACTCCAGAGATGGAAGATGAACATATTGGTCATTAATTTTTTAAGAGTGATATGGAAAATTATGTCCCAATTCACTTAATTAACATTTATATTCTTGATAATGAGTTTTCATGGTAACTGATTGAATTTAAAAAGGTAAGATACTGATAATTTTGAAACGATTATTCATTTTTAAGGGAAAAAGGTATGTTCTTATGAAAATATTATTATGTGTTTTTGTAACATCCCAGGTAAATAAAGAATAATATATTTTCATATTTATTAATATTTGTGAATTAAATATTAATTTTACTTTAAAAGGGTTTCTATGTTCAATAGCGTACCCGATACGCAACAACTGGTTTCATTGAAATCTTACGTTACACACTAATAATATAATATCATCATTTTTCATGGAAGTTAACTCCTATCCATTTTATGGGTGGGAATGAACAAAACTAACTACAATATGATTATACATGTTTGTTAAATGTATTTACTTTTATCCAATAAAAGTTAGAGGCTTAAAATGTGAATGAATCTAATTTTAAGCATAATTTATATTAAAAGGTCGATTTACCACCTTTTAATGGAGAAACCTATTTAAATATAGTTTTAGTTACATAAATACATTCTATTTGACCAAATAAAATCCTTTTTTATAATGGGTACATCAAAATTTACATTGTGTAAATTTTCAGAATTTTTCCGATAAAGTTCATTTTTTAATGAATAGTGAAAAATATTGTAATTTAATTCAAAACTGTGTTTTAATCTAATTTATTAATATGGATTGAATACCTTTTTAATTAAATTTAATTTGTAATTAGAATATATTTTTACCATTTAATCCAATTTTGGTAATTTGAATTAATTTCACTTTGAATTTGGACATAAACAAGTGTTAATCTTTTGATAGTTATTGTTTCTTAAAAACATGCTATTTGTTTTAACAACGGGAATTTATTTTAAATTAATAAGTGAAAATTATTTGCTTAAAATTTTTTAAAATATAAATCATTTTTAAATTCAAAATATCAAATATAGCATAGGATGAATTTTTGGTATTTTTCTGAAAAACATCAATTTTTGATGAATAGTGAAACAACTTAATAGTATTTAAAAAACCGATTTTTTCATTTACATGAAAATTTACCACTTCTGTGAATTGAATTTAAAAAATCTGACATACATGGTTGTTATTATTATGAAAAATTTGATTCAATAAGATGAATTGTTTTTGTTGAATAGTAACTTTTTACTTTTATTTACATCAGTTAAAGTTAAATAGGGTAATTCAAGGTAAAAGGAATATTATAATAATCTAAAATTACCTTAACACTTGTCCTCAAATTATTGGATGAGTAATGGCCAACCATGGAAATCATTGGGTCCATTTTGGGACCCCATGGATCCACTTATAAATGATAATGACACTTTATTTTAATTAACTTAATGAAAAGACAAAAATGACATAAACAAATATCACTTTGTAAATAAATTTTTACATGGTGTTATATAATTTATCTTTTAAACTATGAATATTCATTGGAAATTTAAAAATATTTCATACATCATGGTATTTGTTTTATAATTTTTAGACATGAAATAAATTAAATTATTTATGACACAATAATGAACCAGTGTTTACCTGATTAATAAATCATTTCAATAACTAAAATTATAAATATTAAAATAACATTAAAAACCTATCCAATTATTATTGGATGATTTTATTTAGACCAATAGTCATCTTATATTAGACTCTAATTATTTTTGGACCTTTAGAAACCGAATATCATTATATAATAAAATTATATTTTCACACTTTCCAAAAGAGCCCCTCCCCACCCCCGTATAAAAGGATACCATTTCTAACCAATTCCTCACACATCTGAAGCATTTTGTCTCTTCAATACTCTTCCCAATTAATCTCCATACATCCATCTCCTACTCCTTGAAGCATTACCTTAGGCATAAGGAACTTTAATAATTCCTTTTGGTTCAAACCAAAAGGAGTTACCAAAATTAAAGGTAACGATTTCTCTTAACCTTTTTCCTTTTATTTTACTTATCTAACCCCTAAACTCTTTTTATTATATTATTCTATAACAACACCAGTATCTTCAATATAATATAATGTTGTTATGATAATTATTCTAACTACACTTACACACACACCCCATCTAATGGGTGAAGAACATACTGTTTCTATGGATGGAAAACTAACGCCTCACGAAACGATGATAGTTCGATTATCTCCTACCGCATCTCATAGTGGACATTAAGATGGAACTGTATTTATATTTGATATATATTATTTTTATGTTTTCTTTATTCTTCTGTATTTTCCATTTATATCATACTTTTATGGTTTCCATTATGGGTAAACATGATAATTTCATTTGAGGAATTGTGGACTACCGCCCCCTCAAAGTGATATGACTCGTTCATGCCATATGTGGGATGTATAAAGGATGGAGTTAATTATATTATATGATATTATACTATAATTATAATATACATATGCATCATTATATTTTAATTCCATAAAAATAAGAAATAGAAATGGAAGTAGCGTTCATGTGTACGTACGGCTTACCATCTCCATGAACGGTGCATTTCATTTATTACCTCCAAATGTTATGTACTATTATAGATACATGTATATACTGGATATATATGATATATATGAAATCTAAATCATGAATTTAATTCTTTATATAATGAACTTTTGACCATGTGAACAACTTGTAACTATATGGTGTTCATGTGTGACTCAAGTACCAAATATCGACAAAATGAACATTATTAACTCGAATGATTACATAATGTTTATAACATAGTAATAAGTGATATAAAATGAATAATAAACATTAAAAATGTTCTTATGAAAGTAAAAATTAACTGTAGTTTATTATTCAAGAGATTAAGGAATGGTCGAGTCAAGTCGGACACGATTTAAGGGACTTCATCTCAATCTGCTTTCATTGAGGCATATTTCGATAATATATACCTTATTCTTTTACACAGTTTATAATAAAAACCTTAGACTTTTACTTTCATTTAAAGGAAATATGATTTCTATGAATCATTTTACTAAATGACAAAAAGAATTTTTTTAGCATTTGCGGCGACAATGACCTCTCTACCACCATAATCGTTATTTGGATTCCTCTATAAGCCTTAATGTTTTATAAAATGAATAGGAAATCCCTAATTCTATTTTTGGGTGTTTTGGTATTGAAAATTATTTTTGAAATGGATTGATTATTTCAATATCATGAAATTATTTCTTGTGATTCCAAATTAAATGTTATTACTGAAATTTTTTTATTTTCAACATTTTATTTGTTTTGATTTTTTAATGGTTCTTGGAAATTTTACAGGTGGTTGCGTGATAAACCAAATGACGGGTGGTGTCATGAAAAACCAGGACGGGTGGTTACGTTATATCCTCCAATTCATTGGGTATGGAAGTCGGTCATATGGATATTCCTTATATTGATATGTGTGGAAGTCGACCGTATGGTTATTCCATTTAATTAATTTTATGCCCCATGTCGCCTTTATATGTTATGTGATATTTATATGGTTTTAATGGTAATATTTTGGTTACAAAAGGGTAAGTAGTGATCATTTATTTAGTGAAGAGTATTTACTACTTCATAAAGGTAAAAATTATTACTTTTGTTAAAGTATTCATGGTTTACTTGTTGTTTTGAAAAATTAACAGTTTTCCTTCTTTTTTTTATCCCTTTCGGAGTTTTTTTAAGCTCATACCAAGTTTTTGAAATGTTTTTCACAGGAAAAAATGTGGAATAGGGTAAAGGATGGGATCAAGGAAAAGTCATGCTGTCTTAAACATGGAAATAGACATGACACTTTTTTTATATGTTTTTATTTTATAAATAAATGGAAATTGAGTAGAAGTGTCAATTTTTTAATCTTTTTTGATGTAATAGTTATGTCGTATTCTCTAAAACTATAATCCTAAAAGGATCCTCAATTTGATTTATTCGTTTAATTCATTATTATGTATTGTTTTAAGGTCGGTTCCTTATAGTTGGTATCAAGGGCCGGTTTAGACAACCTTATAAGTTAGGGTATTATTATATAAATGTCCATAAATTATTTTATGGTAATATTGAAATGATATAGTATTTAAATATTACCATGTTGCATCGCCTAAGAAATATTTGTGTTCAAAATGGTTTTCCACAGAAGAAACAGGGCAGCTATGTTGGGACGACCTCAGGAGGAAGACAACCTTCCAAATCAGCAACCTGAGATGGTAGGAATTGGAACTTCATAGTTTTTTGCAGTGATGGCACAATTGACTCAGGCTATTAATGGTGGTGGTATCCATGCATTAAATCATCCAGATCAACCGCATAAGAACATGTCAGTAGTGGACCATTTCATGAGGCAAAATCCCCCATCATTCATAGGATCATCTGACCTTATTCTAGCAGAAGGGTGTATTAAAGCATTGTAGAAATTTTTTTGATGTTATGGGGTGTTCAGAACATGAAAAGGTTAGTCTTGTTGTTTATCGTTTTGAATGTGAAGCTGATCAGTAGTGGTTGATGGTGAAAAATATCAGGGATAGTGAGGAGATTGATGCTCTTTATTAGGATGAATTCAAAGGTATTTTTCTTGAGAAATATTTTTCTAAGGTGGTTCATCTTAGGATGGAAAAACATTTCCTAGAATTACGGTAGGAGGATGACTTAGTGGCTTCTTATGAAGAAAAATTCACTCGACTTGTAAGGTATGCTCCAAATTTCATCCGAGATCTTGATAGTAAGATAAATAGATTTTTCTCAGGACTAAATCCACAATATTGAGATCATTAGCCTCTCATGAGTTCAAAAGATATGAAAAATATGTTTGATGTGTGGAGAAGGTGGAAATGGAGTTTGTTGATCATTAGGTGTTCTTTAAAAAACAACATAATAAGAGGTCTGGTTGGCAGGAAAAGGGAAAGAATTCATCAAAGAAGCCTGGAGGTAAAAAAATTAAATATCAAACTTGTGAGAAGTGTGGTAAAAAGCATCCTGGAGAATTTGTATCAAAGTCTGGAAAGTTCTTCTGGTGTGGTAAGTCTTGTCATATTGCTCATAACTGTAACTAAGATGTTCAAGAAGGCAATGAAAACCCTTCAGTAAGATGTTTTAAGTGTAATGAAATGGGTCATTATGCAAATTACTGTCTAGCGAAGAACTCAACTCAGGGAATGTAGCCAGACTATAAGTAGAAAGGGGTGGTGAAATCCTTTGCAACTACATCAGTAGACGTTGGGCCATCAAACAAAGTAGTATTAGGTACATTATTTGTTTGTTCAGATTATGCCAATGGGTTGTTTGATTTAGGGTCTACACACTCTTTCATTTCTGAGAATCTTTCAAATAAATTGGGAATTACATATTAAGATATGAATATGGATCTTCTGGTAAAAAAACTAGAGGAGATGTCAAGACAAAAAGAAATTATAAGAACCTTTCTGTCCTTTTTTCAGAAAGAATCTATCATCAAACCTTATTGTTTTGCCTCTAGTGGAGTTTGATATTATTTTGGTCATGGATTGGATATCTGTTTATCATGCCAAAATTGACTGCAGAGCTAAAGAGGTTTCATTTCAGAAATATTTACAGTTTGTGTACAAGAATGAACCCATGCTTTTCGTAACATATCAGGAAGCTGAAAAAACTAGTAAAAGATGGACATGAATGTTACCTTGCACATACTATTGAAAATAAAGGAACTATATATATTAATGATGTGCCAGTGGAAAATGAGTACCTTGATGTTTTTTCAGATGAGTTGTCTGGTATTAAACATGATCGGGAATTTGAATTTACTATTGACTTAGTTCTTGATGCTAAACCAATTTCAAAACCCCCTTATCGAATGGATGAAATTTAACTTTTAGAGTTAAAGAAGCAATTTCCGGAGTTATTAGATAAAGGTTTAATTTGACCTAGCACATCACCATGGGGAGATCTTGTCTTGTTTTTTAAAAATAAAGATGGTTCAATGAGACATTTAATTGATTATAGAGAATTTAATAACAACACTATTAAGAACAACTATCTTTAGCCTCATATCGATGATTTGTTTGATCAGCTCCAGGGAGCTCTGTATTTTTTAAAGATTGACTTGAGATCGGGGTAGCATTAGATGAAAGTAAAGGAATTAGACATTACAAAGACTTCATTTCATACTAGATATGGCCATTATGAATTTTTAGTTATGAATTTTGGGTTAACCAATGCACCCGTTCTATTCATGTATCTTATGAATATAATTTTCCATGAGTTCTTGGATAAGTTTTTGGTTGTGTTCATTGATGATATTTTGGTTTATCATAAATGTAAAGAGGAGCATGAAAGTTATTTAAGGGTCATCTTTCAAACCTTAAAAGAAAATAATCTTTATGTCAACTTCAGAAAGTGTGAGTTTTGGTTACAACAAATTTCATTCCTTGGTCACATTGTTTCAAAAAATGGAATAAATGTTGATCCTGTTAAAACAAAAGTTGTCGAAAAATGTCATAGACCAACAAATATTACCAAGATCCGTAGTTTTCTTGGTTTGGTTGGTTATTACTGGAGGTTTGTTGAAAAAATTTCATGGTTATCTAGTCCAATGACTATGTTAACTCAAAAAGGTGTTAAGTTCATTTGGGCAAAAGAATGTGATCATTATTTTTAGGAATTGAAAAGAAGATTGGTGAATGATCCAGTTTTGGAACTGCCTTCCAGAAATGGGGAGTTTGTTATCTATAGTGATGCTTCATTGAAAGGACATGGATGTGTCCTTATACAGAATGATTAGGTAATTACTTATGCATCAAATCAGTTCAAACCTCATTAGTTAAATTACCCTACACATGATTTGAAATTACCTACTGTTGTTTTGACTTTAAAAATTTGGAGGCATCATTTCTATTGAGTAAACTGTGAAAAATATACTAACCACAAAAGTTTAATTTATATATTCACTCATAAATATTTGAACATGAGAAAGAGGAGATGGATGTAATTAATCAAGGATTATTATTGCACGATCCATTATCATCTGGGAAAAGTAAATAAAGTGGCTGATGCTTTGAGTCGAAAAAGTAATGTCTCATTAACCATGCGGTGTTTGGAATAATATCCTTTGGTTTTTGATTTGATGAAATTTGGAGTAGAAGTTCTTGGTTAAGGAAAATCTTATGTTTTGTATTAGGTGTTAGTGAAATCATCTCTATCAGACAGAATAAATCAACCTCATAAATAATACGATGACTTAACAAAAAGGTAGAGTAGGTTTAGAAGGGTATGTTTCCAGATTTTAACAGTGATAACGATTGTGTTTTGAGTTTTGGGAAGAGATTATGTGAGCCTTGTGATTCAAAATTGAAGAATGAGTTATTAGGTGATGCTCATAGTTCCCCATTTTCAGTTCATCCTAGTAGTACTATGATGTATAGAGATCTTCGGGAGTATTTCTGGTGGGATCGAATGAAAAGAGAGATAGCTAATTTAACAATGAAGTGTTTGACTTATCAGTAGGTTAATATAGAATGGCAGTTACTGAAAGGGATTCTTCAGTCTTTACCAGTGCCAGAGTGGAAATGGAAAAATATATCCATGGAATTTATTGTTGGATTACCAAAGATATCTCAAGGTAATAATGAAATCTGGGTTATAGTTGATCGGTTGACTAAATCTGCTCATTTCATTCCTATTCGAGATATTTTTTTTCTAGATCAACTTGATCGATTATTTTTTAAAGAGATAGTCAGGTTGCATTGAGTTCGCCTCTCCATTGTATCTGATCATGATCCCAGGTTTACTTATAACTTTTGGAAAGGCCTTCAGAAGCCATTGGGTACTGAATTAAATTTTAGTACAACTTTTCATCCCCAATCAGATTGGCAGTCAGAATAAACAATTTAGACCTTGGAGGATATGCTACGTGCTTTTTCACTAGATTACCATGGAATTTGGGACCAACATATTTTTTTGGATGAATTTTCTTATAATAATAGTTTCCATTCCAGTATACAGATGGCTCCATTTGAGGCATTATATGGAAAGCGTTGTCGAACTCTAGCTTTTTGGGACGAAGTAGGTGAAAGGAAGCTGATGGGACCAGAATTGGTAGAAGAGATGGTAGAGAAAGTTCAGTTCATTCAGAAGCACATGAGAACAGCTCCAAGCAGACAGAAATGTTATGCAGATAACTGGATGAAGGATATTTCTTTTGAAGTAATTGATCATGTCTTTCTCAATGTTTCCCCATGGAAAAGTGGGATGCATTTTGGTATGAAGGGAAAGCTGAGTTTGAGGTTTATTGGACCTTATGAAATCCTGAAGAATATTGGATCAGTTTCATATAGAGTGGCTTTACCTCCATGTTTATCCATGGTACATAATGTTTTTCATGTTTTGATGTTGAGAAAGTATATGCCTGATCCATCTCATGTTTTGAGTCTAGAGGTAGTTCAGTTGGAAGAGAATATCTCTTATGAAGAACAACCAGTCCATATTTTTTACCATAGAGAGCAAGTTTTGCGGAATAAGGTAATTCCCCATGTAAAGGTTTGGTGGAAAAACCATATGTTTTAAGAGTAAAAGTGGGAATCTGAAAATGATATGAGGGATAAATACCCCCACTTATTTTGATAAGTGAATAAAGATTGTGAGGACGCAATTTCCAAAAGGGGGCAAGGATGTAACATTCCAGGTAAATTCAGAATAATATATTTTCATATTTATTAATATTTGGGAATTAAATAGTAATATTTCATTAAAATTGTTGTTATGTTCTATAGAATTCCCGATACGCAACAATGGGTTTCTTTGAAATCATACATTTGACACTAATAATATAATATTATTATTTTAAATGGAAGTTAAATCCTAGCCATTTTATTGGTGGGAATGAACAAAACTAAATACAATATGATTATACATGTTTATTAAATTTATTTACTTTTATCCAATAAATTTTAGTGGCTTTATAAGTGAATGAATCTAATTTTAAGCATAATTTATATTTAAAGGTAGATTTACCACCATTTAATGGTGAACCCTATTTAAATCTAGTTTTTCTCACTTTAATACATTCTATTTGAAAAAATAAAATCCTTCTTTAGATTGGTTACATCAAAACATACTTTTTGTAAATTTTTAGAATTTTTCCGATAAAGGTCATTTTTTAATGAATAGTGAAACATATTGTATTTTAATTCAATAATATGTTTCAATATATATTATTTATATGGTTATATTATCTTTTTAATTGGTTTTAAAGTGTAATTAGAAAATATTTATACCATTTAATCCAATTATGGTCATTAAAATTAATATCACTTTGAATATGGACACAAACAAGTGTCAATCTTTTGAAAGTTATTATTTCTTAAAAACACGCTATTTGTTTTTACAACTGGAATTAATAATAAATTGATTAATGGAACATATATGTTTAGAATTTGGAAGAATAGACATCATTTTTGAATTTGTAATATAAAATATAGCTTAGGCTGAATTTTTGGTATTTTGTTGAAAAAATCAATTTTTGGTGAATAGTGTAACCACTTCGTAGTAGTTAAAAAACTGACTTTTTCATTTAAATGATATTTTACCACTTCTTTGAATTTAATTTAGAAAATCCAACATACATGGTTGTTATTAGTAAGATAAATTTGTTTCATTAAGATGAAAATAATTTTTAGTGAATAGTAACTTTTGACTTTTATTTACCGCGGTTAAAGGTAAATAGGGTACGTTAAGGTAAAAAGAATATTATAATAATTTAAAATTACCTTAACACTTATCCTAACCTTATTGGATGAGTAATGGATAAACTGGGAATCCTTGGGTTGATTTTTGGACCCCATGGAGCCACTTATGAATGATAATGACAATTTATTTTAATTAACTTAAAGTAAAGACAAAAATGACCTAAACAAATATCTCTTTCTAAATTAATTTTTACATGGTGTTATATAAGTTATATTTTCCACTATAAATATTAATTGGAAATATAAAAATACTTCCTACATCATGGTATTTGTTTATAATTTTTAGACATCAAATAAATTAAATTATTTATGACACAATAATGATGAAATGTTTACATCATTGACAAATCATTTAAATAAATAAGATTATAAATATTAAAATAACATCCAAAACCTATCCATTTCTTATTGACAGATTTTATTTCCACCATGAGTTATCTTATCTTCAAATATAATTATTTTTGGACCTTTAGAAACCAAATATCATTATATAATAAAATAATATTTTCACACTTTCCTAAAGTGCCCCTCCTCCCCCTTATAAAAGGAGACAATTTGTAACCAATTACTCACTCCTCTAAAGCCTTTTGGAACGTCCAGCCTCTTCCCAATTAAGCTCCCTACATCCCGATCCTTCTCCTAGAAGCCTTACCATAGGTAGAAAGAACTTAAAGAAGTCCTTTTGGTTCAAACCAAAGGTAGTTACCCAAATTAAAGGTAACTATTTCTCTTAAATTCTTTTATTTTATTTTACTTATCCATACCCTAAAATCATTTAATTCTTTTATTATATTACAACACCAGTATCCTCAACATACTAGGATGTTGTTATGGGAATGATTCTAACTACACTTACACACACCTCCATCTAATGGGTGAAGAACATACTATTTCTATGGATGACATACTAACGCCTAACGAAACGATCATTGTTCGATTATCTTCTACCACCTCTCATGGTGGCCATTAAGATGTCACTATATTTATATATGATATATATTATGTTTATGTTTTATTTATGCTTCTGTATTTTCAATTTATATCATACCTTTATGGTTTCCATTATGGTTAAACACGATAATTTCATTTGAGGAAGTGCGGACTACCATCCCCTCAAAGTGATATGACACGTTAATGCCATATGTGGGATGTATAAAGGATGGAGTTAATTATATTATATGACATTACATGGGAATTATAATATAGGTATGTATCATTATGCTTTAATTCCATTAAAATAAGAAATAGAAATGGAAGTAGCATTCATGCGTACATACGGCTTACCGTCTCCGTGAACAGTACATTTCATTGCTTACCTCCAAATGTTTTGTACTATAATAAATACATGTATATACTAGATATATATGATATATATGATATTTAAATCATGAATGTAATTTTGGATATAATGAACTTTTGACCATGTGAAAAACTTGTATCTATATGGTGTTCATTTGTGACTCAAGTACAAAATATCGACAAAAAATCATTATTAACTTGAATGATTATGTAATGTCAATAACATGGTAAAAAGTTATATAAAAGGATTAAAAAACTTGACAAAGGTTCTTATGAAAGTAGAAATTAACTGTAGTTTATTATTCAGGAGATTAATGAACGATCAAGTCAAGTCAGACACGAGGTAAGGGACTTCGTCTCAGTCTCCTTTCATTGAGGTATAGTTCGATAATATATACCTTATTCTTTTACATGGTGTATAATATAACAATTTGACTTTTAATTTCATTAAAAGGAATTTTTTTTGAATAAATCATTTTACTAAGCAAAAAACAAAATGTTTTTAACATTTGCGGAGACAGTAAGCTCTCCGCCGCCATAATCGTTATTTAGCTTCCTCTATAAGCCTTAATGTTTTCTAAAATGAAAAGGAAATACCTTATTCTATTTTTGGGTGTTTTAGTATTGAAAATTGTTTTTGAAATGGATTTATTATTTCAATATCTTATAATTATTTCTTGTGATTGAAAATTAAATTATATTAGTGAAATATTTATATTTGAAATACTTTATGTGTTATGATTTTATAATGGTACTTGGACATTTTATAGGTGGTTATGTGATAAACCAAATGACAGGTGGTGTCGTGATAAAACAGGATAGGTAGTTACGTTATAAACTCTAGTTCTTTGGGTATGGAAGTCGGCCGTATGACTATTCCATTTAGTGATATGTGTGGAAGTCGACCGTATGGTTATTCAATTTAAGTATGTTTATGTCCCAAGTCATCTTTATATGTTATGAGTTCTTTATATGGGTTTTATGGTAATTTATAGGTTACAAAGTGGTAAGTAGTGATCTTTTATTTATTTAAGAGTATTTATTACTTCATTAGGGTGAAAATTATTACTTATGTTAATGTATTCATGGTTTACTTGTTGTTTTGAAAAACTAACAGTTTTCCTTCTTTGTGTATCCCTAAATGTGTTTTTATGCTCATCCCATGTTTTTTAAAAGTTTTTCATAGGACATAATGTGGAATAGTTTAAAGGATGGGATTATTGAAATTTTATGTTTTCTTAAACATGGAACTAGACATGACTCTTTTCTTAAGAGTTTTTATTTTATAAAAAAATAGAAACTCAGTAGAAGTGCCTGCTTTGTAATCTTTTGAGATGTAATAGTTATGTCTTAATTCTCTAAAACTCTAAACCTGAAAAGATCCTCAATGTTAATTATTTGTTTAATTAATTATTATGTAATGTTTTGAGGTCAGGTCCTTATAGTTTTCAATAGACTAATGGTTTTCATTTTTTATTTCCCTTAAAGTGATTTTTTTTCAAATTCCATGTTTTAAAATGTTTTCCACATGAATTAATGTAGATGAAGGAAAATTATGAGATAAACAAGAAATTTATTTAGTTTTTTCATAAAGAGTAACCATATTTCATTTAAAATGTTTTGATTGGTGAAAAAAATGTATACTCTATATAGTAGTCCATTTGTAATGTATGGGTTTAATCTGATTTTTTTCCTAATTCTATAAAACTCAAAAATAAAAAGGTCCATGAGATTTTAAAAATGTAAATTCTAGTTCATAAACACTATAATTTGTAATATATATGGATGAGTCATTATATTTGGTATTGTAGGATGATTTGGATAACATTTGGTCATAATATAATGATAATAGAATACCCATGAAATATTGTTATTTATGGTCAATTTTAAATGATATGGTATTTGGAGATTATCATGTCTATTAGTCTAAACTCTATATAGCCATAATGATTTTCTATATACCAAATAGGTAATCTATGGTCGGAAGGCATCGAGAGGATAATATACCACCAAATTTTCATCCCAAGATGGTTATAATTGGAAAACAAATTTTGATGTGATGGATTAGTTGAAATAATATATAAATGCTTTGTTCATCCTTGATAGTGGGAACTAGATATACCATAGGGGAAAATGTTAGTAGTCAATCATTTCATGAGAGAAAATCACCCATCATTCAATGGATCATCTGACCTTGTGTAAGATTAATTATTGATTAATGTACTAAAGAAGGTATTTGATTTCATCGGATATTAAGAACATCAAAAGTTTACCCTTTCCATTTATCATTTTAAAGGTGATGATGATTGATGGTGGTATATGAATAAGAATAATAGAGTGAAATAAGGTATTTATGCCATGTAATGGGAAACATTTAAGTGTGGTTTTCTAGGTAAATATTTCCCAATGCTTATTCCGGTTAGTATGGAGAAACAATTCCAAAAATTGAAGAAAAACTATTAAGATTATGTAGATTTATATGAAGAAAATTTCACAAAACTTTCCAGGAGCATATAATATTTTGTTTGAAAAAATAATAGAAAAATTAATCAATTTTACTATAGTTTGAAGCATGTTTTATGAAGATAATTGGATTCATGAGTGTTTAAAAGTTATTAGAAATATTTTAATTAAGCTGAAAATATAGATTTTGAGTTTTCTAACATGTATATGTGTGATGATGACAATATCAAGAAGTTTTCATGTTGGCAGGAATTATGGAAGAATTTTTCAATGAAATTTTGAGGTATAAAAATGAAATTTCAATCTAGTTATAAGAGTGAAAGAAAATTACCTTTTGGAATGACTCAAAAAATCTGGGAAATGATTTTTATGTGTATTGTTTGGTAATATGGATTCTAAATATAATGAAAATTAGTATAAAATTAATGAATAGCTATTGGTATGATTCCTTAATTACAATTAGTTAAGACCATTATGAAAACATGTTCTTAAAGATAGTTACTAAGGCTGGTAATCATCAATAATGAATGAGAAAAGGCATGGAAAAATATTTTTCTAACACAATAGTAGATATTGGGATATTAACTGAATTGGTGAAAAGTTTTTTACTTTTGTATTGAAATTATATCAATATCCTATTTGATTTTTTTTCTTCACATTCTTTCATTTCTGAAAAATTTGAAAGAATACATGAAATACCACATCATAAAATTATGACATTAATTTTGGTAAAAACTCTAGATCAAAGTATTAAATAATCCAATAGATATAATAATCTTTATATTGTTATCGATGAAATGGTCTTTAATAAAAATCATGTTTAAATACCCATATTAATGTTTGATATTATTTTGGGTATGGATTGGATATCAATATATCTTGAGAAAATATATTATAAATCTAATAATGTCTTGTTTAATAATTTCATACAATTGATAACGAACCAATAATCTAAGAAATTGATTAGATATGGTAGTGAAAGTTACCTAGATCATGTTGTTGAATAGAAATAAACTACTCAAATTAGTGTTGTTCTAGTAGTTAATAAATATATGGATGCTTTTTCTGATGAATTTCTTAGTGTTATTCTGAATCAGGAGTTTGTGTTTACTATTGAATCTGTCTTTCATACTAAGGCTATTTCAAAATCCCTTTAATTAATGGCTCATGTAAAACATTTTTAATTGATAAATAAATAATAGGAGTTAATAGAAAAAAAAATTACACAATGTATCAAATCACCATGGGGAGATCCTATTTTTTTTAAAATAATTATGGTTCTAGGAGGATTTTTTAGGAATATAGGACATTGAATAATATAACTATTAATAATAATTTTTCATTAACTTATATTAAGAATTATTTTTTATTAACTCTAGGTAGAGCCGCACCATTGAAATATTGATCCTAGGTTGTTCTACCATTAGTTCAATGAAATGGTAGAAGATATTCCAAATACTAATTTTCATAATAGCAATGGGAACTATTAGTTTTTTGTCATACTCTTTGGGTTGTCCAATAAACATGATATATTTATGGATATAATGTATAGAGTTTTCTATGTGTTGATGGATATGTTTATTTTTATTCTTATTGATGGTATACTGGTATATTCTAAAATTCATAAGGAACATGAAATACACCTAAGTGTTGTTTATAAATCTCTAAAATAAATGAAACACTATGGAAAATTTAGTATGTGTGAATTTTGGTTATAATTTATTTCATTTAATTTAATTATTTTATTAATATATAATTACTATTGAACCTACTAAACCAAAATTTGTTGAAAAATTTACTAGACAAACCTCTCTCTCTAGGTTTTATAGTTTCTGCGGTTCATTGGGTTACTGTCGATGGTTGTAGAAAACATTGCTCGATTTTCTAGTTTAAAATGTAAGAAAACTCAAGAGAAATTAAAAGTAATCTAGATAAAAAAATTAGATGATTGTTTTTTTAATTTAAATGATGATTGGAGAATGATCATGTTTTGGACATTCCATTGAGAAATAGTGATTTTTCATCTATAGTTCTACTTCATTGAAATAGTGTGGTTTTTTCATACTATAAAATGATTAGGTAATTTCTTATTATTCACATAAATTAAAACCACATGAGAAAAATTATACTATTCATATTTTGAATTAAATACTACAGTTTTATATTTAAAAATATATAGGAATCATTTATATGGATAAATGTGTGAAATATCTACTGATCATAAATTTTTGAAGTATATAATCACTCAAAAATAGTTGAACATGAGGCAGTGAATATGAGTATAACTAATTAAGGATAATAATTACAATCCATTACCTTCTTTGAAAATAAAACAAAGAGGATGATTCTTTGATTCTGAAACCTAATGCTACATTAACTTGGTTACATTTAGAAGATGAAACATTAGTTAATAAATAGAAATTTTTGTTCTATAAGTTGTTAATATAGGGGCTTCCTCTATTTTGATTCATGTGTCAATGGAATAGTCTCTTTTAGAAAAAATTAATCATTATTAATAGTAATAATATTATGTATAGAAAATTTATAAATGGGTAATAATATAAATTTTTATAAATTTGACATTGATAAATATTATTTTTAGATTTTGAAAAATAGTATGTGGTTCTTTTATTCTAATTGAAGAGGTATTTTTTAAATAAAGCACATAGTTCCACATTTTCCATTCATCCAAGAAGTACTAAGATGTTCATAGACCATCAAGAGTATTGCTAGTTGGGTGGAATGAAACAATATATTACAAACATTACCATTAAATCTTTGACTTTTCAATAGGTGAAAAAAATAGAAATTACTAAAGTTGATGGTTCATCCTTTTCCGGTGCTATGGTGAAAATGTGAAAATATATCCCTAGATTTCATGACTGGACTATCAAAGGCTTCTTGAGGTAAAAATACCATTTGGATTATTGTTGATTGACTAGAAAAATCATTACATTTCATTCCCATACGAGATACTCTATCTTTAAATAAAATTTCTCAACTATATATAAAGGATATACTCATATTACATCATTTTATATTGTTCATTGTATCTGACCATGATCTCATGTTCACTTTTAATTTTTAGAAAGTATTTTATAAGTCGTTGGGAATAAAATTAAATTTCAGTGTGACCTCTCATCCTCAGTATGATGGAGAGTCAAAATGATCAATTCAAAAATTTCAATTCATGATTGGTTATTATTCAATAGTTACCAAGGAATTTTTGAACAATATATATCTTCATATGAGTTTTCTTATAATAGTAGTTTTGATTTCATTATACTTATAGCATCTTTTGAGAATTATATAGAAAAATTGTAAAAACTCTATCATTTTGGGTTGATTTTCGTTAAAGGGTGTTTTTAGTACCCAAATTAGTTGATAAAGTATAAGATATGGTAAAAATGATTCAAAAAAACGTGAGAATAAGTTCAAGAAAGAAAAACATTATACATATAATAAGAATAAAGAAGTTTTATTCAAGTATGGTGATCAAGTTTTTATTAAAATACCTCTATGGAAAAGTGTTATGAATTTTGGTAAGAAATGAATGTCAATTACATAGTTAATTAGACCATATAAAATACTGGGATAATGATAGTATAGTCACCTACCTTTTGTACTTGCCTCTGAGTTTATCCTAGGTACACAATTTTTTTCATCTTTTGATGATAGGAAAGTATGTTTTGGTATGATATCTCCTTTTTATCACTAATGTTTTTCAATTGGAATTTATCCTTTATGATTAGGAAAATACCTTTTAGATTCTTCATCATATAGAGAAATTATTTCAGAACAAGTTATTTCACTTAGTCAAGGTCTTATGGAGAAACTATATGGTTGAAGAAGCAACATGGGAATCTGAAAATGCTATTAGAGAAAGGTATCCCAACTTGTTTAATAAGTCTATTAAACTATGAGGATAAAATTTACGTAAGGAGGTGGGGGAGAATATAACAATCTAGTTAATTATTGAATAAACTATTTTAATATTAATTGGTATTCTGGAATTAAATTGTTATATTCATTATAGATATGTTAATATTTTTATAAAATCAAAAAGGAAATAGCTATATTAATCAAATTTATTTTAAAAACATATTTAAAATATTTTTATAATTTTAATTTTAAAAATAGAATTTCTATTTTTAGTTCATCAAGTAAATATAATATTAGAATATTTTTTTAGGAATTTTTTGAAAATATTGATTTTTCTTTGAAAGGTGGAAAAAACATGTTTTACTGAAAACTCTATTGTATTTACTAGTGGAAAGTATGAATTAGATTAGTTTGAAATTTTAATTAGTTAATTTTTATTTTATGTAATCCAATTATGGTTTTTGAATTAGATTTTATTCTTTAATTGAGTATAACAACATTTAAAATTTAAAAATGCAGTTTTACACTATTTTTTTAAATAAATAATAAAATTAATTAAGAAACTTCTATTTTTTCAATTTTTAAAAATTTATTTCAATTTTTTAATCCTTAGATCCAAATTAAGTAAATATTCCCCTATAATGTTTCGTCAATATGAATAGTAAATATAGTAATTTTGGTTACCATGATAAAGGGTAAATCATGTCATTTAGATTAATAAATGATAAGAATTGTAAAATACCCCAAAAACAAACCTAAATTTTACTATATGAGTGCATATCTACAATAAACATCCATGCATCGAATTAATGACCTTTTGTGGAAACATGGAAAATATTATGACCATTATAGTTTTTATTTAATGAAATGTCAAACATGTCAAAGTCTTATTAATAGAAATATTTTTCCTATGCGGTTAAACCAAGGATATGTTTGACTATAAATAGTATTTTAAAATATAAAAAATTATATTCATCCAGATAAATTATTTTTTAATTATAATGAATAAATAATTATGTTAAATGTTCACACAATACTAATACAATAATTATTAAATTATTAGAAAAATGAAAAAAAATGATATTAAAAATACTAAAATAAGAATAATATGAGATATATAAAATGATAAATTAATTTTATAGATGTAATTGACATTTTTAGGTATAATTAAATATTTTCTTATAATTATAGGTGTAATCTTGATATTTTTAATGACAATGTAATTAATAGTTCTAAAAAATTTCATTATTTATATTTTATAATAAATATTATTTTATTTAATGATATAAAATTCCTAAATATCTAAAATTAATTCCAGTTATTAGGATAATTTTTTACATGTCAATATTATTCTTTATATGGGCTATTTTTTAATTTATAGTTATTATATAACCCTCAAAGAGTAAAAATACATGTTTTCATGGTAAGAGATAAAGGGGTTAAGTAAGGGTTTAAACAAAAATATAAGGGTATAAATATTATAATAACTTATATAATTTTTATTATTAAGGTTATTTGGACCAATAATAATTTTATAATATAAAAAAAATATCTTCTTATACATTTTTAATTGAAAACTAATTTATTTTAATTTAATATTTTTAAAAATGTCTAGAGTGCCCCTCCCCTCTCTTATAAAAATTCACATATTCATCACATTTATTCACTCCTCGGAACCATAAATATTCATCCATCCCCTAAAAAAATCTTGTTATAATTTCTCCCCACAATATATAGGTCCTTTTTTATGTATAATACAAATATTATAGGGTAAAGGTTTTATGAAAATGAGGTTTTCCAATTAAGAGGATTAGTTTTCAACTACAAATTTTAGTTCTATTTATTCTTCCACCTCCTTCAAATATTATTAAAAAAGAAAACATAATAACTATAGTATCATAAATCTATTTATATTTCGATATTTTTTTATAATTACCATATCAATCACCCCTTACATCATATAGGACATAAAATCATCGCTCTTGTGTATGGTAGACTACCACCTCGAGAACCGATGTAATTCATTTTCGATCACCGTCTATGAATAATGGTTATAATGATTGTATTAATATTTATGTATTATATTAATGAAGTATTTATCATTATTAAAAGATAATATATCACTCAAACTATTACATTTTCATTCACATAAAAATGATCACATTGTTCATGCGTATGTGAGGACTATCATCTCCATAAAGCGATGTGATTCGTTTTTCATTAGCACATAACATGGATGATATATATATATATATGTGTGTGTGTGTGTTTATTATATTATAATATTTATATTGTTATGAAATATCATTTAATTTATTTCCATAATAATTGTTGAAAAATAGAAATGTTTCTCATGTGTATATACAACCAACCATCTCCATGATTGTAACATAGTAAATTTTTCATTGCCATATTTAATAGATGGGTTGGAAAGTATAATTTATATATATAAATTAAATTTTTCAAATTATTATAATTTCTTATATGATTTAATAATTACCACTATGACCATAGTAATCAAACCAAAGTAATTTTGGACTTATGTACTGAATATCATGAAAACATTTAACGTGAAATTAAATGATCATGAAATTGTATATGACGTGGTAATAAGTGATATAAAGGTAATAATTAAATTCATAAAATATTTTGTATAAATGATAAATTAACATAATTTATTATTTAGAATAATAATGTACATATGTGATGAATCAAACTCAACGTATGAGGATTTATTTTAAAAAATACTCTTTTAAATTTCCTCCTTAATTTTTAAAAAAATATGAAAGGAATGTTTTTTAGCATATATTGAATTTTTTATTTTTCTACATTCATTAATTCATAAGTATTTTATTATTCATGTATAATTTTACATGTTTATTTTTAAATAAAATCTTTTCATATATATGTGGGATGTTTTTCTAAAAATAAGCTATTTCAAAATGAAAAGGTGGTTTCCATAAAAATGTTTTTATAATGCAATATTTCATGTCTTATGATTATTCTATGGTTCATGGGAATAGATTATAATGATGTGTGGTTTTTTTATAGACCAATTTATAGTGGTTCCATGATAATCCAATGATGGGTGGTTACATTATTTACTATTGATGGGTGGTTTTGTGAAAATCATAGGATGTGTGGTTACATTCTAACCTCTAATGCATTGGGTACTCTAGAGTTTTAAGTTGACCATATTGGTTATTCCATTTGTAATAGTGATAGAAAATGATTTTCTATGTTATGCAATTAAATTTTAAATATTTTCAATTGAGTTTCATGGGAATCATTTATTTTGAAAATGAAATATAATGATCTTTTTGGAAATTTGATTCCTTTTTCTAGGTAAAAAGATATGTTTTTAGGAAAATATTTCTTTGGTTTTTAAATGGACTAAGGGATTTCATTATTTTCTGCCCATTATTATGGGTAATTTATCATCCCGATTTTTAAAATATGTTTCGTAGCGTTTAAGAGAGAGTAGCGACAATGATGAGATCAAGGAGAGAATTATGAAGATTTTCTATCACGATAAACTATTTTTTGTTTACAAGTTTTTTTGTGGTGGAAAAAATGGATAATGAGTATTGAATTAAATTTGTATAGAACTGTTTTACTTGTATAATATAAAAAATTTTGGATACAGGTTCTAAGACGTCATACGATTCTGTGTCCTAGTGTGCCAAGAATTAATTTTATAAAAATATTAAATATATATTATATCATGCACACATAGTTTTTTAAAGAAGCTGATATAACTATTCATCTAAATATCACATTGAAAATATAATACAACTTTTTAATTCAAAGTCATTGTTTTACCCTAGGCTTGAACTAAAATGGTTTAGCGTAGGATGTTATGATAAAAGAATATATTGGTTGGTGTGTTTAGTAAAATAAAAAAAATTATTATTTATTTGTGATAAATAATCTAAATCTTAGAATCCCATTTTAAATATCCTATTATGGAGGATGACTAAGGTAAGCCACAGAACCCAAGGATCATTGAGTGGAGAGTTCATTCACCTTCGTTGGTAAATCTGAATTAGGCAATGATGAAACACTAGATCTGGGCAAATTGAGGTGTAGCAAACACAAAAACATATCTTAGTCATTGGAGAGCACATTCTTCATTAAATTATGATCCAAATAGAGTTTTTTACTTGTATATTTGTGGACTATTAGAAAATTTATTTAATATATTGGGAATAATTGAGTCTATATGTTGATCGATGATAAACCAAGACTTTACATGCACCTATTTATCAGTATTCAGTTGATTATTAAAGTAACTTTTGTTTTTCCATGTTTCACATCACAAGAACCATAATCTCTATTCATTGGTTACTAAAAATTGTCTAATGATTATTACAGATTTTTAGGTTCTTTTACCCCATCCTTTCTTCATGTTCTTATTTATTGGGATATGAAGCTATAGATTGAAAATTCTAGGTGGGATCGAGCATGATATCAACCCCGAATCCAGGAAAAATTTGAGTGGGATGAAGAGATTTGAAAATAAGTGATGTATATATGATTATTTATCGGTGTTTAATTATTTATTCATGGATCTGGGATCCTATGTATAAGAATAATTACATCAGAGATGAACGATGTGTGAATGAGTGTTGAGTGGGTGAATGGGAAATCTATTTCACAGAAAACAAATTTCCAAAAATGATGAATGAAGGTTTACCCTTTAATTTTAGTTAACATAGATATGAGATTAAAAATGGCTGAGGTAAATATAAAATTCATAAGTAAATATCTGAGTTTATGAAATAAACTCAACAATACACTGTATTGTTCAGAATAACATGAGGTTGATCTTCAAAAATCCATCACCCTAGTGCTTCATGAGATTATAAGTATCACGCACCCTATGGGACCCCCACATGTTATGTCACCAAGTAATGGTGACCAAACCATTACATTGGGAGTATACAGACATGAAAATTACCAGGTAGATACTATGTACCAGCACATGACCATGGTACATGGGCATGACATGAAGGACATTTGGAGGACCCCGTGCAGATATAGAAATATTACACAAAGCACAACCACGAACATGGGTAGGGCCCTAGCTAGATGTGGAATTATATTTAGACACATTACATTCCATATAGTGTAAATGGGTAGTGATCCATTTACCATAAGTGACAAATCTAGACAGTGAAGTGGGACCATAGTCTATTTTGGTCCCATTACACTCTATGTACCCCTATTTCCATTTTGATGAAACTTATACCTCTTGTATATCCTTAATTTGGTTTGAAATTTGTCCCTTGTGTAGCATATCCTGCGTTTTTACCATGTAGAATGAGATACTAGCCTTAATGGTTGGTTTTGAGATACTAGGCGAGTTGTTCCATGTGTGATGATCATTTAGATGACACTTGATGATGACAGTGATCAGGAACGATCATAAGATCCATATCTCCTAAAAAACTTGTGAATGCGTCCAATATTTAATGATTGGTACACATTGAAGGACTAGGGAGTGGTTCTTTAATCTATTTATTTGTATCCTATGATGGATTAGGGAATGGTTCCTCTCTATATTGAGTAGTACCTCCCTAACTGAATCAGGTGCGGGTCCTCTATCTGTTGAGTGGTACCCCCAAACAGACTTGGTTGGGAGTCACCTATCTACTTTTTGTTACCCACTTTTATAACTAGGGAGAGATTCTTCTATCTACATATTGGTACCCACTAATGTACTAGGGAATGGTTCCTTGATCTAATGGGTAGAACCCACTATCAAATAGGATGAGGGTCCTCCTTACTCTATGTTTCACAACCTGATGCACGAGGGTGCAGTCCTCTACTCGAGTCTTCAACCCCCATGACTATAAGACACATTGGTGAGGCATGGAACCTCTACACTATTACTTGTATGGATATAAATGGGAGATTATAAGTATTGATGATGGACCTTTATAATTTTTGGCACTCTTTCTTAAAAATGGTTGTGATATGGAGATCTCATTTCTATCCCATTTAGTCTTTTTTTGTTTAGAATATTTTTATATCTCGATCGATTTCATTAGAATTTTCTTACACTATTACTTTGGTATGAGTTGTATATTTACTATTGTGTCTATTACTTCTAACCAATCGTATTTTAGTGTGTCCTACTAGGCATGTATATACTCAACCCATACATGGTCTTTTTACGCATGTGTCATGTCATATACAGAAAAAAGACAGGTTAATGATGATTTCAATGGAGCATACATAAACCTTGTGTATTTGACTACATAAAGTGGTTGAGCCTTAGATATCTAGATTTGATGTCTCTAAACATTTAAATTTACATGTTTTTTTTATTTGGGACATCTTTATGGTTGGGAATGTATTTTTTCCTTTTACGTTTCAGTTTACACTGTCATACTTTATTTATTCCCTGGAAATTTTGAATGCATGGTTATTACTCTATATGTATCATAATTTTGTTTTCTTTCTCTATACTTAAATATTTAAATGGTTAGGTGTGTCTATACACGTACTTTAGGAAATTTTCTCCCATAATAATTATTCTTTTTGACTCTTATCACTATCCTCATGCCTATAAAGGCGGGATTGGGGTAGTTATTGATCAAACCCCATTATGTTGAGTCCTAAAAATTTTAATTTCATGAGATTAATATGTAATATATTTTCCTAATTCACTAAAAAGATAAACCTAAAAGGTCTTTGGGATTTTAATAATGTGAATTATAGTTCAAAACCACTATAAAATATAATAATTATGGTCAGGGCCTTACATAGAATTAGTTATAATACATAAAATGGATGTTGATAGCTGATAAGGAATGATTATATGAAATATTTAATCTAATTTCAAAACCTAAAAGAATATATTATATCATTGATCATGGTTTGGTACCCAATGAAATTTTTGAGGATAACTATTCCTAAGATGAAGATCAGTCTCAATCTCCTGTTGATGTAGCCAAAGATGCAATAAGTTATTTTGAGGATAGTATTTTTGGAACTCTAGTTCATGATGTTCTAGATGAGGGTGAGAATATTAGTGAAGAGGTATACCTTATTCATGATGTTTCATATTCCTTTGGAGTTCATATTTATGATTCAAGGGAACAAGAAATTCTTTTTTCTGAATATGTAGAATAAATGGTTTTATCTGTTAAAGGGGATAATATTATATGATCAATGTTGTTTGGACCAACTCTCACTGATTTAGAAATTGATTATGGAATGGATCTAGTAGTGGAGAGGCCATTTATATTTTAGATAGAAAGATATCCCATATTTTATTACTCAACCTATAGTGATAAATCCCAATCCAGCTAACCCGTTCTTAGATATGGGTGTATCTTATCATGGAGATATTGATGTTAATAATGATAGAAAGAATGATGGTGTGTATTATAATTATTATAGTGGTGATGATTCACTAAATATTTAAGGAATATCCATTATTATAATTTCAAGAGAGAAACAACCTGTTGTAAGATACCATACATCAAATCATATTCTAGAATAACTAGTTATACATGAATTTTCTGCAGAGCTTTGGAATATTTTGAAAACTAATCCTTATCCTAGAGATATACCTAACGACCCTTCTCATCAAGTACCAATATCTCATTTTTCTCCAAGAATTAAGGTAGTATTTAGAGCATTTAGAGTAAGAATATGAGTCTTCTCAAAATGAAATTGAGAGACAACATGAGATATTTTATCCTAAAGGAAAATATTATTGAAAAATACCAATGTTCATTAAATAATGGTACCCTTATAAGTTTATTACAATTCCTTTATAAACCACTCAAGATCAATTTTTTCTGGTTTCTTCTCAGCACACTGGACTTTCTTTTGCATAACCGTTAGTGAGAACTTCTGTAGAATCCATCCAATTCATTAATGATCTTTTAAATGTTCTAAAGAATGTCTTATTAAAATCAATTGGGCCAATACTCATTATAAATACCAAGACATTTCCAACACTATTGAGAGTGTAGTGGATAATATCCAGTTGAGGTTTTACCCAGAAATTATACCATATTAAGGTTTATATTTCTAGATTCATACTAGAGATGAAATGTTTTAGAGGTAAAATTGGATCCCTTTAAGACTCTATGTCCTATATGTTGGTTGCTGTTGATTGAAGGTTCCATTATGTAATAACGAGTCCATATATACCTTCGAATTATTCTTTAATACCACCTTCCTCCATATCTATTTATATAGAACTTATATAAATGTTGATTCAGGTGGAAATATATAATTTACTTTATAGTTTAAAGGATATAAAAAATCAAGTGCAATTGGACATCTCTTCTCATGGAAAAAGGAATTATTATTTTCTAAATATCAAACCTGTCAAGATTGTTAAAGATGAAGTTTTATTCAAGGGTGTAATAAAGTGTTATCAATGATAGATTTACACCGAGGACAACCTTAAAACTCACTTTTTGTCACTGGATCGAGATTTGAAGATTCTTTCACTTTCTTCTTCTTTCAAATAAATTATTGAGAATTTGATAGTGATCACTACCATTGTCAATCATTTCTTGTTATAATAGGATGAATCCCTTAATATTATGGGGAATGGAACCTATGATATTATAGGAATCATAGGTATTATGGAACAATATATTTATGTTATAGATACCATAGTGTTAGAACCCCCTCCTCTTCTTATGATCAGAGTTTCAGTATCATTTTCATCTTTAGATTTTGGAGCATCCTCAACCCCATATTCTACCAATCCAATTGTACCTCTAATTAAACCATTTAGCCTCTCTATTTCACAATCTCTTTCTGATATTAGGCCATCTAAAAGGAGTATATCCATTCATGGAGTCTCTACTACTCCTCAATTTCCTTTTACTCCTTCTCATGTTACTAGAAAAGGGAAGGACCCATTTAATCCTTCTACCCATCTAGAGTCTAAGGATTTATATTTAGATAAGATTCATTTAGGGCCTCTTTTTTAAATATTTTTAGAAATTAATGAAAATTATATTTATTCCTAATTATTTTTCTTTTGTCCTTTTATTGTGTGTTATTTTTATTCAATTTATTAAATATTTAATTTAGCACATTTTTTGATAATAATTATGGGGGAGTAAGAGATATGAATAAAAGGGAAATAAAATCATTTTATATGAGTAAAATATGGATAATATTTCAAAAATGAGGTCTTATTAACTATTTGAGAGTTTTATATTTACAATATATTATAATATTTAATTATACATTGTTAATCATTATATATGGATATTTATTTCATTATTTTTGTTATCAAAAGGGATATAATTTGTTCTTATCTAAATAATTCATTATTTTATGAATCAAAAATCATTTTTATGTTTTTTTTATGTATTATTTTTTTTTTGAAAGTTATTAAAAGTCTACAAATCAATGAAAATTATCCTATGTCATGAATCAACCATGAATATAATCCAGATTCAATTAACCATTAAAAAAATGTATAGACCACATGATCAATAGATCAACTGTAGTGGATATATAAAAAAGGAATGAATTGGTTGTAATATATACTAAGTGACCAGATTTGGAATATAAAGTAACCACTATGAGCATGATTTTCATAAAAGCATGGATGTGACTGCCAGTCTATCATAAATATCTCTAAGTGATGGATTGACAATGTACTCGTATCCAAATAAACATATGTTGATTGAAGATATCATATATGAAATTATAAATTTAGATAATGTATTGGAAAGATCATAAGTGTAAGGTGATCGACCGTATGTTCAACTAATCAACCATTATAGAAATTTGATCCACCCAAAGATAAACTAATCAATAATAAGTTAAAATGATTTAATATAAAACTTATCAATGAATCCAACCATAATTATCAGAGGTTAGGGAAGTTACCATTGATGTGGCCTGAGAAAAAATTAAGTGACCATAACTAAAAGTGATTATATTACTATGTTTATTTACTCAACTAATTTTCTATGTGGAGATTAATTCATGTCATAAAAATTTATTGAACAGGATTATATGTCGATGTAAAAGGATAATTAATAAACATTAATTAATTTATCTTTTAATAGAAATATGTTTTCTTTTTAATGTCCAATGATGTGTGTAATTACGAAAATAGTCATAGTGGAGCACAAAGACTTCTAAATTTTTCATGATAAAAATTGATGGTTGCATGCATTATTTTGATCATATACAACATCCTTTCCTTGTATGAACATAAACAAAACAAAATATAATATATTATCTATTTCAAATCATTTTTTAATGATCACCATATTATTTTTATTTATACTTAATGTTTTCTATGTATTATGACATAATTTTATAATATAAGGAATATTATTATGAAATTTTATTATGTAATGAAAATACTCACTACTAAACATGACTCATAATTGGAGACGATTCACCTCCAAGGATGACTCACCAACAAGAAGAAAATATAGATAAGTATGAGAAATACCTACAGTCAGTAATGATTCACTTCTTGGATATAATTTTGCCTATTTATGGGAATCACCTTCTGTTATAGAATGAATCACCATTGAACCAATATAGTTTTTTGTGTATTGGAAGCACTTGCCATTAGAAATGAGCCACTACAACGATGAAAATTTGGATAAGTGTCAAAAGACCTACCATAAGAACCATGTCTTGATTTAAGAAGTACATATCATATAATCCAATGATCGAAATTTTTTGAAATGAACTAGCATCAAGAAGACTCAATGCTCATATGAGTCACTATTGGAAAACTCACCGCCATCTATACTCACAACTAGCCTAAGTCACCCCTAATGTTGTCTCACCATTCAAAGGATTCACCGTCATAATTTATTTTGTTTATTTGGAATTAAATATTTCAAAATGATATAAAATCAAATTTAATGATGAGATTAATTTTAATTTTTGTTATAAAATTTTTAAGAGATTCATTAAAGTCAGTGTTGGTCATCTAGAATGAGGGGAATAGGATTCTGATGATTCTTACTGGATGATGCAATTAAAAGAAGTAGGATAATTTTTTATGTGAATTTACATAGAACAAAACTCAAAGAGGGATACACATACATGTGAACGAAAATGAATCTATAGTGAATGAAATAGAATATAGACACTTTCTGAGAGCTTTAACAAATAATTCTATCCTGCAACCAACTGTGGAAAATTTAAGCTCATAAAATATCAATTTCAATTCCATAATTAGAATAGATTATTTTATATTACCTTGTTCTATTACACATTATACAAACATTACACAAGATTATACTCAAGTTACATACAAAGATTCACTATCTTTATAAAATATCAAACCATGTAATAATTTCTCCATTGTATTTTTTATTTGACCTTTATATTTATTATATTTACATTAATAGAAGTATGTAATTTCTCTATATTTTAAAAATTCACACTATTTACTAAAACATAATTGGAAGATAATCTATATCATTTATACTCTCTTTTATCCTAGTTATCCCACATGATATGGAAGAGGTCCCTGAGTGGATTGTGTTTGTTTCATTCCCATGGTTGTTGTGAAAGAGGTTCTGCAAGGTCTTTAAATCTTTGTTGATGTTATTTACCAAATCCAAGTTCTGGATAAAACATTATTCTATATAATATTGTTGAATTTTTTTGACTTCCATGTGTATATTATTAGGTCTTAGTTTGAGACATATTCTATTATATTTATTCTACTGTGTGATTTGTTTTGTTTTGTTTTGTTTTGTTTATATCTTTTAAACTGAATCTATTTTAAACTATAAAAAAATACATTGATAGTTAATCTTAATTATTATTTATATATGTTTTTTATTATGTAAATTTATTTCAAATTTTAATGTAGTTTTTCATTATTGTTTTAACTCAGACATAATAAATCATAGAGAAATATTTCGAAAAATAAAAACATATATTGATCATGTATTTTGATTAAATGGGTTATTTTAATTGTTTGGGTTATTTTACCTAAACCTTTTTTGGGTAAATATTTTTAATGGGTACTCAGTTTAACCCCCCCCCCCACTTTGAGATAATCACACCAACCAACATTTGGTATTAGTGGTTTTTCAAAATCATTTCAACTATGAGTTTAGTTATTTTCTAAAGATATTAAATTACTATCAGTTCTAGTTTTTTTAAATGGATGACATAAAATAAGGTTATTCTACAAATATAAATACTTTATTTAATGAAAATAACTATTATCAACAAAAACTAAAGGCAGAAATTCACATTAAATGTATGGTATTTTAAATTTGTTTTACTATAGAGGAAAAATATGAGTTACCTAAGTCTACTAGAAGGATTTTTGTTAATGAAACTAAACATTATTATAATAATTTGAAATCCATGAATTTATTTTTATATACCTTAGGAGTTGAATAATTTAATAGGATATCTTATAGAAAATATACTTATGAAATTATTCATACATTGGCAATTTCTAATAAAGGGACAACTAATGTTAATGAAATGAGACTGAATTCTTATACAATTAAATATGAATATATTTATAATGAAACATGATGAGATGATTTTTTATAGGTGCATAAGGGTCAATGGGATATTAAACACAATTATCTCCTTCAGAAATCATATGTTTTGTACAAATAAAAATATGTGACTGTTGAGATGTCTTCTAGAGAGATTGATAGGGACATTTTCTTCAATACAAGAATATTGTGACATAAGTAAACTACCAATCAAGGATTTGATTGGGAAATTGATGATGTATGAGGAATATAAAACTATTAACTATAAATAATATTATGAACTAAATGGTAATCAAGGATCCTTCAAGGATTATACATCAAAACAGAAAGAAAAGGAAAATGTACAAGCGAAAAACTCTAATAATGATGAATCACTAAACGATAGTGATGAAGAAATTGCCCACCTAGCCCGAAGGTTTAGTGTGCTCAATAGGAAGAATAAATTCTTCAGGAAACTAAGATATAATAGAACGTATAACATTATAGGGAATTGTAAAAAGGACCATACAAGAGATTAAAACTCAAATTATGTTACCTATTATAAGGGTAATAGAAAATGACATGTTAAGACTGACTGTCCAATGTTAAAATAGAAAAATAAGTATGATTACAATAAAAGAAGTTATAATAATTCCATGAAATCAATATGGAGTGACTTTAAGGAAATCTCCAGTGACACGGACAAAACACTTGAAGATAATTCTAACAAATAAAATATGTGCTTCATGTAAAACATATCAGAGATACCTAGTATATCTCTTGAACATAATTCCAATATTTATAAAAATAAAAAAAGGATGATTATATGTCATTGGAGGAAATAATTGAATATTTTAATATTCATAAAGATACTTTTAATGATCTCATATACAAATATAATGTTCTGATGAAGAAATAAGTTTTATCTTCCAGTGTTAGAACTGATCTACCTGTAGAGAAAAAATAGAATGCTCAACTATTGAAAGAAATTATTGAACAAAAATTATCAAATGAGTAACTAAATAAACAAATATAATTTCTTTCAAATTGAAGAGAAACTATCACTAAGTATTTTTGGAAAAAATAATTTATCCTAAATATATTACTGTTATAGGTTACCAACCTTGACAAAGAAGAGTTGTTAAGAGCACTTCTTTCCTATGTCTAATTCTGGAATTCTTAGAGCTCATTTTTATTCAAGCGATCCAAATAATTTTTTTTTCAAAGGGTTTAAAATATTTTTACAATAAACTTATTAAGAATATATGGGTACCTAAGGACCTAATTTTTAACATATCTACACCCAATAGAAGTTGGGTACTGAAATAATTAATGGTATAAACTTTTTTATGTAGTAAATATTCTTGAAGAGAACCTGCAGAAATACGTGGCATTTGGGAAGCAAATGTTCCAAAGGTATGAAAGTATATTACTCAAGAATTAAGAACAATTATAGGTTTATGGTGTTCATGTCACCTTTAGTGAAAATTATAAAGGAAATATAATTATCCTTGGCCAAATCGGTAACACCAACTCAGTTTTAATTTCTAAAGTACATTTTATTGATGGTTTAAAATATAATTTTCAAAGAATTTTACAATTATGTGATGATGGTTTTTATGTAAATTTTAAAAACAATTATTGTAATGTTTTTTATTGTAAAAATCCTTTAGTATTTACTTCATTGGGAAATGAGAATGTGTATCTTGTTAATCTTGATTCTTTGACTTATCAAAAATTATTCTTTCTTATGTTCCTTTCATAGAGAATATTGTGTATGTCATAGGATACTAGGCCACTATAACATTCAATCACATAGAAATGTTAATAGTAAATTATTATTTAGGGATCTACCCAAAGATAACTTTTAAAATAACAACATCTATAACACTAGTAAAAAAGTGAAACAACACAAGATTTGTTTTTAATTAAATAAGTAACATTAAACTTCTCATCATATTGAGTTGGTTCACATGGACTAGTTTGGACCATCTAGATTTTCTTTCTTAAATGGTAATTACAAGGTCTATATACATGTATATTAATTTTATAGGTATACTTGGTTATTATTTTTATCTCAAAAAAAGAAGCATGTTATTAATTTCAAGTTAATCTTATTCTATACAAATAAAAAGTGGACATAGATCTAATCCCTTAACAAATGAAAATGTCTATGAATTTTAAAATTTGTAATTTGAATGTTTTCTTCATAAAAAAATGGATATATTAATATATTCTCTACTTCTAGGACCCCTCATTCAAATGGGGTTATAGAAAAAAGAAATACCACACATTAAGTGATATCCCAGAACATGATTAATGAATATGACATAACTCTCTGCTTTTGGGACGAGGTTTTGGACACATCCTGATATATAATCAAATGATTTATAATTTTAATTAACTTAAATAAAATCCCTTTTAGTATTTGAAAGAATTATAAGAATAAGGTTATTTACTTTAAAGTTTTTGGATTCTAGGTATTTATTATGAATACTAAGTATAATCTTCAAACGTTTTCCTCTAAAAGTGATGAAGGAACTTTTTTGGGGGCCATTCAACCTCTAGTAAAACCTATAGAGTTTTTATGAAAAAAATAAATAGTAACGAATAGTATATCAATGTAAATTTATATAATTAATATCCACATGATCATAAAACCCCTTTATAAAACATTGTCAATGATTTTAATATTTGAACATAACTTCAAATCATTTTGATTCTGCTATAAAACATGTAGAAAAATGATTTAGTTTTAAGGATCATAAAGTGACTAATCTTAAACCTTTAGAGGACCCTGAGTTGAGTATCTCATTTTTCTATATTTATTATGACTCTTCAATACCACCCTTTATATTCTCTTATTGAACAGTTAAATAAAGGTATGACAACCGGAGATTCCCTAATAAACCAGGTTGAACATCAAGAATTCATGTCATATATAGAACATAACAACATCAATGATGTAATTAATGATGAATTTTGGGTAATGGATAGGAAATAAATATATAATAAATTTGAATGTAAAAAAGGTTTGGAACGTTTTTATAGAGCAAAACACCTTGAATATTGAAACTAAATCGGTTTTTATAGACAATGTTGATGAATCTAGAATAATAGTAAAGAATAAGGATAAACTATCTCACCAAGGGTATAATCAATAAGAGTTATTAGACAATGAAAAAATCATTGGACATGTATCCATAATTTAAGACATTATAATAAATCTTTACTATACAGTGCATCTAGATTTAAAATTATATCAAATTGATTTCAAATGTACTTTTTTAAATGAGTATATAATTGTGGTTATTTTTGGTGAACAACACCATAGATTTAAAAATCCCCACTTTCCAAATCCGGTTTACACGTTAAAAAATATTTATACAGTTTGGAACAATCTCCTAGTTCGTGGTATGATAGGTTCATGACATTTATTATTTCAATGTTGTTTTGAAAAGGTATAACTGATCATACCTTATTTATAAAAATAATCTCAATAGTTGTTTTAGTTGTTCAAAATATGTAGATGGTAGTATCTTTGATTATTTTAAAATTCATTATTTATTTATTTTTAAAAAATGATACCAAATTAATTTGAAATGATTTTAATTGGTGAAATAAAATTATTTCATGGTTTTAAAAATAATTAAAATTAGGAATGAATTATTTTTAATCAAATTTATTATGATAAAAATATTTTAAAATGTTTAAATTTGGATATCACTAAGATTAGTGACACTTCTATGATTACCACATATAAATTTGATGTTGATGATGTTGGGAAAATAGTGAATCCAACCAGTTACAGAGGTTTAATTAAAATTCTTCCATACTTAATAACTAGCCAACCTGACATTATGACTAGTGTGTGTATGTGTGATCATTTTCAAGAAAACCCAAAACATTCATACAATGTTTATGTAAAAATAATTTTCAAATACCTCAAATATACTACCAATTTAGTATTTTTCTACCTTATGGGATAATCATTTGACTTAGTTTTTTATTCACATGGTGATTTTGGTGGTTGTAAATTAGATAAAAACAACCTCTATAACATGTAATATTTTGGGATAATCACTAGTTTCTTGCTATAATAAGAAAATAAAATTATATATTTATATCTTCCACTAAAGTTGAATACATAGATATAGATAGCTTTTTGCCACAAATATTTTGGATAAAACACACATTGTTTGACTTTGGATTTCAATTCTGACATGTCCCAAAAAATTGTGAAAATATAAGTGCTATACACATTTCTAAGAACATTGAATGTCAATATAGAACAAAATAATATTGATGTAGTACAACAATTTTGAAGATACCATTTTCTAAAGGGTGATATAACTATTGAATTCATTAGTACCAAACATTATCTTGCCGATATGTTTACCAAGACATTGAATTATAAGAGAATGGACTACATCACATATTAATGAGGCATGATTATTGTTTGTTAAAATTTACTTTATGGGAATCATCTTGAGGTTTTACCCACCACTGTTTTTACCAACTATTATGGTTTACCCACCATTAAAGAAAACCCATCGCCGAGTTTTACGCATAATTGTGGTTTACCAATCATTGGAATCAATTTTAATTTTTCAATTAATTATTGTTAGTTTTTATGATTCCTTTTATAATTTATTTATAAAAAATATTTATTTATTTTATTTTTATTTTGATTCAAATGTTATTCTATTTTTTTCATTTTATATATTTTCTTAATTCCATAAATGGTATAAAATTAGACACTCTTTTAATTTCAAAGCTCTCACTCCCTCACTCCGTTTATCTCAAACCTTGTTGATACCTATTTTATTTCCCAACCATTGGACATACCTATCCTCCATCCAAATATTCCAAGCTTATGATCATTGGTAGAATGAAAATAGCCTCAGAATCTTCTCTATATGTTTATCATACAGAAAATATATTTGAAGGGGAATACTATTGTTCAGCAGTTGTTGAGCCTGTAAACCGTGATCTTACAATGGGAGTTAGGGTACCCAAAAAAGAAGTTCATGCTAAATATTTGATGTCAAACAAGTCATTAGTGATGAAATTTTGCAAGAACTGGGATGGGAGGAATGGTTTCCTTCTAATGAGAGAACTTTCTATCCTAGGTTAGTTCACCCATTATACTTTTTTCTATATTTTTGTTTCTAAGATGATGGAGACTTTTTATGAACTAGGATAAATGGATACAATGTATCATTTTGTTCATAAAAACGAGATAGGTTCTTTAAAGTATCTCATGAGAGTGTTTCAAATGACTATCGAGGAACAATTCTTGATGATAGTGATATATTTGTGTATGAGGAAGCTCTGGTAGAGTTAACAAGAGATTAGATAGTGAGAATACATGTTGCTACTAAGCTAGATGTAGAATGTTTCATAATTTAAGAATTTATCTACAATATTATATTTCAAATGAAATGTTATTTTTGTAAAATGTGGTATCAAGCTGTTTATCATATTTATATTTTAAATATAGGGTATAATACCAAACTATGTAGATATCTTATGAATCACATGATGGATATGTGCAATACATCATCATTTTAAAATTCCCTTATTTACCCCATCTTCATTTCATACATACTAGTGGTCAGGATGCTTGTAGATGAATTATAAGAAACAATAGTTAAATGTCAGATTTTTTCTCCCAAAGGTCCTTTGAAAATGGATTAAGATTATCTATAACATAGAGAATAAATTTTGAGTTGATGATAATGATTATATTTTTTATGATTTCAATCAGGTTGGCCATTTATGTAGATCAAAGAATCTTGTGGATCTTGGTTTGGAACTAGATAAGGTGGTGGAGTATTTAGATTAGGAAGTAGAGGCTTCTTCCATTGGTGAAAAGGAAAATGATTTATCACTGGGTGAATAAGTGAATCATATCTTCCCCAGTTTTCTCTTACTAACACCTATGGTGCTCCTAGTATATATAGTTCACTCTATATCTAAGAGAATATTTATAAAGAATCGTGTTATGAAGAAGAAAAAGAAGTGTCAAGAGAACAGTATTTCAAAATCAATTCTAAATCCATAGAAGAAATTGAAAATGATTAAAATAGTTATGAAAATGAAGAATAAGGAAGATGAGAAGAATATTATGAAAATTTAAATGAATATAAATATAGAGATTAGTATGAAAATAATGGAGTTTATGACCATGATGGCCTTAGTGGCCTCATAAGGGATGGGGATGTTGAGATTTCTAAAGAACTTATATAATCTATAGTTGTCTATAACTCTGAAGATATACCTACAATGATTGAAGATGTTGATATAATATCCACAAATGAGAAGGACGAATTATTTGAGGATGAGGGATGTCCATGTTTTGGATAGTCATCAAGATGATCCTACTATTGACGGTGTTTACAGTTATCCTAGATCTGATATACATATGATTTATGAGAATACTATTGTTGAACAGCCTTCTAATGTTCAAATTGAGGTCGAGCCCAATGTTGATGAGAATACATTTTTTCTACATCAACCTGATGAATTGATGGGGGATTTACCTACCATTTTGGAGCCTACATTTTCTAAACTTACTTCTTTAGACCTATGCAAATACTTTTATGTGATTGATTGAACCTGTTATTAAATAATGTAATATATTATAAGGCTATGTCAGATATGGTCTAGACTACATAAACCCAGATGATGTGAGTTCGGATCATCATGATGTAATGGATCTTATGGGGTCTTGGGTAGATGCTAGTGATGCTACAAGGGAATTGCATGAGTTTTCTTATGATGTGCTTCCACCTTCCATTGAGAGATGTGATTCACCTACTTTTGTATCCATTCCAATGTATTTTGTCACCAGAGTTGACTGGGAATCCACAATATAAGAATTCTTTTTTATTTTATTCTATTTTCAAGAAATCAAGTCCCTCATGTCACTACATTAAGTGAGATGGATGAATGGTATTTGTATTATCTAGTGATACATCATTTTCAAAAAAAATGATTTATAATACCCATGAAGTGAAAATATAAAAGCGAAGGTTAGAAAATGAGTTGGAATCCTTGAGATACATAGTGGATGAGATGAGGTTTCATTTGAATATTCCTTAGTAGCTTTTCAAGATAGGGTGGAGAGCATTACTTCTATAGATTCTTCTTATAGTGATCGTCCTCCAAATTTTGATATCGATTTGATTAGGGAAGTTGAAGGAGATGAGCTTCATGTTGTTTCTAGAGATATACCTGACCTACCTAAGGAGTGTTTGAAATTTTTTGGCATATTTATGATCATATCCATATAATGGTTAGAGATTATATCAAGGATATGAAATTTCATAGAGAGGAAATCAAAAAATCTATAAAGTATTGTTTTCCTTGGATTTATACTAAGCATGATTTGAATTCTATTATCGAGTTCCTTGTTAAAAATATAAGAATTCCTACATTCTGTTAGTATTTTAAAGAGTAAGTTAATATCTTTAAGGTGAAGACTATAGTGATTAAACTTTTTATAGTGGTGAAAAATTATTTCTTTATTTATATAGAATGGGGAGTAAACAAAAATATAGAATTAATTAATTTGATGAAACCATTTCCCTATTTTTTGGGAAATACAATAGTAGCTCAAGAAGCTATACCAGTTATATCTCATCGAACCCCTCCAATATCTAATCTAGAGATATTTAGGCTCGAGGATACTAGAGATCCAAATTCACCTTTTCCATCTTGTTTCCATCCTTTCATTCTCTCTCCCAGAGAAACAGTTCATCTTATTAGACCAATTTTCATTAGAGAGACTTTTTCTCAAGGTGATGTCCCTACAAATATCCCTCAACTTCCCTCATGCTCACCTGTTGAGCCACCAGCTTCAGCCAAAGTGAAGGGAAAATAACCTCTTGATCTTTCAACCCCTCCCAAAAAATCACTTATATTAGGATTTTTGTCTTTGATCGGTGTAACATACTAGCTATTTATAGAATAATACATTTTCATATCTATTAACATTTTTGAATTTATTATTATCTTTAGTTTAAAGGGGACACAATATATGATAGCATACCTGACCCATATCAAAAGATTTCTATGAAATTTGGCGTCGCACACAATACTGAGTTATACTGACAAATAATAAAATAATATTATTATTATTTTAAATGGTAGTTAATGCATAGCGATTGTATTAGAGAGAATGACCAAAATTAGCTATTTTATTTTTTTAAATATTCGATAAATGTGTTTATATTTATCCAATGTACTATAGAGGCATAAAATGAGAATGAAACCACTTGTAAGCATAAAATACACTAATATTATTAAAAGGACGGTTTACCGCCTTTAGATGGAGAAACCTTTTAAAAAATAGTTTATGTAACCTATATATGTTTTATTTGATAAAATAAAACTCTTACTTATAAGCAGGACATTAAAATTTACTTCGGTTTAATGTTTGTTATTTTTCTAATAAAATCCATATTTTTATGAATAAAAAAATACAACATTTTAATTTAAAACATCCATTTAATCTAAATTACTTATATAGTTATATTTTCCTTTTAATTAGTTTTAATGTGTAATTTGATTACATTTTTATAATTTAATCCAGTTATGGTCTATGGAATTAATTTCACATTTTAATTGGACAAAAACACATGTCAATCTATTTATTGTTTTTACTTCTTAATAACTGTTTTTTGGATTTGAAAACATGAATTAATTTTATATTTATTTCATCCAATTTTTTGTTTTGAATTTGGAAAAGTGGATTCATATTTGGAAATTGAAGGTCCAAATTATTTTAATAGGTAGCTTTTATTTTCGGACATTATGAATAGTAACTTTTGTGATTATCTTTATTTACAATGGTTAATGGGTAAATTAGGTAAATAAGGGTAAAATAATTATATTATAATAATAGAAAACTACACTAACACACGTCTTAATCCTATTGGATGTGATATTTCCAACCATGAGAATCCTTGGGTCGAATTTAGGACCCCATATAGCCACATGGGTGTGATAATGACCTTTTGTAATCTTTAATTTAACGAAAACATATATATAACATAAACATGTATCTCCACAATAAAAAAAATTAATTTAGTTTATATATATGATATCTTAGACTATAAATAGTCATTTTAAATATTACAAGAGTTCATATGTTATATTATTTTATTTATAATTTTTATACTTTAAATAAATATATATATTTATGACACAATGATGATGCAACGATTACATTATTATTTAAATATTGAAATAAATGATATTATAAAAATTTAAATAAATGTAATTTGAACATATTTATTCCATACACTTTTTTATTCCATTTACATGTCAGGCCCGAGTTAATTCCTTTGGTTTTATGTAATCATGTTTTTATGTCATTAACAAAATCGATTTCTAAATAGTATCAAAATTTGTATAAATGAGTTTTTTTTAAATAATATTTTATTAAATGATATAATTGTCCTAAAAATATAAGATTCCACCAACAGACTTATATAATGTTAAAATTATAATTAATGATTCACTTATGGTCTCTTGTCATTTTATAGTAACTATAGTAACATTTATATTATGAAAATACAAGAAGACATGGTAAGAGTTAATGTGTTTAACTAAGGGTTAAGCTAAAATATAAGTTTAATTTTGTGACCTAAAATTGTCTAAAACCTATTGTTCTAAAGTTTTTCTACCCATTATTATAGTATCCTATATATTTATCACATTGTAACAATTATAATTCCAAAATCAACTTATAATAACATAATATTTCAAGACATTCCTAAAGTTCCCCTCCCTCTCTTATAAAAGGACACCACCTCGGCCCACTACCACACACATACAAGAGCCTTGTAAACTCAAAATGTTTCTCATATGTTCTCAAAACATCCCTCCCTTCCTCCTAGAATCCTTAACACAGGCATAAAGAAATTCAAGAAATCCATTTGGCTCAAATCAAAAGGAGTAACCAAATTTAGAGGTGGCATCTTCTCTTAAGATCTTATTATTTATTTTTCTTCTCCACTACCTTTGATATTATTATTATATGATTACATAATAATAGTAGTATCCTAAAAATACTATGATTTTTTATTAGAATTATTTTAACGACACTTAGATACACCACTATCTATTGGATACGAACATATTGTTTATGTGTACAGTAAACTATTGCCTCACGAAATGATGATTCTTCAATTTTTCCTACCACCTCTCATGGTGGCCATTATGATGTAAATTTATTTATATATTATCAATATTATATTTATATTATCTCTATTATTATTTAATTTTTCAATAAAACATATATTTATTCTTTCTATAATGTGTAAATACGATAATTTCATTTGAGAAAGTGTAGTCTACTGCCCTCTCCAACTGATATGACTCGTTCATTCCATATATCGAATGTATGAAGGATGGAGTTAATGAAAATTTTTAACATATATAACATATATATTATACTAGAATAATAATATATCTATTTATCATTTAGTTTTTATTCCTCTAATATGTCAATGAAATGAAAGTAGCGTTCATGTGTACGTACAACCTACCATCTCCATGGATGGTGTATTTCATTTATTATCACCAAATGTTATGGAAAATTATAAAATACATATATAATTGATTTATATTATATTTAAATCATTAATAATATTCTGGAGATAATGTAATTATGACCACATGGATAATTTCATCAAAACATGTTCATTATTGACTCAAATACCAAACATCAACAAAACGTCTAATATGATCGCAAATAATAAAATAATTTCTATAATATTGTAATAAGTCATATAAAATTAATAATAAACTTTAAAAAGGTTCTTAGGAAAGTATAAATTTATATATTTTTATTATTAAGGAAATTAATGGATGAATGAGACAAGTCAGAATCAAGTTAAGGGAATTCATCTCAATCTCCTTTAATTGAATAATTTCATTATATTAGGAACCTTTATTCTTTTATAAGGTGTATATAAAGCCACTATGACATTTAATATCCATATTTTATCTATAATAATGTTATTTATTAAATCATGGATATTGATATTTAAATTTATAATGTGGTATGAGACACCTTAACCCATTAAATATTTATGTATCTAATATTATTCGTCATGATATTAAATTAAATATTTATTTATATGGGTGTAAAAATAATATAAATGTAATTTTATTTAAATAATGAACTGAATTTCATGTTTTCAAATGGAATATTTTTATTAGAATAATTTTACATTATTTTCAAAATATAAAATGGATGCTTTTTTTAACATATACTGCGTCAACAACTTCTCTGCCACCATAACCATTATTTGATATTTGGCTTCCTATATAATCATTAATGTATTTTAAAATTAAAATAAATTCCCTATTAATATATTTTGGTGTCTTGATACTGAAAATGTGTTCTTAAATTAAATGGTATTTTTATATAGAAATGTTTTCATATGGGATTAGAAGAAGCTTTTAAAAAGGGGGTTTTGTGATGAAAATTGTTTATTCATGAAAAGGTACATGAGGATTATATGAAACGGGGATGCCTGATATAACTTATATGAAGGTTGTATCCCCTTGTTATCCCATGTATGAGTGCGATAGAGATTATATGAGGGGTTGGAACACATTATAGCTCATGGTTGATCCCAACACAACATTTACAATGGGTTGAGCCCCATTATATCTCATAGGCGAACCCGGTATATATTATACAAAGGTGATCCCAAATTTAGATATCCAATTTGGAAGTCAACAACATGGTTATTCCAATTCAAATGTATTTGAATGGGTTTTATTTATATGATTATTTAAGTACCCTATTGGAGTTTTAATTGCTTGAAATTTTTTTTATTGTTTTTAATTTAGTAAAAAGTGTGAGTGTTATTCATGTGATTTTTTTTCATTTGCTCAAAGAACACTGAATGGGTTATAAGGTTTTTACTAGACTAATGGGTTTTCTTTATTTTTATGTCTCTTAAAGATATTTTTGTGCCCATCCCATGTTGTTAAATGTTTTAATAGGATTTAAGGGAGAATATAGTCAAGGATGAAATAAAGGAAATGTTAAGATGATTAAAAATGAAGATAAAACATGTTTCATTTTTGAAGATATTAAATTATAAAAGAAACTGATTGCGTTGGAGGTGTTCACTTTTGAATATTTATGTTTTTTATGTAATAGTTATGGCATAATACTCTAAATATCTAAACCTAAAAAGATCCTCACTTGGAATTCTTGACTTAACTCAAGATTATGTAACCTTTAAGGATGGGTCCATATAGTTTCTATCAGAGGTTGGTTTAGATAACTTTTGATGTTATGATAGTGTTAATTTATTTCCATTATTAGATTTTACATTATAGATAAGATGAAAATATATATTATTTTTTTATTACACTATTTTTTCATATAAACTATTTCTATTCATAATGGTTTATCATAGAGGAAATCTGAAAGATGTAATGGGAATGCAACGAGAGGAAAAAACCTTTCAAACCAATAACATGAGGTGGGGAGAATTGGAACTAAACTATTTGTTGCAGTGATGGATCAGTTGAATCATGCTATAAATGGTAGTGGTATCCATGATAGAGATCATCCCAATCAACCATAGAAGAATATGTTAGTATTTGGACATTTTATGATGCAACATCCCCCATCATCCAATGTATCATCTGACCCAATGGTATCTGATTGATGGATCAATACACTGGGAAAGATATTTCAAGTCATGGGATGTTTAGAACGTCCAAAGGTGACTGTTTCCATCTGTCATTTTGAATGTGATGTTGATTGATGGTGGACATTAGTTCAGAATACTAGTGAAAAAAATGATTATGATTCCCTGTAATGGGAGTAATTTATGTATATTTTACTTGATAAATATCTCTGTAAGGTTTTTCAGCTTAGGATATAAAATAAATTCTAGGAATTAAAGAAAAAGTATGATGATTTAGTTGTCGCATATGAAGAAAACTTCACAATAATTTCTAGGTATGTTCTATATTTTATTTGAGACATTGACAATAAAATGAATATATTTTACATACGATTGAAACCAGGAAAATGAAGATCGTTGGCCTCCCAAAAATTTAAAAGTTATAAAAAAAAGGTTCATTATGATTAGAAAGTTGAAATGGTGTTTGTTGACAATTATATTCTATGAAATGATAAGAGTAATAAATAGTCATGGTGCTAAGAAATGGAGAAGCAAACAACAATTAATTCTGTAGGTAATCCCAAAACATGTTCCATATGTGTTATAATTATTTTTATGGAATGTTTTTTAGGACCTGGGATGTGTTACCAGTGTGGTATGTTTGGTCACATGGTTCGTGACTACAAATAAAAGGGTCTTATGTATTCAAATAATGAGAAAAAAACCACCAGTCTATAGTATGATTCTTTAGCTTTAATTAGTTGGGACATTATACAAATAATTTTTCGAAGTTAATTACAAAGGGGGAAATCAGTATGATAAAAAAACAAGAGGTTTGGGAAAATCTTCTGCTTCTACTATAATTGATGTGGAGACATCTAGTGATTTGATGTATGCTCCTAAGATCCTTGTATTTTTTGAAGTATAACCATATGTTCATGATTTTAGACACATATTATAAAGTTTTATGTAATGTGATAATAAGTTATTAAGGATCATTCTGGGAGATGTTTGATGTGGTTATGTTTATGGATATATTTTTTTAATGTGTAAGTATGCCTTTCCTTTTGGACCCATATTTTTTGATATTGATATACTTTTTGTTTTGTGTGAACTTTTATACTTAGTTTTATTCTTATGTATGTCCATCATATTTTGGTAATATTATAAGGATTAAATGGTGCTTTTAAAATAGAAGTAAATTATGTAATTAAGTTTCCTTATGTTTATACTGAATATTGTAAATAAATTCCCCACATAAAAAAGGATCTTAAAAAACATTTTTCCTTTACTTTTTTCTTTTATGAAATTAAAAACTGTTTAACCCATCACAAGTTTGTGTTTTTTTTATTATTATGTTTCTCCTGATCATGTTTTCTATCACTCTCCATCAGAACAAGATGGTTAGTTTTTCTTCTATATCCATGATTACCTATATGGATTCCAAGTATGATTTATCTTAGGTGACCTTTGTACTTCTATTTATTTCTTTTAAAGTGGTTGTTATAATGACTCTTTTTTCATTGTTTTATTTTAAATGATGTTTTTAGACCAATATTCAAATTGAGAGGTCTCAATTTCCAAAAATATGGAATGATGTAGCATCACAAGTATTTATAGAATAATAAATTATCATATCAATTAATATATTTTAATTTAATATTAATTTTAGTTTAATAGGGACACTGTGTATGATAGCATTCCTGGCATGCAATAATGGGTTTCTCCAAAATCATCTATTGCACACAATACTGAGTTACTCAAAAAAATAATACAACAATAATAATAATAATTTAAATTTTAGTTAATGCCTAGCCATTGTATTGGAAAGAATGAACAAAGTTAACTATATTATGATTTTATATTTTTTTCAAATGTATTTACATTTATCCAATGAATTTTAGAGGCTTAAAAAGAGAATGAATCTGATTTTAAGTATAAAATATTTTAATATTTTTAAAATGTCATTTTACCATCTTTTGATAAAGAACATTTTTAAAAAGAATACACTTGTATATGTTTTATATGGTAAAATAAACAGATTTATTAGAAGTGGGACATAAAAATTAACATCAGTTGAAATTTTGTTATTTTCCTAATAAAATCAACATTTTTATGAAACGTGAAAAATTCTATATTTTAATTCAAAACTGCATTTTCATATAATTTATTTATATAGTTATATTATCATTTTAATGGGTTTTAAAGTGTAATTATATTAATTTTTTATCATTTAATCGAATTATTGTCATTGAAATCAATTTTACATTTTAATTGGATATAAACACATGTCAATCCTTTTATATTTTTAACTTCATAAACATTATTTTGGGTTTTGACAGCGGAAATTAATTTTAAATTAATTTCTTCCAATTCTATGTTTTGGATTTGCAAATTATAATTTCATATTTGGAATCATATGGAACAAATTATATAAATATGGACCTTTTATTTTTTGACAATATGAACAGTAACTTCAATAATTATTTTTATTTACCATAGTTAAAGAGTAAATAAGGTAAATAAGGGTAAAAAATAATATTATAAAAATGTACAACAAACCTAACACATGTAGTAATCTTATTTGATTAAATTTTTCCAACTATGATATTCCTTGGGTCAAATTTTGGACCCCAGTTATCCACTAGGGTGTGATAATGACTTTTTATAATATTTAATTTAAACAAAAGAGAAATATAACATAAAATTGTATCTCCTAACTAAAAAAATATAATTTGGTTTAAATTAATGATATCTTCAACTATAAATAGTAATTATAATTCTAAAAAGAGTTACTATATCATGGAATATTATTTATAATTTTTATACATTAAATAAATAAATATATTTATGTCACAATGATGATGCTTCAATTACCTTATTAATAAAACATACAAATAAATGGTATTACTAATATTAAAATAAATTTAATTTGAACATTTTTATTCCATACACTAGTTTTTTTCTTTTCATTTACATGTGAAGGGTGATTTAATGTTTTTTTTATAAGGAACATTGTTTTTATGACTTTATCAAAAAGAAATTAAAAATAATGTCAAAATTGACATATATAATTTTTTTAACCCAAAACTATTTTATTAAAGAATATAATTGTCCTAAAAATATTTGATTCATCCAAATGACCTATATAATGTTATAAATTTCATTAAAAATCAAATTTTCGTTATGTTTTAATTTTATAGTAAGTATAGTTACCATATATTATGAAAATATATGAAGTCATGGTAGGAGTTAATGATTTAAACTAAGGGTTAAAGCTAAAAGATAAAGTTAATTTTGTGACTAAAACTTGTCTAAAACCTATTGGCTGAGAGTATTTCGACCCATCCTTATATTATCCTCGAATGTTACCACTTTATAACTACTATAATTCTAATATGATGTTATAATAAAGTAATATTTCAAAACATTCCTAAAGTACCCCTTCCCCCACTTATAAAAGGCCACCACCTCTACCCACATACATATACCTCTCAAGAACCTTGGATCATCCAAATTATTCGCAAATAATCTCGCAACATCTATACCATTCACTTATAATCCTTACCTTTGGAATAATTAAATTCAGGAAATCATTTTGGCTCAAATCAAAAGGAGTTACATGATTTTGAGGTAGCGTCTTCTCTCAAGATCCATTCCATTATTTTCCTTCTCCACTCTATAAGATCATATTATTCTATGATTAAATAAAAACATAAGTATCCTCAATATACAAGAATTTTTTTATGAGATTTATTTTAACTACACTTACACAAACCACCTTCTAATTGATAAGAACATATTGTTTCTGTGTACGGAGAACTACTACCTCACGAAACGATGATTGTTTAATTTCATCCTAACAACTATCATTGTGGCCATTATTTTATAACCGTATTTATAAATGATATATATTATATTTATATCTTCCTTATTCTTATGTAATTTTGATTTACATTATACCTTTATTCTTTTTATAATGTGAAAATACGATAATTTCATTTGAGGAAGTGTGCACTACCGCCCCCTCAAAATGATATGACTCATTCATGACATACATGGAATGTATAAATGATAGTGTTAGTGAACTTATATAACATATATAACATATATATTATAATGTAAATATAATAAATCTATGTATCATTTAGTTTTCAATCCTTTAATATGACAATGAAAAGAAGGTACCGTTCATGCGTACGTACAGATTACCATCTAAATGAATAATTTATTTCATTTATTATATACAAATGTTATGGAATATTATAAAATACATATATAATGGATATATATAATATTTAAATCATGAATAATATTATAGAGATGATGGATTTATGACCACATATATAATTTTCATCAAAACAAGTTCATTTTTTACTAAAATACCGAACATCAAAAAAACGTCTGATATGAACTCAAATAATTAACTAATTTCTATAATATGGTAATAAGTGATATAAAATAAATAGTAAACATTAAAATGGTCCTAAAGAAAGTAGAAAATAACCTGTTTTTATTATTCATGAAATTAATGAATGAACGGGACAACTTAGACTCAATGTAAGTGACTTTGTCTCAATCACCTTTCATTTTGGAACTTCTTGATAATATGCTCCTTTATTGTTTTATAAGATATATATACAGCCACTATGAGAATTCATAACTATATTTTATCTATAATAATTTCATTTTTTAAATCATGGAGATTAATATTTAAATGTTCAATGTGGTATGGGACACCTTGAAAATTTAAATATTTAATTATTAGATATTATTCATTGTGATATTACATTACATATTTATTTATATGGGTAAAAAAGGAATATACAAGAAATTGTATGTCAATCTTGAATTTCATTCAAAGTTTTCAAATGGAATATTTTTATATGAATCGTTTTACATTCTTAACCAAACAACAAAAGAAATTTTTTTAACATATATAGTGTCAACAACTTCTTTGTAGCCAATACTATTATTTAATATTTGAATTCCTCTATAAATCTTAATGTCTAATGGAATGAAAATAAACACCTTGTTACTTTATTTTGGTATCTTTGAATTGAAAATGGATTCTTAAATGAAAATTTTATTCTTATAAGGAATTTTGTTTATATGGGATTAGAAGAAGAATTTTAAAAACGGGTTTTGTAATGAATTTATTTTATTCATGAAATAGTGCAAGAACATTATAGGAACTGGGTGAGCCCAATATATCTTATACGAATGGTTGATCAAAGTTATAGCTCATGGGTGAGCCCGATATAACTTATACGAAGGGTTGATCCCCATTATATGTAATGTCCCAGAATTTCCATGTAATTTTTTTAATTAAATTAGATTTTTTTCGAGTCCGCGAAAATTGACGGCGCATGATTCTGAGGCCTGGAGTGCCCGGAATGAATTTATAAACATTTTTTCAGGTACATTCAATGAATGTTCGAGATGGTTTCTATAACTTTCGAACAGGTGCTTGGAATTGAAACATGAGGGCACCGTTGAAGTCGCAGCACTAGTATTCTCATAAGAAGACTTTCACCTCAATGGGAGTTGGTTGAGGGTGAAAGTTAGTTTTCGGGGTTTTTCATGGGAATAATAAAATAAAATAAATGCATGTTTTATTTTATTTTATCTACTATAACCACCCATGTGGAAGCTGGATCTGGGGACCAGCACACCTTAACCTCTCATGAGAGGTTATGGTGGTGGGGCCCACCCGAACCTAACCTCCCACGAGAGGTTACTGTGTGGGGACCACCCGAGACTAAACCCCCCTAATAATTGTGGGAGAGGAAAACATCTAAACTCCCTCATAAATGAGGGAGAGCCTCTTGACCTCCTCCAACTTTATTGTGCCAACACACATGCCAATAAATTTGAAAACTCCAACAAATTTTAATTAATCCAACTTAACCAGTTTAAAATTTGTGTCAACAATTAAATAATAGATAACTTAATCTATTATATTGGCTTGGAATTTTCATTTAGGTGGAACTTGGGAGATGAGAGAGCTTGGGAGAAATAATGTTCTAAAATGATGAACGCTCTCCCGATGAAGAATGCTCCACCGATGAAGAATGACCTTGACTTCAACTTTCTACCTCGGAACCTCCTTCGATGTATGAAGTGTTCATCTACTACGAATCGACGTCCGCCTTCTCGCGCCAATTTCAATGAACAATGAATAAGGTACGAGGTTATTATATAATTCTTGAATATTTTTTATTATTATCCTCATTCTTGGTTCATAATTAAAGTAGAGCTGCTTGCTACCACTCTAAACGCAGAGGGTGCAGGTCAAAATAACATGTCCCAACCCCTTCGTCGATCTCCGTTGGTGTTCTTCATGATGGAGAAGGATGAAAACCTATGTGTAAGAGCACAAGAATGGCATTCGGCACCACCGCTGGCCGTGAAAAAGGCAACGGCGCACGACGCCGCTCTACGGCACCGCCGGCCTGCCATGCCCTCGGGGAAGCCCCAGTCGAGCCTCCCGCACCCTCGCAGCAGCCCCTGGCCAAACCACCCATGGCCTCTATGCGCCCCGCTCACCCCACAGCTTCACGCACCCCATGCACCCTATGGCTCCGCCGTCCGCATGCCATGCGCCTCCGTTGGCCGAATCGGCCCGCCAGCCTCCTGAACCGTCAAGGCCGCACCAGCTCGCAGGCCCCTCATTGCGCCCCGACCGAACCGACCCCACCCTCTTGGTCGAACCACCCTCGCAGCACCCTCCGGGCCAAGCTGCCCCTCGAGGCACCGTCCGGGTCGAAACGCCCTTGCACCAACCCGTGGCTGGTCCACACCCTCGTGACCGATATGTGCCCTCGCAGCCCTCCGCGACCCCTCGTGATCCTCCGCGACCCCTCACGACCTACAGGGCTAAGACCAGTGGGCCGGGCCAAACCTAACGGGCCGTCCCACCCAATGGGTCGGGCTAGACACAACATTTTGGTCTGGGTCATCCCAGACTGGGTCGGGGCGGGTCAGACCGGACTCGGGGACACTACGACCCTTTACCTTCTTTTGGCCATATATTTGGCACCACACGTCTGTTTGACAAACAGTCTATGGCACTTGTTATCTGGGATTATGAATGTAACATCCCAGGTAAATAAAGAATAATAAATTTCTATATTTATTAATATTAGTGAATTAAATATTAATTTTACTTTAAAAGGGATTGCTATGTTCGATAGCATACCCTATATGCAACAACGAGTTTTTTTGAAATCTTACGTTGCACACTAATAATATAATAATATTATTTTAAATATTAGTTAACACGTAGTCGTTGTATTGGCAGGAATGAATATAAATAACTAAAATATGATTATATATGTTTGTTACATGTTTTTATATTTATCCAATAAAAGATAAAAGCTTAAAATAAGAAAAGAATTAAATTTTAAGCCTAAATACTCTAATATTCACTAAAAGGTCGATTTATCGCCTTTTTATGGAGAACCCTATTTAAAAATATTTCTGGTCACTCTTATACAATCTATTGGATCAAATGAAATCCTTCTTTAGAATCAGGACATGAAAATTTACTTTGTGTATGTTTTTGTTATTTTTATGATAAAGTACATTTTAAATGACTATGTGAAAAATGTTGTATTTTAATTCAAAAACACTTTTTAATATAATTTATTTATCTGATTAGATTATCTTTTTAATTTGTTTTAAAGTGAAATTAAAATATAATTTTATCATTTAATCCAATGGTGGTTGTTGGAATTAATTTCACTTTGAAATTGGACTAAAACTAGTGTCAATCTTTTGATATATATTGTTTCTTAAAAACACTCTATTTGTTTTGACAACGAGAATTAATTATTATATTAATTAATGCAACTTATATGTTTTTAATTTTTTATAACAGGCATCATTTTTGAATTCGGAATATCTATTATAGATTAGAGTGATTTTTTGGTATTTTTTTGAAAATGTTCAATTTTGATGAATAGTGAAACCACTAAGTGGTAGTTAAAAAACTGATTTTTCATTTAAATGAAACTTTACCACTTCTGTGAATTGAATGTAAAAAATCATACAAACATGGTTGTCATTAGTATGTAAAATTTGGTTCAATGGGATAAAAATAATTTTTTGGTGAATAGTAACTTTTAAGTTTTATTAATCGCAATTAAAGGTAATTAGTGTAATTTAAGGTAAAAATTATGCTATACTAATATAAAATCACCTGTACACTTGTACTGTACTTATTGGATGAGTCATGGCAGACCAAGACAATCCATGGGTCATCTTAGGGACCCCATGGAGCCCCTTGGGTTAGAAAATGACATTAATAACTTTTTACATAAAGTTAAAAGAAAAATGTCACAAACATGTATTGTTTTACTAAATCAATTTTTACATGGGGTTATAAAAGTCATATTTTAGACTATAAATATTAATTAGAAACATAAAAAGATTTCCTACATCATGATATTTTCTTTAAAATTTTTATACATTAAATAAATAAATTTATTTATTACACCATGATGATGCATCGATTAACTCATTAATGAATGATTTAAATAAAATGAAAAGATAAGGTAAAATATAAGACTTAATCTTGTAAAAAAACCAATTGGATGGGTGGATTTCGAACCCTTATCACCATATCCTCGAAATATATCATTTTGGGAACATTAAAATCGAAAAAACATTTTTTAATAAAGTAACATTTTATAACATTCCAAGAGTGCCCCTCCTCCCTCTTATTAAAGGCCCCCACCTCAACCCCCTTTTCCAAACCTCTCAAGCCTTTTGATCGACCAAACTCTACTCATTTTATCTCTCCACATCCATCTCCTCATCCTAGAAGCCTTACCTTAGGCAGAAATCTCTTCATGAAACCCTTTTGGTTCAAACCAAAGGGAGTTACCTGATTTAAAGGATATTAAAGAGCGATCGAGTCAAGTCGGACACGAGGTAAGGTACTTCATCTCAATCTCCTTTCATTGAGGCATATTTTTTTCTAATAAAAGACTTTCTTTTATAGGGTGTATAAACCCCTTTGAATTTTACTTTTATTTAAAAGGAATCTTTTCAATATGAAGCGTTTTACTAAATGACAAAACATATGTTTCTTTTTAACGTACGCGGTGACAACGACCTTTCCGCCGCCGCGAGTATTATTTGATCTTTGGAATCCTCAACATGCCGTAATGCTTTTAAAATTAAATAAATACCACATACTTTTTTATGTATTTTGGTATTGAAAATGGATTTGTTATGTCAATATATTTAAGTGATATATTGTTATTGAAATGTGGAAATGTTCTCTTTCCTTTATAATTGTTTTATGTGTTATGATTTTATAATGGTACTTGGACATTTGATGGGTGGTTATGTGATAAAACAAATGATGGGTGGTGCCATGAATCCCAGGATGGGTGGTTACATTATAACCTCCAATGCATTGGGTTTGGAAGTCGTCCGTATGGCTATTCCATTTAGTGATATGTGTGGAACTCGACTATATGGTTATTCCATTTAAGAATGTTTATTTCCCCAGTAACCTTTATATGTTATGTGTTCTTTATATGGGTTATATGGTAATAATTTTGTTACAAAAGTGTAAGTAATGATCTTTTATTCAGTGAAGATTATTTACTACTTCATAAAGGTGAAAAGTATTACTTTTATAAAGTATTCATGATTTACTTGTTGTTTTGAAAAACTAACAGTTTTCCTTCTTTGTGTATCCCTTACTGAGCTGTTTATGCTCATCCCATGTTTTTTTGAATTGTTTTTCACAGGACATAATGTGGAATAAGGTCAATGATGGGATAAAGGAAAATTCATGCAGTCATAAACATGGAACTAGACATGACTCTTTTTTTTAAGAGTTCATGTTTTGTACTAAAAAAGGAAACTCCGTAGATGTGACTACTTTTTAATCTTTTGAGATGTAATAGTTATTTCCTAGTTCACTAAAACTCTAAACCTGAAAAGATCCTCAATTCTAATTATTCATTTAATTTAATATTAAGTACGGTTTAAGTTCGAGTGCTTATAGTTGGTATCAGAGGTCGGTTTAGACAACTTTAGGAGTTAGAAAAAATGTTAAATTTAAGTCCAAAAATTAATTTATGGAATGATTGAAATGATATAGCATTTAAAGATTACCATGTTTCTTCCCCTGAGATATTTATGTGTTTAGAATGGTTTTCCTCATAGGAAACATGGCAGCTAGGTTAGGACGGCATCAAGAGGAAGAGAACCTTCCAAATCAGCAAACTGAGATGGTTGGAAACGGAACTGAACAATTTGTTGTAGTGATGGCACAGTTGACTCAGGCTATAAATGGTGGTGGTATCCATGCATGAGATCAGCGAGATCAACCACAGAGGAACATGTTAATGGTGGAACATTTCATGAGGCAACATCCCCCATCATTCATAGGATCATCTGACCATGTGCTAGTACACGGGTGGATTAAAGCACTGGAGAAAATTTTTGATGTCATGGGGTGTTCAGAACATCAAAAGGTCAGTCTTGTTGTTTACCGTTTTGAAGGTGAAGCTGATCAGTGGTGGTCGATGGTGAAAAATATCAGGAATAGTGATGAGATTAATGATCTTCACTGTGATGAATTCAAAGGTATGTTTCTTGAGAAATATTTTCTTAAGGTGGTTCATCTTAGGATGGAAAAGGAATTCCTAGAATTGAGACAGGAGGTTTACTCAGTGGTTGCTTATGAAGAGAAGTTCACTCGACTGGAAAAGTATGCTCCAAATTTCATACGAGATCTTGATAGTAAAATAAACCATTTTTACTCAAGGATAAATCCAAATTATCGAAGGGATTTAGCTTCTCATGAGTTTAAAAGTTATGAAAAACTTGTTCGATGTGCAGAGAAGGTGGAAATGGAGTTTGCCGATGATCGGGTGTTCTTTGACAAACAACATAATAAGAGGTCCAGTTGGTAGGAAAAGGGAAAGAATTCATAAATGAATCTTGGAGGTAAGAAAACCAAATATCCATCCTGTGAGAAGTGTGGTAAAATGCATCCTGGAGAATGTTTATCCATGTCTGGAAAGTGCTTTCAGTGTGGTAAGTCCTGTCATATTACTCGTAACTGTAAAGAATATGATCAAGAAGACAATGAAAATCCAGAAGTAAGATGTTTTAAGTGTAATGAAATGGTTCATTACGCAAATGAGAGTCTAATTAAGAACTCAACTAAGGGAAAGAAGTCGGACTACAAGTAGAAATGGGTGGTGAAATCCTTTGAAAATACTTCAGTAGATGTTGTTCCATCGAATGAATTAGTATCATGTACACTGTTTTTTTGTCCAGATTATGCCAATGTGTTGTTTGATTGAGGGTATACAAATTATTTCATTTCTGAGAAGTTTTCTAGTAAATTGGGAATTCTATCTAAATATATGAATCCATAACTTATGGTAAAAACACCTGGTGGAAACGTTAAGACAAAAAGAATTTATAAGAACCTTTATATCCTTGTGTGCGGAAAGAATCTACCTGAAAACCATATTGTTTTGCCTCTAGTAGTGTTTGATGTTATTTTAGGCATGGATTGTCTTTCTATTTATCATGCTAAGATTGACTGCCGAGCTAAAGAGGAATCTTTTTAGAAATATTTTCAGTTTGTGTACAAGAATGAACCCTTGCATTTGATAACATATCAGGAAGTTGAGAAACTAGTAAAAGATGGAAATGAATGTTACCTTGCACATATTGTTAAAAATAAAGGAACTGTTCAGATTAATGATGTGCTAGTGGTAAATGAGTAACTTTATGTTTTTTCTGATGAGTTACCTGGTATTATACATGATCGGGAAGTTGAATTTTCTATTGACTTAGTTCCTGATTTTGATCCAATTTCAAAACCCCCTTATCGAATGGCTCAATTTGAACATTTTAGAGTTAAATAAGCAATTGCAAGAATTATTAGATAAAGTTTTCATTCAACCAAGCACATCACCATGGGGTGCTCCTGTCTTGTTTGTTAAAAAGAAAGATGGTTCAATGAGACTTTGCATTGATTATAGAGCATTGAATAACATCACTATTAAGAACAAGTATCCTTTGCCTCATATCGATGATTTGTTTGATCAGCTCTAGGGAGCTCAGAATTTTTCGAAGATTGACTTGAGGTTAGGTTACCATCAGTTTAAATTAAAAGAAGAAAACGTTCCGAAGAGAGCGTTTCATACTAGATATGGCCATTATGAATTTGTAGTTATTTCTTTTGGGTTAACCATTGCACCTGCGGTATTCATGGATCTTATGAATTGAATTTTCCATGATTTCATGGATAAGTTTGTGGTTGTTTTCATTGATGATATTTTGGTGTTTTCTAAAATTAAAGAGGATAATGAAAGTCATTTAAGGGTTATCTTTCAAACCTTAGATGAAAATAAGCTTTATGGAAAATTCATCAAGTGTGAGTTTTGGTTACAACAAATTTCTTTCCATGGTCACATTGTTTCAAAAAATGGAATAACTGTTGATCCTGCTAAAACAAAAGTTGTTAAATAATGGACAAGACCTACAAATATAACTGAGATCTGTATTTTTCTTGGTTTGGCAGGTTATTACCGGAGGTTTGTTGAAAATGTTTCACGGTTATCTATTCCAATAACTAAGTTAACTCTAAAATGTGTTAAGTTCTTCTAGACAAATGAATGTGATGATTGTTTTCTGGAATTGAAAAGAATATTGGCGAATGCTCCAATTTTGGCACTTCCTTTCAGAAATGGTGAGTTTGTTATCTATTGTGATGCTTCATTTAAGTGACTTGGTTGTGTCCTTATGCAAAATGATCAGGTAATTTCTTATGCTTCACGTCAATTGAAAACTCATGAGTTAAATTACCTTACACATGATTTGGAATTAGATGTTGCTGTTTTTGCTCTAAAAATATAGAGACATAATTTGTATGAAGTAAATTGTGAAATATATACGGATGAAAAAAGTTTAAATTATATTTTCACTCATAAATAATTTAACATGAGACAGCGGATATCACTGGAATTAATCAACAATTATGATTGTACAATTCATTACTATCCGGGAAAATAAAATAAAGTGGCTAATGCTTTGAGTCGAAAAAGTAATGCTTCATTAACCATGCTACATTAGGAATGAGATCCTTTGGTTTTTGATTTGATGAACTTTGGTATAGAATTTTTTGGTGCAGGAAGTTCTTCTGTTTTGTTTTAGGTGTCGGTGAGATCATCTCTTTCAGACAGAATTAAGCAAGCGCAGAAGAAAGACAGTGGGTTGCAGAAAAAGGAAGACATGTTTCAAAAGGGTAAGTTGCCTGAATTTATCATTGATAATGATTGTGTTTTGAGGTTTGGGAAGAGATTATGTGTGCTTTGAGATTCACAAATGAAGAATGAGTTGTTATGGGAGGCTCATAGTTCCCCGTTTTAAGTTCATCCTGGCAGTACTAAGATGTACAGAGATCTGCAGGGAGTATTACTGGTGGGATGGAATGAAAAAAGATATTGCTGATTTTTCTGCAAAGTGTTTGACTTGTTAGTAGGTTAAAGAATATTGGTAGTTACCTAATGGTATGCTTTAGTCATTACCGGTTTCAGAGTGGAAATGGGAAAATATATCCATGGACTTTGTTGTGGGATTACCGAAGACACCTCGAGGTAATAATGCAATCTGGGTTGTAGTTGATCGATTGACTAAATCTGCTCATTTCCTTACTATTCGAGATACTTTGTCTCTAGACCAACTTGATCAGTTGTATGTTAAACAGATAGTCAGGTTGCATGGAGTTCCCCTCTCCATTGTATCTGATCGTGATCCCATGTTTACTTATTACTTTTGGAAAGACCTTCAAAAGTTGTTGGGTACCAAATTAAATTTTAGTACAACTTTTCATCCGCAATCAGATGGGAATTCAGAAGGAACAATTCATACCATGGAGGATATGTTTTGTGCTTGCACGATGGATTACCAGGAAATTTGGAACCAACATCTTTCTTTGGTTGAATTTTCTTATAACAACAGTTTTCATTCTACTATATAGATGGCTCCATTCGAAGAATTATATGGTAAATGGTGTCGAACTCCAACTTTTTGGGATGAAGTAGGGGAAAGGAAGCTAATGGGACCAGAATTGGTATAAGAGATGAAAGAAAATGATTAGTTGATTCAGAATCACATGAGAACAGCTAAGAATCGGCAGAAACGTTATTTGGATAACCAGAGGAAGGATCTATCTTTTGAGGTAGGTGATTATGTTTTTTCAATGTTTCTCCATGGAAAAGTGTGATGTGTTTTGGAAAGAAGGGAAAATTGAGTATGAGGATTATTGGGCCTTATGAAATCCTTGAGAAAGTTGGATCAGTTTCATACAGAGTGGCATCACCTACAATTTTGTCCCATGTACGAAATGTTTTTCATGTTTCAATTTTGAGAAAAGTATATGCCAGATCCATCTCATGTTTTCAGCCTAGAGGTAGTTCAGTTGGAAGAGAATATCACTTATGATGAACAACCAGTCCAGATTCTTGACCAAAGAGAGCAAGTGTTGCGAAATAAGGTAATTTATCAGGTAATGGTTTTATGGAAAAACCATATGGTTGAAGAGGAAATGTGGAAATTTGAAAATTCTATGACGGGTAAATACCCCCACTTATTTTGATAAGTGAATAAAATTGCGAGGACGCAACTCCCAAAAGTGTGGAAGGATGTAACATCCCAGGTAAATAAAGAATAAGAAATTTTCATATTTATTAATATTTTTGAATTAAATATTAATTTTACTTTAAAAGGGGTTGCTATGTTCGATAGCATACCCGATACGCAACAATGAGTTTCTTTGAAATCTTACATTTCACACTAATAATATAATAATATTATTTTAAATGGTAGTTAACTCGTAGTCCTTGTATAGGAGGTAATGAATATAAATAACTAAAATGTTATTATATATGTTTGTTAAATGTTTTTACATTTATCCAATAAAATATAAAGGCTTAAAATTGGAAAAGAATTCAATTTTAAGATTAAATACTCTAATATTCACTAAAAGGTCGATTTATCACCTTTTGATGGAGAACGCTCATTAAAAATATTTCTTTCACTCTTATATATTCTATTTGACCTAATTAAATCCTTCTTTAGAATCAGGACATCAAAATTTACTTTGTGTATGTTTTTGTTATTTTTCCGATAAAGTTCATTTTTAATGAATAAGTAAAAAATGTTGTATTTTAATTCAAAACCTATTTTCAATCTAATTTATTTATATGAATAGATTATCCTTTTAGTTGGTTTTAATGTGAAATTAGAATATATTTTTACCATTTAATCCAATGGTGTTCATTGGAATTAATTTTACTTTGAAATTGGACATAAACTGGTTTCAATCTTTTGATATATATTGTTTCTTAAAAACACGCTATTTGGTTTGACAACAGGAATTAATTATTAAATTAATTAATGAAACTTATATGTTTTTAATTTTGTAAAATAGACATAATTTTTTAATTTGGAATATCAAATATAGATTTGGGTGAATTTTTGGTATTTTTCTGATAAACTTCAATTTTTGATGAATAGTGAAACCACTAAGTGGTAGTTAAAAAAACTGATTTTTCATTTAAATGAAACTTTACCACTTCTGTGAATTGAATTTCAAAAATCCTACATACATGGTTTTCATTAGTATGTAAAATGTTGTTCAATGGGATGAAAATAATTTTTTGGGGAATAGTATCTTTTATGTTTTATTAATCGCGATTAAAGGTAACTGGTGTAATTTATGGTAAAAATAATCCTATAATAATATGAGATCACCTTGAAACTTGTCTTACACTTATTGGATGAGTCATGGATGACCAAGACATTCCATGGGTCAACTTGGGAACCACATGGAGCCACTTGGGTAAGAAAATGACATTAATAACTTTTTATTTAAAGTTAAAATAAAAATGTAACAAACATGTATTATTTTACTAAAACAATTATTACATAGGGTTATAAAAGTCATATTTTTGACTATAAATATTACTTATAAAGATAAAAATATTTTCTACATCATGATATTTTTTTAATAATTTTTATACTTTAAATAAATATATTTATTTATGACACCATGATGATGCAGCGATTACCTCATTAATGAACGATTTAAATAAAATGAAAAGATAAGGTAAAATATAAGGCATAAACTTGTCAAAAACCTATTGGATGGGTGTATTTCGAACCCTTATCTCCTTATCCTCTAAATATATCTTTTTTGGACCTTTATAATCCTAAAAACCATTTTATAATAAAGTAACATTTTATAGCATTCCAAGAGTGCCCCTCCTCCCTCTTATAAAAGGCCCGCACCTCTACCCCCTTACCCACACGTCTCAAGACTTTGTCTCGACCAAAATCTGCTCATTTTATCTCTCCACATCCCTCTACTCATCCTAGAAGCCTTACCTTAGGCAGAAATATCTTCTAGAAATCCTTTTGGTTCAAACCAAATGGAGTTACCCGATTTAAAATAGATTAAAGAGCGATCGAGTCAAGTTGGACACGAGGTAAGGGACTTCGTCTCAATCTCCTTTCATTGAGGCATATTTTGTCCTAATACAAGACTTTATTTTATAAGGTGTATAATCCCCTTTTACTTTTTCTTTTATTAAAAAGTAATATTTTCTATATAAAGCGTTTTACTAAACGACAAAAAGTATGTTTCTTTTTAACGTACGCAGTGACAATGACCTTTACACCACCGCGTGTATTATTTGATATTTGGCTTACTCAAAAAGTTGTAATGTTTTTAAAAGTAAATAAATACCATATAATCTTTTATGTATATTGGTATTGAAAATGGATTTGTTATGTCAATATATTTAAGTGATATATTGTGATTGAAATGTGGAAATGTTCTCTTTCCTTTATAATTGTTTTATGTGTTTTGATTTTATAATGGTACTTGGACATTTGATGGGTGGTTATGTGATAAACCAAATGATGGGTGGTGCTGTGAATACTAGGATGGTGGTTACATTATAACCTCCCATGCATTGCTTATGGATGTCGGCCGTATGTCTATTCCATTTAGTGATATGTGTGGAAGTCGACCGTATGGTTATTCCATTTAAGTATGTTTATGTCCCAATTTACTATTATATATTATGTGTTCTTTATACGGGTTTTATGGTAATATTTTGGTTACAAAAGGGTAATTAGTGATTTTTTATTCAGTGAAGAGTATTTACTACATCATAAATGAGAAAAGTACTACTTTGTTAAATTATTCATGGTTTACTTGTTGTTTTGAAAAACAAACAGTTTTCCTTCTTTTTGTATACCTTATTGAGCTTTTTATGCTCTTCCCATGTTTTTTTGAAATGTTTTTCATAGGAAATAATGTGGAATAGGGTCAAAGATGGGATCATGGAAAATTCATGCTATCTTAAACATGGAACTAGACATGGCTCTTTTTTTCAAGAGTTCACGTTTTGTAATAAGAAAAAGAAACTATGTAGAAGTGTCTACTTTGTAATCTTTTGAGATGTGATAGTTATGTCCAAATTCTCTAAAACTCTAAACCTGAAAAGATCCTAAATGTTAATTATTCATTTAACTCAATATTTAGTAAGGTTTAAGGCCGGGTGCTTATAGTTGGTATCAGAAGTCGGTTTAGAAAAATTTAGAAGTTAGAAAAAATGTTAAATTTATGTCCATAAATTAATTTATGGTATGATTGAAATGATATTTCATTTATAGATTACCATTTTTCTTCACAAAAGATATTTCTGTGTTCATAATGGTTTTCCATAGAGGAATTAGGGAAGCTATGTTGGGACAGCATCAGGAGGAAGACAACCATCTAAACCTGCAACCTGAGATGATCGGAATCGGAACTGAACAGTTTGTTGTAGTGATGGCATAGTTGAATTAGGCGATAAACAGTGGTGGTATTCATGCACGAGATCAGCAAGATAAACCACAGAGGAACATGTCAGTGGTGGAACATTTCATGAGGCAACATCCCCCATCATTCCGAAGATCATCTGACCATGTGATAGAAGAAGGGTGGATTAAAGCACTGGAGAATATTTTTGATGTCATGGGGTGTTCAGAACATCAAAAGGTTAGTCTTTTTGTTTACCGTTTTGAAGGTGTAGTTGATCAGTGGTGGTCGATGGTGAAAAAATTCAGGGATAGTGATGAGATTGATGATCTTCATTGGGATGAATTCAAAGGTATTTTTCTTGAGAAATATTTTCCTAAGGTATTTCGTATTAGGATGGAAAACAAATCCTAGAATTGACGTAGGAGGATGACTCAGTGGCTGCTTATGAAGAAAAGTTCACTCGATTGGCAAAGCATGCTCCAATTTTCATACGAGATCTTGATAGTAAAATCAACTATTTTTACTCAGGGTTAAAGCCAAAGTATCGAATGGTGTTAGATTCTCATGAGTTAAAAAGTTATGAAAAACTTGTTCGATATACAGGGAAGGTGGAAATGGAGTTTACTGATGATCAGGTGTTCTTTGAGAGACAACATAATAAGAGGTCGAGTTTGCAGGCAAAGGGAAAGAATTCATCAAAGAAGCCAGGAGGTAAGAAAACCAAATATCCATCCAGTTAGAAGTGTGGTAAAATGAATCCTGGAGAATGTTTATCCAAGTCTGGAGAGTGATTTCGGTGTGGTCAGTCTGGTCATATTGCTCGTAACTGTAAGGAAGATGATCAAGAAGGCAATGAAAAGCTAGCAGTATGATGTTTTAACTGTAATGAAATGGGTCATTATACAAATGAGTGTCTAAATAAGAACTCAACTGAGGGAAATCAGCCATACTACAAGCATAAATGTGTGGTAAAATCCTTTACAACTACATCACCAGATGTTGGGTCATCGAATGAAGTAGTATCATGTAAACTGTTTGTTTGTTCAGATTATGACAATGTGTTTTTTATCCAGGGCCTACACATTCTTTCATTTCTGAGAATTTTTCTAGTAAATTGGGAATTCCATCTCAAGATATGAATCCTGAACCTATGTTAAAAACACCTAGAAGAAATGTTGAGAAAAAAAGAAATTATAAGAACATTCTTATCCTTGTGTGTGGAAAAAATCTACCGGCAAACATTATTGTTCTGCCTCTAGTAGAGTTTGATGTTATTGTGTGCAAGGATTGGGTATCTGTTTATCATGCTAAGATTAACTACAGAGCTAAAGTTGTTTCTTTACAGAAATATTTTCAGTTTGTGTATAATAATGAACGACTACTTTTGATAACATATCAGGAAGTTGAGAAACTATTAAAAGATGGAAATGAATGTTACCTTTCACAGATTTTTGAAAACAAAGGAACTGTTCAGATTAATGATGTGCCAGTGGTAAATGAGTATCTTGATGTTTTTCATGATGAGTTGCAAGGTATTATACATGACCAGGAAGTTGAATTTACTATTGACTTAGTTCCTGATTCTAAGACAATTTCAAAACCCCCTTATAGAATGGCTCATGTTGAACTTTTAGAGTTAAAGAAGCAATTGCATGAGTTATTAGATAAAGGTTTCATTCGACCTAGCACATCTCCATGGGGTGCTCCTATCTTTTTTGTTAAAAAGAAAGATGGTTCAATGAGACTTCTCATTGATTATAGGTCATTGAATAACATCACTGATAAGAAAAAATATCCTTTTCCTCGTATCGATGATTTTTTGATCAGCTCCATGGAGCTTAGTATTTTTCGAAGATTGACATGAGGTCGGGGTATCATCAGTTGAAAGTAAAATATGCAGACATTCCAAAGACTCTGTTTCATACTAGATATGGCCATTATGAATTTGTAGTTATGCCTTTTGGGTTAACCAATGCACCAGATGTATTCATAGATCTTATGAATTGAATTTTCCATGAGTTCTTGGATAATTTTGTGGTTGTTTTCATTGATGATATTTTTGTGTTATTTAAAAGTAAAGAGGATCATGAAAGTCATTTAAGGGTTATCTTGCATATCTTAAAAGAAAAGAATTTGTATGGAAAATTCAGCAAGTGTGAGTTTTGGATACAACAAATTTCTTTCCTTGGAAACATTGTTTCAAAAAATGGCATAACTGTTGATCCTGCTAAAACAAAAGTTGTTGAAGAATGTCCAAGACATACAAATATATCCGAGATCCATAGTTTTCTTGGTTTGTTAAGATATTACTGGAGTTTTGTTGAATATTTTTCACGGTTATCTAGTCTAATCACAAAGTTAACTCGAAATGATGTTAAGTTCATCTAGACAAAAGAATGTGGTTATTTTTTTTTCAGGAATTGAAAAGAAGATTGGTGAATGCCCCGGTTTTGGCACTTCCTTCCAGAAATGGTGAGTTTGTTTTCTACAGTGATACTTCATTGAAGGGACTTGGTTGTTTCCTTATGCAGAATGACCAGGTAATTTCTTATGCTTCACGTCAATTGAAAAATCATGAGTTAAATTACCCTACACATGATTTGGACTTAGCTACTATTGTTATTGCTCTAAAAATTTGGAGGCATCATTTGTATGGAGTAAAGTGTGAAATATATACCGATCAAAAAAATTTAAAGTATATTTTCACTCAGAAATAATTGAACATGAGACAGAAGAGATGGCTGGAATTAATCAAGGATTACAATTTTACAATTCATTACCATCCGGGAAAAGCAAATAAAGTGGATGATGCTTTGAGTCTAAAAAGTAATGCTTCATTAACCATGTTACATTTGGAACGAGATACTTTGGTTTTTGATTTGATAAACTTTGGAATAGAAGTTGTTGGTGCAGGAATTTATTCAATTTTGTTTCAGGTGTCAGTGAGATCATCTCTATCAGACAGAATTAAGCAGGCGCAGAAGAAAGACAGTGGGTTGCAGAAAAAGGTAGATCTGGTTCAGAATGGTAAGTTTCCTGAATTTAACATTGATAATGATTGTGTTTTGAGGTTTTGGAAGAGATTATGTGTGCCATGTGATTCACAGTTGAAGAATCAGTTGTTATGTGAGGCTCATAGTTCCTCATTTTAAGTTTATCCTGGAAGTACTAAGATGTACATAGATCTACGGGAGTATTACAGGTGTGATGGAATGAAAAGAGATATTGCTTATTTTACTATGAAGTGTTTGACTTGTTAGCAGGTTAAAGCAGAGAGGCAGTTACCGAAAGGGATGCTTCACTCCTTACCGGTGTCGTAGTGGAAATGAGAAAATATATCCATGGACTTCATTGTGGGATTACCGAAGACATCTTGAGGTAATAATGCAATCTTGGTTATAGTTGATCGATTGACTAAATCTGCTCATTTCCTTCCTATTCGAGATACATTTTCTCTAGAACAACTTTCTCAGTTGTATGTTAAAGAGATAGTCAGGTTACATGGACTTCCCCTCTCCATTGTATCTGATCGTGATCTTAGGTTTACTTCTAACTTTTGGAAAGGCCTTCAAAACTCAATGGGTACTGAATTAAATTTTAGTACAACTTTTCATCCACAATCAGATGGCCAATCAGAACGAACAATTCAGACCAGGGAGGATATGTTACGTGCTTGCACAATGGATTACCAGGGATTTTGGGACCAACATCTTTCTTTGGTTGAATTTTCTTATAACTGTTTTCATTTCAGTATATAGATGGCTCCGTTTGAATCATTATATGGTAAACGGTGTTGAACTCCAAATTTTTGGGATGAAGTAGGGGAATGGAAGCTGATGGGACCAGAATTAGTAGAAGAGATGAAAGAAAAAGTTCAGTTGATTCAGAAGCACATGAGAATAGCTCGGAATCGGTAGAAAAGTTATGCTGATAATCGGAGGAAGGATCTATCTTTCGAGGTAGGTGATCATGTTTTTCTCAACGTTTCTCTATGGAAAAGTGTGATCCATTTTGGAAAGAAGGGAAAATTGAGTCTGAGGTTCATTGGACCTTATGAAATCCTATAGAAACATGGATCAGTTTCGTAGAGACTGGCATTACCTCCAAGTTTGACCTAGGTACACAAAGGTTTTCATGTTTCGATGTTGAGAAAGTATATGCAAGATCCATCTCATGTTTTGAGCCCAGAGGTAGTTCAGTCAGAAGAGAATCTCTCTTATGAAGAACAACTAGTCCAGATTTCTAACCGAAGAGAGAAAGTGTTGTGAAATAACATAATTTATCAGGTGAAGGGTTTAGGGAAAAACCATATGGTTGAAGGGGCAACATGGGAATCTAAAAATGCTATGATGGATAAATACCCCCACATATTTTGATAAGTGAATAAAATTACGAGGATACAATTCCCAAAAGGGGGGAGGATGTAACATATCAATAAAATAAAGAATAAGGCATTTTCATATTTATTAATATTTGTGAATTAAATATTAATTTAACTTTTAAAGGGGTTGCTATGTTCAATAGCATACCCGATACGCAACAACGAGTTTCTTTGAAATCTGACGTTGCACATTAATAATATAATAAAATTATTTTAAATGGTAGTTAACACATAGCCATTGTATTAGTGGGAATGAATAGAAATAACTAAAATATTATTATATATGTTTGTTAAATGTTTTTACATTTATCCCATAAAAGATAAAGGCTTAAAATATTAAAAGAATTAAATTTTAAGTATAAATACTCTAATATTCACTAAAAGGACGATTTATCATCTTTTGATGGAGAACCCTATTTAAAAATAGTTTTGGTCACTCTTATACATTCTATTGGACCAAATGAAATCCTTATTTAGAATCTGGACATCAAAATTTACTTTGTGTATTGTTTTGTTATTTTTCCGATAATGTTCATTTTTAATAAATAATTGAAAAATGTTGTATTGTAATTCAAAACCTCTTTTTAATCTAATTTATTTATATGATTAGATTATCTTTTGAATTGGTTTTAATGTTCAATTAGAATATATTTTTACCATTTAATCCAATGGTGGTCATTGGAATTAATTCACTATGAAATTGGACTTAAACTAGTGTCAATCATTTGATATATATTGTTTCTTAAAAACATGCTGTTTGTTTTGACAATGGGAATTAATTATTGAATTAATTAATGAAACATATATGTTATGAATTTTATAAAATATACATCATTTTTTAATTCTAAAGATCAAATATATCTTAGGGTGAATTTATGGTATTTTTCTGAAAAACTTCAATTTTTGATGAATAGTGAAACCACTAAGTAGTAGTTAAAAAAACTGATTATTTGTTTAAATGAAACTTTAACACTTCTATGAATTGAAATTCAAAAATTCAACATACATGGTTGTCATTATTATGTTAAATATGATTCAATGGGATAAAAATAAATTTTGGTGAATAGTATCTTTTAAGTGTTATTAATCGTGATTAAATGTAATTAGTGTAATTTAAGGTAAAAATAATGTTATAATAATATGATATCACCTTGACACTTGTCCTAAACATATTTGATGAGTCAGGGCCGACCAAGAAAATACATGGGTCATCTTGGAGACCCCATGGAGCCACTTGGGTAAGAAAATGACATTAATAACTTTTTATTTAAAGATAAAAAATGTCACAAACAGTATTGTTTTACCAAAACAATTTTTACATGTAATTATACAAGTAATATTTTTTACTATAAATATTCATTAGAAAGATAAAAATATTTCCTACATCATGATATTTTTTTATAATTTTTAGACATTAAATAATTAAAGTTGTTTATGACACCATGATGATGCAGCGATTACCTCATTAATGAATGATTTAAATAAAATGAAAAGATAAGGTAAAATATAAGACTTAATCATGTCAAAAACCTATTGTATTGGTGTAATTCGAACCCTTATCACCTTATACTCGAAAAATATCTTTTTGGGTCCTTTAAAATCCGAAAAAGCATTTAATAATAAAGTAACATTTTATAACATTCCAAGAGTGCCCCTCCTCCCTCTTATAAAAGGCCCCCACCTCTACCCCATTACCCACACCTATCAAGCCTTTGGCTTGACCGAACTCTACTCATTTTATCTTTCCACATCCCTCTCCTCATCCAAGAAGGCTTACCTTATAAATAAATCACTTCAAGAAAACCTTTTGGTTCAAACCAAAGGGAGTTACCTGATTCAAAGGAGATTAAAGAGCGATCGAGTCAAGTCAGACACGAGGTAAGGGACTTCACCTCAATCTACTTTCATTGAGTAATATTTTGTTCTAATACAAGACATTTTTTTATATGGTGTATAAACCCCTTTTACTTTTACTTTTATTCAAAAGGAATCATTTCTATTCGAAGCGTTTTACTAAACGACAAAAAGTATGTTTATTTTTAACGTACGCGGTGACAATGACCTTTCCGCCACCGCGAGTGTTATTTAATATTTAGCATCGTCAACAAGCCGTAATGTTTTTAAAATTAACTAAATACCATATACAATTTTATGTATTTTGGTATTGAAAATGGATTTTTTTTGTCAATATATTTAAGTGATATATTTTGATTGAAATGTGGAAATGTTCTCTTTCCATTATAATTGTTTTATGTGTTATGATTTTATAATGGTACATAGACATTTTATGGGTGGTTATATGATAAACCAAATGATGGGTGGTGCCACGAATACCAGGATGGGTGGTTATGTTATAACCTCCAATGCATTGGGTATGGAAGTCGGTTGTATGGCCATTCCATTTAGTGATATGTTTGGAATCCGACCGTATAGTTATTCCATTTAAGTATGTTTATGTCCCATGTTACCTTTATATGTTATGTGTTCTTTATATGGGTTTTATGGTAATATTTTGGTTAAAAATGGATAAGTAATGATCTTTCATTCAGTGAAGAGTATTTACGACTTCATAATGCTGAAAAGTATTACTTGGATAAAGTATTCATGGATTACTTGTTGTTTTGAAAAACTAACAGTTTTCCTTCTTTGTGTATCCCTTACTGAGCTTTTTATGCTCATCCCAAGTTTTCTTGAAATGTTTTTGATAGGACATAATTTGGAATAGTGTCAAGGAAGGGATCAAGGAAATGTAATTTTTTCTTAAACATGGAACTAGACATGACTCATTTTTTTCAAGAGTTCATGTTTTGTAATAAAAAAAGGAAACTATGTAAAAGTTTCTACTTTGTAATCTTTTGATATGTGATAGTTATGTCCTAATTCTCTAAAACTCTAAACCTAAAAAGATCCTTAATGTAAATTATTCATTTAATTCAATATTAATAATGGTTTAAGATCGGGTGCTTATAATGAAGGCCACTTTGAGTATACCCTACTAGAGTTTGGGCTATAGTTGAGATACAGTCAGGTTGGATCATGCATGAATCCAACCGGCCCCCAAGACTAAAAGTCTAATAACTCACAGAATGGGCGTTCGATTGACGCTCCGTCTATTGCGTTGAGACCCTTATAACATGGCGGACCATTAGGATACTTCATTGTGGGAATTCGAGATAGTGGAGTATCGTCCAGTGTCTTGTGGAGCAGATATTCCGGAGACGAGTGAGCTTTTGTGAGGGAACCTAGTAGCTGGATGAGACTTGACGACTGTGGACCGTTTGACTTGGAGTGACTCGACTGGCCTAGTAGGGAGTGCCTGGTTTTGGGGTCAGACCCACGGTGGAGGAGCACGCTTGGTGATGTGGCAGAGCCATGGTACTCGACAAGATGAGTACCTCTACAAGCTTTGAGGGGGAGCGCCTGGGTTTGGTGGTAGAGCCATGGTGGGGAGCACCTCTGTGTGACGTAGTAGTCCCATGGTACTGAATATGAGGAGTACCTCAGCATTCCAAGGTTAGTGGGAAGCTACTCTGTGTGACACGGCAGGCCCACTGTACTCGATTGAGCAGGAGTTCTCCAGCAGTCATGGTTTTGATATTGTGAATAAAATCCTGGTTGAGTTGAGTCAGGTTTTCCATGTTTTCCTCATGATTGAGATAGATCACATGATAACTTAGGTATGCATATGGGCAGATACCTAAGTATGGTTATATGTTAATTTCTTTCCTGTGGTTTATCCTTGTTTTATTCTGTGAGACCTTGAGGGTCTCGGGGTCCCTAATGAGTATTGTTATACTCACACCTGCACGAGCTATGCCCGCACCTTGTTGTGCTAGATGAAGACAAAGGATAGCGCTGGCTAAAGTTGAGAGTACCAAGAATGGTGGGTACTTGGAGGTGGATCTTATGACGAGCCGGTACACGGAGGAGAGTGAAAGACGTGGAGTGATGAGGAGGTAATCTATACCTAACCTTCAGGTAGGAATCCCAGAGGATGACCCAGCAGCTATTTTTCCTTTCTCAAGTTCTACTTGTACTTCCAATTCCTTGTACTTTATAGTTGTGCTTGTATTTCCTTCCCCTTTTACTTTTCATCACTCTTTTGGTATACAGTTTACAAAGTTTTTTATATCTAGATGTGTGCTTTGTTGTGTGCTTTTACTTGTTATAAAGTCAATGACTTCTCATTTTAGGAAATTACACATTTGGTGCTTGTTGCCAGCCCTTGGCCTATGGAAGGCGGGCTTGGGGTAGTCACGACACGAGCCCCGGGGGACGGTTCGTGACAAATTGGTATCATAGGAGTTAGTTCTAAGGCAAAACATAGGACTTTGATCTTTCTTTTCTATGATGGAATATTTTTATGTGTAGTGAGGGTGGTTTTCAGTTCAGGGAGTCCAGTGTTGGTGCGGCGGCCAATGTATCCATACACCAGGACCCTGACTTCTGATATCCAACTAAGTGCTTGAAAACATTGACTGTGTGTGTGTTTTCAAAGATTTCTTTAGGTCAGCTCAACCAGGTCAGCTCACCAGGTAAAAATTTTTAACCATAGTGCACCTGTTTCTTTTCAGGATGCCTCCACATAGATATCCGGCTATATTTCAGAGATTCTTATATACTGATAACCCCCCGAGCTACGAGGCTTCGGTGCAGGGCCCTTTTCTAGTGGAGGCACTAGCGGTACCAATCCTCATTGGGAAAATGATGCCACTAGCCCTAGTATCAGACGATGGACGCCACTTGAGTGCATTGCATGGTTCCAGCACCGGAGGACACCTAGTTTCGGGGAGAGATAGACCCACAGACAACTAAGGATTGGCTGGAGGTTGTGGCGAGAGTTTTCTGACTGGTAGGGACACTAGCCGATTTCATGGTGATACTTTCTGCTACCCTTCTATAAAAACAATCAGGTAGATTGTGTAGCTTGATTCTCCTAGTTCATGACGAGATGACGCTTCACTGGGCACACTTCGAGAGCCTGTTTCAGGAAGATTTTGTTCCAGCGACTCTCTGCGCAGTTCGCATACATGAGGTACTTCATCTGCAGCAGGGAAGCATGACTGTAGGTCAATACTCAGTGAGGTTCATAGACCTCTCATGCTACTCCACTAATATGGTGCGAGACCCATTCTAGAAAGACCAGACCTTAGAGAAGGGGCTCAGATGGGAGATCAAAGCTTCAGTGATCTCACTCACCATCCCAACGTTGGCGGGGTGTTAGAGAGAGCCCACCTAGTGGAGAGTTTCCTTGCTGCGAAGTCTCTAGCAGCGAGATCCACCACCAGTTGACATATAGCAGAGTCTTCTACAGTATTAAGCAGATAGATGTCATAGAGGTCTAAGAGGACTAGACCAACAGGTGGACGACTTCATGACTTAGGATCGGTTGTGAGGGGCACTTGAAGCGAAGACAGACATGCCAGTAGAGGGTAGTGTTACACATGCAGTGGGGAGAGTCACATGGATCGTGACTATCTGACATGTCGTATGGATGATCAGTAGATGGTCAAAGGGCTGTATAGATAGAGATATAGATTCGGTCATGGCGGTCCGCTGGGAGAAGGCGGACATGGTAGAGGAGCTGGTGGTGCAGCTGGTAGTGGGAGATGTTTCGAGGTGTTACTGCCACCACCACTAGGAGGTCCACCCTTACCGTAGGGAGAAGGTGGAGAGGGGAGAGCTCATCTCCAGTCAGTTTAGGCTTACAATCACGGTGCTCCAGAGATTATATGAGGTATGATATGTGTCTACTCCACCAAAGCTGCAGTACTTATAGACACAAGTTCTAGTCACTCTTTCATTGCCACTGCCCTTGTTTGGAGCTCAGAGATTCTGACCGAGCCGTTGGCTCGATCCTTATGGCTATAGGCCCCTACCGCAGCAGATTCGATGATTACACACTTGTGCTAGCAGTGTGATCTTACTCTAGGAGGTGTGATATTTGGATGGGATCTCCTAGTAGCGGCGTCGAGGCCTTACGACGTCATCTTGGGTATGGAATACTTATCTATAGTCCATGCTCAGATTGATTGTATTAGGCACAATGTGCGGTGTGTTCACACGAATGGGACCAGGTTTACCTTCACTGGCGAGAAGGTATACTTTGTAGTATATTATGGTCTTTCTCAGAGTAGAGTGAAGCCGACCACTCATCAGTTGGCTAGCCATACTCTCGGATCTATTGATGTGGGGAGTCCAAGCTATCCTGTAGTGGTGGACCAGTATGTGGATGTTTTCCCTGATGATGTCCCAGGTCTACCCCCTCACCGAGAGGTTGAATTTTACATTGACTTGTACCCCGAGATGGCACTGATATCTACACAAGAATATCATATGGCTCCTGGGGAGCTTCGAGAGATGTTGGTATAGCTAGAGGACTTGCAGGGGAAGGGATTCATCCAGCCCAGTGTTTCTCCTTGGGCAGCTCTGATTCTATTCACCGTGAATGATGATGGGAGCTTGAGGAATTGTTTTGACTATCGGAACCTGAACCAGGTGACCATGAAGAACAAGTACCCACTCTCGAGGATTGACGAACTCTTTCATCAGCTGAAGGGAGAATGTTGGTTCTTGAAGATAGACATCAGATCATGTTATCACCAGCTCAGAGTTCGAGATGAGGGTGTATAGAAGATGACCTTGAGATGTCGTTACAACCACTATGACTTATTGGTTATGCCATTCGGCATAACCAATTCTCCAGTAGTGTTCCTGGGACTCATGACCAGGATCTTTCAGCCATACCTCGATCACTTTGTCGTAGTCTACATCGATGACATTCTGATCTACTTGACTACTAAGGAAGAGAATTCCTATGAGTTGCAGGTAGTACTAGACACACTCCGAGAGCACCAAATTTATTGTAAGCTCTCGAAGTTCCTGTTTTGGATCTGAGAGGTTCACTTTCTGGGACATGTCATCTCAGGGGCTGGAGTTGTAGTAGATCCAGTGAAGATTGAGGTGGTACTTGGTTGGGAGCCTCCCAAGAGTGTGACATAGGTGAAAAGTTTCCAGGGTTTGGATGAATACTACCAGAGATTCATTACAGATTTCTCCAGATTTGGAGCACCACTATCATCCTTGACGAAGAAGGGACAGCCCTTAATGTGGTCGGAGTGATTCCAACAAAAATTTCAGGAGCTAAGGCAGAGGCTAACTAGTGCCCCCATCTTGCAGCTTCCAGAGGAAGGTGTAGGGTACGTAGTCTAATATGACGCATCAGGGACCGGACTCGGATGTGTCCTAATGTAATAGAGAGTAGTGATCGATTATGGTTCTTGGTATCAGAGACAACATGAGTAGAACTACGCTACCCATGATCTGGAGTTAGCAGTAGTGGTCTTCGCCTTGAAGATATGGCGACACTATCTGATGGGTGAGTGTTTTACCATGTACTCTGATCACAAGAGTCTCAGGTATATCTTCTCTCAGAAGACCTGAACCTGAGATATAGATGTTGGCTTGAGTTCCTCCAGGACTATGACTTCGAGATAGTCTGTACTCCTGGGAAGGGGAAAATTTTTGTAGATGCACTCAGCAGGAGATCTAGTTTACATCTACTAGGAGAGGTGACATAGCAACTGGCTGCTTTATAGATATCCTCTATTGATAGAGATGGAACAACCTTCCTGCAGTCTCTTCCAGTCACTCCCCCACTTCTTCAGTGAGTCAGGGAGGCACAGTGTGGGGACATTGACTGCGAGACACGACATGCTCATATATACACAAGGCAGGCACTTGATGGATTTTCTAAATGTGGGGAGCACGTCATCCTCTTCAGAGGATGTACCATGGTTCTAGTGACACTTTAAGAGGAATTTTTGAGGGATTTCCACACATCCCCTCTAGCAGTACATCCAGGAGTGGTGATGATGTTCCGGGATCTCTGACGACAGCACTGGTGGTCGTGAATGAAAAACACAGTTGTGGATTTTTTCTCTCGATGCCTCACTTGTCAGCAAGTGAAGGCAGAGCATCAGGTACTAGAATTCTTGGTTCAGCCTTTAAAGATCCCAGAGTGGAATTGGGATGGGATATCCCTGGATTTCGTGATAGGACTTCCACGTACATCCAGGGGTCATGACTCTATCTGGGTGATCATCGACCGACTCACCAAGTCAGCCCACTTCCTACTGATCAGAGAGCAGGGTTTAGTAGAGATCATGGGATGCCTCTACGTGTAGGAGATTGTTCGGCTACATAGAGTACCTTAGACGATTGTCTCTGATCGTGACACACATTTTACTTCTCGGCTATAGAAGGGGTTGCAGGAGTATTTCGGGACACACCTTTGTTTGACCACTGCCTTCCATCCTCAGATGGATGGTCTGAATGAGAGGATCATTCAGACCCTTGAAGACATGCTCCATGCTCGTGTCATTGACTTCAGTCGCAGCTGGGAGGATCACTTTCCTTTGGTGGAGTTTTCATGCAAAAACAGTTATCACTCCACCATAGGAATTACACCTTTTGAGGATTTATACAGGCGACCACGTAGATCACCCTTGTGTTGGACTGACCCCGGGGAGTCAGCACTAGTGGGACCAGAGTTGGTACGGGTTACCACAGAGAAGGTGCAGATCATCCATGAGCGGATGAAGACTACACAGAGCAGAAATAAGTCGTATGCTGACAGGAGACGGAGACCTCTGGAGTTTGAGGATGGCGACCACATCTTTCTAGGGGTCTCACCTCGATGAGGTATATGGAGATTTGTCCAAGGAATCATGTTATATCTAAGATTCATTTGACAGTTTCAGGTCCTTTGTAGAGTTTTCAAGGTGGCATACCTCTTAGCTCTTCCACCTCAGTTGAACCACGTGGATGACGTCTTCCATGAATCCAAACTAAGGAGATACGTGCATAACCCTTCTCACATCATTGACCATGCTGAGGTGGACGTCGACGATGGGGAGTCTTTTACGGAGGTTCCAGTATATATTGAGGATCGAAAGGAGTTTGTCCTTCAGGGATGGTTGATACCTCTGGTGCGTGTTCGCAGGCAACACAGGAACCTCCCGGAGAGCACATGGGAGTGGGAGGCTCAGATGCAGGATCAGTACCCCAAATTTTTCCCATAGTATGAGTTGTGGATTATAGGGATGAAGATCCCTGAGGAGGGGATAATGTATAGATATGCAATTTCCATGTAATTTTTTTTAATTAAATGGAAATTTTATGAGTCGGCGAAATTTGATTGCGCGTGATTCTGAGGGCCGAAGTGCCCAGAATGAATTTCTGAACTTTTTTTGGGTACGTTCAGTGAAAGTTCAAGTTGGTTTTTATAAATTTTGAACCAGTTCTCCGAATTGAAATCTGAGGGCACTATTGAACTCACAGTGCTGGTATTCGCTTTAGAAGACTTTCACCTCGATGGCAGTTGGTCGAGGGTGAAAGTTATTTTTTGGGTTTTTTTCATTTAAATAATACAATAAAATAAACATATGTTTTATTTTATTTTATCAACTATAACCACCAATGTGGAATTTGGAGGTGGGGACCACCACACCTTAACCTCCCATGAGAGGTTGTGGTGGTGGGGCCCACACAAACCTAACCTCACATGAGAGGTTACGGTGGAGGCACCACCTGGGACTAACCCCCCTAATAATGTTGGGAGAGGAAAACCTCTCAACTCCCTCATAAATGAGTGACAGCCTCCTGACCTCCTCCACCTTTATTGTTACAACACACTTTCCAATAAATATTCCAACTCCTCTAAATTTTAATTAAGACAACTTAACCGTTTTGAAATTTGTGTCAATAATTAAATAATACATAACATAATATATTATTTTGGATAGGAATTTTCATTTTGGTGGAACTTGGGAGAGGAGAGAGATTGGGAGAAATAATGTTCTCAAACAAAGAATGCTCTCCCGAGAATGAATGCTCCACCAACGAAGAAAAACCCCAACTTTTACTTTCTTCCACGGAACCTCCTTCAACGTAGGACGTGTTCGTCTACAATGAATCGAAGTGCGCCTTCCCGCGCCAACATCGATGAACACCGAACTGGGTAGGGGGTTAATATCGAATTCTTGATTCTTTTTTATTATTATCCTCATTCTTGGTTCATGATTAAAGTAGAACTGCTTTCTACCACTCTAAACATGGAGGGTGTGGGCCAAACTAACATGGTACGACCCCTCTGCCGATCTCCTTTGGTGTTCTTCAAGATGGAGAAGGACGACAACCTAGGTGGAGGTGCACAAGAATGGCGATTGGCACCACCGCCGACTGCGACAATGGCAACGGCGTACGACACTGCTCAGCGACACTACAACCCCACCGCGCCCTAACGGTAGCCCCGACCAAGCCACCTGCACCCTTGTAGAAGCCCACGACCAAGCCACCTGTGGACTCTATGTGCGCCGCACGCCCCGTGCACCCCACACACCCAACGCGCCTAGGGCCCCTCATGGATCTGTCTTCAATGTGCCCCACCCCACTACTAGTCGAACCGGTTCGCCGGCCTCCCGAACCATCCCGGTCGCGCCGGCCCGCCGACCCCTCGCGGCGCCCCGGCGGAACCGCCATCATGGCACCCTTCGAGATGAGCCTCCCCCTCTAGCTACCCTCCAGGCCGAACATTCTTTGTGTCGACCCTCATCCGGTCCGTGCCCTCGTGACTGGTATGTGCCCTTGCGGCCCTTCCCGACCCCTCGTCGCCCGCTGGGCTGGGCCGAGCAGGGTCGGGCTGATCCTAACGGGATGGCCTGCCCAAGAGTCTAGGCCTGACCCAACTGGTAGGTGTAGGTCGACCTGCACTAGGTTGGCCCAGACTGGGTAGGTTTGGGTCGGTCCGACCGAGTCGGACCGGACCCGGGCCCACTATAACCCTTTACCTTCTTTTGGCCATATCTTTGGCACCAGACATCCATTTGATGAACCGTCTATAGCGCTGGTTATCTAGGAGTATGACAGTCCCTTTTAGTATACTCCACTAGATATTTGGGTATAGTTGAGGTACGGTTAGGTCAGATTGTGCACGAATCCAACCGGCCCCTGGGACTAAAAGGATAATAACTCATAGACCGAGTGTCTGATTGATGTGTCACTTGTTGCGTTGAGACCCCTATGACGTGGAAGAACTTTGGGATAATTCTTTGTGGGACTTCGTGAAAGTGGATCATCAAACATTAGATTTTGGAGCAAATATTCCAGAGATGAGCGATCTTTTGTACTGGAACCTAGTAGTTGGCTGAGACTTGACGACTGCTGACTGTTTGACTCGGAGAGACTTGACTGGCCCAGTGGAGAGAGTCTGGTTGTGGTGACAGACCCATGGTGGAGGAGCGCTCTTGGTGACACGGCAGACCCACGATACTCGACATGAGGAGTACCTCTGCAGGCTATGAGGGGCAACGCCTGGGTGTGGTGGCAGAACCATGGTGGGGAGCACCTCTATGTGATGCAGCAGACCCACGGTACTCAACATGAGTACCTCAGAAGTCCATGGTTAGTGGGAAGTTCCTCTGTGTGATTTGGAAGGCCCACTGTACTCGATTGAGCAGGAGTTCTCCAGTAGCTGAGGTTTCGATAATGTAAATAAAATCACGGTTGAGTTGAGTCAGTTTTTTCATGTCTTCTTCATGATTGATATGGATAACTTGATAACTTATATATATGTATGGGCATATACCTAATTATGGTTATTTGTTAATTTCTTCCTTGTGGATTATTCTTGTTGGATTTTGTGAGACCTTGAGGTTATCGGGGACCCTACTAGGTATCTTTCTACTCACCACTGCATGGGCTATGCCCGCACCTTGTTGTGCTGGATGCAGAAGATGCACAATGCTGACTGAGGCTAAGAGTACCTGGACTAGACGGTACCCGGAGGCAGACCTTATGATGAGTTGGTATATGGAGGAGACTGAAATATGTAGAGTGCTGAGGAGGCTATCCGTACCTATCCCTTAGGTAGGAATCTCGGAGGATAACCCATCAACTATTTTTCCTTTATTCAGTTGTACCTGTACTTCCAGTTCCTTGTACTTTACATCTGGGCTTGTATTTCCAGCCCCTTTTACTTTTCTTCACACTTTTGTTATACAGTTTACTTAGTGTTTTGTATCTAGCTCTGTCCTCTGTTATATGTGTTTAAATGTTATAAAGGCTATGCCTTCCCATTTTTAGGAGATTACACATTTGGTGCTAGTAGGTAGTCCCTAGCCTATGGAAGGGGGGCTTTGGGTAGTCACCGCACGAGCCCTAGGGGATGGGCTGTGACATTATAGTTCATGAGTGAGCCCGAGATAGCATATATGAATGGTTGATCCCCCATTATTGCTCATGGGTGAGCCCTATATACCTTATACGAAGGGTGATACCCTCTACGGATCTCTAATTTGGACGTCCACCATATGGTTATTCCAATTAGAAGATGTTTGAAATGGTTTTATGTATATAATGTTTTGATTAAACTAAAGGAGTTTGTATTGATTTTTATTGGTTTTAGTGACTTTCATTGAGAAACAAAACTATTATAATTATTAATGGGAAAATGTTTGTTTCATCTACTCAAAGAATATTTAATTTGCTATCAGGTTTTAACCAAACTAATGTTTTTTCTTTCTTTTTATGGACATTACTAAGATTTTTTTTCTTATCCCAAGTTTTTAAATGTTTTCACAGGATTTAAGGGATAATATAGTCGAGGATGGAATCAAGGAAATGTTATGATGATTAAACATGAAAGGAATCTATTTTTATTTTTAGAAGATATTATGTTATGGAAGAAAACGATTCTATTAGAAGTGTCCACTTTGTATTTCTATGTTTTTGTTATGTAATACTTATGGCCTAATTATCTAAATATCTAAACATAAAATGTTCCTAAATGTGAATTCATGACATAATTCAAGATTATGTAACCTTTAAGGCTGGGGCCTTATAACGGGTTTCACTTTTGTAGGAATTTTTGTTGTATGTTTTCTTTACATCACATGATTTTAAATGAAAATTTGTTTTACAAATATTCTATTCTAGTGCATTTACTATTATCCATTTTCTATTTTTGTTATTCCCAAATGGGGGAGAATAATTCTATGGAATTTATTTTAATTCATTTTATTGAAATGTTCCTATGATTCAATTCATTTTCACTGTCTTTGGTACTACATGCCCTTATTTTAATTATATCTAAAAAATTAACCTACTTATTATCTTTGATACCATTTATCATTTGAAGATGGACCTTTTTTCACCATAGTCTGTTTTATTTATGTATTATATAATGCAATGAATTATGATCCTAAAAAATGGGGAGATTATTGGATCCCATATTTTAATGATCACAAAATTATGGTTCTTATACTATTAATGAGTTTTATGAGTTATGAAAAAAATTATAATATAAGGTAAATTAGAGAGAAATTTAGATAAGTGTTTAAAATAGACACCACTAAAAATTACTCACCATTGAAGTTGTATCACCACTAGGGATGGATCACCATTTATAAGAATGTCTAGATATGTAAAGGAACCACATTTAGCAATAATTCACCTCCAAGATGAAATTTTTCCTATGTGTGGGAAATGCCTAACATCTGAGAACGACTCACCATTAAAACATGAAATTTAGTTATGTTTTGAAACCCCTACCAGCAAAGAGGAGTCACCACCATGATGAAAATTGGGATAAGTGTAAAAAATACCTACTGTTAGACCTATGTCCCCAATGATGGCTGATTTTTGTTAAAATAAAATTTTGGAAAAAGGCTGAGGTGACATATCACTCAGAAGACTCACCACTCATACGTGTCACCAACAGCTGACTCACGAACCCCCTAATTAACCACCAACCTATGTCACCACTAAATTTTTCTCACCATTACATGAGTCACCATCACTATTTTTTATTTTCAAATAAATATTTATAAAGATTATATTTTATAATTTAATATCAAGAGTTATTTTAAATATTATTATTAACTAATTTAGATATTGATTATTGTCTGTGTTGGTCATCGAGTATGAGTAGAAGATCAAAATGATTTTTCATTAAATATGAATTTAAAATAATTGGTGCAGTCCACCATGTTAATGTACATAGATAATACGCATAAGGATAGATACACATAAACATGAAGTGAACTAAAACTATAGTAAAATATAGAGAAGATACCCTTTTGTTGAGAGATTACATGATGAATTATTACCTATAACCAACTGTGGAAGATTCAATATCATCTAACATCTTGTTTCATTCAACAATCAGAACAAAAGAGCTCACCACAATCTATTCTATAGTACATTTAATAAAAATTACTTTTGTTTCAAATAAAGATACATAGAAGGAGTCGTGATCTTTAGAGAACATCATACCAAGCAACAATATCATCATTACATATCTTATTTGAAATTTTTTGTTTATAATGTTTACATTATGAGCAGTGTGTTATTAATATATATTTTAAAAACACAAAATATCTGAAAGAATTTAACTAGAAGATAATAGATATAAAATTTAATCCATTTTTCACATTTTTTCCTATGTGATGTGGAAGAGGTATAGGACTGGAATATGTTTGTCTCATTCCTACGATTGTTGTGGAAGAGGCCACGTGTAGTCTGGAATACTAGATTGTTTTTTCCTCGATCAATGTTTTGGATCAAATATTATTTTCTTTTACAATCTTGTTAGAAGTTATTGATTTCCAAGTGTAGATGATTAGGAATTGTCTTGAGACTAATCCTCTTGTATTTATTATTTTATGTGTTTTGTTTTTTATTGTTCTGTTTTGTTTCCATGTTTTAAATTGAATCGATTTTACCATCTAAACAAAACTAATGCTTTGATAGTTAATCTTAATTATTTTTTATATATGTTTTTGATAAAGTATATTTATTTAAAATATTAAAGTAGTATTTTATAATTGTTTTAACTGAGACATAATCAATTTATTAGAAATATTTTAAAAGATAAAAACTTTTATTGACATGGTAGTTTGATTAACTATGCTATTTTAACTATTTGGGGAGTTTTACAAAAAACCTATTTTGGATAAAAAAAATTATTGGGTAAAAAATTAACCCCCTCCTGATATAATGGCTCCAAAAAACTTTTTTTTCTTCATGTATCACATTCAAATCTGAATATGACATTAAGAAAAGGGTAACTACCCATATAACAATAAAACAACTATCTTTGCTGCATCAAATTCTTTCACTTATGTTAATCTATTTTTCATACTTTTTTATTTTTGTATGCAATAATATACATATATTTTAAATATAATACCATAAAAATTTATAATATATTTCTTTTTAAATAAATTTAGTTTCTTATATAGCTTTCATTACAACCAATACTGATTTTAAATGACAATTGGTCTACTATTAAAATATTATATAATCATTTCAAGCTATCCATTAATATTGGAAGGTATATATAAGACTGAATAAATTATTGAAAATGTGATGTTTACACATATAATATGAATTCATTCATTACCAGTATATTATAAATGAAAATAAAATTCATTTCAAATTAAAAGAAGTGTTTTTTCTGGAAAACTGTTTTTAAACACGAAATGAGTATTTTACTTAATAAATTAAATTATTCATTATTGGTGAATTAGTTTGATGAAATTTATATATTACAAATGAAATAAAATTTTTTATCAATCATTATATATTTTTTATTGGAACATTAAAATAATTAATACAATATTATTTTTAAAAACTATATTTTTTAAAAAATATGTTTCACCATGTTTTTTGCAAATTTTTAAAAATTAATTTATTCCACAAAAAAAATTGAATCTTGAAAAAATTAATCCCCTATTTAAAATAAGGTGGATAATTGTTTTAAATAGAAACCTTTTTTATGAATTATGACTAGCAACCTTGGTGAAATTAATCCCCTAGGAAAAGGATAAATCGGGTGAACCTAGGTTAAAACCAAGTGTTAAGGCCAAATATTGTTCATCCAAATTCTAATTTGATGAAATAAATTTTACCCTTATCACCATAGGCTCAAAATTTTATTTTTAAGGGATATTTTTCTATGAAAACGACCTATATAATATCTAAAGTAATTAAAAATACAAAATTTTTCTCTCTAACTTTTATTTATCTCTTACATGCTCACAATGGGAAAAAATAGGTTTTAATAAATAAAAATTGATATTTTGAGAGTAATGAAACTATTTTATTGATGTTAGTTTTTAAAATTTTTATTGATTATGTAATTATCATATATTCTTACACAATACCAACATTTTATTTCGTCAATTAATATAAAAAACAAATGATTTAAAACAAATAAAAGTAATATAATTTCAGGGATTTAATTTTATACATGGATTTTATAGTTTAATAAAAACATATTAGTGATGTGATAAATCATTAAATTCAAATTACATATTTTATTGATGTTTTCAAAGTCATATTAAATGAATACTGTCACAAATTACATAAATGATATCTTATTGAAATAATATTTTATTAAATTATTTTAAAATCCTAAAAATATTTACATGGAACTAGGTGTAAAATATATGGGGTAAATGGTAATCTTTATTCCATTTATGGTCCAATTTTTACATTTAATGTAAAATTATATCCATTTATGATTGAAAAATTCATTATTGTAGTTAGAAGTTTAAATATGTTGACTAAGGGGTTAAACCAAAATATAAAGTTTAAAATACTAATTAAATTTATACACATTTTTTTATATTATTATGTTTCAAATATATCCTAAATTATCTATAAATATATGGAAATTTGGAGTTATTTTTCTTTATAATGACTCTGTTATATTTTTATCTTTTGGGAAATTCCAAGTGTGTCCTTTCCCTCCCTTATAAATGGATATACACTCCCTTGATTATTTAAATAACATTAAAAAATGGATCAAGAAATACCCTCCTATTTATCTTCCTAATATCCATTTTGACATTATATTTTTTCTTTATCTCAAAAATCCTACCGAGGGTCCTTAATAGAACATCTAAAAGTGTTCTTTCAAAGAATAGTTAATCACCATAACTGATCACTTCATTTTTTTACATATTCATTTACCTCATCTAAATATATGATATTAATCATAAAATAATATCTTAATTACATTAAATATAATTAAATGTTATTATAATTATTAAACCACCATTATCCACCCTCTTCTCCCCCAAATAAAAACTGATAATGTCGCTCCTTCATACGTGTAGACAACCACCTCAACGAATAAATAAGATTCCTTTATCATTTAAACTTTTAATTGATGTTAATAAGGGTATATTTAATAATTAAACTTAATATATATTATATATATGATATAATAATTATTTTATAATGTCAAATTATTATGTACATTTCCTTCATTTTATTCATCAAAATTTGAAAACAACGTTCATGCGTACGTATAGCCTACCGTCTCCATGAACAGTGTAATTCTTTTTTCTATATAAATTTTTGTGGAATACTATATATTGATATTTAATGTATATATATATATTATTTATATCATTTTTAACATTCTAGATATGATTTAACCATGATCAATATAAAATTATTGAAACTAAAAAACCAAAAAATACTTAAAAAATGAAGTAGTTATTACGCAAAAAAATGATTTTAACAAAGAATTGTTAATTAAGAAGTTATAAAATATAATAAATAAATCATATAAGGTACAATATATATGATTTTGTTTCTAAAATATATTTATAATAATTATTTTTTTACATAATCATGTTAGACACATATGATGGAAGGAAAACCCAAGGTAAGGGTTGATTTCATAATGTAATCATTATTCAAAATTTTTTAGGTTTAAGGATTATCTAGGATTATTTTTTGATATTAATATCCAATTTATTTCATTTCACATTATTTATGTATATGAATTACAATATTCAATGATTTTACTTTGTTTAAGTGCTCATGATATCAAAGTATTCTTTTTTAAGGAAAAATGGCCTTGTAGTTTTTCCTTAGCTGAGGATGTTTCTCTTCGATGACCATATTTTCCTCAAAATATCTAAAATAATGTTTTTTAAATTATAAAATGATTTATTAATGAAAATTTTACCCATGTTTTACTAGTTAATAATTGGTTTAAAAGGACGTAACCTACCATTTTCAAAATGAGATACTTTTTTAACTTTTTAAAAAATAGTGAAATGAATTTTTCTAACTTATGTGGAATTATTAAAATTTATAGCCATCAATATAGATTATTACATTGAGTATTACTTTAATATTTTTAATGTTTAATTTATATAAAAAAACTTCCATAATATTTTTTCTATTTTAATAATTTAACTATTTGATTTAAAATGAAAATTGTATTTTCCTCAAGAAATGTTCTAGTGATATTTTAAAAGTGTTTTCAACTATCTCAAGATCCATTGTGGAATATTACATATTAATAGGTTATAATCTAATGATAAAACCTATTAAATTATATGGATGAATGTGAAGTTCTTAATTGGGTAAATTATTGATATTTTGTATGTTAGTTTATCCAATGTATACAATTATTGGTTTTAAGGCATATTAATTAAGTTTTCCTATTTTTTCATATGATAAATGACTTGGAAATATTATGTGATGGATGGGGAGAATAATTATAAATCCCATTATATAATTGGTAGGTCTCAAGAGAAAAATGAGATTCAATATTTAGTTGAGGCCTTACCAATTTGTGTTGGTTATCTTGGCATGAGGTATCTATAGTATGTTTTAGATGTCCAGTATTAACAATTCAATCATAATAAAAACTTATATCGATTTCCATTAAATTATTTGATTAGTTATATTATCCATTGATATGTTTTTATCTCATGTGATTATTTATATCACATTATTTTATCATAATTTATTATTTCAATATTATTCACTTATTATTATCATCAGTTATATGCATAAACTTAATCAGAATTTGAGTTAACCCATTTATTATTTTTCCTTTCCCCACTATTCTATGAAGTTTATAATGATTCATATGAAAAGATACACTAAATGTAATATTGTTATTATTAAAGAAAATATTATATTGTATTTTAATTTTTCAATTTTATTTTGTGATTCAAGATTATGTCTAGTTTACTAATACTAATAAACGATTCAGTTCATTAGGGTGTGAAAACATGTACCAAGCACTAATTTTTTAAAGGAATCACTAACCATGGGATTCTTGGATTTGGGTCGTCATAGTTGGTATTAGTTGATGTTTATTAGAAATCATGGTAACTAGAATTATGAAAACCTAGATTTGGAAACCTAACCCTATGTCTAACTTTAAGGATAATTATACATGTCTGATGGAATCCTATGTTTTGGTAAGGTAGAGATTATATAGTTTTCCATGAAATAAATACCTATCTAGAACCTATAAGTGGGCATTGTTTTGGAAAAGATGTATCTAGGGGTAATAACCCTGAGAAGAGTTGGTTAGAGTATATATCATCCAGTATTCTTTTTCTTGTTGAGTGTGTGTAACGAACCAACATATTATTAATGGAAAGAATCTTATTATAATTATTTAATATAGTATAAATAACAAAATATCACTTATAGTACAAAATATAAACATTATAAAAGAATAATTAACGGAATAAGAAGTATTTTTAGATGTTAACAAACCTATACCAATATAATAGAAACTTGGCCATTGGAATAGTAAAGTGACCATAAAGAATTTTAATTTGGACAATATAATAGTAACCTAATATATGAATGTATAAATTATATTTAGGTATCTTATGAATGAAAAAATAATATATTTATATCAGGGTATATGTAAATAAATATTTTAAAAATGGAAAATTTACTATTGGTATTTTTCTAATTTATAAATATTTAGTTAAAATTTTATAATTTAAATTAAAATTTAAAAAATAAATATTTTTAAAAAAATTATTCAAAAATAGTTTTTTTCTTGTGATTATAAGATAATTTAATGAGACCATAGGTAATTTTTTGAAGTGTTATAAAATCAGTTACAATTTTAAAATCGGTATTTTGAAAATAAATAATGATTTCAATTAAAAATTAAATTCATCATATTTAGAATATTATTTTCATAAAATGGAGATCATTTTTTATTTTCACACTTCGTAAAATTGATAGATTTAATTTTATAGGATTTTTCTATAATAGTTGAATTTTTTGTGAATAGTAAAATACGATAATTTGCGATATATACACATTATAAGTTAAACACATTATTACTTGATTCATTTATGATGTAATGATCATAATATAAATGCATCCTTAATTATTTTAATAAATTTAGTGATAAGGTTAAATCTTTTCATATTCATGATCCAATATAATACACTATTGAATAAAATAATCCAAAAACACCCCACTCATTCACTATAAATACCATCTCACACATCATCTCCTCCTCACACTTTCAAAGCCTTAGTGCTTTTAAAATTTCTCCCCAATACTATTCCCTATATGATTTCACATGTCCATGATCCTTTGGTCTCAAAAAAATACCAATACCAATCTCACTAAGGAGGTTATCACGGAGAATAATTTAGGAGGTAAAATCCTCCTTTCCTTTAAATTTCATTGAATTTTCATTTTTTTATTTTTATATTCTCATAATCCATTATCTAGTTGGAATGAAAATTATATTATATTATCTATACGAGAATTGTTTTATGTTAATTGAATAATATTTAATCAAACATCTTCTCCTCACCCTTTAATATAAAAAATGGAAACTCCATCCTTGTGGTGTTGTTTTATCACCTTCTTGGATAACATGTTTTATTTTTCCATTACCTATTTCAAGGATAGTATTAAAACAATTATAATGGTTGAAAAAAAATTATAATTTATTTTATAACCAATTTTATTTTATATAACTAACTTATATACATAATATTTTATAAAACTAGTTTGTTGTTATCAAAAAATCACCAAATTAATCTAAATGATTATCATTAACATTTTATCTAAAGAATCATATTTATATTTGGAAAAAACAATATATAAGACCCATTAAACAAATTTATGTTCATTAATTACATATAATATCAATTACAGATTATTATCCCCATTTTATATGATTCTTCATACTTGTATACATGTGAATCGATTATGAACATGAAGAAAACGATCACACCTAAACAAAGAAATTCATCATAATAACTCACTAAAATGGAAATAAACTAACACAAAAAAGTTATAATGATAAATTTAATGTAGAAGAGGATTGTAATTTATTAATTAATTAATCTAATTTTATTATACAAGACAATGAAGTGAATAAATCATTCGAACATAAAGTAAGGAGGTTATCAAACCCAATTTCCTTTCTTTGGGTTATACAACTTTCATTCCAAATTTTTGTGTGTATGTTATTTAATATTCCTAAAATATAATATATATATTATCCACTTTTCTTTTCTTTTAGGGAGAGACGTGGTTAAAATATGATTTTATGTTAAATGACATTATTTTTCCAAAAGAACTTTTCTTTCTAAAAACACATCATTTACTTCTCTTGAGATTGTTTCTTCTTAACTAAAGAATGAATATTATTACAAAAATTATGTTATTAAATTTTTATTTGGGGAACTCTAATTTTTATTCATGAATGATTCATTTATTAAATTATAACGATACCCATTTCATTTAAATATTTTTTTGTGGAAATTATAGTTATACCTTCTATGTGGACTATATGAATATGTAAATATTATGATATTATAAGTGTGACCAAAATATATATAAATCCAATTAATTTGGTAATGTGATGTATCTCATGAGATAATTTTCAACTTATGTGTACATTATTCTATCTTTGTTCAGAACTATGCATGGTAGTTGACCACTAAGACATGATGTCCCATTTTTATACATTTCCACATTCCATGATTTTTTTCAATGCTTCCTTCCATGATTATGATGATGTCCCCATGATTATGTAATTTTGATGATGATTATTCTCACCCATGTTATATTTACTCAGCTTCTTATATATCCTCTTACTAGTAATTTTGGTCGCCCCTTTCTTTGATGTATATCGTTAGGTGATTACTCATACAATAGAGAACATACGGGCCACTAAGAATCAAGAGAAGAAGGAATTAAAAAAAATGGCTTAATTATTAAAATGTTATGTTTTTTGTTATTTTTCTCAAGAAACAATACATTTGGATCTGGGTTTTGTAACACTATTATATTTTTTATGTATATAATAATATAATTTCAATGTAAGAAAATAGGGTCACTATAGATGGTGTCAAATCACGATTTAGTTAAATTGGGAATTAGGATTAGAGAAAATTAGTGAAAAAACATAGTATGAGATTATGTATATGTAACCACCCATGATTATTTGTTTTAGAAAAACAATAAACAAAGGTATCCGACAAGATATGCATTTAGAGATAATTTCAAAAAGGAATAAATTATTTATTCATTACATGTTCACTTTTGCATTGTTCAAACCTTTTTTATTTTAGAAAATAGTCAGAACAAGGAGAAATACGGACAACAACCCTTTTGAGGGATAATGTATTGAATGCCTAAAAACATCTCCAATACCCTGGGTAGTGGAGTTCAAAATTCCAGTTTAATTCTTACTCATCTGTATAAGGATATGAACAATAACTTGAATAATTGGGAACATCCACCTTCACCGAAGAGGGAGAAACTATATATCGAGTATTTTTTGTGGTAATGACTACTAAAATTAAGTGGATCTTTGGAACCACTAGTCACAGAAAAGTGGATTTACTCAATTGAGAATATCCTTTCTGTGTTTCATTATTCTAATACAGAGAAAGTGACTCTAGCTAATGATTTTTTAGATGGCAAGGCCAATCAATGGTGGGAGTAGATAAAGAACAACAAACTAAATTGTGATATTAAATAGATGGAGTGGTAAGACATTAAGAGAATATTTCATAATGAGGATTTCCCTTAAAATATTAATGTAATAATGGAGAGATAATTCATAGAGCTAAAAAAAGAAAGTGAATCTATCATGAATTACAAATCATTTTTAAAAATACTTTTAAGGTATTCCTCGTGATTTATTACAAAGAATGATAAAATAAAATAAACATATTATTTAATGTATTAAAACTACACATTCAAAAGGATCTAGAAATTTGAGACTTTTTGGAGTTATGAAGAAGTTGTTAGATGTGATCTTAAAGTAGATATTGAGTTTGAGGAATGGTCTCATAACTACAGAGATATGAAATGAAAGATTGAGTTTCAAGTTGGAGGATTAAATGAAAAATGTGGAAAGAATAATCAACCACTCACCAGTTAAAAATGTGGGAAGAAGTATCATGGGAATTGCATAAAATTTATGGGAAATTGCTTCAAGTGTGGGATAGAAGGCCATATTGCTCATTAATAATGAAGAGACATAATTAATAATGATAATGAGGCGGTGGAAAGAAGAAAACCACCCATGGTTAAATAAATAATCTATATGGAGACAGAGTACTATGGATTATAGTGAACTAAAACCCAAGTCCTTATGAATAATCAACGTCAGTACTAACTAAATAAAAATGAGAAAGGGTAATCTTATTTCATCACTGTCGCTGGTGTGGATCCCAAAAAAGATGTGGTGGAATGTATGTTGGTTATTCATTCAAGAATAGGGAAAACACTACTTTATTCAAGCAATACACATTCTTTCATATCCTGAAAGTGTAGTATATCAAATCAAACACCACCACAAAATATGAAAAATGGGTTATCTATCAGAACAAAAATGGGGAAATTATTTCATAATATGAATATAAATCCACCCAGGTTATTGTTTGTGGACTAAACCTATCAAAAAATATTTTTATTGTTACTATTATGTAGTATTATTCTATATTGGGAAGGGGATGGCTATCATTATACAGACACAACATTAAATACTGGGAAAATGATATTATTATTCACATCCCAAGGCATCCTCCAATTCTGTACAAGTATAAGGAGGAGGATGAATCTCCTTTTGAATCACTATCTCATGTGTGGATATGATTGACTTATTATCAAGCATATATAGCTCAAATTAGTGAGACATATGTGATAATCATGATATAAGGCATTCCATTTATGAGGGAATACACAGATGTATTCCTTGAAGATTTATCTGATATTCCTCGTGATTGAGCGGTTGAGTTCTCAACAGAACGTATTCCTGGATCTCTCTCTATATAATGTCACCTTATATAAAGGCCACTAATTAATTGGAAGAACTAAATAATTTGTTAAAAAAGAACCTAGAAATGGGTTTCATATGCCTTAGTGTTTAACTATTTGGGGCACCGAGTCCCCCATTTCATGAAGATGGTTGGATCAATGTGCCTCTACATTGATTATCGTGAGCTCAATAATATCATAATAAACAAATCACCCCCTTAAGAGATAGTGTGATTGTTCAATAAACTGTGTGTGGCCAATTATTTCTCAAAGGTGGAACTCAGATCGGGATATCACCAATTAAAGTTAAGGGAATAAGATATTCCTAAGACTGCCTTTCAAATGTGGAACTGACATTATGAGTTCATAGTGATGCCTTCCGGACACACTAATTCAAAAATAATATTCATTGACTTAATGACTAGTGTATTTAGATATTAACTCTAAATTTTTTTGGTAGTATTTATAGATGATATTCTGATATAATCCAAAATAAATAAGGAACATGAGGAGAATTTGAATACTATGCTAAAGGCATCATGAAGGAAGTATCTATATGAAAATTATATAAAATGTGTCTTTCATATAGAGTAAGTATCATTCTAGGGCATGTTATCACCAATAATAGAATATATGTGGACCCATACAAGAAAAGGAAATCAAAGAGTATACCATGACAACATTTATAAAAGAGATCAGTAGATTACATAGTCTAGATAACTATTTCATGTAATTTTTAAATAAATTTTCATGATTCTAAAACCCAATAACCAAGATAAGTTAGAATATAGAATATTTTTTCTAGAATAGTGACTATGAATACTTGAAAGAGTTGAAAAATATGGTTGTCACTACACCAATACTCACAATACTGATATGTGGGGAAATATTTGTGGTATAGAGTGATTCTTCAAAAAAGGATTAGGATGTATAGTGATAATAAATTATAAAGTGCAGCCTATTCCTTAAGTGAATTGAAAATATATAAGAAAAAATATCCCACAAATGATCTGGAGATGGTAGCTATGATCGGCACATTGAAAATATGGAATCATTTTCTCAATGGGGAGAAGTGTGAAATATATATTGATCTTATGAACGACAAATCTATATTCCCACAGATGGAGCTTAATATATGACAATGAATATGTTTAAATCTCATAATGTATTATAATTGATCAATCAACTACCATCTAGGAAGAGTGAATAATGTGGAGTATAATCTATATAGAAAGCACCCTGAAACATTATCTATGATGATAATTGAGAAGGATTTAATCTTAATAGATTTTAAAAGTATAAATATAGGGATAAATATGGAAGGAATATAATCAATCATTTATCAAATGATTTTACAACCATCCCATATAGAGAAAATAAAGTATGGCCAAAGGAATGACATGGGAATTCAGAAAAAGTTGGAAGCTATCCAAAATAGGAAATCCTCAAAGTTAAAAATTGATGAGGATGGATTTATAATATTTGGGTCACAAATATGTGTAACAAATAATCCAGAGACAATGAAGGATCCTCTGAATAAAAAACATTGCTCAATATTCTCTATTCAACTAGAGAGAAAAAATATGCAATGAGATCTCCAAGAGCTCTAATGGTGGGACAATTAGAAAAATGAGATCACTGAATAATCGTAAATGTTCTTATTACGTCATCAAGTAAAGGTTGAAAAAATAATAATTAAGTGGATGATGCAACCATTACCCATAAAAAATGTAAATGGGAATACATCACCACATAATTTTTCAATGGAAATCTGATGACCATCTATGGAAACAATGCTATATGGGTTGTTTTAGATTTTCTAACAAAGATACCTCACATAATCTGAATTCGACATTAATTCTAAATGGATAAACTTTCAATGAAATACATTATATAAGTGGTAATGGTTAATGGAGTACCAATGTCAATTATATCCAATATTGATCCAAGATTCACCTCCATGTTCTAGAAAAGACACCAACATTATCTAAACACTGAACTAAACATCAGTTTGGATTATCATCCTCAGACATATGCCATATTTCAGTGAACTACTAAGAAAATTGAATAAATGTTGAGATCATGTTCTATGGACCTAGAAGGTGGATGATACCAACATATTATTCTAGATAAGTTATCAAAACAATTACACTAAAGTATCCCAAAGGCCCCATATGAAGCCCTTTTGGGAAAATATGCAAAACACTAGAATGCTTCGATGAAGTCGGTGAATGTAAGCTGGTAGGACCTGAAATATTTGAGGAAATCATAGAGAAGGTGAAAACCATTCATCAAAACATCAAGTCATCCCAAAGTTGATAGAAGAGCTATACATAAAATACTCAACGTGGCTTAGAGTATGAGGTTAGAGACATGGTATTCCTCTTCATATCTCTATAGAAGAGTATCATGAGATTTATGAATTAGGTAAAGCTAAGACCAATGTACATTGGTCCCATCAAGAATCTTGATCATGCCAGAGCAATGACTTTTCGACTGGAACTTATTCTTAAATTTTTTTAAGTATATGATGTATTCCATGTGTCCCTATTGAATAAATACATATATGATCCCTCACATATACTAAATCCATAGGTGGTATATTTGTAAAATTATCTCTTATATGAGGAGTATCCAGTAAAGATATTAGAGCATAGGGATAAATATCTATAAAAAAAGAAAACTCATCTGGAAAAAATAAAAATGGTCAAAACTATATTTATGAAGAGGAAACATGGGAACCATTAGAAGTGATAAAGGAGAAGTTCCCCCTATTGTTTTAAATAGAGTGTAAAATAAACTTTTGAGGGTAAAATTTAATAAGGGGGAATAATGTTTCTACCCATACTTTTATTAAATGTAAATTACATTCATTAATTATTACATATTTTATAAATCAAATAAAATCACATAAGTGACACAATGTAATCTTTATAAATAAAGAATGAATGGAATAAGAGGTATTTTTAGAAGTTACAGAACCTGTAAAAATGGAATAGTAACTTGACTTTTTGAGTAGTATTGTGGAAATTAGGAATATTAATCCAACAATAGAACAATATCCTCACCTATGAATGTATAAATAAAATATAGGTATCTTATGAAGGAAAAAATGATATAATTATTTCAGGGTATAATTAAATATTCATTTTAGAAATGGTAAATTGTGTGTTGACATTTTTGTATGTTATAAATATTTATATAATTTTTTTTAATTAATATTTCTTTAAAAGAAAAATAATTTTCATAAAATTTATTCATTTATTATTAGTTTGTTTTCGTATTATTTTTTGATAATTTTATAAGACATTAAGTAATTTTTCAAAATTTCCATGATGGTGGTTACAATTTAAAAATATATATTTTTCAAATAAATGATGATTTTAATTGAAAATTAATTCTATAATATAAAAAAAATTATTTTCATAAAATGGAGATTTTTTTAATTCTAAACATTAAAAATTATTAGGGTTAATTTTTGGGATTTTTGTAAAATAGTTAAATTTTTGGTGAATGGTAAATTATGCTAATTTATTATATATATATATATATATATATATATATTATAATGTAAATACAGTAGTCCATGTGTAATTTCTGATGTAATAACCATAATATATAAATCACATTAATTATTTTAATGTATTTAGTTATAAGTTTCAAACAATTCATAGTCTTGAGAAAAGATAGAAAACTAATGAACAAAATAAAAAAACACCTCTCCTCCACAATAAATACCACCCCTCAAGACCTTTTCTCCACACGTCTTCCAAGACATGATTATTTTCCAATTTTATTTTAAATACACTTATCAAGACACTTACACATTTATACGAGGCTTTGGTCTCAACAAAATTCCAAATCCAATCTCTATAAGGAGGTCGACATGGATAAAAATTTAAGAGGTAAAATCCTCTTTTTTCATTTAATTTATTTTCTTTTTATTTTATTTTATTTATCTCTCATAATATACAATTATCCAACAGTCATGATAATTCCATAATATTATATATAATTTAATTTCATTCTGTTAATGTAATGATATATCATCAAACCTCTTCCCCTCTACCTTTTATTCTAAAAATGGAAACATTGATGCTTAGGTGTGGTTTTATCATCTTTAAGGATGAAATGTTTTCATTTTCCTTTTCACTATAAATCCTCATCTTAAAACCATTATATTGGTTGAAAAATATTTCAAAATTTAGGTTATAAAATTTTTTATGTTTAGGAACTTACTTATATACATAATATGAAATAATAAAACAAAACATGTTCGTTGTGATCGAAAAACCAAAAAATTAATCCAAACGATTATCATTAACATTTAATCAAATGAATCATTCTCATATTTTGATTAAAATAATAAATGTGAAAAATTTAAATTACATATCTTCATTAATAACATACAATATAAATTCTAGATAATTATCCCTATTTTACACAATCTCCCATATATGTATACAAATGAACTGATCATGAAAACCAAGAAAACAACCACTACTAAATGTTGAAATTGAACTCTATAACTCATCCAAATGTCAATAAATGAACATAGTAAATTATAAAAAAATAAAATAAATGTATAATGGGTTTTTATTTTTAAAATAAATAATCTAATTTGATTATCTTGATCATTAAATTGAAGAAATCATTCGGATCTAAGGTAAGGGGATTCTCAAACCGTATTTCATTTCTTTGGGTTATTACTCTTTCATTAAAAATTTTACTAAGGATGTCTTTAATATTCCTCAAATATAATTTCTTTATCCTAGCATTTTATATTCTATGATATGCATGCTTTCAATCTGATTTTATGTTAAATGAAATGATTTTTCCAAAAGAACTCTTCTTTCCAAAAAACACAAAATTGACTTCTCTAGAGATTGTTTTTTCTTCACTCAAGATTCATGATTCTTACACCGAGTATGTTATTCCATTTTCATTTTGGGAAACCCAAATATTATACATTAAATTATTCTTTTTGAAATTCCAATGAATCCTTTTTCCATTCCATGGGTTATTTTATGGAAAATATTTTTATATATTCTATGTGGCATGCATGATTGTGTAAAGGATATGATGTGATGAGTGTATAAGAAATATTATAGTGCTCCAATGCAATTAGTAATGTGATGTATCTCATGATATAATGCACAATACGAATGAATGTAATTCTATCATTGTTCACAGTGATTATTTTATGATTATGCACATATGATATGCGTGAACATGATACTAGATTTGTTTAAAACTATGTGTGATAATTGACCACTAAGACATGTTGTTTCATTTTTATGCATTCCCACATGCCTTGATTTTATCTGATGCATCCTCTCTAGATTATTATGAGGAATCTGTTTTTATTTTATGATGATGTTGATTATTCACATCCATGTTATATTGATTAATGTTATTATCTATCCACTTAATGGGATTTTACCTCACCCCTTTATTTTATGTTTATCCTTTGGTTATTACTTTTACTAAGTAGAACAAAAAGGATAGTCTGAACCTTGTGAAGAATAAATTACATAATTTTTAGGTTTAATTATGTAAATGTTATGTTTTTTCCTAATTATATCATGACACTAACCCTTTTGATCCTGGTTTTGTACCATTATTATATTTTTTATCTTTAAAATTATGACATAGTAATGTAAGAAATGAATAGCCTCTATAGTGTTCCCCTACAATGTGGCCAGTATGGCACTACCCTATGGTATTATAGGGTTAATTCAATTATTCTTTCTAATACATTATTAAGGATTAAAAAATATTTTAATTATTTGGGAATAATCCTAATGAAACCATGCTTATGATTCTTTTATTATCTATGAATTAATTATTCAATTGATGTTATGTGTTTCACTAGTTTCAAAATAATAAATTATTATTACTAATATTATCATCAATTATTGTGTGTATAATATTTAATAATTGGTTCTTAGATTAAGGATTGATAAATGTATCAATCCATGTAATCCAAGTAGGGATTTCCCTCTCGTGAAAGATAATGATGCAGGTTATTGACTTATAGTTGAGATGAACAAATTATAACTATTTTGGGGTAACTAAAAAGGGGTTTAACTAATAAAATTACTTTTATGTATGATTGTTATGATCCAAAACATGGATTAAAAAATTATACATTGAATCGCACTTAATGAAACATTATTATTCAATGGGACTACAACTCTATTTGTATATAAGCAATGTATTAGTTATTTGGAGTAGATATTTCTTACATTGGGATGCAATTAAATATATACCATTTTCATGGTAATTTCTAATCGATTAAGTGGTGTATATTAATGGTTTCCATTGATTCAAATCATTGAGTATGATGTAGAAAAAGTGAGCATGAACTGAAAGTATTTTAAAAACATTTATTGCCAAAATGCATTCCTCACAAACAACATGTAGATATGGAGTGACAATTATTTCGTATGAGATAAATGGAAGAGGAAAATGTTAATATGTATGAAGATAATCTTACAAGGATAACAACGAATGTTGTTGATTATTTAGTTAATCCAAATTGTAAGATTAACTATTTCCTTTATTGGATTAACCCAATTCTTATAGGCAAACTAGTCTCCCAAACATTACCATCATAAGAGGACATAATACCATGTGATATAAATAATGATAAATAATTATCTAAATCTTGTGTCATCAAAGGAAAGAAAGAGAGTAAGAGGAATAAATATAAAAATATAGATAATGGTATGAAAAGGATGGGAAATTTTCCATCATGTGATGCATATGGGAAATAAATACCATGGTACATGATTAAAAGGAAAATGATTTTTCCTCAATTGTAGAGAAAAATTCGATCATGATCATTAATGAAATGGTAAGGGAGAATCCATAAAATTAAAATGCTATTATTGTAACTATATTGGGAATTATTCCAACCAGTTTTGCAAATGTCAATGGAATTTACCAAAAAATAATATAAGGGAATATGGCTAATATTTTTCAATTACTACACCTGATATGGATGTTCCCATTGTTGTGGTGAAAGATACACTTATCAATCACTTGGGATTAGAAATTTTTTATTTGATTACTGTTATAAATACTATTTTATATTTAATGATTTTTCTATGTGTATTACATCACCACCTCAATAATTAAGTATTAATTTGGTGGTAAAAATTATTAATGGTAGGATAACTGCATCTCAAGTGCGTAACTTCACTTCGACAGATTTTTTTGGGAATTGTATTAATGTAAATTTTATTATACATCCTATAGTTGAATTTTATATAACATTAGTTATGGATTGGATCTCATATTATAGATCCCATGTAAATATTTATCAAAGGGAATTTATAATTGATCGTCCAAATTAACCTTCTATTATCTACCAGTTTGAGGATGATCTTGAAAACACAATTAAAAATACATATATCATATGAGGTTTTCTACATAATCATTATGTATATTTATCTAAAATGGTTATAAATAAACTGAACATTGAAAATGTGCCTATTGTTCTGGAATATGATCATGTACTTCATGAATACAATCCTAGTCTCTCTCCAAATCGTGGAGTTAATTTTCCAATAGAGATTATACATGGTGTTATTACTAGTTGAAAGAATACATATAAAATAAGAATGATTTGGTTATTTTTAATTAAAGATTAAACTCTAGGAGAATAAATATAAATGATTCATTCCCTCTATAAGTTATCCATGGAGTGGACCTGTTCTTTTTATTAAGAAGAATCAGGGATTAATGTATATTTTCATTGATTATCTAGAACATACCAAGATCACTATTAATAAAAAGTATCATCTACCTCATATTGATGATATTTTTGATAAATTATGATAATATCTTTATATTTTAATGTTTAATATATTATTTGGATATCATCAACTAAATATAAAGAAGGAGGATTGTTTCTAACACTTTCACCAGGGCGCATGCGTCCATCTACTTGAGTATGACAGGCGCGGCTTTGTTACCCCGTATTCCCGCTTTCCAATGGCAGGCGGCATCCTTTCCTTATTCCGGGAAGTTTTCTACTTGGTCAAAATGGAATGATGGGATATCGATTCCTCCTTCCATGGATTCCTCCTCATAACTCGTTACCTAGTCCGGGTCTCCCTCATAGATTTAATACGTTGTTCGTGAAACTCTTCCTGGCGCTCAAGGACAACAGTTAATTACGATGCATCTATCAGGACATTCCATGGTGTCTGGTCAGGGAAGTAACCTTCAGTTAGGGGAGTAGTCACGTTGGGGCATCACTAGCATGTCTGGACGCTAGGTAATTGGCGTGTCTGTCTTCTGTCCCTTATTATAGGGCTTCTCGAGGGCGCGAAAGCTCGAGGAATCCCACATTGAACATGGGGAATCATATGACATGGGCATGTATCTATGGTTTCCCTCAACATCATATGGTTAACACAGGGTATTCCACATGTTTAACATCTAGCGGAGACAAATTGGGCTGATCAGAACACTGACTAGAGTAGATCAGATACAAGAACCCCCAAGATGGAACACCGATATTAGGGCCACCATGTGGGTGACCTCCCGAATGCTATTAGACAGAATGGGGAATGGAATGACATGATCCCATCGGGATGTGGCGGCCAGGGTGAGGATCAGGATGGATGATGGAGCGGCTGATGGGGATGGTGAATGGGATGAGACCGTCCTGCAGATGATGGTAGTGTTTGTCTTGAGCCTCGAAGAGACTTCCTATGTATCAATGTAGTAGGGAATCAAATTCCGTGTAGTTCGTCTAACAACTGCTTACTGTCAAATGAGGCTGACAAAAGCTTATCGCTGAATGAGGTTTCAATGGCTTACCTCTGGATAAGGATGTCAACAGCCTACCACTGAATAGGGTCACAACTGCTTACCACTGGATGGGGTCATAATAGCTTATCATTGGATGGGGTTGAACCGACGTGAAGGAGGTCAGAATGACCAGGTGGTGGGATTGAACCTCGTGGAGGCTTCCTACGTACCATGCCTTGACATGGATCAAATTCTCCGTAGTTTAAATAGAGAATACAGCTTAACATCATGTGGGATGAGGGAGAACCGACGTGAAGGGGGTCGGAACGACCAATGGGTTGTGGGCTTGAACCTCGTGAGGCTTCCTATATACCATACCTTGACATGGATCAAAATCCATGTATTTTAGGTGGATTGGGGCTTACACTCTAAGGCAGCCCAAGGTGGTGGGGCATGAACCTTGTAGAGGCTTCCTACGTACAATGCCTTGACATGGATCAAAGTACCCATAGTTCGGGATGGGATGGAAAACAGTTTAACTCCATGCGGGACGAGGGTGAACCGACGTGAAGGGGCTCAGAATGACCCATGGGTGGTGGGCTTGAACCTCATGAGGCTTCCTATGTACCATGACATGACATGGATCAAAGTCCATTTAGTTCAGGTGGATTGGGGTTTACACTCTAAGGTAGCCCAAGGTGGTGGGGCTTGAACCTCGTGGAGGCTTCCTACATACCCTACCTTGACATGGATCAAAGTCCCCATAGTCTGGGATGGGATGGAATACAGTTTAACGTCATGTGGGACAGGGGAGAACCGACATGAAGGGGGTCGGAACGACCAATGGGTGGTGGGCTTGAACCTCGTGAGGCTTCCTACATTCAATGCCTTGACTTGGATCAAAGGCCACGTAGTTCAGGTGTATTGGGGATTACACTCTATAGCGGCCCAAGGTTGTGGGAGTTAAACCTTGTGGAGGATTCTTACTTACAATTACTTGACATGGATCAAATTCCCTATAGTTCGAGATGAGATAGAATATAGTTTAACGTCATGCGGGATGGATGGTGTTGTCATGGTCGATGCTTACTCAATGCCCACGTGAGTCATGCTGGGTGTGAGAAACAAGAGGTAGCAGAGACCTGCCGATCACGTCATGAAAGGTGTGTCTGTGGGATGTAGATTGGGGCTTACGCATAGAGCGGCCCAGGGGGAGAGAGATTGGGACTTACTCTAAGGTGGAGGCATGATGGTGATAAAGTGCAGTGGGAGAGGGACTTGGGACCGAAGAAAGGAGAAGTTGTGTTCCCTATCACGCCCTCCACTGGCCTTGGGGAACGAATATGAAAGGAGGAGTAGGGATGTTATGCTGACTCCAGGAAGGAATACTAGGGGCTTACGCCAAGGTGGCTTCCCTTCCCCCACAGACAAACGCCACTCCCATAAGGAGGATATTATCCCCTGTGGAGACCAGGGGGCATGGAGAATGTCCAAGGTGAGGGCACCCCGCCTGCGAGGCATGGGGTGAGGTCATAGTTTAACGTCATCTACTAAGGATGATGGTGCTTTGTAGTTTAACGTCCTACTGATCGGACAAAGTGGGCACGGTCCGCCCCCTAGGATATACATAACTGGTACCCTCTGCTCCTTGTGGGAGGGAAGGCATTGACAATGTCGTAGCGAGGGGGTGTCGCAGAGCGAACCATCGAGGGGTCCATATTAGTGTGGCTATGCGAAGAAGAAATTTCCATTAGCATTCCTATGCGAAGAAGCATTAGTCAAAGCAACACAACAGGCGGTATCGTCCAAGGGATTTTGAAGTCACATCGTTAAAACCTGGGGGGTCACACGAGAAAATGAATTTCCAAGTAGAGGGGTCCATAGGCAGGGGCCTTGTGAATCTCCATTGCTCCGCGTGGTGGAGGGAACTTGCGAAAGGGTGTTCTTCACGAAGTTGGTGCCTTAGCCTCAGCATGGGGAGGAGGTGCATATGGGAGGTACTTCGTGAAGTGGACAGACATTCGTGGAGCACAGCCTCGCAGAACAAAGGTACCTCGCGAAGCAAGGTGTCTGGAAGCAATGTCCTTCACGAAGTATAGTGACCCTACCATAGCTTGTGGATAATTTGTACATGAAGGGTGGTTCGTGAATCATAAATGCTCTGCGATGAACCAGGTCCGCTTGGGGATCCCCTTCATTCGCGAAGACCCTTAGGCTTCGTGAAAGGCATCCCTCTCGAAAGAGGGGATTAAAACGAGACAAAGGGGAGGAACTTCGTGGAGAGGAAGTACCTCGCACAGCTCATGGTTTGCCTAGTAGAAGGATGCTTCATGATTCGGGAGCTGGGAAGCTGAAAGGTCGGATTTTCCATCCCGTGGGATCAGTGGGAGCCCAGTATTTATAGGAGATAGGCACCGCGGAGTGGAGCTCATGCACCGCAAAGCGGGCCTAGGGTGATTTGCGGAGGGTTCACGAACGTCAACTATATTCATGGAGCGTCCTTCCTCCTCGCTTCTCTGTGGGTTCATGAATGTAAAATATGTTCATAGATCCTTGCGCCTCCTTGCTTCGCGACGGCCGTGGTGCTAGGGGGACCTCTGCGAAGGGGCTTCGCGAGGCAGTTCTTGGGGGCCTTGATTGGGCCTCTCCATTGTCCTGAAATTTGGTGCCAAAAAATTCCCCCCTCGTACTTCGATCCGTGGAGAGATAAAGGGTCGATGTCTGTGGGAAATCACTAAAATCCTCAGTCGTTTGTGGTGCTGACTCATGAAGAAGGCTCTCAAGGCGGATAGCGGATGTGTTGGCTGAGCACACCGCAAAGCTATGCGCGAACTGGGCACGCCGTGAAGCTCCGAAGGTCATCGCCTATAAACAATATGTGTGCCCTCACTTTTTTCCTTTCCCGTGTCCTCTATTTTGTCTTCTTGCGCTCTCAATTTGTGAAGCTTCGTGTACTCCCTGAGAGTTCTCTGCGAATCGAATCTTCCCGGCGCACAGCGAGTCCTTGACTCCGCGTTTGCACTCCGCGATCTGGATTTAGATGCCTAGGCAGTGCTATACACACAGCCTTCGCGAGCAGACTTCAGGAACGTGCTTTGCGAACGATATTTGCAAACCATCCAAAAAATCATCCAAGTTCCAGAACCGAATGGCCCACCAAGAAGCTACCTAGGGTGTCCTTGAGGATGCTTCCCAAATGGATGAAATGGTGAATAGTCTGAGACTAGAAGAGCTAGTTTAGAGCCACTCGGACAATAGTTCATTGGGGGAGCTGCTATCAGAGAGCCAGAAGAACTACCCGCTGTGTAGGAGGTTTCCCTTGTATGGCTTTGGGCTGAGGGATGACATATTCATCCCTGAAGCAGGTAGTGATGAGCCGGCTTACTGGTTCCAGAACACACTGTGTCAGCAACGATGGATCATGGCGCCCAATGGTCATGCCCGGGATGAATTTTCGCCTGTTATTTCGGACTGCTTGTACAATCATCTGAACAATGTCGACGGGAAGGCATTACATCCAGAGACGTACCCTCCTCTATACCGAACCGTCCTTATGGAGGCGCTAGGGAACCCGAAGAAGAGGTGTTCCAAGGAATGGGACGTGCTTCAGGGCGGAAACTTTATGGACGAATGGGCCTGGGCCAACTAGGTAGGTGCCTCGTGTGAGGAGTTCGGAGCGGAGATGAGAAGGGTGGGCATGTATGAAGCAGCTTGGGCATCCCAGTTCCATATCTACTAGCGAAATCAGCTAATACCGGAACTGTTGAGCTGGTGGTCACCGGGGACCAATACCCTCCACCTGCATCACGGGAAGGACGTCATCAGCCTATGGAACATGCATCAGATCTCAGGGGTCTCAATACTGGGGGCGATGTATGAAGAATTCCTCCTGTCTATGGGTGTGGGGGAGGATCCGAATCAAATTTTTCATCTGGTGATGGCATTGATGGAGCTCATACCCTGGGAGGACAAGGAGGCCATGAGGTATGTCCACTTCAGGTGGTGGTTCAAGAAATTACTAAATTCCCTAGAAAATAGAAAGTTCCCGGCGAGGCCTCGAACTTTCCCAAAGGGGTCCCGGAGTAAGGAAAACTCATAATGGTGGCTGCTGGAGAATATCCAGTGGACGACCTGGGGGTTCATTTTCAGCACTGAACAATAGCCAATAGTCAGGTTGGCAGCATTCATCGCAGCTCTCATATGTGGTTGGATTTTTTTGGTGAGGGACACAAACATGGGAGTGCATCCAAGCACATTTATCATGGTGTCCACATTTTCGATACGAGGGCGGGTCAACCTAGGGATCCTGATGCTCTTCAAGTTGTACAAATTGTTATGCCACATCAGCGAGGGGATAAGGCCACAGAGGGTATGTGGGCTGTTCCATCTCAGGTACGAGTGGATGACGGTGCACATTAGGGGGATCTATGAGTATCCAAACCCCATATCGCCTCCAGAGTTAAACTTCCATCCCACGATCTTGAACTCCATGGGGAGCTTTCCGACCAAGCTGACCGCACCATCGGTTCTAAACTGGGTGTGGAGGGTGGTGGAATTCAATTTCCACCCGTTCCGGTTCCCGATGGGTGTATTCACTGATGATGGTCGGGGAACAGAATAGCATCGAGCATATATCATGGCCTTTCGAGGTGGAGTCTTGGTGGACATGGTATACCATGAGCGTCTCTATGAGCCATACACCCCACACAGGTTTGCAAGGAAATTCTGCTGCCTGCAGCGGCTGACCCCGCAAGTCTACTTGGCGGTGTGCTGTAAGGAGCACCCGTGTGTGATGTGGATGATATGGATAATTTTAACATGATAATATGGGAAGATGCCGAAGTTACTACCTCTTCTAACCGCCGTCCTTGGGCTAGTGAAAGAATATGCCCAGAGTTGGGAGGCGGCCTATCCAGGGGAGATGCTGAAACGGCCAACCATCCTGGTCGGTGTGGGTGAGCTTCCCCGATCATGAGGCTGAGGCCAGAAGGCGACAAGGGCATCCCACAATGGTGGGGATACTGTAGAGGCAATGCCCGCATCAGTTGAGGGGGGAGCAGTGCTAGCGGATCCTGCAGCGGAAGCAGAGCCGGTGGTCCTAGGAGAACATAATCATCCAGAGGGGTGGCCAATGAGGGGATTCTGTAGGATTTCAACTCAGGCCTTGAGGAAATGGCTGCGCCATATTGACATGCTGGAGAATGTTGTCTTCCCAGAGGCCTGGGACATTTGGGAAGTCAACCGACAATTCCTCGCCCCATTCGAGTTATGGAATCACCTTAACCACCTTGGGATGGACTTTCCGGGTATTGGCCCTATTAGAGCTGGATTTGAAGTATCCCAGGCAGAGGCGGAACAATACATAGCTGATCTCAAAGATGTTATCCACTCTCTGGGTGCCTTGCACTCGAGGAAAGACCGTGTCAGGGTGCTTCTGGTTCATACGGTCTCTCTTTAAATGTCAGCTACTGATATGAGGGATTGCTTCCCTCTTCTAGAAAAATCGGACGAGTCCTCCTGGGGAGACGAGGCTGGTAGAGAGAATCCACTAGAGCAGGGTGAAGTCAGAAATCAGTCCTCCGACCATGAGAATTTGGTGGAGGCCCTCGAGGTAAAATCATATGTTCCTTCTTCAGAGTCTATCCTTAGGTTACTCTAGATTCTTTATCAACGTCTGCATTGTGCATGAGGACCTTGTTCATAGGCCTTGTTCCCACCCCTTAGTGGGTGCTGATGTGGGACCTTCGGGATCCACACCTGTAGCTACACCAACTTCTGTGTATGGCAGGGCTAGGACACTTAATGTGGCTCCCCGGGAGTCTCCAGACCTTCCAACCATATAAAGGGGGCCACATCTCGAGGTTCCAATGACTTCAGCCCAATAGTGAGACCAGGGATTTGACCTTTGTAAGTCTCCTATACCAAATTTACGACTGCAATCCCCTGACCACATTAACTGAAATTTTCATCCCTTTTTTGGCATGAAAAGTCCTTCAATTGTTCTGGGCCGCCACAGCGATGTTGGTCGAGAATTCTGGCAGTGCCTTTCCCAGAGGCATGCTAATGGTCGTGGAGGTGGACATCCAACCTGAACGAACAGCGGTGCTCCTGATCGCTGGCGAGAATGCCAGTGGGACTACGCCTGAGATTATTGAGGTGGGATCCAATGATGAGGATAAACCAGACAGTCCAGGTACCGCCATGCCTAATCCAACACCAAATGTGGACCCAGCTGGGGAGTTTCTGGGGGCATTCCCTGCATACAAGCCTACCAATCGTGCCGACTGGGACGACACAGCCTCTGACGAGGAGGATAGAAAAATATTATGTCGCCGATCATGGAATCTGATCATAGGCTTCATCAATAAGACCCCCAATAATTATGGTTAGATGATATCAATAGACTTCGCTTGTGGATACGCGATCAGTGTGCTGGGGTATTGGATGCCCAGCACCCTCACATGCTCATCTGATACCTTATGGAGGAAAATATTCGAGAGTATGATCATGGCCTCAACGTAGGCTGGCAGCGGAGGAAGGCGGTGAACATCAGGAGGCTTCAAGAGACTGAAAATGAGGTTGAATGGTTGCAGGCCCGGGCGGTTGAGAATTCTGCTTCTCTTGATGTGTAATCAGAGCTCATCTTGTGGATGAAAGCCCAGTTGGCGGAGGAAAAAGAGGGCATGAAGCGAGCCTCTGATAAGATGGACGTTATCTGGTCTGGTGTAGTGCGAGCTCTGGTCATGGCTGGTGAACTGCACCCTCTCGTTTTCTAGGAGGAGTAGGAGGTAAAAAAGCGGCAGTAACTCTTGGATTCCACCACCCGGAGGGTGGCGGAGCTGCAACGTTCCTTTTATGAGGTCTATCCGTTCATGGAGGAAGTCGACCCCCAGGTACTGTAATTATTACAAACCCTTAAACTTACTTTCATGATTTAATTTTTTTATGTCATAGAATACATGAGTTCTATTGTTATCATTGATTTAATACATCCTTGTGATGTTAGAGGAGTGTCTAGAAATCATTCCCTAAGCTCACGTGGGTCATGCCCGATGTGAGAAACAAGGTATGACCACCTTATCACCCCATCCAAATGTAGGGGTGGAAACCAATCTTCGGGCATCCGAGGTTTGGAAAACCGGTCCCAATTTCTAGGAGGAAATAGGAGAGACCTAACTGGAGAATCATGCTCTCAGAACAGCCAAGTTAACATCTTCCTAGTGTGCTCTTGTGCACAAATGGGGTAACTCAAGGGGCGCTGAAATCGATTCGAACTGATGGGAATGGTATGTTTGAATCGAGATACCCAGGATTCAGAACATTGCGGGCGTGGTGTGAAAATAAAGAATAAATATTGACTACATTCAAAACACATTATTCTTATTGTATTAGCCTTGACTGGGGATAGAAAATGAGAGTTGACTGTTGACCATTTTCGAAAGATGAGACCAGACTCAAATTGTCATCCGTTAGTCTTCCATAACATTGAACCAAGACAATATGAGGGCCATAGGTTGAGAATACATTGTGTTAGGGGGTCACTCCAGACATGAAAGAGTATGATGGTCTAAATAAGGGGCACACAAAGCATGGAATTTGGAGTGAGGGTTTGTTCACACAGAATCCAACACTCTTGAAATTACGCCACTATGGGGGAAGCACACTGGATGGATGCATCATTTTGATCATGGATCATTCCTTATTTTAGACAGGGACTCTCTGGAAAGGGAGTTGTCATCTCCCAATGTCATCTTGGGCATCCCTTTCTTGTTCAAGGCAGAGTTGCAGTTGCACGGTTCCCCACAACGGGTCAGGCCAGGGGGCCGGAAATGAGGAGGAACAGGACTTATGATTTCTGGGGCTGGACCCTAGGCAAAATATAGAGGTGTCTCTACATATCCCATGAGGATGTGAATCAATCCTTATGTATTTCTGGAAGCACATTTTAACGTCATGCGGGACGACAAGAAGTCTAGCTGTGCTAGCGCACATCCTACCAAAACTACTAAGCCCACGCGAGTCATGCTCGATGTCGTAAATAAGAAGTAATGGGGAACTTCCCAAAATAGGAAAAAACATGTTAAGGCAAAGGGACGCTCGGTAAATACCAGCCCAATGATTCTAACCCATCCATGTAGCACACCTAGACGCGCGAAGATATAAATCCGACTATGTCGGAAGTCCACTTAAACATGAGTAAGTGGATATGAGTGAATCATGCCGCTCTAAATCTAGACCACAATGATGGTGGCATGATGATGGAGGATAACTGTTAACCATGGTTGAAACACAACATCCAGATCATGTTAGCCGAGAATGGGGACATAAAAATGAGGGTTGACCATTGACCATGTTCGAAACACGGGACCTGTCGTAAATTTTATCCGAGATCTTTATGGAAGTTGGCCCGATACGGTAGGAGAGCCCTTAGGCCTAGCATCCACGCCATCCGGGGGTCCTTTTGGATGTGGAAGAGGATGAGGATCCATATAGTGAGCTCACGAAGCTTGGACATGGAATGAGGGGAATGTCCCCGTGAAAATTCCACACTTCGGTCTCTTTGTCAAAATGCATCTAAATACGACAATGAGACGTACTAGATAGAGGGAGTCGAGTCCCTTACCATTGAGAGATGTTAGTTTAGGGTCTTAGAAATCAGACCAAACTACAAAAACCCGATGGGAGTGAGAACCTAGGGCTTTGACCACTATGTTCTCCCTGGGAAGGTTTTAGGTTTAGGGACCTAAAATGAGAGTTCAGTTCGGCCCGAGGAAAAGTGCACAGGCGTTCCTACGTACCCCATGAGGATGGGGTTCAATATGTACATAGTTCATGAGGTGGAACGCTAACATACCAGTTCCGGGGTTAATAGGGGTGTGTGGGCATGGCCCTCACACCAAGGGAAGCGGTATATGATAAATCTTGTTTGTCCTTTAAGGTGAGTGATTTTTTAGTGAAGCGACAGGCCTGGGGAAGCAGGACCTGGCATCGCCACAAGGATGAAGTCGTAGCAGGCATTGAAAAATGGTATGGAATGTGCCCAGTACCAAACATGGTGTCCCCTTGAGTGAGGAAATCATGATGTCCTGCTGTTTTTCATCGTGCATCCATGAAGATAATGTCACAGTTTAGGGTCATGTGATAGGACCAGGTGGAATAATTTAAAGTCGTATGGCTTGGACATGAAGGAATGTGCACGATGTGGTACAACATACCTGACATGAATGAGGAAATAATCCTACACTACACTATATGAAATTCCGAGAAGGAGCCTCAGGCCAAGGGGCCTACATAGAGGTAAAAGGGCAAGGGGTAGAAGAAACTAGCTCCCAACTGAGCTGGACCTGAAAACGAGAGGTCTGGGTGGTCCTACATATCCCATAAGGATGGGAATCAAGCCGCACATAGTTCTAAATGAGATCTTAGTTTATTTTCTTAGATATCAGACCCTAGAGGAGAAAAAACCTCTAAGTAAGTGCAGACCTCAACCCGATCCCAAAGCCCATGTGAGTTAAACTCGGTGTGGGAAACATGGGAGGAAGATGTCTATTGCAATACCTAGAACGCACTCCAAAGGGAAATCAGTTAGGAGCTCCGAATGATGTCCCTATCATGGATTTGGTCCTCCTAACACACGGATGTGCACTAAGGAGTAGTATTGAGAGTTTCGAAGTTCTACTTGGACATGATGAGATGGAGAAGGACTTGAATCATGTAACTGACATTTTGGGCTTAATGGGGTTGGCATGGCGATGGAGGATAATTGTTGACCGTGTTCAAAACACAGTATCCATATCTTGTTAGCTTGAAATTGGAACAACTAATGAGCATCAACCGCTGACCATATTCCCAATGGGGGATTTGTATCGGTTTGTTGTTCTCGACCCTCAGGGTCGTTGTCCCGTAATGGTAGGGGGCCTTAGGCCTAGATTCCATGCCACTCGGGGGTCCCTTCGGGTGTGAATGGGAATGGAAGCCCTAATTGAGGGGGAAAAATTCCTAAAAAGCGGGTGGAAGCATGTCCAAGCAGATTCCGACTTTCCGGGTACTAAACCAAAGTACCCTTAGGCACATTGGTGAACCGCCAAAGAGGGTCGATGAAGGTTCTGAACTTAAGAGTAAGGTTATAGAGAATTCCTAGGATGGATAGGTACATGGTGCGGTCATTTCAAGCCCGACGTGAACGAGGACATAATCCCATGCCACACCATATAATTCCCTCCTCATGGAAGGGTAGCCAAGGGGACAAGGTAAAATGGAGATTTCTGGGAGATGGGGATGGACCCGATGTGTAGAAATTCAGGTGGTCCTACGTATCCCATGAGGATGGGAATCGAGACACACATAGTTATTTAAGGCACCCGGGGGTAAGATTCCCTAATGTGGGAGGTGCATGGCAAGGTGAGTAACCTAATGTGAATGAGGACATAATCTTTCACCACACCGTACACTCCATGTAAGAAGTTGGGATGGGGGCCTGGGAAGGCCAAGGGGCCTGAGGCTGGGCCTTGGTCAGGAAGGCCCGACTAGTTTTTAGTTTATCTTCTTACAGTGAGGATGAGGGTCGAGGGCCCAAGAAGGCCAAGGGGCCTCAGGTTGGGCCTCATTCAGGAAGTCCTGTCCAGTTAGCAGTTTAATGCCTTGCAGTTAGGATGAGGGTCGGGGGCCCTAGAAGGCCAAGGGGCCTGAGGATGGGCCTCGGTCAGGAAGCCATGACCAGTTTGCAGTTTAACGTCTTGCAGTGAGGACTAAGATGGGGATAAGGTGTATCATCCAGGGATGTGTACGGAACAGTGAGTAACCCGACGTGAATGAGGACATAATCCCATACCACGCCATACAATCCCAAAAGAGAGAACCCAGGTAGGGGGCCCAAAAAGGTCAAGGGTCCTGAGGCTGGGCCTCGAATGGAAGGACATATGACCGCTTGTATAGTTACTACCTCCTCACATCTCTGAAGCCCATGTGAGTGGTGCTTGGTTTGGGAAACAGGGAGATGGTCTCGGCTCTCCCCGTCAAACGAGGCCTGATAGTTGGCATCGCCCGTAGGGAGTTCATCACTTGGAAATACAACGGGGTAGAATGAACCACTACACATGATGTTTGGGTTATCTTGGGGTGGTCCTAATGATCTAGGAAATTTTTTGACCATGTTCAAAACATAGCATCCCTATAGTGACCTGAAATGGGAGAAACAAATGAGAATCAATCGCTGACCATATTCGAAATGCATGGCGTGTATCATCTTGTTTCTCGACATCCTCGAGGGAATTACCCCGAAGTGGTAAGAGAGCCCTTAGTCCAAGCATCCATACCATTCAGGGGCCCTTCCGGACGAGGATGGTGGCAAAGTCCCAATCAAGGAGTGGGTAAAGCATAGTTATACCCATCACTAAAAGAGGTGAACGTCTCCAGGGAGCAGCACATATGGCCGAATAGAGGTTATCTCGATGTGAATTGGGGAAACATTATGCACCTCACCATATGTCTTGACCTGGGGGGAAGATTCTGGCATTTCTTCTAGGCCAACAGATAAAATGTTCGGGCATTCCTACGTATTCCATAAGGATGGGAATCAAGCCATATGTAGTTCGGAAGTCCATGTAGTTTAACGTCGTGCAGTGAAGATGTGGGAGGATATAAGAATGGGAGTGGGAACATGGTGCGACCATTACAATCCTTGCATGAGTGGGGCTAAGGAATCCTACACTATATCGTGTAAGGATCCTCCGAGAAAACCACACACAGGGGGGATAGTCAAAAACAAGAGTTTGGGGCTGTGCTCAAGACGAGGCATCTGAGCGTTCCTACATATCCCATGAGGATGGAAATCAAGTCACCCATAGTTCTCAAAATGCAGTTTAACATCATATAGGATGATGTGTAGTTTAATGTTGTTCTGGACTGGACAGTTTAAGGTTACGTTCGAACAACATGCAGTTTAGGGTCATGTGGTACTAGTAGGCAATTTAGGGTCATGTGGGACCATCCAGTTTAAGGTCGTACAAGACCGTTAGGCTCAGGAAAAGTATTTCTTGGAGAAATTGGCATTGGTGGGAGGAGTTATACACTCACTATCCATGGCTACCAGTGAGTATGCTCCATTGGGGTAAACCTTGTGGACTATGTAAGGTCCTTCCCATTTGGGATCCAACTTGGGTGGTTTCCTACCAGGATCCTTGGTGCTAGGAGGGCCAATACCAGGTCTCCTTATAGAAAAGAGCGGAGGTGAACCTTCTTATTGAAGGCTCTAGACATCTTATTTGGATGCCTTTACAGATTATATAGGGCATGGAGCCTATTCTCATCATGTGCTTCCAATTCATCTAGAAAAATTTCGGCCACCTTATCTGGCACCTGTTGGTCATAGACCACGGTGCGTAACGAAGGAAGCTGGATCTCGATGGGCAGGACGGCCTCAGCCTTTTACACTAGGGAGTATGGGGTCACTTGGGTGGAGTTATGAGTCATCTTCCGATAGGGCCAGAGGGCACTAGGGAGCTTGTCCAGCCAACTCTTCTTGTTCTGGACAACCATTTTATGCAGAATATTAGAGAGGGTTTTGTTGAACACATTGATCTTCCCATTTTCTTGTGCATGATAGTGGGAGGTATTGTTTGAATGGACGTTGTACTTGGCATTCAATTTCTTCAGTTTGGAATCTCATAAATTGGTGTTGTTAATGGTGAGGATGGCATGAGGGACTCTAAACCGGTGGATGGTGTTGGAGCTCACGACGTCAATGATGGAATGGACCATGACCTCCTTGAGTGGAACTACTTATTCCCAATTGGAAAAGAAATTCATAGCGGTCAGAATGAACCATCACTGGTGAGCTGTCACCGGTGGGTATGGTCCCATGACATCAAGTCCCCACACCGCAAATAGTCAAGACTACTTGGTGGAGTGGAGAGGTTCTGGAGGCCGATGCAGGAAGTTATCATGAACTTCACACGTGTGAACTATCATGGAGAACACAATACAATCAAGAATCACGGAGGGCCAGAAGTACCCCAGTCTCCAGATTGAATGGGAAATCTTTGGCCCCGCCTTGTGAGCCCCACAGGAATTAGCATGAACCTAATTCATGACCTGAGAAACATATACTCCTTGGATGAAATGGAGGAGAACACTGTAAAACCCATGCTTGTAGAGGATTGGCTCAATACAGTGACCACTCTGGAGGGTAAATTGTAGTGCGTGACATCAGATTCTCTCACGCTCGGCCCGATCAGCTGGGATGCAACCATTTTTATGGTACTCGACAAAATGGGCTCTCCAGTTGGGAGTCGCTTCAACCACTGGATCTGAAGAGCATAGTGGTCCTGACATGGAGGATCCGGTGGTGAGATGGATTACTCACATGTCGTCGTCATCCTATGGGGTGACGGGGTCAATGACGCTTCGGTATGCCACATGTATAATCATATCATCATACTCTGGCTCTGAAAGTGATGCAGCTAAGCTGGCCAAAGCATCTGCTCGACCATTCTGTGACTGAGGGACATGGGTGTCCTCCAGTCGAGAAGGGAACTGGGCTATTATATGGAGGGTGTGCTCCAACAATGGTGCAAGCTCTGGCTTTCGGAAAACATAGCCACTATTGACCTGCTTTATTTCTAGCTTGGAATCCCCTTTCACATGCCAATGGGGCACATTGATCTCGAGATCCAACATGAGGCCAGTGATAAGAGCATGATACTCTGCTTCACTATTTGTGCATCCTTCTGAAAATATGAATTAGTACAGTAGAATGGCATGTGCTAGAGTAATAAAGACGATACCCAGGCCTACTCTGTTGAGCCTAGGATCATTGAGCCTCCTACCAGTGGGGCTCTGGGAGGCACCATCAAAGTGAATTTTCCAACATGGGATGGCTTGATCGACTGAGAGGATTGCCTCATCAAACAAATACAAGTCCAAGGACTGTCCTATGGAGGTTGGATGTACAGATAGAAAGTCTTCCAATACCTGTCCCTTGATAGCCTTATGGGGGAAAACCTGACATCGAACTGCAGGAGGATTACCACCCACCGTGCTACAAGGCCAGTTAACATGGGGTGATTCAGAATGTACTTCAGCGGGTTTACCCGAGAGACTAGTTGTACCTCATAGTGATGTAGGTAATGTCACAACTTCTGCGTGGAAAATACGAGAGCAAGGCATATCTTTTCGATGGGGGAGTATCCAGTCTATGTATCGAGAAGCATGCAGATGAGGTAGTAGAGACTGTTCTATGTCCCCTCGTTGTTCTTCAGGGAGAGAAGGGTGCCAAGAGATCGTTCCAGGGCAGTCATGTATAGAATTAGTGGCTTCCCAAAGACAGGTGGAATCAAGATCAGAGACTGGGGCAAGTACTACTTGATTTCCTCAAAGGCGGTCTGGCACTCTTCGTCTCATTCTTAGGCAGAGCGTTTCTTCATTAGCTGAGAAAATGGCTTACACTTTCCAGCCATATTCGCAATGAATCGGTGTTTGTAGGCTAAGTGGCCTGGAAAACCTCAACGCTCTCAAATATTTCTTAGGGAAGGCATCTAGATGATCTCCTTGATCTTCTCTGGGTTGATCTCAATGCCTCGGTACATGAAAAAAAATCCAAGAAACTTCCCAGATGTGACCCCGAAGGCAGACTTCAATGGGTTCATTTTCATGAGGTGGATGCAGAAGAAGCCGAACACTTTTCAAGGTCCTTTATATGGTCCTGGAGCTGGCGAGATTTGACCACTAGATTGTCCACATTGCATTCCACCAATGTCCCGATTATTGGCTTGAATATGCTATGCATGGCCCACTGATAGGTGGAACCCGCATTTTTCAGGCTGAAGGACATAACCTGGAAACAGAAAGCACCTTGGGGTGCCCTGAAAGTTGTGTACTCTTCATCCTCAGGGGCATCCGGATTTTATTATATCCAGAGTAACCATCCATGAAGGAGAGGGCTTGAAACCCAACTGTAGCATCGATCAAAAATTCTTGTCACAGGAAGGGGAAAATCATCCTTCGGACAGTGATGGTTGAGATCCCGGAAGTCGATATAGACTCTGATCTACCTGTTCATCTTCCTAACTGGAATGATGTTGGCTAGCCACTTGGCGTACTAGACCTCCTTGATGAAGATGGCCCTGATGAAATTGTCAACTTCAGCCTCAACCATGGCACCATGACAAGGGTTCATCTTTCTGGGAGTCTCTTTGAACCCATAATGGTTTGTCATGAGACTGAGGCAGTGGTTGAATACCTAAGGATCTAGTCCTGACATCTTGTCATAACTCGAGGAAAATACATCATGGTGCTATTTACGGAAGTCCACGTACCTCTATTGTTCCTCGAGGGACATGGTGGCACTGATCAATGTGGGTCTCATATCTTTCTGGCTACCAAGGTTCACCTGTATTGGTTCATCAACCATTGCAAAGACGCCTTATTCAAAGTTGGGGGAGCGTCCTCCAAATCCTCTTCACTTGCGGAGGAGGGATTCCCAGTGGGTGTGGCTTCCCCTTTGTCAGAAGAACCTGACGGGAGGCTGGCACCAGCCTGGACATCAATGGATGATATCAAAGCAATAGTGGCATGTTGTCTTGAGCCAGTTAATCCCAGCCCGGTGAAACAAACACGTGTGACGTATTGTCGTTGCCATGGGGCAGACATCCCGATATCGTATAAGGGTAGGAGGTTCTGAGATCACTGGATCCGGGTCTATATAAGAATCTGAATTGATCTTCTGAGGCCACCCGGATCTGGGAGAATGGTTCCCCCTTGTCCCATAAATGACAAAACATTGCCCCATATTGGGTGTCATGGCCTCCAACTGATGGATCGAGAATATGTATGTGTTATTCAGGCCTACCCGAGGGTTGGTCGTAGTGGTGATAGGATCAACTTAACGTCTTTGGACTTGCTTATAATTTCCCTTGTAATAGTCACCATCCAAGTAGCGGGCTTCATAAGAGGCGAAAGGAGATGAATCACCTTGGAGTACACCTACTCGACCATTAAGGGAGTACTTGAGGCACTGGTGATATGACGAGGGGACTGTCGCATGAATATGGATCCATGGTCTTCCCATCAATTCATTGTATGCAGTATCCTGGGAGACGACTATAAATTTAGTACTGGCAACATGGCCTCTATACCGAGTCTTCAAACGGATCATGACGACCGGGGTATGCTCTGTCCTATCATATCCTTAGATCCTTAAATTAGAGGGAGTCGTGAAATTATCAAATAACCCATGTTTCCACAACATTCGCATCGAGATAAGGTTGTTCCCGGAGCCGGTGTTAATGAGAAAGCGACGAACCTCCACACCGTTAAATTGGCTGGTGATGTACAGCGGGCGGATGTTCCCCTATATGGGAGAGCCTTCATCTTCTCCCAAGAACGAGATGATGTCCTGGAATTCGGCATTCTCAACTGCTTCAGCATGAATGGCTTCTGCAGCAGATACCTCTGTCTCAAACTGGATGGGGATCCTTAATTCCTCAGCGAGGACCTCACACATATCTGACAACAAGCGGAGGGATTCAAGGATAGAAATCATTGTATGTTTGTCGGAAAGGGGCTTGAGGACATCTTACTTCCATGCCAGGCATGAACTTCTACTTACAGGAGGCTGCTCTGTGATTGGAGACATGGCAGGCCCTGCTGGCTAGACCGGGGACTGGCTGGTGTTGGGAATATACCGCTGCTCACTAGTCGAAGCCTAGAGAGTAGCTGTCAGATGAGGATTGGACAACTGAGATCAGCCTGTAGTAGGGCGAACCTGGTCGCAACATGGTCTAAGTGGTTCTACCTAATCCAGTAGCACAAATAGTGGTGCAGGCGGGCCTGTTGACACCAGATGAAGAGGTTGCACGTGCTAAGCTCTACAATGGGCCTATTGTGTGGTCTCAATGGCATGCACAGACTGGCTAGGGGTGCCAACTGATACACCCCAATGACCCATATTGTCTTGGATTCATTGACATTGGTGTGATATGGGGATGTTGGGGAGGTTCTCCTAGAGTTCCCCCTTGTCGGGAGTCATATAGGGGTTTACCAACTCAACGGTATTAACCGATGCGTACCCTTGACTGTCACTCAAAGAATCATCCACCCCTGGGTGGATTCTAGGGGGAATCCCCATCTCATGGGGCATTAGGTCACATAGAGTGCAGGACAATGATGGCCTTGGCAGGGCATGTTGCTTCTCCTTGCATCATTGATGCTTTCTCTTCTAGGAAGAGGTCGGCATAGATGATGATGCATAGGTGGTGGTCGCAGCTTTTGAAGGCTCCGGCTGATTCAGGCATGAACGAATAATTTCATGGGCACGGGCGACCATCTTGTGAGCCATCCAGTCATTATAATCTGGGACCCATAGTTAGAAACCTACTACCACTCACCTTCACCATCACTACCGCTACCTGATCTCACAAAGACAACTGCCATTTGTGCTGAGGTCGGTCCAAACCTGACTATGTTGTTTTCAACCTGGTTTTGAAGCCAGTCCTTGAACACATATAATTTCTTGATGGTGTGCACCAGGATCTGGTGATAAGGACATTAGTTGGGGAGATCTGTGAGATTCGCCTCTTTTGGCTTTCTGCATTCCGGAAGCCATACAATTCCCTGCTCCAAGGCACTGTAGAAGTAACTGGGGACCTGGGCCTCATTGAACGAATAGGTATGATTTCTTCTGTCCTGAAAGGTGATTTAGGAGACTAACCCTGACGAGGATCCAGAGGAGCCGGTCGAGGAGGTGGAACTTGATTGTCTTGCCTAGGTGTCGGTGCGTTATGCGGAGGCGCCTGCCATTTCTGAGGTGGACGCTACTGGGATGGAAGCAGTGCCCGTGGAAGTGGACCTCAGGAGGTCTATGAAGATGGCTCCACTGATAGAAACTCTAGCTGCCTGGGGTCCTCTATCTGGTCTACCACAGCGGGCTCAGCTCTGGTAGCCCTCCTTGCTGGGTTCACAGGGGGCAGTGGACATGTCTGGCTGGCCTATTGCAGGGCTTCTTCGAGGTGCTGAGAAATATCTGAGAAGTCTCGGAACCCTCTGAGATAGTTATGAGTGATCAGGGAGGGAACCAGTTCCATATTAACTTTACACACACATCAGCATCATTAATTGCTCTTGATTCGGCGACATGTCAAGGGAGTATGTGAGCCCCTTCCACCGGGCAACGAAGTCTGCGACTCGATCATCAGGCATTTGTTTTCACTTGAATAGGTATGTGATACTGGTCTTTCAGGTGGTAGAGCTAAACTGGTAGAGGAACTACCTGCGAAGGACCTCCCAGTTGGTCATGGATTTGACGGGGAGCTGGTTGTACCAGACGAAGGTCAGGCCCTTCAGTGTCTGAACAAAACAACAGATCTTAGCGGCCTCCTGCTGCGCTGCAATCCCCAACATGGGCCCACACCTTGAGTTGATGTGGGCTAGATGCGGCGGTAGGTCCCCCATCCCATTAAAGGGGGGGAAGGTGGGATTCTCTAAACCCAGAGGCACCATCATATCATCCACTCATTCCGGGTATGGCATTCCATCTGGTGGGATTGCCACCTACCGCGTTTCCAATGCCTCAAGGTGGGAAATGAGTGCCACCATAGGATCATCCGGGCAGAGGTCCCTGTCTTGATGGGGAACCCTAACCATGAGTGTGTTAACAGGCTCTTCGACATGGTAGAAGGGTTCAGCGGCTCGTGGTGTGACTAGTGGAGCGGCCTGCAGGGCAGCTGGGAGAACTCGAGCTGGATTCCTCGGATTGATATGCCATTTGGGAGGGTTTTGTGAGACATAACGCACTATCTTTCCATGAGTTCCGGCTTCAACCCTATCAGTGAATGCGGCATGATTAGGGTTTCTTGGGGGAATCTTACTGAGGGGTAGTTGTTCCTTCCCCTGCTGTCGTGGCCTAGGGTCACCATAGTCAGGTCATCGATCTACAACGCGTTCAGCCAGGAGTTCTTCGACCATCCTTTTCTTCTCAGCATTTTTTGGTGCAACATGGCCTTCTCGGGGTCATCCTATGTCTCTTGGACTAAGGCGGATGAGTTATAATGCTTTTCTGCTCTGACATTCTCTTTTCCCTTACTAGCATTCTGGATGAGTACCAATGCCTCGGTGGGCGTAGGGAGACCCAGGAGGTTCCTCTACTGAAGATTAATCCTCACGGATTGGTCCAACAGTGGTGGGACACCCTCAGGGGGTAAGTCTTCATCTAGAAACTCCAAATCGTCCTCCTTGTCCACTATGTCAGCCATGTTGACCGTGACCCTTCTAGGGGGCATGTCCTCAATATCGCATAACGAGTTGGGATCCTGCCGGATATGGATAAAGAGGAGGGAAACATAATGCCCCCAGGCATGGAGTTTCATATGGATGGTAGCCTCCCGGATGATTTTGCTGAGTACCTTGATACTCTGAACGCATTGGTGCTGGAGGGCCTCAAAACGGCCTGATGACTTGGGGCGCTGGGCCACAAGTAGTGCGGCCAAGTTGACTAGACGACACTGCTTACTGATGTCTTCAAAATGCACTTGTCTCCTTGGATAGACCACATGTTGATGGCGGAGACTGAAATGCGTCATCCAGAGGGTGTAGCAGAAATAATCAACTTCCTCTGGGGTGAGGGACTCGGGTATGCATAAATCTTGTGCTATCATGGGCCAGAACTTCTCGGGGAAGTGGTTCACTGTAAGGATGATCCAGAAGCTCCTCAGCTCAAATTCAGGGTATGGCCCTTGATTTTCCCACTCGCCAATTAGGGGTGGCTAAAGAACTGGCAGCGGTAATGAGGCAGACCGTTGGGACAACAGGTTGGCCGGTGGAGAATATGGTGAATGGATTGACTGGTTGTCGATCATCAGGTTGTCCTCTAAAGAGTGTAGAGACCTGGCCTCTACGTCATGATAGGAGGGGCAGACGGCTATCATTGTTGGTTCAGGGGCCAGGGCTACTGGTTGTGGGTCGCGCTGCAGCTCACCTGCCATTGGTCCCTAGAATAGCTCTCTGTGATATCTTCTGGAGGTAGAGAGGACTCCCAGCGACGATGGTGGTGACTGCACAACAGTAACTTGCGGGGTCGCCAGATTTTCATCCTCATGGATAAACCTATGGAGGGAGGCAGGAATCTTGTGGACCTCGCATTCTAGGAGCACCAGGCTAATGCGCCTCGTCCATGCCACGAACCTTGACTCGGATGAGCGAGGGGAGGGTTCTCGAGCTGAGTCGTACTCCACTTTAGAATCTGAGAAGCATACTGGTTTGATCTCTATCCGGGCCTACCTTGGATTCTTCTGGTGGTGGTGACGTCCTTCCTTCCAGTCCCTAGGCAGTTCCTCGGGACAGGGATGATTTCCGACATGTGGTCCTTCGACAGCACTAGTGCCAGGGCAGAGAGGGTTTCCACCTGAGGCAACCGAGGTGTGAGGAGAACCTTGAAAAATGTCAAAGGGGACTGGGGAGGACCTCCATGAAAAGAACCTGAGCGGGTAAAACCTCCTCTGGAACTGGTGGGAGCATGGGGAGGACCTCAATGCTTGGTGTGGATGGAGCGAGGTTGGCATTCACCCCTCTGGTTTTCGGGGTGAGGAGGACCTTCTCCAGCTACGGAGAGGACGTAGGGAGGATCCCCATGCTGGATAGAGAACAGATGGGTAACTTTTACACATTTATGGTCAAGGGCAGAAGGGTGGACTCCATACCCAGTGTGATGGGCACGAGAGAGGCTTCCATACCGAGCATCACTGTTGTGGGGTAGGCCTTCATTCGAATCATGGGTAGCATGGGGCAGACCTCCATGCCGATCCTCGGAGTAGGGAAGGCCCATGATCTATGTGGTGGTGTTACGGGGAGGACCTCCGTATGGGGTGGCATCACTGCGGGTTGGTTCAGGGCGACCCTGCACGTTCCTGCCACTATGAGAGTCGACCTAGCCTCCCCATGGGGAAGTCGGGGCCTTTATCCTGGAATGGCGTATAAGTGCCCCTTCTCAGTGTGTGTAAGGACTTTAAGGTATGATTCGGCGGTTGATCAGGCCATAGTGGTCTTTGAAATTTATGCCCATTGGCGGTCATCCTCCTCAGATCAAGCCCAATGCTAGCATCAGGTTGGACGAGCCTGGGCTAGTGGTGCAGGTTCATAGCTTACATGCTCCTCCTCCGGCAAGGCCGGGAGGTGCCGCTGACGCGGCCGGGTGGGATCCCTTGCTGGGAGTCCCGGTATTGGGACACTAACCGGGCTAGGCCAGACGTCACTCACCTCATCAGCGTAATGTAGGGAGTCGTCAAAGCACTTTGGGGATAGGCTCCCGAAACAATTGAATGTTGGTGTGGGGAACAGCGGCTCCCTGCTCAGCCCTCGGGGGCGGCGTTGATGGTGGGGCTTGGATGCCTCAAGGTCCAAGCGGGCCATCTACCTGGTTGGAATTTTTTCCCCCTCCTCTTAATAACATACGAGGTCGTTAATTACCATTCGTTGGATAAATTATATTGGTGAGATGGGGCGTGGGCGCCCCACGGTCATGGTCGCAGAAGCCATTGTAGAAGTGGAAAAGCCACGCAGAGTGGCTATGTTAGTGTTTCCTCTGCCCCTGCATAGGCAGGAGGGCAGTGATCGTGTTCCTGTGGAAACAACCTGATTCTTGAGAAGCAGATATATGAACACGTCAGTGTCTAAAAGAAGAAGGAATTGACAACCAATGCCCCAACGCCATCCCATCTTCCGTGACCAGTAAGAGGGATCCATGCTGACAATGTCACAGAATGGGATGTTCAATGCTCTACTGCCCCAACTCATGGTGAGTTTCATGCTAGGCCAAATATTTTTTTGGTGGGATGCGGTGCCGAATAGTTGGATCTGGTGACACATCAAAACATTGATGCCCCGAGTGCTACTAATCTCCATATTAAGGAGAAGAGCTTCAGGTCGGGTTCACCATTTCTGTATCTGATGCTTTCGTCGGGGTGCGCACGTCCGTCTACTTGAGTATGACAGGCGCGACTTTGTTACCCCGCATTCCTGCTTTCTAAAGGAGGGTGATATCTGTTCCTTATTCATTGAAGTTTTCTCCTTGATAGAAACCGGATTATGGGATGTCGGTTCTTCCTTCTATGGATTCCTCCTCGGAACTCATTACCTTGTTCGGGTCTCCCTCATAGATTTAATACGTTGTTCATGAAACTCTTCCTGGTGCCATATTTTCATGGACATCAGTTAATTACGCTGCTTCTATCAGGACATTCCAAGGGGTTTGGTTAGGGTAACAACCTTCAGTTAGGGGAGTAGTCACGTTGGGGCACCACTAGCATGTCTGGATGCTGGGGAATTGGTGTGTTTGTCATCTTTCCCTTATTATAGGGATTCTCAAGGGTGCAGAAGCCCGAGGCATCCCACATCGAACATGGGGAATCATATGCCATGGGAATGTATTAGAGGTTTTCCCCATCTTCCTATGTTTAACACAGGGTATACGACTTGTTTAACATCTAGTGGAGACATATCGGGATGATTAGAACACTAACTAGAGTGGATCAGATAGAGGAACCCCTAGAGGGAACACCTATATTGGGGTCATCATGTGGGCAGCCTCCCGAATGCTATTATATGGAATGGGGAATGGAATGGCATGATTTCATCGGGATGTGGCGGCCCAGTTAAGGACCAGGATGGATGATGGAGCGATTTATGGGGATAGTGAATGGGATGATACCATTGTGAAGATGATGGTAGTGTTGGTCTTGAGCCTTAAAGAGACTTCCTATGTATCCTTGTGGCAGGGAATCAAAGCCTGTGTTGTTCATCTTACGATGACTTACCGTCAAATGAGGATGAAAACGAATTACCACTGAATTAGGTCACAATGGCTTACCACTGGATAAGGATGTAAACGGCTTACTACTGGATAGGGTCATAAGGGCTTACCTCTGGATGGTGTCACAATGCCTTACCGCTGGATGGGGTCGAACCGACGTGAAGGAGGTTGGAACGACTAGTTGGTGTGCTTGAACCTCATGGAGGCTTCCTACATACCATTCCTTGACATGGATCAAAGTCCCCATAGTTTAAATGGATAATACAGCTTAACATCATGTGGGATGAGGGCGAACCGACGTTAAGGGGGTCGTAACGACCAATGGGTTGTGGGCTTGAACCTCGTGAGGCTTCCTATATACCATGCCATAACATGGATAAAAATCCATGTATTATAGGTGGATTGGGGCTTACACTCTATGGAAGCCCAATGTGGTGGGGCTTGAGCCTTATGGAGGCTTCCTACGTACCATGCCTTGACATGGATCAAAGTCCCCATAGTTCGGGATGGTATGGAATACAGTTTAACTCCATGCGGGATGAGGGCGAACCGATGTGAAGGGGGTCGGAATGACCAATGGGTGGTGGTCTTCAACCTTGTGAGGCTTCCAACATACCATTACTTGAGATGGATTAAAGGCCATGTAGTTCAGGTGGATTGGGGCTTACACATTATGGAGGCCCAAGGTGGTGGGTCTTGAACCTCGTGGAGGCTTCGTACGTACCAAGCCTTGACATGGATCATAGTCCCCGCAATTCAGGATGGGATGGAATACAGTTTAACATTATGCGGTAAGGGGGTGAACCGACGTGAAGGGGGTTGGAATGACCAATCGGTGGTGGTCATGAACCTTGTGAGGCTTCCTTCGTATCATGACTTGACATGGATCAAAATCAACATTGTTCAGGTGGATTGAGCCATACCTATAAGGCAGCCCATGGTGGTGGGGCTTGAACCTCATGGAGGCTTCCCACATACCATGCCTTGAAATAGATCAAATTCCCCATAGTTTGGGATGGTATGGAATACATTTTAACGTCATGCAGGATGGAGGGTGTTGTCATGTTCGATGCTTACTCTAAGCCCACGTGAGTCATGCTCGGTGTGAGAAACAAGTGGCAGCAGAGACCTGACGATTACGTCGCAAAAGTTGTGTCCATGGGATATAGAGTGGGTATTACGCGTGGAGTGGCCCAGGGGGAGAGAGATTGGGACTTACTCCGAGGTGGAGGCCCGATGGCGACAAAGCGCAGTGGGAGCGGGACTTGGGACCGAAGAAAGGAGGAGCCCCATTTCCTATCACGCCCTCTACTGGCCTTGGGGACTGAAGATGAAAGGTGGATCAGGCTGGCTATGCTGCCTTCTGGAAGGAAGACTAGGGTCTTACGCCAAGGTGGATGCCCATCCCCGACGGAAAAACGCCACTCCCATAAGTAGGATATTATCCCCTATGGAGACTAGGGGAATGAAAGAATGTCCAAGGTGAGGGCACCCCGCGTTCGAGGCATAGGGCGAGGTCACATTTTAATGTCATGGGTTGAGGATGATGGTGCTCAACTGTTTAATGTCATGCAACATGGATGAAGTGGGTGTGATCCTCACCCCTAGGACATACATTACTGGTACCCTCTACTCCTTGTGGGAGGGAAGGCATAAACAATTCCGTATCGGGGGGCGTCGCGAAGCGAACCATCGAGGGGTCCACATTAGCATGGTTATGCAAAGAAGCAATAGCCATTTGCATCCCTATACAAAGAAGCATTTGGTGAAGCAACGCAATGGGCGGTATCATCCAAGGGATTTTGAAGTCACATCATGCAAACCTATCGGTTCTCATGGGAAAAGAAATTTCCAAGAAGAGGGGTCCATAGGCAGGGGCTTTGGGAAGCTATGTTGCTCCGCGTGGCGGAGGGCACTTGCGAAGGGGTGTGCTTCGCGATGTTGGGTGCCTTAGCCTTATCATGGGGTAGAGGTGCATATGGGAGGTGCTTCGCGAAGTGGACGGAAATTCGCGGAGTAAAACCTCACAGATCAAAGGTGCCTTGTGAAGAAAGGTGTCGGGAAGCAATGTGCTTCCTGAAGTACAATGACCCTGCCTTAGCATGTAGATCATGTGTAAATGATGGGTGGTTCGCAAAGCCTAAATGCTTCATGAAGACCGAGGCCCCCTTGGGGATTCCATTCCTTCGTGATGTCCCTTAGGCTTTGCGAAAGGCATACCTCTTGGAAGATGTGATTAAAACAAGACAAATGGGAGGCACTTTACGGAGCAGAAGTACCTCGCACAGCTCATGGTTGGCCGAGTAGAAGGTTGCTTCGTGATTCAGGAGCTGTGAAGCTAAAAAGCCAGATTGTCCATCCCTTGGACTCAGGGGGAGCCCAGTATTTATAGGCGAGAGGCTCCGCGAAGCGGAGCTCACGTGGCATGAATTTGGCCTAGGTGGCTTCGTGGCGGGTTCGCAAACATCAACTGCATTGACGGAGCGTCCCGCCTCCTCACTTCACGGCGGGTTCGCGAATGTCTCATGTGTTCGCGGAGCATCCCAACTCCTCACTTCGTGGAGTCCATAGTGTTGGGGGGACCTCCGTGAAGGGGATTCACGAGGAAGTTCTTGGGGGCCTTCTTTGGGCCTCTCATTTGTCCCGAATTTTGGCGCCAACAAGGATATATCCGAGACAACCTTCTATACAAGTTACGGTAATTTTGAATTTATAGTAATGCCATTTCTAGATAAAAAATATCCTACATTCCTCATAGATTTAAGGAATAGATTCATTATAGATTTAGTTGATCAATTTTTGGTAGTCTTTATAGATGATATTGTTTTATATTGAACGAGAATGGAAGACTGGGAAGAACATTTTATAATTGATCTAATTATCACGTGGAATGAGAAGTTGTATGATCAATTTAAAAAGTGTTAATTTTGGATTCATAATGTTTCATTATTTGGTTATATAATCTCTTGTGATGTAATACCGATGAACCCTTTAAATATAGAATTTATTGATATATGCATGAGGGAAAAAAATAGTAACTGAAATCTATAGTTCTCTTGTGTTGGGTGGATATTACCAGAACATTGTGAGAGATTTATCACTAGTATAAAATCGACTCACCATGTTGACTCAGAAGTGGGTGTGTTCTAATGGACATAATAATGAAAAGAATTTTTTGAATATATGAATAAATGGTCAGTCAGCATTCCTATTCCACCTTTCAGTGGATAAGGGTTTTTGTTCTATAGTGATTCGTTAAAGAAGGGGATTGGATGTCCCTTCATATGGAATTCTATATTGATAGAATATAAGTCATGATTAATGAAGCTTCATGTTAAAAATTACCTAACTCATATTTTAGAGTTGGAATAGGTAATTATTTTCATTAAAAATTTGGAGGCGTTATCTATTTGGTGAAATGAGTGATATATATAATGATTATAAAATAATGAGTTATATATTTACATTGAAATAGTTTAATATGTTACTTAGAATATGGTTGGAGTTAATTAAAGATTTTAAATTATCAATACATGTCCACCCTTGAAAAGTAATCAATGTATCATTTTATTTGAGTCAAAAGGATAATGGAAGATTATATATGATGAGAATAGAAAACCAATATTAATTGATTTTTTAAATGATGGATATGGAAATATTTATGGAAGGGGGAAATATTATCCTTATAAAATGAGTGTTTGGCCATCAATATATGTGAGGATTCAAGAGGTGTAGAAGGAAGATATGGAGATATAGAAGATGGTGGGAAACAGTCCTGAGTTTAGCCATGATTGTGATGGAATTATAAGTTTTAGTAACCATGTCTATGTTTCATACATACTAGATTTAATGAAGGATCTATTGGATGAGCCTCATAGTTCACCATTCTCTATTCAACAAGGAAGTATGAAGATGTATAGGGATATGAATGAGTATTTCTAGTGGGATAACATAAAGAAAGATATTATGGAGTATATATATTTTTTCCAGGTATGTTATAATGTTAAGGTTGAGAGACTAAAATATAAGGGGATGCTAGAACCATTACCAATAAAATAATGGAAATTGAAAAACAATACCATATATTTTTTCAACACACTCCCCAAAATATAAACAGTCTATAATTACATATCGTATGTAGTCGAAATCCATATGAATCCAACATAATTTATTTCTATCAATGATGATTTTTTATGGATGATTTTTATAGAATATACATTATATAAGTAATAAGGTTCCATGGAGTTCCAGATTCTATTATATATAGTCGAGATCTGAGGACTACCTCAATGTTCAGGTGAAGTATTTAGAAGGCTCTAGATATAAGTTTTGTTTTAATAAAAATTATCATCCTCAGAAATATGGTCACTCTATAAGGACCAATAAAACCCTATTAGATACGATAGGATCATGTTATATGGATTTCAAATGTGGTTGGGATCAACACCTTCATCTAGTTGAGTTTTATTATAGTAATTTCATTTAATCAAGAATTCATATGGATCCTTATGAATCCATATATGGAATTAAGTGTACAAATCCAATGCGATGGGATGATGTTCGATATATAAAGGTAATGGAAATTAAATTATTATTAGTGATAACATAGAAAGTCAAATCCATTCAACAACACATTAAGGAAACTCATATTTGATATAAATGTTATAAAGATAATTATCGGTAAAATATAGAGTTTGAAGTTGGTGAGGAGGTGCTTTTGTGAAAATATCCATTGAATATGGTTATGGGATTTAGAAACCAAGGATTTTTTATCACTATTTATATTGACAAATTAGAAATTATTGATCAAGTAGGGACAATATCTTATTTCTTTATGATTCCACTAAAAATATCTCAAGTTTATATTGTGTCCCATGAATCTCTCTTAAATAAGTATATTCATAAAAAAATCGTGTGTGATGAATTTACATGTCAAACCACTAGAGAATGATCTTTACCCTGGAGAAAAACTAGTATAAATCTTGGATAATTGAAATAAATTACTAAGAAATAAGACTAATATTCTAGTTAATGTTCTATAGAGGAATCCAGAATTCGAAGAAGCTATGTGGAAACATGGGGTTGTGATGAAATAGAGATATCCACATTTATTTGTATTTTCGGGATATAATTTTCATGGAATAATTAATTTTATGGTGAGTAGAATGTAACAACCATTAAATTTATGAAATACTTATTTTTCAAATCATTAGAGTATTTTATAGCTTGCGTTATACAAAACACAATGTTTAAATGAACCATGATCTACTAATAAAATATAATGTGAGAATTATAACCATAAAATTAAAATTTTAATGTATTAATAAAAAAACTAAATAATGAAAATGTGCAGTTTACATGTATAAAATGAATTCATTTTTTTCAATTGATTATTAATGAAAATAAAAATAATTTGAAAGTAAAAGAAGTATTTTCAAAAAAAAAATATAAATTCAATGCGTTTTAAAATTAATAAATTAAATTAATAAAAATTAGTGAAATATTTTAAAGAAATTTATATAGTATAAATTCAATCTATTTTTTATTATTCATCCCATATTTTCTCTAGTCACCTGATTAGAATAAATCATAATTTATGCTTAAAAATGCGTTTTTATAGAAGAGTTTTTTGTCATGTTTTGGAAACATGTTTTATAATTATTATCATCTTTATACTTTATAAAAATATATTTTATTTTTAATATTTATGCGACACACAAAAATGAGCTTAAACAACCCAAAAATTATATTTCTCTGAATATAATATCTTTGATACCTTACGTAATAGGAAAGACTGACTCCAAATGAACCATAATATAGAATGTCGATATTAACACGATTTTAAATTGCATATTATGAATATTAATAAATAAAATATTAAAATTATTGTTATCTATTTAGTAAAAAGAAAATAAAAATCATTTTAATGGAAAAATATGTTTTCTGAAAATTTGTGTATTTTTTAAAAGACGTTTGAGTCATACTGTGCACTCTTAATTTATTTATTTTTTTTGAATTTTAGAGAAATTATTTGATAAAAAATAAATAAAATTATTAAAATTATAATATCAAAATAATATTTTGGTGATTTTTTGGGATTTAAATAAAATATTTCATTTTTTAATGAATTGTAAAAAATATTTTAATTGAAAACTTACTTTTAATTAATTTATGTATAAAGTAAAATTAAATGTTGAATTGGTTTGAAATCAATATTAGTTTACTTATATTTATTATTAATTTAATTTAGTTCATTAGAATCATTTTTATGTTGAATTTTGATATAAATATGTTGTAAACTTTTGAACATTTTCTCGATAAAACCCTACTTTCTCATCACATCTATGGTATTAATTTTAAATTAAAATTTTCCACTTTTGTTAATAAATATGTAAAAAAAATTACATGTTTTGAATCATCATAATTTATAATATCTAACAAGGTAAACATACTTTTGTACCAAAATTAATAGTGATAATAATTTAAATTATTTATCGCGGTTAAGGAAAAAATTGATTTAATGTGGGTGAGTAAACTAAAAAGATAAGGGTCAAAATGATATAAAAATGGGGGAAAATATATTTTATGTCCATATGTATACCTTATAATGTATTATTATCTATAATATTCCATTTTTTCCTTGTGGCATGTGAATAATAGGGGAAACCCTTTTTTAAAAAATAAATACATGTGTGTCACTCAACTCACTTATAAAAGGCCACCCCTATCCTCTCTTCTTCAAACATTAAAACCTATTTGGTTCATCCATTACCTAAATAAAATCCTAAAATACAATTCCATAATCAATGAATCATTATGTTTTGCATAAATCTACTGTTTTAAGGATTTGTGGAAAATCTAAGGAGGTTACCCAAAAAGAGGTAATCTTCTTCAATGAGTGTTTTTATTTTATTTCTCAACCATATAATTTATTTATAATTAAAAAATGATGATATAGTAACCATATTATATATAATATATTACTATGTTTTTATTTTATGTTAATTAACTACAACCATCTTCACTTCTATCAAATGGGTTAAGAATTAATCATTTGTGTGCACGAAGGACTATAACCTCGCAAACCGATGCCATCCATTTTTATATCACCACCTCTCATGGTTGGGTATAGTGATGAATATAATTTATATATATATATGATATTTATAACATAATTATACTTATTTATTCATCATATCATATATAAAGTTTTACTTTCAATTCCATTGGGGATACGATAATGTTTCTTGCGTGTATGGCGAACTATATCCTTGTGAAGCGATGTGATTAATTTTTCACTAACTCTTTACAAGGAATGTAATAAGGATAAATTTCGACAAATATATGTTTTATAAATGATATAATTATAGTATTAGTATGATTTATATCATTATTTAAAGATAATATATGATTTTCTTTCTTACCATTTCACTCAACTAAATATGATAACACCATTTGTGTATGTGTGAACTATCTCCTTCACGAAGCGATGTGACTATATTTTCATAATCACACCAAATGGATGATATATATATAACTATATATAATTAAATAATATGTTTTTAATTATATTATTGTAATTTTATAAATAAAAAATATTAACTATCTCCATTTCATAATGATCATTGAAAAATGGAAACATTACACATGCGTAAATACGATCAGTTGTCTCCATGATCGTAACATAGTTCATTTCACAAAAACCATCTTTCATTGTTGGTATTAATATTATAATTGATATATATATGTTATAATTATTTCATTACTATAATTATTTATATTATGGAAATATATATTTATGTTCAATAATCGGATCTTTTATAAAAAACACACATGAGAAAACAAGGAAATTAACACTGAAAATAATGAAAATAATGAATGATATTGAACTATTGGGTGATAATATATTATAAATGGATCATATATGATATTATAAATATTAATATGTTTATTTTATAAGTCAATAACATGTTTAAATCTACTATATATAAGTTTAATGCATCTTAACCAAACTCAAGAGTGAGGTAAGGGATTTCAAAAGTTGATATTGATTCATTGTGTCAAACTTCTACATAATTGATTATTTAATGATAATATTATGTTTGTAACTAAATTTAATTATTTTATTTTTTATTTTAACTTGATTTATGGGGCTTTTAATTTTATTAAAAAATAAATTGATTGATTAATTCCAACTTCAATGATTAGATTTCTGTAATGAGATTTGTCTCAATTTGCCTTCATATAGGCATATTTTATTATTATGTACTATGTTATTATAGATGGTGTAAATAATACCCATTTTAAATTTAATATCAAGATTAATTAATAATTCATGTTATTTGTTTTTCAATGTGATATATTCCATATAAGGGGGTTTTGACTTAAAAGTTACAATGTGATAAAGAATCTCATAACAAAATTTCGTTTCATTGGGTTATATTACTCCTTCATTGTCTTTGATTTTATAAGATTATGCATGTAATTAATTTTGAATATAATTTTTTTTAAACTTGTATTATTTATTTTTAAATTTTATACACATAATATATTCATTGATTAATTCCCACATTAATGTTATGTCCATTGTAAGGTTTTATTTCAAGATCTCATTATAATCGAGATTATTTATGATTTAATTTCCATTGATAGAAATTAATTGATCATTGTCTAATAAAACAATTTATTTTTCTTATACACTGGACATTCAATATATTTTCATGTAACATTACAATTTTATATTCTTTGGTACTTGAATAAATTATTGTTAATAAAATATGACTTTATTTTTATCTTTGGTCAAAAATCCATTTTCTTCCAAAATAATTTTTTCTAAAAAGGTTTTCAAAAAATGGTTCTGAACATTTCTAATTGATTTAATATAAATATTTTTACCCTTTTTTTATTTGACAAAATACATTGAATCAAATAGTTATGTCATTATCAAAACAACTCCTACTTGGATTTTACCAAAAAAAGTGAAAGGAATCGTTGTTTTAATGTCTATGGAATGAAACAAATTTCTAGGAATCATAACCACTCAATTTTATTATAAACTCTTTTATAAGATTCTATGATTATTTTAGAGGAAGATTACTTTCCAAATATTTTATGAAATTTTATAATTAAAAAGTGATTTTAAAAATGAAAAGTATATTTTCATCAATAAGGTTTTTAATAAATTTGATATGGTATTTATATTCATCGATAAAAGAAAATCATTAATCTTTATACAAGGGATATATTTTGTTTTGATACCATCCATATTATTCCTCTATATGGTTTATCATCATTTTCAATAAAAAAATTCTAGAAATTCACTTCCATCATTCATTTTTGTTGTAATTAATATTACATTGAAATAATCACTTTAATGTGGAAATTCAATTTCCCTAAAATACCCAAATTATTTATCGTGGATAATTTTATTTTTTGAACATTATATCAGTTATAAACATGGTTTTCTACATTGAAATTTATTTTTTATCTTGGGAAATATTTATAAATTACAATTGTTTACCAAATAAATATATTTCTTAAGAAGATACATTTTTATTGAATTAAATCAATTATTAGATTTATAAGTAACACCATATACATGAATACATTATTGGGGCTTGGTTATAGATAGCCCCTTAGTGCATAGAGATTTCTCGTGAGATGAATTAGTTGGCTAGAATTAGTTAAATGGGGTTCTACCAATCAGTTTTAAATTATCTTGAGGATAGATCATGATATTAGGGGTATCATGTACCTGAGATATGACATCCTATAATATAGCATTACAATTATTCTTAATTTCATAATTATTATCCATGATATTTTTGAAAAGATATTATATATGGATGCATATAATTTTAAATTATTTATTACATGGCACGTGTGTTCAGTTTTTTACGTTTCTATATTTATTATGACCTAACCAGCTATAAAAGTCATGTTATTGATTAAAAAAAGTTTTTTCCAGTTATTTACCTTACCATATTTATTATAATCCTTAATATGTTTCTCATTGATATTATCTCTGGATGCACTTTATCATTAATTTATTGATTAAATGGAATGTGTGTTCAATTATTTAACTCTGCATATTTATTATTCATAATGATTAATGTTTTGTTCCATTGTACTTAACCTTTTCTAATAATTATAGATCACCCTTATTTCATTCCTTTACAAATAATCCATAATGTTAACTACAATTTATATGAAATGAGATTCTACAGGGAATAATTCTATAACACAAAAATTCAATGTAATTTTTATATTTAAATATAGTGAAATAATATTGTATTTAACATATTTACCAAGACTAATATAGTATTAAGTCATGTGGGATGTGATTCCTTGTAGCTTATGAAATTGTAATAAAAGAGACACCTGCTCCGAGGTACTGGGGTCAGATTCGTAACATTTGGTATCAAAAGAAGATCAGTAGAACCCTTGGAAATTATATTTAGGAAATGATAGATTAGAGAATACAACCATATGATAAATATAAGGGATAAGTATAGAAGAAAATACTAATGATTTTTGAAGGTAAAGATAATGTGATTTTTCTATGAAATAAATCCTTTCCTGGATACTATAAATGAGTGAGGTTATAGAATATATGTACCTTGTGGTAATAAATTAAAAAATGATATAGTGTACTTGAACCAATCCTCACATTGTGCATGATAATGGGCCTTAATGTAAACTTGGTTTGAAACTCTAGGGAGATATGATTTGGATAATTTTCATTTTATTTACAAAACCTTATGATGATTTTTAATTGATGATGACAATTAATGAACTTGGTTAAATATATGGGGTCTTAAATTTAAAAAATATGCAATGTTTTGAACATCCTAAAGTTGATTATATGGTATTCCCACAAGGTTATTTTTTCTAATCGTAGACTTTTGGGGTGTAGCCAATGGGTGGAACCTGAAAGAATTATGTAAACAAGTAATATAAAATAATGAGTGGTGATTATGAGAAACCAAATGGGGTGATGATAGGACTGAAATATATTATGATTACACCTATTAATTTATCTTGCAATATGATTAACAATTGTTACCTTAATAAACTAACAAAATCAATAAAAAGGCAAGGATTTTTTTTTCTAAGAGCTCGAGTATTGGATACTATAGATAAGAGAAATATAGATTTCATTCTAGTCAGAAATTTGTTAGGATACATACATGAAATTGTATCAATGTTAAGTTAATAATTGTTTATTCATGGAATGGAATGGAATCATGTAAATAATTTACAATGAAAAAATATGGGTATGAGAGAAGGAAATAAAAATCATCCTAGGGATCTATATTTAGTTTTTTATAAAAGTGGAGTACCTAAACAATATCTGACTTAATTACCCCATCTAAATATTAACCCATAGGACAAAGAATTATTTAGAAAAAAAATAAAGTATTTATGTATTGGGATTCATGAATTAAATTTATGAATTATTTTACCAATGGTATATTGGTTACAAGAATCATGGAACATATAAGTATTTTGTAACATTTAATATGCATGTATTTATTTAGTAACTTATGATTTATGGATACAAAAAAAGGTTTATGAGTTTATGGTTGATCATAAGTTCAATGTCTTAAACACTTTTTTTATGTTTTTTGTGTGGGAAGTCTACCAGGATTAACGATATTTTTATAGAAAATTATGAAAATAAATTCCATAGGTTTTGTATATGTTTTAGTGAAAGCTTTATTTGAGGAATAATGTATTTAGAATTTATAATCATATATTTCATGGTATTTAGGACATTTATGATTAATATAATCATTAATGATATAGTAATTATATTCAAATAATATTATTAGAATTTGAGAAAAATTGATCATAATGAAAAAAATCTTAAAAATGTTATTTAATGATTAATTTTATATCGAGGATATGTGTCATATATTTTTGGGAATTTTTGAGGAATTAAAATAATTTTATTAGAAAATGGACAACCTTTAGATTGTTTGACAACATGAAACATCCAGAAAGGATTTGGGGACTGAAACCATCACTGAAAGATGATAAGGGTTTAGTTTCAAACATTAGACTATGATATTTTCGGGTTAATAGGTCATTATTTTTAGATATTTAATTTGGAAAATAAATATTAATGAATAATCCATTGTGTTAATTCTGAGGTTTAGAGATTAATTTATTATATTGGATAACTTGTGCAAACCATATCAGTTTAGGTAAATAGTTAAAGTCATTTCAAAAGATTCGTAACCCTATTATGGATCATACGATCAGTTAAAATTGAATTTTAGTGATTCAGGAATAAAAAAAATTCAATTTTAGATATTAATTTCTTTGGGTAAGGGATGAATTAGAAATAGATCGATGAAAAACCAATAATGAAATTGTGGTTTTGAAATAAAAACATATCGGGTAAGTATATTTCATTATATTCATAGATTGTAAAGTAATAACTTATATTTAAAATGAATATCATAAAAAAATCATCATATTACATTCATATTGGATGAATCATATAGTCTTAAAAGTCATCAAAGATTTATTATTTTCAGGCCCTTAACTTTCCATCAATGATTCTTTTATTTGTGGTAAATGAATTCTACCAGTCTCTGTAATTATTAAATATTTTTTCCATGTTGATACATTCACTTTACACCAATTTTCATTGATTTATAAACCTAGTTATGTGTCACTTTTACACCCCTATCTTTCTTACTTAGAGAATGATTTATTAACACATTTTACAGTGTGGCTTTTTAATAGAAGAATATTCAAATTTCAAACCCTTGATTATCAAGAAAAGTTTTAAAATATGAGAACATAATTTATTTATGTTGGGGACAATGTAAAACCTTGATATTTTAAATGATGAACATTGTTTTTGATAGTGTATGATACATGAAACACTCATCAGAAACAACCAAAAAATATATTTCTTTAAATTCAATCTCTTCGATTGCTTGTAAAACACGCAACACCGAGTCTAAATGGACCATAATATAGTATACCATTATATAACAGATTTTAAATTTGAGGGTATAAACTATAATAAATATGTAATGAAAAAATTGGTAATTAATTTATTAAAAATAAAATAAGAATAATTTTAAATAAAAAAATTATTTTATAAAAAATGTACTTTTTTCTAAGATATGTTTCAGTCTAACTTTGTGTTCAAAATTTAAAATTAAATATTGAAATTTTTTGAAAATTATTTAAGAAAAATAACTTCATTTTGAATTAATAATATCCAAATTTTCTTAGGCTTAAGTTTTTCGATTTTTATGAAATATTTCATTTTTTGATAAATAATTTTTAATTGAAAACTCCTATGTAAGTTAAATTCTTTATAGATTTAAATTATATTTTAAATTTGTTTTAAATTATAATGAGTTGATCTATTTATAATTTTTTTATTGGAATCATTTTAATATTTAATTTTAATATGATTTCTTTGTAAACTTTTCAACATTTTTTCTTTAAAAACCAACTTTCTCATCGCATTTGCTTGATTAATTTAAAAAAAAAAAATTTATACTTTTGTGAATGAAATTTGTAAAAATGGATTTAATATTTGGAATAATAATAATTAATATTTTATAATAATTTCAAAATAATTTTTAACTAAAATGATTTGTGAAACAATAAAAATTATTTTTTGCTGTTAATGAAAAATGGATTTATTAAAGGATAAACTAAAAATATAAGTGTTACAATGACCTAAAAATTTGTCCAAAAGGAATTTTATGATACTATTCATACCATATAATGTATAATAATATTTAAAAATCCTTTTGGCCCATTTTTTCAAGTGAAAAATGTTGTTACACAATTTTGTTTCAAAAAGTACATGTTTTCCACTTACCTCACATATAAAGTCCACCCATTGTCCTCCTTTATTTACACCATAAACACCATTTGGTTAATAAAATAAATTAAAATATAACATAAAAAATTACATCCCATCATTCTAAAATTTTTATTTTTGGATGATAGTTATCCCTTAAATTCATTGGTGAAACCATGATGTGGTTACTCGAAGAAGAGGTAATTTTCTCCAAGAGAGTTTTTATTTCATTTCCTCCTCCTTAAATTCTTATTAATACATGATGATATACTAAAATATATATAATACATATAATAATATGTTTTTAGGTTAAGGTAATTAATTATAATTATTTCCACATTTGTCAAATGCGTTATAAATTCATCATTTGTGTGTACAACAGACCAATGACTCATGAACTGATTTCATTCACTTTTCCATTTTCACCTATTATGGTTGAGTATGACGATAGATATAATGTATATATAAAAATATATTATATTTATAACCTAATTATAAATATTTTGTCATTATAATATATATATATATATATTACATTCCATTCTATAGGGCATATGATAACATTGCTAGTGTGTACAACAGACTATTTCCATACAAATAAATGCGATTTCTTTTTCAAAACAACTTTAAATAGAAGGTAATAAGGATAATTTTATGATTATATTTTATATAAATGAAATAATATTTATATTAATTACATATTTATAATTATGTAATGATAGTATATCATTTTATTTCTTACCTTTTTTCTCACTTGATAACGATATCATTGTTCGGGTATGTGTCGAATACCTCCTTGACGAAGTGATGCAACTCCATTTTCATAACCACACCAAAATTATGATATATATAAGAATATTTAATCAAATAATATAGTATTTTTGATATTATTATCATTATGGAAATATAAAATATTAATTATCTCCTTTTCCTACTAACCGTTGAAAAATAGAAAGGTTACCATGCGTAGGTACAACATATCGTCCCCATAAACACAACATACATTATGTATAAAAAATATATTTCATTACTATTATTAATTGAATAATTTATATATAAATATGATAATTATTTCATTTTTATTTTTATTTAGATTATTTAACTATATAATATTCATAATAAATGGAAATTTTATATCAAAACAAGAATGAGAAAACAAGGTAATGAACACCCAGAATAACAAAAATAATAAAAGATAATTAATGACATGTGATAATTTATCATAAAATGATAATATATGATATTATAATAATAATATGGCTATGTTATAAGTTAATGAAATGCTTAAAATCATTTTAAATAGTTTAATGAATGTTCAACCAAAATGATGTGTAAGGTAAGGGACTTATTAGCTCAATTTCCATTCATTGGGTTATACTTCTATTTCACTAATAACATCATGTAATGATTATTTGTGTAATATAATTTTATTAATTAATGTTATATATATAGATTATTTATATGGATTTACATTTAATACACATAATCAATTCATTGATTGATTTCCATTTCAACAATGCGATCTTTTTAACATTCTTCTTCTCAATTTTCCTCCATTAAGGAATATTTTATTTTTTCTCACATAATTTATTAAATATGATGTAAAAATTACCCTTTTACATTTAATATCAGGATTTATTAATAATTCATGGTATTTTATGTTTTTATTTTATATATTTAACTAAGGGGTTTTTTCGTAAAAGTGATCAAGTGGTAAATAATTTCATAACACAATTTCATTTAAATGGGTTATATTACTCCATAGTTGACTTCTATTTTATTAGATTATGTGTATATTTTATTTTGAATATATATTATTGTATTTTTACTTTGTTATGTGAATTTTAATATAATACACATAGTATATTCTTTTTCTAATTCTCACATGAATTTTATGAACCTTGTAAGGGTTCATTTCACAATCTCATTCTAATTAGGATTATTTATGAAATAATTATTATTAAATGAAATTAACTGGTCATTTTCTAATAAACACATTTAATTTTTCAATACTATTTTTATTATTGATATTTTTAATTAATATTTCCATTTTTACACTCATTTTAACTAAAAATAATTGAGAAAAAGGTTTTTAATAAATCCAACAATATTTCTCTCTTTGGTCTGAAATCTATTTTCATCCAAAAATAGGTCAAAAATACATTTTTAATCCATTAAAATTTTTTCACTCCAAAATAATTTAACAATGTTTACTTAATATTTTTTTTGAAAGGAATATTCATGTATTTTTGAAAAAAAATCTCATTTGGATTTTATCAAAAAAGTAAAAGTAATTTTCCTTTAAAGTGTATAGTATGAATAGAATTTCATGCCATCATGACAAATCAAATTTTATACAAATAAACTTATAAGTTTAAATTATTATTTTAAAATTAATGTATTTAAAAAATATGTTTTTAGATTTTAATTTTAAAAATTTATTTTATTAATTTAAAATGATATTTTCCTCATGAATGTTTTTAAATATATTTATATGGTATTTCTAATCAAAACTGAAAAAAACTCTTCATTATTAATCCAATGGGTATATATTGTAATGCTAACATCATTATTATTTATTTGGTTGTTTTTTTGATAATTTTTACCAAGTAAATTTTTAACATTCATTTCCCTGATTCATTTTTTGTTGTCTTTAACTTTTTTTAATTTATTAATTTTCCTATAGAACCTAAATTTCACCTAAATATCAGTATTATTTATCATGGATATGTTTAATACCTAAACCATATATTGTTTATACATATATTTTTCTAAATTGAATTTTATTTTTATCAAAGTAATTATTTATAAATCTGTATTCATTACTCAATAAATATATTTTATGGCAATGGGGATTTTTCATGAATTAAATTGATTATTCGATTTAGGTGGAAATATTTGGACATTTAGATACTATGTTAATGGGTTATATATTTCTTGTAAATGCATATAATGGTCACATGAGATGAATTGGTTAGCTAGTCATTGGTAAATGTGTTTTACACATCATTTTCGTACAATCTTGAGGATATACATTGATAGTAGAGGTATCATACTCCCAAGACACGCTGTATAATTATTATGAATCACCTACATTAAGAATTAAGTTATTATTATCCATGATATTTTATCAATGATATTATATATCAATTCCTTTCATTATCAGTTATTGATTACCTAACATGTGTTTTTAGTTATTTGATATTCTATGTTGATTATGTCATATGATAGTTTTATTACTGATTAAAAGAAATAATTTTTTTATTAACCCTTCCATATTTCTAATTATCCAAAATATGTTCACATTTATATTATCTATGGATACAGTTTCGTCAAATTTTATTGATTGCATGGAATTTATTTTCAGTTATTTACTTTTCCATATTGATTATGCTTATTGATTCCTGATTTATTTAACTATAATTAATCCTTACTATGAATTTTAACTCACCCTTATTTTTTTCTTTTACAAGGAATCGATGGAGTTTTTCTATTATTGATATGAATAGATATACTAGATGGAAAGATGATATTCTAAAAAAAATTGTTGTAATTAATATTTTAAAATTTAATTAAATACTTTGGTTTGTATATAGTTTACCATGACTACTAAATTATATGGTTATTTAGGATTTGATTATTAGTATATTATTCTAATCCAATAATGATGACACCGACTCTGGTCTTCTAGGTTAAGGGTTTGTAAAAATTTCATTTCTACCAAGTATATAAATTTAACCATTAAAAATGGATACCACATTTTGAATCAATAGTTTTAAATTATTTAAATAAGTCCCTTTTATTTTTAGTCATTTTGAATAGTAAAAATAGTAAAATTAGTCACCTTGACAAAGGATAAATCGGGTTAACAATGGTTAAAAAAATGTGTTAAGGATCACATAATTCATTATAATTCTTATTATATGATTTTAATCCAACTCTGATCACCTTAGGCTTGATTGTTCTTTTTTAAGGGACACTTCTCCATGAAAATGATATATATAATATTTAATGCCAAAAAAATTATAAAATTCCCCAATCATACATCTAAATATCTCTTATTTGTTAAGCTATGGAGAAAATAACGTTTTGAATTAATATAACAATTTCTATCATAATAATATTATTTTCAAGTTGTTAATTTATTTTTAATTTTTAGTGACTATATAATTAACTTAAATTCTAACACAACGAGACACATTATTTCTTAAATTTATAGAAAAATAAATGAAATGATTTTTAAAATATTAAAAGTAATATAGTTTAAGTGATTTATAGTGTTATAAAAATTTTATTGATGAATATAAAATATTAGCGGTGTGATAATGTATTCTATTTGAATTATATATTTTTCATGATGTTTTTATCTATAAAATAAATAAAAATTGTAAAAAATGAGATTGACTATAGTTTATGAAAATAATTTTTTATTAAATTATTTAAAATAATAAAAATATTGGAAGGGAAAATGGGAAAATATAAGGTCAAAAATTTCATACCATGTTCATATAGGAAATTTATTTACATTATATGTAAAATTATTAATGTTTTTGGATGAAAAAGTAATTACGACAGTTAAGGTAAAAATTTGTTAACTAAGGGGTTTAAAAAATGTTTACAATAATATTCAAATCCGATTAAATTTTCTTTTATGATTATATTTCCACCCTATAATGCCTTATATTTAAATATTTGACCATTTAAATACTTTTTTTATAATGACTTTGTTTTATTTTAATCATTTTGAAAATTCCAAGTGCACCCTTTCCAAACATTATAAAATGACACCCCATCCCTCCCTTCATTACCCCACTTTCAGAAATCTATATCAAAAAATTAATTTCCATTTCTCTTCTAAAAATTTATATCCACATTCAATATGTGATTTTCACACCAAAACGTCGAACCCTAGGGTCTTTAAGAGAACACCTAAAAGAGTTCTTTCAATGAAAAGGTAATATCCTTAACTGATTGTTTCCTTTTAAATTATTCTTTTAACTATTATAAATATTTTTTATTTATCATAAAATAATAAATTTAGTATCCTTAATATATTAAAATTTTATTATTATTTTTAATCCACAATTATCAACCTTCTTTTCTATCAAATCATAAAATCATAATGTTGTTCACGTATATATGTGGACTAAAACCTTCATAAAGTGATGTGATTTGTTTCTCATTTACTCTATTCATATATGGTAATATGGGAAGACTTAGTAAATATTTATGATATAAATTATATAATAATTATTTTTTAATTTTGAATTGTTATTTATCTTTATTTCATAATATCCTTTGAAAAGTGAAAACATAGTTCATGAGTATGTACGACCTACCCGTTTCATGAATGGTGTAATTGATTTTTATATCTCTATCTTTTAAGTATTAATATAAATATATATATAATGAATATATAATATATTTATATCATGGTAAAAAAAATTTATATGATTTAATCATTATAAAAATAAACTGACCGAAACTATGAAATCAAAACCTATATGAAAAACAAATATGTTAATACCCGAAAAAGTGATTTTAAAAAATAATGGTTAATAAAAGAGTGATAAAAGATAATATGTAAACAATATATGATATGATATATATGATTATGGCTCTAGAGTAAATTTATATTTCTAATATATGAGTTTCGGACACATACAATGTATATTGAACCTGAGGTAAGTGTTTATTTCACAATCTCATCAATATTTGAGATTGTTTATGTTTATGACTTCACTGATAGAATTCTTTGATATTTAGATCCAATTAATTTTATTATCCTGTCTTTATTTAAATAAATTACATGTTTTCCATCATTTTCCCCACTTTAAGTACTCAAAATACATAAATAATGTTTTAATGAAAAATTAACCTTGTCTTTTCTACTTAGTCAAGAATTTTTCTACTCCATGATATTATATTCTTTAAAATATCTAAAATTATGTCTTTTAAATTAGAAAATTATTTATTAAATACATTTTTAAAAATTTTCTCAATTTATGTAAATACTTTAAAATCAATCTTCCTTCCATTTTCCCAACTAGTCACTTTTTGACTCTTTTACAAAATTGTGAAAATAAATTCGTATCTAACTTATATAGCATGAAACAATTTCCCACCACCATGACCTCTCATTACATTGGAGATTCATTTACGAGTTTAAAATGTTATTTACAAAATAAATTTTTTTACGTAATATCTTAAAAATTTTAGGATTTTAAATAATTGATTTGAAAGTGAAATTGATATTTTTCCTAATAAATTCTCTATCAATATTTTGAAAATATTTTTAGAAATATATACATAATTTGATAAATATTATGATTTATTGATCTTATACACTTATTATAACATCCATCATATTAATCTATATGCTTTATGATTAGAGTGAATGGGGAAAATATTGATATTCCACATGTTGGTTCATTTATTTATTTCTAATTCATGTTGGTTAAGTTATATTGATAATTAATATGATGAAGGCATTATAATTATTATGTTATGGGTGAATCCTAGAATTAAATTTACCCTTGATGAATTGGAAGGTCTGAGGAGGAAAACTAGATTGGGTATTTAGAAAATTCCATACCATTTTTGAAAGGATATCTTATCATGGGGTATTGATAGTGAGTTTCAAATGTCCAAGATTTAGGAATCCGTCATTTTGAAATAAGTTACTGATTTCCATGTGAATATTTTAATAGTTATAACATCCATATAACTTTTTCAAGATCATTTGACTATTTATACAACATTATTTATTTATAATTTATTTTATCCATATTATTCACTCCTTATTATAATATCTTATACACATACCCCTATTGAGAATCTATGCTCACCATTTATTATGTTTCCATTTTGTAGGATGACAAAAAGTTTATTATGATTGATATATAGATATATTATACAGGAAAAAATGTAGTTCTAAAATAAAATACTTTGTTTTATTTTTAGTTTTCAAATGTAATGTGAGATTCATGAATATTACTTGTTTACGGACACAACTAAACTTTTCAGAACATTGGGAAGTGATCGGTTATATATTGATCCAATGTAAATTTAAAACCATATACTCATAGATTCATGATTTTGGATCATTATATTTAATTACCATATCATATGTCATACTATAGTGTGCTAGAAACACTCTCTAATTTATTATCATATATACTTCTATGATGAACTGTGGAATAAGATTTGTCAAGTCCTAAATGCCTATGTAAAGTTGATTATTATTTATTTCTCCAAAGTATAACTATGCAATGGATCTATATAGCCTTTATATCCTTGGGAACTATTCTGTAAACAACTATCTTGTTTGGGGGTTAGTTTATTTGATTTAAAATATTTTGGGTATTGGGTGATATCCCAACAGATTTGACTAAGTATCCACTTGAGAATAAACCTCTAGATTCATTCCACTGTGTGATTTCCAATTTGGTTTGATCTATTTTGAAAAAAAATATTATATGTTTTATAAACTATACTAGAAATAAATTATTATTATAGTAAATATTAATTTTAAATATATATATATATATACAGTTTTTTATACATTTAAATATTGTTCAAAAGTAAAAAATAGTTTCAAAACTATTTTAACTGAGTTGTGATTAGACCTATAAGATTCTTTTTGAGAGATTAAAATATGTAATTATAATATTTCTTATAAATGAAAATTTTATATATATTTGGGGATTTATTTTAAATAATTTTTTAAATAAAAATTTTATTTGGAAAATCGATTCACTCTCCTCATGATTTTTCGACTATTTCCAATGGTGTGGAATATTATATAAAGGACATGTAAACATAAAATGTAACATATAATAAAAGGAAATAAAACTTACAATGGTTTTACAATCCTAATAATAACAAACCTTTTGATAGAACACATTATTACCAAGCCTATGTAAACTAAATCATTATGTCTATTACTAAAAATGTGAGAAAAATCATTATTCACATGCCTATGTGAACAAACTCAGTATGTCCACAACAAGATATCTCATGAGATGTCAACTTTAACGAATTTATTATAGGGATATATAGGACCACACCCTTCATCATGATTACATATGTATTCCACATAAAATAAATCATCTTTATATTATAAATAACTTACTGAAGTAAAATGGGTTTTATATCCTTTTCAAATGGAATCACGTAAGGAAAACATTAATTATTTAATCAATAATTTTAACATGATATATCTATTTAAAATAAATAGTTATTAAATATTATTTAGTACCTGTCAATGTAAAAAAACCATGAATCAAGAGAAATAATCATATATTATTACACCCTATAGATAAATGGTATACAATTGAGTTAATATTTTACCAAATCAATCAATGTATAAGTATCTTGGTGGACACCCTTCAATCAATGAAAGTAAAAAATAGAGAGTTTATAAGGGAAAGAAATTTAAATTGAAACTGTGTTTATACACTAAAGATGATTGTGTAAGACAAAGGCATTGAAGGATCATTACTCTTATAATTATTTAACATTTCATATTTGTGAAAATATAGGTAAAAAATTGACCTGTAAAAAAAGAATAATTTTAGAAAAATAGTAGATTTTAAATTCAAAATTCATGATGAATATTATACTCTTTCAATGAAAATCACTTTAAATAAAAATCATACAAAATGAAAAAAATATTTTACACGTGAAACCATGAAACATTGGAAATAATAAACAAAATTATTGGATGTCTTTTATTGTGAGAAAATTTTAAAAAGATGTTTATTTTCATATTTTTTATAAATAAAATCTAAGTGAAAAATTAACCAGTTTCTTTTGAAAATTAATTTTCAAAATAGTAGGAATGAAAACCATTAGAATGTTTTTAAAAATAATTTTTTAATAAATCTATAAAAATTGATTTTTTAAAAAATATATAAAATCTTATATTGTTATTTTAGGGTGGAATAAAAATATTTTATTTTGAAATGATAGAATAGAATTTTATAATATATTGAAATATATATTTTTTTAAACCCACATTGTAGAAGTGTTATTATATTTTCATTCAAAAAATATGTAAATTTAATTTTGAGTATCATAGAAAATAATCCATATTATATTTCCTAAAAAGTGTTGAGAACATAAGTTAGATGTAAAAAATGGATATTTTGGAACAGATGTGTTGAAAATAATTAGATTTATTCTTTATAGTGTTAATATTTTATTTGAATAGGTATTTAATCAAGAAAGATGATATATATGTATCAATGTTGCTTCCCTAAAGAATAAGATAAAATACCATGAATAATTTGAGTCATGAAAACTTTTATGGCTCAAGTAACATTTAAATTGAATCCCCTTTAATTATAGATAGATTGAAAATTAAAATATATAACCCGAAAATAAATATAGTTAAAGGAGTAATTAATAAAATAGGAAACATAAAATCCACATAAAAAAATTAGTTACATAATACATATATATCTCAAATAAACGAATTCAATTTGATAAACCCTTATCCCGGTCTGGATTCGCTCTGTTCATGCACATAAGATATTAAATAATCAAATTAATTTTATTATATACCTTCTTAGACACCATATAAATCTAATTTTTTTTATTGAGGTCCATTGGTTAAAACATGCTATTTATTTATTATATCGTTTTTTATTATATAGGTTATTTTAGGTGGTTTTTTTAATTTATATGCAACTCTTTTGGAATGTTAACCATGGTAATAGGTTTTCTAGTATAACTTCATAATATATATAATTATAGGGTTTTAATTCATATATTATTAAGTTATCATAAATTGTATATATTTATGTATGTTTTTTAAAATGAATTCATTTTAGGAAATGTGATTTGATATGTTCATTTTAAGTGGATACGTGTACTATGACCACATATTATTAATATCACTTATTTAAGGTGAAATAATATATATATATATATATATGAATATTTTCATAATAATTATGTTTAATCATTGAATAATACTTTAATTTCATTAATTTTTTGTGGTAATGGAAAATATTGTGCGCCAGTTCTTTGAAGCGACAGTCTGCACAAACACAAGATCAACATTATTTTTTTTAATGTGGGGGAGAATGAATACATAAGGACTATTAAATTATTATAATAAAAATTTAGTATAATAATGATACCATTGTAATCATATTACTATGGTTAGGGTATATTTGGAAGATATATATTAATAATAAATGGATAAGGATTATGTAATAGTGTCTTTGGGAACTTGAATATACTCTTGAAAGTCACACTAGAAATGATGCGATTAGTATAATTTATGGTGAATATTTTATTTAGGTAGTGAAAGTGACTTCTATGATAGGACCATTGGGTTGGATTTAACTGAAATTTTCAATTATTTGTGTAACTATGAGAGGGTGGGATGGATCCCTCTTTATAAGAGAATAAGAACAAACTTTTGTATACACCCATTATTTTTTTATAATGGAATGAAACTATTAAAGTTTCCATGGTTTAATAATTGATAAGTAATTTAGTGTTTAATGATTTAAGATAATTCATGACTCCCAAACCAATTTAACAAAAACATATGAACAATCATCAATCATTTTATCTCTTGATTTTTATGTATTGTCATTTTCATTTTTTACCATGGTAACTAGTTTTTACTCAAGTAGTTTGTATTTTATTAAAAATTTAAGGCACCTATTATAATAAAATTTTGAAGTTATAAACCTAAATTCCATACCCATATCTTTTAATTAAATTTATAAATAATATAAAACTAACATTTAAATTTGAACATTTGATATATTGAAAAACAATTTTGTTGAAAGATATTGTTCTTACCGTTAAGTGTTCTTAATCTTATTTACTGTTTATTAAAAATTGAATGTGTGATAATATATATGTATATATTTTTAAAAATAACATCAATGTAATTATATAAAATATAATAATTTAATTTATTACATTAAAATTAAAAAACATTTATAAAAAAATTCTTTTAAAATGACACTTTCAATGATATCTTGGTCATTAAATATAATTTAACGAAAACTAATTTTATTCATAAAAAATATATAGAAAGTATTAATTATCTGAACATTTTTATATAAAATATGAAAAAAAAATTATTTAATTTCTATAAGTGATTAAAATTAGTTATTAATATAAGAAAATAAAAATAATTTTTATATTAAAATATTACTCAATATTCCAAAATGTTGAACATGAGGGTTATAAATTGAACATAGTATTTTAAAATGATATATTTTTCTTTCTAAATATATATATTTTTATAAAAATATGTTGAAATACTTTTACATCAAAAATATGACGGTATTTGCAAAATCTGGTTTTGCACTATTCACCTAGAAGTCAATTAATTTGTAAAAATATAAAAAATTTATACTAAAATATTTTTTACATGTTTAATCCAAATAATAAATTACATTTTCTAAATTTATAAAATTATCTTTTAATTGAAAACAATCCATATAAATAAAAACCATTCTTATAAAAAAAATCTTTAAAAATGTCATGTGTCGTTAATCTTATTCCATATAAATTTATAAATAAATTTTTTAATATATTGTTTTATAAATAAAAATTCTACCTATAATAAAAAAATTATATAATGGATCAAAATCAATTTTCAATGTAAACTAAATTAATATTATTTAAATCGTTCTTCAAAACACAACAATTTTAAAATTTTCATTAATTAGAATAATAGTATGTAATTATTTTAATTGATTGTTATATTTTTATGTACTAATTATTATATAATTCATGTAATTTTAATATGACCCAGTTTCTTTTAGACAAGGGTAGAATTAGTTTATTTTTTGTGAGTAATAAGCTATCAAAGATAAAATTAATGTAAAGAATCTAAAATCTTAGGTTGTTACGGTTCTAACATTTGATGACAAATGAAAAATTATATGAAAATATGGAGTAATTTTAATTTAGGATAAATTTTTTATGATTTTGTCCCCATGATATATATAAGAAATAAGTAGAATGAATTTATTTTGTACAACCCCGGAAATTAGTTCTTTGAGTAGAAATCTTTGAATGGATTTATAACAAAAAATATTGATGTTTATGTTAATCATTATTGTTTTGTAAAAAGATCATATATTAAATAGATTTAAATTTACTTGTATTGTGGCTAATTTATGCATGTAAAGTGATTCCATCCACTATTAAACAATTCAAGGTTTTCTTTTAGTTTAATGGAATATAAGGGGAGAATAGGTAAATAGGAGTTCCCTCAAAAATTGAAACATTGAATATATTTCCAATATGGAGGATAAGTATCATTGATTTTTTCATGATTTTGGTATTGATAACAAATCCAAATAAGGATATTGGAGAACCCATTGTGTTATATTTTATAATGAGTGTATTTTTTTGTGAATATTTTATTATTAATGATTTTTTATATTTTAAATTTTGAATAAGTATTTTTGAGGTTATTGATGATGTGAATATACCTATGGTACTCCTAGATTTAATAATCCATTAGATAATTTAAGAGAAGGTGTAATCAAGTATATAGCAGGCTTACATCCAATATTTATAATAAAGATGTATGGATAATCAATCTAAATTATGGGAGGGAAAAAATCACTAGAACTAATAATGTATAATAGTGATTATTCTAATAATAGATGAATTTGAATTTAACAATATAATTATATTTTTCAGATACCAATACATCTGACTATTATCGAGTTAATATTTAGTGTATTTAATGAAATCTAATGAAGATTAAATAATCACTATAAACTATTTGTTATGTTGAACATACAAGATCTCTCAAAGTGAATAATTGAAAGAGAGAATGAATATGAGATGCAAAACTGAAAAAGAATCCAAAAGATGTTTTGTTGAAGAAATATGTATCAACCCAAACCTAGAATTTTAGGAGATAGTTAATTATATGATTAAATTTTCATTATTACATTGAATCAACTCCTGAAGGGATGGTTAATTTATTAGTCTTGGTAAACCAGATACATACATGATTATTGTATTACAAATGAATACACTAATTACAGCTTAATTTATTTTAGTAATAATAACATTATTCTATCTATAATACCATTGAATATAATTATTAGTTCACTTATTGTAATATTAGGTAAATGAAAAAAAATTATTATAGGGTTTAATACTCAGTAAGGGTTAAGTACAATAGAATAAATAATAAATCAATAATAATAATCAATATTATAAGGTAAATAACTGAAAAAATATTTTATTTAACAAATAAAAACATAATGAAATTCATCTATAGATTCTTTTAATAGTAAAAATATATTATATTATAATAACTAAAATGACGTCAATGATTACTTATCTGATGTCATGTATCACACGCATAACCCACTTTATCATCAGGAACTATTCCTAAGATAGTTTAAATTAATATAATTCTACATGGAAATAAACATATAGGGTTTATAACTAATATATTTCATCTCATGAGACAATTAATTCATTAAAAATATTTAATTTAACTAGTCACAATTCGGTTTCATGAATTTTAAAATCATTCTCCATATATCGAATAATTGATTTAATTCATAAAAATTATTCCTTATCCAATATCTATATTGAGTGAACAATATAGATTTATCAATATTTTCACATTCAATAAAATAACATTTAAATAAAAATATCTTATATATAAATGATATATGGTTTAATAAATATGTATATCCATGAAAAATGACATGGATAATAATTCTAAATTTTATGTCGACTGAATATATCAAGGAGACTACAAAAATAAATCAATAAAGTGAATGTTAATACAATTATCGGTTTGAATAATCATAAACCATCTAGAGGAATAATATGGATGGTATCAATAATACATATTAACATTAGAATAATAATAAGGGTTGTTTTCATTTAATAATATAAATATCATTAAAATATCATTAAAAAATCTTGGGGAAAATAATCATTAAACATTCCAATGTGTCCCATGCCACTTAGAAACATTTGAATAATATTACCCATGAATGAATAACATTAAAGTAATAATATTATATAATTAGAATAATTATATTCATGATATAATATTTTATATGGTATTATATACACCATAAAAAATAAACTAGCAGTGAATATGGAATATTTCTCATAGAAATAAAAATAGGACTAGAAATCCCCTAACAATTACGGTAATATTTGAATCATAAGCCCTGAAAGTAATAATAATAAAAAAGAACCATTTTGATACCATGAATATAAAATAATTAATGATATAAAATATCAAAATGGTTTGTATATACACCACAGAAAAGATGTAATTTTTGAATATGACATTTATCTCGAAGATGTAAAAAGTGATATGAAAATCCCTTACCAAATGATCCCTTTTGGTTGTAATCTATTTAACCTCAAGTATAATGTTTTTCGTATTTTCATTAAATTATAAAAAAATTATAGTATTTTTAAAATCATATATTATATTTTTTATTATAAATTATTTCCCTTTTATAAATAATCATTCATTATTTTCACTATTTTTGGTGTTAATTGCCTAGTTTTTTTAGTATGTTCTGACTTGTGATTTTTGTCACTATAACATATATAATTATTTAATAATCTCCAAAATATAAACTATTATATAAATATTATATATGTTCAGTATATATTTATTTATATAAATCCATAAAATTAGGAGACATTAAATAAAATAAATCGTTCATGGAGACGGTATGCCATTTGTATGCATTAACATTGTTTCTATTTTTATATCATATTAAAATAAACAAAAATAATATATATATATTATTCCAATATTAAATTTCTTCCATATATATCATACATGTTTATTAAAACCATTCTTAATACAATCTATGTAATGTGTGAACAAATCGCATCTCTTTAAAGAGGCGGTAGTCCACAATTCTACAAACGATGTTATCATATTCTATCAAACAGAAAACTATGATCATATGTGTTATAAAATAACTAAATAATCCTAAATACACTATAAATATCATATATACTTTATATAATCTTTAAATATATAATTATTTTAAACCATTAAATGTTGTAATGGAAGAACAAACAACATTGGTTCACGAGGCGAAATTCCATTATACACATTAATAATGATAGAATATCCCATTTGATGGAATTGTGTGATAGTGTAGGCGAAATATTAGAATAAAAAATCTCATTATATTTGATATAATGCGTTTATTATATAATAATTATACAAGAATACATTATGGTGTGAATAAAGAAAAAATCTAAACTTTTCATTGAGAAATTTTACCGTTGTTCCATTAACTCCTTTTGGTTTATACCAAAATACTTCCATGGTTGCAGTTATTCTAAAGGTGAGTCTTAAATGATTAGTTATGGATATTTGGAGTTTATTTTTTCAATTTCCTCATGATCCATATGTCATTATAGGTGTGAAGAAGTGAGGGTGATTACCCTTTTATAAGTGTGGAAGAGGATACATTTGGCATTTTTGAAACGAATTGGGTGCTCCCCTTGTTTTTATCAACCAATAGGATTCCATAACAAAAAAACTATTGTTATGGGTATATATATTTCCATAAAATATTTTTTGGACAATTTAATGGTAATTTTCAGACATTATACTCAAAGTTTAACCACTATGTAAACTTGCTTTTAACTTAATAAATGTAAGTAATTTAGATTAAATTTTATGTGGAACATATTATTAATTATATATTTTTATTATTAAAAATATAATATTTATTCAAAATTAAAATCATTTAAGTGATATAAATTAATTTGAAATTAATCTCACAAACAGGATGAGAAAACAGGTTTTTAAGTGAAAATCTTCAAAAGTTTGAAGTGTATCTATATCTAAATTCAATATCAAATTCATCCCAATGAACTAAATTGTATTAATATATGAAAAATTATCTTATAATAATTTAAAATAAATACAAAATTAAAATTTAACACTATAATTTCTATATAAAAATGTTTAGTTTTCAATTATTTTTTTGTATTTTTTTTACTATTAATCAATAAATTAAACTTCATATAAAAATACCATAAGTTCACCACAGAAAATTTATACATTACACATTCATAATTTTTTTTTATTTTTTTCATATAAAATTTCTAAAATTTCTAAAATTTAGTTTTAAGTTAGTTGAACCATTAAAATATGACAAAACAGAAATTAGAATAATATTTCTTTTATTACATAAAATTTGATTTCTTCTTATCTTATACCAATCAAACCTATCTTATGAATTTCAAGAATAATTGGTTGAATATAATATATATATATATATCCTCAATATTAATCATTAATTTTAATTAATTTATTATACTAAGAGATGAAACCTTTGTGTTCATAAAAATAGTTTTTATAAAAGAACATCAATTAAAATCAAATATAATTTATATTAATTTATAATAAATTTGTAAAAACTGAATTAATTTTATATTTGGATAAACTATATATCGTAAAAATATATATAAAATTATTTTAAACTACTAATTTCATTCATATGAGGTAGTTTTCATTATATATAATAATACTAATTTCAACCGATTAAACTAGGTTCTGTGTAATACCAGCCATTGATGAAAGTTGTTGTTTTGTGTAATGCATGGTAAATTTGACATTGCATACAAAAAAATATAATAATAATATAGTGTGTAAAAGAATCTAAACCTGATTTTTCATATAAATAAATCTTCGAATAAAATTACATTTTTTCTAAAAGGAAAAATGTAGTAATGTCTTGTGGTTTTACATTCTCTCCACCATAAATAAATTGCATGGTCACAATTAAAAATCCATATCAGTAATCCAAGGGTCAATAATTGGAAATAATTTTTTTTAAACACACAACATAAAAGTGTTAATAAAATATCTTCTTAATAACTCAGAATGTTAAGTACAACAATAAGACATAATAACATATAACTAGGTTTCACAGTATGAGAACATTACTAAAATGTTAAAATATGGACTTATTTTAAAATAGTAAATATTTATAGTGAATTATTGAGTTAATTGATCACAAACAATAGATTAATCAATGGGATTTTGAGGGCCTGAAATCATTAAATCAGTGATGATTTAAATGAACATCAATTCAATGAAAATTAAGGTATTGGGAGAAAATTATTTTAGATTATTTTCCTAATGTGGAGTAATTCCTTTTACTTCACAAGAATATAAGGAAAAATAAAAAATTTAATCCTTTGGATTTTATTTGATGAATTTCTAGTTCATCCCATACCATATTAAATGAATATCAAAAATTGATTTTTTATTCTTAAAGAACTAAAATTTTCATTTATCGAGTTTTAAGATCGATAAAATAAGTCTTTATATTTTTCTCTATATATTTTCCAAAACTAATATGGTTAATAAATTAATATATAAACCTAAAAGTCAATAATACTAGTTCATTATTAATATTTACGCATCAAACTTTTTATCTAAAAAATTACATATTAACCACGACATCACTTAGGTTGGTGGTAGGAACAAAACTCTTATTGTCCTTTGGTCATGGGATCAAGCCCCAGTACCTCACCAATTGCAACGGGTTATCAACCTACATACGATTTTTCATTTTTATAAACTAAATAAACATAATTTAAAAAATAATTATGATGGAGATCCATGAAATTTAAACATTAAATAACCTTTTTTCATTTTTTTTCTACACAACCTATTTTTTTCATTGTCTAATAACGTTATTTGACAGGAATGATCATATTAACCCTAAAGGTTAGCAATAAATTTAAATTTATGTCTATAAAATGTAAAAAAATTATTCATAAAATTCGTTTTCCACTAAAAAAATGTATAAAACTACAGATTTATATTTCCATAAACATCATGTAAAATATACCAAATCTTAGTAGGCTCGTATCATATAAAACATAAAAGAGGTGTTTAAATGTTTTAAAATATGATCAACCTTAATATCATTATCCTAATATGGTATCCATAACTCTTAAGTCAGTGAATACATATGGGATTCTATTCTAATAATAATAGACAATCTTAGGGTTATGATCTCTAATCTATATTTTTTTAAATCTAGTTCTCAACATTGTCGCGAAACCTACATTAATACCAACTATAGTGACCCGACACCATAATACCTATAGCCAGTGTCTAATATGATTACATTAGCATTATTAAAAGGAATTAAATCCCAATAGACTAGTTATTTTAGTTGTCTTATTAGACTATATAAAAACATTAAATTTATATTACCAATTAATACACAATTTACCAAAACAATTATGATAATAAAAAAAATCCAAGTAGAATATCCTTGCATATCTATCTTTGTACACTTCATATAATCCTAGTGAAAAAAAAAATTGTGATCTCAAATTCAGAGTAAAGGTTATCTACTGTGGAATCAGTAAAGAATCAATGAGAACAATCAGTATGGTAATGTAAATAATTTAAAACACATTAAATTTAGTCAATAAAATGGGAATTAAATGCATAAAAATATGTTTTATATAATGGAAATATAATGCATAATAATTACTAAAATGATAGAAATTCTTAATTATTAGATGTTATGTTTCTGAAACATGAACCACTATACCATCAAGACCTATTCTCAAAATAGTTTCAACTACTCTAATTCTTATTGGAAAAAAATAGAAATATTTATCAACAACTGGTTTCACCTCTTGACAGTTTCTATTCATCGAGGGGATATTCATAACTGGTCCCCGGCCCATATTAGGCATGCCCAAATCATTTTTCATATATCGAATAACTGATTTCATTAAAAAACAATGTTCCTTATCAAATATTTGTATTGAGTAAATGGTACATATTTATCAATATTTCCACATTATATCAAATAAATTTCAATGTAAAGAACATCTATATAAATTAGGTATGGTTTAAGAAATAATGATATACTGGATAAATGAAAGGGACAATTAGGATAAATTAAATGACTTGTGAATATTTCAAGGGGACTATATAAATTAATCAAGGAAGTGAATGTAAATGCTATCCTTGGTAAAAAAAATATTCATAAATCATATTAAAAAATAATAAGAATGGTATCAATAAGATTTATACCCATTATAGTAATAATAAACGTATTTTTCATTAAATAATAGATATACTACTAAAATATCATTAAAATCATTATCATGGAAAACAAACATTAGATGTTCCAAAGTGTCCCATACTAATTAGAAACAATTAAATCATAAGCCCCCTAAAGGAATAAAGTTAAATTTTATGTAGGATATAATGATATAAAGGAATTAATGATATAAAATTGTTGATTAATATATATACACAACAAAAAATATACAATTTTTGAATATGGAATAAGTCTTGATAAAATAAAAGTGAGACGGGAAATCCTTTTACAATTATAGTAACATTTTAATTACTGCCCCAAATATAATAATAAACAATTTGAAAATTTAAATAAATTGAATATAAATGAATTCAAGATATAAGGTATCAAAAGGTGCAGTAGATAAACCCCAAAAAAGATGTAATTTGTGAATTTTACATTTATCTCATTGATGTAAAAAGTGAGATGAAAACCACATACCTTACAATCCCTTTTTATTAAAGGATATTTAACCTCCTTTAAAATGGTTTATGTAATTTCATTAACTTATAAAATAAACACTATTATATTTTTATTGTAATATTTGATCTTCTGAAAATACCTTATTAACCATTTTTAATAATCCATCATTATTTTAACTATATTGGGGGTTAATTTCCTAGTTTATATTGTATGTTCTGAATTGTTATTTTTATACTATTACATAGATCATGATTTAATCATATATTTATTTTACAATATGATTTCTATTTTAAATAAATTCAGAAGATAATTATTTTACTTAATCAAAAAAATTGGAGATGGGTAATGAAATAACCCTTCATGAAGATGTTAGGTCGTACATATGCATGATCATCATTTTCATTTTATTTTCATATTAAATAAGATAAAATTAAAAAATATATTTTCATATTATTGTTCCAGTTCCATATTTATGTAATATATATAACATATTTTTTGTAAAACCATCCTTAATGAATTCCATGTAATACTTTAACAAATAACATCATGTTAAGGAGGTGTTAGTCCACACATCCACAACTGATGTTATAGTATTCCCAAGAAAATAGAAAATATGATGGTATGTGTAATAAAATAACTCTAGAAGCATAAATAAATTATAAATATCATATATATCATACATAAAATATAAATAAATCATTATTTCCAACCTTCAATAGTTGTAATGGAATAACGAATGGCATCATTTCTCTAAGTGGTAGTCCGCCACACACACGTATGATGATATAATATCCCATTGGATGAAAGTCTTTGAATTTGTATATATAAATCGTAGAACAACAATATATTAGTTTATTTATGATACTTAATTTATTATATAATCATGATATAAGAATAATTTATTGGGTGGAGACAGAAATAAAATTAATGTTCTCGTTGATAAATGTAACCTCTTTCTCAGGTAAAACCTTTTTCATAATAGAAAAATAAATACTTGGTTTACTTTTTTCCCAAATTTGGGTTTCTGTGATGAGTTAAGTGATATTTATTGTTTATATGGTTATTTTTTTATGATTAAAATGTCTTGAGGGGTGTGACGATGTAGGGGGGGTTCCATTTTATATGTGGGGGAGAGGACACATTTTACATTTTTAAAAGAATTGTGTTCCCCCCAAGTATTAGCATACTGATATTCTTCAATAATATAGAAAATAAGATAAATGATTTTTTAAAGTCAAAATATTTCAATACTATAGGTTTTTTTCATGTTTAGGGTTAGTTGTACACCTTATTCACTGTGTTTAACAACTATTTAAGCTTGCATTAAACTAAATCACTGTAATTTATTTTAATTTCTATCAATAATATTTTTAGTAAAAATAAATTTAACTTATTATAAATTATATATAATTCTTATTCAAAATATTTAATCCATTTTTCCAAATACTACTCACATAATTGGTATAAATTGATTTAAAATTAACCCAACTGATGGGATGAGAAATCAGGTTTTATAGTATAAATGTGCAAACATTTAAAGTGTTTTTATATCCAAATTGAATTTAAAATTGACCATAAGGACTTAAATTTTAATAATATATGAAAAAATTATCTAATAATAATTAATAAAACAACTAATAAAAATAATTTTACAATATAAATTATTTAGAAAAGAAGTTTGTTTTCAATTAATATTAAGTATGTTTCACTAGTCATCAAAACATGAAAATTCAATGAAATAAATAAAATATCTCCCTAATATAATTTTGATGTTCTGATTTAAAAAATTATGTTGATTTTTTCATATAAAATTTAATAATGTACAAAAATTTAGTTTTAAAATATTTATACCATTATTAGGCAGCAAAAGTACCTTTAAAAAGATATAGCTTTTTAGGAAAAAATTGGATTTCTTATATTATTATGACAATGAAAAATAATTTATGAATAGAATAAATAATTTGTTGAATATATATATATATATATATATGTTTCACTAATAACATTCACTAATATAGATTAATTTAATTAGTTAAGACAAAACACATTTGGGTGCATAAAAATAGTTTTTTTATAGAAATCGTTCATTTATATTCGAAATGTTTTTTATTTGTATTTTAAATAAATTTTTTTACAAATTAATTAATTTTATATTTGTTTAAACCTTATATTTTCATAATATAGTTAATGTTATTTATAAATTTAATTTAAAATATAGGAGGTAGTATTAATTTTTAATAATTAGATAATTAGGATCCGGTAAAAATTAGTTTTACATATAAAACATGCCATTAAAGAAAGTAGGTGTTTCATATAACAAAAACTAAATTAGAGGTTATGTATAGAGATATTGATGTATTATGTTTTATGTAATGTAATATTAACATATTATTTTATTTAAATTTATCCTTTATCCAAATTTTATTACTAAATTGTAAAGTATTGGGGTGTTACGACAGACATATTCACATGAAATATAAAATCATGTTAGATAAATATTTGTTGTGGCCATGAGTTGATGAGATCATAAATTTATGTTTTCATAATAAGACATTGAGATGATCATAATCCACTCAATTAAGGAAAAAATTGTGGTCTATTGAGGATAGGTGAAATGAAGGTAAAGTACCTGATAAATTGAAAACATTTATGAGAATACATATTGTGTTCATATAGTTAATCCTATAAAAAATAATCTATATAAAATATATATAAGTAGAAAAACATCCTTGGGTTCAATAGTTTACATAAATTATTTTGAGAAATAGATAAAAAATATATACAAATAAATGAGGTGATATTGATATTTTATTACAATGTTATCAATAAATAGTGTAGTTATGAGGAGTAGGAAGACCAAATAATCTAAGTGGTTTAGAAAATATGTTATATGGTGCATGAAAAATACATTCAAGTGGAGAAAATCATAATAGGATAATTATGATTTGATTTAAGAAGACATTATCAAATGTTAATTGATCAAATATAGGAAAAGTAGGGATAATACTGAAGGGTTTGGAAGTATATGACTAATGAATGAATTGATATATGAAATAAAACGAAGCCATATAAAAAGTTATTGAGGTAGAATAAAAATAATAATATGAGGATATTGTTTAGAAGAACATTAATTCTTGTTTTATTAGAAGGTCGAAGACTTCACCACAATGAGATTTCAAGTAAAAGAATAAGAAGATATATTAGTTCCATAGGAATAGGAATGTTGCACTGGATGAAAGTCGAAGTTATAAGAAGATTCATTGATCACACAAAGTGATGAAGACTAAAATTTTTAGAATATAATATACTAATCCAAATTTAAATTGTAAATCAAATCATCATAAGAAGTTGGTTATACAAATGACTTTTTCTAATAAAATGGACAATGTCTTATAATCTGGAAATAATAATCCATGTGTTGATAATATAAGTTAATAGAAGAAGATCAATAGACCCATGTACGTGAGATAATAACTCTAAAAAATGAGTCATGGATGAATATGATTTGAGATATTTGAATATATATTTCTTTTATTATAGGAAATATCCAAAAATACCTATTTCTATATTATACTATGATAGTGTGATAGATTTTATTCAAATATTTTGTGAGTTGATGTAGGAATATATGATTAATCAATGGATAGAAAACACTGATGTAATTAAATCTATGTTATAGTTTTTTCAATGATTCAAATGTTTAGGAAAGATAATTTGATTATGATCTTGAGAAAAAAGATTGTATATAACAAGAATATGTTATGTGAAGTCTATAGAAGTTAAAATACAGGAAGATTCCATGTGGAATTACTGTTATGTGAAGTTAAAAAATTATGATGTACTTGAGTTTGAAATTCAAATATTTAAATTAATTATGGGATTTTTAAGTTTAAATTTAACATATATAGTGGAATAGAAGATATTTTACACAGTATTTTGTAGAGGCTTTGATGAAGTCAATATCTAATATATTTGGAAGCATTGATGGTAGTTAGTTGAAGACTTTAAGTACGTGGGAATTTCAATTTCAGAGACCATATTTCAATCATTTATTAATGTAACATAATATTTATAAAGTTGTAATTATACTAATGTTAATAAAGATAAATTAAAAATAATTTATTGATATTATGAAGAATAATAGAATATATAGGGAAGCTAACCAAGTACACTCAGAATGATCTATTGGGCCAAGAAAAATTGAAGACCAAAACATAAAGTTATGAATAAGTGGTATGAGGTTTCCATAATTTAGTTAAATAAAATATAGGTAGAAAGAAAAACATGTGGAATAACCCTTATAAGATTCCTATGTTGAATTACTTAAATGTGGTAGATCCATAATTTATGTTTCTAGAAGTTGAATAATAAGTCCCACATTTTATCTATTTCAACAGAAGATATGATTAACAACCAAATACCTATTTATAGAGTTCTTGTATAACAACTGAAGATTTTTTATATTAAATATAAATAAATTATCAATTTTATAATATATTAAATATTACGCATTATAATATAGTGAAACATGAGTATTATGGAATGTATTGTAGATTAAAATTATATCTTCCCCGCAATACATGTAATTTATAGAAAGATTATTATTTGAGAATATATGGTTTGAGAAAATAAATGGACATTGTAAGTTGTTTGTTTCCCACATAGGGACCGAACCATGTAAAAATATGTGTTTTCTACTAATTCTATCATTATCTATATTACATATAAGAGTAATTGGCAGGGTAACATAATAAAGATATGTACATCCTAATTGAGATAATGGTTCAAACAGCTAAAAAATGTAAATTTTTTATTTAGAGTTATTTTACTAAAATGTTTCTACAGTAATCCACCACGTTTTAGTGTAATATCGTGATCTTCTAGGAATAAGAATAGAAAATAACTATGGATCCTACATTGTTCAATACTGCTTATCTCAACACTTCCTCTATCATGCAAACTTGATTTTAAAGAGAAAAAATTAATCTATTAGACACCAAAATTCACCAAATGATTCTTCTGAATTCATATATTAAGATTATTTTCTATATTTTCATAAATTCAACCATTTAATATTTCAATTCAAAGATAGAATTTAAGAATGACTTAACTTTCTCTATAGCTTTTCTTTAAAACCACGAGTCCAATCAATGTGATTGAAAATCGATTAGGCATATCTCTTAATTGGATTTTCAATGATATATTTTGTACTTAATAATTCTTCCCCAAGAATTAACTATAAAAAATTAATAAAAATCAATCATAAAAGATTGATATCGGTTTTCTTATAATCCATATGTTATATTTTTGAATTAAATCTATTTTATCAATTAGAATAATAAAAAAATGATTTTTTTTATAATTCAAAAATTCCTTCAAATTGAAAATATATTTTTTGAACCCTAAAACTTTTCAATATCATAACTCATAATTATTGTGTCATTTTTAAGAGATTATATTTTATTATAATTTTATTGAATTGGAAGATAATATAATGTAATATTATGACATTATTATGATAACAAAATAAAGAACATGAATAGACACATCAAGCCTATAAAATTATCCTACATGATGTATTAGAATAAAATAATTATACCTAGGATAAAAAGATACATCATCAACTAGTGATGATCCTCCCTCGAGTGGGAAACACCACATGATATTATTCTCAAAAATTGAACCACCTCACTATTCTACTAAATTATTCTTATGTAGAGATATATAGGATAAATAATATTTTATTAAATATTATTCATACTCTAAAAATTTTATATTTCCATCATGTTCCACATTAACAATGTTAAAAAAAACTCAAATATTATCCCAAATGATATAAACCACGTTATACTCATTAGAGAAGTCATTTTCTTGATCCAAAATTCAATTAAAGAGGAATATAATATTTTATAATATTTACCAAAATTATATATTTACATGTGAAATTATTAGTATAATTAAACTAACAAACATAAAATACATCTTTTTTAATTTAATATTTCTAGAATAATATAAATTAAAATAAGATGGGTGCTTATTTCCAAGTATAGGAATAATCATTCTCAGGTGAAAAACATTAATATTACAAGTAAACATTAATTCTATGATGTTTTAGAGGTTGTTCATGAGCTCCATTACATCATTGTGAGGTACTCTATTTTGGGATGTGAATTGGATAAGATATGAAATCATTATAATATTAATGTATCAGAACTATAGAGGTCATGAGGGTTATAATGAAATGAATCTATCAGTTGTGTGAGAGAATGGGGTGTGACCACTTAATGTTGTGAAATATATTGATATAGTCAAGAAACATGATGGGATGGTGATAAGAAGGCTCTATTTGTTCATTTAGAAATGAATTTAAATGGTTTCCTTAATTGTAGTTAGATATAAATCCAATGATAATTGAAGAATTTCTCAAGGGATTAGGTAGGGTCTGTTGGATCGAATAGTCGATATAAAAGTCTATTAGATGGAACAATACAAGAGGGGGGGTGAATTGTAGGTTTTAAAAACCTTGAGTTGTAGTAACAAAGAGATTAGTTTAAATGAACTTAAACTAATACAAACACAAACACCCACAATTGTATTGAATGTAAAAGGTATGATGTATTGTAATACTATTGTTATGTAAAACAATTGTATTCAAGATGAACACAATAATCAGAGTAATACAAATGTAAATGATTCTACCTTAAAGCGTATAGAACCAATCAATACAATATGTAATAGAATGATTGTAATTGAAACAATTACAATTGAATATGTAAAGAAGAAAGGAAACAATACAAATCCCTTTCTAATACAACAGCGGAAATGTAAAAGTAATACAATTCTTTTAACCCAAAGAGAAGGGTTATCCTTTCACCTAGGATAAGAGGTCTGTCTCACCAACACCTTGGTGAGCCCTCGATACGATGATCGGCACGTCTGTCTGCCTATCCTCGGTAGCCCTCGATACGATGATCGGCACGTCTGTCTGCCTATCCTCGGCAGCCCTCGATACGATGATCGGCTCGTCTGTCTGCCTATCCCCGGCAGCCCTCGATTTTGCAGGTAATCGGCACCTCTGTCTTTCAATTACTTGAATTCCCTCGATACGATGATCGGACGCACAAGGCTGATGAGAGAAGTCACAGTGTCTCTCTCTAAAAACATCGTAGTTCACAGAGTCTCTTCGTTCATCAGTATGTTCTCAGCTTCAAATGACCTCCTATTTATAGGCCTCGGGTTCCAACGGTCATATTGCCTCCAACGGTCATATTGCCTCCAACGGTCATATTGAAACAGAAAGCACGACATCGTTTTGATTAGTATATAACTAACTCAACGACATCGTTTCGTTAGGATAAGAGATATATAGAAATGTAAAACATGAGTACGATTCATATGCAGAGAGAGTTTTTGACAAAGTACCAAAACAAATAATGATTATCTGAATAGCAAAGTCAGTACGATACGATTGACAGAGTCAGTACGATACGATTGACAGAGTCAGTACGATACGTTTGACAGAGTCAGTACGATACGTTCTGGTCGGTACGATCAACATCGTACGATACGATAAACATGATAAAAGACAATTTGTTATTTACAAACATATGATAGAATACTTTTGAGATTTCCAAAACATGACATAGAATATATTTGTGATTTCCAAAACATGATGTAAAAGCCAAAAGAAGACTTTTGACTTAACAATCTCCCCCTTTTTGGAAAGCACAAACACACAAAGTAAATGAAACAAGAAATACTTATCTCCCCCTGAGTTTTTGAAAACTCTTCTGAATAAGAAATTGAATACAACTAACTCCCCCTTAGGTACTGACTTTCCTAAGGATTGTATTCATAGATTTTCCTTAAGAGCATTGTAATTCATTCTCCCCCTTTGTAAAACAACCTTTGCTTTGTAAATATTCTCCCCCTTTGTGATTTACAAAAAGAAAGGAGGAATCTCGAATTGTCTGGAAGAGTTAGTGAAGTAATACAAGACAATTGATAAAAGAGAAAGGATTATAAGTTATTACAAAACAAACAAGTTCCAAAAGAAACAAATACAACAATCATTTGTTTTCTCTTTCCTTCTCCTTCTTTATAAGCTCATGAAGCACAGCTTTCATCTTCTTGATCTCCTTCTTGTCTTCAGAAATTGATTCACCCTGAGTTTTGAGAAGCTCCTATTGATCCGCAAAAATCTGATCTTGATTTCTGATGGTCTCCTCCTGTACTCTGATTACTTCTTCAAGGGTATCAATTCTGTTTTGCAGAGTCTTGTTATCCTTGGACAACTCGGAATTTTGATTCTTCAGTAAAACCATTTCATCTTTGAAAGATGAAACCTTTGAGAATTCAGATTGGAAAGCATTCATCCTCTCTTGCAAATCTTTCACTGAAGGAACATCGGCTCTTTGAGACGACAAAAGGTTCAGCCTTTCAATTGTTTCTTTATCAAGCTTGTTGAAAGCAATTGCAAGCTCATTTGATAACCTTCTTATATCTTCAATAGCAATCTCATGGTCATTGATTGAGCTCTCTGTTTTGTATGACCACTTGGTCATCTTATTACAAGCTTTCTTATGAGCAACTGAGCTTTCCGAAAGAACTTTCAGATCGGCTTCAACAGACAAGACTTTCCTTCTCAATTCTTTTACAGATGCAAACTTCTTTCTCTGATTTTCAGTGATAAAATCAATCTTTCCTTCTAGCCTCAGAAAATAAGGAATGGTTTTCTCCATCCTTCTCAAAACTTGAACAATGTAATCACTCTTCTTGAGAGAGATTGTATGCTCTGAATCAGTATCATCATCGTACGATTCTAGTTCATACGATCTGCTTGAGTCAACAACTGGCTGTTTCCCTTTCACTTTTTCTTTCTGCTATCTTTCTTCTTCCACTTCTTCTATCACTTGTTTTCCTTTTTCTTTCTCAGGAAAACTCTGTACGATGGGCTCTTGATGCACTTCCACGGTTAGTTGAGCACTAGCATCTTCAACTGCTTTCAAGACTTTTGAAATATCAAAGTCCTGAGCCTTTCTTTTCAAAAGAGTCTTCTTTTTCTTTTCAGCTTGAAGGGTTTCTTCTACCCTTATTCTTTCTGCAAAGGCCTCAGCAGGGTCAAGTCCAAACTTTGGATCACCCTCTTTTCTCTGTTCCTTGTCCTTTCTCCACTTTGCAACAACTTCTTTACTGTACCTCGGCTTCTTTTTCTTCGGCTTTGAACTAGTCTGCGGATCAGACTTTCGAGTAACACCGGCGGATTGATTGTCTTTGGCTGGCATAGGTGCCGATTGATTTTCAGGCAATTCAGCTTCTACATCTCTGACAAAAAGTTTTGAATTTGAATCAAAACAAACATTCAGCTTTTTCATCGTACTCTTATTAATGAAAGACGGCCACAAATCCATAGGTTTTCCTTTCAAAGGAATATTACAAAACTTCATACTCTCAAGAATGAATTTTGTAAGGATGGCTGGATACATTATTATCTGGGATTTAATCCCTCCTTTCTTGACATTCTTGACGGTTTCAAAAATATATCCCATGAGATTCACTTTCCTCATATTCACAAGATAATCGAGCATAAAGACATCAGAAACTTTAAGAGTTTCTCTATCCCCTTTCCTTGGGACAAGAAAACCTTTCATCCATAAAGTGACAAACCGATTGTCCGGTGAAAGATGATAAACTTTCCTCTTTCCCTCATTAACAACAAACAAAGATTTTTCAGCACTCTCTCTATTAAACGTACCAACTTCCTCTGGTAGTTTGTGAGATGGGCAGAATGAATCCCCTTCTATAGAAACGTTCAGAAAGTGTGCCGCTTGTTTCACATACATGGATAATTTTCGATCGTACACAGCAAAGTTTATAGTCATATCTTTGTCGAAAGACACGGTTTTGTAAAATTGACAAACTTCATCAAAAAGAACTGGATCTTGAGTATCAGGCTTTTCCACACAGAGATGTTCCCATCCTTGAAACAAAATAATCCTCTTGATTGTAGAATCGTACATATCGAAGAATTCTCGGGATACTAACCTTTCTCTGTGAAAGTCTTTCTCTGTAAAAGTCTTTGAAGACATTTCAGCGGGAGTGTTGGCAGAGGATTGAGACATAAAGATGATGCCGATTGAGAAGATCGTACGATTGTTTATAGCTGGGGGAGCAGAGCTTCGCCTCAATTCCTGAACAATCAATGTGGGTTTGGGGAGGGGAGGGGGGTATTTATAGGCAAAAAAAGAGATGACCATTGAACTTCTACGGTCGAGATTAGATAATACCAGATCAATGGTTAGGATTAAATCAATGAAAGAAAATAAAATAAAAATTGAAAAAGATACCTGTCGGAGAACAAAAGGTGATTGCTGGATTTGGTAAGTATCAAAGAAGCAATCGTAAGAAAAAAAAACATGATGCCAATGGAAAACAAAGTCATTACTATGGTCGGACCGTACGATGGAAAATAGTTGTTACCATTAACCGACAGTACGATGGAAAACAATCTCAATACTATCATCGGTCGATACAAAAAAAATATTGAATGATACGATGGAAAAGAATTTGAATACTATCATCGGTCGATTCAAAAAATATTGAATGGTACGATGGAAAAGAATTTCAATACCATCATCGGTCGATTAAAAAATTATTGAATGGTACGATGGAAAAGAATTTCAATACCATCATCGGTCGATTCAAAAATTATTGAATGGTACGATGGAAAAGAATTTCAATACCATCATCGGTCGATTCAAAAATTATTGAATGGTACGATGGAAAAGAATTTCAATACCATCATCGGTCGATTCAAAAATTATTGAATGGTACGATGGAAAAGAATTTCAATACCATCATCGGTCGATTCAAAAATTATTGAATGGTACGATGGAAAAGAATTTCAATACGATAAACAGAAAAACTGAAATGGTCAATACGATAAACAGGAAAACTTAAAATGAAACAATAAAACTGTCAATACTATAAACAGAAAGAAACATATATAAAGAGAGTAAATATTTAAAGATCAGAAACATAAAGACATAAAGAAATGTCCTCCCCCTTTCTATGAGGAGTTTCTTTCTATTAGGAGAGATGTAAAACAGGAAGTAGATATGAATGATTATTTTATTGTAATCATTCCTAGCTTCTGTTTTATAAATTCAAATCTGTCGGAAGGTAAAGGTTTTGTAAAAATATCAGCAAGTTGTTCTTGCGTTCCGATAAATTGTAAAACAATATCTCCTTTTTGTGTGTGATCCCTAAGAAAGTGATGCCTAACATCTATGTGTTTTGCACGAGAGTGATGTGCTGGGTTTTTACTAAGAGCTATAGCACTTGTATTATCACACAGAATTTGAGTTTTGGAGAAACTCAAACCATAGTCAGTGAGTGTGTGCTGCATCCACAATACTTGAGCACAGCAACTTCCAGCTGCTATATATTCAGCTTCAGCAGTGGAGAGTGCTACTGAGTGTTGTTTCTTGCAAGACCAAGAAACCAAAGAATCTCCTAAGAAATGACATGTTCCAGATGTACTTTTTCTATCCATTCTACAACCACCAAAGTCAGCATCTGAAAAACTTTTTAAAACAAAATCATTTCCAGAAGAGTAGAAAATTCCTAAATCCATAGTGTCTTTTAAATACCGAAAGATTCTCTTTACGGCCTTTAAGTGAGACTCTTTTGGATTAGATTGATATCTTGCACATAAGCATACAGAAAACATCAAGTCGGGTCGACTAGCTGTCAAGTATAGCAAACTCCCTATCATACCTCTAAAAATTGTTTGATCTACTGGTTTCCCAGTTTCATCAAGATCAAGAGTATTTGAGGTACCAATTGGGGTGCTAATACTTTTAGTTTTGTCAAATCCATACTTTTCGAGTAAGTCTTTAATATACTTATGTTGAGATATATAAGTTCCTTCTGGTTTTTGAGATATTTGAAAACCTAGAAAGAATGTTAACTCACCCATCATACTCATTTCAAACTCAGATTTCATTAAATTTGCAAAAGAATCGGTTAAAGATTTCGGAGTTGATCCAAATATGATGTCATCAACATAGATTTGGACAACCAAAACATTTTTGTTTTCCATTTTGATAAAAAGAGTTGGATCAGCTGTACCTTTTCTATAATTGTTTTGTAAAAGAAATCATGTAAGTCTATCATACCATGCTCTAGGGGCTTGTTTAAGACCATATAGAGCCTTGGTAAGTTTAAAGACATGATCAGGATGTTTTGGGTCTTGAAAACCAGGAGGTTGTTCGACAAAAACTTCTTCTTGAACAAAAACATTTAAAAAAGCACATTTGACATCCATTTGAAATAGTTTGAAATTGAAATATGCTGTGAAGGCTAATAGAATGCGAATAGATTCAAGTCTAGCTACAGGAGCATATGTTTCTTCATAGTCTATTCCCTCTTGTTGATTATAGCCTTTAGCAACAAGTCTTGCTTTATTTCTTACAATGATTCCATTTTCATCACACTTGTTTCTGAAAACCCATTTTACACCAATTACAGTTGTTTCTTTAGGTCTTTCAACTAAAGTCCAGACTTGATTCCTTTCAAATTCATTTAGTTCATCCTGCATTGCTTTGATCCAATCATCATCACCTAAAGCCTCACTTGGACTTTTAGGTTCAAATTGGGAAAGAAAAGCAAGATGTTCTATTTCATTTCTTAAGGAATTTCTGGTCCTTACAGGTTGATTTATATCACCAATGATATTATCACTGGGATGATTCCTAAGAAACAATTGATTTTGGTTTTGTAAAACCTGTTCATCAACATATGGAAGAAAATCTTCTGTGGTAAATGTTTCAGGAACACTTTCTTGAACATTTTCCTTATCAGAATGTTCTTCTAACAAAGGTTGATAAACATCTTTTGAAAACACATCCGAGGATGTAGGATTGGGTTGGTTGAAAACAAAAGGGTTAGTTTCATCAAATTTTACATGTACTGTTTTTTCAACAGTACAAGTGTTTTTATTGAAAACTCTATAATCCTTAAAGGTTGTGGAATAGCCTAGAAATATTCCTTCATCAGATTTTGGTGCAAATTTGTGTAAATTTTCTTTTGTATTCAGAATGAATACTTTGCATCCAAAAACTTTGAAGTAAGAAACTTTAGGTTTTTGGCCAGTCCATAACTCGTAAGGAGTTTTATTAAAAAATGGTCTAGTTAAAACACGATTTATAGTATAACAGGCAGTACTTACAGCTTCAGCCCAAAAATGCTTAGCAATTGAGTATTCACTCAACATGGTTCGAGTCATTTCCTGAAGAATACGATTTCTTCTTTCAACAACACCATTTTGCTGAGGAGTTCTTGGTGCTGAGAAATTGTGAGTAATACCTTTCTTACTACAAAAAGTTTCAAAATCTGAGTTTTGAAATTCACCACCATGATCACTATGAATAGTTATCAATGGTAGGTTTTTCTCATTTTTAACTTGGGCTCTAAAAGTTTTGAAATACGAAAAGGCTTCAGATTTCTTTGAGAGAAAGTAGACCTATGTAAATCTAGTAAAGTCATCAACTAAAACAAATACATAGTATTTGCCTCCAATGCTTCCAGATTTTGAAGGACCAAACAGATCCATATTCACAAGCTGTAATGCATTAGAAGTTGAAACTTCATTAATTGGTTTAAAGCTAGTTTTATGTTGCTTGCCAAACTGACAAGGATCACAGACTTTTGAAGAATCATATCTAAGATCCGGTAGCCCTTTTACAAGTCCTTTCTTTGAGAGTTTTCATAGGTTTCTCAAATTACAGTGTCCTAATCTCCTATTCCATAGCCACGATTGGTCTTCTATTACACTTAGACAAGGTAAGTTTTGGTTTCTAAGGTCTTCTAAGTTAATAGTGTAAACATTCTCTTGCCTATGGGCAGATAGAATGAATTCATCCTTGGAATTGTGAACTAGACACTTATCATTTCTAAAATTCACAAGGTAACCTTCATCACATAATTGACTTATGCTGATGAGATTGTGCCTAAGACCTTTAACAAACAAAACATTTGAAATAAGAACTTTTCCAAGAAAAACGATATTACCTATACCAACAATCTTTCCTTGAGAATTATCTCCGAAGGTAACTTTTCCACCTTTTGTTTTGATAACCTTTTCAAAGAAAACTTTGTTTCCAGTCATATGTCGAGAGAAACCACTATCCATGTACCAAATGTTCTTATTGATACACTTCTCGTTTTCCTGAAAAAGAAACAATTAGATTTTCGGAATCCAAACTTGTTTGGATCCAGAAGGATTAGATAAAAGAATTTTAGGAATCCACATTTGTTTTGCAAAATGAGCTTTATGAAATCCTAAGGATTGAGTTTTGTTAAGAGAACAATCTCTTCTCCAATGTCCACCACATTGACACTTGGAACAGAAAATGGTTTTTTGAGGAACAAAATAGTTATTACTAAAAACAGGTTTGGAATAAGTAAAACCAAGACCAGAACGATTTCTCAAAGGTCTTATTTGAGAGTACATCCTATCAAAGTTTTCTTTTCCATGAGTAAAGTTTGACAAACACTTTTTCAAGGATAAAATATCTGACTTTAGTTTTAAAACCAAATTCTTGTTTTCTAAAACATTTGAATTAGAACTAGAGTTAGAATCTAAAATGTTTTTCTTTGAAATAGCAGTTTCAAGATCCTTAGAAAGTTTATCTTTTTCAGATTTGACTTTCTCAAGGGTTTTCAAAATACTTTCAAAATTAGAAGTTTTCCCATCAAGATCTTTAGAAAGATCTGATACTTCTTTAGTCAAAATAGAAATTCTAGAATTTGCTTTTTCAAATCTCTTTTTGAGTTTAGAATTTTCATTTTCAAGTAACTTAGCAAATCTAGAGACTTCTTCAAAAGAAGGTAAAGTATCATCTTCTGATGATGAGGGTTCATCATTTGAAGATTCATAATATTTATTATCAACATAATTTGCATTTAAAGAGACATTTGTAACAGCTTCAGCATTGTGTACCTTAGCCATGAGACAATGATCTTCAATTGGTAGTCTGGCTAGAAGTCCAATATTCCTTTGTCCTGACGTCTCATATTCTGAAGAATCATCTGAGGAATCACTACCACTTGCACTCCATGTATCATTTTCTTTCAAGACTTTCTTTGTCTTATAAAACCTTTTCTTGTTTCTTTCAGAGTGTTTCTCTTTTCTATCTTTCCTCTTCAGTAAAGGACAATCAGGCCTTATATGTCCTGCTTTCTTGCATTCATAACAAGTTACCTCTGAATCTTTCCTATCTTTCCTGTCTTTCTTTTTGAATCTATATTGATAATCTTTCTTTCCCACAATCTTGTTCATCCTCCGAGCAAGATTAGCTAACTCATTGTCTGAAAGATTAAAATCACTTGAATCAGAAACAACAACTTTCTTGGATTTAGACCTTGTAACTCTTTCAGGTGTTTTAGCTTTAGATGCAAAAGCTACACTTCCATTCCCATTCTTCTTCTTATTGAAATCAGAATCTCTTTTCATTCTTGTCTCGTGCTGTAGAAGAGTTCCAAAGAGTTCATCAAGAGTAATCTGGGAAACTTTTCTATTTTCATCAATAGCTGTTCTTTTTGACTCCCATTCATTTGGCATAATATCTATAATCTTATCAACAAGAGCTTCATCATCAAGACCTTTTTCTCCCATAGATTGTAAGCTGTTGACAATTGTCATAAACCTTTGTTGCACTTTACATACTGGCTCTCCATAAGGAAAAACAAATCCATGATACTCTGCTCGAAGCATTGCTCTCCTTGTTTCTATAACTTTGGATGTACCAAAATGAGTGACTTCTAATTTCTTCCAAATACAGTTGGCTGCTTCACATGAAGATATCTGGCTATATATATTCCTGGTCATAGAACATAATAAAGTATTGCGTACCTTGTAATTCAGTTGATATTCTTGCTTCTCTTGATTTGTGAAAGTACTAACTTCTTTGTCAGGAATTTTGTAACCCCCAGTAAGCATAATAAAATTGTCTACACCAGTATTGATGATGAAAGTCTTCATACGATCTCTCCAATACTCATAATCATTCCCATCAAAGATTGGTGGTCTAGAAGGATTCAGATTATCTATTGATCTGATATTCATTCCTGCCATCTAATATAACAAAAACAACTTTTCCACTCCACACGTTAGTGTAGTAAGTATTTAAGAAAGTAATAAGAAATAAATCTAGTAATACAAATCAGTGGAAAACCTCCTCTGATACCAATTGTTGGATCGAATAGTCGATATAAAAGTCTATTAGATGGAACAATACAAGAGGGGGGGTGAATTGTAGGTTTTAAAAACCTTGAGTTGTAGTAACAAAGAGATTAGTTTAAATGAACTTAAACTAATACAAACACAAACACCCACAATTGTATTGAATGTAAAAGGTATGATGTATTGTAATACTATTGTTATGTAAAACAATTGTATTCAAGATGAACACAATAATCAGAGTAATACAAATGTAAATGATTCTACCTTAAAGCGTATAGAACCAATCAATACAATATGTAATAGAATGATTGTAATTGAAACAATTACAATTGAATATGTAAAGAAGAAAGGAAACAATACAAATCCCTTTCTAATACAACAGCGGAAATGTAAAAGTAATACAATTCTTTTAACCCAAAGATAAGGGTTATCCTTTCACCTAGGATAAGAGGTCTGTCTCACCAACACCTTGGTGAGCCCTCGATACGATGATCGGCACGTCTGTCTGCCTATCCTCGGCAGCCCTCGATACGATGATCGGCTCGTCTGTCTTCCTATCCCCGGCAGCCCTCGATACGATGATCGGCTCGTCTGTCTGCCTATCCCCGGCAGCCCTCGATTTTGCAGGTAATCGGCACCTCTGTCTTTCAATTACTTGAAAGCCCTCGATACGATGATCGGACGCACAAGGCTGATGAGAGAAGTCACAGTGTCTCTCTCTAAAAACTTCGTAGTTCACAGAGTCTCTTCGTTCATCAGTATGTTCTCAGCTTCAAATGACCTCCTATTTATAGGCCTCGGGTTCCAACGGTCATATTGCCTCCAACGGTCATATTGAAACAGAAAGCACGACATCGTTTTGATTAGTATATAACTAACTCAACGACATCGTTTCATTAGGATAAGAGATATATAGAAATGTAAAACATGAGTACGATTCATATGCAGAGAGAGTTTTTGACAAAGTACCAAAACAAATAATGATTATCTGAATAGCAAAGTCAGTACGATACGATTGACAAAGTCAGTACGATACGATTGACAGAGTCAGTACGATACGTTTGACAGAGTCAGTACGATACGTTTTGGTCGGTATGATCAACATCGTACGATACGATAAACATGATAAAAGACAATTTGTTATTTACAAACATATGATAGAATACTTTTGAGATTTCCAAAACATGACATAGAATATATTTGTGATTTCCAAAACATGATGTAAAAGCCAAAAGAAGACTTTTGACTTAATAGGGTCCACCATGGGAAAGAACTTGAGAGTTGTGTAATAGTGATTAATATTTTAATTTTCAAAGCATGTCCATTGATACTTTGTGTTTGGGTGATAGATCCTCAATAATAATATACATTGTTAGTGAGGAACACTAAAATATCCTCTCACCTGTTTATATCATGTGATTTTTATCTATATAAAAAAAATAAGTGTAACCCATGAGAACCATATATTATGTAAGGATGTTATATAGTTGATTTAGTTCCCATGTATTTTTTTTGAGGATAATAGTCTTTTAGGGGTAAATAGTTTTTCATATGTTGGTATGAGTCCTGTTTTCGGAGAAACATAGTGAATATTGAGTTTATTGTGCAGCTAAAACCTGTATTAGTGTGGTTAAGGTTTTGTGTTAGTTCTTGGGTGCATGAAAATGAATCTATTTCAGTTAGTACATTATATAACTAATTATACACATGGTTTAATGTTCAAAATGTGGTTTCAAAGATTAATTATAAATGTCTATATTCCATTGAATGTATGATTTTTTTTGTGAATCTGGCTAGTATAATGTTTGGAATGATGGATGACTGGGTATTAAGGGGTGATGGTTTCATAAAGAACTATATAATATTTAGAAAATAAATAAGATCTCATTAGAAATCTCTTTCATAATTATTTGGTATCGGATCATGACTGGTGTTCTTCATGGGATACCAGAGATCGATGAATGAACCATTTTTCAGGAATGTTATGGAAATGTCTAGGTCAGTGTGTTTAACAAACCTAGTTGGTCAAAGATTATGGTTTCATTACTATTCATAGGGTTTAGATTAGATTATTCATATATTATTTCTAGAGAATAATATATTTTAGGATTGATCCATTGAATTAATATGGACTTAATTTATTGATGTTAGGACCAAAAGGGTTACAAAATACCCTGATAGGGGGTGAATCAAGATATAGATATTCTATTTCAAAATTCTTCCTACCCCAGAGGATCTGGACCACAATATTATAAGCTTCACTTTTTTTTCACTTATGTGTTACTATTGATCTTATTCATCCCTTATTTATCTGATGATGAAGATGATTTCAATGTGATGTATAAATGAAAATAGGTAGACACGGATATATTTACTTTTTTCAACCACATTGGGATACATCCAATGAGAATACAATGGCAATGTACCGATGTACCAAATCATCTAAAGTTCACTACCAATAATGTTCGAGATATATCACTTTTATGACCAGGCTCACTACCTTTTCAATGTTTAGGGTTATCTCACTGGTTTCCCAAGGGTCACTCCCTATTTCTCTCTCTGGCTCACAAACGGTAGAAAGTATAACGTTCTTCATCTTCCTCTTCTCTCTAAACTTAGAAAGGATCCACTCACAGTTTATATACCTATAGGTCTCTTCATTATAACTAATGAATCCATCCTTCACTATATTTAGATGCTACGTTGAAGTCCAAATTTCATCCACTGATGAATACCCTTTTTCCATTGATCACTAGAAAACACCACTTGGAAATTTCTTAACAAAGCACCCTACATCATGAGTCTCCCAATCTCTCGAAGCTCAAACAAGACTTTGTGAGGTATCTGCCTCTTCGCAAACCACACACGTTCACAGAGCTCACTACTTAGCAGATCTCATGGCTTCGTAGAGATCAAGCCTTCGCAAGGAGCAAGAATTTGAAAATCGTTGGCCGCTACAGAGCTCAATCTGTCGTAACACGACTTCCTTCATGAATCTCACTGAGCCAATGCAGAACACACCACTTTTGAGAAGCTAGAATAGCCACTATGAAGCTCCTGCCTTTCAAGATGCACACTTCCTCTGTGAACCTCCTTCACGATTTTAGAGAAACAAATGTTTCTTGGAAAACTCTCTAATTCTCTCAAGGGGGTTGAGGCCTATTTATAAGTGAATCCACCAACTCGAGAACCTTCCACGCGAAGTTAGTTCCACATCATCTCAAATCGCAATGGTCTGAAATTCCCACTGAAATTCTATCTAAATTGTGAAGCACACCAGAACTTTTCAGATCGCAGAGCTCATCATTATCGCAAAGCATTATGTTAATTCCTTTGTGCCACCACCAAAAAACTTCACCACAATTCGCTTTACCTATGATGTTCACAAATCGTCAGAATCGTGATAAACATTGTCCAGATTCATGATTTCATCGCGAAATCCAATTCATAAAGCCCATCTTTGTGAATCTCATGGATTTTCAATATTTTGATGAGCTCTTCAAATAAATCTACTTTTCACGATTCTCACCAAAACCCAAATTTTGGACCCCAAAAAATTTTCTAACACTGGAAAATGGAACCACCTTGTATCTATATTTTGTGTACTACCTCTGTAGGTTCTGGGCATAGCGGAAGTGTGTTGGTTGGTTTGCCCAACTTTAATTTTAGTGTTAACAACAATCAATATGAGATCCGTAACGATAATAAAACACCAGATCTTCAGAATAGAACGATGAAAGAAAAATGAAGAGGGAGTCCTAGAACCATAAAGAGAGGATCATCATATATTAGTTATAATTAATTTAATTAATTTACAATAATTAAAATGATGGAATTCTTTCTTCGTTGATATCACTGGTCACGATTCGATGTGATTCATCGTTGCTTTGTAGATGCCCAATGTAGAATTTCTCTAACGGTGATCCAAACATGCACCACGTATCTCTGGACGTCTCCAAAGGAATTTCCAAGTGCTAGAATGGATAATAATTTTCTTGCATTTTCCACCTTAGATTTCCTTGATCTGATGGAGCAAGATCTCTCTCAGTCTTGAGAGCATTCTTGGAGGAAAGAGTTCTTTCGGTCTTGGGATAATTCTCCAGAATTATTGTGCACAACTATTCACTATGGAAAATTGTTGGGGTTGTAAGGATATTTATAATCAAATTTGTGGTTAGAGTTATGAAAATAAATAAATTCATTATACATTTTATTTATTTTATTAACACTTATTGAAAACCCATATGTCGAATGATTAATTAAATGAAATACTCCCACAATTATTATAATAAATATCATTAATAAAATGATATTATTTCCACAAAATCCCGACTGGAAAAACTAAAAAGCATGTAATCATTAATACACGGTGTGTACTCATTTTCCATGAATACTAAATGGAATGTACATTCAATGTACATGATGTGTTTATCTTGTTTTCATTTTTCTTTATTTCTTCCACCACATTTATTAGACCTTGAGTAATGTATATTTATTTCTTAAATAAATGCAACTGCATTACTCGCTAATAAATATATATTATTTTTTCCACAATATATTCTCTTGAATAACTAATGTCGAAATAAATGCAATCAAGAATCCTTAAATAATTATTAAAGTACAGTCTAGAATAATCTTTATTTAACTTCCTAAATTTATATTTAACTGATATAAATGGACACACTTAGTGTGTGACCCTCTAGGCCTCTTTCCTAGTGGTATTATGTGGAGCCTACCTAAAGTCCAAGGTTAGCATCTAGCAACACACCAAGGAATACATAGATAAAGAAGTTAACGTCGCAATGACGTGTCACCTCATATGAATTCTTACCATGTAATATAACCCCTTTCTCACAATATCTCAAATCAAGCGGGATGCATGATAGTGCCATCAACTAATGTGCTCTATTATTCTTTCTTTGACATCCCCGAATCTAACTCTCCCATAAATTACCATGGACATGGATTTATTTAGGCTATATAAATTCCATCAAAGGTCCTGAGATATCAACTTCTGTTATGGAACAGAAGGGACGAGTCCTTTCTTGCATTATATGTTAATGTAGTATCACTCATGACGCACCCAAAATATCCTACCTCACTATGAACAGTGTGTCATCACCATTGTCGTAAATACACTAAGTGCGCGAGTTGTAATACCCATTAATAATAATCTTAAAGTCCAATGACCAATACACAAGTCTGCAGATATGAACGTTCAACGACACTATGAAATGTGTATTTCCTACTGGTGGGTCTCATTCTCATAATATCTACATGGATATTACCAAGGGCGCACACCATGATATGGTGCCTCAAATTTTTATGAGTTCTCACCCCTAATGGAATGTATTATTTGTTTCCCTCAAATAACAACATCCGGCCAAAGAACATACATTCAAGAATAGTGATATGTCCCTTCTGGGTTCTTATCATAGCAGGGATCTGCTATGACACTTTAATGCAACAGCTATCCTTGGGACATTATCACATGAATTTTCATGTAAAAGAACAATCAAGATGTGATAAGGTGATTATTTAATGAATAAAGTGCAAAGTAGTTGGTTCTAGGCCACCAACTCTAACAGACTCCCACTTGGACTAGAGCCAACTGCTAATAACTTTTAACCCACCAGTTCTCACATGATGTTCATGCTTTTACTGAGATAGGCATTTAGTAATGGGGTCGCCACGTTCTTTTCCATGGACACTATGCTCACTGCAACTTCACCCATTTGATAGAAATACCTCAAGAGGTAATACTTCTAGAGTATATGAATTGTCCATTGATGTGACCTTCGTTCTTTTACAGGAGCCACCTCTATAATATTATCATAATACAACATGATAGGATCATTACTGCTAGCAACCACATCAAGTTCCTAGACAAACTTCTGAATCCAAACGGCTTCCTTGGATGTATCAGAAGCCTCTTTATATTCGGAATCCGCTATATAATTGGTGACAACTGGCTGCTTTGAACTCTTCCAACTCACAGCTCATCCATTATGATAGAAAACATAACCAGAATGCGACTTCAGATTGTTTTGATCGGTCTGAAATCCAACATCAGCATACCCTCTGATGACATGCTCCTTGTCTCCTCCATACACCAGGAACATATCCTTAGTTCATCTCAGATACTTAAGGATAGTCTTAACAGTATTCCAACGCTATTCTCTTGGATCTACTTGATATCTGCCTACCATGATCAGTGCATATGCAACATCAAGCCTGGTACATAAAATGGAATACATGTTGGATCCTATAGCCGACGTGTATGGGATCTTACTCATTCTATATTTCTCATGTTGTGTATGAGGAAACATTTTCTTAAAAAGATGTAGGTCATGTGATACTAGAACCAATCCTCTATTGGATTGTTCCATACTAAATCTCTTTAGTATCTGGTCAATGTATGTACCCTGACTTAGTCAAATCAACCTCTTGGATCTATCATGAATGATCATGATCCCTAGAATGTAAGATGCTTCACCCAAGTCCTTGATGGAGAAACACTTGTTCAACCAGTCCTTAACCGACTGTAAGACTCGTACATCATTTCCCATAAGAAATATGTCGTCAACATATACTTCTAGGATAATGATATCATTCCCATTAAACCACTTATAAACACATGGCTCCCATTTGTTATTAATGAAACCAAATTCCATTATGGATTTATCAAATCGAATATTCCATTATCTGGATGCTTTATTTAATCCATAAATGGATTTCTGAAACTTTCAAACACATTTGGCTCCACCTGGTGTCACAAACCCTTCTGGATGTGTCATATAGACATCTTCCTGAAGGTTCCCGTTAATGAATGTCGTTTTGACATCCATTTTCCAAATCTTGTAGTCATTGTAAGCTACTATGGAAAGTATGATTCTTATGGAGATAAACATGGAAACTGGAAAAAAGGTTTAATCATAGTCAATTCCTTGATGTTTTCGGAATCCTTTAGCCACTAGCTGTGCTTTATTGGTGTTAACTTGACCTTCCATGTCCAGTTTTCTCTTGAATACCCATTTGCATCCAACAGGCTTTACATCAACTGGATCATTGAATAGAACCCAGAATTGGTTCTAATACATGGAATCCATCTCAGAATTCATAGATTCCATCCATCTTTCATCTTCTGATCTTTTTACTACTTCCTTGTAGGATAGAGGTTCATCATTGACCAATAATAATTATTCACCATCCTCAGTGACTAGGAAACCAAATCTCTCTGGTTCCCTTACCTCTCTTGAGCTCCTACTCAGTACTTGTATTTCTGGAACCTCTTCCTTGTGGACATATGGAACTTGTTCCTTTACCAACTTATGTATATCTTGATCATCAACTTCATTGAAGTCAATATTTCTCCCACTATCCTTTTTGAAGATGTTCTCCCTCTCAAGAAAGACGGATTCTCTGGCGATAGTCACTTTTTTATCTGAAGGGTTATATAGGTAATATCCTTTCGTTTCCCTGGGATATCCCATAATGATACACCTCGTTCTCCGAGGTGCTAGTTTCTGGCCTGAGAAGGCCTTAAAAAATTCCTTGCATCCCCATACTTGTGTATATGACAAAATGGGTTTCTTTCCATTCCATAACTCAGATGGAATTCCATTGGCCGCCTTAGTTGGTACTCGGTTTAATGTGTATGCTGCAATTTGTAATGCATATCCCCAAAAGGATCATGGAAGATCTGCATGACTCGTCATTGACCTCACCATATCCAACAAGGTGTGGTTCCTCCTTTCACTAACACCATTCCATTGTGGTGTATAAGAAGGAATGAGCTGAGATAGAATCCCAAACTACCGTAGAAGATCAATAAACTCTTGGTTCAGATATTCTCCACCTCTATCTGGTCGAAGTTTCTTTATATTCTTACCAAACTAATTCTCTACTTCATTCTTGAATTCCATAAATTTATCTAAGGATTATGAATTATACCTCATTAAGTAGACATATCCATATTTACTCAAATCATCAGTGAATGTAATGAAGTAAGAATATCCACCTCTAGATTCTACTAGAAATGGTCCACACACATCCATGTGCACCAATCCTAGAAGCTCTGTGGCCCTTTCACCTTGTCCACTGAAAGGCAGGTTCTTCATTTTACCTTGTAAATAAGTGTGACATGTATCAAGTGGTTTTAGCTTAGTAGAGTCTAAATATCCATCTTGGAAGAGCTTTGTCAAGCGTTTCTCGTTTACATGATCGAGACGGTGATGCTACAACTGGGTGATGTATGACTCGTGTGATTTTGTTTTTTTATTGATTTCCAACACTTGGTTTTCATAATTTAATACATACAAACTATTATTTAAATACACCATACCATGACATATGTTTTTATTTTAAAAGAGACAACCCTTATTTCCAAACTTGAAAATAAATCCATCTATATCCAAACAAGATATAGAAATTATGTTTTTGATAACACTAGGAAGATAATAACAGTTCTGTAAAACCAAAATCATCCCAGATGGCAATGAGAGGTGGTAACCACCAATGGCCAAAGCAGCAAGCCTCGCGCCATTGGCAGCTCAAAGATCCACCTCTCTTATGGAAATCTTTCTAAATCTACTTGGTTGAAACATTTGAATACAGATGTGATCCCTAAAAGCTGTATCTAATACCCAATGTGTAGAAATGGAAAGATTGCACTCGATAACGAATGCACATTTATCATCCCCATGCTTTTGGGTGCAGTTCCTCTTTCTAGTGTCCTTGCTTCCCACATTAAAAACATACTTCCTCCCATTACTTTCCCTTCCTCTGTATCTTCCCCTTCTTGGAAGGATGGTGCTTGGTGGCTTCTGACCATTTATAAGCCTTTGGCCCCTTTTACATGTCCTTCCTTTTCTTATTCACCATAAGGACGGAAGGTTTTACATTCCCCGTGTCCTTATCTACTCAGAGAGTTAAGTTCAAAAGTTCTGATAGACTCTTCTCATTGTTGGTCAGGTTATAATTGACAATGAAGCTAGAGAAGGTCTTGGGAAGTGATGATTGGATGCGATCTATACTCAAATCATCCGGGAACATAATCCCTAAGAAGTCCAGTTGTTCAATATAGCCAATGAGCTTGACTACATGAGGCCCAGATGGTGCAGACTCTCCAAGATTAGTTTTCAAAAAATAATTGGAGATCTCATATCTCTTATGTTTCACCTTCTCTTGGTAGAGATCCTTAAGGTGAGACATCAAGCTATATGCATCCCTGTTTTCATGTTGATTCAAGAGATCATTAGACTTGGCCGATAACATGAAACACTAGAAATATATGGCATCATAAATGTGTTTTATATAGAGAGATAGTTCCTGTAACTAGCCTCTTTTCCATGTGCAATTGAAATACACTCTTCCATCACATACAACTTCCTCTCGTGGCGAAGGATGTCACGTGAAGGCCTCTTCCACTCCTTGGAATTGGTTCCAATGAGAAGGTTTTCCTTCTTGAGTATGGTTTTCAATGATATTTTTGAAGTCATTTTTCTTTCTGTTTCTAAAAATTAAGATGAGAAAAGGTTTTAGTACTTTATTATAAAAACTACGACAAATAAATAAATTAATACTTATTAGTCTCCCTCTATTTTATCAAAATCCAATAGCCCTCACCATTGACATTGGAATATTCTATTACCTAAATATTCTAGTGGAAGGGATCCATATTTCCCTTTTCATTTTCTCAACTAGGGTTGGTCAAGAAATATTAAGGGTTTTAGGTAGGCATTCCAATTTCCAACTTCATTAACTTGCAGCTCCATGATCCGTTGAGTGGACTCCCCAATCCTGAAATCCTTTTATTTTATATTTCCTTAACCTTTTCCTCTTGGTCACACCATGTCCTACTATGGAATTCAACCCTTGATGCTAACCAAGTCAATTCAACCAAAAAACTTGAATTATAATTCCTCGATAATTGAAAGAATCCCAACTAGGGTTGGTCAAGCACATTGAACTATGGTTTGATTCTCACCATGATTATGGAAGGCTATACTGACATAATATTTATTAGATGGATTTTATCCTTATATGTAAATTCCCATTTTATTATATTCAACTACATGCTTATTAATATCAAGTGGGATATACATAAGTGATTAAAAATGTCTAAGATAATATTTACGCATAATCTGGTCTTATTTTAGTTCCATCTTTTATGCTTGTTTAATTCGTTAATTGTGTGATCGTGACAACACACCCAAAATAAATTAACCATCCAAATGACAAAAATAAAATAAATGGAATGATCATGAGCTTGTTCTATTGTTTATTTTATCTAGCGGTTCATAAGCTAACACAAGACCTAGGGGAGCAACACCTTGAACCTTTTGGGTTTGTGTTTATAGATTTCCACCTATCCACCTTTGTATCTCCTTGGATTGGTTTCACCTTGGATCCTGACCTGAGCCACCTCCACTATCCTGGGATCTCCATCCATTTCATTTGAATTTATCTCACATGAAGGTGAGGGGTAAAAGGGGTTTTACATAAAACAAATCTTGGGCACGTAGTCCTTACATATTAATGAGGAGAAGGCTCGCATGACAACAAATTTAATTTCAATAAATAAATTAGAAGACACCATTCACATACAAAGGTCTTGGTATAGCTCATGAGCATCCATATATGTAATGATATTATGCATTAATAAAACCATAATTCAATTCTTTAATAATTCTTGTTTAAGATCAATCACACTCGAATCAATTAATTATCTTTAATTAATCAATCCTTTTATCTTAAACCCTTTTTCAAAATTTCCTTAAGATTCTCATCCATCATAATTTTAAACAAATAAATTCATTTAAAATTATCTAGGTACGTAACTTGTACCTTGGAGGAAACCCAGCAAATTCCCATACATTATGCAGATGTTAAATTAATAACCTATATATAAAACACCTATAACATGTTGTGCCTCGGCTTTATTCCTTCACTATGGTACACGTCTCAATAGTTTTTATAATATAATAATAAATTGTAATAGATTTATGTAATTTGGATGAGTACACGACATGTAGTTCTAACTACACAGCGTGTACTTTTGTTCACCATCCATCCGAAGTACATGGCGTGTGGATGTACTTCAGAAATTTTCAGAGTACATGGTGTGTTATTTTGGACACACATTGTATAGTATTCATGTTACACGGTTTCCAGATGGCCATGCCATGTACGAGGTACAAGGTCCAACCCTAACCCAAAGGGACTACACACCGTGTTCAGTTGGACCGCATGGTGTGTAATCTAGAAATGTTGTGCCACCTGTTCCTTGTCAACACATGGTGTCATAAATGACTTATATTGGATCCAATACATGGCCTGATTTGGCAGATCAGTCACTGAATTAATCCTAGACTACATGTCGTGTAATTCCAAATACACGCTGTGTATTCTGGTGTTGTATGGCTAGAAGCGTTTGGCACCTCCGGATGAGTTCCACTATTTTATTTTAATGAAAATTAAATGTAAAATTCATTTATGTAAGGTGAATGAGAAACGATAGGGGAGGAACAAATCTCAAGATTCAGATTTAAAGAGAAATTTACTTGAATTGAAACAAATGAATTATTAAATGTGTAAATTAACAATGAAAAAACAAATAATTATAATCAACGATATGACCCCTCTGATACCACTTGTAGGTTCCGAGCGCAGCAGGAGCACATTGGGGGGTTTTCCCAACTTTAATTTTAGCGTTAACAACAATCAATCTGAGATCCGTCATGATAATAAAATGCCAGATCATCAGAATAGAATGAAGAATGAAAAATAAAGATGGAGTCCCAGAACCATAAAGATAGGATCATCATATGTTGGTTATAATTAATTTAATTAATTGACAACAATTACCTTTATGGAATTCTTTCTTTGTTGATGTATCTGGTCATGATCCGATGTGATTCATCATTGCGTCGTAGAAGCCAAGTGTAGACTTCCTTTATCAGTGATCCACATGTGCACCACGTATCTCAAGAAGTCACCAAAAAAAATCTCTAGGTGATTGTATGGAGAATCCTTTGCTTTTGTTTTCCTCCTTAGATTTCCTTGATCCGATGGAGGGGGATCTCTCTCAGTTTTGAGAGCATTCTTAGAGGAAGGAGTTCTTTCGGTCTTGAGAGAATTATCCAGAATTGTTGTGCCCAATGATTCTCTATGGAAAAGTGTTGGGGTTGTGAGGATATTTATAATCGGGATTGAGGTTATAGAGTTATGATAATAAATAAATGTGTTACACAATTTATTTATTTTATTAACTCTTATTGAAACCCCCATGTTGATTGATTAATTCCATTACATGTGCCCATGCTGATTATAATATATATCATTTAATAAAATGATTTTATTTCCTCAAATTCATGACAGGAAAAACTACAAGGAGTGTAATAATTAATACCTAGTGTGTAATCGTTTTCCATGAAAACTACACAGCGTGTACATTCAATGTACACAGCGTGTTTATCTTGCTTTCGTTTTTCTTTATATCCTCCAACACATTTATTAGACCTTGAGTAATGGCTATTTTTTCCTAAAATATATGTTACTGCATTACTCACTAATAAATATATATTATTTCGCCCACAATATATTCGATTGAATAACTAATGTTGAAATAAATGCGACCAGGAATCCTTAAATAATTATTAAACCACGTTCGGGAGTAATTTTTATTTAACTTGTTAAATTAATATTTAACTGAGATACATGGACACACTTAGTGTGTGACCCTCTAGGCCTCTTTCCAAGTGGCATTAGGTGGAGCCGACCTAATGTCCAAGGATAGCATCTAGCAAAATTACAAGGCTCCCATAAAAAATAAGTTAATTCATCAGTAACGTGTCACCTCATACGAATTATTACCATGTAAAATAATCCATTTTTCATGATATCTCAAATCAAACAGGCTTCATGCTAGTGCCATCAACCCATGTGATCGATTATTCTTTCTTTGACTTCCTATAATAAAACTCTATGATACCTTACCATGGACATGGATTTTTTAAGGCTATATCAATTCCATAAAAGGGCCTGAGATATCTACTTCAGTTATGGAACATAAGGGACAAATCCTTTCTCGCATTATCTATTAATGCAGTATCACTAATGACGCACCCAATGTATCTTACCTTGCTACAAATAGTATTTCATCACAGTTTTTGTCAATACATCTAAGTGCGTGAGTTGTAAAACCCATTAATAATAATCTGAAAGTTTAAGGACCAATACACACATCTGCAGATAGGAACATCCAATGATACTATGAAATGTGGATTTCTTACTGGCGGGTCTCGTTCTCATAATATCCTCCTGTATATTACCAAGGGCGCACACCATAAGAAGGTGTCGCAATGTTTTATTAGTCCTCACCTTTGATGGCCAGTATTATTTGTGTCTCTCAAATAACATCATCCAGCTATAGAAAATATATTCAAGAACAATGTTATGGCACTTTCAGGTTCTCATTATAGTAGCGATTCTCTATGACCCTTTAATGAAAGAGATTTCCTTGGAACATTATCACATGAATTTTCACACATAAGAACAATCAAGGTGTGATAAGGTATTTATTTAATGAATAAAGTACAAAGTAGTTGGTTCCAGGCCACCAACTCCAACAACCTCCATATCTTCCATTCCTTTGTAGTGGTTCTCTGTCAACATGGATTGTCAACAAAATATCTAGAACTCGACAATTAACCATGGAAAAATACATTTTCAACAAACACAACCAACCCAAAAATGTTTTAATATTACCTTGAGGTATTGTTACCCAACTACTGAGTAACCATTTTATTGTAAAATTTGATGAATGGATCAAGAATAACATGGGATTCAAGTATACTAGAAATCATATAGTGAGAATGGTTTTTTATAAATCATACTTTTTTTGGTGTATTAAACTATAACATTATTCAAAACTTATTTATATATTGTTTCATGCTTCCATTATTTCTATGGGTAAATAAATCATGACCTAGAAGATGCATTTATCAAAATAGTGTGTTGGACTTAAGGGATTTTAGAGAACAGATGTTGATGAAGGTTAGAAAAATTCATTACATGTAAAAATGTATATAATTATCTTTAATTAACATTGTCTGTGTCATTTTTTAAAATAATGATATTTTTTATGTATTTAATTTTTAGATTTAATTGAATAGACCATTTTTCAAGTTTAGGTACAAAATTAGTAGTATTATGAGAATGTATTGATGTGATAGATTTAATTAAATTGTCTAGAATTGAGAATGATAAGTCACATTAGATTCTAGTAAATATAATAGAGGTAATTAGATGATAATGGATTCATCTTAAAGAATAGAATCTATGTGGTGGGGATTTTATAACTATTTATGTTTTTAAGGGTTGGTGGAACATATTGAATTTTAATACTCATGAATCTACATCATGGTTGATTTAAAATTTTATTTTAGAATTTTATTTTAATGATTTGAGATATCATTTGGGGTTCATTTTACAAAAAAGTTGAGGTTTATATGTAAATATTTTAGGTTCATTTGGAAATTATACAAAGTGGTAAAAAAATTTACCATTAGGTACATGATGGAGGCTCATTGGGTTCACAATGATTTTAGATAAGGTAAGTAATCCAAGTGGTCTACAAATTGTTATTAGATACACCTAAGGAGGTCAGTGGACCATTGAGTACATGGTGGTGACACCATGTACCTAGTAGGCCATAATTGTTTTTATATTATAATTAATTTAAATTTTGTAACAACTAAATAGGCATATCATTTTTTGGGTCACATAACCCATCACCCCCTATGATATTTTGCCTCCACTACGTCATCTTTTGACCTAACTAGGTGGCTTATATAACACCTAATCAATGATTTATTTATGGAAATGGACTCCTACGATTGAGTAAAGGTATAATATTTGGTTTCTCTCATGATTTCATTCTATTCATCTTTTTGTGAGGAAAAAATTATAAATAAGTTATTTTTATCATATTTTTCAATTTTAGGTGAACATAGACAAATAAATAGTTTTTATTTGACTTGGTAACATTGATAAGAATGAGGTTGGTGTTAATTTATGTATTAAAACATATATATCACATATTTTACATATGGTGTTATATGCAGGCTTGGGGGTCCAGGATAGGGTGACTTGAAAAGGAACTAAGAGAGAATATATTAGTGAGAGAATTTTCCATGATGGTCCTATTATTTCAATATATATTTCACTATTATTTTTTTGATTTTAGGATCTCCTAGAGACTATATCCCAATGTAGGATAGAAAATAGTTAAGATTGCTGGGCCTCAAAAGTGTCTCTACGCTTGAGATAAACTATGAGAGGCCTATAATGGAATATCATGTGACAATTAGAGGGGTCAAATGTGTATAATCCTAATGATATAGGATTTATTAGGTATTCACCCACTAAGTTATTTTAATAATAAAGAGAATATCATATCATTATATTTTATTTACCCTCAAAGACATGTTTTGGGAATAGGGTGTGCTCTTGATCATGATTGGCATTAAAAGGTTCAAAAAATCCTTGTGGAAGGTTATTACTGGAGTTATCATATGATTTACTTGGTGATGGGTACCCTTTGTATAAGATACATATTTTGGTTTTAGGAATGTCCTCTATGTATTATAATCACTATGGTTTTATGTGTTTTTCGTTGATGGAATAGAACCCACCATACGATATGTAACTTGAATAATAGTTGGACGGATGTCACATGTAATTATCTAGATGATTTTGTTTCTTTTCAAAGATAATGTGTTAGGTTTTTTGATTTTTATGTCCTAGGGCCTTAGATTTTATAGGGGTTATGGTTTTTGTGTTTAAAGAGGTTGCAAATGATCAATATAGTTAGGATTGTTTATATTAAGAAGTTATTATAGAGTGGATTATACTAGGAGTTATTAGTATATATTTTTAACTAATTAGAACTTGGTTTTAGGTTTTGTATAAAATATATTGTTTTTTATCATCCATACATGATTACTACATTGTACATGAGAGGAGTGATTTCCATCTAATGGTGATTCAGAAACTAGGGTTTATAAGGGTGTCATTTTCTCTGCATTCTCATCATCAAGAGACAATATTAACTTATAGGGGATGAAATAGTGTTTGGTCCTTCATATAGTAATCATATAATGATTCTCTGGGAGATGATAAAGGATCAGTTCTTCTACATGATCATTATTTTGATACCCGATTCAATTCTATGGGTATAAATGATCCAAGACCACTATAAAAATTTAACGAGTTTAGAAAGGTTTATTTTTAACATTAGAAGGGGTTATAACCACTTCTAGAGACATTAGAGGTGGTTATGAGTAACCGCCACTAATGTACCCACCTACTATTGTTATGGAAAGTTTTGGGTAACCATTAGTAAAATCATTATGAATTTAGTGGTAGTTACATTAGAGGGGGTTTAAACCATCTCTAATGCCGACATAAATTTAATAAAAACACAATGATTAGTGGCGGTTAAAACTAAAATTACCTCTAATAGAACTCTAATGGAGGGATTTTTGGGTGGTTTTAACCACCCCTAAGTTTGATATTTTCTTCTTTTTTTCAATCATCCCACCACCCATACCCTCCCCTATCTCTCCCATTCTCTTCTATGTCCCGTTCTTCCTATGTCACACAGACCATCGTCAATTTCCCATGCTTACCTCTCCCATACTCCAGTTCCCATGTCACCCCAGCAGCACCCTAGCACAACCACCTCCCATCAGTTCCATGTTTCACACCTTATTCTACATTTCCACCCCCGCCACCATTCATGTGCACCAGTGCACCCCACACGCGTTTCCTAAAAATTGAGCCTTGTGGGATTCGAACCCCGACTTCAGGGATTCACCATTAGTGCCTCCACCACTATGCCATCAAATCATTTTTTATTTAGTTACACACCACTCAATTTATATAAATTAGTAAGATAATTTATATAAATATTATATTAATAAATATTTAATTATATATAAATATATAACCTATATATATTTATATAAATTAATATAAACAGTTTAATATTTTGTGTTTATGTATTTATATATTTATATTATCCCTCATTTATATTATACTCAACTTATAAATTTATATAAACTATATATTTTATATGTGTATTTACATACATTTGACAAAATATATTCAATAATTATACTTATATATATACAAATATATTTAGCTACTTATAAATATATTTATGTAACTTATTTATATTCTTAAATAAATATTTAGGTAATATATATATATATAAAGTATTTAATTAATATATCTATATATTTCTTTAAAAATATATGTGTATAATGTATTTCAATACATATATTTATTATTAGGTACACTAATATATATTTATTTGTATAAATTATATAATATTATATATAATTAACATATAATTAATAATATATGAAATACATATATATAATTTATAAAAAAAATTATATTATATATAATTAATGTTGTATGAAATACAGTTTATACAAATATTATATATGTAATATAATTTATTTAAATATTTTTATACAGGTATATGTAATATAATTTATAAAAATATTTATATTACAAATTTCAATGCATATATTTAATATTACTCACATTGATATATATTTATTTCAATAAATAGAATTGTATAACTTCATGTACATTAATGTATATGTATTTATATATATAAATATATATAATATTATGTAAATTAATATATATTTATTTGTATAAATTTTATATCATATAATAAAACATATATAAAGACCCTATATAGGAACATTATACAATTATATTTATGTATCCATATAAATATGATTAAATACAATCATATAAACTACTTATATTAATATGTTTATATAATATTTTATATATAATATATTAAGATACATTTATATATTATTTTTTTATTATATATATATATATATATTATTTAATAAAATATTGGGGGTTCACATCCCCTATGATATCATAAATTAGAGGGGGTTGTGAACCCCCTATAATGAATGACATTAGAGGGGGTTTTCAAACCCCCTCCAATGTATGAAATAAGTGGGGGTTGAAAACCCGTTCTAATGTATTACATTAGTGGGTGTTATTTGAGGGGATTTTGAACCCCCACTAACGCCTTACATTAGAGGGTATTGTAAACTCCAACTATATTAATAAAAAAATTCTATATCACACACACACACACATAAAGCACCTCTAAAATCCATCTTAATATATATATATATATATATATATATATATGTATATATTTCCTCTAACTGAATATATAGTGCCTCTAACGTAATATATAGCACCACTAGTTATTAAAGTAGCAATTGTTTTTACATAACCTTCTTTTAAATCAACTTTGTATTAAAAATTATTTTGAATTTTAGAGGGTGTTGTTCATAACCCCCTCTAATGTCTAAGTAAATTAATTTAGAGGGGTTGTGCATAACCCCCTCTAAATTCCCCCTATAATCACCATGTTTCTTTAGTGGTCCTCCATATGATCACATTATTAAGACCATAACACCTCTAAGGGATGATGTTTATCATAGTCTAACAGTTCGTGGTGGAATAATTTAGAGACCTTAATTCAACATAAAATATATTTTCTTTTATGATCAATTTGTTCCACTGAAATTAAATGAAGTATATGGGATTGGGCATTATTATGTGATGGCTAGCACATGATGTTTATAATTACTTGAATTCATGTCGATAATTAATATCTTTTTTATTTTATATATATAAACTCACATATAATTTTATGTACTATATTTGGGGCCTAATTACTCATACAGTAAGAATTTTTTTCTCACACCCTACACAGACACCTCAATAGACTTGTAGACCTTATGTGTTTCAGGTAAGGTACAAATCATGATTTTTTATACGGGATACTCTAGAGTATCCTGATGATGTTTGGATATGGGCCCAAGTAGTTTTTATAAGGGGTTCATTATATATTATCAACTATTTTATTTATATTTACATATGAAAAACCGATTGGAAAGTATTTCCTTTAAAAATATAACATTACAAATTGAAAGAGTTCTTATTATTATAGCATGTGGGAATGTTTTATTTATGATGATATCCATATATTAACTATAATTACTTATCCACACTCTGATTATTAATTTATGGGTTTATATTAGATATTTATTTTTATTAATTACTATAATATTGATGGAATAATCTCTATGATATTGAACATAAAGCCTCATTACTAGTTAGTAATATTTGATGTATGTAGAGGTGTTAATAAGGTACATATATCCCTAACTCAAGATGTTAAATCTTCATTAATAAGTTACAATTTCATGATCATATTTAAGTAAATTACATCATTTTAAGAAGAAATTATATCATAAAGTGTTAATTATTAAAAAATATCTGCAACCTTTTCAAATTACAGATCATCAAATTCAAGACAATATTTTTTTATTTTCAACCCAAGTCATTTTTTCTATATGGTTTATACCCATATTTTTCTTTAAAACATTTTTATTCGATATCTAACTTTTTTAAATAATTTTTTTATTTCATTGGGATAATTAATCAATTAAATAAAATTAATATATAAAAAATTTCTCCATTTATATTTGACAACTTTATAAAATTATTCCATAAAATATGAATTTTTAATGGTAATATAATAAGATAAATGAATACATGCATCATATTTCCCAAATAATATAGGAAAAATCATATTCCTTTTAAAAATATGTTGATTATTAGATTTATGATTTATAATTTTAAAACTACTATTAAATAGAATAGTTTAAATTCAACATTGAAGGGAAATGATGAGTAATCTAACCCAAGGCACCACTATTTTGAATTTCACATTTATAATAGAAATTATATAAACCATGGGAAAACATAAAATATCATGGGTAATATAAAATATTATATAACGTTTATGGATACCATGATAATTTTGAGGATATTTTTACCATGTATAAGGTGTTTTTTCCTAATAGTAACTTCAAATAATTATCATATATATTAATATGTTTGATATTTTTTAATGTGTTTAATAAAATTTTGTCAGATATTTGAGTTAGATAAGAGAAGTTTTGATGTGTCGTTTATTGTGTAGATAGTGTTGTGTACACCCTTGGTGGTGTTTCATAAACATTTGATTTGGAATAATCCTAATAAATTAATATTTATAATTCTGGGAACATTATGGTTCTATTATATATACCATGTGGATAATATAGTTATCACTAGATTCACAAGAGATAAAAAATTATTACCTAGTGGATACGTAGAAGGTAACTAATGAATTAAAATAACCTAATATAATTCACATAATTTAGTAATTCATACCTAATGAAAGGATAACAACATACCCAAAGATAACCCAATAATGATACTGAATTATGGATGGGTTTACTATATGGAGACAATACATTTTATATATTATTAAAATTAAAAAAGAATAGTTTTTAAAAAAATTAATGATCTTATTCATGATGATTATGTTTTATTTTTTTGGGAATTAATTGATGATATGATACCATGATCCAAGAAAATTAGATCTAAAATAACATATATAAAAAATATATCACTAATGTCATAGTATATTAAATTGGATATTAAGGATGAAATATGGATACTAAGAATGTTTATTTATATGATATTTTCAGATATGAGTGGAGTTTGTTAAAATAGTGAAGTGAATTGATGTTGGGAAATATCTTAAATTAATGTGGTAATGAAAATGTTGTATGAGAATAACTAGTTTCACTGTATTATTAGATAGTATTCATCAATCAGTTAGAGAATGTTTTTTATCTCAAAACTATGACATCCTAAATAATAAAAAATATTATATTTATTTTAATTTTATAACTAAATTATAATTTTATAAGTGAAAATTAAAATATGTTAGGAGAGTTTTCATGTAAATAGTTTAATAAAGAGGTCAAATACTTATGTAATTCACTAGATGATAATATTTGGTTTTTATAATCATAAGTAATATATCATAAAAATGATTTAACTATGACATAGAGAATAAAATATATAACAATACCATAGATTTAGTTTGTATGTTAAATATTTACATATTTTATAAATATATATGAGGGAAAATGGAAAAAATACATTAATTGTTATTATAGGTTTAATTACAATGATGCTTTGAAAAGTGATAATTTATTTAAAGATATAGTGATTCACATTCATCCCATTATAGTGAATTGATCCATTAGAAAATATATTTGTTTTTAAAGTTATCATTATTCTTTAACAAGACCTATTTACTATTATTTAGAGAAAAATATATTACAAAATTTCTTTTGTTTTTAAATTATTATTAATTTTACAAATTTGATTAAAATTATTACTATAAAAATATTTATTGAAATGAATTATATATTTTTTTAACATTAATAGGGTTATAATATTAAAATTTAATAATTATCAAGTGAGTATAAATCAAATGGTTAATTATCTATTGCTAAATAATCATAATGTTTTTTATTTTTTACTTTGAGTTTTGAATCTCTTTTGATTTGAGAGACAATAGCTCAAACTGATTGGAATAATATTTAAAATAAGGGTACATCTAGCAATACTATATTTAGATCCATTGTTTAAAATAATTTTTCTGAGTAAATAAGTTATAAATATGTAAATAAAATTTTCTAAATGTTTATATATATTTACAAAATTGATAAAATACTCAAAAATTGAATGATAAAAATTTCTAAATATATCTTAGAATCTTTCATGTTGAGTAAAAAACATTTGATTAATTATTTAATTATAATTTCTAATGGGATCATGATTTCTACAAGAGTATTTTGAAAAATCATAGAGAATAGATTATTACAATGAAAATATTATTAATTTTTCTCACTAAATTTGATGGAAATATTTCATTATTGGTGGATTATAGTGCAAAGAAATTTATATTAGATTATGGCCATAAAAATTTGGTCACCTATGAAATGAAAATTAACTATTTGATAAAAATAAATTATTTTTTGCAATATTTTTTATTCTTATCTATAAATTATTTAAATATGACTGATTGGAATCAAAAATTTATTCTTAAATATTAAATTAAATATTATGTTTAAAAATATTAATAGATTATTTAATTTATCACACTAAATTCATGAAATGAACAATGAATATATAGATGTAAATCACCTTCAATTTTTTAATTGTCAATGCATTGAACATTTTATAGACGATTTACAGAGAAAAGAGTTGAAAATGATGAAAATGAATAAAAATGTTGTTTATTAAACGAAAAATAACACAATCAGATATATCAATGTGTATATAAATATTTTAAAAGGATATTAGAATTTCTAAAAATCCTTGATAAGTAATATCATTGGTAAAAAAAGGTAAATAATTATTATAAAAATGGAAGTTAAGATGAAAATTTGAGTAGATAAGAGTGAACCTTTATCAATTAGATAGAGAAGAAGGTTATATTCATGGGATATGAATAAAACATTTATGAAGAAGAAAATTACAAAATTAAATATATAAGTAATGTGTAGTTAAAATCATGTCTAAAGAAACACATAACTTGAGATAGAGATCATGAATTTATTATTCTATGTATAATTTTTTCATTGGTCAACTTTGAACTCAATATATTAAAAACTCTTATTTATAAATTAACTATAATTTTTTGGTATATAAAAATCCAGTTATTATCAATAAATTTTATTTATTTATTATATTTTTATTTAATTTTTTCATCATAGGGATTTCAAAAAAATAAGAAAAGTGTTCTAAAAACTCTTTTAAAATGGAATAATTAATGTTTTTTTAAAATTTAATATTAATCTTGTAACCAATACCTCTCGTATGAAATTTTTTTTCAAATTTGTTTTTTATTTTAATATATTGGATATTATCATCAATAATGGGATATTTTTTTAAATTTTATTTGAATAATAATATATTTTTTATTTTTTCAACGTATTTATATGTTTTCTAACTGTGTTTTCTTGTTTTTCAGGTATATGCAGCTTTATTTCTCAAAAATTTTATACACATAAGTGAATCTAGTTATATCACATATACATTAAGTTTATCTTGAATAATATGATTACTTTATGAAATTCATAGATTTTATCAATAATATACAAAAATATATCATTAACATAATATTGAAATTATATAAGCGACACACCATTATTTTGTAGACATTCCCCAGAACTACACTCCTATATATATTGCTGAAAACATATTTTTTTGTAAACTAGATTTGATTCCATTAAGTGACCCAAAATTAACCATCCATAATTATAATATCATTTAAAATGATTGAGTCATATACATAACCTATGAACATTTAGGTTTATAGTTTTAATGAATTTGAAAAAACCTTTGACTAATAGAACTAGTATCTATCCCATTAAAAGTGAATTTTTCCCACTAAACCATGGATTCCTTATTTTTCAATAAATCATAAAAATATGCCACAATATTCTCCAAACATTATACCCATATAGAAATATCATATCAAATACTATTATTAATAACCTGGGGAAATGGAAATATAATAAGGGTGAGCTCAAATGCTCAGTAAGGGTAAAAATAAGTGATAAAATATTAGATTATAAGTGAATATAAAATAAACATATCTGTATGAGAATTTATTTAAATATATGAACATATCATAAGAAAATAATACCTAAAAAATCATAAATCATAACTCATAAATCATAACATAAGGCTTTTAGAATAAAAAATTAGATATTATAATATCATGGAATCATCGGAATGTGGCATAATACAGAAACATGGAATAAACATAATCATATAAAGTCATAAAATTAAAATAAAAATATAAATAATTCCAATAAATTATGTTGTGAACAAACTCAATCATGTAAAAACACTATGTTGTGATCAAACATAATTATTTCCACACAATATTTTGTGAACAACCCTAATAATGTCCACACATAACATCATTATCTCATTGGTTATAAAGATTTTTACCATTAATTGGAATGATATAACACCCAAACAAATCATAATGATAACTTGTACATTTTTTCCAAATGATGTTAATCAGACTTTATATAATTAAAAAACCAAAGAAATAAATTTAGTTTAATATCATTTTCAAATAATATTTCATAACATGACTCCAAGAGTTGGTCAGTTTATAACCAAAATTAAATACCCCAAAATAAATATTTTATAAAATAACATATATATTAATAAATTAGATTTATTACATAAGAGATATATATTTTTGAGTCATAAATTAAAATAGAAGTGAATTCAAGAATTATATTTTTCAAAAATCATTTTTATCATTTCTATAAAAGTCAATGTAATGATATAATTGTAGATTTTATTTTAAAGAATGTTAATGGATGTCTATAAATATAACATTAAAATAATAAAAAATAATGGATTCATAAAATAAATTAATTTATATAAATTATTTTGTAGTGTATTATAAAAATGTATGAGCTTGAAAATAAATTTTTTTATATTTTTGGTTGTTTTAGAGAAAACCCCACTTCAAATAAAGAGTGGAAAATTATATTTTCCAATATAAATAAAGAGAAATATTATTAACATATAAAAAATATAATCTTAGGTTAAATAATAACAAAATAATAATTTTTCAAAAAAAATAATATGGATATGGGAGAAAATATCCATTACTTAGGATATGAATCATTCTTAACAACATCATATTTTTATAGAGAATTAAATCCATAAGAGGAGAATATTTTTATGTAGAGATGTAATTTTCACCTAGTGAATGTTAAAATAAAATATAAAATATAGAAATTTTATAATAAAAGAATATAATAATATTATAGTCAATGAAGAATGTTTATGCCCCAAAGAAAATGAAATTTAGTTGACAGAACCCATATGAAATTTATAAAATTTAATGAAAAAACAATTAAAAATAAGGAAATTTGTAGATTTTAAATATAGTTTTATTCAATAATAACTATGATAAAATTAAATCCTTGGGACATATATATACCACAAAAATTAAATAAGGTGGGGAATACTGAAAATATGTCATTGAAAGTAAATTTAGTTGAGAAAACACTATAAATTTTGATAATGATTAAAGAAATTGAAAATTAAAAGAGAAGACAAAAAATTGTGACAATTATACCATATATAAATATAATTATTGAAAAATATATCAAATATGAATTATATATAGTATAAAAATAAAAATAGGTGCATAATAATTAATGTGTCTCAAGAAAGGAAATTGAGACTGGAAATCCCTTACAGACATCATAAATTTTAATGTAAGGACCCTTTTGAAAGGATTTTTCATATAAAAAAAATATAAAACATAACTAATACAATATAATAAAATCATATGGTGGGGGGAACCAAAAATATAAGGATAAAGGTAAATCAAATAGTGAAAACTTAATGAATTTAAATTATGTTAACCATAATCCTTGCCTTAAAATCCTTCTTGGTCGAATGTGTTAGAACATATTTTATAATTAGCATAGACTCAATGATAATATATTTTATAATTTTATTAGTTTTTATTACTTTTTATATTAATCATTTTTATTCATTTATTGCATAGTAATTATTCTTAGTTAATATTGATCATCAATGTTAGTACATTTAACTATTCCTTGTCTATTTTGATATAACAGCTGCCATACTCATTCCAAGATCATGTGTTCACCATATATATAGTATTTAAGTTACTATTATTGATGTTAAATAAACATTTATGAAGTTAAAATTTCATTATATGTGATTCTGATATGGTTCTCTATGATTAAATCCACAATGTTCCCATTTCAGAAATCATTTTCATTAATAAAAGTTGGTATATTAACAATGATTTAAATATTAATAATATCATTATACAAATAACAATTATAATTAATGAAATATTAATATTATATAATACCAATAAATAATTTTATATATACATCAATTATAAAAATTTAGAACAGTAGTCGTGTTTGTAGTTAAACCGACCCAAATCAGAACATGTTATAATCAATGGAAAAGTAAGAGCATGTAGTTTTTTTGATAAAATATCATTATTATTTAAGTATAATAATATTTTATAGAATTAATTAAAACGATAAATAATACTAATTAAAAGATATAATAATAATATAAATTTAAATGAAAGATAATAAGTCATTACTTACAAAGAATAAATCTTATCTTCTCTTGGAATAGTTGGTGGTCTTGAAGGATTTAGGGAATTATCTTCAAGCCAGGGGATCAAGAACACATGAGAGACTTAGAATTAATGGGAATAAAGAATATTATGTGGAGTAATTATATTTTTATTCCTGTCTTATAAAGGTTGGTATATGGGTCCATTTATATGTTGGGGGGTGCAGTACCCCCGATTTCTGGTAAGTGACCCTTACTTGATGCTTTTCACGGTTTTAAAGTTAAGGGTGATGAATGGGTGAGTCGGGAGAACATGTAATGAAGTTTGAGGCAAAGGGGGATTCGCACGATTGGCACACAGTTTTTCCAAACCATGCCGAAAAACCGTGCGTGGCTGACCTGGGAGGCAGTAGCTCCCACACGGTTAGAGCACGGTTTGGGAAAATCATGTGAGGTGGCCGTACGGAGTGCCCCTTCCAAGCATTGACTACCTCACGATTAACACACGGTTTGACTAGCCGTGTGGGCTAACCATATGTAAAGTCAAATTAGATCCTATTTAAAGGATCTAATATGTTTTATCTTTAAACCCACTCATTTTTTCTCCTAGATAGCCCTAACTCAGGATTTCTCTCTAGTGAATGTGTGAGAACACTTACCAAGAATTTTGGAAGCGATTCGGAGGGTTTCCTTGGCGTTTAAAGGCAGGTGGATCAAGGTAAGTATAATTTAATTTAGTTTTCATAGATCTCCTTATTTCCTCTTGATGGATCCTTATATATACACCCAAGGTTGGTAGATCAAAGGTATTGGATGGCCTTTAAGTCGGGTTTTGGTCTTATTGGTGATAGGGGAAGGAATCAAAGGAGGTTTCATGGTGTTTCGACCCAGTTCTTTGTTTTTTTTTTCCACTTTTGTTGAGGTAGGTGGCTTCCCTCTTGACTCATCTTTCTAGAATTTATTGGATTAGATTCAAATTGTGTTATTTGAATGAAAGTTATTGTGAAAAGCATGGAATAAATCTTATTTAGTGATGATTTATGGTTTTGATGAAATTGTGAAATCTTGGGGAATTGTTGTGCAAAGTGATTTGGATTATTTAATTTAAAATGTTGATTTTAAATTATAGATTTTGTGGAATGGTAAATGTTTTGATGAAAGATTGGTTTTTAATAAAAATGTGTGTTATTGTTGAAATGGTTTGGTAATGAAATGGATAGATGAAATTGGTTCATTAATTAGTTTTCAATAAAAGTATGGTTTTATTGAAATGGTTTGAATTGGATGAACACACTTGGTTTGGATGGAAATGGTTTTCAATAAAAGGTGTTTTATTGAGTCGATGGTTCTGTAATGATTTTTGTGAATATGTGGTGTGTGTTCATGTTGCATATACGAGGCTTCGTTGAAATAGGACCTTGTGCTCGGTGCCAAAAGTTTAATGGCACATGGGACTTTTAAGTACAAGGCATGGTTGAAATATGACCTTGTACTTAGTGAAAAAGGAGTAATGGAACATGGGAAACAATTACCTTGTGACTACTTGGTAGATCGACGAGAAACCACTCATGAGTATGGAACTGTCATAACGAAGCATGCATGGTTGATTTCACGGGTTTCTGAATGGTTGGGTTTTCCAAAACCGGATGTTTCTGAAATGGATCGAAAGATTTATTGGTTATTTTTCTGGAAAATAACTTGTTGGAAAATTGGTTTCAATTGAACTTGGATGCTTTTGAGTATAAATGGTTTTGGAAACTTGTTTATATCTTATTATAAGCAGTTTTTAAGAAATTGTTTTATATAAAATATTTTATATAAATGTTTCCTAACTCTTTTATCCTTGTGGAGTGAGTAGGGAAGTCATTGTGGAAAACCTACTGAGTTTTATACTCACCCCAACTTTCTCACATTGGTGCTTTTGTAGATGTATTTTTTTGAGACACAGGTAAAGGAGAAGCATCTCATTGCTAGTGGTTTGTGGTGATGCTTGGGAGATGAGGTGGTGCTTGGTGCATGGAGCTCGGTGTGGAGCCGTGAGTGCATCTTGTCTTGTTAGGTATTTTGTTTAGTCTTCCTATTGGTACTCTGATATTGTGTTAGTTTTTATTATTTGTGGAATAGTGTATTTCTATTTTGGTAATGCATGAGTTGGCTATTTTAACATGCATCATATAGTGGTTGTTAATGATGTTTTGGTTGGTTTATTTCTTAAAGGGTAAATAGTACCCCACTTGCATTGAAACCCTTTGAAATTTATTTTCTTCCTTTGGTGCCTTGGGGATTTCGCTTAAAGCCTATTAAGGACTTGTGAAGTCTCAAGACAATGGGAATTGGTGGGTCATTACAAATGGTATCAGCTTGTTCGGTGCTTTCCTAACAAGTGGTCATTGATGTTCTTAGTCTTGGAGTTGAAATTCATTCTTGTCTACTACTTAGGTCGAAATCTTAGATAGGAGTAGGATTGTCAGAACATGAAATGTATAGCATAAAAGGACGTAGCTAACCCTTTTATGCTGAACTTCATGTTACCAGGGAGTTGGGTAAATAAGTGTTCGGAGACACTTCTTGGATTTTGAAATCTCATTGTCACGGGTTTAGCCAATGAGACCAGTATGACATGCATTGTAGAGGAATGACATCCCACTTGTATTTCATATCTCATTGTGAGGAACAAGTAATGATTTCTCTCAAGGTGCCAATTTTTGAAAAAAATGCATAAATTGTTTTCAACTGAAAGACTTTGAGAACATGGTATTTGGTGTATTTTGAAAATGGTTTGATCTTCAAAATGTATGTTGAATATTTTCAAAATTTTTTGAACATGGGAAAAATGTTGTTTTCAAAACAGTGTTGGGATAGATGATGTGATATAATTTGAAATACTAAGACATCAATTTCTAGACAGTGAGATTGAAGGAGGTTGTTGTTGGTTTAGAAAATGGCACCTGATAGGCATTGTCGGAACCAACCCGAAGAATCTGAGGAGAATGTGGGTGCACTTGAACCACGTGTGATCCAAGATCTGGTTCAGAGTATCATCCAAGCTTTTCATGTTGTGGATACAGGGAACTGGAGGAATGAACTGAGGCATTTGGATCATACCATCCAGTTCTTGAAGTAGAATCCACCAACCTTTCGGGGTGATGATGAACCCGAAAAGGCAGAGGTGTGGCTAAGTAGGATGAATCGTATCTTCAATTTCAGAGGCACACCAGCAGAACTGAAATTAAAGTTGGCGAATTATATGCTGAAGGATCTTGCATGACAGTGGTGGGAGCTAGTGGTGCTGGCTGAGGTGGATCATGGCCTGGGATGGGAGGAATTTGATGAATTGATCAATAAATAATTCTAACTGCACGCGTTCAAGATCCATAGGACGAAAGTCTTTTTCAGCCAGAAGTAGGAGAATCTCTCTATCACAGAGTATGTGGCTAAATTCATGAATTTATTGGGATTTACACCAGAAGTTGCCGCAAGTGTGTCGCTGAAGGAAAACATCTTTGAATCAGGGTTGCGATAGGAGATTCGCTCGAAGATAGTTGTGCTCTGTATTACAAATTATATGGAGATGGTAAACAGATCAACAGTAGCTGAAAGAGATATCTCAAGAGTTATGGGAGGAGGATGTATGATGATACCCATAGGAACAGGTGGGAACTCTAATGCTGGGAACAAGAGAAAGAGGGACACCTACTTCCAAGGTGGGAGTGCGAATCAGAATCAGACGGATAGATCAGTGTATCTTTCTCCATGACCCATGATTAAATCCAGATGTTTTCAGTGTGGAATGATTGATCACATGAAATGAGAATGTACAGCACCACCGAGAGCCTGCCACAATTGTAACAAGATGGGGCTTCTTTAGAGATATTGTCGCAGTTCTCCATGGTCGGGTGTTCGTGACACTTCTCAGGTGTCGCAAGCATCTTATGCTTCGATAGGGTGAGGAAAGCAACATTAGTCTCACCAACATAACAGAGCTATCCATGGTGATTCTTGAAATACCATGACTCCTCAACAAGGAAAGTCACAGCAAGGAAACAAGGAGAACGGTGCATCCACAAGGCAATTGTATGGAGGTGAGCAGATGATTGTGGATGATCAGGCAGGACCATCTACAGTGAGAGGTATGATTCTCATGAATTCTACCCTTGAGCAAGTGTTGTTTGATACTGGTGCATCACATTCCTTCATTGCTTCTTGTGTTGTTTAATTTCTATGTTTAAGACTTAAAATGATGCCTTCTGTTTTGAAATTGAAAACTCCTCTTGGTGAAAGAGAATGTCAAGCCATTGTGTGTAGAGCATGTGCTATAACTGTTGATGGAGATGAGTTAAAATTGGACTTCTTGATGTTGGACATGGATGTCTATGATGTCATCCTGGGTTTGGATTGGTTGATAATGTTTCAGGATCACATTGACTGTTATAGGAGAATGGTTAGTTTCATGACTGAGGAAGACATCAACCATCTCTTCATAGGGGAGTGGATGGTAAATAATGGTGCAAAGAGATTTTTGGCACCAATGGTGGAAACGATCTCTTACTAACTAGAAGCGTTGAATTTGGAATCAATGGAAGAGATTGAGGAGAATATTTTTCCATCTGTTGTGGATCAATTTCTAGATGTCCTTCCCAACAACATCTCAAGGTTACCACTTCTAAGGAAGCTGGATTTTACAATTGATCTCCTTCTGAGGACGAGTTATATTTTCATTCCATATTATAGGATGGAACCAACAATGTTACGGGAATTGAAAGTGTAGTTGGAAGAACTGGAAAAAAATGTTTTATTCAGCCAAGTGTGTCTCCATGGGCAGCACCAGTTTTGTTTGTAAAGAAAGTAGATGGAACTTTGATGATATGTGTAGATTATCATAAACTTAACCAAGTTACTATAATGAGTATATATCCACTTCCACATATTGATGACATGTTTGATAAATTGAGGGGATCTCAGTGGTTCTCTAAGATTGACTTGTGGTCAGGATATCACTAATTGTGAGTTCGGAAGGACTATATTCCGAATAAAGCCTTCAGAAGCAGATATGGCCACTAAGAATATGTATTCATGCCTTTTGGTCTTACGAATTTACTAGCAGTCTTTATGGCTTTGATGAATCAGATATTTCAATGATATATGGATTCGTTTTTGGTTGTGTTTGTCAACGGTATCTTGGTGTACTCAAAGACAAGGGATGATCATGAGGTGCACCTGGAAATACTGTTACGAATCATGAGATATCATCGTTTGTATGAAAAATTATCAAAGAGTGATTTTTGGATACAGGAAGTAAGTTTCCTTGGCCATGTCGTTTCTGAGAAAGGCATTACTATTGATCGTGAAAATATAGAAGCCGTTATCTCATGGAAACCATCGAAGAATGTGTTCGAGATACAAAGTTTCCTTGGTCTAGCTGGTTACTACCGATGCTTTGTGCATGATTAATCACGACTAGCTTCACAAATGACAACACTGACAAAGAATAATGCCCCATTTCAATGGATGAAAGAATGTTAGAAGTCTTTCTAGGAACTGAATGTTAGCCTTACATCAGCACCTATCTTAATCTTTCCAGAATCAGGACAGGGTTGTCTGGTGTATTCTAATGCTTCGGGATTAGTGTTGGGTTGTGTTCTCATGCAAAGAGATCATGTGGTTGCTTATGGTTCAAGGCAGTTGAGAGTGCATGGGAAGAACTAACCAACACATTATTTGGAGTTGGTTGCAGTCGTCCATGCTTGGAAAATAGGGAGACATTATCTCTTTGGTGAGAAATTTACTATGTTTATGGATCAAAAAAACATGAAACACATTTTCTCACAGCGATATTTGGATCTTAGGCAAAGGAGATGGATGGAGTATCTCTAGATTTTTGACATTGAATTGATGTACACACTAGGAAAAGGATATTCGATGGCAGATGCATTGGGTAGAAAGTTATATGGTCAGTTGGCGAAAGAATCCTCAAATGAAAGGAAATTGATGTCGGACTTAGCTGACATGCAGGTGGAATGTGAAGACCAAGGTGATGTGGTAGTTTTCTTTTCAACTATTCTTATTCTTGATCTAGTAAAGATAATAAAATAAGCACAAACATCTATTGCAAAATGTATGGTTGTAAGTTCAAAACACAATTGTGGGGAGACCATTGATGGTTGGAAACATCATGGGGGTTCAGTTGTGTGTTTCATAGATCATATGGTTGTACATATAGGTTGTTAAAAACAACTGCTATATGATTACCTCTATTGAAGATGGGTTGTACACCCAGGTACATGGAAGAGGTATATGGCGTTGAAGGCGCAGTTTTCGTGGAGCGGCATGAAATGGAAAGTGGGAAAGTTCATCTCACGGTGCTTAACATGTCAGCAGGTTAAAGCATAGCATCAGAGACCAGCTGGTATGTTACAATATTTACCTATTCTTGTGTGGAAATGGGATCATATAGCAATGTATTTTGTTACGAGTCTTCTATGAATGGTCCGAAAACACGATGTTATTTGGGTAATAGTGGATCATCTGACCAAGTCGGCCCATTTCATCCCTATTTGTGAAACTCATACGGTGGAAGATATTTCAAAAATCTATATCTGAGAAGTGGTAAAGAGGAATGGTGTACCAATATATGTAGTCTTAGATATAGATCTGAGGTTCACATCTTGTTTCTGAAAATCATTACAGCAAGCCCTTGAAACACAATTGACTATGAGCACGGCGTATCATCCTCAGACAGATGGGAAATCCGAGCGAACGATACAAACATTGGAAGACATGTTTCAGGCTTGTGTAATGGATTTTGGTGGCTCATGGGAGGATCATATACACTTAGTGGAGTTCTCATACAATAATAGTTATCAAGCCTCAATACGCATGTCTCTGTTTGAAGCATTGTATGGGCATCCTTGTCATTCTCCACTATACTGGGTGGAAACAGGTGCAAATTCACTAGTCGGGCCAAGCCTTGTCCACGAAACAATAGAGAAAATATAGGTGATTAGAATGAGGATGGAGACGGCTCAAAGTCGTCAGAAATATTATGCAGATCACCGTCGAAGACTGTTGTCATTCGTTGTGGGTGATCATGTCTTCTTTAAAATCTCTCCAAAGCTTGGAGATCGTCATTTCGGAAAGCAGGGAAAGTTATCTCCTAGATACATTGGCCCTTTTGAGATACTGGAATAGGTTGGAGAGGTGGAATATCTGTTGGCTTTACCACAACGTTTCAGTTTGGTGCATAATGTGTTCCATGTATCTCTGTTGAAAAAGTATAAGCCTGATCCTGAACATTTGATCAAATGGGATCACATGGACCTAGAGCCTGATGCTTCATTGATACATATCCCGATATAGATTTTGGATAGGAAAGAGAAAGTCTTGCATAGAAAAAGCATCGTTCTAGTGCTGGTTTTATGTCAGCATGGTCAGATTCAGGAAGAGACTTGGGAATGTGAGAAAGAAATAAAAGAGTAGTGGTCAGAACACCATATAGAAAGCGATTGTTTTCTACTTTCCAGGGAAGGAAAGGCCACTGGTGGGTAGAATCTAGTACCCCCAATTTCTGGTAAGTAAACCTTTCTTGATGATTTTCTGGGTTTTAATGTTAAGGGTGAATAATGAGATAGTCGGGAGAACATGGAATGATGTTTGAGGTAATGGGGAAGTCACGCGATTGGCGCATGATTTGTCAAAACCCTGCGGCCAAACCATGCGTGGCCGACCTAGGAGGCAGTAGTTCCTGCACGGTTGGAGCACTGTTTGGGAAAAATGTGCGAGGAGGCCATGTGGAGCACCCCTTCCAAGCATTGACTACCGCACGGTTAGCGCACGGTTTGACTAACGGTGTTGGCTAACCATGCGCAAAGTCAACGTAGATCCCATTTTAAAGGATCTAATCCATTATATCATTAAACCCACTCTTTTTTCTCCTAGATTTCCCTAACTCAGGATTTCTCTCTGGTGAAGGTGGGATAACACTTACTAGGCGTTTTGGAAGCAATCTGGAGGGTTGCCTTGGCGTTTAGAGGCTGGTTGATCGAGGTATGTCTCATTTCCTTTAGTTTTCTTAGATCTCCTTCTTCTCTCTTGATGTATCCTTAGATCTACGCCCAAGGTGGGTAGATATAAGGTATTGGATGACCTTTAAGTTAGTTTTTTTTCTTTTTGGTGATAGGGGAAGGAATATAAGGAGGTTTCATGGTGTTTTGATCCGGTTCTTGCTTGGTTTCAACTATTTTTTTGAGGTAGGTGGATTCACTCTTGACTCCTCTTGCTAAAATTGATTGTCTTTGATTCAAATTGGGTTATTTGAATAGAATTTATTGTGTAATGCATGGAATAAATCTTCTTTAGTGATGATATATGGTTTTGATGAAATTGTGAAATCTTGGTGAATTTTTGTGCAAAGTGATTTGGCTTCTTGAATTTAAAATGTTGATTTTAAATTATGGATTTTCTGGAATGGTAAATGGGTTGATGAAAGATGGGTTTTCAATAAAAAGTGGTGTTTTTATTGAAACACATTGGTATTGATATGGCTAGATGAAATTGGTTCATTGTTTGGTTTTTAATCAAAGTATGGTTTTATTTAAATGGTTTGAATTGGATGAACACACTTGGTTTTGATGGAAATGGTTTTCAATAAAAGGTGTATTATTAAAAGGATGGTTTTAGCATGATTTTTGTGAATATGTGGTGTCTTTTCGTGTTGTATATTGTAACATACTAGGTAAATAATGAATAAAACATTTTCATATTTATTAATATTTACGAATTAAATATTAAATTTACTTTAAAGGGGTTGCTGTGTTCGATAGCGTACCCGATACGCAACAAAGAGTTTCTTTGAAATCTTACGTTGCACACTATTAATAAAATAATATTATTTTAAATGGTAGTTAACACATAGCTATTGTATTGGAGGGAATGGATAGAAATAACTAAAATATGATTATATATGTTTTTACTTTTATCTAATAAAAGATAAAGGCTTAAAATACGGAACAAATTCAATTTTAGGCATATATGCCCTAGTTTTCACTAAAGGTTCACTTATCGCGTTTTCATGGAAAACCATCTTTAAATATAGTTTTGGTCACTAATATACTTTATATTTGGACCAAATAAAATTCTTCTTTAGAATCGGGACATCAAAATTTACTTTGTGTAAATTTTTGGTATTTTTCCGATAAAGTTCATTTTCAATGAATAGTGAAAAATGTTGTATTTTAATTCAAAACCTCTTTTTAATCTAATTTATTTATATTATTAGATTATCTTTTGAATTGGTTTTAAAGTGAAATTAGAATATATTTTTACCATTAAATCCAATAGTGGTTTTGGAATTAATTTTACTTTGAAATCAGAGTTAAACTAGTGTCAATCATTTGATACTTATTGTTTCATAAAAACACGCTATTTGCTCTGACAGCGGGAATTAATTATTAAATTAATTAATGAAACTTATATGTTTTTAATTTTTTGAAATGTACTTCATTTTTTAATTCATAATATCAAATATAGATTAGGGTGAAGTTTTGGTATTTTTCTGAAAAACATCAATTTTTGATGAATAGTGAAACCACTAAATGGTACTTAAAAAACTGATTTTTCGTTTAAATGAAATATTACCACCTTTGTGTTTTGAATTTCAAAAATCTGACATGCATGGTTGTCATTAATAAGTAAAATGTGGTTCAATGCGATTAAAATAATTTTTTGGTGAATAGTAACTTATTAAGTTTTAATCGCGATTAGAGGTAATTAGTGTAATTTAAGGTAAAAATAATGTTGTAATAATATGAAATGAACTTGAAACATGTCCTAACATCATTGGATGTGTCATGTCCGACCAAGATAGTCCATGGGTCAACTTGGGGACCCCATGAAGCCAATTGGGTTGGAAAATGACATTAATAACTTTTTATTTAAAGTTAAAATAAAATGTCCAAAACATGAGTTGTTTTACTAAAACAATTTTTAAATGGGGTTATACAAATCCTATATTTGACTATAAATATTAATTGGAAAGGTAAAAATATTTCCTACATCATAGTATTTGTTTTATAATTTTTAGACATTAAATAAATTAAATTATTTATGACACCATGATGATGCAGCGTTTACCTCATTATTTAACGATTTAAATAAAATGGAATGATAGTGTAAAATATATGACCTAAACATGTCCAAAACCTATTGTATGGGTGGATTTAGAACTTTTATCACCTTATCCTCGAAACACATCAATGTGGGACCATTAAAATCCGAAACGCATTCTAAAATAAAGTAACATTTCATTACTTTCCAAGAGTGCCCCTCCTCTCCTCTTATAAAAGGCCCCCACCTCTACCACCTTACCCACACTTCCAAAGCCTTTGGCTCGTCCAAACCCAGCCCATTTTGCCTCTCCACATCCCTATCTTACTCATTGAAGCCTCAATTTGGGAATAAGTCTTCCCAAGTAAGCCTTTGATCTCAAATCTAAGAGAGTTACCCGATTTTAAGGTAATGTCTTCACTTGAGTCCTTTTGTTTTATTTTACTTCTCCAACCCCATAAACTCTTTTTATTCATTTCTTTTGTAACAAATCCAGTATTTTCAATATACTAGGATGTTTTTATAAGTATATTTAGATCTACACTTACACACATCTACATCTAATGGTTAAAGAACATACTGTTTCTATGGTTGGCGAATTTCTGCCTCATGAAACGATGATTGTTCAATATTCTTTTAAACACCTTTAATGGTGGCCATTAAGATGTCACTCTATTTTTATATGATATATATTAAGTTTATGTTTTCTTTATTCTTCTTTATTTTTCATTTTTGGTATACCTTTATGGTTTCCATTGTGGGTAAACACGATAATTTCATTTTAGGAAGTGCGGACTACCGCCCCCTCAAAGTGATGTGATTTGTTAATGCCATATGTGGGACGTATAAAGGATGGATTTAATGTTATTATATATGATGTTATACTGAAATTATAATATAACTATATATCATTATTATTTATTTCCACTAATGTATGAGATAGAAATGAAAGTAGTGTTCATGGGTACGTACGGCTTACCGTCTCCATGAACAGTGCATTTCATTTATTATCCCCAAATGTAATGTACTATTATAAGTACATATATATAATGGATATATATGATGTATGTTACATATAAATGATTAATATAATTCTTTAATTAAAATATACATACCTCTCATTTAGTTTTAATTCCATTAATATGACAAAGAAATGAAAGTAGCGTTCATGCGTACGTATGGCTTACCGTCTCCATGAACGGTGCATTTCATTTCTTACCTCTAAATGATTATGTTATATTATAAATACATGTATATGGTAGATATATATGATATATATGATATCCAAATCAGGAATGTCATTCTGGATATAAATAACCTTTGACCACACGAACAACATGTAATTGTAAGAAGTCCACTTTTAACTTAAGAACCAAATATCAACAAAACAAACATTATTAACTTAAATGATTACATAATGTTTATAACATGGAAATAAGTGATATAAAAGTAATAATGAACTTGAAAAAGGTTCTTAAGAAAATATAAATTAACTCAAGTTTATTATTCAGGACATTAAAGAACGATCGAGTTAAGTCGGACCCGAGGTAAGGGACTTCGTCTCAATCTCCTTTTATTAAGGAATATTTCGTTTTATACACAACTTTCGTTTATATGGTGTATAAACCCCTTTGACTTTTACTTTTATACAAAAGGAATCTTTTTCAATGAAGCGTTTTACAAAACGACAAAAAGAAATGTTTCTTTTAACGTACGTGGTGACAACAACCTTTTCCTCCGCCGCGAGTATTATTTGTTCTTTGGCTTCCTGAACAAGCCGTAATGTTTTTTTAAATGAAATAAATACCATATACTCTTTTATGTACTTTGGTATTGAAAATGGGTTTTTAATGGATTTTTATGTCAATATATTTATGTGATATATTGTGATCAAAGTGTGAAAATTTTTTCTTTCCATTATATTTGTTTTATGTCTTATGATTTTATAATGGTACTTGGACATTTGACGGGTGGTTACGTGATAAACCATATGACGGGTGGTGCCGTGAATACCAGGATGGGTGGTTAAGTTATAACCTCCAATGTATTGGGTATGGAAGTCGGCCGTATGGCTATTCCATTATGTATGTATGGAAGTTGGCCGTATGGCTATTCCATTAAGTGATATGTGTGGAAGTCGACCGTATGGTTATTCCACTTAAGTATGTTTATGTCCCAAGTTACCTTTACTTGTTATGTGTTCTTCATATGGGTCTTATGGTAATACTTTGGTTACAAAAGGGTAAGTAATGATATTTTATTCAGTGAATAGTTTTTACTACTTCATGAAGGTGAAGGTATTACTTTGATAAATTATACATGGTTTACTTGATGTTTGAAAAACTATCAGTTTTCATTCTTTGTGTATCCCTTACTGAGATTTTTATGCTCACACCAAGTTTTTTTGGAATGTTTTTCACATGACTTAATGTGGAATAGGGTCAAGGATGGGATCAAGGGAAAGTCATGCTATATAAAACATGGAACTAGACATGTTTCTTTTTAAGAGTTTTTTTATTCTATGGAAACTTAGTAGAAGTGTCTACTTTGTAGTCTTTTGAGATGTAATTGTTATGTCCTAATTCTATAAAACTCTAAACCTAAAAAGATCCTCAATGTGAATTATTCATTTAATTCAATATTAAGTAATGTTTATGGTCGGGGCCTTATAGTTGGTATCAGAGGTCGGTTTAGATAACTTTAAGAGTTATAATTCTATTAAATGATTATCTAAGAATATTTTTTTAATGGTCAAATTGAAATGATATAGAATTTAAAGATTACCATGTTTCTTTGCCTAAGATATTTCTGTTAAGAATGGTTTTTCATAGAGGAAATAGAATAGATTTTTTGGGAAGGCATACAGAGGGAAATCACCTTTCAAATTAGTATCCTAAGATGGTCAGAATCATAACTAAACTGTTTATTGTAGTGATGGCTCAGTTGACTCAGGTGAAAAATGTTGGTTGTTTTTATTGGTGATATTTTGGTGTTTTCTAAAAGTAAAGAAGAGCATGAAAGTCATTTAAGGGTTATCTTGAAAACCATAAATGAAAAGAAACTGTATGGAAAATTTAGCAAGTGTGAGTTTTGGTTACAACAAATTTCACTCATGGGTCACATTGTTTCAAAAAATGGAATAACTGTTGATCTTACTAAAACAAAAGTTGTTGAAGAATGGCCAAGACCGACAAATGTAACCAAGATCCATAGTTTCCTTGGTTTGGAAGGTTACTACCGAAGGTTTGTTAGAAACTTTTCCCAGTTATCTAGTCCAATGACTATGCTAACTCAGAAGGGTGTTAAGTTTATCTGGACAAAAGAATGTGATGATTGTTTTTAGGAGTTGAAAAGAAGATTAGTGAATGCTCCAGTTTTGGCACTTCCTTCCCGAAATGGTGAGTTTTTTTATCTACAGTGATGCTTCATTGAAATGACTTGGTTATTTCCTTATGCAGAATGATCAGGTAATTGCTTATGCTTCACGTCAGTTGAAAACTCATTAGGTAAATTACCCTACACATGATTTGGAATTAGCTGTTGTTGTTTTTGCTTTAAAAATTTGGAGGCATCATTTGTATGGAGTAAAGTGTGAAATATATACTGATCACAAAAGTTTAAAGTATATATTCACTCAGAAAGAGTTGAACATGAGATAGAGGAGATGGCTAGAATTAATCAAGGATTATTGTTGTACAATTCATTACCATCCAGGAAAAGCAAATAAAGTGGTTGATGCTTTGAGTCGAAAAAATAATGCTTCATTAACCATACAATGTTTGGAACGAGATCCTTTGGTTTTTGATTTGATGAACTTTGGCATAGAAGTTGTTGGTGCAGGATGTTCTTCTATTTTGTTTCAAGTATCAGTGAGATCATCCCTATCAGACAAAATTAAGCAAGTAGAGAGGGAAGACAGTGAGTTGCAGAAAAAGGTAGAGCTGGTTCATAAGGGTAAGTTGCCTGAATTCAAAATTGATAATGATTGTGTTTTGAGGTTTTGGAAGATATTATGTGTGCCTGGTGATTCACAATTGAAGAATGAGTGGTTATGTGAGGCTCATAGTTCCCCATTTTCAGTTCATCCTGGCAGTACTAAGATGTACAGAGATATTCAGGAGTATTACTGGTGGGGTGGAATGAAAAGAGATATTGCTGATTTTACTATGAAGTGTATGCCTTGTCAGCAGGTTCAAGCAGAGCATAAGTTACCAAAAGGGATGCTTCATCCATTACCAGTGCCAGAGTGGAAATGGGAAAATATATCCATGGACTTTTTTGTGGGATTACCAAGGACATCTTGAGGTAATAATGCAATCTGGGTTATTGTTGATCGATTGGCTAAATCTGCTCATTTCCTTCCTATTTGAGATACATTCTCTATAGACCAACTTTCTCGATTGTATCTTAAAGAGATAGTCAGGTTGCATGGAGTTACCCTCTCCATTTTATCTGATCGTGATCCCAGGTTTACTTCTAACTTTTAGAAAGGCCTTCAGAAGTCGTTGGGTACAGAATTAAATTTTAGTACAGCTTTTCATCCGCAATCAGATGGGAAGTCAGAACGAACATTTCAGACCTTGTAGGATATTCTACGAGCTTTCTCTATGGATTATCAGGGAAGTTGGGATCAACATATTTCTTTGGATGAGTTTTCTTATAATAACAGTTTTCATTCCAAAATACATATGGCACCATTTGATGAATTATATGGGAAGCGGTGTCGAACTCCAGCTTTTTGGGATGAAGTGGGTGAAAGGAAGTTGATGAGACCCGAATTCGTAGAAGAGATGGCAGAAAAAGTTCAGTTGATTCAGAAACACATGAGAACTGCTCAGAGTAGATAGAAAATTTATGCAGATAATCGGATAAAGGATCTATCTTTCGAGGTATGTGATCATGTTTTTCTCAAGGTTTCACCGTGGAAAAGTGTGATGCGATTTTCTAAGAAAGGAAGTCTGAGTCCAAGGTTCATTGGACCATATGAAATTTTGGAGAGAGTTGGATCAGTTTCATACCAAGTGCCTTTACCTCCGAGTTTATCTCAGGTACACAATGTTTTTCATGTTTCGATGTTGAGAAAGTATATGCCAGATCCATCTCATGTTTTGAGCCCAGAGGTAGTTTAGTTGGAAGAGAATCTCTCTTATGAAGAACAACCAGTCCAGATTCTTGACCGAAGAGAGCAAGTGTTGAAAAAATAAGGTAATTCATCAGGTAATTGTTTTTTGGAAAACCCATATGGTTGAAGAGGCAACGTGGGAATCTGCAAATGCTATGTGGGATAAATACCCCCACTTATTTTGATAAGTGAATAAAATTGTGAGGACACAATTCCCAAAAGGGGGGAAGGATGTAACATCCCAGGTAAATAATGAATAAAACATTTTCATATTTATTAATATTTACGAATTAAATATTAAATTTACTTTAAAGTGGTTTTTATGTTCGATAACATACCCGATACGGAACAAAGAGTTTCTTTGAAATCTTACGTTGCACACTAGTAATAAAATAATATTATTTTAAATGGTAGTTAACACATAGTTGTTGTATTGGTGGTAATGGATAGAAATAACGAATATATGATTATATTTTTTTTTACTTTTATCTAATAAAAGATAAAGGCTTAAAATACGGAAAGAATTCAATTTTAGGCGTATATGCCCTAGTTTTCACAAAAGGTTCACTTATCGCCTTTTCATGGCGAACCTTCTTTAAATATAGTTTTGGTCACTCTTATACTTTCTATTTGTACAAAATAAAATTCTTCTTTAGAATCGGGACATCAAAATTTACTTTGTGTAAATTTTTGGTATTTTTCCGATAAAGTTCATTTTTTAATGAATAGTGAAAAATGTTTTATTTTAATTAAAAACCTCCTTTTAATCTAATTTATTTATATGATTAGATTATCTTATGAATTGGTTTTAAAGTGAATTTAGAATATATTTTTACCATTAAATCCAATAGTGGTCGTTGGAAGTAATTTCACTTTGAAATCAGAGTTAATCTAGTGTCAATCTGTTGATACTTATTGTTTCATAAAAACTCGATATTTGCTCTGACATCGAGAATTAATTATTAAATTAATTAATTCAACTTATATGTTTTTCATTTTTTAAAATGGACTTCAATTTTGAATTCGTAATATCAAATATATCTTAGGGTGAAGTTTTGGTATTTTTCTGAAAAACTTAAATTTTTGATGAATAGTGAAACCACTAAGTGGTACTTAAAAAACTGATTTTTCGTTTAAATCAAAATTTTACCACCTATGTGTTTTAAATTTCAAAAATCTGACATACATGGTTGTCATTAAGAAGTAAAATTTGGTTCAATGGGATTAAAATAATTTTTTTGTGAATAGTAACTTATTAAGTTTTAATCGCGATTAGAGGTAATTAGTGTAATTTAAGGTAAAAATAATGTTGTAATAATATGAAATATACATGACACATGTCCTAACCTCATTGGATGTGTTATGGAAAACCAAGAAAATCCATGGGTCAACTTGGGGTCCCCATGAAGCCACATTGTTTGGAAAATGACATTAATAACTTTTTATTTAAAGTTAAAATAAAAATGTCACAAACATGAGTTGTTTTACTAAAACAATTTTTACATGGGGTTATACAAATCATATTTCTGACTATAAATATTTATTGGAAAGGTAAAAATATTTCCTACATCATAGTATTTTTTGTATAATTTTTAGACATTAAATAAATTAAATTAGTTATGACACCATGATGATGCAGCGTTTACCTCATTATTTAACAATTTAAATAAAATGGAAAGATAATGTAACATATATGACTTACACATGTCCAAAACCTATTTTATGGGTGGATTTAGAACCCTTATCACCTTATCCTGAAAAAACATCAATTTGGGACTATTAAAATCCGAAACTCATTCTAAAATAAAGTAACATTTCCTTCCATTCCAAGAGTGCCCTCCTCTCCTCTTAAAAAAGGCCCCCACCTCTACCACCTTACGCACACTTCCAAAGCCTTTGGATCGGCCAACCCATACCCATTTTGTCTCTAGACATCCCTCTCTTACTCCTTGAAGCCTCCCTTTGGGAAGATGTCTTCCCAAGGAATCCGTTGAGCTCAAATATAAGAGAGTTACTCGATTTTGAGGTAATGTCTTCACTTGAGTCCTTTTGTTTTATTTTGCTTCTCCAACCCCCTAAACTATTTTTATTCATTTCTTTTGTAACAACTACAGTATCTTCAATATACTAGGATGTTGTTATAAGAATATTTCGAGCTTCAATTACACACATCTACATCTAATGGTTAAAGAACATACTGTTTCTGTGGTTGGCGAATTTCTGCCTCACGAAACGATGATTGTTCAATATTCTTTTAAACACATTTAATGGTGGCCATTAAGATGTCACTATATTTATATATGATATATACTATGTTTATATTTTCCTTATTCTTATTTATTTTTCATTTTTGGTATACCTTTATGGTTTCCATAGTGGGTAAACACGATAATTTCATTTTGGGAAGTGCAGACTACCGCCCCCTCAAAGTGATGTGATTCGTTAATGCCATATGTGGGACGTATAAAGGATGTATTTAAAGTTATTATATATGATGTTATACTGGATTTATAATATACCTCTATATCATTATTATTTCTTTCCACTAATGTATGAGATAGAAATGAAAGTAGCATTCATGCATACGTACGGCTTACCATCTCCATGAACGGTGCATTTCATTTCATATCCCCAAATGTAATGTACTATTATAAGTAAATATATATAATGGATATATATGATGTATGTTATATCTAAATGATTAATATAATTCTGGAATTAAAATATACATACCTCTCATTTAGTTTTAATTCCATTAATATGATATAGAAATGAAAGTAGCGTTCATGCGTACGTACGGCTTACCGTCTCCATGAACGGTGCATTTCATTTCTTACCTCTAAATGATTATGTGATATTATAAATACATGTATATGATAGATATATATGATATATATGATATAAAATCAGGAATTTCATTCTAGATATAAAGAACCTTTGACCAGACGAACAACATGTAATTGTAAGAAGTCCACTTTCGACTTAAGAACCAAATATCGACAAAACAAACATTATTAACTTAAATGATTACATAATGTTTATAACCTGGAAATAAGTGATATAAAAGGAATAATGAACTTGAAAATGTTTCTTAAGCAAATAGAAATTAACTCAAGTTTATTATTCAGGATGTTAAATAACAATCGAGTCAAGTCAGACCCGAGGTATGGGACTTCGTCTCAATCTCCTTTCATTGAGGCATATTTCGTTTTATACACAACGTTCTTTTATACGGTGTATAAACCCCTTTGAATTTTACTTTTATACAAAAGGAATCTTTTTCTACGAAGCTTTTTACAAAACGAAAAAAGGAATGTTTCTTTTAACGTACGCGGTGACAACGACCTTTCTCGCCGCCGTGAGTATTATTTGGTCTTTGGCTTCCTGAACAAGCCGTAATGTTTTTTTTAAATGAAATAAATACCATATACTCTTTTATGTACTTTTTTATTGAAAATGGTTTTTTTAATGGATTTGTTATGTCAATATATTTATGTGATATGTTGTGATAAAAGTGTGAAAATGTTTTCTTTCCATTATATTTGTTTTATGTCTTATGATTTTATAATGGTACTTGGACATTTGACGAGCGGTTACGTGATAAACCATATGACGGGTGGTGCAGTGAATACTAGGATGGGTGGTTAGGTTATAACCTCCAATGCATTGGGTATGGAAGTCGGCCGTATGGCTATTCCATTAAGTATGTATGGAAGTTGGCCAAATGGCTATTCTATTAAGTGATATGTGTGGAAGTCGACCGTATGGTTATTCCATTTAAGTATGTTTATGTCCCAAGTTACCTTTATATGTTCTGTGTTCTTTATATGGGTCTTATGGTAATCCTTTGGTTACAAAAGGGTAAGTAATGATATTTTATTCAGTGAAGTGTTTTTACTACTTCATGAAGGTGAAGGTATTACTTTTATAAAGTATACATGGTTTACTTGATGTTTGAAAAACTGTCAGTTTTCATTCTTTGTGTATCCCTTACTGAGCTTTTTATGCTCCCACAAGTGTTTTTGGAATGTTTTTCACTGGACTTAATGTGGAATATGGGCAAGGATGGGATCAAGGGAAATTCATGCTATATAAAACATGGAACTAGACATGTTTCTTTTTAAGAGTTATTTTTATTCTATGGAAACTTAGTAGAAGTGTCTAACTTGTAATCTTTTGAGATGTTACAGTTATGTCTTAATTCTCTAAAACTATAAACCTGAAAAGATCCTCAATGTGAATTATTCATTTAATTCAATATTAAGAAATTTTTAAGGCTAGGGCCTTATATATATACAAGGCTTGGTTGAAATAGGACCATGTGCTCAGTGCCAAAAGTTTAATGGAACATGAGACTTTTATGTATGAGGCCTGGTTGAAATATGACCTTGTAATCGGTGCCAAAGGTGTAATGGAACATGGGAAACAATTAACTTGTGATGACATGGTAGATCAATGACAAACCGCTCATGAGTATAGAATTGTCATAATGAAGCATGCATGGTTGATTTCATGGGTTTGTGAAGTGGTTGGGTATGCCAAAATGGGATGTTTGTGAAATGGTTTGATATCTTGATTGGTTATTTTTCTAGAAAATAACATGATGGAAAATTGGTTTCAATTGAACTTGGATGCTTTTGAGTATAAATGGTTTTGGAAACTTGTTTATATATTGTTATAAACTGTTTTTGAGAAATTATTTTATATAAACTATTTTATATAAATGTTTCCTAACTCTTCTATCCTAGTGGCATGAGTAGGGAAGTCATTGGAGAAAACCTTCTAATTTTTATACTCACCCCTGCTTTGGCACTATAGTGATTTTGCAGACATCTTTTTCTGGGGCAAAGGTAAAGTAAAAGCATCTCATTGCTAAGGGTTTGTAGTGATGCTTGGGAGATGTGGTGGTGCTTGTTGCATGGAGCACAGTGTGGAGTCGTGTGTGTTTCGTGGCTTGTTGGGTCTTTTGTTTATTCTTCCGCTTGGTACTCTGATATTGGGTTATTTTGTATTAGTTGTGGAACATTGTAGTTCTCTTTTGGTAATGCATGATTTGGTTTTTTTAACATGCATCATATAATGGTTGTTAATGATGTTTTGGTTGGATTATTTCTTAAAGGGTAAATCATCCCCCACTTGCATTGAAACCCTTCGGCATTTATTTCCAGCATTTGGCACCTTGGAGATGTCGCTTAAGGCCTAGTAATGATTCGTGAACTCTCAAGCCAATGGGAATTGGCGGGTCATTATAGGGGGTATCATTTTTGTAAATAAAAAATTATTCCTATAAACGGAATGTCATATTCATGAAAAATAGTTAAAAAATTGATAAAAAATTTTCAATGTATAAGGGGATGTAAATTTTTCCCCCATAAAACCATTTATAGATTTTTTTATATTTTTTGACAATAAAATATTTTTAACATTATATTCCACAAATTAATTTTTGAGGTTATTCTAATAATTTGATGAAAATATTTAAATGATAATAAAATTCATGAATTAATAAATATATAATTACTTATACTTCATAAAAATTTATAAAATTCATGAAACACCCTAATTCAGACAAAAATATCACTTTTTTTAAAACATTTTTTATATCTCTTCTCTATCTTGCACATGCACTATAGAGACACTTCATAATCCTTTGGATAATTATGTTTTTATATTTATATAAAATAAATATTTATACCCAAAAAACATCATCGTTTATTTTATTTATCTATTAGTTTGATCCTAGTATTATTAGATTCCAATTATTTTCTTAAAGACGCACAAAAATGAATTAGATTTTCTAAAAATAAAATTTATTAATTTATTATTTTAAATAAAATCATATAATATACAATAAAAACAATGTATTTAAATATAAAAAAATTTATTCAAGAAAAATTAAATTAAAATTCTTTATAATAACTTGTTTTTTTTGTTTTTTTTTCTTAATTTATTAAAAATATCATCAATATATATTATTAATATCATTACTTTTAAGTAATAAATTTATGAGAAATAAATAATTCTTAAAATTAGTTTATTTAAAATTTAAACTACTTTTATATATTAATTATATAGATTTTTTTTACCAAATCATTTACTTTAATCATCATATTTCATTTAAGTATCTTGTAATTTATTTCAACGTGTATTGTAATACGAAATTTTTTACTTATTTTACTGTTTCCTATATCAAAATCTATCAAACACATCATATTTTTTAAAAGGAATATATATAATAAAATATCATGTTGCTGCATTCATATTCAATAAATATAGTTTAAATATTATTTAAATGTGATAAAATAAACAAAAGACTCAATAGTTTAATGTATATATAATTTAAATGAATCAAATACATCATTAAATCATTCAGTATCAAATCTTAACTCATAACCAACACAACCAATAGATCTCATAAATTGTCATATTATTTAGAAGACGATAATGTGAAATAGTTTATCTTTTCATTCTAAGGAACATCATCTCATAAAAAAATTATAGCATCTCAAATTAAATCTCTCTCAATCACTTATATGAGTGGGAAAATAACATAATCATTTTTATTTATATAATATTTAATGGTTTTCAATATTCAAATTTTTATATAAAATAATACCCTACATTTGTGATAAAAAAGTTCCCATGTGATTAGATAATGAAGATAAATGTGGGAAAGTTGATATATCTTACATGGTATAGAAGATAATTGAATCAAATGGTGAATCACCATGGTGAATTAATTTTCCAACTATATGATAAATAGTAAAATATCACTTCATCAACACAATACCTATATTTCATAAAACATCATCCATGGTCACCACCTTGAATAACATAAAAATTAGTTAAATTAAAATTTAAATGATTTATTATCAAATGTAATTCCATGAATTTCAACACATATTTCTCAAAAATAGATAAATAATTCAATAGAAAAAACTCAAAAATTAATTAATTGATGAAATTTTAGGTATTTAACTATATATGATATGTACAATATTAATCATAAAAATGTGAAATATTATTAGATATGTCTCGAATTATGTATGTTTTTAATTATTGGATTCTGGAATTATTTTATAATTATGTGTATCATGGCCACAAATAATGAGGGATATAAGCATCTCACAACCTTTTAATGTTAGGATGTTTTGGAATCACAATACTATATATCTTGGTTGAGTTTAAAGAATTGTACAACATGTGAGATTATGATATTTTAGGCATATCACAAAAAAAAATATAGTATACTATTATTTATAATATTATTTTTCCTAAAATTCAAGTAGGTGATCTATTTCTTAAAAGAAATATTTTATTTTAAAATAATTCCTCATTAAAGACCATTATTTGAAAAAATAATAATTTTGTATCTATGTCACATTTATATAAACATTATTAATTTATGTTTAATTAGTTATGTTTTCTTTAATTATTCCGAATACAAATTCCTGGTGAAATTAACAGAAAAAATATAAGAAAAAAATTCTATAAAATCAATTCCCCTTATTCTTGAATATTTAAATAGGTCCTGTATAATATAGATAAAATATTTATATTGACATAATTGTGTTTTCTAATATTGGTTATATTAACTAAATAAACTAGAATGGAAATTATTTTAGAATCATAATGAGCAAAATTTTGGGTACTAGACATCTTCTTTCAATCAAATATTTTTTATATAACCATTGATTCATCCTAAAAACAAACAAAGGATATGGTATATTTTATGATTATATTTTCATGATAGAGGTAACATGAAAAATTAACTATAATATAGAGTATAATTTTATATCCCTATTACTATATTTTCACTAGCCTGCGAGTGGGAATAATATTAATATTATGTTTACAACCAATACAAGTAGAGATAATATTTTGATGATGAACTACTTTTTAATTAACTAATGTTATAGACCATTATATCAAAAAGGAAATAGTTATACCTTTATAGATACCATGAGGGATTAAACATAATATTTATATACCACCCAGAAAGGTCTTAAATTAGATGGAGTAAACATCAAGAAAATATTAACTTATAATTAATAAAGGATTAAGGGTAAGAATTATATAGAGAGAAATAAATAATTTTAAACAATTAATATATATAGATATATTTTTCTTTAATTTTAATTTATGTGTTTATATAATATACTAATTTATATATTTTTCAATGTTGATTTCTATCCACTTGATTATCTGTATATTATATTATTTTATATTATCGATTATTATGTGTACATCTAAACTAACTCCTAAAAAGTTACAACCATATTTTTTATAAAATATATGTAAATTAGATAAATGGGATTCAAAAATTTATATATTGAATTAATATAATATAATGTATAAATCTCAAGCATATTTTGGGTCAATTTTATAAAAATAAACTATAATGGAAATTTTCTCTAAATGAAAAATTAAATATATTTGAGTTATTTTTTTTATTTGACAAGTATTACACTTATATTATTTATTGATGATTCTTTATTATATAACATAAATATTTTTTTGTAAAATAAAATTTTACCCATGTTTTTAATTAATTTAATATTATTAGAGAATTGGGGGCATGAAAAATTAGATGAGAAATCGTATTTTTTAATTAGGATAAATCGGATTGTTAAACACAACAAGAAATTATTTATTATATGGTTATTCCTCAAATATATTGTTTATTGAACTATTTTTAACATTTCAAAATTCAAAGGAATTAAAGATTTTTTACATTTTTATCCCCCCATCAATGAGTCACCCACATGACAAAATTTAATAGATGGTCTATAAAATCATGTTAAAATATTAAAAAAACTTTTTTTAGATGTTTAAAATAAAATATGATAGTAATTATTGAATATATAATTTATATTTTTTATATTTTTTTATTATAAAAGTTTAGGGGCTAAGAAGAAGTGAGGATAAAGAGTTCCCATGACAATAAGTTACAAAAAATGTGTATTGAGACCATATACACCACCCAAGTTTTTTTATTTTTTTATTTTTATGGGTCAATATAAAAAACTCATATATTTTATAATATAATTTTTTATTTATTTTAATATAATAATTTATATGTATTAGAAGTAAAATAATAAAATTATAATTTATTTTATAAAAATGTTCCTTTAATTTAAATTTGTCTTAAATAGTGGTGGTGCAGTTATAAGTTTTCATTATTACTACACAATTTTTTGTTGGAGGATATTTTACATTATGAAATATAATTATGGTATATGTTATACATCTTATATGTAACATGATATATAAAATTTATAAAGAATATTTATGGGAATTTTTAAGAACATGTCAATGTTTTGGCGGTGTGGAAATTTATCTATGTGATTTTTAACGAATTTCTTAGGTTATATCATAACATGGATATTTTTATGTTTATAATTTTTCAAAAACCCAACACATATCTAATGAATCATATATTATAGAATATTATCATTTGTAATTTTTATGTTCTAGTGGATCAGGGTTTTGTACACCTCGATGAGTTTCCTCAAGAAGAAGCATTCCTGTTTTTGAAAAATAAAGATGATATTTTGATTCATTAAATAAATTATAGGCAGGTTAATATTTTACTATTAATATTAATTATTATTTCCACAAATTTGAGATTTTTTTAATCAACATAAAGGTGTAGTTATTTTTTCAATGACATTTTTTTAATCAAAATATCTCTAATCAAAGACTACATTTTAATATATGTCTAATATTTATTTTTATACCATGTACATGAATCATGAATCATTATGAGGTTTTCTGGAGAAAATATTAAAATCTATTATGAATTTTATAAATAATTTGATAAAACAATATATGAATTAAAACACGATTTTCTTTAATGAGATTTGAGATCACTCATAATCTTTTGATGTATATACATAATATCTAAAAAAATTTATCTTGAAGATTTGAGATAAAAAAATATATACCTAGTATAAAAAATTTAAAATATCACTCAATAATATTTCATTATATAGAAATGAGATCCATACAAGTAGAATATAAGTTTATCTATAATATATTGTTGAAATAGAGAGTTAGCTTTCATTTAAGACAATTCGATAAAAATGTAATTTTCAAAGCTTATCATAATTCTACCATTATATCATTGAGTGATTTTAAATATATATATTTTATATTATACCTAACCATATTTAATGTCATATTGTTTTATCAGAGTAGTGAATTATAAAAATATGATTAAATCTAGTGTGGTTATTGATGAAAACCAATATTTTGAACTCAATATTTGATTAATGTTTTTTAATGTTTGATTTTTTGTGACAGTTCATGAAAAATGATTTATTTTATTTTCATGAAACATGGTATGTATCCTGAACCAGCATAATTCAACCTACCATGTCACATAAACTGTCTCATTATATGGATTTAGGTAAGATCATAATTTTTATAGGTTGGAAACTAGTTTTGATGCATCAAAATTTATGGTGTTAGTGGGAATTTATTCCTATAAAATAATAACCATAAGATGAAATCCACCTCGAGTACTATTAGTAGATACCCATAAATTAGAGATGAAAAAATATCAAATAATTTTTTATGAAATCAATATCATTCCATAGAATTCATCGAAATAATAATAAAAACACAACAATCCATAAACAAATCAAGTATCTAAAACCCAAAAATGGAACATATGCATAACCATGATTTAAAAAAATTATTCAACACTATAATGGTAATAAAAAATGGATGGGTGAGGTGGAGTGATACACATAAAGTTACCAAAAGGAAAAACCAATAACAAACTAAACAAAAGTTCCAAATCACCAATCACTATGTGAAACCTGAACTAACTTCATCATTCCACCACCAGAACTCCAGAAACCAAATACAATTATCATTTAATAAATCTATATTATATTTATCTTTTACCTAAATCATATAATATTGTTATTATATATACAAATTGGTAGTATATTTTGGGATTGAGAAATTATTCCTGATATGGATCCCCCACAAAATCCTTGTATAACCAATAAAAATTAATCAATGTAATAATAGTTTAAATTAACACTAATAAATTATCCTTTCTTGTGATTTAATAAATAAATAAATAAATCTGTTAATTCCATGTGATATAAAAAAATTTATAATTGAAAAAAAAATCATTTATCCACATATCATGGTATGATGGAAAAAAAGTTATGAATTCCATTTAAACATTACCTTAGGAGTATACAGGATTTCCACATTAAAAATAATATTTAAATGATATTAAATTAATAAAACATTGGTAAAAATATTAAACACATTTTTAAAATAAAAATAGAATGATAATTGAGTTTTTATAGAACATTACATTCATGAATATCAAACTAAGAAATAATAAACTCATTAACTTTTGGAATAATAATTTTCACAACCAAAAGTCATGTTTTTTATATACTTTTTATATAATATATTACCTTATTTTTTAGGTGTTTGGGTAAAAACAAATTTGAATTTTTTCTTCCTTTCCCATGCTTCAAATTTTCAATATGGTTTATAAACCCAATGGGTAAATTGTGTAAGTCTGGACTAGTTCAAATCGAGTGGAAGATGAAAAATTTATATATAGTTTTGATATATGGTATTTTTTTTATTTTTAGTGGGTTTTATTATGAGTTTGGAACCATAATATAACCCATTATAATGGGATTATCTGAGAGTATTATAGATCAACTCATTCTACTTCATCTTTGTTCAAGGGTGGATTTATTTATTATTTTTATGGTAAACCTCTATTTATCTCTCTCTACAACCTTTTCACTTCTCCATAATTCTATTTTTACATTATTATTCTTCGTTTACATAATGGACATAGTGTATAAATATCATATCAATGGATGATCTAAACATGGGGGTTTTGATGTCTTTGTTATGATATGATCCTCATCAGACCTAATCTAGCACAAGTCATCATGTGAATCATGGTATCCCCATGATTAATGTAATTTTTTTGTTTAATTTCCTTTTATTTACCATTACATGGGTAATTGTGTTTTAAAAAATCACCTTTAAATAGAAATATACTTATAAATTATATTGTTTATGAAGTTATTTTGGATTTCTCATATTCTTGTTTTTCAAGATTGACAAATATAGAGGTTTTCAATTATTCCTAATTAAAATTCAAAGATAATTAATTTTCAGTGCACTATTTATGTTTTTAAAAATAAAAAAGATTCTATTTTTAAATGAATAAGTAATTAAAGTGAGGATATAGGATTCCTAATGTTTTCAAATTGACTTCTCATGTGATATTTTGTGGATTTATATAATGTTTGAAATTTTTAATATGTTTCTTGGATTAAAAGGTAATTATTGTTGAGTTCATTGCATTTCTTTGAATATCTCTTGTGATTGTATAAGTGTTTAATTATTTATGCCTTATTTTATATTTTTTATTTTATTTTTAATTATAATTTATATATTATTTCTATGTTAAATCATTGTTCAAGAACCTATTTTAGTTACCTTTAATTTATCAGAAATACATTGCTTTAATGTGATTTTCAATGATTTTTTTTTTCAAGACTCAACTAAAACAAAATATCTCTTTGGAACATGGTATTAATGTTTTTCAGAACATAATATACATCATTATTTTGAGACTTATTTAATTTTTATTTATTTTACTTCTTATATATTTTGAGATAATAAATTTTTTATGCTTTAATTATTATGTGAAGAAAAGGGGATTATTATTAAATGGAATAGGGAGGTGAGATAAGAGATTAAAATATTAATAATTTGTTTTGTGAAATGTTATTGATATGAGATTATGGGGTATTTAAACATATCCTAAAATACATAATAATATTTCATTGGTACCCCCACGAAATTAGGGAGGGAAACATGGATATATACTAATAGGAATTTGGTACACTCTCCTCAAATAGGGATTGTGCTCCAAGAAATAACACTATGATGGATTCGATGTAAATTTACCATAATGAATTTTATGTATCTCTCCATAGAGGTCTTCATATGATTGGACATGATTTTTTTAAAATAATAATTTATATTGATCTTACTATGCCTTGACATTAACTACCATACAGTTTGTCCCATGATTCTTATTTTTAATTGTTTTTTACATGGATCATATTTTATATTTAAATTTTATAGAGTATGATTTTTATTTATTGAATTTTATTTCTAAAATAATATGAGTTTATTGTATTTATTGTTTTAGCACTAATTTTTTTTTTAATTTTTATTATATGATTATTTTATATTACCCATTCCTTTTTTCCTTTGTTATGGTTGTTTATTTTGTTTTTATAACATTAAATTAAGGATGTTTATTGTTTACATCCATATTTATATAGTATTTTATCCATGATTTTTGTGGTTTTATAATTTTTCATAGTTTGGTTTGTTCAATAAAAAATAAAAATGCATATTTTTAGTTCATATTTTTTTATTTCACTAACTTAAACTAAAATTATGAAACAAATTGGGAAATTTAAGTTATAGATCCATGATTTTAAACTCATTTGTTATTATCCTATTAAAAAAAGTTATATCTTTAATTATTTGGTAAAATATTTTCAAATTTATTTCTATCATCTAGTATTATTTGTGGTTTTGGTTTTTTTAAAGGGTGATGATGTGTGTGGATGTTGTTTGTATTTTATTAATGCTAATTTTTTATCAAGAATTTTATTTCAAAATATCATTTCTATAATAGATTATAAATGTAATTAAATAGTCTATTTTTAGAAATACTACTAAGAAGGTTTATATAATACTCTATATACACACCCATGGGTGTTATTAGTTTTTATGTATTTTATAAATATATTGGTTTTGTTCTTGTGTGGATAACATTCTCCATTTTAAAAATCTTTGATGTATTAGGATATGAATTTGATCGTGTGTCACATGGTGAGATTCATATGATAACATGATTTTGTTGATTTCTTTTGGGTTAGTTGATTTATCTACAACTTTATACTTTTTATTTACTTTTGGTCATTTATAATCTTATATATTTATATATCATATTTGAGGTTTGTTATCATATTGGGTTTTGGTCATTTATATTGGTTATGTCATGCCTGGTTTATATTTATACATTAATTGATTATTTTATTTTTAATGGTAGTCTAACATATGGAAACACTATGATGAATTTTAAGGAAGAACATAATGATTTTTTATTTATACTTTGAGGGGGAAATCCTACCCACTTCTTATATTTTTATATTGTTGAACTAGTCACTAACCATATATGATTAGGAACACACCTTGATCCATATATGAGCTAATTGTAGTGACATATCTTTTTGAATAAGGTTATTTCATGAAAAAATGGTATGAATTTCTTATCAATATTTGTGTATGTCTAGAATATTGAGATAAGACTATTAGAGCTCGAGGGGATGGTCATGAGTCGGTCCACAACCATGACATTTCAAGATAATATTTCAGTTATCATGGGTATTTGGAATCCAGGTCTTGGAAATTTTTTTATTACTTTTCCTATATTTTGATTTGAATTTATGGAATTGAAATCTAAATTGATGTTATGAGGTTTATCTTTGGCTTTTATATATTTAGTTTGGAAATGGAAAATAAACCAGAGGCACACCGTTAGCTCACATAATCCGAAAACCCACATATAAACTACTCCCATGATTCTATAAACATATCATTGAATATTTTATAATTGGTTTATAATTTATCCAACCAGGTGCCTAAGCAATGTATAATTATAAAAACATTCAGGATTTTTTTAACATATTTAATTAAAAAGATGATTGTAATGGTTTTCTCATTTATTTTAGGTGAATCCAAGGGAGTTTTTATGATGTTCTGATATAATTTTTAACTAGTATATTCAGTCTTAATCTATATAATAAAACTATTTCTCTATAGAATTGGATTTTTTCAATTTTTCTATATTTGGATAAAGAGTTTTGATCATTAGTTTATTTCAAAAGTACTATGTATTTGAAACTGATATATGTATTTTGCATTTCATGGTTTAGGGAAAATCTTTTAAACTTCATGATAATAAATTAAGGTAAATAGGATAAATATTAAGATCAAATGATAAAAATTATTTCCATATAATTTTACTTACTATAAATATTCTCAATATATTTATTATTTTTTAAAATGAACATTGGGTTTTTTATCAAATGTTTTTATTGATTAAGGGATTTCTCCTTATCATGTATTTATATATGTGGTACTGGTGAATTACTTAATTTTTTATTATTTTGTGCATTTATATTGGTCAATGTGATCTCAATCTTGTAGTCTTATTGATAAAGTTCCATATTTTACGTTATAAAATGTATTCCTCCTAGAATGGTCATGAATAAATCCATCTTATAGCCAAATATTGTATTTTTACCATTGACTCTACCCAGACTCCAAAAGAGTGGAGGAGTCAAATACTTCTTGGTTTTTATACCAAATCATATAATTTAGAAGTGTCTCATTCCTAGTCTAATATCATTATCTCTTTGGGTGTTTATAAAATTTCATGTCCTTTGGGAATCTCAAATACCTATTTTAGGTGGACATGATGGTAATTATCGTATGGGTTCTCTGTTTTTGATGTAGCCTTCCCTTGGTAGTGTAATTTAATCTCTTTCACCATATTAAGATGAAACCCTATTTTAGGTCTTAGCATTTTCTAGGAATAACTAAAATGCATAGACATCCACACTTAGAGTTTGTTATCTTTAATTACACTAGTAAATATAGTGATAATAAGATTCACCACAACTGCACTTTGATTTGTGTTGATATTTTGAAGTAAATATGCATCATCTCCCTTGGTAAATTTTTAGTATGTTGTTCTTAACTGGTTAATTAAATTAATTTCAAATATCAATGATTAATTGGATAAACATTTCCCACGATGGTCCCTTAAATGGATCTTCCCTAAATACCTCTTATTTCTTTGATCATGAATCAGGTTAAATTTGTTTTTTATTGTTACCATTCTTAATTATATAATTATTTTTCAAAACTACATATCAATTGTTATTTTTTTCATTTCACCACATTGAGTCTCTTTTTTCCTTTTTAAAATGGATGAACTATCTTGTTCAACTGTTGTTCCCGTATTCTAAATTCGCATATGACTTTGTGGTCAGGTGAATGTGGTATGGTGGGGAGAATTTATACACCACAGAATCTCTTTAATGTGCATGTACTTAATATATAATATGTTATATTTATTTTGACATGTTAAGTTAGTTTTTTTTTAATTCCACTTTTTCTAGGCCCTAAAACATCAGCATGATTTTATAAATCATAAGATTAAAGTTTCTAGGTCTAGAGTGGCTCAAATCTAGAAATAGATACCTGGTCTCCAAATGTATTGTTAAAACATGTGGTTAAACAATAAAACCAAATTGATATTTGGTATTTTGGTCTTATTGTGTCATTTTTATTAATTATTTACCCCATCTCTCTTCTCCGTTCCAGTTGAACTATTTATGATATTTTTAGGTTTACTCCACCTCTTTCCTCTTATTTAAAAAGTGGATTTATTCCATGGTTTTAAGGTAAACCTCACATTATCTCCCTCTTCTTATTTTTTCCTTTTTCGTCCTTCCATTTTTTATTATTTTTATTTTTCTTCTATAATTTATCAATCATGGTGGTAGAAACTCATGTCTATGGTTCCTTTAAAAAAAGGCCTTTGATATATAAGTAATGTTAAGAAAATCATGACACATAATCTATAATTTTTCACCAAAAGTGACATGGTTTTTATCCTTAATTAAATTATTTATTTTATAAAATTCTATTTATTTGGAATTCCTTGGTGTTCGATATTCCTATAATAAATTTCAAATTAAACATAATTATAAACAGTAGTTTTTAATAATTATATTTGATTCATCATATTGATATTTTTCAATCTTCACATAAAATGAAATTTCAAGGGTTTATATGTTATATATAGTTAGAATGGACTTTAGTGAACTTTATGAGTTTGGAAAAATATTATGTGGATTTTTGAAAATTATTTTCAATTAATTTGATCATATAAACATCCAAATTATCTAAAAATTAATCCATTATGTGATATTTTATGGAATTAATGAATTTTTAAATGGGTTAATGGGTTTTTTGGACATAAGGGTAATTTTTATTTAGCTTATTTTATTTTATTACAATTTTATTTGGATTACAAGTGTGTTGGATTTTGTTTAATTTATTTTTTTAAAAGTTTAATTAATGTTTAATTATTATTAACGAATTTTTAACATGTTAATTAACTGTTTGTGATCCTATTAGATTTATCTAATATTTATTATCAAAAACTAGTTTCAATGTTTTTTTAAAATATGATATCCAATTTTTTCATGTCTAGATTAACACTAAAGGCATATATTACATATAGTAACAGTGGTTTTAATAACATTGGATACACCCTTGGCTTGAGCCTCATTTCACTGTGATCTAAATTAGTTTTTTCATACTAAGAAATGAAATTGATTAGGGTATAATACATATGTTAATAAAAGGGGATGATTATTAAAGGGTGTGTAGAGGTGAGAAGAGTGATTGATATTTTGAGAAATTATTTTGTGTTATGTTATTGATATGTGGTTGAAATATTCTTAAATGAGTCCTTAACTATATTTTCAAGTTTCATGGGAAACCCATATATATAGGTAGGTTACCTAGGGAATGTAGAACTAGGAATTCTATATTCTATCCTTAAACATCAATCATATCACTAACTATAACAAAATAATAGAATGGATATGAATATACCTCTAGGAATTCTATGTTGGTCTCCTTATCTTCTCATGCTTTGTTGGGAATTCTTGGTGTAGAATATAACAAAGTACATGAATCATAGTGTTCTTTGACTTTATCCACCTTTGGGATTGTCCATCTATGCTTGTTTTGAAATGTTTGTTTACATGGATTCTGTTTCATGTTTAAATTGTTATCATGAAAAAAATATCCAGCATGATTTTTATTTCAATGTTAATAAGAATTTATTATATTCTTTGTTTTAAAACTAATTTTCCTTTTTTATTATCATATAATAATTTATGTTACCCTTTTCCAATTTTTTAAAATTATATTTTTTTCTCTAACCTTGTATATATGATATTCATTGGTTACATTAATGTTTATATGGTAGTTTATCATTAAGTTGTGTGGTTTTATATTTTTGTTTCTTATGTTATTCCAAAAGAAAGTTTACTTCATATTTTAGTTTCAAATTTTGTTATTTCATTGGTTTAAACCCAAATTATCAAATTAATTTGGAAAATAAATGGGAAGATCGCGTATTCAATACATGATTATTATTCTCTCAAGAAATAATGGTATTTTTGTAATTATTTGGAGAAATGTTTTCAAATGAATTTTAATGAACTAATAATATTTATTCCAATATTTGGTCTTAGTTTTTAAACAAGGTTAATATTAGGTGTGTGGGTGTATTTTGTATTTCATTAATTTTTAAAAGATAATTTTCATGAATTGTTTTTTCAAAATAGAATTTATATAATGACTTATATAATAAATTTTATTGAATATTTGGTGAAATCCAACAAGGAACATGTATATTACACCCTACGTGGACACCCTAGTGTGTATATAGATCTTATATCCTTTTAAGATATACAAGTTATGTTCTTGTGTAGATATCATGCACTTTTTTACCAATTATTGTTTGTCTTGGTAAATGAATGTGATCATGTGTAACATGGTGTTGATCCTATGATAGCTTGTGTTTAGTGATTCTTAATGATTGGTTGATGTATCGACCACCTACGCTTTTAAATTTTAATTTGGTATCTATAATTATTCTACCTATTATATATCTTATTTTAGTTTTATTATCATAAATGGGGTGGATCATTATATTGGTTTTGAATTTTTGATTTCTTTTTATAATTGAGTTACTTAATTTACCATCCATGAAAGTGAAACATTTGGAAGAATCATATTGATTTATTAAGATGATTCAACTAATTTTTTGATGATATTTATTAGGTGAAATCATTCCCATTTGGCATATTTTGATGCCCTAGCACTAGTCTCCAGCCTTAGGAGTTACGTAATGTGCCTCAGTCCTTGTGAAAAGATGACCCGAGTGATGTTTCAGGTTGAGAAATGTTAGTTCATGACATAGATTTTTATCATAAAATAAAATTTTCCTATATTATAATAAAAATAACACATTATTTATTTTATATAAACTATAATTTTATGAAAACATAAATAAAAAAAATATCAATGAGATAACCATAAATAATAATCATAATGATCATCATCATTGTATGCGACCTGGTTTTTGATGAGGTATGGATCCTTTAATTTTTTGTCTAATTATTTATCATGGAACTTTTATGGATTCTTAATGAGTTCATAAAACTTTTAGGGGTATTAGGGATTTTTTGGATCCTAGAACCTTAACTAGTGAATGAAATTACTTGGTCGCACAGTTAATAGAAACCAAGTGAGCCAATCTGCATGGTTTCCCCTAAATTTATGAGAAATTTCATAAGGAAAAGTAAGGGCACACATATTTCCCTAACCATCTGACCAGGGATATACCCTAGTGAGGGTATCTATAAAATTTTTAGTAGAGTAATGCAATAATTTTTGTTCATTATTAGTAGAACCATGCACATAAAACCATGTGGGGTCCCTCATAAACCAGTGAGGTTCCCATAGTTGGTGCATAGTTTGTCAAACTGTGTGATAAAACCGTATGACCTAGATATTTTTGGGTAAAATTAGTATTTATCCCTTAAAAATCTATAAAACTAACCCCTATTTATATTTCTCTCCTCTACTTGATAGAGGATATCCATTATATAATTTTTATTTCCAATAAACCATTCATAGGTTTCGATTCTTTTTCATCTTACGATCTCAGTTTCGTGAACTGTTAGTCTCGTTTGATTACTCTATGAAATCTATTTAGTCCATAGGCTCTGTTAAAAATATTTATTTCTTTCAAATATGATATATTGATACAAGATCATATTCCCTATTTTCATGGAGTTTATTTTTTTCTCTACTTTTATCTGATCCAGACCAAAATAATAGTTGATACGAGATGAGGAGAGTGATAATTGATGGAGGTATGTTTTCTATGAATAATACCTTAATGTCTATCGATTCTCTAATTTGTATTCATTTTTGGAACACTGGTATCATTGGGCATGATATATTAAATTCATATTCCATTTTTAGTATCATTGTGCTGGTATCCTAGAGCCCTTTCTATATGTGTTCATCATGCAGTTGGAGGTTGATACCCCAACTCCTTCTACCCCAAGTAGTGTGATTCCTTAATTATGACTCGGTACACCATGTGGGTTATTTGAGACATTTATTGAGTGTGATAGCTAGACCCTACCAATTTTAATCCATTTCATAATAAAATGAATTTTAAATTAGAAATTACTAGCCTTGGTATATTGTACACAATTTTCACTTTAACCTTTCATAGTAAGTGTTCCCATTAACTAATGAAACATTATAATGTTAAATGTTGTGTATATTTTTATATATCACTTTTTCAAGTTAGTTATAATTTAATTGAATATGATTTCATGTCCTTATCCTTCCTTATCATGATTATAAGAGGTAAATGAATGAACATAATAATTGAATATGGAATCAATGTAACAATTGGTAACATTTCCTTGATATATGATGTCACATTAATGAAAGGTAATGGAATGAACTAATTACATATTAGAAATAATGAGTATTACATTAAATTAAATGAATCATGAATTATGTATATAGTGTCTATTTTATATGGACCTTTTTATCTTTATAGGAGTGGTCAGAATTGATCCAACCATGTATTCCATAAGGAATTTTTTAAGAACTAAGAGGACACCATTATTATTAGAGGAGCCCATTTCCAAGGGATATACCCACCTTATGACATGGTCCATGTCTACTGAAGGGTTACTAGGATGATTCCATAGGATCCCTCATTATCTTTCAAGATATTAGGATTCCATGAATACAATCCTTGGATCTAGCTTGATATCTTTAGACATATTGCACTATGGATTTACCCCATTGGACCCTGTAAGTACTATCCCAAGCTTACCATAGATGACATCCTTATAATCAGTTAGAGTATATTACAGTTTAATTCCTTGGGCAACACCCCTTGGATTAAAATCAAATCCTTTTTACCATAATTAATTTTATATGTTTTTTTTGGTTTGACCATAGAGGTCAAGGATGCATTGGAAGAACCTTGGATCCTCTTTCACTATTATTACCAGGATAATATTCCATGGTTAAAAATTCAATACTATTATATAAATATTATCATAATACTTTTATAGTGTTGTTTTTACCTAATTTAACTTATATATATAAACAATAGTAAAATGATTAATTACATTATTTCATGTTTAGAGACATTACATGCTGAGGATGAAATAGGAATTAGTTATTATTATAGGATTTCTTTTCATTTATAAATACATTCACACTATCAATTTATTTTCATATACTGGATGGTATAGATAATATTAATGGTGGCCTATTGATATTTATCTGACACCCTATCTTGAACACTTATTGTACATTGAAATATTATATGTTTGTAGGTTTTTATTTGGGGAATAATATCACTCTGGATATTTGACTTTCTTTCATTCATTATGATGGATCTTGGTAGAAGATGATTGAGCATGAACCCATGATTCTTGGATAGTTTTTTGTATTTTTTTGGATCATTTTTTAACATGTATTTCCTTCTTCCATGTATACATTTTTTCGATTTTTTGTAGAGACAAGACATGGAATTATAAAAATTTATATGATTTAGTTTCCATATTTTTAGAATTATTTTTATTTCTTGGTGGTAGGGATTTTATTATGTTAAGTTATTAATTTATTATTATTATTATTCCACTATATTATCTAATTATTATAAATTATGATTCACATTAGTTTAGAGGAAACTGTCTTACCCAGGACACACCCAAGGCCCTCGCTATTAGTGGGAAGATTCTATCATATGAGGAGGGGCACTTGATGTTGTGTAGACCACTAGCTCGGGGCACCATTGAGTGGAAGCTGGGATAGGACATCACAAAGTTGTATAAGAGGTTTCTTTTCATTCCATACTATTTTTAGAGAATATATATGGGATTATGAATTCATTGGAATATGGTTATATAAGATTTATGGGAGTAACAAAGCCATGTTTTGGTTAAATATTGTATTTCCTGAAATGAAGAATATTGTTAATTATTTCCCTTATTATAGTTGATATACTTCAACCATTGGGAAACACACATGAAATGCAATGGTTATTATTATTATTATTATTATTATTAATGTGGATTCAATTTTATACTTGGATCAATGTGATTAGGGAATAAAATCATCAATAATAAATCATTATAGGCACCTAGAATTCACATCCCATGTACATTACATTACATATAGATTCATTTCACTGAATTAATTACTTTTTTTGATGTGATTATTGAGTGATTCATCATATTTATATATGTGTGTGTAGCTAAAATCGTTTTTAGGGTAATGGTATTCATTATTAAAAGTGTCATCATGAATATAAATAGGTTTTCCAATGTATATGTCGATGGTGCAATATTAAATAGATTGTTTATACCTTTTTTATCTATGTACCTATGGTTACATGAGATGCTCTTCAGCTAGGATTGAGTGACTACCAGTTTTGATTCAAGAGGTGTATAGGCCCTTGTGGATTGAAAATTTTAATTTATAGAGTTGATACATCATATATTACTCATTACTTTTTGAGATATAATGGTATGTGGAAGGATTAAAGATTTAAGGGATGTCAATTTTAGTGATAAGGTGTATAGGCCTTTTTAACTAGGAATGTGGATCCTTTTTAATCGAACATTTTTATATGTTTATAAGAAAATTAAAACCTAAAATGTGAATCATAGCATTAAAAAAATGGTTTCCTGTAATTGAAGAGAAAACTTATAGTTGGACCATAACATACTGTAACCCCTTTTAATTAAACATGATCACTTAACAGTACCATAGCCTTCAATATGGGTAGTTGGGTAGTATACTAGGTATTTTGATTTATTTTAATGATTTTATTATGCTAGAATATCTATCTACTTTAAATATTTTTCTAAGGTGTTTTCTTGAAATTTTTAGATATAATCCATCAGGATTAAATCTATTCATGTGATAGGATGTTGGTGATCACCATGCTTCGGAGTTGGTGATACCTGATCCACCAATGATCCCTTCTATTGTACCGCCTAAAGAACCACCTCCTATACCCAAACTAGGAACTATCACACTATTTCAAGATGGTTTTCTATGTCAAATTAAGTCCTCATAGGTTGCTACATGACCTTCAACTATTATTGATATCAGACTCAAGCGTTCTAGCAGCAGCATCCACCCATATTTTTTAGGGATGGTTTCCACAGGATGTTGATTCTTTGATAGAGTCTAATATTCTATCTTCTAGCATCTATAAATTCCTCTAGATATTAGGGTAAATATTTCCCCTATATTATGTGTGATTCAGCCAATGTTGGTTGGATATCATTAATTGGGATGGTCATATTCAAGGCATGGTATGGAAGGACTTCCATAAGACATTATACTATTACTTATTTATTCAGATGTTGAAAGATAACTAAGATAAAGAGTTCATGATCCTGAAGCATGGTTTTATACCCTTCATAGACTATTATGTTCTTTTAACTGAGTTGAAACACTTTCCACCACTTCTAGCTAGTGATGTGATTTCGCGAGTGATATATTTCAAGGATGTTCTCAAGTATTTCATTTTATCATAGTTTGATGTATTTTACCTACATTAGAATAAGGTATTTATTTAAATTATATGAATCTTATAAAGTTACAAACCCCATTAAACAATAAAAAATGATTAATCTTCTATATTAGAATACGATACAAGAGATTTCATCCTAACGGACTGAATAGTTTATTAGTTTCGGTAAACTAGACAAATAGACAATTAATTAATTATATTTGAAAATAAAAATTACAATATTATTATTTTTTGGAATATATTTTTTCCAATATTATATGATTTCATATAATTCATATCACACTTCCTACATTTTAGGGAAAGAAACAAAAAATAAGGATCAGATCATATGCTCTGTAAGAGTTATCTAAAGTGGAAGATATTGAAAATAAATAAGAATAATCAATATTACCATGTTAAAAAATGAACAAAACTTCCCCTTAAATAACGTGACTATCATGATTAGATATGACATAATCAATATATAAATATAAATAATAGATCACACCTTCCATTTAATCTATAAAAAGATAACTAAATTTAATCTAGAGATAATATCATTAATAAAATAACATGGATAATAATTATTGATTTATTAATGAATAAAATGCTTTATTATTGTATTTCTTGATCTCAGGAAACATGATACCTTTATTTTCATGACCTTTCACAAGAAAATTTAAAACCAATGGGTAGTTATACACGAGAAAACTATTTATGGGAGTTGTAATGTTCAATGATGATAATAATTTTAATATTAAATTGAAAGTAAATGATTACAAAAATAAATCAAGAAAACGAATTTTAATCATTTCCCTTGTTAAGCTAGTCGTAAATCATATAGTGAAATAATATGTATCATATCAAAATAACAAATAATTAGTGGATCTTAGGTAAATTAAAGGGTCGATTTATTTTATGAATAGAAATACAATAAAATGTTATTAAAATTATTCTTTAGGAAAATATCATTTTTTACATTTATTTTTTAAAAAAAATAATAAATCAAAAAATTTGAAATTAATTTCTATTGAAAATAAAATAAAAAGATAAAAATTTATCTTTAAAAATATTAGGGTAATGATGGTATTATATTATATACACATCATACATGTCAAAATAATTATTATTATCAAATTTTCAGTAAAAGAAAAATGAGACTTTTTTGGAATGTGAAATGGTGATTCATTTCAAAAAAAATTAAAAATTAAAAATGTATAAAAAAATTCATTATTAAATAATTTTGATAATGTTAATAATATTTTTGAAAACATTTTAGAATATATTATTTTGGTAGAAAAATGAATTTCAATCCAAGAGATAAATGATATCATATTTTATTAAATACCTTTTCTCAATTTTTTTAGGTACCAAGGATAAGAATAAGATAATATTACATGAAATATCATTAATACCAATATGTGAATAAAATTAATGCTTTTTTCTAAAATGATCAAATAATTTACATCAATAAAAATTCATGTATAAAAAATCCCAATTAAAATGATATTGTGAAATAACCCCGAACAAAGATCCTAACATTGATGTGAGAATTAATAAATGAATAAATAATGTGCATCAAATCTAAATCAACAAAATAAAAGGGTAATTAAAAAATTATATTGTAAAAATTATTTTAAATCATAATATTATAATGTTAAAGTCAATGAATAATTAATATAACCCAATGAAAAGAAATAGAGTTACAAAATTCATTACCACTTGTTAATTTCCATATAAAATCCCTCACATGAAATAATTCATATTAAAAATTAAAATAACATTAATTATGATGAAATTATTACATTTAAAGAATAATGTTCTGTTTATACAATTTATAATTTAAATTTGGTACATAACATTAAAATATGCCTCAATGAACAGAAATTGAGATGAAATCCATTACCTCAAGCGTCCTTTTGGTTTAACATGATTTAAACTCTTGTATAGTGTTTTCAAGAAACTTATTTATTTATAAAATAACTATAACTATCTTTATGATATCATATATGAACCTATTAAAACATTTTCCCAGATATTGGTTAATAAAATTTCATAATATTCATTATTTTTTTGTTAATTTCCTTGTTTTCCCATGTATTTTTTATCATGAAAGTTATGTTTGTTTTAGATTGGATATAGATCCAAAATATATAAATAATAATAATTTTATTAATATCATATTTAATCATTAGATATATTTTTATAATCATTCCATATGGTTGGACAAACAAAATGAATTGCATCACATGGTGGAGATGGTAGGATGTACGTATGCACAAGTGACATTATCATTCCCTTAGTGAGTTAAAGGGAACGTAATTGGATATTATATTAATTTTTGAAATATATTTTTTCTCTTATATTTCACATATATTAATTATATTTATCCTTATTACATTACATGTAAAGATTAATTTAAAAATGAATCCCATTTCTTCATTGGGTAGTAGTCCATCGTACACCTGAGCGACATAATCACATTTTTAAAAATCCCAGAAAAAAGAGGTTATATTTGATAATATAATTACATAAGTATAATAATATTATATATATTATATATATACATTATATCCATAATTATACATAGTTTTGAGTTGTGTTAATGGAAAATGAGTTACATCAGTTTGTAAGGTGGTAATTCATTATACACACAATCGATGATTTTAATTCCCATTTGGAAGAGGAGGAAATGAATAAATATAACAAAATCAAAATTATAATATCTAATTTTATTTTATATAATTTTATTGTTGTATTTTAATTGCTATGAAGTAATTTAATATGTAAAATAAAGAAAGAAAACAATAGATATTTGTTAAGACAATAGCATTATCTTAAAGAAAACTCATTTTAATCTCCACATAAGGAACCAAGGGTTAGAATTTTGGGAAGAAAAAATATATAGAGTTTGGATAAAGATTTTGGGAAGATAATTTGGATGATTTTGGTTTATATAAATGGCTTGAAATGTGTAAAGACGTGATGGGACAGAGTTGCCTTTAATAATTTGGGGAGAGGACAGACATGGAATTTTTGAAATGAATAAAGTTTACCCTCATTTTTCACATGATGAAGGGATTATAAATTATTCATCATAAACATATATTTCATTAGACATAAATATATTCATATAATGGGTTTTATAAAAGTTATAGGTCATTTCAACCCTTATCATCTTAGTTTAACCCCTGATAAAACTGTTTTCACCTTTACTATGATAATTATTTTTACTTACTGTACTATCCATAACAGAAAAATATTATTTTTAAATTATAATATAATTTAAATTATACTAATTAAAAATATTTAACCCCTTTTTAAAAATTCAATTCATAAAATTTTCTTAGTAAAATTTAAAATTATTCTCACAAATGCGATAAAAATAAAGTTTTTTAAAGAGAACATTCACATAAGTATATAAGGTTTTAATATCACAATTCTGTATTAAATTTATTAAGATGACCTAAATTAGTTAAATATTAATATAATTGAAATAATTTTAATTTTAAATAAATTAAAACATAATTTTACCTTGTAATGTTTTTGAATTAAAAGGCAATTTTCAATAAAATCAGAATTCTTCACTATTCATCAAAATATGAAACTTTTCAAAAAAACCCCAACATATCACCCAATGATAATTCATGTATTTTGGATTAAAAAATAATTTTCATTATTAAAAATAAATTTTCTAAATGTGGTCAAAATTTATTTTAATATATTTTTCCAAAATGTGGTTAAATTGTTTTCTATGGAAAATACAATTTTTCATAATCTATTTCTTTTTATTTAAACATATTATTATTTTATATATCATAAATTGATATCATTTTGAAATAGTTTTTAAATTTTTAAGCTATATAGTTTTAAAAATAGAGGTTTCACTATTCATACCAACTAATTTCTCGGTGATGTTATTATAGTATTCAATTTTATGATTATATTAGACACAAGGTTTTGTGTGCCACAAGATTTAAAGGAGATTAAATTAAATAAAATTTATTTAATGGTTTGTTTATTATTAGTTTTTCATGTTCCAAACACTATAAAATAAATTTTTCTATATTAATAATTTTGGGGTGTTACATTCTCCCCACGTTAAAGAAATTGCATCCCTGTAATTTGATCATAGCCTCCATAACTAACTATTTTATATTTTAAAATTTCATTGATACAAACACAAATTGTAAATGAGGTTAATAAAACATCCCCTTAATAAGAGATAAAGTTATGTAAAATGGTCATAAGTTATAATACATAACTAGGTTTCCATATAATATAACATTCATGTCAATTGAATATATAGAAATGGAAGAAAAGATTAAATAAATATAGATTGATAAAGATCATTGATCATAATAAAGTGAATGATTAGTGGAAATTTAGAGACCACAAATAATAAAATCTATGATTATTTAAAATATAATTTGATTCATCAAATATAAAGGTAAAAATAAAATTTTATTTCAAGACTATATTCATAAAGTTAAGGAATAATTTTAATGTCTATAAATATATGATAATTTACATACACAATATCTTTATATCTCATAAGACCAATTTCATCATTTCTTTATGCATAAATAAATTTCTAATTCATATCTCATTATATGAAATTAATGCCACAAGATTATTTTTTATACCCTAAAGCACTAAAAAATTGTTTAACTGATTAAAATACCCATAAAAAAGTGAGAAGTATTTCTATATGTCTCTAAATATTATACCAAATCAACATGGTTAGAAACATTTAACCAATATAATACATTAATATCTAATTATAAACAATAAACCACTAGTTCATCATTAATATTTATTCCTCAAATCATTTACATAAAAATAATGACATATTATCTATATCATCACCTAGTTCATCGGTAGGTGCTGAACCTTTTTATCCTTCAGTTGTAGGTTCAATCTCTTTTTCTATCTGTAGATATAATGGGTTTTCACCTGATGAAAGGGTTTTCTTTTTCTAAAACCATATTATTATAATTCCATTAATGTTCCCAAATTTGGAGTTCCCATAATTACTAAAAATCAATGGTAAGATAAAACTTAAAGATTTCAAATTCCTTTAATCTTAAGTCTAAAAAATTTAAAGGAACTATTCATAAAATAATATTTTCATATGCTAAACCTATGGATTGTATTTTCATAAATGTTTTCCAAATATATCTTTAATCATTTTATATTTTCAAGACAAATATTTTTAAATGGGGTGTTCAAAAAATTGAACATATGATCAACCTTAAACTCATAACCCATTATGGTATCTATAACTCCTATGTTAATGAAATAATATATGTTTCTAATATTTAACACAAATCATAGATGTTTTATGATTCTTATAACTAAAATACCTTTAGAAAAAATACTTCCATAGTATAATCTAGAATCCATAAATACTTATCTCATTTTGTTACAATATAAGTCATTACTTGGTCTAGGGGTTAACATTTAGAAGAGGGAATTAACCCAAATAATCCCCAGGTACTCCATGTTTATGATAAAAACTATATATAGATCCCTATGATTAAATTTATTTCCTTCTATTTCACTATTCATTATCCCTCAGTAATTCATTTCATTATGGCTTTATTTTCCACACATAAAAAATTTTCCCAATACATTGAGACACTTTCTTGGAAATCCCTGCCTAAATTTATAACATGAATGAAATGAATCCTTATTTACTACATGCTCTCCACCACAAAATCTCTTAGTGAACTCTGCCCTATTTTTTAGGGAGTCTAGGAGTTGTTAATGGTATTGTCTATTAATCATATTTCTTGATAACTTATTATTCTTAATCATAATTTCTTTCACTTTAGTCATCATCCAATTTGGTTTCTCATAGTCACCCCAAAGTATTTAAAATTCAATGTTATAATTATTCCTTCGTCTTCCATCCATTTAATAAAACCAAAAAACCTAGTACGAGAATCAAAATTTATATTTAAAACCACATAATTATGAAGAATCACTTATGGAATTTATAAATCATGACACTATACTTTCAATATAAGACACCTTTGGTTTAACCATGACCATTTATTTTCATCGTCTATTAAAATACTTTATAATTTTTTGTAAAGAAATTTTTAATTATACCATGAATATCTTTAGGGTGAGTCAATTTAGATGCACTGTAAGGAATATTTTCATGTACTGGGTAATTCTCGAGTCATGTATGACACCCTTTTTTCAGAGTAATTACACATAGGTATATCTATGTTATAACCAAATCCACTTATAGATCTAGAAATGGATGTATAGGTCAAAAAAACATAATCTATACAACAATAAAACTTTGGGATGTTCTTTAATACATATCCTTAAATATTAGCACAGGGTTACGTTACATAATCCTTTTTATCCTAAATCAAGTTCACATGGTTTCTACTAAACCACCACTGATAGAAATTTTAATTAACATGAAACTAGTAACATATAGATTTTGTTTACTTTACTGCATTGGAATAAGCTAAAATTGATCACATCACAAAGGATTAAATAGTTTAGAAGGTTTTGTTAACAAATTACATTATTGTGTCCTACATTACATTTGAAAATGTAAATTAGAACCTATTTTTTTAGAATATAAATTTTCCCCTTAGAATATCCTTTCATATAATTCACAATACACTTCTTAGAATCTAGTGAAAGAAAAAAATAAGGGTAATCATAGATTTTCAGTATGAATTACATAATGTAGAAGCTATCATGAATCAATACGAATAATCATCATTGATGGGAAAATAACTAAACACACATTCCATTTAAATGATTTGATTATCATGATTAGATAATGAATAATCAATATAGAAAGGTAAATATTTTAACACATATTAAATTTAATAAATAAATTTTATATCATGATTAGATAAGGCATAATCAATATATGGAGGTAAAAAACTAAACATACATGCCATTTTACTAATAAATAAACAAAAAAAATCCATCCAGTGATTATATCATTGAAAAAATATAATTGATAATAATTAATAAATTATTAATGAAGGAAATTCATAATTATCAGACAACATGATCCCAAACATCATGACACATCTACTGTCAAGACCTTCCAAAATATAGTTAAATGATGATAATAAGGGGTATAGAAGAAAAATATTTAGTTAATTCTATCCAACATATTCATCTCATGAGACTACTAATTCATTGAAGTGATGTCTATAATTAGTATCAACACATCACTACATGTCTACAAAATTCATTATATATCAACTAATAAATTTAATTTATGAACAAAATGCCTTATCAATATATTTTCATATCATGTAAGGAATAAAAATTAATAATAATCTCACTGGTCAATCATATAACATTAAAAGTAATATTACACAAATAAAATTGATATATATTTTAATTATTTACAATATATGTTACAAATAATATTTATATTTTGGGTAAATGTAATGTCCAATGAAGACAAGAAAGTTAATATTAATGAAAAAGTTAATAATTATAAAAATTAATCAAGAAATAGAATTAAAATACTTTACCTAGTAAAAATGATCATAATACAAACATATAGATAATAAGGATGGTATTAATAAAACATATCCCTTGTGGATCAAAATTACTATAATGGGTTGATTTCATTGATGAAAATAAATACCATAAAATTTCAATAAAAATTTAATGGAATAAAATAACCTTTTATTACATAGATAATATTTTCAAAACTAAATGTTAAAAAAATATTTTGAAAATGATTTTATTTTAAAACAATCTTTTAAAATTATAATGTAATCTTTAAAACATTGAGTGTTTATGATGAGACAGAATTATGTAACTGATGTATATATTAAAAATATATTCCTTTCAAAATTTACTTAAATGTAAGAAAACCAACATTTTGGAAAAAGACATGGATATTGATTTCAAAATAATTTGTACAAAATTCAAACATGGGTAAAATTTATTTTATTAATCATTTGGATAATTTTAATAAAAATTTGGAAATCATTTTTAAAAAATATTGTTTGGGAAGAAAATTTTTTTCCAATCAAAGAGAAAACTGATACCATATTTTAATAAAATCATTTTCTCATTCATTTTATGTAATAAAGAGAGGATTATGATACAATTAAATAAAAAATTATTGAATAAACTTGGGATAAAAAATAAAATTGTTTTTTTAGTTAATTATCAGATAATTTAACTTCAATGGAAATTCATTTATAAACCAACCCGATCAAAATGAAAATGTGAAAAAAACCCTTTCAAATATCAAAAAATTGAAGAGATAATCAATCAATGAATAAATTTTGTGTATCAAATGTGAATCCAAATAAAACAAGTGGAATTAAAACATAATAAAGTCAAATGTCTTTATATAGATAATGTTAGAATGTCAAAGACATTGAAGAAGTAATATCACCCAAGGAAAGAAAACTCAGTTATGAAATTCTTTACCCCTTTGTAATTTTCAAGACAAATACCCTTATATGAAATAAATAAAATTTAAAATAAAATAATATTAAGTATTAAGTATTCATGGTAATAAATTAAAATGGGATGTGTATACACAATATTAAATAAATTAGGTTCATAACATTACAACATGCCTCAATGAGAGAAATTTAAATGAAGTCCCTTACACCACATATCCTTTTGTTTTAATGTTATTTAAACTACGATATAATGGTTTTAATCATGTTATTAATTTATTTCCAAATAATATATATATTTATAATTTCATTTATGTTACTCTTATAAAATTTTACCACATATTTTTTAATAATATTTCATCATATTCCTTGTTTTAGGTGTTAATTTCCTTTCTTTCTCATGCATGTATTATCGTGAATGTTCTGATTAATTTTTATAGGACATAAATACATCATATCTAGAATTATAATAATGTTATTAATCTCATATATACTCATTATATACATTTTTATTATCATTATTTAAGTCTATACAAGGAAAATGAATTGAATAACTTCAAGGATATGGTAGGTCGTACATATGTATGAGTGAAAATATTATTCTCCTAAAGAGTGAATGTGTATTTAAGTGGATGGTATATAAATTTTACAGAATAAATATCATGTCATATGTTTCACTCATATTCAATATATTTTTCTTCATTACCTTACATGTAAATTGTATGTGAAAAAGGAACTACATGACATCATGAGGTGGTAGTCCACTATTTACATTAGCAATGATATCATATTTTCAAACAGTAGGTAAATTATGAAGGTATATGTGATATTAAATATAATAACCCTTCTCTTTATTACACATTTAAACATGATTTATTACCTATATTTTCACTTAATACAACTCTGTAGATTTAGAGGTCTAGTGTCTTTGGAGAATTTGGAACATTACATAACAAAATAAACATGAAATACAACATCTTTATTGAAAAAAAACAAAAAAATTCCTGCGTACTTATAATTCCATGGGATAACTTGAGGACATACATAAAAAAGGGGTGAGCTATAATGCCGAGTAAGGGAATAAATATGGAATAATAAGAGGAAGACAATACATGTTAGACAATAGGCATATCAATGCAGCACAAAAGTAACATGAACATAAATTATTGATAATAAATGATAATAATAACATTTAAATTTTTTTTAAAAACATACAACATGATATTAGCATGAGCCAAGACTCATTCCACATGGATTAGCATTAGTATGCCCTCATTTCACATGAATTATCATGAGTAAACCTTCATTTCACATGAATTAGAATGAGTAAATTATCATTGAACATGAATTAGAACAAATAAACCCTCATTGAACATGAATTATCATGATACTAAACATTACACAATTCATTAGAGTGCTATCAGGGCATACCCTTCATAATAATTTCATTTTCATGTATAAGTTAACCAAATGGATCATGCAACATGGAATCATTATATATCATAATTTTTTACATGAAAAAGTAATTTGGAATACATAAATTTAAGTCCCCAATAAATAAGTACATGACTACGAAGTTCAATACCATTTATAGAAAAATGGGCATGTTATTAACTACAAGATGATTTTGGCATGGAAAATTGTAGTGCAATTTCGGCACATAACATCATCAAATAGAAGTTCATAAAATGGTTTGATGAGAGAGAATTTGATATCTCATAATTTACCCAAGAAATGGAGAACAATATGGATAGTTAATAATGTAACCCAACTTAATAAATTGTAAATTAAGTGGAATATCATAGTTTTGTTTCTTGATAAAAAATGAGAGGGAAAAATCTCTTACGAAATTTCAGAAAAGTAATGGGTGCACATAAAGGATCATGGTTTCCTTAATGAGATTGTAAAAGAAAGCTATAATTATTAATAAATAAAATTTATAGTAAGTGTATTATATATGAATATATCCCAATATATGAAAATATAAATTAATAATATCTCATAAAAGGAGTTCTTGGTAAAAGAGGAGATTCGAAGATCTGTTACAGAATTTTGGCGTAGTAATCGGTGTTATTAATGGATCATAGGGAGGATTAATGAGATAGAAATGAAAATATAATAATTTTTCATCAAATTTATAGTAAGAGGATCATGTTACATCATAACCCAACATATAAAAATGTTATTTAAGAACCACAATATAAAATAAGATCTTGAATATAAATTAGAGGAGAAATCCCTTACGAAATTTCAGTATAGTAACAGCTTAGGTAAGGGTCCAAATGAGGGGGGGGGGATAAATGATGACTAATTCAAATAACATCAAATTATATTTAGGTAACTGATTATAAAGGGATGAAAATATAACCAATTGAAATTGAAAAGTCAAATTTCAAACAAGGTTCATGAAATGCAATGAAGTGAGGGAGGTGAGGATCCCTTACATGGATGTGTGATCCAAAAGCCTTGGGAGAGGATTCATGGTAGATTTATGGAACCTTGGTAAGACAATAGGTAGTAGATATCAGATTTTGAATGAGCTTCAATCAGTTTTATTGAAGATTAATGGGTTCTTGGGTGGGTTTCTATAGGAAAGGTGGGGGAATTCGCTATTATTTTTGTTTTGGTCACCACACACAGAAATATTCAAAACCAAAAACTATATCATGGTTTGTTCTAACAGTTAATAGAAAATGTGAGTGTTAAAAATTATTTTATATGTTTTAGGGATGAATATATTAAAATATTTCCCTTTATTGTGTGTAGATGAGTCAAATTTCAAAGAAATGATTTTATAAATCATTAAATATGTTATATGTCATAGAGGATTCAATAAGGCCTTATAAAATAAATCAAATAAATCTAAAATTACATTATCTTAAAGTAAAAAATATATATTTTTCCGAATATACCTTTTATATTATTTTAATACATCACTATTTGGTCATTATGATGTTATAAAACACATTATATATTTATACAGTATTTAATTTTTACCCAAAAATTCAACAATCTCATAAAATTATGAAAAAATCAATGTAGAATAATTTCATCTTCCAGATTCTAGATATAAAATTAATTTTATCTAAAAAAATTTCTAAATATGTGAATATTCACAATTTAAATAAAAACTAACAATTATTAAATATTAACGAGTTTTGGAAAAAAATAGTTTTCGATCCATAATAAAAGTTACTTTTGAATTTACAAAAATTATATGATCATTAATATTTAATAAATTTATTTTAATAATAATATATTAGTAAAATATTATTTATTTCAAAAATAAATTAATTCATCAAAACATATTTCTTAATTGAATTCGAATGTCAACCAAAAACTATTTTTGATTTAGAAAATCATTTACAAAGTAACAATAACACAATGAAAGTATATTCGTTAATCAATATAAAAATAATGATAATTCTAGGGTGTTGATAAATATACATTTATTAAATAATCATACACCCTATGAGTAAAGTGTGTGGTTGTGGGGCTTTCCTGGGGTTGTTCTGTGAAAATGGTATGAGATGTGATCTTGATGAGCTCCAACGTCTCCCAAAAATAGTTTTACTGACACTTAAGTTGTAAGATCTCAGCTTGGTCTTAGTCTAGATAAAATACAAAAAAATTATATCTCCCTCGGAAGCTCAAATAAATGGGATTGATAGGTTACGATCCTACTAGTTGAGTCCATCACATCATTTTTCTATGCCAAAAGGATTTGTTAAAACCCTATATTTATATGATTCATGTGATCAATGTTCAAAAACTATATTATAAATTTTAAAGATACATAATGGACATTTGAATACAATTTTATATAGTAAAAAATAAATGGTAATGTGATTTATATTTCCAAAATCCATTTAATTAAAAGATAGTCAATTTTATTCATTAATGTTCTATTCATTACAACCTTCCCCCCTTAAGAAATTTCGCATTCTAAATTTTCATTTCCCACATTAAAATAGATGAGGGTAACCATGTTTCATTGTCTACTCTAGTTCCCTAATTTCTTTTTCAAACTTGTGGTTTTTCCACAACACCATGACAAGGGGAATCCTCATATTTTTTAGAAAACATTCTATACATTATATGATATTCACCAGATTCTCCTCATAGGAGTGCTCATTATCAAATGGTACCACCTTATGATGGAGTTCATGTGATGGGTCAAGTATGTACTTCCTAGAGAATTATACATGAAATACATCATGTACTTGAGAATAGTTTAGTGGGAGTTCTAGTCGATAAGAACCTTCTCTGATATGATGAAAGATCTCAAATGGGGCAATATACCTTTGATTAATCTTTTACTTCTTCCCAAATCTCAAAACTCTATTTCATGGAGATATGTAGAGTAATACCACATCATAAACATAAAACTCTAGGTCTCATCAATGATTATCATCATAGCTCTTTTGTGGACTCTGGGAATCTTTGATGTGCTAGAGTATAATATTAACCTTCTCCAACATTTCTTTAACCATTACAAGACCTAGTAGTTTAATTTTTCCAACATCAACCAAGAATGAAATTGTTCTACACCACTTCCTATAAAGGGCTTTATTTGGAGAAATTGGGATGGTTGATTAGGAGTTGTTGTTGTATGAGAACTCAACCAGAGGAAGACCATGATCCCAACCTCCCTTAAAGTACTTTGAGAATTATTTCAATATGTCCTAAAGTTTCTAGATAGTCTGCTCAAACTGGACATCAGTTTGAGGGTGATAGGCCATTCTGATGTTTAAATTAGTATTCAGAGAAAAATAGATGCACTTCTAGAACATAGAGGGGAATATTGGATCTCAATCGGATACATTCTACAGTGTTACACCATGTAGCCTCACCACTTCTATAATATATATCTTTACTAATTGAGCCAAGGATAAATCCTGTCAAATAAAAATTAAGTGTACAGTCTTTGTAAGATGATCCACCACAGCCTAGATAACATAGTTTCCTCTAGATGTTGTAGTAAGAATAGTGAAAAAATACATGGTGATGTTTTCCCATTTCCATATAGGTATGGGTAATGGTTTCATCATCCCCTTAGACTTCTTCCTCTCAGCCTTTACTTGTTGAAATACTAGGCACTTTTAAGTATATTTTTTGATCTACTTTCTCATGGTATCCAATCAGTAGTGCTCATGGAGATCTCGTTACATTATTGTGTTTCCTGGGTGAATGGAGAAATTCAAACTACATGCATCATCCAAAAGTTCTTTTTTAAAATATGTATTTTATGGAATATATATTCTTGATCAAAATTTCACTATTAATTCTTTATTAACAACAAAATATGATGGTTTCACATTTATAATAGATTCCACTTTCTTCTGAATTCCCTTTTTGTCTTTTTTATCATCCTTTATCCTTTGAAAAAGAGACGGTTGAGAAATATTTGTGAATGGATTATTGATATCCCCTTATTTATGATTCACATTTCTATATTCATTAAATCTAGTATGATTGGACAATTTTCAATTCTCATCAATGGTATAATTGTTGGATCATTTCTACATAGAGCATCCACCACTTTGTTCTCTTTCCCAGGGTGGTAATGGATGGAGCAGTTGTAATCCTTTATGAGCTCTAACCATCTTATTTGGCCCATATTTGGGTCTTCTCTGTGAATATATATTTGAGACTTTTGTGATCCCTATATATTTCACACTTCTCCCCGAAGAGATAATGTATCCATATTTTCTATGAAAATATCATAGGTGAAAACTACATATCATGTGTGGGATAATTTTTCTCATGGATTTTCAACTTCCTTGATACATAAAAAATGGATTTGTCGTTTTTCTTCAGAAAACATCATGTTCCCTTCTTTGAAGCATCGTTGAGGACTATGAAAATATCCACATGTGTGGGTAGTGTGAGAACAGAGGTAGTGATAAGTATCTTCTTCAACTCTATGATGATTTATTCAATTTCATCATTCTAATAATACATAACTCCCTTCCGAGTTAGCATAGTGAGGGGGTTTGAAAATCATTAGAAATTTCTCAAAAATTGTTTATAATATCTAGCTAACCATAGGAATATATAGATATCTATTGGAGATATCGGACTCAAATATCCCCTAATTGCATTTTTCTTGAAAGGACCCACAGATATCTCATTGCTTGTGATGATATGACCTAAAAAATGATAATTTATTCAACTATAACTAACACGTGATATATTTTTTAGAGAGTTTCTCATTTCACAAGGTCTCTATCATAATGCTTAGATGATCCTAAAGAATTATTTTTGGTTATGGAGTATATCATAATATTATCTATAAATACTACCACAATTTTGTTGAGGTAATTACTAAAGACTATATTCATCAAGTCTGTAAATATTGTTGGAGCATTTTTTGAGTCAAAATGGAATCACTATGAACTTATAATTTCTGTACCTCTCAAGAAAAGTAGTCATGGGGATATAATCCTTATTCACCCTAACATGGTAACATCCCAACTGAAGATCCACCTTGGAGAAGTATTATGCTCCACAAAGTTGATAGAAAAAGTCATCAATTCATGGTAAAGGATACATATTCTTTATCATGATCTTTTTGAGCTCGCAATAATCAATGAAAAGGCACATTGGCCCATTATTCTTCTTGACGAAGAGGACCAATGGACCCCATGGTGAAGCACTCAGGAATATAAAACCTTCATCCATATTCTATTATAGTTCTTTATTTAGCTCCTAAATCTCCACAAAAACCATTCTATATGGAGTCTTGGATATTATCAATTCCCCAATTATAAGATCAATTGAGAATTCAATATCTCTTCTAGGAGGAATATGAGGAAATTCCTCAGAAAACACATCAGTGAATTTACTCTCAATAGGGATGTCTTCCAGGATGGTTCTTTCATTATACACAATCATTAGATAATGTTACGCATGCTTATAGGATAGTAACATCAATTCTTGAGAAGATAGTTCTAAAAAAGATTCATCCTCTTCATTTCACTTTTATATAATCCAGGGTCAATTATCCATATGGAGAGTGATTTCCCTCTCATCGGAATTTATGATTTCTCTATATAGGGAAATCCAATCTCTTCCATGAATTGCATCAAATTCCACTGGAGGGAGTATTATATGGTTCTACAAGATGTTGAATCCAAAAATTGTGACATGGTAGGAGTTATATACATATGATGCAATAATTTCCCCATTTTTCTTCACTGACATCACTATATCCATGATTTTTAGTGGTGTATTTATTATTCTACTGAACATTAAGGATATAAAGCAATTCATAGAACCAGAATAAAAAAGTATTTTTTTTCTATTGTTGAATGAATAAATAACATACATATAACCACATCATTTTCAGAATCATTTCAGTGTAAGTGATGGGAAAAACTCTCCCTTTATACCTTGAAGGTTGTTGGATACCTCCAATTACCATTGGCTTAGGGAACTAGGTCATAAATTTCCCTAGTTCCATGTAGTTGTAGCAATGAAAAACATGTTGAGGATAGGCTATTACATTCTATTCCTCTTTCACATTGAGGTGTTTCTTCTATTGTAAATTAATTTTCATGTTCCCTCCTCTTTGACAGCTATATCATTTCCTTGATCCCCTTAGTCAATTTTCTGGTTTTTTTAATGCACTTTTGACAAGTAGGGTGTTAAAATTTCTTCGCATCATTGGATTTATCCATCAAACCACCATAATTTTACATTACCTTCTTATTATTATACCACTGATACCCCTAAGATATACTAATATTCATATAACATTTTAGCTAACGTCATATAATTTCCTCATTTATATTATATTCAAGGATCACTATGGAATTCTATTAGCGAGGTTTTATCCCACCAAAGAAGCTTTCAACATTGCATTCGGGGGTGAAGATAAATATAAAGGCATATCATGCAATCCTTGTGAAGTTTTCCTAGAATTAGTTGTTGGATTCTTCAATATTTTTCTTGAGGGCATGGAAGTCCTTTTTCTTTTAATGTTGGAGGGTGCGAGGAAAATATTTATCAAAAAACATTTTCAGGATATCCTTCCATCCCATCGCCTCGATCTCTTCCTCAGGATTCATATTTTTTTATCAATGTCCACCATTGATTATATTCACACTCCATAAGATAAGAATACATATGAAACTTCAATTTTTTGGAAAAGTAAATAATAGAGGAGATGTTTTCAATGGAATTTATCTGTTTTTCAGCAATTGAGGGATCAGATGATCCACTAAAAGTAGGAGGCATTTGTCTCATTATGCTCTAAATTATGTCTTATTCTTTTTGGGGGGTGTAATTTTCTCTTGATCAAGGTTTATTATAATAAATTAAGTTAACTGATAGAGTATCATGATAATTTTTCGATTCCTACTCCCATCAATTAGGGAATCTCATTAGATTTGTAATCACATTGATCTTCATATTGGTTGTTAGCATGACTCTTAATATTACCAACTAAATGCCTAGAATAAAAGTAAAATTAGGGGTAATTATTTTATACTACTAAACACATAAAGTTGAATCTAATGACAATAAGGGATAACTTATAAATTACATTTACATCCTTAACATATGAATTTATTAGCTTTAATATATGTTATCCATGATCTACTTCCTAACATATATTCTTATGGGAATTCTTTTATTCCCTTAATAATTTTTCATACTAAGATTATGAATTTACCAATGAATATCACCTGGGAGTGTCAAACCAAGAGTGCAGAAATTCCCATTTTTGTTTACCAAATCATGTTAGAGTCTATATCAAAGTAGTGTTTTTGGTTTTTACTACTAGATACATTTGTTTTAGAGCCACCTCTAATTTTTTGGGTCTATATAGTGATGTGGTTTCTTGATAAACCACTTACTCTAAAGTCACCAAAATTTAGAGACTATTTTATTATACTTAGTCTTATCCTTAAGGATTTCTCTAGATTTTTCTAATACTAATCCTAGAAATAACTAAACCTATCCTATAATTTCAACTATAACAACCCTTCTCTTTATTACACATTTAAACCATATTTATTACATTGATGTTCAATTTATTCAACTATGAACATTGAGAGGTCTAGTGTATTGGGAGAATTAGGAATATTAAATTAAAAATTAAACATGATATGCAACATATTTATTGAAAACATCTTTTATGTTACCACAATTTTCTGTTGTACATATCATTTCTTGGGATAACCTAAGTACATACATAAGAAAGGGGTGAGATATAAAGCCTTGTAGGATAATAAACATGGAATAACATGAGGAAAAAAACATGTTATAAAATAAGAATATAAGTGGAGAAAAAAGGAACATGAACATAAAGATCTAATAATGAATGACAATAATAACATAGAAATGTGGAAAAAACATAAACCATGATATTATCATGATCTATGGCTCATTTCAAATTTATTAGTATGAGTAAACCCTCATTGTACATCAATTTGGATGAGTAAACCCTCATTGCATATGAATTATCATGATTAAACATTTATTTCACAAGAATTATCAAGATTAAACCCTCATTGCATATGAATTATCATGATTAAACATTTATTTCACAAGAATTATCAAGATTAAACCCTCATTACACACGGTGTGTCATGATATTAATCATTACCCAATGAATTTGAGCACTATCAGGACACACCCTTTATAATCATTTTTTCATGTATAAGAGTTCCATATAGATCATACAACATGGATTCATTAAATATCATAGTTTATTCCACTAACATGGAATTTGGAATATATAAATGTAATTCCCCAATAAATAAGTACATGAGCATAAAGTGAATACACTTGATAGATAAATTTATATGGTATTCACTACATGATGATCTTGTCTTGGAAAATCATAGGGCAATTTCGACTACATAACGATGTCAAATAGATGTTCATAAAATTGGATAATGAGAAAGAAATGGGAATCTAATAATTAATTCCTGAAATGTAAAGTCATGGGGATATATAATAATGTAAACGTACTTAAGAAATTTTAAATTAACGGGAATATCATAATTGAGGTGCTTGATAAAAAGAGGAGAGGGGGAAATCCCTTACCAAATTCTGGCATGGTAACAGTTGTATATAAGGGATCATGGATGGCTTAATGAGAGTGGAAAGGAATATAAAATTATTTATAAATAAATTTTATAGTAATTTTAGTATGTATGAATATATCCCAAAATATGATAATTGAAATTAAAGACATATCATAAAAGGATTTCTTTGTAAAAGAAGAGAGCAGAAGATCCCTTACTAAATTTTGGCATAGTAATGGGTATAATTAAAGGATCATAGGGAATATTAATTAGATTGAAAGGTAAATTTAATAATTTTCACATCAAATGGATAGTACGGGGATCATGGAACATCAAAATCCAACATATAATAAAGGAATTTCTAAATAATATTATTAAAGAAGTGCTTCAATGGAAATGAGAAAAGTGGAATCCCTTACAAAATTTTGGCTTAGTAATAGATTAGGTGAGGTTAAAAAGGAGGGGGGATAAATGAACCCTAATTTACATAATACAAAATGTAATGTAGGTAATTGATTATAATTTTATGAAAATAAAACAAATTGAAATAGAAAAGACAAATTTCAAACAGGGTTCTTAAATATTAATAAAGAGAGGGAGGTGATGATCCCTTACTTTGGACGTGTGATCCCAATGTCTTGGGAGAGGATAATTAAGATAATTGGGTGACTTTCGAGGACTCTAGGTAGTATAGATAAGTGTTTGGATGATATTAATGGGGTTTAGGTAAATATTAATGGGTGATATGGTGGGTTTATATTGGAAAGGTGGGGGAATTCATTATTATTATTATTTTGGACACTAATCAATAAGATATTCCAAATCGCAAACCATCATAGGGATTTGGCCCATGGTTTCTCAAAAAGAAGATTGGAATACATTATTTTATAAGGATATGGCTTAATATTAAATAATATTTCCCTTACTTATGCTGATGATAGTAACTCTTTCAAGGAAATGATTTTAAAAAAAGAAAAAATATTTTATATGTCTTTGAGGATTCACTAATGCTTTATAAACTAAATAAAATAATCCTAAAATTATATAATTGTATTGGAAAAAATTATTTTTACAGATTTACTTTTTATAGTATTTTATTGCATCCCTATTGGGACATTATGATGTCCTAAAACACATTATATATTTATATAGTATTTAATTTTTACTGAAAAATTCAACTGTCACAGAAAATTATGAAAAAATCACCACAGGATAATTTAGACATATTGATTTGAAAAGACATATTCATTTTATCTATATAAGTTCTAAAAATGTGAATTTTAACATTTAAATGAAAAACCAACATTTATTTAAAATTGATGAGTTTTGGGAAAAAATAGTTTTCAAACCTTAAAAAAAGTTACATTTAACTTAAAAAAAATTATATTATCATTAATATTTAATAAATTTATTTTAATAATAATATTTTATTAAAATATTATTTATTTCAAAAATACATTTATTCATTCAATTTGATTCTTTAATTGAATTTGAATATTAACCCAAAATACTATTTATGCTTTAGAAAATCATTTACAAAGTAACAATAATAGAATTAAAGTGTATTAAATATTATATAAAAAATTAATCATAATGAACGGTTCAAGATAAAAACTCTTTATTACACCAAAATAAACATTAATATTAAGGTGTGTGATGGTGGGGATTTCTTGGGGTCGTTTGATGAACTTGGATTGGGTCGTGATCTCAATGAGATTGAGATTCTCCCATAAATGGTTTCACTCATGATTAAGTTGTTTGATATCATCTTGGGCTTGGTCTAGGGAAAATCCAAAAAATGTTTTCTCCCTCAAAATCCCTAATAAATGGGCTTCATTGGGTAGGATCCTATTGGTTGAGGCCATCACTTCATTTTTCCACACCAAAAGGATTCGTTAAAACCATATATTTATAATCTTCATGTTATCACTATTCAATGACTATATTATCAGCAATAAGGATACTTAATGGTCATTTAAATAATATTAGATATAATAAATCAAAAGGAGTGCATGTATTTTCTATAGCCATATGACATTTAATAAAAAAGGGAATTTTATTCATAATTGTTGGGTCATTACTTTGAAATTTATAAAGTATATTAATATCATAAATATATATATATATATATATATTAAATTCATATTTACATAAAATAGTGAGATGTGCTGATTGTAAAAAAATTACATTAGTTCACGAGGTGGTAGTCCACGGTACGCATGATCAACTATGTCATTTCCCATTTTATGGAGGAGGAGATGGATAAATATTGTGCCATAAAAATAATAAAATCGTTTTATTTGGGATATAATGGTGTTTTTATATTGTGAGTGTTAAGAAATAGTTGTTTATAGAATATGATGAAAGAAAAAAAGTCCTTCATTAAGATAATTACCTTCTCTTAGATAAACCTCATTTAGATCTCCACTTATAGGTCACCAGGTTTGTATTTTTGGAATAACAATATCACTAGAATGTGTCTAAAGATATTACTGATACTATTTTATCGTATTTTTTGAGATAAATGGATATATAAGTGTGATTTAGTGAAGGGAGGGATTGACCATTTATAAGTGGGAGGACACACATTGAATTTTATGAAAAGAATAATGTGTAACAACATTTTTCACATGACACATGGATCCATAATGATACATTATAGAAAATTATAAATGATAATTTAGAAAAATGGGAAGAAAATTGGTGTTGGAAAATTATTGGGTCATTTTTAACCGTTATCTTCATAGCTTAACCCTTAGTAAACTCGTTTTTCACCTTAACTGAGATGATTACTTTTTTCATCATTTAATATTCATAATTGTAAAAGTTAAAGCTGAAATTATTATATAATATTAATTTTTATGATTAAAAATATAGAATCCATTATTAAAAATTCAATTTATATAAGTGGAAGAATCCAATTTAAAATTAAACCCATAAACATGATGAAAAAGAGGGTCTCCAATGGAAAAATTGTCTTATGTATAGATAGCTTTAATATCGATATTCAATATAATATTTATTAAAATTTATAAAATTAGTTAAATTTTATTATAATATAACTAATTTTACCTAAATAAATTTAAAATATAATTTATCCTTTCAAATTAGTTAAACGGAAAGGTGGTTTTAAATAAAAATTAGTACATTTTACTATTTATTGAAAAATGAAACTTTTCTAAAAAAATACAAAAAATAAATACTAGGACAATTTTGATATTAATATTTAATAAATTATATTTTTTTAATTATATTTTCATAAGTTGGTAAAAATTAATTTAGACATAATTTCTCAAAAAGTGAAGAAACTGTTTTCTTTGAAAAATACAGTTTTTTATAAAACATTACTTTTTCATTAAACTGATAATTATTTTATTTTTAATCAATATATATCCATTTAAATTATTTTCTAATTTTTTTAAAAATATAAATTTTAAAATTTAATTATTACTACTCATATACTCGAATTTAATGGTAATTTTATAATGATATTCTATTTTATGGTTCCTTTAGACTCAGGGTTGAGTGTCTCACAAGCTATAAAAGCTATTAGAATGAATGAAATATATTTTGAGGAATTTCAATGCTATGTGTTTCATGTTAAACAATCTATAAAATAAAATTTTCTTCTTTTAGAAATTTTTTGTTAGAAAACTATTTCCGATGAAAATTTGTCATAGTTTCTCTTAAAAGATAGTAAAACCAAGACCCCTCAGTCAACTAATCATTTTGAATGATATAATAGTCTTTAATCATAGTGAACACATTATCTTAGTAATGATACAACTCAAACTAAATTCTCTAATGGTCTCAATTGGAACACCCTTTTTAAATTTTATATCTCATTATTAGTTTATGGAAAATTATTGGTTTGATTTATGACATGTTAGATTTATTCATGTTTCAATCTTCTATTTATTTCTATGATATAACATCCTAAATTTTATTAAAGGTTCAAAGAATTATTTTTTATAAAAATTCATTATTTTAGACCTAATTTAAATTCCTAAGAGATTAATGGAATTACCAGGTGTGTTTGGGGCTCTTTTGAAACCTGGACCCCTAGAATGTGAAGAAGGTGACTGTGCCACACTGTTCTTAGAAATATTACAACACAAACCACATAGTTTACTTAAATCATGTAACTAAAGAAATCCTGGACCTAAAGGTTTCATGGTTTTTTTGTAACCACGAAACCCAAGGCACATGTCATTTTGATCGATTTCTTATTTTTGGATAGTGACTTTTTTATGTTTTGTGCATGATTATGAAAAATTTTTGCCTAACCATATAGGGTTTCCCTTTGAAGCAGGTCATGGAGCTTATCAACCACACAGGTTTTCCAATGCTACAGCCAAACATTCTTATTTTTTGGTTAAATACCCATTTTACCCATCTTTAATGATTTTAAACCACCCCTTTTCTTTCATAAATTTTCCCCAGATGTCCTACCCTCTTATTCCTCAATTGATCCTCCTCCCCCCTCTTCATAGTGTGAGGACCCAACCCCAGAATACCCATATTGGGTGCCTCGAATCATGATGTGTAATTTTTTTACAAAAACATGCCCGTATGAACTACACATCATGTCCCATATAGAGGATCGAATTTGGTTTAGTTTCTAGGAAACCAGGAATTTTTTGTCAAGCTTCTTCAGCTGAAAACATTCATTTGAAAAAATTGTTACAAAAATGTAGGGTGAGAAAACAAATTCCTAGTAATGGGTTTTAAAATAACATAATATACTAATATAACATTTCAAAACATTTTTGTAAAACTTTTTATAAAATATTTTTCTTAGGAAATATTGTAACTCATGTAACATATCATAAACATTGTCTAAGAAATAAAAGTGCACAATTAAAATCATACTAATAGAGTTATAGGGGAACATTATTCAATTATATACATGTACATTCAGAGTAACAAGTAAAAGACATTATAAATAAGTATGAAGTATAAAAATTAAAGTATATATTTAATAACTAAGAGTGGTACATAATCAGAGTTGTGAATAAAGAAAATAATTTCAATTTCATACACACCTTCCATGAAACAAACACTGGTTACCAAAATCACTGAGTTCCAAATAAACATCATGCCATAAGCATTTAATTTTTCTAATACTCATAAGTACTGGCTCTTAACCATAGATATTCTACTGGTCGAATATCCACTTGGTTAATTAATTATCATAAGCATAATGAGGAAACATATAATATCTGACCCTGTCAAGACCTCATGTCAACACTCTAAAATTTCAATAGTTGTGTGCCATGACCTAATTGTCTCATGAGAACTATTGATGCAACGAGGGGCTTTCATTAACTGTTCCCTTATCTATTATATCAAGTCTATTACATTCCTCATATGCCAGAAAGGGGTCGTATATTCAAAATGTCTTATACCACTTTGAATATTTAATTTTCTCATTTCATATTATTAAAGGCGTCCCATACCACTTTGAATAATTAAATTATTATTTCTTAAATTTTCATAATTGATAAATAAATTATAAATTGATATATTTATCCCATAAATAAATAACTTTACACCCCTTACATAAACATTCAATTCATTTAAATAGATGTTTATGACATCAGAATAAATTTTATTCTTGCTCAATTCATGAGCTGATAAATGTAAATGACAATGGACTAAATCATAATATGTCAGTTATTATTTAGACAATAATTTTCCCAATGACATGAATTAACTAGTAAAAATTCTTTGATCCTGTGATATTAATTTAAAACACACAAGTAATGAATGAATGGGGTAACCACATAAAATGATAGTTCCTTAATTTTAAAAATCCTTGATTCATGAAAATGAATATTTATAGTTTAAAATGACTAATTTTAAATTAAGAGAGATGTCATTTGTACACAAGCATGTGTTGATAAGTGGTCAGGTCATAATAAATGGACATGCCTTATGCTTCATAGTATATAAGGCCAATTTATTTGCAGTGAAATATTTGTTTTATATAATGCATTCATTCATGATAATTTAATTAAACATATCAAAAACATACTTTAACCACCGGAGTTTTTTTAGGCCAAGTTAATTCATATTATGGTTCAAACTTATAGGTGCATACACATAGCCATATATATATGTATATATATATATATAATATGTCTATTTCACACCCACTTACATAACTTTGAAACAAATAGTCCTCTAGTTTAAAATCAAATACCGTAATTGTAAATAATTTCTACCCATCACATTCTAAAACATCGTTGTAAATCAACATTTAACAGATTTGAAACCTGGTGGATTAAAACAATATGAATGTATATATATAATATATATACTTGTGTATATTCATGTTTTCAAAATGAATACAAAGTGTATTGAACCCTTAAAGATAACCTGAAAATATAGAGTTCAACTTTGACATAAATAAATAAATAAACATCCCTTCCATAATTTAATAAAAATCATGAATCTAAAATAATTTTTATTTCACCCTTTCATTATATATTCAGAAAACTAAAGTCATATATATATATATATGAACTTCTTATAAGAAATGTAATTTTTCTAATAAAAATTAAACCCTTAGCATCATAAGAGTAATTCATAACTTAAGCAAATAAAATCCTACGTTCGGCATAGAATAACTTTTAAACCAAACCTCAATGTTATAAACAAATTTTTTTTAATATATATGTGTATATATTCTCAAAAAAAAAAGACAAGGAAAATTTAAAACCCTTACATGATATGATAATTTCCTTTTGGCGAGACTCGGATTCACTAAGAAGGCAGTGTATTACTCAGGTTGGGTATGCAAGAACCCTAATTGCGTGTTCAGGACCTCATTAGATTGAAGAACTTAGATGGCGAGCAGTAACACGGTGGATTTAATGAATTTTCTTCATTGTGTATATAGTATATATATATATATATTTGAAATAATTGTAGTGAATATATATATATATATATATTTAAAACAGGTTTGGCTAAGATTCATTTTAGAGCAGAAGCACAACAAAAATATCGTATAAATTATACCCTGACCAAAACACAAAGATAAATTTTTTTATTACCAAAATATCGAAAGTAGGTTCATCCTAAGGATACATTGGACAGATTCACAATTAAATAATCATAATAGAGGAAATGACTAACACATATATTGACCAATCTCAATCATCTGATGTTCATAGTCCAAAGAAAGAAAAACACCCGAGTTAAAACAAATCAGATAAGTAAACAATAAAATTGCATGCCTACCTAGTAGATTGAAGAAGAAATAGAACACTCAGAACTAGACCCGAAGACCAAAGGAAAAAATGTAATTAAAAAAAGGACCACAACAGCCAAAGCCGACAATGAAAATAGATTAAAATAGGTACAGGTTTGAAATCAACACCTAATAGAGAAGGAAGATTCGAACACCTAAACAATAAGACAAAACCAACCAGTTTAGGTTGAATTAAACTGAAATCCCCTCGGTTATGGGTTTTTTCGATTGGATTTGGAAACCCAAATGGTTCACGGACTCCTTGTCGATGCTCGTTCTGCTCGTCCCGAACCACCACCATGACCTCGACTCCATCCTTGGCAGGACCCCGCAAACCTCCGCTCAACTTCCCCGAATGAACCCCATCATGACACACCCCCCATGAAGACAACCATGATAAAACCCTTAGTTGATGGCGCAATACCCTAACTCGGGTCCTAAAATCCCATTACGGGATTCTTTCTCTTTTTGGTTATTTTAATAATCTATTATTATTATATCCCAATTATTATCTAAACTTTTAAAGAAGCCAAAAAGTTATATATATTAAACTAATAACCCACTAAAATTATCTAATAATATATTAAAAGTAAAAGTCATAATTAATAAATTCTTTTATAAAACAAATATTTATATATTTTTTATTATATAATTTATATGTTTTTATAATTTAAATTAAAATTGACAATTGAAAATGTGTTATCAAAATAATAATTATCAAAAATTGTAAAAAATATTTCTTATTTTCAAACTTTTTAAAACAAGTGTTAATATGATATGATTCAAATTAACATTAATTTTTGTTGAATGTTAATATGTATAATTTTAATCATTCTATTAAATTAGTTAAATTATTTATTTATAATTTTATTAAAAAAATTAGAAAATGTTAATAATGTATTTTTAAAACTGTAATCTATTGAGGATTTATAATAAATATACATCATATTTTAAAAAATATATAAACCCCATGTAATTATTCATATAATAGATTCAATATTAGTTTGCATATGTAATGACGTTAAAATATTTCAATGAAATAATTCTAAATGTCAAATATAAAATTATAGTATTAGTTTTATATAATTATTACTCAAATATTATTTACATATGCATATATATATATATATATATCATATTTGGAAAACAAGCAACAAATTAGTTTTATTCATATACTAGTATAATTATTATGAAAATATTCTATAAACTAATAATTCAAAAATAATAAAATAGTTATTTTAAATTCTACTTCTAAATTAAACAATATAAATTTTCTATTTTTGTTTTACAAGAAATTGTATTTTAAATTATAACTATATCCATTTAATAAAACACTAATGGTAATCTGATTTTAAACTCTAACGGCTAATACAACAATCACATGTCTTTAATTAGATAAGATATTCCATGTTTTTATTTTTCAAGTTTATTCTGGATTACACCATAATATAATTATTAAACAAGTTTTGGGGCATCACAATATCTCCCTTCCAAGAATTGCATCCTCAAAATTCTAAAATAGTCATACACATCCTACCAGTAAATCCTAACACATGTCACTATTGAGGTCCCTTTACGGAGAACACCGCTGATGGTAGGCTGCTGATGACCACAAAAAGATTCCTAAGTTAGTATTCAGCTGCACGATTTCCTTGGCCCAGACACACTGTGAATAGCTAGGGTCGAACATGTGACTAAAGAACTCAACCTTCCGTAAAGAGGCACGAGAAGTGTGGAGGTTGTAAATTTCATAGTGTAATAAATCCTAATAAGTCCCATGCACCAAGTCATGGTTGAAAATATCGATGTCATAGAGTTATCCATACATACTAAAACTCAGGACCTGGAATAGTTAGGTCGCTTGATGGTCACCATCCAAAGAAGTTTCTAGAAATTTACCTACAACTCGGTAGTTATCAGCCTAAGTGAAATATTGAAAAATAGATTCATGATAGTTTACACATTTCTTATATGCTGAAAATTGTTCAATTGCAATACGGTAATAGGCCAGACTTCTTACTTGGTAACGATGGAGGATGTTTGGGCAGTTCGACACCTGATGGAGTTGTTTACTAGTCATACGTAAGTTGGCATAGGGCTGGTACTCATCGAAGCATGTCTTGACAATTATAATCACTAACAGTTCGATAGGATGAGATAAAATATTGGTTGGTGACCTCATGTCCTTTGTATGAAAATTTTAATAAGTTATCCTTCAGTATGGAAAATATATTTAAAAAGAGTCATTGTTTTTAAAAAAACATATCAAAACAGAGAATACAACAACATCCATTTAGACATGATTTATAAAACTCAAGAAATTGCATAATATCTTGCTCCCTCTCATGAACCACTATTATGGATTTCTTGACGTCCTCTAAGATGATTCCTCAAATATTCCACTGATGTTGGGGATTTCCCCAGTTCTTAGATAAATAGATTACTAAAGTGGTTCTAAATTCTTTTATCTCATTGGTACAGATTCAACATGTGAAACTAGGATCATCTGCATGTGGACATCTAATGTTCAGATTAAGAGAAGCATGTCAGGTATCAAGTTGAGCAACATCGGTATGAACACGATACCAATAATTAAAATCAGTAGGATCTTCCTTAAGAACATCAAAGTATGTTACTTGACCACGGAGATCGTAGATCAAAATATGACATAGATATGCTACCTAGAGGTCACCCCTTTATGCAGCCTCTTCAAAGTAATCAAGAGAAAAGAAATTATTGGCTTTGGTAAAATAGTTAAAGATACACTCAAAGTATTTCCCTTTTTGTACATAGAATGGTAATTGAGCATTCATCATGAGTTAATAGACGAAACATACTCCTTTGTGATGTTAGAGTAAACGAAGAGAGTTAGATACTCAGTAGAGGGTTTTCCATGATAAACGAATATTTTCCCAAAGTCTCATAGATTTCTACACATGATTTCCCCACTATGGTTTCTAATACTTCTATTGGAAGAGACAAAAGACTAGTACATTAATTTTCCATCTGAAAATTTTGAAAACATCATACTTAGTATTGCTTAAAATAATTGTTCAATTCCAGTTTTCTGGAGTTATCTAAACAGAATACTCTGATACCAACTATTAGGACCAGACCACAGAATACCCAGATCCAGTTCCTTGAATCATGATGTGTATGTTTTTTTACAAAAACATGCACTGATAAACTACACATCATGACCCATACAGAGGATAAAATTCAGTTCAGGTTCTAGGAAACCAGGCACTTCTTATCAATCTTCTTCAGTTCAAAACTGTCACCTGATTTTTTTTACAAAAACATAGGGTGAGAATATGAATTCCCAGTAAGGGGTTTTAAAATAACATAATATGAAAAATAAAATTTGAAGACGTTATTTTAATACTTTTCATAAAACATTTTTCTTATGAAATGTTATAACACATGTAACATATCATAACAATTGTTTAAGAAATAAAAGTGCACAATTAAAAGGATACTAATAGAATTATAAGAAAACATGATTCAATTATAATCATGCTCATTTTAAGTAACAAGTAAAATATACTATAAATATGTAGGAAGTATAATAATGCAAGTATAAATTTATTAGCTGAGTGTGATACATAATCAGAGTTGTGAATAAAGGTAATAACTTCAATTTTATACATTACTACTGTGAAACATACTCTTGTTACTAAAATCACTGAGTGTCGAATAAACGTCATTCCATAAGAATTTGATTTTTCTGATACTTATAAGTACTAGCTCTTAACCATGGATATTATACTAGTCAAATATCCACTTGGTTAATTAATTATCATAATCATAATGAGGAAACATATAATATGAGACATTGTCAATACCTTATGTCAAGAATATAAAATGTCAATGGCCTCATGCCATGACCTGATTGTCTCATGAGAACAATCGATGCATCAAGGGGATTTCATTAACTGGTCCCCAACCCGTTATACTGAGTCTATTACATTTATAATATTACAAAAAAGGGTCATATATTCAAAATGTCACATACCACTTTGTATATTTAATTTTCTCATTTCATATTATTCATGGTGTCCCATACCACTTTGAATAATTAAATTATTATTTCTCAAATTATCATAATTGATAAATAAATAATAAATTATTTGATTTATCACATAAATTAATAACTTTACAACCCTTCCATTAACATTCAATGCATTTAAATACAGGTTTATGACTTCAAAATAAATATTATTCATTCTCAATTCATGGTCTGATAAATGGAAATGACAATAGACTAAATCATAATGTGTCAGTTATTATTTAGATAATAATTTTCCCAATGACGTGCATATACTAGTAAAATTTTTTGAGAATTTGATATTAATTTAAAACACACAAGTAATGAATGAATGGGTTTACCACATAAAATGGTAGTTCCTTAATTTTCAAAATCCGTGATTCATGGAAATGAATATTTATATTTTAAAATGAATAATTTTAAATTAAGACATATGTCATTTATATACAAGCATGTGCTGATAAGTGGTCATGTCTTAATAGATGGACATGACTTATGATTCATAGAATATAAGTCCAACTAATTTGTAGTGAAACATTTGTTTTATGTAATGCATACATTCATGAGAATTTAATTAAACATATCAAAAACATACATTAACCACTGGGCTTTGTATTAGGTCATGTTAATTCATATTATGGATCAAACTTATAGGTGAATACACATAACCATGTATATATGCATATATATATAATAAGTATATGTTTCACCCACTTACATCTCTTTGAAACAAATAGTCATCTAGTTTACAATCAAATATCGTAATTGAAAATAATTTCCACCCATCATATTCTAAAACATCATTGTAAATCAACCCTTAGAAGATTTAAAACCGGATGGAACAAAACAATATTAATGTGTATATATATATAATATATACTAGTGTATATTCAAGTTTTCAAAAGGAAGACAAAGTGTATTGAACCCTTACGCAGAACCTGAAAATACAGAGTTCAACTTTGACACAAATAAATAAATAAACTCCCCTTCCAAAATTTAATAAAAATCATGAATCTAAAAAATATTAGTGCATCATTACATTATATATTCTAAAAAATAATGTCATATTTATATATATGAACGTCTTAAAAGAAATGTAATTTGTTTAATAAAAAATAAACCCTTAACATCATAAGAGTAATTTATAACTTCAGCAAATGAAATCCCAAGTTTGGCCCAGAATAACTTTTAAACCAAACCACAAAGTTATAAACATATTTTTATGAATATATATGTGTGTATACTCTCAAAAAAACAAGATAAGGAAAACTTAAAACACTTATATGATATGATAATTGCCTTGTGGCAAGACTCGGATTCACCAAGAAGGAGGATTAGTGCTCGGGTTTGGTATGCAAGAACCCTGATTGGGTGTGCAAGACCTCATTAGAGGGAAGAACCAAGATAGTGAGCAGTAGCACAGTTGATTTAGAGACTCCTCTTCATTGTCTATATAGTATTTATATATATATCTTGTTGAAAGAAGTATAGTTAATATATATATATATATATAATAGGTTTGGCTATGATTCAGTTTAGATCAGAAGCACAACAAAAATAGCGTATAAATTATACGCGGACCAAAACAACAAGATAAAAAAATTTATTACAAAAATCTCGAAAGCAGGTTCATCCCGAGGAGACATTGGACAGATTCACAATTAAATAACCATAACAGAGTCAATGATTAACACATACACATACCAAGCTCAAACATCCGCTGTTCATAGTCCAAATAAAGACAAACACCCGAGTTAACACCAATCAGATATCCAAAATAATAAAATCACATGCCAACCTAGTAGATTGAAAAATAAACAGAACCCTCGGAACTAGACCTGGAGACTGATGGAATAAAATGTAATTAACAAATGGACCACAACAGCCAAAGCCGACAATGAAAATAGATTAAAATAGGTACATGATTGAAATCAACATGATATGAAGAAGGAAGACTCAAATGCCTAAACAATAAGACAAAACCTACCTATTTTGCTTGAAGAAAACTAAAATCCCCTCAGATCTGGGTTTTTTCGATTGGCTTTGGAAACCCGAACAATGTACAGACTCCTCACCAGCGCTTGGTTTGCTAGTCCCAGACCACTGCCCTGCCTTCGACTCTGGCCCCGGCACGACCAAGGAGACCTCCTCACAACATCCCTAGAAGAACCCAATCGCGACACCCCCCCACCCCCGTAAAGGCAACCCCATTGAAACCCTTGGTCGACGGCGCAATACCCTAAATCGGGTCCTCAAATCCCATTTCCAGATTCCTTCTCTTTTTTTTGTTATTTTAATAGTCTATTATTATTATATCTCAATTATTATCCTAAATTTTAAAGAAGTCAAAAAGTTATATATATTAAACAAATAACCCACTAAAATTATCTAATAATATATTAAAAGTAAAATATATTATTAATAAATTATTTTATGAAACATATATTTATATATTTTATATTATATAATTTAAATGTTATTATAAAATAAATTAATAAATGATATTTGAAAATGTGTTATCAAAATAATAATTATCATAATTTGTATAAAATATTTGTAATTTTGAAACTTGTTAAAACAAATGATAATATGATATGATTCAAATTAACAATTATTTTTTTTAAATGTTCATATGTATAATATTAATCATTCTATTAAATTATTAAATTAATTTTTATTAATTTTATTAAACAAAATTCAAAATTTTAATAATCTTTTTTTAACTTTAATCTAATCAAGATTTATAATAAGTATACAATATGTTTTCAAACATATATAAAACACTTGTAATTATACATATAATCGATTGAATATTAGTTCTCATAAGTAATGGCATTAAAATATTTCAATGCAAAAATTCTCAATGTCATATATAAAATTATAGTATTAGTTTTATATAATTATAACTCAAATATAGTTTACAAATGCATATATTTATATCATATTTGGAAAACAAGCAAAAAATTAGTTATATTCATATACTAGTATAATTATTATTAAAATATTGTATTAATTAATAATTTAAAAAGAATAAAATAATTATTTTAAACAGTACTTCTCATTTAAATAATATAATTTTTCTATTTTTATTTTACTAGAAACTGTCTTAAAATTATAACTATATACATTTAATTAAACACTAACGGTCATCTGATTTTAAACTTTGATGGCTAAAACAACAGTCACATGTCTTTAATTAGATATGATATTCCTTGTTTTTATTTTGAAATTTTATTCTGCATTACACCATAATATTATTATTGCATAGGTTTTGGGGCATCACACATAGAGTTTGTGATAACTGTATTTTTCACCTCTAAACCACTCATCGTTATAATAAATTAATATCTATTGGTAATCCCTATTATCCTCTACCTTCTACTGTGAGTCTCATCCAACCACTATTTCACTATTTTGTTGTGACTTCTTTTTAACTATTTTTTGGGAATTTTATGATTTCGTCATTTTCTCTCATTCTCAGTAAATTATTTATATGTTTTACCATTACTATAGTTGTTTGTGGGGTTTTTCTTGATTTAGTTCACATGGTATAATATTATGGTTGGTTTTGATAAACTATGGATTTTTTATATTATTGGTGATGTGACTGGTTTTGTGTATAGGAGGAGGTTTCATGGTTATTATGGTGGTTGTTGGAATGTGTCATATGGTGGCTTATATGGTGAAAGGTTTTGTTGTTTCAGTATTTTTTTCAATTTCCTAGTGGCATGGAATGTGTCTTTAATTAATAAATGGTTGATGGATTATTATAGTGAATGTTGGAGTGTTAAATGAGTAATGATTAATCATGATGATTCTATTTTTTATACCTAATAAAATTTTAAAGTGTAATAAAATTCAAATATGAATAATGATATACTCAAAATAAAATGGACTTAAATTGATGGATTGTTATTAAATATCTATAAAAAATTATTTATGATTGATAATGGTGACTACGGAAATTTTCATAATTATTGAAATGGGAATCTATTAATATTGTTGTGGTTATCTTATGTGGATTTATGTAGCTTATTTATTGAATAGTGGTGGAAACAGCTATTAGTGAGCATCAATGATAGTGTAGTTATTGCTATGGCTAAAAGTTGTGTTGGTTTGGTTCGAACCCGTAGGTTATTCCATGTATGATTATTATACCTCTTGATGTTTCTTTCTATTTCATATGATCCACCACTAGAGGTGAGTAACATAACATCATCTTATATAAGGACAATAGTTTTAGGTGTCTTCCTCAGTATCTAGTGTATGGAGGAAATAGATGTATGTATGATCTCTCTTCCTCGCTCTCCTATTATACATAGTATGTGATGTGATGGGATATAGTAAGTATATATATGTAGTATTTAATGAATTTATGTTTTATTATACATATATTCTAGCTTACCCAAATTGTGTGGTTGTGGTGTTGATTCTAGTGGGGGTTGTGGATGATAGAACATGGGGAAAATACTTATTTCATTCATTTTTTCAATACCCTACTATGATGAGGATGTGATGTGAAGTTATTGTATAGTTGTGTTACATTTATATGGATGAAATATATGGATATGTGGATAGTTAGTTATATATAAGGCATTAAATCATATGATTTATACTGTTGAATAGGTGAGAGTGGCCAGATCAGTCGGGATATGGTTGTAGGATACCTTATTAACATATATTCAATGATATAGTGCTACTATAGAAGTGTATGATATTAATTAATTTATAATTATAGTTTTTGTGAGATTATTGGCTTAGAATACATTCATTTTTGTTCCATTGTTTATTTATAGAGGAATTAGTATTATTCATCCAATTTTTCATGAGTTGTTTTATGGACGATCCCACTACGTATAGTGGAATTATCAACACTATATATAAAAATCAATTTTGAATGTTTGAAAAATGTATTTGGGAATTATGCTAGACCGTAAAATCTTTTGGGTGTTATGATTAGTGTTACTATTACTTCTATAAGAGTTTCCTTATTAATATTTCATTTTTGATGACAAGTTTATATATTACCTTTACATGAATTTTGGATCGGCTTTATATTATATTACATGTACTATAATGGTGTTTTTTATTATTTACCTTTGATTATGTGTGAAAGTTCTTCCATTTATTATACCCATGATAATAGTTACCAAATATTGTCCCATTGAGGAAGGTTTAGAGAGTCACACTAATCTTTAATACCAGTCCAGGAGGGGTTCCCTATGGGGGTAGGTCATAATAGAGTGGTATTAGAGATATGATTGAGAGTTATTATAGAAAATATAGTTAAGGAATTGTGAGAATGACATGGGTTTGGAAGGTAAATAATATTAATCAATCATAACATGATATGTAGAAAGGGGGAATGACTTAGACATCATAATTTATGCATAGTTAAATTTATTGGTAATATGATTTTTATTACGAGGTAGAGGCTTATGAGAGGAACAAGTATAATTGTGTTTATACTATTTTTTAAATTGTGGTGATTTTTAAAAAATTAAATGAAGTTAAATCAGTGATTTTAAATGTATTCCATGTTTCTAGGATTAGGAGTTTACATTTTTTCTTATATAGATAAATAGTGTTCATCATATTCATGTGGTTTAGGTTTCTGATGTGTGAAAAGATTATTGAGTTGATCATAAGAGGGTTTATCTATTTGAGGTTTATGGGCCATAGAAGAAGAAAATTTATGTGTTTCAGCATCAGAGCATAGTGATATATGAGGGGAGTGTCCTCGGTATAGAGATATAGTGATGGTTGGAGTATTTATAGATCACATTCAGTTTGATTCACTATAAGAAGTAGAATTAGATTATGTTGTCAGATATATAAAATGATTTTTACATCAGTGGTGGATTATGTTCCCTACGGATCTTGAGGAGTTTCCCATTACATGAGAAAAATCAAGAAGCATTTTTTTATAATGTTTATTTACGGGATGTTGGTAGTGGTGAAGTACAGGAAGTTTAATTATTTTCAGAAGGGGAGAGGGTATATAAATGTACATGATATTCAATTCAAGATATTCTCAATCTATCCCAAATATTTTTCTAAATTAAGATCCAAAATAAAGAAATTTTATGGTGGTAATAAATCCCGCTATTAATCAATAGATTACTCAATTAAAATTTCCAACATACCTAGAGGTGCAAGATAAGGCACTAGTGAGTGAGAGGATTCATGCATGGTCTAGATTATGTTCAGATGATATTTATTAGAACTTATGTAGGAGTGGAGCTACCAATGTAGGTCCTCAGATGTATTAGTAAACAAGGTTTCAACTAGAAAGGACATATTATCACCTCTTATCACACTTCTCAAGTTATTTTAGTTATTATGCACCTATTGAGAGATTTATTTTCGTGTTCTTTAATTATAAATGTTCTTATAAGAAATGATTGTAATTATTGACCTCCCTTGGGGTTCATCATAGGATGGATGATCAACTAATGTATCATCTTATGTAACCATTTCATGTGAGGCATTATCATCATTAGGGTTCATAGGATTTCATCCATCATAGGGGTGATAGAGTAAGTATTGGAAGACATCATGAATTTCCCACACATAAAGGTGATGGGTCATAAATGTTAGAGTCTATTTTTTCTAAGGATGTATAGTTTATGTTGTGGTTAGGTTAGGTTTAGTATAAAACGGTTTCATGAATTTTCAATTAGTTTTTAGATTTTCTCCTTAAAGTGGATATGACATTACCCCCTTAAAATTATAATGATTTTAATATAGATTTGTATCCCATGATATCTATGATTTATATGGATCATAATTGGATGGATCCTTAGGAGTCATGGGATTTTATGATTTTATATTTTGATTTGATTCTGAAAGGTTTCACCTAACCCAGTTTATCACCCTATAGTGCTATGATTTAATTCACCAAGAAGGTGGATGTTATATTGATAGTTTACTTAGACTACCGAGGGTTTAAATTGGTGATGGTGAAGAACCATTACCCCCATCAAAGGATAGATGATTTTTTCTTTTAGATAAATGGATCCAGATAGTTTTTAATGATCAATTAGTGGACTGGATATTATAAGATGATGGTAAAGGAGAAGGATGTCCTAAAATCTACTTTTTTGTTTCTATGGGAACTTTTAGTTCATATTTATGTTAATATTTTTAATAAATTTCTTAAAACTTTTCTTAGGAATCATGAGCCTAATGTTTTTGAGTTCATGTATCACTACATGGTATTGTTCATCAAAGACATCGTCATGTACTCATAGTTGGAGGAGGTTCAGTATTAGATTATGAGGAAAAATTTTCAAGTCTTTAATCCTCATAATATCTATATAAATATATCCATGTTCATGTTATAGTAACACGAGGTGTATTTTCATGTCCATACAGTCTCTCAATAATGATTGACAGCTTATATTTTTAAAATTGGTATAGTTTTTCCTTAGGAAGTACCTAAGAACATCATCAGGGATTATAATTTCCTTATCCATTCAGAATATTTTCAATGGATTGGTTTTGATTTCACATTTACTATGACCTATTTTATATCCTTAACCATGAGAGATTAGGCCTCTATATATACTGATCGACATTAGTTAGATCTCATCTACTTGAAGGAGAAGTTGATCAATGATCTTGTTTATTATTTTTATAAGGATTAATTCATGATAGAGTATTTCTATAATTATTATCATCTTATACTAGTGTGTTTTTTAATTTAGTACAGTGTGGTGATCTCATATATGTTGAGATAGTTTCATATTCAAATGTTTAAATATTCTACCCATGATCTCTAGCTGTTATCAGTTGTGTTTTCTATATTCTGGTGAAATGAACTCATTAATTAATTCTTTTTGGTCTTCATAGATAAGAAGTCTTTATTTATATATTCTCTAAGTTGTATTTGAGTCAACATTAGTGGTTATGGATGATTTTTTTAGGACTGAATGTTAGATCTCTTACACCCCTAGGAAAGTGATGTGGTTACAGATATATTGATTTCATGCCACACAAATATGTTTTTCAAGAGTTAAGAGATGCATGGAGAGTGATAGAGGAGGTAATGAAACATCCCTCATAAAAGGATAAAAAATGAAATTTATATCTGACCTATTATATACTAAGTATAACAAAAAAGGTTCATATTCTTAGAGAATGAAATATAATTTTTAGAAATTAATAAAAATAATTTTAAACAGAAAATTACTATATGTATTTACACCCAAAAAAGTTTTTGAAATAGTGTTTTTAAGTATATTAGAGGATGTGATAGTGATTAAATTTTTTGTATGTTTATTTAGAATCAAGGAATAATTTCATAGTATAGATTCAGTATACAAGAGATAAGAAGTGAAGAGTTATGGGAATTTTTATTTTGTCATCAGGAAATAATTTTTCTTCCCTTTTGAAAATATGATTGAACTATGTAGAATATAAAGAAAAATTGAAAAAGTAAAAAAATTTAAAATTGAACTTGTTGTTTGTTTAATTTTTTAATTTTCCATTTCAAGAATCAATTTCATAAACGAGAAAGAATGTGATAAATTGTTTTGTGAAAATAATATTATCATTATAATTTGAAAATCTTCTCTTGAATGATGTAAATTATTTTAAGAAAATAGTTTTAATATAAAATGGTTCTTTAAATGTTATAATATTGATCAAGGTAAACAAAATTTGTTTTTTGAAAAAATTATAAAATGATTATTATTAAAGTATATTCAAAGAGGGGCATCAATCCAATTTGAAAAAAATGAAAAAATGAATTTTTTATAAAGACACAAAAATATTTATTACCTATTTTTTCAAAGTAAAATTTTCATAGAGAATGTAATGTTTTTCACTTTAATATATATCAATATAAAAATATATATTTCATAAGGATAGGAATATTCTTTTTCAATTCCATATCCCAATATTTATGATTTTGGATTTACATTGAAATCTCCTCCCAATTTTATAGTCTCAATCTATCAGAAAGTGTGTCTTCAATGTATAATAGAAGTCCCTATATTAATGAACCCACCTTAAATATCTTTCTAATAGGGAATATTAGAAACAAAAAAATAAAATATGTTAATCATCTAGATTAAAATGTAAATAAAAAGAAAGAGTTTATAAGGTGAGGAATATTATATGTCATGTTGATATATTTATCTCAATGGTTCTATCTCTCATATAATCTAATTATCCCAATGAGTGATAAAATATTTATTTCCAAGATCCATTACATTACACAAAATTTCTATAAGTATCCCTTTTAAAATTAAAATTAACAACTTAGAAAACCATAAAACCATTTTAATTAAAACCAAATCAAACAGTCCCACCACCTCTAGAAAAATGGAAAAATTATTACACTATGATTATCATTATTTATTTTTAATATTTTTAAATTAAATGTTTAACCTTGTCGCATGAATGATATTTTATCTTTAAAATGTTATGGACTAACCCTTTTTCTTTAATTAGAATTTTACTTTCCTAGAACTTATTCGTTAAGGTTATCTTCAATCACATTAGTGTATCTTGATGTTTTTTAACATTAAACTATCATAAAAATGTTATCCCTCAAAAAATCCTAAAATTTTATCAAATAATTAAGAAATGATAGTGAAAACTACAAAATGAGACTTCATTTTTCTATTATATTCGAAAAAATTCAAACATATCTTTTAAAATCAAATCATATTTGATTGTTTGATGAAACTGGGTTCAATATTTAGCATAATACTCTAAGATCATCATTAAGTAACTTCAAATGATTTAAAAACTTTTAACACAACTTCCATATAAGGATATATCTGAATAAATGTAAATAAGTTTTTTAATTTAGAACAAAAATTTAAAAAACAAAACCCTAGTAACCTGAAGATAAGGGTTATTATACTAAATTATCATAAGATATAAGTGATTTCATATTGAATGAATGAATAGTTTAGTTGTTTTGGTAAACTAGATACATACTTGGGTCTTCAATTATATTTGAAAATAAAAAATTCGTCAATTTAATAATGTCATTATTTCATATAGTATATCCTTTTATATCATTCATAGTGAACATGATGGATTTTTTTGAATGAAAAAAAATTAAGGGAGAGAATAGATTCTCCATAAAATCTTCCTAAAAAGGAAGATATCAAGATTTAATAAGAATAATAAAAATTATAAAGGAAATAATTGAACACGTATTCAATTTAAATAATTTTCAATCATAATTTGGTATGGAATAATCAGTATGGATCGTTAAATATCTAAACACACATTTTATTTAATAAATAACTTTAATGTCATAATTGTATAAGAAATAATCAATATGAAATGGTAAATAAATCAACACACATTCCATTTAATTAATAAACTGAGAATGAAAATGAATTAGGAGATAATATCATTGAGAAAATATCATGAATAATTATAACTATTTTTTAATGAAGAAAATGATTAATTATTGGATTTCATGGTCTCCATAAATATGATACCTATATTATCAAGACCATTCACAAGATAGTTCAAATATAATGGGTAGGTATACAATAGAAACCCATTTAACCATGGATTTACAATTAATCTATCTCATGAGACCACTGATACATAGAGGGGATATCTATAACCATTCCCCACCAATCACTCACATTACAAAGAATTATTAATATATCAAATAACTAATTTAATTCATGAACAATATTAGTTATTAATAAATATATATATTATGTGAGGAATACTGATGAACAATAATTTCCCAAGTAAATCATATAACTCTCAAAGTAAAATAACATATGTAGAAATGATATATGGTTTGTGTATTAAGTGTATCCATTATAAATAATATTCATATTTAGTGTAAATGTAAGGTTCAATGATGATATTAAAGTTAATATTCAAGTGAAATTAAATTATTACAAAAATTAATCATGAAAGATAGCGTAAATTTTTTCCAAAGTGAAACTGATCGTAAAAAATACTAATAAATAATAAGTATCTTATGGAAATAACATATCATTAGTGGATCACAAGTAAAATAAAGGGTCAATGTAGTTGATGAATAGAAATACCATAAAATAGCGTTAAAAATATTATTTTGGAAAATATACTTTTTTTACTTTGAAAATAATTTTAGAACTAAAATCTTAAAAAATATTTCGAAAAATAATTTCCTTTGAAAATAAAAATTGAAAATAATAACATAATATTTAAAACATATTGTGGTCAGGATGGTAGGAAATTCCATACAAGTCATAAATTTTAAAGAAATGATTATTTTCACACTTCAGATAAAAGAAAAATTATCCTTATTTGGAAATAACATGGAGATTCATTAAAACATTAATGAATAAATATGGGTATTTTTTTAATAAATCATTATCATAATATTAATAAGGTTTTTTGAAAATATATTTTTAGAAATCATGGTGTTGGAAGAAAAATTATTTTCAACCTAAGAGGGAAACGACATCATATTTTGTTGAAAACATATTCTCAATTGATTTAAGTACCAAAGAGTGGAATATGAAAATATTACCTGAAATATAATTAAAAACCATATAAAAAGAAAATTAATAGGATTTATTATAAAATTATAAAATAATTTAATTTAACATAAATTTAAGTATAATCAATCCTAATTAAATTAATATTGTGAATGAAACCCTTAAAATGATCATAACATTGATGTGATAATTAATAAATAAAAATATTGTGTTTATAAAATGTAAATAAACATAATACAAGGGTAATTAAAAAATATTATATTAATAATTATTTAAACACATAATCGTCTAATTTTAAAGACAATAAAGAATTAATATAGACCAATGAAACTAAATTGAGTTATAAAATTATTTACCACTTGTTAATTTTCAATTCAAATTACCTTATATGAAATAATTCAAATGAAAAAAATATAATACCCTTATTTATGAATTATTAATTATGTTTAATTAATAATTTTAAATTTATACACAGTATAAAATAGTTAAGGTGTATAACATTACAATATGCCTCAATGAAGAGAAATTGAGACGAAGTCCCCTACCTCTTACTACCATTTGAATGAACGTGATTTAAACATTTGTATAATGTTTTTAATAATTTTATTGTTTAATAAAATAACCATATTCATGTTTATAATATCATATATGATTATCTTATGACATCTTACCTCATTTTTGTTAACAATAATTCATTATATTTATTGTTTTTCATGTTAATTGTCTTGTTTCTCATGAATGTTATGTTGTTAATGTTATAATTATTAAAAATAGGATACATATCCATCATATAAATTGTTATAATAATTTGAGGAATAAAATATTTACTCATTAGATATATTATTTTAGTCATTCATGATGTTTTGACATAAAAAATGAATCACATCTTTTCATGGAGATGGAAGGATAAACATACGCACAAGCGGCATTATCATTCCCTTAGTGACTGAAAGTGCAATGAATTGGATGGTATATTATTTTTTAACAATAAATATCATTTTTATATATTTCATATATTAATTATCATTATCATTATTACATTCCACCTATAGAGTATGTGATAAAATAATCACAGTGCTTTGTGAGGCTGAAGTCCACCGTACACACAAGTGATATTATCGTATTCTTAAAAATCTCCAAAAGTAAGATGTTTTATGAGATATAATAATTATATAATTAAAATAATATAATAAGTATTATATATATACACTAAATCCATAATTATACACAATTTTTAGATGTTTTTATCTAAAATTATTTACATCAGTTTGCGAGGCGGTCGTCCTCCATACGTGTGTCGATGATTTCATTTCCCATTTGATTGAGGAGGGTATAAATAATTATTATGAAATAAATGTTAGGATTTTAAGAATATGAGTATGATATACTCTGTAATACCAAATGTAGGATCGAAATAATAATGATATTCTCATATACAAGAGGGGGGTGAATTGTACCTTCTAAATTTTCCTTAAACATGGAAAGATCTAAGTTTAGAAAAGTTAAAGTAAGAAAATTTACAAGACCTCTATGAGTACTAAAGAATTGCTAGATTCCAGAATAGTGATTCCGAAAATGAAACATAACAAATGTTACAATGATTAAGATTATACCTTAAATCTTATAGAATCTAATTAAATCAGAGTACAAGTAAGGAAGTATAAGAAAGTTATACTTTCCTAAAAAATACAAAATGTAGTGGAAAAACAAGTAGTAAAACTAAAAGTAACAAAAAATAACTCTTTTAACCCAAAGTGAAGGGTAACTAATAACCTTGGATAAAGTTCACTTGATTTATAATTTTAAAAAAGTCTATCTTACCCACACCAGGGTAAGCCCTCGATACGAAGACCGGCCTCTGTCTTTCTATCCCCACAAGCCCTCAACTATCAGGTAGTCGGCACTTCTGTCTTCCTCAGAAAGGAATCCCTCAACTTCAAGGTGTTGGAACCTCTGTTTTCTTATCCTCGGAAGTCCTCAATTGTAACCAGCAACAATCGAAGTCACACGAAGCAAGTCTGCACAAGGAAAAGTTTTAACATGCTATTCAAACTTTTTGCATGAAGCTTTGAAAGTTGATAAGAGACTCTCTCTCTAGAAATTACTTCAACAACATGTAAGTACAGATCTCATGTATGTGTCAAAGTTGTTGTTGACTTTCAAATTAGCTCTTATTTATAGGTGAATCTCCAACGGTCGGCTCCCTCCTCCAATGGGAATATTTCTTCTTGAATTTCGGAGGTACCTATACATGTGTCACTCAACCAACGGTTAGTCAATAACTGAAAGCATTACATCATTTTGTAATGAAACAAGTGTAAGCATAATCAAAACTGATGTTCGGAATGTAAGCAAAGAAAAAGTTTGGAGTCTAACCAAAATGGAATCTGCATTCTATAATAAAGAGATATTCGGATTTTGTTTTGTAAGAATTTGGAACCTGAATTCTGTAGAAATATGAAGTCTGAATTTCTAAGGAAATTCAGAGTCTGGTTTTACTAGAATTTGGAATCTGAACTTAAAGAGTTCGAAGTCTAACTAGTAGAATTTTGGAGTCGAAAAAGTATAAGTTCGGATTCCAGACTTCGGAGTGGAACCTTATGAGAGTTCTTATCCAAAATTTGGAATGGAACTTTATAAGAGTTCATATCCAGAGTTAGGAGTGGAACTTCATTAGAGTTCATATCCAGAATTCGGAGTGGAACTTCATTAGAGTTCGTATCCAGAATTCAGAGTGGAACTTCATTAGAGTTTGTGTCCAGAATTCAGAGGTGAACTTCATTAGAGTTTCTGTCCAGAATTCAGAGTGGAACTTCAATAGAGTTCATGTCCAGAATTCGGAACCTAAAACAGAATGATTCATATCTAAGTATTAGATGATTCCGAGGTTTTTAGGTATGAATCCAATTTTTATACTTATGAAAAATATTGATATTAGCAATGAAAATATGGTAGGTGTAAATTCCTTTGGAAAGGAAATTTTCCTTATATAAGTAAAATATGGATTTTCTTCTGTATAATGTGTTTGTTATTTTCAAAACAAGAAGGAATGGAAAATTCATAAGGAAAACCTTATTGACTCAACAATATACCCCTTTTTATAAATCACAAAGAACCCTTCGAAAAAGAATATAAGGAATTTGAAAATTTTCTTTAGAATTTGAAATTAAAACTTATCTCCCTTTGTTCATGGATGATGGTGAATTCAAATAACTCCCTCTTAGGCTTAGGAACTCTATGGATTGTATTCTAGATTTTCATATTGGAGTATTCATTATCATAGGAATGAAAAACTTTGTAACGAGAAACTCCCCCTTAATTAAGGATAGTTTTTAACATGGAAATTTTTCTTCTCCCTTTTGGATTTTTCCTTCTCCCCCTCTGAGTAGTTCTTTTTCCTTCTCCACCTTTGTGATTTTCAAAAAGAATTGGGGGAATGGAAACGAAATAAAGTACATAAAACATTATTAAAGACATACAATGAAAAAAGCAACCATAGTTCTATTATAATTGGAATAATTTTTACAAGGAAGATCAAATTCAACAAAAGATTGGATTGAGTCTATTTGTCTTCCTTTTACTTTGGGATTATCTTCTTCAAGAGGGTTTTCAGCTTCTTCAAATCATTCTGATCCTCCTCTTCTTACTTCTCTAAAGTTGTGATCCTTTCTTATTGAGCTTTGAGGACCTCTGCTTGAGCCTTCATCTATTCTTCCTACATCTTCAACAACTCATCTTGCTTTTGGAGATTTTCTTGAAAGTCAATCCAGAAATCTCTTTCCCCTTTCCAGTTCTGAGCAACCGAGTTAAGCATTCCATTCAAATCTCTGAACTTTTAATTCCAAGAATTTTTCTCAAGGGTCAGATATTCCTGAAGATTCTTTATCTTGGAATCCTTGGTGTCAAAAGATTCTTTAACATCATTCTGAAAATGATCAAACTCATCCAAGTCATCATCAACTTTCTTAGACCACAAAGTAATTTTGATGCATGAAATTCTGTGGACATCATAATTGATAAGGAAATTTCTATGATCTGCTTCAATCTTCACACACTTATCCATCACCATAGATAAGGATTCTGACTTCTGATTCAGACTGTATTGAAGCATCTGGCATCTGGAGTCTATGGTGGGAAAGATCAGAATTGTGTCCACCAACTTCTTCAAAGATTAAACAAAAAAATCATAACCCAGTGCTGATGATTACGAATCAGAAACATTGCTTGGGGACTGTTCTTCTTGAATTTACACCAACTTTCTTCTATAAGAACCACCAAACTCCTTCTTTCTTATAACATCATTTGTTGGGGTGTCCATAAGCACTTTCTTCCCCTTATCAAATTTCAGAACTGTCCCATCAATAGATTCTTCCTCACTTTTATATAGTTGAACTATCTTGTCTTCATCAGGTTTCTCCTTCTCTACTCCTTCTTCAAGAGAATGATTCTCAAAGATTTCTTCATCAGATAACACATTCTGTTCTTCTTCTTCTTCTTTTTCATCTTTCTGGCCTTCATCCTCACCTCCCTTCCTCGGAGTTACCAACTTTTAGGATTCCGCCTCAGATGTTCTGAGTGTTAGTTTTTCTAATAGGCTTGCCTTATCTTGATAATCATCCACTTGTTTAATCAAGTCATCAATATCACCACTTCCTTCTTCTACTTATTCTTCTTCTTCCACTCCCTCCTCTTCTTCTATTTCTTCACCAGCTTGTTTCTCTACTTCTTCAACAACTTATTTCTCTTTAGACTTTTCCAGAGTGAAGTAATTTTTCCCGGGGGTATCCGGTAATGGTTGGACATCAAAAGATTCCGGAACAAGAATCTTCCCAAAAGATACTTCTATATCTATTAACAGAGATTGAACAACTTCGACTTTAGACAACTTCTCCTTCTTCTTCTCTTTGGCCTGCTTTTCTAGATCATCTGTAGCTTTTTCTCTTAAGGACTTAGCCTCAGCAGGATCCAATACGAACTATGGATCCCCGTCATTCCTCTTCTCCTTATCTTCTCTCCATTTATCAGACACCTCATCTGGATTAGATTTTTGTTTCTTCGGCTTGGGAGGTTCAGATTGGGTTGCCTTAGTTTTGGGAGTCTTGTCTTCAGCAACAACTTCTTTCAATTTTCTCTTCTTACCAACCTTCTTCACTGGCTCAGCTTTCTCCATATTTTCCGGATTGGTTTCAGCCTCTTCCACTGGAAAATTATAAAACTCCCATATTTCCTTGGAATAGGCAATATTCATTCTTTTCAAGGTATCGTCACTAACAATCATAACCTTGCAATTCCAAATCATGTACTTACATGCAATCTTGAAAGAATCCAGACACTGAACTATAAACTTTCATAGTAAGGTAGGGTACATGATGATTTGAGCTCTCAAATTTCCTTCCTTGATGTTTTTTATTGTCACAAGCACATGCCTCATCAGATTGATTTTTCATAGATTCACCAAGAATTCTAGGAAATATATATCACTTTTCTTCAGGGTATCTTTGTCACCCTTTATCGGAACCAAGAAACATTGTACCCAAAGATGAAGTATCCTATTATTAGAAGATAGATGAGAAATATTGGCTGTCTTTACATCATGAAGCCCAATACACTCCAAGGCCTTCACCTTAACAAAACTGCCTTGCAGATCCGGAAGTTTATGTGAGAAAAATTCAGCTTCTCTATCCTATGAAAGCCCCACCAAGCTTGCTGCCTTCGTGTAAGTAAGGTTGTAAGTCTTCCCATAAGACTTGAAAGAAAACTTTTCTCTTCTCTCTTCCTCATAGAAGCTTGCTGATTCATAGAACTCCAAAAGTAACTCCGGATAGACCGCATCTTGATCACCTGTCTTGGATACAAATACATCTTCCCAACCATTCAATTTGATGTTCTTGGAGATGATATAATTGTACTTGTAAAAGTTAGGATGGACCCGTCTTTCTCTGTACACTTACCATTTTGAAATTTGCTTCGTGGAAGACATATCTTGGGAAGTGACTTCAACAGAAATTCACAATGGAGGAGCACAGACAGATTCGGAACGGGCTTTAAGAATAGAGGCAGAGCTTCAAGATGTGAGAGCTTGGAGATCAATGTGGGGCACAAAACGGGGTGCCATTTATATAGAGGATGGAGTTGACCTTTGGTATTACAAAACCAATCTAACAGTTGTGAATTTCTCTAATCTGATATGAAGGTTGAAATAATACCCATAAGGAAAACTTGAATCTGATCTTTTGAGGTTTTAACAAAAACATTCGGATTTAAGTAAAAATGAATCTGAGAAATTTTAAAAGAAAAGTGACTACCAGAAACTAAAAACGATTACGAAAACATGAGTATGGAAAACATACCTTTCGTATTTTCTAGGAAAATTATTTTTAATTGGTAATATTCTTCTTGAAGAAAACTTGACTATGAAATAAAACTCATTACAAAAAAACTTACTACGGAACAAAAATATGAGTATGAAAATTCTCATTGAAAAAATTCTCATTAAGTAAATTCTCATTACAAAAATTCATTAGACGAAAACTTCATTACGAAAATTTCAAATAAGAAAACATCATTACAAAAATTCTCATTATGAGAATTTCATTACGAAAATTTCTAGTATGAAAATTTCATTACGAAAATTTCAAGTACGAAAACTTCATTACAAAAATTTCCAGTACAAAGACTTCATTACAAAAATTTCCAGTACGAAAACTTCATTATGAAAATTTTGAAAGACTCACAAACAAATGTACTCCCCCTATGAAAAGGATTTTAGTAATGTAAGTAGAATGGTTAAAAAAGAAGTTAATGAAGGAAGATTACCTCACAGTTATCATTCCTAACTTCTGTTTAATGTATTCAAATATATCGGAAGGTAATGTTTTTGTGAAAATATTAGAAAGTTGATCTTACGTTCCAATAAACTGAAGATTGATATCTCTTTTTCGTGTGTGATCCCTAAGAAAGTTATTCCTAATATCTATGTGCTTTGCATGGGAGTGATGTGCATGGTTTTTACTAAGAGAAATGGCACATGTGTTATCACACAAAATTTGAGTCTTGGTAAAACTCAATCCATAGTCTGTGAGTGTGTGTTGTATCCACAACACTTGAGCACAACAACATCCAGCAGCTACATATTCATCTTCAGCGGTGGAAAGTGCTACAGAATGTTTCTTCTTGCATGACCAAGAAACAAATGAATCTCCTAAGAAATGACAAGTTCTGGATGTACTCTTTCTATCCATTCTACATCCACAAAATTCAGTATCTAAAAATCTTTTTAAAACAAAATAATTTTCAAAAGTATAAAAAAGTCCTAGATCCATGGTTCCCTTTACGTAGTGAAAAATTCTTTTCACTACCTTAAAATGAGATTCCTTAGGATTGGATTGATATCTTGCATGTAAGCATACTAAAAACATCAAGTCTGGTCGACTAGCTGTCAAGTAAAGTAGACTTCCTATCATACCTCTAAAATATGTTTGATCTACTGGTTTCCCAAATTCATCAAGATCAAGTGTGTTTGAGGTACCAATAGGAGTAATTATACTCTTAGTGTTGTCATACCCATACTTTTTAAGAATATATTTAATATACTTATGTTGGGATATGTAGATTCCTTCTAGTTTTTGAGAAATTTGAAAACCAAGAAAAAATGTTAACTCACCCATCATACTCATTTCAAACTCAGATTTCATTAGATCCGCAAAGGAATTAGTTAAAGATTGCTGAGTTGAACCAAATATAATGTCCTCAGCATAAATTTGAACAATAAAAACATTTTTCTTATCTTTTTTTATAAAATGGGTTGGATCTTCAATTCCCTTAACATAGTTATTTTGAAACAAAAATCTTGTGAGTCTATCCTACCAAGCTCGTGGGGATTTTTTAAGGCCATACAAAGCTTTGTAAAGTCTAAAAACATGATCAGGATGTTTTGTATCTTCAAAACCATATGGTTGTTCAACAAAAACTTCCTCTTGAACATAACCGTTAAGAAAATCACATTTCACATCCATCTGAAAAAGTTTAAAATTGATGAATGCTTCAAAGGAATGTAAAATACATATAGATTCAAGTCAAACTACTGGAGCATAGGATTCTTCATATTCTATTCCTTTTTGTTGATTATAGCCTTTATCAACTAATATAGATTTATTTCTTACGATGATTCCATTTTCATCACACTTATTTCTGAAAACCCATTTTACTCCAATAATAGAAGTTTCTTTAGGTCTTTCAACCAAGGTCCAGATGTTATTCCTTTTGAATTAATTTAGTTCATCTTGCATTGCTTTAATCCAATCATCATCACCTAAAGCTTCATCGGTTCTTTTTTGTTCCAATTGGGAAAGGAATTCTAGATGGTCTACTTCATTTCTTAAGGATCTTATAGTCCTTACAGGTTGATTGACATCACCAATGATGCTATCAATGGGATTATTCTTTATAAATTACTGGTTTGAGTTTTTTAAAACCTATTCATCAATATAGGGTAGTAAATCTTCTGGAGTAAATGTTTTAGAAGTATATTCTTGAAAATTTTCCTTATCAGAATGATTTTCTATCAATGGTTGATAAATAGTTTTTGAAAACACATCTGAAAATGTATATTGGGGTTGTTTGAAAACAAAAGGATCAGTTTCATCAAACTTGACATGTACTGTTTCTTCAAAAGTACAAGTGTTTTTGTTAAAAACTCTATAAGCCTTTGAAGTTGTGGAGTCGCCTAAGAAAATTCCTTCATCAGATTTCGGTGAGAATTTTTGTAAATTATCTTTAGTATTCAGGATGAATAATTTTCAACCAAAAACCTTAAAGTAGGAAAGCCTCAGTTTTCTACCATTCCATAACTCATAAGGAGTTTTATTAAGAAAAGGTCTAATTAAAACTCAATTTATAGTATAACAAGCAGTACTTACAGCTTCATCCCAAAAATTTTTGGCAACAGAATACTCACTCAACATGGTTATAGATACCTCTTGAAGAATTCTATTTCTTCTTTCAACAACACCATTTTGTTGAGGTGTTCTGGGTGCTGAGAAGTTGTGAGTAATACTTATTCTACAACAAAATGTTTCAAAATAAGAATTCTGAAATTCTCCTCCATGATCACTATGAATAGTTTTCAATGTAAGGTTTTTCTCATTTTTAACTTGGGCTCTAAAACTTTTGAAATAAGAAAAAGCTTCATACTTCTTTTCTAGAAAATAGACCCATGTAAATCTAGTGTAATCATCAACTAAAACAATTACATAGTACTTGACACCAACTCTTCCAGTTTGTGTCGGACCAAAAAGATCCATGTGCACCAACTATAGTGTATAAGTTTTTGAGACTTCACCGATTGATTTAAAACTTGATTTATGTTGCTTTCCATATTGACAAGGTTCACAGACTTTTAATGAATCAAATCTAAGCTCTGGTAGATCCTTAACTAAACCTTTCTTAGAAAGTTTTCATAAGTTCCTAAGGTTATAGTGTCCTAGCCTTCTATGCCACAACAAAGAATGATCTTCCATTTCACTAAGTCAAGGTAAGTCTTGGCTCCTAATGTCTTCTAAGTTTAGTGTGTAAAAATTCTCTTGCCTATGGGCATAAAGAATAAACTCTTCCTTGGAATTGTGTACTAAGCACTTATCATTCCGAAAATTCACAAGGTATCCTTCATCACATAATTGATTTATGCTAATGTGGTTGTGCTTAAGACCTTTAACAAACAAAACATTTGAAATCAGGGTTTTTTAAGAAGAACAATGTTACCTATACCAATAATTTATCCCTAATAATTATCTCCAAAAGTTTCTTTTCCTCCTTTCTTCTTGATAATCTTTTCAAAATAGCTTTTGTTACCAGTCATATGCTGGGAACATCCACTATCCATGTACCATATATTACTATTGGTACATTCCCTATTTTTTGAAAATAATATAAATTAAGGTTTTTGGAATCGAGACTTGCTTGGATCTAGAAATTTCAGAAAGTAAAATTTTGGGTACCTGCATCTTTTTAGAGAAAAAAGATTCATGAAATCATAAAGATTCGGTTTTTTTTAATGAAAAATAATTTTCCTAGTGACCACAATATTGGCAATTTGTGCAAAATGGGCCACTTTGAGGAACAATGTATTTGTTATTAAAAATCGGTTTAGAACTAGTGTAACCAAAACCAGAAGTATTCCTTCGAGGTTGGATTTATGAATACATTTTATCAAAATTTTCCTTACCATGGGTAATGTTTTACAAACACTTCCTCAAGGAAAATATTTTGGATTTGAGTTTTAAAACTATGTTCTTGTCTTCAAAAACATTTTAACTAGAGCTAGGATCGAAAACATCATTCTTAGAAATTAAATTTTCTAGGTCTTTTGAATGTTTATTCTTCTCAGAACTTACTTCCTCAATATTTTTTGAAATACTTTCAAAATCACAATTTTTATTATCAAGATATTTAGAAAGATATGATATTTCCCTGGTAATAATAGTATTCCTAGAGTTTTCTTTATCACAATTTTTCATGAGTTGTGAGTTCTCAATCTCAAGATGTTCAGCAGACCTAGAAACATCGTCATAGGTAGGTAAAGTATTTTCTTCATCAGAAGAAGATTATTCATCAGAAGAGTTATAATATTTACTATCATTTGCATTTAAAGAAATATTGGTCAAGGATTCAGCATTGTGTACCTTAGCCATAATATAATTATTATCAATAGGTAGCCAAGCTATAAGACCAATATTCTTCTATCCAGAAGATTAATAATTAAAAGATTCATCTGAAGAGTCACCACCACTAGAACTCCAGGTGTCATTAGCTTTCAGAAATTTCTTAGCTTCGGACTTATAATACTTCTTTATGTTCCTATCAGAACGCCTATCTTTTCTTTCTTTCTTCTTGAACAAAGGACAATCAGGTCTTATGTGTCCATATCTCTTGCATTCATAGCATGTGACCTCTGAATCATTCTTATCTTTCCTTTCCTTATTCTTATACTTGGATTGGAAATTTCTCTATCCATCTATCTTGTTCATCCTTTGAGAAATATTAGCTAACACATTTTCTGAGACTTTACTCTCACTAGATTCGGATTGAATAATGATTTTATTAGACATGGATCTCGAAACTCTTTCATATGTCTTGTCTTTCATATGATTTGAACTTGTAGTAAAAGAAACACTACCATTCCAATTATTCTTCTTTATGTTGTTAGCATCTCTCTTCATTCTAGTTTCATGTTGAAGAAGAGTTCCAAAAAGTTCATCTATGGAAATTTGAGTGTCCTTATTGTTCTCATAAATTGTCATTCTCTTTTATTCCCACTCATTGGGCATAATATCAAGGATATTGTCAACAAGAGATTCATCATCCATACCTTTCTCTACCATAGATCAAATGATATTCACAATGGTCATGAATATCTGTTGCACCTTACAAATTGGTTCTCCATAAGGAAAATTGAAACTATGATACTCTGCTCTGAGCATGGCTCTTCTAGTCACAATCACTTTGGATGTACCAAAATTTGTAACCTCAAGTTTCTTCCATATACAGTTAGTTGTTTCACAAGAATAGATTTGGATATATATATATATTCCTAGTCATTGAACAAAGTAATGTATTGTGTATCTTATAGTTAAGTTGGTATTCATGATTTTCTTTATTAGTAAAAGCACTTACTTCTTTGTCAGCAATCTTTTATCCACTAGTAAGCATGACAATGTTATCTACCCCATTATTGATAACGAAAGTCTTCATATGATCTCTCCAATATTCGTAATCATTACCATCAAAAATTGGTGGTCTAGTAAGATTTAAGTTGTCAATCGAACCAACATTTAAACCTGCCATCCTTAAGAAAATCTTTAGTACACAAACTTGTTAGTAGTAAGAGTTTTTAAACTAGAGAAAATAATCTAAGCAAGAAAAAAATTGTATCTCTATGCAAAAGTGAATCTGAACTATGAGTCTGAAAAATAGATTCCGAAAAATATGAATCCGTAAATGTGGATCCGAAAAAGAAAATCCAAAAATTATCTTCTGAATCTAATCGTGATATTAATTCATATTGAACCAAATTCTTTGATACCAATTGTTAGGATGGTAAGACTCTGAGTATGATATACTCTGAAATATCAAATGTAAGATCGAAATAAGAATGATATTCTCAGATACAAGATGAGCTGAATTGTACATTTTAAAAATTTCCTTAAATTGGGAAAGATCTCAGTTTAACAAAGTTAAATAAAGAAAATTCACAAGACCTCTATGAGTACTAAATACATGCTAGAATTCGGAATAGTGATTCGGAAAATGAAACAGAACAAATGTTACAAAGATTAAGATTCTACCTTAAAGCGTATAGAATCTAATTAAATCAGAGTACATGTAAGGAAGTATAAGAAAGTTATACTTACCTTATCAATAAAAAATGCAGTGGAAAAACAAGTAGTAAAACTACAAGTAACAAACAATAACTCTTTTAACCCAAAGAGAAGGGTATCCAACAACCTTGGAAAAAGGTCCCTTGATTTATACTTTCAAGAAATTCTGTCTTACCCACACCACGGTAAGCCCTTGATATGAAGATCGGAGTCTGTCTTGCTATCCCCACAAGCCCTCAACTATCAAGTAGTCAGAACCTCTATCTTCCTCAGTAGGGAAGCCCTCAACTTCAAGGTGTTGGAACCTCTGTCTTCCTATCCCCATAATCCCTCAATTGTAATCAGCAACAATCAGAATCTCATGAAGCAAGTATGCACAATGAAAAGTTTGAACAAGCTATTAAAACTTTCTGCATGATGCTATGAGAGTTGATAAGATCCTCTCTCTCTAGAAATCACTTCAACAGCATGAAAGCACAGATCTCATGGATGTGTCAAATTTTTTGTTGACTTTCAAATGATCTCCTATTTATAGGCGATGTTCTAACGGTCAGCTCCCTCCTCCAACAATCATATTTCTCCTTGAATTTCGGAGGGATTTGTACACGTGTCACTCAACCAATGGTTAGTCAATAACTGAAAGAATGACATCATTTTATAATGAAACAAGTGTAAGAATAATCAAAACTAAAGTTCGGAATGTAAGAAAATAAAAAGTTTGTAGTCTAACCAAAAATGGAATTCGGAGTCTATAATAAAGAGATATTCAGATTATGTTTTGTAGAAATTCGGAACCTGAATTCTGTAGAAATCTGGAGTATGAATTTATAAGGAAATTCGGAGCCTGGTTTTACTAGAATTAAAAATCTGAACTTACAGAGTTCGGAGTCGAACTAGTAGAAGTTCGGAGTCCATAATTCAGAGTAGAACCTTATGAGAGTTCGTATCCAGAATTCGGAATGGAACATAATGAGAGTTCATATCCAGAGTTTGATGTGGAACTTCATTAGAGTTCATATCCAGAATTCGGAGTGGAACTTCATTAGAGTTCGTATCCAGAATTCGGAGTGGAACTTCATTAGAGTTCATGTCCAGAATTCAGAGTGGAACTTTATTAGAGTTTGTGTCCAGAATTCGGAGTGGAACTTCATTAGAGTTCGTGTCCAGAATTCGGATCCTGAAACATAATGCTTCATATCTAAGTATTATTTGATTCTAAGGTTTTTAGGTATGAATCCGATTTTTATACGTAAGAAAAATATTGATATGAGGAATGAAAATATGGTAGGGGTAAATTCCTTTGGAAAGGAAATTTTCCTTATATAAGTAAAATCTGTATTTTCTTAAGTATAATGTGTTTGTGATTTTCAAAACAAGAAGGAATGGAAAATTCATAAGGAAAACCTTGTTGACTCAACAATAAACATTATAAAATATTACTATAATTGATATAATTTTGTTTTATATTCTATTTTTAACTGACTGACTGAAAATTATATTTTTATTTGATTTTCAATGTCTGCTTTTTTGGTGAGCGGGAACCATACAATTCCAGATAACGGATTCAAAACACCGCAAAAAAACACAACAACATTCAATAAAGTCATAAGATTGCTTGTATAACTAGATTCAAAAATCAAACGTAGAGAACTGCCAAAGCCACAGGCCGCAAACTGCTATGACCCACAGACCATAGCGCACCCACGAACCCATACCCATCATCAACGATGCCCGTCAGAGCCACCATCCTTATCATCGGAACCGCTGCATCAAACCCACAAAACACTGTCATCGTAGGTTCAAAAAACCATCATCAAACACTAATCGACTCAATGAAAAGACACCAACACTTCACCATTTTCATCACCCATTCCACAAATTCTCAATTTAACCAATAGAAATCCCATCAAACATGCTTAAAACCTTCACTGCATTGCAACCCAACAGAGAAAAATCCAAGACAATGCTTAGATTCAACAAAATTCATGGATTGAACCTATAACCAGAAAATCACCTCCCATGTTATAAAGGAAACCTCATCAGAAACTGAATCAAACCAGAAAACCACCACCCACCACCGCCATCACAACTGCTCCAAGAGGTTGCACAATCCACCCCAATCCCTCGTAGTAGGCCTCAACCATTGGACCTTCACCGTGCAGTCAAGGCGGTCGGGCACACGAACCCTCGCTAGATCATAATCACAGTGTCACAGGTTGAACAGACCCAATACCTCTGCCGAAGGCCTCCCACAAGCACCTGGACCCCACTGAGAAAGGGAATCAGTGCAGTGCCACCTAGGGATGGAAGCGCCACCACCGAACTAGAGAAGACATCTAAGGAGGACGCTTGAGTCGACCCGGCCTGAAAGCCACCACTACGGTCTTTCCAACGACCCAGGAAAGAAACAAGAAATCAAAACCAGATGGTGCTCGGCAGATCAACAGGGAACAGACTGAATCTAACCGCAACCACAACATGAGACAAGAGAAAGCAGAATAGATCCAAATCCTCAATGTCGCCACAGACTGCACGCCGAACTCACAGGGAAGTAGAACAAAGGTGGGGGGAGGGCCGCAGCCACCAGAGATCGAGGAGAGAATGGTGGTGGCCTATTTTTAACCCATAATTTAATATGTAAAAAGAATAAAGAAATCAATAGATCTTTGTTAATAAAATTAACTTATCTTAATGAACCCTCCTTTGGATCTCCTCTTAAGGACCCGAGGGTTGGTAATTTTAAAAGATTAATACCTAGAATGTGGATACAGATTTTGGGAACTGAATTTTGTAGGATTTTATTGAGATAAAATGTGTTAGATGTTATAATTCATGATGGGATAGAGTGTCCTTTTATAAGTAGAGGGAGAGTATACACTTGGAATTTTTGAAATGACTAATTTTTAACCTTGTTTTTAACATGATAAAATGCTTAAAAATGAGTAATTATAAAACCTTTATGTTATAAGGTGTAAATATATTTATAAAATGGGTTTTGACAAGTTTTAGGATATTTTAAATGATTATCCTTTTAGTATAACCCCTGGTCAAACCATTTTCACCATAACCACAGTAATTATTTTTTTATCTATTTTTCTATTCATAATGGTTAAAAATTATGTTTAAATTATTATATTAAATGAATTATACTAATTCCAAAAATTTAATCCATTACCCCAATTTCAATTAACATAATTTATACATTCAAATTTAAAATTATTCCAGCATATGTGATGAAAAAGCAGTTTACCAAAAAGAACATTCTAATAAGTATAGAAGTTTTTATATCAAAATTCCATATGAAATAGAATAAAATGAACTAAATTAGTTAAATAATAATATTAATTAACTAATTTTAATTTAAAATCAATTTAAAATATAATTTCACATTATAAATTATTTGAATAAAAAGGGATTTTTAAATAAAATTAGTATTTTCACTATTCATTGAAAAATGAAACATTAAAAAATTACCAAAACACCACCCTCACATAATTTTTATATTTTGGATTAAAAAATTATTTACATATATAAAAGAAATTTCTGAAATTGGTAAAAGTTAATTTAAATATATGTTCCCAAAATATGATGAAATCGTTTTCTTTGAAAATACAGTATTTCTTTTTATTAAAACTTATTATTATTTTATTTATAAATAATATATTTCCTTTTGATATATATTTAAATTATTTATCTATATAGTTTTCATAATTTTTTATGACTATTCATACTATCTAATTTAATGTCTAGTTTATAATAGTAATCAAATTTATGGTTCCATTAGACTCGGGGTTGCATGTGTCACAAACTATCATGGAGATTAAATTTATGGTAATATATTTCATGGGTTGTTTAAGATTTTTGTTTAATGTTTCAAACACTATAAAAAACAATGTTCTTATTTTATAATTTTGGGTTGTTACATTCTCCACACATTAAATAAATTATGACTCAATGATTTGATATTAGGCCTAGGAGTCAAGTGTTTGATATTTGAGAATTCCATTGATAAAAACCCACATTTGAAAAAAGGTTAATAAAACATCCCCTTAATAAGACATAAAGGGATGTAAAACAATAATATAGACAAACACATAACTAGGTTTCCATTTAGGATAACATTTGTTTCATGTAAATATATGGAAATGGAAGAAAATATTAAATAATTTTTGATAGTGATAATGACCATTGATCAAAAGAAAGTGAATGATCAATTCAAATTTATGGAAATCAGACCATAATTATATTATGATTTAAAAGATCATTTGATTCATCATATATTAAGGCAATATGATAATACTTTTTTTCATGGTCCTTTTAGTAAATTTGAGGAATTATTTTACTGTTTATGTATATTAGGAAATATACTAACATGATATCATTCTATCTCATAAACAGAATTTCATCCGTTCATTTTTCGTAAATCAATTTCTACATCGTATCTTTCCCCACAAAATTAATATCCAAAAATTAATTTTTCATTCATAAATCACTTTAATTAACGTTAAACTAATGGAAATCTCCATAAAAGAGTGAAAGGTATTTACATATGTCTCTAAATATGTTACAAAACCAATATGGTTAACACTGTTTAAAAAATATATAATACATTAAAATATAATCCAAAATAGTAACACCATTGGTTCATCATTAATACTTTTCCTCTAAATCATTAATATTAAAATAATTAAACATTAACAAGAACATAAAATTGACTAGTGGTAAGCGTTAAACCCTTATCATCATTCAGTTGAGGGTTCAAACCCTGTTTCCTTCACCAGATGTAGTTGGTCATCACCTGGTATACAGTTATCCTTTTTCTGACACCATATTATTATAATTTTTATAATGATACCAAATTTTTATGACCCAAAATTACTAAAAATTAAAGATAATATAAAACATAAAGGTTTACCATACCATTAATCCTATGTCAAAAAAATGTAATGGAATTCTTCCTGAAATAACATTTTTATATAATAAACCAATGGGTTGTATTCCCATAAATGTTTTCCCAAAATATCTTCAATCATATTATATTTCCACCACAAATATTTTCAAAAGTGGTGATCAAGACATTGAACATATGATCAACCCTAAAATAATAACTCATAATGGCATCCATAATTGTTAATTTAATGAAAATATATTTGCTTCTAATATTTAACTCAATCATTATATGTCTCATGATTCTAACAACCAAAATACCATTGGTAAAAATACTTTTTTAGTATAATCTGGAATCCCAATACATAAATAATTTCACCACTTTATTTGAACTTAGGTGATTCCTTAGTCTTGGGGTTAACATTTAGAATCTGTAATGTACTCATATAATTACCTGGTTCCCAAATTTAAAGTGGTAAAATATATATATATCCTTATGATGAAATTTATTTCCTTATGTTAAAGTCTTCGCTTTTCCTTAGAAATTTATTTCTTTATGGATTTACATTTCACATATAAAATATTTTTCTAGTTCTTTTGAGACAATTTTTCGTGGAATCACTTTCCAAATTTTTTTCATAATGGAAATCATGATTTTTTCCCCCATGTTCTTCATCACTAATTCTCTTAGATAACTCTATACTTATATTTTTTAGCAATTCCATGTTTTTGTTTAGGTATATGTTGATAATCATATTTTAAGAAAACTAATTAGGCATAATCATGATATATTTCACACTAGTCATTATCCCATTTGGTGTTTCTTATTCAATAATTTTTTTCATTATATTAAATATTATCTTGATTCCTTCAGGTTACATCCATAGATTAAAATCAAAAAACATAGTTTGGGAAACAATTATTATATTGGAAAACCACATAATTATGAAGAATCAATTTTTTAATTTATAAATCATTACACGAAAATAAGGGTAAATGATATTATTAAATAGAAATTATATGAGTGAAAATATATTTGTATATATTTTTAAAAAAATCAGATCCATTATATAAAATATATCAATTTAATTTACAAAATAAAAATTACAAAACATTATAAAAAATTCTTTAAAAATTACCCTTCCACCATCATCATGTTAATTAACATTAATCCCTGTAATCTTAATTTAAAACAAAAAAATGAAATTTATCTTATTAAAAAAATTTATAATCATTCTCTAAAATTTAAAATTAATTGTTTTACATTTTTTTTCTAAAATGGATAAAATATGATTTTTAATATAAGTGAGTAAAAAGTGTTTTTATTGTAAAATATTACTCAAGATTCCAGAACGTTAAAAATGAGTTTTATAAATTAAAAATTCTCTTTTAGAATGAATAATTTTCATATTTAATTATATTTATTACCAAATAAAAAATTTTATAAATGTTTAATAAATATTTAGTTTATAATAATGTTATAATCTTTATAGTATTTGTAAAAAAATATATTTTTTACTATTCACATAAAGATAATTTAATTAAGATAAATTAAAGAATTAATCCTTAGATTAAATTGTTACTATATTACAATGAATTTAATTTTTTTATTTTCAAATTATAAAATTTGATAATGAAACTTTTAATCAAATTCAATTAAAAATACAGAAAATTGTATCTATATGTAAATAATTTTAATAATATTATCTATTATTGTTATTATTTCCTATAAATTAATAATTTTTGTAAACATATTATCTGTATTAAAAATATATATAATATATTTAGTTTCTTTAAATAATATGTATAAAAGGACAATTTTAGCAAAAATAATAATTTTTAGCATAAAATGATCTCCATTATTTTATCAATGAATTATTAAAAAAATTACTTTTCATTAACAGTTAAAATTAAAAAATTGAATTATAAATGTAATAAATAACTTACTAAATTAGCAATTACATTTTTATTTCATCCCCATTTTTAGTTATATAGACTATCAAGATCTCTATGTAATATCTAAGAATACGTTATGCTATATTGAAAGTTAGGGGTAGGGATTTCGATATCTTGGATACCATTGAAATTTTAAAATGATTTAACTTATCTCCCAAAAAAATTTACCCACAATATAATTTTTGGATATTATCTTTGGATTTTTCTATGGAATTCGTTAGTAACTCTATATATATTCCAAGCCCGAAAAAATGATCATTATAAGGGAGATGTCCACTACCAAATTCCATTTAATTTATTATTGTTTATATATTTTTTAATATAATTACATGGTTCTATACTATATAATTTACCACCTATATAATTATTGAAAAATTTTATAATTATATTTTAAATTATCATGGTTTATTTTTTTTAGTGTTTCATCATAAACTAGTTGGTTGCCACATTATTTTTTAATGAAAAACAATAGTAAAACAATGGGGCGTGAAATACCATTACTAGTAAAGGATAGTAAACCACCAAATATGCTCACATTGACCCTAAAATTATATAAAAATACAACTATACATTATATATAAACATATAAGATAAGTTATTGCATGATTTTTTATTATACCACTAATAAAGTAATTTTTTAATGCTTGAATATCTATATATGTTTGTGTCCCTTCTTGAATGATTGTATATAAAAATTAGACTTTATTCCTTTAAAATGGATCATGGCACCTTTATTTGTGTCTATCATGATAAATTTAAAAACATTATTCATGATATATCTAGTATAGAGGTTTCTATAGGTGATGAGGATTAGGGAATTATTTTTTTCCTCCATTGATAAATCTTTGAATTCATTAAAGGATTTGATGATGTATGGTTGGGAGTCCATCACGTTAGAAGAGATTAATTCCTAAATGTTGTTAAAGGATACTAAAACCCATGGTTTTTAGGAGGAGGATAGTGGGGTCATGAGTCAACCACAATTAATGATTATTGGGGGTAATCAAAAAACAATGGAAAATAATGGAATGATAAGAGTCGGTTTAGGGTCTATTTGTGTTCTGATATTGATAAAACCAAGCAAATTAAAATTTACCACATTGAAATTAAATCTAGTGGGAGTATGGATCAGACAAATGTGGTATGTCCTAATTATGGAGCAACGGATGTATTATAGTTTTATAGAAGTATTTATTAAGAGTTAGAAATATAACCAAGGTTTTCATTATTCTTTAAACCTAGGACTATCCCTAAATAATTTTTTTAGGGGACCAGAGTTGGAATAGAGGGTGAGGTGGGGATATTTTGATCTATTTAGGCTTAGGTGGAGATCTTTATGTTATTTAAATCTCAGTTTTTTTTGTGTTTATACTACCATACTACTTGTATTATTTTTACATTTTATTTAGTAGAATGTTGACTATTATTTAACCCTTGACAATGGTTGTTTTTATAGGTACTAGAGTATTCATCTATAGTTTCAATTTATTCACTTTAAATTGAGATTCTAGTTAGGTTTTATAATAAATGGAAATTTTTTTTATGATAGTTTTATTTCTCAAGAATGTTTTATTAGTTGATAATTAGTGGATGGGAGGTTATGGGTTCACATATACCATGGTAGAACACGGTAGGTGATAGTCATGCTAGATGATTATGTTTACTACTTTGGTTTTCTTATAATGAAAACATCATGAGCCATAAAATATTATAGGCTAGTTATAAATTCAATAACACCACCTTTTAAATTTTTTCATAAAAGGTGGAGATATCATATTTTGGAATGTTGTTGTGGTTTCAACTAAAATGATTTATTTGATTGACGCCATGTTTGATTATTCCATATTGAAATATCTTATTTATTTTAATAAAAAAATTATTTATTTTTTATTAATAAATTATGTTTTCTAGATATTATATTACCATTAAGTTTGGGATAATGGATCAATGAACTATTACCTTTGTAAGGGGATCCTACAACCTTTCCATAGTCTTAGGATGTGGGTGTTTTTTACCTTTCAATGGCTGGAGTCTTATCAGGTTTCCCTTCCATCTGACCATTCCAAGAGGATCTTATTTGTTTTCCATAACCCCTAGTTTACCCTTATTTAGTATGTGTCTCTGAATTCCCATAACTATAGTGATCCACATCAATACAACCATCCCATTCCTCAATTTCCATGAATCAATGTCACTATCAATGTTTTTTAATTCCAAACCACGTACCTTTTTCCATTCAATACATTCCACTATATTCATTGCCACTATTTTTTTATAGGATGACCATAAATACACCAAATTTATGATGCCTTATTGCATTATTTCCGAGAATAAGGATTATTTATAAGAGACACATGGGATCATTTCATACTTTCTCTTATGGATCCTTGGTATATGAAAGTGATACATTGAGAGTGGTGGTCCTCTTTTATACACTTCGATGACTTCCTCATGACTACTTTAGTGGATAAATCCCTCCTTGGGATATTTTTGTCGGACCATAACTAACTTTTAGTTTTTCTAGTCTTGGAAGTGAGTTTTTATCTTCTTTCATGTACACATCCAGATTATTTGTATAGGACCAACTATATAATACTTTTCACTTTTGTTATTTAGTTCTACACTATTTGTATCCATGTATTCAATACTCTAGAGGTTTCAGGAGTGACTACATCCCATTCAGGAAAGTAAACTATCATCCTCAATCCATAGTTCATTTATGGTTCCAAGAGTGATGAGGTCTCCATGCTCGAATAGATTTAATGGTCTTGGTTTGTTACCATCTACCTTAATCCTATTAATCATATTCATATTTTTTATTTTTTATAACAAATAAATACTATGGTGGTGTTATTTTCATTCACATAGGACCAACATGGTCTAAAAAATACGAATAATATGTATTTTTTAGGTGTATACATTATATTTATCATTATGGTTTTTGTTAATTTTTATTCTATTTTAAGTTGATATTTTGTTTTGAAAATAATCATCAAACTCAATTATTTTCCCTCCCTATTGGAGTATTTTATATTTTGTTAAGACCATCACCCACCCAAAATATTTTTTAACGTTTGATATCCCCTTTATAAATTCTCACATTATATAGAATATTTTATTTTATATCACTTAGGAAGAATTAATTCATACCTGATAAATCCAAATATAGTTTAATCTCACATGAGAAATAAGGTTAATGTTATATGGCTTGGATTATAGATGATTTAATCTCCCACAACCTCAATATAATTATCCCAAAATAATCATCAATACTCAACATGAGTTCTCCAACAATTGATTTAATCACATGTGAGGAACCATGATATCATTACATAATACATTGAATACTTATTTTATTTTTATATAGAAACCAAATGTAACACCTGTAATTCCAAAATAAAGAAAATCATTCGAATATATAAGATTAAATAAATTCTCATGTGATAAAAAAATTATTTAATCTGTTAATTCTCCATAAAAATGTAATATTAACAACATAGGATTTCCAATTAAAAATATAACTTCTGTAAAAACTAATACTACCAAAACAATTATTCGCTAAATCAATTATTCATTTTAACAAGCTATTTCCCAATAAAATTAATTTCTAACATTAAATATAAATCAATAATTTTTTCGGAATAAAATTTTATGGTTAATTCATGGGATATGTGAAAAAATTAATTAAAAATCATACATCCATTCAATCATATTAAAAATAAATTTTCAATTACTATTTAATTAAAAAATCATAAAATTATACATTGGTCTATAGAGGGGGTAAATAAAATTAATATCTGACACATGCAATAATAAATAACTCAATGAGACTTAAACCCAAGACCTCTCTTAGACCCCATATGGAATGTTACCTCTTATATATACTATGGGGGCTTGGAAACCAATATGTATTGTTCAAAATAAAAATTAAGGATCAAAATAAATAACAGTAAATCAGTTAAAACCATAAAACATTTATTTTAAACTAATTTTACAACAATTCTCACATTTTCAACTAGATTATCATTATATAATGAATTGAACATTTATAACCCATTTTAAAAAAAATCATTTAAAAATGTAAAAAATTCCTAGAAAACATGTGAAAAATAATGTCACATCAAATTATCTCACACATAATCCATTTATTATTCTCATGAAATCATTTGAGTAATTTTAAAAAAGTGTAAATTTATATAAAAAAAATGTTTTGAAATTTCCACGGTGAAATGATTAAAAAAATTCCTCTAGAAAATATCTTTTGAAACATTTGTATTTTCTCAATCAAAATTAATAATTTTCAGAAAAAATATAGTTTCTAGTTTAAAAAAATGATCTAAATTGAAATTATTGAATGAAATATAACCCACCAAATATTTCATTATGTTATTCTTCCAAATGTACCCTTTTCTCAATTTTGAACACACACAAAATAATATAATTATTTAATGAAATAAATAATAAAATAATCCACATAAACCGTGATGAATTAGTGGGTCAAATAAAAATATAGTATCTCAGTATAATTAGAAATAAATCATCTAACATTAAATACACACAACTCAATGAAGGATATGGAGTTACTTTGTTAGACCATTTGAATACAAATTTTTTAGGTTTAAAAATAATAGCGAATCCAAAATTCAAATGAAAATGGGAAAAATAATCTCCAAATTTCACTATAAAATACTATTGAAGGTGTAAATAGAAAAGTTACAAAATTTAATCCATGGGGAAATAAAACTGATAAAATAGTCTAAAATAAAAAAATTAATAATTGATCTTAAGAAAAAATTAGCATCATAGGAAATAAAAAATTATGCTCAATAATAGACTATTTTGAATGATGTAAAGAAATATTTATGTGTACTTCATTAAAAAAAATTTAGAACCTTAGAAGACACATTCTGCAATAAAAAACCCAACATTGTCTCTAATATTAAACAATGAGTTATCAGAAAAATTTAGAATAGTTTATGTTCAAAATTATTATGCAATTTCACTATTTAGGCATGTAAAAAGTGTCACAATAAGGCTAAAAAAAGTTTTGCACCATAGTAAATACTTCAAACATATTCAAAGTATGAAAATTATTTCATGATTTCTATGAAACATAATTTATGGTGAACATGAAATATTTTCAAGGTAATATGAATACTTTATGTTAAAGTTTATAAGGATTTTATATTAATAACAGTGAAAAATAAAGTAATGGAAATATTAAAACATGAATGAAAAGAGAATTGCATATGTAACGAGCCAGAATGTTATTAAGATTTCATAATATAAAATACACATCCAAAGAACATTTGAACATATCTCATGCATTAAAATAAAAGATAAAAATTTAAAATTTAAAAAAAAATAAATTATTTAAAATAAACTAGAAAATCCAAAAATATAGAATATTTTAACATTTAAGTTAACCAATTATACTTAACTCATTTTAATGAGTAAATTTCATCCCAGTTTTATCATTCTATATCATATAAAGGAAAATATAAAACTATTATATTTTGATAGTTTATATTGGAATGAAATTCAACTGAAGATTAATAACACAGATATTGAATCAAGGAATATATATTAATAAGAACCAATTAACCATGAAAAATAGTTAATAATATAGCATCTTGTGCTTAAAATACATGGATATTACATCATTTTTTATGAATAGTCAGTACATTACAAAAATACATGCTTAAGGACCATAATAGTTTAATGTCTTTGGAAACATGGAACAAATTTTTCTAGTTTAGTGATAAATCTTAAAAATCTCTATTAATTATGCTCCCCTTTAATACTCCTACTTAATACCATTATTCATAACCTGGGGAAATAATGTGTAAGAAAGAGATGATCTTGAATGTTTATAAGGGAAAATAAATGAAATATATGAACATGACATTAACATAAGGGTATGATAACTAGAGAATAAAATTTGAAGATCATAACCTGCATAAAAAGATAGTAATCATGAGACATGGCATAAATATTTAAAGTTAATAAGACATGAAATAATAAGATAATAAATAACATGAACCATGTGATCTTATCAATGGCAGAAGACATAGATTTTTTGGCATACACCTAAACATGTAACATAATTCCCTATAAGTCAAAGAACATTTCCAAAAAATAATAGGGAACTTCATGGGGACCAAATGTACTATGATAGACACACCTCCATCCCTAGTTACATTCCTTTCCATGTAATGGATAGGGTATTCCCATATTCTTATAGGGGATTAAGATAGTTGACGTGATTTCCATCATTAGCTAATGAGATGTAAATATTTACCCAATTTATTGGAGGGATATATAGGTCCCACCCATCACATAATGAAATCATACATACATGATCAAAAAATTCTTAATCTATCATAAAATATCCATTGAAAGGAAGTTTGTGTCATAAAAATGTAATCCTACAATAACATATTGAAAAACGACAGGTTATATAACCATTTCAACAAAGCATAACCCATGAAAAACAAAGGAGTTTCATAATAATATAACATATGAAAGAGAAAAATGTTTTATAAAAATCATTCCATACAAACATAATCCATTCAGATATGTAATATGAATGGTGTCCTTTGATTATATCATTTGTAAATCCTAAACTATAACAAAGAATGTTCTTTTAGATGGATAAGGATTTTTAAATATCACATAAAACATAACTTTTTAATGAATATAAAATTTTTAGAACACTTTTATTTGAAACCACTTAAAAAAAATAAAATTGATTCATGTAAAATAATTTAAAAACATTTCTTTATATAAATACGTTTCGTAATTGAAAAAAAAATATTATTAATATAAAGCATTTTCAAAAACTTATTTTCTAAAATATCATTGAAAAATTATAATGTAATCAAGAAAAAATATTTCACATATTTTTCCATGAAAACTTATAAAAGAAACATGAAAACATTTTAAAACAATTTTCCAAAAGAATTATTTTTTGGAAAACTATTTCTTTGAAAATAACTTTGAAACCCAATAAAAGATGCTTTAAAAGTCATTTAAAACTCTTAATGAATAGAATTTGTTTGAAACCCTTTTTCTTTGAACCCACATTAAAAATAAATAATGTTTAGATTATTATAATATAAAATTCATAAAAAATTATTATTGTATGATTTCATAGTAATCTTTCAAGAATGACGGTCATGATAGCAGATAAATAGTTACATGCTAAACACTCTTTTTGTGCTGTAAAAAGTATAAGAATGTGCCTCGATCAGAAAATGACATGAAGATTACTTTATAAAACCCATTTTTTTAAGGTAAAAAATGGATAAAATTTTATTTTTTATATCATAAGAAAATACTATATAATTTTTAAAACATTTTTACAAAACATGGTTTTGAGAAAACATTGATTTTCGACCGAAGAGAGTTGTAAGGTCAGATTTTCTTAATAAATATTATTATTTATCATAAGTAATGAAGAGTGGAAATATGGTTCCATTTCCAAGATATGACAAGAATAAATATAGGTTAAAATAAATCAAGATATTTCTTATGATATAGATTAAAATATTTCATCAATGGAAGCACAATCATAATCATTCATGATAAATAATGAAAGTGTAGAAAAACATTATTACTACTTTGGTAAATTTGAATCATAATAAAATGAAAATAAAAACATTAAATGAACCTTAAAATAACATTAAAAATTTATATTTATAAAATAACATTTCAAATAAAGTATATACACCTTATATAGAAATATATGTGCATATTATTCCATGTCTCTTAAAGAAGAAAAATTGAGAAAAAAATACATTACCAATTTGATATCTTTTGAAACATAAACCTCATGAATGATAGATCATAAAATGGAAATATAAATACCCATAAATTTCGTCATGATAATCATATAATAATTCCATGGTCATTAAGAGAACCACATATAATAAATAGGAGGTGAACATGGCATGTTTGTCACCGAATATAAAAGTGAGATGAGAAAACCCTTACAATAAGTCTTCAATTTTTTGTACATGTTCAAAACTCATGTATAATAAATATAATATTTTTATAAATCTACCTAACAACCATATTATTACAATTCATACTACATATTGCTTTTTTAGGACTTTATATTACCCATTTATTTACAACTCCATGTTAATGTTATGCTTTGGGTAATATCCACTTTGTTTCTAATATAAGTTTTGTCTTGTTATTATTGATCCAATTAATTAGATCATGATTTAAATATTTACATAATATAAAACATGATATAAATATCATATATATTAAATATAAATATATTTATAATAATCAATAAAATTTTGAAATATTAAATGAAATACACTATTCATATAGATGGTAAAACATACGTACACATGAGCATTGTTTCTGTTTTATTGTCACATTTAAAGAAATACATTAAATGAAATATATGTGTATATATATAAAATAATTCAAATATAATTATTATGATTTATATATAATATATATTAACTAAAACCATCAATAATATATTCCATTTTTGTGTGAATGAATCGCATCACTTTAAGGAGGTGGTAGTCCACACGTCCACAAACAAACTTATCATATTTACAAAAAATGGAAATCATGAATATTTGTTTTTATATAATAATTATATAAGTATAAATAAATTATAAATATCAAATACATATATAAAAACATATTTTTCATCATAATTCCCAACCATGATAGGTGGTAAATGAAAAAACAAACAACGTCGTTCTGTGAGGTTATAGTTCGCTGTACACAAGAACAATAAGTTCATTAATCATTAAATAGAAGTCATTGTAAGTTTATTTAGTAACTATATAATAAAAAAATATCATTATATGAAACTGATTATATTACATAAGAATGTAATAAAAATATTTTAGGGTGTGGATAATAAAAATAATTCAATGGGTCATAAGGAAGGATGTTACCTCTTTATTGGGTAACTCTACTTGGTTTACACCAAAGGGATTCCTAGGGTGGAATTATTCATAAAGGTAAGATTATATAATTAATTAAGTTAGGTTGGGAGATTATTTTATTAAATTTTTGGAAAGTGAATTTCCTTAAAATGTGTAAATAAGTGGGATGGGTGAGTTCTTTTATATTGTAGATGAGGAGTGGCATTCTAGTAAATTTTTTAAAAGGGAATTCCAATCACATTTTCCCCATGAAACATTTCTTAAATAAAGGTATAAAAAATTTAAAATTGATTATAGGGAATAAATAATTATTTAAATTACTTTTGGACAAATTTAGAGGACATTTTGTCCTCTAGTTTAGGGTTTAGTCATTTGTTAGGATAATTTTTCTCTTAACTGCTATAATTAATTTTAATCACATTCACATATATATTTTGTAAAAAAAGACGGCTGAACTTATTATACATTATATATTAATATTATTCAAAATATGGGATCAATTTTTCTAAATTTAATACTCATAAGTGGAAAATTTTAATATTAAATTAATCCAGTAAACGTGCCAGGACATCGGGTTTTGAAGAGAAAATGTCCAAATGATTGAAATGTTTTTAAATCCAATTTCAATTTGAAATTAGATCTAATGAAATAAATTGGATTAGCTTATTTAAAGATGTAACACCCCAGGTAAATAATGAATATGAAATTTTCATATTTATCCATATTTGTGAATAAAATATTAATATGACTTTAAAGGGGACGCTATGCTCGATGGAGTACCCAACACGCAACAACGAGTTTCTTGGGAATCTTACGTTGCACTCTAATAATAAAATAATATTATTTTAAATGGTAGTTAACATGTAGCCGTTGTAATGGCGGGAATGGATAGAAATAACTAAAATATGATTATATATGTTCTTAAATATTTTTACATTTATACAATAAAAGATAAAGGCTTAAAATACGGAAAGAATTCAATTTTAGGCGTATATGCCCTAGTTTTCACTAAAGGTTCACTTATCACCTTTTGATGTTGAACCATCATTAAATATTGTTTTGTTCACTCTTAAACATTCTTTTGGACCAAATAAAACTCTTATTAATAATTTGGATAACAAAATTTACTTTGTGTAAATTTTTGGTATCTTTCCGATAAAGTTCATTTTTTAATGAATAGTGTAAAATGTTGTATTTTAATTCAAAACCTCTTTTTAATCTAATTTATTTATATGATTAGAGTATATTTTTTATTGGTTTTAAAGTAAAATTAGAATATATTTTTACCATTAAATCCAATAGTGGTCGTTGGAATTAATTTCACTTTGAAATCAGTCTTAAACCAGTGTCAATCTTTTGATACTTATTGTTTCATAAAAACACGCTATTTGCTCTGACAGCGGGAATTAATTATTAAATTAATTAATGTGACTTATATGTTTTGAATTTTGTAAAATAGACTTCATTTTTTGACTTCGTAATATCAAATATATCTTAGGGTGAATTTTTGGTAATTTTCTGAAAAACTTAAATTTTTGATGAATAGTGAAACCACTAAGTGGTACTTATAAAGACTGATTTTCCATTTAAATGAAATTTCGACATCATTTTGTTTTGAATTTCAAAAATCCGACATACATGGTTGTCATTAAGAATTAAAATGTGGTTCAATGAGATTATAATAATTTTTTGGTGAATAGTAACTTATTAAGTTCTTAATCGCGATTAGTGGTAATTAGTGTAGTTTAAGATAAAAATAATGCTTTAATAATATGAAATGACCTAGATACATGTCCCAACCTTATTGGTTGTATCATGTCCGACCAATACAAGCCATGGGTCAACTTGGGGACCCCATGGAGACACTTTGGTTGGGAAATGACATAAATAACTTTTTATTTAATGTAAAAGTAAAAATGACACAAACATAATATGTTTTACGAAAACAATTTTTACATGGGGATATAATTATCATATTTTTGATTATAAATAGTCATTGGAAAGATAAAAAGATTTCCTACATCATAGTATTTTTTTTATAATTTTTAGACATTAAATAAATAAAATTATTTATGACATAATAATGATGCAGCGATGACATCATTATTTGACGATTTAAATAAAATGGAATGATAATGTAAAATCTATGAACTACACATGTCCAAAACCAATTGGATGAGTGTATTTCGAACCCTTATCACCTTATCCACGAATTATATCAATGTGGGACCTTTTAAAACCGAAACACATTTTCAAATAAAGTAATATTTCTTACTTTCCAAAAGTGCCCCTCCTCTCCTCTTATAAAAGGCCCCCACCTCTACCTCATTTGACACACTCCTCAAGCATTTGGCTCGTCCAACCCCTGCCCATTTACTCTCTCCACATCCCTATCCTCATCCTAGAGGATTCCCTTTGGGAATAATCCTTTCAAAGGAAGCCTTTAGGCTCAAATCAAAAGGAGTTACACTTTTAAAGGTAATTCATTCTCTCATGTTCATTTGTTTTATTTTGCTTCTTCAACCCCCTAAACTCTTTTTATTTAATTATTTTGTAACAACACCAGTATCTTAAATATACTAGGATGTTGTTATAATATTTATTCGAGCTACACTCTCACACAACTACATCAAATGGTTAAAGAACATACGGTTTCCGTGGATGGCGAAATTCTGCCTCCCGAAACGATGATTGTTCAATACTCATTTAACACCTTCAAAGGTGGCCATTATGATGTAAATATTTTTATATATGATATATAATATGTTTATGTTTTACTTATGCTTCTGTATTTTTCATTTGTGTCTTACCTTTATGGCATCCATTATGGGTATACGCGATATCATCATTTTAGGAAGTGCGGACTACCGCCCCCTCAAAGTGATTTGATTCGTTAAATACCATATGTGGGACGTATAAAGGATGGAACTATGATATTATATATGATATTATACTGAGATTTATAATATACCTTTATATCATTATTATTCCATTCTATAAAATAATAAATAGAAATGAAAGTAGCGTTCATGCGTACGTACGGCTTACCGTCTCCATGAACGGTGCATTTCATTTCTTACCTCTAAATGATTATGTAACGTTATAAATTCATGAATGTACTGGATATATATTAAATATATGATATCTAAATCATGAATAAAATTCTGGATATAATAAACATTTGGCCACACAAACAACATGTAATTGTAAGAAGTCCACTTTCGACTTAGGAACCAAATATCGGCAAAACAAATATTATTAACTTAAATGATTACATAATGTTTATGACATGGTAATAAGTGATATAAAAGGAATAATGAACTTGAAAAAGGTTCTTAAGGAATTAGAAATTAACTCAAGTTTATTATTCAGGAGATTAAAGAATGATCGAGTCAAGTCGGACCCGAGGTAAGGGATCCTACAACTCTCTTTCTTTATAAGTACACTCTTTTATGTCATTTCTTTTAAGCTCATATTTCTTATGATTGGGATGTTATTTTATATTACTCATACTGTAATTTTTATGTTCATGTGATGAGAGACCCTATTATATCTCATCAATCCATTTTGGAAGTTTTGAGTGGCGCCGTTAGGCTGCCGAATTTTCGTAAGAGATCAAACCTATCTCTTTCTTTTTAAGTACTCTCCTTTGTGTCACTTCTTTTAAGCTCCTCTTTGTAATGTTGGGGGGATGTTCTTTTATATTCCTCTTGCTGTAAATTTTATTGTAATGTGATGAGATACCCTATTTGATCTCATCAATCCATATTCGGAAGTTTTATGTGGCGCTGTTAGGCTGCCGAGTTTTCGTAAGGGATTTTTCATCTCACTTTTATTCCCGTGAGATTTATGCTACATTTGCCACAAATTCCATTGAGTGGTGTATGTAATGCCCATTATTCTACTATTTGTGTAATATACTTTCGTTTATGAGTATTTACATCAATGATCTGTTGTCCTCCTTTCATGGGGTGTATGTTTTGAAAGATACCCAAGTCGGTAAGGGAACCTTTCACCCTCCTTTTTTTTAAAAGGATTCTTTTATTGGTTCTTTTAATTTACATATTTTTTATGTTGGGATATGTTCTCATTGATGTAAATTTTATGTCCAAGTGATGAGATACACTTTTTATCTCTCATCAACTCATTTTGATGTGATGTCGTTAGGCTGTCAAGGGAACTTCTTAACCCAATTTCGATTTCTTTGGGTTCAACTTGTAGTCATTGAATATGTCATCCATTGAATATGTGTGAATGACCTTATATTGTTTTACACTTAATATCCACTTATATTGGGTGTATATATATTTGTCACACATATTTTTGATATTTATTTGTCCTTAATTTAAGGATACCTTCTTTATAAGGGATTTCATCACATTTGACATTTCTATTGAGGGTTCATTGTTGTTATGAACCAATTAACTCTTATACGGTGTATATACTGTCTTTTGGAGTATTATATCATGAATCCTTTTATTCTCATGATATTATAAAGTTCTGACTAAATGTTATTCCTCGATTACTGTATTCAAGTGTCTCTAATTTTGGTAAAACCCCTTTAACCAAAATATCATTTTAAATGTTTTAATTATTTGTTCTTATTAATATCCATGTTTTCAAAATGGTTTTAAGGATTTATTTATATGGATATTAATGGTTTAAAATGTTAAAAGCTTCAAGGTGGTATGGGACACTTTGATTCAAAAATCTCTTTATTAAATGTTTTAAATGGTTTTGGAAATGGTTTCTTTTTTAATGGATTCATTATTTCAATATCCTAAAATGTTATATTGTGATTGAAATGTGGAAATGTTATGTTTCCTTTATTCATGTTTATGTGATACGATTATGTTATGGTTCTTGGGCATTGTTATGAAGAACGGGTGGTTCCGTGATAAACTAAGGGCGGGTGAGCCCGATATAGCTCTCCAATGCATTGGGTAACGCGAAGGAGTGAAACGTTAAGGTTTCTCCGAAGAGATTTAGGGAATATACTGTGATGGGTATTCCAAATGTAACCAAGAGGGTTACTCCCTACGTGAGAATGTTATGAATGCCTAAAGTTACCTTTATGTCTTATGTTTTCTATGATTTATTCATGATTTTATATGCCTATGTTTTATGGGTAAAGTGTGATTTCATTCTTATGTATATATGAACTCATGTTTCCTTTCCATATTTTTATAACCCTTACTGAGCTTTTTATGCTCATCCCAAGTTTTTGAAATGTTTTTCACAGGTCAAGGGAAAGGTACATGATGTGATGATAGTGTCAAGGATGTGTCAAGAAATAATCCGTGTTTTATTTTAAATAGGTTTCCGTTGATGGGAAGAATAAATATTGTCTTTTATGTAACCACTTTGTTTAAATGTGGAATGTAATGCAAGTTTCATGATATAATTCTCTAAAACTCTAAACCTGAAAAGATCCTCAATGTGTAATCTTGTAATAACTCAAGATTAAGTAAGGTTTAAGGCTGGGGCCTTATAGTTGGTATCAGAGGTCGGTTTAGATAACTTTAGAGGTTAGGGTATTCTTTAAGCATAAGTGACATTACCATAATGGTTAGGATTTCAGAAAGAGTCCTAATTTTAGATAAAGTGAATGAGTAAGTATATCTTAGTGTTTACCTTCCTCATTAGTACATGATGGTTTTGTTGATATACTCACACTGAACTTTTTGGTTTTAGTAAATGGCTGGATCTAGCAGGCACCAAAGTGACAATGGGTTTGAAGAAAACTGTGGTGGTTCTCTGATTAAGATACTGGATGAGATGGGGGATTCAATGAGGAATCTCATAGTTGTTATAAACCAACTATCAAGGAGTCATGATCAATCACTTCAACCTTGGTGAGTTTTCTAATGCATCATGAACGAGATGGCCAACTCGATGTGGAAATTCAGGTAATAATTATTAAGGTAACCATTAGGGTTTATATGATCCTTACTTTTGAGGTAATTATGGGTTATTATATGATATGATGGAAAATAAAAGGAATGAGATAAACTTGAGGTTAAAATATGTTATGATTATTCTTGAAGATTTTATCTCATTTTGGGGAATGTTTTAAGAATTATATTGTTTTGAAAAAAGGACAACACGTAGACCGTGTGACATCCCGTCGCGTCGGACAAAGCTGCGGGAATCAAACCCACAACCAATGTGCGACTGGTATTTATCGCCTACCACTAGACTACGTGAAGTCCCTGGTTAGTTTGACTGATTAATTCTAGTTATATGTTTTTATGAATTAAGAGTAAGTTGATTTTGGGTTATTTATAAAAATGATTAACCTATCATGGAGGATATGTGATTAGGTTAATTACTTTTCAAAACGAGACTTTAGGAGCAACTGATATTGTTTGGAGATAAATGTTACGATTTAACTTGGAAGACTATGTGACTAAATCATTAAAATGTTTGGGTTTCAATCTTATATTGGTTTACTTTGAAGAATTTTATGGGCAAATTGATTATAGAATGGTCCTTGTTGAACTTTGGGTTTTGTTGGACAAATTTTGGAGATTAAGAATAGATTTTCTTTTTATAAAGGGTTATCCTTTTCTGGATTATCTGATCTTGTAATAACCTTTTTGGTTTTGGTTTTGGTTAAAGTCTAATGACATGGGAAGTATATAGTTCTCTTTTGTGGATTAGGTGATTTTATAAAAGTTGATTATAGTACTCTTAATGTGAACAAGTCTTCCTAAATACTCGTCTTTTAGAGAAAATATGAGTTTGTGTAAGGAATCTAATAAAAGTTGAAAGTCAATATGATAAGAGATTATGTTTCCTTATGAATAAATTCCTCAATAAAAAGTAACTTAAAACAAAAATGTTTTCTACTAACTTTTCCTACTGGGGAATCGAATACCGTTTAACCCATCACAAGTTTGTGATTTTCTCGTGGTTAACTTTCTTCTAAGCATGTTTTCTATCACTCTCCATGATAACATGAACCTATGTTTTCTCCTCCATGTCCATTTTTTCATACTTGGAATCCTAGTATGGGTTAACTCGGGTGACCTTTGTACTTATCTTTCTTTATTTTAAAGTGTTTGTTTTACCGAATTTTGTTCCGATGTGGGACTTTCAAGGATGTTTCCAAGCGCAATTTTAAAATTGCGAGGACGCAATTCCCAAAAGGGGGGAAGGATGTAACACCCCAGGTAAATAATGAATATGAAATTTTCATATTTATCCATATTTGTGAATAAAATATTAATATGACTTTAAAGGGGACGCTATGCTCGATGGAGTACCCAACACGCAACAACGAGTTTCTTGGGAATCTTACGTTGCACTCTAATAATAAAATAATATTATTTTAAATGGTAGTTAACATGTAGCCGTTGTAATGGCGGGAATGGATAGAAATAACTAAAATATGATTATATATGTTCTTAAATATTTTTACATTTATACAATAAAAGATAAAGGCTTAAAATACGGAAAGAATTCAATTTTAGGCGTATATGCCCTAGTTTTCACTAAAGGTTCACTTATCACCTTTTGATGTTGAACCATCATTAAATATTGTTTTGTTCACTCTTAAACATTATTTTGGACCAAATAAAACTCTTATTAATAATTTGGATATCAAAATTTACTTTGTGTAAATTTTTGGTATCTTTCCGATAAAGTTCATTTTTAAATGAATAGTGTAAAATGTTGTATTTTAATTCAAAACCTCTTTTTAATCTAATTTATTTATATGATTAGAGTATATTTTTTATTGGTTTTAAAGTAAAATTAGAATATATTTTTACCATTAAATCCAATAGTGGTCGTTGGAATTAATTTCACTTTGAAATCAGTCTTAAACCAGTGTCAATCTTTTGATACTTATTGTTTCATAAAAACACGCTATTTGCTCTGACAGCGGGAATTAATTATTAAATTAATTAATGTGACTTATATGTTTTGAATTTTGTAAAATAGACTTCATTTTTTGACTTCGTAATATCAAATATATCTTAGGGTGAATTTTTGGTAATTTTCTGAAAAACTTAAATTTTTGATGAATAGTGAAACCACTAAGTGGTACTTATAAAGACTGATTTTCCATTTAAATGAAATTTCGACATCATTTTGTTTTGAATTTCAAAAATCCGACATACATGGTTGTCATTAAGAATTAAAATGTGGTTCAATGAGATTATAATAATTTTTTGGTGAATAGTAACTTATTAAGTTCTTAATCGCGATTAGTGGTAATTAGTGTAGTTTAAGGTAAAAATAATGCTTTAATAATATGAAATGACCTAGATACATGTCCCAACCTTATTGGATGTATCATGTCCGACCAATACAAGCCATGGGTCAACTTGGGGACCCCATGGAGACACTTTGGTTGGGAAATGACATAAATAACTTTTTATTTAATGTAAAAGTAAAAATGACACAAACATAATATGTTTTACGAAAACAATTTTTACATGGGGATATAATTATCATATTTTTGATTATAAATAGTAATTGGAAAGATAAAAAGATTTCCTACATCATAGTATTTTTTTTATAATTTTTAGACATTAAATAAATAAAATTATTTATGACATAATAATGATGCAGCGATGACATCATTATTTGACGATTTAAATAAAATGGAATGATAATGTAAAATCTATGCACTACACATGTCCAAAACCAATTGGATGAGTGTATTTCGAACCCTTATCACCTTATCCACGAATTATATCAATGTGGGACCTTTTAAAACCGAAACACATTTTCAAATAAAGTAATATTTCTTACTTTCCAAAAGTGCCCCTCCTCTCCTCTTATAAAAGGCCCCCACCTCTACCTCATTTGACACACTCCTCAAGCATTTGGCTCGTCCAACCCCTGCCCATTTACTCTCTCCACATCCCTATCCTCATCCTAGAGGATTCCCTTTGGGAATAATCCTTTCAAAGGAAGCCTTTAGGCTCAAATCAAAAGGAGTTACACTTTTAAAGGTAATTCATTCTCTCATGTTCATTTGTTTTATTTTGCTTCTTCAACCCCCTAAACTCTTTTTATTTAATTATTTTGTAACAACACTAGTATCTTAAATATACTAGGATGTTGTTATAATATTTATTCGAGCTACACTCTCACACAACTACATCAAATGGTTAAAGAACATACGGTTTCCGTGGATGGCGAAATTCTGCCTCCCGAAACGATGATTGTTCAATACTCATTTAACACCTTCAATATAAGGCCCCAGCCTTAAACCTTACTTAATCTTGAGTTATTACAAGATTACACATTGAGGATCTTTTCAGGTTTAGAGTTTTAGAGAATTATATCATGAAACTTGCATTACATTCCACATTTAAACAAAGTGGTTACATAAAAGACAATATTTATTCTTCCCATCAACGGAAACCTATTTAAAATAAAACACGGATTATTTCTTGACACATCCTTGACACTATCATCACATCATGTACCTTTCCCTTGACCTGTGAAAAACATTTCAAAAACTTGGGATGAGCATAAAAAGCTCAGTAAGGGTTATAAAAATATGGAAAGGAAACATGAGTTCATATATACATAAGAATGAAATCACACTTTACCCATAAAACATAGGCATATAAAATCATGAATAAATCATAGAAAACATAAGACATAAAGGTAACTTTAGGCATTCATAACATTCTCACGTAGGGAGTAACCCTCTTGGTTACATTTGGAATACCCATCACAGTATATTCCCTAAATCTCTTCGGAGAAACCTTAACGTTTCACTCCTTCGCGTTACCCAATGCATTGGAGAGCTATATCGGGCTCACCCGCCCTTAGTTTATCACGGAACCACCCGTTCTTCATAACAATTCCCAAGAACCATAACATAATCGTATCACATAAACATGAATAAAGGAAACATAACATTTCCACATTTCAATCACAATATAACATTTTAGGATATTGAAATAAAGAATCCATTAAAAAAGAAACCATTTCCAAAACCATTTAAAACATTTAATAAAGAGATTTTTGAATCAAAGTGTCCCATACCACCTTGAAGCTTTTAACATTTTAAACCATTAATATCCATATAAATAAATCCTTAAAACCATTTTGAAAACATGGATATTAATAAGAACAAATAATTAAAACATTTAAAATGATATTTTGGTTAAAGGGGTTTTACCAAAATTAGAGACACTTGAATACAGTAATCGAGGAATAACATTTAGTCAGAACTTTATAATATCATGAGAATAAAAGGATTCATGATATAATACTCCAAAAGACAGTATATACACCGTATAAGAGTTAATTGGTTCATAACAACAATGAACCCTCAATAGAAATGTCAAATGTGATGAAATCCCTTATAAAGAAGGTATCCTTAAATTAAGGACAAATAAATATCAAAAATATGTGTGACAAATATATATACACCCAATATAAGTGGATATTAAGTGTAAAACAATATAAGGTCATTCACACATATTCAATGGATGACATATTCAATGACTACAAGTTGAACCCAAAGAAATCGAAATTGGGTTAAAAAGTTCCCTTGACAGCCTAACGACATCACATCAAAATGAGTTGATGAGAGATAAAAAGTGTATCTCATCACTTGGACATAAAATTTACATCAATGAGAACATATCCCAACATAAAAAATATGTAAATTAAAAGAACCAATAAAAGAATCCTTTTAAAAAAAGAGGAGGGTGAAAGGTTCCCTTACCGACTTGGGTATCTTTCAAAACATACACCCCATGAAAGGAGGACAACAGATCATTGATGTAAATACTCATAAACGAAAGTATATTACACAAATAGTAGAATAATGGGCATTACATACACCACTCAATGGAATTTGTGGCAAATGTAGCATAAATCTCACGGGAATAAAAGTGAGATGAAAAATCCCTTACGAAAACTCGGCAGCCTAACAGCGCCACATAAAACTTCCGAATATGGATTGATGAGATCAAATAGGGTATCTCATCACATTACAATAAAATTTACAGCAAGAGGAATATAAAAGAACATCCCCCAACATTACAAAGAGGAGCTTAAAAGAAGTGACACAAAGGAGAGTACTTAAAAAGAAAGAGATAGGTTTGATCTCTTACGAAAATTCGGCAGCCTAACGGCGCCACTCAAAACTTCCAAAATGGATTGATGAGATATAATAGGGTCTCTCATCACATGAACATAAAAATTACAGTATGAGTAATATAAAATAACATCCCAATCATAAGAAATATGAGCTTAAAAGAAATGACATAAAAGAGTGTACTTATAAAGAAAGAGAGTTGTAGGATCCCTTACCTCGGGTCCGACTTGACTCGATCATTCTTTAATCTCCTGAATAATAAACTTGAGTTAATTTCTAATTCCTTAAGAACCTTTTTCAAGTTCATTATTCCTTTTATATCACTTATTACCATGTCATAAACATTATGTAATCATTTAAGTTAATAATATTTGTTTTGCCGATATTTGGTTCCTAAGTCGAAAGTGGACTTCTTACAATTACATGTTGTTTGTGTGGCCAAATGTTTATTATATCCAGAATTTTATTCATGATGTAGATATCATATATTTAATATATATCCAGTACATTCATGAATTTATAACGTTACATAATCATTTAGAGGTAAGAAATGAAATGCACCGTTCATGGAGACGGTAAGCCGTACGTACGCATGAACGCTACTTTCATTTCTATTTAGTATTTTATAGAATGGAATAATAATGATATAAAGGTATATTATAAATCTCAGTATAATATCATATATAATATCATAGTTCCATCCTTTATACGTCCCACATATGGTATTTAACGAATCAAATCACTTTGAGGGGGCGGTAGTCCGCACTTCCTAAAATGATGATATCGCGTATACCCATAATGGATGCCATAAAGGTAAGACACAAATAAAAAATACAGAAGCATAAGTAAAACATAAACATATTATATATCATATATAAAAATATTTACATCATAATGGCCACCTTTGAAGGTGTTAAATGAGTATTGAACAATCATCGTTTCGGGAGGCAGAATTTCGCCATCCACGGAAACCGTATGTTCTTTAACCATTTGATGTAGTTGTGTGAGAGTGTAGCTCGAATAAATATTATAACAACATCCTAGTATATTTAAGATACTGGTGTTGTTACAAAATAATTAAATAAAAAGAGTTTAGGGGGTTGAAGAAGCAAAATAAAACAAATGAACATGAGAGAATGAATTACCTTTAAAAGTGTAACTCCTTTTGATTTGAGCCTAAAGGCTTCCTTTGAAAGGATTATTCCCAAAGGGAATCCTCTAGGATGAGGATAGGGATGTGGAGAGAGTAAATGGGCAGGGGTTGGACGAGCCAAATGCTTGAGGAGTGTGTCAAATGAGGTAGAGGTGGGGGCCTTTTATAAGAGGAGAGGAGGGGCACTTTTGGAAAGTAAGAAATATTACTTTATTTGAAAATGTGTTTCGGTTTTAAAAGGTCCCACATTGATATAATTCGTGGATAAGGTGATAAGGGTTCGAAATACACTCATCCAATTGGTTTTGGACATGTGTAGTTCATAGATTTTACATTATCATTCCATTTTATTTAAATCGTCAAATAATGATGTCATCGCTGCATCATTATTATGTCATAAATAATTTTATTTATTTAATGTCTAAAAATTATAAAAAAAATACTATGATGTAGGAAATCTTTTTATCTTTCCAATGACTATTTATAATCAAAAATATGATAATTATATCCCCATGTAAAAATTGTTTTCGTAAAACATATTATGTTTGTGTCATTTTTACTTTTACATTAAATAAAAAGTTATTTATGTCATTTCCCAACCAAAGTGTCTCCATGGGGTCCCCAAGTTGACCCATGGCTTGTATTGGTCGGACATGATACAACCAATAAGGTTGGGACATGTATCTAGGTCATTTCATATTATTAAAGCATTATTTTTACCTTAAACTACACTAATTACCACTAATCGCGATTAAGAACTTAATAAGTTACTATTCACCAAAAAATTATTATAATCTCATTGAACCACATTTTAATTATTAATGACAACCATGTATGTCGGATTTTTGAAATTCAAAACAAAATGATGTCGAAATTTCATTTAAATGGAAAATCAGTCTTTATAAGTACCACTTAGTGGTTTCACTATTCATCAAAAATTTAAGTTTTTCAGAAAATTACCAAAAATTCACCCTAAGATATATTTGATATTACGAAGTCAAAAAATGAAGTATATTTTACAAAATTCAAAACATATAAGTCACATTAATTAATTTAATAATTAAATCCCGCTGTCAGAGCAAATAGCGTGTTTTTATGAAACAATAAGTATCAAAAGATTGACACTGGTTTAAGACTGATTTCAAAGTGAAATTAATTCCAACGACCACTATTGGATTTAATGGTAAAAATATATTCTAATTTTACTTTAAAACCAATAAAAAATATACTCTAATCATATAAATAAATTAGATTAAAAAGAGGTTTTGAATTAAAATACAACATTTTACACTATTCATTAAAAAATGAACTTTATCGGAAAGATACCAAAAATTTACACAAAGTAAATTTTGATATCCAAATTATTAATAAGAGTTTTATTTGGTCCAAAAGAATGTTTAAGAGTGAACAAAACAATATTTAATGATGGTTCAACATCAAAAGGTGATAAGTGAACCTTTAGTGAAAACTAGGGCATATACGCCTAAAATTGAATTCTTTCCGTATTTTAAGCCTTTATCTTTTATTGTATAAATGTAAAAATATTTAAGAACATATATAATCATATTTTAGTTATTTCTATCCATTCCCGCCATTACAACGGCTACATGTTAACTACCATTTAAAATAATATTATTTTATTATTAGAGTGCAACGTAAGATTCCCAAAAAACTCGTTGTTGCGTGTTGGGTACTCCATCGAGCATAGCGTCCCCTTTAAAGTCATATTAATATTTTATTCACAAATATGGATAAATATGAAAATTTCATATTCATTATTTACCTGGGGTGTTACATCCTTCCCCCCTTTTGGGAATTGCGTCCTCGCAATTTTAAAATTGCGCTTGGAAACATCCTTGAAAGTCCCACATCGGAACAAAATTCGGTAAAACAAACACTTTAAAATAAAGAAAGATAAGTACAAAGGTCACCCGAGTTAACCCATACTAGGATTCCAAGTATGAAAAAATGGACATGGAGGAGAAAACATAGGTTCATGTTCTCATGGAGAGTGATAGAAAACATGCTTAGAAGAAAGTTAACCACGAGAAAATCACAAACTTGTGATGGGTTAAACGGTATTCGATTCCCCAGTAGAAAAGTTAGTAGAAAACATTTTTGTTTTAAGTTACTTTTTATTGAGGAATTTATTCATAAGGAAACATAATCTCTTATCATATTGACTTTCAACTTTTATTAGATTCCTTACACAAACTCATATTTTCTCTAAAAGACGAGTATTTAGGAAGACTTGTTCACATTAAGAGTACTATAATCAACTTTTATAAAATCACCTAATCCACAAAAGAGAACTATATACTTCCCATGTCATTAGACTTTAACCAAAACCAAAACCAAAAAGGTTATTACAAGATCAGATAATCCAGAAAAGGATAACCCTTTATAAAAAGAAAATCTATTCTTAATCTCCAAAATTTGTCCAACAAAACCCAAAGTTCAACAAGGACCATTCTATAATCAATTTGCCCATAAAATTCTTCAAAGTAAACCAATATAAGATTGAAACCCAAACATTTTAATGATTTAGTCACATAGTCTTCCAAGTTAAATCGTAACATTTATCTCCAAACAATATCAGTTGCTCCTAAAGTCTCGTTTTGAAAAGTAATTAACCTAATCACATATCCTCCATGATAGGTTAATCATTTTTATAAATAACCCAAAATCAACTTACTCTTAATTCATAAAAACATATAACTAGAATTAATCAGTCAAACTAACCAGGGACTTCACGTAGTCTAGTGGTAGGCGATAAATACCAGTCGCACATTGGTTGTGGGTTTGATTCCCGCAGCTTTGTCCGACGCGACGGGATGTCACAACGGTCTACGTGTTGTCCTTTTTTCAAAACAATATAATTCTTAAAACATTCCCCAAAATGAGATAAAATCTTCAAGAATAATCATAACATATTTTAACCTCAAGTTTATCTCATTCCTTTTATTTTCCATCATATCATATAATAACCCATAATTACCTCAAAAGTAAGGATCATATAAACCCTAATGGTTACCTTAATAATTATTACCTGAATTTCCACATCGAGTTGGCCATCTCGTTCATGATGCATTAGAAAACTCACCAAGGTTGAAGTGATTGATCATGACTCCTTGATAGTTGGTTTATAACAACTATGAGATTCCTCATTGAATCCCCCATCTCATCCAGTATCTTAATCAGAGAACCACCACAGTTTTCTTCAAACCCATTGTCACTTTGGTGCCTGCTAGATCCAGCCATTTACTAAAACCAAAAAGTTCAGTGTGAGTATATCAACAAAACCATCATGTACTAATGAGGAAGGTAAACACTAAGATATACTTACTCATTCACTTTATCTAAAATTAGGACTCTTTCTGAAATCCTAACCATTATGGTAATGTCACTTATGCTTAAAGAATACCCTAACCTCTAAAGTTATCTAAACCGACCTCTGATACCAACTATAAGGCCCCAGCCTTAAACCTTACTTAATCTTGAGTTATTACAAGATTACACATTGAGGATCTTTTCAGGTTTAGAGTTTTAGAGAATTATATCATGAAACTTGCATTACATTCCACATTTAAACAAGTGGTTACATAAAAGACAATATTTATTCTTCCCATCAACGGAAACCTATTTAAAATAAAACACGGATTATTTCTTGACACATCCTTGACACTATCATCACATCATGTACCTTTCCCTTGACCTGTGAAAAACATTTCAAAAACTTGGGATGAGCATAAAAAGCTCAGTAAGGGTTATAAAAATATGGAAAGGAAACATGAGTTCATATATACATAAGAATGAAATCACACTTTACCCATAAAACATAGGCATATAAAATCATGAATAAATCATAGAAAACATAAGACATAAAGGTAACTTTAGGCATTCATAACATTCTCACGTAGGGAGTAACCCTCTTGGTTACATTTGGAATACCCATCACAGTATATTCCCTAAATCTCTTCGGAGAAACCTTAACGTTTCACTCCTTCGCGTTACCCAATGCATTGGAGAGCTATATCGGGCTCACCCGCCCTTAGTTTATCACGGAACCACCCGTTCTTCATAACAATGCCCAAGAACCATAACAATCGTATCACATAAACATGAATAAAGGAAACATAACATTTCCACATTTCAATCACAATATAACATTTTAGGATATTGAAATAAAGAATCCATTAAAAAAGAAACCATTTCCAAAACCATTTAAAACATTTAATAAAGAGATTTTTGAATCAAAGTGTCCCATACCACCTTGAAGCTTTTAACATTTTAAACCATTAATATCCATATAAATAAATCCTTAAAACCATTTTGAAAACATGGATATTAATAAGAACAAATAATTAAAACATTTAAAATGATATTTTGGTTAAAGGGGTTTTACCAAAAATTAGAGACACTTGAATACAGTAATCGAGGAATAACATTTAGTCAGAACTTTATAATATCATGAGAATAAAAGGATTCATGATATAATACTCCAAAAGACAGTATATACACCCGTATAAGAGTTAATTGGTTCATAACAACAATGAACCCTCAATAGAAATGTCAAATGTGATGAAATCCCTTATAAAGAAGGTATCCTTAAATTAAGGACAAATAAATATCAAAAATATGTGTGACAAATATATATACACCCAATATAAGTGGATATTAAGTGTAAAACAATATAAGGTCATTCACACATATTCAATGGATGACATATTCAATGACTACAAGTTGAACCCAAAGAAATCGAAATTGGGTTAAAAAGTTCCCTTGACAGCCTAACGACATCACATCAAAATGAGTTGATGAGAGATAAAAAGTGTATCTCATCACTTGGACATAAAATTTACATCAATGAGAACATATCCCAACATAAAAAATATGTAAATTAAAAGAACCAATAAAAGAATCCTTTTAAAAAAAGAGGAGGGTGAAAGGTTCCCTTACCGACTTGGGTATCTTTCAAAACATACACCCCATGAAAGGAGGACAACAGATCATTGATGTAAATACTCATAAACGAAAGTATATTACACAAATAGTAGAATAATGGGCATTACATACACCACTCAATGGAATTTGTGGCAAATGTAGCATAAATCTCACGGGAATAAAAGTGAGATGAAAAATCCCTTACGAAAACTCGGCAGCCTAACAGCGCCACATAAAACTTCCGAATATGGATTGATGAGATCAAATAGGGTATCTCATCACATTACAATAAAATTTACAGCAAGAGGAATATAAAAGAACATCCCCCAACATTACAAAGAGGAGCTTAAAAGAAGTGACACAAAGGAGAGTACTTAAAAAGAAAGAGATAGGTTTGATCTCTTACGAAAATTCGGCAGCCTAACGGCGCCACTCAAAACTTCCAAAATGGATTGATGAGATATAATAGGGTCTCTCATCACATGAACATAAAAATTACAGTATGAGTAATATAAAATAACATCCCAATCATAAGAAATATGAGCTTAAAAGAAATGACATAAAAGAGTGTACTTATAAAGAAAGAGAGTTGTAGGATCCCTTACCTCGGGTCCGACTTGACTCGATCATTCTTTAATCTCCTGAATAATAAACTTGAGTTAATTTCTAATTCCTTAAGAACCTTTTTCAAGTTCATTATTCCTTTTATATCACTTATTACCATGTCATAAACATTATGTAATCATTTAAGTTAATAATATTTGTTTTGCCGATATTTGGTTCCTAAGTCGAAAGTGGACTTCTTACAATTACATGTTGTTTGTGTGGCCAAATGTTTATTATATCCAGAATTTTATTCATGATGTAGATATCATATATTTAATATATATCCAGTACATTCATGAATTTATAACGTTACATAATCATTTAGAGGTAAGAAATGAAATGCACCGTTCATGGAGACGGTAAGCCGTACGTACGCATGAACGCTACTTTCATTTCTATTTAGTATTTTATAGAATGGAATAATAATGATATAAAGGTATATTATAAATCTCAGTATAATATCATATATAATATCATAGTTCCATCCTTTATACGTCCCACATATGGTATTTAACGAATCAAATCACTTTGAGGGGGCGGTAGTCCGCACTTCCTAAAATGATGATATCGCGTATACCCATAATGGATGCCATAAAGGTAAGACACAAATGAAAAATACAGAAGCATAAGTAAAACATAAACATATTATATATCATATATAAAAATATTTACATCATAATGGCCACCTTTGAAGGTGTTAAATGAGTATTGAACAATCATCGTTTCGGGAGGCAGAATTTCGCCATCCACGGAAACCGTATGTTCTTTAACCATTTGATGTAGTTGTGTGAGAGTGTAGCTCGAATAAATATTATAACAACATCCTAGTATATTTAAGATACTGGTGTTGTTACAAAATAATTAAATAAAAAGAGTTTAGGGGGTTGAAGAAGCAAAATAAAACAAATGAACATGAGAGAATGAATTACCTTTAAAAGTGTAACTCCTTTTGATTTGAGCCTAAAGGCTTCCTTTGAAAGGCTTATTCCCAAAGGGAATCCTCTAGGATGAGGATAGGGATGTGGAGAGAGTAAATGGGCAGGGGTTGGACGAGCCAAATGCTTGAGGAGTGTGTCAAATGAGGTAGAGGTGGGGGCCTTTTATAAGAGGAGAGGAGGGGCACTTTTGGAAAGTAAGAAATATTACTTTATTTGAAAATGTGTTTCGGTTTTAAAAGGTCCCACATTGATATAATTCGTGGATAAGGTGATAAGGGTTCGAAATACACTCATCCAATTGGTTTTGGACATGTGTAGTTCATAGATTTTACATTATCATTCCATTTTATTTAAATCGTCAAATAATGATGTCATCGCTGCATCATTATTATGTCATAAATAATTTTATTTATTTAATGTCTAAAAATTATAAAAAAAATACTATGATGTATGAAATCTTTTTATCTTTCCAATGACTATTTATAATCAAAAATATGATAATTATATCCCCATGTAAAAATTGTTTTCGTAAAACATATTATGTTTGTGTCATTTTTACTTTTACATTAAATAAAAAGTTATTTATGTCATTTCCCAACCAAAGTGTCTCCATGGGGTCCCCAAGTTGACCCATGGCTTGTATTGGTCGGACATGATACAACCAATAAGGTTGGGACATGTATCTAGGTCATTTCATATTATTAAAGCATTATTTTTACCTTAAACTACACTAATTACCACTAATCGCGATTAAGAACTTAATAAGTTACTATTCACCAAAAAATTATTATAATCTCATTGAACCACATTTTAATTCTTAATGACAACCATGTATGTCGGATTTTTGAAATTCAAAACAAAATGATGTCGAAATTTCATTTAAATGGAAAATCAGTCTTTATAAGTACCACTTAGTGGTTTCACTATTCATCAAAAATTTAAGTTTTTCAGAAAATTACCAAAAATTCACCCTAAGATATATTTGATATTACGAAGTCAAAAAATGAAGTCTATTTTACAAAATTCAAAACATATAAGTCACATTAATTAATTTAATAATTAATTCCCGCTGTCAGAGCAAATAGCGTGTTTTTATGAAACAATAAGTATCAAAAGATTGACACTGGTTTAAGACTGATTTCAAAGTGAAATTAATTCCAACGACCACTATTGGATTTAATGGTAAAAATATATTCTAATTTTACTTTAAAACCAATAAAAAATATACTCTAATCATATAAATAAATTAGATTAAAAAGAGGTTTTGAATTAAAATACAACATTTTACACTATTCATTAAAAAATGAACTTTATCGGAAAGATACCAAAAATTTACACAAAGTAAATTTTGATATCCAAATTATTAATAAGAGTTTTATTTGGTCCAAAAGAATGTTTAAGAGTGAACAAAACAATATTTAATGATGGTTCAACATCAAAAGGTGATAAGTGAACCTTTAGTGAAAACTAGGGCATATACCCCTAAAATTGAATTCTTTCCGTATTTTAAGCCTTTATCTTTTATTGTATAAATGTAAAAATATTTAAGAACATATATAATCATATTTTAGTTATTTCTATCCATTCCCGCCATTACAACGGCTACATGTTAACTACCATTTAAAATAATATTATTTTATTATTAGAGTGCAACGTAAAATTCCCAAGAAACTCGTTGTTGCGTGTTGGGTACTCCATCGAGCATAGCGTCCCCTTTAAAGTCATATTAATATTTTATTCACAAATATGGATAAATATGAAAATTTCATATTCATTATTTACCTGGGGTGTTACATTCAAAGGTGGCCATTATGATGTAAATATTTTTATATATGATATATAATATGTTTATGTTTTACTTATGCTTCTGTATTTTTCATTTGTGTCTTACCTTTATGGCATCCATTATGGGTATACGCGATATCATCATTTTAGGAAGTGCGGACTACCGCCCCCTCAAAGTGATTTGATTCGTTAAATACCATATGTGGGACGTATAAAGGATGGAACTATGATATTATATATGATATTATACTGAGATTTATAATATACCTTTATATCATTATTATTCCATTCTATAAAATACTAAATAGAAATGAAAGTAGCGTTCATGCGTACGTACGGCTTACCGTCTCCATGAACGGTGCATTTCATTTCTTACCTCTAAATGATTATGTAACGTTATAAATTCATGAATGTACTGGATATATATTAAATATATGATATCTACATCATGAATAAAATTCTGGATATAATAAACATTTGGCCACACAAACAACATGTAATTGTAAGAAGTCCACTTTCGACTTAGGAACCAAATATCGGCAAAACAAATATTATTAACTTAAATGATTACATAATGTTTATGACATGGTAATAAGTGATATAAAAGGAATAATGAACTTGAAAAAGGTTCTTAAGGAATTAGAAATTAACTCAAGTTTATTATTCAGGAGATTAAAGAATGATCGAGTCAAGTCGGACCCGAGGTAAGGGATCCTACAACTCTCTTTCTTTATAAGTACACTCTTTTATGTCATTTCTTTTAAGCTCATATTTCTTATGATTGGGATGTTATTTTATATTACTCATACTGTAATTTTTATGTTCATGTGATGAGAGACCCTATTATATCTCATCAATCCATTTTGGAAGTTTTGAGTGGCGCCGTTAGGCTGCCGAATTTTCGTAAGAGATCAAACCTATCTCTTTCTTTTTAAGTACTCTCCTTTGTGTCACTTCTTTTAAGATCCTCTTTGTAATGTTGGGGGATGTTCTTTTATATTCCTCTTGCTGTAAATTTTATTGTAATGTGATGAGATACCCTATTTGATCTCATCAATCCATATTCGGAAGTTTTATGTGGCGCTGTTAGGCTGCCGAGTTTTCGTAAGGGATTTTTCATCTCACTTTTATTCCCGTGAGATTTATGCTACATTTGCCACAAATTCCATTGAGTGGTGTATGTAATGCCCATTATTCTACTATTTGTGTAATATACTTTCGTTTATGAGTATTTACATCAATGATCTGTTGTCCTCCTTTCATGGGGTGTATGTTTTGAAAGATACCCAAGTCGGTAAGGGAACCTTTCACCCTCCTTTTTTTTTAAAAGGATTCTTTTATTGGTTCTTTTAATTTACATATTTTTTATGTTGGGATATGTTCTCATTGATGTAAATTTTATGTCCAAGTGATGAGATACACTTTTTATCTCTCATCAACTCATTTTGATGTGATGTCGTTAGGCTGTCAAGGGAACTTTTTAACCCAATTTCGATTTCTTTGGGTTCAACTTGTAGTCATTGAATATGTCATCCATTGAATATGTGTGAATGACCTTATATTGTTTTACACTTAATATCCACTTATATTGGGTGTATATATATTTGTCACACATATTTTTGATATTTATTTGTCCTTAATTTAAGGATACCTTCTTTATAAGGGATTTCATCACATTTGACATTTCTATTGAGGGTTCATTGTTGTTATGAACCAATTAACTCTTATACGGTGTATATACTGTCTTTTGGAGTATTATATCATGAATCCTTTTATTCTCATGATATTATAAAGTTCTGACTAAATGTTATTCCTCGATTACTGTATTCAAGTGTCTCTAATTTTGGTAAAACCCCTTTAACCAAAATATCATTTTAAATGTTTTAATTATTTGTTCTTATTAATATCCATGTTTTCAAAATGGTTTTAAGGATTTATTTATATGGATATTAATGGTTTAAAATGTTAAAAGCTTCAAGGTGGTATGGGACACTTTGATTCAAAAATCTCTTTATTAAATGTTTTAAATGGTTTTGGAAATGGTTTCTTTTTTAATGGATTCATTATTTCAATATCCTAAAATGTTATATTGTGATTGAAATGTGGAAATGTTATGTTTCCTTTATTCATGTTTATGTGATACGATTATGTTATGGTTCTTGGGCATTGTTATGAAGAACGGGTGGTTCCGTGATAAACTAAGGGCGGGTGAGCCCGATATAGCTCTCCAATGCATTGGGTAACGCGAAGGAGTGAAACGTTAAGGTTTCTCCGAAGAGATTTAGGGAATATACTGTGATGGGTATTCCAAATGTAACCAAGAGGGTTACTCCCTACGTGAGAATGTTATGAATGCCTAAAGTTACCTTTATGTCTTATGTTTTCTATGATTTATTCATGATTTTATATGCCTATGTTTTATGGGTAAAGTGTGATTTCATTCTTATGTATATATGAACTCATGTTTCCTTTCCATATTTTTATAACCCTTACTGAGCTTTTTATGCTCATCCCAAGTTTTTGAAATGTTTTTCACAGGTCAAGGGAAAGGTACATGATGTGATGATAGTGTCAAGGATGTGTCAAGAAATAATCCGTGTTTTATTTTAAATAGGTTTCCGTTGATGGGAAGAATAAATATTGTCTTTTATGTAACCACTTTGTTTAAATGTGGAATGTAATGCAAGTTTCATGATATAATTCTCTAAAACTCTAAACCTGAAAAGATCCTCAATGTGTAATCTTGTAATAACTCAAGATTAAGTAAGGTTTAAGGCTGGGGCCTTATAAAAAATTATCTAATTATATTTTAAAACATATTTTAAATATAGTTTAACTATATAAATAAATTATATGAATAAGCATTTTTTAATTAAAAGTAAGTTTTTCTCATTATTAATTAAAAAATGAAACTTATCATAAAAATACTAAAACTAAAATCGAAGTAAATTACGATATTGTTAATAAAAATATGAATTCTATTTTTTTTTTGAAGTTTCAAAATTCATTTTAAAAATGGGTTCTCCAATAGAAGGCGGTAAAATTACAGTTTAGAAAAATTTATATTTTTATTCATAAAATTTTATTTTTTCTTATTTTATACATAAAAAATATATAGGATGAGTATGAAAAATATTTATTTAATATATAATATATAAATATTATTGAAAAAATTAGTGAAAATTAGTTTATTTAATTTATTAAGGTAAAAAAATTGTACATTGGATATTATTTTCATATAAAAGTATTTTTTTAGTTTCAAATATTCCTTACATTCAATTATACATATTAATAACAAAACAATTAATTATATATACATGTTTAGATAATATTTTTAAATTTTAACTAAACATATTCCTAAATTTCATTCCAAACATAGTTGGTAGCTATATTAAAATTTTAGAAATCTTGTTACTATTATATTGTAGTTCGGTAAAACATGTCCTTGAGTGTAATGCAAGCTATCGAAGAAACTCAGTATTATGTATAATAAAATATGAAAATATGGTTTCATGTACCAAAATATAATATAAGTCTATCATGTAGCGCAATATTGACTTGGGGTTGTGTATAACAAAATCCACGCTTAGTGGTTTCATATAAAAAATACTATTTTTAGTGTTGTGTGAAATGAAAAATATCAGAAAGATTTAATTAATTAAAAGAACTCACAAAATATTGGGATGTAACATTATACCCCACATAAAAATAATTTTTCCCTCAAAACTATTCAAGGTTATCAAAATTATTAATACTTCTATATTTGGTTTATAGAAAATCACATCTAAAACGAATAAAAACATCCTAAAAATGGAATAACATCAACAAAATGGTTACCCAAATTATCAATTAATTGGGTTTCCACATAGGAGAACATGGTTGGTAAGTGAAAACATGGAAATGGAAGAAAAATATAAATAATAATAGAAATTGATAATGATCACTGATCATAACAAATTCGATGACCCAGATAAATTTAACAATCATAAAAAAATAAAGTGACGAAGATATAAATGGTTCAATAATATCACAAAAAATAATAATTATATGAAAACATTTTATTTCAATAACATTTTCATAAAGTGGAATTTTTTTTCAAGAAGATATACATACTTTATTTCATTCCCTTTCATAAGTAAAATATCACCTTGTGGTTGTGTCTTAACCAATTTCCACATCACCTATTTATCCAAATTGAAGGTGATTGTTTCATTATTGAAGCACTAAAAGATCATGTGAACCATAGTATGTCATCTCATCTATAATCAGTTACCAAAAAAATATTGGTTTATCCAATATACATAAATACTCATGTGGTGAGATAATACTTTAAAATCACATACTTCATCAGAAGATTAACTGAAACTTCCCAGGAATAATTAACCTTATTACCATTTTGAAGGATAAAATATAAATCGTTAGAAATATGGTTATGAAATAATCTTTACAATGATCCCACATATATAATAAAGTAGATCTTGGTTTTCACATTCCAAACATGTGAATACCATCATCATATATTCTCTTGAAACATGGTAATAACCTAAATTACCATAAATCTATTTGGAAAACATTCATGTTCCATATTATAATGATTAATGGATATATTCCTTAAATCAATGAAGTTGTAAACATCATCCATGATATAGTCGACCACTTTTCTACAAAATCATGAATTAGTTCTAGGGTTGATTGTACAATCCAATTTACTTTATCCATATCAATCATCTATTTATCCAATCTAAATAAAATTTTATCAATATAGGGAAATAATAAGGGTTACCTTCCATTAATCAAAATATAACCTTTCCACTGAATCCCTTTTATAGTTCATCTGAACCATTCAATAAATTTTTTGAAATTGATAAATGAAAACATACAAATCATGATTTATATAACATAATTGTTGAAGTCATATACGTATAAAATTCAATCATTAAACTTTATTCTTCATCCATTTTCTAATCTTCATCATATTATCCCTCAATACCCATCTCATAGAATATGAATTATGAGCCATGTCTTATGCTTACTCAATCTCAATCAAATAATGACTCTTACATTTAATATAAATAATATTGTAAGAACATCCAATGAATTTCACATGTTGTTCGTGATCTCTTTATCTCCATTAGTATAACCAACACTCATACCACAATCTGGATTCTCTTATTGAGATTTACATTTATGAAATATATGTTCATAATACATATACTTTTTATATCTAAAACATTCAATGTTAACCAGGTTACTTCAGTTTCTCGCCATTAACTAAAACCAGAAATCATAGTGTGAGAAATATTTAACATAGTGTAAAACCACATAATCAGGAAAAAATCACTTATAGGATGTCTAAATCATCACTCCTATATATTTTATCTATTAAACCATGAGTTTATCCAAGGTTATTCAAAGTTACACTCTATTTAAATCTTTCTTTATAGTTCATAAATAGATTTTAAATTCTCAAAACATATCCCATGGAAGTGTTAAACCAGGTGTACAACAAGGATCATTTTTGTGTACCAGGTTACACTCTTGTTAGGCCCGACACACCTTTTCAAACATGTTAGCCCCAAAAATAATTGTGAAAGATCCAAATCAACTTACAGCATCCAGGAAGGGATATAATTGTAGTATACCACTCACTCTATTCTTTAAAAAATTCTAGTACATTTCTTATGCTTTAACTCGTCAATAAACATATCATTAAAGACATCCCCAAACATATCCTTAGGAATATTCCTGTTGATATCAATAATGTTTTCTCATCCTTGTTTAAAAGGGTCATAAAAAACATTCCTTTGATAATAAATATATAACCACATTCTTAACATAAATTGATATTACATCATTTTAGATGAATATTCAGCACATTAAAAAAAATCTAGGTGACTATAATAGTTTAGTGTCTTTTGAAACATGGAACACATTCATCATGTATAGTAAATAATCCTCAACATATTTTTTACGTATATTCCACTTTAGTAATCCTACTTAATAACTTTATTCATAGCATAGGGAAAGGAAAAATATAAAAGGTGTGAGATTTATTTCTTAGTAAGGGTAAATAAATGAACAAATAATAATAACATGAACAAAAGTGTATGAGAACATGAGAATTACATTTTAAGTTCATACCCAGCATAAAAAGATCATAATCTTGAGTCACAGAATAATGATTGGAATTCATAAGACATAAAATCAAAATACAATTAGGAAAATGAACAATGTGACCATATAAAAGGAAAAAGATATAGAATTTTTGGAATACACATAAACATGTATCATTATTCCCTTTAAATCAAGGTTTATTTCCAAAATATAACATGGAATTTAATAGGGACTACACCTAATAGTAGGGACACACCCCTATACCCAGTCATAGTCCATTACCTATAAGATGTTGGGTTTCCCCATATTTCCCTAGTAGATCCAATTTCCCCATCTTCCCATAGTGTATTAGTTTTCCCCATATCCCACTATTTCATAGGGATTCCATATCCTACAAAGAGGATCAAGTTCTCCCATCCCCCAATAGTGGATCAAGACTTTCGACTTTATTAACATCATTATATAATGAGATATAAATACATACCTAACATGTTGGAGGGAGATATAAGTCCCACATATCTCATATAAAATTATACATACATGTGCCACAAATTCATAAACAATCATCTCATAACTTGTTAAATGAAATTTGTTTTATAAACATGTAATCATATCTTAAAATTTTTAAAAGGATAGTTTTTATAATCATTTCATCAAATAATAACCCCTAAAATGAAGTGGAATACATATTAATATAAATATTTAAAGATAAACATGTTTCATAAAAACCATTACATTAAAACAGAAACCATTCCTAGAAATAATATGAATCGTTTCTTTGGAAAATATCCCATGTAATTTTCAAACTATTACTAAGGATTTCATATTAGATGCAGAAGGATTTTGAAATATCACTTTGATCTACAATTTTTAAATCATATAAGATTTTGAAAATAATTTTCATTGAAACCACATTAAGAATATATAAAGTAATCATTGAAAACAATTTAAATCATTTCGTTAGGGAAATATCTTCTCCTAATTGAAAAAAATGTTCATTAAAACGAAAATAATTATTAAAATCTTTAAATTTGAAAATATTTTTGAATACTTATAATATAATCATCAAAAAATATTCAATACAATTTTTTATTAAATAATTTTAACTAATATTGAAAAAAATTTAAAACTTTTCTTAACCACAAAATATTTTTAAATTTTTTTCATTGATAATTGATTTGATAACCATTAACATAATATTTTAAAATCATCTAAACCTCTTCTTGAACATTAAAAAAAATAAAACCATTTTTTTAAAAAACACTTTAAAAAAATATTTTCCATATTATTTGGTAAAAAAATTGTAAAAAATTAAATTTCTAAAATTTAAAAGGAATCTTCTATAACGACCCAAGTGCAGAGCTGCATAACTGGTGCCCCATACCCGGTTCGCCACATGACCTCAAGCGTGTTTCCCCAAACGCCAGAGGCTACCGACTAGCAGCGAGGGCCTTAGTGAGTCAGTGGGGAAACATTTCCCTCATTTGGTAAAGTATGCAGCGGATGAATGACCATAAACAATAGTGGAAGTAGTAAATAGCATGCAACAACTGAACTGAAAGTAAAAGCAATGTCTGATATAATGATGATGTAGAATGGTACATGTATCTATGGAAAGAAGTAAGCAAAACAACGTGCTTAAATACAACTGAAACCAAAGCACTAAATGTAAGCAGCAACTGCAGCAGCATCACGGGCCAAGGCCCGGTCCCATGCTCTCCCGCTCTGACCATCAATAAAGTACCTGAGGTAGAAGGGCCACAATCCCTACCTATACCTGCAACCATATAATCTGTTTGGGCTGAAAAGCAGGACCCAAACAGGGTGTGAACTAATCCCAGTAGGCAACCACCACATGATTTTTGCCCTGCTGTCTATGAGTGATATGGAAAGGTAAATAAATATAGTAAAAAATTCTACCAATTACCAGTCACATTCATTCAATTACACAACCAGGGAAAACCAGCAAGGTTTCTATTCCAAGTTAAGCAAGTAACACAACAGGTATCTAAAAAGACTACCTAACATAAGCAGTACAAAACCCAAGCTTGTTCTTTGGCTTGGTGGAATCGTCACAACCAACCATCAAGAAAACACACTGACTCTCTGGGTGGCTAAAACTAGCAGACCCCTATAGTCCAGTCAACAAACAAGGCACAAACACTCTGGGAAGCTCTTACGTCAATTTCCCTATGGTCTTAAAATGATAGCTACAGACTCTCTGAGGAAGAACTTACGTCTAATTCCTCTTGTGTTCTCGATGCGTCGCTAAACTAAGAACACTCTTGCGAAGCACAAAGACCTATTCTCGTAGGTCCTATGTACGAAACTAAAACCAACAGACCCTCTAGGGAAGCACTTAATCGTCTATTCTCTCTTTGATCTCCCGCACCAGTTTCTCGCAGCCCTGAGCAGTCCAGTCATGCATGATCGACTGATAGAAGCCTTAAGTAAGTTAAACAACTACTTGGATAATATATCCCATACTTAAAAATCATTTAAATAGCAGGAAACACATGAAATCAGTGATAACAAGTAAACTAACAATTGCAATAGGGTTGCCTCACAAGAAACGGTTCCAAACGGTGATAAACGGCCGAACAGGGAAGGAAAACACACATGGGGTGATCCTCAAACATGAAACCAAGCATAAATTAATAGTTATTCATCATATGCTAATAAGAAATCTAGGGCTGATAAACAATATGATCAAGATCCTAAACCCGAGATACCCGATACATGGGTATCCAGCACTTTTGCAACCAAAACTCAAAGAAATTCAATGTAGGGAAACAAACCACCTACCTCGATCCTCGGAGATCAATATAATAGAACCTCATCCCGTGAATCGTCCTAGAACGGAGTAGATCTTCAAAAATGTCTAAAACTTTCAACCACAGATAATATACATGAGATGAGGAATCATGAAACAAGGCTAAAGAAGAACCAAGAACTCACTACTGTGATTCTTCTGCAACCGAAGGAGTTTGATTCGGACAACCGGTGACAGATCGGTGGCTTGGAGAATAATCGGCCTTCTTGGATGTTCTGGATGGGATTAGGAAGAGAAGAAGGTGTTTTCTATCATTAGGCGCGACCCCGGTTCGATTAATGAAATAAAAAAGTACACGGCGTGTACTCTTAAAGTACACGGCGTGTAGTGGGTTTTTCCATACTCTGCCAAAATCAGCCTCCACGTCACCCCTACACACCGTGTGTGTGGCCCGGTCTCAGCCAACACACGGATTTGAGTGGCCGAGGAGTACACGACGTGTTCTCATAATGTACACGGTGTGGACTCTGAAAATTTCCAGATTCTTTATTTTTCCTTAAAAAGCCCATAAAAGAGATCCGTATCTGAAAACGAAGCTCCGTGTTCTTACAAACTTCCCCCCTTAAATAAATTCATCCCTGAATTTCCCTAGCAAGGCATAGAAGAAGAACCCTTTAACAAATCTAGCCACTGTGATCGCATATCAGCCTCCCTCTCCAAAGCCTCATCCTGTATACGGTTGTGCTGCCATAGCACCCGTACCAGAGAAACAGACCGGCCATAGAGTACTATTGCACTAAAATCAACAATCCTGATAGGATTCTCCTTGAAAGATTCATACTACTCCAACTCAACCTCCTAGTGTTGAAAAACATGAGATGGGTCTGATAAATACCGTCGAAGCTGGGAAACATGAAAGACATCGTGCATAGCCTGGTACCTCTGAGGTAACTGCAACCTGTAAGCAATCATCCCAACTCTCTCCAGAACCTCAAACGGCCTAACGTATCTCGGTGAGAGTTTACCCTATCTCTGTATCCTCTTGTGTCCCAACCTCGGTGCGACATGTAGGAAAACCTGATCCCCGTCCTCGAACTCCAAAGGTCGTCTCTACTGATCCACATAAGACTTCTGTCGAGACTGTGATGTCGCCATCCTCTTTCGAATCAACTCTATCTTTTCTGAGGTCTCCTGAACAAGATGAGGTCCCAGCAAAGCTGCATCTCCTGCCTCTATCCAGCATAATGGTGATCGGCATGGCCTACCGTGCAAAGCCTCATAAGGTGCCATCTGAATAGTCACCTGAAAACTGTTGTTGTAGGCGAACTCCACCAGAGGAATATGCTTCTACTAAGAACCGTCAAAATCTAGAATGCATGCTCGGAGAATATCCTCAAGCACCTAGATCGTACGCTTGGACTGACCATCAGTCTGGGGATGGTATGTTGTACTCAAAAGTACATGTGTACCCAATGCCCTATGTAGCCCCTGCCATAAGTGAGAATTAAAACACGCATCCCTGTTTGAAACAATGGAGTGTGGAACTCCATGCAGACGTACAATCTCTCGGATGTACAACCATCCCATCTCATCAACACTGAAGGTCTCCTTGATCGGAAAGAAGTGTCCAACCTTTGTGAGCCTGTCTACTACAACCCAACCCACATCATTTCCTCGAGGCGATCTCGGTAAACCTGTCACGAAGTCCATCGCGACATCATTCCATTTCTACTCAGAAATGGGTAACTGCTATAAAATACCTTCTGGTCGCTAATGCTCCGCCTTCAGCTGCTGACAGGTGGAACACCGCATAACAAAACCAGCCACATCCTTCTTTATACCTGGCCACCAATACTAACGGTGCAAGTCTCGGTACATTTTGGTGACACCAAGATGAACTACCCATGATGAAGCATGAAACTCACGCATCAGCTCCTCACGTATGTCCGCTGAAACCCATACGCGGCCAAGAAAACGTAGCACCTATTCATCACCCACTGTCCACCCTGGAGTAGGGTCTCCATCTGACACACCCTCCTGTAGGACTAAGCCTTCAGGGTCTGATAGCTGCCTCATTCGAACTCGATCAAAAAGGGTAGAGGTAACAGCTACAGAAGAAAGAACCGTCTGACCCTGTCTGTCATGCACCTCCAGATGCATCTCAAAGAACAGAGCCATGAGATGTCCTAAACTACCTGCAACTGAGTCCTCCTTCTTAGTGCGGCTGCCACAGTATTGCCTTTCCCAGGTGTATAAGCAAGCTCTAAGTTGAAAGATTATAGGTACTCGACCCACCGCCGCTATCTCAGATTCAAGTCACGCTGCGTAAAGATATACTTTAGGCCCTTTTGGTCAGTATATACCATGAAATTCTATCCCATGAGATAGTGCCTCTAACAACGCAAAGCATTAACAACAGCAGGAAACTCCAAGTCATGCATAGGATAGTTCATCTCATGTGGCCTCAACTGCCGAGATCCGTACTCGACAACACGATCTTCCTGAATAAGCACTGCTCCAAGACTGATGCCAGATGCATTACAGAAGATTGTATAACTCTTTCTCTGCTTTGGAAGAACTAGAATCGGTGCTGAAGTCAATCTCCCCATTAGCTTCTGGAAGGCTGAGTCGCAAGCTTCTAACCAAACATACTTCACACCCTTCTTAGTCAAGCCTGTCAACGGTGCTGCTAAGTGTGAGAAGTCCTGTATAAACTACCTGTAGTAACTAGCCAGTCCTAAGAAACTACATACCTCGAAGACGTTCTTCGTCTTCTCCGAGGAAACTATTGATCTCACCTTCTCTGGGTCTACTGATACTCCTGTCTCTAAGATGACATGGCCCAGTAAGTGAATCTCAACCATCCAAATGTGGCACTTTGAGAGCTTATCATAAAGCTGATGCTCCCTCAGTGTACTCAAAACAATCTCAAGGTGGGTTGCATGGTCATGTCGAGTGTGAGAGTACACCAGGATATTGTCCATGAAGACCACGATGAAGGAATCCACGTAAGGATGGAACACTCAGTTCATCAGTGCCATGAAAACTGTTGGTGCGTTCGTAAGGCCGAACAGCATAACCGTATACTCATACAGACCATACCTGCTTCAGAAAGCTGTGAGAGGTATATCAGATGGTCTGACCCGCAACTGATGATAGCTGGATCTCAAGTCGATCTTCGAGAACACCCTGTCTCCTCGAATCTGATCAAGAAGATCATCAATCCTCGGCAAGGGATATCGATTATTGACCGTCAACTGGTTCAACTTCTGATAATCCACACAAAGCCATAAGGTATCATCCGCCTTATTCGCAAACAACACAGGTGACCCCCAAGGGGATGTACTGGGTCGAATGAAACTCTTAGTCTACAACTCCTCCAACTGCTTCTTGAGATCTTGATACCCAGGCGTAGGCATCCTATAAAAAGGTATGGATACCAGTGCGGCTCCTGGAACAAGCTCAAATGAGAAGTCTACCTCAAGCTCTGGAGGAAAACCTGAAAAGTCTTCCGGAAAGACATCTGGAAAGCGATCAACCACTAAGGGAAAATCCATCTGAGAGGTACCCTGATCATCCAGATATAAACTAGAAATCTAGGCCATAACACTGCCTAACCCATGATGCTCTGGTCCATCTCTGCTTTCCTGGACATCCCATTCATCCTTTTGAAGAAAAGACCCACCATATGGTGACGTGAAACTCACCCTGTGGTGATAAAAGTCGACAAAGGCCTGAAAAGGAACTATCTAGTAAATTCCGAGAATGACATCATAACCTGTCATCTCCAGAAAATAAATATCCCACACGAAGTGACACCCACCAAACTCAAGGGGGCACTTCTTGAACTGACGCACATTAGAAGTTCTATGTCCCAAAGGAGTGTCTAGTTCCAAGGTATCCTCAAGAAGTAAGGACAGTGAGTCTAAGTCTCTCCATAGTGTGCATAGAAATAAAGCTATGAGAAGCTCCGGTATCGAAAAGTGCAGAAGATAAAACTGAGGCTGCTAGGATCATACCTCGAACTGTGGAAGGTCCAGGATCCTGCTCCTGATTAATCTGCTCTACTGCAAATGTCTATCCAGTACCGCGGCTATGTGTAGCAGCCTGATATCCTTGAGCTGATCCCCCTTGAGCATGACCACCGCGTCCGTGACCTCTACCTTGGCCTGAATGACCTAAAGAACTCCAGCCCCCAGTCTGTTGCGGGACTGGAAATCATGCTCCTGCATGAGGAGTAGAAACATATCCTCCTTCACTAGCAGCTGGAAGAAGAACCCTGCAAAAATTTTGTAGGTGCCCCATCTTGCTGCAATCATGGCACTCCATTGGATCCCTCAAGAACTGAGGCTTCTTATGCCCGCTCTTTCTGCACTGATATCACACCACCTGGTTTCCAGAAGGAAGATCTCGTATACCAGATGATATACCTCATTTCCTCGAGTCACCTCGAGTACACTCTCGGTGGAGCTTCCTGCTGTCAGTATGAAATGACTCAGCCTTGAATGTTGAACCAACCTGGTCAACAGATCCAGTCTCCCTCACATTTCTTTCAGTGATCAGCGCCTGGTTGACTATCAAAGTAATATAAGTCAACTAGAAAACTTCACCTGTGATCTGATCTCTGGTTTGAGGCCTTCCTAAAACTTCCTCGCCAAAAACAGCTCGTCATTTCCCAAAACGGGAGAGAAACGTTGTAACTCAGTGAAGCGGGAGGAATACTAAATAACCAAAAGAGTACCCTGCTGCAGGTTCATGAACTCCCTGGCCCCGTTGGCCCTCAATGTCACTAGATAGAAGTAGTTGTAGAAAGTACACTGGAATTTGTCCCAAGCCATTGTTTGCTGGCGCCCTGCCTGTGAGACTACATCCCACCATCTCTTGGCAGAATCTCGTAGCATGTAGATCACGAGCTTCACCCTTATGTTAGGGGGTGTATCCATATGCTCAAAGATGGAAAGCATGGTTTCTAGCCATGACTCTGCAACCTGATGTCCTCCATCCCCTATAAAAGTGGAAGGATGCTGTTGCTGGAAGACTTGCGTCATCTCTACCATAGACAGGGCAGGATGCTGAGCTCCCTGGAAGGTCTGCATGAACCTCATGAAACCCTCTCTTAACTGAGCATCTGCACCAGTGTCCTAAATCACTGTAGGTGCCATATCTGTAACAATCGACAGAACTACTAGTATCCCCTGGTCTGCCATATCAGGCGTACAGTCACTACCTGGTTCCCGATGTGTAACGGGAGGAATTCATGGTGCCATAACCCTGAAAGGTCAAAAGCACACTCCAGATTTAGGATCAACAAGAACATAAAACACAAGAGTACAAAATGGGAACAGGAGAGAGAAACGCATAAATTAGAAAAAAAACTCAACTACATGGCGTGTATTTAAACTACATGGCATGTTTTTTAATGCCATTTACATGGCGTGTAATTCTGCCACCATTGGTCTTGTAACATTCCAGACTACACGGCGTGTTGTCCCAAAATATGGCGTGTACTTGGACTCCACTCCCCTGCCTGAGCCTCTTTCCACGGCTAACCTACACGGTTCTCCTAATTCTAGACTACAGGGCATGTTTACTAAGGACACGGTGTGTACAAGCCAGGCTTCGGCATCCCGTGTAGCAGGTTACACGGCTGGCTACACGGCTGACCCCTACACGGCGTGTTCCGAACAAACAGGACGTGTATAAGGATGGATAACACCGAACCTCGTTGTTCGTGACACGGCTGGGTACCCAGAAGAAACCTACACGGCGTGTTCTTATAACACACGGCGTGTACTACATGAGTTTCCCCGACCTTTGTTGTTAGTGACACGGCCGGGTACATGGTTGACTACTACACGGAGTGTACATATAGTACACGGTGTGTCCCCGAAGATTCTTTGACACCCCATGTTTTTGTTTACATAGATAGTAACACGGTTTAAAAACTACACGGTGTGTCTGAATAAAGCACACGCCGAGTATTCTTGGATTTTCCAGGAAGTAGCTCTGAAACTGCTCTGAATGCCAGAAACACTGAAAACAACCTGCTATGTGCCAAATTCCGATCTGTGGGGGCCCATAATCTTCGTGAATCAAAGCTTGGCATCATAACAATGCATACAACTAGTAAACATCATAACAACAAAGATCCGCCAAATTCCGATCCTCGAGGGCCCATAACACTTCCAAGACCAGAGCTTGGCGCCCATGCTAAACAGGCTGTAAAAGAAGTAATACTCTATTAGCACAACAAGTACTTCTATCACAACAACTACCACAACGTCATGCATAATCTATCACAGAATCTATCACAACATCCTGGAATTCTAATGGACCCTAGATGTCATGGTAAAATGCATGACAAGTGATTTCCTACCCAGTGCCTATATGATGCATGAGATGGCACACCCTCATCTCATCGGGTTGCAACCAAATGGAACCATAATCATATATACTGTAACAACACAAAACATGTTCATCACCCAACGGTGAAATATAATAAAATGTAACACTTGAAAAAACTGAAAATTTCAATTACGAGGTAATATAGATTTTTCCTGTACACGGGTTAATTACTCTGGGGCATAGTTAAGTAATAACTACCCATTTCTTCCTATCCCTGGTTATTGTCGCAAAACAGTAAGGAATAGTAAAGAAAGAAAACTCCTCTGATACCAATTTGTAACGACTCGAGTCCGGAGTCGCATAACTGGTGCCCCCCACCTGGTTCGCCACATGACCTCAAGCGCGTTTCCCAAAACACCAAAGGCTGTCGACTAGTAGCGAGGGCCTTGGTGAGTCAGTGGGGAAACTTTACCCTCATTTGGTAAAGTATGCAGCAGAATAATGAGCATAAAAAATAGCAGAAGCAGTAAATAGCATGCAACAACTGAACTGAAAGTAAAAGCAATGTCTGATATAATGATGATGCAGAATGGTACATGTATCTATGGAAAGCAGTAAGCAAAACAACATACTGAAATACAACTGAAACCAAAGAACTAAATGTAAATAGCAACTCCAGCAGCATCGCGGGCCAAGTCTTGGTCCCATGCTCTCCAACTCTGACCAGAATTCAAGTACCTGAGGTAGAAGGGCCACAATCCCTAGATATACCTGCAACCATATAATTTGTTTGGGCCGAAAAGCAGGACCCAAACAGGGTGTGAGACTAATCCCAGTAGGCAACCACCACAAGATTTCTGCCCTACTGTCAGTGAGTGATATGGAAAAAGTAATGGTAAATAAATACAGTAAAAAATTCTACCAATTACCAGTCACATTCATTCAATTTCACAACAAGGGAAAACCATCAAGGTTTCAATTCCAAGTTAAGTAAGTAACACAACAGGTATCTAAAAAGACTACCTAACATAAGCAGTACAAAACCCAAGCTTATTCTTTGGCTTGGTGGACTCGTCACAACCAACCATCAAGAAAAAACCCTGACTCTCTGGGTGGCTAAAACTAGCAGACCCCTATAGTCTAGTCAACAAACAAGGAACATACACTCTGGGAATCTCTTATGTCAATTCCCTTATAGTCTTGCAATGATAGCTACAGACTCCCTGAGGAAGCAATTACGTCTAATTCCTCCTGTGGTCTCAATGCGTGGGTAAAATAAGAACACTCTAGGGAAGCACAAATTCCTATTCCCATAGGTCCTACGTACGAAACTAAAACCAACAGACCCTCTAGGGAAGCACTTAATCGTTTATTCCCTCTTTGATCTCTTGCACCAGGTTCTCGCAGCCCTGAGCAGTCCAGTCGTGCGTAATCGACTAATAGTAGGCCTAAGTATGTTAAACAACTACTTGGATAATAGCTACCATACTTAAAAAGCATTTAAACAGCAGGCAACACATTCAATCAGTGATAACAAGTAAACTAACCATTGCAATAGGGTTGCCTCACAGGCAACGGTGCAAAATGGCGATAAACAGCCAGACAGGGAAGGAAAAAACCCATGGGGTGATCCTCAAACATGCAACCAAGCATAAATTAACAGCAATTCATCATAATCTAATAATAAATCTAGGGCTGATAAACAATAGGATCAAAATCCTAAACCCAGGATACCCGATACATGGGTATCCGGCACATTGGAAACCAAAACTCAAAGAACATCAACGTAGGGAAAAAAACCACCTACCTCGATCCTCAGAGATCGATATACTAGAACCTCGAACTGTGAATCGGCCTAGAACGGTGTAGATATGAAAAAATGTCTAAAACGTTCAACCTCAGATAACTTACACGAGAGGAGGAATCCGAAAATGAGGCTAAATAAGAACTAAGAACTCACGGTTGCGATTCTTCTGCAACTGATGGAGTTTGATTCGGACAACCGGTGATGGATCGGTGGCTCAGAGAAGAATCGGCCTTCTTTGACGTTCTGGACGGGATTAGGCAGAGAAGAAGATGTTTTCCATCATTAGGTGCGACCCCAGGTTGATTAATGAAATAAAAAAAGTACACGACGTGTACTCTTAAAGTACACGGCGTGTAGTGGGTTTTTCCATACTCCGCCAATATCAGCCTCCACGTCACCCCTACACACCATGTGTGTGGCCCGGTCTCGACCAACACATAGCTTCGAGTGGCCGAGGAGTATATAGCGTGTACTTATAAAGTACATGGCGTGTAGTCATAAAGTACACGACATGTACTCTGAAAATATCCAGATTCTTTATTTTTCATTAAAAAGCTCGTAAAAGAGATCCGTACCTGAAACCGAAGCTCCGGGTTCTTACATCTTCAAAGAATTTTGGTCATGAAAGATTTTATATATGTACATGAAAAAAATTCTTTTTGCACGAAAAAAGTAGAGAAAAGTGCCTCAATCAGAAAATGACAAGAAGATTACTTTTTAAAAACAATTTTTATGAAATTTCAAATCATGGGTAAAAATATATTTTATATATAATAGGATATTATTATAAAATTTCTGAAAAAAATTTAAAAAATCATGGTTTTGAGAGAACACTGATTACCAGCCGAAGAGAATGGTAAAGTAATATTTTCTTAAAAACAGATTCTAAATTATATTAAGTAAAAAAAGAGTGTAAAATTGGTACTATTACTTGGAAATAATATTTATTAAAATAGGGTAATATAATTCATGATATTTCTTGATTAATGGACCATAATATTTCATCAATGGAAGTACATTCATAAACAATATCAATAAATGATGAGATTGTAGCAATAAACAATTACCACTTTTTAGCTTTAAATAATAATAAAATATATTTAATAAAATTAAATGAAGCATATAATACCATTAAAATAAGGGTAATAATGATATAAAATTTCAAATTAAATTGATACACCACATAAAAAACATTGTTTCATATTTTGGCATGTGTCTCAAAGAAGGAAGATTGAGATAAAAAAATTTCTGATTTGATAACTTTTGAAACATAATCCTCATAAAATAAATATCATCAAATATATGTGAAGATAACCATATATTTATGTATAATAAGGAATATAATAAATATATGTTCATTAAACACACCTCATATAAGAAATAGGAGTAAAACAAAGCTTCTGTCTCACAGAAAATAATTGTCAGAAGAGAAAACCCTTACCTTAAGTCCTAGATTTATTTGTAAATGTTAAAAAACTATGTATAATAAATATAATTTTATTATAAATATACCAAATAAAAATATTATTATATATAACTCTATATATTAGTTATTTTTTACTTTATATTACTCATTTCTTAACAACACCATGTTAATGTTACATTTTTTGTAATATCCTCTTTGTTTTCGATATATGTTTTTTCTTATTATTCTTGTCCTATTAATTATATCATGATTTAATTATTAAAATAATATAAAAATATATATAAATATAATATATATTTAATATATATTAAATTATAATAATAAAGAAAATATAGAAATATGAAATGGAATACAATGTTCATTGAGACGGTAGGTTGTATGTACGCATGAACGTTGTTTCTATTATATTATCATTTTTAAATAAAGAATGTACATGAAATATTTATATATATATAATCATTAAATTATAATTTATATATAATATATATCACATATTTAAACAAAACTCATACTTAATACATTCCATGTAGAGATTGAATGAATTATATCTCCTTGAAGATGTAGTAGTCCACACATCCACAAACAATGTTATCGTAATTAAAAAATGAAAATCATGAGGGAATGTGTTTAGATACTAATTACAGAATAATAAATACTTCATAAGTATCATATATATCATATAAAAGTATATTTTACACCATAATTTTCAACCTTGATAGGTGGTAAATGAAAAATGAACAACATCATTTCACAAGGCGGTACTTCACTGTATACAAGAATGGTAAGTTTGTTACGCATTAGATGGAAGTGTGTTTGTGTGTAGGTAAAACCATTATAATAAAAAAAATATGTATATTTTTTATCATTGTTATTACATAATCATGGAATCATAATATTAGAGGGGTTGAGGTTGAAAATAAAACAAAGTAGATTGAGAAAAGATGTTACCACTTCATTGGGTAACTCCTATTAGTTTGCACAAAAGTGTTTAATATGTTGGATTTATTTACAAAATATATATTCTATGATGAAGAGAGTGATTTTGGAAGGTTATTTTACTATATTTTTAGTGATAAAAAGAGCCTTAATGGTCTGAATTAGTGGAAGGGTTGAGTGGCATTTTATGGTAGAGGAGGAGTAGAATTCTTGTAATGTTTTGAAAAGGAACTATTACCCTTGAAAAGTGGCTCCAATAATGGTAAAACCTCAAAAAGGGAGGATTGGGTCTAAATATGAATATTAAATGGCATTTGGACAATTTTCAAGGTCATTTTAGGCACTATGATTAATGTTAAGTTATTTTTTAACAAATTCTTCTCTAAACTACTATAACTATTTTTAATAACCTTCACAAATATTTTTAGTCAAAGAATAAGTTAAACTTTTTAGAAATTATAAATCATGAATAATAAAAATATGGAATCAATTTAGGCAAATTAAAATCACAAAATTTGAATAAATTAATTTAAAATTTATCCCATGAGAGTTCCACAACCGAAGATTTTAATGTGAAAAGGTTCAAAGTATTGAAATGCTTTTATATACACCTTCAATGTTAAATTAATTAAAATGACATAAATTGTATCAATTTTTTTACAATTAATCAAATTATACTTCAAACCTATAATTAAATATAATTTAAGTAAAATATAAATAAATTAGACAAAAAAGAAGTTTTGAATTAAAATTCAGTGTTTATCACTATTCATTAAAAAAGAAAACTTCTCAGTAAAATACCAGAAATTAAACAAATGTAAATATTTATATTTAAATACCAAAAAATAAATTTATTTCATAAAATAAAAATTATAAAATTTTCAAAAATTATATTTAATATGGAGTTTTTCTTTAAAAGGTGGTAAATTTACCTTTAAGAAAAATACATATTTTTATTGATAAAATTTTATTTATTCTTAACTTATACCAATAAATTTTTTTGGATGAGTATAAAAAATATTGATTGAATATATAATATATAAATTTTTTTGAAAAAATTAATCCAAATTGGTTTGTTTTACTCATTTAGATTAAATTTTTTGGGTACATAAAATATAGTATTCATAGGAAAGTAACTTCGTTATTTTCAAATAGTTTTTAAGTTCACTTATACTAATTTATAACCAAACGATTCATTTTATATAAAATTTTAAATTTTATTTTAACAATTTATTTAATAATATTCATAAACTCTATTCTAATGGATAAGAAGTAGCTATAATGATATTTTAATAATCATTTTAACACTATATTGTTGTTTGGAAAAACATAGACCTACATGTAACAAAATCTATCAAAGGGACTCAGTATTGTGTGTAATTCAAGAAAAAAATAATTTTGTGTGTACCATAATCTAAGATCTATTTTCTATATATCATAATCATAACTTGGTTTTGTCTATATAAAAAGACAAACTTAGTGATTTAATATAACAAAATATATTTTTAGAGTTATGTGAAATGAAAGATATCAGAATTATTAAATTAATACCCAAAATTATCAAAAAATCTTAGGGTGTTACAAAGAATATACAGTAAAGGTTCTACTATCATTAATAAAACATAAAATGTTAAATTCCTTCCAAAACTCCTTAAAGGACAAGTAATATGGTTCCCAAGAATATAAATCATCGAGAAATATAAAAAATAATTTCAAGGAGTGTAAAATGGAATTTTTTAGTTAAAAATCTGTATTATAGAGAAAAAAATAAAAATAGTTTTATTCATATTTACATAAATTAAAAAAAATAAAAACAAATAATATGTTCCATATATTTACTGAAATGATGTATTTTTTTTGAATTAAAGATTTATAATTCTTATATAGGAAACTATAGTGGTCAATATGTGTGGGGGTGTGGTTTTTTATCCAAGAACCACCACATTTTTATAGAAAATAAAAATTTAATTTAAAAAAGTTTTCATAGACACCAAAAAATATATGGATATAAAAAATACATAACATGAAGTGGAAACCTTTATAGATCTTATTTGTCATGAGAGAACAATATTATTTGTATTTTTAAATTTAGGATATAAAATTGACATTCCAATTACCCTTGAAGTGGAGGCAATATACATGAAACTAAAAAGGATTGGACACTTCCCTCAAATATTTTAATAACAAGAAAATTTTCTAAACTCATCGAAATATTTGAGAGACCTGCTGAGTTTTTACTAATAGAATTTTGGATACCTTTTCTAATTTAGGCTGAGAAGATTTTACCATAGAAAATTTTTTCTCTAAGTGTTCTACATAAATGTTCTCAAATTTATAATAATATTTATAACACTAAAACCTTATTTCATCATCCAATGCAGTATTTATATTGGAAAAATTATAAAATTGTTCCCAACTAAACCCCATAAAAATATATTCCACAATATGATAATTACAAGATTCATTTTTAATTATACAAATTATTTGTCTTTATTCTAAAAAATAATTAACCGTGTCAAAATATCCTTTTTCGATTTAGTTAATAATTTGACTATTTAGTTTTTAAAGTCAATAAATTTTTTATTAAGTTTCTTGAATGATTTTATCTCATAAATACCAAAATTTATTGTCCATTTTATAATTTCATTTAAACTTTTCCTCAAATTTGGTTGAACATTTCTTGATTTTCTCAATTTAATTTTGAACAAACTAAATGATAATATTCATTTTATTATCCACTAATGTATCTACCATTTTTTCCTAGCCATCTCAACTCATGTTTATATAAAATTAAAATCACTAAAATATATAGTAATTCCACCACTTTATTATTGAAATAAACTTAAAAATATTTCTGCTGACCATAATAGAAACAATGAATGTTCAATCTTAAAGGGAATTTTGTTTTGAAAATTTCATTAATAATTCATTAAAACATCTCATTCATCATAAAAACTGTATTTATTTTAATGTGTTAAAATAATAATTAAATTAAAAAAAATATTATTCTATTCCATGGTGTTTATGTGGATTTTAAATATCTTGATACCTTTTCTTTGATAATATTCAAGAAAAATTACTATATAATAAACAACTCAATGGTAATAATTATATTCATCATGAAACACAATAAAAAATTTATTTCCACTTATTTCCCAAATGTTTTAAGATATTTTCATATTCCCAGTTCAATAAAATGAGCAGTATTTTGATTTATGAACAATATATAAGAAATTTTTAGTTTTTAAATAGATTTTTTCATTAATTTTTTGTGTTTTTATTTTGGAATTTGAAATTTTTTATGGGAAAACATCACCTTCCATAGAAATAAATCCAATACTGAAAAGTAATTTCTATGAGGAATATCAAAAATACATTTATAAACTCCCAAGATATATTATTAGAGCTAAATATAGGTTCATATAAAAGATGAATGTGTTCATCATGGTGAAACCTAGAAGCAAATTTTTATTTTTATTTATTTTTGATACAACAATACATTCTAGAAATAAACATAGATGTAAAAAATTGAAATAAAATAAAAAATAAAAAATATTTGAAAATAAAAAATAATATGACCATTAAAAAAATCTAGAAATGACTAGGTTTCACAACTTTTACATTGTCTACTAAAGACCTACTGAAATATTTGAAAATAAAAAATAACCTCTCCTAGTAAAATTATTTATGAATCAACTTAGATAAACTCACTCATATAAAATAATGAAGAATAACTGAAGGATTTCTCACACTACAAGAAACATTATCCCAAATAGTAACCAGAATCAATAAAGAAAATCATATCTCACTAGGAATGAAATATCATCAAGACCACCAGCTTAGTCAAATATACTCATCACAGTAAATCTAATGAAAATAAATCTAAAAGGGGAAATGATTAAATGTGAGAGAGTATAAAATAATTTCTAGAATTGAATGTGAAGCCACAACTCTCCACTTCAACTTAACTTCCCGTTTATAGAGAATAAAAAAGTATAAGATTATATTTTTGATTGAATCTCTAAACTATTTTGTGATTTACAACCTCTAAATATTAATAAAAGTATCCCTTCATTTTTGGAGGTATAATATGACCACATAAGAGACAAAAACATTTTATTATTAATAAATAATTAAAAACTATATAAATTAGGAATTTTGAACACCTAATCTAAAATACCCCTTTATTAAAAAGGTATCATAGAAAAATATTTATTTATAGACAAATTAGATATCATGAACCATTTGGAAACACATTCCATTATTATTAAAATCAATAAAAATTAAAAACTACCCACATTATATTCATATCCAAGTTAATGAAACTCCCACATGATTTCATTTCATCAACACAGGGATGTGTTATCATAATTTATCCAATATCTTGAATTAAAAATGGAATATTCATCCTCTTTAGTTGTATACAACATCATCAATCTCATGTTTCTATTTGATGAAACCACTTTGTGTTTGTGTTTTATTTTTTTATAATTAGGTGGAAAATATGATTTATGTAAATATATTGTTGATGAAATTTTTTGGAATTTCCAAATAAAACATGATTAAATGATTTGAGTTTTATTGGAAAAAGTTCATTCCTTATTATTATAAGTTAGTAAAGTACATGATTATGTGGGAAATTATTTAAATGATGTTGATATTTTACAATAAGGTTGGGAGTGTCTTGGAAATTTATAATTATATATGATCAAAATAATTTAGAATATAATTAATGAGAACAATAATTGTCCAATTTTTAGCATTCTCAACAAGACAAGTATCCATGCCACCATGGTTAGCCTACTAATCTTAAATCAATTAGCTGGGTGACATCAATTGTTGAGCGTGTATAACCTAAATTTTATTGTGTAGGTGTCAATGTGTGTAACTATAGAGAGGTAAATGTATAATTATTAGTATCTATGTGTTTAGGCTAACAAAGTGGGCCACAAGAGAGAACCATATCTCATAAAACTCTTCTGATTTGACAATGAAGTGAAATTGTTTATTATGAATCCATATCCTAATTTGAATCCTCATGTGGGGTATGTGTGTGTGGTAATTCTTCATCAATTAACTTACATTATCAAATTAAAAAATATGAAATCACTTCTTATATTCTTCAATCTTAGTTTTGAGGATATTATTACCCTGAAAAATTTGATACCACAATGAAATAGGAGATGAAATGATTGATTCGATGTTATATTTATCATTGCTATATCCAAATAAAACACATAGTAAGAAGAATATATGCCAATGTAGTATATTGTTCTATGTAATGTTTTTTATATAATTTTTCTTTCCATGATAGGGTAACCATGTTCTATATAAAGAAAACTATTTTATCCACATGGGAATTTAGTAAGAGATACCCAATGGGGTGTTGAATTAGATTATGAATCTTGTTTTTATTTCCTTAAGTGAAAATAAAACTCTTTGAAAATAGGTCTTGACCACACTTTTAGTGGGTTTACTCTTGTGTTAACATATTATGTGATGATCTGATTAAATAATGTGATTATATTATCCTTATTCATAAATGATCATTGATCTCTTTTTTCAAAATGAAGTTGTTGTTTTCTTAAAGAATATAATACAAGAAAGAATACAAGAAACAATAATTTTACATTGTTCAATTTCATTGGGATATATAAAAAGTACACACACTGACATTATGTTCATGTTTCAAAATCTATAAATCCTAGCTATTCTTGCGGATATGGAGCATTTATGATGGAAACTATATGTTATGTTCACTATCTTTACAAGAACTCGTTTTTTTCTCACTAAACCAAGTCTCACTGCTCATTCCTCCTCTTTTTATCACTATGATAGGGTAGGAATTACTGGACTCAATTATCTTCCATTTTCCTACATTGTTCATTTAACTAAGAAGAAATAAATATTTGGAAAACGTATAATGAAATACTTCACTTTTTGATAGTTTATTCAATTATGAATTCTTATTGATTTTCACATTGATCATCCGCAACCTAGTTGTGAACATCACTATTACAGTAACTTCACTTTCTCTATTGAAACTTTATTCAAGGAATGTTGAATTATATTGGAAAGGTATACAATGAGTTTCAAGTAATTTTTATACTATTCATATCAATGAGAATGCCTAATAATAACATTCATGAACCTCTTCACTTTTTCAACCAACTCATACGCATTCATATAACTTTAAAAATTTGTAAATCATTACATGTGTAATGAAAATATCCATATTTTTTAAATATTTAATGTGTTATGAAACTACCAAATTTTAGGAGACATTCAATCTTTCATGAATTTCCCATTATATTATTGAAACAAGTTAATTGTTTTAAAAAATAATTTTTTCATTATTGCTTCATGTAGGAAGTTTTTTTTATTTTAGTGATGTTCACTTCAATGGATTTATAAAACTCACATGGTCAAAATGAAAAAAGGCCTTTCTTCACATTAAATTTTATTTCATTAATGATTCATGAAAAAAAATTCCTCCACAAAGCTCTTTTTTTAATTAAGATACATTAAATCAATTTTAGTAAATATTTTCCTATAATTAGGGTAGCTTTTTATTTATAGATATTTCTAACCCTTCTAGCCACTTTTTTACACACCATTGACGTCAGACACAAATTTTCTATTTTGATAAACTTTGATGATTTTATGTTGTGTTGTGCATGTAACTCAATCTATATTTCAAGGGTCCATTAAAATCTATCTATGTTGTTTAATTATGCCTCATAAAACATATGCACTTCAAAAAAAACCTTTAATTTTCCAAATATTAACATGGTAACATCAAAACACCACTTTTTTGAATCTTTATGATTATTTACACAACATTTCCTCTTTAAGATACTCTTTTAAAAACCACTTTTAATTACAATTTTTTGATGGGATAAGTTCACATATTCATTTGTGTGAAACTTCATGAAATTATCGATGTATTTCATGAAAGTTTATCACATGTGTGGAAAAATCTTCTTTCTGGTATTTTCTGGAGATGTCTTTAAATTACCTTGTTCTCTAAATTTCTAATTCGTGTGAGTCTTCTTCTATTGATTCATTTTCTTATGTATATTTACTATTTCATGAAAACACTTCCAAAATTATTCCATTATAATTGTATCATGCTCATCATGGTTTGGGAACTTCACTATGAACTTTTCATCATTCAAATCAATATGGGTGTTCCTCTTTATTGGATATCTAAACATGTCCCTTACTGTAAACATGATAGGCATTCTAGGATCACACATTCCTTATTTCAATATAACAGTGTCCCTTTATTAAGAAAACCACTATCTAAAAGAACATTTTACATGATGAAAAAACACAACATGCTCATTACACCATATCAATGAAATACTATATCCAAAACAGCAATACTCCAAGGATTAAAATGATAAGGGTTGAAGATTAATAAAAAACACAATATATAGAAACCCCAATTCACATTAGTGTCATATAATCTACCAATTTGGATATATTGGAAAAACATTCATGAATTATTCTGCCCTATCTTGATTCCACCTAATAAACCATCATCAATTCCAAATGCCTATGAATTATAATACAAAATATTTATTTCTATTACAGTTCAATATCAACAATTAAAAAATGTGTATCACATGATATAACCAATTTCTTCATCCCCATTGGGAAACTTCTTCCATAAAAAACATTTGATGATTTATCTTCTTTGAATGATTATCTTCAGAATCATTATGTTTAAATCATTCACATCACATCTTTCACTTCAAAATTCCCCTATGAAGGGCTGGGTTGGAACACACATAGATTCACGATCCATTATTTTCTGAATAGAAACCAAAAATAAACTCATGATCCTTTACTATCCAAATATGAAATATAATCCATTGTATAATTTATACCACATGAACTAGATATAGAATCTCTAGAAAACACATATGTTGGGAAACATAGATAGAACATTTATAGTAGTATCAGTGTACCTATGTATTTTTTTTTGATTTCAAACATCATAGCCTTCCATCCTTCCTATAACATTGAGACCATGAATTACATAAATAAACTGTAACTCCATTATAAATTATGTGCATAGAGGTATTTAAATACATACCCATTTTTCAGAAAATTCCTCACATTTAATAAAGATTGATAATTATCCATCGATGATATAAAACTCCTCCACTTGTTTTGAAAACTAGTAAAACTTTCAATTTCACTTATTCTTTAGAATAATTTCGTCACATGTGAATACATATTTGGGTAATATCTACATATAAAAAATATATATATATTTTATGTACATTCTCCATTATTTTCTATGTGCTGAATTACTACTTAAAAAAGGTCCTAAAACAAGACTGCTAATCCCGTCAAGTCATGACTCGCTGTAAGAAACACAAGAGAAGTTTAATAACAACCTCATTGTCTATTGTACTCACTTACTTCAATAAATCATAATAATCATTATAAATTTATCTTCTGTAAAGGAATTTATATAAATATTTTCTTTATCTCTAGAGACCTAGATTTTACCAATTTTTTAAATTGATACGTAACATCCGAGTTACATGTTTTTTGGATGATAAGATTACTTGAATATTTCATAATTACAAAATTTTCAAGGATGGCTTGTTTTTTTCATACAAGATAACTTCCTGAACTATACATGGTATCTAATTTATTTTCATCTCCATAGGGATTCATTACTTTTTTGTTGGGGATACCATCTATCATATTTTAATCTAAAAACATCCCATGATTTTCTCATATTTTTCTCTGAATATAGAATTGAAATTTAGTATTAGATTTATCCATCCATAGTAGCATATGATATCATGAGAATAGTTTTATTATATAACATGTTATATTAAAAGACCATGATAGAATTTTTTCTTAATACTTCTCTATTGTTTCATCAACTAGATCTAATACTATAGGGACAAAGTTATATTGACATAAACACATCATGGATCCTGTTTCCACATGAAATTAGTTGAAAAAATAAACATTAAACTCTAGATTATGATCATTGATACTCCTCATTACTACTATTATTCCTTATAAATATTCATTCATTGTGATTTTAGATGTAGAAAAATTTCATGTACTGATTTGAAATATTTATATCTCTAAAATAGATAAATACACCATTGTGTGTCTATTAATGAAAATAATTTAGGGATCATATCTACCCAAAAAATGAGATACTTCAATAATAGTTAATATTATTTAAATAAATATTGAGAGGGTACTTTTCACTTCCTCAAGTTAAGGAGTGAGGCTGGTCATGGTGGAATAACCCTTCACTATCTCGCTTTCATTTACCCATTATTGACTTGAGTAAATTATTTCAATCACCTCATTATCCACTCTTTCTTTTTGATATTTTTTCATGGTATGTTTCTTTAGTTCCTTTATGGATACAATACTTTGATGGATTTCACATAAAAAAATTAATTTGATATTTTGTATTTATACTTACGCTTTTTTGGCTTGGTTATTTCCATTTATTCATATCCCTACTCAGAAAAAATCTTCTTCCTTGGTCACTCATACCAACAAGGACCTTAATACATGTTACTAATTAGATCCCACATCTCCATATGTTTGTGTATCTATGTTTATACCTACCTGATTTATTTGGTTATATAACCCATATCTTCATTCAGGATGTATACTTCACATGAGTGAATTTTAGAGTCTATTTAGTTTTTCATTCCATATTATTATTTTTCTGTGAACCATTCTATTAAATATTGGAATTGGTGTTCCTCTTCAAAATAATGTTTTAAAATTTCTTGGGAACTCCCAAAGTTCTCTTCTTCTCTTTCCTTGTAGTTAATTTTTCAATCTCAATTAGTAACACCACATGTCTATCCTCTTTAATAAGTAATACAGTCACCTTAGATGTTTTATTCCCCTATAAATACTTGTTTTCATGCTCATACAACTTTATCATAACTAGGGATACTCCTTTATTTTTCCCATAAATTAGTTTTATTTCTTTACAAGAGGGATGACATGAGTAAACTAATTGTTTTTCATAATGAAACTTTCAATTGCTTGAATAATTTTCCACAAAGCACTAAATCTATATTCTAGCTTATTAAAATATATTTCAGTGAAAAAACTTTTCTTGTTAGTCATATTTATGAAGTAATTACACGTAAAAAATTAATTTCTACTCTTGATTCATTTTCTCTCTATATAACCATGGTCATTACATATAAATAATCTTATATTTAAACTGCAGAAGATATAGTCATGCCTAATATGAGGTAAAGTTGAAATATATTTACTTCTACCTTTGTTCCCTAGAAAATCTCACAAAGAAGATATAGTATTTTCAATGATTCACTAGTTGTATCACCTTTATAGACACAATCCTATAAGAGTAATATTTTTATGTCTTGAAAGATGATTCTACTTACATACTAACACATTATTTCAACATTTTTCAACTCTAGTTTTTTATGCTCTAATGGAAGGGATCTTATTTTTCTTGTTTAATCATTTCAACATTATTATTATAACATTGATCTTCCCATAATTCTACATTAATTTTGTATTCATATCCTTTATAATTGAACTTTCTTATTTTATGGATTTTAAATTCCATTCCATTTTACTTTTGAGATAGATAATACTCGCTTTTAGCTCCTTCTCTATGGCCATTTTCTTTTCTATATCATATGAATCTTCTTAAATTTAGTTTCGATGACTCTTTATTTTCTATCCCATGTTCTCAATTAAATCATTATTTTCCTCCTCTAATTTCCCCATCCATTTGTTATCCTAAACTAACTACAACATATGTTCACTGAATTCATCTTTCTTGTCCCTCAGATCTTGAACCTCATTTGAAAGGATCTTTACTTTGGAACCAGCTATATAATCATTAACTTTGGAATTCATAGCCTAATGTTTCATGTAATTAGTATAATTTTTCTCCCTCAAATATTTGGCCACATCAATTATTCATTGATTAAGTATTTTCAGTTTTTTAACATCAATTTTTAGTGCATTGACATGGATCCATTGTGATTATTTCTTATTTATCATCTCCATGTTTTCTTCCTTCAGCCCCTGATCGTGTTCCTAGGATAGGTGAAAAAATTAAACATTTGGATCAGTTGATATATAATCTTCTCCAATAGTTTTAACATATCATGTAATATCAAGATCCTCATATAGTATTAAATAATTATTTCATTGGCAAGTAGATATATAATCAAATTCATCCATAGCTTATGTTTGTGAGCTAATAGGACCCTTTAGCTCAATCACACACTTATCAATGAATTTTACATTATATAAATTTCCTTTGGATTTTTAATTCTTCTAAAGATTCATTATATTTTCCATGTCATACTAAAAATATATATTTTACCACCAAAAATCAATCAGATCAATTCAGAAAAAAAAATTTATTTAAATAAGATAATTTTTCCCTTTGATATCAATTATTTAAATAAAAATGGAAATTAGTGGCATATTCCACTGGGGTTGGGGTGAATTGAGATCTGAATATTTTTCATGTTTACCCATGTTCCCATTAAACTCTAACTATACTAATAGGTCTTAACCTTAATGTTTAGAAATTCCACTCTTGCTTTCACATATTAAGTGATGATCTAATTAATTAGTGCACTTATGAAAACATATCATGGGATGTGAAAAAATATATTTTAGTTCCCTTAATGGTGTATTATTATAATTAAATAATGTTTTTTCCAAGGATAAGTGCCTAAATATAGTTGTGTCATGTGAAAATAAATTGTAAAAAAATCACTATGACTCTTAAAGAAATAATTGATGATTTTTTAAATAAAATTGAAAAGATAATTGAATGGGTTTTGGATATTATTACCTTTTTGAAATGATATTATAATATTTTATTTAAAAATATATTTTATTTTTTAATTGATTAAAATAGAATATTCATAATCACTTTTCCCTTTTCACCATTGCTTAAGCTTTATTATGAGGAATATAATCTTCAAAATTTACTTGATTGGATTACTCGACTTAAATTTTGTGAAAGACAAAATTATTCTCTATTAAATAACTTATAAAATACCCAATCATGTATTAATTTTCCCATGAATCCAAGAAAGACAACTCACATGTTTAGTAATCACTAAAAAACTCTCTACTTAATTCTAAAACAATAAATTGATATGACTAAAAATATTGGGAGGGAGAAAATATTTCTTAATGAATGGAGTAGAAAAAATTCATAATCAAACACAAACACATTCACATTCATATTAAATTATAAAATTATGAATTGAAACCATTTAACAAGGAAAATATAATTAGTAATTTCAAAGTGCACCTAATTTCAAACATCACATTTGGGTCACCTCCCATTCACACAAATTCTCATGGATAATAACGCTACATCAATGAAGAAATAATTTATGTGTGAGGGTTATAATACATGTTAACATAAAAAATCAAGATAAATAATGCAACAGAATTCTATAGAGCATCAATAGTGATCCTCCTTTATAGTCTTCAGAACCCCTTATAGTGGTGAAAAAGCTCTGTATTTGTAGAGGTATGAGTCCCTTATTTCTCCCACATTCAAATATACAATACATTTATTTTATCATTGGTTAATGTTTCATTATATCATTTATGTATTTCCTTTGGTTGAGTCTTCTAAAATATCATCATTTCAAAATTTAGAGTGACATCCACATTTATGGTTTTGGTGGAAACATTACTACCTAGATTTTCAAGGTTTTATTACAACTATATGGAATTATTGGGCATATAAATTTCTCCATTATCACAACCTCTATAAACTTTTTCTTAAAAATATTATCGACTTACAATTTAACACTGGCCCCTCTGCATGAAGGTCTTCACATATCAGCCTATTAGTGCCTTTTATTCCTTAAAAATATATTTTTTCTATTTGTAGTGTGGAAAAGACACAGTGCACACACCCACAGTTAAAATTTGATTTCCCTTAAAACTCAAAACTATGCATCATAGTAACTCTGTTGTGAAACTCCAACACCATAGTGTAGATTCTATCTTCACAAGACTTATTTATTAAGTATGTGTACTAGATTATGGTTCCACAACACAAAATTATCTGACTGAAATTCATACCACTTCAACTTTTCACCCTCCACGACAAATGCCCTATACCACATCACAACTCTCCTAGATGGAGAGCCAAAAACCCAACCACAACAACCATGACATAGTGTTCCATCTCAATTGATCCAGCATTAATAATAGCTGTATAGATCACCTAAATAAAATGCATGGAATAATTATCACCAAAGTGGCAATCACCTAGGATATTCTAGGGTCTAGAGGTGATCCATGTTAGTCTAGGGATTCATGGTCGTGTTTGTTTTCAAAAAAGATCAAGTAGCATAGAGCAACACAAGAGTATGTTCAATGTATGGGGGATAAGAAATAAGGTGGGACAACGTTGTTTTTTTATGGAGAAACTATAACCCTAGAACATTCATCCAACATTTAATTTGTGACAATGAAATAACTCCTTAATATTAAATATCATGCCATTAATTGCCCAGAAACCCTACTAAAGAAATAGGCTTTAGATACACTTCAGAACAAAAAAATCAGTTGCGCCAATACACATGGACTATTTGGGTCTTGGCTCAAATGTTAAGAAAGACACTCCCCACATTACCAGATATACTATCTACATTAGGGAAGGCACTCCGAGTGGGCTAGCATAGTTGGTCACCCATTTGTGGCTGGCTAAGTGACTTTTTGGCCTACAGGTTAAGGTCCAGCCTGGATGGCCTATTTTTTTAACTTAAATTTATTATAAATTATTAATTTCTCAAAGAAATATTTTTCATAAAATGAAACATTAAAAATAAAAAAAAATTACTCATTTTAATTTCTCTATTTTAAATTATGATATTTTCAATAAAGAGACATTTCATGGGTATTTTCATGAAAAAACATTTCTTAAATATTATAAAATATTTCTAAATTTTCATGATAAATTGAGTATATTTGATTCTCCCTCTCTTAAAATATTTTTTTCCTCAAGAAAAAAATATCAATATTGAATAAAAAAGGTCCCCAATGTATGTAATTTTTAAATTTACAAGAAATAAAATCAAACAATTATCACAGTTAAACAAAATTTTCATATTCCATATAAAAAATAATATAACTTAATATTTTCTCAATGAAACAATAAATCAAAGTCTTTTAATTTCTCCCTTTTGAAAATGGTGGAACTTATCCCTTCATTAATTAAATACCCTTAATTAATTTTTATTAAATATACCAAGTCATGATCTACCTCACTTTGGAATATTTTCATTTATCACTTATGATATAGATTCATATATATTTAGACTATTATCATGAGTAAATTTTATTTTTCCCTTTGATTTAAATTTATTTACTTTATCCACTTTGTATATGAATAAAGCACATAAAATCATGAACTATTTTAAATTAAGGATCTAATTATTTTGAGGCTTATAGATGGTAGGAATTTCAGTGAAAAGCATTATGGATCAAACAGAGGAGGCTTATATCTAATGTATAAAGCATGATATCAAAATTATAAGTGTAACGAAAATATCTACTAAAAAGGATAGCTCACACTCCTAAAGATCAATATAATGGTCATAAGTAATTAAAGCATAATAAATGAATTACTACATGAATTTTATCTTTTTAAATAATGTTTTCATTGGTTTTTTAAATTTTTCAAAAGTGATTCTTGGAATAAACCACAAATCCACTGACTAAAACAATCTGATAATAATAATTAGTCTAGTAAGAGTGATTTTTTATTTTTCTAATAGACAACCTTATTTTTTATTTTTTTCAATAATGAAAGGTAATTAAGTATAATTAATTAATCATATAACATTCTCAATACCCAAAGTATCACAGAAAAACTTGTTGTTCATAATTTTTGTCTCCATTCAACCTTGAATTCCATCACCCAAACTCATTAATTTTAAAATATTATAAAAAATACTATGAGGTGGGTAGGAATAGAAATTAATGTCTTAAAATATGGATCACTCCTAATATGGTCTTTCATTGTCTCTTTTAGATAATCAAGGAGTTATATAAAATGGGGTATTAAGGATTATGGATTATAAATAAAAATTCCCCAATCATATTAAATTTGGGTTTTCACATTCACACACTTGAAAAGTTCTAATTCATGTTCTAGTAGGTGATATTCCCAAACATCTCTCAACAAATATGGTGAAGATATAAAAGAAATTATTTTTTCTATAAATCCTCTCAGGAATATAAATAGAATTTGTTAAAATTACTCATGGAATAGATAATAATAATTAATCAATTCACATGATTTTAATAACATCAAAGTGTAAAAAACGGTTGGAAAAATTCATTTACATGAATAAAACAATTCCCTTAAATCATGAGTTTCCATTTTAATATTAATGCATAACAATATTAATTAAATTATCCATATTTAATTATTAAATTTCATTATAATAGAATTAAAAGAAAATCAATCATTTTATTCCTAATAAACCAGTTTCTATTAAATATGTAAATTAAGAATTCTAATTTGGGCATGAAATTTTATAGTGTATAACTGCTGAAATTTTCCAATTCTAAACAAACTTTTTATTGAAAAAATATAGGGATTTAAATGAAAAATATTATAAGAATGAATTTTTATTTTCGAACTTGAATCTTTTTCCCTACTTCCTTATCATTATTATGGAATATTGATGAATTACTTCCATGAAAATTATATTGAAACCACACAACTCCTACTAGTGTAAAGACCATTATATTAATACTGAATATCATGAAGGGAGAAGTGCCTATGTCCTTTAATACTAAATCACTAATACATTAAAACGTAAGTTCCCTCACTGAATTACCTTTGGGTAATGTCATTGGATTAACCTAAACTCATGAGAAGAAATCAATAAATTGGATTAGGAAGTTTGAGCTCCTCCACCTGTTCTTAAGTTCATTATCTATGGATTTTTTTCAGCCTCTTCCCATTGATAGTAAATGTGTTCAATTATTATTATATATTAATTTTAATGGTAAAAATTTACAGAAATGATTAAAAATAAAATTTCACTCCCACATATAAGGAATATTATAGAACATCATATTTAATATAGGATTATATAGAATAACATGATCTCTAGGTTGAATGGTCCTAGGAAAAATCCATTTTTATGGGCCACTCAGGTTCTCTCTTGGTAAATTATAGTTTTTTCATGATCGAATCTAAATATTTCATTTAACTCAAGTAATTAATGTTTCTAATATTTTATAGTACTAACAGAATCAGAATTCATTTTTTAGAAACCCAATATTCTTAGTGTTCCAATTCAACTGATAGTTAAAAAATATTTCCATAAATCAACAGTATGGGATCGTAACCATGTGAATATTTTAAATTTTCCAGTATGCCCATAATGTGTATTCATTCCATTTTCTCCAATCCGTTTAATTGGGATTGACTATTTTCTCTAAAATACCATTAATCTCTCTATTGGAATCTTTATCTTGGATATTTGTTTATGGATGGTTGGTTGTAGATGTCTTTTGGTGTACCCCATACATTTCAAGCATAAAATCCATTCATAAATTTAAAAAATTATTCACTTTTTCAAATATGATTGATATTGGAAATTGGAGCATTCACAATATACTAGACCTGAAAAAATTACACACAAGTTTAACATCATCATTCTTGGTGTTCTTGGGCTCCACCAATTTCAAGAAAAAATAAAAAAATTATTAAAATTTAATAATTCAATAAAATTATGGGAAAGGGTCCAAAAAAATAAATTCTCCAAACGTAAAATATTTCACAAAAAATTATTGGTTATTGAGGTTTCTCCTCTATTTTTGAAATATTTTCATAAAATTTACACTTATAACTTTTTTTATAATACCTATAAGAATATTTAAACATGATTTTATAATAAATAACATATTCCACAAATTTTATTGCCATTATTTTCGGTCTAAAGTGGGTTCTATATAATTTTTATAAAAAAATAAAATATGGATTCCATTTCAATTTCTGTTAAGCACCCCCTTATGACTTAATCATTAAAAATCTTCAAATGAATGGATCCTCCCAAATATAAAATCTAGATTCAGCAGTGGGTTTGTGCTTTTTATGATTGTTAAGGTGAAATGGTACATGATATGTGGCATATTAATTTACTATGTTGGAATTTCATTGTACTTCACCATCCATGAAGTGTATTTTTTATCCTAATATGTGACCATTAATTGGGTTTTGTTTTTTAATGTCTTTTTTAGCATTTATCAGAGGTCTACAAAGGTGGTCTGCCAACAGTATTTCATATCCCTTTTGACCTTGATTACCCGGATGTACTATTGAAAGAGTATTATCCATCATACCATTCTATTCTTCGCATTATCCAACTTTATATATTAATTTAGAGTTGCATTATCAAAAAATACCACCATATTACTTCCATGTAAATAAGATGTAAATTTATCCCATGATAATACAACCATAAGGAACTACCTTTCAGTACATATGTAATAGATTATAGTGGTATACATGGTTAATTAGGAGTAATTTATGACTTTTATACTTCTTTAAATCCATTGGGAGATGGATTCTATGACATCTTATTTTGGTTCATCACAATGTATATCAAATGGGTGTTCCAAATTTGGTGGTTTCATTATATTTGGGGGTAATCAATTTTTGTTTTAGCTTTTCAAATTCATTCTTGAAATCATTACTAAAATAACAATCATCTTATTTAAAAATAAAAATAGGAAGATAAATATTACTAAAATCATTGATGAGTCTTTTATTGAATCTGACATGGTCTAGGAATGATCTAATATGCCTCACACAAGTAGGACATGGAAAAGAATTAATCACATCAACCATAGATTTATCTACCACAATTCCTTTTATTTAAATGATATGAAATATCACTATTTATTTATTAACCATAATGTATTGCTTCTCAATGATTAAAACAATAATTTTCTCAGTACATGTTCTCAAGAATTTTTCCAAATTTCCAAAGGAATTATCAAAGGAATTTCCAAAATCAATAAATTCATTAAGAAATACCTCATTGAATTCCTCACTATGATTTGAGTATATGTTTAAAATATACCATTCAAATGTTCCTAGATTGTTAATTAACCCAAAATATGTCATATTATAATCATAGGTACCATAAGGATTGGTGAATAATGTATTTCCATGGACTTATAATAAAATTGGAACATAAAATATCTGAAAACCCCATCCATTAAACACAAATGTTTCGTTCCTAATAACCCTTATAATAGTTGGTCAATAAATGGGATGTGTAAATGATCTTTTCTAGTGACTTGAATATACGTTCAATATTCATTTCACTGTCTCCCACTTTTTTAAATTATCATGGTAATTAATTCATTATTTTCTATTTTCACAATCATCAATTAATTTTTCATGGGAACCATATGGATGGGGTTAACACTTTGTGAGTCACAAATTGTAAAAATAATATTGAATACAAGAAAATTGTCTATTTATTTTTTAATTACATCCATAATGGTGGGTTTTATCCTCCTATGAGGATCCCTAGCATATTGGGACTCCCTAATAATAAAAAATATTTAGGAGATGACATTTGTGTTAATTCACATGATATCTCCTAGATTCCACCCTATGGAATAAATGTTTCTTTTAAAAAGGAAAACTATATGTTTATCCTGGTATCTAGAAAAGTTTTTAGATATGATTACTGGATATTTTTCTCCTTCTATAAGATACAAATATTTTAAATCATGTGTTTGAGGTTTTATTTCATGTTTTGGGGGTTTCTATCAAGATGATATAGAATTTAAATTCCCCAAATGAAAATATTTAATTTCAATTATAATGGTAATCATTCTATCCTTGTCCAAAAAAATTATTAAACAATTCATTGGATATTTATTCTTGAATTGTGAAAAAATAATTTCCATATTTTTTAGTATTCTATTTTTACAGGGGTTTCTTCTTAATATAAATGTTTTATATTAATGATAAGTACTCTATGATCATACATAATTATTCAATGGGATCAATACCTACATAGTGGGAAAGTTCCAATTGGGATTGATTAACCAAAGGGTTCTTAATATATTAAGGAACATCGAATTACACCTTGTTATCTCCAATCTCTATGGTGAGGTTTATTTCAATCACATTGATGATCATGTGGGATGTATTTATGAACAAGCTTCCTAATATTATGGGTTAATGTCTTGGTGATTTATCATCCTCTATGGTGAGAACATAAAATTATTTTAGAAAACATATTCCTCCCACTCCCACTATAACAACACCTAAACACTCTACTGGAAAAATATCAGATCGGTTTTATGGTCGTAAAACAACTCTTGTGGGCTCTAGTTCACCAATTTTTTAAAGATACAAAATAGAATGACACATATAATTAATGGAATCCCCATGAACACATAAAACATAAAAACAAATTAAAGATAAGATTGTGGTGGGAATAGAAAATATCCTTAGAACCTTACATTTTTTTGGGTATTGGTTGTGTGATCATAGTTGATACACTCTTCCCTTGGTTGATTCTCTCATTTTTTGTCAAGTCTCTTTATCTGAGTAAAAATATACTTGAAGAATTTTTTATATTTTGGAATTTTTTATATTTATTATAATAGAGGTATGTTAATTTCAACCTTCTTAAATGTATCATGGATTTCTCATTGAAACTATTATTATTATATCTTTGTTGAAAGATTAAACATTGAAGTGGATCATACCAAAAAATCATGTTGGTCAGAGTATGACACTCAAGAGGGGTGAATTGAGTTCCTAAAAAAATTATGCATAAAAATATCTATTTAAAAGTCCCTCAATTTAAAATCAAATACATCCTAGTTAAACAAAGTATAATATATATAAAAGTCTTGATCTTTTGAAATATTTCTCAAAGATTGATTATTTCTTAGTTAAAAAAATATTTATTATTATTTTATCTTTTGAAATCAATATTCTAAACAAAATAATAATATAAAAACTATCTATGATTAACTATCAAAGCGAAGTAATGTTTTATGGTTTAAAATAAAATAGTAAAAATAGAACAATGAAAGACACGGTTGATTTTAAAATAATGGTTTTAGTCTTAAGCTTTGACATATTCCTCTCCACATGGTGATCACCTACCAAAAAACAATTATATAACTAAACAAGGATCCACAGCTTGTATTTGGGTACACAATATCATACATAGATTTCTAGGTTAATTATACATCTTCCATAGTTTTAGAGGGATTGAAACTTAAAATAGGACATGCACTGGACTCTTCCACTATTATCTATGGGAGTGAAGAGTATAAAAAAGATAGGTTTGTGAAGATATCAATGTATATTCTAGTTATTCACATGATACAATCTATTTTTATTAGAAAAAGACACAAAAACTACTAAAAAGGTTATATACTTCAAAAACATAGCATAACTTAAGTATAATAGAGTTAGAAGGCTCTATATGATGTTCTTTTCAACTTTCAGACTCCATAAAGATAACAGAAGTGAGGCTAGAGTTGATTTCTTGAAATAGACAGAAAAATAGAGTATCATGTGATCTTATGTCTACAATTTCAAGTGAGGTAGTTGATGTGTAGGATGATATCATCTTCTTGTTGAAAATGTTTCTTTCTTTTGGTGCACTCAGCAGTATTTTACAGTCTGCACAACGAGTAGTTATTTTGTGTTCTAAGGTTCACAAGCACTTGGTATATTTTCTTTGGTTCCTCTACCACCTTTTTGATCCATAATTATATTTATACATATTATCCAACAAAGAGCATATTCTCTGGTACCTCATACCTCATACTAGTTTATGACAACCATTAAATGTTTTCTACAAAATATAGACAAGCTAATTAATATAATAAGTAGTAGTATGTATTATAAATATGAATATTAGAAGTAATTTGGAATTTAAATGATAGATATAAAACTTTTCTTTGTATTCAATGATATCTTAGGTCGCTATGTCATTCTATCGGTGTCTCAAACTTGTTTGGGTAACTCAGATATCGGCATGTGATGCATTGGTAACTAAGATATCATTAGGTTGGTTAGTTGGTAGGTGATGCATCGATAACTCAGATAAATGTAGCCTATACATAGAAAACAATCTGAGTGTCATTTAGTCGCTCTATCGGTAGGTCAAGTTTTCGGTGTCTCATTCCTTCAGTAACTTAGACTTCACCACTGGCTCATCATTAGAAAAAAATTTGAGGGGATATCATTAACATGATGCAATGGTGTATCGTATATTGGTAGGTCAACAATCTTTGACTTATCATTATCAATGACTTATACATATCCATGTTTTGTTAAATTGTCTTACAAGGTAAACATGAATAGTAGAGATTAATTTTATATGTAAACATAAAGAAACAAATGTAACTTAATAAAACATAATTAATCATTATTTGTGATCATTAATACTAAAGGAGGTGAAAATACACCCCCCCTTATGATAAAAAGTCATGGAATTATATAGGACACCAGTTGAATCATGATGATCTAGGTAAGGCCTGGTTAATATATAATACAGATCATAAGAGATGAAATTATCAGATAAACACAAATATTATTCAGATCACATAGTATGTTTCATATTAATATCATGATGATTCTTTCTTGTAATATCATTATTGCCCAAGATATATGACATTATACAATGCATACACCTTCTCCCCCTTTTGGGATTATCAAAAAGGAAACAGACAATTAAGACAAAGAATAGAAAATTAAATGAAATGATAGAATATATATTTCATTAAACAAATTGTACTGGATATAACAACAACAAAAAAGTTAAAAAATATCCCTATTAAGGAGTCATCCAATCACTACTTCTCCAAAGTAGAATCCATTATGCCTTTGAATTTATTAGGATAAGTGATGGTAGGATACGTAGGAAAAGAAGAGGTAGTGGGTGGAGTGACAGTTGGGATACTGGTGAATGGATGACAAACACAAGTAAACATAGAAGGATTAGGGCTTGGGCTAGAAGAGATAGTAGTGCGTGTAAGTTCCAAAATAATGATTGGACTAATTTGACTGAGGGCCTGAGCAAGAGGAATGGAAAATGGTGTCAAGGGTGATGAAGAGGAAGCATAAGTATACTGGATAGGTCTGAGAGGAAAATTTTCTGGAGAAACGATTTTTGTTCTCTCATGATGTAGGTAGGGCTTAAATAGATTGATAAATTCCATAATATTTTGTCCACTATGGATCATAGACATTGTAAAATCCTCCTTATTTTACATAAATTGGTGAAGAGTATGTGTGATTTATTTAAGCTTCTTGATTTTTTTTTTGATGGATTGAGTGACCAGAGGTATACTCCAATTCTCAACCAAATACTTGAAATGACTATCCAGTTGATTCATAGTATAAATCATCATAATGTATAAGTCTAATTTCTTTTTTATCTCTTCAAAATCATTACTGGAACCATTAGTGTGAAATCTTACCATATCATGCACATGATCACTCTTTTTATTTATTTTGGTTGGGATTTCATGATCTGAGCCACCCATTATAGTCTAAAGCTCTTAACATATTATATTTTTGATTATCTCAACATAATGATTTTGAACACCAGAAGGAGCCGAGGTTGAGGCACATTGAATCACATATTAAACTACTATTTTCAATTGATTCAAATCAATGGATGGAGTTAAAGGAGTACTATCCCTAGAAGACTTAGGATTTTTATCACCAAGAGATTCCAGAACCTTGTCTAATGATTCCCTGTATTCAATGGTCATACTATTAATGGTAAGAACCATATAAATCAGTTCACTAGGAATCTATTTATTGATAGTTAAAAAAATTTCAACCATTTTATTCATTCAAGGTTCAATTTGAGAAACAAAAAAATCTTTTAGCGAAACTGCATCACTTTCATTGAGACATGCCATAGGAGATGTTTGATGTGGTAGTGGAGACTTGACTAAATAAAAAAACTCTTCATTAAACAAATTGAGTTCATCCTTAGTAATATATAATGTAGGTACTGATACAGATGTAGGAGAAGAAGTAGGAACTACTATACAATCAGTTTCCATAGGAGTTGTTCCTTCTACCATATATCACATAGGAATAGTTTTCTCATCCTTTGAGTCGATGTACTCCAAACCCAGAGTCACATAGCATGGACTCATTTCCCATACATGAATAACTATATCATCATAGGGAGTAATATTATAAATTATAACCCTTTTTTGTCTCTCCCCCTCAATAGATACTTTCCTTTTGACATAAATTATTTTTTTCATAGGAGTTACTATAATATCCTCTTCACCATGACCTTAATCATTCATATGAACATACGGAGTTCCTTCCTCAACCATAACATACTCAGGAGATTCATGGGATTCCAAAACTGATTCTTTTTCCATTAAACCTATATCAGTAGGATTTTAAGGCTCAATAGAATATAGGGAGTGGACGATAAGTTTTTTAACCAGACCTTGATCATCATCAAGATGGTTTAGTCCACTATCAGATTCACCACATCCTTCTTCTTCATCATCACTTCATTCATCTGCACTTTATTTTCATGATCCTCCATCAACTTCTTAATTCTATTCCACATATCCATCACCATAATCCTCATCTTTATCACATCCAATCATACTAACATATTCAACATTTTCTAATTCTTTAGTCTCCCCATTATCATCTTCAAGCAATAGAGGTTCCTTTGAAGGAAGATGCCTAGGAGGTATTTTCAGCCAATAGGTCATACCTTCTAGACTTCTTGATATATCCAGGTCATTTCTATCATTAATGGATGATTCATTTCCTTGGTTTTCCTTAGCTCCATTATCCTCATCTGAACACTCAACATCCTCATCTGGCCCTAGAGTGGGGTCAACCATGTCACTATGTCATATAGGATTTTCAACAGGATCAAAATCTTCGTAAATATTATTGTTGTTTTCAACCTAAAGATTCTTCTTGGGATTCTAGTTTACCTACACTGATTACCAATGGATATTTAGATGAAAACCCAATATAGTCAGTTACTAATTCTTTACCCTACTTCACTAAACCATTAAATTCCAAAAGTAAATAGATAATCATGGAAAAAACAACGAATTTGTCTTGAAGAATGGTTTTATAATCTCATTAATAAGCACCATTAAATACTAAAACAAGTTAATATTACGTCCCTTTTTTATAAAATATTGAAAAAACACAGCATGGTATTTCAAAATCGGAAAGTCCCCCTTTCATGGACATAACTAATGTTGAATTAACTTGAAGAACAACTTATACTCACCATCAATCTCTATTTCTATTGGCCTTATAAAAGTTCCATTACCAGTATGATTATCCAAAGCATCATCATAGCTATAAATATCACTATTTGAAGGTTCAATTCCTTGATTATCTTCAAACACGCCCTCATGGGGTACCATCAATCATTTTTACCACCGCATGGATGAAAAATAAATTATTCATCCATTTATTATAGACTTAATCCAAAATACCTCTGATACTTCCAAAAAAAATTCCACATAGTATTATAACTCATGCACCATCCTAGAGTAAACTCCATCCATCCTTGTGATTTTAACACATTCAACAATAGAGACTTACTTGTTAGTAACCAATTGAAATCCACTTCTTTCTCTAGAGTGAGGATTTGGAACACGAGGTTAAGATGGATATGTTTTGGTTTTAGATCATGGGATTCCCCTTTATACTTTTTAAAAGGATGTGAATCATCCATAGACATATCATAGACACACTTAACTTGATCCATTGGTGATATTCTAGGGTTTTAGGATCAAAGGAGAAGGGTATGAGGAGTTTGTGAGATAAAGGTTTAAAGGAAAGGGAGTGAGAGAAGGAGTATGAGAGTGATAAAATGATTTATATTTACCCTAATTCTATCATTTAGGGAATTAAAATCATAAATTATAAATATAAATTAAATTAAAATTAAATAAATAAAATAGCAACATTTTAACTTACATGTTGAGAAATGAATAAGTAGGTCAGTGAGACACGTCCATGAGTCCTATCGGTAAGTACTATCAGTGATTCTGATCGGTGAGACATATTTGGTGGGTCCTAAAATGATAATAATTCCTATCTATGGTATGATATTACTCATTCTTTCATAATATAATAGATTTGAAAAAATGTCATCCAGTTGATGTTCAGTGTAAATGAATTCTAATGTTATATCATCTTTCTCATAATGATCTCTCAACAAGTGATGTCTTACATCAATATTCATTATTCATGAATAAGAAACCAGGTTATTAGAAATATTTACAAAACTTTTTTTGTTATAGTCTATAGGGACATACATAAATTTAAATCCATAATCTTGTAATGCGTGTTTTAACCACAAAATATGATCACAAAAACTATTAGCTGGTATGTATTTCGCTTTCAAAGGTGATAATGAAAAAAAATTATGTTTCATACTACACCATGAAACTAGAGATTTTCCCAAAAAATGAACTATTCCAAATGTTCTTTTTCTATCTAACTTACAACCACTAAATTTAGAATCCTAATAACAAACTATGTAAAATGGTTGTCCTCTAGGATTGAAGAATCATAAGTTGGTAATATACATGAGGTATTTTAACATCAATAAGGTTTGAATATTTCGGGTTTTCCTAAAAATGATCACAAATATAGATATTGAACATAATATCATGTTGGATCACAGTTAAGTAAAGAAGACTTGCAATCATACCTCTATAATTAGTTTGATCCACTGATTTTCCATCTTTATCATCATCCAATATATAGGTGGTACTCATAAGAGTGTCACTAATTCTATTTAAATCCATATTAAAATATTTTAAAATATTGTTAGTATATTTGCATTGATTAAAAATAATTACTTACTTATTTTTAAATACGTTAAATCCAAGAAAGAATTTGATTTCATCGATTAAACTCATTCAAAAATAATATTGCATCATTTTTCAAAATACAATACACATAGAATTTTATTAATAACCAAAAATAATATCATAAACATATATTTGAACAAATGAAACAACTTTATAAATTTTTTTTATGAAAAGATAAGGATCATCCATCATTTTTATAAACCATTAGAAATTAGAAAAGTGTTGAGCCTATCATACCAAACTCTTGTATCTAGTTTTAGAAAATAATTTTTTTTTGTTAATTTGAAAACATGAATTGGAAAATTAGAATTTGTATAACGTGGGGGTTATTCATCAAAAAATTCCTCAATTATATAACCAGTTAGAAATTCAATTTTTACATCCATTTGATAATTTTTGATGTTCAAATGTTCTAAATAATCTATCAAGATCCTAATGGCTTCATGTATGGAAAAAAATTCATAGGTTTCTTTATAGCTAGTTCCCCCTTCTTGACTGTAACCTTGTGTAACTAATATTTAATTATTTCTAACCATAGTTCCATCCAGATCCACATAGTCTCTAAACACACACTTAGTGCCTATGGTAATGTTGTCTTTGGGACTATCAAAAAATTTCCAGATTTTATTTCTTTCATTATGATTAAGTACTTCTTGAATGGCCATCATCAAAAAATCATCATTGATTGCATCAGTGTTGTTCTGTGGATCATGATGTGATAAAAAGGTTTTATGGAAAACCTCGTCTCTTAGATAATATCTAGTCTTTATCCCTTATCTAATTTTCTAGGTATATGATCTAAGGGATGATTCTTAAGGGTTCTAACAGATCTAGAAAAAGATAGGCTAGTTATTTCATGTTCTTATATAGGTTCGGGTTCACTGTGTTCAAAATCTATAAATTTTCTAGAACTAGGTGATTTTTTTCATGATTAACAGCAAATTCAGAAAATTTAGAGTTCAAGTCGTGATTTGAAAAATCACCCTCAATTTGTTTAAGGAGATTTTAGGTTCATATGGATATATTTCATCAATTTTGGCATGTATATATTCTTCGACACCCTTGGTTCTTTTATTGAATGTTTAGAAACCTAGGAAAATTTCATCATCACTCCTGGATGAAATATTTTAGAGACTATGTTTTGTAATAAGTATATAGACTATGGAACCAAAAACATTACAGAAATAAACCTTAGACTTCCAATTATTCCACAAATCATAGGGAGTTTTCTAAAGGATAGTTTTAATTAATACTCTATTAATTATGTAACAAGATTTATTCACAAGTTCTACCCAAAAATAATCATGTAAATCAAATTAATTAATCATATTTAGGGTTATTTCTTATAATGTTCTTTTCTCTTTTCTAAAAATTCATTCTGAGGGGGCTTTCTAGGAGCAGAGAAGTAATAAATATTTCCATTTTTTAAGCAAAATGATTCAAATTCTCGATTTTCAAACTCACTCCCATGGTCACTTATTAATATTTTATTCTTATTCTACTTAATATTTCTATATATCTAGAATAAAGGGTGAAATATAAGAAAGATTCACTTTTGTGAGCTAAAAATAATGTCAAAGTATTCCTAGAAAAGTGATCTATGAAAACATAGACACAGTGATTCCCATTTAAAATTGATACTCAATAAGGTAACAGAAAATCCATGTAAACCATCTCAATAGGTTGAGAAGTTGAAAATTATTTCTTTGGTTTGAAAGATATTTTATATTGCTTTCCTTTTTGACAAAGATTACAAACAAAATTATTTGGAAACTCATGATTAGGTAGATACTTGACTAGTCTTTTCCTAGTAAAAATTTTAAGATATTTAATGTTACAGTAGACTATTATCTAATGAAAGAGACAAGACTCTTTATGAAAGGAACTTAAGAAAGACACATTATGAGAAACCAAGTAATATAAATTAAAAGTATAAACATTTTCTTTTTTAATGGAAGTAAATACAAAATAATTTTTTGAATTGAAAGCATTACAAGCATCATTTTAAAATTTAACATGAAATCCATCATCACATAATTGTGAAATTCTAAGAAGGTTGTAATTTAAACCGCCAACAAAAATAACATTAGAAATTAAATTTGAATATCTGTTACCAATTTTCCCAAGGAATTTATTTTTTCCTTTTTCATTTTCACCAAAGGTCACATGCCCACCATCAATGTTTGTAAGGTTGTAGAATCTTGAATAATACCATTCCATATGTATTAAACACCCACTATCCATGCACCATAATCTCTTATAGAAACTCTTCCAACAACATTCCTACAAAAATAGATCCCACAAGAAAATACATTGGTACCCATATTATCTTGGGTCTAATAACATTAGTAATTAATGCTTCGAGAACCCACATTTTCATCATGAGCATCCGATAAGATTTTTGTGAATTAATATAAAAATAAAATATATTTTTTATATAGAAAATAGAAGTAGTAAAATAATTTCTAGTTCGAGAAGATGAAACAAAATTTTTAATTCTAGAAACAAATCTAAATTTTCCATATTTTGATAAATACTTGTTTTTAATAAAATTTTGTTTCCTTAATTAATAACCTGTGACAGTAAAGTATTTTAAAGAAACTTTCTTACCATACATTATAGTTATATTGTTTATACAATCTTTAAATATCTCTATATTCTTTATTAAGTACTCATTAGATAGTTTGAGTACATCATTCTCATTGAGCAACTGAGAAATATTTACCATCTATATAGAAAGTTTATACTCAATTTAAATTAAATGTTAATGTTACTTATTAATAGATTTATACTTTTCATTTAATTCATTTCATGTATCATCAAGAATTTTAATGTAATTAAAAATCTCTTCATTTTTTGTATTTTCATTATCCGATTCATCTCATGAATAATAAAAAGTTTCTACATGATATTCTAGAGTTACCTCAAATATATTTTTCATAAAACAGATGTTTTCTTTATCAACTTTCTCATCATGTGACGATTCTAAGTCATTGGAGATATCCTCACAAGAACTCTAAGTGGGATTTATTGACTTGTTATATTTTCTATCTTGTCCTCATAATTCATTTTGTATGTTAATATTGGATAGTCATCTTTTACATGTCTTCTTCTATTGCACTCATAGTAGACTATCTTCGTAGTATTATCACGAATCCACCAGTCCTTTCTCCAGTTTCCCTTATTATCATAATGACATTTATAGCTGGCCTTTTTAATGAACTTATTAATTCTACATTACTTTTTAAATACCCTAGATATTTGATAAATTTTCTTATCATAGTCACATGATGTATCTCCATTGCTGGTACTTTTAACTTAAACTTTCATTTTTTTTCTTTTTCTTTGTGTTTAGAGGCAATGGTTCTGAAATCCATTGACATTCTCCTTGGTTTTTTTATCATATTCTATATTACCTTTAAATTAATCCTCTTACATCATCAACTTACCTAAAAATCTCCTTTATAGGTAATGAATCACTGTTACAATATTATATAATGGATATTTATGCCCCTCTCTACAAATCTTGAAAACACATCAAAATTCACAAGATTTATTCCTTTGTAATAATTGACTTTCCTAGTGAAATCATTATATTCACAATCTCATTAATATTAAAAAAAATATCATAAATACATCCAACAGGCTTCATTTTGAAGTTATAAATTTTAATTCTATATGTTTTAAGTCTCATTTATTTAACATTAGAGGTTACTTCATGAGAAACTACTAATGTATCCCAAATCTCATAGGTTGTTTTATATGTAGAAATCCTATTGAATTTATAATCTCTTAAAGAAAAATTTAACCATTCATATCTTTGTAATTATTTTTTTATAATTACTTAGTGGCATCATTCCAGATATTTATAGTAGTATCAAGGATTTTATACACATCAATTATAGCAGTCTATATTTCAAAACCCATAATTTATAAATTCATTTTAATTTTAATTTTAATTTTCCACTAACCATAATTTGTGCCATTAAAATAGGGATTCATATTAGTAGAATAAACATTCATAATATTTTCCATATAATATGAATTGTAAAGATTTTAATAAACTATAAATTTTAAACTAATTGAAATTTAGTGATCTCTAAAATGCAACTAAAATCATAGTTGAAAATATTTAAAAAAATTTAATTATTGAAAGTAAGAAAAACTCTGATACCAAATATTGGTCACTGGTGGAAACTCAAGAGTGGGGTGAATTAAGTTCCTATAAAAAAATTTCTAAAATGTATTATTTAAAAGTCCCCCAATTTAAAAACAAATACTGTCTAGTTAACCAAAGTAGAAGATTTACAAAAGTTTTGATCTTTTGAATTATTTCTCAAAGATTAATTAGTTCCCTATTAAAATAGTATGGATTATTATTTTAGATTTTAAAATCAATATAATAAAACAAATTATAATATAAACACTATATAAGATTAACTATCAAAGTGAATTAAATTTTTCGAATTTAAATAAAATAGTTAAAAAATTCATTGAAAGACACAACAGAATTTAAAACAAGATTTTCAATCTCCACATAGTACTTACTCCTCTCTACATGGTGATGAACTGACACCAAGAAATTTATACTACTAAACAAGGATCCCCATCCTAGTTTAGTGTACACAACAACATGCACAAATTTCTAAGTCAACTAGACCCATTCCTAAATTTTTATTGGAATGAAAATTACAATAGGTGACACATGGATCTCTTCTACTAATATATGTGGGAGCGTAAAGTGTAAGAAGATAGGTCTATGAATACATCAATGTATCTTATAGTTATGCATAGAATATAGTTTTTGTTTAATATACAAAGATACACATACTTCTCTAAAGGTAAAAGAAGTCAAAAAAAGATCATAAATTAAGTTGAATAGAGTTAGAAGGCTCTCTGTGATGTGCTTTGTAGCTTCTGGACACCTTAATGATAACAAAAGTTAAGCTATAGTCGATTTCTGGAAATAAACATCTAAATAGAGTATCATGTGATTTCATGTATATTATTTCTAGTGAGGCATTTGATGTGTATAATGATCTCTTCTTCTTGTAGAAAAAAGTTATTTATTTTTGGGATCTCAATAGTATTACATAGTGGGCACAACGATGAGATCTTGTGTGTTCAAAGGTGCATGAGTATCTTGGTATCATTTATCTGGTTGTTTTATCACTTTTTTGATCAAGTATTCGCTTTATACAATGTAAAAGACAACGAGAATGTTCTCTGCTACCTCTTACCATGTACTGCTTTCTGACATCTATTACATGTTGTCTACAAAAGACAGATAAGCTCATTAATATAATAAGTAGTACTAAGTTTCATAAATTTTAATTTTAGAAGAAATTTTGAAATTAAATGAAAGATAATAATTTTTTTAAGTCTTGAATAATAGATTAGATTGGTAGGTCACCTTATTGGTGTCTCATTTTTGTATTGGTAATTCAGCTATAGGTCGGTTAGTCAGTCGGTAGGTGATGTGTTGGTAACTCATCTACTGGTAGGTCGGTTAGTCGGTAGGTGATGTGTCGGTAACTCAGCTATCAGTAGACTATACATAGTGAAAAGTTTGGGTGTGGGGTAGTCACTCTATTGGTAGCTCAAGCTGTTAGTGTCCCATGACATCAGTAAATTATACTTAATCAGTGAAACATCATTAGCGAATATTCTGAGAGGCTATCGGTAACTCGATGCAATGGTGTCTCATCTATCATTAGGTCATGAATTGGTGACTTTTCCTTATTAGTGACTTATACTTATCCAAATTTTGATAACATTTCAGATGAGGTAAACACTAACAAATAAGATAAAGGTTATATGTAAACATGATTAAACAATATGCAACATAATAAAGCATAATTAAGCATTATTTGTGACCATTAAAACTATAGGAGACCAATACATCCCTTTTATACCTTTGCTACATTATAAATATGGTTTTTTAGTATTTCCTTTATAAATATTTCCTAACATCCTCTTCCTTCTTTTTTTCTTATTCTCAGGGTTGTGTGGGTTGTTCTTCCTGAGCCTGTCTAAGATTTTAAGACTTAACTTCATTGAGTTTAGCCTAGACATACTTGGTCTTATGTGGCCCAATATCCTTTCTAATCCTTATGACAAACACACTTACACCCTCCATAATATTCGAGATTGTTTTAGATGGATTTTTTCCAAGGTATTTGGATATAATATCCATTTGACTCTTAAAATTACTTTAAAAATAATTTACTATATTTTCTAGTCCTCAATCTCCATAACATGTATTTTTTCATTTGGTGTTAGATGAATGTTATCCATTGGTATTTTATTGGAATGAAGGTCATTAAAAAGCTTTTTATTGGTAATGTAGAGAGCATAATTTTTATAAAGGATGTGGTTTTTGAAACTACTATTGTAAATGAGGCTGATTTGCAAATTTTTTGGAAAAGGGAGGCCTAGCTTGGGTTTATTGACATCAAAAACTCTATTGGGGTTTCTCTTCAATCCATGGTTTATTTTTTATAAATTTTCTTTGTTGGAACATTGATGCACATATCTAATTTACCTATACCATAGGACCTTAATAAATTAAATGGATGGGTGATGAACACAAACAATATACTTGAGGTGGGGGAGGTTTCTCATTAAAATTCTTCGCAACCATATTTTTCATACACAAAAATCAATTCTTCATGTTTGATTTAAATTATAGGTGATTAGTCTGAAGATATTACCTCATGAATACCTATTATATTTATATCTCATGTTCCAAACTTTTAGGAATTAATTTCATCCTTCTTTATTAGGATCCTAGATTCCATTTATGATTTGTCAATAAAATCTCATCCATATGATGAATCCTTGATGTTCCTCTCATTTATAATATCACATGGTATAAGAGGTCTTGGAAGTTTTGTTATTAAACTTCATTATGAGTGTATATTGTACAAATATTCTTTAATAATCACTAATAATTGTAAATGGTCTCACTTGTATCTTGTTAGCTGGAATATATTTCATTCCTTATTTATATTCTTCAATCGTTAGGGAAGAATATTTACATAAAACATCATTGGATATCATCCCATTCATGGATATCTCCAAGTCTTATGATATACAACCACTCATTGGAAGCACACTCAAGTGAAAAGAGGAATTCCATCCACGTAACATGATCCTCTAATACAGCACTTAACTTAAATTGTTATTATATAAAGATAAATTATTGAATGTGCTTGTTGGGATCTTCTTAAATAATTCTTAAAATTTTTTGTAGAATAAGAATAATTTTATCTTGTAATTTAATGTCATTTTTTAACAGGCATGGTTAATTAATTTTTCTGTTTTGAAAATTATGGGGAACACAAGTCCCATAATTTTGTTTATGTTTAATTCCAGTATAGTGTGGTTGGAGTGATCTTTTTAGGTTTCACTAGATTATTCTATATTAATTTTTTCAAAATTTATATTTTTACAACTTCTATTTAGCTAGATCCTTTCTATATCAAGATCAGAAGAAAATAATTATAAATTCAATGTTACAGCCTTTGAATTTTTAGGATATATTTTTACTCACTCCCCAGATGTAGTGCCATGATTTGATGCACACATGTTGTGAGGAGTGGAAAAAGATATTCCAATTACCTTTAGTGTATATTTGTAGTATTAACCAATGTAATCTCTATAGAGAAGTTCTTAAATCTAGTTGTCACATGATAATGTGTATTTTAGAAAAAAAAATTACTAGGACTCAAAAGTAAAGATACAAATAAATTTAAAATGAAATTTGAGAGATATTTTATTGGGGTTGTGGTATGATTCCCTTTGATAATGATATCATAATATTTTATTCAAAAATCTATTTGATTTTTTAATTAAATAAATGATAGGATTCATAAATGATTTTCGGTTTTCACCTCTAATTATGTTTGATGACGATGAATATAATCTTCCCAATTTCTAATGTTGTATTTCTCTCATTCCATTTTATAAAATTCACAATGATTCTCTTTGAAATAACCTAGGTGATACCCAATTTGGTATTGAAGTTCCCAATAATCCTAGAAAGACCACTCTTTTCTCATCATGTGTTTTGTGATAGCTAAAAATTATCTAAAAAATTATAAACCTATAAATAAATAAGATTAAAAATTAGTTATAGGGAGAAATTATTTCTTAATCAGTGGAATAGTTATAATTCATAACGAAAAAAATACAATCACATTCATATTAATTTCACAAATTTTTAATTACACCTCAATTAAAAAAAAATAGAATACTAAATGTCAAAGAGATCCTAGAGTCAAACAATAAAATTTGTTCATACCCCCATATCCAAACCATTCATTGATTCTACCCCTCTACTAAAGAAAAATTTTGGATCTATAAGGGGTAGAAGATATATCAAAAAGTAATGTAGAAAAATTATTCTGAGTAGTTGCAAGAATGATCCACCACTGAATATTTTTGATCTTTTGGCAGTGGTACAACACCATTTTATTTTCAAAGGTAGGAATCCCTTATATATATAATATTCAGAAATTATATATCTTTATTTTCCCTTTGATAAAATTTTGATTATTTCTGTTTATGATTAACTGCATTTGAATCTTAAAAAATATTAGGTTTCCAAATTTGTAGCGACAACCACTTATGCGACGTGGGATAAAATTTAATGGAATATATTTTAATGGTTGTATGGATACATAATAGAATTATGGGGAACATAATTTTATTCATGACCGCTACAACCATACACTTTGTCTTCAAAATATTGATTGCTTCCAATTCCACATCATCCATGCCGCATGAAGGATTGCATGTTGCAATTTATTGAATATTTTTATTCATTAAATGTTTTATTATCCCATTTTTTGTCTATCCATGATATAGTGGAAATTCCCATGGTGTAGCCTCTTCAAAGGTGATTTACCTAAAATATAGGGTACCCTTCATCATAGAACCATCGTGGTGCAACTCCAACAACACGGTTCAACTTATATCCTTGAGAGGATTCTTCATTAAGGTTATAGTGCTTCTAATAGTACCAAGAAACAACATTCTATAGATCAAAGTCAATCTAATAAAAACAATTTCAATGAAAATAATAGGTATGAGACCACAACACAACACACACCTTTATGGAAAGACAACGAAACAACCACAATGGAAACTATGTAGGGTGCCTTATGAATCCATCCAACTTTCATAGTGGAAGTATTTAGCTCCAAAATAATATTTATAGAATAATTATCATAAATTTTTGAATCACTGAGGTCATTATAGGGTCTATAGGTGATCCATGGTGGTTAGATACCTCATAGAAGTAGTCATCGTCAAGGAAGTGAAAGTGGCATTTAGTATTGTGGGAGTATGTATGAAGGGGGAGGGGGTGGAAATAAGGATGAGTGATGCCAATTGTTTTGAGTGACAAATAGTAACCATAGGATCCTCACCCCACATCGGATTCATGGCCTTTCAGGTGATCCTTAATAAGAAATATCATGCCACTGATCACTTAGATCACCTACATAGGGATTATATCCAACTACAATTCACTCAAACAAATGGAACATGATAAAACATGTGGCCCATGTGGCCCTTGTCCAAAATATTACATGGTATCCTACCCCGTGTGGCCTGATCTCTTCTATACCATATAGAAGACCCTCCCGATGGGCTGAATTGGTTAGATATCCCATTGTTGATGATTAAGTGACTTGTTATCCTATAGTCTGAGGGCCATCATTGATGTCCTATTATTTTTCCTAAAATTCATTTTAAAACCTGTAATTTCTCCAAAAAATATTCTCTATAAAATTAAACATTAAAAATACAAATTTCGACTCATTTTAATTCCAAAATTTTAAATTCTCATATTTTTTGTAAACAAATAATTAAATGGTTATTTTAATTAAAAACCACATGCAGTTGTTGAAATTGTTTAAATGATTTTAGCACATATTTAGTTCATGATGCACATATCATATACTTATTCTGATATTATTGATGATAAATGTATCCACATGCACTAATTGTCATCCTATAAAATATAAGACAAGAAAGGCACAAGAAACAATGATATTACATGGTTAACCTAGAAAATGAAATATCTAAAGAGCACACATTGATATTTTTTCAATGTAGAAAATGCCACTAATATTTACTAGGCTTTTTGATGAAATGTTTTAAATACATTATCTCTATTCAGGGTTCACTACCTTTAAATGATTTAGGGTTTCGCTCACTACCACCCATAGTTCACTACCTTGTTCCTCCTATTTTTATCACAAGATAAATAATAATTCAATTGATGTCAAATTCTAAAAAATAATAATTCTTACAGACTATTATAAAGTGGTTTTTAGGGTTGAACCCAAGGTAAATCTATTAAATGAGTTTGAATGAACAATTTATCAAAAATACCACTGGTGAAAAGAGTGGTTAGTGTATCAATTTTTTTACTTTTTGATTTAATGAGAAATGGAGATGAAATGAATTTTTTTAAAAACAATGAGAATGGGATATGATAAAAATATGGAAATAATAACAATTATGAATAAGAAATAGGAAAAATAATTGAGAAAATACAACCAAAATAGATGCTATAGGAAAAGATAATACTACTCAGTTTTCTAATGTTTCTTCTTAACGTAAATCTTAAAAAAAAAACTAGTCCTTGAAAACGGTTTCGATCACTCTCCCTCATCGTGAGAGTAATCACATAGAAGAAAATGAATCTTGGAGTTTTCCACTCCAAGAAACAAAAAGTACAATTATATTTGATGAAAATGTTACCAAAAATGATCTCCCTATTTATTTTTTATTTTTTTATTAATGAAAAAAAGAAAAACATTAAATGTTTTCTCTCAAAACATTTCCAATGTTTCGATTGTGAAATAAAATGGTGCGGAGACAATTTTACTGATTTCATAATTGATCTCATCAATCAAGTTTAAAATTTGATAATGAATGAAGTGAAGTGTTAAAGAGACAAAGCCACGTAGATTACTATTCCCCTAAAATGTTGAATTACCACAAATCATGTTTCAAAATTGAGTAAGATTAATTTATAATGAAAAAGATAATATGGAACACATAGGGTAAAAATCCTCCCTTAAAAAATGATTACAAAAGTAATACTACTTCTTTTATCTAGATCCTGGTACTACTTCTCCTCCTCCTAGATGGCCAAGATCATACTCCAAGAATGTGTTGATGGAATGAATGAATAATACTCCTTTTTTATTATTGTATTTTAATTTTTAAGGTCCTCTATTGTTCTTTATTGGTAACCACATATTCCACCGACTTTAGTTGGTCTCCTCCAATATCACTGAACATGTGTGTTTTTCTTCCACAACACTTGTGACATTAGCTTATCAATTGTAACATACTCAACAGACCAACCAGTGGTCTGATTGAGTTGAACCTAAAAGGAAAATTGGTATAGGGTCTGCACACCTAAAAAATAAAAATTAATGAATAATTAAACTGTAATAAGGATATTATTATTTTATTCATATTGCATTGTTTATTTAATTAATATTAGAATGTTAAATTAGTTTTTTAATTAATTTATACTTATTTTTAATTATTGAATTTATAATTAAAATTAACTAATTGCTTTTTAATTTTAATTACTTCATTTTATGTATGAAATTATTGTTATTTTTATCTATTTTAATTTATTATTTATTTTAACTATTATTTTTATTATAATTATTAAATAATTTATTTATAATTATTAAGGGATAATTTTTTTCAAAATTTTATATAATTTAATGTTGTTGTTTATTATAATTATTTATTTTATTTAATCATATTATACATGTTATTATTATTAATTTCATTATTTTGTTATTTATAATAATTATTATTATATAAAAATATTTAATTATAAGGGTTTTATTTTATATATAATTATTTGATTAAATTAATATTTAAAATATTTTATTAGATTTATTATTTATTTATTTTATTTTATTTGTTATTTTATTATATTTATTAACTCTTCATTATTTGTTTGTTTATTTTTTTACATTATGTATTTTGTTTATCTTGAATTATTAATTTTTTTATCTCCCATACTAATTTAATCTTATCCATGTGACGAGGGGTTCATCCAGAAGATTCAAATTATCCTCCTCACTACACTACTCCTCCACAGCGACAACAAATTATGACAATTCGTGTTCGGTGACTATAATGTCTCTTCATCTCTCGGGGGGACGGATTGGTCGTCGCAGGCACCATCGTCTTTGACGTAAGGGAAATGACACAACTCTATAGGCCCACAGCTCTCATCCTCAGTTGATAGTGGAATGTCATGTATGGTAGTTTTAGATCTAGTAGTGTGAGTATTTTCTTCCTCCTCTAGAATGGATCTTCCCTCCTTCAACCTGGAAACACTCATATCATCAAGCAACATCAGTGGATTTGGATTCTCTAATAGCAGTGGTTGATGGATGCAGATGGAAGATCAACTGGGGAAGGCAACTCAGTTTGGTGGTTTCATATCATCAATGATTCTTTTGAGTTTTGTATGCAGATGGGCCTCGGCTAATCAGATACATGGTGTGTGGTTGAAATCTAATTTGGCTTTTGTCTCAATTTGAAATGATTTTCTTTGATCTTTGGTAAAATAATTTCTCCAAGGATGGGTTAAGGTTTTAATTTAGTGGTGGATGGTTTTCTTATTAATGGTGGTAGGTGTTTGCAGAAGCGTATTCTTGGTAGTGAAAAGTTGATTCCATAAGATTTTTTCAAGCTAGTGGTGACTCATTGGTGTTTTACACTTGTTGGTTTATCAAGGTCACAACAATGGTGGCACAGGTGATGGTGAGTTGCCTGAGGAATTGATAGCAGTTTGAAATTAGGAGAGGGATTGAGGTGCCTCTATTTCTTTGTGGTGTGTTGAGGAAACATTGTGGCATCATCTTATTTTTGGAAGTAAGGGTGTGTCGAGATGAAACCAAATAGTGGGTTTGGTTTTGGTAAAGTAAAACCACATTATGTTGTCTCAAAGGGGATGAATCTACTGGTAGTTTCTTATCAGACACTATTGGATCTAATATCATTTTGCCTATTTCAATTTTTGGGAGTCACTGTTGGTCTGGAGGTGACTTAACCGCATATTAAAAATAAAATTAAGATAAATAATAATTAATTATTGAACAATAAAATTAAAACAGCATTCAAAAAATTAATTAATTATCTTATTAAAGGAAGTTTAAATTTAAAAATAAAAAGATAAAAATTAAAAACAATTGAAAAAATAAGTAAGATAATAACATGCAATTAAAATTTAAAAACTAAAATTAAATTATATGTCTCACTAAAATTAAATGTAGTGTAATCAAAACAATTTAAATTAAAATAATAAATTGATTTATAAAATTAAATTAATACTATTTATATTAATAATTGGAATCATGATATATATTAAAATTTAATTATTAAAATTCAGTTATATAATTAAGTTTATATTAATAAAATAATGAAAAATTGTTTAATCAATTAATTAATAACCACAAACAAACCTAAAATTTTTAATTAATATAGAATGAACACTTATAAAGTGTAATTAGAAATATAAAAATCTGAAAAATAAGTAAAATAATAGTAATAATTTTAAGGATAAAAATAAAAAAAATAATTATAAAAATTGATTAATTGATAAATTAAACTCTCAAATTATTAAACTATAATTATTTAATAAAAAACCATAAATAATTAAATAAATGATAAAACATTTAAATAAATGATGTGGAAAATTAGGTGAATTTAAAGGCCATCAAATTCCTCCACAAATAATAATTTATTTTCCATAATAAATACCATGATTTTTATCATTTTAAAAAACAAAAATATGTTTATTTTTCAAAAAAAAACTCAAAATGAAGTAATTTTGGCAGTTTAAAAGCAAAGGAACAAAATCTTGTAAAATAGGATTTTCAAGGGGAATGTTCAAAATAAGTCTTGTCTAAATTATAATACTCAATAAGTGGTCAAGGAAACAGAGAATAATCTACGTCTGAGGATTTAATCCCTCATATATGATGTCACATATTGACTTACATCAATTAAAATTCAATTACTAAAAACAAAGAGTGATAACATGTTACATAAAAGTGGAAATAATATCCTAATAATATGAACCTTATAAATAAACTTTCTCTAATCTTCCAAAACAAAAATAAATATTTTCTTGAAATCACTTTATTGATACAAAATAAATGATTTTCAAATATTTTGGTCATCCTTTTCTTCATCTGGAATTTGAAATCCCCTTCACCTTAATGAACTCGTTTTTGACAACTCAGAACATTATTGTTTTTTTATTTTACCCAACTCTGTAACTTGTACAAAACATTGTGCATATTCGTATACATAATTTTTATAGAGGGATTAACCATACACACTATATTCCTAGTGTCTCAGAGGCTCACTGTGATTTCCCATTTTCTCATTTTAATATAGATTCAAAAGACATATATGACAACCATTTACGATGACTGAGTATGGTGATTAGTTTTTAAATTATGAAAATGAGTACCCTGAGTTGAAATTCAAGCTTCCTATTTTCTAATTTTATGATCACAATTCCACAATAATCTATCTTAAATCTTACTCTTTCTTAATTCCTAAACTTAATATTCATAAAATAAATATTCAACTTCCCTAATCATTCATTCATCTTAAAAAGTTTCAAAATAAAATTTAACCTCAAAAAAAATTATTCAATAGAAAATATTGATTTTAAGTGACAAATTAATCCTAAAGAACCACATATATTGAAATAATTTGAAAATTTTGACTGTATTTTACATGAAAATTTTTTATGTGATGGGGGATTTAATGGGTTCACTTTAAATAATAGATTAGCTCAGAAATGAAGACACCTTACCCCACACTTAAAATACAAATTTTTCCTCAATATTTAATTACAATGTATAGAAAATAATCTGAATATTAAAGATCATAATAGATTTTCAATTTAGTAGTTTAGTGATATGTCCATGGGACATTGTGAAGTTTAAACAATGTGATTTTTAAAATAAATATTTTATAATATAATCAAATGAATTTTAATTCAGAAAATGAAAAAATATTTTCAATTATGTTCAAAATAGTATCATGTAAAACATGAGAGTGACATGAAAATGGAGTTAGAATGTATTAAAATTTTATACCAATGAATTTTAAACAACAAGGTGAAAGGTATGCTAAAAAACCAGCATAAAAAAGAACATACATTAATGAAATACAGTGAGGGGGTATTACCCCCCCACCTATAGACACACTTAAATTCCAATAGTGAATAAGTTTACATGAAATAAATAAATTTTTCAAGTAACAAAACATTATGAAATACAATTTCCAGTTGCAACATGAATGAAAATTAGTAATCAAGAAGAGAATAAAATAAATGATGAAATATAATCTCCATATTTTAATGAAGAATTTTAAATTTACTCAATCCAAAATTATTCTCCCATCTCAGATTTAAGTGAAATTTTTTGTTTATTCTACTTTAGTACCTTCATAAATGAAAAATATTATAATATGAAATAAAAAATTTAAAGTCAACTTCTATTAAAAACAAAGGCATGCATTTAGGGAATTTAGTCTAGTGACACTCCATCATGCAGCTTGTTGTGACCCGAGAAAATGAAGGATTTATGCTCCCCTAGTGACACCAGTAGAAAAAATATTCCTTCAAATAAAGGACGACTAGAAATGCCCATAATTTAATCAATCATACATAGATAAAAAAATACATAGCAAAAGAAACAAATTTGTTAAAAAAACAAAACCATAAGTAATGAAAAATAAAAACCATGGGTTAAATCCTAGGATTCACTGAACATAATGAATTTAGTTAGAAATTATTTAAATCATAAAAAATGTATATATTTGAATCAATTAAATCATTAGTTTCCTTCCATGGTGTTCTAGTTATAATTACCCATGTCGGATTACCCTATAAAATTCCAATGGCACTTGGAGGGTGTGTTTTATTTATCCATAAACCACCATAATTATTTGGACCATTTATTTTATCAAATAATTGAAATTTGTGGGTACCAAAGTGATTAAGGGAACACTTGACACCCTTCCTAAAAACAAAAATCCCTAAGAAAAGCCCTTTATCATTTAGGAATTGATCTGGGAAGTCTTTAAGTTGAGTTGAAAAATCATACCCAAATTTACCTTTTTATTATATGATAAAGGAGAAAAGATTAATAAGGGTAAATTTTAATTAAACGGTTTCAAAGATTAAAATATTTTAACTCCTAAAAACTTTAGTAAGGTTGTATGTAAGGTCAATCTCAATGGAATACTTGAATAAAATGTTTTTGTGACCAAAATTTCAATAGAAACCAACTATTAGAAACACCATGTTGAGTATTTCTTTTTTAACATTAAAATTTTTAATATATTTATGAAATACAGTAATATTGAGGCAAATATTTTTCTATGAAACTAAGTTAAAATATACTAAAGTGGAATATGAGGAGAAAAAAGTGAACTAGAATCGAGAAGAATCTAATCAAGGAAGATAACTGGAGAAAAACTAAAGCTACTGGTTGAATGATTATCTTATTTATAGAAAATTTATTGAAAATATATCCTAAAAAATGATTGATTGGTCACCCTTACCAGAATATTAATCGTATAGGCTAACAAATCATGAAATTCTACCCTTTAAGATATATTATTAAGAAAATTGTTTTTTAACAAAAAGTTATAAAAAAATCTCACCTATTTTTTTTAAATTTTTTTTAATTAAAACTGATGAAAGGAATTCAAGATAAATCTCATCTGTGGATCTTTAAGAAATTAATTTGAAAATAGGTGTCAATTCTTTTCTGAAAATGTCAAAACTCATATATCTAATAGATTATAATTTCAAAAAAAATTAATGTAATGAAGCAAAAATAAAAACTAGTAGAATTAAATATTTCCCCCATACAAAAAGATGTACCCCCCAATTCATATTATATTCATGAAAATAAATTACAATTACAAACCTAATGAATAGAAAAAAAATACTGAAAAATGGTCTCCCTTTCTGCTCATGTGTTGTTGTTATGTCCCTACCATCTGGTCTCTAAGAGGATAGAAAACACTCCTGTTATATCCTGCTCTCCACGATGTGTCAAAGGTATCTCCCTAAACTGATGTCTGACTCAATTTAAAAGTTCTTTTTTATCACATCATTGGTCACCTACTGCTTCCACTGACTGAGTTTTGTCAACTTCCATTGCATCATCCATATATTATACACTCATGTTAGGTTTGTGACTTAAGAAAATCCCTTTAACTAAATGAAACTAGATAGTTGGGATAAATCTAGACATAAAACTGTGAGGGGGTATACACAAAACAATTAAAATTAAATAATAAATTATTTAAAGTTATGTAAAAATATTTATCGTGTATAAATATTTGTTTATTTATTTTTTTAATTATTATTAAAATTATTAGATTAATGTAAGTATTAAATTATTGTGTTAATTAATTTAGAATTATTTATTTTAATGGACTAATATTATTATTTTATATATTTTATTTTATATATTTTTTTATTAATTATTAATTATTGTTATTAATTAAATTTTTTATTTTCATTATTAAAGTTAATATTTTTTAACGTAATAAATATATAAACAAATTTATAACTTTTTAATTTATTAAATGTCATTATTTTGTAAACTAATTTATAATTACTTATTTTATTTAATAATATTATTACTATTGTTAGAGATATTGATTTATTTACAATGTTTAATTATAATTATTATTAATATAATTATAAATTTTTTACGATTAATATTTTATATTTATCAATTTTATTATTTTACTTTATTTCAATTATTAATTTTTTTAATTATTAACTAATATTATTGTTATTATTTTACTTTTATTATTTTATTTACATTGTTTTGTTTATTTATTTTATTATTATTTTTTTTCTTATTTAAATAGGTTGTGTGGGGGTGTCTCGTTCGATTATAAGGAGGGCTCTATCGAGCCCTCAAGTAGTGCTCCTCATTGCTTTCCCAGACAGTGATCGAGTGGCGGATCCTCATTCCTCCACATCTGATGCCCGGTGAAGTTGATGATTAGTGACGGATTGGGTTATATAGACAATGATGATTTCTTCAAAGATAGACTCGGGCTTGATCCTTACTCATGGAGGACAATAATGATTGAGTAAAATGGTGGACATCGTCTATTCTTCGGCTTCAGATTCTTCCATGGCACAAATCAAACGGTGAGAAGTAGTGTAGCTCCAAATCTGATGAGTAGGGAGAGTTCGGCCTTGTTCTTTATCCAGGTTCTTATAACTATTCAAGGGGAAACAATTGCATTAATTTTATAGAGATGGTTCATATATACAAGGAAGTGGTTCGGCTTGTGGTGGCTTAGAATAAGGCATATTGTAGCTATGAGAATTATTGATTTCTAGTAATGTGGTTGTGAGAAATCTAGGAGGTGAGGTTGGTGATGTCTTTATGTGGTAGTGACAGAAGGTTTACAATATTTATTAAAAGCGATGGAAGATCACTGGTGGTGGCTCGTGGTGTGAAATCAAAGCAGTGGATCGAATTACTATTGTGTAGTGGGGGATGAGTCGTATGAAAGAGGTTGGCAGTTTGAAAGAGATGTTTTACTAGTGGTGTGTTGTTTTCTGGCAGGGACTGTGAGTCACCATTAGGTTGGTAAATTGGAAAAAGAAGAAAGTGGAGTCACCATTTGAAATATTTCCAATTGGGATGAGGGGAAAATAATAATGGAAAAAATGATCCATCATTGGTAAGGTCCCAATGGTGAGAAATCTGGAGGTGACTCAATTTTACCTAAAAACTTTAAAAAATCAGTTAACAAATAGAAATAAATTAAAACATTTAAGAATTAAATAAATATAAAATTAAAGTATAAATAAATTAATTAAATTAATGAAACTAAGATATAAGACTGAATTAATATAAATTTAATACAATTTAATGATTGATTAAATTCAAATTATGATTGTGTGAATTTAAAAAAAATAGAATAAAATTTAATATAATATTTAAACAATAAAAATTATGATTAATTCATTTAAATATAAAATTTATAAATTAAATTGAGACATTAAATTTGAAGAATTTAATTAATTAATAAGACCACATTAAATAAATTAATTGTAAATTAATGTTAAATTATATTAAGAATATAATATTAAAAGAGTAAAAATTAAATTAATGATTTAGTTAATTAATTAAATTAATGAGCTGTTTAATTATTAAAAAGATACATGACATAAAATTCAAAGAACAATATGAATAAATGTTTAAACAAAAATTAGGGAATTATTACGTAGAAAATTAAGTAAGTCAAAACAAGTACATTTAAAAGATAAAAGTAAATATTTAATTATGAAAAATTATTAAATAAAAATTTAAATATTAAATTCATATGTAAAATTATTTAACAAAAAACCCATAAATAATTAATTAACAGATTAAAAACATAGTAAAATTATGTTGAAAATCTATACAATTTAAGGCCACATCAAAATCTATCAAAATTAGTCATTGACTACCCTTAATCAATAAAATTATTTTAATGATTTGAAACATAAATATTTTTTTATTAAACAACTAAAAATGAATCATGTTAAGTAGTTTTAAATAAAGAGGATCAAAAAATGTAAGAAAGGATTTTCAAAAGTAATGTTCAAAATATGTCAACTCTCTATTCAAATACTCACTAAGTGATCGAGGAAGAAAAGAATCAATTACTCTTGAGGATGCCAGGGCTCATATATGAGGTCACTTAATAACTTATTCCAATTCATGTTCAGGTACTAAAAAATAATAGTGATAACAAGTTACATAAAAGTGGAAGTAAGATACTAAAAAAAGGCACCTTCTACATTGACTTTCTCATGGGTTCCAAACCAAAGAACATTTTTTTTATTGAAATGACATTATTTATATATTCTAAATGATTTTCATGTAATTCAATTCTCCCCTTCTTCATATTAAATTCAAAATTCCCCTCAATATAATGGTATCATTTTGGACATCTGGTAACCTTTTTTTTAAAATTTCACATAGTCGTGTAACTTGTGTTTAGCACTATGCAGATGCACTTATTAGAATTGTACATAGGGCTTAGACACACACACATAGTGCCTAATGTGCCTCAGGTTCATCGTGGGGTCCCATTTTCCTATTTTACTCCTAATTTAACTGTCATATGATTACCGTTTATGTTGAATCAATAAGGTGATTACTATATAAATTAACTAAAAAGTGAGTCCCCTAAGGTGAATTCCTTTCATGTTTCCAAAGGTTATGATCATAATTCCACAAATATCTATCCTATATCACTCTCATTCCCAATTCCTAAATTGTAAATTAATAACTGTAATAAGAAACTTCACTCAACAATAAATCATCCTAAAAAATATTATATTCAAAATATCCCTAAACAACAATTAGGTAATATTAAATAGGAAACACTGAATATAAGTATTGAATGATGCCTATTGAATTTGAAAATTGTACCATTTTTTAATAGCAAAAAAAAGGATAGGGAATAGGAATTTTATGGGATTACATTTAAGAATAGAATAGTTCAGAATAATTAAACCCCCTCACCCATACATAAATATCAATTCTTTCTTCAATATTCAATTCTAATGTAGATAAAATCATTTTTACTTTTTACGCTCAGAACATATTTTCAAGTTATCTGATTAAAGACATTTTCAAGGGTCACAGTGATATGAAAAAAGATTATTTGTCAAAAAAAATATTTCACATTAGGATCACAAAAATTGTCATAAAAAAATGAATGAATATTTTTAAATTAAGTTCAAAACAATAATAGGTAAAAAATGAGTACACAATGAAATGGGTGTAGAAATTTAAATGATTTTTTCAATGGGATTTTCAACAAAATAGAAGAATTTATGATAAACATCCTATTTAATGAACAAGAAGATTGGGGTAATTCACCCACAGATAATTTTATAGAGTGAGTGAATTTAAAAGAAAATAAGTACAAATTTTAAATAATACAACACATTCATCAAAAATTTATAGCAACATTCCAATATGTTGTAAAGTATAAGAATGAAATCAATGACTCACTAACACTACCATACCAATGAGCCACCATTTTGGTTAATCACTACTAATAGTGGAAGAGTGAATTGTTTTTTTTTTCTTTTAAATAGTAATAGTGGAGCACAGAAAAAATGTTGAAATTAAATTTTAGAACTTCCCTGATAAAATTTTATCCAGTTATGCTCTACCTAGTAATTCATTATGACATAATAACAAAGGATAATTTTGTTGCTATATTGACACCAGTAGTAACCTTATCAAAATAATAATACCATGAAGACCAAGATCCTCTATCGAGTAGAAGATAAACTAAAGACCAAGCAAGAATCATTTTATTCAAAGCATAAGAAGAAAGGAGTTAAAGAGAAATAAATACAACGGGTTCACTCCCATAAAGCACTGAATTTTATGTATAAATTTAGAATTTATTGAAATAAAAAAATTATTATATTTAAAGCAATAAACGCATGTGTTTCCCCCAATGAAACACTAGTTTTAATGTTCATATCCTGATTTTTCTAGAAACTAACCAATGTGAGTTGGTGGGTGTGGTGTCTTGTCCATAAACCACCACAAGTATTTGTCTCATTTATTTTTAATAATGAATGGAAATTTTTTGGCACCTAAGTTACAAAATAAACACTTTAATCCCTTCAAAAAAACAAAAAACCTTATGAATCCCTCTATCATCTAGTAACTAATCACGCGAGTCTTTAAGTTGAGTAGAAAAATCATCACCCAAATCCACTTGCTTATTAGTTACATGAAATTCGAACTCAGTTGAAAAAGAAGAAACTCCCTAATGCATTACAAAGAATCTTTTATGCTCATAAAAAATGATTCACAAGATTTTATCTTCAAATGTGTTATGTCCTCTTTTTGAATAAATTCATGTTTGACAATGTTAGAATTTTCATGAATGAAGAGGTATAAAATAGGTTCTCCCAAATGTGTGTAATTAAATTAAATATTCACCAACTCATTAAAATTTAGAAAAAAAATAATGATTAGGGGTCCTAGGGGATGAGTTCTATAAAATATGTTCCTGAAGAGGGTTTTCAAGAGGAACCGTTCTAGTTTACAAATTAACACTCAAAGGGGGTTCTATTTCCAATTGACTCAATGTACCATGGAAAAGATTATCACCCAAATCTGTAACATCCCATGTAAATAAAGAATATTACTTTTTCATATTTATCCATATTTGTGAATAAAATGTTAATATTAATTTAAAGGGAACACTATGCTCGATGGCGTACCCAATACGCAACAATGAGTATCTTTGAAATCTTACGTTGCACTCTAATAATAAAATAATATTATTTTAAATGGTAGTTAACGCCTAGCCGTTGTAATGGTGGGAATTAATAGAACTAACTAGAAAATGATTATATATGTTTGTCAAATATGTTTACTTTTTCCAAAAAATGTTAGAGGCTTAAAATGCAAATGAATCAAATTTTAAGCATAAATCTTCTAATATTCTTTAAAAGGTCGATTAATCACCTTTTGATGGAGAACCCTTTTTAATTATACATTTGAAGATTTTATATGTTATATTTGACAAAATAAAATCCTTCTTTAGAATCTGGACATCAAAATTTACTTTGTGTAAATTTTTATTATTTTTCCGATAAAGATCAGTTTTAGTGAAAATATTATATTTTAATTCAAAACCTATTTTTAATCTAATTTATTTATATTATTAGATCATATTTTCAATTGGTTTTAAAGTGAAATTAGAATATATTTTTACCATTTAATCCAATGGTGGTCATTGGAATTAATTTCACTTTGAAATTGGACTTAAACAAGTGTCAATCTTTTAATAGATATTGTTTCTTAAAAACATGTTATTTGTTTTGACAGTGGGAATTAATTATTAAATTAATTAATGCAACTTTTATGTTTTGAATTTTGTAAAATAGACATCATTTTTGAATTCAGAATATCAAATATAGCTTAGGGTGAATTTTTGATATTTTTCTGAAAAACTTCAATTTTTATGAATAGTGAAACCACTAAGTGGTAGTTAAAAAACTGAATTTTCGTTTAAATGAAACTTTACAACTTCTATGATTTTAATTTCAAAAATCTGACACAAATGTTTTTCATTAGGATTTAAAATGTGGTTCAGTGGAATTAATAAAAAATTGGTGAATAGTAACTTTTAAGTTTTATTAATCGTGGTTAATGGTAATTAGTGTAATTTAAGGTAAAGATAATGTTATAATAATATGAAATGACCTTGAAAAAAGTCCTACTATTATTGGAGGAGTCATGGCCGACAAAGACAATCCATGGGTCAACTTGGGGACCCCATGGAGGCAATTTGGTAGGAAAATTACATTAATAACTTTTTATTTAAAGTTAAAATAAAAATGTCACAAACATGTATTATTTTACTAAAACAATTTTTACATGGGGTTATACAAGTCATATTTTTGACTATAAAAATCCATTAGAAATCTAAAAATATTTCCTACATCATAGTATTTTTTTTATAATTTTTAGACATTAAATAAATTAATTTACTTATGACACCATGATGATGCAACGATTACCTCATTAATAAACGATTTGAATAAAATGAGAAGATAAGGTAAAATCTAAGACGTACACTTATCAAAAACCTATTGGATGGGTGTATTTCTAACCCTTATTACCTTATCCTAGAAATATACAATTTTGGGACCTTTAATATCCAAAAATCATTTTATATTAAAGTAAGGTTTCAAGACATTCCAAGAGTTCCCCTCCTCCCTCTTATAAAAGGCACCCACCTCTACCCCATTACCCACACCTCTCAAGGCTTTGGATCGACCAAACTCTGCACATTTTATCTCTCCACATCCCTATCTTCATCCTAGGAGACTTACCTTTGGCATAAATCTCTTCAAGAAACCATTTTGGTTCAAACCAAGAGGAGTTACCCGATTTAAATGTAATGTCTTCACTTGTGTTCTTTTGTATTATTTTGCTTCTCCAACCCTTAAACTCTTTTTATTCTTTTATTTTTTAACAAAAACAGTATCTTAAATATACTAGGATTTTTTTATGTGAATTATTAGTGCTACACTTACACACAATTCCGTCTAATGGTTAACGAACATACTGTTTCTGTTGATGGGGAATTACTGCCTCACAAAACGATCATTGTTCAATCTTCTCTTAACACCTTTCATGGTGGCCATTATGATGTCACTATATTTTATATATGATATATATGGTATATATGTTTTCTATATGATTCTGTATTTTATATTTAAAACATACCTTTAGGATTTTCATGTTGTGCAAATGCGATAATTTCATACGAGGAAGTGTGGACTACCACCCCCTCAAGTGATGCGACGTGTTCATGCAATACATGGAATGTATAAATAATGATATTAATGAACATATGTGACATATATAAAATATATATTATACTGGAATTATAATATATATATCTCTCTCATTTAGTTTTAATTCCATTAATTTTCCAAAGGAATGAAAGTAGCGTTCATGCGTACGTATGGCCTATCGTCTCCATGAACGGTGAATTTCATTTATTTTTATCTCCAAATATTATGGAATAAGTATAAAACGAATATATACGGGATATATATGATATTTAAATCATTAATACTATTCTGGATAGGATGTACATACAACTACATTGTCAATACTTTTCAAACAAGATCATTTTTGACTCCTGTACCGAACATCGACAAAACGTATGATATGAACTCACATAATTAACTAATTATTATAACATAATAATATATGATATTAATTGAATATTAAACTTTAAATTATGTACTTAATAAATTATAAATTTTCCAAATTTTATTATTCAGGAATATAAATAAATGAACAAGACAAGTCGGACTTGATGTAAGGGATCATACCTCTCTCTTTCTTTTTAAGTACTCTTTTTTATGTAACTTACTTTAAGCTCCTCTTTATTATGTTGGGGGATGTTCTTTTATATTACTATTGATGTAAATTTTATGTTAATATGATGAGAGACACTATTTGATCTCATCAATCCATTTTTTGATGTTTTATGTAGCATCAGTAGGCTGCTGAATTTTCATAAGGGGATTTTCATCTCACTTTTTATTCCCGTGAGATTCATGCTACATTTTCCATTATTTCCATTTGTGTGGTGTATTTACTTCCCATTATTTTACTATTTGTATAATATACACTCATTTATGGGTATTCACATCTTCATTGTATGACCCTTCTTTCATGGGGTGTACGTTTCGAAAGTTGCCCAAATCGGTAAGGGAACCTTTCACACTCCTCTTTTTAAAAGTATTATTTTGTTATGACTTTTAATTTACTTATTTTTATGTTGGTATATGTTCTTATATATCCTTATTGATGTAAATTTTATATCCAAGTGATGAGATACCATTTTCTCTCTCATCAACTCATTTCCTAATTTTTAAGGTGACGCTGTTAGGCTCTCGAATTTTACCAAAGGAACTTCTTAACCCAATTTTGATTTCTTTGGGTTCAACTTGTAGTTATCGAATATATCATCCTATGAATGTATTTGAATGAATTATGGTTGTTTTAAAATTAATATCCACTTATATTGGGTGTATTTATATTTGTCACACATAATTATGAGATTGATTTATCCTTAATTTAAGGATAGCTTCTTTATAAGGGATTTCATCTCATTTTACATTTCTATTAAGACTTCATTGTTGTTATGCACCAATTCCCTCATATATGGTGTATATACTATCCTTTGGAATATTATATCATGTATCCCATTATTCTCATGATATTATAAAGTTATGATTAAATGTTATTCCTCAATTATTGTATTCAATTGTCTCTCATTTTGGTAAAAACCCTTTAACTAAAATATCTTTTTAAATGTTTTAATGATTTATTATTATAAATATTTATCATTAATATCCATGTTTTCAAAATGGTTTTAAGGATTTATTTATATGGATATTAAGGGTTTAAAATGTTAAAAGCTTCAATGTGGTATGGGACACTTTGATTCAAAAATCTCTTTCTTAAATTTTTAAATGGTTTTGAAAATGGTTTTTTAGAATGGATTCATTATTTAAATATCTTAAAATGTTATATTGTTATTTCAATGTGGGAATTTTATCTTTACTTTATGCTTAAGATATGTGCTATGATAATTTTATGGTTCTTGGGCATTGTTTATGAAGACGGGTGGTTCCGTGATAAACTAAGGGCGGGTGAGCCCGATATAGCTCTCCAATTCATTGGGTAACATGAAGGAGTTAAACGCTAAGGTTTCTCCGAAGATATTTAGGTAATATATTATGATGGGTATTCCAAATGTAACCATGAGGGTTAATTACTATGTAAGAATGTTATGAATGCCTCATGTTACCTTTATGTCTAATGATTTATATGAGTTATTCATAAATTTTATGATTTCATGGGGTATGTTAACGTGCTTATGTTTTATGAGTAATATATGATTTCATTGATTTTCACAGGTCAAGGGAAAGGTACATGATATGATGATAGTGTCAAGGAAGTTTCAAGAAAGAATCCATGTTTTATTTTAAATATGTTTCCATTTATGGGAAAAAATGAATACTATCATTTATGTAACCACTTTGTTTAAATGTGGAATGTAATGCTGAATTATGATCTAATTCTCTAAAAATCTATACTTGAAAAGATCCTCAATGTGTATTCTTGAAATAACTCAAGATTAAGTATGGTTTAAGGGCGGGTCCGTATAGTTGGTATCAGAGGTTGGTTTAGATAACTTTAGAGTTTAGAGTGTTGTTTAAGTATATGTGAAAAGCTGTGTATAACCACAATGGTTATTGTATTATATAAGGTCATTGTTTTTTTTAATGTTGGTATGAGTTTTAGATAAATTGGATAAGTATATATTAGTGTTTATCTTCCTCTATAGTACATGATGATTTTGATGATATACTCACACTGGCCTTTTTGGTTTTAGTAAATGGATGGACCCAGCAGGCGCCAAAGTAACAATTGGTTTTAAGGAAACTGTGGTTGTTCTCTAATTAAGAGACTGGATGAAATGGGGGTTCAATGAGAAATCTCATGGTTATTCTAAACCAACTATCAGGATTCATGATCAACCACTTGAACCTTGGTGAGTTCTCTAATGCATCTTGTACGAGAGAACCAACTCCATGTGGAAGTTTAGATGATAATTATAATGGTAACCATTAGGGTTTATATGATCCTTACTTTTGAGGTAATTATGGGTTACTATATGTTATGATGGAAAATGAAAGGCATGAGATAAACTTGAGGTTAAAATATGTTATGATTATTTTTGAAGATTCTATCTCATTTTGGGGAATGTTTTAAGAATTATATAGTTTTGAAAAAAGGACAACACGCAGACCGTGTGACAACCCGTCGCATCGGACAAAGATGAGGGCATCGAACCCACAACCAAAGTGCGGCTGGTATTTATCAGCTACCATTGGACTACGTGAAGTCCCTGGTTAGTTTGACTAATTATTTATAGTTAGATGATTTTATGAATCAAGAGTAAGTTGATTTTTGGTTATCTATGGAAATTATTAACCTATCATGGAGGATATGTGATTAGGTTAATTACTTTTCAGTATGAGACTTTAAGAGAAACTGATTTTATTTGGAGATAAATGTTAATTTGTACCTTGGAAGACTATATGATTAAATCCTTAAAATATTTGGGTTTCAATCTTAGTTTGGTTTACTTTGAAGAATTTTATGGACAAATTGTTTATTGAATGGTCTTCGTTGAACTTTGTGATTTTTTGGACAAATTTTGGATATTAAGAATAGATTTTCTTTTTTATAAAGGATTATCCATTTGTGGATAATCTGATCTTGTTCTAATAATTTTGGTATTACTTAAGGTCTAAAGATATGGAAAATATATAGTTATCTTTTTTGGATTATGTGATTCTCTAGAAGTTGATTATATCTCTCTTAATGTGACCATGTCATCCTAAATACTCGTCTTTTGGAGAAAATATGAGTTTGTGTAAGAAATCTAGTATGAGATGAGAGTCTACACGAAAAGTAAGTATGTTTCCTTATGATTTAGTTAGGCTCATAAATAAATTCCTCAATGAAAAGTAACTTAAAACCAAAAAAAATTCTGTTAACTTTTCCTACTGGGGAATCAAATACCGGTTAACCCATCACCAGTTTGTGATTTTCTGGTGGATAACTATCTCCTAAACATTTTTTCTATCACTCTCCATCAGAACATGACCCTTTGTATTTTCTTCCATATCCATGTTTTCCTACATGGAATCCTAGTATGGGTTAACTCGTGTGACCTTTGTACTTCCCTTTCTTTCTTTTAAAGTGACAGTTTAATTTACTCATTTTCCGATGTGGCGCTTTCAATGAATTTTCCAAGCCCAATTTTAAAAATTGCGAGGATGAAATTCCCAAAAGGGGGGAAGGATGTAACATCCCAGGTAAATAAATAATATTACTTTTTCATATTTATACATATTTGTGAATAAAATGTTAATATTAATTTAAAGGTAACGCTATGCTCGATGGCGTACCCAATATGCAATAATGAGTTTCTTTGAAATCTTACGTTGCACTCTAATAATAAAATAATAATATTTTAAATGGTAGTTAACACCTAGACATTTTAATGGCATGAATGAACATAACTAACTAAAAAATGATTATATATTTTTTTCAAATATTTTTACTTTTTTCCAATAAATGTTAGAGGCTTAAAATGAGAATGAATCCAATTTTAAGCATAAATCTTCTAATATTCTTTAAAAGGTCGATTAACCACCTTTTGATGGAGAACCCTTTTTAAATATACTTTTTAAGATTTTATATGTTATATTTGACAAAATAAAATCCTTCTTTATAATCTGGACATCAAAATTTACTTTGTGTTAATTTTTGTTATTTTTCCGATAAAGATCAGTTTTAGTGAAAATGTTGTATTTTAACTCAAAACCTCTTCTTAATATAATTTATTTATATGATTAGATCATATTTTTAATTGTTTTTAAAGTGAAATTAGAATATATTTTTACCATTTAATCCAATGGTGGTTATTGGAATTAATTTCACTTTGAAATTGGACTTAAACTGGTGTCAATCTTTTAATAGATGTTGTTTCTTAAAAACACTCTATTTGTTTTGACAACGGGAATTAATTATTAAATTAATTAATGAAACTTTTATGTTTTTAATTTTTTAAAATGTACATCATTTTTTCATTCGGAATATCAAATATATATTTGGGTGAATTTTTGGTATTTTTCTGAAAAACTTCAATTTTTGATGAATAGTGAAACTACTAAGTGGTAGTTAAAAAACTGATTTTTCGTTTAAATGAAAATTTTCCACATCTGTGATTTGAATTTAAAAAATATGACATTCATGGTTTTCGTTAGGATGTAAAATGTGGTTCAATGTGATCAAAATAATTTTTTGTAGAATAGTAACTTTTAAGTTTTATTAATCGCGATTAAAGGTAATTAGTGTAATTTAATTTAAAGATAATGTTATAATAATATGAAATGACCTTGACACATGTCATACCCTTATTGGAGGAGTCATGTCTAGCCAATAAAATCCATGGGTCAACTTGGGGACCCCATGGAGCCAATTTGGTAGGAAAATGACATTAATAACTTTTTATTTAAAGTTAAAATAAACATGTCACAAACATGTATTTTTTTAATAAAACAATTTTTACATGGGGTTATACAAGTAATATTTTTTACTATAAATATCCATTATAAATATAATAAAATTTCCTACATCATAGTATTTTTTTTATAATTTTTATACATTAAATAAATTAATTTATTTATCACACCATGATGATAAAACGATTACCTCATTAATAAATGATTTAAATAAATTGAGAAGATAAGGTAAAATCTAAGACTTACACTTATCAAAAACCTATTTGATGGGTGGATTTATAACCCTTATCACCTTATCCTAGAAATATATAATTTTAGGACCTTTAATATCCTAAAATAATTTTATAATAAAGTAACTTTTCAAGACATTCTAAGAGTGCCCCTCCTCCCTCTTATAAAAGGCCCCCACCTCTACCCCCTTACCCACACCACTCAAGCCTTTGGATCGACCAAAATCTTCTCATTTTATCTCTCCACATTACTATATTAATCCTATTATCCTTAATGTTGGAAGAAAGCTCTTCAAGAAACCCTTTTGGTTCAAACCAAGAGGATTTATCTGATTTAAAGGTAATGCCTTCACTTGTGTTGCTTTGTTTTATTTTGCTTCTCCAACCCTGTAAACTCTTTTTATTCTTTTCATTTGTAACAAAACTAGTATATTAAATATACTAGTATTATTTTATGTGATGTATTCATGCTACACTTAGACACACCTCCGTCTAATGGTTAAAGAACATACTGTTTCTGTACATGACGAATTACTGCCTCACGAAACGATGATTGTTCGATCTTCTCTTAACACCTTTAATGGTGGCCATTATGATGTCACTGTATTTTATATATGATATATATGGTATTTATTTTTTCTATATGCTTTTGTATTTTATATTTTAAACATACCTTTATGCTTTGCATGTTGTGAAAATGCGATAATTTCATACGAGGAAGTGTGGACTACTGCCCCTCAAGTGATGTGACTCGTTCATGCAATACATGGAATGTATAAAGAATGAAATTAATGAATATATGTGACCTATATAACATATATATTATACTATAATTATAATATATATATATATATATATATATCTCATTTAGTATTAATTCCATTAATGTGCCAAAGCAATGAAAGTAACGTTCATGCGTACGTACGGCCTACCGTCTCCATGAACGGTGCATTTCAATTATTTTTACCTCCAAATATTATGGAATAAGTATAAAACGAATATATACTGGATATATATTATATTTACATCATTAATACTATTCTGGATATGATTTACATACAACTACATTGACAATTCTTTTCAAACAAGATCATTTTTGACTCATGTACCGAACATCGAAAAAACATATGATATGAACTCACATAATTAACTAATTATTATAACATGATAATATATGATATTAATTTAATAATAAAGATTAAATTATTTCCTTATGCAATTATAAATTTACCAATGTTTATTATTCAGGAATATAAAGAAATTAACAAGACAAGTCGAACTTGAGGTGAGGGATCCTACCTCTCTCTTTCTTTTTAAGTACTCTTTTTTATGTAACTTACTTTAAGATCTTCTTTCTTATGTTGGGGGATGTTATTTTATATTAATATTGATTTAAATTTTTTTAATATGATTAGAGACCCTATTTGATATCATCAATCCATTTTTGGATGTTTTATGTGGCGTCGTTAGGCTGCCGAATTCTAATAATGGGATTTTCATCTCACTTTTTATTCCCATGAGATTCATGCTACATTTGCCACTATTTCCATTTGTGTGGTGTATGTACTACCGATTATTTTACTATTTTTATAATATACTCTCATTTATTTGTATTCATATCTTCATTGTATGACCCTTCTTTCATGGGGTGTAAGTTTCGAAAGTTGCCCAAATCGGTAAGGGAACCTTTCACACTCCTCTTTTTAAAAGACTTATTTTGTTATGTCCTTTAATTTACATATTTTTGTGTTGGGATATATTCTTATATATCCTTATTTATTTAAACTTTATTTCCAAGTGATGAGATACCATTTTCTCTTTCATAAACTCGTTTTCTGAATTTTAAGGTGACGCTGTTAGGCTGTCGAATTTTACCAAAGGAACTTCTTAACCCAGTTTCGATTTCCTTGGGTTCAACTTGTAGTTATGGAATATGTCATCCTATGAATATGTGTGAATGACCTCTGGTTTTTTTACACTTAATATCCACTTATATTGGGTGTATTTATATTTGTCACACATAATTATGAGATTGATTTATCCTTAATTTAAAGATAGCTTCTTTATAAGGGATTTCATCTCATTTTACATTTCTATTGAGACTTCATTGTTGTTGTGCACCAATTCACTCTTATATGGTGTATATATTTTCCTTTGGAATATTATATCATTAATCCCTTTATTCTCAAGATATTATAAATTTCTGATTAAATGTTATTCTTCAATTATTGTATTCAAGTGTCTCTCATTTTGTTAAAAACCCTTTAACTAAAATATCTTTTTAAATATTTTAATGATTTATTATTATAAATATTTCTCATTAATATCCATGTTTTCAAAATGGTTTTAAGGATTTATTTATATGGATATTAATGGCTTAAAATGTTAAAATCTTCAAAGTGGTATGGGACACTTCGATTCAAAAATCTCTTTATGAAATGTTTTAAATGGGTTTGAAATTGGTTTTTTAGAATGGAGTCATTATTTCAATATCTTAAAATGTTATATTGTTATTGCAATGTGGGAATGTTATCTTTTCTTTTAGATTAAGTTATGTCCTATGATAATGTTATGGTTCTTGGGAATATTTTAGGAAGATGGGTGCTTCCGTGATAAACTAAGGGCGGGTGAGCCCGATATATCTCTCCAATGCATTGGGTAATGCGAAGGAGTTAAATTCTAAGGTTTCTCTGAAGATATTTAGGGAATATAATATGATGGGTACTCTAAGCATTACCATGCTGGTTACTCCCTACGTAAGAATGTTATGAATGCCTCAAGTTACCTTTATGTCTTATGATTTCTATGAGTTATTCATAAATCTTATGATTTCATGAGGTATGTTAGCATGCTTATGTTTTATGAGTAATGTATGATTTCATTTATTCTTATGTATACATGTACTAATGTTTCCTTTTCGTATTTCTATATCCCTTACTGAGATTTTTATGCACATCCCATGTTTTTGAAATGTTTTTCACAGGTTAAGGGAAAGGTACATGATATGATGATATTGTCAAGGAAGTGTCAAGAAAGAATCCATGTTTTATTTCAAATATATTTCCATTCATGGGAAAAAATGAATACTATCTTTTATGTAAAAACTTTATTTAAATGTGGAATGTAATGCATGATTTATGATCTAATTCTCTAAAACTCTAAACCTGAAAAGATCCTAAATGTGTATTCTTGAAATAACTCAAGATTAAGTAAGGTTTAAGGGCGGGTCCTTATAGTTGGTGTCAGAGGCCGTTTTAGATAACTTTAGAGGTTAGAGTTTTGTTTAAGCATAAGTGACAAGTTTTGTATAACCACAATGGTTATTATATTAGATAGAGTCATTGATATTTTTGAATGATGGAATGAGTTTGGGATAACATGGATAATTATATCTTAGTGTTTATCTTCCTCTTTAGTACATGATGATTTTGTTTATATACTCACACTAACCTTTTTGGTTTTAGTAAATGAATGGATCTAGGAGGCACCAAAGTGACAATGGGTTTGAAGGAAACTGTGGTGGTTTTCTGATTAAGAGACTGGATGAAATGGGGGATTCAATGAGCAATCTCGTGGTTATTCTAAACCAACTATCAGGAGTCATGATCAACCACTTGAACCTTTGTTAGTTATCTAATGCATCTTATATGAGAGAACCAACTCGATGTGGAAGTTCAGGTGATAATTATAATGGTAACCATTAGGGTTTATACGATCCTTACTTTTTAGGTAATTATGGGTTACTATATGTTATGATGGAAAATGAAAGTCATGAGATAAACTTGAGGTTAAAATATGTTATGATTATTTTTGAATATTTTATATCATTTTGGGGAATGTTTTAAGAATTATATAGTTTTGGAAAAAGGACAACACGCAGACTGTGTGACAACCCGTTGTGTTGGACAAAGCAGAGGGAATCGAACCCACAACCAAAGTGCGACTGGTATTTATCGCATACCACTGGACTATGTGAAGTCCCTGGTTAGTTTGACTAATTCTTTATAGTTATATGATTTTATGAATCAATAGTATGTTGATTTTGGGTTATCTATGGAAATTATTAACCTATCATGGAGGATATGTGATTAGGTTAATTACTTTTCAATATGAGACTTTAAGAGTAACTGATGTTATTTGGAGATAAATGTTAATTTGTACATTGGAAGACTATGTGATTAAATCCTTCAAATATTTGGGTTTCAATCTTATTTTGGTTTACATTGAAGAATTTTATGGACAAATTGTTTATTGAATGGTCTTTGTTGATCTTTGGGTTTTGTTGGACAAATTTTGGATATTAAGAATACATTTTCTTTTTTTTTTAAGGATTATCCATTTGTGGATTATCTGATCTTGTTCTATCAATTTTGGTTTTGGTTAAGGTATAAAGACATGGAAAATATATAGTTCTCTTTTATGGATTAGGTGATTCTCTGGAAGTTGATTATAGCTCTATTAATGTGATCAAGTCATCCTAAATACTCGTCTTTTGGAGAAAATATAAGTTTGTGTAAGAAATCTAGTAGGAGATGAGAGTATACATGACAAGTAAGTATGTTTCCTTATGATTTAGTTAGGCTCATAAATAAATTCCTCAATGAAAAGTAACTTAAAAACCAAAAATGTTGTATGTTAACTTTTCTTACTGGGGAATCAAATACCGTTTAACCCATCATCAGTTTGTGATTTTCTGGTGGATAACTATCTCCTAAACATGTTTTCTATCACTCTCCCTCAGAACATGACCCTTTGTTTTTTTCTTCCATATCCATGTTTTCCTACATGGAATACTATTATGGGTTAACTCGAGTGACTTTTTACTTCCCTTTCTTTCTTTTAAAGTGACAGTTTAATTTACTCCTTTTCTGATGTGGGGCTTTCAATGAATTTTCCAAGCCCAATTTTATAAATTGGGAGGACGCAATTCCCAAAATGGGGGAAGGATGTAACATCCCAGGTAAATAAAGAATATTAATTTTTCATATTTATCCATATTTGTGAATAAAATTTTAATATTAATTAAAAGGGAACACTATGCTCGATGGCGTACCCAATACGCAACAATGAGTTTATTTGAAATCTTACGTTGCAATCTAATAATAAAATAATATTATTTTAAATGGTAGTTAACGCCTAGTCATTTTAATGGAGGGAATGAACAGAACTAACTACAAAAAGATTATATATTTTTTTAAAATATTTTTACTTTTTTCCAATAAATTTTAGAGGCTTAAAATGCGAATGCATCCAATTTTAAGCATAAATCTTCTAATATTCTTTAAAAGGTCGATTAACAACCTTTTGATGTAAAACCCTTTTTAAATATACTTTTGAAGATTTTATATGTCATATTTGACAAAATAAAATATTTCTTTAGAATCTGGACATCGAAATTTACTTTCTGTAAAATTTTGTTATTTTTTCGATAAAGATCAGTTTTAGTGAAAATATTGTATTTTAATTCAAAACCTCTTCTTAATCTAATTTATTTATATGATTAGATCATCTTTTTAATTGGTTTTAAAGTGAAATTAGAATATATTTTTACCATTTAATCCAATGGTGGTCTTTGGAATTAATTTCTCTTTGAGATTGGACTTAAACTAGTGTCAATCTTTTAATAGATATTGTTTCTTAAAAACACGCTATTTGTTTTGACAGTGGGAATTAATTATTAAATTAATTAATGCATCTTTTCTGTTTTGAATTTTTTAAAATTGACATTGTTTTTTAATTCATAATATCAAATATATCTTAGGGTGAATTTTTGGTATTTTTCTGAAAAACATTAATTTTTGATGAATAGTGAAACTACTAAGTAGTAGTTAAAAAACTGATTTTTCGTTTAAATGAAACTTTACCACATCTGTGATTTGAATTTCAAAAATTTGACATACATGGTTGTTATTAGGAGTTAAAATGTGGTTCAATATGATTAAAATAATTTTTTTTGGTGAATAGTAACTTTTCAGTTTTATTAATCGCGATTAAAGGTAATTATTGTAATTTAAGTTAAAGATAATGTTATAATAATATGAAATGAACTTGAAACATCTCCTAACCTTATTTAAGGAGTCATGGACGACCAAAAAAATCCATGGGTCAACTTGGGGACCCCATGCAGCCAATTTGGTAGGAAAATGACATTAATAACTTTTTATTTAAAGTTTAAATAAAAATGTCACAAACATGTATTTTTTTACTAATACAATTTTTACATGGTGTTATACAAGTCATATTTTTGAATATAAATATCCATCAGAAATCTAAAAATATTTCCTACATCATAGTATTTTTTTATAATTTTTATACATTAAATAAATTAATTTATTTATGACACCATGATGATGCAACGATTACCTCATTAATAAACGATTTAAATAAAATGGGAAGATAAGGTAAAATATAAGACTTACACTTATAAAAAACATATTTTATGGGTGTATTTATAAACCTTATCACCTTATCCTCTAACTATATAATTGTGGGACCTTTAATATCCGAAAATCATTTTATAATAAAGTAACTTTTCAAGACATTCCAAGAGTGCACCTCCTCCCTCTTATAAAAGGCCCCCACCCATACCCCCTTACCCACACCTCTCAAGCCTTTGGATCGACCAAACTCTGCTCATTTTATCTCTCCACATCCCTATCTTAATCCTAGGAGCCTTACCTTTGGCAGAATGCTCTTGAAGAAACCCTTTTGGTTCAAACCAAGAGGATTTACCCGATTTAAATGTAATGTCTTCACTTGTGTTCTTTTGTTTTATTTTGCTTCTCCAACCCCCTAAACTCTTTTTATTCTTTTCTTTTCTAACAAAACCATTATATTCAATATACTAGGATGTTTCTATGTGATGTATTTGTGCTACACTTACACACACCTCCGTCTAATGGTTAAAGAACATACTGTTTCTGTGGATGGCGAATTACTACCTCACGAAACGATGATTGTTCAATATTCTCTTAATACCTTTCATGGTGGCCATTATGATGTCACTGTATTTTATATATGATATATATGGTATTTATTTTTTCTATATGCTTCTGTATTTTATATTTAAAACATACCTTTATTCTTTGCATGTTGTGCAAATGCGGCAATTTCATACGAGGAAGTGTGGACTACCACCCCCTCAAGTGCTGTGACTTGTTCATGCAATACATGGAATGTATAAAGAATTAAATTAATGAACATATGTGACATATGTAACATATATATTATACTATAATTATAATATATATATATATATATATCTCATTTAGTTTTAATTCCATTAATGTGCCAAAGCAATGAAAGTAGCATTCATGCGTATGTACGGCCTACCGTCTCCATGAACGGTGCATTTCATTTATTTTTATCTCCAAATATTATTTAATAAGTATAAAACGAATATATACTGGATATATATGATATTTACATCATTAATACTATTCTGGATATGATGTACATACAACTACATTGTCAATGGTTTTCAAACAAGATCATTTTTGACTCATGTACCGAACATCGACAAAACGTATGATATGAACTCAAATAATTAACTGATTATTATAACATGACAATATATAATATTAATTTAATAATAAACTTTAAATTATTTCTTTACGAAATTATAAATTTACCAAAGTTTATTATTCAGTAATATAAAGAAATGAACAAGACAAGTCGGACTTGAGGAAAGGGATCATACCTCACTCTTTCTTTTTAAGTACTCTTTTTTATGTAACTTAATTTAAGCTCCTCTTTATTATGTTGGGGGAAGTTATTTTTTTATTCCTCTTGATTTAAATTTTATGTTAATATGATGAGAGACACTATTTGATCTCATCAATCCATTTTTGGATATTTTATGGGGTGTCATTAGGCTGCCGATTTTTCATAAGGGGATTTTCATCTCACTTTTTATTCCTGTGAGATTCATGCTACATTTGCCACTATTTCCATATGTGTGGTGTATGTACATCCGATTATTTTACTATTTTTATAATATAATCTCATTTTTGGGTATTCACATCTTCATTGTATGACCCTTCTTTTATGTGGTGTACATTTCGAAATTTGCCCAAATCGGTAAGGGAACCTTTCACACTCCTCTTTTGGAAAGACTTATTTTGTTCTGTCTTTTAATTTACATCTTTTTATGTTGGGATATGTTCTTCTATATCCTTATTGTTGTCAATTTTATTTCCAAGTTATGAGATACCATTTTCTCTCTCATCAACTAATTTTCTGAATTTTAAGGTGATGCAGTTAGGCTGTCGAATTTTACCGAAGGAACTTCTTAACCCAATTTTGATTTCTTTGGGTTCAACTTGTAGTTATTGAATATGTAATCCTATGAATATGAGTGAATGACCTCTGGTTGTTTTACACTTAATAACCATTTATATTGGGTGTATTTATATTTGTCACACATAATTATGAGATTGATTTATCCTTAATTTAAAGATAGCATCTTTATAAGGGATTTCATCTCATTTTACATTTCTATTGAGACGTCATTGTTGTAATGCACCAATTCACTCTTATATGGTGTATCTATTGTCCTTTAGAATATTATATCATGAATCCCTTTATTCTCATATATTATAAAGTTCTGATTAAATGTTATTCCTCAATTATTTTATTCAAGTGTCTCTCATTTTGTGAAAAACCTTTTAACTAAAATATCGTTTTAAATGTTTTAATGATTTATTATTATAAATATTTCTCATTAATATACATTTTTTCAAAATGGTTTTAAGGATTTATTTATATGGATATTAATGGTTTAAAATGTTAAAATCTTCAAAGTGGTATGGGACACTTTGATTCAAAAATCGCTTTGTTAAATGTTGTAAATGGTTTTGAAAATGGTTTTTTAGAATGGATTAATTATTTCAATATCTTAAAATGTTATATTGTTATTGCAATGTGGGAATGTTATCTTTCCTTTATGCTTAAGTTATGTGCTATGATATTGTTATGGTTCTTGGGCATTGTTTATGATGATGGGTGGTTCCGTGATACACTAAGGGTGGTGAGCCCGATATAGCTCTCCAATGCATTGGGTAACGCGAAGGAGTTAAACGCTAAGGTTTCTCCAAAGAGATTTTGGGAATATACTATGATGGGTATTCCAAACGTAACCATGAGGGTTACTAACTGTGTAAGAATGTTATGAATGGATCAAGTAACCTTTATGTATTATGATTTCTATGAGTTATTCATAAATCTTATGATTTTATGAGGTATGTTAACGTGCTTATGTTTTATGAGTAATGTATGATTTCATTGATTCTTATGTATACATGTACTAATGTTTCCTTTCTGTATTTCTATATCCCTTACTGAGATTTTTATGCTCATCCCATGTTTTTGAAATATTTTTCACAGGTCAAGGGAAAGGTTCATGATATGATGATAGTGTCAAGGAAGTGTCAAGAATGAATCAATGTTTTATTTTAAATATGTTTCCACTGATGGGAAAAAATGAATACTATCTTTTATGTAACCAATTTGTTTAAATGTGGAATGTAATGCATGATTTATGATCTAATTCTCTAAAACTCTAAACCCGAATAGATCCTCAATGTGTATTCTTGAAATAACTCAAGATTAAGTAAGGTTTAAGGGCAGGTCCTTATAAAATCAATTGAAGAAAACATAGGAAATCAGAGAAGAATAAATTATTGTATACCTAAAAAGTTATGTTTTACAAAGTTATAAATCTATTCCAAAAATTACTCATTAGAAAATAAAAATATATCAACCACTACATCTAAAAAACTAATTTTACTTAAATCATCAATTGTGTATTCAACCTCTTCTAGATGTTCAAATTCAAAAAGATCACTCTCAAAATCAATGACTGATGAGTATTTCAGTTCAAATTCTTGGGGAGAAATGTTCAGTTTAGCTTCAACAAATACATATTGTTCAATTTTAAAATTTAAACAATTATCCTCAGGATGGTTAACGCTACATTCTATCTGAGTAAACAAATCAAATGAAGATAACTTAGTAAAAGGACTAAAATATGAAAAGTCATCAATCATTATTTCATCAAAACTTAGTCCTTCATCATTTAAAGAACTCATTATTTCAATTATTATTGGGTTTAATGTTTCAAACTAGGGAAGATTTGTTTTCAATTTAGGTTAATGAATTTTAGATTCAATGATTTCCAGATTATTTTTTCTTCCCATATATTCCCCATTTCATGTTTAGGTTCATTATTCAGAATTTCAGAAAAGTTGGGTGAAGGATTTTTAAAATTCATGTTCTCATTTTCAAAATTTTCCTTAGCTCGAGTAATCATGTTTTCAATGCTCTAAAAACAATGAATTTTTTCAATGGTAGGAACCGTGTAAAGAATGGATCATTGTTCATTAATTTATTTTAGTTCTTTTTAAATGTTTTCTAAGTCAACTCCTTTTTGATCTTGAAATATTTATCAGTGGTGAATTCTATATTAAGAGATTTTGTTATATTGAAATTTTGTTCTTAATCAGTTTAAAATTATTCAAAGAATTTTTTCCCTTAAATTATTTCAACCTCACAATCCACTTCACATTGTCTCTGAATTTCTCATACAACAGATTCCACTTTGTTTATTTTAATTTATTCTTGTTCCTTAAAAAAATTGTATCTCTGAGATCATGATTTTGACTTTTGAAATTTTTGATCTTGTTCTTGAGAATTTTTTGTTTGAATATCAATATTTTAGTTCAACCTAGTATCAATATTTGTATCCATCTCAATAAAAAAAATTAGTCAATTTTTTTAGGAAATTAGGTTCGGGCTCAATGTGATGTTCAATTTCTTCAAAGTGATTAATTTTTTATGTTTGATTATAGACAAACTTCTAGGCATTATATCCATAATAACAACAAAAATAATACTGAAAGAACCATTAGCATTATTCAGGCCTTCAAGTTTATCCGTATTTTTTTTTGAATCTATCACTCTATTTTAAAAGAAACGGTATGGAAAAATAAACAAAGTCATATCTAATAAGTAGTTAGTAAGGTCAAAAGCACACATTCAAGAAGATCAAGGAAAAATTTTAATTTAGATCAAGAAACAGGAAATAGTTCATAGTAACTAAGAAAGTTACATATTTAAACAGATTTTATTTTAAAAAAACTAGTTTTCATATTTTTATTTTTTTGAATATTTTTATACGATTTTTTTGATAACTAGTTCTTATAGTTTTCAAAAATGATTGCTCTCTCGAATCCTTCTCCAGCAATGGTTCCAAATTTTGATAAGTCCAGAGGTATTGATTGCCTTTAAAATATTATTTATATACCTACAGTATTATATCAGAGAGGGGTCAAACCCACAGGAAGGAGGGTGAATGTTTTAGGGATTTCGTAATCTTCAAACTATTGAAAATGATAAGAAAAATAATTAAATGAATGTGTGAGGAATATAATTTTAGTGGAGTTTTTGATGTGTTAATGGAGTTAGGAATCAATTGTAAGGATAATCAGGAAATGAGAATAAGGAATGAGGACACACAAAAAAATAATTGGTCAGGGGAAAGTAACACTTCTTGGTTGATATGATTTCTTCTTTCACTTAAATCATATTAAATTTCCAACCATAGAAATGGGTTGGATCAGTCTCCCTTGCAAGAAAATAAGTCACACAGAAAAATGAATCTTGGAGTTCATCACCCTGGGAAGCGTCAATCTAGAATCGAATTTAATGTAAAAATGATCAAAAACAATATTGCTAATTATTTATGATATTTTTGAAAATGAAATAAAAGAAAATTGTTGAATGCATTCTCTATGATCGTTTACAATGTCTTAATTTTTAAAAATAATGGTATGAAAATTGTTTTATAGATTTTAGAATTGATCTCACTGATCAATTTAGAAATATAAAAAAGAACGAAGTGAAAACGTAAAAGAAATACCCAGTCCAAATGAAATCCACCAAACACAAAATGATTGGCCTGAATTCATATTCAAAAGATTTAATGATTAACAAATACATTTTAGAGAAAAGATGAAAAATAGGGGGATGGAAATCTCCCCAAAATATTGATTCCATTGTGTTGCTGAAACTCGAAATCAGATCATATGTTTCTATCCTCCTCCTCCCCTCTATCCATCTCCACTGGGATTCTAAGAAAAGTGATCAAAGGAATGTAATGAGTGTCAAATGATCTGATCTCTCCCTAAACTATTGTCTGCCTCAATTTAAATGTCCTGTGTTATTGTGTATTGGTCACCATGTCTTCCACAGACTTCAGTTTGTCTCCTCCCATATCACCGAACATGTGTGTTTTTTTTATGTTGCACTCATGACTTTAGCTTATCCCTGGTAACAAACTCAACAGACCCACTAGCCATATGTTTGAGTTGAACTTAGACATAAAATCAGAATGGGGTCTGCAAAACTAAAACATACAGAAATTAATGAATAATTAAACAATAATGAAATGATTAATAACTTGTAAATAGTAATTTTTTTATTTAATTAATATTAGAATATTAAATTATTATGTCAATCGGGGACGGTGACTCAGTTTATTGGTTTGATATCAGTGATTATGTTTTCGAGTTCGGTTTGCCGGTGGGCCTCATCATGTTCGCTGCCCGGGGTGGGATTCAAATCTGATTTGGATATGTCTTGGGTTGGGCATATTTGTGTGTATCTGTGGTAGATGTTTGAGCCAATGGTTGTTTAAGGTTTTACTTCAGTGGCCGAAGGTTTTCTTATCTGTGGTGGTAGGTGTTTGCAGAATCGAATTATCTATGATGGTGAGTCAATTCAAGCGGAAAATCACAAGACGACGGCGACTCTTAGTGTTTTCCTCTTGGAGGTGTCCCAAGATCACAACAATGGTGGCACAAGTGACGGTGTCACGCTTGAGGAATTGATGGTAGTGTGAAATTAGGAGAGGGCTGGAAATATCTGCCTTTCCTGGCTGTGTGTTGAGGCAACATTGTGGCGATGCCTTATTTGTGGCAGTGTATTATTTTTGGAGGTAACTGCGTATCGACACGAAACCTGTCAGTGTGTCAAGTTATTGGTGAAGTAAAAACACTTGGCGGTGCCTCAAAGATGCTGAATCTGCTGGTGTCTTATGAGACACTGTTGGATCGACTATCTTTTTTCCTTTGTCATTTTATTTGGGAGTCACCGTCTTAACTGCATACTAAATATAAAATTTACAGAAAATAGAATTAATGTTTATATAATAAAATGAGAACCACATTCATAAAATTAATTAATTAACTAACTACATGAAATCTAAATTAAAAAAATAAAATGCTAGGAATTAAAAACAATTGAATAATTAATTAACTTAATTAATAGAAAATTAAAATTTAAACACTAAATTTATATTGTATGTCTCACTAAAATTAAATGCAAAGAAATTAAAACAATTGAAGTAAAAATTTGAAGTTGAATTAAAACATTAAATAAAAAATATTTAAATTTATAATTGGAATCAAACTATATATTAAAATTGAATTATAAATGTTCAATTAGAATATAGAGTTTAAGATAATTAAATGAAGATAAATTGATAAATTAATTAATTGATAACTAGAAGAAACCCTAAAATTATTACGTAAAGTAGACTAAAAACTTAAAAAGATTAATTATATAAATAAAGTATCTGAAAATTATGTAAAACAAAATCAATAATTTTAAAGGCTAAAAATACAAAATTAATAAGAAAAATTGATAAATTGATAAATTGAACTCTAAAATTATTAAATTTTTACTATTTAATAAAGCACTGTAAATAATTATTTAAATGATTGGAATTTTCAGGAAAAGATGTGGAATTTTAGTTGAATTTAATACCACATCATTCACTATGTTGGGGTATGACATCATTAGCTCACTACTTGTCACGACCCGTCCTCGGATCCCGTACCGTGACTACCCCAAGCCCGCCTCCCATAGGCCAGGGGCTGGCGACTACCACCAAAACGTAAATCCCGAAAAAAGGGGAACACATTGCCTTTATAAAGTAAACAAACACCACAGAGTAAGCAAGAAGAAGTAAACACTAAGTAAAACTGGGTACAATAGTAGTGTGGAAAAGTAAGTGGGGCAGAATACAAACCCAATCTGAAAGTAAAGTACAACTGGAAAGAAAGTACAGCCACTCATAGTAAAGCAACAACGTCGAGCCGTCCACTGAAAGTCTAACATGAAGGGTGGGTATAGATAGCCTCCTCAGCTCCTCGGGTCCAGCCGTCCGCTCCGTGTACGTCCCACCCAGTGATCCACCTACATGTACCAACTTGCTCCACAAGCCTCAACCACGATCAGCGCTGTCCGTCGTCTGTTTCCCACACAACGTAGTGCGGGCAAAGCCCGTGCAGGGGTGAGTATACGCTACTCAGTAGGGGCCCCGAGACCCCCGAAGGTCTCCCAGAATCTGCAAAAGAATAATCCACAAAGCAAAGATACAATCACGAAGTAACATCCAACACTACTTAGGTATATGCCCATACATATACCTAAGTCCTCAATTCCAGTTCGGCTCCAACATCAGAGTCCAAGTTTGATCACTTCCACACATGATAGTACAAGCTAATCCACACAGGAAAGCACAACCCAATCCACATAGGAAAGAAAGTCAATCATATCGAAAATAATGATTGAAAGTCAAGACTCAGCTCACACAGGTATACATCTTCGTAAGGTGATAGAGATGATCAGATCTAGTCACTAATTCATCTAAGCTAGGACCCACGTAGGATACTAAACCAGCTAAGCTGTCAGACCCACATAGGATACACGACCAACCACTCTGTCGGACCCATGTAGGATGCTACAACAGAGGTCAAATACTGCTGGACCCACGTAGGATACAAGAACAGTAGTACTGCCAAACCCACGTAGGATACAAGAACAGTAGTCATCGCCGTCGAACCCACGAAAGATTTCAGAACGGTCTTCATCACTGTCGAACCCACGAATGATTTCAGTGAAGTCGTCGTCGCTGCCGAACCCACGAAGAATTTCAGTGCAGTCGTCATCGTCGTCACAGTCGCAGCCAGTTCTAGGGGTCCCGCACACAGCATGCTCGATTCCGGGAGGGTCCGCTCCACGTGCCAAGGGGGGTCGATACATAAACTGACTCGGAGTCCGGAGTTTATGTATAACAAAGTTCCGTCTCGGAAAATGGAACTCAACGTGACAGACGGCGCATCAATCGGACGCCCCATCTGAGAGTTATTGGCTTTTTCGTTCGAGGGGTCCAGTTGGTTTTTAAGTCAAAACCAACCCGAACGCACTTCAACTGCGTCCAAATCTCGATCGGAGTAAGCCAAAAGTTTTGTCTCACTAAGAGAAATCCAACAAAGTCGACGGTACGTCAATCAGACGTCTGGAGATCAAGTTATAAGCGTTTCTGCTCCAAGGGTCCGGTTGGTTTCATGTTCGAACCAACCTTGTCGTAACCAAAGTTCTCCAAAACCCTGAGTGTAATATACCGAAATGACCGTATCGATCCAAGGATCACATTGAAACTGACGGTGCATCGATTAGAGGTCCGTAGGCCATGTTACAAGAATTTAAACAAACTATCCGGTTTTTAGGGGGTTTTGGGCCCGGACCGACCCGGGTCAAGACCCCCTGGGTCGGCCCGAACTGGGTCCGGGTCCGGCCCAATAGGGCGCGGCCCGCATGGCCAGCTCGGCGCTGGCCGAGCTGTCGCGGAAGGGGGGGGCGCTGCCCCCCTGTTTTGAAACGGCGGCCCCCCACGTGGGGGCTGCTTCCTTTGCCAGCCGGGGGTTACGACCCCCGGCTATCTGGCCGTCCGGTGCCGCCACTGCGGGACCCCGCGGTCCCGCCCCTCCGATGCGTCGGCGGTTCCGGCCGCCGCTCCCTGCTCCGTCGCACCCCCGCTCCGGCCTTGGTGTCTTCGTGGTTCTCTGGCGCGGCGCGACATGATGGTGCCACGCCCCTTCAATGCGGCCTGACTCCGGCTACGGGTTCGTTCGACATCAACGGCGCGGCGCGATGGCACCGCGCTTCTTCGCCGTGATTCTCCATGTTCTCGCGCGGTGCTGTTGCACCGCGCTTCCTTTGTTCGTGCCGCAACAAGAACAACAACAAAGAGGGAGGAGGGTCGGTCGTGTTCGTGCGGTCCAACCTCCTCCCGTTATAACGATAACAGGTGGCCCAAAAAGAATAAATATCCTCATCAAGCAAGCGCAAATTTAATCCATAACATTTGAACTCAAACCCCCACCTCGATAACGAGTTGACGATCGATGAGCGTCGCGGAAAGCGGTGTTGCGGAGTGTGGCTCCGTACACGTCGTCGGTGTTCGCCCGATGAAGAAAACGGTGCATCGTCATTCTCCGGAAAAGGTGTCTCTCACCGGCTGCAGAGAGGAGAGAAGACGGCACGACGGTCTTCCTTTGCAGTGACGGCGTTCTTCATCGAGGTCTTGACGTTCTTCGCGTTCTTCAACGTTGAAGACGATGTTCTTCGAGACCTCGGTTATTTTCTCCCCAGACTCCACACAATGAACCAACCAAAAAAACAAATTAAGACTTTGTCTTAATTTATCCTCACTTGCCAACATTTTTAAAAAACAAAAACCTCATTTAATTAATTAACGAGATTCAATTAATTGAATGAGTGTGTTGACATTCAATTAAAGAGAGGGAGAAGGTCAAAAACTTAAGGGGGGGGGGGGGTTGCTAACATTAAAGAGGGGGTTTAGGGGATTTGAAGAGGTGGGGGCTTGTGTGGGACCCACCTCACTATTAACCTCACATGGGTGGTTAGTTCCACCCAACCTCCATCCTTAGGATTTAACCACTTAAAAGAAATAAAATTAGTAGCATAATTTTATTTCTCTATAGTCTTAATCCACAAAAATGAAACAACTCTTCCCGAGAAAACGCAACTCTAAAAAGGTCTTCTTAAAAAAATATCGGCATTTCGGTTTCAACGGTGCCCTCAGATTTCAATTCCGAGCACCGGTTCAAAAGTTAAAAAAACCCGCTCATTCGTTCACTAAACGTACCCGAGCTAAACTTCAGAAATTGATTCCGGGCACACCGGGCCTCAGAATCAGGTGCCTTCAGAAACTACAAACTTGTAAAATCCTAAAGTAATTAAGAAAAAAAATTCTCTTGAATTTTACAGGTCTTTACACTACTCTTTCCTCCTTCACTCCCAATATGTTGAGGAATAAGAACGTTTTCATACTTGACAATGCAAGACCTCATTTTTTGATAGTTGATGCATTTATTAGTGCTCATTTGTTTTTAAATTTCACTTTTAAAACGAGGTTATGAACATAAATTTTATATCAAATTCACTTTCTCTATTGATTAATTCTTCAAGGAATAAAAACATCAATTAGAATGCTCTACAATGAGTCATAATAAACTTATATAATATTTTATTTATGTTATATACAAATAATAACTTTTAAAAAACAAATCAATTTGGTATGAAACTCTTATGTTTCTGGAAAACTGCATAATTCATTCAATTCTCAGTGTTATAAAACTCTCCAATTTAATGAAAACATAAATATATCCCTAAAATCCCAAAAATCAAGAGAAAATCAATATTTCTAGAATGTTTCTTGTTCTTATAGACATAGTATATTTCTTTACACAATCTATGTTAACATTAACACTTTGTGCAAGATTTTCTTTCATACATCTATTTCCTGCATAAATGCATTCACAAAACATGCTTGGTCATACTAACACAAGTCATTTCTTCACGTGATTCATGTTTTCATGAATTATTAATGCATGAAATAACTCCACACACCTCATTCATGTATTCAGAACCCCTAAATCATTGTTTAGACTGGATTCTCAAATGAGTTTGGTAACCACCTATTTATAGACTTGATTGACCCGTCGTTCAATTGCATTGGATCTCACTAACCTCATGCATAACTTTTATAGTTCCTTTATCATTGAATATTTCATGTCACCTTGAACATATTACTCTATCTGTATTTCAAGATTCCATGATACTATTTATAATTCACAAAACTCCACCGTCATAAAATCTATACAATTACGTTAAAACGTTTCCTTCATAATATGAACAAGTAATCATCAAAACACCACTTTCATGAAACATTTCACCTTTTCCTTATAAATTTCTTATTCTAAAAGTCTTTTTCAAATCACTTTCCTTTTCTATTTCTGAATTGATAGTCTAGATTTTTCACATGTGCACAATTTGATGAATTTGTTGATGTATATCATGAATCATTTTAAATTGTGTGAACGTATTTTATTTTATATATTCTATTGAGATGACTTGGAATCACCATGTTCATGAAACATATTTTTTTCATGAGTTTTCCTCATTTTCACCATTTTTATATGAAAACTTACCACATCCACTTAGACACTACCATAACAATTCCTTCTTGAATGTATAATAGTCTTCACACTCCTATAACTTATCTAAGGACTTTACTTGTTTCATTATTATATGGGTGTTCCTATTACATGGATAGATTCAACCCATTCCTAAGTATAAGCATGCTTGATATTCTGGGCATGGACATTACTTTATGCAATCTACCACTTCCACATTGTCAGGAACACCACCACCACCTAAACCACTGACACGATGAATAAAATAAAATATAGCCTATCACCCCATTTTAATTGGAACCCCACATCCAACACACCAACACACCATGGTTGACAATTATATGGGTTGATAATGAATCCAAAATACAAAACATAGAAACACATATTATTATTAGTGTCCCATATTAACTCATTCTTATATTGGATAACGTTTGGGTCATTTATAGGGTACAAAATGATAAAAAAAAATAGTTTTAGAAAGGTAACTCCAATCTTACCTAAGTAATGTATGGGTAATACTAAAAATACATGGGCATAGAAAGTTACACCTACTATATTTAAACATAAGTTGAGAAATAAGACTCTATAATTTATATTCTAAGGAAATAAAGAGAGATTTGAAGATGCTACACAATTAATCAAGGATCATTATACCATGATAATCATGTGGTATTTTTGTGATTCAAATAAAAGTGAATCATGGGATGTGGAATGAAGAACAAAAGGTTAAGAGGAGAAGATGGAGTAAAACCTATTCATATTGTTATGACATTCTAAGAAAAAAGAAATCATAAAAGTAAATTAGTTATAGGGTTGTTATAATAGAATTCATCTACATGGGCACTATAAGAGTACTTATCTATATAAAGGGATATTAATAAATCATAACTTTCTCGATTAATGGAAAAAATGAAAAAGGAATTTCTTTACACTTTCATGGAGATAGAGTTTTATTTTTTGAATATATATTTATCCTCTAAAAAATTATCCTATGGAGAATTACCTAGTGGAGAATAATCCAATGATACTTTAAATCTATTGAATCACTATTTGATATTCAAGATTAAAATATTAAAAAACCATCATTGGTTTTATGATTCTTGCTACTGAAGAAGGAGGTAAATATGTTAAAAAAGAGACATGAGTGCCATTTTTTATTCATGCATTCATTGAGGTACTATTATATATGGAATTTATCTAAATTTAAATTCATACTAGGTCCATGATATTTTCTAATATACTAATTAAAAATGAGATTTGTGGAATGTGAGTCTTCGTCCTGATGTTTTTCAAAATTTAAATGAGAAGTGATTGATATATGAAAATTTTGAGGGAAAATTAAAGGAATTGTGTTTAAAACTTCACTTTTAAGACTGTTAGAATAATAAAAATTCCAATAATTCTAATATTTCAAAATATATAGAAAAAAAATTATGGAAATTGGGTTTTTTGTCTAAAGTAAATAAAAAGACACATATACAAGACCTGATGGGTTGAATGCTGATATTTATGGGAATTAATATTTACAATATTTTTAATAATATTCATTTACAATGAATATTTATTGTAGAAGAATGAGAATATTGAGAGGTGATCTCGACTTCATTCTAATGATTTTTTTTATTTTGAAGAGACAAAGAGAGGGTTAAATGAAGAACCAGTAAAATAAGCTATTATATATTATGTGTATCAACTGAGGATGAGAGATCCAATCATATTGTGAGACAAAAAAAATATGGGATAAGGAGAAGTTTGTTTTATATAGCATTAATTGATGAAATCCAAGGTGAGATAATGGGTATATATCCTACATTATAAAAATATATTTTGAAATAATTATTTTTATAGAGTTATCTCGCTTGACTTCTATAATATAAGAAAAATACCAATCCATATAGCTTAGGAGGGACTCAATATAACACAATAGAACTTACATCAAGGGATTACAATTCTATTTTCCTATACGAAAGTATAATAATCCCTTACTTTCTTTGTACCCGATTAGTGCCAAGATTATTAGTTCAAGGATATACCCTTGATCATGCTTCATTTGATAATAAATACGTTGTTGTGTGTGGTTTTGATAAAAATACCATACACCGGGGATGTTGTGACCTTTAATGAGGTGATCCTCATCAATAATTATAGTGTTATCTCATACTACTCTACTATTATATATCTAAATTCTTAATAAAAAATAGAGTGGTAATGAGAAAGATAAAATCATTCATTGGATAGTTAAAGAGTTAATAAGGGATAAAAAGTTAAATTGGAATAAAAATTACCAAAGCCAATTCATTGACCACTCATTGATGGAAAATTCCATATGTTATCCTTTTAATTGGTATTAGTTTCTTTTATAGAACTTTTTGGGTTGTCCTATTTGATTTTTTTCTAGAATTGAATTTATCTTTTCAAATGCAATATGATGTGATGAAATTATGAACCCTATGATTTTCCTATAAAATAATCTATGGAATATATATCTACCAATACTATGAAGAATGTGAATGGAATATAAGGAATGAAGATGAGAAATGCCTCATATAAGAAAGGAGAAAATAATGGATCTATACTAATTCTAGGTTGTATTAGAAGAATTCATTATTATATTTTGATTAATAATCCATCTTTCATGGAAATTATTTATGAGAATCCATATCTATTATATAAATAGGAAAAAATATTAGTTTTCCAATTAGATAATTATAATAAAAAAAATTGCCATATAAGAAGAACAATGTTTTAGTGGGGAATATCAAATTTCTGTGGATTCAAAAGATGAATTAATTAGTTCATTGAAATACATATTACATAACAAACCTAAATAAATAGTCTCATGTGTTGGTATTTTTTTATAATTTAGGATGGAATCATTAACATAAAATATGAGAATGAAAGGATTAAGAGGTTTTGAATGAAAGGATACATAGCTATATAATGTTATCAAATTACTAAGGATCATTCAATATCATGAATTAAGAGGTTGAAGAAATATGATATAGGATTGAAAATTTATTTATCACTAAATTAATGAGAGATATTAATGTAGGAAATATCATGAATGAGGAATCCATACATTTTGTGAGAATACTACTATCAAGATTTCTAAGCTAGAGGATGGGGTAAAGAGGATTAAATAGCCTGACCACATACTAGAAGTAATTAGTGAAATGATTGAAGATCAAGCTAAAAAGATCATAAAGGCCGGTAAAGAAAAATTAAATATAGTGGATTATGATAAATATATCCTCAACCTAATATTAATATATTTTGAAGCTAAATTAAATGATTTGGACACAACTGAAGCCATGTATTCAAAACAAGTTGAAAGGCATGTTCTTACAAAAAAACAACGAAGATAGCATATTATACTGAAATTAATATACTATGTTTCATGAATATCAATGGATCATCTAATATTCATTATTTTGTATCCAAAAATTCATAAATAACATCAATTTTTGTAATTTTTTTTTGAAAAAATATGTTTTCATTTGTAGTGTAGTCTAGAAAGATAAATCTATAAAAACTTTGTTGGAAACAAATTATGTGGAACCCACCCCAATATCCATGGAAGTTGTAAGCATGTGTATGGGGATATTTTCCCCCTATTGAAGTACATTTAGTGAATGTGAAAACCCAAAAATATTATAGGTAATTATAGAAAATCTTGATCGTAATGAATACGATCAAGGTTTGTTGCATATTATTGGTGATTATATGAATTTTTGTTTATGTCTATGTAATATTGGTATAATTTTTCGACCACTAAAATAAGATGATGGTCTATAAATATGGGGATAAATCCTGAGAAGTTTTAAAAATTTGAGGCTACAAAGAATATATTATATATAATAAAAAAATGAAAATGATTAGAGAATTTTGTGATGTTTACAATCATAGTGGTCACAGTGAAGAGGAATGCATGTATAAATCATTGAACAATACAACTAAAAAAATTGTGAATAATAGAAAAAAATTAAAATATAATGATTATTTTTTACTTTATAAAGAATCATGAGAAAAATTCTGAATGGTTTATTTCCAAGACATTAATAAAGAAGGTTGGGATGTTTCAAAAAAGTGTGTTTAGAAATATTTATATCTTATTTGAGAAAGAAATATAAATATAAAATGAAGAAAAATATATATCCAAATGGAATGGAAAAATATCACAAGATTATGAAATTGAAATTCATGAGATGTTTCCATGAAGGGATAAACTAATATATTTTAAGGAGTTATGTGGGAGGTTCAAGTAGGTTGGAAACAATTCAAAGGATTTTGTAACAATAAAACTATCTAATGAAAAAATGTTTAAGAGTATGATAATTGCACCTAGATATGTAAATGATTTAATATAATATTTGAAAATAAATATCCTATATAATGAAGTGGTAGAGATGAATAAGAAATATATGTTGCCAAAAACAACCTTGAAATCTAAAAGTGATGGCATAAGGAATTATCCTAGAAGTGATGTTGGAAGAGAAAAAATAATTATGTTTCATAAGGTATTTTTAGCCTTTTATCTCAAAATAAATTGAAAAAATGGTTCAACCCCATTCCCATGTTATTTTTTTTAATTTGTGTGAAAAATATACAACAAATTGAATGCAATTATAACACTCAAATTGATAACTAATGAAGAGATATAAACTAGAAAAACAATTAAAAATATAAAGAAGATACCATGTTAGAATGATTCACCATTTAACACTTGAATGAAAATTTAATGTTTTGTTAAACTTTAATGAAGTGAATATGGAGATCAGACCATAGAGTGAGTTATTATTGAGATGATTCCAATGTTTTTAATCTATAAAAATATGAATTCATTAAGCTGATCAACAAACAATCATTGGATATGTGTAACATGATACTCTATCATCATTGGTTTATAAAGAATAAATTCTAATATTTAATGGTATAAATAAATTTAATCAATGATAATAATGTGAGGAAATTAACAAGATATCATGGGATGATTTATAAAACCTACTACATATGATCGAATCTTTCTAATAACTATGTTGAGATGTGTAAAGGATCCTAGATTGTTATTTTTAAATACATTTATCAATTTTTATCATTCAGTTTCAACCTAAACACATTTGAAAAACCCATAAATGAGTTAAGGTAATGATTATTAGTTGGCATCATATTCTGTTAATTATGAATAGTCTTGTAGTCCAAATCAAACCCTCTTATTTTCTACACCGATATTTGATCATTTAGACATAGAGTGGAATGATTAATGGACCATTAATTAAATAAGAATTGAAATAAAACTCTCTCACATGATTTGTAATTATTATCAATAATGGGGACAGAGAAGAAAATGTGATTTGGTATAGACAAAAAATAAAATGTGGGAGATTGATTAACACACTTTGTGTTTGTGTTGAATTTATTAACAATAGGGAGAAAAAGATTACTTGTATTAGTATATTGATGGAAATAATATTGGATATAGTATATAAGTTCCCAATAAATCATGGTTAAATTATATGAGTTTTATTTGAATAAGAACCATCATTATGATTATAAGATTTTTAATCACACGTTTACATTGATTATTATTTGAATGATATTGAGATTTAATAATATTCATTGATTTTTTTTTTGAATATTACAATGTTGTATATTTATAATACTTCATTGAATAAATAAATAATAAATAATTGGTCATTTTTATCCAAATCAACCATCCATGTATCAAGGACACCATGTGATGCTAGTCCAGAATAAATCCATGATTTAACTCATAGTAGAAGTAGAGAGTGGATATAATACATAGTTCATTATAGGTGTGAGTAAGAAGGTAATCATAGGTACATTGTTGAATGGTTATTATCATCCTCCCATGTGGGTTGAAACAATGGTATGTAGGAGAGAATCTAATCCTATAGGAGTTAACTGAGATTATTATGAAGCAAAATTGTTTATTAATTATCAACTTGCTATTTTTTATTATAATTTCAGATAAGTGTGTATGAGCATTTCTCACCATTTATGAAGATTTAAATAATATGACATTACTTCATGTCCTATTAAATATCATGTAAATATAGGATCTTGTGGTAAAAACATTGATACAACACTACAATGGATGACAAAACGAATGATTTTAAGGAATTTTGCATGTTTTGATATAAAAAATAAATGTTGAGGAAGAAAAAACTACATCAAGGTAATTTGGGGTTATATTAATGTTTATCATGGAATTATTCTAGTCATATTAGGGTAAGCATGTTCTTTGTAAAAGTAACTAAGACAAAAAATGTACTAAAAAAGTTCATTTATGAGCATTGTAAAGGTTATAAACCAGTTGTATAAAGTCAACTCTAGAATCCCCTAACATATGGAAGGGTAACACTAAAAATACCTGGGTACAAAAATGTACATGGGATCTATGAATTATTATGTTGTGAAATAGAATCAAGATTTTATATTCTAAGTAAGTGAGGATAAATGGGACAATTCTATATTGTGCTTCAAAGATAAATATAATATTACATACCTTGTAACTATACATATATTTATTTTGTTTTTATAATATAATATTGTGGGAAATATATATTTTTTACATTTTTTGGGTTAGATATTTTATTTTTTTTTGATTTTTTTCTTCATAATTTTTTTTCACCACATGATTTAAGAGAAACTATTGGATAGAACGGGTATAAGGACATTAGATGGACTTTCTGACTACACATGGGTTTTATTACATTGGCATCACATGATTTTTTGAGTCCGTGTAGAAATAATACATATTAATCTTTCAAAATGAGTTTATATGCACACAAACTGAAAAAATATATAGAAACCATGAAATAAGCATAAAATATGGGTCTGTAATTTGATAGAGCTATTTGGAATGATTATTTCATAGTTTTTGAAACATTACAAATTAACCATGTGAGTTATCCTAATTTATAATTTTTGTTTTCCAAAATTTCCCTTAATTTTATTAAATTGATTTCAACACCATTTATTCCTTCCATATTTTTACTCATTATAGGCATGTTTCAAGGAGGTCCTTCCTCCTTATTCTGATGACTATAAGCCTCAGAATCCTCGAATTTCAAGAAAAAATCCTATTTAATTCCTATATCCCCCTTGATTTCCCTTCCCCTCTTTACCCATCCCTCATTACTTTAATTTCTATATATACCACAATGAATTGGGGAATTAATGTCCAATTTTAGGATGCATGGTGATTGATTTATGGATATTTTTGTTACATGGGTACATAGAGGATTCCTTGAGGCATGTTTGAACATATTTTCTGAACGATAATTTTTTTTGAATTAATTATTATTGAACCGAGGAAGATGTTTCTGTGTAATTTATTAAAATGACATGGTATTTGATTAATGATATTTATAAATATTTTATTTGACAATTTATAAATATTTATGACATATTAAATGGATTTCATAATTGTTTGAATGATTTTTACAACTGGTATAAGGAATTTTCCTTTCCTTTCAAGTGGTATTTGATTCGAAAAGTATTTAAAAATGATATATAGGATTGTTTTAATTAAAATTTAATGTTGAAATAATATATGAGAATGTTTGTTTCATGAATTCAATTGTTAAGGGACATTTTTAAATTTTGAAATTTTTTAAAGAAATAAAGGTACTTTTTTCATTAATAAACCATAAAATGGATTTGAAGAGATATTTTAGAAAATAAAATAAAATATAATAATAATTGGATGATTTTAAATAATGTTTAAATTTAAATTTTAAACCATTGATAAATGGATTGAAATTCCGATCCATGATTTTAGTGAAGACCCACTTGGTACCTTGAATGGTTTTAAAATTATGTGTTTGTGAGTGTGTGAGACCCTCTTGAGCCACATTACTATAAATTAACCCCCTAAGGGTGATATTGTTTATTATTTTTCTATGAATTATATCATGAGGGGAATTATAATTGTTTTATAGTGAAATTAAATAAATGTTAACAGGGATGTTTCTTGTGAGGTTATAGGAGGTGAGATGAGAATTATAGGTTTCGACTCATGGATGATCATGATTTACCATGTCCTATAATTTTTCATGCATGGGAATCCTAGGATTCTTGGTGATGGCATATCTATTAAGATGGATAAGATCCTATTTGGTATTGGATCCAATAGGGAAGTACCACCAGTGAGTCATGTTAAGGTAATTCAATTGGTTATTGAAATAAGAATGAATTTATAGGACTATAGATGGTTACAAAACAAGTATGTCTGGGTCACCTCAAGATATATTTAAGAATATTCCATGTCTAGTTGTTGATTAGTCTTATGTAACTTTCTATCCATTATGTTCCCTTTCTTGATTGAAACACATGATAATATAACATCAATTTCATTCAATCCTTCCACTTTTTTCACAATGGTTTATTTTATAACTCATTCATTTGGAGTTCTCCATCAAAATGACTACACTGAGCTTATAATGGTATGTTAATAAAGTGATTTCAAATGTGCATTGAAATGGGAGTGTTTTGATTAAAGAGTATGAGGATCGAGAAATGGTTATGAAGTTATTATTTTTAATTATTTCAATGAAATGATATTTTGGTGAAATATATTAAATGTGATATTGGTTTTTATATACCTATGAGTGAAAAAAATATTTTCAAATTTTTTTTAAAACTATCATAAAATATAATTTTTTTTATATGGAATTGAATCAACCATGCGGTTCATACATATTGATCTCGGTTTCTCTCACACACTATAAAAACCATTATGTATATGAATCCCTTATAGTTTTTAAGTGTCCTGAGTTGGTCTCCCTTGTGATGGGTATTCAGGTTATTCCAGTTGATGGGCTTGGGATGTGAAGAGTGACCAAGGGTTACGTGGATATTGGTGGTAGTGGTTGGACTGTGTGTTTTATAAGTTTTCTTCTTGGATGTATATGTTTCTTTTTATGGCATGATTCTTTTTCCGTTAATTTCTTTACTCTACTACTTATGTAAGAATATTAATTTGTTTATTTTTTATTTGTATGTATCCTTATTTTTTATGTTAACTCAAGGTGGATTTTTATGAGTTATTCATATTATGGATTACAGATTTTGAATTCATTATCATTTATTATGTTTTTAGGCATTGGTACTAGTTTCTAACCTGAGGAAATATGGAACACACCTCAGGTATGTCACATACAGATTCATGTGTCTAGTGAATGAATAAACCTAGATTGTTTTTGAAAAATGGTTTCATATAATTATATCTTCTTATTTGGGGTTTATCATGGTAGTATGTTGACTACAATATTCATCATTACTTGAGTGGATAGAGCATGAAAGTTCTTGGATAGACATTCTTCATACTAAACCACGAGTTTCTATAGTTTTTTTATTTAAAACATATTTTTTAATTTTATTTTGGTTATCTTTAATGGATTTTGATATTTTTGTGGTGTATCTTGGTGATTGAGGAGTTATTGATTATTTTATAGGTCATTTGGAGTTTTTGAGGTGGAGATGGTTAATGAACTATAGTTTCATGGTTAGATTTAATGGTTCAGAAAACTGTGTGGTTCCCATGCAGAGTAACTCTGCAACCATGATAGTTTATAATGAATGGTTGGTGTAAAATTTACCAGCATGTGAGGTCAAACCATGCATAGTAAAATTTCCTTAGTGGAAACATTGTTTTTCCTCCCATCCTTTCTAGAATCATTCCAATGTTTTTTTACTACTACCGTGATGTTAATTAAGGGAGTTATTATTGAAAGTAATTTGATTAATTGTGGTTTGATTAGAGATTAATTCATAGATTATTGTTTTTTCCATGGTATAATATGTTTTGTGTTTATAAAATTGTATCTTAATAATCGAAAATGAAATTTCATCAGTCATTTTGTTTTTGAAACATTTTTTATTATGGTTATAGAGGAATAATTGGTTTCTTATTTTGTAATTTGGTTTTTAGAATTATTTTTTGAAAGAAAAATTAAATTTTGTTAAATATTTTGTACTTTATTTTTTAAAATGGGTCTAATAGATTTATTTTGGATGTAAGAAGATTTTTTGTTTAAAAATTAGAAATTTCAAAAATCAAATGTTAAAAAATGGGATATTTTTAATAATTATTATTTAGAGTATCTATTAAGTTAGTTGAAATAAAAATAATTTTATTAAAGTGATTTATTATGGTAAGGTATTTTTTTAAATTAATTTTGGATACTTTGATGGAATGTGGGAAATAGTTTGTTGATATTTATGTTTTATAGAGATATTATGATGTTATGGAAATAATATTTTATAATAAATTTAATATGTGGAATTTTGTTTACCAAATATAAATTTTAAGTGGGAAGGGAGCATTTTTAAGGAGTTGATTGTTTTTAATGTTTGTTTTATGAAAAAATCTAGAGGTTTAGGGTTTTTTAAAATGAGAATTATTGTAATGTGTTTGTTTTACTTAACAAGTGCTTATGTTTTTTCCCATCAGTTTTGAGACTACAAGATTTATATGGGGAGAATTATTAACTAGGGTACTGTTTCATGTTAGGTGAAATATGACTCCTAGAATGTTCTTAGAGAATGATGTTTTGTCTTTCATTAGTAATGAACCATGTATAGTCTTTTATATTTCCCACTCTCCAAATTTATATTATTCGTGGCTCTTCCTATAATACAAGTGGAGTTGTGGATCTAGAGCATTTTTTGTGATCATGAATTATTATTTTAGTGGCCTCATCATATTTTTAGTTCTCTAGGATTTGATAAAGTATAGATAGATTAATATGGGAATGGTGTCCATCCTGGTGAGTACTCTTTGGATCAAGGATTTTATAATAATGTATTGTGATTGTTTTCTTTAAAGTTTATGTATTTTCCTTATGTAGTTATTTATTATGGGATTTTTTTTCTAGTGTATAACAAGGATTTATAGATCGATGTGTCAGCCTTCCATATTTTTTAGATTATATTGGATTATTTATTTTTTGAATTCCATGTAATTTTTTTTGCTCTGTTTTTTGATTCCTTATTTTTATTTTTCTTTAGCCATTTTGGGTCAGTTTCTTGATGAGTTGAGCATGGGTTACCCTTGTTTTGGTTCATGGGTGACTAGGTTGGATGTCTCCTTTGTGTAGTTGTGCACTATATGGTGAATGATTTATTGTTTTATTAATCGTATGGGGTTCTGAAATTTAGTACCAGTTTACCCATTGAGCATGGTTACTCGGGTCTAGTTACCTTGTTGTTTTATGGGGAGACATTGATGTGAGATTTTTTTCATGTGTTTTCTAATTGATATTCTTGTGGAGTTTGGTGACCTTTCTCATTTTGGGTTGTTTAGTTATCATGAGGTTATGTATTCCTTCGGGTCATATGATACTTTATATCGGTGATCATTTGATTTGGAAGGGGTGTGAATTTTTGGGATAATTCTTGAGAATTCTTGGAAATGTGCTCTTATGGTTGACATCTTGATCTCATAGGGGGGGCCTCTTATTGTCAATCCATTTAATGAAATTCTAAATTGTGTTGGGGGGATCTATGATCAATCTCCATTTAACTTAATTTCTCACATTGTGATCATGTAGTGCTAGACTTGGAGACGTGACATGGATTATTGGACTTCATCAGTTTGTTTGGAGGAATTCTTCTGTCCTATGTTTTTCTCCTTTAGGTTCTCTCAAGATGTTTCTCCACCAAAAATTACTCATTCCATGGGGTTAGTTTATGGTACAATTTTTGTTAAAACCATTATTTTTAAAGACATTATGGGAGAATAAAGGTGAATGGTGGGTTGTTTTTGAAACCCTATGTCATTGTAGGTATATTAATTATTTAATAATTAAACAATTGTGGCAGAAATTTGAATTTATAAAAGTTTCTTATTTAATATTTAAATTGTATATACATTTATTTATCCTCACAATTTTTTAACATGGTTTTAGAGAATCTATGAAATAGAAATAGTACATGACCTTTCCTAATTCATTTTGAACATACACATATTTTATTACATGGGTAGAATGTGGATTATGTGAGTCCCATAAGAAACCAATCATACTCATGTTTTCGCAAGAGTTTCTATGTTCAAGGATATTTAAATGTGAGGAAAACCATGTGATATTGTTCTGTAATATCAAAGAGTTGTTTTTTCTGTTCGGTGTGTGGTTAGAAAACCATGAAGCTAAACCATGTAAGTGTGTATTTTCCTTCCATTGAAGCATGTATTGTTGTTTAATGATTCACCAATTCATGCATGCTACCTTGATTACAATTTTTGTTCTTAATATTCAAATAATTTAATTTATGGTGTTTCTACCCATTCACCCCTCCTAGGAATCAACCAAGGAATGCTCCAAATAGGCCACATTCCCTTCCATTGAGGAATATAAGAACCTAGATAATTTCTTTTCAAGAAAAATTCATAGTAAATTTTTTATTTTTTATTTTTATCCCCTCCTCTAATCACATATCCCTATTTACATTTGTTTCACTAACTCCTATGAGCATTAGGGGATTTTTTGTTCTATTTTAGGGATCTTGGGGATTTCTTCATGGAGGTTTTTGTATCTAGGGTACGTGGAGGATTCATTGAGTCTTATTTGACTATAATCTACTGAATCTTGTGACTTATGGATTTATTATCATTGAAATGGTGTAGGTGTTTTTGGGTAAGTTCATAAAATGTAATTTAATTTCATTCTTAATATTCATAATTTTTTTATTTTATTAGTTATTCCAATGTATGAATATTGAAATTCATTTTATAACTGTTTCAACGATTTTTACAATTAGCATAAGACAATTACTTGGAATTTCATATAAAACATAAAATTATATGTATTTTAAAAAAAGGATAAAGGATTTATTAATTAAAATTTTATTTGTGAAAATGATTTGAAAGAATTTTCTCAAAGAACTAAATTTTAATGTTTCATTTTATGGTTTTTGTTATTTTAATAAAATAGAAAATTTTTTCTTTAATGAACATTAAAATCATATTGATTAATTATTTTAAAAAATAATTTGGTCGTGAATTTCTATAGGTTAATTTTAAATAATTTATAAAATGAAAATTTGAAAACATTGAAAAAAGGGCTTGGCATCCTGAGAATTTTTTTTAATGGAATCATATTTTACACATTGAATGGTTTTCTTACTATGTGTGTGTGTCTGTGAGTCCATCTTGAGACCCTTATTATATTGTTCCCCCTGGGGAATATTTCTTACTATTGTGTTATGGATTATGGCCCGAGGGACAAACTTTTTATTATATTTTTATATTAATGATATGTGGAATGGGATATTACTTATGAGTGTGTGGGAGGGGAGAAGAGATTTACCACTTTCCATTCAATGATGCTTATAATTTCTCACCTCCTATCATTTGACATTAATAGGAATCCTATGAATCTTTAAGAAGGATGAGAGAAAATAACTACCAAGTTATGATTAAATATACTATATATGTTATGGTAGTTGGGGCTATAATGGAGTGCCACATGAGAGGATAATTGAGGTAAGTTTACTCATTATTAACTTAAGAATGAATCGAAATTACTGTAAATGATTTCTACTAGAGTACATATAGGGTCACCTCACAAGATATTCCAGAATTTACCATGTTTATGTGATGATTATTCTAAGGGAAATTTCCTTCTTATGTGTTCCCCTACTTGATTGACACACATGAGACTATAAGATCTATTTTTTACACATTTTGTGTTATAGTTACATGGTATTTTATTATTTAATTCTTTCATTTGGTCAGGATTATAAAAATATTTATAATGAGATTAAAAGGTTGTTCTTATAAAGTTATTTTTTGAAGTGGATTGAAATATGAATTTTTTGAATGAAAAGAGGATGAGGACAAATAAATGGTTTTGAAGTGATTTTTTTATTTAAATTAATGAAATGTGTTTTTTTGTAGAATATTTTATATTTGATATTGTTTTTTCTATACATGGGAGTAGAATTCCCAATTTCATTTTGGAAAAAAACGGAGACATGAATTGGTCACCAAATTCATGCCCCTAGAAATTTATTAATTTTTTTTAGTTTGACAAGATAAAAAGGAGTAGCAAGTTTACACTATCAAGCGATCGAGGGAAATACAATTTGAGAGATACAAAAACCATCTAAAATTGAACATTACAACAAAACTATCCACAATATAATTATAATATCCAAATAGGTCACCATATTTGTAGTTGAGGAGTACTTAGAGATGTGGTCACTTATCACTAGACCAAAATGGCATGGTGGTTAGGTTAGATTTTTTCATAGTTAATGAGATAAAAAAACCATGTTTTCCAACTCCATATTTTATGTCTACATGAAATTAAAAATTTCTAAAAAAATAGGTGAAACATCCTTCCAAACATGAAATTTTGCAATCACCTTTATAAAAACATATTTACTTTTCCCCTTATTATGTGAATTTATCTCTTCCTTGAGCACTAATATCTCTCTGTTGCAATCTTAATAGAATTATGAAGCATACACTAACCCATTTATGGTGGTATAGAACCACCAAACTTCATTCAAAATTACAACTTAGGATGATTCCCACTACGCACACATTAACAAATTCAGTACAAAAACATGTACAATCACTGCAGAAGAAACTAGTGATAACATGTAGCTAATTTATAGCTCTAACCCTTCATCTACATATCAAAAAAAAAGTCATCAAGAGAAAAAACAATAAAGGTTTAAAATCCATGCACATGATGTGTGCCATCCAAACACAAAAAACATCTATCAAGAAGAGATTCAAAACAGATAAGTAACACCCAACTTGAGAAACCTATAGTAGTTCAAGAATCAAAAATAAAACTGTCATTCATTGAAAACATATATTGACAAGGATGATACCTATGTCTTGTTCCACCATTAATACTAATCCATCCGTATGACTAAACCACCAGAATATCCATAAACATCCCTTAAAACAAAAAAATCATAATCATTGCCAAGTGATGTCATTATGTTTAAAGATGTGATTTATTATGAACTATTCCTCCATTTTAGAAAGAAAATTTGCTCTAACATGAAGATAAAATTAAGCAGTGGCTTCACCATATTTTTATTTTTGTAAAACGTCAGCATATTATTTCTTCATCTGGGACATCAATTCCTCCCCCAGATCCTCCATGAATCTATATGAATATTTAGAAATGGGATCAGCATATTCATCAAAAAAATATCATTCCTGAATAAATTCACTAGCAGTAGTGAAAGAAGGTTTATACTCGATTGGATATGGGGTGGGTCTATACATTGAGTCCTAGAAACACTAAAGTATCTATTGAAAATTTTCCTTTCTATATTTTAGTACTCTCTATGTTTCTAGGTCTTATTAGGATTCAGAGTAATGAAGCCCCCTGAGTCAGTCATTGGGTTTTTACCTTTTTTATAAATCCCTTTTAAATAATATACCTTAATATGAAAAGATTGGTCACTGATATCATTTAATGACTAATTATAGTTAGATTGAATACTTTTTTCCACATCTTGGAGTACTTTGTGTGCTTCATAGAGCTCATTCTAGTCTCCCATTCAGGCGGGGGAGCTATTGGTGCTATCGATAGAGATGGGAAGAGCATCAAAAAAGCAGATAAATAATTTTCCTTTAATTAATGAATCATATTTTATCAGGATGGACCTTATCCATAGTGAAATCCTTACCCCCTACATCTTCTCTACCACATCCTTATGCCCTTATATAGAAAAATGTACCCTATGTAAAGACCCGAAGCTTATCGTACATGGACATTACATTACTTTTGCGGAATACATAGTACATAACAAAAACACACACACAAGGATCGTAATAGTTTAGTGTCTTTGGAAACTCGGAACGTAATCTTCTAATCGTGGTGAAAGATCTTCAATATCTCCCATAAAGATCTTCCCTTTTTTACCTAAAACCTTTCTATATATCCTGGGGAAAAGAAAACATAAAAGGGTGAGCTCAAATGCTCAGTAAGGGTAAACAAAAGAAAAATCAATCACATCATATTCATAAGAACATAACTTTTTGGAAATCTTAACCTGCAAAAGAGAGCATAATTTCATAACATGGGATAAATCATAGTAGTGAAATGAAATCCCAATAATCATAACATAAAAAATGAAACATTGTGGCATACACACATAATCATAGAGAATCATTTCTTGTTAGTCATGACTAATTGCCAAGACTATCTTAGTGGACAAAGTCCCTTTCTGAATCGAGTAACCCTTGTTTCAGTCCTGTTTCACTGAACCGGTATAACCTACCATTCCAGCCATGTCTATCTCATGAGATATAAAATCTTTACCCAATGCATTGGAGGGAGATATAGGTCCCACCCATCTTATAATGAATCCTTTCTTATGTGTACCACATAATCATAAAACATACATCATCGCATAACACATGTAACAAAAATGGGATTCTTGAAACATCATGACATCATAAATCAATTCATATAATATAAAGGAATTCATAAAAATAATTCCATAACAACATGATCAAATCAATGTAATAATAGGGATAAAAACATAACCCTTTATTATCATAGATGGAAAATAATTTTGATAAAACACTTGAACTCCATTCTTGAGGAAAATATCCTTTCTTCTTCAAAAACGTTTTTCCTTTCATAACATGTCATACAACATTAAAATAAAATAAGTTGATTAAAAATAAACTTTAAAACTTGTAAAGGAAGCTTCTTTGAAGTAATGTTTTAAAAATCCATTCATGCTGTATAAGTTAAAAAAACATTCTTCGTACTTTTGTCGGAAAAGTCAAAAAGTACCTCGTACGAAAAATGACAAAAGATTCCTTCCATCTTCTTTACTAAAAACTCACCGAAGGGTAAAATTGAATTTAAAATATTGTAAGTGGATGGAAACAATATTACATATTTAGGGAACATGGATGTGGATGATAAAATACACCCCAGTAAATACTTACGAATAAACAATCTCGGATAAAAATGAGATTGTGATATTTCTCTTACCTTAGGTCCGATTTGCTTCGTATGTGTCCGAACCTCCTGTATAATGATTTAAATAATGTCATTGACTTATTCCAGAATCATGTTCATTGTTATTATATCACATATGATCCACTTATGACTTTATATTACCCGTTCTTTTGTAAATTCATGTTAAAGTAGTGTTTTGGGTAAAATCGTCTCATTTGTCGTTCGTGTTTTTAACTTGTAATTATTCATATGATTAATTAGATCATGATTACTTAATTCCAGAATATAAAACATGATTTATATATATATATTCAGAATATACATATATAATAAATCAGTAAATGGAAATAAATTAATACACCGTTCATGGAGACGGTAGTCCGTACGTACGCATGAACGCTGTTTTCATTTCCTTATTGAATTGAATGAAATTAAGTAGATGACATACACATAAATAATTCTAGTATCATAATTATGTCATATATTTCATTAGTACTTATTATATATACTTTATAATCATTCATGAATGGTTAATCATTGAGAATGAATCTCATCGCGTCGTGGAGACGGTAGTCCGTACGTACGCTCGAGCGATGATATCATTACCATGGTCGTGGAGTTGTGTTGAAGTGTATGTATACTATTTCAGTATCAATATCACTTTATAATAATCATGTATAGTTACTCATTAAACCATTATACCCATCCAATTAAGGTGGTGGCGGAAAATAGATTACACCACGACGTGGAGACGGTATTCCGTACGTACGCACGCGTGGTGATTTCCTTTTTCCGTAGGATGGATAGAAGGTTAATTAGAGTTGTTTCATATTTATAATAACATATCAGTATGTAAGTAATACTGATGTTATTACTTTATCATGAAACAACTAAAGAAGAATAAGTTGAAGAAGAAAAAAAAATTGAAAAGGTCGGTAATGGATATTACCTCTTCTTTGAAACGCCTCTTTGAATCCTCCACTTAGAGAACTAAGATTGGTCTTTGAAGAAGACGAGGACCTCTAGGATTATTCTATGGAAGTGGAGAGGGGATTTTGGAAGAGGTTGGCCGAGCTTGAGTGCTCAAATTGGTGTGAGGAGGAAGGGGGAGGAGGTTTTCTTTTATAAGGGAGGAGAGGGGCACCTTAGGAATACCTCAAAATATTATTTTATATTAATGTCAAAATCGGTTTATAATGGTTCCAAAGGGTCTTATTTCGGAGCTAAAGTGGGGATGGGTCGAAATCCTATCAACCAATAAGATTTAGACAAGTTTAGGTTATTATTTTAACCTTATCAATTAGATTTAACTCTAAGTTAAATAATTTAACTTTTACCGTGACTTTTTGTTTTCCTACACTATATGGTTAATACACTTACTATAACATGCCAAACGAACCCCAGGTTGTTTATTATTAATATATATATCCTTATCTAAGTCATTTGGCCGAACCATATATTTTTAGGAATAAAATAACAATTAATAATATAATATTTGATTTAAAAACTATTTTGTGTCAATTTTGACACTATTTGATATATGATTTTTGTGAAAGTCATAACAGAATTATATGTTCGAAAAAAGTTGATTAAATCAACACTAATATATCATAGTAACCTAGAAAATTAGTGTAATTCATAAAAAGTCTCAAATTACATTTATTTGAGCATTTATAACACCAATTATGTTAACATTTCCTTAAAAGGGTAATTATTGCATCATCGTTGTGTCATAAATAAACTAATTTATTTAAAGTCTAAAAATTATAAATAAAATATCATTATGTAGTAAATCTTTTTAGATTTCTAATGAATATTTATAGTCGAATTTATCTTATGTATAACCCCATATTAAAAATGTTTTAGTTATTAAACTTTGATTTTAACTATTTTAACTATTCATTAAATAAAATAATATTAAATTTCATAATCTAATCCATGTGGACCTAAATGGTCCTATTATATTCATAAGGTTGTTTTTGGTCGAATTACACTTATCCAATAGAATTAGGACATGTGTTAGGGTAATAGTAATATCATATTTACCCTTAGTTACCCTATTTACTATTAACTGTGGTAAAAAAAGTAAAAAGTTACTATTCACCAAAAATTATTTTCATCTCATTGAACCACATTTTAGTCCTTGATATTAACCGTGTCTGTCGGATTTTCGAAATTCCATTCACAGAAGCGGTAAAATTAAGTTTTATGCAAAATTCAGTTTTTAACCTACCACTTAGTGGTTTCACTATTCATCCAAAATTGAAAGTTTTCAGAAAAGTACCAAAATTTCAACCTAGGCTATAATTGATATTCCGAATTCAAAAATGATTTCTATTTTACAAAATTCCCCACATATAAGTTGCATTAATTAATTTTATAATTAATTTCCACTGTCACAACAAATAGCGTGTTTTTAAGAGATAATAACTATCAAAAGATTGACACTTGTTTATAACTGGTTTAAATGTGAAATTACATCCAATGTCCAACATTGTATTAAATTGTAAAAATATATTCTAAATATACTTTAAAACCACTCAAATTAATAATTTATCACTATTAATTATTTCGATTAAAAAAGTTGTTTTTAATTAAAATTTTGTAATATTCACTATTCATCAGAATATGAAAGTTATCCGAAAAGTACCAAAATTTCACCTTAGGATAAATTCGATACTCCGAATCCATAAATGTAGTCCATTTTAAAAAATAAAATTTACAAAATTTCAAAAAGTGGTTATTACTATTCATAACGGCTAGTTTTAATAATATCTTAATAGCATATCGTTTTTTAGCGAAACTTGGTGTTGCATACAACACACGCTATCGTGGAAGGTCGCGATTGTGTGTAATTCAAGCCAAGTCAGAGATGTGTGTTGTGAAAGCTCCTTTTGGTGTAGCGTATAACACAAGACATTAATGAAATTAAAAAGAATATTTTTCATAAAATCTCGGGGTGTTACATTCTACCCCCCTTAAAATGAATTTCGCCCTCGAAATTCGTCGAGGTTATAAATGGTTTACTATTCGAAAGTTTCTTTAATCGAAACCCACATCGTAAAATGGAATACCAAAACCAATCTTTAAAAACGAAAGTATGAAACGTAACGGTTACCCAAATAAACTAATCACTGGGTTTCCACATAGGTGAAAATATGGATATGGAAGAAAAATCTAACCATCATGTTCTGATGGAGAGTGGTAGAGAACATGGCTATGGAAAAGCTAGCAATCACAAATCCATAAATTTGTGACGATCTAAGGTACCATCTGATTAATCAGATATAAGAGCACTAGAACAACATTTTTGGTTTTCAAGATTGTTTCCCTAAAGTTGATGAATTAAAATAAATACTTGCATGATTTTGGTACAATCTCACTGTTGTTCGTGAATTGAACAATTTCCACTTCATCCCATAAAAAAATGAAGTTGAATTTGTTATTCGTGATGTGTCAGCAGATCATGTGATAGAATGATGGGTCATTCCATCTCTTTCAAACAAAAGGTTAGCAAAAGTTATAAGTCCATCTTATGGTTAGATTAATCATATATGGTTCCAAAATTGAACTATACTTCATATATCATACTGCTTAATATAATAAAACTAGTTTCTACTAAACAGGGACTTCCTATATGCCAGTGGTAGGCGATAAAGGCCAGTCGCACTTCGGTTGTGGGTTCGATTCCCACAGCCTTGTCCGACGCGATGGGATGTCGCCCGTCCTGGAGGTTGTCCTTTTTCTAAAACTATAACATCCCATCAATAATATCGAAAAAACTTCTATCCTTAAACAATACTAACTTATGTCCTACATAATTCATTTCAATCTTTAGGCTTATCCATAATACTGCAGTCCACTCTCATAACATAGTGAAAACGATTTCCAGAGATTTAATACCATCGTTGATCCCCATATATCATAAGATATGTCTTGTTGGTCACATTCTAAACATTCAAAGGCCTTAATCATGTATTCTCTTGAATACCCATTGAACCTTATTGAAAACATGAATGTAGTTAAACATTAACACTTTCCACATACCAAAATCTTCAAAATTCTATATACTCAAACCATGATATCACTTAGTCCTTATATCAATCATGAGCTCATGAATACAATTAAACATCTCATTATATTCTTATCCCTTCATTATGCTCATATCATCTGTTTACCAAAAATGTCTCAATCACTTTTCATGGTTACCGGTACCATAAAATTATTGAAAACCACAATAGACCAAAACATAAATATTTCAGTACACCATAAAAGTACCTCAACAACATTATTCTTGAATACCAATACATAAACACTTCAGTCCATCCACATCAATGATTGTCCTGGAATAAGTCCTTCCTTGATTTAGAAGTAAATTTTTAGGTCAGGGCATTGAGTTGGGTAATGCCCATGTTATCCACAAATAAGACATTGAACTCCATAACAATCTGTCACTCTATGACCCTTTTCTCCACACAGATAACATCGGTCCCTCCATTTGAGGTATTCCTCAAGGTTCTTCTTCACTTCTTTTGAAATATCAATCTTCTTTTCTTTATGCTCCTCAACATGCGAACATGCATAATAGTTTATCTTCCTCTTCTTTGATGAATTAGTCATACCACTAAATTTCACCTTGTTAATCATATATCGCGATGACTGATTCGGCATAATCACAATATCTTTATCTCTAGGTATTACAAAATTTTTTTCTCCTTTTCACCAATTTGTCCATTGGATTCAATGTTAACCGAATTCCTTCTGGTTCCCTCCATTAACTAAAACACAAAAAAAAATTTGTGAGAGGCGAAATCATGCTAGGGAAGACAACATAGTAAAGGGAAAGCACCCTCAATATCTAACATCTTAGGCTAAATTCTAAGATCGTTAGCGCAATTCTAGAACTATAACCTATACGTATACTTAACCTTAGGGACATCCCTAGACATACCTTAGAAATATCTATAGGGATCTCACTAAAGTTCTCGTATCCTAGTTTCCAAAGGTTGACTAAACCTTTCCTCTGATACCAACTGTAAAGACCCGAAGCTTATAGTACATGGACATTACAATACTTTTTCGGAATACTTAGTACATAACAAAAACACACACACAAGGATCGTAATAGTTTAGTGTCTTTGGAAACTCAGAACGTAATCTTCTAATCGTGGTGAAAGATCTTTAATATCTCCCATAAAGATCTTCCCTTTTTTACCTAAAACCTTTCTATATATCCTGGGGAAAAGAAAACATAAAAGGGTGAGCTAAAATGCTCAGTAAGGGTAAACAAAAGAAAAATCAATCACATCATATTCATAAGAACATAACTTTTTGGAAATCTTAACCTGCAAAAGAGAGCATAATTTCATAACATGGGATAAATCATAGTAGTGAAATGAAATCCCAATAATCATAATATAAAAAATGAAACATTTTGGCATACACACATAATCATAGAGAATCATTTCTTGTTAGTCATGAATAATTTCCAAGACTATCTTAGTGGACAAATTCCCTTTTTGGATCGAGTAACCCTCGTTTCAGTCCTGTTTCACTGAACCCGTATAACCTACCATTCTAGCCATGTCTATCTCATGAGATATAAAATCTTTTCCCAATGCATTGGAGGGAGATATAGGTCCCACCCATCTTATAATGAATCCTTTCTTATGTGTGCCACATAATCATAAAACATACATCATCGCATAACACATGTAACAAAAATAGGATTCTTGAAACATCATGACATCATAAATAAATTCATATAATATAAAGGAATTCATAAAAATAATTCCATCACAACATGATCAAATCAATGTAATAATAGGGATAAAAACAGAACCCTTTATTATCTTAGATGGAAAATAATTTTGATAAAACACTTGAACTCTATTCTTGAGGAAAATATCCTTTCTTCTTCAAAAACGTTTTTTCCTTTCATAACATGTCATACAACATTAAAATAAAAGAAGTTGATTAAAAATAAACTTGAAAACTTGTAAAGGAAGCTTCTTTGAAGTAATGTTTTAAAAATCCATTCATGCCGTATAAGTTAAAAAAACATTCTTCGTACTTTTGTCGGAAAAGTCAAAAAGTACCTCGTACGAAAAATGACAAAAGATTCCTTCCATATTCTTTACTAAAAACTCACCGAAGGGTAAAATTGAATTTAAACTATTGTAAGTCGATGGAAACAATATTACATATTTAGGGAACATGGATGTGGATGATAAAATACACGCCAGTAAATACTTAGGAATAAACAATCTCGGATAAAAATGAGATTGTGATATTTCCCTTACCTTAGGTTTGATTTGCTTCGTATGTGTCCGAACCTCCTGTATAATGATTTAAATAATGTCATTGACTTATTCCAGAATCATATTCATTGTTATTATATCATATATGATCCACTTATGACTTTATATTACCCGTTCTTTTGTAAATTCATGTTAAAGTAGCGTTTTGGGTAAAATCGTCTCATTTGTCGTTCGTGTTTTTAACTTGTAATTATTCATATGATTACTTAGATCGTGATCACTTAATTCCAGAATATAAAACATGATTTATATATATATATTCAGAATATACATATATAATAAATCAGTAAATGGAAAGAAATTAATACACCGTTCATGGAGACGGTAGTCCATACGTACGCATGAACGCTGTTTTCGTTTCCTTATTGAATTGAATGGAATTAAGTATATGACATACATATAAATAATTACAGTATCATTATTATGTCATATATTTCATTAGTACTTATTATATATACTTTATAATCATTCATGAATGGTTAATCATTGAGAATGAATCTCATCGCGTCGTGGAGACGGTAGTCCGTACGTACGCACGAGCAATGATATCATTCCAATGGTCGTGGAGTTGTGTTGAAGTGTATGTATACTATTTCAGTATCAATATCACTTTATAATAATCATGTATAGTTACTCATTAAACCATTATACCCATACAATTAAGGTGGTGGCGGAAAATAGATTACACCACGGCGTGGAGACGGTATTCCGTACGTACGCACGCGCGGTGATTTCCTTTTTCCGTAGGATGGATAGAAGGTTAATTAGAGTTGTTTCATATTTATAATAACATATCAGTATGTAAGTAATACTGATGTTTTTACTTTATCATGAAACAACTAAAGAAGAAGAAGTTGAAGAAGAAAAAAAAATTGAAAATGTCGGTAATGGATATTACCTCTTCTTTGAAACGCCTCTTTGAATCCTCCACTTAGGGAACTATGATTGGTCTTTGAAGAAGACCAGGACCTCTAGAATTATTCTAGGGAAGTGGAGAAGGGATTTCGGCAGATTTTTACCGAGCTTGAGTGCTCAAATTGGTGTGAGGAGGAAGGGGGAGGAGGTGTCCTTTTATAAGGGAGGAGAGGGGCACCTTAGGAATACCTCAAAATATTATTTTATATTAATGTCAAAATCGGTTTATAATGGTTCCAAAGGGTCTTATTTCGGAGCTAAAGTGGGGATGGGTCTAAATACTATCAACCAATTAGATTTAGACAAGTTTAGGTTATTATTTTAACCTTATCAATTAGATTTAACTCTAAGTTTAATAATTTAACTTTTACCGTGACTTTTTGTTTTCTTACACTATATGGTTAATACACTTACTATAACATGCCAAACGAATCCCAAGTTGTTTATTATTAATATATATATGCTTATCTAAGTCATTTGGCCGAACATTAGATTTTTAGGAATAAAATAACAATTAATAATATAATATTTGATTTAAAAACTATTTTGTGTCAATTTTGACACTATTTGATATATGATTTTTGTTAAAGTCATAAAAGAATTATATGTTCGAACCATGTTTATTAAATCAACATTAATATATCATAGTAACCTAGAAAAGTAGTGTAATTCATAAAAAGTCTCAAATTACATTTATTTGAGCATTTATAACATCAATTATGTTAACATTTCCTTAAAAGGGTAATTATTGCATCATCGTTGTGTCATGAATAAACTAATTTATTTAAAGTCTAAAAATTATAAATAAAATATAATTATGTATTAAATCGTTTTATCTTTCTAATGAATATTTATAGTCGAATTTATCTTATGTATAACCCCATATTAAAAATGTTTTAGTTATTAAACTTTGATTTTAACTATTTTAACTATTCATTAAATAAAATAATATTAAATGTCATAATCTAATCCAAGTGGACCTAAATGGTCCTATTATATTCATAAGGTTGTTTTTGGTCGAATTACACTTATCCAATAGAATTTGGACATGTGTTAGGGTAATAGTAATATCATATTTACCCTTAGTTACCCTATTTACTATTAACCGTGGTAAAAAAAGTAAAAAGTAACTATTCACCAAAAATTGTTTTCATCTCATTGAACCACATTTTAGTCCTTGATATTAACCGTGTCTGTCGGATTTTCAAAATTCCATTCACAGAAGCGGTAAAATTAAGTTTTATGCAAAATTCAGTTTTTAACCTACCACTTAGTGGTTTCACTATTCATCAAAAATTGAAAGTTTTCAGAAAAGTACCAAAATTTCACCTTAGGCTATAATTAATATTCCGAATTAAAAAATGATTTCTATTTTACAAAATTCCAAACATAAAAGTTTCATTAATTAATTTTATAATTAATTTCCGCTGTCACAACAAATAGCGTGTTTTTAAGTGATAATAACTATCAAAAGATTGACACTTGTTTATAACTGGTTTAAATGTGAAATTACATCCAATGTCCAACATTGTATTAAATTGTAAAAATATATTCTAAATATACTTTAAAACCACTCAAAATAATAATTTATCACTATTAATTATTTCGATTAAAAAAGTTGTTTTTAATTAAAATTTAGTAATTTTCACTATTCATCAGAATATGAAAGTTATCCGAAAAGTACCAAAATTTCACCTTAGGCTAAATTCGATACTCCGAATCCATAAATGAATTCCATTTTGAAAAATACAATTTACAAAATTTCAAAAAGTGGTTATTACTATTCATAACGACTAGTTTTAATAATATCTTAATAGCATATCGTTGTTTAGCGAAACTTGGTGTTGCGTACAACACACGCTATCGTGGAAGGTCGCGATTGCGTGTAATTCAAGACAAGTCAGAGATGTGTGTTGTGAAAGCTCCTTTTGGTGTAGCGTATAACACAAGACATTAATGAAATTAAAAAGAATATTTTTCATAAAATCTCGGGGTGTTACACCCTAGAAGGGCCATCATCAACTATGAGACTATCATTAAACTTTACAAGTTCTGTTTTTTCATTTTTTCCTTTTCCACATATGTAAATTTCCAAAGGAGAGGTATCATTTCCTTATTAGTGAAATCATTCGAGGCATGACCATGCTTAAGGAAAATAGTACAATAACCGGGGAGGTTATCATTAACCACTTCTTGAAAAAATCCATGATTACCATTCTGAATCAAGATCTTGGAAGGGAGGGCCTAAAAAACATCAATATCAGTACATAATCAAGAAACCGAGGGTCTTTATAGATTATTACTCACAAAATCCAACATTAAGGGATTTCCAATATGTTTAGAGATTGGAAATAGGGAACCTTGTTTGAACAGATGCAACAACATCCCAAATAAATTAATCCATATAGGTATAATGGTAGATTTAGTGTGGGGATCAAAATAAGGTTTCTATTTAATAAATCTCATAACACTACCCACACGGGACCATGATCATATCTCCCAAATCATATAATACTCATCTCTATAGGAGAGACTGAAAAAACATTAGAATAATTCAATAATATAATATAAAAGCCTAAAAATCCAATATCATCAAGAGATTTTCATAATAAATTCAATGATGGTATGTGCTTAAGGAATTTATAAACAAGCATAAATCATAAATCTGAGGATAAGGGATTTACCTCATTTGTTGAGAAAGAGATCTCCAGTTTCCCTCAATGACGAAAGTGTTTTGGCTCTATACGTAGATCAGAAACTATAGCTTCTTTTGTGCTCGACTCATCGGTCTTGATTGATCATAAAAAACAACATTGGTTAAGGATCAATGAAATGAGATAAGGTTTCTTTATTGATCACACAGGAGTGGGTTCACCAGTGAAGACATCATCCATTAGTGTGGGAAAACCTAATTTCATATTTTATTTTTCACTCAAATAAAAATAATTGTACATTTTATGTAATTAAAAAACATTGTGGTTCTAAGATAAATGGATAAATATTGATAACACCATGAATACGCCATTTTGGTTTATACATCTCATAAGGTTTCCATTCTGGTAATGTTCCTTAGTTTTCCATATGTTGGGTGTTTGTCTATATAGGTTGGCCATGTAGGGATGTGGAGAGTGACCATGGGTCATGTAAGGAACTAAACCTAGTTTCCCAGAGTTATTACCTTATTTGATTACAATTTAACGTTTACAAGAAATTTTTATCATGAAGGAATGGATATTTTAGCATTTTTGTAAAACCAGATACATACATAAGTTTAACATTACAACTTGAAAGGATAAAAAATTTAGAAACTCCTTTAACAACATCCATAATTCCTAAGTTATTTATATATGTCATTCATAATATACATCTTCATGTACTAGGAAAATGAAACATAATAAATGGGTGAGCTCAAATGCTCAGTAAGGGTAACCAATACATCAAAAGATATCATAAACTTAAACATTATTAATGGTGAGTAACTAAACAACATTCCTTTAAAAATGAACATGAAGAAATTATGGTAGGAAAAAGATATGAATAAACAATTCCATAATAAAGCATAATAATAGGTATATTAATAGTCTAAAAACATCATGAACTTTCAATTTATAGTTTCATAATAAGGGACTACATAATGTTGGACATCATAACCATATTGTCAAAGCCTCGTGCCCAGACCATAAATATTCATTTTTTCAAACCATTGTATGAGGACCGTAGTTTGTCTCATGATCCCTACCAATGCATCGAGAGGATATAGCAGCCCCCAACCATCACTTATTAAGTCCAATTCATTAATCATATGAACAGGTATAAACAAAAACAACATATGCATTAAAATTTAAACTAACCTATAAAATTTAAATAACAATCCCCAAACATTAAGCATAAACACTAACCATTCAGAGTAAATTGGTGAATGGTTTTAAGATAGTACATCCACAATAAAAATAATAATAAAACATTCAATTAAACATGGAATTTTATTTTATACATAATAATCAACAAGATTGTGGAAATAGGTAAAGGTACTCTTATAAAATCATCATGTAATTCTTGAGATAAATACTCTTTTACTTTAAAAAGAAGAGTTATTTTGGAAAATTAGTTTTATAAAACCAAAAGTGAATTATGATATTATTATCATAATTTTTTTTATTTTAGAAAGATAATGTTTTCCAAAAATAGATTATAGTGTGCCCTTGAAAATAGGCAAGAATTTGATAAATTCCCTTGAATCAGGTTTTCATTTCTGGAAGAATTTTTGAAAGATTATTTTAAAACATATAAATCCCTAAAAAATAAAGTAGGATTCCTGTTAGTACAGATGTATGGAATATTCTCACATAATTTATGATGGGAACATATTAATAAATAATAATTTAATTTAGGTAATTAGAGAATAAGAGTAACCTGAATGAAATTGGTGGTTCTAGTTGAAATCCCTTACCATAAGTCTGAAGGTGTTTGTCACTTCAGCTTAATGAAATGAATAATAAAAATTAGATTAAAAAAATAATGAGTCTAGAACCTTAAATGAATTTATTTTATTTATTATTACCTTATTATTTTCATTCATGGTCTTTTGATGGGTTAAGAAATTCAATTTCATTGTTTGGGAGCATTTTCTTCCTTTGTTTTCATGATCGGTTTACTTATATTCATGTACAGGAAAATAGGCAGAATGAGAATGGTTTCCCAAAATATATGTTGTATTTTATTATTTAAAACTATAATATTACATGGTTATAAAATATATTAAGTTATTTTTAGTGAAGATGAATTATTATATAAAACATTAATGAAAATTGTTATGTTAATTTCTGTTTTTTGATAACAATGAACTCATTTTGATTTATAAATTAATATCATGTGTAAAAAAAGGATTCGAAAAATCTTAAATATTTTATAATACAGTTATTATAGCCTGGTTCACCATGAAAATTGTTTCATGACTATAATTGATGACAGTAATAGAAATTGAAAACCCGTAGTCCTTGAATGTGATAAATTAACACATCTAGGATGGTGTTTCCATTTCTAGTATAAAGGGGAAATGAGGTATGATATAGGATTATTCCTTTATTATAACAAAATTCTAATAAATTCTTGGTACTGGAGTCATCACAAAAATTTGATGAAAGGAGACAAGGAAACAAAAATAAAATAAAGGAACTTGAAATGAAAGAAATGAAAAGGGGAATTTACCTCTTGAAGTAATCTTCAGTAAGAGCCTCTTTTGGGGAGTATTTTTTTCTTCTTATGGGGCTAAGGGATAATGGACATGGGGGTGGATCTTGGGAGGATATTTAGGTAGAATTTAGACAAGGAACATTGCATTAGAGGAGTGAAGAGAAGAGGGAGTGGGAGGGGGGGTGTTATAGTGGATGAGTGGGGTGATTTTTCAATATCTTATTCATTATTTTATTATTTCCCTAAATAAAAGTAATAGTGTTGATTCACATTACCCATAATAGTAATATGTTTATGCGATTTTGAACAAAGTGTGATTACATCAGCCATGATGCTAAGAATAGTGAATTTAATTGATAATGTAAATATATATTGAAAATTACCATATTTTAGAATTCATAAAAAAATTGTGTATTTCAAAATAATCAAAAAAATTCACCCTAACCATTTTTTGACATGTAATATTCATTAATGAGATCCATTTTTTAAAAATAATTTTTCAAATATGATTAATTTATTTTTAAAATAAAACCATAATTTATTTGAAAAATAATAATTTTAAAACAATAATTCATTTAAATCACATTGAAAAATTAATCAACATCTCATTATCTTATAACCATAAGAAAATAAAATAATAATATGATTTACTATTCATCAGGGCCATATTACTTTTCATATGTCTATTCATAAAGGTATGTTACTATTGACCAAAAATTAAATTTGTCTTGTAGAACTCTAAATATATTCTTGAACACAACTGTGTATGTCATTTTTTCAAAATTCAAATCACAGAGGTGAAAAAATTATGTTTATAGGCATGGTTATAAAAAAGGTGTTTTTTGGAGACTCATTGTTTCATGAATTTATTTATAAATCCTTGGGGTGTTACATTCTCCCCTCACAAATATTTCATACTCAAAATTAATAGAATGTTACCACACAAAATGAATTAGGTAGTTATTTATCATAAGATAATTAGGATCCCATGTTACCTCTTTGATTTTAGGATTTTTCCAAAGAATCTTTACCATTTGAGTCATACAATTCTTAAACACTTGTTCTTTAGTGTCTAGAATCTAGATAGGTTGTTCAAAATATGATAGGTTAAGTTCTAATTCTATACCTCAAGAAGTTAGGACATGCATTGGGTCTGGAATGTACATTCTCAACAATTAGACATGGAACACATTGTGTACTTTAGATAAGCTAGGTTGAATATCCAAATGATATGACACAACTCCAATTCTATCTAGAATTTTAGAAGGGCTTACGTATCTAGTGCTCAGTTTCACTTTCATCCCAAATCTTTTAACATCCTTACATGGATATAATTTTAAGAAAACATGATTTACCACTTGAAATTCTAAATCCTACCTTCCATTATCAACATAGTTTTTTTATTCTTTGAAATACATTGATATGGCTTGTAATAGTATTAAAATTTTATGTTGTTTCCTCCATGTGTTTTGGGCCCAATATCTTCCTTTAACAAACTTCTTACCAACATGTTGGTGTAAGACATATCTTTTCATACAATGCTTCATATGGTGCCATCTGAATACCGGAATAGAAAATCAAATTGTAAGTAAACTCCACTAATAGTAAATATTGATCCCATATTCCTTGAAATTTAGGTGAACATGTTCTCATATTGTCCTCTAATGTTTGGATCATCCATTCTAATATCCCATCAGTTTCTTAGTGGTAAGCCGTACTCAAACAAAGCTCTGTATCCAATGGTTTAAAAATACTTTTCCATAATTTCAATGTAAATCATAGATCAAAATCAAACAGAATTCAGATAGGTTCTCCATGAAGTCTTACAAATTAATTGATATAGAGCCGTGCAAGATGCTCTAGTGGAAAATCCTCCCTTATTGCAAGGAAATGTGCATATTTTTCATGTCGATAAACAATAACCCATATTGCATCATTCATTCATGGAGTTTTCAATAATCCAACGAAAAAATACATGGTTATTTCATCCCATTTCTATGTAGAAATAGGTATAGGATGTATGAATCATCTTGGATGTCATCATTCAGCCTTCACTTATTGAAAGACTAAACATCTTGATACATATTCAGAAATTTCCGACATTATGTTGTCCCACAAAAAATGTTCCTTCAAATATCTATACATTTTAGTGCTACCATGGTGTATAGAGAAATAAGATATATGAGAATCATCCAATAACTCCCTCTTTAGTTCAGGTATAGAGGGAACACAATTACTCCTCCCAAATTTCAGAATTACATCTTTACATATGAAGTCTGCCAACTTCCCATATTTAAAAGTATTAATTTTATTTTGATGGTTCTCATCATCAGGATGAGAGCTTTTAATCCTTTCTAATAAATATGGTTGGTTAACCAATTGAAAAATTAAGGTTGTTTAACCTTCTTTGATAATTCCCATGTCCATCCTTAATTGATCTATAAATATGGGATCCCTTTCAATCCTCCTAGTGTTTAAAACTCCATGATAATTCCTGTTCAATGCATTGGATACCTTATTTTCCATTCCTGGGTTTGTAGTGAATCGAACTGTCATAATACTTGTATAGTTAGATCCATCTCCATTGCCTCATGTTGAGTTTTTTTTTCTGTGAGAAGATATGCTTCATTCTCTTATGATCTGTATATATCTCACATATTTCACAATAGAGATAGTGTATCCATATTTTTAGAAAAAATATCACATCATCTAACTCAAAATCATGAGTAGGATAGTTTTGTTCATGAATTTTTAACTAACTTGATCCATAGGCGATAGATCGATCATTTTTCATAAGGACACAAACAAGTCCTTTCTTTGATGCATCGATATAGATCATAAAACCATCATTCCTAGATGGTAGAGTTAGGTTCATATTAGTCACTAATCTCTTCTTCAATTCATTTAAATATTTCTCACATTCTTTTGTCCATACGAACATAACCCATTTATATGTTTGTTTGGTCATTGGGTGGCCAAATGAAAAACTTTCTCAATTAAACGTTGATAATAACCTGTTATCCATTAAAACTATGTACCTCAGTTATGTTCATTGGAGTAGGCCATTCATGAATAGCATTTGTCTTCACATGATCAATATATATTCCATCCTTATAAACAATGTGGGCATGAAAGGATAATTATTGAAGCCAAAATTCACACATGCTATACTTCCTATATAATTCATTTCTTTTAAGAGTCTTCATAATATTGTGCAGGTGATTTTCATGATCTTCACATAATATGGAGTATACCAAGATATCATCAAAAAATAAAACCACAAAGTCATCATGATATTCCATGAAAACCCTATCCATTTGATCCATGAAGATAGATGTTGCATTAGTCAGTCCAAAAGGAATTACTGTAAACTCACAATGCCCATACCTGGTTCAAAACATTGTCTTTATAATATCTTACTTCCTTACTCGCAACTGATGATATGCAGATCGAATATCAATCTCTGAAAAATATTGGGCTACATGAATAAGATCGAATAAATCATCAATTCAAGTTAGGGGAACCTTGTTCTTTATTTTTATAGCATTGATATCCCTATAGTAAATTCAGAACTTCATATATTCATATTTATTTTTAACAAAAATAATAGGGGCTCCCCATGGAGAAACTTTAGGGAGAATAAATTCCTTATCACTCAAATTATCCAATTTTTTCTTCAGTTCCACTAATTCCATAATGGACGCTCTATAAGGAGTCTTTGATATAGCCCTTGAACCAGGAATTAAATCAATAGAGAACTTAACTTTCCGCTCTGGAGGATGTCTAGGTAAATCCTCTGGAAACACATCAACATATTATTTCATAATAGTAATTTCCTCTATTTGAACATTACATTCATCACCAATTAATATTTCATTACATTACTCCCCAATAATTTCATTTAGTATAGCTACTGGGGGTAGATCTAGATAAGAATTAGCTGGCGTGGTTTCTTCTCTAAAGATACGGGATTCAACACCATTCTCAAAAATTGTAACTTCCCTCTTCATGCAATATTTATTTGTATCATAACATGAAAGAAAAATCATACCAAGTATTATATCAAAGTCAATAATGTGTATGATTATAAGGTTAGTAAGTAATGTATTATTATGAGTAATAATTTGGACTGATCGACATATCATTGTTGCAATGATACATCCCCTAGGAGTTTTGACTAACAACTACTTTAAAAAAATAAATTAAAGATGTCTAATTTTATTGGAAAACATGGAAGATATAGAATAACGTGATGATACAGAATCAAAAAATCATTGGTTATGTATTAGAAAATGATTAATGTACCATCCACCACAATGTTAGGGGCATAAACCTTCATAGTTGTGACCACATAAGCTTGGCCTTGTCCCTTGGCCTTCTTTAGGTAACATTTCCTTAATGTATAGGAAAATCATGTGAATAATGTCCCCTCTACTTTCAATTGTAGCACTGAAAATCCTCTACTAGAAATTAAATCTATAGCCACAGACCTATAGCCATAGTTTTATTGGTCTATGGCTATAGCTTTCTAATTGAAACTATTTAATTAAACCATCAGGGATATACCACATCCCTCAAATTTTTCCCATAATTATGTATCAGGATCGTCCTCCCCTGATCCACTACTTAACTCATAGTACTCCTCCCCAACAACTTCTCCTCCCTGACGACTTCTCGTCCCCGACCACTCCTCACCTTGACGCCCTCCTCCCTAACGAACTCTCTCACTACAATGCCCTCCTGCCCAACAACCTCACTCATAGCGTCACCCTCCTCCCCATAGAACTCTATCATCATGGAACCCTCCTCCCTGATGACCTATGTCACCACGACGCCCTCCTCCCGGATGATTCCAATCAACACAACCCTCCACTGTATTCTATACCATATTATTTCATCAATTATTTGATTTTATGTTTGTACTGTGATTTTAATTTCATGTGATGGTTATTTAGATCTACCTTACTCTTTAATATAGGTAATATGGGGTTTATAAAATCCATATATAAATGATTTATATCTACCCACTCAAGTTGTGGATTCCTCTTGGGATGAATTAATTTTCACCTCTCATACAATGATTCATTCCAAGAAGAAAAGGAATTTATTAAGTTAGGAATTATTTATAGAATATTCTCCTTTGTATAATATCATGTGGAGGCATAGGGTAGATCCAAATATGGATTTTATCATGTTTTTTATATTTTCATCCTTCATGGTCATGCTTGGGTTATCTCACATGAAATATTTGTTGTTGCAAAAACAATGTAAGGTATTAATGATATTCAAGATCCTTGAGGGTTAGATAATCTAATTTTAGGTTACATGGGTTATCCAATTTAGTGGAATCTAATATTGATGGTTGATAAGTCCCCTCTTGTTTGGTGAATTCACTTGATTGTATATATAGTCCATCTCTACGATGTTTCACTTAATTGGAAAACCACAACTATATCCCTTAACATTGATTCAATTCAAATTATCTATTTCAATTTCATATTCATTTCCTCTATTCTCAGGGGAAAGAGCGTGAAATAATTTATGTGGTGGGTAGGATATATCCATGAAATTTACATTTTATTTAGTTGAGGACTACCATGTCATGAAATATCTAAATATTTTGAGGATCTCTAAGATATTTAATATACCTATTTAACCATGAGAACACTCATTCATCATGTAATTAAGTGAGAACCATATTTTGGTTGGATATAATATCATTATGACCATCCTTGTTTGTTTCATGATATTTGTTATCTACATGGATAATTATAATATCCCTCACTTATGTAATTTGAATAATTTTGATCAAATACTCTTTAATTTCGTAGGGGGATTCATTTCCATTAAACTATTTTAAGTGAAAAAACAACTATCATTGATATTTTCAATCTTGGTAGTCCATTTTATATTATGATCACAATGAGGTTCCTCCCTCTTTATATCTTAAATGATCCATAAAAAGAGGATTTTGATAGGTAAATTGGTCTGACTATTCAATTGATTGCATTGAAATATATCCCAATGGGGGAGGATGATCATAAGGTGGATGGAGCCAAGATAATTCTTCCTATGAAGTCCCGCCTAACTAAGAGATGGCCAAATTGCATTAAGGTTAAGGGTTTAATAATTATCCTATCTATATGGTATGAGGTTACTATACCACTATTATGACTATATTTGAGGATGAAATGGTTGTAATAATATCCTTGTTAGTATGGGGTGGGGTTTCTCTTATAATACTATAGAGGTAGTTACTTCCATAATATTTATTTCTATTTGGGATTCAAGTAGAGAATGAGTTTGGTGTAATTCCTTTTTTGGTGGTGATCAGTTCACATGAGTATGGGCTTCTTTATGGTGGAATGTTTTGTTTTCCCTAAATTGGAGGCTTTTTTAACCTTATTTTAATCTTAATTCATGAGCCTAATAATAGATTTTCTAATCATGTATTTTATTTATATGAATTAGGAATTTTGTTATTTTTTCACATAGACCATATTGAATATATGGATCTTGGCCCTGATACCTATTGGGGGGGAGGGGGGTGCAGTGCGCAAGGAGGGAGGTAGGGGTGTAGGGGGAGGGCCAGGATGGGGGTGTCTGGGATGGGGGTTGGGGGGGGGGGGGGCAGAGTACAGTGGGTGTGGGGGTGCTGTGGGAGGGGGTAGGGTTCTGGGGGTGCAGTGGGGGGGGGTGTCTCGGGGGGTCAGTGTGCAGGGATGGGGTAGGGGGTGCATGGGGAGGGGACTATCTAGGAGGGGGTGGGAGTTGGGGGGGGAGTGTGTAGGGAGAAGGGGGTGGGGGTGTGTGGGGGGGAGGTGGGGGAGGTGGGGGGTAGTGTGCACGGAGAAGGGGGTGTAGGGGGGTGGGGGTAAGGGTTGCAAGGGTAGGGGGGATGTCCATGAGTGGGGGGGTGCCTGGTGTGGGGGTTGGGGGCAGTGTGTAGGGGGTGTGGTGGTTTATTGGGAGGTGTGTCTAGGAGGGGGGGGGGGTCTGGGGGGAAGGGGGTATATGGGGAGGGGGAATTGTGCAAGGAGGGAGGGCATGGGGTGTATGGGGAAGGGGCTTTCCATGGGGGGGTGAAGGGGGATGGGGGAGCAGTGTGTAGGGGCAGGGAGGGGGTAAGGGTTGTAGGGGTGAAGGGGGAGGGGGCCTATCCAGGGGGTGTCCAAGAGGGAGGGGGGGAGATGTCCAGGAAGGAGGGGGTGTCCGGGGGGTGTCCAGGAGGGCGGGGGGGGGGGGGTGTCTAGTGGGTGTCCATGAGGGAGGGGTGTCTGGGGGTGTCCAAGAGGGAGGGGGAGGGTATCTAGGAGGGAGGGGGTGTCCAGGGGGTGTCCATGAGGGGGGTAGTGTCTAGGAAATAAGGGGGGTGTCCAGGAGGGGGTGTCCATAAAAGAATTCTATAAAAAACATAATAGGTTGTTGTTCAAACATATATGTTTTAATGGGGGTGATGGAAGTACACAAAAATAATATTACGTGGTTATAGAAATGTGTTACTATTCATGATTTTTATAATTTGAAACATTTATAAGTTCCCTTAACCATAATATTTGTTATGATTTTTTATTGGCATGTTATTGATGGTTACTTATTATCTTATGAAACAATAAATATAATGTTAAGTCATTTTCATGATTATTTATTTAATGTATGTTTATTTTCCTCATAATGGATTGATACTCAATGTACAACGTTGATCCGATCATTGATGAATTTCAGAAAGAGTTATGATATTTTTGGTACTTTTCCTTAAATAATGATTTATATGGAAGATTGATTCGATTCCCATGTTTTTATTTCCTTGGAAGACCATAGTTAACTCACAAGAAAGTTAGTTACCATATCACTAAACAAGGTTTCCAAAAAAATTATCATGCGTGGTATCACAATGGATAAAATATGCATGTGGTGAATGCCATCAATTCATTAGAAAGTATTGGTATAAAAATATGATTTCCGATCTGTTTCCTTTTGTTTCTCAAACCATCTTCTCATGCAAACCAATACAAGAGAAAATGAATATTAGAGCCCAATTTTTGTCTATTAATCAGGATGATGATGTTAAGAGTGTTAGAAAGCTGATGGAAGATACAAATACCCCAGTATATCAGGCATGTGGAAATATAAGAAAACTTTAGTTTTTAATGTGATTATATCATGGAGAAACAATGTATGTATTTATTAATACTACAGTTGACTATCTCCTTACATTTATTTAGGATTTACTACTTGATGATGCATGTATTTTAGAAAATGATTACATGGCATCAAAGCTGGTTGCCAATTTTAGATTTTCATCTATTAAGATTTATTCCTGCCTTAAATATTTTTGCCTATTCTGGAAGGAATATATAGAGTTGAGTTAGTGTAAACAGTGTGGAACATATAGGTGGAAGACTGATAAAGATTAACGTCAACCTCTCATACAAGATATTGTGATATGGAACTTCCCTTTAATTCCAAGGAATCAAAAACTTTTTTTGTCAGTAAAAATGGAAAAGAATATGTGATGGCTTGGAGATGAAAGAAATAAAGATAGTGATGAAATAGTGCATCCAGAAAATTGGTTTTCTTGGAAGAAATTTGATATGTTACATCCTGAACTTGTATCTGACCTACGAAATGTTAGATTGGGATTATCTGGTGATGGTTTCAACCCATTTATCCAAATCCATAATGCACATAGTACTTGGTAAGTTTTCATTCACATTTATAACTTTCCTACATGGATGTGTATAAAGAATCCATTTAATATCATGAGTATATTGATATCTAGACCCAGTGATCTTGTAAATGATATTGATATATACATGCAACCATTAATAGAGGATTTGAAGGAGATTTGGATTGTTGGTGCACAAGCATACTATGTATTTAGGAAGGAGTACTTTATGTTTCGTGCAACTTTATTATGGATGATAAATGACTTCCCTACCAATGTAATGATGTATGGTTGGGGTACTAAAGGGAAAGTATCCTTCCCTATTTGTATGAAAAATACATGTTCCTAAAGATTAAAGTTTTGACGAACTTTCAGCTTCATAGGGCATCAATGATTTCTACCGATGGATCATCCATACAGGAAAAATTGAAAATAGTTCGATAATTCCATCGGAGAGATGATACTACTCAAAAAATTTTAAGGAATGATATTGTTAAAAATCATGATGATATGAATTATGTTCTTGGAAAAAGTAAATCAAATATCAGAAAGCGAAAACTTATTAATTCGAATTTCAATAGAAATTGGAGAAAGAAATGCATATTATTTGAGTTGTCATATTGGTAATTTAATTTATTGTGTCATTTTTTGGATGTAATTAATATCTAGAAAAACATTTTTGAGACGTTACTTGCTACTATTTTAAAATTCAAAGAAAAAAAAGACAATTTGTGGTATCATCGTGATTTGATGGATTGGGGTATATGAGAAAAATATCATCCTGAGTTAATTGGTCAAAATAAGTGGAAAGTCCCTATTTCCTATTATTCGACGAGAAATTTGTAGAAGAAACAATTTATTCAGGTCGTGGAAAGTTTGATGGTTCCATATGGTTATTCACGTAATACTTCAAAAAGGGTGAACACACAAGATGTGAAACTAAAATCTCTCAAAACCCATTATTACCAGGTCTTGTTACATGAGTTTATTACTATTTACATTCGAAATTTACATTCACATAATGTTAGAGATACTATGATTAAGTTATGTAATTTTTATCAAGACCTTCATGCAAAAAGACTGAACATAAGTGTTGTCCAGAAATTGCAGAGAGATGAACCAATTATTCTTTACGACTTGGAGAAAATTTTCGCACCGTCATTTTTCACATGTATGTTACATATGACTGTGCGTCTTCCCACAGACATTCTTTATGGTGTTCCAATTTCGAGTCAGTGGATGTATCCTATATAATGAATGATGTTTACATTGAAATCTTATGTGATAAATAAATATCCCTCCGAAGGCTCTATTGTGAAATGTTATTTATCACAAGAATGAATGGATTTATGTTTATTGTACTTTTTTAACGTCACTATGAGGTCTAATTGAATAATGAGAACGGAAGATGAATAAATTTCTAGAACAGATTATGAACCATAAAATGTCACATATCACACATAACGTTGTCACATTTGTAAGTATTTACCTGACATTATCATAATATTGAATGTGTTTTTTTAAACTTCCATATGTGATATCAAATTAGCTAGTATATTTTATACCATTATTGAATATAAAACTATTTATAGTCTGACCAATTTATGTTTAAGCACATCTATAGTAATTATTAAACATAGAAAAGTCTTGATATCTTATCAATATAAATATCACATTGAAAATGTATCTCATTATTTTATGATACAATTGTATTATTTAACATTTTATATTATTTTTATTTATTTGAGAATAATATTTAAAATTTCCTGGTCAAAATGTCTGAATATGATGATAATAGAATAAATAGAACAATACAATGAAATGAACAACATATGTCTCATCTTTCCAACACCATATGTACAATTTTTGTTTGAATATTATGGTATTTTATATTATTTATCTTGTTATCATTCATTTTATTTTATCATCGATGTTATTTTAGGCTAATTCATCTAGGAGACGGTTGGATTATACTACTGAAGATGATAGTATGGTGAGGGGTATTGATTCTATTGTTCACCCTACTACTATATCGCTTCAGTCACCAAGAGGTCATCCTCCCATTATGCCACCTTCATATTATCCATACCCACCTTTTCCATATCCCTTTCTGCCCGCACCCACATCAGATGGTGGTTCTTAGAATCCCATCCCTTCTTATTTTCCATTCCCACCATCCACTGTATAGGGAACTGCACCCCCATATATCCCACCGCCATATCCATATCCATATCCACCTTAATCTCTATAGGGTTATCCATTAGGTTTAATCCCTCCATCATTACACTTATCATCATCTACCATACAGAGTACTGCTACTGCAGATATCCCACCTACCACAGAGGCTACTCCCCCTCCAGACCCTACAAATTAGGGATCAATATATCCCCCATCTACTGGTACGTGTTTAAAAATTATTGTAAGTGAATAATGATAAATTCATATACATTATTATACTTTATAACTTTTTTTCATGATTAGCTCCAGCCTCCACCAGACGATGAGGCCTCACAAAAATGAGGGATGTTTGGAATCGACATAAGAAAATCATGGTTGAATACAATAAGGAAAGAGCTATAATTAAAAAATGGTATGAATGTAAAAGGTTTATGGGAACACTTAATAGAAACAAAAATATCATTACAGTTCAACCAATAAGTTGGAGTGAAGTTGGAGAACAAATAAGGGACAATGCCTTGGAAGAGAGCTGGGTAAGTAATTTTAATCACCTTTTATATATATTAATTTATAATTTTTTCATAACAAATATTTTTTCCATTGTAGCTCCGATATTATTATCTTAATGGAAAAAATTACAAGGATGCAAGGTTAATGGATTTATGTGAAATTTATTGAGCGTACAAGTATGACTTATATTTTGGTTGAAAAAAGAGAGTTGGCATGGAGCTTGAATAAGTACTGGTGATTCATGATTTCCCAATATCACAATACTAAGAGATGATCGTCTATTGTAAGAGTCCAGAGTATAAGTTACTTGTTAAATTTATATGTATATTCATTACTTTATTTGAAAACATGTTTTATTTATGTTAATGAAGTTATATAATTATATGTTTACATGAGAAATTATATAGAAATAAAAGAAATAAGAGTTGAATGAAAGAAGTTTATAATCGTGGGCACACTTCACTCCAAGATCATGAGAAAACATAGGTAATTTAATATTTATTATATTTAGCTTTGTTCAGTGTAATTTTTTGACATTCAATTTTGATTTATTTTTTTTTCAAAAGAAGCATTCAATATCGAGGGTTTTGTTCCTCACCGTACTTTGTTTTGTACATAAAGAAAAACGAATGATGGTATTGTGTGAAATACTGACGCTGAGAAAGAGATTTTAAGTATAATTCAATTTATTTTATTTTGACTGAATTTAATTCCTTATATTATTTTTTCATTTTAATTTATGTTATATATCAATCAAAAGAATTATTTGGGGACATTTTGAGAAAAGGAACCTTCCAATTTGGGCCCAATCGATCATCTACATCAAGTATTAAGAGATAAGAATCTAAGAATAGTGTGTCGTTAACCTGGGAAGAAGATTGCACCATCACGATACTAGTCTATTGAAAAATTTTCTTCGAGTACCAGTTTTGGATTGGTCACAGTGGAACAGATGAATTCTAGAATCAAATAAGTAACTCAAAAAGAATAAAAGGTGATATTGGAAAATATGATGAAAGTTATGTCTTCCATTTCTTCTACACTTTCACCTGAAGCAACTATAGAAGTTGATGCATGTTTGATTTTGATGAGTTCTACTAATGTAGATTCTTCTGTCGGAGCCAGAGCTAGATCCATAGTGGTAGCCGGAGCCATTCCCAATGTCAGTTCCAGTATCGATGCTAATGTCGATGATGATGCTGGTGGCATGAGAGGTGTTGATGGTGTTTTTGTAGGAGGCGTGGATGGTGGTTTTCATGAATTTGATGATACTGAAATTGATATTCACTATTGATGTAAATTTTATTTTTATATTGTTAATATGTGTACTTTTATTATGTAGTGAGGTTTGAATATTGTAATACTAGATTGTATTGCAGTGTTTCCGACTATTTCTACATAAATTGAATTATGATATTATGTGATATGTTTGTTTATGTAGTAGTTACGTTTTATTGTTATTATATTGAATTGAATCCTCCTATAATGAGGCCATTGTACCTCCTCGATGACACTGCTCCAAGGCGGCGCCTCTCTCTCTTCCGGCACACCTCTGATGGTATATAATCCAATTTTCCATTTTTTCTTAAGGAGGATCCTCTATTAGTTTCACTAATTATATTGTGAGTTTTATGACTTGTATTGGTAAGAAGGATAGGGATGGATACTATGCAAATAACCAGTAAGAAATCATAGTCGATGAAATTGATTTTATTCCATGACATGCAACTAGGATTGACGTTAATAAAAAATTCAAGAGGTAATGGTTATTTTATACCATTCTTTTCAAGACATTAGTAACCATTTATTGTGTTTTTAATCAAAATGAATGGGCATACACCATGATTACAAAATTTATGATTTTGATTTTACTCCTGAGTGTGAAATATTCGATCTGCTTGACATTTTTCTATATCATGGTTGGATAGATGATCCCAAGGTATGCACTCTTGATTCCTGTACGATTATATTTTGTTTATAACAAATGATACATTTTATTCATACCTTCATCAAATTTAATTATTTTAAAAATATGATTTTTTTGAATGAAATAGTTTAAATATGAATTGAAAATGGATATAATCTAATCATATAAGAAAAGTGTATGGGGATAATAAATGAATGTATATAGAAACTGAGATAATACTATAGGTTGTGTTATATATATGACTATGCTCAGATGCATGGAATCCTCTCTGGTATATGTTTTTTCCAAGTTACCTCGTATGACTTAAGGACACATAGCAGAGTTCCTATCATATGTAATGAACTAGGGGATCCCATTGGGTGCCCGACCACTTACCAAACTAGAGTGGGTGTGTTACTAATTGGGTGGATATAGTATTATGTGTGACCTTAGAATCCTTAAACGACATGTGATTATGATAATGATTTAAAATTCCATAACTTCATCCTAATTAAGGTATTTCATTTAATTTGCAGGGTATCATAAAATAACGTAGTTCCATTGATTTTCTATTCCATGATTTCTATGAATCAGTTGAATCGGATGAATATCATTTTATTGGTGTTTCAGGGAAATCATGTGATAATTTTTGTTGGGTTCTAAATATGAAATTCCATTACAATCTAAACTATATTGTTCTTTTCTTATTTGTTACATGAAATGTAAAAAAATGAATTGTGAACCCATCAATTTCATGGACTTATTCCTCCAACAATTTTTAGCAAGGATATCCGGTTGGCCGCTGTAAATGTCTAGGGGGGCTAATCTGGGGGGGGGGCAGGGGTGGGGTGTTCAGGGCGGCAGGGGGGGGGGGTTGCAAGGGGCTAGGGGGGTGTCCAGGGGGTCTTTAGCTGGGTGTCTATGGGTTTTTCCAGGGTGTGTCTAGGGCATGTCAAGGGGCGTGTCTAAGGGGATGGGGTGTCTAGGGGGTGTCGAATTGGCCTGGTCTTGCGTATAGTGAAAATGTTAGTATTTATACATTTTAATTACTTTCTTAAAATTTATTATAAGAAACGTTATGCTACTGATAAACAACTTGAATTTGAACTCCAACACAGTGGAGGTGTCACTGGAAAAATTGCTCTCACTAATTGTTGAATGCATAATCGATTCCAATAGTAATGTCAAAGTAATTTCATTGTTTTTGGATTCTTCATGGCTTTTCAATTTCAATCATTTGTTGATTTTGATTACTTGTATTGGTATGAATTATAGGGATGAATCCTAAGAAGATAACTAGAAACAAAGAAAATCCCATGCTTATGCACGTGATCATATATTTATAAGGATCATCTTGTGTGTGGCTTGACTCCTTTGAGGTTGAGTCCCTATCCTAGCCTCTTCAATTAAATCAATTTTTAAATTGCATTTAACTTCTTTCTTAATTATACTAGTTTATATTAAATTGAAATTCTTGATCAATTGTAAGTTAAAATAATTGTTTCGTTTGATAAAAAAGTCATGGTTTTGTAATGAAACCCCTCCAACAGAGGTGTGCTATCTGCGAACACTCACAATGGTAGTTTATTCTTATATATATTGTTTGAAATTATTGCATTTATGTTTTCCATTTTAATAATTACCCCTTATTCTTTCATTTGAGACCCCATGAGAATCTCCAAAGATTTGTTTGACTCATAGTGGGGGTGCAGGGGGCAGGGGGAGTGAAAGGTGGGGTGGGGGTGTGCTGAGGGGTCTATCCAGGGGGGTCTATCCAGGAAGGTGGGGGGGGGGTCTATTTGGGGGGGGGGGGGATTTTCAGGGAGGGGGGGGGGAGGGGGGCTACAAGGAGGGGGGTGGCCACTGTAGGGGGGGATACTGAAGGGGTGGGGGAATGGGGATATCTAGGGGATGTTCAAGGGGGATTCAAGGTGGATGTCTAGGGGGTGCAAGGGGGCTATCCAGAAGGGCATGAGGGTGAAGGGGGCTTTCCAGGGGGTGCGAGGGCTGTCCAGGGGATGCACGAGGGCTATCCAGGGGGGTGAAAGGGTTGTCCAGGGGGTGAAAGGGGGATGTCCAGGGGGTGCAAGGGGGATATCTAGGGTTGAAAGGGATTGTCCTGGGGGAATAGGGGGTATAAGGGGTTGTCTAGGGGGTGCAAGAGCTGTCCAGGGTTCTGTAATGGAGCTGTCTAGGGGGGTGGGCATGGGGGAAATGGGGTGTGAATTAATGGTTTCTTTTTTAGGAATTACTTTTCTTTCACATTCAAACTCTCCAACTTGTTAAGACTACACACTTAATAAAGTCTTAATCCATCATAGGATAATATTTATACTTCCTCCATGAGCATGTAGGTTCATATTTGGTTGTGTACACATAAAGTATTGTAGAAAAGAATTGAAGATATCTATATACCATGATCAATTGATTTTGATTACTTGTAATGACTAATTTCCATTGTGAAATAATTCTTGGGCTACGATTCCTTCTATCTAATGTAATGACCTCAATAAAATTCATGCAAGAGGTTCACATAATTCTCTTCCATATTTATTAAATTTTTGACATTCACATAATGAAATTGATTCTTCAAGAATCATTAAATCAATTTAATTAGGTACACTTCATGCACGAGATGCATGGAATCCCAAAAATTAACACAATTGTTTATATATTATATTACATTATGTGTTATTTAATAACTTGTTTAAGGTATGTCAATTATGGTTTCATGAATTTATGGGTAGCATAAAACCTTTTTATTTCTCTCTTATTTGTTTTATTATGAAATGTTCATGATATAAGAAATGTTATGTGATATATTCATTATATTTGAGTAACCCATATGTGGGTCACCAAATGTTGTTTCATAAGAAAAAATATTCTTTATTAGATATTAAGAATTGTCTGCGTGTAGTTGTCTCAATGTCTTCACAAGAACACGATTTCTTTTGTGTATCATTTCGCATGACAGGGTGTGTCTGTGGATGTCTATCCATATATTTCTTTGAAATACTTGGTGTCTCACGGGTTCTCCTTAAAAACTTTTCAAAACCTTTTGTTTCATTCAGGTTTAACATTTTTTAGGATAGATGTATCCTGGAATTATCTCAAATTACTTCATGTTTTTAAGAAAAGAATGTTGTTTGAGCCTCGAGGGGGTGTCTGGGGGGTGCCCAGTTGGGGGGGGGGGGTGTTCAGGGAGAGGGGGTGTACAGGGGTGTCCATGGGAATGTCCAGGGGGTGTCCATGGGGATCCGGTGGGGGGGGGGTGTCCGGGGGGTGTCTAGGGGGTGTCCCGGGTGGTGTCTAGGGGGTGGCTAGGGGTGTCTAGGGGGTGTCTAGGGGGAGGGGGTGTCCAGGTGGTGTCTAGGTGGTGTCTAGGGGGGTGTCTAGGGGGAGGGGGTGTCTTGTGGGGGGTGTCGAGTTGGCCTGGTGATGTGTACGGTGAAAATGTCACTATTTCTACATTTTAATTACTTTCTTGAAATTTTTGATAGAAAATGTTCTACTACTAAGAAGAAAATTGAATTTGAACTCCGACATGGTGGAGGTGTTGTAGGAAAAATTTCCCCCAGTTGCAAAATGCTTAATCAATTCAAACAGTAATGTCAATGTAATTTCCCTATTTTTGGCTTCCAGATGGATTTTCCTTTTTGATAATTTGTTGATTTTGATTACCTATATTGGTACGAAGGATAGGGATTCATTCTATAAAGATAAACAACAACAAAACATTGCTCATTTTTATGCATGCAAGCATATATATAAGGATCCTATTGTGTGTGGCTTGACTCCTTTAAGGTAGAGTTCCTCTCCTAGCCCCTTTAATTCAATAATTTTTTAAATTTCATTTAGAAACCTTCTTGATTATGCTTGTTTATATTAAATTTCAATTCATGATTAAGGTTTAGTTAAAATAATTGTTTCGTTTGATAAAAAAGTCATTGTTTTGTAATAAAACCCCTCCAACGGAGGTGCGCTGTCTGCAAAAACTCATAGTGGTAGTTTATGATTATATATCTTGTGTGACATTATTGCAATTATGTTTTTAGTTTTAATAATTACCACTTATTCTCTCATTTAATACACCATGGGTATCTCTAAAGATTTTTTTTCACTCACATGGGGGTGTGCAGGGGGAAGGGGTGTGAAAGGTGTGGTGGGGGTGTGTTGGGGGGTCTGTCCCGTGAGTGGGGGGTCTATCCAAGAAGGAGGGGGTGTCTGTCCAGGGGGGTGTCCAAGGAGGGGGAGGGGGGATGTAGGGAGGGGGGGATACTGCAGGGGTGGGGGGTAAGAGGGTTGTCTATGGGGTGAAAGGGGCTGTCCAGGGGGTGTAAGTGGTTTGTATAGGGGGGTGAAAGGGCTATCCACGGGGGTTCAAGGGGTTTTCTAGGGGGTGCAGGGGTTGTCTAGGGGTGAAAGGAGGATGTCTAGGGGGTGAAAGGGGGATCCTAGGGGGGGGGATGAGGGTGCATGGGGCTGTTCAGGGGGGGGGGGGGGTAAAAGTGATATCTAGGGGGTGCAATGGGCTATCCATGGGGGGGGGATAGAGGTGCTAAGGGGGGTTCAAGGGGGTGCTAGGGGGATATCTCGGGGGGGTGCAACAGGGGGTGCACCAGGGCTGTCTGGGGGGGGGGTGCATTGGGGGTGTTCAAGGGGGTGAAAGGGGGCTGTCCAAGGGCATGCAAGGGGGTTGTCCAGGGGTGCAAGGGGGCTGTGCAGGGGGGGTGCGGGGGGGGGGGGGAAGGGGCTGTTAAGGGGGGGGGGAATGGGGTGAAGGGGGGCTATCTAGGGGGGTGTATGGGGGATGTACAGGGGGTATGGGGGTGCATGTGGTTGTTCGTGGGGTGGGGGTGGGGGATATGGGGGTGTTTTTTTATAAAATGTGAACTCCTATATCCATGGTTTTAAACTATTAATATAGGCCTATATCCAAAAATTTAAACCGTGGCTATAGGCCCTATTTGTTTGAATGTTCTATGACGGTTTAAAACTGTGACTATAGCTCTATAGCCCCAGTTTTAAACCTTGGCTATAGGTCTTTCCCTATAGCCATGCCAATACTAGCCACAGTCCATTGAACTATGGCTATAACATATAAATATGAGTTTGGGTATTATAGCCACCGTTTGAAACTGTGGATGTAGCTAAAATTTCCTGTGGTGATTGGTAGATTCTTTCATCCCCTTACAATCCTAGTATAGGTGGCATTTTCATCCACACTTGTAACAAACACCCATACCCTTCAAGAAAGTACAAGGGTGTCTCTTCCCATAATTATATTAGGGTAGAAGTTCAAATCTTACCTTCTTCCCCATTTCCTTATTTCCTTTTCGAATGTTTTCAGTAGCCCTATTCTTCTCATGATTTCCGTTAAAATCATAAGACTTAGGGAATTCCATTTATCTCTTAATATAACATGATACTATATATTCATATGATGATAAATTATGGGAGACTAGATCCCTTCAGAGGAATGGTTTTAAACCATCAAAGAATCGATCAATATTTTTTCCTTGGATCATGTATATAGTCCATGGAATTTCATGATAACCTTGTGATGTTATATTAATTCTGTGAAAAATTCTCATCCTCTATTTTCCTCAAATTCAGAAGTATCCTTTCCATATCTTTTCATTATTCATGGGGGAAGTATTTTTATAAGGAAATTTCATTAAAATGCCTCAATTCCAATTCATCAATTTGTTCCTCCTCATTTGTGTTCTAAATTAAAGACCACCCCTCATCCATATCTTCCGATAGATGATAAACCACCAGGAAAACCTTCTCCCTTTCGTTACATCCCAAACTGAGAAATATCTTCTCTAATAAACATATCCACTGCTCCGTTACGAATGGGTTTATAGCCCCATTAAATGACAGAGGTTTTTGTCACATAAAGAGGTCTAACATAGCTCCCACACATTGCGGATATGGATGCTCCATACAAGTAATATTATTATTCATAACCTAATTCAGCTAGCCCAGTATAGGTATAAGTTTCTTGGCACCAGTCACACCACTAGAGCCAAAATCATTATCATGAATTATAGGAAAATCCCTCCATGGGACACATGCATTCATGTAGTTTTCATTCCTTCCACTAGGAACCATTTAGAAATAATGGCATACACTAGATTTGGTAATGAATCATAATGTATAATCTCAAAATTTATTAATACTTAGCATTAATTGAAATTCTAAACATAGCTAATATCATAATCAAAAACATTTTTTATTTTACAAAAAAAATTCATTTTTATCCTCAATAATGGATTGTAATGGGAATGTGAGTTATCATAAGAATATCCCTTGTGAGTGCCAAACCAAGTGTGCATTAAGGACCATTGTGGTGTATCAAGATACCCCGAGTAAAGCCCAAAACTCTTTTTTGGAGTTTTCTATCCTAGGTAAATCAGTTTTAGAACCACATTCATTTGTACTATACAGACATAGATGTATTTTCTAAAATATCCACATAATCTATTTCTTACCAAAATTATAGTATTTTCTTGTTAGTTCATCCTCAAAGACTGTCTTAGGGGGTTTTTCCTAAATCTACATTTTCTAAATATAGTTTCCACGTTTTCTACTATACTTCCTTTGATATTACTTATAAAGACCCGACCATAATTTTCTAGAGTCGATTCCTTATTTGATTACATTATCAATATTACAATAAAGTTTTATACTAATGTAATGAATAGTTTAGTAGTTTTGGAAAACCAGATACATACATATGATCAAAATTACAACTTGAAAGGAAAAACAATTTAGAAACTCCTTTGACAAAATCCATAACTCCTATGTTATTTTTTTAATTTCATTAATAATATACCCCTTCATGTCCTTAGAAAATGAAACATAATAAAGGGGTGAGTAAAAATGCTTAGAAAGGGTAATAAATACAGTGGAAGATATCATAAACATAAACATTAGGCCTGGTGAATAACTAAAAACACATGCCTTTAAAAATGAACTTGAAAACATTATGGTGGGAATAAGAGATAAAAAAATAATTCCATAATAAAGAATAATCATAGATATTATAATAGTTTAATAACCTCATTAAATTTCAATTACCTATTTTAAAATGATGGATTTTATAATGCCGGACATCAAAACAATATCGTCATGGACTTGTTCGAAGATAATAAATAATCATTTTGTCAAGGCCTTATGCCAAGACCGTAATTTATCTCATGAGATCTAATGATGCATATATGGGATATAGTAGGCCACAACCATCACTTATTAAGTCCATTTCATTCCCCATATTAATGTGGAAAAAGTAAACAACATATACATCAATATTGAAACTAACAAATGAAATATTAAATAACTTTCCCTGAATATTAAGCATAAACACTAACTATTCGGAGTAAACTGGTGAATGATTTTAAGATAGTACATCCACAATAAAACTAATTATAAAAAATTTAATTAAATAAGGTAGATTATATCATACATAAGAATAAAAAAATTATTGAAATAGATGAAGATACTCTTATAAAATCATCAAGTTATTCTTGGGATAAATACTCTTTTATTTTGAAAAGAGTAGTTTTTTGATAAATGCATTTGTATAAAACCATAAGTGAAGTAAGATAGTATTTTAAAAATAAAAGTACTTATTTTAGAAATATAATGGATAATAAAAACAAATTATATATTTCCCTTGGAAATAGGAAAAAATTTGTGAAATTTTATTGAATTGGGCTTGTATTTTAGGAAGAATTTTTGAAATATCCTTTTAAAACATATAACACCCCAAAATGAAAGTTGGATTATAGTTGGTAAAAATATCTATAAAATTATCACAAAATAAAATTGGAGTATATATGAATAAATAATAATTTAATTGAGGTATGTAGAGAATAAGTGTAACCCGAATTAAAATGGAGGTTCAAGTAGAAAACCCTTACCTTAAGTCCGAAGGTGTTCCAGACATGATCATAATGACATGAATAATAATGTTTTTGTTCATAAATTAATGATTACAGAACCTAAAATACATGTAATTGATTTTTTATAACCATATTAGGTTCATTCATGGCCTTTTGATGGGTTAATTGATTTGATTTCATTTTTTGGGAGCGTTTTCTTCCTTCGTTTTCACAATCAGTTTACTTATATTCATGTATGAATAAACATGTAAAATGAGATTGGTTTTATATAATAGAAGTTGTATGTTATTAGTGAAAAAATATAATGTTACATGGTTATTATATTAGTTTGGTTATTGGGAGAGAAGATGAATCATTATATAAAACATTAATGACAATTGTTTGGGTTAATTTGATGTTTTTGATCACAATGAACTCATTTTGACTTATAAAACAATAGAATATGTATAAAAAGGATTATATAAGATTAAATAAGTTATAATACATATATTATATTCTGTTTTAACCATCAAAATGGTTTCATGACTATAATTGAAGATGATAATAAAAATTTAAAACCTGTCATCCTTGAATGTGGTAAATTAACACATCTCAGACAATGTTTCCATTTCTAGTATAAGAGAAGGGGAAAGGAGAGATGATGAAGAATTATTACTATATCATAACAAATTTATAGTACATTTAAGGTATTTGAGTCATAAAAATAGTTTTTGGAATGTATTTGAGGATATAGAAATAAAATAAAGGAATATGAAATAAAAGAAAGAAAAAGAGGAATTTACCTCTTGAAGTAATCTTCCATGAGAGCCTCTTTAGGGGAGAGTTTTTTCCCTTTTTCTGAGACCAAGGGCTGATGTACATGGTAAAGAAGCTTGGTATATGATTTTAGAATAACTTATACAAGGAATAAGTCTTGATATGAGTGATAACAAGAGGGTGTGAGGGGGGGGGGGGGTTAGTGGAGGAGAGGGGTGATTTGTGAATATCTTATTAATTATTTTATTATTTCCCACAAGACATCCAATAGTGTGGATTAGTTTAAACCATAATAGTAATAAGTTAATTTGAGTTCTAAAAATGTGTGCTTACATCATCCATGATACTAGGAATAGTGAATTTAAGTGAACATGTATATATACGATAAATTACCATATTAAAAAATTCATTAAAAATTAGAGTATTTCATAAAGAACCAAAAAATTCACCCTATAAATTTTTCAACATTTAAAATTAAAAAATGAACATTAATTTTTAAAAATAAGTTTCTAAATATGATTAATTCAATTTTTATATAAAACCAAAATTTATTCAAAAAATAAAAAATTTAAAATAATAATTGGTTTATAGCAATTTGAAAAATTAATCACGATCTCATTATCCTACAAACATAAGACAATAAAAAATAATATGATTTAAAATTCATAAGGCTTATATTACTTTTAATATTAATATTTATAAGGGTATGTTACTATTCACTAAAAATTATGTTTTTTTATTAAACTCTAAATAACTTACTAAATGCAACCGTGTAAGCCTATTTTTTAAAGTTCAAACCATAGAGGTGGAAAAATTATGTTTACTAGATAGTTTATAACAAAGTGGTGTTTTGTGGAGACTCAATGATTCATGAATTTATTTATTAATCCTTCAGGTGTTATAGGTCACATAGAGATTGGTGGTATTAGTCAGTTTATATTTTCTTCCACTTTTATTTTTGGATTTCTATGGATCAATTTATAACACAAACCAATTTCAATTTATTTTTTTGTTCTTCAATTTATGTGACGATATTTATTTATTTATTATTAATTTTTATGTCTAATTATATCTAATTTATACTATGATTGAATATTTATTTATATATTTACATATGGTTACCAGGGGTAAGTCATTCCAATAGATTATACTTTGAGACACTATAATGGACCCGATGAGCATCGTTAATTCAACTAGGGAAACAGTTAGGATGTTTTATAACTCATATGTCCTATTAAATAAAAAAAGGCATTGTATGTGAAATTCAAGGTCAATCCCATAGATAAATATAGATAAACACTTAGAATTATGAGCAATGACGAAGAACAAATGATATTTTTAGAGAAACTTAATTAATAGATGCCTACCAAGAATAGAATAACCAGGTTAATACACTTAATGATGTAAATGATAGTTATTCAATTATGGAAATTCATTTAATTATTTATATGTAAAGCTTGGACCTGTTTTAACACTCTATTATATAATTCCACTTTTTCCTCTCAGGAACATCAGTTAGTGATAAAATAGGCAACCTAAAACCAAATTTTTACATAAACACCCAAAATAATGCGATAGAGTTAAAATTTATATTATTTTTCATGTATATTTAAATTATTTATTCCATTCCAATTTTTCATTTTTTTTGAATTGCACAATTTTTCAATTTTTGGGATATTTTATCCTATATTGTAAAATATTCATAATTTTAGAATTTTATTTGTTTTCATTAACTTTTGTTGAGCATAAAATTTAAAAAACTAATATAAATTGGTGAATTATTTTTTGGGCTTCCTTTATTTGTGCTATTCAACATATTAAACTATAAAAAGTTCTAATTCAAACTCCTTTGGGACCAAATAAATCAATCATTGGGAAATATGTTTTTAAACTATAGAATCGACCAAAACTCATTAAAGGAGGAATATATCAGTATAAATGAATCCAATTTATGTTATTCATGTTTTATATTAAATATTATTCTAAGGAAGATGTTAAAATTAAAATTCATTATAAATTCTGTTGTTAAGGATTTCTTTGCACACATTTAAGTAGAGGAATATTAAGAGTCTTTTTGGCAAAAAAATGTTATGTACATTAATTTGAACATTAAATTTTTCATTTTGTCAAAATTATTTTATCATTTGATGGTTGACATAAAAATAAATTCCAAAAAAATGTTAAAAAGGAACCTTGGCTTTTTTCAGTGGTCTGGTGGGCGAAAAAGGTGCAAACTTTCAAGGGGTAAATTCTAGAGTAGATACTTACTACTTTTACTTTTCCATTTTTTATTATTCTTAGTTATTTAATGCCTTCTTATTCCCCCTTTATATTGGTCACTGTTCACTTAGAGGGGTAAATTTTTGATTGATTAGGTAAAATGGAGGATGTTCTTTTTATAATTCCTGAGTTCATGAACACCATGATATAAAATCCTTTAATTGATTCTCCTATGTTGATTTTAATATTCTATAGTTTTATTTATTATCAAGTATAATCATATTAGGTTTTCAATTATATTATTGTTATTTATTTTTTCATTGATCATTATCTCCCTCCACTATGGTATAGTTTATATATTATAGAATTGTGCTGATCTAGGATAACATTGAATTTGAATGATTGAACATGACATGATCACTCTTCTCATATAACTATTTACAGTAACATTATTTATGAATATATCAGTAATCATTTTCTTCATTACATTAATCATGCCTTCAAAATCAACTAATTTAAAAACATATATTTCTCAAATGTAATGTGGAAAAAATTATTGTTATGCACTCCAATATAGAGACAACAAAGGTTAAAGATTGTAAATCATTTTAACTTTGGAAATAATTTCTTTTAAAACACCTCATTATAGGAATATGTCAAAACTTTTTACCATTTATTGGGATGTAGTACCAAGAATCTAATTGAAAATATATATTTTTTCATCAAAACAATTATTTTTGAAAAATCCCTACTCACCCTGATCTGTAGAGGATAATATTTCTTTATTTTATAAACATAAAATGGGATCTTAATTACCAATCATCATAATATAGGAATTAAAGGAACTCATCTAAGAACTTAATGAGATCCTTTAATACCCAATGTTTGAGGGATTATCCATATAATTAAGTAAACTTCCTGAGTATATCCCATAATTTTATCATGAAATGATTTTGGGAAAATAATTCTTTCAAGATTACCTCAATTTTTTCTGAGGGAATTCCATATGCACAACATCAAAGAAAAGTTATTTCAAATGATATAAATGTCATTTTGAAAAGGAATTATTCTAAAATAGAAGAGGTTAATAGATTAATGGAACAAAACACATATGGGTATCAATAGAAATATATGCATGAGATAGTGGTGGAAGAGATTTCCCCACATATCTTTTATGTTTGTGGGACATAGTAAGTAAAATATGATATACCTAAAGACCCATTTAACCTATCTAGACTAATTTTGAGGGATATTTTTGAAAAAAAATTCATGATGAAGAACGTACAGTTGATCAAAAAGATTTAGACCACTTCTGGATTGAATATGTGGTGCGATATGATCTCCTCATCCCTTAAAAATTTGAGTCATCAACGCCTCTATAATTATTCCCAAATTTGGAAGAATAATACACCAAAGTGATGTAATTTAAATAAAATATATAGGATCCAAACTTCCTTTATCCATCCAAATAAACACAACTCCAAGAGGCACTATGAATGTAATAATAAATAGAAGATAATCTAATTATGGGTGATATTTTTATTTGAACTATATTTATTATGATTTTTTTAAAGCTAAATTGATTAATAAATACCATTGGTTTAAATTATGATATTTACACATCATTAATAATACCTTATAGGATAAATAATATATAAAAGTAGATGAACAAATTAAGGAACAAATGTATCTCCGAAAACATTTTGGATTTTTTGGATAGATTACATGATGATATTTATGTGTATTTTCCTAAGGAACCCAAGGAAGAAGCTTCTTGAATTAAAGAGGAATGATTTGTTATTTAATATCTTGATTTAATTGTTTTTGAAAAAAATTACACTGTGAATTCTCCATTGATTATCCTATTGATGTAACATTCCTAATAAAAACAATGGAGAATGATGAAATGTTTTTGAAAGTGGTATCAAACAAAGAAGTGGACCCATTAATTATGTTAACCCAACTATGAATGTTTTATGTCATTTTCATAGGGATATATTTATAGAATGTATCCATGTATTACTCAAGAAAATGAAGAAGTGAAATAGGTAATGAAGAAGTTATGCTGGTTCAAGAGTTATATACTTCACCGACACACATATTGAGGATAAACCATAGGAACTACCAATCTAGAGGTAGTCAAAACCCCATGCCCACTTTCGGTATTAAAAAATATGAATCCTTATTGTTTCTATTTTTTATTCTATTTATTTTTTAGTTTACTTTAATAAAATTCTTCAGTTTCCATTTATATATTTTCTTGTATGTTTTCAATGGGAATCACATAATATATTAACTCAACATTAAACTACCAATAATTTATACTATATCTATCCTTTACACTCATATTCTTTATGTTATTAAATTAAAAATCTTCTTCCATGTTAAATGTACATGAATTAATTGAGGTCGCTGCATCATTTAATTTTTAAGGAGGGAGTATTTGTAGTTTAGGATTTTTAAATTTCTTTCCTCCAAAATTTTGCTGTATTTTTCAAATTATTGTCAATTTCTTTTTCAACTATAGTTTTTTTTCGAAAATTTTGATCTATGATTATTATCTTTTTAATTTTTTTAACCCATTTAAATGAGATTAAAAGTTAATACCATGAAAAAGAACATAAATTAGTACAGAAAATTAATTTCTTCTATGTTTAAAACATTTATAATCTCATGAAAAGACCTCTGATTTTTTATTCCCATTCCATATCAAATAATCTATATGTTTAAAATCTATTTCCCAGGAGGATTCCAAACCATTATATATATATATTATTTTTATTCACCACATTTCTTAATATTACCAAACAACAGTTTATTTAACCATATTTTTATTAATTCATTTCATAACATGAAAATTTCTGGTACTTATGTTTTAAATTATTAATGATTTTATTAGGTTTTCAAATCCATATTTTTTTTAAAAAATCCTTTTTCATATGGAAAATCATATACCTTTAATCATTTATCCCATAATAGTCTGATAAAATTGTGAGGAATTCTACATTACAAGTAATGTTTTCCTATCCATCCAACCCTAGAAATGAAATTGAAATATATTTTCAAAGTTATGTTTGGGAGGAAGTTATCTTATAATTTGATATATTATTTGGTACTAATTTATGTTTAAAACAAAATTAAAAATAGATTTTTTTACTAATGAAAAATGTATTCTGCTAAAAATTATTCCATTTAGGAGCTTTTCAATTGTGTATTTTTTGAATAAATATTAATGAGATGAAGCTATTGGAAAAAATGTAAAATAAAATATGTAAAGATTATTATTTTTTCTTCTTAAAAAGAAAAATTTATGAACCTTTATATAAATTTTCATGATTATTAGATCTGATTAAATTATAAGAAGGGTGATGAGGACTCCATACTTGTTTAAAAAAGAAAATCATGCGATTTTACTTCAAATTGAGCCAATCACTCTTTATTTGTACTTATTTTCTTTTAATATTAGACTTACCAAAACAATCCATTGAATTGTGATGAAAATAACTCATCATAAGTACATATTATGGAATAACAGACATTGTATATATAGAAATTTCTCAACCTTATGGTGACTCTTATAGGGGTTTATATGAAAAATAGTTAACTAAAAATTTAAATTTGTGTGATGAGAGAAAATTCAAGTGAGGGATATATTTTATGTTCATGCATGGAGATAATAAAGTGGGAATTGATTAAATAAGATTAATTTAGATCCTGAAACAATTATTTTTAGGAGTAGTGATTTCTTTTGTTTATTGCTGTTAATTTTCTGTATCTCAAGGGGTTTTTTTAAAATTTTCTTTGATTTGATTTAGATACTTACTTTTCCCATAGTCCAATTTCTACAAGTGAATTAATTGGTAGAGATAATACTTCTATAATTCTTTATGTTCATTTCAATTATTTAATCCATACCAATTTTCCAATTTTTTCAAATTTCAGCATTTTTTAATTTTGGGGATGGATTGGACAAAATTGTAAAAATTGCATACTTTTGATTTTTTTTTAATTTTTCTATTACACATGTATTTAATGAATAACTTGAAAAATAAAAATCCAATCTGAGGAGTTAATTTTTTTGGCTTCTTTTATTAATGGGATTAATATTATTCAACTAGGACATGTTCTAATTCAAACTCTATTGCGGTTATATATTCCAATCATTGTGAAAAATATTTTTGGCCGATAGAATGGACCATTCCTCGTTAAATGAGAAATACCTCAGGATATGTGAAACCAATTAATGTGATTCGTATTAGATATTAAATAGGTTCCCATGTATCATGTAAAAGATAAATTTCATGTATAAATTTATTCATTAAGGTCCTCATTTCATGCATCAAATTGGAGTATGATGATGAGTGTTCTGATTTATAAAAAGTTATATTAATTAATTCAAGGATACAATTTTTTTAACATGTCAAAATTTATTGATAATTTGGGAGATGATTGATAAATCCATTCCTAACAACTCATAAGAAGGAACATTTGATATATTTGGTTTTATTTTAGGAATAACTAGGGAAAACTATCCTAGGAAAGATTCTGGGGAAGAAATTTCATGCCCTTCCATTTCCCTCCATTGTTCTTCTTATTTTTGTAATGGATTCCTCTTCCCACTTCTTCGTGGATTCCATTTATACGGAGGGGAAAAAATTTCGGTAAGTGAGGAGGTGGAGTGTTTTAATTTTTTAAATCTTGAGTTTATGAATGTTAGGGTATAAAATCATTTTCTTTGATTTATTAAGTGGATTTTAATATTATATAGTGGTTTTTTATAATGTATGATCAAATTTTGATTTAGATTATGTTAATTTTATTTATTTGGCCAATAATCATTATATACCTTTTATAGGTTCTAGTTTATATAAAATTTCATAGAAATATTTTTAGTAATGATATACTTGAAGATCATCATTGCATGTGGGAGAGGCTATGCACACTATTGATAATTAGGGATAAAAAACCTAATCAATAATTGTCTATGTGAAATGAGTGTATTTACTGAAACACTATCACATATAGAAATTAGGAAATACTATACTGAAATTTTGGAAATGTTTATTCTCACCACAACCATTCAAACTCGAGAGTGATATGAAATAATAGTAGAATCTCAATTTAACCATATTAGTAAAAAACAACTTGATACATTGGAACTAGGATAACATTTCATTTGGAAGACCAAATGAAACATGACCACCATTCTCATATCATTATTTTCAATAACATTATTTATCAAATGTATTTGACATTTTTTGTCATCACTTAATTTTAAAAAAACTATTTAGAAAGATATATATCTTTAATTTGAAGTTAAAAAAGTTGAGTTTTTTTGATCATATATAAAGACAACCATAGTTTACCAGTATAGTTCATTTTAACTTAGGAAATAATTTCTTTTAGCAGAAGCCATGATTGGAAGAAGTCATAATGAAATGATCATTAAATGAGAATAAGTATCTAGTTAATAGATTAAAGAAAAAATATCCCCAAAACATAATAGTCATGTTTGATAGAATAATGATTCAATTTTGAATAATAGATGAATGAAAAAACTCAATTCACATTGAGCATAAATAAGGAATATCACTATGTGTAAACCTATTTTATTACATATACTAGAAGAAGAAAAAATCGCCCCCTCGTGATAATCATGAGGGAGTGTAAATTAATTAAAGAGATAAATTAGTAAACAAAAACAATCTAACAAAATCCTCCTCTATCCATTATTATTGACACACACCTGTCACGATACGTGGACAAAAAAAATTAAATTTTTCCTAGTGCAGCACAGTGGCTGACCAGGGTCGTCTCTCTTGAGGAGCCTTTTAATTTGGTTCACTTAATTTATCTAATTCACCTAATCTATCTATTTTTGATATTTTTTTATTTAAATGAAATTTATGACAATATTGTTTGTGTTTTTTATTATTTAAAAATACGAACTATCATGCAATGCAAACAGATTGATTTGATGAATAAAGTACTTGGTTTTGGGGTTCAGTCTTGGATTCAATCATTATTATCTTTTATATGTTTATTTTAGTTTGATTATCCAATCATGAAATATCATGTTTGAATCACTACTCTTTTCCAGAATATAAATAGTTTGAGTTTCATGTCATTGGGGGCTGTCATCCAATCGGGGACATTCGCCTCACCAATGCATGATAATCAAATATAACACAAACAATAAAACAAAATTTAAAGAAAATTCATGAATATCTTGACCTCCCCCAATCCAAGTCTCAAGTTAGCCTCTCATTTCTGAGAGTATAATATTACTTGGTGGATTGGGTGTAAGAATATAGAGAGATTCAGAGAGAGAGAAAGAAAGAAAAGAGGAAAACTGGATGGAGAAACACAGATGCATGGATTAATAAAACTAAAAATAAAAATTACAATTGAAAAAAAAACAAAAATAAAAAATAAAAAAAATGAAATAAAAAAAATGAGGGGGTAAGAGAGGATCAGCAGCAGACCGTACCCCAGTGGAATCCCTTCTTGGCTTTGGGTGTCAAGCTGATAGTTTTGGAAGGAGGAGAGGGCCTCCTTTTATAGGCACATTTCTGTCCCAAGAAATTTTTCGCATTTTTGGACCCTTAAATGGCCTATTTACTCGTGGTCCCATTATTAAATATATTTCATAAATCTGTTGGCCATTCACCCTAAAAATTCAAATGCATTTGGACCCCGGATGGAGGAGTTATGAATTTTTCATTGAAGGATTCTATTTCTGGACGAAGCTTCCAGGAAGGTTCCTCCAAAAGAATGTCATATAATGACTGCCTTATGGACTTCAAAACTCCACAATATTTGGTGTAGATCTGTCCCTTTTTATCTTTGTTCCCTCCTAGGTGGATGAAACTCATTTGGATATGTGTAGGCCTGGTTTGCTTTCCGTTATAGTGGTGTGGTCCACGCTGTCCGCCCGGAAAAATGTCAAATTTCATTGAATTTTAGGACCACTAGATGGCCAAATCAGATTCTGGTCTAGAAGACAAATATTAAGGAACTAAAATCAGGATTCTGAAAAAATTAGATTCACTAAATTTGAAATTATATTTTTTATGAAATGACAAAAACACCCTTGTGTTAAAAATCTTTCCAAAAATCCAGAATTATGCACTTTTCACAATTTTTCTCATTTTCATTCTGAAACTCAAATTACCCAGTATTTTAATAAAACAATGAAATACATGGGTTTTATCATCTAAAAAAATTAAAAAATTCTCATTATTTGATAAAAAATATGCACATAAATTTTCTCTATCAATTATCTAGTAAATCAAATCCCCAAACCATATTTCACAGCAAATAGTATCCTTGTAAATTTAGTCAATTAATTATCACAAATATAACCAATATTCTATAATCTTTCAAATATATTCTCTCCTTTATTTCTCATATTTTAATTTTCTACATAATTAGTAAGTGATATGATATTCTTGTCATTTTGAATTAGATTTTATGTGGTATCTAATACAAAAATGTTTAGTTGAGTTTGTATGTAATTTATTTCCATCAAATGCGTATTTGCAGCTTGTATATGTAGGCTATATCTTTATTATTTAATAATTTTATCATAGACAATATCATTTACATGGGTAAATTGTGATTACAACATGAATTTACCTTTATTAAAGATCTCCTGAAACATATTGGTCTCATATGCATGTAGATATACCATCTATATTTAAAATCCATGTAAATATAACCTCTGTAGTGTGGACACTATTTCATTAGCACAACCTCATCTATTCAAATCACAATACAGTATGGATAATGGACATCAACACACAAAAACATTTAAATTGTTTAATAGTACTCCATTTTAGTAATCGCAAAAACATTATAATACCATATTATGTAGACCTTCAATCTCCATACATTCATTGTACCCTTACATATATATTATTAATCTTCACTAAACTTTACACAACATTGGTTAGAATCCTCTTACCCTTAGGTGAAATACTAGGTAACACTTATTCTTTTCAAATAACTATCCAAGGAAACCTACATAAATCATACATCATATCTAATATGGTGTGATCATTCAACTTTTATGTAATAAAACATGATCCCAAAAACACTTATCTTCACCATATATTTCACCTTAGTGGTGTCAAAACACACCATTAACAAAATACTCTCAAGTGACCACACCACATCACCTTAACATGGATTAGACTTTGGTGAAGAAGAAAGTCTTTATCGCAACATCCCCTATAGTCTCATCCCAACATCATAAATTGTGAGTCCATGACACAATATCCTTCAATTCCATTCAATGTATCCATGTATAGATTTCTTGTCATCTCCATCCATTATATCTCACACCAAATTAGGATCATTCCTTCTTCACTGAGGCATATCAATGAATACCATTATTGTTATGGAAATAGTTGATAGGTATACTTTTTTAATGGTAGTCTTCATCTTCATAGAGACTCATGGGATCAATGTCGAGATTCCTAGGTGTCCTTCCATGGAGATTCTCTAATGGATACTCAGTGTGTACCAAGCATCTATAGAAGATCATCAAGTGAGAGGAAGAAGACGTGATACATGAAACCAGGAAATCTTGAATTTATAATTTTGTATAATACTTGATTGAATAATACCCACCTTAGTGGGGAATATGAGTGAGGGATTCTTTCAATATTAACTCACAGTAGTAAGTACATAGATGGCAGCCCCCAAGTTGTTTTCCATGACACACCTACCTTGACGCTTCCCTATCTAGGACACCTTAATCCATTCTACAGGAATGTACATGAATGTACATGACTCATATGATTGTAAATGATCTTTGATAGGATTTTATTCCCTATATTCTTGATGGATCATGTTTTCTTCTCTCCTCTGTTGTTGATTACATGCCATATTTTACCCCTAAAAAATTAAAATTTTCCCATTTAAAATCTCATCATGAAAATTCATTTTTAACTTTGTAATATTTATTCGTTATTCATATATAAATGTATCATTTGTAATTTCTTTTTCCAAAATCACTTTTAAAATTTAATTACCAATAAATTACTAAATACAATTATTAATTTTTAAAAAATAATTAAAATATTAATAAAATTAATTCAAAAATTGTGGGAATAAAATAGGCTATAAGATCCCCCACACATAGACCCTGACTCATCCCAATTATATATCTCAAATAGAATAAAAAAGGTCACCCATTATACCAATATTAAAATGAAATTAACAATAAAATAAAAAATATCAATAAGAAATTAAACATTCTAGTTTGTCATAAACATATTCCTTAAATTCCTTATTTTTCGCAGAAACTAACCAACCTTGTATTTAAATTCGCCAATTTTTGTAATTTTTGGGTCTTATAATTCCTTGTATTAATGTCTCTTAATATATGTCTAGTATCACTGCTACTTACTAATCTACCTCACCATGATTTAGTCAGTCATCACTTAAGGTTATCATTTAAATGGAGTTATGCTCAAATATTTAATACATGATCCTTATAATATTCTTACACTTGATCTAAAATTTCTACCCTATAAAGAAAGACATCAAAAGTAATAACGAGGGATTTTAATTATGGTTCAAATTTCATTGAGGATTTGGGTTGGTAAGTAAATGATTTAAATAATATAAGTCACAAAAAGGAGGTTTACTGTAAATCACTTTTTATTATATAAAAATAAAATAATATTGAAAATATACTCTTATAATGTCATATCCCACTACAAAGAACTCAATGTAGGTCATGAGTCACATGAATATGTAACGAATTATTTTCCACTTAGTTTTTATTATATATTTTAATTTTTTAGAAATTTATTCTTAGGAAAAGTCTCACATCCACCACCCAACATCAAATGATCCCCTAAAAAAGTAATTCTAATAGTTATAACTATATTATTGGTTATGAAATTGTGATATTTCACCTTTTAAAGGCACAAATAATTTTCTTCTAAATTGTTCCCTTTTTTGTTGTTTTTAACATTTTAACAATTTTTAATGGGGAAAAATGTATGTATAAATAATGATAAATAAAAAACCTTATAAAAAACCCAATAAAACATCACCCTCTTATCTTATAAATAATAAAAACACCCCCTTCAACCATAATAATCCTATCCCCCAAACACAGATGATTAAATGTCATAAATTATATGATGATTAGGTTAATAAAGGATAATATAGGCTAGTAGTGTTTCTCTTCCCTATGAATGGTCATTAATGGATTCTACAAGCTAATTTAAATTAAATTTCAATGTGGATTATAAGGATAAAATACTTTTCAATATAATTCCATGAACATTTTAAAGGTTAACTTTCACATTTATAATTTTTAAAAGATATCAATGAAATATCTAGAATATATTCATTCCCTATATTCTCTTATGAAAACATATTTGAATGTATTGGAATTATTTTATCCAAAATTATCTGAGGAATAAGAATATATGATATAAAGTTAATCAATCCTAACATGCATAATAATAATAAACTAGTCCACATGAATTTACGAAATTCAAATCAGGATGAATATAAATTAAATTTAATCTATATAAATCATAATTTTTTCCTAAATCATAATTATTAAAATTCATAACCCTATTATTAACCATATTCATATATATATTATTTTAATCATTTAATGTTTTCATAATTGGACTGGAAAAAATATAATCAATATATTTATAAGTTACTCTATATAATAGACTAAATATATAGAAAAAATATTTGTATAGTAAATAATATTTTTTCCATAAAACAAAAAAAAATATTTTAAAATATTGGTGAGTAATAATAAATAGAAAATTTAAACTCATACACCCCTTTCAAATAATAAAATAGCTCATTTCCTATTTTTCTTTGATAATATGTACAATATTTATCATGGTAATATAAAATAAAATAGACAAGTGAAATAAAAAACAACTTTTTTTTATTAATCAATTTTTGATGGTATTATAATAATAATAAGGAAATTACTAAAATATGTCATATGAATTTATTATTGAGGAAAAAAAATTTGTTAAGTAATTTTGAAATGATCCTCATGCTCAAACATAAATTGTTAATTCCAAGTGATGGAGGGTAGGATATATGTTACCCAATACGAATCAATGAATGGTTGGAGATATGATTCATCTATATAGAAGGACCATCCTCCTTTGTCTGAAATTATCATTAATCTTCTTTGAGGTGATAAACTTTCAATTTCCATTGTCTCGATCCATCAATTCTCGATCATTCCTTAGAAATCAAGTGGTATATCCTGGATCACCCATGCCAACTATCTATCCTAGAAAATTCCTCATTGAACTATGCCTCCATAGTATTTAATATTTTCTAATATCTTTACCTCCTTTTTTACCACATTTTTAGTCTTTTATTTATTATTAATGGAAATTGGGTGTCACTTATCATTAAGGGTACCAAATTTCTCAAATTTCAGCTAATTTTCATCCTTTAATCTTATTATTCCTCTATATAATTTTCCCCTCTTTATTAATGTTGAGCATCAATGCCATACCCCCAACCCTAAAACCCATCTCTCTATATTGAACTTCAATCAAGGATCTCCTTGTATTTAAGAATTTTTTTCTAAAAATTATATGGGGATTCTGATTATCCATGTTTAATATAAGAAAGTCAACTAAGAAGAACAATTAATCCAAATTAAATGTGACTTGTTCAATAAACATTTATAGATATCTCACTATTGCATCTTTGATTTTTAAGAAAACTATTGTGGAAAAAATATCCTCCTTCCCTAGAATCTTGAATCTAAAGTATAAACTGTTATTCAAACATTCTCCTAGATCAAACAAATATTTTCAAATCTCATTAGAGCCAATGTTAATTGGAATTTAAAACAATCATGGATCTTATTTCTTATTTAGTAAACAGCTCAACTCAATATCATAAGATTATCCCATTAGTGTGATTTCTCCCAATTCCTCTATTTTCCTCTTATTTAATACCATCAATTTCATAAATTTTTCTTCTAGGGAAATTATATATATATAAATATTAAAAATAATATTAATATAAATAATTTTAATCATTTCTATATATTAATTAATCTTTTTGTCCAATATTCCATAATGTATCCCACCCATAATCGCTAGTGGTGAATTTAGGTTTATACAACTTCTTAACAAACTTATTTCTTGAATTAATTTTCTATTTCATTCCTTTCTCATTAGATTTCTTCTTTTTTTATAGGATTCCCCTGCTTCTTTCTACCTTTTCTAATACTCTCTTGTGTGATTTTTCCACTTCTCATGGTTATGGATTTCACTTTCACTAGTGTATAGACCCTTATGTCCCTTTTAGTATCCTATATTATCCTCTCTTTGAGTTGATAATAAATATATATATAATTGGTTTTTGTATTTCCACATGACAACTCTTTGATAATTTGAATCATCCTTATGTTCCTTGATATCCACACTAGTGGTATTTGTCCATTTTTAAAGGGTCACCTCAAATAAATGGGACTTAATTTGAAGGTAGTGTCCTTTTTTTGGTTGAAACCTATGTTCTCTTGGTTGGTACATTAGGTTCAGTTTTCATAGCCTCCACCATCAAAATTGATTTTTATGATTATAATTAACATAACTAGATTATTTAATAGAAATTTTTTGGGGTTGGTCCATGTCTATCATTGCATCCTTTTTATTTTCTATGGAATCATTTTGGGAAACTATATATCTATTGTATTCCATTTGAAATATTATCTTCTATTATCCTTCAAATTTCTGTTGATAAATGTTTCTCATATTTTATATTAAAAATTAAAAATCTATATTGGTTATTTCCTCATCACTGAACATATGGTTACAATATAAATGTTAGATTTGTTTCCTTGAGGAAAAAACATTTTAAAAATAAAGAATTAAAATCCATGTTTCAATTCCATTGTGCTGGAATTTTTATATCAAAATATAAATCCTATCCAGAATATTATATAAATATTCTTTATTTTTTATTGTAATTTAAAATAAAACAAAAATTTTCAAATAATTAGTGGGTGGGATGAATCAGGTAGTAAATTTCTTTATAAAATCTTCTTATATAGTAAGGGAATGTGTTGTAAGGCTTGGAATCCATTCCCCATATTTATCTATCAATAAAAATCAAAATAACTTTGGCCTCACCACCTTACTAAAAACATTATTCAATATAAATGTTTCACCTAGATTGAGGAAACTCTCTACTTGTGAATCCTGATGTTCCCAAGGTAGCCTGGAGAATTTTATAGAGTTTTACATAATCTGAATAATGGGAACATTATTTAAAAAAATTCACAATTACTGTAGGTACTAAGATATTAGGTATCACACACATGCAAGAGGGTCTTCCATATTCCATTAGTGGCCTCATCTCTAGAATTATTTTTGATACATATTTTTCTTCTCCTCTTATTCCTTACTCCTACATGAGTCTTCCTTGTTCATAATTTTTTTTCATAGGCTATTTTCAAACATTGGACCGCAATCAAAATATTCATTTCCATTACCCCTGAGTGGTGTAGTCCTGTAACAAATTTGGTACTGAAATGAAAACATGATAATTCTAAGAATAAAAAGGGGAATAAAAACCAAATAAATGATAAAATGAGTAATTAATCTAATAATCATAAACAAATATTCCCCATTTATAGTGTAAAATGATTATAGGATCAATGGGTGTTGTTAATTCCACTAGGAAATATATTTAGAAATTTATTAACTCAAGATACATATTTACTAACAAAATTAATAGTATGTAGAATTTGAGGTCGATCATGTTGGAACAAATGCCTTTCATATATTGAAATAGTAACTAGTTTGTGATTTTTGTCAATCCAAATTGGGTTGATTATGGTTTATTCATGGAAAATTATCTTAAATTAAAATATGGATATAGTGTGGAAGGTATCATAATTTACCAATGTTTTAAAAATATTTGGACTCAAAATAAGGAGGAAGGAGAAAGTTTCCTGAAAGGTGGTTTTCTATGATTGACTCATATTAGATATGGAAATGACAAGAGTTTCATTAAGACTTGGTTTAACGATGGTTGATATTTGTGAAGATATAGCATTGTGAATAAGTATCGTGCAAAATTGATGAAAAAAATTATTCTTTGTGACATTGAGAAGCTTCAAAAATATGTTAAATTTCATTGTAGTTTTAAAAATACAGGATCTCCATGGGAATGACTGAATATGTTTATTAAAATTCCATTGGAAACATGAGATATTCGTGTAGGGAACTTTTTATAAATAGGTGGCCACCGAAAATTCATTTGACATGAAAATTTTAGAATAAAATAATGGATCACTATAAATTTACAAAGATAGAGATCTTCAAGAATCCGGAATTCTTTATGAGCTTGAGAATTGGGAAACGAATATTTATGTTTTAACTGATACTAATGATTTTAAGTTATGAGAGTTTAATGAAGACATAGTGTTCTATGAAGGATGTTTGTTCCATGAATCCTATGGTATTCATGAATATAAGGATCACCATGAAGGTGTGTTGGTTTTTGAACACTGGAAATTATTTGAAAAATAAAGGGGGATTCATGAATACATGCGGATTCATGAACAATAGTGTTTAATATGTAGTTTAAGTGAACATTTCATTAAAGATCATAAAAATTGGAAATCAGTGTAAATAGAGTCTCATTCTAGTCAGGGAAAAAGTCTTCATTGCCAATCTATTTAATTGACCTTCATATTGTCAAACTGAGTAAGAAATATTCCAAATAAGTACACTACGGTGAGTAATGGAAGTGTTCTGAGGGAGGCAGTGCACTATCCATTTTTTTGTAAAGGATGTGTTCCAAGTGTGTAGTGATTATGTCCAAAATTATGTGTTCTATAATATCTAGTGAAGGATATAGGATTTAGGCATGACCAACACACTATCGACCTATGCTCCTTGGACTGCCCCTTATTGATGAACCATATAAAACTATTGTGTTTCCTCTCTTCATGTGTGTTTCTGATACTTTTGCTGGGGTGCACACATCTGTCACATAGAGAACGCACAACTGTTACCCCACATTCCCGCTTTCCAAAGGCGGGCAGCATCCGCTCCTTATTCAGGGACATCTACTCCTTAATCGAAACAGGATGATGGGATGTCGGTTCCTACTTCCGTGGACTCCTCCTCGGAGCTCGTCACCTAGTCTGGGTCTCCCTTATATACTTAAGACATTGTACATGAAACTCTCACCAATTCTATATCTTCAGGGACACCAGCTAATTACACTACTTATGTCAGGACATTCCAAGGGGTCGGGTCCAGGCAGCAACCTTTAGTTAGGGGAGTAGTCACGTTGGGTATCACTGGCGTGTCTGGACACTGGGGAATTTGTTTGTCTATCTTATATCCCTTATTATAGGGAATCTCTAGGGCCTCGAATCCCGAGGAATCCCACATCAAACACAGGGAATCATATGCCATGGGCATGTATCTGAGGTTTTCCTCAGCTTCCCATGTTTAACACAAGGTATGCCGCAAGTTTAACGTCCAGCGGAGATGGATCAGACTGATTGGAACACTGATTAGAGTGGATCAGATGGAGGAACCCCCTGGAGGGAACACCAATACTGGGGCCATCATGTGCGTGGATTCCCAAATGTTTTCAAATAGAATAGGGAATGAGGTGGCATGACCCCACCGGGATGTGGCGGCCTGGGTGAGGATCAGGATGGGTGATGGAATATGACCACCACAAGGGTGATTGTGAAGTTGGGCATGAGTCTCGAAGAGGCTTCCTACATATTTCCGTGGAAGGGAATCAAATACCACGTAGTTCGGTGGGACAATGGGACACCAGGGGAGGCAACCCATGAGAATGGACACGTGGATGGGACCTAGAAGAAATTGAACTTCTGGGTTGGGGAATGAGCTTACCAAGACACATAGGCTTGAGGGAGAGATTAGGATGAGATGGGAATGATGGGCTCGAACCACATGGAGGCTTCCTATGTATCTCAATGGTAGGAAATCAAAGTACACGTAGTTCAGGATGGGGGATATAGTTTAACATCATGCGGGACGGTGGAGAACCTGATGTAAAGGTGGTCGGAATGACAAGGTGGTGGGCTTGAACCTCGTGGAGGCTTCCTACCTACCATGCCTTGACTTGGATCAATGTCCTCGTAGTTCGGGATGATGTTTGGGTCTTACACTCTGAGACGAACTAGTTGGTGGGTTGTTGGGATTAAACCTCATTGAGGCTTCCTACGTACCATGCCTTCACATGGATCAAAGTCCTTATAATTCGGGAATGGGGATTGGTACACCGACACAGAGACGGTTGGGGCCAATGGTTGGTGGGATTGAACCTCATGGAGGCTTCCTACATACCATTCCTTGAAATGGATCAATTTCCTACAAGTTTCTGATGATTTTTGGGGCTTACACTCTGAGGCGGCCCAGGTGGCAGGTTGTTGGGATTGAACATCATGGAGGATTCCTACATACCATGCCTTAACATGGATCAAATTCCTTATAGTTCGAGATGATGTTTGGGGCTTACACTCTGAGGTGGACCAGGTGGTGGGTTATTGGGCTTGAACACTGTGGAGGCTTCTTATATACCATGCCTTTACTTGGATCAACGTCCTCATAGTTCGAGAATGGGGCTTGGCACATCTACATGGAGATGGTCGGGGCCAATGGTTGGTGAGCTTGAACCTCGTGGAGGCTTCCTACATACCATGACTTTACATGGATCAAAGTCCTCATAGTTCAGGATGATGTTTAGGGCTTACACTCGGAGGCGGCCCAGGTGGTGGGTTGTTGGGCTTGAACCTCTTGGAGGCTTCCTACGTACCATGCCTTGACATGGATCAAAGTCCTCATAGTTTGGGAATGGGGCTTGGCACACCGACACGAAGACAGTTGGGGCCAATGGTTGGTGGGCATGAACCTCGTGGAGACTTCCTACGGACCATGCATTAACATGGATCAAAGTCCTTGTAGTTTTGGATGATGTTTGGGGCTTACACTCTGAGGCAGCCCAGGTGGTGGGTTGTTGGGATTGAATCTCTAGGAGGCTTCCTACGTACCATGCCTTGACATGCATAAAAGTCCTCGAAGTTCGGGAATGGGGCTTCGTACACCGACATAGAGACGGTTGGGGCCAATGGTTTGTGGGTTTGAACCTCATGGATGATTCCTACATACCATGCATTGACATGGATCAAGGTCCTCATAGTTCAGGATGATGTTTTTGGATTACACACTGAGGCGGCCCATGTGGTCGGTCATGGTTGGTGCTTACTCTAAGCACACATGAGTCATGATCGGTGTGAAAAACAAGAGATAACAGTGACCTGACGATCACGTCATGAAAGGTGCATCCATGGGAATTGGGCTGAAGCTTATGTGCATAGCGGCCCAAAGAGGAAACATGGGCTTATGCGTGGTTAACAGCCTGAGAAGTTAGGACTTACTCCAGGATGGAGGCCCAATGGCGACATAGCGTAGCGAGAGAGGGACTCGATACCGGCGAAAGGAGAAGCACCGTTTCCAACCACGCCCTTTGTTGGCCCTAGGAATCGAAGATGAAAGGAGGAGCAGGGATGCTGCCTCCGATAAGAAAAGCTAGGGGCATGCACCAAGGTGGATTCCCTTTCCCTACGGAAAATTTCCACTCTGATAAGGAGGATATCATCCCCTCTGAGGGGTGATCCCATCCATGTGGAGACTAGTGGGCATGGAGAATGTCCGAGGTGGGGGACCCTACGTGCGAAGCATAGGGAAAGGTCACATTTTAATGTCATATGCTAAGGATGATGGTGATTGGCAGTTTAACGTCCTACAACTCAAACGAAGTGGGTGTGCTCCGCACCCCTAGGACATGCATAACTGGTACCCTCTACTCCTTGTGGAAGGGAAGGCATCAACAACGCCGTGGCGAGGGGGTGTCATAGAGAGAACCATCGAGGGATCCATGTTAGCATGGTTATGTGAAGAAGTAATAGCCATTAGCGTGCCTATACGAAGAAGCATAAGGCAAAGAAACTCAACAGGAAGAATCATCCAAGGGATTTTGACGATAAATCGTAGGAGCCTAGAAGGTCGTACGGTAAATTGGTGTATTATGTGGATGCCCGTGGCATGAGAGACACCCACTAATGGAATCCATAAGAATAGAATTAGACACTCGTGCAAAGGTACGCCTGAGGAGCACAAGGAACGCAAGTGAAGAGGTATATGAGGAGCACTATGGTGAGGGGTCCCGGAGAGTTGCACGCAACCTTTGAGGCTTGCAAATGAAATAAGTATCCCTGCGTGAAGAACACCAGGCTGGCGCAAAATCCATGAGGATCGCACATAAATGTATCATAGGTTTTGCGCGCGTAGAGAAATTATTGCGCACAATGAGTAAAAATTTCGCACAATTGCGAGAGACTGCATGCAATGACTGGGGTGTGTGCAATTGAAGGGGATTGCGCGCAATTGACTGGGGTGCATGCAATGGAAGGGGATTGTGTGAAATTGGCCAGCCTGCGTGTAAGTGGATGGGATTGCGCACAAGGGGAGGACCCCGAAAGGATTAGAATTAAGTCCTAAACCAAGGAGATCTCGCGTGAAGGTGGACCACAGGGCGACATGGAGCGAATAGAACCGTACCTGAAAGCTATATTTTCCCACACAAAAGGTGGATTTCACGCCCTAGAACCTATTCAGATTCTTCAGCCCGGAAGTCGAAGGGTTCACCTTCTATTTATAGGCATTCAGGGGCGCTGAAAACAGGTGAGCGCGAATTAATTGCGCGCCAAAGTCGGCAGTGTGAAATTTCAACCACGCGAGGTGGTGGCACAAAATTTTCTGCGCCCACGCCGAAGAACTCTCGCAAATCCTGGAGCTTTCCGCGTAGGGCATATTATTTTCATGCACTTATGAATTTTTTTGCGTGACTCCTTCAGGCCCCCCGGACTGGGTCACTGGATCCGAATATGACTTCGCTTTTTATTTTTGAATCTTTCTTCAGAGCTTGAGCATTTTTTGGAATATAAAAATTCCCCACTTCAGAATTGGATCAACGGGGGGTCACCACGATCAGATTCTGAGGGAAACGCCAAAAGACAGAACATAGCGGGGTCCATGCGCACTAAAAACCTGGAGCAGCTCGCAAAAACCAAGGGGGTGCAGAATTTGATTTTCGAATGTTCACGTAAACTAGGATTTTCTTAGAAAAGGCTCCATGGGTCCCATGGTCCATACAAATTTCCTCTCATGAGGAGCACCCAGCTCTCGTGCGTGAAAATTCCTTCAACCCTACGTGAAAAACCACTTCGGCTGCGCACAATTCCACCGAGATTAGGAATCGTTTTTACGAGAACTTGGTGTTTTTCTCACCTCATTCTGATATTTTGTGACGACCACTGATTTTTCACGCCACCCTCTCATATTCTGTGCCAGCTACTTGAGTACTTGTCGGAGGAATATGGCCACAAACCAGGCTGATGAGGGAGAAGCTGCCGCTCGAAGGGATGAAATAGTTTCCAACCCAGAGGTTTATGGTGCCCAAAGGATTGTCTCCAATAACCATACCATTTTCAATATGCTAACCCATACCCAAAAGAAGTACACCCTTTCCAACAATCTACCTCTATGGGACTTCGCTATTTTGGAGGAGGTCTCTTTGTCGGGTTTTGAAGTTGATACACCACAGTCATGGGTGACCCGTGAGGATGACCTACCTCGGTACAACATCACCAAAAATGGTCATACTACAAGAGAAACCAGGAATATGGACGTTTACATCCTGAATCCCAAGACTAGGAACATTTCTTGGAGTGACCCTATCACGGAGAGTTCCCCGACCCTCTACACGAGCACCTTCCGTCAGATCGTCACTGACGAGGCCAAAGGCTGGATGTAGGACTGGGACCTATAGTCTGGAGGCAACTTCACCAGTGAATGTGCCTAGGCGTAATGAGTTCTCCATACATGTGACCAATTTTGGGCTGAGCTATGACATATCATCTTGTTCGAGGCAGTGTGGACGTCACAATTTCACTTCTACCTCCAGCATGAGTTTGGGCCAGATCTGTTCACTCGATGGTCCCTTGATACCAAGACCTTCCATCTTCATCAGGGGGAAGTCAGTATCAGTCTTTGGGAAATTAACTGCCTCGGGGGTATCCCTTTGGAGGGCCACCAATATGATGAATTCTGTAACGACCCAAAGTTTCATTAATGAAAAATCCCTCTTGATCTAGTTAAATGTCTCTTTATGCAAAATATTTTATAAAGTTTCAACTTCATTGGTTTTATGTTAAGAATTTTGACCGTTTCTAATATAGCCATTGAACAGTGATTACATGATTAGTATAAATATAGGAATTTAACAAATCCAATTTACTCAGACAAAAGATGTGATGGCCTTGTCCAGTAGAATTGCTCCATACGAAGCCCATTTGTCAGAACTCGGAAAAGAGGTGGCATCCTTGGGCTTTGCTCTTGACCAAGCCCAAGATGAGCTTCATCATTTCAAGCTCGAACGTGACCGTCTACGGGAAAAGTGGAAGTTGATTTAAATTACCACTCGAGCGATGTTATCCGAGCCACCCCAAGAGTCTGTCACCATCGCACACCTTACCCTTAGGTCTTATGCGACTGTTTTAAGGGGTTATGTAACAAATAATTAGTACTATCTTCATGTACATTATATTTTTGTATATAATAATGAATATAATTTCTAGTCATTTTTGATACATTATAAATAGTTTTTAAAGTACAAATGGTGTTTTTTAGTTATTATTTAATTAAGAAATATATTTTATTAAATTAAGGGATTTTTGAATTAAATAATACTTTAATAAAATAATAATATTTATTATTAAATTAATTTTTATTAAATATAAATGATCTTATAATTTTATGAATGCAATTAAATTTTTTATTATGGTTTGAAATCCTTTTCTGTCAAAACCCGTGAATTTTCGATAAATGTCGGTTTTTATTTTAAAAGTTAAAATTAACATATTTAGATAATTATTTAGATAAAATAAATGTTATTTCTGGAATCAGGATGTCTAAATTATGCAGTGGTGAATTTTTCATAATTTTCTGAGACAGTCAAATTTTTGTGTAAAAATTAAATACCGTTTAAATATATAATGTGTTTTATGACATCATAATGACCCAATAGTGATGTAATAAAATACTATAAGCTTTATTTTCGGCCAATATATGTTTTACCATTGAAATAAAGTGATTTTGGGTTTATTTTACTTATGTTTCAAAGCATTAATGGACTCCTCAAGACTTATTTAAAACTTTGCCTTTTTAAATTAATTTCCATGGGAGTGTGACTCATCTCCACATAAGCAACCTTATTATTTTAAGAAGTTCGGACTTTGGCCTTATAAAATAATGTTTTCCTCTTTCCTTTTCCAGAAACCATGGGAAAAAACCATGGGATGGTTTGTGGTTTGGATTAATTTAATGTAAGGGGACCCAAACCTAAATAATAAAGAATTCCCTCACCTTTCCTATATAAACCCACCAAAGCTCCCACTTCATCCTCACTAAAATCCCTTTGAGTTCGTCCAACATCTTCCATACTCTCTATAGAATCCTCCCAAGGTTCCCCAAGCTCCCAAGAAGCCTCTCAAAAGCCTCTCTCTAGCCTTTGGAAGCACACTTCCAAGTAAGGGTTTTTATTCCTTTCTCATTTTTGTCCAATTTTCTTTAAGTTGTTTTGCCCTTTTAATTTCAATTATGAATGTTGGGGTATGGTTTCACACCTCCCTCATACTTCCCTCTTTATGTTTTAATGATGGGAAACCCCTTTCTCTCTCATTAAATGCTTTCCATGTACACCCGTTACTATGCCGAAATTCCGAAAGGAACTTCTCTCTCCTCTTTTACATTCAAGCAATACTTTTGTATCATGAATCTAAATTCCATTACAATTGTTGGGACATGTATCCATATGACCTACATACTTTCCATTACATGTAAATATAACGAGGAACCCCTTTCTCTCTCATTAATCATTTTTTATGAATTCTTATGTCACGCTATAACGCTGCCGAAATCGCACCGTTTTTCTAAGTCAATGACATTGTGTAGTGGATACCATGCCCATTTATCCATCAATGGTATTCACATTTATGCACATTTAATTATTGATTACAATGTTTCATGTATTAATTCCACATTCCTTTATCGTGGAATAAATGATTATGTTTTATGAATCCATGTTTTATGATCCATGTGGCACACTTATGCCTGAAATGAAATGTTTAAGAAGGGTGCACCCTTATAGCACTCCAATGAATTGGGTAAAGTATAGTATCATGATACGTAATTTTCAATGAGTGTTGACTCATGATAAATCAATTTCAATGAGGGTTTACTTGTGCTTTATGTGCAATGAGGATTTACTCATGCTCAATGTGCAATGAGCCTTCTCTCATGATAATTCCATGTTAAGTGTTGTTGCCACATTTGAATGTTATGATTATCATGCTTTATCATGCCTTTATGTTCATGTTTCTTTTATGATCTATTGATATGACCATTTTCTAACATGTATTGTACACCTCATGTTATTCCATGTGTACTCCCTTACTGGGATTTATAGATCACCCTTTTCTTATGCATGTCCTTAGGTTATCCCATGCAATGCTAAGTAAGAGGGAATGTAATGGTCATGTAAAGGAAGTATTCAATAAAGATGTTGTATTTCATGTTTTAAGTTTTTATGTAATGATCCTAAGCCCCATAGACAATAAACCTCTCGATCTTCTTGTTGTATCAAGTGAAGTTTTATGTAATAAATCATGTGTAAGTTTGTAATAAAAGCAGGGTTGTCATAGTTGGTATTAGAGGATATGTTTAGTTATTTTTTGTAATTAGGAACCCCTAGTAAAGCCATTGATACAAGACCAAGTATAATAAAAACATCCCTATGTTTTGGTAAGTACTCATTAAGTGGTTTATCAAACAAAAACATCCTTGTCTGGATATGAGCAGGTAGAGGCAGCTCTGGCACATATGTATCCTAGGGGTAATACCCGAAAACACCGCTTTGAGATAGACTCGAACGAGAACTGGTGCACGAAAACGGACCTTGCTGAACTCTTGGTTATGAAACTCCCGGGGGATATGTTTTGATAAATTCACAAGCTTAGTATGAACCCTTATTAAGGGAATTAAAAAAAATTCCCCTAAGAATATATGTTAGAAAGTAGATCATGAAAAGTCTAGATTGAAGCCTATAGACTCATGAGTTAAGGAAATGAAAGTTTATTTATAAGTCATCAACATTTTTTTTTGGATTACCCTTTATGTGTTACCCCTAACTTTCCTTTTATTCTATCCAATGGCCGGTAATAGGAGGACTCGGGCTAACAACCGTTGTGAAGATCAGTGTGATGACTGTACTAATGAGATGCCAAATCCAATGGGAGCGGGAATCTAGAACTTTGTCACGCTTCTCTCTCAGCTAACTCAAGTTTTTAATAGAAACATGGGTTAAGAGGAATGTTCAACCCCCCCCCCCTAAGAAAGAAAAAGTCGCTATCGAGAGCTTCATGAGACAAAGGCCTCCTACTTTTAGTGGATCATCCGATCCCACAATCGCTGAACAATGGATCAACTCCATTGAAAAGATCTTCTCCATCCTTCAATGTTCTGAACAAGAGAAGGTTCTCCTGGCTGCTTATCGTATGGAGGGTGAAACTGATCAATGGTGGAAGTTGATCAAAAATACGAAGCCTGAGGAGGAGATCGAGGCGTTGGAATGGAAGGATTTCCGGAAGATGTTTTTCGATAAATATTTTCCACGCACCATCGGACTTAAGATGGAAGGGGACTTCCTTTCCCTCAAGAAAAAAGATGAAGAATCTATTGGAGCGTACGAGGAAAACTTCACAAGGCTTGCACGATATGCTTCCGGATTTGTCGTTACCCCCGAATGAAAAGTTGACCGCTTCTTTGGTGGGTTGAAGCCTAGCTTACGGAAAGCATTAGCGATCCGTGACTTCGACAGCTATGAGGATATTTTCCAATGTGCCCTCAAGGTCGAAATGGAGATCGGGGAATCACAGGGGTATCATGGGGACAAGAAGCATAATGTGGAATTCAATACTGGTGGTCCGATGGATAAATCTAATGGTACTAAGAAGATATAGCACCCCACTTGCCAAAAGTACATAAAGAAGCACCCTGGAAATTTCCTTAAGGGGATGAGAAAATGCTTCAGGTGTGGAAGAGAAGGGAACCTAGCTGTTAACTGTCAGCAAGAAAGACCCACAGCTGTGAAAGAGGAGAGGAACGCTCCGTTTGAACCTCAACGCGTTGTTCAATGCTACAAATGCAAAGAACCGGGTCATTTTGAAAATCAGTGCCCTAATCCATGGGTTTTCAGAGACAACCAACAACATCCAAGGAAACAAGGAAGAGCTTTTGTCATCACTTCTGCCGAAGTGAACCCTAAAAACGAAGTGGTGACAGGTATGCTAGTTATTTATTCAAGAATAGTGAACGTAATTTTTGATTCATGTTCTACGCATTCTTTTATATCTCGAAAGTTTAGTAGAACAATCCCAGAACCACAACAAATCATGGAAGTATAGATGTCGGTGAGTACGAAAAATGGGACAATCATTGCATCCCATGAATATAAATCCTCCCCTATTATAGTCTGTGGATTGAATTTCCCGGCGAACCTCGTCATACTCCCTCTGGTGGAATTTGATGCAATTCTTGGCATGGATTGACTTTCTTTATACAGAGCCAACATAAATTACCGGGAGAGAGAAATCACACTCCATATGGAGAATTGACCCCCCCGATTCTTTACAAGTGTCAGGAGGAAGATGAATCTATTTTAGCTCCATCATCTCAAGCATGGATATTACTGCCTTATGAGCACACGTATCTGGCTCAGATGATTGAGTCCAAGGAAGAAACCATCCTTGAAGAAATTCCTATTCTGAGGGAATTCGCTGAAGTGTTTCCCGAGGAACTGCCTGGTCTTCCTCCAAGAAGAGATTTTCAGTTCTCAATTGAACTTATAACTGGGGCGCTACCAATATCCAAGAATCCATATAGAATGGCTTTTGTAGAGCTTAAAGAGCTGAAAAAACAACTACAGGAGAATCTGGATAAAGGGTTTATACACCCAAGTGCTTCACCATGTGGTGCACCAGTAATCTTCATCAAGAAGACGGAAGGGTCAATGCGGCTTTGCATCGATTATCGTGAACTTAACAAAATCATGATAAAGAACAAGTATCCTCTCCCAAGAATCGATGAATTGTTTGATCAGCTGCGTGGAGCACAATACTTCTCTAAGGTGGATTTGCAGTTGGGATATTATCAAGTAAGGGTGAAGAAGGAAGATGTCCCCGAGACTGCTTTTCGTACAAGATACAAGCACTATGAATTCATAGTAATGCCATTCAGACTCACCAATGCTCTAGAAATATTCATGGACTTGATGAATAGAGTCTTTAGAGATTACCTTGACAAATTTTTGGTAGTCTTTATAGATGATATTATAATATACTCCAAAACCAAGTAGGATCATGAGGAGCATTTAAAAACTGTACTAGAGACTTTGTGCAAGGAGAATCTCTTTGCAAATTACAGCAAGTGTGAGTTCTGGTTGAAGGAGGTCTCATTCTTGGGCCATATCATCACAAGCAATGAGATATCTGTAGACCCCTCCAAAATAGATGCAATTGAGGTATGGCCGAGGCCAACATCGGTAACGGATATCCGTAGCTTCTTGGGGTTAGCTGGATATTATCGAAGATTTGTGAGGAATTTCTCACGATTGTCCAACCCTCTTACCAAGATAACTCGAAAGGGAGTAAAGTTTGCTTGGAGTGATGAATGTGAAGACGGATTCAAGGAGTTGAAAAAGAGGATTATCACTGCACCCGTGCTCACTTTACCCACAAGTGGGGAACTTTTTGTGGTATTCAGTGATGATTTAAAGAAGGTCATAGGCTGTGTGCTGATGCAGAATGATAAAGTTATATCCTATGCCTCAAGGCAGTTGAAAATCCATGAGCGAAACTATCTAACGCATGATCTGGAGTTGGTGGCTGTGATCTTTGCCTTGAAAATCTGGCGGCATTATCTCTATGGAGAGAAATGTGAGATATATACTGACCAAAAGAGTCTTAAATATATATTCACACAGAAAGAGCTTAATATGTGCCAGAGAATATGGATAGAGCTCATCAAGGATTATGACTGTTCAATACATTACCACCCTGGGAAAGAGAACAAGGTGGCAGATTCCCTAACTATAAAGGACCCATCAATTCTATCAATGATGAGAATTGAGAAGGATCCAATCTTCTTAGACATTATAAAGATGGATGTGGGAATCATAAAAAAGGGAACATCATAAATCCTTTCACAAATGACTACTCAAACATCTATTTTGGAAAGGTTAAAGGATGCTGAAAAGGATGATGTGGGAATTCAGGAAATAGTGGAAGCTATCAAAAAAGGGAAATCCTCAGTGTTTAATGTTAATGAAGAAGGAATTGTGCGGTTTGGGAAAAGACTATGTGTTCCATAATGTCTGGAGCTGAAGAAGGAACTTTTGGATGATGCACATAGTTCAAATTTCTCTATTCACCCAGGGAGCACAAAGATGTATCGAGATCTCTGAGAAAACTTTTGGTGGGATAATATGAAGAAGGAGATCGATGAATATACATCAATGTACCTGGTGTGTCATAAAGTGAAGGCAGAGAGGCAGAAGTCTAAGGGGATGATGCAACCATTGCCCATACCAGAATGGAAATGGGAGAACATCACCATGGACTTTGTCACCAGACATTCGAGGATATCCAAAGGCAACAATGCAATCTGGGTTGTTGTGGATCGTCTTACAAAGACTGCACACTTCATTTCTATTTGGGAGGATTTTTCATTGGATCTACTGGCGCGGATATATATCAGGGAAGTGGTAAGGTTGCATGGAGTACCACTATCTATTGTGTCTGACCGAGATCCAAGATTTACTCTATGTTTTGGAAGAGTCTTCAACATGATATGAATACTGAACTGAACTTCAGTACAACCTATCATCCTCAAACTGATGACCAATCTGAGCGGACTATACAAACACTTGAAGATATGTTGAGAGCGTTCTCAATGGAATTTAAAGGAGGATGGGATCAACATCTTCCTCTGGTTGAGTTCTCTTATAATAACAGTTTCCACTCGAGCATCCAAATGGGACCATATGAAGCCTTGTATGGGAAAAGGTGAAGAACACCGACATGTTGGGATGAGGTTGGTGAACGTAAGATGATTGGACCAGAAATGGTGGAGAAGGTAAAAACCATTCAGCCGCATATCAAGGTAGCTTAGAGTCGACAGAAGAGTTATGCAGATAATCGTCGACGAGACCTTGAGTTTAAAGTTGGAGACATGGTTTTTCTACGCATATCTCCATGGAAGAAGGTCATGAGGTTTGTATAGAAAGGGTAATTAAGTACAAGGTACATCGACCCCTTTGAGATTCTTGATCGTGTCGGGGCTGTGGCATATCGACTAGCACTTCCACATACTATGGCCAAAGTATATGATATCTTTCATGTATCCCTCTTAAGAAAGTACATACCGGACCCTTCACATGTAATCTCTTATGAGGTGGTACAATTGGAATATGATCTTTCTTATGAGGAGCAACTAGTGAAGATCTTAGATCGTAGAGAAAAAGTTCTACGAAATAAGACAATGCCCCTCATCAAGGTGTTGTGGAGAAACCACAAGTTTGAAGAAGCGACTTGGAAATCGGAGGATATGATTAATCTGAGTTACCCACATTTGTTTTAGTGTGGGAAAAGGAAAATTTCGAGGGTAAATTTCTTAAGGGGGGAATATTGTAACGACCCAAAGTTTCATTAATGAAAAATCCATCTTGATCTAGTTAAATGTCTCTTTATGCAAAATATTTTATAAAGTTTCAACTTCATTGGTTTTATGTTAAGAATTTTGACCGTTGCTAACATAGCCGTTGAACAGTGATCACATGATTAGTATAAATATTGGACTTTAACAAATCCAATTTACTCAGACAAAAGAAGTGATGGCCTCATCCAGTAGAATTGCTCCATACGAAGCCCATTTGTTAGAGCTCGGAAAAGAGGTGGCATCCTTGGGCTTCGCTCTTGACTAAGCCCAAGCTGAGCTTCATCATGTCAATCTCGAACATGACCTTCTACGGGAAAAGTGGAGGTTGATTGAAATTACCACTCGAGCGATGTTATCCGACCACCCCAAGAGTCTTTCACCATCGCACACCTTACCCTTAGGTCTTATGTGGCTGTTTTAATGGGTCATGTAACAAATATGTAGTACTATGTTCATGTACATTATTTTTTTGTATATAATAATGAATATAATTTCTAGTCATTTTTGATACATTGTAAATAGTTTTTAAAGTACAAATGGTGGTTTTTAGTTATTATTTAATTAAGAAATATATTTTATTAAATTAAGAGATTTTTGAATTAAATAATATTTTAATAAAATAATAATAATATTATTAAATTAATTTTTATTAAATATAAATGATCTTATAATTTTATGAATGCAATTAAATTTTTTATTAAGGTTTGAAAGCCATTTTTGTCAAAACCCGTGAATTTTCAATAAATGTCGGTTTTTATTTTAAAAGTGAAAATTAACATATTTAGAAAATTATTTAGATAAAATAAATGTTATTTCGGAAATCAGGATGTCGAAATTATCCAATAGTGAATTTTTCATAATTTTATGAGACAGTCAAATTTTTGGGTAAAAATGAAATACCGTTTAAATATATAATGTGTTTTATGACATCATAATGACCCAATAGTGATGTAATAAAATACTATAAGATTTATGTTCGGCCAATATATGTTTTACCATTAAAATAAAGTGATTTTGGGTTTTTTTGACTTATTTTTCAAATCATTAATGTACTCCTCAAGACTTATTCAACACTTTGCCTTTTTAAATTAATTTCCATGGGAGTGTGACTCACCTCCACATAATCAACCTTATTATTCTAAGAAGTTTGGACTTTGGACTTATAAAATAATTTTTTCCTCTTCCCTTTGCTTAAAACCATGGGCAAAAACCATGGGATGGTTTGTGGTTTTGATTAATTTAATGTATGGGGACCCAAACCTAAATAATAAAAAATTCCCTCACCTTTCCTATATAAACCCACCCAAGCTCCCACTTCCTCCTCACTAAAATCCCTTGGAGTTCGTCCAACATCTGCCCTACTCTCTCTAGAATCCTCTCAAGGTGCCCCAAGCTCCCCAGAAGCCTCTCACAAGCCTCTCTCTAGCCTTTGGAAGTACATTTCCAAGTAAGGGTTTTTTTCTTCCTTTCTCATTTTTTCCAATTTTCTTTAAGTTGTTTTGACCTTTTCATTTCAATTATGAATGTTGGGGTATGGTTTCAAACCTCCCTCATACTTACCTCTTTATGTTTTAATTATGGGAGACCCCTTTCTCTCTCATTAAATTCCTCCCATGTACACTCGTTACTATGCCGAAATTCCGAACGAAACTTCTCTCTCCTCTTTTACATTCAAGCAATACTTTTGTATCATGAATCTAAATTCCATTAGAGTTGTTGGGACATGTATCCATATTACCTCCTTAATTTCCATTACATGTAAATATTATGAGGAACCCCTTTCTCTCTCATAAAGTATTTTTTATGAATTCTTATGTCACGCCATAACGCTGCCGAAATCGCACCGTTTTTCTAAGCCAATGCCATTGTGTAGTGGATACCATGCCCATTTCTCCATCAATGGTATTCAACTTTATGCACATTTACTTATAGATTACAAAGTTTCGTGTATGAATTCCACATTCCTTTATCATGTAATAAATTATTATGTTTTATGAATCCATGTTTTATGATCCATGTGGCACACTTATGCATGAAATGAAATGTTTAAGAAGGGTGCGCCCTTATTGCGCTCCAATGCATTGGGTAAATTATAGTATCATGATATGTCATCTTCAATGAGTGTTGACTCATGCTAAATCAAGTGCAGTGAAGGTTTACTTGTGCTTTATCTGCAATGATGATTTAGTCATGCTCCATGTGCAACAAGCCTTGGCTCATGCTAATTCCATGTTAAGTGTTGTTGCCAAATTTCAATGTTATGATTATCATGCTTTATAATGCCTTTATGTTGATGTTTCTTTTATTATATATTGATATGACCATTTTCTAACATGTATTGTACTCCTCATGTTATTCCATGTGTACTCCCTTACTGGGATTTATAGCTCACCCTTTTCTTATGCATGTCCTCAGGTTATCCCATGCAATGCTAAGTACGAGGGAATGTAGTGGTCATGGAAAGGAAGTTTTCAATAAAGATGTTGTATTTCATGTTTTGTGTTTTTATATAATGATCCTAATCCCCAAAGACAGTAAACCGCTCAATCTTCTTGTTGTATCAAGTGAATTTTTATGTAATAAATCACGTGTAAGTTTGTAATAAAAGAAGTGTTGTCATAAATTCCTTCCACCAATGAGCACCTGGGGAGATGGATCAAGAACCCCCATGCTGACATGGAACTTATTGGAGATGGCTAAGGAGAGGATGAGAGTCAAGGATTTCCGGAAGGACATCACTTACAATGACTGGTTTAGCCTGTTCCTTGAAAGGGATCCGACAGTCAAGTTTCCCGGGCGAGGGAGACAGTGTCCAACCATTGCAGAGAGGAGCAAGAACGGATCATACTGGAGGGTCCTAGATGCGGGGAACTACCAGTCATTGGGATACAACATAAATGAGAGTCGGGACCTGAATGTTATATATGCCAGATTCCTTTCCACATTCTTGAGCGGGTGGCTCTTACCAGTGAGGGACGCAAGGATGGGAGTCCGTCCAACAACCTTGGTGATGGCTGTCATTACGGCTGCCAACAAAAGATTCAATCTGAGGGTCCCCATGATGGCTCATATGTACACCATTTTGGGATGAATCTCGAGAGTGGGGTCACCTAGGAGAATATTTGGCCCCATCCAGATCTTCTATGGCTGGGTTGTGGCTCATTGTGGTGGATATACCTTCCCGAATTCCATAGGTCCTCCAGGTAATGGCCTGCGACCTTCCCTGCTGAACATTTCCCGGGTCATTCCACTAACACTCAATGAGGTAGGAGTAAGGATCAGAATTGGTAACCATACCAACTTCGCCTTCAGCCCATTCCACACCCCGACTGTCCAGATGATATACAATGGGCATGGCTCACTAGAGTAGAGGGAGTACTTCTAGAGCATTAGAGGTGGGGTGCTTATGGCCCGGATCGATGGGAAGATCTTCTACAATCCTTATGTGCCATCCAGGTTCTCCAAGCAGTTCGAGTTCCTCCAGAGGATGCCAAAAAAGGTATACACAGATGTCGGGGAAGAAATCCATCCCTGTGTTCTTCTTCCACTGTGGATGATGTTCCCGACCAATTGCTCCAACGACGTCATCACCTTTCCTCCCACCGGAGTTGACGCTGGCCTCTCAACCGAGTATGCCGAACATTGGACCAAATAATACCCTGAGGGGCTTTTTCAGAAGCGAGTTCGGCATGTCAAGGTCACCAGTGTGGAACCCGGGTGGCAAGAGACCAGGAAGAGTACCGTTAGAGGGGGAAGGCTAGAAGCATGTTGGACAATGGGGCCCACATAGGCCGGGACCTCAGCAGCGGGGAGGTCGCATGGCATGGCCACACCCTCGTCGCCTAGAGGAGGAGGGTCCCACAGAGTATCCATAGAACTTCCCGAGAAGCAAATAAGATACATTCTTCGACCTTCTCACGATGCAATATTCCTTGCGCTATGGTCGGCTTGGCTAAAACTGCAGTAGTCGGTGAGTACCGAAGCCCTCTAGCAGAAGATAGTGTGAGATGGGATCCAGCTGCTAGTAGTCGGGCTTGTTCAGGTTGTCGACAGAGTGAACTTTCATCATCGGCATGCATATCTGACGGCCATGGACACGTATACACGCCAAAGGGGTAGGAGTGTGGAGCCATCGTTCTTAGTTAAAGTGATGCTCGACCAAGAGAATGATCCAAAGAATATTTTGTCGGAGGATGATGACAACAATGATGAGTCAGAGGGCGGTGAGACAGAAGAGGAGGAGGTAGAAGTTGAAGGTGAAGGAGAAGGTGAAAGAGAAGAGGAGCCCGAAGGTGAAGGGTCTCAAGGGGTGTCCCACCAAGGGAGTCTCCGGGAGAGTGGTGAGATCGTTAGCTCCGATATAGACATGAATGATATACTCGAGGTATGCTTCAACCCTTACCTATCCTCCTCCTTTATCCACTTTCCTCTGAAATCCTTAATCCACCCTTCTTATCTTACTCAGGAGCATATTGGTGCTGATCAAGAGTCACCAGTTGAAGGAGGGGGGGGCAGCTCCAATGGAACAAGGTGGGGTACCAATGCCCATTATTGAACTGACGACCACTGAGAGATCCCCCACTATGATAGCTCCCGTAGTAGCCAGAACACTGGAGGAAAGCACCTTGGGTTCCTGTAAGTTCCTTGCTTCGATACCGGTACTTACCGTCGGAGGACTCAATTGATTATGGTGCTCCTTGTCTGTATAGTGATCATGGAATTGGAGGCTCATCGAGTTAATGAGCCCAGGCCATCCACGAGTGAGTCAATGGAAAATGTACTGCCCTATCCAAGACATGCCTCCCAAAGCGAGTCGGCCCCAATACTTAGTGATCAGAGAGCGGTGGACATTAGTGGCGCTGCTGTCGGGGCAGGGCAGGAAGTTGAAGAAGGTGCCACCAGGGTCATGGTGAGAGAAAAAGGTCGCTCAAACACTGAAGAGCCTAACTCCATGGGAGGAATATTCGAGGAAGACCCTGCTGCTAGCCTGTTGGCTGTCTTTCCTATCTATCGGCCCACTGATCCCGAGGAGATTTATGATTCGGACTCGGAAGATGCCGATGAAAGCTAGATTACACGACACAAATGGTGGAAGTGCATCCGAAGTTTTCTCAGTCAGCCTCAAACGGAATGGATAAAGAAGATGGGATCACTCCACACCTGGCTGTGTTTCCTGTGTGCTGGAGGGGCATATGATCAACTCCTTCACTTGACGGTCTGTGATTACATGGCCAAGAAGATGCGCGAGAGCAACCGACGCTCCGATGTCACCCAGTGTCAGGAGGAGTTGGGGAGTACCTAAACATTTCTAAAGGCAGAGCAGGACGTCTGAATCCTCGAGGAACATGCGAAATAAAAGGAGATATTCATCGCAAACTGTTCTGAGCTCATGGAGTAGTTGAGGGCCCAGCTGGTAGACGCCCAAGAGAAACCAGTGGAAGCGAGTCACCAGATGACTGAACTTCAAACCAAACAGGCACGGGCACAGACTAGGGTTAGCGAATAGTGCTTCATGGCTGTTGATTAAGAGAGGGTCCTCAAGGGGTGGGAAGCAGTTTTAGAGGCCACCAGCCAAAAGGTAGTGGTGTTGGAACGATCCATCCAGGAAGCCAAACCTTAAAGGACCTATTTTGGCCGAACCAATAAACTTATTTATCCTTACTACTTATTATTTTGAATTGTATGTATGGAAGAATTTATTTACTTTACCCCTTGGTTTAACATGCTCAACCATAATTCTGAAATAAATAGCAATCAATTCCTAAGCTCATGAGGGTCTTACCCGATGTGAGAAACAAGGGATTCTCATACTATCATTTCATTTGATCGTGGGAGCATCAACCAAGATTCAAGCATTCAAGATTCAAATCTGGATTTTTAAGGAGAAGAGGGAGGCCTGATCAAAGGGAGAGGACCTTAGACCGATCGATGTATCGTATTATCAATGTGCTCTAGCTCACGAGTGGGGTAATGCCAGGGGAATTATAATTAGTTAGAACATAAGGGAATGAGAAATGTGAATCACGTTACCCCAAATTCAGAACACTGTGGGAGGGGCATGGTAGTAAAGGAAAAATATTGACCGTGTTCCAAACATAGTATCCCTATTTCATTAGCCTGAAATGGAGAAAAAAATGAGGGTCGAACGCTGACCATGTTCGAAACACGGGACTTAACTCAAAATATTGTCTGTCAGTCTTCTGGAATGTTGGCCCAGGACAGCAGGCGGGCCATAATCTGAGAATCCATACTGTTAGGGGGTCCCTTCATACATGAAAGAGGATGAGGGTTTGAATAAAGGGTGCACACAAAGCATGGAAGGTGAAATGGTGGTTTTTTCGAAAAGAATCTAACACTCTTTAAATCACGCCACCGTGGTGGAAGCACAATAGGCGGGCACATCAATCTGATCATGGATCATTCCCAAATTGAGATAGGACCTCTCTGGTGAAGGAACTGTCTCTTCCCAATGTCATTATGGGGAATCCTGAACTTTCTCAGGGAAAATGCTGCAGTTACACAACTCCCTGAGTGGCCAGGCCAAGGGGCCGATGGTGAGAAATGATGGGATTTGTGATTCCCGGGCTGGACCCGAGATGAAATTTCTGGGTGTTCTTACATATACCATAATGATGGGAATCAAGCCATATGTAGTTCTGGAAAGGGTCTTAGTTTATGGTCTTAGAACTTGAACCAGGGATCTGTAAGGAATGAATGGGACACATTGTAAGGTGATTATGAAACCCGACGTAAATGGGGGCATAAGTTCAGATTACCATGTGTTCCTTGGGGAAGTGTTTAGGTCAAGCGACCGAATATGAAAGGCAGGTTGGGCCCATGGGGCAGTGCCCGAGTGTTCCTACATATCTCAGGAGAATGAAAATCAATCCATACGTAGTTCTAAGGGGTGTCATAGTAAGGTACTAGTGAAAAGGATGGATGGGGCGTGCAGGTCTGGCCACCACACCAAAATTAGCGGTATTTGATGTATCTGGTTTGTCCTGTAAGGTGAATGGTTTTTTTAAGCGAAAGACCCTGGGTAGAATTTCCTAGAATCACCACAAGAATCAAACCATACACAAGTGTTGAAAAATGGTATGGTGGATGACCGATAACCATCATGATGTCCCCTATGATGAGGTCATCACAATGTAGTGCCATTTTTCATCATGATTTCGGGATGATATTATCATAGTTTTGGGTCATGTGATAGGACCAGATAGCATAGTTTAAAGTCATATGTCTTGGACATGAAGGAATGTGCACGATATGATAAAGCGTACCCAACATGAATGAGGATGAGGTCCACATCATTACAATGTGGAACTCCGACAAAGGATCCTTGGGCCAAGAAGCCGGTAAGGGTCAAAGGATAAGGGTCCTGAGAAGCTATCTTGCAGTTTAGATGGACTCGGAAACATGATTTCCGGGTGATCCCACATATCCCATGAGGATGAGGATCAAGCCTCACATAGCTCTTAGAGAAGATATCAGTTTATGGTCTTAGAGCTCAGACTGTGGGAGCCCCGAAGGACGCTATATTACATCTTTGTCCCCTTGACGTGTGGAGGTGCACTGAGGGATAGTGGCAAGAGTTTCAAAATTATACTTGGACACTATGGGGTGGAACATAGGGTGAATCATGTAACCAACATTCAAGGCCTAAAAGGGCTAGTGTGGCGACATAGGATTACTACTGACCATGTTCACAACACAACATCCATGTCATGTAATCCTAAAATGGGGACAAACAAATGAGCATCAACCACTGACCATGTTCACAATGCTGGACTTGTATCTATTTATCGTCTGAAACCCTCGGGGACATTGGCTTGTAATGGAAGGATAGACCTTAGGCCTAGAATACATGCCGTTTTGGGGGTCCCTTCTGGTGTGAAAGATAATGGAAGCCCAAATTAAGGGGAACACGAAGCCTGACAAGTGAATGAAACTTGCCCAAGTTGAATATGACAGTCCAGGTCCTAGACCAGAGTACTCTTGGACACATCTGCGGACCACTGTAAAGGTTTGAGGAGTTCAACTTGGGAGAGGCCAATTCACACAAATGATTATAGAACAAAGAGGTGGTGAAGTCTCAGGAGAAAAAACGGGGGCACGCCATGGTTTCCACAAACCCAATGCGAAGGAGTTCATAACCCTGTACCACACGTATATATCCCTCTCACAAAAGGTCACATGCCAAGGGGCCTAGGTGACCAGAAGATCTCTAAGAGATGGTGTTGGACCCGATATCTAAATGTTACAATGGTCCTACGTATCCCATAAGGATGGAAATCAAGCCACAAAACGTTCTTGAAGGTGTAGTTTAACGTCATGCAAGACTGGCGTGCAGTTTAGGGTCATGCGGGACCATTCAGTTTAAGGTCGTGCAGGACCATCGGCTCAGGAAAAGTATTTCTTGAGGAATTTTGCATTGGTGGGAGGAGTTATACGCTCACCATCCATGGTCACCAGGGTGTATGATCTATTGGGGTAAACCTTATGGACAATGAAAGGCCCTTCCCATTTGGGCTCTATCTTGGGTGGTTTTCTACCAGGAATCATTTGTTTTCTTAGAGCCAGCACCAAGTCACCTTGTTGGAATGAGCAGAGGTGATCCTTCTTATTGAAGGCTCGATCCATCCTACTCTGATGCCTTTCTAGATTTTGCAGGGCATGAAGCCTATTCTCGTTAAGTTCTTCCAATTCAGCTAGACAGATTTCAGACACTATATCCAGCACTTGATGAACATAGACTGCTGTGCGCAATGAGGTCAACTGAATCTCGATGGGCAAGACGACCTCATTTCAGTACATCACGGAATATGGGGTCACTGGGGTGGAATTACGAGTCGTTGTCCGATAAGACCAGATGGAATTGAAGAGGTTATCCGGCCAACTCTTCTTGTTCTGACCAACAATTTTTTGCAGGATGTTAGAGAGGGTTTTATTGAATACCTCAATCTTCCCATTCTCTTATGGATGATAGTGGGAGGTATGGTTAGAGAGGATGTTGTACTTGTCGTACAACTTTTTCAACTCGACTGCTCGGCAGCTGGTGCCGTTATCGGTGAGGACTGCGTGATGAACTCTAAACCAATGGATGATATTGGAACTCATGAAGTAAAAAATTGAATGGTCCTTGAATTCCTTGAGTGGAACTGCCTATTCCCACTTGGAAAAGAAATATGTAGTGGTCAGAATGAACCGGCGTTGGTGAGCCATTGACGGTGGATATGGTCCTACGACATCTAATCCCCAGACTACAATAGGCCAAGAGTACTTGGTAGTGTGGAGAGGCTCTGGTGGCCGATGCACAAATATAGAATGAACTTCGAACGCATGACACCTCTTGGTGAAATCAATGAAGTCGTGGATCATGGAGGACCAAAAATAACCTAATCTCCGAATCTGGTGAGAGAGTTTTGGCCCAGCCTGATGGGCACCACAAGAACCAGCGTGAACATCTTGAATGACTTGTGGAATCTCAACCCCCTGAATGCAATGGTGGAGAGAACCATAAAACCCACACATATAAAGGATTGGGTCAAGACTGGAACCACTCTGGAGGGTAGACTGTAGCGTGCAGCGTCATATTCGCTCACGCTCAACCCGATCTGATGGGAGATTACTGTGTTGGAGGTATTCAACCAAGGATGTCCTCTAATCGGCAATCATTTAGATCACTGCATCCGGATGACCCGGGGGTCCTGACGTAGAGGCGACGACGGTACGATGGGTTACCTGTGGTCCATCATCGCCATCCGGGGTAACAGGAGCTATGAATCTCTGACATGCCACATGGATGATCAGATCATCCTGTTAGGGCTCTACAAGTGATATAGCTAAGTTGGCCAAGGAATCTGCTCGACTGTTCTGTGACTGAGGGACATGGATAACCTCTGGCTGAGAAGGGAACTTGGCCATTAGCTGGAGGGTGAGTTCCAACAATGGTACGAGCTCTGGATTTCTAACGACATATTCATTGTTGATCTGCATAATGACTCGCTCAGAGTACCCTTTCACATGAAAATGGGGTACGTAGATCTCAAGGGCCGACATGAGGCTAGTAATGTGGGCCTGATACTCCACCTAATTATTGGTGCAACCTTCTGATAGCAGGAATGAATATGGTAGAATGTCTTGCTCCAGGGTAATAAAAATGATACCCAGGCCTACTCTGTTGAGTCGAGGATCATTAAGCCTCCTACCTATGGGGCTCTGGGAGGCACCAACAAAGTACATCTACCAACATGGGATGACTTGATCGACTGAAAGGATTGCCTCATTGGGAAAATCCAGGTCCATGGACCGGTTAGCGGGGGTTGGATGGGCAAAAAGGAAATCATCCAACAACTATCCCTTGATAGCCTTCTAAGGCACGAACCTGATGTCAAACTACTGGAGGATTTCTGCCCACCACGCTAGTTGGACATTCAACATGGGATAGATTAGGAAGTACTTCAATGGGTCTAATTGAGACACCAGCTATACCTCGTGGTGCTACAGGTAATGTCGCAATTTATGCATGGAAAACTTGAGCGCAAGGTAGCTCTTCTCGATGGGGGAGTATCTGGTCTCTGCATCGAGGATCATGTGGCTAAGGTAGTAGAGGTTGTTCTCTATACACTAATTGTTATTCTGGGCAAGAAGGGCACCGAGGGACCATTCCAGGGCGGTAACATAGAGGACTAGAGGCTTCCCAGAGATGGGTTGAATCAAGACCAGAGGCTGGACCAGATAGTACTAGATTTACTCAAAGGTGGTCTGACACTCCTCGTCCCACTCATAAGCAGTGCCCTTATTCATGATGCGAGAGAAGGGCTTGCACTTGCATGCAAAATTCGCAATGAATCGGCGTATATAGGCCAAGTGGCCTTAGAAACCTCAAAGCTCCGAAATATTACTCGTCGGAGGAATCTAGATGAGGGCCTTGATCTTCTCTGGGTCGATCTCGATGCCCTAGTACCTAACATCAAATCCAAGGAACTTTCCAGAGGTGACCCCAAAAGCACACTTCAATGGGTTCATCTTCAGGTGGCAGGAACGGAGGAAGCCGAACATTTTCTCAAGATCCTTGATATGGTCCTGGGGCTGGTGAGATTTGACAACCAGATCATCCACATATCACCACACCACTTTCTCGAGGATTGGCTTTAAAATGCGATGCATGGACTGCTAATAGGTGGCACCTACATTTTTCAGGTTGAAGGGCATAACCTGGTAGTAGAAAGTACCTTGGGGTGCCCTGAAAGCCGTGGACTCTTCATCCTCATGGGTCATCTAGATATGATTATACCCAGAGTAACCATCCATGAAGGAAAGGTCTTGCAACATAGCCATAGTGTCGATCAACAATTCTGTCATTGGAAGGGGAAAATCATCCTTCGAAAAATGGAGATAGAGATCTCAGAAGTCGATACAGACTCTGATCTGTCTGTTCTTCTTCCTTACTGGTACAATGTTGGACAACCATATGGGGTACTGGACCTCCATAATGAAGTTAGCCCTGATGATCTTGTCAACTTCAGCCTCAACCATGGCACCGTGAAAAGGGTGCATCTTTCTGGGAGGTTGTTTGAACCCGTGATGATTTTCCAGAAGACCGAGGCGGTGGATGGCTACCTGAGGATCTAGTCCTGAAATCTCGTCGTAACTCCATGAAAACACATCACAGTGCTGTTTAAAGAGGTCTACATACCACTGCTGCTCCTCAGGATGCATGGAAGCGCTGATCAATGTGGGTCTCGGGTCTGCCTCACATCCGAGGTTCACCTGTACCAACTCATCAACCATAGCGGAGATGACTTCTTCAAAGGTAGGGGCGTCATATACATCCTCTTCTCCACTTATGGAGGGATCTTTTTCAGGGGAAATTGCTTCTGAGTTAGCAGACCTCGATGGGAGGCTGGTACCAGATTCAGCGACAGTGGTTATTGCATCGGGGAACTCTGGCGCTGCTGAGACCATAGAAATGAAGGCTATCGACCCAATCCCATATGGTATCCAGCCCAAGGGGACACATTTGAAAATATCAAAGTAGTGCTGGAACGTTGGCCAGAGCCGGCTTATTCCAGCCTGGCGAAGCAGAAAAGTATGACGTACTACCGTTGCCTTGAGCCGGATGCCCCGATACCTGATGGGGTGGGAGGCTCTGGGATCACTGAGGCCTAATTCGTATAAGAATACGAAGTGATCTTTCGACACCACCTAGATTTAGGATCATGGTTCCCCCTTTTCCCAGAAATGAAAAAACATTTCCCCGTATCGGGGGTCATGTCCTCCAACCGATGGATCGGGAAGATGTTGACATCATTCAGGCTTTCCCAAAGGTCAGTCATAGTGGTGATGATCTCAAATTCACTTGCCTGGACTTGTTTATCCTTGCTCTTGTAAAATTAATCGTCCAGGTAGTGGGCTTCACAAGAGGTGAAAGGAGATGCATCACCTTGGAGTAAGCCCACTCGACCATTAAGGGAGTACGTGAGGAATTGGTGATACGATGAGGGGACTGTCGTGTGCAGGTGGAGCCATGGACTGCCCATTAATTCATTATATGTGGTGTCCTAGGAGACAACCATAAACTCAGTGCTGTCAACTAGGCCGCCGAACTGGGTCTTCAAATGGATCTTGCCGACCAGGGTCTCCTTTGTCCTGTCATATCCTTGGATTCTAAAATCAGAGGGAGTCAAGTCATCTTCGGATAACCATAGCTTCCACAGCATCTGTATCAGGATAAGGATGATCCTGGAGCCGGTTTCAATGAGACAACGATGAACCTCCACGCCATTTAATTGGCTGGTGATGTACATCAGACATATGTTGCCCTGTATGGGGGAGCCTTCATCCTCTTCAGAGAATTTAATGATGGCCTGACATTCGACATTCTCAAACACTTCAGCGTTGAAAGCCTCTACAACTGCTACCTCTGTCTCAAACTAGAGGGGGATCCTTAAAGCCTCGGTAAGTGCTTTTCGCATATCTGGTGACAGGAAAAGGGCTTCAAGGATGGAAAGCCTCACTGGGATTCCGGTGAGGTTCTTGAGAACATCATAATTCTATTCCAGGCACGAACTTCATCTTGGAGGGAGCCACTCTATGATATGAGGCATAACGGGCCCTGTCGGCCGAACTGGTGGCTGACTGGTACTGGGTACATCCCGATGCTCACTAGTCGAAGTTCAAAGAGTAGCTGCCGGATGAGGATCATATGACTGATATCATCTTTTAGTGGGGCGAAGATGGTCACAACATGGCCAAAGTGGTTCTTCCTGATCCAGTAGCACAAACGGTGGTAGAGACGGGCCTGTCGACACCGGATGAAGAGGTTGCGCATGCTGAGTTCTGCATTGGGCCTACTATATGGTCTCAGCAGCATGCACAGACTTGCTAGAATTGCCAAATGACATGAACCTATGACCCATATGGCCACAAATCCACCGACATTGGTGTCAGGTGGGGATGTTTGGGGAGGTTCACCTGACACTCCCCCTCATCGGGAGTCGTATAGGGGTTTACCAACTCAAATATGTTAACCGAAGCGTACCCTTGAATTTCACATGAATATTCATCCAATACTGGGTGGATTTAATGAGGTATCCCTATCATTGGGGCATGAAGTCACTGAGAGTCCGGGATGACAATGACATTGGCGGGGCGAGCCACTTTTTTTTGCGCCACCGATGCTTACTCTTCTAGGAAGTGGCCGACTAAGATGATGATATAGAAGTGGTGGAAACAGCTTATGAAGGCTCCAAATAATTTAAGAAGTCATGGATAATTCCATGGGCATGGGCGACGACTTTGCGGGCCCTCCAATAATCATACTTCTGAGACCCACGGTCAGAAACTTACTGCCAATCGCCTTCGCTATCACAACTGCTATCTGACCTCACAAAAACACCCGCCACTTGTGCCGGGTCCGGGCCCAACCTAACTATATTGTTTTCAATCTGTTCTTGGAGCCAGTACTTGAACACATAGCATTTCTTGAGGGTGTGGCATAGGATCCGGTGATAAGGGCAGTAGTTGGGGTGATCAATGAGATTCGCCACTTCTGGCTTTCTGCACTCAGGCAGTCGTACAATTCCCTTCTCTATGGTGCTGCAGAAGTAACGAGGGACCTGAGCCTCGTTGAATGAGTAGGTACAATATCTTTTTTCCGGAAAGGTGGATCTATGATCTTGACCCTGGCGAGGGGCCGGAGGAGCCTGTCGAAAAGGAGAAACTTGATTATCTCGCCTAGGTGGTGGCAGTGCGTTACGCGGAGGCACCATGCGATTTTGAGGTGGTCTCTACTGGGCAGGAAGTTGTGCCTGTGGTGGTGAACCTTTGTGGGGCTATGGAGCTGGCTCCAATTGTAGAAATTCTAACTGATTGGGGGCATCTATCTGGGCCACTGCGGTGGGCTCGACTCTGGCATCCCTCTTTGCTGGAATGACAAGTGGTAGTGAACGTGCCTGGCTGGCCTGTTTCAAGGATTCTTAGAGTTGCTGGGCCTTCTCTAAGAAGTCTTGGAACCCTCCAGGATAGTTCTGAGTGATCAGGGAGGGAACCAGTTCCGTCTTGATGTTCCCCACCCACATCGTCAGTAATTTCTCCAGATTCAATGGCATGTCAAGGGATTATGTGAGCCCCTTCCACCGGCCGATAAAGTCCATGAATCACTCCTCAAGTCTTTGTTTTCACTTGAAGAGGTCTGCGATGCTCATTTCCCGGGTGGTTGAACTGAACTGGTAAAGGAAATGCCTGTGAAAGTCCTCCCAGCTGGTCATGGATCCAACGGGGAGCTGGTTGTACCAGATGAATGTCGGCCCCTCTAGTGTCTGAACAAAGAAGTGGAGCTTGGCGGCCTCCTGCTACACTGGGGTCCATAACATAGGCCCACACCTTGAGTTGAAGTGGGAGAGGTGCTACGGCGGGTCCCCTTTCCCATTAAAGGGGGAGAAGGTGGGGTTTCTGAATCACAGGGTGCTGGAATATCATCCACCCATGCCGCATATAGCTTGCCATCTGGTGGGATTTCCACCTGTCACATTTTTAATGCCTCTAGGTGGGAGATGAGTGCCACCATTAGATCATCTAGATGGGGTTCCATATCTTGATGGGGGTCCCTAACCACGAGCGCATTTCCAGGTTCCTCAATGCTGTAGATATGCTCAGCGGCTCGTGGAGCGGCTAGTGGAGCGACCCTTGGGGCAACCAGAGGAGCCCGAGTGAGTTTCCTTGGATTGTTTCACCGTTCAGGAGTATCTGGAGAGAAATACCATGTCCTCTTTCCATGAGTTCCAACTTCCGCACTGTCCGTGAGAGCGGCATGGTCAGGGTTGCCTGGGGGCATCTCGCCAAGGAGTAGTTGTCCCTTCCCCTACTTCTCCGGCTTAGGATCACCGTTGTCGGGTTGTTTCTATGCAATGCATTCAGCCAGGAGTTCATGGACCAAATTCCTCTGCATAGCAAGCTGCCAGCACAATAATGCCTTCTTAGGGTCCTCCTCCGTCTTCTGCACTGAAGCTGAGGGGTCGGAGTTCTTGACAGCTCTTACGTGCTCTCTGCCCTTACCAGAATTCCAGCTGAGAACTAGTGCCTCTATGGGCGGAGGGAGACCTAGGAGGTTCCTCTGCTGATGATTAATCCTCCCGGATGGTTCCAGTAGTGGGGGAATTTCCTCAAGGACGATGTTCCCATCAAGGAGTTCCAGCTCATTTTCCCCTCCCGACAGATCGGTCATGTTGACTGCAACTCTTCTCAGGGGCATGTCCTTAATGTCGCCTAGGGAGTCGGGCTATCGGCGAATAGAACTGAAGAGGAGGGTAGTGTAATACCCCCATCCATGGACTTTCACATAGGGGTTAGCCTTCTTAAAAACCTTGCAGAGTACTTGGAAACTCTGAACGCATTGTTGTTGGAGGGCCCTGTGGTGACCAGGTTACTCAGGGTGCTGGACCACAGGGAGCACAACCAGATCAACCAGATGGAATTGTTCACTGATGTATTCATGGTTAATTTGGATGATAAGTCACTCACACGTGTCGAAGATGGATGTTAGTCGCCGATAGGGTCTGGCGGAAACATTCAAGCTCCTCCGGGGTGAGAGATTCTGGTGCACAAAAATTTGGTCCAGTGACTAGCCAAAACTTCTCAGTGAAGTGGCCCGCTGCAAGGATAGTACAGAAGCTCCTCTACTCAGATTCAGGGTCTGGCCCTTAGTTTCCACACTCGTCAACTGGGGGTGGCTGGGGAATCGACAATGGCATTGAGGCAGACCACTGAGATGGCTGGCTGGCCAGCGGAGAATACAGCGAGCAGGCCGACTGGCCGCCGAATCTTGGGCTGTCCTCTGAGGATTGTAGCGACTTGAGCACTATATCACGATAATATGGACTAGTGACCAAAGCTCCTAACACATCATCAATGTCTTCCAAGCGTGGGCTATGTTGCGACTCTCCTTCCATTGAACCCCAAAATAGCTCTCCATCGCCTCTAGCTGAGGCGGAGGGCGCTTCCGCAGATGAAGGTGGCAACTGCGTGGTCGGTCCCTGGGGACATGCTAGGTTATCATCCTCCTATATATATCTTATAAGGGAGACTATGATCCTTTTGATCCTGCATTCCGTGAGTATTAGGCTAATGCACCTTGTTCTTGCCCCAGCCCTTGACTCGGAGGACTGAGGGGAGGGTTCCAATGTCGAGTCGCACTCCGCTTCGGAGTCTGAGAAGCAGAGTGATTTGATTTCTATTCGGCCCTCCCCAGAATTCCTCCTGTGTAGGTGACCACATTCTCTCCTACCCCTGGGTGGCTCTTTGGGGAATGACTCACTTTCAGCACGAGGAGTTCCTTTAGCCATACTGGTGCTGGGGCGGATAGATCTCTCGCTAGGGTGGGTCGTGGTGCGAGGAGCACTGAGGAAAATGTCGGAGGGGACACGAGAAGGTCCTTCGGCCATACCCATTCTGGATCAAGCATGACCTCTTCTGGAGATTACAGAATCATAGGTAGGAGCAGTAGGAGCATGGGTAGGACCTCCATTCTCACTTCCCCTTACTACATCAGTACAAGGAATCTCCTTATACTGGTAAAGATGAGCACGGGTAGGACCTCCGTGCTGGGTGTTGATGGAGTGATATTGTCCTCCACCCTTCTGATCGTTGGGGTGAGGAGGACCTTCACCGGCTGGTATGGGGACATGGGGAAGGCCTTCATGTTGGTGAGTGACCGAACATGCAATGTCTCCATACCTACTGTTTGCGGTAGGGGTAGTGGACACATACCCAGTATAGTGAGCGCGGGAGAGACCCCCATACAGAGTGTTTCTATCACAGGGGAGACCCTAGCCTAGGTAGAAGGTGGCACAAGGCAGACCTCCAAGCCGAGGTTGGAAGAATGGAGGACCTGCACCTTCCGTAGTGGCGGTACAGAGTGGGACCCCGCACTGGGTGGTATTTCCGTGGATTGGTCTGTAGCGGCCATCGCTAGTGCCAGAGACCGAGAGAGTCGACCCAGCTTGCCTGTGGGGTGGTTGGGGCCTCAATCTAGGTCGGGAATATAACTTCCCTTGATCAAAGTATACAGGGAATTGGGGATATGAGTTAGCGGTGGATCATGCCATAGTAGTCACTGACGTTGACGCCCCATGGAGGGAGCCCTCTTCCATTTGCGCCCGACACTGGCACTCGGTTAGATGAACTGGAGCTGGTGGTGCAGGCACGTGGCTTACCTATGACACGGCTTGGGGAATTGGGAGGCGGCACTGACATTGCCTGGTGGGATCCCTTTCTGGGAGAGCTTGGAGTGGGAATCCGATCAGGCCAACCCGAACATCCCCTATCTCGTCGGCGTAGGGCATGGAGTTGTCAAGGCGTTCTAGGGACAAGCTCCTGAAATGATTGAATGTTGGGGTGGGGAGCAGCGACACCCTGGGCGGCCCTCGGGTGCGACGTTGACGGAGAGGCATGGCCACCTCGAGATCTAGGCGGGCCATATCCCTAGTGGGGATGATCTCCTCCTCCTCATACCTATGTACAAGGTCATTAATTACCCTTTGCTGGATAAATTCTGATGGGTAGAGGGGGAATGGGTTCCCAACAGTCATGGCAGTTGAGGTCATAATGGAAGAGGCGGAACCGCATGGGGTGGCCACGATTGTATTGCCCCTGCCCTTATGCCGGTGGGCAGGTGGTGATCGAGTTTGGGATGCGACAACTTGGTTCTTGAAAACAAGCAGATGAACCCATTAATACTGATAGGAAAAGCAATTGACAACCAGTTCCCAGTGCTGTTATGTCTTCCATGGCCGGTAAGAGGGATCCACGCTGACAACGTTGCAGAACGGAATGCTCAACGTCCAGAATGTCCCAACTTATTGTGAGTTTCACGTCAGGCCTGCTATTTTCTTGGTGGAACATGGTGCTAGATGATGGGATCTGATGAAATGATAATCCATCGATTCCTAAAATGCTACTAGTCTCCATATTGAGGTGAAGATCTTCACATCGGGTTCACCATTTCTATTTCAGACACTTTCGCCGGGGCACGCACATCCGTCACATAGAGGATGCAAAATTGTTACCCTAAATTCCCGCATTCCAAAGGCGGGCGGCATTTTCTCCTTATTCAGGGATGTCTTCACTTTGATTGAAATAGGATGATGGGAATTCGGTTCCTCCTTTCGTGGATTCCTCCTCAGAGCTCGTCACCTAGTCCATGTCTCCCTTATAAACTTAAGATGTTGTACGTGAAACTCTTCCCGACACCATATCTTCACGGACACAAGTTAATTACACTTCTTCTGTCAGGACATTCCTAGGGGTCCGATCAGGGAAGCAACCATCAATTAGGGGAGTAGTCACGTTGGGCATCACAGGTGTGTATGGACACTGGGGAATTGGCATGTCTATCTTTTGTCCCTTATTATAGGTCTTCTCGAGGGCGCGAAAGCCTGAGGCATCCCACATAGAACACGAGGAATCTTATTTCATGGGAATGTATCTGAGGTTTTCCTTATCTTCCCATTTTTGACACAGGGTATGCCGTAAGTTTAACGTCTAGCAGAGACGGATCAAACTGATCGAAACAATGATTAGAGTGGATCAGATGGAGGAACCCCCTAGAGGGAACACCGATACTAGGGCCATCATGGGGATGTCTTCCCAAATGTTGTCATATGGAACGAGGAATGGGGTGGATGATCCCACCAGGATGTGGCGGCCCGGGTTAGGATCAGGATGGGTGATGGAATATTGCCACCGCAAGGGAAATAGTGAAGTTGGGCTTGAGTCTCGAAGAGGATTCCTACGTATCCTTGTGGAAGGGAATCAAAGTCCATGTAGTTCGGTGAGACGATGGGACACCTGGGGAGGTAACCCGTGAGAGTGGACGGGTGGATGGTACCCAGAAGAAATGGAACCTCTGGGTTGGGGCATGAGATTCATGAGATGTATAGGCTCGAGGGAGAGATCAGGATGAGACAGGAGTGATGGGATCGAACCTCATGGAGGCTTCCTACATATCCCCGTGGCGAGGAATCAAAGTCCACACATTTTAGGATGGGGGATATATTTTAACATCATGCGGGGTGGGGGTGAAGCTAACATAATGGTGGTCCGAACGACCGGGTGGTGGTCTCGAACCTCATGGAGGCTTCTTACATACCTTGCCTTGACATGGATCAATGTACATATAGTTCAGGATGATGTTTGGGGCTTACACTATGAGGAGGCCCAGGTGGTGGGTTGTTGGGCTTGATCCTCATGGAGGCTTTCTACGTATCATGCCTTGACATGGATCAAAGTACTCATAGTTCAGGAATGGGGCTTGGCACACCGACATAGAGATGGTCGGGGCCAATGGTTGGTGGCCTTGAACCTCATTGAGGCCTCTTACATACCATGCCTTGACATGGATCGAAGTCCTCATAGTTCGGGATGATGTTTGGGGCTTACACTTTGAGGCGGCCCAGGTGGTGGGTTTTAGGGTTGAATCTCCTGGAGGCTTCCTTCGTACCATGCCATGACATGAATCAACGTTCTCATAGTTCGGGTTTATGTTTGGGTATTACACTCTGAGGTGGACTAGGTGGTGGGTTTTTGGGCTTGAACAACATAGAGGATTCCTACCTACCATGAATTGACATGGATCAAAGTCCTTTTAGTTTGGAAATGGGGCTTGGAACACCGAAACAGAGACGGTTGGGGCCAATGGTTGGTGGGATTGAACCTTGTGGAGGCTTCCTACGCACCATGCCTTGACATGGATCAATGTCCTCATAGTTTGAGATGATATTTGGGGAATAAACTCAGTGGCAACCCAGGTGGTGGGTTTTTGGGCTTGAACCTCATGGAGGCTTCCTATGTACCATGCCATGACATGAATCAATGTTCTCATAGTTCAGGAATGGTGCTTGGCACACCGACAAGGAGACAGTCGAGGCTAATGGTTGGTGGTATTGAACCTCGTGGAGGCTTCCTACGTACCATGCCTTGACATGGATTAAAGTCCTCATAGTTTGGGATGATGTATGGGGCTTACACTTTGAGGAGGCCCAGGTGGTGGGTTGTTGGGATTGAACCTCATGGAGGCTTCCTACGTACCATGCCTTGACAAGGATCAAAGTCCTCTTAGTTCGGGAATGGGGCATAGAACACTAAAATGGAGATGGTCGGGGCCAATGGTTTGTGGGATTGAACCTCGTAGAGGTTTCTTATGTTCCATGCCTTGACATGGATCAAAGTACTCGTAGTTAGGGATGATGTTTAGGGCTTACACTATGAGGAGGCCCAGGTGGTTGGTCATGGTCGGTGCTTTCTCTAAGCTCACGTGAGTCATTCTCGGTGTGAGAAACAAGAGATAGCAGAAACCTGAAGATCAAGTCGCAAAAGGTTCATCCAGGGGAAGTGGGGTGGGGATTATGTGAAGAGCATCCCAAAGAGGAAACAAGGGCTTATGGGTGGTTAGTAGCCCGAGAATTCAGGACTTAATCCCTGATGGAGGCCTGATGGCGATAAAGTGAAGTGGGAGAGGGACTCGGTACTGAAGAAAGGAGAAGCACCATTTCCCACCACGCCCTTCACTAGCCATGCCGACCGAAGATAAAAGGAGGAGTAGGGATGCTGCCTCTGGTAAGAAAAGATAGGGGATTACACCAAGGTGATTTCCCTTTCCTCGTGGACAAAATCCAGTCCGATAAGGAGGATATCATCCCCTGTGAGGGGAGATCCCATCCTTGTGGAGATGAGTGGGCATGGAGAATTTCCAAGGAGGGGGACCCTGTGTTCGAAGCACGGGGTGAGGTCATAGTTTAACATCATGTGTTGAGGACGATGGTTCTTGGTAGTTTGACATCCTACAACTCAAACAAAGTGGGTGCGCTTTGCACCCCTTGGACTTACATAACCGGTACCCTCTACTCCTTGTGGAAGGTAAGACATCGACAATGCCGTGGTGAGGGGTTGTCATAGAGAGAACCATAGAGGGGTCTACATTAGCATGGCTATGCAATGAAGAAATAGCCGTTAGCGTGCCTATGAGAAGAAGCATAAGGCGAAGCAACACAATGGGAACAATAATCCAAGGGACTTTGAAGTTACTTCATACGAGCCTAGAAAGTCGTACGAGCAAATGGTGTATGATGTGGATACTCAGGGCGTGAGAGACACCCGAAAATGGCATCCATAAGAAGAGAATCAGAAACTCGCACAAAGGTACGCCCAAGGATCTCAGGGAACACACGTGAAGAGGTAGCAAAGGAGCACTGTGGTGAGGGGTCCTGGAGAGTTTCACGTAACCATTGAGGATTGCACGTGAAATAAGTAGCCCTACACGAAGAACACTGGTCTAGCGCAAAATCAATGAAGATTTATTATAAACAGAGCCTAGGTTTTGCACACAAATAGAAAGGATTGCACACAAGGAGTACGAATTGTGCACAATTGGGAGAGACTGCATACAATGAATGGGGTGCACGCAATTGAAGGGGATTGCGCGCAATTGACTGGGGTGCATGAAATGAAAGGAGATTGCACACAATTGGATGGAATGCGTGCAAGGGGATGGGATTTCACGAAAGGGGAGGACCCTGAAGAGATTTTAATTCAGTCTTTAACCAAGGGGATCTCCTGTGAGGGCAGACCCCGGGGCGACTTGGAGAGAAAAGCACCGTACCTGAAATCCATCTTAGTGCACCCGGAAGGCAGATTTCGCGCACGGGAGCCTTTTCAGATTCATCAACCTGGAAGTAGAAGGGGTCGCCTTCTATTTGTAGGCATTCGGGGGAGCGAAAAACAGGTCAGTGCAAAATAATTGTGCGCTAAATTCGGCGGTGCGAAATGTCAACCGCGTGGGGTGGGGGCACGAAATTTTCCGCGCCCATTCCATAGAACTCTCGCGAATCCCGGAGCTTTCCTCGCATGGCATATTTTTTTCACGCACTTATGAATTTTTTTCACATGACTCCTCTAGGACCCTCGGACTGGGTCACCGGATCGGAATATGACTTCTCTTTGGCATTTTTAATCTTTCTTTAGCACTTGAGCATTTTTAGGTGTCTACAATGTGATTGTTTAATAACAGCATGATTCCATCAAATAGGTTTTTTAAATTCTTACCAATGTTGTACATGATCCATTGTTTTAAAAGAAAATATTAACACAAAGATTTACCCTTCCCCTCTCAAGGTGTTCTAGGGTCCTAAATATCACCTAGATAAAGGTATAAAATCACTTAGAATGATTATTAATGAGTTAGAAAAAAAGATATTTTTGTTTTTGGATAAAAAAAATTAATTGAGGCATACTAAGAATAGTAGATCCATTTTTATGCACTTATTAATCATAAGGATAATGATTCAATTAGTGATATTTTCATAATTAGTTTTATGTGAATCCTAACCATGGGCATCATTCTATATTGTTTAACCCCCCGTTTCACCTTTCATGTAATATGGTTAGTCATAAAATATGTAAACCACACCTTATCTAAACATAACTACCCAAACCCATTCAATGGTACTAGAATGAGAATAAGTATCTAGTTAATTGATTAAATGAAGACCCTACTCAAGAAAAAATGTTCATACATGAGAGACCATGGATAAAATTTAAAATAAAAGATCAATGAAAAAGACAACTTAGATAGTTAAAAATATATATTTTCACGAAGAAAAATCAGCTTTAAATATATATAACGACTCAAGAAACCTCACTCTCTCATTCTAGTGATGAGGGATTGCAAAAAATTTTAAATAGAGAACCTAGGGAATAGAATCATTCCATCAAAATCCTCCACCATCCTTGATCCTCCAACAAATTAAGTCTTCCAAAAGTCCCATTCATAGCAGTTAACAACCCTATATTTATTGAAAAAACACCATCCAAAATATCTCCCCTTTTATCTTATATTACATATCTCTTATATCATTTATTTTCTTATTTTTCAATTTACCATGTCATCTATGTGTGATATTCTATTAATTTCCCTTTTAATTGTACATAATGTTTTATCTAGGAGATTGATGTTCATGTAAAACATAAGATTCTGAAATTTATATTTATTAAATTAATATTATATTTGATAGTTTTCTAAACAGCTAACACAAAAAAAAAGGTGTAAAAAAATTATTATTAAAAAACTTTAAAATAAAATATCATTACTAAATAAATTTTCCTAATCAATTAGAAAATGCATAAAAATATGATTAAGAACAGTTGATGTTTTAAAATTTAATTTTTCAATTAAACCCGTATTTATTATTATATATTAAATTTTCATTAAAATATAAATTCATAAATTTAATAAATTTAATTTTATATAATTAACTTCACTTTTTAATTCTACATATAATATTTATCCAAATATGGACATTTGATATTTTTTTAAAATAATTGATTTTTAGTTAAATTGTAAAAAAAATAATCTTGAAAATAAGTTCACATTCATTAAAATACCATATTATAAGAATGAAATTAAATTCATTGAAACCATTTTTCAATAAAAATATTTATTTAAAAAAACTATTTTAAATTTATAGAACCAATGTCTAACATTTTTTAAAGTTAAGTAATTGTTTATTCTAAATTTTTTTGTTATATTACATTAAAAATTAGTTTTCATCACTTGTAGAATATTATTCTAAAAAATGGATTTCATATTTAAGTTTAACTTATTAATAATATTTTATAAATTCTGTTTGAATTTTATGCATAATAGTATGATTACTACGACTAAAGTTAATGACCCTGAAAATGATAAAAGTATTATTTTCAAAGAATTGTTTTATTAATACCCAGTAATTTTTATCTAATTTAATAAATTAATCAACTTTAAAAATAAGTTAAATCAAATTTTCAAAACTATAAACAAATTTATTATATCTCATTAAATTAGTAATTAATAGTAAAAAATATTAAAAATACTTAATGATGTAAACAAAATTATTTTTCTACCGAACAATTTTTCTATATATGAAATTGTTTTTTTACGTTCTAATATTATCGTATTTATAAATTGAATTACAATATATTTTTATTAAATTTTTTAGAACTCACAAATTGGGTATGATCGGTTACCTTATATTTTTAATATAATATGATTTTATTTCATAAAAACTAGTTACCAATGTAAAACCTAAAATCGTAAAATGTACAAAAACCAAGTGGTAAAATGAATGAATCATGTTTAAAGGATGTATGGAAATTAATGGTACATGAATTATAAAAATAACATCTCCAAAAAATCCATTATTACTCACCTTTGAACCCATTTATCTTTTAATAGTATCATTCCATATTGAAAAATAATTTGTATTCGTAAAAGTCTCTTTTCATTACATATAAAAGGAATGAACATCAAATAATTAACTAAACACCTATACCATAAAATTTCATACATAAATCCTTTCATATTTATACTAAAATAAATTTATCTAAATTTAATATGCCTTTAGGGTCAATTAGTTTTCCTAATCCCTTATTTTCCCATGATAATTTGAAGATAAAGTTGAAGATTTCATTGTGAGTACTAATTAATCCTTAACATTTTATTCTAAATATTTATCGTACATAAATATAATAATCATATTATTATAATTATATTAGAATCATTAGTATAATTAATTGGTTTTATACTAATGTAAAAAAATATTTGTTATGCCTTCCCTTCGACTTTTAAAAAAATAATGTCAATTATGCATTTGTGTGGACTACTTTGACAAAAAGAAACATATTTCATTTTTCACCCCACATATATTTGAGTGTTATAAGGATGAAATTGATAATTAAATGATAAATATATATTGTATTTTTTTATATGAATATCAAAATGATAATCTATCTTATTTCCCTTTCATTAATTGAGAAATTGTAATTTCAACCAAGCATTGTGTGGGTTACCGCCTCTATGAAGTAACAGATCTCATTTTTCATTTAATAGTTTTCTTATTTATTTAAATCACATAAAATATTATTCAAAAAAATAATATATATATATATAATATCATTTTTATTACATAATAAATATATTATTCCAAAATAAACCACTTTTATTATGATACTCATCAATGAATTATGACATGTTCCAGTTTGGGTTAGTCTAACAACCAACTTTAAAAATGAAAAAAAATTACCATGGATGAAGATGGTAACATAATTAATAATTATATACTATATAAAAAATAATAATTATTTTAATATGGTTATATAATACTAATGTCAACACTACACTCACTAACTCAGGTATCTATCCTCGTTTTTAAAAATCAATCAAACTTGCTTGTCACCAATTTTTTCTACAATAACTGCATCTAAAATCTCATAGAATGGAATTATAAAATTATAAAATATCAGGAAAAATAAATACTAATACCTTTTATTATATATTAATGCTAAAATTTGTGAGAATAAGGAAGAACAACATCACTATTACAAATGTTTTTCCAAATTGATCAAGATTACTCACAACCAATATTGAAAATAGATAATGAACAAATAATATACATGTAGAGAATAATTATAAATGAATTTTATCAATGGTTATATATATTAATATGGTTATGAAAATTTAAATTAATATATTTATTTTTTTATAGATTAGATTCAATCTCTTTAGTGGAAGTCATGAATTAAGGTATGGGTGTTTCATATGAATTTGCTTCCTTTGAGACAACTTTTATTTATGAAGATAATTTTATTTATATGGAGGGAATACTAGATATTGGAAATATCATATTATGAATTATCTTTTATTCATGGAATTTGAATTTAAATATCAATCCCTCTCTTCTAAGTGGATTTTATTAAAATGTTTCTTAAATCCTAAAGTATTGATAACTCAAATTTTCATTCCTTGAGTGATGATATTTATTAGTGAACTTATTTATACTATGATTATTTTCTTCTAATATTAAATTTTATAATATTTCATCTCCTTGTTTAGAGAAAAATAAATTTTAATTCAAATCTCTATCCCTGAATAATTATTTTCTCATAAAATTATAGCCCGAATGGCTCGAACGCCTTAATTTTTATTGATTAATGATAAACCCCCTTTCAAAGGATGAGGTGGAACCCTTACAAGGCACGTGGGATCAAAGATTACAAGGCCCGTAGGCTTAGGAGATTACATGACCTAAGAGTCTTATGGAATTCAACTAGACTATCTACAAGGGACTACCCCTCCCATGAATATGTGTCATGATTGTAGCTCTCCACCTTTGCATGGACGTCGGGATAGGCTTCTCGTGCAAACATAGGCTGGTACTGATGTCATAACCATACCCTCTCACACAATCCATTTGGTTGTACTCTGGTCAGTGCACCTGCTCTGAATCCTCTTCTGGGGCTGCTCCTTTTTTTCTAGTGTGTCTGGGGAAACTGCATGTGGCCCGAAGGCCTTGAGGTGGCCCGAGGGCCTTAAAGGTGGCCCGAAATCCCTACTGACCCGAAGGCCTAGGTGGCCTGAAATCCTCAAGGACTCCAAGCCCAAACTGGTGGCCCAAGGTGAATAGTCCCAGCTGCTATAGTACCGAATAGGTCCTGTTACAGTGCTTGCTATAGTACCCGCACAGTGTACAGTTCTGCTACAGTACCTGGACAATGTGCAGTTCTGCTACAGTACCTACAGAGTGTACAGTGCTGATACATTTCCTGCTACAGTACTCCTACAGTACCCCAAAAATATGCCTCTACCTGGTTTTGAACCTGGGTCTTGTGGATTCACTCAAGGATACCTCACCAACTGGGATGAGGCTCATGTGCCTCATAAAATTATAGAATTATCAATAATAATTACCTTTTTCATTAACGATTATTTTTTTTCCATGAACATATTTTACTTCCCACTAATTTTAACCTTTCTATTTGTATATGTAATTATTTGTTAACCCAATATAACTTTATATTTTTCTTCTCCATTTTTTTAAAATGATATTTTATTACTCTTTTTTCAATGTGGGTTTCCTAAATAGGAATTTCAAAATATTTTCCATCCTTTCAAAATAAAAGGTTTTACATTACACTCTATATTTATTTTATTAACATTTATACCATTAAAATGATATATTATAGATGTTTACTTTTCAAAAATATTTTTTTCAAAATATTTGACTTCTCATTTTGAAGCATTCAAGTAATTTCTAGGTCTTCTCCATTAAAGAATAATTTTCAAAATTAAAATGTTTTTAAAATGGTTTCACTTTACGTTTTTGAGACTTTTATGTAAATTTAAGGATTAAATATTGTAATTTATTTCCAAATATTAATTTCTAAATACATTATTTTCAATTTATAAAATGTGACCTTTCTGAAAATAGCTTTTCAGAGTTACAGTGACATCGATATTTACATGAATGATGAAAGCATTTTCTAAAATCTCTATTACAATTTCACTACCATTTCATTTTCATATATAATATAATTATTACCCATTGATTATTTTTTCTAATTTCCCAATTAATGTTCTTATGAATGAATCTGTTGGGGTGATTGTGTTGTGGGTATCATGTGTTTACATTCGTAAGGTCAATTTTACTAGTACCATCAAGAAATAATGTGAAACCCATTTTTTCTGTGGTTTATTTATTATGTGATGAATTAAATCTATTTATCCCATGGTATTTCATGACTTATTGAATTATTAATATCTTATGGTACACATATTTATTGTTTTTCATTAAGTGCATGTTGGACCCTATAAATCCCAACAATGCACTGGGTAAAGCTTTAAATTTTACGAGATAATTTGAAATAAGTTTTAAGGACTCATTCCACCCAGGGAAATAGGTGAGTGAATCCTAATAAAATATGGTAAATAAGTGAGTGAAGACCGACCCTCCAAGGGAAACATGTGAATAAAACCTGATCACTAAATGTAAATATATTTTTATTATTGGTCCACTATGTTATGATTTCTATGCTCATGTTTTTCCAAATTATTATATTTTGAAATGTATTTATGTTATGATTTCTTAAGTATTGTTCTCCATGTTTTTTCTTGTCATGTTTTTCTAATGTTATGTTTACAGATCAGGATTATGATCTAATAATCAAATGATTTTATTTTTCTCACCTATGATCATAATTGGTTATCTATTATGTTTCCCTTAAAGGTAATCTAAGCTCACCCATTTCATATATTTCCATTCCCTATATAATGATGAAGATTGTAACTTAGTAGACATCTATAATAGATTCTAGTGTGGCTTAATTACAGAGACATGTTTAAAATTATCATAAAATAAATTTCATTTGTATTTGATCTTTATACACACTAAATATTCCTATCATGGGATCGTGTGATAATTTAGGAGGAATATTTATTTACATATGGAAATGCTGTAAAATAATGTTATGATTATCTTAGGTTGTTTTTTTTCTGGTGATCATATATCTACTTTATTTCCCTTACATATGCATCTTCCACATGTATTTGAAGGTTGTATCATTCATCATCAATATTTTTATCTTTTCTTGTTCATCTTCATGGATACACATTTAATAATACATGGATGTATCTTCCTTAAATCTGATTTGAAAGAGGTTGGACACATGTGTATGTATAAAAATTATTGATCTTTAAAAGATATATAGATAAAACCTCTATGGTGAAGATACTATTTCTTCAGCGTAACATCATCATCCCAAGTTTCACTATATAATAGAGCTCAACCATTGACATAATATATCCTTCAAACTCTTCATACCTCTTCCATTTTATAACTCTCTACATTTTAGTAAAATCCTTCCTAATTTTCCTTCAAACTATATTCATGAAACTCATCCTTATATATACTTCACATCTCTTCAACATCCATTAAATATCTTCTGAGAAAATCCTCTTACACTTACGTGAGTGTCCTACTAAGCCTTACACCCTTCTCAAAACTAGATGAGTACCCTTAAATAAAAAACCCTTCAGAGATGCTATAGTGAAAGAGTTTATATTTCACATAGTATTATATGATTTTCAAAACCCACATCTATTACTAAGACTCCACTTCTATAGTATAATAGAACTCCATTCTGGAAGTCCTTTCAAGTGTGAATATCTTTTCAACTTTATGAATCATAGACATCAGTATAATAGAATAAATGGAATGTGGACCCCCACCACACATTCTTATCTCTATATCATTATTCATTATTACACAAAACAATATGATTTATTTCCTCACACTACATGCATTTATGATTTTCTTTTCATATCCTTATACAAGATTTTTTGATTGACCAGGTGTGTTCCCTATTGACTTTGACTTTACAATGAATACCTTGAGAGTTATAGTAGTTTAAAATACCTCCCCATTGACTTTAATGTTAGGTTTCATCTTTAAAGGTCCTTATGGATTTGATTATAATATTATTATGTTTGTTTTATGGTAGTTATTTGGTGGATATTTGACATGGTGTTTGCATATGTAGTGCAACATTGAGTGTGAAGAATAACTTGCAAGACAAAACACTATACAATATCAAATTGGAAAGTATGTATAGTATAAAAAGGAAGCCCATACCATATTAGAGATGAATAGGCATGAGATATTCTTAAAATATATTCACAACATAGTATTTTCTTAGTTGTAATCACCCAAGAAAATATATGGGACACTCCTACCCAAGTCCTCATTTATTCGAGCCACCTAACTCTTTACTACATGACTCTTACCCCTCACACTAACTTGGAAAATACTTTATTATAAATTATTGTAGTTTTTTTCATTCGTTATCCTCTCATAAATTATTGATTATAGGGCACTTTTTACACCTAAAAATAAAATAATTTCACTTTAAACATTATTCATAAAAACATTCATTTTCACCTTTGTAATATTTATTAACTATTCCTAATTAAATATCTAATTTTATTTTCTATTACCAAAATCACTATAAAAGTGTAAGTACCTAAAAATTACAAAATAAATTAATATCTGGGAAAATTTACTCAACATATCATTAAAAGTATATAAATTTAATTAAAAATTTATATACAAAAAACGAGACATCACAAAGTCATTAGTTTTTAACATTGTGTAATCTAGAATGCACCTCAAGTATGTAATGTGGAAGTTCAACATTCTAGAGTATGGATAAATCAAGATGGTTTGTGACATATTTCATCATGATCTTTTGGGTTTTTCATAATTCATGCGGAATTAATTTATTTGATGTAGAATGAAGAAGACCAATAGAAGATGAGAATTTGGAGTTTAATTTGATAATTCCTTGATTTTTTGTTGAGTTAATTTAAAACATGTAAGAAAATTTTATATGTGTAATTTGTAAGTTAATTCATCTATAGGGATTATTTAAGTGGATTTAAATCCATGGTAACCATGCATAAGTTTTATAATTTTTAGATTTGTGTAGAAAATGGTAAGGAACAAATATCAAGAATCCTTAATCTATGATATTATTTTGTCGGCTAATGTTAAAGGAATATCTATGAAGAAATGAGATATGGAAAAAACCATTGATGTATGAATTCATGAAGATAATATTCAATAAAAACATTGGGGAAATTTAAATGAGTTATAAGGCCATAATCTTTAAAAATATCATGAAGATAAAAGTGAAAATAGTAATGTGAGACTTCATCATAATTTGTAAAAATGGTTGAATGTGAAGATAAATAAATTTTTCAAAATATTTAAGGGGATAAAGTATTAAGTCTAAAATTTAACTTTTTAGTTAGTTTTAATAAGAAGAAGAATAATGGTATTGGGATTTTAAAATATAGATTATGAGGATTATATAAATAAATGATTATGTATTTTTAAAAGATAATTTTGAATAGATTTTAGATCTAAGGTTTTGAATTCCAAGATTTATGGTCATTTAAATTTGGAATAATGGGAATAATATTCATATATTGTGAAAATAAATTTTAGTAGAATAATAAAGAAGATGGGTGATCTCAACTGTAGGGTGTTGAATATTATAGAAGTCAGAGAGAGAGAGAGAGAGAAAGAGAAGATATACTATAATAACCTGCTTCAGAACATATGAATTAAAGAGGTAAAAAGGTCCCAAGGATATTTTAAATCATTGAAGTATTTGAGAGAAAAATAAGTGAGTTTTATTGTGATTTAGATGATGAAATCTTATGTTAGAGACTTATTATCAATCATATAGCATAAAAATATAGTTTAGAAGAAAAAATAATAATAAGTCATTCCACCAGATTACTACAAGATAGAAGGTAGATCAATCAATAATGTTTATGATGGATTTGATCCAACACAGGGGATCATTATTTCTAGGAGTAAAATTATATAATCATATATAAAGGGAATATTAAAATTCACGTTATTTTTACCTATTTATTCCAAATATAATTATTTTAATGATATTCCATTGCCTATGCTTCTTGCTATAATGAATTTAAAGCGGCATTTTCATGGGATTTAAACCACTATACATTAGGGACATAGACATCATTAGGGAGGAAAACCCCATAATAAATTATACTAGTTTCTTATGAAAATTTAGTATTCAATAGCTCTATTGAAACAAATTAATGGATGGGTTGAGAATGATATAATTAATCACTATATAAGTGAAAATGTGATAAGGGATGAAATAATAATTTGGAATAAAAATATACTAGCATTGATTCACCACCCCTCTTATTTTTGGACACATACATATTTGATCATGGCACCATTATTATGATTTAGGGTTCACAATTCACTTTCAATAATTATTTTAATACTGTTAAATTAATATGATATAGCTTATTTTTTTATCTGAGTTATTATTATTTAATTGATTTTCATCAAATGAAACTGACATTGATTTTAACCTCCATGAGTTTACCTTATGTTTTGTAATTTTTTATTTTGAAATTGTACTAAAAGTACATAAATTAATCTTAAAAATGATAAATTTTATCTTACATGACACATCTATCGGAGGAAATAAATCAATCCTATATAGAACTTCAAGTAGTATTTTTAGTCACCCTGAATCCGATGTTAATATCACTGAAGTAATTATGTGCTATTGTTTTTAATTTCCAAGACCTAATATAGGCATGAATAATCTAATGTATTCCCCATTATTTGAATTTAGTCACATGTGTTTATTAATTCCTCTATATTAATCACACACAATCATACATTTTCATTTTTATCTCGAAAAACCCTTGAATATTGAAAATGTATCACTTATAGCTACTAACATTAGTAAAACAAACCCAAAAAATGATAAAAATTATAAATTACCAAATAAAATATAATTCTAGTTGAATATTAGGAATAAAACCGTAAAATTGATAAAATATATTATCTAGTTGAAAACAAAAATATTAAAAAACATGTTCAAATTCCCTATATTTTGGGATATAAATTTCGAAATATTTCATGAAATTTTATAAGAATATAATAAAATATGGAATTATCAAATTACCCTTTACCTGTTCCTTTCTTATCCTCAATAAATTATTTAAATACTTAATAAAAAAGTCTTTAATGACTATGAATAATTTTTATGTTTTCTAAAAGTTATTGTTAAAAACATTATCCCATCCGTAAATTCCACCAACAAATAGAATTTTCTAACTCTCTTAGAAAATTGATTTTTATAATGACCTAGTTTTAATTTTAAACTGATATGTAATTCCAAAATTTTTAAAAGGAACATAAATTTTCTTTCTATTATTGAGTTTTTCACTCACAACATCTCCTTTGAACTCCAATTTCAACCAAAAACAAGAACACACAATAACTCAAACACAAAATTATAGAATGAATCAAAATTAATCCAATTAAATTAGTTATTTTAGATGGAATATATTTTGAATATAAATATTTTTTTACAAAATATCAATATCAAATTCCCACAACAACAAAAAGAGAGCACAAAAAATTTATATAATATTTAATTATCTAATGAAAAAACACTTATGAAAATTTACAATTTTACTTACATTAAAAGATTATAGATTTAATTAATAATGAAAAATAACAAAATTTCTCAAATAATGAGTAGTTTTTCAGTGAATTAAAAAATATTATTTTTTCATTAACGAACAATAGAGAGAAAGGAAAATTTTGACAACTAAAAAGATAGTACTATAACACCAAGTTTAAAAAAGATTTAATTCTAGATGAGTACGAAATATATATTCCAGAATATAAAATTTATCTTGAAATTTACAAGGGTAGATGATATATGTAAAATAATTTCTAGTTAATAATAACGAAGAATAATTTTCCATAAATAATCACCAAACTCTCGAAAAAATTCATATATTATTGAAATCAAAATAAAAAATTTCACAGAAAATAAAACAACACACACACTCAATCCTCTATAAATAAATAAATAATTTTCGTTAATGTAATCCATGAAATATATTTCATGTGGGATAAATGATTAGAATAGAAAAATGATAATGTAATGATTTTTAAGGAATAAAAATGTTTTCTTTAATTTTTTAGACTATTTTATTCCAATTCATTAATAGATATAAATATCTACACACATGAATAAAAATAAAATAATATAAACAACAAAAGAAAAAATAAAAAAAAATGAGGATAATATTGGTGAAATATCCTAATGGGAGATTCTTTTTTATCCATAGTTATATAGTAGTTGAATAAAACAATACAACATGATAGATAATGATTTTGAAGAAAAAATGACCACATATTCTAGGTTTCAATGCAATGAAATGTAAGATGAATAATTTCACAGGATATCAGTCTTCTAAATTTTCTCATGATCTACATTCTCTATTAAACTATAAAATACCTTTTAATTTTTAAATTTGTTATAATTAATTAAATACATATAAAATAAGGAAATTATAATAGTAGATATGATAACTACATCTTCAACAACTCCCAAACTAGAATTTTAAACCAAAATAGAGAGTTTTAAATGTGTCTCAATAGGTGAATTCATAATCTCTTACTTACTATCCAGTTACATTTATAAGTCAGTCAAATCATTTAAAACATTATATGGTGAGGTGATATTAATATATAACTCAACATAATAATAATCAAATAAAAAATGTCATCTTCTATCAATAAATCATCTCCTTATAAATATTCATCAACCAATTATTCTTTCTTAAAAGTGACCGGTGAAGAACTTCTAATGTATAAGAGAGGTAGTCAACTCCCTCCAGCCTCTCTTAAAAGGTCATCAGATTATATGTGGATTCATATATGGAAATAGAATTTATATATTTATCTATAACATTAACTTTATTCAGGTAATAAAACCATTAAATAGAATAAAATCCATGAAATTATCTAGAAAATTAGCTAAAAAACTTTGATATTCCATCATATATTAACATTTATCATTTTGTAAACAATACTTCTTAGGATAGCATTATAAAATCTTAATTTGTTGATGATAATTTCTATATTATCAATGAGACAATGATTTTGAAATATATAATGGAATGGTTCATCCTATAATTTTTATTTGTCCTATAATTATTTTTATTCTAATGAAACCCTCATATTTCAAACTAGATCATTTTAAATGGAAACTTGTGTCATTTGATTGATAATTTTATTTGAATATGTAATTTAAGATGAATGGTCACTTTCCCATCCCATTCATGAAGGTGCTGGGATTCCCTAAATCCTTTTTTATGTGATACAACATGTATTTTCATATAATATGAAATGAAAATGATTCATAGCCATATTAAGGATAAGAAAAATATGAATATATTCTTATTTAGTATCATGAGGATTTTAATTTGATACAGTATTCATAAGAAGAATTTTGAGATTATGTTGGCAGAAAAAAAACATTGATATGAAAAATGTGAATATCATGAAGATACATTACCTCAACATAGTATGAGAATCTGATTGAAAACAATTATCATTCATGTAAATATCCTACAGAGGCTATCATAAAGAGGTAGATGTTACATAAGATTTAATGAAAGGGATACCAATTCATGAATATGATTTATGTGATGGACAAGGAATTAAATCATGTGTTATATCATAGGAATTAATTCATTAATGATTGAGTAGAATCCCTAATGTCCCTATAAAGAGTCCACTACCATGTGATAGTAGTTCGTGTGAATTCTTTATGCCTCACTTAAACTCTAAAACCCAAATCTCTCTTTATTTTCTTCCTTTCCCCTACAATGTAACGAACCAGAATTTTATCAATGGAAATTACCTTCTAATAATTATGTCATATAGTATAAACCATGTAAAATCACCTTGATAACACATTTAAAAAGTTATAAATTATGAATAAATGTAATAAGAGGTATTTCTAGAAGGTAAGGAACCTATCTCGACAGAATAGTAACTTGACCTTTAGAATAGTAATACAACCATTATGAATAGTAAACCGACCAAAAGAATAGTAACCTCATCCCTGGAACTATAATTTAAATGTAAGAATATTATAAATGGTAATATGATATAATTATATCATAGTATATGTAAATAAATATATTATAAAATATTAACTAATTGTTTATATTTTTGTAATTCATAAATATTTAATTATAATTTTATAATTAATATAATGGTTTAAAAGATTTTTTTTTCATAACTTTTATTTATAAATTAATATTTTGTTTTCTTATGGTCATATTATAATTTTATGAGACCTTATATATTATTTCAAAGTGTTATAAAATCAATTATAATTTTAAAATCGTTATTTTCCATGTAAATGCTGATTTTAATTAAAAAAATAAAATTTTCACATTAAGAAAATTATTTTCATAAAACGGAGTTCATTTTTTGATTATATACATTGAAATATGGTTAGAGTTAATTTTTTGGATTTTTTTGAAATATTTGAATTTTAGGTGATTTGTAAAATATAGCAATTTACAGTGCATATATATATATATTACATGATATATACACTATTAATTGAGTCATCGACGATGTATGAACTATAATATTAAAATCCCCTTAATTATTTTAATATAATTTGTAATAATTATCCATATATTCATTGTAATTTTCCTAAATAGTAAAATAATTAATAATACAATGAGAAGACACCCTCTCCTCCCCTACAAATACCACCCATAACCACCTCTTCTCCCCACACCATCCAAGCTTTGTGCCTTGTCAAAATTTCTCCAAATACTATTCTAAATCCCCTTCCCCATGAACAGAGTTTCTTGGTCCCATCAATACAACAATCAATTTTCTCTAAGGAGGTTCTCAAGGATAAAAATTCAAGATGTAAAATTAAATGTCTTTTAATTTAATTTCTTTTTCAAGTAATTTAGATGTCTTATTTTCTCCTAAAATACCCTCAACCAAATGGAATGATAAATTTAGTTAAATACATATACTTTAGTTTTATTATGCTAATGTAAAAATCCATAATCAAACCCCTTCTCATATCCTTTTATTCTAAAAATTAATGAATCGTCCATGAGGTGTTGATTTATTTCCCTCAAGGATGACATGTTTTTATTTTCCCATACCTCCTTTATGTCTGGTAAAGAAACCATTTTAATGGTTATAAAAATTTTCAAAGTGTATTTCATAACCCTTTTTATGTTATATATGTAACATATTTACATAATATTTAATGATTTAATAAAATTAGTTCATTGTGATAAAAACTACTGTAATAATCTAAATGATTATCATAAATGTATTATCCAATGATTCATAAAGATATATATAACCATATAAACTTATGTATGATCATTAATAACCTATATTTTGGATTCTGTTGAATTATTCCAGTTTTAAATGAATCTTCATACTTATATATAAGAAAACCGATCATAAAAATGATGAAAACAAACTCACCTGGATGATGAAATTAAACTCTATAACTCATCAAAACTTCCATAAATGATCTTAATAAATCAACAATGAAAAAATTCATGTATAAAAGGTTATGTATTTTTTAATTAATTATTTTAAGTTAATTATATCAGATATTAATGTGAATAAATCATTCATAAATATGGTAAGGGGAATTCTCGAACACCATAACATTCCATTGGGTTTTCTCAATTTCCACCATTTTCAGTATGGTTGTTCCTTTATTTTTATATTAAAATCATTTATTTTTTACTTCCCTTTTCTTTTCTGGGATATACAAGTTTCCAATTTTGTTTTATGAAATATGAGATTATTTTCCCTAAATAAATCTTCTTAAAAAATACGTCATTTATATATAATGAGACTATTTCTTCTTCAATCAAGAATGATACCAAGAATCATATCACATTTTTAGCTTGGGAACTCCAAATATTATTAGTGTATTATTTATGAAATGAAACCCATTCCTTTCCATGGTTACATTTATATCCAAAATTGATATACATTTTATGTGGCATGCATGATAAGGTAAATTGTATGTTGTGACAGGTGCACGAAGAATTATATAGTGCTCCAATGCATTGGGTAATGTGATTAATCTCATGAGATAATGTTAAATATCTATGAACATGATGCTATATTTTTTCACAACTATGTGTGGTGTTTTCCCACTAAGACATGATGTTTCATTTTTATACAATGACAAATTCCATATATTTATCTAATGTTTTATCTCATGATTATGATTATGATCCCATGATTATGTTATTATGATAGTGAATATTCTCACACATATTATAATGATTTATATTCTTACATATCCTCTAAATGTGATTTTAGCTGCCCCCACATCAATGTATATCTTCAGGTGAATACTTGTACTGAAGAGGAAACGAGGGCTAATAAGAAACTAAAGATGAAGGGATTAAATAAATTTTTATAATTTATTATGTAAAACATATATATGGTTCTAATTTACCTAAGACACTAAACCTTTGGATCCTCACAACTAGATATAGAATCAATACCATGTAACCTATACCAACGGGTTGTACGAAACCATTGGCATAAGTACCTTAGGGAGACCCTATACCAATGGTTTAGGAGAAACTATTAGTATAGGTACCATAGAGACCCTATACCAATGGTTTTTACAAAAAGGTTTGTATTGGTATCTTTTAGACAACTTATTGAAACCGTCACTTATTAGGACCTATACTAATGATTATGGACAAAAAATTTGGTATAAGTCACTTATATAGACCAATACCAATGGTTATGTCCGAAATAGTTAATATTGGTTCATTATAGGGAATTTATACCAATGGTTTTTCCAAAAACATTGGTTTATTTCTACCTTTATGCCAATGGTTTCACCAAAAACATTTTTATATCCCAAAATATCAATGAACCGATACCAATAATTCCCAAAACCATTGGAATGGGTCCATACTAATGGTATTGAGAACCATTGATATAGGTATCCATAATTTTTATGGATTCAATTGTCAAATAACATTAAATAAATCAAAATTGAAAATAATTATGAATATAAATACATATATTTATGAAATTATGTTTACAAAAGTCATCTTAGGTTAGTGGTTAGGTCATTGGATTATAAATGTGTAGTGATGGGGTCAAAACCATGCCGTGTTTTATTTTCTTTAGATTACCAATACCAATGGTTTCCAGAAAATATCGGTATAGGTTTTTCATATAACCTATAACAATAGTTTTTACAAATCTATTGGTATTGGTATTTATTAACAAAATAACATCCAAAACCCCTTCAAACTATTTGTATATGTTATACTAATGGTTTTGATCCCTATACCAATAGTTCCAAACTATTGGAATAGTTTTTTTTCAATTAGTTCCTAGATTTGTATCATTGATTTTTCTATATATAAAATGATGCAATAGTAATGTTAGAAAAAGTAGGGTCACTATAGTTAGTATCATATCACAGATTTGTTAATTTAGGAATTAGGATTATAGACCCAATGTGAAAACCCTTAGTCTGAGACTATGTATAAGTACGCTCCCAAGCATGCCAATTTTAGAAAAATGCTAAACATAGGGATCCCATAAGATATTCATTTAGACTTAATTGTATTAAGGATTAACTTATTTATTCATAAATTGTTAACATATGTATAGTTCTAAACTAATCTATTTTACAGAATGGAAGGAACCAAGAGAAACCAGGCCAAAAACACATGTGATGGATAATGTAGGGATGGTCCAAATGAAATCCTCAATGCTTTGGGAGGTGGAGTTTAAAATTTCAAGGTGATTCTTACATTGCTATCTTAGGCTATGAAAACTAACCTGAATAATGTATCAAATACACCTTCATTTAAGAGGGAGAAACTAGATATCAAATATTTAATTTGGTAATGAACACTGAAAATTAGTGAATTCATTGATCAATTATTATCAGAATAGTGGGTCAAATCACTGAAGAATGTATTTCTTATACATCTATTTTAAGAGATAGAGAAGGTGACTCTGACTGATTATCATCTGCATTAAGAGGTTTACCAATGGTGTGTGTTGATTGAAAACACCAAAATGAAGGATGAAATTGAAGATATGGTGTGGGAATACATTAATATAATTTTTATTAAAAAGTATATCAATGAAAATCCTTGTATAAATATGGAGAGAGAATTCATAGAGTTGAAGAAAAAGGAAGGTGAATCTGTGACATCCTACGAAGAAAATTCCATTAGTCTTTCACTAGTTTCTTTAGTATTTGTTATCAATAATGATAAAAAAATTGAAAAATTATATAGTGTTTTATAACCACACCTTCAAAAGGATCTCGTATGTAGATACCATGGGATTTTGGAAGTAGTTGTTCGATGCTCTCTCGAAGTGGAGATGGAGTTTGGAAAATGGTCCCATGGATTTGGAGATAAGAAAATAACTGCAAAGTTTCAAGATATAGGATATAATGATAAGGGTGGAATGAAAACTCAACCACCCATATGTCAAAAATGTTGTAAGAAAAATCATGGTAATAGATTCAAAAAGGGATGGGTAAATGATTTATGTGTGGGAGAGAAGGCCACCAAAATCATGAATGGTAAATGGATATGAGGAAGCATGAAACATTGGTGGAGGACCCATGGTTCAATGATTTAAATACAAAGAGAAATGGAACTATAAATGATAGTGGAATAAACCCCAAGTCATCGAAGATAGTTAGAATCATTAGCCACTAAATACAAAGGTGAAAGAGATGTCTTATTCCATCACTACTACTATAGTGTTCCCAACTAGGATGTGGTGATAGGTATGTTGTTTATTTATTAAATACTAGAGAACATAGTCTTATTTTTTTTCTATGAATTCTTTCATATCTTAAATGTTTTTTAGAACTATTCAAACACCACATAAAAATTTGTAAGATTATTTTTTATGATATTATAAAATGGAAAATTTATTTCATCTAAAGTATATAAATCCTCACCAGTTAATGTTTATGGATTGAATGTCCCAATAAATCATTTCATACATCCTTTGGTGGATTTTGAAGAAATTTTGGGCATGTAGGGACTATCTGTATGCAAATTCAACTTCAACAGATGAAAATTTGATATCACTCTTCAAATCCAAAATAATCTTCCAATTCTATATAAGTGTAAAGACTAGGATGAATATATTTTGGAATCAATGTCTTAAGTGTGGATATTATTTCCTTATGAGAAATCATATCTAGCTCAAATTATTGAGGAAAAGGAAATAATCACGATTGAAGTCATGCCAATCGTAAGGGAATACACTGATGTGTTCCCCGAAGAATTGCCTCATATTACTCCTAACCGAGAGGCTGAGTTCTCAATTGATCAAATTTTTTGATCTATGCCTATATTTTTGACACCTTATAGAATGTGAACCATTCAGTTGGAAGAACTAAAGAAACTATTGCAAGAAAATCTATAAAAGGGTTTTATATGCTTGAGTGCTTCACCAAGGGGTTCACTTGTCCTATTCTTAAAGAATAAGGATGGATCAATGTTCCTATAAATTTATTATTTTGATCTATAAAAAATAATGATAAAGAAAATATAATTCCTTCCATATATAGATGAAATTTTTTATCTACTACATGGGTCCAAGCATTTCTCTAAGGATGGCCTTTGGTTGGGATATCAACAATTAATAATGAGGAAGGATGTTATTACTAAGAATACCTTTGGAATGAGGTATAGACACTACGAGTTCATAGTGATTCCATTTTTTCTCACTAATGCTCCATAATTATTCATGGAACTAATGAATAGAGTCTTTAGAGATTACCTTGAAACAATTGTGGTATTATTTATTGATGATATTATGATATACTCTAAGTGCAAGAAGGAACATGAGGATCATCTAAATATTATGATAATGACTATGTAAAGAGAGAAACATTATGAAAAGTACACTAAATGTGATTTTATGATAGATGATGTTTCATTATTAGGGAATGTTATCACATTCAAAGGAGTAATTTTGGACCCTTCCGACTCAAAGGAAATTGAGGAGTAGACCATGACAAAATTTGTAATGGAGAAATGCAGTTTCATTGATATAACTGGGTATTATAGGCAATTTGTGAAGCAATTATCATGATTTTCAAATCCACTAACCAAGATGATTTGGAAGGGAGGAATATATGTCCTGGACAATGAATGTGAAGACTTCTTCAATGATTTAAAAAGGAGGCTTATCACTATTCAAGTAATAACACTTTCAAAATGTAGGGAAACAATTTTAGCGTAAAATGATGCTTCAAAGAAGGGAGTAGGTTGTGTGATATTTCAAAATTATAAATTCATAGCCTAATCCTCAAGAGAGTTGAAAATTCATGATTATGTGTGCTATTTGATATAGAGATAATGAAGGAGATTAAGAATGATGCACATATATCAACCTTCTCTATTCAACCATGGAGCATAAAGACGTATCGATATCTTTAAGAGAAATATTGGTAGTGAAATATTAACAAATAGATCATTGAATGTACATTAAATTTCCAAGTATGTCAGCAAGTGAAGGCTAAATTAAAAAAGTATAAGGGGATGATGGAACTTGTACCCAAACCAATAAAGAAATAGGGAAATAACACCAAGGAATTTATCACCAAAATTACAAATACATTCAAAACAAATGATAGATTGGTATTTGCGGATCATATTAAAAATAAATCTCACATTAAAGAAAATTGAGAGGACTTATCACTATATCAAATTGCACAGATATATATGAGATTAGGTGTAAGAATTGAAGGAGTGCCACTATAGATTGTTTTTGATTAATATATGAGATTCATATAAATGTTCTAGAAATGTTTCCAGCATGCTCTAAACACTAAGCTGAACTTTAGTACATCATATCATCCTCAAATTGATGTAAAATAGGAATGAACTATTTAGACACTGGAAGACATGTTGAGGGATTGTTCTATGGGATTCAATGAAGGATATGGCAACATCTTCTATGGGTTCAGTTCTCTTACAAGAATAGTTTCCAATCAAGAATATAAATGGATCCATATGAATCCCTTCATGGTATGAGGTAAAGAACAACGAAATCATATGGTAGGGTTAGTGAAAATAATCTACAAGGACCTGAAATGGTCAAATAAATTGTTGAAATAAAAAAATTAAGTATCACATCAAGGAATCCTAAAGTAGATTGAATATATATATAGATAATCATCGACAATATAAAGAGTTTAATGTTCGTGACATGGTATTTCTACACATATCTCCATGGAATAAGATTATGGGATTTGGGATGAAAGGAATGTTGTGTCCCAAGTACATTAGATCCTTCAAGATTCTTTATCGAGTAAAAGTTATAGCCTATAAACGAGAATATACACCAATCACATCACATGTAAATGATATATTCCATGTATACCTCTTGAGGAAGAACATATTGGGTCCCTCACATGTAATGAATCTGGGGGAGGTATAGTTAGAAGATGATATCACTTACGTGGAGTTGACGATGAAGATCTTGGATTATAGGGATAAAGTTCTATGAAACAAGACTACTCACATGGTCAATGTACTTTAGAGAAACCAATTGTATGAAGAGACAACATGGAAACCATAGGAAGTGATGAGGGAGAATTACCCACACATGTTTTCAACATAGAACTTAAATTGAAATTTTAAGGGGAAATTTTACAAGGGGGAAGAATGCAAGGACCCAAATTTTATCAATGTAAATTCCCTTCATAAAATTATGTCATATATTATAAACTAAAAAAATTCACATTAAAAACAAAATAAGAATTTTATAAATAATGAATTAATATAATAACAGGTATTCCTAGAAGTTTAGAAACCTATCCTGATCGGATAGTTACATGACCTTTGGAATAGTAATATGACCCTTATGAATAGTAATCCAGCTAATAGAATAGTAACTTCACCCATGAAATTATAATAAAATTTAAGCATCTTATAAATTTTAAAATGATATAATTATATCATAGTATATGAAAATAAATGTAGTCGAAATTATGGATGAAGAATTGTTATTTTTTAAGTCATAAATATATATTTAAAATCTTATAATTAATATAATTATTTAAATGAAAATTTATTTTCAAAAAACTCATTTATAAATTAATAATTTTTTTTCTTATAATTATAATATAATTTTATGATAACTTAATTAATTTTCCAAAATTTTATAAAATCAGTTATAATTTTAAAAAACGTATTTTCCAAGTAAAAAAATTATTTTAATTAAATATTAAATTTCGCGAATATCAAAAAATATTTTCATAAAATGGAGCTCATTTTTGAATTCTACACATTGAAAAAATTTAAAGTGTATTTTTTGAGTTTTTCTGAAATACTTGAATTTTGGTTGAATAGTAAAATACGTTAATTTACAATATATATACATTAAAAGTAAAATACACTATTTATTGAGTCATAACTGATGTAATAACTAAAATATAAAACTCTAATTAATTATTTTAATATATTTAGTGATAATTATCATAAGATTCATAGTCTAGAGAAAAAATAATAAATTAATGCATACAATAATGATAAGACACCCCTATCCTCCCCTATAAATACCACCCTTAACACCATTTCTCCTAAAACCTTCTAAGATTTGATCCTTCAACAAATTCTGACCAATATTCTTCAAAATACCCTTACCCTAGTATAGTATCACATGGACTCATCAAAACACCAAAACATTTTCCCTAATATGGTAATCAATGAGAAGGACCAAAGAGGTAAAATCATCTTTCTTTTATTTTAATTTATTTACATGTTCTTTTATTCTCTTATTCTCACATCACCTCCCCTCATGAAAATGGAACAATAACTCTAGTAACATACATATACTATAATTTTATTATGATAATGGAATAATCCATCATCAAAACCCTTCTGCTCTCCCATTTATTTTTAGAATGAAAGCTTTATTAGTGAGGTGTTGATCTATTGCCTTCAAGGATGACATGTTTTCATTTTCCCTTACGGCCTTTAAGGCTGGTCATGAAACCATTTAGTGGATAAAAAATATCATAAAGTGTATTTAATAACCATTTTCTTATGGATGAAACTTATTTACATAATACTGAATGATAAAATAGAACGACTTCGCTGTGATAAAAAATTGCTGTAAAAATATAAACGATTACCACTAATGCCCTATTAAATTATTTATCTGCATAAAATATAACAAAATGATATATATAACCATTTAAACTTATATATAATCATTAATAACCTATAAATTTAATTATGTATAATTATTATAATTGTACATGATCTTCCATACTTATATACAAGTTAACCGATCATGAAAACCAAGAAAATGAACTCTCGCGATTGATCAAATTAATCTCAATAAGTCATAAAAAGTCCCATAAATAAACTAAAGTAAACAATAAATAATCAAATGAATGTATATTTTTTTTGGATTTTCTAATTAATGAATTTAATTTGATCATAAAGGATTTTAATGTGAAAAAATAATTCATATATAAGATTAGGGGAATTCTCGAACCTAACTCTCTTCCTTTGGGTTTTCTCTCTTTCACCTATTTTCATTGTGGATGTTCCTTTATTTTTCAGTTAGTATCATTTTTTATTCAATAAAATTTCTTTTTTATGATATAAATATTTCTAATATTGATTTTTGACAAAAGAAATTATTTTTATAAAAGAAATATTCTTTAAAAAAACACATTTTTACCTCTCATGAGAATGTTTTTTCATCAATAATGATTGATACCAAAAATTTTATCAACTTTTTATCTTTGGAACTAAAAAGTATATATTTTTTCCCTTATTAAATGAAACCAATTCCTTTCCATGGGTTATTTTATTTCCTATACTGATATACAATCTATGTTTTATGCATGATAATGTAAATTTTATGCTGTGACAAATGCACCCATAATTATATTATGCATGTAAATGTTATGATGTGATGGTTGTGCATAAAATTATATAGAAATCCAGTTACATGGTTATTGTGATGAATCTTATGCAATAAAGTGAAATATTCATGAACATGATACTACCTTTTTTCACAACTATGTGTGGTGTTTGACCACTAAGACATGATGTTTCCTTTTTATGCATTTCCACATTCCATTATATTACCTAATGTTTCCTATAATGATTATAATGATGTTCCCATGATTATATTATTATGATAATTATTATACTCACCCATGTTATATTTATTAATGTTCTTATATATCATCTTACTCGGATTTTAGCTCACCCCTTTTTAATGTATATCCTCAGGTGAGTACATGTACTAAGAGAACCTGAGGGATAATAAATATCTAGAGGGTAAAGAATTCAACAAAAGTTTATGTTTTATTATGTAAATGTTATTTATGATCATAATTATCCTAGGACAATAATAATTTTGATTCTGGATTTATTACACTATTTTGTTATTTATCTTTAAAATGATGTAATAAAAATGTAAGAAAAAGTTGTGTTGGTATAAATGATATTCTAGAACAAAATGGATGAAAATGGATCAAACTTATATGAAAACAATTATGGTGTATTCATGGACAACTATGGAGGATGAATACACTTTGGATTATACATCTGTGATCTTCATCAACCACTAATGATGAAGATAAACGTCACTGTTTCTTATCATTATGATGTACACATTCTATTTAAATTTATCATCATTTATATTTTATACATGAATTCTATTATCTAGCGTAGAGATATTTTTTTGGTTTCCAAATTGATTCTTATGCATATAATAAATTTAATTAGACACGTAGAAAATCCAATAGTAATATCAAAGCATTAAATGTTTCTAGATTCATGGAAGCTTGTTTTGAAATGGATAATAGTAAATATGAATCTATGTTATTAGATAACATACTTTGAGGAACTACTAATTGAGAATATATTAAGATTTAATTTAATCTCAATAGAGATTCTAGAGATTCAATTATGTGATCACATATATTCTTCTAGATCATGACACAATGTTATTAAAAAAATAGTTATCTATGATGTGCGATCATTAGATTATGATACATGATAACATATTCTCAAGACTATCCACCATATTACAATTAAACGATAAAATAATTTGAACGAGTTCTATATATTACATTATATAGATAATATAATTTAGAATTTAAGGCACATCATAAGTTATATGACAATGTATCTTGCGTCCCTTTGCACCAAAAGGGAGTGTCATAAATCCACTAATTAAAATTATGAGTGGAGAAAAAAAATATCATGGAAATTTTCCACGATAACATGTTAATCATAGATATATTTTAAAGTGGTGAAAATTAATTTAACATAATATTTTGTCTTTTTTGTTATAGTTTTAAACATTATATATATAAAAATTATTCGGACATTTAAAATGTGAATTTTAATCAATAATTAAATATATAAAAATATAATGTTTAAATACAAATTGTTTATATTTAATTATAAATTATGTAAAATTATAAATTTTATTTGTTCTAAAAAATTATTATTTTGAGAAATTATATAAACCTCATTAAAATCTATTTAGAGGAATGGTGTGATCAAGGTTTAAATATTTTGAATTAAGTTATTTTTTATTATGTAAAATGGTTACGTAATATAAATTGGATTATAAAATGTCTATAACTCAATATATATCATATATTTAAAAAATTTCACATATAATGAATAATATGAAAAGTTCCAATCATGAAATTAATATAACTTGTTTTTACTCAAGTTAATGGAATGATAATAAGGATTAAAAAAATATATCAAATGTTTATAGTAAACATTTATTTATGAATTGTTCATAGTTTTTTTTCTGATGATTAAATATGTGACTTTTTTGTTTATATAATATTAATTCCCTTCTTTATTTCAAGTTATAAACTATATATATTATGAATATGTGTATACTTTATTTTATGTTGTAAAACTACTTGATATAAATTTTCAAACCAAGCATTAACTTCTAGGAACATAAATATAACATTCAGTTTTCATTTTCCTTGAATGTTGTTTATAGTTACAGTTATAAACCATAATTTATATTTTCAACATAGTTTATACCTATTATGTGTTAGAGTTATCATTAACTGGATTCTCTCTTGAGTAATGTCTCCCTCAAGAGAGATACTTTGAGTTAGACTTCTCACTAGACCGGTGGCTATTCCAGGTTATTGAAAGGTGGGAGTTAGATATCAATAACTCTAGGCTTACTCATGTGAATTTATTCAATCTCACACAACTATCATTCTTTAAATAAAGTGTTCAAATACTTTTTAAATTTTATGCATATAGAAATGCGTAATTTTTTTTACTATTATTTTTGAGTTATTAACTCAAACTATGGGTTATATAATGAGTTACAAATAAATATGGTTTGAAAAACATTATTTTTTGTATTGAATATGATTTAAAATTGTGATTGATTAGATTCATGCATACATAATGTAATAAGACGATGTAAGATAGTGAGATTAAATTCCATTCAAATTACTAAATATTACAAACCACACATAACTATCCCAAAAAACACATGATTTATATAATATATTTATTCACTTACATCACAAATATATTTTTTAGGATTAGATTTTAGAGAATTAAAAAATATATTAAATTAAAAAGCGTACACTTCAGCATGATGTCTTTTTTCCATAAAAACATGTTCGTTATAAATACAGACATCATACATCCAAGACAACACCCATAAATAGAAACATGAATTTATTAACATTCCTACTAATTCTTAAGCCTTATGAAAAAAATTTAAAATCTGGGATGAGAAAAACAAACCTCATTATGGGACACAAAATAAATTAAAACTGCTAGTTCGTTTGTAAAATGAAAATTCCATATAAAAGTTGCCATTTTTCATAATAAACTTTAGTGCTGAAATATCCATTAATATCTCCATCGAAACAAAATAATTTCTCAATGGATTTTATAAAATTATTTATAGAAATTATAATAGAAAACACATAATAATTAGTTTTTTCAGTAAACTTGGAATCTCATGAATAAATTTCTTATAAAAAAATTATTTCACCTTTTAAAAAAATAATTTCCATTAAAAATATAATACCACTTTATTACCATTTTAAAATAAAATATTTCCTTTAAATATAATTTAAAGTATACTATGTTTGTACTACAATACATTATCATCATATTCAGCCTTAAAATAACCCTTATAATGTTATCTCTTGAATAGATAATTTCTATATCTCTTAATAGTAGGCTATCACTGGTAAACTCCACAACTTCACCTAATGCATTGGAGGGTGACATCATACTCACCCATAATCAGAGTTATTTTTGGATCATCCATCATTTAATAAAAAATTTCCAAGAACCATATCATGAATAAAACACATATATATTTCTCTAACTATAAAAGTAGTTTTAATTGGTGTTCGAGACCATTATAATTATCAATTTTAGTTATTTAATAAAAAAGACAATAAATTTCCCTTTCCTTTGATTTTTTAAACAAAAAAATCCCATAAGATAGGGGAAAAATCTTATTTAATAAATTTTTTTGATTTAAATGAATATTTATGATGAATAAAAACTATAATGGCAGGAAATCTAGTTCACATTGTATATGATAAAAAATATTATTTCTATACATTTGTTAAAAGTAAAAAATAACCCATACAGAAATAATAGGAAATATTAACATTTAAAACCATCTTAAAAGGTAAAGGAATTTTCAAATTGGAATTTAAATAGACATTGGAGTATAGATAATGATATTATTAAAACATTTTCAATAACCCAAACATGGAAGAAAAATTATAGTAATTAAAACTGTAAAACCAATATTTTGAAATAAATTTATTTACCTTGAGTCTCGAATCAATTTTCTCATAGTCCACCCTATTGAGTAATAAAATTATATAAGTTTTATTATTACGTAAGAACAATTTTCATGTTAATTAAATTATATTTATTCAATTTATTTTACAAATTACTTTGTTTTAATTAGTTACTATAATGTTTAAGTTCACATTACATGTTTTGCGGCCGTTCAATTTATAGCCTCAGAATAATAATGATGTGTTGACTATGGTTAAAAGGGTTCTTGGTTCCATAATATCTAGAATATAAAATATGTTATAATTATAATTTTTATGTATTATATAAACTTTTATAACCATCCAAATATCTGGTCCTAGAAAATGAAACACATTATTTCACAGAGGTAGTAGTTTTCACATACAAAGGTTTGACGATTCCATTTTTCTACTGAGTAAAAAATAGATAAACTAGACAATATTTTACATGTAAATATTATTAAATATTTTATACATGTCATATTTATTCATTAGTTACATTATTATAACCATCCATGTTATGTGGTAATAAAGAATAAATCATGTTGATTCATGGATAGAATTTTCCACACCTACATACATGTGATGTTATCATTTTCCAACGAATGAACGAAAAATAATTTAAGTAATATATTATATTTATTTAAATAAAATAGTGTAAAAATAACATATTTATATGTAAAATATAACATAATAACCATACATAAAATTTGTCGATGAAAAACAAAATCATTTTCTTTGTGGAAGCGTAGTCCACAAATACGCCCGAGCATTGTTTTCATTTCCCATAGGATGGAAAAGAGGAAGAAAAGAGTGGTTACATAAACATAATAACATTTAAATATATTTGAGATAGTTATTTAATTACTTTATAGTGGTTATAAAATATATTAATGAAGTACATTAATAAATAAATTTTAAATAAGTTGGTTAGGAATTATACCTCCTCCCCATAAAGCACCCCCTCATTTACATAAAAATCCATATAAGATGTTATTTTTATAGTACTGAAACCTCAAGGATGTAGTAAGGGATTTTGGTAAGGCTTTTGGTTTGATATTGTCTGATTTAATTTTGTAAAAGTCTACAAGGAAGTGATTTTTGGAGGTACCCATTTATAAGTGCGTGGATTAGGAACCTTGTATATACTAAAAACCTTAAAATATAATAAATTTATTTCTCAAGTTCAAGTAAAAAAATGGATAAATTGGAAAGAAAATATAGTATAGGTCAAAATACATGCAACCAAAAACACTTATCCAACTTTTAGAGATATTTTATACTCTTTCTCTTAGCTCAACACTCGTAAACTATTTTATCCTTCAATGGGGTTATAAAGTTTTACAATTATAATTATTGACAATGAAAAAATTAAATTAAACACATTAAAAAATTTGAATCTTTGGATATGAAATATGAATTTTTTTTCCAAGATTAGCATTCTATATTTTATACAAATAAATTTTAAAATAAGTATATATGTGTAACAAAACAAAAAATAGTTTTGTATAAAAGTTCCAAAAAATCATAGTTTTTTGTAAAAAAAAGAAATCACCCAAAGATAATTTTTATATGGTAAGTACAAAAATGAATGCAATATTATCAATTTCAAAATCAATATTTTTTAATCATTTTTAAATAAAATCCTATATTTCATGGAAATTTTTTTACTTTGAATAAATCTATTATTTTTCCAATTGAAATATCATATAAATATATCATATTATATACATGAACCTATAAATTATATTTATTTACTTTAATATGACATAAAATTGATTTATTTTTAACATTTCATGGATTGTTACATTCATCCCCCAATTTTTAAATTATTTCCATGCATTTTTATTCATTACTAAATCTATAGTGTAATTTTCCACTTACAACATCAATGGATTCTCATATTTACTCTACAAACATATGGTATATATAAAAAACCTTAAATAGGATAATTAACTTATTTTAAAACACTTTAAATTTATAATAAATAATCTAATATGATCTTTCCATATAAGAGATATTTTCCACTAACTATACCACCATAGGGATCAAAACACGAGATAAATAATGAACATACTTCCTTGTAAATGAATCGTGAAACACATCATGAATATGAGATAAAATCAGATTTAAGGATACCCGATATACAACTAATCCCAATTTATTTTTAATTTAACAGTATGTAATGATATATTAGATAAGTGGTTTTTACTAAAATGAATCATAACATTCCAAAGGGATATTTTAAGAAATACACGATCACCTACTTCAAATGAAAGGTAATATCATCATATATCTTCATAATCCATTTTCTAGTTTTTTACTTCCCTAATGTGGTGATGAATTATATTTACCTTCTCAACCATATCTTCTACTTATTTTGATCCCCACAATTTTCTCTTTTAGACTTCGTCCCAAAATGTTGGTTAAGGTCACCATTTTCCATATAATCCTCCAAAAGGTTCTATTTGTATACTAGAATTAAATCTATTATCTTAAAAATATTAAAATAAATAATTATATTGATCATTAATTCTTTGATATTATAAATATCTAGATCAAATCATCTCACCCAATTTCTAAATTGTTCGCTATTATTGTATATTAGATTAAAGATGAAAATTTCAACTCAAATTTAATTCAGTACCCATTAACTTCTAAATTTGTTCAAAAACAATTCAAGTAACTCATGGATCATTATAAATAGAGAAGTTAACTCCATTTATCCTAAATATATCTATAAGATAAAGACAATAAATTTCATCCAAAGACATAATATCAAGAATTGAAAGAGAATGAAGTGATTTAGTCAGGCGATAAATGAAAACTAAAATCAATTTTCCCCAAAGATGTTTTTATTAATCTCACCAAGAAATACATGGATATGTTCACCAATTTCAATTATGGCATTGATATTGGTTTAAATATCCAATTATATAGATATAATTACACTTTATCCTTATAAAATTTCATACATTTGATTGTAAAACAAGCTATATACATCTTTATACCTTCCCACTAATAATATTCTTCAAGGTATATATTCTTCATAGTATTACCAAGATGAATAGATTACAAAGATATGTGATCCTTAATCAATAATTCCTTCTTTATCTAGAAATAACATAGAACACATAACCACATTAAAAACCTAATAATACCATATTGTTTCAAAATTAATGTCAAAAAATTTACCTCCCTTAACCAATTCTATATTTTCAAACAATCTATATTCTTCCATCTGAGCCACTGTAATTTTTTCTAAAAAAAACCACAGTTATTGTTAGTCCAATGGAAAATAGTTTATGTATAAAAAATATCTTTTATGATATTTGTTAAAAAATTAATGAGTTTATAATGTTCCAAATGTATAATAGTTAATAATTCATTTTATTTTTCACTGAAGGTAGCAACAACCCTTTTTCATTACAAGGATGATTTTAAATTGTGAAATCATGACCATTAATCAATTCTAACCATGTTATCCACCTCATGTTCAACTTTATTAAATAAATATATAATTTAAAATTTTATTATCAGTATATGATTCACATATCTCCGCGTATAGATGATTCCTCAAAATATTTACCGAAAAATTACTATAGCCATCTCAAGGTTTTTCATTTTATAGTTACAGTTATTAAGTTTCAATTTATGTGATGCATAAGTGATAACTTGATCATTATATTTTAATCCAAAACCAAGTCACCTAAATGAAGAATCAATATAAATAAAAAACTCCACATTTCTTGATCATGAGGATAATACTAGTTCATTTACCACCCTCCTTTTAAACAACAAAACTTATTTAACACATTAATTTATCTGGATAAATTTAACATCCTTTTGAGATAAATTGGTTATTATGTTAGCTAAATGAGAAAAGTTTTATAAAAACCATCGATAGTAACCTGATATCCTATGGTAAATATGAATATTAGTGACATTTATATGTATTTTATACTCTTCCATTACACTAGTTTTAGTAGCTCAATAACTATTCCATATTTATAAATAATATATCTAAATAAATAAATCTCAAATAACCAAGATTCAAATTTACTTAATTTTCCATACAACCTATTTTCTTTTGATGTTTTCAAAATAATCCTTCGATGTTTCGCATGATATTAATAGATTTTAGAATATACAATAATTTCATCTATATATATAACTATATTATTTTCTAAAAAATCATAGAAAACACTCTTGATTAGATCCATAAATATAGTGTGTGAATTATTAACCCAAAATACAAAACCAAAAACTCTTAATTTCTATATTTATTAAAAAAAACTATCCTGAAAATTCCCTCTTCCTTCAATTTTTTTATGTTACTTAGATATTAGATCGTTCATAAAAAATACTACACTCCATGGAAGTGATGAAACATGTCATTTATATGATTAAAATGTTATTTATTATTAATAGTGATGTTGTTATACTATATATAATCAATGAAATTTCTCAAAGAACCATCCTTATTTTTAATAAAACAACATGATCACTCCAATGTGAAGTGGTAGGGTGGATGAAACACTTATCAAGTACTTATTATAACTACATTTTCAATTTTAATTACTCCATTAGATCCACTCAATAGGGAGGATTTGAAATTTTTATAGAATCGCGAAATAAGTCAACAATTAATTCATTCTATCAATTCGGAATTAAACCAAGAAAATCACCATGAAATTAATTTGTATTTTCATTTAAAAATTTTACATCACTAATTTGAATGGTTTCTTTTTTTTTAAATTATTTGTGAACCAAATTTCACCCCCCATATCTAATAATTTTCTTAGCTTCTTGATATTTTACCAAATATATGGACTAATTCTTATATAAAAATCGAATATCACTCTGAGGATTTAATATGACTTTATTATCTCTACAATATATCACAGTATGATAAACTAAAACCCAATCAATATCGAAATTGACATTTAATTTCACTAAGGTTAAAAAATTTGGTTGAATGGAAAAACCATTCTATAGATTTTGAAATAAAGTTTCCTGTAAATCTCTCACTTATTAATACTTCCATCATAAGTTTTTATGAAATGATTCTATATTCATTTCTTGAGTTGATGTTTTGATAGTAATAAAAAAAATCACAAAAACATAATTTTAATATCCTAAATCAAAAAATGAATTTACATACTTCGATTAAACATGTAATATATTTGTCACCACATTATTTTATTAATAAATAATTACATTTGAATTTTCCAGACATTTATTCTAAATATCCCGGTGATCACTATCCCTCATACCACTATTTGTAAAAAAATTCACATAATGCATCATATTATTATAATTATAAAATATATCTACCTTATTTTGACTATTTATCTAACCATTACCCTTTCTATTTTCATTACACTCACAATCCAAGTGTCCCATCTCCCCAAATCGGTAGCTCTTCCCAAATCACATAAGAAATTTCCCATAATTTGTCTTACCATACTTATCACAAGAGGGTAATTTAATTTTAATACATTTACTTCTCTTCGATGAATTTTTCCTATTACCATGTCATAGTTGCATTTTTATCCACTTTTATATAAAATTTAAAAAACTCTATATAAATTTTATCTTTATATCACATGATTTTCACATACTTCTTAACCCATGAGTAACCATAGCCCTTCAGAATGTTGGATTCAATCATGAGTAAAATCTAGAAATTTCATTATCATGGCTAAGAATTAAATTTAGTGCATTGATAGAGAATATAGTAAAATTATGTTCACAAGAAGAAAAATAGTACTCCACTCATTTCCTCTACTCAAAAAATTTCATTCCATTCTATTTTGTCTAAATTTTGGAAAATACTTTTAAATGATGATATATGTAAATTTTATCCATTCAGTGGATTTAATTTCTATCATTTCCATGGCATTACTAATGAAAGTCCATCATGATCACCTTCACCTTGAAAATGATAAATATAAAAGGTCACATATAATATATCAAACATTATAGAACATTAAATATCTTCTCCAATGAATTATTCCATCCATCAGATTTCACATGGTTTGATGATCCACTAAATGATGAAGCGATCTATTTCACGAAATCATGTTCTTTTAAAATATTTTTTTATACAGAATATGATCACTCCCATAAATTATTTATTCCATTAAAATCATGTTTCAGTTGATTTAACATATATATGATATACTTAGTGTGATTATATATTTCTTATTTAGAAGGATATTATCCTCTTGATTCCTTTATACCTCAGAAGAACTATTTCCAAAGTGAAAAACCATTCTGAATAAAAATATATTAGATAAAGAAACATGGTAATACATAGAAGATAACTCATTATAATATGAAAAAAAATTTAATATCTTGAAAGTATCTATTTATATCTTATTACCCACTATAGATATCTAACTAAAAAATCATATTAAATTATCATCAGTTAGAGATCCACCAAAATGGGGTCTATAATATTTTTTGATGAGTATTAAATATATAAACATTATTAGATAAATCAATAAGGGTGTGACTTCTCAATGATAGTTCATGTGATTTGTTTTAATATTCAGATAAAGGGAATGTGACATGGTAATTTATAAAGAGAAATGGCATGTGATGTATTCATCAAAAAATATTAGTCTATACTCAATGATTTGATAATGTATTGTTAGGATATATTATATTGGAATACAATATGTCCCCAAGAGATGTAATTCCTTAGAAAAAGGGAGAACATAATAATGTATGATATCATGTGACGTAATAGATAGAAGATAGCATTAAGATATATGTTCTTGATAGAGATCAGGATAGATGCCTTCGAATCTTGAGAAATATCAACACATTACATTAGGATGATCATTTATTACATTTATGGATTCAATGATTCATATTTGGTTTCATTTATATAATGGACCATGGGGCCATGCATTAGGGGTACCTGATTAGGGATGGAATTTGACTCAGAGATTCACATTAATATTTTTATCTATTAATAAAAAAGAGTATTTATGGGTATTTAGAAATGAATTACACATTTTGTGATACATAGTGAATTTAATGAAAACATTCCAAAATTGTTTTTGAATATATTCAAAATAAATTTGGATATGTTTTTCATGAGTAATTGTATATGATATAATATTAAGAGAAATTACATAACAACTTTTATATATTAGTGAATGTTTAAGATTTAAGGGTAAGGTATGACATTAATCCATTTTTAATATATGAAACTATATATTTGATGTATTATGATATGTATATGATGTGTAATAGTAGTAAGGATATAAAAATATGAATACATATTTAAACATAAGATTGAGGATATGAATCTACTAATGTATCATTTAGAAAAATAATGAGTGTATGTTAGTGGAAATGACTTGTGATATTCATTATAAGGATATATTGAACATATGTTTTCTCAAAATAAAAGAGGCAAAATGATAGATATTATTATTTTAATGAATCTTCCATGTATGTTATCATCAATAATGTTCTGTAACCTAAAATACCTCTAAATGGGTGATTAATTCAGGCATACGATGCATGTGTTGTTTGAGTTACTAAATCATGTGTTATAAAACATCATTTAATGAGAAAATTTGGATGGAGAATCCTCAATACCCCTTAAAGATCACATAACCATCAGATGGTGGTGAATGTGAATTATTCATTCTTGGGAAAAAATCATTGGAACCCAAAACTCTCTTCATATTCCTATTTATACCTATGAGGTTCTAGCTTATCAATGAGAACAATAGAATCCTCTTATTCAATGAATTTTGAAGGAATTTGTTTTGAAACATTGATGGTAGGATTCCATTTGAAAATCCCTTTGGTGATCTTCTTTAACCATATATAATGAATATGGAAACTGTTATTACTCATTTGTGTAAGGTACACATGGTGTTTATAGTGTTCTTAATTTTAGTTTTATGAATGTTTTATATTTTCTAACATAGAGATCCTGGTTTGAATTACTAAATCACTTCCACAACATATAATAAGTTTTATTATACCACAAAAGAACCCAATAATTGATACTATCGTTATTTGTAAATTTAAATTATTTATCTATGTATTTTACCTTAAGAGAAAGTAACCAATGAATGTATACTAGAACCAATAAAATCTACCCTTGATGAAGTATATAATTATTTAAAATTAGAATATTTACAAAAACAATGTATCCTCCCTTGAAGCGATGATAAATTTTATCAAAAATCGTCATCAAAAGTCAAAAAAATTTATTTACTCATTCCCTATATGCTACCTATTATCAAAGTAATGGTTTACCCCATAGGTATAGAAATATAATATTAATCAATTGTAAAAAAACTCTAAAAAATAAATAATATAATTTTTAACATAATAAAAATTTTGTGATATGATTATATGACATGAAGTAAAAGATGAAATAATGATAAAAGTGAGTAGAAAGTAAAGTAGATTTAGAGAAAAAATTTATAAGACAAACTAGAAAATAAACATAAAAACCTAATGGGATAATTTAATTTAGTGTGATGAAACTGTTTTCCACTTGAAAAAATTTGTAATTTTATAAAGAATATTTTTGAGGTGAGATATTGAGTCAGCATGAGATTCCAGTGTCTGAGGAGCCTTGGTATCGATATAATTAAAATATTAAATAAATTATATAACTCGCAAATAGTTTTTCTAAAATAATGGAGTATCTATAAAATGGTGTTCTAGTTGGAAAATTCAAGACTCCATTAAAACCAGAATGAATGTTTTAAACTAGGAAGGTCATAAACATTTCGTGCATTGGGGTATTGGATTAAGTGTGGTTGTGGATGGATTAGTACATAAACAATTAAATAAATTTATTTATTTATTATCAAATAGGTAGACCTAATACATCTCTATATAATCTCCATTATGGAAAAAAACTAGGGTTAACCATAATAACCTAGATTTTTTAGGGCTTTATAAAGGAGAACACTGATGAACATCAATGAGTTCATGGCATCATAATTAGTGCAGAAAAGAGTTATTCTTTAATAAAGGAGCCATTGGATCTTGAAAATTACGATAAAATGAAACCATTATTCTTCGATGATGTATCCAATATCGATGATGAGATTTTCTTTATAATAGTTTAATACTTTTTTTGGTTATCTCATGTCTAACATGAGTTAATATTCCTAAAAAATTGATTCATGCGTTGATATATGATTTATAGGTGTTGATTTATGTTCATAAAATTCATAATTGATATTAATCATTAGTACATGATTATCCATTTTGTTAAATTATTTTTTCCTTCAACATATTGAGGCCAACCCCAAAAACGTCAACATTGATTCCTCACATTTTATGTTGAGGATTTTATCCCCTTCTTCTTCATTTGTTCATCATCAGATTTTTATATTACAAGCCCTCCATCAGTACCCAGATAATGATCATTGTGAAATAGGAATTTTTTGCAAATGATCATTTTTATGGGTTTAGGTTGAAGATCAAGAACAATATTTTGGTGTGATGTAGTGTGATGGGAGATCATACAAGGAATATAGGTACGAATGAGGCTTTTTTTCAATGGTTTGTGGATATAGTTGTGTGTCATGAAGGAAAGCGTTTCCTGACCATAATGGGTTACCAAAATCTGACCATCGATGATAATTTGAGTTTGGTAAACCACATATTTGAGTTCCATTTCAATTTTCATTGTTGGATTGAAGGAGGAGTGTCATGGGTGGAAACACATGGATAATTAAAGATTCAAGGAAATCCTGAGTTATGTGGAATGTATTTGGGACGAACACATCCCATGGGGACCATTGATTTGGGAACTGGGGTTTCATAAAAAATTAAATATCATTCATCATTTAGTATATCCTAACAACATGTTACTTGATGTTAGTGAACTGATGTGTACCCCAAGGGTACACAAGAACATGAAATACCATATTACATGGGAACGACCTTGTACATGGTCAGTTACATACCTAGAGTACAACAATATGAACAGATTACCCAGACATGGCTAGAGTACAAGAGAACAAGACATAGTACACATGTAGGAGACTGAGGACACATGCTTACTTGAGCATTGAAAGACTTAATATGTACTACCTATACACCCCATGTACTTTTTCCATGATAGGTTAAGGACCTTTCTAACTTATTTCTAGAATAGTATCTATATAGTGTGTTCCCTTGGTCAGTCCTTGTGAGGGTATTGTGAGATATCCTATCGTGGTAATAAAATGAGTGATCCTCTAAATGGATTAATATTGTATAGAGTCAGGTATCCATCATTCTAGCCAATGTTCTGATCCTCTATCATTACTCTATAGGTTAGGTCACTTATCATGTTTTTGGCTTCTAGGGCATGTGATCCCCATCCCAACAGATTACACAAGGTATGGTTAGGTATCCCCCATACGAAATAGGTTCAATTCCCTATTTGTGTGTGAATATCCACTATGTTCTAGAATGTACATCTTCATGGATATCCTTTATGAGCATGACCTATTATATGAGGCCCACCAGTATTATCAAGACATATGAAGTGAGTTATCCCATATGTGGGTACCATGAATCCTCCAGAAAAAGCTTATGATGGATATATTGTTGTGGACCCACATTAATTCATGGTGTTTATCTTGATTATATACATGTTATTATTTTTAGAATCCCATATTCAAATTTACATTCATCCATAGTGGTGAGTTGAATACTCTCTTGATGATTTATTTTTAGTGAATTCAAGGTGTCCAAATGGGTATGATTATACCTGACCATGCATGGGATCTACCCATACATGTCATGTCTTATGAAGACAAAATTAATTTCGATGGATTCATCGGTGAACTAAGAGAATGTGGTGGATAATTGATCTAGATAAACCATAGTAGGTTCCAAGAATTTCATTTGATAGTACTCCCCTCTGTACTAGTATCTTGGACTCTTTTACTATTTTGGTGGGCCTATATTTCACCATATTCATTCCCATACTTACATCATTCTCTAATGTGTGATTTAGTTGTATACATGCATCATGGTATCATTTTAATATTTTTTGAATGCATTATATTGGTGTTTAGATATGTGTGTGTTTGTACATACACCATATTCTATTCATCCATTGTGAGTGATAAACCTAATCAATGCTTGTATCCAACTAGTGGTCTATTGGGGGTTGGTATGGGGTGCCACACACAACTTACCACTGGCTAGGTGATCCCTTATGGGTTAGGACATAATAGAGTGGTATAAAAAAGGTTTTATTTGGACATAAGTTTCAATGTTTTTCATGTTTTAGGATAATTTGGAAACATGGGAAACAATATTATTGTGTTTCATGTTTGGATAATTGGATATAAAACTCATTATTAGTACAATTATCAATGAATCAATTAATTAATAATATTATAACATTATTGTATTCTCTATATATAAAGGCACTGGTTTTAGGGAAATATTTCAATACACATCATATAAGAATGGGTTGTTTTTCTTATAAATATTGATTCATCTCTCCCAGATATAATCTTTTACCATGGTGAATCATGACTACTATAAGATGCCTCTATGATGACTTCCATATAGGATTTTATAGCATGATATTGACGATTTTCCCTAGTGATGACACATTTGTTTAGGTTCTAGTCATGAGGTGGTGTCTCTTGGTGATTTCCCATTCTTTTCACAAAACATGGAGAAATATGTTACTCTGGTTGTTCTGGATAAGGAAATGAATTGGCTGAGAGCACTCTATGATTTTTAGGGACAATGGACAATAGATTTTATCGTGTTGCAGTCTTGAAAGCATTAGTGGACAATATCAAGGTAGTTAGGAGAGCCTTCCTCTAAGTTAGGACCCCTCCTTATTAGATGGTGGTCATAGCAGAGAGACTTACCTATGGATATGTAGGGTGATGGTGGATTCTTGTAACTCAGACACACAATGAGGAGACTCTCACATGGATATAGTATTAGTGTCTCTTTAAATAGTACTTATAATCATCCATGATGCAAGTAGTACACATCGATGTGTTTCTGGAAATTTTCCATGGGATCTTTACATTGGGAGATTATACATTAATTATTACTAACCTATAGTGATTATCTATGGAGGTGTATCAAGATGAATACATTAGTAAATGAACCATTTAGAATGTAATTTATTTAGATATCTGATATGGTGTGGTATCCATTTTATTTCTAAAATTTTATATTGTATTTTATCAAACCATTTTGGTTGAGATCTTCTTAGAGGGGTAGTCTTCGATAGTTGGGGTTTTCGGTGGGAACCATGGAGGTAAGACATAGGAAACTAGAATATGATGCTATGAACATAGATCTGGGAATGCGGGGTATTTTCATAGATAGTCTTGTGACATAGGGTTTTTAATTTAGGGATCTCGGGATGGTTTTAGGTAGATGAAGGAGAGGTGATATTATTCTTATTAGTTGAAGGGACACCTCATGTGGTATTTTACATCCTACCATGTTGCTGAGAGTGATATGGTCGATGAGACACCTAGGGAATGGATGTGGATAGATAAGGGAGGTCTATAGGGTGTATGATAAGGAAGATGAGATGGGAGAGCTGTAGAAGGTTGTTGAAGATTTGATTGTTACCACCATCACCCCTAAGTGGTTCATACCATGCTCATGGATCTGGTGATTAGGGACGAGGGAAGATACATGAAGTGAAGGATTATGGGAAAGTGGCTCTAGGGATGATTAGAGGTATGATATATGTATTATAAAATTTATATTCAGTATTTATAAATATATGCAAGATCTATTATTTTTTATTCACATCACTTGTTTGATATTTAGAAATTCTAGTTAATCCTTTAGCTCAACCCTTAAGCTCAAAAACTCTTACAAGATGAGATTCATCAATCAAACAATTCTTCCATCAGTGAGACCAAACTACTATAGGAGAGACAATCCTATGGGATATATTCATATCAAAATGAGGAATTATAACTTCATTATAGGTATGAACCATCTCTCCATATTTCATGTATTAATTGTCTATTTTTGGTGGAGTATGCTCTATATTAGAGTTGATGGGATGAGGTTTTCCATTTTTATTGAAAATAAAACCATGGAGGAGATTTCTAGGATCATATATAGGAGGATATAATTGATTACTCATTAGAAATCTAGTATTACCCTTGGACCAGAATATGTAACGAGGTTTCAGCTTCCTGTAGTAGTGGAAAAGAATGAGGATGTCATCCTGAAGGACATGTCGGGCTTGCCTCCCAATATGTAGGTAGATTTATATATAGTATTTCATCGAGGGTCTTCCCCTATATTTTCTCTAGAATATATTATGGATCCCAAAGTGATTTGAGAACTAGAAGGGTTGTTGGAGGATTTTTAGAGGAAGTTATCTATCAATACCAATGTATCTTCCTTTACAAACCCAATGTTGATCACCAGTAATGATGATGAGGGATTGAGGTTATGTGTGCATAACTGTCACCAAAATTAGGTAACCATCATGCATAAGTATAAATATATAGGATTATCTGAAAAATTAAACCACATTAATGGGGATAGGTGGTTCTTGAGGACTGTTTACCTTTTAGGCTATCACTATCTATGAGTTCAAGATGATGATATACGGAAGATGAAATTTCAAAGTCTATATGGTAACTATGAGTAAATGGTGATTTCCATCAGCATTAATAATTACTCAGTTATGTTTTTTGGACATATGAAAAGGATATTTCAACCCTTTGTGGATAGGTTTGTATTGTTATTCATCGATGATGCCATTGTAGAATCTGTTTCAGAGGAGGATAACAAGAGGCATTTTAGGATGGTTATTAAAATACACTAAGAGCTCCATATTTATAAGAATATCTTGGTGTTTATGTTCTATATTAGAGAGTTCTAGTTCCTATATATTTTATCTCGTAAGAGGGTGCAGTAGTGGACTAAAAAATGGTAGAGTAAATACTATCTTGGAATCTACCCAAGAGTGTGACTGTGGTGAAAAACATCCTTTGGTTGGAATGATACAATTGGATAGATATGAATGATTTATTTGGGGGTTTTCATCCATTGAACTCTTTTACCTATAAAAAAAATCATTTTTTGTGGATAGAGAGGTTCCTATAGTATTTTCATGAGTTGAATTAGATGTAGATGTGCACCCCCATATCGGGACTACTAGAGGAGGGTGTTGAGTTTGTGGTTTTATGTAATTCCTCAAGAACTTGTATTAAACGTGTTATGATGTAGAGGCCACTGATTATTACATATGGGTCCAAGAAACTAAAACCCCTTTAGTAAAACAACATGAACCACAATATAGATATGAGTATTTTTCTCTACAAAAAGAAATTGTGGAAAGAATTCCTTATGGGTGAGTGGTTTATCATCTATTCTTACAAAAAGTGTGTGAATCATATCCTTTCATAGAAGAATATTAGTTTGAAATGGAGGTGATGAATTGTATCCCTCTAGGAGTATGACTTTATGATAGTCTATAATCTCTTCCTAGAGATCATTTTAGTATATTATCTAATAATTAGATCTTTTTTTCATTTGTTGAGTGAGGTGTTAGATCATTTGGCCTCATTAAATTGTCCTTATTCAATGAGGTTGGTGTAAAATTTGTCCAACTGATAGTTATTATCCCTCTTCTTATTAGGTTTATTAGGGAGGATCATCTTAGATATTTATTGTGTGGATTTATAAGGACATAATTACACTATACATGAATCATATGGGTTTTCTAAAGATGAGCATCACTTCATCCTTTCTAATGGAAGATGATGGTACTGGTGTTGCTTCAGGAAGAGGTAATGACTGAATTTCATACATCCCACATAGTGGTACATTCATGATTAGAAATAATTTACTATGAAATTTTACATAACTTATAAAGTCCAAGGATTATTAGTTGTATATCTATGTTTTTCCTTTGGTTCATCACTTTTCAATAGGTGAAGGTTGAACACTATGTTCTAGTAGATTTGGATGAATATTATGAGGTTCCGAAGTGGAAGTGGGATTGTGTCTCTATAAAAATCATGATATGGATTCGAATTCACTAGAAGACACAATTCTATCTATTGTATCATATACATAAACCCCAATTTAACCCACATTCTATATATAAGAGAGAAGAGTTCAGTGGATATCACAAGATTACTTTACATAAAAGATATAATATAGATCCAAAAAGTTATGTTGATGATCACTTGAGGAAATGATTCATTATTTCCATAATTATTAGGGAGTATATTAAATTATTCCTTTAAGACTTAGTTGTAGTTGATTATGATGTTTCATCCCCAGAATAAATTTCAGAATGGGTGGATCATTAATGTTCTCAATCACATGATTCACTATTTCATGTTAGACTTTGGACGTAGATGGGAGGATCATATACCCATATTTGAGTTTCCATATAACAAAAACATCCAATCTACCATCAGTATGACACCATTTGAGGACCTTTATTTTATAATCTGTAGGTTACCACAATACCAAATTAATCTAGGTGAGTGAACATTCATGGTCCCATAATTGGGTTGAGTAAAGAAAGATAAAGTGCTTATCATCTTGGAGAATAAATAGAATACTCAGGGCCATCTTATGTCTTACTTGGATTGACAAAAAAGGAATTCAGAGTTTGAAGAGGGAGAGAATGAGTTTATGAAGGTCTATCCTTAGAGAGGATTATGAATATTTTTCTTAGGTGACATGGTATTATTACGTTTCATTGGACATTTCCAAATATCATGTAGATATAAAGTGGAGGAATACCACTTAGTCCTATTATTGTAGTTAGACTGGGTAAAAGACGTCTTCTATGTGCTATAGATGGGGAGGTTTGTGCATCTCCCATCACATGTTAATGATTAGGGTGAGATGGATATCAAGGATGGAGTTATCCTCAAATAGTAACTGGTATATATCAAGGATCATTTGGAGAAGATCCTTAATGGGTGACCAATTCCCTTCATACATTTCTAGTGGAAGTACATGAATATTCAAGAGATAACCTAGGATTGGGAGAACCAGATGTGATCTCAGTACCCTCACCATATTGAGTAATGTTTTCATTATCAATATGGAAATCCCTATGTTGGGGATAATTTAATTACTATGTTTTTTCTTTATAAAACATTATAATATTTAAAAAAATATTTTCCATTCTAGGAGTTGAGTTTGTATAGTATTTTGAGGCTAAATTTTCCTCAGTACTGATATAATAAAACTATTGAATATATTATATTCTCTAGACTAGGAGATGAGTCTTTATAGGTTTGAATCTTTAAAAATTTGGTTGGACTGTATTTTTACATTACATTTCAATAATTACATTTTACTATTATGTTGGATTTAATTGTATTCATTCATATTGGTATCAGTTTATTTTTCTTCTCTTCAATATATTGATGTTTAGAGATGTGTTTGTGTATTTGTACTATAGGCTAAGTCATCCCATGTGAGTGATATGACCCTTTATAATTTGTTTCCATTGCCAAAAATAATAGAGTCAGGCATGGTGTGTTATACTTAGCTTACAATAGGCCAATGAGGCCCCCTGGTTTGGGTTTTGATATTTATATTTTTTGATATTGAATGTATTTTTCAACATTCATAAAAATATTATTTAACTAAAAAAATTATCAATAAAATTATGTTAATAAAATCTATCTTGAAGTAAAAATTATTTTTATTTCATCCAATAATTTTTCATTTTTTGAGTAAATTTCTAAAATAATAAATAATGGGATAGTTGTATTTGTAAAAATGAAATTTCATTTTAATATTAACAAGCTATTCACCAGTGATGTAAATTATTTTTGTCAAATTATTTTTAAATAAAACGTTCATTAATAGTTTGAATATTTATCAAGACCAACTATCATAAATTATTGATAAAAATTGAAAAATTATTAATGAATATTGTTAAATTAAGAAGAATATTAATTCAATTTATAAAAATAATTCAAGAAAGGAGTTTAAAAATAATAATCACAACAATGTTTATTCCCATAAAAAATTTATCAAGAATTTATATTAATTTTAGAAAATTAATATATTCTATTTATATATATATAAATAATATATTATAAAGTTCATATAGGGAAGAATAATATATTTTTAAATGCTCTCTATCTATCTATGGCTGCGCCTTCTTTCTGGAATCTACTATCAAACATCTACTCTTAAAATTTTAGGAAGTTTGTATCAAAATTCTTCTTGAGGTATATATGTTGATGAACCCCCAAAAAACAGTATCCCCTAAAAATATTTTATAAATCACATAAACATATACTATACATAAAGGTAGAAAAAATATATAAAATGAAAGAGTTTAAAATGATTAGAGTATTATCTATCATGTTGATTACCCTCTCTTAGTTTTTTTTCTCCACCGTAATATACTACTCTTGATGAGTCTAAAAAATATATCTCTATGTGATAATCCATATTCTAATATTTATTGACGTACCCTTCTTAAAATTCCACATCACCTATTATGGAAATCCACTAACTCATTTCCTTTAAATGTGGCTCATATATTCCCACCACCTACGGCAAAACAACCCAATTAATAAACTATAATGATTATGAATTATTTTTAATATTTGGTTATAAAAAGTTGTACCATATATCTTTTTTGATATTTTCCTTTTAATAAGTCAAAAATTTACCATCTACATAAATTTCTAAGAAATGTGGAAAGATCTACTTCATTAAGGCTTCTTTAATCACCTCAATGTTAGTTGAGATTTCATTTTCTCCAATTGGAATTAATATATTCTTCATTAATAAACCATGACATTTGATTGTATATCATTAAAACAAGAGAAAAAAACTTCAGAATGATACTTGTAAATTATAGTATCATATAATAACTTTTCAATAAAATTCTGCAAAATCAGTTTAACATTTGGTATCTCATAGAAAATGAGTTCACTGGTGGGATCATATCTCTTAATGATCATCCTTAAAAAAAATTAATTGGTTTTAAACATTTTCCAACAAGTAATATCATTAATAAAATTGAATTCATATTAATAAACTAACTTAAAATCGATTTGACCTCCCTCATATTTTTCACCACATCTTAAGTCTCACCCTACATTTGATTTAGACACACCATTTTCAATGAATCTCTAACATTCAACAATGTGAAACAATAAAACATCAAACCAAATTTTAATTTGAAAAATAAATTAAAGACTTCATGATAACCCTAATTGATCATAAAACCATAGTTACCATTCCCCAAAAATATTGAAAACCTTGAAACATGTATGAAATATTCAACCAATGAACATAAATCATGAAATCAAACTCAAATAAGTGCATCAATATAATCTTATTTAACTATCTAGATCATACTTTCACTATGTTGAATTATAAGAATTTTTTTTAGAATAACCTTATATTAATCACCATTGAATCATCCAATGAGACAATAGAAAATACCATTGATCCAAGATCAATGTGGTGTGATAGATCTTTGATCGATCATAAATTGTTCATATGTTGATCTATATTAGAATACAAACATACTCTTGATAAGAAGGGGTCTTAAAGTATCTTATTAAATGGTAAAACTCACCTTCATGTAATATAATCTATACTATGTCCTCACTTGACTTTGAAAACCACATCACATCATATAACCATGATTTATCTCTATTTTATCTAGTGATTCTCACATATCTATCACCAAATTATTTTGATAATAATAAACACCAAGGACCCTCATACAGTTCATAATTTTATATTAGCTTAGAATCTTCAATACCACTAACCACACTAACCTTTAAAATAATCACTGAAACTCAAATATTTGAAATATTAACACTTATTAAGAATTTATTATCCTGAAATAAATAAAAATATTGGTTAATATCACACAATAAATGATGTTAATATTACATAACTATTATTGAGTATGTTTTAATATCAAGTGATATCAGTATAATTATCCTGAAAAAAACATAAATATTTGACATGAGGTCCCCAAAAAATGATTTATTCACATCTATGAATACTATATATCCTTATGAATCCCTTTGAATAATCAATTTACTCTTGCATAGAAACCTAAATTAACACATACAATGAAAAACATGAGAAAATAATTCCAATATGAAATATTTAAAAAAATCACGAGATATAAATTTCATAAAGCATTGAATTTTATAAAAATTTCATAAGATTAAAAACATAAAATTTTCAAATATTAATATATCCTTGAAAAATAATAATACAATAATAATAAATCATCACCAATTAATTTTTTTAATTTTTAACAATCAATATAATAATCAAATTCAATTTTAAAAATAAAAATAAATATAAAATTTTTCACAAGTAAGTTTTTATAAAATATCCATGTAGCATATGTTTTTAATAATTCCAACATCTATAACCATTAAATCACTTCAAAAAATTCCAAATAGTTTTTAATCAAAAAATAAAGAAATATTTACCTAATAAAATTAAAATAGAAAAATAGACAATAGATCATTTCATCCACTAAAACACGTAATTAAAAAATATACAATAAATATATCATTTTCACATAGATTATAAAAATATGATAAGTTAATAATTTTAAGCACATTTTTACAAAAAAAATAATCTTAAAATATTTTAAAATAATGTGAAAATATGGGTAAAATAATGCCATATCACTTATTTTTATAAATCATGATATGAAGGGGACTAATGGTTGAGGTTTCCCATATAAGATGAAAATGTTTTCATTATTTATACAATATGAGGAAGAGTTTCAATAAATATACTTTAAGGTTTAAGATTTTCATGATCAATTCTTCCATAGAGATAATATTAATAGTTGGTTAGTGTCTGATTTAAATCAAGTGTTTTTTGGGAAGTTGTTCATCCCATCAATGATTATTGTTCTTCATGTGTTTTATAGTTAAAAATTGGATGTGTATCTAAGTATATTTAAGATATATCAAACCATGGTATGTTAGTTCTAATGTCTTGGATTAACATGGTTAGTGATGGAGTTTTTGTATTGTATCTTGGTTTATCTATATGTGAAGGAAGCATATCATGTCTATCGATGTTTATTTTAGGTATTATATATCCTTGAATGGAAGTGGGATGAAATTTTATTTTATTTTTTTCACTAGTTTTCCTTGAGATCAATGAGGTTGTGAAGCTCTTTTGGTGATAAACTATTGTTTAATAAAGTATGAACACATTTATTTTATCAAGGAATGTAGTGTTATGAATTTTTTGATAAGGTAGGTTGTGGATACAACAGAGAATATTTATAGGATTTTGAGGCTAATAATCTATAATAATGATCAAACATTTTCATTTAGTTTCTTGGGAGTTAAAAAATATGTTTTTTTATCTCATCTATTCCTTATCAGGACTTACAATACATAGAGGTATGATTAGACTCAGTTATCTATTCAAATATTAGAAGATATATTGAATAAATTTTCACAAAATATTTTTGATCTTAGTGGGAAAGTAACCTAACTTTTATTGAGTATTACTATGACAATAAATTCCACTCATCCATCAAAATATCATAATTTTAGTTGTTTCTTGGATGTTCTTATTGATCTCTATTGTACTATACCTAATTATGTTAGTATGTGGTCCTTCGAATAGATATATAGTATATTATAACCATTAAGGATCACATGATTTTAGGGTGGATGTAAATGGAATATGTTTTTTATAAATATTATACTAATAAAAAGAGGATACCTATAAATTTTTATGATTGAGATCACATGTTCTTCAATGTTTCTTCTCTTTATTGGTAGAAGAAGTTCAAAATATTTAATAAGATTTATACTTGGAATATCAATCATTTCAAGACATTAGAGTATATTATTGAGATGGAATATTAGTTATCATTCAATCTATAGTTGGATTAGATCCATGATGTCTTCCATGTGTTGAATCTTTTGTTTTTATATTCACAAAAACTCCTTACCATTGATTGGGGAGAGTGGTATTTAGAGGAATACATGATGTTTTTGAAACAACATGCCCATATTTGATATTTTATTTAAATTTATTTCATGGGAATATCAATCCTATGTTACATGTCTTATATAGGATAGGTTTCTTAGAGAAGTTTTTTTGTAACATGAGTAAAAAAATCCATTCTCAGTATCCTAAGTAGTTTTAAACATTTATTTTCCATAATGATAGAATTTTTCATTTTTAGTGATTTGGTTGATAATGTTTATCCTTATCTTGTATTTTATCTATTGAAGGTTTTGTTCCTATTTTAGTGCTATATCCTTAGTACCCGTGGGTTTCATGATTTTTTATTTCATTATGGGTTGGTTTTAAATATCAGGGATGGTAATTAATTGATAAGTATCTAATATATTTAAATGGACTTTATTATTGTATTAATTTGAATATTTTTTGTGTTGGACGTTTCAAGATAAGCATATAGGAATGTATATAGAGTTAGTGTTAAAATTTATTTCAAATAGATGTGTTGTGACTTGATTTTATGTGATAAATTTGGGTGTGTTGGATAGAGGAAATGGGATTTTAAACAGGCTTCTATGACTCCCTATGATGGTTGGACTATAACATGATAATTCATGTTGCGGTGTGGTATGTTGTACATGAGGTTTTGGTATTAAATTTCCATGGAACCAAAGGGTTGTTGTAGATAAGTGTATGATGTTGTGGTGAAATGTAAACATTGTGGTGTGAATGGTTTCACCGCGTTTTTGTTGAATAGTATATGGGATGGATTATGGCGGGGAATTGTTTGATTTAGTCTTATATAGGCTTGGTCATGTTGTGATGGCTACAATTACGATTTAAAATCCATTGTGTTTTTCTCACATAGAGGGTCCCTATGTTTAAATACTATATAATATCTCATATTAATATCATGTGTGGGAGTGTTATAGAAGGATTTATATTATTACACTATAAACACCTAGCTGGTCAGTTTCAGGGCATTGTGAACCTAATGTTTGTTACACCACAATTTCGTTCATTTCAATATTATTTAGTTTTGGGTTCATCTTATATAATGGATGCTATTTAGGATCAGAATTTTATACTTAGGGGATCATGTTTGGAAGAATGGTAGCATTGGTTATTCTATTACATTTATTACTAATTTTAGATTTAATAAGTTTTTATCACCAGTATTCAGAAGATATCCCAAAATTGTATTAAAACTATAGTTTCATTATGAATTGATTACCTATATCACAACATGATTACATAATTTCCAAAATTGATTATAAAATCATTAATTTTATTGAATATTAATTGAATTTATCTGACCCCCTTCAAACTCTAGTAAACCATTTGTTCATTTTAGCAAACTTTAGGAACCCTTTAGTTAATTTTTTCCATTAAATTTAAGATTTTAACTACTTTATGATCCAATGTGATTTTTATTCTTCTTCATATTCTTCATCATTCTCCCCTTATTCCTTCTTGTCACTTATTCCTAGGAGATGTTGTGACCATGACAATACTTTATGCTTATATAAATTTGGGTTTTCTTTTGATGGAACATGATAAATTATACGTTGTTGAGGATATTCCTTGGGTTTCCATAGGGGGGTTTCCTTCTTATTCTTGTTTTATCATGGTAATCATTGATGATTTGGTTGGGGTTGGGTATTTGGGACTTATCATTGTTTATTTAGGTCAAATCTGGGGATGAATCATGATTTTTATTTTATTGGTTGAATAATTTAAATTACCCTAATTATGATAATGAATTGTATGAATGTAAATTCAATGTAAGAGGGTTAATTTGATTTTTTCACAAAATTCCATGATATTAATAATATTTTCATGGTTGTTTCAATGATACTGTTGTGATATTTTTTTCTGATATAATATTCATTTCATGCTACTATTTTTTTTGTTATAATCACTATTTATAATGGGTTAATCACATAAATATGGTAATTAACTGGTTGTCTGGGTATTTGGAATTATATTTACTACAATTTGAAACTAAAATTATTATTTATTATAAAGTAATTATTAATGAGGGGTTTTTTGGAGTAAATTTCTGTTATGATTTCCCTCATCTATGGTTTTATTTTGGGTTTATTTTTTATTAGTTATAGTTGTGGTGTCATGGCTTATGTTGTGTGAAAATTATTTGGTTCTACGGTCATTATGGTTATTGTTGGCATGGGTTGTGTGGCAGTTTATATGGTGAGAGGTTTGGTTATTTCAAGACTATGTTATTGTTTCCTAGTGGCATAGAATGTGGCATGAATTAAAGAAATTATTAATGGGTGACGATCTTAACTAGTGAATTCAAGGTTATTAAATGAATAATGATTAATTTTTAATACTAGAATATTTTTTACAAATATAAAGTGAAAATGTATTTTATATGAAGGAAAAATAATGAATGGGATGAAAGAGAAGTGTTTTAAATGAATGTTTATAAAATAAATATGACTAAATCAATGATATAAGGGTACAAATGGAAGCTGTTAAAATTTTAAAGATGAAAAAATTTAGTACCTATTATTATTATTATTATTTTGGTTATCTTTGGTGGATGGTTTGTGGAATTGTCGTTGTAGTTGTTGTTGTCGAGTGGTAGTGATGCTTCGGTTGTTATTTGGAATAAATTTAAATTATTTTAGCATAAATTCACCTGTTATTTCGTGTGTGAAAATTATAGATCTTATATATTGTTGTTATTTATTATGCACCATAACCTAAGTTTCCTAACCTTGATTATACCTATATATGGAAAATAATTTAGCGTGTCTTCCCCAATATTTAGGAAATAATAAAAATATATGGATGACTACTTACTACACCTACTACCCTTCATATGTAGTATGGAATCTTATTACTCATAGTAGATATATATATATATCCAATATTGTATATAGGTTTTGGTTATATATATACACTAGATAACCTAGTTTCATTGTTGTGGTGTGGATAATTAATGGGGGTCATACATGGTATGAGGTAGGCATGAAGTTTATTTCCTTCCGGCTCATGATACCCTATAATGATGATGATTTAATGCGTGGTTGTGATATGGATAAGGTAAATGATATATGGATGAAATATTAATATATGTGGTTATGTAGTTATATGAATGTGGTTAAGGAACAAGACATATGTTGTTGGGATGATACGAACCATATAAGTGGGGTAGTGGTTACATGATTCTTTATTAACTAATATTCATTGATAATATGTTACTATACTAAGATGTGATATCAGTTCGGTGATCATTGTATTGGTTGGGTGATATATGACCAAGTATTGATTTGTTTTTCTTCTATTATGTCAAAACCCGACCCACTTGGGGCCACTTAAATGAAGGAAAGCTGATATGAAACTATCAGAAAAATAATTCTATTGGAAAGGGGGTATAAATATACACTAAAATTAATTTCTAACATGGGTGTACTTGTTGAAATGTACATATACATACTCTCTCAACCCTCTCCTTGATGAATAATAAAGGAATAAAAAAGAAAATACAGTAACATCTAGTGTAATAACCATGAATGTAACAATCCTCTAGGGAAGAAAAAAGATTGTGATCGTTTAATTTGAAAATTAAAGGGAAAAATACATACTCAAATATAAAAGACTTCCAAACCATAAAATAACTAGAAAAGTAAATTCGTAGAGGACTCGACTCTAGATTGATTTGTCCCAACAACTATACACATTAATATGCCCCCAGTTAACCCTATACTCCTCTAAAATCACTATTAACCTATCTATCTTCTTTAAAATACATGTCACATGTAGGAAAGGCCCATTAATGGGTGAGTATATGAATTCCATGTAGAATTCCCAAACAATTGAGGGGGGGGGATAATATAGTTGATAGAAGAAGTCATATCAACCCATATCATGTGAGTAATGAAAATTGAATACTCATATAATACATATATATGATAAAAAAAGGATCCAAGAGAAGATAGAAATGGGATATCCATCTCAAATTCCAACATAAAATTATGGCCTTACAACATTTCAAAAAAGTTCCACCAACTATTCCCATTATCTCATGTCTTTTTCCAAAGAAGTTTTTATGTAGAGTCACACCTCGCCACTACGATTCCCAGTAGAGGAGATATAATCTCATGATAGAGGACCCATACCCTAATACAATATGACGGTTTCATATAATAGGTATAGAACCAATGACCTAACTCTATAGTAGGGTTCCACTCAGTAGATAGAGGACCCATGAACTCACTCCGTAGGAGGGTTCTACTCAATAGATAGAGGACCCAATCCCTAACTCCTAAGAGGGTGAAATGATATAGATAGGGGAACCATGCCTTGTCATGGTAGGAGGGACCCAATAAGTAGATATAGGACCCACTTCCTAACCTCATAGGAGGGTGAAAATTAGTATATATAAGACAAATTATCTAACACCACAGGAGGGTTCCATTCCGTAAGTAGAACACACATTCCCTGACTCTAAGTAAGGGTTCCATTTTGTAGATTGAATACCCATGACCTAAAATTTCTGGAGGGGAACACTTATTAGATAGATGAACCATTATACAACTTTTCAATATGTTTACTCTTAGTAGATTGAGGAACCATGCATTGACTTTGCTGAAGGGTACCACTTAGTTGGTAGAGGACCCACACTCTGAATCCATAGGAGGGTGCCACTCTCTGATGATCCATTTGGGTCATTGTCACCATTAAGAACCTCCTAAAGAATAATTTTATTTAAGAAAACACACACCATATTTAAAAATACACTATCAATTTTACCATCATGTTCTAGATAAAAAACTCTCTCTATGGTCTACTCATCACCCAAAATCCAAATTTAAATGAAGGAGGAACGCGAGATAGATGATTCATATTGGGGTAAACATTATGTAAGGGATCCATAAGGTATGTGGTCCCATTAAAATACTTGGACATGTTCTTTTGAAAACATTGGTCCCAATACATGTAGTATTACACATTTTGTAAGGTACTACATGACATGTCTTAGCCTCTTAGGGTAGAGCTGTGTTCTCATGGCCATGCTTGTGTACTTCGGTTCATGTCAATTTACACTAACCATATTACAATATAATAATTTTTCCTCACCATACATGATGTTTATGGACATATGGGCTATGGGGAATTTACTCCCTATATATGTAGAGTCAGAAAACTAAGGGTCACACAAAGTGTGATATGCAACTCCATCACGAAACCCTAACTACCGAAGAAAAAACTACATGGCCTATGTTTTTCAAACTACACGATATGTAGTTTAGTTTTTCATAGAATGATATATCTTATATATGAACCTCAATTATATATCTCATTCAACTAGATATTCTATTTTTCCTCTTAAAAATAGTGTAAAACACATCTATCCATCTATTCTAGCCCTATGTTGGTCAGAAATTGAAATCTAGTTCTACCGCACAAAGATCACATGCTCTAACACCACTCCTAGGCCAGAAAATCAATTATTTTCATACCAGATCCACAAATCCCTCAACTTCATCCTGATATTCATCACTATAATTCCTTATAATGATGAACCATCCATCATATGTGAATATTCAATGAATCTGGGAGTTCGATCATGTTGAAACCCGCTTTGAAAATTCCAACTATGGTCTCATAGGACCACAGTGAAAAACATGATGAAAAATTATGGAAAAGTAAAACAAATAGTGCAATAGTCTATGGAAACGTGTTCATAATCAACAAATATAAATTTTAGATAATTCTGGTGAAGATTAGGACACAATGGGAATAACTGATATTTTAAAAAATCTAAATCCAATATATGGGATCATGAAAATTATTATTTAAATGTGGATCAAAGAATAAGGTTTTTTTTCATGATTAATAATTTAATAATAAAGGTAAAAAAATAAAGAACCCTAACTTTATATTAGATCATTCATTGGTGAATAATGAATTCACCAGGGATGGGGGATATTCATATCACTTACAGCACCTCAATTTACATTGATCTGGATGTCGGTCGTCATCCAATCTCAATCTGCCAATGAAAAAAGGGGAAACCTCCTCCCAATGGTACCAGTGTTATTCAAATAACCAAATAAATTTTCAATAAAAATTTATACATATAGAAATTACCTTTTAGGCCATTTAATGAATTAATAAAATGAATTAATTAATTATTTCACTTAACGTATCCACCAATGATCACTTTATTAGAAAATCTAGCATATATGAACTTTAGGTCACACCTAGGGTAAATCCCAAGCCCTAGATTCAACAGTGGTCATATAATTTTGATTAAAGACTCTATTTAGGTGATAATATATCATTTTTAAAAACTATATATTCATGATATAAGATATATTTAATATTTGTAAAAAATTAACTCCAAGTGCACCAAGACACAAAATCTCATGTCGTCTTAGTGTTTAGAATAAAAAATATTCCTTGATATATATAGAAGTATTAAAAAGAAAAAATAGGGTCACTATTTATTACCTCCATCAATATTTTCCTCATAGAAAAGAAATTTCTACGCAAAAAGGCAAGGATTTTGATACTGCATCTGAATCTCCCACTCCCATGATCTCTCCAGCAATATACCATGTTTCTCCATCACATAATCTATAGGAATGATCTGTCTATGTAGCATCCTCTCTGGATGATCCCTGGTCTACAACAACTACAGTAAAAAGGTGGATCTATCCTCTATATCTAGTTCTCCCCAGCCAATAATGTGCATAGGATCATGCATGTATCCTCTTATCTAAAACTTATGGAAGATGTATTTCAACCACTCCAACTATGGGGATTAGACAAGGTGGTAAGAAAGATCACTAACACTATAAAAGATTTCATATAGTATGATTAAAATCAAGGATAACTTATATAATTATTTAAACTTCCACAATCCTTACTATGGGGAGACTCTTAAGAAAACATGGTCTCCCTTATCTAGGTTTATGGGCCTCTAATACCATGTTTCATAAGATTTATTCATTCCATTTTCTATTTCTATCCTATCATAGATCACCTTGACCTTCACTATTATCACAGGCACCATCTCAAACGATACCAAAGAAACATTGCTGATAATAGTCCAACATAAGGGTGGGGTGGATTGAATCTAATATAGGGTATCAAAAGGTTCTATTATTATAGTAGATTGATAAATATAATTATTGGAAAACTCTACCGATGGTATGTTTTCCTGCAAGCTCTGGAAAAAGTCTAACAGACAAAACCTCAACATATATTCCATCACATGGATAGTGTGATCGGTCTGCTCATCCATTTGTGGGTGAAAGGCTATACTCATCCAAATCTAGGTTCTGGATGCATCCTGAATTCCTATTCACATCTGTGATGTCAACCAGGCCTCATGTCCATATTTAATAATTGATTTATTCCCATGAATTTTGGTTATCTATTTCTTGTAAAACATCACAAATCTCCCTCATTGTACTCTTCTCACTAATAGAATGGATGTTAAATGAATTCGTAAGTCGATTAAATATCACATATATGGAATCATTCCCACTCTATATCCCAGAAATCAATATCATGATTTCCATGAATATTTCACCCAATTTCATCTCTAGGATCTGAAGAGGCTACAACCAACCTGGAAGAACCTGGTGGTCAACCCTCACCCTCTTAAATGAGAGGCATCGAGAGAGAAACTCAATATTTATCTTTCTCATTAAAGTACAGAAAGACATCCATGGAGGGTCACATTTAATATTCCACACACAAGTATTTAAAACCAAAATATATTTATGAAACTCTTTCATCACCTCGCCCTGCATCATGACTGGGACCACCGTCTATCCTTGGAATTAGATGACATCATTCCCTCCTTGGAAAAATCGATCTAGAGAATATCTTGCGGGTATCATTTCATGTTAGACCACATTATTAATGTATCCCAATGGACCATCTCACATAGACAATATATGTAGAGGAGGAAACAACATTAGAAAATAAAATTAATCCCCATCCTACTCTACCAGGTTCTGTTGTAATGATGCCAACTGATTAGATACCTCCTCCACCAAACAATACCTAGTTATCCTATTAATGGAATATTCCACTATTATTCCATTCCCATGAGTATATAATATCAAAAATTCATAGTTAGTTCCTCTGTCTTAGGTTTTTTTTATCTCTTTATGAAGATCTAACATAGACTCTCATGTTCTGGGAAAACAAAAAATCATTATCCCAAAAGATAGTCCCTCTAAATCCTCAGATCAAAGACTACTATAGGCCACTCCATGTCACGATTCATGTGTTTTTTCTTATGGGGACTCAAATAACTCTACTCATATGAAATTACTTATACCTATGAATCAACATTAAACTAATCCCATCTCTAGATGCATCAAAATAAAATAAATACTCTACAACCTCCTCTATTAGTCTAAAAATAGGATATCTCATCAAACATAGCCTCAACTATTAAAAAGAGCTATAGAACTACTTAGTCTAGGTAAACATATGCCCTTAGAATTCCATTGTAGTCAAATGGGATTCAATCCTAGAGACTTATTCCATAGAAATCCTATATTACACTTACAATATAAGAAACAATTCACCTCTAACATGTCCTTGGGTGGTTCCCAAGCACGAACTACATTGTTATTCACTGGTTCCACACCTAATTCTTGATTATATACTATATTACCCAAAAAGTGAACCTCATATATTGATAACTAGAACTTTGATAGCTTATAATACATCTAGTGCTCCTAAATAATTTTTGGGACCATCGTTAAGTGATATACATGATATTCCTCTAATGCATAACATATGAGTATGTCATCAATGATGATAAAACAACATTAGTCCAGGTATGGATTAAATATCTTGTTCACTAGAGCCATAAACATAATGGGGGAATTTTTCACACTAAAGGGAATCACAAGGAACTCATAGTGTCTATAGCATAATCAGAATACCAACTTCAGAATATTATCATCATGAAATTTCTAATGGTGGTAGTTGCATCTGAGATAGATATTTAAGAACCATCTTATTCCTCATAACTCATCAATGAGGCTTTCAATCCTTGTAAAGTGGAACTTTTTATTTATCATGGGATTGGAATAGGGGATGATAATACACCAAATCCTTAAGATCCCATGTTCCTTTTTCACTAAAAACATCAGAGTTTCCTAGGGGGATACACTGGGTATGATGAAAACCTTATCTCGAGGGTCCTCTAACTATAAAAATATCTCCCAAAACATGGTAGGGATCATATAATATGTAACTGAAGATATTATAATGGTCTTGGGGTTAATTTTGATGAAAACATCCATCCACCTCCTTGGAGGTATCCACAGAACATCCACATGGAAGACCTCCAAATAATAATATATTACTGAAGGAATCCAAATTCATGAATTCCCCCTACTCCAAGAGAAAACATTGAAGTTTATGAAAGATAGACTATAGAATAATTATTAAAATTCCCACATGTTCTTATATGAGATCTATCTTTCCCATAAAGTAGAACCCCATCCCATCCGTCCAAATCCATATGACTCATGTACACTAAAAGTCATTATGGGATTAGAACATGGATAACTAGTCTATAACAAATATAAAATCATATGGACTCATCATAAAAAACCATATTTCCCATGATATTCACTCTCCATTAAGATATAACTCACACTTCATGAAAATAAATGATATCGAATAATTATTCCTTATAGGAACCTCAGGTCAAAGCTGATGGATAAAGTGTCAACTGGGAGTCCCAGATATCACACCGGGAGTAAAGAGATATATTAATGACTCAAAAATATGTCTATTAGAACAAGATAATGATTATAATAAACATATATCATACATCTAATCATTTCATAATATACTAGGTCATATGCCTCCATAGCTTGCAACTTCCTACGATGCCGACTGCCATCTCCATAAGTCTAGTGTGGGAGACTTGGTGGTGATTTTGTTAGTAGTTCATAACATTTTAAACCAACCACAACTACTCCTCAAGGATTACCACCCTCTCCCCTATTAGCGCCACCCCCTGAGGAAACCCTATCCAGGCATTCTGGAACCATCATCGTGACACTTCCTCTACTATGGCTGCCCATTCACTATCTATCTAGAATTCTTATCACATTAGGCCATGAAATCAAGTTCCATGTGTCCTATCCCATAAATTGGATAGAATATACCCTCCCTAGGATTCTCTAATAATATTTACAATCCCTATGTCGCATGACCATGTTCTAGAGTATGGTCATGAGATGATCTCCTATGTCGAGATCCTTCTAATTCGTGACTTCTTGTTAGTATAGACAACTCAATACTATAATTACCACTTTCATATACAGGTGTATGGAATCCCTCTAATAGGAATCATTCCTTCACCATCCACTACTCTGACACTCTATTATATATTGGAATTTATAGGGGCACCACACCATAATAGTTATATCAGTGGATACCCTACTCAAACATGTACTCCCAGATGTAACTATGCCAAACCATGTCATGGGAGTAAAAATTGATGTTAGAGAACCTCATAGTAAAAAACTAAAATATCATCCCTCCATACTACATCTCTAGAAGTTTATGTATTATAAATTAGAACAAGAACAATGAGTAAAAATCCTCACAAAATAACAATTAGAATTCAAACCGTTAGAGTGTTGACTTATCATGCGACTATTTGACTAGACTCCACCTGCTCCCAGTGAATCCTTGAAAAATTTGGATACTAACACTACCACATGATCATTCAATGTCCAAATAAGTCTAAAAACTCAAAACATCGACTCTATCCAGTCATCCACTGCCTAGGGATCTGGCTCCCATCTGAACCTGTATGGAATCTTCCATTATAAATTTCGGAGTGTTCTAAGACTATGTAAATCCTCAGACTAATATTCTAGTATAATATTCTACTCAATAGGAGGGAGTGTTGCTACTAGGTCAAATGGAGAAAATATCTCAAGTTAAGGACCCTAAACTGAGGCCTTATCACTCATCATATCATCATCATGATCCCGAATCGTTAAATTGGATGGTTGTTATCACAAAATCATAATGAAATATAATTAAGATGTACCATGGTAGGATAAGAATATATATATTAGTGTGTGTGTGTGTGTTTTTTTTATTGTGTTTGTTTTTGGAGATGGATCATGAAGGGTAGTAGAATAAATCAATCCTATATGATGAATGGATGAATGTTCACTACAACCATTTTCATTCTATACTATGTTGACAAGAAAGTGGTCACAATCTCAATGTTTGGATACATAGGTGGTTACACAAATATAGATTTATCTATCATAAAATCCACACTCAATACAATTTTCACTATTTCTATATCACCAAAACAAATAATAATTAGGGGGAAACTCCAAAAATATTCCCAAGAAATGAATCAACCCTCTTATACCAATCTATCATGACCCAACCCACCATGTATCACCTAGCTGGTGGAAGGAAAAGCTGCAACTACCACAAGATCACGTCCATAGTCTAAGGCCTGGAGAAAAGTTCCAAAATTAACAATTGATATGGGAGGTGTTTTCCTAATGTGTTTTTATTTACACACCCAACTATCTACATATAGAAGTGAAAATGAATAAATATAAAATAAAGTAACATATTTAGTAATTTCCTTATGAGTAACAATCCTATAGGGACTACAAAAAAGTGAGAAATTGAAATCCAAAAAGAAAAGGTGAAAACTCATTCCCAACTAGAAAATATTTCCCAACCTGAATATAACTAGAAATGTAAATAAGGAGAGACACAGATCAAGATCTCTAAGAATTGGCCATTGAACATGGTCAAATTCACCTATGAATCACTAAGGTCCTTTGAAATATCCATTAACATATCCATATTTTTTATAAGACATGACACATTCAGGAAAGGACCATGTATGGATGATTATATAAATAACAAGTAGAATTACACAAAACTGGAGGGGAAAAAATAAAAAACAAGATATAAGTAGACAATACAACCCATAGAAAGTGAGGAATGAAAATATGATACTCATATAATACATATATATTATCATAAAAATAATCCTATATGATAGATAAAGGGGATCAACATCTCAAAATCCTACCCAAGACAATGTGTCTACTAATAAGTCCCAAAAGGACCGCCAACTATGACCAAAATCTCACATGTCATTCCGAAAAAGTATCCATGTGAACTCATACATCACCACTATGCCATCATGTTGAGGGTACACAATATCTATATAGAGGAAACATACCCTAGTACAATAGGAGGGTGATAATCAATAGGTATAGGACACATTCCCTAACTCCATAAGAGGGTTATACTTAGTATATAGAGGACACATGCCCTTACTCCAGAGGAGGGTTCCACTCAGTAGGTAGAGGACCGACACTCTATCTTTGTAGGAGGGTTACACTTAGTATATAGAGGTCCCATTACTTAAATCCACTGGAGGGTTTCACTCAATAGACATAGGAACCATACTTATACACCATTGGATGGTTCTAATAAGTTTACATAGAACCCATTCTTTAATTCTTCTGTATGGTGAGACTTAGTAGGTCGAGGACCCATGCCCTACCTTTACAAGAGTCTGTCACTATATAGATAAACAACCCATTCCCTGAATCCACATGAGGGTGACACTTAGTAGATATAGGACCCGTCACCTGAATTTAAAGGAGGGTTATAGTTACTATATAGGTTACTTGTTTCTTATCTCCATAGGAGGTTCCACCAAGTTGGTAGAGGGCCCATTCCCAAACTCTACCGGAGGGTGTCACACTCTGATGATCATAATCGTTCATTATATTCATCGATAGCTACCTAAACAAGATTCATTCTTATCACACATGGAATCATATAACAAATACAATATAAAAACCACAATCACATTATACATGAAAAAACACACAAGATGAGCTCCTCGTAGCCCAAAATCTGAGTATAAACAAAGAATATACAAGAGATTGAAGATTTATAATCGGGTACATGACATGTATGTGACCCAAAACACTTATGGTCACATTCAAATTCTAGGTCATTTCCTTTCCATCACATGTTTTGATGTCCATGTAGTAGTAAATTTAATCTAAGGTATGATATGGAATGTCTCAATTTCCCAGGGAAGAGCTGTGTTCTCCAACCCATGTCTGCGTCCTTTAAGTCGTGCTCGTGTATCATGGCCATTTTATAATACAAAATGTTTTCCCCACCCTACATGGTTTCTAATGCCACATGGGATCCTTTGTAACTCCCCAGAATGATAAAGGGTAAAATGTATCAAATATCTGACTCATGTCAAGAAGGTGGAACTTTCTTTTCCAGAGCCTACCTGATTAGAACTCCACTGTTAAGCATTCTTGGCCCAAGGTAGTGATCAGGATGGGGGACCTTCTATGATGTTTCTTAGGGTTTTTCTGAGTGAAGGAAAAACACACTGTAATAGAAATGAATTGGCCTATGGGGACAATTATTAGTCATAATACATGTTCGAGCATGTGGGTGGGCCCCAGGATAGGGACCACATGCCTGTGGGAAAACTGGTCATACCTGGTGGGCCAGGACCTGATGAATATATTTTGGTGAGGTTTCTTTGCTATTAGTAGGGGCCTATTGTTACATTTGGTATCATATGCAGAACCCAACCTTATATGTGGTGCGTTGTCTGGGTGGAGTTGTAGGGACCACAATAAGGATGTTTTTCTCTAAGTGATGGGTGAATGCAACACTCCAGAATGATAAAGGGTTAAATGAATAAATTACATGACTCATTTCAACAAGGTGAAAATTACATTTTGGGAGCCTACCTGATTAGAACACCACAATTATGCAATCATGGAATGGACTACTGACCAGGATGGGTTACCATTTGGGAAGTCTCTCAAGGTGTGTGTGAGTGAGGAAAAATAACACTAGAATGTACATGCATTGGAATATTGGGTATACATTAGTTGGAATACCCATTTATGAATGTGGGTGGGGCCCAAGGTGGGGACTACATGTCTTTAAGGAAACTAGTGGTACCTGGCGGGCCAAGACCTGACTACCATGTTAAGCTGTGGTGTCTGTGCTGTCAGTAGGGCCCTGTTGTTACATCTTGGGTGTGTAGTCCATGTACATGAATATTTCGAAAACTATGGGTCACATAATAAGTGGGACATATACATGGAATTTTATATTTAACTCCATCATGAAACCCTACCTAGCTAAGAAACCCAAAACGTTGACTATGTTCTTCATACTGCACGATGTGTAGTCAGGCTTTTCATAGATTGATAGATCTACACAGGTTTTTTCAGATATATTTATCCCATATATGAAACTTCTATTTTACCACATGAAAATGGGGGAAAACATAGATGATCATTGTTTCCAACCCTCCTTTGGTCTGAAATTCGAATATTGTTCTCCCGCATGAAGCCTACACAATCCAGAAAATCTATGGGAAGTTTCTCACGGTGTGTGAGAGTGAGGAAAAGGCACCCAGGAAAGTACATGTGTCGGCCTGTGGGGAAGTAATTATTCTGAAGACCTGTTTAGGAACGTGGGTGGGCCCCAGGGTGGGGACCATGTGTTAGAGGGGTAATTGGTGTTACTTGGCGGGCCATGAACTGACGGTCATGTTATGCTAGGGTGTCTGTGTTATCAACAAGGTCTAGTTGTTACATCCTAGGTTTTTCTCCACGTACATGGTAATTTATAAAACTAATGGTCACGCGATAAGTGGGAACTCTACATGGAATTTGATATTTAACTCCATCATGAAACCCAATAAAGAATAAAAACCCAATAATATTGACTATGTTCTTCAAAAAACACGACGTGTAGTCATGTATTTGACATAATGTTATATCTACATAGTTTTCCTAAGATATATTTCTCCCACATATGAATCCACTATTTTACCACCTAAAAATTGTGGAAAAATCCTCTGATCATTGTTTCCAACCCTCTGTTGGCTCGATATTGGAAACTTGTTCTCCTGTATGAAGCCTGCACGATCCGTAAAATATCTCATCTCCCTGATATCTCTATTTCTGATCCTGGATCCATTTATCCATCATCTGCATCAATAAATTCATCCATTTCAATCCTATTTTCTTCGAACAATCATTCACACATGAATTTTCCATGAATACTAGGGTTCAATTACACATGAACACACCTGAAAAAGTCAAACATTGACCCAAGAGACCAGTGGTGAGGAAAATTGACAAAGATAAGGGAAAATCATATAATTAGTGGTGAAAAAATATTTAGGAAAAAATTATTTACTGAATAATATAAACTGGGGATATATGAGTTTTTAAATACAATACAATTAATAAAATAAATCTTATAAAATAAATTTAAATCCGATATGCGAGGTCCTAAAAATTAATAGTAAATCAAAGATCAACAAAATAGGTTTCGATCATCCTCAAACATTTAATGATAAGGTTGAAAACCAATAATGAGGATTCATTCCTCGACATTGGGTCATTAATTGGTGAAGAATGTGTTCGTCAATGATTTGAATGATTAGTTACATTCACTACACAAAAATTCAACTTGATATGGATCTCAATCATCATCCAATCTCAATCTTCCAATAAATAATTGTGGAATCCACCTCTCAATAGTCCCAGGGATATATAATTAAACAATAATATTCAATATAAAGTCATATATATATAACAAATATATTTTATGAAATTTAATTAAATAATTTATTTATTCAATTAAGATTCCATCTAATGGATTCCTTATCCAAAAATATGTATCTAACCAACATTATGTTGGACTTAGAGTAAATGATATTAACTTTATTCTTCCATGGTATCAAATTTTCAATTTCAGACACCATTTTAGAGTTATTCTGACATTTCAAAAAAAATATCTGAGCATGGTGTCAAATATATTTAATATTTTTATAAAATTAATTATGCACACACCGAGCCTTGGAATCACATGTTGTCTCAACATATGGATCTTAAAATATTGCTTGATATATCCAAATACCTTACAAGGAGAAAACATGGTCTGTAAATGTTGTCTGTTCACAAAGGAATTAGAATTATTATTCCACATTTTCATGACATGTTTGGGGGTTTTACCGAGTATACTTGTATTCTCAACCCATTTTATATAATTCTAATTTACATGTTTCATGGATTTATTTTGTGATTGATATGGATTGTACTAGGACAAGGATTTTGTGATTAGTTCTATTGTCACTTCCATTAGATTTTAGTTTTTGTATTACATTTTTCAGACCATGTTAATTTATAACTTTTACATTGGATGTTGAGTGGGTTTATCCAATATTATTTTGATTTTATTTGGGGGTTATCTCATTTTCCTTGAATTTTGAGGGAAATTTTCCCAAATTATTTGTGATTATACACTTATTTCTAGTCCCAAACCCATGTCCTATTGGAGGTGGGATTTGGCGTCATAATTATCTTTACTACAACACCAGGAGGGATTCCCTTAGGTTTTATTAATGAAATCATAATAAGGAAATATATTTATAATAAACATAAAAATACATGTATTTTAAATAACACACATGTATATTTTTCACATATAAAACAATTAAATTGATGAAAAATACACCAATAAAGAGGTTATAAATCAATAATAATTATGGACTATGTCAAAAGAATATTGATATAATTCTATCACCTATCTTATTTACATTTAGAAAAATATAATGACATCCAAAAAGAATCACTAACATGATACCACAAGAAAAACATATATAATCATAATTAAATGATATCAAAATATATAACCCCCATTATAAATTATCTATGTAAATTTGGAATTATCAAGACACACCTATAATGTTGTAATACGATGAGGGGACCTTGATTAAGTTGTAGAGAAACCATAAAGGACCACTCAAAACATAATTAAGAAAGTCCCTTTATTTTCATTGATTTTCACTAAACATGGATAAGCACCCCAATTTGATAACCCCTTGATGAAGAAAATCTATATATATTAAAGGAATGGTTGAAGTAATTATAGAAGAAGAGGCATAAGGTAAATAAATAAAAAATTGGGTGGGGGAATATATACCTCTATATTTCCAAATTAGTGAAATTCTTATAGTTGAATATAAGAGCAAGAAATCCCCTTTCTCCACATTTGAGACATAATTAATGTCAAATATAGGAGGGAGGAAATGGTATCTTAAATAAACCACTGTATTTTAGTAAAAATATTAATTTAAATGTTTATTATAATATAAAAATAGGGAAACCTGCCCTGTGAAATAACTATAAAAAATTATATATATTTAAAATAATATTAATATAGTAAAAAATATCACCCTAAGTAATTATAAACCAAATTAATAATAATAATAACTATATATAAAATAATTACAAACTTAAATGAATGTATACATAAATATTTTTTAATCAATTAATGATCCTAATAATCATTCATAACATAGTAATACATCTAAATATAAATCCATTAACTAATTTTATTAATTATTGAAAATATTTTTTTTAAAAAACTTTTCGGTGACTTTTTTATAATGTGAAATCTCTATACTATGCACTCAACTTTTCATTTTGTATTTCCTTATAACACACATTTCACAATTGAGATGAAATTTATATATACCATTAACTAGGCTTTTCAACTCTGATTTATTTTAAAATAAACATTTTCACATAATGTTATTAAATAATAAAATATTTAAAATATTTAAATGTTTATTTTTATATATTATCACATAAATTTTATATATCTTAAAATTTATTGTTAATATCATTGGGTGATTTTCCAATGACATTGAGTGTGGTTTCAAAAAAATTAATTAATCTTCAATTTATTATGTAAATACAATATCATATTTTTTTTGATATTTTTATTTTTTCCCATTATTGAGATTTATTTAATATTATATTCAATTATTTTTACTTTCTTGACAAAAAATTTATTCAAATATTCATTATTTTTGGATGTTTAACAACTTTATTTATAGTAATAATGTTATCACCACTAGAATCTTATAATTATATATGAATACCATTTTCTCTCTCTAGTTGGGTGAATTTTAAAATGAAATCCTTAAACTATAGTCTCAATATTAATTACATTTTAATATCATAACTCTTATAATAACTATATTTTCCTCCAATAGATGGATTCTTTTTTTACCTTATATTATTTTAAAAAATATCATCCATATGATCACTTAAAAGTTCATCATCTTATTCATATAATTCACTCAAATATTCTTTTTTAGATTTGTAGTTCATTATTATGAATTTATTTCAATTCTGACCCCTTTCTTTAAAAATGAATTTGTATTTCTGATTAAATCAGATTTATATTTCCTTCGGGAATATTAAGGAGTGATGTTATTATATTTATATATACCACTATACTTTTGTATTTAGACAATAAGTAGTTAAGTGGCCACTTCTATCATAATTTATTCCTTTAAGATAAATTTCCAATAAAAGTTCAATTGATTTTCTATACATTCATTGATATGAATGCTAAAAATACTCTATACATTGATTTTATGGAATCATTTTTAAAATATTAGTTGATATCCTCATTATATTCTTATTTAATCATTAATAACATTAAATATTTCAGGGAAATATCCTTTTTCCACAAATATATTCTTTATTGTTTTTAATTATCTCATGTAGAATATTATGGGGAAAATGTACACATTATGAATTATAAATTTAGATAAATATCGACCTCAAAGAGATAAATCTCATGACCCATCCCCCGGGGCCTGTGCCATGACTACACCAAGCCCGCCTTCCATAGGCTAGGGGATGGCGACTAGCAATGGAAAGGCGTATCCCTGATATGGAAAGACATTGCCTTTTTAACTGGTATATAAACAAAGTCTGAGAACACAACAAGAAAAAACCACAAAGAAACTACTATAGTAAAAGTATGTTGAAGGTAAAGGGGATGAAATACAAGCCCAACTAAAAGTACAAATACAACTAAAAAAGTTAAAATACAACTGAAAAGTACAAAACAACTCATGGATCGTCCGCTGAGGATCCTACCTAATGGGTAGGTATAGCTCACGAATAGTAGTCCCCGTGTCACGTCATGCCATATTGTCCACCTCTGAGTACCATCTAGTCCTGGATCCCTCGGCCCTGGTCAATGATGTCAGTCATCTGCACAAGACACAACCAGGTGCAAGCGTAGCCTGTGTAGGGGTGAGTATAATGATACTTAGTAGGGACCACAAGACCCCCATGGGTCTCCCAGAGTTCCAAAAAAGAAATACCATAAAGCAAGACCTCAATCTCAATTCATGAAGCAATAAACAACAACTCTAATTAGGTATATTCCCATACATATACCTATGTTATCATGACATACTCATCTTATACATGAGGGAAGAATACCAAAAAAGTAACACCAAGAAGGTAGAAGTACCACATAGGTTACACCACAAAGGCAACACCACAAAGGCAGAAGTACCATATAGGTAATACCACAATGATAGAAGTATCACACAAGTAACACCACGAAGATAGAAGTACCACATAGGTTACATCACAATGATAGAAGTACCAAATAGTTAACACCATGAAGTTAACACAATGAATGTAAAAGATTCAGCTCAAAACAAGGTATTAATTAATTACAGAAGTACAGATTATTAGTTGAAGGCTAGACCATCTTATTCTGTTAATTAGAACTTCTACTGACCCACATAATATCGATAAGTACTAACCCCCGCTGACCCACACAGGATCTGACCCACACAGGATCGGTATACAATGACCCACACGGGATCACTAGAAATTGACGCACACAAGATCTGATAGAATCTGACCCACGTAGGATCGATATATACTTACCCCCACATGATCGATAGATGATGAACCACACCAGATCGATGTTCTTTCTTTATGTTACGTCCTTCCACAGGATTCCTTGCACCTGGTGAGCTCGAGTTCCATAGAATATACCCCTTGATATATCGGTCGTACCACAACCTCCACTAAGCTCCAAAAAGGAGTAACCCAATGAACCACCATGTCTGATGGCTTCCAACGCGATAGACGGTGCATCAATTAAAAGACCAGTCTGTTAGTTATAAGAATTTTAATTCGGAGGGCCTGGTTAGATTCGGGTTCAATCTAACCTAACCATACTCCAACTATCTCCATAATAGAAATGGAGTATACCAGAAGGACCGTCTTGATCCTAAGATCTCAACACCATATACGGTTTATCGAAAGGACGTTTAGTTATCACGATATGTTCCTTTAAGTGTTTCTTGGTCGGGTTGGGCACGGGTCCGGCCTGACCCGAACCGACCCTAGTCTGGGATGGGCCACAGCGGGCTCCGCTCGGCCCGCAATAGCGGTCCGACCTGCAAGGGAGACCCTTCCCACTAAGGGGATACCTACAAGGGAGGGCTGCCAGTTGGGTAGGCGGACCGACCGTGTCAGGCGCGACCCTCAAAGGGGCGGCCCGCTATCTTCCCGAGCTGGAAAATGGGGGGAGTTTCCCCCCCCCCCCAGTATCCTGAATGGCCTAAAGGCTGCTCGGCTTCATGAAATGGTGGTGCCATGTGGGTGCCTCCTGGTCGTTGCGGAACCTACAAGAGGCATGGGTTCTGGCTCTACCGCATCTTCTTTCTTCACCCTTTTCCCACTGGCGGTGCGGTGGTCACCCCGCCTCCCCTTCTGCGGCTCTCTGATGTGCTGACCACCACTTCCGACCGCCACGGTTGATGAGCGGCGACCCCTTGCTCACCGGCGATGTGTGATGGCCTGCCACACCTCCTCCACTGTCAGCCGGTGCTAGCCGCTCTGATGACCGCCGCGACCTAGTGTCATGGCCTCCTCTTATGGAGTGAGTCGGTGCGCCACCTCCTTCATATCTGGTCAGTGCCGCCACACCGGTGGTCTTCCATGGAGGGTGCAAGGGTAGAAATGTAGCAGAGGGTTCAGGTCAGGTTCGTTAGGCCCACACCTTCCACATTAGCTTGTAAACATAAGGGAGGATTTAAGGTTTCATGTAATTCACTTGAAATAAACAAGAATCAGACCCCTAACTATGGTTGTTGGATAGCCTTCTCCCTTGAGGAAGGGGGTCGGTGTTCACCGTCCTCTACAAATAGCCTACAACAATGTCGCTCGATCATCAATCTCTAATTTTGGGTTTTAGTGTTTCTCGTGACCTCTAGATAGAACAATCTCCATCCTCCAAGGGTTGTTCATCTCTACACTTTGTTAGAACTTTGTTGCTTGGTGAAGCAGTGCCGACCCCTCTCCCTAAGCTCTATAAAAATACGAGAGTGGGAGGGTGTGAAAAATTCACCAAATTAATGGAGACCCATTAATTAGAAACCTTCCCAATTCCCCAATGATGTCGTCACTTAATATTTAAAGGCTAAGCCATTTATTGTCTTGACACACCGCTGGTCCCACGTTTTTGTTTGTCTGTTGGATGGAAAGAGAGAAAATAAAAATTAACCAAGTTATTTTTAATATTCTTTATAAAAGTCCCAAGACCTAACATTTTTTCTAGACCTACTGTGGTCAAAGTGAAGCCTCCCTTATGTGAATATTGGTGCTGTAGATTCAATGGTGCCCTCTTATTTTTAATCCAAGCACAGGTTCAAAATTTAGAAAACTCCACTCTCTCATTTACAGAACATACCAAAACAAATTCATAAAATCATTCTGGGCACACCAGGCCTTAGAATCCTACACCGTCAATTTTTTCAGACTCGTAATAATTCCATATAATTAAAAAAATTACATGGAAAATTATGGTCATTATATTCTCCCCACCATAAGGATTTTCATCTTTAAAAGCTACATTGTAGACTAAGGATACAAATTGGGGTACTGAGAAAAAATCTGAGTCTCCCACTCCCAGGTTCTCTCCTGGAGGATCCCATGCTACCACCGAATGTGCTTCAGAGTTATATACCACCCATGAAGGACCCACTCCTTTCAATACTCAATCTCTACTGGAACCTTCGTAAACGTCTCCCTATCATCAAAATCTAGATCACTGTGGTCGATGATGTGAGATAGGTCATGTACGTATCTCCTCAACTGGGAAACATGGAAGAAATCATGCACCCTATCGAAATGTGGTGGAATTTCCAAGTGTTATTCCCCCTCGCCAATATTTTGAATTATCTGAAATGGTTTGATAAACCTTGGTGATAACTTGACACCTCAACCAACTCTCCATAGCCCCCCTTCGAGGATAGACTTGAAAGAATATGTGGTCCCCCTCATGGAAAACTAAAGGTCTTCGTATTCTGTTAGCATAAGACTTATATCTAAGTTGTTCAGTCTTCATCCGCTCATGGATGATTTGAACCCTCTCAGTGGTATCCCATACCAATTCTGGACCCATAAGTGCTGACTCCCCTGGGTCTGTCCAGTATAGAGGTGATATGCATGGATGTCTATAAAAGGATTCAAATGGTCACATACCGATGGTGGAGTGATAACTATTTTTGTATGCGAACTCCACCAAGGTCAATTGATCCTCCCAACTATGGCCAAAATCTAGGACTCATGCATGAAACATATCCTCCAGTGTCTATATGTTAATCTCTGTTTGACTGTCTGTCTTAGGATGAAAGGCGGTGCGGAAATGTAGCTGAGTCCTGAACACCTCTTGCAGCCCATTCAACAACTGGGAAGTAAAATGCACATCACATTCAGAGATGATCGTCGATGGAACCCCCTTGAGTTTAACAATCTCTTATATATAGAGGCGTCCCAATCCCTCTACTGATCCCTACTCTCAAGTAGGTAGTAAGTGGGAAGACATGGTGATTTAGTCAATGATCACCCATATGGAATCATGTCCCCTGGACGTATGTGGAAGCCCTGTCACAAATTATATGAAGATACCATCCGACTTCCACTCCCTCACCTCTAGTGGCTGAGCTAAGCCTGCGGGAACCTAATGCTCATCTTTCACTTGCTGACAAGTGAGGCATCATGAAACAAACTATGTCACTTCTTTCTTCATCCATGACCACTAGTGCTGATGCTGGAGGTCTTGATACATATTCCCCACACCAGGATGTACCGCCAGAGGGGATATATGGCACTCCCAAAACACCTCCTCCATTAGGGCCACTGGTACCATGGTACATCTTCTAAAGAGGATGACATTCTCCCCACCTTTAGAAAATCTTTAAGGTGCCTATCCTTAGGATATCTGAGAACATCGAGCCTCGCAATAAACTTCCCCAAGATGAACCTCCATAAATCACTGATGGAGTGGGGGAGTGACAATCATAGACTGGAGGTAAGTTTCTCCATCTCTATCCATAAAGTATATCTTCAACGTGACTAGCTGCTCTGTCTCCTCACTCAGCAACTATAGACCAAACCCCCTGCTGAGTGCATCTTCTACCATGTTCCCCTTCCCAAGGGTATAGATGATCTCAAAGTACTAGTACTATAGGAACTCTATCCATCGCCATTGTATCAGGTTCATGTCCTTCTGAGAGAAGATATACCTGTGAATATTGTGATCAGAGTAGACTATAAAACGTTTTCCCATCAAGTAATGTCACCTCATCTTCAAGGTAAAGACCACTACTGGTAACTACATGTCATAGGTAGCATAGTTCTACTCATGTTTCCTCAGCTATCGTGAGCCATAAGCAATCAATACTCACTCCTGCATCAATACACATCCATGTCCAGTCCCTAATGTGTCCCAACAGACTACATACCCAACACCCTCTTCTAGTAGCCTCATGATGGGTGCACTCGTCAGTCTCTGCCTCATATCATGAAAAATCTGCTGGCATCTCTCCGTCCATATGAAGGGTTGTCCCTTCTTCGTCAATGATGAAAAAGGTGCATAAACTCTTGAAAAGTCAGGAATGGATCTCTTGTAGTATCCATCCAATACCAAGAAACTCCGCACCTCGGTCACACTCTAAGGTAGCTCACAAGAAATCAAAACCTCTATCTTTTCCGAATCCACTGCAACTCTAGCCTATGAGATAACATGTCCTACAAAGTGGACCTCTCTTATCCATAATTGGCACTTCGACAGCTTAACATAAATATAGTGGTCTAAGAGTGTATCCAAAACTATCTACAGATCATAGGAATGCTCCTCCGACGACGCCGAGTATATCAAGATGTCATCGATGAAGACCACCACAAAGTGATCGAGGTATGGCTGAAAGATCTTACCCATGAGTCCCATGAATACTACTGTGGAATTTGTCATGCTGAATGGAATAAACATGAATTCATAGTGTCCATACCGACATTTTAAGGATGTATTCTGCACATACTCATCTCGTACTCTGAGTTAATAATAGCCTGATCTGAGGTCTCTCTTCGAAAACCAATGACCTCCCTTCAGCTGATAAAAAAGATTATCAATTCATGGAAGTGGATACCTGTTCTTCACAATCACCTGGTTCAGGTGCCAATTGTCCACATAGAGTCTTAAACTCCCATCTGCCTTCTTGGCGAACAAAATCGGGTATGCCCATGGAGAAACATTGGGCCTTATGAACCCATTCCTCTGTAAGTCTTCCAACTATACCCGTAACTCATGAAGCTCTGAAAGATCCATATGATATGTTGGTGTAGATATCGGTGTCATCCTGGGGTATAGGTTGATGTAAAAGTCTACATATCTATGTGGAGGTAGTCCTGGAACATCAGCAAGAAAGACATTAGCCCACTGGTCCACCACTATAGAATAACTCGGACTCTCAACATCAACTGCCCCAAGGGTAAGGTCGGCCCACTGATGTGTGATCAACTGCACCCTCCTCTGGATAAGTCCATCCTATGATGAAAAGGTTCCCTTCTCACCGGTGAAGAAAAACCTGGTCCCATCCTCATAGACACACCGCACATTGCACCTAATACAGTCAATATGGGCATAGGCTTTGGATAACCAGTCCATACCAAATATGATGTTGTAAGGCCTCGACACCACTACTAGAAGATCCCAGCTAAATATCTGACCTCCTAGAGTAAGCTCACACTTCTTACACCAGTGTGTAATCGTCGATTCTGCTCTTGTAGGAGTCTCTAGCCTTAAGGATTGAGCCAACAGCTCCACCGGAATCTCTGAGCTCCGAACAAGGGTCATTGCAATAAAAGAGTGACTGAAACATGTTTCTATAATTACTAAAGATAAGGTGGAGTAGACAAAAATTGTACCTCTAATCATCTCTGTAGAACCGTGGTCGTAGGCCTCAGCTTCCTAGAGCTGAGCTCGTCCCTCTCCACCTGCTCCCTGTGGTCGGGGGTGGACCACGTGGAGGTGGTGGCAGTAGATCCTTGAATCTCCACCCACCGCTTGTTGCACCAGCAGCTCCTCTACCATGTCTGCCTGCTGCCTGCAGACCTACCCAATTGAATCTATGCCTCTTCTTCAGTGGTCCCTAGAGCGTCTACCGGTCATCCGTATGGTGGGTCAGGAAGTCATGTACCATGTGACCCTACCCACCGCATGAGTAACACTGCCTGCTCCACATCTATCCTCCTCTGTCCCGTTATCCCCGTACCACCGACCCTGTATCATGTGGTTGTCCACTAGAAGGTCTGGCCCACTTAGGACCCTATGTCATATGCCTCCTGCTTACTGTAGATGACTCAGCTACCAGACATCCAGTGGTGGTTGTCGCTGTCGGCGCCTGCTCAGCTACGAAGCTCCCCACCAAAAGATCTCGCTCTAGCACCCCATCCTGCGTCGGAATACTGGGAAATATCATCATTTCTCTAATTTCCCATCGTAGACCCTGTTCAATGGTATGGGACCTAAATAAAGTGTCTTGTACCATGTTAGTGGAGTAGTAGGAAAGATTAGTGAACCTCATCGAGTACTAGACCACAGTCATGTTGCCCTGCTGTAAGTGAAGAAGATACTGTATACGCACTGAGCGTAGAGTCACTGAGATGAACTATGCCTTGAAAAGGCTCTCTAAGTAAATCTAGATGAGGGTTACCTCATAATGTATCTTGATCATAAATCTCTTCCATCTCCCTGATGATACCTAAAAAATACTAGTTGCTAGGATTTACATAAGGTTAGCTGGTGTCCCAACCTGGCAGAAAACTCTGGCTACAACCACCAGCTTGTTCTCAAACTCTTGTGGGTCCATATCACCTCAAAACCTCAAAGGCCACTACCACTAAAAATCATTAAATTCACTCATTTGGTGTGCATCCTCTGATAGCGGGGATGGTGGAAACGGCTGACCAAAGGGTAGTGGTGCTACTGGTACACCACCTGAAGGTGCTAACACCATAAGAGGGCCCTACACTGAGGCATCATTGCTCTGTGAGCCGTCATCACATAATCTCTCAGAAATCCTGGATGGCTATCTACAATGTGGAATCCTAAGAAAACAGGCGTTCCATGGTCATTATGTTGTACCTGGTGAGTTGACTCAAATAGATCACATGATATACTTTTCAAAAACACGTGCAATCAGTGTTTCCATGCACTGAGTTAGAAATCAGAATTTAGGGTCTTGGTGTATGGATATGTCGACCAACAAACTAACACTGGATTCCCTAAACTAAAAACCACACTCATAACACTTAAAAATATTACCACATAAAAAAGATCAGAGTCCTAGTTCTTCGGTAGAACCGACTATTCTGATACCACTTTGTAATGAGCCGTCCCCTGCGACCCATGTTGTGACTACACCATGCCCGACTTCCATAGGCCGTGGGATGATGAATAGAACAGGAAAGACGTATCCCTAATATGGGAAGGAAGTTCCTTTTTAACCTATACATACACACAATCCAAGAATACAACAGGAAGCAACCACAAAGTAAACTGCTGTAGTAAAAGAGTGATGAAGGTAAAGGGGTCAGAAAACAATCCCAATTGAAAGTACAAGTACAACTGAAAAAGTAAAAATGAAATTGAAAAGTACAAAACAGCTCCTGGATCATCCACCAAGGATGTAACCTAAATGGTAGGTACAACTCAAGAACAGTAGTCCCTACATCATGTCATGCGAGAGGGTCCACCTTTGAGTACCATCCAATCCTGGCTCCCTTAGCCTCGGTCAATGTTGTCCGACGTTTGCACAACACACAACATGGTGCGGGCATAGCCCATGTAGGGTTGAGTATAATGATACTCAATAGGGACCCCGAGACCCCCGTAGGTCTCCTAGTGTTCCAAAATGGAAATAAAACAAAGTAAGAACTCAATCTCAAAGCACTAAGTAGTAGACAGAAACACTACTTAGGTATATGCCCGTACATATACCAAAGTTATCATGACATACACATCTAATACATGAGGGAAGAACACAAAAAGGTAACACCACGAAGGTAGAATTACCACAAAGGTAACACCACGAAGACAACACCACAAAGGTAGTAGTACCACACAGGTAACACCATGAAGATACAAATATCACACATTTAACACCACAAAGGTAGAAGTACCACACATGTAACATCACAAAGATAGAAGTACCACATTGGTAACACCATGAAGTTAAAAACATAAAGTTAAAAGATTCAACTCACAACCCAGTATAACATAAGTATATAAGTACATATGATTAGTCAAATACTAGATCATATTATTATATTAAGTAGCAATGCTTATGACCCACACATGATCGATAGGTACCAACCCTCGCTAACACAAACAGGATCTGACCCACATAGGATCTGTATGTGCTGACGCACACAGGATCGCTGATCGCTGACCCACACAAGATATGATAGAAGGTTACCCACACATGATCGAAAGATGCTGACCCACACATGATTGATAGATGCTGACCCACACAAGATCAATGTTCTTTCTTTACATTACAACCTTCCACATGATTCCTCACACCTGGTGCGCTCGAGTTCCATAGGATCTACCCCTCTAGATATCAGTCATAACTCGAACACCACTAAGCTCCACAATGGAATGAACCAAATGACCTATATGTTTTAAGGGTTCTTAAGAGATAGACAGTGCATCTATTGGACACACAGTCTATTAGTTATAAGCATTTTAGTTATGAGGGCCTGGTTGGATTCGGGTTTGATCCATCCCAAAAATAATCCAATTTTATCCAAAAATGATGTGGAGAATACAAAGAGGACCATCATGATCCAAATATCCCAAAAATAAAGATGGTTCATCAAACGAATGTCTGATTCTCAGGAAATGGCCCTTTAAGTGTTTCTCAGTCCGGTTGGGTCTGGTCCGACCCGGCCCGAACCGGTATGGGCTGGGTTGGGGTCTAGCATGGACTGTAAGGTGGCGACCCAGAAGGGAATCCCAACCTACAAGGGGGAAACCAACAAGAGCATCCCAACCCTGTGGGCGGTCGGCCTGCTGGGCAGGGGGCCCGGCCGCGGGAGGCGCGACCCACTGTCTGCCTGAGCTGGAAGGGGGGGGGGGAGTTTTCCCCTAGTATCCTCAATGGCCCGGAGGCCGTTTGGCTTCATGAAAATGTTGCACCACGTGGGAGCCTCCCAATCACCAAGGAACCCACCGGAGTCCTGGGTCTACCTCCGTCGTGACTTATGTTGCGACCCTCTGCTCTTCGGAGATGCGCTGGTCACGCCGCCTCCCCATTCACCAGTGGCATGCTGGTCGCACCACATCCCATTCTGTGGCTGACTGATGAGCCGACCACCTCCTCCGACTGTTGCGGTTGATGAGCCGCGACCCCTTACTCATTGGATGCACGCGATGGTGCATCTTACCTCATACATGGCCGACTGATGCCGACCGCTCTGATGATCGCCACAGCCTCCTCTAGCAGCACTCTTCAGCGCACCACCTTCTTCATAGCCGGTCGGTACCTCCACGCCAGTAGTTATCCATGGAGGGCGCAAGGGTAGCAAAGTAGCGGAGGGTTTGGGCCAGGTTTGTTAGGCCCGCGATCTCCGCATTATCTTGTAATCATAAGGGGGGATTTGAGGGTTCAAGAAATTCACTTGAAATAAACAAGAATCAAACCCCTACCTGAGGTTGATAGAGAGCCACTGAACTTGATGAAGGGGGCTGTGTTCGCTGTCCTACGTAACTAGCCTCCAATGATGTCACTCGATCATTGATTTTTGATTTAGGGTTTTGGTGTCATTCGTACCTTCCACTGGAACCGGCTCTGTCCTCAAAGGGTTTGGCATCTCTACACTTTTTCAGCACTTCGTTGTATTGAGAAGCAGTGCCGACACCTCTCCCCAAGATCTGTATAAATAGGTGCGGGGGAGGGTGTTCCACATTCATGGAATTAATGGAGGCCCATTAATTGGGAACTTTCCCAATTCCCCAATGACATTGTTACGTAAGATTGAAAGGTCATGCCATTTATTCACTTGGCACGTCGCTGGTCCTACACTGTCATTAGTTCATAGGAGGGAAAGAAAGAAAATAAAAATTAACCAAGTTAGTTTTATTATTCTTTAAAAAATTCTCAAAAATTATCTTTTTCTCTAGACCTACTGTGGTCAAATTGAATCCTTCCTTAAGCGAATCTTGGTGTTGTAGATTCAACAGTGCCCTCAAAATTTTAATTAGAGCACCGGTTCAAAATTTAAAAATTTCAGCTCTTTCTTTTATTGAAGGTACATAAAAAAATTCATAAAATCATTCTGGTCACACCGGGCCACATAACCACGTGCTGTCAATTTTCACAAGCTTGTAATAATTTCATAAAATTAAAAACATTACATGGAAAATCTGGGTCTTTACAATAAAACCACTACATTAAATTTATATAGTAACATTGTTGGAAAATTCATATTAATGGACAAATTTTCAATATTTTCTTATTGATTACTTATCATGCTAATAATTCAATCTTTCTGAATGTATTATCAAACATATATTTTCTATCATGAAAATGTCCTTAAATTTCTTATTTTATATTTTATGTTTAACCAAAATCAATTGATTCATCTCTTTCATAAAAATTATAATATTTTCTACATATTTCATTCAATATATTACATCATAATACATTAACAAAATCATTCATAAATAGAGAAGAAAAAATGGTATCTTTTTTCCAACCACAATTAAATATTTATTTACAATTTACATGGATATTCAGAAAATAATACTTATGGGTAAAAATGTTATAAAATAATCTATAATTTCCATATTAAGTAAATTAAAATATTAAAGAAAATTATACATATAAATATTTTATATCATCCCATAGAATATGAGAATTAATGTTTTATTTGTTGAATTAATTTTAACCATTATTAAATGTAAAAAAATAAATTATTGTAAATCATTTTCATTGATATTCAGAGGGAAGAGTTGATTTGATACTACATATATAACCCCAAAAATTGTGAGTGATAACACTTGGAGTTGGGGGCATCAATTAATTATTAAAACACATTTCCTTATTCTTCTTATTTTTGGATTGTTATTAATTATCCTTAATCACTAATTACGGTGAAATAAATCTCTCACCAAATATCCCATATTATATTTCCTTATGAAAGATAAAAGTAAGCATCAAGAAATAACATGATTTATAATATTTTTCTTTGATATGAGTAACTATATACAAAACCTTATTTCCTGCAATCCATTTTTTTAATTTTCTAAAATCCGGTTTATGGGATACCGGTAATAATTACAATATTAATCACCCAAAAAAATCCAAATGAGGATAAGCGATAACCACAAAGATCACATGGGATACCAAAATTCAAGATCGAACTAATTTTTAAATTCAAAACACACAACCCGGAGAGGCCTCGAGCGAACGACCACCCGCGACAGCCAGATTCTTGTCACCTGCATCCGCAATCATCACCTACAAATCACCATCATTGAACAACCATCGTCTTTAACACCATCCAACACCGCCAGAGCCTGTGACCAGAGAAAAGAACAACAGAGATCAATGTTATCGTCACCGCCCATCATCGGATCCGGTGATCGGAGAAAACAAACCGTAGAAGAACATCCAACCTCAAAAAACTTCAATCAACGTCGTATCCCTTCCACCAAACTCAACACATCACCAGTATTCAACCATTTCTGAAAAAATAAACCCCTCATAAGCAATCACTGGAGCCAAGGGGAGATAAACGATCCCCAACTCGACCAGATTCTAATGAATCACCTATGTCGGGTCAACACACGAGGCGCTAACCCAGGAGCACGAACAGAAAAAAACCATCCAAAACAAAAATAGATGGAAAGTTGAAAAAAATCTAACCATCACCAGAAATCTGGGAGAAATACCACCCGCAAACCAGATCTCAGTCCCATCACCGCCATCCAAAACTCCCACAGAACCACGCTCAACTACCAGATGTGCATAAACGAAGGGGAGACCCCAACGGTGACATCTATACCTAGGCCTACGCTTCTACACCATGCCACCATAAAACCCTATCAATTAAAGGGATTTTGGTGGGAGAAGATGACAACGGAGTGCGAATCCAAGAATGTCATGCCCTAAAGTCACACAACACCACCTTGGAAGAAGATACGCCTCCACGAACAGTCGTGCAAGAGGGAAGCTGAGCCGGTCCGGGATGAAGCAAGGAGGCAGCGGCGAGAGGGAACCCTAGCGCTGCAATGCCCCTTACGGGCTCACCCCCTACTTAACCTTATTTCAATCAATAAATATACAAAAATAACCATCGTCCAGTGGTTGTAATATGTTTTGAAATTTTCCATTAAAATATTGATAAAAATATTATTTTGGAAATAATTCATGCTCATACATGAATAAGATGGTAAAAGTAAAAAATTATTATGAAAATAATTCTATAAAATCACAAAATAAATTAATAGACTTTTTAGAGATTAAAAAATTTTAAGTCAAACATTAACATAACTAAATCATTAAATAAAAAAAATAAAAAAAATTTCTACTTCTTTTGAAACAAAAACAATGTTATATTTTTAATGTATCTTTCATTTATTTTTCCTTTGTATCATATACAATAAAAATTCTACGAAGGACGTGGAAATTTTGATCCATAATATAATGGTGTTTAAATGTAATAAAATGTACATTCATTTTTCTTTAATGTATATATACTAACATGTATATTCTATAATAAACATTTTTTAGGCCATATAGAAAATAAAGAACTCTCTTAATGGTTCCATTAATCTATGAACAATGTGTATTTATAAAATCTGGTATAAATAATATTTTTTAAAATATTATCAAATTATTCCAAATATCTTCTATTTTAATTATTTAATAACACAATTATATTTAATTAAAGTAAGGACCGTAATAACTGTAAATATTCCCCAGAATAGTCTAAAAGGTAAAATTCAACAGTAATGAAAAATATCTAAAAACAATAGTTACCTCATTAAAAAAACAAAATCATGTATATAATAGAATAACACACATTAAAAAACTCAATACATGAATAATTATAATAGTAAAGAATCATGTGAGTAATTTATATTGATAAGTAGTCCAAGAAAAATTATAAGATATAAATACACCAAACACTATCTATCCTAAATATATTTGGTTAAAATATTATAAAAACCATTAATATGATAATTTTCATGCTAATTATCTCTTGAATTATATAAATCGATCATCATTAAAGCTTGTAGTTAAGAAGTACTATTGTGTTTAAGAACCTGCTTATGTAAAATAATTATTTACCTTATTAAACCTTCAAATTGTGAATAAAATTGTTTTGTAATATCTCTAACTAGACTCTATGTGGGATAAGGGATTTCTATAAAAAATAAATTAAACAATATTATATGTAGTCATAATATATTCTACATGAAGTAATTACCCTTGACATATAATTTTTTTATGTGGTAGTATATGTTATACCCATACACGAATGCTTCCAAAATAGTAATCGAAGGTTCCTCAAATCGTCATCAAAATAAATGTACATATCATAAAATTATAAAAAATTAATCATAAACTAAATAAACTTTTATAAAGAATAATAATTTTCAAATAGGGGGGAATTTCAAATAAGAAAATATATCACGAAATATAAATAGGTAGGAAGCTAGGGAGACTTGAACCTAAGAACTCATTGACACCACATAGGGCCACAACCACTAAGAAAGTCCATGAGGATCAAATAACCCATCATAAAAAATAAAAAAAATAATGAAAAATATTATAGGCTCTTAAATATCCTCATGATATATATAATATATTTATAAATGGAATATTATTATTTTGGGAGGAATTTTTTATTCTACAGGGTGGATAAAAAATGATCAAGGTTTTATGTATTGAATAGATCATGATTTAGGATTAATATTAGTTGCACTAAAATTTTCCATAATATGATTTGAAAATATTATTAGGATAACCCATAAATGTATATTTACTTTTCTATGACTGATTATATTATATTTCTTTGTATTGAGGTTAACACTGAAAGACCATATATATTACTTTAATAATACTTTGAAGTGGTGTATGTAATAGTGAATTTTTTAGGAAAAAAATATTCAAAAAAAGATCTAAAATTATTTATTTTGTTAGGTGATAATTATTATTATCTCTTCAATTTATTTTCATATTGACATTATTATTATATAATAGGGAATATGATTCAAAATTAATATAAACAACTAATCATAGATCAATTGGAATGGTATTTTGGAAAGAGGTGTATTTCTCTTATTAGTCAGTAGGATGTTTTGAAACCCCAAATTTATCTAAAACAATAGTACATTAGGTTTTTAAAACATTTATATACGTGGTATATAGATAATGGGAACAAATATAAATAAGGTGATAATTAAAGGTGTTAGACTCTATCATTTAATGTGAGTAATTATGGTTTCTTAGTTTGTTATAAGAAAAATTTATTCAGTGCTATTGAAAGTTGAATAAAACATGTCAATGGTACAAAATACTTTCATGAAACTGAATATAGATACAATGTGGGATATATATATGCTATACCTTTATAGTTTTTATAGGAACAAGTTTTGATCCTTGTATTCTAGTAGTATAATTCCACTTTGACTCATAACATATTGTGAAAAGTACAGATCTGGGGCCACAAAAGGATTTTATATTGAGTTATTGACATGTAATAAATATTAATAGATTTATTATAGAGGATAAAAAACATTTTTATAGATTATAATGGTAATGATGCATGGGACATCATGAAAAATATATAAAGAAAGTACCTTAAGATATTTGTTGATGTATTTAATATTTGTATTATTCTATTATATAACGAATCAATTTAATAATATATCATCCATTCCTGGTATAGTATTTAAAACCATGGATCCAAAAAAATTTATGTAAATTTTGAATGTCCATGAGTGGTTTTGATCATTTATTTACATTTGGTTTTAACATATCATATTAAGTAGTATATATATATATATATTTTAAAACACCTATAAGATAGAATGAATCACTAAGGTGATATGAATATCAAAAAATACATTTAATACCATTTAACTAAATAAATATGATATTTTTTGACATATTTGGGGCAATATAATTGATATATGATTTCTTATTTTAACCCAATAACCACTTTGAATTTTTTTAGAATCACTACAGAAACTTATAAATTGTGTACCTTATAGAACCTATAGTGTTTTTATAATAACGTATTTTATGATTTTATTAGTTTAATTTTTTCAATTTAATTATAAAATAATGACTTTTGAAAATAAATATGTTTAATTCTATATCATATGACATAATTTTATAGAAAACCTAAAAAATATAAAAAATAAATTTACATATAAAAATATTATCAACAAGTGTTAAATATATCTCAATGAATAAAATATAATTGGAAATATTTCAATGATTTTTAGGATTATGAAAATAATAATGATTTTTTGTATTAATGAATTCAAAAATAAATGTATAGAAAATAAGTTTTAGAAATAATAAGATTTCCATTATTAATTTAAAATAATGAAATTTTCAGTAAATGTTATATAAACAGTTGTTGGTACCCATTATATAATTAAATAATTTTAAAATATGATAATTAATTAATTAATATATTAATATATTATAATATATAATAAATTTTATATTAATAAATATTTTCTGTGTTGTCTTTGAATCAAATTAATTAAAACATTTTATAAAATTTTATGTTTTTATATAATATTGTCATATTTTTAAATATATTATAATTGAATGAAATATATCGGAAAAGGATTTTCATTATTGGAAATTATATAATATGTGACATAGTAATTTTCTATGTGCCTTGTAGTGAAGAGTGGATAAAAATGGTGGATTAGGTACTTGTATAACATAACAAGAGAAAAAATAATATTAAAAATTCTTACATCATATGCTAAATGAAGAAAATTCATTTGTAAAAATTAAAAAAAATTAAATTACAAAAAATATGACCGATTAATTGGTGAAAAATATTGGAGTTAAATTATCAAATTGTGCATATATTTTCAATTATAATCATAACAAAACCATTGGAAACTCTTAAAAATTGGTGTTTTATAATCCTATATAAATGTATTTTTCTAGGAAATGAATTTATTTAACTTTATTTTAGTATTAAAACACTAAAATTTTCTTATTTCATTATCAAGACTCTAAAAATATAATTTATCACCCCAATTGATGAAGGTACGTGTCACTACTTCTTTATATTAAAATTCTATTATTTTTTATCTATACATTATATGGTTAAGCAATCATTGGTTAAACAGTCACACTTAAAATTAGGTTTAAACCCTTACATTTAATTTCTTAATGGAAAAAATTAAAATCACAATTCTATATAGAGTTTTCTTTTCCTTTATTATTTAGTTTTCTAATTTTTTGAATATAATACTTCAATGAAGGGTTTTCAACTTATAAATGAGTTGATAATTTTAATTTTCCATTATATTATGTCCACATGATTAAAAATATATTACCCAAGGTAGATATAATTTTATATAATCTAAAATATTTATGGATTTACTAAATCCCTAAAAAATCATCTTAATAAATCAGTGTATTTTATTATATTTTTAAATAAATAAAATTTCCATGCATGGAAAATCCCATCCCATGAAGAAATCTCTCTCTCTCTCTCACACACACACAAATATATATATATATATAGGTGTGTGTGTGTGTGTTTGTGTGTGTTTGAGTGTGTCTGTGTGTTTATGTGTGTGTCTATCCTATATTAGTATTGTCACTAAAAAGATCCATAAATTTATAATCCAATGTAATTTCATAAATATAAAATTTTTGGAACATTTAAATCCTTATAAAAGTATTCCACTATGATAGATTTTGATTCCCACAATGCCCCCAATTCTCCTACTTGACGAAGAAGTGAAATAGTGATCCAAGTTAAACTATTAATTGAAAAACGAATGTTCAATGTAAAGAAACCTTGTTCTACCACAATAATATCACCCTTCACCACATAGTCCCCTACATTATAAAGAATACATATTTCATAAAGAGGGTGATATAATATAATGTAAATGATCCCAGATCGATAGAGTTGGATTTCATCACTTGCGAGTCATGGTATATCACTACAGACAACTCAAATCTACCAAATGAAATTTTTGAGTTGAATGTGTCCTTTTAGATCTCCTGTGTATGAGTTTGTATTTCTAAATTTATAAATGGAATAATTAACTCATGGAACCTCAATCCCTTTACAATAAACATCCTCCCACAAAACAATTTCATTTATAGCGAAAATAACGACTTCCTAACCTCATTTATATGATATTTAATTTTATATAATACATCATTATGAAGTGTTCAATTAAAGAGTTTTTTTGAAGAGTATGATGATTTTGCGCCTACTATGAAGCATTTTTTTCTTCCTGAACAATTATCAATGAAGAGACCCATCTTTTGTGAAGTGAAATCATGAAACACCATATGGAACCATATTTCCAGAGATCAGTAGACCCATATTTTCTTATTAAAATCATAATCATTCAAAAAACATTTAGGTGTGAAATGATGTAATGTATGAAGACTGAGGGTGAAGGGTCAAAAGTGAGTATTGGAGAATAGTTTCATGTTTTGGGAGAATCATCAAGGTGATACATTGAAGGTAAATTAAAAAAAATGTATTTCAAAGATCCCACAAAGTATCTTCTTCAAGAAGTGATTGAAATGATTCTCATTTCTGAAGAACCCCCTCTGAAGAGAATGTTCAGAAAGATGCTCTGTGAATTTGTTTTATGGAGAGAGTTTTTTATATGGATATTTGGGAAGGGTGTTTCATTACGTATAATTATGTGAAACCCTTTTTATTTTATAAAAAAATCTCTTAAATTATTATTCTTTTTTGAATTTTCTAGTTTTAGAGGTTTTTATCACATAATATTATATGCCCATAACATCTAAGAATTTACATCTCCTAGGGACATTTAGAAAAATAATCAAATATTTATAAGAAGACCTATCCATTATTTTATCCTACACTAAGGCTGTTAATAAGTTTCTTCCCTAGTTGGATGACCATTGTGGAATACATTTATGAAAATCGATACCCTTCAAAGGGTTATATTCATGGAGACATATCATAGAAGTTTAAATTCTGTGTAAGTACCACCATTTTCATAAACATCATCCCTACAATAATATCTTAAGCAATGTTGAATATTTCCCTACAACATGACATGAAACTACATGGCTAGTGTACTCAAATATAAGATATAAAACTCCCAGATCACTTGATGAAACAAGTATATGACACCCCGTGTTATGAGAATATGACTCCTTGTATCATGAATATGAGACATCCCCTCTACCATAGGGAATACATAGTGTATAATCCCCATAAAAACCTAATTAATTACCCTCATATGATGTTCTTAATATTATTTTACCTCATGTTTCTCACATATAGCATGATTCACATGGTCATATATATTTTATTTGATATTTCTATTGGCATAATTAAAATGATTCTATTGTAATATAATTTTTTTGTGAATGTTTGGTCTTTGATCTCAATAATGGATTGAATTTCCATCCAATGAGACACTTAAATTATGGGTATCTTCATTCAGTGTAATCCCAATCTAAAATAGAAGGATAATCCTTATATATCTGATCATAGATAAATTCTCGATTTTCATATTTTTCATGACATAGACATCCCTAAATAATGACATTAAACTGCATGACCATTGTCCTAGTCGTATGATGTAAAACTACATGAAAAAATTCTTACCACATAATGTTCAACTAAATGGTATGTTCCTATCGAAAGAACAAAATATGTGTATCCCAATATACATTTCATTTGATTCATATTAATAAAGATACATAGGATTCTTCCTTGATGTTGAAACCCAACATCAAAAACATCTATTTCTCTCAACACTTTTCTATAGTCCAATGAGACAAGACAACTCTACTTATATAGATATATTATATCCAAGATCATGTTCACTTAAATTATGGATTTACTACCTATGGATCACCCCTATATTAGGAAATAAGCCTAAAAAATCATTCCCTTGCATAGAATTCCATGTTCCCTTGGGGTCCTATAATATTACCCTCCCTACGATATATATATTTTCAAGATCCATCCTCATAAGACCACATTACTTGTGAGTGAAACTTATTCTCATTGTTGTATATTCTTTTTGAGGTAAAATATAAATGTTTGAAATTACATAAGTCCCACACTAAACATCACTTGCTAACCTTATCAAATATTTCAATACCTTATGCCATTAAACTACATGGACCAGTCTTCAACACATGTCCTTAAAAGGTTTGGTGTGTACCATTATGTTGAATAAAAATACATGGGTTCTAATTCCATTAACATGGATATGTAGGAAACCATTTTTAGGGTCCTGATCATAACACTAGGAACACATACCACATTATTGGATGGTGATAATCTCTATATTTCCTAGCTATAAACATTAAATCATAACCTAATTAAATGTAATAGTCACTATGCACTAAAATAACAATATAGAAAACCCTTGATACACATCAAAAGTTACATCAAAGGAGACCCATCTGGATTTAAATATTGGTCATATAGATTTATAAAATTAAAATATATGATGAAAAATACTATCATGGGGTAACCAATACTACACTATGATATGAGAAGGTTTTATAAATACATATTTAATCTATAAGAGAGTAAAAGAGTTGGAATAAATCCCTTATAAATGGTATGATGAGATCAACCTCCCACCCTATTAACCGATTCACTTTACTAAGAATCACTGGTAGGAAAACTCCTGGAGCACTTATATTTGGAAACAAGGTCCTCCATGAAATCACTTGTCATCAATACAGTCACCATTGAGTTTTTTCATTTATATGAACATAACACTATCATAAACTAAATGATAAAATATTGAACATGATTTATGTATTTAAATTGTGTTATCCATTAAAAAATAAATTTTTACAATTGTTTTCACATCTATTTCCCATAAAAATCCAAAATCTAACATGATCCCACTAATTGTAAGAGTTATTTTTTTTTAAATTTGTCTTACATCTGATGATTTTTTTGGTTATACCAGTATTTATTTTTTATTACTTCATAGGACCTCAATCTTAATAATTGAGTTTAATAAAAAATAATAGATTCTCCTTAATAGTAGTAATATGTATCCAATATTACCAAATATGGGGTCTCATCGAACTGCAAGTCATTTTCACCAATATAACATCTTTAACAACAAGTAAAAATGAATTAGTAAGTGAGTAACATGAAAATAGCACCATCACCACCATAGAGGTTTCATTTGATTATCTCTAACATAAATCCTCATTTCTAATCCTTCCAATAACCGGACCTGAAGAAGTAGATATAATCTTTCACCACCTTTAAATTTTTTGGTGACCTCTCTGAGAAATGTTCCAAGAATTCCTTATTTATCTTGAAGAGTTATATCATTTGGTTAACCAAGGACTTACATCCGCAATAGTGTTTTCTTGGAGGGATACTATCATTAGATGTCATTTCTAGTTCCATGTGACACTTATTCTTTAGTGACCCACCATGGACACCACTACAAAGGTCTGTCACCCAATCACTATGACTTAGGTGTCAGGGAGATCTCATGATGGGAGAAAAGCCATCAACCACATGGAACATGGTTATATTATCACTTCCACCGAATAAGACTAATAAGTATTGTAGTGGCACTCATAAGGAAGGAACATATTTTTATCCCTTCCACCACGATTTCCAACATAGTAAAACAATACTAAGGGATGGTTTTTTAAATATCCTGGTAGAATCTAGGTCACATACACAAATTACATCCACCAAACATGAATCCCATAAATATATCCTCATAGAAACTCGAGGTTAGGGGGAATATCACATACATTATCCCATTAATAAATGAAAAAATAATCTCATTACCACCATAGAATCATGTAAACACATATTTTGGACAATGAATGGGCATGCTAATATATGTATCCACATCATGAAAAACTGTCATCATATATTGGAAGTTACAGAAGAATATAGTTATCAAAACATCCCGATATCTAAAAGGGATCATTAATATATTCCCACCCCCACCAATAGAGTTACTTTTCAATATATTTTAGGAGCTACTCTTGAGAATTAAATTCATTACAAACTCTATTTAGGAGGATCATCATAACATCCTCATGAATAATTTAATATATGAAAACATTTATATTTACATTCCTATTAGAGATTATTGATCCATTTCAACAAACTATTAAGGTTAGTCCAATTCTTCTTCAAAATCATTAATGATTTTTTGACATATCTTAACAATTTCTCGGGATAAGGCTCACATGGTCCCCATTAGCTCACAGAATTTCATAATCATGTTCTTATAAAAACAAATATAAATCACACATTCCCCCCAATTTTGTAGAGGATCACCAGTATATTACATTAGAAACATGGGATTATCATAAGGATACATCCATAAATGAAGGTTGTTGTGCACAATTGATGAATGTAAGAAAAAAATGGATAGAATCCAATATAATTTCTAAATAGGGGAAAACAATATTATATGAGGAGGCTATATACCTACTATTCTCTATGATGTAATTTTGGAGGTCACAAAATATTTTTCAATATTGTCTTGGGAATTTACAAACTAGTCATTATATAGAAAAAATATATATAATTGTGAAGGTAATCAATATACTATTACATCCTATAGAGCTGGAGGTACTCCCCAGAGAACACTCTATTATGGTCCTCCCTATGAAGATATCAAGATCAATCATGATATGTCTTATCATGGTATGATATACAGAAATCCTCCTCAGAACCGAATGATAAATCAGCATCAAAGTCATATCCTTACTACTATACACCCTGAATGTCCTCTAATGGGAATTTGTCACCAGAATCCCCCATATGGTTATACATTGGTCCATAATAGTATTCATCCCCATAGTGGAATTCATTGTGATGGTAATATCTATAGTGACATCTCATTTTGGAATGATGGTCCTCCCCTTTCAAAATAAATTTGAGAAATCTCTCAGATCTTGAGGCACTTGATATAATAAGGGAAACTATTCAAATCCCCTTATACATTATGAATGGTGTTATTTATGAACTAAAATATAATATTATTTAATGGTATTTATTTTTTCACCAAGATCACTCATATTTCAATTTAATAGAGATAATTCCAACTGATCCCGCTCCCCTCAGTAATGTATCTAGAAAATGACTGCTTAGGTTAGATCTGATAGAGAGTATATTCTAGAAGATAAGTAGAATTATATTATAATGAAAAAATAGATTTCCAAATATATAATACCAATCATTTTATACACAGAATTATTGTCTCTCTATGGAATTTATGATGCATTGATCATGAAACACATACACCATATTCATCTAAACGTTTTGATGAATATTTATCCTTTAAAGAAACAATATCAACCATACATGTAATTTGAAAAGTATATCAAAAAAATATAATATATTAACCATTAGATAGAAATATCATTCCTTTCAATTTTATGATGATAAAAATTAGGAATATTTCATGGAGATCGTCAATGTGCATTCCTTTGCGCTTCAAGGCATCTGTGCCATTGGATTGGTAGAAATAAATTTTATTTCTATTTCAGAGGTTGAGGTGAGAAAGAAGTGATTAATTTTACTCTTCCCCCATGTAAGAATATCTCCTCACTAGAAATATCACATCTCATTAATTTATATCATATTTTATCCTCAATACCTAAGTCTACTCACTATCATATATAATAGGGTTCTGTAATCTCTAAATCCTTCAAATGGTGAAAAATTTGAGAATGTTCCATCATGATTCTCTTACATCAGCAATCTATAAATGTTAAAAAATAATCATATTTGAGAAAATCCAAATCATCGGTAGAAGAACATCCCTCAATAGATATAATTTATATATCAAAACAAGCACCACATCTAAACTAGGTTTAGAAAAATTCATAAAAAATTTAGAAGAACAGAAATTGTTTCCACCAAAGAAGCCATATAAGAGAAACCCCATACAATAATACTAGGTGAATTATTACCTTTATCGCAAACATTATGATCATCAAAATCCCTATTTTATTAGTTATTGTTTGGAAAAGAAATATGTTCAACCCCAAATCATAATGATTGAAGAATTTTGATCACACTCTATGAAGGCAAGTCTATACCTGGTTCTGATAGACATAAGAAAAATGTTATTTTCACTCTCTCCAAATGTGTGACCTATCTTTATATTTGGATAAATTCATGAAAAGTGTTTTTGGGGACTATATCAATATTAAACTTCATTTTTAATTTTCTAGGGGGAACTAGAAGGAGAAGGCATGGTCCCATAAGGGCTTAAAATTGAGACATTCTTCCATGAAAGAGACAACTAATGGAATTTGAGACAATAATTTTAATGGTTATTAATATGGAAATAAACATATACATAATTATAATAAAGGCATGGATATGATAAAATATTACATATTGTTCAATGTCATCAATTATGGACCCACTGATTGTTCAGAACATGATTCTCACACTAAAGAGTGGGATGTTTAATTATCCTTCAAAAACATGGTCCATGATTATATAGTTAAAGGAGGCATGAATATACATCAATAGATGAACACTGAAAATTTAAAATCTCCCCCAATTTCTCCATTACTGCCTCCTTGGTGGGATTCAACTAATTAAAAGAAGAAATCTATGGATATATCCCATTGTTTACCCAATGTGGATTAACCAAATACTTTTTAAGAGTGTGTTTTCCAATATAATGAATTGATAATAGAGATAAAGTATATCAACGTGGAGTAACTCGAATTCAATATTTACACAAGGTATAACAACCATTCAACAACTCAAATTTATCATCGAGTGAATCTATCTCAACATGGAGAGTCTAATCTATGAGTTTTGGTAGAATACATTCATTCTAAAAATATAGGATTTAAACTGCTAGCATACCCAGTCCCATTAGATGAGTAATATTATAAGTTTCATATATTAGGGTGGAATCCCTAGACATATTAGTTATGCTACCTTCAATTATATCACACTAGTTATAAAAAAAATACATAAGTGGTCCAACATTACCAAACTACACCCATTGAATCTTCCCATATGATTATAAAACCAACCACTATTCTAGATCACATTGACTCCATAAAATCCCTAACTGCTAGAATGAAGGCGATGGAAGGGAATCCTAAACTAGTTTAGACTAAAAGATATCCATACCTTGAATGGGTATATACAACTCATCATTTACCCATCTCAATGAATCGAATTATCCAAACTTTCAATGATTATTATAATTGAGAGAATCTTCTGAAACACTTTGTTTCTCGACGTGGTCCCACGATATGAACCATTGAGAATAAAAAAGTAGCTAATATTAATTTTTTTATGTAGGAATTGTATCTACCATAATTTATCTGGTATAGAAATCTTTCATAGAGTTCAATCACATGATGAGACAACCTTCTCTAAGAATATTTCTACCAATTCAAATAAATATTAAGAATGATGACAATATTGATCTCTAAAAATAGAAAATGAGTTAAAATGAGAGGGTTTTAAAAATTATTTTTGGTAATTTCACCTATTGTGACCTAGTGTTGATGTTTACTTTATTATATTGGTATAAAATAAATTTAATCACAACATAGAGGACCGATCCATTTATAAGTTGTGAGAAACTATATATGTACCATATTACCATATTACGTTGGTAAAATAAATCCTAGCATAAGAAATTATATTGATTCCTTAAAGATCATTCAAAAATAATTTATTCATATCCTGGTGCTAGAAAAACATATTAAATGTTGTACTAAAATGCATAGTATAATAATCTATAAAATTTTACCTATCATGAGTATATAAGGACATAACTATAAGGTAGTGTGTATAATTAATACATATACCATTTAATAAATAATTTTAGAATAAAATGGTCTCCACAAAAAATATCGAAATAAAATTCACATGGATAATAATAAATAATGTATTAAAGGAGAAAATGTATAGTACCTAGCGTCATGATGTCAATATTATTTAATAATATCAAGATTTCATGAAAATTACATTTATGTCCTTATGCCAATAAATTTCAATGAATGGGTATCTATATACCAAATTCCCTACTAATTTGGAGTACTATTTATTTCATGATACTAACCAATTCATTGAAAAGATAACTATAACTCGACCCCACCTATCACATACATATATCCAATATATTCACCAAATATTGAATCAACTATACAATAAATAATAAATACTCCTTATGAATAAATAAATATCCATATCGAATAAAAAAATAAACATACACAATATTTCCCCAGTAAATGAAATATCTTTACTTGAAATATTACTTTAGAAAACACCATATGTAGTAATGTTATACAATAAATATAATATTTAAATGATAAATATAAACTTGATACAAAATAATATAGATATTGGGGAGATAAATAATTTTCAATTAATAATAATAGTGATAAAGAACACAATCATAAGAAAGAGAATGATCATAAAGTAAGGTATAATCTATAAATCAAGAATGGATGATAAAATACCATAAATTCATAAAAAATATAGGTTTTAATGTTAAGGGAAATTTTTTGATAAATAAAGTGGAAGATGGAATCACAAAATCAAAATTGTTTTTAAATATCTTATAACAATTTTATTTGTAAAAGTGAAGTTATAAATCATTTTCAAAATTGATTTAAACATTTTAAAAATAAATCCTTTTCTATTTTAAAAAATAAAATAAAATTCATATAATAATAGAGAATGTTTCCTTTTTTAAATAATAAGGTTTTTTAGAGTATGATAAATTGTGAATAACAATCATAAGGGAAAAAAACTCCTTTTTTCCATATATGGTAAAAAGAACATTCCTTTCAAACATTAATAAAAACTTTGTAATGATGTTTTTGGAAAAAAATTTAAAATATGACATTTAAAAAACCATAAATAAATTAATTAGTAGAAAAAAATGACAATTAATAGTTATTTTAGTGTAGATAAAAACATAAATAAAATAATGTGATTTATATGGAAGGAAATTAATACCAACAAAAAAGAATAAATAAGGGGAATTTTTCTTGAAAATGATCTTTTGGTATTTTTTAATACCATATAGATGATTTTTTTGAAGAAAACAGGGAATACCCAGAAATATCTATAGAATTAGAAAAAATGTTGGGACTAAAAAGAGAAATATCATATAATTCTTCCAATTTAAATAAACAATCCTAAATAATAATGATAATGTAAAATAAACATTTACTTCATTTTAAAATTTTAAATCAAATCCCATTAAAATATATAAAATGAATTTACAAATTAAATAACAAGAATACATATAAATTAATGATATAATATATGAACATTTTAGTATATACACCACATAAAATTAATTAGGCACAAAATATAAAATGTGTCCCAATTAAGTGGAATTGTGATGGAAACTCATTACCTTTGATGATGGTTGTTGGGAATCATTATATCCTCCTAAATAATCAATTTAAATATATTAAATACTATATTATTTATCTTTTTAATATATAATCAATTTTTATTGTTCTTTTATAATGAGTATTCATCCATTAAAAGATTTTTTTATCTTATGTTGAGCACTTAAGGTTGTTTGGTCAATTTATAAGAAATTAATCCAGTAAATTGAAAATAGTTAAAGATATTAAAAAATAGTTACATAATCTAGAAAATGTGAATAATTTAATGAATATAATATTTATTCATCATTTACAATTTTTGAATCATTAATTCAAGGTGATAATATAAAAATTAATCACATTTCATCGTAGAGGCGGTAGTCTGCACAAACGCACGAGCAGCATTATCCCAAGAGATATAGGGGGTACAAAATTAGATTATATATTATATTTCTTAGGTCATTATTATTTCATAAATATAATTTATATTCCTTTATACCATATATTTTATATGTCATGTATATAGGTTTGATAAATTAAATATAGTACTACATGGATACGGTAGCCTCTACATATGCATGAGTGATGTTTTCATTTTGAAAAGGATGGGAATGTGATAGAAAATAGATACACAATTAACATATAACATATATGTTTAGTAAATATACTAATCTATTTATGTTAATATCATTATTTATTATTTACATAAGTATTAAGAATAAAGGATCTAGAAAAAACTCAGTAAGAACATATACTTCTTCTTTTTGAAACATCCATTGTCTTGTACGTTATGTCTTTATTGTAAGAACCCAGTTCTTATTTTTGAGGTACGGGTTTCTTCCTTTCTCTTTTCCTTAAGTGTTTTTGAGAACATATGGAAAATGGAAAAAATCCTAAATTTTGGAAGTACACGCCGTGTACGTTTTCCACACTTTGTGTAATTTTGGCCGTGTAGGGATGAGAACATGGGGCGTATAGCCATGTCGGTGACAAAGGGTGTAGGAACCAACTATATGCAGTGTAGTGGTACTTTACACGCCGTGTAGTCAGTCGGCAGGCCAAAATAGTAAGGCGGTGGAGCAACTGCCAGCTGGGCGACAGTACACGCCGTGTACTCAAGAGTACATGCCGTGTACTCATGTCGACAGATGAAAAGTGTGGCAGTGCTGCTAGGGGAATAGATAAATGAAGGGAGTACACACCGTGTACTTGGAAGTACACGCCGTGTACTTCGAAGTACACGCCGTGTACTTTTTTTTCTCTTAAAATGGGCAGTAACCTCCACTGTTCACAAGGAAGGCTTAGAACCAGAGGAGGGAGAGGGAGGCAACAACCAAACGTTTGAAGATCCACCGGGTGTTCGTCTGGAATCCGATTCCTCTTCAGACGATCTCATTGGAACCGCACGGGTATGCCCTCTCTTCTCCTGGAGTGTTTATTACCAATTATTTCCCTAGAGATAGTTATTTGAGGTTGAATGAAAGTTTTGTTACCTCAGATCTGCCTCGTTCATGGGCGTTTCTGGAACCGACGTTCGAGTATAGCGCTCGTTGGCTTATAAGGTAGGTGGCTTGGTGTTAATTTTTCCTACTTTCATGTGTTTTGTGCGTTTTTTTCAAGAACCCATGTTGGGGTGTCATGTGGCTGAGGCCGTGGATATTTTAACGACCTAGAACTATATAGGTAATTGAATAAATTGTAAAACTGCTGTTTGGTATTGTTACTTGGATCCGGAACCACCCAGGGGTGTGTTCCACTGTTTAGCCATTTTGCCAGGATACCTGAGGGTATGCCTTCAAATTAGTAATTATAGAATTTCCTTGATAGGAATTTCTTGTTACTGCTTGTTTACCTGTTGGGCATAACCCGATTACCAGTTTGGCCTGAGGGTGTTGTTGATATTAGCCTGTGGGAACAACACTATTTAGCCTGAGGGATATAGTTATTTCACCTGAGGGAAACCTTTCGTGCCTGAGGGATTGACTTCTGTCCCAGAGGGCGACACTTCCTATGCCTGAGGGAAAATTCTGTTATGCCTGAGGGCTATACCTGCAGGTTGGATTCTGCTTACCTGAGGGTAAGGTTTTGCTTGTCTGAGGACGTGGACTGTTTACATAGAAATTCATTGTGGTGATTTCTAATATTTAATGGATTAAATGAATAATAAAATGGAAATTTAATTGTTAAGTTAGTTACTTTCAGTACTGCTGACTTTATTGCATTTTACTATTGCACACTATTGTTGCATGCTTACACGCATTTGGGAACGTGCCTTTAGTGGGTGCCTACTGAGATATATTTCTCACACCCTTTTTGGGTCATGATTTTCAGCCCAAACCGATTACTTTTCTGCAGGTATGAATAGGGGAAAGTGTCCCTATATAGGTACATGATTGCTGTTGAGGAGTAGGAGGGCATGGGACCGAGCCTAGGCTCGCGATGCCACTACCAGCTGTTTTACTTTGTTTCGCTGTACTCAGCTTTCGATTGTACTGTAGTGATGTATAACATGTTATAGCTATTTTCATTGAACTTGAGACATGTAGCATCATTATTTATATACTGTTGGTTATATCCACTACTATTTTTTATTTCAATCGTGTATGGTTTACTGCTTCCGCTATTCATTGTATGTTTAATTTTGTATTCTGCTACGCTACACTTTGAAAAATGAGGGAATAGTTTCCCCACTATCAGACCTGGGCCATCGCTATTAGTCAGCAGCCTCTGGCTTTTGGGGAACTGTGCTTGAGGTTACGTGGCGAAACGTGTTCGGGGCACCCGTTGAGTTGCACCCGGAACCGGGATGTTACAAAGTGGTATTATAGGCGGTTCTTTGCTTTGACATAGTATTTAGAGCCGTATTCAAGGATAAAACGAGAATGGTAGTTGGTAATAAGATGTGCCCGGGCATAGGTAACCCGCGTACTGGGACAAGCCAGTCTACCTTGTATTTTGCAATTTTCTGATTTTGAAAATTTTATAGTTGATATGTTTTCACTGTTGGGTGACACACTTGATATTGTGATGTTATAATTTATTAGAGGGTTCTATTTAGTTGCACCCGATGAGATGAGGGTATGCCATCTCCTGTATCATTTAGGAACATTCTAGAAATCACATTCCATGCATAGTTCCATGCCATGTAGGTCCATTAGAAATTGCAAGTTGTTGTGATAGTTGATGTATTAGAAAATCATGCTATTGTGATAGCTCCTTGATATTTACCTGATATGTGATAGGGTAATTTTATTTATGCCTGTTGATATAATGAATGCCAAACTTTGGTTTTTGGGGAGTATGGGCCCTCACGGACCGGAATTTGGTAGTTCATTTGATGGTTATTTTGTTATAACACAGATAAGATGTCAAACTTTGATTCGTGGGGAGTATGGGCCCTCACGGGTCAGAATTTGACACTTAGGTGTTGTTTTTTTGTGTTTTTTGGGTTCTGGGGAAATTTTTGAGGCATACTGTCTGGAAACCCAGTATACACGCCGTGTAGTATTTAAAACACCCCGTGTATGGCCTTCTATTCAGGAAGAAGAATGAACTTTTTAAGTACATGTCGTTTACTCTGATTACATGCCGTGTAGTCTCTTCCCGTGTCACAAACTGTGTGGGCAACGACACGGGGTAGGGAAATGCTTGGGGTGAACACGCCGTGTACCGGATGTACACGCCGTGTAGGGTTGACCCGGAGACCCGGCCGTGTAACTAACAACACGGGTAGGTGTAGTCGTTTCTTGAACACGTCGTGTCAATTAATAACATGTCGTGTAGTGCGACCTCAGGACTTCACCATGTAACTAACAACACGGGTCGATGTCACCTCTCCTTGAACATGCCATGTACCTATGGGACACGCCATGTAGTCTTTCCCGTGGAATGACCGTGTGAAGTTAGCCGTGTGACTGGAAAACGGGGGTGGTGTACCCGCCGTGTAGTGTCAAGCCGAGTAGTCAGCTGTGTCACAGACGACACAGGGAGATGGAAATAACACCATATATGCTGTGTATATAAAATAAACTCCATGTAGTTTTTTTTCAAATGGGATCCGTGTGGCTTGGCCTTGTCGAAGGACCCGGGCAGGGGAACGGAAGCCAAGTACATGCTGTGTAGCCAGAATACACGCCGTGTAGTCTTGTTTTACAAATCTTGAAATTCCTTCTTCCTCTTGTTTCCCATGTGGTTCGTTCATTTTCAGTCTTTGATAATATTTAATCTAAGGCGTTCTTTTGAACTTATAGTGTCATGATGCCTAGACGATTGCGCGTTGTTCGCCAGGAGAGCGGCAATGATTATACTCCGGAGATGGTGGGCCATGGGCTACCAGTGGATCCTTCAGCAGAGCCAGATGCAACACCAGCTGCTATACCAGACATAGGCGCAGAGGCACAGATCTTCGAGGGATTTATGCGGTTCGCACAGACCTTTCAGGGAGCACCGCAGGCTGCCACATGTATGGCTGAGCTAACACGTATCTTCCAGCAGCAGTATCCGCCTACGTTTCTAGGGGATGGCAGACTGCAGGCTGCGGAGTCTTGGTTGGGGTCGATGCAGACTATTTTTGAGCATCTTAAGACAACTCCAGGTTAGAGGGTCAAGATCACGACTTACATGCTGCATGATTCTGCCAAGAGGTGATGGGATGTCACCACCCAGTCAGAGCATCACATGGACATGGCATGGGAGGATTTCCATGCAGTCTTCTATGACTTCTTATTTCCAGAGACGCTACGGGAAGACAGAGCTCGAGAGTTCATTAACCTGCAGCAAGGCGCCATGTTGGTGACGGACTATTCTGCTCGTTTCACCAAGCTTCAGTGTTTTGCACCAGTGCTGGTGGGTGATGAGATGCTGAGAGACAGATGTTTTGAGGATGGTATTCGTTATAACATCCGGGCGCTGGTGAATGTTTTCAGGTTTCCTACTGTACATGCTATTGTGAACAGGGCGCTGATTACAGAGAGAAACCTATGGGAATCTAGTGGTGTGGGCCAGGGCGATTCAGCACCAGTTACTGGTACTATTTCTGTTGGCAAGAGGAAGAGACAGATGAAATTCTCTCAGGGCAGTAGTACCAGCCAAGTAGCTTCTTCAGGTGGCCCGGTCAGGTGCTACTTGTGTGGTAGAGAGGTGCACAAGAGACCGCAGTGTCCACGAGACCCAGCGGAGTACTGAGCTTATGGAAATATGGGTCATCTGCAACGCTTTTGTTGGGGGTTTCCACCGATGGCTAGTGAGAGGGATTCTGTGCAGACTCCACATACAGGAGCAGGACCAGTAGCTTCTTACCAGTCGAGGAACTAGAATACGTCAGGGCATGCAGGCATAGAGGGTGGTCATGGCCGTGGTAGCCAGACACCAGGATCTCAGAGTTAGCAGGGCGGGATAGCTTCGGGTAGCCAGGATGTGTCACAGGGCCATGGCACTGGGCATACATATGAGGTGCAACAAACGCAACATGAGTAGGATCCCAAACCTTCTAGAGTCAAAGGTACTATTCTAGTAGCTTCTGTCTTATCTTTAGTACTTTTCGATATAGGTGCTACACATAGTTCCATATTTTTACCCATAGTGGAGAGACTTGGGATTTGTTTCTCTACTTCTTCTGATATCATGATGCTAGAAACTCCGTTGGGGACTAGAACGACTGGTGTGCGTCAGTGCAAGGAGTGCCCCCTTGAGGTTGGTGGGTGTCACTTCCTTTAGGACCTCTATGTCTTAGAGATGACCGCTTATGATTTCATTCTCGGGATGGACTGGTTGGTTCCCTTTCATGCCTTTGTTGAATACTATAGTCGCATGGTGAGTTTCACGTCACCATAGGGCGGAGAGTTTCTATACAAGGGTGAATGGGATGTTCAGGCAAGTCGAGCTGGACCAGAGCATCATGGGCGAGGTGTAGTCACAACCTAGATTACGAGAATATATCTGGATGACCAGGGGACTTGTCAGATGGATTTCCCTCCAGTGTTTGATCATTTCACGGATGTCTTCCCGAACGAATTTTTGGGTCTACCTCCGGAGTGTGAGGTGGATTTCTCTATCGAGCTCGTGCCAGGGGAAACACCGATGTCCATTCCTCCTTATAGGATTGATACATCTGAGCTGCAGGAGATCAAGAGGCAGTTAGAGGAGTTATAGGAAAATGGTTTTATATGACCCAGTACTTCTCCATGGGGATCGCCAGTCATTTTTGCGAAGTAGGAAGACGATACCCTTAGACATTGTGTGGATTATCAGAAGTTGAACTAGTTGACGGTTAAGAAACGATATCCCTTACTGAGTATTGATGATTTATTTGATCAACTTCATGGAGCACGAGTGTTCTCGAAGATTGAATTGAGATCAGGATATCATCAGCTGCACGTTAGACCATCTGATATACCTGTCACAGTTTTCAGTAGAAGGTATGGTCTATACGAGTATACGGTTATTCCGTTCGGACTCATGAACTCACCAGCAGTTTTTATGGCTATGATGAATTGTGTGTTCCATCCTTATCTGGACTCTTTTGTGGTAGTATTCGTGGATGATATCTTGATGTACTCTCACACTCGACACGACCATACCACCCATCTTGATATCAAATTAAGTACACTGAGGGAGCATCGACTATATGCTAAGCTCTCCAAGTGCCACTTTTGGATGGACCAGATTCACTTCCGGGGTCACATTATCTCAGAGGTAGGAGTTTCAGTAGACCCCGAGAAGGTGAGAGCAGTAGTTTCCTGGGAGCAGCCGAAGAACGTTTTTGAGATACGAATTTTCTTAGGGCTGGATGGTTACTATAGATGCTTCATACATGACTTCTCCCGCATAGCAGCAGCGTTGACAGGTCTGACTAAGAAGGAAGTGAAGTTCGTTTGGTCGGAAGCTTGCGAGGCAGCCTTTCAGGACCTGAAAGGAAGGTTGACATTAGCACCGATCCTGATACTCCCCGATCAGGGGAAGAGCTATACATTTTACTGTGATGAATCAGGTATTGGGCTGGGAGTTGTGTTGATGCAGGGCGATCGAGTTGTTGCGTACGGGTCTCAGTAGTTGAGGCCACATGAGAGGAATTACCCGACGCATGATCTCGAGTTGGCCGTAGTAGTGCATGTGTGACACTGTTGGATACATTATCTGCTGGGAGAACGTTTTGTGGTCTTCACCGACCACAAAAGTCTTAAGTACATATTTAATCAGCGTGACCTGAATCTGAGGCAGTGAAGGTGGGCCGAGTACCAACATTCCTTCGATTTTGAGCTTGCCTATATAGCTGGTAAAGGTAATGCAGTAGTTGATGCATTGAGTAGGAAGACTCAGATACATGTAGTGCATGAGGCCAGTGATGAGTGGAAGCTTATGGCTTTGTTCTCTGAGATGCATCTGGAGGTTCAAGATAGTCAGGGGAAGACTTATATTTCCTCTTTATCTATGACTTCTACCCTCCTGGATAGAGTGTGGATGAGGCAGATATCTAATTCAGAAGGCCTAGTTCTACGGGAGTCGGTGGAAAGTGAGGACTCTCCTCCTAGTTGGACTATAGGCGATGATGAGGAATTGCGTTTCCATGGATGAGTGTGGGTTACAGGGGATATACGCGAGGAGATGATGCGAGAGTTTCATGCTTCAACTTGGGCAGTTCATCCGAGGGTTACCAAGATGTACCGTGACCTGAGACGTCAGTACTGGTGGCCGGGTATGAAGAGAGATGTAGCTGGTTTTGTTACGAGGTGTTCCACCTTCAGCAGGTGAAGGCGGAGCATTAGAGACCAACAGAATTGTTACAACAGTTACCCATTCCGGAGTGGAGATGGGATGATGTCACGATGGATTTCGTCACAGGGTTGCTGAGGTCACCTCAAGGCAATGACGCCGTGTGGGTTGTTGTGGACAGACTCACGAATGTTGATCACTTCTTGCCGATCAAGGAGACATTCAGTGTTGACGAGCTCAGAAGGCTATATATCCGAGAGGTCGTACGTCTTCATGGGGTCCCTCATTCTATCATTTCAGATAGGGACACCCATTTTATTTCTCGTTTCTTGTAGTGTTTTCAGAGGGCACAAGGTACACAGGTGCTTCTGAGCACAGCTTACCACCCTCAGATAGATGTCCAGTCAGAGCATACGATACAAGTGCTTGAGGACATGCTGCGTGCATGCGTCCTGGACTTTGGGGGATCTTGGGAGAATCCTATACACCTAGTCGAGTTTTCCTATAACAATATATTCCAAGAAACTATTGAGATGGCACCATATGAGGCGTTATACGGTAGGCCGTGCCAATAACCTTTGTGCTGGTTAATGGAAAGTGAGGCAGCCTTGCTGGGACCACGCCTCATGCAGGAGACTTCTGAGCAGGTCCAGTTGATTTAGAAGCGGATGACTACCACACAATCTCGTCAGAAGTCATATGCCGATCACCGCAGATGACCTTTGGAGTTCATTGTCAGGGATTACGTTTGCTTGTGTGTTTCGCCGAGGATGTGACACAAGTGGATCAGGAGACAGGGTAAACTCTCACCGTTGTATGTGGGGCCATTCTAGATTCTAGAGAGAGTCGGGATGGTTGCCTATCGGTTGCAGTTACCGCAGCGGTACTGAGCCATGCACGGCATCTTCCATGTATCTTAGTTGCGCCACTATCATTCAGACCCACCTCACACCTTTCTGCCAGAGGAGGTTGAGCTTCAGATGGATGCGTCCTTTGAGGAGCATCCGATTCGTATCATTAACAGGAGCACTAATTTTCTCTGAGGCTGGCTAGTTTCTCTCGTTCAGGTGATATGGAAGCATGGCTGAGTACAAGACGAGACCTCGGAGAGGGAGGCCGATGTACGTGCTCAGTGGCCAGAGTTGTTCATGGTTATATCTTCTCCACCCTTGGAAGGGAAATTCAGGGAAAAATTGCTATAAGGGGGGAAGTTTGTAAGAACCTGGTTCTTAATTTTGAGGTACGAGTTTCTTCCTTTCTATTTTCCTTAAGTGTTTTTGAGAATATATGGAAAATGGGAAAAATCCTAAATTTTGGAAGTACACGTCGTAAACTTTTTCCACACGCTGTGTACTTTTGGCCGTGTAGGGATGAGTACACGGGGCGTGTACCCATGTCGGCGACAAAGGGTGTAGGAACTAACTACACGCCGTGTAGTGGTACTTTACACACCGTGTAGTCAGTTGGCAGGACAAAACAGTAAGGTGGTGGAGCAACCTCCAGCTGGGCGAAAGTACACACCGTGTACTCATGAGTACATGCAGTGTACTCATGTCGATGGATGAACAGTGTGGCGGTGCCGCCAGGGGAACAATTAAATGAAGGGAGTACACACCGTGTACTTGGAAGTACACGTCGTGTACTTTGTTTTTTCGCTTAAAATGGTAAGTATCCTCCCCTGTTCATAGGGAAGGCTTAGAACCGGAGGAGGGAGTGGGAGGGTAAAACCGTACCTTTGAAGATCTGCCGGGTGTTCGTCTGGTATCCAATTCCGCTTCGGACGATCTCGTTGGAACCGCATGGGTAATCCCTCTCTTCTCCTGGAGTGTTTCTCACAAATTATTTCCCTAGAGGGAGTTATTTGAGGTTGAATGAATGTTTTCTTACAGTAGATCTGTGTCGTTCATGGATGTTTCTGGAACCTACGTTCGAGTATAGTGCTCGTTGGCGTATAAGGTAGGTGGCCTGGTGTTTATTTTTCCAATTGTCATGGGTTTTGTGCGTTTTTGTGCCACAACCCCATGTTGGGGTGTCGTGTGGATATGGCCGTGGCTATTTTAATGACATAGAACTGTATAGGTAATTGAATAAATTGTCAAACTGCTGTTTGTGATCATTTCTTAGATTTGAAACCACCCTGGGGGTGTGTTCCACTATTTAGTCGTTTGGCCAGGATACCCAAGGGTATGCCTTCAAAGTAGTAATTGTAGAATTTCCATGAGATGAATTTCTTATTACTGCTTTTTTACCTATTGGGAATGGCCCGGTTACCTGTTCGGCTTGAGGGGATTTTTGAGATTATCCTGTGGGAACTGCATTATTTAGCCTGAGGGCTATAGTTATTTATCCTGAGGGAAACCATTTGTGCCTAAGGGCTTGACTTCTGTGCCTGAGGGAGACACTTCCTATGCCTAAGGGCTATACCTACGTGTTGGATTCTGCTTACCTGAGGGTAAGGTTTTGCTTGTCTGAGGACATGGACTGTTTACTTATAAATGCACTGTGGTCATTTCTAATATTTAATGGATTAAATGAATAATAAAATGGAAATTTAATTGTTAAGTTAGTTACTTTCCGTACTCCTTACATTATTTCATTTTACTATTGCACACTGTTGTTGCATGCTTACACGCAGTTGGGAACGAGCCTTTAGTGGGTGCCTACTGAGATATATTTCTCACACCCTATTTGGGTCATTCTTTTCAGCCCAAACAGATTGCGTTTCTTCAGGTATGGATAGGGGCAAGAGTCCCTATACAGGTACAAGATTGCTATTGAGGAGTAGGAGGGCATGGGACCGAGCCTAGGCTCGTGATTCCGCTGCCAGCAGTTTTACTTTGTTTCGCTGTACTCGGCATTCGGTTGTACTGTAGTGATGTATAACATGTTCTGGATGTTTTCTTAGAACTTGAGACATGTAGCATAATTATTTATATACTGTTGGTTATATCCACGGTTATTTTTTATTTCAATCGTGTATGGTTTACTGCTTTCGCTGTTCGTTGTATGTAATATTTTGTATTTTGCTGCACTACACTTTGACAAATGAGGGCATAGTTTCCCCACTATCAGACCAGGTCCCACACTACTAGTCAGCAGCCTTTGGAATTTGGGGAAATGCGCTTGAGTTCACGTGGTGAACCGGGTTCGGGGCACCCATTGAGTGGCACCCGGAACTGGGAGGTTACATTCTTGAAGAAGTATTTTGAGAGGATCAAAACTGATTGGTTAATAAAAATAAAATTTTTATTGTATTTGGGAAGGTATTGTTAGGTATATTTAGATTAATAATTGTGAATTAATGAGAAGTGGATGTTCCCTCTTACATGTGAGGTGTGTGAAAAACTTGTAAATATTTGGAAAATTTAAATTTTATAAAATCAATATCACGAGAAAGTGGTTTAAAATGTGATAAATTTATAATATTGGATGAGGTAGACATTTTTGGGTCATTTTATCCCTTATCAACTTAGCTTGACCACTTCAATAATTCTTTTTTTCCCATACCATATTGATATATTTTTACCATGGTTAAAATTCATTATGAACAAAAATAATGTTGACATAATTACATAATATTGGTTATTATGATTTCTAATATTGAATCAATTTTAAAAGATTAAATTTTTATAATTTGAGTAATTTACTTGTAATATATTTTTTAAAAAATTAATTGAGAAACTCTTATAGAAAAATGTCATTTTTAGGTATAAAAATGAATTTATAGATAATTCATATTTATTATTGATTACTGAGGAATTAATTAGATTATTTTAAATAAAATTAGACTTATTTTACATCCTAATAAAATCAAAATTGAACATAACCCTGTGATTATATGATTAAAAGTTAAAAAAGGTTTTATTTGAATGAAAACATTACATATATTTACAAAATTCTTACCAAATATTATAGTTCAAAATTATATTTTAAAATGAATTATATTAATTATTAGATATATAATTTGTTTGTAAATAAAGTGTAAAAATATATAAGAATTATCTTATATCATAATAATGTCATAAATGTTATTTTATTGTAAACACTTTTATTTTCCACTATTCTCCCAAAAAATCAACCGTCTCTGAAAAATATAAATATTTCACTCTAAGATAATTTTAATACAATGAATTAAAAAATTATATTCATTTGATGAAAATAAAATTGTGTAATTTTAGAATTTATGTTTTTATAACATTCTTGAATATATATATATGTATTTTTCAAGTGTCTGTAGATTGAAAAGAATACTTACCGTAATTGGGGAACATTTTTTATATTATTCTGCCTTAAGAATTTTCATCTCGAAAAATTATTGAGTTTCAAATAATAAACCAATGTGGTTATTTCAGGATTATAAGTTCTTCAGGTTCCCACATTTCATTTTTTATCTTATTCTTTCTCTAATGTACCCTTACCACAAAGGTACCCCGATTCAAGAAAACTAGTTATTTAATATCAATAATATAGATTGGATCTTAAAACTAATATAAATAATTCTCTAATTATGTTTAATTGTAGGAGATTATATGAATTGGGTCTAGGAGATAAATACTAAATAATGTGATATGGATCATATTATTCACTTTAGAGTGGTTGGGTGGAATTTCCAAATGGAAAAACACAATTACAATTATATCCAATGTTTGAAAAAGCTAGATGTACCTATGTCTTGGTTTAAATTTCATTCAAAACCCTAAAACACCATTACATAGAGACGTCTTGAAGAAATCAAGAACTCCTACATAAAATTCTACTTCCTTCTTTGATTATCAATATACCACTTTTTCCTATTTGGATCCTCTATGATATGAATCAAATTGTTTTCAAATTAACTATTGTCTCCTCAAAATGTTATGGGACCAAAATATTCCCTTCACAATCTTTATTGCAATAAGTTAGTGTAAAAAATATTTTCCCATACAATGCTTCATATATATCAATTTGAATGCTTAAATAGAAGATATTTTCTTTTAAAAAATCCAATTAAGTAATTAATGATCCCATGTACATTAAGAGTCAAGTGATTATGACCTCAATATGTCTTCTAATGCTTCAACAGTATTTACAGACTATCTGTCCATATAAGGTTGATTGTTAGTTCCCAATATTAGTTTGGTGTTGATCTCCTTTTGAATAAGTTTCTATAAATTTAATGTAAAACATGGGTCACAATTTGATGCAATCCAAATAAGAGCACTGTGATATTTCAAAGCATTATTGAGATAGAGCCATGTGTTGTGTAAAATAGTTAGATCCCCCCTTAAAGTAATGAAATGTGTGTACTTGTTAAAGAGATCAATATTATCACATATGAAATACTTTATTTTTTGAGTCTTTTAAAATACAGTGAAAAAGTCTATAGAAATATCATCCTACTTCCATATAGGAATTGTGAGATATTTCATAAATAATTTGAGACATTGTCTTTCAAGATTTACATCTTAAAAACCCTAATCTCTTGATACATAATTATCAATTTACTACTTCATATTATCCCACCAAAAATTTTCTCTTTAATTATTATACATTTTGGTGAAACTAGGGTGTATAGGGAAATTTGATCTATGAGATTCACTAAGTAATTCCCTGTTTAACTCAATTATTGAAGGAAAACACAGTCTCATTCATAATTTTAGAACACTCTATTCGTAAAAAAATCCCTCTAGAATCACATCCTTAATGATATTAATTTCCTTTTGTAAACTCAAATATTCATGATGTTAATTTTTCATATTCACCCATAAATATGATTTGGATATCATTTGGATAAGGACTTATACTTACACTTCCATAATGATTTTTGATTATAACTTTTTTAAATTCATGAATATAGTATATTTTTAAAAAATAATTTTAGTAAACTATAATATTTTTTCTAGCACACGCATTGGACAACTTATTTGCCTCCCTAAGGAATTATTGGATTGAGAAATCATAATATTTGGGTAGTTTCAACTATATCCTTTGTATCCTGGTGGTATTTTATTGAAAATATGTATTTAAATTTTTTTGATCCATATATATTTCTTATGTTTCACAATATAGTTAACTCTTTCATACGTTCATGGAAATTACTGTTGCTACTAACTCATGATCATGGGTTCGATATTTTTGTTAATGGATACCTAATTTTACTCATGCATAAAAAACAGTCCATATGGATAAATACACATCCAAATAATTTATTTGACACATCACTATATATCACAAAACCATCCTTTCATAATGTTAATTAATATATCAATGTATTAACATATGGCTTACACCATTATTCCACAAATTCAATGCATTGTTTTAACGATATGATCTAAACACCTATACATGTCATCTTAGTTAATGAGTTAGAAAATTGGGATTTTTTTGAATAACACAATAATAGTAACATAATATTCTAAGTAAAAACATACCTTGATTTTTATCTTTTGTGTATTTCATTCATTAACTACATTTTTCATTGAAGGATATACTAAAATTCAATTCGTAGATATAATATTTCCATCAAAAGAATATTCTAGTAGCTACAATTCACACTTACTAAATTTCCCATAAAACTATTTTCTTAAAGGAGTTTAATTAATGATTTTCAAATGTATTTATTCCATTTATCTATTTTTGAGTATACTATGATATCATTGATAAATATGAAAATGAAATTATAAACATAATATTTGAAATATTTTTTCATCAGATCCATAAAAATAGAGGCTAAATTATAAAATCCAAATGGAATTACTATAAAAACACAATTTCCATACCATATGAGAAATAAAGTCTTTGAAATATCATCCTTAATAACTATTTATGAGGCTCAAAATGGATATCAGCATTTGAAAATTATTGATCTATATCAATTTTATCAAACATCTCATCCATTTGAGGTAGATGATACTTCTTCATAATAATAATAGAATTTATCTCCATAAAATCAATGCACAATCACATAGATCCATAATTATCCTTCAAAAAATGAATAGAATATCACAAAGGAGAAATACTAGGAGAAATTTATCTCTTTTTACAATCTATTTTATTTTTTATTTAATTACACTAATTTCATCAAGTCTATTCTATAGGGATTATTAGATATTGGTTTTTCATTAGGGATGTGTTCAATGGGAAACTCAACTTCACGATTGGGTATATTTCCATGTAACTATTCAAGAATAACTAAATGTATTCTGTATAAGTAATTACATATTATATTCCATGGTTTCAACTTTAACAAGAAAGACATATGTGAATCTAATAATCTTTATGGTGAGAAAAATATGGTCTGACGTGAACTGAGAAGTATCTCATTTTTATTGCATAGAATATGTTGTTGTTAAAATATTTTTCATCGGGTATCTCACCTTTTCTTCCTTATAAAGGTTATGTGGATGTATTGTCTCATTAATTCAATTATGTGGGTGGGGGTAATGTTTGTACTATTATTTATTTCAGGTTCACCATTCATGATTATCTTCTATATAATCTCCCAATAGTTCTGACATCTATAACTGAGTATAGAGATTCTTTCCAAATATAGATTTTCATTTGGGGTTTCAGAACCAACAAATTTTATTTACTCACATTGGTCAAGAGGAAGGGAGGTCAGGATAATCCCACACTTTAGGGGGGAATTGTTACCTACTCCAGAACTTTCTTTTATATTTATTATATGTTCAAGAAACTTTTCCAAATTTTGATATGAGATCATTTATGATATCAAAATAATAATTGGTTAAATCCATTTTATTATTCAAAAGAAGTGATATTATTGGTGAATTCATATATATGTATCCAAGGTTATTTATCCATTTATCATTGATGGGTTACTTCTTGTACGTTGAATATGTATAACCAGTAAATCTTGGATTTGTTTCCATATAGGGAGGCAGTTGATATTTTGAGGATGGGATTCAGTCATTATGAGGTGTCCCGTGTATTCTATTTTATAAAATACATCAAAACCCAAAATGTTCATTAAAAAAATTCAATTTAACTTTATATGTAAGATAAATATATGGAGGGGAACCAAGGAACCATATATTTGAGCTCTGACCCTGAGGGGGCATCCTACATATCCTAGTTATAATAGGAATCATTTTTCTCATAGTTCATTTTGACTCCATGGTCCATTTATGTTTGAGGTACAATGATCATTTAATGGGAATGATTGGGTCCCAATGGTTTAAATTTTAGAGACATGGTAGGGAATATAATGAGGTGGATGCCCATTTGAACTCGAGCATTATAAACATGTCCTATGTATCATGTTCATGGTAGTAATCTAAGTTCTCATAGTTTAGCTTAAAGTGATGAAAAAGATTTGATCATTCCATCACCAAAAACACATGTTATCTAGGATCTGTGTGGGAAATAAATGGTATCATGTAATTGATCTCACTATATATGGATACGGGACTTATGTGTGGGGTCAACCTTTTGAGTTTTTATCATGGAGCTCAGGGATTATGAATTCATCCAACATATCCTGGATATATAAGGAATCATATTCATCATAATTTAGTTGAATTCTCGACTCACCGGTGGATGAGGAAGAATGATCAAACCATTGGAGAGATTGGGTCCCAATGGTTGGACTGTTTGGGGTATAATAGGACTTACAATGTGGTGTATTCACATTTAAGATTGCGACTTTTGGAAGTCATCCTACGTACCTAGGTTAGGGACAGAATCTGAGTTCTCCTAGTTCAAATGATCAGGGCTTACACCATGAGTTCAGACTAGTATGGGGGATGTACAAGGTTATAATGTCCTCATTGGGGCTTACACAATAACAATTTATGAATATTGATGGACATATCATTTTATACCACCGATTGAGGCATAGATGCTGAGGTTTTCTTGTCTGTTATACATTCATGATTCGAGTGACATGATAATTGAAACTCCCTATTCCCATGTGATCTATGATCAGTGTTAGAAACATGGGATAAAATGTAATCAGTCTCACTTATTTTGGTTGCATAACCTATATTCTGGAAAAAACTATTGAATATTTAATATGGTTCTTGAGCCTTAGGAAGTCACCTAACATATTCAGATTAAATCTATAGGTAGAGTCATTGTGGTTCATTTTTAATGGGGAATACACACTTATGTTTAACTTGTATTGAATATGGATAAGGATATCATGCCCTGGGATGCCTAATTGACCTAGTATGGTTGTCTACCTGACTTAATTGACTGTCTGCCAGACTTGTATTGGTCTTCTGATTGACCTGGCAATGGGTGTTTGAAAATTCCTGCTATGTTATAGATATGACCAAAGACATTCCAGTGATGGATTTCACTCATCAAAAGTACAACATATAATATCAATGGCATTCATGAAGACCATTGAATTAACATGTGTGGATTTTCTCAAGGACATAAAAAGGCCTAGAAGACTTTTCCTGAAGGCCATCACACGATCTTGGATGACATATATGGAGAGTGTTTCATGACATGGACATAAATTCTTGATGTGTTGCAAAAGATATGGCTGGTTAAGGTGGAGGGATTGGTGAGACCTAGCTGACATATATTGATGCCATCACAAATATTAGGTGACATTTTAAGAGAACATTTCACGATCTGGATTTTGATACCAGAGAGATTCATGAGACTCATGTAGAATTCTTATATGGTCATATGTGACTTGCTTGAAGTGTCCATAGGACATCACATGATCAGAATGGTATGTCAAGGGTGAGTCACATGATCTAGATGACATGTCCTGATGCTATTTCATGATCTGAGTGAGTCACTTGATGTGCATGAGGATCATCATACCCATTCATTATGTATGTATCCTATTATTTATTCTTTTATTACAGTTTTTATTCATTTGTTCCTCATATTTGTTTAGCGTTATCTTGATTTTGGTTTCTCATGATTCAACATATATTCAGGATGTCTGTCACATAAATCAATATAGGTTTTTAATGTGATTTATGAGTGATCAAGTGAAGTGGATATATATGTATTATGATTTTATGGGTTATTCACCAGCATTATAACTTTCAGAATACCTTTTCCATGCGATATTGGAAACTCCATGGAGTATTATTTGATTCTTGGGTGTGTTGGTTCATAGATATAAAGATTCATTTTTTCATGATTCATTGGGAGATTTATAGGCCTCCCCAACTCAATTATACACCTCTTTACAAGGTGCATATTTCAAAAAATCAGGATGAAGATAGTGGAGGGATTTGGTTTCACACACATTGTAAAATCCAAAATTAGGTGTCACATGTTTTCCAGTGTCCACAAGGCTATCCTATCAATTCTCCATTTATTTGATTTTGGACATGAATAGGGTCATTCCTAATCATGTGTACATACTAAGGGGATTTTAAAATGATAGTTGGACATGTATATGGACTTTCTAAAGATCATTATTCTTATTGGAAGGCCTTTGCATGATAATAGATACTTAAGGGGGGACTTTCTATGAGAAAAATTTCGTTTTATATGGGTTATTTATGAGATCAATCTATATTTTTGAGATGAGACTCACATGATCATTGATGATCATGTAGGGAACAAAACTCTAATCACAAAAGATCAATGTATCTGTCCCTCAAAATAATCTCCCACCATATCCCTTTTTTATTAAAATTTTTATTTTACTAGTGTTGGGGATCTCACATGTTTATATGAGTGTTGTTGAAGACAATAACCATCCCTATAAGAAATTCATCACATCACCAACAAAGGGACTTGTTCTGATGCTAAATAATAATAAAGGGAAAACCATTTGTTTGACATTGGAGTCAGATGGGGAAGTGAAAGATGTAATAGACATGTATGAAACCCTTCATGTGACATGGGTGAAATTTCAATTGGATATTGTGTGATAAGGCTATCATGTCACCAAATCTTCTGCAGTGTCTTGGGAACTACATGGGTGTGTCGCATGAATTATATGACACAATAAGTTCCCATATTTTTTTTTATTTTCTCATTATTTTATATGGTGTTTGGATGGTTTTTAGGAACTCGATGAGTAAAATGTCACATGATTTGAATGAACTCTTCTGAAAACCATTTTATGTCTAGTGAATGTCATGGAAAATATCTCAAGAACAAGGAGGGATTTTTAAAAGGGTCTATGTGATATCTTCCAGACGATTATGCACTATCCATGAGTCATCTGAATGTCCTTGTCTAAAGTCATGTAATCGTATGTCCTCTGGAATATTATGATACCTGTGAGTTCTATCAACATTTTAGTCCTATGTTTTATGGGGAAAATAATACCAATATTCAGGTATTTCATCTTTTATTTATTTTTCAAAACTCTTTTGGTGGGTGTCAACAATTTTCTCCTCATGAGTGACGTCTGTGGAGATAGGGGCCAAATTACGAGGAATGTAAATGACCACTTAATATGATGGTGCTATTTCTAATAGGAATATTGAGTAATTCTTGGAATTTTAGGATATATTTGTTATTCCAGGGAAGTCCCTATAAATAGGGTAATGGAGGGAAGCTCATTAACTAGCTACCTGACTCCTAGAGCTCTTGCGATCTTCTTTCATTGTGTGATTCCATCAAAAGACCTTCCATAAGAACTAATAACATAATCCATTCATGATTCCATTTTTTGAGAAACACTTCATAAGATGTTATTTTCAAAGAACTTTTTTCAACAATCTATGAGTTTATCTTTGGTAATTTTTAAATCCTTGAATATACACCTACACAGTTATCCTTATAGGTTTTTCATGATCTTTGATTTGATTTCATGATTACTTTTACTATTATGAAAATAAAGTGACCATGTGTGTGTCACACGATCACAATTATTATGAATTATTTTGTAGTTTCATGTTTTCTTGAAGGGTTATGTGGTCCTAGAGAAATTTTATGAGCTAGTAAATTCATGGATCCTTTATGTGATCATTAATCCCTTCAACGATTCATGCGATGTGCATGATTCTGCTGAAGTTATGCATTTCCTTTGATAAGTTATGGTTTTCATCTTTCTAACATACGACACAAAAGTTTTTCATATGGGTTTATATCTCATCATAGTTCAAACACCATGGTTAATCAGAGATCCATGATTTCTAGGAATCATAATTCTAACCCTCGATATCTATTTCACTCGGACAATGAGGCTGTAAAAATGATTCTTATGTTCGAACTCCAAAACTATCTTTTATTATACCAAATTCACACACTTATATTTTTCTATCTGGATGATGGAGTCATACCTTCTAATGAAAATAATCATGAATTGCACTTTTCATTCAGACAACTGTCTATAAGGATGGAAAACAGGTTGCATCACAGTGTCATAGGTTGTTTTATTTGTTATTGAAATCCTCTATGGTTCCATATGATTGCAACAACTCCCAAAAAACCATGAATAAAAGATACTCAAGCATATTTGACTCTTATTTGAATATCTCAAGTGTTGTATAGATCATGAAATGGGATTTTCACCATGGTGGAATCATTTTTTATGAATGAGCATGGATATTATAGGTTAGGTAGAGATGATTTGAATTTACTATCTAGATTCATGTTATGTGTCTTCTTGAAGTGGTATGGGTTTCCAAATATATTTTTTATCATCAGTATGATCTTCTCAGAGAGCTAGTTATCCATTGGTGCTCTAGTTCTAACACATTCCATCTATCCCCTGGTGATGTAGGTATCATCCATCGCAACATATATTAAATGGGTAGGATACCCCACTTGGGGAAATGTATGATGAATTTCCTACATCCACATATTTCTAGGATGACCCCTCAAAAACTATAGTTTAGAAGATGAGAATTCTCAGCATTATGAAAGACAAGTTATGAAATGAGATGACTTTTCACACAATTATCTATTTCAATGATTAGATCTTTGTTTTTCTTGATCACTACAAAGCTCGACCGACTATTATACGCCCTCACTAGTGCCCTTAACTATAGGTTTGTGATAGAACTGGCTCGTACTGGTCTATATTTGAGACCATAGATCATACAACATGGGGTTCCCAAGTGAATCCATAGATATCATTATGGCTTAGGCCGGTGGGCTTCATAGACATATTCTAGAATGTGTATCTTTTCTCAGGTGGGGACGTGTGCTCAGGAATATGAGTCAGTACATTGAATATGGTATCATAGCTGGAAGAGGGATGACCCCTCAATTTTTAAGTATCCTTTACTATCTCTTGGGCCACATTAATTTTAGAAACATCCCTTATAGGACCAGTGGTCCTTTTAATTCTCTATTCTGATAGTTATGGGATAATATCATATTATACAGATATCAAAATACCCCTAAGATACCTAGTGCCTTATCTCAACCCTAGTTTCTTGAAATATATAGGTTTGAGTTCATTCTATTATGCTCTGAATAGGTAATTGATATGAAGATCCAATCTTATCATTTTGATTACATCCATTACCCTTCACTAGAGAGGTCAATTATTAAAAATGTTGTTGAAACTCTTGATTAAATGTCATAAAAGATCTACCTTTGTAATAGGTTCCTACTATCAGAATGTATGAGTTAATTTTCCCTGAGTCATAAAAACCTTATTAGTTTTATCACCAGTTTGGATGCATCCAAAATATTTCCCCTCTTTCTTAAGCTAGCATGCAGGGATAGTGACATCCTAGGACCATCCACCCATTCTGAATGATATTGGAATGTGATGATACAAATGCTGAGATCATTTTTCTACCCACCGACGCTTATTTCATAATGCTCAGGATTATTCCTAGTCTTGGATAGAGGCCTTCCTGGGTGGTGTGCTTAACCGAGTGGTACTCCATGGGTACAACCAATATACCTCATTGAACCTCAGTTTATAGCAATAAAGGAGCTGATTAAAGACTCGATTGAGCCTTCGTGGAAGCACTCTCATCCAAAAAATGACCATCCAATTAGTGTTGGATAATTTTTCAATGAATTTTTTCCTTTAATGTTAGTAGCGTATGACGTTTCATTTGACAGAAGAGTATATGAGGATTCTTCTCTTTCTTCCTTTTCACTTCATCCAAATATTCATCCTTCTATAGATCCAACTCCATAGGCCATAGAGACTCATCCATGACACAATATGATCTTCTAGAAAATTCATAAACTAATTGTTAAAACACTTCTTGGATCATTTCATGATCAGGTGGAAGACATTCTTCATCCATTTCATGATTTTTATGTGGGTCACTTGGAATAGTGTCTCTAGTATATGTCTGAGCTACAATACCAAATGTATACCTGTACCATGAAGATATGGATGTATGAGGAGATATTAAAATTCTCAATGTATTACCTTTTAGAATCATCATACTTTAATGAAATCACTCATAAAAGATTTTGGGAGTGATAATATTTTATTGAAGCCCTGCATCCTGGGGTCGAAGTAGATAAAGAAAGGTGAGCGAAACTTTATAGTTTAATAGAAGCATCTTTCCAGAAACCTTATAACATGGCTAGCTAATAACATAGAATATTATTGTAGTTTGAAAGTTGGTATGCATTATATTTTGTATGAAATACTTAGAGAGACTCCAAAATGTGATGATTCTTCTTACAATATTCTATCAATGAACAGATCTTCCAAACCTTCTACATTTCTATATAAATATCTTTTACTCATGGTGTGATTGGAATTTTAATGATATGATGTTATGTAAAACAAAACCAATATCAATACTTTTCATAATATCAACTAAATATGACTACCCAAATCTAAATATTTAATTCATAATATTTTCTTCTCGAGATGTCCTCATGAACTCCCACCAACATGAGATTTTTCATTGACGTATCTTCTCTTACTATCATGATATTACCTGATTCAAAAATGGATAAATTGGGTAGAATATATGTCTTGTAGGGAAAGTGCTCTATCTTTTTCTAAATTCAATGGAATTGTATAGAATAGATTGCTTTTTTTATGAGACCATATGGTGGGCCTAACATGATTTTTTATATCTTTCATTCTTATAGACTAAGTCATTATTTTTCTTTATTTTGAGTTTTTTAGACCAGACCTTCTATTTTTATAGTGTAGTGAATTTTATCTCGAACCATATGTCCTTTTTTTATGTTCATTTTTATTGAACCTTCAATTAATGTATTTTAGGGTATTTGAGCTCATACCTTAAGATTCCATGCAGTTTAATCTCTAGATTCATGGAATTGATTGATTATTATGTAACATGATATAGGAATGCTAGGGATGACCCAAAAAACCATAGGATACTGAGCTCCTCCATGGCGTAATCTAGGTTCATGAGGATTGTTATTCCTTTAATTCAAAGATGAGATCACACTTATCAGTAAATCAATGCCCCTATTCAGTGATAGTGTGGCCAAAAAGTGGTTTTCAATTTCTTTTATAAGGGCCATTGAATATTATGGTGGTGTTATAGGTAGATGGAGAATGTATCAAGGAATTTAGGTCTACCTGGATAGTTCGAGCATGGGTTGACTAATATGTAACCCTAAAGACTGAGTTAAGGAATATTGTATGGGGTAGATATTCATGGGTTTACCCATAACACCCTGATAAGCTAGGATCTTCTATAGTGTTTCTAGGGCTCACAAGGATCCATGTTCTTTTCTTACAAGGAAGGGATTCCGATTGTTGGTAGGCTTATGACCTTATTCATTGATAAAATGGTCAAATAATGGTTTCCCAGCCTTTTATAAGGGAAAGAAATGTTTTATGAGGACTAAAAGTTTTGGATACTGAATTTGGGTATGGATTAAAGGCCATATAGGAAGGTTTTTGTCTCCCTTATAAAGTAAAAATGTTATGAGAAGCTCAAGAAAACACACTTTTATTTCGAGTCATGGGGAATGGGCTATAAAAAGTTCAATAATATAGTGTCTCATTTATACTCTCTTGAAAGGTACAAAATATGGGGATTTAACATCAAAGATGTTGAATTTATTGTGATAGTTTGGTTATGGGGATTATATATCATGGTTCAAAGAATTATCTTCATGATGATCGAATGGGACAATCATATTAAGAAAGGCCCAAAACACACTTAGGTTATGAGTTATAATGTAGTGATGTTATTAATCACAAAAATCATAAATCCAATTTTATAGAGTGAAAAATTTGTTTGATGAACATAAGAACATATACTGTAGACACAATCATACATGCATAGCCAATAAATGGGCCCCTTGATGTTATATATTCTTTTATGAGGGACATGGAATATTTATGGTTTCCCAATATTCTCAAATCATGATATGTGATTTGTGGAAAACATAATATTCGATGAGGGTTTGAGCACCCTAATGGTTGTATTGTTGCTTAGTGAACACATTATTGTGGTGACGAAATGTAAAAAGTCATTACTCTAAATTTTTCCTGGACCAGCGGCCTAGTGAGAATAGGTTTTTTGTTTACTAGGGGTATAAAATAAACCCTATGAGCTTGATTACTTATTTATTGATTCAAAAAAAATTCTTGAAAGCTGGAGAGGAAGAGTTCAGTGAACGAAGAATTTACTTTTTCTCAGGCCATCCATTAAGGGATTTCATCCTGAAAATTTTTGTGTATCACTCACTAGAAGGTTAAGGCGTTTTAATAATGACCATTTATATTTTTAGGGTGTAAAATTATTACCAATGTGATGGAATCTTATGGTAGTGACACACATAGTCCTAATATGAGGTAAATATTAGACAAGAGCCTAACTAAGATATGTAGGGTCAAGAGTATTCTAACATCCCTCTGATAAAGAGATGAAAATTTTGTAAATCATTGATCAGGGTTCTTAGGTAATGATTAATGATATGTGAAAATCATATATTGGATAACCCAAAACACCCTCATGAGGTGAGTTTTTCCATGGTTACATCAGGAGCACTAGAATTAGAAACCCTTTAATATAGGGTCAACATGACTCTATTTGTTAGGTCTAAGCCCTTATGCCTCGATAAAAAGGTCAAGAAGAGATATCAACTTTTCTTTCCAAGGTCCATGAATGGTATGTAGAAACCCAATGTCCTCAAGGCACAAATCATGATTTATGAAACGCGGTTCCTAAAATATGGAAGAACCACCTTGAACTCTGGTTAATTAGGGTAAGGATCTTGGGGTCCATTAATAAGGGATGATAATTGGTGATGGGCTCCACCTTTTAACGTCATGTATTAAGTAAATTTTTTTGTTAAAATTTAATTCCATGATACAAGGAAAATTTCCTTACTATTTGATGTCATGTAGTAATGATGTATTTGTTTCCATGTAGTTTACCATCATTCAGTAAAGTCGTGGGAACCGATGTAAAAAATTGTGAAAAAATATGTTACGTGAACCAAAATTTTATACCTATATCTGACACATAAAAATTGAAAAATGATCTTATATGAATCAACTATTATGCAATTAGGGGTGCATTGTTTTTTGTTGGTTGTTATTGATGGACACAAGAATGGATATCAGGGCTTCACTACATATCTTGTAATGGTAGGAAACATGCCATTAGTAGTTCTTTATTTTGAAACACTATATGTAGGCCTTACCCATATTCATATGAGAGAATCATTCCCATTGAATGTCTTAGGTGGACCCAGAATTGGATATTCATGCATCACTACATATCCTATGACGATAAGAATCAATCCACACAATGTTCTTGAGAAGCCATGCTGTTTAACGTTATGAGATAAGGACATAGCCTCACTGATGTGAAAATATAATATCATGGATGGGCCTAATAATTTAGATATAGGAATCAATATGTATCCCATGATAATAAGAATCATGCCACATGTTGTTTTTAGATGATAGTTCCATGTACAGGTCTAACCCGTATGCATAGAGGTGGTCATTTTTATGTTTTATATGTTATGACTAGACCCAAGCTTGGATATCCACGAGTCACTATATATCTTGTGATTATAAGAAACATGACAAACATAATTACTGAATAGAGGTGTGGTGGGAGTCTAACACTAAAAATATTAGTCCTCTCATATGTGGTCCATGGGAATCTATAGTTTTATTTCATGCAAGAGACATTGAGGATGTAGTTTAACATCATGCGATAAGGGATGATGACTATGATAATGTTGTCATGAGATAATATGAATATTCTGTGAAAGGAATATATTAACATATATCCTAATACCACATGATCTATGATCGGTGGGAGAAACTAGGAATGGAAATCACTCCTCATGATATATAGGGAATTGGATAAAGGAAAGGGTATTTTTTATCACGTTGTGTCTGGGCTAGGATATTGGATTCAAGCATCCATATATATCTCATTTATAAGGCCCCAGCCTTAAAACTTACTTAATCTTGAGTTATTACAAGATTACACCTTGAGGATCTTTTCAGGTTTAGAGTTTTAGAGAATTATAACATAAAACATGCATTACATTCCACATATAAACAAAGTGGTTACATAAAGGTAGTATTCTTCATTCCCATCAATGGAAACATATTTAAAATAAACATGGATTATTTCTTGACACTTCCTTGACACTATCATCATATCATGTACCTTTCCCTTGACCTGTGAAAAACATTTCAAAAAAACTTGGGATGAGCATAAAAAGCTCAGTAAGGGATATAAAAATATGGAAAGGACATAGGTACATACATACATAATTATGAGATCATACTTTAACCATAAAACATAAGCACTTTATCATACCTCATCAAATCATGAATAAATCATAGAAATCATAAGACATAAAGGTAACATGAGGCATTCATAACATTCTTACGTAGGGAGTAACCCTCTTGGTTACGTTTAGAATACCCATCACAGTATATTCCCTAAATATATTTGGAGAAACCTTAACGTTTCACTCCTTCGCGTTACCCAATGCATTGGAGAGCTATATCGGGCTCACCCGCCCTTAGTTTATCACGGAACCACCCGTTTTCATAATAATTCCCAAGAACCTCAACATAATCATATCACATAAAACATGCATAAAGGAAACATAACATTCCCACCTTTCAATCTCAAGATATCAATACAACACATTGATATAAAAACATTATGAAAAACATTTTCAATACCAAAATAAAATAAAAGTAAAACATGGTATTTATTTTTCTTTTAGAAAGAAGGTATGGCTTGTAGAGGAAGCCGAAACTCAAATAACGGTCACGACGGTGGAGAAGCCATTGTCGCCGCATACGTACAACAAAAACATTCCCTTTTGTCATTTAGTAAACGATTCGTATAAAAAAATATTCCTTTTGAATAAACGTAAAATTCAAAGGGGTTTATACACCGTATAAAAGAAGGTTGTGTATAAAACAAAATATGACTCAATGAAAGGAGATTGAGATGAAGTCCCATACCTCGTATCCGACTTGACCCGACCATTCTTTAATCTCCTAAATAATAAACTTGAGTTAATTTATACTTTCTTAAGAACCTTTTTCAAGTTCATTATTCCTTTTATACCATGTTATGAACATCATGTAATCATTTAAGTTAATAATGTTCATTTTGTCGGTATTTGGTTCTTAAGTCAAAAATAGACTTCTTACACTTACATGTTGTTAATTTGGTCAAAGGTTCATTATATCCAGAATGATATTAATGATTTGGATAAAATATATATCATATATATTCAGAATATACATGTATTTATAATATTACATCACATTTAGAGGTAAGAAAATGAAATGCACCGTTCATGGAGACGGTAAGCCGTACGTACGCATGAACGCTACTTCTATTTCTATTTCGTATTTTATGGAATGGAATCATAATGATATAAGAGTATATTATAATTCCAGTATAATAAAATATATAATATCATTAACTTTATCCTTTACACATCCCACATATGGTATTAACGAATCAAATCACTTTCAGGGGGCGGTAGTCCGCACTTCCTAAAATAAAGATATCGTGTTTACCCATAATGGAAACAATAACGGTATGCCATAAATAAAAATACATAAGATTAAGGAAAGAATAAACATATTATATATCATATATGAAAATAGTGACATCATAATGTCCACCATTGAAGGTGTTAAATGAGTATTGAACAATCATCGTTTCGGGAGGCAGAATTTCGCCATCCACGGAAACAGTACGTTCGTTAACCATTAGATGTAGGTGTGCGTAAGTGTAGCTCAAATACTTATTATAACAACATCCTAGTATATATAGGATACTGGAGTTGTTACAAAAGAAAATAATAAAAAGAGTTTAGGGGGTTGGAGAAGCAAAATAAAACAAAAGGACTCAAAAGAAGACATTACCTTAAAATCGGGTAACTCCCTTTGGTTTGAGATCAAAGGCTTCCTTGGGAAGACTTCTGCCCAAATTGAGGCTTCAAGGAGTAAGAGAGGGAAGTGGAGAGACAAAATGGGCAGGGGTTGGCCGATCCAAAGGCTTTTGGAGTGTGGGAAAAGAGGTAGAGGTGGGGGCCTTTTATAAGAGGAGAGGAGGGGCACTCTTGGAAAGTAAAGAAATATTACTTTATTTGAAAATGAGTTTCGGATTTAAATGGTCCCACATTGATATAATTCTAGGATAAGGTGATAAGGGTTCGAAATCCACCAATATAATAGGTTTTGGACACGTGTAGGTCATAGAGTTTACATAATCTTTTCATTTTATTTAAATCGTTAAATAATGAGGTCATCACTGCATCATCATGATGTTATAAATAATTTAATTTTCTTTAAGTATAAAAATTATAAAAGAAATACTATGATGTAGGAAATCTTTTTAGATTTTAAATTACTATTTATAATCAAAAATCTGATCTTTATAACCCCATGTAATAATTGTTTTCGTAAAACATTTTATGTTTGTGTCATTTTTACTTTTACATTAAATAAAAAGTTATTTATGTCATTTCCCAACCAAAGTGGATCCATGGGGTCCCCAAGTTGACCCATGGCTTGTCTTGGTCGGCCATGACACAAACAATGAGGGTAGTACATGTGTCAAGCTCATCTCATTTTATTAAAGCATTATTTTTACCTTAAACTATACTAATTACCACTAACCGCGATTAAAAACTTAATAAGTTACTATTCACCAAAAAATTATTTTAATCTCATTGAACCACATTTTACTTCTTAATGAAAACCATGTATATCGGATTTTTGAAATTCAAAACACAATGATGGAAAAATTTCATTTAAACGGAAAATCAGTTTTTATAAGTATCACATAGTGGTTTCACTATTCATCAAAAATTGAAGTTTTTCAGAAAATTACCAAAAATTCACCCTAAGATATATTTGATATTCAAAATTCAAAAATGAAGTCTATTTTACAAAATTCAAAACATATAAGTCACATTAATTAATTTAATAATTAATTCCCGCTGTCATTACAAATAGCGTGTTTTTATGAAACAATAAGTATCAAAAGATTGGCACCGGTTTAAGTCTAATTTCAAAGTGAAATTGATTCCAATGACCACCATTGGATTAAATGGTAAAAATATATTCATATTACACATTAAGACAAATTCAAAAGATAATCTAATCATATAAATAAATTAGATTAAGAAGCAGTTTTGATGTAAAATGCAGTATTTTTCACTATTCATTAAAAAATGAACATTGTCAGAAAAATACCAAAAATTCACACAAAGTAAATTTTGATGTCCCAATCATAAAGAATAAGTTTATTTTGACAAACAAATCTTATAAAATTGTCAAAAGATAGATTTAAAAAACGGTTTGCCATCAAATGGCAGTAAAACAATCTTTTAAAAATATTAGTGTATTCCATGCTTGAGATTGGATTTATTTTCATTTTAAGCCTCTAAAACACTATCTAATTCATTAATAGACATAGATAAAAATATCTATTATTCATTACTTACTTGGGATGTTACATCCTTCCCCCCTTTTGAAAATTGCGTCCCCTCAATTTATTTACTTATCGAATAAATGGGGGTACTTATCCCTCATTGCATTTTCAGATTCCCATGTTGCCTCTTCCTTCATGTGGTTTTTCCAAAAAACCTTTACCTACTTAATTACCTTATTCCGTAACACTTGCTCCCTGTGGTCAAGAATCTGGACCGGTTGTTCCTCATAAGAAAGGTTGTCTTCTAGCTGAACTACCTCTGGACTCAAAACATGAGATGGATCTGGCATATACTTTCTCAACATCGAAACGTGAAAAACATTGTGTACCTGAGATAAACTCGGAGGTAAAGCCACTCGGTAAGAAACTGATCCAACTCTTTCCAGAATTTCATATGGTCCCATGAACCTTGGACTCAACTTTCCTTTCTTACCAAATCGCATCACACTTTTCCATGGTGATACTTTGAGAAAAACATGATCAACTACCTCAAAAGATAGTTCCTTCCTCCTGTTGTCTGCATAACTCTTCTACCTACTTTGAGCTGTTCTCATGTGCCTCTGAATCAACTGAACTTTTTCTGCCATCTCTTCTACCAACTCTTGTCCCATCAGCTTCCTTTCCCCTACATCATCCCAAAAAGCTGGAGTTCGACACTGTCTGCCATATAATGCCTCAAATGGTGCCATCTGTATACTGGAATGAAAACTGTTATTATATGAAAATTCAACCAAAGAAAGATGTTGGTCCTAACTTCCCTGATAATCCATCAAACAAGCTCGTAGCATATCCTCCGTGGTCTGAATTTTTCGTTCTGACTGCCCATCTGATTGAGGATAAAAAGTTGTACTAAAATTTAATTCAGTACCCAACGACTTCTGAAGGCCTTTCCAAATGTTAGAAGTTAACCTGGGATCACGGTCAGATACAATGGAGAGAGGAACTCCATGTAACCTGACTACCTCTTTAAGATACAAATGGGAAAGTTGATCCAGGGAAAAAGTATCTCGTATGGCAAGGAAATGAGCAGATTTAGTCAAGCGATCAACAATAACCCAGATTGCATTATTACCTCAAGATGTCTTCGGTAATCCCACAACAAAGTCCATGGATATATTCTCCCATTTCCACTCTGGTACTGGTAAAGGCTGAAGCATCCCTTTCGGTAACTGCCGCTCTGCTTTAGCCTGTTGACATGTCAAACACTTCACAGTAAAATCAGCAATATCCCTTTTCATTCCATCCCACCAGTAATACTCCCACAGATCTCTATACATCTTATTACTGCCAGGATGAACTGAAAACGGAGAACTATGAGATTCACATAACAACTCTCTCTTCAACTGTGAATCACAAGGCACACACAATCTCTTCCCAAATCTCAAAACACAATCATTATCAATGTTGAATTCAGGTAACTTACCTTTCTGAACCAGCTCAGCCTTTTTCTGCAACTCACTGTCTTGCTTCTGTGCTTGCTTGATTCTATATGATAGAGATGATCTCACTGATACCTGAAACAAAATAGAATAACATCCTGTACCAACAACTTCTATGCCAAAGTTCATCAAATCCTTAACCAAAGGATCATGTTCCAAACGCAACATTGATAATGAAGCATTACTTTTTCGAATCAAATCATCAGCCACTTTATTTGCTTTTCCCGGATGGTAATGAATTGTACAATCATAATCATTGATTAATTCCAGCCATCTCCTCTGTCTCATGTTTAACTCTTTCTGAGTGAATATATACTTTAAACATTTATGATCGGTATATATTTCACACATTACTCCATACAAATGATGCCTCCAAATTTTTAAAGCAAAAACAACAGCAGCTAATTCCAAATCATGTGTAGGGTAATTTACCTCATCAGTTTTCAACTGTCGTGAAGCATAAGAAATTACCTGATCATTCTGCATTAGGACGCAACCAAGTCCTTTAAATGAAGTATCACTATAGATAACAAACTCACCATTCCTGGAAGGTAGTGCCGAAACTGGAGCATTCACCAATCTTCTTTTCAATTCCTGAAAACAATCATCAAATTCTTTTTTCCAGATAAACTTAACACCCTTCCGAGTTAGCTTAGTCATTGGACTAGATAACTGTGAAAAATTTCTAACAAACCTTCGGTAATAGCCTGCCAAACCAAGGAAGCTACAAATCTCAGATAAATTTGTGGGTCTTGGCCATTATTCAACAACCTTTGTTTTTGCAGGATCAACAGTTATCCCATATTTAGAAACAATGTGACCAAGGAAAGAAATTTGTTGCAACCAAAACTCACACTTGATGAATTTTCCATACAATTTCTTTTCTTTTAAGGTTTGCAAGATAACCCTTAAATGTCTGTCATGCTCCTCTTCACTTTTAGAAAACACCAAAATATCATCAATGAAAACCACCACAAACTTATCCAAGAACTCATGGAAAATTCTATTCATTAAGTCCATGAATACAGCAGGTGCATTGGTTATCCCAAGAGGCATTACTACAAATTCATAATGGCCATATCTTGTACGGAACGCGGTCTTCGGAACGTCTGCTTCCTTTACCTTCAGCTGGTGGTACCCCGATCTTAAGTCAATCTTTGAAAAATACTGAGCTCCCTGGAGTTGATTCAACTTCATTTGATGGCCCAACATCTGCTGAAGTAGTTGCAAAGGATTTCACTACCCCTTTATGCTTGTATTCTAACTGCTTCCCATCACTCAAGATCTTTGTCAGACAATCATTTTCATAGTGACCCGTCTCATTGCACTTAAAACATTTCACTAACTATAAATCAAATTTGGTCTTACCTTCACCTTGATCCTTTTCAGGGAAATCACAAGCCTTATGTCCCATCTTAGAACATCGGTTGCACTTTCCAGAATTCAGAAGACATTCCCCAACCTGCCTTTTGCCACATTTATCACAAACTGGAAACTTAGTTTTCTTACCATCATACTTTTTTGAATAATTCTTAACTTTCTCCTGCCACCTCGGTCTCTTCTTCTATTGGTTGTTATAGAACACTTGATCATTGGAAAACTCCATTTCCACCTTCTCAGCACATCGAACAAGCTTTTCATAACTTTTAAACTCACGAGAAGATAATGCCCTTCGATATTTTGGCTTTAATCCTGAGTAAAAACGATTGATTTTACTATCAAGGTCTCGGATAAAATTTGGAGCATACCTTGCCAATCGAGTGAAACTTTCTTCATTGGTAGCCACTGAGTCTTCCTCTTGCCTCAATTACAAGAATTTCTTTTCCATCCTATGTCGAACATCCTTAGGAAAATACTTCTCAAGAAACATACCTTTGAATTCATCCCAGTCGAGAGCATCAATCTCATCAGCGTCCCTGATATTTTTAACCATCGATCACCACTGATCCGCCTCACCCTCCAAACGGTAAATAGCAAGACTAACCTTTTGATTGTCTGAACACCCCATGACATCGAAAATCTTCTCCAGTGCTTTAATACACCCTTCAGCTAGCACATGGTCAGATGATCCTATGAATGATGGGGGATGTTTCCTCATGAAATGTTCCACCACTGACATGTTCCTCTGCGGTTGATCTGGCAGATCTCGTGCATGGATACCACCACCATTTATAGCCTGATTCTACTGCGCCATTACTGCAACAAACTGTTCAGTTCTAATTCCGACCATCTCAGGATGCTGATTCGGAAGGTTATTTCCTTCTGTATGCCTTCATAGCACTTCTTCCCTGTTTCCTCTGCGGAAAACCATTCTCAACAAACATGTCTTAGATGAAGAAACATTGTAATCTTTAAATGCTATATCATTTAAAAAAAATATTTTTGGATAATCATTTAATAGAATTCAAACTCCTAAAGTTATCTAAACTGACCTTTTATACCAACTATAAGGCCCCAGCCTTAAACCTTACTTAATCTTGAGTTATTACAAGATTACACATTGAGGATCTTTTCGGGTTTAGAGTTTTAGAGAATTAGATCATAAAACTTGAATTACATTCCATATATAAACAAAGTGGTTACATAAAGATAGTATTCTTCATTCCCATCAATGGAAACATATTTAAAATAAACATGGATTCTTTCTTGACACTTCCTTGACACTATCATCATATCATGTACCTTTCCCCTGACCTGTGAAAAACATTTCAAAAAAACATGGGATGAGCATAAAAAGCTCAGTAAGGGATATAAAAATATGGAAAGGAAACATGGGTACATACATACATAAGGATGAGATCATAATTTACCCATAAAACATAAGAACTTTAACATACCTCATCAATTCATGAATAAATCATAGAAATCATAAGACATAAAGGTAACTTGAGGCATTCATAACATTCTTACGTAGGGAGTAACCCTCTTGGTTACGTTTGAAATAACCATCACTGTATATTCCCTAAATCTCTTCAGAGAAACCTTAACGTTTCACTCCTTCGTGTTACCCAATGCATTGGAGAGCTATATCGGGGTCACCTGTCCTTAGTTTATCACGGAACCACCCGTTTTCATAATAATGCCCAAGAACCTCAACATAATCATATCACATAAAACATGCATAAAGGAAACATAACATTCCCACCTTTCAATCACAAGATATCAATACAACACATTGATATAAAAACATTATGAAAACCATTTTCAATACCAAAATAAAAGAAAATTAAAACATGGTATTTATTTTTCTTTTAATATGAAGGTATGGCTTGTAGAGGAAGTCGAAACTCAAATAACGGTCACGACGGCGGAGAAGTCGTTGTCGCCGCATACGCATGACAAAAACATTCCCTTTTGTCGTTTAGTAAACGCTTCGTATAAAAAAATATTCCTTTTGAATAAACGTAAATTTCAAAGGGGTTTATACACCGTATAAATGAAGGTTGTGTATAAACCAAAATATGCCTCAATGAAAGGAGATTGAGACGAAGTCCCATACCTCGTATCCGACTTGACCCGACCGTTCTTTAATCTCCTGAATAATAAACTTGAGTTAATTTATACTTTCTTAAGAACCTTTTTCAAGTTCATTATTGCTTTTATACCATGTTATGAACATCATGTAATCATTTAAGTTAATAATGTTCATTTTGTCGGTATTTGGTTCTTAAGTCAAAAATAGACTTCTTACACTTACATGTTGTTAATTTGGTCAAAGGTTCATTATATCCAGAATGATATTAATAATTTAGATAACATATATATCATATATATTCATCATATACATGTATTTATAATATTACATCACATTTAGAGGTAAGAAAATGAAATGCACCGTTCATGGAGACAGTAAGCCGTACGTACGCATGAACGCTACTTCCATTTCTATTTCGTATTTTATGGAATGGAATCATAATGTTATAAGATTATATTATAATTCCAGTATAATAACATATATAATATCATTAAATTTATCCTTTACGCATCCCACATATGGTATTAACGAATCAAATCACTTTCAGGGGGCGGTAGTCCGCACTTCCTAAAATGAAGATATCGTGTTTACCCATAATGGAAACAATAACGGTATGACATAAATGAAAAATACAGAATCTTAAGGAAAGAATGAAAATATTATATATCATATATAAAAATAGTGACAACATAATGGCCACCTTTTAAGGTGTTAAATGAGTATTGAACAATCATCGTTTCGGGAGGCAGAATTTCGCCATCCACCAAAACAGTATGTTTGTTAACCATTAGAGGTAGGTGTGTGTAAGTGCAGCTCAAATATTTTTTATAAAAACATCCTAGTATATTGAGTATACTGGAGTTGTTACAAAATAAAATAATAAAAAGAGTTTAGGGGGTTGGAGATGCAAAATAAAACAAAAGGACTCAAGAGAAGACATTACCTTAAAATCGGGTAACTCCCTTTGGTTTGAGCTCAAAGGCTTCCTTGGGAAGACTTCTTCCAAAAGTGAGGCTTCAAAGAGTAAGATAGGGAAGTGGAGAGCCATAATGGGCAGGGTTTTGCCGAGCCAAAGGCTTTGGGAGTGTGGGAAAAGAGGTAGAGGTGGGGGCCTTTATAAGAGGAGAGGAGGGGCACTCTTGGAAAGTAAAGAAATATTACTTTATTTGAAAATGAGTTTCGGATTTAAATGGTCCCACATTGATACAATTCGAGGATAAGGTGATAGGGGTTAGAAATCCACCCATCCAATAGGTTTTGGACATGTGTAGGTCATAGATTTTACATTATCTTTTCATTTTATTTAAATCATTAAATAATGAGGTCATCGCTGCATCATGATGATGTCATAAATAATATAATTTATTTAATGTCTAAAAATTATAAAAGAAATACTATGATGCAGGAAATCTTTTTATCTTTCCAATGACTATTTATAATAAAAAATATGATCTTTATAACCCCATGTAATAATTTTTTTCTTAAAACATATTATGTTTGTGTCATTTTTACTTTTACATTAAATAAAAAGTTATTTATGTCATTTCCCAACCAAAGTGGCTCCATGGGGTCCCCAAGTTGACCCATGGCTTTTCTTGGTCGTCCATGACACAACCAATGAGGGTAGGACATGTTTCAAGCTCATCTCATTTTATTAAAGCATTATTTTTACCTTAAACTACACTAATTACCACTAATCGCGATTAAAAACTTAATAAGTTACTATTCACCAAAAAATTATTTTAATCTCATTGAACCACATTTTACTTCTTAATGAAAACCATGTATGTCGGATTTTTGAAATTCAAAACACAATGATTGAAAAATTTCATTTAAACGGAAAATCAGTTTTTATAAGTACCACTTAGTGGTTTCACTATTCATCAAAAATTGAAGTTTTTCAGAAAATTACCAAAACATCACCCTAAGCTATATTTGATATTCAGAATTCAAAAATGAAGTTTATTTTACAAAATTCAAAACATATAAGTCACATTAATTAATTTAATAATTAATTCCCGCTGTCATTACAAATAGCGTGTTTTTATGAAATAATAAGTATCAAAAGATTGACACCAGTTTAAGTCTAATTTCAAAGTGAAATTGATTCAAATGATCACCATTGGATTAAATGGTAAAAATATATTCATATTACACATTAAGACCAATTCAAAAGATAATATAATCATATAAATAAATTAGATTAAGAAGCAGTTCTGATGTAAAATGCAGTATTTTTCACTATTCATTAAAAAAAGAACATTGTCAGAAAAATACCAAAAATTCAAACAAAGTAAATTTTGATGTCCCAATCATAAAGAATAAGTTTATTTTGACAAACATAGCTTATAAAATTGTCAAAAGATAGATTTAAAAAACGGTTTTCCATCAAAAGGCAGTAAAACAATCTTTTAAAAATATTAGTGTATTCCATGCTTAAGATTGGATTTATTTTCATTTTAAGCCTATAAAACACTATCTAATTCATTAATAGACATAGATAAATATATCTATTATTCATTACTTACTTGGGATGTTACATCATTAGAATGAGAATCAATTTTTACATAGGTCAAGAAACCCATTCATTTCAATGTCATACATGAAGGATTTCATCTGTGCAGTTTAACATCTTGCAATAAGGATGTGGGTAACTCATTGTGAAATAAGAGGAATGTTGTGGCTAGGAATGAGAATTAAGTTATGGGTGTCACTATGTATCTTATTATGGATGGAATCAATACAAAAATAGTTATTGGAAAATATGTAGTTTAGTGTCATGTGGAAATGATATCAAAATTGATGTTTAACATCTCATAGTAATGAGGTGGGTCACCAGATGTGGAAGGATATGAATCATTGATAGATCCATTTAGTTTAAAAACATGTGGTGTGAATGTGATCCATATAGATTAACGTCATCTGAACAAGACAATATATGATGTGAATTTTAAAATATTACCACCATGATGAGTTTTGTATAGTTTAATTTCATTTGGTTAGGATGAGAGATACTATTAATTTTAACATCCTATATTAAGGATGAGCTCTGTATAGTTTAATATTATGTGGTTAGGAATATAAATTCTATCCATTTTAATTTATTTCTACCAAGACATATTTGTTGACTTTAACATTATGCAACTAGGATGACATATGTTGACATGTTTAACATGTTTCTCTATGAAATATTATTGTTGTTTGAAATCATGCAACTAGGATGGGAGATGCAGTGTACTCTGACATCTTACATCTAGAAAGAGAGACTATATTCTATTTAACCTCTGACTTCCAGGATGATCAACTCTTGATAGAATCTATATAATGTATTTATTTTGAAATCATAAATTATTGGGGGTGTGAAATCTTCCCCATGAATCATGTCCAATGAGTAGGACTCATTATTGTAGAATATAAATTGGATATAAGGAACCTTCCATTCAGGTATATATTTGGACGATTCATACTTAGTATCATTGGGGTTTTGAGATATAATACCAGATCTACATAAATAAATGAATGACAGTAGAATTTTTTATTGAAGTATTTTCTCATTCAGTTCTAATTGGATTGAAGGTTGTTTAAGGAGTGTATTTTTTTCTCATCAAGATACTTCATCTCATTTAGATACATTTAGATTTCTCATCATCTAAGAGTTTTCCATAAGTGGATATTAGGAGTGAAGGTAGCTAGACTTCAATGGGTAACAGTTCCATGGTCCTGTATTTTAACCAATATGGGTTTTCTTGTGTACGAGTATGCAAGGTGGTATGGTATGACCATAAAGCACTGCGGTATCTTGTCTAGCAATTAATTCTACTAATTATTCACTATATTCTGGAGAATATTAGAAAGATTCATATTGAAGGCCTGTATCTATACATATTCAACGACATGATATATATTTGAGTGATTGGACTCGATATTGTACTATAAACACAATTTCATCAACATTATAGAATTCAATTTTATTCCATTGTCTATCAATATTTTTTTTTGGGGCTCTAATACTAGTGATGATATGGGAAATTTTGATGTTTATATAATTTATACCGACTTCTTTTAGTAGTATTTCCTCATCCCATTTGGAGAATAAGATGAATGAATTAATGAGATACTTAAATTTATTATTAGTGGTTGGGGGTATGTCCTCACAATAACCAATCTCTATATGATAAAAAAACATGAACATTTTTTTGAATGTTGCGATTATGGGGGTTTTTAGATTATGTTTACATGGATCTGGAATGAAATAAATTTCATGTTGAAATCCACACAGTCATGTAATATGGTTTTCCGATAATAACCTAGATTCCTTATTTAGTGGGAGATCCTGGTCTTAGAATGATGAGTGTGGTAGGATCCTTCTTGGAAATATTTCATAATGCTGTGAATTTGTCTTTATACTTTTCATTTGAGTAGGATTGTGTTAAAGTCTCTATTTTAGAGGGATTCTTTTTTCATTGGGAACATCCTGCATGGTAATGATCACTTCGCATTGTCAAATATATTCCCTTATATCTCAGTATATCAGGAGAGTCCCATTTTGGAGACAAACAATTATGGGATCCATCCATCCAGTGGTGTATATCAATTCATCATGAATTGAGGAAATGTTGTCAAGATTGATTCCATCCATGCCGTAGATGATCAATGAGGAGATTATTTTTTGTGTGTGATATTGACAATTTCTTCCACTAGATTAGGACTACCCAAGACTGTGGCTATACTAGCCAATGCATCAGCATGATCATTCTATGATTGAATAATATTATGAAATGTGGGATCAAAAGGGAGATCTTCCATTAGTCCCAGGATGTAGCTCCTAATAGGGAAATTATCCTCCTTTTTGATCTCATATTGGGCATTGATCTTCATTATCAGGAGATCCAAATCCCCTTTGATATTTAGGTAGTCTATCTACAAATTTATTACTAGTTCTAAGAAAAAAAATCAGGGATTGGTATTGTTCATCATTATTCATACAACCTTTATATAGTGAGAAAAGAGTAGGGAAATTTTTCTTTTTTCAGAGAAACCAACATAATCCATAATCCAAACTATTTGGGTTTTGGATTTTCTATCGTTTTTCTGATAGTACTTTGGGACGATCTATAAAAATAAATATCCCATGTATGTGGAGTGTCATGGGAATAGATACATCCTCATTGGAGTGTTTTTTTTCACTGGTGTACTTTCCGAGATAGGATGTTCCATTAGAAGATCAACCAGGGAGGTCCCTCTCACTAGCTTCATGGATATGAATTGAATGTCATATTATTGAAGAATGATCTCCCATCGGAATGAGTTCCCAATTAGAATGGGACAACCAAACATATGACTCAGCGGATGAACAAAATAGATCATATGGACTTCATGGCGCTATAATTAATGACACAACTTTTTCACTATAAATATGAGGGAGAGGAAATTCTTCTCAACATCTTATTATTATGTCTCAGTTCCTATAAAAATTATGGTGAGGTAATACATACCATTCTCACTCCCTATATAAATCTTCTATGAGAGGAGGTAATCCAATGAGAATTCTATGGAGGATATATTTAATATGAGTGTATTTCTTTCCTTTGATGAAATCATGAATGGTGGGTGTAGTAGGTAATACTTGAAAATCTCAAAGACTTATTGTTAGTTACTATCCCATTGAAAAAAATTCCATTTTTCGTTATCATTGTGAAAGGTAGATATTTTTTGGCCCAGTTGGCTATGAAATAGTGAAATTTGGGGGGGTTTCTTTAGATCCCCCTTAGTTATTTTAATTTAATGGGTGATGACACATATAAAATACTACTTTTCTTTTATGGGTCTACCTCAATTTTGAGGTGTCGTACCACAAATCCAAGAAGCATCACTAGTGTTACTCAAAATTTCATTTCAATATACTCAACATCAATATGTTCTATTGAATCATGTTGAAGACTATTTTAAGATCTGTGAAGTGATCATATCAATTTTAGCATTTCAACACCAGGTCATCAAAATATCATTGGTATATTATTCCAAAATTGGATTAAGGCATGATGTATAGCCGGTTGATAATTAGATATGGAATTTATTAAGACAATGGGAATTAAATGATAGAAAAAGATCCTATGGGGAACTATAAAATAAGTGAATTTTCATCAATAGTATCCATCTATATCTTATTGTATCCAAATTACCCATTTGTGATGGATGGGTCCTAAATATAAGTTGTTACATAAAAAAGAGTTCTATGATTAAAAATGTGAAATCAGTCTTTGTAAAATGTTTATTACATTTTCTATAATCAATATAGACCCTAATCATCCAATTATTTTTCCAGATAGAGATGCTATTTGTGATCCATATTGGGTATTTAACTCCTAGGAAATTTTTTGATTTGATCAATTTGTCAAATTATGCCACTATATTTGTAGCATGAGAGGGGTGAATCTTCCTAGATTACTGAAAGAATCCTTGATGGTCATTGGGTATGCTGAGATGGTGCATAAAAACCTATAGACTATGTTTGGGAACTTTTTTATAATTTCAATATAACACATATAAATGATTATTTATATGTGAGTTGTGCATCTCTTGGTCCTCGAGAGGCATGGTGGAACTAATCAATATAGGCTTCATGTATTCTTCTATTACTAAATTTACCTACCCGTGCTCATCAATGGTGGTGGAGTCGTCTTCATCAAATGATGCAAGGGAATTCCAGAAGTTATCTTCTTCTACATCCACTTATGAGTCTGTACAGAAATTTCCTGATGATTTCAGATATCTAAGGGAAACTATGTCATTTTCAAGGTGAGATAAGCCATCAAAAAATACATTATTATCAACTATTTAAAATGTCATTATAGATAGATTTTACAACTTATTTTATTTTACATTTTCACTTTGAACAAAAAGGTCTTGGACATCAAATATTAGGTATATTTCATAAAATTGATTTACCAGGAGAAAAAATTCATTGTCGGGAAGACTACAATTATTAATATGGGTTGTCATGAAGTTATTGGGGGATATAAACTACATATCATTATCCACCATTAGTTATTATCCTCCCCTTTTGTACAAACATGTGTCATCATATGTGGATTCAAAAGTCTATATGGTTGATTTCTCACCATGTATCATGTCATCCTTCCCATTGATAGGGAATTTCAAACACTGATGGAATGTTTAAGGTACCACCACATGGCTATGAGGTCATGGTATTTCAAACATGAAATTGTATGAGATGTATTTTTTGATAACCATAAATTCAACATTAGATTTAGTATCTAGACACAATGCTTTGAACATGATCTTACCAAGAGGTATTTCCTCATGCTTAGAATACCCTTGAATTGTTAGATTTGTGGGATAAAAATAACATTCACTATACCCCAAACACAAGAGGGTTATAATCAGGATGAGATTGATACCAGAACCATATTTCATTAGGTCCCTTCAGATTTCCAAATTATTAATTCTTCCAGAAACATATCGGGGCCTGATGTGTCCCCAGATGACCACTTCCTAATCCTAATCTATGAACAACGTGGAGAAATGGAATTCTATCGACATGGTCTCTACTCAATATACCTTTGGTGTATTTTATTTTATCTCAAAATCCAATGGTATATGGATGGATTCATCGAGTGCCTCTATGAGTTATTTAGAATCTTAGAGTGCATCCAATATTGAGAATATGGCTGGGATAATCTCCACTTGTTTCAGAATGGTATACTATTGTGTATGTGGTCTTTGCGTCCAGAGGTGTGGTTAATCCATATTATTTGGCTCAGGAGATAAAGAATTTTATGTGTATCGGGCCAGTTATTTTCCATAGATTGAGGGGGATCAACTTCGAGTGGTGTATTCCATGACGGAGAACATTTCCATGGGTCATAGGCGCATATATGTCCTATATGGGGACATGACCAAATTATTGGATCCAACCATGTCCGTCCTATCTTATATATCCACAGTTCTAAGGAATCCATCCTCCTGTTCCCCAGTTAGGTGTGAGGAATTCATACTCAAAGGAATACTCATTGTCATATAAGGGTTCATCCATGTTTATCACATTTAAAAAACTCAATATGAGATATTTCTTTTGATGAGTATTCCATTTGGTGGGGAAATTATTATTTCTTTAATGTTATAGGGAAGATATTTTCAAGAGTCAAATATTTCATTGGATAAATATATAACTCATCTTATTCTCTCTCTTACTATGTCGGATGGTCACACCTACCTTTGGGACACATATATGATGTTTCCTTCCTAGATGACAGTACTATTATCGATGTAGGTAGATGTGATTTCAAAGTATCATGAGACCAGTTAATTTATTTTCAAGTTATCTAGTTATTAAACTTATATCCATATCTGGTTGGAACATTTTTCTAATCACCCTCTTCTTCTAAATGGAAAAAATTTATGTAGGTTGCCTGATCTGGGGAGTTATTGAACATCCCCTATTCGGAATCAACCATGATTAAGAGGATGTATTTGATTATGATGTAGTCCTGGTTATTATAAAGAATCATTGTATGGAAAGTGTGGTATTCAGGATGACTTGTGAGGTTAACCTCAATGGGATTTCTGGGATGTGGAATCTTGAATAGGATATTGTGAATGGATACAATGAAATAACAGTAGCCCTATTAATTTTTAAAGGACTATGTTCTATTCATCCATTCCTAAAATCCTAGGTAACCTTGTTTTATTTTGGATTTTAGAAAATTTAAATATTGTGGTTATTTCCACTTGACAGGAGGCCATGGGAGTTTAAGGACATGGTTTGGTGCTTGAATATGATCTACTTCTAATTTCAAGGTAACAATGACAGTTTCTTCCTTCTGTATTATTTTTTCCTATGATGAAAGCATGATCCATGCCTTAGTTAAATTTAACTAAATGTTGAATTCAAAATGTTGTTCTTTTTCTACGAACTCATGAAACCCACCAAGATAATTCATTGGGATCAGAGGTGTTTGAAAATTATCTAAGAGATATTCATATCAGAGTTTCAACAATTGTTCCTACATGATTTTGATGTTGAAAGAATATTTTATACCTTTCCATCTATATAATGTTATAAGCCCTCTCATTTTCATGTTTCTTGTAGTTTTTTAGATGGATGTTTTTTATTTTCATTAGTGCATAGCTGAACTCATAAATAAATTGATGATGAAGGTCTTCCCATCCCACAACGAATCCTTCTAGAAGGTTGGTGTACCAAAAAAGGATTTCCTATCGAAGTCCATAGTAAACCATAACTTGGTTGCCTCCTACTGATCTTTAGGGCACATCATCAGACCACATTGAATAATGAAGTGAATGATATGCTTTTTGGGGTCTCCTGGTCTATAAAAGGTGGAGAAATTATGATTTCTAAAATTGGGTGGGGGAAAATGTTTTAGTCACCAATTCTGGATATGTCTTTTTCTCAAAAATCACAAGTGAGGGTCACCTTTCTATGGATTCCAATCATGTATCCAGGGAATCAATGGCATTGATTAGTTCTGAAGGTGCAATTTTCTGAGCCACCTCCTTTATTATGGGGATAATGCGTAACTAGATGAGGTATATCTATTTTCATCTCATGATAATTATCCATTTCTAAAAAGGTTGAATGATAACCTTGTAGAGGGGAAGTTTTCACTGCAATGGATAGAAGTCACAATGATCTATGACTTCATAACTTATGTAGACTAACATCCAAGATCTAGTGAAGGTCTAACACTCTGATACCACACCTAATAAATGATACAATCTTTCTAGTTTTATGGGAGGAGAAATATTTGAAGCATCATAAAGATGATAAATAGTGGGAACATTTCCCCTAAGTATATCCTCACTGAGTATTCTAAGAGTTTGTATCTCGTTCTCATATTGTGAAAAATATTCTTCCATGGAAATATATTCATTTATTTTGGGAATGGATTGGGATATATCCACACATTTCCATTTTTGTTTGATAGTTTTAGGCAATAGAGGGGGAAATTAGTTATTCATAGGTCCTAGGTTATGGAGCCTCTTATGTTTTTGGGTGTCTAAAGCCGAAGTGGGTGAATTAAAATCCTCTTCTTAGGGAATATTTTACATGATATATTCATCTATATTTTAATCTTGATCCATATTATATGTTGCGTTAATGAAGAAAATATTCATAGAGGTCTATCGGGAAATGGTAGTGGTCCCATTTTTCTCAAATAAACAGGATTACTATGGAATACCTTTATTAGGGTTTTTACTCGAACCCTTTCCATATTAGTTCAATTTGGATTCTGAAACCATTTTTCTATTATTGAAATCACCATATGATCCTCTTCTCTCGGCATACAAGTGGTGACCTTAAGGGATTTTCTGGTAATAATTTATAAATGAGTCAAAAATAGAGGAGGTTTCCCTTATGGTTTGAGGAATAAATGGTATTTCGATCATCTTTATTTACCTCCCAAACATGAGAAAATTGATTCCTTATTTGGTGATAGTGATGATGAAAATTCCTCCATCCATAGAAGAGAGGACCTACATATGGAAACAATTGGCATTGAATGGACCTATTATTAAGGTTATAATTCTTAGGGTTGAGGATTTTATGATTCATGGGATGATCATTGAGATAAAAATTCTGTAATTCCAATGGTCTAGGGTTGATGTGGAACCCCCTTTTATTCCACATGACACACTCAGGGGGATGATGAACCTAGTGAAGAATATTGATATATAAATTCCCCCATACCGTGGGGCTAGGGTTTATTTTACACTGCTAACAATATGTCTTGGATCATCTCAAAAATTGAAAATCCAGGGGGTGGGGAGGTGGTAGATATTCCCAATCTTAGAGGGATCAATTTTCTTCTCGATTGTTTATATGATAACTTATACTGTGAACTGTTTGATGTGGCATAACTATGCTCATGTAAGAGATGGGTGTAATGGAATCCAATGAAGGGAGTAAATTTCTAGGGGAATATGTCGTGTTGATCATAACATTGTCTTCCTCATCTGTAATTAATTATCATTACATTTTTGGGGGTAAAATAAAAAAGATATGTTGGCTACCCACTTCCTCTATTCTTGATGTATTAACACCGTTTAAGAGGTATAAATCATTTGTATTGACCAATTTAATCAATAATTACCTAGCCACCTACATTTATTGGAGGCTATGAATTTAAAGAACACCGTATCATATTGGTTCTGCTATTCCAAGGGGATGGTGAAGTATAACCATATATAATTTCACCATCATCGAATAAAGATGCATGAATAGGCTTTGAAAATAAGTTTCTAAAAAGTTGGGATGAAATGGATGAAATCATGTTGTAGATTTGATTTTTGATTTTCTAATTTGGGGTCTCGGACCATGGAGATAGTAGACATGGCTAGCAGATAACAGCGTATTTTGATTGTCTAATAGGGACCCTAATATCTGAGATTACAGTGGTGTATAGGCTTACGTTCTTGATGATTTGAACACATATTTTGGTATTGATAAGACATGAAAAACTCCTCTAGATCATATGGGATCCCATATTATAAAGTGGAAAGGGCCAGAACATATTGGGTTTGTTGTTTGAAGATAAATATCTCCGTATGTTAAATATTACCACATCTTCATCAGACATACATGCCTCTATCTGAGTAGACCGTAGAATTTTCTTCCTGGGGTTTCCTACTAAATGGAGTGAAGTGTTGGGTGAAGTTGATGTGGAACTATATGTAGTTGACCTTGATGTTTTTATAACCTATGTATGCAAATGAATTTGAGTTTTGAACACCTATTTATAAATAGGTCTTTGGTAAAGGGTATGATTTCCTTGTATATGGGAGATAAAACCATATAGTGGTTGACGATTCCAGATTTCATGAGTAGTGTACCTGTGATCCATATCCACACTATCATGAGGAACAATGTTAAAACACACCATTCATATGGAATGAAAAAAACAGTAATATTTTCTCTAATGCAACATAGTGGCTAACCAAAGTCATCTTACTTGAGAAGCCTTTCAGTCTATTCACTTAATTCTTCTAAATCACCTAAGCCATCTATTTTTGGGGTTTTTATTAATTCATGAAAAAAGTACAATATTTGTGACTTTTCTATTACTTTTATAATTTCATGTAAATTTAAAATTTAATCTAACATGAATATAAGAAAGAATTATTTAATTAAAAATAAATTGGTCTAGTGGTTTGGTTTAAAGTTCAATCATTATTATCCATTTTGTGTTTGATTTTAGTTTGATAATCTTGATATGAAATGTCATGTTTTGAATTCAATAATTTATTTTTAAATTATGAAATTTCATCTAATGTCTAATGAAACTTATTTCCACCTAACCCTTTAATTATGGTTGATGACACTCCTTAGTTAAAGAGGTTTCATCTTCCAGGACCCAACTCTATCAATTCTATTTTATCCAATGATTTGTTCACCTCCAAATTGGGATTAAATAACTAATAGAGAGAGGTAAAAGTTATTAATTAAAATAATTGAAATATATTAAGTTTCATTTCATTAGGGGAAGTCCCCAAAAAAGGAAATTGTCCTCACCCATGCATGATACTCAATTGTAAATACAGACATCAAATTTAACATTAAAGGAGATTCATGAAAAAATAGACATACCCTAAGCCTAACCTTAGGGTCAGCCTCTCATTAAAAAGAGCACGAGATCCCTTGGTGTAGCTAGTGGAAGAGAAGAAAAAAGAAATATAATAAAATAAAATAATGAAATTTAAAAAAAAAACTATGATGGGAAAATAGAAGAATAATGTAAAATATAATTTGGATGAGAGATAGAGAAATGAAAAGAGAAGAAAAGGAAACAAAAATAAATTAAAAAATAATTAAAAAATTTATATAAAATATAAATAATTTCACAATAAATAAATAATAATAAAAATTATTAATTAATATATGTTTTTAAATAAGAAAATAGGGTGAAGGAAAATAATAAACGAAAATAAATTTTAAAATAAGAATGTTAAAATGATATAAATAATGATAATAATAAAATAATAATAATTATAATTATAATAATAAAAAAATTTGAAGAATAAAGATTATAAAAGATTAAAATGGATGCTAGAAAAATTGAAAAAAATGCTTGAATTATTTTTTTGTAAACTAAATGAAAATTAGAATTATAATTGAAAATAAAAATGAATACAAAAACAAAAATAAATAAAAAGAAAGATAAAAATGATGAAGAATAAGGGGGGAGAATTATTCATTATCTAGCCTCCCACGATGGATTTCTCCTCCTTGGTTCCCAACATGATTTAAAATAGAGGGTTCCACCTCCTTTTATAGGTGAGGAGGGATATTCTTGGTTCTAGAATCTGTCCTTTGTAACATTGCATGTGGATGCCACATTAAATTGCTGACATGTGAAAATTTTCCTTCATAAATTTTATCCAAATATTTTTTTAGTTTCCTATACAAAATTTAGGCTTTCCCCCCCACATTTATAGAGAGTTATGTCTATTTTTCTCTTAGAATTGAATTTTAGAAGAATGCATCACGAATCATCCTTCAATGTTCAACACTAAATAACCACATTAATGATTGAATAAATTCTTAAAATTTAATGCCCACATGAGAATATGAGTCATATTTCACCTATATAATGAATCATATCAATTAGAGGTGTGTATTACGATTTATGCATCATTTTCGTAGGTGGGGTCCACCTTCCTCCTAAACAATTTTTTTCGACAAGATTGATTTTTTGGGCCTCTAGTTGTTCAAATCATCTTTTGGTCACGGATAAAAAGTTCTAGAAATTAAATTAAGAAATTCTAAAAAGAGAATCACTCAAATTGGAATAATATTTTAAACGTTATTCTCAAAACACTAATGTGATTAGAATATGTTAAAATTCCTAAAATAATAAATTTTCATATTTTACACCATTTTCATTCAATAATTCAAATTAATTATTATTTTAGTAAAATGTTAAAATACATGGGTTTAATCATTTAAAATATATAATAAATCATTATATTTGTAATAAAAATGTCTCTTAATTTCAATCTATAAAATACCCCCACATTATACCATTCTTGTCCCCAAGTATAAAATCTCAATAAAGAGTTAATAAAGGCACCAATGTTATCAACATTGAAATTTCAATTTAATAAAATAAAAAAAAATTCAAGGTCAAATAAAATTTTCAAATTACACATAAAATATCAATTCAATTTCTAATTTTACAAGGAAACAACCAATCCAAGTATTTTACTTCTCCCATTTTAAAAATAATGGAGATTTTCCTTTCATTAATTCAAGATCCTTGATTCATTATTATCAAACATTTCATGTTATGATTTACCTCACTTTTTATTCTTTTATGTCATCACTAATGACCCAATTCATGTAGGGTTATTGTCAAATCCCAAGAACATGCTCCCTATCCATATGATTATAGAGGAATTTTGTTATCTACTATTAAAAAAAATCACCTAAAACAAAAGGTCTTGTAATCAAGGTTCAAATGTATCTAAGGGTTAAGTTTAGTAGGATTTAATGTTAAAAATTAAATCTCAAGTAGGTGTTTTATCTCCTAAATCATAAAGCATGACATTCAATGTAAATGTTTAATTACATTCCCTCCTTCAATTTATATCAACTCCAAAATTACAAAATGTTATAAATTAATGATAATGATTACTGTAAGCATAATTTATGATTTATTCCCTCTCTTGATTATATATATATATATATTATTTTTATACTTTGTTCATTTTCAAAAAACATTTCCATTTTTTTGGAAAGTTATGATTAAAATACACCTGACATCCACCACCTAACTAGATTTGATAAAAATCATAGTTCTAGTAATGGAAATTTTTGGTCTTCCAAAATCAGAACACATTATCTCATAGTTTGGTTTCTTTTTGTTATTTTAATTTTTTTATATTGAATAGGGGAATAAAATAGTACAACGAATGTTTCCAAAACCTTTTAAAATTCCCACAATAAGTACCCCATCAATTCATATTTAAAATATAAATAATCTCCTTTATCATGTTTCCCTTTACCCCCACACTTTAACTTCAAAATATCATGAAAATAATAAGAGGATAGTAGGAATTGATAATAATATCTTGGAATGTGTATTATTCCTAACAGGGTCATTCATCGTATCTATGGGTAAAGAATGATTGACGTAAAGGTTGTATTTTTAGGATAATTGGTTATCAAAAGATGCCTCAATTATTTTAAATGTGTTTTCAAATAGTAATATATTTGAAAATTTCAAATTCATGTTCTATCATGTGTCATGTCCCATGATCACTCAAGAAATATGATCATGAAAGAATGGAAGTACACAGTCGAGAAATCCTATTAGGGATGGAAACATGATATTGGACAATAAATATAAAATGACTAATAATAAAAATCCAATTCACAATAATTTTATAAATTCAAAGTATTAAAAATGGTTTAAAAAATTACTTTACATGAATCAACCAATTCCCGTAAATCATGATTCCTCGTTTTAATATCCATGATTCACATAGTTATCTAATTTTCTATTTTACCCATTCAATTTAATCAACCATTTAAATCTAAAACATGAAATCACATGATTACTAAAAAATTAATTTATATTAGACATGTCATGTAAATCATAATTCAAGAGTGAAAATGCAATTTAATATTTTAAGATAAAAAAATGGACAAAAATGTAGGGATTTTATAGGATAATAAAAATTAAACTGCCATTCTGATGAAGCATGGTCCTTCCCATTCATTGTATGAGGATTACTTCTTCCGTCATGAAACTATACAAGATAACTACCTAATTAAGAATAAGGATGAGGTCATTAATGGTAAAAAATATTGGACAAAGTGATTTTTATAATAAATTGCATCCTAATAAATTAAATTTAAATCTAAATTACTAAGAATATTGTTATGATAAATATTGGTATGATCCGTCAAGCAGGAAATATATTTTTACAAACATCATAGGGGTAGTACTAGCTATTATACACAATATTTTGGTGGGTAGATTTTATTATATTTCAACTACTACATGAGTTTCCTTCCAACTTGGGTTTCTTCTCTATTTATGTGGAATCCAAGGATAGAGTGCACTAGATATTCACCCTTCTCAATTTGGTATATATTATATGGTTGGGGTAGTATGTTGAAAGGACCCTACTCCTATTTAATTGAAACATCTGAAACCTTTATTTCTCTATCTTGTGTCTGATCTAGGTATGATGCCTTAAAATAATAGTCAAAGGGAGATTTAAAAGGTAATTTTATTTGAACAAAATTATAACATGAAAATTCAATATCATATTCTCCCATGTTTATTATATTAGCATGAATATATATTTTTTCAAGCCAAGCCACATGTATCTCTTCATGGGTTTCCTCTAATAGATGGTCAATATGTTTAGGGAGATCCATGTTTTCCTCAATGGATGCATTTTGTTTTTCATCGTATTCCTCCATTGAAAAATATTTGTTTTATAAAACTATAAAATCAATATAGTAGGGAGTGATACTCAATTCAGTTTCATATAAATTCGAAGAAGAATAGTTCATAAAAGGGTCAAATCCCAAAATTTGTTCAACATTAATATATTATTCAATTTAATGTCTCTCTTGGAATTTATCTTCACCAAATGTATGTAGGTATTCTAGATCCTCCATTATTTCTTTGACTTCCACCACTAGGGTGGTTTCTTTTTCTTCCAAGGTTGGAGAGAGGTGAAATAGTGGTGATTATTCTAATTTATATGGAAATAAAAGATCATGTTGTATTTAAATTTATCCCCAATTTCTAAAAAATTTATTAAAATTTACTTTATTTACCTCTTGTAAATGATAAAAATATGATCTTTCATCTATCACCTCCAGCAATTCCTGAGCTAGGAGGAATCAAACTTCTGGTACACCAGCCTTTACCTCCTTGGGTTCCTCAATTTCAAAGATGTGTTGTGAAATTTTATCCACCATTGCCTTAGGTTCATGTTCCAAATTATGATGAGGTTGCTTCATTGGTGTATGATCATATTCAAATTCACTTTTGGCTTTTCTCGTCAGCTGTTCTACTATTTCCTTAATTTATTTCTCCTAATCTCAATTATAATATTCTTCTTATTTTTTTATTATTTCAATTATTTTTTCACATTGATTAATATACCCATTCATAATAATATGAATTTTAATATATCATTGAAAGAGAATTTTAAATGGGTTTTTAAGAAAACCAATGAAAATATATCTACTATGTGATAATAGAAAAAAGTAAACAACTGATTAGATAACTTGGTACGACACTTATTTTTAAGCACGCTTATCATATGTAAAGGAAAAAAAATTATATTTTCCCTAATGAAGCACAATGGATGGCCAGGGTCATATGACCTAAGGAGCCTTTCACATTGTTTACTTACTTCTTCTAAATCACCTAAGATTTCTATTTTTGTGATTTTGATTATTTTAAGAATTAAATTAAAATATTTCTGTGTATTTTATTAATTTTCTAGTGACACGTAAAATGATAATTTAATCTAAAATGAATATAAGAAATAATGAATAAAGGAAAGAAAGTATTTGGTTTTTGGGGATTGGTTAAAGGTTAAATCATTATTCTTCTTTATGTAATGGATTTCAGTTTGATAATATACACATGAAATCTCATGTTTGGAATACTATTTTTTATTTAGAAATTATGGAATATTATCGAATGACTTAGAAATATTAATTCCACCTCCTCCTTTAATCAAGGCTGATGACACTCCTTGGTTTATAAAGTGTGATCTTTCAGAACCAAGCTCTAATGACGTTGTTTAATCCATTGATTATTTGAACTCCAACATGTGAAGAACAAACCAATTTTTAACTAGAAAAGTGAATAAATAAAATAATAGAGTTAGATTGAGTTGCGTGTCATTAGGGTAAGTCAACAAAACATGGACATTCACCTAACCCAAGAATGCTACTCACTACTATCTATAAAATTAAACATTAAACATTAATGAAAATTCGGTACTACCTTTCCCCCCTTCTAGGCCAATCCTCACGGTCAACCTCTCATTTCTGAGAGTAAGATATCACTTGGTGGCATGGGTGCAGGAGAAGAAAAATAAATAAAATGAAATAAAAGATTTTTTTATAATGAATGGAGTTGAGAAAATAAAAGGTTAAAGTAAAATAGAACTGGGGTGAGAGAGAGAGAGGGTGAAATGAAAAGAAAACCGAAGAAAATTAAAAATAATTAACGAATTTATATAAATTATAAATAATATTTGAATAATAATAATAATAATAATTGTTATTAAACGAATAATTTTTTAAAAATAAGAGCAAAAAATAAAATAAGAAAAGAAAAAAAATTTAAATTAAAAATGTATAAGTGATTTGAACAATTATAATAACACTAATATTAAGAATATTATTAATATTATTATTATTAATAATATTAATAATAATATTAATAATAAAATTAATACTAATATAAATACTAATAATGAGAAGAATATTAAAAGAAGAAGATAAAGGATGGTGGATCAATTTTAAAAAATACATGAATTTATTTATTTATAACTAAATTAAAAGGACAATTACAATTGAAAATAAAAATGAGATGTAAAATAAAAAATGAAAAAGAAAACTAAAAATGAAGAATAATAATGGGGGAGAGGTTTTAATAGCCACCCCCCTTTGTGTAGATCTCTCCCTTAGTTCCCTTAATGATTTGGGAATGAGGGGTTCACCTCATTTTGTAGGTAGGGTGTAATATTTTTGGTTCCATAATGTGTCCTTTTAAATATAACGAATGGTTAACCTAATAAATAGCTCAATTGGGAAAATGTGTCTTCATAAATGTTTCTCATAAATTTCATTTTCATTGAATCTCCAAATTTCATCTTCATCCTCCATGTTTAGAGAGTGTTATGGCCATTTTACTCTTTGAATTTTAGTCTATCTGAAAGCATCTTAAATCATCGTTCAATGTTGAGCACTAAATGGATAAATTAATCAGTAAATAAATTCTTAAAATTTAATTTTTAATTGAACCTATGAGTCCTATTTCACTTCTAGAAATAAGCACTTCAATTTGAGGTGTGTATCCGGTTTTATACCTCTTTTTCAGAGGTGGGGTCCACCCAGTCTGCCCGAACAAATTTTCAGCTGTATTTAATTATTTTGGGATCTAGTTGTTCAAATCAAATATTGGTCCAAAAGTTTGTGTTAGAGAAAATAAATCAATGAATACTAAAAATATAAATTATAAAAATTAGAATTATATTTTAAAATCTATTCATAAAACACTAAAGTGGTTACAATCTGTCAAAATTACAGAAATAATAAATTTTTAAAAATAACCCATTTTCATTTAATAATTAAAATTACCTATTATTTTAATAAAACATTAAAATATCTGGGTTTTATAATTTCGAATCATGAATAAATTTTTATAATGTGAATAAAAAATTCATTTAATTTTCTTATGTCAACTATCCTGGTAGTGATCATGTTCTGCGTCAGTTGAATAGTCTGGGATCCCTTTAAGATATTGAGAATGTGTACTAAACAGCCTCAAGGACACTAGAATTGAAGAGATTAGGGATATGAAACTCGATCTAAATCATGGATAGAGTATTATAATATTAATTTTGAAAATTTTCATAGATACAAGCTTTTTGTCTAACAACTGCCATATTTCGTTGATAACCATTTGATGTTGTGGGATTATGATCCGACTTCTGGGAAGATTTTGGATATTTCCAATGAGATTTTTCATTATTTTCTAGAATGTGATCCTTCCCTTAGGTATGTTCTCCTCTAAAATTAGTGAGGCTTGGTCAAAATGATTATATGATCCTGATCACGAGCCTTTAGAATATGTCATTTGTCTTTTTAAATTGGAATATGATCCTATCTTGAGGCATGTGGATCTTTAACTTGGTGATCCCCATTTGGAATGGGAATAGGAGTAAAATCCAAATATGTATTTCCATTAATAGTATTCTAAAGGACCTGCTTAATGGGAGAAGGGATATAAGCCTCCTCCTATACAGCCATATAAGGATTATCATGCAGTTATTCATTTGTGGAACTATGAGTATGCTCTTATCTTATCTGACATTCTAGAATATTCTTGGTAGATTAAATAATATGAATATGATCCCTCCCTGAGGCTTGTGAAAAACACACTTGGTGGGCCTCTTCCAGAATGGGGAAATGTTCTCAATCTTGGGAATTTGTAGTATGTTGTTGGATTTCATTGAAAGGGATATAAGCATATCCCAAGGCATGTTCCCATCACACTTAGAGATCCCCATCCATAATGGGTATAAGATCCCAATCAAAAGCCTTTATAATATTATACTAGTATTTCATTCTTGGAATATGCCCCTATCCTAAGGCATATTCTTCTCTAACCAGGTGATCCCCAGTTATAATACTAATATGATCCCAGTCCGGTGCATCTTCCTTTTTTCGGATATGTTGATAATCCTCCTAAATGGGATAAATAACGTGTTCTTGATATAGAGAAACCTCTTGTCCATATTGATCAGCGTGTTGTGATTCCATGACTCTATGGATATGAATTTCTTTTTATCCTTGTATTTATACAAGTGATAGAATGTGTTGTTAGAGTAATTTAGTTTTTTTAATGATGTAATGGAACTTTAGAAATGTTTTCAATGGAATGTAAGCCTACACTTTTATTTCTATACTATATACTATATTATTTCATCGATTGAAGTAGGTATATAAGCCCAATTGTTTAATACTTGTGCCACTAGAATATCCCAATAGACTTCATTCCCGGGGTAATAATATGTGACTCCCCATTCTTGTTATAGGAATATGATCGGATAATTTCTCTAAGTGAGTAGGGATATGAGATTAGTCACTGGTTATTAATTGAATATGCTTAAAGACATAATCACTAGGAGTGGGGATATGATCCAACTCAAAGTTATCATGAGCCTTACGTTCCATATTTCTCTTCCTTGTTTCCCATGAATGGATATCCGAGGTGGATGTGTGTCGAGTGGTACCCTCAGCATGTGACTAAAGGGCACCATTGGGATGGCGCAGTCGATTTCGGTTGATAGGAGCCCTATATAGTAGTACATGAATCATATGGGATCTGTAGTGGAATCTTGACCAACCATCATTAGATACTGAAGGTAGTGACTGTCACGCTCTAGGGATAATCTTTTGAAGCAGATTAATAAATGAAAGAAAACTATATCCATTAGTTGAGATTTATTTGGATGGTGGGACCCATTTGTTTTAACATTTGGATACCCTTATGGGTATCATCAAGGTTCTAGATCATACGATGTCGATGTTATTCTAAAACCATTACATTTCCAACCTGACATTGATGGTGTCAGGTAGGTGTGGTCATTTTGAGTCCAATGGGGGATGTATCCATAGTAGATTCTCTAGATAAATCACTAGATGAAGACATTAACTCAAATTTGGTTTTTTGTGAGTTTTGTATCTGTATCCAAGAATAAAATAAGGAAAAATGGAACCAATTAGTGTATCACATTGGGTATGATATGTTCTCTATCAGATATGCATGGGTAACACAATTTTCCATTTATTTCAAATCCATCCATTATAATTGAATGGAATTGTAAAAGATAGAATGGTCTTATTCTATGAAAAATATGGTTATAGAGGATCAAATATTTGATTCCTATCATATCATCCATGGTTGTATTATATATGGAAATAATACAGCTCGACATTTTGGTAAATATATCATTTTTTTATTTGAGACACTCACATCATGTTCACCATTTTTGTTTCAACATAAATGACACATTTAGATTTGATTGAACATACATAGAGAAAAAAATGGTCTAATGATAATTAGATAGTCTATCCTTTCTATCTTGCTATATAGATGCCATTTTGAAATGATTTCAAATAGGGTTTCTAACATTTTTCATCCTAAATAAGGTGGAATGGATGGAATGCCTATATGATTCGATTTTGGGGGTATTCCTTCACAGTCACTAATGTCAAGTTCACCATTCATGTTTAACATCCATAGAAACACCCATCATTTACCACATTTATAGCAAGGTACAAACTGATATTCCATAGGTAGGAAATTAATTTTGGGTCCATACCCAACATTTCATAGGAACTAAAATTGGATAAAACGATGGGTGGTAGGGCTCAACCAACCCTTTTCAGAGTAATTGTTTTTTAATTTGGGATTCTATTATATATATCTTATATATGATCAATAATCTCTCCATAATCTTAATATGGGACTAGTTAACCTAACAAATGATCATAGGTTAAATCATTTATATTATGATAAAGGGGTTATCTTATGGGTGAATCCATCTATATTTATCATAGTTTTTTCATCCATTTCCCATTAATAGATAGCTTCTTGTATGTTGAATCCATATAACTTGACATTCTAGGGTTTTTTTTCATCTAGGTAGGTGCTTAATATTTCGAGGATAGTATCGATCCATTATGAGGAATACTATGTTTCCGATTTTATAATAGGAATAAAAACCCACAAGTTCATTAAACCCATATAATTTAACATCATACAAAAAGGCTGTATATGGAGGGAAACCTATGAACTAAATATTTTATCCTGGACCACAAGGAGGCATCCCACATATTCTTATTATAGTAGGAATTAGTGTTATCAATGATAATTCAAATTCCATGATCCATTTATGGATGGTGTGGAATGATTATCATGTGGTGATGATGGGGCCTTGGTGGTGAAATTTATGAGACATGTGATGGTTTTCATTGAGGTGTACTCCCTTTTGATCTCGAGCCTTATAAATGCATCCTATGTATCCTGGTCAGGGAAAGAATTAGAGTTCTTGATTTTTAGTTTAGTGTGATGAAAATGATTTGATCATTGCAACTACCTAAGCCCACATGATCCATTCTAGGTGTTGTAAACAAGGGATATAAATTAGTCAATCTCACTACATTTGGATGCAAGAAATAAGTGTCAATACATCCCTTTGGATTTTTATCATGGATATCAGTGCTTTGAAAGGCATCCTACATATCCTAGTTATCAAAGGAATCAGAGTCATCATAGTTTAGTTAGCTTCTATATGTGGAATAATGATCATCCTATATGAGGGAATGGGTCCTGATGGTCGGAATTTCAGAGACATAGAGGGGGTTACAGAAAGGTGGATTACCATTTGAGCTCGAACATTTATGAAGGATTCCCTTGAATCATGTTTATGATAGGAATTAGAGATCTCATAGTTCATATGATTTGGTATTACACACTGAGGCTACCCTAATATAGATGATGGAAATGGTTTTTATATCCTTGATTAGGGATTACAAACTAAGGTTCCAATAATATTGATAGACATATCATATTATGCCACTAATTTTGGCATAAAAACTGAGGTTTCTATATCTGGTATAATTTCAATAAATGAGTGATATGATCACTTAAACTCCCTAAGACCACATGAGCTATGCTCAGTGTGAGAAACAAGGAATAACAAGTAATCAATCTAACATCTTATGGGTGAGGGACTTATGTTTAGGGACAACCAATATAATATTTAATAAAGTGATCATTCCATAAAAAGGAATCCTACTTATCCTAATTATGAAAGGAGACAGAGTCATTATTTTCAGTTTGAATGGGACTTACACACTGAGGATTCACATGTATTGAGGTTATGGAAGTTTATCATGACATGGGATACCTACTCAACCTAGTCTTGTCGTCTACCTGAATTTCTTGAATATCATATAAACACGTATTGGTTATATTTTTAACATGGGTGAGGGTGTCTAGACATGTTAGGTTTTATTGTGGACATGTCCAAAGATAATTTACTATTATAGTTGACTCATCCAATGGAAATAGAATATTCATAATGGAAAGTATGAACACTATATCATGAGTAAGGATGACTTGTCTGAAGGACATCACAAGATCTGGATGACATGTATTGGAGTCCATCACTAGATATTGGATAACATGTCAAGGGAGTATCACATGATCTAGGATGGCATGTGTGATGGGTGCCACAGTATTTGGATTGTACAACGAGAGTGATTTATGAGAACCAGATAACATACCCAAGTGTCACTAAAAATCTTGGGTAACATGTATAGATAACATCTCTTGATCTTGATGGAGATCTTAAAGAGCTTCATGAGACACAGATGGCATGACCAAGGGGTATCATGAGACATGTTTTATTTTTTTAGTGGACATAGATTGATAAAAATGGTATGTGGAGTGGATGTTATATGATCTGGGTGACTGGTGAGGATATTGACACATGATATGGGTGATTCATGAGAAGTTCATATGAATTAGTGTACATGTTCCTTGTGTAATTATCCAATTATTTAGTCTTTAATTATTCTTTTTTAGGCATGTATACAATATATTTTATTAGTGTTTTATTTATTTAGGGTTCATGTGATTGAGTAGATATGTTAGTTTTCATTTCATAGCAAGTGAGAGGTCCTTCGGATGATATATTAGTGATCACATGAAGTTCTTATTCATATCATGTGATCCACTGGGTTATTCACTGTATTATAACGGGGTGGAAGACCTTCTGATCATGAGATATCCCACTATGATATGACCTCTCTAATACTTGGGTGCGTTATTGTATAGATCCAAAGATTCTTTTTAATGAGGGGTTTGGGAGATATAGGTCCATCCATCCCAATTATATACCTCCTTGGGAGATACATATTTCATATATCCATACTGGAGTCGGTGATGGGATTTGGTGTCATTTTCACTGTAAAATCTATTCATAGGAGTCACATGATCTTCAACTGTCACAAGGCCATTCTTTCAACACCCATTTAATTAATTTTTGGATAATCAATGAGGTATTTCCAAATCATGTGTACATGTAAAAGGGATGTAACAATGTCGGTATGAAAAGTATAGGGATATTTTATAGATTTGGATTCTTATTTAAAGCCTAGAATGTGGTCTTAGATTCTTAGTTTGGGAACTTCCATGAGATGAAGTTGTTTTCAAGGAGGCCTTTGCACGATCAAGAAATATTTTCACGGGGGCCTCCCAAGATCAATGGTGATCACCTAGAGAATATAACTCTAATCACTTAAGATCTTCATATCTACCACTCATAAGAATCTTCCATCATGTCCTTTTTCATTTCCTTGTTTATTTTACCATGTTTGGGATGATCGTTTGTTTGTACAATTGTTTTTAAAGAAAATCACAATTCCAATCGGTGATGAATTACGTGACCAACAAAGGGTCCTGTGTTGATGTGTACCAATTATTATGGGAATTTTTTTTGTCTTTTGATTCATAATGTGAATATTATGATCGCATGGATATGTATAAAACCCTTCAGCGATGGTGATGGCGTTCCAATGGGATTTTGTGTGACAAGGCTGGTTTATTACTACGTTTTATATAGTTTGTTTTGATTATAATTGGTGAAACACATGATGTTTATGACTATAATAGTCTCCCATATTTTGGATATTTATCTACTTACTTTTCAATGGGTTTTTATGGTCTATCTGGAGCCTATCAACTGACAAGTTGTCTGATCTATAGGAACTCATCTGCAAATTGTGAGATGACAAGAAAATTACTTGGATTCCATCACAAGGATAAGGAGGTATTTTCAAAATGGTTTTCACTAGATCTTCAAGTAGGTTATGTAATGCACATGAATTATCTACATGACCTTTTGAAAGTTCATGCAATCACGTGTCCTTTCGCATGTTATGTGACATGAAAGTTCTAGACACATTATCATACATTGTTTTATGAGGGAAATAATAACCATACTCATGTATTTATTCCATTATGTATTTCCAATGCTCATTTGGAGGGCATCAATAGATACCTTTCCAAACACATACTATGTATTCTCTTTTTCTCAAAGAATTTAAATAAGGATAGCAATTGGAAGTGGATATGGAGAAGATTAAATTGATTATATATCCTTTCAAAATACAAGGGACACAAAATATCCTTCATGAATCATAAAATCATTATGTCGAAAATATTTCCACATTTTTCATTAAATTAAAAACCATAACAAGGATTATATAAAATTCAACCAAATGTATAATAACTTTATTTGTAAATAGGGTATTTCTATGCCTTATAATTGGGACAGACTGGCATGTACTTATTATAATATGATTTTCACTAGGATTATTGATTAAAATTTCCCTTATTAAGGTTTTGGGGACTTATTTAGAATTCTTGTAAATCCAAGAAGATATAAAATAGCGTGATGATCTATAATCATGTTATTAATTGGATAAAATTTATTTTACAATAAAATTCCATCCAACCACCTCTTTAATAACTTCAACCCTAGCCATAGTAATCACATAAGCTTTTCAGTCCCCCTTATCATCTTTTCTAGTAGTTTAATTTGATTATTTGGCTATTGGTATGAATAATTGACCACCTCCCAATAATTGAATCACTATATAATATTTATTTAATTTTTTACATTTGTTATTTGATCCAAGAGGATCTTATCTATGTATTCATAACAAAATACAATATCCTTAAAGAATTTTAAAGTATATTTATATTCAATATTATCACATTTTAAAACTCATATAGTTCCTTTATTCTTAATTGATGAATTTATCATTCCTAGCTGTACATTCTACCTCATGTTTTATGGATTTTCATTGATGATATGAGATCAGAAAAATTATTTTTTTAATGGAACATTATACTATATCATCGCATGAGGAAAATTTTTGGGATAACAGTTCCCAATTATGTTTAGTATTAATCCCATAAAAGTTAATTTGATTTTTTTTTCAAATAATTTAATTATTCTATTTGAATTCTTGCTAACTTTTTGAAGGGACCTCATATTTGACAACACATTCCTCTTCTTTCTACTTTAGTTTAAGGAAATTTCTATTTTTTTCATCTCATTCAACTCAAGGAAAATATTTCTCAAAGAATATCAATTGAAATTTTATTTATTACATACACTCTAATTTACCCCCTTCTTTAGTATTATGGATCAATGACCACCATTTATTAAAATATCCCATTAAAAAATTTACTACTAGAATGAAAATTTCCCTTTCATTCATCCCAATATAAAATATCATCTCATAGGAGTTGATCCACTACTTAGTTACTAATGGATTAGTTGTTCAACTAAACGATTGAGGCTTCTTTTTTAATATTGAGATCTTACATAGGTGTATTACGTTGTGTAACAACAAGTTTCTTTGAAAATATAATGTTATTTTGCATAACTTTGGGAAAGTTCCTCAATATAATCATCATCTACCTAGCACTAAGATTTGATAGATTGTCTTTATCATAAGGGAAACCTTATCATTGATTTTTTGGTTCAGTCTTGATTTCTATTTCATCTTTTACAAGAAAAATCTATGAAATAGAACACACGTAGTTAGATTATAACATCCTGGATACTAATACACTATATAATGTACTTAAATATTATTAAAATTCATAGGGATATCAATATTCTTCTAAAATGTAGTTGTCATGGGCCCTACTAAATATCCATAAATAGTAGCTTAAAAAAACTATATTTAGTAAACTAGATCCAATGTTCACATTATTACATTGGTACAATATACAAGGGATCACAACAAATATTACAAAACGGATTAGGTGTGTTGAGATACTATATTTGTACATCATTTCCAGAAAACATTGGATAAATAAGACACAATATGAAAACAATTATGACATCATTGAAGATCATTTAAAGATACCTTCTTTAAATATTAGGTAGTGGAAAACATAATAAAGGGAGATCTCAAATGATTAATAAGGAAGTGTATAAAATATATTATTTCATGTGTAAATATGGAATTAATTATAATATAAAGTAGATAGTCAATACATATGTCATTTAATCAATAACTTGATCTGAAAAATTATATCCATGGAAAATATCAATATTTAAATAGCATAGATAATAATGAATAAAATATTAATGAAGAAAATGTATAATTCTAGAATTCATGATCTTACCATCAACTCCTCATGTAAAGGAAACATGAACTTTACCAGCAAGTTCTTGTGCCCAGATATTTCAATGAACGGGTAGGTATACACCAAATAGCCTACTAATTTAGCCAACTATGTATCTAATTAGACATGTCAATGTATCAAAGGTATATCAATAAATTTCCCCCACCCGTCATATATATATAACCAATTCATTCCTCATATATTTAGTTAATAATATAATATATAACAATTATGTTGTATAAGTAAATTAATATTCATACTAAATAAATAATATTGAATGTCAATATGTATAGGGTAGATGAAATAACATTATCCATAATATTCCTTCAAATAAAATCATTTGAAGTAATTTTATACAATCAAGGAAATATTTAAATGAAAAATTTGTCCATGAATCAAAAGAAAATGGATTTTAAGGAGAAAAATTATTTCTATTGTTTAAAGGAGAGTGATAGAGAACATGATCATAAGAATGAGAATGGTCACAAAATAAGGTACAATCTATAAATCCGTAAATAATGATAGAAGAACATAAATTAAAAAATTATTTTTTAAAAGTAAAATAAATTCTTTTGAGAATAGTAGTGTAAAATGCAATTGAAACATTATTAATTTCATTACATAAATTTTTTGTTACTTTTTTGTAAAAATGATATTATAAATCAATTTCAAAAAAACTTTTCAACATTTTAGAAAATAAATCATTATCATTTTAATTTTTAAAAATGAAATTTCATAGAATAATGGAAAAGAAATATTCATTGAAAAATCATGGAATCTTTTAGAGGACTCTAACCAAAGAATAGTAGTTTTGGAGGATGGAAAAGTTGTTGTAATTCACTACCCCTAGAAGCTCAGATTTGGTGAATTACTTTAATACATTGGAATGATTACAAGCAATCAAATATTAAATGACTAATCAGGTTACCAGTATTGGAATTCTAGATTACATAAATAATACCCATAATACATTAGGGAATATAAAATAAAAAAATGATACATAATAAATTGAAATAAACTCCATCATTGAATGCTTATTCAAAGATTACATCTTTATATACTGTGAAATGTAATCATAATAAGGGTGGGATAAATGATCAGTAAAGGTAAATAGAGCAAAATAAATAATAAATCAATGGGATTAAATTATGATAGAAAGGTAAATATATGATAACACATGCCATAAAAATAACTAGATATGGATATTTTACTATGGAAAGGTATGAAACTGAAAATAGTTATCATTAAATAAATGAACTGAAAATAAAATTAACCTGTATATATGTCTGAAAAATCTTCATAGATAAATAATAACTAAATTCTCAATAAAGGAAATGATTAATTATCAGATGTCTTGTTTACCAAAAAAATTATTCCTTTACCATAAATAGATATCTGAAACTATATGACTAACTTATTCTCCTCACAAGACTACCGATGTATCGAGGGGATTATATTAACTTCTCCACAACCCATAGGGCTTGCCTTAAATTGTCCATAGATAGTTTTTTTCTTGTCCAGAACTTTTCTCAAATTGAATAAAAAATATGCCTTATCATATATTCATATTGAATAAAGTATACATATTTATCAATATTTCCCAAATAGTAAAATAAATTTCAATGTAAACACCATATAAAAAAGGTATGTGGTTTAGGAAATAATCATATCCATGAAAAATGATATGGATATTTAGGTGGAATTCAATGTCAAATGATCATATGAAATTAAGTATTTCCAGGGGATTAAAATAAATCAAGGAATTCTATGTGAATAGTATGCTCAGCGAAATCAATCATAAACCATCATAATGAAGAAACTGGTTGATATCAATACAAAATATCCAATGTAACATAAAATAATGGGATATTGTTATTTATGATTAGGATTACTATTAAAATATTTTTTTTAATCTTGAGGAAAAGATCATTTTGTTTTGAAAAACATTTTATTGAAAATAAATTTTGAAAAAAATTTCATGAAAAATTATCCATTTTAAAAATTCAATATTAGAATAAAATAAATGATAAATGTTAAATGTGTATATGCTAAAGGAGGTAAATAAAAATTCCTTTTCTAAGGTAAGTGGTCAGAAAAAGGCCATGTTTGGAATGTCATAAGAATATTCCTTGGAAAAAATTGGTAAAATAGAAAAAGGTTAACATTGTCTCTACCATGAAAATTTAAAAATAGTTTTGATACATTTTAAAAAAATATGAGTTTTATAAATAATAGTTTCTTCGACTATAAAAAATACAATGTTAGGTTTTATGAAAAACATTTTCTAAAACATATTTAGTACCAAAGAGTGGGAAAATGGTTTTAATACATGAAAATAGTCATGAATAGATAGAGGATATAAAATTTAATGTTTTATTAAAAATTTAAATTTAATTTCCTTGAATCAAAATACCATTGAATGATTATTAAAGTTAATATTAAGGAAAATAATCATTAAACATTCTGAAGTGTCTCATACCAATTTGAAATTTTTTAAATCATAATCCTCATGAAGGAATAAAATTAAATTACTGTTATAATATCATGATAGTAATGAGATTAATTATATATCATGTCAAAGGGAAGTATATACAATTTATAAAAGAAACTAGGTGCATAACATCAAATAAGTCTCAATAGAACGTAAATTGAGACAATATATCTTACCTTATCCTTCAATTTTTGTGTTGTCTTTAGCCTCATGTATTTTGGTTTAAAATATGTAAATAACTAATATCATAACCATAATCAATTTTATAATACAATACACCAACTTATAATAATATCTTATTACCCGTTTGTTGTCAACATTCACTAATTTTACTATTCCAGGTGTCTGTTTCCTAATTTTCTCAAATATGTTTTGACTTGTTACAAGTTTTTCTTGTTATTTGTAACATGGTTTCATAATATAAATAATGTATTAAATTATTTAATTATCATATATATTCATTACATATGTATTTGGAATAATATATTATTTCTGGAGATAAGAAATTACATTCACTGTTCATGGAGACGGTTGGTCGTGCAGGAGCATAAATACTATTATCATTTATTTGTCATATTAAAAGAATGAAAAATAAACAAAAAATATGAATATTATAATTCCAATGTCATATATATTAACTAAATATCATATATTTTTATTAATATAATTCTTAATATGTTTTATGTATGACGTGAATGAATCCCATTCCATTAATGGGCCAGTAGTCCACACTTCCAGAAGTCATGTTATCATATTTATGGAAAATGGAATATATATAGTTATGGGTTATAAAATAATTAATGAACTATAATGATATATTAAATATCCTATATATCATATATATTAGTATTTCCCATAAAAATTTCTATCATGATAGTTGGTGATGCAAAAATGAACAGTTACCATTTTGCGAGGCAGTAGTTTGTCATACAAAGAAACAATATGTTTTCTACCCATTGGATGCAGGTGTGTGTAATTTTTGGTATAACCCTTAGCATAGAAAAATTTTGTATATTTAGGATAATGATTTTTTATATTATAATAGAATATGAATATTATATGGAGTGGATAATGGATATTGAAATAAAAATCTTGAGAGAAGACGTTACCTCTTAGTCGGGTAACATATTTTGGTTTATAAAAAAAGGATTCCATGGAATGATATCTACCAAAATGGAGGATTCAACGTCTAGGGGAGTGATTTTTTGAATATTTTCTTGTATTCCATGGCTGATTCTATTATGTTTTATCAGTGTGATAAAGTGGGAGAGTTGGTGGCCTTTTATATGGAAGAAAATGGACTCCCGTGGAAGTTTTCAAAACAAGTAATGTTTACACATGTTATTACATGGACAGAGTCATAAAAAACCAATGAAACTCAATTATTTATGTTTTATTTATTAGATATGTCAATAAAAGGGGTTTTTTGAAATGTTTATAGGTAATTTGTGCCCATAAATTAAAGGATTAGTCCCTTATAAAGCTTAATTTTACCACATTAATTGTAAATAATTTAAATTACTTTGAAAAATATTTTGGTTTAAAAATAAATTTGGCCTAATTTGAAATTTTAAATTCTTATTAATCCAAATATTGAATCCATTTTACAAATTTCAATAATATAAGTGCTATAAATTAATTTAAAATTCACCCATAGGTGGCACGAAAATGCATGTTTTTAATGTAAAAACATCCAAAATATTTCTTGGTTTTTTATAGTCATTTTAAAAGTGAAACTGATCCCAATGATCTATACTAAATTAATTTTAAAAAATAATACCTAATTAAACAATAAAAAATAAAAAATATAATTTATCCATATAAATATATTAGAAGAAAAAAGTTTGAAACTAAAATTAATTATTTTTAATTATTCATTAAAAAATGAAATGTTTCAGAAAAATATCAAAAATTCACTGTAACATAGTTATTACGTTCATCATTAAAAGATGAAGTTAATTTTGACATAATAATTCAATTAATGTGTGAAAGTTTATATTTAAAATGGGTTCACCATTAAAAGGCAGTAAAATTGGCTTTATAAAAATATGGGTTTTCAATTTTTAAAATATTGTTTGTTCTTATCTTTTGAATATCTAACCTAAGGGATAAATATAAAAAATATTTTATTGAATAATTAAAACATTTATTTCATTAAATAATTAAATAATTTTAATTAATTATGTTTATTATGATATAACACTATTAGATTCATAAAAATAATAATAATATTTATTTTATTATCCAATTGGTTCTTATTTCCATTTCACATTTTTTGGTAAACCATGAATTAATTTTATATTTTTATAAAACAAATATTTTCATATGTTTGTTAATAATATTCATAAATTATTGTTTATAACTTATTATATTGAATAATAATATTTTAATAATATATTATTTTTCAGTAAAACTTGGTCTTGCATATAATGAAAGCCATCGAAGAATGTCGCTCTTTAGTGTAACACATTTCAACTTCGTGTTGTTTGAATTGAAAAATATATAATATATAAAATCTATTTAAAGTTGTAATTATATATTAAATTATCATAATATTATATCCCCTTATGCAATTGGTGACACGTTTCATGTGCACTATCAAATATAAGGTTCTTACTTTATAATTTCAGGCTGTTACATTATCCCCACATTAATTTAATTATTTCTTCAAATTTTAAACATGATCTCAGTGATGGAGGGATTACAAATAAAATATTTTTAAAATTCCCATATCATAAAAATCTTTAATAAAACATCTTCTTAATAAGATTGAATGGAATGTATAATTGTCATGTAACTAGGATACCTAGTAGGAGATCATAGTTTAGAAATGGTAAAATGGATATGGAAGAAAAATTCCAACTATAAAGTTATCATGGAGAGTTCTAAAGAACAATTTCCGATGAAATTTATTGTCTAAAAAATCATAAACCATATGTGTGAATAAATTTCATTGATATCATAAACAAAGATGATAATATGACACATTTTTTTTTCAAAACCATTTTTTCTTATAGATAATGAATTCCTTCTATCTATAATAATATAATTTTATATACATCTCTACAAACATAATATTTTCCTTTTATTACACCTTGAACTATTTCTACTTCATCTCATAGCACATGATGCATCATATGGTTATGTAATACATTGACCTAAAAAATATCATCCAATAATCATCATAAATGATTTTATAAATAGTAAAATTTTCCAAAATATTTTTATCAACCACATCGTAATATAGTCATTAATTTTCCAAGATGAACTTTTCATTGGACATTAATCAACATGAAGCATATCTAAATTTTCAGAATCAAAACATTATAATAGCATCATCATGTATCCTCATAAAATATGGTAATAAAATGAATCACCAAAAATAATTATTAGAAGAATTAATTCTTCTTTACTCCCTATGTATGATATATGTTATTGGATATATTCCTTAAAATCAAAATGTGTTATAAACCCCAATAGTGATAAAATATAACACTTGTTGAAAAATCATTATTCAATTCTATAGTAGTCAACATTTATCAAAATCAATCATTTATTCATCATTATCTCAACATCAGGAACATATTATGGTTTTTTATTCCCTTAATAATGTGTTTTCAAAATAAATTATGTTTATAATGAATAAATTTTATTGTTACTATTAATCATATGATATTAAATACTTTAAAAAAAGTACTGGAGTACACTCCTTACATTTCATAAATAATATGATGAGAGAATCATAAAAAAATACATTTATAAAATATTTCATAGATCCAAATAAAGATATACATTAATCATTCAAATTCATTTATGTCAATACTATATTATTGAGCTTGATCCATTAGCTTTTTCAGAAGTTTATTCTATGGAAATTTGGGGAATTCATTTTCAATGTTACATATCTCCTTGCATTTATAACCCTGAATATTATCCTTTTTATTCTTCAAATTCCATTATTTTTCTTGGTGGCCTTTTTCTCTGCACTTATAACTAACTCTCATTACATTGATGAATTTCCCTGGGTGATTCATTCCACTGTTCTCATGCAATGTAAATTTCTCAAACATCTCATTTTATCTAATGAATTTTATTATTCTTGGTTCTCAGAGGAGATCTTCTTCTCTTGGATTATTTGAATTCATTGGATTTTGAGAATTCATTATCTATCTTCATGGCATATAAAAATGTTTTTCATATAATGAGAAAATATGAGAAACATGTGCCCTTCCAAGATTTCACTTATGTACTTCAAAGAAGTGTTTGATCATGAACTTTTCATTGCACATATAATCCATAGCATACCTATATAATCTTATAAAGGTATCTTCATAATCCATAACACTATCCTCTTCCAATTTCTTTAAGATATGAAACATTATCAACATTCTAATTCTCTGATCACAACAGAATTACTTATTGAATAATGTATTCCTAAAAGTCCTCCATTCTATGAGTTATATATCTTCTTCCTCCATTGTATTCTAGATCAAACAACACCACTGATCTATATCATCATTTAGAAAATATATAGTAAGTGTAATGTTTTCCATTTCACCAAATCCTAATGCCATGAATATCTTCTCAAAAGACATAATCCATTACTCAACAACCATTGGATCATTAGACCTACTAAATTATGGGGAAATATAATGCATAAAGTGTTACAACATTAGATAATCATGTTGTGGAATTGGATTCTCTATTCGAAAATGGTAACATTACATAATTTGATAAAGATGCCCTACTATTTCCTACCATTATCGATTCCAATACCATCTATATCAGATTCCTTGGTATAGAAAACTCTACATTTTCTATGATTATGGACATCTCTCATCCTTCTAGGTGCCATTACTAAAAATGGAGTATACTAGAGTTGCTCTTAAAATTATGAACACTGTATAAAACTGAATTTGGAATAGCGACTAACATAAATTTATGCATCCAAAATCCAAGAATTGTACACTTTAGTTACTTTGTGGAAATATTTACATCTAAGTAATTCACAATGGTAGGTAAATAGAATTTTAATCAACCTAATAATATCCTATGATATTGTCAAACTAGGTGCGCAGTAAGGCTCGTTTTCATGTATTAGGATACCCTGAGTTAGGCATGTAACACCTTGTTGGAATTTTTACTGTTAGGTATATATGTTCCAGAACCAAATCATCTTATAGTATCCATACATATATTGTTTTTCCTAGAATACCAACATAATACCTACCCTAACAAAATTCATGTATTTTCATGTATAATTATCCACAATGTCTATCTTAGGTTTTTTTCTACATAGTCAATCTTTTCTATATCTAGTGTCTATGTTTGCAGATACACTTACTTGGATACCAACTATAACTCTTGGACCCCAGAAGCCTAGAGTCAGTGCATTATTTAATTACATTATAATCATTATAATGAATCAAATATAGAAGGATTAGTCATTTTAGCAGTTTAGGAAAGCCATATTACATACATGATACCCATAACACATCAGTAAGTAGAAAATAAAAACTTGATACATAATGAAATAAAATAAACTGAATCCTTGAATACTTATTCAATGATTTATTATTCATAACCTAGGGAAAGGAAAAATAATAATAGTGAGCTCAAATGATTAGTACGGGTAAATAAAGCGTAGTAAACAATGAATCAATGTGAATAAATTAACATGTAAAGGTAAATAATAGATAACAATTTCCATAAAAATACCTAGATAAAGAAATATCAATATGTCAAGGTAAGAAAAAGATAACATATTCTATTAAATCAGTAAACTAAAAATGAAATACATCCACAAATATTTTGACACAAAATCTCACGGAAAAATAATAACTAAATTCTCAATAAATTAATTGTCAAATTATTGGATGTAATGTTTCCTTGGAACATGATACCTTTATCATAAAGAGATATTTTAATATATTTATCCAACTAATTCTCCTCATGAGATTATTGATTCATTGAGGGACTTGCATTAATCAGTTCCCAATCCATGTATTGAATGTCCAATACATTCCTCATATGGAATAAATAATATGCCCTATCAAATATTAGTATTGAATAAAGTATAAAAATTTGTTAACATTTCACCAAATAATATAATAACAATAAAATTAAACCCCATATGTAAAATGCTATACAGTTTAGGAAATAATCATTTCTAGGAAAAATAATATGAATATTTAGGCGAAATTCATTATCAAATGATTTTATGAAATTGAATATTTCTAGGGGATTTAAATAAATCAAAAAAATGAATATGAATATTATCCTTGTCAAAATAAATCACAAACCATCCTAAGGAGGAAACAATTTGGTATCAATACAACATATCCCATGTAATGTAAAATAAATGGTTGTTTTTGATGAATATGAATACTATCAAAAGATCTTTTAAAAAAACATTGAAGAAAATATATTTTCATTTTGAAAAACATTTTCATTGAAAATAAAATTTTAAAACATTTTATTTAAAAATATCATCTCAAGCATTCAAAGGGAGTTTTAAATAAATGATTTTGGGTAACACCATATAAGCCCTATGAGGTAAACGAGAATTCCTTTTGCTCCGTAAAAGATTAGAAAATTGCATGGTTCAGAAATTGACAAGAAGATTCCATTGAAAAAATTTGAAAAATATTAAAAGGATAAAAATTTCATTACCAAATAATTTTGAAAACACTTTTTAATTTTTTTAATCAAACATGTCTTTTAGAAGAAAACCATTTCTCTAACTAAATTTAAATAAAAATTTGTGTTTTTATAAAACCATTTTATAATACATTTTGAGTACAAAAGAGTGGGAAAATGGATGTAAAACATCAAAATGGTCATAATTAACTATAGGGGAGAAAATTTAAGATTTTATAAAAAAAATAGTCATATAAATTCATTAAATGGAAAAACCATCGAAATATTATTAATGTCATTATTGAGGAAAATAATCTTTAATCATTCCAAAGTGTCCCATACCACATTGAAACATTTTAAATCATAAAACTCATGAACGAATAAAATTGAATTATTGTTATAATATCATGACAGTAATTAGATTCATTATATATCATGTAAAATTTCTTTATATACACTGTATAAAAGAAAAAAGATGCATAAAAACTTATAAGTTTCAATAGATTATAAATTGAGATGAAATCTCTTAACTTATCCTTTTTTTGTGATCTTTATCCTCTTGTAAAGTTGTTTAAAATATTTTACATACTAATATCATCACCAAATTAAATTTTATAATAACATATATTAACTTATTATAATATCTCATTACCCATTTGTGAACATATTTAATTAATTTTACTATTTCAGGTGTTAATTGCCCAGTTTTCTCAAGTATGTTTTGACTTATTTTTTGTTGTTATTATTATTTGTATCATGGTTTCATCATCTCCAGACTGTAGAAAGTGATTTTATTTTAATATATATTCAATACATATTTATTTATAATAATATATAATTAATGGACTCAATAAATGAAATGCACCGTTAATGGAGACCTTAGGCCATTCCGACGCATGAACACTACATTCATTTATTTTTCATATAAACAGAATGAAATGTAAATGATACATACCGATATTATAATTCATGTATCATCTAGATTTACTAAATATCATATATTTTTAATAATATCAACCTCATTACATTCTATGTATAACGTGGATGAACCACAGCGAATTGAGGGGGTGGTAGTCCACACCTCCACATATAATGTCCTCATATTTACGCAAATTGTAATGTACAGAGGTATGTGTTGTTAAAGAGTTAAATAAAAAAAATTATAAAATAAATATAATATATATCATATATAAGAAGTTTTTACATCATTATGGTCACTATGATTGGTTGTAAGGTAAAAATGAACGATCATAATTTTGTGAGGTAGTAGTACTCCGTACATATAAACAGTATGTCTGTTAACCATTATATGGAGTTGGGAAAAATTTTATATCTAAAAAATATCATAAAAAATAATATAATACTTTGGATACTGGTTTTGTTATAAAATAATATGATAATAATTTTATAGAGAGTGGATAATGGAAATGAAACTAAAAATCATGAGAGAAGATGTTAACTCTTAATCAGGTAACTTATTTTGGTTTATACCAAAAGGCTTCCTTGAAATAATTTCTGAAAAATGGGAGGATTATAGTTCAATTTTAGGGATTTGTGAAATCTATTTGTAAAGATATTATCTTAACATGTGAGGATTGAGATTTTTAAAGAAGTAGAAGAGGTGGTGGCCTTTTATTGGGAAGGAAAAGGACTTGGAATTTTTGAAATGATGTTAGGTGTACACTTGTTCTTACCAAACAAATGTCATACCAAAAATACAAATCTCAGAAATTCCATTTTTATTTCCTAGATAGGTCTATAAAATGGCGTTTTGAAATGTTTCTAGGTTATTTGGGCCGTTAAATTAAATGATTAGTCCTTCATTAAACTTAATTTTACCTTAATAATTATAATTAATTTTAATTACATTCACTAATATGTTTGGTCGAAAAAATTATAGCATTAACATAAATTATAAATAATTATGATTCAAATTATGGATTTTATTTTTCCAAATTCCAATCATATAATTGGAAGAAATTAATTTAAAATTCATCTCATAGGCGGGACGACAATGCATGTTTTTAATGTAAAAAATACCAAATGTATTCTATGTTTTTGTAGTCATTTTAAAATTTAAATTGATCCCAATGAACTATAGTGAATTAATTGTTAAATATATTAATTAATTAATATTTAATACTAATATAGAAAATAATTTATCCTTAAGAATAAATTAGTTGAAATAGAAGTTCTGAATTAAAATTCAATATTTTTAACTATTAATTAAAAAATGTAATGTTTCAAAAAAATATAAAAAATTCACCCTAACCTAATTAGTAATTTTTAATTTAAAATATTATGTTTATTTTGACATATTATATCAATTTATGTGACTAAATTTAGATTTAAAATGTGTTCTCTTTTAAAAGGTGAAAAATTGCCTTTATAAAAATATATTTTTTTAATTTGTAAAATAGGGATTGTTATTATCACAGGCTTATCCAACATAATTATTGAATACTAAGAATATAATATTTAATATATACCATATATTTTTAATTCAAATCATTAATTTAATATAAATAATTATGTTCATTATGATAACACTCCATTAGAAGCAAAACATTAATAATATTTATTTTTATATCTACTTGGTTCTTATTTTCATTTATAATTAATTGGTAAACAACTGAATAATTTTATATTTATGAAAACTATAAATTTTAATAATTTAGTTAATAGTATTCATAATTTATATTTTATATCTGATTATATGAAATAATAATATTTTAATAATATATTATTTTTTCAGTAAAACTTGGTTATGCATGCAACGCAAGCCATCGAAGAGGGTCTCTCTTGTGTGTAACCCACACTAACACGGTGTTCTATTAATTAAAAAATATAAAATTTATAAACTAAATTTAAAATATTAATTATATTTTAATTTATCATAATATTATATCACCTTACACTCTTGGTGTATTATGTCATTCATGGTATTTAATATAAAGTTCTTATATTAGAATTTCATGGTGTTATAGATGTCTACACATAATATGTTAAAATTAATATTTATTTCACAATTTTTTAAAAGTTTAAAAACCAATTATTTTTCAAATATTAAAAATATTTCACTAAAAATTAATATATAAAGCCAATGGTAGTTGAAAATGACCATTAACAGTCACACAAAAGTAGTTAAATCTTTCATAAATGAATATGTAAATTATAGATATGGATAAAAAATATTCTTGATCTAAAATAAAAAATAAGGTCAGTTTTCATAAAAATGATTATAACGACCCAGACCAAGATTCCACCAAACAGTTTGCCAAGACCCATTGTCCACAAGGCCAGAGTCATGTCTCCCCAAATTCTAGAGGCTGCCGACTAGAAGTGAGGGTCTAGGTGATTTAGTGGGGAGACTACATCCTCTTTACCAGAGTATTACATCGGAAGTCAGACATACCATAAATATTTGACGTGAAACAAACACCAGTCAACTAAAAGTAAGACAATATGGGAATACATATCAATAACTAGAAGTTTCTCATTAAAAAATTATAGAGATGATACAAGTATCTAGAAACCATCCATAAGTGTACATGGCAATAAAATATATTACAAGTATCCCCAAAGAACAAAATACCGAAACATTTATGTAGCATCGAAAGACTCAGCATTGTCCTATTCTCCCCTGGTCCAAAGATATAGTAAGTATCCTATACTAGGGTGCTTTCCCCTATCATCACATAAAACCATATAATCTATTTTTTCCCCAAGGAGGCCCAAACATTTTGTGAGATAAAAATCCTAGTAGAAAACCACCCATGTCTATACAGTTCTAGCAAAAATATAAATATTTGTTGGATGTGTAAATAAAATAGAAAAGTAATTTCATATTCCCATGGAATAACTCTACTATCATAAGTAATACTGAATAGAACCTCTAGTCTATCTGTAAAAGAGTGAGCACCTAATAAGGAAACTATAACAAATTACACAAGTCACATGAATATGCAGTACATCCTTCAATACCAAACAAGCCACAAACATCCTATACAAAGAAGTCAATAAAATCTCATGTCCATAACATATAGGAAAAAATATAATCCCACATCCATAATGTTTAGTGAAAACTAGAACCTAAGGGCCGGATCCATGGTGTCACTTACCAGGGCATCCATGTAATGGTTTTAGACCATGATGGGATGAATCCAAGGATCTTGTCCAAGGCGTCCACAATGAGTCCCATGGGAATACCAGTGAAAACATGGTCTAAGAATTTGTTGGATTTCTAAGAGAATGTGTACCGACATGTCCTACGTGAGTCCAAGTAAGCCGGATCCACATGGTAACATAGACTGATGCATCCCATGGAATCCAAACCGATGGGGCAGAGTCAACCCAAGGCATCCACTACCGCATTCCAAACCCATGGTGAGAAGTCCATGGAATCTACCAAACCATTCATTCAAAGCAATCAATTAATCAGTATAAACAATTAAAAATCAACTTATTATACCCACTCACATAAACAAGAACAATTGATGAGTGTGCCCACTTATGCAATCCATTCATCATTTATCATTTATATGGGCCTACCATCCCATAGTAACAATTTAACATTCCATTAATAATTTTATATATGTATACCCACCCATATAAACCCATTTCATTAAAGAAAAGATTTCAAAATTGGCATGGAATCAAAGGATATCAATATTAGAGGATATTGTACATCTCTTATACAATTATTCAATGCTATCAAGGAATTAAAAAGCTACCTCTAACAAAGAAATCACAATCACACACCCCTTGGGTGGTTGAAATAGTCCTAAACAGGATAAAACCAAACTTAAAACCCCATGGGTGACCTTAAAACCAGTAAAATGATCTAAAACACCTAATTGGATCCTTCAAGCATCATCACTACGTCTGACTAAGGCTATGACATGAAACTCTCAAAAAACGAGTCCTTTCTGGAAAGTTCGATGGATAGAGTAAGGGATGAACACCCCGAAAGCACCCAAAAAACCATAATAAATAATAGACCACCTACCTCATCTGGGTAGTATATATCTCATTTATTATCAAGTCTTGACACATCCTATATTTAGAGAAATCTGAATTACTGATGAAAAATGGGATAATAGGGTGTATAAGCCTAAATCCAAATAGCACAGTCGTTGTTCTGAAAAATCATTAATGATTAAAATGGAATCCATTACTTATTAATGCAGTTACAATGAGACAAACCATTCTAAAATAGGCGTTTTATGGCTTTAAGATCTAAAAAACCATTTTATATGGCATTCGAATATCAAAAATGGAGGAAAGCCTTCTGTTCATCAAAAATAAAAAGCTACTTCCTCTTATTAAAAAAACCTTGTTAACAAGTACATGAGGTGTACCTCTAGTATATGATGCGAAATTCCTGATTCTATTTTTCTAATGAAAAAACCATTCACATCGTGTAATTCCATTACACTATATGAACTTGGAGTACATGACGTGTACTGCAAGTACACGACGTGTAACTGGCCTGCATCCAACCTTCATCCTCTTTTACCCTTCTTTCTAAAAAACAACCCAACCGACCCAAGTCATAGATTCAAGTCGAAGACAAAAAGAAAATTACCACATTGAACCCGAAAGAAAAGATATATACCACAGGTAAAACCTAATATCTTACAATCTCCCACCTTATAGAAATTTTCCCCCGAATATCTCTCTGAACATTGGTCAGGATTCATATGAAAACAAATCCTGCCACAAAGCACATACATCAACCTCTCTCTCCCAAGTCTCATCCTATAAACAACCATGCTTCCATAAAAATCATAATAGAGGAACTAACTATCCACAAAGATCCTTTTTCTCTTATCAATGATATGAATCACAAGCTCCTCAAAGGATGAATCAACCTGAAGATCAACCCCCTCTGGATAAAAAATGTAAGACAGGTCGAAGTGATAGTTGCAACAATAATGATACATGGATGAAATCATTGATGGATTGATACCTCTGAGGTAGCTGGAATCGATAGGAAACCAACCCGACTCTCTCTAAAATTCCAAACAACTTGACATATCTCGGTGAATGATTAGACTATCTCCCAATCATTCTGTGTCACAAACTCAGTGAAATTGGAAAGAAAACATGATCCCTGACCTCAAATTCTATAGATAATCTACGATGACTGGTGTATGATTTCGGACGAAACTATGTAGTAGCCATCAAAATCAATATCAACTAGACCTACTCAGAAGTCTCCTAAATGAGACAAAATACAAGAAAAGCTGCCTCACATGCTTCTAACTAGATAAGGGTGAATTTCATGGCCTACTGTATAAATCATCATAATGTTCCATCATCATTGTCTCTTGATAAATTATGTTGTAGGAGAATTCAACCAGGGTAATTCACCTCTTCCAAGAGCCCCCAATGTCTAGGATGCATGCAAACATAATTTCCTCTAGCACATGTATCGTATGTTATGAATTCACATCAGTATAAGGGTGGTATGTTGTGATCAGAATCATATGTGTTCCCATTGCCCTCTGCAAACTCTTTTATAAATGAGATGTAAATTGGGGTTTCCTTTATGAATTGATAGTGTGAGGGACCCCATGTAGTTGTACTAACTCTCAGATATAGAACCTTCTAATATAATCAACACCCATGTTCTCCTTGGTCAGTATGAAGTGTGAGACCTTCATAAGCCAATCAACGACAACCCACACAGAAGCGTTACATAGAGGAGAACTTGGTAAATTGGCCACAAAATCCATTACAATATCATCCTACTTCCACTCTGGAATTGGGAACTAATATAAAATCACATCTAGTCATTGATGTTCCGCCTTCACCTACTAACCCATAGAACACCTCATAACAAAACTAGCCAACCCACACTTTATTTCTGGCCACCAATACTGACATATCAAGTAACAGTACATCTTGGTGAGCCTGGGATGCACTACCCAAGATGAAGCATGAAATTATAACATCAACTCCTCATGTATATCCCGTGGGACCCAAACACATCCATGGATAGACATGAAATCATTATCACCTACCATCCTACGATGAGGAGGGTCCTCACATCCGAAACCTTCCCATAGAACTATGTCTTCAGAATTCAATATTGGCCTCATCATAACTCTATTTATAAGGGAATATGTCACATCTAAGGATGATAAATATTTTTGTCCCAATATTTCATGTACCTCAAGATGCATCTCAGAGAACACCTCCATGAGATGCAACCTGCTACTGACCTATTGCACTGCTTATATATGTGTCCTCTTACTCAGTGAATCAACCACTTCATTCCCCTTACTATGTGTGTAGAAAATAATTAAGTCTAAATTCTGTAGGTACACCACCCAACTTCACTACCTAAAATTTATAACAGACTATGACAATATATAAAAGAGAGTTTTCTAGTCCATGTAGACAACAATATTATCTCTCAATAAATAGTGGCTCCAATAGCGCAACACATGAAAAACCAAATCTAACTCGATATTGTATGTAGGGTAATTCCTCTCATGAGGCCTCAACTATAGAGAACTGTACACCACGTCTCAATCTCAAAATATTAGCACTACCCCAAGAACAATACCAAAAACAACCCTGTAGACCGTGTAACTCGTCTATTACTCTAGAAGTATTAGGAATGGTGCTAAGGAAATCCTCTATTTGATCCCCTAAAAGGCTATCTCATAAGAATATGACCAAACAAACTTAACCCAATTGTAACACCCCAAGCTTCAACGGTATGCTTCTCTTCCAATAATTCAATAGCTTGCATTGTACGCAAGTTCGAGATTCTAACACACTACGACCAATCAAAGTAGCTGTTATGAATATTAATACCCACTTTTTGAAATTTTATAAATTTAATTATTCAAATTGGACTTCATTTTGGGATTTGGAATATCGAAATTATCCTAAGTTGAATTTTTCATTTTTTTCTGAGAACATCCAATTTTTTATGAATAGTGTTAAATACTTAACTTTAATTAATTTTTTTTAATAAAAATAATTTATAGTGATAAATCATATTATTTAGTGGTTTTAAAGTATAATTAGAATATATTTTTACCATTTTATCCAATGGTTTTCAATAGAATTAGTTTCACTTTGAAATTGGGCATAAACAATTGTCAATCTTTTGATTGATATTCTTTCTTAAAAACACTCTATTTGGTTTGACAACGGGAATTAATTATAATATTAATTAATGAAACATATATATTTTTAATTTTTTAAAATAGACATTCTCTTTGAATTTGGAATATCAAATATATCTTAGGGTAAATTTTTTGTATTTTTCTGAAAAACTTCAAATTTTGATGAATAGTGAAACCACTAAGTGGTAGTTAAAAAACCGATTTTTCGTTTAAATGAAATTTTACCACTTCTGTGAATTTAATTTCAAAAATATGACATACATGGTTGTAATTAAGAATTAAAATGTTGTTCAATGGGATTAAAATAATTTTTTGGTGAATAGTAACTTTTGAGTTTTATTAACCAAGATTAGAGGTAATTAGAGTAATTTAAGGTAAAAATAATGTTATAATAATACGAAATTACCATGACACATGTGCTACTCTTATTGGATGACTCATGTCCGACCAAGAAAATCCATGGGTAAATTTGGGGGACCCCATGGAGCCACTTGGGTAAGATAGTTACATTAATACCTTTTATTTAAAGTAAAAATAAAAATATCACAAACATGTATTGTTTTACTAAAACTATTTTTACATGGGGTTATACAAGTTATATTTTCAACTATAAATATAAATTGGAAATATAAAAATATTTCCTACATCATGGTATTTTTTTTTATAATTTTTAGGCAATAGATAAATAAATTTATTTATCACACCATGATGATGCAGCATTTACCTCATTACTGAACGATTTAAATAAAATGAAAAGATAAGGTAAAATCTAAGACTTAAACTTGCCTAAATCCAATTATATGGGTGGATTTAGAACCCTTATCACCTTATCCTCGAAATATATCATTTTGGGACCTTTAAAATTCTAAAATCATTTCATAATAATGTAACATTTCATGACTTTCCAACAGTGCCCCTCCTCTCCTCTTATAAAAGGCCCCCACCTCTACCACATTATTCACACCTTAAAATCCATTTGGATCGGCCAAAATCTACCCAATTACTCTATAAACGTCCCTCTCGTACTTCTAGAAGCCTCACTTTGTGCATAAGCCTTCCCAAAGAAGCCTTTGGCTCAAATAAAAAAGAGTTACCCGAATTTAAGGTAATGTCTTCTCTTATGTACTTTTGTTTAATTTTGCTTCTCCAACCCCTTAAAATATTATTATTCCTTTATTTTGTAAAAAAATAAGTATCTTAAATATAGATGGTTTTTTTATGAGAATTATTTTATTTACACTTTCACACACCTTCGTCTAATGGTTAAAGAACATATAGTTTCTATGGGTGGTGAATTGCTGCCTCACGAAACGATGATTATTAAATCTCATTTTAACACCTCTCATGGTGGCCATTATGATGAAAATATTTTCATATATGATATATATTATGTTTATGTTTTCCTTATTCTCCTGTATTTTTCATTGATGGAATATCTTTATGATTTCTATTATGGGTAAACGCGAAAATTTCATTTTATGAAGTGCGGACTACCGCCCCCTCAAAGTCATTTGAATCGTTATTGCCATATGTGGGACTTATGAAGGATGGAGTTAATGATATTATATATAATATTATAATATAATTATAATATACCTTTATATCATTATGATTTAATTCCATTAAATATGAAATAGAAATGAAAGTACCGTTCATGCGTACGTATGGTTTACCGTCTCCATGAACGGTGCATTTCATTTCTTACCTCTAAATGTTATGTAATATTATAAATGCATGAATATATTGGATATATATGATATATATGATATCTAGATCATGAATATAATTCTAGAGATAATTGATATTTTACCACATGAACAACTTGTAATTATAAGAAGTTTATTTTTGACTCAAGTACCAAAGATCGACAAAACGACCGTTATTAACTTAAATGACTACATAATGTTCATAACATGGTAATATGTAATATAAAAGCAATAATGAACATGAAAAAGGTTCTTAATCAAGTTGAGATTAACTCTATTTTATTATTCAAGAGATTAAATAATGATCGAGTCAAGTCGGACACGATGTAAGGGTCTTCGTCTCAATCTCCTTTCATTGAGGCATATTTTATTTTATACAAACTTTATTTTATATGGTATATAAACCCATTTGAATTTTACTTTTATTCAAACGGAATCTTTTTGTACAAAGAGTTTTACTAAACAAAAAAAGGAATGTTTTTGTCTTACGTATGGGGCAACAACGACTTCTCCGCCGCCGTGACCATTATTTATGTTTCAGCTTAATCTACAATCCATAACTTTTTTTAAATGAAAAATAAATAACATGTTCTACTTTTATTTTATTTTGGGATTGAATTTTTTTTATTATATCAATGTTTTGTATTGATATCTTGTGATTGAAATGTGGAAATGTTATATTTATTTATGCATGTTTTATGTGATACGAGTATGTTATGGTTTATGATATGTTTAAAACTTTTCATATAAGGAATGAATTAGACTTCGTATGTGATGGGTGGAGCCCAATATAGCTCCTCTATGCAATGGTAGGTCTCATGAGACAAACTAGTGTCTTGGCACAAGGCCTTGAAAAAAATCTTATTTGTAGTCTTAGAACAAGTCCTTGAATATGTGGTTGTGATAGTATGTCATTATTCATTACATCATTATGAAAGTGGTTATTGATATAACATGTTATTATTCAACTAGTACAATATCCATGTGAATAAGTAAATAGCATTACTTCATTTTATTTTTTCCATATTATGTTGAAGTTCAAGTTTTAAAGACTTTTGTTTTAGTAATATATTGCCTTAAATGTTTATGATTATTTATGAAAGTTTCCGCTATATTTTTATCCTTACTGAGAATCTGAGCTCACCCCTTTCTATGTTTTATTTTCCTAGGATGTGAAGAAATATTTTATGACTGACCAACAGGGATAGTCTAAAGGGGATCTGAGTGTGGACTATGGAGACTATGTTATTGTGATTTTTCACTTTATGATGTAATGTAATATTTATGAATGTATCTAGTGTTTCCAAGGCTACTAGACTAATCGGTCTTTCGAGACTTGATCTTTTGGGATCTTGCCAATGTTACGTAATAATGCGCCGAATCTGGGTAACTTGGGTCGGGGCGTTACTGTTGGTATCATAGGCAGTTTAATACTAACCTTGGAAGATATATTTAGATAAACATTGATTAGAGCACATAGCCCTAACACAGACTTTGAGGATTAGTATAGAAGAACTTCCTGTAATTTTGCTATTGGAGATATTTTGTGTGTTTTCCAAGCAATACATCCTTGTCTAGATATGAGCAGGTAGAGGCGAATCTGGCACAAATTTACCTAGGGGTAAAACCTGAAAACACCGCTTTGAGCTAGACTCGAACGGGAACTGGTGCACGACAACGGGCCTTGCTGCACTCTTGGTTACGACACTTCCGATGGATATGCCTAGGATAATTCACGATTTCCTTAAAAACCATTATTGAGGGTTTATGAGTATATACTTAATCAAAGATAACATTTTTATGAATATGGATTATATCCATAAAATGTTCAATTTATGTTAGGTTTTTTTCATGTTTAATATTTTGTATTTCGATTCATAAAATAGTCTAGTTTATGCCATTGTTTAGAAATGGCACCTAGTGGAAGGAATGAAAACTGTATCAGTGCTCGCACTCCATATATGGATTGCACTCCTGCTCAAGATAATTATAGTGGAGAAGGTGACACAACTGGTGCTGATCAGCTTATCACCATACTTGGACAACTCACTCAGGTTATGAATAATAACCTTACTAGTATGGAGCACCTTGATCCGCAACGTGGAGGATCAATGTTAGACTGCTTCATGAGGAAAAAACCACCAACATTCAATGGGAGTACAAATCCCTTAGTAGCTGATCAATGGATAAATTCCTTAGAAAAAATATTCTTTTCCTTGGGGAGTAGTGAAAGGGAATAGGTTATCATGGAATTTTACCGCCTCACTGAAGATTCTGATCAATGGTGGTCAATGATTCAAAATAAAAAGGAAGATAAAGAAGTATCAAGTATGGAATGGAGAGAGTTCAAAGAGATTTTCTTAGAAAAATACTTTCCTCGTGACCATCAAGGAGATATGGAAAGGAAATTTCTGTGTCTGAGGAAAAAGGAGGATGAGAATGTCGCAACGTATGAGTATAACTCTCCAATGTTCGTGAGGCATGCTGCAGATTATATACGTAACCCAAGAAGTAAGATTTATCATTTCTTTTATGGGTTAAAACCATTTATCCTTCGAGCTTTAGTTTCACAATATTTCTCAACGTACGAAGATATAGTCTCGTGTTCTATCAAGATAGAAAAGGAATTCTCTAAATCTTATGACAAAAAAGTAAAGCAAGAGAAGAAGAGAACGGTAGAACAAGAGACAGATAAAGGGGAAAAGGGAAAGAAGGATTTTCCATTATGCGATAATTGTGGGAAGAATCACCCCGGTACTTGCCTAAAAGGAATGTGAATTTGTTATAAATGTGGAGAAAAAGGTCACCAGGCTCGTGATTGCAAGGGAAAGAAAGAGGCTATCAATGTTGAATGCTACAATTATAGAGAAATGGGGAATTATGCAAATGAATTCCCTATGCGCTAAGGAAAGTTACCTCAAAATGGCCAAGTGAGCAAGGCCAATCTTATGTTGTTAATAAAATTGAAGTAGAATAATTATTGTATTTTTTTGGACTCAAGAACTGTATTATGGTTATAATAATAATGTCATATATATAAGGATTGTACCGCATTACTTTTTCCTTCCATTAGGTTTTGAATATTATAAAGGTAATCATATTTTTAGTATGTGACAATAAGAGAAACATTACTTTGTTTAGGGAATTGGATGAATTGATTTTGGAATTTAGAGACCTTTTAGAGAAAGTCTAGACAGAGGTATTTTGGATAACTATAAAGGTTGGAATGGATTAAGTTTAACTTTGGATAGTATTGTTTAAGGTTAAAAAATTTCTGAAGATTATTTTTGGAATATTATAATACTATAGTTTTAGGAAAAGGACAACCTGCAGGTTGGGGGGATAACCCGTCCCGTCAGACAAAGCTGTAGGAATCGAACCCACAACCATAGTTCACCAGGCCTTTATTACCTACCACTAGCCTACAGGAATTACCTGGTTATTGCAAAATAGTTTTCCTAATCCAAATGGTATGTGTTAATATTTTGAACCTTATACGATTAGGATAAATATTAGTTTTTGGAGTTCTATTATCTTTTTGAGTGAAAGATGAGTTTGTAGTAGAAATTAGTTGAAAGTTGCAACTCTACTTGTCAAGCACACACATATATATATACCTATCTCTTACTCTATGAATAAATTAATTATTTTACTTTAGTAAAGGGATATTAAAACAAAAAATGTGTTATCCTAATACCTTATGTTTTGTTGAACATATAATATTTTAAATCAACATATATTTAAGGCTTTGAGGCCCTCAATTTTACACTTATTTGTGATTGATGACCTCAATAACTCCCTAAAAATATTTATGTTCTCCCTCCAATTATATGTCTCTAATTCGTACCAATGTTCTCCTAATCGAGATCATAATTTGGTGGTGACGTTTTCATTTCTCTTTACCTCTTATTATGGCTAAATTTTATTAACCTTATTTCCGATGTGGGTTTTCCACAAAGGTATTTTCTATTTTCAACCTTTTATTTTCGAAAAACATTTTCAAATTGCGAGGAAACAATTTATTAAAGGATGGGAGAATGTAACACCCCAATATTCCATGGTACACTTCTCTTTAAATAATGCAAGAGCTTGCATTGTATGCAAGTTCGAGATTCTAACACACCGCGACAAATCAAAGTAGCCGTTATGAATAGTAATACCCACTTTTTGAAATTTTATAAATTTTATTATTCAATTTGGAATTCATTTTTGGATTTGGAATATCTGAATTATCGTAAGTTGAATTTTTCGTTTCTTTCTGAGAACTTCCAATTTTTTATGAATACTGTAAAATACTAAACTTTAATTAAAAGCCAATTTTTTAATCAAAATAATTTATAGTGCTAAATAATATTATTTAGTAGTTTTAATGTATATTTAGAATATATTTTTACCATTTTATCAAATGGTGGTCATTATAATTAATTTCACTTTAAATTTGGACATAAACAATTGTCAATATATTGATTGATATTCTTTCTAAAAAACACACTATTTGTTTTGACAACGGGAATTAATTATAAAATTAATTAATGAAACATATATGTTTTTAATTTGGAAAAATAGAAATCATCTTTAAATTTGGAATATAAAATATAGATTAGGGTGAATTTTTGGTATTTTTCTGAAAAACATCAATTTTTTGATGAATAGTGAAACCACTAAGTGGTAGTTAAAAAACTGATTTTTTGTTTAAATGAAATTTTACTACTTTTGTGAATTAAATTACAAAAATCAGACATACATGGTTTTAATTAGGATGTAAAATGTGGTTCAATGGGATGAAAATAATTTTTTGTGAATAGTAACTTTTGAGTTTTATTAACCGTGATTAGAGGTAATTAGAGTAATTTAAGGTAAAAATAATGATATAATAATATGAAATTACCTTGAAACATATCCTACTATTATTGGACGACTCATGGCGTACCAGGAAAATCCATGGGTAAATTTTTGGGACCCCATGGATCCACTTGGGTAAAATAATGACATTAATACCTTTTATTTAAAGTAAAAATAAAAATGTCACAAACATGTATTGTTTTACTAAAACAATTTTTATAAGGGGTTATACAAGTTATATTTTCGCCTATAAATATCCATTGGAATGATAAAAATATTTCCTACACCATGGTAATTTTTTATAATTTTTAGGCATTAAATAAATAAATTTATTTATCACACAATGATGACGCAACGATTACCTCATTAATGAACGATTTAAATAAAATGAAAAGATAAAGTAATATATAAGATTTAAGCTTGTCTAAATCCTATTGTATGGGTGGATTTAGAACCCTAATCACCTTATACTAGAAATATATCATTGTGGGACCTCTAAAATCTGAAAATCATTTCATAATAATGTAACATTTCATGACTTTCCAAGAGCGCCCCTCCTCTCCTCTTATAAAAGGCCCCCACCGCTACCACCTTATTCACACCATAAAAGCCATTTGGATCAGAAAAACTCTACCAAAATAATCTCTAATATTCCCTATAATAATCCTAAAAGCCTCACTTTGGGAATAAGTATTCCCAAAGAAGCGTTTGGATCAAATAAAAAAGTGTTACCCAATTTTAAGGTAATGTGTTCCCTTATGTTCTTTTGTTTTATTTTGCTTCTCCAACCCCTTAAACTCATTTTATTAATTTGTTTTGTAACAAAACAAGTATATTCAATATAATAGGATGTTTTTATGAGAATTATTTTTTTTACACTTACACACACCTTCATGTAATGGTTAAAGAACATACTATTTTTGTGGGTGGCGAATTACTGACTCACGAAACGATGATTGTTCAATCTACTCTTAACACCTCTCATGGTGGCCATTATGATGAAACTATTTCCATATATGATATATATTATGTTTATGTTTTCATTATGCTCTTGTATTTTTCATTTATGGCATAACATTATGATTTCCATTATGGGTAAATGCGATAATTTAATTTTAGGAAGTGCGGACTACCGCCCCATCAAAGTGATTTGAATCGTTAATGCCATATGTGGGACGTATAATGGATTAAGTTAATGATATTATATATGTTATTATACTGTAATTATAATATACCTTTATATCATTATGATTTCCTTTCATTAAATACGAAATAGAAATGAAAGTAGTGTTCATGCGTACGTACGGTTTACCGTCTCCGTGAACGATGCATTTCATTTCTTACCTGTAAATGTTATGTCATATTATAAATCCATGAATATACTGGATATGTATTATATATATGATATCTATATCATGAATATAATTCTGGAGATAATGGATATCTTACCACAAGAACAACTTGTAATTATAATATGTTTATTGTTGATTAAATTACTAAATATCGACAAAACGACCGTTATTAACTTAAATGACTACATAATGTACATAACATTGTAATAAGTGATATAAAAAGAATAATGAACTTGAAAATGATTTTAAATCAAGTAGATAATAACTCTAGTTTATTATTCATGAGATTAAAGAATGATCAAGTCAAGTCGGACACGAGGTAAGGGACTTTGTCTCAATCTCCTTTCATTGAGGCATATTTTGTTTTATACAAAAATTTCTTTTATATGGTGTATAAACCCCTTTGAATTTTAATTTTATTCAAAAGGAATATTTTTGTATGAAGCATTTTACTAAATGAAAAACAGAATGTTTTTGTCTTACATATGCGGCGACAACGACTTCTCTGCCGCCGTGACCATTATTTGTGTTTCGGCTTACTCTATAAGCCATAAATTTTTTTAAATGAAAAATAAATACCATGTTTTACTTTTCTTTTATTTTGGTATTGAATATAGTTTTATTATATCAATGTGTTGTGTTGATATCTTGTGATTTAAATGATCAAATGTTATATTTCCGTTATGCAAGTTTTATGTGATACGATTATGTTATGGTTTCTGATATGTTTAAACCTTTTCATATAAGGAATGCATTGGACTTAGTATGTGACGGGTAGAGCCCGCTATAGCTCCTTGATGCATTGATAGGTATCATGAGACAAACTAGTGTCTTGGCACAAGGTCTCGACAAAATCTTATTTGTAGTCTTGGAACAAGTCCTTGACTATTTGGTTATAATAGTCTGGAATTATGAATTCCATCATTATGAAAGTGGTTATTGATATTTCATGTGATTATTAGACTAGTAGAATATCCACGTGAATAAGTAAATGGAATTACTTCATTTTATTTTTTCCATATTATGATGAAGTTCATGTTTAAAAGGCTTTTGTTTTAGTTATACATTGCCCTAAATGTTTATGTTTATTTATAAAAGTTTCCGCTATATTGTTATCCTTAATGAGCATCTGAGCTCACCCCTTTCTAGGTTTTATTTTCCCAGGATGTGAAGAAATATTTTATGACTGACCTACAGGGATAGTCTGAAGGGGATATGAGTGTGGACTATGGAGACTATGTTATTGTGATTTTTCACTTAATGATGTAATGTAACATTTATGAATGTATCTAGTGTTTCCAATGCTACTAAACTAATCTATCTTTTTTGACTTGATCTTTTGGGATCATGCCAATGTTACGTAATAATGCACCAACTCTGGGTAACTGGGGTCGGGGCATTACACCAATTCTTAGTCAAGCCCATCAGTGACACTTCTAATCATGAGAAGTCAAGTATAATGTTCCCATAGCAACCATCTAGCACTAAGAAACTCTCTATTTCAAAAATGTTCATGGGATGTTTCTAGGAAACTACTACTCTCACTTTTATTGGGTCCACAAAAACACTTATCTCCAAGAATATGTGACCCAGTAAGTGAATTTGTTCTATCCAACAGTTGAATTTTGTGAGATTTTCATATAACTCATGATCTATTAATGTATTAAAAAAGATCTCAAGATTTCTAGAATGGCCATGTAGATTGTGATAATACACCAAAATATCGTCCATGAAAACCACCAAAAAATAATATATGTAAGGATGGAACACTAATTTCATCAGCTCCCTAAAATCTGTTGTTGAATTCGTGAGACCGAATATCATAACTAGATACTCATTAAACCTAAACCTTTTATGAAGGGTTATACATGGTTTATCTGTAGTTTGAACATGCACCTCGTGATATCCAGCAATAAATTTGATCATCGAGAACAATTTAGCTCCTCAAAAAATGATCAAATAGATCATATATCTATGGAAATAGGTATAAATTTGTAACTATCATCTAGTTCAGTTTCTGAAAATACCCACATATCATAAGAGTTACACCCCTATTTTTCACAACAAGGACTAGCGAACCCCATGGAGAAGTAATGGTTTGAATAAAACCCTTCACCTCCAATTCCAATAGCTCCCTCTTTATCTCATACAAATCTATCGTATAAAACCCGTAGGGAGGAATGGATACCGACACAACTACTATCAGTAGTTCGATAGAGAAATCCAACTCTATATCAGGAGGTAAACCATGAATGTCATTAGGAAATACATCCTTGAAGTGATAAACCACTAAAGAGTAGTCATCCTGACTCACGTCCAGATCATCGAAAAACAAATTAGTAATCTAGGAAATCGTACTGTGTTGACCACGATACTCGAGTCTAGCTTATATCACTGGGAAATACCATTATCCATTTTGAATAATGACTTCACCATCTGGTGATGTGAAAGTCACTCGTTGGTGATAGTAGTCCTTGTATGCTTGATACAATACTAGCCAATCCCTCCCACGAATGATGTAAAACTCCATAATATCGAGTACATATATATCCCAAATGAAGTTACAACCTCCGACCTCAAGGGGACACTCCATACACTAGCTCACATAACCCGTTCTAACTCCCAACATTGTGTCTAGAATCAAAATTCCCTCAGAAAGAAAATACACCAGTCCAAGGATTTTAACCACCCATGCAGATACAAAACTATGTGATTGACCTATATTGAAAAGTGAAGATTCAATAATAGAAACTACTAAGATCACACCTATCATTGTAGACGGTCTAGGATACTACTCATGTTGGATCTGTTTCACTATATATTTCTAACCTGTAAGATGGCCCTAGGACCCTTCCTGACTACCATGAGCTGGTCTACCCTGCAGACTTTGAGAACATGGTTATTGAATACAACGACCATGACCACCATTTACCTACCCTAACTAGATGAATTTCTCCATCTCACAGCCTAATGTGGAGCTGAAGAACGTACTCCAAACCCTAATTTTAGAGCTGACCCCTACAACACATATTTGGAGGGATGGTCTTTGCAAAACCGCAGTATGCACCCCCTCCCGCAGCAAGATCTACATTTTATTGGTGTTCGGTAATACTAATTCTTCTACTGGCCTCACCTCCCACACAGATGAAAAAACACCAAGATTTATTCACCCATAGCCTGACTATCCCTAACCTCATGGGATACCTCGAAAATGTGCTTCCTTCATGAAGAATTTGATCCACTGGGGTGAGAAACAATACTCCCTTATTCTTCACCCCCATCTTCCATCCTGTTCCGCTCCTTGATAAGGGCCTGAATCACAATCTCAGTGATAAAGGCCAACCAAAACACATTGACCTATTATTTGATAACAAGTCCAAGACCTTATTTTAAGAATATCACTCTTTAAAACTCATCATTTTGATACATTGGCACAAAACACTACAACTCTGTAAAGTGTACTGAGTATTCTGTAACCATCATTACACCTGATCCAGATGCATATACTCAGTAGCCTTCTATGCTTACCAATTCATGGGGTAAAAGAAATTGAAAAAGAGGGTTTTTAATTCATCTAAACCCATATTCCTCAACCAATCATCTTGGTTAGAAACATAGAACCATCACTTCTCCACTCCATGTATCATGTAAGTCATGAGATTGACCCTCTGCTCAGGAGGAATCCCTAGATTCTTAAAAATTGATAATGCAGTCTCAATCCATAGCTCTATAGCATGTGGTCTACCATCCCATGAAAATGTGAGAGGATGATGCTACTGGAAGACCCGTGTCATCTCATCCATAATGAAGGTTGGATGTGGTGCTCCCTAGATTGTCTTCATATAATGAAAGAAACCATCATGGAACATTTCCTCCCCATCTATGTCCAAAACAACATCTTGTGCAATAGGTGACTCTAATAGAGGATCAATTGGAAGCCTTTGGACCACTATCTCTAATGTATGGTCCTCACCCCCTCACGTCATATCACTGGAGGTCATCATGGTGGAATATCTCTATAATTCCAATCACACTCCTTAAGAAAGAACAATATCAAAGCACACATCTCAAAGCATAAGATAGGTCAAAACCCTCCTAGAAACAACGTAAAACCCACAACATACTCTTAAAGTCATGAATATTTAAAGAACACCCATCAATCCACTAGAAAATATGCCTTTTCCCATTCAAAATTCAGGCCTAGGTCAAGTATATATTTATCATTTAAAGTTCCATTTTCATTTACAATTCAAATTTAGTTATAAAAGAAATTCCACCAAGGGTTACAAATTTTATATCCATGAGGGCCCATAAAACCTCACAAACCCAAACATGGTTCCCATTTAAACCATAATATATCATTTTCAATTATCATTTCCATTCAATTGGCGCGTCATTTACCTATTTATAAAGTCCCATACTCATTATGGATTGAAATGTGACGTCACTCCTTTATCCATTACACCATAACTAACACAACATCAGGCACAAATATCACATAAACTATCACAACATCATGTAATATCTAATACATCCTATATGGGATGGAATACTACATGGAATGTGATTATAAAAGGTGCATATATGAATCATGAGATGGAATAACCTCATCTCAGGTAGTTGCAACTGAAAAAGAAGCCATAATTTCATCAATAATAATTGAAGAAATCAAGTGCATCACCCAATGGAGAAATGAAAAAACTATAACCATCAAAATCCATAAAAATAGAAATATATTCGAGAAAATTTGGATTTTTCCTATACACAGGGTTTCTACTCTCGGAAAAAACTTATTATAAAATTAGATATCATGCTGATCTCTATCAATTGTCGCCAAATAGTAAGGAAAACCATAAAATATCTTCTGATACCACTTTGTAAAATCCAGGACCTTGAAGCCACCCAATGGTGCCCCAATCCTAGTTGGCCTCAAGGCCTTAAGAGTATCTCCCCAAATTCCAGAGGATACTAACTAGATGTGAGGGACTAGGTGAGTCAATTGGTATACTATTCCCTCATTACTAGAGTATCATAGTGGAATTGAATTATACAATAAATTGTAGAGGAGAAATAAATAGTAGTCAACTGAACGTAATTCAAGACATGAATTCATATCAATAACTAGAAGTGTCTCATATACAAAATGATGTGGATTATACAAGTATCTTGAAATCATCTAGAATAGTACATGGAAATAAATTACAATACAAGTATCCAAAAATAATAAAATAACAATTACTGTCACTTGCGTCGCAAGCCTCAATTTAGTACTATAGTCCCTTGCTCTAAAGCCATATTCAATAACCTGTACCAGAGTTCTTACCCCTATCATCACTTACAACCATATCATCTATTTGGGTCTTTAATAATGCCCAAACCGAGTGTGAGATAAACATCCCAATAGGCAACCACCTAGGTCTATACAGTTCTAACAGCAATATACAAAGTGCTAGAATGTGTAATGAAAATATTAAAGTAAATGTGTATGCCCTTGGAATAAGTATACTGTCATAAGTAATATTGAACATCCCATAAATCCTACCTACAAAAGAGTCATCTCCTAACATGGCAGTTATAACAAAGTAAACAAGTCACATGGCCATACCATACATCAATAAATACTAGAAAAATCCACAAACACGATGAATAAAGAAGTAAAGAAAATCCCACTACCACACTATTTAGTGAAAATTAGAATCCCATAGCTAGGACATATAATGAAAAGTATAATCCCACGGCCACACCGTATAGGGAAAATTAGACTACACAGGCTGGATCCAAGGTGTCATATACCAGGGCATCCAATTAATGATTCAATACCATGATGGGATAGATCCAAGGATCTCGTCCAAGTCATCCACATCGAGTCCCATGGGAATCCAAGTGGAAAATCGGTCTAATAACTCATTCGATTCATATGATAATGTCTACCAATATGACCAAAGTGATTCCATGAAAGCTGCATCCATGGGGTTTCAAGGCTCGAGGCATCCCACAAAATCATGTCCTAAGGGGTCGAGTCAAGCCAAGGCGTCAACTACCATGTTACAGACCCGTGGAGAGTAGTCCACGATATATATCAAACCATTCATTCGAAGAAATCAATTAACCAGTTTAAACAATTCAAAACCATGTGAGTATACCCACTCACATAAAAAAGAACAAATAATGAGTATACCCACCCATGCATCCCATTCATTATTTATCATTCACGTGGTCCTACCCTCCCATATTAACCATTTAACATTTCATTAACCATTTTATATATGTATAACAATAAATATCAACCCATTTGATTTAAGAAAACCTATCAAAATAGGAATGGCGTCAGAAGATATCAATATTAAAGTAGGAAATACATCTCATAAACAATTATTCAAATCTATCAAGGAATTAATGGACATCCTCTAACTAAGAAGGAAAAAGAACACACCACTTGGGTTGTTTAAACATTATAAATTGGTTAAAACAAAAATTAACACCCCATGGGTGACCTTAAAATGAGTAATGGCTGCCAATGCACCTAAAAAAACCAACAGGAATCCTCACTAGATCTGGCAAAGCCTACGACCTGCATTTTTCTCAAAAAACGAGGCCTCTCTATAATTTCCAATAGAATGAAAAAATTCCAAAAACTTGAAAAGAACCTGAAAAGCCAAAAGAATGTATAGACCACCTACCTTGCCTCCGTAGTAGAGATCTCATCCAATATCAAGTCCTGATTCATCCTATTTTAGGAGAAATTTTAATATTGGATGAAGAATGAGATATTAGGGAATATGATTCTAAATCCAAATAGTACAGTTGTTGTTTTGAAAAATCAATAATGACTAAAAAGGAATTGAGTACTTACTGATTCAGTTACATTGGGACAAACCTCACTCTAATAGGAGTTCGTATGGATACTAGATTGGAAAAATAATTTTAGATAGCTTTAGGCTCTCAAAAATGAAGGAATGCCTTTTATACATAAAAAATAAAAGACTACTTCCTCTTATTCAAAAAACCTTGTGAGAATGTACATAATGCATAACTCCAATACACAGTGTGTATTTCTTTTTTTAGATAAAACCTCATACTTGTCGTGTAATATCATTTCATGCTGTGAGATGGGAGTACACGACATGTAGTACTAGTACATGATGTGTAGCTAGACTTCAACCAGCCTTCATCCTCTTTTCCCCTTCTTTCTAAAAAACAACTGAACCAATCGACAACTCAAAAAAGTGTTCAAGACAAAAAGGAATGTAAACCACATTTAACCTGAAAGAATAGATTCAAACTTAAAGAAAAACATGGTATCAGATAGTTCCCCTTCCAATATATTTAATACCAAATAGAGGAAAATTAGGATGAAAAAATAAAAAACATATAATTTACTAATGGATAGAAATATATATTGGGATTAAGAAGAAAAATGTCTTGTAATTCATATAATAGAATTGAAAAATCCTGAATAAGAGTGAGAATGTGAAATAAACCATTATGAATTTAATTAATTTTATATAAAAAACACTTTGAATAGAAAACTAGAATGGAATCTTTTAATAATTTAAATAAATATTAATTCATGATATAATATTTTAGTGGGTTATTGTACACACTATATAAAATAAACTAGACTTAAAATATAAAATATGTCAAAATGGATTATAATTGAGATAAAAAACACCTTACCTTGGATCATTATTTGGTCAAACACATTATATCCTCCATAATAAACAATATAGATTTATTAAATAATTTTTTATCATCCTCTTTAATCTAGATTCAATTTTATATAATTTTTATTATTATTTGTAATATATTAATTTAATATTGGTTTCTTATGTTGACCACTTAAGATTTTTCAGTCAATTACTCCAAAATTAAATTGGTATATTTACTATGATTAATGGTGTTATAAAATGGTTCCATCATCTCAAGAATTTTCATAATTACATGAGTATAATTATTATTTATTATATACATTTTTAAAATTATCTATTCATGGTGGTAATAGAGAAATGAATCACATATCATCATGAAGGTTGTAGTCCACATATACACATAAGCGACATTATCGTTTTCCAAAAAATAGAAGTGTTACACTGTAAATGATTTATTATATTTCCATAATAATAGATAAATCAAAAATATCATATAGAATCATTAATTTCACCATTATAATGATTCACATGAATCAATGATTAAAAACAAATGAAACTTCTACGTGGAGATGGTAGTCCGTATGTATGCATGGGTGATGTATTCATTTTTTATAGGATATAATTGACATGGAAAATGGATTTTGAATTAACATAGAAACATATAATTATGGTAAGTATATATTTATTTATATAATCTTTTTAATTTTATTATTTAATATTTCATGTTGTTTTAATAAGAATGGAAAGTGAAAATACTCAGTAAGAACATATACCTCTTCTTTTAGTAACCTAATTAAACATATGCATTAATCCTTATTGAAGTTGTATTTTGAGAAGGAAATGACATATAGGTAGTAGAAAATATATTTTAAATCATATTTGGTTATGTTTTGGTTGATATATGTGGATAAATAAGTGTGTATAACTGAGTGTATGAGGTTCCATTTTAAAAGTGTGGTGTGTAGAAAGCATGAAAAAATTTAGAACATCAAAAAATAATTAAGTCACCCTCATGGGAAAATAGCTCCAAATGTTTTATATTCCAAATAATGGATTAGATAAGATTGGAAAAAATTCATCCAATAGGATTTAGAAAATATTTTAGGTAATTTAATCCACAATCTCTTTAATTAATTCCCAACATTAATTCTTTTATCTCTTTCTATTGTGATACATTTTTACAATGGTTACAATTCATTATGAATAAAAATTAAGTTGAACTCCTAAAATAATAATAATTAGGATGAATAAAAATATTTAATCTTTTTTCAAGATTCATTTATCAGAATTTTTAAACATTAATTTTCATATAATTTCAAAAAATACAATGAAAACTCGTTTTTCAGAAATATGTAATTTTTAATAATAAAAATATTTTTACACAAAAATAAAAAGAAATTTTGATTACCATGTAATTAATTGGGTTGTGTTAAAAAATAGAGTTTTTTTACTTTCAAATCCATTAAAAAATATCATTGTGAATAATCAATTAAAAAATATGAATGAAAAACAATTTTTATTTAAATAAAAACATTATAAAGGACTTAAAAATTCTGACCATATATTCTGAAGTTCGACATTATATTTTTAAATTAGTTATATTAGTTATTAAATAATTATTTTTTCATGAAAAAAGGTTTCATAAACATTAATTTCATTTCTATGTCCAAATAATTTCATAAAAGTGTAATTGTTTTAAAAATATGTTTTCCACACCATTCACCACAAAACTCAAATATTTCTGAATAAATTCAAAATTTCATCCTTAGATAATTTTGATACACTGAATTCCAAAAATAAATTAATTTAAAAAAATTAAAGTTATAAAATCATGGAATTTAGGTTTTAATATTCTTGAATAAAGATATTTTCATTATGATATAGTTTATTTATTATTAAAAGATTACTTATAATAATCGAATATCGAGTGTTACCTTACTTCCAAAATGAAGCATTTAAACTATTCCATAATCATGTTAATACCCAAAAAGGTATTTTTAATTTATATAGTTTTTTTAACACCCTGATATTTTTTAAATATTTTTTTTGAATTAATTTAATTTTTTTGATATATTTCATTTCAGAGAACACTGAAAATATTTTATTTTTATTAATGAACTATTTATGTTTTGTGTTATAATAAACTCAAAATTAATCATAAAATACATAAAACATAATATTTATCTTTCTATACATGTAACTCCAAGGTTAGTTTACATTATATGCAAGACTAACTTTCCTTAATGGATTGCATAACACAAAAGACATAGTTTTTCCAAAGAGTAATATATTATTAAAATTTTTATTATTTAATATAAGAATATATAAAATATTCATTAAAATTAATATTATAGTATTAAATAACTTATTATAATATATAGTTTAATTCATTGGTTTGATATTAATTATTGTTGAATATAGAAACCAAATGAATAAAAATGGAATGATTTTATAAAACACTAATTTTACTTGAAAAATGAGATTCATCTTAATAAGTAAAATTAATTAATATTAGTGAATGATATTAATTAAATTTATAGTTTATATATTCATTGAAAATATATTTTATATTCCAGAAATTTATTTTTTAGGCATACTATGAGAACAAACCCTATATTACACATAAAAACCAATATTTCTATAAAATCAGTTTTAAAGCCTTTTAATGGTGAACCTATATTAAATCTAAATCATGAAATTTTTTAAAATTTTGAATATAAAAATAAGCTTCATTTTTTAAATATGAATATAAAATTTATTTTATGGTGAACTGTTGGTATTTTTATGTGAAGATTCATTTTGTTAAAGTAAAGTTAAATATAATGAATTTTAATTAAAAACTAATTTTTCTTCTTGTTTATTAATATGGATAAGTTATATTTATAAATGCTTTTAAATTTTAATTAGATTAATTTTTTATCAATTATTCTAATTTAGGTTAGTTTACTCAATTTCAATTTTATTTTAAAGAAAAATACTAAGCAAGCTTTTGAATATTTCTTCTTTAAAACCAGCATTATCATCTAATCTATGGGATTGAATTTAAAATAATTTATGCTACTATAGTGATTTGAATTTTGAAAAATGAATTCAATATTTCTAATTAGAAAAATTTATAAATTAAAATAATTTCAGTAATTTTTTGACCATAAATATTAATGAATGTGATTAAAATTAATTACATCGATTAAGGTAAAATTAATCATAACAAGGGAGTAAACCATAAACAGAAGGGTATATATTACTTATAAACTTGTACAAAATAAATTTTATTTACATATTTAGACATTATAATCCCATGTATATAATTTGGAATAATATTTGATCCAATTTATGAGGTAAATACTTTAGTGTAATTCTTTTTCCAAAAATTTACAAGTGTGCCACTCCACATCCACTGTAAAAAGGAACTCACCCCCAACACTTTATCACATATCTAATACCATTTTTTCTCAAATAAAATCGGCCCAAATAGATCCTAAACACCCCTCCCCACATCCTATAATAATCTCTTCTAGAAGAGGGCCATCCAAGGAATACCTTTGGTGAAAACCAAAATGTGTTAACCAAAGAAGCGGTAATATCCTTACTCAAGATCATTTATTTTATTTTCTTTGTACACCCCATATACTATATTTAACCCATTATTATATAATAACACCAATATAAAAAATAAACTTATATTTTTTATATAATGGTTTCTACATACAATTACACACACTTCCATTTAATGAGTAACAAACATATCGTTCTTGTGTAAAGAAAACTACCACATCATTAAAATGATGTCTCTCATTTTTCCATCACCACCATTAATGTTTGGTTATTATGATTAAAATGATATTTATATGTCATATATAAGATAATTATTATGTATTTATTCTTATTTAATTTTTTTATAACACATACCGTTATACTTTTCTTGTTGTGTAAATACAATAACATTGTTTGTTGATGTGTGGACTACCACCTCCATTATACAATGTGATTCATTCATACTATACATGAAATTTATTAGGGATTTTTTTAGTATACATATATGATATATATATAACCTAATAATTATAATTTTATAATATTATATATATATACATATATTTCATTAACTTACTTTCATTCAATATGAAAGAAAAACAGAAACAATGTCTTTGCGTATGTATGTCCCACCATCTCCATTAATGGTGTAATATATATCATATTTAAATATTTTATAGATTATTAAAAATAAATATATGATGAATATAAATTATATTTAAATAATTATTTTCATTATGGAAATCATGATATGTTCATGAGGACAAAAATTATAATAAATTAAGATGCATGCGGAAGAAAAGTAGATATTACACGAAGCGAATCCTTAACATGGAAGTTTGAATAAATAGTTAATAATATGAAATAATAATACCATATATGGTATTTTATATAATAATATGGTTCTATAAAATATTTATAATAAAATTATATGTATTATATTGGATGTTTCTATGAGTATGAAGAGAGTTAAGACATAATGTAACGGAGTTTCATCTCCAATTTTATTTTCATGAGATTCACACATTACTCACCACCAATTTATTTTATGTGGTGTGTATACTTACCATGGATATATTTTATGAATATCATACTTAAATTTATTTTTATTTACATATCCATATGATTATATTTATTTTCTTTAGTTTCTATTTCAAAATTTACCAAATTTGTAATGTAATTTTGTCTCAACTAGCATTCTTTAAGACACATGTCATGTTATGCATCTATATTTTTACATTTTGTGTATATACTACCATTTACTTGTTATATCCATAAAATAATTATTTTAATGCCATTTTAAGGTTAATATAATTTCATTTTCTTACATGGGGGTATATTTAAATGTTATGAAGTGGTAATATTTTATTGAAACAATATCAACGTTTATCGAAATTTTTTAGGATTATGCTTCCATCGATGAAATAATAAGATCTGTATCTCAATAGAACTAATTAAGATTATTATAATATTTATGTTAATGATTTATTCATTTATTTGTATAATTTTCCCACTATTTAGTACCTAATTCTTTTAAGAATCTTTTTTAAGAAAGTTTAACTTTACCTCTCTATTAGATCAGAAATTTGTATTCTTTAAAACCATGTTTATAAAAAGGTTTTCAAGAATTATTTATTTGTTTTCAAAGTATTTTCAAAGATATTATTTTCATTTCATCTTCAATATTTAATTATAAGTTTTCAATGTATTATCAAATAAATGATTTTCAAATAATTTTCAAGACTTATTTATGTGTTTTCAAAGTGTATTCAATGAAATTGTTTTGAAAACATTTTAAAGATTTATTTATATGTTTTAAAATTATTTTCAAAGAAGTGGTTATCAAAAAAGTATCATTATTTCATTATAAGTTTACAAATTATTTTTTAATAATTTTTTAAAACGTTATCAGGATTTGTTTATAAGTTTTCCAGGTTTATTGAAAGAACTGATTTTCAAAATGTTTTCAAGATTTGTTTGTATGTTTTCCTAGTATTTTAAAACAAATGATATTCAAAACATTTAATAGATTTATTTATATGTATTCAAAGTTATTAAAACGAAAAAATATTTTTTCAAATGTTTTGAAGATTATTTTATTTGGTTTCAAGGGAATTTTTTTCAAAATTATTTCAAGCCTTACTTATAATTTATCAATGAATTTTCATAGAAAATGATTTTATAATGGTTTTTTGTTTTAAAAATCCTTTTCAAAAAAGATATGATATTTTCCCCAAGATATTTTTAAAATATCTTTCAATAATTATTTCTCATCTGTGATGAAATCCTTTGTTGTTACTCATGCATTTTTGGTGAAAAAAAAATCAATGTTCCCATTAATATTATTTCATTGAATTGTTTATGTCTTTATGTTATGATGTTTATGATCCATGATTCCCATTTAGGGATTATATTCTTTTGAAACGAAATTCATTTCACATGTTATTCTTTTGATGAGATGATAATGAAACTTGTTTGTTTTTTCAAAGGTTATGATATGATTACATGTTTATGATACCCATTTAATTTCATGGGTTATGATATAATTGTTTATGATCTTGTAGAACAGGTATGTGTGATTTCATTATGAGAATGTTGGGACCTATATCTCCCTCCAATGCATTGGGTAAATATTTATATCTCATGTGATAGAGTAATATGGTATTGGGAGTGAACATTAACTACTTATACGGTCATGAGGGTGAACCATTACAACCAAGATGGTATGAGGAGTGAACCTATAATACTAATATGGCCCTGGTAGTGATTCCTTGACTATAATTGATATCATTTTATATGATTATGTGTCTACAAAAATTCCATGACTTATTCCTATGACATGATTTCATGAATTATGCCCTTTAACCTATTATGATTCATGTCTTATAATCTACCAATATTTATTCCAAGATTATTGATTAAGATCTTTGATCTATATGGAATGACATTACAATGTTATGATCATTTTCTCATACCCTTATGTTCATGTTATTCTTATATATTTCCTTTATTTACCCTTCTTAGCACTATAGCTCTCCCCTTTATTATGTTTCATTTTCCTAGGTTATGAAGAATGTATGTTAGTTATAATTAATAAAGGGGAAGTTATTTTTGGGAAACATTGAAGTTATTTCATTGAATTAGAATATTTTTTATCCATGTTTCAAAAGGCACAAAACTATCACTGTCTTTGGGTGTCTTTTTTATAATGTTTTTTGTATTCCATATAAAATGATTTAATTTCTATATAAAATAATATTGTGTTGTTATATTTGGTATCATATTAATGGTTTAGTCACCCTTTGGAAACTATGATTAAAAATCCATAGTGATTTCCCTAGGTATATTTCTAATGATATGTCTAGGTATGTCTCTATAGATAAATATAAGGATGACATAACATGTAGAAAATGTTACATGAATTTTGGTAAAAGATAGAGTGAGTGGTTTCCTATAAATATGTCCCTCTATAGATAGTACATGTTGATGTGGTTCTGGAATATTTGTACCAAAGAGTAACTACTCCTATATTGGGCGTTAATCCTAACTTGAGAGTAACCTGGTATACGACAACTAGCTTTACAGCACACTTGGTTTGACAGTCTTTGGAGATATGCTTTCATAATTCAAAACCTCTTCAAGAACCATCATAATGTATTTGAAAATATGTTGGCTATGAATTGGCTAATATAAAACTAATTTTTCAAAGATTATATAATTAGGTGTCATTTTTATATATTCTATAAGTAATATTTCATTATTATGTAGTTTTCTAGAATGTTAAATGTGAATCACCATTTATTTTCCAGTTTTAGTAAATAGTGGGTACTACATAGATCTAGGTTAAAATTTAATGTTTTAGTTGTGGAATGTTTTGAAATTATAAAAATCGATGTCCAGAGATCCCAGGCCAAAGATAAGGAATGTGGTAAGAGTATCAGTTGTATTTCTAAAGATAAAGAGACCGCAAATGACATGTGAAAGGTATGGGATATTCTAATAGTATTATTTACAATAAAAATATAAATAATGATTATATTTAGGTTGATAAACATAATACATGATTCATATATTAGTCTTGTAATGATGTATTAAGGAATATGTTGATGATTCCAGAGTAATATTTTAAGAATAAATTTGGACAAAAGAAGTATTTATGTTTTGGAATTAAATCAATATGTTACATAAATCATGAAATATATAAGTATTTTTAGTGTAATTGTTTTATAAATGATATAAAAGTATAAATAAAATAGTGAAGAAGTCATATAAAAGTGACTTAATGGAAATGTGATATTTTGATTGAGGGAAGGGTAACCCTTAATATTTTCAAAATATTGACAAATTATTTTTTATCTTGGATAAAGAGATGATTGATTTGGATAATGTTAACTGGATAGTATTTATGGACCTATAATTAATTAAGGAATTTTTTACAATTTATTTTAATTTATCATGGGTGAAATTATCAAATTACTAGATTTAATGAATATATCCAGTAGTCTTTGGAATAAGGAAGTCTGTGTGTTTTACAAAAAAAATTATGTTAATTTGGGTTATTACATTATTCCAAGATAATATATGATGAGGGTATTCATGTGTTTTTAATGTTTCAACCAATATATATTTTTTTATTTATGTGGTTTCAATGCTAAGTTGTGTCTGTGACTATAAGGCCCCAGCCTTAAACCTTACTTAATCTTGAGTTATTACAAGATTACACATTGAGGATCTTTTCAGGTTTAGAGTTTTAGAGAATTAGATCATGAAACTTGCATTACATTCCACATTTAAACAAAGTGGTTACATAAAAGACAGTATTCATTCTTCCCATCAACGGGAACATATTTAAAATATAACAAGGATTCTTTCTTGACACATCCTTGACAATATCATCACATCATGTACCTTTCCCTTGACCTGTGAAAAACATTTCAAAAACTTGGGTTGAGAATAAAAAGCACAGTAAGAGTTATAAAAAATATGGAAATGAAACATGAGTTCATATATACATGAGAATGAAATCATACTTTACCCATAAAACATAGGCACTTTAACATACCTCATCAAACCATGAATAAATCATAGAAAACATAAGACATAAAGGTAACTTGAGGCATTCATAACATTCTTACGTAGGGAGTAACCCTCTTGGTTACGTTTGGAATACCCATCACAGTATATTCCCTAAATCTATTCGGAGAAACCTTAACGTTTCACTCCTTCGCGTTACCCAATGCATTGGAGAGCTATATCGGGCTCACCCGCCCTTAGTTTATCACGGAACCACCCGTTCTTCATAACAATGCCCAAGAACCATAACATAATCATATCACATAAACATGAATAAAGGAAACATAACATTTCCCCATTTCAATCACAATATAACATTTTAGGATATTGAAATAATTAATCCATTCAAAAAGAAACCATTTCCAAAACCATTTAAAACATTTAATAAAGAGATTTTTGAATCAAAGTGTACCATACCACCTTGAAGCTTTTAACATTTTAAACCATTAATATCCATATAAATAAATCCTTAAAAACCATTTTGAAAACATGGATATTAACAAGAACAAATAATTAAAACATTTAAAATGATATTTTGGTTAAAGGGGTTTTACCAAAATTAGAGACACTTGAATACAATAATCGAGGAATAATATTTAGTAAGAACTTTATAATATCATGAGAATAAAAGGATTCGTGATATAATACTCCAAAGGACAGTATATACACCATATAAGAGTGAATTGGTGCATAACAACAATGAACCCTCAATAGAAATGTCAAATGTGACGAAATCCCTTATAAAGAAGGTATCCTTAAATTAAGGACAAATAAATATAAAAATTATGTGTGAAAAAAATAAATACACCCAATATAAGTGGAAATTAAGTGTAGAACAATAAAATTTCATTCACACATATTCAATAGATGACATATTCAATGACTACATGTTGAACCCAAAGAAATCGAAATTGGGTTGAAAGTTCCCTTGACAGCCTAACGTCGTCACATCAAAATGAGTTGATGAGAGATAAAAAGAGTATCTCATCACATGGAAATAAAATTTACATCAATAAGGATATATGAGAACATATCCCAACATAACAATATGTAAATTAAAAGACCCAACAAAAGAAGTCTTTTAAAAAAAGAGGAGGGCGAAAGGTTCCCTTACCGACTTGGGTATCTTTCAAAACATACACCCCATGAAACAAGGACAATATATCATTGATTTAAATACTCATAAACGAAATTATATTACACAAAGAGTAGAATAATGGGCAGTACATACACCACTCAATGGAATTTGTGGAGAATGTAGCATAAATCTCACAGGAATAAAAGTGAGATGAAAAATCCCTTACGAAAATTCGGCAGCCTAACGGCGCCACTCAAAACTTCCAAAATGGATTGATGAGAGAGAATAGGGTCTCTCATAACATGAACATAGAAATTACAGTAAGTGTAATATAAAAGATCATCCCAATAACAAGAAATATGAGCTTTAAAAGTAATGACATAAAAGTGTGTACTTAAATAGAAAGAGAGGAGTAGGATCCCTTACCTCGGGTCCGACATGACTCGATCGTTCTTTAATCTCCTGAATAATAAACTTGAGTTAATTTATACTTCCTTAATAACCTTTTTAAAGTTCATTATTCCTTTTATACCACTTATTACCATGTCATAAACATTATGTAATCATTTAAGTTAATAATATTTGTTTTGCCGATATTTGGTTCTTAAGTCCAAAGTGGACTTCTTACAATTACATGTTGTTCGTGTGGCCAAATGATTATTATATCCAAAATTGTATTCATGATGTAGATATAATATATGTAATATATATCCAGTACATTCATGCATTTATAACATTACATAATCATTTAGAGGTAAGAAATGAAATGCACCGTTCATGGAGACGGTAAGCCGTACGTACGCATGAACGCTACTATCATTTCTATTTCGTATTTTATAGAATTGAATAATAATGATATAAAGGTATATTATAATTCCAGTATAATATCATATATAATATCATAGTTCCATCCTTTATACGTCCCACATATGATATTTAACGAATCAAATCACTTTGAGGGGGCGGTAGTCCGCACTCCCTTAAATGAAGATATCGCGTATACCCATAATGGAAGCCATAAAGGTAAGACAAAAATGAAAAATACAGAAGCATAAATAAAACATAAACATATTATATATCATATATAAAAATAGTGACATCATAATGGCCACCTTTGAAGGTGTTAAATGAGTATTGAACAATCATCGTTTCGGGAGGCAGAATTTCACCATCCACGGAAACCGTATGTTCTTTAACCATTTGATGTAGTTATGTGAGAGTGTAGCTCGAATAAATCGTATAACAACATCCTAGTATATTGAAGATAGTGGTGTTGTTACAAAAGAAGTAAATAAAAAGAGTTTAGGGGGTTGGAGAAGCAAAATAAAACAAATGAACATGAGAGAATGAATTACCTTTAAAAGTGTAACTCCTTTTTATTTAAGCCTAAAGGCTTCCTTTGTAAGTATTCTTCCCAAAGGGAAACCTCTAGGATGAGGAGAGGGATGTGGAGAGAGTAAATGGGCAGGTGTTGGCCGAGCCAAAGGCTTGAGAAGTGTGTGAAATGAGGTAGAGGTGGGGGCCTTTTATAAGAGGAGAGGAGGGGCACTTTTGGAATGAAAGGAAATATTACTTTATTTGAAAATGTGTTTCTGTTTTAAAAGGTCCCACATTGATAGAATTCGTGGATAAGGTGATAAGGCTTCGAAATCCACTCATACAATTGGTTTTGGACATTTGTAGGTTGTATATTGTTCATTATCTTTCCATTTTAATTAAATCGTCAAATAATGATGTCATCGCTGCATCATTATTATGTCATACATAATTTAATTTATATAATATCTACAAATTATAAAAAAAATACTACGATATAGGAAATCCTTTTAGCTTTCCAATGACTATTTATAATCAAAATTTGGACTTGTATTACCCCACTTAAAAATTGGTTTTGTAAAACATATTATGTTTGTGTCATTTTCAATTTAACATTAAATAAAAAGTAATTTATGTCATTTCCCAACAAAAGTGGATGCATGGGGTCCCCAAGTTGACCCATGGCTTGTCATGGTCGGCCATGACACAACCAATGAGGTTGGGACATGTGTCAAGTTCATTTCATTTTATTAAAGCATTTATTTTTACCTTAAACTACACTAATTACCACTAAACGCGATTAAAAACTTAATAAGTTACTATTCACCAAAAAATTATTTTTATCCCATTGAACAACATTTTACTTCTTAATGACAACCATGTATGTCGGATTTTTGAAATTCAAAACACATAAGTGGTAAAATTTCATTTAAACGAAAAATCAGCTTTTATAAGTACCACTTAGTGGTTTCACTATTCATCAAAAATTGAAGTTTTTCAGAAAATTACCAAAAAATCACCCTAAGCTATATTTGATATTCCGAATTCAAAAATGAAGTCCGTTTTACAAAATTAAAAACATATTAGTCACATTAATTAATTTAATAATTAATTCCCGCTGTCAGCGCAAATAGCGTGTTTTTTATAAAACAATAAGTATCAAAAGATTGACACTAGTTTAAGTCTGATTTCAAAGTGAAATTAATTCCAACGACCACTATTGGATTTAATGGTAAAAATATTTTCTAATTTCACTTTAAAACCAATTCAAAATATTATCTAATCATATAAATAAATTAGATTAAAAAGAGGTTTTGAATTAAAACACAACATTTTACATTATTCATTAAAAAATGAACTTTATCGGAAAGATACCAAAAAATTACACAAATTAAAATTTGATGTCCCGATTCTTAATAAGAGTTTTATTTGGTCCAAAAGAATGTATAAGAGTGATCAAAACTATATTTAATGACAGTTCGCCATCAAAAGGCGATAAGTGAACCTTTAGTGAAAACTAGGGCATATATGCCTAAAATTGAATTCTTTCCGTATTTTAAGCCTCTATCCTTTACTGGATAAATGTAAAAACATTTAAAAACATATATAATCATATTTTAGTTATTTATATCCATTCCCGCCAATAAAACAGCTACATGTTAACTACCTTTTAAAATAATATTATTAGAGTGCAACGTAAGATTCCCACGAAACTCGTTGTCGCGTGTTGGGTACGCCATCGAGCATAGCGTCCCCTTTAAAGTCATATTAATATTTTATTCACAAATAGGGATAAATATGAAAATGTCATATTCTTTATTTACCGGGGGTGTTACATCCTTCCCCCCTTTTGGGAATTGCGTCCTCGCAATTTTAAAATTGCGCTTGGAAACATCCTTGAAAGTCCCACATCGGAACAAGAGTTCGTAAAACAAACACTTTAAAATAAAGAGAGATAAGTATAAAGGTCACCCGAGTTAACCCATACTAGGATTCCAAGTATGAAAATATGGACATGGAGGAAAAAACAAAGAGTCATGTTCTGATGGAGAGTGATAGAAAACATGTTTAGGAGAAAGTTAACCACGAGAAATTCACAAACTTGTGATGGGTTAAACGGTATTCGATTCCCCAGTAGGAAAAGTTAATAGACAACATTTTTGTTTTAAGTTACATTTTGTTGAGGAATTTATTTATAAGGAAACATAATTACTTATCATGTTGAATTTCATCTTTTACTAGATTCCATAGTCAAACTCATATTTTTTCCAAAAGGCGAGTATTTAGGGAGTCTTGTTTGCATTAAGAGTACTATAATCAAATTCTAGAGAATCACCTAATCCAAAAAATAGATCTATATACTTCCCATGTCTTTAGACATTAACCAAAACCAAAAATATTATTACAAGATCAGATAATCCAGAAAAGGATAACCCTTTATAAAAAAAGAAAATCTATTCTTAACCTCCAAAATTTGTCCAACAAAACCCAAAGTTCAACGAGGACCATCCAATAAAAAATTTGTCCATAAAATTATTCAAAGTAAACCTAATATAATATTGAAACCCAAATATTTGAAGGATTTAGTCACATAGTCTTCCATGTTAAATCGTAACATTTATCTCCAAACAACATTAGTTGCTCCTAAAGTCTCGTATTGAAAAGTAATTAACCTAATCACATATCCTCCATGATAGGATAATCATTTTTATAAATAACCCAAAATCAACTTACTCTTAATTCATAAAATCATATGACTAAAAAGAATCTGTCAAACTAACCAGGGACTTCACGTAGTCCAGTGGTAGGCGATAAATACCAGTCGCACTTTGGTTGTGGGTTCGATTCTCGTAGCTTTGTCCGACGCGACGGGTTGTCACACGGTCTGCGTGTTGTCCTTTTTCAAAACTATATAATTCTCAAAACAATCCCCAAAACGAGATAAAATCTTCAAAAATAATCATAACATATTTTAACCTCAATTTTATCTCATGCCTTTCACTTCAATCATAACATTTAGTAACCCATAATTACCTCAAAATTAAGGATCATATAAACCCAAATGGTTCTTTATAACTATGTCCACAAAAGAAAAGATAACTATTCCTTGGATAGAATTTTCCTATATTAAACATCAGGGTTACACATAATATAAAAAGTCTTCTAATGTAACCCCATCATCAAAAGAGACTTAATACTCTTAAGAATTTCACCATAACTCTTGAAGCCCTTATATGTTGACATCTTACTCATTCAACATTCTTCATGATCCATTATCCATTCCTTCCCAACTTATTCCGAAATACCTCTTTCCTACAAACAAAATCATGAATCATATCCTAAGATTCCAAAATAGGAAAACAATAGTCATGAAATAGTACATACCTTTGATTGGTCATTGTCAGTTTCTTCATCCTCAATTGGAATGGCATTAGGTATTGGTAAATGAATATTGGTACGCTCTTGGTGACCCCATTCACGAAACTTCTTCATAGGACATGTGTTTGCATAATGACCATGCACACCACATTTAAAACATTCAATTGATCCCTCAGAAAGAACTTCTTTCCCTTTCCTCGAGTCATCTGGATGCTTCCTTTTTCCATGGCAGGTTCTTGCTTTATGACCTTCATTTACACATATAAAGCATAATTCTGTCCCTTTCAAACATTTTCCTAGGTGTTTCTTTCCACATCTTTGACACATAGGTTTTTGAACACACATACCTTTATGATTATTACCTGTACTTCCGTAGGGATTTGTTTCTTGCATATATGATGCCTTAGAGAAAAATCCAAGGTTTAGGTGGTAAATCATGACTCCAGATAGTTGGTTGAGGATAATCAGAAGAGTTCTCATTGCAGCTCCCATATCATTCAGTTGCTTGCACAAAAAACTGTCACAGTTTCCTTCACATCCACTGTTACTTTGGTGCCTGCTAGATCCAGCCATTTACTAAAACCAAAAAAGGTCAGTGTGAGTATATCAACAAAACCATCATGTACTAATGAGGAAGATAAACACTATGATACACTTACTCATTCACTTTATCTAAAACTAGGACTCTTTCTGAAATCCAAACCATTATGGTAATGTCACTTATGCTTAAAGAGTACCCTAACCTCTAACGTTATCTAAACCGACCTTTGATACCAACTATAAGGCCCCAGCCTTAAACCTTACTTAATCTTGAGTTATTACAAGATTACACATTGAGGATCTTTTCAGGTTTAGAGTTTTAGAGAATTAGATCATGAAACTTGCATTTCATTCCACATTTAAACAAAGTGGTTACATAAAAGGCAGTATTCATTCTTCCCATCAACAGGAACATATTTAAAATATAACACAGATTCTTTCTTGACACATCCTTGACACTATCATCACATCATGTACCTTTCCCTTGACCTGTGAAAAACATTTCAAAAACATGGGATGAGCATAAAAAGCTCAGTAAGAGTTATAAAAAATATGGAAAGGAAACATGAGTTCATATATACATGAGAATGAAATCATACTTTACCCATAAAACATAGGCACTTTAACATACCTCATCAAACCATGAATAAATCATAGAAAACATAAGACATAAAGGTAACTTGAGGAATTCATAACATTATTACGTAGGGAGTAACCCTCTTGGTTACATTTGGAATAACCATCACAGTATATTCCCTAAATCTCTTCGGAGAAACCTTAACGTTTCACTCCTTCGCGTTACCCAATGCATTGGAGAGCTATATCGGGCTCACCCGCCCTTAGTTTATCACGGAAACACCCGTTCTTCATAACAATGCCCAAGAACCATAACATAATCATATCACATAAACATGAATAAAGGAAACATAACATTTCCCCATTTCAATCACAATATAACATTTTAGGATATTGAAACAATGAATCCATTCAAAAAGAAACCATTTCCAAAACCATTTAAAACATTTAATAAAGAGATTTTTGAACCAAAGTGTCCCATACCACCTTGAAGCTTTTAACATTTTAAACCATTAATATCCATATAAATAAATCCTTAAAAACCATTTTGAAAACATGGATATTAACAAGAACAAATAATTAAAACATTTAAAATGATATTTTGGTTAAAGGGGTTTTACCAAAATTAGAGACACTTGAATACAATAATCGAGGAATAATATTTAGTAAGAACTTTATAATATCATGAGAATAAAAGGATTCATGATATAATACTCCAAAGGACAGTATATACACCATATAAGAGTGAATTGGTGCATAACAACAATGAACCCTCAATAGAAATGTCAAATGTGACGAAATCCCTTATAAAGAAGGTATCCTTAAATTAAGGACAAATAAATATCAAAATTATGTGTGACAAAAATAAATACAGCCAATATAAGTGGATATTAAGTGTAGAACAATAAAATGTCATTCACACATATTCAATAGATGACATATTCAATGACTACATGTTGAACCCAAAGAAATCGAAATTGGGTTGAAAGTTCCCTTGACAGCCTAACGTCGTCACATCAAAATGAGTTGATGAGAGATAAAAAGTGTATCTCATCACTTGGACATAAAATTTACATCAATAAGGATATATGAGAACATATCCCAACATAACAATATGTAAATTAAAAGACCCAACAAAAGAAGTCTTTTAAAAAAAAGAGGAGGGCGAAAGGATCCCTTACCGACTTGGGTATCTTTCAAAACATACACCCCATGAAATAAGGACAATAGATCATTGATGTAAATAATCATAAACGAAATTATATTACACAAAGAGTAGAATAATGGGCAGTACATACACCACTCAATGGAATTTGTGGAGAATGTTGAATAAATCTCACAGGAATAAAAGTGAGATGAAAAATCCCTTACGAAAATTCGGCAGCCTAACGGCGCCACTCAAAACTTCCAAAATGGATTGATGAGAGAGAATAGGGTCTCTCATAACATGAACATAGAAATTACAGTAATTTTAATATAAAATATCATCCCAATAACAAGAAATATGAGCTTTAAAAGTAATGACATAAAAGTGTGTACTTAAATAGAAAGAGAGGAGTAGGATCCCTTACCTCGGGTCCGACTTGACTCGATCATTCTTTAATCTCCTGAATAATAAACTTGAGTTAATTTATACTTCCTTAAGAACCTTTTTGAAGTTCATTATTCCTTTTATACCACTTATTACCGTGTCATAAAAATTATGTAATCATTTAAGTTAATAATATATGTTATGCCGATATTTGGTTCTTAAGTCCAAAGTGGACTTCTTACAATTACATGTTGTTCGTGTGGCCAAATGTTTATTATATCCAGAATTGTATTCATGATGTAGATATAATATATGTCATATATATCCAGTACATTCATGCATTTATAACATTACATAATCATTTAGAGGTAAGAAATGAAATGCACCGTTCATGGAGACAGTAAGTTGTACGTACGCATGAACGCTACTTTCATTTCTATTTCGTATTTTATAGAATTGAATAACAATGATATAAAGGTATATTATAATTCCAGTATAATATCATATATAATATCATAGTTCCATCCTTTATACGTCCCACATATGGTATTTAACGAATCAAATCACTTTGAGGGGGCGGTAGTCCGCACTTCCTTAAATGAAGATATCGCGTATACCCATAATGGAAGCCATAAAGGTAAGACAAAAATGAAAAATACAGAAGAATAAATAAAACATAAACATATTATATATCATATATAAAAATAGTGACATCATAATGGCCACCTTTGAAGGTGTTAAATGAGTATTGAACAATCATCGTTTCGGGAGGCAGAATTTCACCATCCACGGAAACCGTATGTTCTTTAACCATTTGATGTAGTTGTGTGAGAGTGTAGCTCGAATAAATATTATAACAACATCCTAGTATATTGAAGATACTGGTGTTGTTACAAAAGAAGTAAATAAAAAGAGTTTAGGGGGTTGGAGAAGCAAAATAAAACAAATGAACATGAGAGAATGAATTACCTTTAAAAGTGTAACTCCTTTTGATTTAAGCCTAAAGGCTTTCTTTGTAAGTATTCTGACCAAAGGGAAACCTCTAGGATGAGGAGAGGGATGTGGAGAGAGTAAATGGGCAGGGGTTGGCCGAGCCAAAGGCTTGAGAAGTGTGTGAAATGAGGTAGAGGTGGGGGCCTTTTATAAGAGGAGAGGAGGGGCACTTTTGGAAAGTAAGGAAATATTACTTTATTTGAAAATGTGTTTCGGTTTTAAAAGGTCCCACATTGATAGAATTCGTGGATAAGGTGATAAGGCTTCGACATCCACTCATCCAATTGGTTTTGGACATGTGTAGGTTGTAGATTTTGCATTATCTTTCCATTTTAATTAAATCGTCAAATAATGATGTCATCGCTGCATCATTATTATGTCATTAATAATTTAAAATATTTAATGTCTAAAAATTATAAAAAAAATACTATGATATAGGAAATCTTTTTAGATTTCCAATGAATATTTATAATCAAAATTTGGACTTGTATTACCCCACTTAAAAATTGGTTTTGTAAAACATATTATGTTTGTGTCATTTTCACTTTAACATTAAATAAAAAGTAATTTATGTCATTTCCCAACAAAAGTGGATGCATGGGGTCCCCAAGTTGACCCATGGCTTTTCATGGTCGGCCATGACACAACCAATGAGGTTGGTACATGTGTCAAGTTCATTTCATTTTATTAAATCATTTATTTTTACCTTAAACTACACTAATTACCACTAAACGCGATTAAAAACTTAATAAGTTACTATTCACCAAAAAATTATTTTTATCCCATTGAACAACATTTTACTTCTTAATGACAACCATGTATGTCGGATTTTTGAAATCCAAAACACATAAGTGGTAAAATTTCATTTAAACGAAAAATCAGCTTTTATATGTACCACTTAGTGGTTTCACTATTCATCAAAAATTGAAGTTTTTCAGAAAATTACCAAAAATTCACCCTAAGCTATATTTGATATTCCAAATTCAAAAATGATGTCCGTTTTACAAAATTAAAAACATATTAGTCACATTAATTAATTTAATAATTAATTCCCGCTGTAAGCGCAAATAGCGTGTTTTTTATAAAACAATAAGTATCAAAAGATTGACACTAGTTTAAGTCTGATTTCAAAGTGAAATTAATTCCAACGACCACTATTGGATTTAATGGTAAAAATATTTTCTAATTTCACTTTAAAACCAATTCAAAATATTATCTAATCATATAAATAAATTAGATTAAAAATAGGTTTTGAATTAAAACACAACATTTTACACTATTTATTAAAAAATGAACTTTATCGGAAAAATACCAAAAAATTACACAAATTAAAATTTGATGTCCCGATTCTTAATAAGAGTTTTATTTGGTCCAAAAAAATGTATAAGAATGATCAAAACTATATTTAATGATAGTTCGCCATCAAAAGGCGATAAGTGAACCTTTAGTGAAAACTAGGGCATATATGCCTAAAATTGAATTCTTTCCGTATTTTAAGCCTCTATCCTTTACTGGATAAATGTAAAAACATATAAAAACATATATAATCATATTTTAGTTATTTCTATCCATTCCCGCCAATACAACAGCTACATGTTAACTACCTTTTAAAATAATATTATTAGAGTGCAACGTAAGATTCCCACGAAACTCGTTGTCGCGTGTTGGGTACGCCATCGAGCATAGCATCCCCTTTAAAGTCATATTAATATTTTATTCACAAATAGGGATAAATATGAAAATGTCATATTCTTTATTTACCTGGGGTGTTACAGTGACATTTGGTGACCTTGTTAATGAGGTTTTGGACTTCCATTTTTCTAAAGGGTTATAAGGATAACTTATTTATATAATGATTTTTATTAAAGAATTATCTATCCTCATAAATATTCTGACAACCATTTTGTTGTGATAAAGATATATGGAATTACATATCATACTATTTAGGGATCTCATGATCTGTTAATGATTTCATAATGAAAATGCACCTTTATTTCTTAGAATAAGAGATAAAGTGAAAGTAGATCTAGGAAAAATAATGGGTAAGTATTTTCTGAAATAATGAAGGTATATTTTTTCATAGAAATTCATCATCTTTAGGAACAGGATCTTCAAACCTATAATTTTATCCTAGGACCTTCGATTCTGATAAATCAGATGGCCCCTTACATCATTACAGATTTATAGCTTAGTGATTGTTATCTTTCTCCAAAATATATTCTCTATCACTCTCCATTCAATCATGTTGGCTAGATTTATTTTCAATACCCATGTATTCACTTTCCACCAAATTTATCATATGTGGAAACCCATCAACAAATATTACATTGGGTAAATATTATGTTTCTAACATTACTTTATGCAATGGATGTTTTAGTATTAATTTTTATGATGTGGGTTTCTATGAATGGAACTTTAAAATATTAATCCATTTAAACCCAAAAAAAATATCACGTAGGAAATTTATTTTAATGGGGTAAAATGTAACACCCCGTAATTTTGTGAAATATTTGTTCTAATTAATTAAATCTTTTTGGTATTTTTCATTTCACATAACAATGGAAATAGTTTCTTTTTTTAAATCACTATGTTTAACTTGAGTTATATGCAAGTACAATTTAATTATGCACTAAAAAACTTAATTTTTATCTTTCTCTACATGGAACACTAATTTCAGCTTATGTTACATGAAATAATAACTTTCCTCGATGGTTTGCATAACATGAAAGATTGAGATTTTCCAAAAAGTAACATATCATTAAAAATATTATTATTTAATATAATATGATATATAATAAGAAATACATTGAAGATTATAGGATTAAATAACTTATGAAAATATATTTTTGATTTAATTGGTTTCCTATTAATTATAAATGAATATAGAAACCAAATTAATATAAAGGGAATGATTTTATAAAAGAAATGTTTACATACAAAAAGAGATTTATCTTAATAATTTAAATTAAATACTATTAGTGAATGATATTAATTAAATTTATTGGATATATATTCAATAAAATAATTTTTATATTCATAAAATTTAGTTTATAGGTATAAGATGAGAATATATCAAATATAACAAATAAAAACCTATGTTTTTAGAAAAGTAGTTTTAATAATTTTTAATGGGGAACATATTTAAAGTCTAAATTTTGTATTTTTTAAAAATTTAATATATAAAATTAGACTTAATTGAAATAAAAACATAAATTTCATTTTAGGGTGAATTTTTGGTATTTTCTTGTGATGTTTCATTTTTTTAATGAATATTAAAACATAATGAATTTTATTTTAGATGTAATTTTTTTTATAATTTATTTATAATGATAAATTATATTTTTAAATGGATTAAAATATTAATTAGATAAATTTTTATCAATAAATATAATTTATTTCACTATAATAATTTTCACCTAAGAGACTGAACGTAAAAATTTAACAACCTTGCGAATGTTTTAATATAAAAATTAGCATTATCACCCTGTCAGCAAGGTTAAATATAAATTAATTTCTTCCACTTATATGATTAGAATTTTGTAAAAATATAGTCCATTTTTTAATAAAATTCATTTTAAATTTATATTAATTTCAACATAGTTTTTGACCAAAAATATTAGATAAATTAATTAAAATTAAAAATATCGATTATTGTAAAATTATGCATAACAAGGGAAAAAACCATATATTTAAATTAAAAAAAGACCTATAGACTTGTAAAAAATCAATTTGTTTTTTATATTTATGCCCTATATTCTATTGGATAAATTTTTTACCATTACTAGATCATCTTAATTGGGTAAAAATGTGGGTGGAATTCTTTTTTTAAAAAATTTACAAGAGTGCCATTCCACCTCCACTAAAAAAAGTCACTAAACCATCTCACTTTATCTCACCTCTCAAGAAACATGGGATCAAGAAAATATCCCAAAGGATATCCTTATAATCAATACCATAAACATAGAAGATTCTATTTGGTAATTCCATCCAATGAATCTCTTTGGTGAAATCCAAAAGGAGTTACCCAAAGAAGAGGTAACGTCCTTGCTCAAGCCCATTTATAATCTTTTCATTCAACACCCACTAAACTCTTCATATCCCATGATTATATAATAACACCAGTATTATAAATATACTTTGATTTTTTATATTAATGGTTAATCATGAAATTACAAAAATATCCTTCTAATGGTAACAAGCTTACCATTTTTTATGGTGAACTAATTTCTATCAAAACAATGTTGTTCATTTTTCCTTTACCACCATTCATAGTTTGGAATTATGATGAAAACAAACATTATATAAGATATATATATGATATTTAATATTTTTTTATTGTTATTTAATTATTTTATAACACATACCATTATACTTTCCATCTTGTGTAAATATGATAAATTCATTTGTGGATGTGTGGACTATAGCCTCCTCAAAGGGATGTGATTAATTCACACATTAAATGGAATGTATTAAAGATTTATTTAGTAAAAATATGTCATATATCTAACATAATAATAGTAAAATAATTATATTATATAAATATATTCATACATTTCATTTATATACTTTCTTTCAATATGAAAACAAAATAGAAACAATGTTCATGCATAAGTACTTCCTACCGTCTCTGTGAACGGTGTATTACATTTCATATTTATATATAATATGTATTATTATAAATACATATATATAGAATATAAATTATATTTATATAATTTTTTACATTCTGGAAATCATGATATTGGTATTAGGACTAAAAGTAAGAAAAATAAAGACACATTAGAAAAACAAAGAAGATATTACCTGAAACGAAACCTTAACTTGGAATTGATAATAATCGAGTAATATAAAGTTATATTAAAACCATATATCAAAATATATTGAGTAATATTGTTCTATAAAATATTTGTGATGAACTTAAATTTATTATATTGGATTATTGTATGAGTAAGAAGATAGTAAAGGCATAATGTATGGGAGTTTCTCCCCACTTTTTTTTCATAAGAGTCACACCTAATTCACCAATAATTTATTTTTTATGGTGTGTATACATACACAGTATATATTTTATTAATCAATTAAAAATATTTAAGGGTATTTACATATCAATTTTATGACATTTATTTCATGGATTTAATGTTTCAAATTTTACCAAATTGGTAATGTAATTTTGTCTCAACTTGCCTTATTTGAGACACATGTCATGTTATGAACCTTTATTTTTATATGGGGTGTATGTAAAAACTTTTAGATGTTAAACCATGAAACTAATTTTTTAATGATATTTTATGATTCAGTTTATTTCAATTTCATACATGGGGGTATATTTCAATGTTATGCAGTGGAAAGAGTTTATTGAAACATTATCATTATTTAATAAAAGTATATATCATTATGATTCCTTAGATTAAATATTATAATACATATCTCATGAGAACTCATGAATTTTAATTTTCTCTATGTACTAATGATGTATCTATGATTTGGCACCATTTTTACTCTATTTGTTACCTATGTTTATTATGAAAGTGTTTTCAATAAATTTTTACTTTACCTTTATCATTGTTCAGACATCTATGATATTTAAAAACCATGTTTTCTAAAATGTTTTTCAAAATGTTTTCATTATTTATTTATATTATTTATAATTATTTTCAAATAAATGGTTTTGAAATCCTTTTTAATCATTATTTATAGGTTTTAAAATTATTTTCAAATAAATAGTTTTTAAAAAGTTTTAAAGATTTATTTATATTAATTAATAGTGTATTCAGAGCAATGGTAGTCAGAAAATTTTCATCATTTCTTTATATGTTTTCAATGTATGTTCAATGAAATTGTTTTCAAATAATTTTCAAATTTTCTTTATACATTTTCAAAATATTTTCAATGAAATGGTTTTCAAAACGATTTCAATATTCATTTATAATTTTTCAACGTGTTTTAAAATAAATGGTTTTGAAAACATTTCGAAGCTATAATTATAAGTTATCAATGTACATTCAATTAAATGTTTTGGAATTTTTTTAAGAATTATTGATATGTTTTGAATGAGTTTTCAAGGAAAAATATTATTCAAATGTTTTGATTATTATTTTATATGTTTTCATGGAATAATGTTTTAAGAATTATTTTAATCCTAATTTATATGTTTTTAATTCATTTTAAAACAAAATGGTTTTCTAAAGGTTTTATGTTTTGAAAACATTTTCAAATAAGAAATTATATTTTTATAATGAATTTAATAAGAGATATTTCAAAAATAATTTCCCATTTAAGATGAAATCTGTTGCTGTCACTCAGGACTTTTTGGGAGAATGATTCAATGATTCCATTCATATTAATTTTTGTAAATGTATTATATCTTGATGTTATGATGTTTATGAAACCTATTTAACTTTAATATGTTATATTCATTTTAATCACTCTTCCTTTCATTGATTTTTGTTTTGATGGAATGATTATGAAACCTGTATAATTTTCCAAGGATTATGTTATGATTTATTATTGATGATACCCATTTCATTTCATGGGTTATGATATGATTTTTCATGATATTGTGGATAATTTATTTCTTATTTCATTATGAGATGGTTTGGATGTACATATATCCCCATGTAATTGGGTGAAGATTTATATCGAATGAGATATACAAAAATTATATTTGGAGTGAACATTGAATACTAAAATGGCCATTCGAGTGAACCATGACTACCAAGATTGTATCGGGAGTGAATTCATCCTATTAGGTTTTCCCGGGGAGTGAACAGTGAATACTAAGAAGTTATAGGGAGAGAACCCATACTACTAATATGGAAATGGAAGTGATTCCATGAAAACTGTGTAAATCATTTTACATTCTTATGTGTCTTCCAAGATTCCATGTATTATTCCTATATTATTATTTTAAGTCTTATACTCTTCCTTACCATACGAATATTGTCTTATAAATATCTAATATTTATTCAATGATTTATGATTATGAAATTTGACATTCAGGGTATGATATTCAAATGTTATGCACATGTTCTAGTACCCTAATGTTCATGTTATGCTTATTTATTTCCTTTATCTACCCTTACTATCCTTTTGAGCTCACCCATTTATTATGTGTAATTTACCTAGGTTATGAATAATGTTATTTATGTATAATTACTAAGGGGGGAATATTTTATGGGAAACCTTGAACATACATCATCGTGTTATATGTTTTGTGTTCCAATATTCCAAAGGAACCAAATTAACATGGTCTTTGGGTGACTATTTTTTATAATTTTTTAAGTATTCCATAAAAAATGATGTCATGTATATTTACATTACAACTGGGTTGTTATAGAGAATCAAAAGGGTGATTAAAAAATTCCACTCATTATAATAAAATATCAGAGTGTATTCCATGAGCTGGTTATAGTTTCACAATGGTTGGACGATTCTATTCGATAGACCAAGCCCAAGCCTCATCCAACGATAAAACCTCAGAGAAAAAACATGATAATATAGAAACAATATCTGCTACACATAAACCATATTTGGTATCTTCTCTTACCACAAAAACCTCACAACATTATGCAATATCACCTTCTGAATGACAACAACTACAAAAAATCCCATTCCAGGATAGGAGATAGTAGAAGGGGAACACATAATAATACAATATAATGAATAATGTTTTTATTTCCGAAATAAATTGTTTCATATATACTTCACCATAACTATGAAGATTAATTAAATAAATCGAAAAATATCCCATAAATCCCAATCATGTATGCCTTAGTGATTTTTTAAATTATTACCCCTTTATCGAATTTTTGGTTACACTATCAAGGAGTGGATTATCATAAAATAAATTTTCTAAATGATGGTAGATTATTGGAATGTGAAATTAAGAGAGATACCAAATGAAGTGGACTATTTTAATTCCACTTTAGCATATATAATGAATAATAGTAAGAAATACCATGTAAGAGAAACCAAAACTTGGATGATTGTATGTCCGGAAATGTGGTAAACCAAGTGCATTTTATTATATGGTTCTAAATGAAATCAATGAATTATGACCCTAACTCAATATACAAAAGAATAATTGAATTATTTATTATCATAAATCCCTAAGGCCCACTCATCTTAGAGAAAGATGAATATGAATTGTAAGAGAAATGAACTATAAAAATATTATATTCCAATTCCTTTTCCAGTTTAAATCCTTCCATATTTTTTGACCATTGAACTAAAAGGATGGTAATTGTCCTGAAAAATTATTTAACTAGATACATCCCATCAATTGAAACAATTTTTAGATGACTAATATCTACAAAATATGGTGAACATAATTCACTTGGATGATCTATTCAGGTAAGAAGATGCTATGTGAGATTATAAATTCCACTATCATAATCATGTATAATGAGGAATAGGTCCTCGAGGATGATGGGGATGAGGGAGACAAGGTTGAAGTGTGTTTTGACACTTGGATCACATCCATGATGATATTATATATTCTATCAAGACTAGGTGAAATGCACTATAACATCCTTAGATGGAAAACTAACCTACTATAGAGTCATCCAAGGATTGATTATGACCAATTATACTATAGGTCTAATTATAAAATTTACATGTTTCTAGTCATCATCTGAAAGAGAGATGTTCATGAAAATGTATCCTAACAGTGACTAAAATGACTTCTTGTCCTGATGATGGAAATAAATCACCAACATATGAATTGTCAACACCTAATAAATATACATATGAGAAATCCCATATAGGGAAGCATGGTCATTTGTTTTAGATGTAAAAAATATGAAAATATAAAGCCTTCATTTCACCAACGATTTCATTTCTACATTCCCTTAATCATTCGAAGGAAATTTTTGAATAACATATTGAGGATATACTAATACTTCAAGATTATAAAAATGAAGGCCATTCCCATGTAATTATGTCACATAGTGATCAACCCTATTAAATTCCAAATAGTTATGTCCTTCATAGAGAATAATAGAGAGACCACCATATAGGTACATATCATGCCCTTATATATATATATAAATATGGAAAACATTGAGATTAATTAATACCTCATTGAAAATGACTATATAATCAAATTCATACCAGTCTGAATTCAGTAATATTTATACAATAATGAAGCTGATTTTACTCAACCCACCCTAAAAATAAAAGGGTATGAAAAAAATATGAATCATCCTAGAAAAATCATACTGAATCCCACATTTGAAAATTTTCTCTAGTTATGATTTAATAGTGATTTATTAGGTTATATATTTCATTTTATTATCTAAAAGTCCATCGATATATTCCCATACAATAGTATATTTATCATACCAGTAGTTCTTTAAATAATATATCAACAGATAGGATGGTGTCATACGTAGTGATAGTTCAACTTTCAATTCCCTTTAGTATCAATACATATATGTGGGATTCTATTAAAGGGAGGGGGGAAAGTGATAAAGTGAGGTCATCTAAACTACTTCCCCAAACGGTTCTTGATATACACCATATCAACCAATTCCATGAAATCGATGATGATTATGAATTTACTAACAAGGAAATTGATACAATTAATATATAATGATAGATTCATTAATATATATTAACCCATTATAAGTTATTGAATAGTTTGACCACCTTTCGATCATATAATATCCAGGCTAATGTACCTCTAGAATAATCAACTCTAATAGTGAGAAATAATGGAATACAATATTTAAAGAACAATAATGTTACTCTATAATTATTTTAAAAGGATAGAATATATAATCCCTAGCCTTAACCACTACATCCAAGACTCTTCAACCAAGTGAATGTGAATCCTAGGAGAATAATGGAGGCTTGACTTTTGGGTACATCTACCATAATCTTCATGATATCATTTATATCGACTGAATGCTGTTATTGTGAAAAAATAAATATTCCCAACAATAATAATAATTACCTAGATAAAAATGATCCTCGTTTTTCCCAAATACCTATAGACGTCTGTAAATCAACTTCTGGATAAAAAAATACTCTTATATCACATAAAGAAACTAAACATTCCACTATATAATCAATTGTATATCATGATTTTACTACCGATTCTCCCCTAGTTATAAAGGAAAATAAATAGATAATACTAATCTTTTCCTGATGATAATTCCCAGAAATCTGATTTTTAATAATCTATAGTTTCCTCCTCACATTTCATTGAAGGTAAAAATTTTCTCACGATATTTTTTGGTCATAAAATATCACTTTATAACCAATTTCCACTAAAATTGATGTAGATAAAAACATGAGAGAGAATATACATAATTATTATGAAATTTATTCTCATGAACAACATTCTCAAGACATAAAACACTTCTAAATCATTCAAAAGGATAAAATTGACCCTTAATTGTTTGGAAGTCAGGAAAAAATTCCATTATCACCAAAATTCATAAAAATTGTGGTGAAGGAATAATCATAAGAACATATCATAGAATACCATCAAATATTTGAGTAAGGTATCTCCAGAAAAATTAATGAACATAAATATGCGAATATGGGAATAAAGAAACACTCTTGTACCCCTTTGATCAATCCCAACATGTCTCTTAGTGAGTAAGATAATTATGTCTATTTCATAAAAAAAAATATTTCACATGAACAATAGGGAGACATATAGACTTGGTCCTGATATGGCCACCCATCATTTTGGGTTTTTCTAAATGACATAAAGTTAACAATTACATATCTATGTGAATGAATCCAGTTTGTTCTATAATATCCAGAGCTTATGTGGAAACATTGAAAAAATCCAAGTTCACTAATAAAGTTTATAACCAAAATGGTTATCCAATATCATTCCTATTAAGAATAAGAATTGGAAAATAAGATTTTATATCAATTTCAAGAACTCAAAATATCATTTCCCAAAGAATGAAATCCCAATTTCTATTATAGAAAATTAGAATAATGTGGCCACTAATTATCTGGCCCTATCCATCATGGATGGATTTTCTGGTTGTAAATATATTTAGGTTACACCTAAAAATTAAGAGGCCAATTAATTTAGGGATCCCGTGAGTGTATATATTTTAAGTGATTATATTTAGATTAAGGAACACTGGTTCTACACATCAAATTGAAATAAACTATTTTTTCAATTCGTTCTAGGGGAAAATATGGAATTATTTTTCAATAATATAGTAATCAAATATCAGTAGTGTTGTGATCATAATGATAATCTCAGAATAGGTATCAAAAAAATAGGATTCATATCCTAATGATGATCCCCATGAAATGTGATGTTTGGTTGACATTGTTTATGCTTTATACATTTATATTACATGATCGTAATATTAAAGTTAATGTTGGGGAAATCCATAGTGATCTTTAACATGCCACCTCCATAAAATATTAAAGAGTTGGGAGGGATTCAATTATGAAACAAAAATATTAGAAACATCATGGAAAAACTTGTTTGTATGTTCCTACCCTATACCATGATAATGAATAAGGTAGTTACCTATCTATTGGATTATGATTTTAAGTATTCCTTTGAAAATATCAAGAAATATATTTCATAACCAATGATATTAATTCCATATATAAAAGGAAATATTTTTTTTTCTATATGGTGGATTTAGAGAGAATACATGGTGCCCTTATTATACTAAACAATTCTTCCTAAAATAAAAATAGTATATATTATCCCAATAAAACCATTCTAGGTACTGATGTTTGATATTATAACATCGATAAGAATTTTTTACATTGATTTTCATAGTTAAAAATTTGAGACACTATCGGAAATATCAAACTGCCCATTTGTTTTCTCATATTGATCCACTTAAGTATTTCCTAAACAATACCATATTAAATAGATTTATATCATTATGATAATTCATCCAATAATAACATTAAATTTAGTTTACACCACAAATTTTTTTGAACTGAAAAGTGTTAGTACATTTTCTTGCAGAAAATCCAACACAACACTTCATGATTGAGGATATAAAACTACAGTAAAAAGAGTTATTCAACATCTGTCCATCTCCCAAATCATAGGAGATGTACTTTAATGGTACTATTAGGTGTCCAACGTGAATAAGTATAGAAAAACCAAGACACAAATGAGTCAGTTTTTGGATTGTATTCATCCCTCAAGCAAAATATCTTTTCCATTTTAATTCTAGTTGTTAGGAGGATTTAATAATGAAGAAGTATAACAACAATCCATCATTGAAGGTTTATAATTGGATATACATGAAAAATTTCTTGGAATTTATTTTAAGAGTGATTGTGAGTTATAAATGATAAATATTAATATTGAATATGATACTATGAAAGTTGAATTAGTACCATTATTTGATTATGTATCGGGGTTGACGATATAATTCCCATCTGAAAAAACACAATATCTTGTATCATATTCCAATAACACCTATTAAGATTCATTAGATAATGAAACAATATCCCTAGAATGTTCATACCCGGATGAAAAATTCATCAAAATTTCACATTATTGGATGGCATCCTCATTTACTAACAACAACATGAAAATGATAAATAAGATCGACTCCACTCCTAGAAAAATAATGTTGAAATATTTTATAAATGTTACTACCTAGGTATGGATGTACCCCTAATTGTAATATCTATAATACAAATTTTGGTGGGAAAAAATACCTCAAGGTAACATTGAAGTATTTTTTGGTTGATTTTGTTGGCTGACAAAGCAGGTTTCTATGGTGAATTGTCAAGTTTCAGAGTTGTTGCTGACAATAAATGTTGACAAAGAAACATGAAAAATGAAGAGATGATCTGGAGGTGATACAAAAAGAGCAGAAACATGGTGGCACCGTTTCCCAGTGTTTGCCAAATTTTTGGGGTCCAAAATTTGGAGTATGGTGAGCATCGAGAAAATAGGATTTCCTCAAAGATCTCATCAAAATATAGAAAATGCATGAGTTTTTCTAAGATAGGCTTCATGAATTGGTTTTTTCAAAGACAAGAAGAATGTTGACGGTGTTCTTTGCGATTATGATGAGCTTTGCGAATGGTAGAGGTTGAAGCACATCGCGGCGGTGAAGGGATTTGCAAGGGTATGTTTGTGGTGGAGGTGTGAAGTAATTTACTGAACGCTCCGCGATTATGATGAGCTCCACGATCGGAAAATTTCCATGGTGCTTTGACATATTGATAGAATTTAGGTGAAAATTTCAGGGCATCACGATTTGTGATGACGTGGTGCTGAATTCGCGTGGAAGGTTCGATGGTTATTGTAATTGGCTATAAATTTTCCTCGACCACCTTGAGAGAAGTAAAGAGTTTTCAAAAAAAATATTTTTCTCTCGGCTCGCGAAGTAGGTTTGTGAAGGAAGTGTGGTTCGTGAAAGAAGAGCTTCATGGCGGATAATCTAGCACCATGAAAGTTGTGTGCTCCACGTTGGCTCAGGGAGATTCATGATAGAAGACACTCTATGAAGTCTTGAGATTCATGACGTCTTATGCTATGCGAAGGCTTGAGCTTAGCGAAAAGGCAGGAGCTTTGCGAAGTCTTGTTTGAGCTTCGCGAAATTGGGAGCTTCATGGAGTAGGGTTCTTTTCAAAGGTACTTTCCAAAGGATATTTCCCAGTGTTTAGGTTCAAAGGGGTTTTCATCAGTGGATGAACATTGAACTTCAATAGAGCATCTATTTATAGTGGAGGATGCATTCATTAGTGGTAATGAAGAGACCTACAAGTCTATAAACAGTGAGTGGATCTTATGAAGAAGTAGTGAGGTCACTGCAGTTGAGAGAGTAGTGAGTTCTACATTGGGAGTGGTTTTAAATCAGTAGGGATAGTAAGTCCACTTTGAACTTGTAAACAACAATGTGCTTATAGTGTAATTGGTACATCGATACACTTCTTGTGTATGCTTCTTGAAAGTAGCTGAGTGAAGGTAAACCAAGTAAAAATCATTCTGTACTATGTATGCTTTAAGGATTATTCATACTCTTCATCATGTAGGAGAGAGAATAGGGTTTTGTCTAATAGAAATACAAGATAAAAAAGGGACAGTTGTTTTAATATGTCATACCCTGATTCACCCCCCATCTCAGGGTATCTTGCCTAGTGGACCTAACAATTGGTATTAGAGGGAAAGGTTGATATCAGTGATTCTCTCTCAAATGGAGATCACTAATCATAAAGGGATTCCAATCTTCTACGGGATCAATTTTCAGCTATGGAATAATTGGATTAAACACTACTTTAGGTCTTTGGGAATGGATGTGTTTACTGCAACAATACATGGTATCATGGCTGATGTTAATAGTGGAGCATTATCATAAGCTAGGAAAAGATAATTGGATGCTGATGCAAAGGAAATCAATGCTTTAGGAGGATCCCAATCTAATTCTATATATACCAAGGTGATGTATGGAAAAACATCCCATACTATGTGGAAAAAGTTGTTGAACATATATGAAGGAAATACAAAGGTCATAGAAGTGAATTTGCATGTTTTATGGAACATGTATGAATATCTAAGAATGAACCCAAATGAGTATGTTGATGGATTCATTGACATGGTAAATGATATTTTGGAAGATATGTGGGGTCTAGGAGAAGTTATTGAGGATATAAAGATCATAAATCACATCTTGAGGAAACTTCCACCTCGGTTCAATCCAATGGTTTCAGTACTGAATGATAAAGATCCAAAGGAGCTAACACTGGACAATTTTCACAATACCATGGTTGCATATAAAATGAGAAATGTTGAAAATGAGTCTCTATAAAAGGGAAAATCTGAAGAAGTATAAATCAAGGCCATGAAGAATCTCACCATTCAAGATTATTAGTAAGAAGAAGAGACAGATGAGGTGATGTCATTCCTATCCTCAAACCTTCAATGAGTAAAAGGAAAGTTTAAAGGGAAACTTCCACTGGCCTATTTTCGATGTGTAATGTTTGGTCATCTTGCATCAAGGTGTCCCAAAAATTTCCAAGAAGATGATGATGTCGATGAAGATGAAATTCAAAAGAAGAATTCATTGGCCTTTTGGAAAGGCACGAAACAGTTCAAGAGAAATTTCATTAAAAAAATATGCTTTCAAAATAAGGTGTTAGTTCAGATGAGTCTGAGGCTGAGGAGTTTGAAGAGATAGAGAACTGCAATGACCGTGGAGAAAATGATATGGTGGAAGTTATTGGCAGTGCTCAGAAAAAGGATGAAACTGAAATTAATGAAGAAGAATAAGTTGAAGGAAGAATAGATATGAAAGTTGAGATAGATGTTTGGAGAGCCAAAACAAAGAAAGAGAACAAAGTAGTTCATGATGCCAAACTATATATACAGAAGTAGAAAGAAGAGAAGTCTATATTGATGGATGAAATTCAGAAACTCAATTCATCGACACCAGAGGACTCATAATCAGATAGTAAGTATAAAGTAAAGATTGAAGAACTGAAAAGGGAGATCTATGGCTTGAATAACACAAGAAAAGATCAAACCAAATGTATTAAAGAACATAAAGAAGAAGTTGTTAGTTTTTGGAAAAAGTTTATGGATCAAGAAAATATCTTGACTCTTGTTGGGACATCAGGAAAGAAGATCACTCAGAAAACACAGATGCTAAAAGTGGATAATAGTGGTTTAGTTGAAAGGAAACATCAATTATGTTCAGATGATAAGGATGATGGGGGGCTTGATCGAAGACAAAAAGCTATGCAAATTGAAGTCAGGCCGTAAGCACCCATTCCAAGATTGAAGGTTGATTTGGGAACAAAGTAGAATCAGAATATTCAAAGATCCCATGGAGAAACTCGCAGTACCAAAGTGACGCGAAGGAATGAACCTTACAGTAGGTGTTATAGTTGTGGAAAGAGATGAAATTCATAGTATGTGTACTCCATATCCAAGAGATATCAAAGGGTACAAGAACAAAGGTGGAAGAAAAATAGGGAAAAGTTCTCCGAAACATATTTTGAAGGACACTGTTTTTGGTGAAGAGGATTGGGGCACGTGGATAGGTACTGCACTTCGACCATACAGAGAAATGTGCCAAAGCAGAACCAAAATATTCTCAAGCAGCAGATCAATGATCCAATAGGTGATTTGAAAATGAAAAATATATTTTCAACTCTACAAGATGAAGTTGTTCTATCATACTATGAGAAATAATAGAAGTATTAATCTATGTCGAGTGTTAAGGAAAAAATATGGACTAAGAATAAGATGAATGAAAAGGCCGTGGTGGAAGAAATTTCCCTTAAGGCATTAGATTTATCTGGTGTGTAGATACTTGATAGTGGTTGTAGATCACACATGAAAAGTAATAAGGATCTTATTACAGGCGTAAAATATGACAAATAAGCAGTTGTAATGTTTGGAAACAATGAAGGCCTGAAGATTATTGGCTTAGGATATGCCAAGTTTGGGGAAAAGAAATGAGACGTGATGATGTCTTAGTAGTAGAAAGCCTCAGTCACAATTTTCTTAGCGTCAATCAACTATGTGACTAAAGACATTCTATAAGGTTTACTAAGAATATGTATATCTTAAAAGGAAGAGATGGGGAAATAGTTCTACAAGGAAAAAGAACAAATGGAAATTTCTACCTGGTAAGTGGAGAAGAACATATGTGTTTTCTGTCCAGAGAGGAAGAAAACAAGCTGTGGCAAAAAAGACTTGGTCATCTTTTCCAACCATCCATATATGATCTGGTAATGTTTGATGCAACATGAGACCTCCCTAAGATATCACATGACTGTAATCATACGTGTGATGCTTTCCAATAAGGGAATATCATTGGAAAGACATATAAGGCAAAGGAAAGGAAGTCAATAAAAGTGCTCGAACTGGAGCATGCTGATGTTTGTGGTCCTATCACACCAAGAGAAATTGATGGAAATTGGTACTATATTATTTTAATTGATGAATATAGTAGAATGGAATGGTTATTTGTTATTGTCCCTAAGTCGGATGTATTCAGCTTCTTAAAACAGTATGAGAGGGATTGTGAAAGGATGCTTGGACAGAAAAATTTGAAGCATCGTACTGACAATGGTATGGAATTCAGAAACAATCAAGTGGAAGGCTATCTCGAGAAACATGGGATAAGGAATCAAGTTTTCTCAGTAAGAACTCCCTAATAGAATGGAGTGGTTGAAAAGAGAAATCAGATCATCAACTACATCTCTATAATGATTCTCATTGAAAAAGACCTACCGGAGAAATTTTGGAAGGAAGCAGTTTTGACATCGGTCTACATTTCTTACAGGGCTTTGTTGTGTCCGAAGGAAGGAATGACTCTGTACGATATGTGGAATTGAATGATGGAAATGGTGAAATACATTCTAATATTTGGAAGTAAGTACTTAATCCTAAACAAGAAAAAACATAGTAAATATGAGTCATGAGGAGATGAATGGATATTCCTTGGATAGATAGGAAAAAGTAAGACATATAAATGCGTTTACAAAAGGCGTGGAAAAGTAGTTGAGATAAATGATGTCACTGTAGTGGAGAATGAGGAGATCATTCAACTGAATAGTGAACAATTTCCTAATGAGTGTGACGAGGAAGAAAGCAACACAGGGGGAGTAGAAGTGGATGATGTTGATTCAGAAGAAGATAATGATGATGAACATGAGGAAGTAAAATCTGTATGTACACAAAATCCAAGGATTTGAGCTGAAACAGAGAGGAAGAATATCATTTCTGGTCATTTAGCTACTATTCAAACAAGAAGAATGAAATCACTACATTAGAAATCTTTACTATCTCAGGTTGAGCCGAAATGCTTCGCTGATGCAGATGAAGATGAAAACTGGATTCAGGGAATGAATGAATAGCTTGATCAAATTGAGAATAATTAGACATGGAAGATTGTTTTGAGGCTTGCAGATAACAATTCCATCAGGACTAAATGTGTCTTTCACAATAAAATTAATGAATTTGGAACAGTGATTCGAAACAAATAACGATTGGTGTGAAAAGGATACTCCCAAATATAGGGAATAAATTTTGATGAGACATTTGCACTAATTGTGAGACTAGAGACAATCAGATTATTTCTAGCCATTGTAGTGCAATGAAAGTTCAATGTTTTTCAAATGGATTTCAAATAGGCATTTTAGAATGAGGTTCTAGAGGAAGAAGTGTATATTGAGAATCCATATGGCTTTCTCATTCATGAATATGAGAACAAGGTTTGCAGACTGAAGAAGGCATTGTATGAGCTGAATCATGCACCAAGAGCATGGTACTCAAGGATGGATCAATACTTGAAGAAGATTGGCTTTCCATGTGGTGGGGGGGGTGCCTAAAATATCTATTTCAACAACAAAATTAATCAAAGGATGATGGTCCTGGTTTACGTTGGCAACATAATTTTTGGCGGATCAGATGAAGGTGAGTGAAGACATTTTTCCGAATTCATGAAAAGTGAGTTCGAAATGTCAATTATTGGAGAGATAACATTTTTCCTTGGACTATAGGTGGCTCAAGGAAGGAATGGAAAATTAATTTCTCAATAAAAATATTCTAAGGATGTTTTGGAAAGATTTGGGTTAGAAAATTATATGGATATGGAGACTCTGGTTGCACCCTAGATGAAATTATCGAAAGATGATATAGGAAAGCCAATTAATATCACAGAATACAGGAAGATTATTGGGAGTTTACTGTACCAGACACCGATGAGACCTGATATTTTTTTCACCACCTTCTAAGAAGCATAACATCAAAGCAATCCCAAGGAAAGCCACATGATTGTAGTGAAAAGAATATTTTAGTATATAAAGGGCACGATGGACTTCAACATGATGTATAATGGAAAATATCAGATAGAGTTATTGGGATATACTGATGTAGAATGGGACGGTTCAGCTAAAGGTAAGGAATCAACATCAAGAGGTGAATTCTATCCTGGTGGACTATGTATTTCTTGGCTAAGCAAGAAGCAAGATTGCATTTCATTAAGCACCTTAGAAGCTGAGTATATTGTGGCCCCTTAATCATGCACACAATTATTGTGGATGAAGCAACATCATGATGATATGAAATTCAGAACAACCACTCATCCCACTACCTTGTAGTGGAGAATGAAAAGAAAGAGGATTTCAAAAAGAATCTATATAATAAAATATAGAAGTTTTTGGATAAAGATATGTAATACAACTGTTAAAAATTCTAACATAATTTTTGTACCAAGTAAACCATAACCTATACAATACTGAATGACATTGCATACTCATGTGTATATGGTGCATATCCAGTCTTACCAATCATGGTCCAGCATCCCACAAATTTAATTTCATCCACAACTAATTGTCTAAAGTTCAACCATCTCAGATGTAGAAAGTTGATCTAGAACAACTCCATGAGAAGATATTTTTCACTATGATCAACTTATAAATCCATTAAAACTAATTTTCATGATATTTCAATAAAAACATCATCTTTATTATATCCTCAAATGAGACATGGTATTTTCCCTTAGAAAACTGATGATACCAGGGAAGAATCTTCCATGTCTCAAACTAAAATGTGGGGTACCTTAGGTCATACACATGGTCAAATCTAAAGGATCCTATTATTTTTTCACATTGGATGGAGACCGCCTCACACTGACCACATATATAGGTTATTTCAATAATTAATTTGAATATATTTTACATCAGTTCAACCACATCCTATTCATACAACATAAAAATATACATTAGAATATTCACCATGAGATGCTAAACTAAATTTTAATCATCCCTACCACATTGAATTCAACCGTATGAGATTGGTCAAGGATATAAAAATTTAAAAAACACGACACAACCTTCTAATCACATGACATAAAATTGTGTGATAACTTCCCCCTATATGATGTTAATGACATGGTTCCCATCCACACAATAATAAATTAAACTGAATAGTAAAATTCCTAGTCACATGGTGTTATACTATTTTACAACTTCTACACCATAAATTCTAAACCCTATGGTATGTTTTGAAAACACCTCTTTCATGTCCCTAGTGTGGGATGGATAATCTTCCAACTGCATTTTTTCCTCCAATTGAGCATGAATCATGTGATATTAATGGTATTGATCCATCATTTCATGTATTATGATGATGAGTGATATGAATAAAAATATAGAATAATGTGGTCAACATAGAATGAATTGAAACAATTTAGAGAAGCTTACCCCTCCATTACTAATATCTCTATATAAGAATGATATTTTTATAGGATCCCTTGGCATAAAATCGGTTTATGATCAGAGGTATAAGAAAGACTCCTATTTCCCAGGTATATGATGTCAATTTTTATAGGGAATTTTTTTCAAAGAACTACAATTGATTTGATTGTTGTCCTTGTATGATATGTAGTGATTCCTAGATCCTTTATCTAAGGCCCATCCATAATAAGAAAATTCTTCTTTCCATGTATATATGCTTGATATATAAATGAATTTTCTCTTAAAAAACTATTTATGGGTAGATTAATACTCTTATAGGATACGTAGTGACACATGTATTGTCTATCATTTTTCTAGAAAAAAGTTCAATCAACCAAAAAAGGCATCTTTTCAACACTTGTGTCATGTTTTTGTAGGAACCCTCAATGTCTAATTATTTATCTATGGGACTATTCAAAATAGTCTCTAATAATAAAAGCAATGTTTTTTTGATTCCAAATAAATTAGGATATATAATAACACCTATAAAATTATTAATAGTTCCATTCGTATATAAATTAATTACTCTCACCCTTTGTATAATATCAATAAACAAAGGGGATCTCTCTCTGACATAACAGTCATATCTACATAAGAGTGTTCATTGCGAAGTTTATCGTTTTTCTAATAATGATAAAATTTCTTCCCCACTATGAAAGAGATTGATATTTATAATACAACACTATATTAGGACTACATTTGACTTGATTCATGTTCTAGTGAAAAATAAATTTGTGAACCTACACTGAGAATGAAGAGAAAATAATTCCACCATCATAGTACTAGATTACTCATTATCAATGCGAGGCCATTATTAATAACCTCTCACACATAGAGAAACTAGAACCATTTGTGGCATTATTTATATACAAAATTATACATAATGACCCACCGATCCCAGATTATAGTTCCAACCAAGAATTCAAATAAACATAGCTCTTTATCCCAGTGTTTATACCACATTATTTACATTTTATTTCTCTTTCATGGTAGTAACACTAATAAATATCCATATCTTTTTTGGAACAAAACAGATTTGTGCAATGCCACTATATTGATTTTTTTAATATGACCATACTATAAATGGATGTAAAGCACTTATATAATTAAATTAATGTACATGAAATTCATTCCAATCCATATGACCTTAATCTACATAAAATAACCTTCATATATGTCCCTATTTATATTATTGAGAAAAAAATACATGTAAAGGGGCATGGTGGAGTTATATTCACTAAACATACATTAAGGAAAAATAAACCCATGTCTTAATATAATATCCTAATTCTATAGCTTCCCAAAAAAGATAAGAACTATGTATAGATTTATTCATAATATTTTATTATACATAGTGTTTTTTATTCAAATATTCTAGAACAAACCACAAGACACCATACATTTTCTCTCCATTAATGTAATTCATAGAATCCCAATAATATAATTATCATGTCTAAAATTCATCCATTAATCTTCCAAAATATTCCCATTAATAAATTAAACTACATAACTAAAGGGTATCATTTCACTATAAACCATTATTTTCTAATAATGACAAGTCAATTCGAATCCAAATGACACTTTTGTTTGACAATGAAGACAATTCCCTTGATATGGCTCTTTATAAGTTCCTATAATCTAGCCAATCCAACAAAGGCATCATCATTTTGAATGGGAAAATCAACCTATCTTCATGAATCAAAACAACATAATAATGATAAATATCATTAGAATGGGGTTAGTAATCACCCCTTGTACCTATTTCGTGTCATTTATCTAGATTCTGAAGCCTCATGTAGTAATTTAAAAGTTTACCACCCCTCAACTTGTAATGGTGCTGGGGATTTCAAAGTCATTGAGCCACTTTTTGGTTATTATTATCTACCTTTATAGTAAAATAATCATGACCTTAAACTATTTATACTTTATCATAGATTTTCATTTGTGGAATTATGCTTTACATTCACATCACATTTTTACAGTTAAATTTTTTTACTATGTATATCATGTTGGTCAATGTTATTATAAGTTAAACTAATAATTTTTTTCAATGATATATTACAGTAAACTCCACCACTTAGTGGTCTAGACCAAAATATATTAAATTTCTTCAAATAAATACACATAATATATAATGCTAAAAACCAATAAAGGGGATCCAAAGAAAAATTCAAGTACCTTTTTACTAATCCTTTCACCCTATAGGATTAGGAAATTAATTACAGTATTAATTGAAAAGCAACAAAGCATATAGGATCCAAAATATATCCCTAGATAAATCCACTATATTCTCAAAGGGATCCATGTTTTAGTAGAATGATAGAGTTGTGACATATAATTTATCTTATACTGAATTATATGTTCAATATACCAGGGTGTAAACATTACTATTCCTATACCCTCCTTGGATTTCCATTTCCTTCCTACACCTACTCCATTTATTAAGCATTTTAATATTTTCAAGCCTTTTTTAACTATCAACGAAGAGAATATTCTACCTTTATGGACACATTTTTTACTTTGAATAAAATACCGCTAATAATTTTCTATATAAGAACCCCTGATATGGCCTGTCAACCAAAGGAATATTTATCACAGAGGGGATGATCCTCTAATATTTTTATGCCAAAAAATAATTTCTGTGGAACCAATATTTGGAATATGGTCCATGTTCATCTGTAGAAAATGTTTCATACCTCATCACTCCTGATTAAAAAACCATGAGTTATGATTTACATAACCTATTATTTGAAATTTTTATGGGATTCATTTCCCTCGATGTTACACACATTTATATTGTACTCATTTTTGGAGTAAATGTTTAAAATAAAACCCAGAAACCATTGAATGATCATAATCAGGTGACCCTAAACTATATTATGTGATAGTCCAAGAACCATGATTATAAAATAAAAGGTTTATTTCCTAATATAGTATATTTTAGTGATGGGTATCTCATTCAAATAGGGTTTTAAATTTACCATTATATATGGACTATCCCATTTTTTTGTTCAATGCTATCTGATCATAAATATTAGATATTTGGGTATGAATATCATTGTATAATGTTTCATAAATAAAAATATATGGAACCCGTCAGGTTAAGAACTCATAATTGTAAACTTATGTTAAACATTGGTTACATCTCACTACATATATTCCTCACATGATCTTAGAAAAATTGGGCTTCTGAAATTGAAAGGGTACAAAACATGTTATGTTGAAAACCCATAAATGGATACATAAGGATAATCAATGTATTTTCCCTATAATAATCCAAAATATGATGCTAAATAAAATAATAGGGTGAAAAAATTAAAAATTAAAAGCTTACGGGGATAACAATATGACCCCAAAAAAATGTTAAATTGTACCTTCTATGTCCATGGCTTAGGAAATACATATAAAATTCATCCTCTCCTTTTTCCAGGGAATATTGGCCAAGAGAATCCTTGAAAATAGTGTAAAGAAACCATTTTTAGGTATATAGAACCCTTTTATCATATCCTCCTCATTGATAATCATCAAATTAAAAGAAATATATCATCTAAATAGACCAATTATTGAGTTTTAGTAATGTTATATATGCATATACCCTTCGGCGAGGTACACCCAATAGGAAATCATATTTATAAAAGGAAAACATCTAGTTATATGGCGATGGTTTTTGTGCCGATAGTGACCCGTGAACCATGCCTATGAGGAAATAATTCTTAAAAATGGACTAACTATAGTGATTCTATGACGGTAGTTATGACTATACCCAAATGATACCCACAAATAGGAGGAAATAATATTGACTCATGTGTTTTGGAATCCTGATAAACTCATTTCATTCAATTTTAGTGATCAAATTTAGTTAGCTAATTCTGATATTTCTATTTATGACTCAATTGAGTATTGTAAATTGATAATCAAAATTGAATAGGAAATAAAGAAATTAGTAAAGGATAAGAGATGAAATTTTTTCCATTTCATATGGAAAGTGGTAGGATCAACCATAATTTTAGTCTCTCCCTTTAGTTTTAATAAAGATAAAACAAATGAAATTGGTTATAGTAGGTTCTGGAAAATCTTGTTTAAAAATGTGGTCAATAAAATTTGGGAAACACAAAAGGATTACTAGTAGTTTTTCAATTTTCAAGCTTCATCCTTAGCTACTTGAGATGTTTTTTTGATATGAACTACTAATTACTATATACATAATTTGGATACCTAAATATATATGTTAGTGAATATATAAACTTTTTATTTTTTATTTGAGCCTCATGCTCCCATTTCTCTATAGTCTATGTAGCCATCCAATTAAAATGGTATTATTAATCAATTAAAATATTATCTATCTAATTTATAGTATACTGGATAGAATAAACATGATGTATTATATGTTAAAATAAGTGAATATTACATTTTTGTGCTTCTTATTTCTCTAAGGTGGTATGGATTTGATGAATGAGAGAATATAAGTTCTAGTAGTGGAACCCAACGACACAAAATCCATAAAAATATATATTAAATCATTTTTTATTTATCACCATTATACTAAAATGGAAATTATATAATAGTAACATGAGCTTGGTACTGAGTACTCATCCTCAAAAACTAGTTTTTAGTAGCAGAATTAAGATCTAGACTTTGTTTATCCATTTATAAAGGTATATAATATAGATAGTTTTTCTAAAGAGGGACCCAATTTAGTATATAATGAAATTCCCATAAATATGTAGACCACTAAGAAGGGAGGTGGCGGTGAATTAGTAGTGATATTTAATAATATTCTTCATAAAAAATTTTACCTATAAAACATATTAATGTTTCAATCCCCTAAAATTCATAAATCAACCTAACCTTCATCCAATAATAATGGTAATTGATAAATTCACACATTTTATTCCATGGTTTAGTCCCATTATTGATACAGAGTACTTACTATATTGAAATTAATTGACCTAAGAATATTTACTGTATAACGAATGAGAATAAAAATAATCCAAATACCATTATTATCATTCCATATCCCTATAAGAAATGTTTCTGGTTCCCACCAGTTGTAAGATTTGATTCTTCTATTGAGCTAAATATTTATTGGAAGTTTAAATTCATCTCACATTGCATTCGGTCTGGAAGAAATTATCTAGAACCTATATTATTATAAGATATTAATGTACTCTACCAAATATAAATTCTTCTAAAATATTATACTTTATTCTCAAAAAAATATTTGTTGGAAGAAAAATCTTCTCAGACCCTTCTAATTTTCTAAAAAAAGTTCTTGGCTTCACCATAAAATTCTATCCACTTAGTAACCTCAGAATACCAACAAAAATGTCTTAAAGGATCTCACCATATTAAAGGATCATTCATATCTCAAATATATTAATGTTATATTTAATTTGTACTCATAAAAAATAACACATTCATAAATCTCATTGAGTGCCTTAAAATTTTCCCAAATATTCAAAGTTATCTTAATTATTTATGAAGTACCATTTCAACTCATAATTTTAAATCGTAGTAAAATACCATCCAGAATCACAAATTTGTTTCATGTATATTAAAAAGACAATTTCTATATAAAAGCCATATCAATTAATTTACATAAAAAATTTAAGTTTCTGTTGGGATATTCAAGTAATTTTTGTTATTATATAAACAAAAATTGTAGTTAGAACTTTGTTTTAAAAATCTTTAGTATATACCTATGGTTTTTATAAACATAAAATATCCTTTCACGTAACTTTTTTGGACATGAATTTACTAATATTTCTTCCTCTCTTTCCCCTTCCATTTACTCGTTATTCTGAACATTATTCTTTTGACTTTCTTCTTCTAATGAATATTTAATGTTTTGATTTTACTTTAGTTATAATATGCAGTAATTAATGTTCTGGACTCTTCTTCTGATGAAAATAGAAAATATCATCAAATATTTTTCCTAAAAGAGGTAACACAATTTTTTTCATATGATTTAGGTTTTAGTGTACTATATTTTTTCAATGTTCTTCTAAAAAAATAAAACTTTGTTACTTTCCCATCTCACTTTTTTTCTATAAAACCCCATATAAGAACCATCCAATAATTCGTTAGTGTAGTGGACCATATATATTTATCCTTCTGATGTATTCACAAGGTTTTACCTTCTTATTGTGACTTTATTATATCTTATTTTATATAACATATCAATAGTTCATTCCATTAAACTAAGTAATATCCTATTGAAATTAATGGTCTTCCTAAAATTGTCAAGTATACAAAAAAAAATTCATAGGAAAAATGTTTACAAAAAATAAGACTATACAAAATGTAACCGATGGTTATTCTATATTTGTATTTTTATTTGTTAGAAAACTTATGAAATGAATATTATATCAATTTTCTATCAATCTGAATCATTTATCATAGATAGGTTTCCTGAAATTAAACTATTAGATTAAATAATTTTTTTCATATAATTATATCACCCAGTGATAAGAAATTTTGGGTCCGTGATATTGATATACTACCCATATAGTTATCTTTTTTAATTGTAACTTCAGGAAATTACACTCACCCTTTATATGATAACACCACAATTTGATTTATAACAGATTAAATAATGATTTCAACTTAATATCTCCCTTTAAGAAACTGAATCCAATGGAAAATGTTAGTTATTCAAGAAATTTCATATGTTGGGAGTAGAGGTTGAACATGTACATTCAGAATAAATTCCTAAAATATTTCCCTTTGAATTGCTTTAGTGAATACATAGAAAATATGAAATTTCATTGAAATGTACTCAATATTTTCATTTCTACAAATAAATATTTCCTTGATTAAATTTAATTAAATATAAATATTTTTAGATCTATAATATTGTACCATTTTATTTGATATATCAATTCACATTGATTATCAAAAATAATTTTCAATGGATTTTTCTAATTCACAAAAATATAAATTTGAAAATCATTATCAATATAATTTGTGTACATGAATAGGTAGAAGACACATATTCTACTTCCAATGTACTCAAACTAATAGAAATAAATTATTTTTACTATTCCAACTTACAAAATATTTTTCCTATATTTAATTTAATCATAATGTTGATATTTGATAATTGAAATCTTTATCCCAAACAACATCAGTGAAACTAAGTATAATTAACTCATTAAATCATCTACACATCAAACAATAATATGTTGTTTGTTTAATATACTATAAGATTACTTTTTCTTCTAGTGTATTTGATTCTTTGGGATCACCTTAAAATCATGAACACATGATTATATTTTATATATTTTCTATTATTTATATAGTAAAATAAATCATTCTTATCACAATATTCTGAAATTATTTTTTATTCAAAATATTATTACTTTATTCATTTATTTTCTCACACCTATAGTATTGTGTGTGTTAACTTCCTTGAATTCTTGCATACCAAATTTATTTAAATACAAATTTACATAATTTTACTTTGATAATAAGATATATCATTATTTTTGGTAAAATTTTTGTACGTGAGGGAAATTCAACTCTCTAAGTATTTAAATAAAAAAATATCTATAATTTATTCAAAAACTTCTTCGTAATATTTAACTCTACAACATGAAAAATTAAATCCTTAATGTAAAAAATAACTATCAGTTTACATGAAGAAATATAATTCACATATATGTTTCTATAAAATTTTATTTTATAAAAGGTAGAATACTTCATACAATTATCAATTTTTTGAATACCAATAACGAGGGGCCTGTTTAAACCCAAAAAAAGAATTTTATAGTTTTTACACTATTATTCCATTATTATCAAGTATAAAACTATCATGTTTCTCAAAAAAAATATATTCTTTAACTGATCCATTCAAGAATTAGGAAATCATATCCATATGATATAATTCAAAATTTAGTTTTCATTATGTATATATATCTTACATTTCGATCTTAAAATTGGTATCATAGTAGGTATTTGAGATACTAATATTAATAATTAGTATCCAATAAGAACTTCTTAGTTTAGTTACACTTTTCATACTTATGCACGTTTTTCATTAATTCCATTTATAATTTTTTTTATAAATTCACACTTCACTAACTTTTGGAGTGGAATGGTTTTTTTTGAAATATGGAAGGAATGAATGTCAGATTATTAGATAATATTGACCCCTAACACAAGCTATTTTTTATGGGAATGATTATGAATATTTATGGGATATAGTAAATACATTTGATCTCAATACTATTGTTTACAACTTTGTAATTTTTACGGGAGATTATAATAAACCTAACAAGGAAGTTAGAACATTTATTAATAAAGAAAATCAATAATATCAGCTAAAAAGTATGATATGAAATACTTTTATTTCTTATATGAATAGGAATATATATAGCCAAATATCATTTTGTGAAGCAGCTAACAAAATCTGGAAGAAACTTGAAGTTACACATTTTGGAAGATCGAACATTATAGAAACCAGAAGAGCTATGCATAGAGCATATTATCATGTATTTGTTTTTACATATGAAGAACCCAGAGTTAAATTTCAACATAGATTCATGAATATTGTGAAAACTCTATAATAAATTGGAGAAAAAGGTCAATATAATGATATTATTGTAGATAAGATTATATAATTCATGCATAATGAATGGGAATCATTGATAACAATTATTAATGTGTCTAGAAAAGTTACAACTATTACTCTTGATGAATTATTTGGAACTATCTTACAACATGAGAATAGATTGGGGATACATGATAAGAATATAAAGAAGAAGAATGGTAGTTTTTTTTCTACTACTTTGAATTAGATAAACGATAAGCCTCCTAAGAATGTTTCTAAGACAACAAATTCTAAGAAAGCTGTTATTCAATTAGACTCATGTGAATCTGAACAGTAATTGAATAATATTTCCAATATTTTTCAGAGGATGAAAAAATATATGTAAAGAAGGATTTCCAATATAGATATATGAAAAGGGATATAAAGGATAAGAATGATTCTAAAGTCACATATTATAAATTCAACAAATAATGACATATCAGACTTGATTTTCCAATGGTTAAAAGAATGGACAACAAAGATAGACATTATGAAAGGAATTAGAAAAGTTATTACAAGCCTATGGATAAGAAATTATGGATGAAAAAAACACATGTAGGGAAAGTTGTGGAGTCTTATATGATGAATATTCAGATAATAAATCTTTTGGACATAAGAATAATGGGCTTTTTTCCAGGATACCTATTGAAAACCCATGATTCATGGCTGAGGTACACACTACTAAATATTTAACAAATATATATTTAATTGATAATAATCTTGATGAAGAAAATTATGAATTTTCAGTTAAAGAATCTTCCTCATTAGAAGACAATTAATTACCTAATTTTGAATTAGTATATGGGTTTACCATGTTTCTTGAAAAGAAACATTTCAAGATCAAAATGAAACATGATAAGAAAAATTCTAGAATAAAAGTTTTAACAAAATAAGTATTATATCATTCAAAATATCTTGATAAAAAATATTTTTAAATTACTTATATTTCAAAAACCCTAGAAGAAGTCAATTCTGAAAGGTATAAACTTTCTTGGTATTTTGAAAAAAAATGTCTATGAAGAAAATTTTAGAGACAAATTTAAATTCGTAGACTAATGACTATGAGGATAAGTATTTATAAATTAAAAAAATATGACATCATTTATTTGAAGAAACGTTTATCAAACTTTACTTCTAGTAAATAGAATTTTGATAAGATTTATTCACAAATTAATCCTCTTAGGAATAGTTATGGATTTGGTTATTCTCTCTAAAAACTGTTTTTAGTCACAATTATTTTTTTCTTCATAGTGTCTCATTTTAAACTATGTGTTAAAGTGGTGGACATTAGAAGAAAAATTGTTTTTTAAAAAAAATCCAACCCTTAGGTTTTTATAAAGATCACTTTTCAAATAAAATGTGTCTTAATAATATTTTACTTTCTAATATTCCAGATCCAGGAAATTTAGGATTCCTAAAATATAATTGTTTTTAAGGAAAATAAATGGAGTACCAACATTAATACATTTTACATGGATAGAGGTTGTTCTTGGAACATGAATGGTTACAAAAAAAATCTTTTGATAATATTATTAAGATGAAAGGTGGAAGAGTTACTTTCAGTGACATATCTCAAGAGCAAATTGTCTGTATATGTAACATCATACATCTTGTAAAAGCATTAATTTCAAATGTATTGTTTATTAGATGTTTTAAGAACAACATAAAAGTATAATCTAATTATGTTATGAAGTTTATCTTGTTAATTTTATGAATGATAAATGTTTGGTAAACAATTCAAACGATGAGTTCATTATTTCTACCCATCGGCATGAGAATGTTTATACACTTAAAAAAGAAGACCATAGGAGATAGGACTTTCCCTGAGTTACTGAAATAGAAGACCAATATTGGTTATGGAATTGAAGATTAGGACTCTATAACATAATGAAATTATGTAAACTATTTATGAAAATTCTTTTTAAAGATTTACCAGGTGATATACTTGATTCTTATAATGTTTATGACCCTTTTCAATATGAATAGAAACATATATAAATCATTATGTATATTAGTGAGGTCTAAACATATGATTCATTATAGCTAGTGCACATGGACTTGATTTTCCCTACACAAACAAGATGTATTGGATTCAAATACTATGTATTTGATTTAGTTGATAATTATAGTAGATTTACAAGGGTTTATTTTTTAGAAAGGAAATATGAATCCTTTTCTTGTTTAAAATCTTTTTCATCTAAAGTTAAAAATGATAAAACCCTTCTTTTGATAAAAATTAGTTTGGATTAGGGAGGATAATTTGAAAATTCATATTTTAAAAATTTCTGTAATAAGAAATGCATTTCTCATAACTTTTCATCTCCAAGAACTCCCTAGAAAAATGGAATTATTAATATAAGAATCTGAATTCTTCAAGAGATAACAAGAACCATGTTGAGTGAATACTCAATCGCTAAACACTTTTCATATGTATCTATAATTACTACATATTATAATATAATTTTCATTTTAATGAAGAGATTTAAAAATAAAACACCTCACGTATTTTGGACAGGTTAAAAACCTAAAGTTTCATAATTCAGCGTATTTGGATGCAATGTATTCATTTTGAATAAAAAATATAACTTACATAAATTCATAACCAAATCCAACGAACAAATATTTTTATGCTACTCAACAAAATCTAATGCTAATAGAGTTTTGAATAAAAATTATTGTACTATTAATGAAATAGTACATGTTAAATTTGTTAAAACTGATCATTTTATTTTAAAAAATCCTCAACAAAATTCTTCTGAGGAATTTTCAAGAACTGATCATCAGCCATTAATGGAATATTCTTCTAATTAATTAGATACTAAATAAAATATTTATAATTATTCACTCTAGAGTATTTCTACCCTATGTTAATGAACTAGTTTTACAATAGAAAAGTCAGTTATTTCTAATGAATCATCCCAGTGATAGTATCATTGGTGATGTATTTCAAATCATAAGTACTAGAAGCTATTTAATGAAGGATATGTAACATCTATTATTCCTTTACAAATTATAATCTAAAATTATATATGAGGGTTTAGGTTATGGAGATTGGATTAAAGTTTTTAATGATAAACTAAATGAATTTGAAAGAAACAATGTCTGAACCTTGGTTGAAAGACCTAAAAAACATCTGTATTTGGAGTAATGTTGGACTTCAAAAATAATGGTGGGAAAATTAAATCATAGTAATAAATAAAGCATGATTAGTGGATAAATGAAAAAATTAGAAAGATAGTATAGACTATGAAGAAACCAATGCTATGGTAGCTAGACTTGAATCTATTAGAATTATCTTATCCTTTGTATAATTTTTTACTCTAATATTATTTAAATGTATGTGAAGTGTGATTTACTGACAATATATGTTCAAGAGGATGTTTATGATGAACAACCTATGGGTTTTGAAGATACAAAACAACCTGAATATGTTTTTAAACATACCAAAGCTTTATATGGTCTTAAAATTCCATAGAGCCTGGTATGATATAATTATAAGATATTATTTACAAAAAATTATGTTAAAGGACCTTTTGATCCATTTTTTTAAATAAAGAAACAAAAAATGTTTTAATTATTTAAATCTATGTTGATGATAATATATTCAGATCAACTCAACAATCCATAACCGATACCTCTGAAAATACTATGAAATCTATGTTTGAAATGAGTATGATGGGTGAGTTAACATAATTCAATGGTTTCAAAATTTCTCAAAAACCATAACGAACTTTTATATCTCAACATAATTATATTAAATATCTTCTTAAAAAGTTTGGATATAACTACACTAAAAGTATAATTACTCCAATATGTACCTCAAATAATCTTTATCTTGATGAAGCTGGGAAACCAGTAGATCAAACATCATTTAGACGTATGATAGGATGTTTAATATTCTTAACAAAAAGTCATACATGCCAAATGTTTTTAGTATTCTTTTGTGCATGATATTAATCTAAAAAAATGAATCCCATTTAAAAGTAGTGAAAATAATTTTTTTAATTAAAATGGAACTATGGACTTAGGACTTTTCAATTGTTTTGGGAATGATTTTGAATTAAAAAATGCAGGTGCTGAATTTTGTATTTATAGAATGGATAGTAAAAGTACATCCAAAAGTTTTCATATCTTAGTACATTTATTATTTTTGTGGTCATGTAAGAAAAAACACTCTGTATCACTTTCCATTTCCAAAGCTGAATATGTAGCAGCTTGAATTTTATATACTCAAGTGGTGTAGATGCAACACACACTCACTGATTATGGTATGATTTTTACTAAAAATCATATACTTTTTGAAAACTCTAGATTCATATCCTTAAGAAAAAACAAATCACATCACTCTCTTGAAATGAATATAGATATTAGGAATTAAATTCTTAATGATCACACACTTAAAAGAGATATTATTTTACAATTCATCTAAACTAAAGAACAACTTGTTGATATTTTCACAAAAATTATTACCTTATGAAAGATTTTAATATTTAAAACAAAATTTAGGAATGATATTTGTATAGTAATAATTCATATATACTCTGTGTTAAAAATATCTCCTAACAATACAATCCTCATTTTCATAGGGTGTACATCTGATTTCCTTAAACTAATGTTTTTTAGAATAGAATAATGTTTTTTAGAACCTAATAATGTTTTTCAGAAAAAAATAAACTTTTTAAAAACCTAATAATGTTTTTCAAAACCTAACAATGTTTTTAGGAACCAAAAAAAATATTTTTCAACTTATTAATTTTTTTTAAAACTTGATATTGGTTTTTGGAACCTAATAATATTTTTAGAACCTAATAATATTTTTCAGAACCAAATTAAGTTTTTTGTAACCTAATAAATTGTTTCAGAACCCAGTAATGTTTTTCGAAACCTAATAATGTTTTTCAGAACCAAATATATCTTTTTGAAATATAATATTTCTAAGACGAATATTATTAAATACTAAAAAATATTCCAAGAACACTGAAATGTACATTTTATTACTTTTTAACTCATTGTTTCAATTACGTTTGTTGGTATTTTAATGTTGTTTTAAGAAATACTTCAACGGATTGAACTTTCATTAAATCAATTTTATTTCCTTAAAACCTCAACATATTATAATATATATACTTTATTCAGTTCAACCACAAATTGTAGATCTAATTAGATAAATATCAAATGTTATATCTTTATTGGAAGATAAACCGTCATATTGGAACCCATATAAAGGAAGGGACCCCCCGGTGTCCCATATCGAACTCTGTAGATTGTTTTTCCCATGTTGATTATGCCCTTCAAAGTTCTTTTTCATGTTTTCAAATTTCATATGTTGCAAATTTTTTTTCGATATCATCTTATACATCAATTCAAATAAATAAGGAACATAAAAATTGGTTGATCTTCCAATAAAGGTTTGTTTATTGGGATTAATTCATTAATTATGATTCTTTCATAAGAAATATCATAAAGATTCATGTTTGGGAATGTATTTTCATTGATATGAAAAAAGGTGAACAAGATCCTATTTTATTTGGATTTTTTTATTGAATCCTATGAGACATTTGAGTTTTTCAATGATGGAGGAAAGAATAAGATTCAATTCAAGAGTTATGGGAAAAAAATACTCTTTTATCTTATAAGAAAACTATAAATTTCCTTGAGATACCTTATTATGTTGATTCTTACTATTACTCTCATAGGTTCTCGTATTTTGAAGGATACTTTGACATAATTAAGGAGATTTATATCTTTGTTATTAAGGGAGTAAAGAAGCCTAAGATTTATAATAATTCAACTAACTACAGAATCATGGAATTATGGATGCAATGCCTTTTGATATAGAGAAAATAATATAAGGATACCTGAAAATAAATGGTATATTCAGGAAGTATTTTCCAATTAATCTAATGAATATTAACATAGTTAAGTGCATCTTCCTTACTATCAGTATGTTTAAGTAGGATTCAATCAAATCTTAGATCTTGATTCATCCAACAATCTTGTCAAATATTGTTGTATGGTTTTTGAGATTATGAAATGTTCTTTTTATTTCAAAGAGAAAAAAAATGAAAGATTCTTATTTTAAGTGATGAGACACTTAAAAGAATGAAAAATTATTTTAGTGATAAGACAAATCAGATTGTTTATTTGTTAGTATTGATAAAGGAAGTCAGATAACAATCCAAGAAACAGTTAGATGGGCCTAATAAAAGAAATGCACAATTATTGGTAACATAGAAATATTCTCAATCTTCAGAAACACCATATATGATGAAAAAAATCATACCCAAATGAAGTTGTAGTAATGTGGATACAAGACAATGAGTTAATAAAATATGGAGATGAAATGTTTAGAGTATATCATATATAATCTAAATCATTGAAAATCAATGAAACTAAAGATCTTGAAAAACTAGAAAAGGAGAAGAAGATCAAGATGACGTTAACGGAAGTTGATATTATTTAAGTTTTGTTGAAATATATAGAAGGAGCCTCAAAAAATATTCATGTTTCAGAGTTCTTTTTCCAAGAAACTGAACTCCCTAAAAAAACTCAACTAGTTGAAGTAGAGGATACCCAATGAGTAAAAGGAAAATAATTTGTACCAATATTAGTTGTGATTATTTAAGAACCATCTCAAGAAGAAGAAGTAAAAGAAAATACCCAACAAAAAGAAAGTTATGATGAGATACACCAAATCAATGAGACATGGAGGTAGTGCCATTCCAATAGGTTATCTTTAAGAACATCCCAACCCACATTATAAAAGCTAGTCTCAGAAGAAAGATGTGTCCATAAGTCTCCAACATAGAATGAAATTGATGTTGAAAGTGAAGTTCAACCAATACCATCCAATGATGATGTCTATGAAGATGATAATGTTGATGGTGGTAATAATGAAAATCATGAAAATGGTGGTGGTGGTGATGACGATGATAAAATAATTCAAGTTTCTGATGAAATGGAAGTAGTTTAGAAGTAAGAGATATTAGAATCCAAGAAATATAAAGGGATGAAAGTAGATGTCGTCACATCTAAGAAAGCTAAATCGGAGTCAGAAATATCTTCCTCCACTATAGGAGAAGAATTTTTTCTTTGGTCTTTAAATAAGTCATTGAACTAAATTCCTTAATTTCTAAACTGTAAGTCATGATTTCATCTTTTTTAAGATCCCATAAATTTGAAATCAGAATGAAAAAACCATTTCATGGAGAATCTCATAAAATATGAAGATGATTTGAAAAAATTTGTACAAAATTATGATTCTTACAGGACATCATACAATGATATAAGGTAGTTGTCAAATAAATTAAAAAAAATATTAAATATTTTGATGAAATGTTTGATACAATAAACTGTGCCTTCAAATAATTGGATGACAAATTCAATACTCTTTCAAACAACTTATCAAAAAGGTTAAAGGAAGAACATGATATTCGGTTGTATGAAGATAAAGATTTATATGGGAAACTAAATTTTCATGATCAATATGTTAATATATTGAAAGATTACAGAGAACAGGTGAAGTAAATGACTACGTCTTGGGACGAAATGATTTTAAGCAATCAAGAAAAGTTTCAGAACCATGAGAAGAAGTGTCAGGAGTAGGAATCACTTCTAGCGAAGTTCCTAGATGATCATAAAGAGCTCAAGAATTTGAAGGCTCTAATCAGGCACTTAATAATAAAGAATGATTTATTTTTCATACATTTATGAACTTTTTTTTGTAAAACATTTTGATTATAAAAGTATTATTATTCAATGTTTCAAATATTTTGTTTTCAAACTTTTCAAGTACATTACTCCTTTCCATATTTCATTTTTTAAAATCCCAAATGGGTAGAATAATGTTCTAAAAATAATATTAGTCTATGGAAGAAATAGTTTAGTTAATAAATACTTAATGTAAGGGGGATATACTTTATTGAGTTAGGATGAGAAATATAAAAGTCTGAATATGATCCTTCGGGGGATTTCTTAACCTAAGAGGGAGTTAGTCGTATTCATATTAAGTCATAAACCGATGGAGAGTTATCTTTTTCTCTCAAGCCTAAATAAGATATCTTTCAATGTAAATATTATTTTCTTAAATATATTGTTTTTGCCTTCCAAAAGTTGTATATTGTTGGCTCAAAAGTTTCTTTATGACTTTTTCTCATTTCATTGTTTTTTTGGAAATCAAAAACCCATTATCTTATAATTGTTTCTATATATAAGAAAACTTATATGCTTGTAATTTTTATATATAAGTATAAAATTATTTTCATCAAGTATAAAGAATAAGTTAGGTCCTTAATTAAACTCACAATCACCTGCTTTATCAATTTTAATTCACTCCTAATTGTTCTTGTAATTTTTTACTTCTCAATTCAAAATCATAGAGAAATTCGAATCTTATTTCTGTTTCTCAATTCTGAATCGCATAGAAAATAGAATATGATTTCTATTTCCCAATTCTGAATCTCCTAGAATTGTGATTCCAATTCTCTCAAATTTTTGACTCTGAATAACTTCCTTAAATTCCAACTTACTCAAAAATACAAATCTGATTCATAGTTTCTAAATTTCGAAATGCCAAATTTGTTAATCCATTTCTCATTTCATTAATTCTAACATTCAAATTTTTTCAGATCGGATTTTATATCTTTCTTAATGTTTTTTATTTTGTTTAAGAAAAATCTTTTATAACTTTCATAAAGTTATAATATTTCCTTATTTTATGATTTTATATGTTTCTTTTAGTTTAAATTTTAAATTAACATAAAGTTTTATATAAATTGATTCATATATACTCATTGTTCGTCATGGTATTTTGTAATGTTAAATGATGTTGTATAATTAGTTATTATATGACATTTATAAGAACCACACATATACTTCCCTCTGAAATTACAATAAAAATATGACTGCTGAATGAAATTTTAACTGTTGGAGATCTCGCCTATAAATACCCAATCATTTGAATGTTTTCAGTGCAGTGAAATTTTAGGAGAATTGAAACATTGTGAGGGATCTGCTAGAATTTCTTCATTAGAATGCCTTGAATAATTTAAACTGTGAACACCTTTTTCAACATACATAATGATTCAAAACGTTTTGTTTTTCTTTGTGTGATTCTGATTGTTTTTTATACAATCGAGGGCTTCTATGTTGAAGGAAGACAGTGGTTCTGATTACCTACTTAATCGAGGGCTTCAATGTTAACAAAACATAGGGGTTCTTATCACCTTAGATATCTAGGTCTATGGGGATAACAAGAAAGATAATAATCTTCTTATCAAGGGTTTATGCTACTGTGGGTAAGATAAACATTCCTGATAGTATAGATCAAGGGACCTTTATCCATGGTGTTTTTGGTACCCTATTATTTTAGTTAAAATTTTTTTACTCTTTTATATGTACTTTTAATTTCCCATACTATTTGTAAAAAAAACAAAGTCTTTCTTATACTTTATCATTTGTTGTAACTATGATTTAATATTCTAGACACATTAAGCTATAATCTTTTTTAAGTATACCAGTGTACTAATTTAATTAAACATATTTATTTAAAAAAAATTCACTTAAACATATAAAGAGGGTTTATGTAATTCTAATTTGTTTAACTTTTTTAAACAATGTTTTATTAATGTTAAAATCTAATGTTTTTTAAACATATAATCCCCCCTCTTGTAATTAAATATATACATCTTCCATTTCGATCCTAAAATAACCCACGCTTTACAATGATTCAATATAATTTTATAATGATACATATTCCATGAATATGATAATTAGGTCATATATATCTGATATATTAAATACCTTTATCCTTATTAAATACCATGTAAAATGCAAGTTAAAAACAAATTACTTTGCTTCATGAGGCGGTAGTCTATTGTTCTAATGAGTGATGTTATCGTGTTGCCAAAAAAATGGATGTTAAAAAGGAATATATATAATATAATTACTCTAGGGGTACAATTATATTTTAGAAATTATACATATACTTTATATCCATCATCTTACACAATCATGGGAGGTGGTAATAGGAAAATGAATGATATCAGTTCATGAGCCGATAATTAGAAGTACACATGAATGATGATTTAGTAACCTATTTGATAGAAGTGGGGGATGATTATAGGTCATGAAATTAACATTAAAACATCAATTTATATGAGAGATACATAAACAATTATATCAGTATGGTTTAATAATAATTGAAGGAGGCAGAATAAGAAATTAAATAAAAAGGATTGTTGGAAAAATTACCTCTTCTTCAGGTAACTTCCTAAGATATGCATCAAAATTTTCCCTAGGTTGTATTTCAACCCATACTACTGCTTCACCTACTACAAAACATAAAATATTCAGTGCTAGACATTATCACCACTAAAAAAAGTGCTGATATAGTGTACCTTTTTTAAATGATAAAAAAGTTCTAATAAAAGATACCCTTTATCAACACTTGTTTTTTAGCATTCATATAAGAATTCCTTTATCAACACATTTTTTATCACTAAGAGAGGGTAAATTTATAAGTGCCTTATTTTTAGCACTGATAAATTGCCTGATCTGATTTGTGAGCCCCAAATCGAAATAGTGTAAGTGTGGCCGCTTCATTATAAATGATTCTTATGCATGCTGAGCTTACATGACTACTATGGGGATGAACTCCACTCTTCACACACATTCATATACACCTATAAGCCCACTCATGCCTTAGCCCCCAATCATCTTTCTACAGTTTATCCCACCCCCATATGGTATATTCAGACCGCTTACCCAACCATCGGGCCCATACACAACCTGGATGACCTTTTTAAATATATACTAATAAAAATATTACAAGTAAAGGAATAATTAAACAAAATGAAATTAAAAATTAAAAAATTTAGAAAATATCAAAATATTTATTCATTAAAAAACTATTTGTAAATTTATCATATATTTGTAAATAATAAATTTTAATAAATTGTATATATTAAACATAGATATATAAAATTACTAAATAGAAATAATAACACAAGTAAATGTTAAAACAAAGTAAATTAAAAAAATATTAGATATTTTATTCATTAAATAATTATTGATAAATTATATATATAAATTATATATATTAATAAATAGTACACCTTAAATATAGATATATAATGTGATTAAATAAAAATAATTAAACAGAAAAATCTAAAAATGTATAACTTAAAAAAGATGATGAAAAATTATTCTTTAAATAACTATATATTAACATTAATAAATTTAATATAAATCAATATTAATATATATTATAAATATTAATAAATAGTATATATGAAATATATATATTAAATGAATAAATTATAATAATTTTACAAAAAACAATAAATAAATAAATTTAATATGTAAATATATATATAAATTATATATAGTAATAAATAATATAAATTAAATATAAGTATAGAAAATGAATAAAATTTAATAATTAAAAACAAATTAATTTATAATTCATTTATAATAGTATTAATACATAATTATTCATTAGTACTTTTAATATTTTTAATATAGTAATATAATTATACACACACACACACAGATATATATATATCAATATAATTGACATTTCATAAATTATGATTTATATAATACTTATTATTTATGTTTACAGTAAATAAGTCATATATTTATTGAAGAATGGTTTTTAATTAAATATTAATATTAATTCAAAATATCTACTAATAGAACTGAACAATGACCATTTAAATGAATATTGTTTGATTTCTCAATTTAATATATATGAAACATGTGTTTCAATGATTTCAATCATAAATATACCTTATTAACTCATTTTTAAATACAATGCACAAACACAAATATTTATGTAAATAAGTAAATTTTATATAGAAACAAAAACACCAAATATTAATGAAATTTATTCAAATTATAACGTTATTTTTATAATTTCATTTATTATCAGGATATATTTACTATAATATGATTTTAATCAAGAAATATTTATATAATTACATTTTATGTTATTACACTTAGTATTAATTATTAATATTTAATATTTTTTATATTTGCTTTTTTTTGGGATTTTAATCACTTTATAATATTCATTTATTTATATTTATTATCTATGTTTAAATATATTAAATATGTAATGATATTAATTTCAATATATATCCATAATTTAAATAATTTATTTAATTAATAAAAAGTATCCATTTATTCAATATTTTTAAATTGTACCCATTTTTAATTATTCAATTTCACACATTTTTAACACCCATTCATTTATTATTTTATATTCATTAAAAATATTAAAAAATATTTGTAAATAAATATATTTTTAAATGTACATCTAATATATTTACAAAACTATATATTCATAAATATAAATAAATAAATACTAATTTTAAAATAAAATTATTTATTAATTATGCACATTTAATTATATATTAAAGTTATTATAAAATTATAAATAGTATTCCTAAATAGTGAATATATTTATTATATATATTTTTATATATTTATAATATATATAATTATATAAATATATAAAATGGTATAAATATATTTAGAATTTTAAAATTATAATAAATATATTTGAATAATTAATTTATATACTACATTATATGTTTATGTATTTATATATGTATAAAATATATTTATAATTATATACATACATATAATTATATAAATATATGTACGGTTATAAATAAATAATTATAAATATATTTAGAAATCTATTAATGTATTAATATAGTATAAAATTATATTTACTATATTCAAAGAATTTTATATTTATATATAAATAATAGATATATATTTTTTTAAAAATAATTATATTTTTATATATGAATAATTATATATTAAAATTACTATTAAATTATACTAAAAATATTTATATAATTATATGTTTAATATATTAATAATTATTATTATATAAACTTATAAATTGATTTATATAATTATATAAATATGTAATGATATATATGAAATTATAATTATATGTAAATATTTACAAATATATTTAAAAATATATGTATTTATAATTATATTTTTAAATCTTCTTTATTAGAGCTAATGTTATAGCATGGATAATGATACCTTTTATCAGTGATTCTTTAGCATTAATATTGATATATCATTAACACGACTAAAGAAGCACTGATAAAAAGTATATGTTTTAGTGATAAAACATTCCTGGTGATAAAGATGGATTTTAAGAGTACTTGTTTTTCGATGAAAATGATATTTCATTAGTAGTGCTAAAAATGTACAGATAAAGAGGTATTTTCTTAGTGATTATTTTTTTTGTGGTGATAAAACCCTTTTTATTTATCACTTTTACAGGAAGTCCAGATATAACCCTCCCAAATCATTTAAAAAATATCCCTACATGAACCTATTCCTGTTGAGCTTCTCATGATCTCGTAGAAGTCAACTACTCTCGATTCTTGATCGTACCACGATTCACTGTTTCATTTTCACCCTTACATCGATGTGCTAAACATATTTTGTATTAAAAATTATAATAATATTATGAAATTTTGCTTCATGTTTGATTCAATAATTTGGTGTTTATCACTGTTAAATTGGTCAATGAAACTTGTTTTCAAAATTACAATGTAGGTGGAGGTGATTTGGAGGGCCCTTAATGAAGTGAAAGAAAACTGGGACAAAATTGCATGGATCCATGGACATCTGTCCACTTTTTTGCATAGTACACGTAATAAGTGCATCCAAATTGGCTGATATTTTGTGGGTCTGTCCAAATTTCAATATTCTACATTTCATTTTAAGGAACCCAATCCTGATTCGGCTTGCATGGGGCCCATACGAACTGATCTGTCCAAGCCACCGAATTTGGACCAAGTCAAATGAGGTGTTCTGTATTTTATTAATAACATGGACTATAGTTGTCCAAACGGTGCCAAACATTCGGTGGAGACAGTAAAGAGGTAGGGATACAACTTTTCTATTTTCTCTAAAGTGAGATAAGACTGTCTGAAGGCCGAAACACGTCGTGCAAGTGGATTGATGAAATCTGTGTGCCCAAAACCACCTCCCACATTTCCTATAAAAGGGCACCTTGGGCTCCTCATTTGTAAGTTCGACCAAGGAGTGAATTGCTGCCAATTTGGAGTGCTAGAAGAGTCTCCTAATCACCTTGGATGTTCTGGAGGCCCCTATCCTCATAGGGGGATCAACAATGAAGTAGGAGTTCCACCCGAGCTTCCTCCTCCTCCCGATGTCGAGCTAAAAGTTGGGTGTTCGTTGTGAGGGAGATACACACATGTCAAGGGAGTTCCGATGCATAAATTAGCTACTGGTTTGGAGTAATTTTGGTTTTTAAACATTTCATTCCATGTATCTTATTTATTTCAGATTTGAATGCTTGATTTGATTAATGTGAGTGTTATGCTCTTAATTTCTAACCGATCGGTGTGAGATTTTGAGTGCGTGACTTGTGTTGTTCCGATTGGAAATCACAAGAATCCTTTTCATAACCACCTTATTGAGATTTCAATATGATTTGGAAGCTCTTATTCCATGCATAAGTACTGGACCTTGACAATATGATTGTTACGTCATGGTTGGGTCCTTTAAGCATTGAAATAAAAGCTTAGGAATTAATCAGGATTCCAATTAACTCCAACCAAAGAATTACTCTAAACCTGAGATGAATCTCTATGAACAATGTAACACCCCGAGATTTTATGAAAAATATTCTTTTTAATTTCATTAATGTCTTGTGTTATACGCTACACCGAAAGGAGCTTTCACAACACACATCTCTGACTTGGCTTGAATTACACGCAATCACGACCTTCCACGATAGTGTGTGTTGTACGCAACACCAAGTTTCACTAAACAACGATATGCTATTAAAATATTATTAAAACTAGTCGTTATGAATAGTAATAACCACTTTTTGAAATTTTGAAAATTTTATTTTTCAAAATGGACTTCATTTATGGATTCGGAGTATCGAATTTAGCCTAAGGTGAAATTTTGGTACTTTTCAGATAACTTTCATATTCTGATGAATAGTGAAAATTACTAAATTTTAATTAAAAACAACTTTTTTAATCGAAATAATTAATAGTGATAAATTATTAATTTGAGTTTGTTTAAAGTATATTTAGAATATATTTTTACAATTTAATACAATGTTGGACATTGGATGTAATTTCACATTTAAACCAGTTATAAACAAGTGTCAATCTTTTGATAGTTATTATCTCTTAAAAACACGCTATTTGTTGTGACAACGGAAATTAATTATAAAATTAATTAATGCAACTTATATGTTGGGAATTTTGTAAAATAGAAATCATTTTTGAATTCGGAATATTAATTATAGCCTAGGGTGAAATTTTGGTACTTTTCTGAAAACTTTCAATTTTTTATGAATAGTGAAACCACTAAGTGGTAGGTTAAAAACTGAATTTTGCATAAAACTTAATTTTACCACTTCTGTGAATGGAATTTCGAAAATCCAACAGACATGGTTAATATCAGGGACTAAAATTTGGTTCAATGAGATGAAAATAATTTTTGGTGAATAGTAACTTTTTACTTTTTTTACCACGGTTAATAGTAAATAGGGTAACTAAGGATAAATATGATATTACTATTACCCTAACACATGTCCTAATTCTATTGGATAAGTGTAATTCGACCAAAAACAATCTTATGAATATAATAGGACCATTTAGGTCCACTTGGATTAGATTATGACATTTAATATTATTTTATTTAATGAATAGTTAAAATAGTTAAAATCAAAGTTTAATAACTAAAACATTTTTAATATGGGGTTATACATAAGATAAATTCGACTATAAATATTCATTAGAAATATATGAAGATATACTACATAATGATATTTTATTTATAATTTTTAGAATTTAAATAAATTAGTTTATTTATGACACAACGATGATGCAATAATTACCCTTTTAAGGAAATGTTAACATAATTGATGTTATAAATGCTCAAATAAATGTAATTTGAGACTTTTTATGAATTCCACTAATTTTCTAGGTTACTATGATATATTATTGTTGATTTAATCAACTTGGTTAGAACATATAATTCTGTTATGACTTTCACAAAAATCATATATCAAATAGTGTCAAAATTGACACAAAATAGTTTTTAAATCAAATATTATATTATTAATTGTTATTTTATTCCTAAAAATCTAAGGTTCGGCCAAATTACTTAGATAAGGATATATATATTAATAATAAACAACTTGGGGTTCGTTTGGCATGTTATAGTAAGTGTATTAACCATATAGTGTAAGAAAACAAAAAGTCACGGTAGAAGTTAAATTATTTAACTTAGAGTTAAATCTAATTGATAAGGTTAAAATAATAACCTAAACTTGTCTAAATCTTATTGGTTGACAGGATTTAGACCCATACCCACTTTACCTTAGAAATAAGACCCTTTGGAACCATTATAAACCGATTTTGACTTTAATATTAAATAATATTTTGAGGTATTCCTAAGGTGCCCCTCTCTTCCCTTATAAAAGGACACCTCCTCCCCCTCCTCCTCACACCAATTTGAGCACTAAAGCTCGGCCAACCCCTACCAAAATCCCTTCTACACTTCCATAGTATCATCCTAGAGGTCCTGGTCTTCTTCAAAGACCATCCTTAGTTCTTTAAGTGGAGGCTAAGAAAAGGCGCGTCAAAAAGAGGTAATATCCATTACCGATCTTTTTCAACTTTTTTCTTCTTCAACTTCTTCTTCTTTAGTTGTTTCATGATAAAGTAATAACATCAGTATTTCTTATATACTGATATGTTATTATAAATATGAAACAACTCTAATTAACCTTCTATCCATCCTACGGAAAAAGGAAATCACCGCGCGTGCGTACGTACGGAATACCGTCTCCACGCCGTGGTGTAATCTATTTTCCGCCACCACCTTAATTGGATGGGTATAAAGGTGTAATGAGTAACTATATATGATTATTATAAAGTTATATTGATACTGAAATAGTATACATACACTTCAACACAATTCCACGACCATGGGAACGATATCATCGCTCGTGCGTACGTACGGACTACCGTCTCCACGACGCGATGAGATTCATTCTCAATGATTAACCATTCATGAATGATTATAAAGTATATATAATAATTACTAATGAAATATATGACCTGATAATGATACTGGAATTATTTATATTTATATGTATGTCATCTACTTAATTCCATTCAATTCAATAAGGAAACGAAAACAGCGTTCATGCGTACGTACGGACTACCGTCTCCATGAACGGTGTATTTCTTTCCATTTACTGATTTATTATATATGTATATTCTGAATATATATTATATTTAAATCATGTTTTATATTCTGGAATTAAGTAATTATTATCCAACCAATCATATGAATAATTACAAGTTAAAACACGAACGACAAATGAGACGATTTTACCCAAAACGCTACTTTAACATGAATTTACAAAAGAACGGGTAATATAAAGTCATAAGTGGACCATATATGATATAATAACAATGAATATGATTCTGGAATAAGTCAATAACATTATTTAAATCATTATACAGGAGGTTCGGACACTTACAAAGCAAGTCGGACCTAAGGTAATGGAAATATCACAATCTCATTTTTATCCGAGATTGTTTATACATTGGAATTTACTGGGTTGTATTTCATCATCCACATCCATTTTTCATAAATATGTAGTATTATTTCCATTCTTCTACAGTTTTTTAAATTCTATTTTACCCTTCGATGAGTTTTTTGTAAAAGATATGAAAGGAATCTTTTGTCGTTTTTCGTACGAGGTACTTTTTTGACTTTTCCGACAAAAGTACGAGAAGAATGTTTTTTTAACTTGTACGGCATGGATGGATTTCTAAAACATTATTTCCAAGAAGATTCCTTTACAAGTATTGAAGTTTATTTTTAATCAAACTCTTTTAGTTTAAAATTGTATGACATGTTAAGAAAGGAAAAGTGTTTTTGAAGTAGAAAGGATATTTTCCTCAAGAATGATGTTCAAGTATTTTATCAAAATTATTTTCCATATAAGATAATAAAAGGGTTCTGTTTTTATCCCTATTATTACATGGATTTGATTATGTTGTGATGGAAATATTTTTTTTTCTTTATCATATATGAATTGTTTTATGATGTCATGTTGTTTAAGAATCCCATTTTTATTACAAGGGTTATGCAATGATGTGTGGTTTATGATTTTGTGGCACCCATAAGAATGGTATCATTATGAGATGGGTGAGACCTATATCTACCTCCAATGCATTGGGTAAAGATTTTATATCTCATGAGATAGACAGGGCTGGAACGGTAGGTTATACCGGTTCAGTGAAACAGGACTGAAACGGGGGTTACTCGATTTAGAAAGGGACTTTGTCCACTAAGATAGTCTTGGAAATGAGTCTTGACTAATAAGAAATGATTCTCTATGATTATGTGTGAATGCCACAATGTTTCATGTTTTATGTTATAATTATTGTGATTACATTTCACTGCCATGATTTATCCCATGTTATGAAATTATGCTCTCTTTTGTAGGTTATGATTTCCAAAATGTTATGTTCTTATGAATATGATGTGATTGATATTTCTTTTGTTTACCCTTACTGAGCATTTGATCTCACCCTTTTTTGTTTTCTTTTCCCTAGGATATAAAGAAATGTTTTAGGTAAAAAAAAAGGAAGATCTTTATGGGAGATGTTGAAGATCTTTCACCACGATTAGAAGATTATATTCCAAGTTTCCAAAGACACTAAACTATTACGATCCTTGTGTGTGTGTTTTTGTTATATACTATGTATTCCGCAAAAGTAATGTAATGTCCATGTACATCAGGCTTCGGGTCTCTACAGTTGGTATCAGAGGAAAGGTTTAGTCAACCATTGGAAACTAGGATACGAGAACTTTAGTGAGATCCCTAGAGATATTTATAAGGTTTGTCTAGGGATGTCCCTAAGGATAAGTATACGTATAGGATACAGTCCTATAACTATGGTAACGATCTAGAATTTAACCTAAGAAGTTCGGTATTGAGGATACTCCCCCTTTATTATGATTTTTTCCTCTCACACTATTCTTTTTGGGTTTTAGAAAATGGCTGGAAACAAGATGATTCATGATAATGGAGGATATGATGGACAATGGAATGATATTATTCATGAGAAACCAAATGAAATGGGATTTGGAGGTCCAAACATCATTATTATGCCGAATCAGCAATCTCATAATATGATCAATAAAGTAAAATTTGGTAAGTTTCCTGGCTTGGCTAATAAGAGAAAGATGGAGTTTCATGATGATCATAGAGGAAAGAAAGTTCAATTTCCCCTATGTAAATCATGTGGGAAGAGGCATCAAGGAGAATGTTTCAAAGGAACTTGAAGATGATATGGGTGTGGAAAAGAAGGACACAAAGCTAGTAAGTGCAAAGGAAAAGGATCAGATAACACCAGGGATGAGGATAATGGTATTGCTACGACATCAACAATTGTTAAATGTTTTAAATGTGGAATGTACGGGCATTATGCAAACCAATTCCCTAAGGGAAAGTCTCATGAAGAGAATCAGTATGGTCGTATGGGTAGTATTTATGTTGATGATTATGAAGAGACTACAAATGATATGTGAGATGAAAGAATTGTTGAAGCTCGGTTAATGGTTTAAGAATGTAATGGAATGATTACATGTTTATCATGTGTAATGTTGTATCAGTAATCTCATGGTACTTTGGAATAAAGAGACATCTAAGGATTGTTACACTGTTGTCTTTCCTTGAGTTTTAAAAGTGTATGATTAATGTTACCAGTATCCATGAAAGGTTATTCAGATATTTTTGGAATGTAGATGATATGCGCATAATGAAGGGATAAGACGATAATGAGATGTTTGATTGTATTCATGAGCTCATGATTGATATAAGGAATAAGTGATATCATGGTTTGAGAATATAGAATTTTGAGGATTTTGGTATGTGGGAAGTGTTAACTTTTAACTGCATTCATGTTTTCACTAAGGTTCAATGGGTATTCAAAAGAATACATGATTAAGGACTTTGAATGTTTGGAATGTGACCAAAAAAACATATCTTATGATATATGGGGATCAACGATGGTATTAAATCTCTGGTAATCGTTTTCACTATGTTATGAGAGTGGACTGCAGTATTATGGAAAAGCCTAAAGATTGGAATGGATTATGTTGGACATAAGTTAGTATTGTTTAAGGATAGAAGTTTTTTTTCGATATTATTGATGGGATGTTATAGTAATGTAGTTTTAGAAAAAGGACAACCTGCAGGACGGACGACAGCCCATCACGTCGGACAAGGATGTGGGAATCGAACCCACAACCGAAGTGCGACTGACCTTTATCGCCTACCACTGGCCTACAGGAAGTCCCTGTTTAGTAGAAACTAGTTTTATTATATTAAGCAGTATGATATGATTAATCTAACCATAAGATGGACTTATAGCTTTTTCTAACCTTTTGTTTGAAAGAGATGGAATGACCCATCATTCTATCACATGATCTGCTAACACATCACGAATAACAAATTCAACTTCATTTCTTTAAGGGATTAAGTGGAAAGTGTTCAATTCACAAACTACAGTGATATTGTACCAAAATCATGCAAGTATTTCTTTTAATTCATCAACTTTAGGGAAACGATCTTGAAAACCAAAAATGTTGTCCTAGTGCTCTTATATCTGATTAATCAGATGGTACCTTAGATCGTTACAAATTTATGGATTTGTGATTGCTAGCTTTTCTATAGACATGTTCTCTACCACTCTCCATCAGAACATGATGGTTATATTTTTCTTCCATATCTATATTTTCACCTATGTGGAAACCCAGTGATTAGTTTATTTGGGTAACCGTTACGTTTCATACTTTCATTTTTAAATATTGGTTTTGGTATTCCTTTTTATGATGTGGGTTTCGATTAAAGAAACTTTCGAATAGTAAACCATTTATAACCCCGACGAATTTCGATGGCGAAATTCATTTTAAGGGGGGTAGAATGTAACACCCCGAGATTTTATGAAAAATATTCTTTTTAATTTCATTAATGTCTTGTGTTATACGCTACACCAAAATTATCTTTCACAACACACATCTCTGACTTGGCTTGAATTACACGCAATCACGACCTTCCACGATAGCGTGTGTTGTATGCAACACCAAGTTTCGCTAAACAACGATATGCTATTAAGATATTATTAAAACTAGCCATTATGAATAGTAATAACCACTTTTTGAAATTTTGTAAATTGTATTTTTCAAAATAGACTTCATTTATGGATTCGGAGTATCGAATTTAGCCTAAGGTGAAATTTTGGTACTTTTCGGATAACTTTCATATTCTGATGAATAGTGAAAATTACTAAATTTTAATTAAAAACAACTTTTTTAATCGAAATAATTAATAGTGATAAATTATTAATTTGAGTGGTTTTAAAGTATATTTAGAATATATTTTTACAATTTAATACAATGTTGGACATTGGATGTAATTTCACATTTAAACCAGTTATAAACAAGTGTCAATCTTTTGATAGTTATTATCTCTTAAAAACACGCTATTTGTTGTGACAGCGGAAATTAATTATAAAATTAATTAATGCAACTTATATGTTGGGAATTTTGTAAAATAGAAATCATTTTTGAATTCGGAATATCAATTATATCCTAGGGTGAAATTTTTGTACTTTTCTGAAAACTTTCAATTTTTGATGAATAGTGAAACCACTAAGTGGTAGGTTAAAAACTGAATTTTGCATAAAACATAATTTTACCGCTTCTGTGAATGAAATTTCGAAAATCCGACAGACACGGTTAATATCAAGGACTAAAATGTGGTTCAATGAGATGAAAATAATTTTGGGTGAATTGTAACTTTTTACTTTTTTTACCACAGTTAATAGTAAATAGGGTAACTAAGGGTAAATATGATATTACTATTACCCTAACACATGTCCTAATTCTATTGGATAAGTGTAATTCGACAAAAAACAACCTTATGAATATAATAGGACCATTTAGGTCCACTTGGATTAGATTATGACATTTAATATTATTTTATTTAATGAATAGTTAAAATAGTTAAAATCAATTTTTAATAACTAAAACATTTTTAATATGGGGATATACATAAGATAAATTCGACTATAAATAGTCATTAGAAATATAAAAAGATTTACTACATAATTATATTTTATTTATAATTTTTAGACTTTAAATAAATTAGTTTATTTATGACACAACGATGATGCAATAATTACCCTTTTAATGAAATGTTAACATAATTGATGTTATAAATGCTCAAATAAATGTAATTTGAGACTTTTTATGAATTCCACTAATTTTCTAGGTTACTAAGATATATTATTGTTGATTTAATCAACTTGGTTCTAACATATAATTCTTTTATGACTTTCACAAAAATCATATATCAAATAGTGTCAAAATTGACACAAAATAGTTTTTAAATCAAAGATTATATTATTAATTGTTATTTTATTCCTAAATATCTAAGGTTCGGCCAAATGACTTAGATAAGGATATATATATTAATAATAAACAACTTGGGGTTCGTTTGGCATGTTATAGTATGTGTATTAACCATATAGTGTATGAAAACAAAAAGTCACGGTAAAAGTTAAATTATTTAACTTAGAGTTAAATCTAATTGATAAGGTTAAAATAATAACCTAAACTTGTCTAAATCTTATTGGTTGATAGTATTTCTACCCATCCCCACTTTACCTTCGAAATAAGACCCTTTGGAACCATTATAAACCGATTTTGACTTTAATATAAAATAATATTTTGAGGTATTCCTAAGGTGCCCCTCTCCTCCCTTATAAAAGGACACCTCCTCCCCCTCCTCCTCACACCAATTTGAGCACTCAAGCTCGGACAACCCCTACCAAAATCCCTTCTCCACTTCCATAGTATCATCCTAGTGGTCCTGGTCTTCTTCAAAGACCATACTTAGTTCTTTAAGTGGAGGCTAAGAAAAGGCGCGTCAAAAAGAGGTAATATCCATTACCGATCTTTTTCAACTTCTTTCTTCTTCAAATTCTTCTTCTTTTGTTGTTTCATGATAAATTAATAACATCAGTATTTCTTATATAGTGATATGTTATTATAAATATGAAACAACTCTAGTAACCTTCTATCCATCCTACGGAAAAAGGAAATCACCGCGTGTGCGTACGTACAGAATACCGTCTCCACGCCATGCTGTAATCTATTTTCCGCCACCACCTTAATTGGATGGGTATAAAGGTGTAATGAGTAACTATATATGATTATTATAAAGTTATATTGATACTGAAATAGTATACATACACTTCAACACAATTCCACGACCATGGGAACGATATCATCGCTCGTGCGTACGTACGGACTACCGTCTCCACGACGCGATGAGATTCATTCTCAATGATTAACCATTCATGAATGATTATAAAGTATATATAATAAGTACTAATGAAATATATTACCTGATAATGATACTGGAATTATTTATATTTATATGTATGTCATCTACTTAATTCCATTCAATTCAATAAGGAAACGAAAACAACGTTCATGCGTACGTACGGACTACCGTCTCCATGAACGGTGTATTTCTTTCCATTTACTGATTTATTATATATGTATATTCTGAATATATATTATATATAAATGATGTTTTATATTCTGGAATTAAGTAATTATTATCTAACCAATCATATGAATAATTACAAGTTAAAACACGGACGACAAATGAGACGATTTTACCGAAAACGCTACTTTAACATGAATTTACAAAATAACGGGTAATATAAAGTCATAAGTGGACCATATATGATATAATAACAATGAATATGATTCTGGAATAAGTCAATAACATTATTTAAATCATTATACAGGAGGTTCGGACACTTACAAAGCAAGTCGGACCTAAGGTAAGGGAAATATCACAATCTCATTTTTATCCGAGATTGTTTATACTTTGGAATTTAATGGGGTGTATTTTTTCATCCACATCCATGTTTCATAAATATGTAGTATTATTTCCATTCTCCTACAGTTGTTTAAATCCTATTTTACCCTTCGATGAGTTTTTTGTAAAAGATATGAAAGGAATCTTTTGTCGTTTTTCGTACGAGGTACTTTTTTGACTTTTCCGACAAAAGTAAGAGAAGAATGTTTTTTTAACTTGTACGGCATGGATGGATTTCTAAAACATTATTTCCAAGAAGCTTCCTTTACAAGTATTAAAGTTTATTTTTAATCAACCTCATTTATTTTAAAATTGTATGACATGTTAAGAAAGGAAAAGTGTTTTTGAAGTAGAAAGGATCTTTTCCTCAAGAATGAAGTTCAAGTATTTTATCAAAAATATTTTCCATCTAAGATAATAAAAGGGTTATATTTTTATCCCTATTATTACATGTATTTGATTATATTGTGATGGAAATATTTTTTTTCTATATCATATATGAATTGTTTTATGATGTCATGTTGTTTAAGAATCCCATTTTTATTACATGGGTTATGAAATGATGTATGGTTTATGATTTTGTGGCACAGATAAGAATGGTATCATTATGAGATGGGTGAGACCTATATCTCCCTCCAATGCATTGGGTAATGATTTTATATCTCATGAGATAGACAGGGCTGGAACGGTAGGTTATACCGGTTCAGTGAAACAGGACTGAAATGAGGGTTACTCGATTCAGAAAGGGACTTTGTCCACTAAGATAGTCTTGGCAATGAGTCTTGACTAATAAGAAATGATTCTCCATGATTATGTGTCAATGCCACAATGTTTCATGGTTTATGTTATGATTATTGTGATTACATTTCACTGCCATGATTTATCCCATGTTATGAAATTATGCTCTCTTTTGTAGGTTATGATTTCCAAAATGTTATGTTCTTATGAATATGATGTGATTGATATTTATTTTGTTTACCCTTACTGAGCATTTGATCTCACCCTTTTATGTTTTCTTTTCCCTAGGATATAAAGAAAAGTTTTAGGTAAAAAAAAGGAAGATCTTTATGGGAGATGTTGAAGATCTTTCACCACGATTAGAAGATTATATTCCAAGTTTCCAAAGACACTAAACTATTACGATCCTTGTGTGTGTGTTTTTGTTATATACTATGTATTCCACAAAAGTAATGTAATGTCCATGTACATCAGGCTTCGGGTCTCTACAAACAATGAACTTGATATCTGTGTAGTGAAATCACATAGACCCTTTTATCTCATATTTCTCAAAATCCACTTTGTCACTCATCTTTTAAGCTATTTCAACTAAGTCATTGTTTTAAACTGTTTTCAAAACCACCCCCTCTCTTAGTCATTTTTATTAAAAATACACACTCTAAACCTACCAATGCTCCTTGAGAGACGACCTAGGGTCTACCCTAGACTATAAATAAACCTTAAAAACATAATCAATTTGACGTGTCACGACAGCACGGTCAAATTTTGGCGCCTTTACCGGGGAGCGCTTTGTTTTTTTGTGCGTGTTTTTGATAATTTTTTTGTAATTTTTGTGAATATTTGTATGTTTTATATTCTACCTTTTCATTTGTTTTTGAGTTCTAATTTATTTATTGTGTATGTTCTTTGTATGACGCATTCTACTTCTGGAGACCTACAATCTTTCGAACCCGAACCGGAGAGGATCATACATCAACGAAACCGAGACATACAAGACCACACTTTGAAGGAGGAGACATCAAATCTTAAAATTCTTCATGATCCTTCTTCTTCTTCTGAAACCAAAGTTAAAATTGAACATAACTTGTATAACATGGCTGAAAATAATAGAACACTAAAAGAACTAACCTCACCTGATGTTGATATCCAACCCACTTACATTCAATCACAAGGAGAGGCACCCAATTTTGAACTAAAATCTGGTTTAATCCATTTATTACCAAGATTTCATGGACTTCCTGGATAAGATCCACATAAGCATTTAAAAGAATTTCATACTGTGTGTTCAACCTTAAAACGTTCTAATGTGGATGAAGAACAAGTGAAGCTTAGGGAATTCCCATTTTCATTAGAAGACACTGCAAAAGATTGGTTATAATATGTCAATTCACCAATTATGGGCTGGGCAGACATGAAACACCTTTTTCTTGAAAAATACTTCCCAGCCTCTCTAACTGCAACTATAAGGAAAGAAATATTCGGTATAAGACAATCTCAAGGGGAAACATTACATGAATATTGGGAACGCTTTAAAAGGTTATGTTCAAGTTGCCCACACCACCAAATAAGTGATCAACTTTTAATTCAATATTTTTATGAAGGTTTGATTCCAATTGATTGAAATATGATTGATGCTGCTGCAGGTGGTGCATTTATAGATAAGACCCCAATTGCTGCAAGAACCCTCATTGAGAACATGGCACAGAACACTCAACAATTCGGTACACGGTCTAGTGTTCCCATTCGAGGTGTCCATGAGGTGAAAAGTACTAAGTTTGAGAAGAAGGTGGACACGAAGTTCGAAGAGGTAAGTACCCTTCTACGAAAACTCGCTCTCTCCCAAGGGAAATATCATTCTCCTCCTCCCATCCATTGGGGAATCTGCTCTTCTGACACCCACTATTCTGGCCAATGTCCTCAATTGAGAGAATCTTCTGAGAGTTGTGAGGCAATATTTTCAGGACGCCCCTTTAACCAACCCTTTAGGAAAGAACCATACTATCCATCCAACCAAGGGTGGAAGGAAAACCAAGCCTATAGGCAAGGGGGGTATTCAATCCAACCTCAACAGCAATGGAACCAACAGGGTCAGAGTAGTCATCCACCACCACCCAGAAATCCTCAACCACCCCAAAAGGCCATTCCCACCACCCCCTCCAAAAACCGAGCCTAGCCTAGAAGATATGATGAAGCAGATGGCGGCCAATAATATCCAATTCCAACAAACCACCCAAGCAGCCATACAAGACCTAAAGACCCAACTAGGCCAACTTGCCAACTCGGTGGGGGAAATCCAAAGTCATGGGTCGGGTAAACTACCATCTCAACCAGTAGTAAACCCTAGGGATAAAGGAAATGTTAGTGCCATCACCCTTAGGAGTGGGACACAACTCAAAAGCCAAATTACCCCTCCATTAGAGTCCTCCCATCCAAAGGAAACCACCATCCCAACTGCTGAAAATGGTCCAAGAGAAGAAAACCCTTTTCCTGAGAGAAGCCCTTCCAAAGGAAAGACTGTGGCTGTTGATGAGCCACCTATCCCAACCATTCCTCTTCCATTTCTTCAAAGGGCTGCGCATCCTAGGAAACAAAAAGAAACTGAACTTGATAAAGAAATCTTGGAGACTTTCAAAAAAGTACAGGTTAACATTCCATTGATTGATGCCGTCATGCAAATTCCGAGATATGCCAAGTTTCTAAAGGATATGTGTACCCACTGAAGGCGACTTAGAGGTGATGAGAAGGTGAGCCTGGGGAGGAGCATCTCAGCATTGATACAACCATCACTTCCCACCAAGTGCAATGATCCTGGGACATTCTCGATTCCGTGCACCATATGGGAGTATTCATGTTCCAACGCTATGATTGATTTCGGTGCTTCTATTAATGTGATGCCTCACTCTATTTACTCTTCATTGCAGGTCGGTGAACTAAAGCCCACTGGTATTGTTGTTCATCTAGCAAATCGGAGTATAGCACACCCCTCTGGTGTGTTAGAGGATGTTCTTGTGAGGGTGAAAATTTTAATTTTTCCTGCCGATTTTTACGTGCTTAAAATGGAAGATGATAGGATGAATAGACATGCCCCAATTATATTGGGGCGACCTTTCTTGAAAACCGCCAAAACCATAATTAATGTCCATAATGGTACATTATCTATGGAGTTTGGTGGTAATACTGTCCACTTCAATATCCTTGATGCCATGAAGCACCCCTTATAAGAACACTCATGTTTCTCTGTCAATTCAATTGATGTTCTCCCTTCCCATGAAACAACTTATTTTCATTCCCCTGATCCCCTTTCTGAATTTTCCTCTTTGATAGAAATTCTTGGAAATGAATCATGCATTGATTATTGTAGCGGTCTAGAGAAATGTCATGCAAGTTTGTTAATTGATGATTTCTTGGACACAGAGGATCACATAACCATCGATGATACTGCTAAGCTTGTAAAATCTCATTCCTCATCTGAGGATGTTACCATTGAGCAGTTAGATGAGATTAGTGACTTCTCACTTTCACACACACTTCCGTCAATCCAAAATCCCCCAGAATTGGAACTGAAACAACTGCCTCAAGATTTAAAATACTCATATCTTGAGAATGGAAACAAGTTTCCCGTCATCATTGCAAGTTCACTCCCTCCTGAGCATGAATTGCGACTTCTTGATCTTTTGAGGAAGTATAAACAAGCTTTGGGATAGACACTTGCTGACATTCCTGGCATTAGCCCATCAATTTGTACACATCATATTTTATTAAATGATGAGGCTAAACCAATGAGGCAGTCACAACTTCGACTGAACCCAAAACTACTTGATGTTGTTAAAAAAGAAGTAACAAAATTGTTGGCTGCTGAAATCATTTACCCGATCTCTGGCAGCCAATGGGTCAGTCCTGTTCAAGTAGTTCCTAAAAAAACTAGCCTTACTGTAGTTAAAAATGAAAACAATGAATTGGTTCCAACTCGTGTGCAGAATAGTTGGCGTGTCTGTATAGAATATCGCCAACTAAACCAACACACTAGGAAAGACCATTTCCCATTGCCATTCATTGACCAGATGCTAGAGAGGTTACCAGGGAAGTCCCATTACTGTTTCCTTGATGGGTATTCTGGATACTTTCATATCCATATTGCCGCTGAGGATTAGGAAAAGACAACCTTTACTTGCCCCTTTGGAACATTTGCTTATAGAAGGATTCCATTTGGTCTGTGCAATGCTCTAGGTACTTTCCAGCGATGTATGGATAGTATTTTTTCAGATTACCTAGAGAAGTGCATGGAGGTTTTTATGGATGATTTTACTGTTTATGGATCCTCTTTTGATGAATGTTTGAGTAGTATTGCTTCTGTCCTACGTCGCTGTGTTGAAAAGAATATCGTATTAAATTATGAGAAATGTCATTTCATGGTGCGACAAGGCATAGTTTTGGGACATGTCATTTCTGGGGAAGCTATCCAAGTGGACAAATCAAACGTAGATATCATTTCCTCCCTACCATTCCCTAAAAATGTTCGGGATGTGCAGTATTTCCTGGGTCATGCTGGATTTTATCATCGTTTCATTCGTGACTTTAGTAAAATTGCAATCCCCCTCTCCCGATTACTCCAAAAAGAAAAAGAATTTTATTTTGATAAAAAATGTGAGGAAGCTTTCAATAAGTTAAAATGGAGTCTCACATCATCCCCGGTAATCCAACCACCTCGGTGGGATTTACCATTTGAGCTCATGTGTGACGCCTCTAACTATGCAGTTGGGGACGTCTTGTCACAATGGGTCGATCGAGCTCCACATTTCATTGCCTATGCCTCACGTACTTTGGACCCTTCCCAAGAAAACTACACCACCACTGAAAAATAATTTCTTTCCATTGTGATTGCCTTTGATAAATTCAGGCCATACCTTCTAGGGTCTAAAGTCGTTGTGTTCTCAGACCATGCAGCCCTCCGATATCTCCTAAAGAAACCAGAAGCCAAACCACGTCTCATTCGATGGATGCTCCTACTTCAGGAATTTGATCTAGAAATTAGGGATAAAAAAGGAGCAGAGAATGTGGTTTCTGACCATATCAGTAGGATTATTCCATCCACGGACAGTGACTCATCCCACAGTATTCCCATAAATTAATTGTTTCCTGATGAGCAATTGTACCGAGTGCAAGATGCAATTCCATGGTATGCTAAAATTGCAAATTATTTGGCAGCGTCTTTCATTCCTGCTGATTTCACCAAAAACCAGGCCGACCGTCTAAATCATGAGTCCTGTTGGTACATTTGGGATGACCCCTACATCTGGTGCACATGTAGTGATCAAGTTATTAGGCGTTGTGTTCTCGATAGTGAGTTTCAGTATGTCCTTAGGTTCTGCCACACACTTTCTTCTGGGGGCCACTTTGGCCCCCAACGGACTGCTCGCAAGGTCTTAGATTCTGGTCTCTTTTGGCCCACATTATTTCGGGATTCCCACGAATATTGTAAATCTTGTCCTCGCTGTCAATGAATAGGGAATGTCTCTAAAATAAATGAGATTCCCCAACAACCCTTACTCTTCCATGACATTTTTGATGTTTGGGGAATTGACTTTATGGGACCATTCCCCAATTCATTTGGGAACATTTACATTCTTGTGGTAGTGGATTATTTTTCAAAGTGGGTAGAGGCACGATCCACGAGGACAGATGATTCCAAGACAGTTATGGAATTTTTGAGAACCCAAATATTCTGTAGGTTTGGATTACCTAGGTTTATTATCAGTGATCAGGGTTCTCATTTCTGCAACCGCACAATGCAATCTCTTTTGCGCAGGTATGGGGTTGGGCATCGAGTGTCTACGGCTTATCACCCACAAACTAATGGTCAAGCCGAAGTATCAAATAGAGAGGTAAAACAGATTCTTGAGAAAACGGTTCATCCAAACAGAAAAGACTGGAGTCTTAGACTCGATGATTCATTATGGGCTTTCCTTACTGCATTCAAAACTCCAATTGGCATGTCACCATATCGGCTAGTTTTTGGGAAGAGTTGTCACCTCCCTGTTGAGGTAGAGAACCGGGCCTACTGGGCCATCAAACAATGCAATTCTAATCATTCTGGTGTAGGTGCTCAAAGGAAGTTGAAGATTCAGGAGCTAGAGGAAATGAGAAGAGATGCATATGAAAACTCTAGGATTTATAAGGAGAGAACCAAGGCTGCTCATGACCGTCTTACCCTTCATCGTCAGTTCCACATCGGTCAGAAGGTCCTCCTCTACAATGCAAGGCTGAAGTTGCACCCTGGTAAGCTTCGTTCCCATTGGTTTGGACCTTACATTGTTACTAATGTCTCTCCATTTGGTGTTGTCCAGGTTCAAAATGAAGACACCAAGCAAACCTTCACTGTCAATGGGCAGCGGTTGAAGCAATTCAATGAAGCCATTCCGGAGTCCCCAATGGAGGAAATCCAAGTTCAAGAAGCAAACTATGAATGACATCAACCAGGTTTTATCCTTCCTTCCCACATTCTCTCTTACTACAGTGAGGACACTGCATACTCTAGGTGTGGGGGGGGGGGTGGATACATTCCTGGGTTAGTTATAAATTTTCATCGTTTTCTCCATTTGTTTTTATCTTTTTTCCTTCTTTATGGTATTTTCATTTTTCCCCAACAATTTCGAAATTCCATGATGTGGCGACCATAGAGTGGGGAAAGTAAAAATACCATAACGAAGGCTAAAAAGAATATTTGTTTGAATTTAACATCAGGGAATGATTTTTAGTGAATTGGTTTTCTGTCATTGATATAAATGGGCGTATCTATGTGAAACCTTTGAGATGATTGATGCCCATTGTGTGAGTAGTTTTTGGGAAAATTGTGTCGCTAATATCTTCAAAAAACATTTTTGAACCAAACCAAAAAGTGTGATTATTTCTTACTTAATATAAGGTAAATATATTTTGGGTTAATTTTTTTCAGCTTTAAATGATTTTTCCATTCGTTCGTTCTTTATCCGATCTGTTTCATTACTTTACTAGATTGACCTATGCGTGTGTACCTAATGTCCGACTGTTGTACGCCCTAAAAAAAATTGTTGTGTCTTGGGAAGGTCAAAAACCACTCCTCCCCAACCTTTGATCTTGTTATAACTATTTCAATTAGTGTCGTGAGGAGATCAAACAAGGGTTGAGAGATGAGTGTGAGATTTGTTCCAATTTCAACTTCAAAAAAAATAATAAATGAGGGGAGTGATGAAATGTGAAACTTATGGGGATATCTAGGTCCTGAGCTTATGGTTTGACTTCTAGGAATGCTTAAATGAGTTGGTCTTGAAATATGATTGCAAAGGATGTAGGACAGGTTCGGTGACAAAATCATTTAAGCTAAAAAATGATAAAATAACATATATTTATTGGATAGAAAGTGGAAAAAATAGCATGGAATGGTTTTCACACACACACATGGAGAGTTAGTGTCATGGTTTACTTATTAATTCCTTTCTCAATTGGGTATCATGAATCTTTTTGAATGTCGCTATGATATGATTTATGAGACATCTTTTTCTATTTTCACTAGGATGAACTCCTTGGTGTGGTTCATGCATTGATCACTTTACTTTAAATAAAATTCCCTCAAATTATAAATCTTGATGATGTTGTAAATATATATATATATATATGCATAATTGTATTTGGATATGTGACCTTGCCCAAGAGTGCAAATGTTTAGGTGTGGGGGTGTGATCATACCACGATTCACTGTTTCATTTTCACCCTTACATCGATGTGCTAAACATATTTTGTATTAAAAATTATAAAAATATTATCAAATTGTGATTCATGTTTGATTCAATAATTTTTTGTTTATCACTGTTAAATAGGTCAATGATACTTGTTTTGAAAATTACAATGAAGGTGGAGGTGATTTGGAGGGCCCTTGATGAAGTGAAAGAAAACTGGGCCAAAATTGCATGGATCCATGGACATCTTTCCACTGGTTTGAATTGTACACGAAATAAGTTCATCCAAATGGGCTGAAATTTTGTGGGCCTGTCCAAAATTCAATATTATACATTTCATATTAAAGAACCCAATCCTGATTCGGCTATCATGGGGCCCATACAAACTCATCTTTCCAAGCCACCGAATTTGGACCAAGTCAAATGCAGTGTTCTATATTTTATTAATAACTTGAGCTATAGTTGTCCAAACGGTGCCAAAATTTTAGTGGTGACAGTAAAGAGGTAGGGATACAACTTTTTCTTTTTTCTCTAAAGTGAGATAAGACTGTCTGAAGGCCGAAACACGTCGTGAAAGTGGATTGATGAAATCTGTGTGCCCAAAACCACCTCCCACATTTCCTATAAAAGGGAACCTTGGGCTACTCATTTGTAAGTTCGGCCAAGGAGTGAAGTTCTGCCAATTTGGAGTCCTAGAAGAGTCTCCTAATCACCTTGGAGGTTCTGGAGGCCTCTATCCTCATAGGGGGATCAACAATGAAGAAGGAGTTCCACCTGAGCTTCCTCCTCCTCCCGATGTCGAGCTAAAAGTTGGGTGTTCGATGTGAGGGGGCTACACAGATGTCAAGGGAGTTCCGATGCATACATTAGCTACTGGTTTGGATTAATTTGGGTGTTTAAACATTTCATTCCATGTATCTTATTTATTTCAGATTTGAATGCTTGATTTGATGCATGTGAGTGTTATGCTCTTAATTTCTAACCGATCGGTGTGAGGTTTTTGAGTGCGTGACTTGTGTTGTTCCGATTGGACATCACAAGAATCCTTTTCATACCCAACTTATTGAGATTTCAATATGATTTGGAAGCTCTTATTCCATGCATAAGTACTGGACCTTGACAATACGATTTTTACATCAAGGTTGGGTCCTTTAAGCATTGAAATAAAAGCTTAGGAATTAATCAGGATTCCAATTAACTCCAACCAAAGAATTACTCTAAACCTGAGATGAATCTCTATGAACAATGAACATGATATGTGTGTAGTGAAATCACATCGACACTTTTATCTCATATTTCTCAAAATCCACTTTGTCACTCATCTTTTAAGCTATTTCAACTAAGTCATTGTTTTAAACTGTTTTCAAAACCACCCCCTCTCTTAGTCATTTTTATTAAAAATACACACTCTAAACCTACCAACGCTCCTTGAGAGAAGACCTAGGGTCTACCCTAGACTATAAATAAACCTTAAAAACATAATCAATTTGACGTGTCACGACAGCACGGTCAATTCTCCCCCTCGACATTCTCTAATAATAATCAAGCCTCAAATCGAATGTTTGTTATTTATTTCTCCTCCCATATATTTTCTTGTCAAATCGGGTTCAATGTTGTGAGATAGTGCGAGGTTATCTTGAATTAGATGTTTCTTGGATCGATTTTTAGGGTGGGGACTTGTTCTCCATCATTTTACATCATATCCATGTACTTATATCTCCTCCCTCACTTCATTGTGCAATCTTCCAATCCCAAATTGGGTTTAGGTTCTATATTTTTAATCTTTCAATCCATAGGGTGTTCATTTTCTATTTTAGAGTATAACATCATCATTGTTGGGACAATATTCATGTGTTCATGTTTCTTGTAGGTGATTACAAGTTCCTCCATTTTCCATAACTTACCTTGTAGTGTTGTATTTTTTATCACATAATTATTTAATAATAATGTGTCTTTTTGAGTAATTTTTAGTGTTAAATAAAAGAATAAATGATTACAGTTGTTTCCACTCACATTAATATATGAATACTCCTTTTTTCAAACATTCAATTCAAATTTCACCACATGATCATTCTACCATCATTTTTTATTTTTTGAACCTCTTTATTATCTTACATTATTCTCAATTATACTAGAATTATGGTAAAATAATTTTTAGCTTTATGACATGGTTGATCGCACCTTTCATAAAGTTCATTCAATATCTAAATTGATTATCCACTTTCACCATGATATTTTATTCATTCCTTTAATCTTATATTATATTATTGATTCAAATATCCCTCAAATATTTCTATCTAGAAACACTACAATGCCAACAATATATATAATATGAATACCATACTCCATTAGAATATTATTTCTTGACCATAATCCCTTACTTTTATTTAATCTTTTATGTTCAGATTTCAGTTTCTTTTTTATGATCCATAATTATTGGTTATTCTTAATACTATCCATTGATTTTCAAATTTCTTCTATAATTTTTTCGTCCTTATAATTTAATAGATTTATCATATATATTGGAATTTCCAAATATTAATATTTTTTATTATATTTCTTTTGACATTAACATCACATTAATTGTCTTAAACTTTAAATAAATGTATTCTACTATAAAAACAAGATCTTATTATTTTATTTAATGAGGTATTTTCAAATTTAAAAATCATCACAATTTTTTCAGGTTTGTTATAAATTAAATTAACCTTATTCATTCTCAAATTTGATGAACATACTTCTCAATGTTAACCATAAACTATTTCAGTAAATTTTTTTCCTTCAAATTTTTTTTCTACAGAATTTCAAATTACCTTTATTCTTTCAATAACCATCTTTTCCACAACCTCCTTTATTTTCATCACTTTTATGAGTGAAAATTTATAATCCTAAACTTTTTTATCATCTTTGATTCGAGTTAAATATGTGTAGAATCAATTTTGATAGAGATTTTGGAATCTCTCTTGAAAATTAAAATTTTTAACCGTAGTTTTGAAATCCTTGAAAGGCACTCCTTGAACATTAGCTTTGTTATGAAATCCATCTAAGTCTATTATTATTTTTTATCGACATTAACATCATCTCCATTAAACTCACAATCAATCAATTTTTTTTATAAAAAACTATCCTCCACATATCATGATGTTTCATCATCATATTTGTTCTCTAATTCATTTATCATCCAACATTGAAAAGAAATTTATCTTTTTTAATTTTTATAAATTTTTGGGTTTTACCATGGAGGGAAATTTATTCTTATTGAATTTTTATGATTTATTATTTGATGTATTTCAAAAATAATAAAATTATTCATAACATTATTATTCATAAAAATATGGAAAACTAGGTACAAAATATCCAATACCTATACATTTTAAATATTTTAGTGAAATATTTCCTGATGACATTCCTTTAACATTGTGAAAACATCTTAAGAAGAATGAATCTAATTTATTAAAATTTATCTTAAAAATTTTGTATCTTAAAGATTATTATCTTAATCCATAATATCTTATTGAAACTTCTTCTCCTTCACATGTTTAAAGGACATTTCCAATACATAATTAAACTTCTTGTTAAGATCCCTTCCTTTCACCCTTTTATAACTAATCAATATGTAATATTTTCTTAAAGTGGAAGTATTTTGGATTTTGGATCCTCAAGTGCTGAATCATTCACATAAAATTTATTAGACAAGTAAGAAAATATGTTTTTGGTAACATATAACTTTTAAGATTCTCACTAAATCTTCTAATGGTATACACCACTTAATTAACTCATATAAATTAATCATCAATGTAATTATCATGAATTCAAATATATTAAGACTTGAAATTAAAAAATTTTCATTTAAATTCATTCGCATTCACATTCCCTTCATAATTATTCTTTATATTATCCCATAAGATTTTACTATCATAATACCTTTAAATCTAATGAATAATTGATCAAAAAGTAATCAATGTATTACATTTTCAGCCAAGCTAATATTCTTTTTATTCATTCAATCGACAACGATCAACAAAAAATTCTCAATTTGAGGAATATGCCAATTTTTTCACAATAGTCACAATAAAACTAATTTCTAATAGACAGGAAAATATTATGGTATTCCATATATGATAAATCTTAAAATAAATTACTAGAACCCACAATATATTCACTGAATTAATATGATATATTACTATTATAAAATTCATAAAAATATATTTTAAAAAAGTTGAATAAATCACTTCTAATCCACAGGAATTAAAATCTATATTGTGTATACTTATAGTTAAAATATAATAATAATCATTGAGGATTCATATATACTAATAGTTGTTAACATCATCACATATTTGATAAGGGGGTATTAATGAATATTTTTTTGTCCAACCATTCAAAAACCATTTCCACCCACCGATGTGATCAACATTATTACGGTATAACATTTCTTACAGCATGAGGATACATAAACATAATTGGAATAAATTTTCATGCTTCACCACTCAAAATGATTGGATATATCTATTTCATGTTCAATGAAACTTGATATCACATGATCCACTAATTATTATGGATTAAAAAAGAATTGGTTTTCCATGAACTAATTTTATGTGAAAAGTATATCTCAAATGATATTACAAGAGTTTTTATAATAAAAAAATTGATCTTCTTGTAATGCATTAAGAGAAATAACTATTTTCTAAATGCATTGAATAGTGCATGTGCACATGATCTTATTTACACTTGATCTACCACATTGATCCTACACCCAATAAATATTTTCATGATAAATTTATGGTGATTGCATAACCTTTTATGGTATGAGGGATGAAATTTTTACCCAATTTATTAAATTTAGGATGTAATTAAATCAAATGAAAGATAAAAATTTTTCCAAGTGAAGCCTGGTATAAAATAATAAATAAAAGTTATTTTATAAATTATTTATTATTGATAATTTGATAAATATTTGTCTGTATGTGATTGAGTTAAGTCAGATTACCATTTTATTATCAATATTAAATAGTTAATTTATAATTATAAATGAAATGATGATTGGAAATCCATATATTTATGAAGTAATGTGTAAAATAACATGGTAAATTGGAATACATGAGAATAAAAAGTTATTCTTAATATATATATATATATATATTTTAAAATATTTGATAATTAAATAAAATAATCATAAAGAATTGACTAATACTTATTAGTGTTTAAATGTAATATATTATTTTAATTCCTGGATACTTGTTTTTTGGATTTTATAATTAATCACATATGGAATTTATCCACTAATAGATGATCGACACCTGAACATTCACACTCAATTAATACTTCACTATGACTGTTAAGGAAACACCACTTATCCTACCACATTAAATATGAATAAATGAATAAATATAAACTCCACTCACTTATTGGACTACAACATGGCAATTAAAAATAAACCATCATATAATTACTACATTTATGTCCAGGGAAGCTAAGGACTTATGAAAATCTATACTTAGACAAACACTTTTTTTGATAGAGTAATTAGTGGATTGAATTGAATGATGACACTACAATAGTTGTCTCTTCTTGAGTGTGTGTAAGATCATCCAGATGAGCCTTCCTATTCTCAAATTAATAAATGAGCCACTTTTATGTATTAGACTACTGCTTCTGATTTTTTCATCTTTAGGGAACAAACAATAAATTTTTTTCTAGTGCTTCACCAACTCCTAGACCGAAAAAATCATATTTAAGGAGAAAATTTTCATCCTCATTGGATTCATGTAATAACTAGTCATTATTTCATTTTTTTACTTAATACTCATGTTCCAACACTTCTAGACATGAACTTTTCTTTCTTGAACAACTTTGAGTAGTAGTCTTTCCATTCCATGTATCACCAATCATTTTTTATGGATTCATAGGATAACACTTACCTCCAATATAGTAATTATTTTCATTAATTCAACTACCCATATAGAGACCCCACATTTTCGTACATTAATATTTTGGAATTTGAAAGATAAACAACATAATAGTGTTAAAAATCTTGTCTCCAAAGGTTTACTATCTTGTGAAAATTAGGACTGTACAAAACATATACATAATAAAAAATAATCATTTAATTAATTACTTCTTCCTTAGATTCTTATTAGCCATATTTTTCACCTTAGTACAAGTATTCACCAGAGGATATACATCAAAAAGGGCCAAGCTAAAATCACAGAAAGAGGATATATAAGAACATGAATCAAAATAGCATGGGATAGCATATTAATAATCATCATAACATAATAATGGGATCATAATCACAATAATGAGAGGATAAATTATATAAGTCATGGAATTTGAAACTTCTCGAAAATGTAACATCGTGATTTAGTGGTCAAATAACACACATAGTTGCGAACTAGGATAGAATAATCTTCCTGAATATTTCACATTATCACTTCATATTAATCACATTACACAATTAATTGGATCCCTATATCATTTTGGGCACACCCATCACATCATAAAATTTACATGCACTATATAATTATAGGTTCACTCGTAACATGATAATATTTACTCTGTCATGCATGTGACATATAACATATATCAATATTGGACATAAAATAACCCACTAAAATGACAAGGATTAATTTCATAAAGTATAAATTCCATACATTTTGAATTCCCAAGATAAAAACTGGACAATATTTTTGGTATCTATCTTGAATGAATAAAAAAAATCTCATGAGAAGTAAAAGATGCATTTTTTTAAAAGAAGAGTTATTTTTGAAAAATAATTTCCTCTTTCACAAAACCATATTAGAAACATGTATATCCTAGAAAAGACAATTGAAGGAAAAATAAATGATATTAATATAACAATAAAGGAATATCCGTATTGAATATGGGTGAATGGGAAAAACCAAATAGAAGAGAGTTGGGTTTGACAATTTTTCTTCACATATGTTTGAATGATTTAATCATTTCAATATACTTGATACCTAATTAAATTAATTAATTAACAAATCTAGATCCCTTTATATTGGAATTTTATTGATTACATTTTTTATTTGATTTATGGTTTTTTGATGAGTTATAGATATTAATTTCATCAATCAAGAGTATTCATTTTCTTAGTTTTCTTGATTGGTTTGCTAGATTATATTTATGGAAGATAATGTAAAATGGAAATAATTACACAGAATTGAATTTATATGTTATTAATGATCATTCAAAAGTATAAATGATTATATATGTCAATTTTTTTAATATGGTATGAGGATGATTCCATAGATAATACATTAGTGATAATCATTTAGATTATTACAATGATTTTTTATCACAACAAACTTGTTTTGTTTTATCATTTAGTATTATATAAATATGATAAATTTAGAACTTTAAAAGGGTTATTAAATAAAATTTTCAAACATTTTTAACCATTGAAATGGTTTCATGACCATCCTTAAAGTAATTTATGGGAAATGAAAATATGTAATCATTAGGGGTTGTAAATTGACACCTCAAGGATGATGCTTTTATTTTTTAATAAAAGGGTGAGGTGAAAGGTTTTTATGATGGTTTAATAGACAAGAATAATTAAATTACAGAAAATATAAGGTAATAGAGTTATCATTATATTTTGATTAGGGTATTTGAGAAGATAATAAGAAAAGAAAATAACTTAAAATGAAATTTGAAGGAATAAAGCGGATTTAACCTCGTCAATCCTTCCCCTTGAAAACCTCCATAGTGAAATGTTTCTAGTGTTTTGATGATACCAAGAGCTCTTATAAGTGGGATAGGTGATTGAGAATATTATTTGGAAGAGTTTTGACAAGTATCCAAGCTTTTAATGTTTGAAGAGAATATGTGGTGAGGGGTGGTATTTATAGGGGAGGAAAGATTGATGTTTTATCATTATTTTATTAATTAGTTATTTATTTTGGATCAAGAATATGAATATTTTTAGAATGATCACTAAATTTATTAAAATAGTTAAGGGGAGTTGAATATTTTGGTTCCTACATCTGCAATGAAACAAGGAATAGTGTATTTTACGTTTTTGTATATATAATGTAAATTACCGTATTTTACTATTGAAAAAATATTCATGTATTTCAGAACAATCCCCCAAAAATAACCCTAACCATTTTTTGGCAAGTATAATTCATTAATTAACATCATTTTATGAAAATAATTTACAACATATAAGGAAATTAATTTTTATTAAAAATCATCATTTACACAAAAATGCCAATTTTAAAATTATAAATGGTTTTATAACACTTTGAAAAATTAATTAATGTTTCATAAAATTATCTTACAATAAAAAGAAAAATAATAATAATTTATAAATAAATATTATGAAAATAAAATTTATTTTTAATAATTATATAAATTATTTATTGTTAATTAAGTATTTATGAATTAAAAAAACACAATTAATTAATAATTTCAAATAAATTTATTTACTTATACAATGATATAATCATATAATATTACCATTTATAAGATGTTTCAATTTTATACATACATTAATGGGTGAGGTTACTATTTTTTTCTTGATTACTATTCATAAGGATAATATTTCTATTCCAAATATCAAGTTATTATTCCATCATGATAGGTTTATTAACATCTATTAATACCTCTTATTTCATTCATTATTCATTTATAATTTCTTCTAGTGTTCTACAAGTGATTTAATGTATTTTATTCTATATGAAATAATTATAATAAGGGATGTTCCATTGAATAAATTTTGGGACGTCACACCCCATTTACTATAAACCATACTGAAATTATTTGAAATAATAAAATGTTGGTTCCACATATTATAATTATCTATATATTAATCCTTTTATTATAAATATGTCATGCATATTTATTTATTTGTATAGAGAATGAATATTTTATCAACCTAATTTGATAGAAACAAATCAAAAATTGATTCACACTAATCATATGACACAAGTGTATGGAGTTAGTGTAGAAGAGTTTGTCATTTTTTAATAGAGAATGAATATAAACCCTATCACATAATTTCGCCATACTTACATTGATATTATTCAATAAAAAATATTCATACATAGTTGGAAGAGTGATTGAATGGTCATAGAATAGAGAATCTATATAAATATCTGACTGTGAAGTTGAAAAAGCAGAATATGTAGACCAAATTGTATGTTTCTATAGTTTAGGGTTAATTTTATATGAATAAAAGTTTAAATTATTATGGTGATCATAGGGATGAAATGAAAATCAAAATAGAAGATGAAATTCCTGATTTTATAATGTTGATTGAGAAGTTTTATAGCTATACTAAGAGACCACTGTATATTGTATGTATTAAATATAGAACATTTTCAGTTGTATTGATGTTAAATAATATGATATATGGAAGTAGTTATAGTTACATAGGCTTTAGAGAACTACTTTGTCACCAAGAAGATATAATATCAGAAGAAAAATGCATTTCCTAGTATACATATGACTCCAAAATAATGATACATTCACGAGGAATGATCTCTAAAAAAATGATGCTTATCTAAATTATTGCATATTATTTTTAAGGGATAATAAATCACTCATAAAATTCCCTAAGTGTGGTGATGAACGATACATGAAAGTTAAATCAATTCCTTTAAATGTTGTATGGTACATTCATGTCATTCCATGGTTTTGATACCAATATGTATGTCAAGAAACCATAATAAAATTGACATGGAATTATGATATGATAATTAAATATAGGAAACTATAGTATCAAGTAGAATCTCCTCAGAGTATGAAATTTTATTATATGTATTTGGAATTTTGAAATGATCGGAGAAAATTCATCTTTAATTATATATAGATGGAATAAAACCTTTTGGTTTAAAATTATACTCATAGTACATGGCTTTTCATATTTGTAAATTATAACTATCCTCCATGACTATGAATGAAGACCAAATAAAATCTATTTTACCTCTATACATCTCGACCAATGAATATCAGTAATGATATTGATTTTTATTTGGATCTATTGATTGATGATCTAAAATTGATGTGGGAAACATGTGTTAAATTTTTTGATTATCATAGAACTGAATAATTGACATTGAGGTTCATGTTATAGATTATGATAATTCAGATTCATTTTTATGGAAATTTATGAGGCTATTGAATTAATGGAATTTTGGGGTGTCATATTTATTAGTAATTCATGAACATAGTTCAGTTGAAGAATTCCCTGATGAATGTGTTTATTTAACATCATAAATGTTTACCTCGACAATAAAAATATTTATCCTGGATGGTAACATTTGATGTGAATTTTGAATGAGGAACAACACCATCTACACTATCAGGTGATCAACTATTAGATAAAATAAAATATAATGAAATTGTTTTTAGTGAACCAATTTCAAAAAATGTTATGATATCAGTTTGGGAAAAAGTGAAAAATTTCCATTACATTTCCATTCATGAATTTTTTTACGACACACATTTTATTGATGTAAAGCATATAGAAAAAATGAATATTATAGTGTTATTTGTAGAACAATAAATGGTCCTAAAAAAATGATGGCACCAAGGCTATGATGGACATTATTAAAATTGGTATAAGGGAAGAGTTGGCATAGTTGACTGGTAATGAGAGGAATTTTATTCCCCTAACATCTTACACTCTTTGTAGATAGAAAAAATTTAAATTTTTCATTTTCATTATTGGTGTAAAACATCTAGAGGGGTATTTAAAAAATATTAATATTGTCATGTAAATTAATAATTTGAAGTTATATGGACAAAATATCACATGAAAATCAAAATTTTATGAAGGAATTGATGTTGGTCACTTTACATTGCATTCATCTAAAAAACATGTGGCATACGTTAACCATTCATTGTTATTTTTTGTTGATTTATGTTGTAATGTTATATAACAGATGATGTTTCCAATCATTAATAATGAGGTTGTAGTTATATTATGTGGACTTGAGATGTTCTTAACCCAATCATTATTTCAAATAATGATCCACCTAATGGTAAACTTGGTTAAAGAGGTTCGACAATGTGGTAATATACATTATATATTGATTCACCCCATTAAATGGTGTTTGATGATTTTGAATATGTTTTTCAATAATTTAAGTCATCCATAAGCTTTTATTGTAAAATGATAGGTTGTTGAAGAATTTTTGAAATTTTTACTGAGTACTAATTAGATATTGAATACATAGGTCTCTCAATGTGTCATCATAGAAGACACCTTTTGAGAAAAGGAATTTTCATTTATATATTTTTAAAATTACCATCACATTATAGGAGTGAGCAAAAATTTACATTTAATTTAATAATGATGATTTTGATCCATATGTTGAACAACACAATGAAATTAATTGAAATTTTAATCCATTATGGTATGAAGGATGGATATAAAATACACATGATCAACAATTCATATGATGGTTTTGAGATCATATTTTCAAGGAGGTATATAAAAATATAAATTGAGTTGGGTAATTACTTTGATGGATATCGATGGGAAAAAATATAAATTTCATGTATTACACTAGTTTTTGTAATTAATGGTTATATGTTCTTTACAAAAAAATGAATATGACTATATTATGATGAAAAATAATGGATTTATAATTTTGGTAGAAGTGATGCACATATATGGTTCCAAGAAAATAAATCCAATTTATGGGAATATTTCTTATTTTTTAATTATTAAACAGATATATGAGTTGGATTATAAAACATTTCTAGTGTTGATTTTCCATTTCAAAGGGGTTTAAGATAGGATTGTAGTTAATTTTGATGAAATAGTTCTATGAATGTGAATTTTAGTATAGAAGGGGAAAAGAAAGAGACGCTCATAATTAAATAACATGTAGGGACATTATTTTATGTATCATATCTAGAAAAAATTAATTGGATGATTGTCCTATTGGAGACTAAATAAGCTATAGGATCATATGAAAATTGAAATGAGGATGTTCCTTTCATTAATATATCACAATTAATATATTTCACTCCCCATGAAAAAAACGTCTCATATGTAATAGTGGATAAAAAAGGAGGTATTTGGATTCCAGATAGAGGAGTCAAATCCCTTCAATTATTAAGACTAATAAATAGATATGAATGAGTAAGTTAAAGTGTTTTTAATATGAAATTCTTGTCTTGATAATTTTAAATTTTTTCTTCTGTATTAAAATAATAAAATTTAAATGAATGACTACTCATGTAGAAAATGTCTTCTTAGTATGATGATCATACCAATCTAGTGGAAAAATAGGGAGTTGATGCTAAAACAACTGAACTATTAGGGGATCAACATAAAGTTTAAGAAAACCCAGAATGAAGCAACATCATAGTCTTGAATAAAATTATCATAGTATTAAGTGAGTTTATAAATTTTGAGGTTGGATTGAATCCACATATCCAACCTATTAACCCCCAAAAGTACATTTTCATTTGTTTAGTTGGGGTCAGAATGAGGATGAATGTTCTCAATGAAATATATTCATGGTTCCATGTCGATCATGTAATGAAGGAAACCCTTCGTGATGATATGAAGGTAATGTTGTGATATAATATTCCAATTTTACTAAAATATTATATATTAAATCATTAATTTAATTTTCATTATTCCATGGAGTGTTAGATTATTTTAGATTATTTTGAAAAAAAATTCTTAAGGTATAATGAAAATTCCCATAGAGGTTTCCAAACTCTGTTTAAAACGTTTCAGATTCGGGATGATTTGGGGAATGCAATGTCCCACCCAAAAATTACTTATTTACACATTATAAAGTCAGAAAATGTAAATTGTTTCATCCTTATTCATGATGAGAAATTATTTCAGGTTAATTTTCGTTGATAAATGATTATTTGGTATTATTTATTTTATCCAATTTTACTCAAAAATGTTTATTCCAAAAACACAAAAAGGAATGATGAAAATGAAAAAGGTGTTTCAAAAGAAATATACCCCAATCTCAAAGAAAGGATGCGGTATGATTCACTGGATAAGAAAAAGATATTAATTTTAAATTAATAATAAAATATATACGTGATATGAAATAACATATGTTCCATTGTTTTTATGTAGATTAATGTATAAAAATTTGAAGCATCTTTCACCCCACATCATGTGATTTGGAATTAGGCTACCATAAATAAGGAGGCTATACTAATTGATTAAAACAAAAGCAAAGTATATTAAACATGTGTCAGTTTTACATAATTGTAATTTTTTATGATTTAAAAAAATATTTCAAAAAATATCTATTTTTTTCACAAGTTGTTTCTTAATATTTTGACTAAAGAATTGACATTGACCATACTATAAGGAAAACATCTTTCAGTAGGTTTCATGAAACCAAAAAAATATGGTCACGTTATAGGTGTAAGGTTTTTAGAGTATTCTCAAACATATTTCAAGAATATAAAACCACAAGAAGATATATATAAAATGATAACATGATTATAAGAAAAATAGATTCTTTGCAACACATTATTTTCTAATCTTGTTTGGCAGACCAATATATGTGAACAGATCGAAGTGAATGTGCATGGGAACAATGATAAACAATTGAAGAACCAAGTATTACAATTTATTTTAGGCAAGTAATTCAACTCAACCATATAACTAACCTAATGAAATCAATTTTTTCCTTACACATTCTCCTAAATGAAAACCAATCATTTTAGGAAAACTTTATATTATTAAAATTCTACAGGATAATGTTTCTTGTGATTTCTATCTTTCAACACCCATGCAATGATTTATTATGTGCTGTATTGTGTATAATATTCTGGGAAAAAATATTCAAAAATTAACTCTAAAAAGATTGTAAGAGAGTGAGTATTGAAGTAGATCAAGAGCTACCTGTTGAGTTATGTCATGACCCGTCCCTTGAGGCCCACATCGTGACTACCCCAATCCCACCTTCCATAGGCCTGGGGCTGGATACTAGCACTAATTGGGTAAATCCTTATGTTGGGAAGGAATTTCCTTTATAAATAATAAACACACACAATCAGAGTATGTTGGAAGAAAAACACTAAGTAAAACTGTATAAAAATGAGTGCTTAAATGTAAAGGGGTCTTTATACAATCCCAACAGGAATGTATAAGTACAACTGAAAAGGGAAAAAACTGCTGAAGGTGAAAGCAAATCTAGGATCATCCACCACAGATCCTACTTGAAGGGTAGATAAAGATGGCCTCCACAACACTCCACATCCATCTGTCTCCTCCGTGAACTATCACGCCGTGTGGTCCAACTCCGGGTACCATCCAATACTGTCCACTCAGCCTCAGTCAGCATTGTCCTTTATCTGCAACCAACACAATGAGGTGTGGGAAAATCCCGTGCAGGGGTGAGTATAATGATACTCAGTAGGGAACCCAAGAGCACCATGGTCTCTCTAAATCCACCAAGGATAAACCACATAGTATGAAATCAACGGATGTCCATTACATAGGTATATTCCCATACATATACCTAAGTTACCATGTAATCCATCTCTGTCATGAGTTAAACACAAAATTCACATACTCAACTCAAACCAATATTTTATTCTAGGGGTAGCAACATGTAACACTCCCAGTAAAAATGTCAAAACCTCAACTTCTAAAGTAATCCTCATCTATAGAGTACTATGGTCCTTCCACGTCACACAGAGGCACTTCCCACTATCCCAGACTGCTGAGTTACTCCTCCTGTCGAGTACTGTGGGTTTGCTTCGTCACACAAAGGCGCTCCCCATTGTGGGTCTGCGACACCACACAAATGTGCTCCCCCTAGTAGCCTGGTGAGGTACTTCTCCTGTCGAGTATCGTGTGTCTGCTGTGTCACATAGAGGCTCTCCCCACTATGGGTCTGCCTCTTCACACATAGGTGCTCCCCACTGGGCTAGTCAAAAAACTCCGAGTCGAATTGGTCAGCAGTCGTCAGGTCTCAGCCAGCTACTAGGTCTCTGTACTTCGTTTGCTCATCTCTAGGAGGATCCGATTCACGAGCTACAGGTTGATTCTCTAATTGTTATTAATTTCCATGTAGAATTATCTCAATGGTCTGGCTCATCATAGGGGTCTCAACGAAACAGACGAAGCCTCAATCAGACGTCTGGTCTGTAAGTTATTGGCATTTCCATTCCAGGGGCTCGGTTGGATATAGGTTCAATCCAACCCAACCATACCCCAACTGCATCCAAACCTCACATGAAATATGCCAAAAGAACATTATTTCTCCAAGATTTATATCACGGAAGACAGTTCGTCAATTGGACACCCGTAGCCCATGTTATGGGAAAAAAGGTGAAAATAGGACATAACAGGTCCAGACTGGGGCCTGAACCAGTCTGTGGGTTTGACCCGGTCCGCGGGTTCGACTCAGCCTGGGGGGCAGCCCGGCCCGCAGTTGTGGCCCGACCTACGGGGGTCACCCGACCCACAAAGGCGACCTGGCCCCCGCTGGTGGCCTGACCTGCATTGGGTCTGGCCCGGTGGCCCGACCCGTACTGGGTCTGGCCCGGCGGCCCATGGGGGTCCTCCTAAGCCACGTCTAGTTGGAAGGCCATGCACCCCCTTGAAATCCCAAATGGTTATGCCATTCGGGTGGAGCCAAACCGGTGCCAGGTGGCGCCGGTCTATGTCACATGGGACCCATGGTGGGTCCCGCTCCTCTCGGCTGGCCGAGCGGCCAGCCGACTCCCACGTGGCGCTAAATGCGCCACGCCTCCTTCGATGAACTAGCGGCTCAGGCTACCGGACCTCTTCACGGCCAGGCTCGAGCTGGCCGCTGCTGCACCACCTCGTCTAGGGGTCGCGGCCCTCCTTCGGTACACCGCGCGGCGCCGGTTGCACCACACCTTCTCCGGCAACCCGGCGGCTTGGGCCCCCGGTTTCCTTCACGGTGAACCTTACGCTAACTGCTATAGCACCACCACAGTCCATAGATTGCGAGTCACAGCTCCAGCAGCATGGTTGTGCCGCCGCCGCCCTACGGTGATGTTTGTTGCTCCATCCGTTGCGTCAAGCTTTCCGCGGGTCACCGAATGAGTTCCGGTGTCCCGTTTCTCATTACGGACGAATATGCGCACTCCTCAGAAAGTCGCCTTCGATCCAAAATTATTGATGATGAGAAATTCACATTTCGGTCTCATGCTGTGATTAGTGTCAAAATCCACAGAAAATGTGGAGGGCTCGGGCTATTTTTGTTCATCCCATGCCCTTCGCGTTAGGGTGATATCAAACGACTTTTTATTCTAAACCACGATTGAAAACAAAGAATATGAAACAAAAAATCATGATACCCCAACCTCAGATTCGTTGACGTTGGAAGATAAAATGAAGAAGTCGATAACGACATCATTGGCATTCTTCAAGGATGACACTCCCTCCCTTGTTTCAGTTGATGATCAAAGAAGAAGATATCCGTCGTTGGAGGTTTAAGAGTTTTTGTTTAGAGAGGAATAGTTTCTCCAAGTTCTCTCCTCTTCCCAGGCTCCACCAAAAAAGACAAATGCCAAAAAATAATAAATTATGACATCTTATTAAATTGTTGGCATAAAATTCAAAAGGTTTAAATTAATTAATTGAATGTGTTCAAATAATAAATTGATAGGGTTAGGCACCATAAAGAGGGGAGTTCAAGGGATCTCCACAGTTAATGTATATTTTTAAGGGGTTAAAAGCTTGGTGGTACCCACCTCATTTATCCTACCATGGGATGTTGAGTTTGGGTGGGCCCCACCACCATAACCTCAAATGGGATGTTAAGGTGTGGTGGACCCCACATCCATCCTCCTCTTGGAGGTTTTAACCAACAAGAATAAAAATAATGCCACAATTGATTTTAAATTTATTTATAAAAACCAAAAAACTAGCTTTCTTTCTCGACCAATTACCATAGAGGTGAAATTATTCTTAAGCGAATATCATTGCTGCGGGTTCAATGGTGCCCTCAGATATCAATTCCGACCATTGGTTTAAAACTTATGAAATCCCACTCATATGTTTATTGAACGTACCAGAACAGAACTTTAGAAATTGATTTTGGGAACACCGGGTCTCGGAATCAAGGGCCTTAAATTTTCATGGACTCGTAAAATTCCCATGTATTTAAGAAAAAAAATTCCGCAGAATTTCAGGGTCTTTACATTCTCCACACCTTAGAGTTTTACGTCTCCGTAAGCTTCAACTCAAACTAAAGAAACAAATAGGGGTACTGAGCACGCATTTGAACCTCCCGCTCCCATATGATCTCATGGAGGTTCTCGTTCTGCTAGAGAACGCGCACCAGAGGTATCAACCATCCACGTTGGACCCTCTCTTGCTGATCCTCAATCTCCACTGAAACCTCGGTGAATGTATCCCCCTTATCGATGTCCAGCTCACCATAGTCGATGACGTGGGAAGGGTCGTGCACGTATCTCTGCAGTTGCGATTCATGGAAGACGTCATGCACCCGGTGTAACTGAGGTGGAATAGCTAAGCGGTAATCCCCCTCACCTACTCTGATAAGGACCTAGAATGGTTCGATGAATCTTGGAGATAACTTGTTGCCTTGGTCAAATCTCTGTAATCCACGCCGAGGAGAGATCCGTAGAAAGACGTGGTCATCATCCTCGAACTCCAGAGGTCTTCGTCTCTTGTTGGCATACGACTTATGCCTGCATTGTGAAGTCTTCATCTGCTCCTGGATGATCTGCATATTCTCCGTGGTAGCTCGCACCATCTCTGGTCCCACCAATGCTGAATCCCCAGGGTCTGTCCAGCACAAAGGTGTTATGCAAGGTCGTCCGTACAATGCCTCAAAAGGTGCCATCCCGATGGTGGAGTGATAGATGTTGTTGTATGCAAACTCCACCAACGATAATTGATCCTCCCACCTGCGACCGAAGTTGAGGACACAAGCACGTATCATGTCCTCGACGGTTTGAATGGTCCGCTCGGTCTAACCATTTTTCTGAGGTTGGAAGGTAGTGCTCAGACAAAGATGTGTCCTGAAAGCCTCCTACAACCCCTTCCATAGCCGGGAAGTAATCCATGTTTCATGATCAGAGATAGTAGAAGAAGGTACTCCATGTATCCACACGATCATCTTCACGTAGATGCATCCCATGCTCACTACTTAACCCCACACTCTGATTGGTAGGAAGTGGGCCAACTTGGTGAGTTGGTCGACAATCACCCAAATCGAGTCATGACCCCTGGATATACATGGAAGACCCTCACACAGTCCATGGATATCCCATCCCACTGCCACTCTGGGACCTCTAAAGGATGAACCATTCTTGCTGGTACATCTTCACCACTCCTGGATGTACCTCTAGAGGGGATGTGAGGATCTCCCTCAACACTTCCTCCCGAAGTGCTACTTGTTCCAAGATACATCCTCTGAAGAAGATGATGTGATCCCCACCTTCATAAAATCCATCAGGTGCCTACCCTGTGGATATTTGAGAATGTCGTGTCTCGCAGTCAGCATCCCCATGCTTCTCCTCCCTGACTCACTGAAGAAGTGGAGGAGTGACTGTGAGAGACTGAAGGAAATATTCTCCATCCTTATCCACAATGGATATCTGTAAGGAAGCCAAGTGCTCTGTCTCCTATCCTAGCAGCTGTATACCAGATATCCTATTGAGTGTATCTGCAACAACATTCCCTTCCTAGTAGTATAGACTATATCGAACTCATAGTCCTAGAGGAACTCAATCCAATGCCGATGTCTCAGGTTCAGGTCCGTCCGGGAGAAGATATACCTGAAACTCTTGTGATCAGGGTAGACTGTGAAATGCTCTCCCATAAGATAGTGCCTCCACATCTTCAAGGCGAAGTCCACTGCTGCTAAATCCAGGTCATGGGTAGCATAGTTATACTCGTTTCGTCTCATCTACTAAGAACCATATGTGATCACAGCTCTCTACAACATTAGGACACACCCGAGTTTGGTCCATGATGCATCGCAGTAAGCTATATACCCTATGCCTTCTTCTGGAAGCCTTAAGATGGGGGCACTAGTCATCCTCTGCCTCATCTCTTGAAAGCTCTGCTGAAATCTCTCCGACCACACAAAGGGTTTCCCCTTATATGTCCAGGATAATAGTGGTGTTGAAACTCTAGAGAAGTCTGGAACAAACCTCTGGTAATATACATCCAATCCCAGGAAACTTCGTACCTCCGTCACACTCCTGGGTGGCTCCCAATAAAGTACCACCTCAATATTTACTGGATCCACTGCAACTCCAGCTTCCAAGATGACATGTCCCAAAAAGTGAACATCTCAGATCCAAAATTGGAACTTCGAGAGCTTACCATATAGTTGGTTCTCTCGGAGTGTGTCCAGTACTACCCACAAATGGTTGGCATGCTTCTCCTCGGAAGTCGAGTAGATCAGAATTTCATTGATAAAGACCACAACAAAGCGATCGAGGTAAGGCTATAAGATCATGTTCCAGAGACTCATGAACACTAATGGAGCATTGGTTACGCCGAAGGCCATAAAAAAGAACTCGTAATGGCCGTTCCGACACCTGAAGTCCATCTTATTAACATCCTCATATCGAACTTTGAGGTGGTGATAACCTGATCTGAGGTCTATCTTCGAGAACCACCGTGCTCCCTTCAGCAGATCAAAGAGGTTGTCAATCCTCGGGAGTGGGTACTTGTTTTTCACAGTCACTTGGTTCAGGTGACGGTAGTCAAAACAAATCCTCAAGCTCCCATCTGCCTTCTTGTCGAACAGAATCAGGGGTGCCTAGGGAGAAACACTAGGCCAAATGAATCCCTTTCCCTGCAAGTCCTCCAGATGTACCTGCAGCTCACGAAGCTCACCGAGAGCCATCTGATATGATGGTGTAGATATCGATGTCGTCCTAGGGTAGTTAAATATAGAAGTCCACCTCTCTGTGAGGAGGTAGTCCAGGAACATTTTCAGGGAAAACATCTGTGTACTAGTCCACCACTATAGGATAACTCATACTCTCCACATCTACTGCTCTGAGGGTAAGGTCGGCAAACCAATGAGTGATCGGCTTCACCATCATCTGAGTGAGTCCATATTTCACTACAAAGGCTCCCTTCTCATCGGTGAAGGTGAACCTAGTCCTATCTGTGCGGACATACCGCCCTTTGGGCCTAATAAAGTCAATCTATGTATGGACTGTAGATAACTAGTCTGTACCCAAGACGACATCATAAGGCCTCGACGCCGCTACGAGGATATCCCAGCCAAAGCACTTACCTCCTAGAGTAAGCTCACACCACTGCCAATAGTGTGTAATCAGCAAGTCTGTTCTTGTAGGAGTATCTAGCCGTAAGGATTGAACTAACATTTCCTTCAGAATCTCCGAGGTCCGAATGAGTGTAGTGGTAATGAAAGAGTTACTGGAACCTGTGTCTTTAATAACTACAGCTAAGGTTTATTAGACAAATATCATACCTCGAATCAACTCTAGAGTGACATGATCATAGGCCTCAACTAACTGGAGATGAGCTCTCCACTGTCCACCTGCTCCCTACGGTCGGGGTGGACCTCCTGGTGTTGGTGGCGGTATTACCTCAAAACTTTGTCCACCGCCAGCTGCACAACAAGATCCTCTTCCACGTGAACCTGCTCCCTGCGGACCGCCTCGATCGAATATCTAACTCTACCTGGGAGATCCCTCAACTGCCTGCTAATCATATGAACGACGGGTCAGATAGTCACAAGGCATGTGACCCTGCCCACCGTAGGTGTAACACCGTCTGCTCCAGGAATGTATGTCACTAACTCAGGTGCCCCGAACCACTGATCCTAAGTCATGCAGTTATCCTCCAATGGGTCTAGTCCTCTTAGACCTCTGGATCATTTGTCTACTTCCAGCTGGAGAAGAATCTGTTGCATGTCTACTTGTGGTGGGTCTCGCTGTGAGAGACTTCTCAGCAAGGAAACTCTCCACCACGAGGGCTCTCTCTAGCACGCCTGCCTGCGTCAGGATGCTGAGTGAGATCATTGAAGCCCTGATCTCTCACTTGAGCTCCTGGTCGATGGTCCGAGCCCTGGAGAATAGATCCACTGCCTTATCTTTAGAGTATCATGAGAGGTAGGAGAACCTCAATGAGTACTGAGCTACCGTCATGCTACCCTATTGTAGATGAAGTAGCTCATGAGTCTACACCGCATGAAGGGTGGCTGGGACAAACTCCACCCAAAATAGGCTCTCGAAGTCTGTACATAGTAGTGTCGCCTCGTCATGCACCTAGAGCATCTGACTCCACCTTCTTCCAGATTCTTCTTGAAGGAGGCTCACAGAAAGGATCGCCGTAAGGTCTTCTGTTGTCCCAACCAGTCTGAAGACTCTCACAATAGCCTCCTCCCAATCCTCATACACCTGTGGGTATTTCTCTCCCCTGATCCTTGGTACCCTCTGCCTTTGGAACTCGTGAAATGCACTCAAGTGACGTGCATCGTATGTGGCTGGGGATCGTGGAATCGGTGGCCCAACGGGTAGTGGTATCGCTGGTGCCTCTGCTGGAAGAGGACCCTGCACCAAGTCCTTGTCGCTTGGTGGGATATCTATGTGTACAGCTATCGGGGCTCTAGCTAGTCTTCCGCGGGGAGGCAACCTAAATGAAATAGGTTCGACATGGTAAAATGTTTATACTTGGTGAGATGACCTGGTTGATATGACATAATAAAAACTTTTTAAAACACACCCGTAATCAGTGTTTTCGTGCACTAAGTCAATAATTAGTAGTCAGGGTCTTGGTTTATGGATAGGTCAGCCGCCACACCAACACTGGACTCCCTTAACTGAAAACCACACTTTGTACCCTTCCCACTATTGCTTCACAAAAAAGAATGATCAGAGTCCTAGGTTCTGCTAGAGAACCGACTCCTCTAATACTAATTTGTCATGACGTGCCCCCCAGGGCCCGTGCCGTGACTACCCCAAGCCTTCCTTGCACAGGAAAGGGGCTAGGTACTAGCACCAAAGTTGTAAATCCCTATGCTTGGAAGGTGTTTCCTTTATAAATCATAAACACACACAATCAGTGTAATCAGGAAGCAAAACACTAAGTAAAACAACATTCAAATGAGTTCTGAAAAGTATAGGGGCCATAATACAAGCCCAAAAAGAATGTACAAGTACAACTGAAAAGGGACAAAACAGTTGAAGGTGAAAGCAACTCCAAGATCATCCACCACGGATCCTACCTGAAGGGTAGGTACATATAGCCTCCACAGAACTCCATGTTTGTCCTCCTCCTTCGTGAACCGTCACGCCGTGTTGTCCACCTCCAGGTACTGTCCAGTTCTATGCACTCAGCCTCGGTCAATGCTTCCCGTCGTCTGCAACCAACAAAACGAGGTACAGGAAAAGCCTGTATAGGGTTGAGTATAATGATAATCAGTAGGGACCCCGAGACCACCATGGTTCTTCAAAATCCATCAAAGATAAACCACAGAGTATGAAATCAACAGATATCCATTAATTAGGTATACGCCAATACATATACCTAAGTTATCTAATAATTCATCTCAGTCATGAGGTAAACAAAAAAGTCACTGACTGAGTACAAACCATGATTTTATTCTAAGGGTAGTAACATGTAACACTCCCAGTCAAACTATCAAAACCTTGGCTACAAAATTACTCATCCACTATAGAGTATTGTGGGCCTACCACATCACACATAGGCACTTCCCACTATCCTAAATACTGAGGTACTCCTACAGTCGAGTACTTTGGGTCTACTACGTCACACAGAGGAACTCCCCATTGTGGGTCTTCCGTGTCACACAAAGGTGCTCCCCCTCGTAGCCTACTAAGGTACTCCTCCTATCGAGTACCGTGGGTCTACAGCATCACACAGTGGTGCTCCCCACTATGGGTATGCTACGTCACACATAGGTACTCCCCACTTGGATAGTCGAAACACTCTGAGCCAAATCGGTTAGGAGTCGTCAGGTCTCATCCAGCTACTAGGTCTCTGTACTCCGCTTGCTCATCTCCGGGAGGATCCGCTCCACAAGATATAGGTTGATTCTCCAAATGTTATGAGGTCCCACATAGAAGTATCTCAAAGGTCTGCCTCTTCATAGGGGTCTCAACGCAATAGATGACGCGTCAATCAGACCCCCGGTCTGTGAGTAATTGGCATTTCTATTACGGGAGCCCGATTTGATTTAGGTTCAATCCAACCTGACCATACCCAAATTGAGTCCAAACCACAAGTGGGGTATTCCAAAATAACCATATTTCTCCATGATTTTTGTTTCCATAGACGGTTCATCATTTGGACACCCATAGCCCATGTTATGGGCGAAAAGGTGAAAAGAGGCCATAATGGGTCCAGACTGGGGTCCGACCTAGTCTGTGGGTCCGACCTGGCCCGAGGGGGTGGCCCGGATCGCGGGGGTTGCCCTGCCCTCGAAAGTGTCCCATCCCACGCTGGAAGCCTGGCCCGCACTGGGTCCATCCAGTGCTGGGTCCGGCCCGACGCCTCAGTGGCCTGTGGGGGGTCCGCCTAAGCCGCGTCCCAGGGGAGGCTACGTACCCACTAGAAATACTGAATGGATATTCCATTTATTGACCCGGCGGCTTAGGCTATCAAAACTCTTCACAGCTGGGCTCTAGCCGGCCACTACTGCACTGTCATAGCCAGGGGTTGTGGCCCTCCTTCGGTCAACTGCGTGGTGCCGGTTGCGTTGCGCCTTCTCCGACGACCCGATGGTTTTTTCCACCATCTTCCTTCATGGGCAGACTTACGCAGGTCACCGCTGAACCTCCATGGTCCATCAGTCATGGGTAAATCCTTCAGTGGTGCGGTTGCACCGCCGCCAACCCGCAGAGAAAATTGTTGCTCCATCCATCATTGAGCTTTATGCGGGTCACCGGACGAGTTCCAGTGGCCCGTTTCTTGTTCAGAAAGAAGCCGCGCACTCCTCGGAATGTCTTCTTCAACCCATGTTCATTGATAATGGGAAATGAAAATTCTGGTCTCATGTCACGATTAGCATCAAAATCCAAAAAATGCGGTGGGGTCGGGCCGTGTTTGTTTGGATCACGCCCTCCACGTTTGGGTGATATCAAACGACTTCGAATTATAAACCACAGTGGAAAACAAAGAACACAGAACAATAATTAATGAAACCCCTACCTTGGATTTGTTGACGTTGGAAAAGAAAATGAATAATTCGAAGATGACGTCGTCAGAATTCTATAAGGACGACACTCCCTCCCTTGTTCCAGTTGAAGATAAATGAAGAAGATATCCGTCATTGGATGTTGAAGAGTTCTTCATTGGAGAGGAATAGTTTCTCCATATTCTCTCCTCTTCCCAGGCTCCACCAAAAAGACAAATTCCAACTAAATAATAAATTTTTACATTATATAAAATTGATGGCATAAAATTCAAAAGGATTAAATTAATTAATTTAATGTGTTCAATTAATTAATTTAGAGGGTTAGGCACCATAAAGAGGAGAGTTCAAGGGTTATGAACACTTAATGGAGAGTTTCAAGGGGTTAAATGCTGGGTGGTCCCCAACTCATTTACCCTCCCATGGGAGGTTGATTTCGGGTGGGCCCACAACCATAACCTCTCATGGGAGGTTAAGGTGTGGTGCCCCCACCCCCAACATCCTCTTGGAGGTTTTAACCAACAAGAATAAACATAAATCCACAACTTTAATTTTATTTAATTTATTTATAAAAACCCAAAAACTAAATTTCATTCTCGACCAAATGTCATCGAGGTGAAAGTCTTCTTAAGAGAATACCAGTGCTGCGAGTTCAAGGGTTCCCTCATATTTCATTTCCGAGCACCGATTCAAATGTTATAAAATCCTTCTCGTACATTTACTGAATGTACCCGAACAGAACTTCAAAAAGTGATTTCGGGCACACCGGGCCTCGGAATCAAACGCCCTAAATTTTGGCAGAATCATAAAATTCCCATGTATTTAAGAAAAAAATTTCCATGGAATTTCTGGGTGTTTACATTCTCCCCGCCCCATATCTTTAACTCCCTGTAAGCTACAACTCGAACTAAGGAAACAATTGGGGGTACTGAGCACACATCTGAGCCTCCCACTCCCATGTGCTCTCTTAGAAGTTTTCGTGCTGCCAGCTAACGTGCACTAGAGGTATCGACCATCAATGTAGGACCCGCCCCTATTGATCCTCAATCTACACTAGAACCTATGTGAAATTCACCCCATCGTCAACGTCCAGCTCTCCATGGTCAATAATGTGGGAAGGTTCGTGCATGTATCTCCTTAGCTAGGATACGTGGAAGACGTCGTGCACCCGGTGCAACTGAGGTGGAAGAGCTAAGTGGTAAGCCACCTCACCTACTCTAATGAGGACCTGGAATGGTCCGATGAATCTTGTAGATAACTTTCCACGTCGACCAAATCTCCATAAACCTCATCGAGGTGAGACCCGTAGAAAGACGTGGTCGCCATCATCAAACTTCAGAGTTCTCCGTCTTTTGTCGGCATATAACTTCTACCTACTATGTGCAGTCTTTATCTGTTCCTGGATGATCTGCACCTTCTTTATAGTAGCTCGCACAGTCTCTAGTCCCACCAGTGTTGACTCCCCAGGGTCTTTCCAGCACAAGTTTGATATGTAAGGTCGTCTGTACAATGCCTAGAAAGGTGCCATCCCGATGGTGGAGTGATAGATGTTATTGTATCAAAACTCCACCAAAGGTAAGTGATACTTCCACCTGTGACCAAATGCAAGGACACAAGCACATAGAATTTATTCAAGGGTATGGATGGTCCGCTCGGTCTAACCATCTGTCTGAGCATAGAAGGTGGTGATCAGATGAATCTGTATCCCGAAAGCCTCTTGCAAACCCTTCCATATCCGGGAAGTAAACAATGCAACATGATCGGAGACAATATAAGAAGGTACACCATGTATCCGAATAAGCTTTTTCACATAATGGTGTACCAAGATCTCTACTGAACCCTCCTCTCTGATCAGTAGTAATTGGGCTAACTTGGTGAGTTATTCGATGGTCACCCAAATCGAGTCGTGACCCTGGGATGCACGTGGAGGACCCGTCATGAAGTCCATGGATATCTTATCCCACTTCCACTCTAGAAACTTTGAAGGCTGAACCCATCCTGTTGGTACCCGGTGCTCTGCCTTCACATGCTGACAAGTGAGGTATTGAGGGGAAAATTCTGCTACCTCCTTCTTCATACCTAGACACCAGTGATGTCGTCGAAGATCCTTGTACATATTCGCCACTACAGGATGTACCTCTAAGGGGGATGTGTGGAACTCCCTAAAAACTTCCTCCTGAATTGCTACTGGTTCCATGGTACATCCTCTGAAGAGGATGACGTGCTCCCCACCTTAAAAAATCCATTAGTTTCCTTCCCTATGGATATCGGATCACATCGTGTCTCAGAGTCATTGTCGCCATGCTGCGCCTCCCTAACTCACTGATGAAGTGGAAGAGTGACTGTGAGAGACTAAAGGAAAGTTTCTCCATCCCTATCCAAAAAGGATATCTAGAAGGCATCTAGGTGCTCTGTTGCCTCTCCTAGAAGCTTTATACTAGATCTCCTACTGAGTGCATCCACCACAATGTTCCCCTTCCCATGAGTATAGACTATCTCGAAGTCATAGTTCTGGAGGATCTCAAGCCAACGCCGCTGTATTAGGTTTAGATCCTTCTGGGAGAAGATATACCTGAGACTCTTGTGATTAGATTATACTTTGAAATGCTCGCCAATCAGTTAGGGCCTCCACATCTTCAAAGTGAAGTCCACTGATACTAACTCCATGTATTGGGTAACATAGTTCTGCTTGTGTTGTCTCAGCTACCAAGAACCATACTTGATCACAACTCACTCCTGCATCAGGACACACCTGAGTTTAGTCCCAGATGCATCGCAGTAAACTACCTACCCTAGTCCATCTTCTGGAAGCCTCATGATGGGGTCACTAGTAAGCCTCTACCTATGTTTCTGAAAGCTCTGATGACATCTCTCCGACCACACAAATGGTTTCCCCTTCATTGTCAAGGCTGATAGTGGTGCTTCAACTCTAGAGAAGTCTGGAATGAACCTCCGGCAATATCCAGCCAAACCCAGGTAACTCTGTACCTCCATCACACTCCTGGGTGGATCCCAAGCAAGTACCACATCGATATTCATTGGATCCACTACAAATCTAGCATCTGAGATGACATGTCTCAAAAAGTGAACCTCTCATACCCAAAACTAGCACTTCGAGGGCTTACCATAAAGCTGGTGCTCTCGGAGTGTGTCCAGTACTACCTGTAAATGGTAGGCATGTTTCTCCTCGGTAGTTGAGTAGATCAGAATGTCTTCGATGAAGACCATGAAAAAGCGATCGAGGTATGGCTCAAAGATCATGTTCATGAGACTATTGAACATTGGTGGAGAGTTGGTTATGCCAAAGGGCATAACTATGAACTTATAATGGCTGTACCAACACCTGAAAGTCGTCTTCTACACAGAATTGTCTCGAACACTTAGCTGGTGTTAACCTGATCTGAGGTCTAACTTCGAGAACCATTGTGCTCCCTTCAGCTGATCAAAGAGGTCATTAATCTTTGGGAGTGGGTACTTTTTCTTCACGATCACCTGGTTCAGGTGACGGTAGTTGACAAAAAGCCTAAAGCTCCCATCCGACTTCTTGGTGAATAGAATCAGGGTTGCCCAGGGAGAAACACTTGGACAGAAGAATCCCATTCCCTGTAAGTCCTCCAATTGTACCCATAGATCATGAAGCTCAGCGGGAGCCATCCGATATGCTGGTCTAGATATCGGTGCCGTCCCAGGGTACAAGTCAATATAGAAGTCAACCTATCTATGATGAGTTAATCCAGGAACATCGTTAGGGAAAACATCCTTGTATTGGTCCACCACTACAGGATAGCTTAGACTCTCCCCATCTACTTCTCTGAGGGTAAAGCAGGCCAACCGGTGACTGATCGGTTGTTCCCTCCTCCGAGTAAGACTGTCTTGTGATGCAAATGCTCTCTTCTCGCCAGTGAAGGTGAACCTGCTCCCATCCATGCAGACACACCAATATTTGCGCCTAATATAGTCGATCTGAGCCTGGAATGTAGATAACCAGTCCATACCTAAGATGATGTTGTAAGGCCTCGACGTTGCTACGAGGAGATCCCAGTCGAAGCTCTCACCTCCTAGAGTAAGATCACACTGCCAACACTAGTGCTTAATCATCGAGTCTTCTCTTGTAGGAGTCTCTAGCTGTAAGGATCGAAAAAAAACTCCTTCAGAATCTCTGATATCCGAACAAGGGCAGTGTTAATGAAAGAGTGACGGCACTTGTGTCTATAATAACACCAGCTAAGGTGTATTAGACAGAGATCATACCTCGAATCAACTCCAGAGTGTCGTGATCATAGGCCTCAGCTGACTGGAGCTGAGCTCTACCCTATCCACCTGCTCCCTGCGGTCAGGGTGGACCTCCTGGTGATGGTGGTGGTAGCACATCGAAACGTACTCCACCACCAACTGCACGACCAGCTCCTCAGCCACATCCACCTACTCCCTACGAACAGCCTTGGTTGAATCTCTACCTCTGTTTGGGGGTCCCTCAACTGTATTCTGATCATCTGAATGAGAGGTCAGACAATCATGATCCATTTGACCCTGCCCGCCGCAGGTGTAACACTGTCTGCTCCTGGCATGTATGTCACTACCCCAGGTGCCCCGCACAACTGATCCTGAGTCATGCGGTCATCCACTTGTGGGTCTGGTGCTCTTAGACCTCTACATCATCTGTCTACGACCAGATGCATAAGACTCTGCTACATGTCGACTAGTGGTGGGTCTCTCTACTAGAGACTGCTTAGCTATGAAACTCTCCACTAGGATGGCTCTCTCTAGCACCCCTGCCTACGTCAGGATGATGAGTGAGATCATCGAAGCCCAAATATCTTGCCTGATCCCCTACTCGATGGTCCGAGCCCTGAAGAATGGGTCCTGTACCATATTTGTGGAATAACACGAGATGTCAGTGAACCTCGCTGAGTATTGAGCTACCGTCATGCTACCATATTGTAGATGTAGTAGCTCCTATATCCGCACCACATGAAGGGTGGATGGGACAAACACTTCCCAAAACACGCTATCAAAGTATATCCATAGTAGTGTCGCCTCGTCATGCACATGGAGCATCAGGCTCCACCATCTGAATGTTGCTGCCTAATGGAGACTCACGAAAAGGATCACCATAAGGTCTGTTGGTGTCCCTACTAGTCTGAAGACTATCAAAATAGCCTCCATCCAAACCTCAACCGCCTGTGGGTTCGTCTCTCCCCTGAACCTGGGTGGACTCTGGCGCTAGAACTTGTGAAACACACTCAAGTGGTGTGTATCATCTAATGCTGGGGCTGGTGGCATCAGTGGCCCAATGGGTAGTGGTACCGCTGGTACCTCCGCTGGAAGAGGGCCCTACACCGAGGCCTCGTCACTCAGTAGGATATCTATGCCTACAGCTCTCGGGGATCTTGTTGGTCGTCCGCAGGGAGGCATCATGAAAGAAACAGAAGCGACACGATCAAATTTTTATACCTGGTGAGCTGACATGGTTGAGATGACATAATGAAAACTTTTGAAAACACACACGCAATCTGTTTTTTCATGCATTGAGTTGGAAATTAGTTGTTAGTGTCCTGGTGTATGGACACATCGGCCGCCACACCAACACTGGACTCCCCGAACTAAAAACCACACTCGGTACCCTTAACACTATTGCTTCAAAGAAAAGAATGATCAGAGTCATATGTTCTTCGGTAGAACCGGGTCCTCTGATACCAAGTTTTCATGACCTGTCCCCCAGGGCCCGTGTTGTGACTACCCCAAGCCTGCCTTCCATAGGCCAGGGGATGGAAACTAGCACCAAAGGCGTAAATACCTAAGCTGGGATGAAATTTCCTTTATAAATAATAAACACACACAATAAGAGTAAGCTAGAAGGAAAAAAGTAAGTAAAACTGTATACAAATGAGTGCTGAAAATTAAAGGGGTCAGAATAGAAGCCCAACAGGAAAGTACAAGTACAATATAAAAGGGACAAAATAGCTGATGGTGAAAGCAGCTCCAGGATCGTCCACCACGGATAATACCTAAGGGGTAGGTATAGATAGCCTTCACAACAATCCACATCCATCTGTCTCCTCTGTGAACCATCACACAGTGTGGTCCACCTCCAAGTACCATCCAGTCCTATCCACTCAGCCTCGGTCAGCACTGTCCGTTGTCTACAACCAATACAACGAGGTTCAGGCAAAGCCTGTGTAGGGGTGAGTATAACGATACTCAGTAGGGGCCCCGAGACCACCATGGTCTCTCAAAATACACCAAGGATAAACCATAGAGTTTGAAATGAACAGATATCCATTACATAAGTATATACCCATACATATACCTGTGTTTCCAAGTAATCCATCTTAGTCATGAGGTAATCAAAAAAGTCACTGACTCAGCTCAAACAAGGATTTTATTCTAGGGGTAGTAACATGTAACACTCACAGTCAAACTATCGAAACCTCGACTGCTAAAGTAATCCTTCTATATAGAGTAATGTAGGCCTGCCACATCACAAAGAGGTGCTTCCCACTATCTTGGACTACTGAGGTACTCCTCCTGTTGAGTACCGTGGGTATGCTACATCACACAGAGGCGCTCCCCACTGTGGGTTTGCCACATCACACAGAGGTGCTCCCCCTAATATCCTTCTGAGGTAATTCTCTTATTGAGTACTGTGGGTCTTCTACGTCACATAGAGTCTCTCCCCACTATGGGTCTGCCACATCACACAGAGGATCTCCCCGCTGGGCTTGTTGAAACACTCCAAGTCAAATCGGTCAGTAGTCTTCAGGTCTCAGCTAGCTACTAGGTCTTTGTACTTCGGTTGCTCATATCTGGGAGGATCCGCTCCATGAGCTAAAAGTACTTTATCCAACCATCACGAATTCCCATGTAGAATTATCGCATTAGTCCTCTTCGTCATAGGGGTCTCAACGCAATAGACGACATGCTAATTGGATGCTCGGTCTGTGAGTTATTGGCATTTTCGTTCCGGGGGCCCAGTTGGATTTAGGTTCAATCCATACCGACCATACCCCAACTACATCCAAACCTCATGTGGGGTATTCCAAACAAACCTTCTTTATCCAAGCATTCTATCTCTGCAGGCGGTTCCTTAATCGGACACCTGTAGCCCTAGTTATGGGAGAAAAGGTGAAAACATGCCATAACGGGTCCGGACTGGGGTCTGAACTATTCCAAGGGTCCGACCTTGCCTGAGTGGGTGGACCGGCCCGCAAAGGCAGACCGACATGCGCTAGGTCCGGCTTGGCAGCCTGGCGGCCAGCAGGGGTCCGCCTAAGCCGCGTCCAGGGGGAGGCCGTGTGCCCCCTGGAAATCCCAAACGACTCTGCCATTAGGGTGGGAGCCGAACCGGCGCCAGGTGACGCCAGTCCACATCATGCGGGAACCACAGTGGGTCACGTTCCTCCTGGTTGTCCAAGAGATCAGCCGACTCCCGCGCGGCGCTGGATGTGTCGTGCATCCTCTGGTGACCTGCTGGCTCGGGCCGCCAGACCTCTTCACGGCCGGGCTCGAGCCGGCCACTACTGCACTACCGTGGCCAGGGGTTGGGGCCCTCCTTCAGTCCACCACATGATGCTAGTTACACCACAACTTCTCCAACGACCCAACAGCACGGTTTCCCCCCCACATCCCCGCTATGACATTTGTTGCTTCATCTGTCGGCGAGCTTTCCGCGGGTCATCAGACGAGTTCTGGTGGCCTATTTATTGTTCCTAAATAATCCATGCACTCCTCGTAATTTCGTCTTCAATCCGCCTTTGTTGTTGATAAGGAATGCACATTCCAGTCTCATGCTGCGATTCGCATCAAAATCCACAAAAATTGTGGAGGGGTCGGGCCATGTTTGTTCCGCCCGCACCCTTCGCATTATGGCGATGTCAATCATCTTCAAATTCTAAACCACGATGGAAAAGAAATAACACACTACAACAAAGCATGAAACCCCTACCATGGATTCATTGACGTTGGACAAGAAAATGAGGAAGTCTAGGGCGATGTCGTAGGCGTTCTTCAAGATCGGCGCTCCCTCCCTTGTTCCGTTTGAAGAACAACGAAGAAGATATCCATCATTGGAGGGTTAAGAGTTCTTCTTTGGAGATTAATTGTTTCTCCAAGTTCTCTCGTCTTCCTAGGATCCACAAAAAAGATAAATTCCAACAAAATAATAAATTTTGACATCTTATTAAATTGTTGGCATAAAATTCAAAAGGATTAAATTAATTAATTGAATGTGTTCAATTAATTAATCAAGAGGGTTAGGCATTATAAAGAGGAGGGTTCAAGGGTTCTCCACACTTAATGGAGAGTTTCAAGGAGTTAAAATACGGGTGGTACCCACCTCATTTATCCTCCCATGGGAGGTTGAGTTTGGGTGGGCCCCACCACCATAACCTCTCACTGGAGGTTAAGGTGTGGTGGACCCCACCTACAACCTCCTCTTGGAGGTTTTAACCAACAAGAATAAAAATAAAGCCACAAAATTATTTTTATGAAATTTATTTATAAAAACCCAAAAACAAACTTTCATTCTCAACCAACTACCATCGAGGTGAACATCTTCTTAAGTGAATACCAACGCTGCGAGTTGAACGATGCCCTCATATTTCAATTACAAGCACCAATTGAAAAGTTATAAAATCCCACTCGTACGTTTACGGAACATACCTAAAAAAAACTTCAGAAATCGATTTCGGGCACACAGGGCCTCGGAATCCAGCACTGTAAATTTTCACAGACTCGTAAAATTCCGATGCATTTAAGAAAAAATTTTACATAGAATTTTTGAGTCATTACAACTTACTAGTTACAAAAGATGATCTGGATATTAAAATTTTCAATCCTTTTATTATAATGATTGTATCATGTTCATCTAATCTCATAAAGATATATGAGTTATGTACATAAAAAATATAAATGAAAAACCAATAACAATTGATGAAAAAATGTCTGAAGTGTGGTATGATATTATAATCATATAAAATTATTGTCAAATGGATTCTCTAGTCAAGAAAATCCTATAAAATGACCATGAAAACAAAATTAAATTTCATGAGTACCTTCTCACCTCTAGTTCCACTGTATCGTATGTCATCATTACGACATCATGAAGATTCCACATGAAAATGTGTAGATATCATCTATATTCTATATCATGATGAAATATTTTGAACTTTTATTATAGATGTGGTTAGTATGAGGAGTATAAATGAGATTCCCAAGATTGAATGGAAAGGTGTATTAGTTATGAATACATAAATAAGATAAATTTTCTTAATAAAAATTATTTTCTAAAAAAAGAATTTAAGATGAAAATAATAGATGATAAACTATTTTTTTCCTAAAATGTAGGGGTAAGACTCTAAAATATAATTACAAAAAATTGTTTTTTTTTACATTTTTCAATAATTTTTCTATTTTTTGTTTTTTTGGAAGCACTAGATACTGATCAAAATCAAATTGGATACCCCAAATATTTATGTTTTTGAACCAATGAATGGATTTTCAAAAACCATGACCACAAATGATGTTCATTTTGAATTTCTAAAACACTTAAATCAGATTTTTTTTAGATAAACATTGATTTATATGTTTTATTTTTTAGTTTAACAAATAATTTTGTTATAATATAGCGGTTCCCAAATATAGGATGAATCAGGGATTGTGGCCAGTTCTTGAAAATAAAATCCAAATGATTAGTTATTTTAGAATAAATATAGGTATATATTGAAATATTTACCTATAAAAACATATATTAAATTTATTTACTTATTTTGGTCAATGTTTCTATAGTGTTTAAAGAGAGATAATGATAAAAATGATAGATATTATGTTTTAAAATTTATTAAGGAATCATATACCATCAAAATACTAGCATCCCAAATAGATAATTTCCAAAGGTAATTTCAATTTCATTAATAAAATTTATTAATTACTATTTTTAATATATTTTCTTAGTACTACTTATATTAATTATAATATAAATACTCCAACGATGAAGTAAATTCTCATAAAGATGACATAGAATCATACATGGTGGCAGAATGTTTTCAGATATTAAATTTAAGTGATTAACTACTATTTTATTATCTAATATGGGAAATGAACTTAAAAATATACATGGGATCAGAAAAATTACTATTATAAAGAATATTTTTTTTTCTATTTCTCATGAAAACTTATAATGGATAGAATAGATTTTTCTAGAAACGTATGGTAAGAGTAAATGGGGAATGAATGTATAGAAACATCAATAAAATGAGTCCTCCAAAAAAAAAATTTGTTAATTTTTCTTCGTTTTATATAAATTTTTAGTTAATTTTCTTAACACTATCAGTGGATACATATTTTATTAAATTTACATATTAGATAAAAACATATGCTCTATGGTAATGACCCATAAAAATATTTATATTTTCATGGTACATTAAGAAAACATTCTATAAATCATTTTTGATGTGTAGGAATTATCTTCACATCAATATAGCACATGTTGTGACCAATATGAATTGATGTTCATGTTTTTATGTTTAAAATGAAATTTTATTAAAAATATGTGAAATTATTATAATTAATAAATCACATCCGTATTAGTTTTATAGTTTGGGAAAATAATCCATAAGCCATTTATGACCTATAAGAATCATCCTCATCCCAATATAGTGTATAGTGTGACCAGTATGAGTAAAAAGAAATTTGTTTGAGTTTAACATTAATATTTTACTAAAAAAGTCAAGTGATATACTCATAAGTAAGAAACTACATTTTTTGATTTTTTAAGAAAATGATTCCTTGGTAATTTTTCACGTGTAAGGATGATCTTAACCTCAATATGACATATAGTATGCCCCTTATAAATCAATGAGACCATTATCTATTTAGAACTGACATTTTAGATTATAAAGTGTGTGAATCAATAAAAAATTGAGCATATATTCTCAGATATTATTGGTTATTTAAGACAATGGTTAATTTGTAATTTCCAATAGGTAGGAATTATACTCCAATAAAACAAACACATGATGTCACCATCTTGAATTAAAGGGAGTTCTTTAGTTTAAAGTAAAATTTTATTAAAAAAGACTAGTGGAATTCTAAAAACTAATAAAAACACATTAATATCATTTTGATAACTTAATAAAATGATCCATAAGACATTTTTATGTGTAGGAATCAACCAAAGTACAATATGATACAAAGTGTACTCATTATGACTCAATGCTTTTGGTTTTAGTTAAAAAATCTCATTTTATTAGTGTATAACTTCATTTTTATATTTTATTTATTTATTTAGAGTATTAAAAATGTAAGAATTGTTTTCTTATACTGGGGGATTCTTTTTTAAAAGTTGTGGAAATTAGTTTAAAGCTACTCGGGATCGTATGAGATTACACTTTGATACTGCAACAGAGATAATGGGAATAAGGAAATTGATTAAGATTCTATATAGACATCGTGAAAAGATGAATTCCTTTTACTTATGTAGTTTTCTGTATCATAAATTTATCTTCTATTTCTAGTTTAATCTCATTATCATTTTTATATAACACCTATTTATATTTTTTATAGATGTTTTATAATGTAATATTATTCTATCAAATTATCTTCTATAATACAGAAAAGAGATAACATTTTCCTTTTAAGTGGAAGTGTAAACCCTTTTCTTCCTAAAATGTGAACTGTTTTCTGTGTAATGGTGTTTAATATTCCATTTGAATGGAACATGTTCCCTATTATTATGTATCTTTCATATAGTTTAAATAAAAACAAACAACACATACTCAATATGGTGTATAGTGTGCTTGGTATGACTCAGACTACTTGTTTTTATTTGAAATGTTACATTTTAGTTCAAAATGCACATCACACACTTAGAAATGAGAAAAAAATTCATATTATTTGATACATTAGGAATAAAATCTACAAGCCATTTGTTAACAATAAAAATCAGCCGCATATCAATTTAACCCATGGTGTGACTGGTATGACACCATGTATTTCTTTTTATTTAAAATTGACATTAATTTTAGTATAATGGAAAAAGAAACATACTTCAAAACCAAGAAAAAACATATCATTTTGATACTTTAGGAAAATTATACATAAGTTATTTATGATGTTTCAAAATATACCACACCTAAATCTTATACATGTTATTCCATGAGTGTCTCAAGCTGTCAGTTATCAGTTTGAAGTTGGAATTTTAGTTCGAACCTAGTGTCACTAACAAAATAATGAAAAAACACATTGGATTTGTTGTAAAGTTTAGTAAAGTTATTAATAAGTAATTTGTGACATGATGGAATGAATCTCACATAATCATGACCTATGATGTGACCAATATGATTCAAAGTATTTTTTTCAATTTAGAACGACATTTTACTAAAATAATGTGACATAAAAAAATGACTTTCGATTATTTTGATACATTATGTAAAGGAAATATATATAATTTTTTATGTTTGGGAAACATTATCACCTAAATATGATGCACTGTGGGACCAAAATGACTCAATGTGTGTATTTTTGTTTTCATAATTGATAGTTTAGTAAATAATAAAAGATGCATAATAAAAACTGATAAAAAATATTTTTATTTTTTTGATACTATAGTAAAATGATTCATGAGTCATTTATGAAATGTAAGAATCAACTGCACATCAATTTAATATATAATGTTCTTGGAATGACTCAATGTGTTTTTGATTAGTTTAAAATTGAAATTTTAGTTTAAAAGGTCTGTCGCTCACTGAAATCCAAGAATAAACTCTAAATGCGATGATAATTTCATAAAATAATTCATTATCCATTTTGATGTATATAAATTTGTGTCACATAAAACTAACACAAAATTTGATCAATATGACTAAATGGGTGTGTTCTTTGTTTAAAATGATATTATTGAAAAAAACACATGTAACATACTCAAAATGGGAAAAAAATACTTGTTGTTTTGAGAAATTAGGTTAATAATCCATATATCATTTTTGATGTGTAAGAATCATCCTCACCTCAATCTGATACATGATATTCCTTATGTGAGTCAATGAGTCTGTCATCAGCTTAAAATTTATACTTTCATTAAAAATGTGTATCAGTCACTGTAAACCAAGAAAAATTACATGGATTGTCATGAAAAATTAAAGGAAGCCATTTTTATGTAATAAGTGACTTGTTGAAATAGTGTCATGTCAAATAAATAGACTATGTGGCTCATATGAATGAATGCACATATTTCTAGTTTAATTGACATTTTAGGTAAAAAATGAAGTAAAAAAAGACATTCAGATTATTTTAATGCTTTTTTTAAAATGATCAATATGTAAATTTTTATGTGGAGTAATCAATCACACATAAATTTGATGCATGATGTGATTGGTATGACTCAAATTGTCTCTTTTAATTTAAAATTAAAATATTAGTGACAAATAGAAGTCATATTCTCAAAATCAGGGGATTTTTTTTTAATATTTTGAATCATTAATTCAATGATTCATAAGTCATTAAAGACATATATGAATCATACACACCTCAATATGATAAACAGTGTGCCAAGTTTGACTCAAAGCATCTGTTTTCAGTTTAAAATTGACATTTTAGTTCAAAATGTGTATCACTCACTTAAAACCGAGATAATATGCTCACATAAACATGATAACTTATGAAAATTATTCATAATTAATTTTTGACGTGTAGGAATCAGTATCATGTCAAAACGAAATAGGATGTGACCAATATCACTCAATGTACATGTCTTCATTTTAAAATGTATATTTTATAAAAAAAGTGACATACATAAAATTTAGTAGAATACGATTCACTACTTTTGTGCATCAGTAAAACTATCCATACGTCATTTGTGATTTTTAGAAATCATCCAAACTTCAGTCTGACACATGGTGCGACCAGTATAACTCCAAGTGTGTCTTACTATTTAAATGTGTAATTTTAGTAAAAAAGATATGTGACATACTCAAAAAACACATTCAGATTATTCTGATACATTATAAAAATGATACATAAGTCATTGGTGATGTTTAGTAATCAGTCACACCTCAATACGATACACTGTGTTCCCAATATGACTCAAATTATATGTTTTCAGATTATAATTGCTACTTTCTGTCTAATTTATTTCTCTAGAGTATTACTAAAATAAGAATTATTTTCATATGTACATTTATTATTTCACAAAATCTAGAGTTATTTTCTCATAAAATGATCACTTGAGTAGGGTTTGGGGGTCAATGTTAAGGAACATTGATGTTTTTGAATGTTTGTGATAATTTGTACTTACTCATGTAATTGTAAAAAACATTGTTTTAAATGTTAATAATAAAATTTTTTCATTTATTTCTGTTTTAAATTTATATTATTATTAAATTTTACATTTTATCTTATATATTATATATAATTTTGATCCTGTTTATGTATTATGACTGGGTTTGATTAAATAGGGTTATTGCATGGCTTCTGTCGACTACCGTTGTGTAGTTGTTGGAATGAACTTTATCAGTTGTTCATTTCGTACTGATATAGAAAACCATTATAATAACTAAATAAAAATAAAATATAAAGATAACCGTTATTATATCATCCAGAAATAACTGAAAAATTATTCCAATAAGAAATTTTTTTAGTGCAGATAAAGGATCAGGGATTTTAATATCACATAGGTAGTCATCACTTCTAAGAAATGATAAAGATAATTTTTAGCACAATTAAAAGAATTTTTTGTTTTATAACTATGGATGATAGGAGGTATGTTATTAATGGATTTTTTTAGTTATTAGTAATTTTTATGGTGTGTATAAGAAAGGATATGGGGTGGTGTTTTATAAGTGAGGTGAGTGTCACACTTGTGATTTTTTAAAAGAAAAAGGTGTACCCACAAATTTTAAAAGAAAAAATTCATCAAAATGGATTATTATCAATCCTTAGACATGATAGTATCCAAATATTTCCCCTAGATATATTTTATACAATTCTTATGTCATTTTATGTCTAATTGTTTTATTTTAACCCCTGGTAAACACATTTTTACTATAATCACTATAAATAATTTTTCCTATTTTTCCTATTTAGTAAGACCAAAAAATAAGTAAATTATTTTAGGTACTATAAATTATTATGATTAAAAATATAGAATCCATTTATTCCAAATAACCTTCATATATTTGGAATTTTTAATTTAGTAACTAATCTCACTTGAGCTATAAGAAGTGGGATTTTAATGAGAAGATATTTATAACTTTACAATGTTTTTATATCATAATAAAATATGAATGTATAATGCTCCAAACATAAATATTACATAATATCGAGTTTATTAAATAATTAATATTGAGGATATTTTTAGTTTTAGAGTTTAAGATAATTAGTCCATCCTTAATAGATAATGTCCCATAAACATATAAGTGGATGCTATCAAAACAGTATATATTTTTCATAATATAAAACATTTTAAAATAAAAAATGATTTCTTCTCTTGAAAAAATTTTTCTTGACTTATTAATTTATCTTTATCATCCATTTACCATGTTGATTTTTTCTAAAAAACATGGGATAAGCACAAAAATCTCTGTAAGGGATATAAAATAAACAATGAAAATGTTAGTCCATGAATATTTTAAACATAAGAAAACATTTTTACAAAAATCATGTTTTCACCAATAAAAACACTCCTCAGGAACACATATGATTTATAAACATATATTTTAGAAATAATAAATCATAAAGGTAGGTTGTATCATCCATACCATAATTACATTTTTATTTTCACATCTATACAGGGAGTAACCTTCAGGGTTACCTTTGGAATACCTATTACAGTATATTCCCTAAATCTTTTAGGAAACACCTTATCATTTCTGTCGATCTCATTACCCAATGCGTTGGGAAAAAATCATAAGCTCCCCCACCATTGGTTTATCATGGTATCATATTTATACAAAACATATAACCAAGAACCATAACATAATCCTTACACATAAAACAATTATAAAAGAAAAATATCATTTTTTACTTTGAAATCACATTTTATTTTTTTATGATGTTGTTTAGTATTAAATAATAAAAATTTATTTGAAAATTAAAAGTGTAATCATTTAATATAAACATAAAAACATTATAGTTTCATAACAGCGAGAAATTAAGTTCATTGACTATATGTTTAATAAAACATTCTATTTTATTGAAACAATCAATAAAATTCTGAAACACATTTAAAACATTTAAAAAGAATGTTTTAATCAAATTATGCAATAAAACTTCGAAAATTTTCAAAATAATTAACAATTAAAAACATTAATGTTAATATAAATAAATTCATTAAGCCCATTTTAAAAACATGGACATAAATGAAAAATATATAGAAGAATAAATCTTTAAAACATTTAAGATGATGTTTTAGTCATAGAATTGCTTACCACTTGAGAAATAGCTGAATAAAAATAATTATATAATAAAATTAAAAAATACCATGATAATATAGCAATTCATGGTATAACATGTCAAAAGGTTATTATATACACCTTATAGGATAATAAAGGTGTAAAATATCAAGATATGCCTCATTGAAAGGGGATTGAGACGAATTACCCTATAATGACCACTTTTTGATCAAATAGATTAATTATGTATATTAAATATAAATCCACATAAATAAATTATAAATAAAATATAATGTAATTTATCAAAAAATCAGAGAACAATAATATGAAGAAGTAGATGTTTACCCAAAGAATAAAAATTGGGTTAAGAAATTCCCTTACCGCGAGCCTGACTTATCTCGTACATTCTTTATCTTCTAGAATAATAAAAATAGGTTAATTTATAATTTATTGATAGGATTTTTCATGTTTATTAATCATTTTATATCACTTATTATCATCTTATAACAAATAGATAATTATTTTAGACCATGTTAGATGTTTTGTTGATATTCGATATTTGACATGAAAATGAACTCTGTATGATGTCAATTGTCCAGGTGGTCATAAGTCCACTATTCAAAAATATAAAACAAGATATAAATATATTATATATTCATTTGATAAATATTTATAGTAATCTATTAATAAAATATAAAAGCACCATTCAAGGAGATGATTGGTCATACGTACGCATGAATGGTATTTTCATTTGTCCCTATCGTATTGAAAGAGTGAAATTAAATGATATATATATATATATATAATATAATTACCTTATAATTAATATATCATTTATATAATATATTTTTACTAAAACAATCATTAATACATTCCATGTGATGTTTGAATGAATCACATCATTTTGAGGAGGCAGTAGTCCACACGCCCCCAAATGAAGTTACCGTATAACAACAAAATGGAAAGCATGAAGGTATGTTAAATATAACATATAAATATTTTAAAATACACAATAATAAACATATTATAATATTATTTGACCAGTATAACAATTCTAAGACAATCCTTAATGGTGGTAATGGAAAATAGAACAAAAACATTATTCACAAAGGTGATTAACCAGAAAAACATGTACAATAATTTCATTTATTTGAATAAGTGTATGTGAAAAATGAAATGGATATGATATATTCCATTAGAAAAATAAAACTCAATTATATAAATAATTATTTATTAATCATGCTTTTACGGATTATGGAGTTGAAGATAAAGTAGAAAAAATAAAAGAAATTAAGAGAGTTACTTTGAGAAAATTACCTCTTGATGACCCCATCTTTAAATGACCCTTGAGGACATTGTATTTTGTCATTTGCGGCGACTAGAATCCCTTGGATGTGGGGAGAGTGAGTAGGAGTGGTTTGGGAAGATATTTGATGAGTTACATGGATTTTCATGTCTAAATAGGGTTGTGAAGAGGTAGTATTTATACTCGAGGAGAGGTGGGTTCAAGTGATTACATTATTAATTATTTTATATCAAAATCAAACCATAGAGAGGTGGAATTAAATTTAATGAATTTGTATTGTAATTAAAATTGTATATTATGGTTAGTTTTGAGACACAACTAAACCGACCATAATAGTTTTTTAGTTTTTAGGTATGTAAATATTTTATCATTTAACATTAACCCATGTCAAAATCTTACTTTTACTATAGTAAATATTTTTTTTAAAATAGTAATTTTTTTTACTTAAAAATGACATTGAACATAAAAACGTCTTTTTATATTATGATTCCAAATACAGAACCCATTTTACCTAATTAAATTTATAATATCTGGGAGAATATATTTAAAATTAATTCTATAAACGGAAATAAAAACCGGTTTTTTAATGTGAAATGTTCAAAAGTTTGAATTTTTTGTATATCTAATATCAATTAGAAAATGATTCCAATGATCAAAATTAGTTTAAATGATAAAAAATAATCTAAATATACTTTAATATCAATTAAATTTATAATCTATAAATAAAAAAAATTTATATAAAACTGTTTTGAATTAAAAAACATTATTTTTCTCAATTCACTAAATTATGAAAGTTATAAAAAAATAACAAAAATTTATCCAAACTAAATTTTGATGTCCCTATTACAAATAGGAAGTCTATTGTGTAAAATATTAAATTTAAATGTGTCAAAAAATATATTTAAAATGGGTTTTTTCTTAGAAGGATGTCAAACTGCATTTTAAAAATATTGGAACATTTATACAAAAAATTGGATTTTTTCATAATTTAAAGACTCTAAAATTTATTAGAAGAAAGGAAAAACATTTAATAAAAATGTATAAACATAATATAGTTAGTTTTTTTCATTACTGCCAATACAATGTCTTGGGGATAAATACTAATTAAAATAATATTAATAATGTATTATTTTTTTGGTATATCTTGGTCATGTGTGAAACATAAGATTTCATAGAAAATCATTTTTGCAAGTCGGGTACACTGTCACAAATAGTATCCCTTTTAAACTAAAATTAATATTTAATTCATAAATATTAATAGACATGACAAATTATTATTCTATAATTACCAAGGATTTTACATTTCCCTCTAGAAATTGTGTCCTCGCAATTTTAATTTGGGGTCGATAACTACGGTATAACTTTTCAAAATTACATAATTCAAATCCCGCATCAAAAAAATAGTCAATAAAACATCCATTGTAAAAGAAATGAAGTGAATTAAAAAAGGCAACCTGAGATGAAATATAATAGGAATCCATTTAGGAAAAATGGATTTGGAAGAAAAATAACAGTCAATTAATGATGGATAGTGATATAAAACATGATTAGGATAAAGTGAACAATCATAATGCCAAAAACTTGTGACGAGTTAAATGGTATTTGATTTCATAGTTGGAAGAGTAAACAGAAGACAATTTTGTTTTAAGATCCTTTTCATAAAGATGAGGAATTATTCTAAGACTTTGAATAATAACATAAATAAATATACATACATGACAAGTAGAGTTTCATCCTTTAATCAATTCCCACCACAAACTCATCTTTATTATTGAAAGAATGAGAATTCAAGATTGTTTTTACACCTAAAACACTGGAATCAACTTCTATATAATTACATAATACAATAATTACTGACTATATATTAATATTATAATTAACTGTTAACAAAAAAATGTTTGGAAAAGATCATATAATTCCTCAAATAGCATAAACCATTACATGATTAATAACTACATTTAATATCCAAAATTCAAAAGTAATAACCAATGCCCACTACACCAAAATTTGTAATTAGATGCGGTTTTTTAGTTTAATACTGGTTTTGGGAAACCGTCACTAAATCTTCTGTCAAGAAATAATTAGCTTTAGTTTTTTAAAACTGACGTAGAACAATTTAGCGGTGGTTTAAACTGTCACTAAATCATTTTTATATTTTTTACATTCATAGTTTATTTATTTATTTATTTATTATTTCCATGCTCATGCCCATATCCATGCACAAGTCTATGTCCATTCACATGGCCATTCCATATATATAAATTATGTGTTGGGTGAGATTTGAACCCATAACCCCATGTTTATTCTCCAATGACTTTACCAGTCCAATACTCTTTCCATGCAGTCAATAAATCATATTTAATATACTTATATACATATATATTAATTTGGAAAAATAAAAAATACATAAGAAATAGAGACACACTAAATAATTATAAACCAATAATTATTGATCAATAAATAATAGTTAATAATTGCTAATTAATAAGTGATTATTAATATTTAATAATTCCTAATTACAAATTTCTAATTAATAAATGTATTATAAATGAATAGTAAATAAAGAAATATATAATATAGAAATAAATGGTAAATAAAGAATAATAAATAATAAATAGAAAATAGAAAATAATAAATAATAAATAATAAATAGTAAATAATAAATGGTAAATCATAAATAGTAAATTGTAACTTTTAAATAGAAAATAATAAAAACTAAATACTAAATAATATATATAATATATTATATAATATATAATAATTAGTAGATAATATATAACTAATTATATATAAGGCATAATATATGAAACATAATAGATAGGTATGTAATTAGGCCTCAGAGCGGCTTCATCTCTTACACCTGCGACGCCTAGGGTTTCGACAGGGTAAGTTCCCCTTTCCCCCTCCGGCCTGGGTCAGCGCAGCGGCTTCTCTGGTGCCGGCTTGGTGGGGCGCGTCTGGTCTCGGTGTGGCGCGACAGGATCCGGTGACGCTTCGTGCTGCGCGTCTCGGTGGAGCACATCTTTTTGGTGGCCTGGCCTTCAGGCATCGACGCGGCTTCTCCCGGAGCCGCCGCGGACTAGCCATGTGCCAATCCACCTGGTTGGGCACGTCTTGGCTCATCTGGCGGTGTTCTCGTGCTCTCAGGGGAACCGCAGCTCGGCGGTGCTCGACCTTCGTCCTGGCTCTACTCTAAACGACTCCGGGTCGGTGCCGCTTGGTCTGGCCGAGCGGTGTGTTTTCGGTTCTGTTGGTCCGGCGTGGCCAGGTGGTGTCTCCAACGGATTCCAGGTGTGGCTCTATGCGTGATCTACAGAGCTTTGGAGGGGGGAGGATCTTGATTCGGCGCCGCTGTGAGTTTTTTCTGGCTCTTGGGTTTGGTTTTATGTGGTTTTTTCTTTTCGGCTGTGTATCTGGTGTCTGGTGTTATGCAACGATTTCGGGGATTCTGGCTTCAATGTTTATGAGTAGCGGTGATGTCGAATTTGGTGGCATTTGACCTCGATGGCGCAAGGCTGGAGGAGTGCTTCTGGATCTTGGCATCGGCTATCTTGGAAATGTGTGTTGTGGGTGGTTTGTGATGTCGGGATGAACTTGCGATTTTGGAAGAACTCAAGATTACAGTGAAAGTAGTGGTGCTTCATTGTTGATAGCTGGAAGGAATGATGATTTTTTTGATGAAACAAGAGATATGCTGGTTGATTGTGTTGACTCGATTGAATGGTTTTTAGTGGTATGTAATTGTCTCATATGGTGGGGACTTTTGATTGGGTTTGGGAAAGATGTTCACCCTCATCATTTTCCTTGTTTACTGCACTTTTTTATTTCTATTTAATAAATGGTCAGAGGTTTTTCCTCTGACTAAACTTTCCTGGTATATGAAACATAATATATAATACATAATATAAAATATATAATACATAATACATAATACATAATATATAATACATAATGCTTAATATATAATATATAATATAAAATATATAAGTTGTCTAAAAATAATAAATTAATTAAAAAATAATTTAATATATAACATAAAATAAAAAAATAACAAATTAATAATTAATATATAAATAAATAATAAATATTGAATAAATAAATAAATAAATAATAAATATTAAACCATAGATAATAAGTGATAAATAATGAATAATGAATAATTTATAATGAATAATTATTTATTAATAATAACTAATAACTAATAATTAATAATTAATCATTTAGAATTAATAATTCCCAATTAATAAATAATATTTAAAAATTTATATATAATTGATAAATTACTAAGAAATTATTAGAAAATAATTAATAAATACTAAACATTGAATAAATATATAATAAATTAATATTTAAATAATAAATAATAAACTAATAATATATTAATAAACACTAAATTAAAAATAAATTAGTAAATAATAAATGGTAAATAATAAATAAAAAATAAAAAATAAAAAATAAAAATGAATAAATAATAAATATATAAATACATAAATAAACAAATAGATGGATAATTAATTACTAATTAAAAATTAAAAATTAAAAATTAAAAATTAATATTTATTATTCAATATTTAAGGATTACCAAATAATTAATAAATAAATGATAATTAATTAATTATTAATTAATTCATTAATAATTAATAAATAATAAATAAATGAATGAGAAACTTCTAATTAATAACAAATTAATAAATTTATAATAAATTAATAATTAAAGGGTACATAATAACTAAATAATAAATAAATAAATATACCAATAAATAAATTGATAAATATATAAATAAATAAATAATAAATAATAAATAAAAACTAATTAATTAATTAATTAAAATATATAAATAAATAAATAACAAATAAATTAGTAAGTAATTAAATTATTTATTAATTAATTAAATCATCGAACAATAAGAACCTCTGAAAACCATAAAAACACTAAAGTAACCATAAAATATGATATGAGACTTCTTTTTTCTATGCCACAACCAGTCAAATCAAATATCATGAAATGATATTTGATATGATATGTGGTAAAGGTTGAATAGATACATGGATCAAAAGTTATAACTATTTGAATTTTAAAAAATCAGTGTCTCCAACTAAATCCTCTGTTTCAGAGGACTTCTTGGACTTTCTAGAAAAATTAAAAGAGTTACAATACTTTAAAAGTTTTTACCAATCCTAAACAATGTAGAGATCATCACAGGACTCGATTTGATATGTGGAAGAGCCCAAATGGACACCCGGATTAAATATTATGGTCATTGGAAATTCGAGTTTGATTTTGATCTTTCGAAATTTGAATATATATTTATTCCTTTTATTATCAGATGAATTAATGCTCACATGGTTTTATATCATTTGATAATTTTTTATTTGACTTGTTTTAAAGTTGAAATGGACTCTTGGATCAGAAGATATAGTTATTTGATGCTGAAATCTGTTCTTCAACTAGTTGAATATTTGTTTTCAATTTAAAAATATTATTAACTAATAATTTTAAATATTTATTAACTAACAAATTATAAATAATTAATATTATAAATAATAAAAAAATAGTTTATTGTAAATAATAAATAAATAATGATAAATAATTTATTTTAAAAAAATTTAATTTTTTTTCAAAATTTCACTGGAGTTTTGAAAAAACCACCGCTAAAGAAATTATTATTTTTTTAAAAGAAATTTGAAAAAAATTTAACAGAGGTTTTCAATACCACGACATGAAAACATCCATGAAAACTCTATTTTCTTTTAGTGGTTCAACATAGACCGATTGATAAATAATTGCCTTCAAAATTCCACAAAATAATCTGAACTATGATTTATATACAACAATTAGAAAGATTTGATAACATAGTCTTCCAATATAAATTTTAACATTTACTTCAAAATATCATTCTTAATTTCTCATACAAATAATTTATTTTCCAAAATCACATATTCTCTATGATAGATTAATCATTTCCATAAATAACCAAAATCGCCATAAGTCCTCTATAAAAAATTGATTATTCCAATATATAATTCATCCATTACTCCTCAAATAAAATCCAAAATAATTATATTTTCCTTAGTCATATTGGGTTCCCATAATATCAATCTTCTTCCATAATAACATTTATCACTTAATTCCCAAATCAGTTTCTAATTCCATAGATATCGATTTGATAAAACATAATTTCCCAAAATCAATTTATTCCGATTCCATCAGCTCATTTACCTAAAAGTAAAATGTCATACTGACTAGGGACATCACACAAGCTAGTGGTATGTGATAAATCCTTGTTTCACATCATTTGCGGGTTAAATTCATACAACTTTATCCGAGGTGATGAGGTTTCACATAGTCTTCATGTTGTCTTTTTTCAAAAACTATATAATTCTTATAATTTTTTTGAAATATGTTAATGTCCTAAAAAATATCCATAACATGTTTTAACATCAATTGTTGTCTTATACCTCTCATTTTCATCCCAACTCATTAAGAAAAAAACATAATTATTCGTAAATTCTTATATATATTGATACATTTTTTATTTGACTTCCATATAATTTAATAAAACCATTTAAAAATGATATAACATTATACCATGATCATGGAGTGCACTTGGTTTCATTTTCATTTTTTTCACAAAGATAGAAGGTCCATGCATAGAAAAAATGAATTAGATATTCATTAAAATCAATTTCATTATTTATCCAAATATACCGTTTATAACTTCGGTCATATGGGTGTTCATGGGAAAATATCTTTGGAAAATAATCATGTATGACATATAATTTCAAAACATCTGACAAAACATGGTTTTTATAAACCATTTGGACTGAGTTTGACTTAAACATTCAATAAATGGTCCTTTTATAACACCATAAGTATGTTTTGAAGAACTATATTTTAAAAGCAAGTATAAATAGGTTGCGCAAGGGTAACCTTCTTCAATAGATTTTTCAAAATTATAATATTATTCACAGTCTTGTGATAAGAAAAAATATTTCCCAACTCTTTAATAATACATACCTTTTTTGAAATGATTAGAATATTGAGAAAACATGATTTTATTAAAAACAACACATGATATACGATGGTATCAATGTATAAAGGAGGTGTTAAATATATCATACAAATGCTTGTAAGAGAGTTGTATGTTAGAAAAATTTTCAGAATCATCATAACATGGCTTTGTAATAATTATTGCAAGCATGTCATTTGGAAGAGATTGAATGTTGTTCAAGATCATCCTCCTTCCATTTGAAACCATCATTCCTCAATATGAAAAATTGATAGAATACTAATTTAACAAAAATTAATAAAAAAATAAACATTTAATATGTTTGAACAAAACTCATAATCCCTAAGGTTGAAAAAACATTTCCTTTGATACAAAAAATATGGCCCAACATTAAATATTAAATAAACATAAGTGAATCCAAGAAATAAAATTGATGATATTTTCATTTTTATAGTTATATATAATTAGGCCATCATTAATAAATAACATCACATAATCATACAAGATGATACTACCAAAACACTATCCATTTTTTTCATAACATAAATCATTTTAAAATTAAAAATGATTTCTTTTCTTGATAAAATTCATAATGATTTATTACTTTCTCTTACCAATCCTTAAACCCTTTGTAAAAAATTTCACAAACATGGGATGTGAAAAAAAATACCAGTAAGGTTTATAAATTAATGAATGATACTATTTGTCCATGAATATTTTAAACTCAAAATTGTTTTTTCACAAAATCATACTTCTCACCCAAAAAACATACCTCATGAAATCATAAGATTTCTGAAAATACTTCTTATAAATCATATATAATAAAGGCTGATTTTGTAATCCATATAATACATACATTTTAGCTTTAACAACTATATAGGTAGTAACGTTCATGATTACATTTGGAATACCCATCACAATATATTCCATATATCCATTAGGAGAAACCTTATCGTTAAACTCTGTATCATTAACAAATGATATATAGAGATTTCAAGGGATCACCCGCCCTCAATTTTTCATGAAACCACCCATAGAAATAATCAATTCCAAAAAACCTAACATAATTCTAACACATAAAACAAGAATAAATAAAATATAACATTTCTACATTGAAATCACATATAATTTTTTTCAATGTCACGTACTCATAAATGATTACACTTTATTATGAAATAAATGTTTAAACATTTAAAGTAAACATAATAACAATAAAGTGACATAAAATATGGAAATTCAGTTCATTCACCTTATGTTAAATAAAACATGACATGTTATTGAAATAATAAATCCAATTTTGAAACAAATTTAAAACATTTAAAATGAATATTTTTTATTCCAAGTTTCCCATAACAATTTTAAAAAATTCAAAGTTATTAAAATATAAGAAATATTAATATCCATATAAATAAATCCTTTAAAACCATTTCAAAAAAATGGACATAAATTAGAAATATTTATAAGAACAAATCATTAAAACATATCAAAGGGTGTTTAGTTTAAGAGTAGTTTACCACAACAGAAATAGTTCATTTAAAATCATTAATCAATAACATTAAAAAAATTAATCATCATGATAATATTTTAATTCATGATATAATATGTAAAAAGGGTGGATATAAACCTTATAGGATAATAAAGGTGTACAATATCAATATATACCTCAATGAAAGGAAATGGAGATGAAGTCGCTTATAATGACCATTTTGTTGATCAAGTAGATAGATTATGTGTATTCACTTTAAATACACATAAATAAATTAATAATAAATATAACTTATCCAAAATCTATTTCTCACATAATCATATCACACCATAATGAAGAAGAACATGTTTAACTCGAAGAATGGAAATTAGGATAAGAAATTCCCTTACCTGGAGTCTGAATTTTCATGCACATTATTTATCTTCCTAAATAATAAACATAGATTAATTTATAATGTATTTAGAACCTTTTTGTGTTTATTATTCATTTTATATCACTTATTACGATCTTATAACAAATACAAAATTATTTATATCCATGTAGTTCATTTTGTCGATATTCAGTACTTAAGATACAAATGAACTTGGTATGATGTCAATAGTTCATGTGGTCATAAGAAAATTATCTCAAAAATATAAAACTTGATATAAAAATATTATCTATTTGTTAGAAAATTATTTATAATAATAAATTAAGACAAACTACATACACTATTCATGGAGATGGTAGGTCGTACGTAAGAATGAAAGTTCATTTTTCCTTGTGGTATTAAAAGAGTGAAATTAAATGAAATTTATATAAATTTATATACCTATATAATACCATTATAGAAGAATTTATATGTCATTTATATCATATATTTTTACTTAAATAATCTTTAATACATTCCATGTTATGTGTGAATGAATCACATCATTTTGAAAAGGCGGTAGTCCACACGTCCCCAAAAGAAGTTATCATGTATCAACAATATAGAAACCATGAATGTGTGTTTAATATAACATATCTAGAATATAAAATAGGTTATAATATACATAATAAAATATTTTTTTATCAGTATAATTTTTTTAATACAATCCATGAATGCAGTAAAGGAAAAAAGAACAAAAACGTTATTAACTAATGCGATTAACCGGCATAACATGGACAAAAATTTTGTTTCTTTGAATAAAAGGAAGTGAGAAATGAAATATATATGATTAATTCAATTAAAAATATAAAAATACAGTATATAAATTATTATGGAGTAATCATCCATTGATGGATGAAGGAGTTGAGGATAATTTTTAAAAAGAAAAAAAATTAAATGAGGTACTTTGTGAAAATTAACACTTAAATATCCCCTCCATGAAAGACCCTTGAGATCCATGTATTTGGTATTTTTGTGAGAATAAAAGAACTTTTACATGGTAAAAGTTAGGATGAGTTTTTTGGAATGATATTTGAGGAGTTACAAGGCTTTTTGGGATGAAATAAGGTGGTGGTGTGGTGTTTGTAATTGAGGAGAGGTGGGTTCAAGTGATTACTTTTTTGATTATTTTATATTAAAAGACATATATATAGACGTGGAATTAAATTACACTAATTTGTATTATAATTCCATTTTTATAGTCTATTTAGGGTCTAACCACACCATATCCAACCATTAAATGTTGTATTTTTTAGCTATGTTAATCTTTTAACTTTTATCTTTATCCCTTTTCAAAATTTTACTTTTAATACTCTAAATAATTTTTTTACCATGGTAACTTCTGTATACATGAAAATGAAATTGACATTAAAAACTTAACTGGAAATAATTATTCTAAATATGTAGTAAATTTTACCTAATTAAATTCTCATAATTTGGAAAAATAGATTAAAAAATAATTCTGTAGATAAAACTAAAAAGTAGGATTTTAGAGTTAAACATTCCAAAGCATAAAATGTTTTTTTATCTATTATCAATTTATAAATGATTCCAATGATAAAAATTGTATTAAATTATAATAATATTATCTAAATAGTCCTTAAAATCAATTAAAATCATAATCTCACAATATAAATAATTTAGACAAAAAACATTTTTGAATTAAAAAACTTATTTTTCACTATAAACTAAATTATGACAGTTATTAGAAAAATACCAAAAATTTATCCAAACTAATTTTTTATGTCCCACATACAAATAATATGTTTATATTATAAAATAAAACATATAATGTTTTGAAAAAATATATTTAAATTTGGTTATCAATCCAAAGATTGTAAACCTACCTTTTAAAAACATTAGAGCTTTTATCCTAAAATTGGATTTATTCAAATTTTATGACTCTAAAATTTATTAGAATAAAGTAAAAACATTTATTAAACATGTGAAAACAAGATAGAGTAATATCTTTTTATTCCTTCCAATACAACAGTTGGGTGATAACTACCGTTTAAAATAATATTAATAATATATTATTTTTCTGTATATATCATTCTTCTGTGAAACAAATGATTTCATAGAAACTCATTATTGAATTTTGGGTATGCTATCCATATAGTGTCACCTTTAAACTAAAATTAATATATAATTTATAAAAATTAATAGATATGAATAATTCTTAATCTATAATTACCCGAGATGTTAAAGAATGGGTTTATAATTACATAAATTTTAATAGTAGGTATATAATTGAACTAATGTTAATTTAAAATAAATTTAAAATATAATATTTAATTATAAATAATTTAAAATAAAATGCAATTTGAAAATTAAATATAGTATTTTTCAATATTTATAAAAAAAATAAATTTTTTAGAAACTTCAAAAAAATCAAGAATATGATAAATTTTACATGAAAATTAAAAATAATACTTTTATTTCTCAAATGAGTTTTTTCGAATAGTCAGAAAAAGTTTCAAAATAAGTGCTCCAGAAGGTGATAAAATGTTTTTTTTTTGAAAAATACATATTTTAATCATGATATTGAATTGTTTCATTTCTCTTATCAAGAAAACACATAAGGTGAATTTTAAACATTTTATTGAGTGTATAAAATATAAATTTCATTTAAAAAATTCACCCAAATTTATTTGTTCAATTTATTGATGATAAAAAAATATTCATGTGTAAAAATTGTTTTTCATAAAATGATTTCATTTATTTTAAAATATTTTTTTGTTTTAATTTATAATTAATTTGGAAACAATTGATTCATTAGATGAACATTTTTAAACCATATATTTTCATAATTTATTTAATCCTATTCATATCCTCCACTCCAAAAGATAAGTGATAACTATCATATAATAATATTTTCATATTATGTCATGATTATTTTAAACCAGATGTTGTGTGTAACACATGATAATCCTAGTATTTCATGTAATGAAATATTAAATCAGTTTTTTGTGTCGCTCAAGATAAAGTAAATATTTATTATAATTCATAGAATGAAAAGGATAAATTTATTTGAGAAAATATTTTAGAGAATCTCAGGGTGTTATACACCTTATGGATATGAAATAGGTCCTATGAAAACTTTGTACAAATGCTCTTGTAGTTACTTCCTTTTCTATTATTATGTCAGGGTCATTATATATGGTCTCCTAGATATAGGTGTGTCTCTAGGTGTATCTTTTAATGAGAACTCTACTGTGAAATTTTAGGGAATTCCAATAAAATATTTTGGAAATCTGTCAGTATGACCCCTTATCATAGGAATTCCATTAGTGTCATGACCTGTCCCCTGGGGCTCGGGTCGTGACTACCCCATGCCCGCTTTCCATAGGCCATGGGCTGGCAACTAGCACAAAAGGCGTAATTACATAAAACTGGGAAGACATTTCCTTTATAACATGAAAACGCACACAACAGAGTATGAGTTGGAAACAAAACACTAAATAAAATTGTATACAAAAGGAGTGCTGAAAAGTGAAAGTGAGGCCGGATATACAAGCCCAGTTGTAGAGTATAAGGAAACTGAAAGTAAAAGTATTGGAAAAAGTGAAAACGGCTCCTGGATCATCCAACGGGAAATCCTACTTGAACGGTAGGAACAGATAGCCTCCACAACACTCCTTGTTCGTCCGTCTCCTCAGTGTACCGTCACGCCATGTGTTCCACCTCTGGGTACCATCCAGTCCTGGTGCTCTAAACCTTGGTCAATGTTGTTTTTCGTCTGTATCCAACAAAACGAGGTGCGAGCAGAGCCTGTGCAGGGGTGAGTATAATGTTACTCAGTATGGACCCTGAGACCCTCAAGGTCTCACAAAATCAAAAAAGGATAAACCACAAAGTATGAATTCAACAGATAACATCACATAGGTATATGCCCATACATATACCTAAGTTATCAAGTAATCCATCTCAATCATGTGGAAAACACAAAAGTTACAGACTGAACTCAACCAGGATTTTTATTTACATTATCGAAACCATGGATACTAGAGAACTCCTCCTCTGTCTAGTACAGTGGGTCTACCGTGACACCAAGGTGCTTCCCACTAACCTTGGACTATTGTGGTACTCCTCCTGTCGATTACCGTGGGTCTGTTGCATCCCCATGGAGCTTCCCACTTTGGGTTTGCCGTGTCACCAAGGTGCTCTCCCTCGTAGCCTGCTGAGGTACTCTTCCTGTCAAGTACCGTGGGTCATCCATGACACCAAGGCGCTCCCCACTGTGGGTCTTCCACGACACCAAGGCGCTCCCCACTTTTCTAGTTGAGTCACTCCAAGTCGAAACGGTCAGCAGTCGTCAGGTCTCAGTTAGCTACTAGGTCTCCGAAATATGTTCGCTCATCTCCGGGAGGATCCTCTCCACAAGCTACAGGCCGATACTCCAAATGTCACGAAGTCCCACAAAGAAGTATCTCAAAGGTTTTCCATGTCATAGGGGTATCAACGCAACAGACAACACGTCAATCGGACGCACGGTCTGTGAGTTATGAGTCTTTTAGTCCCAGGGGACCGGTTGGATTCATGCACGATCCAACCTGAATGTATCTAAACTTTTACCCGATCTCCAGTGGGGTATTCTAAAAGGGACCATCACACTTGAAGAAAACCAGTGCCGCTAACAGTTTGTCAAACGACCGTCTGATGCCAAAGATAAGGGCAAAAGAATGTAAAGGGTCGATAGTGGGCTCGGGTCCAGTCTGACTCAGTCGGACCGACCTGGTTTGACCCAGTCTGGGCCGAACAGAGCTGGGTCAACCCGGTAAGACCAATTGGGTTTTTCCAGGCCCATTGGGTGGGCCAGCCAATTACGTTCGGCCCGGCCCGCTGGGCCCAGCCCAGTAGGCCACGTGGGCAGTTCGGCTTGGGCTTGGGGCTGGTTTGGCCCAGAGCGCCACAAGGGTATGGCCTGATGCAGCTCATCCTGGAGGGCGAGATTGGGCCGGATAGGCCAGGGTGTCGCGAGGGGGGTCGTGGGCTGGCTCGTGAGGCCGGCGCGGCCAGGGCACTAGTTTGGTCGGGCAGTGGCCTAGGTGGTCGGGGGGTTGTGAGGCTGCCGGGTATGCCGACATACTGGCCTGCGAGCGGCCAAGAAGGGTGAGGCCAGGCCGACAAGTGGCCGGTTTTCAGGTCGGGCAGCCAGAAGGCCAGCGCGGTGCGGGTCGGCAGGGTGTCTCGGCCGACGGTCGGCGCGGTTTGGCCAGAGGTGGCGGAGCCGGTTCGGTCGGAGCACCGCGAGGGTGGCACGGTTCGCAGAGGCTGCGAGTATCACAAATGTTTCCTTTTTCATCTCCTCGCCTCATCATCCTACCAAAGATCATCACAAAAAGAAAGATAGAGGGGTCGTTCCATGTAGGTTTGGCCCACACCCTCCACGTTTAGGGTGGTAGAAAGTGGTTAAAAATATTCCTAGATCATGGATCCTAGATCCTGTCTGGGTTCGAATGTTCTGACTACTCATCCTCGATACTGTGTGGGTTCGACAGTTCGGACTAATGTTCCTAGATCCTATGTGGGGTTGAAAACTCTGACTACTATTCATGGATCCTGTGTGGGTTCGACAGTTCTGACTACTGTTCCTGGATCTTGTGTGGGCTTAATAGTTCTGACAACTATTCATGGATCCTGTGTGGGTTCGACAGCTCTGACTATTGTTCCTGGATCCTGTGTGGGCTCGACAGTTCTGACTATTGTTCCTGGATCCTATTTGGGTTCAATAGTTCTTACTACTATTCCTGGGTCCTTTGTGGTTTCGACGGAGGAGTCGTGCCATGTAGGTTCGGCCGACGGGTGGCGCGGTTCGGCCTGAGGCGGTGGAGCTGGTTCGGTCGGAGCAGCAGGAGGGCGGCGTAGTTCATAGAGGCTGTGGGTAGTGCAACTTTTGCCTTCATCGTCTCATCGCCTCATCTTCCTACTGAAGATCATCATAAAAATAATAAAGTAGGGGTCGTTCTATGTAGGTTTGGCCCACGCCCTCCACGTTTAGGGTGGTAGCAAGTGGTTCAAACTTTTCAAATATTCTGGATCATGGATCTTGTGTTGGTTCAATAGTTATAACTATTGTTCCTTGATCCTGTGTGGTTTTGATAGTTTGGACTACTGTTCCTAGATCTTGTGTGGGTTTGACAGCTCTGACTACTATTCCTGGATCCTATGTGGGTTCGACAGTTCTGACTACTGTTCTTGGATCCTGTGTGGGTTCGGTAGTTCTGAAAACTATTCATGGATCCTATGTGGGTTCGACAACTATGACTACTATTCCTGTATCTTGTGTGGGTTCGACAGTTTTGACTACTATTCCGAGATCCTTTGTGGGTTCGACAGTTCTTGCTACTATTCCTGGATCATATGTGGGTTCGACAGAATATATGATTTAGTGGCTACATCTAATAATCTCTAACTCTCTACAAAATTTTTATTCATGTGTGAGCTGAGTTAGTAACTTTTAATGTAACAACTAGGTCCCGGTGATAGCACCAACACCCCTCTTTAACATGGCTGTCGATTCTTAGCATGCCGGGTACCACCAGTTGCCCTGTAGACACCTGGTCCCCACCCAAGGGTCCTCCAACATGCCTGACAGGTCATCTGACTAATGACAGTCCCCACCGGCGAACACATGTCCTTTCTAGTGTGCTTTGTCCTCACTCACACACACACTGGAAAAAATCCTAGAAGGTCACCCATCCTGGTCACTACACTAGTCCATGCCTGCTTAATGGTGGAGTTCTAATCAGACAGGCTCTTGAAAAGGAAGGTGCATCTTGTTAACATGAGTCATATCATTTAGTAATTTAACCCTTTATCATATTTGGGTGTTACAATCCCCCCTTTAAGATCAAAAAATTCTTGTTGTGGGCCCTACATCTCAACCCAGGCAGTGCGCTGCACTTAAGGCTGGGTACCACCTCTGATACCAAATGTAACAACTGGGTCCCGGTGACAGCACAAACTCCCAGCCTTAACATGGCTGTCGGGTCCTGGCCTGCCGGGTACCACCAGTTGCCCCACAAACACGTGGTCCCCACCCAAGGGTACACCAACATTCCTGAACAGGTCATCTGACTAATTAAAGTCCCCATAGGCCAACACATGTTGTTTTTGGTGTGCTTTGTCCTCACTCACAAACACCTTGTGAAACTTCCCAGAACGTCACTCATCCTAATCACTACACCAGGCCAAGCATGCTTAACTGTGGAGTTCTAATCAGACATGCTTCTAAAAATAATGGTGCACCTTGTTGACATGATTCATTTCATTTAGTAATTTAACCCTTTAGCATTTGGGGGTGTTACACATAGGATTGAATATTTTATTTGATTATACCATATGAGTAAGATTTCATTCTTTATTGGAAATCAATAATCACATCATTGAAGTATTTTATAAATGGAATTTATAATTTTCCATACATCTATATATTAGAATGTGATATTTTATAATATTGATTGATATTCAATTTTTTAGAGAGATGATGTGATCTCCATATAATTAGAGCCAATCTATGACCAATAAAGAAGAAAATTATACCAAATGAATGATTATGGGGTTTTTATAGAAGAATCATCCCACATATATTAAGTGTGAAATTTTCAACACTTCAGTTTCAATAATAGATCCGCAAGGTTTTCTCATTGATATTTTTATATCAACGAATCACTAAGTTAAATCAATATTTATAGAAATATTATAAGATAAATTGGAATGAATAAACCCTTAAAAAATAAAATATTAAAAATTTATTTACTGAATAATATTTTACCTTATATTAAATAATTTTATTACTCCACCACACCGATGGTGATAGTGCATACATTACCATTCTTCTTATGTTTAGGTGGCTAATGATGCTTATTCCTATCAATGGTCAATTGTTTGATGCACTAGATTTCATAGTGACCATGTTCATTATAGTTAAATTATCAAAAAATAGATTTCTTTTATTCCTATACTTCATCAAATTGATTGGTTTTTTCATGTCTATTCGACATTCATGATCTGGATTCCTTTCTTTCCCACACCGGTAGCATTCTGTCATTCCCTCAAGGAAATTAAAGCGGTTATTCATTCCATATCATTGACATATTTGGGGTTAGATCTTCCATTAAACATTATAATTTAATCCTCTAGAAATAAAATCCATCATGTACTTCTTATCATCATATTTAGAAACAATTATTTAAATTCCATATTTACATTTAGAGAACACAAAAAAACATTTTCAAAACACACAATGTCTTAGATAGATAGTGATTTTCAATGATTATGTTTAAAACCAATTAAGAATAGATTTATTTTTCTGTCATTATTGGTAACAATACCGATGTTTTACCTTTAAAACCATGGGAAATTACCCTCAAAAGTTGAAATATATTAACTTTATTTTTTCTTGATCTCGATAAATTTTCTATAAAATTTAGTGGAAAGGTTCTAAAGGAAATACATTTTAATCAAATATTTTCTTAATTTCATTCCACTATATCATATCTGATTAAACCTTTTGGTTTCTATCCTCGACCAATTTCAAAAATTGATTTGATTGTCCTTATAAATGGAAAAATAAAAGAATAAGTTTCTTTTTCTTTATATAATAAATAATTTAACTTTTATTTATGTAGTGTTAATTGATAATTTCACATTAAGGTTTCAAAAGGACCATTAGATTTCAACATGCATTGGAATATAAAGGAATTCATATATGATTACACATTCAACAGTTAACTACAATGTTCCACATGGTTAGGGTTATTAGTAATAACTTGAGAGAAGTGGTAATGTACATCCTTGTGGTTCTTAATCTCCACCACCCATTACATTTGGAATTTAAATTGTAAAAGAATCACCTTTACTATCACATGGGTTATAAGTTCAGTTTCTCAAAGTTCCCATGATTCACTATATTATTGGAATGTTATGGATAATAATAATTTAATTAATAAGAATATAAATAGGAAACTATGAATATTGAAGGAATACATTATAAATAAATTTACACACTAAATTATGAAATAATTTGTTTCAATCAATGATATTTATGGTTTATTTATTACTAGCTTCTATAAAATTACCCTAATTCTGTTTTCTAATATTTTATAATGATTCATATCTATCATGTTAAATATCCTGAACATATCCCTTGAGAGTTATAATCTAGGTGTGATGTTAGGCCATCTTGTTATCCATCAAGTGAATATTCAGTTAGTACCTAACCAACAATTTTAGGGTTATCACTGTTTGGTTAATATTTTCCAAATCCTACAACCACGTTTAGTATCTATATATGGAATTCATTTCTCTGACACCCAATACACTTCAATTTAACCAACTTGTAGTATGTTTTCTGATATTTAGATTTATCTCCAGGGTTTCAAAAAATGTAATATATTGATAATCCTAAAAAATTACTAGACATTATTGTGGTACACATATTGAAATTATCCTTTTTTAGACATCAATATTACATTATTTTTCAGATAAACAACACAATGATGAAAACAATCCCGATTAAAAAGTATTAATATCATGGATAGATGACATCTAAATAACATAATCATATATAAAACTGTAATATTTATTCAATTCATTAAAAATCATCCTATTATATTTTGTTTTATCCTTATTATATTTATTAACATTATGATATAAATCAAATATAGGGTGAGATAAAATCCCAATAGGGGGATAACAATGAAGGATGACAAGGCCTGAATCAATATATTAGATAGTTGGAAATAAAAAACATCATTTTATTATAAGAAAATGATTATCCTCAAAATCACGAATGAATTATTTGAAAATTTCTTATAATTTTGATTATATATGACAATGAAACATCATAACACAGTGTCCAAATTCGATACATAATTTATGAAAAAAATTTAAAATCATGTTAACATGTAACATAGCTATAAAAATCAACACATCAAAAAATAGGAATAAATATAGCATCATGTTAATGTATAATACACAAATCCTCCTTAGAAATTTCACATTACCCAATTCATTTGAGGGTTATTTATTTTTAAACCCACCTATCATATTATAATATTCACATAATAATGCATTTAACATGTAATGGAAACCTATTAAAACCAGACACATGAAATTGAACCGTGAAAAATAATGGGTTTCATATAGATTTCATAAATAATATTTTAAGGAAAAATACGAGGTGTTACCATAATAAAAAATTAAAAAATATTTTTTATATCAAATATTTGTCTAAAAAGAAGATGAGACATGTTGGGAAGTGTAGATAACTTAAGAGGAAACAATGAGGGATATGAAATATTTTTTTGAAAAATCATTCAATAAGGACTATAGATCGTCTAATATAAATTCAATCATGAAGATCCCCACAAAAATTATATATGTAAAAAAAAATTTTAATTTTTTTTAGAATCATGGAGACAATATAGTGGAAAATGTGATAATCCAAATATGAATGAGTTGGTTTTGAAATTCCCCTTAGATTTGGTTGAATTTTATTTCATCATGATAGAAAATATTATATAATACAGATGTGTTTGGTAATAAAATAATCCAAAAGATACTTATACTACTTTTTTTCTTGATTAGTTTTAATCTTTGGATTCTATTTATCATAATTTTATTTCAATAGAGACTCTTTTGAAGTTTTATATTCATTAAAATTATCTTATTTTGTTTCAATTTCTTGATTTTGATTATCTGTAATTTATCATTTTGTAATGTTATATACATAATATAAGAATAAATTGAAATATTTTTTATTATATAATTAACACTAACTAGTGATGTAGTTGGTGATAATCAAATATTTGAAAATTTCATCATATGTGGATAAAATTGGTCATTATCAAGACATGTCAAAAGAGAGAGAGGGAGAGATAGAGATAGAGTATGTCCTATAAATTTAATTCAATAGTTATAAAATTATAAAAATGAAATGAATGTGTTATATTATTATACAAGAAATATTTTTGAAATGTAAAAAAATGATAATTCATTATTAGAGTATAATGAAGTTGAGGTAAAAACAATAAAATATAATTGGGGTTACATATTTATTGAAGAATTAATTATTTTCTATTGCAATGATGGTTCGGTGTTGTGTAACTCCAAAATATCGCTAGGGGTACTAAGACACTAATGGGAGAGAAATAGATATATCTTAGTATTTTTTATATGAATTATAATTTATTACACAAGGTAAAGGAGAGGGTATTTATACATTACGAGAGGTGTATTTTTATGTTAGAATATTTATTATTTAATAAAGTTAGATAAATATTTGTGAATAGAAATGATTCCCAAAAATTTAAATGGTCAATAATTAATTAATAGGTTCTTATTTTACATTTAATACTTCTCAAAACCAAATGAAATCTTGGAATCATAAAATTGAAAGTAAAGTGTAATCAATAGTCTTTTATAAGAATAATATATAACATAATTTCCCAAAAATAAAACATAAAAAGATAAATTCAATATATTATTTATATATTAATTATATTACCCTTTAAATAAATATTTGGTTCCGAATATGGATTCATAAATTATTAACTCATGCTCACATGAGGATGATCTCATAAAATTTGTGGTATTCATAAAAACTGTATTTTTTACTATTCCCCAAAATTAATTTTTTTAGATAACTCCAAAAAATTAACTAAATTATATTTTCAAATTAATTCTTAAAACATATCATCCATTTCATGAAATTTTTTTTCTAAATTCAAAAAATTTATTTTGTAAAAAATAATCTATTCTTACTGGAAAAACCTTTTTTATGATTTGATGAAATTTATTTTAATATTTTAAATTAATATACAACTATATTTGAATAAAAATAAATTTTTTATATATTTCCAAAAACAAAAGTTTTATTTACTACTGTAAGATATTTATTTAATCAAATTTAGTTATTTTATTTAGTTTTATTATGATTTTCATTCCATATATTAAATTAACACATTAAATTGTTTTTTTATTTTATTACATGGTGAATGAGTCAAATATTCTAATACATTACTAAATATGGCACATGATTAATCAAAAGGTGATTTATTTAAAATGGAATAATTTTAGTTATATTTCAAGTCCATTGATGGCCATAACATATTGTTATAACCATTTAATGGACTTAAGTTACTCTAACCATCCTTATAGAGATCAATTTTGATCGATAAAAAAACATGGATTAATTAAGGGTCAATCATTCATGAGAGGTGAGACCACATATGAAACGTCACGTGAAATGAGTGTAGAACAAATATATGTGTTAGGGATCACATAATATAATCTCATATAATCCTTGAAAATATAAATATAAATCTTCTCTAATCGATTGATTTCCGAAAATTATTTAAAATATCTACTTTAGGGCATAACCAATGGTACATGGTAAAAAAATGCGAGAACCCAAAATTGTTGGAGGAGGAATGTTAGTCTTAACTCCATCAATTATTAATGAGATTCGCAACCTAGGAACTCATTATTGGATTTCATTGAAGACAAGAGGGGCCCCTAAGGTCCACCTCAAATATGCCCTTTGATATTTGGATGCACAAAGTGTATAAAGTATTCAAAAGGGAGGCATCTAGCTCATGAAACCCTCGAACATGATATTGTATGATCAAGATGATGTATAATATATAAAATTAAATTATAAAATAATAATCAAAAATAAATTATATATTAGACAAATATAAATCTTTCTAAACAAAATACAAATTAAAACTCATAAGTTATAGCTCCAACCATAACTCCCAGCTCCATGATGGAACCCTGTTGCACATTTTTATAACTGATCCAAGAAAATTAGAAATGTATATATACAAATATATATATTGGGATTAGAATAACATGTATACTCAGTTGGTTCATACCCATGACCTCTCATGTAAATGTAAAAGAAACATACTAATACATCAGATAAAAAACAATAGAACTAATAAGAACCAACATAAGTTCAAATTTCTCCAAGACTCACCAACACACACCCAAAATGTCTAGAATATGATTATAATAATATAATATCATGAATATAATAGATAGTGAACCCAAAAAACACTTACCTGCTAATTTTATGCTTTCACACCAATATTCCAAATGTATTGTGCTTCCAACCCTTCTGTTCTTTTCATAATGTATCAAATTGAATTAATGTTACACTAAAACCCTACATATACCAACATAATGGTTGTTCCTTCATCGGGTGTGGGAATTAATCCATATTTACAAACACATATCTACAATTCATTAGAAAATTTTTGACCATAATAGAAATGTATAATTACCATGAAGGACATAATTATTGTGGCCTCCTCATATCATGTATGATCCCCACTATAGATAATACATCACCATACCAATGTCATCACATCTATATCTATCATAGTAGGGTATAATTGACATGAAATAAATAAACAATATTTCTTTCCCCTACCATGAACATCCCACACTATATACAAATTCCACAATTACTAAGATCAATGGGTGACCAAAACAATAGGGGGTTGCGAATAATTTGTACTCACCATTATAGATATTTGGAGAAATAACTAGAACCCAAAAAATTTGGGTATTAATATTGATATATAAATATAATAGTTTTTGTAAAGAAATAAAATTTAAAATACATCATATATATAGACACAAACAAGGACAAAATAGAAGATTTATATAAAACCAACTACATTACAAACCAAATCTTTCACACCAAAACTATTACCAGACACCACCACCACTGACATATATATACCAAAAAATATCCAACCTTAATAAATTTTAAATCATACTACTACAAACATAATATATTTTTAAATTTCATACCAATTTAAGTTTATTAAGAAATTTAATTCCATGTTTTATGATAAAAAATTATGTAGAATAATTCTATATTTATTTAAAACTACTTCCCATTAATTTCTTGTATTAATATATAAATTATATTCATTCATTCATTAATTATTTCCACATAAATTTCCTAGTTTTTTATATACGATTCATATTTTATTTGTACTAGAAAATTAAATAAAATCCACTATAATATACCATTCCATTATCCCATGAAATACTCCCCCATCCGTCTTTCTAATGGGTATGACAACTATCACCTCACTAATTAAACTACACAAATAGTCTATCTACCATAAAATAACCACCATAAAAATATTCCCAATAAATCTCACACAATGATTCCTAAACCTTCTTCAAAACACATATTAACCATCATAATATCACAACCTAAAACATATCGACCATATAAACCATATTTCCCAACAAACATTACATCCATAATAAATCATATCCATAACCACATAATAGACCACATATAAACCATGAAATAAAAACCAAAAACATAAATAATTCATCAATAAGAAAATAATTATTTCACCATCAACATTCCCTCATCTTTCAGATTTAGAAAAGGGTTTATGTTAATTCTATTTTCTATACAACAAGTTCATTACCATGTTTTTCTTATATCCTTAATAATCGGAGAACCTAGTAAATATGAATAAAAAACAACAAAATTTCCAAAAAATATATATATATTTAGAAAAAAAATATATAGGAATCAATGACTCTATAAATATCAATAGAACTGCATAAATTCATATAAATTACACCCTTCCCATAAATTTTATTAGGTTCAGATCATTATCATTATCAATCCAATTAACACTAAAAACATGTTGAATAAAACATCATATTAAAAAAATAATATAAATATTTTATAATATATTGATTGTATTACATACCTAAATATGAAGCTTCTAGAAAGTGCCTCAAAAGAAAAGAGAAAGAAGGTATTAACCACTAATAACCTCAAAGAAAAACCCCAAAACCTAACTAAAACAACCAAAATCAATTCATTCTCTAATATCAACCCAAAACATGGGTAACGTTACATAGTAAACCTTTTTAATGATAATAAAAAATGAATAATATGATAATATTGTGTACCTCGATTCAAGAGAGTTTGATCCCAACAGACAAAGAGGTTTAAACACTTAATATAAATGATTAAAGGGAATTGAGAGGGTTTGCAGTTTTATTGAGTTTTAAGAGAGATGATAAAAGTAAAAACATTGAAGAAAATATATGTATTTATGGAGAAAAATATAAAAGTCTCCACCACAGTTTGGTTACTTGAATAATGGGCATGGTGCCTCCATTCAATGGGAGATATATTTTTAAGGAATTTAAAACACCTTATCCCCCAAATATCATACACTTTTGAAAATATATATTAGATAGATATAACTGGTACCATGCTACGAACCATGTCATAAAGGATATTTTTTCAATACTAAGGTTTCCATTATGACTTACCACAACAACATTTGGGATATATATTCAACATTTTGTGTCACCACATGCAATATGATGACAGGGTGAGATAATGACTGAAGGTTCATCTCCTCCTCACTATGACTAATGTTTACATAGATCTACAACACAACCATTTACCTTGTTGTTTTTTTGGTTAACATTTGCTTTGGGTATACACTAAAATAAAACAAATATTAAATTTCCCCACATGGTTAAGTCACTCTTAACACAAAAAAGGAAGAATCTATAGAACTCTATAAACACCTCTCCCTCCACCACAAGAATTGATCCCATCATTATTTTTCATAGTTGAACTATAAAATTTTCTTGGAATGTTTTTTCTTTTACACAATCCTATAGGATTGAGTACCCATGAATCTACGACCAAAAAATGAGAGCAGGCTAAGGAGGTGAGATGAGTGAGTTAGAGGAATGGAAAATGAGTTTACTACTACTCTTGGTGATAAGGGAAGAGTATTTTTTTTAATATTTTAATAATGTTTATAACTCTTAATTAAGATTAAAAAACTGCATAGAAAAAAATAATAGAATAACTATACTGTTCAAAACACATTATCCCCTTAATATAGGCACATTACAACATGATTCGATAGTCATGATACAATGCCCCCATTTAGGATTGAATGATCCAAACTAAGTACCATGTTATTATAATGTTGTCACCCTTTCATGTTTCCTTTCACCCTCATTATCATGGCTTCACAACTCAATAAGACTTGGTTATGGTGTATCTAAGATACTACATATGATTCTTAGTCATATAGTGATTCTAACACAACTTGATTCCGTGATATACTATATGATTTCTCTAAACCTAAACAAATAAAACATATATATTCCCCTTCCTTGAAAAATTCTCATTAGGTTTCTACATAACCCTCGATACTCTATGAAATTTAATATTACCTCACCCAATTGTTTTTAAAAATCACCACTGTATCACCCTGGGTTTTAGGACACATTTTATTTCAGTAACATCCGGAAACTCACTTTTAGATACTTTTATTCCATAGTTTTGATCATATTTTGTTTGGATCATTCATTAGGATGATTTGGGTGACTATTATAGTTTTTATAGTTTTTTCTATGATTGGTCATGGTTCGAAAATAGATAGATTAAATATTTTCGTGAGTCCTATAAAATATTCTTCTTTGTAATGAGATATAGGGAAGGAAACAAGCTTCAGTACAAATAAACTGGAAACTATATGTCATACCCCTTAATCTATATGGTATGGGATGATGGGGGTGCACGGTTTATCAGCCAATGTATTAAAATTATGAAAACTATTTCATTTTCCCATGTGTTGCTGCATGGTTGCAAAAACATTTCAAAGCATGTACCCTATCCATTTTCTCCCTCTAGAATCCTGGTAATATTTTCTTGGTCGTTGTAACAACCTGATCTTTTTATGAATTTTTTTCAATAAATAAAATTTCATTAATGAATAGTTTTTGAAAATACATAATTTTAACCATTATCTATACCAAAATGTGCATATTAGGTGTTACACACAACACCAATTTAATAATTCACTAACCACAATATTGGGTTATCTTTTGTTAAACTTGTTTCCATGCTTTATTAAAACCATGATATATTATTAATCTTTTTTTCAAATGATACCATTATAAACTAACCATTAAATACAGTTATATCGATAATAATTCCTAATTTTTAAATTTTATTTATAATTATTTTAGATAATGAATACATATTTATAATATAATGAATAATAATTTGTAAAGACTTTATATATATAGAAATACCATTTTCTGAAAAACTACATTTTTTACATTTTTGTGAATAATAATAATATTTATTTTATAACAGTTTTATAAAATGAATTTGAAAAAATGAAATTCATTTTTCAATTCATAATTTCAATATTATCTTAGGGTTAATTTTTTTGGATTTTCATGAACTATTTCATTTTTGGTGAATTGGAAATATTGAATTTTAATAGAAAAAATAATTTTTAATTAATTTATTTTCAAAGATAAATTATATTTAAAATTAGTTTTAAATTTAAATTAGATCAATGATACATCTATTAATCAAATTTAGGTCAATAGAATCAATTTAACAATTTAATGGGTTATAAAATTTTTCAAACTTTTGATCATTTTCATTTTAAAAATAGTCTTTCACGTCACGTTTACGGGTTTAGTATTAAACTTTTTTTATATATTTGTGAATTGATTTTTGAGAAAAGAATTTCAAATTTTTAATTATTATAATTTATAATTTATAATAATTATAAATTAATATTTATTGAAATGTAATATTGAAAGTAGTAAAAATTAATTACGATGATTATGATAAAATGGTTTTACCAGATATTAAACATTATATATATGTGTAAAATTATCATTTAAAAATGTCTAAAAATTCATGGATGGAATTAATTATACCATTACACCTATTAGGTTCGATATTTTTTTAATGGGGAAACTTTTAACATATTAAAAATGTGGAAGCACTTATTTATTTCTTTTAAAAAAATACTATGTGTGTCCTATCCCTCACTTATAAAATGCAACTGAGTATCCAATAATCCTCAAATATTAAAACCTATTTTGTGCCATAAATTCCTACCAATGAATCTTTCGAAATTCCAAAACCACATAATAAAACAAATATTTTGTGCATAAATACCTCTTTTGAATGCATTGAGTAAAATTCAAAGGACTTTACTGAAGAAGAGGAAAAGTTCATCAACGAGAACATTAATTTTATTTCATCCAACACCCCCTTAATTATTTTTATTTATCTATTATATAATAAATATTTTATATAAAATATAATATTATTTTTTAATTTTATTCTCTTGAGTAACAACCATATCCACTTCCATCAAATCAGTTAAAAAATCATTATTCATGTGTACGGAAGACTACCGCCTCACCAACAAATGTCAATCATTTTTCCATTACCACCACTTATGGATTGTCATGATGATGTATTTATTATTTTTATATGATATATATCATATATACAATTCTATTATTTATATTTATTTTTCAAATCACTCATAATTTAATTTATTCCATTTTGCGGCAATATAACCGCATTGTTCATTTGCACTACGGACTTCTGCATCACAATGCAATGAAATTTATTCACACATTAAATGGAATGTATTAAGTATGGGTTGATTTTTTTTAAATATATTACATTACCATTATTATAGAGTGATAATATATATCATTTTATTTTATTTGTTTCTATCCAATAAGAACATGAAAAAACAATATGCCTGAAAATGTATGACATACCTTCTCTATGAACCTTGTATTTCATTTCCTATAACTAAATTTAAAAAATTTAAATAAATACATATATACTGAATATATATTATAATTATATCATTTTTATGATTCTATAGATTATATAACCATGATCAAATTAATAGGACCCATAATATAATAAAACAAACAAATATAAAAAAGAAGTTATTAACCGAAACATAACTTTAACAGTGAATTGTAAATAAATGGGTAATAGAAGGTTATAAGAGAATTCTATATGGTATGATATATATGAATAAGGTTCTATAATAAATCTATAATAAACTTATATTGATTATACACGATGCTTCAACAAGTATGACTGACTTCATGACTATAGGTAAACTATTTTTGTCTCAATTTTCTTTCTTTGAGTTGTACGTTATGTTATGCACCTATATTATTTCACAAGGTGTACATAAACCCCCCATTTATACTAAATTTCTTGGATTTATTCATCCTTTTTATATTATATGTTTCATTTTATATTATTATTTCATGGGTCCTATGAATAATTTTTAATAAAGTGGTAATGATTATCCCTTACAATTTCATAATTTATCAGGATTGTTTATGATTGAGTCTCCAACAGAGATATTTCATGATCTAACTATCATGAATTTTAATGAATTTTAATCTACTAGGGTTATTCAAGATATCTAAAATTAATGGTTCCATTTTACCATTATTTGGTACTTAATATTTTTATGAAAGTTTTTTTATGAAAATATTAGTTTATTTTTCTATATTGTCAGAAATTTGTATTTCCAATAAAAAAGTTTCTAAATTTTTTACAAATTTCAATATTTATATATAATGATTTTTTTAAGAAAATATTACACATATTTTACTTTTTAAAAAATTTCTTGAAATGAATATTCAATTTTTCCAGATAATTCCCTTTTATATTTTATGAAAACATTGTAAGGAATCTTCATTTTAACATGTACATCATGAATGAAATTTCTAATTTCATGAATAGTCAATGCTTAAATAATTTCTTTAAAATATTCTTATTTTTATTAACAATTATTTTTTTCAAAATGTTTTATTTTAAAAAAATCATTTCTCAAATAGAAAAATATTTTATTTAAGAAATTTTTTAAATAATTGATCAAAATCATTCCCCATCTAAGATGACATACATTAATGTTACCAATTAAATACATAGGACATGATCCAAGGATTCTGTTATTATAATTTATTTGAATGATTTATTTTTATAATTAAATTTTTTCAATGAAACCAATCTCTCTCCCATGGTTTATACCAGGATAAAATGATTATGAAACCCACTTATTTACAAATTTCATATATCATGAAATGATTATGAAACTTATCTCTTTTCTTTAGGTTATGATATAATGAAATGTTTATTAATCCCATTTTATTTTATAGGGTATGATGTGAATGTTTATGATATGATGGAGTAAATAACTATTGTTTTAATTTTCTGAGCAGTCGCACCTATATCTACCCCAATGAATTGGGTGAAGATTTATATCTCATGAAATAGAAATGAATAGAATAGGGATTGAACAAGATTTAGTAATAAATGTATAATATTGTAATTAAACCTAGTTGAGTAAGATAGGTATGGAACAATAAGTGAACCCTACTCCATAAGAGAGGTTTGGAATGGGGAGCGGACCCGGTTCAACAATGAAGTTTTTCTTCTATGATCGTCATGGTAATAATTCTTCACTAATATAGAAATTATTTTCTATAATTATGTTTATGAAACAAATTCAATAACTTATTACAGTGTTACACTACCATGGATCATGTTCTTTTATTTCCTTATGATTCAAGTCTTAGAAATTGCCAATATTTATCCCATGACTTGATATTATTATCTTTGATATGCAGGTTATTTTTAAAAAATTTTATTCTCATGTTGTCTTACCATTATGTCCATGTTATGATTATATATATCTCATTATTAACACTACTAGTAATTTAACTCACCCATTATTATGATTCCATTCCCCATGTTATGATGATATGTATTTGGTATTATATGTCTATTAAGGGTACTACTTGTGAAGAATTTACTGGGAGATGATATTACTTACTTATAGACTAGTGTTTAAGTTTAGAACTTTTCAAGTGTACTAAACTATTATGGAATTTAGTCATGTATTTATTTAATGTATTTAATATTCCAAAAAAACTGATATAATTTATATATATGAAATAATTGGGTCACTATAGTTAGTATAATATGATAGTTTTAGTTATCCTTTGGAGACTAGTACGATAAAACATTAGTGAGACCCCTAAGGACATATATAATAATAAGTCTAAGGATGAGTCAATATATGTTAAAATGTCTTGAAATTTTGGTAAATAATTGAATGAGTGGATTTAAATAAATTATATCATTTCTAGATACTACATGTTTATGTGGCTCTAGCATAAATGTACCAAGGGAAAACAACCTTAAAACCATATATTGAGCTAGAATCAATCAAAAACAAATGGATGAAAACATGCCCTAATGAACACATAGTTTTAAACTCTTGGGGGATATGTTTTGTGAATTAACAAACTCATTATGAACCATCCGGAATGACTTAAAAAGAAAATGACAAGGAACAACCTAGGATAAACCTAATATGTGATTGAATAAAGAAAAAGGATTCATGATTTAGATATTATATAAGATTGTTTTAAAAATTACTTGGTTCCCCACTATGATTATTATTCGATGCACGATTTTTTTTGTTTTTAGTCAATATCTATAACCAAAATAAACAATATTAATTATTATTGTAATGGATAATGTAATTATTTTCTTCTTCAGTACCCAAATGTTATTTGATATGGAAGGAAAAATTTCATTTATTTCCTCAAACAACCTTCTCATGGTATTAATCATGATTTACTTCTAAATGAAAAATGGATGGAACAATGTTATATTAAGTCATTCATGAGGAAATATCCACCATCATTTAGTGGGTCTTTTTATCAACTAGTTGTTGAAAACTGGATCAATACAACTCAAAAGTTATATTACATTATCCAATGTCTATAACTTGGAACATTAAGTTCTGATTTCTACCATTTCTAAGTTGTAGAAGAGAAACATAGGGCTCATATCAAGAATATGAGGAAACATGATAAAATTGAATCCATGGATTTGGTTGAGTACATGAACATATATTTAAATTAGTACATTTCTCATATTCTCTTAATGAAGATAGAGAATGATATCCTTGAGATGATGTAAAAGGGTGATGAATCTATATATACCTATATAAAAAATTTTAAAAGATTTGTAAGGCCTACTTTCAGTATTGTAATCCAACCTGAATTTATGGTTGATCAATTCTTCAATGCATTAAAATTAAGACTATAAATGTTTTTATCCATAAGAGACTTCAATAGATATGAAGATATATATTTATGTAATATCAAGGTCTAAATAGAGGTTGAAGTTACATATTATTCTCATTTTTTTGATAAGAAAAGAAAGATATATTTCAATAAAAAATCTAAGAATCAAGGAGAGAAGAAGATGATATTTCCTTTAAGACCAATATTTATGAAGAGGAAGGGATGATGTTTCTTTAGGGGGGATTAGTAAATGTTTTATGTGTGGAAGATAAGGGAATCAGTCAATTTATTGTCGATGTTATGGGAAGAATATATCTAATGATATTAATAGGGAGGAAGTGATATCAAATGAACCTCCATAACTACAGTTCTACAAGTTTAAAGAGAATGGGCATTTTTCTAACCAATTCACAAACCTAATGGTCAAAGATGATGATTGACATCAACAATGTAACACACCAGGTAAATAAAAAATACTACCTTTTCATATTTATTAATATTTTTTAATAGAATATTAATATTACTTTAAAGGGGATGCTATGTTTGATGGCGTACCAAATATTCAACAACGAGTTTATTTGAAATCTTACGATGCACACTAATAACATAATAATATTATTGTAAATGGTAGTAAAATACTAGTAAATGTAATGGAGGGAATGAACATAACTAACTAAAAAGTGACTATATATGCTTGTCAAATATTTTTACATTTGTTTAATAAATGTTAGATGGTTAAAATGAGAATGAATCCAATTTTAAGCGTAAATATTCTAATATTCTTTAAGAGGTCGATTAATCTCCTTTTGATGGAGAACCCCTTTTGAATCCACTTTTTGGAAATTTTATATGTTATATTTGAAAAAATAAATTTGTTTTAGAATCGGGACATCAAAATTTACTTTTTATAAATTTTTGGTATTTTTCCGATAAAGTTCATTTTTTAATAAATAGTGTAAAATGCTGTATTTTAATTCCAAACCTCATATTAATATAATTTATTTATATGATTATATTATCTTTTTAATTGGTTTTAATGTGAAATTAGATTATATTTTTACCATTTAATCAAGTGGTGGTCTTTGTAATTAATATCACTATGAAATTGGACTTAAACTAGTGTATATCTTTTGATATATTTTGTTTCTTAAAAACACGCTATTTGTTTTGAAAATGGGAATTAATTATTAAATTGATTAATGAAACTTATATGGTTTGAATTTTTTAAAATAGACATATTTTTTGAATTCAGAATATCAAAAATCGCTTAGGGTGAATTTTTGGTATTTTTCTAAAAAACATCAATTTTTGATGAATAGTGAATCCACTAAGTGGTTGTTAAAAAACTGATTTTTGGTTTAAATGAAATTTTACCACCTCTGTGATTTGAATTTCAAAAATCTGACATACATGGTTGTAATTAGTATGTAAAATATGGTTCAATGGGATGAAAATAATTTTTGGTGAATAGTAACTTTTATGTTTTATTAATCGCGATTAAAGGTAATTAGTGTAATTTAAGGTAAAGATAATGTTATAATAATATGAAATTACCTTGACACATGTCCTAACCTTATTGGATGAGTCATGGACGACCAATACAATACATGGGTCAAATTGGGGACCCCATTGAGCCACTTGGGTAAGAAAATTACATTAATAACTTTTTATTTAAAGTTAAAATAAAAATGTCACAAACATGTATTATTTTACTAAAACAATTTTTACATGGGGTTATACAAGTAATATTTTTTACTATAAATATTCATTGGAAATATAAAAATATTTCCTACATCATAGTATTTATTTTATAATTTTTTGACATTAAATAAATTAATTTATTTGTGACATTATGATGATGAAACGATTACCTCATTAATGAACGATTTAAATAAAATGAAATGATAAAGTACAATATAAGAAATAAACTTGTCAAAAACCTATTGGATTGGTGGATTTAAAACCCTTATCAACTTATCCTAGAAATATATATTTGTGGGACCCTTGATATCTGAAAATAATTTTATAATAAAGTAACTTATCAAGACATTCCAAGGGTGTCCCTCCTCCCTCTTATAAAAGGCCCCCACCTCTACCCCCTTACCCACACCTCTCAAGCCTCTGCCTCGACCAAACTCTACTAATTATATCTCTCCAAATCCCTCTCTTCATTCTAGAAGCCTTACCTTTTGCAGAAAGCTCTTCAAGAAACCCTTTTGGTTCAAACTAAAGGGAGTTACCCTATTTAAAGGTAATGTTGTATCTTATGTTATTTTGTTTTATTTTTCTTCCCCAACCCCATAAACTCATTTAATTACTTTATTTTGTAACAAAACCAGTAGCTAAAATATACTAGGATGTTGTTATGAGAAGTATTCGAGCTACACTTACACACACCTCCATCTAATGGTTAATGAAAATACTGTTTCTGTGGATGGAGAATTACTGACTCACAAAACGATGATTGTCATATCTTCTCCTACCACCTCTAATGGTGGCCATTATGATGGAACTATATTTAGTTATGATATATATTATATTTATTTCCTCTATATTCTTCTGTATTTTACATTTAAAACATACCTTTATGCTTTGCATGTTGTAAAAATGCGATAATTTCATTTGAGGATGTGTGGACTACCGCCCCCTCAAGTGATGTGACTCATTCATGCAATACATGGAATGCATAAAGAATTAAATTAATGAACTTATGTGACCTATATAACATATATATTATACTTTAATTATAATATATATACCTCATTTACTTTTAATTCCATTAATTATGAAATAGAAATCAAAGTAGCGTTCATGCGTACGTACGACTTACCATCTCCATGAATGGTGCATTTCATTTCTTACATCTAAATGTTATTTAATATTATAAATGAAAGTATATACTGGATATATATGATATATATGATATCTAAATCTTGAATATAATTCTGTATATAATTGATATTCTAACATAATGGAAAACGTGTAATTATAAGAAGTTTATTTTTGACTCAAGTACCAATGGTCGACAAAACGACTGTTATAAACTTAAATAATTACAAAATGTTCATAACATGGTAATAAGTGATAGAAAAGAAATAATTAACTTGAAAAATGTTCTTAAGAAAGTAGAAATTAACTCTAGTTTATTATTCATGAATATAAAGAAACGAACAAGACAAGTTGGACTTGAGGTAAGGGATCCCACCTCTCTCTTTCTTTTTATGTACTCTCTTTTATGTCACTTACTTTAATCTCCTCTTTATTATGTTGGGGGATGTTATTTTATATTACTATTTATGTTAATATTATAAGAGTCTCTTTTTGATCTCATCAATCCATTTTTGGTAGTTTTAAGTGGCACCGTTAGGCTGCCGAATTTTCATAATGGGATTTTTCATATCACTTTCATTCCCGTGTGATTTATGCTATATTTTACACCATTTCCTTTGAGTGGTGTATGTACTGCCCATTATTTTACTCTTTGTGTAATATAATTTCATTTATGGGTATTTACATCAATGTTGTATAGTCCTTCTTTCATGGGGTGTACGTTTCGAATGTTACCCAAGTCGGTAAGGGCACCTTTCACCCTCCTATTTTTAAAAGACTTATTTTTGTTTTATCTTTTAATTTACATCTTCTTATGTTGGGATGTGTTATTATATATCCTTATTGCTATAAATTTTATATCCAAGTGATGAGATACCCCTTATCTCTCTCATCAACTCTTGTTCTAAAATTTGATGTGACGCCGTTAGGATGTCAAATTTTTACAAGGGAACTTCATAACCCAATTTAGATTTCTTTGGGTTCAACTTGTAGTTATTGAATATGTCATCCTATGAATATGTGTGAATGACCTCTGGTAGTTTTACACTTAATATCCACTTATATTGGGTGTATTTATATTTTTCACACATAATTATGAGATTGATTTATCCTTAATTTAATGATACCTTCTTTATAAGGGATTTCATCTCATTTTACATTTCTATTGATACTTCATTGTTGTTATGCACCAATTCACTCTTATATGGGGTATATACTATCCTTTGGAATATTATATCATGAATCCCTTTATTCTCATGATATTATAAATTTCTAATTAAATGTTATTCCTCAATTATTTGTATTCAAGTGTCTCTCATTTTATTAAAAACTATTTAACTAAAATACCGTTTTAAATGTTTTAAGGATTTATTCTTATAAATATTTCTCATTAATATACATGTTTTCAAAATAGATTTTAAGGATTTATTTATATGGATATTAATGGTTTAAAATGTTAAAATCTTGAAAGTGGTAAGGGACTTCATCTCAATCTCTATTTATTGAGGCATATTTTGGTTTGTACACAAATTTATCTTATACGGTGTATAAACCCCTTTGACTTTTACTTTTATTCAAAAGGAATATTTTTATATGAAGCGTTTTACTTAATGACAAATTTGAATGTCTTTACGTATGCGGCGACAATGACTTATCTGCCGCGGTGACCATTATTTGGGTTTCGGCTTCCTCTCCAAGCCATAACATTTTTTTAAATGAAAAATAAACACCATGTTTTACTTTTCTTTTATTTTTGTATTGAAAATGGTTTTGATAATTTTTTGATTATATCAATGTGTTTTTTATATCTTGTGATTGAAATGTGGGAATGTTATGTTTCCTTTATTCATGTTTTATGTGATACGATTATGTTATGGTTCTTGGGCGTTGTTTATGAAGACAGGTGGTTCTGTGATAAACTAAGGGTGGGTGAGCCCGTGATAGCACTCCAATGCATTGGGTAACGTGAAGGAGTTAAACTCTAAGGTTTCTCTGAAGAGATTTAGGGAATATACTGTGATAGTTATTCCAAACGTAACCACGAGGGTTACTCCCTACGTAAGAATATTATTAATGCCACAAGATACTTTTATGTCTTATGATTTTTATAAGTTATTCATAAATCTTATGATTTCATGAGGTGTGTTAAAGTGATTATGTTTTATGAATAAAGTGTGTTTTCATTGATTCTTATGTATACGTGGAATAATGTTTCCTTTCAGTATTTTTATATCCCTTACTGAGTTTTTTTGTACTCATCCCATGTTTTTGAAATGTTTTCCACATGACATAAAGTAGAATACGGTCACGGATGAGATCAAGGAAATGTCACGATGTCTAAAACATGGAATTAGACATGACTCTTTTGTTCAAGAGTATACATTTCTTGAAAAAAATGGAAACTGAGTAGATGTGTTTACCTTGTAATCATTGAGATGTAATAGTTACGTCCTAATTATCTAAAACTCTAAACCTGAAAAGATCCTCAATTTGAATTATTCATTTAATTCAATATTAAGTAATGTTTTAAGGTCGGGTCCTTAAATTTTGGTATCAAAGGAAGGTTTAGATAACTTTAGTGGTTAGGGTATTCATTAAGCATAAGCAACATTACCATAATGGCTAGGATTTCAGAAAGAGTCATAGTTTGTAAATAAAGTAAATGAGTAAGTATATCTTAGTGTTTATCTTCTTCATTAGTACAAGACGATTTGATTGATATACTCACAATGATATTTTTGGTTTTAGTAAATAGATGGATCTAGTAGGCACCAAAGTGACCATGGGTTTGAAGGAAACTGTGGTGGTTCTCTGATTAAGAGACTGGATGAAATGGGGGATTCAATGAGGAATCTCGTGGTTATTCTATACCAACTATCAAGGAGTCATGATTAACCACTTTAACCTTGGTGAGTTCTTCGATGCATCATGTACGAGAGAACCAACTCGATGTGGAAGTTCAGGTAATAATTATAATGGTAACCATTAGGGTTTATATGAACCTTACTTTTGAGGTAATTATGGGTTACTATATGATGGAAAATAAAAGGCATGGGGTAAAGTTGAGGTTAAATTATGTTATGATTATTTTTGAAGATTTTATCTCTTTTTGGGGAATGGGTTATGAATTATATAGTTTTGGAAAATGGACAACACACAGACCATGTGACAACCAATCGCGTCAGACAAAGCTGCGGGAATCGAACCCACACCCAAAGTGCGACTGGTATTTATCGCCTACCACTTGACTACGTGAAGTCCTTGGTTAGTATAACTAATTCTTTTTTTTAGTTAAATGATCTTATGAATCAGGAATAAGTTGATTTTGGGTTTTATAGGAAATTATTGACCTATCATGGAGGATACATGATTAGGTTAATTACATTTCAATATGAGACTTTAAGAGAAACTGATGTTATTTGGAGATAACTGTTAATATTTACCTTGGAAGACTATTCGATTAAATCCTTCAATGAATTGGGTTTAAATATTAGTTTGGTTTACTTGGAAGAATTTTATGGATAACTATTTATTGAATGTTCTTTGATGATCTTTGGGTTTTGTTGGACAAATTTTGGAGATTAAGAGTAATGTTTCTTTTTATAAAGGATTATCCTTTTTGGGTATTATATTATCTCATACTAAAAATTTTAGTTTTGGTTAAGGTATAAGGACTTGGGAAATATATAGTTCTCTTTTGTGGATTATGTTATTCTCAGGAAGTTGATTATAGTACTCTTAATATGAACAAGGCTTCCTAAATGCTCATCTTTTGGAGAAATATGAGTTTGTGTAAGAAATATAGTAAAGTTGAAAGTCAACATGACAAGTAAGTATGTATCCTTATGTTTTTGTTAAGCTCATAAATAAATTCCTCAAGGAAAAGTAACTTAAAATAAAAATGTTGTATGTTAAATTTTCCTTCTAGGGAATCAAATACCGTTTAACCCATCACAAGCTTGTGATTTTATGGTGGTTAACTTTCTTCTAATCATGTTTTCTATCACTCCCCATCAGAACATGACCCTTTGATTATTCTTCCATATCCATGTTTTACCACATGGAATCCTAGTATGGGTTAACTCAGGTGACCTTTGTACTTCTCTTTCTTTCTTTTAAAGTGATAGTTTTGCTGACTCATTTTCTGATGTGGGGCTTTCAATGAAGTTTCCAAGCCCAATTTTAAAATTGAAAGGACGCAATTCCCAAAAGGGGGGGAGGATGTAACACCCCAGGTAAATAAATACTATTACCTTTTCATATTTATTAATATTTTTGAATAGAATATTAATATTACTTTAAATGGTATGCTATGTTCGATGGAGTACCCAATACGCAACAACGAGTTTCATTGAAATCTTACGATGCACACTAATAACATAATAATATTATTGTAAATGGTAGTAAACTCCTAGTCGATATAATGGCGGGAATGAAAAGAACTAAATAAAATGTGACTATATATTCTTGTTAAATATTTTTACATTTATTCAATAAATGTTAGATGGTTAAAATGCAAATAAATCCAATTTTAAGTGTAAATATTATAATATTCTTTAAAAGGTCGATTAACCGCCTTTTGATGGAAAACCCATTTTAAAACCACTTTTTGAAAATTTTATGTGTTATATTTTCCAAAATAAAATTCTTTTTTATAATCGGGACATAAAAATTTATTTTGTATAAATTTTTTGTATTTTTCCGATAAAGTTCCTTTTTTAATGAATAGTGTAAAATGCTGTATTTTAATTCAAAACCTCGTTTTCTTCTAATTTATTTATATGATTAGATTAGATTTTGAATTGGTTTTAATGTGCAATTAGATTATATTTTTACCATTTAATCCAATGGTGGTCATTGAAATTAATTTCACTATGAAATTGGACTTAAACTAGTTTCAATCTTTTGATATATTTTTTTTCTTAAAAACACACTATTTGTTTTGACAACGGGAATTAATTATTTATTTTATTAATGAAACTTATATGTTTTGAATTTTTTAAAATAGAAACCATTTTTTAATTCGGAATATCAAATATAGCTTAGGGTGAATTTTTGGTATTTTTCTGAAAAACATCAATTTTTGATGAATAGTGAAACCACTAAGTGGTAGTTAAAAAACTGATTTTTGGTTTAAATGAAATTTTACCACCTATTTGATTTGAATTTCAAAAATCTGACATACACGGTTGTCATTAGGATTAAAAATATGGTTCAATGGGATGAAAATAATTTTTGGTGAATAGTAACTTTTAAGTTTTAATAATCGTGATTAAAAGTAATTACTGTAATTTAAGGTAAAGATAATGTTATAATAATATGAAAAGACTTTGACACATGTCCTACCCATTCTGGATGAGTCATGTCCAACCAATAAAATCCATGGATCAACTTGGGGACCCCATGGAGCCACTTGGGTATGAAAATGATATTAATAACTTTATATTTAAAGTTAAAATAAAAATGTCACAAACATGTATTGTTTTACTAAAACAATTTTTACATGGGGATATACAAGTCATATTTTTGACAATAAATATTAATTGGAAATCTAAAACGATTTCCTACATCATAGAATTTGTTTTATAATTTTTATACATTAAATAAATGAATTTATTTATGACACCATGATGATGCAACAATTACATCATTAATGAACGATTTAAATAAAAAGAAAAGATAATGTAAAATATAAGATATAAAATTGTCAAAAACCTATTGTATGGGTGGATTTAGAACCCTTATCACCTTATCCTCGAAGTATATAATTTTGGGACCTTTTATATCCGAAAATCATTTTATAATATAGTAACTTTTCAAGACATTCCAAGAGTGCCCCTCCTCCCTCTTATAAAAGGCCCCCACCTCTACCCCCTTACCCACACCTCTCAAGCCCTTGGCTCGACCAAAATCTTCTCATTTTATCTCTCCACATCCCTATATTTATCCTAGAATCATTAACTTAGGCAGAAATCTCTTCAATAAATCCTTTTGGTTCCAACCAAAGGGATTTACCCGATTTAAAGGTATTGTCCTCTCTTATGTTCTTTTGTATTATTTTTCTTCCCCAACCCCCAAAAAACTTTTTATTCCTTTATTTTGTAACAACAGTAGTATCTTAAATATACTAGTATGTTGTTATGAGAATCATTAGAGCTACACTTACACACACCTCCATATAATGGTTAAATAACATACTGTTACCGTGGATGGCGAATTACTGCCTCATGAAACGATGATTGTTCTATCTTCTCCTACCACCTCTCATGGTGTACATTATGATGGAAATATATTTATTTATGATATATATTATATTTATTTACTCTATATTATTATGTATTTTACATTTAAAACATACCTTTATGCTTTGCATGTTGTGAAAATGCGATAATTTCATTTGAGGAAGTGTAGACTACCGCCCCCTCAAGTGATGTGACTCGTTCATGCAATACATGGAATGTATAAAGAATGAAATTAATAAACTTATGTGACCTATATAAAAAATATATTATACTGGAATTATACTATATATATATATATCTCTCATTTAATTTTAATTCCATTAAATACGAAATAGAAATGAAAGTAGCGTTCATGTGTACGTACGGCTTACCGTCTCCATGAACGGTTCATTTCATTTCTTACATCTAAATGTTATGTAATATTATAAATAAAAGTATATACTGGATATATATTATATATATGATTTCTACATACTAAATATAATTCTGGATATAATGGATATTCTTCCACATGAACAGCTTTTAATTATAAGATGTTTATTTTTGACCCATGTACCAATGTTCGACAAAACGACCGTTATTAACTTAAATAATTACAAAATGTTCATAAAATGGTAATAAGTGATATAAAATAAATAATGAACTTGAAAAAGGTTATTAAGAAAGTATAAATTAACTCTATTTTATTATTCAGGAATATAAAGAAACGAACAAGAGAAGTCGGACTTGAGGTAAGGGATCCTAGCTCTCTCTTTCTTTTTAAGTACTCTCTTTTATGTCACTTACTTTAAGCTCCTATTTCATATGTTGGGGGGTTTTCATTTATATTCTTCTTTCTATAAATTTTATGTTAATAAGATAAGAGACTATTTTTTATCTCATCAATCCATTATTTGATTATTTAAGTGGCGCCGTTAGGCTATCGAATTTTCATAAGGGGATTTTTCTTATCACTTTTATTCCCCTGAGATTTATGATACATTTTCCACCATTTCATTTGAGTGGTGTATGTAATGCACATTATTTTAATATTTGTGTAATATGATTTTGTTTATGGGTATTTACATCAATGTTTTATAGTCCTTCTTTCATGGGGTGTACGTTTCGAAAGTTACCCAAGTCGGTAAGGGAACCTTTCACCCTCCTATTTTTAAAAGACTTCTTTTTGTTTTTTCTTTTAATTTACATCTTCTTATGTTGGGATATATTCTTATATATGCTTATTTCTGTAAATTTTATGTCCAAATGATGAGATACCCTTTATCTCCCGCATCAACCCTTTTTCTAAAATTTGACGCGACTCCGTTAGGCTGTCAAATTTTTACAAGGGAACTTCTTAACCCAATTTTGATTTCTTTTGGTTCAACTTGTAGTTATGGAATATGTCATCCTATGAATATGTGTGAATGACCTATGGTTGTTTTACACGTAATATCCACTTATATTGGGTGTATTTATGTTTTTCACACATAATTATGAGATTGATTTGTCCTTAATTTAAGGATACCTTCTTTATAAGGTATTTCATCTCATTTTACATTTCTATTGAGACATCATTGTTGTTATGCACCAATTCACTCTTATATGGTGTATATGCTGTCATTTGGAATATTATATCATGAATAACTATATTCTCATGATATTATAAATTTCTAATTAAATGTTATTCCTCAATTATTTGTATTCAAGTGTCTCTCATTTTGTTAAAAACTCTTTAACTAAAATATCGTTTTAAATATTTTAATGATTTATTATTATATATATTTCTCATTAATATACATGTTTTCAAAATGGTTTTTAAGGATTTATTTATATGGATATTAATGGTTTAAAATGTTAAATTCTTTAAAGTGGTATGGGACTTCGTCTCAATCTCCTTTCATTGAGGCATATTTTTTTATACACAACTTTCTTTTATACGGTGTATAAACCCCTTTGACTTTTAATTTTATTAGAAAGGAATATTTTTATACGAATCGTTTTACTAAAAGAAAAATGGGAATGTTTTTATGTATGCGGCGACAAAAACTTCTCTACCACCGTGACCATTATTTGAGTTTCGGCTTCCTCTACAGTCCATACCTTTTTTTAAATGAAAAATTAATACCATGTTTTACTTTTATTTTATTTTGGTACTGAAAATGGTTTTGATAATGTTTTGATTATATCAATGTGTTTATGATATCTTGTGATTGAAATGTGGGAATTTTATGTTTTCTTCATTCATGTTTTATGTGATATGATTATGATATGGTTCTTGCGCATTGTTTATGAAGAAGGGTGGTTCCATGATAAACTAAGGGCGGGTGAGCCCGTGGTAGATCTCCAATGCATTGGGTAACATGAAGGAGTTAAACACTAAGGTTTATCTAAAGATATTTAGGGAATATACTGTGATGGGTATTCCAAACGTAACCATGAGGGTTACTCCCTACGTAAGAATGTTATGAATGCCTCAAGTTACTTTTATGTCTTATGATTTCTATGAGTTATTCATAAATATTATAATTTCATGATGTATGTTAAAGTGCTTATGTTTTATGAGTAAAGTGTGTTTTCATTGATTCTTATATATACGTGGACTAATGTTTCCTTTCCGTATTTTTATATCCCTTACTGAGATTTTTTGTGCTCATCCCAGGTTTTTGAAATATTTTCCACCAGACTTAAAGTGGAATACGGTCAAGGATGTGATCAAGGAAATGTCACGATGTCTAAAACATGGAACTAGACATGACTCTTTTGTTCAAGAGTATATATTTTGTGAAAAAATCAAAACTAAGTAGATGTGTCTACCCTGTAATCTTTGAGATGTAATAGTTATGTCCTAATTCTCTAAAAATCTAAACCTAAAAATATCGTCAATGTGAATTATTCATTTAATTCAAGATTAAGTAATGTTTTAAGGCCGGGTCCTTACAAACAACCTCTTAAGTCGAGGGAAAAGGGGAAATATCATTTGATCAATGTTTCAAAAGAGGGGTTCATCATTGAAATGGTGAAAGGTATGCATACCATAACCTCTAGAACTATTAATGTCTTATTTGAATTTGGATTTACCAATTCATTCATATCTAAAAAATTTCTATTTTATCAAGATTCTATCCATGATATTAGATTTATAATTAATATTTAAAATAGATAATGGTATGATAATCACATCTCAAGTCTAGGATTCCACTCTAGATTAGGTTGGTGGGAATATTCTACCTAAAAATCATATCACACTTCCTCTGGTTGAATTTGATGTCATCCTAGGCATGGATTAGATTTTTCTATATAAACCCACATTAATTATCGAGGAAGGGATGTTATGTTTTATATTTTATAACAACATTTGATAATTTATCACTTTTATGAAATATATGAATTTCATATGCATATTAAATCCTTTTTATGGTTCTTAATTCCCATTTAGATGTGGAGTTGATCTCAAATTATTGGGGAGAAACGTGATATGAATGATATGCATATTTTTTGGGAATTTTTTGATTTGTTTCCGAAGTAGTTTCCTAGTCCTCTAAAAAAATAGAGAAGAGTTATCCATTGGAAACATATCTCATGGAATACCTATTTAAATGAATCCCAATATAATTTCCCTAATTGAGTTATATAAATTATAGAGGAAACTCTAAGAAAACCGTTATAAGGGATTCATTCATCCTATTATGTCACCTTAGGGTGGACATGTTCTATTTCTGAAAAAAGAATGATGGATCAATGCAACTCCTCATTTATTATTAGTATATCAACAAGAATATAATTATGAAAAAGTATCATCTTCTATATATTATTTACTTGTTTGATCAATTATAAAGATAAAAATACTTATCTGATATTGATCATTATTCTAGATATCGTCAATTAAGGGTCAAGAAAGAGGATATACCCAAGAAGAAATTTCATATAAGGTGTGGAAACATTGAATATATAGTGATACCAATTTTCTTTACTAATTTCCCTTATATATTCTTGTATTAAATGAAATGTGTTTTTAAAGACTACACTGATGAATTTGTCGTATTATTTATAGAGGATTTTGTTATCTATTATTAGATAAATGTAGGGAATGAGGATTACTAAACAATTGTAATAAATACCTTTAGGAAGAAGAAAATATTTATAAAATTTAAAAAGTATGAATTTTGGATAAAAAATGGTTCATTTCATGAATATAAAATATCATGTGAGGGTACATCATTAGATTAATCCCTGAAGGAGGCTACTGAATGTTTTCCCAAATGAAACAAGGTGTCTATGATCCATAGTTTTCATTATTTAGGTTAATACTATCATTGTTTTGGGGATATTATTTCATGGATATCTAATCCTATGACCACATTTACATGAAATTAATCCAATTTATTCTAGAATGAAGAATGTAAGGAACATTTCATGGAACTTAAGGGAAGATTGGTCGGTATAGCCATGATTGCATTACCCTATAGTGGAGAAGTTTTGGTATTCTAGAGTGCTTCATCTAATATGTGACTGGGATGTGTTATTAATCATAATGACATGGTTATAACTTTATAATTATGTTAATTGAAGGTTCATGAGAAAAATTACTCAACTTAGGTTTTGGATTTAGTTATAGTATTTTTTGCATTGAACATATAGAGGTATTTTATTTATGGAGAAAAGTGTAAAATATATACTGATCAGAAAATATTATAGTACATATTAATTCAAAAGTAGTTTAATATCTTTCAAAGAATATGGTTAGAGATGATTAATGATTATGAATGACCAATACATTAACAACCAGTGAAAGGGAACAAGGTGGCTGTGGATTTTTCTAGAATGGATAATTATAGATTTTTCTTAATGAGGATCACAAAATATCCCATATTCCAGGATATTCAAAGTGCAGATATATGAATCCTAATTGAAGGGAATAAATATTATCTTTATCAATTGAGTGTTTAGTTGTCTATCAAATGGAATAATAGAGTGGAAAAAATATGTGGTGATGTAGAGGAATGATAGAAATGTTCTTTTGTTTAAACTTGGTCATGATTGAATGATATGGTTTAATAACCACATATGTGTTCCATCCATACATGATTTGAAGAAAGAGTTTCCTTAGGGATCATATTGTCCATGATTCTCAATTGATCATAGATGTATGAATATGTATTGAGTTTTGAAATAATACTTCTCAATGTCTGAAAGGAATAGAGATATTATAGAGTTTTATCCCGATGATTGACTTGGGAATGTTTAATAATGAATTACAAAAGTCTAAGGGTATATTGTATCCATTACCCATACCATAATGTAAATGGGAGAACATCACCATGGATATTGTTGTCGGACTCCCCAAAACATCTAAATGGAATAATTTTATATATTTTGTAGTCGCTCACCTTACTAAGTAAGTACACATATTGGAAATCTTAAAATACTTATCTCAAGATCATATAGAAATGATATACATTAAGTAAGTGGTAAGGTTACATGGAGTGCCACATTATGGTATATGTGATTAAGATATGAGGTTTACCATAATGACATGGTATATTTTTCTAATATTATCATGACACAAAATTCAGTTTTAACACATCTTATAATCCTCATATATATGTTAGGTCTAAAAGAAAAATTCACACCCTTGTTGTTATATTGTGATCATGTTCTTTGGATTTCAATGGTGGTTGGGGTCAAAAAATTTCTATAGATGTGTTTTAATAAAATAATAGTTTCAATCATGAATTTAGATATCCCCTTATAAAGCCCTATATGGAAATAAATTTTGAGCTCTAACATGATGAAATGATGTTGCTGAATGAAATCGATTTAGAACTAATATCATTGACGAAATTAGGAAAAAAACTAAGATCCATTAAGTATCATATCAAGGTAGCTCATGGCTAGAAGAATAGTTACACTAACAATCACTAGAATTATATAGAATTATATGTTATTAATAAGGTGTTAGTATGAATTTCTCCCTGGAATAATTTAATGAGATTCTTGAAGAAAGGGAAACTGAGCCCAACATATATCGGTTCCTTTGAAAATTTTGAACATATTAAGATAATAGACTATCTCTTTAAACTTCCACCAAACATATATCTTCTCCAAAACATGTTCCATGTATATTTTATAATTAAGTACCTAGCTAACTCTTCACAATAATTTAACTCATATTTTATACTGATTATGATAATTTTTTATTAAGATTAACAACTGGTCGAGATTATTGATCATATAGAGAACAGTCTACAAAACAGGTCCACTAAAATGGTCAATGTTTTTTTAGTGAAAAAACCTGTTTGAAAAGGTAAATGGGAACTCGAGGATGTGATGATACATAATTATCCACATTTTCTTATATCAGAGTGATTATTTTTTAGGATGAAATAATATCAAGGGGTAGAATGTGACACCCTAAATTTTTATGAACATTTTTTTGAATAAATTTAATTTATTTGATAGTTTTATTATAACAATACACCATTATAAAATTTCATAATAAAAATAAATAGATTAAATTCAATTAAATTAAACACCAAGTTAATATTTAACTACACACAACACTAGGTTATCTTTCATCACATATGATACAGATTTTTATCAAAACCATGATATATTATTAATTTAGATATTTAAACAAGAACTTTATAACCTATCAATTAAACACAGTGATAAAAATAGAAACAAATATTCATTAAATATTATGTATAGTTATTTTATATAAATAATATATATTGATAATATATTATATAATCATTAATAAATTATTTATATGTTTTGAAAATAATTTTTTTTTAAAACTAATTTTTAAGTACTTTGGTAAACAAAAATATTTTTTTGAAACATATTGAAAATTTATTTGATCAAATAAATTTAATTTTTAAATTAATAATTTGATAACTGTATTAGCATTATTTTTTATGATTTTTCTGAAATGATTCTTTGGTGGATGAATGGTGAAAAATACTGAATTTTAATTGAAAACATTTTTTTAGTTAGTTTTATTTTTTAAAAAATAAATTATGTTGAAAATAATGATTAAAGTTAAATTAGTTTAATTGTACATAAATTAATACCATGAAAGTAATTTTAATCAATTTTACCATTAAATTGGATATAAAAATTGTAATCTTTTGATAATATTTACATTAAAAATATTCATTATCATCACATCTGCAGGATTAATATTAAATTAATGTTTCCCATTAATGTGAATAGACTATGATAAAATGTATTCCATATTTTTAATAGTCACAATTTCTAATTTCTAATAATTCTATCTTATTATTCGAACAAAATTAATATTGAATTCTGTAAAAATCAAATACCATAGTTAAGGTAAAAATGGGTTTACACGGGGTTAAACTAAAATTATAATAGTAATAAATCATATAAAAAAGTATAAAAAGTTTTATAACCATATTTATACCATTAAACATATAATCCTCCAAAATAGACTAATTTTGGTTTTTGTTACATATAAAATATGTTAGAGAACTTATTTCCTTTCAAAAATACCAAGTGTATCCTCTCACACGCTTATAAAAGGACACCCCTCTCTTCTCTTCTTCAGATCATCAATAATATTTGGTTCATCCAAACCATAACCAAATCACATCCCCAATCACCTACCCTTTTACTAAAAGCCTTATTTTTGGCATAAATATTTCATAGGAAGGATTTGAGTGAAAACCTAAGCGGGATACTCAAAGAAGATGCAACCTTCACCAACGAGTGACTTTATATTATTTCCTCCTCTAATCACTTAAATTATTTTAATATCCTAATTAGTTAACAAAGTTAGTATATTAAATATATTGGGATAATCTCATGTTATGTTAATGACCTATAACCATCTCCAAATCCATCAAAGGGGTTATGAGATCAATGTTTGTGTATACGATAGATTACCACCTCACAAACTTATGTTATAAATTTTTCCATTACATCCTATCAAGGATGGTAAAAATAATTTATCTATTTATTATATATATGGTATATATAACATTAATTATTTTATTATGATTATTTAATCATTATATCACACATTCTATTATGCTTCCCATTTTGTGAGAATACTATAGCATTGTTCGAGTTTACAGTGGACTACCTCCCCAAGGAGAGATGTGATTCATATTAAATAAAAATTATTTTTTATGATAATATATTCAATTTAATTTTCATTATATTAAACCCAACCAAAAAAAGGAAAAAACAACATTCATGCATACGTATGACCTACAGTCTCAATGGATAATGTATTTCATTAATTATCACTAAATTTTATAGATTAATACAAATACCTATATAATAAATGTATATGATATCTATATCATGGTTATCATTATATATATTATGTATTTATGATAAATTTAATAGAAAAAAATATAAAAAAATCTAAACATATATGAAAAACAAAGTAGTTATTTCCCAAAACATCAATTTAAAATAGTATTAATAAAAAAATTATACTGAAAAGGTTATAATAAGATCATATATGGTATGATATATTTCAATATGGTTATTTAATACATTTACAATAAATAATTATGTTCAATACATGAGGTTTCAATGAGTGTGATGGAAGTAAAGACTTATGGTAAGGTATTTTTGTCTCAATTTGCCTTCATTGAGATGTATGCTATGTTATGCATATATATTCTTTCACAAGTTGTATATACATACCCATTTACATTTAATTTCATGAAGTTATTAATCCTTATGATATTTTATGATTCATTGTAATTTATTTATTCATGGGTCTCATGAATCAATGTTACTAATATGGTAATGATTTTATGTTATAATATCATTGTTTAGTGGGATTATATATGATTAAGTCTACAATGTTGAAATATAATGATCTATAAATCAATAATTATCTTGTATTTACTTATCTTCTGATTATTCATGATACATTCATGAAATGATACGATTTTTTGACTCTTTCTTACTATTAAAAATAAAAAAATTTTAAAATAAAATATTACATTATTTCTCTCTTACTTTTGAAAATATTTTATTTTCTAGAACTGTGTTTTTAAAAAATTTCTCAATTTTTTACTATAATATTATAATTTTTAGAAGACATTTTTACCGATTTTTCAATTTTTTCAAAATATTTTGAAAGGAATATTCATGTTTCAATCCAAATAATGATTCATTTGATTTTACTGAATATGAGATTTATTTTCATTTTAATGTGTAATACATGAAAAAAATATCCCAACATCATGAAAAATTGAATCTTCAATGCATCAGTTATATGTTATTAATTTTATTTTCTGATAAATATATTTTAATTATTTTTTATTTTTAAAAATATTTCTTTAAAAAACTAGAAATGATATTTTAATCATGTTTTTTTAAAACAAGGGATTAAAATAATTCTCTATATAATATAACCCCCATTGATTTTTCCTAATACTTACTAGGGATTTAATCATGATATACCATTATTATTATTTCTAGTAATGGTTTGTATATATGATGAAATGTTGTTTTTGAAACCCATTTCTCCCACCTTGGTTATAAAATGATTAGATGGTTATGAAATCCAGTTATTTTCACATTTTATTCAATGATTAAATGATTATGAAACATGTCTATTTATAATAGGTTATGATATGATTAAATAATTTTGATATCCATTTTATTTCATGGGTTTTGATGTGAGTATTTTTTATGATCTTGTGGAACACATAAACGTGGTTTCCATTACTTTATAGGAGGGACCTATATCTCCCACAATTGGAATGGGTAATTATTTATATCTCTTGATACATATATGAATACAATAGGGAGTCAACATGGTTTAGTAAGGTATTTCTAGAATGTTAAGTGAAACTATTTTAGTAATTTAGGGATGTAATGGGAAGTGAACTTGGTTTAGTAATACAAGGATAGAATGGTGAGTGAACTCGATTATCTGATGGACTTTGTGAACTATAATGGTCATATTAGTGAACCTTAAATATTATCGAATGGATTGTTATGTGTGTGTGTATTATAATAACTCCACATATTATTCAAATTTTATTCTCATAGGGATCATGTTGTTTTATTTCTTTATGATTCATGTCTTATGAACTGCAAATATTTATTCCATGAAACAATATTATAAACATTAATAAGCATTGTCTATTTTTCAAATGTTATTATTATGTTATCATACCATTATGTTCATATAATACTTATTTTTCTCCCTTGTTTCCCATAAAAAAAATCTGAGATAAACCATTCTAATGTTTTCATTCCATAGGTAATGAAAATTTTAATTATGAATGATATTTCTAAGAATGGTTCTAGTTGTGAAGAACATAGTGGAAGATGATATATCTCACTTATGGACTATTGTTTATGTTTCAAAGATTACAAAGGCACTAAAATGTAATGGTCATTAGTGGAGTGTTTGTATAATGTAATCAAAACTCATAAAATGATGAAATTTCTATGTATGAAAATAATAGGATGTTAAAGTTGTGATATGATTTTTCATTGCATGTCAAAAAACCAGTTGATAGGAATTTCATTATTCAATTTCCAAACTTAATTCATGAAACCCCAGTTTGAAAATATAAACACCTATTAACATAACATTATTCTACAATTTTTTCTTTATAGTCTCTCTAAATGTGTTTTATTCTATTCCAGTATTGATTATTCATGGATCAAAGTGTCAATTGATGCACTGGTTCTCTTACACTAAGTAAAATATCAATTTGATTAGGAATCATACTTTACTCCTCAATATCATTATTCAAGAGAAATGGATCCACGTGTTATTGATCTACCTGAATCATGACTTGATATCTTGTGGTTATAGGTTTCTATCATTATTGATCATAGACCATCATCTCTCTTTAGGTTTCGATCCCATGTTGGGTTACAAGTAACCTCGTGAATTGAGGTAGATATATTTGGAAGGAAATATTTATTAATTGAAATTTTTTATATAATTTATAATATAAATTATGTTTAAAATTTATTTTTTACGATTGAATTGAGTCTCTTGATAAATTAATTTAAATGGAATAGGCTTTATCCTGAAATTACAATGAAACATCATCAAAATATTACGTATTGATTAATGGAAAATGAAAATGTCTTGAAATGAATGAATTGAAGCATGAAATTTGTGGGAAAAAATGGAAAAAAATGTTCCACTATTTTAAAAGACCTGTAAATTTCCAGGAATTTTTTTTCATAATTTCTTTGTGATTTTACGAGTACGCAGTTTTTGACGGCACCTGATTCCGAGGCCTGGTGTACCCGGAATCAATTTCCGAAATTTAGCTCCGGTGCGTTCAGTGAACGAATGAGCTGGTTTTTCTATCTTTTGAACTGGTGCTCGGAATTGAAATCTGAGGGCACCGATGAAACTGTAGCGGTGGTATTTGCTTAAGAGGGCCTTTCCCAAAGGTGCATTTCCTAGGGAGAAGTTGTAAAAATTTGAGGATTAAATATGAAGTAAATAAAATTTGTGGAACAAATGTTACCTCTAACCTAAGTGGTTTTTTCCTATGTTTGGGAGTTGGGGTGGGACCCATTAGATCCTTACTCCTCTTGTTATGATATTATTTAGGTGGGGCCCACACGATCCCCACCCCTTCAAATTCCTTTAACTCCTCTAACACCTATTAAAGTTGGAAAATCCCCATTATTTTGTAACTCCCCCCTCTCTCATCTTCAATGATTCCAACACACTCAATCAATTAAGTGAGTTATGTGTTTTAATTTTAAAATTGAAATTCTTGGCATGTTATAAAAAAATAACAGTAATTCTTATTTTATGTGGGGTTTGAGGATTGTTGTGTGGAGACATTGGTGGAGAGAGCTCTTTTCTCAGGAATAAATTCATCTTCCTCATCGAAGAACGCCAAGAACGCTGGTGCCAACCTCGACTTCTTTCTTCTCGACATTGACGAAGTGACACCGTCTTTCCGTGACAACGTCAATGGAACAACGAAAGCATCTCCATCCTCTGTCAAGCGATCAACCATCTTGAATTGACGTGGGGGTGTGTTAATGAATGAGCAACATTGTTTTTTCCTTTCATGTTATTTGTTCTCTCTAAACCTTTTTCTATAGAACTAATGTAGAAGGAATCAAACCAAACAAACACGGTCTGATTCCTCCACTGTTCTTGAGGTATGGTGTTCATCCACCATTCTTGAGCGGTAAATCAAGGAATGTTTTCAGAGCCGATCGGAGGCCCGAAAACATCGGAAACGGCCTCAGAACATCCGGACGACCTATTAGTTGGAGTTTTGTAGCAAAAGGATCATCGGAACGAAGAACAGATGCCTCGGGAGGTTTGCTAGCTAGAGGCGTCGTATCTGGAAAATTCCAGAATACATGACGTGTACTTCCAAAGAACATCCCATGTAGTACAAGCGTTCAGCGGCAGAAGTAATGGACATCAGAAGAAGTGACACACGGCGTGTGACACCAGTCACACGACGTGTACTGTCCACACAGTTTGACAGAGGAGACTTTGATGGACATTGCGTGTATTAAAGAGAAATACACGGACACAGACAGAAATACATGACCACGAGGCATGGCATGTATTATCTTCTTTGAAAGGCAGAAGCGGCTTCGCGAAGCTTGGCATGTAATCTAGGAGATCCACGGACACAAGCATAACCACACGACCAAGAGACACGGTGTGTATTCTGGAAATACATGGACACATGGTGGAGTATTCTGTCATGTACTCCACCACATGGACAGGTATGGCCAGCGCTCATGGATCCAACCCTAGAGGGTTGGACATGGCGTGTAACCATACCAAACGCCAAGTACTTACTTATTTACATGACCAACCCTGTGACATTGGTGGTATCACATGGGCAGTACCCGGTGTCTAAAGACACAAAGTGTATCTTTTACATACACGCCACATACTTTTGGAAAATGGATTAGTTGTCTTGTTCTCCGTGACTTGGGTACGTTTTTCATGGGTTTTCCCCTATGACATGGGACGGAAATATGAGATACATCAACTCTAGACTTCGTGACAATTGATGTATCGAACTTTGACTCGCGGAGAGGACCCTCTCGGTATCAAGCATGTTGTGTGTGGGAACCCTAGAGCTGGCTGCGACTGCGATGATGATGATGACTGTACTAGGTTCCTCTGTGCATTCGGCAGCGACGACGACTGTACTAGAATCCTCCATGGGTTAGACGGTGATGACTAATGTTCTTGTATCCTATGTGGGTCCGGCAGTACATGACTACTATTCTTGTATCATATGTGGGTCGGACAATATTTGACTCAGGACTTGTATCCTACGTGGGTCCAGATGAGTAGCTAGTCTTGTATCCTTTTTGGGTCCGACTGCTTAGCTGGTCATGTATCCTATGTGGGTCCGACAGCTTAGATGAATCAGTGGATACATCTGATCATCTCTATCATCTTACGAAGAAGTATACCTGTGTGAGTTGATTCTTGATTTTCAATCACTATCTTCGATATGATTTTTTTGCTATCCTGTGTAGATTGGATTGTGTTATTCTGAGTGGATTGGATTGTGCTTTCCTGTGTGGAATAGATCAAACTTGGGCTCGGATGTTGGAGCCGAACTGGAATTGATGGCTTATGTATATGTATGGGCATATACAAAAGTAGAGTTGGTTGTTACTTCGTGATTGTATCATTCCTTTGTGGTTTATCCTTCGTAGGATTCTGGGAGACCATTAGGGTCTTGGGGTCCCTACTGAGTAGCGTATACTCACCCATGCACAGGCTATGCCCGCACTACATTTTGTTGGATGAAGACGAAGAAAAGTGCTGACCGAGGTAGGAGCTCTCGGAGCTGGACGGTACCTGGAGGCGGATCACTGGACGAGACGTATATGAAGTGGATGGATGGAGATGAGGGGCGGAGGAGACTATCTGTACCGACCCTTCAGGTGGGATTTCAAGAGAACGGCTTGGTGTTTATGCTTTACTTTTCCGCGGTTGTACTCTCTTTTCAGTTGTACTTTAATTTCAGTTGGGTTTGTATACTGGCCAATTTACTTAACATCACTTACTTTTGTACTCAGTTTACTTAGTTTTTACTTCAGCTTGCATACTATATGGTGTTTATTTTCTTACAAAAAGGTAATACCTTCCCTTTTATCGGGTTTTACGCCTTTGGTGCTAGTCTCTAGCCCCTGGCCTATAGGAGGGGGGCTTGGGGTAGTCACAGCATGAGTCCCGAGGACGGGTCGTGACAAATTGGTATCAGAGGAGTTCGGTTCCACCACAGAACTCAGGACACTGATCTTCTTCTATGTGAAGCAATAATGTTAAGGTTATTGAGTGTGGTTATCAGTCCAGGGAGTTCAGTGTTAGTGTAGAGGATAATGTATCCATACACCAGGACCCTGACTTCTGATTTCCAACTCAATGCACGAAAACATTGATTGCACGTGTGTTTCAAATATTTATTTGTGATTACTTTTTGTCAGCTCACCAGGTATACTATATTGACCGTGGCACACCTGTTTTTTTTTTGGATGGCCCCACGATGGCAACCAGCTAGGGATCCGAGCATTGTGCTAGATGACATCCCACCGAGTGACGAGGCCTCGGTGCAGGGCCCTGTTACAGCGGAGGCACTGGAGGTACCTCTACCCACCGAGCCACCGATGCCACCAGCCCCAACCGCTAAGAGTGCACTTCTCCTTAGTGCACTGCATGAGTTTGAGCGTCCGAGACCGCCCAGGTTCCCTAGGGAGACGGACCCTAAGGCAGCCGAGGATAGGCTGGAGGCTGTTGTATGAGTTTTCAGGTTAGTGGGGACACCAGCTGACCTCATGGTGATCCTTGTAATGAGTCTCCTGCACACAGAAGTAGGTAGATTGTGGAGCCTGATGCTCTAGGAGTACAATGAGGCATCTCTTCTTTGTTCAGATTCCGAGAGCCTCTTCCGCTCAGAGTTCATACCAGCCACCCTCCATGCGGCATGCATTCAAGAGATAGTACAGCTGCGGAAGGGCAGCATGATGGTAGCCCAGTACTTGGCGAGATTTACCGATCTCTCATGCGATTCCACAGACATGGTACGAGACCCCTTCTTCCGGGCCTGGACCATCGAGCAGGGACTCAGGCATGAGATCTGGGCATTGATGATCTCCCTCATCATTCCGACGCAGGCAGGAGTACTGGATCGATCCCTTCTTGTAGAGATATTTCTTGCTGATACTACACCAGCAGAGAGACCTACCACAGGGAAGCATGTACCTGAGTCTTCTACAGCTGGCAGTCAAAAGATGTCATAGGGGTCCATGAAGACCATACCATTAGGAGGATGACCTCAGGACACTGGCTCAGAGGTGCAGGGCACACGACACAGAGCCAGTCTTACAAGGAGCAGACAGTGCTATGCATGCAGTGGGCAGGGCCACATGGCTCTTGACTTCCCGACCCGCTATGAAGAGGAGTTGCAGATGGTTGAGAGACCACCCAGGTAGAGGAAGAGGTTCTACCGTGGTGGTCTGTATGGAGAAGGCGGACAAGGAAGAGGATCTGGCCAAGTAGCGGTTGGTGGGCGATGCTTTGAGGCTCTACCACCACCACCACCGGGAGGTCCATCCTGACCTCAGGGAGATTGCAGACAGAGGCAGGCGCAGCTTCAGGCAGTGGAGACCTACGACCACGACCCACCAGAGATGATTCCAGGTACTATCTATGTCTACCCCACCCTTACAGCAGTTCTTATAGACACAGGAGTGAGTCATTCTTTCATTTATGTTGCCCTTGTTCGGAGCATGGAGATTCCAAAGGAGCCGTTGGCTCGATCCTTATGGCTAGAGACTCCTACAGAAGCAGACTCGACGATTACGCACTGGTTCCAGCTGTGTGAGCTTACTCTAGGAGGCGAGAGCTTTGGCTGGGATCTTCATGTAGTGGTGTCGAGGCCTTACGACGTCATCTTGGGCATGGATTGGTTATCTACAGTCCATGCTCAGATCAACTGTAATTAGCGTATGGTGCAGTGTGTTCGCACCGATGGAAGAAGTTTCACCTTCACCGGAGAGAAGAGAGCCTTTGTAGTGCAGGATGGACTCTTGAAGAGGAGAGAATAGGAGATCAATCATCAGTTGGCTAGCCTCATCCTATGAGCAGTTGATGTGCAGAGTCCGAGTTTTCCTGTAGTGGTGGATCAGTATGCGGACGTTTTTCCTGATGACGTTCCAGGACTACATCCTCGCAGAGAGGTATACTTCTATATTGACCTATACCCTGATACAACCCCGATATCTACTCCAGCTTATTGGATGGATTCTGATGAGCTTCGATAGATACAGGTACAACTGGAGGACTTGCAGGGAAACAAATTCATTCAACCCATTGTTTCACCCTGGGCTTCCCCAATTGTGTTCGCCAAGAAGGCGGACAGGAGCTTGCGACTATGTGTCGATTACCGTCGCCTAAACTAGGATACTGTAAAGAACAAGTATCTGATTCCAAGGATTGATGACCTATTTGATCAGATCATGGGATCACGTTGGTTCTCGAAGATAGACCTCAAGTCAGGATATCATCAGCTCAGATTTCGAGATGAGGATGTGCAGAAGACGGATTTCAGGTGTCGGTATGGCCACTATGAGTTCTTGGTTATGCCTTTCGGCGTAACCAATGCACCAGCGGTGTTCATGAGTCTCATGAACATGATCTTCTAGCCTTACCTTGATCGATTTTTCATGGTCTTCATCGATGGGATATTTATATACTCGACCACTAAGGAGGTGCACGCCTACCATTTGCGGGTTGTATTGGATACACTCCGAGAGCACCAGCTTTATGTTAAGATCTCTAAGTGTCAGTTCTGGAAATGTGAGGTCCACTTATTGGGGCATGTCATCTCTGAGGTGGGAGTTGCGGTGGATCCTGTGAAGATCGAGGCGGTGCTAGCTTGGGAGCCACCCAGGAGCGTGACGGAGGTGCGGAGTTTCCTAGGTTTGGCTAGGAACTTTTTAAGATTTGTGCGAAACTACTCCAGAGTTGTAGCACCACTCTCAAATTTGAAGAAGAAGGGGAAAACATTTGTATGGTTGGATAAATGTCATCAGAGCTTCCAGGAGCAGAGAGAGAGATTGACGAGTGCACCCATCTTGAGGCTGCTGGAGGAGGGCGTAGGGTATGTAGTTTACTACGATGCATTAGGGACCGGACTTGGGTGTGTCCTGATGTAGGAGAGGGTAGTGGTCGCCTATGGATCACGACAGTTGAGGAAGCATGAACAGAACTACACTACCCATGACCTAGAATTAGCAGTAGTAGTCTTCACCTTGAAGATGTGGCGACAGTATCTGATGGTCGAGTGGTTTACAGTCTATTCTGACCTCCGACGTCTCAGGTAAATATTCTCGCAGAAGGACCTGAAACTGAGACAGCAACGATGGCTCGAGTTCCTCCAGGACTATGACTTTGAGATACTCTATACTCCTGGAAAGGGGAATATAGTAGCCGACGCTCTCAGCAAGAGGACATGCATTCAGCTACTTGGAGAGGCATTGGAGTAGCTATCCACTTTGCAAATATACTTCATGGTTAGAGATGGAGCAGCATTTCTTCATTCACTGACAGTCACTCCTCCAATTCTGCAGTGGGTCGGAGAGGCACACCGGGGGACGTTGACTGTGAGACGCATCATACATGTATTTCCTTAGGACATGAACCTGATGGATTCTCTATAGGAGGATAGCACATCATCCTTTTAAAAGGATGCACCATGGTACCATCTTCTTTACAGAAGGAGGTGTTGAGAGAGTTTTACACTTCCCCATTATCGGTACATCCAGGAGTAGTGAAGATGTACTTGGATCTCAGACGACAACACTGGTGGCCGGGTATGAAGTAGGCTGTGGCAGAGTTCGTTTCTCGATGCCTCACCTACCAGCAGGTGAAGGTGGAGCACCGGGTACTAGTAGGCTTGGTACAACCCTTGGAGGTCCCAGAGTGGAAGTGGGATGGGATATCTATAGATTTCGTGACTGGAATTCCTCGTACTTCTAGAGGAAATGACTCAATCTGGGTGATTGTTGACCGACTCACCGCGTCGGCCCACTACCTACCCATCAATGAGAAAGGCACAGTAGAGAGCCTGGGACGCCTCCATGTTCATGAGAACGTATGACTTCATGGTGTTCCATCATCCATCATCTCCTATTGAGATGCTCGTTTTAATTCCCGACTTTGGAAAGGGTTTCAGGAGGCATTTGGGATGCAGCTACGCCTGAGAATTGCCTTTCACCCTCAGACGGATGGCCAGACGGAGAGGACCATTAAGACTCTCAAAGACATGCTCCATCCATGTGTCCTTGACTTTGGTTATAGCTGGGAGGATCATCTTACTTTGGTGGAGTTTGCGTAAAACAACAACTACCATTCCACCATCGGGATGGCACCATACGAGGTATTGTACGGCTGACCTTGCATATCACCTCTGTGCTAGACAGAACCTAGGGAGTCAGCACTTATAGGACCAGAGATGGTGCAAGCCACGATGGAGAAGGTATTGATTATCCACGAGTGGATGAGGAATGCTCAGATCTGACAGAATTCCTATGTTGATAGGAGGCGGAGACCACTAGAGTTCGAGGATGGTGACCATGTTTTGTTATGAGTCTCACCTCAACGTGGAATACAGAGATTTGACTGCGGCGAAAAGTTATCTCTGTGCTTCATCGGACCATTCCAAGTTCTCAGTAGGATAGGCGAGGTAGCTTATCGCCTGGCTCTTCCACATCAGTTGCACTGGGTGCACGACGTCTTCCACGTATCTCAGCTGAGGAGATACGTGCACGACCCGACACATATCATTGATCAAGGGGAGATGGACATCGATGATGGGGAGAATTTTGCGGAGGTCCCAGTGGAGATCGAGGATCGATAGGAGTGGGTCCTCCGTGGATGGTCGATTCCTCTAGTGCGCATCAGGTGGCAGCACAAGAACCTCCAGGAGAGCACATGGGAGCAGGAGGCTCAGATGTGTGCACATTACCCTCTTTTGTTTCCCTAGTTTGTGATGTACCTTTACGGGGATGTAAATCCCTATGGTGTGAGTAATTTAAAGACCCATAAATTTCAAGGAATTTTTTTTCAATAATTACTTTGGGATTTTACGAGTACAAAGTTTCTGACGGTACCTGATTCCGAGGCCTGGTGTGCCTGGAATCAATTTCTGAAGTTTACCTCGGGTAGGTTCCATGAACGAACGAGCGAGTTATTCTATCTTTTGAACTAGTGCTCGGAATCGAAATCTGAGGGCACCGATGAAACCACATCGGAATTATTTGATTAAGAGGTCCTTTCCTGAAGGTGCGTTTTCTCGGGAGAAGTTATTAAAATTTGAGGATTAAATATGAATTAAATAAAATTTGTGGAACACATTTTACATCCAACCTAAGTGGTTTTATCCTATGTATGGGAGTTGGGGTGGTACCCACTAGATCCTAACTCCTCCTGTTAGAGTATTTGTGAGGTTGGGCCCACACGATCCCCACCCCTTCAAATTACTTTAACTCCTCTAACCCCTCATAAATTTGGAAACTACCCATTATTTTGTAACTCTCCCCTATCTCCTCTTTAATCATGCCAACACACTTAATCAATTAAATGTGATATGTGTTTGAATTTTAAAATTGAAATGCTTGGGATGTTATAATAAAATAAGAGTAAGTATTATTTTATCTATGGTTTGAGGATTATTGTGTGGAGACATTGGGGGAGAGAGCTCTTTTCTTTGGAAGAACTTCATCTTCCTCATCGAAGAACGCCAAGAACGCCAGTGCCAACCTCGACTTCTTTCTTCTCAACATTGACGAAGCGACAACGTCTTTCCACAGAAACATCAAGGGAACAACGAAAGCATCTCCATCCTCCGTCAAGCGATTAAACTTCTTGAATTGAGGTAGGGGTGTGTTAATGAATGAGCAACGTTGTTTTTTTTTCATTCCATGTTATTTTTTCTCTCTAAACCTTTTGCTATCGAACTAATGTGGAAGGAACCAGACCAAACAAAAACGGTCTGATTCCTCCACCGTTCTTGTGGTATGGGGTTCAACCACCATTCATGAGTGGTAAATCAAGGCAAGTTTTTGGAGCCGATCAGAGGACCGAAAACATAGGAAATGGCCTCGGAACATCGAGACGACCTAGGAGCTAGAGTTTTGAAGTAAATAGATCATATAAAAGAAGAACGGATGCCTTGGGAGGCGTGCTGGCCAGATGCGTCATTTCAAGAAAATTCCAGAATACACGGCGTGTACTTACAAAGAACACACCGTGTTGTACAAGTGTTCAACGACAGAAGTAATGGACATGAGATGAAGTGACACACGGCGTGTGACACTGGTCACACGACGTGTACTGTCCACACAGTTTGAAAGAGGAGAATTCAATGGACATGGCGTGTATTCAAGGGAAATACGCGGACACAGACATAAATACACGACCACGAGGCACGACATGTATTATCTTCTTTGAAAGTAAGAAGAGGCTTCACGAAGCTCGGCGTGTAATCTGGGAGATACACGGACATGGGCAGAACCACACGGCCATGAGACACGACGTGTATTATAGAAATAGACGGACACTGGGTAGAGTATAAGGGAATTTACTCCACCACACAGCCAGGTATGGCCAGCATTCATGGAACCAACCCTAGAGGATTTGACACGGCATGTAAATATAACCCACACCGTGTACTTAAATATTTACACGACCATCCCTATGACATGGGCCGTATCACACGGGCAGTACCCAGTGTCTGAAGACACGGTGTGTATCTTTTACCTACACAACGTTTACTTTTGGAAAATGTATTAGTCATCTTGTTCTACATGACTTGGAAATGTTTTTCTTGGTTTTCCCCTATGAAGTGGGACGGAACTATGGGATACATTAACTCTGGTCTTTGTGAAAATTGATGTATCAAACTTTGACACGTGGAGTGGACCCTCCCAGAATCGAGCATGCTGTGTGCGGGAACCCTAGAGCTGGCTGCGACTACGATGACGATGGCAACTGTACTGGGATCCTCCATGGGTTCGGCAGTGACCACTACTAGAAAACTAACATATACCAACAGTTTGGAACTATTGGTATAGGCCTCAAAACCGTTAGTATAGCCTATACCAATGGTTTGGAGAATCGATGCCAAGTAAGCCGTTGGGATAGGTCTATACGAACGGTTTTGCGAAAACCGTTGGTATAGACCAATAACAACGGTTTCCAAAACCATTGGTATAAATAATATGAAAATCGATACCAATGGTTATGGAACTGTTGGTATATGTATTTCAAAAAAAACATTCGCTGGGATTTGATCCTCGGACCTCTAGTTTATCATTGAACGACTTAACCACTAACCTAACATGACTTTTGTGAACATAATTACATAAATATATATATGTATTGTCATAAATATTTTAAATTTTGATTTATATAATCTTCTTGGTAAGAAGATATAATAAAAATTCTCAGGACCTACACGAACGGGTTTGAAAACCGTTGGTATAGTTATTGATTCTGGAATTTATTATGGGCTGAAGGTTGATTTGTAGGGGACTTTTCCCAACTGTTTTGGAAAACCGTTAGGATAGGTATAACCTTTCCCAATGGTTTGGAAAAACCATTGGGAATGGTGGCCACAAAGTGGACTTTTACCAACGGTTTGGCCAAACCTTTGGGAAAGCCATACCCTTTCCCAAATGTTTGCCAAAACCTTTGGGAAAGGTTGCCACAAAGTGGAATTTCCCAACGGTTTGGCCAAACCGTTGGAATATTTGACCTATAAAAATAGTTTTTACAAACCATTGGTATAGAAGCGTTGGGAAAAGTCATATTTCCAGTAGTGGACGACGACCATACAAGAATCTGCCGTGGGTTCGACGACGATGACTAATGTTCTTGTATCCTATGTGGGTCCGACAGTACTTGACTACTATTATTTTATTATATGTGTGTTCGGTAGTATTTGACTCTATACTTGTATCCTACATGGGTTTGGTAGAGTAGATAGTCTTGTATCCTTTGTGGGTCTGACATCTTAGCTGGTCTTGTATCCTATGTGGGTCCAACAACTTAGATGAATCAGTGGCTACATCTAATAATCTCTATCGTCTTATGAAGAAGTATACCTATGTGAGCTGAGTCTTGAATTTTAATCACTATATTTGATATGATTGTTTTCCTATCCTGTGTGGATTGGATTGTGTTATCCTAAGTGGATTGGATTGTGCTTTCTTGTGTGGACTAGATCATACTTGGGCTCAAATGTTGGAGCTGAACTGGAATTGTTGACTTAGCTATATGTATGGGAATGTACCTAAGTAGAGTTGGTTGTTACTTTGTGATTTTATCATTCCTTTGTGGTTTATCTTTCGTAGGATTCTGGGAGACCTTCGGTGTATCGGGGTCCCTACTGAGTAGCGTATACTCACCCCTGCACGGACTATGCCCGCACTACGATGTGTTGGATGCAGATGAAGGACAGCGCTGACCGAGGTAGGAGCTCATGGAGATAGACAGTACCTAGAGGTGGATCACTGGAAGAGACGTACACGAAGCAGATAGCTGGATCTGTGGGGCAGAGGAGTCTATCAGTACCAACCCTTTAGGTGGGATTTCCAGAGGACGGATTGGTGTTGCTGCTTTACTTTTCCACTATTGTACTCTCTTTTCAGTTGTACTTTACTTTCAGTTGGGTTTGTATACTTTCCCATTTACTTTCCAAAAATACTTTTTTACTTAGTTTACTTAGTGTTTACTTAATCTTGCATACTCTGTGGTGTTAGTTTTCTTACATAAAGGCAATTACTTCCCTTTTATCGGGTTTTACGCCTTTGGTTCTAGTCACCAGCCCCTCACCTATGGGTGGCGGGCTTGAAGTAGTCACGACACGGGTCCTGAGGATGGGTCGTGACACTGATAACATTTTGGATATGAATAAGATAAAACCTATCCACAACAAACTCGGCTTATGTAACAAAACATAGAAAATAAATCCAGTAAGTTAACACACAAAACGACAATAATACTAAGATATTATTAACGAAGAAATGTTAAAAGATTATATATGATATAATATTAATGTATATGATTCTTGTATAATTTAATAACAATTATTTCACCATTATAAATGAGGTTAACCCACCCTCTACCAAGGAAATGTACAAGGTAAGGGTTAATTCTATAATCTCTTCATTATCCGAGGTTGTTTATACGTAATTATCTACTGGGACCTCTTTATCATCCACATCCATGTTTCTTAAAAATGTATTTCAATTTTTTTTACTATTTACAAGACAATGGGTTAATGTCATTTATACCGTTATGTGTTTTGAATGTAATCTTTTCGTCATTTTAAAAAAAGGTACTTTTTGACCTTTTTGAAAAATTTAAGGTAAGAATGTTTTTTTAACTTATACGGCGGGTGCAGCTACTTTCTGATGTTATAATATAATCAAATATTCCCTTACAAGATTATAAGAATATTTTAAAAATAAATGTTTCCTTTATAATTATGTGACTCTTAAATGATTTCAAAATAGAAAGAGATATTTCTCTAAAAAGGGTTTTGATTTCATCTATGACAACATCCTTTGATGGTTTTAAAGTTTGTTCAAAATTGATTTATTATGAAAAAAAATGTCCATATTGTATTGAAGGTGTTGTGATATGTTTGAATGTGGATGTGCTATTTTTATAACATTCATGGTTTATGGTTAATGTATTGGCATTTCTTATGCTAGTTTTAATAAGAATGTTTATGATATGTATAAACCTTTTCATATGAGGAATGTATTGGACTTAGTAAGTGACAAGTGGAGCTCGCGATAGCTCCTCGATGCATCGATGGGTCTCATGAGACAACTAGACATGGAATTGGCCGAGGCCCTTTCCCAATTATGATATATGGTTTTGGCTGAGGCCTTAATAATTTTTAGACATCATGGCCGAGGCCTTGAAAAAATGTTTCAGAATGTCAGACATTATAGATTTCCTCATTATGAAAATAATATTGATGGTTCATGTGTTCATTCGACTAGTAGAATACCAATGATTATGTTTTTTATGGCATTATTTACTCAGCTCATATTCCTTCCATACATTTATTCATGATTATTATTGGTAAAGGCATGTGGTTTCAATTATTATCCATTATTAATATTTATATTATATTATACTACTTTCTTACCCTTACTGAGCGTTTGAGCTCACCCCTTTCTTATGTTTCATTTTCCCAAGATATGAAGAAGTTAGTTATGAGTGACTTTCATGCATTTTAGGAGGCTTGGATGTTTCTAATGAAAAAAATTCGTGTTGTATTTCATTTCAAGTTGTAAAGTTGAAATTATTTATGAATCTTGTTTCCAATAATACTAAACTGATCGGAGTTTCGAGACATGATTTCCTTGTGATCATTCCAATGTTATGTAATAATGCACTGACTCTGTGTAACTGGGGTCATGACATTACAAATATTATATATATATATTTAATGTTTTCATCTAGAATTTAAATATCTAATATTCTGATGCTGATTTTTATTGAATGGATTAAAATAATTTAATAATTATATAAAAATTATTTATAATGTTTAATTTTAATTTAAAACATAAAAATAAGCTGTTGAGGGAAAATTTTAATTTTCACGGTAAAGTAAGACGATGTAAAATTGGTTACCATAAGCTGTAAACTCATAATAGATGATGGAAAATTAACATCAATTTTTTGGATTAGGGGAAACATAATCCATATACATTGTTTTAGACTTTTAATCAAAATTAATTTAATAATATAAAGCTTATAGAATAATTTATTAATATTTATGGAGAAGACACTGAAAAACACCTATAAAAGGATACCAAATACACCCCACTTAAAAATCACAATACATTGGGTTATATCTTGAATCATTACCAATGTTATCTCTACTAATTCCTTATTAAATACAATTTAGCTTCTTTTTTCAGGATGAAATCTTAAGTCCTTCATTTTGAAAGAACTCATTCAAAAAATGAAATAATTAATAAAAGAATATACATTTTTATTCAAATTTTTTTTCAATTAACATCTCATATTAATACATTATAAATATAATAATCCACTATAATTATTTTATATCATCATAATAATTATTATTATTAAATTATATTAATATTTTATTTCTCTTTACTCTTACCCATGATGTAATGTAATTTGTCTCTGTTTGGATTAGTTTAACCACCTATAAGAAAGATTCTACATTATATTCATAGTTTCAAACATGATAGAGTATCGGGACATAAATAAATAATATATTTTATTATATTTTAATCAATTTCATTAATATTGATTGAAAAGAATGATAAACAAATGAATGGACATTATAAAATAACTTCTTGTTTTTGAAAAATTACATGAAACATGAATTTCTTGGTTTCAACTATCATAAACCATGACTAGTCATATTATCAACTAAAAATGGTAATACCTAAATAATTATAATATAAATATTAATGTAACATTAGTAATCATAGAATGATAACCATGATATGATGGAATAGGGGTTGAAATCACTATTTCAACAATAGTGGGAAGTAATTATAATTAATAACATCTGATGATGAAAGTAAAGATTAAATAACTAATATATTTTAATTTAATAAACAGAACCAAATAGTATAAATTTATATATAAATATAAATAAGGTTCTAAAATAGTTTCTTAATATTTTTATATTTATTATACAGGATGTTAAACTTCTTTCACTAATGTCGTGAGTAATGATAAGTGTTTTGATCTAAATTTCCCTTTATATGGGAATTTCTCATATTATTTATAATTTTCTATATGGTCTATTTACTACCTCATAGACTACTATAATCATTATTAATGAAACATTCATTGGATTTATAGTTATATCATCACGATACCATCTTTATATTCTTTTTATTTATCTATTACTGAATAATTAATGGGTCACTTAACTAAATTTCCATAAATTAATTTATAATTTTTTAAACCTTTGAGATGCTCTTAGAATAATTATGTTATTTTTTTCTCAATAAATTTCCATTTTCATTTTTTATGGTTTATCATAATAATTATTTCTCCCATTAACCAATATTTTATTTATAATAAAAAGTTACTAAAATTCTAAGATGTTATATTATAATCTCAAATTGAAATATATAATGTTTATGAATAAATTTTCATGTTGTGAAATAATATTTTATTTCTCTCTAAAACCCATATTTTTATTGAAATCTAATTATTTCTTTGTTTTACTTGTATTCCTACTATTTCTACTTCTATTATTCCACAAATCAACTAAAATTATTTATATAAGTGGAACTTAACTTATCTATTATTTTAATATGAGATTATATGTCCTATATACTGATAATAATTTTATTTAAATATGCGGTTTTATTTTTTTATCTGGTTTATTAATTTTAGTTTATAAAAAAAGATACATTTATTAATTTCTTTCAATAATTTTTTTTAAACATTATTTCCATATGTTATTTTCTAATGACATAGAACATATTTACAAAACAATTAAAATAATATTATTTTTTACAATTTTCTAATGAACAAAATTTTCAAAAAAATTTTTAATTTTCATTTATGAAAATTATTTTATATGTTTTTATAGGTTTTAATGTAATTTTCATTCACCTTTTTTTATAAATTATTTTCATCAAAAATAGTACTAACAAAAATGTAACGGTAAGTTGCTCTAATTTTTCAATGAAATTTTTATAATTATATTATAAAAGTATTTTTCATCAGTTTAAAAAAATCCATTAATGATGCCCATTGGTAATTTTGGATAATATTTAATTATTGAATCCACCATCTTTCTTTGGATAGATTATGAGAACCCCTTTGCATTGTTTTATAGAAACCCGTTTGTTTTCCCTAGGATAATTAATATATGACTTAATTATGATTATCTTCATTTTTATATGAATCATGTATGTAATTTTTTTAGTTATATGATTGTTGGGTAATTAATAATCCTCCAATGAAATAGGTAAAGTGTTATATCTCAGCAGATAAGGGTTTAGTAAATAGATGGTTTGCTAAATCTAAAAAGTTTGTGGTATCTCGGTGGTTAATCCAACCCCAATGAGTTTTGGTATATGGGTGGTTATCTTTTGAATAATTGGTTATGATTAATTTATGGATATCCATAACCTTGAAATATCTATTGCTAATTATCCGATGTATAATATTTTTTGGTATGGTGGTTAACATATTCAATTATGTGATGAATTTATCAATGGTTGACCTTGACATGTGTTCTCTTCTTATATTCATGCATATTATTATGTTATAATATGGACCTATGACATATGTAAATATTTTTGAAACATTTTTTTTATAATTCAATTATTTATTCTAAAAAAAATAATTTCATGATTTATTACTTTTAGCCTATGTTTCATTAGTTTTGATTTACTTTTGTTATGATCATAGAAATTGTTTATTATCTCATATCCATATGTTTATATTAGGATCACTTATGATCATTAAAAGTTGTTTTTATTATTTTGACCATTATTGATCATATAATCTCACCATTTTAATAAATTAAAATTCCATTAGAAATGAAGAAGAGTATTATTTTTGATGTTTCTAAAAGGGTATATTGTGAGAGAACTATTTATGGGATATATTGAAATGTTTTAAAATAAGTATGTTATATATCTTATATCTAATGAAAAAACCATAGCTTATAGAGTGTTAATTATAATGATATGAAATGAATATTGATGTAAAATAATCTAATATATATTTTTTATTCTTGGTTTGTCTATGTTGATATCAATGAAAGTGTGTAGCATATGTGTTTTTAACACCAGATCCATGAGTGTGGATATTAGTAATCTTAGTTGGTATTAGAATGTGTTATTTTATCTTTGGTTAATATGATTTGAGAAATATTTTTATATAATTTAGATAAACCAATGATGAACCATAAACTAATTTAAGATGATCATTTTGTTTAGAAGGATGATATCATATTCTCTTTATTTGGGGAAATGAAAAGTTACATTAGTCTAAAGGAAGTAATTTTACATTTTTCACATAGAAGGCATGAAAACATGTGAGAATGAAGTATTCTAGATCAAATTTTCCACTACTCAGAAAATCCTTTATTTGTAAGTTCAAGAGTGAGGTAGTTGGATTATAAAAAAAATATGAGTGATGATGCAGCTCATAGAAGAAATATTTTCCAAAAAATTCACCCATGTTGATGCCAGCTTCCACTTGAGATGAATCATTCCAATTCTAACAGAATGCATGATTTTAGTGGAGTTTTATTCAAACCATATATTATTCCATCCTTTTTTATATTAAAAAACAAATCTCTTTGATGAAGCACGTAATTTCTACTTTAATGGAAGTGGTATGACCATATGTTCTATAGATTCATTCTACAATATCATTGTTATAGTCTCTGTAAATGACCCCTAATCCTGATAGGCTTGGGTTTCCACTCAAAGCACCATCAGTGTTACATTTCATCCAGTCATTGAAGTGGGGTGAAAAATATTTCAAGTGTACTAGAGGGTATATGAATGTTAATTGGTAGATTCAAGTGTCTCAGAAAAGTGAAATCATTTAACAATGTACTAAAATATTTAACATGTAGTGATTTTTAAATCTGAATTGCAGTAATAACATTAGACTTCACCTAATTATAATTGAAAAGTTCCTTGTATTGTATGGAATTGTTTCACCCTTTTCCTATTTCATTTAGTTGTTCCACACAGTACACTTTGAGAAGAATTTCAATCTGCTTGGAAAACCATAATTTTCAAATAGTTTGCTGGTAGTTATGTTGTGATTTTTTTAGAGTTCATCTCATAGATACCCAGTATGGGATTCCATAGTGACACAACAGTTTTTCAAGATAAGAAGAGATTATTTACATCTTCATGATGTTGATAGAAGAGAACACATTTTGAGCACATGGAGATACAAAATCACTATATGTTTTCATCAATTGGAACTTTGTTGAGAGAGATCATTCAGAGAAGTGTGAAACAAGAAGGATTCAACCACATTTTGTTGAAGCTTCCAATCTATGTGCATTCTCTTTATAGTAGGTTCTTGTATAAATTCCTGAAATTGAGTTGTCCATTTGAATAGTGATCCCATATAATCATGAAATCATTATTGATAAAATCATGGCTTGTAACAATTGTAGATATGTCAACAGACAACAAGTCCAGGTTGTCTGGATAATCATGGATTGTGATATTCTTGTTAATCCTAGCATCTGAAGGGCTAACCTAATTAATGAGAGTGTCTCTAGTCGAATTGTCTTGCAAGATGTTAATAGAGGAATTTGAGTAACTAATGTTTGAAATGTATAATATTTTTGTATTTAGATGAGAATAAAAATATGATAGGATATTGAGTTATAATTTCCATAGAAAAGATATCTCAGTTTATAAATAATTACTTGAGCCATTTAGATCTCAAAAACACCCCAATGATGGAGAAAAATGGTGTTGATTTTATTGTGCATCAATAATTAATAAATATTAGTGTATTATCTTGTTGTATAATTTCTATGTAATGGATTAGACAAAGTAAAATTGTATTTTATGCTCTTCAATGATCGAAATATTAAAATGTAGACTTAGATTTTTTGGATGGAAAGGTAACTAGAAAAATAATTTAAATTGGTAAGGAAAATAAGCAAAGAATAAAAAGCAGAATCCCTTGAATGAAAATAGACTATGATGAAATTTTTTAATATATAATTTTTCTAAACTCTTAAGACTTATACAGAGGGAGAATGTCATAAGATGAATAAAATAGAGGATGAATCCGAGGTCCTATGAAGAAAAATTCTGAATAAATGAAACGTAATATTTTTGATTTATAATAATCCCTAAAAATAGTTAATATAATTTTTGTGTTCAAACTATGTATTTTAAAAGAACAATTCATAAGATAAATATGATCCTATAATAAAATTTTATGATGCACTCTTAATGTACAAATTGATTTATAGACTCTAATTATTCTGTTGATTTTGGAGACATGATATTGAAAATAGTGTTTTATATGACCTAAAATGATAGAATCTGGGTAATAGAGAAGAATCAAGTTTTGACATAAAAATTATATCGGAATAATATAGGGAATTATCTTGATATAATGGTGAAGCTATTAAACCTTGTGAGAGAAGGCCATTAAGCATATTAATGTCAAATATATATAATGGTTGAAAATATTTTTAAACCTACTACACCACAAACACTCTAATGCTTAAATTTTGTGGATTATGTAAATTAATCTGACCTGTTCACAAAAAAATGGCTAATGATGAAAATAGACATCATAAAAACCAAATCGAAATAGAAATGGGAAATCCTATGAAATCACAACATTTTTAATGTAATTAAAAACATAATTGGCAGAAGGTATAATCATTAATAAATCAATAACAACAATTTTTTTAGTTTATTATGGTATTACCAAGACAATTTTATATTGAAAATAGGCTATGGGAATTAAATCACCATATTAATTATTAAATGATTAATTATTTCTGAAAATACACTTTAGGGGAATCATTGAATTTTAATCCAAATTCCTATTTCAATATTGTTTTTTGGAATTTTATTTACAAAAATATTATTACTACCCCTTTTAACATTATTAATGATATTCTTATAATTTATTGTGTCTCTATATATATTCGGGGAAAATTAAATTTTGGAATAAATAATTTATACTTCATATCATAAATCTTACAATGATTAACTACTAGTGAAAAAATTACTATTAACACCCTATGGCCTCTGTTTCAATTATATTTATCATAACACCCTTTCATGAGGAGTATTTAACCCAAATTTTTAGGGTTAAAATCAATATAATTGATTTTAATATTATGATGGAAAAGTTGATTTAGGTAAAATTATTTAGGATATGTAGGTTTATATCTCATTTTAATTTATATCTAGAGACATATTTATCTTATGAATACCCAAAATTATTTTAATTATTAAAAAATAATTAAAATTACATGAACATACTTTATTTAAGGTGGATATAAAATCAACATTTCTCAGATATATTTTGCACTATAATCTATATTTCGATAATTTCTAAATATTTTTTTCTATTATTTCAAAATAATTGAACATGAGTTGAAAATAATTTATACTAGACATGAATAAGGACAAAGACATTTTATCCGGTCATTGTAGAATAATAATGTTAAATTTCATGAATGCATGGATATTACAAACCATGTTTCATATCATAAATAATGATTTTATATTAATTTATGTCTTAAATTATTTATTTTATTATTCTTTATTCAGTGGTCTTTAAATTTGAAAAATTAATTTTTTTGGAGAGTTTCCACATGTTGTATATTTTAGCTATCAGTTAGCCAACTTGTACGACAACCATACTATTGGGGTCTATAATATTTCATATCTAATATTAAAATATTGTTCACAATTAATAAAATGATCAAAATTAGCCATGTGGATTAACTTTTGTGCTCAGTGAAGGGTTTATAGTTAGTGAAAGATTTTGTAAACCATGTGATGTTCTAAGAATTTAGAAAAGATAAAATTACAAAAAATGCTCAAAACATGAAACCCTAATTCAATCCATCAATCTAGTCACACCCTATAATACATGATTCCAATCCTAGGGTACCCAAATTCACTATCCCCATTTCCCACTCTTCAATTTCTTGTAATTTATTCCTATGATTTCAGCTAAAGTTTTCTTGTTTTTTCCATCTAATTCTCCCTTTTCATCCACTTATTTCTATTTAAATTCGAATTATCCCTCTCACTTTATTATTCTCTCAATGAAATTTAATTAGTATATAAATCATTTTGTTTTTATTTTTAAGGTGTGAGATTTTATTTTGGGACCATCCTCTCTCTGGTAATTAATGGTTTGTGTCATTTGTAGTTGGCCTAGGTAGGGGTTTTTGTGCCTTCACTTTTATATAATGTTCCTAATGTTCTTGGGTGATTTAACATTGTATTATTCAAAATTTAGAATTTTTATAATTTAAATATATCTATAAATATACATTAATAATGTTTTTGTGATTTTTTTAATTTCAAAATTAGTTCATATGTATTTTTCTCCTATTAACCATATATTCCTATGTATTAGGTGTATTGCAAGATAAAAAATATTTATGGTAGTTTACATATAGAATTTTAGTGTTTTATTATTGTTTGATATTTTTTAAATACTTATATGTGTATGAATATGAGTCTAATATATTAAACATTTTGAGTTTTACTTGATTAATTTTTTATTGATATTAAATTTTATTCATTGTATTATTTACTTGGGATTGATTCTAGAATGTCTCATGTTGTGTTTAGTATTTAGACACATATAAATGCACATATATATATATACATAATCACATGAGAATATGTGAATATGTATATTTGGAGATGTATATGTATAGAAATGTAATTATGTATAATGATGATGGAATTAAACTCAATAATGATGTCTCATGCCTTTATTGAAACATGTGTAGAGGAGGAATTTTCCAATATTGTAATGGCCCAGTCATACATTCATTATCTGACATCTTTTTAAAGGGATTATACATCAAACATTGATAACTTTCATTTTTTACCAATAATTATCTTTAAAAAAATATTTATTTATCTTTAATTTAATAAAATTCATCAATATTTTTTAAATAATTAAAAGATCCTGAATCAGACCATTGGGGAATTGTCTACATAATTAAGATCCATGAAATAATTGATCAATATAAAGGTGAATTTTTATTTTCTTAGAATGTGGGTAATATGTTTAATGGTCTAATTAATTAAAAACAAGATCATGTGTTCATAATTATTACTTATTTAATCTTATCCTCCATAATTTTGGACTATAATAACATTATTTGAGGGATTTACATTGGAATCTAATACCTTCCTCACCCTTGGATTCTTTTATTTCTATTCCCCCCTATTCTTTGAATAATAACAAAAATTTCAACCAATACTAATATAGGAAATCATTGATATAAAAATTCTTTGTTTAAAATTGGGGTTCAAATGAAGACCAATTTGGATGCAAAAATAGCATTTTAAATTTAAAATAAATTCTTATTTTATATTTCATAATAGAATCCATTGATGATATTATTAATATTAGTATTAGTATCATTATTATTCATATTTAATATATTGATATTATATTTATTCTTTTAAATACATCCAATAGTGTTTAAACAAAATTCAATAAAATATAATTAAAAACTATTTTTCATGAGATAAAAGGTATTTTGATTAGCTTATTTGAGAAGGATGTGAGATTTCTTATAGATATTGTTTTAGGAAGAAATATGTAACTATTTATTAAATTTTTCCTAAATGATATGATGAATAATAGTTGATTTATTTAGTTAAAATACATTATAAGACTCTATGTGTTTGGGTAGGATAACATATATGGTTTGAGGAAGTCAACCACATGATATACTAGTAATGTATTTATATAGAAACCTTATGACCAGTGATATAATAGATATTCAAATTTCATCATCGAGGTGCTTTAAATTTTATTTATATACCAATCATAGTAACATTAGGATGTCTGCATCATGATACCTATTTTGAATTATTTATTTTCTGGTTTTACCTCTTAATAATTATTTCCTATATGAGTACAATGATCCACATTCAATTTTACTTTTTAATTTTAATACATACCAAAATTTTCCAACACTCACATGAGTTGTTTTTTAATAGTTTCCATTCAAAATATTTATTTCTTAGTGATAATTTTACATTTAATGATTTGTTCTGGGTGGAGTTTTTATTATATATTTTTCTTAATTAAATATATTTTTTAAAAAAGTTTTCATAATGTACTTTTTAAAATTTATTTCATGTGAGAAAACTATTACATTGGATACAAGACATGGTTATACTTAATATTTATATTTTCAATGATGTTCTCTTAGATTTCTTTTTTAAATGAGATGAAAACCTATTTTTAAACTAATTTATTTTCAAAATAGAATTTATGGAGTGTTTTTTACAAGTGAATTTGTGGACTAATTGGTGAATATTTATTGATGTTTTCGCTCACATCCTAACGTGAAATGTAGTGTATATATAATGAGTGGATTTTGCAGGTTCATGCATATTTTAGAAGAGTTCCATTTCACCATTTCTCATTATAGACTTCTCTAGGAGTAACTTTTTGAGATTTGGGGTGGATATCTACCTAGGTTTACATTGAGATCTTCATCCTCGTATGTTAGTTTCTTTATTTCAGTTATAGTTTATAAAAGTTATCAAATAAAACTTTTATTGTCCTCATTTTTTTTATGTTTTTATAAATTTAACATTTTGGATGTTTAATAGTAGGAGTAGTTCCTTATTGGGATGTTTTTAGTGATAGAAAGAAATTTTTTCTTTCTTATTATTTATTTATCTTTTTATTTGTTTTTTAACATGGGATTCCAATATAACTTTGAAAAATGTTGTACTTTTAGGTACATTTATTCTTTTAATTTAAATTACATTATGGGGTTTATTTTCCCTACAAAATTTCTTCTAATGCCTAAACATTGTTTTTATCCTCTTAGGGTTCATAACACCCCTTATGAGTAATAGTGTCAAATCAGGGATCAAATATATGAGAAAATTGGTATTTTTTATGAAACTATCTATGATTAAATCTTTTAATATTTAACCAAATAAGAAATAATAATAGATAGAAAATAATATTTTTTAACCAGTAAATCACTTTGATCATCATCATAATCAAAATCACCATTAGTAAAACTAAACTAAAATGATGAAAACGTTTTGATATGAGGAAAAATATTTTAAAATAGGGAAATAAAACTATAATTAATGAGAATTAATATTTTTTAAGATAAAATTAGATGAATATAATGGATGTAAGGGGGGGGGGAGGAAATATGGCCATTAAAATGGGAATATGTCATTTTTATATAATAACAATAAATGTATTACTATTTTATAATTATAAGTATATATTTGATATAAATAAAGTGAATTTTATTTATGTATATATATTTTTATTATTATTAAGTTATATAGAATAAATAATTTTGTAATAGAATAATAGGATACACATTTAATTTTGAAAATACCATTGAACCTGAAGAAAATGTTTTCATGAATTAATTTTTTTATACAAATTATTAATTTTAAAAATTTATATGAAATAAAATTTATTTTTAAAAGAAATTTTTTATTATTAAATAATAATAATAATATGTATGAAATAAATATGTTACAATAAAGAATAATAATTTGATTATTCATCGCTAGAGAAACTTTTTTTTGTTTAAAACCCTTATTTTCATTATATATAACATATCTTTATTGAAAATCTTAATTTATCACATATAGAGTTTGAGATTTAACAAAATATATTATTTATAGATAAAAATATTTAATAATAATCCATACATTTATTTTTAATTTCCTATATGTAAAGGTAAAATCACTAATGTTAAAGAGTGATATTTTTAAAAGAATTATATTTTGAAGTGTTGTGTATAGTTATTTCAGTAAATAAAATTGTATAATTTTAAATGATGACTAATGTTTTATATTTAAATGTATAAAAAGTATGCTAATACTCATTTAATTATTAATTTTTATGATCTAATATTAATAAAATTTTATTTTTTTAAAAGTTATTTATCAATTAAAATTACTTTTTATCTCAAAATTATATTTTAATTTAGAATAACTTTTTTTCATATTTATAAATTGAATTCCATTTAATGTAATTAAAAGTATTTAATAATGAAATTAAAATTACTTATTTTATTCAATTTCATTTTTATGCATAAAAATAAGTTATCAATCCAAAAATTGAGTTTCCTTGGTAAAGATAAAATAGGTGGAAAAGAGTAAAACTTTGTTGTAAAGACATAAAATGTAATGAAAACATATCACTAAACATTTTTAATGAGGGGATGTATAATTTGACTATACTATAGTCTTATTTCTATCCATATTACTTTTTGAATGAAAATATTTGTCAAGACCTGTCCCCCAGGGCCCGTGCCGTGACTACCATAAGCCTGCCTTCCATAGGCCAGGGGCTGGTGACTAGCACCAAAGGCGTAAATCCCTAAGCTGGGAAGGAATTGTCTTTATAAAGCAATAACACACATAATCAGACTAAGCTGCAAGCAAAATAGTGAGTAAAAATATATATAAATGAGTGATGAAAACTAAAGGGTCCAGAATACAAGCTCAATAGGAACGTACAAGTATAACTGACAAGAGACAAATAGTTGAAATCTGAAATCAACTGTTGGATCATACACCACGGATCCTACCTAAAGGGTAGGTATTGGTAGCCTCCACATCACTCCACGTCCATCTGTCTCCTCCGTGTACCGTCATGTCGTGTGGTCCACCTTGGGGTACTGTCTAGTCTTGTCCACTCAGCCTCACTCAGCGTTGTCTGTCGTCTGCAACCAACAAAATGATGTGCAAGCATAGCCTGTGCAGGGGTGAGTATAACGATACTCAGTAGGGACCCTGAGACCCTCATGGTCTCACAAAATCCAACAAGGATAAACCACAAATTAATAAATCAACAGATAACCACAGTTAGGTATATTCCCATACATATACCTATGTTATCAAGTAATCCATCTCAATCATGAGGTAAACTCAAAAGTTACCGACTTTGCTGAACCAGAATTTTATTCTATGGATAACATCAATCTGAACCCTCGTCTACTGGAGAACTCCTCCTCTATCGAGTACAGTGGGCCTTCTGTGTCACACAGAGGTGCTTCCCACTAACATGGAATGCTGATGTACTCCTCCTATCGAGTACTGTGGATCCACCGTGCTCACACAGAGGCGATCCCCACTATGGGTCTAATGCGCTCACACAGAGGTACTCCCCCTCGTAGCTTTATAAGGTACTCCACATGTAGAGTACCATGGGTCTGCCATGCTGACATAGAGGCGCTCCCCACCGTGGGTCTGCCGCGACACCAAGGTTCTCCCCACTGGGCTAGTCGAATCACTCTGAGTCGAATCTGTTAGTAGTCATCAAGTCTCAACCACCTACTAGGTTCCCGCACAAATTCATGCTCTCCTCTAGAAGATTTACTCCACAAGCTACTACTCGATACTCCAACTGTCACAAAGTCCCACGTAGAAGTATCTCAAAGGTCCTCCTCGTCAAAGGGGTCTCAACGCAACAGACGGTGCATCGATCAGACACCCAGTCTGTGAGTTATTAGCCATTTAGTCCTGGGGGCCTGGTAGGATTCATGTACGATCCAACCTGACTGTATCTCAAATATACCCTGAACTGCAGTGGGTTATTCTCAAATTTACCATGTTTTTCCAAGAATACAAGAACCACTGACAGTTCGTCAAACTAACATCTGGTGCCAAAGATATGGCCAAAAGAAACTAACGGTCAGCAGTGGGCTTGGGCCCGGTCCCACCCTGTCAGACCGGTTCGGCCCAACCCAGACTGGGTCGACCTAGTCTGGGTCGACCCTGTTAGAACCGCTGGGTCTGAAACGAACCGTTAGGTGGGTCAGCCTGCTAGTTTTGGCCTAGTCCACTGGCCCCGGCCGAGGGGACTACAGGGGTGGTTCAACCTGGAGGTCGCCGCGTAGGCAGCTCGGCTAGGAGGCCAGGGCTGGTTCAGCCAGCACCACTTGGACGCAACTTGGGTGGCTCAGCCCAGAAAACCAAACCAGTTAGATCAGCGACTCCGAGAAGGATGTCGCAGGCCGGTGTGACTTGGCCGGTTCGGCCGCAAGCCAGGGCGTAGGAAGGCCGCACGGGGTGCCGGAAGGCCGGCTGGGCGTGGGGCTCCGGGAAAGGTGCAGGAAGGCTGGAGTGGCGTGATCAGTGCGCGAGAAAACTGGCGTGGAGCATGGGTAGGATGCGGGAAGGCCGCGGGCAGTGATCGGGAAAGCCAGAGGGACGCTGGGAGGGGCACGAGGCAACGGGCAGGGCACGGGCTAGCCTGCGGGGCACGCTGGCAGGGTGCGGGCAAGCTGCGCGTAGGCCGACGGGGCCTGGGGGCAACCCTTGGGTAGGCTGGTAGGGCACGGGCAACGTGAGGGCTCAGCCAGAGGTGGTGCGGGATGCCCCGGGGGCATCCCTGTTCACGGAGGCACTGGGTAGCACGACCTTTGTCATTGCTATCTATGTCGCCTCGTCATTGTTATGTCTCCATGCCGAAGAACACCACAAGAAGGAAAAATGACAGAGGTTTTCAGGCCACATTAGGTTGTTCTTCACCCTCCGCGTTTAGGGAGGTATCAATTGGCTCAACAACATAGGTAGTTGATCATTAACACATCCGAAACAAACCCTTTCTATCCGATGAAGAAGATAAGAAAAGGTATAACATCATCAAGTAATAAAACTCCCTACCTTTGATGTTTGTTCGATGATGAAGTCACGGGAAGAAGATGGTGTATTCGTCATTCGTCATGTTCGCCACACACTTCTAATCCAATATCATGCGTCGGTTCGTTGACAACGATGAAGAGGGAATATCGGTCGAAGAAGACCCTTGTCGAAGGGGGTTTCGAGGAAGAATGTCGAGGAAGGTCATTCTTTTTTTTCGAAGGTGTTCTTTGTTGGAAGCATTCTTTATTTGGAGCCTTCCCCCCATATTTCTCCCAAGTTTTTCCTTTCTCTCCACTCCACCCAAAATGAAATCATAGACAAATAATATATTAGGATCTATTATGTTCTTTGGAGTAAATTCAAATTGAGTGATTTAATTAAATGAGTTGACTCATTTAATTAATGGGGTGGAGTTGGAATAACAATTCAAATTTGAGATTTGAATTTTTTGGCTCCACCTAATTAATTCATGAGAGTTGTCATAGATTAATTAGGGGAGGTCAAGAGGATCTCCCTCATTATTGAGAGAGAGTTGAGAGGTTTTATCCTGCTTCATCAATAGGGGTTAAGCCCCGTGTGGTCCCCATATCGTAACCTCTCACGGGAGGTTATGTTTGGTTGGACCCCACCAACATAACATCTCAGGGGAGGATAAGGTCTGGTGGTCCCACCTCCAACTCCCAAGAGGAGGTTTTAACTACCAATCTCCCACATGGAAGATCAATAAAATAAAGTGTTAACTCACTTTATTTTATTATTATTTTAAGAAAACCCCAAAACTATCTTCAGTTCTCGACCAACAGCAATTGAGGTGAAAGTCTTCATAAGCGAATACCAGCTCTGTGAGTTCAAAAGTGCCCTCAGATTTTAGTTCTGAGCACTAGTTCAAAAGTTATAAAATCCCGCTCGTACGTTTGCTGAACATAACCGGACAAAACAACATAAATTTATTCCGGGAACACTAGGCAACATAATCATGCGCCGTAAATTTTCACGGAATCGTAAAATTCCCATGTATTTAAGAAAAAAAATTTCCACAAAAATTCTAGGTCTTTAAATTCTCCCCACCTCAAGGATTTACATCCTCGTAAGCTACAACTCGAACTAAGAGAACAAAAGATGGTACTAAGCACGCATGTGAGCCTCCCACTCCCATGTGCTCTATTGGAGGTTCTCGTGCTGCCAGCGAATGAGCACGAGAGTTATCAAACATCCAAGTAGGACCCGCTCTTGTCGATCCTCAATCTCGACTGGAACCTCTATGAATGTCTCCCCATCATCGATGTCCAGCTCTCCATGGTCGATGATGTGGGAATGGTCATGAACGTATCTCCTCAGCTAAGATACATGGAAGACTTCGTGCACCTGGTGCAACAGATATGAAAGATCCAGGTGGTAAGACCCCTCGCCTACTCTACTGATGACCTAGAAAGGTATGATGAATCTTAAAGATAACATTCTACCTCATCCAAATATCCATAGAACACGTCGAGGTGAGACCTGTTGGAAGATGTGGTGACTATCCTCGAACTCCAGAGGCCTCCATCTCCTGTCATCAGATGACTTCTATCTGCTCTGTGCAGTCTTCATCTACTCCTGGATGATCTACACCTTCTCTCTGGTAGCTAGTACCATCTCTGGTCCCACTAGTGCTGACTCCGCTTGGTCAGTCCATCACACAGGTGATATGTAAGGTCACCCGTATAATGCCTCAAAAGGTGTCACCCCTATGGTGGAGTGATAGTTTTGTTGTAGTCAAACTACACCAAAGGTAAGTGATCCTCCCAACTGTCACTGAATTCAAGGACACTTGCACAGTGTATGTCCTCATGATTCTGAATGTTCTGCTCTGTCTGACCATCTGTATAAGGATGGAAGTCAATTCTCAGACGAAGCTACATCCCAAAAGCCTCCTACAACCCCTTCCATATCCAGGAAGTAAACCATGCATCACGATCGGAGACAATCGTCCAAGGTATACCATGTAAATTCACAATCTCCACTACATAGAGGAGTCTCAAGCTCTCTACTGAACCCTGCTCTCTGATCGGTAGGAAGTGGGCCGACATAGTGAGTTGGTCGATGATCACCAAAATCGAGTTGTGACCCCTGGATGTATGTGGAAGACCCATCACGATGTCCATGGATATCCCACCCCACTTCCACATTGGTACCTCTAAGGGCTGAACCAAGCCTGCTGGTACCTAGTGCTCCACCTTCACTTGTTGAAAAGTGAGGCATTCTGAGACAAACTCTACTACTCTATTCTTCATACCTAGCTACCAGTGTTTTCATTGATGGTCCTGGTACATCTTCAACAATCTTGGATGTACCACTAGAGCTGATGTCTGTAACTCCCTCAACACTTCCTCTTGAAGTGCCACTGGTACCTTGGTACATCCTCTAAAGAGGATGACGTGCTCCCCACCTTCAAAAAATCTATCAGGTGCCTGCCCTGTGGATATCTGAGCACGCCGTGTCTTGTAGTCATCATCTCTATGTTATGCCTCCTTGACCCACTGAATAAGTGGAGGAGTGATTGTAAGAGACTGATGGAATGATTCTCTATCTAGGTCCACATAAGAAATCTTTAATGCATCCAACTGATCTGTCTCCACTACTAGAAGCTATATTCCAGATCTCCTACTGAGCGCATCCCCAACAATGTTCCCCTTCCCAGGAGTATATACTATCTCAATGTCATTGTCATGGAGGATCTGAAGCCAACGACATTGTCTTATATTCAGGTCCTTCTAAGAGAAGATATACATGAGACTACTATGATCGAAGTACACGGTAAAATGTTCACCCATCAAATAGTATCGCCACATCTTCAAGGTGATGACCACTTCTGCTAACTCCAGGTCATGGGTAGTGAAGTACTGCTCGTGATGACATAGATGTTGAGAACCACATGTGATCACTTCTCTTTCCTACATCAGGACACACCCTTTTCTGGTCCCTGATGTGTCGCAGTAAACTACATACGCTACGTCTTCCTCTGGAAGCCTCAAGATGGGGGCACTAGTCAGCCTCTGCCTCATCTCCTTAAAGCTCTGCTGGAATCTCTCTAGCCACATGAAGGGTTTCCCCTTCTTCATCAAGGCCGATAGTGGTGCTACAACTCTGGATAAGTCTGGAACGAACCTCCGGTAGTATCCAGCCAAACCCAGGAAACTTCGTACCACCGTCACACTCCTAGGTGACTCCCAAGAAAGTACTTCCACAATCATTACTGGATCCACTGAAACTCTAGCCTCTGAGATGACGTGACCCAGAAAGTGAACATCTCAGATCCAAAACTGGAACTTCGAGAGCATACCATAAAGCTGGTTCTCTCAGAGTGTGTCCTGTACTACTCACAAATGGTAGGCAAGATCCTCATCAGTTGTCGAGTAGATCATAATGTCTTCGATGAAGACTACAACAAAGTGATCTAGGTAAGGCTGGAAGATCCTATTCATGAGTCCCATGAACACTGCTGGAGTATTGGATTCACCGAATGGCATAACCAGGAACTTTTAGTGGTTGTACCGACATCTGAATGCCATCTCTTGCACATCCTCGTCTCGAACTCTGAGCTGGTGATAACCTGATCTGAGATCTATCTTCGAGAACCAATGTTCCCCCTTTAGCTGATCAAAGAGGACGTAAATCCATGAGAGTTGGTACATTTTCTTCACAGTAACTTGGTTCAGGCAACTGTAGCCAAAACAAATCCTCAAACTCCCATCCGCCTTCTTGGCGAACAGAATTGGGGCTGACTTGGGAGAAACACTGGGCCGGATGAATCCCTTCCCCTGAAAGTCCTCTAGCTATACCCGCAGCTCACGAAGCTCAACATGAGCCATTTGATATGCTGGAGTAGATATTGGTTCTATACAGTGGTACATGTCAATGTAGAATTCCACCTCTCTACTAGGAGGTAGTCCTGGAACATCGTCAGGGGAAACATCCTTGTACTGGTCCACCACTACAGGATAGCTCAGACTCTCCACATCAACTTCTCTGAGGGTAAGGAAAGCCAAATGATGAGTGATTAGATGCACCCTCCTCCGTGTAACTCTGTCTTGTTCTACAAAGGTTCCCTTATTGCCGGTGAAGGTGAACCTTGTCCCATCCATACGGACACTCCACACTTTTTTTCTAATACAATGGATCTGAGGATGGATTGTAGATAACCAGTCCTTACCCAAGATAAAGTCTTAAGGCCTCGACGCCACTATAAGGAGATCCCAGCCGAATCTCTCCCCTCATAGAGTAATATCATACTACCGGAACTAGTGCGTAATCATCGAGTCTGCTCCCGTAGGAGTCTCTAGCCATAAGGATCGAGTCGACGGCTCCGTTGGAATCTTCGAGCTCCGAACGAGGGAAAAAGAAATAAAAGAGTGACTAGAACTTGTGTCTACAAGAACTGTATCTATGGTTGAGTAGACAAAGATCGTAACTTGAAACATCTCAGGTGTGCCATGATCATTAGCCTCAGCTTCCTAGAGATGAGCTCTCCCCTGCCCACCTGCTCCCAGTGGTCAGGGTGGAACTCTTGGAGGTGGTGGCAGTAACACCTCGAATCGTCACCCACCGCCTGCGGCATGACCAGCTCCTCTTCCACGTCCGCCTACTCTCTGCGGACCACTTTGATCAAATCTATGTCTCTACCTGGGTGGTCCTTCGACTATTTTTTGATCATCTAAATGGTAGGTTGGACAGTCAAAACCCATGTGACCATGACCTCCACATGAGTAACACTGCCTGCTCCAAGCTTGTGTGTCTCTACACCGGGTACCCTATACAACCGATCCTGAGTCATGCGGTCTTCCACCTGTGGGTCTGGTCCTCTTGGACCTCTGCGTCATATGTCTACTTCCAGCTGCAAAAATCTCCATTGCATGTCGACTAGTGGTGGGGATTGTTTCCCAAGACTGTTCAGCAAGGAAACTCTCTACTAAGAGGGCCCGCTCCAACACCCCTTCCAGCGTCGGGATGTTGAGGGAGATCATCGAAGGTCTGATCTCTCGCCTGAACCCTTGCTCGAAGGTCCGAGACCTGAAGAATGGGTCTTGTACCATATCTGTAGAGTAGTGCGAGAGGTTGTTGAACCTCAATGAGTACTAAACTATCATCATGCTACACTGCAGTACATGTTGTAGGTCCTATATCCCCACTGCACGAATGGTGGCTGGGACAAACTCCACCCAAAATAGTTACTCGAAGTTTGTCTATAGTAGCATCATCTCATCATGCACTTAGAGCATCAGGCTCCAACACCGGCCTACTACATCCTGAGGGAGACTCGTAGTAAGGATCACCATAAGGTATGTTGGTGTCCCTACCAGTCTAATGACTCTCACCACTGCCTCCATCAAATCCTCAGCCATCAGTGGGTCCGTCTCTCCCCTGAACTTGGGTGGCCTATGGCGTTGGAACTCGTGAAATGCGCTCAAGTGGCATGTGTATCACCTGTGACTTTTATGAGAAATATTTTGTTTTTAAGTCATCAAAGGAATCTTTCACTACACACAACACTAGATTGTCTTTCTTTTCACACAACTGCGGCCTTCCTCGATAGCTTGCATCGTACACAATACCGAGTTCAACTAAACAATGATATGCTATTAAAATATTATTAAAACAAGCCGTTATGAATAGTAATAACCACTTTTTGAAATTTTATAAATTTTATTTTTCAAAATGGACTTCATTTTTGGATTCGGAATATCGAAATTAGCCTAGGGTGAAATTTTGGTATTTTTCTGAAAATATTCAATTTTTGATGAATAGTGAAACCACTAAGTGGTAGTTAAAAAAACTGAATTTTTCATAAAACTTAATTTTACCGCTTCTGTGAGTAGAATTTAGAAAATCATAGAGAAACAGTTAATATCAAGAACTAAAATGTTGTTCAATGAGTTGAAAATAATTTTTGTTGAATAGTAACTTTTTACTTTTTTTACTCCGGTTAAAAGTAAATAGGGTAATTAAGGGTAAAAGTGTTATTATTATTACCCTAACACATGTTCTAATTCTATTGGATAATTTTAATTTGATGAAAAACAACCTTAGGAATAAAATATGACCATTTATGCCCACTTGGATTATATTAGGACATCTATTATTAATTTATTTAAAGAAGGGTTAAAATAGTTAAAATAAAAGTTTAATAAGTAAATAATTTTTAATATAGGGTTATACATAAGATAAATTCTACTATAAATACTCATTAGAAAGCTAAAAATTTCCTACATAATGGTATTTTATTTTTAATTTTTAGACATTAAATAATTTAATTTATTTATGACACAACGATGATGCCGTAATTATCTTATTAATGAAATATTGACATAATTGATGTTAGAAATACCCAAATAAATGTAATTTGAGACTTTTTATGAATTAAAATAATTTTATAGGTCGATATTACATGTTAGTATTGATTTAATTAACTTTGTTCGAACTAATCATTCTGTTATGATTTTTCACAAAAATCAATTACTAAATAGTGTCAAAATTGACATAAAATAGTTTTTAAAACAAATATTATATTATTAATTGTTATTTTATTCATAAAAATCTATGGTTCGGCCAAATGACTTAGATAAGGTTATATATATTAATACTAAACAACTTGGGGTTCGTTTGTCTTGTTATAGTAATTTTATTAACCTTATAGTGTAAGAACACAAGAAGACACGGTAAAAGTAAAATTATTTAATTTAATGTTAAATCTAAATGATAAGGTTACAATAGGAACCTAAACTTGTCTAAATTCTATTGGATGAGAGGATTTCGACCCATACCCTCCTTATCTTCAAAATAAATCAATTTGGAGCTATTTAATGCCGAATTTGGCTTTATAATAAAATAATATTTTTAGTTTTTCCAAAGGAGCCCCTCTCCTCCCTTATAAAAGGGAACCTTCTCCCTCTCTTCCTCACACCACTTTGTGCCTTAAAGCTCGGCCAAAACCTCCCAATTTCTTCTCTCCACTTCCATAGAGACATCCTAGAGGTCCTGGTATTCTTCAAAGACCAATTTTATTGCCCTAAAATGAGGTCTCTAAGAGACGCTTCAAAGAAGAGGTAATGTTCGTTACCAATTCAATCAACTTTATTTCTGGTTCCACTTATTATTATTTAGTTGTTTCATTATGAATTAATAACATCAGTATCACTCATATACTTATATGTTATTATAAGTAATAAACAACCCTATTTCACCATATATCCATCCTACGGAAAACAAAATCACCGCGCGTGCGTACGTACGGAATACCGTCTCCACGCCGTGGTGTAATCTATTTTCCACCACCACCTTACTTGGATGGGTATAATGGTGTAAATAATGAATATATATGATTATTGTAAATTTATATTGATTCTGAAATAATATACGTACACTCCAATACAATTCCACGATCATGGGAATGATATCATCGCTCGTGCGTACGTACGGAATACCGTCTCCACGATGTGATGCGACTCATTCTACATGATATTCATTGTATAATGATTATATAAATGAATTGAATGAATTAATATGATATATATTACACTAATACCATTCTGGAAATGAGGTATCTATAACCTAAAAAGAAAAATAAGAATTTATTCGACAAAACATGCATAAGAACAAAAAGTAATAAACACCTGAAAAACAATTAGTAATGAAATATTACTAATAAGAAGCTAATAATATGACCATATATGATATCATAAAAAAAGTATGATTCTGGAATAAGTCAATAACATTATCTAAATCATTATACAGGAGGTTCGGACACTTACGACGAAAATTGGACCTAAGGTAAGGGAAATATCACAATATAATTTTATCCGAGATTGTTTATACTTTGGTATTTACTGAGGTGTATTTTATCATCCACATCCATGTTTCCTCAATATGTAATATTGTTTCCATCCACCTAAAATTTTTTAAATCCAATTTTACCCTTATGTGGGTTTTTAATAAAATATATGAAAGGAATCTTTTGTCGTTTTTCGTATGAGGTACTTTTTGACTTTTACGACAAAAGTACGAGAAGAATGTTTTTTTAACTTATACGGCATGAATGGATTTTTAAAACATTATTTCCAAGAATCTTCCTTTACAAGTTTTCATGTTTATTTTTAATCAACTTCTTTTAGTTTAAAATTGTATGACATGTTAAGAAAGGAAAATGTTTTTGAAGTAGAAAGGATATTTTCCTCAAGAATGGAGTTCAAGTGTTTTATCAAAATTATTTTCCATATAAGATAATATAGGGTTCTGTTTCTATCCCTATTATTACATTGATTTGATTATGTTGTGATGGAATTATTTTTATGAATACCTTTATCTTATATGAATTGTTTTATGATGTCATGTTGTTCAAGAATCCCAGTTTTATTACATAGGTTATGCAATGATGTATGATTTATGATTTTGTGGAACACATAAGAATGGTATCATTATCATATGGGTGGGACCTATATCTCCCTCCAATGCATTGGGTAAAGATTTTATATCTCATGAGATAGACATGGCTGGAACTGCAGGTTAAACCGGTTTAGTGAAACAGTACTAGAACAAGGGGTGAACTCGGTTCAGAAATGGACTTTTTCTGCTAAGATAGTCTTGGCAACGAGTCTTGACTACTAAGAAATGATTCTCTATGATTATGTGTGTATGGAACAATGTTTCATGTTTTAAGTTATGATTATTGGGATTACATTTCACTACTATGATTTATCCCATGTTATGAAATTATGATCTCTTTTGCAGGTTAAGATTTCCAAAAGTTATGTTCTTATGAATATGATGTGATTGATATTTCTTTTTGTTTACCCTTACTGATCATTTGAGCTCACCCTTTTGTATGTTTTCTTTCCCCAAGTCAAGAAGAAGGTTATTAAGTAAGATATGCCATAAGGGACTATAGATATGATGAAATAAATGGGAGACAGGGTAGACGCTTTATGAACCAGTTGTTTATGTTTCCCAGTTTCTAAAGACACTATACCTATACGGTCCTTTCCTAGTTTTGTTATATGTTGTAATAAGTGTGCTTCAATTTAGAAGTAATAAAAATATATGTAAAGTATGGGTCATTATAGTTGGTATCAGAGGAAAGGTATAGTCAACATTTGGAAACTAGGATGTGAAAGCCTTAGTAAGAACCCTATGGATAAGTCTAAGCATAGAACACAATCTTAGTGTTTTAGAAATGGCCACGAATAACCTAGGATAAGACCTTAAGTGTGAAATTTTATTCTTGATTATGTGGTTTTACTATTATAATTAGTGTTTCTCACACTATTCTTCTTGGTTTTAGTTAATGGCTGGAACCCGAAGGAACCGTGTTAATGTGGAATGCGATGGGCAATGCAATGATTGTCCCCATGAGAAACCAAACGTTACGGGAGCTGGAATACAAAATCTTGTAGCCATGATCACACAACTTTGTCAAGCTATGAATCATGCAAGACTTCCAAACGAGCAAAGGAAGGAGCAAAATTCTGTTGAATCCTTCATGAGGCAGCGTCCACCTTCATTCAGCGGGTCTACTGGTCCATTAATTTCTGAACAATGGATTAGTACTAATGAAAATATATTTTCAGTTCATCAATGTTCTGAACATGCTAAAGTCATCCTAGCAGTGTATCGTTTGGAAGTAGATGCTGATCAATGTTGGAATCTTATCAAGAATATGAGGCAAAGAGATGAAATTGAGTCCATGGAATGGGATGAGTTCAAGAACTTATTTTTCAATAAGTACTTCCCTCGTATTGTCCGAACAAAGATGGAGAAAGAGTTTCTTGAAATAAAGCAAAAGGATTTGGAATCTTTTGGTACCTATGAAGCAAATTTTACAAGACTTGCAAGGTAGGCTTCTGGTATTATTATCTAACCTGAGAGTAAGATCGATCGATTCTTTAGTGGCTTAAAACCAAGTCTTCGAAGGGCGTTAGCCATAAGGGACTTCAATAGTTACAAGGAAATCGTTCGATGTGCTCTGACAGTCGAGATGGAGATTGGAGTAACCCATCAGTCATATGGGTTTGATAAGAAGAGGAAAATGGAATTCAAAGGAAAATCTAAAGAGCACACTGAAAAGAAGATGATCTTTCCCTTAAGCTCAAAGTGTGGAAAGAAACATCGAGGGAGTTGTCTTAAAGGGACAAATAAATGTTTCAAATGTGGAAAGGAAGGTCATCGTGCATTTGAATGCCGCAATGATGGGGAGAAGATGTCTAATGATGCAAACAAAGGAAGGGATACACAGAATGAACCTACTACACTTCAATGTTTCAAGTTCAAGGATATGGGGCATTATTCCAATCAATGCCCAAATCGAAGGGTTGATGATGATGGTTGACATCAACAAACTCTTAAGGCTAAAGACAAAGGATAGTCACATGCAATTTATATCAGCGATGTGGAGTACGATAACGATGTGGTGAAAGGTACACTTACCATCCACTCTAAAGTAGCAAATGTTTTATTTGATTCTGGATCCACCCACTCTTTTATTTCTGATGATTTTTCTAAGGATATCACCGTATTACCTAAACTATTAGATGTTGAGTTAGCTGTGACAACCTCTAATGGCAAAACAGTCACTTCAAAAGTTTATAATTCTTCTCCGATTGATGTTTGTGGGAAATTTTTTCCTGAAAATCTTGTGATCCTTCCTATAGTGGAATTTGATGTGATTCGTGGCATGGATTGGCTTTCTTTATATGGAGTTCATATCAATTTCCAAAGAAGGGAAGTCACATTTCATATTCTAGATCAGTCTATGATCAACTATCGAAGTAAGGATGAACATAACCTTCCAGTGGAAATTTCTTCAGTCTTATGGGTCTTGATTCCACTAAATGAAGGTTATTTATCTCAAATGGTTGGTGAGAAACTCACGATTAAGAATAGGCCCGTTGTACGGGAGTTTGACGATGTCTTTCCGGAGGAATTTCCAGGTCTTCCACCAAATTGTGATGTTGAGTTTTCAATAGAACTCATACCTGGTGCTTTACCTATTTCAAAGACACCTTATAGAATGGCCCCAATTGAGTTGTAGGAATTTTAGAAGCAACTCCAAGAGAATCTTGATAAGGGATTCATACTCCCTAGTGCGTCACCATGGGGAGCACATGTTCTATTTTTTAAGAAGAAAGATGGATCAATGAGACTCTGTATTGATTATCGAGAACTTAACAAGATCACTATCAAGAAAAAATATCCTCTCCCATGCATTGATGACTTATTTGACCAACTACACGGAGCTCAATACTTTTCCAAGATTGATCTTCGTTCAGGGTATCATCAATTAAGGGTCAAAAGGGAGGATATACCAAAGAAGGATTTTCGTACAAGGTATGAACACTATGAATTTATAGTGATGCCATTTGGTCTTACTAATGCCCCTGCTATCATCATGGATCTGATGAATAGAGTCTTTAGAGACTATCTTGATCAGTTTGTGGTAGTCTTTATAGACAATATTCTGGTAAATTCAAAGAGAATGGAAGAACATGAATATCACTTGAGAATTATATTGAAGACCCTAAGAAAGGAGAAGATTTATGCCAAATTTAGCAAGTGTAAATTTTGGATACAAAAAGTTTCATTTTTGGGTCACATAATCTCATAAGAGGGGATATATGTGGATCTAGCAAAAACAGAGGTTATCGAAAGATGGTCGAGACCAACAACAGTAGCTGAGATCTGAAGTTTTCTTGGTTTGGCTGGATATTATCGACGTTTTGTGAGATATTTTTCATGATTATCTAATCAACTCACCAAGTTGACTCGGAAAGGAGTTAGGTTTTTTAGACGGAGGAATGTGATGAGAATTTCAAGGAGTTTAAATGAAGGTTATCCAGTGCACCTGTGCTCACACTGCCTTGTAGTGGAGAAAGGTTTGTGATCTATAGTGATGCATCCAAGAAGGGATTTGGGTGTGTTCTTATGCAAAATGATATGGTGATAGATTATGCCTCACGACAGTTGAAAATCCATGAGAAAAATTACCCAACTCATGATTTGGAGTTAGCTGCGGTAATATTTGAATTAAAGATTTGGAGGCATTAACTTTATGTTGAAAGGTGTGATATTTATACTGATCGTAAAAGTTTAAAGTATATTTTCTCACAAAATGAGCTGAATATGCGCTAAAGAAGATGGTTGGATCTAATTAAGGATTACGACTGCTCAATCCATTACCACCCTGGGAAAGCAAACAAGGTGGCAGATGCATTACGTCGACAAGACCATGCCAGTTTATCTATGATGAGGATAAAAAAAGATCCAATATTTATAGATTTACAAAGGATGGATCTTGGAATTATAATGGAAAGGGAAAAATCTTATCTTTCTCAAATGAATGTTCAACCATATATTCATGTGAAGATTAATGAGGCACAGAAAGAAGATGTCGAGTTACAAAAGAAGGTGAGAAATGTTCCTGAATTCAACCTTGATTGTGATGGGAAAATAATGTTCAGGAATCAGGTTTGTGTTCCTCCCATCCCTGAATTAAAGATGGAGCTGCTGGATGAGGCTCATAGTTCTTCATTCTCTATTCATCCTGGTAGCACGAAGATGTATAGGGACCTGAAAGAGTACTTCTAGTGGGATGGCTGAAAAGAGATATTGCTGAATACGTCTCTCGATGCTTGGTTTGGCATCAAGATAAAGCTAAGAGACAGAAGTCCAAGGGGATGTTACAACCATTTCCCATACCCGAATGGAAATGGGAAAACATCACTATGGACTTTGTCATAGGACTTCCTAAAACATCCAAAGGCAGTAATGCTATCTGGGTCATAGTTGATCATCTTACAAAGTCCGCACACTTCATTGATATTAGAGATGATTTCTCTCTGGATCATCTTGCCAGGATATATGTAAAGGAAGTGGTAAGATTTCATGGAGTACCACTTTATATTATATCTGATCAGGATACGAGATTTACCTCGAAGTTCTGGATAAGTCTTCAGCATACTCTGGATACAGAGTTGCGTTTTAGCACTGCTTATCATCCTCGGACAGATGGTCAGTCTGAGAGAACAATTCAAACTCTAGAAGATATGTTGAGAGCGTGCTCTATGGATTTCAAAGGTGGTTGTGATCAACACCTACCTTTGGTCGAATTTTCTTATAATAGTAGCTTTCACTCTAGTATTCAGATGGCTCCTTATGAATCTCTCTAGGGAAAGAAATGCAGGACTCCAACTTGCTGGGATGAAGTTGGGGAAAGAAAGCTATTAGGACCTAATCTTGTTGATGAGATGGCAGAAAAGGTTTGATCTATTCAACAAAACATAAGAGCAGCTCAGGGTCGACAGAAAATTTATGTCGACAACCAAAGAAAAGACCTAGATTTTGAAGTGGGTGATAGAGTGTTCTTATGAATATCTCCCTAGAAGAGGGTCATGAGATTTGGAAAGAAGGGGATGTTGAGCCCTATATATATCGGTCCTTTCGAAATACTGGACCATGTTGGAAAGGTAGATTACTGGTTGGCGCATCCACCAAATCTCTCTCAAGTTCACGATGTGTTCCATGTATCTCTCCTGAGAAAGTACATACCTGATCCTTCACATGTACTCAGCTCAGAAGTTGTACCGCTGGAGCAAGATCTTTCTTATGAAGAACATCCGATAGAGATTCTGGATCGGAGTGAAAAAGTTATACGAAACAAGACCAATCTCTTGGTGAAAGTTTTATGAAGGAACCACCAATTATAAGAAGTTACATGGGAGCTTGAGGATATTATGAGGGAGAGGTATCCTCATCTGTTTGTTATAAAGTGACGAATTTTGAGGGCGAAATTCATTTTAAGGGGGGTAGAATGTAACACCTGAGAATTTTATGTGAAATATTTTGTTTTTAAATCATCAAAGGAATATTTCACTACACACAACACTAGAATGGCTTTCTTTACACGCAATCACGGCCTTCCTCGACAGCTTGCGTCATACGCAATACCGAGTTTCACTAAACAATGATATGCTATTAAAATATTATTAAAACTAACCGTTATGAATAGTAATAACCACTTTTTGAAATTTTATAAATTTTATTTTTCAAAATGGACTTCATTTCTGGATTCGGAATATCGAATTTAGCCTAGGGTGAAATGTTTCTATTTTTCTGAAAGCTTTCAATTTTTGATGAATAGTGAACCCACTAAGTGGTAGTTAAAAAAACTAAATTTTTCATAAAACTTAATTTTACCGCTTCTGTGAGTATAATTTCGAGAATCCTAGAGACACGGTTAATATAAAAGGCTAAAATTTGGTTCAATGAGATGAAAATAATTTTTGGTGAATAGTAACATTTTACTTTTTTTACCACGATTAAAAGTAAATAGGGTAATTAAGGGTAAAATTGTTATTATTATTACCCTAAAACATGTCCTAATTATATTGGATAAGTGTAATTCGACCATAAACAACCTTAGAAATAAAATATGACCATTTAGGCCCACATGGTTTAGATTAGGACATTTATTATTAATTTATTTAAAGAAGGGTTAAAATAGTTAAAATCAACGTTTAATAAGTAAATCATTTTTAATATGGGGATATACATAAGATAAATTCGACTATAAATATTCATTATAAATATATAAAATTTCATACATAATGGTATTTTATTTGTAATTTTTAGACATTAAATAATTTAATTTATTTATGACACAACGATGATGCAGTAATTATCTTATTAATGAAATATTGACATAATTGATGTTATAAATACCCAAATAAATTTAATTTGAGACTTTTTATGAAATACACTAATTTTATAGGTTAATATGACATGTTACTATTTATTTAATTAACTTTTTTAGAAATAATCATTCTGTTATGATTTTCAAAAAAATCAATTACTAAATAGTGTAAAAAATGACATAAAAGAGTTTTTAAAACAAATATTATATTCTTAGTTGTTATTTTATTCCTAAAAATCTAAGGTTAGGGAAAGTGAATTAGATAAGGTTATATATATTAAAAATAAACAACTTGGGGTTCTTTTGGCTTGTTATAGTAACTTTATTAACCTTATAGTGTAAGAACACAAGAAGACACAGTAAAAGTAAAATTATTTATCTTAATGTTAAATCTAAATGATAAGGTTAAAATAGGAACCTAAACTTGTCTAAATTATATTGGATTAGAGGATTTCGACCCATCCCCACCTTAGCTTCGAAATAAATCAATTTGGAGCTATTTAAAACCGAATTTGGCTTTATAATAAAATAATATTTTTAGTTTTTCCAAAGGTGCCCCTCTCCTCCCTTATAAAAGGGAACCTCCTCCCTCTCTTCCTCACACCACTTTGAGCCTTCATTCTCGGCCAAACCCTACCAATTTCTTCTCTGCACTTCCCTAGAAACATCCTAGAGGTCCTGGTCTTCTTCAAAGACCAATTATAGTGCCCTAAAAGGAGGTCTCTAAGAGGCGCTTTAAAGATGAGGTAATGTTCGTTACCAATTCTTTCAACTTTATTTCTTCTTCCACTTCTTCTTCTTTAGTTCTTTAATTATTAATTAATAACATAAGTATCACTCATATACTTATATGTTATTATAAGTATGAAACAACCCTATTTCACCATATATCCATCATACGGAAAACGAAATCACCATGCGTGCGTACGTACGGAATACCGTCTCCACGCCGTGGTGTAATCTATTTTCCACCACCACCTTACTTGGATGGGTATAATGGTGTAAAGAATGAATATATATGATTATTGTAAATTTATATTGATTCTGAAATAGTATACATACACTCCAATACAATTCCACGATCATGGGAACGATATCATCGCTCGTGCGTACGTACGGAATACCGTCTCCACGATGTGATGCGACTCGTTCTACATGATCTTCATTGAATAATGATTATATAAATGAATTGAATGAATGAATATTATATATATTACACTAATAAAATTCTGTAAATGAGGTATCTATAACCTAAAAAGAAAAATAAGAATTTATTCGACAAAACACGCATAAGAACAAAAAGTAATAAACACCCGAATAACAAGTAGTAATGAAATATTACTAATAAGAAGCTAAGAATATGACCATATATGATATCATAAAAAAAGAATGATTCTGGAATAAGTCAATAACATTATTTAAATCATTATACAGGAGGTTCGGACACTTATGAAGATAATCTGACCTAAGGTAAGGGAAATATCACAATCTCATTTTATCCGAGATTGTTTATACTTTGGTATTTACTAGGGTGTATTTTATCATCCACATCCACGTTTCCTCAATATGTAATATTGTTTCCATCCACCTAAAATTGTTTAAATCCAATTTTACCCTTCAGTGAGTTTTTAGTAAAAGATATGAAAGGAATCTTTTGTCGTTTTTCGTACGAGGTACTTTTTGACTTTTCCGACAAAAGTACGAGAAGAATATTTTTTTAACATATAAGGCATGAATGGATTTTTAAAAAATTATTTCCAAGTATCTTCCTTTACAAGTTTTCATGTTTATTTTTAATTAACTTCTTTTAGTTTAAAATTGTATGATATGTTAAGAAAGGAAATTGTTTTCGATGTAGAAAGGATATTTTCTTCAAGAATGGAGTTCAAGTGTTTTATCAAAATTATTTTACATCTAAGATAATATAGGGTTCGGTTTCTATCCCTATTATTACATTGATTTGATTATGTTGTGATGGAATTATTTTTATGAATTCCTTTATCTTATATGAATTGTTTTATGATGTCATGTTGTTTAAGAATCCCATTTTATTACATGGGTTATGCAATGATGTATGATTTATGATTTTGTGGCACATATAAGAATGGTATAATTATGAGATGGGTGGGACCAATATCTCCCTCCAATGCATTGGTTAAAGATTAAATATCTCATGAGATAGACATGGATGGAACGACAGGTTAAACCAGTTCAGTGAAATAGGACTGGAACGAGGAGTGAACTCGGTTTAGAAATGGACTTTGTCCGCTAAGATAGTCTTGGAAATGAGTCTTGACTACTAAGAAATGATTCTCTATGATTATGTGTGTATTCAACAAAGTTTCATGTTTTATGATATGATTATTGGGATTAAATTTCACTACTATGATTTATCCCATGTTATGAAATTATGATCTCTTTTGCAGGTTAAGATTTACAAAATTTATGTTCTTATGAATATGATGTGATTTATATTTCTTTTGTTTACCCTTACTGAGAATTTGAGCTCACCCTTTTGTATTTTTTCTTTCCCCATGTCAGGAGGAAGGTTATTAAGTAAGATATGCCAAAAGGGACTATAGATATGATGAAATAAATGGGAGACAGTGTAGATGCTTTATGAACCAGTTGTTTATGTTTCCCAGTTTCTAAAGACACTATACCTATACGGTCCTTTCCTGGTTTTGTTATATGTTGTAATAAGTGTGCTTCAATTTAGAAGTAATAACAATGTATGTAAAGTATGGTTCATTATAGCATACATTGTCTGCTGCTGAGGCTGGTGGCATCGGTGGCCCAATGGGCAGTGGTACCACTGGTGCCTCCACTGGAAGAGGGCCCTGCACCAAGGCCTCATCGCTCGGTGGACTATCTATGCATACAACTCTCGGGGCTCTAGCCAGTTGTCTGCGAGGAGGCATCCTGAAAGAAAAAGATGTGACACGGTCAAAATATTATACCTTTTGAGCCGACCTAGTTGAGCTGACTTAAAAAAGAATTTTTGAAAACACACATTCAATCAGTGTTTTCTTGCATTGAGTCAGAAATCAGATTTCAGGGTCCTGGTGTATGAATGTGTAGGCTGCCGCATCAACACTGGACTCCCTGAACTGAAAACCACACCTGCAAAACTTAACACTATTGCTTCATAGAAAAGAACAATCAGAGTCCTAATATCTATGGTAGAACTGACTCCTCTGAAAGGAATTTGTCACGACCCGTCCCCCAGGGTCTGTGCCATGACTACCCCAAGCCCGGCTTCTATAGGCCAAGGGCTGGCGACTAGCACGAAAGGCGTAAATCCCTAAGCTAGGAAGGAATTGCCTTTATAAATCATAAACACACACAATCAGAGTAATATGGAAGCAAAACACTAAGTAAAATTGTATAAAAATGACTGTTAAAAAGTAAAGGGGCCGGAATACAAGCCCAACAGGAATGTACAAGTACAACTGAAAAGGGACAAACAACTGAAAGGTGAAAGAATCTCCTAGATCACCAACCATAGATCCTTCCTAAAGGGTAGGTACATATAGACTCCATAGAACTCCCCATCCGTCTGTCTCCTACGTGTAATGTCACGCAGTGTCTTCCACCTCCGGGTACCATCGAGTCCTGTCCACTTATCCACAGTCAGCATTTTCTGTCATCTGCAACCAACACAACGAGGTGCGGGAAAAGCCCATGCATGGGTGAGTATAATGATACTCAGTAGGGACCCCGAGACCCTCAAGGTGTCACAAAATCCATCAAGGATAAACCACAAAGTAAGAAATCAACAGATAACCACATTTATGTATATGACCATACATATACCTAAGTTATCAAGTAATCTATCTTAATAATGAGGTAAAATCATAAGTTACTGACTCAGCTCAACCAGGATCTTATTCTATGGATAATATAAATATGAACCCTCAGCTGCTGGAAAAATCCTCCTCTATCGAGTGTAATGGGCCAGCCACGTCACACAAAGGCACATCCCCCTAACATGGACTGCTGAGGTACTCCTCCTATCGAGTACCGTGGATCTGTCGTGTTCACAGAGAGGCGCTCCCCATCGTGGGTATGCTACGCTCACAATGAGATGCTTCCCCTCAGAGCCTGCTGAGGTACTCCACGTGTCGAGTACTGTGGGTCTGCCGCACTCACATAGAGGCACTCCCCTCCATGGATATATCGTGACACCAAGGTGCTCCCCACTGGGCTAGTCGAATCACTCCGAGTCGAATCGGTCAGCAGTCATCAAGTCTTAGCCAGCTACTAGGTTCCCGCACAAATTTCTTCTCTCCTCTGGAAGATTCGTTCCACAAGCTACTAGTCAATACTCCAACTGTCACGAAGTCCCATGTAGAAATATCTCAAAGGTCCACCTCATAATAGGGGTCTCAACGTAATAGACGGCGCGTCGATCAGACCCTCGGTCTGTGAGTTATTAGCCTTTTAGTCCCGGGGGCCCAATGCGATTCATGTACGATCCAAGCTGACCGTATCTCAAATATACCCCAAACTCTAGTTGGGTATTCTCAAAGGGACCGTCAAATTCCATGAATATCAGCGCCACGGACGGTTCATCAAACTGACGTCCAGTGCCACAAAGATATGGACAAAATAAAGTAACGGCCAGTAGTGGGCCTGAGCATTGTGCATCCCGGTCGGACCGACTTGGCCCAACACAGATTAGGTTGACCTAGTCTAGGTCAACCCGATCAACCCACTAGGTTCAGCCCGGTCCGCTGGGCCTAGCCCAGTGGACTGTAGGGGAGGGTCGGCCCGGAGGTCGCCGTGTAGGCGACTCAGCCCGGAGACTAGGGCCGGTTCGGCCAGCACAACTTGGTGCGCGGATCGGGCTGCTCGACCCAAAGAGCCAACCCAATTCAGCCAGCGACACCACGAAGGATGCCGTGAGATGGCTTGGGTGGTCGGTGCAGCTTGGAAGGTTCGGCCTAGAGCTGGGGAGTGGGCATGCCTCATAGGGAGTAGGAAGGCCGGCAGGGCGCCGGGCAGGGCGCGGGAGGCCGGTGAGGCACATGCAGCACGCGGTCAGGCCTGAAAGGTGCGCAGGTAGGCCAACATGGTGTGTGGGCAGTGCGCGGGCAGGCTGTGGGGAGCACGCGAGCACGCCAGCAGGGCACTAAGAGGGTGCGGGCCACCGGGCAGGCCGGCGGGGTGCGCGGGGAGTGCCTGGACTGGCTGGTGGGGCGCGGGCAGAACGCGGGCTCGACCGGAGGTGGTCCGTGAAGCCATGGTGGCGGCGTAATTCACGGAGGCCGCGAGTAGAGTGGCCTATTTGATTCTCATCTCTGTTGCCTCATCGTTGTTACGTATCCATGTCAAAGAACACCACAATAAGGAATAACGACGGAGGTTTTCGGGCCATATTAGGTGGGCTTGCACCCTCTGCATTTAGGGAGGTATCAATTGGCTCAAAAAGATAATATGTTGTTCATTAACACATTCACAACAAACCATTTCTATCTGATGAAGATGATAAGAAAAGGTATATACTCCTCAAGTAATAAAACCCCCTACCTTTGATTGTTGCTCGATGATGAAGTTGTTGGAAGAAGACGATGTTGTCATCATTCGTCGTGTCCGTCACACACTTCCAATCCATATTATATGTCAGTTCATTGACGACGATGAGGAGGGATGATCGGTCAAAGACTTCCCACATCGAAGGGGGTTCCGAGAAAGAAAGTTGAGGAAGATCATTCTTCGTTTTCGAAGGTGTTCTTCTTTGGAAGTGTTCTTTGTTGGTAGCCTTCTCCCAATATTTCACCCTAGTTCCTCCTTTCTCTCCACTCCACCCAAAATGAAATCTTATCCAAATAATTGATTAGTATCTATTATTTTTGTTGGCGTAAATTCAAATTGAGTGATTTAATTAAATGAGTTGACTCATTTAATTAATGGGGTGGAGTTGGCATAACATTTCAAATTGGAGATTTAAATTAAGTGGCTCCACCTAATTAATGCACGAGAGTTGTCACAGATTAATTAGGGGAGGTCAAGAGGCTCTCCTTCATTAATGAGGGAGAGTTGAGAGGTTTTATCTTCCTTCATCAATAGGGGGTTAAGCCCTGTGTGGACCCCATGTCTTAACATCTCATGGGATGTTATATTCGGGTGATCCCCACAACCATAACCTTTCATGAGATGTTAAGTTGTGGTGGTCCCACATCCAACTCCCAAAAAGGAGGTTTTACCAACCAGTTACCCACATGGAAGCTAAATTTAGTAAATTGTTAGCTCACTTTATTTTATTATTTTTTAAGAAAACAAATAAAAGAACTTCAATTATTGACCAACTACCATCGAGGTAAAAGTTTTCGTAAGAAAATACCAGCGCAGCGAGTTCAACGGTGCCCTCAGATTTCAGTTCCGAGCACAGGTTCAAAAGTTATAAAATCATGCTCATACGTTTACTGAATGTACCTAAAAAAACGTAATAAATATATTTCAGGCACACCAGGAATTAAAATCATGTACCATAAATTTTCACAGACTCATAATATTCCCATGTATTTAAGAAAAAAAATTTCCACAGAGATTTTGGGTCTTTACAATCTCCCAACCTCAATGATTTACGTCCTTGTAAGCTAAAAATTGAATTAATGGAACAAAAGAGGGTACTGAGCATGCATCTGAGCCTCCCGCACCCATGTGCTCTCCTAGAGATTACTGTGCTACCAGTGAATGCGTACCAGAGTTATCGACCGTCCACGTAGGACCTGATCTTGTTGATCCTCAATCTCCACTAGAAACTCTGTGAAATTTAACCCATCATCGACATCCATATCTGCATGGTAGATGATGTGGGAATGGTCATGCACGTATCACCTCAGCTGAGATACATGGAAGACGTCATGCACCTGTTGAAAATGATATTGAAGAGCCAGGAGGTATGCCACCTCGCTTACTCTGCTGAGGACCTGGAAAGGTCCGATGAATCTCGAAGATAACTTGCTGCCTCAACCAAATCTCCATAGAACTCATTGAGGTGAGACCCATAGGAATACGTGGTCAACATCCTCAAACCCCATAGGCCTCTATATCCTATCATCATATGACTTTTGACTTCTCTATGAAGTCTTCATCCGCTCATGGATGTTATGCACCTCCTCTGTGGTAGCTCGTACCATCTCTAGTCGCACTAGTGCTGAATCCCCTAGGTAAGTCCAGCACAAATTTGATCTACATGGTCACCCATATAATGCCTCAAAATGTGCCATCTCTATGGTGGAGTGATAGCTGTTGTTGTAGGAAAACTCCAACAAAGGTAATTGATCCTCCCAACTGCGACCGAAGTCGAGGACACATGCCCGAAGCATGTCCTTGGGAGTCTGAACGGTGCACTCAGTCTGACTATCTGTCTATGGATGGAAGGCAATGCTCAGATGTAGCTGCATACCGAAAGCCTCCTCCAACCCCTTCCATAGCCGGGAAGTAAACTATGCATCATGATCAGAGACAATAATCAATGTTATACCATGTAAACGCACAATCTCATGCACATATAAACATCAAATGCTCTCTAATAAACCCTTCTCTCGGATCAGTATGAAGTGGGCCAACATAGTGAGTCGGTCGGCGATCACCCAAGTCGAGTCGTGACCCCTTGATGTACGTGGAAGACCCATCACGAAGTCCATTATATCCCATCCCACTTCTACTCTGGGACCTCTAAGTGCTGAACCAAGCCTGTAGGTACCCGGTGCTCCACCTTTACTTGCTGACAAGTGAGGAATCGTGAGACAAACTCTACCAATAACTTCTTCATACCTGGCTACCAGTGCAGTCGCCAAAGGTCCTGGTACATCTTCGCCACTCTTGGATGTACCGCTAGAGAGGATTTGTGGAACTCCCTCAACACATCCTCCAAAAGTGCCACTGGTACCAAGGTACATCCTCTGAAGAGGATGACGTGCTCCCTAATTTCATAATATCAATCAGGTGCCTGCCCTGTGGATATCTAAGCATGTCATGTCTCGCAGTTAGTGTCTCCATGTTGGGCCTCCTTGAATCGCTGAAGAAGTGTAGGAGTGATTGTAAGAGACTGAGGGAATGATGCTCTATCTCGATCCACATAAGAAATTTGTAAAGGAGCCAGCTGCCCTGTCGCCTCTCCTAGTAGCGGTATACCATATCTCCTATTGAGTGTATCCGCAACACTGTTCCCCTTCCCAGGAGTATAGAATATCTCGATGTCAATGTTCTATAGGAACTCAAGCCAATGGAATTGTCTTAGATTCAGGTTCTTCTGGGAGAAGATATACCTGAGACTCTTTTGATCAGTGTACACGGTAAAACGTTTGCCCATATGATAGTGTCGCCACATCTTCAAGGAGAAAACCACTGCTGCTAACTTCAGGTCATGGGTAGCGTAGTTCTGCTCATGCTGTCTTAGATGTTGAGAACCATACACAATCATTGCTCTCTCCAGCATCAGGACAAACTCGAGTTTGGTCCCTGATTTGTCGCAGTAAACTACGTACCCTACACCTTCCTCTAGAAGTCTCAAGATGGGGGCACTATCCAGCCTCTGCCTCAGCTCCATAAAGCTCTACTGGAATCTCTTCAACCACACGAAGGGTTTCCCCTTCTTCATCAAGGCTGATTGTGGTGCTGCAACTCTGGAAATGTCTAGAATGAACCTCCGGTAGTATCCAGCCAAACCCAGGAAACTCTGTACCTTCGTCATATTAGAGCCTCAGTAGTTCATAATTATCCTATCAATGTTGTATTATTCTGATTGTCTCCTTTATCTCTAGAATAAACTGTATCAAGTATATTTAGTCATATTCTCCATTGATAGTATCTCAATGTCTAATCGCATATCATTAATTCCATGATCTGATTGAATACGAATGAGTGTACAATTAAATAATCACATTATGGGATGTGTTATACAATAGCAACAAAAAAATAATATCATTTACCTATAATTTGAATAATCATGATCAATATCATTGAATTGTCATGATATTTTTTTATTCATGAAATTAAATCAAAAAACATATAATATAATCATTAAAATAATTTTTTATTCTAAAATTGTTAAATTAATCATTAAAATATTTAATAAACATGCATTGTACTATGATATCAAAACATACTTAATAGAGCATCACAACCAAAATATTTATATGATTTTTTCAAAAGAATTCATAAAAAATATTTCATCAATAAAATAATTTTAGTGTAGAAAAATGTAATCATTTATTAAAATTGAAATAATTTTTAAAATATTTTATTGACTGAACATATTAAAAAATTAATTTTAACTAAAAATTGAAAAAAAATTATACACTATTTTTCATGCTACAATGTATATATATTCAACCCTTCCTATAGAGTGGTAATAATATTAGCAAAAAATGGTTCTACCCTTAGGGGAGGGGATACCATTAGTTATGTGGTGCTACTATCAAAAATATATATGTTCTACCAAAAGTTATTCTATGCTACTACTACCAATTATGATGATTTAATAATTAGTTTTGAGAGTTATTCTACTACTTTTCACCATAATTTTTCTTCCACAAATTGAAAATAGGCTTCATACCTATATTAGGGTAAACTAATGACTCATATAGTTGTATGATGAATGTTAAATAACATTTGGAAAGTAAGGATTCAAGTTAAAAGCATTTTGTCAACGTAAAATGTATTTAATAATCTTGTATAATAGTGGTGTACACTGAATAATGGTTGTTACTACTGTGTAAAGGTAATGTCTATTGCATAAGGGTACAACATGCAGTGAGTAAAGGTAAAATAATGTTTACAAGTACTATGTAATGGTAAAACACACATTATGAAAAGCTAGAAATAAATTTCTTAGGCCTTTGTATGGGTACTATAGACCACATGTAATGTTGAACCATAATTTCCAATACATGTGTAAGAGTCTGCTAATACTTGCATAAGGGTAACCCATAGTTTCTATGGATTGCATAAAGCTATAGGAAAACATGAATAACAGTGCAATAGAAACATAATGGTAAATGAATTGTTCCATGAGGCTAAATGAACGATTGTAAATGTAACATCTCCCCCTTACACATTGGCTTGGGAAGAGGTGGGGGTGTTATTGGCCTTAGGTGACATCACCAAGACACTAGAGGCTAGATATAAATGTCAAGGGTTTCGTAAAAATTAATAGAGTAAAAATAAGATACAAAGCAAGATACCCTTAACCAAAAACCACTACATAACGCATGGGTACAATGAAATACCACTCCACAAAAACAAACCAACAACTCTATTAGAGTACCGAGCCAAAACTAAAATAAAAAACAATGTAACCAACCCAAAACACCCAACCTATTCTAAGATACAACACCAAAAGCCGTACCAAATTTATCCTGATGCATCACCAAATAATTGAGATTATTTTATATTACATGTGTCTTGATATATCTCATCTACAAACTCACCAATTTTCCGAAGTAGGTGGTGTGTATAAAAATCTAAAGAAAAACAATGCGTCAACCATTCTAAACCCCTAGGTCCAGCATTTCATGGTTAAAACTAGGTGATTGCACTATTTGAAAAAATCGTTCACATAACTGTGTGCCTACACAATTCCAATTATATCAAATGCATGGTTTTATGGGAGGTGTTTCATGGTTTCTACTAAATTTTCTCAAATTTTGAACCTTTAAAAAATATCGAAAACTGTTATGAAACTCTTATAAACCCTTAATAACATTACCCAAACACCTTATGCACTTAAAATAAATAAATAAATAGTCTTTTAACTGAATATAGTGGTTTTTTATTTTCCCCACCACTGGTCTTTCTATCCATAGAAAGTTCAAACAAACACTATCTTAGAATAGTTTGGTCTATAAATCAAGAATTTCTTTCTCATGTTCCCATAATTATTCTTAAATGTGGCTATGTTTCCATTAAAACCACACTAAGAAGATGATATTACCATAAAATAAATTCTATTGCCTATCTAGAATTTGTACTATCACAGGAACCAATGAAGAATCTAACTCTAGGTCAACATGATACAATCTAGTCGCATGGTTCAGACCTGGTTGACACATTTTCAATAGAGATACATTCAAAACATTATGCATTGAAATGGACATTTGTGGAAAATATAACCTATATGTCATCTCACCAACCCATTGAAGTATCTAAAAGGGACTTTGTACTGGGGAGAAAACATTCCCTATTTTACTAAATGTTGATGGCCAATCCTTGGAAGAATTCTCAAGAAAACATGATCTCTCACCCAGAATGAAAAAAACCATCAATAATTATCCACATATGATTTCTGACGACTCTAGGACGTCTCCATTCTCTTTCTAATAAAGTAAATATTATTTTTTACCTCTAACACAAGTAGTATGGGAAAAATGGATATTTCTGATGGGTAATTTGAGACACATCAAGAACCCATCACAAATAACCCATCAAAATGGGTTATTTGTGATAGTACATTACCACCCGTCATAAAAACTATGGTACCAACTACGTGCCAAACCGAGGGCTATGTTATTTATGACGGGTTCCTATTCCTACCGCAAATAACTGGCAGCGGTTTTTAATAATTGTGATGGGATTATTGTCTCATTCCTTACACATTGTCGGTAGGTACTATATGCGACAAGGCCCACCACAAATGTGTTTTTAACGCCCCACTTTAAATAATCCGGGTCGAGGTATTTGCGACAGGACCGGTCACAAATACCCCCATCGTAAATATTTTAACCTATATATATTCCATCCATTTTCCTCTCATTTCACACTTTTCTAAAATTATCTTCTATTTCTATTGAAAAATTTTCTACTAAATTTATTCATAGTTTAAACTTTTTAATTAGAACATTATCTATGAATTTAATACTTCACAAGCTTCAGTTTCAAGGTAATTATCTATTTTTTTATTGTCTAGTAAATTTATTTTATTTTCTATTATTTATAAGTTTAGTTAGTTTGATGTAAATTAATTAAATTAGAATATAATATTTATTGTTTAGTATTTATTTTTATAAATAGTTATGTCTAAGTGTTAATAAGCAAAAAATTGTAATAAATCGTAATAAATAGTAGTAATTTTTAATAATATTAATAATTAGTAATAACTAGTATCAATTAGTAATAATTAGTAATAATTAGTAATAATTGTATTAATTGATAATAATTAAAAATAATTACTAGTAATTATAATTTTCTTAGTAATCTTAAATAATTTTTGATAGTTAGAAATAATTTTTAATAATTACATTTTTTAATAATTTGTAATAATTAGTAATAATTAGTAATAAATCTTAATAAATATTAATAATTAGTAAAAAATAGCAAAAAATAGTAATAGATAGCAATAAAAACTAATAAATAGTAATAAATAGTAATAATTATTAATAATTAGTCATTAATAGTAATAAAAAGCAATAAAAAGCAATAAATAGTAATAAATACTAATAAATAGTACTAATTAGTAATAGTTAGTAGTAGTTAGTAATAATTACTAATAAATGGAAATAAATAGTTATAAATAGTAATAAATAATAATAAAGAGTAATGAATAGTAATAAATACAATAAATAGTAGTAATTTTTAATAATTAGTAATAAATAGAAACAAATAAAATTAAATAGAAATAAATAGAAATAATTAGTAATAAATAGTATTAATTAGTAATAATATGTAATAATTAGTAATAATTAGAAATAAATAGTAATAAATAGTAATAAATAGTAATAAATAGCAATAAATAGTAATAATTAGTAATAAATAGTAATAAGTAGTAATATATAGTATAAATAATAAGTAATAATTAGAAAAAACTAGAAAAAAATATTAAAAATTAGTAAAAATTAGTAAAAATTAGTAAAAATTAGTAATAATTAGTAATAATTTGTAATAAATAGTAATAATTAGTAATAGTTAGTAATAAATAGTTATAAATTGTAATAAATAGTAATAAATAGGAATAAATAGTAATATATAGTTATAATTAGTTATAAATAATAAATAGTAATAATTAATTATGAGAAACAATTAGTAATAGTTAGTAATAATTAGAAAAAAATAGTAAAAAATAGTAAAAAATAGTAATAATTAGTAAAAAATAGTAAAAAATAGTAATAAATGGTAATAAGTGGTAATAAATAGAAATAATTAGTAATAAATTGTAATAAATTGTAATAAAAAGAAATAAATAATAATAAATAGTAATAAATTGTTGAAAATAGTAATAAATACTAATAAATAGTAATAAATTGCAATAAATGGTAATAATTAGTAGTAATTAGTACTAAATATTAATAAATTATAATAAATAGTAATAAATAATAATAAATAGTAATAATTAGTAACCAATAGTAGTAAAAAGTAATAATTAGTAATAATTAGTAATAAATACCATTTCCCTCCATGCTATCGTGTATAAAAAAATCGATATTCGTGCATCAGAGTAGAATATTCATAATACTTTAAGTTAAAGAAAGTTTCAATGGATGAGTCATTAGGAAAAATGGATTTTTTCAATCCGTTGGAAAATGTTCCACCAATAATTAAGAATAATTAGTAAAAAATACATGAAATTAATAATAATTAGTGGTAATTTGAATAAATTTTTATAAATGAGTGTAGGTTTGTATAAAAGCATAAAAAATAGTGTAAATAACATTAAAATAATTAAAATTATTACAAATTGGCAGAGAATAGAATTTAATTGTCATCTCTTTTCTGAGTAGTGTTTATCTTATATCTAATTATACAAAATAACAAATCATTTCTTATTCGTTTAGAAAAATATGTAATGAGGAAGTCAAAAATAGTCATTATTAGATGATCGGGCTTGGATAACACAACGTAGGAATACAAACGGTTCTGTTTGAAATCCTGTATATATTGAAGGTGTTCAAGATTACTTATCATTTTCATCATAGAAACCAAAATTTGGTTCAGAAGGGAAAATTAAGTGTCCTTGTAAAAAATGTGCTCTATGGACGTATGATAGATCTGAAAATGTCGAAGATTATTTTGGGAGTTTTGGTTTTCATCCAGATTATGTTTTTTTGGTATTAACATTATGAAAGCAGTTATAGAGTGGATATTAATAATTTGTTTCAAAATATAGCACCTTTTTTTTGTATATTACATGATGTGGTGAGTCTGTTTGTTCACAAAACTGAAACACAGGTTGATGTTGTCTTAAATCCTAAGATGGAACCATCTCATTTATATGTGTTGTTGTGGCCTGTTGAAGATTCCTCATATCTTGGTTGCAATATAATAATGTTTGAAGTAGTTTCTATAATTATGACTATTAAATCAGATAATGGAATGTTAAATAGTTGTTTTGACCTGATATTCTCTTTGTTAAAACACTACTACCTAATGGAAATGTGTTTCGTGTAAATTTTTATGAGAAAAGAGGCATGCTCATAATATGGGTCTTAGTTATCATAATATTCATGCATGTTCAAATGATTGCATCTTATATTATGGTGAAAATGAGTGGGATAGTTGTCCTACATGTGGATAATCAAGGTAAAAAGAAGATCATCTAGGGAAGTCATGATTTTCTCTTGTAAACCAATTGATATATTTCTCACTCACACCCAAGGACAACAAAGAATTTATTCTCATCAAAGGAAAACATATTTTATTTTTGACTATTATCACAAAATTCTTTCAAACGATCATCCTTTTTGAAGAAACAAATATTATTTCACAGAAGGAATAGTTGAAAAAATATGCCACCAAGAATGATCTTAGGTACAGAGTTGAAATCACTTGCCTATTCATTACCTGCCATAACATTTGGACCAACAATAAATCAAAAGAAAATTGATGGGTTTGGGAAAGAGTACAATTGAATAAATTGAATAATTTTTTTGGAATTTCCATATTGTTTTGATTTCTTAGTATGTAACATGTTAGATGTGATGCATATTGAGAATTACTATTTTGATAATTTATTTCATACATTTTTGGATACTCCAGGAAAGACCAAAGATAATGTAAAGGCATTATTAAATATTGCCCCAATTAGCAAGTGACCAGAATTTGAACTATTTAAAAATGCCAAATCACCAATGTTAATAAATCCAAAAGTAGAATATACACTATCTAAAGAGTCTATCTTATTATTTTTTCAGTGGGTTTTAGATTAGAGACTTCGAGATGGTTATGCTTCCAATATTGGAAGATGTGTCAGAAATAGTCCTATTACTGAATTGAAAAGACATGACTATCATGTTTTAATGGAGATACTTATACCAGTTGGATTAATGGTTTATTAAATACATTGATTTTGGATGCGATTTTAGACAGAACATATTTTTTTCGAGACATTTATGTATCAACAACAGACTATGATTCCATAAGAAAACTTCAATACGATCTCATTTTAATTTTATGTAGACTTGAAAAAATCTTCCCACCAAGGTTATTTGAATCAATTGAACATTAGAAATTATATACTCCTCATGAAGCAAAATTTAGAGGTCGTACAGCTCTGATGGATGTACCAAATTGAGAGATGCATGAAAATTTTAATTTTTTTTGTAACAAAGAATTTGTTAAAGGCTCAATTGCAAAAGCTTATTTACAAGAGGAAATATCTATTTTATTCTAACATTACATTCAATATAAATATCCTTAAAATAAAATTTACATGAGTCATAGACAAGGAAATTTTGATGAAGACATGATTAATCAATTATCAGTTTTCAATCAGCCGGAACATTTCTTCGGTGGAGTTCATGAATGTTAAATTTTAGATGAAGAAAATCACTGAGGTTATACATATATTCTGCTCAACAATGAAGAAATTACACCATTTGTACTCTAGGTAATTCTATAACTTAGTCTATAATTTTTATAACAATACATTTATCAAATTTTATTTTTATGTTATATAATAATCATATCAAGAAATAGATCCCAAAAATTATAGTAGCTGCTCTTGAAGAACGACTTAAAATGAATTTTTCCTACTAGTATCAAAAACTGGTTAAATTAATTATTTATAATTTAACATAAAAAATAAATTTAATACTTTTAATAGTGATAATTATTTTATAAATTTTTAGATATCTCAAACATGCTGATAAAATTGAAAATCGATTGTATGTATTATGTAACCCACTATCAAAAATTGGTATACCTTATAATGCATATAGAGTGAATGGTTTTCGATTTCATTCACGTGCATTTGGGGAATAAAAAAATTAATAGTAGTGTTTTCCTAGGAGGGTCATATCATAGAGAAACTATAGTTGAGTTTTATGGTATGTTGGAAGAAATCATTGAACTGGGTTATCTGGGACAACATTACATAACGATGTTTAAATGTCAGTGGTTGGATATTGAGAGGGGATTGCATGTTCATCCGATCTATGGAATTGTTTATATTAAATATAATAGTATTCTTGTAGTAAATAGACCATTTTTATTAGCTCATTAGGAACATCAAATTTATCATTCAAATTACTATGTTATTTCAAGGGAGTTCGTAATCAGTGGAGCATTATAAAAATTAAATCTGGTGAGAATTAGTTTACTGAAAGTTAATGTGGTTCCCCTGATGTGAAAACATTTGAAAAGTTTCATGAGACTTTTGGAATCATTATTTTTCATTAAGAGACATGAATATCATTGATGATGCCCCATATATAGGGGCCAATAGTGACGATGATGTTAATGATGTTACAAATGAATTTGAAATGACCAGAGACAATGAAACTAAAACTAATATGGAAATTGATGATGTAGACAGGGAAGGTGAAGACAATGATTTCCACAACTAGGATGATGAGGGTGATGATGAAAATTGACAAAGTAAAATTCTACTTATAATCATATATAATATGTATCTATATACAATACATTTTTTCACCAATTTTCTAACAATAATAATTTTGTGTTTCTGATGGACGATGATCTGTATCATATGTTATAGGAGGATAATATACCATTAGACAATCCTGAAATCGGATCAACAGACCCTCTAACTGTTGGTATTTTAGAGGGAACCCAGAGGGGATGTGGTTTTTCCCGACTGATGATTCCCAACCCTATACATGAGAGACGTCCACATCATGGGTTTGATCCACGCACACGTAAGTATGTTTACCTATGAAATTTAGTTAGTTTTAATTAATTTATTTATATTCTAAAAGTTTTATTAATTCTTCTTTTTTTCATAACATTATGCATATAGTGGTTCGACAGGGGAGCTCTATATTGAGCAATTATTTTTCTGATGCATGGGTGTCATGGGATCAAATTATGATCAATGTTTTGCAGTGCATGTTCGATTATTGGCTAATATGTAGATAAATATTATTTATTTTGAAATTAATTTAATTAATAATGTGATATAATTAATTATTTTTAGGGTTTTTGGTATCCCATTATGGATAGCATGAATGAGGCTATTAGGAAGGCATGGTAGGGATCTATGCATATGCATTGAAAAATTTGAAAAGTAACGAAATGAAGAAAGTAGGAGTACAATAGTTTGATAATACATGTCGTGTCCACCGAACTGATTATATTTCATCACATGTTTGGGATGGATTATGTTCACATTGGTTGAGTAGGCTATTTCAGAGTAGATCATCAGTAGGTCTGAATAATCAGGGGAGATAGGAGGTGACACATCGAGCTGGTAGTCGTATGTTCAGTATGCATAAGGTGTATTTGGTAAGTACAATTTTTAAAATATTGTATATAACATTAAATGTAAATGTTTTATTTTATATTCATAAATGAAGTAGCACAACCCGATATTATGGAGTACGATGTTTATAGGAGGATTATAATGTTCCATCCACTTGGGAGATTAGAGGTGCTCGCCAGCGTCAAATTGATGTCAGTATAATTTTTTTAGTATTAAATTTAACTACAAATAATATTTTAAATATTTTAATATTAAAATTAAATTGAAGAAGTATTATTAGGCTGTGATGTCTTAGAAAAATATTGAGAGTTAGGCGAGACTGATGGTCGGACTAGTACCCCCCGATTTGAAGAGGCGTCATGGATGCAGGAGACCCAGTATGGCTTCGAGAATGGTTGAGTTGTTGGTATCGGCTCTTGAGTGACCCCTAGAGGTTTTTATGGCACATCTATGATGTCAGCGTCTAACTCAAGAGAATCTCAGGAAGAGTCCTCATCATATCACGCATAGTCTCAGGAGCAGCTACTGAGCTTAGAGTGAGCTTATTGAGACTATGCGTACAAAGTAGTATGAGATGCATTAGTGGTAGGAACAATAGTAGAAAGAGTTTCTTTGATAGAAATACTAGCAACAACAACAGATGCATGATGAGATGCATCGATTGCGGTAGGAGCAGGAGCTAGAGCAGAAGGAGTACATGTGACGTCTAACTCGCAGTTTAGGGATAGAGTTACCTCCACCATCTCCTTCAGCTCCTCAAGATGACCCCCCTGATCAATGATGTATTTTTACTTTATAAAGAAACTTTTGAATTTATTTTTTTAATATTAAGTTTTTAATTTTCAAAATAGTTTGTTTTATATTGCCTCAAAAATTACAGTTTTTTATTATTAATTTAATTTTTTTATTATATTTATTATTTTATTAACTAATATATTTTTATATTTTTGTTAATAATCCGGATTTTATTATATTAAAAATATTATTATTTCATTAATATTCATAATTTTATTATATTATGTAATTATTTTGGAAAAATTTTTATTTTATTTTATGAATATTATATATTATATATATTTATATTACATTATATTTATTATTTAATAAATAATTATATTCTATTAATATTAATATTATGATTTTATTTATTTTAATATTCTATTTTGTTAATATTATATTATTTTTAAAATTATATTATTTTTTTATTTTATTTTTTCTTAAATGTTTTAACTATTTACAATAGACCATCACAACTAGTAACTGTGATGGACCATCTGAAGAGACTAATAATCGAGAAGCTATTTGTGATGGTTTATTGGTATGTCAAAAACAGTATCTTAAAAAAATCATCAAATGTTTTTGTGATAGTTCTACTACCCGTTACAAGTAATCAATTTTTAAAATGGACCGTCACAAAAGATTAGTAATTGCAATGTAGTTCTCCACGAAGGTTCATTTGCGATGGGCACCCGTCGCAAATGACCCATCATAATAATCTTATTTTCCAATAATGATGGGTTGGTCCACATATTGAAGGCTCACTTCTTTAAAACAAATAAATTATTGAGTGAAAATAATGCCAATAAAACTATTCAAAAGGATCCATATTTCTAGGCTTGTTAACTGTTTCTATACAAAAAATCGACAAATATTGTATGATCCTCCCATAAGCTGTAAAAAACTAGTATACAGTCTTGAAGCATGAATTCTAACATTATTATCTTTATTTTAGTTTATCCATCCATTTTAGGGTGATACGACATGCTCATAGTCAATTGAGTCCCAAAGGATTGCTATAAGAATTTACAAAAAATGATACATAAACATTGTATATCAATCAGATACTCTCGAAACTAGTAAACCATATCTTTTTAACCCATATCATGTATAATTTTTTACACATATTTTGAGTTATTGTATTAATGAATAGGGATAATATGGGCCATATTTTATAGTCCAACCTTAATCAACCATATGAAATCATTTTATCAAACTATAAATGATAGAACCGTTACAAAATCCATTACTATTACATCCCATTTTCTCATGGGAATCTATAATGACTACAACATTCCCACTACCCACTAGTTATCCACCTTAACCGGATGAGAGTTGATGCATCTCATAAAAAACACTACCACTTTTTTTTATTCCAACCCACCAGAATCAGGCATTTGATGCCTTATACATATTTTATAATTCAGGATGAACAGCGCATGATAAATAGTGTTCAGTATTAATAATTTATTCTAGAAAATACATTAATATAAACATCTGATCACAAAAACCAAACATTGACCCTCTGTAAATATTGAATCCCTCATGGTCTCCCCACCATTGAGTTTTGACCACATAAAAACACATTTAAAATAAGTATTTTGTGACTATAACATTATAAACCAAATTAGGAACCAATTTAATTGTAGATAAAACAACAACATTACCTCGGTCATTATAATCAAAGTACATGAAGATTATCATTGAAATAAACTACCATTGATCCAAATCCTCTACTACAACTAACTGTATGAATTCTTTCTTAATGTATCTAGAAAAAAATTTCTTTTACCTGGTGAATACATAATGTTGAAATAAAACATTTAATGTTAACCCATCCATATTCTGTGTCTTGTATTTAAATATATGTATGATCATATGTGTTTCAAGATATAGTGATCTATAAACACTGAAAAATTCTCACCAAAGAATCAATGAATCCTTGTACACAATGCATGGGAGAAAACTCTTAATTGGAATTCATATTTTGGGCAGCACTTCTCATGAAACCAATACATCTATTTTCCATATGCAACAATATTATATCCTTGAATCAGAAGACATCCCAACCTATATTCTGAAGCATCATTGTAGACCACATAACCTTATCCTGATTAAAAAAATAATCATAATTTGTGCAGACTTATGAAAATTTTTAAGCTATTGAATTAAATTTTGATGTCCTTGTTCGATTGGAATGGATCATGTTTCACTATAATATTTTTCATTAGTGAAGCTAGTCATGGGAAATCATGAACAATACATGAGTAATAACTGGCTAGGAAATAGAAAAAATTTATCTCAAAGACATTCTTTTGCAGTTTCCATGATATCACAACCACTATCTTTTCTAGATCCATAAGGATTCCTTTTTTTAGATATAACATATAAAAGGAAACATGCCACTTATATCCCAAAATTACAATTTGTAAGATTGGAATTCAAATTATGGCCCCACAATATACCTAACCATGTTATCAATTGTTTCTAATGATCATCCTTTATCGTGTAATAAACCATTATGTCATCCACAAAAACCAACAAAAAAGAATCCTAATGTATTTGAATTATCGGATTCATCAATTCTATAAAGACAACAAGTTAATTTGTATTCCCAAAAAGAATACCCACATAGGCGTAATGTCTATATTTACTCTAGAAATATATCATTGGAATATCCTCCTTTAGAACATGTAGTTGGTGATATCCCAAATGGAAGTAAATTTTTGGCAACCACTAGGCTCCCCAAAATTTATTAGATAGGTCATCAATGCATTGATGTGGATACTAATTCATTATCATAACATGGTTAATATTATGATGACCCACACTACGTCGAATAATTAAATCTTCCTTTTAAAAAAATGTTGTTTCCTGTAGATTCTTATTAGGATGAAAAATCCCTTTTATTTCTAGATCATCAAATTTAAAATTCAATTTGATTAATTATATTGGATCTATATGATAAGATATAAGTGATTTAGGTTTTGTCCACGGTAATATATCATTAATAAAATCTTCTAGAAACCAAGATAATTTATCAGGGAAAACATTTGAAAAATGATAAAAATTAATAGAAAACTATTATTCTTGATGTTATCCATCATTAATAAGGCCAACACTATGAACCAGTACAGGATAGTTCTAACAATTGATTCAAAAAATATAGTCCCACTTTCCTTTAAATTTATATATCCTATAATTATATGCTTTATGCCTTCAATAGTTTTAAAACTAAAACTTCATTTATAGCAGTCGATGTTAGATTTCATCATTATCAACCAATCCATACCAAGTATTAAATCCTAGAAATCAATATAAATAACATATAAATCCTAAATGAAATCACCCACATCAATAGTTATGGAACATGATTTTACAATAAAGGCTTGACATTAATTTTATCCATGATAAGTTATAAATTTAATATAATAATCATAAACTCCCCAAAAAACCTTAGAAGATCAATAACATGAGATGTAATAAATGAATGTGATGAACCCATATGTATCAAAACATTCATAAGGTTAGTATTCAAAATAATTGTTCTTATTAGAATCAAATATATTAATTCATCATTCAAGATCATTTTATCATCCCTATATAATTTCCCAATCGATGTATTTATCCATTCGTAAATATTTTGATATATAACTAGTTGGAGAATCATGGTATTCCTAGAATCACTGTGGATTTTCCTATTCTGTTGATAAGATATATTATTCTTCACACATTATACTAAATTATATAACATATGAGAATCAATATATGTATCCATAGAACCTGACCATGGAGGACTGTGACAATAGAACTGAACATGTACCATCTAGTTTCAATTTTGACATTCTCTAGGTAGTATTATACAATATAACTTAATTTGATAAAAAACAAAATGAAAATATTAAATCTTAATCTTTAGTTTGTGATGAATATACATTAATCCCACTATCTAGTTCTAAGTCATACCACTTCCTTGAAAATAGGCTTCCCTCTTCCACATGTTCCCAGCATTGGAGATCCCACAATTTCCCATAGGTATCACCTTAAATACTCCATTCACAGTTCCTATGATATCCATTTATTCATATGATTCTCTATTGACTATCTCCTCATTATATTCTATACAAGGAATGAAAATAATTGGGTGAATCAATGTAATAAATACTGATGAAAAAATTCATTCCATAAAGGATACACATGCAGACAATTATAGTGCAAAGAAGAATAAATTCAAAAATTTAGCCACACACACTACCATTGTGAGCTTCACTTGCATAAAACTAGAGAGATCCATTCTTCTTTCAATCAAAAGTGTGTGAGGACTGAATTATTTGTCAAACAATTCTTCCAAATACTCACATGAAATTCCATTCTCTGATTTAGCTGAAACTGCTCAATCCCACCACTAGAGTGTGGGATCCTACAACATCTTCATCACAAAATTCACATTCATCACAATTGGTGTACCTGATAAATTAATTATTCGATTCATCCTATTTAGAAAAAACTGTAACCTTTATGGTTCTAAAACAACTTTAATAATAGGTGGATTTTACTTTTAGAATAGAACAGAATGGACCACTTTACGTGGTTTATCCTTTTTATTCCATATTTCCACATCCTAAAAAATGGTACAATACTCTAAAAAAGTTGTCGATTCACTAGTGGTTTATGTTCAACAACATTCTCAACATCCCATTCCAGTTGATTTCTATGATTTCTATTGTGATTCATTTTAGATATCCAAAATAAAAATTCATTTAGTCTCAGTCTCTAGAAATAAGAGTATTAGAAAATATAATTTACAAAAACACACATAAAATAGCAATGATTTCCAAATTCAACAATTTTCCACTTTCAAATAATTTTTTAAAATTCCACTATGGGTTTTTTAAAATAGAACCATTTTCAAATATTTTGGAAAATAAAAATATTTTCAACATTTGATAAATCGTTAATCATACATAAATGTTAAATCCTAATGGGAACTCATTTGATTCCAGGTATGTCATTCCCTTATCATAGGATAAACCCGTGAGGATGAGATTACAAATGCTAAAAATGTCTCAAAACAATTATGTACCCAAGATCTATGGTATCTTGATGTTTAACATAAATAGGTTAGCTATGTCACTTTATTATCTACATTAAAAGTTACAATGATCCTACTACATGATACTAACTCAACTTAATGGGAAAACTAGTATAATTTTCAACTACAAGACCAAACAAATTGATACCATTTGTAACATCTCCCCCCTCACTGATTTTCATGGGAAGAGGAAGATGGTGTTACTGAATGTAGGTGACATACCGAATATTGAAAAGGATGGATATAAATTCAAAGGGATTCATGGGGGTTTGGGTTGATTTGAAAATTGAAAATAAACCACCAAATCAAGACAACTATAAAAAAACCACTATATAATGAATGAGTAAAATATAATACAACACAACAAAAAACAAAGATATTACAATATAATATTACAAGGTAAAAAATTCAAAACCAATAATGCTAAAAAAAACTATAACACAAAAATCCAAACTCTCTCCATGATCCAACTCAACAATAAATTTCCAAAGTATCATGCTTCATCAATAATGAAGCCGGCGACGTTTCATTTACCAATGTCTTGTTATATAACATTTAAAAATTCACCAATGTTCCCAAGTTGGGGGTTAGTATAAAACTTATTAGGTTTCACCAGTGAATTCCCAATTCATTCAACTATTATAGAATAATTTACCAAATTTATATATAACAATTTTGAATAATTTATTGATGTTCATATCAAATCAAAAATAATTTCTATGAAAAATAGTTTTCCTTAAAAAATTCTAATAAAACATTTTTACAAATTCAATTTTAAAAAACCCATAAAATTTACACACATCCACACATCCAAACATGAATGAAATAATGGACCTCCCTATATTCATGAGTTGTGAGTCATATTTTCACCAGGTCATCAATTGGTGACCAATTTTGATGGAGGAAACTTCATTCCCTAATCCATAACATTCTATTAACATTGGAAAAATCATTCCATTAGCCTTAAAATATTCACATGAACACACAATAACCATATATACCAAATCCCATGACAATACATTTCAATAAAAAAATTAATTTTTTCAAAAAAATTCCCACAAACCTTTTTCCATGAATGAAAACAAACCCATATCATAAATTCGCCATTTCAAAATCAAGAAAAATTGAACTTTCTACAAAACCAAACAATATCCACCATTGTATGGAAACATCACTAAATAGGGTCTCTATCATTATTAACACATAAATTTCATGATTAATTTAAATAAATCCAAAAAATTTGAAACCAAGCCCTCATGTTCAAGTCAAGAGGTGTGAAGAGTAAAGCCACAAACCACTAAACGTTTATTGAAAATTAAGAAAAACAAAAAAATTCAAAAAAACATCCGTTATATATTACCTATCCTACCTCATATCATGTTCCCATCAACCAAAAAAAATCATATATCATAATTATTTTCCTAAAAATCATGTATTCAACCCCACCAGATTAAATAATTGATTCATGGAGAGGGGAAGAAAATTAAAACTAAGGATAATGAAAATGCATGATCACTTACCAATAAAACCGGCCTCCAATGCACAAATACTATCATAGTACTCACTCCCATATCAAGAGGAATGGTCTCCAGATCCATAGTAGGGAGAGGCATTTGAGATATGACCTGATTGGGGATAAATGAGAGGCTTAGGGGATAAATGAGACAAGATACAAAATATAAAGATCTATTTTTTATTTCGCATTGTTAAGGGACATAGGTAGTTAAACTGTGTCACAATTATGCTCTAGCCACTACCTACAAAACAAAATCTCATGGTTGGCTTTCATGCCTAGAAAATCCATTCATTAACCACGCTAAAAAACCTTATCTATCACTTCAAACATTGACCTGGTTGGTGGTATGGTTTGTAAAAACTGTATGCCTAACCATGTGCCTAACTAGTGAACACAATTCTATTTTCACATTTTATTGAGTGGTATTTCACTTGATCTAATAACCTTGCGCAAACCATGTACCTCCATAAAACCATCAAAAACATTCAGAATCTTATCTAAACCTCTTTTATCATAAACCAATCACTTTGTATACTTTAAATTCATAATTAAAGGGTCATGTACATGAAACTAGGGGTGTTACATTAACTTTATCAAATTGGTTGAAATACCAATTAGATAAAGGTAATTTCAAGTTTAATAATCATATATAAGGGTACTCTGAAACTATGTAAGTGAACATCATTGATACATAGGCCTGTGAAATAATTATAAAAAAATATATAAACATGATATATATTTTATATAAAAATATATTAATTTATGATTTATATAACTAGTTAATGAATCAAATAAATAAAATAAAAATATATTAATTATTTACTATAAAATATTGTTAATAATTATTTTAAAATGAAATATGTAATTTTTTTTAAAAATTCCATATTAGATACAATACAAAAACCCATAATCTCATTAAAAACATCTTAGGAATTTGGTAGCTTTTAGTTCTAAGAAGGAATATCATCTCATCTATTTTAACAGAAATTGTTTTTGGTAGATACTTTTTAAATGTGACTGCCTTGTTATCCACCACCATTTTCAAATACATACTCATATGGAACCTATATAAATCTCATCTTGAATTATATTTATGGTATATTAACAATATTTTGATTCTATGAAAATGTTATTATTGTTATATAACTATTCAATCTTACCAATTAATTAATATAACATGTTGTTGTTTGGTTCAGTTCTATAACCTACATGACTGATGCTATAATAACACAATGGAATAAATAATTATTTAGTATCAAGAAATTAATAATATTAATTGATGCAAGTAAAGTGTAATTTATTTCACGCATATGATATTGGGATGATGAAACAAAAAAATGGTCACTATATTTAAATTATTATTATTATAAAATTAAATGAAACTCTATTATTATAGATTTCATTATCACAAACTATACCCACACATTATACAAAATGAAAATGTGACTATATAAAATAATATAACAAGACTAATAAACTACCTTGAATTTTTTTTGGAATGATGAGCTTGGTTTTATGGAATAAGGACGACATCATGATTTCAAAACATATATGAAATAATCCAAATGACTAGAATATGATGATGAAAATAAATAATTGCTTAATAATATATGTTTAATTAATAAATAAAATTTTGTCCCAAATGTATTGGATATGCAAATATTTTAAGGGGTAAATTATAATCCAAATAAGGACTAGAAAATTATCCCACCCAACAATTTTGATCAGTGGATAAAATAACATTATAATCAAATTTTCATTAAAAAAGTATTAATTGATGTTGAAGTATATATATATATAATGTTATAATAATATATTATATATGAAATAGGAATAAATAAAATAAAATAAATAATTCATTGAAAAAATACTGAAATGTTAAACCAATTATTGGAGTATTATGAAAAAAATAAAATACCACTAAAGAATATAAATTATGAGAAAAATACCAAAAAAGGAAACCTCCACTTTTAGATTAATAATAATGATGGTTCATAACCTAAACAAAGGTATCCCTATCAATACTAGAAAGTCATTGAATAAAATCCAACTAGAGATATCTGTTTACAAACAATAAAAAATCTACATTCCTATACATGTAATTTATCGATCTCAAGGACTAGACACAAAAATCTCAAGAACCATGAGATTCATCCACATTAACCCTCTATAAAAGGCTATTCATTCCTATACCTAGAATATATTAATGATTTTAACTGGATGAATTAACTTCCAAAATAAAATATTTTCAATCTCAATGATAAAATAATTAATTATTAAACATGAATTTCTAAAATAATTATAATAAAATTTCATAGTTGACATCTCTTAAAACACTTGAAATAATATTAAAAAGTGATAGAACTTATAAGTAATTTGTTATTAGTTAATACTTAATAGAAATCAATTTTAATACACTTATAAATCAGTTTTGATCCCAAAATAATTATTTTTATATATTTAGGAGTCAATTAACCTTACTCACATGGTCTTATTATGTGTTCTTATAGTTCAGTTATAATAACATCAAAAACTATACTCTATCCTCTGATAGATCATGCTTATATTCTTTATTATGATGTGTTCAATTACATCACAATTATTTAATTATCAAATAAAAATAAATTAGTGTATTTCTTATAGTTAATTTATAAGAACATCATAAAATTATTAATGGATAATGAAATCTACATTGAGAGAAACACAAAAATTGTTTCTCTTATTTAATTAAATACATCATGAATGATTTTTTTTTCAAAATAAGTCCATGAAAGTGGTATTAAATCCAACATTTTTACACTGTTAAAAATAATATGATATGACTAAAAAATATATATTCAACTAAAATAATTTAAAAAAACTAACTTTCATATCTAATAATATCTCCATCTATTCCTAAAAACCTAAAAATTTTAAATATGTATCAGAAAACTTACTAAGATACCGAAAACAAGCATAGTGAGATCCTCAAGACAATCCCTATTTTAGAAAATAAAAAATAATCAAAATGAAAAACAATAAATATAAAATTATTAATGAGAATATTTTTTACGATATTAAAAGTATGATAGTAAACTCTATTTAATGTTTGATGGTGTGAAATAAAATTTAGAGTTCATTATTCATAATTTTAAGTCTCTGATATTTCTCCCTTAAGAACACACATATTCCCCTTAACAAAGAAATTCAATTAAGAATATTAGTGAATAAATATAATTAAATCAAATTCAAAGTTAACAAAAAAAGTCTCCCCTGTATATATGGAATAATATGAAATATTATATAAATGGAAAAAAATTATTGTTATATCGTTCAACTTGAGGATGAATATTAGTAAATAAAAAAAGACATATATTCTCTTGTCAAATAAAAACAATCATCTAGAAACATACCTTATCAAAAAAGTAGAAATAAAATAAAAAATTAAACTTCCTTTTCGATTCTAAGACCATATCATTCACAAATAAAATTATCAATCAAAGTTAGGGAGGTAAATAAAATAGTATTTATATAATATCTAAAGAAAAATATTAAAAATATAAGACTCATGGTAGCATCTTATTGGTAAAATGATACATTTATGAAAAAACTTATAAACAATATTTTATTTAGAGGAAATATCTCCTAATTATAAAAGATAATTTTATTATATAAGAAGAAAATACTTATCCAAACAACTCCACCTTGAATGAAGATCTATATCCCTATCTCTCACTATAATACAATAAATTTGTGCATCAAATAAATTATTTATAAACACTCCATTTATTTTATATTGAAAATAATTACTATAAACACATAGATAAAATGGTCATTATTTTTTAGGATTTAAGTTCAATAAAAAATAATAACATCAATATATTATTTTATAAAAATGGATACATACAAAAAAATCCATATATTGATGTCTGGGAATTTATAAAATCCTATCAAAAAAAGTCTATCAAATTGATTCCATAAGTAATAAAAATTTTATTGAAAATTTTCATAATTATAAGAACGTTATGTTTAAAAGGACCTCTAATTTTTATTTATCGTATTTTATGAGGAATCACATTGTTAAACTAAAATAAATTATCTATTAGTTATGAATACTTTTTAGCGTAAAGAGATGAAAAAATATGAATTAATTAATCATTAATATTTTATTATAATATAAGTTATTAGTGATTGTTAAAAAATTTAATTAAATTAAAAAAGATAGGGTTAAATAAAAAAACATATTTTTTTGGCAATAATAATGGAATTACCTTATTATTGTTAATATGGATTTAGAAAATAAATATGAAAAAAAAACAATTTTCATTAGTTAAAGGTAATTGAAAATAAAACAGTTCCAAAACACTAAAAAGTTTACAAAAAATATAAACCCCCTAATAAAAGGATTTATGAAACGCCCTAACCCCAGTTACTTATAGTAGGTGCATTATTACATTGCATTGGCATGATACAAGGAAATAATGTCCTAAAAGGCCGATCAGTTTAACAGCGTTGGAAATAATAGATACATTCATAAGTTTTACATTAAATTATAAAATAAAAAACTAAAAAAACATTATTTCCATAGACCACACTCATATTGACTCAGAATATCCCTACTGGCCAGTCATAAAATACTTTTTCATATCCTGGGAAAAATAAAACATTGAAAGGGGTGAGCTCAGATGATAAATAAGGATAACAATATAACCGAAACATTCATAAATAAGAATAAACATTGAAGGCAGTGTATATGAATAAAATAAAATCCCTTTAAAATTGAACATAAGCATAATATATCAAAGATAAAATCAAATAATTCCATTTAATTATTCACATGTATATTCTACTAGTTGAATAATCACATGAAATATAAATATCCACTTTCATAATGGTGGAATGAATAATGCAAGACATCATAACCACATATTCAATGACTTATGCCAAAAATAAAAATAAGATTTTGTCAAGGCCTTGTACCAAGACAATAGTTTTTCCTATGATATCTAACGATGCATCGAGGAGCTATAGTGGGCTCCACCCGTCACTTACTAAGTCCAATGCATTCGTCATATGAAAAAGTTTAAACATAACATAAACATTTGTATTAAAACTGTCATATGAAATGTGAATACATTATCCATAAACCATGAATGGTATAAAAATAACACATCCATAGTAATGAATACCACAGAAACTTCAATAAAATATGGATGTTTTGAATTATAATAAATCAACTTCAAATAAGCTTGAAATATATCAAAGGATGTTGACATAGATGAAATCGAAACCTTTTGTAGAGAAATATCTTTTCTTATATTGAAATCATTTAAGAGTCTCATAATTTTAAAGAAAAAATTTATTTTGAAAATATTTTTATAATCTTTTAAGGGAAGCTTTGATGATATTATAACAGTGTAAAATAGCCACACCCGCCGTATAAGTTAAAAAAACATTCTTACCTTAATTTTGTCAAAAAGGTCATAAGTTTCCTTATTTGGAAAATGACAGAAAGATCCCTTTAAATCCATTTTATAAAAAGTAAAAGAAGGGTATAAATGAATTTAACCCATAGTATATTAAATAGTAAAAAAAATTTGGAATACATTTTTATGAAACATTGATGTGGATGATAAAGAGGTCCATTCAGATACTTACATAAAAACAGCCTCAGATAGTAATGAGATTGTGAAATTTACCCTTACCTTTTACTTTTCCTTGGTTGAGGGTAAATTAACCTCCTTTATAATTATTAAATCATTTCTATTAAATTATAAAAGAACCATATACATAAATATTATATCATATTTGATCTTATAATATTTCTTTGTTAATAATATTTTAGTATTGTCGTTGTTTTGAGTGTCATCTAATGCATTTTACATTATAGTCTTTGTTATGTGAGTGATATTTTTTATGGAAGGGATGTATATTATTCATATCCAGAATGATATCATGTCTTTAAACATTATTTTTTATCATCAAATGAAAATTAGTCCTGAATGCTTACGATGGAGAATGAATCTCATCGCATTCGTGGAGATGATAAGCCATACGTATGCACGAGCGAAAATATCATTCTTTTGATATTATAATAGTATATAATTGGATAGAATATCATATATACAGAATTTTTATCATGTTATTTTTATTATTTTCATAATTTATACTCATTATTATACCCATTGAAATGATGAAGTGTTTGAATAACAAACTACACCATGATGTGGAGACGGTAAGCCATACATACACACGTATGGTGACATGTCATTCATAGGATGGATAAAATAATGAATATGGTTGTACCATTTTTATAATAACATCATAGTATATAGAAGTTACTAGATTTATTATTTTATAATGGAAACAACAATGAAAGAGAAAGTGGAAGAAGAAAATAACTTGAAAGAGGTGATGGAATATTTACCTCTTCTTTGGGTTCTCTTGTTTAATTTGATCAAAATGGCTCCTTAGGTTGGATTTATGACTAAATAATGGCCTCTAGGATGAGGTTAGGACAATTGATAGGATATTGGGGCAGGGTTTGGCCAATCCAAATGGCTTTGAAGGTGTGAATTTGAGAGAAGGGGAAGGGCCCTTTTATAAGAGGTGTGAGGGGTACCTTAAGAAAAGATTGAAATATTATTTTATAATAAAATAATTTTCAAGTTCTAATGTCTCAAAAATGATTTATTTAGAGTATTAGGTGGGGATGGGTCGAAATACACTCATCCAATAGGTTTTAGACAGGTTTTGGTCACTATATTAACCTTATCTTCACGATTTAATTGTTAGTTAATTAGTTTTACATTTACTATGTTTCTTTGTATTTTTATATTATATGGTTAATAAACAAACTATAAATAGCCAAAAGATCCTCAAGTGGTTCATTAATGACGTATATAATATTATTTAAGTCATTTTGTTGAACCTTATATTTTTATGAAGTGAATATTAATTAATAATATAATATTAAAAAAAACTCTTTTATGAAAATTTTGACACTATTTAATAATTGATTTTCGTTAAAGACTATTTTTTTTAATTTTAAATAAATTAATTTAATTAATCTTAACATTCCACATTAACATTGAAAATTATTGTATGGCATAAAAACAATCAAATTATTTTTATTTTAACATCTATAATACAATTTATTTGATTCTTTCATTAATAATGAAAGTAATGCATCATCATTGTGTCATAAATAAATTTAATTATTCAATGTCTAAAAATTATAAATAAAATACCATTATGTATGAAATCATTTTATCTTTCTAATGAATATTTATAGTTAAAGAGATAACAAATATAACCCTATGTAAATTTTTTTACTAAAAGCTATATGCTTATGTCATTTTAGTATTAACTTTAACTTAATTAATATAAAGTGCCATTATCACTTACAAGTGGCGCCATGGGGCCACAAAATCGACCCAAGGACGCCCAGGGTCAGAAAGTTTTCAGCCGATAGGGTTAGAACACATGTTTGGGTAATTTAATATTATTATAATATTATTTTTTACCCTTATTTACCGGATTTACCCATTAACCATTGTAAATAAAATATTTATCGAGGTAATTATTCAAAATGTATAAAAATAAAAGTTACCTATTTAAACAATTGGGACATCCTGATTCTAAATATGGAATCCAGTTTTCTAAATTCAAAACAATAAAGTGGAAGAAATTAATTTAAAATTAATTCCCATTGTCAAAACAAAAACCGTGTTTTTAAGAAATAATACCCATCAAAAGATTGACACTTTCTTATGTCTAGTTTAAATGTGAAATTATTTCCAATGACCAACATTGGATTAAATGTTAAAAATATAATCTAATTATAGTTAAATACCACTCAATAGTATAATTTATAACTATCGATTATTTTGATTAAAAAAGTTGTTTTAAATTAAATCTTAGTATTTTAACTATTCATCAAAAACTGAATGTTTTTAGAAAAATACCAAAAATTCACTCTAAGATAATTTCGATATTCCGAACCCAAAAATTTATTCCATTTTGATAGATAAAATTTATAATATTTCAAAATGTGGGTATTAATATTCATATTGGCTAGTTTGATTGGTCACGATGTGTTAGAATCTCATAGTTGCGTAAAATGAAAGCTATTGCATTATTCAAAGGGAAAAGTACCGTAGAAGATTATGGTGTTACATTCTACCCTATTTAAAACAATTTCATCCTATAAATTTCTATAATATTATAGCATAAAAATATTTTGGTGGTTCTTCATCATAAGTTACTCGGGTTCCCACGTTACCTCTTCCATCTTATGGTTTTTTCATAGAACTTTTACCAGAAGATTTTCCCGGTTTCATAACACTTGTTCTCATGTATCAAGAACCTTAACAGGATCTTGAAAAAAAGATAGATCAGGTTTAAGTTTTAATTCCTCATAGTAAAGTACTTACGTTGGGTCAGGCATGAATTTTCTCAACAGTGATACGTGGAACACATCATGAGCTTTGGAGATACTAGACAACATTACCAAATAGTAAGCTACAACCCCAATTCATTCTATAATTTTGAAACTTCAGATATTCCTGGGACTCAATTTAACATAATCACCGAATCATATAATTCCCTTACATGGATATACCTTTAAGAAAATATGATATCCTACCTAAAATTTGAAATCCCTCCTTCGGTTATCAGCATAGCTATTCTTCCTACTTTGAACAGCATTGATGTGAGTTTAGATTACCTTCACCTTATCAATCGTTTCCTCAACATGTTCTGGGCCTATGAGTTTTATTTCACCAACATCATCCCAACAGGTTGGGGTGTGACATATATTTCATTATAATGCTTCATATGGTGCCATCCAGATACTTTAATAGAAGATATTATTATAGGAAAATTATACCAGAGGTAAATATTGATCCCAAATACCTCTAAAGTCAAGTGAGAAAGATATGAACATGTCTTATATAGTTTGAATAGTCTATTCTCATTGTCCATCAGTTTGAGGGTGGAAGGCAATGCTCAAATTAAGTTTAGTATCCAATGCTTTCTGACGACTTTTCTAGAATTTTGATGTAAAATGGAGATAACGATCAGAAAAAATAAATAGGGGGTACTCCATGATGTCTTAAACATTCATGAATATAATGTATTACAAAAAATTCAAGTTGTAAATCTTCTCTTATATCAAAGAAAATGTTCTGACTTGGTAAGATGGTCAACAATGACCCATATTGCATCGTTCCTTCTTGGTGTCTTTGGTAGTCCCATGAAAAAGCCCATATTAATATTACCCCACTTCCATTCAGTTCTGGTAAGAATTTACATGACTCCTCCAAGCTATTTCCATCCAACATTCAGTTGTTGACGAACTATACATCTTGACACAAAGTCAACAATCTCCCTCTTCATGTTATCCAACCAAAAATGTTTTTTCAAATCTCTATACATTTTTGTGCTCCAACGGTGTATAGAGAAATTTGAGATATGAGCATCATCCAAAAATTCTCTTTTTAGATCAGGTATATCAGGAACACAAATCCTCATTCGAAATTCCAAAATTCCATATTCATATATGAAGACACTCAATCTCCCGTTATTCACATCTTTAATCTTCTTTTGAAATTCCTCATCATCAGTTTGAGAACTTTTTATCCTTTCTATTAAAGATGGTTTGGCAACCATTTGAAATAGCGTCGATGTTTCGCATTCCATGATTATTCCCATATCCATATTTACTATATCCCTGAAAATAGGATCTCTTTCAACTATCATTTTATTCAAAACACCGTGATCTTTTCTGTTGAAAGATTCTACCACCTTATTTTCCTTCCATGGGAGGTAGTGTATAGTGAAATCAGAATCATTGAGTTGTTCAAGCCACTATATTTACCTCATGTTGAGTTCTTTTTGTGAGAAGATATACTTCAATATCTTGTGATCGGTATATATCTCACATTTTTCACCATAGAGATAATGTATTCATATCTTTAGAGAAATGATTACAGCTGCTAACTCAAGATCATGAGTAGGATTGTTTTGCACATGAATTTATAGCTGTCGTGATGCATAGGCAATAACCCTATCATTATGCATAAGGACACAACCATGTCCTTTCATTGAACACCACAATAAATAACAAACTCATCATTCCCTGATTGTAGATTCAATATAAGCTCATTTACTAATATTCAATTAAATTATTCAAAACATTATTCAATGTCTTTTTTCTAAAGAAATATAACCCTTTTACGTGTGATCTTGGTTAATGGGTTTTCCAATTAGGAAAAATTATGGGTGAAAAATCGATAATAACTAGCTAAACCAAGAGAATGACATACCTCAGTTATACTCATCGGTGCTGGCCATTATTGGATTTTTTTATCTTTGAAGGATCAACATAGATTCTATCCTTAGAGACAATAAGACCAATAAATGAAATCTCATGAAGCCAGAATTGACACTTACTAATCTTCCAATACAATTCATTTCTTCTAAGAGTCTTCAAGATAATGCGCAAGTGATTTTCATGATCTTCATAGATCTTGGTGTATAGCAAGATATCATCAATAAATACCATTACAAAGTCATCAAGACATTCCTTGAAAAATCTATTCATTAGATCAATGATGACAGAGGGTGCATTTGTCAGCCCAAAATGCATTACTATAAACTCATAATGCCCGTACCTGGTTCGAAATGCTGTCTTCAAAATGGATTCCTTATTCATGCACAACTGATGGTATCCATATATATGGTCAATATTTAAAAAATATTGATCTCTATGAAGGTGGTCAAATAAATCATCAATTTATGGTCGGGGAAACCTGTTCATTATTTCTATAGAATTGATCTCCCTGTAGTAAATGCACAACCTCGTAGATCCATATTTCTTCCTAACAAAAAGGACATGAGCTCCCCATAGAGAAACAATAGGGAGAATAAAGCCCTTATTATTTAATTCCTCTAGTTGTTTATTTAGTTTCACTAATTCCACAATATATATTCTATAAGGGGTATTTGATATGGGCCTTGAACCATGAATTAAATCAATGGAAAACTCAATTTCTCATTCTGTAGGATGTCCCGGTAAATCCTCTATAAATACACAAACATACACTTTCACAATAGGAACATCCTCTATTTGAACATTCATTTCCTCACCCACAGTTATTTCATTATCTTCCTCCCCAATAATTGAATTTATATGAGCTATTGGGGGTGGATATAAGGACCCGACCTTAAACCTTACTTAATATTGAATTAAATGAATAATTCACATTGATGATATTTTCAGGTTTAGTGTTTTAGAGAATTAATACATAACTATTACATCTCAAAGGATTTCAAAGTAGAAACTTTTACTAAGTTTCCATAAAATAAAAACTCTTAAAAAGAAACATGTCCAGTTCCATGTTTTAGGTTGCATGACTTTCCTTTGATCCCATCCTTGACCCTATTCCACGTTAAGTCCTGTGAAAAACATTTTAAAAACATGGGATGAGCATAAAAAGCTCAGTAAGGGATTAAAAAAGAATGAAAACTGTCAGATTTTTTCAAAACAAAAAGTAAACCAGGTATACTCTATCAAAGTAATACTTTTCACCTTTTCGAAGTAGTAAAAACTCTTCACTGAATAAAAGTTCATTACTTACCCTTCTGTAACCAAAAGATTAGCATAAAACCCATATAAATAACACATAACATATAAAGGTAACTTGGGACATAAACATACTGAAGTGAAATAACCATACGGTCGAATTCCAAACATACTTAATGGAATAGCCATATGGCTGACTTCCACAAATACTTAATGGAATAACCATACGACCGACTTCCATACCCAATGCATTGGAGGTTATAATGTAACCACCCGTCCTGGTATTCAAGGAAAAACCCGTCATATGGTTTATCACGTAACCACCCGTAAAATGTCCAAGTACCATAATTATACATAAAATATTGAAAATATAAACATTTCAATAAAAACATTTATTTGAAATCACAATAAGTAATTCCCAGATATTGAATTAATCAATCGATTTTCAAAAACCATTTAAAAGGGCTTTTTGAATCAAAGTGTCCCATACCACTTTGAAGATTTTAATGGAATTATTATTTTAAAACATTAATGTCCATATAAATAAATACTTAAAACCATTTCGAAAACATGGACACTAAATATAAATATTTAGAATAATAAATCTTTAAAACATTTAAAACGATATTTTTGTTAAATAGTTTTTAACAAAATGAGAGACTCTTGAATACAAATAATAGCGGAATAACATTTAATCTGAACTTTATAATATCATGAGAATAAAGGGATTCATGATATAATATGTCAAAGGATAGTATACACACCATATAAGAGTGAATTGGTGCATAACAACAATGACGTCTCAAAAGAAATGTAAAATGAGATGAAATCCATTATAAATATGGTATCCTTAAATTAAGGATAAATCAATCTCAAAATTATGTGTGACAAATATAAATACACACAATATAAGTGGATATTAAGTGTAAAACAATCAAAGGTTATTCACACATATTCAAAGGATGTCATATTCAATAACTACATGTTGAACCCAAAGAAATCTAAATTGGGATAAGAAGTTCCCTTGGTAAAACTCAACTGCCTATCGACGTCACATAAAATTTTACAAAGAGGGTTGATGAGAGAGATAAAGGGGATCTCATCACTTGGACATAAAATTTACATAAATAAGGATATAGAAGAACATATCCCAACATAATATTATGTGAATTAAAATACATAACAAAAGAATTCTTTTAAAAAAAGGAGGGTGAAAGGTCCCCTTACCGAGTTGGGTAACTTTCGAAACGTACACCCCATGGAAGAAGGGTCATACAATGAAGATGTGAATACCCATAAATGAAATTATACTAAAAAAACTGTATAATAATGGGCAGTACATACACCAATCAATGGAAATTGTGGCAAATGTAGCATAAATCTCACGGGAATAAAAGTGAGATGAAAAATCCCTTATGAAAACTCGGCAGCCTAACAAAGCCACTTAAAACTTCCAAAATGGATTTATGAGAGGAAATAGGGTCTCTCATCATATCAAAATAAAGTTTACAGAAAGAGGAATACAAAAGAACATCGCCCAATATAACAAAGAGGAGCTTAATAGAAGTGACATAAAGGAGAGTACTTAAAAAGAAAGAGAGAGGTTGGATCTCTTACGAAAATTCGGCAGCCTAACGGCGCCACTCAAAACATCCAAAATGGATTGATGAGAGAGAATAGGGTCTCTCATCATATGAAAAAAAATTACAATAAGAGTAATATAAAATAACAGTCCAATCACAACAAATATGAGCTTTGAAGGAATGACATAAAAGAATGTACTTAAAAAGAAAGAGAGGAGTAGGATCCCTTACCTCAAGTCCAACTTGTCTTGTTCGTTTCTTTATATTCCTGAATAATAAACTTTGGACAATTTATAATTGCGTAAGGACCTCCTATAAATATTATTATTCAGTTCATATCACATAATTTAATGTTATAATAATTTGTTAATAATATGAGTTCATATTAGACGTTTTTGTCGATGTTTGGTACAAGAGACAAAAATTGAACTTGTTGGAAAATAATTTTCCGTGTAGTTATAGGTACATAATATCCAAAGTATTATTGATGTTCTAAATATCATATATATATAGTATATATTCATTTTATTCTATTCCATAGCATTTGGAGATAAAAATTAAAAGCACCGTTCATGGAGACGGTAGGCAGTACGTACGCATGAACGCTACTTTCATTTTTTGTCATATTAATGGAATTAAAACAAAATGAGAGGCGTATATATATGTTATAATTCCAGAATGATATCCATCATTTATATGTAATATATTACATATATATCCATTATATATATTTACTTATAATAGTATATAACATTTTGAGATAAGAAATGAAATGTACCGTTCATGGAGACGGTAAGCCGTACGTACGCATGAACGCTACTTCAATTTCTATTTCATATTTAATGGAATTAAAATATAATGATACATAATAGTATTTTTATTCTAGTATGGTATAATATATAATATCATTAAATATATCCTTTATACCTACCACATATGGTATTAACGAATCAATTCACTTTGAGGGGGCGGTAGTCCGCACTTCTTTAAATGACGATATCGCGTTTACCCAAAATGGAAACCATAAAGGTATGACATAAATGAAAAATACATAATATTAAGTAAAAAATAAACATATTAAATATCATATATATATATAGTGTCATCTTAATGTCCACCTTTGAAGGTGTCAGAAGAATGTTGAACAATCATCGTTTCGTGAGTCAGAAATTTTCCATCCACAGAAACAGTATGTTCTTTAACCATTAGATGTAGGTGTGTGTAAGTGTACCTAGAATAATTCTTATAACAACATCCTAGTATATATAATATACTGGAGTTGTTACAAAAGAAATTAATAAAAAGAGTTTAGGGGGTTGGAGAAGCAAAATAAAACAAAAGGACTCAAAAGAAGACATTACCTTAAAATCGGGTAACTCCCTTTGGATTGTGCTCAAAGGATTCCTTGGGAAGACTTCTGCCCAAATTGAGGCTTCAAGGAGTAATAGAGGGATGTGGAGAGACAAAATGGGCAGGGGTTGGCCTAGCCAAAGGCTTTTTAAGTGTGGGTAAGGAGGTAGAGGTGGGGGCCTTTTATAAGAGGAGAGGAGGGGCACTTTTGGAATGTAAAGAAATGTTACTTTATTTGAAAATGAGTTTCAGATTTCAAGGGTACCACGTAGATATAATTATAGGATAAGATGATAAGGTTTCGAAATCCACCCATACAATAGGTTTTGGACATGTGTAGGTCTTAGATTTTACATTATCTTTCCATTTTATTTAAATCGTTAAATAATGAGGTCATCGCTGCATCATCCTGATGTGATAAATAATTTAATTTATTAAACGTCTAAAAATTATAAAAAAAATACTATGATGTAGGAAATCTTTTTATATTTCCAGTTACTATTTATAGTAAAAAATCTGACTTGTATAATCCCATGTAAAAATTGTTTTAGTAAAACATCTCATGTTTGTGTCATTTTTACTTTAACAATAAATAAAAAGATATTAATGTCATTTTCCAACCAAAGTGGCTCCATGGGGTCCCCAAGTTGACCCATGTATTGTACTGGTCGGACAATACACATCCAATGAGGGTAGAACATATGTCTAGGTCATTTCATTTTATTAAAACATTATTCTTACCTAAAACTACACTAATTATTTCTAATCGCGATTAAGAAATTAAAAGTTACTATTCACCAAAAAATTATTTTAATCTCATTGAACCACATTTTAATTCTTAAAGACAACCATGTATGTCAGATTTTTGAAATTCAAAACACAGAAGTGGTAAAATGTCATTCAAATGAAAAATCAGTTTTTATAAGTACCACTTAGTGGTTTCACTATTCATAAAAAAAATGAAGTTTTTTCAGAAAAATACCGCAAATTCACCCTAAGCTATATTTGATATTCTGAATTCAAAAATTAAGTCTATTTTAAAAAAATTCAAAACATATGAGTCACATTAATTAATTTAATAATTAATTCCCGCTGTCATGACAAATAGCGTGTTTTTATGAAACAATAAGTATCAAAAGATTGACACTAGTTTAAGTCCGATGTCAAAGTGAAATTAATTCCAACGACCACTATTGGATTTAATGGTAAAAATATATTCTAATTTCACTTTAAAACCAATTCAAAATATAATCTAATCATATAAATAAATTAGAATAAAAAGAGGTTTTGAATTAAAATAGAACATTTTTCACTATTCATTAAAAATTGAACATTTTCGAAAAAATACCAAAAATTTACACAAAGTAAATTTTGATGTCCCGTTTCTAAAGAAGAATTTTATTTTGTCAAATATAACACATAAAATTGTCAAAAAGTGATTTTAAAAGAGGTTCTCCATCAAAAGGCGGTTAATCGAACTTTTAAAGAATATTAGAATGTTTACGCTTAATATTGGATTCATTCGCATTTTTAATCCTCTAACATTTATCGTAAAAAGTAAAAATATTTGACAAACATATATAATCATTTTGTAGTTAGTTCTGTTCATTCCCTCCATTACAACAGCTTGGCATTAACCACTATTTAAAATAATATTATTTTATTATTAGAGTGCAACGTAAGATTCCCAAGAAACTCATTGTTGCATGTTGGGTACGCCATCGAGCATAGCATCCCCTTTAAAGTAATATAAATATTTTATTCACAGATATGGATAAATATGAAAATTTCATATTATTTATTTACCTGGGGTGTTACATCCTTCCCCCGTTTTGGGAATTGCGTCCTCGCAATTTTAAAATTGAGCTCGGAAACATCCTTGAAAGACCCACATCGTAAAAAGAGTCGGTAAGACAATCACTTTAAAATAAAGAAAGATAAGTACAGAGGTCACCCGAGTTAACCCATGACAGGATTCCGTGTAGGAAAACATGGAAATGGAAGAAAATTAAAAAGGTCATGTTCTTGAGGGAGAGTGATAGTAAACACGTCTAGGAGAAAGTTAACCATAAGAAAATCACAAACTTGTGATGGGTTAAACGGTATTCGATTCCCCAGTAGGAAAAGTTAATAGACAACATTTTTGTTTTAAGTTACTTTTTATTGAGGAATTTATTCATAAGGAAACATAATCACTTATCATGTTGACTTTCAACATTTATTAGACTCCTTACACAAACTCATATTTTCTCCAAAAGAAGAGTATTTATGAAGACTTGTTCACATTAAGAGTACTATAATCAACTTCTAGAGAATCACCTAATCCAAAAAAAATAACTATATACTTCCCATTTCTTTAGACCAAAACCAGAAACCAATAAGGTTAGTACAAGATCAGATAATCCAGAAAAGGATACCCCTTTATAAAAAGAAAATCTATTCTTAATCTCCAAAATTTGTCCAACAAAACACAAAGTTCAACGAGTACCATTCGATAGTTAATTTTTCCATGAAATTCTTCAATGTAAATCAAACTAAGATTGAAACCCAAATATTTGAAGGATTTAGTCCCATAGTCTTCCATGTTAAATAGTAACATTTATCTCCAAACAACATCAGTTGCTCTTAATGTCTCATATTGAAAACTAATTAACCTAAACACATTTCCTCCACGATAGGTTAATCATTTTCATTAATAACCCAAAATCAACTTACTCTTAATTCATAAAATCATCTAACTAAAAAGATTCAATCAAACTAACCAGGGACTTCACGTAGTCCAGTTGTAGGCTATAAATACTAGTCGCACTCTTGTTGTGGGTTCGATTCCCGCATCTTTGTCCGACGCGACGGGTTGTCACACGGTCTGCGTGTTGTCCTTTTTCCAAAACTATATAATTTTAAAACATTCCCCAAAACGAGATAAAATCATTAAAAATAATCATAACATATTTTAACCCCATGTTTATCTCATGCCTTTCATTTTCCACCATATCATATAATAACCCATAATTACCTCAAAAGTAAGGATCATATAAACTCTAATGGTTACCTTTATAATTATTACCTGAACTTCCACATAGATTGGTCATCTCGTACATGATGCATTACAGAACATACCAAGGTTCAAGTGGTTGATCATGACTCCTTGATAGTTGGTGTAGAACAACCATGAGTTTCCTCATTGAATCCCCCATTTTATCTAGTATCTTAATCAGAGAACCACCACAGTTTCCTTCAAACCTGTTGTCTCTTTGGTGCCTGCTAGATCCATCCATTTACTAAAAACAGAAATGTTAGTGTGAGTATATCAACAAAACCATCATGTACTAATGAGGAAGATAAACACTAAGATATACTTACTCATTCACTTTATCTAAAACTAAGACTCTTTCTGAAATTCTAACCATTGTGGTAATGTCACTTATGCTTAAAGAATACCCGAAACTCTAAAGATATCTAAAGCTACCTTTGATACCAACTATAAGGCCCCGGCCTTAAACATTACTTAACATTGAATTAAATTAATAATTCACATTGAGGATCTTTTCAGGTTTAGAGTTTCAGAGAATTAGGACATAACTATTACATCTCAAAGGATTACAAAGTAGAAACTTTTACTAAGTTTCCATAAAATAAAAAATCTTAAAAAGAAACATGTCCAGTTCCATGTTTTAGGTTGCATGACTTTCCCTTGATCCCATCCTTGACCCTATTCCACGTTAAGTCCTGTGAAAAACATTTCAAAAACATGGGACGAGAATAAAATGCTCAGTAAGGGATTCACAAAGAATGAAAACTGTCAGTTTTTTTTAAAACAACAAGTAAACCATGTATACATTATCAAAGTAATACTTTTCTCCTTTTTGAAGTAGTAAAAACTCTTCACTGAATAAAAGTTCATTACTTACCCTTCTGTAACCAAAAGATTAGCATAAAACCCATATAAATAACACATAACATATAAAGGTAACTTGGGACATAAACAAACTTAAGTGGAATAACCATACGGTTGACTTCCACACATACATAATTTAATATCCATACGGCCGACTTCCACACATACTTAATGGAATAGCCATACGACCGACTTCCATTCCCAATGCATTGGAGGTTATAACGTAACCACCCGTCCTGGTATTCACGGCACCACCCGTCATATGGTTTATCACGTAACCACCCGTAAAATGTCCAAGTACCATCATTACACATAAAATACTGAAAATATAAAAATTTCAATAACAAAATTTAATTTGCAATCACAATAAGTAATTCCCAGATATTGAATTAATCAATCCATTTTAAAAAACCGTTTAAAGGGGCTTTTTGAATCAAAGTGTCCCATACCACTTTGAAGCTTTTAATGGAATTATAATTTTAAAACAATAATGTCCATATAAATAAATACTGAAAACCATTTAGAAAACATAAACATTAAAGATAAATATTTAGAATAATAAATCTTTAATACATTTAAAACGATATTTTTGTTAAATAGTTTTTAACAAAATGAGATACTCTTGAATACAAATAATAGAGGAATAACATTTAATCCGAACTTTATAGTATCATGAGAATAAAGGTATTTATGATATAATATGTAAAAGGACACTATACACACCATATAAGAGTGAATTGGTGCATAACAACAATGAAGTCTCAAAAGAAATGTAAAATGAGATGAAATCCATTATAAAGAAGGTATCCTTAAATTAAGGATAAATCAATCTCACAATTATGTGTGAAAAATATAAATACACCCAATATAAGTGGATATTAAGTGTAAAACAATCAAATTTTATTCACACATATTCAAAGGATTACATATTCAATAACTACATGTTGAACCCAAAGAAATCGAAATTGGGTTAAGAAGTTCCCTTGGTAAAACTCGACAGCCTATCGATGTCACATAAAATTTTACAAAAAGGGTTGATGATAGAGATAAAGGGGATCTCATCACTTGGAAATAAAATTTACATAAATAAGGATATATAAGAACACATCCCATCATAATATTATGTGAATTAAAAGACATAACAAAAGAAGTCTTTTAAAAAATGGAGGGTGAAAGGTCCCCTTACCGAGTTGGGTGACTTTCGAAACGTACACCCCATGGAAGAAGGGTCATACAATGAAGATGTGAATACCCATAAATAAAATTATACTACAAAAAGTGTATAATAATGGGCAGTACAAACACCAATCAAAGTAAATTGTGGCAAATGTAGCATAAATCTCACGGGAATAAAAGTGAGATGAAAAATCCCTTACGAAAAGTCGGCAGTCTAATGGCGCCACTTAAAACTTCCAAAATGGATTGATGAGAGGAAATAGGGTATCTCATCATATCAACATAAAGTTTAAAGAAATAGTAATACAAAATAACATCCCCCAACATAACAAAGAGGATCTTAAAAGAAGTGACATAAAGGAGAGTACTTAAAAAGAAAGAGAGAGGTTGGATCTCTTACGAAAATTCGGCAGCCTAACGGCGCCACTCAAAACTTCCAAAATGGATTGATGAGAGAGAATAGGGTCTCTCATCATATGAACATGAAAATTACAATAAATGTAATATAAAATAACATCCCAATCACAATAAAGATGAGCTTAGAAGGAATGACATAAAAGAGTGTACTTAAAAAGAAAGAGAGGAGTAGGATCCCTTACCTCAAGTCCAACATGTCTTGTTTGTTTCTTTATATTCCTGTATAATAAACTTTGTTCAAGTTATAATTTCCCAAGGAACTCCTATAAAGATTATTATTCAGTTCATATCACATATTTTAATGTTATAATAATTTGTTAATAATATGAGTTCATATCAGACGTTTTTGTCGATGTTTGGTACATGGGTCAAAAATTGAACTTGTTGGGAAATAATTTTCCTTGTAGTTATAGGTACATAATATCCAAAGTAGTATTGATGTTTTAAATATCATATATATCCATTAGATATTCATTTTATACTATTCCATAGCATTTGGAGATAAAAATTAATAGCACCGTTCATGGAGACGGTAGGCCGTACGTACGCATGAACGCTACTTTCATTTTCTTGTCATATTAATGGAAATAAAACAAAATGAGGGATGTATATATATGTTATAATTCCAGAATGATATCCGTCATTTAGATGTAATATATTACATATATATCCATTATATATATGTACTTATAATAGTACATAACATTTTGAGGTAAGAAATGAAATGTACCGTTCATGGAGACGGTAAGTCGTATGTACGCATGAACGCTACTTCCATTTCTATTTCAAATTTAATGGAATTAAAACATAGTGATACATAATAGTATTTTAATTCCAGTATGGTATCATATATAATATCATTAAATATATATTTATACATACCACATATGGTATTAACGAATCAAATCACTTTGAGGGGGCGGTAGTCCGCACTTCCTTAAATGAAGATATCGCGTTTACCCAAAATGGAAACCATAAAGGTATGACATAAATGAAAAATACATAAGATTCAGTAAAACAAAAAAAATATTATATATCATATATAAATATAGTGTCATATTAATGGCCACCTTTGAAGGTGTTAGAAGAATGTTGAACAATCATCATTTCGTGAGGCAGAAATTCATCATCCACAGAAACAGTATGTTCTTTAACCATTAGATGTAGGTGTGTGTAAGTATAGCTCTAATAATTCTTATAACAACATCCTAGTATATATAATATACTGGATTTGTTACAAAAGAAATTAATAAAAAGAGTTTAGGGGGTTGGAGAAGCAAAATAAAACAAAAGGACTCAAAAGAAGACATTACCTTAAAATCGGGTAACTCCCTTTGGTTTGAGCTCAAAGGCTTCCTTGGGAAGACTTCTGCCCAAAGTGAGGCTTCAAGGAGTAATAGAGGGATGTTGAGAGACAAAATGGGAAGTGTTTTTACGAGCCAAAGGATTTGGAAGTGTGGGTAAGGAGGTAGAGGTGGGGGCCTTTTATAAGAGGAGAGGAGGGTCACTTTTGGAAAGTAAAGAAATGTTACTTTATTTGAAAATGAGTTTCGGATTTAAAGGGTCCCATATTGATATAATTCGAGTATAAGATGATAAGGTTTCTAAATACACCCATACAATAGGTTTTGGACATGTGTAGTTCTTAGATTTTACATTATCTTTCCATTTTATTTAAATCGTTAAATAATGAGGTCATCGCTGCATCATCCTGATGTCATAAATAATTTAATTTATTAAACGTCTAAAAATTATAAAAAATAATATGATGTCGGAAATATTTTTAGCTTTCCAATGACTGTTTATAGTCAAACATCTGACTTGTATAACCCCATGTCAAAATTGGTTTAGTAAAACTTTTCATGTTTGTGTCATTTTTTACTTTAACTTTAAATAAAAAGATATTAATGTCATTTTCCAACCAAAATGGCGTCATGGGGTCCCCAAGTTGACCCATGGATTGTCTTCGTCGGAGATGACACATCCAATGAGGGTAGGACATGTGTCTAGGTCAATTAATTTTATTAAAACATTATTCTTACCTTAAACTACACTAATTACTTCTAATCGTGATTAAGAACTTAAAAGTTACTATTCACCAAAAAATTATTTTAATCTCATTGAACCACATTTTACTTCTTAATGACAACCATGTATGTAATATTTTTGAAATTCAAAACACAGAAGTGGTAAAATTTCATTTAAACGTAAAATCAGTTTTTATAAGTACCACTTGGTGGTTTCACTATTCATCAAAAATTGAAGTTTTTCAGAAAAATACCGAAAATTTACCCTAAGATATATTTGATATTCCGAATTCAAAAATGAATTCTATTTGAAAAAATTAAAAACATATAAGTCACATTAATTAATTTAATAATTAATTCCCACTTTCAGGAAAAATAGCTTGTTTTTATGAAACAATAAGTATCAAAAGATTGACACTAGTTTAAGTCAGATTTCAAAGTGAAATTAATTCCAACGACCACTATTGGATTTAATGGTAAAAATATATTCTAATTTCACTTTAAAACCAATTCAAAAGATAATCTAATCATATAAATAAATTATATTAAAAAGTGGTTTTGAATTAAAATACAACATTTTTCACAATTCATTAAAAATTGAACTTTTTCGAAAAAATACAAAAAATTTACACAAAGTAAATTTTGATGTCCAGTTTCTAAAGAAGAATTTTATTTTGTCAAATATAACACATAAAATTGTCAAAACATGGATTTAAAAGAGGTTCGCTCTCAAAAGGCGGTTAATCGACCTTTTAAAGAATATTAGAATGTTTACGCTTAAAATTGGATTCATTCACATTTTTAATCCTCTATCATTTATCGTAAAAAGTAAAAATATTTGACAAAAATATATAATCATTTTGTAGTTAGTTATGTTCATTCCCGCCATTACAACGGCTAGGCGTTAACTACTATTTAAAATAATATTATTTTATTATTAGAGTGCAGCGTAAGATTCCCAAGAAACTCGTTGTTGCGTGTTGGGTACGCCATCGAGCATAGTATCCCCTTTAGAGTAATATTAATATTTTATTCCCAAATATGGATAAATATGTAAATGTCATATTATTTATTTACCTGGGGTGTTACTTTGGATCTAGATAAGAATCAGTTGGTGACAATTATGCTCTAAAGATAAGGTGTTCTTTATCATCATCATAAAAAATCGTAACCTCCATCTTCTTACAATAATTTTTTGCATCAAGGTCCAAAATCCAATCCATACTAAAGATTATATCAAATTAAATCATGGGTATAATGATGATATCAGTAGATAAAGATCATTTATATTCCCTAATGGGGCTGATTCACAAAACCTTATTGCAATGATACTTCCATTAGGAGTTTTGACTGACAACTCCCTTGTTAAATAAAATTTGAAATATCTAGTTTTATTAGAAAACAGGGAATATATGAAACAATGTGATGATCCAAAATCAAATATATCATTGTATGAACATAAATAAACCATTAAATTACCTGCCACCACGTCTTTCGGAGCTTCAACCCCAGCATTACTAATCGCCTAAGCATGGACTTGATCCCTTGGCCTTTTCTGAGGTAATATTACTTGGAATTTAGGACATTCATTTGCATAATGCCCCATTTCTCTATAATTTTAGAATTCCTCATTAATAACCTATTTCTACTCCTTATAATCATGAGCTTGGTGGCCTTTTTCACCACACTTGTAACAAACTCTCATTCCCTTCAGGAAATCTCCAGGGTGTTTCTTCCCACATTTACTGCATGATGGATATTCAACTTTTACGTTCTTCCACTAATTTCCATTTCTAGAGTGTTCATATGATATCTTCTTCTCTTGATTTTCTTTAAAGTCATAAGACTTAGAGAATTTCTTTTCTGTCTTGATAGAACATGATACAATGTCTTCATGTGAGGGGAAGGATTGCGATACTAATGCTCGATGCAGAAATGGTTTTAACCCATCAAGGAAATGATCAATATTACTTCTTGGGATACATATATAATCTGCAACATGCCTTGCTAACCTTGTAAAGTTAGCTTCATACTTTTTGACATTCTCATCCTCTTTTTTCCTCAAACTAAGAAATTATCTTTCCATATCAACTCGATGTTCATGAAGAAAGTATTTTTTTAAGAAAATATCATTAAAATCACTCTATTCCATACTATATATCTCTTCATATTCCTTTATTTTTTTATTAATGAACACCATTGATCAGCATCTCCAGTGAGGTGATAAAGTGCCATGACATCTTTTTCCCTTTTTCTACTCCCGAAATCGTGAAATATTTTCCCTAAGGAACTTATCCATTCGTCAGCTACCAATGGATTTTTACTCACATTGAATATTGGTTGTTGATTCCTCATGAATCAATATAATATTGATCCTCTGTGTTGTGGATCGGGGTGCTCCATACATGTAAGGTTATTATTCATAACCTGAGTGAGTTTTCCTAGTATGGTGATTAGCTGATCAGCACCAGTTGCACCACTAGATCCAGTATAATTTTCTTGAGTAGGAGGGAAATCTCTATATGTTTTATGTCCATTGATATGGTTTCCATTCCTTCCACTAGGCACCATTTCTAAAAAATGGCATAAACTATATTATTTTATGAATCGATATAAATAATTCCGAACTTGTAAAACACTTATCATAAAATGAACAGTTTATAGATATAATCCATAATCATAAAAATTATTTCCATGAGGAAGTATATAATCATGAACCATTTATAATGATTTTTAAAGAAAATGAAAATTTTCCTAAGCATATCCCCCAGGAATGTCGTAAACAAGAGTGGAGTAACGCCCATTGTCATGCACCGGTTCCCGTTCGAGTCTAGCTAAAAGTGGTGTTTTCGTGTTTTACTGCTAGGTACATCTGTGCCAGAGCTACCTCTACCTGCTCATATCCAGACAGGTATGTATTCCTTAGAAAACTCAAAAAATCTCTATAGTACCAAAATTCTAGGATGTTCTTCTATACTAATCCTAAAAGTCTATCTTAGGGTAATGTTCTCTAATAAGAGTTTTCTAAATCTAGATTCCAAGGTTTGTAATAAATATACTCTAATACCAACAATAATTTCCTAATCCCAGTTACCAGAAGTCAATGCATTATTATGTAACATTGGCATAATACAAGGAAATCATGTTCCAAAAGACCGATCAGTTTAGTAGCCATGAAAATACTAGATGGCTTAATAAGTTTTACATTACATTATAAAATGAAAAACTACAACAACATTGTTTCCATAGACCACACTCATATCCCCTCAGACTATCCCTATAGGTTACTTATAAAAGACTTCTTCTTATCCTGGGAAAAATAAAACAAAGAAATGGGTGAGCACAAATTCTCAATAAGGATAATAATATAGCAGAATCTTTCATAAATAAGCATAAAAATTCAAGGAAATGTATATGACTAAAACAAAAGAATTTTAAAACTGAACTTCAACATAATATAAAAAAGGTAAAATAAAATAATTCCATTTACTTATTCACATGTATATTCTACTTGTACAATAATCACAAGAAATATCAATAGACACTTTCATAATGATGGAATGCATAATGCCAGACATCATAACCACATAGTCAAGGTCTTGTGCCAAGAATACAAATATGATTTTGTTAAGGACATGTTCCAAGACACTAGTTTGTCTCATGAGACCTACTGATGCATCGAGGTGCTATAGGAGGCTCCACCCGTCACTTACTAAGTCCAATGCATTTCTCATATGAAAAGGTTTAAACATAACATAAATATTCGTATTTAAACTAGAATAAAAAATGTCATTAATTTATCCATAAACCATGAATGGTATAAAAATAACACATCCACAGTAAAAAATATCACAAAACATTCAATACAATATGGAAGTTTTGTAACATAATAAATTAACTTCAAAAAAGCTTACAATCTTTCAAAGGATGTTGACATAGATGAAATCAAAACATTTTTAGTGAAATATCTCCTTCTATTTTGATATAATATAAGAGTAACATAATTATAAAGAAAACATTTATTTTTAAAATATTCATATAAGTTTATAAGGAAATATTTAACGATGTTATAATAGCGGAATATAGCCGCACCTGCCGTATAAGTTAAAAAAACATTCTTACCTTAATTTTGCCAAAAAGTTTATAAGGTACCTTTTTTGGAAAACAACAAAAAGATACCTTTAAAAACTTTTTATAAAAAGTCAAACAAGGGTTTAAATTACTATAAGCCATAGTATAGTAAATAGTAAAAATGTTTTGGAATACATTTTTAAGAAACATGGATGTGGCTGATAAAGTGGTCCCAGTAGATACTTACATAAAAACAACCTCAGATAATAAAGAGATTGCGAAATTAACCCTTACCATGTACTTTTCCTTGGTCGAGGGTACGTTATCCACATGTATAATAGTAAAAATTATTATTATTAAATTATTAAAGAACCATATACATAAATATGATAGCATAGATGGTCCCCTAATTTTGCTTTATTAATAATATTTTAGTATTATCGTTGTTTCAGGTCTTAACTGATTCATTTTCCTTTATATTATTTATTATGTGAGTCATATCTGTTATGCTTGGGATGTATCTAATTAATATCCATAATTTTATCAACTCTTCAAACATTATTTTTAATAATCAAATGAAAATTATTCTTGAATGATACGATGGGGAATGAATCTCATCGCGTTCGTGGAGACGGTAAGCCATACGTACGAATGAGTGACAATATCATTCTTTTGATATTAAAATCATATATAATTAGTTGGAATATCATATATAAATAACCATTATCATGTTTAATTTATAATTTTCATCATTTTTACTCATTATTATACACATCAAAAGGATAAAGTGTTTGAATAACAAACCACAGCACGACGTGCAGATGGTAAGCCGTACATACGCATGTATGGTGACATGTCATTCATAGGAATGATAAAATAATGAATATGGTTGTAAAATTTTTATAATAACATCATATTATATAAAAGATACAAGATTTATTGTTTTAGAATGGAAACAACAATGAAAGAGGAAGTGGAAGAAGAAAAGAAATTGAAAGAGGTGATGAAATATTTACCTCTTCTTCGGGTTCGTTCAATTAATTTGAACAAAAAGGCTATTTAGGTAGTATTTGTGACTAAAGTAAGGCCTCTAGGATGAAGGTAGGATAGTTGATAAGATATTTTTGTCGGGTTTCGACGAGCCAAATGGAACATTATGAAAAGATTGAAATAGTATTTTATAATAAAATCATTTTCGGTTTCTAATGACTCATAAATGATTTATTTCGAGTATAAGGTGGGTATGGGTCTAAAACCACTCATCAAATAGCTTTCATATAGGTTTTGGTCATTATATTAACCTTATATTCAGGATTTTACTCTTAGTTAATAAGTTTGACATTTACCATGTCTCTTTGTATTTTTATATTATATGGTTAACAAACGTACTATAAACTACCAAGTGACCGTAAAGTGGTTCATTAATGACATATATAATATTATTTAGGAACTTTTGCTGATCTTTAGATTTTTAGAAATAGAATATCAATTAATAATATAATAATTTTTTAAAAAAACTCTTTTATGTTAATTTTGAAACTATTTAATAATTGATTTTTGTTAAAGTCATATTTTTTTTAATTCTAAATAAATCATAACATGTCAAATTAACCTAGAAAATTCATAGATGGAATCAAAACCATCAAATTATATTTATTTTAACATATATAATACCATTTATTTGAATCATACATTAATAAGAAAAATACCGCATCATCATTGTGTCATAAAAAATTTAATTATTCAATGTATATAAATTATAAATAAAATATCACTATTTAGGAAAAAAAATTTGATTTCTAATTAATATTTATAGTCAATGATAAAATATATATTAACCTATGTAAAACATGTTTTACTAAAAGATATATGCTTCTGTCATTTTTGTATTTAAGTTAACTTAATTAATATAGTGTCATTATCACTTACATGTGAAACCATGGGGTCCAAAAATTGACCCATGGATGCCCATGGTAAGACATGTATTAGCTAGGAGGGTTAGAACACGTGTTATGTGAAATTAATTATATTATAATCTTATTTTTTTACCCTTATATACCAGATTTACCCTTTAACCATGGTAAATAAAATATTTACCGAAGTTATTATTCAAAATGTCTAAAAATAAAATATAATTATTCACAAAATTTGGTCCTCATAATTATAAATATGGAATCTATTTTTCTAAATTCAAAAAAAAAGAAGTGTCAGAAATTAATTTGAAATTAATTCCCATGTCAAAACAAAAAGCATGTTTTTATGAAGTAATAACCATCAAAATATTGACACTTGCTTCTGTCCAGTTTAAACGTGAAATTACGTCCAATAACCAACATTGGATTAAATAGAAAATATATAATATAATTATACTTAAAGCTACTAAATATTATAATTTACCACTAGAAATCATTTTTATTAAAAAAAATTTTTTTAATTAAAATTTAGTATTTTACAATATTCATCAAAAACCGAATGTTTTTAGAAAAATACAAAAAATTTACCCTAATCTAATTTCGATATTTCAAACCCAAAAATGAAGTCCGTTTTGAAAGTTAAAATTGATAAAATTTCAATAAGTGGGTATTACAATTCATAACGTCTTGTTTGATTGGTCCCGATGTGTTAGAATCTCAAACTTGTGTACAACACAATCTATTTCATTATTCAAAGGGAAATTTATCGTGGAATCTTGGGGTGTTACAAGTTACACATATAAATCAAAACTTTTAAAATCAATGTTTTACCAAAATTCATAAAATATGTCAAATATTGTTAAAATAAATTGAATAGAATCGGTGCAAGATATTTAATTTTGGATATTAGTATACAAGGACTTCACGAGATCAAATTTTATGATTGATTAAACTAGAACATCTTGTGTATAGAAGAATTCACGAAACAAACTTTTTATATGAAAATAGTTTTTTGTTATATTTTGATTAATATCCAATTCTTTATTAATATATCTGTTAACATTCCCATGGGATTGGAATCTATTTAAATATAATTTATTCTCTCATTATACGCACCTTTAACAAATTTTACATAATGGATCTCTACAATGAAAAAAGTAATTATTTTGATAATTACTACTTCAAATGGTTTAGTATCCCTATGTAGACATATGTGTTTTAGGTCTCCAATTTGAATACATATTTCAAAAATATTTTAATAAAGTATAAATGTTAGTGAAAAACGTATTTAAACTTTATACATTATATTATATTTTAATCACCACATCTGAATCTTCTAATGGAATTATAGAGTCTTTGGTTTTAGTGTAATGGTGGTGATAATTTTTTCTGGAGTGTTTTTTTATGGTCTGTGTGATGTTCTGTGCGATATTCCACTTAGATATCATATTTTTTAATGACTATACTGGTGATGGTACTAAATATCCTTAGCAGTTCTGCAATGATCTATATCTTTTCCACAGTGGAAAGGAATTCCGGCAGGTGGTTCACACCATCGACAGTGAGGATGATGTTTATTGTTTCGGTCATGGTGCATGACACACGGTGGATATTTGAACGATATGGTATGATGATTTTTTTGAAATTTGAAACTTCAATCTTTAAATTCAAATCATTTCTTAATAGATAAATGCAATTTTGGATGTGGATGTGATATATGATGATAGTGATGGGATGATGGTATCAAAGATGAATAACTGTGCTCTTAGACTACTTCTTGTTTTTTGAGTTTGGTATCTGTATTTTTATTTTTTTTCTATTTTATACATTTTAATTTTTTGTTTTTAATTTTTAGGAATTTTAATTGTGAAGTGTGTGGTTACCAAAAACACATACATTGAATTTTATAAAATAAGAATAGGGATTTGGAGGTAAAAATTACAATATTTCTATTATGAAGTATATATATATATTCAAAAATATCATATTCCATTAAATATATGAACACCCTTTTTTATACAATTATAATTTAAATATATTAACTTCGGGAGTATTAAATTCTTATATTAACAATACATTATCTTTTCAATCATTATTTATATTATATGGAAAATAAAAAAATTAAACTTTATTTTTTACATGTGATAGCCCATAAAATAATATAAATAAATCAATTTTATGACATTAAAGTATTAATTTTATTGATTTATATTCATTATTATGTTATGAATAATTTTACATACATTCTCAATAATAAAAGGAATAGTTTTATTAATCTAAATCTGGTTTCCATGATTTTTAATTGTTTTATTTAAAACATAAATTAATAATTTTATAATTTTTAATTTTATAAAATTCAATTCATTATGTACTTCATCATGTGAAAATAATATTATGATCACTGTCTAGGGTATTTAGGAATAAATTATTTTTTGGGTGTTTAGTAAAAAATACCGATATTAAAAATCAATACACATTTATGAAATTATTGTCATATAAGAATGACTTGAATGTTTATAAATGTTTTTTATATAAAATTATATCATATATATGTAATATAATTCATTTAAAAAAATATCTTCTCATATATAAATTATTGTTAGTCATATTGGAAATCTATGTAATAGTTTTATTCAACTAAATAATTTTCTTGTTATTCTAATTTAATCATCTATCAATAAGGCTACATTCATTTCATTTTGGGTTGAAATAATAATATGACTTTTTTGATTAAATAATCCAATTAATTCCATGTTAACAAATTCAATGACTTTAGTGAAATCAATTTTTTTCTAAAAAAATGCATTTTCTAAAAAAATTGTTAATTGTTTCTTTTTATGAATCTATAATAAATAAGAATTTTACCAGTTCAGGATAATTAATATTTTAAATTTTGATTTTAAATTTTTAATAATAATATTCCATTGATTTATTATTGGTTATTTCATTTTTATTCATAAAATTAAGTTATTATTATAAATCTTATCCACCATTGTAAGGGTTTTAGATGTTTAAACATTGTGGTTAAACTAAGAGATAAAGATTGTAATATCTAGAAAATATGACTTGAATGAATTTAATGTGTGGATTTTTAAATTAAACTATCGTATCATATAATGTTAATTTATTTGGTGAAACTTTCCATGATAAATTAATTTATTACTTTTTAATGTTGGTAATATTTACTAGAGTTCCACCCATCTCACGTACAAAATGGGGAATACTCACCACATTTACTGACAATTTTTTTTTCACATTATCTCATACATAATGTTCATAAATAAATTTCATAATCTCCTTGACTTTTATTAGAGGTCATATTTTCAATAATAATCCAATCATATAATACTTATGTTGAAATCCAAATTAATATATCTAAGGAGGTGGTATAAGTATTAAAAGAATTCATTCAATTTAATTTCACATTATAAATATTACAAATATTTTATCAAATTATGAAATTATGAAAATATTTATATTTTTTATACATAAATTTAGTTTTTTTATATATAACTTATTTTTACTACCCTTTCCATCACATGAGAAACGAAAAAAATTCTCAGGCGTACATGCAGACTACCACCTCCTTGAAACAATGCATTTCTTTTTCAATCCCCACCTCACATGGATGGTTATATAAATATATTTAATTAAAATATATTATTTTTATAATATAATTTTGTTTTTAAATTGATAAAATTTTACTTAACTTATTACGTTTGCAACCATTTTAAAATTGAATTCTCGCTCTTGTGTATGTTCGGGCTACCACCTCCATGGAGCGATGTGATTACTTTTTCATCACTATATCAAATAAAATTTCATTAAGAGGTATTTAACGAATAAAGATAATTTTTATTGTATTATGATGATTCTCTAAAGATATAACTTTATCGTCATTATTATTTTTTAATCTATTAGGAAATTGAAAATGCCACTCATCCGTTAGTACAGATTGCCACATCCATAAATGATGTACCTAATTTTTTATAATTATATTCCAAAAATGGATATAAAAGTATATTGAATGTATAAAAATAAAAATAATAAAATTTATGAGAATATGGTGAAAATATAACAACTTCCTCTTTGACGATGACCGGAACATCAATGTCGGTTTGGACCGAATGATCACAATACGTCTGATGTGAACTTAACCAATTTTGAAACTAAATATAAAATGATAATAAATGAAATAAAAGGAATAATTATACTAGAATTAAAATTATATATTTTTAATGAAATTATATAATTAATACATTTTTTATTATTATATATTGTTAATGACATATGTGGTGCATTTGGACTCAAGGTAAGGTAATTTTCAATAAAAATATATTAATTTTTTTTAATATCTATATATTCAATATAAATGTTCTTTAAAATGTTTTAGGATTATTATTAATTATTATTTATAAATGGGTAAAATTTATTTCTAACTACAACTAACAATCATCAAAATAGTTTTAAAATAAATCCTTTTTACCATTTTTCATATCGGCCATTTTTAATATCTTTATAAAACTAAAAAATATTTTTTTTAATGTTCACTATAACTCATAATTTTCCCACCATTATTTCCATTATTAATTAAAAATATTTCTATAAATATTTCTATTTGTTTTCAAAGAATATATTATTATAATTTTTCTAGTAGTTTTTATTTTTAAAATTTTCTTCAATGGAAATGGATATTTCCACTCATTTTTATAAGATAATTTAATGTTATTTTACTTACAGGATCAAATCCAAATTATAATGAATGTTTAGTTGGAAAATAAAAGGAATTGTGTGTTATATTCATGTTATGGTTCCTGGAAATTGTTTACATTGATGAGTAGTTTAATTATAACCCTTGGATTCATGGGTAAGGGTTTGTTTTCTATGGAATGTATTTTATAATTATCCTATGTTGTTATTCTATTTGTAAAGATTATTATAAGAGTGAATGTAGGAGTTATACGAGTATAATTAACCAAGGTTCCTATAGGTTAACCATATACCAACAACAATTTATGGAAATAGTTTCATTTTATAAAGTTAACATGTGATTTGAAGAATATTAATCACCTCTAAAGATAAATGATTTTGTTTTTCCGAAAATCATTACATGGTTTTCATGAAAATCTGTTAACATTGATTTAACTTATATGATTTTATATGAGATATTTTATAAAAAAACCAGACACAACATGTTTTTATGTGTATGTGTATTTCTATTTGAGGTCATTTTATATTATATAAAAATAAAAACTATTATATTATTTATTATAAATTTCATTTCAAATAAAATAATGAGTTTTACCAATTATATATTTTAACAAGGCCTTTTTTCTCATTCAAATATTTCAAAATATTATTTTATTGAATAAGAATGAGTATGAACTACAAAATTTTCTACAATATAACTATTATGATTCATCTTAAAATCATTAATTATTTTTGGAGTGATTTATATGTGAAGATAGAAAATATTTTTTATGATAAAATATACGCATTGTGGAAGTGTCCAATCTATTGGGTAATTGTTTTCCAAGATATATTAAACTCTACACATAAATAATCCAATAAATTTAATAATGATAAAAACTTATTATAAATCAATTATTTAAATATGGTTTATTTTTCATGGGGTAGCATTTTTTATAGAGATTGGTTTAAAATCATTTTAGAGGTTAATATGATTTTAAAAGATACATTTAAGAGATTATAATTTATTGTTATAATATCATGAGATATATTATGAGAATTTTTTATTTTTATAATATTATCCATGACGATTCAGTGTTATTTTACACAGATGTGTTAGGTATAGTGAATTAGTATGGCCATAAGAGAATGGTTCCCTTCCAAAATGGTATCCTTGAAAGGATGGAAAGGATAAAGAGAATATTTTCACAATATTAACCTAGTTAACATGGGATATTAATTTTTGTACCTAATCCAATGGGTGAATGAATTCTACATCAAGGGATAATTCAATAGTCATACATTTTATAATGAAAAAACCTACAATAATTTTTCGATATTTTTTCCAATGGATTTGGATGGATCGATCAATCCTTTAGGGAATATTTTTAATATATTGGTTTTTATAAAGAATCAGAAGGTTTATATTTGCATTTATCATTTTTAAGGTTAACTTGAATGGTGTTAGTCATTGGATAAGAATAATAAATAGAATCATGAGATTGATTCCATCGAGTGGATAGTATTTTCGGATGTCTACCTTGAGAAATTTTATACAAATATGTTTCAATTTAGAAAAGAACAGAAACGCATGCAATTTATGTAAAATGAAGTGGACGTAATTAATACATATAATAAATTTTTTTTGTATTTACCATGTATGAACTAAATAATATTCAAGACCATGGTTGTAAAATTGATATATTTTATTAAGTATTAAATCAATATTAGTTATGATAATTGGTTTATATTATGTTTTGAAGTTATGAGGAAATTGTCGATCTTAGAAGAAGTTTGATATGATGTTTTTATATTATTATATAAAGAAATTCAAAAATTGATCTAGTTGGAAGACAATGAGTAAGAATCTATCCAGGAAATACGGCTGTAAAAAATTAAAAACAAATTTCTGATAACTTTGGTGGATAAAATTATATGGAATGTCTAATGTTTTATATTAAATTTTATCATTGTGGTAAGAAATAAAATTGGATCGTGACTAAAAATATAAGATAAATTATAATGTAATGGACAATAGAGATAGGTAATTAGTAAAAAAAATTATTTGTAATGAGTTTGTTCATTATGATAATGTGTGTCAAAAGAAAATATGAAAGGATGTAAAAAATTAAGACTGTAAGAAGTAATGTGCATCGAAGGAATTTTCCATTATCACAATCAATGTGGGAACATCAGATTATGTGGGGATATGTATATTGCATGCTTTTTAATATTATACAAATTTTTTGTTTGATTTTTGGTTTATGCATTGTTTTATTTATGATGAATTTTCATTTAAAATGAAAATATGACGTCGATAAATGATGGTAAAACTTTTAATAAAAACTAAATGTTGAATTATTAATGATTATTAGATTTATATAAGTTTACTATTATCAAATATTGAATGGATTGTCTAGAAAATTTTACTGTCTTACCCATAGTAGTATTTAATAGTTTTTTGTAATAGAGTATTTTTTCTTGTTTAAATAAATTTTGGACTTAAAGAAGTCATATTAAATTTTCAAATTGAGTTTAAATTTGTATATAAGAATCAGTTGATACTTAAGATAAATTATCAAGAACCAAAACGTTGATTAAATCAATGGGTGAAAGTAATCATGATAAAGTGATTAATAGAGTGGAATTATTTATCTTTGTGATGTGTCTATGGTAAATAAATATAAAAACATGTTTCCTTATAATCTTTTTGGCATTATTACTGATCAAAACATAGAATTCACTATTTAATTACTTCTTAATGATATGATCATTTGAAAACCTCCATGTGGAATTGATCTAATATATCTACTAGAATTTGAAAATAAATTTTAATAATTACTTACTAATGATTTCATCCACCAAAAAACGTCAGCTTGGGGTGTTATTCCACCTGATTTAATTATTGATTTCATCATGGATAAAATATTTAGAAATTTATAAAGCATGAAACAATAATAAATTACACTAAATTAATTTATTATAGGATTTTAAAGTCCCAATTTTTATCCTATGAGGATAGGATAGAGAAAATAATTTTTTTAACAATAATACCTAAATTACATATGATTTTCTAAAAATATATTTAATATACCATTAATGGATTTTGGGAATGTTTCAGGTGGTGAAACCGTGTTTGGGGAAATTGAAAACCCGTGTGCATGAATATGAAAAAAATTGTTAACAAGAAATTTTATAGTCAAATAAAAATATTCAATGTTAATCCCTAGGTTTGGGTACACACTCTCCATCACTAGACTCTATTTTTCCTCTTTGAATGTACTTTTAATAATCAAAATATAGGTAATAGAAAACAATTTTCAAACTAATAATTTAATTAGTTCAATGTTAATGGGGGAAACAATACTGTAGTTAATTCATTAAAAGTAAATCACTCACCCACTGATAAAATAAATGTTATTCAATAAAGAATGATAGAGGAAGTGAAATGAGAAATGATATAAATGAGAAAATCCCAACATAAATTATGTATACAAATTACAACAAGTATTATATCAATAAACCATTTTTGAAATCACTATGGAATTAAGAAATCACCAACACATTCTATTAATCATATTATTAAAAAACAATGAAAAATAAAAATGGTTAATGAAATGGTGGAGTATGCCTAGTGAGGGTATTTATAGTGTCTATCTCCTATCCCAGGACTCTAATTTCAAATATCTCAATAAATACCACTAGGAATGAATTTATAGGAGAAAATTAACCATATATCATCATAAATTCAATAAATTCTTACAATGACACTTTTCATGGAAACCCTGGGGGATCCATAGAAATTAGATGTGGGCCTCAGCAAAAAATGCCTGAAATTGTATGATAGAAACCACATCATAAGGCTTAATGTAATGAGAATAATTTTCATTAAATGAAATATAAATATTTTTATACTAGTTCATGTTATTATCACATTGTGTGGTTTATTGGAAATTCGGAACATTAATATCTTGTCACACTATGACTCATAAATACCATATTTATGTTTCATTTGTTTTTTCTATAGACTCCTATACGAGTCACAGATTCATGCCATATACATCTAAGGAAATGAATTAGTTTTTCAAGAAAAGAATCATTATTTTATTATCTCCTTTTGATTCATTAATATATTCCATTTTATCTAACCATAATTTAAATAAAAATAATTAAAAATATATCATGAATTATCATATATTTTAAAAAATAATTTATATATTTAAATATGATTATATGAAATGAACATATCAAATCAACTAACACATAAACATAGGAATTTATAAAATAATGAAATCTAAAAAAATTACAATTTAAAATTACTCTACCAGGAATCTAATTTCAATTTCAATATCAATTTATTTAATTAGGAATTTAAAAATATAACATCACAAAAAATTCCACAAACTCCATATTTTAAATCAAAACAGGTCATCAAGTATTTTACCTTTTCTCTTTTAAATATTTATTCCCTTATTTCCATACGTTTATATTTTTCATTTCATTTAAAATTTTTGTTTCAATTTCATTTTCACTTTCATTAAAATTTTCATTCATCATTCAAGGTACAAATATAAATGGAGATTTGATCATACCTTGAATCATGATGTTTACCATATGATTGAAATGTATTTCATTTACCCACCCCATAGTGTAAAAATCAGAAATTATAATGCCGGAATCACCATTAGTATCAAATAAATTTGAGTCTTTATAAAATGTTGGGAATTATTTAATGTAATTAATGTTTTGAGGGGAGGTAAATCTCAAATTTACGTTGGATGATAATCAATAAATGCTATATGAAAAAATATCCCTTTATAAATACAACATAATCTCTTCCACATATGATATTAGGCTCATAATTAAATTTTTTAAATATATTAAAACCCCATATTTAATTTTTTTTTGAATTTTCCAAATTTTTTGAAATGTGTTTGTAAGAAGGTATAGTGAATAAACACCAATGTTTCTTTTCTATAATATCACATAAATATATAAAAATAAAAAAATATCTTTTACCATGATATCATCCCTCAACACTCATATTTTGGATAATTAGTGAAAATTCATACAGTAGGGTTGGAAAGGATAAGAAATCCTTGAAATACGAATTTTCCTAAATAATTTCTATTCATGGATTGTATGGTATTAAGAGGGATTAATATAAATATAGGAATCATGATATGGGATTAACTAAAATTATCTCAATCATATTAATGTGAATTTTTACAATCATATATTTGGACAAGATGCAATGAAATTTTCTGAGGAAAACATTTATAATTCTCTCTGAAAATATGATGAAGAAAAGAATAGTAAATATAAGTCTTATATAATTTCTCAGGAATGAGAACATGTAATTGGGATAATTACTCATGGAAAATAACTATAAAAATAAATCAATACATAATAATTTTTGAAATTCCAGGCAGGTTAAATCTTAATAAAATCGTAAATAAGAATTAAAAAATTTCTATAATCATGATTTTTTTAAATAAATATTCTCCATGTTTAAAATTATTAATTTCCCCCCACTTTTTTTCAATAAATTTATTAATATTGAAAAATATAAAAACATGGAAAATTATTTTCCAAATATCTTTTGGTTTACTTATTTTATTATTATGAAAAAATCATGTGTGGGGAATTATTTTTTAGTTAATATTATTTAATGTAGAAAAGTATTAGACTATAAAATAATTTCTAAAATCAAAACACATAATCACATTTTGAATAGTTTGTTTTTTATTAAGACCTCTAGATTTATTTTTTTATTAAAATAAAAATTATTACATACATAATTACTTATTCATCTTATTACAATATTTTAGATATAAAAAATCTGAAAACTCAACAATGCACAAGGATTATTCATTAAATATGATAAAACATTTCGGTAATTGAAACTAAGTTCCTAATATAAAATTAATTTCTAGAAAAGAAGAAGAAAAAATTTCTAGAATGTAATAAAAAACATGTGTCCTCCTAGAAGGTGAACTTTTACATTATGGTCATTTTTCACATCTAGACCTTCATTAGCATATGAGAGTATGATACAAAGATAAAATTATTCGGTAAAACCAATTCAGTTTTTGAATTTTATCTAGCTCAACACATATCCTCTATATTCAAATTGATTTAAAACTCTGAATAAGTGTAAAAATTATGGACAATAAAAATGTATATAGAATAAATTTAGAGTATTTATAAATATGGTGATATTATTAGTTTTCAATTAATTGTTGATTTTGTTCAATTTATGAAATGATATCTTTAGGTTCAGATTCCATCACCTCAAATAATTCTTCTAAATTTTTTCTTATTCTTATTTATAATTAAAAATGATTTTATGATCGTATTCATTAAGATTATTCCATTGAACATCATCATGATATTCTTATAAAATTTTGGACACAACCCTAGACTCATATTCGTTGTAATCTACTTCTTTTTATACCTATTTTTCTTCCATTGGTTTGGTCTCAACATGGTGTTGAAGTGGAAAACATTACATTGGTATGCTAGGTTATTTTTGTTGGAGTTCTTCTATTTTACATGCATATGATAAATTTTATTTCTCTAAGGAGTTTTATTTTTATTCCATCCCTTCAATGGTGATTATGTCATCTAAATAAACAAATTTACCTTTTGAAAAAATACATACCTTATTATTGTCATCAAAATTATATGTTCCATAATATGTATTATTTAGGTTTTATTCATCCTAGGTAAACTTTTTTTATATCATCATGAAACCTTGGTCTCCTCTCCATTATATCATGATCGTCGCACACCACTTTGATTAAAAATTATTGGTTTTATTGATCAATATCATCTCCACTTAATTATGTTTATGGGAATTATATTAAAATACTTGTATGTAATTTTCCTCTATTTCCTTCTACTTGATGGTACAAATCTATCAGTTGAATCATAAATTTGTTACTTTTTGAAAATATAATATGTTACCCTAAAATCACAATAAAAAATACTAAGTGTATCAAAAATAATATAAAATATATAAGAGAAAACCCTAAAGTTAACATTATTAATTAGTAATAGAAAACAATAAACTCTGTCAAAATTATTCCATTAAAATAATCTCTTCACATATGCTAATAAATGGTGTTAAAATTTGAAACCTCGTGAATGCTTTTGTTAATTATTTTAGTTATTTAGAAATATGAAATTTAAAAAACCTAAAACTACAATCACTAAATCTATATCTATGTAGAATTGGATGTGTAAGTCTCAAGGTGGATTCCAAAATGATTGGTTAGATAAATTAATTAATTTTTTAATAATACTAACATCATATATTATATTTATAAAAAAATGCAATCTATACCGCATTTAATTTTAAAATGTTGGTGGAAAAAAATAGAAAACTATTTTAGGTAATTGAATATCTAGTTTCAGGAGTAATTCAATATAAAATAATGAACAAAAAATTATATAGTCACCAAAATATAGTCTAAGAGGTTATCCATGTTTTGGTAGAAAATATGAATATGAATATAATTCTTTTTCCTATAGTCATGTACATTAAATAAAAACAAATATTGGTAACCCAAACCAATTTTTTAAAATAACAAGTAATTGTCCCAATAGTTATGGTGGAAATGACTCTATAGATAATTCATTAGAAATTATCCCTCACCCACTCAAAAAACGGTAAGGCAATAAATATTGGGAGTGGAAGAGAGGTGATAAAATATATGCATGAAAAAATACCAAAATAAATTATTCATTAAAATGAAAATTCATATCATATCAATTCACCATCCTCTAAATTACCACAACACAGAGAAAAAAACATCATGCAAGCCATGATTGGGTTATAAAATTATGAAAAGAATCTCAAAATAAATAGTGGAGTAAGCTTAGTGAAGGATTATCTTAAATATAATACCATTCCCTATTTCCTAATATGAAATACCTATGAATTTCCCCTTATATTTGTATTTATATGTCAAAATACACCCCTAGGAATCATAAATTTAGTAAATTTGTATGTCAGTTCTATCCATGTCAACCCTAGGGGTTATCATATAATTAGATTGGGTCCCCAAGAATAATATTTTGATTATAATATAGTAGAAATCCTATCACTTTGTTTCATGGTCTGAAAATATAATTCACATTGTTAAAAATTGGGCTCCAACTCCCTTTGGTTTTCTTAACTTCCTTGTTCGCATCTTTTGAAATGGGAGTAATTTCATAAACATTCATGATGTGAATATGTTTTTCACCCATGAATCATGTTGCCCATATTTTTTTATCCATTTTACATAAAAACACTTATTAAAACCATGGATTCATTTCACAAACATGTCCAGATTTTAATTTATCTCTCACAATATGAATTATGATATTCTTATACTATTTTTATCCTCAATAAACACTGTTTTATCATTCCATTAATAAAATAAATACAGAAAAATACATTAATTTTTTTTCAATTAATTAAAAAAGACATGTTTTTTATATTTGACTATATATATGCATGAAAAAAACTATCAGGTTACTCTTATTATTCTTGTTAAAATGAAGGATGGTTATACGAGGATTTAAATTTGTTATAGAGAACTCAAAAACATTACTGTAACGAACATGTATATATTTCTTCATATCAATGAATTGTTTGATCATATCCAGTGTCATCATTGTTTTTCTAAGAATGACCCAAATCCTTTGTATCATCTGTTGAAAGTAAAAGATGCATTCATTCCAAGGATATTGTTTTTTACTAGGTATGGAAGTTATTATTATTTTTATGACTTTTGGGTTAGCAAATGCACCCACTATATTTATTTATTTAATGAATAGAGATTTAAAGAAGTATTTTGATAATTTTTTGGTAATATTAACTGATGATATTATGATATATTCTAGTATTTATGAGGATCATGAGAAATATCTTATAATTGTTTTGCATACTATAAATTAAATTATGTTGTTTGGAATATTTATCAAATTTTAATTTTGTTTACAAAAAATTTCAATCCATGGGATTATTATTTCTAAATATGGAATAATTTTTGATCCTACTAAAACATATGTTGAGGAAGAGTGTAGAAGATATAAAATGTTAGTATTATTTAATGTTTTCTTGGATTATTTGGATACTAATAAAATATTATCAAAAACCATTTTTAGTTATATCTCTCAATAACCTTGTTAACTCTAAAAGATGCTGAATTCATCTTGGAAATATAATTTTATGAAAATTATAGGAATTGAAAATAGGGTTTGTTAATGCTCTAGTGTTACACTTACCATAAAAAATAGTGATTTTTTATAGGGATGTTTCATTGGAAGTTGAGGATTATTTTTTTATTCTCGAAGATAGAGTAATTATATGTGAATCAAATTTATTAAGAGTGTATGAATAAAATTATTAAATGAAAAATATTGATATCACTATAATAGTTTTCAATTTAATAATTTATAAGCATTGACACTATGTAGGGAAATGTGATATATATATAGGTTATAAAATTATGGTGTAAATATTCATCCAAATATAGTTAAACATGATGGAAATAAGAGGGAAGGAAATGATAAACACTATAATTATATGGTTCACTATCACTCTTTTCAATACAACAAGGTATTTGGTAACAAGGGTCTAAAGGATAATGCATATTTGACTACGATAAAATATGAACATGATCCAATAGTGAATTATTTAATTTATATTGGATTGAAATATGTGTATATGGACAAATTTTCACATTTTTCTCTAGTATTAGTAAAATAATACATGTTATAATAAATTATGAAGTATTAGAAAGTGGATTGTGGTTTTCAAGAAGGAATATGTTTGGGAAGGGAATGAACTTTTCCATAGATCAACATTAAAAAATAAGGTATTGTAATGAGTAAAATGTGGGTTTTTATACATCGTTGTTTTCAATTGAATAAATAATTTTTATATGAATCTAAGAACAATCCACTTTCCTTTAATCTTGGTAGAACAATTATATATAAAGTTTTTAAGGAATATTATTTTTGGTAATAAATGTGTAATGATCTTGTTTATTTTATAAATAAATTTAAACTTTCCAATAGGTAAAAGATTAATAACAACTATCAAAGGGGATTCTTTATTTATTAATAGTGACTGAGTGGAAATAGGAAAATATATCCATGGAATTCATCGTGGCATTTCAAAATGCCTCTCTATGAAATAATTTGAATTATGTTTTTTCCATTGATTAAATATACAAATTTTCTTAAAATTCAAGTCAATATCTTTAGATGAACCACACAGACTCTATCATAAAGAGATTGACTAGTTACATGGATTTCCCATGTCTATTAAAATTGATAATTTCCCGGGATTTATATTCAATTTTGGAATGGAATTTAAAAGTAATTAGTGAATAATTTATGATTTGGTAAATTTTTCCAAACTCAATTTGATGGATAATAGTAGAGGGAAATTCCAACATTAGAGGATACACTATTTTTTCACATTGGATTTGGATTATATTCTTTCATTTATTGAATTTTCTTATAATAAAAGTTTTCATTCTACTATATTGATGTTACAATTAGTGGCGTGATATAGAAATTGGTGTTAGACAATATTCTGCTGATATTAAGTCATATTAATATAGTTTTTGGTTCTGAATTTATAGAAGAGATGATTGAAAAGGTAAAATTAGTAAACATTATATGAGGGTACCTCTGAGAAAAAATTCATTTTATGATCATATTTAGAGAAAGTATCTTTCATTCGAGTTAGAAGATTATTTTTTTCATTAAATATATCTTCAGAATGGTAACATGAATTTTTCCTTGAATATAAAATTATGTCAATTGTGTATTAGTCCCCATGACATTTTCAGTAAATTTGTAACATTAAAAAATAAATTATTGGTACCTCTATGTTTCTATTAGGTACATGTTGTGTTTTAGGTTTAATCATCATGGAAATAAATAATTGTTTTATCTCATATTTTCAGCCCTAAAATATTTCAGCTAGTGTAGAATCGTTATTATAAAGGGAAATAAAATTCATATATCAAATCAAAGAGAATATGTGCTATGGAATATGGTAAATCACATGGTCAATGTTTTATAGATGAAAAATATGATTAAAGGATAAATGGGAATTCTAAAATTATTTTTTTTTAAAATAACCTATAATATTTTAGTAATTAACTATATTGGGAGGATGCAATTTTTTTGGTGAAGAGTTTAAAAACATATGTAATTCTTGAAATGAATAAATTTTATGAATCGTATTTTTTATTTAATGGATTCATATCCACCATAGTTTGTAAATAATTTTATACAATTTTTAATCGATAAACGAATAGATATATTGATGTAAATTTGTTTCTTGTATTACGTGGTTTTATTTAAATTTTATCTTTTAAAAACATTAAGATTTTAAACTAATAAAACGATTTTTAATTTTTATATATTAATGTGAAAATATGATTATGAAATTTTTTTATTATCCAAAAATAGTATATTTTAGGAGAATTGTACAAAATTCGAATTTTAAAAATATAATCAGCTTTATGAGAATATAATGGGATCAGAATGACATCAATGTTCATGAACCATTTATTCTAGAAAATGATAATATTTAATAATCTATATAATTAATTGAAAATTATAATTTTTAACTTATGTATCTATGTTTTGAAGTTCTGGAATCTATGTAATGTTGCAATTCAAACCAAAATTATTATTGGTTATTCTCTTTTAATACAATATTCATAATGTCATATCAGTTTTTTAAAATCCAAATAATTCCCTTTTTATTTAAAAAATTCTATTAATTCCAAGGGAATCAACATTATACTTTTATTGATGTAAAACAATTTTTTCTTAAAAAATTAAATTTTCTTAAATAGGTTTTTGGTTTCATTTTATGAACATATATTAAAATTTATTTTTACCATTTCTTGAAATGGTAGATAAAAAATGGATTTTAAAATTTTTATCCTTATATTGAAATTATTTAATAATATCTATTTAATTTTTAATCATAAAATTATGTTATAAGAGTAAGAGATAGTCACCATGATATGTGTTAATGTTGATTAATGATTGGGGGTTAAACAAAGATATAAGCCATCATATATCTCTATAACATGTTTAAATTTTATTTTTTGTAGTTTATTTTGAGTGTTAATTATTTTATCTAATATAATAGAACCAATTATTCCCATATTCAATGAGAAATAGATTTATTTCATTTTTAATTTCTAAATATTTACAAAGGTGCATGTCATTTTACTTATTGAATAAAACCTTCTCCACGCACTTCCTCATATATTTTAAGGACCATAGCTCATCCAATATCTACCAAATCCCCCCCCCCCAAACTCCTCCGAATTTCATAATGGTCGTGGTCCCACCAATCGGCAGGTTCTAGAAGTCTAAGGGTTTAATCCGAAGTATTTTATCCAATGAAGTGGTGTAAGTCTTAACCAAACTATTTTATGTCTATTTCATCTTATATATCCAGAAAATATATTCCATCTATTATAATATATCTAAATTATTATCATTAAAATTAATAAATGATATGATTATTAAACAATAATTATTGTATACATCCTTTCCATCTCATGGAAAATTAAAATGTCTCTCGTGAATACATGTAGACTACAACCTCCACAATGTGTCGTAGTTAATTTTTAAATACTACTTAAAATGTCTAAATTTAAATATCATTTTAATAGATATATAAAACTCTCAAAATTAATATTTTTCTATGTAGATAAAATATTTTATACCTTCATATCATTTTTTTCATTAGAAAATAGAAGAATTGCTAGTTCATATATTGATAGTTCCACCTCCATGAATCATTGTAAATAATTTTTCATCACCTCATTACATTACAGTAACAAAAAATCATTTTGATAAGAAAATGTGATATTTATTATGTTATAAAATTTATGTAATGTTAATAAATTATCTATTTTATTCATCTATTAATAAAATTAGGCAGTTGCTTATGAATATGTGCCGGTTACCACTTCCGTCAATGACATATATCATCTTTCATTACTTACTTACATGGATGGGTTTTAGTGTGTATTTAATGTTTAAAAACTATGATTATAAAAATTTAAGATTCTACATATGATTTAAACACGACCCATTTTACTATAGTTAACACACCAAATATGTTTTGGTCTGAATGACCCCAAGACATTCAATATAAACATAACAAATTTATTAATGATTTTGAACATTATAATAAATTAAATAAATGGTATAACTAGGATGGAATAAAACTAAACAATTTTTTAAGTAAATAAATAAACAATATTTTTCTATTATTTAGTAATTTAAAATATTCAAGTAGAAATTCAAGGCTCGAGGTATAATATTCTTCTTTAAAATCATGTTTTAAATGTTTTAAACAATTATATTCCATATAAATGTTATTTTAAATGCTTAATAATTTCTATTATATATAATTAAAATATTTTTTTTTTCAAGTAATTTTTACATTCAAAATAATTTTGTATTAAGGAATCATTTTAATAGTTTCAATATGGTTCATTTTTAATTTTCATATCAAAAGAAAAAAAATAAATAATTTATTCCACACAAACACCTTTACCAATCATCATATCCACTATTCATCATTAATATTTCTATATAATATTTCTATTTTTTATATATTATTTTATTCCCATTAATCGATGTTTTTTTAAAATTTTTCAAATGATGTTGATATTTAATTTGATTTTTTAGATAACTAATGCTACTTTTTATTATGTTATGAATTCTAATTATTATTAATGTTATATTGGGAATGAATTATTTAATTATTGGAACTATTTTTTTGATATTGTATATGTTTATTAGGATGGGTGGTTCCATTATACCCGTATAAATTAATTTGGTAATGATTTTTTATCCATATAATATATGTTAGAATATGTCCATTTTGTTACTCCATTAATGAGGGAGATTATGGTAGTGATTTTTATGGTTATATGAAGATAATGTATCAAGGTAACTGGACTTTCCTTCTATTATTTAATAATGGTTTTAGGGAAATATATTGATTTCATTATTTAATTTGACAATTAAATAATTTTATGTTGTTTTTAGAAAATATGATTATTTTTAAGGGAAAATTTTATGTTTTACAAGAAACCATAATAATCATATATATATTAGTTGTTTGACTCTACAATTACGTTCAACACACACACAAACCACACACATAGGACAAAAATTCATCACATATCCATCCAATGGATAACCCACCTACCAAGCCTTATTTTTAACGCTACCTTATTTTCTTATGGGTTTTCGTGGTTGTCAAATATAATAGTTGGTTTATTTCCATTTTATACTCCTTAATATGATTTTCTATCATCTATCATTTTAAATAGTTTTTTCATATAGATTAATGATGAGTATAAGCTATTGGAATTTTTTTATCATTTTTATTAGATGATTTTTCTTAGAATAGAAAAATGTGCCTTGAATGAAGTATGAATGTAAAAAAACCAATTTTTTTTGGAAAAAATGTACACTGTGTAGAAGTATCTACATTGTCATGTAATGCGTTTTAAAATTATCTAAAACTCAAAAACTAATAATATTTGAAATTTATGGAATTTATACCCTTATTATAAATCAAATAATTATGGGTTTATTACATTATATTTATTTAATACTATAATAATATAAAATATTTTTATGAAAAAGTTGTTATTCTTATAGAGAAAAACTTTTATGCAATTATAATTTCTGTTTATATTATCATGATATATATTTTTAGGATTCATATTTTTATTCATATAATTTATTTCTATTTATAATAGTCTTACATAAAGGAAATATAGAGAAATATATCCATTCAAATGAATAAAATTGAATGGTTTTAATTTGAAGAGATAAATTTGTGTCAATGTTAACAGAGTAAATAAAGGATATTAATAGTGGTATAAATATAAGAGAGGAATCAAATTATTCATATAGTAACATTTCTATAGTGGATTATTTCATTTAAAAACACTCACCGTCATTTGGAGGATCTTTAGATGTAGTGGTAGCTATAGGATCTATCAGTGCTTTAGAGAAGATATGAAATTTTTTGGTTTATTAATTTTAGTATAAGGTAAATCCTTATATTTTTCATTGTTAATATGAAGTTGATATATGGTGGCTGTTGGTTAAGAATATAAAATAGAATGAAGTGATTTATTCCAAGGAGTTGATGAAATTTTTTGATCTTTTCATACGAAATATTTTCCATTTTTAAATTTTTATTTCAAATGAAATACGTTGAATTAATGAAAAATATGGGGGGTTGGTTTTGGATTAATAATTAAATTTTACTAAATTTAAATGTTATAGAAATTTTTTTATTATATCCTATGATAAAAAATTGATATATTTTATTTGGTATATAAATCAATTTTCTATATTTTTTTTGTCTCATTAGCTTTCGTGTTTGGTGGAAATTACTTGATGTGATGATAAATTTGGTATAATGGTTTTTTATGTTTATATCAATGATAATAAAGAGTTTTCTCGGTGGAAAATAATGGAGAACAATTTATCTAGGAAATATAAAGTTAAAAGAATTAATCTTCATTATTGTGGTATGTGAATCTAAAATCATTATATTAAATTTCTAATAATTTTTAGAAAATGTTTTATATGTGGTAATACTAGAAATATGATATATGGATATAAATAAAAAATAAATGATATAGGTCAAGTAAACAATGATAAGCTAGTTGTAATTTTCTTTAACTGTAATGAGTTAAGATATTACTCAAATATCTGAATTGTTAAAATATTTTATGATGTAAATCATTATGACCAAATGTAAAAGGGAATGGAAAAGTCATTTCATAATACTTTATTGAATGTAGGTCCATCAAATGAAGTGTTGATAATAACATTAATCTTTTATTGGGATTATTCCAATGTGATGTCTGGTCTAGGTTCTACATATTGTTTTATTTCTATTAAATTTAATATTGGAATGGAAATATCACATAATAAAATGAAGATTGATTTTTTCATAAAATCGCTTGATGTAATTATTAAAAAAAACAATAATTTATTGGAACCATAATAGTATTATCTGTAGATTGAATTTTTTCTACAAACCCTGTTTTATTTTCATTAGTAATGATTTCCCTAATTATAGATATTAACCTGTATTTAGTTTTTCATTCCAAATAATATTAGAAAGCTAAAGAATTTATACTAAATTTTTATAATTATTTCAAACATTTATATAAAAATTAGTCCATACTAACGAATACCTTCATGAGGCTGAGAAATTGATTAATGATGTGGGTGAAAGTTATCTTGTGGGAATCACTAGAAAAAAATTAATTAATAAACATATTGATGTGACTGTGATAACATATTTTTATATGTATTGCAAAATGATCGTCTTGTTGTTATTCCAAATTTGAATTATGAATTCACCATTTACATAGTTCCTAATTCCAATCGTATATATAAAAAATTATCAAATTTATATAGTATAGATATTGAAATTAAATAACGAATTACAGGAATTACATTATATGTATTTAATCAGCCCTAGCACTTCACCATTGGGTGATCATATCTTTTTGGTAAAAAAATTGGTTCTATGAGTATTTCAAAATATTATAGAAAACATAATAACATTATTATAAATAAAATGTATACATTACCTATTATTTATTATTTGTTTGATTAGATCTTGGGTAATCAATATTTTTGAATTATTTTCCTTAGGCCTAGGTATGATCAGTTGAAAGTAATGTAAAAAGAAATTGTACGGATATAGATTCTTAATAGGATAGACCACTATGATTTTATTGGTTTTACTTTGATATTATCAAACACACTCACTGTATATGGGTATCTAATGAGTAGAGATTCTATTAAGGATTTGGGTTAATTTGTGGTGGTGCCAATTGATGATATTTTTCTATACCTTAAAAGTTATGAAGATCATGAGAAACATTTAAGGGATTTTTTCATGATTTAAATGAAATTATGTTTTTTAACATTTAGAAATTATGATTTTTTATAAAAGATTTTATTCTAATGTAATATTGTTTGTGATGATTTAATAACTATTTATCCTGAAAAAAATAAATGGGTATATTAGTGTATAAGATAGATAAATATTATTGAGATTTAGATTTTTCTTATATTAATGGTTGGAAACATACAATTTACTGAAAACATCAAACCATAATATATCCTACTATCCAAGTTAACTAAATTTGAGTTAAATTCATATGGACAAAAAATTAATGAATTTGTCTAAAAAATTATATGAGAATTATTTAATGCGATATTTTTATCCTCCCCATTAATAAATTGGTATTTTTTTTGTTTATCTTAATGTTTCATTTAATTTAGTTGTTTATTATTTGATAAAACATTATCATGTAATTGTATATGAATCTTTCCAATTGAAACTCTATGAAAAAATTTATCTAATACATGATCTTGATAATGATGGATCAAATATTTCTTCAATAACATTTATGCATTTTCCTTATTGAGAGAAATGTGAAATATATTCAGACTATAAATGTTTTTTTATATAACCACCCAAAAATATTGAAAATGAGGAATATAATATCAATATATGTAATAAAATTTTATGATTTCATGATTTACTACCATCCATGTAAATCCAAAAAGGTATATGCTTCCATGAGTTAATATCAAAAAGAATCATTAACTATTCTATGATTGTAAAAAGGTCTAATTGATAATTATTTAATGAATTCAGGATTTTATTTTTCTTATCTGGAATCCATTTCTCTTCTAGATTAGGTATAAATATGATCATACATGAAAAAAATAATTATGATGGGTCTGAGATCATATTATTGTTCTGATGAAAGAATATTATTGGTTTAACATGGTATATTTACTATGTTTAACATTAACAAAGGAGTTTTTATATGGTAATTATACAAAGTGAATTATATTAAATAAATAACCATCACATGAAGCCGAAAAATCTCCATTTTTAATTCATCTAGGTAAACCAAATATGTTTACATACCTTCATGTATATGTTTTATGATAAGGAATAAGGAAAGATGTTTAGGATTTGACCATGGAATATATTTCAAGTCTTCTTGATAAAGCAGAAGGAAAACTACCAAAAAGGATGAATTTTTTGTATTTAGTTCCTATGTGAAAATTAGAGAATTTATCTAGATACTTTGTTGTTATTTTTATAATTAAATAATGATTTAATATTTTATTTTACCTTTTTTTTATTATTTTATTAAATGTAATAATTTTATTCATATTTGAGATACTAGATCATTTGATCTACATTCTAGAATATATCTTAAAGAGGCAACTAGATAACATGTATTTCTCCCCTATATTTAATATAATCATGATATGTTGATTATATAAATTTTTTCGAATGGAAATAAAAATTCAATGGTACAGAGTTATATTTTAGTATTTTTTTGTCCTAAATGTGATCAACAAACGAGAAAAAAATTAAAATTTAGAGGATATACTTGGCGAATACTCATTTGACTATCATGGAAGTTAGGATTAAAATATTTCAATAGTGTAATATATTTAAAAAATAAAATTTATCATTCCAAATTACAAATGGATAAATTTGATTCATTATATAGAATTTTTTGTTCGACATTAATTTCTAGGGAAACATATTTGGAATGAAAGTTATTATGACCATAATAAGATGAACAGATGATTGAAAAGGAAATATTTATTCAACACCATAAAGGGGAAGAAATGATAATTTAAAAAAATGAATGCAAAGAACCATAGAAATTATATTTTTTGGTGTTAAGAGGCCATGATTTTCATAAAATATCACTTTGGAAGGGTGTTATGTTCTTTAGTAGAACATGAAAATAATCCCATAGTCTATTGGTCCCGATAAAATTTAATAGAAAATGGGTTTAGTTATCTACATATCTACATTACCTTTGATTTTATCTCATGTATATGATGTGTATCTTGTTTTAAAATTATGGAAATATTTCTTGATGCATCTCATGTTTATGCTGGGAATTCATTCAGATTGCGAAAAAATATTTCTAATGAGGAAAATATTTTTTGATACCAGATCACATAGATCATTTGTTATAGAAAAATATATCCTGGATAGTTTAGTTTTAATAAAACCAACTAATAATTTAAAATGAAACATGTAAATATGAAAAAGTTATAAGGTAAAATATCTTCACATGTTAAAGTAACGAATTAAATTGTAAAGATCTTATTTATTTATGGGTAATAATATCTAATAATTTTAATCATAAAAATAGACTAATTATTTATAAAATAATAATAATTTTTACTCATTCAAATTTATCTTATTTTTATATATAATTTAATATAAAATTTTAATCAGAAAATGAATATTTTTATTTACCTAAATTTTTTCCATATATTAAATTATTTTATTTAAAAGTGAAATTTTTAATTTTTTATATTTTAAATTAGTGAAATTGACTTATTTATTGATATAATCAAGTTATAGTAATCTTAATTTATTTTCTATGGATTCTTATAAAGTTTTTGATTTTTGAATGAATATTATAAAGATACCATTTAAAAAATATAGTCACTTTTATGAAATTATCATGATATAACAACAAATTTATAGTCTAAAAACCCATTTTATATTCTAATTATAAATTTAAAGTGTAAAATATGTCACTTAAATATATAATGTTAAATTTAATAATATATTTTTTACACCTTGGAAATCAAACTAAGGGTTTTATTCTAATAACTACATTTTTTTATTCAATTATAATATGGTATTTTCTAGTTTCATTATGATTTTTTTATATATTTAAATCAAAATAATAATTCTATTATTTAAAATAAACCAATTCTGTCCATGTTAGTAAATATTATAATGAATTTAGGTGTTAAATTATTATTATCCGTAAAAGGAATTATTATAATAATTGACTTTTATTGAGTTTATTTAACTTATATTAAAAGTTATTTTTACCTAATCATGAATTTGAGTCCTATAAAATTAATTAATTATTTATAATTAGTATGTTAAAAATATAAAATTAGATCAATTCCATTTTTATTCATAAAACATAGTTACTGTAGTAAATGTAATATCACTGCGATAAGCATTAAGGGGGCTTAAACTGAGAGATAAAGCTTAAAATATCTACCAAAAATCTTAAAATTGGATTTATTAACTATATTTAGACAACTAATAATATTTTATTTAAATATAGAAAGCATTTTTGGAAAATCCCAAGATAAATACATTCATTATATTTTAATTTTTTTTAATATTTTTAATGGTTGCACTCCTCTATCATACAAATGGGAACATACTCTTATCACTTCCTCAAAATGTTTGAACATATTAGCAAGAAAGAAATCTATTTAAGCCCTCATAAATTCTAATTAACACATTATAGACTTATGGGTCACATTTAAATACCATTTTTATAAAGATTAAGGTTAATTATATGGGATGATGTCCAAGGATGAGTAATACCTCTTAACATATTTCATTTATTTCATCTTTTACCTCCATAATATCTATTCTAAGGATAATAATATAATGAAATAAATATGTTTACTATATGGAAATTTTATTATGTTTATTGGTAAATATTTTCTATCTCCCTTAGATCAAATAGAAAATGAAAATGTAGCTCATTCGTACATGAAATCTACAAACTCTATGAAGCGACACAATATATTTTTCATCAATGACACACATGGATGGTTATAAAGATTGATTTTATGATATAAGTGAAATTTATGATATAATTATGAATAATTAATTATAAAATCTTATTTTCTTACTACCCTGACATCAATTGTAATATATAATTTTCTTGTGCATATGTTTAGACAACCTCATCTCTGAAGTGAAACAATTCATTTTTCATCACATATAGACATTGATAGTCATAAATATCGATTAAATTGTAAAATATTGTCTTTAATATTTGATTATTTCTCTATAATAATAATTCTTTAACTACTACATTTCTATTTCATCCATTAGTAAAATTAAAATTATGTTCATGTGTTCAATCAGACTACCCCCTCCAAGAATAACGACTTTCTTTTTCCATCACATCGTTAAATGAATGGTTTTAAAATTATATCTAATGTATTTAAATTATAATTATTACATGTTTAATATTTTGTATATGATGTAACCGTGAGCCTTTTTCCCTTAGTTAACACACCATAGATGATTTGGACTGAACAACTACAAAAGGTTTGATGGGACCTTAAACTATTTGGTAACAAAAATTGAATGATAATAAAAAGAATAAAAGAAATAATGATAATTGAATGAATATTCAAATGGTGCTTAAACTGATTAAAATTAGTAAAATTTTAATATTAAAGAATTTAAAAGTTGTATGTGGTGAGTCTAAACTCAAGATAATAGAATTTTCTCCAATATCATAATTTAATTATTTTTAAAAAATTATCCTCTATTTCTATTTTAATTTAATAGTTTCAAGTATATTAATATTTATATTTTAAATATTTTTAAAGTATAATCGCAACAACTTTTTTACAATCCTTACATATTATTAAAAATTTATCTTTTATAATGATTTCCAAATGGGTTATTATTTTTTCTTTATTTAAAATAATATTAGATGAATGTTTTTTAATGTTTACAATGTGATGGAATTTTCATACCATAGTTACAATTATTATTTTCCAAGACTCATATATATGTTTCTATTATATTTCAAATAATAACCTAATAAAATTATTCATTGAAATTTTAGTGTTAAAGTTCCTTTAATTGAATAAGTTGTTTAATAAAACTTTTATGAGATAACTGAATGGGTTTTTTCTGATGGGATAAAATTATATATAGAGGGAGTGTAATTATAGAAATTCAAGATTTTATATGTTTTAATCATTTTATATTTCTTGTAATTTTTTTTATTAATGGTGGGTATGTTTTGTCTCTCCAATAACTTGACTATTTATTATCTCTCTAAGGAATGTATGCAAGAATTAACCTGATTTTAAATTTCATTTGGATGAGTTATTTTAAGATTTATATAATGATAATAACCTAATGTATGTAAAACTCTGTTAAATTATTTAGAATGAGATTTTATGGAAAAAATTTATTTTATAATGTAATAAAATTTTTTAAACAAATTTGAAGACCTTTTTATATATATTGATTGTTTATAAGAAAAAATATTTGTTTTATTCAAGAAACTATCATGATTGTGATTTTAATTTTACGATTTCTTCTATGATATTTTATGAAAAACATTGGGAAATAAATTTTTTAGATGTAAGTAAATAAATATTTGAGATTAATGTTTATTTAGAAAAAATTCATACAATATTATGGGGTTTTCATGATTTTAAAATACATTAAGGTGTTTAATTCCATTTTATAACTTTTTTTAGGAATTTTCTTCCAATCCCGTGTTTTCAAATTTTTTTCTCAGGGCTTACATATTATTAGTAACTATGTCATGATTTATCTTATATCTATAATTATTCTTCTCAAAATAAGTATATTTGTATTGAATGATGTTTGAGTGAAAAACATAAAACCCCATTTTTTTGGGGAAATGTACACTATAAAGATGTTTCAAATAAGTTATGTAATTGTTTTCCTAATTATGTAAACCATTTATAACTAAATTTTCTTGGAAACATATGAATGTTAATCACTCTTTATAAATTACATTATCAAAATTTGATTATGTTATGGGGGTGTCAAATGGGAACATCATTCTTAGCCACCAAATATTAATTACGGTGTTTTAGATAGATATTTTCAAACAACAAAATATAATATTTCATCCTATAATAATTTAATGTAACGTTTTACTCATCACCTATATGAAATTCAATGTCTGATGAATATAAAAACTCATTCCTCAAGGGTTTATTAGAGAGAGTTTCTGTTGTTACTCTCTAAATAATAGATTTTTTATTTATGGACCATACTTATGAAAATTAATATAAAAACAATTATACTTCTTCTATGGTCACAATCATATGATGAACTATTGGAAGAAGTGTAATCTTTACTAACCCTCGAGTAAACTGATTCCATTAATATTTTATTTTAGTATCATTTAGAGAAACTCTTAATGCATTTTATTTCCCTGATCTTTTGTTCAAGATAGTTTGGTCAAATATGTTCATGCTTCATACAATTTTTCTCACAAAGTTTCAAAAAACAATTTCTCATCATGTTTTATTTTATATCCTTCAGGTATTCAGTCTAGATATTTCTATTTTTCAATATCATTAATAATATTTTTTAATGATCACATTTGGTAGGTTCTATTTTATAATAATATGAACTTTTTTAGGTTATCATTATTATGTATTGTATTTTGTTGTATTTATTCTTTATGTTAAGGCTCTAGAATTCAATGAAAATTAAACCTAATTTTTCCTTAATTTTCCTTTATATACCTTTTATTTATATTCTTATATTTTGTTAGAGTTCCAATAAAATCAAGATATCTTAACTTCGTAATATATATTGTATCATCTAAGGCCATATGTTTATATTTTTATTCCTTATAAAAAATATAAATGATATTTTCATCAATCCCATTACAAGAAAATTACTTTTCACCAAGTGAATAAAGGATATTTACTCTCGTCACATCCCATTAAGTAATATTTGTATCTATTTCTATTTTAATGGAATTAAATGATTGATAATCCATAATGATGATGTATATTTTATTATCACAAAATTTTTTGGTACTAAAGTGTATGATTTCATAATTTTACGAAATAGTACAAGTAGTTTTTCATGAATAAGCATGAAAATATATAATTAATTGAATCCCACAAAGGGAAGTATTTGTGATATTGAAATATTGTTGAAAAAAATTCCATCTATTGAAAATACAAATTCTTTTATAGGAATATTTTTTGTGGTAGTTTACAAGTGATAATTTTATTCTCCAATGTTGATGAAATATGTGGCAACACGATCTTTACATTAACCATCGTTTCTACTATAAAAAATTAAATCTATATTGGGATTTAGAGTATTTTGACTTATAATACAAATAAAACTTTCCATACAAGAAACCAAAATATATTCTATCATATAGATATTATTTTAAGGGAAGAATAAGTTTTGATAAATAAAAAAGGAACAAAATATAAGATATTTTTAAAGACCCGTAAATGTCAAGGGAAATTGTTTCTCAATTTTCATTGAGATTTTACAAGAACGCAGTTTTTGACGGCACCTGATTCCGAGGCCCGGTGTGCCTGGAATCATTTTTTACGATGTTTGGCTCGGGTACGTTCAGGGAACGAATGAGTGGGTTTTTCTAACATTTGAACCGGTGCTCAGAATCAAATTTTGAGGGCACCGATGGAATCACAACACCGGTAATTTCTTATGAACGCCTTTCCCGGAGTTGCATTTGCTCGGGTGAGGTTTTTAAATTTTTGGGTTAACTAAAGAATAAAATAAAATAATGTGCAACAGATTTTATTTTTATTCTACGAAGTGTTAATCTAGGCAAGGTGGTTGGAGTGGGACCCACTAATATCCTAACTCCTAGGTATGATATTAGTGAGGTGGGGCCCACACGAGCCCCACCCCCTTTAATTTTTTCCTTTTACCTCCCACGTGATTTTAATTAAGTAACTCACCCTCACCCCCCTCTTAAATGCCAAGTCAACTCTCACGTTTAATAGAATTATTAAACACCTACTTAATTGGACAACGCTCGACAGTTAAATCGTGATCTGTTTTTGAATTACAAAAACAGATGGAATGCGTAATAAAATAAGGCAACCCTTATTTTATTATGTTGTTGCGTTGTGTGAGAAGAATTGAGGGGAGAAAGCTCTAAGTCTTGAAGTTCTTCTTCCTCGACGAAGAACGCGAAGAACGCTGAGCCTTCGACCAAGAACTCTGTCACCATAAAGGGGAGTTCTTCGTACCGTCTTCTTCCCTCTCTGTAGCCCGTGAGAGATGCCATCCTCGGAAATCGACGGTGCGATGTCGTGTACCGCAATGCCGACGATTCTCTTCTCCGGGACGTCGTCGATGCTTACAGAGACTTCTTTCGTGACGTTATTTTCCCGCGAAGATCTTCGTTCATCAACACCATGAGGTAGGGGGTTTTGGTTTAATTAAATATATGTGATTTATATCCTCGACATATATTTAATTTTTGGAAGTCGTTTGAAACGCTAACGCGGTGGGTGCGGACTAACGAACAAGTCCGAACCCACCGTTTCTTTATTCTTGGTGTTCGGATCGATGGGTGATGATGAGGTAGGCCGAAAAGGCATTATGAGGACTTCGCAGTGAAGAGCCGGTCCCTGGAGGACCGCTGGCGAAGACGACAGGCAAAACGGGCCTCCGGAGCGCGTCCGGTGGTCTGCGAAAGACCCCGCCGGCGCGCCTCGCCGGCACGGCGGCGCCGGCGGCGGCACCCGGAAGGATGGCAATGGCGGCAGGCGGCTGGACCCGCAGCCACGCGGGACCAATGGTGACGCGGTGCTGGGCTGCGTCTGTTGGCAAGTAGCGGGCCCCACGTGGGGGCCACAGCTCCAATCAAGGGGGCAGTGCCCACTTGCGCGTCCGCTCGTCCGGCGCTGCGCCGTCCCATTCCGGGCCGGGCCGCGCCCATCTGGGTCAGACCCGGACCCAGGTCGGGTCGACTCGGTTCGCGCCGACCCAGGGGGGGGGGGGGGGTTTGGCCCGGTCGGACCGGGCCCAGACCCCCCATTTTCGGACCAGTTTCGGTATTTTGCACATAACTTGGGCTACAGACCTCTGATCAATGCACCATCAGTTTTGTAGCAATCGGTGGATCGAGACGGGTGTTTTTGTATATTACACTCAATGTTTTGGAGAACTTTGGGTATAGCTGGTTTGGTTCTAACACGAAACCAACAGGGCCCACGGAGCGGAAACGCTTATAACTTGAGCTCTGGACGTTCAATTGATGTGTAGTTGACTTTTTTGGATTCCTCTTAGTGAGACACACCTTTTGGATTAATCCGATCGAGGTTTGGATGTAGTTGGAGTATGGTTGGGTTGGTTTTGACTTAAAAACCAATCGGGCTCCTGGAGCGAAAAAGCCAATAACTCTCAGACCGGGCATCCGATTGACGGGCCATCTGTCACGTTGAGTACCTCTTGTTGAGACAGAACTGTGAGATACATCAACTCCGGACTAAATGTAATCTGATGTATTGACCCCTTGGATCGTGGAGCGTACCCTCCTGGAACAAGCATGCTGTGTGCGAGAACCCTTGAGCTGGCTGCGACTGTCACGACCGTACTGAAATAATATGTGGGTACAACGATGATGAAGACTGCACTGAAATCCTATGTGGGTTCGGCAATGATGAAGACAATACTGAAATGCTATTTGGGTTCGACGACGATGAAGATTGCACTAATATCCTATGTGTGTTCGCCAGCGATGAAGACCGTACTGAAATCCTATGTGGGTTCGACGGAGATGAAGACTGCACTGAAATATTATGTTGGTTCGGTAGCGATGAAGACCATACTGAAATACTTTGTGGGTTTGACAGAGATGAAGACTGCACTGAAATCCTATGTGGGTTCGGCAGCGATGAAGACCGTATTGAAATCCTATGTTAGTTCGACAGTAATGACTATTGTTCTTGTATCCTACGTGGGTCTGACAGTGTCTGACTCTATTCTTGCTATCCTATGTGGTTCTGGTAGAGTAGCTAGTTTAGTATCCTACGTGGGTCCCAGATTAGATGAATCAGTGGATATATCTGATCATCTCTTTCACCGAACAAGTATACCTGTGTGAGCTGAGTCTTGAATTTCAATTATTATCTTCGATATGATTGGCTTGCTTACCTATGTGTATTGGGTTGTACTCCAATGTGGACGTTATCAAACATGGGCTCGGATGTTGGAGTCGAATGGGAATTGATGACTTATGTATATGTATGGGCATATACCTAAGTAGTGTTGGTTGTTACTTCGTGATTGTATCTTTATTTGTGGATTATCCTTTGTGGATTATGGTAGACCTTCGGGGGTCTCGGGGCCCCTACTGAGTAGCGTATACTCACCTCTGCACGGGCTATGCCCACACTATGTTGCGTTGGATGCAGACGACCGACATCGCTGATTGTGGTAGAGGCTAGTAGAGTAGTCGGTACCTGGAGGTGGACCAGTGGGCGGGACGTACACGGAGCGGATGGCTGGACCCGATGAGATGAGGTGGCTACCTGTACCCACCCTTACGGTGGGACTACCAGTGGACGGCTCGGCGTTGCTGCTTTACATTCAGTTGTTGTACTTTCTTTCCAATTGTACTTTACTTTCAGTTTGGGTTTGTATTCTGGACCATTTACTTTCTGCACTTACTTGTACTCAGTTTACTTAGTGTTTACTTCTGCTGGCTTACTCTATGGTGTTTGTTTACTTATAAAGGAAATTCCTTCCCATTTTCGACGGGATTTATGCCTTGGTGCTAGTCGCCAGCCCCTGGACTATGGGAGGCGGGCTTGGGGTAGACACAGCATGGGTCCCGAAGACGGGTCATGACAAATTGGTATCAGAGGAGTTTGGTTCTACTGTAGAACATAGGACTCTGATCATATATTCTATGTGAAGCAATAGTGTTAAGGGTATTGAGTGTGGTTATCAGTCCAGGGAGTCCAGTGTTGGTGCGACGACCGACGTATCCGTACACCAGGACCCTGACTTCTGATTTCCAACTCAACGCACAAAAACATTGATTGCATGTGTGTTTCAAAAGTTATCTTTGTGATTACTTTATGTCAGCTCACCAGTTATACTGTTTGACTATGGCACACCTGTTTCTTTTCAGGATGGCCCCACGACGGCAGCCAGCTAGGGTTTCGAGCGTTGTGCGAGACGATAGCCCACCCAACGATGAGGCCTCGGTGCAGGGCCCTTTGACAGCAGAGGCACCAGTGGTACCTCTACCCGCCGAGCCACCGATGCTACCAGCACCAGCCGCTGATAGTGAACATCACCTTAGTGTGCTCCATGAGTTTCAGCGTCAGAGACCGCCCAGGTTCCGTGGGGAGAAGGATCCTCAGGCATCTGAGGATTGGCTGGAGGTGGTTGTTCGAGTTTTCAGGTTAGTGGGGACACCAGCCGAACACATGGTGATCCTCGTAGTGAACCTCCTGCACGCAGCAGCAGGAAGATGGTGGAGCCTGATGCTCCAAGTATACGACGAGGCATCTCTCCTTTGGACGGACTTCGAGAGCCTCTTCCGCTCGGAGCTCGTCCCATCCACCCTCTGTGCGGTGCGTATCCATGAGCTTCTACAGCTGCGACAAGGCAGCATGACGGTCGCCCTATACTTGGCGAGATTTACTGATCTCTCACGTTATTCGAGGGACATGGTATGAGACCCATTCTTCTGGGCCCAGACCTTCGACCAGGGACTGAGGCATGAGATCAGGGCATCGATGATCTCCCTCAGCATTCCAAAACAGGAAGGAGTACTGGAGAGAGCTCTTCTCATAGAGAGTTTTCTTACCAAGCCTATGCCAACAGAAAGACCTACCGCAGGGCGGCACATAGCAGATTCGTCTGCAGCTGGCAGTCGATGGATGTCATAGGGGTCCAGGCGGACCGGACCATCAGACAGACGACCTCAGGACACGAGATCAGAGGTGTAGGGCACAAGGAACATAGCCATCCTTCCGAGGAGCAGGCAGTGCTACACGTGCGGAGGGCAGGTCCACATGGCTTGTGACTGCCCGACCCGCCATACAGAGGAGCAGCAGACGGTTGAAGGGCCACCCAGGCAGAGGTAGAGGCTCGACCGTGGCGGTCCGCCGAGAGCAGGCGGACGAGGTAGGGGAGCTGGCCGAGCATCAGGTGGTGGGTGATGATTTGAGGATCTATCACCACCACCACCAGGTGGTCCACCCCGACCATCGGGAGCTGGCGGGCATAGACATGCTCAGCTTCAGGCCGTAGAGGCCTATAGCCACGGTGCACCAGAGATGATTGGAGGTAAGATCTGTGTCCACTCCACCCTTGATGAAGTTATTATAGACACAGGAGTGAGTCATTCCTTTATTGCCGCTGCCCTTGTTCGGAGCTCGGAGATTCTGAAGGAGTCATTGGCTCGATCCTTATGGCTAGAGACTCCTACGGGAGCAGACTCGATGATTACGCACTGGTGTCGGCAGTGTGAGCTTAATCTAGGAGGCGAGAGATTCAGCTGGGCTCTTCTTGTAGCGGCGTCGTGGTCGTACAACGCCATCTTGGGCATGGATTGGTTATCTACAGTCCATGCTCAGATTAACTGTATTAGATGCAAGGTGCGGTGTGTTCCCACCGATGGGAGAAGGTTCACCTTCACCAGCAAGAAGAAAGACTTTGCAGCAGAGGATGGACACTCGCATAGGAGAGTACAACCCTTCACTCATCAGTTGTCTAGCCTCATCCTAGGAGCAGTTGACATGAAGAGTCCAAGTTTCCTATAGTGGTTGATTAGTATGAAAACGTTTTCCCTGAAGACGTTCCAGGAATACCTCCTCGCAGAGAGGTAGAATTTCATATTGACATGTACCCCGGGACGGCCCCGATATCCACTCATGCATATCGGATGTCCCCCACGGAGCTTCGAGAGCTACGGGTATAGTTGGAGGACTTGCAGGTCAAGGGATTCATCCGACCCAGTGTTTCACCCTAGGCTTCCCCGATTTTGTTTTCCAAGAAGGCGGACGAGTGCTTGCGACTGTGTGTCGACTATCGTCACCTGAACCAGGTGACTATGAAGAACAAGTATCTGCTACCGAGGATTGAAGACCTCTTCGATAATCTCAAGAGGGCATGGTGGTTCTCAAATATAGACCATAGATCGGGCTATCATCAACTCAGAGTTCGAGACGAGGACGTGCAGAAGACGGCCTTCAGATGTTGGTATGGCCACTATGAGTTCGTGGTTATGCCTTTCGACGTAACCAATGCTTCAGCAGTGTTCGTGGGTCTCATGAATAGGATCTTTCAGCCATACCTCAATCGATATTTCATGGTCTTCATCGACGACATATTGATATACTCGACCACTAAGGAGGAGCACGCCTACCACTTGCGGGTTGTACTAGACACACTCTAAGAGCACCAGCTTTATGGAAAGATCTCGAAGTGTCAGTTATGGTTATGTGAGGTCCACTTCTTGGGACATGTCAGCTCTGAGGCGATAGTTGTGGTGGATCCTACGAAGATCAAGGCAGTGCTTGCTTGGGAGCCACCCAGGATCGTGACAGAGGTGCAGAGTTTCTTTGGTCTAGCTAGGTACTACTGGATATTTTTGCCAGACTTAACCAGGGTTGTGGCACCACTCTCAGCTTTGAAGAAGAAGGGGAAACCCTTCGTGTGGTCAGAAAGATGTCTGTAGAGTTTCCAGGAGCTGAGACATAGATTGACCAAAGCACCTATCTTGAGGATACCAGAGGAGGGAGTAGGGTACATAGTCTACTGCAATGCATCAGGGACCGGACTCGGATGTGTCCTGATGCAGGACCGGGCCGTGAACGCCTATGGATCACGTCAGTTGAGGTAGCATGAGCAGAAGTATGCTACCCATGACCTGTAGTTAGAAGCAGTGGTCTTCGCTATGAAGATGTGGCGACACTATCTGATGTGAGAGCGCTTTACAGTATACTTTAACCACCAGAGTCTCAGATACATCTTCTTGTAGAAGGACCTGAATCGGAGATAGCGGCGATGGCTCGTGTTTTTCTAGGACTATGACTTTGAGATAGTATATACTCTTGGGAAGGGGAACATAGTATTCGATCCTCTCAGCAGGAGGACAGGCATCCAGCTACTCAGGGAGGCGACAGAGCAGCTGACCACCTTGTAGATATCCTTCGTGGATGGAGATGGAGCAGCCTTTCTTCAGTCACTCACAGTCACTCCTCCACTACTGCAGCGGGTCAGGGAGGCATAGTGTGGGGACGCTGACTATGAGACGCAGCGTGCACAGATATCCTCAGGACAGACACCTGATGGATTCTCTGTTGGAGGAGAACACGTCGTCCTTTTCAGAGGATGTACCATGGTACCAGCTGCTTTGCAGGAGGAGGTGCTGAGAGTGTTTCACACTTCCCCTTTAGCGGTACATCCAAGAGTGGTGAAGATGTACCAGGATCTCAGACGATAGCACTAGTGGCCGGGAATGAAGAAGGTTGTGGTAGAGTTCATTTCTCGATGCCTCACCTACCAGTAGGTGAAGGCAGAGCACCAGGTACTAGTAGGCTTGGTACAGCCCTTGGAGGTCCCGGAGAGGATGTGGGATAGGATATCGATGGATTTGGTGACTGGACTTCCATGTACTTCCAGAGGTCAGGACTCCATCTGGGTAATTGTCGACCGACTCACCAAGTCGGCCCACTTCTTACCCATCAGATAGAAGGGATCAGTAGAGAGCTTGGGACGTCTCTATGTTCAGGAGATTTTACGGCTTCATGGTGTGCCATCATCTATCGTCTCTGATAGATATTCTTGCTTTACTTCCCGGTATTGGAAGGGGTTACAGGAGGCATTCGGGACGCCGCTACGTCTGAGCACCTTCTTTCATCATCAAACGGATGGTCAGACGGAGAGGACCATTCAGACTCTCAAGGACATGATCCGTGCATGTGTCATAGACATTGGTCGTAGCTGGGAGGACCAAATACCATTGGTGGAGTTCGCGTACAACAATAGCTACCACCCCACCATCGGGATGGCACCAACTGAGGCATTGTACGACCAACCTTACAGATCACCTCTTTGATGGACAGACCCTGGGGAGTCAGCAGTTGTGGGACCAGAGATGGTCAAGGCTATGACAAAAAAGGTCCAGGTCATCCAAGAGCAGATGAGGACAGTTCAGAGCTGGCAGAAGTCTTATGCTGATAGGAGGCGGAGGCCACTGGAGTTCGAGGATGGCGACCACGTCTTCTTGTGGGTCACACCTCGATGTGGATTACAGAGATTTGGACGAGGCGGAAAGTTATCTCTGCACTTCATCGGACCATTCCAGGTCCTCAGCAGGATAGGCAAGGTGGCTTATCGCCTGGATCTACCACCTTAGTTGCACCGGGTGCATGACGTCTTCCACATATCTCTGTTGAGGAGATACGTGCACGACCCGATGCATATCATCGACCATGGGGAGATAGACATTGACGATGGGGTGACCTTTGCAGAGGTCCCGGTGGAGATCGAGGATTGATAAGAGAGGGTCCTATGTGGACAGTCGATACCTCTAGTACGCATCAGGTGGCAGCACGTGAACCTCCAGGAGGGCAATTGGGAGTGGGAGGCTCAGATGTGTGCTCAGTACCAACATTTGTTCCCCTAGTTTATGATGTATCTTTACGGGGACATAAAGCCCTGAGGGGGGAGTAATGTAATGACCTGTAAATTTCAAGGGAAATTTTTTCTTAATTTTATTTGGGATTTTACTAGAACGTAGTTTCTAAAGGCACCTGATTCTAAGGCCCGGTGTTCCCAGAATCATTTTTTCCGAAGTTTGGATCGGTACGTTCAGTGAACGAAGGAGCGGGTTTTCCTAACTTTTAAACCGGTGCTCGGAATTTAATTATGAGGGAACCGATGGAATCGCATCACCGGTAATTGCTTAAGAATGCCTTTCCCAGAGTTGTGTTTTCTCGGGTGAGGTTTTTAAATTTTTGGGTGAACTAAAGTATAAAATAAAATATTGTGCAACAGATTTTATTTTTATTCTAAGCATTGTTAATATAGGCATGGTGGTTGGAGTGGGACCCACTAATATCCTAACTCCTTGGTAGGATATTAGTTAGGTGGGGCCCACAGGAGCCCCACCCCCTTTAATGTTTTCCTTTTACCTCCCACGTGCTTTTAATTAAGTAACTCACCCGCACCCCCATCTTAAATGCCAAGTCAACTCTGACGTTTAATAGAATTATTAAACGCCTCATTAATTGGATAACTCTCGATAAATAAATCGTGATCTGTTTTTGAATTACAAAAATAGATGGCATGCGTAATAAAATATGGCAACCCTTATTTTATTATGTTGTTGCATTGTGAGAGAAGAATTGAGGGGAGAAAGCTCTAGGTCATGATGTTCTTCTTCCTCGACGAAGAACACGAAGAACACCGAGCCTTCGATGAAAAACTTCATCACTGCAAAGGGTAGTTCGTCATACAATCTTTTTCCCTCTCTACAGCCCGTGAGAGATGCCATCCTCAGAAATCGACGACGCGAAGCCGTGTACCGTGAAGCCAACGATTCTCTTCTCCGGGATGCCGTCGACGCTTACAGAGACTTCTTCTGTGATGTTATTTTCCCGTGACGATCATTGTTCAATAACACATTGAGGTAGGGGGTTTTGGTTTAATTAAATCTATGTTATTTATATCCTCGACATGTATTTAATTCTCGGAAGTCATTTGAACTGCTAACGCGGTGGGTGCGGACCAACGAACAAGTCTGAACCCACCGTTTCCTTGTCCTTGGTGTGCGGATCGACGGATGACGACAAGGCAGGCCTCAAAGGCATTATGTGGACTTCGCAGTGAAGATCCGGTCCAGGGAGGACTGCTGGCGAAGACGGCAGGCAAAACGGACCACCGGAGCGCGTCTGGTGGTCCGCGGAAGACCCCGCCGGAACACTAAGCCGGCACGACGGTGGTGCCCGGCGCACCGCCAGGAAGAACCGCTGCGGTTGAAGCTGCGGCGGCAGGTAGCTGGTCCCGCGGACGTGTGGGACCAAGGGTGACGCGGCACAGGGCCACGTCCGCTGGCATGGAGCGGCACCCACACGGGGGTCGCGGCTCCAATCAAGGGGGCAGCACCCCCTTGCGCATCTGCTCAGCCAGCGCCGATCCGACCCCACTCGGAAAGATCCAGGCCGGCCGGACTGGGCCGCGCCCAGACAGGTCGGACCCGGACCCGGGTCGGGTCGACCCGGTTCGGGCCGACCCAGGGTGTTGGGCCGGGTCGCACCGGGCCCAGACCCCCCATTTTCAGACTAATTTCGGTCTTTTGCCCATAACATGGGCTATGGACCTCCAATCGACGCACCGTTAGTTGCGTAGCGATCTTTGGATCAAGACGGTCGTTTCGGTATATTACACTCATGCTTTTAGAGAACTTTGGATATGGCCAGGTTGGTTCGAACACGAAACCAACCGGGCCCTCGGAGCGGAAACGCTTATAACTTGAGCTCCGGATGTCTGATTGACGTGTCGTCGGCTTTTTTGGATTCCTATTAGTGAGACGGACCTTTAGGATTACTCCACTCGAGGTTTGGATGCAGTTGGAGTGTGGTCGGGTTGGTTTTGACTTAAAAACCAACCGCTTCCCTAGAGCGAGAAAGCCAATAACTCTCAGACCGGGCGTCCGATTGACGCGCCGTCTGTCACGTTGAGTTTTTCTTGTTGGGACAGAGCTTTGAGATACCTCAAATCAGGACTACATGTCAGTTGATGTATCGACCCCTTGGCTCATGGAGCAGACCCTCCCGGAACGAGAATGTTGTGTGCGGGAACCCTAGAGCTGGCTACAACTGTCACGACCGTACTGAAATCCTATGTGGGTTCAACGGCGATGAAGACTGCACTGAAATCCTATGTGGGTTCGACAGCGATGAAGACCGTACTGAAATCCTTTGTGGGTTCGACGGCGATGAAGATTGCACTGAAATCCTATGTGGGTTCGGTAGCGATGAATACCGTACTGAAATCTTATGTGGGTTCGACGGAGATGAGGACTGCACTGAAATCCTATGTGGGTTCGGCAGTGATGAATACCGTACTGAAATCCTATGTGGGTTCGATGGAGAGGAAGACTGAATAGAAATCCTATGTCGATTCGGCAGCGATGAATACCGTACTGAAATTCTATGTGGGTTCGACGGAGATGAAGACTGCACTGAAATCTTATGTGGGTTCAGCAACGCTGAAGACCGTACTGAAATCCTATGTGGGTTCGACGGCAATGACTACTGTTCTTGTATCCAACGTGGGTATGACAGTGTCTGACTCTGTTCTTGCTATCCTATGTGGGTCTGGCAGAGTAGGTAGTTTAGTATCTTATATGGGTCTTAGCTTAGATGAATCAGAGGCTATATCTGATCATCTCTATCACCGAAGAAATATACCCGTGTGAGCTGAGTCTTCACTTTCAATCATTATCTTCGATATGATTGACTTGCTTACCTATTTGGATTGGGTTGTACTCTTATGTGGACATGATCGAACTTGGGCTCGAATGTTGGAGCCGAATGTGAATTGATGACTTAGGTATATGTATGGGAATATACCTAAGTAGTGTTGGTTGATACTTTGTGATTGTATCTTTCTTTGTGGATTATCGTTTGTGGATTCTGGGAGACCTTCGGGGGTCTCGGGGCCCCTAATGAGTAGCGTATACTCACCCCTGCACGGGCTATGCCAGCACTACCTTGTGTTGGATGTAGACGACGGACAGTGCTGATCATGGTAGAGGCTAGTGGAGCAGTCGGTACCTAGAAGTGGACCACTGGGCGGGACGTACACGGAGCGGACGGCTGGACCCCAGGAGCTGAGGTGGCTACCTGTACCCACCCATCGGGTGGGACTACCAGTGGACGGCTCGACATTACTACTTTACTTTCAGTTGCTTTACATTCATTCTAGTTGTATTTTACTTTCAGTTTGGGTTTGTATTCTGGCCCATTTACTTTCCACACTTACTTGTACTCAGTTTATTTGGTGTTTACTTCTGATGGATTACTCTTTGGTATTTGTTTACTTATAAAGGCAATGCCTTCCCCTTTTTGACGTGATTTACGCCTTGGTTCTAGTCGCCAGCCCCTGGCCTATGGGAGGCGGGTTTGGGGTAGTCACGACACGGGTCCCGAGGACGGGTCGTGACAATATTAACTCAAAATTAGTTTTTATACTAGACATCTAAAGACACTACTCTAAAATCAGGTATTGGAACTAAAATTTATAGATATAAAACTAAAATAAGTGGATAATTACTGTTTAAAATGTTTTAAAAAATTATCATTCCACTCGATAAGTATGTATATTATCAAAATAATAATATGATCGTACAATATTGGATAAGGTTTAAATATATTGGAATTAGGTCTACTATAAATTAAAGTACCATTCACTAAATCATATATCGATTATAGAAATAAAACTAAAAAATAAATGTTAAAAAATTTCAATCAACTGTATGATGTATTGAGTAAAAAATAAAATAACCATATATGGTTTCAATTACTCAAACAATTTAAAATAAAGTAACCCTTTTATTTTAGACCAACGTGGTTGGTAGTTAATACACCGAGCTAAGGTATCCTTATTCTACGACTTGAATGAACATGAATAAACCACTACAGTAGGAATAAGTGTCTTATCAATATAAAGAATATTTTCAACATTCATAAATCCTTAAATCATTGTAATAGAACATAGTAAGATAAAAAATGAGGTTTGTTGAATGTAACCCCATTTTAAGGGATTTGTATTACTATCCCTAGAGGCCCTTGATCTTAGTGATGAGATGAACCATATTCTATCTTGAAATGTGTTTAATCTAAATTATAGAAAAGAAAAAATTATATGAAAAAATCGGAGATATTAATATTAAAATCTTATATTTCATGGTTCTTATCACACCTAATATAATATTTCAAATAAATTGAACCTAGAATAAAGGATTTATGAGATTTATTTCTCTAGAAATAATCATTCTAGAACGTGTAAATCACATATGATTCTCAAATCCATTAGTTCTATTTATAGGAATATATTTACCTAAAATTATTGAAATGAACATTATTTTTTTTATTATAAATTACATAGAACACTATAATCCAACTATAATAAAATAAATCATTCATTTTTATCATCTTTTCTATTCATTTCCATGATAATTCTTATATAATCTATTGAAAATACATCTGAACACGGAATATTATTAATTTTTTTCCAGATTATTTTAAAGATATAATTTTATATATACATTGGGAAATAGAAACACTAATTATATCTATTAATAAAATATATCATAACTATGTTGTTATTTTAAATGAATGTATATGAATTCATTATTTAACCCAACATATAATTGAAGTTTTTAAAATGAAATATATTTGAATAATATTTTGATGCAAATTATAAAGATGGTAATTTTTTATATTGCAGTATGGTTTTTTATATTATTTTATAGGTTTAATCACAATGTTTGATTCTAAGAGTAATGGTAATGGGTTTTTTCTAAATGTCCCTTTATTATGGAATGTTTCATATTTTAATGTTTCTTTTCTTTTATATGGTATTCTTACTACAAAAGTGAATTCTATTATATTTATTTATGCCTAATTCATGGGATTCACAATTATATTTATTTATACCTCTTTCATATTCATTTGAACTATTTATTACAAAAGAATTACTGGGTTTTAATAAAATTTATTTTAATTAAGTTACAATCAGTTTATAACACTTCCAATATGGACACATTTTTTCTCAATAGTATCAATTTTAAAATGTATCTTCCTTTACAATAATTCCTGGTTTTATAATTTATTTTATACTACAATTATATTATAAATTATTTTATTTAAAAATGTTATAAAAATCACAAGAGTTTATTTTTATAATCCCACTACAAAACCAAGATTGATTATGAAAAGAATTTCAATGTAAGGAAAAATTATTTAATTTTTATTTAAAACCCCATAAATGTTATTATCATCTTGTTATTTAGGAGTTTTATGTGCCTTCTAACTATTTCACCTTCCATCAGTTCATGGAGAATCTGAATTGATTCTAGTAACTAGAGTCGACCATAACTATTATTTATGGTTGGGAATCATTCTCTACAATTTCAATATTCTTCATGTTGTTATATAAAAACCCTTATATATAAATATTTTATTTTTATGGCCATTTTATAAATACATTGATATTGTTTGAAATAATTTTTAATGGAATATTTATTTAAATGATTTATACACAATTTTCATAATGATATTAACTATTCTAACAAAACTATGATATAAATCATCATTTTTAGAATGTTATGCAGAAATTAATTTTCCACTATATTCAATAGAATTATTTATGCATCTTTATTTGTAAATTTTCATTGTTTTTTTAGTTAATTTAAATTTTCATTATTTTATAAGTTATATTATTTTAAAATAAGAGTTATGAAAAGTAAATTATGTTTTTTAAAATAAATTTTATTATTCTTGTATAAATGTTAAATTTATTTATTTAATTATAATTTATTGTTTGTTATGATTCACTAGAGATATTATTTAATGATACCATTCACCAACTATATATGGTTTTTTATTATAATGTATTTTATAAGTTTTTATGAAACCCAATTCATATTCATAGGTTATTTAAAATATGATGGAAGTACGATTTTTTTTATGTTTAAATGGACCAAAAATCTATGGATTATCATTACATAATGGGTGGGTTTTTTATATCCCTATTATAAATTAGGTAATGTTTCATATTTCTTGAGATAAGGTTATTGTACATTTTTGGTTAACGGAAGGCCAATAGGTAGTTGTATAGGGGATATTTGTGAAATTCTCAAATAGTACACACATATTGTTCTCCCAAGACTAAAATATTATAGGAAAGGGTTTAACATAATATATTATTTGATAAATATCTCTATGATATTATTTGATTCATGTTATTTTCTCATATTTATTCTAAATTATTCTTATTTTCATTATTTTTATTTAATGTTCACAAAATATTGACTCATCTTTCCACTCTATAAAGAATCATGTTTTAGTGAAAATCCTAATTTCATAATTTATGATTTATTATATACATCTTATTGGATATGATTTACCTATTCTATGTTCATTTACCTTTAATATTTTCATATAAAAACATATTTATCATATATTTTCTTTGGATATTTTATTGTACTCTATTATGTTCACCATTACAAATCATCTCATCTCATCATTTTTTGAGTTTAATTCCCCAAGTGGTATAGAAGAGTATTTTTTGTGATATTTGTAAAAATGTATGATTTGGGAATAATATTTGTGATATATGATAAAATTAATTTTATACAGGCTGGTTATGTATATGACATAAATGGTCAAAAAACCGTTATGTTGATGGGATTTATTTATTTTTCGATAATGTTAATATTCATATAAAAATATGTTATATATAGTTATGTGATTCTTCAGTTTTATAAATTGGTATAAAATAATATCTACCAAGTATTTTTTTTACCATCATATATGAGACTGAGGTAATATGGTATCACAAGTTTAATAAGGAAATGTTTCAGTTATTTTTTTGTGATTTTTTATGATGAATAATATTATAGAACATAAAAAAACAATGAAAAAAATAAATGATATAACATGATCTTAAAATGTCATAGATTGAAATTTTGGTTTCATGATTAAGGAAATCATAGGAATGATTTTCCAAATCATAGGACCCCATACTCAAATTATTATTTATTGATATATAGAATAAACTTTTTAGTTTTATTAATTGTCTATAGTCACGGGTAATAGAGTTAAAAATGAGTGTGATGGACTTTGTTATGACTTCACCGATGGGAATCCAAATAGTATTTGAGATAGAGTATATGAAATCATAGAAATTATATCATGGGTTATGAACTGTAACACGTACCATAAAAAGCACTAAAAAATTGAAATCAAGGATAGAGGATCTATAGTTGTAACACCCCATCCCCGAAAGCCCATATTTGGTTCCTTCTACTATTACATTGGAAAAAGAAACATGGAATTAAATAGTAAAAGATTCGCCATATTAGTAGTCTTGGAAGATGAGATACATGCATGAGTCTTTAATTACAATTGACTACAAAAATAACAATTTTTTTTCAAGAATAACATTATTCCCTCAAGAATATCATTACAAATTAAACCAAATACTCTTCTTGTAAACCTGTTGAAAGGAAAGAAAATAAGGGTTAGCTCAAATTCATCGTAAAGGTGAAATATAATATAAATAATCATGAATAAATAATAATAATCAATATGGACTGGTAAATAACTGAAAATACATTTCATTTAAACATTACCATCCAAATAGGAGATGAAGAATCAATATAGAATGTTAAATAACAGAAAACCATTCCATTTAATCAATAAAAATAGAATGAAATGCAAGAATATGTAGTGTATAAGTTAAAATATCATTTTTAATAACATTAATAGCTGAATTATCAATAATGGAAATGATTAACTATTTGATTTCATTTCTAACATACATGAAAACCTATACTATCAAGACCTTTTAAAAGATGACTTAAAAATATATATTGAGACCCATTTAATTTGGAAAACAAAATTTTTTCAATAGATATATTGATTCATTAAGGGATAATATAACTTAAGGCCCCCACCTATCCTCACCGGTCCAACAAAATTCTCATATATAAACTAATATATTTAATTAATGAATAATGTGTCATATCATCAAATATCTGTATTTAGAAAAAATAAGGATTTATCAATATTGTTCCAATTAATCAAATAAAATTAACATGAACACCATATGTAAAAATGGATTATTATTTTCACAAAAAATGTTACAATGATAAATAATATTTACATTTAGGGGAAATTAAATTTCTTAATAAAATATTATAATTTTATGTGATTCTAATGAGAATAAAAATTATTCAACGAAGTGCTTGTCAATACTTTCATTGGTTAATGTGAGCATAAACCATACACATATTTTTATGGATAGTATCAATATAATTTTTACCCATTAGTTTAAGAATGAATGGTTATTTTTATTGATAAATAGAAATACAATAAAAGATCACTAAAACCCTTCTTGAGGAAAATATCCTTTTCATTTTGAAAAACATTTTTAAAATCATATTATTTGAAAATCACTTTTATAACTTGAACTTAATAATTTTGTTTGAAAAATATTATCATTGAAAATATCCTTTTAAACGTATAAAATATTTTTGAAAACATTTTATTTTTCATTAATTCAATAAATTCCATTCATTCCATATATATTAATAGAAGTGTTTAAATCACCTTTTGGTAATATAAAAACTAGAATTGTTTTAAAAATGAAAAAAATAATGATATAAATTTTTTAATGAGTAAAATTTGGTAGAAATGAATTTAAAAAATATTTTTAAAAATGTTAAAACCTATTTGATGATTTTTAACAAAACATGGTTTTGGAAGAAAACATATTTCTGACTGAGGAGAGAAACATAGGTGGATTGGCTTGAATACATTTTAATAAAAAATATTAAGTACTAATGAGTGGGGTAATTGTATTATTACATGAAAGAGTGTACTAATGACCATAATATATGATACTAGATGGTTTTATTATGAAATGTTTAAGAAATTTTAATTAATTGGTATTTATTAATAAAAAAACTCAATTAGGATGAGATAGGAATTAAACCCTTCAAATGATCATAATTTTGAACTGAGAATAAGTAAATAAATCAATATTGTGTATCCACTATAAATCCAAATTAAAAGTGGAAATAATCTATAATATAATAAAAATTCATTAAAGAAATAATATTATTATGACATAATCAACATAGTAGAATATTAACCCAATGAGAGGAAATTGTGTTAAGAAATCCCAAACCTAGAACTTCATTTTGGATGAACAATCTCCAAAATCCAATTTAATGTTTATAATGATGCTAGTAACTTATTAAAAACCATATTAATATTCATAATATAATATTTTATTATTTTATAACTTCTTATCACCTATGCATTTATAATATCTCATTATTTTCATTCATTCAGGTGTTAATTGCGTTTTTTTTGTTTGTTTTGACTTATTATTTTGTTACCATCTTTCTTCTATAACAATTTAATCATCTCAAGAATTTAATCCTAGATTTATTCCAAATCTATGTCTTTGTTTTTAGGTATTTCTACGTTTTATTTTTATTTCTATATTTCTCTCTTAGGATCCCTTATGAATTTTGTAGAAAATAGAGGTTTTTAGGTGGATAGATCCTAGCACACTATTAGAGTAAATTGTATGTCCAACCCAGGAAACTATATGGGTGAAGGATGAACATAACACAAGTCTACCACATAATCATGCACCTTGGCCCAGGTAACCATGCACTCTGGATAGAGAATGCAATGAGTTTTTGCATGGTTTATTAAATAGTGCGCACTAACCGTGCACAATGTCTAACTCATTAAAAAATTTGAAATTTTATCATTTTCCCTTTGTGGATTTAAACCCAATTATACCCCTATTCTTCCATACAAAAGATTTTTATCCCTAAAAGGCCTCTATTATCCCTCAATATCCCTTGGACACTGTAGCAGCCCGAGATTTTATGAAAAATATTCTTTTTAATTTTATTAATGTCTTGTGTTGTATGCTACACCAAAAGGAGCTTGCACAACACGCATCGTTGACTTGCCTTTCATTACACGCAATCGCAACCTTCCTCGATAGCGTGTGTAGTACGCAATACTGAGTTTCACGAAACAACGATATGCTATTAAAATATTATTAAAACTAGTCGTTATGAATATTAATAACCACTTTTTAAATTTTTGAAATTTTAGCTCTCAAAATGGACTTCATTTTTTGGATTCGGAGTATCGAATTTAGCCTAAGGTGAAATTTTGGTACATTTCGGATAACTTTCATATTCTGATGAATAGTGAAAATTACTAAATTATAATTAAAAAACAACTTTTTTAATCGAAATAATTAATAGTGATAAATTATTAATTTGAGTAGTTTTAAAGTATATTTAGAATATATTTTTACAATTTAATACAATGTTGGTCATTGGATGTAATTTCACATTTAAACCAGACAAAAACAAGTGTCAATCTTTTGATGGATATTATTTCTTAAAAACACGCTATTTGTTTTAACAACGAGATTTAATTATAAAATTAATTAATGAAACTTCTATGTTATGAATTTGGTAAAATAGACTTCATTTTTGAATTCGGAATATGAAATATAGCTTAGGATGAAATTCTGGCATTTTTCTGAGAACCTTCAATTTTTGATGAATAGTGAAAATACTAAGTGGTAGTTAAAAAACTGAATTTTTCATAAAACTTAATTTTACCGCTTTCGTGAATGGAATTTCAAAAATACGAGAGACACGGTTGATGTCAGTAAGTAAAATGTGGTTCAATGAGATGAAAATAATTTTTGGTGAATAGTAACTTTTTACTTTTATTTACCACGGTTAAAAGTAAATAGGGTAATTAAGGGTGAAAATGATATTAATATTACCCTAACACATGTCCTAATCCTATTGGACAAGTTTATCTCGACCAAAAACAACCTTAAGTGTAAAATATTATTATTTAGGCCCACTTGGATTAGATTAGGACATTTATTATTATTTAATTCAAAGAAGAGTTAAAAGAGTTAAAATCAATGTTTATTTACTAAAACATTTTTAATATAGGGTTATACATAAGATAAATTCGATTGTAAATATTCATTAGAAATCTAAAACTATTTCCTACATAATGGTATTTTATTTTTAATTTTTAGACATCAAATATTTTAATTTATTTATGACACAAAGATGATGAAGTAATTATCTTATTAATGAAATATTGACACAATTGATATTATAAATACCAAAATAAATGTAATTTAAGAATTTTTATTAATTACACTAATTTTATAGGTTACTATGATATATTAGTGTTGATTTAATCAACTTTTTTCGAACATATAATTCTGTTATGACTTTCACAAAAATCATATATCAAATAGTGTCAAAATTGACACAAAATAGTTTTTAAATAAAATATTATATAATTAATTATTATTTTATTCCTAAAAATATAAGGTTCAGCCAAATGACTTAGATACGGATATATATATATTAATAATAAACAATTTGGGGTTCGTTTGGCATGTTATAGTAAGTTTATTAACCATATAGTGTAAGAAAACAAAAAGACACGGTAAAAGTTAAATTATTTAACTTAGAGTTAAATCTAATTGATAAGGTTAAAATAATAAACTAAACTTGTCTAAATCCTATTTGTTGATAGGAGTTCGACCCATCCCCACTTTAGCTTCGAAATAAGACCCTTTGGAACCATTATAAACCGATTTTGACTTTAATATAAAATAATATTTTGAGATATTCCTAAGGTGCCCCTCTCATCCCTTATAAAAGGGAACCTCCTCCCCCTCCTCCTCACACCAATTTGAGCACTCAAGATCGTCCAACCACTGCCAAAATCCCTTCTCCACTTCCCTAGTATCATCATAGAGGTTCTGGTCTTCTTCAAAGACCATCCTTAGTTTTTTAAGTGGAGGCTAAGAAAAGGCACGTCAAAAAGAGGTAATATCCATTACCGATCTTTTTCAATTTCTTTCTTCTTCAACTTCTTCTTATTTATTTTTTTCATGATAAAGTAATACCATAAGTATTTCTTATATACTGATATGTTATTATAAATATGAAACATCTCTAATTAACCTTCTATCCATCCTACGGAAAAATGAAATCACCGCGCGTGCGTACGTACGGAATACCGTCTCCACGCCGTGGTGTAATCTATTTTCCGCCACCACATTAATTGGATGGGTATAAAGGTGTAATGAGTAACTATATATGATTATTATAAAGTGATATTGATACTTAAATAGTATACATACACTTCAACACAATTCCATGACCATGGGAACGATATCATCGCTCGTGCGTACGTACGGAATACCGTCTCCACGACGCGATGAGATTCATTCTCAATGATTAACCATTCATGAATGATTATAAAGTATATATAATAAGTGATAATGAAATATATGACCTAATAATACTGGAATTATTTATATTTATATGTATGTCATCTACTTAATTCCATTCAATTCAATAAGGAAACGAAAACAGCGTTCATGCGTACGTACGGACTACCGTCTCCATGAACGGTGTATTTCTTTCCATTTACTGATTTATTATATATGTGTATTATGAATATATATATATAAATCATGTTTTATATTCTGGAATTAAGTAATCATGATCTAAGTAATCATATGAATAATTACAAGTTAAAAACACGAACGACAAATGAGACGATGTTACCCAAAACGCTACTTTAACATGAATTTACAAAAGAACGGGTAATATAAAGTCATAAGTGGACCATATATGATATAATAACAATGAATATGATTCTTGAATAAGTCAATAACATGATTTAAATCATTATACAGGAGGTTCGGACACTTACAAAGCAAGTCGGACCTAAGGTAAGGGAAATATCACAATCTCATTTTTATCCGATATTGTTTATTCATAAGTATTTACTGGGGTGTATTTTATCATCCACATCCATGTTCCCTCAATATGTAATATTGTTTCCATACACTTACAATAGTTTAAATCCAATTTTACCCTTCGGTGAGTTTTTTGTAAAGAATATTAAAGGAATCTTTTGTCGTTTTTTCGTACGAGGCACTTTTTGACTTTTCCGACAAAAGTACGAAGAATGTTTTTTTAACTTATACGGCATGAATGGATTTTTAAAACATTATTTCCAAGAAGCTTCCTTTATAAGTTTTCAAGTTTATTTTTAATCAACATATTTTATTTTAAAGTCGTATGACATGTTATAAAAGGAAAAATGTTTTTTTGAAGAAGAAAGGATATTTTCCTCAAGAATGGAGTTCAAGTGTTTTATCAAAATTATTTTCCATCTAAGATAATAAAGGGTTCTGTTTTTATCCCTATTATTACATTGATTTGATCATGTTGTGATGGAATTATTTTTATGAATTCCTTTATCTTATATGAATTGATTTATGATGTCATGATGTTTAAGATTCCCATTTGTATTACATGGGTTGTGCAATGATGTATGATTTATGATTTTGTGGCACACATAAGAATGGTATCATTATGAGATGGGTGGGACCTATATCTCCCTCAAATGCATTGGGTAAAGATTTTATATCTCATGAGATAGACATGGCTGGAATGGTAGGTTATACCGGTTCAGTGAAACAGGACTGAAACGAGGGTTACTCGATTCAGAAAGGGACTTTGTCCACTAAGATAGTCTTGGAAATGAGTCTTAACTAACAAGAAATGATTCTTTATGATTATGTGTGATTGCCACAAAGTTTCATGTTTTAAGTTATGATTATTGTGATTACATTTCACTGCCATGATTTATCCCATGTTATGAAATTTTCTCTCTTTTGCAGGTTATGATTTCCAAAATGTTATGTTCTTATGAATATGATGTGATTGATATTTCTTTTGTGTACCCTTACTGGGCATTTGAGCTCACCCTTTTATGTTTTCTTTTCCCCAGGATATAAAGAAAGGTTTTAGGTAAAAAAAAGGGGAAGACCTTTATGGGAGATGTTGAAGATCTTTCACCATGATTAGGAGATTACGTTCCGAGTTTCCAAAGACACTAAACTATTACGATCCATGTGTGTGTGTGTTTGTTATGTACCAAGTATTCCGCAAAAGTAATGTAATTTCCATGTACGTCAAGCTTCGGGTCTCTACAGTTGGTATCAGAGGAAAGGTTTAGTCAACCTTTGGAAACTAGGATGCGAGAACTTTAGTGAGTTCCCTAGAGATATTTCTAAGCTATGTCTAGGGATGTCCCTAAGGTTAAGTATACGTATAGGTTATTGTACTAGAATTACGCTAACGATCATAGAATTAAACCTAAGATGTTAGATATTGAAGGTACTCCCCCTTTATTATGTTGTTTTCCCTAGCATGATTTTTCCCTCTCACACTATTCTTTTTGGGTTTTAGACGATGGCTGGAACCCAAAGGAACCGTGTTGATCAATGAAATGGACAATGCAATGATTGCCCTCCTGAACAAACAAATGTTATGGGAGATGGAGTGAAAAATCTTATTGCTATACTTACACAAGATATGAATCATTCTGGACTTCCAAATGAGCAGAGAAGGGAACAATATTCTATTGAGTCCTTCATGAGGCAACGTCCACCTTCTTTCAGTGGGTCTTCTGATCCACTTGTTGCTGAACAATGGATCAGTACCACTGAAAAGATATTTTCAGTTCTTCAATGTTCTGATCATGATAAAGTCATCTTAGCAGTATATCGTTTGGAAGGTGAAGCTGATCAATGGTGGAATCTTATCAAGAATACGAGGCAAAGAGATGAAATTGAGTCCATGGAATGGGACGAGTTCAAGAACTTGTTTTTCAGTAAGTACTTCCCTCATATTCTTCGAACAAAATGGAAAAGGAGTTTCTTGAGCTGAAGCAGAAGGAAGATGAATCTGTTGTTATATACGAAGCAAATTTTACAAGACTTTCAAGGTACGCTTCCGGTATTATCATCCAACCTGAAAGTAAAGTTGATCGATTTTTCAGTGGCTTAAAACCAAGTCTTCGAAGGGAATTAGCTATAAGAGACTTCAGTTGCTATGAATAAATTGTGCGTTGTGCTATCAAGGTAGAAATGGAAGTTGGTGTTACATATCCATCTCATGGTTTTGACAAGAAACGAAAGATGGAGTTCAAGGAGAAATCTCAGAATAATGGTGAAAAGAAGATGAATGTTTCCTTATGCACAAAGTGTGGAAAGAAGCATGGTGGAGATTGTCTTAAAGGGACTAGAAAATGTTTTAAGTGTGGAAAAGAAGGTCATCGAGCAGCTGAGTGTCGAAGTAATGGAAAAAGGTTTTCTAATGATGTGTATAAAGCAAACACTGCAGAGAACGCACCACCAACACTTCAATGCTTCAAGTGCAAGGAAATGGGGCATTATGTTAATAAATGACCTAATCCAAGGGTTAGTGATGATCGACATGAGCAACCGCTTAAGGCAAAGGACAAAGGAAAGTCACATGCGATGACCATTGGCGATGTTGAATATGACAACGATGTGGTGGAATGATGAAGTGTTTATGTAATGGGATTCCAAAATAATATTGTATCATAGAGTATTGTAATATTTATGTATTGGTCTAATGTGGTATTCAAAGTGATTGAGATATTTTTGGAAATAAGATTATATGCGCATAATGAAGGGAAAATGAGAAAATGAAATGTCTAACAGTATTCATGAGCTCATGATTGATATAAGGACTAAGTGATATCATTGTTTGAGTATATAGAATTTTGAGGATTTTGGTATGTGGAAAGTGTTTACTTTTAACTGCATTCATGTTTTCACTAAGGTATTCACGAGAATACATGATTAAGGACTTTGAATGTTTGGAATGTGACCAACAAAACATATCTTATGATATATGGGGATCGACGATGGTGTTAAATATCTGGTAATCGTTTTCACTATGTTATGAGAGTGGACTGCAGTATTATGGATAAGCCTAAAGATTGGAATGGATAATGTTGGACATAAGTTAGTATTGATTAAGGATAGAAGTTTTCTCGATATTATTGATGGGATGTTATAGTAATATAGTTTTAGAAAAAGGACAACCTGCAGGACGGGCGATAGCCCATCGTGTCGGACAAGGATGTGGGAATCGAACCCACAACCGAAGTGCGACTGGCCTTTATTGCCTACCACTGGCCTACAGGAAGTCCCTGTTTAGTAGAAACTAGTTTTATTATATTAAGCAGTATGATATATGAAGTATAAGCCCATTTTAGGAACCATATATGATTAATCTCACTATAGATCAACTTATGTATATAATTTTTTTTAACCTTTTGTTTGAGACAGATGGAATGACCCGTCATTCTATCACATGATCTGCTAACACTTCATGAATAACAAATTCAACTTCATTTATTTAAGAGATGAAGTGGAAATTGTTAAAGGCATGAACAACAGTGAGATTGTACCAAAATAAAGTAAGTATTTATTCTAATTCAAATTATTTAACTTTAGGGAAATGATCTTGAAAACCAAAAATGTTGTCCTAGTGATCTTATATCTGATGAATCAGATGTTACCTTAGATCGTCACAAATTTATGGCTTTGTGATTGCTGGCTTTTCCATAGCCATTTTCTCTACCATTCTCCATCAGAACATGATGGTTAGATTTCTCTTCCATATCCATATTTTCACTTATGTGGAAACCCAGTGATTAGTTTATTTGGGTAACCGTTACGTTTCATACTTTTGTTTTTAAAGATTGGTTTTGATATTACTTTTTACGATGTGGGTTTCTTTTAAAGAAACTTTCGAATAGTAAACCATTTATAACCCCGACGAATTTCGAGGGCGAAATTAATTTTAAGGGGGGTAGAATGTAACAGCCCGAGATTTTTTGAAAAATATTCTTTTTAATTTTATTAATGTCTTGTGTTGTACGCTACACCAAAAGGAGCTTGCACAACATTCATCTTTGACTTGCCTTGCATTACACGCAATCACAACCTTCCTCGATAGCGTGTGTAGTACGCAATACTGAGTTTCACGAAACAACGATATGCTATTAAAATATTATTAAAACTAGCCGTTATGAATAGTAATAACCACTTTTTATATTTTAGAAATTTTAGCTCTCAAAATGGACTTCATTTTTTGGATTCGGAGTATCGAATTTAGCCTAAAGTGAAATTTTGGTACATTTCGGATAACTTTCATATTCTGATGAATAGTGAAAATTACTAAATTATAATTAAAAAACAAATTTTTTAATCAAAATAATTAATAGTGATTAATTATTAATTTGAGTAGTTTTAAAGTATATTTAGAATATATTTTTACAATTTAATACAATGTTGGTCATTGGATGTAATTTCACATTTAAACCAGACATAAACAAGTGCCAATCTTTTGATAGATATTGTTTCTTGAAAACACGCTATTTGTTTTAAAAGCGAGATTTAATTATTAAATTAATTAATGCAACTTCTATGTTATGAATTTTGTAAAATAGGCTTCATTTTTGAATTCGGAATATGAAATATAGCTTAGGATGAAATTTTGGCATTTTTCTGAAAACCTTCAATTTTTGATGAATAGTGAAACTACTAAGTGGTAGTTAAAAAACTGAATTTTTCATAAAACTTAATTTTACCGCTTCCGTGAATGGAATTTCAAAAATCCGAGAGACACGGTTGATGTCAGTAAGTAAAATGTGGTTCAATGAGATGAAAATAATTTTCGGTGAATAATAACTTTTTACTTTTATTTACCACAGTTAAAAGTAAATAGGGAAATTAAGGGTAAAAATGATATTAATATTACCCTAACACATGTCCTAATCCTATTGGACAAGTTTATCTCGACCAAAAACAACCTTAAGTGTAAAATATTATCATTTAGGCCCACTTGGATTAGATTAGGACATTTATTATTATTTAATTCAAAGAAGAGTTAAAAGAGTTAAAATCAAAGTTTATTTACTAAAACATTTTTAATATAGGGTTATACATAAGATAAATTCGATTGTAAATATTCATTAGAAATATAAAAATATTTCCTACATAATGGTATTTTATTTGTAATTTTTAGACGTCAAATAATTTAATTTATTTATGACACAAAGATGATGCAGTAATTATCTTATTAATGAAATATTGACAGAATAGATATTATAAATACCAAAATAAATGTAATTTAAGACTTTTTATGAATTACACTAATTTTCTAGGTTACTATGATATATTAGTGTTGATTTAATCAACTGGTTTCGAACATATAATTCTGTTATGACTTTCACAAAAATCATATATCAAATAGTGTCAAAATTGACACAAAATAGTTTTTAAATAAAATATTATATAATTAATTGTTATTTTATTCCTAAAAATATAAGGTTCAGCCAAATGACTTAGATAAGGATATATATATTAATAATAAACAGTTTGGGGTTCGTTTGGCATGTTATAGTATGTTTATTAACCATATAGTGTAAGAAAACAAAAATACACGGTAAAAGTTAAATTATTTAACTTAGAGTTAAATCTAATTGATAAGGTTAAAATAATAACCTAAACTTGTCTAAATCCTATTGGTTGATAGGATTTAGACCCATCCCCACTTTAGCTTCGAAATAAGACCCTTTGAAACCATTATAAACCGATTTTGACTTTAATATAAAATAATATTTTGAGATATTCCTAAGGTGCCCCTCTCCTCCCTTATAAAAGGGCACCTCCTCCCCCTCCTCCTCACACCAATTTGAGCACTCAAGCTCGGCCAACCCCTGCCAAAATACCTTCTAAACTTCCCTAGTATCATCATAGAGGTCCTGGTCTTCTTCAAAGACCATCCATAGTTCTTTAAGTGGAGGCTAAGAAAAGGCGCGTCAAAAAGAGGTAATATCCATTACCGATCTTTTTCAATTTCATTCTTCTTCAACTTCTTCTTATTTAGTTGTTTCATGATAAAGTAATAAAATCCGTATTTCTTATATACTGATATGTTTTTATAAATATGAAACAACTCTAATTAACCTCTTATCCATCCTACGGAAAAAGGAAATCACCGCGCGTGCGTACGTACGGAATACCGTCTCCACGCCGTGGTGTAATCTATTTTCCGCCACCACATTAATTGGATGGGTATAAAGGTGTAATGAGTAACTATATATGATTATTATAAAGTTATATTGATACTGAAATAGTATACATACACTTCAACACAATTCCACGACCATGGGAACGATATCATCGCTCGTGCGTACGTACGGAATACCGTCTCCACGACGCGATGAGATTCATTATCAATGATTAACCATTCATGAATGATTATAAAGTATATATAATAATTACTAATGAAATATATAACCTAATAATACTGGAATTATTTATATTTATATGTATGTCATCTACTCAATTCCATTCAATTCAATAAGGAAACGAAAACATCGTTCATGCGTACGTACGGACTACCGTCTCCATGAACGGTGTATTTCTTTACATTTACTGATTTATTATATATGTGTATTATGAATATATATATATAAATCATGTTTTATATTCTGGAATTAAGTAATCATGATCTAAGTAATCATATGAATAATTACAAGTTAAAAACACGAACGACAAATGAGACGATGTTACCCAAAACGCTACTTTAAAATGAATTTACAAAAGAACGGGTAATATAAAGTCATAAGTGGACCATATATGTTATAATAACAATGAATATGATTCTGGAATAAGTCAATAACATGATTTAAATCATTATTCAGGAGGTTCGGACACTTACAAAGAAAGTCGGACCTAAGGTAAGGGAAATATCACAATCTCATTTTTATCCGAGATTGTTTATTCATAAGTATTTACTGGGGTGTATTTTATCATCCACATCCATGTTCCCTCAATATGTAATATTGTTTCCATCCACTTAAAATAGTTTAAATCCTATTTTACCCTTCGGTGAGTTTTTAGTAAAGAATATGAAAGGAATCTTTTGTCATTTTTTCGTAAGAGGTACTTGTTGACTTTTTCGACAAAAGTACGAAGAATGTTTTTTTTAACTTATACGGCTTGAATGGAGTTTTAAAACATTATTTCCAAGAAGCTTCCTTTATAAGTTTTCAAGTTTATTTTTAATCAACTTCTTTTATTTTAAAGTCGTATGACATGTTTTGAAAGGAAAATGTTTTTTGAAGAAGAAAGGATATTTTCCTCAAGAATGGAGTTCAAGTGTTTTATCAAAATTATTTTCCATCTAAGATAATAATGGGTTCTGTTTTTATCCCTACTATTACATTTATTTGATCATGTTGTGATGGAATTATTTTTATGAATTCCTTTATCTAATATGAATTGATTTATGATATCATGATGTTTAAGATTCCCATTTGTATTACATGGGTTATGCAATGATGTATGATTTCTGATTTTGTGGCACACATAATAATGGTATCATTATGAGATGGTGGGACCTATATCTCCCTAAAATGAATTGGGTAAAGATTTTATATCTCATGAGATAGACATGGCTGGAATGGTAGGTTATACCGGTTCAGTGAAACAGGACTGAAACGAGGGTTACTCGATTCAGAAAGGGACTTTGTCCACTAAGATAGTCTTGGAAATGAGTCTTGACTAACAAGAAATGATTCTCTATGATTATGTGTGATTTCCACCAAGTTTCATGTTTTATGTTATGATTATTGTGATTACATTTCACTACCATGATTTATCCCATGTTATGAAATTTGCTCTCTTTTTCAGGTTATGATTTCCAAAATGTTATGTTCTTATGAATATGATGTGATTGATATTTCTATTGTGTACCCTTACTGAGCATTTGAGATCACCATTTTATGTTTTCTTTTCCCCAGGATATAAAGAAAGGTTTTAGGTAAAAAAAGGGGAAGATCTTTATGGGAGATGTTGAAGATCTTTCACCATGATTAGGAGATTACATTCCGAGTTTCCAAAGACACTAAACTATTATGATCCTTGTGTGTGTGTTTTTGTTATGTACCAAGTATTCCGCAAAAGTAATTTAATGTCCATGTACGTCAAGCTTCGGGTCTCTACAGACACCCATTTTTAATTGGATTTAGAGGGACTACGTTAAAACTCTTCAAGAAAATGGATTTACCCTTCATTCTTCCTTATTTTTAAGGATTCTTCCCACATTCTTGGGAATATAATTTTCCAGCTCCTAGGGTTTCATCCCTAGGTTTAATCTTGGGTTTTTGGATTCAATATCTTGGATTAGTGTTTATTTTATATTTCTTATGGTGCAGTTGTGGTGCAGTTGATGATTTGTACTGATTCTTGGGAATTTTGAAACCAAACGATCGTGGTTCAATATATAAGAATTTTTTGGTGAATAATTTATCATGATTAAATTGTTTATAATGTTATTTAATTGATGTGTGTAGAGAAAAGATATTTTTGAACGATTTTCTTATGAATTATATTTTTAAATCGCATATTGATATGAAATGGGTTGTGTTTTTTGTGGAAACCCTTATTTTTTCACAATGTAGTGTTTTATAAATTGTGAAATTAGTTTTTTAAATTATCCAAGGTCTATAAATTGTGTTTTTGTGTGGTGGTTGAGTGAGTTTAATATTAAAAGTGGTTATTAATGGGGTTTTTTGTGAAAAGTCATTCAATACTTCTTATAACTGTTTTCTAAAATTTTTAATGGCTTATAAAATTATATAGTGGTTTCAAAATATGTTTTTGAACTTTTTTGTTCTTAGAATGATTTTTTAAATGGAATTTTATTTTTCAAGTGCTGTTACGTGACATGTAGAACCTTAATTATCCTAAAAGTGAATATCATGTATCTAGGTGAGTGGACTAGGGATAGTATGCTAGTGATTCAGAAGTTGTTGCTTCCCGATTTCACTTAAAGATGTTGATGCTGACAGTACTAAGTAAAAAGTGGTGATAGATTGAAGACTATTAGGTTATGGATGTGTTCACCACTAGTGGATCATGTATGAGAACATAGTTGGTTGTTTTTTCTAGGTCATATTTCACCGAGATATGATGTACCTAGTGTCTAATTATTATCTAGTTCGTATGGGTGTTTCCTATGACAAGTTATCATTGTTTATATTGAACTTAACATGAACATATGGTATTTTTGGATAGTAATTTAATAATAATGTGTTCTTTCATTAAATTGTTTTCTTCACTAATGTTTCCTTCTTAAAAACTGTTTTTCATTCGAATATTCTTTCCATAAATTGTTACTAGAATCTTTTTTTTATGAAAACATGATTGTTTTTTGTCATCTAATGTTTATAACATGGAATATTTTCCTAGGTGGAATAGAGTTGGGATTAGTACAACACCCTGATTACACATTTGGTGTAATTAGACTTTCTAATGTTTGACACATTTAAGGGTAATTATTTTGGAGATGGCAGTTTGGGTTGCAAGATATATTTCTTGGGGAAGTGTTTAGGAAGTGGATAGAGGGTGATTCCCATTTCCATGTGGAGTTTTTTGAGTTAGTCTTGATGTTTATTTTTATTATAGCCTTGTTTAGTTTTGACTTGAACCTTTTATTTTAATTCTGAAAATTGTTTAAGGATTGTATGGTTTGAATTTTCAGATTTTTTTATTGATTATTGTTGGTTGTTTAATGCATGTAAATTTAGGTAAATCATTCCAACACATTATTTATGATACCTGATAACATCTTCCATCCCATGGGGATAGGGAATTACCTTTGGGACTTGACACATGCTAGTTAGAGTGCCATTTTAGATGAAGACCTGGATCAGTTCATGGAAAAATTGTATTAGAGAAGGATTATCTCTTTGGAAATTTTATTTGGGATGAGTCTGTCAATACAGATGTTAGGATTGTCAGGGATCAGATTTTGGGTTTCATGAGTGGTACCTGGCCAGCACTCCTCGTGATAGACCTCGAGTCACTATGGGATATTGGGATCTTTGTTTGAATTATTTTATAGGTGGGATGTGTAGGATTTGAACTGCATAAGGACGTTAGGAGGGGTGATGGGGTTTGGTCATTTCATTGTCATAATAATCTTAACTTAATCATATCTGACATGATTATGGAAAATGTTCAAAACTGTGTTACACTTTTATTCTCTTGTGATTTTTTGTTTCTTTTTTTGCAACATGGAACCCAAAAGAACTCCCTTGAACATACGAGAGGAATTTAGTGAGTGTTATACCCCACCAATTAAACAGAAATTGGTGGAAGATGTGGTCTGGTCTATCCAGGTTCTCAGACAAGGAGAAATTCTTGATCCTACTATAATTAGAGGATACGAATATTTTCATAAGAAGGACAAAACCTATGAGTTTTTAAAAAGACTCATTCATTCAGAGGTAGCACTGAGCCTAGGGAAGTGGTAGAGTGGATTGAAAATATTGTGTGTATATTTGAGTTTTTTGAAACTCATGGGGATGTTAGAGTAATTTATTCATCGTTCTTGTTAGAGGGTCCATGTTAATGGTGGTGGGACTCTATGCTTCAATCTGAGAAGTATGAGCAGGTGAGATCAAAGGACATCAAGGTCATATTAAATGAGTAGTACAATCTTGATGTCTTGGATTATTCCAAATCCTGGGATTTTATAGATCTTGTTCAGGTGGACTAGTCAGTGATGAAGTATGCCAACCACTTTGTCGATCTGGTCTGATACAAACCTAAAATAGTCTTCAATGAGCAGATGAAGGCTTAATAGTCAGAAAGGGGTTTCTATCCAGATATCTACTCTCATTTATTCTTGTTCAAGATGAATTCCTATGCTAAAGTAGTTTTCTGATCTTATATGGTGTAAATTTACCACATGGGCAGGTCCGGTTCTTCTAGGGTGGTGTCAATTTTGGGTAGTGGTAGTTCCTATTTGATGAAGAGGAGTTGGGAGGAGTATGGGAAGAAAGGGGGTGGTAGTTCATGCCACCCATATAGATAGTCATCATCTATAGCTTCTGATGCATGGTATATCATGTTCCATCTGTGTGGAAGGATATGCCAAAACCTAAATACATATTTATATGATCCTAGTTATTTAAAATTTATGTGCATTTATGAGAAGCATGATGCATTTTTTATGGTGAATTACCCATATCAGATTGGGGCAGGGTCAATGGATTCTATGGGATGTCAGTTTAGTAAGAGATATCTAAGTTGGTAGGATCTCAATTTGCTGGTCGAGGTAGCTGGACCAAATCATATTCTAGGTGGACCGAATTCATGGAAAAGATGTAGGTGAGTGGTCGTTCTCCGGAAGATACTAGGCATCTTAATTGTGTGTATTCGACACTAGTGAGACATGATGCATGGACCTCAACAGTTTGAGGTACCACTCTAATTACATATTCTATAATATCTGTTTTATTTTATATTGGTTGGTCTGTTTCTTTTATAATTTCACATCATGTGAGCCTATTGAATTTTCAAACTGATCTGATGTCATTTGTGATTGATTTAGTGACATCATTAGTTAAGATGAAGGAGAACGGTCTCAGGTGCCCATCTTGTGTGCTCTCTGTGACTAGGGTTGATATTGAAATGGATTTTAGGGTCCTGGATATGGACATTTTTGATGCAATAATTTTCATGGACTAGATGTTTAACTTCCAAGTGAAAATTAATGTCTATAGGTGGTGAGTGAGTTTTATAGAACATTATGAGAGTCCTTAGGTATTTCATGGGAAAAACGATCCTCATCTAGGCCATTCAGGAACCCCACTCCTAGAATTGGGAAATTTTTCTTATCAGCCATCATTCCTCATGTTGGTGGATGATAGAGGTCCTCCTAATGGTGCATTACCTCATTTAGTGAATGATTTACTTGAACTGCTTCAAGATGAATTTATGGGTTTACCCCTAGAGTAGTATGTGGAGTTCTCGATTGATTTTGTATAGAGAACATAGATAATATATCTTCCCTTATAACATATATCCCCCATAGAGATGAGGGAATTAAAGATAAAACTGGATGATTTGGAATCCAAAGGGTTCATTCACCAATGCCTCTCTCCTTTGGACACTCTTATTCTCTTGGAGAAGTAGGATGATGAATTTCTACAATTGTTCATCAAATATCGGATGTTAAATAAGGTAACCATTAATAATAAATATACTTTTCCCCAAATTTTTGAAATTTTTAACATGGTAATTTTGGAAATGTGGTTTTCCAAGATAGATCTATGTATGGGTTACCACCAAGTTAGGGTGAGAGAAGAGGAAATCCCAAAAAAATCATCCCAAAGAAGGTTCAACCCCTCTAAGTGTCTGGTCATGCCATTAGGATTGAAAAATTCTCCAATAACTTTTATAGAACTTATGAATATGGTGTTCCACCAATATATCAACACATTCATTATGGTATTCGTGGATGAAATAATATTGTACTATGGATTCGAGGAAGCCCATGAGCATCATTTGTGAATCATGTTGGGAACACTACAGGAACACCATCTTCATGAAGAGTTCTCCAAGTGCACCATCTGGATTAGAGAAATGATGTTTCTTGATAATGTGATTTTAGAGAGAGTTGAATTTCTTGACCCCAAAAAGATCAGTGCAGTTATGTGATTGGAGAATATGAGGAATGTGTTAGAGATCAGGAAATTTATCAACCTAGAAAATTATTATGGTGGTATTTTCAATACTTATCATGGATTGTTTTTTCTATAACAACACTCACCTGGAAAGGCGTGGAGATTTAATGAAGCCTAGAATGTTAGACATCCTTCTAAGAGGTGATTAAGTGGTTTACTAATTCCACTGTGTCAATATTTCTAGAATATGGGATGGGCTACATGGTTTATTGATATGATTTAGGTATGGGCCTTCAGTGTGTTCTTATGAAATATGGTCATGTAGTGGAATATGTTTCTCACAAAAATTGATGATAGGAAAATAATTACTAGACCCATGATATGGAATTAGCAGTGGTGATGCATGCCCTAATTACATAGTTCCATTATCTTTCTGGGGATAAATTTGAGGTATATTTGGATTATAAAATCTTACCCTACATTTTCTACCAAAAATATTTGAATTTTAGGAAGCGTCATTGTATAAAGTATTTTTAGTGTTTTGATCATGATATTTTATATACCCAAAAAGGGTAATTTGGTGGCTAAAACCTTAAATATAAAAGTTAGAGTGTAGTTTTTGAGGAAGACTAGTAAAGAGTGGACTCTAATAGTTCTCTTTTCTCAGACTCACTTGGAGATGAAGTAAAATACTGTGGGTGAATTATTGGGAAGCATTCAGTTAAATCACCTTTTAGAGGTGTTTCAGTTGCAGAAGTGTGTTGATGAGCTATGTCAGTGGTCTATGTAGCTATTTCATTGTGCGAGACATCTTCTGATTGTTCCTCATCTCATTAAGGGATCTTGTGATTTAAGGGTCATTCATTGGTTGTATTGTATCTAATGAAGTTAGCGATGCAGGATAACCACCAATCATAGTGGGTTATTCATCTCAGGGAAACCATAATGCATTATGATGTTCTTTGGTAGTTTTTGAGGACAAGAATGATTTGGGAGATATCTAACTTCATATGGGGGTGTTATAAATGTTAGTAGGTAAAATCATAGTATCAAAGACCCTTATCTTTGATTCATCCATTACCCATTCCTACATGGAAGCTGGATGAGGTCTCCATTGATTTTGTAGTTAGATTAGCACATACTCCTCAAAGAAGGAACAATATTTTCTATGGTGATTGATATTCTAACCAAAGCATCCCACATAATATTTATTATTGATATAGATAAAGTGGATGAGATGGGATGGTTTTATATTCAAGATGTGGTAAGGATTCATGGGGTTACATCGGTAATTATTTCATATAGAGACCCTGTAAGGTCTCACCCCTAAACATATCTTATTCTAGTGACTTTAGACTAGAATTTAATTTCATTCACTCCCAAATATATTTTTGGTCTATTGTATTTGATAATCAGGACAAAATATTTTATAAAAATTTAATATTAAAAAGTGGATAAGTATACATTCCATCCATTTAATTTCATAAAAATTTATTAAAATGAAACATGGTTTCTTTTCTTGAAAAATATTTATATACTTTCATCATAGCATCTTCATTGTCCTTGCCAATCTTATGATCTGTGATTTTTTTAAACATGGGATGAGAACAAAAATCTCAGTAGGGAAAATAAGGGAAATAGTTTACATGTGATATTGAGGGATAAAAATAAGAACATGAGGACATTCATAAAGGAATTATAAATAGTAATTTCATAATAATAAGAATACTGATCATAATGTGAAAATGTGGCTACAACATTTAATTTAGAAATTCCTAATAACATCACCACGGTCCATCCCCAAGGTTTAATATCACCATGGTCCATCCCCATCGTTTCCTAAAAATTTCCAATGTTATTCCACAATTTATCATAAACAATACCAAGGTTGTTCACCATGGTATCGTAAATACTATCAAGGTTATTCAACAATGTATCATAAAACATATCATATCTAGAGATTAATTTCTTTATCTAATACATTTGAGCACTATCATAGAAAACACTTAATATGTCTTTATTTTCATGTGAACCTCATAGATAATAATACAAAGTTTCATAAAAAACCATATATATCAATATAAATTTGTATCATATAAAAAACACGGGGATTTAAAAAGTGTTTAAAACCTTATCATTATTTCATTTATAACCCATGAAAATGGATAAGATTTCTAGTCTTCAATTCAAGAATAAAATAAATGATTTTAATATCTTTTTAAATACCCTTATAAATAAAATAGGTTTTTTCAATCATATAATCAAAATAAAATAAGTTATTGACCAAAAAAAGATAGATTTTGAGATGAAAATTTTTCTGCACAACATCTGTGAAACATGGTTTTAGAAAACTGTAAAAAGATAGGGGAAAAGGGTCCGAAATATATAAATGACTCATAATAAAATATAGAGAAAGAATAAAATTAAAATTAGCTCATGTTTTAGACATTTTAAAGACATAACACAATAATGATAACTTGAAAGGAAATGAGAAGTAGAGAATTCCCTTTGGAAAATTCGAGAGCTTAACAGTGTCACTTAAAATTTCATAAAATGAGTTGATTGAGAGAAAATTTGGTCTATAATTGTTTTACTTAATATCGATAGTAAGGGGGATATTAAATAAAATATCCAAAAATAATAATGTAGGCATTTATAAGGCATAACATTAATAGAGTGCTTTAAAAGAGAAGGCTGGTAGATTCTCCTACCACAAAAGAAACACATGAATATATATCATTAAAGAATGTACATGATAAAAATTTGTAATATCAGGAGAATTTACTAATTCATGATATAATGTGTCAATGGGTTGTATATACACTTTATTGGACAATAAATGTGCATATCATCAAGATATACCCAAATGAAAGGAGATTGAGATGGAGTCCCTTTCCTTGAGTCCAACATGTATCGTATGTTATTTATCCTACTATATAAATAACACAAGTTAATTTATATTTGTTTGAGAATATTTTTTAATATTATTTATTTTTTTTATTAGTTATTACCATGTTATAACAATTACCTAATGATTTATTTTCATATCATATGTTTAGTCGATATTCGGTACTTGAGTCTAAAATGAAAATGTTATGATTACAAATTGTCCATACGGACATAATTCCATCATCTCCAGAATGATATTACTGATTTAAGTAACATATAATTATCATATATATATATATATAAACCCATAATATTCGGGGATAATAAATTAAATGAACTGTTCATGGAGGCGTTGGGTCTTACGTACGCATTAATACAACATTCATTTAGTTGACATATTGACAGAATGAAAACTAATTTATATATATTTATATTAAAATTAAATTATAATATATATGTTATATATTATACATATTTTCATTAATTATAACCTTTATAAATTCAATGTATGGCATGAATGGGTCACATCACTTTGAGGAGGAGGAAGTCCACTCTTCCCTAAATTGAATTATCGTATGGATACAACATGAAAATCATAAAGGTCGAATATAAATGAAAATTACAGAAGAATAGAGAAAATATAAATAACACCCAAACACACAAACACACACACATATATATATATATATCATACAAAAATATCGTTTCATCATAATGGCCACCATGATAGGTGGTATGATAAAATTGAACAATCAACATTTCGTGAGGTAGTAATTTGTTGTACACAGAAGCAATATGTTCTAAATTGATTATATGGAGGTGTGTGTATGTTTAGGTAAAGATATTAACATAAAAAATCATGGAATATTTACGATACTGGTGTTTTTATAATATAATGTAATAAGGATAGGTTATGAGGTTGGAGAAGGAAAATTAAGGAATGGATCTTAAGAGAAGACATTACCTCTAAATCGGGTAACTCGTTTTGATTTGAGCCAAAAGTATTTTTTGAGTTTTCTTATTCCCATGTAAAGTCTTGTAGGATGAATTTAGGGAATTTTGGAGCTTATTTTATCTGAATTTGAATGATACAATGAGCTAGAGAGGTGTGAGTAAGTGGGTAGAGGTGGTTTCCTTATATAATAGGGATGAAGGGCACTTTAGGAAAGTCTTGAAATATTATTTTATTATAAATTTATATTCAAATTATATAAGTTGAGAAGTGATATATTTAGAGTATAAGGTGATTATGGGTCTACTTACTCTCAAAAAATAATTTTTAGAAAAGGTTATGTCACAAAAGTAACTTTTTCTTTTGAAATTAACTCGTAGTTAAAAACATTAAATCTTACAATGTCTTCTTGTATTTTCATAACATATTGTTACTATAGTTACTATAAAATTCCCAGTGAACTATAATTGTATTATCAGTGATATTTTTGACATTATATAAGTTATTTGGCCTTATTATATATTTTTAAGACTATTATATCATTTATTAAAATAGTATTTGTTTTAAAACACATAAATGTAAATTTTTGACACTATTTAGTAATTGATTTTTTAAAGTCATAACAAATTGATTCCTTCATTAAAAAGGAAATAAAACAAACATAATACATAATAATAATCCATAAAATTAGTGGATGGTATCAAAATTTCAAATTACATTTGTATTTATATTTATAATATCATTTATTTCAATATTTTACTAATAAGGTAATCATTCCATCATCATTATGTCATAAATAAATTTATTTAATTAATGTATAAGAATTATAAATAAAATATAATCATTTATGAAATTTTTTTATCTTTATAATTACTATTTATAGTTAAAAATAACATTTAGATGTACGAAATTAAATTTTTTTAGTTAGGAGATACATGTTTAGGTTATATTTTCTTTTTCTTTAAAATAATTTTTATAAAAGGTCATTATCACACCCAAGTGGCTCCATGGGGTCCTAAAATTGACTGAAAAATTCTAATGGTTGGATATAACTCATTAAATAGGATTAGGACATGTGTTAGGGTATTTTAATGTTATTATAATATTATTTTTTACCCTTATTTACATGATTTTCACGTTAAACATGGTAAATAAAAATAATCACTAAAGTTACTATAATAAATGATTAAAAATAAAATGTATATATTTACCCAATTTGGGAATTCTGATTCCGAATATGAAATTCAGTTTTCTCAAATTCCAAACAAAGAAGTTTTAGTAATTACTTTAAAAATAATTATATTTTCAAAACCAGAAAGAGGAGTTTTGAGAAGTTAAAACTATCAAACGATCAACATGTGTTTATGTCCAATTTAATTGTGAAATTACATCCAATGACCATCATTGGATTAGATGATAAGAAATTAAAAAAATAAAAATTTAAAAAATATTAAAAGGACTATATAATTGTATAAATAAATTAGATGAAAATTCATTTTTGAATTAAAATTCATATTTTTTCACTAATCATAAAAATATGGAATTTACAAGAAAAATTCCAAAATTTCCACCAAAGTAATTTTTGATCACCCTACTCTAAAGAAGAATTATATTTTATCAAATAGAACATATAAATGAGAATAAAATTTAAAAACAAGCTTCCTATCAAAAGGCATTATAATGACCTTTTAAAAATATTGAAGTATTTTATGCTTAAAATTGGATTCATTCTCATTTTATGCCTCTAATATTTATTCAATAAATGTAAAAAACAATTAAAAAACATATAGAATCATAATATAGTTAATTATTATCACTATTTACAATATAATTACTATAGGATATCTACCATTTAAAATAATTATATAACTATTGTAATATTTTTTGGTACAACTCAGTGTTGTGGGAAACATAAGATTTCTGAGAAATGCGTTGTTTCATGTTGGGTTCAAAATCATAAATAGTGTCCCCTTTAATATAAAATTTATATTATATTTAAAAATATCAATAGATATGAACATATAAAATTCTATAAATACCTAGGATGTTACATCATTCTATACTATTTGAAATTACATCCTCGAAGTTATAAAATTTGGCTCATAAACGTAATTGAAAATCCAATATCAGAAAAAAGAGTCTATAGAACTAACACTTTAAAATATATAATGATAAGTAAAAATGGTCACTCTATGTAACACTACTAGGATTCCATGTAGGAAAACATGGATATGGAAGAGAAACTGACCATCTTATTCTGATGGAGAGTGATAAAAAGCATGATCAAGAGAAAGTTAACAACCAAGAAAATCATAAACATGTGATCAATTAAATGGTATTTGATATTCCAGTTGGAAAAGTAAATGGAAAACTTTTTTTTACATTACATTTCATAAATTATTGATATTTATTTATGAGCTCCACAAATAACATAATGAAACATACTAACTTGTCATGTAGAGTTTCAATATTTAATAAATATCTATAGAAAACTCATATTTTCTCCAAATGATGATTATTTAGGATGAATTAGTCACACATGATGTGCTAGAATAAACATCCATAGAATCACATAATCCACGAAAGAGGAACTATATATTTCCCCTATCTTTATAAATTATCCAAAAACATTATTGTTAGTACAAGATTAGATAATCCCATAAAATAATAATCCATTATGAAAATAAATACTACTCTTAATCTCCAATATTCAAAAAAAAACAAAAATTTCAACAACGACCATTAAACATAAATTTGTCCTTAAAAATCTTAAATATAATCCAAACTTTGATTTAATCCCAAAATTTAAGATGATTTAATCACATAATCGTCCAAGATAAATTTTAACATTTATCTCCAAATAACATCAACCACTCTTAATGTCTTATACAAAAATGCAATTAACCTAATCACATGATATCCAAGATAATATAATCAGTTCCTAATTCCCATAAGTCCATAATTAAATTATTCTTCTTTTAATCCTAATATAAAACCCTAAAGTATTCTATTTACCTTAATCATATAAAGTCCCCAAAATAGGGAAAATATTCCAAAATATCATTTCTCACTTAATCCCCCAAATCATTTTCCAATCCTGTGATTATTTATTCGATAAAATATAGGTCTCCAAAATCAACTTATTAATATTTCATCAACTTGTTTAACTAAAAAGAATGAATTCATACAAAATTTGGACATCTTGTACGTCAGTGGTAGGAAATAAAGGCCTCTTGCACTTTGGTTGTGGGATTGATTCTTATAGCCTTATCTGGTGAAACATGTTTTCACATAGACTGCATGTTTTTAGTTTTTCTAAAACTATATAATTTTTATATCATTTCCAAAATATAATAACACCCTATAAAATAACCATATTATTTTTTAACCACATTTTTTATCTCATATATTTCATTTGACGTTCATAAATTAATAACTCATAACTAATTGAAAAAAATAAATGTCTCCAAAAATCTTATTAATCACCATGAAATTTTATAACCTAATCCTTAAATGGGTTTCAAACAATATAAAACGAGGATCAACCATAAACCCATAAAAATACATCCTAGTCACCAAAGATATCCGAACGCTTATCTGATACCAACTATAAGGCCTTGGCCTTAAATATAATGTATTCTAATGACTTTGAGTAGAATTTATTTTCATTCATTCCAAAAGATCATTTAGGTCAATAGTTTTATATAATTAGCAAAAAATCTAAAATAGACATTCAATATTAATATTTGAATAAGTCTACATGCCATCCATTTAATTTCAAAAAACACAAAATATTAAAATTAAACTTGGTTTTGTTTCTTGAAAAACCATCCAGTACATTCATCATAGCATCTTCATTGTCCTTAACAATCATAATACCTGTGAAAAACATTAAAAAATTGGGATGAGCAGAAAAATTTCAGTAGGGGAAAACAAGGGAAACCGTTTACATGTGATCATTAGAGATATAAATCATAACATGAGCACTTGCATAAATTCACGCTAAAGAGGAATATAATAACATTAAGAACATGGATCATAACATGAAAATGTGACTACAAACTTTAATTTATACATTCAAAAGAATATCACTAAGGTCCATCCCCAAGGTTTCATATCACCAAGGTCAATCCCCAAGGTATCATAAAAATTAACAAGGCTATTTATCAAGATAATGAAAAAATTTCTGGGTTTATTCATCAAGTAATCATAAAAATTACCAATGTTATTCAATAAGGTATCATAAATATTTACAAGGTTATTCACCATGGTACCGTATAAATTACCAATGTTATTCACCAAGGGATTCTAAAACATGTTATCTCAAGAGATCAATTTCATTACCCAATTCATTAAAGATATATCAAGGAAAACCCTTAAAATTTAATTTTTTCCATGTGATCCACATAAAGCGTTATAAAAAATTAAAAAAATAACCCATAGAGATCAACATAAATTGGTTTCATATCAAAATCATGGTGTTTTAAAAATATAATAAAAACATGATCATTATATCATTTATAACCCATTACAAAGAAAAATATGGTTTTATGTATGTCTATTTTAGAATAAAATAAATAATTTGTGTGTAATTGGGAATAACCCTAGAAATTATTCATTTTGGGTAATCAAATAATCAGAATAAAATAAGTTCTTGAGAAAAAAATAGATATATTTTGAGACAAAAAATATGTATTATAACAACTATGAAAGATGGTTTTAGAAAACATTAAAAAGAGAGGGGAAAAGGGTCTCCCCTACATAAATGACTCATAATAATGTACAAAGACCTAATAAAATGGAAATAATAACATGGTTTGGAAATTATATATATATACCACAGAAAAGAGAACTTGAAAGGAAATGTGAAGTAAAGAATTACCTTAGGAAATTTCAGCAGCCAAACAACGTCACTTTAAAATTCATAAAATGAGTTTATTGAGAGAGAAATGTGTCTATAATACTTTTTTAAATAATATAAACATTAATTGGGATATTAAATTAAATATACCAAGATAATAAAATATAAAATAAAAGGAATAACATTAAAAGAGTTCTTGAAAAGAAAAGGGTCTTGGATTCCCCTTCCGCATAAGAAACTGTTGAATGCATATCATTATGGAATTAATTTATAAAAAACGTTTAATATCATGATAATATAATATTTCATTAAATAATTAGTCAAAGGGTTGTATATAAACCTTATTTGAAAATTAAGGTGTATAACATCCAGATATGTGCCAATGGAAGGAGATTGAGATGAAGTCTCTTACTATGAGTCTGACTTGTCTCGTTCATTATGTAAAATGTTGAATAATAAACATAAGTTAATTTCTAATTGTTTGATAAATTTTTTAATATTTTTTATTCCTTTTATAACAATTATTAATATGTAATAACAATTACTTAATTATTTAAGTTCATATAGGATGTTTAGATAATTTTCTGTAATTGAGTCAAAAATGATCTCGTTATTATTAAAAATATTCAATATGGTCATAATTCCATTATCACCATAATGATATTAGTTATTTAAATAAAATATAATTTTCATATATATATATATTTATAATAATCAATAATATTTGGAGATAATAAATAAAATTCATCGTTTATAGAGACGGTAGGTTGTACATACGCATGAATGCCACATCCATTTTTTTGTCAGATTAAAAGAATGAATTATAACTGGTACAAATATATATTAAAATTATATTATAATATTTATGTTATAAATTTTACATAGGTTCAGTATATACGTCCTTTATACATTACATGTATTTCAAGAATGATTCATATCACTTTGATTGGGTGGTAGTCCAGAGTTCTCCAAATGAAATTATTATATTGCCACAACATGAAAAGAATAAAGGTATATTATAAAGGAAAATAACTAAGGAATAAATATAATATAAATATAAAATATATATATGATAAAAAAATATATTTATGTCATAATGGAAACCAATATAGGTGGTTGGATAAAATTGAACTATCATCATTTTGTGAGGTAGTAGTTCATCATACAAAGAAATAGAATGTTCAAAATCATTTGGATGGTAACATGTGTAAGTGTGTGTCGATCTATTATAAAAAATATCTATGTATATTGAGGATACTGGATTTTTATAAGATAATGTAATAAATTGAGTTTAGTGGTTTAGAGAAGGAAAATAAAGGAATGGAGACTAAGAGAAGACATTATATCAAAATTGGGTAACTCTATTTGATTTGAGCCAAAAGAATTTATTTATTTTTATCATGCCCAACTTTAGGATTCATGGAGTAAGGGAGGGATTTTTGGAGCTTATTTGAGCAGAATTTGTACAATACAAGGGGCTTCATATGTGTTCTTAAGTGGGTATAGGTGGGGTCCTTGTATAATATGGAGGAAGGGCACTTTTAGAAAGTCATAAAATATTATTTTATTATAAATTAATTTATGAATTATAACAGTTTAAAAGTTATATATTTCATGGATAAGGTGGGGATGGGTAAAAATACTCTTAAAAAATAGCTTTTATACTTATTTAGGGGAAAAAATTAACCTTATATTTTAGCATTAACCCTTAGTTAAAAATATTAACTCTTACCATGTCTTCTTGTATTTTCATAATACATGGTTAGTTTAGTTGTTATAAAATTCCAAGAGACCAAAAAGTGGATCATTAATAAAATTTGTAACATTATATAATCTATTTAGTGGAATATTATATTTTTTAGACAATTAAACATTTAATAAAATATTTTTTTAAAAAAAATCTCATTTATGTCAATTTTTAACACAATTCGGTAGTTGATTTTTGTTAATGTAATAAAAAATTGATTCATTATAAAAAAGGAATTAAATGAAATATAAAATGTCATAATCATCCATAATATTCGTTTATGTCATCAAAATTTTCAAATTATACTCATTTTAATATTTATAATATCATTTATTTTAATATTTCATTAATACAGTAATCATTGCATCATCATTGTGTCATAAATATATATATTTATTTAATGTCTAAAAATTTTAAATAAAATAACATGATATAGGATATATTTTTATATTTCTAATGAATATATATATTCTAAAATATAATTTATATATTCAAAATCAAAATATCATTAATAAAGAGATACATGTTTATGTTATATTTCCCTTTTCTTCGAAATAAATATCATAAAAGGTCATTATCACTCTAATGTAGCTCCATGGGGTCATAAGGTCAACCAAATTAAGACCATGGTTGGACATATCTCATCTAATAGGATTATAAAATGTGTTATGGTAGTTTTATATTATCAAAATATTATTTTTTATCCTTATTTACATATTTATCCTTTAAACATGGTAAATAAAAATAATTTTTGATGTTATTATTCAAAATTTCAAAAAATAAATAGGATATATTTACACAATTTGGACCTATTGATTCCCAATATTTAACAAATTTTTTTAAATTAAAAAAATTATTTTGTATTAAATAAATTTAAATTCATTCCGGTTATCAAAACCAGAAAAGTGTGTTTTTTAGAAGTAAAAACTATCAGAAGATGGGCATGTGTATATATAAAATTTAAATGTGAAAATAAAAATAATAACCATCATTTGAAGAATTTTTAAAAACATAATCCAATGACACATTAAAAATAATTAAAAGGACAATTTAACTATATAAATGAATTAGATTAAAATGCAAATTTGAAAGAAAATGTTATATTTTTCATTATTCATAAAATATAGATTTTATTAGAAAAACACAAAAAATTAAATAGAAGTAAATTTTTATGTCCCACTTCTAAATAAAGATTATTATTTTATCAAATAGAACATATAAAAGTTAAAAAAACAATTTTTAAAAAAATGATGGCTATCAGAAGGTGGTAAAAAACATTTTAAAAATAGTAGATTATTTTATGCTTAAAACCAGATTAATTATCATTTAAAGCCTCTAAAATGAATTAGATAAATGTAAAACCACTTAAAAAACATGTAAAATCATAATATAGTTAATTCTGGTCATTTTCACGAAAATAATTTCTAGGCATTAACTACCATTTAAAATAATAAAATTGTTGTTGTATGATTTTTAGTTTAACTTAGTGTTGTGTGCAACATAGGATTTTGGAGAAACAAATTATTATGTGTTGGGTACACTATTAAACATAGTTTCCCCTTTAAAGTAAAATTAATATTAAATTCAATATTAATAATAGATATGAAAATTTATTTTTTCTATAAAAACCTAGGATGTTACACACCCTCGTTTTAACTCTCACTTATAGAAAGGACTTTAGAGGGAATTTGGGTTTCATATTAACATGAGTACGGAATACCATCCTCAAATGGATGGTCAGATGGAGTGGTAAAATCAGATTCTAGGGGATATGCTTCATGCATGTGTTCTGGATTTTAGTTGATTGTGGGAAAGGCATATAGTATTGTTCATGTTTTCTTATATTAAAAGTTACTAATCCTTTATTCAAATGGCCCATTTCTAGGCAATCTATAGTCGACCATTTTTGTGTCCTCTATGTTGGGATGAGGTCGGAAAGGCCTCACTTTTGGGACTGAGACTTTTGTAGGAGACATACGAGAAATTCAACTTGATCAGGTAGAAGTTATTGATAGCTTAGAGTCACAAAAAATATTATATCAAATAAAGGTGTCAAGGTATTGAGTTTCTTGTGGGTTATCGGGTGTTCTTGAAGGTGACTCCTTTCTTGGGCCATCTTCATTTGGGGAATTTGGGAAAGCTGACTCTGAGGTATGTCATGCCTTTTGAAATCACTAAGCATATTAGAAAGATGGTATATAAGTTAGTTTTTACAATCTCATTTGTCATCAATTAATAATGTATTTCATATATCCAAATTGAAGAAGTATAATTCAGATCCGTCCCATGTGATGAATTGGGAAGAGTTGGAGATGGAGATCAATTTATCAGTATTTGAAAGGTTAGTGTAGATAGTGGGTTCCTAAGAGAAGGTGCTTTATAGAGACTCTATTCCATTGGTACGTGTCCTTTTATAGAATGGGAATGATGTTCATGAGACATGGGTGTTAAAGTCTTTATTTATGAAATATTTTACATTCTTGTCTTTTGATCAAGCTTTTGGTTAACTTTCTGGGTCAGAATGTTTTCATGGTGGGGGGAATTGTAAAACTAGTGTCTTTGTTTCCTGGTATTTTTCCTTTTTATTTTTTATGTATTTTTTCCCAAGGTTCCCTTTCTGAATTTTGGAGGAAAATGGATGTTTTTGGGTGTAAAAACCATGGTGCACTGTTGGTGCACAGTTAGAGTAAACAGTGTGCCCAAATCAGGTATTTATGAGGTGGAAGGAAGAACCAACCACATAGTTATTTCCCAACAGTGCGCCCTATCCCAGCTAACTATGCACACTAGAAAGAGAATGCATACGGTTTCTACTTGGTTTATTAAACTGTGTGGACTAACCTTGTGCCATTTCCAACTCATGGTTTTTTTTTTTAAAATTTCCTATTTTTTCATTTTCGGATTTAAACCATATTCCACACATCTTCTTCCCCAATCTTGATATTCCGCCATAAAAGGCCTCTATACTCCCTCAAACTCCCTCAAACACCCAATTTTTTAAGGGTATTTAGTGGGGAAACATAAAAAATATTCAAGTAATTGTGTTTTCTTTTTAAATCTTCATTCTTCTTAGGGTTTCACCCATTATTCTTGGTGTCCTAATTTTCTAGTAGGTAGGGTTTCATCCCTAGGGTTTAATTGAAGGATTTTGGGTTTGATCTCTTAGAATAGTTTTAGTTTTTCTTGCTTGTAGTGCGATTTAGGTGCTATTGAAGATTCACACTAATTCATGTCAATTTCGTATCAAAGTTTTGTGGGTCTATGTAAAAGAATTATTTAGTGAATTATTTTTATTTTCTAATTAATTTATTATGTTCATTAATTTATGTGTGTTGTGTGAAGGTATTTTTAGAATGTGTTTAATATGTTTTCGATTTTTATGTGGCATTTTTATATGAAATATGGTGTGTTTTTTGTAATCCCATATTCTGTAACTTGGTATTATTTTATAAATTGTGAAATTAGTTTATTAAATTAGGGAAGGGATAAGAATTATATTTTGGTGTGGTGTTGGTTTTTTTATAAAAAAAGGGAATTTTGAATGGGGTTTTGTCTGTAAAGCCATGTGATACTTCATGGAACTATTTTGCAGATATTTTAATGGTTTATAAAATTTCATAGAGGGTGTGAAATATTTTTATAAATAGTTTTGGTGTGAGTATGATTTCTTAAAGAGAATTTGGTTGTGAAAGTGGTGTTATGTGACATATGGAACTTAATTGAGCACAAAAGGGAAGCTCTGGTATCTAGGTGAGTGGATAAGGACTACTATTAAAGTCATTTAGAAGTGGATACATCTTGGTTTCACTTAGTGGGATTTACAATGAAAATAATAAATAAATAATGATGATTGATTGGAGACCATAGGGTAATGGGTGTGTTCCTTACTACTGGATCGTGCACGAGAATGTTGTTGGTCATGGTTTCTTTGACACATTTCACTGAGAAATGATGTACCTTGTGTCCCATTATTTTCTAGTGCGTAGGGGTTGTTTCCTATGACTACTGATAATTGGTTATATGATAGTTACCATTGGTATATGATAATTTTGGTTGGTAATTTCAGAATAAAGTGTTCTTTCATTAAATAGGTTTCTTATTTAATATTTTCTTGTAAAAAATGTTTCACATTCAAAGATAATTTCCTTAAAATTTTTACTGGTATTTCATTTTTTATAAAACAGTCATGCTATGTGTCTTATACTATTTATATCATGGAATAATTTCATGGGTGGCATCCTACTGGACTTAGGATCAAACCCTATATACGCCTTTGGGTGTATGTTTAATTCGTAATGTTTTGAAAAGGTAATGGTTAAACATTTAGAGATGGAAGTTCGTGTTGCCATAAATCTTCCTTGGTGATTGTTTTGGAGGTGTATTGTCAATGTTTCCACTTTTCCATGAGGGGCTTTTTAGTTAGTCTTCTGGTTTTGTTTTATTGTAGCCTTTTTTGGTTTTGACATGAAATGTTTACTTCAATTCTGAAATAATTTTATGGTTTTTTTGGTTTGAATTTTATTATTTTTTATTGAATATTATTGGTTGTTTAATTCTTGTAGATATGGGAAAGTCATTAGCTCTATTTTTTACAGTACCTAGTCACTTGTCCCAGCCTATGGGGATAGGGAATGCCTTTTGGGCCTTATTACGGACCGGGATGGTTGTTGGCTTGGATGACGACCTGGCTTGGTTCATGAATATTTAAATATAATATTATTTAATTATATATTTGTATTTATATTAATCTATAAAATTTAGTAATAGGTATTGAAACACACCATATATGGAGATGGTAGGTCATACGTATACATGAGATTTGTGGCCTTTATCTTATTGTATTGGATGAATAAACTAAATTTATATATATATAATCATTTAATTATAAATATTATGTCATATATATAAAATATATAAATAAGAACCATCCACAATGAACCATATAACTTCATGAGGCAGTAGACTCTTATACACACGAGAGACATAATCGTATTCCCCAAAAATTGAAAGCATGAATTTATGTGTTATATAATAATTATAAAAGAAACATGAAATAATAAATTTTTTATTTCTCATATATAAACTACATATCCATCATTATTACCAAATGTGAATGGTGGTAAGGTATAAATTAATAATATCACATCACAAGGTGGTATTCCTCCATACACATAAATGATGATTTAATAACATAATTAATAAAACGGTGTGAAGTTTTATTTTATACTACTAATATAAAAAATATCATTATATAGAAGATTATGATGTTTTTCTAAATTCATGCTATAAATTAAATTAAAGGATTTAGAGATGGATATAAAATAAGATATCTTCTAGAAGAACATTACATCGTTATTGGGTATCATCAGGTTTTCACTAAAACTATAAAAGGTTTTATTTATCAAAAAACAATGTATTCTTGGATAAGGGTATATAATTTGAGAACTTATTTGGTTAGTTATTGGGCCAACCAAAGTGGTTTCAAGGTTTATATAAGAGGGAAGATGGGAAAACCTTTTATAACTGATGGAGAGGACATACATTGTATTTTTGAAATGTAGTTAGGTGTATCTAGGTTTTTACTTATAAATAGGCTTAAATATAGATAACAATTTGATGATTTAAGGGGTAAATATAATATATGGCCATAAAAATTTATTTGGAAAAGTTTTTTTTCATTATAAAAAATTTATTATCTTTTTGACAACTTAGAAATTTTTTTTACCTTAATCACTATTATAATTTTATTCAGCAGTCACTAATCATTTTGATAAAAATATTAAGTTGACATTATCTGACATTATAATTTATCCTGATCAACATATTGACTGATTTTTTTCCAATTCAAACAACATATGTTGTAGAATGTAATTTAAAACTAATCCCCAAGGCGTGATTAGAAAGATGGATTTCATGTGATTTTTTTAAAGATTACATCTTTTTTATATAAAAATTAAACATAAAAATTATTTTAATAACCTAAAATAAATTAACTTATATAAAATTGAACCAAATATAAATCAATAGAAATTTATAATATAATTTAACATTATAAATATTTTAAATGAAAACAATGTTTTCAGTTATAATTTGGTATTTTTATCACTATCTAAAAAAAATAAAACATCTCATAAAAATAAAATAAATCAACCAAATATAATTCTAATAATTCTCTTCCAAAAAAGATGTTTATTTTGTGAAATATTGTTTATAAAATATTCCTAAATTAGTTTTATAACTAGAGTTGAATTAAAAGGTGAAAAATCCACCTTTAGAATATTATAGTTTCTTATATATAAAATTGGATTACATCATATCTTCTTCATATAAAATCTATAGGATAAATGTGAAAACATTTTATTGAATATATGAGATATCAGTTTCTTTTATATAAACCAATAATATTAATTAATTTTATTTATTAAGATTAAATTCCATTGGTTCATAAATATAGTTTTTTATGATATCATCTCATTTATATTCAATTGGTCTGTATATTCATTTCTAATAATTTTTTTACAAATTAATTCAAACATGTTTTTTATAAGTGAGATAATCTTATTTATAATCAATAATTTAACAGATATGCGATAATTTTTTTTATTTAATAATATTAATAGTATTCTAAAAAACATGGTCTTGTGTGTAACTTAAGCCATTTAAGAAAGTTATTATTGCATATAATTAAATCTAACTCAATATTAAATGAATTGAAATATATATAATAGATATAATATATTTAAAAAATTAAATATATAATAATGAAATGGGATATTATGTTAATTTCTATTATTAGTGTTTTTTCACATATGCAATTGAATATGATATTCGTATTTTAAATATTCAATATTTTATATAATACATAACTACAATAAACTACGTCCTCACAGTTTTTAACATGATGTTAGAAAATAATGGTTTGTTTATTTTGAAGTACCGTTATAGAAAAATCTACATCCTAAAGTAATAGATAAAATATCCTTGTAATAATAAAGAAAAGTATATAAAAAATTCACCTATAAAAACACAAAACATGTTTTCTATGAAGGGAAAATTTGTGGAAAACAGTGATATAAACATAGAGGAAAAGTGTAAAAATTTACAGAGATAGATTTTTGTATTGATCAGAAGAAAGTGAGTTATTAAAAGAATGTGTAGGGGCTCAAAACCATAAATTTATTATAAACTAAAATACCATCAGTTAAAAAAAATTAGGTATTAGGATAAAAGTACCCTCTTACTAAAGTTGAGGAATTTTTTCACCCTAAGAATATATTAAAATATACATACTTTATAAATTTATATTTCAAAAGAAACATTTAACATATTTTTATACATATAAAAATGTATAATTCAGCCCTTAATCCATAAAATAGATATGAAAAAATGGATTTTATACATGAGCTACAAAAATTATCCTTTAACAGATCCTATGATCCATAAAAGTGTTGCAATAAATTCTTTTTATATTTACTAAAACCAAAATTCTTAGCAATAATTATATAATAACTCCTAATGTTAAAAATAATTTATTCAATTAATTTTATACTATACAAATATTCCAGTATATTTCTAACCAACTTTATAAGGTAACAAAATTAACATTATATTATCCATAAAAAATAAATTTTCTCTTAATTATCACATATCGAACATGTGCATATCATCACCATATACATTCTTGAAACATGGAAACAAATAAAATTACTATAAAACCTAATTTAAATTGTGAATTATTCATTATTAATTGTGTAAAAGACATATTATTGGATATATTCCTTAAATTAAAAAATGTTCTAAACTATATCCATTTTAGTATAAACCACATTGTCACAAATAATTAATTAGTTCCCATGTAGTCAGCACTATTCAGTTTACATTATCCATATCAATCATCTCATTATCATAAAACCGTTATCACATAATCAATAATATATTAATAGATATATTTACCTCAATCATGTGCTTACTGATAATTTCAAGATGCCACTGAATAACATTTCCTTGTACCATTCATCATATGTTTTCAAATACATTAAGAAACAGAACATCAGAACAATCCATATAAATTTTGTAATTCTTACAACCCATATATTGTTGCTGAGATACTCAACTGACATAATTCATAAATCCATGCACATGAAAATTAAATATTTCTATTCTTCTATGGTAATATAATTATAATTAAAATGATTCATAAGATTCTTTTGAGGTTCATTCCATTGATGCTTGCTACATTGATTTTTGTGGCGACTCATCTCCTTAAATTTAAATCATTGTATACTAGAAACTTATTTATTTCCCTTTAAATAAAAATTAATGTATACATTCTATGAAAACTTGTAGAAAATTACAGTTGTTTATGAAATTACCAGGGTGTTTATTTCCATAATTATCACATTTAAAAAAATACATCACTTCTTCTTTCCATTATCCATATTTTCACATCCATGATCTTGTTCTCATGCTTAACTCTGAAGACATTATAAATAATGTATTATTTCTCAATATATTTATCATATATTACCATGTCTAAATAAGATTCTATTTTTTGGGTGACAATTCACCCTTGAAATATTTTCATAAAACCATCAAAAAACTATCATTATAACTCTTTGGACTACAAACATTAATGAGAATCTCATTCCTTATACATGTTTAAATTTAAAAATAAAATCATACACTAGATTAGATGATTTCATTATAAAAATAATGTGTAATTATAAAACTTTAGGATTTTATTATATCATTATCCTCAATTTCAATCATGGGGTTATGTTTCCAAATTTATTTTTTCTGAAATTTAGTTCCCAAGGATTCTACTAAACATCCATTAATTACGATTATAAAAAATATGAACCTAGAATCTATATATTGGCTTTTGTATCAATTATATTGGAATAAGATATAGTGAAATTCATCTAGAATGATCAGATAGTTTAGTATTCTGGGTAAACTATATAGATAGATGAGTCTTGAATTGTAACTGAATAAAGATGTACAATGTAATTTTTTTCAAGGATAAAATTATTCCCTCTAAAAATCATTTCATATCAATCATAGTACTCTTCCAAGAATATTGTGGTTGCAATGAAAAATAAGGGTGAGATAAAATGCTTCGTAACGATTAAATAAAGGAGAATAAATCATGAATAAATAATAGTAATTAATATTTTAATATATATAAATTAATACAAATTACATTTAAATAACTTGGTAATCGTTATTAGATAATTCATAATTAGCATATTAAGGTAAATAGATGAAAGATGTGATAGTTAATCCACAAAAAAAGAATGAAATGCATCTATAGATAATGTTAGTGTGAAAATATAATGGATAATAATTATAATAACTAAATTATCAATATTGTACATTATTAATTACTTGATGTCATGTCTGAGGAATATGAAAACCAATATAATAAATACCTTTCACTAGAATGTTTGAAAACATGGCTTGATACAAATTTAATTTGGATTACTGATTTGTCTCATGAGGCACATCGATGGATCATGGTTCTAAATAATTTTCAGCACCAACCCTTCACTACTAGTCCAAATAATCACTCATACATTGAATAATATATTAAATTTATTAATAATGTGCCTCATCTTCAAATATCTGTATTCAGTAAAAATATTGTATTATAAATATTTCTCTAAATAATAAATTAAATTTAAAATTAAAATCAACATATAATAAAGGAATATGGTCCTATAAATAAATTTATCACTGAAAAATATTATTTTAATTGAGGGGAAACTTAATTTCCATCCAAAATTGAATAATTTAATAGAATTTTAATGCAAAAAAAAAGAATCAAGAAAGTGAATCTCATCAATTTCATTTGTCATAGTAATCATAAACCATCCAGAATAATATTAAATATTCTATAAATAAGTTATATAACTATTTGGGTAATAATACAGGGTTATTTTTATTAGTGAATATAAATACCATAAAATATCTTTAAAACCATTCTTGATGAAATTATAATTGTAACTTTGATTTTTTTTCAAAATAAATTTTAAATTGGATATTTAGAAATAAATGAAAATTATTTTCCTTGAAAATAACGTTTTAAGCCTAAAATATATTCCTTAAAAAATCCGAGTTAACATGATGGTTATAAATTTCATTCATGTCACACACGTTAAAATAATGATTTCTATCACTTTTTGGTAAAAGGCATGTCAGAATTGTTTTGAAAAAGACAAAAACAAATTGAGGAAAACATTTAATGAGATAAATTTTGGGAATTTTTTTTCTAAATCATTATTTATATTTAAAAATATGAAAAATTATTTAGAAAAAATAGATTTGGGAAAAAACATATATTTGACTAAAGAGAAAAATTAAGTCATATTTTCTTAGAAATGTTTTCTAAAGCATTTTATTTACCAAAGAGTGAAAAAATAATATTACATTAAATATATCATTATTAAACATAGGATAATAAAATTTAAGTATTTATTGGGAACTGTTCAATTATTTTCAATCAATATATATTCAAGAATAAAGAATCTCGATTATAATGAGATTATGAAATAAACCCTTAAAATGATAATAATGTTGATATGATAACTAATAATGAAATAAATTATTTTTATAAATAATAAATACAGAAAATAATAAATTAAAATAAAATATAATAAAAATTAATTAAAAACATATTCATAATATGATAGAATTAAATAAGTACATGTTTAACCAAATGAGTGGAAATTTAATTAATTAATTCCTTGTCTTACTCTTCATTTTGGTTGAACACTTATTAACCTCATGTATAATGGTTTTAAGAACGATAATAAATTATTTAAAAACTATATTAATATTAATTATATCATATATGATACTTTTATAACATTTTATCACCTATTTTTTTATAAATATCCCATTACATTCATTCTTTAGTGTGTTCATTGACTAGTTTTTCGAGTATGTTTTGACTTGTAATTTTTTGTTGCTCTAACATTGATCACGAATTCATCCTCCAAAAAATATAAGAAACGATTTAAATATAATATATATTCATTATATATCTCTGTATATTTTTATTTACACATAATATTTAGTTATAGGAAATGAAATATGGCATTCATGGAGACAATATGTCGTATTTAGGCTTGAACAATGTTTCTATTAAAAAGTTGTATTTAATGAAAAAAATAAATTACATATAATATCATTACTGTTTCATTATTATTTCATATATATAACATATTTTTATAAAAATAATTCTTTATACATTCTTTGTAATGTTTGAAAGAATCACCTCGCTTCGTAAGGTTGTAGTCCACCATACATATGAGGGAAATTATCATATTCTAAAAAATGGAAATCATTAATGTATGAAATATATAAAGTTAAAATAATCACAGAAACAACATAAATATCATATAAACGTCATATATATAATTTAAATCTATCATTATTACCAATAATGAAAAGTTGTAATTGGAAAACTAATGACATCAATTCACGAGGCGGTTGTCCTATGTACACACAAATGATGACTTTGTAACCTATTAAATGGAAGCATGTCAATTATTTTGAAGTACCATTAACATATAAACATATAAGTATATATATAATATTCTCATTTTATTATATAATCATGTTATAATAGGAATTTAATGATTTTGAGATGGAAATAAAATTAAAACACTTTTCAAAGAACATTACTTATTCTTCAAGTGTCCTCCATAGGATTGCACTAAAACAATTAAAGTTTTTCTTTATGACCAAAATAAGGCTTATAAGATGAGGGGTGAGATTTTTGGATGTTATTTTGGATGTTATTGGCCTATCTGATGTTGTTTAACAGTGTGCAAAAGATGGGGGAGGGGATAACTTTTTATAAGCGAGGGAGAGTACAAACTCATCATTTTAGAAAAAAAGTTATGGGTACCGATGTTTTTACTAAAAAGTAGCTTAAATAAGTTATCCAATCCGAAATACGAAGGGGTATGGAAGAAATATATCTATGAAATTGGTTTTCGATAAATATGGGTTTATTTTTAAAACAAATTTTCTATGTTTTACAACTATGTAAACTCATTTTTACCTTAATACCTGTAATTAATTTTAACTACACTCACTAATCATTTTGGTAAACAATTAGAAATTAAAATTTATAATTATTCCAAATATGGTATACATTTTTTTGAATTATAATAATTTAATATTTAGAATATAATTTGAACATAATCCCACACACATGATGAGAAAGTGGATTTTTAACTTGAAAATATTTGAAAATTTTCAATATCTTTATTTCTAAATTAAAAATGAAAATTATTACAATGAGATAAATTGGATTGATTAGTATAAAGGATATATAATTTTAATTTTAAAACCATTGAAAATATAAATTAAATTTATAAATAATTTAAATGAAAAGTTAGTTTTAATTAAAATTCAATATTTTTTCAATATTCATCAAATAATGAAAATTCTCAAAAAAAAGTCCCAAAAATCACCATCAGATAATTTTTAAATACATATTTCAAAATAAAATGTTTATTTTTTCAAATAAAATTTATAAAAGTGTTGAAATTTTGTTTTCAAACAAGTGAGTCATTGAAAGGTTACAAAACTACCTTTCAAAACACCTATTTTTATGAGTAAAATTGCAATTTTTTTAATTTATTATTCCTATAAAATCTATTGGATGAATGTAAATGAAAAAGTTCTGAATATATAATATATGATAAAGGCCCATCCTTAAAAACATTTTTTAATATTGAATTTTATTCGAGGAAATAAATTCTTAAACATTGAGGATCTTTTTAAGATTACATTTTTAGAGAATTAGGAAGTAACTATTACATAACAACTCAAGAATTAAAATGTGGACACTTCTACTCAAAATACATTTTTTACAAAAGAAAATGTTTATAAATGAAACATGAATTATTTTACTTACTAAAAAATTCATAACATTAATCTTGACTTCTTCCATTCTATTACCTATCCTTATAACCTATGATTTTAAAAAAAAAACATTTGATATGTACAAATATCTCATTAAAGGATATAAAGAAAGAAAAACTATTAGTCTAGTGATAAACATAAAAACTCATTATAAACTATTTCTTTGAAAACTCATATGTATGCATAGAAACATCATTTATATTACTTGGTACATACCTACCATATCACTCTTACATTCACCCTTATAGATTGAATAACCATTCTGTCAACTTCCATATCCATAGTACCAATGCATTGGCGAGCTACAGTCGGGCTCATCTACCATATCTTGAGATCTAATGGGATCAACCCAACATATAATGTGCTAAAATGAGGCTCAAACAATCATATATTGAGATAAAATTGGCTCAAATATACATAAAATATTTCCAATGAACATATCATAAATAAAACACTAGATAACTCATTTAAAACCTTGAGAAAAACACATTCAAATTTTCAAAATAAAATTTTTCATAAAAAACACGTTTTAAAATATAAAAAAAAGTTCCCATAATAAGGAAATAATATTCATAAAAAATAACTATTAAAAAATATAATAGAAATGTAATATTAATAAATCAAAATTAAATCATGAGAAACCACTCATTATATATAAAAAATAATATATTTGAAATTCATAAAAAAAGACATTTAATAAAGGATTTTAAAAAGGAAATTCTCTTACCTCAAGTTTGACATCCTTTAAATGTGTTAAAATCTCCTGTATAAGGGTTTTAAGGGTTTTATTAATACATTATAAAAATAAAATGATGTTATAATACCTTACATTATATTCTTATAAAATCTTTCACTCATTTATTTTTAATATTTTTTATTTCTGTTGTTTTGAGTGCGTTATTTTCATGGATTACATGGTCAGTTTATTAATGTTATCCCTTGTAAAAAATGAAATAATAAACCAGTGGTGATAATATATATATATTTATGTCATTAAAAATATTTAAATTAGAATTTAACATTCCTATGATTTTGAAAAAAGGAAACGAAAAAAGCATCATCCACAAAGTGAGTGAAATAACACACCACAGACGGTGATTTCGTTATTTATGAAATAAAGGAGACATAAGAGAGTATATGTAGTGTATAACATAAACATAACAGAACTACAATATATTTGACATTGGAGTTGTCATGAAATATTGGATGAGATTTGGGCATAAGGTATAAGTGAAAAAACAATTTGAAAGGGAAGAAAAAGGAACCTTACTTCTTGAAAATTCCTCATTGAGATATACTTTAAAGATAATGGAAGATGTCTTTTTGTGATACTCAGATCAATAGATCTTTCAAAGGGATGAGGATGAGAGAATTTTTCATAGGTTATCTAAGAAATAATGCTTAAGGTGATGATAATTTGTGAAAGAGGGAGCCTCCTTTTATAATCGAAAGGAGGGGTAACATAGGAAATACTGAAATTATTAAAATATACTAAATTGTATATCTCTTATAAGACATAATAATGGGATAAAAATAATATTATATGACATTTTCAAAAAAAAATCCATTCATTGTTTTTCAAAAAAAAAGTATTTTTAAATATTTTAATTAAATATTATATTCATGAGAAATGATTTTATCAAAGTAAACACAAAATCATAACTATTGACATTAAAAACATCAAAAAAGGATTGAAATTAGAATATATTTAATTATTATATCTTATATTTATCATATTAATCAAGTTATTTAATTAATTATCACAAAAATATTAAATTATATTTCTTATATTATTTTTTATATTGCTCAGTTAATTTATTCATTAATCAAATAATTACTAAATATTAATTGTTCACGCTATTAATGTAATTATTAATTTTATAAAAATTAAAAATAAAATTTCATGAAAAATATAATTTTATTATTTTTCCAAAAAATTTTATTCTTCTAAAAACACTTGTAGAAAACCTCATATGAAAATATTACACAAATTGAATATTATAGTGTGAACATGTAGTATTTCATTTCAAAAAAATAAAATAAAGGGAAAAATGTGATCCTTGTGGGTCCAAAATGTACCCAATTTGAATAAAAACATGATAATGACCATTATTTTCTTATATAAAACGGTTTACCCAAAATTTGGTTCATTTAATAATTCATATAATTTTATTAAAAACATTTTATATATTTTTCTTATGCTTGCAGAAGAACTGTATGAGTGTTGCACATGAATTAATGTTAATAGTTTCATATATATAATTGAAAAATAAATTTTCATCATGAAAATTAATAAATTAGGTTGAAAATTAATATTTATATTCGATCATAATATATATTTACTTATATCCATGATAAGAATACATCATTGAGTTGTTAAATTAATTTTTTTGAATAAAATACTAGAATGCATTAAAATCATCCAAGTGGCTCAAAAATATGCTAAAATAGAACCATTGATACCTTTTCTAGAAAAATAATCATCTATTGAAAATATTACAAATTTTAGGGTAATTTTATAATACTGGTATTATTATTTTTACCCTTAATTACCGTATTTACCTTCAATGGTGATAATAAAATACAAAAGTTAATATTCTCAAAAAATTATTTTGATCTTACTATATCACATATTTAATACTGATTAAACCCATTTATATCCATTTTTGAAAATTCAATTCATACAAGTGACTAAAATTAATTTAAAAATTAATCTTGTTGACAGACTGAGGAAAGGGGTTTCAAAGTAAAAAATTCAAATGTTCATAATGTTTCTATATCCAATTTAAATTGAAAATTGATTCCAATAACCTAAATTAAATTAAATGATAAAACATTAATATTATTAAAAATTAAACTATTTAAAATATTGTGTTAAATATCTAAATATATTATAAGAAAACGTATTTTTGAAATAATATGCATTATTTATACCTATTCATTAAAATATGAAATTTATTAGAAAAATAAAAAAAATTCACACAAAAAAATTATTATATCTTGCTTAGAAATAAGAATTTATTTTTTCAAAAATAATTTATAAAAGTAACAAAAAACTAAATTTAAAATGGGTTCTCCATCAAAAGGCAATAAAACTTCCTTTTTAGAAGAAACACTAATTGTATCCATAAAATTATATAATGTATAAAAAATAAATAACATAAATTTTAAATATTATGTTGAATTAATATTTATTAAATATAATCCATAAATAGTTATTTGATTATCTTATAAACATAATTATTCACATTTAAATAGTTTTTCATAAAAATACATTCTTTATATTCAATTGGTTTTCAATTTCATTTCATGTTAATTTTTTAACCAATGAATCATTATATAAACATGGGTAAACCTTATTTTCATAATTTAGTTAACATTGTTCATTCCCTCCATTATAATTTCTAGGAAATAACTACCATATTAAATAATAATATTTATTTTTCCATTCAACCTCGATGTGGCATATCATGTACGTTGTCAAATATTATGTTTCCTTTTAAATACATTGGATATTAGATTTTTACCCCTTTTATAAATTGAATCCTCACAATTTTAATTTGGGGTTGGTACTGAAGGTATTAATTTTCAAAATACCATTATTCATATCCCACATTTGAAAAAGGATTAATAAAACATCCATTTTTAACGGAAGAAAGGACTGTACCAAGGACATTAGAGATAAAAAATACCAAGATTTCATGTAGGAAAACCAAGATATTAAAGATAAAACAAACCATCAAGTTCGGATGGAGAGTGATATAAAATAAATTTAGGAGAAAGTTAAAATTCACAAGACCATAAATTTTTGATGGTTTAAAAGGTGATTGATTTCACAGTATGAAAATAAATTGAAAACGTTTTGGTTTTAATATAATTTTAATATATTTGAGGAATTATTTTAATAACTACACAAAGAACATAAATAGATACACTTGCTTTAAAAATTTAGATTCATACTTTAATAAAATTCCACAAAAAACTAATCTTTTCATTAATGAAAAGTATTCAAGATTAATTTTTTTACACCTGAAGCACTATGATCAATGTCTATATAACCAAACAATAAGCAAAATATTAACTATCAATTTATCATTTCATGAAACATTAACCAATCCAATACGGATAGGGTAAGAAAAATCGATTACCAAGAGAAATAAACCATTGTATGAAAACATTAATTTTAATCTCTAAAATGAAACTATAATACCAAAAGTTCAACATAGACTTTTCAATAAATAACTTCGTTAAAACCCTCAAAGTAATCCATACAAGGTATGAATCACATAACTTAGATGAATTTGACTACAGAGGCGTCTCAGATAAATATTTACATTTATCTCCAACCGCATTGACCACTCTTGAGGTGTCATATCAAAAGTTTAATTTCCAAAATCACAAATTATCTAAATTGGTTAATTGTTTACATATGTAATCTGAATTTCCAAAAGTCCACAATAAAATCATAGATATTGCCAAAATATAATTCAACCATTAATCCTCAGTAAAAATACTAGAGTATTCTATTTATCATAATCATTTAATGTTTCTTAAATAGTGGTCATCTTCCAAAATAAATTTTTACACTTAATCCCTAAAACATTTTCCAACACCAGGGATATATATTTGATAAAACAAAAATACAAAATATAAACTTATTATTATTCCGTAAACTAACTTAACTAAAAATGAAAAAAAATCACACTAACTAGGGACATCAAATAGTCCAGTGGTAGGAGATTAACCCTTATTATCTTTTAGATGCGGGTTTCATCCTTGAGGCCTTGCAGGATGTGACTTGTTGTCACCTTTCTTTCATATTGTCCCATTTTTTAACTCAAAAATAACCTTAACATGTTTTTAACCATAATGGTTTCCTTATACCTTTCATTTTCTTCCCATATCATAATTACCTAGACATACTAATTCATTAAGTCTTATATATGTTGACATTAGTTTATTTCTCCCTCATATGATTTAATAAAACTATTACCAAAATAATGAACAACATACCTTGGCCATTGTGTCCACCTTGTTTCAACGTCATCTTGTTAAAATGGGTATAAGGTCCATGCATTTCCAAAATTATTTAGAGATTCTATAAAATCACTTTCTTACTTTTTCTAAATACACCTTGCACAACTAGTGTTTTATGGGTTTTAGCAGAGGAATAGTTTTGTAAAATATTCATATATGACATTTAATTTTAAAACATCAGATACAATTTTTTTGTAAAACATTCTGATTGTGTTTGTTTTCAAACATTCTGTTAGTGTTCATTTTAAAATACCTTATGTGTGTTGTAAAATACTATGGGTTAAAATAAAATATAAATAGAATGTGAAACGGTCTCATTCTTTAGTAGTTTTTTTCAAATTCATAACATGCTTCAAAATATTGTGATAAGGTAAAATATCTTAAAATGACTTGATAATATTTATTCTTTTTGAAAGTATGATAATATTGGGAAAAATATTATTTGATTAAAAAAACCCATTATCCTTGATGGTATCTAGGTATAGAGGAGGTGTTAGATATCTTATAAACTTTTTTCAAGAGTTTTGTATGTTAGAAAATGTTTATCAGTCATATTGACATGTCATTGTAATAATTATTTCAATCAAGTCATGAGGAGGAGATATGGATCTAGTTTAATATCCTCATCCTTATATTTGTAACCATGATTCCTTAGTCTAAAAAATATATAGAATAGCGATTTAACTAAATAATTATACATTGAAACTAACCATAAGTTTATCCAAAACTCAGAATCCCTAAAGTCGTCTAAATTTTTCCTTTGATACCAATTATAATGTCCTAGCCTTAAAACATTTCAAAATAATGAATTTTAGTCAATAACATACATTATTACACATTGAGGATCTTATCAGGTTTATATATTTATATAATTATACCACTACTATTACATAACAGCTCAAAAATTACAAATTAGACACTTCTACTCACTATCCAATTCTTTAATAACATAAAACTCATTAAAATAAAATAGGGATTATTTTTCATCATAAAAATACGCATAAAATTAATCTTGATTTTATCCTTTATATTACCCATCCTTATATTCTATAAATTTTTTTTCAAAACTTGGTATGATCACAAAATTGTCATTAAGAGATATAAAGAATGAAAAACATTTAGTCCAGTGAAAACAAAAAAAACCCAATATACAACCTTTTCTTTAAAAATCATTTGCGTGAATAGAAACATTATATATATGACATGGGACATATTTACCATAGTACTAGTAAATTCACTCTTACACAGTGAATTTCCATTTTTCAACTTATATCTATAGATTACCCAATGCATTGGAGAGCTATAATGGGGTTCACCCGTCATATATTGAGATATAATGGGATCAATCCAACATATCATTTCTATAATGGGGATAAACACATAATATCTTGAGAAATAGTAGTATCAACCGAACATAAACTATTTTATAGGAATATGAAATTAATAAAACACATGATAACTCATTTAAATCCATGAGAAAAACACATTATGATTTTAAAAATACCCTTATTTCATAAAACAAATCATTTTAAAAAATATCATAAAAATGTGCACAAAATAATGAAATCATATTCACCAAAAACTATTATGAAAACATATAATGGAAACATAATAGTAATAAATTAAAATAAAATCATCATAAACCACTAATTTTATATAAAATACAATCTTTTTGAATTTCATAAAAAAATACATTTCAAAATGGGTTTTAAAAGGAAAATCGCTTACCTCGTGTTCAAATTTCTTCAAATGTGTACAAAACTCCAATATAATTGATTAAATTGTGTCATTAATCAATTAAAAAAGTAAAATAACGTTATAATACCTTACATTATCTTCTTATATCATTTTCTTCGCATTTATTAACAATTTTTTTATTTTCATTGTTTTGGGTGCATTCTTTTGATGGTTTTCATGATCAATTTATTAATGATATTCCTTGTAAACAAATTAAATAATAAATCATAACTGATAGTGTATATATATATATATATTAAATTTTTATCATTTTAATTTGTATTCAACGTTTCTATAATTTTGATAAAAGGGAAACAAAAAATCATCATCCACGAAGGTGGTGAATTAACGCACCACTGATGACTATTTCATTATTTATGAAATAAAAGAGAAGATGAGATGTTTTATGATTAACATACCAAAAACACAACAACAGTCCAATATATATTTGATATTGGAATTTTCAGGAATTTTTTGATGAGAGGTGGGGATAAGGTATAAGTGAAAAAAAATTAAAATGTTAAGAAAAAGTCACCTAACATCGTGAAAATTCCACCTTGAGAACCGAATTGAGGCTCTTAGACGTCGTATTTTGTGAGACCAGGAGCTCAGTAAGGTGGAAAAGGATGAGTTGGAGTGAATTTGGTAGAGGTTATATAACAAATATTTCTTATGGAGATGAAAAATTTAAAGGAGGGATCCTCCTTCTACAATTTAGGAGAGGGGTAACTTAGGAATTACACAAATTATTAAAATATAATAAATTTATTATAGGGTTTAAGACATAAAAAAGGGATAAAAAGTATTATATATCACATTATAGACAAAATAATTACATTTTTTGGGATTTTATTTATTTTTATTTTTAAATATTTCTAATTAATATTATATCCATGAAAAATGTTTTTGTAAAATTTATCACTAATCATAACTTTTGACTTTAAAATCATCAAAATTTGGTTTCAAATTCGAATTTATTTTTTTTATATCTTAGACATATCATATTAATATATTTATTTCATTAATTATATTAGAAATATCATCTTATATTTATTTTATTATTTTTAATATGGTTAAATGGATTTACTCATTAATCAAATAATTACATTATCATAATTGTTCAAAAAATCAAGTTAATTTTTAATTTCCTAAAAATAAAAATAAAATTTATTGGGAAATATAATTTTATTATCTTTTCAAGGATTATTGTTTTTCAAAAAAAACATTTATAAAACCTTATATAAAAATATTATACATTTTTAAAAGTATAGTGTGATGAAGTTTTCTTTCTTTTTAAGAAAATAATATAAAAGAAATAATTTGATAATTATTGGTCCAAAATGTCCCCAATTTGAATAAAAAACACGATAAAGGTAGTTAGTTTTTTATATGAAATGTTTATCCAAAATTTAGTTCATTTAATAAATCATTTAATTTTAATAAAAACATTTTATTAATTTTTCTTATTATTACACAACAAGTGCATCAGCATTGCACATGAATTAATGTGAATTGATTCGTATATAAAAATTAAAAATAAATTAACATCAGGAAAATATGTTAATTTGGTTAATAATATTCATTTATATTCGTTCATCGTGTATATTTATGTATAACCATGATTAAGAAACCCCATTAATTTATTAAATTGGCATTTCATTGAAAAAAACTATAAATGCATTAAAATCATCCAAGTGGATGAAAGATGCTCTAAAATAGAACCTTGGATTCATTTGGTCAAAAAATATCAATCCAGTGAAATTTGGACAAGTATTATGGTAATTTTATATTACTTATAAAATTATTTTTCCCTTAATTTCTGGATTTACCTTTAACCGTGGTAAATAAAATACTAAAGTTACTATTCTCAAAATATTATTTTTATCCTATTAGATAATAGTTTTTATACTTATTACAACCAAGTATTTCAATTTTTTGAAATACAATTAACATAAAAGACTTGAAATAATTTAAAAGTTAATCGCATTGACGGAGTGAGGAAACTTGTTTTTAAAGTAAAAGCATTCAAAAGCTCACATAATTTTTATATCCGATCTCAATGTGAGATTAGTTCTAGTGAACCACATTGGATTAACTGATAAAAAATAATTAATTATAATATAAAATCATTTAAAATAATTATCTAAATATATATAAATTAGACGAAAACGTTGTTTTAAATTAAAATGAAATAATTTCATTAATCATTAAAATGTGATAATTATCAGAAAAATAATGAATATTCTCCCAAAACATACTTTTATATAATTATTCAAAATAAAATGATTATTTTTTTAAATATAATTTATAATGTTAAAAAAACTAGATTTATATTTGGTTCACCATCAAAATGCTGTAAAAATGTATTTTTAGAAAAACACTCATTTTATCTGTAAAATTTCAAAATACCAAAAAAAACAGAAGATAAATTTTAAACATTATATTGAATTAATATTAGATTAATATAATCCAATAAAAGTGATTCAATTTTTTTATAACCAAATTATTCGTAATTAAATATTTTCTCAAAAAAAAAATCCTTTATATTCAATAGTTTTTTAGTTTTATTTCATGTTAATTTGGTAACCAATAAATAATTATATAGACATTTGTAAGCTATATTTTCATAATTCTTTTAACAATATTCATTCCCTCCATTCTAATGGATTATAAATAACTAACATATCAAATAATAATAGTTATTTGTTTGTTTGATCTCTATGTGGCATACTATGTACGCTATCGAACATTGTGTTTCCTTTTAAATATTGGAGATGTTCAATATATAAATTTCATTAATATCATCTTCTAAAAATAATTAATTGAATTTTCCATGATAAAATATCTTTAATGCCGAAATGTATATTTTTATAAAAACATTTTTTTTATATTCAATTGTTTTTAGATTCATTTCTAAATAATCTATAACAAATGAATTCAACAACATATTTCATAACACACTTAATCTTATTGATAACCTATAATTTTTCATATAGGAGAAAATTATATATTTAAATACAAATATTAATATTGTTCATTAAAGCGTGTTCTTCTGTGTAACACATGCCTCCAATTAAAGTCATTTTTGTGTGTAATGATAGGAAAATCATTACGGTGGTCATTTCAAGTGATATAATAGATAGAATGTTTTAAAAATAGTAAATATATCTTATCGTATTAGGATTTTATATAAATTTATGCTCTTGGTGTTTCACTTCACATACAAAATTAAATATGATATTCATATTTTAAAATATCATGGGGTCATAATAGATTCCAAAATGAATCTATGAACATTGGAATTCAGTTGATCTTATAATTTTAAAACTTTAAGGAAATGGATCAGAATAATAAAAATGATATTTTTATAATATAATGATTATATCTTGAAATGGTTCTTAACTATTTATTGGTTTAATATTGAATTAGATAAGTTGTGGACTTTGTTAAAAACACAAGGTAAGAGGAGAAAATCAAATATAACGAATGAAACCATTTAAAGGATTTTTTTTAAACAATCATAATATTTTATCTGAACCATTCACTCGAATATAAAGAGGTAATTCCAAGATTTAATGAAAATACAAGATGATTGTATTAGTACCTAGGATGAAAAATTTCTAATCCATGTATGGTACACTTATGGTTTTATAATTGACACATAAATAGAATTTAATTATATGATAATTTAAATACATCAATGTCTCTAATTATAATTATCCAAAATATAATATGGAATCATTGAATATATTTACATATTTGATCCTAATATTGAAATTGTAATTGGTGACTCCCACTATCATTTTTGTTTTTGGGGCCCAAAAAAGAAAATGTATTTTTGTGGAAACTAAAATGATAAAAGCCACAGATGAATGAAGACTATTCTACCAAATTTGGAAATTAATGGGAAGAATAATTTGGCGAATTGAATTAAAAGAATGCAGAAATTCTTCAACTTTGGGAGTGAAGTCCATAGAGAACATGGATTTTGTATCTATAAGAAGAATGAAATGAATGTTCATCATAAATCATGAAAGATACTCAAATGATCCAATCATTGGAATTATGAAAATCATGTGAACCATTAAACAATAAAGGGTTTATGAAAACAATAAATCTCAAAACCTCCAAATATATTAGATAATGGGAAAAATTATTAAATAAAAACCAGTGGATTGGGTCATATAAATGATGTGGTGAATGGTATACTCACCACACACTTTTGAACTAAAAATACCTTATTTGATAATGGTATTACACACTCACTTTTATCTTAAAAATACTCTCTAGAAATCATGTTTGAAACCCAATGGCTCAATATTAAACTATCAGTAAGAATTATTTCTGGTATGATGAATGTATCCAAGGAATACCTCTATTATCTGATTGATGTTTGTTGTTATTTTCTAAAAAAACAAAATTCTCCCTTTTTTTGATTTATATATGATTTTGGGAATTTATTGGATCTATTCTATGTATCCAATATCAATTTCTATAATAATAAGACCACATTTCAAATCTTAAATCAACCCATGATCACTTTCCAGTGTATGGATTCCTATTATGAAGGAAATTGTGATTTTTATTATTTTACCAAAGATAGTGAGGTAAACATAGCTTAAAATATATTGTTTCATTATTATCTCATGTATAAAATTAACGCTTTTTATCAGTTATATATAAGTAAAAATGGGAGGATAATAATATTTATAATGGGGATGGAGAATTTATCACACCTAGTTTTATAAAACATTTTTCAAAAACATTATGAATTTAATTCATAAACAATTTTTATTCATTCTAAAGAGTTGAACATGAGTACAAAATTAGTCATAAAAGATATGAATGAAAATAATAGCACCTTATTCATTCAAAATGTAATATAAAAATAATAATACATGAAACTATGATTTAAATACCACTGATGGTTTCATCCCATAGAAGTTAATAAAGTAGAATTTGATAATAAATAAAAAAATATTAATATTTTTGTAACTAAGAAATCCATAGGATCATCTCAACCCTTTGGAATCACCATTTATAGAACCAAACCACCATTGTTGAGAAACATAATTGAAATATAAATCATCTTGGGAAATCAAAAATGATGAATAAGAATGAGAAGTGATATTAGTAAAGTTATAATGAAATGAATTTATTAGTTGTAATGCATATAATGTAGCTGATATGAAACTGTATATAACCATTAGATATAATGTTGATAGAAATATTACAAGGTCATAAATTTTAATATATAACATATATAAATAAATTTTGTCATATATATATATGTGCGCGTGTGTGTGTGTTTGTGTTTGTATAATAAATATTTTAATTAAAATAAATTTTCTTGTTTACTCTAATAAAAAAAATTCATTTATTAAAATAATGTTGTTTATAAAAAATAATTCTCAAATATTACATATTTTTGATAAAATTAATATTATGAAAAAATGATAGTAATTTTTTTTAGAAAAAATAAAAGGAATTATTAACAATATAAATTAATAATATCCAATAACTAATTATATAACTATAAGAAATAAAATAAGAACAAAATTTTCTAGACAAAAACGTTATGTCTAATAACATTATTTTATTGTATTTAGAAGTAAATTTTATCATATCGAGAGCATGAAATTTAATTGAATATATGTTTTTATATAAATATATAAACTAAAAAACATCCGCAAACCGATTATTAATAGGATATATGTAAATATAAAATCACATAATGTTAAAAAGTAATATCATTCAAGAAAATATTATGTGTTGTGTATTTTTATCTAAATATATTAAATATATTACTTTTAAACTATCAATATATATTTTTATATCATTTTATAAGAAAATATATTAACAAACATATAACTATAAATGGATATAGAATATGATTAATATCACATAATAATTAAAATATATTTTTTCTATAAAAAATGTTTTTTATCTATATAATAGTTTTTATTTTAAATTTTAAATATAATATTTATAGTAGTTGAATTTAGTAAGAAGATAAATTTTATTTTTAAAAATTAAAAATATGTTACCAAATTAATAATTGAGTTAACATATTAAAGAAAAAATGAGGTAAAGTTGGTTAAATTAATAAGTTAAGGCATGAAGTATCATGTCACATTCCTTCCAAATTGTGTAAATGAGGGGATTAACAACTAATTTCAATTAACCACCACCTTTGGAGAACTTATTTTATATAATGATTATTTATAAATATTCAAATAAATCCCATATATTAAAGGAAACCTCTAGAAACACTCATTTCATCAAATTATATTATCAATATCTTTACATTTTCTCTATTCAAAAGAATTCATAGATATTTTTTTTCTTTTGGTACCATGAAGGAATCCTCAATCCTTCATTCTGAAGGATATTATTTTGAGAAGGAGAGAATTCATCAATGTATGTGCGTAGATCCCCGTAAAATTATTCAATTAACTTCTCATACAAACTATTTTTAAATATCATTATCCATTTTATATATGTTATGGTATCTTCATTTTACTTCTCTGAAAATGATATTATAATTATGTAACTATATCCACCTACTCATTCATTAGCATAATATGTTCTTATTTTTGATAGTTCAACGACCTGTATGAAAAATGTTATAAATAAAAATTTCTAAATTGAAGGTGTATCAATATATTGATTCAAGTGGTATTAAGGAGTGATTTATTATATGAATATAATAATAAAATGTTGAAGAAAATGAAAAATTACTATAACAATACTTGATTTTATCAGAGAATTAACTGAAACATGCTCAACATGGATCTGGCCCTTTTGAACAATACAAATAACTTCCATAAAATAAGCATTGGACTATACAAAAAATTATAAGGTAATGATTTAAATACCTTAAATAGTTTTGTAAAAATGGAAATGGTATCAATGAATGTGGATCAGAATCCCCATTATGAATCATGAAAGAAGTAATCAAAATTACTATCATCTAAAACAAATAATAAATAAGAAAAAACTAATATATGTGTAATGAATGAATATAATTGATGTCTATAAAAGTTAACATATATGAATAATGTTCTTAAATAAATTATATATTTGTTTATTTTTATTACAAATGATATCATAAAACAATTATTTAAATCTTTTGAAAATGTAAGGATATTTTTCACTATTTTTATTTATTGATATTTTATTCATATTTTTGAAAATATTTTATTTTATATGGTTTGTTTATTTCACTATTGAATTTTTCGATCATTATTAAAGTACTATTCATGGGAATTACCATATTTATTAATTCCTCAAATATATTTATTTCATTTATTTATTACTGAAGAATTAACAATTTTGTTAAATCAATTTCTATTAATTTAGTGATAATAATTTTTGAATTCGTTCTACAAGGGAAAATTTTATATCCATTTTATCTATTTTTACTAATTTATATTAAATTACTTGATTTCATGTATTTATTATATAATTATTATATTTTATTAAATATATAGTTCAAAATTATCAAAAATTTTATGGATTTTTTTTCTGATCTAACTTTGAAATATATCCGATTTATGAATAAATTTATATATAGGATAATTTGATGTTATTTCCCTCTAAAGACCAATCTATTTTTATCCCGAATGGTTTTATATAAGTCTTATAAGTTCTCTTACTATTTCATAATCATTTGTTTCATGAATCAACAAAAATTTTGTATGTTAGTAGATAAGATACAATTTGTAATTTTAGTTAGAAAAATTTCACCTCCATATAAAAATTATATATATATATATATATATATATATATATATATATATATATAGTTTTATAGATATCAATATTGATACAGAAATGTTTTTTAACAGAAATTTCCATTATATGATGATATTAATTTTTTATTGAATTTTTTTAAAAATTATCAACATTTTATATTTTCAATTGAAATTGAATTTATTTACAAATGTGTGAAAACAACCATTCTCATTAACACTCTCTAAAATGAGTAATTTTTACAAAATATTCTTTATTTTTTTTTACCAAATTTCCTTTCCATACATTCATGGTTTTATTTTTATTCATTATTTTATAAATTATTAGCTTTAGTATAGAATATTATCAAGAAATAAATTATATTTCATTTAATTTAACAATGAAATATTTTATTCCTCTTATAAAATCATCTTTCAAACTTTTCTATCCCTTTTAATGTTTCTAATGGTTCACATGGATTATGATTTAATAATACCATCCAATTTACTTCTATGGGATTCTTATAATAATTTCTAATGGATGTTTTTACGAAAACTAATTAATTATGATGGTTATATTAACATATGATGTAATTATGATTGTTTTCATGTCTTTATGATACAAATATATTTGATATATAATTATGTGATGTGTGGGTCTGTTATATCCCTCTACCATGTTGTGTGATGTTCTATATTTTATAATGTGTGATTATAGTACACTAATGGTTAGCCCATTCCTGAAAGGTTGTTGTACATAGGTGGTTTGTCAAGCCTAACAAGTTGGGGTACACCGGTGGTTAGACCATGCCCAAATGACTATGTTATATGGATCATTATTTCAAGAAAAAAATAGAACAACAGTGGTTTTCCAAATCCTACTATATTATAATATAGTGTTAGACTTTATCTATTATGTGGCGAATTTATCAATGGTTAACTTCAACTCATTTTTTATGATATTATTAATTCACTATGGGGAAACACGATATTTTCGTTAGGGAAGGGTCCCATCAAAAATAGTTCATCGAGAGGAACTATTTGTGATAGGGCCCTATTCCGGTCGCAGATAACAAAATATTTGTGGTTGAAATAGGTATCTCACCAGAAAAGGTTCTGCACGTGGTGTGCACCAATCTAATTTAAGGGTAATTGCATCGGGATTCTTCTCTCATTGAAAATACTATATCGGCATGTAGGTATTTTCTATGGGACCCATCCCAAATACCTTTTTAACAATCACCCTAATTAATAGTGGGGGTTGTGATATAGAATTTTCGAAAGGAATCCCATTATAAATAATCAAACCAATATATACCCTCATCCTATGTTGTCCATTTTACAACTCTCTCAACTCATCACACCCTCTCTCTTCACATATTTTTCCTTTCAAATTTTTCAACTTTTAAAATCTTACATCGGAATAATTTTCAAGCCTTACATCCTACAAAAGATTCAATTTTAAGGTATTTAGCTTTTACTAATAATTTTTAGTTAAATACTTTTATTTTATAACACTTACAATAATTGTTAATGAGTGGTATTTAAATTAAATTATAATTTGATGGTTTTATGTGTGATTATTTATTTTTACAAAAAAGTTGTTTTATTAAGATTTATATTGTTTATTTAAAAGTAAATATTATTAATTTGTTAAAACTTGGTTCAATTATCATTAATTAAAAATAATTATGTCTAAATAGTATTAATTAATAGTAATTAGTAGTAAATAGTATAGATTATTATTAATTATCAGAAATTAGTATTAATTATTAATAATTATTATTATATATTTTTAATTAGTATTAATTAGTATTAATTAGTATTAATTAAAAATAATTAGCTGTAATTAGTAATAAACAATAATCAATATTAATCAATATTAATAAATAGTAATAAATAGTAATAATTAGAAATAATTAGTAATAATTAGAAATTAATAGAAATAAATAGTAATAAACAATGATAATTAGTAATAAATAGTAATAATTTGCTTTTATTAATGGTTATAAGCACTAATTTGTAATAATAAGCATTACATAGTTATAATAAGTCCTAATTAGTAATAATTAGTGTTAATTATTTATAATTTTTGAAAATTAGTAATAATTAGTAGTTATTAGCAGTAATTAACATTAAAAAATATAAAATATTAATAATTAGTAACAATTAGTAATAGTTAGTAATAATTTGAAATTATTAGTAATAAATAGTAATAATTATTACTAATTAGTAACAATTAATAATAATAAGCAATAAATAGTTATAGTTACTAGTAAATAGCAATAATTTGTACTAATTAGTGGTAGATGTTAATAATTAACGGTAAATATAAATAATTAGTAATAATTAGTAATAATTAGTAATAATTAATAAAAATTAGCAAATTATTAGCAATAATTTCTAATAATTACAAAAAATTAGTAATATTAGTGATAATTAATAATAATTAGTAATAATATGTCATGAACTGACCCAAAGGGGCTAATGCTGTGACTCCCAAATCCCACATCCAATAACCTAGGAGAAGGATACTGGAGCTTAGTTGGCAATCAAAAACATGGGAGTCCTTAGCCTAAGGTACGTACACACACACACAAGAACACAGAAAAATAATTTTTCACAGAAAAGTGAAGGGATATATATAAGAACTAAAATTAATTTCATGTATACATCTATCCCACAACCACAGTTCAAGAGAAGTATAAAAAGGAAAAATACTGGGTCCACCAAAGAAAAATGAAAAAGCATACAACCTCTTCAAGAGGAGGGTATTATTGTAAAAAAAATTTCTTGTATGCTCCTCGTCCCATCATCGATAAAATATCTGGTCATTCTAGCATGCTAAGACCTGCTCAATTCGTGTCTAATAGAGACTCCGTCAAAGGACATGTTGTCTTCACAAGCGACTTGACATGTTCCGGAAAATCCAGTGCATGGGTAAGTATAAAAATACTCAGTAGGGACCCAAAAAAGTCCAAATCAAAAATGGATTAACTAATAGACATTAGTTTACTCGACCACGCCTGATGGTACACAAATAATAGAGAAGCTCTATATAGATACCATCATTGGTGACATCGGACTAGTCAGATCGACATCCCAAGAATGTTAACAAATTCAAAATTTACCACAAGACTCCCAAAAAACCCCAAATATACTCACCACCATCACCATGTCTAATGGTCCCGACCATAGACTATCCATGGTGAACAACTCGAGGTTCCAATGTAACACTCACACAGGTAACTTGAGGTAATGACCATATAGATAGAAAAGGGCTACGACTTAAGGTGAAGGTAGAAACCTACCTCAGATCACGCACAATGAGAGAACAACCATACCTGATAGAACATAGAATGAGAGGGGACATACATTAAAAACCTAAATATTATGAGCTAACCACACTATCCTAGATGAAACTCCACCGGGAGATGCCACTCCATTAGTAAAAGAACTAATGACACAACCCGACCAACCCTCATGGTGCATGTCTGTAAGGACACACTTGATGGAAAGTGCCATGGAAGAAGTCAACCAATGAATGAGCTATATCAAAATCATTAGGTTGGGGATCCCATCCAGGATCCGTTGGGGGAAACCTAAAACCCTAGCTAGAACACCAAAATTAGAATGGGTATCGTGAAACAACCTGCATATGGAATAAATCATCTCACAAAGGATTAGTGCTTGAGTAGTGTTGGTCACACTGAAACCAAGAACTCCACTGAGGAAAATGTAATGATCTCGATTCGAACCCCTAGAGATCATATCTCTCTGATGGGAGATCATCGCCCATGTACATCTGGTCATAATGATACCACAAACCTCACATAGAAACTCACAGAATGCACCACAGATAGCTGAAAGAACAGATATCAATACAAAACTAGAGGTTCAAATCCTCGGGCTCAATGGACTCTATCCCCTATTGGTACATCCTAGGTAGAGGGTCAATTCCCATGTAAATATTGGTCAAACTGATTTTGAGAACTCCATCAGGGAATCACGATGCTACGTGAGGAATGTGTTCGGACTCTCAGGAAGATACATGCTCTAAATCCATTGAGTCTATTATCAATGAGGATTAAGACAACTCAATCTAGAAATTAGAAATGTTACCATGTTCTATTGCATAGTATGGGAGCATCACTATGTTGCACATACACAAACTAGCCACAAAGTAGTTACAGTCCAAAGAAGAGGACATGATATCAAAAACTCTCATTGAAAAAGGACCAAGGGGACCCACTCAACCTAGCCAGTCATAACATTATCATTTGAAACTAGGGGGAACCACTCAACCCAACGAGTAGTAACATCTCCACAGAGACCAAGGGGTCCCACACAACCATTCTAGTCTATATCGCTAACCCAATAGGACCACACAACATCTCCATCAAACTATGGCTCTGGGGACCAAAATGTGTCAACCATTGCGTTCTATGTGAAAAAACACGCAGGATTGATGAATAACTCGCCAAAAATAGACAACTCGTGAAAAAGGTACTATTCACCACGATGAGTTCTTATAGGGCCCACATCTTGATACCATAACAAATTGAATATATTTTTCCCTTTAAATCCTCTCAAAAAAACACATGGGATCGACTACTCATTTGTCCAAATTGGACGCCTGGTGACAAAGGAAAATTTCCCAACAAATGCAGAAAACAAGCCTCGTGGGGCCCACACTGTGATTTATTTTTCAGTACCCAAAATCTGTCTCAAGACATCCACCTTTATGTTAGGGTCTTAATGCCTCTGATGACACATCAAATGGAAATCAGATGCAGGAGAGACATCCTATAAAAGATTTTCCAAATAATAATAATTAAAATATTATTATTGTTTATGAATGTTTTGTGCAACTGAGAATAGAGACGGACTCAAAAAGTCCTCAAATTGACCTACAATGTTCTGCATTGAAGAAAGTGTCACATCATCATAGAATTAACACAAAACAGACCCCGAAATTGAGAGTTGTGGGGTTTTTCATTAAAAAAACATTGGACCAATCCATTCAGACCGACCTAACCTACCTAGACCGGCCTGAATTAGCTTGTCCGGCTCGTAGCCACCGGCCCAAACAGGGCCATCAGTGATTGAATTCTACTTCACTCCCACACAGCCTCAGCCTATGAACAATCTTTTCTGTATCTAGCTGGCTCCACCCGCCACCGCCGGGATCCGCTCTCTCCACTGCCTGAGTCTGTCGTGTCATAGCTACCGGAACCACCCTCACTAGACCTACACCACCGGACCTTTTGCGGACAACTAGGAATGCATCTATTGTCAAAATATGAATATGAGACATGTCCTGGAACCCTCAGAACCAGATCTAAATAGGCATAATGACAGGTCTAAGAAAACAAAATCCCAAAAAACAGGGGGAATGGGATGAAATATGAAACCACATACTTCGGGGTGAAACTCCAACACTTCAGGGATAGATCCATGCTCTGATGTTTCCACTTATTGATCGAGGATCTATCTCCATCATGATTAGATCTCAACAATACTTCATTTCTTTAATTCGATGAGTTCATCGCAAAGAGTTGTAGGAGGGGGGGGGGGTGCTACATAGCTTGCGCACAAGGTGGGGGATATGAGTGGATTGATTTAATTTTTATTAAAACAATCCTCTCATTTTTCTCTCTTCCAACACATCTCTGACTAGGTACCCATATGTGAAAAATTTTATGTCATTCCTATTATAAAAATGGCATTATGAACTCAAAAAATGTTTCATATATTCAATATGAGACTCTATTTAAGATTTATTAGATCTAATGTCCAAAATCAATTAATTCAAATTTTTTTAAAAAATTCCCTCAATAACGTTTTCTTCAGTATGCCCACACCATCAAAACATACACCCCACCTACAATAAACGACACATTGAAGACGCAACTGTTCCTTTGGATTTCTGGTATGAGCTACCCTTTAATAGATAACATGTTTCCTCTATGTCAATAGTATACAGATACTTAATATTTTTATAAATTTTATTATAGGCACATCGGGGCTCTGAATCGCATGTTGTCTTCACACCTAGCTCTTGAATTATTCATAGAAATATTCCCAAGTGTGATAGATAAAAACAAGAGTCACTACATCCTCCCCGCATTAAGGTTTTTTGTCCTCGAAATGAAAAGTCATAGGAAAATGGATAGGTCCTAAGATCTCCACTAAGACTCCCATGCTAGAAAGCTGACTAAAGGTTCTTCTACTGTAGAAACATGTACCAAGAAGAATAATAACACCAACAATGAAAGAGAGGGTTCAAAAACCTTAGAGGTAGACTACACCCCTACTAACACTCTAAACCTCAATGATATCCAACCAAACAAAATACCATATCACCGAACACCCAATGGCACACTCATCGGTCTACAACCACCCTGAAGGACCCCCAACAGACCCCTACCAGCTCAAAACGGTCTATTACAACACCAATATTATGCCATGGAAAATGCAAACTCAACACCACGTCTCTCTACGTGACTGGTGCTAATGCCAAACCACAGTGGGTTGACACACTCCCCACCATAAGAAAAGTCCACTCCCACTGGATATCTCAGTACAAGAGACCCTGCAACCAAATTGAAACACCTTATTGGAAATGTCTCTTCCACCTGGAGAAAATAAAACCGAGTTCCCATGTTTACACACTGGGTCTTACCAGACCTTACGAAACCACTACCAATATGCAGAACCATCCTCAAACTCAAAGGTTAAAGGAAATCATCCACCACACCTCAAAACTATCCACTTTATGTGAAACGGAATTTCCCTCATGGGTTTGGATCATTAATCATTGAAGCATCTTTGTGTGGGAATTGTCCATACTTATAGGTAATTCAAAGCCACAACAAACCACAATATAACCTCCTTTAGTGTCCCATGAAAAACTGATGCTGATCACATGTGGTAACTGACGAATAAAAAATTCTAAACAGGACACTCACAATTGGTCTTACTGGGCCCTTGGAAACCAACATGATGGAAAAACGTGGGTACACAAGTCAATGGGACTCAACCACTCCACCTTGATAATGTATGCTTTTAGAGGCACATACTCGCCTGCACTATTTTCATCACCTATTAAAAATGAATCTTAGTGGGGGAAGTATTCATCCAATTCGTATAATCGAATATACGTCAAAAAACCCAAGAAAGGTTTTTAAAATGTGTCTCTTCCACTATAGATCAAAACCCCGGCACGTACCCTTCAGTGTTTACTATCATGAAAACATCTTGAAAAAATTCTAAACATACCACAATTAAAGAGAATCTATAGGGAGCTGACTCAGGAATGATAGAAGAAACAAAAACCCCAATACTATATGATGCATGTTCCATTTATTTACCCTAATAAAGTGTTCTAATGTACCATGTTGAATGGTAGGTTATCAGAGTCTTGGAGTATAGATACATTGGCCGCCACACGAACATTGGAGTCCATTGCATGAAATCCAAACTCAAAACATCCTAATAGTAATTCTATGCATCCCAAACCAAGCTCACAACTAGACCAAATACACTCTGAGGTCCCAAATATGGAACCTCATCTGATACCACTCTATCATAGCTTAACCCAAAGGGGCTCTAGTAGAAACTCCCCATGCCCACCTACAATAGGCTAGTTGTTGGTGACTACCACCGAGTTGTCTATCAAACACATGGGAGGCCTTATCCTATGGTACCTGCACACACAAATCCACAGACACCTCCATGATATAGTGAATATATATATATATATATATATAAACATAAAATAAATGCATTCATACATCAATCCCATAACCAATGTACAATGGCAGTAGAAAAAGGTAAAATACAGGGCCCTCAAAAAGTAAAATACAAATGTGTCCAACCTACTTAAGAGGAGGTGATCATTGTCAAACTCTCACAAGTATTCTCCTCAGCATAGATCTAGTAAAATCTATGGTATATCTAGCACGTTATGCTCTTCCTACGCTTGGTCAACTGGGACATTGTCCAAGGACCTGTGGTCTACAGCAGAAACAAGACATGTGTAGGCATAGCCTGTGTAGGGGTGAGTATAAAAATACGCATTAGGCACCCAGATAACCAAAAACAAAAAAGGGAGTAAAAAATTGGAATCAGTTAATTAGACCCAACCTAAGGGAATACAAACAAGAGATATCTTCCATCTCAAGACCATTATCATTGACACTTGACTAGTCAGCTCAACATCCCTACCATGCCAACAAAACTGACACATACCATGGGACTCCCAGAACCAAACATGGATATACTCAGCATTATCACCAAGTTGCATGGTCCCGACCATAGACTATCCATGATGGAAAACATGAGGTTACAATGCAACACTCTCCCCCCGTCTCATGATGTACCGATATCATAAACCAAAAGGGCTCCAACTCAGTGAGATCTTAGAAACATACCTCAGAGCACAAAAAATGAGAGAACTATCATCCCTAATGGCACACCAAACTATAGTGTACAAACATTGATTTCCAGAAGTTGAGGAGCTAAATACACAATCCCAGAAGGAACGCTACTGAGAGATGACACTCCATTGGTAAATGAACAAATATCACAACCTTACCAACCCTCATGGAGCATGTACGTGAGGATATGCTCGACGGAAAATGCCAGAGAAGAAGTCACCCAGTGACTGAACTAGCTCCCAATCCTCAGGTATGGGATCCCACCCAAGATCTAATGGGGGACACCAAAAACCCTAGTTGGAACACAGAACTCATATAGGGTATCGCGCAATAACCCAAATATGGAACAATTCATCTTATAGAGGATCAATGCCTGAGGAGTGTTGGTCACACCGATATAGAGAGCTCGCCCAATGAAAATGTCACAATCTCAATCTATCTCCCTTTAGATAATATCACTCTGATATGGGATCATCACAAGTGTATTTCTAGTCATGATTAAATCCCAAACTCTACCTTGTAAATCAGGGAATGCATCACATAAATCCAAAAGAATAGATATAGATTCAAAACAATAGGGTTTTCTTGCACGACTAACTGGGGCTACGTCCCCTACTAGAACACCCTATGTAGGGCATCGATGCCCGTGTAAATATTTCTCACATAGATTCTGAGAACTCCATGAGGGAAAACGAAGTGGCATGAGGATTGCACTGGGCCTTTTAGGGCGATACGTGTTATAACTCCTCTAAGTCAACTATCGAAGCAGATTAAGAAAACTCACTCTAGAAAGTGGAAACGTGAGCTTTCTCTGTAGCATAGTATGGGAGGACCACTATGTTGCACGTACACAAACCAACCAAATAGGGGTCACATTTCGGTTTTGAGTATGTGATACAAAATCCCCCGTTTCATAAGGACCAAGGGGACCCACTCAACCAAGCTAGTCCTAGCATCATCTTCCCAAACAAGGGGAACCCCTCAACCAACCTTGTGGTAACATCGTCATGGAGACCAAGGGGTCCCATAGAACCCTGATGGTCAGTGTCGCTAACCAAAGAGACCCACATGACATCGCATTCACACCACATATCATAGTCCCAAATCATGGCCTCTATCATGTTCAACATAGAAAAACCCAAAGGAGGGGCTACTAACTTGCCCAAAACAGACAACCAGTGAAAAAGGTACTATTCACCACAACAATTTATCATGGGGTCCATAACTCAATCTAGGAACACATCAAATGGATTAGGCCATTTCAATCCTCTCAAAAAAACACACTGGATTGACTACACATTTTTTAAAATGAGACACCTGGTGAAAATGGAACATTTCACCGTAAACGCCCAAAATGTGGCTCATGGGGCCCCCACCCTGATTCTGGTTTTAGTAGCTAAAATCATTTCCAAAATGTCTACCTTTATGTTAGGGTCACAATTCATATGAAGGTGCGTCAACTAGAAACTTGACGCATGATATAAGTCTGATACATGAAAAACCAAATAATAATTGAAATTTTATTATTATTTTATGATGTTCCATTCCATCGAGCATCGAGCCCAAATAAAAAAGTTTTCAAAGCAGACAAAAAATGTCCCCCTAGAAGCATGGGTCACATCGTTGTAGACAACATGCAAAACAGACACGTGTATTGAGAGTTGTGGGGTTTTTGACAAACAAAAACCTTAGACCAAACCGTCCAGACCAGCCCAAATCATCCAGACTGGCCCAAACCGCCTAGGGTGGCCCGAATCAGCTGGTCCAGCTCGTAGTCGCTTTCCCCCGTCGGCCTTTCGGTGACTGGCCTCCCCCGCGCTCCCGCACTGCATCACCGTATGGCCATCCGCCACTGTGTTGTGTGCTCCCCGCACATCCTTGACCTACCGTTGGCCTCCGTCATGGTGCTACCGGGATCTGCCCTCACCGCTACTGGAGTGCGATGCACCTTCTCCGGCGGAACATCCCACGCTGGACCCATGCCACCAGACCATTCACGGACCACCAGAAACCCTCTGGTGACCCAAAAACGAATCTGAGACCTGTTATGGGGCCCTCTGGACCAGATCTACCCAAACTCGATGACTCGTCGAAGAAAGACAATGCATAAACATGAGAAATGTGATCAAAGCTTAAACCGCCAACCTCAGGGAGAAACACAAACACTTTGGGGCCTGATATGTTCTCTGCTACTGCCGCTGTTCGATCCATGAGTGATCGTCGTCATGATCGGAGCTCAATGACACTTTTTTTCATTGATTCCATAAGTTTTCAAGGAAGATGAGGAGGATGGGGTGCTGCTTCACCACCTCCCAAAGTGGGAAAGAGGAGGGAATTGACATCATTTCTATTAAATCAGTCCCCTCGTTTTAATCTCCACCAACATGTCTCTGACCCATTATCTGACGCTGACAAATTTTATGTTACACCTATCAAAAAAACAGTGTTCTAAACTCAACCACGATCTCAGAAATTCAATCGGAGTCTTCATTCAGGAGTTATTCGAACTGATGTCCAAAATAAATTAATTCAATATATCTATGAGAATGACCTCGAAAACATTTTCTAGAGAAGGACTATGTCGACAAATCTTATACCCCATCTAAGGTAAACTACATTCTCTAGACCCAACTGTGCCCTCAGATAACTGATTTGAGCTACAGTTTCAGAGATAACCTATTTCTGCCATGTGCATAGTATACAAATACTTAATATTTTTAGAACATTTATTGTGGGCACAGTGGGTCTCGGAATTGAATGCTATCTCTAAGCCTTCCCCAGGAATTAATCATAGGAATATTCCAATGTCTAACAGTCCAAAACCCGAGTCGCTACAAAATAAATAATAATTAGTGTTAACTAGTTAAAATTAGTAGTAATTAGTAACAATTGGCGGTAACTAGCATTAATTACTAATAAATATTCATAAATATCAGTAACTAGTAATAAATATTAATAAATAGAAATAATTAGTAATTATTACTAGTAATCGGTAATAATTAGTAATAATTATTAATAAATAGAAATAAATAATAATAATAAATAATAAATAATAATAAAAATTAATAAACAATAAAAATTTATTAAATTGCAATAAATAGTAATAAAGAGTAATATATATTAATAATTATTAATAATTACTAATAATTATTAATAATTTCTAATAATTATTAAAAATTAGTAATAATTAATAATAATTAATAATAATTAGTAATAATAAATAATAAATACCAACAAATAGTAATAAATTGTAATAAATAATAATAAATAGTAATAAATAGTAATAATTAGTGTTAAAAAGTATTTAATAGTGGTAATTAGTAGTAATTAGCAGTAATTAGTAGTTTTTATTAATAAATATTGATAAATAGTAATAAATATTAATAAATATTAATAAATAGTAATACTAAGTAACAAAGAGTAATAATTAGCATTAATTAGTCATAGTTAGAGGTATATAGTAATAATTAGCTGTATATAGTAATAAATAGTGATAAATAGTAATAATTAGCGGTACATAGTAATAAATAGCAGTAAATAGAAATAAATAGCGTTAAATAGTTATAAATAATGGTAAATAGTAATAATTAGCACAAAAAAGTAATTATTAGGGTTAACATGTAATAATTTTCTTTAAGTAGTAATAATTTGTAATTATTAGTAATAATTAAACATAATTAGTAATAGTTAGTAATAATTTCTAATAATTGGTAATAATTAGCGTGAATTAGCCGTAATTCGTAGAAACTAGTTGAAATTAGAAATAAATAGCAATAATTTGTAATTATTTGTAATTATTAGTAATAAATAGTAATAATTAGTAGAAAATAGCAATAATTAATGACAAATTGTAATAATAGGTTTTTAAAATTAATAATTAGTGGTTACTAGTAATATTAAGATGTAAATAGTCTTAATTATCACTAAATAGTATTAATTAGTAACAATTAGTAATAATTAACAGTAATTACAAATAATTAGTAGTAATTAGTAATAATTAGATTTAATTAGTAATAATTAGGTGTAATTAGAAGTAATTAGTCATAAATAGTCATAAATATAAATAAATAGTAATAATTAGCAATAATTAGTAATAATTAGTAATAATTAGTGATAATTCGAAATAATTAGAAATTATTATTAATAATTAGTTGTAATTAGTAATAATTTGTGAAAATTAGTAATAATTAGTGGTAATTAGTAATAATCAGAAGTAATTTGTAATAATTATGAATAAATAGTGGTAATTAAGAATAATTATCTATAATTGAAAATTAATATTAATAAATATTAATAAATATCAATAAATAGCACTAATTAGTGATAATTTGTAATAATTAGAAATAATTAGTAATAATTAGCTGTAAATAGTAATAATTATCGGTAAATTTGTTATAAATCGATGTAAATAGTAATAATTAGTAATATTTCATTATAATTAGTAATAGTTTGTGATAATTAGTAATAATTAGAGGTAAATAATAATAATTAGTTATAAATGGTAAAACATAGTAATAAATATTAAACATCAGCAATAAATAAATATTATCAATAGAAATATGCTTTAATTAGAAAAAATATTGTTATAATTTAATAAAAATTAGTAATAATAATTGGGAATTTGGAATTAATATTAATAACTATTGGTAGTTTTTCAAAATTTGTTCTAATTAGTAAAAATAAATATTAATTAGGGTATATTAGAATTTTTTTTAATATTTTTTATATAATTCAATATTAAATAATAGAAATTATAATAAATTACTAAAAATGTTAAAATGAAATTGGTCATTAATTTTCTAGCCACGAATAATAGAAAATGGTAAATACATGGTTGATAAAAATTAATCATTAATAATGGACTAAAGATTTGAAATTCTATGATTAACACCATTTTAGTAATTTATTATATATATTATTATTTAATAGTAATTTATAATAATATATTTTAATTTTTAAAAAATATTTTAATATTTGTAGTCATTAGTAAGAAAAATTTAGTAAAAATTAGTGGTAATTAGTAATTATTAGTAAAAATGAACATTGAATCCCCATAAATAATAAAAAGTAATGGTCATATGTAAAAATCAGTAGAAAATAGATAATATTATTTGTATTTAAATGTAAATTATGATTGTTTTGTTGTTTTTTATTTTTTTATCTTATTTTTCATATATATAGTTAATCATAAATAATATAATTATTTTATATTTTTAAGAGTAATATGGATGAAGGATGTGGAAAATAGTATTTATTACATGATCACAATTGGATAAATGAACACATGAATCCAAAAAATTCTAGGGTAAATCCTATATATGTTGAGGGGGTAAAAGATATTTTATCATTTGCATCCTCAAAACTAGATGTTGGTTCAGAAGAAAAAACAACTGTCCCGGCAAGAAATGAGATCTGAGGAGGTTTGAAAAATTTTAAAAAAATTAGGGGTCTTCTATTGTGATTTTGGTTTTTGAAATAATTATGTTTTATGGTATAAATATGGTGAATGCATTTTTGAAGAAGATACTAATAGTTTGGTTTCAAAACCATCATAGCATCAAAATTTATTACATGATGTGGTTGGTCTACCTTTTCAACAAACCAAAACTCATGATTTTATGGATTCAACTCCAGAGTGGAACCATACTAATTTTATTAGTTTTTTAAGTCATCATAAGAAGCTATATATCATTTTTGCAAGATAAGAAAATTTAAAGTGGTTAAAAAATATATGGCTATTAAATCAGATAATGGAATGTCAAATAGATATTTTGATCAGATATTTTCTTTAGTTACAATAATGATAACTAAATTAAATATGTTGCTTATAAATTTCTATGAGGGTAAGAGGATTGTTTTGTAATTTGGGTCTTGGTTATCAAAAGATTCATTCTTGTTAAAATGATTTCATTTTATATTATACTGAAAATGAGTTGTTTGTTAGTTATTCGTCATGTGGTCTATCAAGATATAAAGGGTCTTTACTAGGGGTGTATGGATTGATTCCTTTAGAATAATTGAAGTATTTCCTAATTACACCCAGATTACAACATTTACTTATGTATCACAACACATAATCATTAATGCCATGGGAAAAATCCATATTTCAATCATTAAAGGCTTTAACCATCTTGCTAATGGGAATTTAGGGAAACATTTGGACTGAGTAAATTTTTATTTTTCTTCAGAAGCTTGAAATCTATGATTGGGTATTTATACTTTTTTTCAATCCATTTTCTTCTTATAATTTTCAATATTCTTATTGGACCATTTTTATATCTCCATCCAATTTACCTCCATTGATGTTGATGGATATGACATATATATTTTTAACATTAGAAATTCCACAAAATTCAAAAAATAATCTCGATGTTTATTTGAATCCAATGATTGATGAATTAAATTTATTGTGTAGAAATGGTGTCAATACATATGATGTTGTTGATAAATATATTTTCATATTGAATGATGCATTTTTGTGGAAAATTAGTGACATCCTAGTATATGGCATGTTATCTGGATGGAGTACACATGGTCCAAAATCCTTTCCTTATAGTATAAGAGATAAGAAAGTGATTATTCTCATTAATGAAAGAAAACCTTATTGTTGGATCATTATAATTATTGAAAAATTACTATAAGGGGATGGGTGAATAGTAATATTAAAAAATTTAATCATATTTAACAGAAATTATTCGAGTTTATAAAATCTAGCCTTATAGGTGGAGCTTTAATGTAAATAAATTGATGCATTATAAAAATAAAGAACAAAAACACTGATAATTTTTATATTGGATAGGTTCTAATGATCCTAGTATACTCATCAATACCCTCTAGGCCTCAAGGAAATTGGTTCCCACTAAACCGTACTTATATAGGTGTGATGACCATTTATAGGCCCTACCTTTTACAATACCAAGTGGCACAACTAAGTCATTACTATAGGAGAATTCCCTTTCCAATTTCCTTGGATTAGGAGACACAACACAATACATCTCATTAGGAGTAATAAAAACTAGAGAATGAGAAAAAAATATTTTTGAAAGGAAAAATATTTTCCCAGAAACTGAAGAATTGCAAATAGAAGATTATAAATATTCACAATTTAAACGAAAACAGTAAAATGAAAAAGGCGATCTGATTGTTTTTTGTATGTAGAACAATATTCATGGTCACTTGAACGAAAATATTTATAATATGTATTAATTAGTTTCATCACAACATAAGGAGGATGTTTTAGATGATCACAAAAAAAATTTGAGGGAAAGAATATTTTTGAAGTATCACAAAGTTCTCATTGTAGATTTTTTTCTTGCATATTTTGAATGATCTAGACATCCCATTTTATAGGAGTCCCTTGGACTGGTTCTTTGGGATCATTTAAACATAATCCACAAAAATTGTATCTATATTCACTCACTATAAGAAACTTATTAAAAAACACAAGTAATACTATTACAAGCAGGTGATAAAAAAACACGATGAGTTCAGAAATAATACAATAGGGCTATTAAATAATATAAAAAATTAATCCAAAAAATTAATATTACTGGTAACACACTTTTAATAATACTAGAACTGAACAATTAATCGGAATAATCAATTAAAATAACTGTTTCAAACATGAATCCAATTATCATTAAAACAGAGCATCGTAAAAACTATTATTATAATTGTATAAAGTATTTTAAAAAAATTTTAAAACATTAATATAATAATTTAATTTTTGAAATAATAAAAACATTATTATAACATCAATAAAATAAGAAAATAAAATTTTTAAGAAAAAATTTTATCTAAGAAAATTTAGTTACCGGTGGATAACCAATGGTGTATTATTTCAAATATTATTACATGAAGCCAATAATGACTCAAATGACATACCATTGCATGAAGGCAATGGTGAATCATTTAAAATACCATTGTATGAATAAAATAGTGAATCATATGACATAACATTGTGAGTTTAAGAGAAACTAAATTGAGTTTAACAAAAATAATTACATCATGATTATCAGTGATCAAAAGGGGAAAAAATTAAATAAATAAAAGAATACTCAATGTTATAAGTAAAACAATGACTTACTAACCTATAGTTGTATGATTCCAATGGTGGATAGATAAGTGACTCATACAATAATGAATAATTTCAATAGTGACTCATTTCAACGATGACTCATTTCAAGGGTGACTTGTCGCAACAGTGTCATGTCTCAATGTTGACTAATTTCCATGATGAATCATCTCCATAATGATTCCTCTCAACAGTGACTAATCTCAATGGTGATTCATCTCAATGGTGAGTCTTGTAAATGGTGATTCATCTCAATGATGACTCCTCTAAATGTTGACTCATCTCAACGATGACTCGTCTCAATAGTGACTCCTCTTCAATGGCAACTCATCTCAATAGTGACCAAATTCAATGGTGACTCATCTAAATGGTTACTCATCTCCATGGTGACTCATCTTTAATGATGAATCATCATAATTGTGTCTCATATCAATGTTGAATCATAACAATGGTGACTCATCTCAATAATGACTCGTACAAAAAAATATTTGAAAATTTAATTAAATCAAATTTATAAAGTAATTTCTCAAAACATAATTTAATGATTAATAATTAATATAAAACTGCCTAAAAAACCCTAACTTTTTGTATATTATAATATATGAAAAAATATAAAATTTTCAACATAAATCTCCCCCTCTTTGAAATTTAGGAAAACATTAACTTTATTTTATGAGAAAAACCTTTTTAAAAAAACATGTCAACATGGTGTATTGAGAAGTATTATATAGTTAATATTTTAATAAAACATTAACCATTTAATATTCCTAATTCGAATTTTAATTTTTCAAATTTAGAAAAATATATGGGTTTTGTGAAAATGTTTGCTAACTGATTCTCAATGGGGAAAAATTCCTAGAATATATCTCTTTAATTAACTTGATCTCTTAAGAAATAAAATATAACATTTATATGTTTTGTTCTAGAATGTTGAGATAGGTTTTTAGAAATTTAAGTAGCACACGAATTATCAAAGTAAATATAAATTTTATCAAAAGGTATAATAAAATCATATACTATTTGTTTAATCCATATGATCTGGGAACAACAACCAGTAGAAAAAACATACACAACCTCATATTTTGTTCCATTGATAGTTGTTTTCATTATCTCTATGAAATTAATTTTTTTTTCAAGAATGTGACACCAACATGTGGTTCTCCTTCTATCAAGTCTATAACTTCCAAAGTCAGAGTCATATTAATATAACAAATAGATATATTTTTCTTTTGAATAAAATTGTACTATACCAATAATACCATTGATCTATCATATTATTTTTTTAAAAGATTTTAATTGACTTTCTTTGGTGTTAGATTGGAACCCAGAACATAGGCATCTTGAAAACATGATATCTATCCTATATGTAGTGAGATATAAAAGACTACCAATCATGCCTCTATATTGATCAATGTCAACAGACATAACAAATTTATCTATGTCTAATTTACAATTAGGTCACATGGGTGTTTTCATAGCTTTACTAGAATATAAATTAAATATTTATACAATATCTTTAGCAGATTTTTCCTGATTTATGAAAATACAATGATTCCATTGATTAATTTGTAATCTAAGGAAAAAAAATAATTCAACCATGAAACTCATGTAAAATTCACTAGTATTATGTTTATAAAAATCAATACTCAAAGAATCAGTTGTTGAACAAAATATTATAACATCATCATAAATATGAATAATTAGTAAATCATTTGAAATTATCTTGATAAACAAGGTGGGATCAAGGTCACTTGTAATAAAAGCATTTTTAGAAGAAACTATGTAATTATCTCATACTGAGTTCTTGGATCTTGTTTGAGACAATACCTGGCTTTATTAAGAATGCAAACATTATTTTGAAACACATCATATTCAAAACAAATATGTTGTCTTATATAGACTTCCGATAAAATAATTCCATTTAAAAATTAACATTTTACATCCATTTGAAATAATTTTATATTTTAAAAAATTGAAAAGACTTATAGGAATATAATTACTTCCATACTTGGAATAGGAGAAAGAGAATCTTTAAATTAAATTCCATCTTCATGATAATAACCATGAGCTACTTGTCCAGCTTTATTTTTAACAATATTTCAAACCTCATCATGTTTATTTTGAAAAATCTATTTGGTTCTTGTAAAAAGTGTATCCTAAGGGAAAAAAACTATATCCAAAACATTATTCATTTAAAATTTGTTTAATTAAACATGAATGGAATTAATCCAATTTGAATAATTTAATGTAGTTTGAATATTAGTTGGAACAAATATAGCTACAATAGCTATATGAAAACAATAAATCATAACATATTTTTTGGTTTGAATAACAGATTCACCATCTCCAATTACTTTATCAATTGTGTGATATTTATTAGTCTTCCATTGCTTTGGATCAGTTTGAGAAGAAGCATACTCCCCATCAACTGATGTATGATCATTTTTAGGATCATAATCATCACCAAAATTAAAATATCAAATTTCATCTATTTATTTTAATGAACGATAATCCTTAATTTTAAAAAAAAATTCATGAAAATTTACATTCAATGGTTCTTTTACAACTAAAGAAATATTGTTGAAAAATGTATAAGCTTTACTGGGATCTAAATATCCTATCAAAATTCAATCATCCAACGTGGATTCAAAATTACCTAAGTTATCATTATTATTTAAGACAAAATAATTACACATAATGACCCCAAAATAAGCCTCATTAGGTTTATAAAATTTGAAGAGTTCACATAGGGTATTATTTCGAAAGGGTCTAATATAGACTATATTAAACACATGGAAAGTCATATTTAATTATTTTTACAATTATATTTTAGAGTATTATATTCCATAAGCATCAATTTAGCCATTTATTTAATGGATCAATTTTCACATTCTACAACACCATTCTATCATGGTGTCCTAGGGGCAGAGAGGAAATGTTTTTGTCCATTAGATTCACCAAACTTATCAAAATATATATTAATGAGCTCACCAAATCTATCAATTATAACACTAAAGATTTTTTATTTTTGAAAATATTAATAAGTTTAGAGAATGTAGATAATTTGGATAAATTTTAATTTTATGAGATAATAAATAAATCCCTCAAAATCTACTGTAATCATCTACAATAACAAATAAATATCTTTTACTAGCTAAATTACAAGTTTGAATTGGTCCAAACAAGTCAATATGCATAAATTATAGGCATCTTACAGAACTAACATTATTAATAGATTTAAATCTTTCTTTTTGTTGTTTACTTTCCATATAGTAATCACTAAAATATGACTTACTTGTCTGATGCTTTTGTAATAGCAGAACATATTCATTCTTGGATGTTTATGAAACAATTTTAAATTTTCATACCCAAGACTAATATTCCATTGTAATATATTTCATTCTACAACATTAATAAAATTTACCCTATGTTTTGTTAATTCAGAAATATTAAAACAATAAAAAATTAATTTTCTAATTATAGAAAATAAGACTGAGTTTTTTTTTCAGAAATGTATACTTATCATATTTAAAGAAACATTTGAACCATCATCACGTTGTTTTGATATACATAAAAAATTATGTTTTAAACCATATTTATAGTACTTTGGAAATTATTACAGTTTTAGAAAAACATATCTCACCCATACCTTTAACATTTCCCTTGGAGTTGACTCCAATGTGACAAGGCCACCATCACATGTATTATATGATAGAAATTTGCATATATCATATCTTATGTTCCTGGAAAACCCATTGTCTATGTACCATGAGTTTATGAGACTTCTAGGATATATTTCATGTAATTAATCATTCAACATGTTTTTTTCTCCCACTCCAACTTGGATCCAATTGGGTTTGTAGAAGAATTTTTTTTAACCTATAATGATTTAAAGCATTTATTAGATGGTTAATTCAAAATTGAATCATGTGATATACATTTTTAGTATGCACAAAATATTATGTAAACATTAGGGAAAACTCATTGGCATAATTTCTATTCATTCAACCTTTAAAAAAAGTTTCACTTGAAATACTTCCTGTTGATATATTAACAAAAGTAATTTTACATAATCTAGGATTACAAATATTTTAACAAAAACCAATCTTATTAGGATTTCATCTCATTAAATAAATCCTCTTATTATATTAATTTTTCCTATTTAACAAGGTAGACAAAATTTTTTTATCATTAACGATTTCATATTGTAAATCCATGTTTTCCATTTGATGGGTTTCTAAATATAATAATCCCTTTTCACGTGTTCTAGATAAAGTATTTCTCAGTTTATTGTTTTTTTTATGTTTCTTAAATTAATTTTACACCTTCATTAAATTTTCAAAAATCAATTTAAATATTTTATCTTAAACTTTATAATTATTAACCATAAAATTTTTTATTTTTTTTATTTTAGTTTAAGAATTTGAAAATTATGATATTCTCAAGACTTATTGTTTTGGGAATTATAGATTTTGATATTTTCAAATTTACTTTTAAAATAAAAAATTTCTTTTGAAAACTTGTTTTGCCTTGATTTTAACTCAATAACACTTTCAATTAATCTTACTCCATAATTTTTTAATGCTATGATTTCTTGAAGAATTTAATTTGAATTATAATTTTCAAAATCAGAATAATATGATAACAAATAAAATAGTTCAGTTTCTATTATAGATAAATAATTTAAATCAAAAATAACAAACGATATTAAATGGGTAGAAAGAGAGTTGTTAACCTCATGTTGAATTCAAATTAGGTCTAAGTTACATGTATCCTATTCACATCTAGAATAATTGTTAAGGAAAGAAGTACTTGAGTAGTCCCAACTTCCAAATAGGGCTTGTTTCTATTTCCTTATCTTCTATTTGCCTTTCTGGAGATGTATAAGGTTAGGGAAGACAGTTCTTATATTACCTTACTTCTGTCACTCATAATAGGTTAACTTGGATCCATCATTATTATTGTTATAATTACATTTTCTATTGTCCTTACTAAATTTCTTCTAGAAAGACCTCTTCCCACCTTTTTTCATGTAATTGAAAATTTTATTACTGAAATGGGTCATCTCCTTTTCACTATCCTGATATTTATATTCTCATGCATCATAGGTATCAACTATTTTAGATTTAAATGAAATTCATTTTATTTTTCCAGACTCCTCATCAACAATGTATTTTAGCTCAAGCCCATATTGCAGTAGGGAGGTAATCAGGTCATCCATATTTTATTCGTTGAAGTTAACACTCTTTCCTATGGCCACCTTCTTTGAATTATATCTATTTAAAATATCTCTCAGTGCTCATTCCACTTGAGAAATGTTATCTAATGGTTCACCAAGAGCACTAATCCCAATTTTGATACTCATAAACCAATAGAACATCGGGTTTAAATATTCTCCGTCACCCATCTTGAAATCTTAATATTTTGCTCAGAGCATTCCCAATGTGGTTCTCTTGAGATTTTAAGTTTCATAATGGGTCACTTGTAGAATATGATTTATGTCATGGATAGTCTTGTAGGCTGATGCATGGACATATTCACTCCTACTAATAGCGTAATACAAAATATTGTTGACCTTGTAATTTAAGACATATCTCTCCATTTCATTACCAGTAAGAGACTTTGGAATGACTTTAGGAAAGTTTCATTCTTTTTCCCATTAGCATATAGTGTTTAACGATTAATTTCTTCAAGTAATATTCAATATTGTCCATCGATTAACTTTAGATACTCCCATCGAAGAACATGTTTTTTTCTTGTATCCATCCATCATTAGTATTGACACCTATCATTTTAAAATAAATATTCTTCTTTTAATTCATAGATTATTAAGTATAGAGTTTCGAGTTAGCATAGAGTTATGAAATAAGATGTAAAACACTTATATTATCAAAAGATCTATAGTTCCAATAACCAAATGACCATTTGATACCAATTAATAGGTCTGTATAAGTACAGAAAAAATACTAGGGGTGAATAATAGTTTTAAAAATTCAATCATATTTACCAGAAATTGGTATAGTTTATAAAATCATACCTTGTGGGTGGAGAATTCTTGTAAATTAATTGATGCAATATTAAAATAACGAGCACCAATACAAATAATTTATATAGTTGTTCAGATATAAAGATCCTAGTCCACTCATCAATATCCTCTACTCCTTGAGGAGACTGGGACCCACTAAACCTCACTTTTAAAGGTGTGATAACCTTATACGGAATCTTCCTTTTACAATACCTAGAGGCACGACCAAGGATTTACTATAGGAGTATTCGCTTGTCTGTTTCCATGAATTTTATTCTAGAGTCATAACCCAATCCATCCTTTTGGGGAGTAGAATAACAAAATAATGATAAAATATGATTTTAAAGGGAATAACAAAAACTAGGAATTGAATATTTACTAACAAGAAGATTACAGAATTACACAATTTAAACTAAAATAATAAAAAGTAGTTGGCGATCTAATTTGTTTTTTATGCATGTAGCATAACATCATGGGATACATGAAGGAATATATGTAGAATATGTAGTATTTATTATGATCAAAGTAGATGTAGGATGTCATAGATGATCATGAAACAATATTGAGAGAAGTATGAATTTTTTAAGTATCATAGCGTTCTCATTGTATGTGTTTTTATGCATCTTTTGAATGATTTCTACATCCCATTTTATAGGAGTCCCTTTGAATGGTTCATCAAGAACATTTAAATAGAATAAAAAAATCATGTATCTATATTTTTTCACTGCATAACAATTATTAAAATAAAATAAATAATGGTAATATTATAAGGTGATACAAAACCATGGTAAATTATGAAAATAAAAAAATTGTGATATTATATTACATAAAATATAAATCAAAACAATTAGTATAACTTGTAATTAACTCGTAATTAAATGAAAATTGAAAAATAAAATTGAATTAATCAATTGGAATAATTGTTTCAATCATGAAGAAAATATGAAATTAAATAGGGCATCATATGAAATATTAATCATCTTGTATAAATTATTACATAAAATTTTATCACATTAAAATATTTATTTCAAACATGAAATAATAAAAACATTATTTTAATATCCAAAAAATATTTAAGAAAAATAAATTTTGAAGAATGAAATTTAACTACATAAAATTAGTTACCGGTGGATGACCAACAATGACTTGTTTAACCAATCATTTAATGAAGCCATTGGTGACACAAATGACATACCGTTTCAAGAAGCCAATGGTGACTCATTTGAAATTCTCTTGTTTTTAGACAATAGTGACTCATTTGGAATACCATTGTGAATTTATGAAAAACTAAATTGAGTTTTTCAAAACTAACAACATCATGATTATATATGATCAAAAGGGAAAAATATAAAAAATAAAAATTTACTCAACATTGGATTTGAAAAAGTGACTTACGGACCTACCATTGTATGAAGCCGATGGTGGCCAACAATTGTGACTCATTCAATGGTTACTCATTTCAATGGTGACTCATTTCAACAGTGACTTTTGTCAATGATGACTCGCCACAACATTGACTTTTCTCAATGGTTACTTGTCTCAACGGTGAAACATCTTAATGGTGACTCGTATCAATAGTGAATTATCTCAATGGTTACTCATCTCAATGTTGACTCTTTTCAACTATGACTCCCCTCAATGGTGAGTCATCTCAATAGTGACTCTTCTTCGATGGGGACTCATCTCAATGTTGACTCATCTCACTGGTGAATCATCACAATAGTGAATCATATCAATGGTGACTTGTCTTTAATGGTGTCTCATCTCAATGGTGAATCATATCCAAAAAGAATAAAATTTTTGAAAATTTAATTAACAAAAATTTTGAATTTAAATTATCAAAACATAATATAAAAGAGATAAAATTAATATAAAACATTTAAATACATTTAAATCCTAAAAATCTTCCACTTTTGTTCAATTAAAAAATATGAAAGAAAAATATAAAATTTTTAACGTAAATCTCACCATTATTTGTAATTTATCGAAATGAAAACGTAATTTTAAGCCAAAACCATTTTTTAAATAAAAATTGAAAATAGTGTATAATTATGTTAGATATAGTGAATATTCAAAAAAATAAGCATCAAATATTCCTAATGAAAATTTCAATTTTTCAATTTTAGCAAAATCTATGGTTTTTTTAAAAATATTGATAATTAAATATTAGTGGGAAAAAATTCCTAAAACATATAACCCTTATTAACATGATATCTTACGAAAAGAAATCTAATATTAATATGTTTAGTTCTAGAATGTTTAAAGGAGTTTTTAAAAATTGAAATTTTACATGAATGATCATAGTAGATAGGAATTTTATCAAAGTGTATATTAAAATGAAATAAATATTGTTTAATCTATATGATCTAGGGAGAACAATTATTAGTGGTAATATACTCAGCCTCAGTTGTTGATAGAGCTCTTGGTAATTGTTTCTATAAGCTCTAATAAATTAAACATTTACCAAGAATGCGACATATACATGTGGTACTCTTTCTGTCATGTCTGCACCCTCCAATGACAAATTCAGTGTAAGATAGCAAATCAAAACATTTTTCTTTTGAATAAAGTATTCCAGTACTAAAAGTAAATTTGATGTATCATATTATTCATTTAACATATTTTATGTGACTTTCATTGGGGTTAGATTGGAACCTAGCACACAGTCCGACTGAAAAAATGAAATATAGCGTAGAAGTAGTGATATCTAAAAGACTACAAATCATGTCTCAATATTTGTTTAATGTCAATGGACTTCCCATATTCATCTAATTTTAATTTAAAATTCCTAATTGAGTGTGTTTTCATAGAATTACTAGAATCTAAATTAAATATTTTTAAAATATCTTTTGCATATTGATCTTGATTTATGAAAATACCATCTTTCCATTGAGTTATTTTTAATCTAAGGAAGAACATTAAGTCACCCATGAAGATAATGTAAAATTCACTAGTCATATGATTAGAAAAACCATTACAAAATGAATCAGTTGTGGAAACAACAATTACATCATCTACATAAATCTGAATATGTAGTAGGTCATTTCAAACACTTTTGATAAACAATGATGGATAAATATTACCTTTAACAAAATTATTTAACTAAATACTATGTATGTCTTTCATACAATGATCTTGGAACTTATTTGAGACCATATAGTGCTTTATTAAATTTTTAAACATGATTTAGAAACCCAAAATTCTAAAAACCATGAATTGTTTTACATACAAATCCTCTAAAACAATTTCATATTAAATAAAAAAAATTTACATCAACTTGAATTAATTTTCTACTTTAAAAAATAGAAAAGGCTAGTAGGATTATAATTGCTTCTATCCTTGCATAAAGAGAAAAATAATCTTCACAGTCAATTACAACTTCTTGAGAATAACCTTAAGCTATTATAATAGATTAATTTTTAATACTACTTCCAACATCATCAAGTTTATGTCAAAAAATCTTTTGGGTTACTATAATAGGTTACCTTTATGAAAAATAACCAAGAATCACACTTTATTTATTTCAAATTTATTTAATTGATAATGCATAGAATCGATCCAATTTGAATCAGTTAAATGAATTTTTATTGGGTATTTATTGTCTCAATAATACTCACTAAATATTATTGATTTTGATACTCACAAATACCCTTATTTTTTTACTAATGATTTTATTTGGAGTGTATTTTAGGAAATTTATAATCTTTATAATTATTATCTTGGAATAATATTCATCTATTTATTTTTGAGAAATATTCATTAAATTGTTCGGAACTCTCTTAAGCATATTCTAGAAACATTTTTCATTGTTTTTCAATTACTAGAAATATTAATCATTCAATACGTCGAAGAAAGTAATGTATAGAAAAATCCTTGAGTTTATGTTGAAGGATCAGTGCGTGTGGTTAATCCACCATATGTTTGAAGAAATGTATTGTTAAGGAACATTACATTTGTATGAGAACCTTATTTTTAATAGAATGAAAAAGAATGGTTAAATAAACCTATATATGTATAGAACATTACAATCGTATGGAACGTCAACCTTACTTTTGTAATCTACCTTACATTTCCTACCATATGTTTTGGAAAAGTGTGTGTGTAGATAATCAATGTTATGTTCAGAGATCTATACTGACATGGATAAATGTATAGATCATTAACCATGTGTTATGAAGTACAACCCTATATTTTTTATTTTGTTGTTTTGTGAAGGAACCATACGTTTGGCTTTTCAATGCTGAAAATTTGAATTTATGTCTTAATGAGAGATTTTTTAAATAGTAATTTTGGAATATTTTGGTAATTAAATACTCAATTTATACTAATTCAAAGCGTTTCATAAATGATTTAAAGTTCCATTTATAGTGTATATTTTCTCATCTATTTTTAAGGGATGTTACGACTACCCTTAGGTATATTTTTTATTTTGAATCATGATGGTTTATTAGGATTATTTTGTGGATCTGAAACCGTGATGAATATTTATCATTATATATTTCTATGAGTATCATCTGGAAAGGACCCAAATATGTGAATAATTCTCAGATATTTGTGGAAATATTATTCATTGAATTTTTCTTGTGAAAATTGTTTTTACTTCTATAATTATCAAGCAATTATAGAACAATGGCTACATTTTTTAGATATACATGTTCAAATCAGGAAACATTATGCTCTATTTTTATTGATATTAATAAAATATAAGATCTCTGGTGCAACCATATATCTTCAAATATATTTCAATGTTTATTTTCTTATGAAGTTAAATATCCTTCTTTTATTAGTTTTGTGCTACTGCAACGGTGAGCTACATCTGTTACTCAAAAAACTAAACCTTATCTATCTTGAGTATCAACTTCTCATATTTATTTGTGGTGTACTCTAATATTCTCACTCTAATATATGGTTTTATCGGTTCCCTATAAAAAAGCATAAGGATCTCATTTGTAATAATTTTTTTGTACGGTTGACAACTACCTGCACTCAGTTGTTGGTGGGTATTACGATACAAGGACCTTACTGGTGAAATTCACCTAGCCTCCACAAAGGGTAATTGGTTGAGTGTACTAGGGGATCTTTGTTCCCCAAACCATTATAAATTTTTGTTCTTTGTTCTGTTTTCATATCATCTGCATATAATTTGTTAAAAAAACACTTCCAGTTATTATCTTCTATTTGTGTGAATGAACAGAATCATAAAATTTTGAAAGCGACACAATTTAGCCACCCTCTTGTGTTATTACTACAACCATTCTGACTGAACATTTGGTATCAGTGGATGATCATTTCAACCAAGCTATAGCAAGCTAAAGTCATCAGATCTATATTAGTGATGGAAATAGATAATATTAGAGAATAAATTTCAATGGTTCGTTCTATATATTCCAAAAGATATAATTATGGATTATAAAATCAAAGAATAGTAATATAATTTAAAAATCATTGATTTGGAGTATACTCAAATTATGTTAATCCTTACACAATTCGTGAAAAACATGAATCATGGTCTACAATAATAGAGTCTGAGTATGATATAAATTCAAAAGCAATGAATTCTATTATTTTCAGTCTTGTACCAGATGAATTCAACTGCGTATCATAATCCCCAACAACCTATGAAATTTGGAAGACAATTGCACTAGCCTATGAAGGTACTGACAATGTTAGATAAACGAGATATTGTACAATGAAATTAATGATTGATAATATTAGAATGTTTGATATAGAGAGAATCACACATTTGAATAGAAGTATGACTTAAATGATTAATAATATAACATATTTTGATGAGCATATGAGCCAACATGATCAAGACTTGAATGTTATAAGAGTTTTACCTATAAAGTGGAATGGAATTTTTTCCACAATCCACCAATCATCACCTATCAAGAATATAACAATTATTGAATTGATGGGAACATTAACGTTATATAAGGCTGAAATACCAGATGATGTTGAAGATCAAAATTTCCTAGTCAAAAAGGAGAAAACTACTTTAAAATTTACATCCCAAAAGCAGAATAGAAAAATGATATAAAAATAAATAAATTTAGACTCATCTGATTCAGAAATAGTGTTGTCTCAATTATCTATAGAAGATATTAAATTTTATAGGAATATTAAAGATTCATAAGAACATTCAAAATGGATGATAAATACTTAAGGTATGTAAGATTCTATGAATCCAAAAAATTTGGTCTTATAAGACATTATTTTCCTCATTTGAAAGGATAGAAGAGAAATATAGAAATGAAATTTCTGAAGAATAATGATTACAAGAAAAAGGAAAAAAGAGCTATGAAGGATACATGGAGTGTTTCTTAAGACCCCAATAGCTCAACAATATCTGATTCACATAAGGAATAACTGAATCTAAAATCTAATATGTGCTTTGTGGATGAAGAAAAGAAGTTACAACCCTACTATTCATCTGATTCTGATTGTAGTTACTCAATTGATAAAATGGATGCATGTTGTACTATGATTGAAGCAGGATATGACTCCCTATTAAAGGAAAAAAATATTTGAATAATATTCATAATTCTCTTTTAGGATAATGGGATAATTTACTTAAACAACATCAAGAGTTTGGTGAGAAACTTTGTCCCTCTACTACAAACTATAATGACCATGAAAATAAGATTAAAAACCTATAATAAGTAAAAACTTATAAAAGTTCTACTCTTATATTCAAAAAATTATAAAATATAATGAATAATTTTTTTTGTTAAAATATAATTAAAAAATAAAGGTTTGGTAATAGTAGTAAGGGTGAATAACCCAAACTATACAAAAAATATTTGGTTCCAAGTTCTAATAGAAAAAGCATGTATACTGTTAAGTGTTTTTTTTGTGGTATTAATGGACATTAATCTAATGAATAATATTTAATAGAACATCAACTATGTGGTGTCAGACATGTATGTTATTTAAAATATTTTTCAAATTTTAATTATAACATCATTGATCGAAATAAATCTATTTAGATTAAAAAGTCATTGATATCTAACACTAATGTACCCAAAATGATATGGGTACCAAAACAATTTTTTCTTTAATATTTCCTTGTAGGTAACATGCCACATAAGAGAAAAATATATATAGTATATAGACAGTGGTTTTTCCAGACATATGAGTAGAAATTCATCAAATTTTGGTACTTTGACTAAAATAGATGGTGGCATAGTTCCCATCGATGACAATTCCAAAGGAAAAATAATTGTACATGGAATAGATGGAGATAAATATATTATCTCAATTAATAAAGTACTCTATGTGCAAGGATTGAAGAATGATATGATATTTATATATCAACTTTTTGAAGATGGATATTGTTTTTATTTTTCTAATAATTATTGTTTGGTTTTTATAGATAATTTGTTTACATCTAGAGTATCAAGAACAAATAGTGTCTAGAGTTTGGATTTAAATTCCTTATGTAAAAAAAGTGAATTGTTTAATTGCAATGGTAAATGAGTCATGGATTTGGAACAATATACTTATTCATTGTAATGATTGTTCTTTAAATATTATATCTAAGAAATCGTTAGTTTCAGATTTACCTAGACTCAATTTTGACAGGGATAGAATCTATGATGAATGTCAGATTAGAAAGAAACACAAATATTCCTTCAAATATGTTAACAAAATTTCTAAATCAAATCCCCTAGAACATATTTATATGGATTTTTTGGACCATCTAGAATAGAATTTATAGCTGGTAAATTATATATATATGTTTTAGTTGAAGATTATTCTAGATTTACATTGGTATATTTTATAAAAGACAAAAATGAAGATTTTTCTGTTTTTTAATGTTGTTGTAAAAGTGTTGATAATGAAAATTGATTAAAGATAATTGAACTAAAAAGTGGTCATGATGTATAGTTTGAGAATAAAAAATTTAATTCTTTTATCTCAAATATGTTTATTAAACACACTTCCTCTACACTAAGAACACAACAAAAAAATGGAATTGCTGAATAACGAAATAGAACTATTCATGAAATGGATAGAACTATGTAAAATGAATATACTCATCTAACCTACTTTTGGGAAGAAGTTGTAAGTACAACCTGTTATATAATAAGTAGTGTTTTAATTCATCCTATTCTAAAAAATACACATTATAAACTTTGGAATAAAAAATGCCTAATGTAAAATCTTTGAATGTTTTTTTATGAAAGGTGTATATCCTCAATAGAAAAGATAATATGGGTATGTTCGATCCAAAAGATGATAAAGGAATATTAATAGGCTATTCTGCAACTTCTAAAGCTTATAGAGTGTTAAATAAAATGTTGAGGATTGTTGAAATAATCAGTCCATGTAAATTTTTATGAAACAGATCCATTTAATAAAGGGAATGATCAAACACATGAAGTAGATGATTCTCCTAACAAATGAGACATGATTACATGAAGAATGATTATGAAAATATAAATAAAATTCAGTCCAGTTCAGAAGAACATGATACTGATAAACCTAAAAGTGCTATGCCTAGATAGACTATAAACGTAAATAATCACCCTTTAGAGGCTATTCTAATAGATCTAGACATAGGAATAATAACTAGAAGAAGTGTAAGAAACATAATGGTTTTTTATAATTTTTTATCTCACCTAGAGCCTTTGTCTGTTGATGTAGCCTTAGAAGAATAAAGTTGGATGTTAGCAATTCAGGAAGAGGTAAATAAGATTAAAAGAAACAAAGTATGTAAATTAGTGGAAATACCATCGGATTATCATGTTTTAGGAACTAAATGGGTCTTTAATAATAAACAAGATGATCAAGGTGTTATAACTAGAAAAGATGCTAGACTTGTATCCAAAGGGTATAATCAAGAAGAAGATATATATTATGATTAAACCTTTGCTCCTATAGTAAGACTAGAAGCAATTATAATTTTTTTTGACCTATGTATCTCATATTGATTTTAAATAATATCATATGGATGAAAAATCTACCTTCTTAAAATGATATTTAATGTAAGAAGTTTATGTTTAAAGACCTCATAGTTTGGAGAATCCTCAAAAAACAGATATTTTTTAATCTTACCAATTCTCTCTATTGCCTTAAACAAGCACATAGAGCTTTGTATGAAATATTAAGTTCATTTATTTTAAAAAATGGTTTTACTATTGGTTTGGTAGACCAAACCCTCTTTAGGGAAAAATTTTGTTCTATTTTATTATAATTTTAAATCTATGTTGATGATGTTATTTTTTTATCAACAAATAAAAAAAATTGTAATCATTTTTTATAACATAGGAAAAAATAATTTGAAATGAGCATGATGGGAGAATTAAATTTCTTTTTTGGACTTAAAATTTATAAAAATGATGATGTAAATGTATTAAATCAATGAAAATTCAATACTGTTTTATAGAAATAGTTTGGTCATGAGAAAAATTGGACATATTCAACTCCCATATATACTGATATTTAACATGAGTTGGATAAAGTTGGAAAACCAGTGGACAACATGTTATATAGAGGTATGATCAGAATTTTACTATATCTTACTACTACCAGACCTGATATTTTTTATTTATTATTCCGTTGTGCTAGATTTCAATCAAATCCAAAAGAACCCCATCTTACTACTATAAAAATGATTTTCAGATATTTGAAAGGTACCATATTTCCATCTCTTCTTTATCCAAAAACATCTAATTTTAATATATTATAATACCTAGATTCAGATTTTATAGCTTGTATATTAGATTGAAAAATCACTTCAGGAGCCTATCACTTTTTAGGAAAATTTTTAGTGTCATGGTCATGTAAGAAGCAACACTGAGTTGCATTTTGAATTGTCAATGTAGAGTATGTATCTGCAGGCTGTTGCTATGAACATGTGATGGGGATAAATAACACTCTAATTAAATTTAGACATAATTTTAATAGTACGCCTATTTTATGTGATAACACAAGTGCTGTAAACATTTCAAAAAACACAATAAGTCAATCTAGAATTAAGCATATTGATATTAGACAACTTTTTATAAGAGATCATGTTATTAAAAAGATATATATTTAGAATTTGTTAACACTAAATATCAATTAGCTGATATTTTTACTAAACCACTTCCCACCGTTTATTTTGATTTTATTAAGGGGGAGTTCAGTTTATTTAATTTTTTAATTTAATATTTTTTTTAATTTAATGTATTTTACACCTAATTTATTTATATATAGCTAATTTACTTTTCTTATTGTAATCTTATAGTATTTCAGTTATTCTATTTTATCATTAATATATTTCTATCATGTAATTATTAAATTTTTTCCATAATTACTCTACGACACGAGAAATGAGGACATGTGTCATCTATCAGAAATGCTTTGTGTATATTACCCATCATTTACCAAAAAATTGATTCGCCTGACCCCCAAGATTTTTTCATCCTTCCAAACCCTAGAAGCCGAAAAAATCATATTTTTAGATCTTTATAAATGATGAAAACCAAGAGAGTCGAAGAATTAGAAGTAAGAGACCCAAATTGAAGGAGTTACTGGAGGAAAACTTCTTCAGGTAAAATTCATTGATCTAGATTGGTTTTATCAGACAAACATACTTCTAAAAAAATCATTGGAATTTCTAGGACACGAGATAGATTTCAATGATATCAACTTATAATTTCATTACAAGGTAGAAAAAACTATTTTTATAAGAGTGTACAACTTATTTTTAGAGATTCATAGGATATGAATTTTTCAAGTATTGAAGATATGGATTTCTCTATTTATTATACTAAGGTTGAAATTATTTTGAACTGTCCACATATAGGGGTTTTATATTTTGATCTTATATAAATTGGTGATAAAGAACATTCTTCTAAACACATCATGTTTTTTCTATTCAATTTGATGCACATTAGAAAGATATTTGTAAAAGATTTAGAAGTTGACCATAAGATTATGGTGAAGTTTATTTAGACATGAATAGTTCCATGGATGGCTGAGATGGAGAAAATAATTTACCCAGACATGTATATCATGTTTCATTTTTTTGAGTGATATTAAATGAAATTTTTTGCAGTATTTATTATAGTTCCTTTATTACTGTTGTTCATCAGATGTAAGAATGATTTTATATCCATATGGATGGATAATTTCAAGGATTTTATTTAATAAGGACATTATTAGACTAGTTGATGCACACGTAAAATGTCACCATAGTAATGTTTTTAATGATGGAACGTTATGAAAGATTGATTTTTTTGGAGCACTGTAAAAGGAAATATTTTTTTGTTGGAGCTGGGGAAGAACATAGCTTTGGAGCTTTTTCTCAGGAGGGAGCAAGTAGGTGTTTGAAAGAAGGCTATGGACAAATCTTAAACAGATGTAGATTCACAACCACATGATATACATATTAGTATTAATACTGATGTAGAAGTAGATGATGAAGAATAATGTCATGAAGGAATTGTTATTAAATTAAGAAACAATGATGTTCAACAAGTTGAAGAATTAGTGTTGGATTCTCGAGAGTAAACCTGCTCAGTTCATTTTTATGAAAATGTTTTTGAGGAACAAATACAAGTAGATAGTCAATCCAAAGATATTCATATTTTATGTTATACTAGTGATTAATTACAAGTGAATATTCAAGAGAAAGTGGATATTCATGAAGAAGCTAGTCAGATAAAATATACTCAAGAAGATTAAATATTATAGATATTAGTAACTAAATATACAGATGTGATTATAAATTAGAATGTAGAATAATCAGGTCATGTTTCTGGTTCTCAGACTAATGTTTTAGATAAATAGACTTTTTCTTGTGATGAATCAGTAATGAAAACAGTGGCAGCTCCATTGGCTACTAATGGTGAAGATCAGCATATGAATGTAGATGAAGGGAAATCTAATTATTTGTCTCATCAAGGTGAAGAAAATGGTGATTAAATTAAAAAATTATCAAGAATAGAATTCAACTCTATGGTAAGAGATTGAAAATGCATAGAAAAATATTCAAGAACTTAATGATAATACTATTTATATAAGGGATTTTGATTCCTTCAAGAGAGACATGTTAAATGAGATTGGGAAGATCAGTTCTAAAGATGTATCAAAAACTGATTTGTCATATTTAATGTGGTACTTGAGAAGTTAGTATGAATAATTAAAGGATCACTGAATCAGTATAATACATCTATTTCTACCCATTTGAATAGTAAATTTTGATCTTATTATTTTAGGCCATTACAGCTAGTACGGTATACATGAATACTCATCTTTAGGATCTTCAATGCAACAGTGCTTCTCTATCAGTTCTTCTAGAGAGTCATAAATTTCTTGATCACCAGTTGAAATAAAGAGGATCTAGTATCAGATTACTGATAAATCAGTCTATAGAAAATTTGGAATAATTTATAATGTAAGAGGAGAGAAGACATGACTTTTAGAAAGTCAATATTCTGGGGGACTTTTTGTTAATCAAGATTCCAAACATCTGAAAATTCATCTAGGATATTGTTTGATGAAGATGTTACGATTTCAGATGGTTGAGTTGAAGGATATTTCTAAATCCATTCAAAATTCGAACCTATCCAATCCTTATCCTTTCCCACCATGATCCATGATAATGATTGTTTTTGTTTTATAGTCACAAACATTATTGTATTGATATTTTTATTTAAAGCATAACATGTTTTAAATCTATATGTTACATTCTATTATTTTATCTGCCTTTTTATTTTTTTTTTGATAGACAAAATGAAATTACCTTTTTTAATTACAGTTATTTATGACATTCACTAATCATTATGTTCAATATGAAATGTGTTTTGATCTATTTCTATACTTTATTTTTGATATCACAAATCAGAGGACAAATTTTGATAACCCAACATTACTTTTATTTGTGAAATTTATATAAGAATAAATATTTATTCCATATTTACTTTTTAGGGAGAAATTTATATAAAAACAAATATTTTTTCTTTATCGAAATAATTTTATCAAATTGAAATTAATTTCATTTAATGTTTACAAAATTCTAAATTATATTGTTAAGATTATAGTTTTATTATATAGGTTTTGTGGTCATCAAAAAAGGGTTGATTTTTGGGAATGTATTTTCTCAATAATACTCTATAAATATTATTGACTTCGACACTCACAAATATATTTGTTTTTTTCTAATGATTTTATTCTGAGCGTATTTTAGTAAATTTTTATTCTTTATAATTCATATCTTTAAATAATATTCATCTATTTATTTTATAGAATTATTCATTAATGTTTTCGGAATTCTCTTTAGCGTATTATGGAAACATTGGTCACCATTTTTTGTTTACAGTATGTACAATTCATTCAATACATCAAATAAATTAATGTATGGAAGAAACCATACGTTTATGTTAAAGTATCAGGGCATATGGTTAATAAACCTTACATTTGAAGAAATGACTGGTTACAGAACATTACATTTGGATAAAATCCTTATGCTTGTCAGAAAGAAAAATTATGGTTAAACAACCCTATGTAAGTATGGAACGTTGCAAATATATGGATCATCAAAATTACTTTTTTAATAAACCTTAAATTGTCAACCATGTGTTTGGGAAAAGTGAATGTATTGATAATCAATGATACATTCAAAGATCTATGCTAATTTCGATAAATGTATAGATCATCAACCCTAAATTATGATGTTGAACCATGCATTTTTTATTTTTTTGTTTTGTGAAGGAACCTAAGGTTTTACTTTTCTTCATTTGAAATTTGAATCTATGTCTTTATCGGTGCTGTTTTCAACAGTCAATGTGGATTATCTAGGAAATTTAAAGTTGATTTACACTGATTCAAAGCTCATCTTAAATGGATTAAATATCTATTTATAGCAGATATTTTCTCTTTTATTCTCAAGGGAAGTTATGACTACTCTTAGAAGTATTTTTTATTTGGTATCTTATTGATTTATAAGTAATATTTTGGAGATCTGAAACTGTAATGGAGATTTATCATTATATATATCTCTTAGTATCATTTGGAAAAGACAAAGTCATTGAATACTTCTTTGATATCTGTGTAAATATTATTATTGTATTTTTCCTATGAAAATTGTTTTCAGTGGTACAAAAATCACGCATCTTATAAGCAAGGAATACATTTTGGAGATATACATATTCAAATCTGGAAACAAGATGCTCTATTTTTGATGTTTTCTATAAAATCGATGATCTCTTGTGAAATTATATCACTTTAAATATATTTCAATGTTTATTTTCTTATGAAGTTGGAGATAATTATTTTATTAGTTGTCTGTTGTTGAAATTATAAGAAATATACATTTCTCAAAAAACTAAATCTTATATATTTTGAGTTTCGGCTGCACTTTTTCAGTTGTGGTGGAGTGTCATCTTCTCACACTATGTTTTGGTTTTATCAGTTCCATATAAAAGAACTAGAAGGATCTATTTAGTAATACTTTGTCAGTACATGTAGAAACTGCCTGCACTCAATTGTGGATTAGTCTTACGATATGAGAACCATAATTGTGAAATTATATGATCCCATAGAAAGGGTAATTGGTGGAGTGGACTGGATGATCATTGTGCCCCAAACCACTATAAATTATTGTGCTTTGTTCTCTATTCACATCAGCTACATATACTCACTTACAAAACCCTTCTGTTTAATATAAAATATTTTTGTGAATAAATAGGATGATAAAATTTTTAAGAGGAAAAAATTCACCCCCCTCTTGAGTCATCACCACAGCCATTCCGACCTAATAGTTTTAATATTAGTTGGAACAATATCAGCTACAAAATCATAATTAAAAAAATAAGGCATTGCAGATTTTATTGTTTGAAAACCAAAATCATCATGTCTAATTACTTTATCCTTTGGGTGATCATTATGATATTTCCAATCCATTTGATCATTTTTAGAAGAGGCATTATCCCCCTCAACTAATGCATTGTCGTTATCATGATAATTATCTTGAAAAAATTGACATTTATAAATTCATTAATTTATGTTAAAGAACCAAAGTATTTTTAGATAAAATTTCATCGAACATTATATGCATAGATTATTTTACAAATAAATAAGCTTCATTGAAAACATTAAAAGAATTAATGGAATCTAAATATCTTAATAAAATTATGTCATCCCACCTGGATTGAAATTTATCTATGTTATCATTAGTTTTTAAGATAAAAACATTAAACCAAAAGACCCTAAAATAACCAAATTTTGGTTTATAACATTTCTATAGTTCACATGGGGTATTATCTAGAAATGGTCAAATAGATACTCTAATTAAAACATAGAAGTATTTATTTTCAAATTAAACCCAAAAATATTTTCAAACTGTATATTCCATAAGAATGGATCTAGATATTTGTTAAATGAAATTATTTTTTCTTCCTACAACACTATTCTTATGTGGTGTACTATGGGATAAAAATAAATTTTTATAGCCATTAGATTCACAAAACATTTAAAATTATATGTTCTTGAACTCACCGCCTCTATCACGTATAATAGAGTTGATTATTTTTTTTGGAAATTCTGAATAAGTATATAGAAATTACAGAATTTGGATAATGTTCTATTTTTATGAGACAATAAATAAATCCATATAAATTTATTGTAATCATATAAAATAAAAAAGACATAACTTTTACCATCTAAACTACCTTGTTGAATTGGTCCAAACAAGTCAATATGAAATAATTCTAGGAATCTTCTAGAACTAAAATCATTAATAGATGTAAATATTTAATTTTGTTGTTTACCCTTTATTCTGGAATAACACAAATTAAACTTAATTGTATGAAGCATTGGTTATTGCAGAACTTTTTTATGATTTGACAGATTTTGAAAAAATCTGAAATTGTTATACACAAGCCTCATATGACATAGTATATCATTTTTTCCTATAGCATTCAGACAGTTAACCTTTTTTTGGTTAATTATAAAAGATTAAAAATGTAAAAATTTTATTTTCTACTAGAAAAAAATATAACCGAGTTATTTTTCAAAACTATACGCATATCATTTTCTAAAAAAACATTTGAACCATCATCACATAGTAGTTATATACAAATAATATTATGTTTCAAACCAACAATATATAGTAGTTTTGAAATTAATATATTTTTAAAAAATCCTATCACACCTATACCTTTAAATATTCCCTTAGTGTTGCCTTTAAAATTGATAAGGCCACCATCACATGTATTATATGATATAAAATTACTATAATCATCGATCGTGTTCTTGGAAATTCCACATTTTATGTTCCATGAGTCTATGAGACATCGAAGACTAATTTTCTATAAATAATCAATCTAAATATTTTTATGGCACAGACACCATGTTGGGTCCAATTGGGTTAGTAGTAGAAACTATTGGAACCCATATAGATTTGAATCATTTATTATAGGGTTCATTAAAAATTGAATCATTTGAAATACAAGTTTTAATATTCTCTAATGATTTTTAAAATCATAGTGAACACTCATTGGAATAATTACCATGAACAATGAATTTAAATCATATTGCAGTTTAAATACTTCTTTTTGGGATTTTTAAAAAATAATTTTTACTAAAATGTGGAGTAAAATTGTTGTAGCCAAAACCAATATTATTGTGATTTATTCTCATTAATTAAATCATCTTATTATAATGTTGTTTACCATTTACATGAGTGGAAAATTCCTTTTTTATATTAAACACTTCATCTTTTAAAGATATGTTTTATTTTTGAACGTTTCAAAATATGAAAAGTACATTTCATGTATATAAGATGGAGTAATTCTTAGTTTCTTATTTTCTTGTTTAATTTTCTTACATTCATTTTCCACTTCCATTAAATCATTAATAATAAATTTAAACATTTTATCTTAACCTGTATCATTAACCACCAGAAAATCTTTAATTTTATCATTTTCCTCCTTTTGTTTAATCATTTCATAATTTTTATCTTTTATAGACTTATTGTTCTCAGAACTAAATATTTACCTGTTTTAACATTTCCTTTTAAAAGAACATTTTTTTTTAAAAAAAATTCTTTGATTTTAACTCAATACACCTTTCATTTAATCATTCTCCATCATTATTTAGTTCTTTTTTCGTTAAGAATTTTATTTGATTTATTATTAACAGAATCAGAATAATATGATGAGTAAGAAGACATTACAGTTTCAATTCTAGATAAATAATTTTTATCAATAAAAGAAATAGATATTAAACATGTATAAAGAGAGATGTTTACCTCATGTTGAATAACCATCAGGGATTAGTTCCCTATCTCCGATTCACACCTACAATGATTATTACATTCATAAGTATCTAATCAATCCCAACCTCCAAAAAGTTCTAGTTTCTCATTAATTATTTTCTCTTTGTCTTTATTGGGATGTATGAGTTTGGGGTATTCAGTTATTATATGAACTTTCTCCTTGTACTCATAACATATTAATTTTTAAATACCATTATTTTTGGTATAATTACATTTTCAATTGTCCTTAATGAATTGATTCTTGAACGACCTCTTACCACCACTATTTTTTATATACATGACTAATTCTAGCTGAATTGAGCCATCTCCTTGTCATTATACTAAAAATATGATTTAGAAGCATCATATGTATAAACAATTTTAGATTTAAATTTAGTACCTTTTCTTTTGGAATACTCCTCATCAATATTGATTTTAATCTCAAGCTCATATTTCAGAAGGGAGAAAATCAGTTCTTCAAGAGTCTATTATTTGAAGTTATTACTCCCATTGATGTCCTTCTTCTTTTCATGTCATATCATTGGATGATTTATCATTAATCTTTCCACTTGAGAAGTGTTGTCCAATGGTTCACCAAGACCACTCATCCCATTAGTGATACTGATAAACCTATGGAAAATCCAGTTTATAAATTATTCATCACCCATCTTGAAATAATGATATTCTACTTCGAACATTCCCAAATTGATTCGCTTGAGCTTGTTAGTTCCATAATGGGTCACTAGTAGAATAATCCATATGTCATAGGCAATCAAACAAGAAGATACATGTCTATATACACTCCTCTTAATGTCATAATACAAAATATTTCTGATCTTGTAATTTATGATATATCTCACCATGTCATTACCTGTAAGATTCTATGGATCAACATCAGGTAACTTGAATTCCTTTTTCCATTATCATTCAGTGTTCATCAATTAGATGATTTATCTAAGCTACGATTTTATCTTTCTATTAAATGTACTCAATCTCATTAATGAAACATATTTTTGTGGTATGAATCCATCTTTGGTTTTGATACCTTATATTATAAAAGAAACCTTATTTATTTGATTCTTATACTACAGTTTCTAGAGTTTCTGGTTAGCACAGTGATATCAAATAAGCAGTAAAATATGTTTGTTAACAATAGACCTATAGTTCAAACAACCAAATATACCTTTGATACCATTTGATGGATCGATATAAGTAAGGAAAAATACTAAATGGGTGGGTGAATAGTCAATTTAAAAAACTTAGTCATTGTTAACAGAAATTAACTTAGATTATAAAATCAAACCTTGTTGGAGGAGAGATTTTGTAAATAAATGGACTCAGTGGGGAAATAAAGGACACGAACACATATAATTTTTATAATGTTTCATATCTAAAGATCCTACTCCACTACTTAATATCTTCTACTTCTCATGGATACTGGTACCCACTAAACCACAAATTTAAATGTGTGATGGCCTATTATAGATTCTTCCTTTATCAATAACTAGAGGCACAACCCAATCCTCACTACGGGAGACTTCCCTCATATTTTTCCATAACTTTTTTTTCGGGAGTCACAATCGAATACTTACTTTTGGGGGTATAATAAATAGAGAATGAGAAAACCTTATTTTAAAAGGAAATCATAGAACAGAGAGTATAGATATACAAATAGTAGATTATAGAATTATACAATTTGGTGATACACAATAAAACGTAGCAGCTGATTTGATTTTTATTGAAGCATGTAGCATAATATTTTGGGTCACCTGATGGAATATATTTATAATATGTATTACTTCTTGTGATCGTAGTAAATTTAGGAAGTTGCAGATGATCGTGAAACAATTTTGAGAGAAGATGGTATTTTTTTAGTATAACATAGTTCTTATTGCATATGTTTTCAACATCATTTGAATGGTATATAAAACCAATTTTATAGGAGTCCCATTCACGTTTTTTTGTTAACATATCATCAGAATCCACAAAGAATGTAACTATACAAACTCAATACATGATACTTTTAAAAATAATAAATACAATTTCATTACAAGTAGGTGATACAAAATCATGGTGACAAAAAAAATAAAAAATTGTTCTATTATATCAAATGAAATATTAAACAAAATAACTAATATAACTAGTAAAACACTTTGAATCAAATTAGAATTTAAAAAATCAATCAATCAAATGAAATAAATGTTTCAAACATGGAGGCAATATGCATTTAAATAGGGAATTGTTTGAAATATTAATGTTCTTGTATGAAGTCTTACAAAACAATTAACACATTAAAATAATTATATCAATTATGATATAATTATAACATTATTATAAAATCCAATAAATAAAATTTTTAAAAAATGAATTTTGAATAAAAAAATGTAACTAAGTATGTTTAGTTACCTGCAGATGTCTAGTGGTTACATATTTGTCAAACAGTTGCATAAAGCTAATAGTGACACAAATGAAATACCATTTCATGAAGCCAATGACGACTCAATTTAAATACTGTTGTATGAATAGAATAGTGACTCGTTTGGCATACAGTTGTTAGTTTATGAAAAACTTAATCGATTTTTATAAAACTAACTACATCATGATTATATATGATCAAAAATGAATAAATTTTAATATTAAAAAATTACACAATATTGAAATTCCAATGGTGATGTACTAAACTAACATTGTATGAAGACAAAAGTGGCTGGAAATGGTTACTCATTCAACAATGACTCATTTCAACATTTTCTCATTTCTATGGTTACTCATTTCAATGACGACTCTTTTCAATGGTGAATCGTATCAACATTAACTCGTCTCAATGGTGAGTCATGTCAATAGTGACTCATCTAAACACTAACTCATATCAATGGTGACTTGTTTCAAGGGAGACTCATATAAATGGTGACTTATCTCAATGCTGCCTCATCTCAATGGTGACATGTGATCACTGATTAATTGTCTCAACGGTGACTCATCTCAAGGTAGACTCATCAAAATAGTGACTAATCTCAATAATGACTCATCTTTAATAGTGACGCATCTCAACATCGACTAATATCAATGTTCACACATCTCAATGATGGATTATATGAAAAAAGGGAGAAATGTTTGAAAATTTAATTAACAAAAACTTAGAAATTAAATTATCAAAACATAACTTAAAAGATACATAATTAATAAAAACATTTAAATACTTTTAATGCATAACACTTGTTTCTTTGAGTATCATAGAATATTTCTTCTGAATGGTCATTTATTTTAGAAGAACATATATCATTTCAAAAAAAGCACAATTTAAAGAGACAGACCTCTAATATTGTTCTTAGGAATTGATTTAAAATATATTTTCTATTCATTACCACCCATTACATTTGTACCAACTATAAACCAACATAAAATTGATGGCTTAGGAAAGAATACATTTTGATAAAATGAATCAATTTTTGAGATCATCCATATTAGTCTTATTTTTTCATCCCATGTTCTATGTCATGAATATTGAGAATAATTATATTAATAATATATTTTAAAAAGTTTTGGACACACTAGGTAAGACGAAAGATAATATAAAGGCACAATTGGACTCTACCCAAATTTTCAGGCAACCTGAGCATGAACTGTTTAAAAATGCTAGATCATAGAATTTAATGAATCTCAAATCAGATTATATTTTTTTCCAAAGAACATAGTTTATAATTTTTTCATTAGATTTCAGATTTGAGTATTCCTGATTCTTTGTTTCAAAATTGGATAGATGTGTCAGAAAAGGTCAATTTACTAGATTAAAAATTCTTGAAAATCATGTTAAAATGGAAAGACTTAACCAATTTGGATTTATAGATTTTTTGAATTATATTATTTGTGATGCACTAATAGAAATATCAAACCATTTTGCGAGACATTTTTCTGGTGACCAAAGACTACGACGCACTAAGTAGACTAAAATAAGATATTGCCTTCATTTCATGTTGTCTAGAAAAACTCATTCTTCCAATTTTATTTGAATCAATGAAACATTTAATATTACATTTTTCACATGAAGAAAAATGTGGAGGTTCGATATAGATCTGATGGATTTATCCGTTCGAGAGATGTATGTATAAATTGACAGAAAATTTATATAACAAAGCATTGATTGATAGATCAATTATAGAAGCTTATTTCATGGAGGAAATTTATTTTTTTATTCTCTGATTATTTTAAATATGTATATCCCTCAGAAAAATAATGTATGGGACATAATCAGAGAAATGATGATGTTGTAATGAACAATAAATTAATAGTTTTTAATCAGCTGAAACTTATCATTTGTGGAGTTCATAAATGATGGCTTTCAAATGATGGAAATTAGAGGAATTATACATATGTTTTTCTCAATTATGAAGAAATGACACCCTTTTTATTTTTAGTTCTCTTATTTATTATTCTATAATATTTTTTACAATAAGTTAATATTATATTATTTTTAGATTTTATGATAATCATATCAAGAAATAGTTTCAAAAAATTACAACAACATTTCTTAAAGAATGCAGACAAAATAATGTTTCCGTCTAGTTTCAAAAATATGTAAAATATATTGTGTATGGTATAACATATAAAAAAATTATTACTTATTATTTTGATAAATGTTGAAAAAAAATTAGGTATCTCACCATACATACAAAATTAATAATAGAATTTGTGTATAGAGTAACCCACCATCAAAAATGGTTAAATCTAATAATTAATATGTGGTGAATGGTTTCTTATTTCATAAAAATTCATATGGGGAATAAAAAATAATAAATAGTGGCATTTTCTTGAGGGTATATCATTATAGAGAATGTGATATCGACTTTTACAAAATGTTGGAAGAAATAATTGAACTGTGTTATCATAGAAACAATTAGGTAACAATGTTTAAATGTCAGTGGATGGATACGGAGATGGTCTTTCTGTGTTCATCTGTGCCATTGAATCGTTGATATTAAATATATAATCCTTCTTACACTAAATGATCCATTTTTATTGGCTCATCCAGAAAATAAAATTTATTACGTAAATTATTGTGGTACTTCAAGAGAGTTATGTGATTAATGGAGCATAATAAATATAAAATCACAGAAAAATAATTTTATTCAAAATTAATGTGGTTCCACTAAAGTGTAATGAATTGAAATTTTTCAAAGAGACTACAGTAAATCGTTATTTTCCATAAAGAGATATGAATATCGATGACGACACCCCAACGTTATGGGTTGATGGTGAAAATGATGTTATTCATAAAACAAATAAATTTTAAATGACAAGAGTAGATGAAAGTAAAACTCCTATGGAAATTGACGATATTAAAGTGGAATAAGAATATACTGACACCTTGAGATACAAATATGGGGATGGAGATGAATATTTACTTAATTAAATATTGGTTATAACCATATATAATATCTATCAATATATAATAATTTTTTGAAGTATGTTTTAATAATTTTCATTATTTTATTTTAGATAGACACAGAACAGTTTCATGAGTTGTATGAGGATAATCTAACTCTGTTTGTAAATGATGTTGGATTATGTGACCTTTAGACTATAGGGGGGTCTATTAAGACTCAGAGGTGTTGTGGTCTTGTGATATTGATGATTTCCGACCATATACCATATTTTTGTCTATGTCATGGTTCAATCCATTATTGTAGTGGTATTCATACTTGTATATTTTACACAGTTTTCATTAATTATCATTCATTTATTTAAATAATTTTTTGGGATTATTTACTTTTTTTCATATATTTTTGCAAATATTTGTTGGACATGGGATTTCTATATTGTGAAATAATTTTTCTATAGCATGGGTTACATGGGATAAGATTCCTATTGATGTTCAACACCGCATGTTTGATCATTTGATAGTATGTTAACAAATATTATTTATTTTCAAAGTTATTTAATTAATTACTTGATATTATTAATTATGTTTAGGGTTTTCGATATCCATTTGATGCAAGAATACATGGCTCTATCTGGGAGGAATGGGAGGGTCGTATGCATGATTGATTCCATCAATTTTTTCATAATTTACGGAGAAAAGAAATGAGGAAATAAGGGTTCATAGAGTTGATTTGCCTTTTTGTACCCACTGACATAATTATTTTTCATTTGAAGTATGGGATGGATTATGTGCACATTGTATGGGTGTCATTTTCATAGGATATAATCATTAGGTCTACATAACTGGGGGATAAAGGAGGTGACACATCTAGATGGAATTAGTACATTTAGTAAACATAGGGAATATATGTTAAGTACATTTTTTAATTAATTTCAATAACAGTAAAAGTAAAATATTTATTTTATATTCATATAGGAATTCAAAAAACAAGATATTATGATGATTTATGTTTATAGAATGATGTACAATGATCCTACCATTAGAGAGATTATATATGACCACCAATGTAAAATTATGGTTAGTATAATTTATTTTTGAGTTTTAAAATTAATTGAAAATAATATTTAACATATTTTAATTTTAAATTGTCATTGAAGTGGTCATGTGAGGATGGAATTTCATATACATAGAATGAGAGTCAGGATGAGGCTGAGAATCAGACTAGTGCAACAATATTCAATGTGGCAGGATAGATACAGATGACCTAGTACGCCTTCAAGAAAGGATGAGTTTTTTGTACATCTAATGCCCCGACCCTAGTTACCTAGAGCTGATGAATTATTTTAATACATTGGAATGATGACAAGGAATCATGTCCCGATGGACCAATCAGTTTAACAGTCATGAAAAATAGATTACATAAAAGAACATAACATTGACATTTGTTACATAAAATATAACATAGATAATCCTTTATGAAATCCATTATTAAACTAGAACAACCATGCATATAAATCATAATATAAATTTTGAAAGCTTGGAAAATCAAACATAAGAAAGGGGTGAGCTCAAATTCTTAGTAAGGTTAAATAATTCAGTGAAGGCTATAAACTTTTAAGGAAAGATGTATAATAAAATAAACATCCTAATAAACATAAACTTGAACATAATATGAAAAAAACATTACCATATAAACATGCACATGATTATTCTACTAATCTAATAATTACATGTAATAACTAATTTCTTAATTTGAGAATTCATAATGTCGAACATACTAACTACAATGTCAGTGCCATGTGCTAATACCATTCACAAATGTTCTATCAAGGCATGGTTTCAAGAAACTAGTTTGTCTCATGACACCTACCGATGCATCAAGGGGCTATAGTGGGGTCTTCCCATCCTTTAATTAGTCCAATGAATTCCTCATATGAATAGGGTGAAACATAACATAAACATTTGTATTAAAATTAGAATACAAAATGTAAATACTTTAATGATAAAACATAAATGGTACAAAAATAGCACATCTATAGTCAAATATATCATAACTCATTCAATACAATATATAAGATTGTACTATAATAAATAAAGCTTAATCAAATATAATATTCAATAAAGTGTGTTGTCATAATAGAAAATAATCAATAAAACTCATTGAGAGAAACATCCCTTTTTCATGAAATAATTTAAAAGTCCCATAATTTATAGAGGATGTATTTTAAAATATATTTTTAATCTAATATTTCCATACCACTTTGAATCATATGAAATAAATTAACAATTTAAAGCAATCATGTCCATATAAATAAATCCTACAAATCATTTGGAAAATATGGACCTTAATTAAAAATATTTAGAAAAATAAATCATTAAAATAGTTAAAATAATGATATAGTTAAATATTCTCTTCCATAAAACCTTAAAATAATCTTGTTTAAATTTTTTTTGTGATACATAGACATGGATGATAAATATTTCCCAGTAAATACTTACACATAAATAATCTCAGATAATATTGAGATTGAGGAGTTAACCCTTACCTTTGGCCTGATACTCTCTTTACGTGTCTCAAACTCTTGTATAATGTGATTAAAAATTTTATTAACTTATATCAGAATCATAATAATATTTATGATATCTTATATGATTCTTTTTTGACTTTATATTACCCATTTATTAACAATTGCATGTAAATGCAACATTTTGGATAATGATCGCTTTGTTTATCGCATGTGTTTTGACTTGTTATTCTTGATCATATTACATAGATCATAATTTACATACGTAAATAATGTAAAATATTATTTATATATAATATATTTTCTGAATAAAAATATATATAATAGATATATAAATGGAACACACCATTCATGGAGGCCGTAGTCCACACGTATACATAATGTTTTTTCCATTTTCTTATCGTATTGAAGTGAAGTAAGTGAATGAAATATATGTGTGTGTATATATATATATATCATCACACTAGAATTACTATGTCATATATTTAATATGTATTAATAATATCTATTCGTATAATCATTCATTGATGACGAACATGGAAGATGTGTCTCATCGCGTCGTGGAGACGGTAAGCCGTATGCACGCACGTGCAACAATATCGTTACCTTAATAATCAAATGGTATGGAATTGGATGGAATATGAATTTTAAAGAAGTAATATAATGTAATATTTATTATTTAAATCCATTATATTCGTCATTATAACCATACAAATAACGTGAAAAATAAAAAAAAAATTACACCATGGTGTGGAGACGGTACATCATACGCCCGCACGCATGCCAGTATTGTTTTTCATAGGATGGGTAAAAGGAGAAATATGGATTTCACATATTGATAAAAACATATCATGAAATAGTATATTAGGTATTTATTATTTTATAATGGTAACAACTTAGTAATATGATGTAGAAGAAGAAATAAACTTTGGAAGAAGGGATAAAATGATTACCTCTTTTTCGGGTGTGTCATTTTGATTTGAAAAAAATACTCGTTAAGATAGCATTATGCCAAATTTTTTTCCACTAGGATGAAATAAGGGATGTTTTCGGATATTTGGATAGGGTTTGGTCGAGATAAAGGGCTTTGTAGGTGTAAAATAAAGATAAAGGGAGGTTCCCTTTTATAAGAGAGGTTAGGGGAACTTTATGAAAAGATTGAAATATTAATTTATTATAAAATCATTTTCAGTTTCCAATAGCTCAAAAGTAATTTATTTCTATGATGATGATGGGTCTAAATCCTCTCAACCAATAGGTTTTAGACTTTTTTAGGTCATTAAATTATCCTTATATTTTAGATTTAACCGTATGTAAAATAAGTTAATTCTTACCATGTCCTTTGGTATTTTTATACTACATGGTTAATATATTTACAATAAAATGAAAAAATAACTTAATGTGTATAATATATGATTTTTTATCACTATAAATGTTATTTGTTTGAACTATAAATTTTTAGGAGATTATATAATTTAATTAAATAGTGTTTATTTTAAAAATTCATTTATGTAAATTTTGACAATATTTAGTTGTTGATTTTTTTAATTAATAACAACTTGATTCCTTCAAACCAATGTTATTAAATCATACATCATATATCAAATTCATCCATAGTATTCGTTTATAGAATCAAAACATTATAATTATATTTATTTTAAAATTTATAATATAATTTATTTTATTATTCCATTAATAAAGAAAATATTGAAGCATGATTGTTTCATAAATAAATTTATTAATTTTATATCATAAAATTATAAATAAAATATGATTATTAAATAAATATTTTTATCTTCCTATTAAATATTTATAGTCTAAGTGAAAAATTATATAATTCCATATGAAAATTTCTTTAGTAAAAGATACATGTTTATGTTATATTTTTATATACTTAAAACTAATTATTATAAAAGGTCATTTCCCCATCCAAGTGGCTCCATAGGGTCCCAAAATCGACCCGAGGAATCCCGTGGTCACAAATATCTAATACAATAATATCAGGACATGTGTTAGGGTTGTTTAATATTATTATAATATTATTTTTTACGCTTGTTTATCAGATTTATCGTCTAACCATGGTAAAAATAATAATTACTAAAGATACTATTCATATTGTCCAAAGAAAATAAAAGGTACGTATTTGAAATTTTTTAGTTTTTTATTCCATATATGGAATCAATTTTTCCAAATTCAAAACAAAAAGTATCAGTAATTAATTTAATATTAATTTCGATTTTCAAAACCAAAAAGTAGGTTTTTAAGAAGTAAAGACTATCAAATTGACATGTTTTTATGTCCAATTTAAATGCGAAATTACATCCAATGAACTATTTTATATTAAATGATAAAAATATAATTTAATTATACTTTAAAACAACTAAAATCTATAATTTAATACTATAAAATATTTTAATTAAAAATGTTGTTTTCAAAAAATATAGTATTTTTCATTATTCTTCCAAATATGAATGTTATTAAAAAAGCACCAAAAATTTATCCAAACTAAATTTATTTTTCCCTATTATATAGAAGAATTTAATTTATTTGAAATTTAATATATAATAGTGTAAAATAATGGATATACATAGAGTTTTTCCATAAAAGGCAGAAAAACTGTATTTTTTTTAAAATACTTCTTTTTTGAGAAAAATTAAATTTTCCCATTTATTATGTCTAAGAAAAAAATAAGAATGTTAAAATTATATTATATATATATAATTTAAAATTTGGTTATTATTATTCATAAACACGTTTTAAATTTCTATTTTGATAGGTCGTGGTTTTCTTGAACTCAGTGTTGCGTACATCACATGCAATAGAATTATTTAAAATGGAAGCATACCGTGGAAGCTTGGGGTGATACATTATCCCCACCTTCAATAAATTTCATCCTCTCAATTTATAATTAGGATTGAAAAATAAGGCTTTGACATTTCTAAATTTATTTTTTGAAATCCCACTTTGAACATTTTATTAATGAGACCTCCATTTAAAATAATGAAACGTAAGTATAATGGTTTCTAGAAAGAACACATACTAGGGTTCCATGTAAGAAAACATGGATATGGAAGAAAAATTAACGATCATGTTTTGATGGAGGGTGATATAGAATATTATTAGAAGAATATTAACAATCTAGAATCCATAAATCTACGATGATCTAAGGGAACATTTGATTCTTCGCAAAAGGAGGTACCTGGAAAACATATTTGGATTTTTTATCCTATTAGTAGTGTTGTATAATTAAATTAAATCATATACTAAGATCACGAGGAACCATAAATAATTTACATGTATAGTTTCATCCTCTACCCCAAACTCATCTTTCTCTTAAAAATATAATACTAAATAATATTCTATTTATCTCATTCATATAAGGTACAAAAAATATGGCCTTTGAATGAAGAAAAATATTGTATAATAATCAACAACTTCCTGTAGTCTAGTGGTAGGTGATAAAGCCTTGTCTCACTTCATTTGTTGGTTTAATTATCATATCTTTTTCCGACGTGACGGGTTATTGACCGACCAGGCAGTTGTCATTTTCCTAAAACTAGAGTATTATTACATTACAAAATTAATCTTAAGAAATGTTTTAACCATAAACAATACTATACAATGTTCAACTTAATCGATTCCAACATTAAGTGTTATTTAAAAAACTTATGTCCAAACTCTCTCTAAAAGGTCTCTAAATTTCCAAAATCAATTACAATATCAGAATCCAAAAACAATTTAATGTTTCTCTTATTGTCAGATAATAAAAATATGATTACATTTTTCCTATTAAAACCAAAATAAAAAAAAGTACTGAAGTACTATAATTATATATGAAAAATTATTATTATAACAAGATTATAATTCTTGAATCCAAAAACGCAAAAAAAAATAATTATTCTACCTCAACTGTAGTAACAACATAAGCTTGAACTAAATCTATTTGATATTTCTGAACTATATTTTCATGAAATATTGGACAATAATTTGAATAATGTTTTATTTCATTTCAATAGTAACATTTAACATTGACAAACTCTTTCTTACCCTATCAATCACGATCTTTGTGGCCTTTTTCTCCACATTTCTAACAAACTCTGGTTCATTTTTAAAAAATGCAAGGGTTTTTTTCTTCCCAAATTCTTTACATAAGGTAAAAGTTTTCCTTCCATTTTCCCCTTTATCTGCCACTTTCTCCACCATTATCATCTTCTATTTATTTACTTAAATTTCATAAGACATAGCAAATTCTTTTTCAATCTAAATAGAACATAAGAATATATCTTCGTACGATGAGAAATATTATGAGACCAAATATCTTCGAAGGAATGGTTTTAAACCATCAAATAATTGATAAATATTACATCTTAGGTTACATATATAGTCTGAAACATACTTTTCTATACATGGGAGGTTAACATCTCACTTTCAACCATTCTTTTCCTCTTTTTGTCTTAGTCTTAGAAATTCCCTCTCCAAATTTTTTTGTTTTTCATGAGGAAATTATTTATCTACGAAAAGTTCTTTAGACTCCCTCCATTACTAATCTCTTAAGTTTTTATACTCCTTTTTTTTGTGAATCAATGGCCACCAATAATTTGTATATCCTAAAATAAGATAGACTACCGTACCATCTATTTCCTTTTAATTACTCCCCAAATAAAGAAATATTTTTTCTAAGAAACTTATCCACTGCATAGCTACAAAAGGATTTGTATTCCAATTGAATATTGGAGGTTATTGTCTCATTAAGCAGTTTAAAATTGATCCTCTTCATTGTGGATCATGATTCCTCATACAGGTAATGTTATTATTCATAACCTAATTCAGCTATCCTATTATGGTTATAAGTTGTTCCATTCTGGTTGTGTCACTAGATCCACTATAATTATCTTACATAGGAGATAAATCCATACATGGATTACGTTCATTGTTTAAATTTACATTTATTCTACAAGGATCCATTTCTAAACAATGAAATACACTAGATTAGGTTATTAATCATAATGAATAACTCCAAACTAGTAAAATGGTTAACATAAATTGAAAAATCTATGCATATCTCGACCATAATCATAAATATGGTTACATTGAGGACATATTTACTTCTAAACCCTTCCTAATGGTTTATAATGAATATATGAATTATCCTAAGCATATCCCTTAGGAGTGTCAAACCTGGTTTGCAGTAAGGCTCGTCATCATGTACCAGGTTACCCTGAGTCAAGCACGAAACACCTTGTCTGAGTTTTCACCCCATGTTACATCTATTCCAAAACCATTTCCATATGTAATATCTATACTAGGATGTAATTTTTGAAATATCCATGTAAACAATACTTTACCAAAATTCTACTGGGTTCCTTATACTTATCCTCAGTTTATATCATCGGGTTGTGATCCATAATGTATGATTCGTAAATCTATTTCCAAGGTTCATTCTAAGCGGACTCTAATACCAACTGTACTGACCTGACCTTAGTTACCCAGGGCTAGTGTATTATTTTAATACATTGAAATTATTACAAGGAATCAAGTCCTGAAGGACCAATCAATTTAGGATCCTTGGAAAATAGATTACACACAAGAATGTAACATTGAAATTTCTTACATAAAATACAACAATGATAATGCATTTATAACATCATTATTACCCTATATTAACCCTAAATTTCCATCATAATACACTTCACTACATCCTGGTAAAATAAAACATAAGAAATGGGTGAGCTCAGATGCTCAGTAAGGGTAAATAATTCAGTGGAAGTAATAAACTTTTAAGGTAAGATGTATAAAAAATGAACATCATTTTAAACATAAACATGAACATAAAATGGAGGAAAATAAATTAAACAGTTCCATATAAATATACACATGGATATTCAACTAATAAAATAATCACATGTAATAAATAATTTAATAATAAGAGAATGCATAATGCTATACATAATAACTACTACGTTGAGACCTTATGCCAAGACCATTCACAAATATTCTATCATTGCCTTTTTCCAAGACACTAGTTTGTTGCATGAGACCTACTGATTCATCGAGGGTATATAGCAGGCCCTACTCGTCACTTACTCAGTCTAATTCATTATCAAATTAAAAGGGTAAAACATAACATAACCATTCGTATTAAAACTAACATATGAAATTTCAATAATTTAACCATAAACTATAAATGGTATAAAAAAGAACATCCATAGAAAGAAATATCATAACTCATTCAATACAATATGGATGATTATATTATAATTAATAAACCTTAATCAAGAATAATATCCAAAATATAATGCTAACATAGTAGAAAATAATCAATAAAACTCTTTGAGGGAAATATCACATTTTCAGGAAATCATTTAAAAGTAGAAAAATTTATAAAGGAAGATAATTAAAAGATAATTTTGAATAAAAGTGTCCCATACTAGTTTTAAATGTTTAAAAGAAATTATCATTTAAAAAAAATTCGTTTTCATATTAATAATTCCTTAAAATCAATTTGGAACCATGAAAATTAATTAAAAAGATTTAGAAAATTAAATCTTTAAAATTGTTAAAATGATGATCTAGTTAAAGAGTCCCTTCCATAAAAAATTAAAATATTCCATTTTAAAACATTTTTCTGAAACATGTCCATGGATGAAAAATATGACTTAGTAAATACTTAAATATAAACAATCTCGAATAATATTGAGATTGAGGAATTAGCCATCACCTTAGGTATAATACTCTCCGTACGTGTATGAAACTCATTTATGATGTGTTTAAACATATTATTAATATATATCTGAATCATAATAATATTAATGGTATCATATATTGTTCTTTTATGACTTTATATTTACCATTTATTAACAATTCTATGTTAATGCTACATTTCTGGTAATAATAGCTTTGTTTATCATACAAGTTTTGACATGTTATTTTTGAACATATTACATAGATCATAATTTATATACATAAATAATTTAATATATGATTTATATATCATATATATTCTATATATAAATATATATAATAGATATATAAATAAAATAGAACATACTGTTCATGAAGGCGGTAGTCCACACGTACGTATGAACGCTATTTCCATTTTCTTATCATATTGAAAAGAAGTAATTGAATGAAATATATTTCTGTATATATAAGTATATATCATATATGTAGAATTATGATTTCATATATTTCATACTTATTAATAATATTTATTTTTATAATCATTCTTGGATTGTGAATATGGAAGACGAGTCTCATCGTGTCGTGGAGATGGTAAGCCGTATGTACGCACGAGCGACAATATCATTTATTTAATGGTCAATTGATATGTAATTGGATGGAATAATAATTTTATAGAAACAATAACATGTTATAAATATTATTTCCATCAATTATATTCATCGTTAGAACCCTAGAAATAAAGCGTACAAGAAAAACAATTTACAGCACGGTGTGGAGACGTTCAGACGAACGCTCACATGCATGATGGTATTGTATATCATAGGATTGATAAAAATAGTAATATGGTTGTTCCATAATATTAAAAACATCTCATCATATATTATATTATGGATTTATTATTTTACTATCATAAGAACTTATTATGAGGAAGTATAAGAAGATATAAACATTGAAAGAAGAGATAAAATGATTACCCCTTCTTCAGGTGTCTTCTTTTCATTTTCACAAAAGGACTCAAAGTTCACTTTATGACCAATGTATTTCTTCTAGGATTAAGTGAGCTATTTTGGATGGAGATTTTGGATGGGGTTGGCTGGGGAAAAGGGCATTGGGGATGTATACTAAAGATAATGTAAGGTTCCCTTTTATAAGAGAGGTGTGGGGCATGTTAGGAAAAACATGAAATATAAATTTATTATAAAATTATATTCGGTTTCTAATATCTCCAAATTAATTTATTTAGTGTCTATGATGATTATGGGTCGAACTACTCTCAACATATTAGTTTTATAATTGTTTTCGTCATAAATCATCCTTATATTTTAGATTTAACCCTTTGTAAAATAAGTTAACTCTTACCATATCCTATTGTATTTTTTATAATACATGGAAAATATCTTTACTATTAAATGACAATAGAATATAAATTGTATCATTTATGACATTTGAATCATTATTCAAGTTATTTTGTCAAACCCTTTTTTTTATTATTTTTATATCAATTAATAAAATAGTATTTGTTTTAAAAACTCATATATGTCAATTTTGACACTTTAGAAATTTTTTAAAAGTAATTATAACTTTATTCCTTTAAACAAAAGGCATTAAATCATACATAATATGTTATTTTAATCCATAAAATTTGTTTATTTCATCAAAACATTATAATTATAATTATTTCTAATATTTATAATATCATTTATTAGATTCTTTCATTAATAAGGAAAATACTCCACCATTATTGTGTCATAAATAAATAAATTTATTTTATGTATAAAATTTATAAATAAAATATAGCTATATAGGATATATGTTTTTCATTATAATTACTATTTAATGTCGAATATATAAATTATATAACCCCATATAAAAATTTATTTATTGAAAGATACATGTGTATGTTATAGTTTTTAAAACATTAAATTAATTCTTATAAAATATCATTTTCCTACCCATGTGGCTCTATGGGGTCCCAAATTTGACACAAGGAAGCCCATTGTCGGATATATCTCATAACATAATATTAGTACATGTGTTAGGATAGTTTAATATTTTTATAATATTATTTTTTACCCTTATATTCAAGATTTAGCCTTTAACCATGGTAAATAAAATAATTACTGAAGTTACTATTCATAGTTTCCAAAAATATAAAAGGAATATATTTAAAAATTTGGACCTCATGATTACAAAAATGAAATCCATTTTTTCAAATTCGAAACATATATGTTTTAGTAATTAATTTAAACTTAATTCCCATTGTCAAAACCAAAAAACGGGGTTTAAGAAGTAAAAACCATTAAAAGATTGACATGTGTTTCTGTCCAACATAAATGTGAAATTAATTCCAATGACCTAAATTATTTAAATTATAAGAAAATATAATATAATTATACTTTTAAACCACTCAAACGTATAATTTAACACTGTTAATTATTTCAGTTAAAAAATTTGTTTTCAATTAAAATTTACTATTTTCACTATTCATCAAAATTTAAAAGTAATCAAAAAGTACCAAAAATTTATCCGTATTAAATTTTTATGTTACTATCCTAAAGAAGAATTTAATTTTTTTCAAATTGAATATATAATAGTTTCAAATATTATATTTAAAAATGGTTCGTCATTAAAATGTGGAAAACTGTATTTTTTGAAAAATACTTCTTTTATCTGAAAAGATGAATTTGTCCTTATATTATTTCTAAAAAACAAAAAATATTAATGTTAAAAATATATGATATATATAAAAATAAAAATTTTGTTAATACTATTCATAACCAAATTTTAAACGGCTAGTTTGATAGGTCATGGTGCACTTGAACATGATGTTCGTAAATCACATGATATAGAATTATTTAAAAAAGAAGTCTATCATGGATGTTTGGGGTGTTTAATATAAACTATACATTTATGATTGGAAGTAGTTATGGAACCACTATGATGTTTGTGTACCGCTCGAGAGGAGATCGTGGAGAGTAATAATCATTTGTTGCATAGTATCTGGAGCAGCTATGAGATCATGGTGAGCTTATAGAGAGTATGCATAGAATATTTTGAGATGGGTAGGTTATCCCCACACAAATAAAAAATTATGATGGTCTCATTGGAAATAATATTTTCGACAGGCTTGTCACAAATTAATTTTAAAAAAAATAAGAGAAACTATTTGTGTTGGATCATATAAAAAAAACTATTTGTGATGGGATCCTATCACAAATGACCCACAAAAATAACTCAATTTCCTATAGTGATTCCAAATTCATATGTTATACATAAAGTCTATGTCATGTTCACAAGTTATTTAATTCTTTTTTCACACCCCTAGGAATCATGTTTTATGAGAAAAAATACTTCTTTCATAATTTATAATTTATTATCTATGTTTTTTTGGGTATGATTTACATATGTTATTTTCATGTTCCATGATTATGTTCTCTCATACACATGTTTTTCATATTGTAATATTGATCATTGATTTACCTCCCATGTTATTTTTAACTGAGATTCTAGGCTCTCCATTAATTTATGATTCCACTCCATAAGTGACAAAGAATATTATTTTGTACAGTTTTACTAAAGGATTTTCATATGAGAATACTATTGTGAGCGATTTTAAAAATGTTTTCGTGAAGACTCGTAAAAGTCAAGGGAATTTGTTTCTAAATTTTCTTTTGGATTTTACAAGAACACAGTTTCTGACGGTGCCTGATTCTGAGACACTCTATTCCCGGAATCAATTTCTGAAGTTTAGCTCGGGTACGTTCAGTAAATGAACAAGTAGGTTTTTCTATCTTTTGAATCGGTGTATGGAATCTAAATATGAGGGCACCGATAGAACCGTTACACCAGTAATTTCTTAGAAAGACCCTTTCTGGAGTTGCGTTTTCTCGGGAGGAGTTGTTTTAAAAATTGCGAGGGATAAAATATAATTGTTACAATTATATTTTCTTTTCTTGTTAATTGGATTAAGTGTTGTGTTACAACACTTTGACCCTCTCTTAAGTGGTTATAACCTAAGTAAGGGAGTTAGGGGTGGGACCCACTTGTAGTTAACCACCCATGAGAGGATTAAAGGTGAGTTGGGGCCCACACGAACCCCACCACTTCATATTCCTCTTAAACTACCTAACTCCCTCTTTAATGTTTTGTAAACATATCTTTAATGAGTAACCTTCCATTTCCTCACTCTCTCCCTCATTAACTCTAGCCAACAAACACAATAAATTAAGTGAATTCAAATTTTGAATTTATTTTGGATAATCATGGCTTGGGTTGATTAAATAATGTGGAACCATTATTTTTTGTGAAGGTTTTGCATTTGTGGTGTTGAGGGTAAGGGGAGAGAGCTTGAGAGTTTTTAAAGAACTTATTCTTCCTCTTATTATCCTTATTCTTCTTCTTCGTCAAGGAACATCGATTCGGAGACCAGGATTCTTCCGTCTTCTTCTTCTTCGACAAAGGAGGAGGCACCGATGTGGGAACTCGACAAAGACGTTCCGCCTTTTAATTTTTCTCTTCGCGTGAAATGAAGGGAGACACTGCTTCCTTCTCGGATGTTCTCCGTCGGTATATACAGAACCTCACCCCGCGATGCCGTTTTCCTGTGACACCATCGTTCGACAAATTTTGACAAGTTAGGGGTTTTATGCATTTCTTTTCGTGAATTACTTCCGTCATTTTCCTCCTTCCAATATTGAACCGCCTGTTATCACAATAACAGGAGGAGGTCGGACTGCACGAACATGGCCGACTCTCCTCCCCTTTTTGGTTGTTTGATCTTGATTTGGAACGAGCAAAGCAACGCGGTGCCAAAGCACCGTGCGGGAATTATTAAGGAAAGAGGAAGAGACGCGGCACCGTCGCGCCGCGCCATTGAAGAAGAACCAAAGACGCGGCGCCGTTGCGCCGCGCCGAAGAACCACAAAAGCACCGCGGCCGGGGTGGGGTCGTGGCGTAGGGGTGCTGCGCCGTCACGCTGCGTCGGACGGACCAAGGCCGCGGCCAGTTCCGGGCTGTGGCGGAGCAAGGGAAACGTCGGCCGGTTCTGGGCCACCAACATCGGAGCAGGGGGACCGGCCTTGCCGGTCTCGGGGTAGCAGAAGCCGTCCGGCAGGAGCGGGCCGACCGGGCAGGGGGAGAGTCGGGGGTTATGACCCCCGCCCGGCCAGCAAAGAGCGGCCCCAATTATGGGGGCCACAGTTACAAATGGAGGGGGGAAGCGCGTCGGGCCGCCGAGCCGGGCCGCGGCCAAGCATGCCCACCCAGACCCGGGTCGGGTCGACCCAGTGGGTCTCGGGCCGGTTCGGTCCGAGCCCAAAACCCCCACTTTCGGACATTTCACGTTCTATTGCCCATAACATGGGATGCAGACCTCCGATCGACACACCGTCAGCTGCGATGCGATCTTTGGATCGAGACGGTCGTTTCGGTATATTACACTCAAGCTTTTGGAGTAATTCGGGTTTGTCCGGGTTGGTTTGTACACGAAACCAACCAGGCCCTCGAAATGGAAACGCTTATATCTTGAGCTCAGGACTTCTGATTGACATACCATTGACTTTGTTGGATTCCTCTTGATGAGATGGTACTTTTGGCATACTTCTCTCGAGGTTTGGATGCATTTGGAGTATGGCCGGGTTGGATTGTACCCGAAATCCAACCGGGACCCGGGAACGAAAAAGATGATATCCTTCCGACTAGACGTCCGTTTGACGAACCGTCAGCGGCGTTGGTGATCACGTTGAGAAACAATCCCTATGAGTATACCCTATGAGACTTCGGGGTACAGTTGAGATACAGTTGTCTTGGTTCATACACGATACCAACCAGGCCCCTGGGACGAAAAGGCTAATAACTCACAGACCGGGCATCCGATTGACGCGCTGTCTGTTGCATTGAGACCCCTATCAAGAGGCGGTGCTTTGTGATACTTCTTTTTGGGACCTTGTGATACTTGGAGTATCGACCTGTAGCTTGTGGAGCGGACCCTCCCGGAGATGAGAATACAGAGTACGGAGACCGTGTAGCTGGCTGTGACCGATGACTGCTTGTCCGATTCGATTCGGAGTGACTAGCATAGCCCAGTGGGGAGCACTACTTTGTGAGGTGGCAGACCCATGGCGGAGGAGAACTACTTTGTGAGGTGGCAGACCCGCGGTACTCGACAGGAGGAGTACCTCTGTAGGCTATTAGGGGGAGCACTACTGTGTGAGGTGGCACACCCACGACGGAGGAGAACTACTGTGTGTGGTGGTAGACCCACGGTACTCGATAGGAGGAGTACCTCAACAGTATTAGGTTTGTGAGCAGTACCTCGGAGTTGTGACAAGATCACTGTACACTCATGATACGGGCTCATTAGCAGTTACAGTGTCGATAATGAAAATCCTGGTTTGAGCTGAGTCTATGACCTTTGTGTTTACCTCATGATTGAGATGAGTCACTTGATAACTTAGGTATATGTATGAGCATATACCTGGGAAGTGGTTATCCGTTGATTGCATAATATTTGTGTTTCCTCATGATTGAGATGGGTTACTTGATAACTTAGTTATATGTATGGGCATATACCTAAGTAGAGGTTATCTGTTGAGATCTTCTTTGTGGTTATCCTTGATGGATTTAGTGAGACCTTGAGGGTCTCAGGGTCCCTAATGAGTATCTTCATACTCACCCATGCACGGTTTATGCCCGCACCTTGTTGTGTTGGTTGTAGACGACGGGAAACGCTGATAGAGGCCGAGTGTTTGAGGACTCGATGGTACCCGGAGGTGGATCACACAATGAGTCAGTATTCAGAGGAGGTTGATGGGCGAGAGCGTTTTGGAGGCTATCAGTACCTACCCTTCAGGTAGGATCCGAGGTGGATGATCCAGGAGCTGCGCCATCTGTACCTACCCTTCAGGTAGGATCTGAGGTGGACGACCCAGGAGCCACTTCAATTCTTCTAGCCGTTTTCCTTTTCTATTTTAATTTTGTTCAGTTGTAGCTCTACTTTCAGGTGGGTTTGTATTCTGGCCCATTTACCTTTCAGCACTCTCTTTTGTACATAGTGTTTACTTCCGCTTGTACTCTGTGGTGTTTTTTTCTTTATAAAGGCAATGCCTTCATAGTTATCGGGATTTTCACCTTTGGTGCTAGTCACCCACCCCTGGCCTATGGAAGGCGGGCTTGGGGTAGTCACGGTATGGGCCCCGAGGGCGGGTCGTGACAAATTGGTATCAGAGGAGTCGGTTCTACCGCAGAACATATAACTCTGATGTTTTTCTTTCTGTAAAGCAATAGTGTTAAGGGTACCGAGTGTGCTCTTCAGTTCAGGGAGTCCAGTGTTAGTGAGGGCGGCCGATGTATCCATACACCAGGACCTTGACAACTAATTTCCAACCTTGTGCACGAAAACAATGATTGTGGGTGTGTTTCCAGAAGTTTGTTTTTAAAAGCCAGATCAAACCAGGTCATCTCACCAGGTATAAATCATTTGACCGCGTCACATTGTTTCTTTCAGGATTCTTCCCCACAGACGACCATCTATAGCCCCGAGAGTTGTTCGTACTAACAGCCCACCGAGCGATGTGGCCTCAGTACAGTGCCCTATCCTAGTTGAGGCACCAGCAGAGGTACCAGCGGTACTACTACCCATTGGGCCACCGATGACACCAGCCCCAACAGCAAAGGGTTCACGTTGCTTGAGCGCACTGCACGAGTTCCAGCGCCAGAGGCTACCGAGGTTCAGGGGAGAGACGGACCCGCAGGCGGCTGAGGATTGGCTGGAGGCTATGGTGAGAGTCTTTAGGATATTGGGGATGCCAGCAGAATTCATGGCGATCCTTGCTGCCAGCCTTTTTCAGGCAGCAGCAGGCAGATGGTGGAGCCAGATGCTCCAGATCCATGACGTGGTGACATTTCTATGGGAAGACTTCGAGAGCCTATTCCGGGTAGAGTTTGTACCAGCCACCCTTCGAGCGATGCATATACAGGAGATACTTCAGCTGTGGAAGGGCAGGATGACAGTGGCGAAGTATTCAGCGAGGTTCACAGACGTCTCGCGCTACTCTATAGATATGGTGCGAGACCCATTCTTCAGGGCCCGAACCTTCGAGCAGGGGATTAGGCGAGAGATTAGAGATTCTGTTATTTCTCACATCATTCTAACGTAGACAGGGGTGTTGGAGCGAGCCCTCTTAGTGGAGAGTTTCCTTGCTGAGGATACTCCGGCAGCAGGACCCACCACTAGCCGGCATGCGGTAGAGTCTTCTGTAGCAGACAGTAGATAGATGACGCAGCGGTCCAAGAGGACCAGACATATAGGTGGTCGACTGCATGACTCAGGGTCGGTAGTGCGAGGCACCAAGGGGAATGATAGAGCCAGACCTGCCATGCAGTGTTACTCCTGCAGCAGGATTGGTCACATGGAACGTGACTGTCCGACCCTCCGTGTAGATGACCAGTAGTTAAATGAAGAACCTCCCAGGCAGAGGCAGAGGTTCGATCAAGGCGGAACTCTAGGAGATGATTGCCGAGAGAGGGGAGCTGGCGGTGTAGCTGGAGGTGGACGACGCTTCGAGATGTTACCACCACCACCACCAAGAGGTCCACCCCGACTGCAGGGAACAGGTGGACATGGGAGAGCTCAACTTCAGGTAGCAGAAGCTTAAGACTACGAAGCTCCAGAAGCGAGTGGACAGGAGCGGAACTAGTGGTTTCCTTTTATTATTTTTATATCTAGTTCCATGTTGTTGTTGTAACATTTGTGTCTTTCTACAATGAGCTGCAATAATATAAAGACACTTACCTTTGTGACATTTGCTTCCTTCCTTTTTGAGTACTAAGAGGTTCCGGTTTAAACTGTTGACTTGACCATCACATTCGAGATTCCTACTGGAAGAGACCGAGGGACCTCACGCTGATGCCGACAGTGTGACTCGACCCTTAGAGGCGAGATTGATGGTTGAATCTCTTGGTAGTAACTTTGAGGCCTTACGACGTCGTCCGTGGCATGAATACATCATTCATGTCCGGATTGGCTGTATTAGGCAAAGAACGTTGTTTATCCAAGGGATGAGACCAGATTTATCTTATTGGAAAAGAAGAAATCATAGCAGCTCTTGTGGGACCAGAGAAGGTCCAGGACATCCAAGAGAAGATGAGGAGAGCTCAGAGCCGACAGAAGCCATATGCTGACAGGAGGCAGAGACCACTATAGTTCAAGGACGGCGACCACGTTTTCTTACGGGTCTCACCTCGACGTGGAATTACGGAGACATGGTCGAGGCGACAAGTTATCTCTGAGGTTCAACGGAACTTTATATGTCCTCTGCAGGGTAGTCGAGGTGGTTTACCACTTGACCCATCCACCTCAGTTGCACCAGGTGCACGACGACTTCCTTGTATCTCAGCTGAGGAGATATGTGCTCGACCATTCGCTTATCATCGACCATGGGGAGCTGGACTTGGGAAATGTGGTGATTTTATCGGAGGTTCTAGTGGGGACCGAGGATCGACAGTAGCGGATCCTACAAGGATAGTTGATTCTTCGGGTGCACTTTATTTGGCAATAAGGGAATCTCCATGTAAGCACATGGGAGCGGAAGGCTCAGATGCATTCTCAATAGAGCTTTTGTATCCCTAGTCTGTGTTTCAGCTTTACGAGGATGTAAATCCCTGAGGTGGGAGTAATGTAAAGAACCGTAAAATTCAAGGGAATTTTTTTCTAAATTTTGTTTGGGATTTTACAAGAACGTAGTTTCTGATGACGCCTGATTCCAAGGCCCTGTGTTCTCGGAATCAATTTATGAAGTTTAGCTCGGGTACGTTCAGTGAACGAACGAGCGGGTTTTTCTATCTTTTGAACTGGTGCACAAAATCGAAATCCAAGGGCACCGATAGAACCGTAGCGCCTATAATTGCTTAGAAACACCCTATTTGGAGTTGCGTTTTCTCGGGAGGAGTTGTTTTAAAAATTGTGAGGGATAAAATATAATTGTTATAATTATATTTTCTTTTCTTGTTAATTGGATTAAGTGTTGTGTTACAACACTTTGACCCTCTCTTAAGTGGTTATAACCTAAGTAAGGGAGTTAGGGGTTGGACCCACTTGTTGTTAACAACCCATGAGAGGATTAAAGGTGAGGTGGGGCCCACACGAACCCCACCCTTTCACATTCCTCTTAAACTCCCTAAATCCCTCTTTAATGTTTTGTAAACCTATATTTAATGAGTAACCTTCCATTTCATCACTCTCTCCCTCATTAACTCCAGCCAACACACACAATAAATTAAGTGAATTCAACTTTTGAATTTATTTTGGAAAAACTTGGATTGGGTTGATTAAATAATGTGGAACCATTATTTTTTGTGAAGGGTTGGCATTTGTGGTGTTGAGGGTAAGGGAAGAGTGTTTGGGAGTTTTTAAAGAACTTCTTCTTCTTCTTCTTCTTCTTCGTCAAGGAACGTCGATTCGGAGACCTGGATTCTTTTATCTTCTTCTTCCTCGACAAAGGAGGAGGCACCGACGTGGGAACTCGCAAAAGATGTTCCTCCTTTCAATTTTTCTCTCTGTGTGAAAAGAAGTGAGACGATTCTTCCTTCTCGGACGTCCTCCGTCGGCATATACAGAACCTCACCCTGTGACGCTATTTTCCTGCGACACCATTGTTCGACAACTTTTGTCAAGGTAGGGGTTTTCTGCGTTTCTTTTTTGTGAATTACTTCCGTCGTTTTCCACCTTCCAATATTGAACCGCCTGTTATCGCAATAACGGGAGGAGGTCGGACCTCACGAACACGACCGACCCTCCTCCCCTTTTTGGTTGTTTGATATTGATTCGGCACGAGCAATGCAACGCGGTGCCAAAGGACCGCGCATGAATTATTAATGAAAGGGGAAGAGATGTGGCGCCGTCGTGCATCGCCATTGAAGATGAACCAAAGACGTTGTGCCGTCGCGCCGCGCCGGAGAACCACAAAAGCACTGCGGCCGGAGCGGGGCCGCGGTGGAGGGGCGTGGCGCCATCGCGCTGCATCGGACGGACCATGGCCACGGCCGGTTCTGGGCCGCGGCAGAGCAGGGGAAACGTCGGCCGCCGGCGTCGGAGCAGGGGGACCAGCCTTGCCTGTCTCGTGGCGGCAGAAGCCAGCCGGCCGGAATGGGCTGACCGCTCTGGGGGAGAGCCGGGGGTTACGACCCCTGGTTGGCCAGCAAAGAGCGGCCCCCATTAAGGGGGGTCGCGGTTACAAACTGCGGGGGGAAGTGCGCCCCCCCCCCCCCCCCTCACACTCCCAAACGGCACGGCCGTTCGGCCGAGCCACTGGGCCAGCGCGCCGGGCCGCCGATCCGGGCCGCGCCTAGGCCGGGCCGACCCGGACCCGGGTTGGGTCGACCCAGGGGGTCTCGGGCCGGGTCGGTCCGAGCCTGAAACCCCCACTTTCGCACATTTCACGGTCTTTTGCCCATAACATGGGCTGCGGACCTCCGATCGACGCAACGTCAGCTGTGATGCGATCTTTGGATCGAGAAGGTTTTTTATGTATATTACAATCAAGGTTTTGGAGTACTTTGGGTTCGGCCGGGTTGGTTCGTACATGAAACCAACCGGGCCCTCGGAGCGGAAATGCTTATATCTTGATCTCCGTACGTCTGATTGACGTACCGTCGACTTTGTTGGATTCCTATTGAGGAGAAGGTACTTTTTTCATACTTCTCCCGAGGTTTGGACGCAGTTGGAGTATGGCCGGGTTGTATTATACCCAAAATCCAACCGGGCCCCGGGAACGGAAAAGCTGATATCTTTCCGACCGGACGTCCGTTTGATGAACCGTCAGCGGTGTTGGTGATCACGTAGAGAAACAGTCCCTATGAGTATACCCTATGAGACTTCGGGGTATAGTTGAGATATGGTTGGGTTAGTTCGTACCCGAAACCAACTGATCCCCTGGGACGAAAAGGATAATAACTCACAGACCGGGCATCTGATTGACGCGTCGTCTATTGCATTGAGACTTCTATGACGAGGCGGTCCTTTGAGATACATCTTCGTGGGACCCTATTATAATTGGAGTATCGACATGTAGCTCGTCGAGCGGACCCTCCCGGAGACGAGTATACAGAGTACGGTGACCGTGTAGCTGGCTGTGACCGATGAATGCTTTTCCAATTCGATTCGGAGTGACTAGCATAGCCTAGTGCGGAGCACTACTTTGTGAGGTGGCAGACCCATTGTGGAGGAGCACTACATTGTGAGGTGGTAGACCCACGGTACTCGACATGAGGAGCACCTCTGTAGGCGCTGAGGGGGAGCACTACTGTTAGAGGTGGCAGACCCATGGCGGAGGAGAACTACTGTGTGAGGTGGCAGACCCGCGGTACTCGATAGGAGGAGTACCTCAGCAGTCTTAGGTTAGTGAGTAGTACCTCGGAGTTGTGACAGGATCACTGTACACTCCAGAGATGGGCTCATTAGCAGTTACAGTTTCGATAATGAAAATCCTCATTTGAGCTGAGTCTATGACCTTTGTGTTTACCTGATGATTGAAATGAGTCACTTGATAACTTAGGTATATGTATGGGCATATACCTAGGTAGTGGTTATCCGTTGATTTCATAATATTTGTGTTTCCTCCTGATTGAGATGGGTTACTTGATAACTTAGGTATATGTATTGGAATATACCTAAGTAGAGGTTATCTGTTGAGATCATCTATGTGGTTATCCTTTTTGGATTTAGTGAGACCTTGACGGTCTCGGGGTCCCTACTGAGTATCGTTATACTCACCCATGCACGGGCTATGCCCGCACCTCGTTGTGTTGGTTGCAGATGATGGGCAGCGCTGACAGTGGCTGAGTGTTTGAGGACTGGACAATACCCAGAGGTAGATCTCACAACGAGTCAGTATTCGGAGGAGGTTGACGGGTGAGAGAATTGTGGAGGCTATCTGTACCTACACTTCAGATAGGATCCGAGGTGGACGATCCAGGAGCTGCGCTATCTGTACCTACCCTTTAGGTAGGATCTGAGGTGGACGACCCAGGAGCCACTTCCGTTCTTCCAGCTGTTGTCTCTTTTTATTATACATTTGTTCAGTTGTAGCTGTACTTTCAGTTGGGTTTGTATTCTGGCCAATTTACTTTTCAGCACTCTCTTTTGTACTTAGTGTTTACTTCCTCTTGTACTTTGTGGTGTTTTTTTCCTTTATAAAGGCAATGTCGTCCCAGTTATCGGGATTTTCGCCTTTGGTGCTAGTCGCCAGCCCCTGACATATGGAAGGGGGGCTTGGGGTAGTCACGGCACGGCCCCCGAGGATGGGTCGTGACAGTTTCAAAATAATTTTGTTATGTATATGATCTCAAATGATAAAAAATATAGGTTTTTTGTTTGATATATTTTATGAGGAAATAAATATTCCTATAAAATAATGTATTATATGTTTATCTAATTCTCGTACTTTCATTTTTGGTATCAAATAATGTGTGTAAATAATGTGTTTTAGTACCATATAAAATAGTGTGGGTCTAGGTAATCTCACCCATCTGGTCATATACCACTGTATTATAGAATAATTATCCCCTTCTTGGACCTCACCATGCATTAATCCTTATGTGTTGTACTGTCATAAGAATCTTGTTTCAAAACTTCTTCATGATCCAGGGTCCAAATAACGAGACTGAAATCCATATTCCCTAATAACACCTCCAATCTCTCTAAAAATCTAAAATACTTATGTTTAGTTGAAATTGAAATATATATATACCTTATATGGGTGGGATATTTTAGAAATTTACAACTTTAATTTTATATAAATGGTTGTTAAATTCCGTTAAAATAATTCATAATCTCAAATTGGTAATTATTTAGTGACGTATTTTTTGAATTTTAATGTTTCAAATACATTATATTTTTTGTAAGAATTTGTCTATTCATGTTGTATCATGTAAGAATGCATTTTATATTTTTTGAATACTTTAAATTACACACTATGGCCTGAATGGACTGAAGTCCATCATTTTTATTGATATTTGATAACCCCCCTTTCAAGGGATGAGGGGGAACCCTTACAAGGCCCGTAGGCTCAGAGATTACATGGCCCGTAGGCTAATTCGATTACATGACCCAATGGTCTTAGAGAATTCTACCAGTCTAAATATAAGGAACTACCCCTCCCCAACATCTATATCTTGATAGTAGCTCTCCAACTTTCCATGACCGTCTGGCTAGGCTTCATATGCATGAAAATGCTAGTATCGATGGCATACCCACACCCTCTTATTCTGACAATATTACACACTATGGAATTTATATAAATAACCAAATAATGATTTGTGTGTTGAGAGACAAATATTAATACTATGGTATGTAGGATAATGATAAGTTTGATCAAACATATAATTGGTTCATATGTAGTGTGATTGATATCTATAGTTTATGAGAAATATCGATAAAATTAGTACTAATTTAATGAATACTAATTTCATTACCAAGGAACATTCATTAAAAGAAGGTATCCATTGAAAAAAATAACATCAAAGATTAATTGATAATTAAACTCATTTCTGTATGAATTAAATATATAATATTATAGAATAACATATCAAAAGAGGGCATAATAAAGAAAAAACGAGTTACTTATGAATCTTTTAATATTTTATCTTCAAACTCTTGAGATAATGATGATGTATAGAGGAATGATAAATAATAATAAAAAATATCAGTATTTATTGAGGAATTTGAAATAAAAATATGGTCTCAAATAACATTACTCAAAGAGATAAAGGGCGGTGATGAGAGAAATGGTCGACATAATCATTATTTTAATTCTAATTTCATCAAATCTAACAAAACAATAATGACATGGACTTTTATAAATATAATTTTCTTTATGATTTAACTAATTTCCATAATATGTATTATTATTATAGAAAACTTATTCACGTATTTGTTTTCCTAAAATATTATATCCTATCAGATTTTAAAAAATGTTAATAACAATAACTATTGATAATATATCAATTTACCAGTGATTGTGTGATTATTATAAATATAGTTAGTTGATAAATCCAATTGAAACATATAAAATAAGTGCTGGCCTCCACCAGTATTATTATACCCTATAATGATAATTTATCAGAGCATTCAAAGAATAAAGAATAGTATTTTTTATCTACTAATATCATGATAAGATCCAATGACTAAAACATAATCAAAACCTTTTACATGAGAATTTCTAGATGATGGAGATCACGACCCAAAACTTGTACACCGAACCACCCCATGGAAATCCAACTACTCTGCACATTAGCCTTAGGGTGTTTTCAAGTGTAATAAAGGAATATGTAATAGCACCCTTATAATATGAATATTTATATTTTATTTTCAATATAATAATGTTTATATTTACTTCTTATTATTGTTACATTATGAATGATTTTCAGTTTTATATGATAAAACACAAATTTTATTTTTTTTCATAATTTTAAATTTTAATTAAGATATTCCTTTTTGATGAATTCATGTATATTAAAAATAAATATATTTTATTAATGTAATAAAATTAAATAATGTTAGTAAATATAAATGATCATATAATTTTTATGGATTCATATGCAATTTTTATAAGTTTTTAAAAACTGTTAATGTAAAAAACCCAGTAATTTCCCATAAATTATGAATCATGTTTAAAAGTAAATATTTAAACACAAGTATATATATTTTCATAAAATAAATATTATTTATGTAAACAACATATCATAAATATCCGATAGTGATTTTATCATAATTTTCATAGATAATAAAATTTTTCGGTAAAAAATAAATATGGTATAATATATGTTATGTATTATGAAATCATAAAATTGAATTTAGTAAATGCTATAAAATTTGTGGAGGATCAAATATTTGTGTTTGATTTAGAAAAAAATAATTTTTCTGTGATTTTAAATATTTTATAATTACATTATGTATCCTCTAAAACCAATAATTTATTTTCATGTTTTAGAATCTTTTCATTATAAACATGAATAAATTAAAAATTAAAAAGTGCACTATTTAATTTATTTACACACATGGGATTATAAAATAACAATATCCATACATATTTTTTAGAAAACATTAGAACAATCATGGGTTTATTGGTGGTCTTTGATAAAAATACAAATAGATCCCAAAACCTATGTTTGGAAAATAATAGAGAACTCACCTTTGACATTGTTTATAAAACCACCCCAAGACACCATTAATCATCAATAAAACCAATTTTAGGATGTACTTAACCTTCTATAACCTCTTTACTTTCCACCCATTGTACCAAAAATCTCTTAATATTATCCAACCAATATTTTGGAATCACTATCTTTATCTACAATACCTATTTATCTTTTTTCACTTAATTAACATCATTTTATTCAGACTTTTGAGTCTCAATTGGTTATGTTTTCATGAATTTATAAATAATACTATATTATAAAATTGGTTTCTGAATAATGGGAAATCATTTATCCCCTATCATTAAATCATTTATGTAATCCATTACTAGTCCAAAATTTTGTAATGGGTCCTCTCATTCTCCCGCTAATTCAAGAATATTCTTTATTGTATGCCTTTGATTTATAATTACTAATGTTTTTATTTATTTTCAGACTTAATTATTATAGTATTTCTTATATATAAATGATTAGATAAACCTTGCACACTTATTAAACAATTGTATAACTTATTATGTAATGTGGTTAAACTTCCAAAATATCACTATGATTTTTCATACCAAACTATTATGTCATGAATATCTAGACCCATTCCCCCTCATAGGTATTCACCTAGATTTCCGTATAAATCATTTAATTTTTAATTCCATGTCTTTAAACCCCAATAATTAATTTTGTGGTTAAAATTGATTAATTATATCCTTATGTTTAATGATCTATGTGGCCCAATTGTACATATAGATGATATAAAATTGATGGGTGTGACCATAATTACATAATTCTCTAATGAATTGATAATGTGTCAGTGTCATGAAACGTCACACATTGGATTTGGTATTGAATATGTTACATTACAATAATTTTTATTTTACCATGGCATGACACATTGGTGGTTATCCTTGACTTACTATTATGAATTCATGTGTAAAGTCATTGTTACCATCCTTTGTTGACATTATGTATTCATAAAATATCTTGTATCATTGTTCATGATTATGAATCTCAACAATTTTATGCTCCATTTAAATTAATATTGTCTAAAATTTATCATCTTATTCATGTTATGCTTTATTTATTACCAAACCGAGGTTTATAGCTCACCCAATTCTTAGGTATATCCCCTGGTTATCCAAATAAATTTTATAAACGTAGGAAATTTATGAGCATGATAAGGATGTTTTCAATAATACAGATGTACCACTATTTTATGTTGTTCTTTTATAAAACTAATTACCCAATAAAACTAGGATTATCAATCTTTTAGGTTGTATTTTTTGTATTCTTTAGTACTAAATAATGAATTAATGTACAATAAAGACTAGGATTTTCGTAGTTGGAATCAGAATGAATTATATGTATTTTTAAGATTAGGATTAATAATCTCTATTGAAATAATTAGGTATAAGTATAAATATTACAAAAATCCTTATATGTTGGTAATGTATAGTGTAAGTAGTTTCCAAAAATAAATATATCCATGTCTAGATAATATATGTGGATGTGGATCTCACACAGATTTACATAGGTGTAATAATCCAAAAAAATTGCACATTTAGTTGGACTTGATCACCATATAGTTTATGAAATTGGATATTATTTCACACCTATTTTGAAACACTTCTGGTATAGGATTTGGTAAATTTTGAATCTCATTATGAACCATTATTAAGGGAACATAAATTCCAATAATTGCCTTTGTTAGGAAATTGATCAGGTAAAATGTAAATTCTAGCATAGCAATTCATAAGTTTTGGAATAAATTTCATTTATAAATTTTCCTTTTAGTGTTATTGGATTCCCATTTTTGTGTAAAATAGTTGAAAAATTATCATCCATATTTTTTCCTTTATCGTAGCCAATGGTCAGAACTAGGATGAATTGAGTAAATAACCAATATCATGACTGACCAAACGAGATTCCAAAAATGATGGAAGTAAGAATAATAATAATTATGATAATACACTATCAGTTTACAAAGTTTTTGAAGAGGTAACTAAATCAAGTTTAATTCCAAAATAATCCTATGAAAAAACAATCACCAATTGATACCTTTATGAGACTATAACCTCTAACTTTCATTAGATCATCCAATCCCTTAATCGTTGAAAAATTGGTCAAAACACATCGAGATGTTCATATCCATCATTAATTTTTATAAAAAAGAGAAGTTAATACTAGTTATTTATTATATAGATGGAGAAGTTGATCAGTGGTGTACATTTATCACGAATATGAAGACTGAGAAAGAGATCAAAGTGATGGTGTGAAGGAATTTTATAATAATGTTCTGAAAAAATATTTTCCACAAACACTTTGACCAAAAATGGAATTGTATTTACTTATCCTTAACCAAAATAAAGATTAATCAAACATATTTTATAAGAAAAAATTCATAATGCATTCATGATATTAATTTAGAATTGTCGTTACGCCCAAATTCAAGGTGGGCCACATCTTTGGTTGTCCAAAACTAATCCTATAAAAATCTTTAATGATATAGTACATTTATAGGGATGAGGAAATTCCCTTATGTGACATAAATTTTAAAATATATAAAAATATATCTCAAGTTTATCCTGGTGAATAAATGTTGATAGTGGAGTTTAATTTTTTGGGTGCGATAGAGGAATATGATGATGATAATAAATTTTAACATCCCACTGGTCGACGATACCTTTTTAATAATTACTTAAAGTATAAAACTATGATGTGATATAGTAATGGAATTATCTAGTCAATACAATGTGTATCATTTATTGTTTCAATTATGAAGAACAAGGTCACTTCTAAAACGAATGAACTCAGCCAAGGGTGGTTGGAGGAAATCAATGACAATAACCACCAAGGAAGAAATAGATAGTCTATTCTTCCAAAACAGCTGAGGTGGATTTAAAAAATAAAGTGGTGAGTGGGAGACTATTTATTCTTTGAATAATAGTGAATGTAATATTTTATTCTTGTTATATTAGTAGCATAGCATCACACAGGTTTAGTATAACTATTCAACCACCACCAAGGAGAATGGTTGTAGATCTATCAGTGAACATGAGAAAAGAGAAAATTATTTCATCCTATGTATATAACTCCTCCCCCATAAAAATGTATAGGATAAACTTCCTAGAAAATCATGTTATAATAGATTTACTAGAATTTAAAACTATTCTATGAATGTATTGGGTTTAATTATATAGTTCCAACATAAGATACCTTGAGAAGGGAATTACTCTTTATATCAAGAATCATCATCTAATGATGTATAATTGAAAAGAGGAATGAATATTCATTAGGAAAAACATCTCAATAATGGATATTATTTTCCTAATATCAATAATATCATGCTCTAATTATTGAGTCTAAGGAAAATATCATCCTCAATGACATTCCCACTGTGAGGGAATCTAGTGATGTATTTTCAAAATAATTCATGATCTTCCTTTAATATGAGAGGTCGAATTTTCAATCAAGTATATACCTGGGGATTTTATAATATCCATGAGCCCATATATAATGGTTTTTGTGAAAAATTAGTAGCTATTTAATAAACAATTGGAGAATCTGGAAAGAGTATTTTTAATACCAAGTGTCTCACCTTAGGGTTCACCAATCCTATTCATCAACAATAAGAATGGGTCAATGCAACTTTTCATTTAATATCATGAGTTCAACAAGATCACCATACAGAATAAGTACCAGATTTCATAGATTTATTATTATTTTATCATCTATGCATATCCCAACACCTATCCAAGGTGGATCTTAAATTGGTGAATTACTATTAATGGTAAAGAAGAGGGATATCCATAGGACTTGTTAATATATAAGGCATGGGAACTACATGTTCATAGTTATTCCATTTTAACTAAAATATTTTGTAGAAATATTTATGTACATAATGAATATATTCTATAGAGATTAACTTAACAAATTTTTCATATTCATTATAGGAGATATTGAAACATACAAAAAAATCTAGGAGGAGCATGAGGAGGGTTTGATAACAATTATAAAGATTATTTGGAAGGAAAATATTTATTAAAATTATATAAAATGAGATTTTTGGTTGATGGGAGTCTCATTATTGGGGAATATTATTTCTAGAAATGGGATATCTAAAGCCCCATCAAATGTATAATAAATTGATGTCTGGATGAGAGTAACATATATGACATATATCAATATTTTTCTTTGACTATATATTTATTATCAATGATTTTTATGAAATTTCTCATGATTTTCAAACCCTCAAACCAATAAAACTATAACGGTATATTATTTTACTAGAATAATAAATTTGATGAGATATTCAAGGAGTTGTAAAAGAGTCTTATCACTACACATGCACTAATGCTTCCCACAAGTGGGGACCTTTTGGTGTTATAAAAAGTTTTTTCGAAAAAGGGATTCATTTGTGTATTAATTAATTGTGAAATGTGATATCATATGCCTCTATGAAATTGAACAATAATGAATATAACTACCCAATTCATGACCTAGAGATGTCCGCATCAATCTTCATGTTGAAAATTGGGATTCAATATTTATTTTTGGAAAAGTATAAAATTTATATAGATCATAATTGAATCAAGTATACATTCGAATAGAAAGATAATAATATGAACAAGTGAAGATGGTTAAATATGTTTATGGAATATGTTTTTGAAATACACTTCCATACTTCGAAAAAAAAATAATGGGGACCTCCTATAATTAGAGAGGACACAAAAACATTTTCAATGATTATAAATGAGTAGAATATGATCTTCTTGGAAAATAAACGGATGGTAATGAGAATAATAAAGGAAGGAACATCATAAATAATTTCACTAATTATTTCTCAACTATCCTTTCTAGAGAAGATAGTGTATTCTCAATGAGATGGTGTGAAAATTTAGAAGGAGGAATTTATAACAAAATTGAAATACTTAGAGTATAAAATTACTGGTTATGGAGATGTATGATTTGTGAAATGAACATGTGTACCCTCAAATCCTATTTTAAAGAATGATTTTTTGGATGATGAACATAGCTCAACCTTCTCCATCCATCTATGGAACACAAAGATGTATGTAGATCTTCGAGAGAACTATTAGTGAGAAAATACTAAGAAGGTGATCTTAGAATATTAAATAAGGATTCTTATATGTCCTCAAGTGAATTATTAAAGGAAAAAAATCATAGGATATGATGAAACATTTAACCACACATACATGGAATTTTGAAAACATAACCATGGTTTCTAACAATAGTCTTCCAAAGTATTTAAGATAAAATATTTTTATATTAGATGTGGTGGGTAAACATTTAAGGACTTATCACTTAATTTATATATATAATCACTTATCACTTGATCAAATTTCTTGTATATACATTATAGTAATGTTTATGCTATATGGGACACCACTATCGGTTTTACCAAATTATGATCCAATATTTACCTCCTTGTTATAAAATAGTATCCAACATTCAATAAATACTACGTCGAAAATCAATATGGATTATCTCCCTCAAACAGATGTTCAATTTGATAAGACTATCTAGAGTCTAGAGGAAATTTTGAGATCATGCTCATTGGACTTCAAAGGTGGATGAGATCAACATCTTCCTATGGCCGAGTTCTCATACAATAATATTTTCCAATCAAGAATCCAATGAATCTGTATTAATCAATTTATTATAAGATATTCCAGACACCTGTATATTGGGATGTTTTTTGTGAATGTAAACTACTAGGTCCCTAAATGGTCATGTAAATGGTGTAATAGTTCATGATAATTCATCATCACGCCATAGCTTCTCAGATTCTACATAAGAGCTATACTGATAGTCATCAATGACACTTGGAGAACAAGGTTAGAGATGAAGTATTACATTACATATCATCTTGTAGTAAATTGATGATATTTTTGATGAAAGCAATGATATGTCCAAGATACATCTATCCCTTTTATATTAATGATTTCATCCAAGTGGTGGCCTATTGACTAGAACCCCCAACATACTAATCTCAATTACATGATATATTCCACGTATCCCTCATGAGGGTATATATACGTGAAATTTCATGTGATGAATCTATATGTGGAATCATTGGAGAATTATCATTCATATGAGGAGTATCCAGTGAATATCTCATATCAGAGAGAATTATTTATACAAAATACTGAAATGCACCTAGTCAAAGCTCTTTGGAGAAACCACAAGTTTATTGAAGTGATGTAGGACCTACAGGGGTCAATGAAACATAAATATGCTCACATATTTCAGTGTATGACATAATAATTGCATTCATAAAATTTTTAAACGGGTGAATATTGTAACAACTAAAACATTTATAAATAAAATCCCCATTGTTATTGAATTAAATGCCATATTATATATTACAGTAATAGAAAACATATGAAGAAATTTTTATTTTTGGATGATTATATCTTATAATACATGAAATATCATTAAGCATCAAAACTATGGAAAAAATAACCATTGAAAAATGATCATAAAATTATTATATTTATTGGGATTTTATAAATTTAATTGACCCAAACAAACGAAACGATGTTCTTGACCAATATGACCATAATATATGAATCCCTTTTATCATAGATTCTGATGGAGATATCCTTATTTCGCTCTTCCCTTGACCAATCCCCAGACAATATCCAATAAATAAATCATGTGTGAAATGGTTTATGGGAGATCTTCAAGATCATCGAGATCATGAACAAAACCATGTACCCCAAAACCACCCCAAATAAATCTCACCATGAATACCCTTTCCCTTATATTGTCTAATAGTGAAATAAATGGATATGTATCAACAACCTAATAATATGAATATATATAGATATTGTATTTTCAATAGAATAATTTTTATATTTACTTTTTATTGTTCTCACATTATAAATTTCATTGATTTTGATACGATAAAACATAAATTGTATTATTGCGTAATTTGAAATTCTAATTAAGGCATACCTTTTTGAAAAATTCATTAATTTTAAAAATAAATGATATTTGAATAAAAATTATAATTAAATAGTTTCACTAAATATAAATTATAACACAATATTTATGTCTTCAAGTGAATTTTTTATAAGTTTTTAAAAACTATTATTGTAAAAAACATATCATTTTTTAATAAAAGATTATTCTTATTTTAAAAATTTAAATTAAAAAATATATAGATTTATTTGGTTAAAATAAATATTATTTTTGAATCATAATGGAAAAATTATCAAATGATGAATTTTTGATAATTTTTTATTCTAATCTAATTTTAGGATATAATTAAATACTATATAAAATAATATATGTATAATGACATCATTAAAGCAAAAAATAGATTTGATAAATTATATAAAAGGTATCTGACACCATATATAGGTTTGCCAAATAACAAATTGTTCTTTTCATTTACTTTTATTAAAATTATTAAGACTATGAATCCTAAAAAATCAATATTATATTTTAAGGTTTTAAAATTATTTTATTAAAAACATTAATCACTTCCTTATCACCATGTGTAATATTTTATGGAGTTTATACCGGGACCTAATAAATCAATGAAATGATCTACTACATAAAATAAACAATGGAAAAAACCATGGGATTGTTTGTTTTTTATTACTATTGTATATACAGTCCAAAACCTTTTTTTGGAAATTAAATATGAACTCTACCCATTTTTCCTATATAAACCAAAAAAATCCCCAATATCAATAAAAAATAAACCTTGAATCACACTCTTAATTTAATAAAGCCTATCTGAAGTGCTCCAAAGGATCTCCCAAACTCTCTAGATGCTCTTCCCTGGACTTTAGAATCACTCAATAAAGGTAATGGATCTCTTTCTCTTCATTTCAATTCATGCACATTATTTTTTATATAGTATTTTGATCTCAATGGGTTAGGTTTTCATGAAATTATAAATAAACATTAAAATTAAAATTTATTTCTTAATAATGAGATATAATTTACTAAAATTCATTATTCAATTTCCCTAAGCCTTTATTATTGTGATATTTAGTAAGGGGTTCTCTTCTACTCATCCTTATTCAATCATATTAACTATTTTATGCCTTTTATTTCTAATTCCTAATGATAGGAATTTTTTCAACACACCTAATACTTTCCATTAGACATAAAAATTATTAGATACCCCATTAAATCTCAATAAATGATTTTATGAGCCATTATTAACTTTTGTTATGCTGCTGAAATTTCAATGTGATTTTTAATTCTAGACAAGTGTGTCATGAATGATTACCCCATTTCCACTCAATGGTATTTTACTAGAAGTAAAATCATTCATTAATTTGGTAATTCAATGTATTTAACAAAAAATACTTGATAGGTTTCTTAAAACCATAAAAATATATCCTTATGTTGAATGACCTATGTGGAACACTTATGAATGTACATGATATGAAAGTGACTGGTGCCCCTAGAATTATATAGTTATCCAATGAATTGGGTAATGTTTTAGTCTCATGAGATATATTGTATCACATTAGGGAGTGAATATAATTCATTATAGGATATTTTCCCCAATTTTATGATGTCTTGGTTTTAATTATTGATATATGTTTATGATGTGATGTTTCATGTTGTCTCCACATTCCCATACTACCTTTATATTATAATTCTATATGTTGTCTCATAGTTGATGTTTTCGATTAAAATCGATTTTATTAACAATTTAAATTCTTATTGTCCAACTTGTAATAATTTATTAATTTATTTTTTGTTTATTCTCATAATAGGCTTCATACCTCAACAATTTTTATCTGTGTCCCTAGGTAATCCCATGAAATTTTATAAATGATAAAAAAAATTTGATAATGCTTATGGTGTTTTCAATAATTATGATGCGACCCTAGTTTTATTACTTCATTTATTGTACCTAATTACTTAAATAAACTAGGAAATTTGATCTTATAGGTTTTATTATGTGTATTATTATGTAATAAATCAAGAAATAATGTTTAATAATGAAAAGGGATGTTATATAAACATTATATAAGTGCAGAAATTGAGGTCACCTCATAAATGATCATCCAAAATTGAAAAATTATTTTAATTACAAAGACTTTAAATGAATAAAATTGAATTAAATGGATGATATATAGAGTTATAGTGTATATATTGACTCAAGTGAATAGTTTTAATAAGAGAAGGAATCATTGAAACTCTTGTTTATAGATGTAGATAATAAAGTTACATTCATTAAATATTATTATGAGTCCCAAAATATTTTTTATAAAAGAGTTTGATTATGTTAATAATAAAAATATTAATTATTTATCATTGCTCGTTTTTTTTGAAAAATATGTAAAAGAACCACATGATGATAGTAAATGAAAAAGGAATTTTAACTTAGTAGATTTAATACATAAATTTTATTTCTTTTGTAAGTAAATATTTTATTGAAATTATTGTTTATAAAAATTAATATGGGTTTTAAAGACTTAAATGTATTATTTATTTAGTATACAAGAGAAAGTTAAAAAAATGTTTTTTATTGAATTTTTTTAAAATAATTTCACAAGGAACACCCTTGAATATTGTAATGAAATATATTATGATGTATTAAAATTTCTATTTTTGAAAATATAATGAAATTTTTTTTCTTCAGTATAATATTATTCTATGGTATGATAGGTTGTTATGACAATTATTTTTCTCTAATGAATCATTTATTATTCACATATACTAGACCTTTTCCTTAATTTTATATATTTAGTAAAATATTAAATCCGATTATAAAATATATATAGGTAATAAAAGTTTTAATTAATAATTTTGATATACCAAATGTAGCATGGTGACTAAAACATTATTATTTAGTGATACATTTTATGTAAATAAAATATATATCTTAGTAATGAAATTTAGTTTTGGGATTTTTAAGTGTTCAAGATATATGAAATGGGGACAATAATAATTTAAAAAAAATAAATAATTTTTTATAGGGGCCATTTAACATTGGTAAAAAGTTACAATTGCAGGATAACTGGTGATAGATAATTTTTAATCAAATAATCTATTATATGTAATGTACTCTATATTGAAGGATTATTGTGTAACCTGATTGGTATGATAGAATTTTGAGATGATAGTTTTTCTATTAAATTATATAATTCTGAATTCCAAATTATTATGAAATAATTCCTCATATTTATTTAATGTATAAAATATATTATTTATAATATCAATTTAAATGTGTTTTCATGTATATTACATTATTTTTAGATGATTTAAAGTATAATTCTTTGTTATAAAATATAATTAGGTTCAATGTAATTTTACATTATTGTTTATAATTTATATTCATGAAATGTATTTTTAAGTAACTAATATTATTATTGATAGATATATTATTATATTTATTTTAAAAGGGAAAAAAATCAATAGAATATTTTTTTGGTTAATGAGGTTATTGCCACCAAACCATTACACATTAATTAATTGGAATTTTTTATAATATGAAATGTGACAATATATGATTCAAAGTGAATATTTTAATTTTACCAGTTACTTGAAAATTATTTATTTATGTTTATTTTTTATATCATATGAATGAGAGTTTCTCAAATTTATATTGATAATATAATTTTATTCAAAATGAGAATGTTATCATGATTAATTCTATATGGAGTGATTTGTGTATCATGTTTTATAATCATGAGTTTACTAAATTATATAATGATCATAACAATGGCCTTGAATTTTAATGAATATAATATTACAAAATATTTTTTGGAACCCATTATTATATTAATTAATATTATTTGTATATGATTTTTTCTAGGATTATCCTTACCAAATCAACCAACTATATATGAAAAGGATGATTTCTTGATGATGGATATTTTAACTTCTTTAGTTATAATTTTATAATCATAAACACCAAGGAATTCTTGAATAAATTCAATAATAATTTTGGTAGGGGAGTTTTTCTGGTAATTAAACTAATAGTAGATATTATTTATTTTATATTAGATTTAATATTTTTTATGAATATTTATATATAATTTTCATACAGAGGAAAATTTGGATAATTATAACATTCTAGACTATTGTAACTATTACTATAGATAAATAAATTTGAATGATCCCCTTTCTTCCAAAATAATGGTTGAAAGGGAAGAGTATACAACAAAGGTAATTCCCAAGACATGTCATAATATAGTGTTTAGAACACTTCAAGATCATCATATTTGTATAGTTGTTATATATTTTAACACATATATAATGAAAATGAATTCTATGAGAATAAATTGTGGTCATAATTATTTTATATCATAGACAATTAAAATATCTTTTTAATAATTGGAATATCCTAGCTGGGTCATTTTTATATAGTATTAGTTAAATTATCTATCTATAAACAATGTTTTTTTGAATTAGTGAGACCACCAAATAATAAATTTTTCATTTTTATTATGTATTTTTTTAAGAATAGAATTTATAAATTAAAAATAATTTTCATAAAAATATAAATATTTTTTGTTCAATGATACTATAAAAAATATTTTAGAGACCATGGATAGAAATTTTACATAGTTTATAGAAGATTGTAAAATCTAACACTTATGGGTTTTTTAATTTTTCAAATGGACATGAAGGGTTCTTTAATAAATTTAATTATTCTAAATGATTTTTTAAGAAAAAAATATATGTTGGAACATGAGATGTTATCCCATTAAGTGTTTAAATTGTACATGAAAAAATAAGTATTGAAAAAATTATCATGGATATTTTTAGTGATATTGTTTTATATATTTTATTAAATAATTTTGATAATGGAAAATTTTATCCAAAAATTATTAATAAGAATGTTTCTATAGATATATAGAATGTATAAATTTTATTCGAGGGATATTTTTTTGATACTTATATCAATTAATATCTATTGGTTTTTTATAGAATAACGGATAAGGAATTTAAGATAATTATTTAGTGAAAAATCATAATCTATCTCAGTTTTTAAATCCTTAATTTGAAACTGGTATTTTAGAAAATCATATTATGCCTCGAATGAAGATTTTATTTATATTTTTTTTAGAATCAAGTAAAATCATAAAATCACCCATGGGTGTTGAACTAAAATGTTTTTTTGTTTTATTTTTTCCCAATAATCATTTTTTCATTATGTATATTGTTAATATGTGTTTAGAAGATCATGTTGGAAGAAGAATAAATTTAATGTGACAATGCGTCATTATGTGTTGAAGGTGACTAGTGTAAAAATTGAGTAAATTAAATAAAGAATATAACAATGATGATATATTTTCATTCATGTTTTATTATAATGATGTAAATTTTTTAAAAAGGAAAAAATTCAACTAATTTTTCCCTGAATATTTTGTACTGAATATTATTTACATTATTCCATTGGATTTCTAGACATTTATTCAAATAGTGAAACGTTTTAATGTCTGATTGAGTTTCTATAAACACTACAAGATTATTATAATTTTATTTAATATTGGGAAAAAATATTGAATCGGTAAGTTACACATTGATAGTTCTTTTGAAGAATTAGTTTAATAATATTTGATTAATTTATGAAATTTGGGTTTAATGGAGTTTGATGATGTCTAGAAACTATATCTCTATAAAGAAGATATGAAATATATCTAGTAAGGTCCAATATATGTATTATTAAATGATGGAGATAGATATTTAATATAAAATACAAATCTACAATGCTTTAAGGGGATCTAAATATGGTGAGGTAGTGGATGTTCCATAAAATACTTTCAAAAGTATTTGTAGATTTCGAAATGAATTAGAAATGTTTTTTTTATTATGGAAGAGGATTTGAAGTTAATAAAATTTATGTTTAGGTGCATGAAATTATATTCAGAATATAAAACCATTATGGAGACAATTTATTTAGAATCCAAATTTTTAATTTAATAAAAAATTGAAAAATATAAAATTATAAGTTTATACATAATGATTATCATAAGAAATACCCTATTTACCTCTAAAAATAAAAAATATGGAAATTATCCTATATGCCTTAAACTGTTCAATATAATATCCTTCCAATATATATTTATATATATTTGCACAACTAAACTCATATAGTGATATATAATATACATCATGGAATAAATATGATTTTAGAGATCATGAAAAGTTTTAAAAGGAATTTGTTTTCAATGAGATAGGTAAGGTTTATCAATTTTATGTGTTAGTGTATCCAATAATAAGAAATTTAAAATTCATTTCAGCTTTAAGAGATACTTATTATTATAATATTCTATTGATTTGGAAAATTATCATGGTGTTCAATGTGATATTTAATAATATACAGACGAACTGCATAATTTATCTAGAGTGAATATTAAGTATGGAGTTGACATGATATTGTGATATTTAATATAAATTTATAAAATGATAAATAGTTTTGAGATGGTATATTTGTGTTTATCACAATATATTTAACATGTTCCATGATCCTAACTATGATATGAAATAGTAAAACTTTTTAAAAAAATTATTACTCACAAAATGTTTTCAATGTATTAGATCCTTTCTATATTACCCAAGACTAAAACATTCATATATATTTATATATAATTGGAAAAAATGAGATTATTGAAATTTGATGTATAATTCTATCGATCTATTCCATGTGTCAAAACACCATAATGCATTAATGAGTAAAATGATAATAAAGAAATTGAATTTTATGATGAAAAATGGAGATGAGAAATTAGCCATGTGGCTTGAAGAAGAATAAGTTCACCTCATAAAATAATTATATGATGATAAATAATGTCAACATTAGTGATATGAAATGAGATTTGGTCATATTATGAAGAAATATGTGGATGAAAAATTAAGGTAAATGTGGTTAATTGAATTGAGATATAGTTATACATTGAGGAGAACACCATGATGAAATACACTCTAAAGAGAGTCTCATTGGGGTGCTTCATTCCCTAATAAAAATGATGTATAGTTTCTATAGAAAATGGATATTATTATGAAGGATGTTTTTATGGATAAGTAATTGGATAGAGAAAGAAATAATATGTTTGGATATCAAAATGTTAGTAAGGAACCTTTGTTACAGAGAAATTTTATTTTTTTAATTTAAATGATGGTTGAAGAAAAATATTAAATATATGAAAATAAATATAGATTAGATATGAGGGGAATATAAATATAAGAATAATGAGATTATGAATTATCAATGAGAGAGAATTGACATTTTTATTATATTTTATAATTTATTTATTGAAAAATAGAGAGCTCTGATAATGAAAATAAATCGATCAATTAAGTGCCTTAGAAAATGATATGTAGAGATTGTATGAACTTGATTTTACTATTCATTATAAGGGTTATGACCAAGATGCGATAGAATGAATTACAATTCTATAAATCGAATTTTTTGACTGAGAAAGAAAACCTATAATATCAGTATATTATAAGGACTACTTTTTTGAGAATAAATAGTTTTTTCATTATTCAAGGTATTCTTGAGAATATAATATTTTTCTAAAAAAGATAATATAATTTTTAGACCATTATGTACTTTTATATCCATTTAGATCATTAATTTTGAGTATAATGTTTAATATTGTAATGGAAAAACTTGTGGTTTCCAATGCCTAAATACAACTAGTTTTTACTTCAATATTTGTCTCAGAAGTTCCAAAAATTATATAGGTTAATGGGAATAACCTTTACATAGTATCATTTTGATAATAAAAGAGATGTTATGTGTGTATGGGGTAACAACAAACATATAATCCAAATATAGTAATTCAAGGTTTTAGTGAACCTTTTTAACAAACTCCAATGTGGCCCACTTTTTTATTCCCTTCTAAAAGTACTCACACAATAACCTATGGTGAGAAAATTGATAGAGATACATTCATGGAATAGGTAAAAAGGAAAACAGTGGGGAATTGTTTTAATGGGTAACAATTAATTCACACTTATTCACCCCAATTTATACTTGGTTTCACTAATACTACTAAATTAACAGTTATATCAAATCAACCATTCCATGTACAATTGGATTTATAATTTTTTAATGATTTTGTGGTTTTAATTTTTTTATGGTATCTTCTAAGGAAACCAATAATTTTATAGACAGATATAATATTTTAACTATTTATCAACATTTTATACCATCATTGTCTCTATATAATGGAAGGAAAAAATAGGTGAATGAAAATAGTGTTTCTATATGATATAATGATATTGAAGCATGATCTCTTATGGATGGGGAAGATATATAATTTCAATATTCCATTGATATGATATAAAAGAATTTAAAATTAAATAGTATATAGTGTTTATGTGATGAGTAGTTAACCAATTTCTCTCTCCCCAAAACTATTATTTATATGAGACAAAAAAGTGGAAAATATTTTATCTCAAAATAAATCATCGATAATTAATATATTGATATTATAAAATCCATATAGAATATTATAGAAAAAAGTTTTTATACAAATCAAATTCAATCAATACGATATCATTCAACTTGGGGATAAGTCTTTGAAAATAGAGTGAGTAGTATCCTAAAAATTAATTATAGTCACAAATATGATACTCTAATGTAACATGAAGTGTTTTTTAATGATTGATCCTAATAAAAGTGATCCAATTTTATAAAATATTTTTTAAAAAAATTATTTAATATGTATTAATGCATTTCAAGTATTTATGTTATTTTATTTCCTTTTTGATGAAATGAGAAGGTTGATCCTTAATGTCATGTATTTTTAATATTATATTAAATAAAAAATTAATAAAGAGATTGAAAATTATTCACAAAAGAAAAAAAATACATGAAAAACATGATAAGAATATCAAGAAGGAATAACAATATATAATAATGTTTATAGAGGATGTGTAAAAAACAATCTATATGAAAAATCATTATATTAATGTTAAATTGGAAAATTCGTAAGTGATTCAAGTTGAGTCCTCATAATAAGTACAGAGATAAGATATTACAATCAACAATCCTAAAGTGAATCAATAAGTAAACTTTTGAATTACTATAATGAAGAAGATATTGAAGATATATAATGAAAACAATCAAATAAATAAGTGTCTTTTTATGAAAATATTGTTTTTATTAATTTTATTTTGATTAATTATTTAGTATATAACATAAAACCTATGAAGGGATGGGTTGGGTAAAACGGGAATGAACTCACCACTACATCAAAGGTGGATGGAAAATTTTGTATATAATTATATTCCCAAATGATCTAAAAAATAATCATATTTATATTAAATAATATAATTGTTTTCTTACAAAATAATTTTGTATCCAAATAAAATAATCACAGTTTATTATAAATCATTAGTTTTATAATGATTTGGGTCCAAGGATACCCTTTTTGGTTACCATTTTTCAATTTATGAAAATTAAATAATTCCTAAATAAATTGATACCAAATATTATATTAACCAATTTTTATAGAGGAAGGATATAAATCATTTCATATATAATAGATTTAGAATCTTGTAAAATCTTATTGTTAATTTAAAAAATATTGGTTATAATGAAGACACATTCTTATGAATATCAACCAATCATATTCATAAACCACATAAAAGATGAAGATAATAAAATAATATGTTATAAAAAAGACATTTGAATTATCATTAAGTTGAATCAAATCCAGAAATTTTCAAAACTAACCCATTAATATCACAAATAATTATAAACCATGAAGAAGAATACCATTCCACATTAGAAAAAATGCAACACTATTAATTTTTTTGGAAAATCATGAGCACTAATATGAATGGGTGAAATTAATAAAAAGGAGGAGAATAAATATAATAGTTATAGATTATGGTTTTTTTCGGTGGAATTAATAACTGAAGATAAAAAAGAAATATAATTTCATGAGGTGTTTTCTAAATTATGACCCTAGAGTTCTTGAGAATATGTTTTTAAATATGATGTATGAATATTTAATATAAAATTATTGTCGGAATATAAAAAAACCTAAAATTTTTATAAAAAAATAGAAGGATATTACTAGGTGATTCTTATGTTTATATTGAAAATATATATAACGATATTCTGCATACATAATCATATAAAATATGCATAGAAACAATAATTCCATTGAAGAATACTTAATTGAAATATATATATAAATCATGAATACTCCCAACAAAATTTGTGTTGTAATGAAAATATTATATTGGTTGAAAATAAAATCTATTTCTTGTTTCTCTTTGTTAATATCAATGATGCTCCTCCTTATTAACATATAAATTTTATTTTATCTTTTTATAAAGGTAACTGAAGAACATTTCTAATTTAAGGGGGTGAACTTATGATATGTATATGCTTTAAAATCTGGATAACAGATTGTAAAAGTCACCATGTTTCTAATGATATTACATTTTGTATGAGGTATCTTATTTGATGATGTGTTCATATAGGGTGATAATGTTATTGGAATAATCATTTTGGGGTTTAAGAAGCTATCATAACTACCATTATATGAAAATATAAAAAAATATAACGTATTTGAAAATATTTTTTTTTAAAATTTTCTATATTTATAATATATCATCCTTATTTTTAAAAAATATTTCTTGATGCTAATAGAGATTAAATGTGTTAGTTAATGAAATCAAAATAATAAATCCAATGTATAATTATTAATGAAAAACCAAATTGTTTTTAAAATGTTTTTTATCTATTACTGAGATGATCATTTTAATTATAGTAAAAAATATAATGAAAATATGATGAGTAAATTGGTACCAACCAAGAAATATTTGAAAATAATCTTAAAAAATATGTTTTGAGTTGGTGTAATATTCATGTTTTTTTATGGAATTCATTATTGTCTATTTTAGTCCCTTTTATCTTCTACTCCGACCAATTTTAACATATGCTAAGAGTAGAATAATTAATGTCACATTTCCTTAAGATAATTGATACCAAATTTTATCAGGTTTTTTTTATTTTGAAAAATTGTGTGTCTGAAATGGTAGAAAACATAATAACTAGATTTTTTTACGATGGAATTGACAACATATCTAAATAGGTATATTCTTAAACGTAATTTATTTTTTGTTTCATATATTTTCAATAAAAATATTATCAATAAGTATGTTTCCAAACTGTGTTATTATGAGCATATTGGATGAAAATTGAAGTCCCTATGAAAATCCATTAATTTTTTTTGAATTTTTGTAAATTAAAGAACATGTTGAATCATGATGTTGAAAGATCCATTATATTTTGCTATTAAAATGAATGTTTTCTAAAAATGAGGAAGATTCAAACGAGGTTCTTCCATTTATAATTAATAAGTAAAATGTTTGATATGGTTGTATTAAATTATTATATATCCATTAACATATATAAATGGTTGAAGGAGTGGTTGAAATGGTTTAAGAAAAACATGATGAATCTTATTTTGTTAAATATTGGCGATGATCAAGGAAATAACAAACCAATATTTTATATGTGAAATTTATATTTATAATCTATTTTTGCTTTATATTTTTTACTTTATTATATTATAAAATACACGTATGACATAATGAAAATCACAAAACTATTTATTAAATTTAGAACAATACATTAAAATAATTAATATTCCCAATAAAATTGATTGTATTAGAGAGATGAAATAAAAATAATAATATAAAAAAACCTCAATAGTTAAATTTGGATCAGAATAGTCTCCATGAATAATCACACTCATGGACATTGCTTTTAAAAAGAAACAAAATATTAATAATTTAATTTCTATCATTAGAAATAATGAATATAACCATAATGGAAATTGAATTGAATGATGAAAAAAAAGAAATTAGAGGTATTTATAAGATACATACAACTTATATGATCGTTTCAACAGTAACATGACCATTAATAGTTGAATCCTGATAGTTATTAATACTAACCTCATAGTTTGAATATTAAAATTATTCTTATAAATACTATTAAATAAAAATTTATTGAATATTTATCATATGAAAAATTTAAAATTTTTTAACAAAATGACAAAATATATTTTTAACACATATGAACATCTTTTTGGGAAATTATATGTGTTTTATTTGAATTAAAATAAATTTTTATGATTAAATATATTTTTTTATTAATTTTTTTAAAACAATAACATTTGTTTTTATATAAATAATAAAAATGATTTATACAATCAAAATATTTTTTTATTGGTTTTGAAATTTTGTCACACAATAAAAGTTGATATATTTATAATAAAATATGGATTTTCATTAAAATATATTTTTCATATAGTATGAGTTTTATTTAAAAAAATGAATTAATTTTTTTGAATACAAACAATGAAATTATCAGGGTATTCTTTTCTAGAATTTCTCAAGAAAGGTAGATGTTTCAGTTAATAAAGAATTATTTAAAACATCATCATTTTATATTTTAAGTTAAATCATAAACTAATTAAATAATATATGATGTATATAGTGATTATATTGGCCTTAATTTCACAAATTAAAATTTATAATCCCATGAATCATATCTATTGGTAGTCTTGAGCAATAAATAATAATATAATGAATATATTTTTCATAAACACACCCCTCATACATTTACAAGTTCCATGATTCACCACTCCACTTCTCATCACTCTAGAAACTCTTTATCTAGCCTTAATTATTCCAAAAATAAATCCACTACGTTTTTACCATGATATTAGAGTTTTGGTCTCAAAAAAATATAATTTTGAAGATCGATAAAGTGAAATAGAAGAGCTGACATCCGAATATTGAGATAAATTTCTTAACAACATTTTTTATATTTCTTATTATTCTACCTCCACAAAAATATATTTTTTACAACTAAATATTATTAAATAAATAACATAAATAGATTGTATCATTATTATTTTAAGGTAATTTCCATTACCAACCTCCTCAAATTTTATTATAAAATGAAAACATTATTCATATTTTAGTCAGTTAACCACCTCAATGAACAACATATTTCTACTACCATCCCCTCCTTAATAGTGTGATATAATTTCCTTTAAAGGGTTAAATATGATTTAAATAATACTATTCTCTTCCATGTCATATTATGAAATGGTTAAATAATCATAAATATTTAATGAAATCAGATAAATTCACCAAGATTGTAATAACTACCTAGATTAACTAAACATTAAAAATAAAATTTATACTAAATGAATAACACCTATGATAAAAAGATATGGGTATTTGGAACTATTTAAACTCAAATAATAATATGATAATATGATGATTTCAATTATTGAATTGTATAATCATTTACAAATTTCATCTATAATAATAAGAACTAATGTGACCAAGAAACAATGGCATGAATGACCTCATGATAGTTAAAAGATACATGATGTCTCAAAATGTATGGTAAAAAAATATCATTGAAAAATAAAAATAAATTAAATATACATGAGACATATTTTTATTGAAGTATTTCAAAATTCTATTTTTATAATCATGGGGTCCTGATGAACGTATCAACTGGGTTTGGAACTAGGGAAAGAAAACTTCTATACCACCCACTTCTAAATTCAGTTATGATTTTTCTCTCTAAACCTCACTTTATCATCATAGTATTTTCAATGATTTTATTCAAAAAAATTATATATGTTCCTCATATTTAGATAAAATTTAAATTTCCATCTTTATATGGGACTATATTGTTTTTATGGTTCCTTATAAATTTTATCATTTAGGGAAACGTGATTAAAGAGAACTTATCAATTTTATTATCTTATTTTAAGAACCACACTATATAATGATTCATAATTTTTTTTGGTTTCATAATGAACAAATTATTTTACATTAAAAATATTCATCATAAATTTTTTAAATGAAAATATCATGTGCATGACTTCATTAAGGATTCATTACATGTTTTTTAATAACGTTGTTAAGAGGATCATTTTAAAATCAAATTATACAGTACATTATTTTTGACATTTCACACATTAACATTAATTTTTAGACCTATTTGTAATTATATTGTGATTAACATTAAAAAACTATTCAATCCTTTCATCTCATGGGAATATTTATGATATAAAAATTGTTTATGATTTGAGATAGGATTCAGAAAATAAGATCAATTTTAAGGGTTTTAATTATGCTTATTCACCATGAATTATCTCATAATGTGAAATATATATGAATTTAAATTTTATGGGTGGTCCTAGAATTATATATCATATTAATCAAATCAGTAATGTTTTAAACTCATGATATACCTTGTATGGTGCATGAGAAGTTAGACAAGAAGACTGTGTTTGTTTCTCGTGAAAGAAACCCTTGAATTATGCTAATGACATCATGTTTTATGTTTCATTCACATTCATATGATTCCACGATATAATGATATTTTCTTCTTTATTTCATTATTCAATATTATATGATTATTTTATTATAAGATATCATATTGCGACTCTTAATTCATACATATTCACCCAATGTCACTTTTTCCCCTTATCGGGATATCTAACTCACCCATATTATTTGAGCATTTACCAAAGTTATCCAATGATTAAAAATAATATAAATATTATTTTGGAGAAAATTATTTTTATTTAAAAAATATGATATGTTTTATGTATCTTCTTTCTCAAAAACACTAGGACATTATATTTTTGTGTTTCTATTAATGGGTTTTTATGATAAAAGTAATGAATTAAAACGTATTATAAAATCATGTTTATATAGATGTTATAAAAGAAAATTTTAATTATTATTGTAAATTAAGACTAACATAAAATATTGGAATTCATGTTCATAAATTTATATAGAGGAAAAAACCTAAAATTTAAGTAACGAGTGTTGATTCATATGAAATAATAACTATTATTGGATTCTATAAGTGGATGAAAGTTGTTGCTCAGATGATCAAATGCAGAATATTTCTATAAATGGTTGGTGGGTTATTAATCTGATCTTAATTTTTGTAAAATTTTTTATTAATTGCCTACAAGAATAGAGAGTTCATTAGAATTAAGAAAAAATGGATGATTTAATTTGGTGTTATAAGGTAAATTTAACAAGACTTTCATCTTATGCCTCAGAATTCTATATTAATACTAAATTTTAGGTTATTTTTTAGGAGACTATTTCCATGCATTTGATAACATTGGGTGATTTAATACTTTTATAATTGAGAAAAAAATTAATGTGCCACTATTTTTAATATTTAGACCAGTGATTCTCAATGATATAATGGGGGGAGAGATAAACTGTTTAGAACAGTCTTTAATTATAGAAGATTAATGGATCAATTTTATAGTAGGATAAAAATACAGGATCACTATTTTTAAAAGTACATGAAGAAGTATCCTGGTATCTTCCATAATGGAACAAGGATATTTTTCATTGGTGTAATTTTGGGGCTTATGGATAATGAATGTCAAAGGGGGATAAAGAAGAAAACTAATATGATGGAAGAAAATATAAAATATTTGATCAATCATCTGCATATAGTCTAATTATTCACAAATAATGAATACATAAACTATATATGTCAATGATATAAGGTAATGGTCTTTCAGGATACCTATAAAATAATCCTCTCATTCAAAGAGCGAATGGATGTCTTTATTTTATCACTACTATTGAGCTCAAAAATGAAAATGATGTCCTGACAAGTAAAATTTTTATGCACGCAAAAATCAAACAAATAATTTTTTATTATAATTTTATGAAATAATTCATATTGTACATGTTCATTAGAACTCTCTCTAAATGACCATAATACATAGAGGATCTGTTATATGTTAAAATCAATGTTTTACTATAGACTAATCAAATGTATATAACACATTATGATTTAGAACAAGGTGATGGACCTCACAATACACATTTTAAATCTCCCTTTATAGTAATTTTGAGTTTTACTTTTCATGGATTGGATATATTTTGTATATATACCACATTTAATATTGAGGGATTGAAATTAATTTCCATGTACTAAACCAAGTTTAGATTTTTTGAAAATGTATTTATGTGGAATAATCTCTTTTGGAAATTTCTTATCAAAAATGGATATTCATGAATTTTGAGAAATCATATCTTTCACCAAGAATTATGATAAAGTTGTGGATGATCCTATAAGTAATTCCCACTGATATGGAATATAATACCATATTCCCTAATGTTTATCTTGGTCTTCCTCCTGAATGGGAAGTTGAGTTCTTAATTGAACCTATATCTTGGTCATTTCCCATAACCACGACTCCATATAGAATGATCCAATTTAATTGGACAAGAATAAGAATAAATCATCAGAGAATATGTTAAAAGATTTCATACAGCCAAGTGTTTCACCATGGGTTTCATCTATCCTATTTTTTAAGAATAAGGATGTTTTTACAAGTTTATTTGTTGATTTTCATGAAATAAATACAATTATGATAATGAAAATTTATCCCCTTCTATATATTATTGACATTATCGAACAACTATGAGGGGATAAGTACATCTTTATGGTGCACCTTTGGTTATTGTATCATCAATTAATAATTAACAAATAAGTTATTCCCAGGAATAACTTATTTATATGGTATAGAAACTATGAGTTACTCGTTATTTAATTTAAGTTAACAAATTATTTATCAATATTCATGTACTTGGGGAATAGTGTATTTAGAGATTACCTAGAGAAATTAGTGGTTGTCATTATACATGATTATAAGGACTCAAGCTTAATTATTATATATTTTATTGTTTTTGAACTATAATTCACATTTGAGGATCTTCTATGTTTATATAATTTTATATTTGGGCATAAGTAATCCATTATAACTCAAATATTACAAAGTGGATTAAAATTATTCTCAATATCCATTATTTCACAAAATGAAACCTTTTAAAATAAACCCCTAGTTCTTTTTCATGAAAAATATTCCAAAAAGTAAACATGACTTCATTCATTCGATTACACATACTTATACCCCAGGAAAATCATTTTAAAACATGTAATGAGAATAAAAAATATTATTATGTGAAAAAAATAAAGAAAATCATTACTCTAGTGAAAAAATAAACACCCATTAAAAACTTTTTCATAAAACCCCATTTTCATGAATAGAAATATCATGAAGGTTCAGTGAAAAATCATTACCATATCACTATTACATTCACCCTAATATATGAAATAACTTTATGCTAAATATCAATGATTGGAGTATCCATTGAATTGGAGAGATATAAAGTGGCCCACTCGTCACATCTTGAGATATAAAAGTTATCACCCTATCATATCATGAGCTATCATGGGGGTCAACCCATTATATATTGAGCTATAATGGGATGAAACATAATAATTAATGTACATGGAACATATAATGAATAAAAATCTTGAAAGAACTTTGAAACCCAAGATTAAACACATTAAAATATCAAAATACCCTTTTCTTGTAAAAATTAATTTTACGATATAAAAACCCTACACATAATAATGAAATTTTTTTAATTGATTTTTTTTTTTTGAAATTTTATAAATAAATCATCAAATTAATAATGTGTTATAAATGTGGGAGAAACTGCTCAACCCTTATAAGTAAAAAAATCCTTTTTATTTTTATAACAAGCGTTGAAAAATTATCTTTATAGAGGTTTCTTAAAATAAAGTCTCTTACCATGAGTCCCACTCATCTTGTATAATATTTGTCTACCTGAATAATAAACTTATGTTAATTATTTAATTTTTTAGAACTGTTTAAACATTAATTATTACTTTTATATAACTTATTATTATGTTATAACAATAACTTAATAATATTTGTTTATGTCATATGTTTTATTAATATTCTATTACTTGAGTGGAAGATGACTTTGTTAGGATATTTATTGTTAAAGAGAAATTAGTAATAAATTTACATAAGAACATTCCTGATATAATAATAAATTTTATACATAAATTATAATTTTAAATACACCCACTACATATGGATATGAAATATGAACTATGTTATAATCATGATGATGGTAAATCGTACGTACACATGGGTATCATTTTCATTATTCAATGATCATTATGGATAGAGGGTAATTATTATTTTATCATTCTATAATTATAATAATTGCATTAATTTCATAATATTAATTTAAAGATAATTATATATATCTTCCATGTGATGTGTTGACAAAAAATTAATCACATCATTTTGTGGATGTGATACTTCACATATACGCATGAACAATGTTATCATTTTTATGTATAGGGAATATTAAGAGTGTAAACGATATATTATTCATTAATAATGTTAAATATTTCATGAAAATAAAATATAAATACTAATTCTATTATTATAACTAATTTTTAGAATTGGTTGTTGAAAATTTATTACATCTGTTCATAAGGCAGTACTTCATCGTACAAAGAAAGAATTAATTCATTTCCAATTTGATTGAAGTTGATATGGATATGGATTTATATGATGATATTAAGATATCAAAATATCATTATATTGATTATAATGGATTTATTATTTTATATGGTTGAAAAATATTTTATGTATGTGTAATAAGAAATAAAATAGAATCACATAATTAAAAACGATGCCTCTTATTCGGACCATCTCCTTTGATTAATAGTGTAAAACTTATAAGGATGGTGTTATGAATAAAATACGGCATATAGAATATGGGAATGGAATAAAGGAAGGGTTTCTGGAATATTTGTTCCCATCCATATAGGGTTTTAGGTGTGAAGAAAAGAGAATAATGGGTTCCCATTAATAAGAGAGAAGAGTGACACTATTGGAATTTTAAAAAATATTTAATTCAATTATTATAATTTTACATAGAAAATGGATCCATATATATTAATCTCTAATTTATGATGATATTAGGTTGAAATAAATACATCCAATTAAGATTACACTAGTATTTACTATTTCCTAATCCTTATGATTTTTAGCCCTTATCTAACATTTTTAATTCTTATCTTGATATCATATAATTAACAATATTATGGTTAATATAATTAAAATGAATTTTTAAAACACCAATACATTGGTAATTTATTAAATATTAACACTTATCCCAACAATATTGATGAATTTTATATTTTTTTGAATTTTATATCATTTAATAAAATATTCTATATTTTAACATATCATTAATGTCAATTTTCAAACCTGTTCATTACTTGTTTTTTCATAATATATTAATAACTGGTATATTTAAACAAAAATGCGTGTACATCCATATCTTGTAATTTTAATATATAAAATTCATGTACTGCATTAATTATATCAGATTATATTTATTTTAATATTTATAATATCATTAATTTGATTCTTCCATTAATTAAAAAATTGGAGCATTATCCTTATATCCCCATTTGAGATAGTTATTTTATCACTAAAAATTAAAAAAATAACATGGAGTAGATAAATATTTTAGATATATAATTATTATTTATTATCAAACATATCACCTATGTCACTAAATAATAGAAATATTTCCCTCGTTGAAAAAAAGTATGACAAAATTGACTTTTCAGGAATATAATACTATAAAGGCTATATTCCCATCCAATTGGCCATAAATGGTCTCTTAACCCATAATGTATTTATTTTTTATGTAAAAAACTCAAAAAATAAATTTAGGAAATGTTCTAGGATATTTTTATAAAATTTTTTGTTGCACTTAATTACCTGATTTAGGTTTAACCGTGTTAAAAAAATTACTAAAGTTACTATTCATAATGACAAAAAAATATAATGGACTGATTCACTAAATATGGAAATTATGATTTACAAAATTGAATCTATTTTTATAAATTTGAATCATAAAAATTTCATAAGTTAATTAAAAATTAATCATATTGGTGGAACGAGAGAATGGGTTTTTAATGTTAAAACCTTCAAAATATTGAAATGTGTTTTATGAAAAATCAATTTGAAATTAATTAAAATTAAAGAAATTGTTTTAAATGATAAAAAATATTCCAATTAAAATTTTTAAACATCAAAAAATATAATTTAATAATATAAATAAATTTGATGAAAAAACATTTTATAATTAAAATGGAGTATTATAAATCTCTACATCAAAAATTGTAACTTATTATGAAAATACAAAAATCCAATAAAAGTAATTTTTTATATTTATAATTAAATTAATATGTTTATTTTTCCTCATAAAATATATAAAAGTTTCAAAAAACTAGATTTAGAACTACTGCACAATCAAAAGGCAGAAAACCATTATTTTTTGAAAAATACTACTTTTAAGAATAAAATTATATTTGTTCTTATTTCATGTCAATAAAACCCATAATATGAATGTTAAGAATTATATTAAATATATAATATATTAATTTATTAATTTAGTACTAAAGGGTTATTTTTTACTTATTTGAATAAACCCCACTTTATTTTCATAAAAATATTTTCTTCAAAAAATCACTTTCTTTTTAAAAAGAGTTTTATTTCAATTTATAATTAATTGGTCACCAAATAATTACATGTGTAAACCATATATTAATAATTCATCTAATATTTTTTATTCACAATATACTAACTGCTAGGTTATAAAGGTATCATTTAAATTAAAATATTTCATTGTTCATTTTAACTTGATGTGGCAAATCATGTATGCTATTGAACATATAATTTATTTTTCAGAAACTCAAGCCGTTACATTCTCCCCCATTTTTGAAATATCATCCTCAAAATTTTTAACTTCCATTTTTTAGTTAAGGTATGAATTTTCAAAATACAATTATTTAAATCCCACAACAGAATAATGGTCAATTAAACATCCACATTAATAGAAATAAAAGGGCGTAAAATGGTCACCCGAGATAGCACATAATAGGATTCCAAGTATGAAAACATGGGAATGAATGAAAGAACTAACTATCATGTACTTATATATAGTTATAGAGAACATGTTCATGAGAAAGATAACAATCAAAAAACATAAATCTATGATGGGTTAAAAGGACACTAATTTCATAGTAAGAAAAGTAAACAGATAACATTTCTCTTTTAAGATCCTTTTTATATAGTTGAGTAATTATTAAACTACATTCACTAAGAAAACAAGTAAATATAAATATCTTATATGTAAAGATTCAACCATTAATCAATTTCCACCAGAAAATCATATTTTTATCCAGGTGATGAGTAATCAAGATGATGTTTTATGCTAGATGAACTATAATAAACATCTATAGAATCACATTATCCTCCAAAGAATAACTATCTATTTCACTTATATCTAGAAATTAATGAAAACAAAAATGGTTATTACAATATAAGATAATTTTCCAAGAATTAATAAACCATATATGATGAAATAAAACCTCAATATCCAAAATTCAAAATAATACCCCATGTTCAACATAGATAATTCCAAAAATAATTATCCTTAAAATTCCTCCATACAATTTCTAGACTATGATTTAATACTAATTTCTTTTGATCATGCAGCCTTATAAAATAAATTTTAGGAATTATCTCCATATGACACCAATTAATCATCAAGTATTATCCCAAAACATATCTATCTTAATAATTTTCATAATACTCTAACCATTTCCATAATTAGAATGAATCATTATAAATCCACAATTTAATCATAGATTATTTCAAAATATAATTCAATCATTATTCCTCTAATAAATTCCAAAAGTATTCTATTTACATTGATTATATATGATCCCGAAAAATATTGAACTTCTTCTCAAATTACATTTATCATTTAATCAACAAATTATTTTCCAATCCCATGGTTATCAATTAAAAATTGAATATATTCCCAAAATAAATGTATTATTTTTTCATCAAATATTTATCTAAAAATAAAAATTCATACTAAACTGGACTTCATGTTAGAAAATGGTAGGTGGTTCACCCTTGTCACCATTTGGTTATGGGACTGATTCTAATGGACATTCCTAACAGTATGTTTTGTCACCAATACTATGGGTTTTCCTTCTTCTAAAACTATAAAAGTAATTTAACATTCTCAGAATAAAATAATATCCTAAAAAAATAACCACAAAAATTTTTAACCTAAGAGGTCATCTTATAACACTCATTTTACATCCAAAAACGTAATATCCCATTATTACCACAAAATAAAAGATCCTATAAACCATAAATGTTATACAAAAAATTATAATTGTGTTCATAAAATGGAAATATAATTACTACTCAAGCAATATTTTCACAACATAGACTATGGGGTTACATATAACGCAAACTTACTAAAATTATTCCAATTTACTCCAATCAATAAAAGAGTATTAAAATTTTTAAACAATTCATTATCTTTAAATCTACTATAACCCTTTAACCCCTTATATATATATATATACATATTTATCATTTAGAGTCTTCCATAACCCCTAAACATGAATTTCAATTGCAATAATTAATAAATTTTTACTACAAATAAAAACATGAATCATATCCAAATATCTAATAAGGTTAAAAAATGAACCATGAAATAATCCATTCATTTCATATGTTATTTCCAATTTATTCAAATTTAATTGTAATGGAATAATATATTCATAAATATATACCAATAAACTCCTATTAATCCCATTCATAACCCTAATTTCTAATACATTGATATTAATTATGACCATATAACCCACTTTTAAAATATTTAAATGATTACATTTGAAGGACCACTTTCCCTTTCCGGGTGTAAACTGAACGGTTCCTTTTTCCATGAAATATTATTTCATTATGCCTTCTATACCAAATTTAAAACATTTTTTTAACTGAATATATTTTACTAGGTGTTTATTTCCAAATCCTTCACACATATTTCATTGAATATATTTACCTTTATGATCATTATTGTATTAACATCCACATGATTTCATTTGTATCATATAAGATTCATTATAAAACTTCCATGGTCCATGTAGTTAATCATTACTCTTTATAGTTGGTTTATAATGACTAAAATAGTTCCCTTTGTCAATCCCATTAAATTCTATGAATTAATCATATAACCACACTATATTCCATCAATTTCATTCTTATTTTGGTTTCTACTAAATTTATACATTTACTAAATCCAAAAAGGGTAGTCTGAGAAATAAAAACATAATAAAATGTATTTTTAGGATTATAACCATTAAAATATCATTTTAATGTCATCTTAAACACATTAAATTTATCTAAAATAACCATGAATCTTTATTTAATTCAATCCATTGTGGTTATATCTGACTTGTAACATATTATTATATAACATTCTGACCTATAATGTTATCTAAACCATCATAAGATTCCAACTATAAAGGATAAACCTTAAAAATTATATATTCTAATATTTTTGAATTTGAATTCACCTCTAAGGAAATTATTTGCATAGAGATTTTTAGATTTGGAAATAACTCCTAAATAATAACTCAAATATTTCAATGTAGAAACTTCTGCTCAATATCATATTTTTAACATTTTTTAAAAATAAAATGAGATTTCCTTTCATGGAAAATCTCAAAAACATTCAAATTGAATTCCACCTTTCTATTACTTGTCCTTATACCCCGTGAAAAAATATTATAAAACCTTATATGAGAAACGAAAATTAAAATAATAGAGAAAAAGAAAAAAAAATCCAGTCTAGTGAAAACATAAACACCCATTAGAAACCATTTTCTTATGAAATAAGAAGCATGCATAGAAAAATATTTCAGGTTACTTGGGAAATCAATAATATATCACCTTCACATTCACCCTTACAAATAGAAAAATATTATGGTTGACACCAATACCTAGAGTACCCAATGCATTGGAGAGCTATAAAGGGGATTACATGTGACATATTAACCTATTATAGGGCTCAATTTATCATATAATGATCTATAATGGGGATCAACGCATCATATCTTGAGCTATAATGGGGAATAACCCCTCATAAATTCATCAATAATGGGATATACCCATAATAAACAATTTCCAAGGAACTTATCATGAATAAAATCCTTGAAAACTATTTTAAACCCCTGAGATAAACATTAAAATATTAAAATAAAATTTTCTTGTAGAAAAAACTATTAATAAATAAAATTCATGCATATAGTTATGAAATAATTTTTTTAGAAATGAACTATGAATATTTACAAATAAATAATTAAATTAGTAATGATTTATAAATGTGTGAGAACCCATTCTTATAATATAAGTTAAAAAATTTCAGTTTGATTTTTTTAAAAGGAGTTTACAAATGAACAATAAAAGTTGGTTTTAAAAATAAAGACCCTTACCTTACATATAAATCATCAGGTATACTATTTATATACTAGAATAATAAACATAGTTTAATTATATAATTTCTTTAGAACCGTTCTAATTATTATTATTCATTTTATATGACATATTTTATGTTATATCAATAACCTAATTATTTATGTTCATGGAAATTTTTTTGTCATTATTCGGTACTTGAGTACATAATAACATTGGAATGATCTCTATAATCAAGGAGGTCATTAATAAATAATCTAAAGAATAAAATTAAAGACATAATTTCAAATTTTATACATAAATTAATCTTTTTAAATACACCCACTACATATGGGTATCAAAATAAATTCTTCTAATTCAAATTCTACAAGTTTAACTATTTTTTAATCCTTATCATTTTGATTTAACCCCTATTTGACATTTTTAATTCTTATCATGATATCAGGTAATTTATATTTTGATTATTAATGTAATTACTATAAAATAAAAAAGAACTAATAAATGAGTTATTTATAATATTTTAATACTTGTATCATTATTATTGACTAATTTAATATTTTTAGGAATTTTATTTATTTAAAAAAAATAATTTATTTTAAAATATCATTTATTTCTATTTTTAAACTATTCATTACATGACCTTTAGAAAATATCATCAAAAACATATATATTTTAAAAAAATATTCTAAAACATCCATAAAATTTCAATTTCATATATAAATTTTTTGGATAGCATTAATTATATCAAATTTTATTTATATTTTTTTAATATCATTTAATCGATTCTTCCATTAATTAAAAAATTACCACATCATCATTGGATAACCAATTATGGTGACTATTTTATCCCTAAAAATTAAAATAAAAAATGTATATGAATCATTTATATTTCATATTAAAATTTTTATTCAACCATATAACCTATATAATCTCATATTAAAAAAATTCACCTGGTTAAAAACAAAAGTAATACAAAATTGTAATTTCTTGAATATAATACTATAAATATTATATTGTCATTTAAATTTATTTAAATGGTATAGTAAATGATCAATTAGTTTTTATTTATGAATAAAAACCGTACAATAATATCAGGAAAAGTTGTAGGGTAATTTTATAATATTTATTATATTATTTTTATCCTTAATTACTTGATTTATCATTAAATGTGTTAATAAAATAATTGTTGTAGTTACTAATCATAATGTCCAAAATTAAAAGGGAACTATTTCCTAAATTTTGACCTTATGATTTAAAATATTGAATAATTTTTTAAACTTTCAAAACACATAAATTGAACAAATTCCTTTAAAATTAATCCTATTGATGGAACATGAAATCATGTTTTTAAAGTAAAAACATTAAAATGATTGAAATTTTTTTATATCCAAATTCAATTTGAAATTGATTTAAATGACATAAGTTGGATTAAAATATTCAAAATTCATCTAATTATACATTAAAACCATTCAAAAATATAGATTTACACTATAAATAATTTAAATTAAAACACATGTTTCATTCAAAATGCTGTATATTTTGAATATTCGTCAAAAAATGTATCTTATTAGGAAAATACCAAAAATTAAATTGAATTAAAATTTTAAATTTCTATTAAAAATTATTGTTGTAATTTTTTAAATATAATTTATAAAATTTTGAAAAACTATATTTAAAAAAAGTGCACCATTAGAAGGCGACACAACTTCTTTTAAGAAAAGTACTTATTTTATGAATAAAATTGTATTTATTCTTATATCATTTCTAGAAAAAATAATAATAAGACTATTAATTATTACATTGAATATTAAATTTATATTTTAATATATTCCAACAATATTTTTTTGTTTATTTACTATTATAAAACACACTTGTGCGCATTTAAATAGTTTTTCAAAAAAATATTTTCATTTATTTTAAAAAGGGTTTTTGGTCTCCAAATAATTATATATACACACAATATTTTGATAATTAAGCTAATAATATCCATTACCTCCATTCTAATTTAGAGTTTATAGTAGTAAAATTTAAATTTAAATATTTCATTTTTTGTTTACGCTTGATGTGGTCTATCATTTACACTATCCAACGTAGTATTTTTTTTAAGAAAATAAGGATTTTACAATGATATTGTCATATAATTTTGATATAATAGGGAATATAATGATCATCTGAGTGCTATACTAAATATTTTATGAAAGCATATGATATAAGCAATGGAAAATAAATGCGTATTTTAGATAAAGAAATTTAAATTCATGGGGAATGTTATCACATGTATGGGGATATATTGGGTTACTTTTAAGAAGAAAGATATTAATTATTTTCATATACTTATATACATAATAGATTTTTTTAGTTTCCACATGTTATCTGTGTATTATTAGTGATCTATGAGAAATTTTATACTATTAAAAAACAATTTTACCAATATTACTCAAAACATAGGGAAGTCATTCTGGACTCATAAATGTGGAGAGGGAATTAATTAATTGAAATGTATTCTATTCACAGATCATGGAGTCACACATAATACATGTGGGGAACTATTTTCAAAATATATTGATAATTAAAAAAATAGTACGAGTTGTGTACTCATGTAAAATGATTATGTGATAGCATATGATTCATGTCTTTTTATGGTGCATGAGAAACAATTATTTGAATAATTATAAATAGTTAGTTTTGGTAATCATTGCATTGATAATGTTAGATAATTACCTCTATATGGATACGTGAAATATATTATTAGAACAAAATATCCTCAAGTTTATATTAAAAAATAATTTCATCATTTATAAATGAAATTTCATAGAGATGATCAAGGGCTATACCTTATCACTCTCTTACCATCATGGAAAGGTGAACCATTTCTCAGATTTTCTATGTATAAATGATGAAAATTGAGGGGGTATGAATATTCTATAATATTTAATGGATGTAAATTGTTATTATAATAGATGGAATACCATCCTACATTTCTCAAATGGTTTATCAGCCATCTATTTTGGATATGATTAATGATGGTAAATATGATGATATGGAGATATAAAAGAAGTTGGATTCTTTATGAAAGGGGAATAAATCATATTCTTACAAGATAAATATGTTTTTGTGAGATTTTAATGAAATTTTGTTTACTATAAGAACCTTAGAGAAAACTAATGTTATTGAATTATTCTCATACATTAATATTCTATATCCACCCAAGGTGGAAAATGACATAAAAATATCTTTTATATTACTTCCAGTTAGTGATTATGAAGTATGATATTTGTGAATAAATATCAAAGTGTTTGTTACACTATCATGTGAATATAGAAATGAAAAATATGAAGGGGATGATTGAAACAATACCCATATCACCAATGAGCGAACATAACATTAGGCTTTTCAATCTTATTCATAAGTAATATAAAAGATACAATATGATATGGGTTTTAGTAGACCATTTTAACAAAAAAATGATCACAGTATATATACTTGAGAGGAATTGTTACTCAATTAACATGTAAAAACATGAATCATATAATTGGTGTGGAAGAATAGGAAAATACAATTGATTGTATCTGATAGACGTCTATTGTTTACATAAATGATCTAGAAGATTCTTCAATAATCTCGGTATGTATGTTAGAACATCAGTATTGACTATCACCCCATGATTTATGCCTAATAGAAATAGACTATCCAAACACATGGGAATATAATGAGAGACTTCAATATAATCCTTGAAGGAGAATGAGATCAAATACACCCTTTGGTCATGTTCTCATATAATAATATATTTCACTCAAGAATTTTGAAGGATCATTATAAAAAAATTTATACCTCCATAATGTTGTTATAAATTTTGAGAACATATATTTATAGGTACCAAATAGGTAAAAGATAGTGTAGAGAATGTATTGTCCATTTAGTAACACATTAGAGTAGTGTATAATTGATATAAGAGCTATAATGAAAACCATCAATGCAACCTAGAGTTTAATTATAATTATTAATTTCACCTTCATATATCCAAAAAAATATTTCCATGATGATTGGGGAAAATTGAATTGTAATTACATGATATTTTTGCAATTTTGGGATTCTTGATCATATAAGAGTTCTGGCCTACCGACTAGTAAGCCACAACCCTAATCTCACTCGTATGAAAAGTTACATGTATCCCTATTAAGGATGTACGTACATTGTCACTCACATGTAATAAATGAATACAAGGTATTGGTAGAACATTGCATATTTTACAAGGAGCAACTAATGATGTTCTCGGACCATAAATAAAATGTTATATGAAATAAAAAACTCACCTGGTCAATGTAATTTAGTGGAACTATAAGTAAAAATAAGAAAAATGGGAACCTGAGGAAGAAATCAAATGAAAGTAAACTTTTAAGTTACAAAATTAGGGGATAAAATGATAATTTTGGAGGGAAATTTAAAATGGATAAAGAATGAAACGACCCGAACCATTAAAAATGATAACTACACTATTAGAATATATATATATCTATGTGTGTGTGATTTATATTCATTAATGTTGTACAATATAAATCACATGCATCATATAATTAAATTAAAAAACACTTTATTATATATGTAACATTAAATTAAGAGGAAAATTAAACATAATAAAACTCAGAGAATCAAAGTGGGATAATGAAAAATTAAATATATAATAACCATAATTGTAAAATTTAGACCACATTGGTCTCCAAGAATAATCAAACTCCAAAAAAATAATTTTAAAAAGAAAAAAAATAGTAATTTAATTTTTATTGTTGAAAAAAATGTATATAAACAAAATGAAAGTTGATGTTATTGATAAATGAATTAAATGAGGGTATTTATAGGATACGGAAAACCTATATGGATATTGGAATACAAACATAAAAATTATGAATAGTAACTATACTATTATGAATAATTATATAGTCCTTGAAATTATAAATTATTTATTGGGTGTCTTATAAAATAAAAATAACTAGAATATATATTATAATATAAATAAATAATATTTAAAAATATGAGAAATTTAATATTTGAAATAATGAAACTATATGTTTATTTTTTTATTACAAATATGTTTTATTTTCACTAAAAATATTTTTATGATTTTTAATAAGATTTTATTTTAAAAAATTAAAATTATGAAAAAAATTCTATTTATATAATAATATAATTTTATGCCATCATAAATAATTTTTCTAGAGGGTTAATAATTCTTTTTAAAATAAAAATGAACAAAATCAATATATATTGATTTATTTTTTAAAAATAATTTTACCATATTTATATTTGTTTATATATTGTATTATTTATTTATTATAAATACGAAAAAATTATCTTACGGTGATTTTTTTCATTTTTATGAAATATTCGAATTATTAGTGAATAGTGAAATATGACAATATATTATATTTTATATTAAAATTTAAATACAGTAATAATTATATAAATTATGATTTATGATACCATTAAATTTGAATAACATACACCAATTAGTATTTATATTCATAGGAATATTCCCTATTGGTAGTCTTGAGGGAAAATAACAAACTAAGGATTTTTTTTTAAAATAACCCATCTCCTCCCATGAACATTATTTCACTTCACAACCATACAGACCATCACTCTTTAAGATTTTTAGTAATCCCGAAATTTCCTAAAATCTATCTCTAACTATAATATCATTTCTTATGAGTTATTATCTCCTTAAACAATTATTCTAAAGAGCCATATGGTGTAGTCTAAAAGAGGACATCCAAAATTGTAAGAACAATACTTTACCAAGATATTTTAATAATCTATTCCAATATCATCAAAAAATATATTCCATTGAAATAGAAATTATTACATTAGTGTCATAAATATATTGAAATGTTAATTTTTCAGTTTAATATCCATTATCTAACCTCCACTAATTTTATTATAAAAATTAATCTTTTTTCATATAATGGTGTATTCACTGCATCAATGAAAAAAATATTTCATTTTGATCAAGGTATTCATGGATGAATATATTACTAATATAATTATGTTGTATGATCTTAATATTTATAGTTTATTAATTTTTTTCTATAATTGTTTAATAAAAATGATGATTAAATGAAATAATATATTTTCATCATGATTGAAAAACCCATATAAATTTGATAACCATTAAAAATTATCATTTATAATTAATGAACTATATATATAATTAAAAACTTATAGATATTTGTAAAATTTTAAACCTATTTAATGGAATTATTTTTTTTCAATTATAGAGTAATTTAAAATTTTCATTAGAACATACAAAATTATTTAAAAACTGGGGTGACAAAGGAATCATGAAATGAATGAAACTAGGGAAGTGATTAAATACATGAAATATTTATAAAATTAGGACTAAATATAATAAAATAATAATAATAAACCAAAAATATTTGCTAGTGTTGTTAATAATGTTTTTAATAAAAATAATTTATTTATTGATTAGTCTAGAAGCACGTACCAAGTGATTCTGGGATGGTGGTAAGAAACAATTAAACCACCCTCAAATAATTTTTTTTATGATTTGTATATATAATCCTTAATTTGTCTCTAAATTATTGTACAGTTTTTTAATTCTCTCTATATAAGTCCAAAAGAAATATAAAAAAGTTAACATAACTTTATTTGTATATGATATATATCTATTTATGATTTTCTCCAAATTTCCTTATTTAAGAAAATCTTTAATAAAAGGAACCAATCCATTTATTATACCTCTTCATGTACCACTATATAAAATGTTTTACAATATCATTTCTATAGTTATTTTATTTAAACCTATTTTAGTTATATTCTAGGTTTTTTATAACATCCTTGAATCCACACTCAGAGATCCAATTATCACAATGATACTAATAGATGTAACCCAATTACCTCTATCAAAAACATCAAAAAACAAATAGAAGTATTAGATAACTTAAATACCAAAGGGATTTTTTTTATTTTTTTAGATATTTTAGATAAAACCTCAATTAAAAAATACCCTAATTTTAAAATGATATTTTATCCCACATATACTTGTTGTTTTATTTCACATTAAGTTACCATCATCATCTATATAAATCCCTTAAATATATAATTCATTGAAAATCATTCTTGATAACCTGGGGAAAGGAAACAAAGAAAGGATGATCTCACAATATCCATAAGGGTAATCATAAGAATTATGAATTGAATATCATCTTTATAAATAATATGAGAACATTAGTATTATGATATAATCAATGTGCATGACCATAACATAAGATAATTCATACACATATACCATGATCAATAAACATGTAGCTAGTCATAAATATTTTAAAAAGGATTGATTCATAAGAATCAATAATCATGGTCTTTGTGATTTCAATCATGATATAGGTAATTGTTAAAACACCATATCAAGAAAAAATAAACTATTTATTATCATGGAATCATTATCATAATAACCCATTTTAAACTAATATTATAAAAACCTTTATTGAGTTAAATTAATAAGAGGAACCGTTTAACAACTCCCTTTTTATTGCTTTTAAATACAATTAACATTACCCATTAATTTGGAGCATTGTATAGCTATACACATTATATATTCTATAAGGGGGTCACATGACACTATATAGGTTCACCCATCATAGAAGATATAACAGAAACACCTACTGCTGGCTGGGAAGAACCATCACATAAGCAGTAATGGGATCACTAAGCCTTATCTGTGTGCACCCACCATATAAGCTATAATTGTCTCACATAGTTCAATATGAGTAAATCCATGATCATTAGTTTTTTAAGTACCATTCATAAATAAAACATTTATAATCCTTCACTTTTCAGTCATAAAAAAATACAATTTTTTTCATAGCTCAATTAACACATGGAAAAGAAACAGGTTCCATGAAAACATCATAACAGATCTGGAAGAACAATAAGTAAGGTATCATTACTAAATTTACCAATTTAGTTGTATGTATCATCATGGAATTGTTTCACTAATGAATTAAAATACCATTAAAATCCAATTAAAACATTCTTGGAAAAAATATAACTTTCTTACATTGAAAATCACTAAAAAAAATATAAATTATCAAAAAAATTGTGAAAATAATTTTCATTGATACTAACCCAAGAAACATGTTTATGAATCATAAAATAAAAAAATGTTCCTAATGGTGGTAAAATACATTCAGGGTGTAGATGTTAGAAATAATCCTTATTATGAAGTATTTTGTAATGGGAGTAACAAATGATCCATTTAAAAAATGCTAAGAAATTTCACTCTAGTTTGTTTGATAAATATAAAATATAATGAAAAATATAATTAAGAAATAATTTATGTATTCAAAATATACTTTTGGAAATAATTTTTGAAAATATTGACATGTAATGGAAACATACCCAATCTAAAATATAATACAAGGTCATTGTCTCTTATGAAACACATCCTTGATTTTTCTATAATAATTATTAGATGAAATGGAAATTAATAAGGTAAAGAAATTATAACAATTGTTGAATATAATATATTTTGTTTATGAAAATAAGAGTTTATTACATCCTCTAAAGTAACCTTAACTATAAATAATCTAAAAAATAATACAAAATGTAATATATTTCATTTTCCACTTTTATAATGTTCTAATCATTAACCCATTGATGAAGATATTCTTGAGATAACTAAAATATATTTAAAATAATTTCACTAATTATATAACATAAAAAAGGTTCTGTAGATAAACATTAAAAATAATATATGTTTATAACCCAATATATTTACCGAAGATGATAATTTGAGACTACCAAACCTTATAATGATCACAAAATAAAACTGTGAATAAATCAATGAATAGATTTTTTGTATAAAATTTAAATACATATAAAAAATTGGGAAATAAAACATAAGATAATAAAAAATTCATTACACACATACTCCTAGAATATAATATACTTTGAATATGTAATAAAACCAAATGAAAATAAAATTAGTAATGATTTTTTACCACTTTTTGATAATAAATTCAAATCCCCTTAGATGAAATAATTCAAAAGGAAACATAAAATAACCTCATGTATGAAGAATTAATTATATTATGCATAAAATTGTATGTATATAAATTTTATAAATAAAATTATCTGTGTAACATAAAAATATTCCTCAATGATGTAAAATTGAGAAAAAGTCCTTTACCGTGACTCCATACATTCCATGAATGTCCTTTATCTCAATTATAATAATGATATATATTTTATTTTATTTCTTAAAAAACAATAATAGGTTTAATAACTTATACATAAATTATTTATTTTATTTTTAGTCGAATATATAAATACCTAATCAGTTAAATCTATTCAATATGTTTTGAGGATATTCGGTTCATTGTATCAAAATGGATTAGGTGTGTTGGACATGGTCTAAAAGGAAATTTTTTCATCATATAAAAAATAATAATAATCATGAAATAATTAGAATTTTAATACATAAACTATAATTTTTAAACCAAGTATGTGGAAGATTATTTAAAATGAACTACGTCATGATTATGTTGATGATTGGTCATATGTATGCATAACAATTCTATCGTTCAATAATTTTTATGAAAATATGATAATTAATATCTTATCATTAAATAATGATAATAATTTCATAAATACAAAATAATTTCATTAAATATGGTTTTATATATAATTTATGTGTTTTGGTGAAGAAAAAAAAATACTCATATCACTTCATTGAAATGGTACTCGACACTTTCACATGAATGACATTATCATTTATCATTATAAAAAGAAAATTGATATATTAGTTTTTTATATTGAAAAATATGTAATTAATATCATAAGTATTTAATTTATATCTCATATATTCATTAACATTATTGTTTTTAACTTCTATATAAAGTGTTAGTGAAAAAATAAATCACATCGCTTCGTGATGGGGTAGTCCATCGTATACACAAGTGACGTTATCATATCACAAAAATAATATAATCTAAATGTAATATGTGATATCATAAATCTGAATATATCAATATGTTAAAAATATAATATATATACATTAAATATGTCATTGTAAATATAAATTTTATCTTTTGACCGAAAATGAATGACATATGTTTTTAAGGCAGTAATCCATCGTACACATGAATGAGAATTTGGTATACCAGATTATTGAATAAGATATGGATTTAGGATTTGAATTACTATAATAAACACACTTTATGTGGTATATATAAGTGTTACCATATTTCCAAAATTTTAAAAATATTGAGGGGTGGAAGAATGCCTAAATTAAAAACAGCTAGTTAAACAGCATACATATTCTTCAGAAATCATCCTTAAGATAATAATGAAAATTTTATTAAGATGGATTAATGAACAAACAATTTATTCTAGTAAGTGGGTAGGGAATTTTGGTAGATATGTTTTTTGGTACTCTTCAGGATAAAGGGATTTTAAGGTGTGAGGGGGATAGGAGAGGGGTGGAATTTTAAAAGTCAGGTGATTAGGGTATTTTTAAATTTTTAAAAGAAAAACGTGCATCCAAGATTATCAACAATCACAGCGATCTAAAATATAATCTTATACAGAGTTTTCCATGAAAATGTCAATACATTTCTAGAATATATATTTAATATATATTTCAAGGTTATTTTAACTATTATCTTTTTAGTATAATTCCTTAGTAAATTTTTATTTACCTTAATAAGGGTAATGGATTTTTTATATTTTCATTATTAATTATGATAGAAAAATTAAATTGAAGTCATTATATAATATAAATATAATGATAAAATATTTAACCCATTTTACGTAATTAAATTCTAATAAATGGGAAATTTTAATTATAAATTAAATCCTGCTATCACTTCAAAAAAAGTGGGTTTTCTAGAATTGTGTTTTTAATGAAAAAGATAATTTTGTGTTAACTCTAGGAGCATTATGAATAATTATTTTAATTTAAATTAATATTTATAGATATATAATGTATTAATTTAATTTAAGTCAACCTACATTAATGTTTTCTTAAATTACTTAAAATGTAGAAATATTTCTAACGTTAAAATAGTTTTCATAAAAAATCAAACTTTTAATACCAAAAAGGAAAATATACTAATATGAAATACAAGTTATATAAAAATTAAATTAGGTTTTTAAATATAACTAAATAATTATTATTTTATTAATATAAAATTCAAAAAAATAATGTGACTTTTAATTTTCAAAATTTATTGAAAATAAAAGACATTTTTAGAAAAAATGATATTTTCACTATTCACCAAAAAATAAGTATTTTCCAAAAATTCAAAAATTTACCCATAAGATAATTTTAGTATGCTTTTTTAAAAAATTTGGTTAAATTTATGAAGTTATTTTTATAAAAGGTCAATATATAAGTTATAATATTTTCTGCCAAAATGAAATAAAAAATGTTTTTGAAGAAAATATATTTTTGATGAATAAAATTACTTTACTAAAAATTGAGTGATTACATAACAAGAATATAAAAATTTATTTATATTGAATTTGAAATTTATATATATATATATATATATTATAAATTCATTACTACTTTTTCTAACACCCTGAATTTTTATGGACCTTTTTTCGAATAAATTAAATTTTCATTTATTTCTCATAATTCAGCAAGTAAAACATTATTTTCCCATGAAATGTATTCATAATACGTTACTTACAACACTGAATTCGTGTATTTTACATAAAACAACGACATCGCATACATTACACGTAACACCCATGTTTATACAAATCATCATTTTATTATTGTAATTATTTAAATAAGATATCTATAACCTAGACCTCAAAAATATTAATGTGAATAGTAATATGAAATTTAAAAAAAAATATAATTTTTTTATATAAACAAATCATATTTATAATGAAAGATACAATTTTTGGTTAAATTCCTTATATATTTTAAGACACTATTTTCTCAAACAAACTCCTATTCGAGTCCTTCTATAAAAAAGTAATAAAATCAATTTTAAACAAATTTTAAAATTTAATTTTATAAGTTAAAATTAAAATTTTAAATTATATTCTAAAAATTATCTCAGGGTAATTTTCTGGGAAACATTTTTTTTGATGAATAGCGAAAATACTGGATTTTCGTTCAAAACCACCTTTTCATCTAATTGATTTATTTGGTTAAATTATATTTTAATTTTGTTTAAAAGTTTAATTAGATTATTTTTCAATTAATCCAATGTGGTTAATTGGAACCAAATTCACATTGAAATAGGATATAAAAACATAGTAATATTTTGATCATTTTTACTTAAAAACCCCACATTATCGACCTGACTATGGGACTAATTTTAAATTTATTTCTTCCACTTCTGTAAATATAATTTGAAAAAATGACTTCTATATATCTAAAAAACTTAATTTATAATTTCTAATAAGGGAAAATAAGTTTTTTACCTAAATTATTAGTGATTTTAATTAAAGTCAATTACACTGATTAAGGTAAAATTAAGCATAACTAATGACTAAACCATTAATTTAATACCTACAAGGACTTATTAACTTTTACAGCACCCATTTAATATTTATTAAACAGAAATTCACCTTAAATTATTTATTTGTAGCTTTTTATGACTTTTATCAGGTGAAAAAATGGGTACACATAACTTGTTTTCAAAAATGACAAGACTGTCCATTCGCTTCCTTATAAAAGGACACCAAATACCCATCTTCATAAAACCTCTAGAACCACTTTGTATTGGTCAATATATGACCAATACACATACAAAAATCCCTAAATGTCTCCTTGATGAATCACATTGGTATGAAAGTCTTCAAAGAAGGCCTTTTGGCACAAACCAAAAGGAGTTACCTGATTAAGAGGTAATGACTTCTCTCAAGATCATTTCTTTTATTTTCCTTCTCTTTCCAATCCCCTATATTTATTCTATGAATTTGTAAAAATAATAGTATAAAATTATACAATTTTTGTTTATTCTATGATTTCTAAATACACTTACACACACCTCCATCTAATGGGTATCAAACATATTGTTTACTTGTGTGGCGAACTACTGCTTCACTAAACGATGATTGTTTATTATTCCATTACTATATATCAAGGTGGAAATTATGATGGAAGCTATATTTGAATATGTTATATATTAAATTTATAATTTATTTATTCTTATTTAATCCTTTTTTACATAACACATCCTTTTTTACATTACATTTTCTATAAATATGATTATTCGATTTGAGGATGTGTGGACTATTGCCCCCTCAACGTGATATGATTCATTTATTCAATAAATGGAATTTATTAAGGATGGTATTAGTTAATATATATGATATAATAAATCTAATTTAAAAATTATATATATATTTATATATATTCATCTTACATTCATTAATTCAACGGAACAATTAAACAGAAATAATGTTCATGCGTACACACGACTTATCGTCTCCATAAACATTGTATTACACTTGAATATTATATATTATATGGATTCTTATACTAAAAATATAATTAATATAAATTATATTTAAATCATGTATTACTTTCTGGAAATCATGATACAGGTATAAGGACCAATGATATAAAATATTAAGAGACATACAAAGAATGGAGAGAATATTACACGAAGTGAAACCTTGACATATGATTGTTAAAACTAAGGTAATATATTGTAATAATAAAACAAAATATGGTATTAGATATAATAAATTGATTCTATAGATGATTTATAATAAATATATATTTATTATACAGGTGGTTTGAATGAGTATGAAGAGAGTAAAGACACAAGGTAAGGGAATCTCATATCACTTTTATTTCTATGAGATACATGTCTTAATCACCATTAAATTGTATTTTATTTTGTATTTTGTGTACCATTAATGTGTCTTATGTCTCTTATATTTAAATTTCATGGCAATTAAATATCCATTTTATGATTTTTATTTCATGGGGTTAATGTTTCAAAAGTTACCAAATCGGAAAAATGATTTTGTCTGGATTTTCCTTCACCAAGACTCATGTTATGTTTTTCAAGGTCTATACACTTCAATTTTACATGTAATATAATTAAATTACTTCGTATAATGATATTTTATTCTTATTTTAGTTTCCTTTTCTTTCATGGAGTGTGTGATCCCATGTTACCATGTTATATGATATTATTGGCACAATCACATTACTTTCTAAGACTGTTAATGATTATGAATGTTTGATCAAATCTTATGATCCATCTCTCAAGAACACTGATAAATTTTATTCTCCTATTGTTTCACAATATATACTCATGTATTAGTAACATTTTCCACTCTTTATTACATAATATAATGTTTTAAATTTAAATCTCACACTCACTCTCTTTGGTGGGAAATATATTGTATTAAAAAACATGATTAAGAAATGCTTTAAAAATGATTTCAAATTATAATTGAATCCAATTTTCAATGAAAACGGGGTTTTAAAACTTTTTATAGTTTTCAATAATTCCATTATAATTTTGGAATGCTTTTTTCAACGAAAAGGGTTTTCAAAAGATTTTATGTTTTAAAATTCCATTTTCAATACAGAGAGGATAGTTTCCTAAAGTAATGATTTTAAATATTATTAAAAATTATTTACCATATTTTATAACATCAATTTATGTTACAAATTACATTATGGTGAAATTATTCTATGTTTCCATTCTTATTATTCCTATAAATTGGTTATTTTTTGATGGCTTTATGTTTATGAAACTAATTTCCCCTTCATGGGTTATATATTTTTGAAACCAGTTTCTCATTCATGGGTTATGATTTTGATTAATTGATTATGAAACCTATATTTTCAATATGTTATGAAATGAATACATGTTTATAATATTCATTTCATTTCATGGGTTATGTTATGATTAATTTTTATCAAGTGGAACATGAATGTATGATTTCACTATAATATGGGTGGGACCTAAACACCCCTCCAATTTAGTGGGTAAAGAGTTATATATCATGAGATAGACAATGATGGACTTTGGAATGAACCTTTAATACTAAGATGGCCAGGAGAGTGAACCATGACTACCAAGATGGTATTTGGAGTGATCACATGCTTATAAGATGGCCAATGGAGAGAACTAGGTCTACCAAGAATGACTTGGATATGATTACATGGATACTACAAAAATATTATTATATATTCTTATTTGTTTTCAATAATTCCATGTTTTATTCATATGTTATGTTTTCAGGGACTATTTCATTTATTTCCATACGATTCATGTCTTATGAAATTTCATTCATCATTCAATGATTCAGGTATATGATCTTTGATAGGTAGTTTTTGATATATTATTTTTATTATCATGTTCTCAAACCCTTATACTGATGATTAGGCTCAATAATATACATTGCTCACCCTTATTGAGAATTTGATATCACCCATTTTATGTTTTCTTTCCCCAGTTTATTAAGATTTGTGTTATTTTTTATGTTTCCAAGAATAATACTAGTCACGAAGAACCTATTGGTAGACAATGTAGCTATCTTATATATCAATGTTTCTGTTTTCAAAGGAAATGGACTATTACAGTATTTGGATGTTTGTTTGTATGATGTTTTAATTATTTTGTAAATGTTATGAAATTTTAATGGATGGAAATTAAGGGTCACTGTGGTTAGTATTTGATCAATGGTTTCATTAATAATTGGAATATATGATGATAAAACCTTTGTGAGAACCCCAAATACAAGTATAGGTATTAGATTAAGAATAATAAAAAGTATAGGAAAATGTCCTGAAATTTTGGTTAAGGATAGAGTGATGGGATTCCTAGAAATGCATCCTTATCTAACAACTGTAAGTAGATATGGATTTGGTAGAGATGTACCTAGGTGTAAAAATGTGATAGGATGTTCTAGGCATGAGTCGGGGTAATCTGGTACAAGATAATGGGCCTTTCTGCACAACTATTTTGAAACTCCAAGGGGATATTCTTTCGAAATTCACAAACACTTCATGAAACATCATATAAGATTTGAATAGATATTTCCTATGAATAACCTAGAATAAATCTATGGTGTCACAGATTAATTAATGTTTAATGATTTATAAATCTGATATGTAATGTTCTATGATTATCTAGTTCCTCACTATTATAACTATTTTTTACTCTATGTTTTTTGGTTTTAGTCATTGGCTAGAAGCTGAAGGAACCATGTTAATGGTGATTGTGATGACCAATGCTACAATTTATTTCAAGAGAAACCAAATTCTATTTGATCTGAAATAAAAAACATCATTACTATCCTCACACAAATTTCTCAATATATGAATTATGATGGAAATCCAAATGAGAAAATGTGGGAACAACATTCTGTTGAATATTTTATTAGGCAACATTAACATCCTTTTAGAGAGTCTTCTGATATACTTGTTTATGAAAAATGGATTAGTACTACTTAAAACATTTTATCCTTTATTAAGTGTTTGGAGCATGAAAAATTAATTTTTTGTGCCTATGAGATCGAAGGGGAAGAAGACAAGTAGTGAACTCAAATTAACAATATGAGGTTCCAAGATGAGAATGAATCCATATAATGGGATGAGTTTAAGAACGTATTTTTCAAAAATTAATTTATTAAAATTCTCCATAACACGAAAGATAACAAGTTCCTTTAGTTGAAATAATGAGATGATGTATCTATTGGTACCCATAAGGGTACTTTCACAAGACATTTGAGTTATACTTTGGGAAATATCATCCAACTAGAATGTAATGTTTATAGGTTCTTTAATCGATTAATTCCATGTATCATAAGGTTTTTTCCCATTAGAGACATTGGTAGCTATGAGGGGGTTCTGTGTTGTGAAAACAAGGATGAAATAGATGTTGGAGTCACATTTCAATCTCATTGTTTTTACAAGAAGAGGATGATAGAGTTTATAGTAAAATCTAATAACCTTGAAGAGAATAAAATAAGATTCCCTTAATTCTCAATGTGTGGGAATAATCATGGTGGAAATTGTCTTATGGTGTCTAATAAATTATTTAATTGTGGAAGGTAATGACAATGGTAATTTGATAGCATATGTGATGGGATGAAGGTAGATAACCTTGTGAATGGGGAAAACCTGGCACAAAATACACCTCCATGATTCAGTGCTACAAGAGTATGGATAATAGTAATTATCCTAACCATTAACAAAACCAAAGGGTTGTTGATGACGATCAACGTAAGAAACCTCTTATATCGAGGGATGAGGGGAATCTCTTGAAATAACTATTTCAAATGAGGGTTTCTATAGAGACATGATGGAAGGTGCACTTACCATCCAATTTAGAACTTATAATGTCATACTTGAATCTAGATATACCAACTATTTCATATATAAATAATATGCTAAGGGTGTTAAGAATCCACCAAAAAAATAGATGTGGAATTATTATTGCAAACCCCTTATGGTATGATGATTTATTATCATGTATATGATTCCTCACCTATTGATGTTTGTGTGAATTTGCTTCTTGAAAATGTCTTCATTCATCCATTGGTTAATTTTGATTCCATCATAGGCATTTATTTTCTTTCACCTCACAAATACCATATAAATTGATGAGTAAGGGATGTTACTTTTGATATTTCAAACCCTCATATGATCATCCAACCATGTGGTTGTAGGAATGAACTTACTATTGATATTACATTAAGTGTATGGGTCTTAATTCCCATTCCAAAGGGTTGTTTATCTAAAATGGTTGGTGACATAATCGACATTGATGATATTCCTATTGTTTTGGATATTTTGGATACCTTTTTGGAAGAGTTTCCAAGAATCCCACCAAAATGTGACATTGAGTTCTCAATAGAACTCAGACCTGGTTCCGTAACAATTTAAAATAATTCTTATAAAATGTCTCAAATTGAGTATCATGGATTGAAGAATATACTCCAAGAAAACCTTGATAAGGTATTCATTCTCCCAAGTGTGTCACCTTGTGGTGCACCATTTTTTTGGGAAAAATAATGATGGATCAATGTGGATCTGCATTGAAAATCAGAAGTTAAACCAGATGAAGACCAAGAATAAGTATCATATACCGCATATTCATGACTTGTTTGATCTACTTTGTGGAGCTCAATACATTTACAAGATTTACCTTCAATATGATATCATCAATTGAGGGTTAATAAAGAGTATATACCCAAGATAATATTCTATACATGGTATGGACACTATGAATATATAGTGATTTATTTTGGTCTTACGAATTCTCCTTATACCTTCGTTGATTTAATGAATGAAGTATTTAGATATTACCTCTATCAGTTTGTGGTAGTTTTCTAGATGATATTATTATCTATTAAATTAGTAATGAAGTGGATAAATATCACATTAGAATTATACTAAATACCCTAATGAAGGATATTCTATGTCAAAAATTTAAAATGTGTTAATTTTTGCTAAAAAATGATTAATTTTTGTGTCACATAATCTCATGAGATGGTATTTTAGTAGATCCATAAACAATAGAGGCTATTGAATGATACCCAACATTAACCACAGTGACTGAGATCCCTATACTTCATGGTTTAGCCGGATATTATAAATGGGTTGTGGAGAATTTATCATGATTATATAATCTTATGACGATGATAACTCCAAATAATTTCAAGAACCTCTTGATATATGAATGTGAGGAATATTTAATGGAACGAACATTATGGATTGTGAGTGAACCTATTCTTACATTATCCAATTGTGGAGAAGGGTTAAAATCATTAAGGATGATTCGACGAAGGGATTGTGCTGTTTTATTTTTCAGAATAACATGTTTATCTCTTATACCTTACAATAGTTAAAGATTCAATAGAAAAATTACACAACTCATGATATGGAGTTAGGAGAGGTAAATTTTTAAACAATGATATGGAGGAATTTTATTTTTAATGAAGAAATTAATATATATATACTGATCATAAAATTATTAAATATATACTAACTTCGAAGGTGCTAAACATTTTCCAGAGAAGATGGATAGAATTGATAAAAGATTATGACTGCACAATACATTACCACCCTGGGAATATGAGCAAGGTAGTTGATTCTTTGAGTCAGAATGATCATGCTATATTATCTATGATGAGGATAAAAAAGATTCAATATTTCACGATTTACAATGAATGGATCTAGTAATCATATCGGAATTGGAAAAATATTATCTTTCTCAAATGAATATTCAACCCTATTTCCAATTAAAGATTGACAATTAATGAAAAGAATATGTTGAGATTAAAAATAATGTTAGAAATGTTCTTGTTTTTACTTTGATATTTATGGAATTATAAGGTTTAGGAACCATGTATGTGTTCTTTCCATACCATATTTGAAGAAGGAGTTATTAGAGTAAACACATAGTTATTCATTCTCTATTTATCCTAGATGTATGAAGATGTATATGGATTTGTAAGAATACTTCTACTGGGATGGTAGGAAGAGATATAACATAGAGCCTATATCTTCGTTCTTGGTATGCCAATAAGTTATGACTAAAAGAAAAAACTCAAAGGGGATGTTTCATCCATTACCCATACCATAATGGAAATGGGAGAACATAACTATGGATTTTGACATTGGACTACCAAAACCCTCTAAAGGTTTTAATTACATATTGGTGGTATTTGATCACCTTACTAAGTTCGAAAACATCATCTCTATTAGAGATTATATCTCTCTGGATAAAATTTCAAGGACATGCATGAATGATGTTTTAGGATCCATGTAGTACCAAAATCCCTTTTATTGGATCAGGATCCAAGGTTCACCTCCATGTTCTCATGAAGTCTTTATTAATCACATGAAATAAAATTGAGTTTCAGCATTACTTATCATCCTCATATAAAAGGTCAGTCTTAAAGAATAATTCAATACCTAGAGGACATGTTGAGAGTTTTTTCTATGGATTTCATTGGTGTTTCGGATCAACACTATAACAACCCAAACTTTTCATACATTGTTAACAATTAAAAATTGAAGCACACTTATTACAACATATAACAAAACCAGGAATGGACCGTATAGGTATAGTGTCTTTAGAAACGGGGAAACATAAACAACTGGTTCATAAAGCATCTACATTGTCTCATATTTATTTCATCATATCTAGAGTCCCTTTTGGAATATCCTACTTAATAACCTTATTCCTAGCCTGGGGAAAGTAACCATACAAAAGGGTGAGCTCAAATTCTCAGTAAGGGTATACAAAAGAAATATCAATCACATCATATTCATAAGAACATAACATTTTGGAAATCTTAACCTACAAAACAGATCATAATTTCATAACATGGGATAAATCATAGTAGTGAAATATAATCCTAGTAATCATAGATTAAAACATGAAACTTTGTGGCATACACATATAATCATAAATAATCATTTCTTAGTAGTCAAGACTCATATACAAGACTATCTTGGCGGAAAAAGTCCATTTCTGAACTGAGTTCACTCCATGTTTATTCATGTTTCACTGAACCAGTTTAACCTACCATTCCAGCCATGTATATCCCATGAGATATAAATCATTACCCAATGAATTGGAGGGAGATATAGGTCCCACCCATCTAATTATGATACCATTCTTATGTGTTCCACAAAATCATAAAGCATACATCATTTCATAACCCACGTAATAAAAATGGGATTCTTAAACCTCATGTAATCATAAAATAATTCATATAAGATAAAGGAATTCATAAAAATAATTCCATCACAACATAATCAAATCAATGTAATAATAGGGATAGAAACAAAACCCTATATTATCTTAGATGGAAAATAATTTTGATAAAACTCTTAAACTCCATTCTTGAGGAAAATATCCTTTCTACTTCAAAAACATTTTCCTTTATAAACATGTCATACAATTTTAAACTAAAAGGAGTTGATTAAAAATAAACGTGAAAACTTATAAAGGAAACTTCTTGGAAATAATGTTTTAAAACTCCATTCATCCCGTATAAGTTAAAAACATTCTTCTCGTACATTTGTCGGAAAAGTCAAAAAGTACCTCGTACGAAAAACGACAAATGATTCCTTTCATATCTTTTACTAAAAACTCGTCGAAGGGTAAAATTGGATTTACAAAATTTTAGGTGGATGGAAATAATAATACATATTGTGGAGACATGGATGTGGATGATAAAATACACCCCAATAAATACCAAAGTATAAACAATCTCGGATAAAAATGAGATTGTGATATTTTCCCTTACCTTAGGTCAGATTTGCTTCGTAAGTGTCCGAACCTCCTGTATAATGATTTAAATAATGTCACTGAATTATTCCAGAGTCATAATTATTTTTATTATATCATATATGGTCATATTCCTAGCTTCTTATTAGTAATATTTCATTGCTACATTTTATTCGGGTGTTTATTAATTTTTGTTCTTATGCGTTTTTTGTCAAATAAATTATAATTCTTATCTTTATGTTATAGATACCTAATTTACAGAATGGTATTAGTGTAATATATATAATATTCATTCATTCAATTCATTTATATAATCATTATTCAATGAAGATCATGTATAACGAGTCACATCACATCGTGGAGACTGTATTCTGTACGTACGCACGAGCGATGATATCGTTCCCATGATCGTGGAATTATTTTAGAGTTTCTGTATACTATTTCAGAATCAATATCACTTTATAATAATCATATATAGTTATTATTTACACCATTATACCCATCCATGTAAGTTGGTGGTTGAAAATAGATTACACCACGGAGTGGAGACGGTATTCTGTACGTACGCACGCGCGGTGATTTCATTTTCCATAGGATGGATAGATGGTGAAATAGGGTTGTTTCATAATTATAATAAAATACCAGTATATGAGTGATACTGATGTTATTACATCACAATGAAACAACTAAAGAAGATGAAGTGGAAGAAGAAATAATGCTGAAAGAATCGGTAACAGACATCACCTCTTCTTTGAAGCGCCTCTTTGAGACCTCCTCTTAGGGCACTAAAATTGGACTTTGAAGAAGACCAGGACCTCTAGTATGTTTCTAGGGATGTGGAGAAGAGAATTTGGCAGTGGTTGGCCGAGAATGAAGGCTCAAAGTGGTGTGAGGAAGAGAGGGAGGAGGTTCCCTTTTATATGGGAGGAGAGGGGCACCTTAGGAAAAAACAAAAATATTATTTTATTATAAAGTCATATTCGGTTTTTAATAGCTCCAAATTGATTTATTTCGAAGCTAAGGTGGGGATGGGTAGAAAACCTCTCATACAATAGAATTTAGACAATTTTAGGTTTCTATTTTAATCATATCATTTAGATTTAACTTTAAGTTAGATAATTTAACTTTTACTGTGTCTTCTTGTTTTCTTACACTCTAAGGTTAATAAACGAACCCCAAGTTGTTTATTATTAATATATATAACCTTATCTATGTTATTTGGCTGAACCATAGATTTTTAGGAATAAAATAACAATTAATAATATAATATTTGTTTTAAAAACTATTTTATGTCCATTTTGACACTATTTGGTAATTGATTTTTGTGAAAATCATAACAGAAAGATTAGTTCGATAAAAGTTAATTAAATCAATACTAAAATGTCATATTAACCTATAAAATTATTTTAATTCATAAAAAGTCTCAAATTACATTTATTTGGGTATTTATAATATAAATTATGTCAATATTTCATTATTAAGATAATTACTGCATCATCATTGTGTCATTAATAAATTAAATTATTTATTGTCTAAAAATTACAAATAAAATACCATTATGTATTAAATATTTTTGAGATATCTAATGACTGTTTATAGTCGAATTTATCTTTTGTATAACCCTATATTAAAAATTATTTATTTATTAAACTTTGATTTTAACTATTTTAACCCTTCATTAAATAAATTAATAATAAATGTCCTAATCTAATCCAAGTGGGCATAAATGGTCATATTTTATTCATAAGGTTGTTTTTGATCAAATTACACTTATCCAATAGAATTAGAACATCTGTTTGGGTAATAATAAAAACACTTTTACCCTTATTCAACCTATTTACTTTTAATCGTGGTAAAAAATGTAAAAAGTTACTATTCATAAAAAATTATTTTCATCTCATTGGACCACATTTTAGTCCTTGATATTAAACATGTCTCTCGGATTTTCCAAATTCCACTCACAGAAGCGGTAAAATTAATTTTTATGTAAATTTGCAAATTTTCCTATGAGGTGGGTAAAAGACGGTGAAAAGTTCAATAAAATTTTTATATATCTAAAATTATTATAAAATGACTCCAATGAATTGAATTGAACTTATATAGGTATTATGTATCAATTTTTACCTAAAATAAATTTAAACAAAATAAATAATTATTTAAATAAAAAGTCTGTTTTAAAATAGTAACCCAGTGTTTTCACTATTCATCAATAATTGAAATTTTTCAGAAAGATACGAAAACTTCACCCTAGTCTAATTTCGATCTTCCGAATCCAAAAATGAAGTCCATTTTCAAAAATAAAATTTACAAAATTTCAAAAAGTTTTTATTACTATTCATAAATGCTTGTTTTAATAATATTTTAATAGCATATCGTTGTTTAGTGAAGCTCGATATTACGTACGACACAAGCTATCAAGGAAGGTCGTGATTGCGTGTAATGCAAGGAAAGCTAGTGTTGTGTGTAGTGAAATATTCCTTTAATGATTTATAAAAACAAAACATTTCTTATAAAATTCTTGGGTGTTACATTCTACCACCCTAAAAAAGAATTTCGCCCTCGAAATTCGTCACTTTTTAACAAACAGATGAGGATACCTCTCCACCATCATATCCTAAAGCTCCCATGTAGCTTCTTCTAATTGGTTGTTCCTCTATAAAACCTTCACCAAGAGAGTGGTCTTTTTTCATAGGACATTTCTCTATGATCAAGAATCACTATCGGCTGTTTTTCATAAGAAAGATCTTGTTCCAGCGGTACAACTTCTGAGCTGAGTACATGTGAAGGATCAGGTATGTACTTTCTCAGGAGAGATACATGGAACACATCATGAACTTGGGAGAGATTATTTAGAATCTCCAATCGGTAAGCTACCTTCCCAACACGATCCATAATTTCAAATGGACCAATATATCTAGGGCTCAACTTTCCCTTCTTTCCAAATCTCAGGACCCTCTTCAAGGGAGATATTTGTAAGAACAATTTATCACCCACTTCAAACTCTATGTCTTTTCTTCGGTTGTCGGCATAACTTATTTGTCGACTCTGCGCTGCTCTTATGTGTTTTTGAATAGATATGACCTTTTCTACCATCTCATCAACAAGATCAAGTCCTAATAGCTTTCTTTCCCCAACTTCATCCCAGCAAGTTGGAGTCCTGCATTTATTTCCATAGAGTGCTTCATAAGGAGCCATCTAAATACTAGAGTGAACGCTATTATTATAAGAACATTACACCAAAGGTTGGTGTGGATCCCAAACACCTTTGAAATCCATCGAGCAAGCTCTCAAAATATCTTCTATAGTTTGAATTGTTATCTCAGACTGACCATCTGTCTGAGGATGATATGCAGTGCTAAAACTCAACTCTGTATCCAGAGTATGCTGAAGACTTCGCCAGAACCTCGAGGTAAACCTCGGATCCTGACTAGATATAATGGAAAGTGGTACTTCATGAAATCTTACCACTTCCTTAAAATATATCCTGTGAAGCTGATCCAGAGATAAATCCTCTCTAATAGAAATTAATTGTGCAGACTTTGTATGAAGATCAACTATGACCCAGATAGCATTATTTCCTTTGGATGTTTTAGGAAGTCTGTTGACAAACTCTATAGTGATGTGTTCCCATTTCCATTCGGGTATGGGTAATGGTTTTAACATCCCCTTAGACTTCTGTCTCTCAACTTTAACTTGCTGACAAACCAAGCATTGAGAAACGTATTCAGCAACATCTCTTTTCATGCCATCCCACCAGAAGAACTCTTTCAAGTCCCTATACATCTTCTTGCTTCTAGGATGAATAGAGAATGAAGAACTATGAGCCTCATCCAGCAGCTCCTTCTTTAATTCTAGGATGGGAGGAACACAAACCCGATTCCTGAACTTTATTATCCCATCACAATTAAGGTTGAATTAAGGAATATTTCTCACCTTCTTTTGTAACTCTACATCTTCTTTCTATGCCTCTTTAATCTTCACATGTATAGATGGTTGAACATTCAATTCAGAAAGATATGATTTTTCACCTTTCATTATAATTCTGAGATCCATACTTTGTAAATCCATAAATGTTGGATCTTTTGTGATCCTCATCATGGATAAGCTAGCATGATCTTGTCGACTTAATGCATCTTCCACCTTGTTTTCTTTCCCAGGGTGGTAATGAATTGAGCAGTCGTAATCCTTAGTCATCTCCAACCATCTTTTTTGGTGCATATTCAACTCCTTTTGTGTGAAAATATACTTTAAACTTTTATGATCAGTATAAATATCACACCTTTCTCCCTAAAGATAATTCCTCCAAATCTTTAATGCAAATATTAACGCAGATAAATCTAAATCATGAGTTGGGTAATTTTGCTCATGGATTTTCAACTGTCACAAGGCATAAGCTATCACCCTAACATTTTCCATAAGAACACACCCCCGAACCTTCTTGGATGCATCACTGTAGATCACAAACCTTCCCCCACTACAAGGAATTGTAAGTACAGGTGAACTAGTTAACCTTATTTTCAACTCCTTGAAATTCTCTTCACATTCCTCTGTCCAAACAAACCTAACTCCTTTTTGAGTCAACCTGGTGAGTGGATTAGATAATCATGAAAAATCTTTCACAAAACGTCGATAATATCCAGCCAAACCAAGAAAACTTTAGATATCGGTTACTGTTGTGGGTCTCGACCATCTTTTGATAACCTTTGTTTTTGCTGGATCCACAGATATCCCCTCTTTTGAGATTATGTGACTCAAAAATGCAACTTTTTTAAGCCAATATTCACAGTTGGTAAATTTGGCATAAAGCTTCTCCTTTCTAAGGGTCTTCAATACAATTCTCAAATGATCTTCATGTTCTTCCTTACTCTATGAATAGACAAGAATATCGTCTATAAAGACTACCACAAACTGATCAAGATAGTCTCTAAAGACTCTATTCATCAGATCCATGAAGATAACAAGGGAATTAGTAAGACCAAATGACATCACTATAAATTCATAGTGTCCATAACTTGTACGGAAAGCCGTCTTTGGTATATCCTCCCTTTTTACCCATAATTGATGATACCATAAACGAAGATAAATCTTGGAAAAGTATTGAGCTCTGCATAGATGGTCAAATAAGTCATCAGTGCGCGGGAGAGGATATTTGTTCTTGATAGTGATCTTGTTAAGTTCCCGATAATCAATGCAGAGTATCATTGATCCATCTTTCTTCTTGACAAATAGAACAAGTGCTTCCAAAGGTGATGCACTAGGGCGTATGAATCCCTTATCAAGATTCTCTTGGAGTTGCTTCTTCAATTCCTGCAACTCAATTTGGGCCATTCTATAAGGTGTCTTTGAAATAGGCAAAGCACCCAGTACGAGTTCTATTGAAAACTCAACTTCAGGATTTGGTGGAAGACCCAAAAATTCCTCCGGAAAGACATCATCAAACTCCCGTAAAATGGGCATATTCTTAATCGTGAGTTTCTATCCAAACATTTGAGATAAATAACCTTCATTTAGTGGAATCAAAACCCATAAGATGGAAGAAATTTCAACTTGAAGGTTATGATCATCCTTGCATCGATAGACGATCATATATTGATCAGGAATATGAAATGTGACTTCCCTTACTTGGAAATTGATATGAGCTCCATATAATGAAAACCAATACATGCCATGAATCACATCAAATTCCACTATAGGAAGGATCACATGATTTTTAGGAAGCACTTTCCCACAAACTTCAATCAGAGAAGAATTATAAACTTTTGATGTAACTATTGTGCCATTAGGGGTTGTCACAGATAACTCAACATCTAATTGTTGAGGTAATATGGCGATACCCTTAGAAAATTATTCAGAACTAAAAGAGTGGGTGGATCCAGAATCAAATAAAATATTTTCTACTTTAGAGTGGATGGTAAGTGTACCTTTCACCACATCGTTGTCGTACTCTACATCACCGATAGTAATTGCATGTGACATTACATTTTCATTGGCCTTAAGAGTTTCTTGACATCGATCATCATCATCAACCCTTGGATTTGGGCATTGATTAGCATAATTACACATCTCCTTGAACATGAAACATTGATGGGTAGTAGGTTCATTCTGCGTATCCCTTCCTTTGTTTGCATCATTAGACATATTCTTCCGATTATTTTGACATTCAATTACCCGATGACCTTATTTTCCACATTTGAAACATTTACTTGCCCCTTTAAGACAACTCCCTCCATGTTTCCTTCCAAACATTGAGCATAAGGTAAAAATCATCTTCTTTTCAGTGTGCTCTTTAGATTTTCCTTTGAATTCCATTTTCCTCTTCTTATCAAACCCATATGACTGATGGGTTACACCAATATCCATCTCAACCTTGAGATCACATCGAACAATTTCCTCGTAGCTATTGAAGTCCCTTATTGATAACACCCTTCGAAGACTTGGTTTTAAGCCACTAAAGAATCAATCGATCTTACTCTCAGGTTGGATAATAATACCAGAAGCGTACCTTGCAAGTCTTGTAAAATTTTCTTCGTAGTTACCATCAGATTCATCATCCTTTTGCTTTAGTTCATGAAATTATTTCTCCATATTTATTCGGAGAATACGAGGGAAGTACTTATTGAAAAATAAGTTCATGAACTCGTCCCATTCCATGGACTCATTTCTGTCCCTTTACCTTGTATTCTTAATAAGATTCCATCATTGATCAGCATCACCTTCCAAACGATAAACTGTAAGATGACTTTATCATGTTCAGATCATTGAAGAACTGAAAATATCTTTTCAGTGGTACTGATCCATTGTTCAACCACTAATGGATCAAAAGACCCGCTGAATGAAGGTGGACACTGCCTCATGAAGGAATCCACAGAATTTTTCTCCTTCCTTTGCTCGTTTGGAAGTCCTGCATAATTCATAGCTTGAGAATGTTGTGTGAGCATGGTTACAAGATTTTTCATTCCAGCTCCCATAACGTTTGGTTTATCAGAGGGACAATCATTTCATTTCCCATCCCATTCCGCATTAACACGGTTCCTTCTGGTTCCAACCATTGACTAAAACAAATAAGAATAGTGTGACAAACACTAATTATAATAGGAAAAACACATAATCAAGAATAAAATTTTACACTTAAGGTCTTATCATAAGTTGTTCATGGCCATTTCTAAAACACTAAGATTATGTTCTATGCTTAGACTTATCCTTAGGGTTCTTACTAAGGCTTTCACATCCTAGTTTCCAAAGGTTGACTATACCTTCCCTCTAATACAAACTATAACGACCCATAATTTTCATACATTGTTAATACTTCAAAATTAAAGAACACTTATTACAACATATAACAAAACCAGGAATGGACCATATAGGTATAGTGACTTTATAAACTAGGAAACATAATCAACTGGTTCATAAAGCATCTACATTGTCTCCCATTTATTTCGTCATATCTAGAGTCCCTTTTGGCATATCCTACCTAATAACCTTCTTCCTGACCTGGGGAAAGAAAACATACAAAAGGAGGAGCTCAAATGCTCAGTAAGGGTATACAAAATAAATATCAATCTCATCATATTCATAAGAACTTAAAATTTTAGAAATATTAACCTGCAAAAGAGATCATAATTTAATAACATGGGATAAATCATAGTAGTGAAATGTAATCACAATAATCCTAACTTAAAACATGAAACTTTGTGGCATACACACAAAATCATAGAGAAGTCAAGACTCATATCCAAGACTATCTTAGCGGACAAGGTCTATTTCTGAACCGAGTTCACTCCTCGTTTCAGCCCTGTTTCACTGAACCAGTTTAACCTTCCATTCCAGCCATGTCTATCTCATGAGATATAAATCTTTAACCATTGCATTGGAGGGAGATATAGGTCCCAGCCATATCATAATTATACCATTCTTATGTGTGCCACAAAATCATAAATCATACATTATTTCATAACCCATGTAATAAAAATGGGATTCTTAAACATCATGACATCATAAAACAATTCATATAAGATAAAGGACTTCATAAAAATAATTCTATCACAACATAATCAAATCAATGTAATAATAGGGATAGAAACAAAACCCTATATTATCTTAGATGGAAAATAATTTTGATAAAACACTTGAACTCCATTCTTGAGGAATATATCCTTTCAACTTGAAAAAAAATTTCTTTTCTTAACATGTCATACAATTTTAGTCTAATAGGAGTTGATTAAAAATAAACTTGTAAACTTGTAAAGGATGCTTCTTGGAAATAATGTTTTAAAAATCCATTCATGTTTTATAAGTTAAAAAAACATTCTTCTAGTACTTCTGTTGGAAAAGTAGAAAAGTACCTCGTACGAAAAATGACAAAAGATTCCTTTCATATCTTTTACTAAAAAGTAACCGAAGGGTAAAATTGGATTTAAAAAATTGTAGGTGGATGGAAATAATATTACATGTTGAGGAGACATGGATGTGGATGATAAAATACAACCTATTAAATACCAAAGTATAAACAATCTCGGATAAAAATGAGATTGTGATATTTTCCCTTACCTTAGGTCTGATTTGCTTCGTAAGTGTCCAAAACTCCTGTATAATGATTTAAATAATGTCATTGACTTAATCCATAATCATACTTATTTTTATGATATCATTTATGGTCATATTATTAGATTCTTATTAGTAATATTTCATTGCTACTTGTTATTCAGGTGTTCATTACTTTTTGTTCTTATGCGTGTTTTGTCGAATAAATTATTATTCTTCTCTTTAGGTTATAGATACCTCATTTACAGAATGGTATTAGAGTAATATATATCATATTAATTCATTCAATTCATTTATATAATCATTATGCAATGAATATCATGTATAACGTGTTGCATCACATCGTGGAGACGGCATTCCGTACGTACGCACGAGCGATGATATCGTTCCCATGATCGTGGAATTGTATTGGGGTGTATGTGTACTATTTCAGAAACAATATCACTTTACAATAATCATCTATAGTTATTATTTACACCATTATACCCATCCATGAAAGGTGGTGGATGAAAATAGATTACACCACGGCGTGGAGACGGTATTCCGTACGTACGCACGCGCGGTGATTTCATTTTCCGTAGGATGAATTGATGGTGAAATAGGGTTGTTTCATACTTATAATAACATACCAATATATTAGTGACACTGATTTTATTACTTCCTAATGAAACAACTAGACAAGAAGAAGTGGAAGAAGAAATAAAGCTGAAAGAATCTGTAACAGACATCACCTCTTCTTTGAAGCGCCTCTTTGAGACCTCCTCTTAGGGCACTAAAATTTGTCTTTGAAAAAGACCGAGACCTATAGGATCTTTCCAAGAAATTTTAGAATAGAATTTGTTAGGGGTTTGCGGATAATGAAGGCTCAATGTGGTGTGAGGAAGAGAGGGAGGAGGTGCCCTTTTATAAGGGAGGAGAGGGGCACCTTAGGAAAAACTAAAAATATTATTTTATTATAAAGTCATATTCAGTTTTTAATAGCTAAAAATTGATTTATTTCGAAGATAAGGTGGGGATTGGTTGAAAGCATCTCATCCAATTGAACTTAGTCAAGTTTAGGTATCTATTTTAATCCTATCATTTAGATTTAACTTTAAGTTAGATAATAAAACTTTTACCGTGTCTTCTTGTTTTCTTACACTATAAGGTTAAAAAACGAACCCAAAGTTGTTTATTATTAATATATATAAACTTATCTATGTAATTTGGCATAACCATAGAATTTTAGAAATAAAATAAAAATTAGTAATAAAATATTTGTTTTAAAAACTATTTTATGTCCATTTTGACTCTATTGGGTAATTGATTTTTGTAAAACTCATAAGAGGAAGATTAGTTCTAAAAAAGGTAATTAAATCAATACTAACATGTCATAGAAACCTATAAAATTATTTTAATTCATAAAAAGACTCAAATTACATTTATTTGGTTATTTATAAAATCAATTATATCAATATTTCATTAATAATATAATTACTACATCATCATTATGTCATCAATAAGTTAAATTATTTATTGTCTAAAATTACAAATGAAATACCATTATGTAGTAAATATTTTTATATTTCTAATGAATATTTATAGTATAATTTATCTTATGTATAACCCTATATTAAAAATGATTTAGTTATTAAACATTGATTTTAAATATTTTAACCCTTCTTTAGAAAAAATTAATAATAAATGTCCTAATCTAATCCAAGTGGGCCTAAATGGTAATATTTTATTCCAAAGGTTGTTTTTGGTCGAATTACACTTATCAAATAGAATTAGGACATGTTTTAGGGTAATAATAATAACATATTTACCCTTAATTGCCCTATTTAGTTTTAACCGTGGTGAAAAAAAGTCAAAAGTTACTATTCACCAAAATTTATTTTCATCTCATTAAACCAAATTTTAGTCCTTGATATTAACCGTTTCTCTCGGATTTTCGAAATTCCACTCACAGAAGTGGTAAAATTAAGTTTTAAGTAAATTTGCAAATTCTCCTAAGAGGTGGGTAAAAGACGGTGAAAAGTGCAATAATCTTTTTATATATCTAAAATTATTATAAAATGACTTCAAGGAATTGTATTGAACATATATAGATATTATGTATCAATTTTGTCCTAAAAGATATTTAAATAAAATAAATAATTATTTAAATAAAAAGTTGGTTTTTAAATAGTAACCCAGTGTTTTCACTATTCATCAAAAATTGAATGTTTTCAGAAAAATACCAAAATTTCACCCTAGGCTAATTTCGATATTCCGAATCCAAAAATGAAGTCCATTTTGAAAAATAAAAAATATAAAATTTCAAAAAGTGGTTATTACTATTCATAATGGCTAGTTTTAATAATATTTAAATAGAATATCGTTGTTTAGTGAAACTCGGTATTGCGTACGACGCAAGCTATCGAGGAAGGTCGCGATTGCATGTAATGCAAGACAAGCTAGTGTTGTGTGTAGTGAAAGATTATTTTGAAGATTTATAAAAATGAAATATTTCTCATAAAAGTCTCGGGTGTTACACACACCTTCTTCTTGTAGAGTATTCTTACAATAATATCATTCACATAAGAATTCATATGGAACCTTTTGAATCTCTTTAAAGTAAAATATTTACATCTCAAATATGTTGTTATGAATTTTGATAAAGAGAGTTATTAGGACATGATATTGAGGAAGAATTGGTTGACATGGTTTGAACCATTCAATAGAATATCAAAGTTGATCAAACTCAATATAAATGTTATATTGATAACTATAAGTGCGATCTAGAATTTGAAGTTGATGAAAAATGTGTTTCTATAAATCTCACCACAGAATAAGGTTATGAGATTTAAGAAAAATGGAAAATAAGCCCAAGGTATATTAGTCCCTTTGAGAATCATGATTGTATTAGTACAGTATCCTATAACTGAAACTTCCCCCAAATCTCTCTTAAGTCCATGATGTGTTCCATGTATATCTCCCAAGGAAGTACATAACTGATCCTCCACATGAACTAAACTCAGAGTTCATAACTCTAGATCATGATCTCTTATTCTAGGAGAAACATGTTAAAATTGTAGATCATATATAGAATGTTATTAGACACCATAGCACTTACCTATTCAATCTTTCCAGAGAAATGACCAGTTAGAGGATGATACATGGGAACATGGGGATTTGATGAAGAAGAAATATCCACTTTTTTATATGAGGGAAAAAAATTGAGTGAGAAATTTAATTTACGGGGGTAGAATGTAACACCTCTAGTTTTTATAGACCTTTTTTCAAATAAATTATATTTTAAATTATATCTTACTATAAAATAAGTCAATTATTCCTTTCACACAACTTCAACTCATTGTACGTTACATGTAACACTGTCTTGGTGTATGTAAAACGCAACACCAACTTGGATTATGTTACACACAACACTGATCTTTCTATGAACAATCATTTTATTGTTATAATTATTTAAATGATATATATATGACCTAGAATTTGGAAAAATATATTCCATACTTTTAATCATAATAATTTATAATTTCCAATGTGTATGTCCTCAGTTTTTATGAAAATTATTAGTGAATATAATTAATGTTAAATACATCGATTAAGGTAAAATTAAACTTAAGTAAAGACAAAATGATTAATTTTAGACCAAAAATGACTTATACACTTGTACAATACCCACTCAATGACCATTAATAATCCATTTAACTTCTATTATTGATTTTTGTTGGTTTGATATGACATTTTTTAGTTAAAAATGATGGTACAACAAACTTGTTTTAAAAAATTAGATGTGTGTCCTTTCCCTTCCCTATAAAAGGCTTCTAGTAAAACCTCTTCATCATACCTATAAAACCTATTATGTTTTCGAAATAACTTCCCAATACACTTCCCATAATCCTTAAATTACTATTTTAATCCTACAATTTGGTGTAATGTTTTTTCAAGGAATCATTTTGGCACAATCTAAATGGAGTAACCCGAATAAGAGGTAACACATTCTCTCAGGTTTCTTCATCTTATTTCTATTCTTCTCCCCATCCACTCACTTTGATCCACAATTTTATAAAAAAAATTATCATAAATATATTATAATGTCATTATTCCTTTGATTCAACTAACACTTACACACACCTCTAACTAATTGGTAGTGAACATAATGATTACATGTACGACGAAGTACAGCCTTACAAAACAATGATTGTTTTTTTTCAATATCTGCCTCTCATGATAGAAATTATAATGGAAACTATGTTTATATATGTTATATGTTATGATTATTATGTATTTACACTCATTTATTCCTTTTTACAAAAAATATATTTTTTACGTTCCATTTTGGGTTAATACAATAATTTGTTAAGCAATTGTGGACTACTGCCCCCACATATCGATAGGATTCATATATACAGTACATGGAATGTATTGACGATGGGTTTAATGAATATATAAGATAAAATATATATAATATTAAAATTATATATATAGAAATATATATATTTATATATATATATATATCTATGTATTTTAGGTTCTTTCTTTCAAAACAGCAATTAAATGGAAATAGCGTTCATGAATATGTTCGACCAACCATCTCCATAAACAGTGTATTCCATTTCATACATCTATATTATATTTATTATTATAATTAATATATACTGACTATAAATTATATTGGAATAATGTATTACATTGTATAATTCTTGATATAAGTTTAAGGGCCCAAGATGTAACAAATTATGTCTTATGAGGAGAATGAAGCGATTGTTACCCAAAGCGAAACCTTGACATAAGATTGTTAACAAGAGGGTAATATAAGGTCATAATAAAACCCTATATGGTATTATATGTCAAAAATTTTGTTATTTAAATTTTTTAGAATAAAATTATATTTATTTTATTGGGATTTTTAATGAGTACGAAGAGAGTCAAGACACGGGGTAAGGGAATCTCATCTCACTTTTATTTATGTGATATAGATGTCTTATTCACCAATCACATATTTTGTGTTATGAATGTAATTCCCCTAAATATATTATATGTATCTTATATTTAAATTTTAGGAGTATTTATATATCCATTTTATGACCATTATTTTAGGTGTTTTATGTTCCAAATGTTTCAAAATTTGTAAAATAGTTTTTTTCTCGATTTTCCTTCTTTGACACTCATGTTTTGTTATGAACCTAAATTGTTTTGAGGTGTATATAATTAAATTTTACTTTTTATATCACAAATTTACTTATTTTAAATATATTTTAACCTTCACAAAATTTTCTTTTATTACATGGAGGGTCTTATCCCATATTACCACGTTATAAGAGTTTTTTAGACAATATCATCTCTTATTGAGAATATTAATGATTATGCTAATTTTATGATATATTATGATACATATATCAATAAAACTAATGAATTTAATAATTTTATATTTATTCAAGACATACTCATGTATTAATACCATTTTTTATTCATTAGTACTTAAGATAATATTTTTAATTGAAATTTGTCCACCCCTCTCTTGGGTCGTAAATCTATTGTATTAAAAAACAATTTTTAAATAAAATTATATATAAAATAATCTCAAAATATTTTTGAAGCCCATTTTCAAGGAAAAGGATATTAAAAACTATATATTTTTCTATTATTATTTTATATGTTTTAAAAAAATCAAAGAAAAATTGATTTTAGACTGTTTTATGTTTTAATAAGAGTTTTTCAAAATTGGAAGGATATTTTCTTTAATAAATTTTTATTTAATGATATAAAAAATTATTTTAAATATAAGTTAACATCATTTGGTGTTACTAATGACCTTATGGGTAAGTTATTCAATGTTTAAATTCATATTATTTCTTTATATGGATTATATTTTGATGGAATTATGTTTATGAAACCCGTTTCTCTTCAACGGGTTATATGTTTTTGAAACCTGCTTCACTTTCATGGGTATGATTATGATGAAATTATTATGAAATATTAATTTTCAATTGTTTATTATATGTTTATATTTTTATAATACCCACTTCATCTCATGGGTTATGATATGATTATTTATGATATTTTGGAACATGTTTTTTTCATTTAACTATGAGATGGGTGGGACCTATATCACACTCCAATGAATTGGGTAAATATTTATATTCCATGATATACACTATGTTGGATTTCATAATGAACCTTGACTACTAAGATGGACATGGGAGTGAACCATGACAACCATGATAGTATGAGGACTGAACTCTTGCTTCCATGATGTTTATTTGAGAAAACAATGACTACTAAGATGGTATGGGGAGTGAACCCGTACTACCAATATGGTTTTTGTAGATATTACATGGATAATATGAAAATAATGTTATATATACAGATGTGTCTTCCATCATTTGATGTTTTAGTCCTATGTTAGGCTTTTTTGGATTATGTCATTTATTTTCTTATTATTCATCACTTATGAAAATCCAAGATTTATTCAATGATTCAGGAATATGGTATTTGATATGTTGGGAATGATATTATATTTTCATGATTATGTTCTCATTCCATTATGATAATGATTATGCTTATATTTATCCCTTTTTTACTCTTACTGGTTACATGAGAACACCCTTTTTTATGTTTCTTTCCCTAGGTTGTGAAGATATGTATTATATTTGATCTATCTAAGAAGGTTTTTAGTCAAGAAAAAAATAATTGAAGATAATTTAGATTGCATATGTATAAGTGTTTAGGTTCCATATTTTCAAAGGAACTATATTATCATAGTAATTGGTCTTCTATTTTAATAATTTTTTTTGTATTATGAAAATGTTATGTAATGTTACTGTATTAAAAGATAGAGTCATTAAAAAATTTGTACACTCCAAATTAATAACATGGTTATAATATTCATATTTTATGTAAAATTATTTCAAGATTAATTTTATCTTGATGAAACATGTCATTTACAGAAGATAGAAAAGATTATATTTTCAAAATATCATAGAATTGCATTCATTGTACTTTAACAAATTGTTTTCATAATATTTTAACTTAATTGAAGTAAATAAATGTTTTAAATTTGAAAATAAATTTCTTGAAAACCCACTTTGTAAATAAGGGTAATAATAATATCTCTTAAAAAGTTAAAATGGTAAATTAGATGTTCATCACATAACTAGGATTCCACATAATATAGAATTGGTTGAAAATAAAGATAAAGACATCGATGAAATTGATAAATCCAAAAAAAATAATGAATATTTAAAGGGACCATTGATCCCATGAATATGAATGATCATTAAAAAGTCAACAACCAGAAAACCATAAAATAAGAAAGGGTGAAAAGACCATTGAATTCATCTCAAATGTTGGTAATAATAATTTTCTTTCATGATCTATTTCCTACAGTTGGATAATTTATTACCATCACAACTATGATAATAAGGAAATATACTCACTGGATGAGTATAATTTCACCCATTAATAAATTTACATTACAATGTCATATTTTTATATAACAAATAAGAACTCAATTGGTTTTTTATGAATAAAGAACATAAATCATATTTTAGAGGAATTTATAACCAAAAAATGATAACAAATATTCTCAGAAGTACATAGTCAGTAACCAAAACCATAATGGTTAGGAAATGATAATATGATTTTGAAAATAAATAAACCATCATTTGATTAAATAATGCATTAATATACAAAATTCAACAGTAATACCCAATGATCAAACTAAATTATACTTTAAATAAGTAAAACTATTCACAAAATAACCTCAACAAAGTCAAAATAAAAAAATTAACCTCAAATTTTTTCTCCTATCTTTTATATTATATGACAAAAAATATTAATCATATTTTAAAATAATAGAAATAAATTACACACAAAAAACATATTCAATCCCATTCTAATCAATATTGTAAAACTTATATTCCCCTAGTTACCTCAATTTCCATGAAAATAAAAGAAATAATTGTTATCAAATCCTCTAAATTTGGGATCAAAACTAAACATAAAAACCTATGATGTTATCCATAACCCATAAAATAATATGAAATGAAAACATCATAATACCCAAATATCTCTAAACCATTCTCTGATTGAAACTTTCATAGCCACTAACTTGAACTCCTTAATCCAGTGCTAAAATCATAATCATTACATTCTTGGATTTTATAATGATTAATGTAACCGAACATTCTCCATTATAGATATAAAATATAAGAATGAAATATTATGTCACTTTTGTACCCTATAAACGTTTTTATTTATAGTTTTATAGAATTTGGATAAACTATTTCTTATATAATAGTCATGTTTCTAAATGAGAATTTCTCCTATTTATCCCAGACATTACTATTTCACATTAAGTCATCATCAAAATCCATATGAATCCATTCTAGTCACAATTAATTTTACATCATTCTTGATAACCCAAGTAAAATGAAACATAATAAGGGTGATATAATATTTCAAAAAAACCTGATAAAAATATAATAATTTTTTATATTTGTTAGTATTCTTAAATTAAATATCTATATTCATTACGATAAGTATTTCATAAAATAAATAATTTATTATATGGTTTTTTATTTAAAGCATTAATTTATCAATTATATAATTTTATTTTGACAAACATTATTTCATTTTTGAGTTTAGAATGTTGAGATTATATTTGAATGAATTTTTTTAGAATTCTATGAAAAAGTTTATTTTTTGTGAATAGTAAACTAATATAGCCTTTTTATAAAATATGGTATTTCTTATGATCTCATGAAAACATAATTATGAATTAAAATTTATTAAATGTATTTAATAAAAAAATTTGTATTTTCTAAGAGAAATTTTGTACTAAATTATTCTGAAAATATATGTTAAAACTAATTCATGATAAATATAATTTTTTTAGTGTCGATTGAGTGCATGTGTCATGGTTGAAAAGACAAATTTGGTTCCATATAAATATTAATTGTGTGAAAAAATATTTACATGCCTTTTTTAGATATTATTTATAATTGATGTTTCTGGAAATTAATTTCATATTTTAGTGTTATATAACACATGTCTTGTCAAAATGAATTGGAAATAATTGCACAAGGCAAGAAAACACAAAATTAACAAATTAAATAATTTTTCATGACATCTATATGGGTAAATATAATTATTCAATGAATATAAATAATTATATTGAACCAAATTAAATTATTATTATATTAGAAATTTATTTTTTATTTTTATATATATAAAAACTATCATTAATTATTATGCAATGCTGCTGCAGCACTTGTAAACGAAGAAGAAGAAAAAAAATAAAATGGTTTTAATTTAAATTATAATAACCCTTAAATTACTAAAACTATGTCTAATTATTTTTCTATATACATGTAACTTCTCGACATGGCTTACCTATGAACCGTCAGCCAGACCAGTGGGTCACATCGCCTCATGCATGCCTCTTCATATACCATAGGATTCCGACTAGAAGTGAGGGTGTAATGAATATTTATTGGGGAGACGATACCATCATAATTGGTGTACCACAATGGTATAATAGAATAAACAACTGATTGTATCAAAAGCAATATAAAGGAATGAAAATATGCAAAAGGCATATTTTATATAACTGAAAAATGAGGCCAAGGCCAGTTTATAAAATCCATGGATAATGGATGATACATAAGATAATTTAGTAAAAATCATGCTTTAGATTATAGTAAAAAATTAGGAAAATATAGTAAATCCCCATGGCCGATATCAAGGACCTTCACCTCGTTCCTTTTCACCTAACTCCCTTGTACAAGAAATATAACAATCAACCTAGATCCTGTAAATTTAAGGTCCACTCGGCTACCATGCGAACCCGAGAAAGGTGTCAGAAATAAATATCAATATCATGAAACCACCAGTGTCTAGCCCAAACCATAAAGTGTAATATAAAATTAATAGTGTGTAGGTATACATAATAATAACAAAGGTATTAAATAATCACCACTCATCTATGTTCATGTGGGACACTTGGCAGATATATATAATTCGTACCTTGGTTAGTGTTCGAACATGTAACCAATTAAAATATTGATTATTACTAATATATAAAAAAGATGCATGTTTTCAATAATTAAGGTACCAAGATTTTACTAGGAAACCTGTTATGATATTCAATAATGAAATTCCAAGGTAATAATCAAGGTGATGTAGAACTCAAGGGTTTCCAAATCAGTAATGCACATATCAAGGATATGGGTAAGAGTATAATCCAAGGAGAATAGTCGATGTATATCCATAATGAGATTCATACCATGTCTAATGTGTTCATCCAATGTAAAACAAGGCTATGAAATGTCTAGGCCCACTGGAATTTAACCATGGAACATACATGTCAAGACTGGATCCAGGGAGTGAATCTGAGGAATCCTCTAATGTAATTTAATAATGAGGTTACAAAGTAATAACAAAGTCAATATAGACCATGATGTTTTTTTACTGTGTAATAAATATAGCCCGAATAAGGGTTAGAGTGTAATCCAAGTAGCATAGTCCAAGGAATTCCATGATAACACTCCTACCTATTCAAAAGAGTCCATCCATGGTAAAATGAGGCAAACCAATTACTGGGCCCAATGGGATTTAGTCATGGAACCTAATTTTCAAGGGTAGATCCAAGGGGTGTATCCAAGGAATCTTGTATTACTACATGATGTATCATTCCATGTCAAACCGGACATCCAATGTTAAATAAGGATCGGGTTCTTGGTGGCTCTCGTTCTATTCAAATTGTATCATTGAATTCTAAATAGGGTCCCCAAGTTCTAAAGGCATTACCTTAGGAATCCAAGGCATGCTCGAGTCTGGAAAATACTTTTTGATAATAAATTCATATATAATTAATAAGGTTCAAGCCATTACCATTAATTTTGGTGACAAGGATAATTGGGAATGAAACCATTTAATCAATTCATAAGTAATCAATAAGTTCATTTAGTTTATCCCTTCCTTTCATTAGTGAGACAAGGCCATGTATCATGAATCCATTCATTTAATCCATTTAAGTAATTTTCAAAAATTAATTTTTTCTTTAATACCATCAACTATCATGGTATGTGGTTGGGTAGACATGTTACTACTTATATATTTATGAACATGAGCCTATCCATGTCATTCCAACATAGGAATCCATATATCACACAAGGTACACGTGTGATAAGCCATTGAGTCAATCCATATAATTCCTACACAGGAATCCATGTATCACGCATCATTTAAAATAATTCAATTTACCAAAGAATGTCAATTGTTTTTACAAGGATCCATCAGTCACATAGGAGGTGTCAATGGATAAAGGCAATAAACTACCTTGGTAATTCCAATATAAAAACTGTTTGAAGAATATATAAGGTTCCTTGGATCTTTAATCATTTTAAAAAATAAAATCCATTTTTCAAATTCCATTAGGTTTTATGTCATAATCATTCCATATCTCAAACGTAAGATCATGTAATATTAAATATCAATACAACATTCCATGCAAGCACGAATATCTAATAACTACTTTATGACTTAATGATAGTTCACCTCCATTTGAGGGGTTTTATTATTAAATCATGATATTTCTTATCACACAAAACATTTTTTACATTTATCATTTAAATCATGAAATATTCTAAATTCACAATTAAGAGGTATTTGATCTAAATACTTCACTACATTAATTGAAACCTAACAAATGTGTAGTGAGAAATTTATAAATACATTAATAAAATTTGAGGACTTGGAAAGGGACCCTACCTCAAGAAGTAGACCAAGATGTCACTCAGTAATTGTCAAAACAATTGGCTACCACTCTTTCCCTCCCCCCACACACACATAAATACATCCTTAAACACAAACACACACACACACACACACTTATTTATATATATATTAATCCAAAGAAATTATTCCTCGCTTGATGAGTGAATAAAAATGAGGAAGATATATATATATATATATATACCTGTGTATGTGAGTGTGCACCATAATTTATGATCAAAACTCCCTAAAATCAATTCATGAGACTCATAAACACCTTCAAACTCTCAATTGAAGTCTGAAAAAAGGGTGTATAACTTTACCCATAACAACAACATAAATCCAAAACACACTCATCCACCTCTCCATCAGTCGAAGACACCATTATACGAACCCAAAAGAGTATAGGAATCTTTCGCACACCCTAATATCGGAAGAACGAAAAAAATAAAGTATCAGTCCAACCCTTAACTTTTTCTGAATTCTGAGGGGTGATGGGGATACCTAAATTGACCATGAACCAAATGAAATGAGTAATCAAAGACTCTACTACAGTGATTAAAAGAGAAACTATAGAGAAATCTAGGTAAAATTCATGATCGGAGGTGGCTAGAAGGGTGTTTTGTCGTGCATCCAAGGAGATCCCCAATGGGGAGGGGACATGTCATGCGGGTAAGAGGGGAGAAGCTTGAGATATGTTTTAGTTTTTAATAAATTATATTTTAATTAAATTAAATTCATAAAATTGGGTATACCGTACAGTTGACCAGAATGGTTTTCCAAACCATGGGTAAACCATGAGGTGAAAAGTACAGGGTTACTACACCAAAATGTAGACCAAGCGGGACATGTGAACAATATTGAAAATTGTGCATAGCCCAGGAAAACAACCACTTCCCCCTTTGAACACGGTCAAACGATTTTCTATAGTGAGCCACACAATTTTAGAAAAACTATGCATCCTTTACAATTCCTTCAAAAAGTAGATTCATGGGGTTGTCTCCCCTGTAACTACTCAAGAAACTTTAGAAGCATAATAGCAAATCACCCAAGTCCAAAAAATAACATGTTAATGAGTTTTGACTCTCAAAATTATGTTCTAAATCCCGTTTCTAAAAACATAACTTCATGTAAATGAAAAAGATCAAAATCCATTGGATTTTTGTTCGTTTCAAAAGCCCAGAACTCTATAATAACCTCATCATAGAACTTATCATCCCCGAGAAGAATTCAAAAAATAACTAAAACATCACCCACCATAATAATTTCATGGATTATTTTTTGAATTGTTATGTTATGTTTCCTATCCCCAATTCACCCTTAAAAAATAATTAATCCATCACAACCCTAGACAACACTCATGTTCAAACTGAAACACTGAATCTGAGATTAGAGGAGCCCATTAAAATAGAGACATGATGATTTTATCATCTTGGTAAACATCAAACTAATGGTTCTACCCCGCACAGGTCTTATCCTATGGAAGGGGACAATTCGAATCCATAGTACTAACACCTTCATAATTTCTATATAAAAAATTCTTTTTAGCATCCTAACAATACTCCTGGTGTGAATTCATTTAAAATAAATAGTCAAATACTAATTGAACTAATAAAAACTAGTCATGATAGCTTTATCTTCAGAAACATATGACCTTAAAAACACACTCTCCTTAACTTAGCAACGTGCATATAAAACTATTCATTATGGACACAATCATTGAACGAAAATAATAGAGAACAATTCACGCCACATGGTTGACATATCTCGAAATTCTAGGATTATATCGACAAGAGATTACAAAATGAACCATAATTCCCTCCTCCTAGTCATCTTGTGTTTACAACGATCACATTCACCAAATCCCATTCATAACTCCATGTGATTCTTCATTGGTCAATCCATCACCTGACCATTTAGAATAGTGCCTAAGAAACTATTCCAAGGTAGTTCACACATTATTTTACAATGAAGAATTTGTTACAATCCCACAACACTGAAATTTGAAAATTAACTGAGCTTATTGTGGCATCCTCTTGGAGGTCAAGTCAAAATAAATGGTTGGACTCCATGAACCTCACTCATTAATTCTTTTTTGGGAACCCATGAATTTTTAAAGTAATAACCATCCTTGATAAGGACCATGCATCAACATAAATCACAAAGAAAACTCAACCAATAAGCTCAATAGATTAATGAATTAGCATGGTGTAAGACAATTTCTCTCTTAGCACATCTAGGATGATATCAAGATAGTGTAGCATCTTGTCACTAAGTAGAATACAATAAGAGTATTTTCACAGCTTTTAATCAAACAGTCCCAACTGTTGGAAATGAGAACTGTAAAACCACTACTAGTCGAATTATAAAACTAAACTCAACCTCACTTTCTGATGTGTCATTAAAACCTATCACAAAACTCTACACCCCATGATATTCCATGATAACTCATTAATTAACTACTAAATTCATCCATTACCAATAGTGTTTTCCATAGCTTTCATACACAAAAAACCATATCAATGTTTTATTATCTATCATGCACTGACATGCACAACCCCAAATATCCCCATGTGATTTTATGTATATCCGACCATTTTCAATGGTCCTCAGGGATTGTGTCCACCCTACAAGGAGGAAAAAATTTTACCTGAACCTACAACACACTACACATCTTAGGAGTGTCCCATTTCTTAAATGACATGAAGAAAAACTAGCCACTCACTATGATGCTAAAAAAATACCTAAATTCTATGTGTGTTTATACTTTGAGCCTTGTTCATGTTTGTCAAAGCATACCATGAAATCCTAATCATTGATATTGTAATTTCAAAACATCCATGTCTTTAAAAACATCACCCTAAGAATTGGGATGAACATGATCCCTTATCACTTAGGTAAATCTACATGAAGATGACCTGAGACTGTACTGAACACCATAATAGATTTATTTAAAAGTATCATTACCTCAGACGACCATTATTCTAGATAACACCAAACCACCTTTTCCGTCAACAAGGAAAATAAAGGGTCACAAGACCTAGGAAATAGTTGACCATGACCTAGGAATGTGTAGCCTATAGAAACTGATTATTACCCGATGATCATTCACTTACAAGGGTCCAAAATTCCATGGTCACCCATTCAATCAAGGGTTTTATCTAGAAGAAAAGCACCCTAAAAGGGAGAACGACAGACAAAAGGCACCAAAAATTTGGAAAATAAATGCACCAGCAAGACATTTAAATTCTAAGGGTGTTACCTACCAAAGGCTAGTCACTTATAAAAACAAAATATCGACCATATCATTAGGTCATTCTAATTGAAGTCACCAGTCTCATAATACGAGAAACTAGTCCATTTATAAATGTAAATAATTCCTATGGAAAATTATCATGCTTCCATTCCATGGAAACTCAAATAGAAATAGTAACTACCCTTTCATTAGGGTTCTAAATACATGACACCACTACAGGATCCATTTTCAAGGCATTAAATTTTCTCACATTTTAAATCTTCTCACATTTACATTATTTAACTAATACATCAATAAAGAATAATAATGTCTTAGAAAACATCCTTTTTAAAAACATTATCTTTTTTATTCACATCCCATCATTAAAAACAAAATTTGTCACATAAATTATTTTTTACAAATATGGGGACCTATGAGGGTCCCACTAAACCAACATGAGTTCATTAGAATTCAATACAAAAGATGTCGCTTTATTATTAAGAGTCACAACACCCATAAAAGGTTATCACATATGGAACTTGCGACAACAAGACTAATTGATCGTTGTCATGAAATTAAGTAGTTAACCAATTTATTTAAAATTATAAAATTCTCTAATAAATAATTCTCTAGTCACATGGGTGGCCATCTGCCAATCTTTAAAACACCCATTCATTTTATAGCATGGCATTTTCTCCAATTTTAATCAAACCAATTCACTTTTTCTTTTACATTTTAGCATCCATAACATTTTAAATGATGGTTCAAGTTTAAAAAATACGTATTCCCAATATTAGGGTTCCCTAAAGACATAAAATATTATATTGAATCCCGTTCTAAATCGAAACCATTATATTTAAATTAAACTACTGTTTCATATTATGAAGAAAACATAGAGGCACACTATTATCATAGAGGAATTGAATAAAAAATAGGAACGGTGTGCTAAATAGATTATAAATAACAATATATAATCAAAAAATAATGTTATTAAACATCTATCATGGAATATAATATTCATGAAAATAATCAAAATAGAATGGCATATCACTCAAGGAACACAATACAAAACAAAAACCATCCCACTATTGCAACTACAAAGAGTAGAACATGCATGACGTGATATTTTTCTATGTTACTAATATAATGAACATAATGATTCATCATTTTTTAACCAAGAAAATGTAAAAATATCATAATCTTCATAAAGAAATAAGCAGTTGAAACATACTCCATCCACTCTACCTGAAATTAAATTTAACCATAATAAAAAAACATGAACATCAATCGCAACCCTGGACACTAGGTCATTTTCCATACGTGGTGTGATTAGTCCTATGAAATACTACTAAATAATTGTTGTAACATTCGTAATATCTTTTCGACCATCCCAAAAGATTAATAAAATGAATAAATTTTACCCTTTTATACGACATAGTAACATCCCGTCCCAGATTACCATTGAACTAGTAATTAGATAGGTGGATCAGATGGCTTTAAGCATCCCCTTGTATGATAGAGGCTACCTAATTGAAGTGAAGGAATAATGGAGGATCATTGGGGAGACTATAACCTCATAATGAGAGTAGCATAGTGGTATTATAAAATAAACAATTGAAAATATCAAAAGTAGTATAAATAAATGAAAAAGTAGTAGAAGACATATTTTGTATAACATAACAATGTGTCCAACACCAGTTTATATAATTCTTATATTAAGGATGATACATAAGATATATTAGTTAGAAATTGTATTCATTAAATTACTATGAAAAAATAATGAAATGAAAACAAATCCCCATGGGAAATATCCATGAGCATCTAGAGCTTCATATCTATCATTTTCTCCGAACTCCATAGTAAAATAAATACATAAATCAAACTAGATCCTATAAAAAATGGTCTACTATGGTTCCAAGGATACCCGAGTGTGTTGTGAGATATAATTCTCAGTAGTCCAACAACAATGGTTTCTATCCAAAACCAGACAGTATAAAATAAATTAAATATTGTTCATTTATAAAAAATAATAACAAAAATAATAAATAATCATCACCAATCCTAATTCATATGGGGCACATGGTGGCTATACCTACTTCAAACCTGGGATGGTTTCAGAAATTTTAACCAGTTCTTTAATTGATTGTTACAAATTTTTGATGAAGTAAAATTTTTACAATAATGATTGTTAAAATATGTTAAAAGGGAATGAGTGATAATATTTAAAAATGATGTTCCAAGGTAAAAACTAAGGAAACATATACCTTAGGGGTTTCTATCTCAAAAATGACTATAGATTGGATAATAGGAAGATCGTAATCCAAGTATCATAGTCCATATAATTCCATAATAAAATACCTACTGAGTTTAAGGAGTTAATCCATGGTTAAAAATTTCTATGAAATGGCTGGTCCTAATGGGATTTAACAATAGAACCTACTTTTTTATACTGGATCCAATGAGTGTATCAAAGGAATCCTGTAACGATATTTAATAATGAAGATTCATGGTAGTAATAAAGGATGTTTGGACCTAAAGGGTCATTTACTTAGTAGTATATATATACTAGTTAAGGGTAAGAGTGCAATCCAAGTATCATATTTCATGGAATTAAACAATAAGACACCTACCGAGTCTAATGAGTTCATCCAAGGTAAAACAAGGCTAAGAAATGACTATGCCCGATGTGACATAACCATGTCACCTTATTTTCAATACTAGATCCGAGGAGTTTATCCAAGGTATCCTATAATACTACAAGAGGGATTATATGGGTTCATACAATGAATTGAAGGTTATCCATGGATTGAGTTCTATATGGATCTCAACCTATGCTAGCTATATCATGGATTTCAGAATGGGATCCTTGAGTGCCAAAGATATTCCATCGAGAATACAAGGTGATCTCGAGTAAGGATACTCATATTTTGATGATGAATTCATATATAATTCATACAGTTGAAGCCATTAAACTTCATTGGTGTGACAAGTATAATTGGGAATGAAACCATTAAATAAATTCATAAGTACTCAATTACTTAATTTGGTTCATGCCTTCTGTTATATTAATGTGACAAGTCTAAGTATCATGAAACAATTAATTTAATCCAATTAAGGAATTTTTTTAAAAAAAATGTTTCACTTACCTACCTTCCATTATCATGGTAAGGGGTGATACAAACATGTTACTGATTATTTATTTAGTACCTGAGTCGGTCTATAAAATTCCTACTTGGGAATCCATGTATCTCCTAATGTATATGTATGATAGACCATTTATTTTATCGATGGGTTTATTGTATGGGAATCCATATATCAACATTGGTACAAAGAATTTAATTTAACCGAAGCATGTCAATTTTATTTATAAGGATCTATGTGTCACTAAGGAGGTGTAAATGGAAAAAAGGAAATCACCTATACAGGTAATCCCAATCTAAAATTTTGGAAAAGTACATAGACAGTGCCTTGGGTTTTTAATCATTTCAAAATGAAAACACAAATTTTCAAGTTCCATTAGGGACCATGTCCTAAAAATTTTATTTCTAAAACATATCATTAAGGCATAGGAAATATTTAAACAACAATCGAAGAAAGTATTAATATCTGATCACTACTTTTTATCTGGAATACAGTACACCTCAATTGTAGAGGATTTATTGTAAAATAATTATATTTATTATCACCCAAATAATATATTCCATTTAACATTTAAAGCATGAAACGCAATAAATTCAGATTAAATAGGTATTTAATAAAATTACTTCACTACATTAATTAAAATCTATAAAAAATGTAGCAAGAAATTAATTAATGCATTTATAAAATATGGGGACATGAAATGGGACCCCACCTCAAGTAGTAGACCAAGACAACACTTAACACTGGTAAAAAAGTAGTGACCACTCAAAACCACCCCACACTCTCATGCACATACATCCTTAAACATACATATAATCATATCATTTAATCCAAATTATACATCACCCTCTCCGTGAGGGAATAAACACGAGGAAGAGATATATGTATATATATATATCTTTGGGTGTGTGTGTGTGGCTGTGTGTGTGTGTGAACACTTTAAACGATGATTAAAAGTATCTACAATCAATTATATGGACTCCTAAACAACTTCAAATTCTCAATAATATGTTGTGAAACAAAATAGTGGGTGTAGAACCTTACCCCAAACAATGGTAGAAAGCCAAAATGAGCCCATCCACCTCAACTTTGGTGATGGGTGTCAGAATATGAACCATTGAGTCTGAAGGAATCCTTCACACTCCCTAATACCTGAAGAAATAAAATAATGTGTTTACCTAACCCTATGGTTTGGGATGAATATATTTAGGTGACATGGATATCAAAATTTACCAGAAATAAGGTAGAATAAGATTCAATGAATCTAACTTGGTGATTCTTAAAGAAACTACAGATAAATATAGGCCATATTGAAGATCATAGGTGGCTAGGTGGGGGTGTTTTCTCATGGCTAGGGGGATCCCTAGGGGGGTTGCGTTGTGTGTGTGTGAGGGGATAGTGGTGAGTTTTGTTTAGGTTTTTGTTTTAATTTAATTTAATTAAACTAATTTCATAAAATAGTGTACACAACCTGGTTAACACACATGGTTCTAAAAAATATACCCTAATGGTATAGAGAAAAGTGCAAACTTAGTGCCTCAAAATGTAGACCACCAGAGCTAGGTACATGGTATGAAAAACCATGCATATCTAGTGAACATCACAACTTCCCCATTAAAATTGGGCCTCAAGGTTTCCTACTATGGGTATCACGATTCTAGACAAACCATATTTTTTGGGACCACTTTGTTTATAAGTTTATGTTTGTTGTCAAAAGTTATCAATGAAAGTCAAAATGAAGGAGATCAAGGAGAAAAAAAAGGAAATAGAGTACTTAAAATTCATTTGTTTTTTGAACTGATCATAAGTTTGAATAAGTTTTGTCAAAGGTGACACGTTTTTTACAATAATGAAGAATGGTGAGTATCATCCATTTGAGGATGATTGAAGAAGAAGAGAGAGTGTGAAAGGGCTTGGAATTTATATATCTCCATGAATTTCACATTGTATCTAAATCAGGTGATGTTTTTCCTTTTTTTTATTTCAAAAATATCATAAGTCAAGAGTACATAAGATAGAACTTTCCATGGAAACTCTTTAGACACTAATTCTGATCTATCAAAGGATATATATCATGATAGTGGGGTTTTTTATGAAATTACATGTGTTTTTCAAGATTCCAAATTTCAGAAAAGAAGCATGAAGGTTATGGTCGAAGCATATATTGATGGTGGCACTGTTCTCCCGTGTTTGTAATATTTTTGGGCATGAACATCGGAAGATGAAGAAATGTTTTTTTAGAAGAGAATATTGTGTGATAAATTCAAGGGGGTTTGAATAATTGTTCGCAACTAAGGTTTCAAGATGAGAACATAAAAATATGGCAATGGCATGGAGTATGCAAATAATTGGACAAAGTGCACAGAAGATGAGGCTCCACGAATGATTAGTTTTTCATGAAATAAGGAACAGTGTTTACAATTTTTTTTGATATTGGTGTTTAGAGATCAGAATATAGAAAAATAAAAAAGGCATGAATCATCCAAAAAAACTCAAGAAATGGATCGTAATTTGATATTGCATGAAAGATTTTTTACACGCATAAATGGGGTTTTACGTGAAGATTAGTGTTTTTCGTGTAGGGTAGAAAATGCCTATAAATATGAGGTGAACCCACATCATTTAAAAAGGCTTGAAACTGAGAAAGATACCAAGCTCTAATGCATAAGAAAATTTAACTATAGAGTGCTATGTGAAAATAAGAATTGTTGCGTGAATAAAGAAAGTGTTGCGCGAAAAATAGAAGTTCTACGTGAAAAAGAAGAGTTGTACGGAAATATTTTTTTCCCCAAAGTGTATTTCTATGTGAAAGGTTTGAATTTAACACGCAAGAAATATATAAGGGTGAAAGAAATATTTAGGGGTCCCACAGGCCTTTGACAGGTTCTTATCACTCTCAAATCGGCCTCACAGAGAAGGAAGTACTATGAAGCATTCAGTTTTGCAATGATAAGTATTACCTTACACACACGAATGGTGTTTAAAACCGTTGTTTTTCTTTGAAAAGATAAGAAGAACCATTTGTGCAACTAAACTCTGATATTAACATGAATATGTAAGTATACCAAAACACTTAGTTTTTTGTATTGGGAATTAAGGGATGAGAAGAATAAAAAGAAGAGAGTGTTCCCAACTGAAGACTTCGAATTATTAGGGGTAGTACAGTTGTGATGATGCTTTGATGAGATGATCTTCATTGCTTGAACCATCACATATGATTTTTTGATTCTTTCCAAGTAGAGATGAAGGATATTTACTGCATCCAATCATTTCACTAAAAGAGAATATTGAATAAAAATAGCATCAATTTCAGACTCCAATGAAATTAGTGTCTCATGCTAAACTAAGTTGAAGAATTCAATGAAAATATTTTGAAGTGACCTTCACATCTATAAACTCAGTGGGACTTCACCAAAGGAAATAATCCATGGGGAGTCAACGTGAGTGACCCGAGGGAAGTTGTAATATATCCCTAATCATTTAGACTGTTATCCTGGGACAGAGTGACTGTGCTCAAACCTTTTTTATCCACAACTTGTAAAGAATAGTGGAATTAGGTATGAACGAACTCCTTGGTCATATCCCTTAGTGGTGAACCAAGTAAATTTTTTTGGTCTAACCATCTACAAGTAAATGTTTAGTTACTACACATATCCATCATATGGGTTTAAACAAGTTCTTACCAACATGGGAACAAGATCCAATAATGTAGAGAAAAATATGACACCCTGATTCACCCCCCCCCCCTCTCAAGGTGGTCTAGGGTCCTTCAATGTTACCTCTAAAAGTATTTCAAAAATATGATTCCTAGGTATTATACTCTTGATAATACATGAGACACCCAGTAAAAATAATATTTCGTCACCTAAGTCCAAAAGACAACATGTTGAAGTGTTCCAACTATCAAAATAACATTCTGAAGCCCATTTTTAAAAATAGACTATCTAGTAAATGAAAGAGATAAAAAATAGTGAATTAATGTTCCGTTCTAAAAATAGAACTCCACAAATCTAGTGTCAACAATTATAATATTTTTATTTGAAATTTGAAATTTTTGGACCCACTATAATCATATTATGAACCTTATTATAATTTTTTATATGTTAGTCATGTTGTTCACATAATAGTTTTTCTTTAGTATAATATTTTTATATTTGGTTTTTCTAAAGTGTTATTCAAAAATAAATTGTTAATTAAAATATAATAAATTTATATTCTCTAGGTAAATTTATTTTTAATTTTTAAGAAACACATAAATACCATAAAGGCATGCACAAAGATGCCACAATAATTATTTAGTTAATGAATTAATCAAACTAATGATATTAAAAATAACAAAATTAAATTAATTTAACATTTTATGTTAGGTCATGATTTTAATAATATAATATTATATGTATTTGTTATAATTAAAAATTTTATTCAAATTTGAAACTTTTTTTGATGTTTTAATGTCATGGTTATTACTAGTGTTTAATTGAAAAAAAATTATTTTTCATTAATAAAATATTTTATTAAAATATTAACAAATAAAAAAATATTTAACAATTCCAAAATATGATAAAATTACTTCTACAAAGTGATATTATGTGATTTTAGGCCTCTTTAATTTATTTATGACTATATTTTACTAATTATTTTTTAATATTTTATATAATTCCTAATTTTCCCCCACCTCAATTATAAAAGGAGACACATCACTTCACAAAATTTCATCACCTTACGCCATATTTCTTAACTATATTCTGACGTACCCCCTTATCCATTTCCGTTTCCCCATTCAAGTGTCTCTAGTATCACAAAAAATACAACTTTCAAGATCATGAGGAGGTTCTCAAGGTGAAATTTCCATCAAGAAAATTCCATCTCACTTAGGCCTTATACTCACCTCTATTCCAATGATTCAAGATAACTATAATATAATATATATACTAGAAATTTTTTGTGTTGATAGTATATTCATCATAAAATTTCAGATTTTATTCTTTTGTTCTTATATAATTAAATGATCATCCATGGCGTATCAATTCACCGATTTTGTGGATGATCAGTTTTTGATTACTCTTACTGAAATCATGGAATTATTAAATTAAATTATAAATATATAAAATTAGATATATATATATATATATATATATATATTCTCAATTATGGTATAATATATCTTATTAACAAGGAATCCCTTGATAAACCAACCTTGTAATCCATGAAAAGAATGCACCCGAAACAATAGAAGTAATAATATATTTTTAATAACTAGGTGAAACGCTATAAGAAGATCATGTATGTTTTTATAAACAAGATTATAGTGCTTTAATAAATTAATAACACTCTTAAAACCATTATACAATATTTTTTAAATGTTAATAAGGATGTTGAACTAGAGGTAAAGGAATTTCCTTCTTGAATCCTTTTAAATGTAAGTTTTATGAAATTCTATATGCCTATTTTTACAGCATGACCAGATTCTATATATTTCATTACAATTCATTACTATAATGTTTCCATTATACATTTTGATTTTTTTTAAGAATATGATATAAATATTCTATATGTGGAAATATATTTTAAAAGTGGTTCTTATGAGAAAAATGGTGTTTAGATTTTTGAATGTGTTTTGATCATGGGTTTAAAGGAGTTATCAAGGGTTATATTCATGATATGTTCCTTGGAAATTTTGTGTTATGGATTTATCCCATTACTATTAATGATATGAAATGTTCAGATCCATTATAGCTCAAGATATGATGGTTTGAGCCCCGTTATAGCTCAATATATGACGGGTGAGCCCCATTATAGCTCTCCAATGCATTGTGTACTCTAGAGATGGAAGTGAACTAAAAGTTTATTCCTTTTTTAAGGGTGAATTTAAGAGTGATATGGTAAATATATCCCATGTAAATGAAATTCTTATTCTACTCCTAATAATTATTTTTCATGAAATGAGTTTTAATGGGTTTTCATGTTTTCGTTAATGAAATTATTTTATTTATTTATGTTCTTTATTGAGATTTGTTTCACATCTAATGTTTTAAATTTTTTTCCCAAGGTATAATACTAGTTAGGGGAATTAAGTAAGTCATGATTAGTGTTTTGAATATTTTTCAATGAAAGAATGTTTTATTTTAACTGTTATAAATTTTGGATTGAATGCATTCTGTTTTAGTAGTTTCCACATTCTATAAATATGGGATTTTATATATTTATTATTCCCTAATTATATATTATACTAACCCACAAAATATACACAATGATAAAGGATGTAATTTCAGGACTAAAACTCATGATTATGTATTTTATTAGGTTAGTTCATTATAGTTGGAATCAAATAATTGGTTTGATGACTATAGGGGTTAGGATGGCATTAATAGAATACCAAAAATGATTTTATAAATTATGGTTAATTTAAAGTAATATCGAATTTTAAAATTACAGTGTTTCTTCATCAATGATATGTATGTTCAAAATGGTTTTCTACCAAACAAATAGGTAAGTTAAAGTAGAAAGTCACTGAGAGGCTAATATCTGTCTAAATCTACAGCCTAGAATGGTGGGAGATGGTACCAAGATAGTTGTGATAGTAATGGCATAGTTGATTCTTGGTGATAAAGAGTGTTCTTATACATGCTAGTGTGGAACCAGAAATACAATGAGGGAACCTGTCTTTTCTAGATCATTTCCTGAGGAAACGTCCACATCATTCAGTGGATCACCTGACCTGATGATATCCAAAGGATGCATAAATGCTTCAGAGAAGATATTAGATGTATTGTTAAGTTAAAAATATCCAAATCTAACCATTTATATTTATCATTTTGTTGGTGAAGAATATCAATGGTGGTATTTGGTCTGGAATACCATATAGAAATATGATCTTCATTTCATGGAGGGAGAAACATTTAATGATATTTTCCTTGAAAAATATTTCCCCCGGGCCGTTCAACTCTAAAAAGAGAAAATGATTCTATAATTGAGGAATTTTATGAAGATTATGTAGATTTATATGAAGAAAATATCAAACAATTGTATAGGTACGTTCCAAATTTTGTTCAGGACAATGATAGAAAAATTAATATATTTTACTCATGATTGAAACTAGTTTTTGGATGATCTTTGTTGCACGATAATTTAAATTCTATGAGAAATTTTTTAATTATTATAAAAAGGTTTTAATGGATTTTTCTAACACATTTGTGCCACATTATGATAATAATAATAAGAGGCTAGGTAGGCAGTCATTAGGGATGATTTCATCAATAAAATTTCAAGGTATCAAAATCAAATTCCCTTCTTAAGAAAAGTGTGGTAAAAAACATCTTGGAGATTGTCATGTAAATTCTAGGAAGTAATACTAATATAAAAATATTGGATACAAGGCTTGTGAGTGAAATTAAAATTATCATTTGAATAATAAGAAATCATTGGCAATATGCTTTAACTGTAAAAATGTGGGTTATTTTGCTAATGTTTTACCAAAGATAGTCACTTAGATGGGAAACAAAAAATATTAGAAATAAAATGGTGTGGATAAATAATTCAAAACTACTTCAACTAATGTTGATACATAAAAAGAAGTGGAATCAGGTAAATTAATTTTTTTTATAGAATACTCCAATGGGTTGTTCGATTCAGGGTCTACACATTCATTCATTTCTATGAAATGTTTTCATAAATTTGAAATTCCCCCCAATAAATGAATATAAAACCAAAAAATGAAAACACATGGAGGATATATTAATGAAAACATTAAATTATAAGAATATTCTAATCATTTTCTATGGAATGACTTGACGAAAAACCTTATTGTTTTTTCTTTAGTGGAGAATGATATTATCTGAGGAATGGATTGTACTTTTATTTACCAGGGTATGATATATTTTACAAATAATAATATTTATTTTTAGAAAGAGTTTTACTTATTGTGAAATAGTGGACCTAAATGATTGATAACATATTAGGAAGATGAGAAAATATTACTAGATTTATGTGAATGTTGTCTTGCATATATTGTTTAAAATAAAGGAACTATTCAAATTAATGATGTGCTAGTGGTAAATGAGTATATTGATATTTCTCATAATGATTTTCCTGATGTTATTCCTGATCGATAGGTTGAGTTTACTATTAACATTGTTCATGGGGCTAATTAATTTATTTTTATGACACTAATTTATTTTTAATATTTATATAATAAATAATTTTCTTTTATTGTTATGCAATTATAATGAAGTGCTAGTCAAATAAGAATACAAATATATGAAATATTTTTAATTGAAATTATAAGAACACTTAAATGAATGAAAAAAACATAAATCTATTAATATATAAAAGTATAAACTGTTATATTAATTGGATATGAATATGGCACATTTTGGATCTACATGAATAATGTTAGACCCTTTAAAATATTTTATTTAAAATAAAGTGTTGTTTTTCATAATATAGTTTTTATTCAGAATAATGTTTTAATATATGGTTTTATAGAAGAGTTATTTTCATGAAGCCCCCCCCCCAATGTGAACCCCTCCTAGGATGTCAATCTGAGAAGAGAGATAATGACCCCCTGAGTCCCACCTCTAGTAGGCCCTGAGTTGGCAAATAACACCAAGGGTGTAGAAAACACACAAATGGGAGGCATTACCCTCCAAGAGAAAATATGTGAAAAAGATAGATAATGCAATCACAAACCAACTCCAGATCATAATATGATATTAAAAGAAACCAATGTACACATATGTAATTTCATGAACTAACTAATACAATTGAAAGGGAAAAATTAATATACCAAAATAAAGTAAAAAAAAAAGAAAACATGAAGCCTGAATAGCTCCTACAAACCCTGCGATTGAATTAACCATCATGATCTCAAGAATTCTCCAAGTGACCAGAAAAATAGTTGATATAACATAGGGTGATTATAATAGTATACTCAGTAGGATACTCCATAGTGCCTCTCTTTGAAAAGTAAAGAAAGCATGATAAAGACTAGTCAATCAATAAGTGAAGTTGACATGTCATCTAAACATGTATACTATGTTCCAAAAATTACCATGGATTTTTTCACCATGTATCACATATAAGAGTATATAATAAATTAAATAATATCATAGGTACCCCACAACCACTTCCCCAATGGTTTTCCTCTAGGCCTCGACGTCTCCCATCCTAAGCATCTATCCCAAAAAAGCTTATCCGGAAGACACTTGGGACAACACCACAATGTGCACCTCATGAAACAATAAAGCATGACCGCAAACACTTGGGTGAAGCACCACCACCATCCTCACAATCAAAATTAACAGGGTATTTTTTGGGAGGGATCACATCTCTCATAACGCGTATCATACATTGGGTAGTATACCTCATGTCATTATAGACCATTCACCGTGTAAGGATCTTCAAGCCATCACAAACTATACCCGTTACACCTATAGTAGTCCATAAGAATCTATATCATGAATATATGTGTGTGAATAACCATAATACATTACCACCCTCTAAAAACATATATGGGGAGAAATTACTATTGTGACTACCATCACAAGTAACTACAAATAGAATAGAGAGGGTTCAAATAGGGTAGTAATCTATCCGTCCTCCCATCGGGATTTTGGGGAAAACACTCCCCAGGGCTCAGAATCCTTAGGGTGTCAATCGCCCTAACTAATAGGCTGGGTAAGTGAAAAGAATCACAAAATATTACAGGATATAATATATCTCACAACCAATATATGGGTATAACCTAGTCTTAGAATCAATTTCAACTGACTTCTATCAAACCCTAGGCATCCATTGCTAATACTAGATATCCTGTAAGCATAAAACCAGGTTTAGAGCAGTATTATATCATCTTATCCCCTTTAATATATTTCAATTTAAGTTAATTAATTATTTAACCATTAATTAGCCATTAAAATTTCCACATTATATTATATTGGCATTCCAACAAAGTCTCCTTCCCTCCAAGAATTACCACACTAAGTTCATGGATCATTGGATGTAACCACAACATTACATCCCAACAAGATCCAACCCCATTGGTTGAACATCATTTATTATAAATTTTATTAACAACACTAACAATTTTACATAATTAAAATCATTATATAAAATAAATATGAAGATACCAAACACAAGGGGCTCAACACTGTGAGTAGATGAACTAATTTTTGAGTCATTTTCACCTATAGTTGGAGTGTTGGCCCATCTACCCTCGACAAGCTAAATCAATCTTGTGGAATACCTAATTCTTATTCACCAATTATAGAAGTATGGTAATCGAGACCGTCTTCCAGAAATAGTTTGTAATGTAAAGAATATAAACATATAATAAGATTCAACAAGCATCCAGCATTCTCATCTGACCTCTTTTTCCATCTTTGGTGTCCTCCCCAACACCCACATGAATAAACAGATGCACCTCACAAATATAGGTTTCAACTATTTCCACAACCACTGGACCACCCTAACCAACATACCACAATAGTATTCTTGGCTCACAACTCATCACAATAACTAATAAATAGTAAGAAACTGGGATCTTGTCCCCAAACAAGGCATTCGACCATCACCCATCATGGGCACTCACAACTCCAAAGCATAAGTCTCTTGGCCTCTACAAGAATGTAGGTAACTCTGAACCCTACCATGAATTATCCTTTATCAAAAATTGGTTATTTAATCAATCTTGAATTAACTGATTAATTATTAGTAGGTTCCAACTATGGGATTCTTAACCTAATAGCTACTACAACTATCACAAATTTATTAAACACGCTCACTACATTAATTTTATTATCATCAATTTTCAATAACTACAAAATTAATTTACATGCCTCTTTATCATTGGAAAATTAATTTACTATTAATCTCATCTTTATGTTCTTTACCAATTTCCATCAAGAACAACATGCTAAAAAAGAAAATAAAATATATCACACTATCTACCCAATCAAGAGGCAACAACATACAATTGAAACCAATTATTTAATCCTATTAATGTATTTATTATGTCAATTCTTTTGTAATCCAATGGGAAATCATTATAACTCTATAGATTCATGTGAATATAATAGATAATCCTTGAATACCTTAGGCTAAAAGGTTCCCAACATTCTTTTTATGAGAACGAGCCACCACAACGAATCACAATCCTCTCTCCCATGATGACTGCAATCACTTGGGGATGTCGAGGGATGACCGCATCAAACAACACCCAAGAAGTATCCATTAGAAACATAGAGATGACAAGCCATTTTATAGAAAGGATACATAAGAAGAAACAAATCTAGGAACCCATGATAGTAGTGGAAGCAGATACCTTAATGAAGACCGATCGACACTTTATAGTTGCACCAAAACAGAGGGTGCACATATAGCAGGAAGAAACATTAAGGGGAAATTAATGAAAGATTATTGTTTTATTACATGAAACCTATGGAATGATAGGTTTGGGAGTCTCATTCCATGTGAAGTAAAATAAAGAAGAATAAGGTGAAGGGTTACTCAGTCTCAGAAAGATCAAAACATAGTAGTTGTTTAGATACATTTTACATTTTACATTAAAAGAGGATCACATTAAACCTCATGGTTCAACCAATTAAAATCCTTCGGTTTTTTTATAAAATTAATGATATTATATATATCCCTTAAAACAACTTCAAATCCACTTAAATATGGCATTAAAATCATTTTCCATCTAAAAAATCAAAAGTGGAAATCTAGAAAATATGGAAAAATATTAATATTTGAAAAACTATTGGAAATGTCTCACCATTTTGGAAACACTATTCATGAAAACATATGATATCTCACCATTTTGGAAACATTGTTCATGACACAGTTTTGGAAATTTGGAAAATGAAATGACTCACCATTTTGGAAACCCTATCCAAGACACTGTTGGATGTCTCACCATTCTAGAATCACTGTTCATGACACTGTTCTAGAAAATTGTGAAAGGAAAAGACTCCCCATTCTAGAAACACTGTTTTTAGAAGTGGGAATTAGTAATATTTTGGTGGATAAGTCTCATTGACCTTCCATAACACCTTAAGCACCAGTTTTCTTTAATAGAATGATCTAGAGTGGTCCATGACATTACATAAAATGCCTCTCAAAACAATATCATCCCCGAAAATAAAAAACCATCCTAGAGGAGAAATAGAAATAGGGGTTTGAACAGCCACCCTCTGAGATACCTCTAAAGGATATCACAACACAAGGAGCTAAGCCACCTCAAAAAACAAACTCACAAAACCACCTAACATCACAACCAACTCTTAAACACTCTCTTAGGGTATATACCTATCAAGATAGATAAATACACGACAAGCAACAAAATAAGGACCTACCATAATAAGAAATGGTCTAAAACCCCAAAAAAACATAATTACAAGAAAAAAGTAAACATCAATCAGCAAGGGGTGCTGAATGCTTATATACAAATCACATTCCCAGGTAGACTCCTCCATGTCACCATGCTTCCACAAGACACAAACCATGGGGATATCATGCCAACATAACACCTTATCCTTAGTGTTCTGGATCTCAACATGATGCTCCTCAATGGTCACATAAGCATCAACATCGATCATGCCCCAATCTATGAAATGAGAGCCATCATGAAGATAATAACGGAGCTATGATACATGAAACAAATCACATATCTGGATCATCTGTGGGGGAAATACTACCCAATTTTCCACAACTACAACAAGAGCCATCAACTTGAAAGTATCAAAAAAATGGGAGAAATCTTACTCCCCCGACCAAACCTTCACTTCCCATGATTGGAAGTTACCTTTAGAAACACGTGATCCCCAACGTCAATCTCTAGAGGTCTCCTCGTATGGTCAACATAGGATTTTTGATGATCTTGTGCTACCTTAAACCTCTCATGAATCACTTGAACTATCTCTATGATATTCTGTACCAGTTTTCGCATGAGAATTGGTAATTCATCAAACCCATTATAGCACAACAAAAAATTTCCAGGTTGTCCATACAAGTCTTCAAATGAAGCCATACCAATGGTGGAGTAGAAACTCTTATTTTAAGAGAACTCTACCAAGGTTAAATGTCTCATCCAAAAGCAACCTCAATCTAGGACATAAAATCGCAACATGTCTTCAATAGTCTGGATGGTCCACTATATCTGGTCATCTGTCTGTGGATGAAAAAAAGTGATAAGGAATAAATTAGAGAAAAAATCATGATGGATACATCTATACACCTTGGAGATAAAATGAGAATCTCAATCAGAAATTATCTTCCTTGGGGATTTTTGGAGTCTCACCACCTCCTCCAAATACTGCCCCAACAAAACCTCCTCTGATCATGAATACTTGATCGCTATGATGTGGGATGATTTCATCAAATGATCCACTACTACCCATATAGCGCCATAGCCTCCCTGACCTCAAGGTAAACTGGTAATAAAGTCCATTGAGATTTCATGCCACTTCCATTAAGGGACATCTAATGCCTCGAGAAAACCACTAGGAACATGGTGCTCAACCTTCACCATTTGGCAGGACTAACATTGGGAAACAAACTCAATAACTACATGATTCATCCCAAGAAAGAAACAATCACTCCTTAAATCTCAGTACATTTTTTTCACACTTGTGTGTACCACAAAACTTAAACTATTGAACTCTGTGAGAAAAATCTCCCGCATCACCGATGGAATGAAAACCCTTCTCTAAAACAACAAGAAGTGTTGTTTATCCTTATACCAACCTTAAAAGGCCTCACCAAAAACAACATAGTCTATCCAAACCTCCACCTCCAAATATCACAACTGGGACACTTATACCTACTACAACAGAGATTATTACATCATCTTCTGGAACAGACAACCTATTCCCCCATCATCTCCCATATCTAGATATAATGTTGAAAGTTCATACATGATCCTCCACGAATAACAAGATTTACACACTACATCACTATGTGACTTCATGCTCACCACATCGACTACCACATTCTCTTTACTAGGTGTACACATGATTTCAATGTCATAATACTATATGAAATCTATCCAATGATGTTTTCACATGTTCATGTCATGCGGAAAGAAAGCATACCTCAGGATCTTATGATCGGTAAAAACCGCACAGCGCTTGATCAGGAGGTAATGTCTCCACAAATTCAGAGAAAACAACACTGCCTCCAACTCATGATCATTGGTGGAATAGTTATGTTTATTGGGACGCAACTTCTAAGACCCATAAAAATGATTTATCTCTGCTAGATTTTAATGCAGCCTAACCCCAGATATAAAGCATCACATAATTCATTGAATTGAACTCCTTCAACTTAAAGACAAAGAATCAAAGTAATGGCCAACATCTCTTTCAGATACTCAATAGCTTCTTGAAACTGATTAGTCCCCAAGAATTACTAATACATTCTATTCAATTTTGTCATATGGGACTCAAAAAGAGATAAATCGTTCTTGAACCTCATATAATAGCATGTGAGACCAAGGAAACGTCGCACCACTTCCACTATCCTAGGGGCTTCCCAAGACACAAATGCTTCTATCTTCGATGGATCCATAGTGACTCCCTACTAGGACACAACGTGACCCAAGAATAAGACTTCCCTTTCCCAAAAATCATTGTTCGATAAATTCCCAAATAGATGCGGACAACAAAGGACTCCCAAAATGGCAGGCATATTCTCTATGTGCTCCTAATCAAATGTAGAGTACACAGGTATTATATGAATTAAAACAATAACAAAATTATCCACAAACTCATTGAAGAAAGCATTAATTAATCCCATGAACATATCTGGGGCATTCATCACACTGAACGACATCACCAATTACTCTTAATGACCAGGATGACAACTGAAAGCAGTCATAGGGATACCCTAATCCTTTATATGCATCTCATGATACCAGGAACACAAATTGAACATTGAAAACCAACCTTCACCCTTCATTTGATTGAAAAATTTATCAATCCATAGAATAGGATAGTTATTCTTCACTTTTACTTTGTTTATGTAATGATAATCAATACAAAACTGGACACTGCTAGCATCCTTCTTCACAAACAAATCTAGTGATCCCCATAGTGAGCACTCAGCCAAAATAATTTGACTATAATACACCATCGATATATATATATATATCCCACAACCCAAAAGGCACTATCCTACATGGATAGATAGATATAGGATACAAACATAGCTATAGTTCGATTCTGAACTCGATTTGTTTTCAAGGGGTTAATACTACAACCACTTTGGTAAATCCATTAAGGTACTCTTCAATGACCCTAGGAGACACCGACTATTTAACCTCTGAAGAACTCAACATCAGTTCATCCATCATGCATGACAATAAAGGATCATGCCTCTGAGCCATCCGAGGGTCTTGCTCACCAATAAACACTACTGGTTCTTCACTTGCATCAAATAACAACACCTGCCTCAAGAATTATTCAACGACAACTTGAACTAAATATAACAAATCAATGAAAAGGATGAAATCATATGGTTGTATTTGTAAGCATAGGAAATATCCCCAAGAGTTTTGTTTCCCCAACACTAGATCTCAGTCTCTACATACATAAAACATGTTAGCTCAACCTATAACTAGCATAGTAAATGCCAAGGGCACTGTAAGTATCTCTACATCAATTCCCAAATCAGGGACAAGGGTTAGTGAACTAAAGGATTGAATCTATCTTGAATCAAACAAGGCATAAACCAATATAGAAAAAAAAGAAAATGGTTCCTTGAATGAAGTCTGGCTCACCTAGCTATGGCAACGTGAAAGCATGAAGCAAAACATAAACTTCTCCACATCCTCTCTAACCGTGATAATGAACTCCACCGTGGTCAAACTCTACTCTATGAGGACGGGGAGAATCCCAAGGCTACCCTCTGCCTACCCCATCTTCACTCTACTAATCCAATGATGGTGCAACCTACTGATTCTCCCACATCAGTAACTGCCACAACACCTGACACATGTTGACTGGTCCGAATAGTCAGACACTCTCACTACTAATTACCCCATCCTCCACAAGAAAAACAAGATCCAGATCTATTATCATTGGCCTTAGAACCTTCACCCCTTATGAAACGTGATGTTAATGGTGAAACCTACCCTCGAACAATCATAAACTCATATTCCCTGAATACCAAGAACCCCAAAACACAACTCTACATTGTAAGGAATCCTAACAAGTCCCCTCTCATGAAAATCCTATTCTGACCAACATTCTCTCATGGACATATTCCCTCATTAACACCCCATGATATGTCTTCATTATAAATGGGGTGGCCTATTGCTGAATCGATGAATGAAAAGCCTCCCCAAAATGCCTCAACATGGCTTCCTCATCAATAAACACGTCCAAATCATATCGTAAGAGGTTTCTAAAATTGATCAAAAACTCTCAAATGACGGTGCTTACCCACAAAATTTTATGAAACTCAGTTTGACTGGCCACCTTCGTGGTCAAATAAAGAAACTCTACACTAATCTAATATCTGTAATCCCCCCATGAGATTTCTAACACCTCACAATCCCTGAGGAATAAGAACCACCACTTCCTTGTTGTTCCACACAACATCCTCACAACCAATGACACCTCGTGCTCTAACCGAGCATGGATTGAGCTGAAAGCTATCTAAAGATCCTATAAATATTATTCTATGATTGAATATGAAACAAATTCCTATTAATTTAGAATAATTTGACATTAAAACACTCATATTTTCCTCCTTTGCGTCTTTTCATCATTATCATCTACTTTGTGGTGATTTTCTGGTGCATTATACATGACATTTTCTATAAAAACCTGTCGAGGACGTCGACCTAGAGCCATACTTGAAAAAGGGGAACCATTTAGAATATCAAACATGGAATATGAATGATTTTAAAATTAATTAATTTTTTCCTTTTATTAATTTTAGGTTAACCTATCCCATGTTCTACCCATTAAAAAACAAGAACAAAAAAGAATTATGCATGATCATTTCCTAGGTCTCTACCCTGAAATCAGGATCATGTTGTTTAGTAGACATTGTAAACTGAAAGGTCCATGAATCATATCAAAGGGGGCCATATATACCTATGTCTAAACTTGTCTTTTGTGTTTGCATCACTTCCTAATCCTGAATGAAACGGTTTCCCTACCATTCCATGAAACATCAATTAAGAAAACCTCCCAAAATCTATCATATCCCTCAACCCGAGGCCCTTATACAACACTTTCATGACTCTAACCCCACAATGTGAATCCATCCTATGATGGAAATGTGTGATGTGAGATAATAACCACTGAGTCTCATCTCTAGTAGGTCATGCTTTATAATATATAACCAAGGGTGTAGAAAACACACAATTTTGAGACAATACCCTCTAATAGAACACATGCGAAAGAGATAGATGAGACATACACCAACCAACTCTAGCTCAGAATACAACATAAAAATTAACCCAAGTACACAAATTCAATGTCATTAAAAAAATAATAAAACTGAAATGGAAAACTGAAAGTAACAAAAGAATGTAAAATAGCAGCAACCTCGAAGCCTGAACAGATCCTGTTAACCCCAAGATTGTAGTAACCAGCCTATTCTCCAACCTATTAGAGGTGACCAGAAAAATATTTGATATAAAATATGGTGGGTAAAACAGTATACTCAGTAATATCCTCCCCAGAGCCTCTTGTGTAAAGTATGGGATGTATGTAAAATCACATTAAATAAACAGGTGAATATAACTCATCAACTAAATATTTTTTTAGGTCCACTATGATAGATATCCTGAGAGGGGGGTGAATCAGGGTATGACAGATTAAAATGACTGCCCCTTTTGATCTTGTTTTTCTGTTAGACATTACCCTCTTCTCTCTCTTTCCCGATGCAAAGTAAGAATAAACCTTAAATCATACCTAGGACACATCGATTTTTACTTGGTTCACCGTCACTAGGCTATGTCCAAAGAGCATACACTGGCAGTGTGCTGATGTAAAAATTCCACTTTGAGCACACTGCTGTTTACAAGTTCAAAGATGACTCACTGTCCCTCCTAGTTTACAACCACTCACAATTTGAGAACTCACTACTCTCTCAACTAATGTGAGATTAATACATCTTGAGAAGATCCACTCACAGTTTATAGACCTGTAGGTCTCTTCATTACCATGAATACATTCATCCTCAACTGTTGATAGATACTCTGTCAACGTCTATCTTTCATCCACTGATGAATATTCCTTTTCCACTGAACACTAGGAAATTTCTTTGGAAATACCTTCGCAAAGCACCCTACTTCATGAGGCTCCCAATTTCTCGAAGCTCAGAAATTCCTTTGCGAATCTCTTGTCTTTTCGAGAGGCACACTCGCGAAGCCCTTTCGCAAATCACTATCGTGATGCCCACTGAGCCAACGTGGAGATCGTAACTTTTTCAGAGCTAGAGTAGCCGCCACGAAGCTCCTTCCTTTCGTGAAGCACGCTACCTTCTTGAACAACCTTCGCGAACCAAGAGAAAATAGTTTTCTTCGAAATCTCTCTCTACTTATATCAATGGGGTCTAGGCATATTTATAGGCAATTTCACCGACCCTTGAATCTTCCACACAAAGTCAACGCCATGTCATCTCAAATTGTGAAGCTCCAAAGTTTCTTCCAAAATTATCTCAATATCACGAAGCACCATAGAAATTTTCGGATCATAGAGCTCGTCGTAATCATGGAGCATGCCATAAATTCATTCATGCCTTCTCTATGAAGCTCCTGTGCAATTCCCTTCACCACTGTGATGCGCTTCAACCTCTACCATTCGTGAAGCTCATCGTAATCATGAAGAATCACCATCAACATTCATATGGTCTTCGTGAAATCAAAACCATGAATCCTATCTTCGTGTAACTTGTGCCTCTGCCATATTTAAGAGAGATCATCAAGGATATCTAATTTTCATGATGCTCACTGAACTCCAAATTTTAGACAACAAAAATTTGGCAGACACTAGAAAACAACGCCACCTTGTATCTATTCTTTTATACCACCTCTAGATTATCCATTTCAATGTCATGGTTCTTTGTCAACATGGATTGTCAACAACATCTCTAGAACTTGAAAATACTCCATGGATACTTGCTTTGTCAACAAACACAATCAACCCAAAAATGCTACAATGTTACCTTATGGTATTTTTTCCCAAAATATATATAATATGTTCCCAACATCACAATAGATACTCTCCAAAAGTTTCACATATTAGAGTATATAATATATTAAAGAACACCAAGGATATTGCACTAATAATTCCCCTATGGTTTTCCGATTTTTCCTAACATCACATGTCTTAATCATCTCACTCCAAAAAGGTTGGCATAAAGACACCTGTGAAAGCCCCACAATGTGAACCTCATGAAACAAAAAGGATTTCCCATAGATAATAAGTCAAAACACCACACTATCCTCACAACCAAATGTAACCAGGTAGTTTTCACAAGCCACCATAGCTCAAATAACACGTATCATTCATCGTGTATTATACCTCAAGCCATTATAGCCCATACATCGAATAAGGATCCCCAACCCATCAGAACCTATACATTTTAAACCTATAGTATTCCATAGAAAAAATATCTAGAATATATGTCAGTCAACAACCATAAGCCATTACACCGCTCTACACATATATTTGGGGAAAACTAATCGCATTTCCTACTATCAAAAGTAAATACCAAGATAATAGAGTTGGGACAAACAGTATATTTAGCCATCCATCCTCCCACTAGGGTGTTGGAAAAAACACACCCAGGTCTAATAATCCCATAGGTATCAGTCGCCCTAACTGATAGGGTGGGTTAGCGTATAGAAACAAAAAAACATATAGGATATAATGTTGCTCGAAACCACAATATGGGAATCACCTAGTCTTAGACTAAACTGTCTATAACATCTCTTAGACTCCTGACTACAACTTCTAGGACTTGATATCCTATAAGCATAAAACTATAAAAAGAGATTTATTAAATCAACTTTTCCCCTTTAATGAGTTTCACATTACGTTAATTAATTCTTTAACCATTAATCTACAATTAAAATATCCACATTACATTACATTATCATTCCAAAGAAGTCTTATGACCAATATTCATAACCACACTTAGTCTATAGATCCTCAAAAGTTACCATAGCATTGCATCCCCGCAGGCTCCAACCCCCTGGTTTCAACATAATTTATTCAATATTTATTAACCAAATTAACACTTTTCCATAATTCTAGTAATTATAAATAAATCCATTCTAAGATACCAAAAACATTGGGATCAATACGGTATGTATATGAAATACCCATCGAGTCTTTTCCACATATAGATGGAGCACATGCCCATCCATCCACATGAATCTAAACACAGAAAGCCCTTAGGATACCCCACACGTATTCACCTATATTGGATGGAGGCTAAGCAAGACCATATGACTCAAGTAGTAAGGAATGTAAATAAGATAAAGAAATAGTAATATTCAACAAGCATCCAACAATCACATCCAACCCGTTTCATCATCTTGGGTGTCCTACTCGACAGACACATTTATAAACCAATGCATCACGCCACTCTAGGAATCAAATGCTACCACAACCACAAGGCCTCTCGACCCTACATACAAAATAGCCTTCTAGGATCACATCACATCAAAAATAGTTGGAAAAAACACGAAACTAGGCTCTTGCCCAAAACATGTCATTAGAACATCACCCATAATGAGCACTCATAGCTCCAAAGCATAAGGGTCATTGCCTTTAAAAGAAATTGAGTAACTCAGAACCCTACCAGGCATCATCCTTCATAAAAAACCAGTTCTTTAATCCATATTTAATTAACATATTAATTATTAGTAGGTTCTAACTGTAGTAAACCTAACTAGTATGCTACGATATTTATCATTAATTAATTGAACATGCTTGATGCTTCAATTTTATTATCATTAAATTACAAAAATAAACAGTTTCATTTACATGACTCTTTAACGTTGGCCATTTAATTGAAAATTAATCTAATATTTACATTCATTACCAATTTCCATCAAGAAATACATTCTAAAAAATCATAGCATAGATATCACATTATCTAGAAAATAAAGAGGCAACACCATACAAATGAAATGAATACTTTAGTCCTGTTAAAATATTTTTATGCCAATTTCATTATGATCATGTGGCTAAATCATGGTCAAATCTATAGTTTCACATGAATAGAATAGTGAAGATAGTAATACCCTACCTCAAAAGGATTCCAATTATTTTTTTATGAGAATGATACAACACAACAAATAATGATCACCTCTCCCTTAACATCATAATTCACCAGGAGACATTTAGGAACAACCACATCAACCAACACCCATGAAGTATCCATTAGAAACATGAATATCACATTTCATAAAATGTTAAGGGTATTAAGGAAGAAACATATCTAGGAAACCATAATAATGGTGGTAGAACATACATTATTGAAGACCAATTGAAACATCCTAGTTACACCAAATTATGGGGTACACATGGAGTAGGAAGAAACCTTAAGGGGAAATGATCCAACGATTACAGTTAGATTTCATAACTCCTATGTGAATGATAGTTCAATGCATATAATTCCATTTAAAAAAATGTATGAAGAAGAAGAAGAAGGAAATATTTTTCTTGGAACCATCTAAATATATCTGTTGCTTAGATACATTTTAGATTTTCTATTAAAATCCTAACACATCAAACCATGCAGTTTGACCAATTGGAAGCCTCTGGATTTTAGGAAAATTAAATATATGATATATAGCACATTAAATAGCATAAAACCCTCTTAAATATGGAATTAAGCTCATTTTATGTCATAAAAATATGTCAAAATGGAAAAGTAGGAAAATCTAGAAATATCTGGAAATTCAACAAAATTTTGGAAATATCTTATCGTTCTGGAAACATTGTTTATGACACCATTCCAAAATATTTCCAAAGGAAATGACTCACCATTATAGAAACAATTTCCATGACACCATTGGATGTCTCACAGTTCTATAAAAACTATTCATGACACCATTGGATGAGTCATAGTTCTTGAAAGACTGTTCATGACACTATTTCAAAAATTTGAAATGGAAAAGACTCATCGTTCTGGATATATAGTTCATAGAACTGGAAATTTGGCACTGTTTGGTGGATAAGTAATCTTAACCTCCCAAAGCACATCAAACACCATATTTCAATAATGGAATGGACTATAGAGGTCAAGGAAATTATAATTATTGGAATTTAAATGGCCATTTTAAATATAATAAATTTATATTCTCCATGAAAATTTATTTTTAATTTATAGGAAATAGAAAAATATTATAATGGCTTGTAAAAATATAGCACAAAAATTATTTAATTAATTAATAAATCAAATTAAGGATATTAAAAAAATATAATAAATTTAATTTTAGGGTTTTAAGTTAATTATTATAATTGTGTAATTTGATATTTATAACACATAATAAAAACTCCAATTAGAATTTGATTTTTTTGTATTTCAAATCCATGGTTATAAATGGTGTTTAATTTGAAATTTTTTTTATGAATAAAATATTTTATTAAATTACTTAAGAACCCAAATATATTTATATATTCAAAAATTGATAATATTATTCAAAAATGAGATATAATTTTAGTTTTAGGCCTTTTTAAAGCCTGTATCCCTATTTTAGACTAATTATATTTTAATATTTCATGTTATTCCTAATTTTTCCCTCACTTTTATTATAAAAGGATACTCATCTATTCCCAAAAATTCATCACCATAAGCCATAATTAGTGGATATATTTTTTTAAATTCCTTTATACTCAACACTTTTCACATTCTAGTACTTCTTCTCTCACAAAAAGAACACATTCAAGAGCCTGAGGAGGTTCTCAAGAAAAAATTTTCAGAGGTAAATTTATTTTTTTATCATTTAAATTAAATTCCACATGAACCATATCCTAAAATCATATCCAATTTTTCATTATTAATCCATTATAAAATATTTACTTTCTTTTTTATGGTTTATTCATCATATGATTACTCACATTCTCCTTTTTTTCTTAAATTACAAAATTGTCATCCATGGTGTGTCAATTCACTACCTTCATGGATGATGAGTTTTTTTTCATTTACCATAATCAGAGAATGATTAAATTAACATATAAATAATTAAAATTAACTATATATAAAAATTCTCTCACTTCTAGGTTATAATTTTATTTTGAAAATCAATCAATTTATAAATTAACCATGGAAACTATGAAAATAATGCACCCGAAACAATGACAATAAGAAATTATTGTTATTAATTGGTTGAAAATTTTTATAATAAGATCATGTAAGTTTTAAAAATATTTCTATATTTATATAATAAATTAATTAAAGTCTTTAAATCATTATAGAGGAGGGTTGAAATTTTTTTGAGAATGTTGAACAAGATGTGGGGGACTTTCCTATTAAAATCCTTTTAAATGTCCCGCTTATGAAATTTGAAACAGTTATTTTTTTAATAACTTAGAGGATTATTCCTATTTTATGATATGTTATTAGTATAATATTTCCATTATTTTATTTCATAGTTATTTTTTAAGAATATTATTTCACTATTATGTGTATAGTTTTCTTATTTTGAATGTGATTTTTTTCTGAGAAAATGTTATTTTGATATTGGAATGTGATATTATTATGGGTTTTATTTAGGTAAAAATGGTATTATTCTAGATATGTTCCTCGTAAATTTGTTATTATGGGTTGAACCCATTATATCTCACGATATTATGGGTTTAGCCTTATTATTACTCATAATATGATGAGTAGATCCCCGTTATAGCTCAAGATATGACGGGTGATCCCCATTATATCTCTCAAATGTATTGGGTACTCTGAAGATAGATATATACCAAAATATTATTTCATTTGTATTGGTTAATGTAAGAGTGATATGGTAAATAATTCCCCATGAAACATTATGATTTTTCTAGGAAAGATAAGAGTTTTCAAGAAACATGTTTTAATGGATTTTCTTCTTTTTATTTGACTTATAATTTTGTTCCATTATGTTCCTTATTGAGCTTTTTATTCTCATACCATTCTTCAAAATGTTTTTTACATTGAATAATTATGTTTAAGAGAAATAAGGAATTCATGATGAATGTTATAATGTTTTTAAGAAATAATGTTTTCTTTTTAATGTTTTATATTTTGGATGAAATAGATATTATTTTAGTAGTGTCCACTTTGTATAAATGTGGGAAGTAATGTATGTATTATTTATTAATTCCCAGAAACTATAACCCCAAAATGATCCTCAATGTGAAAGAATGTATGTTCAAGAATACAACTCAATATTATGTAATTATTTAAGGATGAATCCTTATACAAATTCTCAGTGAGGGTAAACATAAGAACTAAAAATTGAATTTCATTAGTATGAATAATATGATCATAAGGGTATCATGACATAATAAAAGTGAAATACAATAACATAAAAGAACATTTTATCGAAAAAATAGGTTCAATAATCATATGCCATAGTAAAAACCATTCAAAAAGATAATCCTCATACGAATCAATAATCATTAGCCATGTTATTTCAACATTGGTTGAAGTAATAATTAAAAACCCATGGAAAGAAAAAAAACGTTTTGAAATCTTGGGAACACTATCTTCAAAAACCATTTTAAACCAATGGATGAAATAACTAACTCCAATTAAAATCCATATGATAAAACTTTTGGTAACTCCCTACTTTTTTATCCTAAATATTATGAACATTACCCAATTAATTGGAGGAATATCTAGGCACCTACATTGTATAATCTATAACCGGATCACTCAGCTCTGTATGGACGCCAACAATGTATAAAGTATAATGGGATAATATGATGCTATCTGGGTGCACCCATCATATAAGAAATAACAATCTCACTAGTCATTAAATTGGCATATCCATGATCATAAATAATTTACATGTAATATTAACTAATAAAACATTTTGAATCCTTCACTATGGAAACATAAAAATAGGCAATGATCTTTCATAGCTCGATTAACTTACAAAAACTAAATGGCTTCAATGATAATATCATAATCCGTCATGAGGAAGAATAATGGTGATATCATTACTATATATCCCTATTATATTATATGTAACATAAAGTGTAGTTTTATTTGTTTAACTTACGCCCATTAAAATTTCATTAAAACATTATTAATGAAACTTTCCTTTTTTACAATAAAAATAACTTTTAAAAACTAAAAATTCAAAAAATATTGTAAACATTCATTTATTTGAAAATAATATTACAAAGTTATAAATTAATATTTTAGTTAAATAATGGTAATTATGGTGGTAAAATATTTTCACTCTGTATATGGTAAAAGTCAACACTCTCATCAAACATTTTGAAAAGGGAGTCAAAAATGCCCCCTTTGGAAAATGAAAAGAAATTTCCCTTAAAATAATGTTTAAGGAATGTGAATGATCAACAAAAATATCTTTTGAAAATAATTTATTTTTAGAAAATAATTATTTTAAAACATTTATGAAAGAGCTGATATGATAATAAATTATTCACAATCCAATCGAAAATACAAGATCATTATATCTTATAAAAAACATCTTGGATATTTCATTAATAAATAAAGGAGGAAATAGAAATTAATAATGCAAAACACATTTATAAAAAAAATAAGAATAAATGACATGTGTTTCAAAAAATTTTGAGAATATTATTTTCTATAAAGGATCCTTGGGAAAAAACAATCCTAAAAGGAAAATATATTGTAAAATAAAACCCTTTCAACTTTGGCAACATTTCAATGGTAATCCCCATTAAAGAATAACAGAAATTGATAACTTTAATATAATGAACAAAATTATATTCATTATATAATAAGTAAATTTGAAAACATTTACACCTAATTAAATAATATTGTTGTATAATATATCATGTGACCCAAAGAATGCAATTTGAGATGAGAAACCCATTCAATGAACATAACTCTGATGTTTGAATTAATAAATGAATATATTTTCTGTGTTTAATTTAAATCTAAATAATAAATTGAAAATAAAAAAAACTATAACAAAAACTCATGACACAAAAAATCATATAATATAAAATACAATGATTTAATATAACCCTATGAATATAAATTGAGTTATGAAATTATTTACCAATCGGGAACCATTATTTCAAATCCCCTTGTATTCAATAATTCAAAAGGATACATAAAATTCCGTTATTTATATATTTTTCATGATATAAAATTTAAATAGGTATGTATATACACTCTATAAATGAAATTATGTTCATAAAAATAAACTATTCCTCAATCCACGAAAATTGAATTGAAGTCCTTCACCTAGAGTGCATAATTTCTTTGTTTGTACATCAACTATTATAGAATAAAAATATATAAATTATTTTATTTATTAATAAAAATTTTATTGTTTTAATAATTTATTCTCAAATAATTTAGTTTAATAATTCTTAATATAATTTTTACATATTTAATTAGTTATATATATGATTTGTGTTTTGAGGACATTTAGTTCCTTGCTTCAAAACGGCATCGTTATATTGATTGTATTCCAAGAGATCATTGTTCGATAATTTCCATAGTAATAGTTATGAAATGATAATTAGTTTTATAAAATTATTAAAATTTTATTATAAATAACGAAATATTGTTTGAAAATTTAACTACGTTACGATCATGGACATGGTCGGTCTACATATACAAAAGTAACGTTTAAAATTTTCCATGATCATTATGGAATAAAGGTATATAATTTTTTATCATTAAAAATTCACCATAATATAATAAAAATTATATTATTTCATTAAATATACCTATATATATATAATACATTTATTTTGGTTATTAAAAAAGTACTTAACTTCATGGAGGTAGTAGTGCACATGTACGCATAAACGACATCCTAATTTTCTAGTGTACGAAAGAAAATTACATATTATGTTTTAAGTATGATAAATACTTAATTAATATCCAAATAATATAAATTATATAAAATATTTTAATTATATTTGTACTCATTAACTTCTATGTAATGAATTAGTGAATAAAGAATCACATCAACTCACGAGGCAGTAGTCTACCAAACACTCTAGTGACATCATCGTTTCCCCAACATAATGTGATGTCAGAAATTATATGTTCTTTAATAACTCAAAATGTTTATATAATTTATAAATATCACAGACACACACACACACACACACAGATATATATATATATCAGAAACCTAATAATTACAATATGTGATATGAGATGATGTAAAATGAATAACAATAGTTAGTGAGGCCATTGTCCCACGTGCCCACAAATTTTAATTTCATATCCCATTTCATGGAAGAGGATATAGATTTAGATTATTACATTAAAATAATAACATGTATTTTCATTTTATATTTATTTAATATTATATATCCATAATTTATTAATATTTTAATGATGAGGAACAAAAAAATAAAAAAAATTATCCATTAAGAATGATGAATATTCACCTGACAACCACCTTAGGTTAGTACTAAAAGCCTGCATAGGATAGATTTCTCATAAAAAAGGATTCTTTGAATTGGTTAAGGTATTTAAGAGGATATTAGGTCCATTATGGGATGTTAAAAACTGATTTTAAGGTTTTAATATAAGAGTAGAGTGTGTGGCCTTTTATAAGAGATGTGAGTGAAGACATGTAACTTTTGAATAGAAAAATGAAGGCTGATTTATTCACATGTTAGAAGGCTCCAATATTTTTCCATTAAATATGAATTGATATTATAAGCCCCTAATGTTTCCATAAATAATATTTTGTACAATTTTTATATCATTTTATCTCTAATAGTTTTAGTTTAACCCCCGATGAATTAGTTTACACCTTAACTATTGTAAACGATTTTTACAGTTTTCACTATTCATTATGACAAAAAATTAATTTTAAATTAGTAGATAATATAAATTAATATAATTATAAATATAGAATATTTTTTAAAAAATTTCTTTCATATTTATGTAAATTTTTAGTTTAATATTAAATTCGAATACTCAATGACAATGAAGGGTTTCAAGAAGTATATATTTCAAGGAAAATATGCTTTTCTTTTGAATATTTGACCAGTAATAATAAATGTTTTAATGAAATTAATATGTATTTATATATAATATATAAATTTAATTTAAATCATTTATCATCAGGGTTTTTATTAATTAATTTGGATAAAAATTTTGCACTTCAAAATAGTTTTCATAAATATCCCTTTTTAAACAAAAAAATATACATAAAATAAAATTCAACACAATGTTGATTAACATGTAATTTAGAGGATTTAAAATAACTAAATATCAATTATGTTGTTTTAAGTAGAAATAAAAAAATATATAGGTACTTTTAAATTAATAAATTAATATAAAAGAAATGAAATTTTAAAAAACATTGGTATTTTTCACCGTTCACAAAAAATTAAATATTATCTAAAAAAATAAAAAACAAAATCACCTATAGTTAATTTTGAGAAGGAGATTTAATTTTTTTTGTTTTTAGAAAATAAATTATATAATATATATAGATATTTTTTATAATGTTTTAAAACGAAAATTAGTAAAAATCAGTTTTAAGGAAACTATATTTTTGATGAATAAAATTAATTTACAAAAAAATAATAGATTATTTACTATGAATTTATAAATAATGTTTTATTGAGATTGAATTTTATTTACATATTTCTTTAATTAGTAAATATTATTCATTCCCAAAAATTTAATGACTATGATATAATGGGCATATTGAAAAGTATATTATTTCATTGTTAGTTTAAGAATGGTGTTGTCTGTATTTTCTACCATTGATTATAGATTCATTTTCTACAATAAAAGTGTGTTAAGATATTTTCCCCATTAATTAATTTTATACTAACAATTATGTAATTAATATTGGTGAATAATTCTTTGATATCTGAAAATGCCTTAATTGGAATCCAACACTGTAAATATAGATAATATAACATTCACTTAAATAGTGGGAAATTGTAATACAATATTCTTTACATAAAAAGGTATCCACATAATAAAAAATTAGCAGGAAATAATTAAATGAACTTGTAATAAATGTTTAATTCCTCAATAATTATGGGGAGTGACATAGAAAATTGATCATAAGAAAAAGAATAATCATAATAAAGTCAACAACCACAAAAAAAAACCAAAGTGGGGTGGAAAAGATCATTAATTTCATCAGAAATAATGCTAATAAAATTTCATTAAAGATAAATTTCCAATATATGATTAATTACTGTTCCATATAGAGTAATAATGTAATGAAATATACTTACTTGAATAGTAAAATTTCATTCATTAGTAAATTTTCCCATCAATCATATTTTTTTCTCTAAATAATGGGTATTCAAGATAATTTGTTATCATTCCTTAATCATTATGATAAAATTTTAAACGCACACATAACAATAAATGTGATAATAGATCTATTCCACCTATATTTAGATATTAACAAAAATTCAAATTTTTTGTAAATGGTAATTAATCTCTTGAAATAAAGAAATCTTCCTAAGGTGAAATAATGTATTAATCCCCAAAATTCAATATTAATACACAATGTTCAAACAAAATCCTTCCATAAATAAAAATCCATGTATCCAAAATAACTTCATTAACATTATTAGGAAAGAGTGATTTAACCTAAATTTATATCTCAAATATTTTATCTTATAGTTCTAAAAATAGTTATTTTTTTGGAAATAACATTTTTCACATAGTCACTAAATCACTTTTTAGTCCAATTTTTATATATATGATAAAATAGGTATTACCATAATTAACTAAATATCCAAGATCATATAAACCCTAATAGTTATCAATACATTAAACAAGTGATAAAAATTGAAATCATAAACGTATGTTGGCATACATAACTCTTAATATAACCTCAAATGAAAACATCATAATTATTGAATCTTTCTAAATCATGCCCTAATCCCAACTATAAAAAAATCTACACACATCGATCCAATGTTAAAATTTTAAAAATTACATTTTTGGAATTGATACTAGTGAATGTGACCCTATTTTCACCATCCAAAAAAATAAATCCTCAAAAGGATATACGAGATCACATGAATACCCAAGGACCTTTTAGGTTTAGAGTTTAAGAGAAATAGAAAAAAAAATATTACATATAAAATACCCATATTTTAATTGAGAATTTATGCCACCTAACCCATATTTACATATTTAACAATATGTAATATTTAACATCAATATAGAGTGATTCAAGACACAAATCATTAAACATAATTAATGATAACATTGGTAAAATGAATCATAATATGGGTGAGATAAAATGATCAATAAGGGTAAACAAAAGAATAAAATTGAATATAAATAGTGATAATATGATGATCATAATTGAATGATTACATTATTAATGTGCATGAACATATCATAATATAACTCATACCGATAAAACAATATCAATAGAAATGTGGCGTGAAGAAATTAATTAAAATGGAATGTTTCTCAAGAATCAGTAATCATGGGCCATGTGATTTCACTCTTGATTAAAGGAATCCTTAAAACCCCATAATAGTTATAAAAAACTACATTTGGTGTCTTTGGAACATTATCATCAAAACCCATATGAACCGATGTCATAAATAACAATATCCTAGTCTAATCCATATAAGAAAGACAATGGTACTCCCCACTACTTTCCTATAATGATAATGAAAAATATTCAATGCATTGGATCTCTATCTAGGTCCACCCATCATATTATATACAATAGTTTCACTGAGTGTTATCTAGGTGCTTTCATCATATAAGATATAATTGGACCACCCACCGCTATCTTGGTACACCCATCATATATGATATATTGGGATCAACCAACACTACATGGGAACTCTCATTATATAAGTTATACTATGCTCACATGGTGTTATTTGTTCTCACCTGTGATCATAAAAAATTTCCAAGTATAATTCATGAATAAAACATTTAATATTATTTTCTTTTGAATCATTAAAAAAATAATTTTTTATAAATCGATTAATCCATGGAAATGAAGTGGGGTTCATGAAAATACCATTCTCTAACTAGAGGTATAATAAGGATGCCAGAATTTAATCTTATCCCCCGTAGAGTGTATGTAAGATAATGGTTTTTTTAATGAATTCAAATACCATTAAAAAGGCTACTAAAAACATTAATAAAGAAAATACACTCTTTTAATTTTTAAATAAAATTTAAAAACATAAAATTAAATAAAAATATGGTGAAATTCATTTTCATTGAAGATAATCTTTGATGATTATAATTTATTCTTAAATTAGAATAATTTCAATGTTGGTAGGAAAATACAATCATGATGTAGATGTTAAAAATAAACATTATTCTCAAACATTTTGAAAAAGATTTATAAAATGATATATATTGAAATTGTTAAGAAATTTACTTCTATATTTTTAAATAATGTAAAAGATGATGTCAAATGTATTTAGTAAATAATTTATTTTTAGAAAATAATATTTTTGAATTTTTTTTGAGAAAATATCTATGAAAGGGAAACAATTCAAATCGAAAAGAAAATATATGATTTGTATCTCATTTGTAAAACTTCTATAATGTTTCATTAACCAATAAGGAAGGGAATGGGAATTATGGATTTATAAAAAAAATTATAACTACAGTAGAATAAAATAAATGTGTTTTAGGAAAATAATAGAATATTATTTCTTCCAATGGAACCCTGAACATGAACAAACCCTTAATGAAATGAGATTCCAACATAAATCTTTTTCCACTTTTTTAACTTTTCAATGGTAATAACCATGAAATTATTTCATCGATTAATAATTTAAATATCATTAAAATAAGTATTATCATGTTTTGACATGTAAATGGTGCAGTATATACACCTCATAACATAAGATTGTTTTATAACAAAATCTATGTCCCAAAGAAGATAATTTGAGTAGAGAAAACGTTAGAATGATAATAAATTTGAAGTTAGAATTAATGAATTAATATTTTTTTATCAAATATAATCAACATAAAAAAATAAAAAATAAAAAATAAAAAATTCAAATTTAGTTATGTGCATAATCATTGATTACCAAATACTAATAAGAAGTAATATAACTAAATAAAATGGAATTGTGTTATGGAAATATTTAGCACTTAGTAACATTCATTTCAAAAATAACATGATGAAGTAATTCAAAAAAATCATAAAATTGAATAATTTATTAATTATAAATGATATAACATGTTAAATTGAAATTAGATATACCCATTAATAAGAAATTAGTGGCATGGCATTAAAATATTCCATAATTACGGAAAATTGAGATAATTTTCCCTACCTCGTGTCCAAACTTTTTGTGTATGTATTATAAATCATGAATAATATTATCATATCAATTATTTTGTTATATCCCAAAAATTATTGGTTAAATAACATATACATATGTTATTTATTGTTCTTAATGAAAAAATTAACTACTTAATCATTTATGTCTGCACCGTGTGTATTGAAGATGTGAGGTTCACTATTTCAAAATCTATTTACTGTGTTGCTTGTCATAAATGTATTAAATGTTACATCATCACAAAAATAATCATCATTAAATAAATATTATTTTTATAAATAAATTCATCCTTTAAAACCAATCATAAAATATGTTTATGAATGTAACACCCCAAAATTCCACGGTACATTTCCCTTCGAATAATGCGATAGCGTGTGTTGTACGCAATCTCGAGTTCTAACACACACCACAACTAATTAAACTAGCCGTTGTGAATAGTAATACCTACTTTTTGAAATCATATATATTTTATATTTCAAAATGGAATTAATTTTTGGATTCGTAATATCTAAATTAGCCTAAGGTGAAATTTTGGTACTTTTCAGATAACTTTCATATTTTGATGAATAGTGAAAATTACTAAATTTTAATTAAAAACAGCTTTTTTAATCAAAATAATTAATAGTGATAAATTATGAATTTTAGTAGTTTTAAAGTATATTTAGAATATAGTTTTACCATTTAATATAATGTTGGTCATTGGACATAATTTTACAATTAAACCGAACATAAACAAGTGTCAATCTTTTGATATTTATTATCTCTTTAAAACACGATTTTTGTTTTGACAGCGGGAATTAATTTTAAATTAATTTCTGCCACTTCTGTGTTTTGAATTTAGTAAAATGGAATCCATATTTTTAATCAGGATTTTCAAATTGTGTAAATAGGTAACTTTTATTTTTAGACATTTTGAATAATTACTGCGGTAAATATTTTATTTACCATAGTTAAGGGTAAATCCGGTAAATAAGGGTTAAAAAAATAATATTATAATAATACTAAATTACCCTAAAACGTGTCTTAACCCTATTGGTTGATACATGGTCGACCATGGGCATCTTTGGGTCGATTTTGGGACCCCATGGATCCACTTGTAAGTGATAATGACACTTTATTTTAATTAAGTTAAAATGAATACAAAAATGACACAAGCATATATCTTTTAGAGAAACAATTGTTACATATGGTTATATATGTTGGATTTTAAATTATAAATATTCATTAGAAATATAAAACGATTTCCTACATAATGATATTTTATTTATAATTTTTAGACATTAAATAATTTATTTTATTTATGACACAATGATGATGCAGTAATTACTATAATAGTGAAAAATCAAAATAATTGATATTATAAATACCAAAATAAATTTAATATGAAACTTTTAATGAATTAAACTAATTTTATTGGATAATATGATAAATTAGGATTGATTTAATTGACTTTTTTCTAAGTAATCAATCTGTTATGAGTTTCACAAAAATCAACTATTGAATAGTGTCAAAATTGACATAAAAGAGTTCTTAAAACAAATATTATATTATTAATTGATATTAAATTCCTAAAAATATAAGGTTCGGCCAAGAGACTTATTTCATGATAGGTTCATCATTAATGGACCACTTGGGGGTCGCTTGTATGTATGTAGTATGTTTATTAACCATATTATATAAAAATACAAAGAGACATTGTAAAAGTGAAACTAATTAACTTAAAGTTAATACTTAAAAATAAGGTTAATATAAGTACCCAAACCGGTCTAAATTCTATTGGTTGAGTTGTTTTAAACCCATCCCCACCTTAACCTTTGAATAGTAAACTTTGGAGCCATTGGAAACTGATTATGAATTTATTATAAACTAATATCTCTAGCTTTTCCAAAGGTGCCTCTCACCCCTCTTATAAAAGGGCACTCCTCCTTCTCATTTCTTCACAACTTAAAAGCCTTTTGGTTCAGCCAAACTCTTCCCAAATACTCTCCCAACATCCCTCACTACAACCTAGAGGCCTTAGTTTGATCAGAAAGCCAACCTAAGGAGCCCTTTTGATCAAATCAAAAGGAAGAACCCGAAGAAGAGGTAATGATTTCACCACCCTTCTCCAAGTTCATTTCTTCTTCCACTTCTTCTTCCTTTGTTGTTACCATTATAAAATAATAACTTCAGTATCATATATATACTGTGATGTTATTATAAATATGGTACAACCATATTAAGTATTCTATCCACCCTTTGAATAACAAGTCACCATACGTGCATACGTACGGCTTACCGTCTCCACGTCGTGGTGTAATTGTTTTTCAATATATTATTATTTGGATGGGTATAATAATGATGTGTAACTCATGTAAATAATAAATATAACATGTTAATGATTCTTTATATATGATATACCATCCATTTATATATTATTTTAATATAAAAATAATGATATTGTCGCTCGTGCGTACGTACGGACTACCGTCTCCACGAACGCGATGAGATTCATTCTCCATCGTATCCATTCAAGTATAATTATCATTTTATGATTTAAAAATGATGTTAAGGACTTGATATAATTCTGTATATGAATAATATACAACCTATCCTTTACAAAAATGTCTTACGTAACAAAACATATAAAAGAAAACAAGTAGGTTAACACCCAAAACAATGATAATACTAAGATATTATTATAAATCGATATTAAAAGATCATATATGATATCATATTAATGTATATGATTCTTGTATAATTTAGTAACAATTATTTCACCATTATACAGGAGGTTAACCTACCCCAACCAAGGAAAAGTACAAGGTAAGGGTTTACTTTACAACCTCTTCATTATCCAAGGTTGTTTATACGTAATAATCTACTGGGATCTCTTTATCATCCACATCCATGTTTCTTAAAAATGTATTTCAAAACATTTTTACTATTTACTAGAATATGAGTTAAAGTCATTTATACCCTTTTTGACTTTTATAAGTGGTTTATAAAGGAATATTTCGGTCGTTTTCAAAACAAGGTCCTTTTTAACCTTTTCGACAGAATTATGGTAAGAATGTTTTTTTAACTTATACGGCGAGTGCGGTTATTTTCTGCCGTTATAAAATCTTCAAAGTTTTCCTTACAAGCTTATAATAATATTTTCAAGAAAATATTTTATTTTATATGGCTCTTAAATGATTTCAAAAATAGAAAGAGATATTTCTCCAAAAAGTGTTTTTATTTCATCTATGTCAACATCATTTGATGGATTTTACGCTTATTTGATGTTGATTTATTATGATACAAAACTTCTATATTGTATTGAAGGTTTTGTGATATGTTTGACTGTGGATGTGCTATTTTTATACCATTCATAGTTTATGGTGAAATTATTTACATTTCGTATTCTATTTTTAATACGAATGTTTATGTTATGTTTAAACCTTTTCATATGGGAATGCATTGGACTTAATATGTGACAGGTGGAGCCCGCTATAGCTCCTTGATGCATCGGTAGGTCTCATGAGACAAACTAGTGTCTTGGCACAAGGCCTTGAAAAAATCTAATTTGTAGTCATGGAACGAGGCCTTGGCTATGTGGTTATGATAGTCTGGCATTATGCATTCCAACATTATGAAAGTGGTTTTTGATTTTTGCATGTGACTATTCGATTAGTAGAATATCCATGTGAATAAGTAAATGGCATTATTTCATTTTATTTATGTCGTACCATGTTGAAAGGTCATGTTTTAAAGGCTTTTGTTTTAGTTATACATTTCCTTAAATGTTTATTCTTATTTATGAAAGTTTCCGCTATATTGTTATCCTTACTGGGCATTTGAGCTCACCCCTTTTCTATGTTTTATTTTTCCCAGGAAGTGAAGAAGTAAATTATGAATGACCTGCAGGGATATTATGTGGGGATATGAGTGTGGATTATGGAGACATTATTTTGTTGTAGTAGTTTTTCATTTTATGATGTAATGTAAAACTTATGAATATATCTAGTATTTCCAAGGCTACTAAACCAATCGGTCTTTCGAGATGTGATCTTTCTTTGATCATTCCAATGTTATGTAATAATGCACCGACTCTGGGTAACTGGGGTCAGGGCGTTACAGTTGGTATCAGAAGAAGTTTAGTACAAACCTTGGAAGCTAGATTTAGATAAACTCTGATTAGAGCACGTAGACCTAAGATGAGCTTTGAGGATTAGTATAGATGAACTTCCTAGAATTTTGGTATTGTAGAGATTTTGTGAGTTTTCCGAGAAATAAATCCCTGTATGGATACGAGTAGGTAGAGGCGGCTCTGGAACAGATGTACCTAGGGGTAAAACCCGAAAACACCGCTTTGAGCTAGACTCGAACGGGAACTAGTGCACGACAACGGGCCTTGCTGCACTCTTGGTTACGACACTCCCGGGGGATATGCTTAGAATAACTCTCATTTTTCTTTACAAATCATTTTGAAGGGATTATGAGTATATACTTCCTCAAAGAAAACATTCTTATGATTATGGATTATATCCCTAAATAGTTCAATTTATGTTAAGTGTTTTATAAGTATGGGATTATGTATTTTGATTCATAAACTGATCTAGTTTATGCCATTGTTTAGAAATGGCGCCTAGTGGAAGAAATGGAAACCGTATCAATGCACGAACTCCATGTAGGGATTTCCCTCCTGATCAAGATAATTATAGTGGGGCTGGTGATGCAACTGGTGCCGATCAGCTAATCACCATACTAGGACAACTTCCTCAGGTTATGAATAATAACCTTACCCGTATGGAGCACCCTGATCCGCAGCGTGGAGGATCAATGTTAGATCGATTCATGAGGCAACAACCATCAACGTTCAATGGGAGTACAAATCCCATAGTAGCCGAGCAGTGGATAAATTCCCTAGAGAAAATATTTCAGGCTTTGGGGAGCAGTGAAAGGGAAAACGTTATCATGGAAGTTTACCGCCTCACTGGAGATGCTGATCAATGGTGGTCATTGATTAAAAACATGAAGGAAGATGATGAAGTATCAAATATGGAATGGATGGAGTTCAAAGATCTGTTTTTAAAAAAATACTTCCCTCGCGACCATCGAGCAGATATGGAAAGGCAATTTCTGGGTCTGAGACAAAAGGAGGATGAGAATGTCACAAAGTATGAGGCTAACTTTACAAGGTTAGCGAGGTATGCTGGAGATTATATTCACAACCCAATAAGTAAGATTGATCGTTTCGTTGATGGGTTAAAACCATTTCTCCGTCGAGCATTAGTCTCACAATCCTTTTCATCGTACGAAGACATTGTCTCATGTGCTATCAAGACCGAAAAGGAATTCTCTATGTCTTATGACTTTAAAGAAAAGCAAGAGAAGAAGAGACCTGCTGATCAATCTGGGAATGGAAATAAGGGGAAGAAGGGAAAGGTTGAATATCCATCTTGTGGTAAATGCGGGAAGAAACATCCCGGTACTTGCATGAAGGGAATGGGAGTCTATTACAAGTGTGGTGAAAAAGGCCACCAAGCTCGTGATTGCAAGGGGAAAAAGGAAGCTACCAACGTTCAGTGCTACAATTGCAGGGAGATGGGGCATTATGCAAATTCATGTCCTAAGCGTCAGGAGAACTTACCTCAGAAAAGGCCAAGGGATCAAGGCCAGGCTTATGCTATCACTACTGTAGAGGTAGAAGCTCCAAAAGACGTGGTGGCAGGTAATTTGATGGTTTCCTCAAGATTAGCAAATGCATTATTTGACTCTAGATCTTCACATTGTTTCATATCTTCCCAGTTTGCTAAGAAAATTAGATATTTCCAATTTGATTTAATAAGGGAGTTGTCAGTTAAAACTCCTAAGGGAAGTATCATTGCAACAAATTTTTGTGAATCAGTCCCCATTAGAGCACATAAATTTTCTTTATCTACTGATCTCATCGTCATACCTATGATTGAGTTTGATATAATCCTCGGTATGGATTGGCTTTCGGACTATGATGTGAAGATTTATTGTAAGAAGAAAGAGGTTACGATTCTTGATGATATTGATAAGGAACACCTTATCTTTAGAGCAGAATCGTCACCACCTAATTCTTATTTAGATCCACCCCCAGTAGCTCAACTTAATTCAATTATTGGGGAGGAAGAGAATGAAATAACTGTCGGTGAGGAAATGAATGTTCAAATAGAGGATGTACCTGTTGTGAAAGAATTTGTAGATGTATTTCCAGAAGATTTACCTGGACATCCTCCAGAACGAGAAGTTGAGTTTTCCATTGATTTGATTCCTGGATCAAGGCCTATATCAAAGACCCCTTATAGAATGTCCACTGTAGAGTTAGTCAAACTAAAGAAACAACTAGAGGAATTGAGTAATTCGGTATTTATTCGCCCTAGTGTTTCTCCATGGGGAGCCCCTGTTCTTTTTGTTAAAAAGAAAGATGGATCTATGAGGTTATGTATCGACTACAGGGAGATCAATGCTATAACGATAAAGAACAAGTATCACCTGCCTCATATTGATGATTTATTTGACCAAATGCATGGAGCACAATACTTTTCAAAGATTGACCTTCGATCTGGATACCATCAGTTGTGTGTAAATAAGGAAGACATTCCGAAGACAGCATTTCGAACCAGGTACGGGCATTACGAGTTTACTGTAATGCCTTTTGGATTGACTAATGCACCCTCTGTATTCATGGATCTGATGAATAGAGTTTTCAAGGAGTATCTCGATGAATTTGTGGTGGTATTTATTGATGATATCTTGTTATACTCCAAAACCTACGAAGATCATGAAAATCACTTGCGCATTTTCTTGAAGACTCTGAGGAGGCATGAATTATATGGGATGTTTAGCAAGTGTGAATTCTGGGTTCAGGAGATTTCTTTTCTTGGCCATATTGTCTCTAAAGATGGAATCTCTGTTGATCCTTCTAAGACCAAGGCAATCCAAGAATGGCCAGCACCTACGAGTATAACTGAGGTACACAGTTTTATTGGTTTCGCAGGTTATTATCGGCGTTTCGTCCAGAATTTTGCCCGATTGGATAACCCATTAACGAAGCTCACACGTAAAGGGGTTAAATTTGTTTGGACAAAAGAGTGTGAATAATGTTTTGAAGAACTGAAGAAAATATTAGTCAATACTCCTATATTGACACTACCATCAGGGAATGATGGGTTCGTTATTTATAATGATGCATCGAAGAAAGGACTTGGTTGTGTCCTTATGCAGAATGATAGAGTTATTTCCTATGCATCACGACAGTTGAAAATTCATGAACAAAACTATCCTACTCATGATCTCGAGTTAGCAGATGTGATCTTTGCTTTGAAGATATGGAGGCACTACCTCTATGGTGAAAAATGTGAGATTTATACTGATCACAAGAGTTTGAAGTATATTTTCTCACAAAAAGAACTCAACATGAGGCAAAGGAGATGGCTTGAATTACTCAAGGATTATTATTGCACGATACACTACCACTCGGGGAAAGCAAACAAGGTGGCAGATGCTTTGAGTAGAAAAGACCATGGAGTTTTGAACAATATGAGAATTGATAGGGATCCAATTTTCATGGATCTAGTGAAGATGGACATGGGAATAACCAGGGAAGGCGAAACATCATTTCTTTTTCAAATGGTTGCCAAACCATCTTTACTAGAAAGGATTAAGAGTTCTCAGACCGATGATGAAGAATTCCAAAAGAAGATTAAAGCTGTGAATGATGGGAGATTGAGAGACTTTGTGTATGAAGATGGAATTTTGAAATTCGGGAAGAGACTTTGTGTTCCCGATTTACCAGATCTAAAAAGGGAATTGCTGGATGATGCTCATAGTTCCAATTTCTCTATACACCCTGGGAGCACAAAAATGTATAGAGATTTGAAGGACCATTTTTGGTGGGACAACATGAAGAGGGAGATTGCTGATTTTGTGTCAAGATGTATGGTTTGTCAACAAGTGAAAGCTGGAAGGCAACATCCTGGAGGAGTCATGCAACCTCTTCCCATACCGGAGTGGAAATGGGACAATATTACAATGGACTTTGTCATGGGGCTACAAAAGACTCCTAGAAGGAACGATTCAATATGGGTTATTGTTGATCGTCTTACCAAGTCAGCACATTTTCTTGCTATAAGAGAAGATCTACCCCTGGAACGTCTAGCAAGACTATACATTAATGAAGTTGTGAGACTTCATGGAGTACCCCTATCGATTGTTTCTGATCGTGATCCCCGTTTTACTTCATGATTTTGGAAAAGTCTTCAGAAATCCCTGGATACTGAACTTCATTTGAGCACTGCTTACCACCCTCAGACAGATGGACAATCAGAATGGACTATTCAAACCCTAGAAGACATGTTGAGATCTTGGTCACTTGACTTTCAGGGTATGTGGGATCAATATTTACCACTGGTATAATTTTCCTATAACAATAGCTTCCATTCAAGTATTCAGATGGCACCATATGAAGCGTTATACGGAAAGAGATGTCATACACCAACCTGTTGGGATGAGTTTGGTGAAAGAAAACTTGTAGGCCCAGAACTGGTGGAGGATACGGTGGAAAAGGTGAAGGTAATCCAAAATCACATCAAAGCATCCCAATGTAGGCAGAAGAGCTATGCCAATAATCGAAGGAAGGATTTGTAATTTCAAGTCGGTGATCAAGTTTTCCTGAAGGTATCTCCATGGAAGGGAGTCATACGTTTTGGTAAGAAAGGTAAATTGAGTCCCAGGTACATCGGACCCTTCGAAATTCTAGAACGAATTGGGGTTGTAGCTTACCGATTGGCAATGCCGCCAATTCTCTCCAAAGTTCACGATGTGTTCCACGTATCTCTATTGAGAAAATACATGCCTGACCCAATGCATGTACTCACCTATGAGGAATTAGAACTGGAACTCGATCTGTCTTATTGCGAAGAGCCCGTCAAGATTCTTGATAGAAGAGAACAAGTACTGAGAAACCGGACGACGCATCTGGTAAAAGTTTTGTGGAGAAATCATAAGATGGAAGAGGCAACGTGGGAACCCGAGGAACTTATGATGAAGAACCACCCGAGTATTTTTATGCAGTAATACCCTAGAAATGACGAGGACGCAATTATTTGAAGGAGGGGAGAATATAACCCCCCAAGCTTCCACGGTATGTTTCCTTTCGAATAATGCGATAGCGTGTGTTGTACGCAACCTCGAGTTCTAACACACACCACAACTAATTAAACTAGCCGTTGTGAATAGTAATACCTAGTTTTTTAAATCATATATATTTTATATTTCAAAATGGACTTCATTTTTGGATTCATAATATCTAATTTAGCCTAAGGTGAAATTTTGGTACTTTTCGGATAACTTTCATATTTTGATGAATAGTGAAAATTACTAAATTTTAATTAAAAACAACTTTTTTAATCAAAATAATTAATAGTGATAAATTATGAATTTTAGTAGTTTTAAAGTATATTTAGAATATATTTTTACCATTTAATATAATGTTGGTCATTGGACATAATTTTACAATTAAACAGAACATAAACAAGTGTCAATCTTTTGATAGTTATTATCTTTTTAAAACACGCTTTTTGTTTTGACAGCGGGAATTAATTTTAAATTAATTTCTGCCGCTCTTGTGTTTTGAATTTAGGAAAATGGATTCCATATTTGGAATCAGGATGTTCAAATTGTGTAAATAGGTAAATTTTATTTTTATACATTTTGAATAATTACTGCTGTAAATATTTTATTTACCATGGTTAAGGGTAAATCCGGTAAATAAGGGTTAAAAAAATAATATTATAATAATACTAAATTACCCTAAAACGTGTCTTTACCCTATTGTTTGATACATGGTCGACCATGTGCATATTTGGGTCGATTTTGGGACCCCATGGATCCACTTGTAAGTGATAATGACACTTTATTTTAATTAAGTTAAAATGAATACAAAAATGACACAAGCATATATCGTTTAGAAAAACAATTGTTACATAGGGTTATATATGTTGGATTTTAGATTATAAATATTAATTAGAAAGATAAAAAGATTTCCTACATAATTATATTTTATTTATAATTTTTAGACATTAAATAATTTATTTTATTTATGACACAATGATGATGCAGTAATTACTATAATAGTGAAAAATTAAAATAATTGATATTATAAATACCCAAATAAATTTAATATGAAACTTTTAATGAATTAAACAAATTTTATAGGTTAATATGATATTTTAGTATTGATTTAATTTACTTTTTTCGAAGTAATCAATCTGTTATGAGTTTGACAAAAATCAACTATTGAATAGTGTCAAAATTGACATAAAAGAGTTCTTAAAACAAATATTATATTATTAATTGATATTAAATTCCTAAAAATCTAAGGTTCGGCCAAGAGACTTATTTCATGATAGGTTCATCATTAATGGACCACTTGGGGGTCGCTTGGATGTATGTAGTATGTTTATTAACCATATTATATAAAAATACAAAGAGACATTGTAAAAGTGAAACTAATTAACTTAAAGTTAATACTTAAAGATAAGGTTAATATAAGTACCCAAACCTGTCTAAATTATATTGGTTGAGTTGTTTCCGACCCATACCCACCTTAACCTTTGAATAGTAAACTTTGGAGCCATTGAAAACCGATTATGAATTTATTATAAACTAATATCTCTAGCTTTTCCAAAGGTTCCCCTCACCCCTCTTATAAAAAGGCACTCCTCCTTCTCATTTCTTCACACCTTAAAAGCCTTTTGGTTCCGCCAAACTCTGTCCAAATACTCTCCCAACATCCCTAACTACAAAATAGAGGCCTTAGTTTGAAAGAAAGCCAACCTAAGGTGCCCTTTTGATCAAATCAAAATGAAGAACCCGAAGAAGAGGTAATGATTTCACCACCCTTCTCCAAGTTCATTTCTTCTTCCACTTCTTCTTCCTTTGTTGTTACCATTCTAAATTAATAACTTCAGTATCATATATATACTGTGATGTTATTATAAATATGGTAAAACCATATTAAGTATTCTATCCACCCTTTGAATAACATGTCAGCATACGTGCGTACGTACGACTTACCGTCTCCACGTCGTGGTGTAATTGTTTTTCAATATATTATTATTTGGATGGGTATAATAATGATGTGTAACTCATGTAAATAATAAATATAACATGTTAATGATTCTTTATATATGATATACCATCCATTTATATATTATTTTAATATAAAAAGAATGATATTGTCACTCGTGCGTACGTACGGACTACCGTCTCCACGAACGCGATGAGATTCATTCTCCATCGTATCCATTCAAGTATAATTATCATTTTATGATTTAAAAATGATGTTAAGGAGTTGATATCATTCTGGATATGAATAATATACAACCTATCCTTTAAAAAAATGTCTTACGTAACAAAACATATAAAAGAAAACAAGTAAGTTAACACCCGAAACAACGATAATACTAAGATAATATTATAAATCGATATTAAAAGATCATATATGATATCATATTAATGTATATGATTCTTGTATAATATAGTAACAATTATTTCACCATAATACAGGAGGTTAACCTACCCCAACCAAGGAAAAGTACAAGGTAAGGGTTTACTTTACAACCTCTTCATTATCCAAGGTTGTTTATACGTAATAATCTACTGGGATCTCTTTATCATCCACATCCATGATTCTTAAAAATGTATTTCAAAACATTTTTACTATTTACTAGAATATGAGTTAAAGTCATTTATACCCTTTTTGACTTTTATAAGTGGTTTATAAAGGAATATTTCGGTCGTTTTCAAAACAAGGTCCTTTTTAACCTTTTCGACAGAATTAAGGTAAGAATGTTTTTTTAACTTATACGGCGAGTGCGGTTATTTTCTGCCGTTATAAAATCTTCAAAGTTTTCCTTACAAGCTTATAATAATATTTTCAAGAAAATGTTTTATTTTATATGGCTCTTAAATGATTTCAAAAATAGAAAGACATATTTCTCCAAAAAGTGTTTTGATTTCATCTATGTCAACATCCTTTGATGGATTTTACGCTTATTTGAAGTTGATTTATTATGATACAAAACTTCTATATTGTATTGAAGGTTTTGTGATATGTTTGACTGTGGATGTGCTATTTTTATACCATTCATAGTTTATGGTGAAATTATTTACATTTCGTATGCTATTTTTAATACGAATGTCTATGTTATGTTTAAACCTTTTCATATGGGAATGCATTGGACTTAATATGTGACGGGTGGAGCCCGCTATAGCTCCTCGATGCATCGGTAGGTCTCATGAGACAAACTAGTGTCTTGGCACAAGGCCTTTACAAAATCTTATTTGTAGTCTTGACACGAGGCCTTGGCAATGTGGTTATGATAGTCTCGCATTATGCATTCCAACATTATGAAAGTGGTTTTTGATTTTTGCATGTGACTATTCGATTAGTAGAATATCCATGTGAATAAGTAAATGGCATTATTTCATTTTATTTATGCCGTACCATGTTGAAAGTTCATGTTTGAAAGGATTTTGTTTTAGTTATACATTGCCTTAAATGTTTATTCTTATTTATGAAAGTTTCCGCTATATTGTTATCCTTACTGGGCATTTGAGATCACCCCTTTTCTATGTTTTATTTTTCCCAGGAAGTGAAGATGTAAATTATGAATGACCTGCAGGGATATTATGTGGGGATATGAGTGTGGATTATGGAGACATTATTTTGTTGTAGTAGTTTTTCATTTTATGATGTAATGTAAAACTTATGAATATATATAGTATTTCCAAGGCTACTAAACCAATTGGTCTTTCGAGATTTGATATTTCTTGTGATCATGCCAATGTTATGTAATAATGCACCGACTCTGGGTAACTGGGGTCGGGGCGTTACAATGAACTTGATCTAGGTTACGACTACGGAGGTGATATGTCATAAGTACACAAGAGTAACACTTCTATTTTATATAATCATTATAGAAATAAGTTATGCAATATTATATCATAATACAAGGATAATCATATCATAAATACCATATTATTTTAATAATTGTACTAATATATATAATCCATTAGTTGTGGTTTAGAAAAAATAATAACATCACTTCATGGAGGTTGTATTCGACATTATGCATGAATGAGATTATCATTTTCTACTGTAAAAAATAAAATGAGATAATATCATCTGAGAATGATAAGTAGGTACTTAATATAAATATATTTTTCTTTTTTATCACATATATTAATCAGATTTATCCTTATTACTTCCCATTTAATGTGTTCATGTGAAAGGGAATCACATCGCTATGAAGGTGATATTACAGTGTACACATGAGCAACATTATCGTAGCCCATAGATAATGGAATGTAAGAAAATATAAGTAATATAATAACACAGATTCTTAAATTAATTAAATATATCATATATATATATATATATAATTTTAATACATCATTCTTTAAATCCTTTAGAGGTGATGATGGAAAATGAATGACATTGGATCGCGAGGTGGTAGTCCATTATTCACATAAATAATGATTTCACATCAAATTTCATAGAAGAGGATATGAATTTTGGTTATTAAATTAAAATAATACCATATTAGTATATATGAGATAATTTTTTAATTATAAAATAAAAATTGAATAATAATTAAATGAATTGAAAGATAATATAAATTCAAAATTCTCCGTTATGCATGATTACTCCTTTTTGGACAACCTTCTATTGTCAATAACAAAATCCTTCATTATAGTGGATTTATTTTAAAAATTATTGTAGAATGTTTTTAGGGATCGATGTAATTTATTTCTTCAGTTATTATCTTATTGATATGGATTATAATTAGATAATAAGACATGTTATGGGGTGGGTTTTTATATGTAAGGTTAGTGGCACATTTATTATTTTTGAAAAGACAAATTTGTAACCATGTTTTTAACATATCATAAGGATAAAATACGAAATATAATTGATAATTGGATAGAATAATTTCAAAATATGGATATCCATTATATTTTGGTGTTGTTTTTAGGTCATTCTAACCCATAGCATTACAGTTTGACCATTGGTAAATCCGTTTTGGCTTTAAACATGTTAAGTGATTTTTTATATTCTCTGTATTCATTGGGAAAAAATATTAAGTAAATTTATTAGATAAAATGATATTTTATTATTAAAAATATAGAATTCATTTCACCAAATTCAATTCACTTTATTGGAAAAGATTAATTTAAAAGCTAACCTACAAACATGATGATAGAACATGGTTTCGAGTAGTTTATTTTTGAACCAAAAGAAAATTTTATATTAACTCTAAGAATAGTATTAATCATTATATTAATTTTAATACTTATTTATACTTATAAAATATATAATTTTCATTTAAATAATCATTAATTAATGTTTTTCTTAATTAATTAAAAATGAGAAACAATATTCACTTTAAAACTGTATTAATAAAAATCTGATTTGTATACCCAAAGATAAAAATATACAAAAATTAATTACAATGCTAAATGAAAGATAATTAAGTTGACTAAATATATAATAATTAAACTCATTTTACATAAAATAATAGTATAAAAAATTATATGACTTTTAAATTACATAATGTATTTAAAAAACTAACATCTTAAAACGGTATTTTTCACCATTCACCAAAAAATCAATTTTTTTGAATGTTCCAAAAATTATACCCAAAGTTAATATTTATATTATGAATGAGAAATGTATGTTTTATTACCAAATATATTTATAAATTCACTAATTATTAATTAATATATTTTATCATAAAGAATAAATGAAAATAATTTCTAAAAACAAACATCTTTGATGTATAAAATTAGAGTACAAAAGATTTATTGTTTATTAACTAAGAAATTATAAATAAATTTATTTTTAGTAATATATATATATATATATGTCCTTTTTCAGTTAATAATTTTCATTTTCCCTGATTTAATGACTGTATTTTAATGAGAATAAATAAAATAATATTAATAAATTATTAAATTATGCTAGGTTTTTTGTTTCTTGAAGGATATCCAGCATATAACCACTTATTAAAATAATAGTGTGTTACATTTAATGAAAATATATTGTGTTACCCATTAATAGATATTATTTAATCTTTTATTAAAAAAGATTCTTGATCCTTTCCAAAACAACATTTCCAGTCCTTTATCATGAGTTTTTTTCACTAGAAAATCATTTTCAGGACCTATGATTCCTTTTTTATGTTATTAACTTCAAAATTTCCTTTAATACATTCTTATCATGAGAATATTTATGATATGAAAATTTTTATGCCTTAATACAAGATTATGTAATCCATATTATTTTCATTTGTCTTTATGATCTTTATTCTTTATGTATGATTTTCTTGTATGGAACACATATGATGTTACTAGTGAGGAAAGTTATAGGTGGTCCTATAATTATATACTCCATTAATTAATTGGGTAATTTCATCTCCTCATGTGATACCATGTATATAACATAAGTAGTTAGCATAGAACAACTTGTTATGTTGTCATGGAATTCAAACTTGGCTTTTTCATATGATGTCATGTTTTATATAGTTTATACAATCCTATGATTCCATTATAGTATTATTTTAACTTTTTTATCCCACATGTATATGTTATATAATTCATATCTTTTATGATATCATAACCCTCCTCTTGATTTGTATTTGTTTTCAATGTTTTATGTTGATTATTCCTTTACCAAGAACTATGGATAACCACTTTCCATTATGCATTTACCTATGGTATCCAATGAAATAATAGTTATTCAATTATATTTATGTGAACATTATGGATTTTTAAATATTTATATTAAGGTGTACGTTTTGGATGATTTTTTATGTATCTAATTTCCTAAAGCCACAAGGCCTCTATATTTTTGGGTTGTGTTTTCTTGATTCAGATGTTAGAAACCACATATCAAAATGCGTGTTATTCTAGGGTTTCAATAGATGTTATAATATAATAGTTTTATTGTTAAGGTAAAATAATACATGTAAAAATTAGTGGATAGCCAAAGGAAAAAAACTAAATTTATGAAAATATCCTAATATTTTAGTATATTAATGTGAACATGGTTAGTAATAAATGAAACCCAAATTTAGATAATATAATTGGATGTAATGCATTTTTTAACGGTACCTAGACGTAATAACCCATGAAGAGGTTAGTTGGGTATTCATACATTTTTAACTCAGTTAACAACTGGTGGGTCTAACTAGACACAATATTTAAACTAATGGGGTATATGATGGTAATGGTTTCTATGATATTTTAAAATAATTATGAATTATTTGAATATATCATCATGGTATTCTATAATCTGATTATGTAAGATATGAAATTTTTTATAAGTACATTATAGTAGTGATTGTATGATTGGTTATTGTAAAAAGAATATAGTTTATTGATGTAAATTATATATGAGTTGCACCCAATCATGAATGTTGGGTATGTGGGAATTTATATTGATTTGTGAAGATACTTCTCAATGATATATTTTAATAAAAAAATTATTTTTGTAACGCCCCAAGCTTCCACGGTATGTTTTCTTTTTAATAATACAATATCTTGTGGTGTATGTAACTTCGAGTTCAAACACACCACAACCTATCAAACTAACCGTTATGAATACTAAAAACCACTTTTTGAAATTTTAAAAATTTTATCTTTCAAAATTGACTTCATTTTTGGATTCGGAATATTGAATTAGCTTAGGGTGAATTTTTTGGTATTTTTTATGAAAACATTCAAATTTTCATGAATAGTGAAAAACACTGCGTTATTGTTTAAAACCAACTTATTAATTCAATATTTAATTATTTTATATAAATTTATTTTATGTACAAATAGATACATAGTACCAATATATGATCAATGTAATTCTATTGGAGTCATTTTATAATATGTTTAAATATATAAAATTTTATTGAACTTTTTACCGTCTTTTACCCACATCCTGGGAGCATATGCAAATTTGTATAAAACATTATTTTACGACTTATGTGAGCTGAATTTTAAAAATCCTAGAGACAGAGTTAATATTAGAAAGTAAAATGGGGTTCAATAAGATGAAAATATTTTTTGGTGAATAATAACTCTTTAATTTTATTTACCACGGTTAAAAGTAAATAGGGTAATTAAGGGTAAAATGATATCATAATTACCATAACACATGTAATTATTCTATAGGATAAGTGTAATTAGACCGAAAATAACCTTATTAATAAAATATGATCATTTAAGTCCACTAGGATTATATTAGGTCATTTATTCTTATTTTATTTAAAGAAGAGTTAAACGAGTTAAAATCAATGATTAATAAATAAACCATTTTTAATATTGGTTTATACATAAGATAAATTCAACTATAAATATTTATTAGAATTCTAAAAATATTTCCTATATAATTTTATTTTATTTATAATTTTTATACATTAAATAATTAACATTATTTAGGATTCAATGATGATGCAGTAATTACCTTATTAATGAAAGATTAAAATAATTGATATTATAAATAACCAAATTAATCTTATTTGAGACTCTTAATGAAATAAAATAATTTTATAGGTTAATATGACATGTTATGGTTGACTAAATGATTTTTTTTTAAATGTAATAATGTTGTGATGAATTTATCAAAAAAAATACTAAATAGTGTCAAAATTTACATAAAAGAGTTTCTAAAACAAATATTATATTATTAATTATTATTATATTATTAATAATATAAGGTTCAGCCAAAGGGCTTAAATAATAATATATATTTCACTAATTAACCACTTGGGGTTCATGTAGTTTTTTATATTATGTTTATTAACCATATAATATAAAAATAAAAAGATACATGATAAATGTCAAACTACTTAACAAAGAGTTAAATCTTAAAGATATGGTTAATAAGATGACCTAAACCTATATAAAATCTATTAGTTGAGATTTTTTCAACCCATCCCCACCTCAGACTATAAATAATTCATTTTGGATCCATTAGAAAATGAAAATGATTTTATTATAAAAAAATATTTCCAACTTTTCTTAAAGTGACCCTCTCCTCTTTTATAAATGGGAACTTCCATTTCTCTCAAATTCACACCTTGAAAGCCAATTGTATCAGCTAAAACCTGCCCAAATGTCCTCTAAAATGTCATTCCTTTATACTAGAGGCCTTAATTTAGTCAGAATGCCAACCTACAAAGCCCTTTCAATCAAATCAAAAGAAAGAATCCAAAGAAGAGGTAAATATTTAATCACCTATTTCAAGTTCTTTTTTTCTTCCACTTCCTCTTTCCTTATTGTTTCCATTATAAAATAATAACTGTAGTATCTTCTATATACTGTGATTTTTTTTAAAAAATTGTACAACCATATTCATTATTCTACCCAACCTATAAATAACAAAGTCACCATATGTGTGTACGTACAAATTTCCATCACCACGTCGTGGTGTAGTTTATTATTAAAATTCTAAATAATTTATATGGCTATTATAATGAGTATAAATGATGTAAATAAAAAATAAAAATGATAATTATTATGTATATATGTTATAACATTAAATTATATATGATTTTAATATCAAAAGAATAAAATTTACGCGTGTTCGTGCGTAGGGATTACCGTCTCCACGAACACGATGAGATTAATTCCCCATCGTATCCATTCCAAAAAAAATTTAATATGATGATTAAAAATAATGTTTAAATAATTAATATCATTCTTAATATGAATATTATTTATCCTATAAATAAAAAACATTACTTACGTAACAAATCATATAAAGGGAAATGAATCAGTTAACACCAGAAAGGATGATACTACTAAAATATCATTAACAAAGCAATATTAGAAGATACTATATGATATCATATTTATGTATATATTTCTCATATAATTTAATAACAATTATTTAACTATTATACAGTAGGTTAATGTATGCTCGACCAAGGAAAAGTACAAGGTAAGGGTTAATTTAACAATCTCTTTATTATCCGAGGTTGTTTTTATGTAAGTATCTACTGGGACCTCTTTATCATCCACAACCATGTTTCTTAAAAATGTTTTCCAAATTTTTTTTACTATTAATGTCATTTATACCCTTGTTTTAATTTTTATAAAATTGTCTGAAATGAATATTTCTGTCATTTTTCAAACAAGGTACCTTATGACCTTTTCATCAAAATTAATGTAGGAATGTTTTTTTAACTTATACGGTGGGTGCGGCTATTTTCTGACGCTATAACATCATCGAAGCTTCCCTTACAATATTATAAGACTATTTTCAAAATAAATTTTTTCTTTTATAATTATATTTCTTTTAAATGATTTCAATATAGAAATATATATTTCTCTACAAAGAGTTTTGATGTCATCTATGTCTACATCCTTTGATGGATTTTAAGCTTATTTGATGTTGATTTATTAGGATACAAAACTTCCATGTGAATTGAAGGTTTTGTGATATTTTTGACTGTGAATGTTTTATTTTTACACCATTCATGGTATATGGATAATGTATTGACATTTCATATGCTTGTTTTAATACAAATTTTTATGTTATGTTTAAAAATTTATATATGAGGACTGCATTGGAGTTATTAAGTTACGGGTGGAGCCCGCTATAGCTCCTCGATGCATCAGTAGGTGTCATGAGACAAACTAGAGTCTTGGAACAAGGATTTGAAAAAATCATATTTGTATTCTTGGCACAAGTCCTTGACCATGTGGTTATGAAGTTTGGCATTATGCCTTCCATCATTATGAATGTGGCTATTGATATTTCATGTTATTATTCGACTAGTAGAATATCCATGTGAATAAGTAAATTACATTATTTGATTTTATATTTTCTATTTTATGCTGAAGCTTAGGTTTAAAAGTCATTTGTTTTAGTCTTACATTGCCTTAAATGTTTATGCTCATTTATGAAAGTTTCCGCTATATTATTATCCTTAATCAGCATCTAAGCTCACCCCTTTCTATGTTTTGTTTTTCCAAGGATGCAAAGAAGTATATTATGACTAACCTGTAGGGATAGTATAATGGATATTATTGATTCCTATAGAGACTATGTTGAATTAATTTTTCATTTTATAATGTAATGTAAAACATATGAATATATCTAGTATATCCAAGGATACTAAAAAAATCGGTCTTTCAAGACTTGATCTTTTGTGATCATGAAAATGTTATGTAATAATGCACCAACTCTGGTTAACTAGGGCCAGGGTGTTATAGTTTGTTTTATAGGAAGTTTAGTACAAACATTGGAAGTTAGATTTAGAAAAACGCTGATTAGAGAATAGTAACCTAAGATAGACTTTGAGAATTAGTATAAAAGAACATCCTAGAATTTTGGTATTATAAAGATATTCTGCGTTTTCCAAGAAATGAATCCCTTTCTAGATACGAGCATGTAGAGGCGGCTATGACACAAATTTACCTAGGGGTAGAACCCAAAAACACCACTTGAGCGAGACCTGAATGAGAATTGGTGCACGACAATGGGCCTTACTTCACACTTTGTTACGACACTCCCAGATGATATGATTAGGATAATTTTCATTTTACTTACAAACAATTATGATGGGTTTATGAGTATTTAATTCCTCAAAGAAAACATTTTTATGGTTATGGAATATATCAATAAACTGTTCAATTTATCTTAACTATTTTACAAGTTTGGAATTTTGTATTGCGATTCATAAACTAATCTAGTGTATGCCATTGTTTAGAAATGGTGCCTAGTAGAAGGAATTGAAACTATATCAATGCATGTAATCCATGTAGGTATTACCCTCCTACTCAATAAAATTATAGTGGATATGGTCATGCAATTGGTGCTGATCATCTTATCACCATACCCGGATAACTCACTCTGGTTATGAATAATAACCTAACTCGTATGGAGAACCCTAATCCAAAATGCATAGGATCAATTTTAGACCGATTCATCAGGAAACAACTACCAATATTCAATGGGATTACAAATCCATTTGTAGATGACCAATATATAAGATCCTTAGAGAAAATATTCAACGCTTTGGGAAATATCGAAAGGGAAAAAGTTTTCAATGCAGTTTTTCGCCTCATAGGAGATGCAGATAAATGGTGGTCATTGATTCAAAACAAAAAGGAAGATGATTAATTATTAAATATGGAATGGAGGGAGTTTAGGGAGATTTTCATTAAAAAATATTTTCCTCGTGACCATCAAGTGGATATGGGAAGGCAATTTTTGAGTCTGAGACAAAAGGAGGATGAGAATGTCACAAAATAAGTTTCTAAATTTACAAGGTTAGAAAAGCATACTGTAGATTAAATACATTTCCCAAGAAGTAAGATGGATCGTATCTTTGATCGGTTAAAACCATTTCTCCATCAAAAATTATTCCCACAATCCTTCTTGTTGTATGAAGATATTGTCTCATGTGCTATCTAGATAGAAAAAAAATCTCTTAGTCTTATGACTTTAAAGAAATGTAGGAGAAGAAGAGATCTGCTGAACACTAGGGAAATGTAAATAAGGGGAATAAGGTAAAAGTTGAATACATAACCTGCTGTAAATGTGGGACGAAACACCTCAGTACTATACTAATGAGAATGGATGTCTATTAAAAGTGTGGTTAAAAAGGAGACCATGCTCATCATTGCAAGGGAATGAAAGTGGCTGTCAATGTTGAATGGTACAATTGTAGAGAATGGATGCATTTTAAAAATGAATGTTCTAAGAGCCATGGAAAAAACCTCAGAAAAGGTTAAGGGATCAAGACCAATATTATGCTATCACTACTTTTGAGGATGAATCTCTGAAGGATGTGGTGGCAGGTAAATTAATAGATTCCTCGAGTTTAACAAATGCATTATTTAATTCTGGATCATCACATTGTTTTTTATCTTCCCATTTTTCTTAGAAAATTAGATATTTTCAATTTGACAAAATAAGGGATTTTCAGTCAAAATACCTAAGGGAATTATCATTGCAATATAGTTTTATGAATCAGTTACCATTAGAGAATATAAATGTTCTTTATATACTGATATCATTGTCAACCATGATGGAATTTGATATAATCTTTGGTATGGATTGTCTTTCAGACCATGATGAAAAAAGTTATTTTATGATGAAGTAGGTTACAATTCTTGATAATGATAAAGAGTACCTTATATTTAGAGAAAAAATTGTTACCACCTAATTATTATCTAGATCCACCCCTAGTAGCTCAACTAAATTCAATTATTGGGAGGAAGAGAATGAAATAACTGTAGGTGAGGGAAGGAATGGTCAAATAGAAGATGTACCTCTTATGTAAGAATATGTTTATGTGTCTCCATAAGATTTACCAGGACAACCTATAGAATGATAAATTGTGTTTTCCATTGATTTAATTCATTGTTCAAGTCCCATATCAAATACCCCTTATAGATTGTCCACTGTGGAATTAGTGGAACTAAAGAAACCACCAGAGGAATTGAGTAACAAGGTATTTATTTACCCTTGTGTTTCTCCATGGGGATCCCTTGTTATTTTTGTTAAGAAGAAAGATAGATCTATGAGTTGGTGAATTGACTATAGGGAAATAAATGATATAACAATAAAGAAAAAGTATCCCCTATCATGCAATGATGGTTTATTCGACCAACTTCATGGAGCTAGATGTTTTTCAAAGATTGAACTTCGATCTGGATATCTTCAGTTGTGTGTGAAGAAGGAAGAAATTCCGTAAAAATCATTTCAAACCAGGTATGGGCATTACGAGTTTACAGTAATGCCTTTTGGGTTTACTAATACATCCTATATTTTCACGGATCTAATGAATATATTTTTCATGGAATATCTTAATGATATTGTAGTGTTATTTATTGATGATATTCTGGTATACTCTAAAAGATATTAAGTTCATGAAAATAACATGCGCATTATTTTAAAGACCCTTAGAAGAAATAAATTATATGGGAAATTTAGCAAGTGTATATTCTGGATTCAAGAGATTTCTTTTCTTGGACATATTTTCTCTAACGATGGAATCTCTGTTGATTCTTTAGATACCAAGGCAATCCAAGAATGGCCAACACTAACGAGTATAATTGAGGTATGTAGTTTTATTGGTTTAGCAGGTTATTATCGATGTTTCTTCTAGAATTTTTCTTATTGGATACCCCATTAATAAATTTCACATGTAAAGTGGTTAAATTTGATTGTACAAAAGAGTGTGAAGAATTTTTTGAAGAACTGTAAAGAAGATTAGTCAGCGCTCCTATCTTGACTCTACCATCGGAGAATGATGGGTTTGTTATTTATATTGATGATTCAAAGAAAGGTTTTGGTTGTTTCCTTATGCAGAATGATAGAGTTATTTCCTATGCATCACAGTAGCTAAAAATTCATGAGAATAACTATCCTACTCATGATCTTGAGTTAGTAGCTGTAATCATTGCTTTGAAGATATGGAGAAATTATATCTATGGTGACAAATGTGGGATATATATCGATCACACGAGCTTAAAGTATATATTCTCACATGAAATAACTCAGCATGAGGAAAAGGAGATGTCTTGAACTACTCATGGATTATGATTTCACTATACACTACCACCCGGGGAAAGAAAATAAGGTGGTAGATGCTTTGAGTAGAATGGATCATGTAGTTTTGAACAAGATAAGAATTGAAAGGGATCCTATTTTCTTGGATCTAGTAAGGATGGATATGGGAATAACCAAGGAAGGTCAAAGATCAATTATTTTTTAAATTTTTTCCAAACCATCATTAATAGATAGGATAAAAAGTTCTTAGACTGATGGTGAGGAGTTTCAAATGAAAATTAATGCTGTGAATGATGGGAGATTGAGTGACTTCATATATGAAGATGGGATTTTGAAATTTGGGATGAGGATTTGTGTTCCCGATATTCCTGATCTAAAAAGGGAATTGTTGGATGATGTTCATAGCTCCAATTTCTCTATACACCCTGGTTTCACTAATATGTATTGGTATTTGAAGGAACATTTTTTGTGGGACAACATGATGAAGGAGATTACTGATTTTGTGTCAAGATGTATGGTTTTTAAACAAGTGAAATCTAGAAGGCAACCGACTGGAGTAGTCATAGACCCACTTCCCATACCAGAGTGGAAATGGGATAATATTATGATGGACATTGTCATGGGTCTACCAAATACTCGTAGAAGGAATGATGTCATATGGGTCATTTTCGATCTTCTTACCAAGCTAGTACATTTTCTTGCTATAAGAGAAGATTTTAAACTTGAATGTCTAGTAAGACTATATATTAATTATGTTTTAAGACTTCATGGTGTACCCTTATAGATTGTTTTTTACGGTGATCCAGATTTTACATCATGATTCTGGAAAAGTCTTCAGAATGCCCTGGATACTAAACTTTGTTTGAGCACTGCCTACCACCCTCAAAAAGATGGAAAATCCGAACGGGCTATTCAAACTATAGAAGATATGTTGAGATCTTGCTCACTTGACTTTCAAGGTATGTGGTATCAATATTGTAAAGACCCAGAAATCCTGAAGATTTTTTTTTCTTAAATACATGGGAATTTTACTAGTCTGTAGTTTCATACAGTGCCTGATTCCGAAGCTCGGTGTGCCCAGAATCAATTTCTGAAGTTTTTTTCGGGTATGTTCAGTAAACGTATGTGCGGGATTCTATATCTTTTGAACCATTGATCAAAATTGAAATCCAAGGACACTGATTAACTCACAGCGCCAGTATTCACTTAAGGATACCTTTACCGTAGTTGCATTTAATCGAGGATGGAAGTTAATTTTTGGTTATTGTTGATAAATTAAATAAAAATTATGTGTGACATAATTTTATTTAATTGGTGGTTTAATCCTCCAAGGGGATGTTGGAGGTGGGGAAAACCCCCTAATACCCTCTCATGGTAGGATATTATTTGTTGGGGCCCACATGAGAATCAAACCCATCAACTCTACTTGAACTCCCCTTTAACTCCTTGAACCCCCAATTATGGAGGATGAAGATCTCCTTTTAATTACTTTGGATCCCGTTCACCTCCTCCATCCAATTTAATGAGCCAACCAGCCTTTTTAATTAAAGGATGTAAGTTAATGAATTTGAATCTTTTTGGATTTATTAATCCATACTTTTAATTTTTTGTGTTTTTTTATTTTTATGTTTGTTGGAACATAATACCTTGGTGGAACGTTGAAGAATTAGAGAGAGAGCATTCATCCAGAACACGAAGAACATCTCCAACGACCTCCATCTGTGTTAAAGTAGAAGACGCCGCCCGCAAGGATGTCGCCACTGACGACACTTCTTCTTAGGATGCACCCCAACATCAACGAAATGACACCGTCTTCAACGAACAAACATCGAATCAAGGTAGGGGAAATTGGATTATTTTTACGTATGAGTTATACTCTTCTTTCCTCATCGTGTGTTGTGCTCTTGATGCCGAATGTTAGCAATGTAACGAGGAGGGTTCAGACCACACGATCACAGTCCCACCCTCCCCCACCCTTTTGTTGTTGTTATCATTGTCTTGACGTCAGAGTCGGAGTCAAAAGGACTAAAGAGGCGGTGTTGGCAGCGGTAGCCGCGCACCGGCTGCATGGAGGGACTGGCGGCCGCTCGAGCCACCCGATCCAAGGGACAACCGGCCAGCCGATCAGGCCGGTCCGCATGTAGGATTCGCGACACACAAAGGCGCCACCTAGAGGGAGACCACGGCCTGCATCCGCGGAACTATCGACTAGAAGAAATGGAAGGCCACTTGCTGGACGGGCTGGGGAACAGAGGTGCCCGTAGGCACCGGGTGGAGAAGGACGCGGGCCGTGTCCGCGGGCCGCTCGGCTGGGCGAACCAGCCGGCCACATGCTATCCGGGCTGGAGAACCACGGCGCCTATAGGCACCGCGTGGGAAGAAACACAGCCCGCAGCGCAGGCAGCGTGCGCTGGGATGACACCCAGCTGGGTCGGACCCGCCACACCAAGTCGGGCCGACCCGCCAGGCACTGGTCTTGACGGGCTGGGCCCATCTGCTCTTAAATGCGAATAACTCCTTGAATGCACGTCCGATTGATGCACCGTCTATGGTATTGGGACCCTCGCAATGAGGCGGTACTTTTGGTATTCTAAGTAAATTTTGGACAAATTTGGAAAATGGTCGGGTTTGGATCGAGCATAAATCCAATCGTACCCGTGGAACAGAAATGCCAATAACTCTCCAACCGGGCATTCGATGGACGCACTGTCTATCGCGTTGGGTTATTTATGATTAGATGGAACTAAGGGATACATAAACCTTGTACTTTGTGATAGTTGATGTATCAATACTTTTCTCGAGGAGCGGACCCTCCCGGAATCGAGCATTCTGTGTGCGGGAACCCTAGGGCTGGCTACGACGACTACTGTACCAGAATCCTCCATGGGTTCAACATCGATGACTACTATACCAGAATCCTATGTGGGTTAGAAAGCGATTAATACGGAACTGGGATCCTCTGTGGGTTCGACAGTTCTGACTTCTGTACTTGTATCCCATTTGGGTCCGAAAGAATAGCTGGTCTTGTATCCAGTGTGGGTCCGACAGCTTAGCGGGTCCTATATCCTTTGTGGGCCCGACAACTTAGATGAATCAGTGACTAAATCAGGTCATCTGTATCACTCTACAAAAGATGCATACCTATGTGAGCTGAGTCTAGAATTTAAATCATTTATATTCGAGGTGATTGAATTTACTTCCTGTGTGGACTGGGTTGTTCTTGGGCTCGAGAGATGGAGCCGAAATGTGACTGGTAACTTAGGTATTTGTATGGGCATATACCTAAGTAGGTTTGGTTGAAAAATCGTGATTGTATCTTACCTCGGTGCTTTATCCTTTTTGGATTCTGGGAGACCTTCGTGGGTCTCAGGGTCCCCTACTGAGTATCGTTATACTCACCCCTGCATGGGCTATGCCCGCACTTCGTTTTGTTGGTTGCAGATGATGGACAACACTGATCGACATAGAGAGTTGTAGAGATGGATGGTATCCGGAGGTGGACCACTTGGTGAGAAGTACGCAGAAGGGAAGGACGGACTTGGGGTGATGAGGAGGACATCTGTACCCACCCTTCAGGTGGGAATTCCGGAGGATGACTCAGTAGTTGTTGTTTTACCTTTCTGTAGTTGTATTAGCTTTTAATTTGTTTTTACTTTTCTTATGGGCTTGTATTTCCAGCCCCTTTCCTTTCAGAACCTTCTTATTGTATAGAGTTTTACCTATTATTTACTTCCAGCTGTGTAAATAATTGTTTTTGTTTACTTATTAAAGTCAATGCCTTCCATTTTTATTGGGATTATGCCTTTGGTGCTTGTCCTTATCCCCTGGTATATGGAATTAGGGCTTGGGGTAGTCACGACAAGGACCCCAAGGACGGTTCATGACAAATATTTACCTCTGGGAGATTTTTCACATAACAATAGTTTCCATTCAATTATTCAAATGCCACCATATAAAGTGTTATATAGAAAGAGATGTCGCACACTAACTTATTGGGATGATGTTGGTGAAAGAAAACTCCTAGGTTCAAAACTTGTTAAGGAACTTATGGAAAAGGTGAAGGTTATCCAAACCCACAAAAAGGCATCCCAAAGTAGGAAAAAGAGCTATACCGATAACTGAATGATGGATTTGGAATTTCAAGTAGGTGACCATGTTTTCATGAAGATATCTCTACTGAAGAAAGTTATATGTTTCGATAAGAAGGGAAAATTGAGTCCCAGGTACATCGGATCTTTTGAAATTCTAGAACGAATTGGGGTTGTAGCTTACCGTTTGGCAATGCCACCAAGTCTCTCAAATGTTCACAATGTGCTCCACATGTCACTGTTGAGAAAATACATGCCTGAAACAACGCATGTACTCACCTATGGGGAAATTGGACTGGATCCTAATCTATCTTATTGTGAAGAGCCTGTCAAAATTCTTGATACCATAGAACATGTTCTGAGACATCGGACGACTCGTCTGGTAAAAGTTCTATAAAGAAATCATAAGATGGAAGGGGCCACATGGGAACCTTAGGAACTTATCATGAAGAACCACCCAAATATTTTTATGCAGTAATATTCTATAAATTTCAAGGATGAAATTATTTTAATAAGGGTAGAAGGTAACACCCCATTCTTCCATGGAATGTTTTCCTTTTAATAATAAAATTTCTTGTGTTGTACGCAAATTCGAGTTCAAACACACCACAACCAATCAAACTAGAATTTATGAACTGTAATACCCACTTTAAATATTTTTATAAATTTTAAATCTCAAAATTGACTTCATTTTTGGATTTGGAGTATCGAAATTACCTTAGGGTTAATTTTTGGTATTTTTCTAAAAACATTCAATTTTTTGATGAATAGTGAAAAACATTGCGTTATTGTTTAAAACCGCCTTTTTAATTAAATATTTAAATATTTTATTTATTTTTTAGGTCAAAATATATACATAATACCTATATATGTTCAACTGAATTCATTGGATTCGTTTTTTTATATTTTTAGATATATAAAATTTTATTTAAGTTTTTACCATTTTTTACCCACCTCCTAGGAGCATTTGCAAATTTGTATAAAACATAATTTTTGAACTTCGGTGAGTTAAATTTCAAAAATATAAGAGAGACGTTTAATATTATTAAGTAAAATGTGGTTCAATAAGATGAAAATAATTTTTGTTGAATAATAACGTTTTACGTTAATTTACCACGGTTAGAAGTAAATAGGGTAATTAAGAGTAATAATGATATCATAAATACCCTAACATATGTAATAATTATATTGTATAAGTGTAATTAGACCAAAAAAACTTGGGAATAAAATATCATCCTTTAGTTCCACTTGGATTAGATTAGAACATTTATTATTATTTTATTTAAAGAAGAGTAAAACGAGTTAAAATTAATGATTAATAACTAAACAATTTTTAATATATGGTTATACATAAGATTAATTCGACTATAAATATTCATTAGAAAGCTAAAAATATTTCATACATTATGGTAGTTTATTTATAATTTTTATTCATTAAATACTTAAATTTATTTATGACCTAATGATGATGTAATAATTACCTTATTAATGAATGATTAAATTAATGGATATGATAAATATCCAAATAAATATATTTTGAGACATTTAATGAATTACACTAATTTTTTAATTTAATATGACATGGTAGGGTTGATTAAATGAATTTTTTTCTAAGTAATAATGCTTTTATTAATTTAACCAAATCAAAATACTAAATAGTGTCAAAATTGACATAAAACGGTTTAAAAAAATATATTATATTATTAATTGGTATTCTATTTAAAAAAATTTAAAGATCGACCAAAGGGCTTAAATAATAATATATATGTCATTAATGAACTACTTGGGGTTCTTTTAGAAGTTTATAATAAGTTTATTTACCATAAAATATAAAAATACAATGATACATGGTAAATGTCAAACTATTTAACTAGGTGTTAAATCTAAAACATTCAGTTTAATATGATGACCTAAACTTGTCTAAAACCTATTGGTTGATATGTTTTCAACCCATACCCACCTTATCATTTAAATAATTCATTTTGGAGCCATTATAATCTGAAAATTATTTTATTATAAAATAATATTTCAAGCTTTTTCCAAAGTGAACCTCACCTCTCTTATAAAAAGACACATACCCTTCTCTAATATTCACACCTTAAAAGAAATTTGGCTCAGAAAAAACCTACCCAAATATCCTCTCAACTGTCCTCCCTTAATCTTTGAGGCCTTACTTTAGTCATAAATCCAACCTCAAGAGCCCTTTTGATCAAATCAAAAGGAATAACCCGAAGAAGAGGTAAATATTTCATCGCCTCTTTCAAGTTATTTTCAGCTTCCACTTCCTCATTATTTATTGTTTACATTATAAAATATTAAATCCAGAATATTCTATATACTGTGACATTATTATAAATATTTTACAACCATATACACTATTCTATCCATCCTATAAATGACAAAGTCACCATACGTGCGTACGTACAGATTACTGTCTCCACGTCATAGTGTAGTTTGTTATTAAAATAATTCATCATTTGGATTGATATAATAATGAGTATAAATGATGTAAATAACAAATATAACATAGTAATGATTATGTATATATGATATAACATCCAATTATATATGATTTTAATATTAAAAGGATGATATTTTCCCTTGTACGTACGTACAGATTACTGTCTCCACGAACGCGGCAAGATTCATTCCCCATCATATCCTTCAAAGACTAATTTTCATTTAATGATTAAAAAAAATGATTAAAGACATAATATCATCCAGAATATGAATAATATACTTCCAATATTTAACAAATATTATATACTTAACAAAGCATATAATGGAAAACGAATCAGTTAACACATGAAATGATGATACTATTGAAATATCATTAAAAAGTAATATTAGAAGAACATATATGATATCATATTTATGAATACAGTTATTTTATAATTTAATAACAATTATTTAACTTTACAAAAGAGGTTAAAGTACCCTCAACCGAAGAAAATTAAAAGATAAGCTTTAATTTCCCAATCACTTTACTATCCATGGTTGTTTTTACGTAAGTATCTACTTGGACCTCTTTATCATCCACATCCATGATTCATAAAAATGAATTCCAAAATATTTTTACAATTTACTAGAATATGGGTTAACATCATTTATACTATTGTTTAACATTTTATTAAATTGTTTTAAAAGAATCTTTCTGTCATTTTCCAAAAAAGTTACCTTATGACCGTTTCAACAAAATTAAGGTAAGAATGTTTTATTAAACATATACAGTGGGTGAGACAATTTTATGCAGTTATAACATCATCGAATATCCCCTTACAATCTTATAAGAATATTTTCAAAATAAATATTTTCTTTTATAATTATATGTATTTTAAATTCTGTCAATATATAAAGATATGTTTCTGTAAAAAAAATTTTGATTTCATCTATGTCTACATCCTTTGATGGATTTTAATCTTATTTGAATTTGATTTATTATGATACAATACTTCCATATTGTATTAAATGTTTTGTGATATGTTTTACTGTGGATTTTTTATATTTACACCATTCATGGTTTATGGATAATGTATTGACATTTTATATGATTTTTTAATACAAATGTTTATTTTATGTTTAAACCTTTTTATATGAGGAAGGCATTGGAGTTAGTAAGTGATGTGGGGAGGCCGTTATAGCTCTTTGATGCATTGGTAGGTCTCATGAGAAAAACTAGTGTCTTGGCATAAGCCCTTGAGAAAATCTTATTTGTAGTCCTGGCACAAGGCCATGAATTTGTGGTTATGAAGTTTGGAGTTATGCATTACATCATTATGAAAGTGGCTATTGATATTTCATGTGATTATCCAACTAGTAGAATATCCATCTGAATAAGTAAATGGAATTAATTGATTTTATCTTTTCCATATTATGATGAATTTTTTGTTTAAAAAGATTTTGTTTTTTTTGACATTACCTTAAATGTTTATGCTTATTTATTAATGATTCCACCATATTGTTATCCTTATTGAGCATCTGATCTCACCCCTTTGTATGTTTTATTTTCCCCAGGATGCGAAGAAGTATATTATGATTGACCTGTAGGGATAGTATAAGGGATATGAGTGTGGCCTATGGAGACTATGTTATTGTAATTTTTCATTTTATAGTGTAATTTAAATCTTATAAATGTTTCTAGTATTTCCAAAACCAATAAAATAATCAATCATTCTAGACATGACCTTTTTTTATCAGGGATATTTAAGGTAATAATGCACCGACACTGGTTAACTAGGCTCAGGGCGTTACAAATTTGATTTGATGAATTTGAAGATGTTCACATTCATTGATGCTGACTATTGTTACACAACATATGTCTATAATAATGTTTGTAAATATTGTAAAAAAATACCCTCCGATGTATTTTTATATTATAAGGATATATGATAATTGTAGGATGTACATATATGAGAGAATAGGATAATATTCTTGGAGATAATGGATGGAAAATTAAAAAACTCTATGGATTATTTATATATTGAATAAAACATAATAATTAATATAGTGGTTATTAATGTTAATTTGGATTAAAAAAATGTGAATTGAGGTGTATGAGGCATTTTGAGGATGTTTAAAATATATTGGCGAGGGCTTATATAATCTTTAGTGTTTGAATTTCTTTGTAAAAATTAGAAAATAAAAAAATTATATTAATAAACAAGGATTATCATAAGTAATATGTAATCTTTTTTTTTGATAAATATTTTAAAAATTCCCTTGTATTCTTAAATTTTGAATCATAAAATATTTCTCAAAGAAAAAATTGAAAAATAATGAACTCGTATTGTATATTTTACAATCATCAGGGATGAAATAAAAATATGGAGTTCATAATAAATCGTAAATGTATTGAATGTTGACTAAAATTTGTAAGGGTTATCCAGTTCATATATAGAAGTTACTAGAGTTGAGAAATTGAAAAAATGTTAAATAATAAAATGATATTAAATATTCTAATATTGTTATAATTTTTTAAAGTCATTTTGAGTTCACTGTTATATAAATTATATTATAGATGATTTATAAGATACATTGAGAGTGAATATTTTCATAAGTATCTAGTTGATGTGAATCTACGATAAATAATATATATTTGGAGCATATGATGTATTTTTATTAAGGTATATAAGGTTTTGGTTATTGGAAATTTGAAAAAAAAAACCTAATTACTCATAATAATATAAAAAATAACAAATTTCATAATTATTGGGATTTCAAATTTTAAATTTTAAAATCCTCAAATCCTTACTATGACATGTTTGAGTAAAAATTTCAAATATATTTCTTAAATGTTTCATAAAATCAATGATTAAATGATATTTAATTATGGGGAATCTGTGATATAAATCATGTCATTAAAATCATAATGATTTATTGAGTAAGAAAATTCTTGAAAATATAGTCATTGTAATGAAGAATATAGATAATGAATTGGAAATGTGTTATAATAAATAATTCCATACTATGAAGTAGTATTATGATTAAAAATAAAACCAAATACATTTTTGTGAATTTGATGCAATCACACCATAATGATAATTCCACATCAATGTTTGTGATGGATAGAGTTAATTAAATATATTTACTTCATGAATGTATCATGACATGTTTTCCCTGTATACATGGAGTTTAATTTCATTGTGGGATTTATGGTGAAGTATATATAAATATAAATCCATGATAATTCCATTTAAGATATAGAAATTAATGAAAATATCTTTTGGAGATATTGTACGTGATTTATTCAAATAAGTATTTAACATAAAAATAAATACAGAATGAATGTGATGAGGCTAAGGGTTTTGAAATTCAATTATTGAAACCATATCTAAAAGAGATAATAATAATATATAGATACATTATATAGGAATTATTATATAGGTAAAAATTATATTGTGAAAATCATGTATATTCTATAAGTAGAATAATAGGGAATTCTCAAGAAACATAGCATGAAATAATTCAAATATGTTGGAGAAGAAAAAGTATAGAGAGAGATATAATATGATTATGCTCATTATAGTTCTAGAAAAAGAAGATTAAGTTAGGTGATTCATAAATAATTTTTTTATGGAAAGATCATATTGGAAAATACATCAATCAATATACCTATCTTTTATTTACTAGAGTTGTTATATATCTCAATTATTGGTGTGTATGAGGAATCGTTGATATTAAAACCTACAGAGGAAGAAGATATGATCATGGTTAGTATATAATTTTAAAGACCCAGAAATTCGGTGGATATTTTTAAATACATGGGAATTTTATGAGTCTTCGAAACTTGAAGGTGCATAATTACGAGGCCCGGTGTTCCTAGAAAAAATTTAGGATGTTTTTTTGGGTACATTCAGAAAATATATGAGCGGGTTTTATAAATTATGATATGTTGCTCGGAATTGAAATTAGGGGACAACATTGAACTTTTAGCGCCATTAATCTCGTAAGGAGACATTCACTTTGGCTGAAGTGGGTCGAAAATAAAAGATAGTTTTTGGGTTTTTTAGAGAATGAATTAAATAAAAATAAAGTGTGTGGATTAATTTTTATTTGACGGTTAAACCCTCCTCATGGAAGTTGGAGGTGGGACCACCACACCACATCCTCCCATGAAAGGTTATGGTGGTGTGGCCCACCCGAGCCTAACCTTCAGAGATAGTATACAATGTGTGGACCACACGAGACTAAACCCCCTATTAATGGTGGGAGAGGAAAACATCTCAACTACCCATATTAATGAAGGAGAGTCTCACCACACCCTGCCCCCAATGTTTTGGTTCCAACTCCCCTAATTTAATGGTTCCAAATCCTTCATATTAATTGTGTGGTGAAAATTAAATTAATCCTTAAATTTTGAATTTTAAACCCAGAAATCTAACATAATAGACAGTATATTATAGGGAGGGGGCTTCTATTTGGCTGGGCATATTCATCTTCATGGAAACTTTGGAGAAAGCGGAAGAACACTCTCCAATGAATAACGAATAAAAATGAATGTCGCCCTTATTCAGCTTCTTCCTGAGAGCTTCTACCGATGTGGGATGTCTTCAACCGAAATCCCTCCCCATCGTCGTCAACGAACCGATGTATGAGCTAGGTATTGAAAGTGTGTGGAAGACGCGATGAATGAAGATCACCTTCATCTTCTTCCTGTGACTTCAATGGCAATCAACGAACAAAGTTAGTGGTTGTTTCTTTTATGCTCCATGTTCTTCTTTTCTTTCAAAACGTAGAATGATGATATGTTTCCTTTGACGGGTGAGTTGTTGTTCATTGTTCTCCAATCATGAAGAACCGAGTGTTATCACCCTAATCGCGGAGGGTGCGGGCCAAAATAACATTCCATGACTCTCTCTGATGATCTCTTTTGTGATATTCTTCAGCATGGTGAAAAAGCAACCAGAAAATGAAGGCGGCGAAGACAAAGGCCGCACTACCCATGGCCTCTGTGATCTGCGCCGCCCCTGTGGCGTCTCGCACTGCAACCAGCCGAACTGGCCCCGACCAATCCCCCGCTGACCACGCCACTCGCAAAGCCAAGCCGATGCCCTGAACCAGCCCGCACCCTACCCGGCCGCCTCCCAGCCTGCTCGACCTCCCGTTGGCCCGCTTGGCGCCCTGCCCGCCTTCCTACCGGCCCGCCTGCCGCCCTTGCCACACTTTGCATTGTAGCCTTCCCGCCTAGCCATACCCCAATGGCCTGCCCAGCCGCTTCCTGGCCTTCTCGACCACCTCCCATGTGCCTGAACGAACCGCACCGGCCCACGTGCCCCGTGCCACCCAAGCCACACCCTCACAGCGCTCCGAGCCGAACCATCCTCAAGCCCGGACCGAACTGACCACGCAGCCTGCTGGGCTGGGCCCAGCTGGCCAGGCTGAACCTAATAGGCTGGCCCACCCAATGGGCTGGGACAGACCCCTCAGGTCCGACCGGGTTAACCAAGACGAGGCCGGCCCAGACTAGGTCGGATCGGGTCGGACCAGACCCATGCCCAGTACCGATCCATTACTTTCTTTGGCCATATCTTTGGCACCAGACGATCGTTTGACAAACCGTCAGCGGAGCTGGGTTTCATTGAATGTGATTGTCCCTTTGAGTATACACCACATGAGTTCAGGATAATCTTGAGATATGGTCATGTTGGATTGTGCATGAATCCATCCGGACCCCCAAGACTAAAAGGCTAATAACTCATAGATCGAGTGTCCGATTGATGTTCAGTCTATTGCGTTGAGACCCCTATAATGTGGAGGTCCCTTGAGGTACTTATACATGGTACTTCTTGACAGTTTGAGTATCGAACGGTAGCTCATGGTGCGGATCCTTCCGGGGATGAGTGAGCATACCGTAGAGACCTAGTAGCTAGCAAAGACCTGATGACTAAGGACCGATTCAACTCAGAGTGACTCGACTAGCCCTGTGGGGAGAGCCTTGGTGTCATGGAAGACCCACAGTGTGGAGTACCTTGGTGTCGTGGAAAACCCACGGTACTCAATAGGAGGACTACCTCAGTAGGCTATGAGGGGGAGCGCCTTGGTGACGTAGAAGACCCAGGGTGGGGATTGCCTTAGTGATGCAGCAGAAACATGGTACTCGACATGAGGAGTACCTCAGCAGTCCAAGGTTAGTGGGAGGAATGATGGTGTCGTGGTAGGACCACTGTATTCATCATAGGACGAGTTATACAACACTTGTGGTTTAGATAATGTGAATAAAAATCTTGGTTGAGTTGAGTTAGTAACTTTTGTGTCTACCTCATGATTGAGATGGATTACTTGATAACTTAGATATATGTATAGGTATATACCTATGTGAGGTTATCTTTTGAATTCATAATTTTTGGTTTATCTTTTTTTGATTTTGTGATACCTTGAGGGTCTCGGTGTTTCTACTAAGTATCGTTATACTCATCCCTACACAGGCTATGCCTGCACCTCGTTGTGTTGGATGCAGACGATGGACATCGTTGACCAAGGCTCAGAACACCAGGGCTGGAAAATACCTGGAGGTGGACCACACAGCATGATGGTGCATAGAGGATATGGACAGACGCGGAGTGTTGTGGTGGCTTTATGTACCTACTCTTCAGGTAGGATATCTTGGTGGACAATCCAAGAGCTGTTTTCCCTTTTTCTAGTACTTTTACTTTTAGTTTCCTTGTACTTTATTTTTGGGCTTTTATTTCCATCCCTGTTTTACTTTTCAGCTCTCCATTTGTATACAGTTTTATTTAGTGTTTTGTTTCTATCTCATACTTTGTTGTGTACATTTTCATGTTTTAAAGGAAATGCCTTCCTAGTTTAGGGATTTACGCCTTCGGTGCTAGTCGCCAGCCCCTGGCCTATGGAAGGTGGTATTGAGGTAGTAACGACACTGGCCACGGGGGACGGGTCGTGACAATAATAGTGTTGTTCATTACTCCAGATCATTATTCATGAGGAGAAATAAGAGTATTTTAATTTACGGTATGGTTGGTTCCAAATCCTAAAAATATCCAGTTAGTGCTTGCATATAATTCTAGTTACATACAATAATTTTAAATATTCAAGGTCAAAACATTTCATGGGACTCATCGTGAAAATAAATGGGCGGTTGAGTTCATGTGCGTTAAAAACCACCATACCCTAGGGAAACATTAATCCACATTAAAAATAATAATCATTAACAAGAGATTTTGTATCTTATTGTTTTTATTTCCTACTTGAACTAATTTCAAACAAATATAAGGTGAGAATTATATGGGGAACTATTCACTGAATATGTTCAGTATTAAATAGCAAGAAAATAGTTTAATTCATATTTAGTAACTCATATTTACTCACTACCAAAAATTTATTCATCGATCCTAATGAATGATATTGCCTAATAATTTTCAATTATAAAAGGAAATGTTTTAAAAAATATGGAAAATATTGTGAAAATATTAATAGAAGACATTAATATCTCAATTTATGGGGATATAATTTGATGATACTTGTTTTTTTGTTAAAAAATGTTTCAATATAACTTTAAAGTAGTATCATATGAATAATGGTAAATTTACTATAAAATATTTAAAATTAATAATTTATTTTGGACTATTTAATCATTGAATTATATGATTTTTCTAAGTGAGTTACCTAGATATTTATTTTAGAGGTTGTATGATTGAAAAAAATTTACTACTATAATGATTAATTTTTGGGAAAATCCAATGTCTCAAAGAGTTCAAAGAAGAATAAAATTATTTTCCTCATTTTTATTGGATGTTAAATACACTTATACTATTTTTGACATTAAATATTATACATTAGAATATCATAGTGAAAAGAATATTTTATATGAAATGACACTAATTATGTTAGATATTTATTCAATTATTTCTATTGTGAACTTGTTTTACAAAATTCACGATCCAAGAACCTTTACGTGACACACTACCCCATTCCAATTAATTTATTTAAGGGTGATATCATTATATAATTCCATAAAATTAAAAAAATTAATATGTTTTATTTATTTATTTATATTTACTTATAATTTAAATCATAAATGTTAATCTTGTAATGGAAGGGAATAAATTGAAAAAAAACTACAAATTAGAATGGATTTAGATGTCATAGTTTGAGAGACTTTTGTTTTCATTAAAATATATTTTTTCAAGAAAATATAACTGAATCCATAACATAAAATAAAGGAAATTTCTTTGGTCTTTTTAAGTTATAGAGTATGAAATAATTAATGGGTTTTGATGTGTTAAAAATGTAATAGTATGATTGAAACATTCTTAAATTACAATATGCTTCCACTATAGAACGTATATTATGATGGAAATGATAAACAAGTTATTTATTACTTGTTCATTTTTGGGAATCAAATATTTTCTAATGAAGGACTATGAGATAACATTGGTAGCCTTAATAAAGTCATGTTAGACTATGTTCTGAAAAAATATATTTCAATATCACTTCATAGTTAATTATATCATCTACTAATGTATCATTAAGATTATACAATATTATAACCACTAATGAAATGAAAAGTGTAGTTTTAATACAAATTAGTTTTTTAGAATATCTTTATAACGATTGGTTTTCAGAATTGTTTAATGTATATTTAAATCAAACCATTTTATATATTTATGAATATTTTATTATTATAGATATTTTTCCACAATTAAAGTGTCCACTATCATTTTAATAATTTTAGATTAAAAATTATTTGTTTGGATTCAACAAAAAATGTGTTCATTTTTTTATTTTCTACATCTTCATTTAACTTTGATGGTCCACATAAACGAGAATATTATTGTGATAAATTGTCCCATAGGAACACTTGATAATGAATCACTATTTATTTACATATTTAATGTAATGGAGAAGGATGTATCTGATTCTTATAAGATGATTAAATCATTAGAATATCTATCATCTAATTCATTTAGGAGTCTTGATCCAACATTACTAAGGGTGTCATATGATGAGGTGTGGGATAATTGAAACATTATTTTTTGGGGAATATACACTGGGAGTGGTTATGTGAGATTTACTTTATTTTCATGGGTATTTATGGGTTCCATAAATAATTATAAATTTTTTAGTGTGTTTAAAATGAATAGGATTTTTATTTAGATGATAGAATGTTTGATGATAATATTAAATTTCATGGTACTAAAAATCATAATATGAAAACATAAAAATTAAATGTTTTGGAAATTATGTTTCTTATTTTAAAAAAAATGGATATATTCCAAAAGGATCATGTGGGACATTAATGAATAAATTATAAAATATATTCATATAAGGAAAAAAATTATTTTTAATCACATATTAAATTTTATAATTAGAATAATTGGATTTGAAATAGTGAATATTTTTTTGTTGAATGCATAACACCATTTTAGTAATAAAATTGTCTAGTTACACTTTTTATTGAGGTTAGTGGAGTATGAAAAATTTGCGATTCAGGATGTTGGCCTGTTGAATTTTATGTTTCATAATAATAATTATCATTTTATTAGAAGAATTCAATTGATTTTGGTAGATATTTATTCAGAAAAAAGAATGTTATAACCAAGAACAATTATATGTTTGACTTACACTCATTATGATTTATAAGATTAATCATCATGTTTATAAAGTAAAATTAGAAATTTTAATATAAGATCATTATATTGGAGATGCAGACATAGTTATTTTAAAATATGATGGTATCCTTGTTGAAATACTTAGGTTTAAAAAACATGGAATGTTTATGGAATATAAATCCAATGATTTCCCATCATTTCATAAAGGGAGGATATACTACATTTTCCACCTTGTGAAAAAAGGATATATGAATATTTATTTACCTACTCTTGAATATTATTCAAGGATAGAAATGTGAGAATATTTTTGAATTCCATAATGTTTCATTCTAAAATATTACATTGAAAAAAATATTGAGTAGGTGAGTGTTCATCAAAAAATTATTTTTATTTTCACTTTGAAAATGTGTTAAATTCATTACCCACACATAAAAAAGTATTTTTGGAATATTTATCCATATAAGTTTTTCCATAGAAGACTACTTTTAAAATTTTTTATGTATGATTCATTTAGTGAAAGTGATGTTTATTTTCATCGGTGAAAAAAATTAGACATTTTAGTCAGGTGCATCATTAATAGCTTTTGAAAAATACTCTATGAATATATTACCTTTTGTTTCTCTAGAATATATTATATTTCTAATATTTAATAATATGGAACTACTTATAAAGAGTATGGTACATCTCATTGATAGTTGGGGTATCTTAAAATAAATATATATCTTCCAAATAGGAAAGAAAATATCTATAGATAACCGCAATGGATTTTCATAAATAACTTTATCATTTAAATCCCATGAAAATATAAGTTGTTAAATTAATGAGTGATGTTTTTACAAGAGAACTAAATTTAATGTAATTAATATAAATTTAATTGGGGAAGTTGATTCATGTTTATAAGGAAATAGATGTATATTAGAATCCATAATATAGATATTTATTGAGTTGATATAGATATTGAAGATGAATAAAAACACATATCAAAATGAAAAATAATATTTTTCCCTTATTAAATCTTATGATTCAAATAGAATAAAGGAATAAACACATCATATTTATAAAACTATGATTACTTTGTCATACATAACGTATAATTTTCAATTTTGAATCATATTTTATGTAATTTACCACCTTTAAAAGAATATATACTATTAAAAAATCAAATAGGATACCTAATAGTTTTATTAGAATATTCATGAAATAAATGTTTATTGATTCCCATGGGAAGCATACTGATGAAAAAAATTATTTCATTTAATAAATATAACACAATCGATTTATTTATTGATATTTAATTAATTTTGGAACAATAATTTTATTTTTAACAATCTATCATCATTAATTTTTTTGAAAATAAATAATTATTCATTAATGAGTTACTTTTTAAATTTTTAATTAATGTTTAATATTTTACTAGTAAAGTTTGATAAGTACAGTGGGGTAGAGGAATCATATATAGAACAGAGGGAGAAAATTTTTACAAAAGTTTTTAGTTTAATTTTATTCTAATTTATTTATATTTTAATTTATGATTCAATTTTTCCGTATAAAACTGAGGTGTTTTTTCAGATCCATGATCTAATGTCTCACTGTAATGATAAGTAATAATTATATTATTTTTAAGATATTTATTTGTATCATTATTTTCTTAATTTACATTTTGGACAAGTATTGAATTATTATCCATACACTATATAAATCAGTATCAATGATTAGAATACATTAAATGTTTTGCAACACAACATTTTTAGTAAATAACCAAGGAAAATTCTATATATGTGTCACAATATCTCTTATGATTCTATTTTTTAGGTTTTCATCACATGAATAGAGATATTTTTATTATTTATGTTTCAAAATGGTATCTAACGATTATATTTTTATTGGTTTTGGATTGAATTTATGTTTTAGAAATGAACATTAATAGAAACCAAATAGGATATTTTTGGGGGAAAAATATTATAGAAGATGAATCGTTTCAAAATTGGATATGAAATAACCTATGAATGGGTTGTAGCACTGATAAAGGTTGGGGGAGAATTTATGGAGCTTATTTCTTATTTTACCATTTAGAAAACTGATATTATTATCTATTGGGATTTGATGAAATCAAATATAAATCTCAACCATATCTGAATGAAAAATGAATGAAATAAACATATAAAAAACCCAATATATATATTTTCCTGTCTTGATGTCTGAAAATACCATGTGATGTGATTGGGTTGAATTTTTTTTATGATTTTCCACTCGATTCAATAAAAAATATTGTTTATTAAGGACACCGAATTCTGATATTTAGTGGCGAACCAATATCAATCATCCTTTCTCACTAATTGTTTAATATAGTTTTCATTCATTTTAATCACATATCATTAATTATTAGGGATCAAAAAATTCTTCTTCTTAGTTCTAAATAATCAGTCTCAATATCAGTTTCTCAAAGTCACTAAATTTTCTAGTCTCTCACATAATTCTATACGTACCAAAATTCTCATTAATCGAGTATTTTTTAATTATTAGGAATAAATTGAATTTATAAAAAAAATTAAAAAACTATTTACATTTTAGAAAATTCCCAAAATAAAATATAATTTTCAAATCCTTTATGAAATAATTATAAAAAATATTCACTTAGATTCACCGCATTATCCTTAACATAATTTATTAAAAAACTTATTTTATAATTTATGGTGGTAAATTATGAAAACATATGAAATTATATGACTTCCATTAGTAAAATAATTTCCAAATATTTTATTCTTAAAAATAAAAATGTTTTTTTGTAGTGATCACATCATTCAACTCACATTGAATATTCAAGAAGAATTATATAGACGAAAAGAATAATCCTTAGTTCATTAGTTTTTAGTAATACTAGTTAATTTATAAAAGTATATTTTGACAATTCTTAATATTCACCACCACTATTAACTAATCAAATTTTATATTGATTTTAAAACCATAATCATGGTAGATTAGACATTACGTGGATATTACCCTTTAAAAATTCATATAATTCATACTATATATTCATGTGTATGTAAAAGTAATTCTTATGTATATCATTGGGATTCATGTATAAATTTAATTTTAAAAAATTAATGATTCATACATATATTATTAAAAATCATAAATTCTATTTAAAACTATAGACTTTTTTAAATAAATGTACATATATGAGTACAATATATTAGAAATACTCAAAAAATTTACATATCAATAACATTCCCAATTTCATCACCAACCACCCGAAAAATAAAGTACATATCATAAAAAATATAGCATATGAAAATTTATTTATTTAAATTACTAATTTACAATGATTCTTGAGAATATATTATACAGATTAAAAAAAATGATGTGTCATTTTCCTTTACTATTGTTCAATATGTTCTTTAATAAAAAATGTACCAATGAAATCGAATTCATATGTTTGACTTCCTTTTAAAATTTTCCAAATCTAGAATAATGAGAAATAAAAAATATTCATATTGAGTAAGTTTTATACAATTATAAATTTTAACCATATGAATTAAAAAACATATTCATATTTTAAAACTCAACTCAATATTTTTTTATTTCTTGAATTTAACATAGATCCACTTTAAATATTCAATGGATTTTCTAACCACATTAACTGAAATAAAAAATATTCAGAACTATTTAAATTTAATCTAAGAAACAACTGATTATTCAAAATTAATACAAAATAAATTTATAATTTTCAATATCTTAGTAATCTTCACCTTTTTATTTTTTACAACACATATAACTCACATTAAGATTCATCAAATAATATCCCATCTGAGGAATAAATGTTTTAACACCACGTTATCAAATTTGGACATTTTCTTAACGAATTAAAACTATTGGTGAAAATAAATATTTTTTTAGTGGCATATAGGGTCCTCGACTCAATCATTACACAAATTACATGATTCTACCCCTTATTAATAACAATAACAGGTTTATATTAACAATAAATATAGTGAATAGTGTACCATTATTCTATTAAACCTTCAGTCTTATTCACCCCATTAGATTACAAAATCATAATGCATAATGGTGGTAAATTTAGACACATATTCAAGTGATTGGAGAAGTATGAACATAATGTTTCAATATTAAATTATAAAACCTCTATCTTGGAATTTATTTTATGAAAACTTATATAATATAGTAAATTTTGAAAATATACACCTATCTATTTTTATTTTTTCTTTAATGAAATGATATTTTACTTCAAAATTCATTAATCATAAGTGATTCCCAGTATCTTTATTAACATGTTTCACATTGATTTTCTCATGAATTCTTTAACAACTTATCAGGATCAACTTGTATGTCTTCTAGCTATAGTTTCGTCAATAACTATTCTGTACTATAATGAGTTGTAGTTATATATTCTTTCAAAACTGGGCTCAAAATAATTGAAATTTTTTCATTACTTTTATATCATTGACATAATTAACCCCAAAAAAGTTCTTCATAAAGACGATTTTGTATCATTGAAGTCACCAAACCAATATTCATCTCTAAAAAATATACTATTTTGTTATACATTGATTCTATAGATAATACCATAACTCAGAGTACAATAATATGTCTAGGATATATTTTTGGAGAACATGTGTGAGTCCTAAGAATCTATCGAATAACTTCCAAAAAGTGTCACCACATATGTTATGTCTAGTTTTAATGAAATTAATAAATGAATATAACTAATCATTCTATTTATGTCAGTATGATTTAGGTTTCTTCCTATTTAATCTAAAATATATTTAATTATAAACATTAATGGATATTGAGAAATATTTAAAATACTCCAAGATATATTTTCCTTTAAATTATATGAATTATTATTATTTGGAAACCAATGGATAATATTTTTTTTTGTTTTTCATCTACTAAACAAATTCATTTCAGACATAATTTATATTTCAAAAAGTTTCTCAATATTTTATTAAAACTTATTTGGAATTGTATTTATAAATTATTAATATTATGAAACCATTATAAAATATGAAAATAAAACAATGAATGAACATATATTCCATATAAAAATTGGTACCAACCATCCCCTTATAAATGTAATTTATCCCAGATAGATATCCATTTTTTGAATACTATAATCCATGGGACAATTCAATCCTATAAAATTCATTCTTCTTTCTACATCGTATTATACCATCATATTGATGAATATAGTCTTTGGTTGATGAAAAAATTTTATTCTTCTAGGTCTTCATTCAAAAGGATTAATTTATATCTATTTTACCAAAAAATTAGACTATATTATCTATAATTTTATAAAATATTATGAATGATTTTAATAATTTTATTACGTGTAAATTTCTGTTAAATGTCAATTCCTTCAATATGTGAACACATAATTCCTACAATATTTTTTATTTTTTAACACCACAATTTTTTCATTGAGTTTGTTTTTAAATACCCACTTTTAACCAATGAAATATTCCAATCTTGTATGGGAATAAGTTTCTATGTGAGATTCATCACAATATTATTAACATCATCATTTGTGTCCAGTTTCCATTCCTCATGATCAATTATTTTACAACTAATATTTTCACAAGCTATGTAGTTAGAGTTGTTTGATTATAAATTCCCAGTATCCTTTATATCTATACTAGATCTTCTTGATTAACAATAATGTTTTCTTATTCAATATTTTTAATAAGTATTTGATGTTTTAGCTTCTCATTTATGTTATTTATATATTAATCATTTGTTTCATCCGAATCAATATTAATGTGAATTTTTTTATATAATAATTATTTCATTAAAATATATATTCATTTTATCTACAATAATGATATAATAATGAGTTCCAATTTTAAAAAACATGTTACATTTATCTTAAATAATATCTACATTGAAACATTAAGTAAAATTTTTTATATTAATATTTAATAACATGTTCCCTCTTCCATTTGATATGTATCTAGTGAATATCCCATTACAACATTATTATTAAAGATTCCCATTTTTTTATCATCATTTGTCAAAGAATAAACAAAGTAATAAATTAATCACTATTGTAATTATTTTATAAAATATACCAGATGGATTTATTTTCTAATAAGATCTAAACAAGATTATATTTTGTATTATTATAGGAGTACCCTCTGTTTCCCTCTAGAAATTCATTTAATGTTTTACCATAATAATAATTGTTTGAAATTTTTTAATCAATATCATGTCCTTAATTTATACTTTTACTCTTATAATATACTAAGTAGTGATTGATTCTCAGTATTGATGATTGATTTAATGATTTCCACGATAACATTCCATGTAATTTTGTGTTTAATCCTTTCTATTATAAGATCTTAGAATTTTTGGTGACTACTAGATCTTTTTTAACCAACAATTAATTTTTTTAATCATATCTACTATATTAGAAATGATCAACACTAACATGGAATTGGACATCATGGTTAATTAATTAATGAATCTAATAAAATAAAAATCATATATGGTATATCTTTAATATTATATTGAATAATATCATGTAATTTAGTAGACTCAATATTGTATTTTTTTGTTGTTTTTTAATAATTTCCCACTCCTAAATAGTTTTTTAGACATGTTAACTATATATATTAAATATTGGGTGGTATATTACAACACAATATATTGATATTTTACTCGTATTTCTCTAAAAAATAGGTATAATCCCAATAAACCACATTTTTTCCCATGGATCCCAAGTGACAATAATTTGTATAATAAAAAATTTTAAATAGATTTCCTATTAATGTTTTTTCTTGAGTGAAAATCATTCCATTCATGGAGTTCTTAATAACAAACTCATATTTATTGAATTTAAACTTTTCTATATCCTCATAGTGTTTGATCACACAAAATAGATTGCGTTTTATCTCCATAATAAATATAAAACCATTATATTTTTGATTTGATAGATTGATTTTGGGTTATTCCAACTTTAGTTATTTTTATATAACAATAATTATTAAATGTTACAACCCCTCTATGATTCTATTTAAAATTATTTAATATTTCTGTATTTCTGGTCATATAATAGGAAGATCCACTTTGAAGAGTTTATTTATTACTTACCATATAATCATTTTAATAAACTTCAACAATATTATAGTTTTTTCATTCTATTTATGAAGTACAATTAATTTTTATTCAAATATAAACATCCCTAGGAGAGTGGTCATAAAAAATTTTATATAATGATCATGTTTTCACAGAATCCACATATTTCTTCCTAAAAATCATAAATATTACATGTAGATATTTTTTTTAATATTTATTCACTACATTATTTGTTTCCATCATCATAGAATAATTTATTTCATTATCCGTTTCGGTATCCCTTGATACATGTCCAGTCCATGTAAATGATATTTTACAATAATATGAATATGATTTTTCCCTTAATTTAAAAAACAGTAAAAATATCCTCACTATTTGATATTATATTTTTTAAATACTAACATTAAAAAAATCAATGCTTCTATGTTTTGATATTTCATAGATGAGTGGATCATTTATCCACTTTATTTTTTGATAATTACAGGTAATGATGTGTTTTATTTCATTATAATGTAATAATATATGGAATTTTTCATTAATTATTGTATTATTATTCATGGTATTTAAAATTTATTCATTTAATAAAATATCTTATATTTCATTTTTTATTTTTCATTACATGATTTAAAAGTACTATATTTGTTTCCTTGGATAAATAAGTCCCTTGGGAAAATAAAATGTCATTTATACAGGTTTTATATTTTCAAAAACCTAAAAAATATAGTACAACATATAAACAAAATCCTAATTTACGTAACCACTTCTGAATTAATTTATTATCACGAATTTTAAATGTAATTTTTTTGAAAGTGAAATCATATTATTTCGAGACAAGATGCTGAGACAACACATGATTTTGAGGCACAAGGTTCCTGTAATAAATGTACAAATTATTATTATGTTTACTAAAAACAGGGCCCCGTCTGGGGTTTTAGTAACATATAAACTTTTGCTTGGATTTCAAATCGGAGAGCACCATTGTGTTCATAGAAGCGGGTTTTCCTTAGGAAGGACCTAACATTGATAGACATGGGTTGACTACGGAAAAATATTTTTGGATATTTTAATGTAGAATAAAATTAAACACAAAATTTTTACTGTATCATTCTTCTAATATTTCTTGGTCACACAGAAATGCTAAAATGTGGTGACAAAATTTCTTCTTCATTTCAAAAATTAAACAACATCGTGACAAACAAACTCATTAGACAATGATGTTGAAATGTGTTTCTTCAATTAATATCCTAGACGAGATATGAGATTAGATTCCCGATCCTGAGAGGCACTGGAAAAAAGAAAGGAAACACGTTTGGAAATCCTCTCATCAATGAATGATGAATGGTGGGTGATTGGAGATCAGATTTGGAATAGGATTTAGAAGATTCATGAATAAAAAATGTAGGACTCACACTTCATAAGCGATCATTCCAATCCTTGAGGTAGGGGGTTTATTTTTTTCATTGTGATTCCATTCAACTTTCTTGTTTCCAACGACGAATTTAGAGAAACCCACAAACAGGTTGATCGATAGTTTTATCATTTATATGGGGTTTTTAAAAATGTGGGATTATTGTGGGAGTTAGATCTTTGTGATTTTAAATTTTTTCTTTGTGATCATTCTAGCAAGAATGAAAAAAGTCTGACATGAACAATGTCCTTGATCCATTCTAATGGTGTTATTGGGATTCATCTTCCCCCCACTCCATTCTTGTTTTCTTTGCTGATGACACATGTGGTCACATTGCGCTTCTCCATGAGGTTCCGAACAAGATCGGACCCTTGGAGTGACAATAAGTTGACCTTGATCCCACAGTGATGAAGAACACGACTCGAGCGTCTCAAGAGTGCTTCTGTTTTAAAAAATGGACCCCAAAGTGCAACCAGAGACCCACATAAGAAGAGTCAGTGGTGGTGTGTAGTATCACTAGCATTGGTTCAAGGAGGCGCACCCACAACTACAGTAGTTGGCCAACGGCTTGACAGCCAACGGTGAAGGGGCACAGAGCAGCGTGGCCATGGGCGGTGGGGACAAGACACGGTAGTGAGCCGCAATGGTGGGATGATGCAGCTCCCTAAGCCATGTCAGATGAAGGACCCATTACTGACCCATGGGTGGAGCTGGTCACGTGCACTAGTTGTGTGAAATGAGGTCCGACCACATTGTCTTGGAGAGACAAGTGTCAAGTGGGCCACGTGCAGTTAAAGCGGATGCGGCAGTAGCCGTATCCCAGTTGGATGAACCGATCTACTTTAGTGGACCAGGAAAGATTTTATGGAGTGATCAAGGCCAAAAATGGGCCGTTCCAACTCAGGATGGCTCAGACCGGGCGAGTTGGGTTAGGTAGGACCCATGATAGGTCGTTTTGGTTTGACTATGTGGGACTAGACCTGAACTCAACCAGACCCTTTTTACTAAAATTCCATAACTCTAAAAGAGTGTGTCTATTTAATGAGATGTTTGTGGAATTAAGAACCTCACGATGAGTTGATACTTCAGTGATACTTTTAGTGGATTTCTAGTGAATTTGTTATACAAAATTTTTTCTCAAGGAGTAAGTTCTCTGAGAAACAATTTCTTAAAAACAGAATCTTGTGGCTATATATGACCAAGAAACTATGCGATAACCTAGACTACGTGTCTTAACTAGACTGTGTGTCTTACCTAGACTGTGTGCCTTATCTAGACATTGTGTCCTACCAATACTGAGTTAATACTCCCCTATCCAACTAGGGTGTGGGTCACCTAGCCTTTGATGACACTATGTGTCTTTCCGACACTCCTTGTTTTATCTACACTCTATGTGTTACCTAAAATCAATGTGTGACGAACAATTTACAATTTAACTAAAATCTCTGTGTTTCCCACACTCTGTGTATTACTAATTAATGATACTATGGATTCTTAATACAATCATGTTTATGTACCATATACCTATACTTGGTGTGAGCTGACTCTAGTGACATTCTGGATTGTACCTCTTAGAGGCTACACTTTGTAAGCCTCTTTGGATATCTACTTGGTGTATTTTTTAGGGATATTATTTTTGGTATACATTGTGTGATTTCTTGTGGTTTACTTTTTAAAATTTTTTGTGGTTTTGGGTCCATAATAATTATATTTTACTCACCCATACATGGGATTTTTATGCACATGTTGTGTCTTGTGTAGATGATCGACAGCTTTGACTAGGTCCTTAGTGGGCCAGAGTCGGGGATGTTTCAAAGTGACTCGATGAACATGTTATCCATCAGCAACATTCAGACAGCTCAATATAGCTACCATATTTGTACGGTTTTCTACAGATGAGATCTAGGAGATAGAATTTTTCAATTTTAGTTAGGCATATATTATGACCCCATTTTCTTTTTAGTTTTTTAAATTTACTCAGTGGTTGTCTTAGTGGCATGCATCACTATTTACTCAGTGTATTTAGTTCATCCTTTATTGGATATGTGTACGTGTGTACAAGTACATAGGAAAATTCCTCCCCTATGTGGGATACTTTTATTAGGCACTAGTCGTTATCCCCTGGCCTATGGGAGGTGGGATTGGGTGTAGTCATGACAGAATCCCTGGGGGACGATTCATGATAGAGTGGTATCAAATAGTGGTCATTTTTACTTTTGTTTTGGGTAAATAGAGTTATGTGTTGCGAGTTCATATTTCATGCTAGCGAACTGAGTGTTGGTGTGGTGGTCGATGTATCCATGCACCAAGACGATGAATTATTCATTCTGACTAAGTAAATGAAATGTGTAGTTGCATGGATTGTTAATGGTTTATGAAACTTATAGGAATTTATTGTATTCTCATGTCCTTTTTATTCAAATTCATCTCACATGATATACTCTATTGACCATGGTATATCTTGTTTTGTTTATGGATACTTCCACTTAGGCTGCTAGGTAGGATTCTGGGCTGTGACCAGGAGGACAGTCCACTGAGAAATGAGGCATCAATTTAGGGATGATTTGAAGAGATAGAAACACCCGGTGATGTACTAGTGATACCAACTCCATGAAAGAAGAATTTCTTGTTGGAAATACCAGTAGAGGATGCACACATCCTTATTTCATTTCATGACTTACAGAGATAGTGACCTCCTAGGTTTCAAGATGAGGAAAATACTTATATAGATGGGGACTAGTTGGATGTGGTGACATGATTCTTCCACATAATGATGGTTCCTTCTGACCATATAGTAGTACTAGCCACGAGCCTTCTTTAGGGCTCGACGGGGATATAGTGGAGCCTATTCACTCAGACGCATGAGGAGGAAATTCTATCTCAGAAAGACTTTGAGCACCTATTCAGGGATGATTTCATTCCAAAGAAGTTATGATTTGGGCATTTACAAGAGCTACAATACATGTAGTAGAAAATCCAGCAAGTAGTAGAGTAATAGTTGAGATTAATCGATCATTCTGGATAATATACTGATATGCTGCAAGACTCATTCTTCAGGGAAAATACCTTAGGGAAACAACTACACTGGGAGATCATGGAATCAATGAAGTCCCTTATAATTCCTACGCATACTAGGGTGATGGAGGGAGATCTAATGGTAGAGAGATTTCTTGGGGAGCTGGCACCAACAGTGGGAGCCACCACTAAGTGATAGGTATCAAAGTCTTTGGCAGTGGGTATCTGGTATATGACGTTGGTACCCAAGAGGGGCATGTATTCTAGGGGATGACCCTAGGATACAACATCAGTGGTGTGAGCCTCCCAGGTAAGAGCATGTTAGTTGAAGTACACACTTTCCTACTCATGTGGTGTTTTGGGGAATCAGGCTAGAGATTGTACGACCAACCATATGATTTACTAGTAGATGGTGGAGGGACTGCTGAGATTGGATGAGGGAGGAAAAGGGTGGTCCGCTAGGTGAGAGATGTGGTATACTAGAAGGATGAGTGGATGGAAGGCGATGGAGGTTTGAGGCACTACCTCCACCACCTCGAAGAGGTCCTCCCAAAGCTTAGGGATCTAGTGGGCACCCTAGCTGCATTTTGGATAGACATGGGTTCTAATCCCTACTTTCTCACTATGACCTTTTTTTGGGACATGGATATTCTAGTGTAACCGTAGATTTGATCCCTACACTAGGATACTCGAATGGGAGAAGATTCAAGGATTAGAAATCGGTAAAGACTGTGGTCTCTTACTCTTGGGGTCCACTGTTTCAGTTTGTATCTATTCATAGAAACAATAATTCCTTATGATTTCATTCAATGTATAGACTAGTAATATATAGTTCATGATCAAAATGACTATTTTTGGTGCACATTGTGGTGTTTTCATGGATACAAAACTAGGTTTTCCTTTGTCGATGTAAGGGAGATAGAAGTAGATTGGGATGGACTCGAACGTAGGCAGGTCCTCATGATCACATATAAGTAGGCTATCATGACCCCCATTATAGTCGATGAGATGAGTCATTAGTTTAATACTGTGGTGGATGTGTATGAGGATATCTTTTTGGAATATGTTCTAGGAATACCTCCTCAACGGGAGGTAGACATCTACATTGATCTGTACCTCGAGATGGAACCGATATCTCCACCGGAATATCGGATGGATCTCCGAAAGCATCAGGAATTGAATGTGTATTTATAGGACTTTTAGAGTAATGGATTCTTGAGACCTATTGTTTCACCATGGGAAGAAAAAAATTATTTACCAAAAAAGTCAGACTGGAGTTGAGGTTATGTGTGCACATTCTACGCCTAAACTAGGTGACAATGAAGAACAGGTATCCTCTACCAAGGATTGATGAGCACTTCAGTCAACTGAAGGGAGAGAGATGGTTCCTGAAGGTAGTCATTAGATCAGGATAACATTATGATTGGATTTCAGATGAGGACATCCTGAAGGCATCTTTCAGATGTCGCTATGGACACTATGAATAGTTAATGAAGTCATTTGGCATAATGAATGCCCGAACAATGTTCATGGGACTCATGAATATGATCTTATAGCCCTAAATTGACTAGTTTGTAGTGGTATTTATTTATGAAATCATGGTTTAATCGATGTATATGAAGGTACATGTGATACACTAAAGGATGGTCTTGAACTTACTACGATAGAAATAGATTTACGGTTGTAATGTTCTGGAAATTTAAAGTAAAATATCATAAATATTTATCAGATTATTTGAAGAATATGAACATAGAATTCTTGTTATTATGTGGCCCATTGAGCCCAAAATAAATGTTTAATCTTTCCATTGTTTGTTTAAAATAGTGTGCATGCCCGGTTTTGGAAAATTGTAAATGGGTGCTCTAATTACAAATTTGAGGGGACCATTGCTTTTGAAAGAACAAATTTATGCAAGGAATGACCTAAGCTCAACCAGAACAGGTCAAGAGAAAAAGATAATTTTCAAGCATTTTATGGAAAAAAAATAAAATAAAATTAAATGATTTTATTTTATTCAAAACTATTTTCACAGTGATACAGTGATAGATAACAGTTTCATTTCATAAATGAAACAACAAAATGACACGACAACATGTCATAGTAGAAAAGCAGAAATGTGTTTCATAAATTAATTACATATAATGGTTATGAGAAATGGGGCATGATTGAGGAGATTTATCTAAACCTCTAGAGATCTTGAGTTACAAAACGATGAAAGGAATGCGACGACGAACATCTTCCTTCATTTATATTCAAAGGATCTCGCCATCGATGGGAGTTGTGTAATGAAGGATGATGATGAAACTAACCCCATACATCATTGACTAACAATCAAACTCCATGAAAGGGTTTTTGATTTTTGTGTGGTCTCCCTACACCTATACTTTTGTCTAAATGTTGAATGTAGGTCCCTCGACTGTAGTATTTACCCACGGATTATTCATATTTGTGGAAACTGGAAATATTCATGCGGGTAATTTTGGAGAGTTGAATTTTCGTTTTAGTTATATTTTATAAAACATCGTAGCATGGTCGAATCACAATGACATGAATAAAGGTCACTGTCCATCCATTGTGTGTTCTATGTGAGTTCTTCTACACTGTCAACTATGATACATTTTAATTGATGTGATAGAGATCACGGACCAGGGCTGACCACATTAGTGTATCAAAACAGGCATGTGGTAGATGAAGACGGTGGCGTCGGGTGAATGACTGCTATCATGGATGTCTGGAGATGGTGAAGGGGATGTGGCCAGGTAGTCCGCAGTGGTGATGGAAGGTCATGTCTAGGAGGTCTACCAGATTGAAGTTCGGTGGTGGTGGAACCCACTGAATCCACCACATCTGGTAGATCGAGGCCACCAATAGGTGGCCAAAAGTGGCTCGACCGGACGTGACATCAGCTGCGTCCCAGGGTGAAGAACCTTTGTCTAACCAGATCATGGAAGGACCCCACAGAAAAGCTACGGGGTGGCTATGCGGTGGTCATGGTCTTGAACATAAGTGTGAAACGCTGTATCCTGGATGGATATAATTGGCACAAACATGTGTCTTGGGATGAAGGGGAGGACCGAGCTGTGGAGTGGCCCGCTGGTTGAAAACCGGTATGCTAGTGCGGGCTAATCTGGATGAAGATTGGCCCCCGGGGCAGCCCGATAGGCTGGACCCACAGCCCCACGGGCCGGGTCCAGTAGGCCCAATGAGCTTGCACCTTGGGCCAGGCCAGACTCAGTCAGCATAAACCCCACCAGGTTAGGACGGGTCACCAAAAATTGGTCGGACCAACTCAGACCCAACCCGCCTATTTTTATAACAAGCTCATAAAATCCAAACCGCATGTTTAATTGAAAATTTGTTTGCGATGTTTTGAGCCTCAAGAAAAGGTTATCCTTTTGATATAATCTTATTATATTTTTTGTGGAAGTTGAGATATGACCAATGGCTTGAGGAGTAGATTCTCATGGAATCGGGAATGCTACCATATGTAATCCTCTTTCTAGTTGTGATGGGAAGACTGTGAAGAGGGCATCTAGGTTCCCTAGCAGGCCGAAGTGATGAATGGTTCTAGGTTCCCCAACATGCCCATGTGACGAGCATGTATATCTGCCCCGAAAGGCCTATGTGATGAGTGGTTCTAGGAGCCCCAATTTTCCAAAAATGACTCATCGGGGTTTAGTGCCTTATTAGTACAGGGTGTTCAGGGTTTACGACTGAAAGTCTTTCCTCTCATACTTTAGTCCATACCAATGTGATCTGACACTAGTGAATCTTTTGTATGTTCTTCTTAGGGGCTTCACATTGTGTACCTCTTTACTATTCTACTTTTTTTATACATTCATTTGGGGTATTACATTTTTTGGGGTCCTTACTGAGTCTTGTGTTAGAAACCCCTACACGGGCTCTGCCTGTCCATGTCATGTCTTTTGAAGATGAGAAACTCTTTGATAAAGTCCTTGGTTGTCTAGGACTAGGAGGTGCTAAGTGATATCCAATAGACATGGCGTACATCTACAACTTCAGGTGCAACCCCCTTCCCCTACCCTTCATGTTGGGTTTACTACAGACAGACTTAAGCAGCTTTTACTTTTCATTCATTATAATATGTATTATAGCCCCTTTAATTTTTGTTTCGTACTATTACTCTCGGGGGTTATCATAGTGGCATGAATTTTTAGTTTTCATCATTGTGGGTTGTGGTGTGTGTGTGTGTTCCTGCATATAGGAACTCGGGAAAATGCATTCCACTTACGAGATAATTCCCTAACTGCTAGTCACCAGCCCTTCACCTTTGGGAGGTGGGCTTGGGGTAGTCTTGGAATGGACCCCAAGGGGATGAGTTATGACAGTGTGGTATCCAAGGAATTTAGTTTTTACATAAGGATTTAGGATTAGTGGATTTGTTATGGGGAAATAGTGTTGAATGTTTTGAGTTTGTCTTTCAGACTCAATGAGTCCAGTGTTGGTGCGACAAACGATGCATCCATATACTTGGACCCTGGATTCAAATATTCATCTCCTTACATGAAAACACTGGTTTCAGGCATCATATAAGAATTGAGAGTGTTCTCATGTCCTTTCTTGTGTCTGAGTCAGCTCACCAGGTATAATCTATTGACTATGGTTCATGTTGATCTATTTCAGGATGCCTACAAGATGACAGTCAGCCAGTATTCTAGTGTGTTACCACAAAGATGATCTTCCTAGAGATGAGGCATCAGTGCAAGGACTAGTACTAGAGATGGCCCTACTGGGTGGTGCACCAGGGCTACCACGACCCATCAATTAGCATTTCATACTAGTTTTACCGGTAGGGAATGCCCCTGTCTCAGTGCCTTAAACGAGTTCCAAAAGAAAATACACCTCAGGTGATGGGGTGATAATGACCACTAGATAGCTGTGGATTTAATGGAGGTGATCAATCTTGACTTCCATCTTATTTGGAGACCACACGACCAGATGGTGATCTTAGCTGCGACCCCTTTTTAGGGATCGATGGGGAGATGTTAGATATTGATGATCTTGACGCATAATGATGAGACCCACACATGGAAATATTTTTATCACCACATTAGGGAGTAATTATTTTCGGTGACTCTGTGCTCAGTACACATCCAGGAGATAGAACACCAACAATAGGGTATCATGATTGTAGCATATTACTCTATGAGAATCATTGAGCATTCTCACTACTCTATATACATGGTGCACAAAAAGTTCATCAGGGCTCAATATTTTGAGTCGGGACTACGCAAAGTGGTCAGGGTGTCCATTGTATTACTAATCATCCCTACCTAGGATGGGGTGCGGGAGTGATCTATTCTCCTATAGAGATACATTGTGGAGCACGAACCAGCTGCAGGAGATGCTAGTAGACATCAAGTCGTGGATTCTTCAGTGGTTGCTAGTAGGCAGTAGGCATGGGGACCTAAGAGGGTCAAGACTTTTAGGGGATGACCATAGGACAATAGGATGGAAGTACGAGGATCCTAGGGTAGAGGGAGTCAGTAGAGGAGCAGGGGGATATATGCTTATGGAGGTCCAAGAAACAGAGCTCATGACTACCTGAATCATTGTGCAAATGGTCAACAAACAGTTGATGAACCATCGAGTTATAGGCAGAGGATCGAGCAAGGTGGTCCATAGGAAGGCGGGCATGAGATGGGAGTAAGAAGGGATGTATGCACTAGGTAGAGGTTCGTTGTACAACCACCACCACCCCTAGGTGGTCCACCATGGGTTCTGGGTACATGTGGATATGGGTAGGACCGGTAGTATATGATAGAGTCCCATGATCCCAAGGATCCAGAGATGATAAGAGGTAAAATATATATCTTCTACACCATAGTTGAAGTTGTTATAGACATATTTTTCCAGTCACCCTTTACTTTCAGTGACCTTATTCAGAGCATGGAGATTCTGGTAGATCTGTTGGCTCGATCATTATGATTAGAGACTCCCACGAGAGGGGATTCGATGACAACGCACTAGTTTTGATAGTTAATGACTAATCTTGAAGGTGAGAGCTTCAGTTGGGATCTCCAATTAGACACATCGAGGTCCTATGACATTATTATGGGTATGGACTGGTTATCTATTTTCCATTATAAGATTTATTTTTTTAGGTGAAAAGATTGGTGTTTCTGTGGAGATAGAACCAGGTTCTCCTTTACCTTTGAAAATGGAACCCTTATAGTGTAGGATAGACATAGTCTTAGGAGGGTGAAACCAATCACTCACTAGTTGGCTACCCTTACCATTGATATGGTGGATGAGAGGAGTCCTCGATTTTTTGTAGTGGTGGACGAGTATGAGGACATATTTTCTAAGGATGTTCTGAGATAACTCTTAATAGGGAGGTTTCCTTTTGCATTGATATGCATGCCCGGATGACACTGATATCCAAACCAGAATATCAGATGGATCATGTAGATATTTGTGACGTGTGGGTATAACTCAAGGACCTATAGATAAAGGGATTGGTAAGGCCCAATGTTTCACCGTGGGATTCCCTAGTTCTTATTACGAAGAAGTTAGACATGATCATAAGAATGTGTGCCAACCATCAGCACCTGAATTAGGTGAATGTGAGGAAACAATACCCACTACCAAGAATAAATGACATGTTAGACAAACTAAAGGGAGTGAGTTGGTTCTCAAATATAGACCTCAGGTCTAGCTATCATGAAAATTGTTTACAAAACGAGGATGTACCATGTAAATACATTAGATGTCAGTGTAGAGATTATTAGTTCTTGGTAATTCATTTATGTGTGACCAATATCCCAGTAGTGTTCATTAGACTCATGAATAGGATGTTCCACCCATACCATAACCTGTGCATCGTGGTCTTCATTGTTGACATCTTTGTGTTTTCAATTTTTGAGGAGGAGCGTGCGACACACTAGATGATGGTCCTAGATACACTTCTAGAGAACTGACATTATTGGAAGCTCTCTATGTCTCAATTCTCATTTCAAGAGGTCCTCATTCTGGGACACGTCATTTCAGAGGCTAGTGTTGTAGTGGACGTAGAGAAGATAGAGGTGTTGCTTTCTTGGGAGCCACCTCGGGGCGTGACTGAGTTGTAGAGTATCTTGTGTTTAGCTGGATACTACCATATTTTCATGCCTGAATATTCCCCTATAGAAATTCTCTTATCAACTTTGGAACAGAAGGGACAACCCTTTATGTGGACTGAGAAGTTCCAGTAGAGTTTCCACGAGTTGAGGCAGATACTGACGCATGCCCCTACCATGAGACTACCAAATGAGGGTGTGGCATATGTAGTGTTCTATGATGCATCAAGAACATGGATATTTTTTTCCCTAATGTATGGTAATGAGGTGATTGGTTACAATTCAAAATATTTGAGGCAATATGTGAAGATCTATGCATCCCATGATCTTGAGCAAGCAGAAGTGGTATTTTCATTGATGATGTGGAGGCACTACTTGATGGGTGAGAGGTTTGACATCTACTCCTACCCCAGAATTCCAAGGAATATCTTCTCCTTGAAGGACCTAAACATGTGTCATCGGGGATGTCTATAGTTACTCTAATACAATGACTTCGAGAGAGTCTATACTATTGGGAAAGGGAATGCGGGGGAGGATGAACTCCATAGGTGAACCAGGTTTCTTTTGTTGATTGATGCATTATAGTTGTTAGACTTGAGGTATATATCATTTTTATATAGTCATGTAGCATCTTACATTCAATCGATGGTTTTCAGTCCACCACTCTTACGATGAGTTAGGGAGGCATAGCATGGGGATGTCGACTGTGAGGTCTAACATGCTTAGTCTTCCATAGGGTAGGCCCCTAATGGATATTTGATAGGTGTGGATAAAATCCTCCTTTTCAGACTGCCCACTATTGTACTAGTTATGTTACGAGGGGAGGTTCTAAGGGAGTTCAAAACCTCACCCTTTGAGGTGCATCCAAGAGTGGAAAAGATGTTCCATGATATCTGATGCCAGTACTAGTGGTTGGGGATAGAGAAGGTAGTAGAAAAGTCCATTTATCAATGCCCCACTGGTCAGAATGTGAAGGTAGATCATGAGGTTCTAGATAGCTTATCTCAACCATTCGAGGCACATTAGGGGAAATTCGATGGTATATCGATGGACTCCATGACAGGGTTACCACACATATACACAGGACACGATACCATCTGGGTGGTCTTTGACCAACTCACCATGTCGGACCACTTCCTACCCATCTAGAAGAAGGGTTCTATAGTTTTATTAGGACACCATACATTCAAGAGATAATTCAGATTCATAGGGTTATGTCAATGATTGTTTCAGACTATGATGACCACTACATATCCTGTCTATGGAAGGGACTGAAGTAGGCGTTCAGGTCTCAGCTATGTTTGATCACAAAATTTCATTCCAAGATGGATGGACAGACAAAGAGGACTATCCTGGTTTTGGAGGACTCACTTGGTGATTCCATCATAAAAATTGTTCATAGTTGGGAGGACCATCAATCACTAGTGAATTCATGGGAAAAATATCTACAACCAAACACTGTTAAGGGATTGTTCGAGACACTGTTTTGGTGAAAATGCAGATCATTGTTATGTAGAAAAATCCCTAGGAAGTCAGCACTCATGGATCCAGAGTTGGTACTGGCCACCACTGAGAAGGTGAAATCATCCAAGAGCAATTGAGGACTATATAGAGTAGGAAAAAATATTATACTTACAGGAGAGAGAGGCCAATGGTTTTCAACGAAGGAGACAATGATTACCTTTGTGTCTCACCTCAATTGGGATTGTGGAGATTTGGTCAGGGAGACAAGTTGAATATGAGATTCATCGACCCTTTACAAGTTCTTAGTAGAGTTGGTGAGGTGGTGTACAACCTATATCATACCCTATAAATGCATCAGGTGTATAATTTCATTCACGTGTCATAGCTGAGAAGGAACGTGACTGACCCATCCCACCTCATCAACTGGGGTGAGCTAGAAATTGATGATGGTGTGACATTTGCAGAGTTTTCGGTGGAGATTGAGGATTGATAGGATAAATTACTTTATCGTCGGTCGATTCTTCTAGTGCATGTTTGGTGGTAGAACGAGAATCTCTAGGAGAGAACTTCGTAGAAGGATTCTCATATTCGCACTCATTATACCTATTTGTTTATTTATCCCATGTTTGGCCTTCAAAGATGAAAATCTCTAATGTGGGAAGAATGTATTGTCCTAGAAATTCCATGTAAATTTTTTGAAAAATATATAGGATTATTTCAGGACTAGGAGCTCAGAAAGCATGTGATTCTATGTCCCTGGGAGCTTGGAATAAATGTTCATTTTTTAATTTTTTTAAAAATAGTCCATGTGCATAGTTTTGGAAACATCTAAATAGGTTCCTAGATTAAAAAACCAAGTCACTATGGAATATGGAATGATGACTATACCCAAGGAAGTACCTAACCACAACTGGAGTAGGTCGAGGGAAATGTTAATTTTTGGTTTTTGAAGAAAAAATTAAATAAACATAAAAATGTTTATACTATTCAAAAATATTTCCACTGCGACGTAGAGGTGAGACATGTGATTAATTTCATAAATAAAACAACATAACGATGTGATAATTCATCATAACAGAAATGCTGATATATGTTTCATCAATTAATAGACTAATGTGGGTACAAGAATTAGGGAATAATTGGGGAGGTTTCTCTGATCATATGGAGAACTTGTGTTGGGAAATGATGTACCACCCATGATAATGATAACCTTCCACCCTTACATAACCTTTGAAGGATATCACCATCGACTGGAGTTTCAGATCATTGAATGAAGATGGAAAAACCACCATTCTTCACTGACTAATGATCCAACTCTTGGTAAGCTGTTTTGTTTTCTGTGTGGTCTCTCTTCCCTAGTTCATCATTCTAAAAAACGAACACTGGTAAATCCACTAACCGATTGACCCACAGATTAGTTGTCTTTACGAGAAATGGAAATTTCCATGTGGGGAATTTAGGGATATTGGATTTGCATTTTGATTATCCTTTGTTAAACCTCCTAAGAAGGAAGAATCACATATACACAAACGAAGGTCAAGGTCTTTCCTTTGTCTATTATTTGTTCATTATTTTACTCTTCGCACTCTATTCCATTATTCATGATGTGACTAAAACTATGGCCTAGGTGGGACCAGATCAGGGGATCAACCTTGGAAAGAGTTTGAGGGAAAAAGTGGCACCCGGTGAATCACCATGAGCATAGAAGTTCAGTGGTGGTAGAGGGGCAGTGGTCAGGTGGACCACAGTTGAAACAGAAGACCCCGTACAGGATGGCCACAATGACAGTAGTGGAACCCATAGTAGCTATTGTGAGTGGTGGATCAGGGCCACTGGCAGCTCAACTGGACATGGCATCTAGCTATGTCCCACAGTGAAGAACCAGGGTTTAGCTGGAGGACCAATGGATCCGGTTGAAAAGTTGTGGTGCATCTATGTGGTAAACCACCATGTGAAACTCTGTATCCCACAGGGTCAAACCGACAGGGATATCACCACATCCTGGTTAGACGGACCTAGTCCCCTAGCATGATATAGGCCGCTCAGCGGCCCACTTGGGCGAACAGCAGCCCGCCAGCATGGGACAGGACGAATGAAGATTGGGACAGGTTTAGTATGCCCAATAGGCTTGAACCGTGGTCTAGGAGGGAATGGTTTTTCACAGACCTGACCGGGTTAGGTCGGGTCAGTCTGACTGGGTTAGATGGGGCCCATACCCCACAAGTTTCTTTTTAAAAAAGGCTAATTACTTTCAAACCGCACTTCTGATTGAGGATCCATTTGTGGAGTTGGGAACCATTCCACGAGTATGTCCTTATGATATAATCTAAGTTGTTTTTTTAAGTTTAGATATAAATGATGGCATGAGGATTAGATTGTCCTTGAACAAAGCATGCAACATGTGAGAATCATGTGGCTGGCTGTGATGAGAAGACTATGAAGAGTGGGCCTAGGTGCCCCAGCTGGCCTAAATGATGAGAGGGTCTAGGATCCTTAGTATGCCAATATGATGAGTGGGTCTAGGTTCCCTAGTAGTCTCATGTGATGACTAAGTCTATGTGCCCTGGTAGGCCAATGTGATGAGAGGGTCTAGGTTCCCCATCAGGTCTAAGTGACTCATGAGGGATGAGTGCCTCCAAAATTCAAGGTTCTTTGTGTTTATGAGTGATAATATAACTTTTCATAAATTTTTTTATACCTATGTTAGCTAACCCTAGTTACTCTATCTTGTCTATAATTCTTACAATCTGCACATCATGTACCTATTTGGTAGTCTACATTGTGAATATATTCCATTCTATTATTTCCTTTGTGATTTGGGGTTATTATTGAGTATTTTGTTACTCACCCATGCACGGGCTCCGCTTACACGTGTCATGTCTTACGCAGGTGACAAACTCTTCGATAGAGACCACAGTTGTCATAGACAAGGATGTTCTTACTGTGATATGATAGACAAGGAATACTACTATGGATTTTGGCATCACCTCCTTCACCTACCCTTCCGTAAGGGTTTACCATAGACATATGGGTACTCAGGAAAATTCCTCCCACTTATGGGGTAATTCCATTAGCGCTAGTCACCAACCCCTAGACTTTAGGAGTTAGGATTGGGGTAGTCATAGATTGGGACCTTGGTGACGAGTCGTGATAATAGAAATATCTCAAAGTGTCAGTTCAAGATATGAGGGGTCCACTATCTTGGTCATTTCATTTCGGAGGCTGGAGTTACATTATATCCATTGATGATAGAGGTGGTTCTTTCTTTGGAGCCACCCAGGAACGTCACTGATGTTCGGAGTTTCCTTATTTTGGTTGGGTGTTATCAGTGCTTCAAAAACAACTTTTCAAGAGTGTAAGAATCCATGACATCCTTGAAACGAAAGGCGAAACCATTCATTTGGATGATGGTTTTCAAGGAGAGATTTTAGTAGCTGATACATAGTTTGACGATCATTCCCATCCTGATATTTCAAATGGAGGGTGTTGAGTACATCATGTTCTATGACACATCAGGGACTTATCCAGGTTGTTTCTTAATGCAATGTAAATATTTTATTTCCTATAGTTCATGGTTTTTGATACCACATGAGTAGAAGTATGTGACCCATGATCTGGAGATGGCAGTGGTGGTTTTCGCATTGAAGATGTAGTGAAACTAGCTTATGAGTGAGCGATTTATCAACTACTTCTAAAAAAAATTCACAGATATATCTATTCTCAGAATGAAATCAACCTGAGACAGTGACCCTGGTTAGAGTTCGTGTAGAACTATGAATTAGAGACAGTGTATACCCCAATGTAGTGGAACATGGTGGAAGATGCTCGCAACTAGAGATCATATTCACAACTACTGAATGATGCCTTAATATAGTTGGACTTGCTTCAGATATCCTTCATTGATGGAGATCAAGCATCTTACATCTTGTCGATGTTTGTTACCCCTATACTCATATAGTGTGTTTGGGAGGCACAACTTAGAGATTTCAACTGCCAGACTACACATGCTCAGATATCCACAAGTCATGCCCTTAATGGATATTCGAAAGGTGGGGAAAATTTCATCATTTTCATAGGATGAATTGTTATACAAGATACTTTCAGGAGGAGGTGTTGAGAGAGTTAAAGGAATATAATTTGGTGGTACATCCAGTTGTGGAGAAAATATACTAGGACCTCCGACATCTATTTTTGTGGTTGGGGATGAAGAACGAAGTAGTTGTTTTTGTCTCTAGAAGCCTCACTTTTTAGAAAGTGAAGGTTGAGCACCAGAATCTAGGGGGTATGACCCAACCCCTTTAGGTGACAGAGTGGAAGTGGGATGGAATATCAAGGAAAGTTGTGATGGGCCTACCACGTACATCCAGAGGGAACAATATCAACTATGTGATTGTTGACAATCTCACCAAGTCAACCCGCTTCTTAGAAATTCGAGAACATTGTGCATTAGAGATCTCTAGACTCCACTACGTACATGAGATAGTTATACTCCATGGAGTCCCATTAATGATATTCTTTGATTGAGATGAAAAATTTACATCTCATTTGTGGAAGGGATTGCAGGAGGTGTTTGGGACTGAGCTGCGCTTGAGCACAGATTCCCACCCACAGAAATACGCACAAATGGAGTGGACCATTCAGGTCCCTGAGTACATGATATGTGCTTGAATCATCAATTTTTTCCATAGTATGGATGATTAAATAACATTGATGGAGTTCACATTAAATAATAGGTACCACCCCACCATAGTTATGGCACCGTTCAAGGACTGGTACGGGTGACCATGCAAGTTGATACTTTGTTGGATAGATCATGGGGAGTCAGTACTAATGGTCCTGAAGTTGGTACATGACACTTTTGAGAATGTGCAGGTAATCCAGGAGTAGATGAAGGATACAAATTGAAGTTATAAGTCCTATTCTGATAGGAGATGAAGACCCTTGTAGTTCAAGGAGGGATACCATGTGTTCTTTCGGAACTCTCCTCAATGATGGATACATTGATTTGGCAGGGGCAGAACGTTTTCTCTTAGGTTCATCGAATAATTTTTGATACAATGTAGAAAGGCCGAGGTGGAGTCTCACTTTGCTCTACCTCCATAGTTATAGTATGTGTATGATTTATTTACCATATACCGATGGAGAATATACATACATGACCCATCATAAGTCATTGAATGGGGTGAGATGGACGTTGATGAAAAGGCCACTATCATTGAGTACCAGATGGTGATCGGGGATCGACAGGAGAGTATCCTTCACAGAAAATCAATTTCATTGGTGCATTTTTGGTGGTAGCATGAGAATCTCCAGGATAATACAAGGGTATGGGGGGCTCATATTCATTCTCCGCATCCCCATTTGTTTCTTTAGCCCTTATTTTGGATTTCAGGGATGTAAATCCCTATGGTGGGGGGAAGGTAATGTCCTGTAATTTCTATGTATTTTTTTGGAAAATTATGTGGGACTATCTAGAGACAAGGTACTGAGAAAAAACGTGATTATATGGCCTAGGGTGCCTAAAGTAAATGTGGTAACTATTTTTATGTTTATCAAAAATAGCAATCATTTGAGGTTTTAGTAACTTTTGAACAATTGATTGCATTTGAAATCTGAGGTCACTGTTGTGTTCAGAGAAGATACATTTTCTTAGGAAGGACAAAACATTGATCGAAAAAAGTTAACTATGTAAAATCATCTTCAAATGTTTTCAAAAAAAAAAGTAAATTTAAAAAATATTATTTTACATTTCGTTTAAAGATAAATGGTGACACAAAAATGCTGATATGTAGTGACAAAGAATCTTTTTCCTTTCATAAATGAAATTGTATGGAAACGCTGTAAATCAAAGAAACAAATAAGATAAAATTTATTACTTCAATTAATAGCATGGTGGGGATATGTGATTAGATTCACTATCCCTGAAGGCTGTGGAAAAAACAGAAAGGAAACGTGTTGGAAAATCCCCGTTTTGAAAAATGACGAATGGTGGAAGATTGACGATCTAATTCTGAATAGGTGTTGGCGGATTGAAGAAAGAAAATTTTTTGACTCACGCTTCGTCAATGATTGATCCAATCCTTGAAGTAGGGGGTTTATCTTTTCATCAATATTCCATTCCCCATTCATGTTTCCAATGATAAACACAGACCAACCCGCAAACAGTTTGATCCTCAGTTCGATCATTTATGTAGGTTGGTTAAAAATGTGGGATTAATGTGAGAAATTAGATCATTGAAAATTTTAATGCGTTTTTCACGATACTACTGACAAGATCAAATTTGGAAACACATGAACAAAGGCCCTTATCTGTTGTAAATGGTGTTCATGTTGTTCTTATTATCCTCTCATTCTTGCATTCCTAGTCGATAGAACCACAAGGTTGCGTTGATATTTTCTATGAGGATCCAATGATGACTGAACCCACGGTGCGACGGCAAGGTGATCTTGAGCCCATGATGATGAAGAATTAAACTTGAGGGTTGTATGTGTGCTTTCGTTTAAAAAATGGAGTAAAGGAGTGAGACTGTCTACCTGCAGAATAAGAGACACCAACAATGGAAGGCGGATGTGTGGACACCATAGTAATAGGTGGATGCCAATGGTAAAGGGGAATGTAGAGGTTTGACTGTCGATAGCAATGACATCCCACTGTAATGAGTTTCAGCGGTGGGAGGACGTAACTCCCCAATTAGTATCGGATGATGGACCCATGACCAATCCACAAGGAGATATGGTCACGTAGACCAGCCATGTGAAACCCAGTCTAGCCATGTTGACCTAGAGAGACATGTATCTAGTGTGCCCTGTGTAACTGGAGAAGTTGTGACAACCACCATGTCCTGATCAAAAGAAATTGTCCGCTTCAAGGGACAGAACTGGGACTGGTAGACCGAACCATCAATAGTCCGGGCCCATGCGGTTTAGGTCAGTCATGGTGGGTTGGGTCAGGCGGGACCTAGGTCGTGTTTGGTCGGTCTAACTGGGTTTGATTAGACCTCGACCACACCATCCCTGCTTTACTAAAAATCCCATAACTCTCATACAATGTGTTCATTTGATGAGTCTTTTCTAGTTTTGGGACCCTCGCGACATGGTGGTGCTTTTGCGATACTCTAATTGAGTTTCCACTGAAGCCATCATGCAAAATTTTGGCTAAAGGAGTAGGTTCTTCCAGAACACGTTTGTTGAGGATGGAATCCTATGATTGGATACAGCCTAAAAGCTATGTGATTACATAGACTATTTGTCTTACATAGACTAAATGTATTACCTATACATTGTGTCTTATCTAGACTTTTGACCTTACCAAGAGCGAGTTAGTACTCCCATATCCCACTAGGGTGTGGGACCACTATTCATTGATGATACTCTGTGTGTAACCGATACTCCGAGTGTCATATACACTCTGTGTGTTACCTACACTACATGTGTTACCAACACTCAATCTGTTACCTACAGTCTATGTGTTTCCAACACTCTGAGTGTTAATACTTGGGGGCACTTTGGATTCTTATGACAATGTTGTTTACATACTGTAGAGATATACCTGGTGACTGCTGACTCTAGTGACTCTCTTGACAATACCTCTTAAAGGATACAATTCACATGCCTATCTGGTAGTCTACATGGTATTTTTCTTAGTGGTATTATTTTTGGTATACTTCATGTGATTATTTATAGTTTACTTTGGATACTTCCTTTGTGGTTTAGGGTCCCTACTGAGTAAATTTTTACTCACCCCTACACAGGATTGGCATGAACATGTCTTGTATTGTGTAGATGATTGATAGATTTCTTGGGGTCCTTTTTGAGATGGAGTGAAGGGTGGTTCAGGGTGACTCGACAGACATGGTACACATTATCAACATTTAGATAGCTTATTGTACCTACACATCAAGTAAGGTTTTCTACAAATGAGATCCATGAGTTTTTTCATTTCCATTTTAGTTGCTCTTGTATTTCAGCCCCTTTTTTAGTTTAGTACCATTAATCAGTGGTTGTCATAGTGTCATACATATCTGTTTACTATGTGTTTTCAGTTCATACTCTCTTAGGGACATGTGTGTGTGTACATTTACATAGGAAAGTGCCTCCCCTTTGTGGGATACACCTATTAGGAACTAGTCTCTAGCCCCATAAATATAGGAGGTGGGATTGGGGTAGTCATATCAATTATTCCGAGGGATGGGTCCTGACAATTTACTATACTAATTTGAAATTGACATAGTCAATATTGTTGATTCAGGTACCCTCATTATTTTAAACAAACATGTGCTACATAACTCGAAATTGGTTGATTCATTTATTTCATAAATATAATAAAAATACTGAAAGCTTAGTTAGAGTTCATAAACTACTAGGTTTATCAATATAATCTCTGAAATTATATTTTAATTCAGTAAGTGTTTTCTGTTGGATTTATATTATTTTTTAGAACTATTTTGATATTGTTTTTTAGTGATAACATGTTATATAAAATTGATAATAGTGATTTTGGATAATTTTTACGTGTAATAAAGAATTAAAAAAAATTCAAAAGGAAACAAAGGTTAATATTCCTTTTTCATGGCCTGATTTTTGTCTGAATGTTAATAAATTAATCTATTTTTATCTTTCAGGACTTCCTTTACATGAATCACCTAGGTGATAAATTCAGATACATGATTCCCCTAAATGATTTATTATCTAACTTTATTCACCTCCATTAATTCAATAAATTACTTGCATAATTATATTCCCTTAACTAATTCACCTATGTTGAATTGCATACATGAAAACCCCCTATGTGAATTTTTATAACATATTTTAGTGAAATTCTTGAAGAAATTATGGTTTCTTTTACGTTCTATATTATATTCCAATCTACTACATGTTTATTTATCTTATTTAAATTATTTTAATCACTTTATTAATTCATATTAATTATTTATAACCAATTATAATTTCTTCATGTTGTTTCAAACATGTTTTTATGATGATGGAAGGATGCTCAATCTTTTTTCTTGAATCTCATAGTGTGAAACAAAAAAATTATTTTCATAATATTATATTGTTTTCCTCAATTTTATTATTTATAAAATAATATTAGATGATGGTACACTTTTTCTTGAATTTTTTATATTATTATATATTTTTTTAATAGTTATTGTTTGTTTCCACAAATTATTTCCTCATTTTACACAAAACAATTTTGAATTTTCATATTAAATTTTCAATTGTATTTTTTTTCATGGTATCAATCATTGAACTATTATTATAGGGAAAATATATTTTATATAATTGGTTGTTTCAAAAAAAATTTCCAATATTCATTGTTTGAACTTTTCGTCGTGACCTAAGATATTATTATGTAACAATAATCCCTCTTTCTCAGAATTTTTGATATTAAGATGTAATTAGTTTAAAAAAAATAATGTCTAATAGGTTTTTTAATGTTAATTTTTGTTGAAAATGGTATTGAGATTTACTAATGTATAGATATTTTTATGTGAATTAATTATAATATGATACTTCTTCATTGAAATCTTTTATATTTTCAATTGATACAGTGTGATGAGTGTACAAGTGTTGATACTATGAATTTTTGTACATTCTTGATGTGTTGAAAATATGTCACTACTAATAGATGATATTTTGATATATAAATAAAAATTTCTAGGACTACCACTTCATTGATGATTCATACTAATTATATTCTCAATGAATAGTAAATGTACTTTCTTCATCTACCTTATACATTGTCTTATTTTTCAATGTCAGTAACACTTATCCTTATCTTTTAGCTATTCTAACATTTTTGTTTATGATATTACATTCAAATTTTTTATTTCAATGGGTTTTGACTACTGGATGCTAATTTCAGTGCCATTTGAGTCCTTAATCACATTTTCTAAAGTTAGTGTTCAAATTGGGTTGTGACTTGACCTAAAAATGTTGGGTTTGCGGTTATCCATCCACGTCACATAATATTATTTTTTAATCATAGTATGATTCCCCTTCAAAAATAGTATTATCAAACAAAATATCTCTCACCAATTAGTGAAACATCCAAGGCCCTGATTCCACTCAACCATGTCAAGACCCTGGTTGGCCACATGGACCCAAGCATATCTCCATAAATTATATATGTTGTAGACTAGTACTAAGGGCTTTGTGTGTGTCATTGGGGAGACTTTTACCTCTTACCATAGAGTAAAATAATGGAATATTAAAAAAATCAGTATTGGAACCTTTATAATAGTCATACAAGAGATAAAATGCAGGAATATATAACCATTCCTAAAGTAATCTAACAAACCAAAAATGATGATACATGTCATTTGGCTACAAAAATATCCAAAACATGTATAAAAGAAATTAGTAAAAAACAAGAAATAATTTACAAAAATAAAAAAAATATCTCTATATATTATCACATTACTCGGCTCGGTCTCTTTTTCCACTAATCCTAAGCATGGAACAAAACCAATCATTGAACTATGGGTGCTTTCCCATATCCTTATCTACTTCCAAATAGTCTTTTTGGGTACCCAACGACAGCCTGAATAGGTTGTGAGATACAATCCCAGTAGGTGACCACCCAATGGTCTAATTCCCTTCATTCAGTGATTATATAATAATAATAGTGTGCAGACAACAATAGAGTTTGAAATAAAGTATTGAAAGTAAAAAACCCATATGGACTTGGTTCCCATTAACACATGTCATCATATTATTACTTCACCCTTAGCTGAAATTTCAATGAGTAAAAATCATGTCCTATATCAATTTATAATCATGTTTATTTAATTAATCAATCTCATTTAATAAGTAAATATTGGTATCAGGCATATATCCCTATACCCCCCTAAGAATTTGATCAAGGATACCTAACCAGGATGTCAACCAGGAGAAAGATATAGAAAAACTCATAGATTCAACTTTGTCTTGGTAGACATGTCATATAAATCATTCCATTAATTAATCAATTCTAAACATGAGACAATTCTTGGAATTCCTTTTTTTTAATCTAGGTATCACTCCAAGAATATCATAAAACAAGAACCTTACAATATTTTTCATGTGAATCCTCATAAAAACCAATCAATTTCTATATGTGTGGTATATTATCACCACTCACTGAGTTTATAATTGGCATTCCACCAAACGAGACCATGTTACCCATGATGTATATAATCAAATTACCTCTAAGTATTTCCTTGTATTCCAATAGAGTTAGTCCATTTATCACTCAGGCATATATCAGTAAGCTCCCTTTGTCCTTCCTTGGCAGTCCTCTAAGAAGTCCAAGTGTCACTTAGGCTTAAGTTGAACACCATCCAAATGAGTCTATCCATATCATTAATATATAAACACATGTGTCACCAGTGCATATGATAAATATTCAATAAATTTTATTTAATTATTTCAATGTTTATCACCATGATAATTTCATTTAAACCTCACCTAAGAATTAGGATCATAGAAAAGGCTAATCTTAAATGGTTTAGCCTATTAATTATCTCAAGTGAGAATATAAAAATAATAAGAATCTCATTCTAGATCAATCTATCACATGGGAAGTGCCTAGGGACCTGGTATCCCATTCTATTCCTTTAATGAATTAAAATTACAATTATAATAAATCATTTAATATCCCATGGGAAGGGGTAAATGGAACACCTCATAGGTAATCCAAATAAAATTTCAGCCATAGTGGTCTAACTAATTAATCAACACAAGAAAGTGGGGGTTCTAATTATGGTTTCATGGCCTTTAAATATTATCAATAGTATCATTAATTTTAAGGTCATAGCTATCAATTTTAATTAATGAATAAATTCCATTCCAAATTTTTATCTCAAAATATATGGTACATGAAACAAAAAAAAATATATTAACACATAAACATTGAGGTACAAGAAAGAGACCACCTACATAAGGTCCATAGTAGAGAGATAATCCTATATTAGCTCCCTATTTGACTTCGATAAGAAGACAAATGAATAACAAATGATGAAAATAGAAATATGAAATATCATTTTACAATTAAATAGAATAACTGATACATAGAAGAATGAGTAATGGTAATAATGGAATGGATGTATTTAGAAGATAAATCTTATTATTTTGACAGATCATGATTCTGAGATTCAATGGAGGATATATCTTGATTCCTACCTTAGGATTTAAATTATTCCTCTCAACTTAACATGGTTTCTAATAGACGAGACGTGAAAATTATGTTTAAAATGATAAACTCATTTAGTGATATTTTAAAATTTCACCCAAAATACTTGTCGACATGGTTTTAATGTACTGTTGGGAAATCCATTCCCAAATTGTTCTCCCACTGTTGTAAGAATGGTAACCTTGCATGATTTGTATAGACAGTTTCATAAACCATGTGAAAACTGGGTCTCATCCGACTATAAAAAACTATAGAGGGTTTCATATGGGTGTGTGACTCCATCTGCATAGTATTTCAAAACATGTGGGATACTTTTGTTGTCTATCCATCCGCACATGGTTAGTAGTAACTAAGAGGCCGTCCCCACAAGGTTTCTACTATCCATACAACATGAAATTTTCTCCACATAAGATGGGTTTCAGGATTCAAATAATCCATAGACACCAATTATATGTTCATGACCTCAATTGTCATTCAAATTATGTAGTATGTAAATATTTAAAACAAAATTTTATGGAATTTAAAAGATTTTGTACCTTAATAACAAACTAGGTTCATGAAAAAATGCTCTGTTTAATGTAATTCGTCATTGGATTACCTTTCCAATGGTGGTGAAGCATAATATACTATCCACTCGTGACACTCAGTTCATACAATAGCCTCATTCTCCCGGGTCACATTCTTTAAATGTTTGTGCTACAATAGAACTTGTTCTATATGAACTGACTAACCTCAGATTAATTTCATGCTATGTTCTATAATACTAACACAATTCTCCTAAAAGGACAAATATACCTTTATCTCAATATCCTTGGGGTGAAAAGGATGATATATTCCTAAACATTAATGGCGCATCTCAGATACCTGGAAGACATCATGCATGTATTTGTACAACTTAGGTAATTGAAATAGACATGATATCAGCCTAACCCTCTCCATAATATCAAATGACCCTACATATCATGGTGAAATTTTACCATGTATCCTAATCCTCTTGTATCCTATCCTTCGTGAGACTTGTAAAACACCCAATCCATGACCTCAAACTCTAGAGGATGTCAATGGTGATCAACATAAATTTTTTGTAAAGACTCAGTAGTAGCTAGCTACTTCTGAATAAACATAACCTACTCAATAGTCTCATGAATGAGATGAAATCCAATAATCGATACCCCTCATGCCTCTAACCAGCATAAGGGTGATCAATATTTCATACCATTCAAATAATAATAGGGAACCATCTATGAAATTCCTTGGAAACTATTTTTGTTTGAGAAAACAACTAGGTGGATGTGACTCTGTAAAGAACCCCAAAATTCTCATACACATGCCTACAACATGTACCCAAGTACCTACATCATGCAATCTGACAAGAAATTGGTCTGAGGGGGAATTTTGTGCTTAAATAAATTGTTTACCCCAATCCCTCTGTAAACATGGGTAGAAAATTTATATAAACCCATCACCACTATTCCAAATGATCATATGAGGGACCCCTTGAATCATACTATCTCATAGATATAAAAACTCCCCACCTGAACTTATGAAATGTATCCATGATTTGTAGGAAATGTGCACCCTTTGCGAACCATTCAATAATAACCCCAATAATAACATTATCTCTTAGTGACCTCAGTAACACATTCAAGAAATCCATTGGAACATCCGAATTACACTAAAGAATAGGCGGCTAAATTAAACGTATGGTTGGTTTCTAGTTTTCTGCTATTGCCTACTAATAGGAGGATCACCTCATGAAAAAACTAGCTACATCATTTTTCATACCCAGCCACTAGTATTACTGATGTAAATCCTAGCACATATTGGTGACACCATGATGCACTACCTAATATGAAGCATGAATGTATCTCATCAGATCCTCATACATGTCTACAGAAACCCCTATGAAACCATGCACACATAGAATTTTATCCTGGCCTACTATCCATCCAAGAGGCGAGTCCTCTCCTACTACACACTCTCATAGGACTATGCCTTATAGATATGATATCTGCATCATCCTCACTCTTTCTAGAAGGTTATATGTCATAGAAAAATGTGAAATAAAAACATTCCCATGACAATAATTCACCTCTACTTTCATCTAATAGAACAAGGCCATAAGATTCCACTCACTACTGACCTACTGAACTATCTATATCTGGGTACTTCTACTAAGTGCATTAGCCAATCCATTTCCATTACTGGGAATATAGAAAAGATCTATGTTGAAAGAGTATAAGTATTCAACTCACCTTCATTATATCATATTCATTTCATGCTAGGTAAACACATTCATGTGAACTTCTTGGTCTATGTACACCAAAATATTCTCTACCAGTAAATAGTGTCACCAATATCACAAATAATGATCAAATATAGCTAGATCTAGATAATTCATTGGGTAGATCATCTCATGCGGCCTCAACTACCTAGACGCATATGCAAAGACTAAATCCACTGAATCATCTATGCTCCAATATCAATACAAAATGCATCAAAATTCAGAGTGTAGCTTCAACCTAGATTCGGAAAAATCAATATCTCTGTGGAGGTAAATCACCCTTTTAGATCTGGAAAGGTTGAATACCTTGAATTTGATTATATAAAATGCACACCATTTTCATTAAAACAGATAATAGTTGCTTCTCTACATGATATGTCTGATATGAAACGTACTTAATATTCATCGAGTCCAATAAAACATTACATCTCAAAGATGTTCTTGGTATGCTTCTAGGAAACTATATCTCTCGCATTGACTGGTTCAACTAATACCTATGTCTCTGATTTTATGTGACCCAAGAAGTGAATAAGATGCATCCAGAAGTCGAACATTATGAGCTATTATATAAATAATACTCTTCCATTGTATCCAATAAGATCTAAAAATGGATGGAATGGTTGTGTTGATTGGGAGAATACACCAAGATATTATCTAAGAATACAACAAAAACGAATCTAAATAAGGATAAAAAACTCATTTCACCTACACCATGAGAAATGTTGGATCATTCATTAGACTAAACAAAAAAACTAGACATTCATACATATTATACATAGTATGAATGGTTATACGAGGTATTTTTGATGGCGTAACATGCATCTGATTATAACCAGATCTCAGGTGAATCATTGAGAACACCTGAGCTCCATAGAACAATCCAAATAGATCATCTATCTCTAACATAGGATACAATGTAATAACCATTAGTGTTTTCAATTTATCGTAATACACAAATATCTTTATGGTACCTTCCAACCTTTTCAAACAAAAGGATGGGAGAACAAAAAAGAAATGTACTAGGTCAAATAAACAAAGTTTCCACTAAATCCTCTAAATACCTATTAATATATTTTGTCATTATATTTTCAATCATGAAGGGAGGAATGGATATTCATGAACCTCTTAAAACATGAAATATAGAGAACTACACCTCTCTCACTATAGGTAATATAGAAAATTCATCCAAGAAAACATCCCTGAATTGCTCAACCATTGGTGGGAAATAATACAGTTGTGTTTGCTGATCATCCTGATATAAACACAAATTCTAAGGCTATAATCCCAACATACCAATGATTCATGGGTCCATATCAGAATTATTGGATATTCCATTCACCTTTGAGAATAAAATCTCCACCATTTGGTGATTTCAAGATCTCCCTTTGATGATATAAATCAATGAAATCATGAAATGGAACCAACCAGTCCATACTGATAATGATATATACCATCTTCATCATAAGGGAAAAGATATCACATAATAACTATAACCCACAAATCTCATGGGGTAACTCCCTTAACAGACAAAAATCCTACATTTGAATCATTGATGGAGTATTGACCACCATAGTGCCATCAAAACACTAAACATTGTGACTAAGGATCTTCAAAACAAGTAATGATTTAAAGCTACGAGAGGCCACTCTATCGAGAAGAGCTGTTTTTAATGTAGAGGCTACTAAAATAGTACCTCTCATTGTAAAAGGTCTTGTATTGTTCGTATTAGATGTTAGTTTAACTGTTTATAACTGTCTTGATCCATCACCCTATTATATTACATTTCTACCTTGAGTAGATCCTCTATGTTGTTTCCAAAAATATAAATCATGACTACCATTTCTATAACCACCACCCTAACCTAGTCGATAGGTTATACACCTTCTATCTTCCTAAAGATAATAACACGACCTCTCTCCTACTCATAGAGTCTGTGATGACTCTCTTTCAGATGATTTTGGAGAGAATTTTCTAAAAAAATCACTACATATTGTCTATCATTCTATAAGATGAGTACTCATCTAGTTATCTCATTAACTGAGGATCCATATGCCCCAGTCTACCTCACTTTTGGAACCTCACACGAGCACTCAATTTTGTGCCTTAACTACTATTTTCACCACATGGAATCTCTAGATAAAAATTCATACTATTGGTTGATGTATTACAAGATCTAGTTTCCAAAACTACCTAGCTTTCACCCCCATCCTTTCTTAGGTTATGTTCTATGTTATGCACCTGAATCATTAATCCAAAAATGGTATTGATCTAAAAATAAATTCACCAATGATCAGATGTCATACCTAAAACCATCCTCAAATTTCATTGATTTAGATTACTAGTCACCCATTAGAATATGTCAAAATAATTATAGATCTATAGTAAGGAATGTGTAATCTATAAAATATAATGTTTCCTGCTCCAAATACATGAAATATTTGTCTCAATCGACCCTCAACGTATCTGTATAGAATTAATCATATAATTCCAGTTGAAAATCCCTACAAGTAATCTTATGATGATGATCCATATGAGTAATGATATTCCACAATATAATTGTGGAATCACACAACAATTAAGTAGTGATATTTACCATCCTCTATAGAGGCATCTCAAGATGCTTGAAGATTGATAGCATGTCCTCTAGACATTAATCCACAGACTATGGTCATTAATCCCCTTAATATATTGGAGGATTATACTACTAGAACATATGTGTAATCCTTTCAAAATAAATGTCTTTATATTGTTCTACCTAAAATTTTATATAATTCAGGAAAAATCTATGTTGTACTATGTCTGATTACTTGTGTTCGGTAAAACTTCTGGTACCATAGATGGAAATATAGGATAATCCACCAGTATCCCCTAGCCCAAAACCTTCGGAGTGTTTCCATCACCACCCTCCCAACAGAGAACTAGAGGTTTTCATGGTGGCATGTCTCTATAACTCCCAACACACACCTTACAAAATAACATTACCAATGATCATATATAGAAGTGTATATATTGAAAACGGTTAGGTATATGACTACCTATACAATAATGACTCACCAATTACTACTCCGTGTGTTATGTATGGGTGACATATAGATCACATGAAAACATGAGACACTGCAAACATCCAACTACAAATTCACATCTTGTTCAAGTCCTCTCTTATAACCAATTTCAGTTTTCATTTTATTTTCATATTAAAAATTCATTTTAAATGAAAAAATGATGTGGTTCACAAAATTTTATCTGAAAAGGGCCCTTAGAGTGTGTGCTCCAAACCATGTCATCCACCTAATATACACCATGACACATCCTAGTCCATGAAACTCATGGTTGATGACTCATGTTCCTCAATTGGCTTTTTACGGTGTCTGTTGTAGCCCAATCGGGAAAACACTACAAAGGTTACAACATGCACCCTAAGTAAAAACAATTTTTTCCATTTCCATGAACAAAATTACATAAAAAATGTTGATATATATATATATATATCACATAACCTGTGACAAAATCAATAAAATGGGAAATTCATCCTTTATGGCATGACATCATGAATGCCATTTGAACTCCAGCAGGTTCCTAAATGATGCATGAGATGGAATACCTTTATCTCATCAGGTTTAAAAAAATATTTCACAATACTATAAATAATAGATATAGAATTAAATTCACTCATCAAATGGGGGAATAAAATCAGTTTTAACTTCCATAATATAGAAAAAGAAAATTTCAATAAAAACAATTCAAACCCTTCCTGTATTTGGGTCAACTACGCCTAAGAATATCTCATTACCAAATTACAATGTATTCATATCCCTTTATATTATTACCAAAATAATAATGAAAACTAGAAATTAAAGCCTTTGACACCACATTGAAAGGTCCTAGAACCAGTTGTTTCCCATTTGTTTTGCAAGTCAGATTATCCACATGGCCTCAAGGGAATCTCCCTGAATGTCATAGGCCTCTAACTAGAAGCGAGGTCCTAGGTTGTGTCTATGGGGAGACTGTATCATCTTACCATAGAGTTACAAAATATAATATCAACACTAATAAATATTGGAATTATTTTAATAGTATGAAAAGAGATAAATAGTATGAATAGATAACCATTACATAAGTAATCTCAGGAAGAAAATACAGTGATACATGTCATGTGTCTACAAAAACAGAAAAAGAAGGTATACGTAAATTGAGAACACAATATAAAAAAAATTAAAAATGAACAAAAAAGAACTATCATCAAATAGAATCATGAGAATCAACTCTGTACCATGCTCCACTTATCCTAATAATGCCACAAAATCATGTATCAAACTATGGGCACTTTCCCCTATTCCAACATGCATCGAAATAGTCTATTAGTGTACCAAATATGGCCCTGACAGGGTGTGAGATAATATACCATTAGGTAAAAACCCAAATATATAATTCCAATTTTTCAATGATTATATAATAATAATAGTGTAGAGTTAGTAATCGAAAATGTAAATGATGTTCTGAAAGTAATAAACCCATAATTGTTTGGGTTCCCATGGCCACCCATCCTCTACTACCAGATTCATCCTTTGCCAGAATGTATCTAAATAAATAGTCTATCTTGTAATAATATATAATAAATTTCTTTTAATTAATAAATCTCATTATATAAGTTAATATATGGACCTTTAATGTAGCCAAACATCTCCCATCAGGATATGATCCTGGATTACAAACTAACACATTGATTAGGTGTATGACAAATACAAAATCTAATCTTGTTCTTTAGATTGTAAGATGTATCATATAAATAATTCCATTAATTAAACAATTAAGAACCATATCCCTTACATGGAATCCCTTATTGTTAATATATGAATCTCTCTAAAAATCATTAACAATGTACCTTACAATCCCATCTAGGGATGTCCTCATAAAAACCCATGTACTGCACTAGGCGTGGTAGAACATCACTAATCACTATGTACATCTTTGGTAGTCCACTAAGGGAGTCCAAGAGTCACCCATGGAGTATATAATAAAATTCACTCTGAGTCATTCCTTGTTAGTCCAAATAATGAGACCATGTATCACTATGGTGTATATCAGTATAGCCGATGAGTCCTTCCACTAAATTCTTTTATGGAGTCCAGGAGTTAGTCTTGCCTATGTATAACAATAACAATTTTAGTTTGACCATTTCATTAATATAGGAACCCATTTTTTACCAATGGTATATGTTAAATATTCAATCAATTTCATTTAATTATTTGAAAGTTCATCACTGTGATCATTTCATTTAAACCTCACCTTAAAAGGTTTCTCAAAGCAAAGGCAAAGCATAGAATTTTTAGCCACATAATTATCTTTTGGGGGGATATCTATATAAGAATTAGATCATGATTGATCAAACTATAAAAATGGAAAAGCCTATGGAAATGGCCTTATATTCCCCTCTTTTATTAAATTAGAATTCATTATTTGACATCCATGGAAAGGGGTAAACAACACACATCCATGGTAATCGAAATCATATACACCCATGGTGGTATAATTATGTAAACAACACACCCAAGGGGTGGAACCAATTAATGAGTCATGAACCTTAATTTGTCTCAATAGTATCATTAATTACAAAGGCCATAACTATCATTTTTAACCAAGGATTAAATTCCATTCCAAACGAAATGCTTAGAAAATCTGGTATGTGGTAGAATGACATATATATATAAACACCTGTACATTAAGTGAAAATAACAAGTTCAACTATCATAGGTACATAGTAAAGTTCTTATACTGTCTCATATCATGATTAAAATTAGATAGGGAGAAAAGTTAATAATGGATAATGAACATAGAGATAAAGATTATAATCATGCACCTATATAGTGCATTTTATTCAAAGAATAATGAGGAATATAACAACAAGAATGAAGATATTACTGATACAAATCCGATTCTTATGATTGAAATTGATTCTAGAGAATAGAAGGAGGATATCTCTTAATTCCTAGTTATGTCTTAAAAGTAGGGACCTCAACTTCCCACAACTACCAATAGATGAAAATTGATAATTATATTTGAAATTATAAACTCATTAAGGGATAATTTGGAACTTCACCCAAAATACTGGAACACATAGTTTAGCCGCACGGTTCACAAAACTGGGCACCATCCAAGCACCCACTACTATAAAAAAGGTTACCTTTTATGTATTCACAATTAGACTAACCATGCACACAACTGTGTCTCAACCCACTATCATAAATTTCATAAGGTGTAGCATGGACATGCACCTCCAATTGAATCATTTTTAAAACCGTGAGGGCTCCTATATAACATTTTACATCCTCTAATGGTAAGTAGAAACCATGCGACATGCCCCGTATGATTTCTCCAAACCATCTTACAGACCCATTTTCCCCAAAAATTTGGGTTATAGGCTTCGAGCATTCCCCCAGGCACCCCTAATACCTCCAAGAACTCAAATGGAATTCATGTTAGGCCATAATTAATCATTTAAACCAAAACAAGATAGGATGTAAATGACTTTATACCTAAAGAAAGAACACAGATCTTACAATTAGATAGTCACATGAGTATATTATGCCTACATTGGCCAAAATTACTATAAAAACAACCTTTTTCATTATTTTATTTTTCTAGTAAATAACACCCATAATTATATTTCCTAATTAAATATTTAATTAATAAATCTCTTAAATTTCTTTATTTGGTTTATTCACCACCCACTAGATCATAAACAATTTCCCTTTGGGACATAACAATTGGTATCTTAGCCTGGTAATTTATTAAGGAGAATTTATTGCTATAATTATCTATCCTAATACCTAAAAATTGGTATCATATTTTGTTAATTGTATAATTTGGAAAATCATTATATAAATATTTTTGATTATATTTTTACTATGTTAATGCATTACTAGTCCTCAGAGTCTATGCACAACATCATTAAGTTGAAAACACTAAATAAAAACGATTCTTGGATTCATATGAATCCACCTCACTTTTAGCGAAATGATTATGGCTTCTAGAGATCTAGAATATTGGAACACCTAAAATAGATGTGCATTGAACACATGTTCATTATGAAAATATCATACACACTACCAGAAGAAAACTTATATTAACATACACAATATGAAACTTCTAGATATGTTTTAAATTAAACTATCATGGATATATTATAGGACGTTGTTAATAGAAGTGGGTTCATTTACCTGTCTCCATATATTATTGATCAATATATTTGGACGACTTGTCACATTACACACATTGGCACAAATTAATTGACACAAAACATGTTTGGAATGCTTCGAACTGGGTACTAAGACATTAATATAGGTGATGAAGAAATGGGGAACCAAATCTTTCCACTTATTCACAAGCATTATGAATGAAATTAATTCACATTGAGAAGAATTAGAGAACCCCACACATTTTGAATGAATTCTACAAGAACTACCAAGGATATTTCAAGTAAATAAGGTCAAAATTTATGAAATAATGAATTTTAATGAGTAAACTCTCAATAAATTTATTAGATAACTTCCTCAGTATCAAATGGAACATTAGAAAATAGCTGAAGAGGAGACATAAAAAAATAAAAAATGTACCACTTAAATCTATAAATGTTGGTTCAATTTGTTCATATAACTGTAATATATAAGATAGTAAACAGATAATATATTGTGTAGATTTGGAATGGATTATACAAATGAATAAAAATGAAGGGACTCAATAATGATACCAATTAAAAGGAAATAAAAATGAATGTTAAGAATGGTAAAACATATTATAATACATCAAATTGAAATTTGTTTGTGTTTTGAATGAAATGGAATATCACGACTAATTTTCTAAAATAAATAAAAAATGAAAAAATAAAGACAAAATGTACTTAAAACAGTAAGAGTTTTACAAAATAGTTAGATTATTGGGAAGAAACTAGAACTGACAAATATTTTTCAACTTGTACATTTTGGAATATATGAATTACATTAGTGATTTTAGTTTTCTCATAGGATTTTCTGATTCTGAAGACAATTCTAAAAATCTGAATTTTTCTAAGTCTAATGACAATATTGAAACACTATGAGAAAATATTTTCAAAGATTTAGATTTATATAATATGAATAAGGAAAATATAATTTTTTTATAAATTAAATTTATTTTACAATGTAATGGTAAATTATGGAATACATCTTGTTATTCTAATATTATAGTTTATGATAATTTGATATTTACTCATTTTTTGAATGAAAAATAGAAAAATGAAGATGAACGCTTTATGAAAAGTAAATTTCAATTTAATGATGTTCTTGAAAAGTATCATAATATGATGTATATGATTAAGATAAATAAAATAATTATAGTATTGGATATATTAGAAGATTAAGTAAAATGTATCGAAATCATCTTGTTAAAGGTAAAAATTGTTTTACCTATACTATTATTTGTTTTAAAATTGGAATGACATGTCACTACTGAAATAATTGTTTTCATAGATTCTAATGATCTATGAGATAGACAAAAATTCATATTTCAAACTCATTTTTATCTAGAGTACATTTCAATAAATGTTTATATTAGGTATGTTTACATAAAAATAGTATTACTAACATGATTGGCCAAAAAAATTAGGTACCAAGAATGTTAAGTATGTTATTTTCATAGGTAAGATTAATTGCATGTCTCATGAATGAAATGTGGTATATATAAACTGGATGGTCTAGGAATATAAATAGAGACCCATAACTTTGATCCCTGAAAACACATGTGATTTAAGCAATATTACTTTGGGATATAATTAAAAAGTTAATGTAAATGGTTTATGTAGTGTTAGTATTTATAATTATATATTTATTTATAAAGATTTATATATTGAATATTTTAATCATAATTTAATAAATATATATCAATTATGGAATGAATTAATGGATATTAATTTTTATGATGATGATTGTTTAGTTATTGATGATAATTTATTATTACTATATGCTAATCAAAACCATTATATTTATTCTATTTATTTTTTTTAAATTAACTAATCTTCTTGTTATGTATTTAAATGTTATATTTAGTGATATAATTCTTTACCATATAAAATTAGGTAATTTAAATTTTTTTATGTTACATAATCTCTCTAAACATTATGATGTGATATAGTTACCTACCTTGAAGAATGAAATGTTTTATGTTTATGATTCTTTTTTGAGAGGGAAACAGTGTAAATATTATTTCTGGCATATCAACCAGATAATGATTTTTATTTCAGTAATGAATAACCACAAGATAATGATGATGCAATTAAAGTGGAGCATACACCTGATTGACTAGATCCATTATTTTTTAATATGGTATTAAAAATAGAAATTCTATTTTATATTTTAGTATAAATATTTCTTTTATTACTATTCATGTTCCTAATAATGTGGTTGATTATTTAAATTATTCTAATTATTTTTTTTATAAAAAATATTAACTTAAATAATTTTTTAGAAATAATGATTTCTATTTAGATAAATTATCTACGGATAAGTGGAAAATTGGAAGTAAATGGATCTCTAAAATCATGTTGGATGAATTTCGACATATTGAAAAAAATAAATCTAAAATTATTACCCAAGGGTGTAGTTAAGAATAAGGAATAAACATTAATGATTTATTTTCACTTATTTCCATTTTTTTATCAGAATATTTTTCTATTTTTCTATTTGATAAAATAATAAATTGTATCAAATGAATTTTAAAGGTAATGTCATAAATGGTTTCACAACTAATTATGTTTATTTTTATCAACCCCTTCGTTTTAAAAATTTAAATTTTCTTAATTATGTTTATAAAATATTTAAATCATTATATAGTCTCAAATAAGAACCTCATTCTTGGTATGTGAGGCTTTATTTATTTCTCTTCAAATAATGGATTCATGAAATATAATGTTAATCCTAATTTTTTTTAAATAACTTCAACTGATATTCTTATAATATATTTTTATATTTATTATATTGTTTTTTGAATATTCAGGTGTATTTCACTCCAACGATTTTTCAAATTGGATCTCATCTGATCCTCTAATGAGCTTAATGGGAGAAATAAATTTCCATGTTAGCCATCAAATATCAATAAGGAAGTATGGTGTCCTTCATAATAATTATATGTATTTTATAGTGTTATTTAAAATATTTGGCCTTGATTATTCTAAATATATAAAAACTCTTATGAATATTAGTTACAAATTAGATGTTGATGCATCACAAAAATCTATTGATATTAACGTTTATAGTGGTATGATATGTGACATTATTTATTTAAAAGCATATAGATAAGATATTATGTTTAGTATTTGATTATATTTTTGATTTCAAACTAATCTTAAAGAGATTCATATTAATACTATAAAAATAATAATTAGATATGTTAATGGAACAATTAATTCTGGGTCGGTTTATTCTACGTATAATTCATTTTATTTAATATCTTATTCTAACTATGACTTTTGATGTTGTAAATTTGATAGAAAAAAATTAATAAAATTTCATTTCCATGTTTTTTTTTATTTTATGGTCTTCTAGAAGTAATTATTTGTTCCTTTATTATACGGAAGAATTATAGTATCACTCTATTTATAGTTTTTTTCTCAATGATTAATAAGTACTAAAAATTATATGATTTTGTTATTTATATTGAAAATTTTCTTTATTATTTTGGTAAAATATATTCAATATATATTTAAAATATAAATTACATAATATTATAACTACGAATTTTGATGTTATATTTCATTTTATTATAGATCATGTCGACAATGTAGATATTTTTTAGAGTTTATCCTAATAGAAATTTAACCTACAGATATCTTTACGACACCTATACAATTTTAGTAGTTTCAAAATATAAAATGTGTGCTTATATTGATAAAATATTAAATTTTTATAGGTTTTCATTTGTATAGGTGGATATTGAGTATGTTTATATAGTGAAATATTTAGATTTACCAAAAATATGTAAAATCTAAATTCAATTTTTCATTTTAATAATATTTAATTTAAATATAATTTTTTTTATTATGTAACTATTTTAAAACCTCTAATATAAAATTTACGATGATATCTTACTGATCATTCCTTATGTTTGCATAAAATATTATTTTTTATGATATTTCGAATTATTTTCATCAAACTAAAATTTTTAAAAAAATTATACTAACATTTTTCTTCTGTGTTTTAATAATGTATGACTTTACAGTAACACCTTATTAAAATATTAGAAAATGTCATGTGAAAGAAATTTTTTATAAAAAAATGGTATATTCCCCTATGTAATTATGTTAAAACATAAAATATAAAATATATACATATATATAACTATTGAAACATTATTTTTATGATAATTTCAAAATGCATGATTTTTTAGAAATTATTATTGACCTTCTAATTATCAAAAAGTGATAGAATGTTGAGTGGATCCCTGAAAAACATTTCATTTTTATGTTTACAATGTATTATGGGACTCATATATATTTAAATTATTATTTTAATGAATTTTAGTTAAAGTATTCTTAAACTGGATCTTATCATTTTTTTCATTGATTAAAATATCATTACTTTTAATATTTTTATTGTTTATAACATTTTCTTAAATTTATAATTTTGAATTATTAGGATAAATTAGTCATTTGTGAAATTAAAATATAATTTATACATTTTTTTGATATTACCATATAGAAAACGAATTGTACATTATGTATCCAAATCAAAATCCATGTAGCTAACTTGTGATTCAATAAGACTATTTGAAATCCATGTAGATAATTTTTCAGATTCTGTTACCTAATATATTTTATCCCTAACAAGAGGTAAATAAATTCCAATTTATTGTCTCCATATTTACATTGAAATATTAGAAGACTATATAAATTTAATTAAAATAATGAAACTAATTAATCGATCTCTATCGGGTTAGAAAATATGGATTTGGTAAGCCATGTGAAACTACATGGAAGTGTACTAACACATGATCGAGGTAAATGGGCATGGTGTCTAATACATGGACATGAGAAACTACATGGAAAGGTGTTCATTTAAACCAAACATGCCATATGGTATGTTATACACGGTGTCTATGGTACACTTATGGTCAATCTCTGTAGAATTAGAACACAACCAATGGCTGAGTGAGGAGGGACATGGTGTGTTCCTCCTTCATAAGAATTTCACCCACACATGAGTCAGTAAACTGTGTATATATGATAAACATATAGGTCCTTGGGTGGGCTCAGACACCATATGTTCCCTAGTACACATTTTGTACTCCTAGGAGATCCTTCAGAGATGTTTTGACTTCCTTATCTCCTTCTATGGGACTTGGATTTAGGCTTGTGAATAATCAATCCTGAGTGCTTTTACATGTAGAAAACATTGGTGTCCTCCATTACAGCTTATAAAAAATGTGGTGGTTTAAATCAAGAATGATTCTTGTGAATATATGTTGAGTTGATGTTGGATATCAGTCTAGTTTGTGATGAGAGATGTTGGGACTGGTACTCCCCTATATCTTTAGGGTGAGGGTTTCCCTCACCTCTCTTCTTATGTAGAGATAGGACTCCCCACTTCATGGTCCTAGGTTTATTACATTTTTTTAGTTTACTACATGGTTTTTACTCCCCATATGTACTAGGGTACAGGTTCCCCATGATATTCATAATGTTGGAGAATTCTCCCCTACCGTGTTAGGTCACAAACCCTCTATACTCGTTTGAAGGTAGAGTATAAACTCCCCTATCAGACCAGGTTGAAGGATCTCTATTTTTGGAGTTGGTAATCCACAATTGGTCCACCCCATGAGTCCTCCATATGTTATTTATAGATAGAATGGGTAGTCCCCTACCATGTTAGGTCACATTTCCACTATCCTAGGATTCAGTACTCCCATGTCAATCCACAGTGCGGGTACTCAATAGATGTTGTTTTGAAAGAGCTAGTACTTCCCTGTTATGGTAGTGTGTGGGTCCTCTACCAAAGGGTCAGTACTCTCTTATCATATTAGGGTGAGGGTACCCCATATTTAATGAGATGATAGAGTTTGTACTCTTATGTAATTTCATGATACGATTCCTCTTTCCATTGAGTGGAACTCTATACCGGTTTAGGGTGTAGGTCCTCGATCCACATAGTGGTACTCTCCATTCATATTAGGGCGTAGTTCCTCCATTCCCTAAGTATTACTCACCAAAAATTTTAGGGCATGGGTCCTCACTTATAGAGTATTACACCCCCATATCCAACTAGTAGTGTGGAGTGGGTCCTCAATTGGGGTTGGAACTCCCTAGGCTGATGTATATATTTGTGAGGAGTGGGAACCACCACTTGATATGAATGATGCATATTTAAGAGTTAGTTCTTACTTTTTGGATGGAGCTGGGGTCCACTCCATTTATTAGAGACACAAGTTTCACATGTTAGTTAGGATTAGTACTCCATTGATTGCTGCGTAATGGTGAGGTTTGGGTACCTTCATTATATCTTATTAGAGAGGATGCATATAGTGCATAGTCTGGTGTAGTGCTCCCTCAACTATGTACAGCGGAGAGGGATGGTATCTTTACTTGGGATTCATTATCTTCCACTAGATGAAAGTTAATGATTACGGGAGTTCTAGTTTTGGAAATTAGAGGAGGAACTAGTAAGATTTTCCTAATGGGGAATGTTCTCTGTAACTTTCCATTCAGAATTTTATAGTTGTTCATTATGGAGTGATTCTCTCTGATAGCTTAATCGGGAATGGTTGAGCTCATGGAGTGTGTTCTCATACTTTTGTGTTACATTTATAGCCTACAAAAAAATCATAATACTACCTATGAGGATGGAACCTCTTGAGACGTGGAGTCTAAGATGACTATATCAACGGTATTTCTAAGAGTCCTTGTGGTGTTGTTGCGTGTCACGGTTGACACCCCTTATAAACCGAGAAAAAATGTCATGTACAATCAAGGATGGTTTGTGATGGTGTTTCTCTCAGGATCGGGGTTCCCTCTAGCTTGGCTGAGATGACTATTTACTATTATTTTCTCCCTTTTTAAATTCGGTGTTTGGGGTGCCTATTGAGTATTTTTATACTCACGCTTGAATAGTATTTTCCTAAACAAGTTTTGTTTCTTTTATAGACCACATGCTTCTCAACGGAATCCGTGGAGAACCCATGCAATGAAAATCATAGTGATCTTGAATGACCAACTTGTTTACCAGAGCTGGGATGAGGATCATTCTAGAAGTTTTAGTTGATAGTGATCCCCTCCTTCTGAGCAGGTTGGACACTTTTATAGTTTTCTTTGGGGGGTGTTGTTTTCCCTTCATTCTCTTTTAGTATTTATGTCATACTCTAGTTTTGGGATATATATGTATGCATGAATCAGTTGCATAGTTGGTTTTACATTTCAAATTTTTTTCAGATTGGATATATGTGAATATGTATAGAAACTTATACAATGCGTCCCATGTTAGTGATATGACTACTCGGTTCTAGTCGCCCGCCCCTAGCCTATTAGAGGGAGGTATTGGAATTTGTAGGCTGGGACCCTTTGGGTCAGGTTGTGACATTTATCATTACTCAAAATCCTTAGAGCTCATCCCACACTTTTATACATTCCCTATATTACTCCCATGGATCTCCTATACTTTCAAGAAGCCCCTCTCAATCCACGAAGTCACACATTCATGTAAGCAATCTATCATTTCTCCTCTTTCTTCACATATCATTATTATGTTATGCCTTATTTTTCTAATTCCTTATGTTGGGACTTGTATTTAGATGTCTATATTAATTTCCATTTAAGATTTAAATGATGATATACTCCTTTCTCTATCATAAACTGATTTTCTGAATTTTTATGTGGCACTGTTTTGTTGCCGAAATTGCACCATGATTTTCTATTCCAAAACAATTGTGTAGTGAAAACATGCCCATTTTCTATCTTGGGTATTCAACTTTATACACATATAATTTTTTGATTTGGGATATACATGTATTTATTCCACACACTGTGATTGTATACTAAATTATGACGATGAATGAATCGGCATTTATCGATCTATGTGTCACACTTAAGCATGATAATGAAATGATTTTGATGGGTGCGCCCATATTTCACTCCAATACATTATAAAAATGATTAGTATCATGATACATCATGTTAGGATAGAGAGTTTACATGATTCTTTTTTGGTACATTTTCCACCATGATATCTTGGTGGGGTTATACTTGACCTATGACTATGATGAAATTCTTTAAGTTGTTTTTTTATTTACCATGTTATGATTATCATTCTATATCATGATTTATTATTGACGTTTATTTTATGATTCATTGATATATTTATTGTATAACATGTATTTTTTTCTTGATATTCCTTGTTTATTCCCTTACTAGGCTTTATATCTCACCCATTTTTTATATATCCTACGGTTTTCCCATGCAGTGTTAAGTACGAAGAAACATTTTGATTATGTTAAATATTTATTCAATAATGATATTGTTTTTAACATTTTATGTTTTTATGTAATATACCTAATTTCCCAATGACAGTAGACCCATCAATATTTTGGGTTGTCTTTAGTGTAATTTTATTTAATAAATCATGTTTAAATATGAAATAAAGAGTATAGTGGTTATATAGAAGATATCAGTTTCCTTGAATTACCATTATATAGAAACATGTTTTTATTATTATCACATTATGTTTATATATCAAACTATTAAATCATTACCTTGGTAATTTTATATTATATCATTTCATTTTGATTAAGATTTTGATTCAAATGGATTATTCTAAATGATTCTCTTTTATTATTTTTTTCTTCACATCCATTTAGTATGACAGGGATAGGTTATCACTTCCATTATAGTTATTAGATTTGGATTTATTAAAAAAACACATGAAATGAAATTTTGTCATTGGGATTTTTTAGAAGAAACTAAATACCTAGTATCTAACTTCATTTAATATCATTCCTACTACAACTAATAAAAATACAGGTTTTGTTCTTTTACTACATATATTTAAATACAAGGCTTAAAAAGCCTCTCAAGGACTCTTGAGGGGACGATATGTAGAGATACCTTCTATATTATTACTTAAATTCTTTACAAATTTCTTATACGTTTACATTTATCATTATTTTAACTACACTAAAATTCTTATAATTTCATTTATTGGTGAAAATTTTAATATCATCCAATTTCATTTTAATTTTAAAAAAATAAACCGAAATTCAACCCCCTTTTAATATTTTCTCCAACAAACATAATTATTTGAGATATCAGTTCTTATGGTAGCGGATGATGATTTGTTTAGTGGAGTTCATTTTATGGATTTATTAATATTTGTGATTAATGGAAATTCATAGAGTTATATTATGGTTGATGTATCTGTTTGATGTTCATTTATATACATTGAATGATATTTCAAGAATTTTTTTTAATCTATTTTACTCATTCTATGTCCATGATGATATTAGTCCATCTATGTATCAATTAGAATGTTAAAATAATTTCATGGTGATTAGAGATTAGATTTTAGTGGATTTCGTTTCATTGATTTTTTTTGTTTGAGGTGGTATGACATCACAAGTTTTTGAGGATGACTCTATTTTGTAAAAATTACCCTTTTGATAGAAATTGTAGAAGATAATACATCATGTATTTGATATGAATTATGAATTATAAATTTTATCAATTAATTGCAGCTAAAATGGTGAATAAAATTAAAATTTTTTATGATATATTTCATGCCTGTCTTGTTGATTTTGTAGGTTCATATAAATAGAAATTTTATTTGATTCATTTTTCTAAAAATATCCTCCATCACTCATCCATTGGTATAACCGAATTATATTTTTTGAATGGGTGGCCTTCTATATCCCTATTTTTCTAAATTGAGGTTGGATAGTTATCAATTACTTGACTACATTCGGTGAAGAGATTAGTAGAGAAATTACAAGTGATCTTTGTGTGTATTAATGCTTCTAATGTCCATTATAATGGCAATGTTAATTATAGGTGGATAACTATATTTTTTGAGGTAAGAGATTACATGTTTATGATCGTTTCTCCATATCATGGATAGTGAATGTTTTGAATAAGATTTAGTATTTATCCCCGTATAAATAAAACATTTTATCTGTTAGTTAATGTTTCTAAGTAATGTATAAATTAAAGTATCCACCATAAATTGATCATATTCATGAAATTTTCCTCCTGTCATATTTTTTAATTTCTCATCATGATGACTCTCATCCTAGTGATTAGCAAAAATATATTAAATAGGATGAAATATTCATGGAGTGACTTATTTATATTCATGATTGTTAAGAGATATTTTTCACAAGCATCTCATTCTGTTGGATTGACTACTATGGAGGGAGAAATTATTAGAGTAATTAATGTATGTTTGAGAGTAACATATGTGATAATTATATCTACATTTATTTTGAATATTATTCTTATAATGATTATTTGATTGATTCAATGATGTTATGATGGATTTATCATATTTTTTACTGTTTGAGACTATGTGTTGGTGATATTTATATTCAAGAGGCATTTCATGGGGTATTAGGGTTTTTCTGAATTTTATTACATTATAACATTTATTTAATATAGTTCTCATGGATGATAATCATTTGAGAGTTATATAATATATAGGAATATATTTAAATATTCATCTACAATGTGTATTGGAGGTCTTGATAGTGTTTTCATGGAGTTTAGATATGAATAGTGGAAGAGATGATGATATCATTCATTGTTTTTTTCAATAATCAAAATACTACTTAGATATCATCCCATTATGATGTGTCTTGTAATCTAAAAGAGTTAGAGTATAATATTTGGTTCTGGGAATTACAAATGGAATATTATACCATATTTTTTTAGATTTATGTGTGAAAAATTATTTTAATACAAAATACATTTTTTCATTATTTCATGGGTTTCTTCTATTTAATATGTTGTTCTATAGTTCTTGTGTTTGTTCTAGGCTGAAGTCATAAATTTTTCACATTTTAGAATGTGGGTCATTTGAAGAGTTAAAGAAGTTATATGATTGCAAACTCAAGTCAAGAGGATAGGTTATTGTGGTATAATGATATCCATAATTCTATGATGTGTTTCAGAAGGGTAAATTTTTATTATTATAAGATAATGAAATTAGAATCATTGAAAAGATTTCACTATTTTTTATAAGATTCAATTAAACCAACATTGTATTGTAGTGACACCATCAGTTGTATCATGATTTTGAGTGAATCAATTTTTACTAAAAAATTTTACGTTCATTTGAAATATTGCCAATTAATTTTTGTTTATTTTGAACCATTATAAACTCAAATGAATTATAATATGAACAATAATTCCCCACTTATGGTTGTCTGTTTCTTCTATTTTTTAAGAAAAATTCTCATATACTAAACAACATTATGTTTATTTATTCAATATTTATCCCACTATATAAAAAGGTTATAATAGATTTATGGGATCAATTTTAGAATATTTTTGTCGATATTTTAGTAGGGGATTTATGTAAATAGGTTAAGTGTGATATTTTTCTTATTTTAATAGTATTTAATCACTATTATCTTCTCATACATAAGATTTTATTATTTATTCTTGTATTCCACATAGTGAATTTGGAAGTTATCGATATTATATATATATATAATGATTTATTTTTCATTAGGTAGTGATTTGTAGTAAACCGTGTGAATTTATCAAAATTGATTTAATAAATTATAATTTTAATAATAATCAGATATGCATAACAAGATTTATAAGATATTATTTATGAGTTGTCTATATGTTTTTAATGATATTGTTAATAAAATTTTTCTTTTATTGATGTGAAAAAATATTTTTTTAATTGATAATGTAATTCAAATATAGTTATGTAAGAAATAGATAAAATCTACATGTTACTGAATATTATTTTAATACATATTACAAAACCTTATTGATTGATTATTATCTGGCTCTTTAATTATAATTTAGTTATGAAACAATTATGGTGGTATTAGTATTTTTTCTATCTTTTAAGAAGGTGAAGCAAATAAAAAAAATCCTAGAGTTTTGATGTGGTTTATATAGAATAGTGTGGTTATTTTTGTTCAGGATATGGCAGTTATATTTTAGGTTATTGATTATTTTTGATTTATATGTCATTTTTGTTTATTTGTTTTAGTTTTTTGAGGATAGGGAATTAATGTAATAATAATTTATGTATCAATAAACTAAAAGGTAAAATCAGATTGGGTTTTGTGGATTATGTTATGTATCAAATATAAATAATTATTCCGTGATTTATTTCATAAAAAAAATAAAATTTTAAAACCATGATAATGATGTTATAAATATTTAATGGATATGTAATGTTATAGTTTTTGGAATAAATATCATAAATAAATTTAAATTATTAACTGATGAATAAATATGGAGAGGTATTTAATTAATTTTTATGGATAAATTTTTTTTTGTTTTGGGGTTATAGTGATGGATTTTATTGTGAGTACTATTTATAGTCATTGATGATATGTGAAAATGGATGATTATTGATGAGGTGTAGTAATTGAGATATTGTGAACAATAGTAAATCATAGGTTATTATTGTATCATTATATTATATCCACTATATTTTATGTTATTTTTATACACCACCACCTATATTGGTAACATAGATGAAACATATTTGTGTTTTTAGGTTTTGGGTGCACCCCAGATATCTAGAATGTGGTCGAAACAGATGGATAAATACTTCCCATTATATTCCATCTCATATAAATATATTATAATGATTTCATGGTACAATTTAATTATATATGGGATATGGTATTTACTAATATGGAAGGTCATTAGAGTTGTGATGATGTGATATTAATGGGATGATGTGGTAGTAGATTGATGTTTTGTTATGGCGCTAAATATGTTTATGTAGTGTGTTTTATGTTGGAAAAGCATCATATTATGCTATTTTTTATTTAGTATTAAATTTGGGAATACATTTTTGATTGTGACATGTTTATATGGATTTCATATTTAATTATAGCAGAGTTAAGAGAAATTGTGATATGTTGATGGAGGTGACGATGTTGATTAATTTATCAAAAAATCTAGTGAGGGGTACCTTATAGTAAAATTTCATGATTATTATATTATTATACTCTATATATATATATATATGTTGAGTGTTCCTTATTGTAGTTTGGGTGGCAGTTGAACTACATATGTAACATGTTGGATTCACTGTTAATTCAATTTTGATTTAGTATACTTGTTCGAAATATGTATAAGATTTTCATTGGAGGATCTTACTTATATGGGTAATGCCTCCCATATATTCATTTTATACACTCAGTTTTAGTCACCTACCCATGACATATTAGAAGTGGGGTTCAATGGCCACAATCTATTTTATTATTATCCCAATGGTTTTAATTGGAATTGATGAAGTTAATAAGTGAGTTATTTATTTTTTATAGCAGCATTGTGAGAGCTTGGTTGGTGATTTATTATTTCACATATGTTTTTGTCTTGAGTATTAGAGTATTATATACAAAGGATGTATTATTCCTTTAATCATTGAATTTTTTTGGTAACTTAATGATTTGAATTGAATTGGAAATATATATTTTCTATGAAATATTTTATGAATTTTCTATCCCTGGTATAATATCATCATTTTCACTATTTTAATAGAGATGTTAAATTTACATCATTTATTTTCATAATTATAGATTTTTTTATGTACATAAAAACATTAATTAGAAAAGTTAGGTGATGATTTTTTTATTTCCATACATATTGGAAGTTGGTTATTATCAATAAACATTGCATTAATACATATATTTTATTTTTGAAATACGTGAAGTAAGTTTAAAATTGTTGATTATAAATTTTAAATTATTATGAAACTTGGTTATAAATAGTTTTATGGATGTAATATTAAAATGATGGAAAATAATGATACTAATGGGTTATTTCATGATATTTGGTATTTTATTATTTTAAGGATCTCATTAAAACTTTTTCATGTCATTTAGGCTGGATGATTATATTAATCATGTTATTTTGAACTATAAGATATTATATGTACGATCATTTCATTTATAGATGTGTGAGCTTGAATGTGGTGGGTGAGATTTGTACGAGACATTTATTTTTTAATCATATGAATTTAGAAGTATAGATTACCAACTATAGGTTTTTAATTAAGGGTGATTATGTTTAAAAAATATGTGTTGTGAGGATGCATGGTTTTCCAATGAAAAATATTTTTCATAGGGTTTGTGTTTTTTTGAGTTCTGAGATTTTTGTTTGGGATTCATCTAAAGTGATAGTTATTTGTTTGGGTTATTTTATTTCTTTTGGTTTTTTATAACTTTTGTGAATGAGAATAACATGAGAGGTATCTGATATAGAGTTTTGGATATTTATTTTCATTTACATGTTATTTTGAGGTGTTAAAGATTTTGAAAGTGATATTTGAGGTGAATTATTGTTGAGAAGCTAGAATTATTTTTTAGGTTAACCACTACATTGTTTAGTATCACTAATATTTGTTTTTATTATTTTCTATAGTCTTCATTTCTTGACATGATAAGGATGTTTAGTTATGAAGGAATAGAATGAATAATCATTCGTCAAAATGAGTTGAATGTTTTTTCAGGGTTTTACCAAATATAAATAGTTTTATTTTATATAGTAATTTTTAATTGAATGGTTTGTATATTTATGGTTGGGGTGTTTCTTCCTAGGATTTTTAGGAACATTATGTTATACCATGCCACCATGTTTGTAAAAACATCAGTGTTTATATAGAAATATATCACTAGTTTGACCTAGGTTATAAATGATTTTGAGAAGAACCCATCATAGTTTATTGATCATATAATTATTTTAGTTAAAATAGAATTTTTATAAATATATAGAAATAATTTCAAGGATTAATAATTCCAGAGGTTGTGCTTGTGAGATCTCCATTGATGGAACTAAACCATAATATGGTTTATAAAAATGTTACATAATTTAATATACAAGATAAATTTAGAAAGACATATATATATATATATATATATATATGGTAGACCCACATTCTCTAATTTTGTTATATTTATCCTTCTTCTAACAAATAACATGAAGAGATAATTTTTTTCATTTTTATATGCCTCATTATTGCCTTAGGTTCCAAACATAATGTCATTCAGTCATTTGTATCCAAGATACATTCTCAAAGTCATTATTCTTACATCCTATTATATTTATCTATTTTTTATTAATTTCATATGAGTTGTTTAAAATATTTTTGATGAATTTTAAGTGATTAATATATATATTTTGAAAAATCCTTGCAAGAACATAGATGTATAAGAATCAGATATCATCATTTTTAAATATAGTGGTTTGAGAATTGCTTAAAAGAATTGATTTTGGAACATCCTATTTAATAAATTTCTATTTATATATATTTAAATTTCTATAACATATCATTAGTATATGAATCAAATTGATTAATTATGAATTCTGAATAAAAAATCATTAAGGGTTGTAAAGCTATGGTTGTATATCATATGTGTGTGTGTGTTAGTAAAATGTTATTGATGATTTCAATGAAGTGTTATTAGTTTTTAAATTTAGTGATGTAGAATGTTTCATAATATATGATATATGTGATTATAAAGGGTGGATAGAATGACTAAATTTGAGTGTCCAATTTGAAATAGTTGTAATAAAAAATAGAAACAAAATTTGTTGTTTTGGGTGAATTAATTAATAAAAACTTTTCATGTGAATTTTATATGAAGAATTTATATTATCAATTGGATAAGAGATAGAAGAATGTTTAATGAAATATAGTCTTTGAAAAAAAATAATGTCCATAATTAAAGATTTTTACAAAAATATACTATTGTTGATTAAGACACTTTCCACCATTGATGTTATAATGTGGTTATGGTCAGTTCTGGTGTTCCTACATTCCTGAGCGGGATGAATTCTCACCATTGAGTTAATGAGCATGGGATTTTAGAAATTCTCAATGTGGATATTATTTCATTATTCAAGACTTCCTTATAAATTTTGGATGAATTTGTTATTCCCTTCAAAGAACCATCCTCCTCTAAACTGATAAAATACATCCCATAATTCCGTGTAAGGGAAACCATTAATTGATAATATGGGAGGATTTTTCATGGAATGTAGGATGTTATCAATTTTTCCTTAGTCTATAGAATATGGAATTATTTTTCTCTTTATATACGTAAGACTGAAGCTATAATTTTAAATGAGGAATATTATGCTACTCTATGATTTGATGCCTAAAAAATAAGGCAATCCTAGTTTAGAATCAAATAAGGGAAATAAATATTTAGTGTCTAATGAGGAAACATAATATTTAGATTCTATTAGGTATACATATAGTTTTGAGATTAATAGGGAAACCCATTATTTAGAGTTTATTGGGGTCGCATACTACTTAGATTCTCACAGTGTCACTCATAGTTTTTATTCCAATGGTTAAATTAATATTCAGAGTCCTATGATGGGAATATTTATGATAAATCCCTAAATATGTGTATATTTAGGTTTAAAATTCTCTCAATGATATTAAATAAGATTTGGGGATCTTCTATATCTATAATTGTATATGAGATGGTAAATTTTTGGGATTGAAACTCAAGGATAAATACATTATATATTTATATAATGATAATATATAAAAATGTTTTTTAACATGGGAAACAACATTTTATGGCTCTGGACAACTCCATGCTGTTTAATTTCATGAGTTAATGATTATTTTGTTGTGAAATAGTTAAAAAATAAGATATTGAGTTGGACTTAATCATTAGATTCCAAGAAATAGAAATCCTATATAAATTTAGATGAATATATTACCTAGACTAATAAATTATTTATGTGGGTAATATGAAAACTAATCATATCCCACAAATAAATAAAATGTCTTATAGGTGGATGATAAAAATTTTAGTCATGGAATGGGGACTAGTATGAGTAGTACAAAATTTATGGAATGAGTTTTCTACATTCCATCACTCTTATAGATGTTTGTCTCAATAATGTGGAGTTTAAATGGGTTTTCACAACATGGTATCATGTTAATCATTGAATTAGACTCAAAATTTCAATATTAATCACAGATTCGTGGAAAAAATCTTCATTGAAATCATATTGAGTGATTTAGTCTTAGTCATTTTCTAATTCATTGAACGTATCGTGTGATGTAATTTTCATAACATTCAAATTACGTAGGAATACATTGAAATACATTAGATATTTTTAGTTAGATATTATAGCTTCGTATTTAATTATTTATGATTATTTTTTATCACAAACATCTAAAAATCTCTAATAGTTTGGACATGAAGGGAATATATAAGCCTCAATACTCAAAAATTTATATTATAATGTTTATGGATCTGACCATAAATGTTACATAATTTTGAGTTTTCACTCACAAATTCATTCTCTTACATTTTAGGTTATTTTAATGATTATAGTTTTAGTGAATTAAGTAAAACTCAAAAAACCATATAATAAAAAGTTGATATATTCTATCAATATCATTTTTCCACCATATTAAACATTTGATAACAAAATAATATTTATATTCATGAAAACCCTTTATGATTTTCAAATTAACAACATCCATTCTATTACCCATCCTTAAATACTATGAAAAACCATTAAATAACATGTGATGAACAAAAAATTATCTTTAAGGGATATAAAATGAAAAAAACAGTTAGTCCAATGAAAAATATTATTACCCAAGAAAAATCATTTATAAAAAAAAATTACATATAAATGAAATTATCATTATTTTAAAAATATCATTTCTATAAACACTCGATACAAAATTATTTACATGAAAACATATTAGAAATAAAAGAAAAATCATGTTGGTACCTTCGAAAATCATCTCATAGAACCATTAAAAAACCCTGACAGAACACTTATAAATTGGAATAACCATAATGTCATCTTTTAATATATTTTTCCATATAAGAAAATCATATATGTAACATCCAAAGTAAATAAAGAACATTCAATTTTTTTAATTTATTAAATTTTTTGAATTAAAAATTAATTCTACTTTAAATGAGATGATATGTTCGATGGAGAACCCAATACACAATAATGGGTTTCTTTGAAATCTTAAATTGTACACTAATAATATAATATTATTATTTTAAATGGTAGTTAATGCCAGGCCATTGTATTAAAGGGAATAAAAAGAACTAACTAAAAATTATTATACATGTTTGTTGAATATTTTTACATTTATCCAAAAAAATATAGAGGCTTAAAATAAGCAAATAATTTCATTTTTAGCATAAATATTCTAATATTCACTAAATGGTCGATTTATCCCCTTTTAATTGAAAACCCACCTTAAATCTAGTTTGGTAACTTTTATATTTTTTATTTGACAAAATAAAATTCTTCTTTAGAATAAGGACAACAAAATTTACATTGGATGCAATTTTGGTATTTTTTTGAAAATGTTATTTTTTTAAGGAATAGTGAAAAATACAGTATTTGAATTCAAAATTGCATATTAATAAAATTTATTTATATGGTTATATTATATTTTTAATTTTTTATAAATTTTAATTAGAAAATATTTTTACCTGTTAATCCAATTTTGGATATGGGAATTAATTTCACTCTGAAATTGGACATAAACATGTATCAATCTTTTAATAGTTATTATTTCATAAAAAGATGATATTTGTTTTAAAAGCGTTAATAAATTTTAAATTAATTTCTTAAAATTATTTGTTTTGATTTAGGAAAAATTTATTCCATATTGGCAATCGGTAGGTCTGAATTCTTTAAAATGTCAACTTTTATTTTTAGACATTTTTAATATCTACTTCAGTAAATATTTTATTTACCATGTTTAATAGGTAAAAATAATAAATAATGGTAAAATTTAATATTATAATAATTTTAAATTACCCTAACATGTGTCATAATCCTATTGTATGATACATATCCGACCATGTGCATCATTGGGTTGAATTTGGGACCCCAGGGAGCCACATGGGAGTAATATGACAATCTATATTAATTAATTTAATGTAAAGACAAAAATTACATAAACAAAATATTTTTTATTAAATAAATTTTTACATGGGATTATATACCTAATAAATTTCACTATAAATAATATTTGGAAATCTAACAATATTTCATACATAATGGTATATTTTATATAATTTTTGGACATCAAATAAATTAAATTATTTATGACTCAATAATGATACAAAATTCACCTCATTAATAAATGATTTAATTAAATAAGATTATAAATATTAAAACAATATCAAAAAACAGTCCACTTATTATTTTATTATTTTATTTCGACCATAAGTCATCTTAACATTGATCTGAACTATAATTTGACCATCTGAAATCGAATTTTAGTTTTAAATAAAATAATTTTTTCAAACATTCCTAAAGAGCCTCTACTCTACCTTATAAAAATCCCTCACTTATAAGTCATTCCTCACAATTCTCAATCCTTTTGCTAATGAAAAATCTTCTCCAATAAGATCCCATGATCCTTGTATTAATCCTTGAAGCCATAACATGGGAAGAAAGCACTTCATGAAACCCTTTTGGTTCAACAAATTGCAGCTAAAATGGTGAATAAAATTAAAATATTTTATGATATATTTAATGCGTGTCTTGTTGATTTTTGAGGTTCATATAAATAGAAATTTTATTTGAATAATTTTTCTAAAAATATCATCCATCACTCATCCATTGGTATAACCAAATTATATTTTTTGTATGGGTGGCCTTCTATATCCCTATTTTTCTAAATTGAGGTTGGATAGTTATCAATTATTTGACTACATTTGGTGAAGATATTAGTAGAGAAATTAAAAGTGATCTTTGTGTGTATTAAAGCATCTAATGTCCATTATAAGTGTAATGATAATTATAAGAGGATAACTATATTTTTTGAGGTAAGAGATTACATGTTTATGATTGTTTCACCATATCACGGTTAGTGAATGTTTTTCATAAGATGTAGTATTTATCCCCATATAAATAAAACATTTTATGTGTTAGATAATGTTTATAAGTAATGTATAAATTAAATCATCCACCATAAATTGATCATATTCATGAAATCTTCCTCCTTTCATATTTTTTATTATATCAACATGATGAATCTCATCCTAGTGATTAGGGAAATATATTAAATAGGATGAAATATTCATGGAGTGACCTATTTATATTCATGACTGTTAAGACATATTTTTCACAAGCATATCATTCTATTGGATTGAATACTATGGAGGGAGAAATTATTAGAGTAATTAATTTATGTTTTAGAGTAACATATGTGATAATTATATCTACATTTATTTTCAATATTATTCTTATAATGATTATTAGATTGATTCTATGATGTTATGAGGGATTTATCATATTTTTTACTGAATGAGACTATATGTTGGTGAAATTTATATTCAAGAGGCATTTCATGGGGTATTTCGGTTTTTATGGATTTCACTACTTTATAACATTTGTTTAATATAGTTCTCAAGGATGATAATCATTTAAGTGTTATATAATATAGAGTAATATATTTAAATAACTATCTACAATGTGCATTAGAGGTCTAGATAGTGTTCTCGTGGAGTTTATATATGAATAGTGGAAGAGATGGTGATATAATTCATAGTTTTTTTCAATAATCAAAATAATACTTAGATATCATCCCATTATGATGTTTCTTGTAATCTAAAAGTGTTGGAGGAGAATATTTGGTTCTGGACAATACAAATGGAACATTATACCATATTTTTTTCAATTTATGTGTGAAAAATTATTTTAATACATAATACATTTTTCATTATTTCATGGGTTTCTTCTAATTAATATGTTCCTCCATAGTTCTTGTGTTTGTTCTATGTTGAAGTCATAAATTTTTCACATTTTAGAAGGTGGGTTATTTGAAGAGTTAAAGATGTTATATGATTGCAACCGCAAGTCAAGAAGATAGGTTATTATGGTATAATGATATCCATAATTATATGATGTGTTTCAGAAGGGTCAATTTTTTATTTTATGATTAGATAATGAAAGTTGAATCATTGAGAAGATTTTACTATTTTTTAGAAGATTCAATTGAACCAACATTATAGTGTAGTGACACAATCAGTTGTATCCTGATATTGAGTGATTCAATTTTTATTACAAATTTTTAAATTCATTGTAAATCTTTCCAATTACTTTTTGTTTATTTTGAACCTTTATAAAATCAAATGAATTTTAATATGAACCATAATTACACACTTACGATTGTTGGTTTCTTATAGTTTTTAAGAAAAATTATCATCTATTAACCAACATTATGTTTATTTCTTCATCATTTATCCCTCTAGATAAAAATGTTACGATAGATTTATGTGATCACTTTTAGAATATTTTTGTCGATATTTTAGTATGGGATTTATGTAAATAGGTTATGTGTGATATTTTTAATATTTTAATAGTATTTAATCACTATTTTCTTCTCATACATAGGATTTGATTATTGATTCTTGGGTTCCAAATAGTTTATTTTGAATTTATCAATATTATATATATATATATATAATAATGATTTATTTTTCATTAGATAATGATTTGTAGGAAACCTTGTGAATTTATCAAAATTGATTTAATAAATTATAATTTTAGTAATTATCAGATATGCATAACAAGATTTATATGATATTACTTATGAGTTTTCTATAAGTTTTTAATGATATTGTTAATAAAATTTTTATTTTATTGATGTGAAAAAATATTTCTATAATTGATAATGTAATCTGAATACAGTTATGTAAGAAAAAGATAAAATCTACATGTTACTGACTATTATTTTTATAAGTATTACAAAAAATTATTGATTGATTATTATCTAGGTCTTTAATTATACTTTAGTTAAGAAACAATTATGGAGGTATTAGTATTTTTTCTATCTTTTAAGAAGGTAAAGAAAATAAAAAAATTTATATGTTTTTGATATGGTTTATATAGAATACTGTGGTTATTTTTGTTCAGGATATGGAAGTTATATTTTAGTTTATTGTTTATTTTTTATTTATATGTCATTTTTTATATGTTTTAGTTTTTTACGGATAGGGAATTACTGTAATAATAATTTATATATCAATAAACTAAAAGTTAAAATCAGATTGGTTTTGTGGATTATGTGATGTATGAAATATAAATAATTATTCCATGATTTATTTCATAAAAAATATAATTTTAAAACCAAGATAATGATGTTATAAATACTTAATGGATATATAATGTTATAGTTTCTGGAATAAATATCATAAATGGATTTAAATTATTAACTAATGAATAAATGTGGAGAGTTATTTAAATAATTTTTATAGATATATTTTTGTTCTTATGTGGTTATAGTGATGGATTTTATTGTGAGTACTATTTATAGTCATTGATGATATATAAAAATGGATGATTATTGACGAGGTGTAGTCATTGAGATATTGTGAAAAATAATGAATCATAAGTTATTATTGTATCATTATATTATATCCAATATATTTTATGTTATTTTTATACACCACTTCCTATATTGGTAACTTATATGAAACATATATGTGTTTTTAGGTTTTGGGTGCACCCCAGGCATCTAGAATGTGGTCGAAACAGATGGATAAATACTTCCCATTATATTTCCTCTCATATAAATATATAATATGATTTCATGGTATAATTTAATTATGTATGAGATATGGTATTTGCTAATATGGAAGGTCATTATAGTTGTGTTGATGTGATATTAAAGGGATGATGTGGTAGTAGATTGATGTTTCGTTATGGTGCTCAATATGTTTATGTAGTGTGTTTTATGTTGGAGAAGCATCATATTCTACTATGTTTTATCTAGTATGAAATTTTGGAATACATTTTTGATTGTGACATGTTTATATGGATTCCATATTTAATTATAGGATAGTTAATAGAACATTGTGATATGTTTATGTGAGTGATGAGGTTGATTAATTTATTGAGGAATCTAGGGAGGGGTACCATATAGTACAATTTAATGATTATTATATCATTATACTCTATATATATTTATTGAGTGTTCCTTATTGTGGCTGGGGTGGAAATTGAACTACATATGTAACATTTGGATTCACTGTTAATTCAATTTGGATTTAGTATACTTGTTCGACATATGTATAAGATTTTCAGGGGTGGATCTTACTTATATGCATTTACGATCACCCCAATATTTAATATAAATTTTTTAAAAACTTATTGGTCATAATTAATGAATAGGTGGAACAATAATATCTTATGCTGTGAACATTTTTGCAGTCAACATTTTTTATATTGGAATTTTTGATTTTGTATTTTTATGGAATATTTTGTATAATATTTCATTGCATATGTTTTTTTTAATAAGAGATTTAATTTTATATTAATTATGGAATTTATTGACAGTTTTATCTTATTATTCAAGGGATTATATGGGTAATGCCTACCATATATTCATTTTACACACTCAGTTTTAGTCACCTAACCATGACATATTAGAAGTGGGGTTCAAGGGCCACATTCAACTTTATTATTATCCCAATGGTTTTAATTGGAGTTGGTGAAGTTAATAAGTGATTTATTTATTTTTTATAGCAGCATTGTGAGAGTTTGGTTGGTGATTTATTACGTCAGATATGTTTTTGTCTTGAGTATTAGAGTATTATAGACAAAGAATGTATTATTCCTTTAATCATTACATTTTTAAGTGAATTCATGATGTGAATTGAATTGGAATTATATATTTTCTATGAAATAATTTTTTTAATTTTCTATCCCTAGTAAAATATCATCATTTTCACTGTTTTCATAGAGATGTTAAATTTGCATCATTTATTTTCATAATTATAGATTTTTTTTATATACATAAAAACATTAATTTTAAAAGGCAAGTGATTATTCTTTTATTTCCATACATATTGGAAGTTAGTTATCATCAATAAGCATTGCATTAATACATATATTTTATTTTTGAAATACATGAAGTAATTTAAAAATTGTTGATTATAAATTTTAAATTATTATGAAACATGATTTTAAAGAGTTTTATGGATGTAATATTAAAATTATGGGAAATAATGATACTAATGGGTTATTTCATGATATTTGGTATTTTATTATTTTAAGGTTCTCATTAAAACGTTTTCATGGAATTTATGCTGGATTATTACATTAATCATGTTATTTTGAACGAAAAGATATTATTATTATATGAAACAAATTGATTAATTATGAATACTAAATAAAAAATCATTAAGGGTTGTGAAGCTATGGTTGTATATCATATGTGTGTGTGTGTTAGTAAAATGTTATTGATGATTTCAATGATGTGTTATTAGTTTTAAAATTTAGGGATGTAGAATGTTTCATAATATAAGATATAAGTGATTATAAAGGGTGGATATAATGACTAAATTTGGGTGTCCTATTTTAAATAGTTATGATAAAAAATAGAAACAAAATTTGTTGTTTAGGGTGAATTAATTAATAAAAAATTTCATGTGAATTTTATTTTATGAATTTATATTCTCAATTTGATAAAAGATAGAAGAAATTTTAATGAAATATATTCTTTGAAAAAAATTAATGTCCATAATTAAAGAGTTTTACAAGAATATAATATTATTTATTAAGACACTTTCCACCATTGATGTTATAATGTGGTTATGGTCTGTTCTGGTGTTCCTACATTCCTGAGCAGGGTGACTTCTCACCATTGAGTTAATGAGTATGGGATTTTAGAAATTCTCAATGAGGATATTATTTCATTTTTCATGACTTCCTTATAAATTTAGGATGAATTCATTGTTCCCTTAAAAGAACCATCCTCCTGTAAACAGATAAAATACATCCCATAATTCCTTGGTAGGGAAACCGTTAAATGATAATATGGATGGATTTTTCATGAAATGTAGGATGTTAACAATTTTTCCTTAGTATATGGAATATGGAATTATTATTCTCATTACATACATAAGAATGGAGCTATAATTTTAAATGAAGCATATTATGCTACTCTATGATTTGATGCCTAACAAATAAAGAAATCCTAGTTTAGAATCAAATAAGGGAAATCTATATTTAGAGTCTAATGAGGAAACATAAGACTTATATTCTATTAGGAATACATATATTTTTGAGATTAGTAGGGAAACCCATTTTTTAGAGTTTAATGGGGTCACATACTACTTAGAGTCTCAAAGTGTCACTCATAGTTTTTAGTCCAATGGTTAAATTAATATTAAAAGTCCTATGTTGGTAATATTTATGATAAATCCCAAAATATGTGTAGCTATAAGATTAAAATTCACTCTAGGATGTTAAACAAGCTTTGGGGGTCTTCTATATCTCTAAGGGGATATGAGATAGTAAATTTTTGGGATTGAAACTAAAGGATAAATACATTATATATTTCTATAATGATAATATATAAAAATGTTTTTTTATCATGGGAAACATAATTTCATGGTTCTGGACAACACCATGTAGTTTAATTTCATGAGTTAATGATTATTTTGTTGTGAAATAGTGAAAATCAAGATATTGGGTTGGACTTAATCATCCAATTCCAATTAATAGAAATCCTATATAAATTTAGATGAATATATTACCTAGAATAATAAATTATTTATGGGGGTAATATGAAAACTATTCATTTCCCACAAATAAATAAAAAGTCCTATAGGTGTATGATAAAAATTGTAGTCATGGAATGAGGACTAGTACGAGTAGTACAAAATTTAGGGAATGAATTCTCTACATTTCATCACTCTTATAGAAGTGTGTTTCAATAATGTGTAGTTAAAATGGGTTTTAACAACATGGGATAATATTAATCATGGAATTAGACTCAAATTTTCAATATTAATCATGGATTTGTGGAAAAAATCTTCATTGAAATCATTTTGAGTGATTTAGTCTAAGTCATTTTATAATTCCTTGAAGGTATCGTGTGATGTAATTTTCCTAACATTCAAATTATGTAGGAATACATTGAAATACATTAGATATTTTTAGTGAGACATTATAGCTTAGTATTTAATTATTTATTATTATTTTCCATCAAAAACATCTAAAAATCTCTAATAGTTTGGATATGAGGGGAATATTAAGCATTAATGCTCAAAAATTTATATTATAATGTTTAAGGATCTGACCTTAAATGTTACTTAATTTTTAGTTTTCAGTCATGAATTCATTCTCTTACATTTTAGGTTATTTTAATGTTTATAGTTTTAGGGAATTAAGTCATACTCAAAAAAAAAATAAAACCATATAATAAAAAGTTTATATATTCTATCAATATCATTTTTCCACCATATTAAACATTTAATAACAAAATAATATTTATATTCATGAAAACCCTTTATGATTTTCAAATTAACAACATCCATTCTATTACCCATCATAAAATACTATGAAAAACATTTAAATAACATGCGATGAAAATAAAAATATCTTTAAGGGACATAAAATGAAAAAAACAGTTAGTCCAATGAAAAAGATTAATACCCAAGAAAAATCATTTATAAAAAACAAAAAATTACTTATAAATGAAATTATCATTATTTTAAAAATATTACTTCTATAAACGTTCGAAACAAAATTATTTACATGAAAACATATTAGAAAAAAAAGATAAATCATGATGGTACCTTCGAAAATCAACTCATAGAACCATTAAAAAACCCTGACAGAACACTTATAAATTGGAATAACCATAATGTCATCTTCTAATATATTTTTCCATATAAGAAAATCATATATGTAACATCCAATGTAAATAAAGAACATGAAAGTTTTTTAATTTATTAAGATTTTAGAATTAAAAATTAATTCTACTTTAAATGAGATGATATGTTCGATGTCGAACCTAATACACAACAATGGGTTTCTTTGAAATCTTACATTGTACACAAATAATAGAATATTATTATTTTAAATGGTAGTTAACACCTATCCATTATATTGGAGGGAATTAATAGAACTAACTAAAAATTATTATACATGTTTGTTGAATATTTTTACATTTATCCACAAAAAGTTAGAGGCTTAAAATAAGTAAATAATTTTATTTTTAGCATAAATATTCTAATATTCACTAAAAGGTCAATTTATCCTCTTTCAATGGAAAACCCACCTTAAATCTAGTTTGGTATCTTTAATATTTGGGATTTGACAAAATAAAATTCTTCCTTAGAATAAGGACACCAAAATTTACATTGGAAGAAATTTTGGTATTTTTTTGAAAATGTTATTTTTTAAAAAATAGTGAAAAATACAGTATTTGAATTCAAAAGTGCATATTAATCTATTTTATTTAAATGATTATATTATCTATTTAATTTTTTATAAATTCTAATTAGAAATTATTTTTACTAGTTAATCCAATTTTGGACATGGGAATTAATTTCAATTTGAAATTGGACATAAACAGGTGTCAATCTTTTAATAGTTATTATTTCTTAAAAACACGCTATTTGTTTTAAAAGTGTGAATTAATTTTATATTAGTTTCTGAAAATTCGGTGTTTTGATTTGGGAAAAATGGATTCCATATTGGGAATTGTTAGGTATGAATTGTTTAAAATGTTAACTTTTATTTTTAGTCATTTTAAATATCTACTCCATTAAATATTTTATTTTCCATGTTTAAAAGGTAAAACTAATAAATAATGGTAAAAATTAATAATATAATAACATTAAATTACTCTAACATGTGTCCTAATCCTATTGGATGATACATAGCCGACCATGTGCATCATTGGGTTGAATTTGGGACTCCATGGATCCACATGGGAGTAATAATGACAATCAATATTAATTAATATAAAGTAAAGACAAAAATGACATAAACAATATATCTTTTATTAAATAAATTATTACATGGGGTTATATAAGTTATCATTTACACTATAAATATTATTTGAAAATCTAAAAATATTTCATACATCATGGTATTTTTTTTATAATTTTTGGACATCAATTAAATTAAATTATTTATGACTCAATAATGAAACAAAATTCACCTCATTAATAAATGATTTAAATAAATAAGATTATAAATATTAAAACAATATCCAAAACTGGTCCAATTATTTTTATTTTATTATATTTCGACCATAAATCATCTTAGCATTGATCTTAACGATTATTTGACCTTCTGAAATTGAATTTAAGTTTAAAATAAAATAATTGTTTCAAATATTCTTAAAGAGCCCCTCCTCCACCTTATAAAAATCATTCACTTATAACTCATTCCTCACACTTATCAAGCCTTTGGATTATGAAAAATCTACTCCGATAAGATCTCAAGATCCCTATATTCATCCTAGAAGCCATACCTTAGGATGAAAGCTCTTCAAGAAACACTTTTGGTTCATTAACTCTGTCCTTTATACATATCATGGTGGCCATTATGATGGAACTGTTTTTATATATGATATATATTATCTTTATATTTTCTTTATGCTTCTGTATTTTTTCTTTATAGCATACCTTTATGGTTTCCATAATGGGTAAAAGAGATAATTTCTTTTTAGGAAGTATGGACTACTGCCCCCTCAAAGTGATATCACTCGTTAATGCCTTATGTGGGATGTATAAAGGATAGAGTAAATGGTAGTATATATTATATTATACTGTAATTATAATATACCTATTTATCATTATGTTTTAATTCAATTAAATAATAAATATAAATGAAAGTTGCATCCACGCGTACGTACGGCTTACCATCTCTATGAACGATGCATTTCATTTCTTATCTAAAAATGTAATATACTAATATAAATAGATGTATTTACTGGATATATATGATATATATGATATTTTAATCATTAATATAATTCTGGAGATAATAGTTTATTGATCACATGGGGAAATTGTAATTATAATATGTTCATTTTTAATTCCAATTCTGGACATCGACAAAATTTCCTATATGAACTACAATAATTAACTAATTCTCATTGAAAGGTAATAAGTGATATAAAAGTTATATTTAACATTAAAAGGTTAGGATTAAAGTAGAAATTAACTTAATTTTATTATTTAGGAAAACAGGGAACATACGAGTCATGTTGGACACAAGGTAAGGGATTTCTTATCTCACTTTTAATTCTGTGATATTTCCATTGTTCACTACTTATTTATTACATGTGGTGTATTGTGTAATTCCATTTGATATATATTATCATGATTCTACTTATATTCATGGTATTATTTTATTAATTTTTTGGTTATTATCTTTTTCTCATATGACTCGATTGATTACAGCGTGGTAAGGATTTTCATCTCACTTTTTATTCTTGTCAGATTCATGCTATATTAGCCACTATTTTCTTTTGTGTGGTGGATTTACTGCCCATGGTTTTATTATTTATGTAATATAATTTAATTTATGGTTATTTATATATTAATTGTGTGATATATATTTCATACGGTGTATGTTTTTGTAAGTTACCAAATCGATAAGGGAACCTTTCACCCCCCTCTTTTTAAAAGACTTCTTTTTTGTTATGTCTTTTAATTTCCATCTTACTGTGTTGCAATATGTTATTCTATATCCTTATTGATTTAAAATTTATGTACAAGTAATAATATATCCTTTTTTATCTCATCAATGTATTTTCTGAATTTTAAAGTGACACTGTTAGGCTGTCGAATTTCTGTAAGAAAACTTCTCAACCTAATTTCAATTTTTCGGTTAAACATATACTTCATGATTATGTCGTGATATGAATATATGTGAATAACATATTATTTTTTAAAAATTAATATCCACTTATATTGGCTGTTTTTATATTTTTCACAAATAAATATGTAATTGATTTATCCTTAATCTAGCGATACTATATTTATAAGGGATTTCGTCTCAATTTACATTTCTATTATGAAAATATTTTTGATATGCACCAATTCACTCTTATATGGTGTATACACTGTCATTTAGCATATTATATCATGAATACCTTTATTCTCATGATATTATTATGTTCGTATTAAATTTTATTCCTCAATTATTTGTATTCTAGGGTCTCTCAATTTGTTAAAAACACTTTTATTAAAATATCATTTTAAATTTTATAAAGGATTATTCTTCTAAATCATTCACATTAATGTCCATGCTTTAAAAATAGTTTTAAGGATTTATTCATATGGACATGATTGTTTTTAAATTTAAAGTTCATTCAAAAGTTTCAATGTGGTATGGGACAGTTTGATTCAAATATCTCTTTATTTAATATTTTAAATGGTTTTGAAAATGGTTTAATAAAATCATTGATTTTGTCAATATTTAGAAATGATATATAGTGATTGAAATGTGGAAATGTTATGTTTAGATTTTGTTTGTTTTATGGTTTATTAATATTTTTTGGCTATTGGTCATTGTTTATATATATAGGTAGTTCCGTGATAAACCTAGGGTGGGTGAGCCCGATATAGCTCTCTAATGCATTGGGTAACGTGAAGGAGGTAAATGTTAATGTTTCTCCTAAGAGATTTAGAGAATATATTTTGATGGGTATTCCCAATGATATTCCCACTATATCTATGATAGGTACAATGTAACTATGTTATTTATGCTGTAAGTTACCTTTATGATTTATTATTTCTATGTGTTGTTCATAAACCTTATGATTTCATAAGGTATGTTATAATTGAAAAGTATGGTTTCGTTATTTTTTATTTGTTGATGAGCTAATGTCTTAATTCCTTATATTATATCCTTTACTGATCTTTTTATGCTCATACCATGTTTTTGAGATGTTTTCCATTGGACTTAAAGATGAATAAGGGTCACGTATGGGATCAAGGAAAAGTCATACTGTCTAAAACATGAAACTATTCATAACTATTTTTTCAATAGTTTTTATTTTAGGAAAGAATGGATACTGAGTAGAATTGTATATATTTAATATTCATTTTGTTATATAAATGTTGTGACCTAATTCTCTAAAACTATAAAACTAAAAAGATGCTCAATGTGAATTATCTATTTAATTCAAGAATATGTAATGTTTAAGGACGAGTCCATATAGTTGGTATCATAGGTCGGTTTGAGAAAACTTTAGGGATTAGGAGTTTTCGTTAAACTCATGGTTAGTCACAATGTCTATTATTTCAGTTAAATCCTTATTTTATAACTTTTTTCAGATCAAGGAAAGTATGTTACAAATGGAATGAGGAATATCTCAAACGACCTTCCTATCTCTTCCTAATGACTTTCTTGCAATAATTATTGAAAAGTCGTGTTCGGATGATTGTGAAACACTTTCTAACATATAACTCACTTGAAAGGAATTGTTTGAGGTATCAAACACCTCCACTATACCCTGATATCATAGTGGATCATGGGTTTTATTTAATCAAATTATATTTTCACAATATTCTCATATGTTTAAGAAAGGTAAATATTTTCATGGAGTTTTCAAATATTTTACCTTATCAAAAGACTTTGAATCATAATAGGATTTTGAAAAAGGGGATAAAGAAGGAGACCCTTGGACAACCTATTTATATTTTCATTTATAATATAGTCTCTCAGGACATACATATGGTATTTTAAAAGGACTGTTAATTGAATGTTTTCACTCATATTTGGCCCGAATATTTTGTAGAAATCGTGTTTTATCAGATATTTTGAAAATATATGTCATACATGAATATTTTCCAAAACTATTTTTTTGTGAACACCCATATGACCCATGTTGTACAAGGTTTATTTTGATGAAGGAAGAAAATTATTTTGAAAGATATCAAAATCGTTGTTGCAATGCATGGAAGTTTTACTAACGTGAACACGATAACATTGAAACCAAGTGGACACCATGATCCAGGTATGATTTTCTTTATTCTAGGAATCGTTTCATTTTAACATATAGTGGTGAAATTAAAAAAATGACAATATATTTAAGACATCAAGAATTAAGATGTGGAAATCATAATTATTTGGGATGAAAATGAGAGGTATATAGAAACCATTGAAGTTAAAACATGTTATGGTTATTTTTGAGTATTATAAAAATGAAAACACGCACACCGTGTGACAAACCATCCCATCGAACAAAGCTACGGGAATCGAACCCACAACCCATGTGAGATTGGGATATATCGCTTACCACAAGACTATGTGTAGTCCTTGGTTAGAATGACTTATTATTTTTAGTTAAATGATTTTATTAATCAAGCTAAGTGGATTTGGGAGCTTATGTTTTATCAAATGGATATCCTTAGTATAAAAAAATAATTTGGTGATTCAGTGATAAATTGTTATTTTGGAAGACGTTCTATCATTTGGGGAACAATATATACCTATGAAAAATGGAATAATATGGGATTTAAATTGTTGGGTAATGGTTGAAATATTTTTTTGGAAGAATTTATGTTTTATTTTGGAAATATGGATATCTGGGTTATTTATGGAAATGACTAACCTATCATAGAGAATATGTGACTAGGTTAATTACACTTCAGTATGTGAAGATAATAAAAGTCGATGCAATTTGGCGATAAATGATAAGATTTACTGTGGAAGACTATGAGATTAAATCCATCTGACTTTTCAGTTTCAATTTTAGTTTCAGTCATTTTTAATAATTTTAAGGGTAATTATGTATTGAATGGCCTTTCTTGAACTTTGGGTAATTTTGTTGAATTTTGGTGATTAAGAGTAGTAATTGTTTTTTAAGAAGGATTAACATTTTTGGGGATTATCTGATCATGTACTAACTATTTTGGTTTTAGTTGATGTATAATGACACAAGAAATATATAGTTCTTTTTTGGGGATTATGTGATTCTTTAGAATTTGATTCTTGTGATTTTGATGTGACCAAGTCTTTTTGAATTCTCATTGTTTGGAGAGAAGATTCGTTTTTGGTAGAAACTTATTAAAGGATGAACCTCTACTTGAAGGTAAGTATATTTAATTATGTTCATATTCTAATTAGTAATTTAATTCCTCCAAATTATGAAAAGGATTGTAAAACAAAAATGTTGTTGGTTTGTGTTTCTTACTAGTTAATCAAAAACTATTTAACAAATCATAATTTTGTGGTTTTCTTGTCGTTAAATTTCTGATAATATTGTTTTCTATCACTCTCCGTTAGAACTTGACCATTTGTTCTCTCTTACATATCCTTGTTTTTCGACATGGAATCCAAGTATGGGTTATCTCAGGTGACCTTTGTACTTCTCTTTCATTCTTTTAAAGTTATAGTATTACTGACTATTTTCCGATGTGGGGCTTTTAATTAAGTTTTGAAGCCCCGTATTAAAATTGCGAGAATGAAATTCCCAGAAGGTGGGAAGGATGTAACATCACAGGAAAATAATGATCATGAAAATTTTCTTATTTATTAATATTTGTGAATTAAAAATTAACTCTACTTTAAAGGGGACGCTATGTTCGATGGCGTTCCCGATACGCATCAATGAGTTTCTTTCATATCTTACGTTGCACACTTATAATATAATATTACTATTTTAAATGGTAGTTAACGACTAGACGTTGTATTGGAGAGAATGAATAGAACTAACTAAAATATTAGTATACATGTTTGATTGAATATTTTTACATTTATCCAATAAAATATAAAGCATTAAAATAATTAAAGAATTCGATTTTAAACATAAATACTCTAATATTCACTAAAAGATTGATTTACCACCCTTTAATGGAGAACCCTCATTAAATATAGTTTTTATCAAATTTTATTATTCTATTTGAAACATTAAAATTCTTCTTTAGAATTGGGACACAAAAATTTACTTTGGAAGAAATTTTGGTATTTTTCTGATAATGTTCTTTTTTAAGGAATATTAAAAAATACTGTATCTTAATTCAAATGTGTCTATTAATCTAATTTATTTATATGGATATATTATATTATTAATTTTTTATAATGTGTAATTTTATTATATTTTTACTAGTTAATCCATTATTGGACATTGGAATTAATTTCACTTAGAAATTGGAAATAAACAAGTGTCATTCTTTTGATATTTATTATTTCTTAAAAACACTCTATTTGTTTTAACAGCGGGAATTAATTTTAAATTAATTTCTTCCACTTCTGTGTTTTGAATTTGGAAAAATGGATTCTATATTGGGAATCCGTAGGTCCAAATTGTGTAAATAGATAACCTTTATTTTTAGAAATTTTAAATATTTACTTCTGTAAGTATTTTATTTACCATGATTAAAAGGTAAAAATAATAAATAAGGGAAAATATTATATTATTATAATATTAAATTACCCAAACATGTGTCCTAATTATATTTTCTGACACACAACCGACCATGGGCATCCTTGGGTTGAATTTGGGACCCCATGGAGCCACATGGGAGTAATAATGACATTCTATATTAATTAATTTAATGTAAAGACAAAAATAACATAAACAAATATCTTTTAGTAAATAAATTTTTACATGGGGTAATAAAATTTATCATTTCGACCGTAAAAAGTTTTTGGTAATTTAAAATGAATTATTGTATCACAATATTTTTTTTATAATTTTTGGACATCAAATAAATTAAATTATTTATGACACAATAATTATAAAAGATTAACTTCATTAATAAATGATTTTAATAAATAAGATTATAAATATTAAAACAATATCCCAAACCAGTCCAATTCTTATTGGATTATTTTATTTTGACCATGAGTCATAATAACATTGATCTTAATGATTAGTTGACCATTTGAAACCGAATATGAGTTTAAAATAAAATAATTGTTTCAAACTTTCCTGAAGACTCCCTCCTCTCCCTTATTAATTTCCCTCAATTATAACACATTACTCACACTTATCAATCGTTTGGATCATGAAACCTCTACTCTAATATGCTCCCAATATCTATCTCTTCATCCTAGAAACCCTACCCTAGGTAGACAACACTTCAACAAAACCTTTTGGTTAAAACCAAAGAGAGTTACCCGATTTAAAGGTAACATCTTCTCTTAAGTTCTTTTGTTTTATTTTACCGCTCCAACCCCCTAAATAATTTTTATTAAATTATTTTATAACAAAAATAGTATAATAAATATACTAGGATTTTGTTATGAGAATGATCCGAACTACACTTACACACACCTCCATCTAATGGATAAAGAACAAAATGTTTTTGTGGATGGAAAACAAACGCCTCACAAAATGATGATTGTTCAATTAACTCTAACAGCCTATCATGGTGGCCATTATTATGGAAATATATTTATATATGATATATATTATGTTTATATTTTATTTATGCTTATGTATTTTTTATTTATAGCATACCTTAATTTTTTACATAATGGGTAAACGTGATAATTTCATTTTAGGAAGTGCGGACTACAGCCCCCTCAAAGTGATATGACTCATTAATGCCTTATGTGGGATGTATAAAGGATGGATTTAATCATATTATATGAGATATTATAGTGTAATTATAATATAACTATTTATAATTATGTTTTCATTCAATTAAATATTAAATAGAAATGAAAGTAGCATTCATGCGTACGTGCAGCTTACCGTCTCCTTGAACAGTTCATTTCTTTTCTTATCTACAAAAGATATATAATAATATAAACAGATGTATATACTAGATATATATGATATATATCATATGTAAATAATTTTTATCAATATAGAGATAATGTTGTATTGACCACATGGACAAATTTTAATTTTAAAAAGTTCATTTTTAACTCAAATTCTGAACATTGAGAAAATGTCTGATATGAACTCAAATAATTAACATTCTATTATTGAAAGGTAATAAGTGATATAAAAGTAATTTTAAAAAGAAAAAAGGCTATGATGAAAGTAGAAATTAACTTAATTTTATTATTCAGGAAGAAAAAGGAAAATATGAGTCAAGTTGGACACGAGGAATGGGATTTCTTATCTCACTTTTAATTCCATGATATTTCCATTGTTCAACAATTATTTATTGCATCTTGTGTATTTTCTACTTCCATTTGATATATATTATCATGATTCTATTTATATTCATTGAATTATGTGATTACTTTATTGGTTATTAACTTTTTCTCACACTACTCGATTGATTACAACGTGGTATGGATTTTCATCTCACTTTTTATTCCCATGAGATTCATGCTATATTAGCCACTATTTTCTTTTCTGTGGTGGATGTACTTCCCATGATAGTATTCTTTGTGTAATATAATTTAATTATGGGTATTTACATATTCATTATGTGATCATTCCTTCATGGGGTGTATGTTTCATTAGTTACAAAATCGGTAAGGGACCCTTTTACCCTCCTCTTTTTAAGTCTTCTTTTTGTTGTGTCTTTTAATTTTAATATTATTAGGTTGTGATATGTTCTTCTATATCCTTATTGATGTAAAGTTTATGTCCAAGTGATGAGGAATCCTTTTTTCTCTCTTCACCCTATTTTCTTAATTTTATAGTGACATTTTTAGGCTGTCAAATTTATGTAAGAAAACTTCTTAACCCAATTTCAATTTTTGGGTTAAACATATACTTCTTGATTATGTCGTGATATGAATATATGTGAATAACCTCTGATTGTTTTACAATTAATATCCAATTATTTTGGGTGTATTTATATTTTTTACACATAATTATGTAATTGATTTATGCTTACTTTAAGGATACAATTTTTACAAGGGATTTAGTCTCAATTTACATTTCCATTGAGACTTCATTATTGATATTCACCAATTCACTCTTATATGGTGTATATACTTTCATTTATCATATTATATCATGAATACCTTCATTATCATGATATTATAAAGTTATGATTAAATTTTCATGACTATCCAATAAATGAGGCTAATATTAATTTTCAATATATATAATATTAATGTGATTTATTATTCATAGACACCATTTTAGTGCATTTTACACTTTGAACATCATTTCACATTATAATTTGTAATTCCTTCTCAAAATGCACTATTAGGTGTTACATTTTTTAATATCATTTAAAGTACCCAATGATATTGATTTTAATTTAATATTTAATTTTATGTTTTCTAATTATATTTGTAAAACTTCATACTTGTGGAGTGTTGGAACATTCACAGTGGAAGACCACCAAAATGAGATTTCATGCAAACAATTCTGGAGAAGGCAGATTGGACAACAACCCAATGATGAGAATGTGGGGCACAACATACAGGCCCAATGAAGCCCAAATTTCATGAGATTCTAGAATACATATATAGGAACAAATCATTCTGCAGGATCCAGTGCTAATTCTTCCTCCATTGTGGTTATTAAGGTGGCCGAATTTAGAGATAAAATTCTGGGCCAGATTCTGCATTCCCGAAAACAGCCTACCAATTTAATCATATCTCAACATCCACAAATCCAAATGGTCCCATAAATTTTAGGCTGTTACGATACATCTGGGTATCAATTTTATTCTTCTATGTGCCACTATAATTCGGCCATCTAGAAGGTCTTCTAGGCCCATCTGTTCGGTGGAAGCAAGTTTGCTGCATCTTCGGGTCAAGGGTGGAAAAGTCCAAGTTCCAAAAGCTTTCCACCACCCGAGGCCTTCCAAAATCAAGTGGGATTCAATGAACTATTTTAGAATCGACCCAAATCTCCAAAAATTCCTATTTAAGTAACTGGTGGTGGAGTATTTTATCATCTTTTAGTGTTCTTTCATTATAATGTTATGCTGAAATTTTTATTGTCTCAAGTTAGTCTTTCACATGTAAGTTGTTTTAATTCATCCTAGTTTCTTAATAAATATTCTTATTAAAATTTTATTATTTTATTATTCATCTAACTTTGATACCATTTCCTTAAGGTGTTAATTTTTTCACACCAAACCGTGGTAAATTATTCACACAACGGTGGAGTGATCAATTTCATTTTATAGTTTTCTTTACTTCTGAAATTCCTCCCTCATGAGTCTACTTCCCACTTCAATTGAAATCATAGCATCAATAGAGGGATAACCCACCTATGGGTTGATCTAAGGGAGTATCAAGGTTCTTGATTGGAATTAATTTATTACCCCATTAATTTCTAATCACTTCTTTTAATTGATATTTTTCTTTAAGGATTTTTAAACTCCATCATCCTTGTTGAATTTAAGGACTCACAATTCAAGTGCTTATAAGAACCTTTACCTTGAAGAGCTCAAAACGTTGATCCTTCATGATTATAGGTGATTAGTTTTAAAGTGTGTAAGTATTAAACCATTAAGGGAGGATGTTGTTTGATCTTATTAAACTAAACCATCTCAAATATAAGAAATTGAAATAGTTGAAAAATAATTTCATCCAATCCACCCTAAGAGATAACCTAATATCAACTCATTATTTTAAATTTAATTCACTTAAATATGTTAGTTTTCCTTTAAACAAATATAAAATAAACCCTATATGGCGTCTTCATAACCAAAAACAGTCAATATAATGTGTGTGTCTATAGAATGCTTCTTAGGTCTCTAAGGAATAGACAACCCAAGCTAGACTACAAGGACCGTTCTTCCTTCTTCTATTTGGAAAATTTGGGCATGAATAAAATTTTGGCACCATTTCCGGGGACCCAATTAAGTCATATCAACACCCATTCTATTCTCCCCCATTTCTTATATTCTCACCCAAGATCTCTTATCTTTTCCCTTTCTCGTTTCCTTTCATTTGGCACATGTCTTCCTACACCAGTGAACAATCAAATCGTCTAGTTAGGGTGGATTGTCCAATGGTTAGGGCGTCAAGTGAACCTAGGGGATTTTTTCCATTAGAACATAATACTCTTGATATTAAAGAGGAAATAATTGAGCCTATCTCAATGGAAGGTCTACAATGAAACCAACTCCTATACCCGGGTGGAAACTAAAATTGGAATCCAAATGAGGCAGCCCCAAACATGGGGTATACGGTCGATCAAACCATGAATGACTGCGTCACACCATCCTGGACCAATGACCCCACATGCATTAGACACAATACTCAAGGATATTCGAACTACATATTTAAACCCTATTTCCTAAACTGCCTTCCCACATTTCATGGAATTGTGTCAGAGATTCCCTACATTCATGTTAAGGAGTTCAATGACATTGTAGAAACCATGTGTCCCCCCACAGAAACTAGAATCAGCTAAGATGAGTATATTTACTTCTTTTTTAAAGGATTGAGCTAAAAATTGTCTAAAAAATTGACGCCATCATCCATTAATTATTAGGACCAACTACAAAGAGAATTCTATAAAAAATACTTTCCCCACCACAAAACGATTGCATTTAAAAAGACTATCCAAAACTTTTTTGAAAAATAGGGAGACTCATTATATGAAACATGGGAGAGGTTTAATGACACTATAATTTTGGTTCCAAACCATGGTTTTTCTATTCCTTAACAAGTGATAATTTTCTTTGAAGGGTTGGGTTCATGGAACAAACAACCCATTGACATGATGTGTAATGGAACCTTTAAAAACAAAGCCCCAAATGATGCTTACGTGTATTTGGAAATCCTTGATGAACAAAACCAAACATGGGGAACTTCACCTTATTCTGAGAATCCACAAAAAACTACTGGAATTCATACACTTAGAGAATAGGAATGCCTTAGGGATAAACTCGCAACACTCTATAGGAAGGTTGTCAAAATGGACATTAGGAATGTCCATGAAATCCAAATTGTAGACCCTGTTTGCACAATTTTTGAAAAACATGACCATAAGACAAACAATTTCCCAACCATTCCATCAATCAAGGATGTTATTTTAGGAGGACCCCCATTAGAAGTAAATGATTTGATCTTTCATAAGACTCAATACCAAAACAACTTCAACCAAATGTATAATGACCACCCAGGCTTCCGTTGGAATGGTAACCAAAAACCTAGCCAACCACAGGGAAAAAATCCTTACCCCAATTAGAAATAACGAACCCATAACTAGTTACAAACCCAACCTATCCAATACCAACATCAACTAGTCCATTTTCAACAAACCACCCCCCTCAAAAATATCCCACTAGGAGAAACCAATCTTCTCAAGAACCAACCCAAACTGTTCCACAAAGCCTACTAGAACAACTATGAAAACAAATGGAAAGGATGAGCTCATAATTCTCTTCGCTAAAACAAGAACATCAAGCCATAAAAACTGGAAAGGCACCCATGCCTACTCAGGCGGTACCATTGTAAACTTCAAGGGGAGAGTCAAGTTGTACTCAAACAACTCAGGAACAACTAAAGGGTGTGACTGTTTTAAGAAGTGGGAAATCAATTGAGAAACCTGAAAAAATAATTCAGAAACCATGTGAAGCATCAAACTCTAATGCAAATTAAAATTAACTACAATATCAAACCGAGGAAACTGATAACAATGTGAAATATACAGCTCTTCAACAAACAACCCCACAACCTGCACCATTTCATCAACGCATGAGGGGGAAAACCAAGCCTGAATTGAGTGAAACATTGGGGAAAATCATTTCAAAAGTTAAGTTGAGCATTACCCTTCTCAATGAAATCCCAAACATAGCTTCCTACTCAATGTACCTTCAGGACTTGTGCATTTTTAAAAGAAAATATTCACATAAAAACCAAGTCCTTTTGGCAGCTAATGTGAGTCCCACCATTCAAGGGACCATTCCTCCTATGTTGAAAGAACCAGGTTTCCATTACATCAATGTTAAACTAGGAGAGTGAAAAATTGAAAAGGCCTTTTTTCCCTAGGTTATAGTTTCAATCACATCCTCCATGATGTGTACTGCTAGTTAGGCCTAGAAGAGCTTTAAACCACATCTGTCACACATCATCTTGCTGATTGTAGCATTAGGGTTACAAAGGGGATTTTAAATGGAGTTCTGGTAAAGGATGATAAATTCATCTACCATGCTTAATTCATTGTCCTTGACAGCCATCTAAACTTAGGAAATAAGGAACAAACCCAAATCATCCTTGGCTGTACCTTCCTTGAGACAATCAACTCTATTATCTGAGTCCGGAATCAGAACATGACCATCACCTTTGGAAACATGAGTCTAGACCTGAAAATCTACAATGCAAGCTCACAAGTATGGAATGATGTGGAAATACATGATGTAAACATGATAGGAAGCATTGATAATGAATCTATAGAACATCAAAGAATATTTTATGGATGGTTAAGTCAGGATGAGATTGATTTCCTTTGTTCACATGAAGGATGTTTATCTCCTTGGATTGAATCATTTTCAAATTTCTCTTATGATGTAGTCTTAGGTCCAACAATTTGGGAAACATATCAGGAAACCACTTTCATGGAGACCACTCCAACTACCATCCCTGAATCAGACCAATCCAATCTACTAGATGAACCTTATACATGTAGGGAATCAATCCTATATGAAACCTTATGAAACAAAATTGATCTTGATCCAATGTCCCAATCTTCTGCTGAAATTATGAACCAACCTTATCTTGAATTAAAGGAACTTCACTCTACACTCAAGTATGTCTTTTTAGGGGACAACCACACTCATCCTATTGTCATTTATTCTTCTCTTGAACCCAATCATGAGAGGATGCTTCTAGATGTACATATGAAACATATGAAATCCATTGGATGGACCCTTTCTGTTATTCATGGGATTAAGCCACTTATTTGGACTCGTAGGATTGTTCTGGAATCTAATTCAAAGCCATGTCTTCAACCTCAACACTGACTCAATCCTAGTATCATGGAGGTTGTAAGGAAGTATCTTCTAAAATTGTTAAAAGCTGGTATGATATATCCCATAGCTGAGAGTGAGTGGGTCTGACCAATCCATGTGGTTCCCAATAAGGCAGGAATCATAGTGATAACCAATAAGGATGGAGAGATTCTTCCAACTATGGTGAGTAGTGGAGGTAGAGTCTGCATCGAATGTAGGATGCTAAAATCATTTACCTTGAAGGACCATTTACCCTTACCATTCATTGACCAAGTCCTTGAGAGAGTGGCAGGTCAGGCCTTCTACTATTTCTTATATGGGATCTCGGGGTACAATCAGATTGAGGTATCCCTTGAGGATCAAGGGAAGACTACATTCAAATGTCCATTTGGAACCTTTTCCTTCAAACGGATGCCCTTCGGGTTATGAAATTCCCATGGAACCTTCCAGCGGTGTATGATGGGAATCATCTTAGACATGGTAGGGGATTTTCTTGAGGTCTTAATGGATGACTTATCTGTGTTTGGGGATACATTTGAGGGATGTTTGAGGAATGTGGAGAGAGTCTTGTCATGATGTCAAGAAAAGAATCTAGTCCTAAACTGGGAAAAATACCATTTTGTGTTTAAAGATGGAGTAGTTCTAGGCCATCTGGTCTCAGGTAGGTGGATTGAAGTTGATAAATCCAAGATTGACATCATTCGTCACCTTCCATTACCCAAAACTGTCAAGGATGTGAGGTCATTCTTAAGACATTCTGGTTTCTATAGATGATTTATCAAGGACATTAGTTCAATCTCCCATCCACTTTGTGATCTCCTAGTAAAGGATGATCCATTTGTTTGGATAGAAAACCTTGTGGGTTCATTCTCAACCCTCAAATACTATCTAACCTCTCCTCCCATTATGAATTCTCCAAATCGGAACCTCCCTTTCAAACATATGTTTGATGCCAGTGACTTTTCTGTACGATCTGTGTTAGGATTAAGTTGCAATAAAACTCCTTATGTCCTTGATTATGTAAGAAAAATCCGTAAATGATGCCCAAATAAACTACACCACCACTGAAGAAGAGTTACTTGCTATTGTGTTTGCCTTAGATAAGTTTAGGTCCTACCTCTTAGGATCCCCCATCACCGTGTTCACTGACCATTCTGCACTAAAATTCGTCTTCCAAAAACAAGATGCTAAGGCTAGACTGATTAGGTGGGTCCTTCTCTTACATGATTTTGACCTCAGAATCAGGGATAAAGAGGGTGTTGAAAATGTTGTATCTGATCACCAATATCAGATAGAATTCAAAGACAACTAAAGACACCTTTTTGTGTCTAATTCATTTCCTGATGAACACCTATACTCTATGAGTGACTGCCCTTGGTATGCCGACATAGCCAATTTTTTAGTTACAGGAGTCATTCCAAAATTCTTAGGGACTCAAATCTCGAATGAAATTCCTTTCTGATGTTAGAAAATATTGTTTTTTGGTCCATTCCTTTAGAAGTTCTTTCCTGACCAAGTCATTATGAGATGTGTCCCAGAGTCTGAACAAAAATTTTGTCACAATGATGCATGTGGAGGTCACTTTTCCTCTAAGAAAACTTATTCTAAGGTTCTTCATTATGGTCTTTTCTAGCCCACCCTCTCAAGGGACTCTTACACATAATTTTAAAGTTGTCCCAAGATTCAAAAATTAGGGTCAATCACAAAAAGGAATCAAATGCCACTCACTCCCATCTTAGTGATTGAAATCATTGACTGCTGGGGAATCAATTTCATGGGTCCATTCCTAAACTCTAGGAGATAAATCTACATCCTCCTAGCTATTGATTATGTCTCTAAATGTGTTGAATCCATTCCCCCCAAGTCTAATGACCATCATGTTTTGATCTGATTTCTGAAAGAGAACATATTTTCTCAATTTGGAATTCCCAGGTCTAAAATCAGTGACTGAGGAACACAGTTCTGCAACCGTCCATTCTCTTCACTCATGTATAATTATGGGATTTTTCCCAATGTTTCCATTGTAAACCATACTCAATCCAATGGTCAATATGGGTTAGAAAATATGGAGATTAAGAATATTCTTGAAAAAATTGTCAATCCTTCTAGGAATGATTGGTCTAAGAAACTCTTGGATACTCATTGGGCATATAGTACACCATACAAAACCATCATAGGAATGTCACTATATAGGTTGGTTTAGGGAAAATCATGCCATTTACCTATTGAAATTGAGTATAAGGCTTTTTGTAAAATTAATAAAATAAATTATAACCTCTCATTGGATAGAACAAAAATGGAATTAGATCTCAATGAAACAGGGGAACTAAGGATGGAGGCTTATGAATATTCAAGGATCAATTAAGCAAGAGTTCAAGCAAACCAATCTAGGAATATCAAAGTAAAAATCTATGAACTGGGATAATTTGTGCTCATGTATAGTTTAAAACATCATTTACACCCATGAAAGTTAAGGTCTAGATGGTCAAGTCCTTTCATAGAGCATCATGAGTACCCCAATGGGGCAGTAGAGTTTCAATATCCCACAAGTGGTTACATTTTCAAGGTCAATAGTCAAAGGTCAAAACTATTCATTGAATCATTCAATAAACAATAAACAGAGGTTGAGTTAACTGAGCCAACCTACGAACCAGGACGAAATTGATTGATTTAGGATCCATGTCGGGCTAACGATGTTAAACAAAGCGTTGCATGGGAAACAACCCATGGTTTTCATGTTTCCAATCTTTTTGGAATCATCATAATTTTTAAAATAGGATTAATTAATCATTTTATATATAAAAATAAGAAAAAATAGATGGTTTACATGTTCTTCTATTATGATTATGGATGGGTATGAAACCGGAGCACCATATTCATCCGTGTCACATGGTGTGATCCTTGAGTAATACCTTACCCATAAATTTAAAAATAAGACAATGTATCATCAGTTGGTTTTATTTTTATGTTTTTTTAGGTTAAAATAAAAATTCAAAAAAATTAAAATATATTTAAAAAGAGACAAGTCATAGGTCAGGGTCAATCCCCATCAGAACTGATGAATCCGCGGGGAATCGATCCCGGGACCGAAGGGAGACAGGGGCACACGCTTACCACTGACCTACAACTTTTTGTGCTTCCTTATTCTATAATTTTTATATATATACTTATATTTTACATTATTAATTACATATATATATATATATATAGTTTTTTGTGTTTTTTTTCTTTTTGTTTCTTTTCATCACTAGGGAATTCTCAGAGTGACATCGAGTTCAAGGGATTAAAAGGGAGCAGCAAATATATCAACTTCAACCACCATGTGACTTCATTTCATGATCCTCGTTTTCAATTACTTTTTTCTCTCTACACCTACCCCCTTCAAAATTTTATTTTATTTAAACACTGGGTACAGTGTTATTTTATTTTTGGGGGTGGTAAAATAAAAAATGTTTTTGTGTCAAAAAAAATAATGATTTGAAAAATTAAATGTGAGTAAATTGAAGGAAAAATTCATTTATCTTTAAACATGGTAATAAAAATTTCACACTTGGAAATGGAATATCAAATAATTTAGAATTCCCTGAATCTCATTTTAGTCCATTTATAATTTCATGAGCATTGATTTTTGAAAGTGTGGTAGTCCAATCTGTTATTTTATCGTTTATATTTTTATCCAAATAAAAAAAGATCACAATGCATGTCCTTTGGATAGTGGGTTATTAGTTTGAGTTCCTAGGGTCCTCCAAATAAATATACTAGTTTTGGTAATAATTTTAGTTTTAATAAGAGTATTCAAAAAAATTAAAAAAATAAATTTGCACGTAGATCAATGAAATAACCTAATGTGTGGCATTCGAAACATGGGGATCGTGACTCCATAGTTTTCTGGACAAGATTCAGTAATTTTATCTCTATTATTGATAATTTTATTTGGTTTTTTATTGAGTTAACTCGAGATGCTTCCTGGTTATGTGGGATTCACTTGGTTCCCTAAGGTCATTGAGCCTGGGAGTCATCAGCAAAGTCTCACTATAGGGGTTTACTATTTTGACTGCAATTTCTATTACCATGGAAAAATTTCAAAAATAATAATAATAAATAATTATAATTTATACTATAATTTTTTTAATAAACATCTTAATATTAAAATGTGATTCCACCTTGTTCTTATATCATTTCCCTCTGAATAAAGATGAACCCCCATGTGTAATGTGATGCACAACACATCATCAATCTTAATTGATATTGGATGAAATATAGAGATGAAATTGAATGAAGTAATATTCTTGGGATTGGGATCATATTATGAAACTTTCATGTATTAAAATATTCTTATGGGTTTCATGATTGTTTGGTATAAGGGATTTTGGTGATCATTGTGTACTAAAATGTTTTTCGAAAAGTGAATTCGAATTTCATATTGTTTAGATATATTTTTCTTGGGACAAGAAAAATTAAAGATGGGGGTGTGATTATCTGCTAAATTAGGATAATATTATTTGTTAATATATATAATATTCATTTTATTTATTATTCATAAACACCATTTTAGTGCATTTTACACTTTGAACATCATTTCACATTATAATTTGTAAATCCTTCCGAAAATTCACTTTTATGTGGTACATTTTTTAACATCATTTAAAGTACTCAATGATCTTGATTTTATTTTCATATTTAATTTTAAGGTTTATAAATATATTGGGAACAATTCATACTTGTGTAGTGTTTGAATATTCACATTGGAAGACCACCAAAATGGGATTTCATGCAAAAAAATTATGGAGAACGCAGATTGGACGCCAGCCCATTGATGAGAATATGGGGCCATAAATGAAGTCTAAATGAAGCCAAAATTGCATGGGATAGTAGAAGAAATATATAGGAACAAATAGTTCTTTAGGATTCAGTGCTCATTCTACATACACGGTGGTTATTAAGGCCTCCCAATTTAGCGATAAAATTCTGTGCCGGATTCTACGACCTAGAAAAAAGACTACCAATTTAACAATATCACGATATCTAAAACTTCAAATGGGCCCAATGATTTCAGTATGATAGAAGAAATCTAGGAATCTATTTTATTCATCTATGGACCACTCTAATTATTTCACTAAAAGGTCTTCCATGTGCCTTTGTTCGGTAGAAGAAAGTTGGCTGCAACTTTGGGTCAAGGGTGGAAAAGTCCAAGTTCCACAAGCTTTCCACCACCCTAGGCCTAACATAATCAAGTGGAATGCTTTGTACTATTGGATTCTCGACCCAAGGATCCCAAAATGCCTATTTAAGTCTTTTTTTGTGGAGGAGTTTATAATCCTTTGTGATTTCTTTCATTGTAATGTTATGCTGTGATTTTGTTGTCTCAAGTTTGTCTTTCAGATGTAAGTTTTTTAACTCATCCTAGTTTCTTAATAAAATTTCTTCATCTACTGTTATTATTTTATTCTCTATCACATTTTTATACCTTTTCCTCATGTTGTGAATTTATTAACACCAAACCTTATGAAATTATTCACACAACGGTGGAGTGATCATTTACTTTTCATTTTTTTTCTTTACTTCTTCAATTCCTCTCTCATGAGTCTACTTCCCACTTCCATTGAGACCATAGAATCAATGGAGGGATAAACCAATTATGGGTTGATCCAAGGGAATAGAAAAAGGATGGCTTGGATGTTATCTATCACCCCATTAATTTCCAATCACTTTTTTAAAATGATATTTTTATTTGATGGTTTTTAAACTCCATCGTCCTTATTGAATTTAAGGCCACACACTTCAAGTGCTAATACGAACCATTACCTTGAAGTGCTGAAAACATTGATCCTTAAAGATTATAGGTGATTTGTATTAAATTTTTTAGGTACTAAACCAATAGGTGATGATTTTTTTGATCTTATTAAATTAACCCATCTCAAATATAAGAAATTGAATTATTTGAAAAAGATTTTCATCAAATCCACCATGAGTGATAACCTAGGATAAACTCATTATTTTAAATTGAATTCATGTAAATATATTATTTATCCTTTAAAACCATCTCAAATAAACCTAATATGGAGAATTCATATACAAAACACTCTATATAATGTGTGTGTCTATATAGTGATTCTTAGGTCTCTGTGGAATCGACATCCCAAGCTAGACTACAAGGACCGTTCTACCTTTTTCTCTTGGGTAAATTTGAGCATGAATCAGTTATACCACAATTATTTGTATTCTAGGGTCTCTCATTTTGTTAAAATATCTTTAACTAAAATATATTTTTAAATTATATAATGATTTATTCTTCTAAAACTTTCACATTAATGTACATGTTTTAAAAATGGTTTTAAGGATTTATTCATATGGAAATGAATGTTTTTAAAATTGAAATTTCTTTCAAAAGTATCAAAGTGGTCTGGGACACTCTGATTCAAAAATATCTTTATTTAATATTTTAAATGGTTTTGAAAATGGTTGATAAAAGATTTTATTTTTTCAATATTTTGAAATGATATATTGTGATTTCAATGTGGAAATGTTATCTTTACATTATGTTTGTTTTATGGGTTATGAATATATTATGGATATTGGAAATTGTTTACGTATATGATTTGTTCCATGATAATCCTAGGACGGGTGATCCTGAGATAGCTCTCCAATTCATAGGATATTGTGACGTAGGTAAACGTTAATGTCTCTCCTAAGAGATTTAGGGAATATACTCTGATGGGTATTCCAAATGTGACTCCCTCCGTAGATTTGATAGCTACAATGTATGTATGTCATTTATCTAATCAATTTCCTTTATGATTTATGATTTATATGTGTTGTTCATATATCTTATGATTTCATGAGGTATGTTATCATTGAAAAATATGGTTTCATTTTTCTGTATTTATTGATAGGCTAATATTTTCCTTCCTTATTTTATATCATTTATTGAGAATTTTATGCTCATCCTACGTTTTGGAAATGTTTTAAACAAGACATAAGTATGAATAAGGGTCAAGGATGAGATCAAGGGAAAGTAATGATGTCTAATGAATTGAACACGATGCGACTCTTTTTTTCAAGCATTTTTATTTTATCAAAAAATGGTTACTAAGTAGCATTGTCAACATGTAATATTGATGTTGTTATGTAAATGTTATGACCTAATTGTCTAAAACTATAAACCTGAAAAGATCCTAAATATTAATTATTGATTTAATTCTTGAATATGTAATTTTTATGGACGTTTCCTTATAGTTAATCAATGCATTGGAGTTCTATCTAGATGAACCCAAGGTATAAGATATAATGGGTCATTCAGTTCTATATAAGTACAAAAATAAAATATGTTATGACATACTCACCTGATGATATCTAGGAACAAAAATAATTTAGGTAATTTCCTAGAACCACTAAATTAATATATTAAAAATATATTTCATTTTATCATAAAATCCATTAAACGATCATTGTTAATTTTGTATCCTTGTTAAAAAATATAAAGGGAAAGGGTTTAATGAAAATAACATGGAAACATGTTTAACCCATTTAAAATCAATGGGTTTCATAAAAATATATATTAAATAATATGTATCCATATAGATAAATAATACAAATGGTATCATTACAAAATATCCCAATTGGGGCATAAATAACAACAACGGTTGCTGATGTTGATGAATTTGAATAAAATTAAAATATAATTAAACAAATTTAGAGGGAAATAACCATTCAATTTATTAAAATTAATTTTTAGAAACCAAAATTCTAAAAATAGTATGAAAATACTTTTCGTTGAAGGAATCATTTGAATCATATAAATAATGATTTTGAAATAAAATAAAATATTTTTTAATGAAAAAATTCTTTCACATTTTAAAAACAAATTGTCAAATATTTTAAAAAAATTATTTTACATTAACGATGAAACTTATAAAAGATAATTTAATTAAAATAATTGTTATTATGGTAAAAAATACCATTCATACTATACACGTTAAAAAAATATGCCTTTCACATTTTTGAGAAAATCCAAACAAGCATTATTTGGAAATATATACGAAGATTCATTTCAAAAATATTTTTAAAATGTAAATTTTTTAATAAATTCATTTCTGAAATAATTTTAAGACTTATAAAAACTTGTTTGAATTTTTTTTATAAAAAATGGTTTTGGAAAGAAGGGGATTTTGACCAAAGAGTTAAAAAAGACAATTTCTCTTAAAATTCTTTATCAAGTATTTTTAGTATACAATAGTAAAACTGGTATTATTTCATGAAACTATCATGAATAAATATATTATATGAAAATTAAATAGAATTATTGAGTGTTAGATCTTTATATTTCTTCATTAGAGACTTAATATTATTCAATCCTAATAAAAGGCCAGACTATAATATAAAACCCTCGCCTCTTCGTTAACATTGAATCATAATCAACATGAAAATATAACATTAAATAAAACATAAAATGTCATTATAATATTTAAATTCATTTTATTACATGTCAATGGACTGCTGTATACACCTCCTCAAGGAATATTTGTGGATAACTTGACATAAGTCTCAAATAACGAAAATTAAGAAAAAAATTCAATTCTCGATTAAGTAATCATTTGAATTATAATCCTGAATAAATAATAACATCTTATTAAACATAAAATTTCATGAAAATAATTTTGTTTATGATATAAAAATTCAATGGGTAAGTATATTCCAAAAAAAATGAAATTAATGGTGAATTTATATATGTCTTCCAGAATTAATATAAAGACTAGAAATCCCTTACCTTGAGTCAGAATTGTCATATGTGCCTTTATCTTCTCCACTAAATAAAAATATTCTAAATATTGACAATATTGAGAACCTATTTCATGTTAATTATATTTTTTATATCATTTATTATCAAATTATATATTATTATTGAACCAACTATGTTTTTGTAAAACGTTTCAATGATATTTTTATTATATATCAAAAATGAATATTGTAGGTTGTCTATAGTAAAAGTGGTTAGTATTAACAAAAATATTGAATAATAATACTAAAATAACTATCATATTCATACATTATTAATACATTTATTAACAATTATGAATGTTTGATTTGATAAATGAAGTATGTTATGGTCATAGAGATGGTAGGTCAACTGTACACATGAGTATTGTTTCCATTTTTCAAAAATCATTATAGAAATAAGGTAAGTAAAATTTCATCATTAAAAAAATGATAATAATACCATATATAGCAATTCATTAATTTAATATACCTATATATATATATCATCTATTCGGTGTGTTTATGAAATGAGTGTTTCAACACTTCTAGAAGGAGGTATTCTAGATGTACATGAATGACATTATCAATTTTTTAATAACTGATAAGGTAGAAAATATAGTGATATTTTATATTTTTATAATGAAAAATATTTCAATAATATTATAATTTTTTCATTTATAGAGAATATATTTATTATCTTTACCCTTATCACTATCTATTTAAAGTGTTAGAGAAAAAAATAATCATGTTGTTTAGTGAGGTAGTATCCTACGGAACACAAGAATGTTGATTTGAGAACCCTTTTGATGGATGTGTATAAAGATAAATATTAATAAATTAACATAACAAAATATAATTACATTTCCAAAACTGATGTAATTATTTTTTATATTTTATGAAATAATTGAAGGTGGAAAATAATAAATAAGACAAAATAGATTTGTTATGAAAACTACCTTATCTCAGATAACCCACCTTTAAATATCCTCTTAGGAACCATAGGGTGGGTATTTTTGTAATAAAATATAATTTATAATTATTATGAAGATCATATGGATTCATTTTTTTAGGGATTTATCATTCAAAAGTGTATTAGATGTGTTCATTTGTGAGAGGAGTGAGTGGCCTTTTATAATTGAGGAGTCGACTTTTGGTAGTTACTACATAATAATGGGAGGTCACTCTCACTACATGTGGCTCCATAATTGGTAAATAATGGAGGGTTGGGTTGTTGTGGATGAGGAACAAATTCACCACAAAATTAACACACATTATTTCAACATGTATTTCCATAGACTTTAAGTTCAACTATCTTTTACACATTTAAATTTCACTACGACAAAATGTTTTTATTAACAACAATAATTAATCCATTAATATAAAAATAGAATGATCATTTTAAAATAACATAAATCTAATGATATGAAATATGACATATAGTTTACTAAATAAAAATAATATGTTTTTCGGAAATTAATTTTTACACAAGTACAAATATCGTGCAAAACGATATTTTAACCTTAATCAAAGCAATTAATTTTTAACAATTTCTGCCAATAATTATGGTCAAAAATTTTGATGTTTCATTTAGATAGATTATATTAGTTTGATTCTAAATATGGAATCCATTTTTATAAATTCAGTTCACATAATTAGAAAGTTTTAATTTAATATTAATCTCACAGCTGCAATGAGAAAGTGACGTTTCAAAGAGAAAAAGTTTAAAAGTTTAAAAGGTTTTTATATAAAAATTCATTATTAAAAAGCATAAAATTACATTAATCAGATTTAGAGATATATAATTAAATTAATTTTACATTAAAAACAACTTGAAATATAATTTTACTTTGTAAATAATTGAAATGAAATGACAAATTTCAATTAAAAATCAGTATATTTCACTAATCATAAAAACTTTAAACATTTCAGTAAAATAAAAAAATGAACTAAAAGATAATTTTTATATTATTATTTCAAAAAATAATTTAATATTTTCTAATAAATATTCTAAAATTCATAATTAATAGTTATAATATTTCGTTATAAAAATTAATGATAATTATTTTTAAAGAAAACCTATTTTGATGATTAATTTTACTTTAATAATAATTGATTGATAATTTACTACCCATCAATAAATAATTTATTTTTAGTGGGAAATTTATATATATATATAATATTATTTAATACTATTCAAACATTCCAATTTAATGTCTAGGATATAAATGTAATATATTTTACATATTGTTTAAGTATGGTGTTGCGTGTCCTGCACGTTATTTGGAATAAAAATCATGGGTTGGGCATATAGAATGATATCGAAGATATTAAATTTAATCAAAATTAAAAATATATTCATTTATTGTGGTATTATATTCTCTTTTAGGCTTGTTTTTTCATGTTGTATATGCTATCAAACCTATTTTATTCTTTTAAAATATTTGGGTGTTACATCTCCCCCTTTTAATAAATTCCATCCTTGTAATTTTAACTCTATCTATGTAATAAAAGGTTGGATATATGAAAATAATTTTTTGGAATCCCATATTTTAAAAATGGTTAACAATTATTCCTCATGAAATGAGAGAATGTGTTGTATGGTGGTCATCTAGAATTCCATATACTATAGTCTTCCAAAATGATAACATAGGTTAGAATTAAATATTTATAAGTAGAAGGGAAGTGTAATTCCAAAACAACTATAGAGAGTGATAGATATCATTTATAATAATAATTTTAATTATCAATATGTTGTTAAGGAACTACAAATAATAAACTAATGTGGTGTGAAAATGTTATTTATTTCATCAGAAATGATGGTTATAGGACTACATTTTCTTCCAAAATACTTTTCAAGAGATGAGGAATTCATTTATGATATTAAATAAATAAATAGGTAAATATACATACTTGCATATTATAATTCCCTCAATTTAGCAATGTACACCACACTCTATTATTTTTTCAAATGAGAGTACCCAAGATGAATTATTCATGAGTGATGCACTAAAATAATTTAGTAATGGAAAAAATAATCATCTAAAATATTAGATGATATTTCACATACCTATAGAAACAAACAACAACCAAAATGGTTACCATAGGCTAACATGATTCAAAAAATTAAAGCATTTCATTTCTAAAAGATAAATAAACACCAAATCACCAAATCACATTTCAATCTCATAAAAATCTATATGAAAGAACATATATTCTGGAAGTAAACATTATCATTGTCTATAAAAAAAAATTATTTTGAATGAAAGATATGATAATATCCAGGACATCACATAGTCCAATGGTCTATTTTACCCTTTTCAATCGTCAGTTAAGGGATCAACTATCCTGACATTACTGGTTATGAGGAGTTGTCTTATATACTTTGATCTATCTATTTAAATAAATTTTCATCCAGAAAAGATCATAGAAATATGAATAACAACCTTAAAAATAACAATAATCATCAAATATAATAGAGTCCAAAATGATTGAAAAACAATAAAACTCAAGTCTAAATATTGGAAATCCATACTCCACATTAATCCCAAACCTTAGATATAAATAACCCCAAAAAATGTATCCAAAATTTTCATTAAGGACATTAAGATCTCATAACCTAATACCTAAAAAGGAGTGTTTAAATAATTGAACATGTGGTTAAACATTGAAAGATAATAATATCCCAATATTTTTTTTCCAATTCATAAGAGGGTCCAACAACAACAATAGAATCATAAAAGTATTTTTCTACACATTTCAATTTTTGATCAAGGTGATTTCAACCCTATGTACAAAAATTTGGACACACATTAGCCTAAAGAAATAAATAATTTTAGCTAAAACATCTGTTATTCACTATATATCAACTATCACATTCTATGATTATTCAAGACTATTTTATTTGCAGTCATGAACCCTATGATTAAACTTATGAGATGTGTAACACTTTATATATCCTATAAACCATTCTCCTAAATTTCATTTACCTCATTTGAATCATGTTTTTGGTATCTCAGTTGGTAGATTCTCTTTTTCCTGACACATTGAACCTCTACTATATTTTTCATCATGTGGAACATTATTTTCAATATACTCATACTCAGCATTCTCAACACAATGAATAAATTTTACATAAATTATTAATGATCATGTTAGAAAAAATATTTTTATCCATGGTTTTAATTTTGAGTAATATATATTAATTTTACCTTTAGTTTCCCAATTCAAAATTATATCAATCATATGTAATCTTGGGATGTTTTTTTACTAAAAACCCACTAATTATTTATCCTTTTTCACCAAAACTAAGAATAATGTATCTGTATTACGAATAAAAAATTAGGGTATTATTTCTCATGGATGATATTCTTAAATGTTTCTTATTTCATGGCATAAAGATCATATTTATTTCTTGTATTCTCAACCAATGACAACCATCGATTATCTTCACCTTCAATAATATAAAGGGAAGGGGTGTAAATTTGAAACTATGAACATTAAATGGCCTGAAATTTCTTATGTATGGAATTGAGCCATCCCTTAGATACAACTGAGTTAGATAATCTTCTGAATGATTGGTCTTTGTTCCCCATGTAATGATCCAATATTGAATTTTTGTAGATCAAGTTACTCTCTAGAATGGATACCAATTCCATAAAAAGATTTTTTGAACTGGTACATCAGTACAAAAAAAATGTTTTTTTCTAATTCTAACCATCGTAGGATGCTGATTTGGATGGATATTTTTCCACACTATGCCTTCCTACTACATCTTCCCTATTGAATCTACTGAAAATCTTTATAAAAATACATCATTTAAAAGAATCAAAATGGGAAAATGAAATGTATATATCAATTTATCTTATGCATAAGGTAATATCATTCAAGTGAATGATATTAACATTTTCCTAACTTCTAATGTTATCCAAAATGTTCAATGATTTAAACTATAAACACCTAACCATTGATATTACATAATCTTGATATTTAGGTCAATTATATATTACCTAACATTTAGGGATCATTTTAGGTATAGAGTTTTATAGAATTATTTCACAAATAATAAAAAAAACAATATAATACAATGTCAAAAAATTCATGTTGTGTATATTTTTTCCACAATATATAATAATTAAAACAAAACATGAATTATTTTAATGAAAACTCTTCATAAAATTATACATAACCTCTTATTTTCCCTTACCATCCATAAATCAATTTAATTTATAAAAAATTGTGTTATGAGTCTAAAAATATCAGTAAGAAACACAAAATGATGAAAAAAATTACTATATTGAAAAATATAAAAACCCACGAAATCATTTTTGTAAAAATATAAATTTTTACTACGAAAGTGAATTATTATTTTTTAAAAATGATAAATTATATTATGTTATGAAAAAAAAACTAATTCCATGAAAATTAATTATAAAGTAATATATATATATAGGTACCTTGTGACATCATCCCATAAAATCATTAACAAACCATTATTAAACCATTAATATTTTCAATAACCATATATCCAACTACAAATATAATTCCCTAGAGAATATAATAATTACCCATTTTATTAGAGTGCTATATAGGCACACCCATAGTATAATCTATAATTATATCTCGTGATTCTATTTAGGCACACCCATCATAAATCAGATAACTGGATCACCTAGTACTATCTGGGTGCACCCAATGTATATGTAATTTATAAGAACCACAACATGAATAATGTAATAAGATATTTAATTTCATCACAATATTCATAAACAAAATTATAATTTATTTCAAAATATGGCTAACCCTTGGGATGGAAAATGTTATCCAACAAAGTCTCTTTGAAACTTTATCACCTAATGGAAATGAAAAATGTTCCATTCTGATCTCTTTGAAACAGTCATAATCCATCTTGGGATAGAAATAGGAATGTTTGATTACAAAATATCCATATTGAAGAATATGGGACAACAAGGGTTGTTGAATTTTATGAATTGTAATAACATTAAAATTTCAATAATGATATTTGGCAGAAAATAATTCTTTTATTTATAAAAAACCTTTTTTAAATTAATAATTCACAAAATATTTCATAAAACATTGTCCTTGAATAAAATCAAGGAAATCTACAAATAAATATTCCCAAATAATTCGAAACATTTTTTGAGTAAAATATCAACTATATTTTGAAAAAAAAATTAAAAAAATTAAAAATCATTTTCATTGAAAATTACATTTAAAACATATAACAAATTATTCAAAGAAAATAATGCTTATGATAGTTTAAAATTTTGTTCTTGATGTACATGATAAAATACATATTCCCTTTAAATTATCAACAAAATCCAAAAAAAATGATTGGAAAATGACATGATGATTTTTTTCAAAAAAAATGTAACAACTAAAAAAGGGGTAATAATTTTTTAGTAATCAATTTTTCTATTTTGAAAAAAAATGTTAAAATAATATATTATAAGATGGGTTAAGAAACAAAATGTTTTTAAAGTGATGAGAGAAATTGAGACGATTTTTTATAAATCATATTTTCCATTTATTTCTAATACCAAAGTGTGAATAATTATACTATTATTTTAAAATGTCATGAATAAATTGTGATGAATAAATTTAATAATAATTATTAAGAGTTAGATTATATTTTTTCAACATTATATACATATTCATAAATAACGACGATACACGATAATACTGTAACATAATCATCTTACCAATTGGTAAAACTAAATCATAATCCCAATAAGAGGATAACATTAAATGAAACGTACAATATCAAGAGAATAAAAAAATTCTAGATATTATATCTCAAAGGTTCTTTATATTCACCACATAAAATAATAGAGGTCCAAAACATGACATATGTCTCAATGATGGAAAATTGAGACATAACTCCCTTATCACTTTTGTAATATTTTTAACTATAATCCCAAATAAAGAATACAATCAAATGAAAAATTAAATATTTAGAAAATAAGGTGTTTAATGATATTACATGTAAATGGGGAATTTTATACACTAAATAAATGAAAAAGGTGGAGACTTTACATTTTTCTCATAGAAATAAATGGAAGACCATGAGTCACTTTCATTGAGTCTAACTTTTCATGTGTTCCATTATATTCCTATATAAAAAAATATTAATTATTTTTTATTTTTTATAAGGTTTTAGATTCTTATTATTACTTTTATTTCATTTCTTACCAAGATATATATGATTACCTAACCAATTACTTTTACATTATATTTTTCAATGATATTTGGATTATATATCAAAAATGACATTGATAGGTTTACTATGGACAAAGAGGTCATTATCTAAACATCACAATAATAAAAAAATAACGATCACATATTTATTCAAAATATTCCTTCATAAAATATCATTTAGGATGGTTTTGATAAATGATGTATGTTATGATCGTGTAGAAGTTATCACATACATAAAAATAGGAAATATTTCAATTTTTTCAATAGTTATTATGGAAAAGAGGAATGTTATATAACAAAATTTAGTGAATAAAAATAATATCATATATACCATACTTTATAATTAAATATATGTATATTGATCATCCATTTGTTTTGGTGATGAAAATAGAGTCACATCACTTCATGAAGGCGGTAGTTCACACATACACGAACTACATTATAACTTTTTTAGTGGGTGAATATGATGGAAAGATGATATATTATTGTTTTTTAAATATAATGGTTTAATTAATATCATAATTATTTCATTCATATCATCTATATTTTTTTATAAATACCCTCATTACCTTCCGGGTAAAATGTTATTGAAAAACGAATTATATCGCTTCATGAGGTGGTAGTTCACCAAACACACTAGGGATGTTATCATATCCCCTAAGAAATGTAATGTAAAAAATGTAACATTTTATATTGAACCCATAGGTATAATTATTTTATAAATATAAAATTTATAAATTATATCCAACATCATACACAACTATGATAAGTTGACATAGAAAAAAAAAATTAACATCATTTCGCGAGGTAGTAGTTCCCCAAACACACGAATGATAATTTTTCAACCAATTTCATTGAATTTTAAAGGTATAAATACTATTAAATAACAATAATAATGCATAATTATATTTATGATATTAGTGTTATTAAATTTTGATTGATATTACATAATTGAACCTGAAAATGATGAAGTAAATGAAGGATATTAGTTAAGACAATTACATTGTCTTAGAGAACCCACCATTAGAACTCTTTTTAAATACCCTAGGTATTTTCATCTAATATTACAAGAACTGATAGAATGTCCACATGGAATTTGGGGAGGAATTTGGGTAGAATTTGGTTGATCCAATGGTTTTAAGAGGTTTCAATAAATGTTAAGATTGAGTTCCCTTTTATAATTGAGGAGGAGTTGAATTTTTATAAATACCCAAAAGTGTTAAATAATGGGAGGAAAATATCACCTCATGTTTCAAAAAAAATGAAATATATAATTAAATTGAGGGTTTTTATGGTTTATCCAATCTTGCATCAGAAAATAAATATATCTTTCAATCATTTAATTCCATAGACTTTATGTTTTACTCACTTTTACTATTTTAATTATCATAATAGTACCATGTTCTTTTTAGATTATGTATCCTTTCCCATAAGACTAAAATAAAATGATAATTACATAAAATATAGATCTAATTATTATAAATATTATATCAATATTCTAAATATAAATCCTTGGTGTGTAGAAAATTACTTTTAACAAAAACACCTCTAATGATAAAACATCTTTTAACTATAATTACAGTAGTTATGTTTTATATTTTTTCACAAATCGTTATAGTAAACAATTACAAATAAAATTTTAAATAAAATATATATTTTTTATTAAAAATAATATATTATTTTATACTAAATTTAATTTAAACTTAATCATGCAAAGATGATAAGATAATAGGTTTCTAAAGAGATTAAGTTCAAACATTAATAAGGTTTTTATAGAAAAAATAATTATGGAAATAATTAAAATAAAAAATTGATCTATTTATAAATATATATATATATAATTGATCATATTTTATTTTAAAGAAAATTTAAAATATATTTTATAATTATAAAAAATTTAAACAAAAGGCATTTTTAAATTAAAATTTATTATTTTCATGTTTTCATAAAAAAAGAAACATTTTTAGAAAAATACAAAAAAATTAAACCTAAGATAAATTTTATCTTATGATTTTATAAGATATTTAGTTCTAATAAATTTATTTTCTAAATGTTTAAAATTTTAATTATAATAATTCATTTTAAAAAGAAATAAAAATAGTTTTTGAATAAATCCTATTATTGATGTATAAAACTACTTTTCTAAAAATTTATTGATTATTAACAAAGAATTTATAATTAATTTATATTCAGTATGAAATATATATATATATATAATTAGTTAATACTATTCACACCCTCTAATTTAGTGAATTTCTTATTCCAGTTATGTTTTTCATATGTTGAATAATCTAAGTATTGTGGGTCTTGCATGCCATTATAAATAAAAGTATTAGGGTTTCCTGTATGGAATGATATTAAAGAGATTAAATTAATTGAGGAAAAAATGTTTATTAATGACTTATGGAATTAAATTATTTTCAAAATTTTTTGTATCATGTCTTATACACTATCAAGAATAATTTTTTATTTTAAATTATTATGTAATCATAGCAGGTCATCAAAAAACATTCTATTATGGATTTAAAAATATTTTACTTTTCACGGTGACTTCAAAACTCAAACTTTTAATCTATTGGTTTGAGTTGGACTCATTCCTTTTCTCTAAAACCATTTTTTATCAAACTTTTAACCATTATAATGAATTAAATTCAATTCACTAAATCAAAAAATACCCCCATATTATTTTGTTTGTGTTAAGACATGATGTTTGATTTTTGAGTAAAGTGAAATTTTGTTGTTCTTTTTTCCGTCATATTAATATAATCAATTATAGGTGAATCTTTATTCCCAACATTTAAAAATACGTATGGGGACCTCATAGGGGACTATAGTCTTACACAAAACTAGAGTGGTCCCCTTTTTTTCATAACGCCATCCATTTTACAAATGTAATATTTTTTTAAATACCCTTCACCTGATCATTTTCATTTAATATCATTGTAATCGTAAGAAAATGATGTTTTAATGAGCCTAGACCATTTGATAAAATTTGATGACAAATTCTCATCTAAAATACCACCATGGAAACACCTAAGCCTACTTGATGGAAGGCCATGTTAGTGTCCCCAATATATTATTCCCCTAAATTAATTGAGTTGTGAAATTTTAAGATAACATAACTTCTATGGTATGAACTGATGTATTATCCTTTTTCATAGAGTCCTTCAACTTAAGGGTTCATATTTATATATAATGTACTGATTTCAGACTCTAACATCAAATCCATAGAGAAGTATTTCAAAATATCATTGAATTTTTTATAAATTAATATATCAAATGGTGTAAATGTCATGAGGGACTAAAACCCATATCTATACTATACCCCATTGAATATCTACTATATTTTAAATGATATGGAATAAAAATTTCAATAACAACATCAATAATTTTCAATAGTTTTCCAAACCGACAATATTGAAATATGACAGGGATAAAACAAGGATAAAAACATGTGGTAGAGATACAATTTTACTGATGAGAAGGAAGGAATCTTTTTATTTTGGATGATCTGAAATGAGTTCCAAAAACACCTCCACATGGTTGGGATTTCAATGGATATTTTGAAATTGTGATTTCACACATATCATCATTTAGATATCTTTATATATTAACTAACAAATTGATCACTGAACATGAATACCTTTAATCTAACATTGGGTGAAATCCATATCTATAATTGGGACCTTCATAATATCATATATATCAAAGTCTTTATGGAAATGTAGGATGAGTCCCTACTAGTTATATTCTTTATAATTACATAGATAAGACCCCCATACTAGAAAAAGTTCTATGACTAGTACTAAGGTATGTGATGAAAATGTATCCCAAACTAAAAAATCAACATCTATTTCATGACATTGTTAAATATGTTCTTGTAATTAAGGTAATAAAACATGAGATTAACATATGTAAAGACCCTTACCCAAGTAACCTATAGTTGGTGATTACTTTAGTATAATGGAATGAGATACATGGAATCATATTCAAAATAATTGAATAGTTTAACAGTATTAATAACTAAATACATACTTGAAATTCCATTTTAAATTGAAAACATACAATTCACAAGTGTGTTTAATTTGATAACTTCATTATTACTCACACTGTATCCATATAAATCAATCACAAATAACTTCTTAGTAGTCCAGGTAAAATATATCATAAGAAATGGATGATATAAAATTATCAATAAGGGTAATAATACAGTGGAGTATATCATGAATAAATAAGAATAATTTATATGAGAAGTTAAAAAAGATAAAAACATTCCATTTAATTAATAAATTGACAAAAACATAGAGGAAATAAATGATGATCAAGTAAATACATATAAATAATAATAGAATATTGAAAATTATCAATGGATATTCTTACTAATAATAATGTTATATGAAAATTATTAACTAATATAATAATAATTGAATCAATTATTTAAGACTTTTGAAACACATTATTGAGAAATTTTACAAGAATGTTTAAATATTTGGGTAAAACCCAATCAAATTTTGGAAAATAATTGGCATAATTCGAACTTCCAATTCATTTAAGGGATATCTGTAATCGTTCCCCACCATTACTTACTTTTTACAATTCATTACTCATATAAATGGGTGAAAATAATAAATATAAAAATTTGTATTGAAAGAATAACACACGAGATGTTAATACTTACCCCAATCAAATAAACATAATAATAAACCATCAAGATTAATATAGTTAATTGTAATGAAATTGTACATCCTCAGTCTAATAGATAATAAATCATCAATATAAATAATAAGGGTGATATCAATATGTCATATCCATACTGGATCATACGTACAAAAATTCTTTATTTAATTAATGAATATAAATACCATAAAAATGTCATTAAATTTTTTAGAGGAAAATAATATTCCTAGTTTGAAAATATTTTTAAAACAAAAAAATTATGAAAATATAATCAAAATAGTTTTATTTTAAAATAACATTTGAAAACAAATAAAATAATCATCAACGCATTGAGTTTTCATGTCAGAGGAAAACTTTTTTAATACCTTACACATTAAAAAATGATTCATTTCATATTTGTAGTAAAATCAAAATTATAATTATTTTCAAAATGAAATGATTTTTCCTTTAAATAAATTTCTGAAAAAATCAAAATTGGTAAAAATATGTTTAAAAAATAAATTTTTAATAGTTAAAAAAACATAAATAATGTTATTTTGAAAATATGTATTTTGGTTAAAAATAATATTTGACCAAATAGATAAATAAAGATATATTTTCATTAAAAAAATCTCATTAAATTTTTTTCCAATGATTATAAAAATGGTATCCATTTCAAAAAATATTATGCTAGTTCTTGTTTCAGTGTAATCTAATGAATTTGAATATAATATGAAATTATTCTTTCTGGTTCTTGTAATTATACCTTATAAGTTATTTTTTATCACAATATGAATTATAATTATTTTACTATTAGTACATTCCATTATGTCATGTTTTGACAATGGGAAAAACTAAAATACATAGGGATATCATAACGTGAGATGTTTCACAGGAGGAAGTGAAGTCCCAAATAAATGAATCATCAAACTTTAGAAATGTGGAAGGCACGTGAATAAATACATAACTAGGATATAACTTTATCTTATCTTATGATAGATAACAAGGATTGATATAAATTTGGATTTATTGTAAGTGAGAGTGTTTTAATAAGGGGTTCCATATACACAACATGATCGATACTTTTATATTAACATATCAATAATACAAAGAGTTATACATGTTTTGTAATTACCATAATGGTGTTGATATTTTCACAACTAATATTTAAATGGTAACTTCCTGGGAAAAATTGTCACATAAAAAGGTTATATAAGTTACCATCGTATAATAAAAACTTGAAGATATTATGACATTAATCTTAATCATATTTCCTATAGTGTATACACATTATACTGACTAGAAAAATTGATGTCATACTATCTGGTGTTCAGGGCTCATAAACATTGAGACCTCTTCTCATGATGTTCGCACTTGGTGATCTCTTATAGATAAATTAATGAGGATAAGCCCACCAATGTGAGAACATTTTTTTAGGTTTCATTATTTTGTTATCTATGATCATTTGTATGGGTATCTTAACATGAGATCATTATCAAGGTCTAAAATTTAATTGTGTATGTTCAAAGAATGAGAAAACCATGAAAATTATTTCACGGTGAGGGAGTATGTATAGGTTTTTCATTGGTGACATGGTAGTGGTTTAATTGTCAAGATATAATTTGGAACATCCAAATTGATGAAGTGATAAGTCGGTCCAAGTAGTTCAATATGGTTGTTCCTTCATTGAATCTATGGAAATGGTAGTCAAAGGTAAATCCATCCAATTAGATCAATAAATAATATATAATGTAAATAAAGATGATATAATTATGTGTCCTGCTTGATGAGATATCCCATGACAAATATATTATATTATAGAGTACATATTTGCATGATGGTTATTGTTGATTTGAATATTGTTTTTCTTTTTAAGGGTCTTGATGTATTTCAAGAGTCCTCTATGGTTCGATGAATATTATTCACTTCTTTTAGGTTGAGGTCCTAGAGTGTCACAAAAAAACAGCACATTAATGTCTTCCCATTTTCTAGTAAATCGGTATATAGGACATTGTGAGCCCCACCACAGGTTCCGAATGTTTTACATGTTTTATTAATCACTTGAAAACAAAAAACTCTATTTTTATTCACTTATAGAATAATTATGTTAAATTTACTTATAAAAAGAATATAAAATTGTTTAATTAAATAAATGAAGTAATATTACAAAAACAAATATTATTTTAATATTCATGGTCCATTTTATATTAGCAAGAATTATGACTATATTTAATGAATCAGATTTATCATGTAATATATTTGTTATATATTTAAAACATATGATAAATTTTAATTAATATTTGTGAGTTAGTTAGTTCATTTTATTATTTATTAAGTTCAAACATACTAGAAGTAAAAAATATGGGGGTCAGGGAACCCTAATTGGGTTTTTTAGACATCCACTATATAAGAAAATGAGATGTTCATTTTTGGGTGAAATTTATTCCAACGTATTGAGAGACACTCTATATTCTTGTATCCTTGAGAGAGAACGTTTTTGTGCATGAAATTTTTCAAATTAAATATTTATTGATCATATTAACATATCCAAGTTGATAGTTGTGACATAGAAGGAATCATTAGAGCCCCATGCTAACACCCTCTGTTTTATGATCGATGCTAACAAATATTCTTGAAGCGTGTGTGGATGATCTGGAGGGGTTGAGAATAAAATCCATTGAAAAATGATCATCTGAAATGTGTTATATACAAATGTGTTCTGAATTACATGAGGTAGTTTTTTTAAAAAAATTTTTACTAAATTTATAAGAGATTCTCAGATATTTATTGTGGACAAGATTACAGAATTCAACAATGTCATCTCTCTCTAATGATGAATATTTTAAAATCCCTATCCAAACATATTAGTCTCTTTTCCCCCACAATTTTAGGTATATGTGATATCATAATTAAATCAGTATAAACATTTCTTAAATATCAAATAAATATTTTAAATCCCTCATTATATGGGACTGATGTAAAACTATTTACATTGGTTCACGTTGGTTTATTCCACGAAACACACGATCAACGATTTCGTTTACTATTTTATTAAAGCGGAGATAGAAATGGGTTATTACATTTGTATAATAACATAATATTCTATATGAGATTATGGTGTTATTATATAAGTTTAATTGAAGAAATTTTTTTAGAGGTTTAAAAATAAATTAAACCAATACCTACATTTATGAATTTACCCGTACGTTGGAGTGCCTCTTTAAGATTATCCCTAAATCCATTATAGGACGTATTACTAATGAAAATAAGTAAACTAGGATTTTAGGTTGCATTTGGGGACGATATTTGGCATATTTATCTCCAATGATTTTTTTATGTTTGAAGTGTATAGGAGAGTGGTGGACTTTTATAAGTGAGGTGAGTGGCACATTGGTAATTTTTTAAAAGAAAAAGGTTTCCCAATGTTTTCACATTCCAGGTGCTCTAAATTGGGCCATTATCTACCGTTAGTGGTGAAAAGTTCATAATATGTCCATAAAATCAGTTTCGGAAATGTTTATTTGTAATTATACACCTTATTTTTTGTTAAAACCCTAGTAAAATCATTTTTAACTTAAGAGTTGTAATTAATTTTTACTATGTTAACTATTCATTATTTAAAAAAAATCGCTCTTATTAGATAATATATATTATTATGATTATAGATAGTGTATCCATTTTTTTATTCATCTTCTTATTGTGTGATATTTCAATTTAAAGATGAACCATTTTTGTGAAGAAGGAATGGATTTAAAAATAGAGAATTCTCAAATTATAGAATATTTTAATATCAATATTCAATTATAAATTGTCAAAAATGAAATAAATTTGTGAAATATTAATATAGTTCAAGTAATTTTTATTCAAATACAATTTAATGTATATTTTAACATTATAAATAATTTAAAAAAAAGTGTGTTTCTAATAAAAATATGTATATTCCAATATTAATTAGGAAAAAAATTATTTTTAAAAAATTGAAACAAATCAGGTAATGATAAAATGTAAATTTATTTTTAAAAACTCAATTTTATTTACTAATATAAGTATTCTATAAATATTAAATTTTAATTTTAAATTATTGATGCAAACCATGACTAATGCACCATTTATAAAAATATTGTTCTTCAAAAAACATTTCTTTCTCTTTACAATGGTTCTTATATTTTTTAATCAATAGATAACCATTGAATTTTTTATACCTATTTAAAACATATAATTTTCATAATCTATTTACTATTGTTATTATATTCTAACATAACATCTATGTTATAATTTCCATTATTAAATAATAATCATTTTATAATGTTTCAGGTTTTGTTTAATCCCATTGTTGAGTTTATCACAAGCTAAAATCAGTGTAGAAAGTAACCAAAAATAAATTCAATGAAAAATGAATTGAAAGCTATCAAAGAGTTTGAATTAATTTTATAATAAATATATTGTAATGTCTAGGTGCATTAAATTTTCTTATATTCCTGGAGTTTTGTGTTTTATATGCTATAGAATATGATTATCTTCTTTTAAAATCTCAAGGTGTTATTTTAGACCCCCTTAAAAAAATTTGTATTAAAAATTTAATCATCAACATTGTATTCAATGGTATTATATTTAAAATAACATTATTAGAATTCGACACTTTACAGACCCCAAACATGACATACATGGAAATTACATTACTTTTTAGGAATACTTAATACATAACAAAAACCAACACTCAAGGACCATACTTGTTTAGTGTCTTTCGAAACTCAGAACATAATCGTTTAATCATGGTGAATGATCTTCATCATCTCCAATAAAGATATTCCCCTTTTGTTTTCTTACCTAATACCATTATTTATATACTAGGGACCAGAAAAAATATAAAGGGTGAGCTCAAATTCTCAGTAAGGGTAAGCATGGTGAAAATAAAACAACCCATATACATTTGAACTTAAAAACCTGAACATATTATTTAAACATAAAAATCTTGAGCAATGAAATAAAACATGGTAGTACGTATGGTATAGATAAAAATGGAAAATAAATCATAATAAAATATCATGGTAATAAAACATGTAATTGTGGAAAAAAATTAAGCACTTGATAAGATTTCCATAGTAGCCAAGGCATTACTTCCAAGACCATCTTAGTGGACAAATTCCATTACTGAATCGAGTTCACTCCTCTTTCTAGTCCTGTATCACTGAACCAGATTAACTTGTTCTTCCAGCCATTCCTATCTCATAAGATAATAATAATTACCCAATTCATTGTAGGGAGATATAGGTCCCACCATCTCATAATGAAATCGTTCTTATGTGTGCCATAACATAAACATAAATCATTCACCTTAACCCAAATAATAAAATGAGCTTCATAAACATCATCCCAATATAATGTAATCCATATAAAAAATGGATATAATTTCATCAGAAAAAGAATAAAACCATGTAAATAATAGATACATTATACTTGAAACATTATCATAATAAATAATGTCATCTTATATGGAAAATATTTTTGATAAAACACTTGAAATGAATCCAGGAAAAAAATATCCTTTCTTCTTCAAAATCATATTCTTTTCTCAAAATGTCGTGCGATTTTAAAAGAAAATATTTTTTATTTGAAATTATTAATGAAATATTTTAGAGGAAGCATTATTAAACTATGGAATTATGAAACTGTAAAAATCTATTCACACTGTATAAGTTAAAAAAACATTCTTCTCGTACTTTTTCCTGAAAAGTCAAAAAGTACCTTATATGGTAAACAATGGAAGAATTACTTCCATACAATGTGGTAAAAGTAAAAAATGGGTACAAATTAATTTAAACATGCATGGAAGAATAGTAAAATTTTTATGAAAACGTTTTTAGAAAACATGGACATGGATGATAAACATAACCATAGTAAATACTTATGAAGAAACAATCTCGGATAAGAAAGAGGTTGGAATAACTATCCCTTACCTTATGTCTAATATGTTTCATATGTATCTGAACCTCCTGTATAATGATATAAATAATGTCATTGAATTATTACAGAATCATATTCATTGTTATGATATCATATATGGCTCACATATGACTTTATATTACCCGTTCTTTTGTAAATTCCTTGTTAATGCAGCGTTTTGGGTAAAATCGTTTCATTTATCGTATGTGTTACAATTTGTTGTTATTGATATTATTAATCATATTCTGATTTAATTAATTCAATAATGTAAAACGTGATTTATATATAATATATATTCTGTATATAAATATATATGATAGATCGATAAATGGAATGAAATACATCGTTCATGGAGACGGTAGGTCGTACGTACGCATGAATGCTGATTTCAATTCCTTATTGAATTTAATGGAATTAAATAAATGAAACATATATTTACATAAATACAATATCAATATTATGTAATATATTTCATGATTATTTATTATATATATACTTTACAATCATACTTGAATGGTTTTTCATGGAAAATGAATCTAATCGCGTTCATGGAGACGGTAGTCCGTGCGTATGCATGAGCGATTATATCGTTACCATAATTATTGAATAGAATTGGAGTGAATGATATAATATCTCAGAATCAGTATAATGTTATAATAACAATATATAGTTATTATTTACACCATTATACCCATCCATGTAAGGTGGTGGTGGAAAAACTAATTACACCACGGCGTGGAGACGGTATTCCGTATGTACTCACGTGCGGTGATTTCATTTTCTGTAGGATGGATAGAAGGTGAAATGGGGTTAGTTCATATTTATAATACCATATTAGTATATTATTGATACTGATTTATTACATTACAATTGAAAAACTAATGAAATGACGTTGAAAATGAAATGATCTTGAAAGAATCGGTAGAAGAGATTACCTCTTCTTCGACACACCTCCTTTAAGGTTCCTCATAAGGGACTATAGTTGGTCTTTTGAGAAGAGAAGAACCTCCAGAATGTTTCTAGTGAAGTGGAGAAGGTAAATGGGCTGGGTTTGGCTGAGATTTATTTCTCAACATGTTGTGAAGTGGAGAGGGAGGAGGTTCCCTTTTATTAGGGAGGAGTGGGGAACCTTTGGAAACCTCAAAAATATGAATTTATAATAAATCAAAACCCACATAAAAACCACCAAAAATGACTCATATTCTAATATTAGATGATATAGGGTTGTAGTATCATTAACCAATATATTTTAGTCATGTTGGAAATTTATTTTAAACCTTATCAACTTGATTTATCCTTATTTAATTTATTTAATCTTTTTTGTTGTAATAATATTCTAAATTAAAAATTGTAATAAATAATTACTTATTTGTTATTAATTGTCCATAATTAGATAATTTATGAAATTTTTGACAATATAAATTTTAATTTATGATTTTTAAATATATTTGTGATTTTTAATCAATTTTATATTATGTTATTTTTATAGAATAACAATAGTTTCAATTTTGACACTATTCATTTATTTGAATTTTAATAAAATCCACACAAAAGATATGTTCAGAATAAAATATTTAATAGATTCATAATATTTCATATTTATCTATAAAATTAGTGGATCATATTAAATACTTCATAAAATGTTTTTTTTAATATTTTTAAAACCATATATTTGATATTTCAATCAATAAAATAATTTTAACATCACTATTGTGTCACCATTAATGATAATTATATAATCTCTAAAAATTATAAATAATTTCACATGATGTAGATAATATTATTAAATTATTTGAGACTATTCATGTTCTATGTTTCATGAAGTGTATCACTAAATTATAATTATTATACTTATAAGATTTAAGAGAGTGACATGTTGTCACTTTCTTTGGTTTTAATAATAATTAAATTATTTTCAAGGATAAAAGTCAATAAAATGAATCTATTCAGGCCATTATTTTATATCGGTAAACTTTTATTCATCCAATAGAATTTTGGCTGGTGTTAGAATAATTTTATAATATTATTTTTACACTTAATTACCCAATTAACATTTAACTGCAGTAAATAAAAATTATCATAGTTACTATTAATAATATCAAAAAAATAAAAGTAACCTAAAAAAATAATTTGAACCCACTGAATATAAATATTGAATCCATTTTTTAAAATTCAAAACACATAATTTTCAGTAATTAATTTAAAATTAATCTCGTTGTTAAGAAAACGGGTTTTAAAAGTTTAAACTTTGCCAATGATTGAAATGTGTTTACCTATGAATTCAATGTAAACTAATGGTAATGACATAAATTATATTAAATGGTAAAAATATATTCTATTTATAATTTAAAACCATTAAATATTATAATTTAACCATATAAATTATTGCGATGAAAAAAGTTGTTTTTAATTAAAATATAGCATGTTTCTACTATTCATTAAAATATGAATGTTATCAGAAGATTATGAAACATTTATCCGAAGTAAATTTTTATATCCTATTTCCAAAGAAGAATTTTATTTTTTCATATTGAACTTATAATCCTGTCAAAAACTATATTTAATGTGGGTGCGCCATCAAAAGGCGTCAAAACTGCCTTTTTTAAAAAAAATACTTATTTTACCCAAAAAAATTATTTTTTTCTCATCCCATGTTCTAGAAAATGTGTAAGATAAATAATAATGTTATAAAATTTCAAATGTAGTTATTACTATTAATAACAGATAGTCTATAATAATAATATTATAATATATCATTGTTTAGTGAAACCCAGTACAGCGTACTACACACGCTATCGAGGAAGGTCGCGATTGCATGTAATGAAAGCCAAGTCAGGGATGCATGTAATGAAATCTCCCTTTGGTGTAGCTTAAAATAGAAAACATCAATGAAATTAAAAATAATAATTCTCATAAAATCTCGGGTTGTTACAGTCTACCCCCTTAAAATGAATTTCGCCCTCGAAATTTTTCAGGGTTATAAATGTTTTACGACTTAAAAGATTCATTCATAGAAACCCAAATCATAAAAAAGAATACTAAAACCTAATTTATAAAATGAAAATTAGAAACAAAATGGATAGCCAATTTAACTCATAACATGGGTTCCTTCATAGGAGAACATATGTGAAAATATGGATATGGAAGAGAAATCTAACCGGCATGTTTTGATGGAGAGTGGTAGAAAACATGGCTATGAAAAATCCAACAGTCACAAAGACAAAAATTTGTGATGATCTAAGGTACCATATAATTCATCAGATAAAAGAGCACCAGGACAACATTTTTTGGTTTCAAGATCATTTCCCTAAAGTTGAAGAATTTGAAATAGAAGAAATACTTACTCTATTTCGGTACAATCCCACCGTTTTTCATGACTTGAACAATTTCCACTTCATCTCTTAAAGAAATGAAGTAAAATTTTTCATTATTGATGTGTTAGTAGATCATGTGATAGAAGGATGGGTCATTCCATCTTTCTCAAACATAAGGTTAGAAAAAGTTATCAAATATACATAAGTCCAACAATGGTGAGATTAATCGTACATGATTCCAAAAATGGACTTATACTTCATCTATCATACCACATAAGAAAATAAGACTTGTTTCTACTATCTTAGGACTTCCTATAGGCCAGTGGTAGGCGATAAAGGCCTGTCACACTTCGGTTGTGGGTTCGATTCCTACAACCTTGTCTGACGCGACTGGTTGTCGCCCATCCTACAGGTTTTCCTTTCACAAAGACTACATTATTATAAAATCCCATAAATAATATCGAAAAATTTATATCCTTAAACAATACTCACTTATGTCCAACATAATCCATTCCAATATTTAGGCTTATCTAAAATACTTTTGTCCAAGATCATTGTATAAAGAAAATAATAACTAGAAATGTCATCTATAGAGCATGTGAATGCAATCATTTATCCCCCATATATCATACGATATATCTTTTTGGTCACATTCCAAACATTTGAATACCTTAATCATTTATTCTATAGAAAAAAGTGAATACCCATTGAACATTAGTGAAAACATGAATGCTGTCAAAAGTTAACTCATTCCACATACCAAAATCACAAAATTTCTATATACTCAAACCATGGTATATGTCATGAGCTCATTTCATTTTCTCTATATCCCTTCCTTATGTTCATATCATCTTCTTTCCAAAAATATTTCAATCACTTTTCATGGTCATCAGTACCATGTATGTATTGAAAACCAATACATAGATATTCCAAAATTACATGATACCGTAAATGAGATTCCATGATACTATTTTGAAATCCCATTACATAAAAAATTAATCATTCCACAACATCATTTTCATACTCAACATCACAAATAGTGATCGCATGTGACTTCCCTTTATCCTTTGCCTTAATAGGTTGCTCACGTTGGTCATCATTAACCCTTGGATTTGGTCATTGATTAGCATAATGTGCCATTTCCTTGCACATGAACCAGTGAAGTGTTGGTGGAGAGTTCCCTATAGTCTTTTCTCTTTTCACATCATTTGCTACCTTTTTTCTATTACTTCGACACTGAACTACCTGATGGCCTTCTTTTCTACACTTAAAACAGTTTATAATACCTTTTAGGCAATCTCCACCATGATGTTTTCTACACATTGAGCATAGTGTAACATTCATCTTCTTTTCACCATTGATTGGAGATTTTTCCTTGAACTCCATCTTTCATTTCTTGTCAAAACCATGAGATGGATATGTAACACCAACTTCTAGTTCTACCTTGATATAACAACGCACAATTTCTTCATAGATACTGAAGTCTCTTATAGCTAATTCCCTTTTAAGACTTGGGTTTAAGCCACTAAAGAATTGATCAACTTTACATTCACGTTGGATGACAAATCCAGATGCATATCTTGCAATCCTTGTAAAATTCACTTCGTATATACCAACAGATTCATCATCCTTTTGCTTAAGCTCATGGAACTCATTTTCCATCTTTGTTCGAAGAATACGAGGGAATTACTTTTTGAAAAATAAGTTCTTGAACTTATCCCATTCCGTGGATACAATTTCATCTCGGGGTCTTGTATTCTTATTTAGAGTCCACCATTGGTCTGCTTCACCTTCTAAATGGTAAATAGCCAGAATGACATTTTCATGTTCTGAACATGGAATTATGGAAAATATATTTTCAATGGTACTGATCCATTGTTCAGCAACAAGTGGATTAGAAGACCCGCTGAAAGAAGGTGGACGTTGCCTCATAAATGACTCAATAGAATATTGTTCCCTTCTCAACTCATTTGGAAGTCCAGAATGATTCTTAGCTTTTGTATGTTTAGCAATAATATTTTTCACTCAATCTCCCATAACATTTTTTTTCAGGAGGAAAATCATTGTATTGTCCATTACATTGATCAACATGGTTCCTTCAGTTTCCAGTCATTGTCTAAAACCCAAAATGAATAGTGTGAGAGGAAAAAATCATGCTAGGGAAAACAAAATAATAAAGGTTGAGTACCTTCAATATCTAACATCTTAGGTTTAATTCTAATATTGTTACCCTAATTATTGGACTATAACCTATATATACTTAAACTTAGGGACATCCCTAAACATACCTTAGAAATATCTCTATGGATCTCAACAATGTTCTCGCATCGTAGTTTCCAAAGGTTGACTAATCCTTTCCTCAGATACCAACTATAGAGACCCCAAAATTGACGTACATGGACATTACATTACTTTTGCGGAATAAATAATAAATAGAAAACCATCAATCAAGGACCATAATAGTTTAGTGTCTTTGGAAACTCAGAACATAATCTTCTAATCATGGTGAAAGATCTTCAACATCTCCCATAAAGATCTTCCCCTTTTGTTTTCTTAGGTAAGCCCTTTCTTGATATCCTGGGGAAAAGAAAACATATAAAGGGTGTGTTCAAATTCTCAGTAACGGTAAGTATGGAGAAAATAAAACAAACCCTATACATTTGAACATAAAAACATGAACATAATGTTTAAACATCAAAATCTTGAGTAATAGAATAAGACATGGCAGTACGTAAGGAATAGATCATAATAGAACATCAATGATGATAAAATAGCATGGAATAAAACATGTAATTGTGAAAAACCATTAAGAACCTGATATTATTTCCATAGTATCCAAGGTATTGCTGCCAAGACTATCTTAGTGGACAAAGTCCCTTATTGAATTGAGTTCACTACTCATTCCAGTCCTGTATCACTGAACCGGATTAAATTTTCATTCTGTCCATGTCTATCTCATTTGATATAAATCTTTACCAAATTCATTAGAGGGATATATAGGTCCCACCCATCTCATAATTAAGTCATTATTACATGTTCCACAGCATAAACATAAATCAATCATCATAACCCAAAGAATAAAATAGATTTAATAAACATCATCACATCATAATGTAATCCATATAAAACAAATGGATATCATTTCATTAGAATAATAATCAAACCATGTAAATAATAGAGACATTATAATAGAAACATAATGATACTAAATAATTTAATCTTAGATGGATAATAGTTTTGACAAAATACTTCAAATGAATTATTGGGAAAGTTATCCTTTCTACTTCAAAATCATTTTCTTTTCTCAAAATGTCGTCTGATTTTAAAAGAGAATAATATTGTTGAAAATAATCAAGAAATTTTGTAGAGGAAGCTTCATGTAAATAATTCATTATGAAACCATAAAAATACATTCATGCCATATATTTTAAAAAAAACATTCTTCTCATACTTTTGCTGGAAAATTCAAAAAGTACCTTATATGGTAAATAGAGGAACGATTATTTCAATACAATTTGGTAAAAGTCAAAAAAGGGTAAAAATGACTCTTAAAAATAAATTGATTAATAGTAAAAAATTTATAAAACATTTTTATAAATCATGGAAATGGATGATAAACATTACCATAGTAAATACTTATGAATAAACAATCTAAAATAATAACGAGATTGGAATAATTATCCCTTACCTTATGTCTGATATGATTCGTATGTATCTGAAACTCCTGAATAATGATTTAAATAATGTCATTGAATTATTACAGAATCATATTCATTGTTATGAAATCATATTTGGTTCACTTATGACATTATATTACCGGTTTTTTTGTAAATTCCATGTTAAAGCAGCATTTTTGGTAAAATCATTTCATTTTTCGTACGTGTTTTGATTTTTTGTTCTTTATATTTTTACACATATCATGATTTAAATAATTCCAAAATTTAACACATGATTTATATATAATATATTTTCAGTATATAAATATATATGATAGATTGATAAATGGAATGAAAAACACTATTCATGGAGACGATAGGTTGTACGTACGCATGAACACTATTTTCGTTTCCTTAATGAATTGAATGGAATTAAGTAAATGAAACATATACGTACATAAATCCAGTATCATTATTATGTAATATCTTTCATGATTATTTATTATATATATACTTTATAATCATTCATTAATGGTTAATCATGTAAAATGAATCTCATCGCGTTCGTGGAGACGGTAGTCCGTATGTACGCACGAGCGATGATATCATTCCCATAATTATTTAATAGAATTGGAGTGACGGATATAATATCTTAGAATCATTATGATGTTATAATCACCATATATAGTTATTATTTACACCATTAAACCCATAAAATTAAGGTGGTGGTGGAAAAACTAATTACACCACGGCGTGGAGACGGTATTCTGTAGGTTTGCTTGTGTGGTGATTTCGTTTTCTGTAGGATGGATAGAAGGTGAAATGGGGTTGTTTCATATTTATAATATAATATCAGTATATTAGTGATACTTATTGTGTTACTTTACAATGAAAAAACAAAAGAAGAGAATGTTGAAGTAGAATGTAACATGAATGAATCGATAGAAGAGATTACCTCTTCTTCGGCACACCTCCTTTAAGCTTCCTCTTAAGGGACTAGAGTTGGTCTTTTGAGAAGACCAGAACCTCCAGAATTTTTCAAGGGAAGTGGAGAAGATAAATGGTCTAAGGTTGGCCGAGATAGAAGGCTCAAGTTTTTGTGATGTTGAGTGGGAGGAGGATCCTTTTTATAAGGGAGGAGAGGGGCACCTTTGGAAACCTCAAAAATATTAATTTATAATAATTCAAAACCCTATTAAAAAGCTCCAAAAATGACTCATATTAGAATATTATATGAGAAATAGTTGTAATCTCATCAACCAATAACGTTTAGACATGTTTTAAATTTATTTTAATCCTTATCAACTTTATTTATCCATATTTAATTTATTTAATCTTATTTGTTGTAATAAGATTCTAAATTCTAAATTGTTAAAAATAAGTACTTATTTGTTTTGAATTTTTCATAATTGTAAATTTTATTAAATTTTAGACAATATAAATTTTAATTTATAATTTTTAAATATTCTTGTGATTTTTAAACAATTTTATATTATTTTATTTTTATAAAATAATAATAGTGGCAATTTTGACACTATTTATATATTTGAATTTAAGTAAGATCCACACAAAAGCTATGTTCAAAATAAAATATTTAATAGATTCATACCATGTCATTTTTATCCATATAATTCTTGGAACATATTAAATAGTTCATATAATATTTATTTTAATATTTTTAAAACCATTTATTTGGTAATTCAATCAGTAAAATAATTTCAACATCACTATTGTGTCACCTTTAATGATAATTATTTAATCCCTAAAATTTCTAAATAAATTCAAATGATGTATATAATTTTATTATATTTCTGGAGACTATTCATGATCGAAGTTTCATGATGTTTATCACTAAATTAAAATTTTTATACTTATAAAATTTAAGAGAGTGAAATGTTGTCACTTTCTTTGGTTTTAATAATAATTAAATTATTTTCATGGTCAAAAGTACATAAAATGAATCTATTCTGACCCTTAGGTGATATGGGTCGACTCTTAGTCATCCAATAGAATTTTGGTAGGTGTTAGGGTAATTTTATAATCTTATGTTTACCCTTAATTACCCGATTTAACTTTAACTGCAATAAATAAAAATTACCATAATTACTATTCATAATATCAAAAAAATAAAAGTAACCTATTAAGATAATTTGGACCAACTGAATACAAATATGGAAACCATTTTTCAAAATTCAAAACACAGAAGCTGTATTAATTCATTTAAAATTAATGTCGTTATTAAGAAAACGGGTTTTAAAAGTTAAAACATTGCCAAAGATTGAAATATTTTTACCTATGAATTCAGTGAAAAATTAATGGTAACAACATAAATTATATTAATTGGTAAAAATATATTATATTTATATTTTTAAACCATTATATATTATAATTTAACCATATAAATTATTTCAATAAAAAATATGTTTTTAATTAAAATATAGCGTGTTTTTACTATTCATTAAAATATGAATGTTATTAGAATAATATGAAAATTTTATCCAAAGTAATTTTTTATATCCTGATTCAAAATTAGAATTTTATTTTGTGAAATTTAACTTATAAACATGTCAAAAATAGATTTAAAATGGGTGCACCATCAAAAGATTCCAAAACTGCATTTAAAAAAAAAATTATACGAAAAATTTATTTTGTTCTCATACCATGTTCTAGAAAATGTGTAAGATGAATAATAATGTTATAAAATTAAAAATTTAGTTAATAATATTCATAAAGGCTAGTCCCTAAAAATATTATAAAAATATATCATTGTTTTGTGAAACCCGATATTGCGTACTACACACGCTATCGAGAAAGGTCACAATTGCGTGTAATGCTAGCCAATTCAGTGATACGTGTTGTACAAGCTCCCTTTGGTTAAGAGTACAACCGAAAACATCAATGAAACTAAAAATAATAATTATCATAAAATCTTGAGTTGTTACAGACACCATGAAAAGGGTTAATAAAACACCAATTTGATAATACAGTAAAGGAAGTATGAAGTTCATTAGGAATAACATATAAATGGTTTCTAAATTGAATAATATTTTTTGGAATGTGAAGATATATACATGGATGAAAAGAATAAATAATTATATATACTGATATAGATCACTAATCATAATAATTTGAGTGATCAATAGAAAACTATGTACCTCAAGCCATAAAATATGATGATTTAAAAACCATTTGATTTGTCAGGTAAAAATTTAATTGAATAAAATTCATTTTTCAATAACATTTTACAATATTTGAGGAATTATTTACTATAATGATAGATAATTACAGAAAATATACCAACATCATATATTTTTAAGAATAGTTTCATTCTTTTGTATTATATCATTTAATACTCCAAGAACTGAATATCCAATATGAGTCTTTTATGTGAGAGAAACTAAAATGAACTTTTAACATATTAGTGGATCTATAAAATATTAAAACGTTATTCCTATTATCTTCACTAAAAGAAAAAAAATTAGAAAACATTATCCAATAGAATAAATTAATCTCTAATAACTCAATATGAAATTCCAAAATTCAACTTACACCATTTTATAATTTGTAAACTACAGTACTCATGAAAAATATGTCTGACCAAATTTAGTGTAAAAAAATTATAATTAAATCCACTAAATGAACACAATATTACCCATAAAATAAAACGTTTCTATTAATGTGACATTAAATATTTTAGTATACCTTTATCAACATATAAAATTATTTAAAACATGCATTCTTATAAAAATAAAAAATGAGGTTTCTAGTTATATTGTAAAAATATAGTCACATGGTAAAATCCAGAAAAGATAACAGATACCATAAAATCACTAACCAATTTCATGCCCACCAATATTATTCCCTAAACACACCTTTATATTTATTATATCAAACTTGTGAAAATGTTAAGGGTTATCTTCCCTCAATCATTTATTTCCAAAATTGATCAAATTTATAATGAAACACTTTCCCTTATTATTGGTTCAATGCAACATATTCTCAAAAATGCATAAAGAAAAAAATCCTATAAAAAATCCTTATATATTTCATAATTTGTGTAACTATAATTTTATTAATATAATACCCCTATAATATAATTATGTAATCCAAAAATAGGTAAATTAATCATTACTCTTCATTTTTAAACCATCAACAAGAATTCATAAATATATTCCTCAATACCAACATCCTTTCATGTGGCATTTGTAGTATATTAATCATCAATAATTTATACATTACTCGTACAACCTTTAAAATTAACTTCATGTGCCTGCCCACTAGGACTTTTTTTTGTAATTCCCATAAATTACTCATTTAAAACACTCAATCATTGATAATACCATGCAGAGACCATTATTCCCAACCATTACATTAATAAAAAAATTTATTTTTCTTTTATAATTAAAGGATTTGTGTCATTCCTTTCTACACATAATATATTTTATTTTTCCATTTGGAAACTCTCATGGGTGTATAATTCCACATTTATTACATGAATTAAATTGAGTCGTACTTCCTTTATAGTCTCCAAAATTCGATCTCTTAACAGACTCCATCATTCTATTCACTGGTGGGTCCAATAGTTAGTTTATTTTATAGTAGTATATCATATTATTTGATAAATTAATAGACATAATAACAATTTTCTTCACCCTAATTATCATCCCTTTTAGTTTCTCATCAATGCATTGTATGCCCCATTCAATGTTAACCCATTTCTTTCTAGTTCCACCCATTGAATGAAAAAAGAATAATGTGATAAACACTAATCATTGTAGGATATCACATAGTCTGGTAGAATCATTTATATGATATTGAAATCATGAAACTATATTTTAATTTATAATAATTTTTTTAACCATGGTTATTCATTGTTATTATATATTTAAATAATTTATTATTATATTTAATAAAAATTTAACATAACCAATGTATATCATTCGGGATTTTCAAACCAGGTCCATAGTATGGCCTGTTATTGTGTATTAGGTGTCAGTAGATTGAATCCTAACATTCCTTTTTCAGTGGTATTACCCCTAGGTATATCTGTTCTAGAACCACATCCATATATAGTATCAATACATTGATGCATTTATAGGGAAAACATATTATCTACCTTACAAAAACCATATAATGTTCATCTATAATTCTATTTAATATACATCCAAGGGTTATGTTCCCTAATATATGATTTTATAAATCTAATACCCAAGGAATCTACAAAAATCCCTCTTATACCAACTATAAATACACTGAACCTAATACCATGGAGTTGACAGTTACAATATTAAATTGATATAACATATAATGAATGACATCCCAAAGACTGAATAGATTAATTTCCATAGTAACTAGATACAAACATGAAAATCACATTATAATTGAAAACATAAAATTCACAATGTGTTTTCTTTGGGAATATAACTATTCTTAATAGTGTAATCAAATATATTAATCAAAAGTCACTTCCCAGTATCTAGGGGAAAAGAAATCAAAATAAAGAGGTTTCCTAGGATTCCCAGTAAGGTTTACAAAAAATGGAATCAATCATAATTAAATATTCATAATCAAAATGTAAATATAAAAAACCTAAATAAAATCCATTTAATTAATAAATTTAGAATAAAATGGTAGAAATAAATGACGAGCAAATAAATATATATAAATAGTGTCAATATATTGAGAATTTTCCATGAATATTATCACTAATGTAATCATTGAATTGAAATAAATAACTAATATCATAATCATGGAATGTATAATCAGGGATATCAAGAACATCTATCAAGACCGTTCACAAGAAGGTTTAAATATGTGGGTCGAGACCCATCTAACATGGTAAACTGATTTTTCTCTTAAGATACATCAATTCATCGAGGGGCTATCTATAACCAGTTCTCATCAACAACATACTATATCCAATTAATTATTCATATGAATGGGGTGATACATAATCCACATAAACAATCATAATTAAAAACTAACACATGAGATGTTAATACAAACCCCAATAAAGTAATCATAATCATAAAATGTAAACATTAATATGGTAACTAGTAATAAAAATTTTCATGATTATTCAAAATTATTATTAATTATACAAGAAAATAAATTTTATTCCATCAATACAAAATATACACAATGGATCAAAATTTAAATATAGTATTTATGTCCTTGATGAATATAAATACCCAAAATAGTGTCAATAAAATCATTTCTGAGGAAATGAGGCTTTTCACTATGCAAATACATTTAAAACAAGAAAATAAAAACTACGATAAAAAAATTTCCATCATATGTTGTAATATTAAATAAATAAAATGATATTTACAAAATTGAGTGTTAAGGATGTTATAAAATTCAGTTCATGTTGTACACATTATAAATTCAATTTTTTCACCTTTTCAGTAAAATCCAAACATGCCTTGTTTTGAAAATGATAGGAGGATTCCTTTTTATAATTTAAAATTTAAAAATGGATAAATTTCATTTAAATGAGTTGTTTTTAAAAGGTAAAAATATTTATAAACATTATTTAGAAATCATTTATTTTGATAAATAAATGATTTTTGAAGGAAGAGAGAAATATAGTTAGATTTTCAAAAAACATTTTCCTAATAATTTTAAGTACCATTGTGTGAAATATGGTATAATAACTTAAAAAATAAATTAATAAAAAATGTACAACAAAATAGATTTATTTTATGATAGAAATATGAAATATTTTTCCCATGGGTGACTTAAATAAGAACAATCTGGAATATTAATGAGGTAGTGCAATAACCCCTTTCCACTTTGGTAATTTATGAATCATAAGAAGAATAAAATGAATAATCATCAAATTATTCCTCATATACAATGGATATAAATTGATTAATTATATAACATACCTAATGGAATTTGTATAACATATACAATGTAATAAGTGTTGAATATGTCATATGTCTAATGGATGTAAGAGTGAGACAAGAAACTCATACCATAGGTTCCACTTATATCATACGATTTCAAATGTAATGTATATTAAATATATGTCTATTAAATATTTATTAATGAAAAAAATCATATATCTCATACCATATATGATTTACGTATAATCTTTATCATATATTTATTATCAATAATGTGTTAAAATCAATGTTTCTGGTGATAATTTCTTTGTTTTTCATGTATGTTTTTGTTTGGTAAAATTTTTCATTTAATTTTATCATGGAAAAATAATCTCTAGAATATTAAAAATAATATATATAATTTATATTCATAATTTATTTATTTTTATAAATATATAAAATTTAATGAAAGAAAATGGATTAAATAATTCCGGGAGACGGTAGACCTTACGTAGACAAGAATGTAGTTTATATTTATCTAAATTGATATAATAAATATAAAATAAATATTAATTAATAATTAGTGAATCATTATAATTTCAATTCAATATTTTTTTAATCAAACACATCCTTATCACCATCTATGTAAAAATAAAAACAAAATCATTTCACATGGCTATGTGGAGGTTGTAGTCCACACATGCCCAGAAGAGACGATATTGTTTTCCAGTAGATTGGAAGGTAAAAAGTAATTTGATATATTATAATTAAATAAATATGCTTTTATCAGAAATATAAAATATATTCATTAATAGTAATATTACTACTTTTAAAATAAATTGTAAACAAAAAACTAATCACATATCCCCGTATGGAAGTAGTTCACTATATACACTTGAGACATTATCATATCCCTCATAGAATTTAATGTAAGATTATATATATTATATAATAATTATAAACATATAATAATCGCATATATAACTTGAAATTTTATTAAATAAATCATTGTATCCATCCTTTAATTGTGTTGATTGAAAACAAATTACATCGGTTTGTAATGTGGTAGTCCCACATAGATACAATAGATAGATTCTCTTCCTAATTGATAAAATTAGAGATCGATCTAGCTTAACCGATTAAAATTATCAAATATCAGAATATAATATGTTATGTATTTATTATATTATAATTTTTGATTATTTTATGAAGGATGTGGAATAATAAATAAATCTAATTTTCACATTTATGAATTTTACCTCTTCTTGAGAGAACCACTTTTTGATTAACCCTAACCTTGTATAGTTGGTATTCATAGACCAAATAAGGATAATAGGATATTGAGATAGATTTTATGAAGATATTTGGATAGTTATTTTTAGATAAAAAGGGTATTGGAACTAGTGAATATGAGAGGAGACAGGGTCCCCTTTTAAAAGTGAGGTGAGTAGAATAATTAAAATTGTTTAAAATACAATTTTGTACCCATGATTTTCAATTGAAAAAAAAATCAAAAAATGTGATATTATATATCATAATAGGTTATAATGGTTAAATATTACCATCCATTCGGTGTTTTATAAGGTTTTATGTCATTTTTTCCTATTATATTTTTAGTTTGACACCTTAGTAAACACATTTACCTTAAACACGACAATTAATGTTTTCTATTTTCACTATTCATTATAGTATGAAAATATGTGGATAGTTATTTATAATATAAATATTATGAATAAAAATATGGAACCAATTTTCCTAATTTCAAATCAAATAAGTGGATGGATTATTTTTAAAATTATACCACAGATGCGATGAAGTTGTTGTTTTAAAAAGGGAATATCATCATAATTATAGAATGTCTAAATTTTAAAAATAATTATTAAATTTATTAACATGAAATAAATTAGTGAAATTTTAGTATAATTTAACTAATTTTACATTGAAACCAATTTGAAATATAATATATATTAGTAAATTAATTAGATGAAATGTATGTATTCCATAATAATATGTCTTGTGAACTATTCATCAAAAATTATTATTTTATGATAGTTATAAAAAACTAATGGAATGAAAATTTTAAAAATTTTATTTCAAACATTAATTTAATTTTCCAATATGAATTTTATAATAAATTTGAAAAATTAATTCTAAATTATATGTGTAATTCATGAATAATTATTATTTCAAAATAATAGAGTTTTTCAGAAAACAATTATTTATCTCTAAAATGGTTTTTCTTTTATTTATAATGAATTTATAACAAATGAATCTATATTATACATGTATGAACGATAAAATATTCATAATTATTTTTTTACTATTCATTCCAACTATCATAATGCCTATGTTATAATTTTAATGTTTAAATGAAAATATATTAATAGTGTATCATGTTTTGTCTAAGCATAATGTTGATGGAATATGATGATAAACTCATAATTTCATATATCAAAAGATAAAAATAGTTTTAGTTGTATTTTAATCTGTTTAAGAGATTTATTTTTCAAAAATAAATATATCAAAAAGGATCTTGGTGTAATATTCTCCTCTATGGTTGGTGTTCTGTATCGTAAAATCTATCGAGTATGATGTTAATAATTAAAAATTGTATGGTGTTAAAACATAAATTCATTATATTATGTTAGTATTAACTTATAGTATTGAATAACACACTCATAATAGTATAAATCTCCCGATATTCCCCTAGTATTACTATTTTAATTAAACATATCTTGAATAATCTCTATTTTTTGTGATAAAAATAAATTTCCATCTTGACTCGTAGACTCAACTCAAAAACAATTCTCATATACTAATAATATAATATATATTCACTACCATGTTTTTCTATGTAACTGTTCTATATATGTTAAGATCATTAGGCATTTATTAATTGAAAATTCCTATGATATTGGATGTTAACTCACATATTAGACTATATTTCCAGAAGAGGGGATAGTGGGGGTGATAATGTTTTCTCAAGACTCTTCTAAAATGGATAGTCAATGCTATATTACTATCTCCTAAAATATGTATTATTCATGATTAGATATTTTCGTGTGAATAATTGGATGACTTCTAACAAGATTAAATAGAAATTCCTTATAGGACTCCTCAGCATATGGATGCTTCCTAACCAAGATTCCCATATGGGAGTGAGGCCCAATACTTTTTGATGAAAACAATATTTTTGTACATAAATCTCCTAAACCACACAATCATAGTCCGATTTCATTATTAAAAGTTTTTAGGGTATGTAGTCCAATAGTAAGAGACAACAAAAATATATGGGACAGACTAGGTTCATTAAATATGGGTTTATAAAACATTAAGAGGATATAAATATCTAAACCCCATCACTCCTACAAAAAAAATACTTTATATCAAACTAACATAAAATTATTGTAGTTTGACCCCTTGATATTTCTAGATAAGTAATGAAAATCATCATGGGTCCTCATTAAATATTTTTCCCCACCCAATTCAATGTTCTAACTACATTTATAACCAATAATACAGGTGGATCTTATTATGAGAGATCCATCATGGTGGACTTCCAAAGATGGATGTTAGCTGTTCTCATTAATAGATTGTTAGTATTCAAGATAAACAAAAATTGAAATTAGTCTTATCTTTTCGAATATCTCAATAAGCTCACTCTATGGGTTAGATTTCAATAAAGTGTTATATATAGAGTGTTATCTATAGTGGACTTCATGTGTTGGATCCGGCATCAATATTGTGTTATCTATTTGAATATCTCCATAATATCACTCTTTGTGACTACAAAATGATATTCTTCATGTTCCATTTGATGATCATCTTATATATCTGGTGGATTCCATATCAGGATAACACAAAATACAAGATTATGAAATCCTCATTGAATGCCCCAACTAGATTTTTTAGTGAATATTCATTGAACTAGAGAGTGGTATACCCATAGGGAATGTTGAATTTTCCATTTCTAGTTATATAAGAGAAAATAGAGAGTAATAAACAGCTATGTAAAGCATGAGTTCCAAAAAAAATGATTCTTAGCGGTGGGTTATTGATGGATGTTCTAGTAATAAGTACATTATAAATCTCATTAAAAAATATAATATAGAAGGGGCTTCAAAAAACTAGCATGATATTTTTTTATTCTATCAATTTGTGAAGGTTTCATTTAAACCGCCTCTAGAAATTTATTAAAAACCCCCAAAATCCCCCCCCCCCTCCCTCAACTCCCTATGTGCTTCCCTGACCCTCCCCCCACTTCGCCTGACCTCCTCCTCTCTTATCTGAGGTTGTGACCCTGAGACTGTGACCTGAAGCCTGAGTCCCAGAGCCCATTACCCAAGGCCTGCACGAATCCCCCCCCCCCACTCTGACCCTATCACCTATGACCCTTCTCTCTTTGAGCTCCTATCTAGTCAGATCCCTGATAATGAAACCCCCTCCCCCCTGACCTCCCCACACCCTAGTTCTGTTCCCCAATTTTGTAGTGAGGAGGACCCCCACCCCCCCACCATGATCCCTCTCCATAGCTCAGATCCCCTCCTTAGTGGTAATAAGAGACCCCCTAATTGTCACATCATCCTCACCCTAATTTTATTATTATTTTTCATTAGTTTAAAATTCATGGCTTATAAAAATTATATAGAATTTTTTTATTCATTGTATAGTAATTATATATGTTATTTCTATTTATAATGTGTTATTTGGAATTTATTAAAACAACATAGTTTAATTTAATTTATTAAAACAACAACGTTTTTTAATAAAATTAATTACAATGCATAGTTTGTTTTTTGGATTGATATGAGTAAATTTTTATCATTTTATTCGAAAATAAAAATATAAACTATTCAAATTTACATTAACATCATTTTTTTATTCTTAGATGAAATTGAAGGAACATTTGATTTCATTTTATCTGAACATAGCTGATTTATATAATTCATGGAACATAAAGTCATGATAAACATGTTTAATAGAATATGGACATATAATGATGAATATTCTCATTTATCCTGACATATAGTGATATCTAAATAAATTTTACATTTCACTCGTATATCTAAGGGGTTCTCTTGGTCTTAGTTAGTTCTTGGGAAATAGTTTGCACATTAATCAATGCAACTAAATTTTCAATGTAATGAACCTTTCTTTGTTACAAAATTATGGTATAATAAATAATTATCTTTTATTGTATTCATATAATTCATCTATATTTGTGATAAATAATAATTTATTTGACTAATGTTTTTATATCATATGTTTGGTAAAGAAATTTTATTAATTTATTCATCCCATTTACCTATATAGTTGTTATGAAAGAATATATGGCAATGCTGGGTGATATTTAATGTTGATTTTAATAAACAATTTAGACATTTATATATACATATCAAAATGTATAGGGAGAATAAAATCCACTACTAATGGGTAAATGTGGTACTAATTTACCTCCAAACACACATCGATATTCTAAGGGTTTGGACAAAATTTTAGATTATGAAACTGAAAGATAATTAGTGGATGGTAGAATAAAATGCATGTATCCTGATTGTAAATTCATGTTATGGTTGAATAGAAATTAATTATATTTTAACTTGATATTGAAAATATTTCATGATCGATATATATCTTGTATCATTTATTATTCATGGTGAATTAAGTGTTTTTTAAATTCAATAAAATTATGACACTGTCAATTAAATAAAATGTTTCCTGGAAAAGGAAAATCATGTTCTATGTTTATTAAATAATGTGTTTGGTTTTATAAAATAAAATTTACAATATTTAAATAGATTAATCTAACCTTAATTTGAGCCTGATCCGGTTAATCTTTTTATGAACATTGGTGATAAAAAAAATTATTTTTATGAATCAATTGAAGAAAGATAACAAGAACTGTAAGAAGGGTGTGCCAAGTATTTGAAGTTGTGTTCACTACTTAAGTTTGATTATATAATGTGTATCTATGGAATTAATGATAATTAAATTTCAATGATTTTATATTTTCTTCATGATAAATTTAGTGAATCTAAGATAACTTCATCATTCTAGTAGATGAATAAAATCATCAAAAAACCTGGAATTGATTATAAAAAGGTACATGCATGCACAAATTATTTCATGGATTACTATGTAGAATATTAAGATAAATAAGAATTAATTTTATTCAATTAATTAATATGGAAGTCATTGAAAAACAATAAAATTATAAATCAATCAAACCCCAGGAATAAACAGAAGAATAAAACTCCTACAAATTTATTGTGTTACTTTCCCTTGAAATAAAGAATGCAATGATTACTCATGTCATCTAAGAATAAAGATTCTATGAAGTTTAATGATCAGGATGGTAATGATTTCTTGATAATACATCCAAAATATTCAACAACATGTAATATTTTTGATTCTCTATATTCTATTTTTTTGGATCATAGGAATATACATTTGGGATTGGTTTCTGATGTTATTGACCCTTTTGGTAATTTATGTACTAATTATATAATTTGGATAGCTATTTGATCTCCTGTAATCTTCTTCCATATATGTGTATAAAGAATTCTTATTTCATTATTTTGATGATTATTTCTATAAATAAATTTCTAGGAATTGAAATTCATGAATACGTTCAACCGCTACTCATAAAATTATGAGAATTATGGGATGATGGAATGAAAATATATGATCCATAAAAGATAAAATTATTTAAAATGAATGTTTAATTAATAGGGATAATTATTTAACTTCCTAAAATATGAAACATATATGGTTGGAACACTCATACCGGTTTGTCTTGTTAGTTTTTAATATTGATTTTGAACCTCAATGATAACCTCGTAGTAGAAAATGGTGTCTTATGTTTCATCATCAATTTATTAAAGCTTATCATAAATATTTGTTTAAAAATACACTATTAAATAGAGCTATTGAAATTAGAAAGTAACTAAAGGTTTTATTTGGTTCAAAAATCTATAGATAATTAATGAATGACATTAAAGAATTTTAAAAATTCAATCAGTTTAAGGAATGGTGGGAAGGGAAATATAGTGTTCCATGCATGGAATACAATGATATTTCATCATTTTAGTTTATTATTCATTACATTATAAAAATAAGTGTGTAAGGACTATACTAGTTTAGTGAGTTTGAAAACGTGGAAACAAAATCCTCAAACTTAGTGAAATATCTTAAACATCTCCCTTATAGATCATCACCTTTAATACTTATACCTAAAACCATTCTTCATTAATGAGGGAAACGAAAAATAAGAAGGGGTGATATTAAATTATCATTAAGGTTAAATAATGGAAATGTTTAATAAAAACAAGAAAAAATGGTATGGAATATGATTATACCATTTTAAGATCATACACTGCATATTAAAGATCATAATACAGATTGGATGTTCTTAAGAAATGGATTATATGATAATTAAGATCATAATTCATGGAAAACTAAAATAGGTGTAAAACATTAAATTGAGTAATACACATAAGAATATAAAAACCCTATGTCAACACAGCATACCAAGGCCTTTGTAACATGTTAGTCTGGGTTAATCACCTATATACCTGCTTTAGGTTTGTAATTGCCTCTTGTGTACCCCTTATTTCTGGACTGGGACTTCTTATAGTGTTACCTCTTATTTTGGGAATAGGATGGCCTCTTATGTACCCACTTATTTTGGTATTGGAATTTCATCCCATGTACCATCTTGTTTTATCCTTGGGATTTCCTCCTCTGTACCATCTTGTTCTGGGAATGTCATTTCCTCTAGAGAACACTGTTATTTCAGGCTTGGTATATCCTCCCATGTACCATTTGAGATAATAAAATATTTATCATTACACAATTAATTGTAGGGTGATATAGGTCCCACCCATATCATAATGATATCATACATACATGTGCATCAAAATAATAAACAATTATATCATAACCTGTTTAATGAAATGGGAGACATGAACATTTAATCATATTTTAACCAATGGAAAAAAGAGAGGTTTTATAATCATTTCATTGAAATCATAACCTATTAAAATATTTGTGTTTCAGAGGAATATAAAATGTTCAAGAGAAAAGGTTTTTATAAAAATAATTATATCAAAATATAAACCATTAAAGATGAAATATGAATGATAACATTGGATCATTTCTTAGAAGGGAATGAGTAACATAAAAAAGTGAAATCATAGAAGAAAATTATCATCGAAATATATTTTAAAAACATTTATTGAGGAAAATATCATTTATTATTTAAAAAATACTTATAAAAAGACCTTTGTATACTATTTTCATGAAAATAAACATGGAATCATATAAATAATTCCTTGAAAACCTTTTGGAAAAATTTCTATTGGAAAATATATATGGGGAGCATCAAAACGTTTTAAAACCCATTTTACATGTAAATATATAAAATGAGATAGGAATCATTTTGAAATTTTTTTCTCTTGACAACTTACAAAATAAGATTGAAAATATTTTTGAAAATATTTTTCTATGGAAACATATAATAGGACCTTGAAAACATACATGAAAATAATTTTCATTGAAAATTTATAAAAGAATATTGAATACCTTTTGACAACCATTTCTTTTAAAATACCTTTTAAAATCATTTTCATTAAAAAAAATAATTTAAACATTAAAATAAACCTCCAACGAATTGATGGTGAGTAAATCTCTACATAACTTATGTGGTAAAATAAACATAACTTTCTCAAGGAAAAAGTTTTGAAAAATGCCTCGTTCAAAAAAAGACAAGAATATTCATTTGAAATAATTTTTAAAAGTCCAAAAGGGTAAATATTTATTTTTATTGTCAAATTATATTAGTATTATATTCATGGAAACCCATTTTAGAAAACATGGTTTTCAAGGAACACATATTTCCGACGAAAGAGGGGGTAAAGTGAAGCATTCATAAAATCACTTTATTAACTATCTTTTGTAAGAAAGAGTAAAACAAATGGAACAAATACATGTATATATAATGAATAAATATAGGGAAATAAATTTCATGTGATTTCTTAAGATATGGATCATATTATATAATTAATGGAATTATGAACCTAAATAATCTCGAAAATAGATGAGATTGTTTCAATAAGCTCTTATCATTTGGTAAATTTCAACAATAATATCCATATAATAAAATGAAATTAAATGATGATTAAAATAATAGTAATATAATTATATTAATTATATAACTTTTCAATGTTATTATAAACACCTCATGAAAAAATATAGGTGCATAACAAGGCATGTGTCTCATAGAAGAAAAATTGATACCCAATTACATTATCAATTTTGTTACTTTTGAATAATAACTCCCATTACAGATATATCATTTAATGGTAATGTAAATAATAATAATTTTTATAATAATAATAATATAATATATCCATGGGTAGTATAAACACCCCATATAAGGAATGAGTTGTGAATAAAGAATGTATCTCACATAAATGAAAAGTGAGATGAAATTCGCTTACCGTGTGTCTTGACTCTCTTCGTACTCATAAAAGATTCATATATAATAAATATAATATTAATATACAGATTTTATATAATTATATTCTTATATCTAATAAAATATATGTTTTTATTATGCCATTACATTACTCCATTAGTATCAATTCTATGTTAATGTTTCATTTCAGGTGATTCTCGTTTGTTCTTCGCATGTGTCCAAATTTGTTATATCTTTAGTTCTTATACTAATTTCAGAATTTATAAAAAGTACACAATTATATAAATATAATTTATTTACATTATATTTTTATTATAATTATCAATAGAATATATAATTAGGAAATGGAATCCATAGTTCATGTAGACGGTAAGTCATACGTACGCCAGAAGGTTGTTTCTGTTTTTTTGTCATATTGAAGGAATGAAACAAAATGACATATAAGTATCTATATATTTATATATATCATTAATAAAGAATAATTATTATAATATATATATCATATATCTTAATAAAACCCATCCTTAATAAATCCCATGTTGTGTGTGAACGAATCACCTCGCTTTGAGGCGACGGTAGTCCACACATCCTCAAATGAAATTATTATATTTATAAAAAATAAAGTAAAAAGTTATATATTATAAAAGTAATAAATAATCTTAAAGACATAATAAATATAATATATGACATATATAAATATATTTTCCCTCATAATTTCCACAATGAGATATATTAAAAGATAAATGCACTATCATTGTTTAGTGAGGTGGTAGTTCTTTGTACACATAAACAATATGTTTGTTACCCATTAGATGGAGGTGTGAGTAAGTATCGGTCAAACAATTAGCATTTAAAATCATATAATATTTAATATACTTGTGTTTATATATAATAAAGTCATAAATAATGTTTAGGGGTGGATAAATAATATAAAAGAAAGGATCTTGAGAGAAGATGTTACCAATTATTCGTGTAACTCCTTTTGGTCTCTCCCAAAAGGCTTCCATGGACAACGTTCTTCCAATGTGGAGGATCCATTATAATGGAGGGAAGATTTGAAGTTTATTGGGGAGATATATTTCAATCCTAAGTGGTTTTACTGTTGTGAAAAATAGGGAGAGGTGGTGGACTTCTATAGGGAAGGTGAAGGACACCCATGGAATTTTTTTAAAAAATTTTGGTTGAACCAGGTTTTTACACACTAAAAAGTCATAAAAAACAAAGAAACTAATAAAGGATGGTTTTTGGATGAATAATGGACAAACAATGGGTGTTTTAAAAGTCTTTAGGTAATTTTGGGTCATTAATTTAATGTTTATTACTTTATTAACATAATATTTCTCCTAATAATTGTAATTAAATTATATAGTTTCACCAATATTTTTCTTAAGAAACTAGTTTCACCTTATTAGGAATAATAATTAATATAATAAAAAATAATGAATCTATTTTTCCAAATTCTAATCACATAAGTGTAGGAAATTAATTTAAAATTAATCTTGCTGATGAGACGATACTATATGATTTTAACGTAAAAATATCCAAAACAATCCTATATATTTATACGCATTTTAAATGTGAAATTGATTCCAATGAAATGAATTGGATTAATAATGAAAATATGATATAATTGAACTTTTAAACCATATTAAATTATAATTTAAATATATAAATTAGACACCTGGTTTTTCAAATTAGGGTTTTGATATGATTCATTTGGGATTCCCAATATATTTATCAGGTTCCGGGTGTGACATGTGTTGTGTTTTCAGGTGTTTTATTTTTATAATTTTTCCCTAATGGTTCCCCCTTGGTTAGTTTGGGGGTTTTAGAGAAAACAAAAAAAATTGGCATGGAGAAGGCCTGAACACGGTTGGCGCATGACCTTGCGATAGCTTAGGGGTTACTGTGTGGTAGGCCTAAAACCAACCACAGTGCTTGAGCATGGGTGTGCATTCACTCCTATTTCAAACTCATGGTTTCTCATATGGTTTAATAAACTGTACTACCAACCCGTTGGGAACTACCTTGAACATAAAATTTTATTTTTTCCAAACATTCCCCCTCTATAATTCTAGATATAATCTGCCCAAAAAAACCTCCTTGGTGTGTCCATGACTAACGATCTCTCACATGTCATCCCAAGCCATTTCCAATCCTCTAATGGAGTATATATAAGGGAAGATAAATGGTAGAATAGTTTCATAAATTATTTTCCTTCTCTTCTCTCGTCCCACTTCCTCTTTATCATATTATTTCTTAGTTATCTAATCTCCCATGGTCATTCTTGACATTGGGTACTATTTTCTGATGCTTTTTATGGGTTCTTTGTTCTTTTTGGGTGGTCTTCATAGATTATTGCTATTAAACCCGAGACAGGTGTTTTGGGGTGTGTGTTTCCATTCATCAATCGATTGGAGGAAGGTTATCCCTTGGTAATTCCTTTATAATTCATGTTTCTTCTGTTTCATGATGTTTTCACCGTGTTTTCATTTATAATATTTTAATATAAGCTTCTGATATTTTTTTCAATGTGCAAAGTAACAGTTAAAACCTTGTTTTGTGAAAAGTGGTGTTTTTTTGTTCCAATTGTGCTCACTAAATATTTTTTACAATGATTTAATAGCCCTTTAACATGGTTTTTGGTATTTTGAACATCATTTATTAGTTTGAATATTTTAAGGGTTTTTAATTGTTGTTTTATTCCATGTCATGTGCTTCAAAATAATTTTCATGTTTAAAATGTGCATTTCATGTGTTCTGTAAATTGCCCAGTTGGATTTTCTAGGTTGTGTGTGATATAATGTTTTTTTATTTATAAATTTATTATATTAATGTGATATTTTATTTTGGAACACTTAAATGGTTTATAGATTTGATTCAATCTTTATAATGTAAATAGTTTTGGTTTTAGACATGTTTTGTTATGAGCTATCGAAAAATTGTTCGTTTGGACGTTTTATAAAGGTCGTTGTGTTCAAAAATTGTAAACTGACTATTTTAATGGTTTTATGTAAATATTTATATTCGTAAAATATTGGATTTTCAACTCTTTATTGAAAGTGTAATTTGTGGCTTTGATATTTGTTGGTTTGGTAAAATTCTTAAAGGCTCATTTGGTATTTTTCTTTAAAAGTGGTTTTCATGTGAATTTGATATTGTACCATTTGGGGTCATTTTAGGATTAATGGAGTTGATTTATTAAATGGTTTTGGTCCTTCCAAATCATGTGTGGAATGGTATTGGAGGTATTTTGGCTTTAAAAGTGCATTTTTGAATGGATTTTATGTGCCATGTCTTGTTATACTTCATAAAATTGTTTTATGAAAATCTAAATTGGTTAATTGAAATACGTAAAGGTTGAGAAACATGTTTGGGCAATTTTTTGTGGGTTTATTATTATTCAAAGGAAATTTTATTTTAAAATTATATATAATAGAATGTGTAACATTATGGAGAACAAAGATACAATCTCGTGAATTGAGTTGGGCAGACTCAGACTAGTATGCGAGTAATCTAGTAGTGGCTTTGCCCTTGTTTAACGTGGAAATATTGATGATGAAAACACTAAATAAAATATGACAATTATTGGTGATCTTGAGTCCAATGGTGTTTCCCAGCCTAGTTTCTCATTCACGATATGGTTATTGGTCATGGATACTTTTACACTATGATACGTGCTACCTACGGCCCCGTAACTAGCTGGTTCTTAGCGGTGTTCCTATTACAGTGATCATTCTCTATCTTGTAATCACCAACATAATACACTATGATTGGTTGGTAAATTTAGAAGCATGTGTGTTTTCTTAAAATAATTCATTATTTAAATATTTCACCTTTGAAATTGAATCAATTTGAAGTTTCATCCTTTTTAAATTTTTCTACCACTTCATATTTATGAAAACATGAATGTATATTGTCTTTCAATTTTTATAGAATGGAATCTTGTTTGGAAAACATAATTTATATATTCTAGTTCAATCTTGAAAATGGATGTTTATTTTTAAAAAAGTATTTTTATTGGGACTAGATTATCGATCATTCATAATAAGTTTTAATCCCCACTCTTATAGTTATTTTCTTTTTTTATCCCTTATGCATGTTTTATCTTCAGATCAATCACCTTGACTGACTTGGGTTCATTGCATTGGATGGTGAACAACAGGGTCAAAAGGATTTAGTGGTCGTATGGTTCAGTAAAATTAGTTGTATTGTTCAGTTTTACTTTTATTTTCTTCTACAAATATTTGTCAGTTCCATATTGTTTATATATAGTGGGATGTTTGGTATCCTTGCGCTGTTGGTTATTGTTTATTTATTAGGATACATCATTTCCTTGTATAATCTAATGAAACATGGCATTATTTTCCAGCCATTGGGGATCAAAAACTCCATCTAGGCCATGATGAAGACAGGCTCGTGTGACTAGTTCTGGGTCAACTCTGGTAGGTTCGTGAAAAAATGGTATTAAAGGTGGTCGGTTCTTAGTAGACAATTATTTATAGAGCACCCTTGTTATTTGGGGATTTAAAGGTAGATAGGGTAGTGTTTTTAGGGATTTAGGTGTAGTTGTGGGAATAGAGTCTCAAACTATGGCTTGTTCTAATCCTCTTGTGTCTTTGGGAAGTCAGGTTTCATTGGATTATTTGGTCTTTAGGGATTATTTGGTGTTTGGGATATGACAAGGGGAGTTCAACTAATAGCCTCTGTAATCTCGTACGGCTAGGAAATCCATGTGGAGCCTGGTCATAGTATTAAGAAGGATTTATATGTAGGTGTCATTATTGGAAAATGTCTTCCAATCAAATGGTAAAATTCACCCAATGACAGTAGTTCTATTTTTTGGGTTTCTTAGACATTTATTGAATTTTGAAAAAATATTTTTAAAATCCTAGTCTGGGAATCGTGGAATTGGGTTTTAAATGAATGGTTTTATTTTGAACAATATAAAATTATTTCTCAATATTTAATATAAAAATGGTTTCCAAAAGTTGTGTTTTTTAAACAAATCTAGTGGATAAAGTGGAGATTATTTAAAAATATTGGATTCTCCTTAATCTAAACTTATGGTTTATTGAAATAATATTTTTTATAAGCATGGGTTATTTTAACAGGATTTTGAATTTTTTTTAATCAGATGTTTTGGGCTATTTAAATGCATTTGAATATAATGAATTGGTATTGGAAATTGGTTTTCAGTAGGTGGTTCTTTTTTGAAAAGGGTTTTGGCCTTTACCATTGTCAGGTTTTGAAAAGGGACTTTGGTGAATTTTTTTTTAATTGGAAAGGGTTTGTGGAATGTAATGTATATTTTAGAACTTGTTTAAAATGATAAGGAGTAGATTTTTAATCATGTTTTTCTTCATGAAGTGTGGGTTTTTGAGATTATATATTATGTTTTATGAAAAAAATGCATTTGATGGAAATGTATGGGGTTTATTTTTCAAGAATGGTAAAATGCTTTATTATTTTAGAGTTAGAAATAGATTTTAACATGGTGGTTAGCATGCCATTGGAAGAAACATTATTTTTTGAAATGAATTGAATGATTTTTCTTGGTTTTATATTTCTTAGATGTTTCATTTTTTCATTATGATTCCTCATGATCTAGAAGTCATATTCATGTTTTTTCTTGTGATATAATGTTGTTGGTGGCTCAATTTTGGAGAATGTTTCAGTAGTTTCCAAGGATTTTGTTGGGGAATCATTGAGTCAGTTTTCCTCTGAGTTGGTGCCCATTCCAGTTGAGTTTGGACCATGAGATGGTTTTAGTAGAGCTTGTGGTTACCTTGTTTCCATGTGTTTCCCCCCCCCCCCCCCCGTAGTGATGTGATGGATTTCATGGTGTGGAAACATATGGTTACACATTTCCAATATTTCCAATGATTTTCCAAAGGATTCATATCAATGGTTAAAATTCACCTCTACAAATGATGCCTCAGATCATTTTTTGTAATAATAATCTCTTTGGGCTTTATTTAAAGTACCTTCTTATTATGGAAATTATCTTAATTTTGGTAGTAGTGTTTGATGATATTGATGTTTTCGTCCAAGTTCCTTATTTATTAATTTGATCATTTGGTGTGAGTGAGAATGATAATGTGTGTTCCTGAGTCCCTATTCGGGGAAGGTGTGTTGTTTGAAGAAGTTTTTTTGCATTGTGTCAAAATATATAATTTATGTCTGGGAGTGTTATGTGGCCTCATGTGTAACTAAGGGAAGGAGTACTAATTTGGGATTAGTATCTTCAGACTACGAGGTAGTAGATGCATCAACCATCACATCTCTAGCCATATGTCTCATATTTTAGCTGTCATGTATTTAGGAATCCCCGTGGTGTGGGATATCTACATGATATTGAGCATCTAACATTGTGTTGTGGTAATTCTAGTTTTATTATCGTATTTTCTCATCATTATGAATTTCCTCTTATCGTAATGACCATTGTGTACTTACCCCACACAAAATTTCTTTGATTTATCCTTCTGAAATGCAGGTTTTTTGTTAATTTCCTTGGGTGGACCACCAATGTGAATCTGGTGTGGTTATGGTTTTGTACTTTTTTAGGTGAGGAGTGATGGATAACATTTATTTGTTGTTTCATTGTTCCAATAATTGGGCCCCTTCACTCCCTTTTCCATGTGGTGGGGCTTTTGGGGTTTTGAGGGGAGTTTCGATTCAATTCTCATCCCCACTATTTGGGAATGTTTATTTTAGATGTTCTTGTTATGTTTCTCTTGTCTTGGGTTGGTAGGTTGTTGTAGGATAGTATCGGTTGGCATGTAAGGGAAGGTTAGGTTCTAGTTTATGTAGAATTATCATTTGTCCATCGTAGATGTTTTATATTGGCGGGGAGACCCACCACACATGTCTCATTGAGCTTATTTAAAGGATTTCATTGATATTAATTATCTTCTAATGGTTGGGAGCCCATTTTTGTCTCCCTTCAAATAGAATACTTTTGTGAGTAAACCTTGGTTTGGGTGATCATTGGGTTTATTATGGAGAAGTCCTAATGATATTGTCTTTGGTGTGGTTCTAGGGACGTTTTTAACATTTCCATTGATTATTGGGAAGTAGTTTTAAGTTGTTGTTGTTTTTGGGAAAGAGTATTATGTTCTATTTTTTGGTAGATAAATGTTCATGGTTAAGAGGTTGGATCATTTTGATCTGGAATCCCTAGGAGTTGATCAATCAGTTAGAATTTGTAACGACTTTCCGGGGGTGGAAATATTTAATGGTGGAGAGAATTGTCACAAACTATTTTTCATGTTTAGTTTTCGATCGAGTTTGTTTAGTATTCTTTGTCTTTTATCATCTATTGGGCTTTATGGGTGTTGCGTTTTGAACTGTTTTCTTCTTATAATTGTTCCCTCCCAGTTTTCCCTTGGTTTGTTTGGAATATTGGGACAAAACATAAATATTTTCACAAGAAAAAAGTACGATGTATGGTTGGCTCAATGTCATAAATTAGCTTATGGGTAACCATGTGGTAGGTATAAAACCTACCTCATGACTTGAACATGGTATTATTGTATCTCATGTGTCTACCCTAGAGTTTGGTGCACACTTTATTACACTGTTCTACCTAACCATGTAGCACTGCCTATGTCATCAAATTTTATTCGTTCCAAGTTTCCCCTTCAATATTTTTATATGTAATCGTACCAAAAACTCCACCCACTAGTGTGTCCAGACCTAGGGATCTCTCCCATGGATTCTCAAGGCATTAACCCTCCTCAAATGGAGTTGATTTAATAGACGATGAAGGGTATACTAGTCTGTAGGAATATTTTTCTTCCCTTCTCCCCTCACTCTTCCTCCTTATCCTATTCGTTCTTGGTAATCTCTTCTACAATGGTCATGCTTGATCTGGGGTTCTTTTTTCCTTGGTTTTTATGGGGGATATATTATTTTAGGGTTTTTATTCATATATTTATGTCTTTTAAACCCACCGTGGTTGTTTTTGAGAGTGTGTTTCAATTATTCAATGGCTTGGAGGTATGTTATCCCATGAAATTGCCTTTATAATTCACGTATCATTTTTTTAGGATTTTTACACATTGTTTAATATCTAAATATTTATATATAATCTTTGGATATATTTTTTTGGTTGATTAATGTAGTGGTTAAAACATTGATTTGTTAAAAGTGGGGTTGTTTTGTTAAAATTGTGCACACCACATGTTTGTTAAAATTATTTATTAGATTTCAAACATGGGTTATGGTATTTGTAACATGATTTAGTAGCTTGAATAAATTTATGACATGAAATTGGAGTTTTATTTCTTTTCATGTGCATAAAAGGGATTGTTTTTTTAAAGTGCATTTCATGTGTTTGGTAAATTTCCCTGTTGCCTTTAAATGGTTGTTAGTTATATAAAGTATTTTCTTTGGATTTAAAAATATATTATAAGTAAGTGAAATTTTATTTTGGAACCCTAAAATGATTTCCAAATTGTTTTCATTCTTTATAAGGTTATTAATTTGGGTTTTAGAGGTGTTTTTACTTAATCTATCGGTAAATGGCCCATTTGGATTTTTTATGAAGGTATTTGTTTTTAAAAGTGTAATCGGAATTTAATAGTTTGTGTTAATTCGTAGATGCTTAAAATAGTTGTTTTCACCTTTTTATATAAATTGTAATTTTCGTCTATGATAAATGTTGGTTTGGTAAAATTCATAAAGACATGTTTGGCATTTTTCTTAAAATGTGGTTTTCATGTGTGTTCAATGTTGTACCATTATTGGTCATTTTATGATTCATGAAATTGATTTATTAAATGATTTTTGGGCTTCCAAATCATGTTTGGTATAGTATTGGTGGGAATTTGGCCTTAAAAAAGCATTTTTGAATGGAATTTGTTTTTTAAAATACAGGTAATACATCTGGAAATTGTTTTATAAAATATAAAAATTGTTCGTTGAAATACGTAAAGGGTGAAAATTTTGTTTGGTTAATGTTTGGTTTTTCTATGATTTTATAATGGAATATTTTTGTTAAAATGGTATCCTATAACATGTGTAATGTTATTTAGAAAAAAGTGGGATGCTCGGGTATCTAGGTGGACAAACTAGGACTAGTATGTGAGTGATTTGGTATTGGCTTTGTCCCTATTTCACATAGCAATATTGATGATGACAACACTAAAAAAACTATGATGATGATTAGGAACCACTAATTCATTGGGTTTTACCCTCCTAGTGTATTGTGAATGAGAAGTTTATTGGTTACAGATACATTTACACTAATATATGAGGTACCCAGGGCTCCACAACTAGATAATTCCTAGGGGTGTTCTCGGGACTAGTGCTTATTGGAAATTTTGTACTCATCAGTGGCATATGGTGTGTATGGTTTTTTAATTCAGCATCATGTGTGTTTTTTATAAAATTGTTCATTCTTAAAAGATTCACCTTGGAAAGTTGTTTCCATTAAAGGATGAAACCATGTTAAAATTGTTGCATCCATTTCCTGTTTATGGAAAACATGCAATAATTTTGTCATATAATGTTTATAGCATGTAATCTTGTTGGGAAATCATACTTTTATTTATTGTAAATGAAATAGAAAAATATATGATTCTTTTATTTTAGATGATGTTCGTTGGTAATATCTTATCAAGATAGCATGTAGTGTTTTAATACTCCTATTTATTATTCCTTTCTATTTTTATCCCTTGTGAAGGTTTCATCAATGGTTTGATCACCTTGAGTGACTTGTGTTCGTTGTGTTGGAATGTGACTATTGGGGTCGCATAGAGTCAGATATCATCAGGTTCGGTCGGTTTAGTGGTATTTTTAGAAATTATTTTTACTTTCTTCTAAAAATAATGTTTTATTCCATTTTATATATATATATAATTGGAAGTTTGGTTTCATTCTACTGTTGTTGTTTTTTTTTTTAAAATCATTCCCTTTTATACTATAATGATTCCCATCACGAGTTGTCATCCCATGGGATTTGAGAACTACCTTTGGGCCATGCTAGAGACTGGATTGGGTGATAGATTTAGGTTCGACTCAGGTTGGTTCATGATAATAAATAAATTAGATTAATTGAAATTTTAAAATTAAAATCCGATATTTTTTTCTATTCATAAAAAAATGATGTTTCTCAAAACAATACCAAAATATATCCCAAATATAATTTATATATAATAAATCCCAAAAATAATGATTATTTTATTATTTTATATTTATAAATGTGTCTAAAATTAATTTTATTATTTCTCACTGAATAATATTAAAATAATGTCATTTGAGAGAATAGTAATTTTAAAAATATAAGTACCTTACCAAAGAATATATCCATTATTATAAATATGTTTTATTTAAATAAAACCATTATAGAAAATATTTTAAAAGTAGTTATTACTATTCATATTAATAATTTTAATGAATAAGTTATAATTTTCAAGCATTAATAATTATAATAATATAATGAAGTTTTGTAGAAACTCAATGTTACAGGAAACCTACACCAAGTCGGTGTTTGGTGCAACGTACGACAAGTCATTGTTTCATATAACATACTCTAATTAGTTATTATATTTAATGTATTCAAATTTAGTGTCATTTGAAATAAGTATTTGACGTAGTGGATTAATATAAAATAATCGCATTTAGTGTTTCATGAGACTAAATGTACAAAAACATTAAATTAGTTCAAAAAAATATTTCAAAAAATCTTGAGTTATTAAATTATACCCTCCATTAAAAAAATTATCCCTTGAAATTATTTAGGGTTGTGAAAGGATTACTTTATAAATGTTTCCTCTATATGAACCCACACTGTAAAAATGAATACTAAAACACCACTTATTAGGGGAATGTTAGAACCACAATGTTTGCCCAAAATAACATATAAATGGGTTTCCACATAGGATAACATAGGTTGAATGAAATAATTGGACATGGAGGAAATGGATAAATATTTAAAGGGGTGGTTGATTTCATTAATCAGAAACAAGTTACGGTTCAATGAAAAGTTGAGGCCCTCAAATCCATAAATATATGATGATTTATAAGGCCATCAGTTCAACGATGAGTATGGTATTAGGAAAACAAGTTTTTTTATAAATATCCTATATTTGAGTAATTCTTTTATTTACCAAAAATATAAGGAAATATACATAATTGATTTATTTATATATAAAAAATTAATTCTTTTGGTGTGTTTTTAACTGTTACAAATTCTTCCGTTACTTCAAAAAATGGATTCCCTGAAATTAAATTTGATTCCCAAAGAACTAAAATTCACTTTTATCTAATATTATAGACCATAAAAGAATTAAAATTATTACAATTTATTTATAAATTTTCTTAAAAATCAATATGAATAATAGATTATTCTCTAAACATAAAAAGTAAAACTGTAACATCCAAGGTATATAAAGAAATATGATATTTATTTATTTATTAATATTTTTGGATTAAATATTAATTTTACATTAAAGGGGATTTTATGTTCGATGCAGTACCTGATATGGAACAATGAGTTTCTTTGAAAACTAATGTTTCTCACAACATTAAGTCATAATAAAAAATAATAATATATTTTATTATTTTAAATTGTATTTAATTCCTATCCGTTGTATGGGCATGAATGAACATAACTAACTACAATATGATTATACATGTTTTTTAAATGTTTTTAGATATATCCAATAAATTTTAGAGGCTTAAAATAATATAGAATACAAATTTAAGCATAAATACTCTAATATTCATTAAATGGTCGATTTTATGATTTTTAATAGAGAACCCATTTTAAATATTTTTTTGTCACTTTTATATGTTCAATTTCAAAAAAATAAAATTATTCTTTAGAATTAGATCATCAAAGTTTACTTTGGGTAATTTTTTGGTATTTTTTGATAATATTCATTTTAATGAATAGTGAAAAACACTGTATTTTAATTTAAAATATCCTTTTAATATAATTTATTTAAACGGTTTTATTAAAATTTTAATTGGTTCTACTATTTTATTAGATTTTATATTTTTCCATTTAATCCAATATTTTTCATTTTATGTAATTTCACTTGAAAATTGAACACAAACATGTGTCAATATTTTGATAGTTATTATTTATTAAAACACGCTTATTGTTTTGAAAATGAGAATTAATTTTAAATTAAATAATGAAAATTCTATGTTTTAAATTTGGTAAGATAGAAATCATTATGGAATTCAGAATATCAAATATAGCATAGGCTTAATATTTTGTATTTTTCAGAAAACCATTAAATTTTGAGGAATAGTGAAAACAGTAAGTAGTAGTTAAAAAACAACTTCTTCATTTAAATGAAATTTTACCGATTATGTGAGTTAAATTTCAAAATTTTGACATGCATGGTTTTTATTAGTATGTATAATGTGGTTCAAGATGATGAAAATAATTTTTTTTGAATAGTAATGTTTGACTTTAATTTACTGCAGTGAGGGGTACATAGGGTAATTCGAGGTAAAAAAATTATAATAATATTAAATTATCCTGACATGTATACTAATACTATTTGTTACTAAATTTCCAACCATGGTCATATTTGGGTCATTTTTTAGACCCCATGGAGCCACAGAAGAGTGATAGTGACACATAATATTAATTAATTCAAAGTAGTGTCAAAATGACATAAACATATATCTTTTAGTAAATAAATTCTTATATAGGGTTAAATAGGTTATATATTCGAATATTAATATTTATTTACAATCTAAAATTATTTCCTACATCATGGTATATTTTTATAATATTTAGACATCATATAAATAAAATTATTTGTGACACAATAATGATGTAGTGTTTACCTCATTAACGAATGATTAAAATAAATAAGATTATAATTCTTTAAAAAATATCCAAAACAAATACAATTATTATTGGATGATTTTATTTCAAACAAAAGTCATATTATGTTTTAATTTAATGAGTTTTATATGTTTAGAAACCTAAAAATTAACATATAATAAAATAATATTTTCAAACATTCCTAAAGAGCCCCTCATCCCATTTTAAAAAGACCTCGCCTCTAACCCATTACTCACATCTCCCAAGAAACATGGCTCAACCAACCTCTGCCCAATTATGCTCTCAAGATCCCTATCTTCAACATATAATCCTTACCATAGGCAGAAGGCACATTAAGAAATCCTTTTAGTTCAAACCAAATGGAGTTACCAGATTTAAAGGTAACATATTCCTTTAAGTTCTTTTCATTTATTTTACTTCTCTGACCCCCTAAAATATTTTTATTCGTTTTCTATTAAAACACCAGTATCTAAAATATAGTAGGTTATTTTTATGATATAGATTCGAACTACACTTTCCCACACCTCCATCTAATGGGAAAATAACATATTGTTTCTGAGGACAGCAGACAACTGCCTCACAAAACAATTATTGTCAATATTCTACTACCACCTCTTATGGTGGACATTGTGATGGAACTATATTTATATGTGATATATATTATATTTATATTGTCTTTATTCTTCTTTATTTTTCATTTATAGTATACATTTATTGTTTCCATAATTGGTAAACATAATAATTTCATTTTAGGAAGTGCGGACTACTGCCCCCTCAAAGTTATTTATCTCATTCATTACATACATGGACCATATAAAGGATATAGTTAATGAAATTATATATGATGTTATACTGGAATTATAATATACCTATTTATCATTATATTTCCATCCTATTAAATACCAAATTAAAATGAAATCAGTGTTCATGCGTACATACGACTAACCATCTCCATGAATGGTGCATTTCCTTTATTACCTCAAAATGTTATGTACTATAATAAATACATATATATACTAGATATATATGATATATATATGATATCAAAATCACGAATATCATTCTGGATATAATTAAATTTTTACCACATGGAAAACTTTTAAATATAAGAAGCCCATTTTTAACTCAAGTATAAAACATCGATAAAATGACCATTATTAACATAAATGACTAAATAATGTTTATAAATTGGAAATAAGTGATATTAATAAAATAAAAAACTTTAAAAATGTTCTTAATCAAGTATAAATTAACATTATTTTACTATTCATAAGATTAAATAACAAATGGTTCAAGTCCGACATGAGGTAAGGGACTTCATCTCAATATCCTTTCATTGAGCCATATTTTATTTTATACACAACTTTCTTCTATACGTTGTATGATTGCCATTTACAAAAATTTAATTCAAAGGGAATCATTTTCTATGAAGTGTTTTATTAATGAAAAAAATGAATATTTCTTTTTATGTTACGTGATTAGAACGACCTTTCCGCCGCCGCAAGAATTTTTTGATCTTTTGCTTCCTTAACAAGTCGTAGTGTTATTTAAAGAGAAATAAATACCATATACATTTTTACATATTTTTGTATTGAAAATGGGTTTTATAATGTATTTTTTTATGTCAACAAGTTTAAATGATATATTGTGATTGAAATGTGGAAATGTTATCTTTCATTTATATTTGTTTTATGTGTTATGAATATGTTATGGTTCTTCGGGATTTGTTTACGTATATGGATAGTTTCATGATAATATAATGCCGGGTGAGACGAAGATAGCTCTGCAATGAATTGGGAAACATGATAGAGGTAAATGTAAATATTTCTCCTAAGAGATTTTTGGAATATATTATGATGGGTATTCCATATGTTACTCCCTATGTGGCTGTAAAAGCTACAAATTATGTATGTTATGAATGCCACAAGTTACCATTATGATTTGTGATTACTATGTGTGACTAATAAATCTTATGATTTCACGAGGAATGTTAAAAAAGCATATGTTTTGATGAACTAATGTTTTATTTCATTATTTTATAACCCTTACTGAGATTTTTACAGTCATCCCTTTTTTTTGAATTGTAATTCTCCAGACATAGAGATGTGTAGGTACAAAAATGGGATCAATGAAAATTTATGTTGTCTAAAACATGTAACTAGACATGACTCCTTTTTTCAAGAGTTTTTATTTTATGAAAAAATAGAAACTGAATATAAGTTGCAACTTTTTAATTTTTGAGATGTAATGTAATATTTATGGCCTAATTCCCTAAAACATGAATCCTTTAAAGATACTCAGTGTGAATTATCCATTTAATTCAAGATTATGTAATGTATTAAGGATTTGTCATTAGAGTTGGTATCAATTGTGGGTTTAGAAAACATTAGGAGCTAGAATATTTTTAAATTAATGTCAATAAATTAATTTTTTTTAGATTGAAATGAAATAGAATTTACATATTACAATAATTTTTTGTCTAAAATATTTTTTTTTCAGAATGTTTTTTCATAGAGGAAACATGGAAAATATATTGGGGAGGCATACAGAGGGAAATGACCATCCAAATTCCCATCCTGAGATGGTTAGAATCATAATTGAATAGTTTTCAAACAATTGACTCATGTTATAAATAGTGGTTTTTTATAGGAGATATTTTGGTTTTTTTTAAAGTGAAGAGGACCATGAATTTAATTTAAGGGTTATTTTCAAACCTTAAAAGAAAACAAAATTTGGAAAATTTAGCAACTGTGAGTTTTGGATACAAAAAAATCCATTCCTTGGTCACATTGTTTAAAAAAATGACATAACTGTAGATCTTTCTAAGATAAATTTTTTTTATGAATGGAAAAAACCCACAAATATAACTGAGATACATAGTATTCTTGGTTTGACAGGTTATTATTAGTAGTTTTTTAAAAAAAATCACGTTTATCTAGCCCACTGACTAAGTAAACTCGAAAAGGTGTTAGGTTCATTTGGACAGAATAATGTTATGATTTTTTTTTCAGGAATTGAAAAAAAATGGTGAATGATTTAGTTTTGGAACTACCTTCCAGAAATGGTGATTTTGTAATCTATAGTGATGATTTTTTGAAAGGTCTATTCTGCATCCTTATGTAGAATGATCATTTAATTTTTTATGCTTCACATCAGTTGAAACCTCATGAGTTAAATTACCTTACACATGATTTGGAATTAGGTTCTATTGTTTTTTATTTTAAAATACGGAGGCATCATTTGTATGGAGTGAAGTGTGAAATATATACTGATCACAAAATTTTTAAGTAAATAAATAATTTGACATGAGATAGAGGATATGGCTAGATTAATCAAGGATTATGATTTCATGATTAATTACCATCAGAGAAAATAAAATAATGTGGTTTGATGCATTGAGTCGAACAATTAATGATAAATTAATCTTGTTACGTTTGGAATAAGATCCTTTGATTAAAGATTTGATGAACATTGTCTAGAAGTTGTTTGTGTAGGAAATTCCTCTATTTAGTTTCAGGTGTAAGTTAAATCATCTCTATCAGACAGAATTAAGCAAGCATAGAAGGAAGACAATGTGTTAGAGAAAAAGGTAGTGTTGGTTCAGAATGGTGCTTTACCTGATTTTACTGTTGATAATTACAGTATTTTTAGATTTGTAAAGAGATTATGTGTGCCTTGTGATTCATATTTGAAGAATGAGTTGTTATGTGGAGCTTATAGTTCTCCTTTTTCGTTCCATCCTAGAAGTACTAATATGTACATAGATCGTCAAAAGTATTACTGGTGGGATATAATGAAAAGAGATGTTGTTTTCTTTATAGTGAAGGGTTGGACTTGTCAACAGGTTAAAGCAGAGTAGCAATTACCGAAAGTGATACTTCAGCATTAACCAGTGCCAAAGTGGAATAGTGAAAATGACTCAATGGACTTAATTGTGGGATTACCTAATGCATCTTGAGTTAATAATTTAATATGAGTTATTTTTGATCGATTATCTAAATTTTCTCCTTTACTTCCTATTTTGGATAATTTTTCTCTAAATTATCATTCTCGGTTGTATTTTAAAGAGATAGTTATGTTTCATGGAGTTCTCCTCTTCATTGTATCAGATCATGATCACCTGTTTACATCTATATTTTGGAAAGGCTTTCAAAAGTCACTGGGTACTGAAGTAAATTTTACTGCATCTTTTCATCTTCAATCATATGGATAGTCTGAACGAACAATTCAAACTGTAGAGGATATCCTACATTCTTGAACACTAGATTACCAGGGAAGTTGGGGCTAACATATTTCTTTCATTGAATTTTCTTATAATAACATTGTTAATTCTACTATACATATTGTTACATTTGAGGCATTATACAGGAAGTAGTGTTGAACTCTAGCATTTTGGGATGAAGTACCTGAAAGTAATTTAATGGGACCTGAATTGTTAAAAGAGATGGCAGAAAAAGGTCTGTTCATTCAGAATCACTTGAGAATAGTTCAAAGTAGGTAGAAAAGTTATACGAATAACCGGAGGAATGATCTTTCTTTTGAGGTATGTGATAATTTCTTTCTCGAAGTTTCTCCATGGAAAAGTGTGAATCATTTTGGTATGTACGGAAAGTAGAGTCTGCAGTTCATTAGACCTTATGAAATATTAGATAAAGTTGGATCAGTTGCGTACCGAGTGGGTTTACCTCTTTTTTAATACCAAGTACACAATGTTTTTCAGGATTCAATGTTGAGAAAGTATATGCTGGTTCCATCTCATGTTTTGAGTCTATAGTTAGTTTATTTGTAAGAGAATATATCTTATGAGGAACAACCAGTCCAGATTCTTGACTGAAGATAGAAACTGTTAAGGAATAAGGTAATTCATTAGCTAAAGGTTTTTTGTAAGAACCATTTTGTTGAAGAGGCAATGTGTAAACCTAAAAATTCAATGAGGAATAAATACACCCATTTATTTGATAAGTAAATAAAATTGTGGAGACATGATTTCCAAAAGGGGGGAAGGATGTAACATCCCAGGTAAAAAAAGAAATATGATATTTTCATATTTATTATTATTTATCAATTAAATAATTATTTTACTTTTATGGTGATGGTATGTTCGATGGCGTACCAGACATGAAACAACGGCTTTCTTTGAAAACTTATGTTTCACACAACATTGAGTCATAATGAGAAATAATAATATAATTTTATTAAAAATGGTAGTTAATGCCTAGCAATTGTATTGGAGAGATTGAATAGAACTAACAATAATATGATTATACATGTTTGTTAAATGTTATTACATTTATCCAATAAATTTTAGAGGCATAAAATAATAAATAGTTTGATTTTAAACATAAATACTCTAATATTTTTTAAATGGTCGATTTACCACCTTTTAAAGGAGAAACATATTTAAATATAGTTTCTGTAACTTTTATATGTTCTATTTGACAAAGTAAATGTTTTCTGTAGAATCTTGACATCAAAATTTACTTTGGGTAATTTTTTTGTGTTTTTCTGCTAATGTATAATTTTTAATGAATTGTGGAAAATACATTATTTTAATTCAAAACTACCTTTAATAAAATTTATTTATATGTTAGATTATATTTTTAATTATTTTTACATTTTAATTATATTATATTTTTACAATTTAATCCAATGTTTTTCATTTTATGTAATTTCACTTTGAAATCAGACATAAACAAGTGTCAATCTTTTGGTAGATATTATTTCTTAAAAACATGCTTACTATTTTGACAAAGATAATTAATTTTAAATTAATTAATAAAAATTAGATGTTTCCAATTTGGTAAAATAGAAATCATTTTTGAATTTTTAATTTCAAATATATCTTAGGCTTAATTTTTTGAAATTATTCAGGAAACCTTCAGTTTTTGAGCAATAGTGAAAACACTGAGTAGTAGTTAACAAAACGAAATCTTTATTTATATGATATTTTACCACTATCCTGAATTGAATTTCAAAAATACAACATACATGGTGGATATCAATAAGTAAAAAGTGGTTCAATAAGATGAAAATAATTTTTGGTGAATAGTACCTATTGCCTTTTATTTACAGCGGTTAAAGGTAAATAAGGTAATTCAAGGTAAAAATAATATTAGAATAATATGAGATTATCATAACATGTGTGAAAATCCTATTTAATAATAAATTTCAAACCATGGGAATCATTGGGCCAATTTTGAGTCCTCATGGTGCCACTTAAGAGTTAGAATGACACTTAATATTAATTAATTTAATGTAATGTCAAAAATGAAAAAACAGATATATCTCGGTAAATCAATTCTCACATGGGGTTATATAAGTTAACTCTACAAATATAATTATTCATTTGAAAGCTAAAAATATTTCATACATCATCATTTTTTTATAATTTTTAGACATCATTTAAATAAATTTATTTATGAAACAATAATGATGCAGTGTTTACCTCCCTAAAGAATGATTTAAATAAATAAGATTATAAAGATAAAAAAATATTTGAAACCTATATAATTATTATTGGATGATTTTATTTCAAACAAGAGTTATCTTATCTTATAATTTAATTAGTTTTGGACCTTTTGAAATGGAAAATCATCATATAATTAAATAATATTTTCAAACATTCTTAAAGAGCCCCTCCCCCACCATATAAATATTCCTCACCTCTAACTCATTACTCAAACCAATCAAGCCCCATGTCTCACCCATCCTATTCCCAATTATTCTCTCAATATCCCTCTCTTCCACCTAGAAGCCTTACCTAAGGTAGAAGGAACTTCAAGAAATCCTTTTGGTTCAATCCAAAGTGAGTTACCCAATTTTAAGGTAACGTCTTTATTAAGTTCTTTTCATTTATTTTACTTCTCCATCCCAGAAAAAAATTCCTTCATTTTATAAAAACACTAGTATAATCTATATATGTGGTTTTTTATGAGATGGATTCAAACTACACTTACAAAGACCTCCATCTAATGGGTAAATAACATACTGTTTCTGTGGACGGTGAACAAGTGCCTCCCGAAATGATGATTGTTCAATCTTATCCAACCACCTCTTATGGTAACCATTATGTTGAAGATTTTTTATATGTGATATATATAATATTTATATTTTCTCTCTTCTACTGTATTTTCTATTTATTTCATACTATTACGATTTCCATAATTGGTAAACATGATAATTTCATTTCAGGAAGTGCGGACTACCACCCCCTTAAAGTGATATGACTCATTCATGCCATATGTGGAATATATAAAGGATTGATGTAATGAAATTATATATGATATTAAACTGGAATTATAATATACCTTTTTATCATTACGTTTTAATTTGATTCAAAATATCAAATATAAATGAAAGTAACATTCATGTGTACGTATGACTTGCCGTCTCCATAAATGGTGCATTCCATTTCTTATCTCCAAATGTTATGTACTATTATAAATACATATATATAAGAGATATATATGATATATACGATATCTAAATCAGGAATATCCTTCTGGAGATAATGGAATTTTTACTACATGGACAACTTGTAAATATTAGATGTTCATTTTTTGAACCACGTACCATATATTAACAAAATAACCATTATTAACTTCAATGATTAAATAATGTTTATAACATGGAAAAAAGTTACATATAAATAATAACAAATATGAAAAAGGTTATTAAAAAATTAGAAATTATCTTTAGTTTATTATTCATGAGATTATATAATGAATGGTTCATGTCGGACATGAGGTATGGGACTTCGTCTCAACCTCATTTCACTGAGGCATATTTTTTTTTCTACACGAATTTTTTATACGGTGTATAAAAACCATTATCTTTTCATTTTATTCAAAGGGATTATTTTTCTATGAGGTGTTTTACTAAATGAAAATAAAAGAATGTTTATTTTTAAATTACACGGTGATAATGACATTTCCATCGCCGCAAGATTTATTTGATATTTGGTTTCCTTAACAATCCGTAGTGTTTTTTAAAGAAAAATAAATACCATTTACCCTTTTACATATTATGGCATTGAAAATGGTTTTGATAATGTATATTTTATGTCAATTTACATAAATGATATATTGTGATTCAAATGAGGAAATGATATCTTTACTTTATATTTATTTTATGTGTTACGAATATGTTATGGTTCTTGGGCATTGTTTACGTATAGGGGTGGTTCCCTGATAAATATATGGTGGGTGAGCCCGAGATAAATCTACAATGCATTGGGTAACATGACGAAGTAAAATGTTAATGTTTCTCCTAAGAGATTTAGGGAATATACTGTGATGGGTATTCCAAATGTAACTCCTGATGTGGCTGTGAAAGCTAAATTGTAATTAATTTATAGATGCCACAAGTTACCTTTATGATTTGTGATGACTATGTGTTATCCAAAAATCTTATGGTTTGATAAACTAATGTTTTCTTTCTTTATTTTATAACCCTTACTTAGATTTTTACGCTGATCACATGTTTTGAAATGTTTTATACAAGACATAAAGATGAGTTGGTTCAAGGATGAGAACAAGGAAAAGTCTTGGAGTCTAAAACATGGAACTAGACCTGACTATTTTTTTCAAATGATTTTATTTTTTGAAAAAATGGAAATTGAGTATAATTGTATATTTTCTAATTTTTAAGATATAATGTGATAGTTGTGGCCTATTGTTCTAAAAATCTAAACCTGAAAAGATCCTAAAATTGAATTATCCATAAAATTCAAGATTTTGTAATTTTTTAATGGTGAGTACTTATAAAATCAACTATTTAATCATAAATAATTATTTATCCAAAACAATTATACATTAACAAGGACATCATGTAGGCTAGTGGTAGGCGTGAAAACCATATCATTCATGGAACATGGTTTCATGACCAATGGCCTTGCCAGATATGATTGGTTTTTACCCCACATACATGATGACATTTTCTATAACCATACTAATATAATTTAAAAAATATTATAGACATCAATGAAATAAGGTTAATCACTAAATAACCTCTGAACGCTGATTTTCAATACAACCTCAATACATAAATACTTCCACGAATATTTAACTTAAACTTTTCTTGAATTTTTTACCTTATATCCCCTATATAATATGAATAAAATCTCTATAAATGATGTCACATAATAATACTAACATTTATCCCCCATATATTACAAATTACCTCTTATTTTTCACATTCCAAACATGTGAATACGCTCGTGGTAAATTCTCTTAGAACATGGTAACAACCTGAATTCCCATAATTCCTTTTGGAAACTAAGAATTCTTTATTATTTTAATAATCCGTTCATAGAATATTTAAATACTACAAGTCGTAAAAATCATCCTTGATATCATAGGACTCTTTTTGATTAATCAGTTCCGGGGTAATCTGTATTGTCCAATTATCTTATTTTTGTGTGTCATATCTTTACCCAAAGAACATTATCTCAACATCATGAATTAATTATGGGTTACCTTCCCTTAATAAAAATATCACATTCCCATGAAATCACCATTCACCATATCCTTTTCATTCAATAATAAAAAATTATATGGTAAATAATTATATATTCCATGTTTCATATAACATAATCTTTGAATTCCAAAACAAATTTACTTCATTAAACAAACATTATTCTTAAACCATTACTCTGACTTCATCAAATTATTCCATAATATCACTTTCTTAGAATATGAAATATGAATCATGTGTTAAGGATCCTCAACCTCGATCTAATCATGCTTCTTATGTCTAAAGTAAACAATACCGAGACAAAATCATATACCTTCCACATGTCCTTTGTAGTCTTTTTATCTTTAGAATTATAACTAATAATCATACAACCTTCCTGATTATCTTTTTGAGATTTACACTTTGGAAATTTATTCTTATAATGCACATTCATTCTCCATTTGAAAAATTAAATGTTAACCAGTCTACTTATACTTCTCTCCATTGAATAAAACATTAAATCATAGTGTGGGAAATATTTATCATATACAATTACCATATAATCCTGAAAATTTTCTTATTGGGTGCCTATATATGGGATCATACTTCATTAAACGATTAAGCCTTAGTTTTATTATTGTTTATTTATAGTCATACTCTATTTAAATACATAATTATGGTTCATAAATTCTTTGTGAATTCCCAATGCATGTCCCTCGAGAGTTTCAAACCAGGCGTGCGACAATGCTTGTTGATGTGTACTAGATTACCACAAGTCAAGCCTGGATCATCTCGTTATAGTTGTTACACCTATGTAAATTTTTTCCAGATCCAAATATAATTCTCTAATCCATTCATGGATATAATTCTAGGAGATAATGCACTCCATCCTTTACCAAAATTCTAGTATATTTTCTTATATGTTAACTCGTCCTTATACTTATCCATATAGATATCAATTGACATATACATAGAAATACACCTAGGGATATCACTATTTTTTTCTCATCATATTTTTTCAAAGGTTTACTAAACCTTTATTTTGATTCCAACTATATAGAACCATGATTATCACACAAGTATACTACATCATTTTTTATGAATATTATGTACACTACAAAAATACATGATCGAGTATCGTAATAGTTTTGTGTCTTTGGAATATGGGAAACACAATATTATGTCATGTTGATATATCCTGAACATATTTGATAATGATCTCAAACATTAGTACTTCAAAAAAAACATTTTTATATATCATAGTTAATGGGAACAAAATAATGGGTGAGCTCGGATGCTCATTAAGGGTAAATAAAGTAAATGCATAATAATAACATGAAAAAATGGGATGGAATTGAGTATAAAATTTGAATATCAAACCCTACATATTAGAGATCATAATAAATATTGGAAGTTTGTAAAAATGTATAATAAGGTAATTAAGAGCATAAGTCAAGAAACTGTAACATAGGAATAAAACATGGAATTATGGTATACACATAAACATATAAAAACCATATGTCAAGCCATCATTCTATGGACTTTGTATCATTTTAGGACTGGGATAAACACATGTTTACCTACAACAGGATTGTAATATATTTTTTCTTACACACTTGTTTTAGGCTAGGTATGTCCTATTAGGTACCCTTTTGTTTTGGGTTTGGGATGTCCTCCCATATACCCTCTTGTTTTGGTAATTGCATGTCCTCCCATTTACCCCCTTATTTTGGTCATGATATTTCCTCATGTATACACTCTTTTTTCAAGAAATGGATGTCCTCGCATGTACCCTATTTTTTTGGGAATAAGATGTACTCCTATGTACCATCTCATTTTGGGCATGGGATACCCAATCATGTACCCTTTGATCTCATATGGAATTTATAATTACCCAATTTATTAGAGGGAGAAATATGTCCCACACATCTCAAAATTAAATGACACATATATGTGCCAAAAAATCATAAACAATAACATCAGAACCCCTAAAATGATATGGATGTCAGAAACTTGCAATCATATATCAACCTATTGAATATGATTGGTCTCATAATCATTTCATCAAAATCGTAACCTATAAAAACAAGAATATTTCAAAAGAATATAAACAAAGGAAGACAAATTAGTTTTATAAGTATCATTCCAAAAAAACATAAACCACTCAATATGGAATATTAATGGAAACATTGGATCATTTCTTACAAGTTAATGAGTATCGTAAAAAGATTTCATCATAGTTTGAAAATAACTTTGATTGATATTTTGAAAAAAATTCTTGAGGAAAATATTCTTTCCTCTTCAAAATAAGGCTCTTTCAAACATTAAAAAAAATTAAACCATTTTCTAGAAAATAATCATGAATGATTATAACAAAATATTTAAAAACTTTTTCAAATCCTCTTTCTTTGAAAACATACAATGAGAGAGAAAATCATTTTAAAAATAAAATTTCTGGAATACATATAAAATGATCTTGAAAATGTTTTGCAAACCGAATTACTTGAAAACATATAAAATAATATTGAAATTTTTTTTGAATGAATTTTCCATTAAAATTTATAAAGGGACGTTGAATAATTTTTAAAAAAAAAATCATGAAAACTTATAAAACAAGATTGGAAATATTTTGAAAACTATTTCATTGAAAATATATTTTAATATTATTTTCTTAATGAAATTAAATATGAGAATGAATCTTCAATGAATTGATGTTGGTTAAATCCATACAAGTTTTATGAGGTAAAAAGAACATTACTTTTTCATAGTAGAAATTTTAGAAAAATGACTCATTCATAAGGGGAAAAATATTCCTTTGAAAACGTCGGTTAATGAAGAAAATGGAAAAACTGTATTTTTAATCATAGGATATTAGTAGAATATTCATGTATACGCAGTACCAAAAAACTGGGTTTCCATAGTATCTCCCTTTAACACTGCTAAAAAAAGTGCTGCTAAAGGGAATACCTTTATTAGCACTAAAAAAAGGCTGATAAATTTTAATTTTAATAGTAATAAAAACGCTTTAAAAGTACCCCTTTATCTGTGATTTTTTAATACTAATAAAGGGGGCCCATTAATAGCGTTTTTTTATTAATGCTGAAAAAGGGGGTTCTTTATTAGTGCATTTTTTACTGGCATTGTTAAAGGGTATATTTCAAAAAAATCAATAAAAATAATATATTTATATATTTATATATTAATATTGATATAAATATAATATATATTGTTTCAATTTGTTTTAGATAATTATAAGTAGACATTTACATTTAATATATATGAAAATTATTGAAAATGGTAAAATAATATTTTAAATTAAATTTGTTAATAATTATCTAATTATCATCGACTAATAGTCATTTAATGAAAATTTGGAGACACAAAAAATCATGAAATTAATAAAAGATCTAAAATAATTTGAAAACACAAATAAACATTCAAACAACTATAAATTTTGATTCGGGTGTCCGTTTGATATTATGGCTTGGAAATTTTATAATTTTTCACAGTATAATGTTATTTATAATAAAATATATAACAAAATAAACATATTTTTTATATATTCACACATAAAAATATAATTTTATAAATAAATAAATAATCTTATTTAAATATAATGTATATCTCTCAATATATAAACATTATTTAAATAATAAATAATATCCATTTGATTTAGAATAAAATGGAACAAATATTTATATTCATGATCTTATTTAATTTATGTATATATAATGTTTAAATATATATATATATTTCTATTTGTATTGAAAAACATAAATACGTTTATCTGCATATTCTAATATATTTATTTAAATAATGATTTTTTAATCTATTTAAATAAATATAAATCTGTACAATCATATTTATATATGCACACACATATATATATATATATAAACACACACACATAGAAAATATTTTAAATATTTAAATATATATATATATATAAAGATAAAAAATGTAACGAAATATACATAAATATATAAATATATCATAAAATGTATAACAAAACAAATATATTTATATTTATACACATATTTAATGTGTGTGTGTGTGTGTATATATATATTTATTAGTGTGAATATGTATTAACAAACAACTATATATTATCTATATATTCTAACATATAAATATACATATGAAAATACAAATTAAAATATAATATATGTAAATATATATAAATTGTTATAATTATACTAACAGATACACGTGTATATATAAAATATATACAAGTGTATTTTTGTTTTATATATGTTTTATATATGTATATATTTATATATTTATAAACACACACACAAAAAAAATTTATAGATGTATTTAAAACTAATTTTAAAATATATATTAATATATGAATATATATATTGATATAACTAAATATACGTATATATACTAATATAAATCTATATTAATATATGAATAAATGGAAGTAAATATATAGTTATTTTATTAAATGGAGAAGAAAGAAACATGGGGGAGTGGAAAAGGTTCCAAGCGCACATGAGAGAGGTCTCGAGTTTGAATCTTGGGGGAGGAAGAGGAACGCTGTCTGGTGGAGACGGGTGATAACGCTGTTAAAGGGGGTGGCTATCACTGTTAATGGGGTGGCAGGGAGTAGGTGGGTGTAATTGCCAGTGGGGGTAGCGTTGTTAATGGGGGGTGGATAGCTCTATTAAAAAGGGGGATCCGATTAAAATAATGTTTTTTGAATTTTGTCAGCAATTTTTTATTTCTTATAAAAGACCCATTTTATCAGCGCTTGTTTAGCACTTATAAAAGGGGCCGTTATCATCGCTTTTCTGAGATATGATAAAAGGGATTTCTCTTTATCGTCACTTGGATGAAGAAATGTTTTTTAGCACTATAAATTCCATTTTCTAGAGCTTTTAAAGGCCATATTTGTAGTAGTGAACATTTTTATATAACATGTTTTTAAGGGACATAGACTTTTGACCAAGGAGATGGTAAAGTCTTGATTTTTAAAAACATGTTCTTAACTATCTTATCTACAAAAGAGTTGAAAAAAGGAACCAAATCAGAAATATATCCTGAATAAAAATAATATAATAAAATTCATGTGATTTATTAAGATATGGATCATAAGATTCTATCAAATGAAGAATAATCATAAACAATATCAAAAAGAGATGATATTGTTTCAATAAACTCTTACCACATAGTAAATTTGAACCATACTCTCCTTGTAATAAAATATAATTAGTGGGATCATATAATGACATAAAAATAAACAGATTCATGACATTAAATTTCAAAGGATGTATATACACCTCATGAAAAAATATAGGTGTGTAACAAGGGATGTGTCTCAAAGAATGAAAATTGAGACAAAATTACATTACTGATTTGGTTACAGTCACAAAATAAATCCTATGATAGAAATATCATAAAATTGATATGTAAATACCAAAAATTGAAAATATAATATATAATGCATCCATGGTTAATACACAAACAACAAAATGGTAATGTGAGGTGAATAAATCATGTACCTAACAGAAATTAAAAGTGAGTTGAAATTCCCTTAACTTGTATCTTGACTCTCTTCGTACTCATAAAATATTCTTGTATAACAAATATATGTTTTCATAATTATTTTACATAAAAATGTTATTATATATAATCCCATATCTAGTATGATTATGACCTTATATTACCTGCTTGTTAACAATCCTATGTAAATGTTTCTCTTCGGGTAATATTCGCTTTGTTCTTAGATTGTGTCTTAATTTGTTATGTCTTTGGTCATTATACTTATATTCGGATTCAAATAATGTAAACCATTATAAAAGTATAATTTATATATACTATATTGGTATTATATTAATCTGTATAATATATAATTATGAAATGGAATACACCATTCATAGACATGGGAAACCGTACATATGCAAAAAACTGTGATTCAATTTTTTTATTATAATGAATGAAAGAATGAAAATGTTATATAAGTATATATATGTATTTATATCATTATTATCATAATATTATTATATCATATATATAATATAACTCTACTAAACACATCAATAATACAGTCAATGTATTTTGTGAACTAATGATATCACTTTGAGAGGGCAGTAGTCTATACTTCCTCAAACGAAATTATCGTATTTAAAAAAATAAAATGTATGATTTTATGTGTTGTAAAAAGAATAATGAATATTAATTACATTATAAATATAATATATAAAATATAAATATAGAGTTTCCATTATAATTTCTACCATGAGTGGTGGTAAAAGAAAAAAAAATAATCATCATTTAGTGTAGTGGTAGTTCATTGTACACATAAACAATATGTTCGATACACATTTGTTGGTGGTCTGTGTAAGTGTAGGTAAAACCCTTAGCATAAAAAACATACTATATTCAAGATAATTTTGTTTTTATATTATAGTGGAATAAATATAGTAGAGAGTGTGTATAATGAAAGTAAATGAAATGAACTTGTGAGAAGATGTTACCTCTTAATCGGTTGACTCCTTTTAGTTTCTTCCAAAAAAATTATAGATTTTTTTAATATGAAAGGTAGGATTCCAATTATAAGGGAGGGAATTTGTGATGTTTATTAGGGAGATATTGTCTCGGGCTATGTGTTTTTAGTGGTGTGAAGACGAGGAATATGTTGTGTCCTTTTATAGGGAATGCAAAGTACAAAATTGGCATTTTTAAAACAAACTGGGTATACCAACGTATTTATCTATAAAAATTAATACCAAACCAAATAAAATTAATAATTTAAGGTTAATGTATGATTAATATACATAAAATTGGTTTTGGACAAGTTTCTAGGTCAATTATGGGTCTTTCATTTATGGTTTTGTACTTTATTAACATAATATTTCTCTAAATCATTTTAATTAATTTTAAACATCTTCTCTAATATTTTGGGTAAAAAACTATGTGGAACTAATTAGACATTATAAATTATTTTTATTAAAAATATACAAGCCATTTTTCAATATAATAATTACATAAATGGTATAAATTAATTTAAACTTATTCCCCCAAAAGGGATGACAATATGATGGTTTAAAGTAAAAACATCAAAAATATTAATTTGTTTTTATAGCCATTTTCAAAGTGAAATTTTCTCAAAAAAACTAAATTGGATTAATTTATAAAAATATGATCTAATTATACATTGAAACTATATTAAAATATAATTTAAACATATAAATAAATTAGACGAAAATCAGTTTCTTGGAGAAAGTTATATTTTTAAAGATAAAAATACTTTACTAAAAATTATATCCCTTATTATCAATATGTTTTATTTATATAAAAGCGATATTAAAAATAATTTAAAACGTGTTATTACAATTAATATTACTATGTTTAATGACTAGGATATAATTATAATGTGTCAATAATTATAAATATAAAATAGTGTTTTATAGAAACTCAGTGATGTGTGTAACATACAAAAAGTCAATGTTATGTGTAATGCACACCAAGATAGTGTTGCTTGTAACATATGCCAATTTCAATTTTCATATAACATATTCCATGTTAGAATCATGTGAATTGAATGTCTGATTTAGTGACTTAATATATATAAAACTAATTTTAGTGTCGCGTACAATGTAAATATCAATAGATTAAATTAATTAAAAATATATATATTTCACAGAATATCGGTGTGTTATAGGTAAAACGTAATGGTTTATTGAATTATATAGAAAAACAATGGAATAAAACTAGTATATTTTTTAAACTTCTTTATTGGGAGTTTAATTTGATACATCATAATCCTAGTATAATTTATATTGAGAAGAATCTCTCTAAGAATGTTATTTTTTAGTGCATAATGTGTAGGGTAAATCGAAGGATCACACTAATGATCCTAAGGATTTGGCATCAATGAATATAGTGCATGGATTGTGGGAACTAATAATGGGAAGTATCATTTGACCATTATTACATTAAAAAATCCTAAGAAAGACTTATTTTTTTGAACTTTAATGAATTTAAATGTGTCATATGGATAATAAAGTAACATATCAAGGTGCATTGACTTAAAACATCGAATGTTATATGGATTGAAAAATCATGACTCGCATATTTTGATAGATCTGTTGCTTTAATTGGATCTTCATAATCATTTACATAAAAAGGTAAAAGTGGTTAAAGTTGAGTTTTGTACCTTTTTCATTTATATTTCCTAAAAAAATATAAATCTAGTCGATATTGATAAACAACAAAAAAGAATTGTTTTAACACAATGTCATTTGAAGATGTTATTTACCCATTCATAATTCATGTACATGGTTCGTTTTGTTGATAATTTAGTTAAAATGATAAATTTTGTGGACTGATACACTATCGATGTATGTATCCAATTGGGAGGTACATTTATATATTTTTAGTAGTGAATTCAATTTAATAAAATCATTTAATAATTTTTTTTAATATGTTTCTTATTTTTTTTCATTTGGAACATAGGTCATTTGAAACCATTTGTGAGGAATAAAGCTCAACCAAAAGGTTATATTTCTAAAAGTTTCATATCTTAACGGTCTTTGACCTTATGATCTAGGTATTTTGATGGGATTAATAATAGATTCAATCGTGTTGGACATGTTGATGACATCTAAAAAAATTCTAGTTCTGAAAAGTGGTCATCAATATTTTCAACTATTCGGTGAACAATTATTATGGGGTCAAATTTTTCACTAACTAAATTTCATTTTCTATAAGAACATTGATATGTGATAATAAATATGTTTATTACAAATCTATTAATTGAATTATTGTGACTAGGAATAAAGAGTCCAATAAGGGGTCGAGCTAAAAATGATCTTGAATTAACAAAATATATTAATAATGAGCTTGTTTAATGGTTCAACCATCATGTAAGTATATACTCATATTAATATTATTGACGTGTATTCACTTAGTTTTATTTAAAAGTAACATATTTATTTTTCTAGATAATGAATATTGAAAACCAGTCTAAAATATTGAATTATTGGATATTTTTAGAACAATTTCCTCTATAGAAAGATAATATATTTGATGCCTATAATAATAATGGATTTAGGTTTCACACAATTTATCATGAATTAGTCTAGAAAACTCAAAATAGTGGTGTATATAGATTAGTACAGGTGGGATACAATGGGAAGATGATATATATAATTGAATTAAACTATTATGGAACTTTTTTAGTTGACTTATTCAAAAGGAAGTTCTCTAACATTGATAGGGGTATAATGAAATATTTTTTAAATTTTACTTTTTTCAACTTCTCTCATTTTAAATATACGAGTGAGGATGTAGGGAATGATCCTTTTATATTGGCTTCATATGTGAAGAAGTATTATTATGTGGATGATGAAATACATGAAAGTTGGAGTGTTGTTGGAATATTTAAGCAGACTAAATTTTATGACATGGGAGATTAAGATCAATTTGTTCATTATTATGGCAAACCTCATCAAGCACAAAATACTATACAGTTTGTTTCTTGAAAATATTGAAATGGTAGAACATGGAATTGAAGGATAAAATAAAGGACTCTTTTCAATGGAGTTTGATAACAATTAAGATAAAAAATATGATGATATTTTCCTGTATGTATTTGGTTGTGAATTTATTTTAAGATTTCACATTTATATGTGGTTCATATATATATATATATATATATATACATTTTAGAAGTTTTTCTATTTCTTTTTTGTTATGATATTTTAGTTTTTAATTCTTAATATATTTAATAGACCTCATCCAATAAAAATGTAAAAATATTGAGAAAAAAATATCTAGATTCTATCCGATAAGAATCTCAGAGCACGCCACCACTAGCATCATATTCTGTGGATCATGTAGATTCTATTTTAATCGATACAGCTAGTGAGCCAGTCATTTCCCTAAATGTGATTTTTATCTCACCACCTTATTCACATCCAATTATGGATTAGTTGGTCACCCTCCAACTAAGGGATATTGCGTGGTTACTATTACTAGTATATATATAATTTTTCAAAATATAATTATATTTTATTAATTTCTTAACGAATTTTTGAAATGGATAAATATTGGAGGCATATTCCTACAACCTGAAAAAATTAGGTATTTTATATTCACTTAAATGTAATATTAATTTCATATTACTTGATAACTAATTTAAAGGAAATTAGTAAATTTTTTAATATACTTATAAATTGTTATTCTTTTAATTTCTTGGAATTTTAGAATTTTTTATATCCCTTACTCTATTTCACAGTAATATTAATGGCAAAGAACACATGAAATATCTATAAAAAACATAAATGAAATTTTTACATAGAAGAAATGAATTTTGAGTTCTGAAGACCACATCTTGTGCTGGATTGACATGGGTTTAATTCCATCTAGTAAGAAATACATTATATAATATTATCCATATGTTTCGAAATTATACTATCTTGATTTCTCGGATATGACTTGGTATCACTTCTGAAAGATACAAAAGCCTATAAAAAAATGTTTCAAGGGGTAAAAATAAATAAATTATGTTTTATTTCCCTAAACATAGGGTACAGTGATTGTATATTTAATTGTGAAATGTAGGATTTGACGGAATAACATTGTGAATTATGGTTTTTCCGTTACTGCTATAAATAAGTTTTTAGTAATTTAAAACATTAAACATGTATATAATGGCCAAAAATAGATATAATTAATATTATTTTCTTAATATCAGGGTGAAATGACAGTATGTTTACTTTTGAAATATAGGATCTGAGGTTACATAATTCTGAATGACGGTTTTCCTGTTATGGATGTAAACACATTTTTAGTGTTATAAAAAACAATAACAAGCATAGAGTGGTAAAAATAATAAAAACAAAAAAAATCCTAATATTTTGGAAAAATACCACTCATTTGATTTTGAAATTAATGAACTGAAAAATAACCCATTTCAAATATTGTTTTTACTATTATGTTTACGAACATGGTTTAAGTGTTTCAAAAACACTAAAACGTGCATGGAATGGTAAAAACATGACAAACTATGTAAGATTTTCATTAAATCAGTGTACAATTAGCATGAATTTAATTGTAAAATTTAGGAACTAATGGAATAACATTCTAAATAATGGTTCTCCTATTATTGCTGTAAAAGCATTTTTTGGGTTTTAAAACACTCAAATGTGCGTGAAACAGTAAAAACTAGGAAAATGATGTCGGATTTTCTAAAAATCAATGAATAACATCCAATGATATAATTTAGAAATATAAGAATAGAATTAACATCATTCTGAATGATGGATTTTCCATTAGTACTCTAAACACGTTTTTAGTATTTTTAAACACTAAAATGTGTGTTAAATAGCCCAAACCAAAAAACAACAACAAATTGTCCTGAAATAAAGGGAAAACCACTGCTTAGTTGTTTTTTGCATGTACACATAGACAAAAAATAAGTATGATATGTGGTATGATAGTAATTACTTGTTAAACACTTATGAAAGGTTCAAAAGCTGTTAAAAGTTAGTGTTTGGCTGTCAAAACCCAACAAATGTTGTTGGATTACCCTGAAATCAAGGGAAAAAGACCATAGATTTAATTTTGTAATGTAGGAAGTAACGAAATTCCATGTAAAATGATGGTTCAATAGTTATGGCCACAAAAACGTTTTAATGATTTAAAACACAAAAACATTCTTAGAACGGTCAAGACAAGAGAGTCCACATTGTATTGTCCATAAATTAGGGAAAACCACTGTAGATGTAATGCACTGACCCTTGTTACCAAGAGTTGGTGCATTATTACATAACATTGGCATGATCACAAGGGATCAAATCTCAGAAGACTGATCAGTTTAGTAGCCTTGGAATTACAAGATACATACCTATGTTTTATATAAAATCAAGAAATGAAAAAAATACAAAATTGTGTCTCCTTTGAACACATTCATCTACCTTATAATATCCATGCAGTTCAGTCATAATATACTTCTTCGTATCCAAGAAAAAATTACCTAGAAAGGGGTGAGCTCAGATGCTTAGTATGGATAACAATATAGTGGAAACTATCATAAATAAGCATATACATTTAAGGCAATCTATAAGACTAAAACACAAGACTTTTAATCATAAACTTCATCAAAATATGGAAAATATAAATCAAATAATTTCATTTACTTATTCACATGGATATTATACTAGTTGAATAATTACATGTAATATCAATATCCAATTTCCTAATAATGTAATGCTTAATATCGGGAATCATGACCAAATAGTCAAGGGCTCGTTCCAAGACTAAAAATAATATTTTTTTCAAGGCCTTGTGCCACGAAACTAGTTTCTCTCATGAGACCTACCAATGCATCGAGGAGCTATAATAGGCTCCACCCGTCATTTACTATGTCTAATGGATTCCTCATATGAAAATCGTGAAACACAACATAAACATTGGTATTAAAACTAGAATATGAAATGTTAATAATTTAACCATAATCCATGAAGGGAATAAAAATAACACATCCATAGTTAAACATATCACAAAACCTTTAATACCATATAGAATATTGTATTATAATAAATCAACTTCAGACAAGTGTAAAATCCATCAAAGGATGTTGACATAGAAGAAATCAAAACTATTAGAGAGAAATATCTATTTCTATTTTGAAATAATTTAAAAGTCCCATATTTATAAAATAAAACATTTATTTGGAAAATATTCTTATAAGCCTGTAAGGGAAGCTTCAAAGATTTTATAACGGTGGAAAATAGTCGCACTTGCTGTATAAGTATAAAAAACATTCTTTCCTTAATTTTTTCGAAAAAGGTCGTAAAGGACCTTGTATGGAAAATGATGGAAATTTTCCTTTATAATCATTACATAAAAAGTCAATAAGGTTATAAATTACTTTAAACCATAGTATTGGATATAGTAAAAATGTTTTGAAATACATTTTTAAGAAACACATATGTGGATGGTAAAGAGGTCCCAGTAGATACTCACGTAAAATCAACCACGAATAATAAAGAGATTGTAGAACTAACCCTTACCTTGTACTTTTCCTTGATCGAGTGTATGTTAAAATATATTATAATAGTTAAATCATTTTTATTAAATTATAGAACAACCACATTCATAAATATGATTTTATATATGATCTTTTAATATTGGTTTGCTAATAATATTTCAATAGTATCATTGTATCAGGTGCTAACTAATTCGATTCTCTTTATATTGTTTGTTATGTAATCCATGTTTGTTATGAAAAGGATTTATTTTATTCACATACATAAGGATATCATGTTCTTAAAAATTAATTTTATAACAAAATTAAAATTATTCTTGAATGGTTATGATGGGAAATGAATCTCATCGTGTTCGTGGATACGATAATCCGTACATACGTACAAGAAAAAATATCATTCTATTGATGGTGAAATAATATGTAATTGGATGCTATATCAAATATATAGAATCCTCAACATGTTATATTTATTATTTACATCATTTTTACTAATTATTATACCCATCCAAATAATGAAATATTGAATAACAAACTACACCACGACGTGGAGACAGTAACCCATACGTACGCACGTATGGTTACTTGTCATTCATTGGATGGATTGAATAATGAATATAGATGTAAAATATTTTTAATAACATCACAATATGTATATGTTACTGGAGTTATTATTTTGGTATGGAAACAAAAATGAAAGAGGAAGTGGAAGAAAAAAAGTACTTTGAAAGGTGTGGTGAAATTATGAACTCTTCTTTGGGTGTTTCCTTCTGATTTGATCAAAATTAGGTTATCTTATTATAATATTAAGGCCTCTAAGATTATTCTAGGGTAGTTGGAATGATATTATATCAGGTTTTGGCCGAGACAAATGGCATTGGAGTGGTGATTTTGAGATAAGGGGAAGTACCCTTTTATAAGAGAGGCGAGGGACACTTTAAAAAATTCTTGAAATATTATTTTATTATACAATTATATTCGATTTTTAAGAGCTAAAAAAAGTATTTATATCAGTGATAAGGTGGGTTTGGGTCAATATCCTCTCATCCAATTGGTTTTAGATAGGTTTAGGTCACCATATTAACCATATCTTTTAGATATAACTCCTAGTTATATAGTTTAACTTCTACAATGTCTTCTGGTATTTTTATATTACGTGGTAAATAAACATGCTATAAAATGGAAAGAGAACCCAATGTGATGAATTTATGAAATATATATTATTTTATAAGTCTTTTTTATTATCCAAATATTTTTAGGAATATTAAATCAATTAGTAATATAGTATTTGTTTTAAAAACTCATTCATGTGAAATTTGACACTATTTAGTATTTGTTTTTTTTTAAAGTCATAAAAAATTTATATCTTCGATATTTTTTTACTAAATCAACCCTAACATGTCATATTAACCTATAAAATTTGTGTAATACATCAAAAGTCTCAATTTAAAATTTAATTAATATTTATAATATCATAAATTTTAATCATTCAATAATAGGGTTATTACTGCCCCATCATTGTGACATCAATAAATTTAAATTTTTAATGCCTAAAAATTATAAATTAATTAACTTTATATAGGAAATATTTTTTTATTTTTAATTAATTTATATAGTCTAATTTATCTTCTGTATAACTTTATATTAAAAAAATTTTAGTTATTAAACATTGAATTTAAACCTTTTAACTCGTTTTTAAATATAATAATAATAAATGACCTAATCTTATCCATGTGGACCAAAAGGAACTAATTTTTTTCCTAAGGTTGATTTGGGTTGTTAAACACTTATCCAGTAGATTTATTATATGTGTTCGTGTAATTATAATATCATTTTTAACATTAATTACCCTATTAACTTTTAAGGGTGGTAAATAAAACTCAAAAGACAATATTCCCCATCAAATTTTTACATCCTATTGAACCAAATTTTACTTTCTAATGTCAATTTTGTCACTTTTATTTTTTAAATTAAATTCACATAAGAGGTAAAATTATGTTTTATGAATACTTGCTAACGTGCTTAGAGGGTAGGTTAAAGACGTTAAAAAATACAATAAAATTATATACATCTAATTTAATTATAAAATTTCTTCGATGAATTACATTGAAATAATATAGGTATTATGTATCTATTTTTACATAAAATAAATTTAACAAAATAAGTAATTATTTAAATAAAAAGTTGGTTTTAAACAATATAGTGTTTTTCACTATTCATTAATAATTGAAAGTTTAAAAAAAAATTCAAAAATTCGCCATAAGATAATTTTGATATTATGAATCCAAAAATGAAGTCCATTTTTGATAAATAAGATTTATAAAATTTCAAGAAGTGTGTATTACTATTCATAACGACTAGTTTGGTTGGTCATGGTGCGTTAGAACTCGAAGTTGTGTAAAACCCAATCTATTGGATTATTGAAAGAGAAGCGTACCATGAAAGTTTGGGGTGTTACATTCTTCCTTCATTCAAATAGTTTTTTCGTCAGAATTTCTAGAATATTACTACATAAAATGATTTGGTGGTTCTTCATCATAAGTTTCTTGGGTTCCCAGGTTTCCTCTTCCATATTATATTTTCTCTATAGAACTTTTACTAGACGAGTCATCTGGTTTCTCAACAATTGTTCTCTAGTATCAAGAATCTTGACAAGCTTTTCACAATATGAAAGATTGGGTTCTAGTTATATTTTTTCAATTGTGAGTACATGTGTTGGGTCAGGCATGTATTTTCTAATTAGTTATATGTGGAACAGATCATAAAATTTGGAGATACTTGGGAGCATTTCCAAATGGTAAACTACAACTCTAATTCGTTCTAGAATTTCAAAATGTCTGATGTACCTGAGACTTAATTTACCCTTATTACTGACTCGTACATCACCCTTCCCTAGAGATACCTTCAAGAAAACATGATATCATACTGGAAATTTCAAATTCTACCTTCTGTTATCGGTATGGATCTTTTGCCTACTTTGACCTAATTTGTTTTGGGTTTGGATTATATTTACCTTTCCATTGTTTCCCCAACAAGTTATTGTTCCAATGAGTTTTCTTTCACCAACATCATCCCAACATGTTGGTGTGCAACATCTCTTTCCATACAATGCTTCATATGGTGCCATATAAATACATGAATGGAAGCTATTGTTATTGTAAAATTATACTACAGTAAAACATTGATTCCGCATACCTTGAAAGTCCAGTGAGGAATATCTTGACATGTCTTCTATAGTTTGAATAGTCCGTTTAGAATGTTCATTAGTTTGAGGGTGGTAGGCAGTGCTCAAACAAATTTCAGTATCCAGGGTCTCTTGTAGACATTACCATAATCATGATGTAAAATGGGGATCATGATAAGAAACTATCGATAGGGGTACTCCATGATGTCTTATTACTTAATTAAAATATAGTCTTGCTAAATTTTCAAGTGTAAAATCTTTTCTTATAGCAAGAAAATGTGCTGACTTGGTACGACAATCAACAATGACCCATATTTCATCATTCCTTCTAGGAGTCTATGGTAGCCCAATGAAAAAGTATTTTATAATATCATCCCGTTTCCACGCAGGTATGGGAATAGGTTTCATGACTCTTCTAGTATGTTGTATTATATCCTTAACCTATTGAAAAAAATACATCTTGACACATAATCAGCAATCTCCCTCTTAATGTTGTCCCACAAATAATGTTCCTCCAAATCTCTATACATTTTCTTTCTTCCTGGGTGTATAGAGAAATTGGATCTATGATAATCATAAAATAATTCCCTTTTTAGATTAGGTATGTCTGGAACACATAGCCTCTTCCCAAATTTCAAAATTCTATCTTCATTTATAAAGTAGATCAATCTCCCGTCATTTAGAGCTTTAATTTTATTTTGAAACTCATCATCATATGTCTGAGAAATGTTTATCCTTTCTAGTAAATATGGTTTTGCAACCATTTTAAAAATTATTGATGTTTCACCATCCATGATTATTCCAATATACATATTTACAAGATACATTAACATAGGACCCCTTTCAACTATCATCTGGTTCAAAACTCAATGATCCTTTCTACTCAAAGCAGCTGCCACCTTATTTTCCTTCCCTGGGTGGTAGTGTATAGTAAAATCATAATCTGTGAGTATGTCAAGCCATATCCTTTGCCTCATGTTGAGTTATTTTTTTGTGAGAAAATATACTTCAATGTCTTGTGATTGGTATATATCTCACATTTTTTACCATAGAGATAGTGTCTTCATATCTTCAAAGCAATTATTACAGCTGCTAACTCAATATCATGAGTGGGATAGTTTTGATCATTAATTTTTATAGATAGTGATTCATAGGCAATAACTCTATCATTATACATAAGGACACAATAATGTACTTTTGTTGAAGCATCATGATAAATAACAAACACATCATTCCCCTATTATAGTGTTAAGATAGGGGAATTGACTAATCTTTTCTTAAATTTTTCAAAACATTCTTCACACTCTTTTGTCCTATAAAGACCCTGAATTTTCCATGTTTTTTTATTATATGGGAAAATTACGAGCCCATGAAAATTTACGGCACTTGATTCCGAGGCCCGGTGTGCCTGAAATGAATTTTTGAACTTTTTAGGTACATTCATTAAAAGTGCAAGTGGGTTTTTGTAACTTTTGAACAGGTTCTCCGAATTGAAATATGAGGACCCTGTTGAGCTCACAGTGCCGATATTCGCTTAAGGAGACCTTCACAGCGACTGCAGTAGTTTGAGGGTGGAAATTAATTTCAGAACATTTCTTGGGAGAAAATAAAATAACCATGCTTTTTTTTATTTTTGAAATTGATACCTCCCATTTTGAATTTAGTGGTGGGGACCACCTGAACTATCTTCTTTAATGGGAGGTGACCCTTGGAATTCCCCTAGTAAATGTACCAACTCAAATTTAATTAATTTCCAACATTAATTTTATATTATTAATTGAATTAACTCAATTAATGATGGATCCTCACTTCTTGGATGGGAATCGTTGGAAAAGGAGTGATTTAGATAACATTGGGGAAATATTATCCAACGAAGAACAACTCTTCATATCAATAATGTTGATGTAAGAGCGGGGATCAGAAGTGAGTTGCGGAAGCGACGAACACCGACGCCCTTTATTCTACTTCATCTCTTTCCCCACGGCACCTCGAACGAATGTCAAGGTAGGGATTTTAGTTTTATGTATGATTAAATCTTTATGTTTATTCTTCATATTCTTGAATCATAATAATGTTGGCCAAAAAAACATGACCATCATACTGTACTTATACCTTGACCCCTTTTCATTTGTTTTTCATGCGTTTTCATTCATTCTTCAATGAAAATAATTATTGAAGCTGAAAAAACATCTCATTTAGCATGACATATGGACACATAGATCACAAATCGGGGATCGTGAATATGGGAATGTCATATATTTCAGGCTTTGAATAAATCTACGATGGCTTGCGGAAGAAGGTGGCAGCCGACACCAGGTCGGCCGCGTGGAACGAGGGTGGTGCAAGTCCGTGCCACCGGAGAGGATGCCATGGCCCATCGGACCCGGTGGAGCAGGGTGGTGTCCGGTATTCGGCCTAAAAAATGGTGGACGGGCATCACACATCTACACCGCCAGATCAGGAGTCTGCAACAGCTTGACCACGGCGCAGGCTGGAGGGCAGCTGACACCCAACTGACGGAAGGTGGATAGCGGCACACATCTGCACCACTATGTGGAAGGCCGGTTGGCCATAGAGGATCAGTGAGACCCACTCGGGTCCCATGGGTGGTAAGGTAGCACCTAAAGGAACTGACCTATGCTATTCCAAATAGAAGAAGGGATGCTGCCCCTTTAGTGCTAGCTCGGGCAGACTGCGCTGCCTAGTGGGTCGTGCCTAGAAGGCTGGGCCAGAATGTCTGCTTCGAGGGTCGGGCCATGCCTTCCATGACATAGGAAAATAGGTCTAGACCCGAATCTGGTTTGGTCAACCCGAATGGGTTCGGGTCGGCTCAGGTCGGGCCGGGCCGGGTCGAACCGGACCCGAGCTCATTTGGACCCAGATACGCATTCTTGACCGTAAGATGAGAATTATGTTTCTGTTAGATGATCTGTCTACGGCACCAGAATCCTTGAATCAATACGGTCCATTTGTTATACTCCATATGAGTTTTGGATAATGTTGGAGTACGTCTGGGTTGGATCAAACCCCAAATTTCACTGGGCGCTCAGAGTAAAAACACTAATAACTTACCAACCATGCATCCGTTTGATGCACTGTATTTTGCGTTGGGTCCCTTAGGATGGGACATACCTTTGGGTTACTCCTTTTTGGAGAATATTGGCGTTTGAGGTATGACTGATATCTCGAGGGGCATATTCTATAGAACTCGAGCACACTGGGTGCGATGAATCCAATGGTTGGTAGTGAGGCGGAGGTTAGAGATGGATAATACGGAAGTTAGTTACTTAACAACTATGGGCGGGTCAGATCCTATGTGGGTCATTGTAGTGGTTAGTACTTACAGATCCTATGTGGGTCAGTACTCAGTGATCCTGTGTTGGTCAGCACATACTGATCCTGTGTGGTTTTGATCCTGTGTGGTTTAGCTCTCAATGATCCTATGTGGTTCAGCGCATACTGATCATATGTTGGTTAGATCCTATGTGGTTCAGCACTCGGTGATCCTGTGTGGGTTATCTCATATCGATCCAATGTTTTTCAGATCCTGTGTGGGTTATTTCAAGGGTTTGTACCCGTCGATCCTTGGCGGGTTAGACTCCGTATAATTAGCAGTAGTGCGTCTTGACAGAATAAGATGATATATCTTCGCGACTGATCATCTGTACTTATATACTTCACTCATACCAGGTTAGATGATTCATTAAATTTATGCTACTTATATCTTCTTGGTCTACCTGTGTGGTACTTATATCGTTGTGGTGTACTTTTGTGGTACTGATATATTTGTGGTTTTACCAATGTGGTAATTTTACCTTCATGGTGTTACCTGTGTGGTAATTCTACCTTTGTGGGGTTACCTTTTTATGTATTGATAACTTAGGTATATGTATGGGCATATACCTAAGTAGTGTCGATTACTATTTCTTCGTGCTTTGTGGTTTTCCATTGTTGAACTCTAGGAGACTTACGACGGTCTCGTGGTCCCTACAGAGTGTCGTTATACTCACCCATACACGGGCTATGCCCGCACCTTGTTGTGTCATGTTTATATGAAGGAAGACGCTGGCCGAGGATGAGGGTACCAAGGCTGGAGGTTTCTCAGGGGATGACCTTATTTGAGACGATCCGCAAAGATGACCATTCATGAGTTGTACCTACACTTTAGGTAGGATCCTTGGCGGGTGTTCAGAGGTGCTATTTCCAGTTTTACTTGTACATCTAGTTTTACTTTTACTTTTCTATTGGTCTTGTATTCTGGACCCTTTACTTACTGTATACACCATTTTTATTGTATAGATTACCTTGATCTTATATCTTGATTTGTGCCTGTATTGCGTGAGTTTACTGGTTTAGAGGCAATGCCTTCCCATTTTAGGGAATATGCCTTTCGGTGCTTGTCACCAGCCCCTAGAATATGGATGGCGGGCTTGGGGATGTCACAGAACGGGCCCCTGGGGACGGATCGTGACAAATTGGAATCAAAATAGTTTGGTTCTATCGAAGAAATAAGAATTTGATCTTTTATGTGTGGAGAAATAGTGTTATGTGTTTTGAGTGTGGTTATCAGTTTTTTAAATCAAGTGTAGGTGTGGAAAATGGCGTATCCATACACCCGGAATCGGCCTTTTGATTTCTGACTGAGTGCACCAAAACACTGATTGTGTATGTGTTTTTGAAAAGTTTTCATTTTTATCTCTTTGAGTTAGCTCAGCAGGTATAAACTTAATGACCATGGCACACCTCCTTCTTTTCAGGATGACTCCACATAGCCAGCTGGCCAGGATTCCAGTTAGAGTATGTGATGACAGCGAACCAAGGAACGAGGTTTTGTTGCAGGGCCCCCTTAAGGTAGTTGTTCGATCGGGTGGTGTACCAGAAACACCACTACCAGCTGGGTAGTCGATGCAACCAGCACCAACAACCAAGGTTGCACGCCTCTTGTGCACGTTGCATGAGTTCTACTATCAGAGACCACATAGGTTATGTGGATAGATGGATCCATAGGCAGCTAAGGATTGGTTAGAGGCTATTGTTATGGTTTTTCCACTGGTAGAGATACCAGCTGATCTCTGGGAGATCCCTTCCACTAGTCTTCTTTAGGTAGCAGCAGGCAGATGGTGCAGCTTGTTTATCCATGTACATGACAAGGTGACTCTTTTGTAGGTGGACTTCGAGAGACTTTTAGGGAAGATTTTGTCCCAGCGATCATACGCTCAGTGCGTATACATGAGCTTCTCCAATTAAAGTAGGGTAACATGATTGTGGATCAGTATTCAATGAGGTCCACTGACCTCTCACGTTACTCCACTAACATTGTGTGAGAACCTTTCTTTAGGGCCTAGGCCTTTGAGAAGGGGCTCCGACGGGAGATTAGGGCTTCGATGGTTTTTCTCAGCATCTCAACGGAGGCAGGGTTGTTAGTGCGAGCACTCTTATTGGAGATCTTCCTTGCTGAGAAGTCACCAGCACTGAGACCCACCACCGGACGACACGTAGTAGAGTCGTCGACAGCTCTCAGCAGAAAGATGATCCATAGGTCCAAGAGGACCAGACCTATAGGTGGATGACTGCAGAATACAAAGTTGGATGTGCGGGGCTCTCGAGATAGAGCAGGATCAGTGAGGAACAAGCTGTGTTATTCATGCGGCGGGCAGGGTCACATGGGCCGCAACTGCCCAACGCACTATACAAAATACTAGTAGATCGTCGAAGGTCCTCTTGGGAAGAGGAAAAGATTATATTGAGGATGTACGAAGGCATGAGGTGGATGTGGTAGAGGAGCAGGCTATGTAGCAGGCGTTGGGTGATAATTTGATGTTCTACCACCACCACCTCAAGGTGGTCCACCCCAGCCCCATGGTGCAGCTGGACAGGTATGATCTCAGTTCCAAGAAGCTGAGGACTATGACCACGACACTCCGAAGATGATACGAGTTTTGATCTGTGTCTTCTACACCTTAGCTGTATTACTTATAGAAATAGGTTCCAGTCAATCTTTCATTTCCACGACCCTCATTCGGATCTCAGAGATACTGGGGGAGTCTTTGGCTCAATCCTTATGGATAGAGACTCTTATGGGAGTAGTTTCGATGATTACACACTAGTTCTGGCTATTTGAGCTTACTCTAGGAGGAGAGATCTTCGGTTGGGATCTTCTAGTAGAAGCGTCGATTCCTTACGATGTCATCTTGGGTTTTGACTAGTTATCCACAGTCCATGCACATATTGACTTTATTAGGTGCAAAGTGTGGTGCGTCTGCCTGAATGGGTCTATGTTTTTATTTCACCAGCGATAAGGGAACCTTTGTAGTGCTATATGAACTTACATGGAGGAGGGTGCAGCTGATCACACATCAGTTGACTAGACTTACCATCAGAGTGGTTGATGTTGAGAGTCTAAGTTATCCTGTAGTGGTGGACCATTAAAATGTTGTTTTCCTTACAAGGTTCAGGGTCTACCTCCTCATAGAGAGGTGGAATTTTACATTGACTTGTACCCCAGGAAAACAACGATATCTACACTAACATTTCACATGGAACCCACAAAGATTCAATAGCTCTGAGTACATCAGGAGGACTTACAGGGAAAGGGGTTCATTAGTCCCAGTGTTTCCCCTTGGGAGCCCCAATTTTGTTCACCAAGAAGGCAGGCGAGAGTTTGAGACTCTGTGTGGATTATTAATACCATAACTAGGTGATCATGAAGAACATGTACCCACTATCTATGATTGACAATATCATTGATCTGCTGAAGGGAGCATGATGTTTTTCAAAGATAGACCTCACATCAGTTTATCACCCGCTCGGGGTACGAGATGAGGATGTGCAGAGGACAGTATTTAGATGTCAGTATGGCCACTAGGAGTTCATGGATCTACTCTTCGGTGTCACCAACTCCCCAGTAGTGTTCTTGGGAATCATGAACAGGATCTTCTAGCCATAACTTGATCACTTTGTAGTAGTCTTCATCGATGAAATCCGGATTTACTCTGCGATGGAGGAAGAGATTACCTATCATTTTTAGATAGTTCATGACACACTCGGAGGGAAGAATCTTTATGGTAACCACTCAAATTTCTAGTTGTGGATCAGATAGGTTCAATTCTTGGGACATGTCATCTCAGAGGATATAGTTTTTTTGGATCCATAAAATATTGAGGTTTTACATGTTTGGGAGCCACACAAGAGTGTTCCGGATGTTCGAAGTTTCCGGGATGGGAATGTTAGAATAGAAGGTTTGTTCCTGACTTCTCCAGAGTTGCGACACATTTATCAGAATTTATGAAGAAGGGAAAACCCTTCGTGTGGTCGAAGAGACTCTAGCAGAGTTTCCAGGAGTTGAGGTAGAGACTGGCAAGTGACCCCATCGTGAGGCTACTGAAGGAGGGCATTGGGTACGTAGTCTACTTCGACGCATTAGGGACCAGACATGGATGTGTCCTGATGCAGGAGAGATAATTGTTCATGTATGGTTCTCGAAAGTTGATAGAGAATGAGAAGAACATCTCTACCCATGACCTACAGTTTTCAGCAGTGGTCTTCGCAAGGATGATGTGGCAACATTACTTGATGGGTGAACATTTTATAGTATAATCTGATCGCAAGATTCTCAATAATATTTTATCATAGAAGGACCTGAACCAGAGATAGTGGCATTGGCTTTAGTTTCTCCAGGACGATGACTTAGAGATATTCTATACTACTAGGAAGGGGAATGTAGTAGCAAATGCACATAGTAGGAGATCTGGTATACAGTTGTTGAGTGAGGCTACGAAGCAACTAGCCGCTTTATAGATATTCTTCAGGGATCGAGATGGAGTATATTATATTCATTCTCTGACAGTCACTCCCCCAAAATTTTGAAATGTCAAGGAGGTGCAGCTTTGGGACACTGACTATGAGGCTCAATGTTCTTAGATATCTACATGACATGCACCTGATGGATTTTCTAATGGTGGGGAGCAAGTCATCCTCTTTAGAGGGAGTACTATGGTACTGGTGGCGCTACGGGAGGAAGTTTTGAAGGATTTCCACACATCTGCTCTAGTGGTACATCCATGAGTGGTGAAGAGGTATCATGACCTTCAGCGTTATCACTGGTGTTCAGGAATGAAGAAAGTAGTAGAAAATTTTGTCTCTTAGTGCCTCACTTGTCTGCAAGTGAAGGCAGAGCATCAGGTTCCAACATGCGTAGTTCAGACACTAGTGGTGCCATAGTGGAAGTGGGGTGGAATTACCATGGAATTCATGATAGGACTTCCACACATGTCCAAGGGTTGTGATTCCAATGGGGTGATCTTTGACCGACTGACCAAGTCATCCAACTTCCTACCTATCATAGGGCATGGATCAATAGACAGCTTAAGAAACCTCTACGTGCATGATATTGTACAGCTTCATGGAGTGTCATCTATTATTTTCTCCGATCATGATTCACATTTTACTTCCCAGCTATGGAAGGGGTTACTGGATGAGTTTGGGACACATCTTCTGTTGAGCACCGCCTTCCATCCTCAGATGGATGGTACGAAAGAGTGGACCATATGGACCCTTAAGGACATGATGTGTTCATGCATCCTAGATTTCAGCTTGTGTTGGGAGGATCACTTACATTTGGTGGAGTTCACGTACAACAAAAAATATCACTCTACTATTGGAATGACACCATTCGAGTCATTGTACGGACGACCTTGCAGATCACCTCCATGCTGGACTGACCTTGCAGAGTCAGCACTCATTCGACTAGAGATGGTAAAAGATACCACTGAGAAGGTGCAGATCATCCTGGAGTGGATGAAGAATGTATATAGTAGGAAAAACTCTTATACTGATAAAAGAGGGAGATCTTTGGAGTTCGAAGATGGAGACCATGTCTTTCTAAGGGTCTCAATCAACAAGGTTTGTAGAGATTTGGTTGGGGCAACATGTTATCTCTAATATTCATCGGACCCTTTCAGGTCCTTATCAGAGTTGGCAAGGTGGATTACCACTATTCTCTTCCACCTTAGTTGCACCGGGTGCACAACATTTTCCATTTTTCCCAGCTAAGGATATATGTACATTATCCTTTTCACATCATTGACTATGGTGAGATAGACATCGACAATGGGGCTACGTTTTCGGAGTCTCAATTGGAGATTGAGGATCGATAGGATCGGGTCCTATGTGGGTGGTTGTTACCTCTGATGTGCATTCATTGGCAGCACAGGAACCTCCAGAAGAGCACATGGGAGTGGGAGGCTCAAATTCATGCTCAATACCCCCACTTGTATCCCTAGATTGTGTTGTGTATTTCGAGGACGTAAAACCCTGAGGTGGGGAGAATGTAATGTCCAAGAATTTTCTATGAATTTTCTATGAATTTTCATTAATTATATGGGAATATTATGAGTCCATGAAAATTTACTATGCAAGATTTCAAGGCCCAGAGGGCCTGAAATGAATTTATAAACTTTTTTTAGGTACGTTCAGTAAACATGCGAGCAGGTTTTGGTATCTTTGGAATAGGTGCTCAGAATTGAAATCTGAGAAAACTGTTGAGCTCGTAGCATCGATATTCACTTAAGGAGACATTCACCTCGACTGCAGTTGGTTGAGGGTGGAAATTAGTTTCCAGACATTTCATGGTAGAAAATAAAATAAACATGCTTTATTATATTTTGGAAAATGAACCCCCCCAATTTGAATTTAATGGTGGGGACCACCCGAACTCTATTCTTTAATGGGAGGTAACCCATGGATTTACCCCTACATTATGTGCCAACTCAAATTTATTTAATTTTCAAACTTAAATGTTCCCATACTAATTGAATTAACTCAATTAAAGTTGGCTCCTCACTTCTTTTTTTGGAATCATTAGAAAATGAGAGCTTGGGAGAACCTTTGGAGAAATATTATACAATGAGGAACAACTCTTTAGATCAAGAAAATTGACAATGGAGTGTGGTTTGGAAGCAAGTTGAGAAAGCGAAGAACACCGGTACCCCTTCACAGACTTCATCTCCTTCCTCAAGAAACCTCCAACGAATGTCAAGGGAGGGGTTTTAATTTGAAGTATGATTAAATATATATGTTGATTATTCATATTCTTGATTCAAAATAATGATGGCCAAACAAACATGTCCATCATACCACAATTATACATGGCCCCCTTTTCTTTCGCTCTTCATGCGTTCTTATATGAAAAATAATTAATGACGCTGAAAACACAACATCTCATTGTGAGTGACATATGGACACAGAGATCCCGACCAGAGGATCATGAATTTGAAAACATCATAATTTTCAGATATGGAACTAAGCTGTGATGGATTGAATAAGATTGTGGTGCCTGAAATTGGGCAGGCCGCGTTGAAGGAGGGCGGCGCGAGTCCGTGCAACCAGAGAAGAGGTCACGTCCTGTCAGCCGTGGCGGAGCCAGGGGCGGCCAACATCTGGCCAACCTCGTGGTGGAGTGCCAGTGTGCATCTGGCACCCGGCCTGCCACAGGTGGACAGTGGCGCGCATCTGAGCTATTGGGAGGAGGACCGGACGGAGCACCGACCGACCATAGAAGATCGGCGGGACCCTCTTAGGTCTCATAGGTGATAAGGTAGCACGTAAAGGTGCTTCCCATTGCTGTTACAAACGGAAAGGGGGCCGCTCCCCCTTCAACATCAGCTCGGGTGGACCGCACTGCCCAACGGGATAGGCTCGCCGTGGCCTAGGCCAACCAGGCTGAACCGAATCAGGTCAAGTCACCCTAGGCAGAGTCGGGCTGGGTCAAACCGACCGGTTCAGACCGAACTCGGGCCCATTCGAATCCAGATACACTTTTTTTAACCATAACGTGAGAACCAGGCATCTGTTTGACGAATAGTCTATGACAATGAAATATTTGGATCAAGCATCCCTTTTGGTATAATCCATAAGTGTTTTGGATAATAATGGAGTATGTCCATTTTTTATCGAACCATGAATCTAACAAGGCCGTCGGAGCCAAAACGCTAATAACATACAGACCGAGCGTCTATTTGACGCACTGTCTGTTGTGTTGGTTCCCTTAGGACGTGACAGACCATTTGATTACCCATTTGTGGAGAGTAGTGGCGGTTGGGTTATGACCGATATCTCAAGGGAATGATTCTACGGAACTCGAGTGCACCTAGTACGAGGAATCCAGTGGCTGGTAGTGAGGTAGAGGTTGGAGAACAATAATACAGAGGTTATTTAACTAGCGACTTTGGGCAGGTGAGATCCTGTGTGAGTCATTGTAGGGGTTAGAATCTATAGAACCAATGTGGGTAAATTCTCATTGATCCTATGTGGGTCAACACATACCGCAGCTGTGTGGGTCAGATCCTATGTGCGTCAGCGATCAACGATCCTGTGGGGGTCTGCGCATACCAATCCAGTGTGGGTTAAATCCTGGGTGGGTCAGCGCTCAGCGATCATGTGTGGGACAATGCATAAAGATCCTATTTTGGATAGATCATGTGTCGGTTACTGTGGGGGTTAGTACCTATCATTCCTAGGCAGGTCAGACTCATTATAATCAGCATTATTGCCTCTTGATAGAATAAGATGATCTAGCTTCACGACTGATCATCTGTACTTCTATTAAACACTTGTACCTTGTGCGCTGATTCCTTAACATTTTGGTACTTATATCATCATGGTGTACCTGTGTGGTACTTATATCTTCATGGTGTACCTTTGTGATACTGATATCTTAATGGTGTTACATGTGTGGTACATTTTCCTTCGTGGTGTTACCTATGTGGTACTTCTAACTTCGTGGTGTTACCTTTATATAACTTGATAACATGGGTATATGTATGGGAATATACATAATTTGTTTTATGACTATTGCTTAATGATTTGTGTTTTTTCATTTTTGGAATTCTAGGAGACCTACGAGGGTCTCGGGATCCCTATTGAGTATCATTATACTCACCCATCCACAGTTTACACCCACACCATGTTGTGTCATGTACAGACAATGGACAATGCTGAATGATGACGAGGGTACTAGGGATGTCGGTTGCTCGGGGGAGGACCTTTTACAGGATGATCTAAAGAGACAACTGTTCGAGAGCTATTCCAGCCCTTAAGGTAGGATCCTTGGAAGTTCTTCAAAGGAGTTGTTTCCAATTTTACTTATACATCCAGTTTTACTTGTACATTCCAGTTGGGATTGTATTCTAGCCACTTTATATACTATACACACCATTTTTACAATGTATATTACCTTTTTCTTGTATCATGATGTGTTCTTGGTTTTCTTGAGTTTACAGGTTTAGAGGCAATGCCTTCCCGTTTTAAGGAATACACCATTACGTGCTTGTCACCAGCCCCTGTTCAATAGAAGGAGGGATTGGGATTGTCATGGCATGGGTCCCGGGGGACAGGTCGTGACATGTCCAAAAACATTTAACACCATTACGTGTGATCTGGGTTAATGGTTTAACCAATCGGAAAAAATTCTAGACGAAAAACCTATAATAACCTTCTAAACCAATAAATTTGTGTACATCAGTTATACTTGTTGGGGATATCCATTCAAGGATTTCCTTGGTCTTTTAATGATTGGAAATGATTCATTCCTTAGATAAATTATGTCCAAGAAAAGAACTTTCATGAAGCTAGAATTCACACTTGCAAAACTTTTTATATAATTCATTTATTTTAAGGGTTTTCAGAATAGTGAACATGTTATTTTCATGATCTTCATAGCTTTTAGTGAAAAATAATATATCATAAATAATTACTACAACAAAGATGTCAAGATATTCCTTGAAAACACTATTCATTAGATCTGTGAAGGCATAGGGTGCATTAGTCAGTCCAAAAGGAATTACAGTAAAATCGTAATGCTCGTACCTAGTTTGAAATGTTGTTTTCGGAAAGTCTTCCTTCTTCACACAAAACTGATGATATCCAGATCGAAGGTAAATCTTTGAAAAATATTGATCACCAAGTTTTTAATTGAATAAATCATCAATTTGAGGTAGGGGATACAATTTCTTTATTGTTATAGCATTGATCTCCCTATATTCAATGCACAACCTCATAGATCCATCATTATTCTTAAAAAAACAATGGATCCCCATGTAGAAACACTTGGGAGAATCAATACTTTATTACTGAATACCTCTAGTTGTTTTTTTAGTTCCTCTAATTCCAAAATGTCCATTCTATTAGGGGTCTTCGATATGGGCCTTGAACTAGGAATTGAATCAATTGAAAACTCAATTTCTCATTCTGGAGGATGTCTAGGTAAATCCTCTGGAAACACATCAACATATTCTTGCACAATAGGTACATCCTCTATTTGAAAATTCTCTTCCTCACCCATAGATAATATATTATCATAAACCCTAATAATTTAATTTAGTTGAGACACAGGGGCGGATCTAGATAAGAATCAAATGGTTATGTTTCTGCTCTAATGAAATGGTACTCATTGTTATCATAAAAAATTGTAACCCCCTTCTTCTTACAATATATTTTGGCATCATGGTCTGAAATCTAATCCATTCCGATGATTATATAAAATTCAGTCATAGGTATGACGATGATACCTATAGATAAAGCACTATTATATTCCCTAATGGGAACTGATTCACAAAACATTATTGTATTGAGACTTCCCTTAAGAGTTTTGACTAACATCTTCCTTGTTAAATAAAATTGTAAATATATAGTTTTATTATCACACTAGGAAGATATGTAATAATGCGATGATCCAGAATCAAATAAAGAATATTCTAACTTTTTTGTAAACTATGAAATTACCTTCCACCACATCATTTGGAGCTTCAACATTAGCAATAGTGATTACAAAAGCTTGTCCTTTCACCCTTTTCCATTTCTGAGAAATGTTTCCTTGGCGCTTAGGAAATTTATTTACAGAATGCCCCATTTCTCCACAACTGTAGAATTCAACATTGAATGTGTTTTTCTATCCCTTCCAATCGCTAGTTTGGTAGCCATTTCCCCACACTGGTAACAAAATCACATTCCATTCAGAGAGGTACCAGGGTGTTTCTTCCCACATTTACTATAAGATAGAAATTCAATATTTCCCTTCATCCCCTTATATCCATTACAAGAGTGTTCATCAGATATCTTCTTCCCATTATTTTCTTTAAAGTCGTAAGACTTAAAGAATTCCTTTTCTATCTTGATATCACATTTGACAATATCTTTTTATGATGATAAGGATTATGAGACAAATTATTGACAAAGAAATATTTTTAACCCGTCAAAGAATCAATCAATCTTACACCTTTGGTTATATATATAATCTTCATCATGAATTGAAAACCTTGTAATGTTATCCTCATAAATTGTGACATTCTTATCCTTCTTTTTCCTTAGACTCCGAAATTGTCCTTCCATATCTGGTCGATGGTCACGAGGAAAGTATCTTTGTAAGAAATTTTCTTTTAAATTCCTTCATTCCACATTTGATACTTCATTCTCCTCCTTTTTGTACTGAATTATTGACAAGTATTGATATGAATCTAATATGAGGTGATAATCTTCCAAGAAATCATTTTCCCTTTCGCTACTCCCTAAAGCAAGAAATATTTTCTCTGTAGAACTAATACATTACTCAGCTACAAATGGATTTGTAGTCCCATTGAATGTTGGTGGTTATTGCCTCATGAAGTAGTATAACATTGATCATCCATGTTGTGGAGTAGGGTCCTCTATACGGGTAATGTTATAATCCATAACATGAGTGAGTTGTCCTAGTATGGTAATAATATATTCAGCACTGGTTACATCACCACCGCCACAATAATTATCTTGATTTGGATGGAAATCCATACATGGATTATGTGCATTTATATTTTCCTCATTCCTTCAATTAGTATCCTTTTATAAATAAAGGAATACACTAGATTAGTTTATAAATAGCTAAACATAATTCCAAATTAATATATCACATAACATAAATTGAACAGTTTATGGATATAATACATAATCATAAAAATGGTTTCTTTTAGGATGTATTCGCTCATAAATCCATCTTTATGTGTTTAAAAAAGAAAATGTGAATTATCATAAGAATATCTCCCAGGAGTTTCATAAACAAAAGTGCAACTAGGCTCTTTGTCTTGTATAAGGATACCCTTAGTCATGCTTGAAAATCCTTGTTGGAGTTTTCACTCCTGGTACATTTGATCCTGAGCCGCCTTAACATGCTCGTATCCAAACAGGGATGTATTGCTTGAAAAATTAAAAAATATATACATTACCAAAATTCAAGGAATTTCTTTTATACTAATCATCAAAGTATATCTTAGGGTAATTTTCTCAAATTAGTGTTTTTATAAATATAGTTTCCATGGTTTGTACTAAAATTTATATGATGCCCACTATAACGCCTCGATCCTAGTTACCCGGAGTTGGTTCGTTTTTACATAAAATTTGCATTATCATAGGGGATCAAATCCCAAAAGACCGATCTTTTTAGTATAGTTGTAAGTAATAGACACATGCATAAGTTTCATATTACATTATAAAATGTAAAAAAACGACATTATGTCTCATATGAACACATTCATCTCCCTGAGTCTATCCCTACAGTTTAGTCATAATATAATTTTTCGCAAATTGGAAAAAATAAAACATATCAAGGGGTGAGCTCAGATGATCAGTAAGGATAACAATGTAGTGGAAACTATTATAAATATAAATAAAAATTTAAGGCAATATATTGGAATAACATACAAGCCTTTTAAACATAAACTTCATCATAATATAGAAAAGATAAATCAAATAATTACATTTACTTATTGACATGGATATTCTACTAGTTGAGTAATCACGTGTAATATCAATAGACAATTTCATAATAATGGAATGAATAATTTCGGACATCATAACCACATAGTCAGGGCCTCATGCCAAGACTATAAATTAGATTTTTTCAAGGCCTTGTTCTGGAACACTAGTTTTTCTCATGAGACCTACCTATTCATCAAGGAGCTATAGAGGGCTCCACCCATCACTTACTATGTCTAATGCATTCCTCAAAAGAAAAGGTTGAAACATAACATAAACATTCATATTAAAAATATCATACGAAATTATAACACATTAACCATAAACCTTGAATGGTATAAAATAATGCATCCACAGTCAAACATATCACAAAACCTTCAATACAATATGGAAGATTGTATCATAATAAATAAACTTCAAACAAGTGTAAAATCTATCAAAGTATGCTGACATAGATGAAATCAAAATTATTTGGTATAAATATCTATTTCTATTTTGAAATTATTTAAAAGTAAAATAATTATAAAATAAAACATTTATATTGAAGATAATATTATAATCTTGTAAGGGATGCTTCAAATATGTTATGAAGGTAGAAAATTGCTACACTCATCGTATAAGTTAAAAAACATTTTTTTCCTTAACTTTGTCTAAAAGACGGTAAAGGACCTTATTTAGAAAATGAAAGATAGATTAATTTATAAATATTATATAAAAAGACAAAGAAGGGTATACTAGACACTACCCAATATTCTAAGAAAAGGTAAAAAAGTTGAAATAAATTTTTATGAGACAAAGATGTGGATGATAAATAGATCCCAGTAGATACTCACGTATAAACAACGTTGGATAATGAAGAGATTGTAGAGTTAACCCTTAAATTATACTTTTCGGTGATCGAGGGTATGTTATACTCCTATATAATAGTTAAATAATTTTTTTTAAATTATATAGAAACCCCATACATAAATATGATATCGTATATGATCTTCTAAAATATCTTTGTTATTAATATTTCTGTAGTATCATTGTTTTGGGTGTTAAATAATTAATTTTTTGTTTATATGAGTTGTTACGTAAGACATGTTTTTATGAATAGGATGTATTTTATTCATATCCCGAGTGCTATTAAGTTCGTAAACATTATTTGAAATCAGAAAATGAAAATTTTTATTGAATGGTTATGATGGAGAATGAATCTCATCGCGTTCATGGAGACTGTAATCTGTACGTACACACAAGCGATAATATCGTTAAATTGATGGTGAAATCATATGTAATTGGATGGTATATCATATATAAATAATAATTAACATGTTATATTTATTATTTACATCATTTATACTCATGATTATTCTCATCCAAATAATAATGTATTGAATAACAAACTACACCACGACATGGAGACGGTAAGTTGTACATATGCACGTTTGGTGACTTTTCATTAATAAGATGGATATAATAATGAATATGGTTATTCCATATTTATAATAACATAAAATTATTAATATGGTAATGGATTGATTATTTTTGGTATGAAAACCACAATTAATGAGGATGAGGAAGAAGAAAATAACTTTGAAAAAAGTGATGAAATTATTACCTCTTCCTCAGGTGCTTCCTTTTGATTTGATCAAAAGGGACACTTGGGTTGGATTATGACCAATGTAAGTCCTACAGGTTGAATTTAATGTAGTTGGGAGGATATTTGATAAGGTTGTGTCCATGAAAAATGTTTTTTGAGGTGTGAGTCTGAGAGAAGGGTAAGTACCCTTTTATGAGGGAGGTGGTGGTCATTTTAGGAAAAGCTTGAAAAAGTATTTTTTTTACAATCATATTAGGTTTATAATGGCTAAAATATGATTTATTTCAAGGATAAGGTGGTTCAGGGTCGAAAACCTCTCCTCCAATAGGTTTTAGATTGGTTTAGGTCACCATATTAACCTTATCTTTTAGATTTAACTCTTAGTTAAATAGTATAACTTCAACATTGTCTTATTGTACCTTTATATTAAATAGTTATTAAACTTGTTATAAAATACCAATATAACCCCAAGTGGTTCATTAATGACATATATGTTATTATATATTTCCTTTGGACAAACCTTATATTTTTTGAAATATTATATAAATTAATAATATAATATTTGTTTTAAAAACTCATTAATGCCAAATTTGAATCTATGGTTTTGGTGAAAGTCATAACAACTTTATCACTTTGAACAAATTTATCTAATCAACAATAACATGTCATATTAATCTAGAATATTCTTCGAATACATAAAAAGTCTCATTTTGTATTTATTTTAATATATATGATAGCAATTATTTTAATATTTCAATAAAAAAGTAACTACTGCATCATCATTGTGTCATAAATAAAATTAGTTATTTAATGTCTAAAAATTATAAATAAATTCCCATTATATATGAAATAAATTTATATTTTTAATTAATTGTTATAGTTGAATTTATCTTATGTTTAACCCTATATTAATTTTTTTTAGTTATTAAAACTTGAATTTAATACGTTTAACTCATTTTTAAATAAAATAATAATAATTGTCCTAATCTAATCCATGTGGAAAAAAGGACCATATTTCATTCCTGAACATTATTTTTGTCCAACAACACTTATCCAACAGAATTCATACAGTTTTTAGGGTAATTATAATATCATTTTTACCTTTAATTACCCTATTTACTTTTAACTGTGGTAAATAAAATTCAATAGTTTCTATTCACCAAAAAATATTTTCATCCTATCAAACCACATTTCACATAAAAATATAATTCGTTTCTCTCAGATTTTGGAATTTCAATTCATAGGTGTGATAAAATTATGTTTTATTCAAATTTTCTAATGTGCAACGAAGGTGGGTAAATGACGTTAAAAAAATCTATAAACATTTATACATCTATTTTAATTATAAAATGACATCAATTAATTATATTGAACTAATATATGTATTATGTATCTATTCTGACTTAAAATAAATTAATATAAAATAAATAATTATTTAAATAAAAAGTACGTTTTAAACAATAACGTAGTGTTTTTCACTATTCATCAAAAATTGAATGTTTTAAATAAACCAAAAAAATAAATCTAAACTAATTTTCATATTCTGAATCCAAAAATGAAGTCCATTTTGAAAAATAAAATTTAAAAAAAAATCATAAAGTGTGCATCACTATTTCTAATGGCTAGTTTGGATGGTCGTGGTGTGTTAGAACTCGAAGTAGTGTCCAACGCAAGCAATTGTATTATTAAAAGAGAAGCGAATTGTGGTAGCTTGGGGTGTTATAGAGAAGTATCCAAGAACAGCCATAGAATGTGAGATCTAATGTTTTTATAACATTTATAGTTATGATATTAAATTTTGGAGATATTTCTCATAAATTTATAATCTATAGAACATGTAGAACCAAAAGGGTTCCATGTATTTTTAGACGTTTTAATGTGAGGATTTTTTTAAGGTAATGTATTGGGGGCTAGTAATCACACATGATACTAAACTACCATAAAATAGAGATCATTATATGAAATATAATGATTCAAAAATATATACATTGGAATGTGTTCATATGAATAATGATATAACGATACCTTAATCATATATCCTATTGAAAATTCATTATCCAAATTACATATCACGTGATTTTTATTTAGTAGTATTAAATTATACATTGAAAATATGATGGAATTAATTTTAGTGTGAAAGTTGTGATATATATACCTATCATAAAATAATAAAGTATATATTTTTGTAAAAGGATTTAAATATGTTGGATATAATACGATTGGAGTTGATAAAAGATTATGACCCCAAAATAAATTTCCACATTGGGAACGTAAACAATGTGTACGATGATCTGACACAAAAAGACTATATTTTTTTCCTTCTAGAGGATTAAAAGAGATCCAATATTTATGGATTTGATGAATTATGATTTTGAAATACTGATTAAAGGGCAATGATCTTTCGTAACTAAGATGAATTTTTAACCATCCAAACAAGAGTGGATTAATAATGTGAAAAAGGAACATGTTAAATTTCTGAAGAAGAATAATTTGAAGAAGAATATTATTGAGTTCAACAATGATCATTCTATAATGATATAGTTATAAAATTGAGTGTGCTTGTTGTCAACCGGAGACATAAATAATTAATTTTTGGTTGAATTTCCTAATTCACCATTCACTATTCATCTAGGAAGTATCAATACTATAGAGATTTTAAAGAGTATTTTGGATGTGATAACAGTAAATGGGTCATTTTAGAGTATGTGTCATGATTCATGGTGTGCCAACAAGATAATGATGAGAGATATAATTATAATGGGATATTAAAAACCTTTCCCATACAAAAACACATGCCTGAAACATAATAGTTTAGTGCCTTTTTGACATTTGACAAAAGATTATTATTTTGGTGAAACATATTCAATTTCTCCAATATATATCTTCTCACATTGTACTTTTATCCATCATACCCTACCTAAAATATTCTCATTAACCTTGGTATGGAAACATAAGAAAGTGTGTGCTCAGATACATAGTAAGGGTAAACATAAGAGATATCAATATATGATAACATGAAATCATAAGAAAATCATAATGGTTCGTGATCATGAAAAAAAAATGTTCATAACTCACATGTTAGTGATTGTAAACATGATCCATACCATAAAACATAGTCACTTTAGAAAACATAGGTTGTTATTGTGAAAAATCATCATAAATCAATCATGAACCATAAGATCCTATTATTAAAGTGTGACATAATCATCAATAAAGAAAACCATTTCATATATCAAGGTTAGCTACAAGGACCATCAATATAGTGCATTAAGACTTATCCCAAATTACCCATTTTGGATTAGGACACACCTATTTCTCATTGTTTATTAGGATGAACTTGTTTCCCATAGTGGAATAGGACACATTGATATCCCATTTTGGATAAATACTATCGAATTTTATCCCACTATTATCTCCTAAGATATAAATATTTAACCAATTCATTGGAAATAGGTATAGCTCACACATGGAACATAATGAAAATAATACATATTTATGCCAAGAGATCATAAAAAATTCATCATATCATAACCTATTAAATTAAATGGGTTCCATTAACAATTATCTTATCATAACATTTGTAAAAGATACATTTTTATAGTATTTTATAATTTACATCATAGCATAACCCATGGTAAAAAAAGCAGGTTTTATAGGAATTTTATCATGTTACAACCCATGGGAAAACAATCATGTTTAATAATCATCATTTAATCATGAAAAGAAACCATTATAACAATGAATAACAAATTTAACTTTTTATAATATCCCAAATCAATTATATATAACCTCAAATTATTTAATCATATATTGAGATTGAATTTCAAAGAAAAATCACATTGAACGATTCTTGAGGAAAATAATTATTCTATGAAAATATCTTCTTAAAACAAAATAAAATAAAATATTTTTGATATCATATTCATTGAAAATAAAATTTATAAAAATTATGAAAAGTGTTTTTAAAAATCATTTAAAATATTTCATGATGAAAATAATATTTCCACTATGAAAACACATTTTAAAACATTTAGAAAATATTATTCATAGAAAATAAGTAAGAGGACATATAAAGGAATCTTTGAAAATAATATATAATATTTCTATAGTAAAATATACCTTCCACCTTGATAAATATATTTAATTAGTTTTGAAAATATTTTTAATTATAAATATTCATGAAAAATTATAACTAAAATTTAAAAATTATTTAAAACATTTTATGAGGAAAATAACCTTTCCACCATGAAAAAATGTTTTAGGAAAATTTTAAAATTATTTTAATGTGATAATAACTTTTATAAATTGTAATTAATTATTGAACAATGATATTGATAATGATAGTGGGAAATTATGTTCATGCCGGACATGTTAAAACACAGACTTCTTTCATATTTTCGGTAAAATCCAAACATGTATTGTTTGAAGAAAAACATGAATATTAATTTCTTGATTTTTTTTAAATATTAAAAAATTATAAAATTCCTTTAATAAATAATTTTAAAAATTTAAAACAAAATTAAAACATGTTTAGAAAACATGTTTTGAGAATAAAAAGCATTTTTTACCGAAATGGATTGTGAAGACAAATTTTCATATAATAATTTCAAAATTATTTTAAATTAAAAAGTGTTAAAAAATTGTAATATTAATTTTTAATTTCATGAATAACTATAGGATTATACAATCATTAGTTTCTTATGTGATATATCATAATAATTCATCATTGGAAGTATAATCACAGATAATCATTTCAAATGATGAGATTGTATCATCAAACTAACATTGGTAAAATTGAATCATAATTCCCATGAAAGAATGAAATTAGTTTAATGATATAATATAAATAAAAAAATATATAAATTATATAAAATCTAAAAGGTTTAGTATAAACATCTCATTAAAGATGATATGTGTATAATATTATAATGTCTCAAAAAAGGAAAATTGAGTCAAAAATAAATTACTGCTTTATTATCATTGAAACCATAATTCCAATGAAATAGTGATCGTAGAAAGGATATTCAAATACTAAGAATTTTAATAATAATCATCATAATATAATTTCATTGGTTTTATATAAACTATATAAAATAAACATGTGGTGAATATGTGATTTATCTCATAGAAAGAAAATGTTATGAGGAAATCCCTTACGATAATTCTCAAATTCCTTCGTACATTTTCAAACCTCATGTATATTAAAAATATTTTTATTATGAATCTATTTTATAACTATAATTAAATATATAATACAATATATTATTTATTTATTGAATTTTATTATATGTTTATTAAAAATTCTCTGTTAATTTCTTGTTTCAGGTAATACCAATTTTTTTTCATATATACTATGATTTTTTTTATATTCTATTATTTTACAGTGGGTTTATCATCTCCATAATGTTAAATATGAAATAAATATTATATATATTTGGTATATATTTATTTATATTATTCCATAATTGTTTTATAAAAAAAATAAATACATCGTTCATGGAGACGGTTGGTTATATGTACGCATGAACTATATTTCCATTTAATTTTTGGATCCAATGAAATAATGTTAAATGGGTTGTTTTCATTATTGAAACATTTTAATGTCATAATAATCAAATATTTTCATTAATAAAATCCTTATTTTCATGCATTTAATTTGTGAACAAATCACATCGCTTCGTAAGAATGTAGTGTGTAGTTCAAACAAGACACAATATCGTATTTTTAAAAAAATATAGAGTAGATAAGTATGTGTTATATTATTATTAAAAAAATTAAAAAAATCCTAAGTATCGTATATAATTATTATATCCATCATTATATCCATCCTTGATGGGTGAAAATTAATAAAGGAATAATGATTTTCAAACCCATTATATGGAAGCATAGATGGTTGTAGGTCATGAACTTAACCTAACAACATCTCATTATATGGAATATATTGAGATTATTATATAATAACGGTATTATAATAATTTAATTATTATTAGGATGAATTAAAAATCACCAGGGGATGAATGTTACCTCCTCTTCGGGTATCCTCCTTAGGTTTGCACGAAAGCCCTCTTTGGTTGGCTTTCAGTCCAAAATAAGTCATCTAGGATGAGAGGATGGAAGATGGGATGAGAGTTGAGTATAAATTAGATGAACCAAAAACATTATGGTGTTTAGGGGAAATTATAGGGGGTAACTATTATATGTGAGTTGAGTGGAATATTTGGGGGTGACCTTTTAAAATTGAGGTGGGTGGAAAACATATAATTGTTTTAAAGAAAGTGTTCCATACATGTTGTTTTCATGTAACAAGTTGAAAATAATAGACTATTATGATCTTGGAAGAGGATATGACTAAATATTTCCATTAAATGGTATTTATATTTATTTGGTTTATTTTTAACTCTTTTTATTTTACATTAAAACCCATGGTAAAATGATAATTACCATAACCACGTTAATTAGGTTTTAAAATTTTTAATATTTAATTTGGTAAAAAATCATGATTAAAATATCAGATAATATAATCTATGATGATATATATTAGTGAGTCAATTTATTTAAATTCATTCACATATGTGAAAAAATTTAATTTAAAATTCTTCATGCATACGCGATGAGAATGTGGGGTTTTAAAGAGAAATTGTTCCAATGTTTATAATGTTTTTATATCAACATTCATATTAAATTTATGGAAATGAAATAAATTGGATTATTGGATATATAATTTAGCTAAATTTTCCTTTAAACAAATTTAAAAAATAATTTATCCTTTTAAATAATTGATACAAAGAGACACTTTTCAATTAAAATTATGTATTTTTCGATATTTATCATAAAAATAAACCATTTAAGAAAAATAAAAAAAATTAAATCTATGATAATTTTTATATTCTAATTTTAAAGATTAACATAATTTTTAGAAATATTTTTTATAAAATATTTTACCAATATTTTTTTAATATAAGTGTTCGAAATGTGATGACACTACTTTTTTATAAAATAAAATTTTAAGTGTAAAATTGGATTCATTATTATCTATTGTATATAAAAAATAAGATGAATGTAAAACATTTCATTTAAAATAAAATATTAAATTTCTAAAAAATAATTCACTAAATGTTACTGGTTTAATTTATTATGGTAAAATATGTTTGTGTGTATAAATATAGTTCATATAAAATTATTTCCTTTAATTTCAAGAGGTCTTTATATTCTATTTAAACTAATTTTTCACCAATGAATTTGTAAGGGCCTGACCCCAGTTGACTTAATCTGGGGGATTATTTTATTGCATTGTCATATAAAGAAATAATATGAATCCCAAATGACTATGTAGTTTAGTAGCTTTTAGAAACAAGATATATACAGAAGTTCAACATTACAACATAAAAAACAACATAACAGTTCCACTGGGAACTACCACCACTCTATGATTATCCACGCAAGTCAATCATAATATACCATTTCATGTCCTAGAAAAATGAAACATAAGAAAGGATGAGATCAGATTCTCAGTAAGGGTAAATACTAAAGCCAAAGATAACATAAAAATTAGACATGGTGAATAATTTGAAAAAAACATGCCTTTAAAAAACGTGAACATAATATGGAAGGAATATTAGTTGAGTAAACATTTCCATTTAAATACATATTCATGTGTATTTTACTAGTTTAATAACCAGATGAAATATCAATTTATATTTTCATAATGCGGAAAATTAACATGCTTAATATTCTTGAACTTATCATCAAGGCCTTGGCCAAGACATTTAAAATTGATAAGGTCCTCGGCCAAAACCATATCTCAAAATGGGCAAGGCCTCAGCCAAGTCCATTTCTAATTATCTTTGGAAACCTACTAAGTCATTGAGGGGCTATAGTGGGCCCCAACCATCACATAATATATCAAATTAATTCCTCATATGAACAGGTATAAACATAAAAAATATATAATTTCATATTCAAACTAACATATGAAACGTAAATAACTTTCCCCGAACATGTCAACAAACACTAACCATTCTTTGTAAAATGGTGAATGGTTTTATGATATGAAATACATATTCAAAATAATAATAAACCATTCAATAAAATATGGTAGAATATATAAAAATATTAATCCCAATAAAACATAAAAATCAAAAATAGTGTTGAGACAAATGAAGATACTCTTATGAAATCATTGAGTAATTCTACAGATAAATACTCTTTTACTTTGAAAAGAAGAGTTATTTTGGAAAATTCTTTTTATAAAACTATAATTTAAATAAGATTGTATTTTAATAAAAAAATATTTTATTTTTTATAGATAATTATTTCCAAAAATAGATTATATTGTTCCATTGAAAATTGTAAAGATTTTGAGAATTGCCATTGAAAAAGGGCTCGTTTTTTGGGAACGATTTTTGAAAGATCCTTTTGAAACATATAACTCCCTATAAATTACGGTATGAGTCTAGTTTGAAAAAATATATAATAAATTCACAGATAAATTATTAGGATAACAAATTAATGATTATTAATTTAATTTAGGTAAGTATATAATAAAATTTACCTGAATGAAAAAGGATGTTCAGGAGCAAAACCCATACCTTATGTCTGAATTTTCCACTCTTAATCTTATGGTCATGGAAAATGAAATTAGAATCATTAATAACACAATTAAGAACCTATTGGGCATGAATTTTTTTATATAATATTTTCTAGTTAATTTTAGTCCTTATTCATATGTTATATTAATGAATTCCATCGATCTGGAGAGTTTTTTTTCTTGATATTCATAATCGTTTCACTTGTTTCTATGTTATGGAGTTCATGTGGAATTGATGTAAATCACTAGAATTGAATTTAAATATTAATTATGAACATAAAATTGTGTTAATTTTAATTTATATCATTGGGTTACATGGCATGATTCAGAATCATTATATGAAATATAAATGACAATTGAATAGATTATTTTAGCGGTTTTTTGATTATTAGGAACTAGTATGGACATATGATTTAATATTATGTACATATACTGGTTACTGAATATTAAATAGGTTATAATACATATATTATATTCTGGTTAAACCATAAAAGTGGTTTCATGACTAGAAATTAAGGAAAAATTGAAGAACAAAACATTGTCATCCACAAAGGATGTAAATTGGAACCTCAAGGACGATGCTTTCATTTATACGAGAGAGAGAGTAAGGAGATTTAAAATGGTTATTAAATTAAAATGGTATAATCGAAAAATATATATGATACTGGAGTTATATGTACCAATTAGATAGAAGATGGTAGGAGAGAATAAGAAAAGATGATAAATTTAAATGAAATTAAATGAAAAAGATTGGTGGTTTACCTATTGGAATGACAAACTTGAGAACCTCCTTATGGGAAGGTTTTTTGTGTTTTTTATAAATAAGTTCTCCTAGACATAGAGAGTGACTAGGGAAAGGTATTTGGGTTGAGCCTAGAGGATCATTAAGGCATAAAGGTGTGAAGAGAAGAGGGAGTAGGGGGGGTTATAGTGGAGCAGAGGGGTGATTTGTGAATATCTTATTCATTATTTTATTATTCCCCTCATGAAAACCATTAGTATTGATCCATGTGACCCCTAATAGTAATAAGTGCATGTGATTTGTAACTAAGTGTACTCACATCATCCATAATTATAGGAATAGTGAAATTAGATGATAATGTATATATATAAAAAATTACTGTATTTTTCTGTTCATAAAAAATTTGAGTATTTCATAAAAATCCCAAAAATTATCCCTAACATTTTTTAAAAATTTAGAATTAAAAAATGAACTCAAATTTTTTGAAATATTTTTTTAAATATTATCAATATAATTATGAAATAAAATCATTGTATATTTTAAAAAATAACCATTTTAAAACTATGATTTGTTTTATATAACATTTATAAATTTATCAGGTTCTCATTATCTTATAACATTATGAAAATTAAGTAATAATATTATTTACTATTCATATGGGTCGTATTATTATTCTTACAACTATTCATAAGGGTATGTTAATATTCACTAAAAATTATGTTTGCCTTACTAGACTCTAAATATCTTACAGGAGGCAACTATGTATGTCAGTTATTCGAATTTCAAATCACAGTATTGAAAAAACTTATGTTTACTAGATAGGTCATAAAAAGGTGGTGTTTTTTAGGGACTCAATGTTTATTGCCTTAATTATTTTTTTTTCAAAACTTTGGTGTTTTACATTCTCCCCTCCATACAAAATTTTCTTCCTCAAAATTCATAGAATGTTACCATACAAAAAGATTTGGGTAGGTCCTCATCATAAGCTCCTAAGGCTCCCATGTTGCCTCTTCAATTTTATGATTTCCCAAGAGTATATTACAAGTTGAGTCATCTGATTTCTCAAAACTTTTTCATTAATATCCAAAATATGGATAGGATCTTCATAGTATGATTGGTCATCTTCCGATTCTATTCCATCAGAAGTTAGGACATGTGTTGGGTCTGGAATGTACTTACATAGAAATGAGACATGGAACACATTGTGTACTTTAGACAGGATAGGTGTCAAAACCAAACAATATGAAATATCTCCAATTATCTTCAAAATTTTGAATGGGCTTATGTACATAGGTCTTAGATTCCCTTTTTCAAAAATCTTATAACACCATTCCATGCAGACACTTTAATGAATTCATAATCTCCCATGTGAAATTCAAAAACCATACTTCGATTATCAGTATAGATTTTTTGCCTTCTTTTTGATTCTTTGATATGGCCTTGAATAGTCTTCACCTTGTATATTGATTCATCCACATGATCTGGGCCCACATGCTTCCATTCTCTAACTTCATCCCAACATGTCCGTGTACGACATCTCTTTTAGTAGAATGCTTTATATGGTTCCATTTGAATACTCTAATTTAAAATATTATTGTATTAAAACTCCACTAAATGTAATTATTGATCCCATAAACCTTTAATGTCATGTGAAAATTATATCAACATTTCCCCTAATTTTTGGATCATCCTCTCTCATTGTCTCTCAGTTATAGTATGATAAGAATTACTCAAACAAAGATGAGTATCTAGATATTTCTGATGAATTTTCCAGATATTTAATTTAAATTATGGATCGCTGTTAGAAATAATATATAGAGATGCACCATGATGTCTCATAACTTCATTGGTATAGAGTATTTCTAGGTGATCTAGTGTAAAATCATCTCTTATATTGAGGAAATGTGCAAATTTCACAAGTTGATCCATAATTACCAATTTTGCATTATTCTTTCTTGGTGTTTTCTGTAATCTAGTGAAAAAAATACATAGTGATATCATCCAATTTCCATATAAAAATAGGTGGAGGTTGTATGAATCCTCTCGGATGTCGTTGTTCAGTCTTCACTTGTTGAAAAACTAAATATCTTGATATATAATAAAAAAATCCCATCATCATTTTATCCCACCAGATTTTTTTTCATAACACTATAAATTATAGTGCTTCCATGGTGTATATTGAAATTTGAGCTATGAGAATCATCCAATAACTAACTTTTAAGATAAGGAATAGAGGGAACACAAATCCTCTTCCAAAATTTTAGAATTCCATCTTCACACATTAAGTTATCCAGCTTCCCATAATTTATAAACTTAATTTTCATTTGAAGATTCTCATAACAATACTATGAAGTTTTAATTATTTCCAATAATAAAGGATGGGAAATCATTTGAATAATTAGTGATGTTTCACCTTCATTGATAATTCTCATATCCATACTCACAAGATCCATTTAAAAATGATAATTTTTAATACTCATTTTCTTGGGAACTCCATGATCCTTCAGACTCAATGTGCTAGATACATTGTTTTCCATTCATTGGTGGTAGTTTGTGGAAGAAGTGTTGTCCTTAAGAAGTTCTATCTATTTCCATTGCCTCACGTGGAGTTATTTTTATAGGAATTTATGTTTTATAATCTTATGATCTGTATATATCAGATATTTTTCTCAATAGAGATAATGTATCCATATCTTTAGAGAAATGATTACCGCTTCTAACTGAAGAACATGAGTAGGATAGTTTTTTCGTGAAATTTTAACTACCCTAATGCATTGGTAATTACATGATCATTCTTCATAAAGACACAATAATGTATTTACTTTTATGCTTTACTATAGATCACAAACCCATCATTCCCTGATGGTAATGTTAGGATCAGATCATTCACTAATCTCCTATTTAATTCTTTGAAACAGTTCTCACATTATTTTTTCCATACAAACTTAACCCCTTTATATGTAAGTTTGGTTTCAGATTTTCCTAAAAGGGTGATGTTCTGAACAAAATGATTATAATAACATGCTAAACCAATAAGACAATGTACCTCAGATATGTTCATTGGAGTGGGAAATTATTTCATATCCTTTCTCTTTATAGGAATAATATTTATTTAATCCTTGGAAAAAATCTGTCCATGGAAAGAAAATGATTGAATCCAAAATTCACATGAGCTAAACATCCAATATAATTCATTTCTTCTAAGAGAATTTAGAATAGTGAGAAAGTTATTTTCATGATCCTTATTGTTTTTGGAGTATAACATGATATCCTAAAAAAATAACACCCCAAATTCATCAATATATTCCATTAAAACTGTATTCATTAGATCCATTATAATAGATAGTGCATTAGTCAGTCCAAATGGCATTACTTTAAACATGTAATGCCCATACATGGTTTGAAATTCTGTCTATTGAATATCTTCCTTCTCAACATGAAACATATGATATCCAGATTGACGATCAATCTTAAAAAAATATTGGGCTCCATGAAATTGGTCGAATATATCATTAATTATAGGTAAGAGACAATTTTTCATTATTATTATAGCATTGATCACTCGGTAGTCAATGAAAAACATTATAGATCCATCTTTCTTCTTAATTAAAAGATTAGGAGAACCCCATGGAGAGAGAATAGGGTAAATAAATAAATTACCTCTCAATTCCTCTAGTTGTTTTATTAGTTCTACTAACTACAAAATCGCCATTCGGGAAGGGGTCTTTGATATGGGCCTTGAATTAAAAATTAAATCAATTGAAATATCATTTTCTTTCTCCAGAGGAAGTCTTGTTAAATTCATTAGAAACATATCAACATATTCTTGCATAGTTGGTACATCATCTATTTAAACATTACCATCCTCACCCATAGTAATTTCATTACCTTCCTCCCCAATAATTGAATTTAGTAGTGATAGTTGGGGTTTATCTAGATGAGAATCAGATTGTGATGTTTCTACTCTAAAGATATGGGATTTCACATCATCTTCAAAATTGTAACCCCTTCCTTTTAAAATAAATTTTTTCATCATGGTTAGAAATCCAATCCATACTAGGGATTATATCAATTTCAATCATGGTTATGAAAATAAAGTCCATAGATAGAGAAAATTTATATTCAATAATGGGGACTACATAACAAAAAAAAATTCAATGAAACTTCCATTAAGAGTACTGACTGACAACTCCCTTACAAAATAAAACTGGAAATATATATTTTTCTTGTAAAAATGGGAAGATATGAAATAATATGATGATCCAAAAATCAAATAATGAATTTAATATGTTTTATTAAATGATTAATTAACCTACCTCGACATTATTAGGAACTACTATATCAGCTGTTATGATCACATAAGATTATCCATTCTGCCTTGGCCTTTTTGGGGGAACGTTTCCATGATGATTTATACAATCATTAGCATAATTTCCCATATAAATACAATTATTGAATTGAAAATTAATAACATATTTAATCCCCTTGTAAACACTGTAATGATGGAAATTCTATCCACACTTGTAGCATGCCCCTTATCATTTTAAGAAGGCATTGAAGTGTTTCCGTACACAATTATCATAGGGTGGAAATACAACTATCCCCTTAATTGTCATTTCCATATTTCCTTTTCTCGAGTTCTCAATAGCCCTATTCTTCTCATGCCTTCCATTAACGTCATAATACACAGAAAATCATTTTCATGACTTGATAGTGCATGAGTCTATATATTCATATGATGAGAAATTGGGAGAGACTAGTGACCTTCAGAGGAGTGGTTTTAAAAGGTCAAAGAATCGATTGATATTGATCCATGGATTATATATGTAGTATGCGACATTCCTTTCTAAATTTTTAAAAATTGATTCATACATGGAAACATTTTCATCCTCCTTCTACATCAAATTCAAGAATTTCCTTTCAATATCCACCCATTGTTTGCAAGGAAAATATTTTTCTAGGAAAATTTCTTTAAAATCCTTCAATTCCATCTGTTTTATTTCTTGCCCAACCATTGTGTTTTAGATTAATGATCACCACTGATCCGTAACTAATGATAGAAAATAAACTTCCATGAAAACTTTCTTTTATTTGTTGTATCCCAATACAAGAAATATATTCAATAGGAACTTATCTACTACTTAGCTACAAATGGGTTTGTAGTCCCCTTAAATGATGGAGGATATTTTCCCATAAATCGATCCAACATAGCTCCTCCACGTTGTGGATTATGATGATTCATATGGGTAAGGTTACTGTTCATATCTTGGGACACTTTTCCAAGAAAATTTATAATTTTCATATCACCAATCGTAGATCCAGAGCCAACATCATTATCTTACATCGAAGGGAATACCTATATTGGATATTAGTGTTCATAAGGTTTCCATTTCTTACACTATATTCCATTTCTAAATAAGGGTATACATTAGATTAGTTTATGAGTCATAATGTACTATATCAACTTAAATAAAAATAATATCATAAATTAAAATCTAATGAATGGATAATCCCACAATCATAAACAAGGTTTCATTGAGGAAAAATCACATATAAATCCTTCATAACGGATTGTAAATAAAATTTGAATTTTCAAAAGCATATCCCCCAAGAGATTCAAACAATCTTGTTAGTAAGGACTATTTTCATGAACCAAGATAACCCGGGTCAAGCGTACAACTCCTTATCGAGGGTTTCACTTATATGCACAACTATTCCATAACCACGTCCACTTGTAGTATCTATACAAGCATGTATTTTCTAGAAAGATCCATTCAATCTATTCTGTAACCAAATAGTAGTATGTTCTTGTATATTTATCCTCAAAGACTATCTCAAGTATTTTCTACTATACTACGTTTTCTAAAACTAGAATCCATGTGTTCTACTAAAATTTCTCAATTACCAATTGTAAGGGCCCTACAACAATTTCCCAGAGTCGGTGCCATATTTTATTACATTGAAATAAACACAAGGAATTTTCAGCTCGAAGGAACATGTAGTTTAGTATCTTTTGTAATCAAGATATACACATAAGTTCAACATTATAACTTGAAATTAAAAACAACCACCACTCTATGATTATCCCAGCATGTCAATAATAATATACATCTTCTTGTCTTGGAAAAATGAAACACAAGAAGGGGTGAGCTCAGATTCATAGTAAGGTTATATATTATTGTGGAAGAGAACATAGACATTAGACATGGTGAATAATTCAAAAAAATATACCTTTAGAAAAAATGATCATAATATGGAATGAATATGAGATGAGTAAATATTTCCACAATAATACATATTGATGTGTTTTCTACTAGTTTAATAACCACATGAACTCTCAATTTCTAGCTTTATAATAAGGGAAATGCATATGCTAGACATTCTTAACCTTATCATCAAAGCCTTGACCAAGACTTCTAAAAATTATTAAGGCTTCATACAAAACAATATCTCAATCTAGGAAAGGCCTCAACCAAGTCCATATATATTTGTCTCATGATACCTATCGATGCATAGAGGGGATATTACAGGCCCCACCCATCACATAATAAATATGATGTATTACTCATATGAATGGGGATAAATTTAAAAAATATATACATTCATATTCAAACTAACAAATGAAACATAAATTACTTTTCTTGAACATTAAGAATAAACAGTAACCATTCAGGGTAAAATTGTGATTGGTTCTAAGATAACACATCCAAAATAAAGATAATCATAACAAATTCCATAAAATAAATTAGAGTATATCAAAAATATTAATACCAATAATAAATAATAATCAATAGTAGTGTCAAAACATATAAAGATAATCTTATGAAATACTCGAGTAATTCAAGAGATAAATGTAGAGACCCGAATCTTAACGTACATGGACATTACATTACATTTGTGGAATACTTAGAACATAACAAAAACACACACACAAGGATCGTAATAGTTTAGTGTCTTTGGAAACTCGGAATATAATCTTTTAATCGTGGTGAAAGATATTCAACATCTCCCATAAAGATCTTCCTTTTTTTACCTAAAACCTTTATTTATATCCTGGGGAAAAGAAAACATAAAAGGGTGAGCTCAAATGCTCATTACGGGTAAACAAAATAAATATCAATCACATCACATTCATAAGAACACAACATTTTGGAAATCTTATCCTGCAAAAGAGAGCATAATTTCATAACATGGGATAAATCATTGTAGTGAAATGAAAACCCAATAATCATAACTTAAATCATGAAACTTTGTGGCATACACACATAATCATAGAGAATCATTTCTTATTAGTAAAGACTCATTTCCAAGACTATCTTAGTGGACAAAGTCCATTTCTGAACCGAGTCACCCTCGTTTCAGTCCTGTTTCACTAAACCGGTATAACCTACCGTTCCATCCATGTCTATCTCATGAGATATAAAATCTTTACCCAATGCATTGGGGGGAGATATAGGTCCCACGCATCTCATAATGAAATCACTCTTACTTGTGACACAAAATAAACATACATCATTCATAATAACCCAACAAATAAAATGGGTTTCATAAACATAATCCCATCATCACATAATCCATATAAAAGAAATGGATATCATTTCATAATTAGAAAAGTGAAACCATGTAAATCATAGAGACATGATACTTGAAACATACACATGTGAAATAATGTCATCTTAGATGAAAATGGTTTTGATAAAACACTTGAAATGAATTCTTGAGGAAAATAACCTTTGTTCTTAAAAATCATTTTCTTTTCACAAAATGCCATGCAATTTTAAAAGAAAGAGATTTTTTTTAAATAGTCATGAAATATTTTGGAGGAAGCTTCATGAAAATAAGGCTTTATAAAACCGTAAAAATCCTTTCATGCCGTATACGTTAAAAAAAACATGCTTCTCGTACTTTTGTCGGAAAAGTCAAAAAAGTAACATGTTTGGTAAATAAAAGAAAGATTCCTTTCATACCATGGGGTAAAAGTCCAAAATGGGTTAAAATGACTTTAAAAAAATACATGAATACACTTTTATAAAACATGGTCATGGACGATAGCGATAACCCCCAGTAAATACTTACGAATAAGCAATCTCGGATAAAAATGAGATTTGAAAAATTATCTCATTCCTTATGTCTGATATGCTTTGTACGTATCCGAACCTCCTGTATAATGATTTAAATAATGTCATTAACTTATTAAAGAATCATATTAATTGTTATGATATCATATATTGTTCACTTATGACTTTATATTACCCGTTCTTTTGTAAATTCCATGTTAAAGAAGCGTTTTGGGTAAAATCGTTTCATTTATCGTAGGTGTTTGGACTTGTTGTTCATGACATTATTATTACTTATATCATGATTTACATACATCCAGAATATAAAAAATGATTTATATATCATATATATTCTGTATATATATATATATATATAATAGATAGATAAATTAAATGAAACACACCGTTCATGGAGACGGTAGTCCGTACGTACGCATGAACGCTGTTTTCCTTTACTTATTGTCATGACTGGAAGTAAGTAGATGACATACATATATATATACACATAAATACAGTATATTTAACATGTCATATATTTCATTATTATTCATTTTATATACTTTATAATCATTCATGAATGGTTAATGTGGAGAATGAATCTCATCGCGTCATGGAGACGGTAGTTCGTACGTACGCACGAGCGGCGATATCATTCTCATGATCGTGAACTTGTGTTGAAGTGTATGTATACTATTTCAGTATCAATATCACGTTATAATAATCACATATAGTTACTCATTACACCATTATACCCATCCAATTAAGGTGGTGGCAGGAAATAGATTACACCACGGCGTGGAGACGGTATTCCGTACGTACGCATGCGCGGTGATTTCCTTTTTCCGTAGGATGGATAGAACGTTAATTAGAGTTGTTTAATATTTATAATTACATATCAGTATATAAGAAATACTGATTTTATTAATTTATCATGAATCAACTAAAGAATAAGAAGAAGTTGAAGAAGAAAGAAATTGAAAAAGATCGGTAATGGATATTACCACTTTTTGACGCGCCTTCACTTAACCTCCACATAAAGAACTAAGGATGGTCTTTGAAGAAGACCAAGACCTCTAGGATGATACTAGGGAAGTGGAGAAGATATTTTTTGAGGGTTCGGACGAGCTTGAATGCTCAAATTGGTGTGAGGAGGAGAGGGAGGAGGTGCCCTTTTATAAGGGAGGAGAGGGGCACCTTAGGAAAATCTCAAAATATTATTTTATATTAAGGTAAAATTCGGTTTATAATGTTTCCAAAGGGTCTTATTTCGAAGATAAAGTGGGGATGGGTCGAAATAATCTCATAAAATAGGATTTATACAAGTTTAGGTTATTATTTTAACCTTATCAATTACATTTAACTCTAAGTTAAATAATTTAACTTTTACCGTGTCTTTTTGTTTTCTTACAATATATGGTTAATAATATTACCATAACAAGCCAAAAGAACCCCAAGTTATTTATTATTAATATATATATCCTTATCTAAGTCATTTGGCTGATCCATAGATTTTTAGGAATTAAATAACAATTAATAATATAATATTTAAAAAAAACAAATTTATGTCAATTTTGACACTATTTGGTACACTATTTTTATGAAATTCATAACAGAATGATAAGTTCTAAAAAAGTAACTTATATCAACAATAACATGTCATAATAACCTATAAAATAAATTTAAGTCATAAAAAGTCTCAAAATACATTTATTTGGGTATTTATAACATCACTTATGTCAATATTTCATTAATAAGACAATTACTGCATCATCATTGTGTCATGATAAATGATAATTATTTAATCCCTAAAAATTATAAATAAATTCCTATTATGTAGATAATTGTATTAGATTTATGGATACTATTCATTTTAGAAGTTTTATGAAGTTCATAACTAAATTAAAATTATTAAACTTATAAGATTTAAGAAAGTGACATGTTGTCACATTCTTTGGTTTTAATAATAATTAAATTATTTTCATGGAAAAAAGTCCAAAAAATGAATCTAATCCAACCCTTAGGTGATATGGGTCGAACATTAGTCATCCAATAGGATTTTGACATGTGTTAGGATAATTTTATAATATTATATTTACCCTTAATTACCCGATTTACCTTTAACTATGGTAAATAAAATTTACCGTAGTTACTATTTATAATTCCCAAAAATAAAAAGTAGCTTATTAACATAATTTAGACCCACTGATTCCAAATTTGGAATCGATTTTTTCAAATTAAATACACAAAATATGTAGAAATTAAATTAAAATTAATCCCATTGTCGAAAGAAAACAGGTTTTTCTTTAAAACATTGCAAAAGATTGAATTGATTTAACCTACGAATTCAAGGTAAAATCAACTCTAATGACATAAATTATATTAAATGGTAAAAATATATTCTATTTATACTTTAAAACCATTCAAAATTATAATTTAACCATATAATATATTACGATGAAAAATGTTTTTTTAATTAAAATATCGCGTGTTTTTACTATTCATTAAAATATGAAAGTTATCGGAAAAATATCAAAACTTTATCTAATGTAAATTTTTATATCCTGATTCAAAAGAAGAATTTTATTTTGTCAAATTTAACTTCTAAACATGTCAAAAACTATATTTAATGTTGGTTCGCCATCAAAAGTCGGTAAAACTGCATTTTTTGAAAAATACTTTTTTTACCTGATAAATTTATTTTGTTCTTATACCATGTTCTAGAAAATGTGTAAGATGAATATTAATGTTATAAAATTAAAAATATAGTTAATACTATTCATAACTGCTAGTTCATAATAATATTATAATAATATATCATTGTTTAGTAAAACCAAGTATTGCGTACAACACACGCTATCAAGGAAGGTCGCGATTGCGTGTAATGCAAGACAAGTCAGGGTTCCATGTTGTGCAAGAATCCTTCATTGTTTCGTATAATAGAATCCAACCATATTTTATTTATACATTGAATATATATATATATATATATATATATATATAAACACACTCAATGTTGCGTAGAATGACAATTATAAAACGAACTTGAAATTGTGTGTAACACGATCCAAGAATAGTGTTGCGTATACTGCAAGCTAATACGGTGTTTTGTATAGCGCAAGGTATTCTTGGTGTAGCATACAACACAAGACATTAATGAAATTAAAAGAAAATTTTTCATAAAATCTCAGGGTGTTACATTCTACCCGCCTTAAAATGAATTTCGCCCTCGAAATTCATCGGGGTTATAAATGGTTTACTATTCTAAAGTTTCTTTAATAGAAACCCACATCGTAAAAAGAAATACCAAAACCAATCTTTAAAAACAAAATTTTTAAACGTAAAGGTTACCCAAATATACTAATCACTGGGTTTCCACATAGGTGAAAATATGGATATGGAAGAGAAATCTAACCATCATGTTCTGGTGGAGAGTGGTAGAGAACATGGCTATGGAAAAGCCAGAAATCACAAAGCCATAAATTTGTGACGATCTAGGCTACCATCTGATTCATTGAATATAAGGGCACTAGGACAACATTTTTTGTTTTCAAGATCATTTCCCTAAAGTTGATGAATTTGAATTAGAATAAATACTTACTTTAGTTTGGTACAATCTCACTGGTGTTCGTGCCTTGAACAATTTCCACTTCATCTCTTAAATAAATGAAGTTCAATTTGTTATTCATAATGTGTTAGCAGATCATGTGATAGAATGACGGGTCATTCCATCTGTCTCAAACAAAAGGTTAGCAAAAGTTATATACATAAGTCGATCTATAGTGATATTAATCATATATGGTTCCTAAAATGGACTTGTACATCATATATCATACTGCTTAATATAATAAAACTAGTTTCTACTAAACAGGGACTTCTTGTAGGCCAGTGGTAGGAGATAAAGGACAATCGCACTTCGGTTGTGGGTTCGATTTCCACAGCCTTGTCCGACGCGATGGGCTATCACCCGTCCTGTAGGTTTTCCTTTTTATAAAACTATATTACTATAACATCCCATCAATAATATCGAAAAAAACAATACTAACTTATGTCCGACATAATCCATTCCAAGCATTAGGCTTATCCATAATACTGCAGTACACTGTCAGAGAATTAATACCTTTGTCGATCCCCATATATCATAAGATATATCTTGTTGGTCACATTCCAAACATTCAAAGGCCTTAATCATGTACTCTCTTGAATACCCATTGAACCTTATTGAAAACATGAGTTCTGTTAAAAGTTAACTCTTTTCACATACTAAAATCCTCAAAATTCTATATACTCAAACCATGATATCACTTAGTCCTTATATCAATCATGAGCTCATGAATACTATCAAACATTTCATTTTATCCTTATCCCTTCATTATGCGCATATCATATACTTTCCAAAATATTTCAATCACTTTTCATGGTTACCGGTACATTAAAATTATTGAAAACCACAATAGACCAATACATAAATATTTCAATACACTATAAAAGTACCTAAACAACATTATTCTTGAATACCAATACATAAAGACTTCAGTCCATCCACTTCAATGATTGTCCTGGAATAAGTCCTTCCATGATTTAGAAGTAAATTTTTAGGTCAGGGCATTGAGTTGGGTAATTCCCATGTTCTCCGCAAATAAGACATTGAACTCCATAACAGTCTATCACTCTATGACCCTTTTCTCCACACAGATAACATCGGTCCCTCCATTTGAGGTATTCCTCAAGGTTATTCTTCCCTTCTTTAGAAATCTCAATCTTCCTTTCTTTATGCTCCTCAACATGCGAACATGAATAATAGTTTATCTTCCTCTTCTTTGATGAATTATGCATACCACTAAATTTCACCTTGTTAATCATATATCGCGATGACTGATTCGACATAATCAAAATATCTTTCTCTCTAGGAATTACACATTTTTTTTCTCATAGTCACCAATTTGTCCATTGGATTCAATGTTAACCGGATTCCTTCTGTTTCCCTCCATTAACTAAAACACAAAAAGAATCTTGTGAGGGGAAAAAATCATGCTAGAGAAAAAAACGTAGTAAAGGGGGAGTACCCTCAATATCTAACAACTTATGTTAAATTCTAATACCATTACTGTAGTTCTAGGACTATATCCTATATGTATACTTATCCTTAGGGACATCCCTAGACATACCTAGAAATATCTCTAGGGATCTCACTAACATTCTCACATCCTAGTTTCCAAAGGTTGACTAAACCGTTCCTCTGATACCAACTGTAGAGACCCAAAGCTTAACGTACATGGACATTACATTACATTTTCGGAATACTTAGAACATAACAAAAACACACACACAAGGATCGTAATATTTTAGTGTCTTTGGAAACTCGGAATATAATATTCTAGTCGTGGTGAAAGATATTCAACATCTCCCATAAAGATCTTCCTTTTTTTACCTAAAACCTTTCTTTATATCCTGGGGAAAATAAAACATAAAAGGGTGAGCTCAAATGCTCAGTAAGGGTAAGCAAAATAAATATCAATCACTTCATATTCATAAGAACATAACATTTTGGAAATCTTAACCTGCAAAAGAGAGCATAATTTCATAACATGGGATAAATCATAGTAGTGAAATGAAATCCCAATAATCATAACATAAATCATGAATCTTTGTGGCATACACACATAATCATAGAGAGTCTTTTCTTATTTGACAAGACTCATTTCCAAGACTATCTTAGTGGACAAAGTCCATTTCTGAACTGAGTCACCCTTGTTTCAGTCCTGTTTCACTAAACTGGTATAACCTACCGTTCCAGCCATGTCTATCTCATGAGATATAAAATCTTTACCCAATGCATTGGGGGGGGGATATAGGTCCCACCCATCTCATAATGAAATCATTCTTACTTGTGCCACAAAATAAACATACATCATTCATAATAACCCAACAAATAAAATGGGAATCATAAACATAATCCCATCATCACATAATCCATATAAAAGAAATGGATATCATTTCATAATAAGAAAATTGAAACCATGTAAATCATAGAGACATGATACTTTAAACATACACATGTGAAATAATGTCATCTTAGATGAAAATGGTTTTGATAAAACACTTGAAATGAATTCTTGAGGAAAATATCCTTTCTTCTTAAAAATAATTTTCATTTCACAAAATGCCATACAATTTTAAAAGAAAGGGATTTTTTTGTAAATAGTCATGAAATATTTTTGAGGAAGCCTAATGAAAATAAGGCTTTATAAAACTGTAAAAATCCTTTCATGGCGTATACGTTAAAAAAAACATTCTTCTCGTACTTTTGTCGGAAAAGTCAAAAAGTAACTTGTTTGGTAAATAAAAGAAAGATTCCATTCATACCATGGGGTAAAAGTCCAAAATGGGTAAAAAGGACGTTAAAAAAATACATGAATACACTTTTATAAAACATGGTCATGGACGATAGCAATAACCCCCAGTAAATATTTACGAATAAGCAATCTCGGATAAAAATGAGATTTGAAAAATTATCCCTTACCTTATGTCTGATATGCTTTGTACGTATCCGAACCTCCTGTATAATGATTTAAATAATGTCATTAACTTATTAAATAATCATATTAATTGTTATGATATCATATATTGTTCACTTATGACTTTATATTACCCGTTCTTTTGTAAATTCCATGTTGAAGAAGCGTTTTGGGTAAAATCGTTTCATTTATCGTAGGTGTTTGGACTTGTTTTTCTTGACATTATTATTACTTATATCATGATTTACTTACTTCCAGAATATAAAACATGATTTATATATCATATATATTCAGTATATATATATATATATATAATAGATAGATAAATGAAATGAAACACACCGTTCATGGAGACGGTAGTCCGTACGTACGCTTGAACGCTGTTTTCCTTTCCTTATTGTCTTGACTGGAAGTAAGTAGATGACATACATATATATATATATACATAAATCAAGTATATTTAACATGTCATATATTTCATTATAATTCTTTATATATACTTTATAATCATTCATGAATGGTTAATGTGGAGAATGAATCTCATCGCGTCGTGGAGACGGTAGTCCGTACGTACGCACAAGTGATGATATCATTCTCATGATTGTGAAATTGTGTTGAAGTGTATGTATACTATTTCAGTATCAATATCACTTTATAAAAATCATATATAGTTACTTATTACACCATTATACCCATCCAATTAAGGTGGTGCCGGGAAATAGATTACACCACGGCGTGGAGACGGTATTCCGTACGTACGCACGCGCAGTGATTTCCTTTTTCCGTAGGATGGATAGAAGGTTAATTATAGTTGTTTCATATTTATAATAACATATCAGTATATAATAAATACTTATGTTATTACTTTATCATGAAAAAACTGAATAAGAAGAAGTTGAAGAAGAAAGAAATTGAAAAAGATCGGTAATGGATATTACCTCTTTTTGACGCGCCTTCACTTAACCTCCACATAAAGAACTAAGGATGGTCTTTGAAGAAGACCAAGACCTCTAGGATGATACTAGGGAAGTGGAGAAGAGATTTGTTCAGGGGTTGTCCGAGCTTGAATGTTCAAATTGGTGTGAGGAGGAGAGGGAGGAGGTGCCCTTTTATAAGGGAGGAGAGGGGCACCTTAGGAAAATCTCAAAATATTATTTTATATTAAGGTCAAATTCGGTTTATAATGGTTCCAAAGGGTCTTATTTTGAAGATAAATTGGGGATGGATCGAAATACTCTCATCCAATAGGATTTATACAAGTTTAGGTTATTATTTTAACCTTATCAATTAGATTTAACTCTGAGTTAAATAATTTATCTTTTACCGTGTCTTTTTGTTTTCTTACACTATATTCTTAATAATCTTACCATAACAAGCCATACAAACCCCAAGTTGTTTATTATTAATATATCTATTTTTATCTAAGTCATTTGGCTGATCCTTAGATTTTTAGGAATTAAATAACAATTAATAATATAATATTTGTTTTAAAAACTAATTTATGTCAATTTTGACACAATTTGGTAGATGATTTTTATGAAATTCATAACAGAATGATAAGTTCGAACCAAGTTTCTTATATCAACAATAACATGTCATATTAACCTATAAAATTAATGTATGTCAAAAAAAGTCTCAAATTACATTTATTTGGGTATTTATAACATTAATTATGTCAATATTTCATTAATAAGACAATTACTGTATCATCATTGTGTCATAATAAATGATAATTATTTATTCCCTAAAAATTATAAATAAATTCCTATGATGTAGATAATTGTATTATATTTCTGTAGGGTATTCAGTTTCGATGTTTCATAATGTGTAGCACTAAATTAAATTTATTATACTTATAAGATTTTAGAAAGTGACATGTTGTCACATTCTTTGGTTTTAATAATAATTAAATTATTTTCATGGAAAAAAGTCCAAAAAATGAATCTAATCCAACCCTTAGGTGATATGGGTCGACATTTAGTCATCCAATTGGATTTTGACATGTGTTAGGATAATTTTATAATATTATATTTACCCTCAATTACCCTATTTACCTTTAACTATGGTAAATAAAATTTACCGTAGTTACTATTCATAATTCCCAAAAATAAAAAGTAGCTTATTAACATAATTTAGACCCACTGATTCCAAATATGGAATCCATTTTTCCAAATTCAATACACAAAATATGCAGAAATTAAATTAAAATTAATCCCGTTGTCGAAAGAAAACTAGTTTTTCTTTAAAACATTGCAAAAGATTGAATTGATTTAACCTACGAATTCAAGGTAAAATCAATGCTAATGACATAAATTATATTAAATGGTAAAAATATATTCTATTTATACTTTAAAACCATTAAATATTATAATTTAACCACATAATATATTACGATGAAAAAAGTTGTTTTTAATTAAAATATAGCGTGTTTTTACTATTCATTAAAATATGAAAGTTATCAGAAAAAATCAAAACTTTATCTAAGGTAAATTTTTATATCCTGATTCAAAAGAAGAATTTTATTTTGTAAAATTGAACTTATAATCATGTCAAAAACTAGATTTAAAGTGGTTGCGTCATCAAAATGCGGTAAAACTGCATTTTTTGAAAAATACTTATATTATCCGAAAAATTTATTTTGTTCTTATACCATGTTCTAAAAAATGTGTAAGATGAATATTAATGTTATAATATTTAAAATTTGGTTAATACTATTCATAATGGCTAGTTCATAATAATATTATAATACTATATCATTGTTTAGGAAAACCAGGTATTGCGTACAACACACGCTATCGAGGAAGGTCGCGATTGCGTGTAATACAAGCCAAGTCAGGGATCCGTGTTGTGCAAGAATCCTTCGTTGTTTCGTATAACATAATCCAAGCATATTTTATTTATACATTGAATATATATATATATAAACACACTTAAGGTTGCATAGAATGACTATTATAAAACGAACTTGAAATTGTGTGTAACACGGTCCAAGAATAGCATTGCGTATACTGCAAGATAATACAGTGTTGCATATAGCTCAAGGTAATATTGGTGTAGCATACAAAACAAGACATTAATGAAATTTAAAAAAAAATTCATAAAATCTCGGGGTGTTACAATAAATACTCTTTTACTTTGAAAATAACTGTTATTTTGGAAAAATACTTCTATAAAACCAAAAGTAAAGTAATTTTTTATTTTAAAAATAAAATAATTTATTTTATATAGATAGTGTTTTCTAAATACTGATTATATATTTCCCTTGAAAATAGTAATGAGTTTGAGAATTTCCCTTTAAACGTGCTTTTTAATCAGAACAAATTTTTGAAAGATCTTTTTAAAACATATAAATTCCCATAAATGAAGACATGAATATGGTTGGAACACATATATAGAACATTCAAATAGAAATAATGTATAGTACTGTTGACACTCCTTTTTATTATAGAGACTAACCACTGAAAAGAGGAAATACCTTGAACCAAAGTGATTCATACTTTGAAGAAACATCAAAAATTGACAAAGGCATGAACAAAGATTCAAATGCACTTGGGCCGCACAAGTTCCACCAAGGTCGTGCAAGTATACTTGCGCGCCGCCCAACGGTCGAGCATGTGACTTGTGCACCCTCTTTGAATTTTTCCCTGGGTCTTCTCCAGTCTATAAATTCCACCTGTGTGCCCCCATTTCGGGGATGAAAAATTCCAGAAACTCATATTTGAGCTCCCGATTCCCTAGACTCTTCTCAAAGCTTCTGAACACTTCTAAGGTAATTTCTTACCTAGAACGGATGATCTAAAGAGGGGGAGTAAGGCCTAAGTATTGAAACTCACCAACACTAGTGCGCCTAAGTGGCCAACCCTTAAGGGAAATGGCCACACTTGCACGCCACCATATCCCTCCAATAGAACTTGCGCGCCCCTCTTCTAGAATCCTATAGGGATAGTACTAAGGAATTGAGCCAAGTCTCACCCATGTATTACCCTAAGGGTTGACCGTGGTGCAAGTACCCCTGTTTCGCGCAAGAATACTTGTGTGACCAGGACTTGCGTTCCCACGCAGGACTTGTGTGCCGCATTCTTTTTGGGTGCCCCATCCTTCCTTTTTCACCTCTTGTATGCCTATCCACTTATCCTCTTCAATATTGAGCCTTCAGAACTTTCTACAAAGTCATTCCTGACATGATTTCCTTGTTGTCTTCCTTATCTGAAAGGAATTCTATAGAACATATCTTAAAACGTAGTGATTTACATATCTTCATTTCACTAAGTTCAGATATTTCATTTATTAAACCTCATTCATTACGATGATAATCATTAACCTGGTCCCCCTTTTCAGGGGTAAGCCCCAGTCCATGTTCTCTTAATTTGGGCATCCTCCTTAGAAGAAAGTTCCAATCATAATTTCCTAACCTGGGAATCCTCCTTAGGAGTAAGCCCCTGTCATAATTTCCAAATCTAGGCATCCTCCTTAGGAGTAAGCCCCTGTCTTAAAGTCTAGAAATATGGGTATCCTCCTTAGGAGTAAGCCCCAACTCCCTTAACCTGGTCCTCCTCCTTAGGAGTAAACCGCAGTTCTCAAATCCTTTAACCAGGGCCTCCTCCTTAGGAGTAAGTCCTAGTCATAATTTCTCTTAACCATTCCTAGTTTACATTTGATTTGGACTTACTTATCAGGAGTAAAACCCAATCATACGTCCCCCCCTAATTTGAGCATCTTCCGGAGGAGTAATCCCCATGTTATTGTATCCAAATCTCCATGAAGTGCATATACCTTTATGGAACTTGTTCCCAGGTTTCTTCCCTGAATAAAATCCTAATATTAATCTATTTTGGAAATCATACATACATAAGACCCACATCATTTCTCATGATGGCACAATTGTCTTGTTTTACCAATACCTCTTGTTTCTCACACTGAGCATGACTCATGTGAGCTTAGAGTGTAAAAGTAATTATGACATCTACTTTTGAGACATAAATCATACACAAACATAATACTCTCTTACTCTAACTACGTGGGTTCTGATTCCATTTCCAAAAAAATAGATACATAGCTAGCCCATCTGTGGGTATGGTCCCAACTCTGAAATAATCCATGTCCTTCTGAATGACAATAAACATCAAGTGCCCCACTGAGTGTCTTTAAAACTAGTATGGTCATCATAATGACCAAGAGACTTTTATGTATTGAAGGATACCATTGACTAAGAATATATAATAAATAAAGATGATTCTCTTTCAATGAAGAACCTCGAATACATATAAAAGATTCACTAAATTTCCTACATATCAATCATTGATTGTTAGATCTAAATGAAAGACCATTTTGTACTTGGTAATGTAATAAGGATTCACGAACATAACTTAAATCTATAAAGAGAGTCCTAGAGAAGAAAATAATTCCTCTCAAAAAGGTGTGATGAGTCCGACCTCCCATCCTCTTGACCAATGAAAATTCTTAAGCCTCATCAGTTCACAACTAATGAGCACCTTCCTTCAGAAAGTATGTCCAAATGGATATGGAATCATTGGATGTTTCGAGTTCTACGAACAAACCCATTAGAAACGGCTTAAAATGTTTGAACATTAAATCAATAAGGTCATCCCCAATTCCAGAGGAAACAAAAAATGGTGAACCCAACGTGAATTCTTAACCAAGTTAAAATGATGTTTTACTTATTTGTTAGGACCCTATTTAAACTCAATGAGAGGTCCAACAATGCAATCAATAACATATGTGCTCATCCAAAATATATAGCAGTCGAACTTATCTTGATTATGTTTGTTATATCATAGAGGCACTCTTTTCCATGATCTTCTACATTACAAGAATGGATTCTCTTAAATTCACAGCTTTTAATACCTTTGCTGTGAATGCCTCTACTGTGAAGGAATATGCTGCTACTCTTGGTGGATCGTCATCCGCTCTTAGGGAAACATCACCTACTAAGAATCTTCAACACTGGGTAATGAATGTTTTGGTTAAAGAGTACTGTCAAAACGGTACCATTCCATCTCTGGAGGATGTTCGACAAGCCCTCCAAGTGAACAACTCACCCTAGTCGTCAGGACAGCGACGACCAGTGATCAAGAAGCAGGCAGTGCTAACCACCGTATCCAACCGTTTCAGGTTGTTATCCACAGAATGAAACAACCATTCGCTCACATATTCTTGAGGAGGTGAATGAGAAGGCCGCTCATTGCCTTAATTCAAGAAACATGAGTCCTTCCCGAGGGCTCCCACCAACAATCGCCGCTAGACTCATGCGGCAGTGCGCCTGCAACATGATGGGGGTGTCATCTCCAGGCGTTCGGCTCTGGTTCCTCGAACCCGAGTAAGCAAGACGAACCCCAGTGGCGACAAACGGTTAACAATGAGAAGTTTCTTATCTCTGCCATTTCCGAAGAGGTCCACAACCCTAACTTGGTGGCAAGCAATGAGTGGGAACAGACACCCGTCCGTTTTAATCCTGTTGTCCAGTAGAATCGTCTGGCAGCAGCACGCCAATCCCTCCAGGAAATTCCGGCGGAGTACTATAGACAGGAACATACACATGTTTATAAATCATTGGCTAGTCAGAAAGCTCTTCTGACTACATGTGATGGATCCCGCGAACTCAATGTGTTGAAAACTGGTAATCAAGTACATACACCTGCTTACACTCATCAATCCTGCTAGCAGCCACGTCTGTCATTATTGAAGGAAGCTCTTCAACACACATTCGGAAGAGTGAAATCAGTAGGCACATACACCTGCTAGTATTGATCAAGCCTACCAATAGTCACATTTAGAAGAATTCTGAGAAGTCAGTCAGAAAGCTCCGATGACAAACAGGAGGTAGACTCAACTCTCTGCCCGCACACATGAGTACAGTCAAAATTCACTGATAGGTAAACGAGGATAGGAGAAGGAACATAAACCTATTCTAAGAATGGAATGGACGTATATCCCCATTCCGGCCACTAAAGTCACCAAGAAGATTCTGTCAATGGTTAAAAGGTAGAAGCAAATCCCTACACATATTCTAGATGCCTTCCAGGATATGATAACAGCTTCAGTAGCATGTCCAGGCAAGACACATAAATCTATCCCTATCAGTTGAGTGACACATCAACAGTTCACTTTGGAACAGACACACACATCTATTCCAGTCCAAGAGGGTTGTGGGGTGTACTCCCCCTAATCATACAGATATCCATGTCAGGCACATACACTTGATTTGATTGGAGATAATCAGCCTAACCAGATCATTTCTCCTGAGCAGGCACATACACCTTCCCATAATGACCACTTTCATCAACAAGTGGTTCCCAAAGTGAGTAAAAAGGCGTCTAAGAAGAAGACCCACCCAACATAGTCAAGAAATCAAGGGACAATATGTAATAAGGCCTTAATCGATGGTGGAGTTCTTGATGCACTCAGAAAAAAATCGGTTTCCACTCAAAATTCTACCCCTTCGGTTTCCAATTGTGGGAACATTAATTCCAAAGGTCTGCATCAGATACTTCCTCATGACGGCTTACTTTATGACAATTCGGTCAGTCTAGACGTTTCATATTCACATGAGAGCCACACGAACCCTCTATTTTTCCAGAATACAAAGGAGAAAAATGTTTCATCTTTTACTGTAACCCACCATGGTGGTCCTCCCATGATGATTAATTTAGCTACGAAAGTCCTCTCCACCGTAGTAATTCACATTGCTTGGAAAATTCTCCTACAGACAATGTAGTGATGAGAAAGCCCTCTTATATTGAGTCACTTTAAAATGTGAATCTAGTCATGTATATTTCTTTACCACTATCAGGTGAAACACTTTCTCAATCAGAAGATAGCCTGGGGTGTAGGTCATTCTCCGAACCACCCCTAGTTCGATTAACTTCCAGTTTAATCAAGGATTTCTCTACCAATATTATTTAATCCGATGAAGCATCAAGGAAGTACCAGCTCTGGTTTAATCAGGTAGAAGAATATTCATTTAATGATAAAGAGGAAGTGCTGAATACGAGAAAAAAACTTGAGAAAGGTGAAGTGCCAGTTATGTTTTGGCATTTGGCGTATTCTCGGTATGACATTCCAGAAATGTTGACGGAAGATGGAATTCATGATATTCGTCTCAACATATGGAAAACTATTTGTCAGTTGAAAATGAAAATATTATCTTATGATTAATATGAAAATAATGTCAATATAATATAAGGGTTACAACGCCAAATTGATTTGACATCTCTCTCAGTTTCTCGATATCTAAAGGCTAAAAAACAGCATAGATCCCTTCATTATTCATGCCTTGGTACACTAAGAAGATTGTGCCAGTTAATTTCCAAAGCCCCATCTTGTATTCATATTAGTGTATGGGGTGTTCATGGAGAGCTACATTTCATTGTACTCTCCAGTGAGCAAAGCCCACCGAAAATGGTCTCATGCAATGTTATTGCCCATGGCCAGCCACAGTCAATGGGTTTTGTTTGTAATCAAAAGCATTCCCAAGAACAAGCCTCAACTAGTTCCTCTCAAAATCAAGCATATAGAGAACAAGTTGTTGAATTACTACTGCATCATGAAAATGAGAATATTGAACATGCCTTTCGTTTGGAGCAAGCACATCCTCAAGTGGCAGATGTGTCAGAAATCATCCAACGGTCTTTTGAGATGGGTGATAAATGTGGATGCAGGTTGATGCATCTATCTAATTTCTAGACTAAAGTCTGCATGATTAGGATATCTTTCAAGAAAGTCTCAGATATAGCAAGTTAAGAACCACCACAGCTTGCCAGACCGAGGACTCTTTTAACCCAACCCTCAGAATCTACAAATAGGATTCGAGGAGTTGAGTCGGAACAACCCCAGTCCACCGGACTGTGGACTTTTTCAAATCCTCAATTCCTCCCTCAGAGAAAGTAAGTCTTCTATCGATAGGGGAAGAAGCCACAAGAGGAATAAAGAGCCAAATTATCAGGAGATTCACTCCAAATTACGGTTCTTCAAGAAGTTCCTGAGGGATCGAATCAAAAAAAGGAATTGTCTCATCAAGGACATTGAAGAAGGCAAGTGGCAAGAAGTCCAAGATAATAATGCGCAAAAATATGATGATTGGATGGTCAAGAAAATGATCAACCGAACTCGTGCCATTTTGCAAATGCAATTGAAGAAGCAAATTGTGACTTCTGCGATGAATTCCACAGCAAAACCCTCTTTATCAGAGGGAAAATCCTCAAAAGGGCGGCATAATTCCATGAAATATGAACAATTAGAAGAACATGAAATCATGTCAAATCCTAAGTTATATTTCACTCTGGAAGATTTTATGCCATCTACTTCAAAGAAACCGGCACTTCCCCACCAAACGGCACAGCCTAAACAGGATAATCATGCAGAGTTTTTATCTGATGAAGAGTTGATCTTCGGTTCTATTAATATGGTTCAATTAACAGATCCTATTCCAGTCACAATTTTGATTTTGATGAGCCTGAGTTTCCTGTATCAAACAAAGGAATCAGAGGAAGTTCAAGAGTCTCAGGATACAGGGGAAGAAATGGATCTTTCAGAGGAAACTATTCCAATTCTACCCCTTCTAGAACTGTGTATGCAGCAGAAACTCATGGCAGAGCCCTTCAACGAGCTCAATAAGAACTGGAAAGTTCCTCTACACAAGGCAGATTCAGTCCTGGCATAGTTATTCTGGAAGATCGGTTGGAGGTTCCACCTTCTTCCTCTCAGCAAGTAAATAGACGTAATCGGTCTAATCTACCAAACCCAAGAGTATTACCAACTCTTATTCCAGTACAAGATGCATCATCTTCCAAAGCATCAACTCCTGTGGCACCTGCAAAACCACATGTTCCTGTTCCGAAATGCGGACCATTGGATAAAAAATTTGATGTATTGAAACAGTTGGCCCAAATAATGGCCAAGTTATCAATCTTGGATGCTTTTAATTTATTAATGGATATTCGGGAGGCACTCATCGAGGGTTTTTCATGTCCTTAGGAGTTTGAATCTCAAATTGTTGCAGCTAAATCTACCATGTAGAGAATAATCCTGGAGAATGCCATGTAGTGATATTTTTCACATATTAAGATGAAGATGATGTCGTTCATGGACATAGTAGACCTTTGTATTTATCTGGAAAGGTCAATTGTGTAGATTTCCGAAGAGTCTTCATTGATAAGGGTTCAGGAGTCAACCTCATCCTCATTTATACACATTATCGATTGGGCCTCACAAAATCAGATTTATCTCCTTCTACTTTGATGTTACAAGGATATTATAAAAATGAATAAGAACCACTGGGTGAGATTACACTCAGAACTCATTTTGGATATCTTGTATCAAATTCAGATTTCATGGTTGTTGATCATTACTCAGCCGTCAACATCTTGCTTGGTAGACCCTGGCTACATCAACATGCGCATATCCCTTCATCATACCATCAATGTCTCAAATATTGTTTCGATGGTCAAATTGGGACATTTTATGGTGATAAATCCTCATTCAAGACATGTGATTCTCAATACATTGAGGTGTAATTTTTTCACATGAAGGGAAAGGAGAAATCAAAAACAAGGGATATTACCAAAGTTAATGATCCATATGGTTTGGAAAAGATTCTAGTAAACCCATTTACACATGTGGGTAAAGATTATGTGTTGCCTCCAGTCAAATTGATAGGATAGATCCAAATCAAAATACTCTTATGGAAACTTCGATAATGTCAATTACTACAATCAAGTTAGACAACATGGGAGAAAGTGGCGATCCACCAAGAAATGATGAAAGCCCAAATAGAGATGTCATCATTCCATCTGCTAAAATCCAGTAAGTCTATACTTCTCCATTCAGGCAAGATCAAGTTATAGCAATGCCAGAGGTAAATGATGATGTCGATTATCAATCCATCATCTCCTCTTTATTACTCAAATAAGACCCTTCATCATCAATCGGGTCAGAAGTGGAAGCATCTTCTCCAAGATGTAAAAATTTTAACATCACTTTTGGTCATGAAAATTATGCTTCATCATCTACTGTGTAAGTAGAAACAGAAGAAATAACAAATGTTGAAGAAGAAGAGGAAGATCACAGGGATGATCTTCTTGCATTTGAAGAGGGTATCTCTACCACCATGGATGAACTCAGAGAAATAAATCTGGGTACAAAATAAGATCCACTCCCCAATTTAATTAGTGCGGCTATGACTCTTGAAGAGCAAGAGATGTATATTTCCTTTCTAAAGAAAAATCGAGATATATTTTCTTGAAACTATACAAAGATACCATGGATGGATCTTGATGTAGCCACTCATAATTTGGGTTTTCCAGAAGAACATAGAGGATACAAACAAGTAGCTAGAAGAACACACCCAACATATGCTTCCAAAATTGAGGCCAAAGTGGATAATAATATCAATGATAACTTCGTTAGAGAAGTTCAATATCCCAAAAGGTTGGATATTATTGTCCCAGTGAAAAAGAACAATGGGAAAATTAGAGTTTTCATTGATTTCATAGATCTTAATCGAAATTTTCCTAAGGATGATTTCCCAGTACCGATTATAGAACTCTTAATTGATGCAATAGCTGGCTATGAAGCAATTTCCTTCATGGATGGATATTCTGGATATAATCAAATCCGAATGGATCCAGAATATGAAGAATCTATAGACTTCAGAGCCCCTCATGGTGTGTTTTTCTATCGATTAATGGCCTTTGGCCTAATGAATGCGGGCGCAACATATCAGCGTTCCTTGCATCGTATCTTCAAACCCTTTTTAGGGAAGTTTGTTGAATGTTATGTGAATTATTTGGCGGTTAAATCCAAAAAACGTTCTAATAACATGGCTGATTTGTAAATCATATTCCACAAACTTCGGCAATATAATTTGAAGATGAACCCCTTACATGTGGTTTTGGGGTGTCCTTAGGGAAATTTCTCGGCTTTGTTGTACGCCATCGTGGTATCAAAGTCGATCCCGAGAAGACAAAGTCCATCCATGGTATGTCACCTCCTCAAAATTTAATGGAATTGATATGACTTCAAGGACACATGGCCAATATTCAGCGTTTCATCTCCAATTTGGCAGGAAAAAGTTTACCTTTCACCAAATTGATGAAGAAGGGAGTAACTAACCAATGGATTGAAGAATGTCATGAATCATTCGATATTCTCAAGAAGTATCTCTTCAGTCCATCGGTGTTAATGCCACCTGTTGAAGGAAGACCACTTATCCTCTATGTGAAAGCTCTAGAGAGATCGTTGGGTGCCTTTCTTACTCAGAAGAATGATGCTGGGAATGAAAACAGACTCTACCATCTCCGTTAGAGTATGCTTCAAGCAGAAACCCGATAATCAAATTTTGAGAAGTGCTTCCAAGAATTAATCTTTGCAGTTCAAAAATTGAGACACTACTTGCAACATCACGAGGTCGAATTGGTATCTCCCAATAACCTGATCAAATTCATCTGTAGTCGTCTAATGCTTACAGGACATTTGGAAAGGTAGGAAGTTATTTTGCTGCAATTTGATATTCAATATGTGTATTAAAAGGAAATAAAGGTCCAAGATCTGGCTGATTTCCTTTTTGAACACCCTTCAGTAGAAGACACATCTTCAGATATTGAACTCCCTGATGAAGAAGTCTTTTATATTCAAGAATGTCTTCAAACATGGGAAATGTACTTTTATGGTGCTTCCAGAAGTCCAATAGAGAGGAAAATGGAAAATCCGAAATTCAACAAAGTTGGGTTAGGAATTGTACTCATTTCACTAGAAAAGGCAGTGCTACCTTATTATTTCTCATTGTTGGGAGGTGATACAAATAATGTAGAAGAATACCAAGCTCTTATTGCAGGATTGGAGTTGGCACTTCAAGAACAAGTGAATAACATAAAGGTGAAAGGTGATTCAGACCTGGTAATCAAACAAGCCATTGGGGATTAAAAAATCAGAAAAGAAGAACTAATCCCTTTTTAATGATTACATCAGAGAGTTAATGGCAGATTTTTCTTCAGAACCAGCATTTTCTTATGTCCCAATATCAAAAAATGCACAAGCTGATGTATTGGCTAATATAGCCACATCTCTGGCAGATCCAAATCTGGATGAGACAACCATCAGTACTTCCCACTGTCGTACAATTTCACGTTATGTTCAAATCATAACCGAGGAAATGAATGAAATTAGTCCCTTCTCTGAACCATATGATCATACTATAAGATGGATGACACCTATCATGGAATAACTTCAAAATAGAACACTTCCGCCTAATAAATCCAGGAAAGAACAAGTCTAGAGACGTGTGGTCAATTTCACTCTTTTTAATAGCCCAGATCACCTAGAGAAAATTATCTACGAGCGTGGTTTTGATGGAGTTATCTTTAGATGTATTGATGGTGAAGAGACAATGGCTGTCATGATAGAAGTACATGCATGAGTCTTTGGTGCCCATCAGTTTGGACATAGACTCTATGATCAAATTCGAAGGATTGGATATTTTTGGACATCAATGATACAAGATTGTGTCGATTTCAAAAAGAAGTGTATTTCATTCCATGTACATGCCAACTTCATTCATCAACCCCCATAGTTACTTCATACATCTAAATACTCGTGGCCATTTTCCACAAGGGGAATGGATATAGGGGGACCTTATCCTTCGGCTACATCTAAGCTGTTTAAGTATATTCTTACTGCTACTGACTTCTTTTCCAAATAGGCAGAGGAAATACCCCTCAAAGAAGTCAGTTCTAAATTCATTGTTAGCTTTATCAAGTATAACATCATAACCAGATTTGGTGTCCCTCATACCATATTGACGGAAAATTGCACCAACATCTGTTCATCCGAGGTGAGGAAGTTGTATCAAGAATAAAACATTAAATATAATCATTCCTCTCGGTATCATGTAGTGGAAAATGGCCAGATAGAAGCTTTCAATAAGACTCTTTCAATCATAATGCAAAATATGGTGGATAAAGATAATAAATCATGGCCTGATAAACTCTTTCATGCATTATGGGATTATCAAACCACCACCCGCACTACAACGCGGTCAACTCCATATTAATTAGTATATGGAACAGAAGCAGTATTTCCAATTGAGGTTCAACTACCCTCACTCAGAGTATCCATTTCTGATCAGTAATCTATAGATGAAAAATCTCAAAAGAGATTGGATGAATTGGAACTGTTAGAGGAGAAAAGATTGTGCCCCCTGCACCACATGGAAGTCTATCAGAAGAGAATATCATGAGCTTTCAACAAAAAAGGTCAATTTCGTTCATTCGTTCAGGGAGAATTCGTATTGGTTCTCAGAACTCCAATGATACTAGGAAAGAAACACCCCATGCTTGAGCCAAAATGGGAAGGACCTTATTCAATACATAATCTCTACTCCAATGGAGGTTATTCTTTAATATCAATGGTTGGAGAACTCATCACTACTCCAACCAATGTGAGCTTTCTGAAGAAGTATTTTGTATAAACACAAAAAAAATCAACGTTCCATGCATACGACCTTAAACTATTGGCATTTCATATTGTACATCAAGATGTTAAACTGCAACATTAGTTATGGTCCATGCATATGACCTTAAACTATTGGAACTTACGTCTAACATGATGTTAAACTATGACGTCCTAACTATATTATTCTAAAGTGTACAGATGTCCCTTACGTCTAGCAAGACGTTAAACTGCATCATCATCCACGGTCCATGCATATGAGCTTAAACTATTTGTATTACTTTCATCCCACACGATGTTAAACTACACATCCAATGGTCCATACACATTACCTTAAACTATTTGCATGTTCCAATGTCCAGAAAGATATTAAACTGTACCATTATGTTCTATGAATATGTCCTTAAACTATTAGCACTATTGTCCAGTATAACGTTACACTGTGAAAAATTCCCCAATAAGTCCAACATGACATTAAACTATTTCCTATTTTGTCCTTACTACGTGACATTAAACTGCACAGTACCCCTTTCATCCAACATGACATTAAACTGTATTGTCCCTGCTACATGACACTAAACCGTGTAGCACTAATAGTCCTCACTGCAAGACTTTAAACAGCATAGTCCCTTCATATGTCCTACATGACATTAAACTGTGCATTGTTAAGGTTGTTTCTACCTCTTGTTTCTCACACCGAGTATGAATCACTTGAGCTTAGAGTAAACATCAATCATAACACCCTCCCTAGTCCTCTAACCATGTGTAATTACCAACACCATTTTTAGGTTGTTTTCCCTAAGAACAACTTGGTCACTAATTCATTCTTAAATTGAACTTTGTGGACTTTGATCCTTGCCTTCTTGGATGGGTACGTAGGCAATCTCCTGAGGTTCAATCCTAAAACCAATATCTTCACATCGGTTCACCTCCATCTCATACGATGTTGATTTGTGAAGCCACTTTCAGAATCAATATCTTTAAATTGGTTCACCTTTGTCCTTGTTATAGGACGTTAAAATATACAGCACTATTGTATTGTACGACAATAAACTAAAAAATTCTTTGATACCTTCACATGAGAGGGAATCATTATTTACAATGATTTCCATTCATGTTATATTCTAATGACTACGTGCATACATAGAAATTCCCAAACCTTTTATCTTGGGTCGAACCATCATTGCACTAAAGTCCCTTTTCACCCTTCACTTGTAAAAACTAAATCTGTACAAAGGGTATTTCTAGAACTAGGTGGGCTTCATTCCCATCCTTATGGGATACGTAGGAACGTTCGAGTGTCCCAAGATTCCAGCCTCAAGTCTTTTGGGCCTAAACCCAAAATTCCACTTTTAGTCCCCTATATGAAATGTCCCTGTGAAAAAACACACTGTGTATTTATTATAATGGTCTAAGTTATATGACCCTAAACTAAGATCTCTTAAACTTTCATCCCACACGGTGTTAAAATATATTTCAAGAACTATGTATGGCTTGATTCCTATCCTTATGGGATACATAGTGAAGTCCAACATTTCAATTCAGGACCCATCCACCACATGGTTATGGTTATCATTGATCTGTGTATCTCTACATACATTGGACAATACCCATTTTTATGTGTCATAAGCCTGGCCTTAAATATTTTCAGATCATTATAACCATTTTCACAACTTATAGTCACAAAATGTCTAATTTCTGAGAGTTCTTTTTCATGACTATGCAGCACGTGCCCTTAGGCGGCCTTGCATAAACAGTCTACATAAAAAACTTGTCACCTAAAAGATACTATTATTTGAATACGAAGCCAATTTCCTTAGGTGGACCTGCATAATTCAACCCCCTAATGGGTTTGTTAAATAATGGTAACTTCATTCGTGGGAAGAAGACCTATTCTGTCCTTATTGGTCTTATCAACAATATGTAAGGATCCGCAGAAAATAGCCATCCTTAACATATTTTCCCCATGTTCGTTTTCATGATCTGAAAGTATTCAAGTCTATGGTTTATATTTCCCATCCCTACGTTTGGGTTAGACCTTCGTAGGGGTGATATTCATCCAGTTCCTATAAAATACTATTTGGAAATATCTTTTCCATATCCAAGTACCTCTCTCCATACATCAAACTATATGCTTTGGAAATTTTGAATCCCCATAAACATTCACTGGCTTTTTAGCAGTAGAAAAGTAAATTTCTGAGAGTGCTTTTTCCTGACTATGCAGCATGTGCCCTTAGGCGACCTTGCATAAATAGTCTACATAACAGACTTTTCAACTAAAAGATACTATTATTTGACTATACAGCCAAGGCCCTTAGGAGGCCCTGCATAATTCAACCCGCTAACAGGTTTTTTAAATAGTGGTAACATCATTCATGGGAACTAACTCTTCTAATTCCTTTTATCCCTTTCTTATTTTGTCCCTCAGATTCAAAATTTCTTAAGTCATAGTTTACATATTTTCCCTCATACATGAGTGTTGTAATATGTTTTTAGATACATTGTCAAGGAACTGACTCAATTTCAATCCATTCGGTGAAATCTGTTTTGACCTTAATCATTAACCTTTTTTTATGTCTGACGTGCATGACTTTAAACTGCCCACAGAATACAAGGGAACTCTGAACAAAATCCAAGTTCCATCTCAATAAATATACATTGTGAATGATTCAGGTAATATTGGGAAATTAAAAGATTCAATGTTTGTAGGGTTATTTAAAATAATACTAGAAAAAGTCAAACTATGCATACAAAGACCATTGGCTTAGGTAAAAATTTAAAGCAAGTATAGGGAAAATGTGTGCACATATTATTGAAAATGAAAGTGTTTTTCCATTTGATGCACAAGAATTAGAAGGAAATCCATACACTAGATTCTTTTCTCTTTTCCAGGAATAACAAAAGGCTATCAACATAAGTCTTCACTGGATGTATAGCATCCCGTTCTTCATCAGCAGCCACTTGAAGTTCACACACTCGACCAACTTCACTCTTTTCGGCCAGATGGAGTGCTTTCTTGGCATCCGCGATGGATTTCATCTTATTTTCTTGAGCTCCCTCCAATTAATTATTGAGTTAGTCAAGTTCCCCAGTAACAAAATCTAACTATTGCTGAAGGTGAATCTGCTGGACGACTTTATCTTTGATCTTATGCTTCAGCTCCTCCATCTTGGCAGCATAATCAGCCTCATCTCTGTATACCGAAGCCTCAAATTCAATGATATTGGCTAACAGCTTCACCCTGGTCAGATCTTCACGACACTTTTTCTCCTAGTTCCTCCTTAATATGACTTTTTTTACTGTGGCATGGATCTTTTGTTATCCCAAACTGCCAAGTCCTAGCATGACAAACAAGGATGATAGTCGTGGGATCTTTGATGACAACTCTTCAAGAGGCAGTTCAGATATGATATTCCATATATATTTCCATGCCTTGTGTCGTGAAAATTGGCGAAAATTTTGTACTTCTGGACCCGACTCAACACCACTGTCATAGGGGGGAATATAAGCTAGGATTAACGCACTTAGGTAAGTTCCCTGTTCTACTCCTTCCCCCTGACCTGCGCTTCTTCACTTTTAATTCCCGTTGGGGCGGAGGCTAAGGCTTCACCTCCAGATCTAGCCACCGAAATTGATGGCCCTGCATAATCAATTGAATTCTTTGGTCAGTTTCAAAGGATAACAAAAGTAAATTGGATATCTTGAAAAATAATTATAGTTGCAAATATTGTTATCCCTTACCCAACGGTAGATTAGTAACTTGAGAAGGCTTCCCCGTATTTCCTATCCTTAACAGGATTTTTAGGGTGAGTTTGAAGATGATCTATGGGATTCAGCTCCACTTGTGCTAATGTCTCTGCAATAGTAGTGTTTTTGTACCCCCTTCAAGCATTGGTAGTTCAGCAGCTTACTCAGATAGAGCTGCATATTTGAACCGATCATGATAATACATGTAATAAGAAGTTATTTTTAAAAGGAAGAAGGATTTAACACACATCCATAATCTTCTAAATTACATGTTCAGTTAACATGATATAAAAAATCTTCAAAATATGTGCCAAGTCCCATAATTTCATCCAATTTAATCTCAGAATCCTAGTTAATCTCACCAGTGGGAGAATTTGGTATGTCTTCTTGGTGACCTTCATCCTATGGTCTCTGACCCGGAACTGCATCTTCAGATAAAATAGCGGTGTCAGTTGCAATGGCTGCAAAAAGCTTGAGTGCAGAGGTTGATCCCAAAGTATTACAGAATGGAAGTCATTCGATGTTTCATTCAACATTTTATGAAGCATTGTTAACTTACCAGAAGAAGGTTCTTCTCTTCTTGCAACAGCAGCCGGAGGGATACTGGGAACATACGCTGGCTCTTCTCCAGGAGTAGCCAAGTCAGCCTGAACATGTGATTGTTCACCAGTACCCTCCGTAGTCCTCAAAAGAGGGTCAGTCCTCTCTCTCAGAGGGTAAATTGGAGAATCCCTTGCAATCCCAAAAAGTATGAGCAATCTTTTCATGGGATAAGACTCATGATTATCTGAAGGACATACCACTACTGATGAGGAATTTAGCTGTGGAATTCCTCCATCAATTCATTTACTTCTTTGGATTTTTGGGAGTGTTAGAAGTCTCCATTACATGAACATGAATTGTAGAATGGAGAGACATATCAAACTCCTCATCCATGGCTTGATGGCCTGAAGATATCTCGCCTCACTCGCGAGGAGATTCAGCAGCAGCCCCGATGGCAGTACCACCAGGGCTATACTGTGGCGATGGAGCCTCAGTAGTCCATTTCATTGCAAGATACAGGATGAAGAAAATAATTTCCTTGATTAACAAAGCGTTGAGTGAAATCATGTTCCAAAGCAAATAAGGAAAGAGAATTACATCTTTAGGAGCCACATAATCGTGCAACCCCTCATCTCCGGAACCACCAGTCCCCACAGTGGCACCACAATCAATCATTTCCTTCACCCGTTTGGTGCAAGTAATGGAATCATCAGTGTCATATATGAAAATTTATAGCTCTCAAATGTAAGCACGCACATCATCGGGGTTATCCTTGTAACAGATATCTGTAGAATCCATAAGATTCCCTATTCCAAGGAGGTGTAGTCCCTCACACAAATCCAGCTAGGCAGTTTCAACACCACAGTATAAACTCTGCCATTTCTGGACAGCCTTTGGTCGTAGATATTATGTATGTGTACCATAAGGCTGCGGGGAAGGTCCTACAATCTTCAACTTCAGCTTCTTCCCATCTCCTGCAACTACAGATAGAGAATAAGAAAATAAGACTTGTTGCTCTATAATGTAATCGTGATTAAATTGTCACAATGAAGTACCTCACTAGGAGTTGATGGAGTTGGTCTTTTGATTCTTAGTGGAGGATTATATCAGGCACGAGGCCTCTTTGCCGCCTGTTGTGAATCATCATCCCCATCTTGGGAATCCGGTGAGTCAGTCCTAGATGAGGAATCTGGCAAATCAGCTTCAGGTGGGGAAGCATCATCTCTCTGAGGAATGGTTTATTTCTCTACAGTTCTCTTCCTTTTCCCCACCTGAAAACCAGGGGATTCATCACCCTCTAGGGTATGATTCTATCCAGTTTTTTTTATACCATGTAGTCAAATTATTTTCTACTTTATCAACTGGTAGATCAAACACTTCCCCAGTCATCTCCCTAGATGTCAGCAACCATAGTTTTCGGGAAACCATTGGATTTTGATCTAACCTGACATGCACATGGGAGATACAATATTCTTCTATAAACAATTGAATTAACGTTCAAATCTATATGGAGCATAGACCTCTCATATAATCTCTCCTTCAATTCTGTGTTCCAGTAGGCCATCCCTGCAGGCCAGCATGTATGCCCTTAATTCCAAACTGGTTGTTCCATCATCAACAAACTTCCTACTTGACAGATATCCATAAGGAAAGAAATTAAATTCCTTATACATACTTAGCCTCACCTTCATGTGATAAGAATTGAGAGCTAGTGGTGCACTTCTAGAGAATTATTTCACTGATGTCCTGAAAGAACTTCTTGGGATTTGTACCCCATTTTGTATATTATATGTCCTAAAGTGAGTGGTGATCCATCCCCACAAAACATGAAATGGTCCCACTATTCTCAAAGGAGACATACCCATGAAGGCATGGAGTAAGATCCTATTAATATTTGCTAAATTGGGGTAGCTAGCCCAACCATTTTTTCCTCAGCCAACTTGGCTGCAGTAATGAAGGTCCCTAGCCTGACGCCTTCCATCGAGTCCCTGACTGGAAAGAGATAAACACTGAGCTAAAAGGCCAAAAATCCCACCAGATGAGTATTTTTTGGGATCCTCTGATTCACCTCATATCCCCACTTCTCAAATTCCCTTGCTTCTATGGTCATCCAGAATGTGCCAGGAGCACCCCTATTCTATGTTTTGGGGCCTGTAGTAGGGCGAGTGGGTATCTTCTTCATGGACCCCATCTCATTCGATCCCTTCTCCGTTGATTCCTTCTCCTTCAGCTCCTTCTCCTACTTCTCAATAACAAACACATTCATCCACTCCTCTGGATGAATATCCATTGTAGAATGAGTTAAGGAGGTATCTGAACTCTTGGGCTTGTGGATGATTTTCAATAATTCCCGAGCTAAAGCCAGAGTCTTCTCCAAATCATTCCAAGTCGCCTTGGGAGGGATAATTTCATCATACATATCACAATAAATTGGAGCCCGTGAGATCTTGTGTAAATCTTATAGACTGATGCCTAATTCTCCATGAGTCAGATGGAAATAATTAGTTTCTGGGCTCCAATGGCTGAGTATCTCCGGCACGAAGTTATCATTCCTGTAAACATATGTTTGCACAGCCCAGACAGCATCATATATCGCAACTCCTTTCAAATCCTTGACAAACACTGTATAGTTTTGTCGTACCCAGTATGCCCACATCGATGTTTGCTTCACACATCCTCCAGGACAGAAGTCCCAACACTTCTTCTAGCCTTTGGATTGATCCATCTGAGAGTTTCGGAAGATTGAAGGATAAAAATGTGATAGCATCATGGGCTTGTGAGGTTTCAGATTCGGTGTACAAGGGTTATGATGCATCATATGAGCCTTCCCCAATGTTCCAGCATTTATAAATTCTCCTCCACATGTGATTTTTACTGAAGAAAAATTGGTATAATTCTGAAACCATGAAATTGGGATATAATACTTTGCCTCTAGAATGGTAACATCTCACAGATGACCGTATCCATACAACGAAAGATAGATTATTTGTTGGAAATCAAGATTATACTTCTTCAGGTACATGGCCAAATCCGGGAGTGTTCTGTCACAGACGGTATAGTAATTGTTGGAAATTATGCTCATCCTATCATCAATTCGCTTGATAGCCAGTTCATTAGCCATTACGATTCTCTTGGGAGCCATTGAATCTGCACAAAAGTTGAATAAATTAACTCTTAAATGGGTTTATTTTTTATAAAATATGTGAAGAAATTCTAGAAAATGGAAAGGGTATTAAGGCGCGCAAGTCTAATTTTGGCACACAAGTATGGATTTTTCATACAAGTATGGCTGTGCCACGCAAGTTTTTGGTGCGCAAGTATCACCGCATAAGTCCAAATACCTTGATAGTAGTGCGACAATAATGAAATAGCAGAAAATTGAGAAACTTGCGTGGCGTAGGGAACTTGCACGGTGAGAGCTCAAAATTCTGAAATTCAGTGCTTTGCATGAGAAATGGCCGCATATATATTGGACAAGCCTCAACCCTACGAGCCTAAATCCTGCATGCGCTCCCAGCTGCGCTGATGCCTGCGCGGCTCAAAACATGCACGCAACTCTTTGCGCTCTTAACACTTGTGCGCCAAAGTTTCCTTGGTTTTTCTTCTTTCCTAATAGTTACATCCTCATATCTTTCGGATGCAACATTGAGGGGGGAATTTTGTTGATGCTCCATTTCGGCACAGATTCTACCCACTGAATAGAGGAAATAACTTGTACCCAAAGTGATTCATCCTTTGAAGAAACATTAAAAATTGACAATGTCATGAAAAAAGATTCAAATGATCTTGGGCCGTGCATGTTCCACCATGGTATCGCAAGTATACTTGCGCGTCGCCCAATGGTCACACAGGTGACTTTTGCACCCTCTTTCAATTTCTCCCAGGGTCTTCTCTAGTATATAAATACCCCATGTGAGCCCCCTATTTGGGGATGAAAAATTCCAGAAACTCATATTTGAGATCCCGGCGCCCTAGTCTCTTCTCAAAGATTTCGAACATTTCTAAGGTAATTTCTTAAATTGAATAGAATATCTAAAAAGGGGGAGTAAGGCCTAAGTGTTGAAACTCATCAACACATGCGCACCTAAGTGGCCAACCCTTAAGGAAAATGGACACACTTTCATGCCACCTTATACCTCCAATAAAACATGAGGTCCCCTCTTCTGGAAGCCTCTAGGGATAATACTAAGGGAATGAGCCAAGTCTCTCCCAAGTATTACCCTAAGGTTTAACCATCACTCAAGTACCCCTGTGTTGTGCAAGTATACTTGCACGACCAGGACATGCATGCCACCTTTTTTTGGGTGCCCCATCCTACCTATTTCACCTCTATTATGCCTATCCACTCATCCTCTTCATGATTAATCCTTCAGAACTCTCTCCAAAGTCATTAATGACATGAGTTCCTTGATGGATTCCTTATCTGAAATGAATTCTGTGGAAAATCTCTTAAAACCTAGCGATTTACATATCTTCATGTCACTAAGGTTAGAGATTTCATTCATTCAACCTCATCCTTTACGATTTGAATCCTTAACCTGGGCCCCCTTTTCAGGAGTAAGCCCCAGTCCAGGTTCTCTTAATTTGGGAATCCTCCTTAGGAGTAAGCCCCAATAATAATTTTCTAACCTGGGCATCCTCCTTAAGAGTAATAGACAGTCATAATTTCCAAATCTGGGCATCCTACTTAGGAGTAATCCCTAGTCTCAAAGTCTACTAATATGGGCATCCTCCTTAGGAGTAATCCCCAAGTCCCTTAACCTGGTCCTCCTCTTTAAGAGTAAACCAATGTTCTCAACTCCTTTAACCTAGGCCTCCTCCATAAGAGTAATTATGAGTCATAATTTCTCTTAACCAGTCTTAATTTACTTTTGATTTGGACTTCCTTCTCAGGAGTAAAACCTAATCATAAGTCCCCTCCTAACTTGAGCATCGTCCTCAGGAGTAAGCCCCAAGTTAGAGTATCCAAATCTCCATGAAGTACATATACCTTTATGGACCTTGTTCATGGGGTTCTTCCCTGAATTAAATCCTAATATTCATCTATTTGGGCAGTCTTACATACATAAGCCCCACATCATTTCTCATGATGGCATAATTTCTTGGTTTTACCAATAGCTCTTGTTTCTCTCACCGAGCATGAGTCCTGTGAGCTTAGAGTGTAAAAGTAATTATGACATATTTCTTTTAGCCATAAATCATACATTAACATCATACTCCCTTGCCTGAACTACATGGGTTCTGATTCCTTTTCAAAAATAGATGATACGTAGGTAGCCCATCTGCGGGTACGATCCCAACTCTGAAATAATCCATGTCCTTCTGAATGACAATAAACATCAAGTGCCCACTGAGTGGCTTTAAAACCAGAATGGTCATCATAATGACCAAGATAATTTTATGTATTGAAGGAAACCATTGACTAAGAGTCTCTAATAAATACAGATACTTCTCTATCAATGAAGAACATCGAATACATATAAAATATTCTCTAAAATTCATACATATCAATCATTGATTGTTAGATCTAAAGGAAAGCACATTTTATACTTGGTAATGTAAAAAGGATTCACGTGCATAACTTAAATCTATAAAGAGAGTACCGGAGTAGAATATAATTCCCCACAAAAAGGTGTGATGATTCCGACCTCCCATCCTCTCAACCAATGAAAATTCTTAAGCCTCATCAGTTCACAACTAATGAGAACCTACCTTTGGAATGTAGGTCCAAATGGATATGGAATCTTTGGATGTTTCCGGTACTACAAACAAACCCGTTAGAAACCGCTTGGAATGTTTGAACCTTAAATCAATAAGGTCCTTCCCAATTATAGAGGAAACAAGTACATATGAATTAATAAGAATTTAATTTAGTAAAGTTGATAATAAAATTAACCAGAATTAAAATGGAGGTTCGGGTGGGAAACCCTTACCATAAGTTTGAATGTTCTGATCTTGACCATATGGTCCTGGAATATGAAATTAGACACATTAATAACATAATTAGGAAACTATTACAAATTTTTTTAGTTTATCATAATTTTATTAGTTCTTTTATATCTTTATTGAAAAGTTATAATATAGAATTCTTTTTTATGGAGTGTTTTTTTCTTGATTTTTGTAATCAATTCACCTATTTTTATGTAATGGATTTCATGTCGAATTGATTTAAGTCTCCATAATGGAATTTAAATATTATTTATAAAAAAATATAGGTTTTAATAGTCATTTAACGCATTTGGTTACATGTTAGGAGGATGAATCATAATATGAAATTTTAATGACAATTAAAAAGATTCTTTTAGTTGTATTATAATTAATACAAACTAGTTTGGTCATATGATTTAATATTATGTACAAATATTGGTTTCTAAAAATTAAATATGTTATAATACATATATTATAATCTAGTTCAACCATAAATTATTTTCATGACTCTTAATTAAGGGGATATTGATGAATGAAACTTCTTCATCCACGATGGTTGTAAATTGGATCCTCACAGATGATGATTTCATTCATAAAAGGGAGAGACTGAGAGAGTGTAAGAAGACTGATAATGGTTATTAATTTAACATGTTATAATTCATGTATATAGATGATACTATAGTTATAAGGATATATTAGGCAATGTATATTTGGAGAGAATAATAAAATATTATAAATTGAAATGAAACTAACTAAAAAAGAACGATGCTTTACCTCTTGAAATAACCTCCTTGAGAGCCTCCTTAAGGGAAGGGTTTTTGGTATTTTGGAAATATCAAGAGCTCCTGGACGTGAAGAGTGCCATGGTATGGGTAATTGGACAGAACAATTAGGTGATTCAAGGATTATAAGAGTAAATAGAAGAGGGAGTGATGGGGGGTTATATAGTGGAGGTGAGTAGTGATTTGTGAATATCTTATTCATTTTATTTTAATATTTCACCCAATACAACAAATAGTGTTTATACATGTGACCCATAATAGTAATAATTGAATTTAAATTCAAAATATGTGTGATTACATCATCCATGATTATTGGAATAGTGAATGTAACTGATAATTTTTATATATGTTAAATTACCATATGTTACTATTCATAAAAAAATAGAGTATTTCAAAAAAATACCAAAAAATAACCCTAACCATTTTTTGACATGTAAAATTCAGAAATGGACTCCATTTTATGAAAATAATTTTCTAGAAATTATTAATTCAATTTTTAAATATAATCATAGTTTATTTGAAAAATAACCATTTTAAAAATATAATTCATTTACTGTCACATTGACTAATTAATCAAGAACTCGTTATATTATAAACATAAGAAAATAAAATAATATTATTACATACTGTTCATAAGGCTCATGTTACTATTCATATTACTATTCATAGGGGTATGCTATTAATAAACAAAAATTATGTTTGTCTTATCAGATTCTAAATATCTTACCGAACGGAACTGTCTGTGTCAGTTTTTTGAATTTCAAATCACAATGGTCAAAAAAAATTATGTTTACTAGATAGGTTATAAAAAAGTTGTGTTTTTGGAGAATTAGTGTTTCATGCATTGAATATTTATTTTCAAAACATTGGGGGGTTATATAATTCATAATATATACAAGTTTGAACCATAAATTTTTATAATTTAGTTAATCATATTCATACCCACAATTCTAATAGGTAGCTGATAACCAACCTATTAAATAATAATATCTTAATTGTATGTCTCATTTTATTTAATCATAGTGTTGTGTGAAATGAATGATAAAATCAGTATTGTGCGTAACATAATACAAACATAGAATTTCATGTAATGGAAAATATAAAAATTACCAAATATATTTCAAAAAAATAATTTCACAAAATCATGTAGTGTTATATTATTCCCCCATAAAATGAATTTCTCCCCCAAAATCCACCACAGTTGTAATGCCCCGGCCCCAGAAGCATAGAGTCGATGCAATATTTTAATAAATTGGCTTGATTACATGGAATCATGTCCATAAAGACCGATCATTTTAGCAGTATCGGAAAATAGATTACATACATGAACATAACATTAAACATTAAAAAATAAAACAAAACATAAATTATCCTTTTATAATGCCATTAATCCCATAGATTAACCATTCTTATCAATCATAAAGTACCTCTTCACATCCTGGGAAAAATAAAACATATAAAGGGTTGATCTCAAATGCTCAGTAAGGATAACAATATTGTGGAAACTGTCATAAATAAGGATAAACATTTAAAGAAATGTATTAGACTAAAAAATCCTTTTAATCATAAACATTATCATAATATAGCAAAGATAAAATAAAATATTTTCATTTACATATTCACATGGATATTCTACTTGTCGAATAATCACATGAAATATAAATAGCCACTTTCATAATGATGGAATGTATAATTCCAGACTTCATAACCACATAGTAAAGGCTTTGTGGCAAGACTACAAATAAGATTTTGTCAAGGCCTTGTGCCAAGAGAATTTTTTGTCTCATGAGACCTGCTGGTGCATCAAGGAGCTATAGCGGGCTCCACCGGTCAATTACTAAGTTCAATGAATTTCTCATTTGAAATGGTTTAAACATAACATAAACATTCTTATTAAAACAAACATATGAAATCTAAATACATTATCCATAAACCATGCATTGTATAAAAATAACACATCAATAGTCAAACATATCAGAAAACCTTCAATATAATATGGAAGATTTTTATCATAATTAATAAACATCAAACAGGTTTAAAATCCATCAAGGGATGTTGATATAGATTAAAATGATTTGTAAAAATCTTTTAGGGAATTATCCTTTTTTCATAAAATCATTTAAAAGTAACACAATTTAGAAATGAAGACATTTAATGAAATTTTTTAATCAATGTGTCCCATACCACTTTGAATCTTTTTAATGGAATTAACATTTTAAAAACATTAATTTCCTTATAAATAAATCCTTAAAACCCATTTTGAAAACATGGAAATTAATGAAAATGATTTAGAAGACTAAATATTTAAATCATTTAAAATGATGTCTTAGTTAGAAGGTCCCTTAAAAATAATCCCTTTGAAAAATCTTTTATAAAACAATGACATGGATAATAAACATGTTCCGCTAGATACTTACATAAAAAAACCTCGGATAATAAATAGATTGGGAAATTAACCCTTACCGTGCACTTTCCTTTAGTCAAGGGTACGTTTTACCTCCTCTATAATGACCGTAGTATGTTATTAAATTAGCCCTTGGGGCACATGTGAGTTGGTTAAAGGCAGTGGCGTCCTGACCTCGAGGTTCCGGGTTCGAGTCCTCACAAGGAGAAACCTAAAATATGCTAGCAAACCACTCATAAGACCCTCTACCCCATTGGGAACTGGCATAAGCCGAAGGGTTCACCACCTTGGGCCTCAATGGGGAAGTGCGGCGCGCAGGTGGGTAGGCCAACCCAATACCTCATTACCTAACAACACGTTTTTCCCGTGGGGCACGTGTGGGTTAGTTAAAGGCGTTGGCATCCTGACCCTGAGGTTTTGGGTTCATGTCCTCATAGGAAAACACACACTATATGCTAGCAAACCACTCGTGGTCCCCTCTACTCTATTGGGAACTGGCCTAAGGCCAAGGGTTTCCCCCTTGGGCCTCGTTGGGGACGTGTGTCGCGCAGGTGGGTAGATCATCCCAATAACTCATTACACAACAACACATTATTAATGTTGAGGTTTGGCTTAGTGGTAAGCACCCTGTAATCCAATATTAAAAATGGGGTTCAAAACTCATTGGGCACAGGTGCTGTAGTAGTACTGTAGCACACTGTAGCAGTGGCGGCACTATTGCACCGATAGGCACTATAACGGCGGTAGGTCACCATAGCGGAAGTAGAGTACTATAGAAGCGGAAGATACTGTGTTGTACTATAGTAGGGAGAGTATTGTAGTAGTACTATTCATATAATGGGCCTCAGGCCAAATATTTGTGCCTACGGGCCATGTAATGGGCTAAATTCCCACTGGGCCTTCAAGAAATTCTATGAGTCTCCCTCTACCTAGTTAAAAGATGTATTTTCTTTTCATAAAATAATAATTGAGGCCTCAACACCAACCTTTTATGTTATTAAATTATAAAAGAACCATATAAATATTTATGATATCATACATGATTCATTTATGACTTTATACTACCCATTTAATAATAATTTCCATGTTAAATTAACATTTCAGGTAATAATAGCTTTCTTTATCGTATGTGTTTTAACTTGTTACTCTAGATTTTATCACATAGATCACGATTTAAATACTTGAAGAATATAAAAATTATTTTTATATCATATATATTAAAAATATAAATATTTATAGTAGATATATATATATATATATATATATATATGAAATGGAAAACAACATTTATTGAGGCGGAAGGCCATACATACGCATAAACGTTGTTTCTATTTTCATATCATATTGAACAGAACTAAGTGAATACGATATATGTATGTATATATATATAGTAGAATTATTATTTCATATATTACATACTTATTAATTATATATATATATATATTATAATCGTCGTTGAACGGTGAACGTGGAAATGAATCTTATCGCGTCGTGGAGACAGTAATCCATACGTATGCACGAGCGATAATATCATTATATTGATGGTGAAATTGTATATAATTGGATGGTATATCATATATATAGAATCATTAACATGTTATATTTATTATTTACATGGTTTATACTCATTATTATACCAATCCAAATAATGAAGCATTTGAATAACAAACTACACCACGATGGGGAGACGGTAATCCGTACGTACGCACGTATGGTGACTGTCATTTATAGGATGGATAGAATAATGAATATGGTTTTACAAATTTTAAAATAAAATCACATTATATATAATATAATAGAGTTATTATATTAGAATGTAAAAAACAAATAAAGAGGTAGTGTAGAAGAAAAGAACTTGAAAGAGGTGATGAAATGTATACCTCTTCTTCGGGTTCTTCCTTTTGATTTGATCAAAATGGATCCTTAGGTTGGATTTCAGACTAAAAGAAGGAATATAAGATGAATGTAAGTCAGTGGAGAGGATATTTGGGTTGGGTTTGGCCGAGCCAAATGGCCTTTAAGGTTTGAGTATGAGAGAAGGGGAAGTACCATTTTATAAAAGTGGTGAGGGACACTTCTGGAAAAGCCTAAAATATTATTTTATAATAAAATAATTTTCGGTTTATAATGGCTCCAAAATGATTTATTTATAATATAAAATGGGTATGGGTCAAAAACCTTTAACTAATAGGTTTTAGACAGGTTTATGATTCCATTTTAACCTTATCTTTTAGATTTAACTCTTAGTTAAATTGTTTAACTTTTACCGTGTCTTCTTGTATTCATACACCGTATGGTTAATAAACATACAATAAACATCCAAAAGAACCAAATATGGTTCTTTAATGACATATATAATATTATTTATTCCCTTTTTTCAAACATTAGATTTTTGGGAATGAAATATCAACCAATTATATAGTATTTGTTTTAAAAATTAATTTATGTCAATTTTGACATTATTTGGTATTAAGTTTTTGTGATAGTCATCACAAATTGATTACATTGAAAAAGATACATTTATTCAACCCTAACATTTTATATTAATCACAAAAATTCATGGTTGTCATAGAAATATTTAAATTATATTTACTTTAATATTTATAATACCATTAATTTGATTCTTTCATTAATAATGTAATTATTGTATCATCATTGTGTCATAAATAAATTCAATTATTTAATGTGAAAAATTTATAAATAAAATATTATTATCTAGTAAATCTTTTTATATTTTTAATTAATATTTATAGTCGAATTTATATTATGAGTAACCCAATATTAAAAATTGTTTAGTTATTAGACATTGAATTTAACACTTTTAACTGTTCTTTAAATAAAATAATAATAAATGTCCTAATCTAATCCAAGTGGACCAAAAAGGATCATATTTTATAACCTAATGTTGTTTTTGGTCTAATTATACTTATCCAATAGAATTAGGAAATGTTTTAGGTTAATTTTGATATGATTATTTACTCTTAATTACCATATTAACTTTTAACCGTGGTAAATAAAAGTCAAAAGTTACTATTCATCAAATATTATTTTCATCTTATTGAACAACATTTTACTTACTGATATTAACCATGTCTCTTGTATTTATAAAATTCATCTCATAGAAGTAGTAAAATTATGTTTTGTGCAAATTTTCAAATGTTCCTAGAAGGTGGGTAAAATAGGTTAAAAAGTTTAATTAATTTTTATTCATCTAATTTTATTATAAAATGACTCCAATGAATTACATTGATCTTATATTGGTATTATATATATATTTACTTAAAATAAATTTATATAAAATAAATAATTATTTAAATAAAAAGTCAGTTTTAAATAATAACATAGTGTTCTTCACTATTCATAAAAAATTGGACGTTTTCCGAAAAATTCGAAAATGAATTCTATTTTTCTAAATTCAAAATATATAAGTTTCATTTATTAATTTAAAATAAATTCCAATTGTCAAAACCAAAAACTGTGTTTCTAAAAAGTAAAAACTTTTAAAATATTGACATGTGTTTATGTCAAATTAAAATTTGAAATTAATTATAGTGACCTAAATAGTATTAAATGAAAAAAATTAATATAATTATACTTAAAATCTTTGGAAATTCATAATTTAACAATTTAAATTGTTTCGATTAAAAAATTTGTATTCATTTAAAACATAGTATTTTTCACTATTCGACAAAATATAAAAGTTATTAGAAAATAACCAAAAAAATTTCCAAACTAAATTTTTATATCCCACTTCTAAAGAAGAATTTAATTTCATTAAATTGAATATATAAAATTATCAAATATTGGTTTTAAAAAATGGTTCTCCATTAAAAGGAATATAATTGAATTTTTTAAAAATACTTATTTTATCTAAAAAAATGAATTTGTTAATATAATATGTATATGAAACACATAATATGGATGTTAACATTATATAGATTATATAATATTCAAAATGAAGTTAATACTATTAATAAACTCTTTTTGAATGGTTAGTTAATAAGTTGTGGTGCACTCGAACTCGATGTTGCATGTAACGCAAGCTAGTGAATTACTTTAATGAGATAATGTACTTTGAAATCAAGGGGTGTTACATTCTCCCCTCTTCAAATAAATTGCGTCCTCCCAATTTGAAATTGTTTTTCGAAAATAAAATGTTAAAATTAGAAAAATACATCTATGGAAAACCCACATCAGAATTTGGGTAAACAAAATTTTGTCTTAATAAGAGGGAAAGAGAATAAAAAGGCTACCACCACATTATGATCTCAATTAGGAGATCGTTGGTGGAAAATCGAGAAAAATAACTTGAGGAAAACGTAAATATTTTAAAGTGAGTGATTAAGGTCCTAAATCACAAACAATTGCATAATTGAGAGTCTCAATGCCGTCAATCTATGATGATTTAAAATATCATCAATTCAACAAAAATAAGGTATTAGGATAAAACATTTTTTTATATACCTTACCTAATGTTTTAGAATTAATTTATTTATAGAATAAGTGGGGAAAAATATACATGAAAACTAGAGTTCCATGCTTCAAATAATTTCTACCACAACTCATCTTTCACACCAAAAGATAATAGAAATCAAAAATATTCTATTTATTCTAATCATATAGGGTTCCAAAAATAATGAATTTATAATTCATATGTCAGACTATTTAAAATAATACATTATAAAAACTCAGACGTTACGTATTCCAGTGGTCGGTGATCCACCCTTGTCACCCTTCGGTTGTGTGTCTAAGTCTCACGGCCTTGCCGGATGCGATGGGTTGTCTCTTGACCTCTAGGTTATCCTTTTTATGAAATTACAAAAATAATCACAAGAAATAAATTAACCTTAACAAAAGTATCCAATGTAAAACTTAATTTATTCTAAACATTAGACTTATCCAAAATACTTGGGTCCAAACTCACAGTCCATAATATATAAGAAGGAAAACAAAATGAAGATCCTTTAGGCCACATAATAACATGTGAATACCTTCATCATGTATTATTTTAAAACATTGTAATACCCTAAATTTCCTCAAAACCTTATTGATTACATTCATTCTCCCTTATTCCTTATAGAATACTGGATATACTTTTTCTATCCAAAAATGTTGTAACATCCGATAATGATGGAATATACAAATCAATAACAAGATCTAAGGATGTAAATAATATCCAATATTATTTATCCAAATCAATCATATCATATTCCAAAATCACAACCTCAGTATCAGAATCATATTATGGTTTATCTTTCTCTCAACCAGATATTTTCCAAAAATTTAACCTGCAATTGAGTGACTTTTCTTGCTTCCACTCAATCATAAGCCCTTAATGAAATATTACTGAAGTACAATCCTTATATACTCAATAATTCGTATAACATTTACATCATTAATATAGTACAAAAATGACTCAATAAATTAATAACAACAAAAGAACTCTAATAATTCATCTTCATATTCGGTAGTATGATAACTTGATTATTATCCAATATGAGCATTTGGGGTATACTCTGATGGTTTGGACATTGATTCCCTTAGTTTCCCAACTCCTTGCAGATGAATCCTTGTAAATTTGAAACCTTTTTCTAACCCTTGAAATTATTTACATTGTGTAATTTTTTCCACACTTATAAAAAACACTCATTCCCTTAAATCATTTACCAAGGATATTATTTCCACATTTATCACATATGAGAAAATACTTATTTACCTTATTCCCTTTATCCATCATTCTCTCAACCATCTTCTCATTCTCTGGCATCCCTTAAAAGCCATAGGACTGAGAAAATTATTTACTTATCTTATTAACAAATAATACTATTTTTTCATATAATGATAATACGTGGGAGACTACTTCCTTTATAAATATTGGCTTAACACCATGAGTGATATGATCCTTCTTACACATTGGATCATTCATATTTCTGGAGGTATCATTCCATCTACTGGGCACTATTTCTAAACAATGGAATACACTAGGTTAGTTTATTAATTGCAATTCATAATTCCAAACATGTAAAGCAATTAAAATAAATTGAATAGTTCATGTATATAATCCATAATCATAAAAAAAATTCTTTGAGGAGGTATATACTCATAAACCCTTCAAAGTGGTTTGTAAATAAAACGAGAATAATCCAAAGCATATCCTCTGACATTGTCGTAACCAAGAGTGCAGTAAGGACCGTTGTCATGCCCATTTTCTGTTTATGTCTAGATCAAAGAGGTATTTTCAGGTTTTACCCCTAGGTACATATGTGCCAAAGCTGTCTGTACCTGCTCATATCCAGACAGGGATGTATTTATTAAAAAACTCACAAAATCTATACAGTACCAAAATCCTAGAAAGTTCTTCTATACTAGAAATCAAAGTATATCTTAGGGTAGTGTTCTCTAATTAGAGTTTTTTTAAATCTATTTCCAAGGTTGTAGATATAATTCCTGTGATACCAACTGTAACGCCCCTACCCCAGAAGCCTAAAGTCGGTGCATTATTTTAATAAATTGGAATGGTTATAAGGAATCATGTCCTGAAAGACCGATTGGTTTAGCAGTCTTGGAAAATAGATTATATACATGAACATTACATTACACATTAAAAAATAAAACAAAAAATAAATGATTTTTTGAGAATGACATTAATCTCTTAGGTTAACCCTTATTGTCAACCATAAAATAATTTTTCACATATTAGGAAGAATGAAACATAGAAAGCATGAGCTCAAATTCTCAATAAGGATAACAATATTGCAGAAACTTTTATAAATAAGCATAAACATTTAAGGAAATGAATTAGACTAAAACAAAATCCTTTTAAACAAAAACTTTAGTATAATATGACAAAGATAAAATACAATATTTCTGTTTACTTATTCACATGGATATTCTACTAGTCAAATAATCAATATCAATATTAATAGGCACATTCATAATGATAGAATGCATAATGCCAGACTTCATAACCACATAGTCAAGGCCTTGTGCCAAGAAAAGAAACAAGATTTTGTCAAGGACTTGTTCCAAGACAAAAGAATGTCTCTTGAGACCTACCGATGCATCGAGGAGCTATAGTGGGCTCCATCCGTCACTTACTATGTCCAATGCATTCCTTATATTAAATGGTTTAAACATAACATACACATTCATTTTAATACCAATATACAAAATGTCAATACTTTATACATAAACCCTGAATGGAATAAAAATAACACATCCACATTAAAACATATCAGAAAATCTTCAATAAAATATGGATGATTTTTATTATAATAAATCAACATCAAACAATTTTAAAATCCATCAAGGGATGTTGATAGAGAATAAAATGATTTTAAAAATCATTGAGAGAAATATCTTTTATTCATAAAAACATTTACATGTCACAGAATTTAGAAAGGAAGACATTTAAAGAAATTTTTGAATCAAAGTGTCTCATACAACATTGAAACTTTTTAAGGGAATTAACATTTAAAAAACATTCATGTCCATATAAATAAATCCTTAAAACCATTTTGAAAACGTGGACATTAATGTGAATGATTTAGAAGAATAAATATTTAAAACATTTAAATTGATGTTTTTGTAAAAAGGTAACTTAAAAATAGTCCCTTCGAAAACAATTATATTAAACATGGACATGTACAATAAACATGTCATAGTAGATACTTACAAAAAACAAACTCATATAACAAAGAGATTTTGATATTAACCCTTACCTTGCACTTTCCTTTAGTCAAGGGTATGTTTAACCTCCTGTATAAAGACCATAGTAAGTTATTAAATTATACCAGAACAATATTTACCTTTATGATATCATACATGATTCATTAATTACTCTATACTAACCATTTAATAATAATTTCTGTGTTAAATTAACATTTTGGGTAATAATTGCTTTCTTTATCGTACATGTTATAACTTGATACTCTTGATTGTATCAAATAGATCAGGATTTAAATACTTCCATAATATAAAACATGATTTATATATCATACATATTTTTAATTTAAATATGTATAATAGGCATATATATGGAATATAAAACATCGTTTATGGAGATGGTAGGTCGTACATACGCATAAACATTGTTTCCGTTTTCATATCGTATTGAATGGAACTAAGTGAATAAGATATATGTAAGTAAATAAATATATGTATATATATATCCATTATAATTATTATGTCATATATTATATACTTATTAATGATATATTGATTTTATAATCATCGTTGAATGGTGAACGTGGAAATTAATCTCATCGTGTCGTGGAGACAGTAATCTATATGTACGCACGAGGGACAATATCATTATGTTGATGGAGAAATCATATATAATTGGATGGAATATAATATATAAATAATCATTGAAATTTTATATTAGTTATTTAAATTAGTTATACTCATTATAATACCCATCAAAATAATGAAGTGTTTGAATAACAAACGACACCACGACGTGGAGACGGTAATCCATACATACGCACGTATGGTGACTTTATCATTTATTGGATGGATAGAATAATGAATATGGATTTAAATTTTTTATAATAACATCACAATATATAGATGATACTATAGTTATTATTTTAGAATGGAAACAACATAGAAAGAAGAAGTGAAGGAAGAAAAGAACTTGAAAGAGGTGATGAAATATTTACCTCTTCTTCGGGTTCATCATTTTGATTTGGTCAAAATAGAACTTTATGTTGGCTTTAGAACTAAATTAAGGCCTCTAGGATGAAGGGAGAAAAATTGAGAGGAAATTTGGGTAGGTTTTGGACGAGCCAAATGGATCTAGAGGTGTGATTTTGAGAGAAGGGAATGTACCCTTTTATTAGATAGGTGAGGGTCACTTTAGGAAAAGCATAAAATATTATTTTATAATAAAATCATTTTTGGTTTCTAATGGAACCAAAATGTTTTCATTAAAGTATAAAGAGGATATGGGTCCAAAATATCTCAACCAATAAGTTTTAGAAAAGTTTTGGATACCATTTTAACTTTATCTTTCAGATGTAATTCTTAGTTAAAGAGTTTAACTTTTACTTTATCTTCTTGTATTCTTACACCTTATAGGTAATAAACGTACTCGAAAATTCCTAGAGAACCTCAAGTGGGTCATTAATGACATATATAATATTATTTAAGCCCTTTCTCCAAACATTAGTTTTTTGGGAATATTATATCTACCAATAATATCGTATTTGTGTAAAAAAATAATTTATGTTAATTTTGACATTATTTGGTATTTAGTTTTTTTTAAAGTCCTAACAACTTTACTACTTTGAACAAGATACATTGAATCAACCCTCTCATGTCATATTCACCTTTAAAATCTATGGGTGTCATAAAAAAATTGAAATTATATTTATTTTTATATTTATAATACCATTAATTTGATTCTTTCATTAATAAGGTAATTATTGCAACATCATTATGTCATAGATAAATTAAATTATTTAATTTATAAAAATTATAAATAAAATACCATTATTTGGGAAATATTTTTAGATTTATAATTAATATTTACAGTCAAATGTATGTACATGTTGTTGATAGACTAAATATGTGTTTCATAAGAACCTAAGGTCTTTATTTCGTAAATAATAACTGAAATGAAATTATAACCATAAAAATATATTAATTATGTTAATGTGGAAACTTTTTCCTTATTCAATATCAATATTTAATCACATATATGTCATGATAACTTATAAAATATTTTGTTTTGAATTTTCTAGCCTTACACAAGAATCGTACATGTATTTGGTTAATTCACATGTTATATAACAAAAATATTATAAAATATAAATTAAAATCATTAAAAATCATTCATATTTATTAAAAATATTAATTATAATATTTAGATCTTCTCTAATAGTATATTTAGGACACTAAATAAGACTTTTCATATACTGTGCAAGCTCTATGTTGGCACTGAAAATGAATTTCAAATTTATAATTAAATAAATTAGAATTTAATTGATGTAAAATATTTTCAAATGATATTTATACTATATTATAAAGAATAATGTTTTACCAATTTTTAATAATTTTTATATCATATTTGTATCTTGAAAATATCATGATAAATAGTGTATTTCATAAAAATATTTTTTAACTAATCATGAAATATTTTACTTCATCAGAAAACTCGTAAAAGTTAATAATATGATTAATTGGACTTTATGAATCAAAAATTTATTTTAATTTCTTTAAAGAATATTTATTTATATTAAAAAATAACATTTAATCTCAATGGGTAAAATGAAATGAAAAATAGTCTTTCAAACAAATGCATTTTAACCCCAAAAATTAACTTATTCCCAAAACAAGTATAAAAATATTTCTTGTGAAAATTATTATATTATTAAAAAAATGTAATATAATATTTATTGTAAAAAATAAAAAAAATACAATTTTATGTGAATTAAATAATAGTTTAACAAAAATCTATATTTTCACTATTAATAAATGTTGAATATTTTCCAGAAAATCAAAATATTTCTACCTATGATAATATTGATATTTTGATATCAAAAATAATAAACATTTTATCAAATAAAATTTCTATATTTGGAAAAAATTAATAATTATATAATCTAATTTTTTTGAATAAGACCCATTTTTTGATGAAAACTTATTTTTGGAGATAAAAAATAATTTCCAACTAATTGTGTGTTTATTTCAAAAGCATTAATTAATATATTTATGATGAGTATAACCATTATATATATAATATAATATTTGTTTAAACCATTTCATTGACATAAATTAATCATTTTTGTAATAACTGTAATATTTATGCATTAATATATCATAGAGAGTTTAAAATCAAGGTTTTATTTAATATAAGCGATTGAATATAGTGTTTTATTAAATCCACAGGGACATAAAAGTCACATGTTCTAAATATGATAGATTCATACTATTTATTATTTTATTATTAATCTGTAAATTCAAAATTTTATTTATTATTCATTAATATAATTAATTCACTATTATTAATAAATATCAATATTTTTATATTAATGGAGAACCATTATTTAGTAATTTCTTTCTACATATAAAAATAAAAAAACATCAAACATGTTGACTTATACACTACAATTTCCATGGTGAAATGTGGTTCATTTTTCATCACCACCTATCACGGTCTGTAAAAAGGATCGATTTAATCAATGAAAATGGTTAATATATAATGATTTGAACTCTTAAACTATAATTTATCATATACCTTTAATCCATAACACTAGTTTAGAGATGGAATCAATAATTGTGCATATAGTTGGCCTACTGGATCCTCGAATGATGAACTTTATTTTATACCGCCAAAACTCATGGCTGATAATAATAATGAATTTAATTAATGAAATTTATTTTTCTAGAAATTTATGATTTTGTAAAATTTATATTAACATTACATACTAACATTTTATTACCCATTAAATAATTACAATAATATATCATTTGGGATGGTTTTCTCAGTTTTATGAATATTGTTTTATGGTTTATATCATGAATGTATATGGAATATTATATAATGGCCATACAATGTAATAGTAATGTATTGATCATTTTTAAAGATTATGTAATGGTTTTAATTATTTAAATTATAGTAATTAATATTCAACCTTTTAATAATTATAAACAATGAATCATGTCTGTTAAAATTTTTTTTTCCATAGACAATAATTTTTTATTTAATTTTACGAATTGAAATATATGTAAAAAATAAAAAATAATGTATTTTTTATCATTAAAAATATTGGAATGTTGAAATTTGATCTAAAAATAGAGTATATAACCCATCAAATTGTAATTGCAAAAACAATAGTTGGAACATTGTAACACCCAATGATAAGAATAATCTACAATCTGGTATCATATTTATGATATTATGTATCTATGAATGGGTTGTATCACTAAGAATGGGGTTGGATGTATAATCAATGGTATAATATTTCTATAATTTCATGTCTTTGAAATAATTTTTTTGACTTATTATTCTATGACCTGAAATACACAAAAAAATATTACAAGGGTCCTCCCCAAGTTGGGTGACTACATCCTTGATGTGGTTAGGATGATCTAAGTGACTTATTCTCAACTAAAAATTAAATTCCAATTACATGTGGTTTGGTCATGTATGACTTTGATACCATTGAGGGTAGGTATCAATCATTGAACTATACAATGTATCCTAATAAAAATGGTTATACTTTTTCAAAACAATATACAAAAAAAACAAAAACCCATTGAGAATGTTTTTAAGTCACTCCTACAAAAAAATTTATATTTCTCTTCATGCCTCAGTAAAAAGATGATACAGCCCTTTATCACTAATTCTACAGTCTTTGTATGTGAATATCAATGTACTACAACACACAATAGTCTAGTTCAACTGATTAATACTAAAGCTTTTATTGGATATAGACATTGAAAACTCAAGCTCATGCAATACTTATAATATTGGGAAAAAATGTTGTTGTTTCATCATGAATTCTTGTTTTCAATAGAAATTTTGGAATATCTTATATATTTTTATACAAATAAATGTAGGCTCAAATTTTATATTCATGAATTTTCTCGCGGTCTTATTTCTATTTCCTCAAGCTCAAACACCATTCCATTAAATCATTTTAATTTATAAACAATGAATGGGATTTTCAATTCGTTTTCATTCACATTTCTTCATTCCACATGAAAACAATGTATTATTATTAATAATGTTATTCCTGAAATAATGTTCATAATAATTTATTGACACAAAAACTGGTATGAATTGAATACAACAAGATTCACACAAACTAGGTATATATGTTCTTGTTTGCTCTCTATCTTATTCACAGAATTTAGAGAAACTGCATGTTTCATGAAAACCAAAATATCTATTCAGAATAATATTCTTTACAAAGAAACATTGATATTGTAAAACACATATCGAAGGACCATAGTATCTTTTCTTATCCTATGTGTAGGAAAATCATGAGGAGATATTATTATTTTTGGAACTTTTGTTTTGTGGAATTTTGTTTATCAAAAAATGAGATCCACACAAGGTATATCGACAAAAAAACTCCTCGTTTTTGAATCTGATATTTATTGGTGATGATAAACACTTCACTTCATGTGAAAATAATTCATAAATGACTCCAACTCATTTTCATGAAAATCAGAATCAACGTCTTCATAAAACCATATTTTCTACAATCTGTATATCCTTGGTTAGATCTTCATTTTAATAGGAAAAAAAGTTTCTTGTGAATTCAATCGTATTAAAACCTTCAATATGATAAAATTATCTTCATATATATAACCGGATCTTCAAAAAATATAGTTTTTGAAACTGGAAATCAAATGCTTCCCAGAGGAAGCTGGATGAAGAAGACAATGAATTTTTGTGATCAAACGGTCGGAATTTATCTAATTAAATGGGGAATCATCTATCTGTCTTTTTTATATAAAGATTACTATTACACCAAAAATAGTGATCCCACATCAAAATAAATATGTTCTAAGTATTGATATATAATACAAAGAGTTTTTGAAGATGGAAGAAATGGTTATCAGTTCACTCATCCACTCACTAGAACCATCACATACCGACACCCTTATCTACTATTTGGCCAACATATATGGTGGTTCACTGCTGCAATGATCCTTCGTGTAATAATTATTCATATTCCCCATATACCTCCATGTTTTATTGGTTAAGGTAGCCTCTTTCCCCATATTATTGGATTAGATTCCCTTGGATGGATGGTATGGACGGAATCTTTTTGGTTACACCATTAAAAAAATTATTAAAATTCCATATTATCTAAAAACAAAACATTAAATATCCTCATACTTCTCAAAAATTATTAATATAAATTTTTACCTTTTGAGATCAATGTGTCATTCTCAACAATAACTAACCCATTACCTCAATCATAAGACTATATCAAGAATCATCACAATAATGGTTGAAAAAAATAAAAAATTGTCCAAATATTTCATGGGATCTTCAATCATCCATTCATATCTTCAGTCAATATAAAGTATTCTATTCAGAATACATATAATTATAGAAATATATGAATCAATATAAATCCATCTCTCAATGATGACTTATATGCTCACCCACTTAAAAATTTCACTTCCTCGCCCTTTTAGCAATAACGTCATCTCCGAATTCACAAAACATAGGATGATAGTCATGTATTCTTATCCCCCATTTCATCAGAATCCAAATCATATTTGGGGAATCCTCAATACTCTCTATGTTATTGGGGAAGCCCAAACATATAATTTTATCCAAATGTCCTCAAATATTTCTCTTGGAATATAATTATGAAATATATCTAAATTTTGATCTTTTTTAGAAATGTATTACAAATTAAAATCTCCATTTTCAATTCACTCATTTATGAAATGATATTTAATCTCATTGTGTATTTATATATAGTGTTAAACTATGTAATTTATTGAATTATTCCACTATGAGTGTCATAGGAAATTTTCCTTGGTCTTTCAGAATTCACATTTAGATCTTCAAGCTGAACTTTCATCCATATCATTTGAGTACATGAAATATTGGAATCTAAATAATCGTGTAAGACTATATTTAAATTCATATAATTTTTTATCTTACCATTCCATCTTACAAAACCTTTTACTAGAAATAATGTACCTCGTAAAATTGATTTATGATCATTTCCATATCCAGCATTGTCAATATCAATTAATCCATGTATGTTCAAATATACACATCATTTTAACATAAAAGCATAATTTTATATTCCATTTATATAACGTAGAATTATTTTAGTAGCCATATTGTGTGATTATTTTGGATCACCACGATATCTGGAACACATTGTTACTATATATACAATATTGGGTTTTGATGCTATATAATATAGCCAGCTAAAAATTAATTTCCTAAAACATTTCTGATTAACACTCTATCTCATTTCATCTTTAATGATCATTACACCAACTATAATGGGCGTGGAGACTTCTTATAGATCATAAATTCTAAATTTATTCAACAATTTCTTGGAATAATTTTGTTATGAATTAAATATATAGCTTTTTTTCCTAAAATTGTAGTCACGTAAATGAATTTATCTCTCTATTCATTATCATATTAAATTATATAATAATTTTATTTGAAAATTCTTCACATTAATATTAATTATCACCTAATATAATTATTTAATCAACACAAAAAATTACCATAAGTTTAAATATTTTCAACACCTTCATATATAATTTTTTTCAAAATTTCATCTAGAAAATATCAATGGTATCAGGAAACTATATAGATTATAATAACAAGGTCATGAATCCTATTTCTAAATATGCAAGGATTTCTTCAGATGAATCACATTGGTTCCATAAATATCATTTATGAAACCTTCAGGTTTATCAATGAAAAATTGTTTTTCAAGATCTCAATTCAAGAGAGTAGACATAACATCGATCTGATGGACATTTTAATGTCTGTGAGCAGAAAAAACAAGAAAATTTCTAATATCATAAAATCTTTCCATATGCAAAAATGATTCCTAAAAATAACTTCTACCTAATAATAACCCTTACAGACTAATCTGTCTTTATTTCTTAAAATATCACCACTATAATTATGTTTATTTATGAACACCCATTTTGTTCCTATTAAATTATTTCATTCTTTTATAGGAATAAGATCCCATGTGATATTTTTTTAATATTATTTATCTCTTTATTCATATCACTTATCCACTCCTTGTTTTCAATATATTCTCCAATTGACTTTGGTTCAATTTGGGAAAAGAGAGATTTTTGATATTAAATTCATAGTATTCCTCTGGTCTATACAAAAGAATCCATATTTACACTAATATTTTCCAATTTTTCATATGTTTTCAATCATTTATGCTTAATATGTTCAATAAGAACAATTTCATTCTCACCACTAGTTTTTTATGAGTTAACATAAAATATATTTGGTTCATGTATAGTATTTTATTCGTTCTCTCATCTATAAATATGTTTATTTTCTCAACAACATTTTTTTGAAGATATGTTATTTTAATTGATCTAACGTTGGATTTATATGAAAAAATCATTAAATCAAAATACTCAACTATATTGTAAAATTTATAATTCCATCATTTATATCCTATTCCATTTGATAGAGGGTGAATCAAGATCCCATATTTTTCTATCTCCTAAAATTTCTCTAGATTTGAATTCTTGATATTTATGAAACATTGAATAACAAGAACTTTAAAATATTAGTCAATTAGATAATTTTTATACCACATATCATATTAAATCATGTTGTATTTTTTTATATGTAAACATAAGTTAATTATATTAAAATTTTTACACACTGCTTCTCTCCTGTAGATGTTTGAATGTTTATTATTAACAACCACTATTATTCCCATTTCAATTAGAATATATTCATTATCTATGATATACCATTTTATTAAGGATTTTAAAGAGAAAAATATTGATTTTTAGTTATATTATTTTTTAGATATGATTCAAGATAAATACTAATGAACACCCCACTACAATCTATTCTTAGATTGGTTATATAAACTCCCAACACACCATCTATTTGTATTCTAAAAAACATTAACATTTAAATTGTTTCTAATTTTTTCTTAAAAAACAAGATTGTCCTTATCTAGATGACGTCATAAATCAATGTTATTAAATAGAGTTCACCAAGGATAGAATTATGTCTCATATTTCCAAGGAAATATTATAACGAATAAGCATGAGTGGTATAATATAATTAATATCAACGCTTTTATGAATAGACAACACAAGAATCCCCCTTTGACAGGTTTGAAAAATTGTTTCTATTTATCTCACCAAATTAGGAAGATGCCTTACCACATTATTCCTTAAGAATTTAATAAAATTATTTTAACCATGATGTTCAAACATTTTATGCAATAAGTTTTTTCTTCTTTATAACTCAAATAAAAATAATTTTTAAAATAACCAATTTGCAGTATATTTCTACTTGTTATTTCACCATCGATGCTAACAATTCCAAAATTTGAATTTTTTATGGTGTACGAATAATTTTTAAAATTAAATTAATTTATATAATCATAATGTGACCACACACATAAAATATTTTTACTAATACCTAAATAAAGAATATTTTGGGATTTTATTTTCTTGGATTATATATCAATAATAACAGCTCCATCGAATTTAAAATAACATTCATTCCCAAATGTACCTAATCCCCCATTGTGTTATTCAATGTTCATTTGGATTGTTGTATCTCATGTCTTCTGATAGGAACAACCACTGCCAAGAATATAGTTTTTATCTCTTTTTCTAGCCTTCAAAGTATCTTCATCAATAAGAAAATTTTCTTCCATCATGGAATTCAAAATTCCATTTCCCTTTTCAACAATTGGAATATCTCTTGGATGAATAACTATATATTCGTAAAAAAATGACCGTACTGATCACATATTCCCTATGTTATTTATAAAAATTCTAATATATATTAATTGTATATATATTATATTTTCTTCATAATTAATTTTTTCATGACAAATCTTCTATTTTTATTTTTAGAATTCCTCTTACTCTGCTCATATATGTTCCAAGGAAGAGACATGATATACCAACAAGAATAGTAATTTTTTCCATAAAATTCAACACCACAAAAAATAACATTTAAATCAATATTATCCATACTATTGACAATTATATTAATGAAAAAATTTTCTTACAGTCTCATTTTTTTCCCTTCCATATTTAAGAGATATAATTCTCAAAAGTTTAGACATTTTTCATAATTGTGAAGAATTTGTTTTCCTATCAGCTCATATTTTACAATTGTAGACAATATAACCTATATTTTTACAAATAATTTATTTAGTTTTATTTTTTACAGTTTAATATATAACAGACTCATTGAGAAAATTTTCCCAACTTCTTGAGATATTTCTATTTTAACATCAATATATCATTTGAAATGCACATTTATATTCTATAGAGGTAATTCAGATTTGAGATACTCTAATAGAGTCTTAAAATTGATTTACTATTTACAGCTAGTTTTCCATCAAGATCATTCATCATTATTTCATTCCATGTATCTTATAACTTTTGAATTCTCATCTCATCAATGTGATCATCTTTTCTTTTAATATCATCCATTAATTGTCTAATTCCATTCATGAGTTTTTTATTTTTTCAAGGAATGTCTCATGTTTTAATTTTAAATTTATTTCTATATAAGAAACATTATTGTCTTCTTCAACACTACTAGAATTTTATTCTTACATTTAAATTTTAGCAACAAAATTACAATATTTTTCAGAAACCACATCTTCCAAAAGTCTAACCGATGAATTATATTGTTCCTCTTATTTACCCTACAATCTTATTCTTTTCATTTGTTGTATCCATTTTTTGTTATAAGCTATTATTATAAACTCTTACGAATATTTACCCCATTTATTTTTCCTATATCATTTAACCTAATCATCACTCTCATTTTCATTACTTTTCTTCTATGGACAATTAACTATAAAAATGTTTAATTCCCCCATAATTTCATCATTTTAGTGGAATCTCAACATTTTTACATACTATTTCCAATTTTTATGAATCTTTTGATAAGGGGAATTAATTTTTTATACTCTTCATCCTTCACTTCATCATATATAGATTCACCATATTCTTTATTTTCTTTTTCTTTGATCTTTAGTATACTCTAGGACTTGAATTCTATTTCTCCCATATATTTTTTCTTGAATACCAAAGCCTTGTGAATATCAATGTTTATTATTGAATTATGAAACTTATCAAGAGATATATCTACCTTTTCTTCTAGTTATGTAATATTTGGGCCAAATATATCTCTAATTTTTTCCATTAATTTATTAACATCCATTGTATTTATAGAGTTTCTCCAAGACCATTGATATGGATAAGAACACCATTAAATTTTGTAAAATAATCATCCAATTTATTATCATATATAATTATGATATGTTCAAATTTAACACTAGTTTTTTTTAATGTGGATTCTTTTTGTCTTGGTATTACCTTCATATGTATTTTCATGTTTTTCCAACATCTCCTTGGTTGATTTATGTCCCTTCACTTAATTAAAAACAATATCAGACAAGGAGGGTAAAATTTAATGTCTGGATTTACCATAGACTTAAATATATTGTTTGTAAAAAAGTCATGGGGGCATATTTTTCATGAGGATAATATAAAATAGTGACATAATCAAATGCCTCCATTACATATGATACTAACAGAGGACTCATATGATTATTTCCTCCATGAAATTTATTTGTATAAAAAATAGAACAACTCTTTTGTTGACAGGATTCAAATATATCAACAATTGATATAAAAAATCTCCCCCAAAGGAAACAGAATCTAGTTAAATTTGAAGTATATTGGAAAGGGTTAGACCATTAAGAAGGGAGGGGTGTGTAACGTCCCAGTTTCGGGTGCCACCCAAACATGCCACCTACCTGGTTGGTCACATTGACTAATGTGTATTTCCCTAAATGCTAGAATCTGCAGACTAGAAACGAGGGCATTGGGTGTGGTAGTGTGGAAATAATGCCCTCATTGGAAGTGTAAAGCAGCAGAAATAATCAAATAGAAATAGAGGAAGTAGTAATAACATGCAATAAGTAAACATCATAAGACTAAAAGAAATAAACAACAACATATATATATATATATATATATAATTATTAATGTCACAAGTAGCTATTAATGAAGACAAACAAGTCACAGTACTATACTATAGTACTAAAACCAAGTACAAATGAAAAGCAAGTAAAACGTTCTACAGCATTGCAAGCCTCATCTTATCTCGTGCTCTCCAACTCCACAGCAGTCGTGTACTTGAAGTAGAAGGGTGATTTCCCTTATCTAGACCTGCAACAATATAATCTATTTGGTCCCAAAAGCATGACCCAAATATGTTGTGAGACGAATACCAGTAGGAAACCACCCAAAGATCTATGCCTAACAGTAAGTGAATATATATGGTTGTCTATATAAAAAATGAAGAGATAACAAATAGAGTACTCAAAAGTAAAAAATTCTACATATTCAATTACATCGATTCTCATTTAATAGTTAAGAAACCAACAATCATAAGTATCCCGATGGGATGTACTCACAACCTAATTCCTTTGGATCAACCAATCAAACAAAAGAAACCCTATAGGATATACTCATAGTCTAACCCCTCTGGTTCAGCTTTAGCACAGTCTCTCAGAGGAAGCAGTCACCATCAATTCCCAATATGGTCCCGTATTGTTTTGCATAGATGCTCTAAGGAATAACTCAACATACAACTCCCACTACATTCTTTCAACAATGAACTAAAAACACTCTAATAGAGCACAAAGTCTATCCCACCTATGGACTGTCAACGTAAAAGAAAAAAGACACTCTGGGGAATCCTTCATTGTCTATTACCCTTATGGTCTACTATACAAGGTTCCCACCACCCTGTGTAATTCAATCATGTACAAATGATATATGGAATCCATAGTAAACCACAAGAACTACATGGCTAAACAGTCTACAACAACTCATAGAATGTCAGTTAAAAACAAATCCTTCCTAACAATACTAGGCATGGAAAACAAAGCAGCCTAATAGGAAAAGCTAGACCAAAATGCCAATATCAAGAAAACATGGGAAACAAATTAATAGCAAGGTAAATAACCCTATTTACAAACATAAATCCTCTACTCAGATATAAAATACATAGAAGACAATAACATGGTTAAAACCAAAAACACACAATACCCCGAACAAGGGTATTGGGCACTTTTGGACATATAACTCAAAGACTATCTATGGAAAGGCCCAAACCACCTACCTCGACATTTTATGGTCGATATAATTGAATCCTAGTGTTTGATTTGATCTAGAACTCCATATATCAACAAAAATGTCTAAAACATTCAACCAAGAAAATCTCAGGAAAGAGTAGAAATCTGGAAATGAGGCACTAGAAGAAGGAATATCTTACCATGGAGAATCCCACGCAATGAACGAAGGTCGATTCGGAAAACGAATGGCATGTTGGGGGCATTGAGATGAATCTCCGGCAACAGATGCTCCTGGACCAGATGAGCAGATAATAAGATATATTTTTGAATGAGACGCGACCCCGGTCCATTTAATAAAATAAAATTAAATGTATATGGCATGTTTCCAAGGGATATATAGTGTGTACATTACTTAACCATCCCCCATATTAGGTGGTCTCCAAGTCACCTACACATGACCATGTTTTCCGCCGTTTCACGGCCCGGACATGGCTGCCCACAACAACTGGGTACACGACGTGTATTAATAATTACACGACGTGTACTCCTAAAATTTATAGAATTTCATATTTTCCTAAAAAACAACTAGAAATGAAATACATACTAGAATAGAATAACCATGTTCTAAAAAAATCAATCCTTAAAGAAATTTTTCCCCAAATTTACTTAGAAAGGAGGCGTAGAAGAAGAATCCTTAAATAGCTCTGGCCACAATGATCGTACAACGGTCTCCCTCTCCCATGTCTCTTATTGTACTCGCTCGTGCGGCCATAGCACTCATACCAGAAGAACATAGTGGCCACAAAGAACCTTTTCACTATGATCATCAATCCAAATAGGATGCTCCTCAAATGATGCATCCACCTCAAACCCAACCTCATCAGGTTGAAGGGGATGAGATGGGTATGAGAAGTAATGTTGTAACAACAAAATGTGGAAAACATCATGCATAGCTTGAAACCTCTGAGGTAACTATAGTTGATAGGAAACCGGATTGACTATCTCCAAAACCTGAAATAGTCCACAAAATCTTAGCAACAGCATTCCATATCTCATATTCTTATTGTGTCCCAACCTCAGTGTAACACGTAAGAAAACCTGATCTCCGACCTCATACTCCAGAGGTCATCACCGTTGATCATCATAAGTATTCTGTCATGATAGTGTAGTAGCAATCCTCTTCCAAATAAACTCTATATGTTCTGTAGTCTCCCGGACAAGATGTGGTCCCAACATAGCTTCCTCTCCTTTTCTATCCAACATATGGGTGATCGACATGGCCTACCATACAAATACTCATAAGGTGACATCTAAATAGTTTATTGATAACAATTAATGTTGGAAAACTACACAAGAGGCATGTGCTTCTCCCAAGAACCAACAAAATCTAGGTCACATGCTCAAATCATATTCTCCTTCACCTGAATTGTATGCTCAGACTAGCCATCTATCTAGGGACGATAAGTCGTACTCAGATGTAGCTCTGTACCTAAAGCCCTCTATAATCCCTTCTAGACACGAGCATGAAAATGTGCATCCCTGTCTGAAATGATGGAGTGAGGAACTCCATGTAAACGTACAATCTAAATGATTTACATCCTTCCCAACTCATCAACACTAATGGTATATTTGACCGGTAAGAAGTGAGAAACCTTCATGAGTTTGTTAATGAAAACCCAAACTGCATCATTCCCTCGTGGTGACCTTGGAAAACCTAACACGAACTCAATTGCCACATCCTTTGACATCAACATGGGAATGGGTAACAACTTCCAAATCACTCCCGGTCACTGATTCTCCAGCATCACTGGTTGATAGGTGGAACACCTCATGACAAACCTAGAAACTTCTCTCTTTATACCTATCCACCAATACAGGTGGTTCCGATCTCGATACATCTTGGACCCCAGGATGAACTTCTCAAACTGAGGAAAAGAAATCCTAAATCATATCCTCATGTATGTCTGTTGACACCCATATCCATCCATTAGAATGTAAGATCACATCCTCACCTATGGTTCATCTAGGAATAATGTCCTCCCCTGACACAATCTTTCATAGGAAAGGCCATCAAAATCGGATAGCTTCTTTATTTTAACTCGATAATGTAGAGTAGAGGTAATCACCACTGAATAAAGAAACGTCTACCCATGTCAATCTTGAAACTCCAAATGCATCTCAAAGGACAGAGCCATATGTTTTCATTCACTACTTGCCTCATAAACTGCTTGTATCTGCATCTTGATGCTCAATGAATCAACCACCATATTTCCATTCCCAGACATCTAATAAATCTCAACGTCAAAGGAATTATGGTACTAAACCCACATTCACTACCTTAGATTCAGATCACGCTACGTGACGTTATAGGTGAGACTTTTTGGGTTCGTGAAATAAAAAAAATTCTCTCCTAGTAAATAATGTCTTCAACAACGTAAGGTGTGAACAACCATAGCCAACTCGAGATTGTGTGTTGGGTAATTCCTCTCATGTTTCCTTAACTGTCGAGACCCATACACAATGAATCCTTCCCCCTGCATAAGCATTTCTCCTAGCCCGATATCTGATGCATCAAATTAATTGGTATAACTCTTTCCCAGTTTTGAAAAACTAGTACTGGTGTTGAAATCAACCTACTTTTTGGCTTCATAAAGGCTGAATCGTAATAACCTGACCATAGGTACATTGCACCTTTCGTAGTCAGGCCCTTTAGTGGCGCTGCTAATCATGAAATATATTATATGAAACTTCTATTGTAACCATCCAGCCTGAGAAGACCTCAAACATCAAAGAAGTTCTTCTGTAGCCCCCAGAAAACTATATCCCTCACTTTTATTGAGTCTACTAAGACTCCTATCTCTGAGATAACATGACCCAAGAAGTGAATATGGTCCATCCAAAAGTGGAATTTTGAGATCTTTACATATAACAGATGCTCTCTCAATGTACTTGAAATTATTTCAAGATGGGTATTATGGTCATGTCAACTGTGAGAGTACACCAAGATATCATCCACGAAGTCTACCCTGAATTATTCTAGGTATGGATGGAACACTCGGTTCATCAGTTTCATGAAAATTGCAGGTGCATTCATGAGACTAAATGACATAACCACATACTTGTATAGACCATATATGCTTTGAAAGGTTTTAAGAGGTATATATGATGGTCTAGAATGAAACTAATGATAAAAAGATCTCAAGTCAATCTTCAAGAACACCCATGCTCCTTGAAGCTGATCAATGAGATCATCAATCCTTAGAAAGTGATATCTGTTCTTGACCATCAACTGGCTCTTCTTTCAATAATCCACACAATTTATAAGGGTACTGTCAGTCATCTTCGTAAAAAGGACATTCTAAACCCAAGGAGAAATACTAGGTCGGATGAAATCCATTGCATGCAACTCCTGCAACTGCTTCGGGAGCTCCTGTAACTCTGGTGTAGCCTTCTTATAATGAATAATGGACACTGATTCCGCCCTTGGAACATGCTCAATAGAAAATTCCACCTCTCGCTCTGGATGAAAACCTAAAAAGTCCTCTGGAATGACATTCTAGAAACAATCAACAATTGGAGGAAGGTCTAAATGTGATGTCCCCTGGTCCTCCAATATAGACTAGTGATCTGGGTTGTAACTCCTCACAACCCATGATGCTTGGGTCCTTCTCTGCTTGCCTAGACACCCCATTCACCCTTGTGTAAAAACCAACCACCCTATGGTGTTGTGGAACTCACCCTATGAAGAGAACATTCATCAACTACATGAAAGGGAACTAACCAATCAATCCCAAGAATGACATAATATCATGTCATCTCTAGGATATAATGTTCCCATACGAAGTGACACCCACCGACCTGAAGAAGGAACTCCTTGAACTGATGTCCACTAGTTGTTCTAGTTCCCAACAGAGTGTTCAGTGTCATGATATCAGCATAAGAAAAGATACAAATACCAATGCTCTCCACAATAGTAATAGATATCAGGATATGGGAAGCCCCTGTATCGAAGAGTGCATAAGGTAAAATTGAGCTAACTAGAATAGTACCTCAAAATGTAGTGGGGTTGGGATCATTCTCTTGCTGGGTATTCTCTACTACAAAAGTTTGACATGTACCTCCTCCCTATGTCCCTACCTGTCCACTCTGAGCTGATCCACTTTGTTGTAGCAGAATTCTTATCAACTTTCTACCACACCCACGACCTCTACCTTATCCTGAATGGCTATAAGAACTCCAGTTCCCATAATGATGAGATACTTGTGGTGCTTCTCATTAGCATGGATTCATAATAGAATCATTATCACCACTTGCTGGTGTAAAAAACTGATAGAACCGATGAAGATGTCCCATATTGTTGCAAGATCAATGATCCACTAGGTCTATTAGACAATGTGGCCACGTATTCCCACTCTTCAAGCATTGGTAGTACACCACATAGCTACCAAAATAAGTATCCAAACTTCTACGATATCCGTGTGTAGACTCCATGTGGCGCTTCCTGCTGTCAGACTGATGGGTACCAACTCTGGATGCTGAACCTCCCAAGCTCAGAGCTCTAGAATCAATTTGATTGTGCTCTGTGATCAGCGTATGGTTGACTATAGGGGTGATGGAATTCAACCTGAAGATGTTATCCTAAGATCATATTTCGTGCCTTAGACTATCCTCAAACTTCCTCTCTAGGAATAACTCATCTCCCCATGGAATGGGTTTGAAGCACTACAACTTTGTGTAGCAAGACGAATAATACATGACTGAGAGACTACCCTACTCCAGACTCATGAACTCTTAGGCTCCATCGGCTCTAAATGTCTCAAGGTAGAAGAAGTCATAGAAGGCATGAAATAACACTTCCCATCCCATAACTTGTTCGAATCCTACTTGTGAGATCAAATGCCACCATATCTTGGTGGAATCCCAAATCATATACGTAACAAGATTCACCCTCCTATATAGAGGAATCTCTAGAGGCTCGAAGATAGTTACCATGGCTTTCAAACATGACTCTGCATCCTGAGGTCCTCTATCCCCTATGATGGTGGGAGGAAGCTAACATTGGAAAACCTGTGTCAACTCTACCATAGACAGAGAGTGAGGCTATACTCTTTAGAAGGTCTTCATGAACCTCATAATTCCCTCTCGGAACTGTGCATCAACACCTGTGTCTGAGATAATAGCTGGTGCCAAGATGGGAATGATGGGAGGATCTGCAGGTAGTTCCTGATATGCCATTCCCAGTTTCTGGTCACTGCCCTGTAACTAGCATACAACCGGAGGATGTCTTGGGGCCATGACTCTACAAGATCAAACACACACCTTAGATCATGATTAAAAAGGACAGAAACATAGAAGTGCAATAAGGGAACATGATAAAGATAGCATTCAATATTTCAAAAAAGGTGGATACAAGGCGTGTATAACTCCTACACGGCATTTCACTTTAAGCCTTCACATGGGTGTGTACTCCTACAAAACCTGGTTGTTTGACACCCTATACACATGGCGTGTTCTCCCCAGGCATGACATATACTTTAATCATGTTCTCCTTCCTGAGATCTTCAACACGACTAACCCACACGGTTCTTCTAGTGTAAGACTAAACAACGTGTTTCTGCCTGACACAACATGTACTAGAAATAACATCACTAACCTCTGTTGTTAGTCACAAGGCCAGTTACATGGATGACTCTACATGGTGTGTTTGTTCCAAACATGATGTGTACTAGCTATCCAAAGTCCACCTGTGTCATTGGTTACATGGCTGAAAACATGTTCTATACACACGTTCTCTACTTCAGGTATACAACATGTTTCACCAAATACTTCCCAACCCCATTTCTCAACCCACACAGATAGTAACATGGTTAGGGACTACACGCCGTGTACATACCATACACGGCTTGTACATAAGAAAAACATATCCTTCCCAAATAAAAGGATACATGGTCTGTATTTATGATTATAAGTCATGTATTCTAGGTTTTTCCAGATAGTAAGCATCAAAAATGACTCTGTAACCTAGAAAAACATTGAAATGAACAATAATGTTCCATATTCTAATCCATGAGGTCCCATACTCCTTGTGAATCAATGAATGGAATCTTCTAAAAGTCATATACAACATAACAGAGCAATGATCTACCAAATTATGGTCCAAGAGGGCCCATAAAACCTCAAGAGCAAAAGTTTGGAATTTATTCAAATGAAACATTACATATCTAAAAAACCCTATCTAGTAATAGGTTTTGTATCAAGGCATCTATCACAATAGCATACATGCCTAGCACAACCTCCATCACAACAACATGAAATATGTAATGTATCCTAAATGGAATGGAAAAATTGCCTGATATGTGATCACTAGAAAGTGATTATATGATACATGAGATGGAATAACCTCATCTCACCGGGTAGAAACAGAAATATATCCACAATAATATCAACAATAACAACATAAAACAAGTGAATCACACAACAGTGAAATAAAATCAACTGTAATAAATGAAAAACCAGAAAATGATTTCAATAAATGAGGTAAATTATCTTTTCCCTATATGCATGTTAGATACTCCTTTGAACAACTTATTACCACGAACATATTCGGTCATATCCTCGAATGTAGGATCCATACAGTAAGTCAAGAAGAAATGAATCCCTCTGATACCACTTTGTAACATCCCTGTTCAGAGTTCCCCCCTGAGGTTCCTCATACCAAGTTGTTCATATGAACTCAAACACATTTCCCAAAACTCAATAGGATGTCTACTAGTAGTGAGGGCCTTGGGTGTGATTATAGGTAATCTATGCCCTCATTAGAATAGTAATTTAGCATAAATAAACATATAGCAATAGCGGGAGCAATAATAACATGCAATAAGTAAACAGTGGAAGACTGAAGAAAATAAACAATTGCAGCATATATATATATAGTGATTAATGTCACAAGTATATTGGAAAGCATCCAAACAAGTCACAATGTTGGAATACAGTAATAAAATAATGTACAAAATAAAATAAAGTAACCAGTTCCACAACATCGCAAGTTTCAGCTTGGACCCATGCTCTCCAGCTCCACCTCAGTCAAGTACCTCAAGTAGAAGGGATCATTACATTACCTACACATACAACAATATAATATATTTGGGACCAAAAGAAAAACCCAAATAGGATGTGATAAGAATCCCAATAGGCAACCACCAGAAGATATGTGCCTAACAGTCCATGAATATATATGGCAGTCAATATACAAAATGAAGCAATAAACAAGGAAGTACTCAAATGTAAAAAATACTACAGTTTCAATTACATACATATTAATTTATTAGTTAAGAAACCAGAAATTATAAGTAACCCTTTGATAAGTACTCATAGACTTACCCCTCAAGTTCAACCAATCAATCATAAGCAATGCTCTGGGAGTTACTCATAGTCTAACTCCTCTGGTTCACCTATAGCATAGTCTCTCTAAAAAAGTACTCCCCGTCAATCCCCCCTATGGTCTTGTATCAGTAACTATTGACACTCTTAGGAAGAACTGAAAATCCAATTCCCCAGGTGGTCTCACAATGAGGAACTACAGACACTTTGAGGGAGCACAATGTCCATCCCCCCTATGGTCTCACAATATAAAAGAGAACAGAAACCCTAGAGAAGCCCTCAACATCTATTCCCCATATGGTCTACCACACTAGGTTCCCACATTCCATTGTATGTAAATCATTCACTAATGATATATGGAGGCCAAATTAAGCCTCATGATCTACATGGTTAAACATTTTACAACATCTCACAACATTATAGATAAAAACAACTCCATCCTAATACTACTAGGAAAGGAAAACAAAGTACCCTAACAAGAAAAGCTTGACCAATTGGAAAATATCAAGAAGACATGGGAAACACATACATATCTTGGTAAATAACCCTATTTACTAACATAAATACTCTACTCAGGAACACAAGGCATAACAGAAAATAACAGGTCTAAAAACCATAAACACGCAATACCCCAAAAAATGGAATTGGGCACTTTTGCATGTATAACTCATAGAATAACATCTGAAAGTCACAAACCACCTACCTAGGCATTGTAAAATTGATATAGTTGAATCAAATACTTTGATTTGTCCTAGAAATCCATGTATCTAAAAAAAAATCAACACTGTTCAACCATGAATATCTCACGATAGATGGGAAATTATGAAATGATGTTTTAGAAGAAATAAGAGCTTATTATGGCAATTCCAACGCAATCGATGGCTGTCGATTAAGAGAACGGATGTAGAGTTGAGGTCTTAGAGAAGAATCACCAGCTACAGATTATCTTAGATGAGAAGAGTATAGAAGATGATAAATTTTTGAATGAGACATTACCCCAATCCATTTAATGAAAAAAATTAAAAGTATGAAATGTTTTACCTAGGGATACCCAGCGTGTACTTGCCTTGACTGGACTCTACTTTAGGCGGTCTACATGTCACCTACACAGGGCCATGTCTGAGGGAAAAAATTATTATACTGGTTCATAGAAGTTAAAAACCCCACTGATATGTATTCTATGTATCTCCTACAACAAAAAATTCATCCTTTTCTCTGAGCCATTTAAATAAGATAATGGTTCACTTTATAACTAATTCAATATTAATTGTAGTTGAATATCAATGTAATACAATGAAAAATGATCTAGTTCAACTGATTCAAAATTATGCTTCTTCTTGATACTATCTTTGACAACCCAAACTCATGGAATACACAAATTAATTTAAAAAAAATACAATCTTTCTTCATGAATTTTAGTCTAAAAATAAACATTATTGTATGTTATAACTTATTGTGTGTATCAATGTAAATGAATCATTTCTCATCCTTTAATTTCTCACTCACATATTACAATTTTCACCTTCGTGTATCCTCATACTCAAACATTTTTCAATAATATCTTATGAATGTATAAAAAATAAATGGAATTCACAATGCACATGAATACACAATCCTTCACACCTCATGTACACATTTTATATTTCATACTAAAGTATTTCACCTAATTATATTTTTTCAATAGAGTCTTCATGAAATAATTTTGTTGTGAATAAAAATTCAAAGTGATGTATGCAATAAGATTCACACAAAACAGGTATGGATGATTGTGTGGTTCCTCTATATTCTTCAAAAACAATATTGGGAAAATGTGAAAGTTGTGCTATCCCAAATAGATTTTTCAGAACAAAGATATTCAAAAAGAAACAACCAGAGGGTGAAAAAAATATAAATGGCCCAAAATTTCTTCTCTTCTCCTTCATGAAAGTGAATCATAATGATAGCTACTTATTTTTTGAAATATTGTTTCACGAGGCACTATTTTTTATGAAATGATAGACTATAACATTATACCAACAACACAAACACGTACTTGGAGAATCTGATCTTTATACGTGAATATCACCAAGCCACATTATTTAAATTTCTCACTTCAAGCGCAATGTCTTAGTTTTGTGACAATGAGAATAACTATCTTTATAACATCAAATTTTATACACTCTGTATATCCATTTTTTGATCATTGTTTTTTCATTAAAATTACTTTCCCTATGAATTCAATCATATACATTTTTATGGATGATGAAATGTTGTTAATATTAATGGTTTGACATAAGAATGACGTCGATGAAAAATATAGGGAGAAAATACTATCTCAATAAATATCATTGAAACTAACAACATGGAGGGGTGACCAAAAACTCTGAATAATATGATTCAATGAAGAATCTTCTATAAATGTTTTTGAATGAGTTTGAATTTTAAAACACACATAGTGAGACAATATCAAAATAATGATGTTCTTATAACTTCATTATAATACAAATCATGTCTCTTTCCAGTCAGAAATGGTTATCCATCTGGTCCTCCACGTGATGGAATCAACCCATGCTAGAAACCTGATCTACAGCCAAGACAGCTCACACAGTGTCTCACCGCTTCTATTTACAATTGTGTGTGATCACATTTAATGCCCCCTCTTTTGTAATGTTTTCATTGCAGAGGTTTTACCTTCCCACCTCAGTTGTAGTTGTGGGTCCCTTAGCTGACTGGTATGGTATGGCCCATATTTATCACTACATTAAACAACTAATCCAAATTCTATATAAAGTGAATAGAAAACATAGAAACTCAACCCTTTATAAATATTTATTTATCAAAATTTTCAGTTGTAGAGATTAATATAAACTTCTCAATAATAAATTACACATGTCTTCAAACATCATACCATCTCTAAAATAATTAGAATAACGGTTTACAAAAAATATAAAATCATTAGAATATTTTATGGTTTCCTATTAATAGATGGTAATAATTTATTTTTATAAAATTTAATATATTTTAATAAATAACTAATAATATAGTAATATAGGTAAGTTCAATTTATAAGAGGTTAGATCACGTTTGACTACATGTGACTTAAGGTAAGGTGTTATTTTCCACAAGTTATATTTATTGATACGTATATAATATTATGACACCTAGAATCATTGATAAGATTAATTACATTATAATTATTTATGTAAAAAGATTCATGTAATTCATATGGTTTTAATATCCATGTCATGTTTATTCATTATATTAATTTCATTTCAAAGGATTCCTTGTTTATAAGGGTTATTTTTCACTATTTTCATCTCATTGAGACATGTTTGATAATGTAGATGATATATTACTATATACGGTGTATTAAATTCCATGTTTCCTTTAAATATATTGAATATCTTCAATTTCATCATATTTTAATGTCCCCCATGTTGTATCCCTTGTATGTTCTTTTGATTCTTATGTTACAGAATGGTTTTCTATATCTCAATATTTCCTTATAAAGATATGATTGGTATTCCCAACATCTTTATTTCATTGGAATATATATTGGACATGTATTTTAGTTAAATTTTATTCATAAAATCTATCAGATTTACAAATCCATATCATGTTCTACCTTTTAAGGATTTTTAATTTGAAAGATAAAGACATTGTAAGGTGTTCTTTATTAATCATATTCTTTTTTGAGCTGCTATGATTCCATCATTGTAATGGTTTTAGAAGATGGGTTTTCTACTATTATATAATTATATTATAATTCTGTCTCACTAAGTGGAAAGATGAATTTCTAATTCAAATAATTACCTTGAGTAATTATTTCTCTAAAATATATCACTTCTTAGAAAAATTCTCCTTTGTTTTATTAACGGTTTCCCTCACCATTTCTATATTTACCTTTCCATTCAATGTTATCAATTATATTTGGGACCCAAATTATATTTTATTTGTGGTGAATTACATTTTTTCCATTAACTGGTTTTTAGCTATTTCTTCTTATTATTCTAACAATTTGGTCTTTCAATAATTTTACATCAAAACACTAAAAATGTTTTCCATCCTTTTTAAATAAAATGATTTATCTTCCACAACACATTAAATTTTATAACATTTATATTTTTTAAATAACTATTATTGATAATTCATTTTAATGAATTTTTTCCAAATATTTAATGTCTAATATTTGAAAAAGAATTTTATATATAATATGTTACATATTATTTTATAATAATGCTCAAAATATTTACTAAAAACTCTATAGTGTGTTCTCTCATACAATAGAATTTATTATTTAAGAAGAATCCATTCAATATTTAAAAATGGGCTTACAAATTATTTTAATTGATAATTATTTTGAAAGAGAAATTAATTATATGAATATTTTCAAAAATTGGATGATTTATTTTATAAAGGGAGAGTTTATTTTAATATAGATTTTCAAGTATTGTGGTTTGATAATGAATTCTTCAATGATTTTATATATTCGTAAAAAATATCCTAAATTATTTATAGACATATAAAATTTATTTTCTTACTTACTTTTTTGGTTTAAGGGGATATATTTATTAATATATAAGTAGTAAATGTTAATGATAACATTTTAACAAGGTTTTCATGTGTAAGGTCCTCACATGAGTTCCACACACCATTACCCCAATCCGGTATGGTACATGACCTTAGGCATGCCTCACCATATGCCAGAGACTACCGACTAGCAAAGGGGGTCTAATGTGTAATGTGGGGAGTAAATACCATATTTTTCAAAGAATAAAAACACATTAAATCAATAGCTAATAGCAAAATAATTATTAAAAATAACAATAAATGTACATAACCAACAATGACCAACATCAAATGATAATCCCAAAATGTGGATAAATGACCATAAATAAGACTGTAGATATGTCTTTCAATATAGGTCTCTATTGTAAAATCAAAATAGAAATGTAAGGAAACACGAAAAACACCCCAAGAGGGACCTAAAATATCATCTTCTTCACTCATCCATTTTCCATCTCTACTCATCCATATATCATAGAGCGCACTCCCTTATCCAATCTGGCAAACATGAATTCTATTTGGGTACCTAGTAGGAAGCCCAAGGATGGTGTGAGTACAACCTAGTAGGACACCACCAATGGATTCTAAAACAACATCAAATTTATATCAATGTAATTAGTTTTGTAATGAATAAAGTTAATTTATAATGTTATTAGGATCTGGTTAAATTATTATTTAATTAACCACATAAACACTCAAGTTCATGAAAACACTCAATCAAATAATACCTGCTTCATCCTATCCAGAGTCTGAACCATCCTCCTAGGGATATAATTTTTTTCATTTTGGATTTCCACTATTAATATAGTATTAATTTAACATTAAACTAATGGGGAACTATGGTATATGTCTCAAACCCCTTGACTATATGGAGCACTTATCCCTGTCCCATAACTCAGCCACAAATATCTCATCTCATTATTATATATCTCATACCATTTATAAACAATATACAAATATAAATATTCAAACCATGTCATAAATTCATTATATCAATATTATAATCTCACCTAATGGACTTCTATAATATTCATAAGCCATTAATCAATAATTTTGAAAATCTAATAATTCACCAATTTCAATTTTAGGTATTAAACTAATTTCATTAACAAATGGAAAAAATAATCCATTAATTAATTCCAGTTACATTGAAAATTTCCAAATTTATAAATTAGAATTTCTCAATCACATACATGCATTTATAATCTAGAGTATGTGATTAGACAATAAGTCCAACTACATCAAGATCATTCGTGGTTTTTATCCAATCCAAAATCCCCAAATTAAACAACAATGATCCAAACCAAAATGGCATGGATTATTTTTGACCAAAGCCAAGGATCATGATACAAAGGTTTAATATCCATCATGGACTATATCAAAACCATTGGAAATTAAGGAAAATAATTCCTCTTCCTCAGGAAAGACATACATGGGAGAGAGAAAACCAATTGAGGAAAAATCACATACCATTGAGTAGACTATCCTTCTATAAGATCTTCAATTATTCAAGAAATAGGTTTTTACAGCATTATAATCCTCAATGAATCCTCCAATAATGAAGATAATTTGTTTAGTCTCAGCCAAGTAAATTTGTTGATGAAAACAAGGTGTGTGGAAATTTTGAATAAATATTGAATGGAATTATTCTCGTATGCATGGTTTCCTATGAAGGGGAACATGGTTTTCCAAAACATGAACCTTAATCATTCTCCTCTTATTAAGGGGTTCATTGTTTCTTATATGTGGATCAATGTTTATCATACCCTATTCAAACCCTGAAAACCCCCACTGTTTTTGGGTGCATGGTTTGGGAGGTTGGATGCATGATTTTTCCAAACCATGCACCAATCGTGCACCACCTACTATCTCACCAAAATAGTTCCCACCATTTTGTAGTTCAATACATAAAAGTTTACCTAATCGTGCACCAATAATTTATAGCCCCATGGTATTCCAAATTTCCATAATGATACCAAAAACAACCCCATGTAAAAATACCATCAACGATATAACTAAAACAAGGGTAAAAGAGTACATGAAATTGGGAATGAGACATATCATTTGTGGTTAGTATCATACAATCTCCCCTCGTTATAACAACTCATCATCGATATATACATTGATTTATCTCTATGATTCAGAGGTTAAATGGTCGGGCCACTAAGCATCCATATCTTATTCCCTCTACCATGATTCCACATTAACACAATTATGTTTCCTTAAAACATGATATATTGGTATGGAATTTCCTTACAAAAAACTCTCACCGTGATCCAAAAGATTAAACAAATTCTCCTCAAATGATGCATCCACCTCAAGATTAACATCATCAACTTCAATAACATGTGATTGGTCTAGGTGATACTGTTAGATCTATGACACATAAAAAAATTCATGCATAACAATATAACTTTATGGATTATCCAATAAGTACAGAACATTTTTAATCTTCTCCATAATCACAATAGGTCAAATTAACCCTGGTTCCGACATGGATTAGGTCTGAATACTACAATGAACTAATCTAAGTGATACCTGAAGGATTAAATGACCACCCACTGTAAAATAAAGGGTCATCGAATTCAATCATTATACTACTTCTACCTAATATGTGCCATGTCCATGCATTTCATAATTAGCTAAACCATCTCATATGTCTCCCACATGGGCCTCAGTCCCAAAAACAATGAATCCACCACCTCTATCAATTATATAGTTGATTTTCCTGTCCTATATTAATGAGCCTCATATTGTGACATCAGAATAGTCCCATGATAATTGATGTTAAAAGAGAACTCAACAAGTGATATTTTCTTCTCCAAAGACACATCAAATTCTATAATTCCAGCCCACAGCATATGATTATATAAATATATAGTATGTTATGAGTGTCCATCTATCTATGGGTGGAAATATGTACTCAGCAATACCCGGGAACCAAATGATATATATAATCCCTCCAAAAAGTATTATGTGAAATGGGATTCACAGTATGATATTGTAATTAGTGGAACCCCATGAAGATGGGATATCTCTAGAATATACATTTCACCCAACTGAACCATTTTGAATGTCATCAATATAGGTATGAAATGAAAACATTTCATCAGTATATCCACAATTACCCAAATAAAATTAGTCATTGGAGGCATCCTCAGTAGACCGACCATGAATCCTACAACAACGGCATCCCACTTCTATTACAGAATGAAAAATGGATATAGAAAACTACTAGGTCACTAATTCTCAACCATCACAAGTTGACAGGTGTACGATCATGTAATGAAACCCGTAATCACTTTTGTATTCCCTACCACCAATACTGTTAACATATTTCATATTAAATATCAATAAAACTATGTTTCACAACCCATTTCGGGGAATGAAATGCGCAAATCTTATCCTCATGAATACAAATAGGCACATCAACACAGTTTCAGGAATATATGATCCCATCCTTAAATATACTCCCGTCGGAAGGTGAATCCCTACCATTGAGATATTTTCTCAAGTCCAAACACTCTGGATCCTCATATTGCCTCTCCTGAATCCTTATCAAATGTTTCCATTCTACTAATATGGATCTGATGGTTATCAACCTCTATTCCTCTTGAAATGTAATATCAATCCTAGCTTTCACAGACATTATCTAACACTTAGAACATGACTCCTGAAATACCTAAGTCTACGCATTCCTATTCAAAACATCAATAACACTATTTCCCTTCTCGAACATTTATGAGAGTTAAAGAAAGTGACTACATATAATCTACCCACATCCACATCCATATAATCATGTATTTATATGAAATCATATACATTTTTCTCTTGTGGTATGATTACACAGTAAACTTTTCACCCTATAGAAAGGTGGCCAACACTTTAGGGCTAAAAAAAATCAAATCTAACTCAATATTGTTCATAGGGAAATTGTATTAATGTTTACACAACTTCCATGACCCATAATCTACAAATAAATTTCCATATTTCAATGTTGAACCATGTGATATCTGTGAATCATCAAAAAGTCATGGTATAAACCTCACGTAGCTCTGGTATGATCATGATTGGTGTGATACATAAACTCTTCTTCAACTCCTGGAAATAATTCTCACATTCCCCAGACCATTACAAAATGATCATTTTCTTGGTAATGCCCGAATATTGTGCTTCCATGTGGGAAAATTCATGGATTAACATCCGATAATAACATATAAAATTATTAAATCTATGGACATCAAAAAAAACATTCATGGGATTATTCAATGGAACCCCTAAATTAATCTACTCTAGGTTCCCTTTCACTATCCTATGAGATTATGTGACTCAAGAAATGTACCTCGTTAATCAAGAATTGAATAATAAATGGATTTGAATATATACAATGCTATCTTAGTGTACTCAGGATGATGAAAATATAGAAATCATGATCCTCAGAAGCATTAGAGTACACAAATATTTCATCCACAAAACAAACATAAACTAATCCACATATTGGTGAATGATTCAGTTAATCAAGGCTATAAAACTAGACATATCATTTTTCAACTTGAGTGGAATCTTGACATACTCATACTTAGCTTATATGATTTTTAATTATAATTGTTGTAAATCAGAATGATTAACTCTCAACTAATGATACCCTGATCCTTATTCAATCATTGGTAAGACATAATCACTTCTCAAGTTGTTAAAGGGAACATTAATATGAGGTAGAGGATATTAGTTCTTCATTTTCATCCATTTCAACATCCAAAAATCAATACATAAATGCAAGGTTCTGTTAACCATATTATAAAACATGAATCATGATCTCCCTGATGATTTACAGGGAAGGATAAATCACTTAACCATAAATTAATCTAATCAACTCTTAATTCATGACACTCTACTGGTACCATTCTATATGGTAGAATATAAATTGGTTCTATTCTAGGAATGAGTTCAATTGTAAACTCAATATCTATATCAGGTTTCATTCATAAGACATGTCCCGAAACTGATCCACTATAAGTGGGAAGGAGTCATGCTTCATGCAACCATCATCAATAAAAATACTTGTAACATGGGTGGTGAGGTCCTCCTATATCTTATTAACTACTCATTCATTTCCTGCCTGTATATGCCACTATCCATTATGAAGACAACTCTTACACTTTCAAGAAGCAAAAAATACTCTATTATGGTCAAAATATATGTGCACATAGAATGAGACTAACCAATCCATACTCAAAACCATGTAAATTACTGAAATGTTGATTTTGTAGATATCCCAACTAAAATGATACTCCAAAACATTGAGAAAAAACCCTTTACATAAATATATAGCCCTTAACCACATTCCCAACGAAGTTTAGATGATTAGAAATCCCCCTCATAAACCATAAAATCAAACACAAACCATTCAAAAGTTGATAATATATGAAAGAATGATATAATAATGAATAAAATAATGGACGGACAACTATTCAAGAAACAAGAATAGAACCTCTGAATTTCTAGGACCCTACCTCTCTCTCCTCAATTGTACTGTAAAAAAATGCAAAAATGTTACCCATATTCCCTGTTATATAGTCTAATCCACCTGATCTCAACCACATTGATGATATGGTGACTTTTGAACTAAATTAACACACCAACTTCTTCAACCTCTATGGCTAGAAGAACTCCAACTGTAATGCCCTAGTTCCAGAATCCACCCAGAGGTGCCCCGTACCCAGTTGGTCACATGGCCTCAAGCACATTTCCCCGAAAGCCAGAGGATATCGACTAGCAGCGAGGGCCTTGGGTTTGATATGGGGAAACTATACCCTTAGTGGGAGAGTATACAACGGAAGAGAAAAACAATAAACAATAGCGGAAGTAGTAAACAATCCATACACAACTGAACAATGGAAGACTAAACATGATAAATAGCAAGAGAACATATATATAGGATGCATGCTACATATGTCTAGGAATATAGCCAAACACGTCACAATGATGGAAATACAACAGTACTAAGAACAAGTACAAAAGAAGATAAATAGCTCTTCAGCATCGCAAGCCAAAGCTTGGTCTAATGCACTCCAACTCCACAACATTCAAGTACCTGAAGAAGAAGGGTGCTTTCCCTTGTATATACCTACAACAATATGGTCTGTTTGGGCCAAAATGCATGACAAAAATAGGGTGTGAGATTAAATCAAAGTAGGCAACCACCCGATGATCTGTGCCTAACAGTCACTGAATATATGGCAGGTAAAAGAACAGAAAATAGTAAACAGGGACATGCTGAACAAAAAAAAAACAATCCACATTTCCAAAGTCAAGAAACATATAAAAGACTCTCTAGGAAGCACACATAGTCAATTCCCCTTATTGTCTACGGTAGTCAGGAACTCTCTGAGGAAGCTCGCACAGTCTATTCCCCGTATAGCCCCATGGTCAAGGACTCTCTAAGGAGGTACACTTGGTCAAATTCCCCTTATAGCCCAGGTCATTCATAGACTCAATGAGGAATATCACCTAGTCAATCCCTCCAATAGCCTATGGTAATTAGGTAATTCAAACAAACAGACCAGAGACTCTCTGAGGAATCTCACACTGTCTTTCCTCATATAGTCTTAAACAGTCAAGGACTCTTCGAGGAAGCTCTCACGGTCTATCCCCTTATAGCCCAATGTAATCCTAGGCTCTCTAAGGATCCTCGCTTGGTCATTCACCTTATAGCCTAAATCTCAAAGACTCTCTGAGGAATATCACTCGATCTGTCGCATTATAGTCTACTACTGTCCAATGACTCTCTGAGGATGCTCACTCTGTCTATCCATTTTTAGCCTATAGAATCAGGTTCTCACGGACGCAAGCAGGTAAATGAATAATAATATTATGTGGCCAATGTAACCCTACAGAACTAATTTGCTAACCAATCTACACCATCTCATCAAGTCAGAAAACAAAACTCCACCCTACGATCACAAGGCATGGAAAATAGGTAAACATCCAAATATGAAAAATATGACCAAACATTCGTAAATAGAACGAAGCATGAGCAGAGAAACCAAGGTATAACAATAAACCCATAACATGTCCAATTAACCTCTACACAGGCATACAATCATCGAAGGCATACAATGGGGGTAAAACTATAAACCCACAATACCCCGTTCAAGGGTATTGGTGGAATTGCACATAATATTCAAGGACATTCAACGGAAAGGGACAAACCACCTACCTTGGTGCTAAGAGATCAATATACTTGAACCATGAGGCTTGAATCTCTTTAGAACGTCGTAGATCTATGAAACCACACAAAAATTTTAACAGATGATAACATAGAAAAGATGTGTAATTAGAAAACAATGCTATCGAAGAAGGAAGATCTTACCATTTTGGTTCCAACACAATCGACGGCGGTCGATTCACAGAACGGACGGAGGCTCAGGGGCTTGGAGAAGTTTGGGTGTCGTACAACTTCTCCCAGTCAAAGAACACCTAGATGAAGATGGTTATGTCTGTCAAGATGTGACCCCAGTGCATTTAATGAAGAAAACAAAATACATGGCATGTAATTTTGGAGTACACGGTGTGTACTTACTATTTCCGTACTCCGATTTAGGTAGCCTCCATGTCACCTCACATGACCATGCATGTGGACCTTACATGACCAGCAGACTGCCTCATGTGACAACGAAGTACAAGGCGTGTACCCATAATGTACACGACATATAGTTCCAAAAAATTTACAGAAACTACTCTTTTCTCAAAAACTCCAGAAAAAGGAAAAAAATACCTGAAAAGAATGTATGGGTTCGTACAAACATCCCCCCTTAAATAAAATTGTCCTCAAATTTCCCTAGAGTGGCGTAGAAGAAGAAACCCCAAACTTCTTTGGCCACTGCAATTGCGTATCGACCTCCCTCTCCCAAGTCTTGTCCTGTACTCGCATATGCTGCCATAGCACCCACACCAAAGGAACAAACCCGAAACGGAGAAACATCTATTGCGATCGACAATCCAGATAGGATGGCCCTAAAACGATGCATCCCATTTGAGTTCAACCTCCTCAGGTTGAAAGACATGAGACAGGTCAGAAAAGTAACATCGGAGCTGAGAAACATGGAAGACGTCGTGCATAGCCCGGTACCTCCAAGGTAACTACAACTGATAGGAAACTGGCCCAACTCTCTCTAACACCTCAAACGGACCGATGTACCTCTGTGAAAGCTTACCGTGTCTCTGAATCCTCTTGTGTCCCAACAGTGGTGTGACACGTAGGGAAACCTGATCCCCGACCTTGAACTCCAGAGGTCATATCCGCTGATCAACATAAGACTTATGTTGAGACTGTGCAGTTTCCAGCCTCTTCTGAATCAACTCTATCTGCTCTGTGGTCTGCTGAACAAGACGTGGTCCCAGCAAAGCTGCCTCTCCTGCCTCCAACCAACATAAGGCAGGTCAGCATTTCCTACCATACAAAGCCTCATAAGGTTCCATATGAATAGTTTTTTGAAAACTATTGTTGTAGGAAAACTCCACAAGAGGAATATGCTTCTCCCAAGAACCACTAAAGTCCAGAATGCATGGTCGGAGCATATCCTCAAGCACCTGAATCGTACGCTCGGACTGGAAATTAGTCTGGGGATGGTAAGCTGTACTCAAAAGTACCTGGGTACCCCAAGTCTTCTAAAGGCCCTTCCAGAACCGAAAAGTAAAACATGCATCCCTATCTGAAAGATGGAGTGTGGAACTCCATGCAGACATACTATCTCCCTGATGTACAACCGCCCCATCTCATCAACATTGAAGGTATCCTTGACTGTCAAAAAATGAGAAACCTCCATAAGTCTATCGATGAAAACCCAAACAACATCATTCCCTCGAGGTGACCTCAGTAAATAGGTAACGTAGTCCATCACAACATCGTTCCACTTCCACTAAAGAATGGGTAACTACTGCAAAAGACCTATTTGTCACTGATGCTTCCCTTTCACCTGCTGACAAGTGGAAAACCTCATAAAAAACTAGAAACATATCTCTTCATTTCTAGTCACTAATACTGGCGGTGTAGATCTCGATACATCTTGGTGATGCCAGGATGAACTGCCCAAACCGAGGAATGAAAATCCCACATTACCGCCTCATGTATATCTGGTGGCACCAATACGCGTCCCTAGAACCACAATATCTCATCCTCTCCAATGGTACACCAAAGAATAGGGTCCTTTTCAATCACGCTTTCCCGTATGACTAGGCTTTCAGAATCTTGTAGCTTCCTCATTCGAACTCTGTCATGCAGCATAGAGGTAACAGATACGGAAAAAATCATTTGGACCTATCTGTCATGCGCCTCCAAATGCATCTCATAGAATAGTTCCATAAGCTTCCACTCACTGCTGGCCTCCTGAACTTCCTGTATCCGAGTTCTCCTGCTCAACGCGTCTGCCACTGTGTTGCCCTTCCCAGGTGTATAAGCATGCTCAATGTCAAAGGAATGAAGATAATGGACCCACCTGTACTATCTTAGATTTAGATCACATTAGGTGAATATGTACTTGAGACTTTTGTGGTATGTGAAAACCACAAAATGATCTCCCAGAAGATAATGTCTATTATAGGGTAAGGCATGAACAACAGCTACCAACTATCGATCGTGCATCAGGTAATTCCTCTCATGTGGCCTCAACTGCCGAGACTCGTATGCAACAACTCCATATCCCAACATCGGCACATCTCCTAGCCCGATACCTGAAGCATCACAGTTAACAGTATAGCTCTTGCCCGGCTCTGGTACGACTAGTATCGGTGCTAACATAAACCCCCCTTTCAGCTCCGGAAAGTCTGAATCACATGAATCTGACCACATGAACATTGCACCCTTCTTAGTTAGACCTTTCAGGGGTGCTGTTAAGAGTGGAAAGTCCTATATAATGCATCTGTAGTTTCCGGATAGCCCCAGAAAACTCCAAACCTCAAATAAGTTCTTCGGATTCTCCCAAGAATCTACATCTCTCACTTTCTCTGGGTCTACTAATACTCATGTCTCGGAGATAACATGATCCATGAAGTGGATCCAATCCATCAAAATGTGGAATTTTGAGAGCTTAGCATATAACATATTCTCTTTTAGTGTACTCGGAATGATCTCAAGATGGGTAGCAAGGTCATGTCGAGTGTGAGAGTACACCAAGATGTCATCCACAAAAACCACCATGAAGGAATCCAAGTACGGATGTAAGACATGGTCATCTACGCCATGAAAACTGCTGGTGTGTTTGTGAGACTGAACGGCATAACCGTATACTCGTATAGACCATACCTGTTCTTGAAGGCTGTCAGAGGTATTTCTGATGGTATAACGTGCAACTGATGATAACCAGACTTCAATTAAATCTTCGAGAACACTAGGGATCCTTGAAGATGATCAAAGAGATAAAAAATCCTAGGAAATGGATTTCGTTTCTTGATTGTAAATTGTTTCAGCTTACGATAATATACACAAAGCCTAAGGGTACCATCCACCTTCATCACAAAAAGGATAGGGGAACCCCAAGGTGAAGTATTGGGTTGGAAGAAACTCTTTGCCTGAATCTCCTCAAACTACTTCTTGAGCTCTTTCAACAAAGGTGTATCCATCCTATAAGGAGGAATTGATGATGGTGCTGCTCCTGGTACAATATAAATCAAGAATTCCACCTCACACTCCAAAGGAAAACCTGCAATGTCCTCTGGAAAGACATCTCTGAAACGATCCACCACTGAAGAATGTCTAACTGTGAAGTCACATGGTCATCCAGATATAGGCTAGAAATATGGGTTGTAACTCCTCATAGCCTATGATTCTCGGGTCCTACTCGACTCGCCTGGACATCCCACTCACCTCGATGAAAAAAATATCCATCCTATAGTGATATAATACTCACCCTTCGGAGGTAGAAGTTGAAAACTTCTAGTAAGGGGAATAAGGAGTCCATTCAGAGAATGAAATCATATTTCATCATCTCTAGGACATAGAGGTCCCATAAGAAGTGACACCCCACAACCTCAAGAGGGCACTCTCTTCACTAACATATGCTAGATGTCCTCATTCCAAACCGTGTTTCTAGAGTCAAAGTATTGGGAGATGAAAATATGTAGAGCCCAAGGCTCTCTACAACAGAAACAGAGATAAATCTATGGGTTTTCCCTGTATCGGAAAGATCTGAAGATAAAAATAAGGCTACTAAAATTGTACCTCCAACAGTGGAAGGTCCGGGATCCTGCTCCTATGGGGTCTGCACCATCGTAAAATTCTGGCCCGCTCCACGGCACTGTGACCCTGCCTATCTGCTCTAAGCTGATCCACCCTACTGTCGCTGATAGACCGGCGACTGACCACCCTAGCCACGACCTCCACCTTGGCTTGAATGGCTGGAAGAACTACACTTCCCAGACAAGTGAGAAACTGGTGGTGATGCTCCCGAGCACGGAGTCATAGAAGAACCACTTTCTCCAGAATCTAGAGGAAAAACATGTACAAATGATGGAGATGGCCCATCATGATGCAAGATCAGCACTCCATTAAGTCTCTCTGGCAACATGGCCTCATATTCCCGCTACTCCCGCACTAGTAGCACACGATGTGGTGAATAAAAGGTGCATCCCTCCTAATCTGATCTCCTCTAGAAAGCTCCTTGCGGCGCTTCCTTCTATCAATAGGAGGAACAATAGCTCTGGAGGTCGAACCGCCCTAGATCAATGTTCCAAAATACCTCATATTGCGCTCAGTGAACAACACCTGGTTGAAAATAGAGGATATCAAAGTCAACCTGATGATGTTCACCTGGAAACAGATATCCTGCCTGAGACCATCCTCAAAATTCCTAGCTAGGAACAACTCATCACCTGCTGGGATCAGCAAGAAACGCTGCAGCTCTAGGAAACAAGATGAATACTCCATCACAGAAAGAGTACCCTACTCTAAGCTCATGAACTCCTGGGATCGTTCAGCCCTCAAGGTTTCCGGGTAGAATTAATCGTAAAAGATACACTAAAACTCCTACCAAGACGTATTATGGTGGAATTCCACCTAAGAGATGACATCCCATCACCTCTTGGCGGAGTCTCAGAGCATGTAGGTCATGAGCTTCACCCTCCTCTATAGTGGTACCTCGAGATGCTTGAAGATTGGTAGTGCGACATCAAGCCATGATTCTGCAGCCTTATGTCCTCGTTCCCCTAAGAAGGTGGGAGGATACTACTGCTGGAAAACCCGCGTAAAATTAGCCATCGATGGGGTAGGCGGATGCGCTCCCTAGAAGGACTGCATCATCCTTAGAAAACCATCCCTTCACTTCGCATCAGTGCCAGCCACTGGTATAACCATAGGTGTCATTGGATGGCACAAGAGGATGATCTACAGGAAGTTCCTGATCAGCCATATCAGGCATATGATCACTCCACTGCGGCTGTCGGTCAACTGGAGGATGGTTAGGTGTCATGATTCTGCAATGTCAAATGCACACCTTAGATTCAGGATTAACAAGGGGCGAAAAATTGATGTCATAAGAAGGAACATGGGAAATAGGGAATTCAAGAAATGTAAACATGACTACATGGAGTTTTATTTCCCTACACAGCGTGTTACATTAACTCATTCACATGATTTTTTAATTCTACCTAAATTGGTCGGGTAACACCCCAAATACAGGGCATGTTCTCAAACCACACAACGTGTACTTCATCTTTATTCCTCTGCCTGAGTCTCCTCACACGACTAACCCACATGCTCCTCTTAGTCCTAAACTGCACGACGTGTTCACTAAGGAAACAATGTGTACTAGACAAGTTTCAACGACCTGTGTTGTTCATGAGATGGATGCGGTACCCATTTCAATCAACATGGCATGCTAAACTAGTACACAGTGAGTTCCAATAAGAGTTTTAACTACCCCGTGTCCCTTCTCGTGCAGTCAGTGACATGGCTATAGACTACATGGCATGTACTCATAAAGTACACACCGTGTGTTCCATTTTTTTTTCTATAGAGTAGCCTCAGAACTGCACTGGAGCCCAGAAAACACAGGAAAACAAGCGTTATGGTGCCAAATTCCGATCCGTGAGGGCCAATACTCCCTGTGAATCAAGGACTGGCATCTTATGCAAGTTATAACAAGTCAAACAAGCAAGGATCCACCAAATTATGGTCTATTATATCCCATAACACCTCGATAACCAAATATTGGAATCCATCTATTCAAATTACTATACAAAAAAATTCTCTATCAAACAGCAGAGATTCTACCAAAGCATCTATCACAATAGTATGCATAATCTAAACAACATCTATCACAACAACATGAAATTTCTATTTCATCCTAGAAGGCATGGAAGTAATGCATGGTATGTGATTTCTGAAAAGGACCTATATGATGCATGAGATGGGAAACCCTAATCTTATGGGGTTGCGACAGAAATAGAACCGTAATAAAAACAACGGTAACAAAAAAAATCATGTGAATCACCCAACAGTGAAATCAAATCAACTGTAAAATTTCAGACCAATAAAATTTCAATAAACGAGGTAGTATTTCATTTCCCTATACACGGGTTAGCTAATCCCAGTCACATCTTATTACCAAGTACCTATTCCTTCCTATCCCTGGAGATAGTCTCCAAATATCAAGATAAGAGAAATAATTCCTCTGATAACACTTTGTAACACCCCGGTTCCAGAAGCCACCCAGAGGCGCCCCGTACCTGGTTGGTCATATCACATCAAGCGCAGTTCATCGAATGCCAGATGCTGCCGACTAGCAGCGAGGACCTTAGGTGTGATAGTGAGGAAACTATACCCTCATTGGATGATTACACAGTGTAAGTGAAAAATAATAAGCAATAGTGCAAGTAGTAAACAATACATACACGAGTGAACAACAGAAGACTAAGTATGAAAAACAACAGGAGCACACACACACACACACAGATATATATATATATATATATATATATATATGATTCCTGATACATATGTCCAGGAAAATATCCAAACAAGTCACAATGCTGGAAATAAAATAGTACTAAGAACAAGTAAAAGAGAAGATAAACAGCTCCTCAGCATCGCAAACCTAGGCTTGGTCCCATGCACTCCAACTCTACAGAAATCAAGTACCTGAAGTCAAAGGGGGCTTACCCTTTTCTATACCTGCAATAATATAGTCTGTTTGGGCGCAAAAACATGACAAAAATAGGGTGTGAGACTAAATACCATTAGGCACCCACCTGAAGATCTGTGCCTAAAATTCAATTAATATATTCCAGGTAAAAGTTCAGAAAAATAGTAAACATGAACATGATGAACAAAAAAACAATCAACAGTTCCAATGTCAAGCAACAGTTAACAAGTAGCATAGAACAACTGGTAACCATCTAGTCCCACCTAGAAAAAACCAACAACCCTCTGCACAGTGTACTCAGCCTAACCCCTCTGGTTTGGTCATATCGAATTATAAATTCTCTCTGAAGAAGCACACGCAGTCAATTCCCCTTATAGTCTAGGGTAGTCCATTACTCTTTGAGGAAGCTTGCACAATTAATTCCCCTTATAGCTCCGAGGTCAATGACTCTTTGAGGAAGCACACTCTGTCAAATTCCCCTTATAGACCAGGTCATTCATAGAGTCTCTAAGGAAGCTCACATAGTGAACCCCTATTATAGCCTATGGTAATATGGTGATTAAAACAAAAAGAACAGAGACTCTCTGAGGAAGCTCACATGGTATATCCCTGTATAGTCTAAAACAATCAAGGACTCTCTATGGAAGCTCACATGGTCTATCACCTTATAGAGCAATGTAATCATAGGCTCTCTGAGGAAGCTCACTCGGCCAATCCCCTTATATCATAAAGCTCAAAGACTCACTGAGGATGCTCACTCGGTATGTCCCCTTATATTCTAGTACTATCCAAATACTCTATGTGGAAGCTCACTGAGTCTATCCTCTTTTTGTCTATATCACTAGGTTCTCACCGCCCCGGGCAGGTAAAAACATAATAATTCTATATAGCCATTGTAACCCTATAGTACTACTTGTCTAACAAATCTATAGCATCTCAGAAAGTCATAAAACCACACTCCACCCTATGATCCTAGGGCATGGAGAATAGTTAAATGACCAAATAGGCTAAACAGGACCAAACAGTCGTAAATAGAACGAATCATGAGAAGAGTAACCAAGGTATGACAATCAACCCAAAAAATGTCCAATTTACCCCTACATAGGCATACATGCATGGCAGACATACAATTGGTGCAAAACGGTAAACACACAATACCCTGTTCATGGTTATTGGTGTAATTGCACATAATATTCTAGGAAATTCAATAAAAAGTCACAAACCACCAACCTTGGTTCTAGGAGATCAATATACGTGAACCATAAGGCTTGAATATCATTAGAACATCATAGATCTAAAAAAACGCACAAAACGTTCAACCCACGATAACAAGGTAAAGAGGAAGAATTGGAAAACGATTCTCTAGAATAAGGAAGAGATTACCACTTTGGTTCCAAAGCAATCGACAGTGGTCGATTTGGATAATGGACAGAGGCTCGGGGGCTCAGAGATGTTTTGGAGACATATGACTTCTCTCGGTCGATGAACATTTAGAAAAAGATGCTTCTGTCCGTCAGACACAACCCCTGTGTGTTTAATGAAAAAAACAAAATACACAACATGTACTTTTGGATTACACAGCGTGTACTTAATGTTTTTGTACTTTGCTTTAGGTGGCCACCACATCACCTCACATGACCGTCTGTGTGGCCCTTACATTTCCAGCACACGACCTCACGTGGAAAAGAAGTACAGGGTGTGTACTTATAAATTACATGGCGTGTACTTCAAAATTTTCTAGAAACACCTCTTTTCTAAAAAACACTAGAAAAAGAAAAGACATACCAGAAAAAAAGGTATGGGTTCTTACACCAACTACCCGACTGGTAGGAGGTAGAAGACCCCCTTAAAACACTATGATCTGGTCTGTTTCCTCTATTACTAAACTTTAGTTAAGGGTTCCTTCAATTCCTCTATAGGTGACCTATCATGCCATAGGCTCAACACTCCCCTATTGATCTGGGACACTGACTACCAATGGGACCCTACATATCACACTAGTGGTAATGTATATGGATACTATTATGAATAATTGATCCTTCTCCCTGGACAATGTTTCTACCATATCATTAGTTTTCACTATCAAATTGATGCTTCCTACTTAGAAGACACACATAATTCTCATCTATAAGAAATCACATGAATTATAAAAGAGGCCCCTTTCAGTTTCCCTTCATAAATGAGTTCTCGATTTACAACATAATGAATCTTCTTTAGCAGAAAGATGTTAAACTAGGACTTAATATCACATTTATTCATATCATAGAAATGATTATCTATAGTACAATCATCAATTATATATTATTAACGAAATTGATAAAAATCAATGAATTGACTAGTATAGTGCATCACAGATATACTACCTTAGGTCAACCACATAAACTCATTTTCCCTCTCCATCATGAGTGTATCTAGGTAAAAGTTCTCTATTAACTTCTCCTAAAATTCTGTCTACTCTATATTCTCTTGCTTCCCATCACATGTTTGTGTTTCCCAGAAACTCTTTTCTTGACCACGTAACAAAAAAACACCATCTTGACTATCCTCCCCTCCAGAGTCTCCAAGTGGTCAAGGAATAACTTGATATACTCAATCGACATGTAATCTTCTTCTGGTCCACCCTCTATGGTTAAATTCATAGGGTGTTGCATCTAGAAATCATGTTTCAATAATGAAATATTACGCACAACTCATTGGGGGTGTCTCATTATAAACTACATAAATAAGTAAAAAATTCTTCAAAAAATGATCTCTGACTCCCTCACATAGAACTATCAAAGCCTCTTGTACCAATACTAGAGAATCATTTCCAAATGAATTCTCATGTCTTCCTATCATCAAGCATCATTTTTAGGCATATATCAACATTTCCAACACATGACCTAAGACACATAAAAAATCATTATAACATTTAAGTAATAGGTATTCATATAAAACCATAACAAGACATTCCCCCATACCCCAACACATTGTAAAAAATATGGCATTATTACCACCCTTAAATATTCCCCACCTAGTTTATGGGTAACATAATATAAAACAATTCCATATTTAATGGTTTCCCATTATACACCCATTTCCCATAGCATGTTATCACATTTAACATCATTTAAAATTTAAAATTCCTATTAGTATCATTTTTAACTAATATTAGTTAAATAAAGGATATTGTTTCTTTTTAACAACTTAAGAAAACCATACCCTCTAAGAATGTATAAGATGATGCAAGTAACACTAATATTCTATCATCCTAAAATGATTCATATATACTAAACTCTCATATCATACTAGTCCATAAAGAAAACCATTATAAAAATAATAACAACAAAAAACAAATTCATCAGCTGAATTGAAATAATATTCATCAGTAACAAAAAAATCATCCAAAACAATCCCACCATGGGTAATTCAGTTTTTCACATCCATAAGGGTTTTCTTGTCCAATAAACAAGCTCATTACCATATAATAACTCATACTAGTCTAATTTATACATTAAAATATAGTAGTAAAGCATAAAAGAATGTATATACTCTTTTCATACCAATTTGCAACATCCCGTCCTAGGTTCCACACACTAGTTCCCTGAGAATGTTGGTTACATAGCCTTAAGAATAACTACCCATATTCCATAGGATGCTGACTATAATTGAGGGTCAAATATGTAATGTGGTGAGACTATAACCTCTTTATCAACTTATCACAACATTGCAAATCAATACCCAATAGCCAGTTAATAATAAACAATAACAAAAATAGTGCATAACCAACAATGGCCATCATCATAACATAATCCAAAAATATTGATAACTGACAATACATAAAATAAAATATATGTCACACCATATAAATGGAATGAGAAAATTGTAAACCAAAAGTGAAGAAATTATAATAACTCCCCAATTAGATCCTTGAATTTTTCCTGGTTACCCAAACCATGTTTCATCCTAACTCATACATCTAAATTTGGGCTCTTTCCCATAACATGTCTTTAGAAAATGGAGGATATTAATATAATGATTGGGAAGCCTGAGTAGGGTGTGAGTACTGCATAGTACGCCACCACCAATACCATCCAAAAAAATAACTATTCTATTACAGTATATGAAATTATATAAATAATAATTTGAAAGTATAAAGAAATTATTATGACATTAAATATTAAAAAATTAACAATATAAAACCATTGGGTTCATGATGAAAACTGATCCAATAATTCCTTCTTCAGATGATGATAGAATCATATCCATCCACTATGGTATATCAAATTTCATTCCATAATGGGTATCTATTATTAATTTAAACCCTATTTTACATTCAAATATTTAGGGCCTAGAGTAGTAGTTTGGTACCCCATGGTATTTGGAGAAGTACTCTTGGTCCCCAACACAATTATCCCATAGAATACAAATATATATAGCGGGGTCCAATAGAGGGAATATTGAACTGCATGTTTCTTTGGAGTAGAGCCCATGTTCAAAAACCAAGTCCCGTATACCATATCTCGTGGTTCCAATTTTCCTTCCATTTATCAACCATTTCCATTGATCATTTTTAAATCCAATTATTAAATTCATCATTTAAATCATACCAAAACACCCCAAGATTCCCTATAATATTCATAAAACATTAATAAATAAATTTTATAATCCCATTATTCACTAATTTAATTATGAAATATTTAACAAATTTAATTATCATAGGGGATAAATAATCAATCAATTAATTTAATTTAGAATGAAATTACCCAATCCAGAAATTGGACTTCAAGAATCACATACATGAATTTATAATCAAGTATCTGGTAATTGAAAATTATACCACCATCTTCAAGACTGTTGGTGGACATTCACTAATGGAAAATCAATAATTAGATATAGAATGATCAAAACCACAAAAGTGTGTCAGATATAGTTTCAAAAACAATTATCATTAAATAAATTATTAATTACTATCAATTCATAGATCATAACCATCACCCACAGTGTAAAAAAATCATTTTTCAAGAGGAAACAAGAATGGGGGAGAGTGGGAGAGAAAATCAGTGAAAAAATACATACTATAGTGGTGATGATACTTCAATAAGATAACAGATTTTTTACAAAATATGATTATGGAGATATAGAATCCTCCTATGAGCCTATAAAAATGAATGAAATAGTCTTAGGTTTATCCAAGGATATTTGTGGTTAAAAACATCGGATCCAAGTATTTTAAATAAAAATTCTATTGAATTGAATTATGTTCACTTAGTTTCATGGGTAGGGGTGAAAAGTTTTCCAAACAATGCACCATAACTGTGAACCCCTTATTATGAGGTGAATAGATTCTTCTACATGGGGAACTATTTGAAAAACCATACACCAACTATGAAACCCACAAATTTTCAAGGTTCATTGTTTGGAAGGGGTTTCTCATGGTTTTTCCAAACCATGTTCCACCTACTTTATCACAAAAATTGGGTGTACAGTTTTTTGTGGAAATCTGCATGGTGTTCCCTAACTATGTGCCAACCATTCACAGCCGCATGGGATTAAATTTTCTATAACTTCACATAAAACTAACTAATGAAAAAATTAAATCCAATTTATAACCAAAAAATGGAAAATATATACCCAATAATGTGCATGAGACATCTCAATAAAGATCACGATCTTTCATCTATCCCTTTAAAGAAGTGCTTTCAGTATTATTTTTCATCTATATATCAATATGATTTATATCCTGGAAAGTTATATTTTATAAATGACCCTTTAAATGTTTTCATGAATTATATTTTGGGGGGGAATTATTTTTGTGTATCATGTTTTTAAATTCTTATGGAAAATTTCATTGGTACCACATATAAATGTTGTGAAACCCATTTTCGTCCCATGGATTTAAATGATATGTTGACGGATTGATATTTTACACCATATATATGAATGGATGATGATGGTTGGGGTCGAATTCCTCTTTCAAATGCATCAGTTTAAATTTTATATATTATATATTAATGTATCATAGACATACTTGGATATTTCAAAATAGAAGTCATGGAAATGATTCTATTTTCACATAACATATTGTAAGGTCATGAATGTATTTATTCATTTAAAAATAAATCATTTATATTCTAGTATTTTTTTTACAAAATAATTCTTTGACGTGATTTTAATTTTTTCAAAATGTAATGGGTTGAAATGGTTTTATTTTTTCACCATAAAAGTCATAGGCATGATTCGACTTGCACATAGTATAATGTGTCAACATTTTTGAACTTTTTAATAAATAAAGGGTGGAGATGAATAGATTTTTCCACAATTTAAAGGGATATAATAATTAGATTTTATTGGAATATAATATATTATTTTAAATTATTTTTTTCTATAGTTCCTTATTATTCTATGATATAATTACATTTCATCTTCCATTGTTAGATGACTATGATTATGCTCTACAGATCATGGTTATTTTTTCACACTCTTGGGAAATGTTAAATGATTTGTTAAATTGAGATTAAATGTTAATTATATAATAACATATGGGTAACCATTATTCAACCATGTAATTTTTAATAAGATATATATCCCCAAATCATTTTTTATTATATTATAATGATCGAAACCATAATGGAATGTTGATGGGGTTTTCCCTCTTATAGATAATTATCAATCCCCATATCTTATTTTTCAAATCATTATGTTATGATAATTAGTAATTGTTATGATATTTCTAGACGGGAGCCTATTTTGGATTAGTTAAAATCATATTTTCCCATTTTTAAAAAAACATATTTCTTATTTATCTAGTCCTCAATGACATAAATACTTTTGTTATTAGGATTGTGTTATTATTATGTAATTTAATGATTATCTTACAAAAATTATAATAAATAGTGATATGTTTATTTTGGTTTATCTCACTTTATATCAAATAAAAGTTTCAAAAGAATTATTTTTTAGAACTAGATCTATATGTATAAGTCATTTATTTCTTAGAGATTGTTTTTTTATGTCTAATATCATCATGATATTTAGATTTACTCACACCATTCTCTCTAAATATAACAAAAAAATATTTTTTCTTAGGATAATAAAATTATACTGATACTATATTATTTAGTAAAATAAATCATTTTGATATCACATAACAAAACATGAATAGACCTAGGATTTTAAAAATAAATTATCAAAAAATAAAATAATATTTAATGAATTGAGATATTAGGTATTCTGATGAAATAATTATAACTGATATTTGATCTTACCCCTTGTATTCCTACACTAGTGAGCAGATAATTTATAATGTATAAGATTAAATAAAATTAACATATTGGGGATCAATATTTGTCCCACAAAACATTATATTATGATTAACTAAGGATGGATTGTTGTAAATATTGGTTCATGAAATAGAATAATTTGATGAGAACATTTTGGATGAATTTTATAAAATCTATATTAATCAGAATCACATATCACATAAATTAAATAAAAATGTTTGTCTTAAACAATTTTTTTAATGAGAATTTTTTTTTTAAATTAACGAATCTATTGATATTAAATAAATCTTATAAAACATGATCCATTGTTTGAAAACCCTTATTTAATACACAATGCTAACTACAACAGAACATACTCCATGATTACATAGGGAGGAGCATTTTTTATGCCTTCAATCACTGAATGGTCTTCAATAATAATTTTTATGATAAATTCACATAATATTCCTTGATTATTATTCTAATGTCCCTAAAATATATATATATAACAAAATATATATACTAGAAGATCATAAACTACAATATATACATTCCTCATTAAATGACCATAAACTAAATGATGTGTGATCAACCCCAACTGAACAGAAAAATATTTGAGTTGTTCATTCCACATATACATAAACTATATAATTTCAGTAAATAAAAGTATGGATCAATTAATATACACATTACATGGAAGATGTTATATGTATAAAAAAATTAGTTTTATAATCATATGTTTCACCTAAATTATAAAAATAATTCCTCACTTTGATAAAATTTATAGCACGATTCATAAAATTATACGATACATAGTGAAACATTTTTCTACATTATTTGGTATAAAATTATCATATTTCTCATTTAGATATCTATTATACTTTTTTAAGTACAAAAAATTAATGTCTGTCGAGACCTCTTACCATTATAAAAGGTTACCCTTCTCTTCCTACACATTAGAATATCTACATACTAAAGAGTTTAGATTGATGTCTCGTGTAAGTGAGAATCTATATAAAGAAATATTTATATTTATTTATACTATTAAAATAAATTTAATAATTCCCATATCATCTATCGTAGTCCCAGTTGTTAATTTTTATTTTATATTACCACTTATTCAAACTATATCAGTTTACAGGCCTTCAATGTAATGTATGGTTTCTTATAATAACCCTATACTAAGATACAATATAGTGTCACTATAATATCATATCCTAACCATAACTAAAGACTATAAATTATCCTATTTTCATATAAAACACCTAAAAACATTAATTTCTACTAATTCACATTAGGTATCCATTACCAATATTTCAACATGATAAAGATTCACTCAAATAAACATTTTTTATGAAACATGGCACTCCAATTTTGTTCAAAGACACATGATTATATATAATTTACCAAGACTCAAAGATACCCAAATGGTTGAGTACACAAATTCAAATTTATTATCATTATTATTCCAATGCTGTGGTGCAACCCTATTTTATAGAACTATATGTTGATTGACTCCTGTTAATAAGGTATGTGTAGTGACATTGAGTTTCCTTATCCTTTGATCATTCAATAACACATATCCAAATGATCACCCTTGTTATTATTTTATATAAATTTCATCTGATTAAAATAATTCTGAAATATATAAATATAATTGAACACATTCCTTCAATATACATTTTGTATTTTATCATAAATTTAAATTAATGAAAACCCTTATCAGATATTGGTAATGAGTATATAATATCTAAAAAATTCATTTGGAATTTCTATTTAATACCTAAAATATTTATGATCACATATACCAATTAAAGGGAATAAATAAATATTTTGAGAAATGTGTTATATGCTCATATGTATTCATTGGTGATTTAGTTAATCTTATAATTTGAACATGGACATAATTTATCTTTGATATTTATTCCTAGCATTCCCCTCAAACTATGTTTTTCTGTGGACAATGAGTAAAAACAATAAGATGAATCGATGATATATATACAAACATTATCATTATGAATTATTTACACAATAAAAAAATCTAGTTTTTAGACTATAATTTTATTTCCCCTTTACTTTTGACTGTCTATGAACATTCCTAGTAAGAAAAATAAAAACCAATCATTGATTATTTTTCCTTAATCAACGAATATCGTTTTTGTAAAATTTATGTGAACATAAAAATCCAGAAAAACCATATGATCTAAAAATATTTATTATAAATATTATATTCATTTACCCTCATGTTTTTATATACTAACATTTAGAATATCATTCATGTCAATTTTATTTTTCTCTTTTTGTTAGGAATGTTTCTTTATATACTGTCAATGATTTTTGACCATAAACATCACCAACCATCGGTAAACCCATTATGTTCGCCAAAATCATAATTATAATCTTTTTCAAATAATAAATACTTTGAAATATAAAATTATAAGTTGAAACAAGTATTTTTAAACCCAAAAACGGATTCGAGAGAAAAAATTAATTCCTATATCACTAACCATTTTTTGTTTCTTAGGTTTGTCCATATTATGATTGTAAAAAATTCCTGAAACCTATCAGAATGAAAAAGTGTAAATGGAAATCATGTAAATTATAATTATTTATCCTAATAAAAAATTATTTCTTATCATATAAAAAATAAATAGTGAAAAAAATGAATAAAAGGAAAAGTAATAAAAATTTTCTAGTTAAAAACACATAATGTTTGGGTAAGGAAAAACTAGTTTTAAGTATCTTTGATAAAATATTTATATTATTATTAAAATGAAAAGGTATAATATAAAAGACACAATTATTTTTTTAAATTATTCTTGACTCTAGAAAATTTAAATTCACTTCTCTCTATCTTGAATATATAAGAAAAAATCATCATGTTCCCCACATATATTTGACTTGGAAATTAATATAAATAGAAAAATATTATAAATTTTGGGAATTATAATACATCTTAATCATTGTGTCACCATCATAAAACATATTTACTGATTTTACTTTTCGTCTTTAAGAATATTTTAATATCCAAATTGAATCACCATAACATATATTGATAACACCTATGAAATATATACAAACTATATATTTCCATTCAAGATCACATGAATAGGAGGAAATAAAATAAATTTTTTATTCTATATAATAGGATAAACATGGATTATAGTGAAAAAAAATACAAAAAATATTGAACAAATTTACACCCATGAAATATGACATGTACTTAATTAAAAGTATTCATTTAAAATTTCTCATCATTTTCTCAATACTATTAAATTAATATACCTTATCCCTTTCTATTTAGGAATAAATGATTATTTTTTAGGTTAACCAATTAAAAAATTTCAGGCTATAAAAATCTAATATATGTTTTCAATGATATATTTTTTAGTTTATTTCAAATTATTTGAGTGGATAATGCATCAATATAACTATACATTTATGAAAATTTATGTTCTTAATCGGTATGTAGGTGAGTATAGTTCTAGGATGAATAATAGGCTACTCTAAATAAAATATTAATTTATTGATGAATTTTAATGGTATAACATGTAAAAATAACCTCCTCAAAAAAATATATTAACATAACCATAACTAAAAATCAAAATGACAATCAAAAAATAATCTATCCATATAAACAGTCAAAGCATATCACTGTGTGGAGGGATGAACCGATAGATCATTTAAGGTACATATTCATAGTAATTTTAAAATTAGATAATTGAAATAAATGTTAAACCATAACATAAATCAATATATTCCCCTTCATTAAATTATTCACCGTGACTCACACCTATGATAAATTTTCCATGATAACCACTAAGAGATTTTTTTTTTTTCAGATTTAGATATTTAAATGGACACCCAATTTCGACATTGATATTCACCTCACCAAAATGATTTATTTTTTATTAATTGACTATAATGATTTTATATTTTAGTATTTCACTTTTATATCATGATATTTAGATTTCTACCAATAATTTTCACAATAAAAACATAACTATTTACACAATAGTATAATATTCTCAACAATCAAAACCACCCACCAATAAACTTATAAATATCTATTGTAGTGGTTTTTTTATTATATATATGTTTTATAGGAGTGTAGGTATTCCATCCAAACAATATTACCAATTTTTTATTGATATGGGTGCATGTTCCTAGAAATTTTAGGGATGTCTAATATATTGATACCCATGTGAATAAACCCTAACAATATTAATGCACTATGGTGGGAGGGGGCCTATGGTGGTGAAAGTGGTCCATGGTATATCAAGAGTGGACTAAAAAGCTATGAAATCTGCAACCATATTCCCTTCCCACCATGTTTGAGTAACATTCATGTAGTTGATGATGATACTTTTTCATTTGCGTACCAAATTGGTGATATCCCATGCGGAAGGAATATCCTCTTTGATGGAACTTTTAAGAATGAAAGTGTCCATTTCCACCCCATATAGTGATAAGTTGTGGGAGAGACACAGTTCCAACCCCTTGAGAATAGAATATTTTAGTTATTCCAAACATGTAAATTTACCTACACCCTCTTCATCTGTATTTGAATTGAAAAAGTTGTATTAGGGTTAAATTTTACAAAATTATATAGGATAATTATAAATTATAATTTTAGGTTGTAATAAATTATTCTACTGTTATACATATCACGAAAAATTGAATCAATGTTATTTACATTCCAATAGTAGATGCTTATACCAAAAAATTATTCTTGGGAGATGAATTATGGAAATTGTTTGCTAAAATATATTTTATGTATACTTCCCTCAATAAATTCTATTATTCTATTCTACATTAACCAATATACTTGGTAAATGGATAGAGATAAAAATATTCATCCAATTATATTGTTGTGGATGTTTTTTCAACAAGTTCTTTTACTATCTCAAAATATATATTCACATCATTTATATTATTAGTAGATTTTAATTTTTATACATTTAAATTATGTGAGTATAACATACCTATCCTATAATGAGTATGTGGAAAACATAATTTTTATATTTTGGGCAAGCAAAAATTTCATTCGTTGTCCCTTTTACAAGGTCCATATATGTTTTTTTGAAACCATTAATCCTAGTTTAGAATACATATAACACTTGATCCGCATTTGAGTATTTTTAAATGATATAAAAATTTGTTTACATTTGAATGAATGAATTATCTGTATACTATTTTTCTCATGATCTAATATCATTCAAAATTTCCACAGTATCATTTGATGTTTTTTAGATATAATAAATCTATATTTGAATGGTTAATTATTTTGAAAAAAAAAATTCTTCAAATTTACATGTTCATAAATGTTTTGAAATGGTTATATTATCAATTTCATATAGGATCACATAATCATTAATTTATATTATAAAATAACAATCATTATTGGAATTGGTTGAATAATTTACTAATAATTTAATATAATATTTTTAATGTTTTAAAATAAATGATGAAAAATAGTCCAATTTCATTTAATAATTATTGAAGAATATGGAACCAATTTTTTACATGAATAAAAAAATAAAATTGGAATTAAATCATAAGAATTCAAGAATAATGGTTCTGAAAAAATATAACTACCATGATTTAACTATATATAGCCATATGGAATTTTAGTTGTGAATATAATCCTATATAGTGAAACTCCATAATGAATGTGGAATAAAAAATAATAAATTAATAGTTAAACTAAAAAATGAAGTTTTATTTTCAATGTATCATGGAATGCCACCATGAAAAATGAATATATCATAATACTTGTGTGTGATTTAAGGCCGAAAAATAGCTATGCACTGAGAAACACTGTCAAATTAAATTTAATGAAAAATCATGATCCACTATAGATAAAATTTGGGACCCAATGTTATATATAAACCTTATTCTAAAATAGAAATGTATACACCCATGATATCATGAGAATGATGTGACATATAAGATCACAACCTCATTATCAATGTTTATAATCCATTAAACATAAATAAGATGATAACTCACCAATATAATGAGTTGATCTTACGGGAATAAATATCATCCCCAAACCTAGTATCTTTTATCGTTAATAGCCCATTTCAAAAATATGGTGATTTTCTCCAAGTATTCCCATAAATTATGTTTTAAATAAAACATATAATATATCATCATGATAATTTAATCAATAACAATTTATAATATTTCCATTATATATGTGGTAACATATCTATATAGTACATTTATGGTGATGGGTTTTAACCCCAAATTAGATATTTTTTGTTATGGTAAGTATATAATTATATTAAAAATTATGGGATTAAATGCAATTGATATCTCCTTGCTAAAATTATTTTTAATTAAAATTATTTTTTTATTAACCCAATTGGACAATATCCACTCAATAAAATCCCATCAGTACTGATATACTAACTAAAAAATTATCCCCTTCCACTAATATTCCATCATATATAACAAAATATTTGGGTAATTTAGGATTCATTGTGATGAAACATTCACATTTTTTATATTGAAAATAGGATCTGTAAAAAAATTATTCCTCAACATTTCATTATTCAATAATTCTCCAATCAAATATTATTTTTAACTTGATATAGACCTAGGAATAAGTAAAAAATAATAAATGGAAGGATTATATTTCATTTTTTAATCAATACATTTCCATGGAGACCAAAAAAATATATAAATTGGTTTTTGAATTAATGATAATTAATAATATTTTATATAACTGATATTTGGCAGCTGTTTTTGATTTGGTGAAATAAATTACCATGGGATTTTCTTATTAGTGTGTGATATAGGGGTATCCATACTTTTATTAAAATTGTGAACAAAATAAAAAATCATTTTATAAATTTTCTTTCAAACAGTGGAAACATATGAAAAACCCCATTTTGAAACACTTGTACTAATTAAATAACCGTAAAATATGTAACATAATAAATATGAGTGTTATTTTAATATAGTGAAGTTAGCTCCCAACTAAATTTAACCATTCAATTCAACCATCTTCACAATTGTCTCAATATGGAATTTCATTTAACTAACTTATAAGAAGATAATCACGTTCACTATATTAATATAGGTAAAAATATAAAGCATGCCTATAGGAATCACCATGTTTATTTGTGATATCATTGTTGGGTGGCCCAAATTTATAATGGAAGACATGACCCTATATCTATAATTAGTCATCTTCACTTGATATTGATCACATCCTTAATAAGATAACATATTAATATTCTATGAGGGTGTAAAAAATTCTCCAAATAAGGATTGATTCTTATAGCCCAAATTACCATAAAAAGTGTTCATCTTCTTCACAAATGGACCTAATTCTAACGGGTTGATCTTTTTAGTAAAGACTAAATAATAGAAAATAATATATATAAAAAATTTAGAATATTTGAAAAAATAGTTATTAAATTTCAATCTGTGAGCCCAAAACAATAGAGAATTTGAACCATTGATAAGGTAGTTGTTCACTTAACTTGAAGGTAGTTCGTTCCCCATTAAAAAGTATCATACTGATTTTCCACAACCAAAGTAGTTTGATACCAATTTCTTATTATAGGATGGCTCGTCATGTGGATTCCTCTAATCATTAAATCACCTATTCACATGATGTTAATGAACAACACCTATAGACACTTCAAATTATTGATAGTCTCATGTACTCCACCGGGCTGAGTATTCAAGAATGTTTTAACACAAGGTTGGGCATCCACTAGTGTGTTACATATAAATAGTACCTATTATATTATATTTTTATACAAAGATAGTTATTCATTGATATATAGTATAATAATGACCATTTAGAGATATATATTACACCATTAAATTGTGTACAAGATTTTAAAATTAAAATGTGACTAAAAGTGATAATAACTGTAATTTTGAGTAATTCATGTTTTTAATGAAAAAATCCTCCCAAAAGAAAAGTTTTTATATGTATTAACCCATTATTGGAATACCAAATTTTATAAATTCAACCTAATTATGAATCATTTTAATATAAAGAAATTTAAAATATAGGTATTTAAGTGCCTTTCCTCATCCCTATGTGCACTCCCTAGTTAAGAACTGTGCACAAGCGCATGTCAACACCAATGAAGAAACCCTCCTTAATAGACACATACAACCTTTTCAAGATAATATTTTTAGTTATCTAGTTCATATTTTCTCCATCGGGAAATATATGGGGTCCCCATGATGGGGTTTTCAAAATCATGGTTTCCATGTTACCATTTCTTATAAAAGGACCACCACCCCTATATCAACATGAAGTTCCCTATGTGAAAACAAGGATTTATATTATGTTCCTGAACTCATACATGAAAAACCAAAGCATCATTAATAATCCCTAAATTTTTTAATGAATATAAATTCAATGGAAATGATTAGGAATAGGGGAATTTGTGTCATCTGATGGATTCATAGAAAAATCATCACAAAATTTCACATCACTGAATCCTCCACCAATGATAGGGTGAATGATCCTTTTTGATTAAATTATCTAATATATATTGGTTATTTGTGATAAAACCTATGAATTCACAAATTAATGTAGTTTTAATCCTACTTGGCCCCCCTAGGTGCGTTAATTTCTTAGATAACCTACTTCGGTAAATTATCACCATTTCACCCAAATGTAAATAACAAATTTTTTGAATCCATCTAACACTAGAAAATACCTCTAAAATATAGTTTTCTCACAGGAATAAAATCATTTTGGAACATATTCATTAATGGGTAATTTATTATATTTGTTTCTTTTTTATCATGTATTTCATTGATAATTAGAGCCTCATATCGATTATGAATTCAACCATTGTTATAATCCCAATATATGGGTAATACAAGTACAATAAAACCGAAATTACACTTATAATGAGGATATTTAATCCAAAGTGACCATGTAAAATCAACATTGTCATATGGTACATGTATTGGCTTTAAACATGTGGCTCCATATTCTCCAATAATCTAGTTAGCCTCCCTTTTTCTTATTAATATATTAGTTATATAAACGTGTTATTATTTTTGTGTATGTACATCATTACTTTAGTTAACCCATATTTTTAGTAAGTCCAAAACATATTTCCATGTGTATGTTCCACAATGAAAAATAGATAGGTAACTTTCATTAGGATTGAACGTTTAGATGAATTTATACTTCATTTTAATTGAAATTAACATATGACCATAAAATACAAGACAAAATGGTCCTCGCTATATGATATTAAAAGGAATGTCACGTATAATGGTTGTATGAATTATAATATTACAACCATGGTATTATCATCATATTCATAATATATATGATGTATGTCATTATATAGACTCAAACTACATATTTTTTTATTTTTATAACTTGGTTACATAGAAATACTATTTCATGGGAACAATTCTTCTATCACAAAATCATCAATACCCTTTAATTGGATTATATTCCTTGATTGATGGCTATAAATTATAAATAACACTATAATATGGAAATAAAATATAGAGTAAACAAAAATTGTATTAAATAGGAGAAAATATAATTCCATTCGTTGGTGTCTATATTAATAAAGTGTATAATATAGAATGTTTCGGAGAAGGTAAAAAATTATTATTACTTGGAAAATTATCATAAACATAATCATAAATATATATAAATTTCCAAAATTAGAATTAAATATCTTATATATGATGCATTGACCTGTTTTCCTTTTTATTTCAACTGGTATGATACATGATATCAAAATAGATTAGCCTTCTTTTAAAATTTCCAACAAAAATAAGTTTACTCAAAACAAAAATTCCAATATATGATAATATACCAACGTGATTTGTTAATATTTTATAATGAAATTAATTATAACTAATAATAAATATCTCATGTTAAATAAATCTTCTTAGCCTGACTTGGGTAAATAAAATGTTAAATCAAGTTCCTACAAGACATTAACCAATAGCACCTCAACAAACAGTTTTTATCTTTTTTATTATGATACATAAAAATCCATATTGAATATTTTTTCCCACTAATATAACATAATATCTATTTATGATGGTGATATTGATTGAGTATTCTTTTGTGGAATTATTCATACTCTTGATAATTTAGGAGCAATTTTCGAGGATTTGAATCTATGAAATTCAGCATCGATTCAACAAACAAATATTAGGTCAGAGGAATTTTACCAACCAAACATTTTATAAAAAATAGCTCCTTAGAAAAAGAAAATTCTTACCCTCAATATATATAAAATATGAATATTATGTCTTCTACAACTAAATAGATTCCCATGAGCCACTAGGAATAATCCAATTATTATGTGACAAATATTTCATTATCAAATGACATCAATGCATTAATATATTACAAAAGAAGCTATTATTCACTTCTTCTTTTGAACCAGGGGACATATAATAAGTTCTAATAAAGGGATTATAATTTATTTAGTTTATAAATATTTCTAGTGTTCTTTAAATAGTAGTATCTTATGCATACAAAATTAGACCATGATGGTTGATTGGGGCCAATACTAAATTTTCATATGCAGGATGTCACCGACACCAAAAATAAAATTTTTATTCCATAATAAGCTAATTAATCAAATTTTTTGGGAGTTACAAAACAACTATAGTGACCTTCCCCACAATAAAATTAGAAGCTGCTTATAGATCCTCCATAATGAGTTATTTTCAAGTTCATCCCCGGACATTCTGAAAAAATAACTAGTGATAACTCGTTCATTGTATTCCTCATCAAGGTTCTCCAATTTTAAATAGTAAAAAGATAAATATCTCTAGTGGTCCTACACAAATTACTCATTGTGAATATCCTCCCCATAATGATATGAATATTTACCATTGAGGTCATCCCTATGGATATCACAAAAAATGATGCTATGATGTATGTCCACCTTGTTTGATAACCCTTAATAAATGATGATGTCCTCCCCATGTCCATAACAGGGATGCATAAATGTTTTGTGTTTTCCCTTAGGTATATATTTTCTATGTCCTCCCAATGATGAATAAATTAGTAGAGTCATACATCCAACCCCGGTTGAAAACTAATGGAATTTCCATAGTTTCTATACTAATGTATATAATGAAAAAGTCAGTAATGAACATCATCGAAAATTTGATTATTATCAACATGTATATAATTTGAATAATACTATATGGAATATCTATGAAATCTACTACACAACTCATCTCTATAATGAAATATCATGTTGATGTAGGGCCACAACCTATAAAAATATCTATGAAAACATTGTCTAAAATGTTTCTACTAATGTAAAAAACAATACTAGTAATGATGACCCTCTCCATAGTTCTAACCATTATGGTAATCTATGTTATAAATTATTTAATTGACATAATTTTACTCTTAAAATAGCAATAATTCCATTTTTGACATCTTATGAAGTTTCAATTACAAAACCATGGTTTTCCACCTTTGATACACTACTATTAACAACAAATGATATTTTTTTATCAATTTTTGTGGAGATATGGTGACATTCAACCATTCATCCAACATATCAGCAAGTAATGGGCATAGTTAAAATATTACCATGTTATTATATATAACATTATAATATAGTAAAAAAGTGTTACTTTTGGATAGAACAATTTGATAAACAATTTATTGAGGATGATTAATGTTAAATAATCAAGTGGTTAGAATTATCGATTTATAAAATTTGTTTTTTTTTCACCTATTTATACACCCTTATTGGTCTATCTCTAAAATATCATTGAAAAATTCATACTCCACATAAATTATAATCTATATAGTTGGGAACAAGTTGTTTGGATATTATTTGAGGTGATGTTGTGTTATTATTTTTTTTAGGATTTTTATAAATGAAGGATGTTTTCTCAAAAAAATTATCTTTTATTTTATAAACATAAGTCACCTTAATTTAATATTCATTTCAATATAGGTATTATATGGAGATGATTGGCCAAAATTACTAAACTTGGTTCATCAGATGAATGTTTCAGGACTAAGGTAATTGTCTTAACTATTGCGTAGTATTATTACTCAATAATTCATATCTATTTAATAATATATAGTGTCTAATGAATAAATATAGATATTTTGTTGTTGTTTTATATGTTTATAGATTCATAATCAATATAATAATTCCTAATCTATGTCTATGTTAAAAGGGTAAGAATATCATTCATATTTACAATGTTAATTCTATAATGTTGTATGAGGTTTTACAATGTAGAGGATACTGTAAATAAAATTTATATAAAAAATGAACTAGTACGTCCAATTTTATGAAGTTTTTATATAGTGGAGGTATGTTGAGTTTTGATTTAATTAATTGTAATGATTTCTAATAATTGGAATATTTTCAAGGTAGAAAGGGATGTTGTTGAGGAATGAAAACAGATAAAGACAAATAGAACGAAGAAAAATTAGAGATGTTTCATAATTTCACCAGTATGAGTCCATCAGATGAACAATTTATACTATATAAGGGTTTTATTTTTTTAAAGTGTCTATCGAATGTATTTCTATGTTGTTTTGATGTGAATATTATTATTGGATGATTAGAAAGTGGTATTAGCACCTGGCTTAATAAATTACATATTATTGTGATATTAAACTAGTATTCATATTATAACATTCTCAAATACCTTTTAGTTTGAGATATTTATATTTTTAGGCCATAAATATTACATAAAAACCCATATATTTCAAATTTAAAATTTTAACATAGTATCCATTTTCCCATAAAACAAAACATGTATGATATATAGAGTTTTATTGTCAAGATATATTTTCAAAAATTTGATCATGACCTCATCTTTGTCCCTAATAATATTTAATACATATGAGTTTTCACGAAAATCTTGGACTATCATGAAAATCATAGTAAAGGATATAAAAATATTGGAATCGATAGCCCCTAAATACCTGTAGAATTTTTTCATTTTAAAAATAAATGTTGGGCTCAATAAAAAAAATTACCCATGAAATCAACTTATATACCCAAATACCATAGAACACATTTCATAAGAAATCATAAATGATAATTAATACTCAAAAAGGATTATTTTGACTCATGAAAACACATAATAATATTTCGAAATAGTTATACTTTTCAATCATATAATGTATAATATACTTTCCTTTACATTTTTAAATAATAATATTTTAATAAAAATTAATATTATTAATAGAAAACTCATGATGGAAACATAGAGAATCATTTTCATGTCACTATTAAAAATGGGATAACCTTCATGGTTACACATAGAGTATCTAACTTTATTACACATAAAATAACAATCATTATTATCATTTGAATAACAATAACAATATATTCCCATAATTCCTTTGGAATTTTTTTTACATAAATTCATCCCCTCCACAATTAATTAGAGAAATATAATGGTATCAACCAACCAAGGTATAAAATTGGACCTCTATTACTTATAAAAAAATGTCCAAGAACCATAACAGAATTTATAAAATCTTGCATCATAAATATATTATTCCTACCCTTTAGAAATAATTTTCAGAAATTGATATATCCATCTCAATTTGAAAACACATTTTTTAATACCAAAAACAATGTGAATGTAGGTATTTCTTTTTATAAAAAATTAATACTCGTAAAGGAATCCAAATATAAAATAACTATTTTGAGGGTGGGAATGGTTTTTCTCACTATAGATGTCAAACTAGGATATTTGATTGTTGCTTTTTGTAAAGAATGTTAAAACTATATTTCAAAACATTACTCTTTGAAAACATTTGAGGGAAATTATAGATGAAATATAATGCTTTATTTATAAGTCACTTATGAATCTATAAATATATCATTACAATAACTTTGAAAATATAGATATTTAATGAAAGGTAGTTTTAATGGATACTTTAAAAGGTGATTTTTAAAATAATGCCAATTACTTTCTGTTTGAATCATTAAGTACATTCTTTGTCATCAAGAATAATTATATATGTTAATTATTTAATTTTTTTGTTAATATTTCATTTCTATTGTTCCTTTTATCTCACTTATTACTATGATATTTACATTACATAATCATTTATTTTCAATTCATATGTTTTGATGATATTTAGTTCATATGTCCAAAATGAAATCAACAAGATGACTATAGTCTTGATGATTAATGTTACATAACCGTATTAATAATAATCATGAAATAATTATTATTTTTATAAATAATTTGTTTTTAAAAAACTAATCATTTATTATGGTTATTAAGACGGAACTATGTTAGAATCATCAAAATAGTAGGTCGTACATACCGATGAAAAACATTTACATTTTTTAATAATCATTATATAAAGAAGGAATGTAACATTTTTTCTTATCCAAAATAATCATAATATCATAAATATAACATTAATTATTTGAATATTCTTATATATATCTTACATGTGATGTCGTGATGAATAATGAATCACAATACATCGGGGATGTGGTAGTCCACATGTACACATGATAGCTATCATAATTTTTCCATGAATGAAATGAAATAAAGGTAAATGAAATATTATAATTTCATAATGATAAATTAATCATTATTATAATGTAAAAATTTTATTCCATAATTATAATCCATCTATGGGTGATGGTTATGGTAAATGAATTATATAGGTTCGTGGGGATGTAGTCTATCATACACAATAATGGTGGTTTCATTTCCCATTTAATGGAATAGTATATATATCATGGTTATTCCATTTATATTGTAACACCCCAATCATCCATGGTACCCTTCTCTTTGAATAATACAATAGCGTCTGTTGTATGCAACTTCCAGTTCTAACACACCACAACCACTCAAACTAGCCGTTATTTTTGGTATTTTTCTGAAAACATTCAATTTTTGATAAATAGTGAAATACACTGAGTTATATTTTAAAACCAAAATTATATATATAATAAATTATTTATTTAAATGTATTTTAGGTCAAAATGGATACATAATACCTATATAGGTTCAATTTATTTCATTGGAGCCAGTTTATAATAATTTTAGATATATTAAAAGTTTATTGAACTTTTTACCGTCTTTTACCTACCTCCTAGGAGTTTTTCGAAATTTAGATAAAACTAATTTTTACTACTTCAGTGAGTTGTATTTCAAAAATCTGATAGAAACATTTAATATGAAGGAGTAAAATTTGGTTCAATAAGATAATTTTTTTTGGTGAATAGTAACTTTTTACTTTTATTTACCACGGTTAAAAGTAAATAGGGTAATTAAGGGTAAAAATGATATTATTATTACACTACCACATGTCCTAATTCTATTGGATAAGTATTATTAGACCAAAAACTAACTTAGGAATAAAATGTGAACCTCTTTGGTCCAAATGGATTAGATTAGGACATTTATTGTTATTTAATTCAAATAAGGGTTAAAAGTGTTAAATTCATTGATTAATAACTACTCATTTTTAATATAGGATTACACATAAAATAAATTCAACTATAAATATTAATTAGAAAGATAAAAATATTTCCTACATGATGGAATTTTATTAATATTTTTTAGACATTAAATAAGTTAATTTATTTATGACACAATGATGATGCAGTAATTACCTAATTAATGAGATATTAAAATAAATGATATTATAAATTTCCAAATAAATGTAATTTGAGACTTTTTATGAATTACCCTAAATTTATATGTTAATATTACTGATTAGGGTTGGTTAGATTAATTTTATTCTAAGTATTAATGCTGTTATAAATTTAGAAAAAAGAAAATTCCAAATAGTGAATTTTTGTTATTTTTCTGAAAACATTCAATATTTGATGAATAGTGAAAAACACAGAGTTGAAGTTTAAAAAAACAATTATTTAAATTTATTTTAGGTCAAAATGGATACATAATACCTATATATATTCAATGTAATTAATTAGAGTCAGTTTATAATAATTTGACATATATAAAAATTTTATTGAACTTTTTACCATCTTTTACCTACCTCCTAAGAGTATTTGCAAATTCAGATAAAACTAAATTTTAACACTTCTGTGAGTTGAATTTAGAAAATCCTAGAGACACAGTTAATATCAAGGAGTAAAATGTGGTTCAATAAGATAAAAATAACTTTTTGGTGAATAGTAACTTTTTACTTTTATTTACCATAGTTAAAATTAAATAGGGTAATTAAGGATAAAATGATATTATTATTACCCTAACACATGTCATAATTCTATTGGATAAGTATAATTAGACCAAAAACAACCTTAGGAATAAAATATGAACCTATTTGGTCCACTTGGATTTGATTAAGACATTTATTAATATTTAATTCAAAGAAGGGTTAAAATTGTTAAATTAAATGTATATTAACAAAACCATTTTTAATATAGGGATACACATAAGATAATTTTAACTATAAATATTAATTAGAAAGATAAAAATATGTCCTACATAATGGTATTTTATTTATATTTTTTAGACCTTAAATAATTTAATTGATTTTTGACACATTGATGATGTAGTAATTACCTAATTAATGAAATTTTAAAATTATTGATATTATAAATAACCAAATAAATGTCATTTGAGACTTTTTATGGATTAAACTAATTTTATAGGTTAATATTACATATTAGGTTTTGTAATATGTATTTTTTTTGAAGTAGTAATGCTGTTATGAATTTAGAAAAAAAAATACCAAATAGTGTCATAATTGACATAAAAGTGTTTTTACAAAAAATATCATATTATTAATTGATATTCTATTCCTAAAAATTTTACGTTCATACAAAAGACTTGTATAATGATATTTTTATAATTAATGAAACACTTGGGGTTCTATTAGAAGTATATAGTGTCTTTATTATCCATATATTATAAAAATACAAAGAGACATGGTAAATGCCAAACTATTTAACTAAGAGTTAAATCTAAAAGATATGGTTAATATAGTGAAAAAACCTATATAAAACCTATTGGTTGAGTTATTTGCGACCCATCCCCACCTTATCCTTTAAATAATCTACTTCGGAGACATTAGAAACCGAAATGGATTTTATTATAAAATAATATTTCTAGCTTTTCCTAAGTTGCCTCTCACCCCTCTTATAAAAGTGAACTCAAACTTATCTCTATTTCACACCTTCAAAGCCATTTGGATCGGCCAAACTCTACCAAAATACCCTCTCAACTATTATACCTTCATACTAGGGGCCTTCCTTTAGTCAGAAAGCCAAACTAAGGAGCACTTTGGATAAAATCAAAATGAAGAACCTGAATAAGAGTTAAATATTTCATCACCTCTTTCAAGTTCCATTCTTCTTCCACTTCCTATTTCATTATTGTTTCTATTCAAAAATAATAACTCCAGTGTATACTATATAATGTGATGTTATTATAATTATGGTACAACCAAATTCTTTATACTATCCATCCTTTTAATGACATGTCACCAAAAATGTGTATGTGCAGCTTATCGTCCCAGCGTCGTGGTGTAATTGTTATTCAATACATTATTGTTTGGATGTGTATAATAATGATGTGTAATTGATGTAAATAATAAATATAACATGGTAATGATTCTTTATAAATTATATACCATACAATTATATATTATTTTAATATCAAAATAATGATAATGTCTCTCGTGCGTGCGTACGGATTATTGTCTCCACGAACGTGATGAGATTCATTCCCCATCGTATCCATTCAAGACTAATTTTCATTAGATGATTAAATTTATAATAAGGAAATGATATGATTTTGGATATGAATAAGATACATCTGATACATAAAAAATATGACTCACATAACAAATTTTGTAAAATAAAATGAATCTGTAAGACCCAAAAGAATGATAATACTAAGATATTATTAATAATGCAATGTTAAAATATCATATATGATATCATATTAATGTATATGATTATTTTATAATTTAATAACAATTATTTCACCATTATACAAGAGGTTAACCTATCCTTGACCAAGGTAAAGTACAAGTTAGGGGTTAATTCTACAATCTCTTCATTATATGAGATTTTTTATAAGTAATTATCTACTGGGTCCACTTTATCATCCACATCCCTGTTTCATAAAAATGTATTTCAAAACATTCTTACTATTTACATGTCTTTGGGATAAAGTCATTTATACCCTTGTTTGAATTTTGTAATGTGTTTAAAAAGGAATCTTTCCATTTTTTTCCAAAAAATGTCCTTTATATCCTTTTCGACATAATTAAGGTAAGAATGTTTTTTAACATATACGGCGGGTGAAAATATTTTCTTCCATTATAACATCGTTGAAGCATCCCTTAAATCTTATATAAATACTTCAAAAATAAATGATTTCTTTATAAATTATCTTACTCTTAAATTATTTCAAAATATAAATATATACTTCTCTAAATAAGTTATTGTTTTCATCTATGTCAACTTCTTTTGATGGATTTTAAGTTTATTTGAAGTTGATTTATTATGATACAAAACTTTCGTATTGTATTGAAGGTTTTGTGAAATATTTGTCTATGGATGTGTTATTTTTATAATATTCATGGTTTATGGATAAAGTATTTTCATTTTTTATGGTAGTTTTAATACGAATGTTTATGTTTTGTTTAAACCTTTTCATATGAGGAATGTATTGGACATAGTATGTGACGGGTGGATCCCGCTATAGCTCCTTCATGCATCAGTAGGTCTCATGATACAAACTAATGTCTTGGAACAAGGCCTTGACAAAAACAAATTTGTATTCTAGTCATAAGGCCTTGACTATGTGGTTATAGAAGTCTTTCATTATGAATTCCATCATTATGAAAGTGCCTATTGATATTTCATGTTATTATTCGACTAATAGAATATCTACGTGAGTATGTAAATGGAATTATTTTATTTTATGTTTTCCATGTTATGCTAATTTTTAAAGATTAAGAGGATTTTTTTTTACTCTTATACATTGCCTTAAATGTTTTTCCTTATTTATTATAGTTTCCTCTATATTGTTATCCTTACTAAGAATCTGATCTCACCCATTTCAATGTTTTATTTTTCCAATGAAGTGAAGAAGTATTTTATGAATAACTTGTAGGGATAGTCTGAGGGGATATGAGTGTGTTCTATGGAAACAATGTGGTTGTAATTTTTCAGTTTAGTATGTAATGTAAACCTGATGAATGTATCTAGTAATTCCAAGGCTGATAAACTAATCGGTCTTTCGAGACATGATCTTTTGTGATCATGCCAATGATACATAATAATACACCGACTCTGGGTAACTGGGGTCGGGGTGTTACATTTATAATTACATTTATGTATATAGAGGATAATACTTTTTTATTTTTATATGGTTTAAGATGATTTTATGGATGTGTACGAAGAAATAAAATAGAACACTCAGTTAAAATGATAAATATTATTTTGAGAACTTCTAATGGTTTACATGAAAATCATTTCTATTTCAATTTTTGAAAAAAAAATAATTTTGGATGTGATAAGGGGTGTAAAGAGGTAATTTTTCTAGCATTTTTCTGAAATATTATATTCTTGTGTTTATATGAAATGAGAATAAGAAGTTATCTTCAATACGATATGGGAGTGGAACTAATGGATATTCGTAAAATATTTTTTTTAAAAATTAATTTTGTAGTACAAATTACTCCAAATTGATTGGATTCATAGTTAAGATAATTATCCAAAAAAATTATCCAATGCAATAAATGTTTTTTCTTTTTTATCAAATTTTTACAGTAACCATTTTGTTTTATCCCTTAAATAAATGTTTTGACATTATCCATAATATTATAGATTTCTACCATTTTAGGGTTATTAATTTTACAATAAAATTAAAAATTACCCCACATGGTTAATGTTAGATTTAATGAAAAATATAAAATTCTGTTGAAAAAAATATATTATTTTTAATTTTTAAATATTTTAATAAAATATAATTTATTATAAAATTTCATTAAGGTCAATTTTATAACTATTCATTTATATTTATATTTGTATTACAAAAAAATAATGTAATTTTTATCCAATGCCTCTAATCCACTATATTATTAAATTTATATAAATAAAAATCGTGTTTCTCATCAATTTAAGCAAATAATACTAATTTTAATATTTTTAAGGTCATTTATTTTATTTTTCGATTAATTTAATTATTACTGTGTATGAATTATGAGAGAAATTAATTTAATTATTTTACCACTAAAAATAAAAAAAATCCATGATTAATATGAATCATTTATATTTTCAAATAATATTTAATAACTAACATATACTATTTATATACACATGTTAAAATTATTATATTTATTAAAAATAAGAGTGGCATTTTTTTCTTTTATTTTCCCAAAATAGTATAAATGATATTAAAAAATAACAATGTGAAATAGGAAATATATTTGAAATTTTTATTTATATGAAATATATATAATCATCCAAAAAAATTGGATAAGTTTTAGTGTCACTTTCTATCCCTTTTAATTATTTTAATATCCCAATTTACCCTTAATAGTTGAAACAAATTGCTATGGTGAATATTTATATTGAATAAAAAAGAGACATATTTATAAAATTTGAGAAAAATTATAATGAATTTGCATTCAAATTTTTAAAATTCCACACATATAATTAGTATAATTTAAAAGAATATTACTTCATCAAAACATGATAAAAATAGTTATTAAAATACACACTTTATAAATATAAAATGTTTTTACACTAATTAAAGTTAAAAATAATTTAATAATTCATAATTAAATTATTTAAAATAAAAATTATCTAATTAATTTTATTATAAAATCAAAAATATAATTTTACTTTTAAAATACTTAAAATGAAATCAAAATTTTGAATGAAAATCCGTATTTTTCACTATTCATGGAAAAAATAAAATTTTTTAGATGAATCTAAAATTTTAGCATAGGTTAACATTTATATTCTAATTTCATAACTGATACCATTTTTATCAAATAACATTTAAATTATTTCTATATTTTAATTCCATTATTCCCTCCCAAAAGACTATAAAATCCCTTTTTGATGAAAATATATATATTTTAAAAATATTGGTTGCCTATTTCTGAAGCATTAATGAGTATATAATTATTAATTTAAAAAATAAATATATTTAATTAATTATTTAATGAAAATCATAAATACTAATGTAACTTCTATATTATAACATTCATAATAGAATTTCTCAATTCAATTACGATCGATGTTGGATATCATGTTTACTATCGAACAAAGACTTCATTTAAAATATATAGATATGAAATTCTCCCCAATTAATAAATATCATCCCCAAAAAAATTTATTTATCCTCATAGATCAGCATTTTTTCATCTTAAAATTCATTTAATGAAAACACACATCCGAAAAATGGTTAATAAAACATCCTTTTGAAAAGTGGGAAAAATACATTTGAGTGAAATATCAAATAATACATGACTAAGTTTATAAATAGTTGAACATTATTTGGAATATAAATTATATAAATTGAAGAAAATAATAACACCCATTTATTAATATATATTGATATAGAACATGTTCATGATAAATTTAACCATAAAAAAAGTAAATTTGGGATTTCTTTAAATACCATTATTTACTCGATAGGAAATGTAAACATAAAATTTTTTAACAATCCTTTTCCTAGAGTTGTGGAATTAAATTTCCACATTTTTTGAGAACATATGTAAATATAAAAAAATTATGTATATTTTATAAATATAATAATAATCCATCATAATCTCAAGTCTCTCTCCCAATGATGAGTAATCAACATATATTTATTTTATGCCTAAAAAAATAAAATCCACTTTTAATGATTCTTGTAACCTGTATGATAATAAAAAGATAATACTCATATCATTAGAATTTTATAATCACCATAATGGTTTGAACAAGATAATATAATTTCCAAAACTAATAAACATTCATATGAAGAAGTAATACCTCAATATCAAAAATTCAACAGTAATACCCAAATTTCAAATTAATTCATTATGTAAATAACAAAAAAAATGTTCATCAAAATTTTAAGGACCCAGACATAATAATTAAATATTATATTTTCTTGAAATATAATTCTCATTTGAATATATTTTCAATTTTGTGGTTTATGTAATTAATAAAATATATTATAAAGAAAACACATACATTAGAAGTTGACAATTAAGATTCATTTTATTTTTTTTCATAAGTAGCCTTCAAAATAAATCATGGTTTTCATTTATGAAAAACATCAAAATTATCCGCTTGATAAAATCATTGTCTTTATTCCCACTTAAATCTTGTGAATAAAATTTTAATCATTGTATGTGCAAAAATAACAATACTGGTCATAAAATAATGGAATTTGTTAGGCCAAAGAAATCCTATAAATGTATTTCTCTAAATCTATATGTGCCCAGTCTAAAAAAATTACATATTCTGGAATTATGTTAATAATTAACATTGAGGATCTTTTTAGGTTTATCATTTTTTATAATTAGGCCATAAATATTACATTACATCACAAATATTAATAAGTAGATACTTTTACTCAGTATCCATTTTTTCATAAAATAAAAACTATTCAAAAAAGAGTCATGTCTAATTCCATGTTTTAGACAACATGATTTTTCAATGATCCCATCCTTGACTATATTAATAATTATGTCATGTAAAAATAATTTTAAAAACATGGGATTAGTATAAAAAGCTCAGTAAGGATTATAAAATTAAGAAAGAGAACAATAGTCCATAAATACATACCAAGCATAAGATCTTTATCATACCTCATGAAATCATAAGATTTATGAATAACACATATAAATCCTAAATCATAATGGTATCTTATGGATTAAATTACATAATTACCTTATAGATTTCATAACAACATAGGGAGTTACGTTTGGAATACCCATCATAATGTATTCCTTAAATCTCTATGGAGAAACATTATCATTACCTCTGTCATGTTACCCAATGTACTGGAGAGCTCTCTCTGGCTCACCCACCCTAGGTTTACCACATAACCAACCATATACATAAACAATGAAAAATAATCATAAAATATTCATAACAAATAAAACTAGAAAAATGTAAAGATACCACTTCCATATATCAATCACAATATATCATTTCAAGACATTTACATTACAAATGCTTTATCAAAACCATTAAAAACATCTAATAAAGTGGTTATTGAATCAATGTGTCCCAAACCAATTTGAAGCTTTTGAAAGAAATATTAATTTCAAAACATTCACATCCATATAAATAAATCCTTAAAAACATTTAGAAAACATGGACATTAATGACAAATTTTTAGAAGAATAAATCATTAAAAAATTTAAAATGAAGTTTTAGTTAAAGAGTTCCTAACCAAATGAGAGACACTTTAATACAAATAATTTGGAAATAACATTAATAAAAGATTATAATATCATAAGAATACATATATTCTTGATAAAATATGTTAAATGGTAGTATATACACCATAAAAAAGTGAATTAGTGTATAATGAAAAATAAGTCTCATTATAGTGTAAATTGAGACAAAGTATGCTGTAAAGATCATATCCTTAGATTAAAGACAAATCAATGATAAAATTATGTGTGAAAAATAATAATACACAAAATATATATAGATATTATGTGTAAAAAAATCATTATTCATTAACACATATTCATATAATCACATAATCAAGAAGTATAAGTTTGTCCCAAAGAGTTGTAATTAGGTTAAGAAGTTCTTTTAGAGATATTAGACAATCTAACAGTGTCGCTTGAAAATTAATAAAATGAGTTGATGGAGGTGAAAAGGGTCTCACATCACATGGACATAAAATGTTCAGAAATATGTATATACTGGTACATATCCCAACATATGGAAATTTAAATTTAAAGACATAACATATAAGATGTCTTTGATTAGAAGAGGATAGTGAATGGTTCCCTTACCGATTTGGTAACATACGAAACATACACCACATGAAAGAAGTATCATAAACTGAAGATTTAAATACCCATAAATTAATTTCTATTAAAAAATTAATACAATCATGGGTAGTAAATACCCAAAAAAATTTAAATAGTTGAAAATATAGCATGAATCTAACGGGAAAATAAGTGAGATGAAAACACCTTACCTCTTGTCTGACCATACTCATTTGTTCCTTGTTCATCCTGAATAATAAAATTAAGATATTTTATACTTTCCAAAGAACCCTTTTCATGTTGATTATTATTTTTATATCACTTAGTACCTTGCTATAAAAATTAATAATTTTTTGAGTTCATATTAGAAATTTTTCTGATAGTGGGATCTTCAGTAAGAAAATGAACTTGTTATTATTAAAAATTATCCATGTGGTCAAAATTAAATTATCCCTAGAATTATATTAATTATTTATATATAATATATATTATTTATATACCATATATTAGTATTTATAATAGTCCATAGCATTTGGACATAATAAATGAAATTCACCATTCATGGAGACGGTAAGTTGTGCGTATGCATGAACACTACTTTCATATTTTTTTCATTTTCAATGGAATGAAAACTAAATGATACAAAGGTATATTATAATTCCATTATAAGATATATTTTATATATTTTACATAAGTTCATAAATTCAATCCTCTATCTGTTCCATGTATAGCACGAATGATGTGTTTAACTTTGGGTGGGGTAGTCCCCACTTCCTCAAATTAAATTATCATATTTACGTGTTATGGTAAGTATAAAGGTATGATGAAAATGAAAAACAAAGAAGTATAAAGATAAAATATATATCATATATATCATATATAATTACATTTACTTTATAATTTCCACCATAATAGGTGGTATGAGAAGATTGAAAAATCATCGTATTGTGGGGCAGTAGTTCGTTGTCCCCAAAAACAGTAAATTTTTAGTCCATTAGATGGAGGTGTGTGTAGGTTAAGTTAAAATAATTATCATAAAAACAACCTAGTATATTCATTATACTTTTTTTTGTATAAAATAAAGTAATAAAAAGTGTTTATGGGGTTGGAGATGTAAAACAAAACAAAAGAACTTAAGGGATGATGTTACCTTTAAAAAGGGTATCTCCCTTCGGTTTGGACCAAAATGTTTACTTGAATTTCCTTCTACCTAAGGGAAGGATTACAGGAGGAATATATGGATTTTGGGAGATTATTTGTGTAGTTTGTGGAAAATCAATGTGTCTTTAGAGGTGTGAGTATTGGGTTAGATGTGATGGCTTTTTATGAGGGGGAGGAGGGGATCTTTAAGAATGTTTGAAAATATTATTTTATTATAAACTAAATATCTGTTCAAAATGTCCCAAGCTTATAAAATTAGAATCTATGATCAAAATTATTCAAAATAAAATAATCCAATAAAATTTGGACAGGTTTTGGATATTTTTCAAATTTTTATAATCTTATTTATTTAAATCATTAATTAACAAGGTAATCACTGCATCATCATTGGGTCAAAATTAATTATATTTATTTGATGTCTAAAAATTATAAATATATTTTCATGTTGTAGTAAATCATTTTAGATTTCAAATTAATATTTATAGTTGAAGTTATATCTTATATAACCCAATATAATTTTTTTTACTAAAAATATAAATCTTTGTTTTGTTTAGTCTTTACTATAAATTAATTAATATAAAGTGTCATTATTATACCCAAGTTGCTCGATGGAGTCCAAACATCGACCCAAGGATTCCATTAGTCGGAAATACCTCATAAAATAGGGTTAGTACATGTTCAAGGTTAATTTAAAATTATTATAATATTATTATTTACCATTATTTGAAATATTTACACATTAATTATGGTAAATAAAATATTTACAAAAGTAAATATTCATATTTTCTAATAATAAAAGTTACCTATATACACAATTTGAACCTCCCAATTACAAATATGGAATTAATTTTTTCATATTAAAAACACAAAAGTGGCATAATGTAATTTAAAATTAATTCTTTTTGTCAAAACCCAAATTCTTGTTTTTAAGAAACAATAACTATCAAAAGATTGACATTTGTTTATGTCCAATTTCAACGTGAAAATACATCCAAAGAATAAAATTAGATTAACAAAAAAATATATAATCCAATTAAAATTTAAAAACAATTATAATAACAATCTAACTATATAAATAAATTAGATTAAAAGACATTTTTGAATTTAAATGAAATATTTTTTAACTATTCATAAAAAATTGAAATGTATCATAAAAATTCTAAAAATGTACCCAAAGTTAATTTTTATGTCCCAATTATAAAAATGAATTTTATTTTGTCAAATAGAACATATAAATGTGATAAAAACTATATTTTAAATTGGTTTTTCATCAAAAGGGTGTAAATCGACCTTTTTAGAATACAATAAAATTTATGCCTAAAATTTGATTCATTCTCATTTTAAGCCTCTAAAATTTATTGTATAAATGTTAAGACATTTAAAAAATATGTATAATACTATTTTTGTTATTTTTGTTCATTCCCTCTAATACAATGGCTAGGAATTAACTAGCATTTAAAATAAAATTATAATATTATTTTTCTGTATGACTCAGCCTTATGGGAATTTTGAGATTTTCGAAGAAACGCATTGTTGCGTGTTAGGTACAAAATTGAAAACAGAAACCCCTTTAAATTAAAATTAATATTTAATTCAAAAATATTAATAAATATGAATATGTCATATTCTTTATTTACCTCGGATGTTACATCCTTCCCCCTTTTGTGAATTGTGTCCTCACGATTTTAAAATTGGGCTCAGAAACATCATTAAAAGTCCCACATTAGAAAAGGAGTAAATAAAACTATCTCTTTAAAAGAATGAAATAGGATTAAAAATGTCACCCAAGATAACACATACTAGGATTCCATGTATGAAAAAATGGATTTGGAGGAGAAAATAATGGTCATGTTCTGATGGAGAGTGATAGAAAACTTGATTTGGATAAAGTTAACCACAAAAAAACACAAACTTACGATGGGTTAAATGGCCTTCGATTCCCTCGTAGAAAAAGTAAACAAACATATTTTTTGTGTCTTGTTCATTTTGCTAAAGATGTTGAATTTATTTATGAGCTTCTTTATCCACATAAAAAGACATACATACATTTCATATAGACTTTCAAACATTAATAAATTTCTACCACAAACTCTTCTCTTGTCTAAACGATGAGTATTCAAGATGACTTGGTCAAATCAAAAGTTCCAGAATCAACTTCTATAGAATCACATAATCCACAAAAAAATAAGTATATATTTCCCCTAGCTTTAGACATTATCCATAACCAAAAAGGATAGTACGAGATCTGATAATCCCCAAAAAGGGTAATCCTTTATAAAAATAAGTACTACTCATAATCTCCAAAATTCATGAAAAAGTACCAAAAGTTCAAGAAAAACCATTCAATACACAACTATTGATAAAATTCATCAATGTATTCCAAACTCAGATTGAGACCCAAAATTTATAATATTTGATCTAATAGTCTTCCATGATAAATATTAACATTCATCTCCAAATAACATCGACTAATATTAAAGACTCATACTGATATGTAATTAACCTAATAACATATTCACTATGATAGGTTAATCAGTTCAATAAATAAACCAAATCTCCATATATTCACAATAAAAACATAGATTCTTCCCAAATAAAATTTCAACCATTACTCTACAAATGTGATCCCATAGTATTCTATTTTCCTTAGGCATATAATGTTCTCCAAAAAAAATGAACGTCATCCAAAATAACCATTATCCCTTAAAAACTAAATCATTTTCCTACGTTAAGGATATCTATTTGATAAAACAGTAGTTCCCAAATTTTACAAATTCATGATCTATTAAATCATTTAACTAAAAATAATAAGGCATACTAACTGGGGACTTCATGAAGGCCAGTGTTAGGCGATACACCTTTTCTCCTTTTGGTTGTGGGTTTGATTCATGCAGATTTTCCACACATGATAGGTTTTCCCCTATCATACGGATTGTAATTTTTATAAAACTGAAAAATAACCCTAACATGTTTTAAACTCAAAGGTTTTCTTATACCTTTTATTTTTATCCCAACACATTAAGGCCTCAAAATCATATATGTTGTCTTTTTTCACCTCTGTATGATATAATACAACTATTCCTAATAAAAGGAACATCATGCCTTGATCATGATGTCTATATTGTTTCATCGTCATCTTTTTCAAGTAGATAGATGGCTGATGCCTTGAAATAATGATTTAGAGATCCTTTGAAATAATTTACTTCCTTTATCTAAATACACCTCATACAACTTTGGTCATATAGGTGATCACATAAAAATAGTTTCAGAAAATAATCATGTGTGGCATATAATTTCAAAACATTCGTAAAACATGATTTTTATAAAACAGTTGGACTGACTTTGAGTAAAAACAATTAATCAATGGTCAATTAAAAATACCAAAATAATGTGTTGAGATACTATAATGTAAAATCAAATATAAATAGGTTGTTCAAGGTTCTCATTCAATATCACCTTTTTCAAAATCATAATATGCTTCAGAATCCTAGGAAAAGGTAAAACATTTTAATATTCCATGACAATATTTACCTTTCTCGAAAATATGAGAATATAGTGAAAATATGATTTCATTAAATACAACCCATGATTCACGATGATATTGAGGTATATTGGAGGTGTTTGATATCTCAAACAATTCTTTGCAAGTTAGTTGTATTTTATAAAAAATTCCAAATCTTCTGAACATGACTTTGCAATAATTACTATAAGCATGTCATCAGGAAGACATAGGATTGTTGTTTGAGATCCTCCTACTCCAATTTGTAACCGACTTTCCTTAAAGAAAAAAGGCTATAAAACAAGGATTTAACTGAAATAATAGACATTGGTACAAACCATGTGTTTAACAAAAAATCATAATCCCTAAAGTTGTCTAAAGAGACCTCTAATTCCAACTATAAGGATCTAGCCTTAAAACATAACAAAATCTTGAATTAAGTAAATATTTCATAGTGAGGATCTTTTCAGGTTTAGTGTTTTATATAATTAGTCCATAACTATTACATAACATCTAAAATATTAAAATGTAGACACTTCTACTCAGTATCCAATTTTTCATAAAATAAACACTCTTAAAAATTAGTCAGATATAGTTCCATGTTTTAGACAACATGATTTTTCCTTGATCCCATACCAGACCCTATTTATCATTATGTCCTATGAAAAGCATTTAAAAAACATAGCATGATCATAAAAAGATCAGTAAGGGTTATAAAATAAATAAATAAAACATTAGTCCATTAATACATAACAATAATAAGAACTTTAACACAACTCATGAAATAATAAGATTTACAGATAACATATAGAAATCATAAATCATAAAGGTAACTAAAGTAATTCATAACATACTTACATTGTTTCTTTCACAACTACATAGGAAATTACATTTTTAATACCCATCATAGTATATTCCATAAATCTATTAGGAGAAACATTAACTATTACCTCTATCACGTAACCCAATTCATTAGAGAGCTATCACAGTCTAACCCACCCAAGGTTTATCACGAAACCACTCGTATACCTAAACAAATCCCACTAACCATAACATATTAATAACACATAAAATAGGAATAAAATAAAGATAACATTTTTACATTGCAATCACAATATATCATTTCATGATTTTGACATAATCAATGCTTTATCAAAACCATATTCAAAACAATTTAAAACATTTAATAAATAGATTTTTGAATCAAATTCTCCCATACAACATTGAATATTTTCATAGAAATTTTATTTTCAAAACAATAATGTCTATATATATAAATCCATAAAAACATTTTGAAAACATGGACATTAATGATAAATGTTTATAATTATAAATCATTAAAACATTTAAAATGATAATTTTGTTAAAGTGTTCATAAATAAATGAGATATTCTAGAATAAAAATAATTGGGGAATAACATTTATCAACAATTACAATATCATGAGAATAAGGATATTAATGACAAATTATGTCAAATGGTAGTATATACATTACAATAAACGTGAGCTGGTGTATAATTCCAAATAAGTCTCATTAAAATGTAAATTGAGACAGAGACCGTTGCAAAAATAATATCCTTATATTAAGGACAAATGAATGAAATACTTATGTGTGAAAATAGTAATAAACCCAATATAAGTGGATATTAAGTATAAAAAAATCATTGTACGTTCACAAAGATACATATAACGACAAAATGTAGAATTATAAGTTTAACCCAATGAATTGAAATTAGGTTAAGATGTTATCTTACAGAAATTCAACAGCCTAAAGTCATCACTTTAAAATTTATAAAATGAGTTGATGATAGTTAAAAGGGTCTCTCATAAAAAAGGAAATAAAATTTTAAACATTAATGATATAGAAGAACATATCCCAAAATTTTAAAATTGAAATTTAACTACATAACATAAAAAAAGTTTTTGATTAGAAGAGGAGAGTGAAAGGTTCCCATACCGATTCGATAACATATGAAACATAGACCACATGAAAGTAGGATCATACAATGAAGATTTAAATCCCCGTAAATTAAGGTATATTAAATATTAATACAATCATGGTCATTAAATACACTACAAAAAAATTAAATACTGGAAAATATAGCATGAATCTCATGGGAATAAAAAGTGAGAAGAAAACCCCTAACCTCGTGTCCGACTTGACTCATTTGTCCCTTGTTCTTCCTGAATAATAAACATAATTTAATTAATACATTATTAAAAAATATTTATTATTATTATTTTTATATAACTTATTATCTTGCTGTGAAAATTATTAATTATTTGATTTTATATCAGAAATTTTGTGAATGTTCGGAACCTAAGTAAAAAAATGAACTGATTAAAATTAAAAATTATCAATCTGGTCAAAAGTTAATTATCTCCAAATGATATTAATGATTTTGATATAATATATATCATATATATCTAGTATATGTGTGTTTATAATCATCCATAAAATTTGGACATAAGAAATGAAATGCACCTTCTATGGAGAAGGTATTTCGTACATACGCATGAACACAACTTTCATATTTTTTTCATTTTTATAGGAATTAAAACTAAATGATACATATATAGATATTATAATTGCAATAACATATATATGTTATATATTTTAAATAAGTTCATAAATTCTATCCTATATATGTTAAAAGTATATCATGAATGAGTAATATCACTACGAGGGGGTGGTAGTCCGCACTTCCTCAAATGAAACCTTGAATATTAGGCTAACATTTCCAAAATACTGAACATCCTAGTGCTTCCATCACTTCACCAGATGTCTCAACATTAATTTCATTAGAAGAAAAATATTTTCCAACATACCATATTACTGAACATACCACTACTAGAGAACTTCCTCTACTTCTAAAGGCGTTATCTAGGAATATTTTTACCACACATACCACGACATAAGAATTTTAATTTCGTAACTTAAAACATCTTTTATGAATTCATTACCATTATAGCCCAAATGTAACATTTATTTTTAATATCATGGGTCGCATGATCATCATAATACTCCATTTATTAAATATCATCATATTAGAAAAGTTTCTCATCGATTTTGAGCTCACAATAAGCCAATTTAATTTGATCTATTTTAATTAATCCAAAATTAAACTATTTTTTTTTGTAATATAAAGAACTAAAATATTATTTGGTACATTCCATTGTAAATATATTATGTTTTCATAAAATTTAGCCACAAAATATTCATTCTCATGTCTCTATTAAAATAATTCTTTTTCATCCTATATCGAAATGTATTTGGAAAATATTTCTCAATAAAAAAATTCATAAATTCATACCTTTCCAAGGATTCAATCACCTAGCTTTCATTGATATTATTAATCATTGAACACCTATAGTTGACTTAAAATTCAAAAAAAGTGAAAGGTTTTACTTTTATAGATAAAACAAATCCATGAAATCAAAAATTATTTCTATGGATTTAATCTATCATTCAGTTGAGAAGGGGTCAGATAATCCAATAAATTATGGGGGATTTTCCTCATTGAATTATCTACTATAGACACGATCCTTCTTGGTATATTATTATTCTTACCACAATGGATAACAATATAATTTATAATTTATGTTAAAATATACATTACTATAATAAAATATTACGTTCCAATTCCAACCATCTCAGAATATTAATTTGGAATGATATTTTCTACTCGATGGCTTACCACTAAAGATTTTGTGTTGTCTCTTAGAAATGAAATATTAGACAAACATACTTTATATAAAAAAATTAATCCAAAAATGATACACAATTTTATCTTAACAATAATGAAAAATCATCAAAGGTCATGCTACTGACAGCATCCTAGAATCTATTGTTTTATAAACCATCCTATGATACCAACTAAAAAGAGCTAGCCTTAAACATTTTTTATTCTAGTTTTTTTGATCTAGAATTCTAGTATGATGATATTTTTAGTTTATAATTTTATATAATTTGGTAAAACCCTTAAAATTTAAAATTACACAATAATGTGGACACTTATACTTAGTATCCATTTTTTCAAAAGGCAAATTTCATTAAAATAAAACATAGACATAGTTTATGAAAAACCATAACAATTATCTTATTGATTTCATAGTTGTCTCCATTATCCCTTAAACCATATTAAAACTTTTTAAAACATAGGATAAGAAAAGAACACAGTATGGGAGAAAAAAAGGAACCTATTATTCTTATGAATGTTCATAAAACAGTTTCTTTAAAACATTCATTTTTTACACCGAGAATGGATTCATATTTTCAAATTGATCATTATCTTCCCTTTTTAATATATGTGTTCTTTAATAATAACTCATAATAATGCCTATACTTTATAAGAAGGTAACATAGGAAATAATTATACTCAAATGTAATAACTATGTTGTTGACTTACATACATGTCACTCATAGAGATGGATAACTATATGTTCGACTTCCATACATGTCACTCCTATAAATGGAATAACCATATTTTCATCTTCCATACCAAATGTATAATATGTTATAACATTAAAAGCCATCCTTGGTTTGTGACATAAGCACACATCATTAGTTTATCACATAACCACCCATAAAATTTATAATTATTGTTATCTAATTATAGAACATAATTTTTTTCTAATTTCAACTTATCACACTTAGAATATCATTTTCATCTACAATAAAACATTTCATGTTAATGAAATAGTCAAATCCATTTTCAAAACCCATTTTAAACATTTAAAAATGGATTTTTAACTCTATGTTCCCCACAACACATTGAAAAAGTTAAATAATATTACCCATTAAATAACACGACAATAAATAAGTTCATGATACAATATGTAATAAGGTATATATATACACCTCATTAAGAAATGTGGGTGAATGACACCAATATATGCCTCAAAGAATGGATATTAAGAATAATTCCCTTACATCGTGTTATATTTGTCTCGTATGTCTTTTATCTTCTTAGATAGAGAACTTATGTTAATTATTTACATGTTTAAGAACATTTTTCAAGTTTATTATTATTTTTATATCTCTTATTACCATGTTATAAAATTTACATACTTATTTAATTTTATGTTAGACGTTTTGATGATATTTTTTAAATGAGTAAAACAATATTTGGGTGTGATGTCCATAGTCAAAGTGGCCAATATTCCATTTTAACATCCTTATTTATCCAAAGAAAATAAAAAACCTCTTATTGATAATTTATAAATAATTTATTTGAATAAGTGACTTATTAGTGAAATAAGATAATAAACGTGTTAAAGACTATTCATTTGATAAAAATCCAGGTTAACACTTGGAAATATTCTATTAAATATTTTTTTGGAGTTAGACATTGAGTTGTTGAGAGATTTAAATTTCTAATAAGACTCTGCGAATATATAATAGTAAAATTAAATATATAATTTTAGCCATAGATAATTTATTCCAAATATTTGAGTAACATCAAAAAAGTTCCTTATATGAAAATCATGAGACCATCATTAGGTCCATCACATTTAATTTACCATATACGTGGTTTTATATTTGTATGTGTTAAAAGTTTGGATGAATCACTCAAAAAAAATTATTTAATAATTTTTAATAAATTATTTCTGAAATTAATTTAATATCTCAAAAACGTTTCACCGAATGAAAAATATGAGATCACTATTAGGTCAGTAACATGTTGTAGACCATATATGAGGTATAACATCTGTAAGAATAGGATTTTTTGATGACTCAGTCACGATAAATGCTTTTTTATTATTAATTATTTATTTATTCCACTTATTAAATAATATATCATTAATATCATCCAAATCGTGCACTGTATGAGAAATCTGATAACATTGTTGGGTCCAGAATGAGATTTTTACCCTTGAAGGGACCTGAAATTTATGAACAACACATATTCGGTATAATTGATCTATAAATAAAGTTATTTAATTATTTAATATTTAAATTATTTAAAAAAACTAATTTTACTATTAATATTCTCTTACTCACACTGAAATTCCATTTTTAATTCCCATGGTTTTTAAAACCTTTGATGTTCACATGTATTAAAATGTTTCAATAACCAACTATTTAATAGGATGAATTTAAACCCTCTATCATCAATATTACGTTTAAAAAGTTGATGAAATTACGGTTTTAATTTTTGGTTGAATGAAGTATACAGAGATTTTTGTTCTAAATATCCAAACCCTCTGGTTATGGTTTTTGGTTTCTTATATAGAATAAGAGAACCTTGATTTTGTTAGGCATGTGCTCAGTGATGTTCTATTCCTGCTTTGCAACATTCTCCATCGGCAGCTATGAATCTTTCATGAACAGATCACGTGTGTGACACCCCTATATTGATTTTATTTACTTTATTTTATTTTCCTTCATTTTTTATTCTCCCATGTCAATAATAAAAAAAATATTTGGACAATACTATGATGAATGAAAAATTATCAATGAATAATTTTGTGAAATATACAATGATTATTATCTAAATTTGGTTTTGAAAAATTATTGAGACATTTGTTAAAATTTATCTTAGATAATTAACAATGAAAATTACATTAGTAATTTAATCTGAGGATATGATCTATAAAATTATCAAAAGAAAATTTTGTTAAAATTAAAAAAGCGCATTTATTGAACAATTTCTCACTAGATAAATTAAATGTTTTATGAAACAATAATTTAATTGTCAAAGAATATTTTGATATATATATATATATATATATTTAGAAGAAGATTAATAATTTTAGGGAATACCACCTCAGTTCTCAAAATAATTTAGGAAAATAAATTATCAAATGAAGGTTATAATTATTCTTTCGGATAATAATTTCGATTTCTTGCGTTGAAATAAAATGATAATCGCACGATTATCTAAAAGAGTGAAAATGGTATCACAGTTGATATTTTATTTCCTTGTGAATTAATTAGTTGTTTTTGGTTCTAGGAAACCATTGGCATATTTCAACTGTCGACATGCCGACAAATATAGACATTGATGTGTCACCCTTGACGATAATAAAACCTTAAATTGGTCTTCCCAACTCTTGAGGTAGGATATACCTTAACTTCTTGTGCTCACGTTTATAATTTTTCTATGATTATTTTATGTTTTATTATTTTGTAATATTGTTCTTGTTTTTCATCATACATGAGTATGTTTGTAGCCCAAAAAAACTATTGTGATTCCATGAATGATATAAGTGTTTCTTTTATACATGTTTTATTTTTATCACATGTTGTCATGTATGTTGTTATATTCAAATGTTGATATAATATAACTCCATGTGTTCTAACAATATATATATATTTATATATATATATTATCATGTCATGTTGTTTTAGAGTTGTATTTGAGACAGTTGGACCATGTTGACTTATTTATTCCATAATGGGGGATAATTCATGAATGTAACCATATTGAGAAGGTACATACGCATAGGGTTGAGGTATGAGGACACCATGGTGTCATGTTGAGGGATTTCTCAAGGATTCCTTGATTCCAAGTTCCATTCACCATGAGATAGCCTAGTCATTTTATGTAGAAGTTATTCTCATCTATAGGATTTGGTTGATATTGTCCACAGATGTATAGATAACTCTAGGTATCATCTCCACAAAACCGTGAGGATTCCATATAGGGGATGGTTTTTTTCCTACAACACATTTAGTTATCTTTTGTTATGTAGTCAAACGAGGTATGACCAGGGGTTGTTGCAGCTTGGATAGTGCACTACCTCTCAGTTTTGGAATGTATGTTTTTGGGTTTCTTTAATTTATTGTTATTATATAATAAACTTGTAGAATTTATAAGATAAGGGTAAGGACGAATTGGTGTTGTCCTACTGAGTCTTATACTCACACCCTGCTTGGGAATTTTGAGGTGCTTGTAGATTTGATGAAATAACCAGTGAAGGGAAATGGCCCTCTGGTGGATGGATGAGCATGTAGAGGGTGGAGCTAGGGAAGACTGGGGAAGACACTGGAGGACAATGTAGTTCTTTTTTATCATCTACTTATAATTACTCTGGACATCTTTCCACCTTGGGAGCTCTGATTTACATACCTTTCATGCCTTATTTGGTTTCCACATTTACAATGATTATTTTATTCTTTCTCTTATTGTTAATGTTTAATATCCTTCTCGATGACAGGACATGTAGGGTATAATATCCCCATTATTAGATATAAACTCTCACTACTAGTCGAAAACCTCTTCTATACCAGGAGGCATGCATGAGGTCCGGTGGAATTTCTACAAGGACCCATATGTTATAATTGGGATTTCAAAAAGGTGTATAAGTGGATCAAGACTCACTTGCTTGTTTCTTCTCTTATCATAGTTTAAGTAAGCATAGATCAGAGTTAGGATGTTTGGGACTTGAGAAGGGGAACTATGTCAGTGCCTAACTATACTTGTATTATGGACCTCTGAGTTTCCCTAAAATGGAAATTATGTTTTGTTGTTATTGATGATTAAAATCACCTCATGTGAATCACATGATGTTATATGTGATTTATGATATTTCATGTTTGTTTATGAATCATGACTAGACACATAGGTTCACAATACAAATAAATACATGTTGTTGTGCTTCATAGTATTTTATTAATTAGATAAATTTATTTGTGTTGTCTTTTTGGGATTTTTTGTTCTCTTTGATATATCTTTATCGGCACTAATTAGTTGAACAGAGCATATTGTTTTGTTAGTATATTTATATGATGATTGGGAATAACATGCAGAGATGAAAACAAGGGTAATTTCTATAGGGGGTATACCTTGGGTTAATGGTATACTCATAAGAAAAAATTGTTTGATCAAATGGATTGGATAATATAAACCTTGTGCGACCCTATAGACTGATATGTTTTATCCTATTGACTTCATTTCTTTATGAAATTTTTCCCCTTCTTTAGAGAACATATCAAATGAAAACTGTTTATGGAACTACTAGGGAGGAAAGCTAATATAATTCTACAATGGATGAGGTTCTAACATTACCACTAGACATGTAAAAGAATACAATTGATCCTTTTATCTCACATTCTTTGTGGTTTAGGTAGCATTGCTTATTAAACTATAAAGTATTTCAATTAGTGTATGTCCTCGGCATATGAGTTCAAAATTATGGTCAAATATGTCATAATTTTCAACTACATCATTTTTTTCATCCTTCCTATGCATCAACGGATATCAGGTTGCTGATGAATGATTTGGGATTGTTTTGGAATATTCAAATTAGTAGAGATTACAAAGGATATACATGAAAAGATGAGATTGGGGTCGTGTTGAGAGTGAAACCATTTCGATACCCCGTATCATATGGACCAACCATTGTGTTATAATGGAATAAAAGATGTGTATCATATGTCATAGCTTTAGATGTACATACAAGACCCTGCACTTTTTGGGATTTCATAGATGTTGAGATGGACACAAATGCATATTTTGAGGAGAGTCCATTATATATCATAGATCAATGAAAGAAGGTGTTGTGGGGAAAGATTGTACCACTAGTATGTATTAGGTAATATCATAGATAGATCTAAGAGAAAACATTGAAACACGAGTCTGATGTTCATGATCAGTAGCCTAATATATTCTAGAAAGACCGCAATAGTTACTTCTCATAGATGTGAATTTGGTATAAGGGGAGAATTTTAACATCGTGATTATTACAATGATAATAAAAACCCTAATATAAATAATATATAAATATATTTCGTAAAAATATGATTTAATAGTGAAATAATTTAATAAATGTGTTAAATAATGTTCATTTGATAAAAACCCCAGTTAAAACTTTGCAATATTAAATTAAATACATAGTTTTGTATCAGATACTGAGTTGGTGAGATATTTGGATACCTACAGAGTCTCAGAAAATACAGAATAAAAAAATGAATTTTATTTTTCATATTCGCTTACACATGTGGAAGCTCCATTTTTAGGGATTTTGGTTTTCAAAACCATTGATTTTTACCTGTTATAATTGTATTAATCAACAACACATTAATAGGATGAATTGAAAACCTCTATCATCAGAATTCAGTTAAAACAGTGGATTAAATTTTAGTTTTAAATATTGGGTGAATGAAGAGTATGTCGATTATAGTTATAAATACCCAAACCCCTGATTGTGGTTATTAGTTTCTTAATTTGTATTTAAGAACCCAAATTTCTTCAATCTTGTGCTTGATAAAGTTCTATTCATCTAATGAAACCTTCTACACCAGTGGCGATGATGCCTTCTTGTGAACTCATGTGTGCGGAGCCCTTATTTTGAGTTTATTTACATTGCATTTTTTTTCTTCCATTTTTTTACTCTCACATATAAATACTAGAAACAATTTTTGAATAATAATATGATGAATCTCAAATGATTAATGAATAATTATGTGAAATATCCAATGATTAATATCATGATTTGGTTTCACAGAATTATTAGGAGATATGTGAATAATTATATAATATAATTATCAAGTATAATTATAAATATTATATTAGATAATTATTAATAATTGTATAAGATAATTACATTGGTAATTTTTTAAAAGTGTATAATCTATAATATTATCAAAAGAAACTTTTTTTTTAAATTAGAACAATGTCTTTATTGAATAACTTATCACTAGGAAAATGCAGAGTGTTATAAAAAAATAAATACATTGTCAATTGATATTTTGATATATATATATACATATAATTATACATATATATATATATATATTTGTGTGTGTGTGTGTTTGTTAATAAGAAGAATAATATATGTACGAAATACCACATTGATTCTCAAATTATTTTAGGGATATAAATTATCGAATGAGGATTATAATTATTCTTTGGTATAATTCTTGTGATTGTGTGAATTGACATAAAATGATAATATAGTGATTATCTAAGAGAGATAATTTATTATCTCATTTTATATTATATATCCTTTTGAAATAAACTATATTTTTTTTGATCTAGGAAATTTTGATATATCTCGATTATCAATGTGATAACAACTATAGACTTTGACACATTTCCTTTGACGATAATAGAATCATGAAGATGAATTCCCAAATATTAAGGTAGGAAGTTCCTTAATATCTTGGGATCTCATATAAACCTCTTTTTTTAGGATTATATTTTTTGTCATTTTTTGAACATTCATGATTTTTATCATCTGAGTATGTGTGTAGCCCAAAAAATTGTCATGATTCCATGAGTTATTTAAGTGTATATTTTATACATTTTTAACATGATCACATGTTTTCGTGTATGTTGTTATATACTCACGTTGATATATTATTATTACTTCGGTTCCCACCATATATATATATATATATTATCCTGTCTTGTTGGTTGTTAGTGGTTCTTGAGACAGGTCGACCTTCATGACTTATTTATTATATAGTGGGGGAGAATTCATGAATGTTACCATAAGGACGAGGGATATGATCACAGGGTGGATGTATGAGGAGGCCATGGTGTCATGTCGATGGTGTGATTGAGGCCACCTTAATTCCAAGTGACATTAACCATGGGATAGCCTAGTTTTTGTGAGAACTAGTTATTATCATATAGATGATTTGCATGACATTGACCACTCGATGGATAGATGATGATGGGTATCATCTCTAGGACACCCTGAGGAGTCTGTATAGGGTCTGGTTTGTTTCTTCTGACTCCTTTTGTTATCTTCTATCATGGAGATGAAGATGTTGAGGTTGGGGGTTGTGGACACTAAGTTAGTGCACTAAGGATTCATTTTGTACATTCTATTTATGTGTTTCCACAATTTATTATTATTTTGGAATACACTTTTATACATGAGCACATTAGGTTAAGGAAACATTGGTGGTGTCCTACTATGTATTGTACTCACACCCAAATAGGTCACTTCATTTACCTTGTAGATTTCATGAGTGAAACTATGAAGGGAATGAGGGTTATGATGGAAGGATAACAGATTGGATAATGGATATTGGGTAGACTATGGAAGACACTAGAGGACCCTAATGTTCTTTAGTTTATCGTCTAATTTTCATTACATTGGAAAAATTTCTACTTTGTGGGCCCTTATTTATATACCATGCATGATATATTTGGATTCCTCATTTATATAGATTTTATTATTTATAATGTTATAATTGATTATTATACAACTCGATGACATGATATAGAGGGTATAGTCTCCCCATTATCAGACATAAACTCTTATAGCTATTCAGTAGCTTATTGCATATGGGGAGGCATGAATGAGGTCATGTATAATTCTGTCTTAGACCAGGAGGTTCAGATTAGGATGTTACATCCATCATACCCAAAATAATAATCATGAAAAATTATTATTTTTATAAAACATCTAATTTTAAATCAATCCATTAAATATTTATATGAAAAATGAACTATGGTATAATCATGGGGATGGTTTTTGTATGCATCCATGAGTAAAGTTTTTTATTTTTAAATGATCACTATAAAAAGAATATTAATATTATTTTACCTTTAAATATTTTTAAAAATATCACATATATAATAATATTTATTAACAAATATTTACATATGTTATCAATGTGATATTGAGATGAAAAATGAATCACATTGATTCATAGAGGATATTTTTCATACATAAGCACGAACGACATTATCATTTTTATGTGCATGGAAGTGTAAGAACATAAATGATATATTTTACTTTTATAATGACAAATATCTCACGGATATAATTCTAAATTATTAATTCTACCATTATAACCAGCCTTGAGAGATGGTGATATAAAATGACTTTTATCAGTTTGTGATGTAGTAGTATACCATACACATGAATGATAAATTGTTTTCCAAATTTATGGTAGAAGATATGGGTTTAGGTGATGAAACTAACATAATAACATCTCATTATATTTAATAGATTATATTTAAATTTTCATCTTGGTTTTACAATATTTGATAGAGGTGTAATAAAAAACAAAATAGAAATACATAATTAAAAAATGACACATCTTCTTTTGGTATTATCCATTTCTTAGCAGCATAAGGCCACATGGGATAGTTTTATTCTTAAAATAAGAGAACTATAATTTTTTGAGGGATTATATTAAGGTATTATGGAAGATTTTTCTAATCCAAATAGGTTTTTATGTGTGATGAAGAGAGGATAAGTTGTTTAATTTTATAAGGGAGGGGCATTCATAGAATTTCCCAAAATATTAAATTAATATAAATTACTTTTCTATTAAAAATGTCTCTAAAATAAAATATATAAAAGATATAATAAATTTAGTTCTAAATAAAATCATACAATGAAAATTATACATTTTTTTTAATTTTTCCTCATTATCATTTGGATTTATACCTTATTTAACCTCTAACTCTTATTGTTACAACATTTTTTTTTACTCTTTGATGGTTAGTATATTTACTATAAAATTAAAAAAGAACCATAGATTAATCAATTAAGAAATTTGAAAACTCATAACAATAATTTGGATAAATGTAGTATTTTAATTAGGTTAATATATTTTTAAAAAATATTATTTATTTAAAAAATCAATAATGTCAATTTTAACAGTATTCATTACTTGAAATTTGAAAAATATCACAAGAAGAATATTTATTTGAAGAAAATATTACAATACAACCATAATATTTCAAGGTAATCTTTTAAATTATTTGATAACATTATTTATCTAGGATTATATTTATTTCATCTTTTAAATATCAATTTTTTAATATTTCCATAAAATTAAGAATTATTTTTTCATCATTGTTCAATCCTTTAATGTAATTATTTAATCTATAAAAAATATACTACCATGATGATGATAAATATTTTATATTTTAACATAATTTTTACAGTCGATCATATCTATTCTATATATACCAAAATTAAAAATATATTGTTTTTATAAACAAGAGTATGAAACTATTGACTCATAATAGAATATACTATTATAAAGGTTATCCTATAATAAATACCTCAATAAATTGTCTAATAACTAATAATTTAATTACTATGTATTAAAAATTATCGAAAATTAAAAATTGGGAAAATTTTAGGGCTGTATTGTAAAACATTTAATATTATTTTTATCATTTATTAAATGACTTACCCTTAACCATGGTAATAATATTAATAAGTTTACTATTTATATTTTCAAAAAATAAAAAATATATATAAATTATATTCTTATGGTATAAAATATGGAATCTATTTTTCAAAATTAAAAAACAATGAATTTTATAAAATTAATTTAAAATAAATATCACAGGCGAAAGGATAAATTGTGTTTGTATAGTAAAAGGGATTAAAATATTTTTGAATCCTATTTCATAATGAAATTAACCATAATATCCTAAATTTAATTTATGTATATAATATTTATTTAATTATATTGTAAAGCCAATTAACAAATTGATTTAATACTATAAATTATTTATATGAATTGTTATTTTTCAATCAAAATGATATACTTTTCATTATTCCACAAAAATTGAAACTAATTGGGAAAATACAAAAAAACGTAAACGAAGATATATTTGGTTATTGAAATCCAAATAAAAATAATATATTGCAAATTAAAATTTATAAAAGTGTCAATTTTTTTTAAAAACATGTCTTCATTTAAAATATAGGAAAACGTCTATTTAGAAAAATACATATTTTAATCATAAAACTTGATTAATTATTATCTTATGTCTATAAATTAATTTTTAAATGTTTGTAACATAATATAGTTATTCTTATTCACACTCACCATTATAATAGGTAAGTGGTTATGATCATAATTAAATAATAAAATTTATATTTGTGGTTAATCTCAATGTGGTGTATATTATACATAGTCTAACAAAGTGTTTCCTTTTAAAATATTGGGATATTACATTTCCTACAATTTAATAAATTTAATTATCCCAATTAGGACTTTAGATTGAAAAATAGGGGTTTGGAATTTCATATTACCTTTCTTGAAATACTAAATTTGAAATTGGAACAATGAAACATCCACTATAAAATATAGAATTTGAAATAAAAAAGGATACTTGAGATAGAAAAAACTAGGATTCCATATAAAAAACATGGATATTGATGAAAAAACATAGAATAATGTTATATTGGAGAGTGATACAGAACATGGTATCAAGAATGTAAACTATCACAAAACTATAAATTTATAGTGGGTTAAAATCCGATTGATTTCCATGTATGAAAAGTAAATGAATAAATTTTTTTTTTCTAAAAATACATTTATAAAGTTAATGAATTCCATTACTGTCATAAAATATAAGGAAATAAACTTAATTTATATATTTTTATTTTAGAAGTATAATTGAATCCCCATAATATTCCCATATTTTTGATAGGCATCCCCAAAAATGACCTTATTCATCATTGACAATATAAACCCAAAAGGATAATAATATCATAATACTCATGTCCAAAAGTAAAGGAATACTTATAGTTAAACTAAATCCATAAATAGTCATAAAACCAACAAAAATTATTAAAAATTACTTAGTCACATTATGATAATGTGACTTATGAACAAGGAAGGAGTGTATAAAACCTTGAACAATGGGCTAGCGTTTGAAAAATATTGAACTCTCTCGCATTTACATCAATTCACCAAATGTATAAATGTCTATTACAGAAGTAGAAAAAGATTTTCCCACACCTTTTTTTATCATGATGATTTTTACACAGATTATGTAAAATCAAACCCATATTAGCATAATTACCTAACTAATTGATACTAAAAAATCATACTCGTATGTTTTAATTACATTATTGATCATGTATCCTATAGTCATGAGCCATATGACCTAACTTAACATAGTAGAATCACTTACCTGAATTTGAATGATATTATATAGGATTATTTTTCTACACTTCTAACAACATTGGAATTTGGTTTTTTTAACTTAAAACATTTTTTATAATTGATTTTTCATTTTATGCTAACATGAGCTCATTATTTTCAGTATTTTTTGGGTCACATTATAATAAAAAAACTTTATTTATCCCTTATAATCACACCAAACACGTATCTTAGAGATTTTTAACTCATGAGATAAATATTCCTATCAATATCATGGATTTAATCATTAGTAAAAATCATTTTAACTTATGATCAAGATCCTGAATAAAACTTTGGACATTCCATTCCAATAATTTGAAGTATTATTCACATTGATCCACAAAATCTCCCTATTTTTGTATATATTCTTGGAATTTTATTTCAATACTAAGTTGAAAACCCATAGGAGTGTATTTCTATGGTGAAATATTTTTAAAAATATCTAATTCCATGTAATCAATATCATCACTTTCTATGATATTCAAAATCATTAAACAACACTATTCAGAATCAACCTCAAAATTATACATTGAAAGAGTTACCTTATGGTGATCCAAACTACTCATGAAATCAAATATATTTTATAGGTGATAAATCCATCATTCAACTATCATGGTGTCAGTTGATCCACTGAATGATGTGGGATGTTAACTCATGAAATGCTCCACTATACACATGATCTTTTATAGTTAATCCGTTTCATTTCATTCATGGATAAAACAACTATTTATATCCCATTTCAACTATTAAATCATTAAAAAACAATTTTTTTACAATTCCAACCATATTTGGATGTTGATTTGGAAGAAAATTTTCTAATTGATTCTGTTTCCCATCATCTTTATTGATTCCTCTGTAGAAAATGATTCAGAACAAACATGCATAATATGTCGAAACAAGTAAAACATAAACTTTTACACCATTTAAACATAATAAAAATGTAAAATCTTATATGGTATTCAGAATAAAAAAATTTGTACCATTAAATATTTATAAAACATCATTTGAGGCCATTTTTAATAACCTCTCCTTAAATATTACATATTTTAGTGTTTTTTAAATAGAATTTTTATTGGAGGATATTTTTAGTTTAAATTTCTCAAGAATTAATAAAAAATATTACACAATAAACCCTATTGTCAAAATATGACACTTATACTTAGTATACATGTTTTCAAAGAAAAATATTTATTAATGTAAAACATGGGTTCTTTTTGTGAAAAATATTTACAATTGCTTCCTTGATCTCATCCTTATCTCTATTCCCCAACAAATAATATGAATTTTTTAAACATGGTATAGTATCAAAATATCTGTATGGTATATAAAATAAAGGAAAATAATAGTCCACTAAAATCCCAAAAAATAAATTTCTTTACATAATGCTTTTTTACCCCAATAAAGAAACCAATGTTTCAGAAAATATCATTATCTTTCCTTTTTTAAAACAGAGATATTTTCATAAATTCTTATAAGCATGCATATATTCTATACGTAGGTAACATGGAACATAATTATACTGAAATAGAATAACCACACTCTCAATATCTATAAATTTTACTTGTACAAATGGAATAACCATATGATAGAATTCCATACATTCCATTCCTATAAATTGAATAACCATAAAGTTGACTTCTATACCCAATTCTTTTGTGGTTATAATGCGACAACCTGTCCTTGGTTTAACATAGAACTACCTATCATTGGTTTAACATGAAAACATATATCAAATTTACAGAACCATTATATTTTCATAAAACATAACTGTTCTCAATATTCAACATGTCACTCCTAAAATTTAATTTTCACTCACAAAAAAATCATGTTACTGAAATAATGAAATCAAATTTTTGAACCTAATTGAAACATTTAAAAATATATTATTAAATCAATGTGTCCCAAACCACATTGAAGATGTTTATTATTTTGACTGATAAAATAACATGATAATAAATAATATATTTATATGTTCTCTCAATGAGGTTTTATATAGACCTCATAAACGAAGGTGGTTGTATTAAATCAAAATATGACTCAATGAATGGTGATAGAGATGAAGTCACATATCATGAGTTTTATTTTTCACATATGTCTATTATATTATGAAATAATAAACTTTTATTAATTATTTATTTTTTTGAGAACCTTTTTAATCTTATTATCCATTTTATATCACTTATTACAATATTATAACTTTTAATTGATTATTTACATTTATGTTAGACGTTTTGATATTATTTGGTACATTGGTCGAAAATGAATTTTGTATATTGTCAATAGAAAAAATTGTATTTAGTATATAATATATAGAATAATTAGGATGATTTATTTTAAATTTTTATAAATTAGTTATACTTTTAAATCAATCCATTTAATATTGATATAAAAAAAGAACTACATTACAATCATGGATACGACAAGTCATATGTTTTCATGAGTAACATATTCATTTTTCAATAATTATTATGGATAAAGGTTAACATCACATTATCTGTCCAGAATGATAATAATATAATATATATATATATATATATATCATTTAATTATTTAAAATATACTTGTATATATTATCCATTTGATATGGTGATGAAAACCGAATTATTTCTCTTCGTGGAGACGATACTATACACATACTCACGAAGGACAATATGATATTTCTATGCATGGATAAGTAATATAAATTATTATATATTATTAGTAATAATGATAAATTTGTAATTAATATCATATATGAACTTTAATTGGATAATTATTTAAATTCTTCAGAGATGGTGATGGAAAAAGAATTTCATTGGATCACAAGTTGGTATTCTACTATACACACGAATGATAACATCAAATCTCATTTGATGGAATTTGAGATGGGTTTTGGTGGTGATACTAAAATACTAAAATATTATTATATTAAGTATAATGTATTTATTATTTCAACTTGGTTAAATATCATTTGATGGATGATAATGAAGAAACAAAACTGATCCACTTAATGAAGAAAAATACCTATTCATTAGAAAACCTCTGTTGATTAACACTTTTTTCCCACTAAGGATGGTGTTATACCACAAATAATATATCTAGAGTATTGGGATGTATTCTATGAATGACATTGGGAAGATATTTACTGAATATTAGTTTATATATGATGAAATGAGAATTAGAGGTTCCATTTTATAAGATAGGGGAGGGGACTTTTAGAATTTCTCCAAATATTAAATTAATAGAAATTAATTTTATATTCAAAATGGTAAAAAAATTCTAATATAGGTGTTTTTGGGTCAAACTAAAATTCTCCATATAAAATTAGGCATTTTTTCTATTTTTTAATTCTTATCATTGGGTTTTTAATCTTTTCTCACCTCATTAACCCTTACTATGACAAGATTAGTTTTTACTATTTCAGGAGTAATAATTTTACTATAAAATTTCAAAAGAACCAATAATGAATCACATGTGACATTTTAAATTTAATACCTATATTTTGGATGAATTATATATATTTTTGATTTTTTTATCATTTAATAAATTATTATTTATTTTATAGTCTCATTAATGTCAAAATTTACACTATTCATTACGTGAATTTTTCAAAATATCATAAAATTATTATATCATTGAAAAAAACATCTAATAATTCCCTAGTATGTGATGTTACTCTAAAATGTTTTTGGAAGAAATTCATTATCTTTGATTACATATATATATTACTATTTATAATATCATTTATTTGATATTTTCATTTATTAAAAAATTATTGCATCTTCATTGTAGATGCCTTTAAGGTAATTATATCATAAATAGAAATTACGAATAAAATACCATGAGGAAGATACATAATTTTCATTAAAAAAATTTATAGTTAATAATATTTTTTATATAAATCATAATAAAAATATTTCACATGTTAAAAACAAATCATTGATATGTTTGAATTTTCATTGTATAAAACATTATAAAGGTTATAATATCATAAAAAATGCCATAAATTGTCACAAAACTGATCTTTTAGTTATTATATACGAAAAATACTTAACCAAAATATATTTTACAATTGTTATGGTCAGTTTATAATATTAATAATAATATTATTAACCATAATTACCAGCACTACCCTTAATCGTGGTAATAAATATTACTAGCTTTACTTTTTATATTGTCAAAAAATAAAAAAAATTATATTCAATAAATTTCAAAAATATAATTCCAAATATGGAATACATTTTTACAAAATCAAAACATAGAATTTTAGAAAATTAATTTAAAATTAATCCTCTAGATTGAAAGAAAAAGCTAGTTTTTAAAGTAAAAGGACCAATAATTGACATGTTCTTTTTTATATTTCAATGTATAATTAATTAAAATGAATTTATTGAATTATATGATATAAAGTTTATTTTATTATTATTTAATGGAAAATAATAAAATAATTTAATAGTTAAATGTTTTGAGATTAAAATTCAATTTTCAATCAGAATGTAGTATTTTTTATTATTCATCAAATAATTAAATGTAACAAAAGATTAGAAAACTTAAACCAATGTAAATTATTATATTTTTATTTCAAATGGGAGTATTTTGTTTTGAAATAAAATTTATTTATTTTAAAAAAAATTTGTTTTCAAACATGTTTTCCATTAAATTGCGGTAAATCTACTTTTTAGAAAAATATTATTTTTAACAGTAATATTGTATTTGATCTTATCATTTGTCAAAGAAAATTATAAACATGAATAAATATAATATAGTTAGTCTTACTCACACCGGACAATATGACAGCTATGTGATGATGATCACATTTAAATAATAATATTTATTTGTTTTTTTAATCTCAATTTCATGTATCATGTATCCTATCCAACAAAGTGTTTCCTTTTAAAATATAGGGATGTTATAAAAATATTCTATAATAATGTTGAAAACCAAAAATTAGAATGATTTTATCACATATTCTTAGAAAATAAACATTATGTTTGTCTCTAGGAAACACTAATTTCTCTTAATGTCTTATATAAAATTTGTATTTTGTTAGATCAAATAATCTATAAAACTAAAATATCATTTAAACAAATATCCCGAGTAACCATAAGGCAACAATAAAATAATATATTTTTTGAAATTATAATTCAAAAGTTATTCATAAAATAATATCACACAATTTTATGTTCATTACAATCATATTAGATTTCCAAAATTAGGAACATCCTCAATAAAAATATTAATCACCTTATAAACAAGTCACTTTTCAGTACCATGGTTATCTTTAACAAAGAAATATGTTCCTAAAATTGACCTAATTATTTCCTATAAATTGTTTTATAAAAAACATCATATTATCCAGGACATCATACCTGATATTTTTAGGGGATGCAATCTTGTCTCCCATTTCCTGTGGGTTAAAGACCTGCGATATTGTTGGATGCAATGGGTCATTACTGGGTGTGTGGGTTGTCCTTTTCCAAATATGATATTCATATTATTTCAATAAAATTCCCTGAAAATTTTATTGGTATCCTTAAAAATATTATTAATAATCAAGCCATTTTATAACATCTATGTTTTTCTATATTTTTAATTTTTTCAAACAACTCTGTAATCTGAATGGACTATCATTTTTTAACATCAAGAACATCATATCCCAATAGATTATTTATCCATTTATAAATTTTTCTTAAATGAGTGTCTTGAATAATTATCAAATTTCAATGGTAACTGTTTCATATAACTTATGTTTTCATATTTTGAAAAAAAAAACTTATATAAAACATTTTATAATTCTCATGATATTTAGAGTATATTTGAATATTACATATAAAAAAATCCTTTTTCAATCTTCATTATTAATCCTATAATTGTTCTTCATCATAATATTCTATGATATGAAATTTTTTATTATGTTTCATCAATAAAAACTCAATAATTATTAATAATTTATTCATAAGAAAATATTTCATACCTTAAATCTTGACTATATGGTTCTCCCTTAAGCTATTGATATCCCCTATATCATTAAGCATAAAATCTATATATCCATAAAATTAATACTCATGTATGCAATGGTTCTTCAATTTATTACTATGATTTATGAGTTGATATTTTTAAAAAAAATAAATATATTCCATGTCCCATAAATTTTTCTGATAAATTAAATGGTGTTAGATGAGTCAAAAAAATTCATCCAGGTTATTTGAATACCCGTGCAGCTGTCAAAATAATTTAAAATATTTTTTTGATAATCGTGGTAATAAAATCACCTGAAAGGGACAAAATGGTTTTGAAATATAACTCGCATTTAATTATTATAAATTATCCAAAATAATTTTTATAGAATATCATTTAAACATGAAATTATTTATTAAAAAGAAAATAATCCCAATGGATAATGAACAGACCATTGATATTTTATAATAATCTATTAATTTAGTCACTTAATATAAAAGTTGATTAATTTTCTTTCCAATCACCATAACCATATAATTAATTTTACATGACATACAATCTTTGGATATAGAGAAATTTGATACATATTCTAAAATAAGATCATAGCCCTTAATGTCATCTAAACCCTACTCTGATACTACCTGTTTGAACATGGGCTTATAGATAACATATTCTAGTGAATTTAAAATAGAATTCAATTCATAATATTACCAATGTTATTTTAGGTTTAGAGTTTTTATACATATTTTATAACTCTTACATAACATACCCATACATTACAAAGTGGACACATTAACTTACTATACATTTTTTCATAAAACAAAAATTTCAAGATATAAAAAGTTTTATTTTAATAATATATCATAAAAAATATGATCATGACCTCATCCATCTCAATGATCATCCATATACCCAAATAAAAAAAATTTAAACATTGTATGTTCTGGAAAATAATTGTAATGGATATAAAAATAAATAATGAAATATTCTTCCATGAATACTTATATAAAATTTTCATTTTCAAAATAAACAGACGGTATAAATAAAACATTTTATTACCTATGAATTATAAATATTTAACAAAATAATTTCTTAATACATTTCATAATAATATTATTATCAAAAATAATTTCATAATGGTTTCTTTGAAATCATTAAAATTACATATTAACATTTTCACAATATTATTCTTTTCAACCTACCCCCCGCCCCCCTTCCGTTTTGATTCAACTGTGGGTGGCCTGTTACTCCTAGATGCAGGAAAATTATTAAAGAATCATTGAGGATATTTCATCATGACATACCATTACATATACATCCTAGTAAGCTAATTAGATTCAAAGGGATACTAATATATTGGTTTATGAACTCATTCTCCATGTTTTTCCTTGAGATGAAGGGTAATGAAAAAAATATTAAAAGCATCCAACTCATATATCCGCATCCAAACAACTCATGAAGAGAGAATGTACAATCCATTTCAATGAATTATGATATTATAATTCTCAATGAAGAGGTAGAATAAAATACATTAAATATTATAAATATTAAATATAGAGATATGAAATCTAAATTTACTAACATTATGAATAAGGAAAATAGGATAAGGGTAGGACTAAAGTTCATCAATATACATGGATATCTCTACACTAGTGAAAGAGGAATATTAAATGTAGTTTTGGATTATTTTAATGGGAACAACACTGATTATGGAATGTAAATCTCCCAAAAATGCTTTGTAAGATATCCTCTACCATTTAGGATCACCAAAACCATTCTATCAGAATGGTCACTTCCATGGCGGTAATCAAAGAAGTTGTCTTCCAATTGAATATAGAGAGTGATGTTGGATGAGATGGATTCAACAAAAAAATTCCTTATGTTTTTTTGGTATATAGACATGATGAAATGAAAAATTCAATATGATATTTTTCACTTAGGATCATATTCCTAATGATATCAACCCCATCATTGTTGCTTTGATTCACAAGAATGGGAATGTAATAGACATAAAATATTTCTGTCTAGTTGATGTTGTGAACATTATCTCTATAACAACCATGCTCTTTATTACACACATAGTAATGATTTATTACAAAAAAATTTACATAATTAAACACTGAGGATCAAGAGGTCTAGTTTATTTTGAAATTTGGAACATTACATAACAACTTAAAACATTACATACAACATCTTTATTGAAAACCCCTTTTACAATATCATGACATTATTTCGTACATAGAATTGCATTGGGAAACCTAAAGACATACATAAGAAAAGGGTGATCTATAAAGCATGGTAAGGGAGTAAAAAATGAATAACATGATTAATACAATACATGATAGGAAATATGCATATCAATGGAGCATATGAAAAACATGAACATAAAGGCATGATATAGCATGAATATCATAACATAGAGATGTGGAAACTAAATTTAACATGATATTATCATGATCCAAGGATCACTGCACATGGAGAATGAGTAAACCATAATTTAACATTAAATATAATTATTACATCCTTATTTCACATGATGTATCATGAGATAAATCTCTACCCAACGCATTGGAGCGCTAACCGGGTTCACCTTCTTAATCAATTCATTTCATGATTAAGTCTGCCCCATAGATCATACAATATGGATTCATTAAACATCATAATTTATTCTTTGAATAAGAGATGTGAAATACATAAATTTAATTTATTAATATATATGTACATGTTTATAAAGGTGAATACCAATGATAGAGAAATGGGTATGCTATTCACTTCAATAATGATTTTGGCATGAGAAATTTTAGTTTAACTTCGACAGCATTACAACATCAAATAGAAATCGTAAAATGGGATAATAAGAGAGAGAGGGGTATCTAATTATTTATACCTGAAATAAATAGTAATGGGGGTCATAGAACATAATATGTCAACATATGTAATGCAATTTATATTCATAATAAAAAATAATTTCTTGAATGTAAATGAGGAGAGAGAAATTCCTTAAAAGAATTTCAACCTGGAAACGGGTGTACATAAGAGGAATTAATGAGATATAATGAATTATATAATCATTAAAACATAAGGAGGGAATTATTGGAGAGGATAAAAATCACATCCCAAAATTTTTAATTGAAATTAAAAGTGTATAACAATATAATGAAACTTGTAAAAGAATAAGAAAGGAAGAAATCTCTTACTTGGATGTGTGATCCAAAAGGCTTTAGAGAGGCTTAATAGAGGCTTCTAGGGATCATGGGGTACCATTAGGAGTTTCTAGAGAGAGGAGGGAATTTTTTGGTATAGCTCCAAATTGGTTTGGTGATGATGAATGGGATATTGAGTGGGTTTATATAAGAGAGGAGAGGGAATTATTTATTATTTACGTTTTTGACACTACACATTAAATTATTCAAAACGAGAAAACATCCCATAGTTTTTTCCCATGGGTTTTGACAAAGTGTCATGGAGAAATTTATTTTATAAGGAAAATGGGTGAAATTATTCAAATATTTGGCTTTCTTATGTAGAGGTGAGTCACACTCTCAAGGAAATTATTTTAAAATATTAAAATGTTTTATAAGTCTGGAAGTGTCCAATAAGGCATTGAAAGGTTTTTCAAAAAAAAATATGAAATCACAATATTTTTAAGGTAAAACATATTTTGGCTGAAAAATATTTTTCTATTATTTTATTACACCACTATTGGGTCATTATGATGTCATAAAACACATTGTATATTTAAATGGTATTTAATTTTTACACAAAAATTTGGCTGTCTCAGAAAATTATGAAAAAATTCACTATTGGATAATTTCTATGTCCTGATTCAAAATATAATATTTATTTTATATAAATAATTTTCTAAAAATGTGAATTTTTATCTTTATAAGAAAAAGTGGGATTTGTTGAAAATTAAAGGGTTTTGACAAAAACACTTTTCAAACCTTAATAAAAATTACATTTGTAATCATAAAAATCATACAATAATTTATATTTAATAAAAATCATTTTAGTGGTAATATTTTATTAAAATATTATTTAATTCAGAAATACATTAATTCTTCAAAATAGATTTCTTAATTGAATTTAATTATAAAATAAAAAAATTATTCGTTCTTCAAAATTCATTTACAGTGTAATAATAATAAAATGAATGTATGATATTTATACAAAAATAATGCACATAATCATAGTGAAGGGTTCTTTTTTACATAAACCCTTATAAAACCGACATAAGAAAAAAGGGTAAGGTGTGTGATGGTGACAGACTCTTAAGGTGAGTCGGATAGCTTCTCTTGGGTGGTAATATCTATTAACATCCGCATCTTCCATAGGTGATTCATTTCAAGAATAAAATAATGAATCTCACCGTTTTATAGGTCAAGAGTGAATCCTAGTGATGATAACATCTTTACAAGCTCTATTAAATTGGATTCATATGGAGGAATTCTAGTGGATGATGCCATCACTTCCTTTTTCTATGTTAATTTTTATTTGTTAAAGCCAAATATTTATACCAATCATGTTATCACTATTCAAAATCTACATTAAAAAAAGGTAAAAAAATCTTAATGGTATTTTAGAATCCAAAAATATAAAACCCAGGAATTGAATAAGTTTTATATAACCATTTTAAATAATAAGATATTTAATTAGATCAAGACTAAATTTCATTAATAAATTTTTGGGTTGTTATAATCATCCACCCATAATAAATTTAGACCTCAAAATTTCTTTTTCCAACACTAAAATAGATTTGGGTAACTCTACCTAATAAATTCCTTTGATTACCACATTGCGTCTTCGAATAAGGGGTTTTTTTACCACACTTTACGAGGGGAATTGTCTTATTTCATAGAACTGTTTCCCTATGATCTATGATCTTCACCAGCTTCTATTCATAAGAGTGTTCAATATATAATTGTACCACCTCTAGATTGAGTACATTCAATGGTTTAGGTGTGTACTTCCTTAAGAGAGATACATTGAATACATCATGTAATTTTGACAGGTTTGGTGGATGTGCTAGACAATAGATCACTGCTCCATTGTGATCAAGGATCTCAACAGGGATGATGTAACATGGACTAATCTTTACCTTCTTCCATAATATCATCACCTTCTTCCATGGTGATACGTGGAAGAATACCACATATCCAACATCATACTCTATATCTTATTGACAATTATCAGCATAGCTATTTTGTTGACTCTCAGCAGATTTAATGTGTTGTTGGATTCTCGTAACCTTATATACTATTTTTTCAACCTTTTCTAGACGTAGGAGTTTTCTCTCCCAAACATCAACCAAATATGTCAGTGTTCTGCACCACTTCCCAAAAATGGATTCATAAGCATCCATTTGGATTCTTCCGTGGAAACTGTTATAGTAATATAAATCCACAAGAGGAATAGGTTGATCACATTCTCCTTTGAAGTCCATTGAGAATACTCTCAACATGTCCTCATGTTTTTGTATTGTACACTCAGATCGGACATCAGTTTGAGGATGATAATCTGTGCTGATGTTCATCCTAGTATTTAGAGCATGTTGGAGACTCTTATTGAACATAGATGTTAATCTTATATCTCGATCATATATGATCGACAATGGTACTCCATGCGGCCTTACCACATCTCTAATGTATATCCGTGTTAGTTGATCCAATTTTAAATCATATCGAATTGAAATTAAGTGTTCAAAATTTGTAAGATAATCCACAACAAAATAGATAGCATTATTTCCTTTGGATGTATTAGGAAGTACGGTAGAAAATTCCATGGTGATGATCTACCATTTCAATGTTGGTATAGGTAATGGTTGAATCATCCCATTTTAATTATGCCTCTCAGCCTTCACTTTTTGACATACCAGGAATATTTATGTATACTCATCGATATCCTTCATCAAGTTATCCCATAAATAATGCTCTCAGAGATCTTGATACATCTTTTTTTATCCTGGGTGAATGGAGAAATTCGAACAATGTGAATCAACCAAAAGTTCATTCTTTAACTCTAGATTTTATGGAACACATAGTCTTGTCACAAATCTCACAACTCCTTCTTCATTAACATTGAACATAGATAATTTTCCTTTTCTAATAGTTTCTACTTTCTTATGAAATCCCACATCATAATTTTGAGCATTCTTAAAACTCTCCAAAAGAGATAGTTGGGGAAGAATTTTTGAAAAGATAATGATTTTCCCTTCTTTATGATTCACATGTCTATATTCATCAAATATAAGAAGAATGGATCCTTTTAAATTCTCATCAATGATTGCATTTTTGGGTCATTTCTACATATATTATCTACCACCTAGTCCGCTTTCTTTGTTTGGTAAAGGATTTATCATTCATAGTATTTTACAAGCTCTAACCATCATTATTGGAACATGTTCAACTCTTTCTCTATGAATACATATTTGTGGTTTTTGTTATCTACATATATTTATCACTTCTCCCCAAAGTGGTAATGTCGCCAAATTTGTAAAGCCAATATTACTGCAACCAAATATAGATCATGTTTTTGATAGATTTTATCATGAAAATTGAATTTCCAGGAATCATAGGCTATCAATTTTTCATTTTTTAACAACACACAGCCTACTCCCTTCTTCTAAGAATCATTGAATACCGCAAAAAGTTATCCGCTTCTGTGTAGTGTGAGAATGGGTGTAGTGATAAGCCTCGTTTTAAAAACCATTATAATATCTTCACATCCATCACTCCATTCAAACTTGACTCTCTTTTTATTTATCTTGGTAAGAGGGTATGAAATTCATGAATTTTTTTTCACAAATCGTTGATAATATCAAGCTAACCCCAGGAAGATACGAATATCCTTCATTATTGTTGGCCTTGTCCATCATTCAATTACAGCTATCTTGGAGGGACCCACAGATTTCAAATTGGTTGTGATTATATAACCCAAGAATGAGACCCCCTTCAACTAGAACTCACATTTCTTGTGCCTTTCACAAAGATTCTCATATCTCAAGGTCTCTATACTATTCTTAGATGCTTCTCATTCTCCTCCTTGGTTTTAGAGTATATTAGAATATATTCTATAATTACTACAACAAATTTGTCGAGGTGAAATGTTAATACACTATTAATTGTGTCCATGAATATAGCTAGATAACTAATGAGTTATAAATGCATTACTATAACTTCATGGTTCTCTTACCTTCTATGAAAAGTAGTCCTGGGGATATCATCCTTCATCACCCTTAGTTGGTAATATCCCGACATCAGATCCACCTTGGAGAAGTATTTTTCTCCATGTAGCTATTAGAACAAGTCATAAATTCAGGGCATGGGATACCTATTCTTTATTGTGATTTATTTGAGCTCGCGATAATCATTGCAAAGGCACATTGACCCATCCTTCTTCTTGATGAAGAGGACCAGTGAATCACATGGTGAAGTACATGGGAGTATAAAACCTTTATCGGGTTTATCATGTAGCTGATTGTTTAACTCCACAAGCTCAACAAAGATATTCTATACGGAGTGAAGTATATTTGAAATGCCCGACGTATAAGATCAATTGTGAATTCAACATCTCTTCTAAGAAGAAAACCATAAACTTCCCTGGGAAACAATTTTTGAAAATTCACTCACAACTGGCATGTCTTCAAGGATGGTTTCTTCCTTAGACTCGATCATCTGAGAAAGATACTCATGACCATTGTTCAGTAACATCCATGATTGAGATAATACTGATAAATAAGATTAATATTCTTCCTTGTACATGTATAGAATTTGGGGTTGATTTGCCCTATGGAGAGTGATTTATCTCTATTGGAAATTTTTGTTGGATCATTATAGGGAAATCCAATCCATGCCCAGAATTTTATCAAATTCCAATAGAGGGAGTATGATGAGGTTCACCGGGATTTTAAATATAAAAATTATTTTATTGGAGGAGTTATATTTTTGGTATGTAGTGATTTCCCCATTTTCTATTCTCAACGACATCTTTAATTCCATGATTTGTGGTGGTGTTTGGATTGTTAAACTAAACATTCAAGATATAAATGGATGGCTAGAACCCTATTCAAAATGTACATTCTATATTCATGAATTGATAAATGGATTACCTATTAGTGCTTCATTTTCATGGTTCTCTACGGTGGTAGTGATGGAAAAATCTTGCCCTTACATCCTTGGAGGTTGTTGGTAGCCTCTGAAAACTATTGGCTTAGGGAACTAGATTAAAAAGTTCCCTATTATTGTTCAGTTAAAGAAATGGAAAAATCATAGAGGTTTAGAATGAGAATTCATCTCCTCTATCGTAGTTTCGGGTTTTTCATTTCGGTAGTTAATGGCTAGGTCCCCATCTGTTCAATACATTAATCATTTCTGCATCCCCTTTAGGTAATTTATAGGGATCTTCTTTCCGCACCATTGGAATGTGGGGTGTTGGGATTTTATAGCACTGTTGAATTTATCCATCAAACAACCAGAATTAAAGTCCACTTTCCACTTTATATTCCCATGATACCCCTGAGATTCACAGATCTCCATTTTTACCTTGAGGGAGAAACAATAAATTTCCTCATAGCTAGAATAGTGCTACATCTCCAGGGATTTCCATAGGCTAGTTTTTATCCCACCAAAGAAGCAATAAATATTACATTTGGGAGTAACGACAATGGTGGAGCTGTATCATAAAGGCCTTGTGATGTTTTCCTCATACACTCTGAGGTGTTCTTAGTCTTTTTTAAAAAGGGAATGGAAGTCCATTACCATCTTAAGTCTGAGGGCGCACATGAAATATTTATCAGAAAACCTTTTATGGAAATCCTTCCATTCCAACACTTCAATCTCTTTCTCGGGCTTCAAATTTTTTTTGTCAATGTCCACCATTGATCAGATCAACCCTCCAAACAATAAGAAGTTATAATTAAATAATATTTTACAGAACATTGATTAATGGAAATGATCTTCTCAATGGATTGGACCCATTGTTCAGAGATTGAGGGATCAGATGACCCATTAAAAGTTGGAGGCCTTTGTCCCATGAAGCTCTCTATTGAGGCATGTTCTTTATTAGGGGGTGGGGCGTTGAAAATTTCACATGACCCATGTTTCTATTAAAAACATGAGTTAAATAAGAGAGTATCATGAAAATGTTTTCAATTACTTCCCCCAATGAATTGGGCATCTCATTAGAATAGTCATTTAATTGGTCGTTGAATCGGTTTTTTTCTCGAGTCTGCTTATTACAGAACATTGGTTGGAATAAAATGAAATATAGGGGTAACACATAAAGGGTAATCCATTGAAAAAGGTGATTACTTATAAATTATATTTAAGTCTGTAAATTATGAATTTATAGGTTTCAATCTATGTTATACATGGTTTGATTCCCAATGTATATTCTTAGGGGAATTTTTTTTATCCCATTAATAATGGTTTGTAATAAACATATGAATTTACCAATGAATATCCCCTAAGTGTGTCGTAACTAAGAATGCAGCAAGGCCCATTTTCGTGTATCTATTATTGTTCAAGTCTATCTTAAAATGGTGTTTTCTGGTTTTAACCCAAGATACATTTGTGCTAGAGCTACCACTACTAGTTCATATTTAGATAGGGATTTATTTTCTTGGTAAACTACTACCTCTATACTCACAAAACTTTATGTGTTTTTTTATTATACATAATCTTATCCCTAAGGATTTCACTATGGTTTTCTAATCCTAATATCATAAATAACCAAAACCATCCTTTTCTACCAACAATAACAACCCTTAAATTTATTACACACAAAAACATGATGTATTACATAAACATACAAATAAGAAAACTCCACGGATCAAGAGGTCTAGTGTCCTGAGAATTTAAGAACATTACATAACAACATAGAACATAATATACTACATCTTTATTGAAAAATTATATTACATGACCAATACATTCATTTGTACATAGCATTTCATAGAGTAACCTGAGGATATCCATAACAAAAAGGGGAGATATAAAGCCTGGTAAGGGAGTAAAACATGCATAAAATGAAGAATACAATACATGTTAGGAAATAGGCATATTAATGGATCATAATAGAAAAATGATCATAAAGGAATGATATAGCATGATTATCATAACATGGAGATGTGGAAAAAACATTTTACATGATATTAGCATGATCTAAGGACCATTTCACAGGGAGCATGAGTAAACCCTCATTGAACTTTAGTTATCATTAGTAAACCGTCATTTCAGGTGATGTATCATGTTACTAATCTTTACCCAATGGATTGGAGTGCTATTAGGGTTCACCCATCTTAATCATTTTATTTAATGCATAAGTGTGCCACATATATGATACAACATGGATTCATTAAATATCATTATTTATTCCACGGATAAGAGATGTGGAATAAATTAATGAAATTACTCAATCAAAAATTAAATGTTCCTAAATGTGAATACCCTTGAAAGATAAATGTGTATGATATTCACTTATACAATGATTTTGTAATGGGAATTTCTGGTGTATCTTCAGCAACATAACAATGTAAAATAGGAATCGTAAAATGGGTTGATGTGAGAAAAAGGGGTCCCTCATAATATATACATGAAATGAAAAGTAAAGGGGTCATGGAACATAATATCCCAATATATGTTATGGAATTTGGATGCATAATATAAAAGTATTTCTTGAATGTAAACTAGGAGAAAGAAATTCCTTAATGAATTTATGCATTGTAATGGGCATAAATGAGAGGCATTAATGAGAGAGAAAAAGGTATCTCATCATTCAAAATAAGGAGGTATGTATGGGGTAGGTTTAAAATAATACCCAGATATTTTAAATTGAAATTATAAGAGTATAACAACATAAAGAAACATGGACAAAATGAGAAAGAAAGAAATCCCATACTTGGAAGTGTGATCCTGAAGGCTCGGGAGAGGCTTTAGAGAGGGTTCTAGGGATATTGGGGCTCCTTGGGAGTATTCTAGATAGTTTACGGTAGGGTTTTGTCGTGTTACAAATGGTTTTAGTGAAGAGGAAATGGAGATTCAGTGTGTTTATATAGAAAATGAGAGAGAAATCATTATTTTTTAGGTTTTGGACAGTACACATTAAACTAATCAAAACCCCAAACCATCCCATGGGGTTTACCCATGTTTTTTTTTCAAAAAGGAGTGGAAATAATTATTTTTAAATGCTTATGGCTGAATTTATTACAATATTTGGTTTGCTTATGTGGTGATGAGTCAGACTCTCAAGGAAATCATTTTAAAATGATAAAATGTCTTATAAGTCATGGAGGGTCCCTTAGGGAATTGTAAAATTAATCAAAAAAATAAAAAATCAAATTATTTTAAGAAAAAACAAATATTTTCCAAAAAAAAACTCCTTTATATTATTTTATTACATCACTATTGAGTAATTATGATGTCATAAAACACATTATATATTTAAAAAATATTTAATTTTAACCCAAAAATTCGATTATCTCAGAATATTATGAAAAAATAATCATTGGATAATTTCAATATCCTGATTCCAAAAATAATATTCAATTTATATAAATAATTATCTTAATATGTGATTTTTCTAATTTAAAATAATAACCAAAATTTATTGACAATTGAGGGGTTTTGAGAAAAATATTTATCAAACGTAAACTAAAATTACTATTGTATTCATAAAACATTATGATAATGAATATTTAATAAAAATTAATTTATTAATAATATTTTATTAAAATATTATTTAATTCAAAAATCCATTAATTCATCAAAATAGAATTTTTAATTGAATTTAAATTTTAATTAAAAATACTATTTTTTCTTTAAAAATAATTTAAAATGTGACAATAATATAATGAATAAATATTATTTATAAAAAAATTCCGCACAAAATCATACTACTGAAGAGTTATTACATAAAACTTTATAACACCTACATAAGACCTAAGGGTATATGGTTTGCGATGGTGATAGACTCTTGGGACTGCTCAGATTAATCACTCGGGTGGTAATCTCTATTAACCTCCACTTTTCCCGTAGGAGATTCTGTTCAAGCTTAACTTTTTGAATCTCAGATTAGGCTAAGTCAAGAGCGAAGCCCAGTGGTGCTACCTGCTTTACGTGCTCCTAAAAATGGGCTTCTAATGGAGCAGTTCTACTTGATGAGGTTATCACTTCCTTTTTCTGAGTAAATTGGATTTTTTGAATCCTTATATTTATTCAAAATCATGTGATCACCTTTCATAGACTATATTAGCAATATAATCAATTCGTAATGGTATTTTAAAATCCAAAAACATAAAACCATGGATGTGTATATGTTTTATATAACCATTTTACATAATAAGAAATTTAATTACATCAGGATGAATTTTTATTAATAAATTTTTGGGATGTTACAATCCCTAATGTAATAATAAAAATAATGAAGACCATAATGGGAATCATTATCAAGGATCATATATCTATAACCTATTATGGTTTTGTGCCATATATGATCATAAATAATTTCTTTTTTAATATATCATAAAGTATTAACCTAATAAAAATAAAGTCTATGAAAGGGAACATTAACACAAAAATTGAAATCTCTAAGGCCTTTGATACTCTAAAATATAGATTTCTTCTCAATGTAAACAATATTTAAAGATTTTCAAATTAATTTATCAGACATTTCAATAACATTCATAGATCTGCATGTCTATATATTCAAATTAACAGATCCCCTATATGCTATTTTCAATTCAATATAAGGTTAATATAAGAACACCCCACTTGGCGAAATTATTTTTCATTGTAGAGGACCACATGAATACATCATTTATGAACTCACTCGCATTGGAATCTATACGTAGATTAATGTTTGAAGGAGAAATTTTATCTTATCACACTTAAAATATTTTAATGACATTTTTTGGGGAAATCCTCAAAAAATATTATCTCCACTATTAAACCATCCATCAGTCTTTATGAGGAGGTGGATTGTATGAACATAAGCTGTAATAAATATTTTATTATTTATGGAGATGGGATACATTTTTCAAAAAATGGTGTCTCTAAGACTCTTTTATGTAAAGAAGGGATCCACTCCAATTAATTATCTTGGGGTCCCCTTGTTATGGGGAAATGTGTGAAGGTAGTATCAAGGATAAATATTCTCTAGAATCCCTCATCATCTGGATAGATATAATGGAAAATATTGGTCTTAGGTTGGAAGAGTGGGCCTCATTAATTTCCTTATCACCTCAAAACTTGTTCTTTATCTCTCATCATATGGTCAAAAAGTCTCAACATTGATATCCAATGAATTTTTATAATAATCATTTCAATAGGTTTAGTTCATGAAAGGATTTGGATAATTTTCACGAGGATAGATTTCATTAAACCCATTGGGAGGGAAGACCATGGAATCCTGAATCTTAGGATTTTTATTAAGGACTTTATAATAAGTTTACATTTAATATCATACCCCCTAATGACCTATATCTATAATTCTTATCATACTGATTCATGTTCAAATTGTGGAATGTGTATCCCCACTATCTCACTTCATATGTTTGGCCCTCAATCAAGCATTATTTCACTGATAAAAAGAAAAAAAATAAAAATCTATGGTTAGTGGACATTATGAAATCAATTTTTGGGAGACATCCTTACTAGAAACCCCAATAAATATTACAAATTTTCCTCCTTCCATGATTGGTATGATTTTTGATGATTTCATGAATCATAATTCATGTATTGATGACATTATTACACCTCACGAAGCCTTGGAACATAATATTTTAATTTCACAGATGATGGTACATTCATTTGGAGGCTAGAATAAAATTTTAATTTTAATAATAATGATAAATCCATTATGTAGTGTACTAGATCCACTCAAACACTTTCTTGTTTTCTTATGTTCCTAGACTAATTTTTTCAAATTCCAAGGATCCTAGTTCACTAGAGATTTTGGAGGATCTGACTTCCCACCCTTGACTAGTTTAAGATCGATGGAAAATGCATTGTCTCCTCATGAAACATGTTTCTGAGGGATGAAGAATCTGTGAAACACCTATTTATGAATTTCCATCTTTCATAGAATTTAGTGAAATATATTGGTAACATTTATTGTTTTGTCTACGTGCAACTAGATGATCTTATGATTTGAATCAAAAAGTCTGAAAGAACTGAACTTCTCCATAATATCATGTTTGTGGCCTCTATAGCTATCTACACTTTTATTTAGAAATTTCAAAACTAATCCCAATTTGAAAACACACCTCCATCTACTCATGCATCTATCCAAGCTATCATTGGAGATGTTTATGCTTCTCCTAGTGTACTAGTGGGTTCCATGTACAAAAGCCTAATAGATCTCAATAGAATTTGACAAATGTGTATTATAGGTAGAAAAATGAATCCTCTATTTATTATGATTATTCAATAGATTCCTCCTGTTGTTGCATGTGTTAATGAAAATGTTGACCAAGTGGCCTCTACAATGATAGGGCCCTCAAATTTTTTGGTTCCTTTCGCACTCACTATGGATTTTTCACAGGTTTCTTACATCATTTTCTTGGGATAAAAATTGTATATATATCTAAATGAGGGTAAATAATTTATACTATCATTTTTTTCTATCATTTTTTTGATCTCAATATGGATATAGTGAAAATAAGAACTTTTTTTAAAAATCTCTCAAGTGAGGAACCATGAATCCCCTCATGGAGAATCCTCCCCCATTACATTATATGTCACACTCAAACGAAACATCTGAATTTAACAGTTTCACATGTCTATAGGGATGAAAATTAAGTCACTGATTCTCTATCAAAGTATTAAATCATTGAAATGTGTAATGTTGGGTCCTTTTGGACTTATGAGTACTATTCCACATTGGTTGATGTAGATATATGAGTAGTGGTTCACTAAAATTATTGTAAATCCCCTTGTATTCATAGACTCTATACTTGTTCATTTATTTTAATAGTTATTATGAGTTTTATATCTAGACACTAGATCATTATGGTATACTTTTCTACCATATTATATGGCATATAAAATCATTTAAATTTTGAAATCAGAATCTTTCCCAAAAAAACACATAGAAAGAATAGATAAATAATGTACCTGTAATGTCCTAGATTTTCCAAAAGGGTTGGGTGATTAATTTATATTTTAATTTCTATTGTATGCCCCTAATAAGGTTTCCTAAAATGTTTATGGAGTTATAGGGTGTGTTCATGGCTTATTCAGATCCATGATCATTGAAAAGGAAAGAAATTACAAGGCTGTGCGGTTATGAGAAATTATGATGCACTACCCCCACAGTTTTCCTATACCATGTGGTTGGCGGCCGAGGGGTGACGAGGTCCCCAAGGTTTTTATTCAACCTTGAATCCCTAGTAACAATGCTGGGATTCTGATCTATATTTTTTAGATTTTGGGGTTTTCACATTTTGTGAACAGTTAAAAAAACTGGGTCTGAGTCATGTTGGGTTCCCCATTTAAGCAGAAAATAGAAAATGGTTGGCGCACATTATGGCCAACCATGTGGAAAAAATATTTGTAGTTTTTATGGTGAATTTAAACTTTTCCCAAATTAAATTATTTTATTCCTATTCTTTTTTATCCACTTCCCCTCTAGCAGCTGAGCTATCCTCCCACATTTGAGCACCTCATCCTCCTACTCCTTTATTGGTTTTGGGGAAACTCCTCCGTACAAACACCAAATAATTTGTTATTAGATTTATAAGGAATATATAGGCGAGACCTTGAATCGTCTCATATCCATTTCATTTTTTTCATCTCATCTGTTCTACTATATGAGTTCAATTTCATTTTCTATATTTTTGGGTATTTGAAGTTTTCTCCACTTTCATCCACCCTAGAGTGAATCAATGGTTGATGGTTTATGAGAGAAGCTATATGAGGATAATTTAGGAAATTTATTTCATTTTAGATTGTTTTATTGAGATATATAAAATATTTTATTGTGATGTGATTCATAACTTTCCAATTTCACCTTTAATCTGTCAATCTAAATAAAAATTTAATGGATCTGATTTCATTGGAGACCTAATATAGTTGTAAATAAACCACTTATCTTGATCGCCCTAACTGAAGACATCCTAATGGGTGTTTCATTCAATAGTGTCATTTTCAACATTTTTTATAAATCTTCTTAACCCCCCTTGAGGTGTGTTGTCACACAATTAATCCCTTCATCCTAATTTTAAAATCATTAGAGTACGAACCATGAGATAGAACCCCCCCTCGTATTACACTATGTCGTAATGAAATTGTTGAATTAAATGAATTGAATAAGCTCCCAACACTTTCACCTCGTCAATTATATAGATCATTAAATAGGAAATTCATTGAAAAATATGACTTTAGTGGTATAGAGTCTTAGAATAATTAAATGGTCCTCCTAGCTAGATATGATATATAAGTACATTGCTAGTTTAGTACACCCACCTTATTGTTGAGGCTGAAAAAGAGTATCCAACATAAATTCCCCCTTGGAAAGACTCTTCTTACTTCATATTAGATTTATTAATTCTTTGGTAAACACGATTAGGGTGACCTATCTATTGATTGGAAGACTCTCCATGCATTTTTTTACCATAATATGAGTGACACTTATTCCCTAGGGGAGACCCCTTGAATGGGATGGATTACAAGATGGTTATACCATTCCATGAGAGACTCAGGCCCCTATGTGGGATACTAGGTATGGAATCAAAGGTCAGTTTTGGATTTTTTCATACCATGTTTGGGTAAAATATTGGACATCATTATTGATTCACTTTAATGGACTCCATGGCATTACACATAAAAATACCCTATAGTGGTACATGGTATGTTACTCTCGGTTTCCATGGACATGATCAGGGTGACTCTTTATAAATTATAAAATAGGAATTCATTTTAATTCTAAATATTATATGAATTTTTTGAAATTAGAAATGGTTCTTAGTGGTTGAAACCATAGAGACATGTCCAACATGTCCAATCACAAGTCTAGTTACAATTCACCTTCCCTTATTTTAACCCTCTCACTTTATCTTTGGAGAATTACTAGGTTCAGACTAACCATATTTGGAAAAAGATTTAGATTGGATGTGTATCGAAGAGGAACCCAGTCCATTCTATTTATTTGTTTGTTTATTTACATCTTTCATTTACATAGTAAGGCCCAATGTTCATTTTGTGTTGCATGAATGGAATGGACTAAACCCAATGGGTGGAGGCCTTATGATATTGTATCTCAAAACTTATCTAGGATACCATTGGTACTTGAGTAGAGTTTGTGATTGTAGTTAAATAAAAATGGAAGAATAAAACTTATAATTCTTGATTATATTTTATTACTAGGATAGATTTGGGGGATCGGGACCGAGATTATGCTCGAGATTATAATCGTAGAATTTTTTTTCTTTTGGAATATTTTTTTATCATGCCATATATTCCAATATCCTCTTCCCTATTTTGAGCCATTTTTTGTACTGAAACCTTATCATAATCATCATATTATACCTTCTGACTGTTCAAATTATTCTTCTTTATCAATTACCATTCATGATTGTGTTTTTCATTTCCTCTGTTTGTTATTATATCTTACTGCTATTTCTATTTTCATATTATGTTTTTATTATTGTTCTCTGTCTGATCAATGAGGGTATATTGTCCCCACAGACACTCATAATTCCCTTGATTCTTATTTGTAGCCTCTACCGTAATTAGGGATTTGATTAAGGTATTGTGGCCTCTATCCCAGGTCCAAAAAATGTGGAATCCAAGGTGGGATGCTACAATGTTATATCATAAGAATTTTTACTTTTGTTTTCCAAAAAGGGTTCAGTCAAAAGACTAGGATATTTGAATTTAGTTATGAATCAATTATTGGGAGTAGCTAACCCAAGTACAGGGGAAACACAAACTAAATGGGATGGGTAAATTTTGTTAGTGCATGCATTATTACCATTTCCTAGATTTCACCATTGGGTAACTTAATTACCTTGTCTTATTAATAATATTAACATTGTTAAAGTGGGATGTTTATCATCAGACCAATGATATATAGGCATATTATAACCATGAATCATATTAGGCACCATGGGATTTAAAATTACATGCAATATATCATTCCATATTTAATTTCATTCATGTATTGCCTATATTGCATGTTCCTTTCGGTTGTTCATTAATTTTTAGGAATTTTAGTGGCTTTTATGTTATATGTTGAAATTTTTAAGCATTTATTGCAGAACAGAGGAAACACAATTGGAATTTAAATATTCATCCTTATTATTATAGTTTTTTTCAAAATAGGTTAATGTAGATTACATAATCTTCCAATTGTGTCATGTTAATCCATTGAATTTTGGTCAAATGGAATGGAATGTGTCGTGGTTAGGATTATATGGACAACACCATCCAATTTAAATGGTTAATTGAACCTTATAAATTGTAGATAATAATTTATATAGTTTAACCACCTAAATGGATTTAAATATATAATTGAACTAAAATGTTTTATATTGAAAATTAAATAGAGCATTATATTTTAAACACAAGGTCATAACTAGACACCACTATAGTAATGGGATGTAGGTTGTGTCTCCTATGTTTCTTCTATGATTTGTTCTAATCACCCATACCAAGCTCCTAGAGTGGTATAGGGATCATAACGTGGCTATAGACATGCCATGTACGTTTCATTGTTTCTCACATTCCCTATCTATTATAAATATTGTATGATACATGGACATGGAATTATAGGGATATGCCACTATGACAACATTGTGTAATACTTCTAGAGAGTGGAGATGAGTATATTGTTGAGGTGGTGGTACCTAATTCACCTTTGATACCACATGTAGTAAATCCTAATGAACCACCTCTAGATCCTCCACTTAGTATCAATGCCCAATTTCTTGACAGCTTCATGTGATTCTTGCAATAATTTTATGGTTGTTCCTTGACATACACCTTCTATATCAGAGCTTACTGATGAGTTATATCACCATAATCATACCACAAATTTTTTTTATAGCATATCATAGGATTATAAATCATGGATGAAGTCTATACAGTCAATATTAGTGCGTATCTATATGCCTCTAGGGTGGAGGGTCAAGATCGTGACCAACAAACTACCTGAGTCCAACAAGAGTTAGTGGAATGTTATATCCCAAGAATGTTGAAACTATGGTAAAATTTGGGTAAACCTATAGACATCCTTATTAAACTAATTCTTCCCACAGACTCTAAGAATAGTTCGTTCTCAATATTTCAGGCACCGTCACTAAGGTGAAATGTCTGAAATGGAATAGTTAGCTCACTTCACTAAATTGTATCATTTTTCACCAACCATGATCAGTGACGAGATAAATTTTATGAGGTGATTTTAGGAAGGTATTTCACATTCCATATTATTGTAGGTGAATTTAATTTGGATGAACATCATTTCAGAGATCGTGATACATGACTATATCCATAAGCGGTATATGAGGGAATTAGGAAACCTAAAACCTGGAACATTATATTCCAAGAAAAGTAGTGATTTATCTAGTGTCTAGAAGCAAGGATTGAATGGTAAACATAGGGGTAGTTCCAACTAGGTGGTACACAATAATATATTTGTGGTGTTTCAACAGTGTGGAAGGTCAGGTCATAAAAATATGCAGTGTACGACGAACCCAATCAAATGTAGTTCTTGTAGAAGGATGGGTCACCAAAAATGTTTTGGCCAATACATTCCTCCAATTTTAGATGAGTGGGGATATATGCTAGAACCTCCCTTTATTTCAGTATTATAAAATCATTGTCATGAATGAATCATGTGATCTACACACCATTCAGGCTGCTCAAAAGGTCAAAGCTGACATTGTTAGGCATTATAGCTCATTTTTCCATAGAGTGGAACTTCTTAAGATAATCATGTAGTATATAAGGGTCAAATTTCATGACTTATTATGAATTGAATCCCATTCATGATAAGAATAGTCCAGGGAAATATATAGTTATAGGTGCTACTCTCTTAGCCTCTACTTTAGTACCTATCATGTATAATATAGGTTGATTACAGTATTTCCTATCTCTTATAACCACTGTATGTCTATTCCAAGTGGTAGAATACTCTAGAGGTGTTATGATCATTGAAATTACATTAGGTTTTTTAGAAGATAATATAATCTAGTTAAAAGAGTTCCCATTGTTATTGGTCGGTATTTTTTTCTAAGAAGATTCTTCTTCCTCGAGTTGATCAGGTTCTATGTCATTCTCAATTTGGAATGGCATGTTCCATATCAATCTCATGTGGATTTCTATATCCATTGGGTATATTTCACAAACCCCCAGGGTGACATGAATATCCATAAGGTATAATGGGATATCCAATAAATCCATGATGGACTCAAGCATGCAGAGATAAGAGGAGTAACAACTTAGATAGACATTTTCTTTATGAGCAATTAGGGGATTCCGCTTGTGGATTTCACTTATATTATGTTCATTTTGGGAACATATTACTAGAATATTTAAATAGATTACCTCAAAAGATAGAGTTTGAGTTCACCATTGAGTTTATTCTAGGTATTTCACCTATGTTCATTCCCATGTACATGATAACACATATAGGGAAACTAAACTAAAGAAGAAACTTAAAGATATTTGGGTTATGGGTTTCATCTAACCCAACACATCACCATGGGTTTAATCTTTCCTTTTCTACGTAATGGTAGAGGGTACACTCATATTATGTGTGGAATACCACTTTCTGAAAATCAATATGGTGAAGAAATGGAATCCACTTCTTCAAATATATTACCTCTTAGACCAGCAAATGATAACGACTATTTCCTCTACGATATATTTGAGGTTGGGATACCATCATGATTATGTGATACCATCAAACATACCCTAAAAAACTCCTTGGAGTAGTTATGGTCCGTACGAGTATTTGGTCACGTTATTCAATATTAAGAAAACATCATCATTAATCATGGTTTTCATGAATCGAGATATCCACCCATATCTTCATTCATTTATGATTGCCCGTGTATAAGAAATTATAATTTATTAATACACAAGACCCAACCATGATAATCATCTTGATATAATGATGACTACACTGATATAGAACCTGTTATATGTGAATCATAAAAAACTCCACCTTTAGATTAGTAAGGTTTACATTTTGAGTCATATTTTATCTAAGAAATATGTATTAATTAACCCATCAAAGGTGAGTGATATGGTTTATTTGGAGTAGTCCAAGAATTTCTTTGAGAATCAAATATTCTTAGGGATAACTGGAAATTATGGGCTACTCGTCATGGAATTCTCATGCCTGGTTGCACTACTTATGTTCTTGATCAAGAATGATATGAAATTCAACTAGACTAAATATTTTGTGACAAATTTTTAGGAGTTAAAGGGAATACTTTCTTAATTTCCGATCCTAATTATTCTTAATATAGGAAGAATCAATACCATTTATTGTGATGCATTAAGAGTAATTTTAGGTACTGTTTTGATGCAAGCTAATTGGGATGATGCATGTGGGTCCCACAATATGATGTCTCATGAAAATGACTATCCTATGCATTACCTCCATATAGCCATTGGGGTTTTTGCTCTATGTTGTTGGAGTCACTACAATGTGGCGGAGTTGTTTTCTGTTTACACAGAACACAATAATATCAAATTTATATCTAGTCAATGAGACTTGAATCTCAGGCATCACAAGTGGGTGGAATTACAGAAATATTTCAATTTTGTTCTTGATTACACCTGTAGAAAGGGGAATTTTATGGTTGATATTTAGATTTTGAATACTCATATGAAATCCTCCTTGGAGGTATGTAGTGAGTGGTAGTTGATGGCTTTATTTTCCAATATGCATTTAGAGGTTCTGGAACATAATGGGAAACCAGTTTTAGCAGCTCTAACCATGACATCCTCCATTCTGGAGTATGTCCTAATATGGTTGTTTTATAATTATGAGTATATTGTTTTGATGGAAAGTGTAATAAGAGATAATATACCTCCTATTTGGGTTATTTAGGTAAGTTAGACCTCAGTTTCCCATAGTCATGTTTAGGTGTCTTATGATATACACGAAGAGATGATGAGGGGATGTTATAAATCTATTTAGTAATATCATACTGGGATTACCAAGATGTATCAATACATGCATCATCAGTATTGGTGTCCATGTATAAAGAGGTAGATATCATGTTTCATCACTCAGTGATCTACATATCTATAGGTGAAGGAAGAGTACTGGGGGCATGCTAGACTCTTACCTCTTGTCTCCAATACTCAATGGATATGTAATGACATCACCATAGATTTTATGATGAGATATCCTAGATCACATTGAGGCAGCGTTGTAGTATGTGTGATCATCGACTTGATAACCAAGTTGGAACACTTCTTACTGATCTGGTAGACCTTTCTATTTATAATCTTGGATGTATTTATATTTAAGAGATAGTAAAACCTCATGGTGTTCCATATTCTATCATTTTGGATCTTGATTCAAAATCTTCTTCATGTTTTTGGCATGGGTTCCAAAATTCACTACATTAAAATGTAATATAGAGTATAAGATATTACCCTCAACTTGATGATCTATCAATGTAGATGATTCAGGTGTTATATGTTTTTTTACGGGTTGTAATCTTTTATATTGTATGCTCATGGGAAAAGAATATTCCACTAGATGAGTTTTCTAACAATAACTGCTTCAAGAAATGATTTATATTTACTCATATGAGGCCTTTTACTATACACTATTCTATTCACCTCTTTGATAGTTAGAGGCATGTGAGATAGCTCCATAGGGTTCTCATCTTGTTCAAGAGACGTTAGAGAATGTCCAGCTAATAAAGATGTGTATGGATATATCTTAGTCAAGGAAGAATCCATACACCTGTAATTATTATATACATCTAGAGATAGAGGTTGGGAACCATATTTTCTATGTGTATTGGTAGGATTGGTTTATAAAAGTATTTGGATATATGGAATGTTGTCACCTTGGTATGTTTAGCTATTAAAGATAGTGAAGAGAGTTAGGAAAGTATCCTATTAGTTCTTGTTACCATATAGGTACTATTTCATAAACAAAATATTCCACATATCATAGTTTCAACATTATCATCCTAAATCATCTCATTATTTTGACCGTGGGGATATTGTAATGGTAGTGGATGTTTTCTTTGAGGAGAATCTAATACATATCATTGATTGTAGCATTATGGATCTCTAAGGTAGTTCAGATCCTTCGGTCTAGGTTCTATGGGGGTATGGACACGTAAATGATGTGACATGTGGAAATGATGTCGATGTATGTGCATAGTGGACAAAACTCTTCTTAGATATTGTTCTTCGACCTTTGTATCTGTAAATTGAGGATGATTTGTCTTAATATTGGTAGGTTGTAATGTTCTTACTCTTCCCAAATGTAAGAACAATTCATTTGTAGTTTAATTTCCTTTTTATCCTTAATAATGTATTATAAAAGTATTATTGTGGTCTCTAGTTCATCCATGGATTATTCGGATACTAGATCCCAAAAAGTTGTTAAAAATGCAGGGCCTCATGGTGAAGAGAAATAATGTTGCCTTGCCCACACAGTTTCCCAAAATTGTGCAATTGTAGACAATGGGTGTTAGGGGGTTTATGGTCTTTCTGTAACAATGTTCCCCTATCATTAGGGATATACAACCCTTCTTCCTTTTATAGATAATTTTTTTCATGGATTTTAAACTATTAGGAAAACCATGTGCATAACCATTCGGGGATCAATTTTGATGGAAATAATAGAGGAAGGATGGCATACGGTTTGGCCAACCACATAGATAAACGATGAGCAATTTTTTGGGTGAATTTACCCATTTCAATTATTACCTGATTTTAAACCAATTATTATTTATTTTTATCTATGTATGATATCCTTCTCCTACTTCATAGGCTTTATAATAACTTCTCTATTTTAATACCAAATTGTTCATTGTCCGATCCATCCGAATTCTAGAAGTGATCCCTTGAATCCTATCCATTATATTTAATGTTATTCAACCAATATATTGTTCTCTCTCTATGAATTATCATTTCTGTTTTATTTTATTTTATTTCATACTTTTCCCATTTTCTTTCCTCTTATATTGAATAAAAGGGTAACTTTAGACGAGGTAAGATTTATGAAGAAATTGTAGGTGGTTTGTGTCCTTTTATCATTTTTTTGATAATATGAAATTCTCTATTATGCTAAAATCTATACCATTCTAGATTCACATCTACTTTTTAAAATTAAATTATATTCATAACTTTTCCATTCTACTGGAAACCTAATCTAGTGGTGAATCAACCCCTTAGGTTGATCAACTTAACTAATGACACCCCAGAGGGTGTGGTATTCATTTGAATCCATTTTCCCTTTATTTTAAAAAGAAATAACACCCCTTGAGGAATGTTGTCACATAATTAATTTTATGTTCCTTGATTAAGTTTAATTTGAGGTAGAACCAAGAATTACACACCCTGCACCATATCGTATTGAAATTGTTGAATTAAAGGAATTATACTTGTTCTCAACACCTTCATATAATGACATAGATAGACCACTAAATGAGAAGTTACTTGAAAAAAATGTTGATAATGATATAAAGGATTGGAATGGTGAAATGGTCCCACGGGGTTGATATTTTATCAATGTAAACTTCTTGTTTTATACATACAATTTAGTGTTAAGGGTGAATCAATGGGTTATGACTTGAGGCACCAATGGATGAACAGTTTTTCCTTCTTGATGGATTTATTAATTCATTGGTAAACATGTTGGGGTTATAATAGTTATGCCTAATATGGGATTCCACATCCTTTTCAGTTTTACCTCCTGATGAGTGACAACGGTTACCTAGGGGAGACCCCTTGGACGGGATCAATGGAAGGATGCTTGTACAATGACATGAGTGTGACATTGTCCCCTACATGTGATACCATGTACAAAATTAGATGTTAGTTCATGAAAGTTGTTTCCCATTGTTAAGTGAAACATGGGTATTAATTATTGAGTCACTTAGACAGACTCCTTTGCATGGGACATACCGATCCCCAAGAGAAAAATATGGAAAGTAACTTTGGATTTATAGACACTAGATCAGTGATACACCTTATTAATTATAAAATTGGTTTTCATTTGATTTAAAAGAGTAAATGAATGTTTACAAATGATAAATTTTCTTTTGGCTTTGAATTTATTGGGATGTGTCTTCCAATCCCAATAAAAACCTTGGGGACAATCCACCTTCCACTTTATTATCCCTATTAATTTACCATTATATGATTAATTGGTAAAATCTCAATTAAATTATTCTAAAGTATGTATATTTGGTGGATATCCAAGAGGTACCCATTTTAATGTATATATTTATTTATTTATCTCTTGAATATGATAAATGCGGAACATTTTTCATTTTATATTTCATGGATGGATTGGCCTAGACCCCTTGGTTGGAGGAATACTAAGATTTGATATCACACCCTGATCAGGCTAACTTCTGTACCAATGTAGACTTTATGGTTGTAGCTATAAAAAAATGGAAAGTAGACAACTTCAAATTCTTATTTATCATTTATTACTAGGATGGATTTGGGGGTAGAGGACTGCTTTAATGCTCGATATGTTATTAATAGTAGTTTTTTTTTCATTTTTATATATTTACAGAAAGTGGTATATGAATATTCATTTTTTATAGTTAAATATTCTTCATTATCATAATATACATTCAGATTATTTTGATTATGCTTATTGTATCAATTACCTTTCATGAAAGCATATTTCTTTTCTGTTTTTGGTTATTACTTCTTAAAATTATATCTATTTTCCTATTCTATTTTTAATTATATGCTCACTCTGATAAATGTGGTCATAGTCACCCCATGGGAAATCCCATGTCCATCATTTCTAATAGGAATCCTCAAGCATTTTGGGGATTCATTTGAGGTGTTTTGGCCACCACATAGGGTCCCTTTTAAGCAGAATCTGGGTTATGATGTTATAGTATGGAACCATTGAAATTTATTTCTTATCACTCTTATAAATGTGATAGAATTCATAGTAATATATGTTAGAACCATCATGGTTACATAGAGGATATTTATAACATTTTTCATTTGAGTAACCATGGATGTATATTACCATAATCTCTTAAGAAATTCCAAATTGGTTAACTCTATCCATTTTTCGAAATCACTGGAGAGATATAATGCCTCATAATCTCTCAGATTGTAATTAAACCACCCATCCACATAAATAGTTCCCAAGAACACTAACATTTCACATAAAAGTTTTCATCATATAAAGCTTCTTTGAAACCATTAGAAAACATTTTCCGTTGACGACATATCCATTCCATTTTAAAATCATTTTCTGAAAATAAAAAAATTAGGAAAGAGGGGTTTTATTTTATGAAAACATGATTTCATATAATGGAATCCAAAAATAAAATAATTCTAATAGTGGATTGAATTTTTTTGTCTCCATATACGTTAAAGTATAACAAACACTTTTTCATCATATAAAGAACATTTAAATAATCTGTATGAAGATTAATTTTTTAAAACCCACTAGGACCAATAAAAAATAAAAACAAAAATTTCATTATAATTAAATTATATATATATATATATTAATCCATAAAATTATATTAATCATATGTACATGGAAGAAAAAGATTGTTTTAAGGGAAACATTAAATGGGAATTTTTAAAAGAAAGGCCCTTGACTTGAGTTCGAATCATTACGTATGTTATTTATCATTGTTAATAATATACATTTATTAATTATTTATTTTCTTGATAACCTTTTAAAATTTTAATATTATATTGATATCATCTATTACCATTTTATAACAATTACATAATCATTTATGTTCACATCGAATTTCATGATGATATCTTGTTCATAGGCCCAAAATGACTTCGATAGGATCATTATGATCAAAGTGTTCATTATTCCATATTATTTATAATAATAGAAATAATGGAATATTTATCATTTTATTACATAAATTATTCCTTTCCAAAAAATCATGAATTATGAATATGATATTATTAACTACATTATAATCTTAGATATTGTAGGTCATATGTACGCATGAGTAACATTGAAATTTCTCAGTTATAATTATGGAGGGATGTAATGTATAAAATTTTCATTATGTAATGATCATAATATCATAAATATAATATTATGTAATTAAATATGATTTTATATGTAAACAATGTGATTTTATGATGAATAATTAATCATATAATTTCGTGGATGTGGAAATCTACATGTATATGTGAACAATGTTTTCATTTTTCAGTGACTGTAAATTTAAGAAGGTAAATAATATATAAAATTTTCATAATGATAAATATGTAAATAATATAACAAGAAGTATTAATTCCATCCTTATAATATATATGTGATGGAAAATGATAGAAAATGTCATGAGGCGGTATTCTTCTACACGGATGAATAATGGTATTTTCCATTTTATGGAAGAGGGAATATATATTTATTTAATCAATTATCATAATAAAATATAATTGTATGTATGAAATATTAGTTATTGTTTTAAATGGTTCATGACCATTTTAAGGAGTTGGAATATGAAATCAATGAAAAAAAAACAGTGTTAAGAATGATACCTCTTCATCAAACAACATAATAATGATTATATATTGTTTTTATGGTTTTTCTATGGAAACAAATCCTCTAGGATGTGATAATGGATGTATGTAAGGTATTATACTAGGGTTTGGGTAAAAAATAAATTGCTTTTGTGTTTTCATAAAATGAGAAGAATTGGTACCCTTTTATAAGGGATGTGAGGGGAACTCTTAGAATTTCATAAAATATTAATTTAATATAAATTAATTTCGATGAAGAAATGGTAAAAAAATTATAAAATTATATTATAAGATGAATATGTGTCGATATGCCATCATATTAAAAAAAATTGACTCATTTCTTTCTAATTCGTTTTTTAACCCTACATTAAATTTTATTGAAATTGCCATAATGATAGTGTTTTCTAAAATTTAAGGGTTAATAAGATCACTATAAAATGAAAAATAAACCGATAAAGGGAAAAATTATGATCTCATTAACCATATACAATTAATTTTTCTAAAATTTTATTTTAGGAATTTTAAATCATCAATTTAAATATTATTTATTATAAATTGTCATTAATGTCAATTTTAGAATAATTCATACACTTGGACAATAATAACTTTAAGAAAATAATGGAATTATAATAAAATCAGTCAACACATTGAAAATATGAATTTATATAGGAAATTCGTGGTTCACATTAATTCATTCATATTATAATACATTTCATATTTGTAATATCATTTAATTTATTTTTTCATTAATTAAAAAAATATAGTGTCAATGTTTTGTAGGTAGTTAAGGTAATTATTTTTTAACTAAAAATAAATAGTAAATTAAAATTATTATAGTAAATTATTTATATTTCAAAATAATATTTAAACCCAACAATATCATTTTTTATTGATATTTTAAAATATTATAGTTATTATGAACTAGAGAGAGACATTCTCTAATTTTTCTTAAATAAAATATTATAAAGGTTATAATCATATCCAAATCGAATAAAAAAATAAATATATTAGACATTTTTATAAATATGGAAAAATATACTCTACCAATTACATTTTTACAATTTATAGGGTAATTTCATTGTCATTATATTTTTATTATTTACCTTATTTTCTAAATTTACTATTTTACCTGGTAACAAAAATTACTATGTTTAATACTTATATGGACCTTAAATAAAAAAAACTATTTATGAAACATACACCCAGATATTACAAATATGATATCGATTTTTCAAAATTAAAAAAAATAATTATAAGAATTATTATTATAGTTAATTAAGAACAACATGATTAAAAATAGTTTAAAAAATGTCCTTTTCAAATATTAAATTTTTAATACTAAAGAAAAGTATAATACTTATATAAGAATTAATAATAAGATTATTTTAAATAAAATAAAGCTAATGAAATTTTAAAAAAACCTTGAATACAATCACACTTTTTATATACTTTAATGAAATCATATTTTTTAATAAATATCAATATTCTTGAATATTCATTGAAAAATAAAATTTTATAAAAAAACCTCAAACTTTCAACATTAGATAATTTTTATTTTGTGAATTAAAATTTTATATCCATTTTAACAAGTAAAATTTCTAAAATTTGTAGAAAGTAATAATATTATTCCATCATAGAGAGAATTAAAAATTATTTTTGAGGGAAATTTTTATTATTATTAAAATTACAATTTAAAAAAATGTAGTGCTTATATCATTATAATTTAAAAGTATATTTTATTGATTATAACCTTTAAATATATTTTAAATATTATGAATCATATTGAACATATCCCCTTTAATTTCTATATTATAATGACAATACTAATATTTCATGGTTCATTTACGGTAGTTATTGCATATCTTGTTCACTATTGATCATTGTGTTATTTTAATATTAAAATATCTAGGTATTATAGAAATTCACTTAACCATTGAAAAGTTGGTTTTGGTTGAAATCATGGAACATATTTCATTTGATATAATTAATTGGTTATAGGATAGTCTAGGAAGACAATAGATGAAGAGTTATAATACAATTATTTATTTGGTGTAACTGTCTGTAAGATGTTTTTCATGATTTTACTACAATTATGTGCCAGTTGACCTGAGTTAGTATCATCTATTGAATGTCTTAAAATTAAATTTTACTATAAAGATGTGTTGTTATAATATTTATATGTATAGAAGAGATCTAAAAAGATTTCATAATGATTTCTATTATGATTATTCTGTAATGATTGTTCATCAATTTATATAACACGTAAGAATGCTTCATTATTGTTACTACCCAAAATGTTATCATTGGAGTTCCCTTCTTATAAATTTTCAATATTTATTAATGTAGAATAATGGACACTCACAACATGATGGAGCCAACATAATTTTTTTATAGTAGTTATAAAATTACATTTATTGAATTAAAATTTAAATTTTAATTGAAATTATTAAAATTGGATAATGAATAGAAATATAGATAACTAAAATAATAAAAATTGGGTATACTCAATCTATTAGAGAAATTGAAAACCCAAACAACACTTTAGAAATGAAGAAAAATATTTTCAAGTCCATATGAATTTTGAAAATGAAAAATAATACCTTGAGAGAAAATATAATTGTGTGAATAAAGAATCGGATATGGGTAGTTTATAGAATCTTATAAAGCCATATAACCATTAAAAATATGGCAATTGGAATATTAATATTGTCATTTAAATAGTGACATAAAAATTATTATAGTAACGTGAACATTTGGAATAATAACCTGATTATTATAATATTATCCCCACATTGGGAAGTGTAAAATAATATATATGTCTCATAAAATGAAAATATGTCATATTTCTATCATTATAGAAGTAATATATGTTTTTAACAACAGAAAAAGATGTGTACATATATTACTAAAACATATATTTTTTATTATCAATTTTATAACAAATTTAATGGATTAGAATAAATTATATTTTCAAAAAATGGGTTTATAAATACATTAACAAAATTATTATAGTTATATTATTACATTATTAATCCTTAGTAAATTTTCTAAAGGTTTGGATAATTAATCATAATATTAAAATATTCATTTTTCAAATAAAATTTGATTTTATTTTAAAAAAGATTCTCAAATTAAGAAAATTATAATTATAAAATGGATTTCATTTTTTGAAACAAAAAATAAAAATATAATTAATGTTAAATATTTTTTAAATGGTAAAATTTTATTTATAATAGTTAAATACAGTAAAATTTGATATTTATAGTAATAAGAAAAAAAATTGTTGAGTCATGGATTATGTATGAACCCACTGTTCGTAACATATACAGACCATTTACACTATATATTATTAATAATTATTATTATATGCAGACATGATGAATATTTATAAACTAATGAATATAATATTAAAATAAACTTGTCTTCTCCCCATATAAAGGCCACCCCTACCACCTCTTCTCCCCAAAACATTATGGTCCTGGAGAATGATATTTTTTAAACTAATTTTATCTCAAATCCCCTACCTCAGGTCCTAATGGGACAAGAATTTTTAAATAATATAAAATAGATAACTAAGGTGTATCCTATGTGGAGACAACCCAAGGAAAAGGTTAGAATCGAAACTAAACATTTATATAATAGTAACACTGATTGTCATTATTATTATTATACCACAACCATATTTTATACATATTCCTAAAGATTCTAACATCAATATCCAAAATATATTTAAATTTTAATATTATATTGGAATATAAATCTTCTCAGCTTCACACTTTATATTCTAAGATGAATATTTTGTTTACAATATGGTTGGTTCACCACATCCATTGACATCGTAAAACATTTTCTCCACTACTGTCAAAGCCGGTCATGAAAATATTATTATGGTTAAATATTTTAGTAACATGTACATTATAAGTTATATAATGTTTTATAATGTTTTATAATTTTTAAACAGTAATTTTATTATATATAACTAGACAAGTGTGTGGCGATTGATAAAATGAACTACACGAACTGACCATATAACTTTAGTTTGTCCACTAAAAAAATGACCCCTATGTAGAAACACATATAGGTATTTGAGAAATTTTCAATTGATTAATGTACATGAATACCATTATATTATACTTATTTATATATATTTCTATTTATAAGAACTTCAAAAATTACACATAAGAGATCCGACCACAGAAAAACAAAATGAATGCCCTCAAAAAAGCAAAATTAGACTTTTAAGTCAATGAAATGGTTGTAAATGAATGAAATATAACTATGATGAATAAAAAATAGATGTAAAATATTATGAATGAATAAATTAATGAATTTTATTTGATTATTAAGGAATCTAAGTTCATATTTCTGAACAATTATGTAAAATATTGTAAGGGATATATTCTTGAACATATGTTAAGAATTATCTCTAAACCACACAATTTTCTTTGGGGTTATACTTTCCCTCTATTACCACACATTCTCTATAAAATATTATTATTATATTATTATATATTATTTATATATATACAACTAAAATATATACCTAACATAATTCGTCTATCTTTGATGAGGAGATAGATGTTTTAAAATATTCCCCTCTAAATTTTTCTTGATATGAAAAACCTATTGATGGGAGATTCAATGATTGTTATCCCATTAAGGGTACCACCCCATAAAATGATCTAAAAATGATGTTTCAAAAAATCAACAATGTTATCTTCTTTTTTTGAATTTTTGGTTTTATTGAAAACAATATTCCATTAACCATTTTATGGAAAATTTTATGATTTTTTGAATCTCCAATCAATAGGTAATTTTAAAAATGTATTTCTATACACCTTTTCAATAATTAAATTCAAATGGTATTAATTATTATTATACCATTATTATTAATTTATAATAATAAAAAATCACTCTTTAGTGAAATACATTATGATATTATATATGATATTATTATGAAAAACATTTTGTTCCACGAGTAATCGTTATGATTATTACATTTGATTTATTTCCTAATGTGGAAAACATAATCTTGTATATTTAATGATCTATGTAACTATATAATGATTTAATTATTGTTTAAGATTTGTTTTACATGGAAAATTTTTCGTGGGATTATAGAGTAAACATAATCCCTAATAGGAATCTGTTATCCATGTGATGTTGTCTTGGAAGTTAGCATGAAATTATACAAATTTATAGAAAAACTCTAATAGTCCAATGATATTATGATTCCATGTTAATAATTATTTTCCTACATGAGATAATTGTAGAGACTTGTATTTTATTTTATCTATCCTAAAACTTGTAACATAGAGAAAACGCCAACTTTATTACATTATTATAACATACAGGTGATCACATAAAAAATGACTGAAAAATTTATTAGTCTTGGTAAACTAGATACATATATGATTATAATAATAAATTTTAATTAAAAAATATAACATAATTTTTTTCTTAAAATTACTATTCCCTCAAACATATCTTTGTATATTATTCATAATATACTTCCAATATTCTTGGGAAAGGAAAAAAATAAGGATGTGCTCAAATTCCTCATATGGATTAAGTATTGGGTATGCTTTCATGAATCATTAAATAGAATCAACATGGAAAGGAAAAAATTTAATAAACAAGACTTTTATATAATTTGAATACCATTAAATGATAACGAATATTATTTACGTAATCGTAAAAAACATGACATACATACAATTTAATCAATAACATTACTATCATGAATATATAAGGCACAACTAGTAAGGAAAATTAAATAAATTGACACAACAAGAATTTAATCAACAAAATTAGAATGTAATACATCCATAGATAATATCATTATAAAAATATAATTGATAATAAAAATTGAACTATTATAGAAGGGAATTCATAATCATTAGACATCATAATCTTAGAAATAGTGATAAATCTACAGTTATTACATTTCACAAGAACATTTTTAACTGATGGGTAGGTATATACCAAAAACACATTTAGATTAGGATATAAAAGTAATTCATCTCAGCAGACTACCAATTAATTAATGGGATATCTATAACTAGACAACACACATATATATATATGGAAAAATACTTTCTCATATATCAATTAATTTTTTTAATTCATGGATAATGTTCCTTATCAATAAATATATATATATATATTGAGTAATGAAAATGGACCTATAAATATTTCCCTGAGTAATATAATGACATTAAATGTTAAAAAAATTTATAAATGATATGGGGATTTAGAAATAAATATATCCATGATATATTTAAAGGATATTTTTTTAGAAATTTAATTTCCAATGATCACATGAATGTGACTATTTCCTGGGAAGGATTATGACTAATAAAAATATTCAAAATTGTGAATGTAAATACATTCCTCGATCAAAATGATCATTATCAATATATGTAATTTGTAGTATAGAATCAGTAAATCATATCCATAGTGGATTATAACTAAAATAATGTGTTTTCATTATTGATGAATACATATTTAAAAAAATCAATTAAAATATTATTTAGTAAAATATCTTTTTTACATTGAAAATCAATTTAAAAATAAAATACCACTAACTATTTTTAATATAATTTCTACTGGAAATATCTTTTTAAATTAATAATGAAAGCTATAACATAATGAGTTGTAATGAAATAAAGAAATTTCTAAACCTTTCCTCACATTAAGACTAGGATACCAATATTATTTTTGGTAAATGCCAAATGAGGCTTGTTTATAAGACTACATGATGATTCCATTGATATTTTTTTACAAAAGGTAAAACATGAGTAATAATTTATATAATATATCAATTAAAAAATTTAGTTAACTGTTTTAAAACAATTTTTTTGAAAACATAGTTTTAGAAGAAAAATTTTTTTTGGGCGAAGGGAGAAATGTTATTGGATTTTTATAAAAACAATAATCAATAAATCTAATTACTAAAGAGTTTAAAAAATTTTATATTGAATGAAATAATAAGGACTAATAATTTAATAAAAAATTAAATGGTTTCATTATTAAATAATCAAACATTATCCTTCAATGGAAATTCATGTACATACAATCAAAATTAAAACAAGTTTGTGAAATAAATGTATTCAATGATCATATCATTGATGTGAAAATTAATAAATTAATAAATTATGTGTTTCAAAATTAAATATATTCAAAATAGGGGTAAATATAACAAAATATTTTCAAGGTAAATTACAAACATAATATTATAATGTAACATACAATGAAGAAGTAATATAACCCAATGAAAATAAATTGAGTTAGTAATTTCTTTTACTACTTCATAATGAACACCTAAAATCCACAAGGATGAAAAAATTAAAATTAAAACATAAAATAATATTAATTATTATTGAATAATATTATTTCATGATATAGAGATATATATAAACTATATAAAATAAATTATCTACAAAACATTAAATTTTCTTTAATGAATTGAAATTGAGATGATGTACATTACCTCATTTTTCCATTTGGTTTAAAATTTATTAATTTCATGTATAATGCTTGGAATCATGTTAATAATTTATAATAAATGCATATTAATATTTTTAATATTTTTTATTATAATCCAACACTATTTTACCAACTATTTATTAAAAATATTTAATTATTACCATTTTTTTGTTAATTACATTGTTTTCTTATGGAAAAACAATCTATGAGTTTTATTATTATTGGGTGTATGATATAAAATAAATATTTATATATTGATATTAATTTTATAAGTATATTATTTACTCATTATATACATATTTATAATCTTTATTAAATTTGTTGTAGAGAAAATGGATTAGAACTCTTCGTTGAGATAGTATTTCATTCTAACACATGAGTGATGATATAATTCATTTTATGAGTGAATGAATAAGTATGAGATATATTAATATCAAATAATTGGAAGAATTCCCTATATATATATATATCATATAACCATTAATTTTAACTTTTCTATTTCAATTTAATCATACATGAAATGTGAATCACATCACTTTTTGCGGTGCTAGACATTAATATACACAAGTGGAATATTCATATTTTAAATGACATATAAATGAAAATGGTATATGTGATATTATTGTATATAAATAAGTTTTTTTGGGTTTCTAAATTTTAGAAAAAATATAAATTTTTGTTCTCAAGTGCTCATAAGGCGTAAAGTGGTTATCTTCTAATATAAAATTGTATCAGATGATTTTTACTATAACCTTTCTGAACCAAAAATAGGGTTTTTACATTAGAATATGTTTTTGGTGGTATTCCCTGATGTTTCAGTTTTGAGAAAATATTAAATATTTAATTAATGAAATATAAAACTACTTTTCTAGTTTTAGGTGACTGCATATTTTGAATGGAGAATTGGCTTTATATTTTGAATCTAGAGTTGATTCAAAAGGGTATGACTATTCCTAAGTGCTGTATAAGCTCACTTCAAATTCTAGGACATAAGGAATTTATTAAATGGGTGATTATTTAAACAATTAAATTAAACAATAAATCAAATAATACATATCTCCACATCAATTTGGGGTTCCAAATAATGAAATAATGGATAAGGGGCTTCTCCATATGCACGATGGCCAGACCGAATGGAAAATGGAGATGGCATGATGCTATACCACATCTATGGTGTATATTGCGATTAGATTGAAGTGTATGAGCTTCTGGGAGTGATTTTATCCCACAAGGATTACAGTTTATACCATGTGGTTGGCTGGGTATTCAGTTTTATGCTAAGATCCCAATAGGGTGGTTGTTTTTTATTTAAATCCCTTTTATGATATGCAAGGAACACATGGTTGTCAATCTATGCTTATTTTGGGGAAAAATTGTTTTAGGATGTTTGTAGGAGTTTCCAATTTAGATCCCCAGATTGCACGTCATGTGGTTCTAAGAACACAATTTCGTGGGTTCTCTCTATGTGGGAAAGAAGTGAAGATTACGACTACCTGATGTGTAGTCTAGAGGACAGGACATGTAGTTTCACTCGGTGTGTGGATTGAGTATATAGATAGGTGCTCTTGTAGTGGGAGACACAAAAATGTATGATACACGATCAGACCATGTGTAGTTGACACATCATGTGTGAATACACGAACAATAAGGGACACATGGCATGTCCCTGTGAGGTATATGGGTGGGTACCCCATAATGGGGACATGTCATACAACCAACTTCAAACATTGTGCACTTGGGTTGTAGACACCATGTTAAGTTGGAGAACATATCCATGTGGCATGATTGGAGTACATGACGTGTTTTCTAATAGAAATTCCCAATACTCGCCTTTGCAACACATTTGGGGGAGTTTGGATGCTTTGACACCCCAAAGTCAGAATTGTACTTAAGAGGAGTCCATTATGCGCTTTTCTCTACATTAATGGAAACGGTGGGGTCTTCTCAGCATATAATGGTTGTTTGGATGGTATTTTCAACCATAAGGTTTTAAAACTAGTACTTTCTTGATTATTGGGTTCAGAATACTACAGGGGAGTCTTGTGATCTAGGAGGTTTTGGGATATGTTGGTGATATTAAGGATTGGTTTTTCCTCAGTGTGCCATAGTGTGTTGTTTGAGGATCCTTGGGTGGATACCAAAATGTCAGATTTATTTGTATCTATTGGTATATATTTGATTGTCCCTATGTATGGAGACCAATATCTCTATATCCAAGAAGTTGAGGTTTAAACATAATATTTTAGGATCATGGTAGTTTGAGACTTTGAAATAGGAAGACATTTTTTGTTGACACATATGACTGGGTGTCATTGTGTTGTAATATAGAGTTTTATGAACTCTTGATTATTCCCATAGGGTTATAGTCCTTGGTTAATTAATCCTGGGATTTCATGGATGGATATTTTAATTTCTATATGGAACAGGTTTTTTCTTTGGATTACGTGTTGTCATGTTGTTGGTTGAGGATTGGTTGGAGGCCACATAGAGATACTTGAGTATGTTTCATATAATGGGAATGAAATTATTAATTTTTTGTTAGAAATCCCCTTTTTGTCTATTTTATGGATGTTGTGATATTTGGATATTCGATGATCTATAGTGATTCCTATGTTTCTGTTTTTATCTAGGGGTTCAAGTGCAGGACCGATTGATAGGACATCCTTGAACAATTTTCTGCTTTTATTTAGTTTGATTATGGGGTTACCTTGGGACCTAGTATTATGTATGAACTGATGGGAATGAAATTTTACTAGTCGATATAGAATTTTTGCCAACCCTTGTTATTTTTTAGTATGTTATGGTTGAGACTTTGATTATGCCGATAGGGCAATTTGATATGTTTGGTTTTCAACATTATGGGACCTAGTTTAAAAATAAGAGATGTGATAGCTAAGATTGTTGAACAAATGATCTATAGGTATCATTCTGAATATCTTTGATTATTATTTTGGGACATGAAGCTCTGAGTATGATCAATATACAATGGATCTGGTGTCAACCCAAGTAACAAGATGTTGATTGTATAATTTTTTTTATCTGAATGACTAATGTTAAAAGAATTTATGGTATACAAGCTAGATGGATGGAGGGTTGTTTCTCTTCATCCACAGTATTAGTTCTTGGCTAAGATTCTGGGAATGTTTTTACAAAAGTTAAGTATAATAAATTTGACATCAGATGTGAGTGTTATGGTTCAATACGTGAGGTCCTAGTCATAAGAGGTATACTATGTATATGAGGTCATACTATGAATCAAGACACTAATAGTATTCAGCATGGTTATAGTGTAGATAGAGGCTCTGGGTAATGATGTCATGCCATGTAAAATTGTCTATTTTACTGATTATCCTTCTCCTTGTATGGGGCTATAATGATTCTCTAGGAACCACCGACAAAATGTATAAATGTTTTCTAGACAAAGTTTCCAAGAACTAACATTATCTTTATGATGGATTTTATGGTACCATTTTTCTATAATGGTACAGATGGTTTTGAAATATTTTTTTGATACGAGGATGGTTCACCATGTATTTTTTTTATATATTGGGTATTGGTATTGGACTGATTCTCTTTGGCTTTATAGTTTATGATAAAATAGATATTTGTTAGATTGAGGGGTTGGGATTTGTAGTATGTTTGTGGTAAGTGGGATAGACATGATAAAGTTCTAATTTTGAGATAATGTTTGGTCAATTGAGACATGATAAAGGATTTCATATGTTATTATCATCAATAATATGACTATCAAAGGATGGGTTCCCGTTATTTACGAGTTTGGTTGCGATTGTTATATATATGGAGATTATAAGTTATTTGGGATTAAATGTTATTGAGATGTTCTCAGAGGCACCTAATTTTTTTGATGTAGGCATGGTAGATCAAGGTTTGATAACTATGGATTAGGGGTTGTGTTATTTGTATTTACCTTTTATTTATGTATCGTATATGCCAAGAAATTTTCAGGAGTCTGAATATATATCATTGGGTTATAGGTTCAACTTTGGGGGTGGCCTATAATGATTCATTTGTCATCCATGTACATGAACATCAGTGTTCTTGAAGATATTTTGACTGCTTTCAAGTTGATCTCAAATTTATGGTGTATAGATCCAAGTCTTAGGATTTCATGGTTGATTGGGATGGTTTGGTGGAGTCTACAGGTAGTGTTTTAATAGCTTGATTGGTATCTATAGACTGATTATGTGTTACATCCTGTAGTTAGATGTAAATCATGTTGTATTTATTTTTTGATATTTATTTTTTTATATATAATCATCCTAGTGGGAGATCATGGTTCTATGTAAAAGACAATTTTTTTTGCCTTCACTACATTTTAATTTTAGTATAGCATGTTTAGTTTTAGTTTTTTGTTCTTCCTCATTATTTTTGTTTATAATGCTTGGTTATTTATATCTTTTTATAAACTCTAATATGATTTTAGTGTTTCCTCATATATCCACATTAGACCCCCACTTCTAGTTGGCACCCTCTGGTATACGAGGAGGAACGGTTTTCTTGTTCTTTAAAATAGGATTGAGGCACCGGTTTAGTGGTAATCATGATAACACATTATAAATATGTATCAGATATTTACTTACCTATAATTTCATTATTAGGGTTTAGTATATTATAAATATAGATATGTGTCAGAGCCTAATATGGATTCCCAGATGGTACAACATGAAAACCTTTTTCTATAGGAATTATTTTCACCAGGGATGGGAATTTATGTTTTGAATTTGTGATGTTACAATTTTATATGATTATCGATTCAAGTGATGCACATGTCATTTTCATTTGATGGCATGTGATGTATTTTGGGACCTTAGCCCATTGTAAATAGTCATGTGACTTGGTTTTGAATCTTGTCCTCTATAGGTATGAAGCATATCATGCATCATGATAGGTATATGGTATCCACATGTTAAAGGCCACATAGTGTGTCATTTTATGTATTTCATTCAGATGGCATGTTGGGAGGATCCATGGTGAGGTTCTCATCGATGAGAACGATGTTTTTTCTATCATTCATGGTTGGTGTAGTGACCCTAGTGGGTTATTATGGTATAAGATTAAGATCATTGGGAACCCTTCTGGGTGGTTTTTATTTATGTTGGTTGCATGTCTTGTTCCTCTTAAAAGTGGTCCAATGTGAATATTTTTGGAGAGGACATGCGCCCTAGTTGTGGCCAATGGGTTGGTAAACAATGCCTTTATGATGTGATACCTGAGAGTAATATTTTTAGTCATGTTTATGTCATGAAATTATTATATGGGTTCTATTTTAGGCCCCATGAGTTGTGTCCATATGTGACTTAAAATAGACCTAGTTGGTCAGAATAGAAGGCATTATGTGAGACAAGATCGGTACGGTTAGTTGGGAGTTCCTAGTAGCCCTTTTAGGCTTGAATCTATATCATCGATTGAGATTCATTTTGTTTTTTAGGGTGACCCATGGTGGGTTTGACTGAGTTACAAGTGTTTTTGGGTACATAAGAAATATATGGATGCTTGGGGAATTTGGGAACAATATGTGAAGTGTGATGTTGAGTTTCAGGATTCATCTCATTGGATGCCTTTTGTTTTTGAAATGGTGCTCTTATGTGTTAGTTTTCCACCTTTTGGTTTTTTTGAGTGGGTCTGTTTCATTTAGGTGCCTAGCCTAGGAAATAGTTATGCTGGAGAGTTGAGCCTAGTGGATTTGGGTTGGATTAGGGGAAAAAGAGTTCTTATGTTTCATGGTTAGGGTTTTTGAGCCATGTTTTCATGAGATATGACTCACTTGAGTCATAATATGTTTTTTGATTGGTTTACATAAGTGCATGTTACCATTAAAAGATATTGGAACCCTGAAGATGTGATAATTGGTGATGCGCTATATTATTATTATTTTGGATCAAATGTTAGAGTATTGTACATATAAGGTTATTGATTTGGAAAGGCATACATGTGTGGGATGAGAATTGTTACGGGTGCCATGAGAGGATTGTGAGCAGAGTGTCCCAGGGCCCTTATGATATGATAGTTACCTTCTAGAATATATAAGGTTGTTGTGGTATTAAATGAGGTCTTATTAGTATACTCTCAGTATTCATATGATCAGGAACAATATCATTAAATCGTCCTGATTATGATAAGAGATCACCAAATATATGCCATGTTATATCGATATTTTTATGGGTAGATAAGGGGCCTATGGGGAAGTGGTAATCACTAACCTGAAGCCATATAAATGTGAGTGCACCATCAGATTTCTAAGATTGGGTTCACTATGAAAGATCAAATATCAATGAATACCATTTTTTTTGTTCTTGGATAATGGGAATGGAAAATAATAGAGGTTTTTTTTCTAGTGGGAGTTAGATGCCCATTTCTATTTTTGTTTTTTTTGTTTGGGTCATGGGATATAGAAAATATTTTTTTTTTGTGAGTCAATAGTTAATATATTTCTATTATGGGGAGGACCATGAGTTTAATGGAATGTTTTAAATGATGATCAAATACATACTAGTAGAATGGTGCGAGTATGAATTTTCCAATTTTATTTTTTGTAGTGGAAAGTGGTGTATTGGCCTTTGGATGGGTTTTACACTATATCATTAAACCGATGTAGAAGAATCATATTGGAATCTATGAGTAAAACATATTGTGATAAGCTTGATATCATGACCATGATGGTTCCGGGTGTGTGGTTGGAAGACCACTGAAGCTTCTCAAGGACAACATTTTTTATGATGGGGAGGTTGTGGAGAACCATGTTTTTCTAGGTTTTTAAATTTGAGTAGAAATTTAAATCTTTGTTATAGAGTTCTAATAAGGGGTAAAAAAATCATTTTCCATAGAATATGGTCTCGAATAATTTAGATGATCACTATGATGCTACAGGAATATAGGGTTTACACTATAAAAGGAGTTTGGTGGGATTTAAATAAGTTCATGTTTTTGAAAAAAAATATTTAATATTAAAATATTTGTGTTGTTTGTGGTATCTCTATCTTTTAAACGGATCATTGGATTGATATTGCAACATCGCATTTGAGTCTGTAACCATAATGAGGTATAAACAAGCTTCAGGTTCTAGGATACAGGGAAACTATTAAATTGGTGATTAATAAATTAATTATTTAATAAAATTAATAAAACTTATCCCCCTATCCCATTTAGGGTTCCACACAAAAAATATGTGGAAAGTGGATTCTCCCTGCACGTGATGGAGATACCAAGTAGAGAAGGGGTAGTGGTGCCTCCAAACCTCATACATAGAGTATAACAAGACCAGATTGAGGTGTAGCAGCATCCAAGAGAAGATTTTGACTTGAGGGATTTACACCATGAGGTAGGTGATCTTTTTACTTATATTCCCAGATCCTGATATTTTAGTTTTATTATGTTTTAAGACCAATTACGACTACTACGGACCCAATGGTGGTCGATCTATGTTATCTAGGAATAAATTTCTGTTTTTTGATGTTTGTTGGTATTTCTCGTTCAGAAACACAGATTACATGGTGTGTTGTTCTAAGAACAATGATAGTGTGTTCGTTCAATTTAGAGCATAAGAGAAGATGATGAATACACATTGTGAAGTATGAAGGACACACCATGGGTTTTAACTTGGTGTGTGGACGAGTATGTTTCCAGGTGACTATGTATTGGGAGACATAGTTGTTTTGGGTACATGTCCAGATCCTTTGTGGGTAACATGCCATGTGTGAGTGCCAGGATAGGAAGGGGCATGTGGCCTGGCTATGTGAGGTACACGGGTAGGTACCTTTTGTGGGGTATATTCCACGTACCCAATATACACATTATTTCCATGGGTTATACACATAAATTGTGGTTGGAGTACATGCCCATGTGGGGTGATGTGATTACACACCATGTTCTCTGAAAAACATGTCATGTACTACCCGTTTCCTAACATTTAGAGGGTTTTAGATGTTTTGGAACCCCAAAGTCAAAATTAGACACAAGTGGAGTCTGTTATGAGTGTTTTTATAAATAGATAGAAATGGTGGGATCCTTTTGGTATAAATATATTTTATGGTGTTTTGGACCGTGAGGGTTTTTTAGGATGACTTAGTTGAGATTTATGTTCAAAATCCTACAAGGTGTTGAGTTGTGAGCTAGGAGGCCTGAGTGAGGGTCACAAGCTCAATGATTGTCATGGAATGAGTGTCCAATGGTAATTTGTTTGAGGCTCCATGTATATATCTTGAAAGGTGTCACATTGTGTTTTTTTTGGGTTGTATCTCTTGGGATCGAGTAATATCTCTTGGTTTTTCCATAATTTTAGGGGACATTTGCTCATGGTTATTGAAGTTTACGTTTATATCCTATTTTTATGGATAATAGCGGTTGGAGAATTTTCTCTTAGTTGGAATAATAGGATGGATATTATGGTCGAGTGTCGTTGTTATGTTAATTTGATTCTGAGGTTTTCTTGAGGATTCCCATAGGGGTCCAGCTTCATGTTATGTGTCCTTTGGGAAAAATGGTTGGATATTGAAAATGTCATCTGGTATGGGTTTTACATTTTATTTACTTGGCATGTTTTTTATTGAGGATCAGTTGGAGGCCATTGAGGGATACTTGATAAAGTTTCTTGTGATTGGGTTGGCTCAAGACTTGTATGAAAAAGAGAGACTTTTTTTGGGGTGTATAATGTATGTTGTGGCACTAGGATACTTGAGGATCTAAAGGTATTACATAGTTTATGTGAATATATAAAGCATCAAGTGAGGGACATATTGATAGGATAACCCTGAGAGGGTGTGTGTGCTTTTGTAGTTCGGTTATGGGAGTTAATTGGCACCCATGATGAGGTATGAGTTTATGGGGCTGAAATATTGTTGGATTAGATGTACTTTTATACAGACCAAAGCATGCTTTAGTTCTTTGAGTTTGATATGTGGATGATTCCCACATGGAGAGTTTATATGGTCAGGTTTCCACATTCTTGAACACAATTTAGTGGTAAGATCTATTATAGCTGATAAATTTGGACAAACAATCCATAGGCATCATTATGAAAATCCATGATTGATATTGTTTGACATTATGCAATGGTAATTGTTAGTACACTACAGATTAGGTGTCATACAATGGGTCTATTTGTAGGTAGTATATTATTTGGTTATGTGCCAGACTGATGTTCTAGGAATTTATCGTATAACATTTTGATGGATGGTGGACCGATTCACCACATCCATGGTTAGAGTGGAGTACCATGGGTTGGGGAATGTTTTTTATACTTTTGAGTATAATAGAAGTTACATCACATGTATTTTGTATGGTGTTGAATTGAGGATCTGGGAAAATGAGTTATATAATAGATATGGTGTTGGAATGAGGCTCTGGACACTAATATGACACTTCATGCTAAGTGTGAAGACTGGGGTTCTTAGTAATGATGGTATACCATGGGAAATATGATATTGGACTGATGCTCCTCCTCCTTGTGCTCTTCCATAATGATGCTCTGGTAACCACCAATGTTATTTATAAATGATTGTTGGACCGAGGTTTGGGGAACTAATATTATGTTTTTTGATTTGATTGATAGGCTTGATGTTTTGTATTGGTATTATTGGTTTGGATATTTGGTTTATGAATAGGGATGGTGCTCCATGCATGTTTTTTTATATATGATATTTTTATTACACTAGTTCTCTAGGAATTACTATTTATGACACAAGAGAAAGATGTTACACTGAGGTACTAGTATTGGTAGTAGATTTTTGGTAATTGGGACCGATGTGAGAATATTATAAGGATGAGTCAATGCATAGGTCATCAGGACACATTATGGGATAAATTATAATAATATCATGGTTGATAGGATAATCGTCAATTGTGTTATTGATATTTTTGGGTTTTCTCGTGGTTACATTGAATAAAGAGATTGTAGGTTATTTGTGATGCACAATCATGAATATGTGCTCAGAGAAACCCTGAAATTAGCTAATGATGGCTTGGTCAATCAAGGTCTTGGACATGAGGATTGAATATATTTTATTTATAAATACCTGTTATTTATATATGATCTAGGATGTGTATATTGTCTGATTTTTCATATATAATAGTAGTTTATTGTTTTACCATTGGGGGTGGCCTATTAATATTTATTTATCAGACCATATACATGAACCTCAGTGTGCATATAGACCTTTGGTATTAATTAATGTTTATCACAAAAGCCTGATATATAGGGAAGATGCCTTAGATTTCCTGGTTGAGTGAGATACTCATGACGAGTCTATGGGTTGCGCGAACAAGCTTGATAATGCAATAGAGACAAGGTATGTGTTAAAACATATAATTAGTAGTAGGGACTATTTTATTTACATTTTTAAAAAAAATATATGTGATCGGTCTAGGAGAGATCATGGTTTTATGTATGACATATCTATCTTGTATTTTATTTCATTTTCATTTTATTACATCAGGTTTAATTTCAGTTTATTTAGTCATCTAAATTAAATGTTGTGTATAATGTTTCTTTAGTAACATATTATTGTTTACACTAATATGGAGATATATTCTTCTTAAAGATCAAATTTATACCCCTTTTAATAGTCTACATTCTCTGGTGTTCAAGGAGGCACAATCGAGGTCTGGTGGCGAACCATCCTGGGGGAATTATTTAGCGGACACTGAGGAAAGATGAGACAATATGATTTAACGAATCATAATAATATCAGAAATATCATATAAATGTGTTATATGAATACTTATTTCCTTCCTTTAAATATGTTGATGTAATTAATTTTCATCAGTTTATGAGGCTGTATTCCTCCATACCCATGATTGATGGGTTCATTTCCCATTTTATTGAAGAGTATTTTTATATAGGTTATTGACTAAAAATAATAAAATCATATAATGATGAAGAAATTTTTATATACTATAATCATGGTTTGATAATATTTTCATAGAGGTTCAATGAGACACCAAATAAAAACACTCATGTGAGGACTATATCTCCTCTGTAGAAAACTTTTTTATGTTTACACCAAAATCCTTCCTAGGATAGACATATGATAAAAAATAGATCCCTAGAATGTTGGTATGGAAGTAAGGATATAATTAGCTCAATTATTTTCCAAATTAATTGATTTTTATATGTGAATATGGGATGAGAGAGGGTCGATTTTTATAAGAGGGGGATAGAACACATATAGAATTTTTGAAATGAATCAATTACCCCCAAAGTTTTTATCCAAATAAAAGTATCCAAAATGAAGCATATTTTAACAATAAAGGTAATATGTTTTAAATATGTCCATTTAATTGGTGTTTTAAATGTTGGTAGGTCATTTTTGACACTTATAATCTACTTTGACCACCTAAAATTAATTTTATTCCTCCACCACGATAATTAATTTTTTTTTTCACTCTTTATTAAGGTCAAAAATTAATATGATGTTATTAGATATTATAAATAACATTCATTTAAAATATTTAATCCATTTTTTGAAATTCAATTCATATAATTTGATGAATGTAGTTTAAATTAATACATGTAGATACGGTGAAAATGGTGGTTTCTAATGAGAAAATTCTTTATAAATATACAAGGTTTTAACATTTAAAATTAAAATAAAATTGAAAGAAATTAATTAAATTTGTAAAATTTTAATATGTTTGAACTAATTTAACATTAAAAACAATTTCAAATATAATACTTCTATGTAAATTATATTAACAAAAATTTAGTTTTTAATAAGTTGACATTTTTTAACTATTCATAAAAAATGAATCTTCTCAGAAAAATTCAGAAACATTTTACTATAATTCTTTTGAGATACATCTTCCAAAAAATAATTAAATTTTGAAAAATATGTTTTCTTGAATTAGTGATGAATTATTGTTAATTATCTGTGTGATGCCTGCCTTAACAATTTCTGAGGAAAATATAGTTTTTTTGTATAACATTTGTTTTCCATTTAAATGATTATTATTCAATTTATAATAAATAGATGATAATAATTATCATAATTTAGTTAGTACTATCTATACAAAAAAATCAATGGTGATTTTATAATGGTACACTATATTACGGCTCATTTGGGCTTGTGTTTTAGGATTCCATAAGCAGTTGAAGAGATTAAATATAAATAAATATATTTCCTGGGTAATCTATGTTCAGTGTCACATTTAACAAAGACTATATAATACAATTTTCCTATTTTATAATTTCACATTGTACATTTTACTAACCTTTAAAAAGTTGTTTCATTATAATTTGATCTCACTCTCAGAAATATATTGTTTTATAGTTGAAATTTCTATTATTGAAAACCCACACCATAAAACGAGTTAATAATAAATCCTCATAATAGGATATAATGGGATATAAAAAAGTTTAAATTGAGTCACACATAATTAGGAATCTTGGTATGAGAAAATTTATTTCATGTGAATACATTAAAAAGGTAGATAAGTGTAAATTATTTTAGAGAATGATAGAGGCCATTGATCATAAAAAAATTAATGATAAATGGATATTTAAGGGCCTAGATCCCATAAAATTATGATGATTTAAATTTCATTGGATTAACCAGATATAAATTTTATCGGATAAATTTTTTTTCAATATTCTTTTCCTTATAATAAAGAGTTATTCTACTATATAATAATATTATGAGATATTCTTACTTGATATATTATTATTTCATAAGAACAATTTCATATTTTGGTTGTAATTTGATCATTTAATAATTACTGTCTTACTCCAGGAAAATAATATCCAAGAATGATTTTTTATTCAGGAATAATTAAAATCATCTTTTAAGGGATCATAAAATCATTAAAAGTTAGAAAATTCCATCAGTCTATTTCTATTGTTTTCTAAAATATATATGTTTCGAATAAGGTATCAAATATAATAAAATAATATCTAATCCTTAATTGGCACACCACATTTTCACCATTCATATTTTTTCCTTCAAAAATTTTAACTAAAAACAATGATATAATAAGCAAATTATCATGTCATAGGTGGTTGGTGCAACAACCTTTTCAACGTTCAGTTGGGAGATCAATCCCCATGGCCTTTACTGATGAAATTTTTTTCCACTTGTCATGTGGGGTACCCTTTTTCTAAAACTATATTAATATAATTACTATAATATTACCAATTTTTAATAACCCATAATTACCACACCATAAAGATAACAATAAACCTAAAGGATTCCAATACCATTAAACGTATTTCCATAAAATGTATGGTCATTCTCCCTTAAAAATATTTTTTAATAGAAAATATAATTAAAAAAATTGTTGCATTTCTATAATTATTTCCCAAAATATCATTATTCCTTATATAATACCATCAAATAATATATAAAAATTAGGTTTAATTAATTTTAATATAAATTTTATATTAAACTCATAAACCCATGACTTTATACAAAGGTATTGTGTTTATGAATATATATGCTTCTAAAAATAATATAATTAAAAAATGTTTCATGATTCTTATAAGTGAAATAAAATTGGTTAAAATGATTATACAACATAATTCTAGAATCAACATATATTCTTCACCCATGTTATTTCTACATAGAACCTTCCATGGTCTTGGTGTTAACCCTTAAAAGATGGATTTGGCTTGAATAATTCCAATAATACACCCATTTAAGACACAGATCTTGAAATGAACAATTAAGATTATACTCTTCATTTTTCCATGGAAATTAATAGAATAATGAACTTTTTTTTACACACATAAATATTTTAACCATTTTTTGAGATGAATAGTGAAATTTAACATTCCATATTTCTAAAATTAAGGAAATCAGTCCTTCTTTACACCATGGTCTCAACCGCTTGAGATCATAGAGAACTCTATCTTTCACTTATTTGGTTTGTCCTATAGTTGGATAATTATCAATTATTTATCATATTTTTTTATCACTAATAAGAAATAATAATGATATCATTCTATCCTATAATAATACCATTTGGTTGAACAATGTATCTAACTAATTTGAATTCCCTCACAAACTGGTACATGACCCGACCGGTCACATAATCGAAGGGAGTTCCTGATCCCCATAGGTTGTTGACTATCAATTGGGAATAAAATAAAAACCATAGGGAATAATTTATACCTCGAGAAAAATAATATTTCATTTATATATATAATATATAATATAGTGGATGAATTATATATGACAAAATTAAAAAAAACAAAAAACACCAACAAACTCAATGGAGCTGCAAATATCAAATTGAAAGTCCAACAAAAAAGTAAAAAAAAATTAAAACATATAATACTCTAGGTTATTGTGTGGGTAATACCACACCATCTCACAATCTAGCGATATAAACCCTTTTAACAAATCCCCCATATCCTCACTACACTACCTTTTCATTCCCTACATCTAAACATTTACAAAAGACTATGAACCACTGAAGAAGTGAGTAGGGTTTGAGCTAATAGGCTCGGTATGATCCCTCCTAGTTGTTCCACAAAATGTCTTTATACAATAATCCATATTTTCTAATTTTAAATTAAACATATCTTGATAAAAACTAAAGAATTTTTATCAAAATAATGGAGAATATTTCCCTTTTTGAAACGATTAAAAAATAAAGAAATATCAATTAAAGAATAATTTTTAAATTATCATTTAGAAGAAACCAAATTATTCATATCACATGAAAAATAATTTAAATCCAATAATATGTAAATCAAAATAAGGAACTCAACCAGTTTGGATAGAAGACTTATTATACCATAAAAAATGAATAGTGAAAAACATTTCCTTAGAACACATTCCTAAGGAGTAAAGAAACACCACGTGAGTAAACCTCCCTAAAATTTCAAAACATGCCCCAAGAAAATAGGTCTAGGGAGAATAAAAAATACCCATGAGAAAATCCCCAAATGGAAACATGGAAAATATCTATAAGATAAACCTTCCACCTATATTTCTAAGGTTTCCCATGTTACCCATTTCATAAATCGTTTTTATGCATTAAAAATACAATTATTTCATTTACAAGAAACCCGGAAAACCCATATTTTATCTAAAATGCACATAAAAACAAAAATAATACATTTAGATTTATTTATAAATCAATTTATAAAAAGGAAATGGGAAATTTAGTTCATAAAAACAAACTGGAGACAACATCACATTCCATGAAACTCAGGGTCACATATTCCCACAATGGATCCAAAAATAAAAGAATGGAAAAACGAAAATTAAGGAACAATAATCAATCTACAGAACTTATAATTTAACAAATTTCCCAAGAAATGTATGTGGAGAAGAGGAAAGAAAACATACTGTAATAACACATACCATATGAACTATATTTAATAAAGGAAACATACCCCAGAACCGAATATTAGTATAAATCTAATTGAAAAAAAGTTGAATAATCAACATAGATAAAAAATTCTGATAATTAAATATAACAAAATTACCATGATCAATGTATTGAATAAGTAGGAAGGATACCTCACCTAAATATTTTAGAAACAACTAATATTGTGATCCAATGTGGAATAGATTTATTCAGATCACATGAAAACTCCAAAAATCCCTTGAGAAGGTTTAGAGGTCAAGAGCCAAGATATATATTAGAGAATGAATAATGTTATTTTATATACAGTTGCTTACAATTCATCCACCTAATCGGTATATGATTTGTAACTCTTTTTCAAAATTTATATTCCATGATGGTTTGATATTCTACAAAAAACATCAATGTGGTTAACAAAAGCAATATTTTAGCATTTCATGTCATGTGATCATTATAAAACATTTCATCCATTCATGTTGTAAGAATATTCCATAACCTGTGTCTAGAGACTATATACTTATCGTATAACCCCTTTACACATTGTGTAATCTCTTAGTGTACATCATAAAACAACACATTCTTTCATAACAACTCAATAACACCCCATGCGTTCTCCGAATTTGGAAGGAATCCCAAAAATCCTTCAAAAACATTATTCCTAGACTCCATTAATTAAAACAACACCCCTTCATTCCAATTAAGTAATTTTATCCATAAAAAACTCTCTATCCTATAGAGTCCCATGACAGACCCAATTAAAGAGGTGTGAGTTACAGGAATGTGAGTAACAGGATGTTACAAACACCACATAATAAGAATTTCCATCTCTGGGATGTCATGTGGAAGAATGATGTTAGGTAAAGGGGTAAGTACATTTCTCTCTCATCAATATGTGATGCTCACATGTTTCATATGAAACAGATTTGTGCTACTATAACACTCTGACTAGTAGAATAAACATCCCACAAAAGACCTTCACCTGAGATTCCACAATCTCTATGGGATGTTCCACCAAAGAATTATTTGGATCTCACTCAATCTCATCCTAATTCAGAACAAGGGAAGGATCAGTATGATACTTTGTGTGCAATGATATGTGTAAAAAAAAATTCCTGTAAAATATGTTGAAAATATGAATTGATAAGAAACCAACCCAAGAATATCAATGACCTCAAACAGTCCAACATATTAGGGGAAATATTCCCAGTTTTCCAATATGGCGGTGACCCAACCAGGGAGAAACCTTCATGAAAACTAAGTCACCTACATTAAACTCTAAAGGATGATTCCATTTATCATCATTTGATTTGATTTGAATTTTCATTATAACAAAGTGACAAAATATATCTTGAATCCTCATGGATGTCACATAAACCAAACATAGTCCCACCAGAGAATCTTTTCCCACCCCATACTAATAAACAGTTGACCTACATAAGTGGCCATAAAAATCAACAATGGGATCCATAATAATGGAATATTTGTTTCTGTTGTTATATGAAAACTCGATGAGTCCCATTTTTCTATCGAAATATCCACTATTATTCAAGAAACATGCCTGAATCATATTCTATAGAATCTACCAAACACACATTGTATGGAAATCTATCTTTAGGTGATAAGTTGTACTCAATTTTACATGTGTCCTAATATCCTCCTAGAGGCTTCTCTCGAACCATGATGCGCAAAAATATGTCGATATGATGATAGAAAATCCAATTAATGAAGCCCATAAAATCTTCAAGAGTATTAGTCAGACCAAACATAATGAAAAGGTATTTTCTATGGCCATTCATTCTGCTAAAACCATCATTGATATATCAGACACCCAAACTCTGAGATCATGATAACCCATCAAAAGATTAATCTTCAAAAACCACTTTTATGATTTTAATATATCAATTATATCATCTGAATGAGGAAAATAATATTTTTCATAACCATCATTTAATTTATCTTATGATGGTCCATGAAAAATCAATGTAAACCATATGACCACATGGAAAAGAGAAATATGGCTACAAAAGAAGAAAAACTTGGGTTAATAAAACCCCTTTTAAACCAGGTCATACAACTAAATTTTGATCTCTTTTAGCTCCACTGCTTTCATACAATAAAAAGGTATCAATATTAGTTTATTAACTGACTTCAGTTAAATTATAAAATATACATCCCTCTATGGAAGAAGCTGAGATAAATATTCTAGGGAAAATCACGAAATCCCTGAACAATGTTGGGAAGCTGAAAGAAGGAATACACATCATCTAGATCAATTGAAATAGTTAAAATCAATTTATAATGTCTCGACGGGAAGGTCTACATGACTAAACTTAAGATCCTAGTCTACCTAGAACAACTATTATATCCCATCAGCCACATGAATGAAGACACAATGATGAGAACAAATAACTGAATTTTACTGAGCAACAATCTGGTCCATCCCTATGAGAAAATAAAATAGATTCATATTGACAAAATAAAAACCTAGACTAACTCCATTTCATCAGTCTCTGGTTCCCTATATGGAATTTAAAACCCATGATATTTTGTTTTCAATAGAGCTTTCACTAATTACATACAAAATGAAATGAGTTCCATTATATGATTAAGTATATCGACACAACATCTAGATATAAATGAGTGGTAATCACCAGTATCAAATAATACAATTTCTACTAAGGATGCAATAAAAATGTACATCTCACAATCATTTGACCTGCATCTCCCTATGCCAAAATGTCATATACTACATAAAGGGGATTCACGCTTGAGACATATGATTGGATCCCTGTTGTTTTTAATATATCTTATTGTGACACAGTATCCCTCAGAGCTGATGATCCTAGACCATATCGATTCACAGACAAATCCTTATAGAAACAGTCAGTATTACCATAATTCCCACACATTTGACGCAATTTTTTTGATGAAGGACAATAATTTAACTTGTGTATGACCTTTCCACACTGATTGTAATCCAGTGTAACACCAATATATAATGCTATAGTTTTCAAATATTCTTGTTATCAAGAACCACCTACGCCACTATTTTGTGATGCTTCCACTTCCTCATTTTCCATAGTGTTCCACTGAAGCTACCATTTGGTGGAAGATAAGGGGTACAATATTTATCCATTCCCACCATATTCATTTCATCCATCATATTCATGTCTACTATTTCTAAAAAGGTTGGATGGATTAACATAAATACAAGTGATCTAATATCTAAGCGCAAACCATCTAGGTACTTATGAGATTTCAGCTAGTCATTCCTTACAACTTCATGTGCCAAAATGAAAAATATAAGAAAAATGATTGGTTTACCCTAAAAAAACACACTTTCCATTATAAGAAGAGAGTAACTACAAGTATTTTTTCTATAGTCATGGTCTCTAGAAATAACAATTTGAGGATGAGGGTCTTGAAATCCTTCAAATACAAGACCAAATTATTATCGACATTTACAGTGTAAAACCACAAGTTCTCCCAATAACAATCAAGTTTGAATGAATCCCACTTCACCTTAACAATATATTGTATTTCCATGAAGTTCAATAAATTATCAATCATTTCCAGAAAATATACCACCTCTTGAGGTTCATTAAGATTATTAATGGATGGTGGCTTATCACACATGAAGTCTCATCATCGATCCCTATGTCATCCAGAGCCTATGTGTACTGGAATAAATACATTCATAACTTGTGGTACAATTTGGATGACAATATGAATTGTGTGTATGATATCCTGGATAACTTTCTAATCCATCAAAGGATTCTCTATTTGAGAATCACATAACCCTCTTAAGGAACTACAAAAAAATCTTGGAGGTATACCACTGCACACCGTGACCAAATAAATGACTCTAAAAGAGAAAAAAATATTAGTTTAAACATTAAAAAACATAAGAAAAAATAGATATTAATGAAAAAAATCAAATAATTAGACACACAACCCAACATCACATGGTAACTTGAGTCTCATCGCGACACGATTTGGCCATTAACTCATCATAATCTACCTCTCATATCCAAGAAAACCTATCTCCTATAAATATGTTGTCCATAAAAAAAGGATATTTGAGGATAGAAAACACTTAATTCGTAGAATTAATGAAGTGAGCCGAATAACCAATCAAATAAGAACCTGAACCAACTTGTAACAGAGCCGAAGGGAATTCCCAATCCCCACGAGTAGGCATCTAACTCATGAGAATCAAAAAAAACATAAGGACTGATTGCACCTAACCTGAAGAAATCACCTAGCACATATTTTGATAAAATGGAAAACAATGGAAGAAGAATGTATTTTATAACCGAAATAAATAGAAAAATCCAAAAAACATAGTGTATCTACAAAACGCCATGAGAAAGTCCAACCAAGAAGGAAATCCAAAATATGGAAAAAACATCTCTATGTGATAGTGGTAGAAAACAACATCGTCTCACTATCTAGCTACCCAAACCGAGATAACCGAAAACACCACCACCTCACTAAATATCATTTCATTTCCTCTATCAAAAAACATACAATGTTCTAAGAAAAACTGAAGTAGTTTACCATAAGTAAGTTAACTGGGTCAGTAGGATCCCACCCAGGTGCTCCATAACACGTCTTTATACAATGATCAAGATATTCTCATTTTAAAGAAAACATTCCAAAATAAGTAGTAAATTATTTTTATCAAAATCATTGTAAATATTTCTCTTATTTCCAATAGTCCCAAAAAATAAGATATTTGAATTTCATAAATAATTACAATTTATCTTTAAAAAAATCCGCAACATTCACATCTTATAGAAAAACTCTATAAATCTAAGAATAGATAAATAATTATATGTTAGTCAATATGTTTTCCTATCAAACTATATGTACCTAAATAAATGACAGTTGAACAACATGTCACTAGAACTTGGGACATGGTATTAGAGAAACACCCCATGAGTGAACCTTCCAACAATGCCAAAAGATATCCCTTGAAACATAGTCATAGGACAAAGATAAAATACCAATGTGAAAATAATGTGATGGTATAATATATGTTGTCCCTATAATAATCATTCCACCTGTGTAGTCAAGTCTTCCATGTATTATATTTCATAAATATTTTTTGTTCTTCGAAAACACATCTTTGTCAATTAACAAAAAAACTATGTAAAAACCATAATTTATAACAAATCCATTCTCAAAAAAATAATCATTCCAATTTATTAATAACTCTATTTATAAAATAGGATAAATATATTTCATAAACTATGGATAGTGATGGAACCACCTACCTCGATCCTCAAAGTTGTAGATTCCCACAATGGATTCACCAACAAGAGAATGTGAAAAAAATGAAGGCCCTATAATGAATCTTGAAATCTTTTAATTGATCTAATTTACAAAAATGGTTGGAGGTGAAGAATAAATGAAACACACTTTTGGATCACACACCCAACAAACCACAAACAACAATAGAGACGACCCATAGAACATGATTTAACCAAGAATCTAGAACAAAGAATGAAGAAACATCACCACAGATCATGAATATGATTAAAAAATTCCTAATTATTTATATGCTCCATTAAATGATGAATAATAAAGGAATAATCACCAAGATAATTGAAATCAAGTATTTATTGTTATCCCACATCAAATGGATTGATCCAAATCAAATGGAGACTTGAAAAATCATCAATGAATAGTTATATGTTGAGATCCAATAGTGATTTTGAAGAATGAATATGTTTAATTCATGTACGACACCCTAAATGATGACCTATTGATAGTTACTTGACATGTATCTCCATTAATGGTTGTGTAATCCGTGATGATCAAATACGCAAAATTTCATGGCACATTTTGTAAATAAAACAAGTATTTTAGAGTTATACAGTGTGTAATCATTACACTGAATGAAATACTTTCACACAGTGAAAAAATTGAACATCTTCTGTCTAGAGAGTCGGTAAATATTATGTAATTCTTTTACAATTCATGTAATCAGTCAATGTATAGTAAAAATATGCATATTATTAGAAAAAACTAAATACACCTTAGGCATTCTATGAACTCAAGAAGAACCCCCCAATTCCATAACACATTTACACTAGTTTCAATTTATTCAAATAAAATACGTTATAAAAAAATAATTCATTTTCTATAGAAAATTATACAAATAACCACATGTCCAAAGAAACACTGAATTAATGAGAAAAATATAGTAATGTGAAGGGAATTTCAAGGAATAAGTTATTAAGATTTATAGACTTCCCAATATAAGACATTTTATCCTAAGGAAGTCATGTGTAAGAATGATTTCTTGTAAATAGGTGAGGAAAATTCTCTCTCGTCAATGTTTTTCACTACCATGTCTCATAAAAAACAAATATTTCCTTCTATAACACTCTTACAAATGGAATAAACTTTCCATGAACATCTTTCACATTAAAATCCATGATCTCTACTAGATGGTCCATAATAGATACATCTGGATCTAAACCAATCTCATCCAAACTCATAACCTGAGAGGTATTGTTTTTATACTTCCGAAGTAGTGATATTTAAAAACTCCCATGAACTCTTTTCAACAGATATAGAAATTAAAACTAATAAAAAACTTGTTAAAATGCTAAATTACCTTAAAAGGTATGACATATCTCAAATACATCTCTCCCTTTTTTCAATTAAACAGTGACCCAAATGAGAAGAAACATTCATGAAAACCCGATAACCTAAAAAACACCAATGGATGATTCAATTGATTCACATAATATTTTTTTCAACATTTCATTATAACTATAAAGTTACTTATACCATAAATCATAAGATACATCTCCTAAACCGAACTATGTGCTACAAAAGAAGCATCACAAACCTCTTTTAAAAAATGATGTGACCTGTATAGGTGATCATACATATCCTCAATTGGATATATTCTAATTGAAATCTAATGACTATTTTTATATGAAAACTCATCCTACCTTTGGTGGAAACCCCATGATACAAAAAAAATCAATGACACAAACATGAAGAATATCCTTCCAAATCTAAATAACATTCTCCATCTGACCATCTGTTGATGGATAGTAAGTTTTAAATAATTTAACCTAAGTCTATATCACCTCTTGGAGAAATCTTTTTATCCTAGAAGTAATTTTAGGATATATGTCTAAAAAAAATCTTATGGAACCACATATAACCTCACAAATTCATGCACATACACCTTACCAAGATCATTAACTTTTGGGGTGTCTTTGATCTGAATAAAATGAGATTCCTTTTACAACTGATTAGTCACCACCATGAGAGAAATATATCCTCATTGAGTATATGGTAATATGATAATAAAATACATAAATAACTCATCCCATTTCCAAACCGCAACTAAAATAGGTTGACGAATACCAAAATTATTCAAATTCTCTACCACAATCTATTGAAAGGAATAATAGAATGACACAAAACTAGAAATGTTAAGATTCATACTGGACCACTAGAATCATTTTCAATTCTCACATTACATCTTCATAGTTCCCTGATGAACATTCCACAAAGAAATATTACAATAAAACAGAACTCATCTCCTCACTGATGTCTGGGCAGAAAATTGATCAACATAACAGAGTACATAATTTGATGAAAGAGGAAAATATGAAATTGTCTCCCACCATATTTGATTTCTCAAATTATTATGAACTTGAATTCCTGCTACTTATTTTATAAAATATACTCAAGGAGAGATGATGATAAATAAATGATAGTCAAAACCATACCATAAACATCCTCCTGATTATCCATATACAAGTGAGAAAAAAGACAAATATGATTTCTCTATTCCATTGATTCTAAAATAGATCGAGAGGTCACTTTCAGGAAAATAAAATCTACAATAATATTCCCATTTCCCATAGTGTAGGTGATATTTAGGTCAGACATCTAAAATTACTACCCAATTATCACTCTTTGCGATTATTTTCATTCTGAGAAAATATATAACTAAAAATTATATATCTTGAGAATAATGTGACCATTTTTCCAAAATGATAATTCATCCAAAACATATGTGCAAGTAAAACTGTAGAATGATTTAAATCATGAGTGTTAGTCGAAGATGACATGAACTGTAAGCTACCAAATGATCATCATGCATGAGAAAAGAACAAAAAATAGAAATATAAGTGCAACAGAATACCACACACCCCTTAATATGATATAGAATGATTATAATATGATATTATTTCAAAAAACAATTTATCTTTATGAAATTAGAGTGAAAACCCTTATGAATGTTACCCCTTTTCTATTAAGATATGTTAAATGTCGTGCCAAATTTTAGAGAACTATGAAACCCATTAATATTATCAAGAAAGAACAAGGATGATCTAAATCTCAATGAAATTTTTTAGATCTTCCAATGAAAAGGAAAACATTACCTTCTCTAGGTCAACTGAAATTCCATGATCAGAAATTAAATACCCTATGAATTTACTAAATGAATCCATAAGTACCATTTAATAATATTTCCATACAAATGTTGACTTATCTCTATTTACAAGAACAAACATAGTTTGTCCTCATTCCCCAGATTATATATTTATTAAACAAAAATATTATATAAGAACACTGCTACTAAATTATCATGATAATGGTTGAATATTTGATTAATTAATTCCATAATAATAGTAGGATAATTATTTATAACAAATAATTTTACAAGATATTATTCATGGAATACCTACTCTTAAAATCATTCTTCAGTATATCAGACTCCAAAACACAAAAAATATGATAACATAATAAAATATCTATCATCAAAAACCACTTTTCTCCTTTTAACTGATCAAAGAAATCATCCACATGTGGAAAATGATAATTTCTCTTAACTATCAACCAATTTAGTTTCAAATAGTCTGCATGCATCTTGAGTGAGCTGTGTAGCTTTATAGAAAATAGATCATAGGATGATGAAGGATAAAAACTAGGGAAAATAAAACCCTTGTCCAAAAGGTCATTCCATAAAATCATATTCTCATTTAGCTCCATTATTCCCATTTTATTGTAAGGTATTAATATTAGAATTTCACCAAGAAACAAGTCAATTGTAAGCTCTACCTATCTATTTAGAAAAAATCCTTATAAATAATATGTGAAAAAATCCTAAAAACCCCAAAAAATATTAGGAAGATCAATAATATATGAAATTTCCTTGGGAACAACTACCACAACTAACAACAAACATCTAAGACCTATGAAGAAAATTCTAGCACAATCAAAACAAGGATAACACACACCATGAAACACCTCTGATATTTCATCAACCACTTGTAATGAGATTCCCTAATGATAATAGTAAACCTCATCTCCATGAGAAAAATCATAATCCATCCGGATAATGTTGTCAAACAGATCTAGATCGAGACCAATAAACTCTTAATATAGTTCTGTATCTATTGTAGATAGCATGCAGGACTAATATTGAAACCCATAATCATTCCACTTTGAATGATGTGTCTTTAACTCCATTAAAAGGCCATTAGTTATATTGGATGGTTAATCATAAATCCTAAATAACCATATATAAATGTGTTGGAATCATCAGTATTAAATAATGAAATTTCTATTGAGGTTGAATGAAAGATAGTCCCTCCCACAATCATGGGAAACACATATACCACCACAAGAAACTCATATATTCCGAGAAGTTACATAAACCATAAGTCAGGTTGGTGGAGACTTATAGTCTTTGATGTATCTGATTAAATCACAATAGCCTTTGGATCTGATGATACATAACCGTATCTAGGCAAAGACAAAGACTTAATGAAATGATACAGAAGACCACAACTACCAAAGCTATTACAAATATTTTCATATATATATCAATAATTATGCATGTATCTGATCATTCCAAACTAATATTAAGTTACATGAGAAACACTATATACAACTGGAGGTGTCTCATAGGATTGTTTCTACGAAATATCTCCACCACACCTGTGGTGATCCTATAACTTCATATATTTCCATGAAATTATGTTGAAGCTACCATTAGGAATAATAGATACGGAATATGATACAACCATGAAATCCATATAAATTCTTGTCATCATAGCCCTGACTGCTAGGTACACATGGTTCAAAAACATCAAGATAAATAAATGTGATCTAATATCCATTCACAAACCCTATAGGTAGTTCTATGATTTTACCTGCTTATTCTTTACAACATCTGGTGAAAAAATGTTTGATGATTCGGAAAATGATTAGGGTATGATGAAACCTCATGATCTCCATAATATAAAGAAAGGATCTTGGTATATTTATCCGTTATTAGTGACTCAAAAAAACTACTGGAGGAAGAGATTCTCGAAACACAAACATTCCATTCCCACATACTGATCATCCAATACCATGGAATGGAACAAAATCTTTCTAGGAATCACATGTTTGAACGAAGCAAACATAAACTTGAAATTAAAAGGTTTTTCCAAGAAGTTTAGGATCTGATCAATACTTTCATGCCAATCCCATGCCTCTATAGGTTCATTTTTACCATTATAGGATGATGGATTCTCATACAAGAACTATTTTGATTGTTCTTTTCCTTCTCCATATACGGGATGAACCTCTATAACTGTGTTCGTAACTATTGGTAAATTCTTGTTGACAACATGAAGTGCCCACATAATGGTGTGAATAATGTTCCGATCCATTAGAGGATTCCCAAGAAGAGCATCATCTGAAACATCCTTATAAACTCAAAGAACATGTATTATAAGAATAATAATACACATTGAAACAAAATGAATGATTATAAAATAGAAAAAAATATCAGTTCAAAAAAGAATAACCAGAAGAAAAAACATATATTAACACCAAGGACTCAAAACAGAGGATAGGAATCCGAACATCCATTGGTATCTTGATTCTCAACATAGAATGATCTTGATAGACACTCAATTAAATCTTCCTATCTAGTCCCAAATATCCTATATCTTGTCTATCATAAATCCCAAAATAAGGACTCCTGATAAACAACCATCTATGATACTAAACTATAATGAACCAACCTAGATACCCTCTAATATTGGTACATGAACTAATCCATCACACCTTTATGGGTGATCCAAATCCCCAAGGGATGGAGACTAGCACCCAGGCATCAAAAATCAATAATAGTGGACTATTTTTTCCAACCTAAAATAATGAAATGGATCATATATATATATAAAATAAGACTACATCAAAAGAATTATATATTCCATAATAGAAACAATCAATGAAAAATAAATAACTAAATTCATCTAAAACCTCCTAGGGCAATTCAAATAACAAGTGACACGAAAAATAGGGAAAAACATTTTCACCATGTGGTCGCATGGGAAAACCATAACCATCTCACCATACACATACATAATCCTAGCTAGCCTAAATCCCCACTAACACATTTAAAAACATTAACCTTCTCTAAATTTAATGATAAAAATGTCTATAAACCACTAAATATTTTCCAAAGGTGTGATCTAAGGGCCCAGAAGGATCTCACACATGTGTTCTATAACATGTTTTAGTAAAATAATCTATGTCATATATTTTAAAATAATATATGGATTGATATTTAGAAAAAAAATTTATAAAATTCATTGTAAATATTTCCTTTTTCCAACAATTCAATAAATAACCGGTATATATATAAATTTCCAGATTAATTTTCCATAAAAAATTTTGAAAAAAACAAACCATACATAACATAACCAAAAATATTATAAATACAATAACAATAAAATCACACTATGGAAATCAATATGTATTTATTTTGGAGTATTACTACCATAAAAAATGTGTACTACACAAAAATTCCATAGAATATAGAACTAAGGAGCAGAGAAACACCCCATGAATAAACTTCCAAAAAAATTCAAAACATGTCCGTATAACAATATCTCTAATAATCATAGAAAAACACCATGGGAAAACCCCATGATGGTAAAATGGAATATGTACCTAATCTAAAACCTCCACCTATTTACCCAAGTATTTATATGTTCATAATTTCATATATCATTTTTATGCATTGAAAGTACCCATTTTTTCCTTTACCAATCAATATAGAAAACCACGGATTAATCATAAACTCATTTTCACAAAAAAATCATTCTAATTTACTTAAAAATCAATTTATAAATAGAACCTGATATATACAGTTACTCAACATAGGTAAGATATGGAACCAACTACCACAAATCATGGGTCCTCACACTACAACAGAGGATACATGAACAAGAGAACACAAAATTGACAAAGGATTCCATAGAATAATTATACAAATATTAGAATTAATCAAATTTAACAAATAAGGGTTAGATGAGAAGAGTAAACCGCACATACCGCATGAAAATACACCCATCGAATAGTAACCATCAATTGAAAGAGCCAACCATAAAAATATTGGACCTCGATTCTAGAAGAAATAAAGAAGAAACGTCACCATGGATCACTAAATCCAATCATTCAACACAATGATGTTTCCATGATTAATATAATGAGGAAGAATAATATAATACACTTCTTGGGTTATATGAACCAACTATTATAGTGATGCAACAATAAAAAATTTATCAAAATAGAACAAAAAATTCCTAGAGAGGGATTCTCAGTAGAGAACCGAGAGATTTTCTAGAGAATGAATAACTTTATTTTCCATTTAGAACCTAAAATCCTACCTCCTGATAGTTACATGATATTTAATTCCTTTTCATGTTGTGTAATCCATTATGATAAAATACACTAAAAAACCAATCCTCATTTTAATTAAAACCAAATGTTTTGCATTATAAGTTGTTTAACAATTACATATCATGTAACCCTTTCATAATATGAACCCATTTCAAGAATTAGTTTTTGAAACCATGTAATCATCATGTAACCCCGTTACTCATCATGTAATAAACCAACATACAACAAAAACCTATAGATTCATACTAAAAAATCAAAAACACATCGGGCATTTTATGATCTTAGGAAGAACCCTATAAATAAAATAAGTCATTTATAACCACAATCCTTAAAATCAAAAAAACATCCATTCATGAATATTAATTTATTCTCCCCAACAAATGATCTTTATACCCAATTTTCCCATGATGCACACAATTAAATTGAAAAGAAAATAAATAAAGAAAACAGAATTACCTGAAAGTGGGTAAGGTGATGTTACCCTCATAATAACCATAATATCCATCATATTCAATGTTAAAAATATTCCTTAATTTTATAATGATTGAATAAAACCAAAAATAATAATGCAACAAAACTAATAATAGTATGATAACATATAAACATATATATGATATATTAATCATGCCCCATTATTTCCCATCTAATAAAATATTTAATTAGCCTAGTAAATTCAAAGTAATTTTATTTTAAAATATTTCATTTTGGATTGTAAAAATAATGAAATATCAAAATCATATCCTCTAGTAGTTTAGAATGTAGTGAAAAGAAGGTCACATTGTCAAGTACCATGTAATGCTCAAGTCAACCCTAATGGACCTTATTAGAGTTATTAACCCTAGTAATATATATTCTAGAACTAAATTGACATAAAATATCTATACAATAATGTATTTATATTAGAAATCACATAATCTATAACATACCAAAATATTAGGATGCTTTTCTATACATTGCCTAGACGTCTATCATAGCTCTACATTAACTAATCTACATTTTACTAAGTCAAATTCCCATTTTTTGAGTAAAAGTTCTCTTATAAAAACTATAATCATCCCAAAACATATAACCTAGAGGCGGTGTCCACATTATTACATTAGTATATGATACAAGTGATTATATCCCAAAGAAATAAAATGTTTAATTGTCTTCATGAACTAGATATAGACAGGATTTCTATATAACATTTAAATACACAAATTAAAGGGTAATTTTTTTCAAGAATATTTCAATTACCTCAAGAATATTTTTTCATTTCATTCAAAGTAAAAATTCCAAATTCCTATAAATGGAATCAAAATATGGGAGACCCTAAATACCCAGTAAGTGTTATTTGCATCAAAAGCTACCATGAATCTATAAGAATAACAAACATGGAAAAATAAATAAGTAAAACAAAATCTTGTAAAATAATTTTAAAATCATGAATCGATAAATAATAATTAGTATAAAAATGTAAATGACTAATATACATCCCATTAAATCAATAACTTCACTATATTTAATAGACAATCAGTAATCTCTATGGAAATGTAAATTACTAAACACATGTTCTATTTAATAAATTTACATAGAATGAAATTCATAAATAGATAATATAAGTATTAAAATATAAATGGTAATAAAAATAGATTCTTAAATAAGAAAATTATTAACTATTTTTTTTCATTATCTTGGGAATCATGATAAATGTTTTTTCAAATCCCTTCACAAGACTGTTTAAAACTAATAGGTAGGTGTACACAAGAAACCCACTTAACTAAGGATAGAAAATTAATTTTCCACATAAAACTATCAATTCCTATTTGGGCTATCTATACCCATTACCACTTATATCTTCATCAACAAATCATTCCACTTATAATGAATAGTTAATTTAATTCATTAATAATGTGTGTTACCATCAAATAGCAATTTTTGAGTAAAGAATACATATTTATCAATATTTCCATAGATACAAACATATCAATCAATGTAGAACACTATATTTGGATATGATATATGGTTTAGGTAATAAATAAATGCATGATAAATAATATGGATCTTTAGGGGAAATTTAATGCCCAATGATCACATGAATGTGAGTAAATAAAGGGAATATTAATGACTACAAAAAATAAATCAAGAAAGTGAATTTTAATACTTTCCATGATCAAAATTATCATAATTCATCCATATAAAAAATATTTATGATATCAATAAATCCTATCCCCAGTGTAGTGTAATTAGTATAAAGGGCTTGTTTCCTTTGACGAATATATATACCATAATAACGTCATTCATAAATTTGTTAATAAAATAAAAAAAATTCATTGAAATTATTTTTGAATCTAATTGATAATAAAATATTTTGAGAATAATTTACATGGTAAATAATATTTTATAAATATAAATTTATCTTTAAAATATTGATTCCTCATAATTGTGGAAAATTTAGTTCATTCCATATAAGTCAAGATATCGATTCTTTTCACATTTTCAATAAAAGAAAAAAGGGCCATATTTAGAATAATACATGATGATTCTATTGAAATATGTTTCCATAAATTAAAATGTGGGTTATATTTTATTTTATAAATAATTTTAAAATAATTAAATTCATTTTCTGAACATATGTATTTAAAACATTTTTTGAATGAAAATGGATTTTCAACAGAAGAGAAAAATGAAGTAAGATTATATTAAATGTAATTTCAAGTCATTCTAAGAAAAACAGATAAAAAAATGGAAATATCATTTTAAAACATAAAAAATAACCATATTAGAAAAAAAAATATTAAAGGTTTTTATTATATTTTGATCAAATAATTTCAATTAATGGATATTCAAGTATAACTAATCCCAAATAAAATGTGATTATGTAATAAAAACTTATAAATATCAGTTTGTTGAGGTGATAATTAATAAATGAATAAATAATTTTAATAAAATTTAAATTTTCATAAGGAAGTGGAAATATATTATATTATTTTCAAAATTAATTAAACACATATTCTTCAAATGTCAATGTCAATAAAGAAGTAATATAACCTAATAGAATGAAATTGAGTTATGAAATTATTTACCATATTGTAATTTAGTAGATGAATCCCCTTAGATTAAATAATTCAAATTTAATCTTAAAATAAAATGAATTATTAAAATATCATTTTATTATATATATATGGGGCAATACATACACCATATAAAATTAATTAGGTGCATAAGATTACAATATTCCAGAATGAAGGGAAATTGAGATGAAGTCCCTTACCTCGATCTCAATTTTTCTTAAACATGATTTAATATCCTATATAATAGTATTTGGTATATTATTAATTTATTTCATAAACATACTAATATTTATAATATCATTTAGTATCCTCCTAAAACATTTTACAATCCATTTTTTTATAATATTTCATTTTTTTATTCGCGTGTCAATTGTCGTATGTTATCATATATGTTTTGTCATGATTGTTCTGGTTCTTGCGTATAGGATATATATATATATATAAACACTTGGATTAATTTAATTCTATAACTATAATATTTAATCATTACATACATTTTTATAATCATTTTTGAATATTTAATATTGAAAAGGAATCACATTTCTAATGGATCAAGATTATGTGATATATTAGTCCTAAAGAAACAATATTTTTTTCATATATATCACATTTATCCATTACATTTATCGTTATTTCTTATCATGTAAAGCATAAGTGAAAAATTTATCACATCTCTTTGTGAGATAGTACATCGCTATACACACCGGTGACCTTATCGTATTTTAAAATGAATGCAATGTAATAATGTATATGATATGTTATAACAATTATAGTATAATAATATCATAAATATCATATAAATTTATTAAATCCATCCTCATTTACAACATTTAGATGTTTTAATGACTCTGATTTTCTAGTATTTCTTTTAGAAAATGTTTGGGAAAATTCTGTGACAAAGCGATAAGACAGCATGCAATTTCAAGGCAAAGTTTTCCACGAATAGTTTGATAAAGATGTTAAGTTTTTAAAATAACACATACATGGTTTTCCTAAAAATGTGGAATAACTCATAAATGGGTTCCTAGACCAGAAATCAGAGGGTACTATTGCATTCAGAGCAGTGGCATTGCCTTGGGAGAGGCCTAAAATCAGTTGGTGTGGGCCGACTGTGAAATATAGCTTTTAGATATAACTATAAATAAAATTATTTTATGAAAATTATTGTATTTTCAAATCTTAATAACTCATGAATGGAGATTCAGATTTGAAATATGAGACCGCCATTGAGTTCTTAATGTGGTATGTTCCCTAGGGGTGACATAAATTTTGTCAGCATGAGACTTCTATGGAATATAGATAAATGGTCACAATCATCATTAGATAATTTACGGAAAAATTATTTGGTTGATGTAGGGAAGATTTCATTAAAAACATCCTTATGTAGAAATCCTAAGATAAGCCGCAAAAGCTGGGTAACACTAGATAATCACTATGGAGATCATGGATAAATAATCCTCTCGAGTGAATGATTAAGGATTAGAGATTACATCATGGATCATCATGCCAATGAATTTGGAGGATCTCGTCAATGATGATAATGCAACTTTTCATCACCGAAGATGGATCCAAACTTGAAGTAGGGCATTGTTCTTTTTGATTCATTTCACATTATTAAATTAGAAGATGAATACGGACCAACCTAAGAACTGGTTAATCCACATTTTGATCGGATACTGAATGGGGTAATATTGGATTGATTAAATAGGGTTCAGATCTGTGTGATTTCTTTGTTATTCATGATCCCTTTAATAAGAACGTATTGAGACCGACATGAACAAATGCCAAGATCCGTCATCCGGGTGCTTTTATGATTATCTTTCTTAACCTGTTTTTCATTTACATAATGATTTTATGTGTTTATAATTGGTTTTGAATTATTTTCATGGCATAATAAATTACAAAGAAGATCCCAAACCCCATAACACTGAGGAGGCATGACGATGGAGGTGCGGTGCTTTTCAGTCCATGCAGAGTGCGAGGGCTGGACAACATGCTACAAAAGTAATGGAAAGTAGTAGTGGCATTACAAGGCATGGAAGGGTAGGTCCAGGTAGAACATGAGGGGGATGTCCCCATTAGGATAGCTAGAGAATCCAAATCACTGAAGGGGACACATGGGGCTGATAGGTTTGGCAAGAACGATCTGTGGAAGGATGCTTCAACGTTGACTGAGGGCCACGATAGGAGGCTGAAACTATAATCTGGGATGTAGATCGATACCATGATGGAGGTACCTTCTTTGGTGAGCCTGTTTTGAAGGAGGTGAAATGTCACATTCATTTGGAACACATCTCAGCACCGCGTGACCACAGAGGCACACGGTTGGGGCGGGTCGAACTGGGGGAGCCCGCCTACTTTAGCGGCGTAGTGGGATGAACCTAGCAGGAAGTACTAGTTAAGGAAAGACTAGAATGGACCAGTCCTGCTCAGGTTGGCCATACCATTTTAGTTCGGGTTTCCAGACTGGGTCAGGTCAGCGGGTGTGTTAGGTTCAGTCCGGCAGGTCTAATTGGACTCAGAATAGATCTTCGGTAAAACAACCATAACATGCAATCTGTTTTTTCAATTTGATGATCCATTTACGATGTTGGGAACTTTTTTATAAGATGGTCTTTTTTTATACACTCTATGATAGTTTTTATATAAGTTTTCATATGAATTAATTGATTTGGTATTATGTTCTCCTGGTAAAAGTGTGCTATTAGCGGAATTCTACGGCATACTTTTACTTGATGACTATGTGAATTTATGACTATCTGAATTGATGATTATGTGAATTGATGATTGTGTCACTTTTTTTCTATGGGACATGCTGAATATACTACTTTATGACAATGTCACATAGGGGCTTCATGACTTATCGACACTCTGTCTATTATCAACACTTCGTGTGTTATCAGCACTCCTTGTGTTATTGACACACTGCATGTTATAAGCACATTCTATGTTATCAAAAGTCCTTTTGTTATTGAAACACTTTGCGTTATATACCCTCCATGTGTTACTGATAGTGGGCATTCCATGGACAATGTTTGATAATCCTAATTTTCATACTGTAGATTTACACCTATGTGAGCTGACTGTACTATTCATGTGTGGTATAGTCCATGTATTTATAGGTTTTATACTTCATATAATTCTGTTTGGTATAATTCATGTACTTCTTTGTGGTATAATTCATGTATTTTTATGTGTTATACTTCATGAATTTATGTGTGGAATACTATTTTTATTCCTTCATGGTGTTCATTAGTGGTGTTTAGAAGTGGTGTTCCTTCATTGTGTTCCTTCATCATGTTCCTTAGTGGTGTTCTTTTGTGATGTTCTGTAGTGGTGTCCCCTCGTGGTGTTCCTTCTTGGTGTTACATAGTGGTGTTTCTTCATGTTGTTCCATAATGGGGTTCCTTTGTGGTGTTATTTAGTGGTGTTCCTTCACGGTATTCCTTCGTGGTATTCATTAGTGGTGTTCCTTCATGGTGTTACTTAGTTGTGTTCCCATGTGGTATTACTCAATGGTGTTCCTTCATGGTATTCCTTCAAAGTGAACCTCAATGGTGTTACATAGTGGTATTCCCTAGTGGTGTCCCTTTGTGGTGTTCCTTCATGGTGTTCCTTAGTGGTGTTCCTTTGTTGTGTTACACTGTGGTTTCCTTTTGTGGTATTCCTTTGTGGTCTTCCTTCATGGTATTCGATTGTAATTTCATATGTAGTATATTTTTCTTTTTGGTTTTGGGGTTTCCTACGGAGTATGTTTTTACTCACCCCTATAGGATATTTTCCACACATGTCATGTCTTTTGTAGATGATCAACGCTTTGACAGAGCCCTATGTGGACTAGGACATTGTGGTTCTTAGTATGACCAGATAAATTTGGGGTGCTCCTAAAACTTCATATAGTTTTCCAATACCTTTCATTTCTGGAAGGGTTTTCTACGGATGAGTTTCATGAACTTGTGCATTCACTTTTCTAGACTCCTTTCTTGGTGGTCTTGTATTCCATCGCAATATACATTCCGGTTTTTTACTTTCATACTCATTTGTTGGTAACATAGTGGTATGCATTCTTTTTTACATTGTGTATTTACATTTCATCATTTTTGTCTCCGAGACATGTGTGTGTGTACATGTAAATAGTCAAATGACTCCCACTTGTGGTATATACCTACTCGATACTAGTCACCATCCCATGGCCATTTATATGTGGGCTTGGGGTAGTCACAGTATAGGCCCCTCTAGGGATGGTTGTGAGAGAGTGGTATCTAAGGCAATAATTTCTACTTAATAGACTAGGAGTATGTGAGATTTTTTTGGGGAAGTAGTGTTAAGTGTTTCATGTTTGGATTTCAGGTGAGGAAAACCATTGTTGGTGTGTCAGCCAATGTATCCATACAAAAGGAATCATAATTCTTCTTTTCAACTCAATACATAAAAATATTTTTCTGCAGGGAAAATAGTGGTACATGAATCATATATGATTTGGGTTTTTTATCTTTTCCTTCTTTAATTCAACTCACCATGTATACTCTTTTGATCTTGGTATATTATGTTATATTTCAATATTCCGCTGCATAGACAGTCAGTAAGGATTTCACTGCATGATCACATGGATGATCCACTAGTGATGATACATCGTTATAAGGATTTGTACTAGAGATAACGTCTCCAGCTGGTGCATCGGCTATACCACCACCTGTATACCAAAACATGGTACCAATTTTACATGGGGTTGAGGAACACATGATGATAAATCCTCTCATTTTTTAGCAATAGAGACCCATTAGTTTCCTAAGAGATCATGATACATAGGCGGGTGAGTACTAGCATGAGGTGGTGATCTGAGTTTTCTATCAAGTTAGGACAGTAGCAGATCAGATGGTGGTCCTGACAACGGGCTCTCTATATGGCTTATCAGGGAGATGATGGGGTTTTGATACCTGATCATGTGACGCGTTGACTTTTCTATAGACATAGTTTGAGAAACTTTTCATAGAGGAGTTATATCCTTATAAGCTATGTGATATGCATGTTCAAGAGCATCTACATCTCCGACAGGATGACTTACTAGTATCTAAGTATTCATCGAGGCATTCTGACCATTCCAATTACATGATAGATAGGATTCATGACCAGGGATTTAGTGATTGGGCCATCAAGATAGGAATACATAGGTACATCCATGCAAGCATTATCCCTCGGTGCATTCCTAATTATGCCATGGTTCTATGGATAACCATTATGGTTGAGAGCTCCTTGGATGGGAATATACAACTGATGGTAGTTCATAGTGGGAATGTAGGAGTAGAGATCATAGAACTAGGAAGCTTGCATCATTTTCAGATACTTGGACATGTGAAAGGTTCCTAGAGGAGGTTATATGAAATGGGATCTATATATCAGGGATCATAGAGTAATTTCAGTAAGCCAATAAGGATGTGTGGTTTTTCATGTAATGGTAGGGTATATCTCTCTAGAGATTTTCAAGCAAGTCATACTACTAATAGAGAAATGGTGGATGGACCATCGAGGAAGAGACAGTGATAGGACCAGATAGATCTGTAGGGTGGATGTCATGTAAGAAGAGCTGGGAGTTAAGTAGAAGGTGGTATACATTTCAACATATTACCACGACCACCCCCAGGTGATCCACACCAGGAACATAGATGTAAAGACCTGTAATTATCAAGGAAATTTTTTTATTAATTTTCTTTGGGATTTTACAAGAACACAGTTTTTTACGGCACCTGATTCTGAGGCCCAGTGCGCCCAGAATCATGTTCCGAAGTTTGGCTCGAGTACGTTCAGCGAACGAATGAGCTGGTTTGTCTAACTTTTGAGCCGGTGCTCGGAATCAAATTTTGAGGGCACCAATGGAATCGTAGCACTGGTATTTTCTTAGAAATGCCTCTTCCGGAGTTGCATTTTCTCAGGTATGGTTTTTAAGTTTTTGGGGTTAAGTTAGGAAATAAAATAAAGTGGTGCGACTACTTTATTTTTATTTCACTTAAAAGCCACTTAAATCTGCTTAAGCTGAGTTAAGCAGATAGGGTGCAATTCCAAATATCCTACCCCCTTGGAGGGATATTTGTGAGGTGGGGCCCGCACGAGCCCCACCGTTTCTTTTCCGCTAAGTAACTCACCCACTAAAAGCCTTTTTAATGAAAGTCAACTGACGCGTTTTCTATCCTCTTAAACGCTCCTATTAATTGGGCGGTTAATTCGTTGAAATTAATTCTATGAATTAATTTGATCGTTTCTTAACCTGTTTTCGTTTGTTGGCATGTAATGAAATAAGACCAACACATGTCTTCTTGAGGATTGTTCGTTGAGAGGTTTTGATAGAAACATTAAGTCCTTCATCCTCCTTCGCGAAGAATGCGAAGAATGTGAAGAATGAAAAGAACGCGAAGAACGCCGGCCTCTGACGAAGGGCGATGAAGAATTCCAGGCCCCCAGAGATCGACGACATGACGCCGACGATTCTCCCTCTGCGACGCTTCTTCCACGACGATCCATCCCCGCGACAATCTTCGATCGGCATCTTGAGGTAGGGGATTGCGGTCCTTTTTATTTCTTTGTGGATTATAACATCAACATGGATTTAATTGTTATAATTAAATCTGTATGTTCTTGATCCTCGGATTTTGTATACGCAATGCCGAGTACCGCTCGATAGCGACGCCCTTCCGCGACACGACGATCCTTTTCTTCCGTGATGGTCAATTCCATGATGAACTCGCGTCTGACGACGATGTTGAGGTAGGGGTCGTTTTGAAAATGATAATACCCATGTTTGTTTTCCTCCAAGGCAAAAACGCAGACCAACCAATTAACAAGTTGGTCCGCGGATTATTATTGCGGGTCGAGGTTTATCGATTGCTGGGAATTATGGTGTTGTTTCAAACCGCTAACGCAGTGGGTGCGGACCAACGAACAAGTCTGAACCCACCGCCCTTTTTTTCTTGGTGTACGGAATGGAGGACGTTGACATAACAGGCCACAGAGACGATTTGTTGATTCCGCAGTGAAGAACGGGACCCGAGATGAGCTACGGCACAGACAGAAATGAAATCAGACCACCGGAGCAACTCTGGTGGCCCGCGAACACCACCGGCGGCGCGGGGCGCCGGCGCGGCGGCGCCGGCAGCCGGAGGAGGCGGCAACCCGGCGAGCCGCCAGACGGAGCCTAAGCGGCTGAAGCCACGACGGCGGGGAGCGGTTCCGCGGCCGCGTGGAACCGAAGGCAGGGACGCGGCGGCCCCACGCGGGGCCGCAACTTTTCTTCACGCGGGGGAAACACGCCCCCCGCCCATGGCTCGGCCTTAATAGCCGAGTCGACCCGCCAATTTGGGCCGGGTCACACCCAGGCCGGGCTGGGCCAGGCCAGGTCGGACCCGGACCCAGGTCAGGTCGACCCGGGGGGGGGGGGTAGTGCCGGGTCGATCCGGGCCCATAACCCCCTTTTTCAGACCTTTTCGGTCTTTTGCTCATAACTTGAGCTACATGCCTCTGAACGATGCACCGTCAGTGGCGATACGATCCTTGGATCGAGACAGTCGTTCCGGTATATTGCACATATGGTTTCGGAATACTTTGAGTTTGGCCGGGATGGTTCGTACACGAAACCAATCGGGCCCTCGGAGAGGAAACACTCATATCTTGAGCTACGGATGTCCGATTGACGTGTCGTCGACTTTGATGGATTCCTCGAAGTGAGATGGATCATTTGGCTTACTCCGCCCGAGGTTTCGATGCAGGTGGAGTACCGTCGGGTTGGTTTTGCCTTAAAAACCAACCGGGCCCCTTGGACGAAAAAGCCAATAACTCTCAGACTGGGTGTCCGATTGACGCGCCGTCTGCGACGTTGAGTTCCTGCTGTCGATACGGAACTTTTGGATACCTCAACTCTGGAATATGTGTCAGTTGATGTATCAGCCTCTCGGCTCGTGGAGCGGACCCTCCGAAACGAGCTTGTTGTGTGCGGGAACCCTAGTACTGGCTGCGACTACGACTGCGTCGATAATGAAAACAGTATGGGAATCCTCCGTGTTTTCGGCAGTGACCACTACGGTACATCTTGGGATACATAAACTTCGGACTACATGTCAGTTGATGCATTGACCTCTTAGCTCGTACAGTGGACCCTCCCGGAACGATCATGCTGTATGAGGAAACCGTAAAACCAGTTGAGACTTGACGACTGCAGATCGAACGACTCAGTGTGTTGCGAATAGCCCAGTGGGGAGCGCTTGGTTGTAGTGGCAGACCCACAGTGGAGGAGTGCTTGGTTGTAGCGGCAGACCCGAGGTACTCAACAGAAGGAGTACCTCTGGAGGCTATGAGGGTGATCGCTTGGTTGTAGCAGCAGACCCACGATGGAGGAGCGCTTGGTTGTAGCAGCACGGGGGAGCGCTTGGTTGTAGCGGCAGACCCACAGCGGAGGAGCGCTTGGTTGTTGCGGCTGACCTGTGGTACTCAATAGAAGGAGTACCTCTAGAGGCTATGAGCGGGAGAGCTTGGTTGTAGTGGTAGACCCATGGTGGGAAGCGCTTGGTTGTAGCAGCAGGCCCACAGTACTCGGTAGGTGGAGTACTACAGCAGTCCAAGGTAGGAGGGAAGCACTTGGTTGTAGCGGCATAACCACTGTAGTTGATGGAGAAGGAGTTTCCCAATAGCTATGTGTTCAACTTCATAATCCATCCTGTGTGGGTCATTGCGGGGGTCAGTACCTACAGATCCTTTGTGGGTCCGACGGCTTAGATGAATCAGTGGCTACATCTGATCATCTCTAACGTCATACGAAGAAGTACCTGTGTGAGATGAATCGTGTTTTCCTTTCCTATGTGGATTGTGTTGTGCTATCCTGTGTGGATTTACGTTTTCTTTTCTATGTGGACTGGGTTGTACTTGAGCTCGGATGTTGGAGCCGAGCGAGAATTGATGACTTAGGTATATGTATGGGTATATTCCTAAGCAGTGTCAGATGTTACTTCGGGATTGTATCTTTCCTTTGTGGATTATACATTTTGGATTCTGGGAGACCTTAGGGGGTCTCGGGGTCCCTACTGAGTAGCTTATACTCACCCCTACAAGGGCTATGCCCGCACTACGTTGTGTTGGTTGCAGATGACAGATAGCGCTGATCGTGGTCGAGGTTGGTGGAGCAGGACGGTACCTGGAGGTGGACCACTAGGCAGGGTGTACTCAGAGTAGAAGACTGGTCTGAGGAGCTGTGGAGGCTATCTGTACCCACCATTTAGGTGGGACTTCCAGAGGACGGCTCGACGCTGTGGATTTTTTATTTCAGATGTTGTTTTTCCCCTTTCAGTTGTACTTTACAGTTGGGCTTGTATTTTTGGCCCCCTTCACTTTTCCGAACTTACTGTTGTAATCAGCTTTTACTTAGTGTTTACATCTGCCTTCTTGCTCTGTGGTGTTTGTTGTTTACTTTATAAAGGCAATGCCTTCCCTTTTTTCTGGGATTTACGCCTTGGAGCTAGTCGTCAGCCCCTGGCCTATGGAAGGCGGGCTTGGGGTAGTCACGACACGGGCCCCGAGGTTGGGTCATGACAAATTGGTATCAGAGGAGTTCGGTTCTACCACAGACTCTGATATTTTTCTATGTGAAGCAATAGTGTTAAGCGTATTGGGTGTTGTTATCAGTCCTGGGAGTCCAGTGTTGGTGCGGTGGCCGACGTATCCGTACACCAGGACCCTGACTTCTGATTTCCAACTTAATGCACAGAAACATTGATTGCATGTGTGTTTCAAGTTTTCTTTCTGAATACTTTATGTCACCACACCAGGTATACTGTTTTGACCGCGGTGCACCTGTTTCTTTTCAGGATGTCCTAACGACGGCATCCAGCTACGGTTCCGAGCGTCGTGCGAGGAGAGATCCCACCGAGCGAAGAGTCCTCAGTACAGGGCCGTTTGACAGCTGAGGCACCGGCGGTACCTCTACCCGCCGAGCCACCGATGCTTCCAGCCCCAGCCGTTGATGATGCACGTTGCCTTAGTGCACTGCATGAGTTCCAGCGCCAGTGACCGCCCAGGTTCCACAGGGAGACGGACCCCCAGGCAGCCGAGGAATGGCTGGAGGCAGTGGTATGGGTTTTTAGGTTACTGAGGACACCAACGGACCTCATGGTGATCCTCGCAGCGAGCCTACTGCATGCGGTGACAGGCCGATGGTGGAGCTTGATGCTCCAAGGGCACAATGAGGCATCTCTCCTCTAGACGGACTTTGAGAGCCTCTTCCGCTCGGAGTTCATCTCAGCCACCCTCCGTGCGGTGCGCATCCAGGAGCTACTACAGCTGCGGTAGGGCAGCATGACAATAGCCCAGTACGCGGCGAGGTTTACCGATCTCTTGCGCTATTCCATGGACATGGTACGAGACCCATTCTTCAGGTCCTGAACCTTCGATCATGGGCTCAGGAAAAAGATCAGAGCTTTAGTTGTATCTTATAGCATTCGGACACAGACAGGGGTGCTGGAGCGAGCCCTCTTAGTAGAGAGTTTCTTTGGTGAGCAATCTCCAGCAGCAGGACCATCCTCTAGCCGGCATGCAGTAGAGTCTTCTACAGCGGGCAGTAGACAGATGACGCAGGGGTCCAAGAGGACTAGATCTACCGGTGGTCGACCGCGTGACACATGATCGTTTGTGAGAGGCACCCGGGGTGGACAACGACTCACCAAGAGCAGACAGTGTTACTCATGCGGTAGGGATGGTCACATGGCTCGTGACTGCCCGACCCGCCTTGCTGAGGAGCAGCAGACGGTTGAGGGGCCACCCAGGCAGAGGAAGAGGGTTGACCGTGGCAGTCCCCAGGGAGTAGGCAGATGAGGTAGAGGAGCTTTCCGAGGAGCAGGTGGTGGGCGACGCTTTGAGGCTCTACCACCACCACCACCAGGAGGTCCACCCCGACTGTAGGGAGATGGTGGACATGGGAGAGCTCAGCTTCAGGAAGCTGAGGCCTACGATCATGGAGCTCTGAGAGCAGATGGAAAGGAGCTGGACTAGCTCCAGACCTGGAGACTTTTGTTTATGCTGCTTCTAGCATTGTTGATGTTTGTTGTAGATGTTTTGTGTCTTTCTACTTTGAGCTGCAGTAATAAAAGAGACTTTTCGTATGGAGTTTACCTTCCTGTCCTCTCTTTTAGTTGTTACTAAGAGGTTCCAGTTTAAAAAAAACCATTGACTTGACCCTCACTTTGAGATACCAACTGGAGGAGACCTAGTGACCACACAGTGATGCCGATAGTGTGACTCAACCCTTGGAGGCAAGAGCAACGGTTGTATATCTTGGTAGTAGCGTTGAGGCCTTACGACATCATCCTTGGTATGGAATAGTATCATCCATGTCAGGATTGACTGTATTAGGCAAAGAACATGGTTCATCCAGGGGATGAGATCAGATTTCTCTTATCGGCAAAGAAGAAATATCAGCAGCTCTTGTAGGACCAGAACGGTCCAAGTCATCCAAAGATCGGATGAGGACAGCTCAGAGTCGGCAATAGTCTTATGCTGACAGGTGGCGGAGGCCACTAGAGTTCGGGGATGGCGACCATGTCTTCTAGTGTGTCTCATCTCGACGTGGTTTACGGAGTTGTGGCCGAGACGAAAAGTTATCACCGAGGTTCAACGGACCTATCTAGGTCCTCGGAAGGGTAGGCGAGGTAGTTTAACGCTTGACCCACCGACCTCAGTTGTACCAGGTGCATGACGACTTCCATGTATCTCAACTGGGGAGATACGAGCTCGACCCTTCGCAGTTCTTTGACCATGGGGAGCTGGGCATTAATGATGGGGCGAATTTTATGGAGTTCCCAGTGGAGATCGAGGATTGAATGGAGCGGGTCCTACGTGGACGGTCGATTCCTCTTGTGCACATTAGATGGCAGCACATGAACCTCCATGAGAGCACTTGGAAGCGGGAGGCTCAAATGTGTGCTCAGTACCCACTTTTGTTTCCCTAGTTTATGATGTATCATTACGGGGACGTAAAGCCCTCTGGTGGGAGTGATGTAAAGACTCATAAATTTCAAGGAAATGTTTTTTCTTAACTTTCTTTGGAATTTTACAAGAACAGAGTTTCTGACAGCACCAGATTCTGAGGCCCAGTGTGCCCGGAATCATGTTCCGAAATTTGGCTCGGGTACGTTCAGTGAACGAACGAGCGGGTTTTTCTAACTTTTTAACCGGTTCTCGGAATCAAATTCTGAGGGCACTGATGGAATCGCAGCACCGGTACTTGCTTATAAACGCCACTTCCGGTGTTGCGTTTTCTCGGGTATGGTTTTTAAATTTTTGGGGTTATGTTAAGAAATAAAATAAAGTGGTGCGAAAAAATTATTTTTATTTCACTTAAAAGCCACTTAAAGTTGCTTAAGCTGAGTTAAGTAGATAGGGTGTAATTAAAAATATCCTACCCTCTTGGTAGGATATTTGTGAGGTGGTTCCAACAAGAGCCCCACCATTTCTTTTCTGCTAAGTAACGCACCTGCAAAAACCCTTTTTAATGAAACTCAACTGATGCGTTTTCTAACCTCTTAAATGATCCTATTAATTGGGTGGTTAATTCGTTGAAATTAATTCTATGAATTAATTTGTTCGTTTCTTAACCTTTTTTCATTTGTTGGCATGTAATGAAATAACACCAATACATGTCTTCTTGAGGATTGTTCGTTGAGAGGTTTTGATAGAAACATTAAGTCTTTCATCCTCCTTCGCAAAGAACGTGATGAACGCGAAGAACGCCGGCCTTCGACGAAGGGTGATGAAGAATACCAGGCCCCCGGAGATCGACGACGTGACGTCGACGATTCTCCCTCCGCGACGCTTCTTCCACGATGATCCATCCCCGTGACAATCTTCGATCGACATCATGAGGTAGGGGATTGCGGCCATTATTATTTCTTTATGGATTATAACATCAACATGGATTTAATTGTTATAATTAAATCTCTATGTTCTTTATCCTTGGAGTTTGTCTACGCAACTCCGAGTACCGCTCGACAGCGACGCCCTTCCACGAAGCGACGATCCTTTTCTTCCTTAACGAACTCACGTCCGACGACGACATTGAGGTAGGGGTCGTTTTGAAAATGATAATACCCATGTTTTTTTCCCTCCAAGGTAGGAATACGGACCAACCAATTAACAAGTTGGTCTGCGGATTATTATTGCGGGTCGAGGTTTAACGATAGCTAGGAATTACGGAGTTGTTTCAAACCGCTAACGCGGTGGGTGCGGACCAACGAACATGTCTGAACCCACAACCCTTTTGTTCTTGGTGTGAGGAATGGTGGACGATGACAAAATGGGCCGCATAGTTGATTTGTTGATTCCGTAGTGATGAACGGGACCCGGGATGAGCTACGGCGCAGACGGAAATGAAATCAGTCCACCGGAACAACTCCGGTGGCCCGCGGACTCCACCGGTGTTGCCGGCGGCCAGAGGCGGCGGCGCCCCGACGCATCGCCAGACTGAGCCGCCATGGCCAAAGCCGCGGTGGAGGGGTGCAGTTCCGCGGCCGTGCGGAACCGAAGGCAGGGATTCAGGGGCCCGACCGCGTTCGCTAGCAAGGCGGCCCCACACGGGGCCACAACTTTTCTTCACGCGGGGGCAACACGCCCCCCGCCCGCGGCACGACCATAAGAAGCCGAAACTACCCGCCGGTCCGGGTTGGATCGCGCCCAGGCTGGGCCGGACCACGCCGGGCCGGGTCAGACCCGGACCCGGGTCTGGTCGACCCTGGTCGGCCCGACCCGGGGGGGGGGGGGGGGGGGGGGGGGGGGTTGGGCCGGGTCGGTCCGGGTCCAGACCCCCTATTTTCGGACCTTTTCGGTCTTTTGCTCATAACATTAGCTACGGGACTCCGAATGACGCTCCTTTAGAGGCGATGTGATCCTTGGATCGAAACGGTCATTTCGGTATATCACACTCAAGGTTTCGGAATACTTTGGGTTCGGCTGGGTTGGTTCGTACACGAAACCAACAGGGCCCTCTGAGCGGAAACGCTCATATCTTGAGCTACGGACGTCCGATTGACGTGTTGTCGACATTGATGGATTCCTAGAATTGAGACAGATCTATTGGCTTACTCCACCCGGGGTTTGGACGCAGGTGGAGTACGGTCGGGTTGGTTTTGCCTTAAAAACCAACCGGGCCCCTGGGACGAAAAATCCAATAACTCTTTGACCGGGTGTCCGATTGACGCGCCATCTGCGACGTTGAGTTCCTGTTGTTGATACGGAACTTTTGGATACATCAACTCTAGACTATTTGTCAGTTGATGTATCAGCCTCTCGTCTCGTGGAGCGGACCCTCCGAAACGAGCTTGCTGTGTGCGGGAACCCTAGTGCTGGTTGCGACTGCGACTGTGTCGATGATAAAAACAGTACGGGAATCCTCCGTGATTTCGACAGTGACCACGACGGTACATCTTGGGATACATCAACTCCGGACTACATGTCATTTGATGCATCGACCTCTTAGCTCGTGGAGTGGACCCTCCCAGAACGACCATGCTGTATGCGGAAACCCTAGAGCTGGTAGAGACTTGACGACTGCTGATCGAACAACTCGGTGTGTTACGGATAGCCCAGTGGGGAGCGCTTGGTTGTAGCGGCAGACCCACGGCGGAGGAGCGCTTGGTTGTAGCGGTAGACCCGCGGTACTCAATAGAAGGAGTACCTCAGGAGGCTATGAGGGGGAGCACTTGGTTGTAGCGGCAGACCCACGACGGAGGAGCGCTTGGTTGTAGTAGCACGGGGTAACACTTGGTTGTAGCGGTAGACCCACGACGGAGGAGCGCTTGGTTGTAGCGGCTGACCCATGGTACTCAACAGAAGGAGTACCTCTAGAGGCTATGAGGGGGAGCGATTTGTTGTAGCGGCATACCCATGGTGGGAAGCTCTTGGTTGTAGCAGCAGGCCCACAGTACTCGATAGGTGGAGTACTACAGTAGTCCAAGGTAAGAGCGAAGCGCTGGGTTGTAGTGGCATAACCGCAGGAGTTTCCCAATAGCTATGGGTTCAACTTCATAATCGATCCTGTGTGGGTCATTGCAGGGGTCAGTACCTACAGATCCTTTGTGGGTCTGATGGCTTAGATGAATCAGTGGCTACATTTGATCATCTCTAACGTCATACGAAGAAGTACCTGTGTGAGTTGAATCATGTTTTGATTTCCTATGTGGACTGTGTTTTTCTATCCTATGTGGATTTACGATTGATTTCCTGTGTGGAATGGGTTGTACTTGAGCTCGGATGTTGGAGCCGAGTGAGAATTGATGACTTAGGTATATGTATGGGCATATACCTAAGCAGTGTCGGATGTTACTTCGTGATTGTATCTTTCCTTTGTGGATAATCCTTTGTGGATTCTGGGAGACCATCATGGGTCTCGGGGTCCCTACTGAGTAGCTTATACTCACCCCTGCATGGGCTATGCCCGCACTACGTTGTGTTGGTTGAAGACGATGGACAACGCTGATCGTGGTCGAGGTTGGTGGAGCAGGATGGTACCCGGAGGTGGACCACTGGGCGGGGTGTACTCAGAGCGGACGGCTGGTCCGAGGAGCTGTGGAGGCTATCTGTACCCACCCTTCAGGTGGGACTTCCAGAGGATGGCTCGACACTGTGGACTTTTTCTTTCAGTTGCTGTTTTTCCCCTTTCAGTTTTACTTTACAGTTGGGCTTGTATTTCCAGCCCCCTTCACTTTTCCGCACTTACTATTGTACTCAGCTTTTACATAGTGTTTACATCTTCCTGCTTGCTCTATGGTGTTTTTTTACTTTACAATGGCAATTCCTTCCATTTTTTCTAGGATTTACGCCTTAGTGCTAGTCTCCAGTCCTTGGCCTATGGAAGGCGGGCTTGGGGTAGTCACGGCACGGGCCCCGAGGTCAGGTCGTGACAATAGAGATGGAGGAAAGGGTAGGAGACACCTTCATGCGATCGTGTCATATGAACCAAGGACTCCTGAAATGATTCAAGGAATGGTCTATGTATATTCTACCCTACCTTTCATATTGATAGACATAGGTTCAAATCATTATTTTCATTCCATGAATCTTGTATGAGACTCAGATATTTTTGTTGAATAGCTAACTCAACAGTCACGCTTTGAGAATCTTACTAGAGGAAAACCAATTATCACATACTAGTGTCGATGGTGTATAATTTCTCTTATAGGAAAGAGTTTCTATTGAGGTCTATTGGTAAGAGTGTTGAGGACTTATGATGTCAATATTGGTATGGATTTTTTACCTATAATTCAATCTCGAATTGACTATTTTATTTGAAGAACATAGTGTTTCCACAATGGTGGATTGATGGTTTCCATTATAGAGAAACAGAAACCCAAAAAGCACATAATGGACTCACGCAATGGATGGTAAAACCCATTTCTTATCAATTTTCTATCCTAACCCTCAATATCATGGGTTTTATGTGTCGTTAATTTCTTATAGTGGTGGAAGAGTTTCAACTAATCCAGGAAAGGATGAGATGAAGGCCTTGGATAGAGTTCCTCTAGGACTATGACATTGAGATTTTCTATGCTATTGGGAAGGGGAATGTGGAAACAGATGCTCTCATTAGGATATATTGTTTTTAGTTTCTCAATGAGGTGTTGAAGTAGTTTTCCTTGTGGAAATTATCCTTCGAGGATGGAGATGGGTCATATTACCTCTAATTTAAGGTTTTCACCCCTCCATTATTATAGAGAGACAGGTAGGCATGGCTCAGGGATACTGACTATGAGACATAATCAGCTCAGATGTTCATAGGGAATTTCCAAGATGGGTATTCAAAAGGTGGGGTGTATGTCGTTCTTCTCAGAGGATGCACAGTCATACTGGTGGAATTATGGAATGAGGTATTTTATGAGTTTCATATACCCTATTTAGTATTACATAATTATGTGGAAAAGATGTAAAGGGACCATTGACACCAGTTTTGTTGGTTGGGGATGATAAAGTCAGTGGAGTAGTTTGTTTTTAGATGCCCCAGTTGTCTGTAAGTCATATTTGAGCACCAGGTTCTGGTGGGTTTGACACAACCCTTTGAGGTGCCGGAATGGACATGGTATGGGATATAAATGGGATTCTTGACAGTTTTATCATATACTTACATGGGGTATTATACCATCTAGGTGATTGTATATTGACTCACCATTTTGGCCCACTTCATACCAATCGAATAGCAGGGTTCAGTAGAGATATTGGGACACCTCTACGTACATGTGACAGTTCAAATCCAAGGAGTTCCATCAACAATAGTTTAATATTGTGGTGCTAATTTTACATCATAGTCATGGAGATCAAGGATCAATAGGGGAGGTTCCTATATGGGTGATCGATTCCTCTGGTGCATGTTTGGTGGCAACATTAGAATCTCCAAGAGAGAACATTGGAGTAGAAGGCTCAGGTTCATGATCAGTACCCTAAACTATTTATGTAGCCCATGGTTTAGAATTTGGGGATGTAAATCCTTAATTAGGGGAGAATTTAATGTGACATATTTTCATCAATTTAGTTTTAGAATTTATTTGAGAAAATTTTGATGACGGGCATTGATACGGAATGTGATTCGATGGCCCGGGGTTACAAAAAATTTTCGTGGAAATATGTTATCTTTTTAATAGTATATGTGCATTGTTTTTCTAAAAATGTGGAAAAACTATTAAATTATTTTTTAGATCAGATATATGAGGGAACCATTGTGTTTATAGTAGTTACATTACCTTAAGTGATACCTAACATTAGATGGCTGTGAAAGATAGTTTTTGGACATAACTATAAATAAAATAATTAAATGAAAATTATTTTAATTTCAAATCCTAATAACTCATTAAGAGAGACTCATATTCGAAATATTTGGCCACTGTTGTGATCGTAATGTATTTGTTTCCCTAGGTTTGACTTAACATTAGTCAGAGATGTTCTTATATGGAAGAACCTAAAAAGGACAAAACCATCATTAAATAATTTTAAGATAAATAATTATATTGATGTAGTGATAATTATCATTTAGAACATAATTATATAGAAATTATAGGGTTATCTGCAAAACCCTAGGAATTCTAGAAGATCTATAGGGAGATCGAAGAGAAATAATTCTCTTAAGTGAAAAAATATGGATCTGAGATTGGATTGTGCATCTTCGTGAAAATGGAGTTAGAGGATCTCTTCAATGGTGAAAATTTCACTGTTCCTCATCAAAGATTAATCCAAACTCAAGGTAGTGCATTGTTATTTTTGATTCATTTCCCACTATTTAATAGAACAATGAACACTGAATAACCTACATAAAGTTTGATATATAGTTGGAGTGCATGAATGATGAGAGTTACATTATGGGGATGAAATGGGAGTTAGATATGTGGCATGGACTTTTTATTCTTGATCCTTCTAATAAGGACCTATCAAGGCTGAAAAGAACAAAGTCCGTGATACATCATTCATGTGCTTTTTTACTTCTCATTTCCCTCTGTTCAATGTGTTCTATGTGATTATATGAGAGGATGACTGTTTAAGACTTTTTTGTGGTACAATAACATGAGAATGATGATCTAACACCCCTAAAACAATGTGATGGCATAATGGTGAAGGAGTGACACTTTTTTGTCTTGGTGGAGCATGAGGGAAATATGGATGGTTGACGGTGTGGTGGCCAGCTGAAGTGGTAGGATGAGGCCCGATGAGGTAAATCAAAGAGGAGTGCAACGACGAGGTCACCTGTGGGTAGACTGATGAAGCTAGAGTGTGGTAAGGGGATATGTTAGGTATGGTGAGTATGGGTTGTGATAGGATGTCGTTGCATTGAACATGGTCCATGGAAGGATCCCTCAATGGTGAGATGGGGAGCGGCTCGATGCCACGTCAGAGGAACCCACTGTGGTGATGCCGCAGTGAAATAAGTGTGGCTGGAAAACCATGCGGAACATGGCTCGACACAAATTCAGCACGTAGGAACACGGTTAGGGTGGACCACAGACAGTGTAGTGAAACAGCCTGCATTTGGTAGGCCGAATCAGGTCAGGTTGGCCGAAACAAGTCGGTTTGGATGGACAGGGTTGACTGGGCTAGTCGGACTGGTTTAGGTCGACCGGCTGATTAGTTTAAGTCCAACGGGTCATATCAGACCCGGACCTTACCAAGGTCAGTCCTTTTTGTTAAAATGGCCATAAATTTTAAATTATGTCTCCATTTGACGATTCGTTTATGGCGTTGGGACACGTGTGATGATATCATCCACTTTAGAATCTCTAATTGAGTTGTGGTGGATGTTTTTATCTAACCTAACAGCATGAGGAGTAGGTTCTCCCTGTAAAAGTGTGCTTCAAGTGGATTCATGTGGCTGACTATGACTTGTTGACTATGTGACATGGGGGCTTCATGAAATATCGAAAAATATACTTTTTGTCGACACTCTAGGTGTTATCGACACTTCAGGTGTTATCGACACTCCATTTGTAATCAAATCTCAGTGTGGTATTAACAGTACATGTGTTATCGACAATATGTGTGTTACAAATACATGTCATTATGTGTACTATGTTTGATAATTATGATTATAATGCTATAGACTTGTAGTTTTGTGATCTGACTGTACTATTTCTATGTGGTGTAATTTGTGTATTTCTATGTGGTATACATCATGAATTTCAATGTGGTATACTTTTTTTATTCCTTCTTGGTGTTCCTTAGTGGTTTTCCTTCGGGTTGTTCCTTAGTTTTGTTCCTTCATGGCGTTCCATTGTGGTGTTCCTTCATGGTGTTCCTTCATGCGGTTCCATAGTGGTGTTCATTAATATTGATCATTAGTGTTATAAATTCATGATATTCCTTAGTTTTTTTCCTTAATGGTGTTTATTCATGGTATTCCTTACTGTTTTTCCATCATGGTGTTCCATAGTGTTCTTCCTTAGTGGTGTTACATAGTGGCGTTTTATAGTGGGTTTTCTTCATGTTGTTCCCTAGTGGAGTTCCTTTATGGTGTTCCTTAGGGGTGACCCTTCATAGCGTTCCTTCATGGTTTTCCATAGTGTTGTTCCTATGTGGTATCCTTTAGTGGTATTCCTTTATGGCATTCCTTTATGGTATTTCGCTGTAATTTCTTATGTAGTATATTTTCTATTGTGGGTTCTAGGTGTCCTATTGAGTATTTTTTTACTCACCCATGAATGGTATTTTCCTACATATGTTATATATTTTGATGAAGATCGACACATTGATGGATTCCTAGGTGCACAATGACCTGGTGGTGTTTAGTGAAACCAGAGAGTTGAGGTGTTCTCCTACGGTTTCAGACAGCTTTCCATTACCATTCCCTTTCGATAGGGGTTTCTACGGATGAGTTTCCAGAACTTGTGCATTCACTTTTCCACACTCCTTTTTTGGGTGGGATTGTATTACAACCTTGTTTACATTATAGTTTTCTACTGTCATTCTATTTTTTTGGAATCATAGTTGTATTCATGCTTATTTACTTTTTGATTTTACATTTCATCATTTTGGTATTGGAGACGTCTGCAGGTGAACGTGTACTTAAGAAAATGCCTCCAATTTGTGTGATATTCCTACTCAGTGAAAGTCAGAAACCCCTATCCAATTTGAGGTTTTATTTGTTTATTCACGACATAGGCCCCTTTAGGATGGGTTGTGACAAATGTGGTTATGGAAAATGAATTATATCGGGTTGTGAGGTGGTAATATGTCATAGACATGATCAGTGGTATCATTTCTAATTTTTTAAGAGGTGATGGATATAGGGAATTCCCATAACATAATAACATGTAATTACATGGTATATAAAATTATTATTATATTTGAATAATATTTTTTATATTTGATAGAGATGGAAGAAAAAAATAAAAATTATTGTTTAATAATGTTACATCTTTTTCAGACAATATCATTATATTGTCACCAAATGCCTTCCAAAGTTTGATTTTTGATTAAACATGGATCTATGATTTTGGGATAGTTTCATGGATATTATTTTGGAAGGTATTTTTAGATCTAAATGGATGTGAATGTGTGAATATAAGAGGATAGGGTGTTTCCCTATATAAGTGGGGGAGATAATAAACCTAGAAATTTTAAAATGATTCAATTACACCTGAATAATTAGCATGAGAAAAGCCCCAAAATGCATCATTTTAAGTATTTAGAGGTTACATGGTCTAATTATGGTGATAAATTTGGGTTGGTAAAACAAGTTAGGTCATTTTTAATTCCAATACTTTTAATTTACAACCTTAAAATCGATGCATACCTTAACCATAGTAAGTAATTATTTGTTATAACTATTCATTATAGACAAAGAGTATGCTTTTATTAATAGAAAATATAATGTATTCCTATTCACATTATTCAATACATTTTTAATTATTCTATTCAAAAAAATTGTTGAAGGATGTTTAAAACTACACACATAGAGTTGTTGAGAAATTGGGGTTTCTAAGAAAAAATTTTCAAAGGTATAAAAGGATTTAATGAAAATATTTGACATGAAAATCACTCTAATGTCATAAAAAATTTATATTTTAATGTAATTTAACAAATTTTAAATTAAAATAAATTTAAAAAATAATTTAATCTTGTAAACTACTTATATTAAAATTTATTTTTTTAATAAATATTATAATTTTTCACTATTAAGTGAAAAAAGAAAATTTTCCAAAAATTTCCAAAAAATGCACATTAAGATGATTTTAATATTATTCAATCAAAAAATAATTTCATTTTTCAGAAAAATTCTAAAATTTGTTAAAATTAATGTTATATTATGTGTTTAAAATGTGTCAAAACAATTTTTTAGAAATAATGGTTTTCAAAATATATTTATTTTTATATTCAATGATTCTAAATTTATTTCTAATCAATATATAATCATAATTTTAATAATTAATTTAGTTTCATTCATACCCTCCTAATTAATGTCTAGATTTTAATGGTATAAAATATTATAGTTCATTCAATCGTAGTGTTTGTTGATTCTTTTTCAATCGAAGTAAATAAATTTAATGAAATACAATTCAAGGGTTTTTAAGCTCGGTCATGCAAGTAACATAAAATATAAAATATTTTTTCCCATAATTTATGGTCATTACATTTATTATATCATGTAATATAGTTTAAGACACGTTTTATACCTCAGTATCATATTTATTAAATTATTTGGATTTTAATGTCACCCATTTCTTTTATGAATTCTTTTGTTTAACTTATGGAGAATTATTATATTTAATGGGTTTCAGAGATAATTATAGATAATTAAATTAATATGTTCTATATCAGTCTCTATTTGATATATTATTAACATTGTCTTCCAATGACATTGTGACTCATGATAATTTGGTCGTGTTCATTGGATGATTATGTTAAAAATGATGAAATAAAATAATTAAAGGGATTGGGAATCTATTTTGATTCTTGATGAGTTATAAAGATTTTTTAGAAAACACTTTGATGTAGAGTCTAAATGAATTATCATACAATTTTTTTCAATTTAATGAGTTCAAAGGAAGGAAGGTTCAATGAGGGACACACAAAGTATTTAATGAAAAGTTTGAATCGAAGCCTACACATTTTCCATTAATATCGAAGGCACTCTGCCTATATAATGGGTGTCTATGATCATAGGTAATGTTTGAGTTTCTATAAAATATTTCATGTAATACAACCTTATATGTTTTATTATACAAAATATGTAATGTGAAATTGGTTTAATGAACACTGGATGGAGTCTTTCCATTAGTTGGTATTAGAAGAATATTATACAGGAGGGTATAAGTTGAATATATTTAAGAGGAATCCCTCAAAAAGGAACTTATAGAGTTTAATATAATGTGGTATGAAATGAATAAAATGGTGAGGTGATAAAAAAACTCATTGTGTAATAAGTGGTATAAATCATTAGAAGGAATCAGATGGTATTTATCAGTAAAATAATGATAGAGCTTACTGTATAGATTAGTTATTTGATAGATTAATTCATATTGAAGTCCAAATAAGTTTTCATAATAAATTAATTAAATAATTTAAATATTATGAAGAATTACTTTTTTAAAACTCTGATATTTTGAAATAAAAAAATGTTTAATAATATATTCAACAGGAAACACTTAGTTTAAACTAACCGTGACTTATTTTTATAATATAATTGCAAAACTATACTGATCATAGCCCAAAAATGAAATTAAAAATTAAAATAATATTAATTTTTTCAAGAAATAGAAAAATGGTTATAATCAATAAAAATGTATTTATAAATTCAAAAGAAATGAGAACTGTTTTTTTAAATACTATTATTTAAAAAATTTGTGTTTATTTTTTTTGAGAAAAAATATTTTAAAAAATATTTTTTATATCATATAAATTTTATTTAATGAAATGATTTTTTTTTGAAATAATAATATCAATATTTAATTAGAGTGAAATGTTTGGATTTTTTAGAATATTTCTTTTCATTGAAATGTGAAAATTGTTATTGTTTTTTGAACCATTCAATTATTTGTAATAATTAAAAGCTTTCGAAAGCACAATTATTATTTAACTTTTTTATGATTTAAATATGTATTATTTATTTAAATTTCATAGAATTAATTAAATATAAATCATCATTACACTGAATTTTAATATATGACGATTCCAATTCTAAAATACACACTTTTTATAAAAATAGATTAAACTGAAAAATGGTTCTCCATTTCAACGAATGTTTTTATGGAAAATTGTGATCCTTCCAAGAAAATCATGACCTCTTTATTAGAAAAAAAATAAACTTACCCAAGTTTTAAAGTATAAGATTTACAATGATCCTTCATAAAAAAATAAATGAGATCGTCTAGCACATGGTCTACCCAATGATAATCGTTACCACTAACACACTTATTAGAAATCCCATCTACCAATTCATTTGCCTCTCTATAAGCATGAGTAACAAAATGATATATAGAAAAATTAGAATTCATGCATCTAGTCCAGTAGTTAGTGAGCTTCAATGAAAGATGCAAATACCCTGTTGTTAAGGCAAAACTATAGTCATAGAGTCAAATTCAAGCCAAATATTGTTCAAAACCCATTTTTACAATTGCTCCACTACGACAATAACACTAAGAATCTCTTCTTAATGATAAGAGGCAATAACACATGATCCATAAATACATCAACAAAAATTTACCTGATAATCCCTAAATACAACACCCAAACTAGAGGGACCTAGGATTCCCATCGAAGCAACATAAGAATTCACTTTAATCAACCCAAAAATGGGGCGTACCATATGACTTCCATTATATAAATAAATGAAGAAAATTTACATTAATCCCAATATGATTCAGCAAAGATAATTCCAAGATTTAATTGGAGGAAAACCCAACATTTGGTGGTTCCACCTCATGCACACCTGCAAGGATTCCTGCACGGCCAACACAAAACTGTAATGGAAAAAAATCATGAATGTGTTTGATCTTTAATGTCTAGATGGGATGAATAGTTTCTTTTGTAGTATCCTGAAAAAGGATCCATATTTGTGGTGACTGTTTCAAAAAATTCCAGATCGTCATAAAGACACATATTGAACTAGTATGAGGTAGAGAAACCTAAAAAATATCAGCAACTTCCCTCCACTTCACCGAAGCCACTACAAATCTAAAGAAGAGATGGTCCACATCTTCCCTATCCTGATAGCACAATACACCTGCAGAGAAAAGGGATATTCCACATACCTATAGAATGTCATCAGTTTGTATTTTTTTATGACACAAACTCCTTCTTAGAATGGACCAAGATGGTCTAAATAACTTCCTATATAGATTCCCATACATTTCAACTCATACGAACAACAAATAGAGTGATTGTAATATCCTTTAGGTATGATAAAACCATTGAAAATAGGTTCCCATGCCAGAAAATCGCCCCTATAAGATCAGTAATATTTATCCACAATCGAAGTTATATTATCTAAAAGATTCTCTAAACTACCAAGTTGATCTTAAATTGAAAAATCAAAATCTTGATTTGAATCCCTCTCCAAAACCCTATCAATCAGGTGATTCACAATGCTATTATATTTCCAAAATTAAAGAGGTGAATCCTTGGAAACCAACCACTAACTGTCAACATCAATTATAGATAAAATATTCTTGAAGGAAGGCCACATCGATGAATTGAAATGATTAATGAATACTGACGTGAGCGTGTGAATAAATCTGGTTCAAAGTAAACTAATAGAATCAGATTTAAAATTTAAAACCCCCATATAAAACCCACATGCATAGAGTCATTAAAACCCCCAATGATTTTTGATTCCCAAACCACCTCAATAATAAGACATGCAAAGAGAGTTCCATGAAACCATTTCCAACCTCCTTTCCAATACGTTAGCACTAAATATGAAATTTTTTCTAGAAATATTGATACTCTTGATTAAAGGAATGGTTTATTTATATATAATAAAAGAGTACATAAATTTAGATGTGATGATTGAATTCACTAGAAAAAACCCTACCATCCATTGAGAGAGACATTTCCTTCCATGTGTAATGTTGTCTTCTAATCATGGTGATAATACTATAGAAATGAGATACCATTAGTCTCCCCCAAAACACGGGATCCCCAAGATTAATATAGGTGAGATGTCCCTCGCGAAAGCCCAATTCATTAATGATTTCATTTTTCTTATTAGAAGAGACGCTCATTCCAAAGTAAAAAAACACACATTCTCTAACTGGCCTCCTTCCTAGAAATTTATATATTATATAACTATAATTATTAATATAAAAACATTTAATTATTAATACATATCATATCGTAATGACTATATCTTATTATACTTTAATAGTGCATTTCTTGAAAATTTTTCTCCCGACATGTCTGTGAGATTAATTTTAATAAATATCTACCACTCATATGAATTAAATTTGATAAAATGAGTTACATATTTGGAATTAAAATATTAATTATTATCTAAAAAGTCCGTCTTAATTTTATTCATAATTAATAGTTAACAATCTGAAACAAATTAACTTATGTGGAAAATACATAATATGGTAGAATTGAGTAACCCCAGTGGTAAAGAGTATAAAATGTTTAATAAATGTGTTATTTTATTATTATATCTATTGATCAGCCTTAGCTATCATATAATACTTTATTAGTTAAATATTTAGGCACATGGATTGATAGTGAAATCCCATTATTAAATAGTATTAGGTGTTTAGAAGAATGTGAATCATCCTCCTTTATAAAAGGGAAACCTTATCATGTCCAACCCAAGTATAAAAAAACCATTTTCCTTAGATAATAGCTTCACAAATACCATTATTAATTCCCTCTCTATTTCCTAGAGTTCTGATTTTTTTCTTAAATCCAATCAAGGGAGGCCTTAGGTATAATTCAAAAGAGGTGGTCCAAAGAATAGGTAAATTTTTTAACTGAGAATCATTGATTTATTCCTTATTCTATATCCTTAATATAATACTAAATAATTCTAGTATAATAAAATCAGAATCTAACATATATTAATATATTATTATTTTAATTTTATAACCTTAATCTATTACATAAAACAAAAAATGTGAAATGAAACCATAATTTCTGTGTATATAAGACTACCGCATTGAGAAATAATTTAGCACTTCTTCCTTCATCACCTCTCATGAAAATTAATAAAGATGAATATAGTTTTATTATATGTTATTAATTAAATTTAAATATTTCTTTGAATATAAATATCATATACCTTCTAACCATACTATCCATTTAAAATTGTTAACAACGTTCATCAGTATGGTGGAATATGACCTTATGAAGTGATTTGAATATTCTTTATTTCCACATCACATGGACTATATATATATATATAATGAAATAAACCTGTATTTGTTAAATTATATTAATTATTGAAATATATATCAATACTCAAGTTATTTCTATAATAGTAATTGAAAAATTGAATCATTACTCTTGCACACGTATAACATGCCTTCTCTATGATTGTAACATAGTCCAATTTTTATAACCATCATTCATGATTGGTTTTAAAAGGGTAATTTATTTATAAAAATTATAAATATTTCATGATTATTATTGTAGATATGATGAATTAGTAATATATTTTACACTATTAATCTTTCCAATATGATTTTTCACATATACGTTAATCATCATTGAAACGTCTCACAAGAACTGAAATAATTAATTATTTTAATAAAACCTAGTAGTGAATATTATAAAGGGATTAATAATCATAAGAATGATAATTTTAAAAATTTTCAATTATCATTGTATTACTATTTTTTAATCTTATGAGTACAAATGATGAATCAGGCTCAAGGTAAGTGTTCTCTCAAAACCACTCATTTCATCAGGTTTTTTCCACTTAGTCTCTAATTTACGTTATCTCTCTTTTTAATGATATGAAATTATTAATTTTTATTTATATATTTATATTACATATATATTATCTTGTTCTCTCTCTTTATGGGGTAATATATTCATTTTAATGATTTCCCAAATTCATTATTTAAGAAATCACTTTTGATTATGTTATGAGACAAGACAATGAAACCCCTTTTAACAAAGGTAAATTTTTATTATTATAAAATTTAATTGATTTTTTAATATGGAAAAAATATTCATGTAAATAACTTGAATTTTACAGGTCGAATAATTATATATCCCTCCAACTCATTGGGTATTGTTTAGTCTCATGAGAGATCGTGTATGGAATTAGGGAGTAAACATAATTCGTTATGGGTTTTTTCGATCATGTGATGTGGTATAAGTGGTTTTAAATTATTTAGTTTTTTACTATCCATTATGTTATAAACACTTTACTATGTTTCCCTAATTTTTTTTATACTAGTATATTTATTTTATGCTCCAATTTTGTTACTCGTTATCATTATCTTTTATAATATCATAATATAACATTGACACAAAATCATTGTTTGTTTGTCATGTATATCTCTTTACTAGTATTTTTATCTCATATATTATTTAATTTAATCTCAATAGTATCAAATATAGTATTGGAATCTCAAATTGATTTTAGGATCTCACAATAGGGAATAATATATTGATGTCGTGTTTTAGTTGAATTTTACATACTATGAACCTTTTTTACAAAATAATTTTATCATTTTTGATCATTTTTTATTAATAAAATATTTAAATTTAGAATTAATATAATAATATATGTAACGTTAATGAATAAATGTTTTTGGTATTCGATAAAAGGTTTAATTAATAATTGGAATCTAGGAAGGAAAAATTTAGCGTGAACCCCAAGTATAAGTCGAAGGATAAGTATAATGACAATACTAATTATATAAAAAATATAATTTAATTATGGTAATATATATAGTGAGTGGTTTTAGAGACATTTCATCTTTATTTAGAAAAAACATGTGGATTCAAATCTAGAATAGATTAATGTTTGGGTAATAACTCCAAAAAATGGGTCAATGATCTAGACTTGATTTTCACCTACTCATCACTTATAAAACGGGTCACCCTCCCCTCTCATATAAAAAATACCAATAACATGTTATTTTAGCCAATAAATTTTAAATTTATACTTTAAATCCCTCCCCATGTTGTATAATCCTTATTTTGATATTCAGTCCAATATGGGGAGGTTTATATATAATCCTAATTGGTGTTCTGTAGAGGTAACTTTCCTAACTAAGTACTTTTTTTTATTATTACACATTCTTAAAATATTACTCACTAATGATAATATAAAAATGTATCTAACATATAAAATGATTTTATAATGATAATTTAATAAAATGAATCCATCTTCACTTCCATCAAATAGTAAATGAAACCTTCATTCATTTATACGAAGGACTACCTCCTCACGAACTGATGTAACTCATTTTCTATCTTCACCTTTAATGACTATTCATGGTGTTAAATATAATTATTATATTTTATATTCCTTAAATATTTATCATTATATAAAATTTTCACATCATATACCTTATTACATTACCATCCAATGACACTATTTTTGTCTATGGTGGACAATTACATCATGATGCAATGTGATTCTTTTTTTACTGCATCACATTGATAATATTTGTAAGTGTATTTATAGAAAAAATTTGATATTTATGATATAATTATAATTCAATAATGTTAAAATAAGAGTTATCTAATTTCCATCATGATCATTTAAAAATGGGTATTTTGTACATGCGTACGTACCACCCACCGCCTCAATGATTGTTTTGTGGATAATTTTTTACAATAATCCTTCATTAATAGTTTTTAAGGATAATTTAAATATGGAAATAAAAACAATTTCATTACTATTATTCATGAGAGGATGTTATAATAATATCGCTGACAATAATCAAGTTAACAATGTGATTTTGTACATCTGAGTCGAAGATCATCATAACATCTAGAATGAACCTAAATTATTATGTAATTTGACAATAAATTCTATTGAAAAAACAAACTTAATGATAAGAATTTAAAAGGATATTATAATATTAAATTATTGAGACAATTTCATTATTAAATAATATCACACGTGATGTCTTTCGATCGAGGTAATGGATCTCCCTAAACAACCCTTTTCTTCATGTAATAGAAACACTCTCACTAACCTAATCTCTATCTGCCTTTAATGATAATAAAAAATTATAAATAATTTATATATGTTTCATACATATAGACCTAGCTCATTATACATTCCATTTAAGGGTTAATACATTTCTTACAACCGTTTCTCGAATACAATCTCTACGAAATTTATTTCGATTATGTTAGGAGGCATGACAATACAACCCATTTATTCCCATGGGTAATTAATATGTCTCTTATTTATGTGTTATTTTGTAATTTCCATCGTTCTCCTAATTGTGTTGATAAGTAATATGAATCTTATGTGGCCTTGAGAGATCTACCCAATGAGCCAAAGGCTATAAATAAATGATGAAGGGATTTATTAAATGTGGGGAAAAATTTTCCCTTTGGAAAAAAATAACTATCAATCCACAACTAAACACACCACTATATTATATTTTAAAAAAATAAAATAATATTAAATTTATAAAAACAAAGTAAACCCAAGTTCCACAATTTATGACTACAATTTCAAAGTACACAACAATAGAAAAACTATTAAAACTCAAAGATGAACAAAGACAACAAAAAATCATATACTCCAACAAGATCTATGATCCAATTCCACCAAATAGTCGAAGTATCACAAAGTAGTTCTCAAGATGTAAGATAATTTAAAATTTTTGAACTCTAGGTAAATGAATTCTACAGGAGCACCAAGGTTCCAAAGTAATGGAGAGTAATGAAACTCATTAAATTTTCCCCATGACCTACATAATAATGCCACCTGTATAGAATAATTTATCAATATTTATATAAATAGTTAATAAAAAAATATAAATATAACACCCCACCCCTGAAGCCCAGAGCTGGTGAATTACTTTAATACATTGGTGTTATTACAAGTAATGAAATACTAAATGACTAATCAATTTAGTGGTCATGAAAAATATACTATATACATGAAAATTACATTAAATTCCATATAATAAAATAAAACATAGATAATTCCATGACAATTACATTCTTCTCCAATATTAACCATGCATATATATCATAATACCCATATTTATATCCTAGGTATATAACAAAATGGTGAGCTCAGATGCGCTATAAGGTCTCGGCCTTAAACATTACATAATGTTGAATTAAATGAATAATTAATATTGAGGATGTTTTTAGGATTAGATTTTTAGATAATTAGGCCATAACTATTACATTACATCTCAAAAATTAAAAGTATACAATTCTACTCATTTTCCATTTTTCCCAAAATAAAAAACTATTTGAAAAAAAGTTTCATGTCTAGTTCCATGTTTTAGAAAGCATGAGTTTTCCTAGATAACATCTGTGACCCTATTCATCTTTAATCCCTCTGAAAAACTTTTAAAAACATGGGATGAGCATAAAAATCTCAGTAAGGGTTATAAAATAATGAATGAAATCATTATTCCACCAATACATACAAAACATAAACTTTTTTACATACCTCATGAAAACATATGATTTATGAATAACATAGAGTAATCACAAATCATAAAGGTAACTTGTGGAATCCATAACATACTTATTTTTTAGCTCTCATAGCTACTTATGGAGTCACATATGAAATACCCATCACAATATATTCCATAAATATCATTGGAGAAACAATGACATTTACCTCTATCACATTTCCCAATGCATTGGAGAGATATATCGGGCTCGCCCACCGCAGTTTTATCATGGAACCACATGTATACGTAAACAGTCCCCAAGAACCATAACATATTAATAACATATGAAACTAACATAAAGGAAATATAAAATTTACACATTTCTATCACAATATATCATTTAAATATATTAACATAAAAATTCCATTATCAAAATCATTTTACATACCAAAATACGTAAAAGAGTATATTTTATTTATTTTCCTCTTAAAAACCTTACAGCTTGATAACAAACCCAAAGTTCAAAAGATACACGCTGCGGTGGAAAGGTTGTTGCCAATGCTTACGTTAAAATAATTTTTTTGTCATTTAGTAAAAAAAATCATAGAAAATGATTCCATTTGAATGAAATGAAAAGTCAATGGTGTTTATACACTGTATAAAATAAAGTCATGTATGAAACAAAATATGTCTCAATGAAAGGAGATTGAGATGAAGTCACTTACCTCGTGTCCGACATGACCCGTTCATTCTTTAATCTCTGTAATAATAAATTAAAGTTAATTTATACTTGATTAAGAATAGTTCTCAATTTTATTCTTCCATTTATATTAATTATTACCATGTTATAAACATTATGTAATCATTTAAGTTAATAACGGTCATTTTGTCGATATATGGTACTTGAGTCAAGAATGGGCTTCTTATAATTACATGTTGTTCATGTGGTCAAAAGTTCATTATATCCAAATGATATTCATGATTTTGATATCATATATATCATATATATCCAGTATATATATGTATTTATAACATTACATAACAATTGGAGGTAATAAATGAAATGCACCGTTCATGGAGACGGTAAGTCATACGTACGCATGAACGCTACATTCATTTCTATTTCATATTTAATGGAACTAAAAAATATTGATACTTAATCATATTATAATTAATGTTTAATATAAAATATAATATAATTAACTCTATACTTTATATGTCCCACATATGGGATTAACGGGTCATATAACTTTGAGGGGGTGGTAGTCCGCACTTCCTCAAATGAAATTATCGTATTTAACCACTATGGAAAAAAATATAGTTATTCTATAAATGAAAAATAAAAAACATATAAACAATATAAATATAATATATATCATATATATATACAGTTCAATCATAATGGCCACCATGAGAGGCGGTTGGGGGTATTTGAACAATCATCATTTTGTGATGTAGTAGTTCACCATCCACAGAAACAGTATGTTCCTTACCCATTAGTTAGAGTTATGTGGATGTTTAGTTCGAATATTCTCATAAAAACAACCTATTATATATAGTATACTGGTTTTCTAATAAAATTAAGGAATAACAATATTTTATGGGGTTGGAGAAGTAAAAAAACAGAATAAAAGAAAATAATTTAAGAGAAATAGTTACCTTTAATTCATGTAACTCCCTTTGGTTTGAACCAAAAGGAATTATTGAAGTTCCTTATTCCTAAGGTAAGGCTTCTATGTGGAATAGAGGGTTATTGATAGGTTTTTTTGGTAGTTTCTGGATGATCCACAGGGCTTGAGAAGTGTAATGAATGATTTAGAAGTGAGGACTTTTTATAAGGGGGGAGGGGCTCTTTACGAAAGTGTGAAAATATTATTAAATTATATAAATATATTTGGATTCTAAATGACCAAAACTAATTAGAGACTAATATAAGAGGACTCATGGTCAAAATAAAATCATCTAATAATAATTTGGATAGGTTTTGTATTTTATTTAAATATTTATAATCTTATTTATTTAAATCATTTATTAATGAGGTAAATACTACATCATTATTGTGTCATTAATAATATAATTTATTTTAATTATAAAAATTATAAAACAAGTATCATGATGTAATAAATATTTTTAGCTTTCCAATGACTATTTATAGTCGAAATTATGACTTATATAACCCTATCTAAAAAATTAATTTTAAAAAAGATATTTGTTTATGTCATTTATTCCTTTACTTAAAGTTAATTAGAATAAAGTGTCATCATCACTCATAAGTGGCTACATGGGGTCCCAAAATTGACCCAACGATTCCCATAGTCGGTCATGATTCATCTAATAAGATTAGGACAAGTTTTAAGGTAATATTTTATTATTATAATATTTTTTTACCTTAAATTACCCTATTTACATTTAACCGCGGTAAATAAAAGTCAATCGTTACTATTTACCAAAAAGTATTTTCATCTTATTGAACCAAACATTACATACTAATAATAATTATATATGTCATATTTTCGAAATTCAATTTATTGAAGATTTAAAATTTATTTTAAATGAAAATTTCAGTTTTTTAACTACTACTAAGTGGTTTCACAATTCATCAAAAATTGATGTTTTTCAGAAAAATACCCAAATTTCAGCCAAAGCTATATTTGATATTCCAAATTAAAAAATGATTTATATTTTACCAAATTCAAAAAATAGAATTTGTATTAATTAATTTAAAATTATTTCTCTTTGTCAAAACAAAAAGCGTTTTTTTAAGAAATATTAACTATCAAAATATTGACACTTATTTAAGTCCAATTTCTAAGTGAAATTAATTTCAATGTCCAAAATTGTATTAAATGGAAAAAATAAAATCTAATTATAATTTAAAACCAATTAAAAATATAATCTATCCATATAAATAAATTAGATTAAAAGGCACTTCTCAATTAAAATACAGTATTTTTCACTATTCATAAAAAATGATTTTTATTAGAAAAATACAAAAAAATTACCCAATGTAAATTTTGATGTCACAAATATAAAAAATAATGTTACTTTTTCAACTAAAAAATATAAATGTGACCAAAACTAGGTTTAATGTTATTTCTCCTTTTAAAAACAATAAATCAACCCTTTAAAGTAAATTATTCTTAAAATTAGATTCATTCACATTTTAAGCCTTTAACTTTTATCGGATAAATGTAAAAAAAATTGAAAAACATGTGTAACCATATTTATGTTAGTTCTACTCATTCTTGACAATACAATAGCTTGGTTTTAACTACCATTTAAAATAATAATATTATATTGTTAGTGTGCAACGTAAGATTTCAAAGAAACTCGTTGTTGTGTATCAGGTATGCCATCAAACATAGAAACCCCTTTAATGTAATATTAATATTTAATTAACAAATACATGATATTATCATACTTATTTATTTACAATCAATGTTACATCCTTTCCCCCTATTGGAAATTGTGTCCTCATAATTTTATTCACTTATCAAATAAATGGTTGTATTTATCCCTCATAGCATTTTCAGATTCCCACATTGACTCTTCAACCATTTGGTTTTTCCACAAATCCTTTAACTAGTAAATTACCTTATCCCATGACACTTTCTCTCTATGGTCATGAATATGGACTGGTCGTTTCTCATAAGGGATATTCTCTTCCAACTGAACTACCTTTGGACTTAAAACATGAGATGGATCGGGCATATACATTCTCAACATTGAATCATGAAAAACATTGTGTACCTAGGATAGACTTGGAGGTAAATCCACATAGTAAGAAACTGTTCAAATTTTCTCCAGGATTTTATAATGTCTAATAAAACTCGAACACAACTTTCCCTTCATAAAAAAATGCATCACACTTTTCCATGGATAAACTGTGAGAAAGACATGATCATCAACCTGAAAAGACAGATCCTTCCTTCAGTTATCCGTATAACATTTCTTCCTACACTGAGCTGTTCTCATGTTCTTCTGACTCAAATGAACTTTTTTCCCACATTTTCTACCAATTATGGTCCCATTAACTTCCTTTCACCTACTTCATCCCGTAAATCTGGAGTTCGACAATGCTTTCTATTTAATTTTTCAAACTGAGCCATTTGTATACTAGAATGAAAGATGTTATTATATAAAAATTCAACCAAAGAAATATGTTTGTACTGTAACGCCCCAACCCCAGTTACCCAGAGTTGGTGCATTATTACATAACATTGGCATGATCACAAGAAAGATCAAATCTCGAAAGACCGATTGGTTTAGTATCCTTGGAAACACTAGATATATTCATAATGTTTTACATTACATCATAAATTGAAAAACTACTACAACAACATAGTCTCCATATTCCACACTCATATCCGCACATACAATCCCTGCAGGTTATTCATAACTTAATTCTTCACATCCTGGGAAAAATAAAACATATAAAATGGGTGAGCTCAAATGCCCAGTAAGGATAACAATATAGCGGAAAATTTCATAAATAAGAATAAACATTTAAGGAAATGTATAACTAAAACAAATCCTTTTAAACTTGAACATCAACATAGTATGGCAAAAGTCAAATGAAATAATGCCATTTACTTATTCACATGGATATTCTACTAATCGAATAATCACATGCAATATCAATAACCACTTTCATAATGATGGAATTCATAATGCCAGACTATCATAACCACATAGCCAAGGCCTCATGCCAAGACTACAAATAAGATTTTGCTAAGGCCTTGTCCCAAGACACTAGTTTGTCTCATGAGACCTACCGATGCATCGAGGAGCTATAGCGGGCTCCACCCATCACATATTAAGTCCAATGAATTCCCATATGAAAAGGATTAAACATAACATAAACATTCATTTTAAAAATAGCATACGAAATGTAAATACTTCATCCATAAACCACGAATGGTATAAAAATAACATATCCGCAGTCAAACATATCAAAAAGCCTTCAATAAAATATAGATTTTTTGTATCCTAATAAATCAACTTCAAATAAACGTAAAATCCATCAAAGAATGTTGACATAGATGAAATCAAAACTCTTTTTAAAGAAATATCTATTTCTATTTTGAAATCATTTAAGAGTCATATATTTATAAAATAAATCATTTTCTTTGAAAATGTTCTTATAATCTTGTAAGGGAAGCTTCGAGAATTTTATAACTGCGGAAAATAACTGCACCTGCCATATAAGTAAAGAAAACATTCTTACCTTAATTTTGTCGAAAAGGTTAAAAAGAACCTTTTTTGGAAAACGACGGAAAGATTCCGTTATAAAACTCTGATAAAAAGTAAGACAAGGGTATAAATTACTTTAACACGTATTCTTTTTAATAGTAAATTTTTTTTGAAATACATTTTTAAGAACCATGGATGTTGATGATAAAGAGATCCTAGTAGATTATTATGTATAAACAACTTCGGATAATGAAGATATTGTGAAATAACGCTTACCTTGCACTTTTCCCTGGTTGAGGGTAGGTTAACCTCCTATATAATGGTGAAATAATTGTTATTAAATTATAAAATATTCATATATATTAATATGATATCATATATGATCTTTTAACAGTGATTTGTTAATAATATCTTAGTATTATTATTGTTTCGGGTGTTAACATACTCATTTTCTTTTATATGTTTTGTTACATAAGCCATGTTTTTCGTGGATAGGTTGTATCTTAATCATATCCAGAATGATATAAAGTCCTTAGATACTATTATTAATCATCAAATGAAAATTATACTTGAATGGATATGATGGAGAATGAATCTCATCACGTTCGTGGAGACGGTAGTCCATACGTATGCACGAGTGACAATATCATTATTTTTATATTAAAATAATATATAATTGGATGGTATATCATATATAATGAATCATTATCATGTTAAATTTATTATTTACATGAATTAAACAACATTATTATACCCATCCAAATAATAATTTATTGAATAACAATTACACCACGATGTGGAGACGGTAAGTTGTACGTACGCACGTATGGTGACATGTTATTCAAAGGATGGATAGAATACTGAATATTGTTGTACCATATTTATAATAACATCACAGTATATATATGATACTGGAGTTATTATTTTAGAATGGTAACAACAGAGGAAGAAGAAGTGGAAGAAGAAAGGAACTTGGAAAAGGGTGGTGAAATCATTACATCTTCTTCGGGTTCTTCCTTTTGATTTGATCAAAAGGGATCCTTAGGTTGGCTTTATGATCAAACTAAGGCCTCAAGGTTGTAGTGAGGGAAGTTGGGAGAGTATTTGGGCAGATTTTGGCCGAACCAAAAGGCTTTGAAGGTGTGAAGTAATTAGAACGGGGAGTGCCCTTTTATAAGAGGGGTGAGGGGCACCTTTGGAAAAGCTAGAAATATTAATTTATAATAAATTCATATTCGGTTTCTAATTGCTCCAAAGTTTATTATTCAAAGGTTAAGGTGGGGATAGGTCGAAAACCATTCGACCAATAGAATTTAGACAGGTTTGGGTTACTATATTAACCTTATCTTTTAGTTTTAACTCTTAGTTAATTAGTTTGACATTTACCGTGTCACTTTGTATTTTTATATTATATAGTTAATAAACATACTATATACATCCAACCGACCCCCAAGTGGTCCATTAATGATACACCTATCATGATATAAGTCTCTTGGCCGAACCTTAGATTTTTATGAATTTAATATCAATTAATAATATAAAATTTGTTTTAAAAACTCTTTTATGTCAATTTTGACAATATTCAATAGTTGATTTTTGTGAAACTCATAACAGAATTATTACTTCGAAAAAATTTATTTAAATCTTTCCTAACATGTCATATTAACTTATAAAATTAGTGTAATTCATAAAAAGTCTCAAATTATATTTATTTGGGTATTTATAATATCAATTATTTTAATTTGTCACTATTATGGTAATTACTGCATCATCATTGTGTCATAAATAAATTAAATTATTTAAAGTCTAAAAATTAAAAATAAAATATCATTATGTATGAAATCTTATTAGATTTCTAATGATTATTTACAATCTAATTTATCTTATATATAACCCTATATTAAAAATGTTTAAGTAAATAAACTTTGATTTTAACTCTTTTAACTTTTCTTTGAATTAAATAATAATAAATGTCCTAATCGAATCCAAGTGGACCTAAATGATAATATTTTATTCCTAAGGTTTTTTTTGGTCGAGATACACTTGTCCAATAGAATCTGGACATGTGTTGGGGTAATATTAATATAAGTTTTACCCTTAATCACCCTATTTACTTTTAACCATGGTAAATAAAAGTAAAAAGTTACTATTCACCAAAAATTATTTTCATCTCATTGAACCACATTTTACATATTGATATTAACTGTGTCTCTTGGATTTTCGAAATTCCATTCATAGAAGCGTTAAAATTACGTTTTATGAAAAATTAATTTTTTTTACTACCACTTAGTAGTTTCACTATTCATCAAAAATTCATGTTTTTCAGAACAATGCCAAAATTTCACCCTAAGCTATAATTGATATCCCGAATTAAAAAATGAAGTCTATTTTACAAAATTCCAAACATATAAGTTTCATTAATTAATTTTATAATTAATTCCCATTGTCATAACAAATAGCGTGTTTTTAAGGAATAATATATACCAAAAGATTGACAATTGTTTAGATCCAAATTTCAAAGTGAAATTAATTATAATGAACACCATTGGATAAAAAGGTAAAACTATATTCTAATTATACTTTAAAACCACTAAAATTCATAATTTATCAATATAAATTATTTCGATTAAGAAAGTTTTTTTTAATTAAAATTTAGTAATTTTCACTATTCATCAAAATATTAAAGTTATCTGAAAAGTACCAAAATTTTCCCGTAGGATAAATTAGATATTCATAATCCAAAAATGAAGTCCATTTTGAAATATAAAATATATATAATTTAAAAAAGTACGTATTACTATTCATAACGGCTAGTTTTATCGGCTGTGGTGTGTGTTAGAGCTCGATGTTGCGTACAACACACGCTATCACATTATTCAAAGAGAAACGTACCGTAGAAGCTTGGGGTGTAACATTCTCCCCTCCAAATAATTTCGTCCTCAATGTTTCTAGAATACTACCGTATAAAAAGACTCGGGTGGTTCTTCATCATAAGTTCCTCGGGTTCCCATGTGGCCTCTTCCATCTTATGGTTTCTCCACAAAACTTTTACCAGACGCGTCGTCCGGTTTCTCAGTAGTTGTTCTCTCGTATCAAGAATCTAGATAAGCTATTCGCAATAAGATAGATCGGGTTCCAATTTCAATTCCTCATAGGTGAGTATATGCGTTGGGTCAGGCATGTATTTCCTCAATAGAGATACGTGGAACACATCGTGAACTTTGGAGAGACTTGGCGGCATTGCCAATTGGTAAGCTACAGCCCCAATTCGTTCTAGAATTTCGAAAGGTTTGATGTACCTGGGACTCAATTTACATTTCTTACCAAAATGTATGACTCCATTCCATTGATATATCTTCAGGAAAACATGATCACCGACTTGAAATTCCAAATCCATCCTTCGATTATCAACATAACTCTTCTACCTACTTTGAGCTGCTTTGATGTGACTTTGGATTACCTTCACCTTTTTCATCATTTCCTCCACCAGTTCCGGGCCTACAAGTTTTCTTTCACCAACGTCATCCCAACAGGTTGGTGTACGAAATCTCTTTCTGTATAACGCTTCATATGGTGCCATCTGAATACTCGAATGGCAGCTATTGTTATAGGAAAATTCTAACAGAGGTAAATATTGATCCCACATACCCTGAAAGTCAAGTGAGCAAGATCTCAACATGTCTTCTAAGGTTTGAATAGTTTGTTCTGATTGACCATCCGTTTGAGGGTGGTAAGCAGTGCTCAAATGAAGTTCAGTATCCAGGGATTTATGAAGACTTTTCCAGAACCTTGAAGTAAAATGGGGATCATGATCAGAAACAATCGATAGGGGTACTCCATGAAGTCTCACAACTTCATTAATATATAGTCTTGCTAGACGTTCCAGGGGTAGATCTTCTCTTATAGCATGAAAATGTTCTGACTTGGTAAGACGATCAACAATAAACCACATTGCATCGTTCCTTATAAGAGTCTTTGGTAGTCCCCTGACAAAGTCCAGCGTAATATTGTCCCATTTCCACTCTGGTATGGGAAGAGGTTTCATGACTCCTCCAGGTTGTTGCCTTCCAGCTTTCACTTGTTGACAAACCATACATCTTGACACAAAATCAGCAATCTCCCTCTTCATGTTGTCCCACCAAAAATGTTCCTTCAAATATCTATACATTTTGGTGCTCATAGGGTGTATAGAGAAATTGGAACTATGAGAATCATACACCAATTCCCTTTTTAGATCAGGTATATCGGGAACACAAAGTCTCTTCCCGAATTTCAAAATTCCTTCTTCATACACAAAGTCTCTCAATCTCCCATCATTCACAGCTTTAATCATCATTTGAAATTCTTCATCATCGGTCTAAGAACTCTTAATCCTTTCTAGTAAAGATATTTTGTCAACCATTTGAAAAAGAATTTATGTTTCACCTTCCCTGGTTATTCCCATGTCCATCTTCACTAGATCCATGAAAATTGTATCCCTTCCAATTCTCATCACGTTCAAAACTCCATGGTCTTTTCTGCTCAAAGCATCTGCCACCTTGTTTGCTTTCCCCGAGTGGTAGTGTATCGTACAATCATAATACTTGAGCAATTCAAGCCATCTCCATTGCCTCATGTTGAGTTCTTTTTGTGAGAAAATATACTTCAAACTCTTGTGATCATTATTAATCTCACATTATTTACCATAGAGGTAGTGCCTCCATATCTTCAAAGCAAAGATCACAGCTGCTAACTCAAGATCATGAGTAGGATAGTTTTGTTCATGAATTTTCAGCTGCCGTGATGCATAGGCTATAACTCTATCATTCTGCATAAGGACACAACCAAGTCCTTTCTTCGATGAATCACTATAAATAACGAAACCATCATTCCCCGATGGTAGAGTCAATATAGGAGCATTGACTAATCTTCTCTTCAGTTTTTGGAAACATTATTCACACTCTTTTGTCCAAAAAAATTTAACCCCTTTACGTGTGAACTTCGTTAATGGGTTAGCCAATCGGGCAAAATTCTGGACGAAACGTCGACAATAACCTGCTAAACCAATAAAACTACGTACCTATGTTATACTCGTAGGTGCTGGCCATTCTTGGATTGCCTTGGTCTTAGAAGGATCAACATATATTCCATATTTAGAGACAATATGGCCATGAAAAGAAATCTCCTGAAGCCAGAATTCACACTTTCTAAACTTCCCATATCATTCATGTCTTCTCAGAGTTTTCAGGACAATGCACAAGTGATTTTCATGATCATCATAGATTTTGGAGTATACCAAGATATCATCAATAAATACCACCACAAATTCATCGAGATACTCCTTGAAAACTCTATTCATCAGATCCATGAATACAGAGGGTGAATTAGTCAATCCAAAAGGCATTATAGTAAACTCGTAATGCTTGTACCTAGTTCGAAATGCTTTTTTGGAATGTCTTCCTTCTTCACACATAACTGATGGTATCCAGATCGAAGGTCAATCTTTGAAAAGTATTGAGCTCCATGCAGTTGGTCAAAGAAATCCTCAATGCGAGGTAGGGGTTACTTGTTCTTTATTGTTATAGCATTGATCTCCCTATAGTCGATACATATCCTCATAGATCCATCTTTCTTTTTAACAAAAAGAATAGGGGCTCCCCATGGAGAAACCCTAGGGTGAATAAATCCCTTATTACTAAATTCCTCTAGTTGTTTCTTTAGTTCAACTAATTCTATAGTGGCCATTCTATAAGGGTTCTTCGATATAGGCCTTGATCAAGGAATTAAATCAATGGAAAACTCAACTTCTCGTTTTGGAGGATGTCCTGGTAAATCTTCTAGAAATACATCTACATATTCTTTCACAACAGGTACATTCTCTATTTGAACATTCCTTTCCTCACCCATAGTCATTTTATTCTCTTCCTCCCCAATAATTGAATTTAGTTGAGCTACTGTGGGTGGATCTATATAAGAATTAGGCGGTGACGATTCTCCTCTAAAGATAAGGGTTCCTTATCATCATCATCAACAATCGTAACCTCTTTCTTCTTAAAATAAATCTTCACATCATAGTCTGAAAGCTAGTCCATACTGAGGATTATATCAAACTCAATCATATGTATGACGATGAGATCAGCAGATAAAAAACATTTATGTGCTCTAATGGGGACTGACACACAAAACATCGTTGCAGTGATACTTCCCTTAGCAGTTTTAGCTGACAACTCCCTTGTTAAATCAAATTGGAAATATCTAATTTTCCTAAAAAACTGGGAAGATAAGAAACCATGTGATGGTCCAGAATCAAATAATACATTTTCTAAACTTGAGGAAACCATTAAATTACCTGCCACCACGTCTTTCGGAGCTTCTACCTCTACAATAGTGATAGAATAAGCTTGGCCTTGATCCCTTGGCCTTTTCTGAGGTACGTTCTCCTAACGCTTAGGGAATTCATTTGCATAATTCCCCATATCCCTGAAATTGTAGCACTGAACATTAGTAGCTCCCTTCCTCCCTTTGCAATCACGAGCTTGGTGGCCTTTTTCACCACACTTGTAACAAACTCCCGTTCCCTTCAAGAATTACCGGGGTGTTTCTTACCACATTTACCACAGGATGGATATTCAACCATTCCCTTCTACCCCTTATTTCCATTCCCAGATTGATCAGCAGGTCTCTTCTTCTCTTGATTTGCTTTAAAGTCATAAGACTTAGAGAATTCCTTTTCGGTCTTGATAGCACATGAGACAATGTCTTCGTACGACGAGAAGGATTGTGAGACTAATGCTCGATGAAGAAATGGTTTTAACCCATCAAAGAAATGATCAATCATACTTCTTGGGTTACGTATATAATCTCCAGCATACCTTTCTAACCTTGTAAAGTTAGCCTCATAATTTGTGACATTCTAATCCTCCTTTTATCTCAGACTCAGAAATTTCCTTTCCATATCTGTTCGATGGTCGCGAGGAATGTATTTGTCTAAAAACAAATCTTTTAACTCCCTCCATTCCATATTTGATACTTCATCATCTTCTTTCGTGTTTTGAATCAATGACCACCATTGATCAGCATATCCAGTGAGTCGGTAAACTTTCATGATAACTTTTTCCCTTTCAATACTCCCAAAAGCCTGAAATATTTTATCTAGGGAATTTATCCATTGATCAGCTACTAAGGGATTTGTACTCCCATTGAATGTTGGTGGTTGTTGCCTCATTAATCGATCTAACATTGATCCTCTACGCTGCGGATCAGGGTGCTCCATACGGGTAAGGTTATTATTCATAACCTGAGTGAGTTGTCCCAGTATGGTGATTAGCTGATCGGCACCAGTTGCATCACCATCTCCACTATAATTATCTTGAGTAGGAGGGAAATCCATACATGGAGTACGTGCAGAGATACAGTTTCCATTTCTTCCACTAGGCGCCATTTATAAACAATGGCATGAACTAGATCAGTTTATGAATCAAAATACATAATCCCATACTTATAAAACACTTATCATAAATTGATCTATTTATGGATATAATCCATAATAATAAAAATGTTTTCTTTGAGGAAGTATATACTCATAAACCCTTCATAATGATTTGTAAAGAAAATGAGTGTTTTCCTAAGCATATCCCCTGGGAGTGTCGTAACCAAGAGTGCAGCAAGGCCTGTTGTCGTGCACCAGTTCTCGTTCGAGTCTAGCTCAAAGCAGTTTTTTCGGGTTTTAACCCTAGGTACATATATGCCAGATCCACCTCAACCTGCTCATATCCAGAAAGGGATGTATTTCTATGAAAACTCATAAAATTTCTACAATACCAAAATTCTAAGAAGTTCCTCTATACTAATCCTAAACGTTCATCTTAGGGCTACATGCTCTAATCAGAGTTTATCTAAATCTAGCTTCCAAAGTTTGTACAAAACTTCCTTTGATACCAACTGTAACACCCTGACCCTAGTTACCTAGAGTCGGTGCATTATTACATAACATTGACATGATCACATGAAAGATCAAATCTCGAAAGACAGATTGGTTTAGTAGCCTTGGAAACACTAGATATATTCATAAAGTTTTACATTACATCATAAAGTGAAAAACTACTACAACAACATAGTCTCCATATTCCACACTCATATCCACACATACTATCCTTTCAGGTCATTCATAACTTACTTCATCACATCCTGGAAAAAATAAAACATAGAAAATGAGTGAGCTCAAATGCCCAATAAGGATAACAATATAGCAGAAACTTTCAAAAATAATCATAAACATTTAAGGCAAGGTATAACTAAAAAAAATCCGTTTAAACTTGAACTTCAACATAGTATGGAAAAATTGAAATGAAATACTTCCATTTACTTATTCATATGGATATTCTACTAATCGAATAATCACATGAAATATCAATAACCACTTTCATAATGATGGAAAGCATAATGCCAGACTATCATAACCACATAGCCAAGGCCTCGTGCCAAGACTACAAATAAGATTTTTCCAAGGCCTTGTTCCAAGACACTATTTTGTCTCATGAGACCTACCGATGCATCGAGGAGCTATAGTGGGATCCACCCGTCACATATTAAGTCCAATGCATTTCCATATGAAAAGGTTTAAACATAACATAAACATTCGTATTAAAAATAGCATACGAAATGTAAATACTTCATCCATAAACCATGAATGGTATAAAAATAACACATCCACAGTCAAACATATCACAAAACCTTCAATACAATATAGAATTTTTGTATCGTAATAAATCAACTTCAAATAAGCCTAAAATCCATCAAAGGATGTTGACATAGATGAAATCAAAACTCTTTTTAGAGAAATATCTCTTTCTATTTTGAAATCATTTAAGAGTCATATATTTATAAAACAAAACATTTTAATTGAAAATATTCTTATAAGCTTGTAAGGGAAGCTTCGACGATTTTATAACGGCAGAAAATAACCACACCCGCCGTATAAGATAAAAAAACATTCTTACCTTAATTCTGTCGAAAAGGTTATAAAGCACCTTGTTTGGAAAACGACGGAAAGATTCCTTTATAAAACTCTTATAAAAATTCAAACAAGGGTATAACTGACATTAACCCATATTATTTTAAATAGTAAAAATATTTTGAAATAAATTTCTATGAAACATGGATGTTGATGATAAAGAGATCCCAGTAGATTATTACGTATAAACAACCTTGGATAATGAAAAGATTGTGAAATAACCCTTACCTTACACTTTTCCTTGGTTGAGGGTAGGTTAACCTCCTGTATGATGGTGAAATAATTGTTATTAAATTATACAAGAATCGTATATATTAATATGATATCATATATGATCTTTTAACAGTGATTTGTTAATAATATCTTAGTATTATTATTGTTTTGGGTGATAACGTACTCATTTTCTTTTATATGTTTTGTTACGTAAGCCATGTTTTTCATGGATAGGTTGTATCTTAATAATATATAGAACGATATCAAGTCCTTAGATACTATTATTAATCATCAAATGAGAATTATACATGAATGGATATGATGGAGAATGAATCTCATCACGTTCGTGGAGACGGTAGTCCGTACGTACTCACGAGCGACAATATCAATCTTTTGATATTAAAATAATATATAATTGGATGGTATATCATATATACAGAATCATTATCATGTTACATTTATTATTTACATGAATTAAAAATCATTATTATACCCATCCAAATAATAATTTATTGAATAACAATTATACCACGACGTGGAGACGGTAAGCCGTACGTACGCACGTATGGTGACATGTTATTCAAAGGATGGATAGAATAATGAATATGGTTGTACCATATTTATAATAACATCACAGTATATATATGATACTGGATTTATTATTTTATAATGGTAACAACAAAGGAAGAAGAAGTGGAAGAAGAAATGAACTTCGAAAAGGGTGGTGAAATCATTACCTCTTCTTCGGGTTCTTCCTTTTTATTTGATCAAAAGGGGTCTTTAGGTTGGCTTTCTGATCAAACTAATTTTCTAGGTTGTACTGAGGGATGTTGGGAGAGTATTTGGGCAGATTTTTTCCGATCAAAAAGGCTTTGAAGGTGTGAAGTAATGAGAAGGGGGAGTGCCCTTTTATAAGAGGGGTGAGGGGCACCTTTGGAAGAGGTTGAAATATTAATTTATAATAAATTCATATTAAGTTTCTAATGGCTCCAAAGTTTATTATTCATAGGTTAAGGTGGGGATAGATCTAAAACAATTCAACCAATAGAATTTATATAGGTTTTGGTTACTATATTAACCTTATGTTTTAGTTTTAACTCTTAGTTAATTAGTTTCACATTTACCATGTCACGTTGTATTTTTATATTATATAGTAAATAAACTTAATATATACATACAACTTACCACTAAGTGGTCCATTAATGACACGCCTATCATGATATAGGTGTCTTGTCCGAACCTTAGATTTTTAGGAATTTAATATCAATTAATAATATAATTTTTGTTTTAAAAACTCTTTTATGTCAATTTTGACACTATTCAATAGATGATATTTGTGAAACTCATTACAGAATGATTACTTCGAAACAATTTAATTAAATAATTTCTAACATGTCATACTAACTTAGAAAATTAGTGTAATTCATAAAAAGTGTCAAATTATATTTATTTGGGTATTTATAATATCAATTATTTTAATTTGTCACTATTATGGTAATTACTACATCATCATTGTGTCATAAATAAATTAAAATATTTAAAGTCTAAAAATTAAAAATAAAATATCATTATGTATGAAATCTTATTATATTTCTAATTAATATTTACAATCTAATATATATTATGTATAACCCTATATTAAAAATTTTTAAGTAAATAAACTTTGATTTTAACTCTTTTAACTCTTCTTTGAATTAAATAATAATAAATGTCCTAATCAAATCCAAGAGGACCTAAATACTAATATTTTATTACTAAAGTTGTTTTTGGTCGAGATACACTTGTCCAATAGAATTAGGACATGTGTTAGGGTAATATTAATATAATTTTTACCCTAAATTACCCTATTTAGTTTTAACCGTGGTTAATAAAAGTAAAAAGTTACTATTCACCAAAAAATATTTTCATCTCATTGAACCACATTTTACTTATTGATATTAACTGTGTATCTTAGATTTTCGAAATTCCATTCACAGAGGCGGTAAAATTATGTTTTATGAAAGATTCAGTTTTTTAACTACCACTTAGTAGTTTCACTATTCATCAAAAATTGATGTTTTTCAGAACAGTGCCAAAATTTCACACTAAGCTATAATTGATATCCTGAATTCAAAAATGATTTCTATTTTACAAAATTCCAAAAATATTAGTTGCATTAATTAATTTTATAATTAATTCCCTTTTTCACAACAATTAGCGTGTTTTTAAGGAATAATATATACCAAAAGATTGATAATTGTTTAGGTCCAATTTCAAAGTGAAACTAATTCTAATGAACACCATTGGATAAAATGGTAAAAATATATTCTAATTATACTTTAAAACCACTCAAATTCATAATTTATGAATATAAATTATTTCGATTTAAAAAGTTGTTTTTAATTAAAATTTAGTAATTTTCACTATTCATCAAAATATTAAAGTTATCATAAAAGTACCAAAATTTCACCTTAGGATAAATTAGATATTCCGAATCCAAAACTTAAGTCCATTTTGAAATATAAAATATATATATATTTTTAAAAAATTAGGTGTTACTATTCATAACGGCTAGTTTGATCGGTTGTGGTGTGTGTTAGAACTCGATGTTGCGTACAACACACGCTATCGCATTATTTAAAGAGAAACATACCGTAGAATCTTGGGGTGTTACAAGTACAAATATCCCTGGTAATCCATCGAGAAAGAACGTAACATATCCTCCAATGTCTGAATTTTTCATTCTGACTGCCCATCTAATTGAGTATGAAAAGCTGTACTAAAATTTAATTCAGTACCCAACGACTTCTGAAGGCCTTTCAAAATGTTATAAATAAACCTAGGATCACGATCAGATACAATAGATATGGGAACACCATGTAACCAGACTATCTCATTAACATACAACTGAAAAAGTTGATCTAGAGACAAAGTATCTCGAATAGGATGTAAATGGAAGATTTATTCAATCTATCAACAATAACCCAAATTGCATTGTTACCTCGAGATGTATTTGGTAATCCCACAACAAAGACCCTGAATATATTTTCCCATTTCCACTCTAGCACATGTAAAGACTAAAGAATCCCATTTGGTAACTATTTCTCTGCTTTAACCTACTGACATGTCAAACACTTAATAGTAAAATTATCATTATCTTTTTTCATTCCTTCCCACCATTAATACTCCTAATGATCTCTGTACATCATAGTACTACCAGGATGAACTGAAAACGGGGAACTATTAGCCCCACATAACAATTCATTCTTCAACTATGAATCCCAAGGAACACATAATCTCTACCCAAACCTCAAAACACAATCATTATCAAAGTTAAAATTTGGAAACTTACCCTTCTGAACCAACTCTACCTTTTTTGCAACTCATTGTCTCCCTTATGTGCTTTGATAATTCTTTATGATTGGGATGATCTCACCAACACATGATACAAAAGAGAGGAATTTCTTGTACCGACAACTTCTATTCAAAATATCATCAAATCAAAAACCAAAGGATCTCGTTCCAAATGTAGCATGGTTAATAAAGCATTACTTTTTCGACTCAAACCATCAGCCACATTATTTTCTATTCCCATATGGTAAATGATTGTGTAATCATAATCCTTTATTAATTCCAACCATCCCCTTTGTCTAATGTTTAATTGTTTTTTAGCGAATATATACATTAAACTTTTGTGATCAATATATTTTTCACACTTTACTCTATAAAAATGATTCCTCCAAATTTTTAAAGAAAAAAATAGCAACTAATTCAAAATCATGTGTAGTGTAATTTAACTCATGAGTTTTCAACAGATGTGAAGCATAAGCAATTAATTGATTATTCTGCATAAGGAAACAACCACATATTTTTAATGAAGCATCATTGTAGATAACAAACTCACCATTTCTGGGATGCAGTTCCAAAACTAGATCATTCACCAATCTTCTTTTCAATTTCTGAAAACAATCGTCGCATTATTTTCTCTAGATGAAATTAATACCTTTTCGAGTTAACATATTCATTGCACTAGATAACCATTTAAAAATCCCAAAAAACATCTAGTAATAACCTATCAAACAAAGAAAAATACGTATCATTGTTATATTTGTGGGGCTTTTCCATTATTCAACAACTTTTGTTTTAGAAGGATCAACAGTTATGCCATTTTTTGAATCAATGTGACCAAGAAAAGAAATTTTCTGTAACCAAAAATAACACCTGTTGAATTTCCCATATAGTTTATTTTCTTTTAAATTTTGCAAGGAAATCCTTTAATGACTATCATGCTCCACTTTACGTTTAGAATAAACCAAAATACCATCAATAAACAAAACCTCTATTTATCACCTGAGTCAATTGATCTATCACCGCAACAAACTATTTAGTTCTGATTATGACAATCTTAGGTTTCTTATTTGTAAGGTTGTCTTCCTCTTAATGTCATCCCGATATAGTTTCCCTATTTATTGTAGAAAACCATTCTGAACACATAAATATCATAGGTGAAGAAATATGGTAATCTATAAATGATATATCATTTCAATCATAACATAAACTAAAAATAATTTATGGATATTAATTTAACTATATTCTAACTCCTATTGATATCTAAACCGACCTAAGATACCACCTATAAGGACCCGACGGTAAAAATTATATAATATAAAATTAAATGAATAATTCACATTTATGATCTTTTCAGGTTTAGAGTTTTATAGAATTAGGCCATAACAATTACATTACATCTCAAAAATACAAAGTAGACACTTCTACTCAGTTTCTATTTTTTTCATAAAATAAAAACTCTGTGAAAAAATGTCTCATTTCTAGTTCGACGTTTTGGGTAGAATGACTTTTCCTTGATCACACCCTTAACCCTATTCATCTTGAAGTCATGTGAAAAACATTTCAAAACGTGGGATGATAATAAAAATTTTAGTAAGGGTTATAAAATAAAGAAATAAATCATTAGTAAATCAACACATAAAAATATAAACTCTTTTACATACCTTTTGAAAACATAATATTTATAAATAACAAATATTAATCACAAATCATAAAGTTATGTTGTGGAATCCATAACATACTTACATTGTAGCATTCATAGCTACGTAGGGAGTCACATTTGGAATACCCATCATAGTATATTCCCTAAATCTCTTATGAGAAACATTCAAATTTACCTCCATCACGTTGCCCAATACATTAGAGATAAATTTTAGGCTCACCCAACCTAGGTTTATCACAAAACAACCTCTATATGTAAACAATTTCCAAGAACCATAACATATTGATAACATATGAAACAAACATAAATGAAATATAACATTTCTACATTTCAATCACAATATATCATTCAAATATATTTACATAACAAATCAATTATCAAAACCATTTTCAACCCCAAAATACATAAAATAGTATATGGAATTTATTTTCCTTTTAAAAACATTATGGCTTGATAAGGATTCCAAAGATCAAATAATAATCGAGGCGTCGGAAAGTTCATTTTCACCACTTACATTAAAAAGAAACATTATTTTTTGTCATTTATTAAAACGACTCAAAGAAAAAGACTCTATTTGAGTGAAATGAAAATTCAAATATTTTAATACAATTTATAAAAAAAGTCGTGTATAAAACAAAATATTCCTTAATGAAAGGAGATTGAGACGAAGTCCCTTACCTCGTGTCCGACTTGACTCGTTCATTCTTTAATCTCCAGAATAATAATCTAAATTTAATTTATACATCCTTAAGAACCTTTTTAAATTTTATTTTCCCTTTTATATCAATTATTAACATTTCATAAAAATTATGTAATTATTTATGTTGATAATGGTCATTTTATCGATATTTTGTACTTGAGTCAATAATGGACTTCTTATAATTACAAGTTGTTCATGTGGTCAAAAGTTCATTATATCCAGAATGATATTCATTAATTAGATATATTATATATCTTATATATCTTGTGGTTTTCCATGACTCATCCAATAAGGTTAGGACATGTTTTAAGGTAATTTTTTATTATTATAATGTTCTTTTTACCTTGAATTACCCTATTTACCTTTAACTGCGGTAAATAAAAGTCAAAGGTTACTATCAACCAAAATATATTCTGATCTTATTGAACCACATTTTACTTAATAATAACAACCATGTATGTCATATTTTTGAAATTCAATTCACAAATGTGGTAAAATTTCATTTAAATGAGAAAGTCAGTTTTTTAACTACTACTAAATGGTTTCACAATTCATCAAAAATTGAAGTTTTTCACAAAAATACCAAAAATTCAGTCTTATCTACATTTGATATTATAAATTAATAAATTATATATATTTTAAAGGATTAAAATCATAGAAGTTGGATTAATTAATTTAAAATTAATTCCCATTTTCAAAACAAAAGGCATGTTTTTAAGAAATATTAACTATCCAAAGATCGACACTTGTTTATGTCTAATTTAAAAGTGAAATTAATTTCAGTGATCATTATTGGATTAAATGGTAAAACTATAATCTAATTACACTTTAAACCCAACTAAAAAAGATAATATAACCATATAAATAAATTATATTAAAAGGCATTTTTGAATTAAAATAGAGCATTTTTCATTTTACATAATAAATGAATTTTATCAGAAAAAAATCAAAAATTTACCCAATGTAAATTTCTATGTCTTGAATCTAAAAAATAATATTATTTTATCAAATAGATTATATAAAAGTGACCAAATCTGTGTTTAATGAGAGTTCTCCATTAGAAGGAAGTAAATCAACCTTTTAAAGTAAATTATGATTAAAATTAGATTCCTTCACATTTTAATCCTCTAAATTTTATTAGATAAATGTAATTACATTTAACAAACATCTCTAATCATATTTTTTTAGTCATTTTCATTCCCTCCAATAAATCATCTAGTCGCTAACTACCATTTAATATAATAATATTATATTATTAAAGTGCAATGTAAGATTTCAAAGAATCTCGTTGTTGTGTATCAGGTGCACCATTGAACATAGAAACCCCATTAAAGTAAAATTAATATTTAATTCACAAATATAATAGAATAGCATGTTTATTTAATTACATGGGATGTTACATTCTCAATAAGAGTAAATAACACCACTCAAAAATTAATAAATAAGAATTTACTTTTAAGGAAATTATAAAACTAATACACAATCCTTTTAATCATAAACAAGAACATAATATGGAAAGAATAAATCAAAATAATTCTTTTTAAACATTTACATGTATATTCAACAAGTTGAATAATCACATGTAATAACTAATCTCATAATGAGGGAATGTATAATACTGGGAATCTACACATTCAAGATATATTCTAAATATATCAATTGTCTTTCCTCATGAAATTTTTAGTCTCTTGGTAGAAAACCATTTGATTTGTGTTAAAATCTATCTTCCTGATAATTTTAAACTGATTGAAAAACAAGAGTGAAGCATTTGTCCCCAAATAATTTCATCATCTATTACCTACCGATGTATCGAGGGTCTATACCCCCCCCCCACACATAATGAGTCCAATACATTACTCATATTAAAAATTGTGATAAATAACATAAACATTCATATTAAAACTAGTATATGAAATTTTAATACATTAATCACAAACCCTGAATGGTTTAATAAAATCATATCCATAATCAAATATATCATAAATCATTCAATAGAATATAGATTCTTTTTACATAATAAACATACCTCAATTAAGAATAAAATCCAAAAAAGGATGTAAAAATATATGAAATTGATCAAAATAAGATCATTAAAACTCTTTATGAGAGATATCCCTTTTTTCATTGAAATAATTTTAAAGATGCACAATTATAAAAGGAATAAATTATTTTGAAAATAAGCATAAAATAAAATAATTTAAATTTCAAATAATTCATGTTTCATAACAACATAAAATATATTTTTTTTCTCTATAAGTTAAAAAAATCCTTCCATAATTTTTTAAAAAAGTAAAATAGTTCTTAATTTGGAAAATGACATAAAGATTACTTTAAAAATGTTTTATAAAAATTAAAAAAAATTATAAATAACATTAAACATTTTTTTAATATTAAAAATAATAGTTTAAAATACATTTTTAAGAAACATGGAAATAGATGATAATTATTTCCTAGTATATTCTTATGTATAAACAACCTCCGATAATAATGAGATAGTGAAATAAACCCCTACGTTGAAATTTATTTTGGATGATCATCCTTTAACCTCTACTATATTTGTTTGAAAAATTTTAATAGCTTAATATAGAATCACAGTCATGTTTAAAATATTTTATATCATCTCATTATAAGAAACTATTACCCAGTTGTTAACAATCAATCATTATTCCACTATTTCATGTGTTAATTGCCTAATTTTCTCAAGTATATTTTTGACTTATTATTTTCTTATTTAGTTAAAAATATCACGATTTGGTCATATCCAAAATTTAAATCATGAATTAATTATATTATATAATGAGTACAAATTTATTCCAAATAATCTATAATTTTTTCAAATAAGAAATGAAATTCAATATATTTGGAGATAATAAGACATACATATGCATGCACGCTACTTCCATTTCTTGGTTGAATTAAAATATTTAAAATTGAATGAAATATATTTATATAATAAATATATTATCATATCTATCTCATATATGTTTCATAAGTTTATTAAAATTATCCTTAATATGGTCCGTGTATTTTATGAATGAATCTCATCACTTTCGGGGGGATGTAGTCTACACTTCCTCAAAAGATGTTATCATATATCAATGATATGAAAAGAATGTCGGTGTGTTTAATATAAAATTAACAGAATATGAAATAAGAAATAATTTACATATAAATATATTATTTAACATGAAAAATAGTTTTAAAACCAGTCATTAATGTGGTAATATAAAAATAACAAAAAACAATGTTCACAGAGTCAATTAATAGGCATAACAAGGACTAAAATATCAATTCATTAAATAATATAACGAGAGAAAAAAATGGATATGAGATACTACATTATAAATATAAAACTATAGTATATATGTAATTCCCCGACCATAGTTACCCAGAGTCGGTGCATTATTACATAACATTGGCATGATCACAAGAAAGATAAAATCTCGAAAGACCGATTGGTTTAGTAGCCTTGGAAACACTAGATATATTCATAAGTTTTACATTACATCATAAAATGAAAAACTACTACAACAACATAATGTTTCCACAGTCCACACTATAATCCCCTCATAATATCCCTGCAGGTCATTCATAACTTACTTCTTCATTTCCTGGGAAAAATAAAACATAGAAAAGTGGTGAGCTCAAATGCCCAGTAAGGATAACAATATAGCGGAAACATTCATAAATAAGAATAAACATTTAAGGCAATGAATATCTAAAACAAAATCCTTTTAAACTTGAACTTCAACATAGTATGGAAAAAGTAAAATGAAATAATTCCATTTACTTATTCACATGGATATTCTACTAATCGAATAATCACATGGAAAAATCAATAACCACTTTCATAATGTTGGAATGCATAATGCCAGACTATCATAACCACATAGCCAAGGCCTCGTGCCAAGAATACAAATAAGATTTTGCCAAAGCCTTGTGCCAAGACACTAGTTTGTCTCATGAGACCTACCGATGCATTGAGGAGCTATAGCGGGCTCCACCCGTCACATATTAAGTCCAATGCATTCCCATATGAAAAGGTTTAAACATAACATAAACATTCGTATTAAAACTAGCATAGGAAATGTAAATAATTTCACCATAAACTATGAATGGTATAAAAATAGCACATCCACAGTCAAACATATCACAAAACCTTCAATACAATATAGAAGTTTTGTATCATAATAAATCAACTTCAAATAAGCGTAAAATCCATCAAAGGATGTTGACATAGATGAAATCAAAACACTTTTTAGAGAAATATCTCTTTTTATTTTTGAAATCATTTAAGAGCCATATAAAATAAAACATTTTCTTTGAAAATATTCTTATAAGATTGTAAGGAAAGCTTTGATGATTTTATAACGGCGGAATATAACTGCACCCCCCGTATAAGTTAAAAAAACATTCTTACCTTAATTCTGTCGAAAAGGTTAAAAAGGACCTTGTTTTGAAAATGACGGAAAGATTCCTTTATAAACCTCTTATAAAAAGTCAACCAAGGGTATAAATGACTTTAACCCATGTTCTTGTAAATAATAAAAAATGTTTTGAAATACATTTTTAAGAAAACATGGATGTGGATGATAAAGAGATCCCAGTAGATTATTACATATAAACAACCTCGGAAAATGAAGAGATTGTGAAATGACCCTTACCAATTTGGTAACTTATGAAACATATAACCCATGAAAGAGGTATCATACAATGAATATGTAAATACCCATAAATTAGAGTGTATTACACAAAGAATATAATTATGGGCAGTACATACACCACACAAAAGGTGATTGTGGCAATATGGCATGAATCTCACGGTAATAAGGAGTGAGATGAAAACCCCTTACCACGTTAATCAACTGAGTCATATGGCCAAAATTTAATAACCACCAAATGATTCACAGAATAACATGAATATAAATAGAATCATGATAATATATATCAAATGGCAGTACACAATACACAACTTTCAATAATTTAGTGGCGAACAATGGAAATCTCATGGAATTGAATGTGAGATAAGAAAATCCCTTACCACGTTAATCAACTGAGTCGTATGGCCAAAAGTTAATAACCACCAAATGATTTACAGAATAACATGAATATAAAGAGAATAATGATAATATATATCAAATGGCAGTACACAATACACCACTTTCAATAATTTAGTGTCGAACAATGGAAATCTCACGGAATTGAAAGTGAGATAAGAAAATCCCTTACCTTGTACTTTTCCTTGGTTGGGGTAGGTTAACCTCCTGTATAATGGTGAAATAATTGTTATTAAATTATTCAATAATCATATACATTAATATGATATCATATATGATCTTTTAATATTGATTTGATAATAATATCTTCGTATTATCGTTGTTTCGGGTGTTAACTTACTTGTTTTCTTTTATATGTTTTGTTACATAAGACATGTTTGTAAAGGATAGGTTTTATATTATTCTTATCCAGAATGATATCAAGTCCTTAAACATAATTTTTAAATCATCAAATGATAATTATACTTGAATGGATACGATGGAGAATGAATCTCATCGCGTTCGTGGAGACGGTAGTCCGTACGTACGCACGAGCGACAATATCATTCTTTTGATATTAAAATAATATATAAATGGATGGTATATCATATATACAGAATCATTAACATGTTATATTTATTATTTACATGAGTTACACATCATTATTATACCCATCCAAATAATAATATATTGAATAACAATTACACCACGACGTGGAGACGGTAAGTCGTACGTACGCACGTATGGTGACATGTTATTCAAAGGGTGGATAGAATACTGAATATGGTTGTACCATATTTATAATAACATCACAGTATATATATTATACTGGATTTATTATTTTAGAATGTTAACAACAATGGAAGAAGAAGTGGAAGAAGAAATGAACTTAGAAAAGGGTTGTGAAATCATTACCTCTTCTTCAGGTTCTTCCTTTTGATTTGATCAAAAGGGCTCCATAGGTTGGCTTTCTGATCAAACTAAGGCCCCTAGGTTGTAGTGAGGGATGTTGGGAGAGTATTTGGGCAGATTTTGGCCGATCCAAAAGGCTTTGAAGGTTTGAAGAAATGGGAAGGAGGAGTGCCCTTTTATAAGAGGGGTGAGGGGCACCTTTGGAAAAGCTAGAAATATTAATTTATAATAAATTCATATTCGGATTATAATGGCTCCAAAGTTGACTATTCAAAGGTTAAGGTGGGGATAGGTCGAAAACCACTCAACCAATAGAATTTAGACAGGTTGGGGTACTTATATTTACCTTATCTTTAAGTATTAACTCTAAGTTAATTAGTTTCACTTTTACAATGTATCTTTGTATTTTTATGTAATATGGTTAATAAACATACTATATAAATACAAACTACCCCCAAGTGTTCCATTAATGATGAAAATATCATGATATAAGACTCTTGGACAAACCTTTGATTTTTAGGAATTTAATATCAATTAATAATATAATATTTGTTTTAAGAACTCTTTTATGTCAATTTTGACACTATTCAATAGTTGATTTTTGTGAAACTCATAAAAGATTGATTACTTATAATAAAGTCAATTAAATCAATCATAATATATCATATTATCCTATAAAATTAGTTTAATTCATTAAAAGTTTCATATTATATTTATTTGGGTATTTATAATATAAATTATTTTAATTTTTTACCATTATAGTAATTACTGCATCATCATTGTGTCATAAATAAAATAAATTATTTAATGTATAAAAATTATAAATAAAATATCATTATGTAGTAAATCTTTTTATATTTCTAATGAATATTTATAATCTAAAATCCAACATATATAACCCTATGTAACAATTGTTTTTCTAAAAGATATATGCTTGTGTCATTTTTGTATTCATTTTAACTTAATTAAAATAAAGTGTCATTATCACTTACAAGTGGATCCATGGGGTCCCAAAATAGACCCAAAGATGCCCATGGTCGACCATGTATCAACCAATAGGGTTAAGACACGTTTTAGGGTAATTTAGTATTATTATAATATTATTTTGTAACCCTTATTTACCGGATTTACCCTTAACCATGGTAAATAAAATATTTACCGCAGTAATTATTCAAAATGTCTAAAAATAAAAGTTACCTATTTACACAATTTGAACATCCTGATTCCAAATATGGAATCCATTTTCCTAAATTCAAAACACAGAAGTGGCAGAAATTAATTTAAAATTAATTCCCGCTGTCAAAACAAAAAGCCTGTTTTTAAGGGATAATAACTATCAAAAGATTGACACTTGTTTATGTTCGGTTTAATTGTAAAATTATGTCCAACGACCAAAATTATATTAAATGGTAAAAATATATTCTAAATATAATTTAAAACCACTCAAATTCATAATTTATCACTATTAATTATTTTGATTAAAAAAGTTGTTTTTAATTAAAATTTAGTAATTTTCACTATTCATCAAAATATAAAAGTTATCCGAAAAGTACCAAAATTTCACCCTAGGCTAATTTCAATATTCCGAATCCAAAAATGAAGTCCATTTTGAAATATAAAATATATATGAATTCAAAAAGTAGGTATTACTATTCACAACGGCTAGTTTAATTAGTTGTGGTGTGTGTTAGAACTCGAGGTTGCGTACAACACACGCTATCACATTATTCGAAGGGAAACGTACCGTGGAAGCTTGGGGTGTTACATTCTCCCCTCCTTCAAATAATTGCGTCCTCGTAATTTCTAGGGTATTACTGCATAAAAATACTCGGGTGGTTCTTCATCATAAGTTCCTCGGGTTCCCACGTTGACTCTTCCATCTTATGGTTTCTCCACAGAACTTTTGCCAGACGCGTCGTCCGGTTTCTCAGCACTTGTTCTCTCGTATCAAGAATCCTGATAGGCTCTTCACAATAAGACAGATCGGGTTCCAGTTCTAATTCCTCATAGGTGAGTACATGCGTTGGGTCAGGCATGTATTTTCTCAACAGAGATACGTGGAACACATCGTGAACTTTGGAGAGACTTGGCGGCATTGCCAATCGGTAAGCTACAACCCCAATTCGTTCTAGAATTTCGAAAGGTCCGATGTACCTGGGACTCAATATACCTTTCTTACCAGAATGTATGACTCCCTTCCACGGAGATACCTTCAGAAAAACATGATCACCGACTTGAAATTCCAAATCCATCCTTCGATTATCGGCATAGCTCTTTTGCCTACTTTGAGATACTTTGATGTGATTTTGGATTACTTTCACCTTTTCCACTGTTTCCTCCACCAGTTCTGGGCCTACAAGTTTTCTTTCACCAACGTCATCCCAACAGGTTGGTGTACGACATCTCTTTCCGTATAATGCTTCATATGGTGCCATCTGAATACTCGAATGGAAGCTATTGTTATAGGAAAATTCTACCAGAGGTAAATATTAATCCCACATACCCTAAAAGTCAAGTGAGCAAGATCTCAACATGTATTCTAATGTTTGAATAGTCCGTTCTGATTGTCCGTCTGTCTGAGGGTGGTAAGCAGTACTCAAATGAAGTTCAGTATCCAGGGATTTCTGAAGACTTTTCCAGAATCTTGAAGTAAAACGGGGATCACGATCAGAAACAATCGATAGGGGTACTCCATGAAGTCTCACAACTTCATTAATATATAGTCTTGCTAGACGTTCCAGGGGTATATCTTCTCTTATAGCAAGAAAATGTGTTGTCTTGGTAAGACGATCAACAATAACCCATATTGCATCGTTCCTTCTAGGAGTCTTTGGTAGCCCCCTGACAAAGTCCATCATAATATTGTCCCATTTCCACTCCGGTATGGGAAGAGGTTGCATGACTCCTCCAAGCTGTTGCCTTCCAGCATTCACTTGTTGACAAACCATACATCTTGACACAAAACCAGAAATCTCCCTCTTCATGTTGTCCCACCAAAAATGTTCCTTCAAATCTCTATACATTTTGGTGCTCCAAGGGTGTATAGAGAAATTGGAACTATGAGCATCATCCAGCAATTCCTTTTTTAGATCAGGTAAATCGGGAACACAAAGTCTCTTCCCGAATTTCAAAATTCCATCTTCATACACAAAGTCTCTCAATCTCCCATCATTCACAGCTTTAATCATCTTTTGTAATTCTTCATCATCGGTCTGAGAACTCTTAATCCTTTCTAGTAAAGATGGTTTGGCAACCATTTGAAAAAGCATTGATGTTTCAACTTCACTGATTATTCCCATGTCCATCTTCACTAGATCCATGAAAATTGGATCCCTTTCAATTCTCATATTGTTCAAAACTCCATGGTCTTTTCTACTCAAAGCATCTGCCACCTTGTTTGCCTTCCCCGGGTGGTAGTGTATCGTACAATCATAATCCTTGAGTAATTCAAGCCATATCCTTTGCCTCATGTTGAGTTCTTTTTGTGAGAAAATATACTTCAAACTCTTGTGATCAGTATAAATCTCACATTTTTCACCATAGAGGTAGTGCCTCCATATCTTCAAAGCAAAGATCACAGCTGCTAACTCAAGATCACGAGTAGGATAGTTCTGTTCATGAATTTTCAACTGTCGTGATGCATAGGCAATAACTCTATCATTCTGCATAAGGACACAACCAAGTCCTTTCTTCGATGCATCACTATAAATAACGAACCCATCATTCCCTGATGGTAGAGTCAATATAGGAGCATTGACTAATCTTTTCTTCAGTTCTTCAAAACATTCTTCACACTCTTTTGTCCAAACAAATTTAACCCCTTTACGTGTGAGCTTCGTTAATGGGTTATCCAATCGGGCAAAATTCTGGACGAAACGTCGATAATAACCTGCCAAACCAATAAAACTGTGTACCTCAGTTATACTCGTAGGTGCTGGCCATTCTTGGATTGCCTGGGTCTTAGAAGGATCAACAGAGATTCCATCTTTAGAGACAATATGGCCAAGAAAAGAAATCTCCTGAAGCCATAATTCACACTTGCTAAACTTCCCATATAATTCATGCCTCCTCAGAGTCTTCAAGATAATGCGCAAGTGATTTTCATGATCTTCGTAGGTTTTGGAGTATACCAAGATATCATCAATAAATACCACCACAAATTCATCAAGATACTCCTTGAAAACTCTATTCATTAGATCCATGAATACATAGGGTTCATTAGTCAATCCAAACGGCATTACAGTAAACTCGTAATGCCCGTACCTGGTTCGAAATGCTATCTTCGGAATGTCTTCCTTCTTCACACACAACTTATGGTATCCAGATCGAAGGTCAATCTTTGAAAAGTATTGAGCTCCATGCAGTTGGTCAAATAAATCATCAATACGAGGTAGGGGATACTTGTTCATTTTCGTTATAGCATTGATCTCCCTGTAGTCGATGCATAACCTCATAGATCCATCTTTCTTTTTAACAAAAAGAACAGGGGCTCCCCATAGAGAAACACTAGGGCGAATAAATCCATTATTACTCAATTCCTCTAGTTGTTTCTTTAGTTTGACTAATTCTATAGTGGCCATTCTATAAGGGGTCTTCGATATAGGCCTTGATCCAGGAATCAAATCAATAGAAAACTCAACTTCTCATTCTGGAGGATGTCCAAGTAAATCTTCCGGAAATACATCTACAAATTCTTTCACAACAGGTACATCTTCTATTTGAACATTCCTTTCCTCGCCGACAATTATTTCATTCTCTTCCTCCCCAATAATTGAATTAAGTTGAGATACTGGGGGTGGATCTAAATAAGAATTAAGTGGTGAAGATTCTGCTCTAAAAATAAGGTGTTCCTTATCATTATCATCAAGAATCGTTACCTCTTTCTTCTTACAATAAATCTTCGCATCATAGTCCGAAAGCCAGTCCATACCGAGGATTGTATCAAGCTCAATCATAGGTATGATGATGAGATCAGCAGATATAGAAAATTTATGTGTTCTAATGGGGACTGATTCACAAAAAATTGTTGCAATGATACTTCCCTTAGGAGTTTTAACTGACAACTCCGTTATTAAATCAAATTGGAAATATCTAATTTTCTTAGTATACTGGGAAGATATGAAACAATGTGATGATCCAGAATCAAATAATGCATTTTCTAAACTTGAGGAAACCATTAAATTACCTGCCACCACGTCTTTCGGAGCTTCTACCTCAGCAGTAGTGATAGCATAAGCCTGGCCTTGATCCCTTGGCCTTTTCTGAGGTAAGTTCTCCTGACGCTTAGGACATGCATTTGCATAATGTCCCATCTCCCTGCAATTGTAGCACTGAATGTTGGTAGCTTCCTTCTTCCCCTTGCAATCACGAGCTTGGTGGCCTTTTTCACCACACTTGTAACAGACTCCCATTCCCTTCAAGCAAGTACCAGGATGTTTCTTCCCGCATTTACCACAAGATGGATATTCAAACTTTCCCTTCTTCCCCTTATTTCCATTCCCAGATTGATCAGCAGGTCTCTTCTTCTCTTGCTTTTCTTTAAAGTCATAAGACTTAGAAAATTCCTTTTCGGTCTTGATAGCACATGAGACAATGTCTTCGTACGATGGAAACGATTGTGAGACTAATGCTCGACGGAGAAATGGTTTTAACCCATCAAAGAAACGATCAATCTTACTTCTTGGGTTGCTAATATAATCTCCAGCATACCTCGCTAACCTTGTAAAGTTAGCCTCATACTTTGTGACATTCTCATCCTCCTTTTGTCTCAGACTCAGAAATTGCCTTTCCATATCTGCTCGATGGTCGCGAGGAAAGTATTTTTCTAAAAACAGATCTTTGAACTCCCTCCATTCCATATTTGATACTTTATCATCTTCCTTCGTATTTTGAATCAATGACCACCATTGATCAGCTTCTCCAGTGAGGCGGTAAACTTCCATGATAACTTTTTCCCTTTCACTCCCCAAAGCCTGAAATATTTTCTCTAGGGAAAATATCCATTGCTCAGCTACTAAGGGATTTGTATTCCCATTGAACGTTGGTGGTTGTTGCCTCATGAATCGATCTATCATTGATCCTCCATGCTGCGGATCAGGGTGCTCCATACGGGTAAGGTTATTATTCATAACCTGAGTAAGTTGTCCCAGTATGGTGATTAGCTGATCGGAACTAGTTGCATCACCAACCCCACTATAATTATCTTGAGCAGGAGGGCAATCCCTACATGGAGTGCATGCATTGATACGGTTTCCATTTCTTCCACTAGGCGCCATTTCTAAACAATGGCATAAACTAGATCAGTTTATGAATCAAAATACATAATCCCATACTTATAAAACACTTAACATAAATTGAACTATTTATGGATATATTCCATAATCATAAAAATGTTTTCTTTGAGGAAGTATATACTCATAAACCCTTCATAATGATTTGTTAAAAAAATGAGTGTTATCCTAAGCATATCCCCCGGGAGTGTCGTAACCAAGAGTGCAGCAAGGCCCGTTGTCGTGCACCAGTTCCCGTTCGAGTCTAGCTCAAAGCGGTGTTTTCGGGTTTTACCCCTAGGTACATATGTGCCAGAGCCGCCTCTACCTGCTCGTATCCAGACAGGGATGTATTTCTCGGAAAACTCAAAAAATCTCTACAATACCAAAATTCTAGGAAGTTCTTCTATACTAATCCTCAAAGTTCATCTTAGGTCTACGTGCTCTAATCAGAGTTTATCTATATCTAGCTTCCAAGTTTTGTACTAAACTTCCTCTGATACCAACTGTAACGCCCCGACCCCAGTTACCCAGAGTCGGTGCATTATTACATAACATTGGCATGATCACAAGAAAGATCAAATCTCGAAAGACCGATTGGTTTAGTAGCCTTGGAAACACTAGATATATTAATAAGTTTTACATTACATCATAAAATGAAAAACTACTACAACAACATAATGTTTCCACAGTCCACACTATAATCCCCTCATAATATCCCTGCAGGTCATTCATAACTTACTTCTTCACTTCCTGGGAAAAATAAAACATAGAAAAAGAGGTTATCTCAAATTCCCAGTAAGGATAACAATATAGCGGAAACTTTCATAAATAAGAATAAACATTTAAGGCAATGTATAAATAAAACAAAAGCCTTTTAAACTTGAACTTCAACATAGTATGGAAAAAGTAAAATGAAATAATGCCATTTACTTATTCACATGGATATTCTACTAATCGAATAATCACATGCAAAAATCAATAACCACTTTCATAATGTTGGAATGCATAACGCCAGACTATCATAACCACATAGCCAAGGCCTCGTGCCAAGACTACAAATAAGATTTTTCCAAGGCCTTGTGCCAAGACACTAGTTTGTCTCATGAGACCTACTGATGCATCGAGGAGCTATAGCGGGCTCCACCCGTCACATATTAAGTCCAATGCATTCCCATATGAAAAGGTTTAAACATAACATAAACATTCGTATTAAAACTAGAATACGAAATGTAAATAATTTCACCATAAACAATGAATGGTATAAAAATAGCACATCCACAGTCAAACATATCAAAAAACCTTCAATACAATATAGAAGTTTTGTATCATAATAAATCAACTTCAAATAAGTGTAAAATCCATCAAAGGATGTTGACATAGATGAAATAAAAACACTTTTTAGAGAAATATCTCTTTTTATTTTTGAAATTATTTAAGAGCCATATAAAATAAAACATTTTCTTTGAAAATATTCTTATAAGATTGTAAGGAAAGCTTTGAAGATTTTATAACGGCAGAATATAACCGCACCCTTCGTATAAGTTAAAAAAAACATTCTTACCTTAATTCTGTCGAAAAGGTTAAAAAGGACCTTGTTTTGAAAACGACGGAAAGATTCCTTTATAAACCTCTTATAACAAGTCAACCAAGGGTATAAATTACTTTAACCCATGTTCTTGTAAATAATAAAAAATGTTTTGAAATACATTTTTAAGAAAACATGGATGTGGATGATAAAGAGATCCCAGTAGATTATTACATATAAACAACCTCGGAAAATGAAGAGATTGTGAAATGATCCTTACCAATTTGGTAACTTATGAAACATACAACCCATGAAAGATGTATCATACAATGAATATGTAAATACCCATAAATTAGAGTGTATTAGACAAAGAATATAATTATGGGCAGTACATAAACCACACAAAAGGTGATTGTGGCAATATGGCATGAATCTCACGGTAATAAGGAGTGAGATGAAAACCCCTTACCACGTTAATCAACTGAGTCATATGGCCAAAAGTTAATAACCACAAAATGATTCACAGAATAACATGAATATAAATAGAATCATGATAATATATATCAAATGGCAGTACACAATACACCACTTTCAATAATTTAGTGGCGAACAATGGAAATCTCACGGAATTGAATGTGAGATAAGAAAATCCCTTACCACGTTAATCAACTGAGTCGTATGGCCAAAAGTTAATAACCACCAAATGATTTACAGAATAACATGAATATAAATAGAATAATGATAATATATATCAAATGGCAGTACACAATACACCACTTTCAATAATTTAGTGGCGAACAATGGAAATCTCACGGAATTGAAAGTGAGATAAGAAAATCCCTTACCTTGTACTTTTCCTTGGTTGGGGTAGGTTAACCTCCTGTATAATGGTCAAATAATTTTTATTAAATTATACAATAATCATATACATTAATATGATATCATATATGATCTTTTAATATTGATTTGATAATAATATCTTAGTATTATCGTTGTTTCGGGTGTTAACTTACTTGTTTTCTTTTATATGTTTTGTTACGTAAGACATGTTTGTAAAGGATAGGTTTTATATTATTCATATCCAGAATGATATCAAGTCCTTAAACATCATTTTTAAATCATCAAATGAAAATTATACTTGAATGGATATGATGGAGAATGAATCTCATCGCGTTCGTGGGGACGGTAGTCCGTACGTACGCACGAGCGACAATATCATTCTTTTGATATTAAAATAATATATAAATGGATGATATATCATATATACAGAATCATTAACATTTTATATTTATTATTTACATGAGTTACACATCATTATTATACCCATCCAAATAATAATATATTGAATAACAATTACACCACGATGTGGAGACGGTAAGCCGTACGTACGCACGTATGGTGACATGTTATTCAAAGGGTGGATAGAATACTGAATATGGTTGTACCATATTTATAATAACATCACATTATATATATGATACTGGATTTATTATTTTAGAATGGTAACAACAATGGAAGAAGAAGTGGAAGAAGAAATGAACTTAGAAAAGGGTGGTGAAATCATTACATCTTCTTCGGGTTCTTCCTTTTGATTTGATCAAAAGGGCTCCTTAGGTTTGCTTTCTGATCAAACTAATGCCCCTAGGTTGTAGTGTGGGATGTTGGGAGAGTATTTGGGAAGAGTTTGGCCGAACCAAAGGGCTTTGAAGGTGTGAATAAATGGGAAGGAGGAGTTCCCTTTTATAAGAGGGGTGAGGGGCACCTTTGGAAAAGCTAGAAATATTAATTTATAATAAATTCATATTCGGTTTCTAATGTCTCCAAAGTTGACTATTCAAAGGTTAATGTGGGGATAGGTCTAAAACCACTCAACCAATAGAATTTATACAGGTTGGGGTACTTATATTAACCTTATCTTTAAGTATTAACTCTAAGTTAATTAGTTTTACTTTTACAATGTCTCTTTGTATTTTTATATAATATGGTTAATAAACTTACTATATACATCCAAACGACCCCCAAGTGGTCCATTAATTATGAACCTATCATGATATAAGTCTCTTGGCCGAACCTTAGATTTTTAGGAATTTAATATCAATTAATAATATAATATTTTTTTAAGAACTCTTTTATGTCAATTTTGACACTATTCAATAGTTGATTTTTATGAAACTCATAGAAGATTGATTACTTCGAATAAAGTCAATTAAATCAATCCTAATATATCATACTATCCTAGAAAATTAGTTTAATTCATTAAAAGTTTCATATAATATTTATTTGGGTATTTATAATATCAATTATTTTAATTTTTTACCATTATAGTAATTACTACATCATCATTGTGTCATAAATAAAATAAATTATTTAATGCCTAAAAATTATAAATAAAATATCATTATGTAGGAACTATTTTTATCTTTCTAATGAATATTTATAATCTAAAATCCAACATATATAACCCTATGTAACAATTGTTTTTCTAAACAATATATGCTTGTGTCATTTTTGTATTCATTTTAACTTAATTAAAATAAAGTGTCATTATTACTTACAAGTGGATCCATGGGGTCCCAAAATAGACCCAAAGAAGCCCATGGTCGACCATGTATCAACCAATAGGGTTAAGACACGTTTTAGGGTAATTTAGTATTATTATAATATTATTTTTTAACCCTTATTTACCGGATTTACCCTTAACCATGGTAAATAAAATATTTACCGCAGTAATTATTCAAAATTTCTAAAAATAAAAGTTAACTATTTACACAATTTGAACATCCTGATTCCAAATATGGAATCCATTTTCCTAAATTCAAAACACAGAAGTGGCAGAAATTAATTTAAAATTAATTCCCGCTGTCAAAACAAAAAGCGTGTTTTTAAGGGATAATAACTATCAAAAGATTGACACTTGTTTCTGTTCGGTTTAATTGTAAAATTATGTCCAATGACCAACATTATATTAAATGGTAAAAATATATTCTAAATATACTTTAAAACCACTCAAATTCATAATTTATCACTATTATTTATTTTGATTAAAAAAGTTGTTTTTAATTAAAATTTAATAATTTTCACTATTCATCAAAATATAAAAGTTATCTGAAAAGTATCAAAATTTCACCCTAGGCTAATTTCAATATTCCGAATCCAAAAATGAAGTCCATTTTGAAATATAATATATATATGATTTCAAAAAGTAGGTATTACTATTCACAACGGCTAGTTTAATTAGTTGTGGTGTGTGTTAGAACTCGAGGTTGCGTACAACACACGCTATCGCATTATTCGAAGGGAAACGTACTGTGGAAGCTTGGGTTGTTACAATATATATTATTCTAGAGTTATCATTCATTAATGGATGAAGGATGTGCGGAGAGTGTAGGAAAATAAAATAAATTAAGAGAGGTACTTTGAGAAAATTACCTCTTGAATGTCACCTCCTTTAAAAACACTTAAGACCTTTTATTTGTTATTATGTTGAGAAAAAAACATATAAATATATAGAGTGAGGAGTAGAGTATTGGGTAGTTAATTTTGGAGTTACAAGGATTTTGGGTCAAAATGGGGAGGTGGGGGTGGTATTTATACTTGAAGATAAGTGGGTTCAAGTGTTTAAATTATTGATTATTTTATATTTAAATCTAACCACATTATGGTGGAATTAATTTCATTAAAATATAATGTCAATTAATGTTTTTTATTTTTTTAGGTTTTATCAAAACATAAAAAACCATTATATGATTCAATTTTTAGGTGTTATAATATTTTACCTCTTAAATTTAACCCTTTTCACACTTTTACCTATTCAACTGTAAATAATTTTTTCATCATGGTAACTTTTTTATAGAGTAAAATAAAATTTAAATTATATCCTAATTTGGATCATATTATTCTAAATAAATCATCAATTTTCCCTAATTAAATTCTCATAAATGTTATAGTTATATTTCTAATTGATTCCATAAACAACAAGAAACAATAGGTTTTTAAAGTAAAATGTTCAAATTTTTGAAATGTTTTCATATATAACATCAATTTAAAATTAATTCCAATTACCTGTATTAGTTTTAATTATAAAATATTAATCTAATTATTATTTAAAATAAACTAAAATGTTAATATATAAATATATATAAATTAGATGAAAATAATGTTTTGAATTAAAATGCAGTATTTTTTACTATTCACTAAAATAAGAATTTTACCGAAAAAATACCAAAAATTCAACCAAAGTAAAATTTTATGTACCTATTCTGAATAATAAAATTATTTATCAAATATAAATTATAATTGATTCCAAAACTATATTTAAAATGGATGTTCCATCAAATTAAACTAAAACTACATTTTTGTAAAATGCTTCTTTTATTGGATTAGTTCTTATATCATATCTATTAAAGACACAAAATGGATGTTGAGAATTATATTTTATATATTTTGGTTAATAATATTAACTATTTATTTTTTAATGTATTTTTTATAATAGATTTTTTTTTGTGTTTGAATGTGGTGTTACATGAAACACAAACTATTAAATATATATTTTGTTAATGAAAACATAATGTAAAATATTCAGGTGTTACATTTTCCACTAATTCAAAAAATTATGTCCTCACAACTTAAAATCCCCATTTATAAATAAATTGGTGATACATGAAGAATTAACTTTTGGGAAACCCACATTTGTGATGGTGCTAATAAAACTTCTTCTAAACAAGAGGAAAAGGTAATTCAATTATTACTATAAAAATAAGCTTTCTGATAAGAACAAAATTAGTGGAAAGTGAAAATAAGGACATAGAAGAGAAATAAAATGATCTTTTTCTAATATAGAGTGATAAATAACATTTCCATCATAAAGTCTACCCTAAAAAAATAAGAAATCATTGATGGGTTAAAAGGTCTATGATTCACCATTATTAAAGAAATTAGATAACATTTTTGTTTCATTTTGTTTGATTGAGAAATTAATTTACCACCTAAACTATCAACATAAGGAAATATACTTACATGAAATATAAAGATTCATCCAACCAAAAAAATTCATCTTCCACTCAAAAATAGAATTAAATTAAAAAATATTCTATTTATCTTAAATTTATAGGGTTACAAAAATGAAAAAATAGTTCATCTCAAATAACTTTTAATTAGGGAGAACTATGTTGTAATAATTGGGGTATCATTTAGGACAGCGGTAGGTGATCTACCCTTATCACCCTTTAGTTTCATTTAATGTCTCGTGGTCTTGCTAGATGTGATGGGTTGTCTCCCAACCTATAGGTTGTCCTATTTCTAAAACTATATATTTTTATAACATTAAAAAAATAAGAAATGTTTTAACCAAAAACTATAATATTCAATCTTTAACTTAATCCTTTCCAACATTAATACTCATCAAAATACATATGTCCAAATTCATAGTCCAAAAATTTATATACAAGGTCACTAAATTTCAAATGTCAAATTAACATGAAAATTTCCCCAATCAATATAATGTAGGTCTTTTTTTCACATACAAAATATATGAATACCATGACCTCCACAATACCATAAGGATAACATACATGATTTAATATTCATAATGAGACCGTAATGTAGTGAAATCTTTTAATATATCATGATATTTATAAATAGAATATTAATAACATATTTGTTTTATCCAAATACAAAAAATACATTAAATATTCAACATTGACTTTGGTAACAACATAAAAAAAACCATGATCCCTTTTATTTTTCATAGCTACATATCCTTGATTCTTATGTCATTTATTTATGTAGTTCCCTATTTCACTACAGTTGAAACGCCGAATATCAATATTTTTTTCTTCCATTTTCATTATTTTTCCTAGAGACCATTTTCAACACACTTATAACAATATCCCAATACATTCAATCACTTCACATGGTGATTTTTTCAGAATTATCACATATTAGAAAATCCATCATTCCCTTCATCCGATTATACATTTATTCATCCACCATCTCCTTCTTAAATTGCATTTCATTAATGTTATAAGACAAATAAAATTCACTCTACATCTTGCTAGAACATGAGACTATATCTTCTTATGATGATAATATTTGGGGGATAAAAGCCTTAGAGAAATTGAATTAACCTATCAAAGAAACGATCAATATTACTCCTTCTATAACATATATAGTCTATTTCATGCCTTGATACACATGTAATGTTGGACACATACTTTGCAACATTGTTATCATCCTATTTCTATATAATCATAAAATCCCTCTCCATATCAGATCTCTATTCACAAGGGAATTATTTTTCAATGATATGTTCCATAATATCCTTCCATTCCATAATTGAAATTTAATTCTCATCTTTCATTTTTTGAATCAATGGTGACAATTGATCCATATATCCCGAGAGACAATAAACTACCATGACAACAATTTCCATTTCCTCACTTCCCAATGAATGAAATATCTTCTCCAAAGAACATATTCATTATTAATATATAAATAGAATGTTAGTTTCATTTAATTTTGGTGGTTGTGGTCTCATTAAGAATTATAATATTGTTCTTCCACATTGTGTATTCAGATTCTCCATAAAGGTAAGGTTATTATTCATAACTGGATTAAGCTATCCCATTATGTTTGTAAGTTATTTAGTAATATCACTATCTTCACTATCATTATATTTCATAGTAGGGAAATCCCTCTGTGGATTACGTGTGTTAATACAGTTTCCCTTACATATACTTGGATCCATTTCTAAATAGTTGGATACTATAGATTATATCATATTAGCATGTATAATCCCCAAAAAAGTGAAATTCATAAAATAAATTACAATATTTATGATTATGTATTCTCATAACAAAAAAAACGGTTTTTCGGGATTTTTTTATATACTTACCATCAATTTTTATCATATGTTTCCGTTCTCTAATCAATGTTTTTTTATGTTTAATTTCCATTATTGTTTCTAAAAATCCTTTGATAAGAACTGTAATGCCCTAAACCAATAATCCCAGAGCCAATGCAATATTTTAATAAATTGGAATCATTACATGGAATCAAATCCCAAAGGACTGCTTGATTTAGAAGTCTTGGATAATAGATTACTGACATAAACATTACATTAAAATTCATAACATAACATAAAACATAAATAATTCTTTGAGAACACGATTATTATCCTAGATTAACCGTATATATCAATCATAATACACATCTTCGTATCCTGGTAATATATCACATAAGAAATGGGTGAACACAGATATTTAGTAAGAGTAAACAATACTGCAGAAACATTAATAAATAAGTATAAAATTTTATAAAAATTATTAAACTGAAACAGAATCATTTTAAACATAAATATGAAAATTAAATAGCAAGAATATATCAAAAAAATTCTATTTAAATTTTCACATGGATATTATACTCATCAAATAATCACATAAAATAACTAATCTCATAAATAGGGACTTCATAATATCAGACATATGCACTATAAAGATATTTCCTCAAGATAGATACTATATATCTTCATGAAAGTTTAAATATCTAGGAAGAAAATCATTTGATCTGTATCAAGATCTATCATCCTAACAATGTTAAACTGATTGGAAAACAAACAAGAAGGGTTTTTCGCTAACTAATTTCATCTCCTAAAACCTACCAATTCATAGATGGGATATAGTGGGCCTCTCCAGTCACATAATATGTCCAATGTATTCCTCATATGAAAAGGGTGAAACCGGACATAAACATTTATATTAAAACTAGTATACAAACTATTAATACTTTAACCTTAAATAATTAATTCTATAAAAATAGCACATCCATAGTCACACATATCATAAAAACATCAATATAATATGGAATAATTTATCATAATAAATCAACCATAATTAATTATAAAATCCAAAAAAAGATTTTAATATATATGAATGTAATATAATAAAATCAAAAAAACTCTTTTAGATAAATATACAATTTTTTAATTTGAAATCATTTAAAAGACATATAATTATAAAAGAAAAAATTTCTTTTGAAAATAAGATTCTAAGATTATAAGGAATGATTCATAATGTTAAGGAATCATAATAGTGTAAATAGATGCTTGCGCCATATAAGTTAGAAAACATTCTGTTCTTAATATTTCAAAAATGTCTTAAAGTACCTCATTTGGAAAATAACTGAATGATTCCTCTCAAAAAAAATTTATCAAAATTAAAAACTAGGTATCATTGAATTTAAACAATTTTAGAGGAAGTTTACTAATATTAGGAAATAAATTTTTGCGAAACATTTACATGGATGATAATGATGTCCCACTAGATACTTGTGTATCAAAAACATTGGATAATAATGATGTTGTGAAATTATCCCTTACTTTGAGATTCTATTTGGGTGATCATATTTGTCCTCCTATATAATAGTTTTAAAATAATTAACATCATATTATAGAACCATAATAATGTTCATAATTTTTTATATAATATTTTTATAATATCTTGTTAACTTTTTTTATCAATCATTCATTATTTCTCTATTTTGGGTGTTAATTGCCTAGTTTTTCAAGTGTGTTTTGACTTGTTATTGGATTATTCTATTACATAGATCACGATTTAAACATATCTAGAATGTAAATCATGATGTAGTTAAATTATATGTTGAGTAAATATTTATTTATAATAATAGATAAATTTTTTATATAAGAAATGAAATGATTTGTTCATGGAGATGGTGGTCCATACGTACGCATGAATGGTACTTTCATTTCTTTATCATATTAAAATATTGGGAAGTGAAAGATAAATATGTATATTATAATTTTAGTATCATATATATATCATATATTTTAAATATTTTTATTAAAATTATCATTAATATTTTCCATGTACAGTGTGTACGAATCAAATCGCATTGATGGGGAGGTAGTCCACACTTCCTCAAACGATGTAATTGTATATCCACAAGAAGGAAAGCCTGAAGGTATGTTGAAAATAAAATTTAAATAATATTAAATAGGATTTGATGTACATATGAAAATATAATTTTACCCAAAAAAAGAGTTTTAAGACCATATATTATGTTATTAATTGAAAAATAACAAAAAATATATATTCACGGAGTCGATTAACTGACATAACATAGAAAAAAATTGGTTTCCTTAAATAATATGTGGTGAGTGTTGAAATGGATACGATATATTAAATTATAAAAATATGACTCCATTAATTACATGATTCTGGAGTTATCAAGCATTTATTGATGAAGGAGGTAAGTAGAAATTAGAAAAAGAAAAGAAATTAAGAGAGGTACTTTGAGAAAATTACCTATTGGATATCACATCCTTGAAAGACACTTAATGTAATGAAATTTGGTCTTTTAGTGGGAACATAAGATGATGAATGTGGGGATAATTATTATTAGTGGTTTGGGTATATAGTTTATGAGATAAAATTATTTTTGGGTTGAGATGGTGAGGTGAGGATTGGTATTTATGCATAACTAAAGGTTGGATCAAGTGATTATATTATGGGTTATTTTATATTTGAAGCTAACCAAATTTAGGTGGAATTAATTTCAAGGAATTATACATTCAATTAATTTTTTGTACTATTTTTATGTTAACAAAACACTTAAAATTTAAAATTATTTTTTCAATTTTTAGGTATGTTAATCTTTTCCCTTTTAACTTTAACACTGGTCACGATTTTCCCTTTACAACAATACATAATATTTTTACCATGGTAATTTTTTTACCAAAAATTAAAATGAACTTGTAACCTAATTTTTAAATTATGATTCATATTACTCCATCCATTTTACCTAATTAAATTCAACAAATTGGTAAAAAAAATTTAAAATTAATTCAGTAGAAAAAACGAAAAGCGGATATTTAAAGTAAAATATTCAAAAGATTTTAATGTTTTTATATAAATTTAAATTTGATATTGATTCCAATGACATATATTGGTTTTATTAATAAATAAATAGACTAATTTTACTTTAATATCAATTAAAATAATAATATATCAATATAAATAAATTATAAAAAAAGAAGTTTGGAATTAAAATGTGATATTTTTCACTATTCACTAAATTTGAAATTTATAAAAAAAATACAAAACAATTCAACCAATGAAAATTTTTATGTCCTGTTTACAAATAAGAAAATTATTTTTTAAAATATAACTTATTAATTTTTTAAAAAATATATTCAATATCAATGTTTCATTAAAAATTGGTAAAACTGTATTCTTAAATAGTATTTGTTTTATTAGATTTTTTCATATATCATATATGGACATCACAAAAAAATGAATGTTAATACATATATTTTATATAATGTGGTTAAGACTATTCCCTATTGAAATTTTATGTGATTGGTTATAATAGATCATGGTTCATTTGATCTTAGTGTTGTGTAAAAAACAAGTTATTAAATATATAATTTGTTAATCAAAATGTAGCATAAAAACAAGGGGTGTTACAATAAACTACTAATAAATAAACAATTTTCTAAAAAAGAAGACAAATTAAAAGTAATTAAATTAATAATACTTAAACCATTTTACTAGTTTCATTTTCGCATAACCATTCCATTCCACATATCTGCACCACTAACCATGCATGCAAACCTCGACCTATATATTATCGTGAGTGGTGAGCCATCCATTCAATAACCATTCAAATAATAAACCATTTAACTAGGGAGTGAAACAACCATTATCCATCCCACTAATGATGGGGTAGACTCATAACCATTATCTTTCATTAATACACATGAACACATGCAATCACCATTCCAAAATCCATTTCCAAAAAACAATATCAACCATTATAATAAAAAAATTTATATTATCTAAAACATTTAAAATAAACTAATCAACCTCAAACCTTCCAATTATTTTCAATAAAAATATCCATTTAACAAAAATGTAATTATCAATCCATTTTCCCCAGTTCCATAAAAATAAATATTTTAAAATAACCATTTTAAAATTATGAACCAAAGCACTTTCTACAAAATAACCAATTCCAATGTTTCTGCAATCCTTTACACAAGTTGGTTTTCAAAAATCAATTCATAGAAAATAAAAATTAAATTTCACAAAAAATTATAAATTTAAAACTAAGACTTCATATTCTAAATACAGATGTTGAGATTAAATCCACATACCTTGTGTTTTAAGATAAAAATGATGAGTAACAAGAATAACACCAATGAAACGAGGTTAAATCTCTACAAAACGTGGTTAAATCTCCACGAACCCACCTTATATATCTCACACTATTATAAAACAACCCAAATATAACAATTTTTTCTATTCACTTCCTCATATCAACTGACAGAGGGTGTAGATATAAGAATCTAATAGAGAGGGTGAAGTAGATCAATGAAACTCATAAAGAACGAAGCCGTATGACAAGATTACAGCTTAAAATCACCAAGGGAAGCCTTAATATTACATAAATAATGACCGGGGAACCATACATGAACATTTATAAGAGAAAAGGTTCAGATAGGTCCACATAAGATGAAAAAGTGGGAGTTATAATGTAAACCAGGTGATATCCACAAATATAGGATCTCATTTTTAACCAGTGCATTGTCAGTCAAATAGTTGGATCACATGCTTTCCAAACTGAGTGTCATCTATGAAAAATCACAATATACAACATTGAAATATTTCTACTAGGTTTTTCATGGTGTGTATAAACTATGTATAGACCATGAACCCTTCCTTTATCCTTAACTCATTATTAATGGTTTCCTTTAGGTGTTTTGTGGTTTTCCCAAATCGTGCACCCATTTTTCACCTATAGAAAATCCCCAAAAGAAAATTAATAGTTTTATAGACTCTCAAAAAACATAACCCCAACACATTATATACTTAAATTAATAATATAAGGGTGGATTAATTCAAACTAGGTGTGCTTAATATATCTTTATTTTTCCCCCATATTCGTGTATGTAATATGAATTTGATGGGTGAGATTAGAATAACATATGGATACAATTCATTAGTTAATGTTTTATTCTCATTATACCTCATGTAAGGAGTGAATCATCTTATCTATGGGACTCTATCCACCATGTTATATTTCCTCAATAGTTATCCATGTCCAATGTTTATTTAATACTTTATTTTATTTCACATTAATATGCTTCGATGATCTTATGATACCATGATCTTAATTTTATTCTCCCATATAATTACTCATGTGACTTAAATTTTATTATATCTTGTTATATATTTAATTTATATGGTATGTTTAATTATCATTTTTATTACCTGACTAGGGTTTTTAGATCACCACATTCTTTCAATTGTCCCCCTTGGTAGTACCATATATTTGTTTGAGATCAAATGGTTTGTTAGATGTCACATTGGAGAATAAAATAAATATTCCATGTTTTAGTTTTCATTGATTTAATATGATTATACTCTGAAAAAAATATTAGTTAATTTTGATCCTTTTTTATATTAATGGATAAGTTTAGTTAAGAATCATGTTATAATATATGATAAAGAAAAGGGCCACTATAACTTATAAGATGAGAAATTTTGATGAATTATGAGGAAGAACAATAACCACATATTGAATCCTGTTCGTGATGTTCAATACTAGTGTCACAAAAACAATTTTATATCATTTTTCTATGGGAGGAGCACATGAATTTTTCATGGACTGATTTTATTTTCATTTTCTTGAATATTACCTATTATTATAACTGTATAGAAAGAATTTTTTCCATTTCTTTGGATTGTCTTGGATTATTTCCAATTCATGCTATCGACAACTTCCCTTACTAAGTGATGAACATTGCATATACCAATGTTGATGGGGGTTGTTATTGATTATTTTTCAGCAACATCATTTCCCATTAATATGATATGAATTTTATTTCTTATTTTAAAAAAATCAAAAAAACAAGATCACTGATTCAACCCATCCTCTATAATTTATCATATTAAACCTAATTTTCAATTTCATATTGGCCACCTAAAAACAACTCATATATAATATTCCATATAAATGGTGCACTAACCATATTATAGTGTTATATTCGATGTATAACCATTTTAATATCAATTATAACTTAATTTAATTGAATACTATATTTCTAAAAATAGAGTGAGAACCAATAAATTTATTTCATATAATAATTTCAAGACAATAAAAATAATAATTATATATTCAATTACTAAAATTATTATAAAAATATGGGTAAAACATAATAATTTTTATTTTAAAAAACTTGTTTTCAAAAATTCTTACTCTTGTAAAATATTATACAATATCATTATTATAGTTAATTATACATATATAATATATAGGCATTATAGTTGGTAAATTCATAAAACCCCCACTCTCCCTAGAAAAGATAAATATATTCTTTATAAGAATATAACATTAATAGGATCATTCATTATGAAAATAAAGAAGGTAAAAAACTACTGGGAATTTTATTCTGAAAATACAATGGAAAATATTTTTTTAGTCACATATTTTCTATAATCATAGAACTACATATCATATTCAGTACATATCACAATATCTGATTGTGATGTGAAGAGAATTGTGAAAATGGTTAGCATAGTATTCCGGAAATCTAAAACTGCAAGGTTGGGGGAATATATAACTCCACCTCCTACCTTTGTATTATTAATTAAATAACGATATAATCAATATAATGATACACCTCTTCTACAGAAAACAATGTTTTCATGGATGAAACTATCTCAATGAAATCCTTAGAGATAATTCCATTTGGGATTTCTGATTTAATCTATATATCATTTTCATTCAAAATGGTGGATTAAATAAATTCACTTATTGTCAGTTTCTAATAAAAATTTCATCTTTTACCCAAATTGTAAAAAAAGAGGAAATTAATGGATTATCAATGAAACAAATGGAAAATGTTTCATAATTAATTTAAATCAATGAGTATTATTATTTTAATAGATACATATATTTAGTGTGCAATAAGGTACCATAATTCTCTAAGGTGAATAAGTAAATAGCCTTAAACTCATAGTTTTTATTAGTGAAATTCAATAATAATGTTCCCACTTATATTGTATATCATGATAAAAAGGGAAATTTCAATACCATTATTCAAGAATAGAATTTCTATTTCTATATGGGGAAAAGGTTTATATATTTTAAAATATAGGGAATACTATGATTTGGGATATCTTAATATTATTTAATTCCCTACTAATCAGTGATATTTTTCTAATGGGAAAGGAAAAAGTGTAACCACATCTATATCCCACCCAAAATCTTGTAATGTAAGTTTTTTCTTGAAAGAAAAAACATCTTACTACTGAAAGGAAAATATTTAAATTATTGGAAAAATTAATATTGAGATCTTCAGTGGAATTATAACTCTAATTTTAATTTACAATAGAAAACCTATGTAAAGTATTCCATTGATTTCTACTTAAATAAAAATGTCCCTAGCCCCTTATGGTAAAATACATTCATCATTGTAACTAAAGACCCTTTCATCATGATTGATAGATTAAAATGCCTATTAACCATTATAAATTTAGCATATTAGATTTTAAACAAATAAAGGATCCATATTTTCACCCAATATAAGTTCAATAAATATATTTTGAGAAAAAATATCATAGTTCATTACATAATAAGCATGGATAATGAATTCAATAATATCATGGTAAAAATTTACTAATGGTTAATGTGAACTATTACATTGAATGAAGAATCAATATAGATTATATGTCATTGTACAACTCTTACACCTAACATTAGGGATTATGACATCTCAACATCAAATGGTAACATATATATAAGGAAATACATCACTCATTTTCACATAATGTAGCCTAGTGATGGGAATTGAAGAGTGGAATGAATTAAAAAATTAAATTTTTTAATGATAATTTTTGAAGGTATTGTATTGATTACCAAAAAAAAAATTTTAGTAATATATATATTCAGGAAAAACTTTGATAAGAATTATTCTATTTCTTTATCTCTGTGAAGATGAATAAAATATATCATGACCTCAATAATTTTATGTAGTAAAACATTGATAGAGTTAGAAATTAGGTTCTAAAATAGAAGGGTCTCCATTATCTTTTATACAAACACATTCTTCATAAAAAACTATATTAAACATTCACACAGAGTCTATAAGATGATTTGAAAAAAATGTGCTTCCACAAAAATATCCCAATGGATTTAAATAATTTACTAAAATAGCATGAAATTTGGAAGATTCCATATAGTTCACTAATAAAAAACATCAAATTATTCATTCATTTTATTCCTTGTAAACTAGGAAGGTATTAAAAATATATTTTCACTATTAAATTAGATCTAGTCTTAGTTATACACTATAAGTTAGTTGTTATTAATATTATGCCTAATATCTGAAATTTTCGACACTGTAGAAATCCTAAAATCATTCATTTTATTTTAAAAAATTTAATATTCATTAACATGTTGAAATTATAAAAAAATAAATTATTCCATCTAGAATTAACAATTTTTATGGTATATACCTAACATTTGAAATATAATTTGGTTTCAGTACCAAAATGGAGTGATTTTGTTTGGTTGAATGATCAAACCAGTTATTATACCTACAATCAGATATTATGTCATACTATACAAGATTTTTATACCACGTTCTAAGGATTATAGACAAAGAGATAATATTCCTAGTAAACCCTTGGTTACCTATGTCATATGTGTTATCCTCTTTGTTATAAGAATAAGTGGAGTTTGAAATTATAAATTTGAATTAGTTAAAACCAAATGGTTGGGTGTACCATAGGATATTTAACTATGAAGAGTAAATCAATATTGAGTGACTGTATCCACAAGTCACTACCCTAGATCCAAATATAAATCCTATAATAATTTATTTTATGTGATATACATTTAATAATAGGTATAATCATCATATATAATTTAATTATAATGATTATGAATCCCCAAGGGAGCCTAAAAATCTAAAATTATAATTATTTCATGACTTATCCCCATGAGGATATGAATTACCCAAAAAAATAGGATTTTTGTAAGACCTTATCCTTAGAATCATACATAATCATGAGTTAAATCAAGAATTAACATTATAGAATTTTCAGGTTTAGAGTTTTAGAGAATTAGGCCATAACTATTACATTACATCTCAAATATTAGAATGTATACACTTATATTCAGTATCCGGTTTTTCATAAAACAAAAAATCTTAAAGGAAAACAATTATTATTTTCTTAATATAAATGTTCTTTAATTCTTCATTTCTCTTACCCTTCCTTATACCTAGTGAAAAACAATTCAAAAACATGGGATGATCATAAAACTCTCAGTAAGGGTTATGAAATAATGAAATGAATCAGCAGTAAATAAAAACATACAATCAATGAAATGATATCTTTCAATCATAAAACATAATCTCTTTAACATACCTCATGAAATCCTACGATTTATGAATAACACATAGAAATTATAAATCATAATGGTTACTTGTACCATCCATAACATACATACATTATAGCATTTACAACAATTTAAGGAGTTATATTTGGATTACCCATCACATTATATTCCCTAAATCACCTAGGAGAAAAATTAATATTTACCTCCGTTATATTACACAATGAATTGGAGAGATATCTCGGGCTCACTCGCCCTTGGATTATCACGGAACCACTCGTATGCTTAAACAATGCCCAAGAACAATAACATAACCATAACACATGAACAACCATAAAGGAAGGATAAAATGTCCGCATTGCAATCACAATATATAATTTCAATATATTGACATAATAAGTCCATTCTCAAAAAAAATTCAATTCCAAAATACGTATAAATAGTATATGGCATTTATTTTCCTTTTAAAAACTTTACAGCTTTTCAAGGAAGCCAAATATCAATTAATGATCGTGGTGGCAGAAAGGTCATTTTCACCATGTACGTTAAAAAGAAACATTCTTTTTGTCTTTTTGTAAAATTATTTGTAGAGAAAATATCCTCCTTGAATGAAATTAAAAGTCAAATGGGTTATCACACCGTATAAAGGAAAGTCATATATAAATAAAAGTATTTCTCAATGAAAAGAGATTGAGATGAAGTCCCCTTCAAATATCATTTTGTAAATAAAATAGATCAATTATGCCTATTAAATATATGCACACCAAAATATTTTATAAATACAAGATAAGATATCAAAATTCATTTCCCACATAATCATATCATGGAATAGAGAAAACTATAAAATCAACCCAATGAATGGAAATTGGGTTATGATGTTCCGTTACCTCATGTCTGACTTGTCTCGTTTTTTCTTTAATCTCTTAAATAATAAAACAAAGTTTTTTTATACTTGAACCAGTAAATTTTATCAAGTTTATTATTCCTTTTATATAACTAATTACAACTTTATAAACATAACATAGTCATTTATTTTAATAACGATTGTTTTGTCGTTATTTGGTACATGAGTCAAAAATGAACTTCTTATAATTATAAATTGTCCATGTGGTAAAATTTACATTATCTCCATGATGATATTCATGATTTAGATATCATCTATATCATATATATCTAGTATATATATATATGTTTCTGTGTGTATTTATAATATCACATAACATTTTGAGATAATAAATGAAATGCACCGTTCATGGAGACTATAAGTTGTACGTATGCATGAACGCTGCATTCATTTCATTTTTTACATTTTTAAGTAATGAAAACCAATTGATATATATGTATATTATTATTATATTATAATAAAATTATATATGTGTGTGTTTAATATGTTCATTGACACCATCCTTTATACACTCCAAGTAAGGTATGAACTAGTCATATCACATTGAGGGGGCAGTAATCTGCACTTCCTAAAATGAAGTTATTGTATTTACCCATTATAGAAACCAGAAAGGTATGGTAAAAATGAAAAATACCAAAAACTAGAAAATATATAAATATAATATATGTCCCATATAAATATAGTTCCATCATAATGGCCACCTTGAGAGGCGGTAGGAGATAATTGAACAATCGTCGTTTCGTGAGGCAGTAGTTCAATGTCTATAAAAACAGTATTTACGTTTCCATTAAATGGAGGTGTGTGGAGGTATAGTTAGAATAATTTTCATAAAAACATCATTGTATATTGTTGATACTATATATGTTATAAAATAATGGAATAAATAGAGTTTAGGGAATTAGAGAAGGAAAATAAAAGGAAATAACATCAGGGAATATGTAACCTTTAAATCAGGTAACTCCCATTGGTTTGAACTGAAATGAATTATTGAAATTCCCTCTACCCAAATTATGGGTTCTAGGTGGAAAAAATGGTTGCGTGGAGATTATTTGTATAGATTTTGGATTAGAAAAGTGGCTTTACTGGTGTGAGAAACAGGTTAGAGGTGGATTCCTTTTATAAGAGGGAGGATGGCTCTTTAAGAATGTTTAAAAGTATTATTTTATTATAAAAAGATTTTCTATTTAAGAAGGTCTGAAACTCATTACATTCTATGATAAGATGAATTTATGTCTAAATAAAATAATCCAATAATAATTGGATGGGTTTTGTATTTTTTTCCATATCTTTATTATTTAACCCTTTGTTAACTTATATAACTTTTACAATGTCTTCTTGTATATTTATACAATATGGTTAATATATTTACAAAAAAATTTCAAGAGACCAAAAATGGATATTAAGTGACATTATTAAAATCATATATTTCATTTTTATGAATATTAGATTTTGAGGACTAAATTATCATTTAATAATATATTAATTGATTAAATAACTCATTTATGTCAATTTCTATACTATTCATATCATAAATATTTTAAAAATACATAAAAACATGACAAAATTGAAAAAAACCTTATTAATTAAAATATAACAAGTTATAATCCTCCATAATACACGTGGATTGCCTGAAGAGTTTCAAAATAAATTTATTTCAAAATTTATAATTTCATTTAATTAAAACATTAATTAATGAGGTAATCATTATATCATCATTTTGTCATAAATGAATTTATATATTTTTTAATAGAATTTATAAATAAAATACCATGATCTGTGGAATTTTTGTATCATTCTAATGACTATTTATAGTCTAATATATCAATTATATATCCCCATATTAAAATTGATTTCACAAAATAATACCTTTTTATGATATTTTTTCCATTAAATAAAAAGTTATTAATGTAATTATCTCACCCAAGTGGCTCCAAAAGTCCTAAAAGTTATACCCAATTATTTTAGTGGTCATCCATAACTCATCCAATAAGGTTATTACATGGGTTATGGTAATTTTATATTCTTATAATATTATTTTTTTCCTTTAATTACCCTATTTACCTTTAACCGCATTAAATAAAAATCAAAATTTACAACTCACAAAAAAATATTTTCATCCTATTTAACCAAGTTTTACTTATTTATGAAAACCATGTATGGCAGATATTTGAAATTAATTTCACATAATTATTAAAATTTCATATAAATGAAAAATTCTATTTTTTAACTATTATGCAGGGCTTTCACTATTCATAACAATAGAAAGTTTTCAGAAAAATACAAAAAATTAACCCAAAGATGAATTTTATATTATGAATTAAAAAATTGTGTCTATTTTATCAAATTAAATACATATAGATTCATTAATTAATTTAAAATTAATTTCCACTGTCAAAACTAGAATGTGTGTTTTTAAGAAGTAAAAAACTACAAAAATATTGACATGTGTTTCTGTCCAATTTCATTGTGAAATTACTTCAAATGCCTAACATCAAATTAAATTAAAAAAATATAATCCAATTAAACTTTAAAAACAATTAAAAATATAATCTAACCATATAAATAAATCTGATTAAAAGCTAGTTTTGACTTAAAATGTAATTTTTTTAACCATTCGTTAAAAAATGAACTTTAGCAGCAAAATACAAAAACATTACCCAATGTAAGTTTTAATATTATAGTTATAAAGAAGAAGATTATTATGTAATATTACACATACAATAGTAACAAAAACTATATTTAAAAGGGGTTCTCCATCAAAAATCTGTAATACTACCTTTTAAATATATTAGAGTATTTATGATTAAAATTGGATTCATTCTCCCTTTAAGACTCTAAATATTATTGATAAATTTAAAAACATTCAACATAAATGTTTTATCGAAATTTTGTTATTTATATTAATTCCTTTGAATAAAATTCATAGGCATTAACTACCATTTAAAATAACTATATATTTTTTAAGTATGACCCAACGCTGTGTGAAACATAAGACTTCAAAGAACCCTATTATTAGATGTAACATATGACATTGAACATAGAATCAATTTTGAAGTAAAATTAATATCTAATACACAAATATTAATAAATATGAATGTGTTATATTCTTTATTTACCCGTGATGTTATATTCCTCCCCCCTTTTGGGAATTGAATCCTCACAATTTGAAAATTGGGCTCAGAAACTTCCATAAAAGTCCATCATCGGAAAAGGAGTCAATAAAAAATCACATTAACATAAAGAAAGGGATTTACAATGGTCACCCGAGATAACCCATACTAGGATTCCATGTTGTAAATCATGGATATTTAAGATAAAATAAGTGTCATGTTTTGATGTAGTGTGATGGAAAAAACAATCAGGGGAATGTTAACAACTATAAAACCATAAAATGGTTATGGGTTAAATAGTCATTGGTTTCCCAAAAAGAAAAGTAAACAGAGAAATTTTTTGTTTTAAGTTCCATTTCATAAATTTGGAGAATTTATTTATGAGATTAGCTAAGGACATAAGGAAATATACTTTATTTTAAAGTAGAGTTCCATCCTTTAATAAGTTTCTACCAAAAACTCATTTTGCTCCAAACGATGAGTATTCAAGATTACTTGGTCAAGTTGACTAGGTCACACATGATTTTCTAGAATCAACTTCTAGAGAATCACATAATCCAAAAAAGTTGGACTATATATTTCCCTTGTCTTTAGACAGTAATCAAAACCAAAATGGGTAGTACAAGATCCGGTAATCCCCAAAATGATATTCTTTTACAAAAAGAATTACTACTCTAAAAATCCAAAATTGAAAAAATAGTACCCAATGTTCCAAAAAGACCATTAAACAAACAATTTTCTATAAAATACTTCAATATAATCCCAAAAAATACTGTAACACAAAATTAAAAATGATTTGATCAGATATTCTTCCACAAAAATGTTAACATTTATCTCTAAATAAAATATACTACTCTTAAAGTCTCATACTGAAATTTAATTAACATAATCACATATTCTCTATGATAGGTTGATCATTTCCATAAATAACGCTAATCGCTATATGTCCATAATAGCAACATATATTCTTCCAAAAAACCGTTTCTCCACATATTAAATCTTGTAGTATTATATTTTTCATAAGTATATATAATTCCCAAATGAGAGAACATCCCCCAAAATAACCATCATCACTTAATCACCAAATAATTTTCATATACTAAGGATATGAATTTGATAAAATAGTAGTTCCCAAAATCAACATATTCTTGATCCACAAAATCATATAACTAAAATTAAATTAGTGATACTAACTAGGGACATCACGTAGTCTAGTGGTAGAAGATAAATCCCAATCTCACATTGGTTTTGGGTTTGATTCCCATAGATTTTTCCGATGTGATGGGTTGTCACACGGTCTTTATGTTGTCCTTTTTCAAAAATAATTATAATTTTATAACATTTCTAAAAATGAGATAATTTTTTCAAAAATAATCATAACATAGTCAAACAAAAATTGTTATCTCATACCTCAAATTTTCATCCCAGAAAGTAATAACCAGTAATTTCCATAGATTCAAGGATCATATAATCCCAAATGGTTTTTTATAACTATTTCCAAAAAATAAAAGATAATTTGTCATCGAATAAAATTTTCAAATATCAAACTTCTGGTTTACACGTATTAGAAAATGTATTCCAAAGTAATCACATCATCAAAATATCCTTAATACTTGTATGCATTTCATCATCCTAAAATCTTTCATAACACTTGAATCCCATATATATAGACTTCTTACTCATTCATAATTCTTCATGATCCATTAACCATTGTTTCCCAATATATTTTGTAATACTTATTTCCTACAAACAAAATCCTGAATCATATCCTACGATTATATAATGTCAAAACATCAACTCAGAAATAATCCATACCTTTCATTAGACATTTTCAGCTTCTTCATCATCAATTGGAATGACATTAGGTATTGGTAAACATTAATTTTTATGGTCCTACATATCCCATTAATGAATATTCTTCGTAGGACATATATTATTCTAATGACCACACACACTACATTAAAAACATTCAATTAATCATTCGAAATGAAATTATTTCCCTTTCCTGGAGTCAATTGGAAACTTACTCTTTTAAATGGAAGGTTATTTCTTTATGACCTTCATTAAAACATCTGAAACATTTTTTCACCCCTTTGAAAAATTTTCCTTATGTGTTTCTTTCCACATCCTTAACACATAGTTTTTTGAATATACTCGCCTTTATGATTATTACCCGAACTTTTGTAGGGATATTTTTATCACATAAATGATTACATAGAAAAATAACCAAGGTTCAAGTGGTCCACAATGACTCTAGATAATTGGTTACGAATGAATATAAGATTTATCATTGTATCTCCTATTTCATTCAGTTTCTCATTCCAAAAATCACCATTGTTTCCTTCACATCAATTGTTACTTTGGTACCTTCTAGATCCAGACATTGACTATAACCAAAGAAGTCAGTGTGAGTATATCAGTAAAATAATTATATAATATCTTATGAGGAGGGTAAACACTAATATATACTTATTCATGTTATCTTAAACTCATTCAATTTATCTAAAATAAATGTGACTCTTTCTAATATTCTAACCATTATGGTTATGTCACATATACTTAAATAACACCCTAACCTCTAAAGTTATCTAAACCAACCTTTCATAACAACTATAAGGCCCCAATTATATATTGTTACTTATGCTTGAGTTAAATCAAGAATTAACATTAAGTATCTTTTCAATTTTAGGGTTTTAGAGAATTAGGCAATAAATATTACATTAAATCTCGAATATTAGAATGTAGACACTTCTATTTAGCATCCATTTTTTCTGAAAATAAAAATTCTTAAATAAAAAGAAGAGTTATTTTCTTGATATATATCTTCTTGAATTCGTTCATTCTCTTACGCTTCATTATACCATGTGAAAAACATTTCAAGAACATGGGATATGCATAAAATTCTCATTAAGTGTTATAAAATAAGGAATGAAAACATTAGTCCATCAATATATACAATCAATAAAATAATACTTTTCAATCATAAAACATAATATCATTAACATACCTAAAGAAATCCTAAGATTTAACAATAACACCTTGAAATTGTAAACAATTAAGGTAACGTGTGGCATCGATAACATTCTTAATTTGTAGCTTTCACAACTACCTAGGGAGTTACGTTTGATATACACATAACAGTATATTCCCTAAATATCATAAGAGAAACGTTAATGCTTACTTATTTCAGGTTACCCAATGCATTGGAGATATATCTGGGGCTCACCTGCCCTAGGTTTATCAGAGAACTACGCAAATGTGTAATCAATTCCCATGAAGCATAACATAATCATAACAGATGGAAAGCATTAAGGAAAGATTACATGTCAAAATTGAAATGATTATATAAAATTTCAATATATTTAAATATTAAATCCATATTCAAAATGATTTTCAATAATAAAATACATATAAATAGTATATTGTATTTATTTTCCTTTTAAAAACATTACATCTTGTTAGGGAATACAAATATCAAATAATGCTCACGACGATGGAAATATCATTGTCACCATGTACGTCAAAAAGAAATAATATTTTTGTTGTTTAGTAAAACACTTTATAGAGAAAATATTCCATTTGAATGAAATTAAAATTCAATGCATTTTATACACCGTATAAAGGATTTTCATGTATAAATCAAAGTATGCCTTAATGAAAATAAATTGAGACGATGTCCTTTACAAAGATCATTTTGTAAATATAACAGATCAATTATGTGAATTAAATATAAGTACACATAAATCAAGTATAAATACAATATATGATATTAAAATTCATTTCTCGCATAATTATATCACGAAATTATGAAGAAGTATAAGATCAACGCATTGAATGGAAATTAGGTTTAGAAGTTCCCTTACCTTGTGACCAACTTGTCTCGTTCATTCATTAATCACCTGAATAGTAAACTAAAGTTAATTTATACTTTCTTCATAACATTTTTAATGTTAATTATTCATTTTATATCACTTCTTAACACATTATAAACATTACATAATCATTTAATTTAATAACATTCATTTTCTTGATATTGGGTACTTGAGTCAAAAATAAATTTCTTCTAATTACAAGTTGTCCATGTGGTCAAAAGTCTATTATCATCAAAATTATATTAATGATTTAGATATAATATTTATAAAGTATATATATATATATATTTATAATAGTACATATGATTTTGAGATAATAAATGAAATGCATGGTTTATGGAGACGGTAAGCAATACCTTCACATGAACACAACTTTCATTTCATTTTTTTCATTTTAAAGTAATGAAAACCAAATGATACATAGTTATATTATTATTAAAGAATAATATCATATTTTATATACATTAAATAATTTTATTAACATCATACTTTATAAATTCCATTTATGGTATGAACGAGTCATATCACATTGAGAGTGAGGTAGTCCGCACTTCCACAAATGAAGTTATCATATTTACCCATTATAGAAACCATAAAGGTATTCAATAAATAAAAAATATAGAAGAATAAGGAAAATATAAATATAATATATATCCCATATTAATACAGTTCCATCATAATGTCCACTATGAGAGGTGGTAGGAGATAATTGAACAATCATCGTTTCGTGAGGCAGTAGTTCATCGTGCCCAGAAACATTATTTTTGTATCAATTAGATGGAGGTGTGTAGAAGTTTAGTTCAAATAATTCTCTTAAAACATACTAATATGTTCAATATACTTTTTTTATTATAATTTATATGGAATAATGATAGAATTGGGGGTTTGAGAATGAAAATAAAATTAAAAAAATGAGAGAAGACGTTACATTTAAATCGGGTAACTTTGTTTAGTTTAAACCAAAAGGATTTATTGAAATTAATTCTACCAAATTAAGGATTATAGGTGGACTAATTTTTTTTTGAAGATTACTTGGGAAGATTTTGGATGATCCAAGGGGCAGTAGAGGTGTTAGTAATGTGTTATGGTGGTGTCCTTTTAAAAGATGGAGGAGGTCCTCATTAGGAATGTTTTAAAGAATTATTTTATTATGAAATTATTTTCAGTCTCAAAAGTTCAAATACTCATTAAATTCAAAGATAAGAATATATAACGAAATAAAATCATCCAATAATAATTGGATTGGTTTTGGATATTTTTTATCCTTATCTTTTTTAATTAACCCATTCATAACTTATTTAACTTTTACTATGTCTTCTTGTGTATTCATACTATATGGTTAATATATTTACAATAAAATTATAATAGACCCAAAACGGATCATTAATGATATTTTTAACATCATATATTTCATTTGGAAGAATATTATATTTTTTGGACTATTGTATCATATAATAAAATATTAGTTGATTTAAAAACACATTTATATCATTTTTTATTGTATTCATATCATTGATTTTTAAAAAATACATAACAACTTGATAAATAAGGAAAACCTTAATTAATTAAAATATATCAATTCATAAACATCTATAAATTTTGTTTTTGGAATAAAAAGTTTTTAAAAAATATATTTCAACTATTTTAATTAAATAATTCATTAACAAGGTAATCATTACATAATCATTGTGTGAGATTTTTTTTATTTGATGTTTATGAGTTATAAATAAAATAACATGATGTAGGAAATTTTTTTAGATTTATAATGACTATTTATAGTAAAATATACCAATTATATAACCAAACATTAAAATTGGTTTAGCAAAAAAAGACATGTTTATGATATTTTTATTTATAGTTTAAATAAAAAGATATTAATGTAATTATCATACCCAAGTAGAATCCAAGGGCCAAAATTTCTACCCAATGATTTTATTGGTCTTCCATTACTCATAAAATAATGTTTGGACAAATGTTAAGGTAATTTTATATTATTATAATATTATTTTAACCTTGAATTACCCTATTTACCTGTTATAGCGGTAAATTAAAATCAAAAGTTACTATTCTTCAAAAATTATTTTCATCTTATTGAACCAAATTTTACATACTTATGACAACCATGTATGTTATATTTTTGAAATTAAATTTATTAAAGTAGTAAAATTTCATTTAAATTAAAAAGTCGGTTTTTAACAACTATGTAGTGTTTTTCACTATTCACAAAAAATTAAACGTTTTTAGAAAATTACCAAAAATTATACCAAAGATAATTTTGATATTAAGAATTAAAAAATGAAGTTTATTTTACCAAATTCAAATCATATAGGTTTAATTAATTAAATTAAAATTAATTTCCGTTGTCAAAACTAGAAAGCATGTTTTTATGAAGTAAAAAACTACAAAAAGATTAACATATGTTTATGACCAATTTAAAAGTAAAATTTCTTCCAATTAGAAAAATTGGATTAAATGGAAAAAATAAAATCCAATTACACTTTAAATCCATTTAAAATGAAAATTTAACCGTATTAATATATCATATGAAAATCCAGTTTTTACTTAAAAAGCAGTATTTTTCATTAATCATTGAAAAATGAAATTTCTCAGAAAAATACAAAAAATTTACCCAAAGTAAATTTTGATATCCTACTTCTAAAAAAATGATACTTCGTAAAATGTAACATATAAAAATAATAAAAAACTATATTTAAAATGGTTCCTCCATCAAAAGGTGGTAAAACGACCTTTTAATAATTTTAGAGCATTTATGCTTAAAAATGGATTCATTCTCATTTTAAGCCTCTTAATTTTATTAGATAAATATAAAAACATTTAAAAAACATGTTCAATCATAATATAAATATTTCTATTCAATCTTAAAAATAAAATATAATTGTGTTAACTACCATTTAAAATAATTATATTAATATTTTTAGTATGACTCATCATTGTGTGAAACCTAAGGCTTCAGAGAAACCGATTATTGCATGTCTAGTACGCCATCAAACATAGAATCCTCATTAAAGTAAAATTAATAGTTAATTAAAAAATATTAATAAATATGAAAATTTCTTATTCTTTATTTACCAGGGATGTTATAATTTTCTTCCCAAAATGAGCTTAAATATGACACTATAAAATTATTCATTACGGTAAATCTATATAGTAATAAATATAAATCAAATAAATTTTACTTTCTCATAAATAGTTCTAATAGAATACATATATGTAGAGGAATAAAATCCAATTACATTCCATTGAGATATATTTGTATCCTCACTAAAATTGATATTTTTTGGAATATTGGAAAAAAATTATTTTAACAAGTGTAACCTGAGATACTTATGTGATCATGAATCTACTCAAGTTCATTCTCCTTCTACTAGACTATTTGAAAGATTCAAAAATTTATTGCTAGGATTTTATTAAATTAATGTGTTAAATGTAGTATATCCATGCCAATAAATAAAAAATAACACTAATTATGATGGAGAATGGACCTAAGTATATTCATGATCAGATAGGATCCCATGTTACACTTGTTAAAATATTTTTCTCTAATTTTCCAAAAAAAATATAATTTTAGTGAGGATAACACTAGATATCCATGTTATGACATGTGATTTTATTCCTATAAATCAATTTATTCTATTACAACTATTGATGAGAAAGTACTATTTATTTGAATAATATCCATGACTATATAGATTTACTATAAAAAAATTTATAGAGTCATATTTAAGCTCATTTTGGGAAGAAAATTATAACATCCCGAGTAAATAAAGAATATGAAATTTTCATATTTTTTAATATTTTTTAATTAAATATTAATTTTACTTTAAAATTGATTCTATGTTCGATGGTGTACCCAACACGCAATAATTGGTTTCTCCAAATCCTTATGTTTCACGCAATGTTGAGTCTTACTAAAAAAATATAATTATTTTAAATACTTTTTAACACCATTCCATTTTATTTTTTGGAATGAATAGAACTAGATAAATTATTATTAAACATTTTTTTAAATGTTTTGACATTTATAAAATAATATTTATAGGCTTAAAAGGAGAATGAATCAAATTTTAAGCATAAATACCCTAAAATTTTTAAAATGTAGTTTCATTGCTGTTGATAGAGAAAACCATTTAAATATATATTTTTCACTTTTATATGTTCCATTTTATGAAATAACATTATTATTTATAATTATTCTATCAAAATATAATTTGGGTTGATTTATGGTATTTTTCTGAAAAAGATCATTTGTAATGAATAATGAAAAATACTACCTTTTAAGTCAAAATTTGCTTTTCTTATGATTCATTTATATGGATTAATTATATTTTTAAATGGTTTTAAAGTGTAATTGGATTATATTTTTACTACATAATCCAATTTTGGTCATTTGAATTAATTTTACTTTGAAATTGATCATAAACACATGTCAACAATTTTGTAGTTTTTATTTCTTAAAAACATACTTCCATGTTTTGACAATAGAAATGAATTATAAAATAATTAATGAAACCTATATGATTTTAACATGGTAAAATATATATCATTTTTCAATTCATAATATCAAATTTATCTTTGGGTGAAATTTTGGTATTTTTATGAAAATGTTCAATTTTTGGTGAATAATGAAAAACACTACATAATTGTTAAAAACTGAATTTTTAATTTAATTGAAATTTTACAGCTTCTGTGAATTTAATTTCAAAAATCCCACATACATGGTTGTCATCATTAATTAAAATTTGGTTCAATAAGATGAAAATAATATTTGGAATATAGTAACATTGGATTTTTATTTACCGCGGTTAAAGTTAAATATGGTAATTCATGGTTAAAATAATATTATAATAATATAAAATTACCTTAAAATTTTTCCTAAAATTATTGTATGAGTCATGGCCGACCAATACAATCATTTGTTATAACTTTTGGCACTTGGATTCCACTTGGGTATGATAATTACATTAATAACTTTTTATTTAAAGTTAAAATAAAAATATCATAAAAATGTATAATTTTGCTAAAAAAAATTTAATGTTCGGTTATATAATTGGTATCTTTTAATATAAATAGTCATTATAAATATAAAAATATTTCCTGCATTGTGGTATTTTATTTATAACTTCTAGACATTAAATACAAAATTTATTTTGACATAATGATGATGTAAAGATTACCTTATTAATGAATGTTTTTAATAAATGATATTATAAATATTGAAATAAAATTAATTTTAAAGTTTTTATGCCATAAAAAAATTATGAACTATTTATAAATTTAATATATTTATTGGTACCCCACAAATAATATTCATTATGAAAAAACCACTCAGAGATTCCCCATAAGACTTTGCAGATGGTGTTTTAAATCTTATTTATGAACATAAAAAAAGAATCTTGGTTTATTCGAATACCAAAAACAAATATAATATATATAACCATGAATACAGAGGAAAAATAGTGGTATAATAGCTTCCATAGGAAACACCAAGATTTAATTTCATAGAGATAAAATAATATTACATGTTTGTTCCCAGAAGTAATTTGTTTTATTATTTGGACCAGTAAATTAATATTTATTTTTATAAAAAACTGTGATAATAATGGTCCTATCTCATTGATTGATATACAATTAATAGGGGGATAATTTAATAATGTAAATATAAATTTTCAAGGTGTAATACTTCAAGGATTATTCTAAATTAATTCCCAACAAGGTCATGAATGTGAAAAATAGTGGTTTCGTTGAGATTAGGTTTTTACACCATAATTATCTTAAATATGACTTCCCTATTCCAAATAAAGTGATATTAATTAATGAAACATATTTTTTTTAAAAATAATCCTTTTTGAGTTGATAATCTAAAAAAATAAATCTATATGGCTTTAGAATAAGAGGAATCAAATTTCACATAGATATCGATATGGAATTATTACTAAAAAGTAATTAATTTTAGTCTAAAAAATGTTACATTCATAAATTAAAGAGAGATACACCACATTTTCCTATATATTTATTGAATTATTTTTGAATTTAATATTTTTACACATATTGTTGAAACATATATATATTATAATCATTTTGTTAATTTAGCAGTGTTTTTCACAAACATTAATCACACAATGTGAAAATGAATCCATTCAAGTGTAAATTTATGATGACCATATAAAATATCATCATATCTACATGTTTGCACTAAATATTTTCACTGGACCAGAAGAATACTAATGTAAAACTCAATATATTACATAATGGTAACATCAATGAGTTTAGTGGTCTCTACGTTTTATATAATGTTATTAGAAACATCATAAAAACGTTTATATGAAAGTGTTTACCCTTAATTTTGATTATAATCAAAGGACCATATTATCAGTGGAAAGTGTTTTTGAAGAATTATTCTGATGGATTAAAGGAATATCATTCATAACCTTTAGTGTTGAATATATACATGAATGGAAAATCTATAAACCTCATCCTAAAAAATCAAGAGAAGTTGATTAGTTCACTAGTTTTCTTGAAGAATGATTTTGGGAAAATAAATATACATTATAATAACAAAAAAATGATGATTATATCCAATATAATAAAATTTATAATATCTTCTTTCATTCATTTTTTGTGATACAGAATATGTGACATTACCCATAAAAGTTCTTGTGCAATTTATTGTGGATAACCCTTCTTATAATGACTCGCATGCATACATGGATCTCCATAGTGAATAAGTTTCTTCAATTAATGATGCTACTATGAAATGAGAAACATATATTGAGATTTCATATTGATGTTAAATTTTTATTTGGATAAATAAAATTAAAACTCAATAGGGTTTATTAGAGATCCATATTTATATACCATATAATGTTGCTCAAATATTAATCATTGAACCTTTAAAAACAATATGTACGTAATGATTTAGAATTACATGATCCACATGATATTTTTGTTTCATTAAATGAATAATAATTTTGACTGGTGGAAACAAAATTTAAATCCATTAGATTTTCTATAGGGGAAAACCATCCTCAGGGTTACGAAAAAACCCAACATATTATAATAAAAATAAAGCCTCAAATACTAAGATAAATATGTAATTCCTCTTATATTTTTATTAGAAACTTGTTTTTCAAAATAACTAGACTAATAATTATTAAATTAAAACACTATTAACCAATAGGAAATTAATTTCCAAATAAATTTATGAAAATTAAATCTTGGAAGAGAAATTAATAGATATCCTTACATGGAAGAAGTTACATGATATTTTTAGTATTACATTACTTAGTCACATAAATAATAATGTTTTTTTACTTTGGTTTTTTATTTTAAGATTAGTTTTTAACCAATAATGTTATTTCTAATGATAAAAATATCCTTCAAAATTGGTTATATGTAAACTATATATAATTTTTCTGTAAAAAAACTAACTAAAATTGAAGAATAATTTCCACCTATGTTATATATAAATAATTGATGTTGAATGTGACCTTTCACATCTTTTATAAACCCAATAGATTTTTAATCCCAATTTTTTTCATCCATAATATACCTAACTACAATGAAAATGAAAATAATATAATATAATATAATATTACAAAAAATATAACACCTATCAAAAAATATAATTACAACAATAACATTGTAACAACAAATTGAAAAAACAAGAGTTAATATTTGAACTTCTTCTCCACACTTGCACTTATTCCTTATCCTTAAGTGGTAATTTCATGATATTAATTATATTAAATATCAAAATTTCATAAGGAATCTTGGAAAGTAACTTTCCAAACACATATGGAATATTAAATTGGTTCTAATGTATATTCATTATAAAATACAAATGACAATTTAAAAAGAAATGGATGAAAATAAAAAATGAAAATAAAGTTTAATAAGGATTGGTTACTGATTAAAATTGATAAAAAAATGGAATATGTTTATTTGGAGAAATTAAAATGTGTGAGAGAAAAATTTGGCCGAAATAATTAATAGATACTGGGTTGATTTTTTATTTTTTGGTAAAAAATGTTTGTAATCATGAAATTAATTCATAATATTTGAGACAAATTTCACATGTGCACATTTTTATATAGCTAAAACATAGTAATAAAAAATTTAAAACAATTCATTTGATGTAACACCCTGAGATTTTATGAAAACTATTCTTTTAATTTTATTAATGTCTTGTGCTACACCAAGATTACCTTGCGCTATACGCAACTCCGTATTAGCTTGCAGTATACGCAACACTATTCTTGGATCGTGTTACACACAATTTTGATAATAATTATTCTATGAAACATTGAGTATATATATATATATATTCAATGTATAAATGAAATATGGTTGGATTCTGTTATACGAAACAACGAAGGATTCTTGCGCAACACAAAACCATGACTTGGATTTCATTACACGCAATCCCGACCTTCCTCGATAGTGTGTGTTGTACGCAATACTGGGTTTTACTAAACAATGATATATTATTATAATATTGTTATGAACTAGCCGTTATGAATATTTTTAACTAAATGTTAAATGTAATAACATTATTATTCATTTTTCACATTTCTATAACATGGTATAAGAACAAAATAAATTTTTCGGGTAAAATAAGTATTTTTAAAAAAATGCACTTTTACCGCCTTTTGATGGCGCACCCACATTAAATCTAGTTTTTGAAATGTTTATAAGTTCAATTTGACAAAATAAAATTCTTATTTTGAATCAGGATATAAAAATTTACATTAGATAATGTTTTGATATCTTTCCGATAACTTTCATATTTTAATGAATAGTAAAAACACGCTATATTTTAATTAAAAACAACTTTTTTCATCATAATATCTTATGTGGTTAAATTATAATATTGAATGGTTTTAAAGTATAAATAGAATATATTTTTACCATTTAATATAATTTATTTCATTAGCATTGATTTTACCTTAAATTCGTAGGTTAAATCAATTCAACTTTTTGCAATGTTTTAAAGAAAAACCTGTTTTCTTTCGACAACGGGATTAATTTTAATTTAATTTTTGAAACTTTTGTGTATTGAATTTGGAAAAATGGATTCCATATTTTGGAATTAGTGGGAACAAATTATTTTAATAAGCTACTTTTTATTTTTGCGAATTATGAATAGTAACTACGGTAAATTTTATTTACCATAGTTAAAGGTAAATCGGGTAATTAAGGGTAAATATAATATTATAAAATTATCCTAACACATGAAAAAATTATATTGGATGGCTAAAAGTAAACCCATATCAACTAAGGGTCGGATTAGATTCATTTTATGGACTTTTGACCATGAAAATAATTTAATTATTATTAAAACCAAAGAAAGTGACAACATGTCACTCTCTTAAATCTTATATGTATAATAATTTTAAGTTAGTGATAATCCTTATGAAACATCGAAAATTAATAGTCTACAGAAATCTAACAAAATTATATACATCATGAGATTTTATTTATAATTTTTTGAGATTAAATAATTATCATTAATTGAGACACAATAGTGATGCAGAAATTATTTATCTAGTGAAAAATCAAGAATATAGTTTTTATTAAACTAATAGTGACCATAAAAGGCACAAAAACCTGACCAAAACTTATTGGTCATTTACATTTAAACTATAATCATCCAATGGTCGAATAATTTACCATTTGGAGTCTTATACAAGCAATTATGACACTTATATTATTTTATTTTAAATGGTTCCAAAGTTGTCACCTTCATAATTTAATAAATATAACAATTTAAATATTGTAATTTTAAGATGATAAATTCGAGTAAAAGTATTATTGTGAAAGGTAATAGAATTATCTTCATCATAGGATTTTATTTTAAATTTTTATGCAACAAATCAGTATATTAAATAATTATACTAACATGTTGTTGTAATTATTTTATTAAGAGATAAATCGAATAAATGGTTTTAAAAATAATAAAATAAATATTATATAAACTATTTAATGTGATCCACTAATATTATAGACACTTATGACCTTTTATGAATCTTTTGAAGTTTTTAGTTCGAACATATCTTCTGTATATATTTTATTTAAATTCAAATAAATGAATAGTGTCAAAATTGACACTATTGTTATTTTATAAAAATAACATATTATAAAATTGTTTAAAAATAACAAAAATATTTAAAAATTATAAATTTAAATTTATATGGTCTATACTGTTATAAAGTAAAACATTATGGAAAATTCACAACTAATAAGTAATTATTTGTTATAATTTAAAATTTAGAATTTTATTACCACAAATAAACATAAATAGATTAAATGAGGATAAATCAAAATGATAAGGTTTAAAATAATATCCAAACATGTCTAAATTTGATTGGTTGATGATATTACAACCATATATCATCTAATATTCGAATATGTGTCATTTTTGGAGGTTTTTAAGTGGGGTTAGATTTATTATAAATTAATATTTTTAAGAATTCAAAGGTGCCCCTCTCCTCCCATATAAAATGGCACCTCCTCCCTCTCTTCCTCACACAACTATGAGCCTTTGAGCTCGGCCAAACCCTGAAGAATTATCTTCTCCACTTCCCTAGAAACATCCTAGAGGTTTTGGAATTCCTCAAATACCAATTTTAGTTCCCTAAAAGGAGATCTCAAAGAGGCGCTTCAAAGAAGAGGTAATTTCTGTTACCGATTCTTTCAACTTTATTTCTTCTTCCACTTATTCTTCTTAGGTTGTTTCATTATGAAGTAATAACATCAGAATCACTCATATACTGATATGTTATTATAAGTATGAAACAAATATATTTCACCATCTATCCATCCTACGGAAAACGAAATCACCGCGCGTGCGTACGTACGGAATACTGTCTCCACGACGCGATGAGATTCATTCTCCATGTTAACCAATTAAGAATGATTATAAAGTATATATAATGAATAATAATAAAATATTTGACATTATAAAGCTAGTTTATTTATATGTATATATATGTATGTCAACTACTTAATTCCACTCAATTCAATAAGGAATCAAAAACATCATTCATGCGTACGTACGGCCTACCGTCTCCATGAACGGTGTATTTCTTTACATTTATCGATCCATTATATATATGTATATTCTGAATATATTTTATATATAAATCATGTTTTATAGTCTATAATTAATTAATAATGATCTATGTAATCATATGAATAATTACAAGTCAAAACACGGACGACAAATGAAACGATTTTATCCAAAACGCTATTTAACATGGAATTTACAAAAGATCGGGTAATATAAAGCCATAAGTGAACCATATATGATATCATAACAATTAATATGATTCTGTAATAAGTCAATGACATTATTTAAATCATTATACAGGAGGTTCGGACACTTACGAAGCAAATCGGACCTATGTTAAGGGAAATATCACAATCTCATTTTTATCCGAGATTGTTTTTACTTTGGCATTTACTGGGGTGTATTTTATCATCCACATCCATGTTTCCTCAATATTTAATATTATTTCCATCCACCTACAATTCTTTAAATCCAATTTTACCCTTCGGTGAGTTTTTAGTAAAATATATGAAAGGAATCTTTTGTCTTTTTCGTACGAGGTACTTTTTGACTTTTCCGACAAAAGTACGAGAAGAATATTTTTTTAACTTATAAGGCATGAATGTATTTTTAAAACATTATTTCCAAGAATATTCCTTTACAAGTTTTAAATTTTATTTTTAATCAACTTCTTTTAGTTTATAATTGTACGACATGTTAAGAAATGAAAAGTGTTTTTGAAGAAGAAAGGATATTTTCCTCAAGAATGGAGTTCAAGTGTTTTATCAAAATTATTTTCCATATAAGATAATAAAGGGTTATTTTTTTATCCCTATTATTACATTGATTTGATTATATTGTGATGGAATTATTTTTATGAATTCCTTTATCGTATATGAATTGTTTTATGATGTCATGATGTTTAAGATTCCCATTTTTATTACATGGGTTATGCAATGATGTATGGTTTATGATTTTGTGGCACACATAAGAATGGTATAATTATGAGATGGGTGGGACCTATATCTACCTACAATGCATTGGTTAAAGATTTTATATCTCATGAGATAGACATGGTTGGAACGGTAGGTTATAGCGGTTCAGTGAAACAGGACTGAAACGAGGGTGACTCCGTTCAGAAATGGACTCTGTCCACTAAGATAGTCTTGGCAATGAGTCTTTACTAATAAGATATGATTCTCTATGATTATGTGTGTATGCCAAAAATTTTCATGTTTTATGTTATGATTATTGGGATTTCATTTCACTACTATGATTTATCCCATGTTATGAAATTATGCTCTCTTCTGCAGGTTAAGATTTCCAAAATGTTATGTTCTTATGAATATGATGTGATTGATATTTCTTTTGTTTAACCTTAATGAGCATTTGAGCTCACCCATTTATGTTTTCTTTTCCTCAGGATATGAAGAAAGGTTTTAGGTATAAAAAAAGGAAGATCTTTATGGGAGATGTTGAAGATCTTTCACCACGATTAGAATATTATATTCCGAGTTTCCAAAGACACTAAACTATTACGATCCTTGTGTGTGTGTTTTTTTTATGTAATAAGTATTCTGCAAAAGTAATGTAATATCCATGTACTTCTAGCTTCGGGTCTCTACAGTTGGTATCAGAGGAAAGGTTTAGTCAACCTTTTGAAACTACGATGTGAAAACGTTAGTGAGATCCCTAGAGATATTTCTATGGTATGTCTAGGGATGCCCCTAAGGATAAGTATACATATAGGATATAGTCCTAGAACTATGGTAACAATCTTAGAATTTACCCTAAGATGTTAGATATTGAAGTTACTCGCCCTTTATTATGATTTTTGCCTCTAACACTATTCTTTTTGGTTTTTAGAAAATGGCTGGAAACAATATGATTCACGATAATAGAGGATATGATGGACAATGGAATGATATTCTTCATGAGAAACCAAATGAAATGGGATTTGGAAGTCCAAATATCATTATTAGGCCGAATTAGCAATCTCATAATATGATCAATAAAGTAAAATTTGGTAAGTTTCCTGACTCAGCTAATAAGAGAAAGATGGAGTTTCATAATGATCATAGAGGAAAGAGAGTTCAATTTCCCCTATGTAAATCATGTGGGAAGAGGCATCAAGGAGAATGTTTCAAAGGAACTGGAAGATGCTTTGGGTGTGGAAAAGGGGACACAAATCCAGTAAGTGCAACGGAAAAGGTTCAGTTAACACGAGGGATGAGGATAATGGTATTTCTATGACATCAACAATGGTTAAATGTTTTAAATGTGGAATGTACGGGCATTATTCAAACCAATGCCCTAAGGGAAAGTATCATGAAGAGAATCAGTATGGTCATATGGGTAGTATTTATATTGATGATGATGAAGAGACTACAAATGATATGTGAGATGAAAGAATTGTTGAAGCTCGGTCAATGGTTTAAGAATGTAGTGGAATGATTACATGTTTATCATGTGTAATGTTGTATAAGTAATCTCATGGTACTATGGAATAAAGAGACATCTAAGGATTGTTACACTGTTTTCATTCCTTGAGTTTTGAAAGTGTATGATTAATGGTACCCGTATCCATGAAAGATTATTTACATATTTTTTTGGAATGTAGATGATATGCACATAATGAAGGGAAAAGGAGAAAATTAAATTTTTGATAGTATTCATGAGCTCATGACTGATATAAGGAAATCGTTATATCATGGTTGGAGTATATAGAATTTTGGGTTTTTGGTATGTGGAATGTGTTAACTTTTGACAGCACTCATGTTTTTACTAAGATTCAGTGGGTATTAATTTTTTAAGAGATTACATGATTATGGTATTCACATGACTGGAGTGTGACGAACAAGATATATGAGGGGTAAATTATGGAATTCACGTGATCATTTTCTCTACACAATGAGCTTGGACCGAAGTATTTTGGATAAGCCTAAAGATTGGAATGGATTATGTTGGACATAAGTTAGTCTTGTTTAAGGATAGAACCTTTTTTCGATATTTTTGGTGGGATGATATAGTAATGTAGTTTTAGAAAAAGGAAAACATGGAGGATGGGCGACAACCCATCGCGTCGGACAAGGCTGTGGGAATCGAACCCACAACCGAAGTGCGACTGGCCTTTATCGCCTACCACTGGCCTACAGGAAGTCCCTGGTTAGTATAAACTAGTTTTATTTTCTTAAGCGGTATGATATATGAAGTATAAGTTCATTTTTGGAACCATATACGATTAATCTAACCATAAGATGGACTTATAACTTTTTTTAACCTTTTGTTTGAAAGAGATGGAATGACCCATCATTTTATCACATGATCTGCTAAAACATCACGAATTACAAATTCAACTTAATTTCTTTAAGGGATGAAGTGGAAATTGTTCAATTCACGAACAACAGTGAGATTGTACCAAAATCATGTAATTATTTCTTTTAATTCATCAACTTTTGGGAAATGATCTTGAAAACCAAAAATGTTTTCCTAGTTCCCTTATATCCGATGAATTATATGGTACCTTATATCATCAAAAATCTATAGCTTTGTGATTGTTGGCTTTTTCATAGCCATGTTCTCTACCACTCTCCATCAGAACTTGATGGTTAGATTTTTCTTTCATATCCATATTTTCACCTATGTCCTCCTACTTGGAAACCCAGTGATGAGTTAATTTGGGTAACCGTTACATTTCATACTTTAGTTTTTAAAGCCATGTTTTGGTATTCATTTTTACGTTGTGGGTTTCTATTAAGCAAACTTTCGAGTAGTAAACCATTTATAACCCCGACTAATTTCGAGGGAGAAATTCATTTTAAGGGGGGTAGAATGTAACACCCCATGATTTTGTGGAAAATATTCTTTTAATTTTATTAATGTCTTCTGCGACACCAAGATTACATTGCGCTATACGCAACTCCGTATTAGCTTGCAGTATACACAACACTATTCTTGGATCCTGTTACACACAATTTTGATAATAGTTATTCTACGCAACATTGAGTATATATATATATATATATTCAATGTATAAATGAAATATGGTTGGATTCTATTGTAGGAAACAATGAAGGATTCTTGCACAACACGCAACCATGACTTTCCTTGCATTACACGCAATCGCGACCTTCCTCGATAGTATGTGTTGTACGCAATACTGGGTTTTTCTAAACAACGATATATTATTATAATATTGTTATGAACTAGAAGTTATGAGTATTGTTAACTAAATTTTAAATTTTATGACATTATTATTAATTTTACACATTTCTAGAACATGGTATAAGAACAAAATATTTTTTTCGGGTAAAATAAATATTTTTAAAAAAATGCAGTTTTACCGCCTTTTGATGGCGCACCCACTTTAAATCTAGTTTGACATGTTTATAAGTTCAATTTGAAAAAAATAAAATTCTTCTTTTGAATCATGATATAAAAATTTACATTGGATAAAGTTTTGATATTTTTCCGATAACTGTCATATTTTAATGAATAGTAAAACAAGCTATATTTTAATTAAAAACAACTTTTTTCATCGTAATATCTTATGTGGTTAAATTATAATAGTGAATGGCTCTAAAGTATAAATAGAATATATTTTTACCATTTAATATAATGTATGTTATTATAATTTATTTTACCTTGAATTCGTAGGTTAAATCAATTCAATCTTTTGCAATGTTTTAAAGAAAAACCCGTTTTCTTTCGACAACGGGATTAATTTTAATTTTATTTCTGAAAATTTTGTGTATTGAATTTGGAAAAATTGATTCCATATTTGGAATCAGTGGGTCCAAATTATTTTAATAAAATACTTTTTATTTTTGGGAATTATGAATAGTAACTACGGTAAATTTTATTTACCATAGTTAAAGGTAAATCAGTTAATTAAGGGTAAATATAATATTATAAAATTATCCTAAAACATGCCAAAATTCTATTGGATGGAAAAAAGTAAACCCATATCAACTAATGGTCGGATTAGATTCATTTTATGGACTTTTGACCACGAAAATAATTTAATTATTATTAAAACCAAAGAAAGTGACAACATGTCACTCTCTTAAATCTTATAAGTATAATAATTTTAAGTTAGTGATAATCTTCATGAAACTTAGAACACTAATAGTCTACATAAATCTAACAAAATTATCTACATCATGAGAATTTATTTAGAATTTTTTTGGGGTTAAATAATTATCATTAATTGTGACACAATAGTGATGCAGAAATTATTTATCTAGTGAAAAATCAAGAATATTGTTTTTATTAAACTAATAGTGACCATTAAAGGCACAAAACCCTGACAAAAACTTATTGGTCATGTAAATTTAAACTATAACCATCCAATGGTCGAGTAATTTACCATTTGGAGTCTTATACAAGCAATTATGACACTTATATTATTTTATTTTAAATGATTCCAAATTTGTCACCTTCATAATTTAATAAATATAACAATTTAAATATTGTGATTTTAAGATGATAAATTCAAGTAAAAGTATTATTGTGAACGTTAATATATATATATTCATCATAGGATTTTATTTTAAATTTTTATGCAAGAAATCAGTATATTAAATAATTATACAAACATGTTGTAGTAATTATTTTATTAAGAGATAAATCAAATAAATGGTTTTAAAAATAATGAAATAAATATTATATGAATTATTTAACGTGATCCACTAATTTTATAGATACTTATGACCTTTTATTAATCTATTAAATCTTTTAGTTCGAACATATCTTCTGTATATAGTTTATTTAAATTCAAATAAATGAATACTGTCAAAATTGACACTATTGTTATTTTATAAAAATAACATATTATAAAATTGTTTAAAAATCACAGAAATTTTTAAAAATTATAAATTTAAATTTATATGGTCTATAATGTTATAAAGTAAAAACTTATGGAAAATTCACAACTAATAAGTAATTATTTGTTATAATTTAAAATTTATAATCTAATTACCACAAATAAACTTAAATAGATTAAATAAGGATAAATGAAAATGATAAGGTTTAAAATAAGATCCAAACATGTCTAAATTTGATTGGTTGATGATATTACAACCCTATCGCATCTAATATTCGAATATGAGTCATTTTTGGAGGTTTTTAAATGGGGTTAGATTTATTATAAATTAATATTTTTAAGAATTCCAAAGGTGCCCCTCTCCTCCCTTATAAAAGGGCACCTCCCCCCTCTCTTCCTCACAAAACTTTGAGCCTTCAAGCTCGGCCAACACCTGCCATATTATCTTCTACACTTCCCTAGAAACATCCTATAGGTTCTGGTATTCCTCAAAGACCAATTTTAGTGCCCTAAAGGGAGATCTCAAAGAGGCGCTTCAAAGAAAAGGTAATTTTCATTACCGATTCTTTCAACTTTATTTCTTCTTCCACTTATTCTTATTAGGTTTTTTCATTATTAAGTAATAACATAAGTATCACCAATATACTGATATGTTATTATAAGTATTAAAAAACCCTATTTCATCATCTATCCATCCTACGGAAAACGAAATCACCGCGCGTGCGTACGTACGGAATACCGTCTCCACGATGCGATGAAATTCATTCTCCATGTTAACCATTTAAGAATGATTATAAAGTATATATAATCAATAATAATGAAATATATGAAATTATAAAGCTACTGTATTTATGTTTATATATATTTATATCATCTACTTAATTCCACTCAATTCAATAAGGAAACAAAAACATCGTTCATGCTTACGTACGGCCTACCATCTCCATGAATGGTGTATTTCTTTCAATTTACCGATCCATTATATATATGTATATTCTGAATATATATTATATATAAATAATGTTTTATATTCTATAATTAAGTAATAATGATCTATGTAATCATATGAATAATTACAAGTCAAAACACGGACGACAAATGAAACGCTTTTACCCAAAACGCTATTTAACATGGAATTTACAAAAGAACGGGTAATATAAAGCCATAAGTGAACCATATATGATATCATAACAATGAATATGATTCTGTAATAAGTCAATGACATTATTTAAATCATTATACAGGAGTTTCAGACACTTAAGAAGCAAATCATACCTAAGGTAAGGGAAATATCACAATCTCGTTTTTATTAGAGATTGTTTTTACTTTGGCATTTATGGGGTGTATTTTATCATCCACATCCATATTTCCTCAATATGTAATATTATTTCCATCCACCTACAATTTTTTAAAAACAATTTTACCCTTCAGTGAGTTTTTAGTAAAATATATGAAAGGAAACTTTTTTCGTTTTTCGTACGAGGTACTTTTTGACTTTTCCGACAAAAGTACGAGAACAATATTTTTTTAACTTATACGGCATGAATGGATTTTTAAAACATTATTTCCAAGAAGCTTCCTTTACAAGTTTTAAAGTTTATTTTTGATCAAATTCTTTTATTTTATAATTGTACAACATTTTAAGAATGGAAAAGTGTTTTTGAAGAAGAACGGATATTTTCCTCAAGAATGGAGTTCAAGTGTTTTATCAAAATTATTTTTCATCTAAGATAATAAAGGGTTATGTTTTTATCCCTATTATTACATTGATTTGATTATGTTGTGATGGAATTATTTTTATGAATTCCTTTATCATATATGAATTGTTTTATGATGTCATGATGTTTAAGATTCCCATTTTTATTACATGGGTTATGCAATGATGTATGGTTTATGATTTTGTGGCACACACAAGAATGGTATCATTATGAGATGGGTGGGACTTATATCTCCCTCAAATGAATTGGGTAAAGATTTTATATCTCATGAGATAGACATGGCTGGAATGGTAGGTTATACCGGTTCAGTGAAACAGGACTGAAACGAGGGTGACTCGGTTCAGAAATGGACTGTGTCCACTAAGATAGTCTTGGCAATGAGTCTTGACTAATAAGATATGATTCTCTATGATTATGTGTGTATGCCACAAAGTTTCATTTTTTACGTTATGATTATTGGGATTTAATTTCACTACTATAATTTATCCCATGTTATGAAATTAGTCTCTCTTTTGCAGGTTAAGATTTCCAAAATGTTATGTTTTTATGAATATGATGTGATTGATATTCCTTTTGTTTACCCTTACTGAGAATTTGATCTCACCCTTTTATGTTTTCATTTCCTCAGGATATAAATAAAGGTTTTAGGTATAAAAACAGGAAGATCTTTATGGGAGATGTTGAAGATCTTTCACCATGATTAGAAGATTATATTCCGAGTTTCCAAAGACACTAAACTATTACGATCCTTGTGTGTGTGTTTTTGTTATGTACTAAGTATTCCGCAAAAGTAATGTAATGTCCATGTACGTCTAGCTTTGGGTTTCTACATTTGAACATTTAATAATTTTTTTATTTAAAAACTATCATTTAATTTCATTAAATTTATACTATTAACATCATTATTTTGGATAAATTCCATTAAAATTAGTTAGTATTATATATTAATGTCAGTTTATAAAAACAAAATTTAAAATTATATTTTAATCATTGAATTATTTGAAACAAATGTTTAAAGTATATTTTATCCTATATTACTATAAATTTCTTTTAAAACACTTTTTTCACATCATTTTGAATATGATTGGTAGTGAATTTCCAATGTGAAAATACAATTTTCTACATGATATTATCTTCATCTAAAACTTACAGTGATACACTATTATTAAATCTTTTTTGGGAATGAATAAATGGTTCCTAATAAGTGAAAAAATTATTTCGTAGAATGTGAGTAGATGTTCTTGAATATTATAGTAGAATTTATTTCACTAAAACATGTTTAAATGGTCTAGGGTGAGATCGAATACATTTTTCAATGTTTTTATCCCATTAATCACTTTTGGAAAATGATATTATTCTTCAAGAATCTCATCATTAATATTAAATTATTTAGATAGTGTATCATATCCACTTACATCATCATGACAAAAATTTAATTTTTTTTAAAATAAGGGGTGTTGGATTTATTGACCCCTATATCATCGGAAAAGGATTTTATAATAAAATCTCTCCTATAATTTTTTTTGGTGGAAACATTAACTATGTAGAGACCTTTAAAATTTAAATGAATATGTAAAGAAATATTTCAATCCATACAAATAAAAATAAATTTTTTATAACACAAGGTTCATAAATTATCCTTGTTCAACTCATGAAAATGATTATCCAAATCATATGATACCTATAGATTTTTTTCTTAAAACTATATTCAATTGATTTAATATTAGTTAAATTTCTATAAACAACAAAATCAGCTAGAATGTTGTTCACGTGGGAAAAGAAAAATTAAAACACTGGAGTATTAAGACCAATAATATAAACTACAGTATTGATTATATATTTCCCCAACAAAAACCCAATCACTAGATATAATCTCTATCCTAGTTCCCTACTAGGTATATAAATATAAAAATGTATTGGTCATTAGGGTTAGTTAATATTTAAGTCCATCATCCACCAACTACATCATCATAAGAACTGCATTAAGATGAACTAATGAATAATCTAGTATCATATAAATCCCACAAAAATTAAATATAAGACCATTAATCCCTCCTAAAAACATCCAAATCCATATACTTACCATTCTTAGAACATTCACATCTATGCCCCTAGAACTCAAAAAGGTAAAAAATGTTAGTTAGTCTCGATTATCAAAGATTTTGTCTATAATATTTTACCTTTCGCAAAATGATTTATATTATTCCTTATAGGTGTTTTCATAAATATTGTATAATAAATTCCTTAGTCTAGATCCTATACCTTCGAGTTATTTTTTTGATGATCCTAATATATCCTATTGTTAACTTTACTAGATACATAAAGAAATAATGATATGTAAAAATAGTGGTCGGTAATAAGATGATAAATATTACTAATTATGGAAGAAATATAATTCATATAATTCTCTAATTGAGAGAATATAATTATATATAATACATATAACAAGAAAATTAGGTGAATTAGACACCATATACTTATGAATTCTTGTTCCACTACATTTTTTATTGAAACTATATAATGTCCAATATGTCCCTCCATAATATAATTTTTTTAGTCCTGATGTTTTATTCACATATTCATTAAAATTTTATATTATTGATCCTTTAAACATATGTATTAAAATAATGGTTAGGTTATGTGGAACAACTATGAGATCTAACTTGATGAATGAAATATCCATGGTTTTTAAAACATTCATAATACATGAGTTTCTCATTTAAAAAAATGGAATACATGGTAAAAGGGGATAAAAATTGTGTATAGGTGTGAAAAGTACGATATAATCACCACCTAATGATAAAAACAAAATATTATATCTACTAAAATGACTCAATGGATAGACTTTAACCATTTTCATTAATATAGAAACCTAAAGGGATTACCAGTTTAAAGAGAGAGCTCCCAATATAAAGACGAATATATTATAGATAGTGATTACATAAATTAATGTGTTTCGTGTAATCTAGATGTTGTATTTGACAACTCTACAATACTATATATGGTTATTTATGGATTAGTTTAACTAAACACTAGTATTTTATCATATTGTTCGTTATCACAATGATTGAGATGATTCATTAGATCATATATCCCCAAAATCCATATATTTAAATTAAAATGATATGTTCAACTATATTACACACAAGAGAGGGGTCCTTATATATTTCAATAATGACATGATAGAAACTAATTTTGTTGATAAAAATTAGAAATAATTTATTACTCATATCATTTAATAGAAGATGTAATATGGTAGACATATCCAGGGGTATAATACCAATTAAAATGGATTTTACCATAAGTGCATGAAACGAATGATATAATACATTGGATAGATAAAAATTTTATTCTATATGTTTGCAAAAAATTACAACTATAACATTATAAATATATATTTTAACGGTTAATTATCATGTTCATTGATGGATAAGAGACCATTAACATAATTAAAATGTTCGAAATTGTCTTATAAAGTGTGAATAAAATTATAACAAAACTCATTCATCAAATTAAAATTATTGATTATTTTATCTCTTTCCATTATATGATATAATATGGAATTGAGAAAGGATGTTAAATTACTCTTAAAAACCGAAAAACATCATTATTCAACCAAAACTGTTTTTTCACTATGAAAGAAAATCAAATGCTTCATATAATTATTGTATTAAGGTTATGAGTCCAAAACCTCTATCCACCATTAATAAATTTATATCAATCTTCATTATCAATGAATCAATCTCTAAATAGGAAGAAAGTATACCATTAAAGGTTGTTCACAAAAAGGCCCTAATAAATTATATGATGTCAAATATGAAACTAAATTTTGGAGTTCATAATTATGTTCATAGAGAGAATGAAACTTTATTTTTTGTGTATTATCTAACATAATGGTATTTAACTGTATTAAATCTAGAACAATCATCCACCCCATTTCAATATGTATTTCAATTAATAAATATATTCCTTAAATAACATATTTCAAATATTTTATTGAAAATGTTTGATATAAAAAATTTATTCCCTATAAAGTTAACAAAACATTATGTTAATATTGCATAACTACCCAAACTAATAAAAAATATTCACCATATTCACATGTGTACGGGACAAAGATGGCCTTTTTCTATGAAGTTTAATTTTCATCACTATAAATCATATTTTTTGACTAGATAACCATAATCACATATTTGGTTTCTAAATTAGAAAAGCATGATGTGAAATTATTATAGGAATTATATAATCATTTAATTAATTATAATATCATAGATTTTGAATTTCATTATAAGGTTAATCATTATTCATTCATTCAAGGATAGATAGTTATATCCAAAAATAAAACCATGAATACTGTAATGAGACACTTTAAAAAAATTTATAAATGGTATGTCATTGTATCATACACAAATTATAATTAAATAGAGTATATCCCTTGTTCATAATGGATTTGGTTCGTATCATGACTCCCACTAATGGGAGGTTTGTCAAGAAGTAATTTTTATAACATAAAATTTATTATATTATGTCCTTTTAATATATCATTATATAAAATGATGTATACACATTATTTTATAAACATAAACTTTCTTAAATATGGTTCCTTTCAAATTCCCATGAATTTCTAAACACATATTTAATATTTCATGTCCATAAATTTCCTTACACAAGGTCTATCTTGAAATACCATAAATTTCAGAAAGTGTTTCATTATATATAACTAGATTCTTTTTTAATATTATTCCTAATATATTAGTCCAATTCCAAATGAAAATTGATGAATATTGTGACATTGTCCTTCATGAATTTAAATGTACTTATATGATATAGTGAAAAGCCTCAATTATTATAAATTCATGTGGCATGCAACCTAAACTGAAGGGATAGTTTTAGAATATATAATTTTATTTCCTATATCAAATAATTAATTTCAGTAAAATTTCAACACTCATATTATCTGATTTTACATTCTAATCAATTCAGTCCTTTTTTAAGTAGTTCTAATTATAGAATATGTCCTTCTGAATTGATTGATAATATCATGTTTATATTTTTCAACTAACTAAATTATGAGAAAAAAATTTCCCATTATATTTATAAATATGTGTATCTAGATTCCTATTTCTTTGGTGGGTTTAGATATACCAATATCTATATTGAATTCCCCCACTAGAAATTCCCATCTACTTTCTCCATCTGTCTAGAATTAAATGTCAATATAATTTCTTAGTTTTTAAAAAAAAAATTAATTTACATTGAGAAGTACATTTCCATATACCACTCATCGCTTCTCAATTTATTTAGTTACATAAAATGTTCTAGGGTCTTTTCAATTAGTATGTATAATTTGATGTGATCACGTTAGGAATTATGATCCCTGATTATTTTAATATATATTTTTTCCTCTAAATAGATACTATGTCAACTCCTTTCTCCACATACAACATTAAACCAAATAAATTTTCAAACATTCTATAACCACTGAGATGTATCCATTTAATTGGGGATTAAAAATAAAGGTTACCTCATTGTGAAATAAATTTATAAATAAATAAAATACCATTTTCAAAAATATATATTGATTAAATTAATGTAACTAAACAACTAATGAGACCATTTTACACTATTAATTTTTTTTTTACATTTTTTATGTCATTTATTTTAAGAAAAAATATATTACAGTTAAGGTATATGGTTTATATGAATAATAAATATTTTTATATTAATATTATATTAACACTAATTTTATTAGTAATTGAAATTAATTAATAATAGAAATAATTGACTCATTGAAATTTTATTGTCCATTCAAAATACTTTTTCTTTATATTAATTGTTTTTATTTGAATGAAAAATTCAAAATCATAGAATTTAAATCTGAAAAAATGAAAACTGTTTTTTGGGATTCATCGTAACCATATTATATTAAGAAATTTTTTTTAATTTTTCTTCTCAAATATCACTTTTTTGTAAATAATAAAATTTTAATTTAGATAAAAAATTATAAATGTTTCAATTTTGTAAGAAATAAATATAAGTGTATAAATACTTGAAACTAATAAAACGTGTATTTTAGTATTGAAATATCATATTTTATAAAATTCTATGTTGATTTTAGGAAACCAATCACTTAAACATTGATGACATATGTATTATTTTTAAATAATTTAATTTCTATTATCATTTAAAAAATAAACATTTTTTTGTGAAATATGGATTTGGATTCCTATTAAAGCCATATAAAATTTATTCTTTTATAATAGAAAAAATAATATAATGAAAATAAAATTAATTAATATTTTTACTCTACAGAAAAATTTTAATAATAAAAATACCATTTCTAAAAATATGTTTTTATGTATTAAATGTTCTAATGTTAAAGGTGAAATTCATTTCACATATAAATCTATTTGATCACATATATTTAATATTTAGAATCATTATTTCCAAAAAATGTAAAAAAATATATATTTTTAGACATAAAAATATTTTTATAGATAATAACTAATTACTACAGTAAAATAAATGAAAACCTAAATATTTTAAGAGTATAACACATAATAACTTGTTTCAAACAAGTCATAAAGTTTATTTTTGATTGAATTAATAAATTATAACATCCCTAAATCATGTATTATACATTTTGGGGGAATCAAGACATGTTTAACTTCTGATCCCTTTATATTAATTGATCATAATTACAACAAATATATTATCATGAATTCTAAAAGGTTCCTCTCACCACCACTTCAATAACACTGAAAGAGTTAGTTTTATTCTTTAAAAATTATTATTTACCCTCTCCTATAATCCTATTAATTTTAAAAAGGACTTTTTCCAGAATATGTTTACATATGTCATCTAGTTTATAAGAATCCTCAAAGGGAAGTTCAAGATTTTAATTTAAGGACTCATTTGTTCTAACCACTTTGTTGTTTACATCTAACATTTACAATCACAAAATTCTCATTAATATATAATTTCATAAATATTTTATGTATAATAAATTTTATTATTCTTATGGATAAACTATTAATAACATATCCCCATTTTTACTGAGAAACTGACACAATCATTCATGTGTTGTGCTAACTAGAGACTATATAATGTGATTAGATTGGTTTTTGTTTAAACCACCTATATTCACTAATTAAAATGATTAATTTAATCACATGTTCTTATTTATATTATATAATTATTACAATGTATAAAATTAATCAAAATCCATAATCATTCCCTCTCAATCCTTGGGAAATGAAAATGTTAACTGAGAGTTTTGTGGATTGACACATCTATAAAGTAATGTATAACATTTTTATTTAGATTATTTCTTATTTTTTAAAAAACTCTTAAATTATGGTTCATTGATTTAAAATTATAAAAATTGTATAATAATTATTCTTTAATAAGTACATATTTACCAAAAAAATTATTTTTTACCAAAATCATTTATTTGTTATTGTAGGTTCATGTTAGGTTGGTTTAACCACCTAATTGAATAATACTATTAATAATATCACAGATGAATATGAAAACCTATTTACTATTAATATATGATATAAATAATAAAACTATTATTTAATTCTTATTATATTATAGTAATATTAAAGTTAAACTTATTCACTATGATACATGCGCCGATTTATTAAAAATCACTAAAAGTTTCTCATGAAAGGGTTTATCTTCAAGGATCACTAATAAAACTTAGATTTAATTATATTATATAATTATTAATAATTATTAACAATAAATAATATAAAATCAATTATCACATAATTAAAATTTTTAATATTATAATTCATATCAATAAATCTATCACAGAACTATTTCAAAACAATTGAGATTACTCACCCCCGATATTGATAATAGTATAAAACTAACTAATATACATGTAGTGAATAAATTTACTTAAGTAGTATAATTGGATATAGTTATTAATATTATTTTTAAATAAATGATAAATATTTTTATCATTTATATATTGGATTTTAGAGATAATTGTGGAAATAAAGACAAAAGTAAACGGTTTTTATCTCTATCATCCATCATTGATGTGTGATTTAATATTATACACCAATAATAATTTATATAGTGTTGCTACTAAATATTTACATATAATATTTTAGATTATTATTGATATTGGAATATTAACTTCCATTCATTATATTCCTTACTCAAGACTATAATAGATATATTTATAGTAATATAATGGTGTTTCATAACTCAATCTGCTTTCTTAATTTAAAAGGTTCATCCATGAGCATATTCTTTAATCAACTAATATATACTAGGTTTCCATAAATGGATATTAAATTTTATTTAAATAATCCTTATTAATGAATTATATTCCATTATGAAAATTCAGACTATATTAAGAATAATTACAATCCTCTTTGATGATAGTTTATCACCAATGTCCATGTTTTCGCCTTCTAGGAAATTTCCCATATAATATTTTCAATATATATTATGTTCTAAGACCTATGAAAATCATAATTACATTTACCTATTTTATAAACTAATTTATAATACTAATTTTTTTGATATAGGTTTTCAACTAATGGATGTTAGAAAAATATCAATATTTTCGTCCATGATAAGCTTATTTCTCTTTAAGATGTAATTTAATTTTAAAACCTATAAATATTGTAAACTTATTCAATTTTGGATAATAATTTAAATTTTGATTGATTCATTGATTTCAGATAAAAAATTTGATAATAAAATTCAAATATGATCAAAAATATATTTTTTTATGATTACATTAAATATATTTCTATGACAATATTTTGATTTCACTCCCATTTTTTATTTTCCAAACAAATATGTTTCATATTCATGTGATATATGTTTCATGATATTATAAATATTTAAAATGTTCATTTTTGGGGATATAACTCATGGAATCAAATGGTACAATTTTTTCCACCTCTTATGTTGTATTGTTTGAAGTATTCTATTGAAAGGGTGGTTTTTCAATAACAACATCATTTGATGATTCTTATATTAAATGGTGATATGGATTTTAAAACCATAATCTTTATTTACATAGGTGGTTTTGGTTAATTTTTAAAATAATATTATTCCTATTAATTTATTGCATTAATATTAATTCGATGGAATATAGATGGTTTTTCTATGTGCCAAACTAATTCATGAAAATAATATTATGTGATTGGTGAGATGAGAATTATGTATCCCTCCAATTCATTGGGTAATTTTTTAAATCATGTGATATATAATTTTTGGTGAAAGGGTTCTTAGTCTAAGCACACCATTTTATATTACTGGTGGGAATGTATTTATATATCCCTCCAATTCATTGGGTAATTCATTATATCTTCTAAGATGTTATTTACAGGATTAAGAAGTGAACATAATAAATAATGGGACATTGTCCACTATGTAATGTTGGTATTGGTAGTGAGCCTCTAATTATTCTTATTTTGTTTTATTTTATTGTTGTCGCTAAATAAATATGTTTCCATTTTCTTATGATATTATTTACTTATTATTTTTTCTCTTACTTATCACTGAATTTTAATTTATGGTGTACATTTTTTTGTTTTGAATTTTATTTCCATCATGATTTATAAATTCATATTTAATTCCTTGGGGTTTTCAAAGAAATTTTTAGGTACTCATTTTTTCTCATTTTCTTATGATCTAACACAAAATGACATGATGATATGTTTTTCCCTTATGAAGAATTTCATCTCACCCCGTTATTATGCTTCAATTTCATCAGTTTTTATGATGGATATAATATATAAGATATCTAGAAGGAGTCACATGAACTTTAATTAAAGGTAAATGTTCAAAACTAATAAAATAATTTATATATATAATGTCATCAAATAAACAATGGATTCCATTAATGAGATTTTCTGATTTTTTTTGTGGGATGTAATGTTTAAATTACTTAAATGATGTAAAATAAATATAGGTTTATCTAAATTCAATGAAAATTGAATTTTAGAAATTTTATTTATTTTATTTTATTATTATATATTTTTAGGAATTATTATAATAAAAAATTAATGATTACCCTATCAATATGTCTAAGGGATAGTTCTATCTATAGGATAAAATACAAAAAAAAATTGTACTATTATGATATAATGTTTTTTATAGAGATGATATACCTATCCAAATGGTACAACTAGATGTGGTGTCTAGAACATATGTACCTTGTGATAGTAACCTAGAAAGGGTCTTTTTGGGTATTGATTCAATCATTAAATAGTGCATGGAAAAGTTGTCTAACTATGTAGTGGGTTTGACACTAACAATGGATATTCTATGATTTGAAACATTATATTTATTGGAAATTAAACCAAACTTTTATTTTATGATATGAAATATTATATATCACATCCTAAATATATTTTTATTTTACCATCATTGATTTAGGTGGATGCAAAAGACAATTAGATGGTTAGAAAGAGTAATAAATTTCGAGGTTGAGTTTTCATAAGATAATTTATGATAATTCAATTATGATTATAATTGTTAATCTATAACGTTATCCAATTTTGGTTTTAGTAATACATGAGGGCTGATAAAACCTTGTTAAAAATATATGTCATGGAAAATGTTGGGATTATCATAAATAGAAACCTAATGGGTTGGATTTAGAATAATAAATATTATTATTATTATTTCAAACCAGATATCAAGAATTATGATGAAAAACATGAATATAATTTAAATACCAATCAATCATAATAATATATAAATTTATTCTCGTAGAAGTTTAGGTGGTGAAGATGATATGGGAATAAGATTCAATATACTTTATATAAAAAATGTGAGAAGATAGACCTTAGAGGATGTCTTATTGAAAATAAAAGATATTTTGTTTTTGGTAGATGTGTGTATCAAGTGGAAATATACTGAGTAAAAAAGAATGATTTTGGTTAACATGATTCATAAAAATAATGATATTCCTATGGATCTTGTAGATATTGGATGTTTTGGATGTATGTAATTTGGGAACTATAAAAACCAATGCACTAATTAACAGATTTTGATGAAAATCGACAATAACATCCAAGGAAAGTGCAATTTGGGAATTCATATTAAACATAATTTGTTGATGTAATTTTTGAAAATGATATAGAGTGAGGAAGATAAATCATTCTCTCAATAACTATAATGTGTTGTATTTTTATCCTGTTAAATCCACTTTTTATAACTTGATTGTTAATATGGACATATAATTTCCACCTCAAGGAATAGATTATCATTTTTCTAGAAAATATTATTGTGGTTTTATTATTGTATCCAAGGAATATATATTCCCAATATTATATGATTAAAATAATATTATCCATGAAAAATACATTAATCATTATTGTAGTTATATTTGAAGTAATATTTTGTAGGGATTTTCCAACTTTTAATAGATACCATGTTAATTTATATTGTTGAAAAAAATTACCAACAAAAATGAACCAATAAACAAATATTTTTACATGTTAGACAATTTACTCCCTATGAAAATAAATTGAATTATATTAATGTATTTTCCCCAATGATTTTAGAAAAATACAATGTTACTTACATTCCTATTATATTGGCTAAAATGAGATCAAAAGTCAATCATATGGTAATATGGGTGAAAACTCAATAGAAATAAGATTTCTTCATTCATATATACATTTTAGATACCCTCAGTAATTTTCATTTTTAGGATGTAATTAAAAATTTAAATAATCACTTTATTTGAGTTTGGAGTTTATAATAACCAAATATTTTAATATATATTTATCCTTCAAAAAAAATTGATGATACTTTTCTTCATACACAACACCAATCCAAATTTAATTGGGGATCATTATATAACCATTGAAATGTATAAATTCTATTAGTGAGTAAAAATGGTGATTACTAAATTAGAAAATAATCCTAGAAAAAATTAGTGCAGTATGCCCGGTTTGAGGTATCTAGCCTTTGTTTCTGTTTTTTATGAGTTACAGGAATGGGATGAGTTGGGAAAAGATCGAGAGAGTTTGGAATGATTTTGGATGAGTTTGGAGGCTTTTAATGAGGCGTATGGTTTGAGCACGGTTAGTGTAAATTGTGCAAATGCTCTAGGAAACCGTGCCGGGAGAGGCAGTAGGCTACACACGTCATGTGCACGGTTTTCCAAACCGTCCGAGGAAACTGTGTGGGTACCTTCTCTCAAGGAAGTGGCATGCGCACTGTTTTCCAAACCGTGCGGGATAACCGTGTGGCCACTTAATGTTGGGGTTTTTATGTCCGGGCTCCCTCGGGCTTGACGAAAAACACTCCTCTCTTCCTCCCACTTGAGCCTCACTCGGGATTTTTGGTTCTCAGGGGCTAAAAGGGATCTCCCACTCATTTTGGAACGGTTTTGAAGAGGATTCAAGAGGGTTTGAAGGTGATTCCTCCCAGGTATGTCTTCTCCCATGGTTTCTTTGTGTTTTCCACTAGATCTACATCTCCCTCTCTCCCTTTTTTCTAGATATACACTTTTTGGATGTAGATATAGGGTTGTGGTTGCCTTGGATGTTAATTTTATGTCTTATGATGGTTAGGGAAGGGGATCTATAGATGTTTTGATGGTGTGTTGCCGAATTTTAGGTCTGGTTGCTTGTGTGTCGTTTTCTTGGGAACCCTAAATGTAGGTGTCTTCTCTCTCGACTCCACTTGGTTAAAAATAATGGTTTTGGTTACAATTAATTTTTTGTTCCTTTAGTAAATTTTGGTTTGATGTACGAAATTGATTTGATATACCTTGGGGGATTTTTTGGGGGATTTTTTGGGAAAAATGGGTTTTATGGTGAAATGTAATTGTTGTGCATTTTAAAATGGAGATTTTAAATTGGGATACTATAATTGGTTTGTGAAAATGATTGATGGAAACGTATTTCAATAAATATTTTGTTTTTTTGAAGGTTGTTTGGCATGAAAAATGGTTTTCAATAAATTGGTGATTTATTAAAGTGGAATGGTATGCGAGGGAATTGGTTGACTGTATGTTGTTGTGACTTTGGTGAGTTTATGCTTGGTTTGGCTTGATTGAAATGTTTTGTGGAAGTGGGAATAAAGTCTCACTATAAAAGGTGAACGAGTTGGGTAGGAAGTCTCGCCATTATTGTTTTGGGTTGTCAGGTAGTGGGCGGGATGTCCGGCTAGCCGAAGATGGGTGAACGAGTTGGGTGGGAAGTCCAACTATTATGGTTGCTTTATTATGGTTACATTGTTATGTGTTTCTTTGCATAGATGGAATTTTTGGTTGAAATTTGAAATGGTTGAATTGTCTTCCTTGAGTGGCATGGTTGATTTAGCCTCCTTATGTGACACGTTTGGCCTACAACATGACTGTTTGGATTTCCCCAGGTTTACATGGTTTGGGGAACAATGTCTTGGTAAGGTTTTGTAGACTTATGGTAATGGATGCACTTGTGATTATTTTATATAAACTATTTTATATAAATTATCTAACAGTTTTATCCTAGTGGCATGTGTAGGGAAGTCATTTGGGGAAATCCTACTGCGTAGTTTTACTCACCCCCTGCTTTGGCACTTTGGTGTCTTTGCAAATGTAGTATACTGGGACATGGGAAAAGGTAAGGCATCACCTTCTTTTAGATGTGCCTCATGATGCTTGTTGGAGCATGGAGTTTGGAGCTGGAGTGGAGTTGTGGAGGTGTCACGGATTGTCGTGACTGTTCTTTTTAGTTTCTGTTTTACTCAGATGTTTTGGTAATGATCGGTTGTATGAACCTTTGTTTGTTATGGCATGGGTGGTTAAGTTGAGACGCATGCATTAATAGTTGTTTGTTGTTGGTTGGTAGGGTTATCCTCTTGAGGGAAAATTGTTCCCCACTTTTCTCTTGAAGTCCTCGTCATTCATTGCCAGCCTTTGGTGCCTTGGGAATGTCGCTTAAGGCCATGTAATCCTCACCACTTCCTCAAGCCAATGAGGTAGGGGTGTGGTGTTACAAGTGGTGTCATCTTGTTCGGTCCTTTGTTTTTTATTCTCATATTTGGAGTTGACATTAGTTGTAGTATATTCCTTGAGTTAGTATGGTAGAAAAGCGTAGGAATGTCAGAACTTGGAATTTATAGCATAAAACGATGTAGCTAACCCTATTATGTTGAACTTCAAGTTACCAAGGAGTTGATTAAATAAGTGTTTTGGAGACACTTATAGGCATTGGATATCTCATTTTCATGGGTGTAGCCAATGAGATGAGCATGACATGCATGGTAGAAATGACTTCCCACTGGGATGCATATTTCATTGGGCATAATGATTTGTGTGTTGAATTGATAAATAGTTTTGCAAATGGTTTGGTTTTCAAAAAAGGTGAAACATGGAAAATGTGCAAAGGTGGAAAGCCTCATTGTGATAGTGTTGTGTAATGTGATTTTAAATGAGTATTCTTGATTTCTATGGAAGTGATACTCATGGTTGTTTTTTTTTAATAGAGATGGAACCAGTTAGACATCGTAGAGATCAATCGGAGGAAGCTACTGAAAATGTGGTTCCACTTGAGCCCCAGGAAAACCAGCAGTTGGCCCAATACATCGTTCAGTCTTTTCAAATAGATCAGTCATGACTGCAACTAGATTCACCTTTTACGATATCTGTCATAGTCGTAAATCCATGTAATGGAATCACGGTTGTCCTCACGAGAGGTGGTGTGAACCCCAACACTGAGAGAAAGAATAATACAGAAACCCTATCTCAATGACTCATAATACTTCAAAATCGGACCACTTGATTGTTAAAACTTCCTTCGAGACCCATGTGTATGCCATGATTCTTTCAGGGTGGTTCTACAGGACACCTGAAACAGGATTGTAAGGAAAAACCTTGAGAATGTCATAAATTCAAGAGGATGGGGCATCTTCAGCGGTATTTCTGTAATGCTTTGAGGTCCGGTGTTCGTGATACTACTGAACAACGAAAGTTTCAGGTAGGGGATAAATAGAAGAGCAAAGAAAGCACACATATTTTTGGAGCTGACCAAGTTATAGTGGATGATAAAATGGGACCATCCACGGTGCAATGTACGGTTATTTTAAATTCCATTTTGATGCAAGCTTTGTTTGATAGGTCTTCATCACATTCTTTTCTTTCTTCTCGTGTTGTTATTTTATGGGGTTCAAATTTGGAGATGATGCCTTCATTTATAAAACCTCAAACTCCTCTAGGTCAAAGAGAGTATCGAGCCTTCTTGTGTAGAGCATGTTGTATCGTTGTGGGCGAGGTTGATCTAATGTGGAATTTATCAGTACTTGAGATGGATGGCTATGATGCAATCTTGGGAATGGATTGGCTAATAGCATTTAAGGACCACATCAATTGTGATGCACGAACAGTGAATTTTACGACACACGATGGTGTTAGACATCTCTTTAGTGGAGAGAGGCATGAGAAGCAGTTTGCCGCAGTCTTGTTGGCACCGTCAGTTAGCACGTTATCGTATCAGTTGGCGGTATTTTCATTGGAATCGATATAGGGTGTCGAGAATGGTGTTTTTCAGCAGTGGTTGGTCAGTTCATGGAAGTTTTTCTTGAATATTTCTCTGGGTTACCACCTGTAAGAGAAGTGGAGTTTATGATTGATCTCCTTCCGGGGACCAGTCCTGTCTCACTTTCGTCTTACCAGATAGAACCTCCAGAATTGAGGGAGTTGAAAGTCTAGTTGGAGGAGTTAGAAAATAAAGGATTTATCCGGCCTATCACATCTCCGTGGGTAGCACCGGGTTTGTTTGAGAAAAATTCTGATGGATCATTAAGACTTTGTGTTGATTATCATTGACTTAACCAAGTGATGATAAAGAACAGATATCCACTTCCATTAATTGATGACCTGTTTGACCAGTTGAGGGGAGCAAAGGGGTTCTCCAAGATCGACCATAGTTTGGGATATCATCAATTATGAGTAAAGAAAGAGGATATTCCTGAAACATATTTGAGAAGTTGATATGGCCATTATGAGTTCATTGTTATTCCCTTTAGTCTAACAAATTCACCATCAGTGTTTATGGAATTGATGAATCAGATATTTTAGAGATATCTGGATTCATTCGTGGTGGTGTTTGTGGATAATATTATTTTGTATTCAAATACAAGGGAGGAGCATAAATAGCACTTGGCGATAGTGCTAGGGATCTTTAGATATCATCGGTTGTATGCCAAACTGTAAAAATGTGACTTTTGGATATAGAATGTTCATTTTCTTGGCCATGTGATTTCTAAAAAGGGTGTTTCATTAGATCCAGAAATGATAGAGGCCTTTATCTTGTGGAAACCGCCAATGAATGTGTTTGAGATACAGAGTTTCCTTGGTCTAGCTGGGTGTTATCAGTGTTTTGTTTGTGACTTTTCAAGGTTGGCTTCACCAATGACAGCTTTGACAAGGAAGAATGTTCCATTCCAATGGAATGAACAGTGTCAGAAGTGTTTCGAAGAACTAAAGGGTTGCCTTACATTAGCACCAATCTTGGTTATTCAAGAACCAGGGAATGGGTAGGTGGTGTATTGTGATGCATCAGGATCCGGGTTGGGGTGATTCCTCATGCAAGGGGATCATGTGGTTGTGTATGGCTCACAACAGTTGGGGGTGCATCAGAATAACTACCCATCTCATGATTTGGATTTGGCGGCAGTGGTCCATGCTTTGAATATGTGGAACCATTATCTATTCGGTGAGAAATTCACGGTCTACACAAATCATAAGAGTTTGAAGAACATTTTCTCACAAAGGGATCTGAACTTGAGGCAATGTAGATGGATGTAATATATCCATATGTATGATTTTGACTTAATTTACGCACTGGGTAAGGGAAATTTAGTGGCGGATTCATTAAGTAAGAAATCATATGCTCAGGTGGTGAAGCAGGCATCAGGCCAGTGGTATTTTATGTCAGTGATAGCTGACATGCAACTAGAAGGTGAGGACCAAGGCGATAAAGTGGTCTTCTTTCCGGTTTCCTTGATTCCGGGCCTGGAATACCTGGTTAAAGAGGGGCATATGTCTGATTTAGATTGTGAAACCACGAGGTCGAAATTTAATGGTTGGGAGACTATTGACGGTTGGCAGCTGAATAAAGAATCAGTTTTGTGTTTCCAGAAATGGATAGTTGTATCAGTGTCTTTTCAAGAGGTTCTTCTCAGGGCGTACCATCATTCCAGGTGGGCTGTTCACCCTAGAATTCAAAATATTTATAAGGCATTGAAATCGCATTTCTGGTGGGATGGAATGAAAGGAAGAGTGGCTGAGTTCGTTTCATGATGCTTGACTTGCCAGCAGGTCAAGGCAGAGCAACAGAGGCCAGTGGGAATGTTGCAGTCTTTACATATCCCTATTTGTATGCCGGATAAGATAGCGATGTATTTGGTCATAGGTCTCCCAAGAACAGTTAGAAACATGATGACATTTGAGTGATAGTGGATCGGCTAACGAAGTCAGCCCATTTCATTCAAATTCGTGAATCTCATACAGTGGAGGATCTATCCAAAATCTATGTCCGGGAGGTGGTAAAGAAGAACGTTATTCTAATTCTGATCATATCAGATAGAGACTTGAGGTTTATATCCCATTTCTGGAAATCTTTGCAGCAAGCCCTTGGAACAAAGTTGACCATGAGTACGGAATATCACCCTCAGATGGATGGCCAATCCGAGAGGACGATAAAAACATTGGAAGATATGTTGTGGGATTGTGTGATGGATTTTGGTGGCTCGTGGGACGAGCACCTATCTGTGGTTGAATTCTCATATAACAATAGTTATCAAGAAACCATACAGATGGAACAGTTTGATGCATTTTATGGGTGGTCGTGTCATTCCCTACTATGTTGGCTGGAAATGGGTGAGTCTTCGATGGTTGGACCAAGTCTTGTACATGAGACTACAGAAAAGATCAAGTTGATCAGGAAGAGGATGGAGACGTCTCAGAGTCGTCCGAAATCTTATGCGGATCATCGTCGATGATCATTGTCGTTCGAGGTGAGTGATCATGTTTTCTTGAGGATTTCTCCTCGGTTGGGACATCGTCGGTTTGGGAAACAAGGAAAGTTATCTCCGAGGTACATTAGAACTTTTGAGATTACTGAGAAGGTTGTTGAGGTGGCTTATTGGTTGGTTTTTCCAACTAGGTTCATTGTGGTACACTATGTGTTTCATGTGTCACAATTGAAAGAGTATTAGCCATATCGAGGCCATGTTATTCAATGGAATCATGTTCATCTTGAGCTCGATGTTTCGTTAGTGCACGTGCCAGTGCGAATTGTTGATAGGAAAGAGAAATTCATGATTGGTAAAAGCATAGGTCTAGTTCGGGTTTTGCGGAAACATGGCCAGATCTAGGAAGAAACTTGGGAACGGGAGAAAGAAATGGTCGAGCTGTGGCCCGAGCTCTTTCGACAAAGGGCGGGGTCACTACTTTCCGAGGATGGAAGGTTCACTGGTGGGGAGAATGTAGTACCCCCGTATTGAGGTATGTACCCTTTTTTTATTTTTTTTATGATTTATGGGCATGTGATGAGTTGGGAAATGGTCAGGAGAGTTTAGAATGTTTTTAGATGAGTTTGGAGGCTTTTAAAGGGGCACGCGGTTTGAGCACGGTTAATGTAAACCATGCGGGTGATCCATGAAACCGTTCAGGGAGAGGAAGTAGGCTGTGTACGGCCTGCGAATGGTTTGGAAAACCATGCGAGGAAACCGTGTGGGAACCTGCTCTCAAGGTAGTGGCATGTGCACATTTAGCGCACTGTTTTCCAAACCATGCGGGCTAACCGTGCAGCCACTTAAAGTTGGTGTGTTTATGTCCGGGCTTCCTTGTTCTTGACCTAAAACACTCCTCTCTTCCTCCCACTCGAGCCCCACTCGGTATTTTTGGTTCTCAGGTGCTAGAAGGGATCTCCCACTCATTTTGGAAGGGTTTTGAAGAGGATTCAAGGGGGTTTGAAGGTGATTCCTCCCATGTAAGCCTTCTCCAATGGTTTCTTTGTGTTTTATTCTAGATCTACGTCTCCCTCTCTCCCGGTTTTCTATATGTACACTCATTATGTGTATATCTAGGGTTTTGGTTGACTTTGATGTAAATTTTAATGCCTGTGATGGTTAGGGAAGGGGATCTAGAGATGTTTCGGTGGTGCGTCGCCGAATTTGAGGTGTGGTTGCTTGTGGGTCGATTTCTCTGGAACCCTAAAGGGAGGTGGCTTCACTCTCGACACCACATGGTTAAAGGTAATGGTTTTTGTTACAATTAATATGGTGTTCTTTGAATAAATTATAGTTTGATGTGCGAAATTTATTTTATATCCCTTGGGGGATGTTTTGGAGGATTTTTGTGAAAAAGGGGTCTTATGGTGAAATGCTATTGTTGTGGATTTTAAAATCGAGAATATAAAATGGGATTCTATGATTGGTTTGTGAAAATGATTTATGGAAATGTCTTTCAATAAAGATGTTGTTTTTTAAAAGTTTTTTTGGCATGAAAAATGGTTTTCAAAAAATGGATGATTTATTGAAGTGGAATGGTATGCGAGGGAATTCATTGATTGCATGTTGTTGTTACCTTGGTGATTTTATGCTTGGTATGTCTTGATTGAAATGTTGTGTGGAAATGGGCAGGAAGTCTCAATATAAAAGGAGAACGAGTTGGGCGGGAAGTCCCACTATTACCATTTTGGGTTGTAAGGTAGTGGGCAGGAAGTCATGCTAGCCGAAGATGGGTGAATGAGTTGGGCAGGAAGTCCCACTGTTATGGTTTCTTTGTTATGGTTACTTTGTTCTATGTTTATTTGCATATAATGAATTTGTGGTGGAAATGTGAAATGATTGAATTGGCTTCCTTGACTGGCATGGTTTATTTGGCTTCCTTGTGTGACATGTTTGGACTATGGCATGATTGTTTGGATTTCCCAAGGTTTACATGGTTTGGGGCACGATGGCTTGGTAAGGGTGTGTAGAATTATGGTAATGGATGCACTTGTGATTATTTTATGTAAACTTTTTTATTTAAATGTGTTAATGGTTTTATCCTAGTGGCATGTCTACGGAAGTCATTTTGGGAAATAATACTGAGTAGTTGTACTCACCGCCTGCTTTAGCACTTTGGTGTCTTTGCAGATATAACATACCGGGACATGGGAAAAGGTAAGGCATCACCTTCTTTTATCGGTGCCTCGTGATTCTTGTTGGAGAATGGAATTTGGAGCTAGAGTGGAGCTGTGGAGGTGTCACAGATTTTGTTGGCTATTCTTTTTAGATTCCACTATACTCAGATGTTTTGGTAATGATCGGTTGTACGAACCTTTGGTTGTTACGGCATGGATAGTTACATTGAGATGCATGCATTTATAGTTGTTGGTTGTTGGTTGGATGGGTTATCCTCTTGAAGGAAAATCGTTCCCCACTTTTCCCTTGAATCCCTCAGCATTCATTGCCAGCCTTTGGCGCCTTGGGAACGTCGCTTATGGCCAAGTTACCCTCACCATCTCCTCAAGGAAACATGGTGGGGGGGGGGGTGTTACAATAAATATAATTTTAAACAATATTTCATTGATAAAATAATTATTTATATATTACTAATAATATCATTTTATGCTAGAAAAATACTTTCTTTTAAAATTGGATTTTGGACCACATAAGTTAATGAAAATAAAAATATTATAGATAAATTAAATTTTTTAAATGAAATATATATATATATATATGTATTGTAATTAATAATCTATTAAGGATAATTTTATTATTAAATAATTATAAATGAGAATTACGATGGGTAACACATTGAAATGTTATTTTCCTATTAGAAAATTTCATTATATTTTGTGATTTTATTTAAATGATAACATATCAAATATTATAATAATAATTTGATAAAATGATATAAAATTTAGAATTAATTATAATCTTATTATCATAGGATAAATTTATGAATTTTATTCAAAAAATCAACATTTTTAGTGGAATAGTAAAAATACCATTTTTACTAAAAAAATGAAAAATTAATAAATGGAAAATAAATATCCAGATTATTATAAAACATATAAATTAGTAGAATATTTATTTAATATGGAAAAATAAATATTAAAAAATTCTATGTTGAATTAATAAATACTATTATTTATATTTTTTGGGATTGAGTAATATTTTCCAAAAAACTGTTATAGTATTCTTTTTTAATAAATATAATTTTTGTAATATTTATCATCATATTTCATTCATATAGAATAATTATTATATAAAAATAATAATATTTATCATTTAAATAAATTACATTTCTAATTTTAACATGTGAATACATTTTAAACATAAACATACATTTTTTCTAAAAATATATTTTTAAGTGTTTCATGCTATAATGTAAAATTTGAGTTTTCTCCCAAACATAAATTATTCCTAATAAATTTTATTCCATTTTTTCATTAATTATATCTAGTTCATATATTATTTTAAATTTTTTTAGGACTAAAAAATTATTTACAAAGGTAACATATAGTTACATTTGGAAAACAAAAAATGGTCAAAATAAATATTACAAGAGTAAAATAAAACATAATGTCTCAAAGATGTGTAAAAATAAATATTCAAGTGGTTATAAACCATATTTAAACCCCTAATAAATTATTTACCACTTTAGGATCCTCTTTACATTCTTCACAAGTAATCCCATTATATTATATTATTATATTAACAAAAATGCATTTCAGGTCACTTATAATAGTATCCTCTCATCACCCTTTAAATACAACTGCATGAAATTTATTCCCTATTGAATCCAAACACTTTTACATTATCATAAAAAATTTATTCCTTTTCAATGATCTATGGGAATAAATTTTATTCTCTTAAAACCTCTAGTTCAAAGGAATCCTCAAAGGAAAATGAAAAAATGTAAATGTAAGTACTAATTTTTCCTATCACATTTCCCTTTCCATCATACATAATAAATTATAAGTATCCAATTAAACCAAAATTAAATCATTATTTTTATACTATATGTTAATATTCAATAGAAATAATTATTAACAACTTTTCCTCTTTTTTATTATGATAACTGAAACCATAATTCTTGCATTGTGCAGACTACAATCATCATGAAGTGCTGCCTTAAATTTTTCACCATCACCAATATTAAGTAATTATATGTGTGAAATTAAAATTTTAATATGAAATAAATAATATAATTAGTATTATGAAGTTATATATCATAATATACATTATTTCCCTCTCATTTTTTGTGAAATGAAAAAGTAAAATATGTGTTGCGTAGACTGTCACATTCACAGTGTTATATATCTCATTTTTAAAGAGTTTCCTTTTTATTTACTATAACCTTTTAAAATATTATTAAAAACATAAAATTACATGTGCAATATCATTATTTTCCTACATTTTTTACATTTATCCCAAAAGAATCATTTTTAAAAAAACCATTGTCATCCATTAATTATGGTTTGTTTGTGTTTGGTTGGTCTAACCACCGACTTAAAAAATGATGTAAAATAATATCATAGATGACTATAAGAACATAATTATTTATTATATGATATAAATTTGAAATTAATTATTATATTTTTGTTTTTATATTTAAATTCTAAAATTAAACTCATACAATAATATACAATTATTCATTTGTTGAAAATCACATAATCATGTTCATCACTATATTCACCTAAACAAATTGTAACAGAAAATCATATAGAATTGAATTATATAATTATTAATAATTATGAAGAATTAATTTATGTAAATATAAATATTTAATAATGATTAACTTTTATATAATAATGAATATTGACAATTATATCACCAAACTAGTTCATAACAATCATGATTATTCACTCATGATATTTAAGATATGAAACAACTCAAAAATATACCCATAAGAAAAAAAACAAAAAATAATTATAAATAATTATTTTTATGAAACTTTTTTTTCATAATGGATGAAAATACTTATATTAATTTACATGATGTTAGAGTGCATATGTGAAAATCAAGATAAAAGGTTAGGGTTTCCCCCACAATCATCTTCCATTGAGGGGTTCTATGATATTATTCATCAATATTTTTCTTAATAGTGTAAATAAATTCTTTAAAATTAACATATATTAATGGATAATATAAATTTTATACACCACATCAATTCATAATATTCCTTACATTGGATAATGATTGATATCTTCTCTATAATATATTGGTTTTCAAAAAAAAATATTCTTTCCCATGTTATATGGTATCTTCTAGAGCATAAAATTTCATATTATATGGTTTACCAAATTTATATTATTAGAGTCATATTATAATTCAAATAATTATTGTTGAATAATTCTCTTCATTCATGAAAATATAATTTACATTATAAAAAATTCACAACCTCTCAAATAATTATTTTCAATCAATGTTAATCATTTCCACTCCCCACCATTATTCCCTAATGATATTTTGGAACCCTATTAATTGTTCACTCTTTAGAATATGAAATATTCATTTAGATATATTAAATATGTGTTTCATTAAAAAAAAATAGTTTTTTCTTCAACCAAGGAAATTTAAAACAACTAAAAAGTAACTTTTATCCCGATTTGATTGTCTAATATTCAAAACCACATTTACCATGTATAACATTATATATTATTTTAGAAATCCATTAATATTTATTATTTTAAATTTAAATTATTTAAAAATTATCAGTTAAGTATTTTATAAAGTCTATTTTACTTTACACATAATATTTTATTTTACATCAATGTTAATAACATTTTTTAGTATTGTTTTATAATTTATATCAATTTATTTTTTTATTTTTGAAATAAATAACCATCTTAGGATTAATGTTAAATTATATACCAAATTATTATTTTTATTATTTGGGAGATTAAATAATTTTATCTATAAATCTAATTCTTGATCACACCATCTATTGTACCATTTTATATAGTATTTTAAAAGGGTGTTTTTTCTTTTTAAAAATATATCAATGTTTCTTATATTAATTTTGGATATTTTGTTTTATAAAAATACACCATATTTCTTTAGAAATTTTTTGTTAATGTTTTTTTGAAAATAATCATGAAACCAATTTAATTCTCAGGTTAATATTTCTTTGTTGAAATTGTGAACATTTTTTTCTGTGGAACACTTATACATGTGAAAAAATATTATATTATGGGTGGTATTGAAATTATATTTCCCTCTAATGAATTCGGTATTGTATTTATCACATGATATACATTGTGGTTTATTGGTCATTAACCCACATACATTCTATAATATGTTGGACGAAAAAAATTTATATATCCTATGAGAACCCTATTTTTGACGCAGGTATGGATATTTTTAATTTTGTTCAAATTAATTATTTTTAACTAATATCGATTCCTAATGAGTCAACTACTGTCTCAGGGGGTGTTTGGAGATTATTGAGAGCCTGAAACACATCATTTGGGAGAAAATAGGTTATCACATAGTTAGAAGGGACTTTGTGGGGCAGACAACACAATTAATTCTAACCATGAAATTCTAGATATTAGGGTTATATAGGGATATTTTTTTTCTCTAACCATGTGATAGTGGACACATGGCCGTAAAAAAACAATGATGAAATTGAAAATGTGTTTCACATGGTTGGTTCAGGGTTTCACCAACCATGTGAGCTATTTATGTTGGTTCCACTATCTATAGTATAACTTGTATGATTATCGCAGGTTTTGGAAAAATGGGTGGCCAAACTATTAGAAGAATAATTTTTCTTGAATTTATATAATTTTTCATATTAAAATGTTTAAAACATTTATTTATTCTTATTTTCACATTATAGAATAATCATCTCCTTTCTATCCAATTTTCATCCCCTTACAAGCCAAATCTATTTACTGATCTCGAGCATCTGTTTGGAATCTGATTCAATCATCATTCGTCTTGTTGGGACAACATTGATAAGATCTAAATTCTGTTTTTTCTTTTTTTTTTCTTATTATCATTTAAATTGTTATTTAAATATAGGGTCATAGGCCATATTTTCTAGGATTTGATTATTTATTTAGATATATTTCAATCCAGACAATACTAGTGGTAGATACAACACAAGGAGAGGCATAAGAGTACAAGGTAGGTGGTCCATAACTCAACCCTCAATATTCATCATTTTATAAATCACAATTTCTTAATGATGATTTCATTGAGAATCACCTTTTAAATTAATATTTCTTTTTAATTGTCATCAAAACAATATTTTAACACTTTTGATATTAATTATTTCCATCATCGGAGGTTGTGACCATAACAAAGACCACCCCTTGTAGAGTGTTTTCAATAATTCTTTTTTTTATTTTGACATGTTCTTTTGAGCCACCGTTCAAGTGTTATTAGAATGAACTTTCTAATGGTGAGCGACCTGTAATTAAATTAATGTGATTTATTAAATGGTATTAACACATTTTATTTCACTTGAACCACATAACGGAAGTGCATTAATTTTATAAATAATTGATTAAATAGTTAAATTAACATTCATAATAAAGATATCCCTTACATTAGATTATACAAAATGAATTTCACGTCGTCTTTCATCCTTATCCCATTATTTTCATGTGATGAAAGTTAATGGAGAGATCCCATTTATCTAACATCAAATGAATTATATGATTTCCTTCCCACAGCCTAGTAACACTAATGAAATGAAAGGAATAAACCAAATGAAATTTTTATATGGTATGATAATTACATTGATTAATTAAATAAAGGAATAAATTGTAAGGTTCCATGTACTTGGACCTTGAAATTTCAATAGTAATGTTCTGACTCGAGTTTGATTTTGGATTCCTGAGGAATAATTTGATTACATGTGGGCACTATTCCAAATCAAGGATGTTTGTTTCCTTAAGTGAGACCCACCATGGAAACCAATACTCTTATATTAGTGGGTTCCCAATCTGAAACCCTAGGATCCCTTATATATCATTTATACGATTCCTTGGATACAATCCTTGTATCTAGAAATTATTCTATTGACATGAGGTGCATTGATTATATCTTTTATTCTAGACATTTATTATCTTGTATTACCATGGATAATTTAATTAGACTTGGATAGAATCAGTATTGGGGAATGATTTGGACGATTCTCCTTGGATTACACTCTTACCCATTATCCAGGCTATAGTTATTACATTGTTGGTGGCCCATGAGGTAAAGGATTCTGTGATTATAACCTTAGAACATTTTTATTATAAAGTACATCAGGATCCATTTTTCAAATCTTAGATCCATCACTATTATCATGTTAAGATGTTTGTGTTAGTACTGAAACATGTGAATTAATACATAACGTGAAACATAATTAGTTAACTAGGATGTTTCATGTTTAGACACCAGGTGAAGACTGATATGGGTACTTTAGTATTTACATTAATATAATTCTTTTATTTTATATATGCACGCTTGCAAACTGTTTCAATTTTTATTACATGGACATCAGGTAATATACACATTTTTTGGTGTCCTATTATGATTTATCTCACTCCCTATTTGGTATACCATTGTCTCCCAAGAAGACTATATGTGTGTAAGTGTTTATAAAGGGAACCATATCCCATAAATAACATTATTTCCTGATTTATTAGTATAGTTCTGGTAGTTGATAACCATGTTGGGGATTATGATTCTGGAGATTGTTTTTGGATTCCTTTTTTCAAGTTTTATATAGAAAGTATTGACTATTCATTTTGATCCATGTTTTCTAGCTTATTAGATATATGAAATTTCATCATCAGCTTTTACATACTATTAAAAATTGTTCTATTTTATATTACTTAAGTCTGATTCTACTATAACATTGGTTTACCTATATTGATTCTGTTACATAACCTTCATTATCATATATATCTGATTTTATATACTCTGATAATGAGTTCATTTCACCCCCATGGACGCACCCTAGGCCCTTGCTACTAGTCAGCTAGATCTTGTGTTTAGGGAGATTTGATTGAGGCCATATGGCCCACCGTGCTCAGGGCACCTCTAACTGGAATTAGGGACCGAGACATAAAAATGTTGTATAAGAAGGGTTAATTTATATCATTATTATTTAGAGACAATATTAATGAGATTAGTAATCTTAATTAACTTGTATAGAATCCTTTCCTGGGAATAACTAACCCATTTTGGGCTAAATGTAGAGTTGCATGAATTATGATGGTTATTCTACTTTTTTAAATTATAGATGATCTCATTTCACTATTATGTGATTGAAATTATATGTGTTGGTTATTATTAATATTTTTATTGAGGAATTATTTTATCATTTTCCTAATGATTTGATGATAAGGATCATTTTCACAAGCATCATCATAGGTACGTAAAATTCGTAATACGTGCTTGTTTCTAGGCTATATAGGTGGTTTTATCTGCTTGCATTGCTTGATAAGCCGATGATTGTTGAAAAGGACTTATTTTTATATTTTCCTTATGTTATTTTTGGGTTGTGAATAAGTGATTTAATATTTCGATTAATGAGTTGTATGTGACCTCTTGGGTTGGAATGATTCATTTTCTAATTTAATCCTTTATATTATAATTAAATGGATATTAAATTTAGCGATAAGGAGTATGGGCCATGATTCGTTGGGAATGAGGAACAATTTTAAAATAACCATAATATTAAAAAAATAATTAAATTTGAAATATAAATATTGGAAATGACATATAAAATGAATTGTTTTCTAGTAAATGAAGAGGTACTATGTTATTAACCATTCATCTATTTAAACCCTGGTAATTTTTATATAAGAACATACCAATACATGGCCTTTAGTGTGGGTAGTTTTAGTACTATAAAATTGGTAGTGAACCATTTTATTGTTTTCATATTTATATTATGTTTCTATCAATTTTCGTAACCCTATTCTGAGGAATGAGTATGTAATTTGCAGAGCAATGATACCATGATTTCCTTGTGTCGTGCACCCAGAAGGTGGCAACGACCATAATCTAGAGGTGGTTATCCTGAGCCACTAGTGTTTCTTATAATATTTCCACATGGGGAATCAACTCTTATACCTGGTATGGGAACTAACTCTTAACTACATGATAGTTTCTTATATCCAATGTAGTGCATCCAAGTTGATCCAAGACCTCCACCCATGTTTGATGATTTAACCCATGATTTCCAGCAGCATCATCCTCATACCTTCTCGTGGGATAGTAGTCCAAATGTGGCTAATACTTGGCTGGGGGCCACCATGTCTATATCTGATAATCTGGAGACACCTCTTTTCTGGAGGGTTAATATTTCAACTTACCTGTTGTGGGATTAGTCTATGGACTAGTGCGATTTTATTACCTAGGATTGTCTCTAACAGGGAAGGGTATGGGTATATTTTAAAAGTGTACTCTATGAGTATTTATTTCCTGTCATACTGATAAATGATATTACCAAAGATTTCATACATATTTTTCCCAATTCTATGTCAGTTATGGAGTACTCATCATGTTTTACTAAGTTACAACACTTTGGAAAACTTCTAGATGGTGATGATATTTCATTTGAGAGACTTTCCGGGAAAGGGATTTAGTTTAAAATCCAAACTGAGGTGAATTTCATTAACACACATGACTTTTTTTAAAAGTAAATTAGGCTTTGATCAATGACTGTAACCTGAGAGAAGGAAACAATACCAGGCAAAGTTGATTGGAGATGTGGTTGGCCAGCAGTTCCTCTGGCAGTAGAAAGTGATCCATCTAGGTTTCTATTTTGGGAAGTTGAATCTAGAGTACTTATACTGGTAGCTAAATATTATTTCATTAGTTTGGATGATAAGAAAATGTAATGCCTTAGTATTATAGAGACCATCTGGAGTGTCTGGCTTATATGCATATGGAGAAACATCAGAGATTATGCAAGACTATTCCTTCTACTTATGGTGGATGAGGATCTACACCTACTACACATTCAAAGGATGGTTCTTTTACACTGTATCATGTGGGGAGCTCGAGTAGCACCCGCAGGACTGAATGGGGTGGAGGGAATAGAAGCAATATTCAGACTTCATATTATCAGCAACACCAGCAAATCAGTAACACCTCAGTATTTTTTGAAATATATTTTTTTGAATAATTTAATTTTCACTGATGTATTTCAATGCACTAAGTCAATAATTCCATTCACACGACACTAAATTTATTATATTACATAGAATAATGACTTTTATTGTTTTACATGCAACACCAACATGGAGTACCTTACACAAAACACAATGTTTCTATGAAACATCCTTTTGTTGTTGTAATTATTTAAATGAGATAGTTATAACCTAGCCACTAAAAATTGAAATATTAATAATAAAAAATATATTTAAAAATATTTTTTATAATGGTTTTATATAAATAAAATATATATATATAATGAAAAATATAATTCTATAAATAGTAATAAAATATTATTTTCTCAAATGAACAGATTTTCATATCCTTTTGTGAAAAACAATAAAATAAATTTTACACAGATTTAGATATTAAATTTTATAAAAAAACTTCATTTTAGAATTTATAAATTCTAAATTATACTATGTTGAATTGTTTTATTCTTCTTAGAAACATCATTTTATGATTAATATGGGAAGATAATACATTTTAGTGAAAACAGCCTTTCTATTTAAATAATTTTTAATAATAATTTATATTTTAAATTGAATTATATAGTAATAATAAATCAATAATAAATATATTAATCCAATTTTTATAATTATAATTATTTTAATATTAAAATTAGATATAAACACATATTGATATTTTAAAAAATAGTACTTTAAAAACCTGCATTCCCGCTATGTATGTTGGATTTGAATTGAACAAAAGTTTCCCACTTCAGTGATTTGAATTTTGAAAAATGAACATACATGGTTGCAATCAATAAAATATTAATGTTCTAATAAAACCAAATTAATTTTTTTGACCAAAATAATATTATTGAATGTGATTAAAATTAATTATTTTGGTTAAGGCAAAATTATGTTTAATAAGGGACTAAAACATAGTATTAAGGGATAAAATGACCTTGAAACATGTCCAATAATATTGGATACAAATATTTCTACAACAACCCATATTGATTCAAATTTTATTTATTATTTGGATACTAATAAAATTAATTTCACTCTATAAAATGTTATGAAGGGAAAAAGAATAAACGAGATCTTTCCGTACCATTAACTATTATAAAACATTGATTTATGTAAAAAAACATCATATATTTGGTTATACATATCTTTTTAAATATAAATGTATTTTTTATAATAATTTATAATTAATATTTAAATATGATATAGTTACATAAAATTATTATGAAATGCCAACATAGTTATTATTTGGTTAATAATTAACTAAAATAATTGATACAATAAATATAGAAAGAAAATTAAATTTATTGAGTTATTATATTTATTTTTTACTAATGTTGAATATATTAATTTACATTTCTTAAATCCTTATATATTTGTATTAGAATATTTTTTTTTATTTTCTAAAATTAAAATTAAATAAATAATATCTAAATTGACATCTATGTTATTTTTCAATTAATGATATTTTATTAAATGATTTGACAATAATAAACATATGATATTGTTCCAAATTATTTTTAATTGTTAATAAATATTAAATATAGTTTATTAACACACCAAATATTTTTTATACATAGCATATGGACCCGTAGTTGTAATAACATTGTTAGCATGGTCTGGGTTTATGTGGTGTTAGAGCATATCCCATGCACTTGTTTTAAAATAAATATCCAAAACAAATGAGTTTTTTTTATTATAAAAATAATATGTATAATATTAATAATTTAGTTGATCAATATTTTTTAATATATGTCAATTTAACTATTCATAATGGTTAAATTATTTAGGTTTGAAAAATAGATGCTTTAATAAAAAATAAAATGATGATATTGTCGAATGTCATAAGTAAATGAAAAAATTATTAAAATTCAAATATTTTCATATGGTGGTGGTATTTATAGTCCATTATTCTCATTTACCCCATTATTTTCCTATTCAGGAGTAAAATTGGGTAAATGATACCTACCATTAATGGATACCTATGGGTATTTATGACAATGCCACTCATAATCCACTGTAAGAGAGAAATCACTATAATGTGTCATCACACATCTCAACCCACATAGGTCTTTCAAGGGTATGCAAAATTAACTCAAAAAACCTAAATTTTTATAGTATCTTCCCTTTGGGTATAAATCCTCCCATTGAATCACTACGGTGAAACCGAAAGAAGTTACCTGATTAGAAGATAAAATCTTCCCTAAAACCCTTTTAATTTATTTATTTATCCACAAATTTTTATTTATAATTACATGTTTATAATATAATTCAAATATCATAATTAGTAACTAACATACTCTTAATGTGTATGACGAACTGTCATCTCACAAAATGATGATTGTTCATTTTTACCTTAACCACCTTTCATATTTGGTAATTATGATGGAAAATATATTTATATATGATGTTTATGACAAATATAATTTCTGTATGATTATTTAATTATTTTATAATACATATCATTATATTTTTATTTTGTGTAAATATGATAATTTTGTTTGAGAAGTGTGGACTACTGCCCCTTAAAGCGTTTTGATTCATTTACACAGAACATGGAATGTATTGGGGCCGTGTTTAGGGAAATTTTAGGAAATATATGAAATAATAATGATACTATTATTATATTATTTAAACATATTGAAATATCACATTTTATTTCATTATTTTAATATGACAAAAAAACAACATTTATGGGTATGTACGACCTGCTATCTCCATGAATGGTGTATTCCATTTTTTACATATATATTATATAGATTATTATAATACACATATAGTGAATTTAAATGATATTTATATCCTGGTTTAAAATATTAAAATCAACATATATTAATAAGGTCAAAATAAATAACAAATTAAGTCACAAGTGAAAGACAACCCAAATATTACCCGATAGGTAGCCTTAGAAAGAAATTATTTACATGTGTGTAATAAAATGTCATAATAAAACCATATATGGTATTAAATAAACAAATAAGGTTATATTAATTAATTATAATAAAAATAAATTTATAATACATTAGTTTTATATGATTAGGATGAGAGTCAAGAAATAAAGTAAGGGGCTTTCATGTCACTTTTAATTTTCCTGAGATACATATCACAATCACAACACTCTTATTTTGTGTGGTGTATATACTACCATTTGAAAATATATACCATTAATTTACATTATTTAGTGATATTAAAATATTCATATGATGTTATTCTTTCATGGGGATCATGATTCTAATGTTACATAGTTGTTAAGTGTTTTCTTCTCTCACCTTTAATTTATATGAGGCACAAGCCATGTTCACCATATTTTTATTATAGGTGGTGTGTAAAATACACAATGATGAATTATATAATCATTATAAATAAATTTTTGGATATATAAATATCTATTTTATGTAATTTCTTTTATGGGTTTTACATTTCAAAATTATACCAAATTGGTAAAATAGTTTTTCCGCAGTTTGCCTTCTTTTAGGCCCATGTCATTTTATGCACCCATATGTTCAGATGAGGACTATATACTACATTTAAAATGTTATATAATGAATCAAATATCTGAAATTATATTTTATTATTCATGTATTATTATTATTTCCATTTTGTTATTATTTAGAATTACCATAGTGGTAATAATTTATAGATTAAATCTGATCATTTATTAAGATTATTTATAATTATTCATGATGAACTATTATGATCCATATCTCAATAAATCTCATTATATTTAATATCCTTTATATATTAATGTTATATCCATGTTATCTAACCATTTCTACACTCTTTTATACTGAATATAATTAGTAAAATTTGGGTTTTTATGAAAATTTGACGTTATTTCCCTTTTCAATTAGAAAATTGTGTTCTTTCTAAACCATAGTACAGAAAAATGTTTTCAAATATTACTTATATGTTTTAAATGTATTTCCAATAAGAAGTATTTGAAAACGTTTTAAATAATTATTTATATGTTTTCAAGGTATTTTCAATGAAATGGTCTTAAAAATGTTCTCATGAATTTTTTATATGTTTTTTTGAAAAAATATTTCTAAAAAATTTATGGATTATTTTATATGTTTTTAGAGTAAAAGGTTATCAATATGATTTCAATCCTTCATTATCTATTTTTAATTAATTTTCAATTAAAATGATTTTCTAGTAGTTTTGTGTTCTTAAAATACTTTTCAATGATGAAAATATATTTCCCATAAGAAATGTTTTCAAAATTTATTTCCATGTAATTTTCTATATAAGATTACAACAATTGATGTTAATAATGCCATTACAGAAAATTATACAATGGCTCCCTTTATATTATTTCTGTAATGTTTTATATTATGATGGAATGAATCTTATTCCACCCATTTTTATTCCATAGGTTATATTATTTTGAAGCCCACTTCTTTTCACGGGTTATGCTTTGATTATATGATTATGAAACCTATCACTCATCCATAGTTTATGAAGTTATTAAATGTTAATGATACCCATTTCATCTAATCTATTATGATTTTATGATTATTAAAACCATCTCATTTTTATGGGCCATGATCTAATAAAAGTTTTATTATATTGTCTAAAATGTTTTAATGAATTTATTATAAGATTGGTGGGACCTATATCTCTGTCCAATGCATTGGTATTGATTTTTATCTCATCATATATTAATCGTAATATAGTTGATTGTATTGACCCACTATAGTAATATGGGGAAACCCAATCTCTTATAAGGAAAAGACTATGATCGGGGATGGTGGTTTTCCCCCAACCGATTGGTGTAGTCTCCATGAATATTGATGATGGGAAAACCTGATCTATTATGGGATAATAGGAAAAAAAATAATCCTTATGTCTAAATGATTGCGACTAGGGATGCGGGTGTGTCCAACCGAGTGGGTGTAGTTCCCATGAAGTGCCTTGATATGTTCTAGAAATGACTCTTAAGTAATAGTGAATTATATCACATAATTTTGTTTGCCATAATTTTTAGTTTTATTCATGTGTTATGAATTCATGCATTATATTCATTATTTATTTATGAATAATTTCATATGAACTATCAAACATTATTTCATTATACACGTTTACAATATTTTATATGGAGGGTATGATCTTCTAATGTTATGATCACTTTATCACACCTCTATACTAATGTTTATGGTTACATATATCTCTTATTTACCCTTAATAAGAATATGATCTAACACCATTTTATATTTCCTTCCTCATGTTATGATGATATGTATTATGTCAAATGTATCTTATAGGTGTTATAGTCATTAAGCACCTAGTGGTAGAAAATGGTTCTCGCTCATATACTGGTGTTTATATTTCTATGTTTTCAAATACACTAAACTAATACGATCATTGGATGTCTAATTATATAATGTTAAATGTATTCTGAAAAAGTGATGTAATTTATATGTAAGTTATAACTGGGTCATTATTGTTGGTATAAAATCAATGATTTAGGTGACCTTTGGAAACATATATAAGAAAACATTATTGATATCCCTTGATATACTTCTAATGATAAGTATAGGGATGTTACTAAGGATAATTACAAGAATGAGTTAAAATTTAGGAAAGTATCATAGAATACTGGTAAAGGATAGATTTAGTGGTTTCCAAGAAAAAAATAATCTCTAGATACTAAAAGTGGATGTGGATTTGGCACAAATATACATATGGGTAACAACTCTGAAAAACTATGTCGGGCTAGACTCGGTTAACCTAGTATATGACAATGGGCCTTGCTACACACATGGAGTGACACTCATGGGGGATATACTTTGGGAATTGAAAAACTATTTACAAAAAATCATGAAGAATTTAAATAGAGGATTACGATGAATAAAAAAGTATAAATTGAAGGTTTCATAGATTAAATAAGTATTTTTTATGATCTAGATATCAAACAAGTAATAGTTTTTCATGATTATGTGGTTTTGTTATATGATATGTGTCTCACCATTTTCTTTCTAGTTTTAGTTAGTGGAGATTACAATAAGGGACATAGATACAATTGAATGATTCAGATGTTCAAATTATAGTCATTATGATAATCATTTTCTCATAGGGAAATATCATAAAAAGAATAAAGAATTCGGTATGAGTTTTGGTTGTAATTTGGAAGATAAGGAGACCTTTAATGGAATGTTATATTTATTCAATGTTCATTTTGTATTTATTACATCAAATTTAAAAAAAGATTAATTAGATTGAGGTTGAGGAACCATAATACATGATTTGAATTTTATATTTTATACATATGTATTAAGGAATATGTTGATGAATCCTGAGTAATGGATTGAGAATAAATTTGGATTAATGGCGTATTTATTATTTGGAATTCAATGATTATGTTATTTGAATACTGAAATATATGTGTATATTAGTATAAGTATTCATTACTAATGGAAAATGATATTTCGAATGGTGAAGAAGACATAGATAATTCTCTTAAAGGAAATGTTTTATTTTTATTAAGGGAATGTTACCCTTACTGTGACCATAATGTTGAGAAAATTTTTTCTAGCATGGATAAAGAGACGATTTATTTTGATAATGTAAAGCTGATAACATTGATTACCCATGATATGATTATTAATTTCTGGAAAAAATGGTTTATTTCATCATGTACAATCTTCTTCAACTTATTGGATTTAAATAATGTATCCAGTAATCATTGAAATAAGGAATAAAGCTTGGTTTCCTATATAATTTATGGTAAATAATATTATTACAATGATTCAAGGGAATATAAAATGATAGTAGTGACATGTTTGTAATGTAAACAACCATGTGATACTTATTTGGGGGATCAATTTTAAGATTATATATTAACATTCTGTATAATGTTTTATAATTTCATCTTCTTGAAGGGTTACAAGATTAACCATTTATGGAAATATTAAGTTAAAATTATCATGATGTTTGTGAGATTTCCATTTGATTATTTATTCGTGATGGAGAACCTGTTCCAGTCAGTTTGTTGAGATGTTATTTGAATGTAGATGGAAGGACATATCATTATATTTATATATATCGTGATATGATGATTATCTAGGAATGAAAAATTCACCATCACATCCTGGAGTTAGAGGGGAAGTGGTAATTGGCCATGGAAAAATCAAAGGGTAAGATTTTACATATGAAGAGGAACAAAACCATGTATTTCTATTTCCATATGTTCTTAAAAAGTTAAAAAATTCCTCGAATATAGGAATATGATATTGAAAAATATTTATCCATGAACATTTAATTATGATTAAATTTATGGTCCCATAAATCATTCCATATTTATGGTTTTCTAATCACCCACTTTGGTTGATCAATGTTCTCTCTCACTCACTATCTGATATTGATATTTATATTTTTCTTCTATTTCCATGTTTTAGCTTTCCACCATTGTTTTCATATGTGTAAACCTAGTTATATGTTATTTTGGGTGACCACTATGATTCAAAATTACCCATTTCTATTGAATTTTTATGTATTAATTCATAGGATCTGGGTTTATATGAAAGGAAATTTCATGTATTAATCCTTTGAAAACCCAGATGAATTTAGAGGCTAGAATTAATTTTAAGGGGATAGAATGTTACACCATGATAATTTTTTAAATATTATATTTTTTAAAATAAATAAATTTTCATTGATGTCTTTTATATCATTAAGTCCATCATTCCTTTCATACGGTACTGACCATTATTTAATTAAACATAACACTAACTTGGATTGTGTTACACTTTACATTGAATTTCCATATGTCACACACAACAACGTTCTTCTATGAAACAACATTTTATTATTATAACTATTTAGTGAGATGGTTATAACCTATCTGCTAAAAACATAGTAATATTAATAGTAATAAATATGATTTAAAAAAATTATTATGGTTTTATATTAAAATATATATATATAATGAAAAATATAATTCTTTATATATTATAAAGAATAATTCTTTCTCAAATGAACTTATTTTCATGTTCTTCTATAAAATATAATAAAAAATTATGAATACAAATTTAGAAATTATATTTAAAAAAAAATGAATTAATTTTGAATTTAAAAGTTCTATGTTATTTTAGGGTTAATTTTTTAGATTCTTTTGGAGAAACATCCTTTTTTATTAATAGGGAAAAATAATACATTTCAATTAAAACCCACCTTTTTCATTTAAATACATATTAATGTTATGTTATATTTTAATTTGGTTTATAAATTCATAGTATATTAATTATACATTTATTAATCTAATACATGTAATTAGAATAATGTTTATATTGAAATTGGATATAAACACTTACTGAAATTTTGAACTTTTTTCTTTTAAAATACCCATTCTCACCATGTCTGTGGGATTAGAATTAAAATTAATTTTCCCACTTATTTGATTTGAATTTTGAAAAAATTAACTATATAGTTGTAATAAGAACAATATTTTTGGTCTAATAAGATAAAAAAATTCCTACCAAAAGAATTTGTGAAAGTGATTATTATTAATTATAGTGATAATGTTAATATTATGCTTAATAAGGTACTATACCATAATATTTAGAGCCAAAATGAGATGGAAGAATTTCCAAAAGCAATTGGATACAAATTGTTCAACCACATACCATCATGGATCTATTTTTATTGTATATTAGGATATTATTAAAATGATGTTCCCCATATAAAATGGTAAGTATTGAAAAAAGAAAAAATGGCAACATTCCTTACCTTTATAATTTATAAAACATTAGGATATATAAAAAACATCATATTTTCTATTTTAAATATAATTTTTAAATATAAATGTGTCATATTTATTATAATAATTTATCAATAAATTTTGTAGATGATTTATTTACTTAAAATTCTTACGGACCGCCAATTTTGATATTATTTAGTTAATAACTATCTAAAATAAATGATACTATAAATATTAAAAGTGAAATAAATTGATTAAATTATCATCCTTAATTATTTTCTAGATGAATATATCTTTTTAAATAGATTAAAAACTAATAAATTTTAATTCCATTATTATTTTTATATTTTAAAATTAAAATTAAATATATAATTTGAAATTTTAAATTTATAATATTTAACAATAAATGATATTTTATTAAATGATTTAAATTTAATAAAAACTATATATTATGTTGAGGTATTAATAAGTTTTAATAAATATTAATAGTGGTATATTAATCAAACAATTGATATTTTATAATTAACATATTGACCTATATATTTTAAAAACTTTTTTTGCACGGACTGGGTTGAAGGAGTGTTTTATCATGTCACATGTGCTTGTATTAAAATTACCTTCCAAAGAAAATGGGATTTTTATATAAAAAATTTGGTAAATTATTAATAATTCAGTGGATCTATATTTTATAATTAATATCATTTTAGTTTCTTATTAATGGTTAAATTATTTAGGTTAGAAAATGAGATTCTTCAATGAAAATAAAAATGTTAAAATTGACGAATCATAGATGTTTTAGAACCAAATTATTAAAATTCTCATATTATGATGTGTTGGAGGTTTAAATATACCATTATTACATTTTTAACCACTATTTTTCTATTTTTGGAGTCACATTGGGTAACTGATAACTCAAACTAATGACTAATTTTGGGTATTTACATGAGTTCTACTCACACTCTATTATTAAAAAGAAAGCACTCGCCCCCTTATTCACACATCTCAAACATATTTGGCCTAGACAACATCTACCCAATTAACTCATCAATATACCTATGTTCCTTCTACATTCCTCACTTTGGTACCCAAGGAAGCCAATTGGTGAAAACCAAAAGGAGTTACCTGATTAAGAGCTAACATCTCGCCTCAAGATATTATAATTAATTTATTTCTCCACCACATAATTTATTATTATTCAATTCATAAAAAATATCATCCTAAAAGACTGATATGTTTTTATGATAATGTTTCTAACTAAACCAACACAAAATTTCACCTAATGGGTAATGAACATACTATTTATGTGTATAGATACTACCTCCTCAGGAAACGATGGTTGTTCATTTTCCATTACCTCCTTTCATTATTGGGAATTATGATCAAAAAATTACTTATATATGTTACGTATTATACATACTATGTCTAAAATATTCTATAATTATTTTAATATATGTACCTTTATACTATATATTTTATGAAAATACAATAATTTCGTTTGATGAAGTGTGGACTACCTCCCCTAAAAGCGATGGGATTCATTCAAAACTACATGAAATGTATTAATGGTTTGATTATTGAAATTATATGAAATATATGAAATATTAATGATAAATAAATGATATTATATTGATATATTCATATAGGCAATTTTCATTCTTTCTTTCAATATGACAGTAAAACAGAAACAACATTAATGCGTACATACGACATGTCGTCTCCATGAATAAAGTATAACATTTCATACCTCTATATTCAATGTATTATTATAATAAACATATAATTAATATACATTATATAGATAAAAAATTTTAAATTCCTTAAATTTTTACATTTTTATAAGGTCTAAAGATATAAAAAATTAAGACACATGCAAAAAACAATGCAATTATTAACTGAAGCGTAAACTTAACATGAAATTGTTAACAAGTGGGTAATATAAGGTCATAATAAAACCATATATAGTATTAGTTATAAGACTATTATTCATTAAAATATGTTTAATAATAATAAATTTATTATAATTGATTTTTTAATGAGTACGATGGGTGTTAAGACACAAGGTTTTGGGATTTCGTCTAATTTTTTATTTTTGTGAGATATATGTCATAATAATCACTCACTTATTTTGTGTGGTGTATATACATTCATATGAAATAATATATAATTTATTTATTTATTTAGGTATATTAAAATATGTATATTATGTTATTCTTTTATAGGTATCACGATGTATAAGACACTCAAGTGTTAATTGTTTTCTAGTCTCACTTTTAATTTCTGTGCGGCACATGACATTGTCACCAACTATATCATTTAGGAGGTTTGTAAATTTCCCATCGATGTATTATATTATGTTTATACATCTAATTATGTAAATATACATATCCATTTTTTTACCTTATTTAATAGAGTATATGTTTCAAAATCTAACAAATTGGTAAAACTGTTTTGTCTTATTTTTCCTTCATTGAGACACATGCCTTTTCATGCACCCATATTTTCCTATGAGGTCTATATACTACATTTGAGATGTTATATAATGAATGAAATTCATTTAACTATATTTTATTCTTCATGTATTGTTACTATTTCAATTATATTATGATTCAATGATACTTTAGTGGTAACAGTTTATTTATACAATCTCATCATTTATCGAGAGTGTTTTTTATTATGTTCCAATTAATGAAATATTATGAACAATATCTCAATAACTTCCATGAATTTTTTACCCTATCAATATCCACGTAATATCAAAGTTATGACACCTTTTTCCCTCTCTCTACTGCTTAAAATAATTAATAAAATGTTATTTTAATTAAATTAAATATTTATTTCACATTTCGGTAAGAAATTTATGTTATTTAAAAGAAAGATTTATATGAATGTTTTAAAATATTGTTGATAAGAATTCAATGTACTTTTTATAAAAAGGATTTAAATTTTTTTCACGAATTCTTTATATTTATTTATATTATTTTCAAATAAATGCTTTTCAAAATGTTTTCAATCGTATTTTATATGTTCTGAAGTAAAATTATTTTCAAAATATTTTCATGATTACTTTATATGTATTAAAGGAAAAAGGTTTTCAAAATGAAATGAAGCATTCATTCTATTTTATCAATGCATTTTCAAATAATATGGGTTTTTATGAATTTTTTGTGTTTAAATGTACTTTTCAATGAATAAATGAGACTTTACAGAAGAAAGGTTTTCAAAATATCTTTCAAAATTATATTCGATATAAGATCACATCTCTTGATGTAACTAATACCATTTTATGAAATTATCAAAAGGTTTCATTTATATCCATTCTTGAATAGTTTATGGTTTGATGGAATTATGTTTATGAAACCCATCCCTATTCCATGGGTTATATTATTTGGAAATATACTTCATTTCATGGGGTAATAATTGATTAAATGAATGTGAAGCCCATATCTTTTCCCTAGGTTATGATGTGATGAATTTTTTTGATTCCATATCATTTTATTCTCTATTATTTGATGTTTATAAAACCCATATATTTTTATGGTTCATGTTATAATCAATGTTTTATTATCTTATTTCACATATATGAATGATTTTATTATGATATGGGTGGGACTTATATCTTTATACAATAAATTTAGAAAATAATTATATATAAGGAGATAATGAAGGGAATCTAATTGATGGACATGAACCACTATGATAATATGGTGAATTCAGATCCCTTAAAAGGAAATGACTATGACTGGTGATGGTGGCATGTCCCACCCTGTATGTGTAGTCATCATAAAGATTGAAGATGGGGAAACTCGGTTCACTATATGAAGATGTGGAAACCCTATCACGACCCATCATTGGGAGTTGTGTCGTGACTACCCCAAGCCCGCCTTCCATAGGACAGGGGTTGGCGACTAGCTCCAAAGGAATAAATCCCTAAGCCGGGAAGGCATTGCCTTTTAAAAGTAAACACACTCAACTGAGTACACAACTAGAAACAAAACACTAAGTAGAAACTTTATACTAAAGTAGTGCTGAAAAGTAAAGGGGCTGGAATTACATGCCCAAATATAAATTACAAGGAAAATACAAAACATCTGGAAGGTGATAGGAATCTCCTAGATCATCCATCATGGATCCTACCAAAAGGGTAGGTACAAATAGCCTCCTCATCACTCCACGTCTGTTAGACTCATCCGGGTACTGACTCGTCGTGTGGTCAACCTCTAGGTACCATCTAGTCCTCATACACTCCGCCTCGGTCAGCGCTGTCCGTCGTCTACATCCAACATAATGAGGTGTAGGAAAATCTCGTGTAGGGGTGAGTATAAGGATACTCAGTAGGGACCTCAAGACCCTCAAGGTCTCACAAAATCAAATAAGGATAAACCACAGAAGAAAGATATGATCATGAAGTATCAACCAACCCTACTTAGGCATATGCCCATACATATACCTATGTTATCAATCACAGTCTGACTCCAACTCTCGAGCCCAAGAAGAACCCATTCCACAAAGGAAGTAAATTCAATCATCTCGATGATATTGACTGAAAGTCAGGACTCAGCTCACACAGGTATACATCTTTTGTATAGTGATAGAGATGATCAGATGTAGTCACTAATTCATATATGTTGTTGGACCCGCACATGATATAGGACCAGCTAAGCTAGAATACACACACATGATACATGACTATCTATTCATCACTGATTCATCTAAGCTGTTGGACCCACACAGGATAAAGAACCATAAAAACTTTCAGACCCACACAGGATACATGACTAGATATTCTGTCAGACCCACACAGGATCAAGGAATAGAAGTTAGAACTGTCAATCCCACAGTGGATTCCGTTACAGAAGTCATAATAGTCGCAGTAAGCCTTCGGGTTCCCGCATACAACATGCTCGATTCCGGGAGGGTCCTCTCCTTGAGCCAAGTGTCGATAAATCAACTATCACTAAGTCGTGAGTTGATGAATCCTGTAGTTCTGTCTCATCATAAAGAACCCAACACGACCAACGACGCGTCAATCAGACGCCCGAACTGAGAGTTATTGACATTTCAGTTCCGGGGGCCCGGTTGGGTTTTTAGGTTCAATCCAACCCAACTGTACCCCAACTGCGTCCAAAAATCAATTGGGGTATACCAAAAGTATCGTCTCTCTCCAAGAATTTAATTTTCGCATGTGGTACTTCAATCAGACACCTATAGATCAAGATGCGGGCTAAAAGGTGTAAACGGCCATAGCAGGTCTGGGTCCGGACCGACCTAGTTGGACTGACCTGACCTAACCCGGTATGAACCACGGTCTGACCTGGACTACTGGTCCAACCATTTCTGAGGAAGTGTCTTGTGCCGCAGGGACGGCCCTGCCCGAGGGCGGCCCGATGAAGGGGAGGCCCGGCTGTGGGCGGCCTGGCCGACGACGGCCCGACTCAGGGGTGGCCCGGCCAGGGGAGGCCAGGCCGTGGGCAGCCAAGCCAAAGGCAGCACTACTGAGGGAAGCCCAGATCAATGGCGGCCGGGCCGAGGGCGGCCCAACCTGGCCGCTCCAGGGGGAAAGCGCGTGCCCCATGGTACCCGAACGACTTAGCCGTTTGGGTAGAACCAAACCGTCACCCGTTGGCATTGGTCCTGCCCACAGGGGACTCGACGGGGTCATGCACCTCTCGATTGGCCACTCTGTCCAGCCTCTCCCAGTCACCGGCACGGCGCGACGACGTCGTGCACTCCGCCACGGCCCAACCTAGCCGTGGACCTCTTTTGTCATGCTGCGATGGCACTACGCCCTTCCAGCTCTGTTGCGGACTGCTTGGCTACAACTTTTCTTTCAGTGGTGCGATGGTGGCCCTTGTGCCGCCGTCCACTTCCATGATCCACCGACATCGTCAACACAATGAGAAAAAAACAACGGGGTAGGGTCAGACCGTGTTCGTGCGGTCCGAGCCCACCTCATTATGTTGTTAACATTCTTCATCAAGAGCACAACACACGATGAGGAATGGAGAGTATAACTCATACATAAAAATAATCCAATTTCCCCTACCTCGTATTTGTCATTGTACATTGACGAGTCGTGGAAGACAGACGTTGTAGAAGATGGACGTCATTCCATCAACGTTAGAGGAGGTAGAGCTCGGTGAAGACGAGTCGAGATGACACCCTCAGTGTACTTCGTGAGCAATAGTGCTTCCCTTCCTTTCTCTGGTTGAAGAATGAATAAGATGATGATTCACTTTCTTCGGAGATGATTAGCGTTCTTTATGTTCTTTGTGGGAAGAATAATGTTCATCGGTGGTTCTTCGTTGGATGGATGAAGCTCTTCTCTCTCAATATTTCCAAAAATTTATGCCAACCCAAAAAATGACAAAGGATGGCCTCTTTTAATTCATTCCCACAACAACAAAAAGTTGTGTTTAATTAAATGAGGCAGCTCAATTAATTAGTTCTAAGGGATGGTTCAAATTCAAATTTAGAGGAGGTGAAGAGTTTAATTAAAATAATCTACCTCGCTTCATTAATGGGTGAATTGGAAACATTATGGAGTGTTAAGGGTGTTCAAGCTAGTGGACCCCACCTAGTTAAATCCTCCCAAGGGAGGTTAGGGTGTGGTGGGCCCCACCACTAACCTCCACACAGTTTTTTTAACCACCAACCAAATAAAAATATGTTACACATATTTTTACGTAATTTGATTTTGAATCCCCAAAAATTAACTTCCATCCTCGATAAAACTCAACTGTGCTAAAGGTCTTCTTAAGCAAATACTGGTGTTGCAAGTTCAATTGTGCCCTCATATTTCAATTCCGAGCACCGCTTCAAAAGATATAAAATCTAGAATATATGTTTTCTGAACGTACCTGAAAAAAAGTTCGGAAAATTATTATCAGTCACCCTCGACCCATGTCGATTGAGGTTAGGCTTCGCCTAGGTGAAAAACACCCCAAAAAAACCCAACTCTACTCTCAGATATTCAATCTGAGTTACCATTTATAAGTTATGAATTTTAAAATAAAATAATTATCACTTAATTTCTTTATTTGCGGCCAAAATTTAACTTTCTCTAGTGGCCCTTTCCGACCCAAGTTTGTATCTATGTAAATAAATCCTACCCTCAAAAGTTCAGTAGTGGTCTCAGATTTTTAATCCGAGTTACCTTTTGTGAGTAATAAGAATTTGAAAAATAAAATAACATTAATTAATTATTCTCTTTACGGTTATACCATTTTTGGGTTTTCTTATAGGAGGCCTGCATCGACTAAACATAAGTTATGCATGTAGGATCGAAATAGTGATGTAGATGATCAATATACATGAGTGGGGGGGTGAATTTTATACTTTAAAAATATCTTTAAGTAAGGAAATATCTAAGTTAAACAATGCTAAACTAAGCAGATTCACAACACCTCTAACTCCAATTGGAAATTGGAATAATGAATGAAGTAATAAACTTCTAATTCTACACACTTGTTTGATTAAGGAAAGTGATTCCCAATAACTGGTTCTGGAAATATGGAACCAGAAAATGAAACTTAACCTAAGTTTACAATATGAGATTCTACCTTAAAGCGTATAGAATCTAAATGAATCAAAGTACATGTTTATGTAAATATAATAAGATTATACATTCCATAAAATACAATATGAAGTGGAAAAACAAAAAAGTATTACAACTACAAGTAATAGTCAATAACTATTATAACACAAAGATAAGGGTATCCGACACCCTTGGATAAAGGTCCCTTGATTTATACATTCATGTAAGTCTGTCTTACCCACACCAGGGTAAGCCCTTAATACGAAGATCGGAGTATCTATCTTGCTATCCCTGTAAGCCCTCAACTTCAAGGTAGTTGGAACCTCTGTCTTCTTCAGTAAGAAAGCCTCGAACTTCAAAGAAGTCGACACCTTTGTCTTCTGATCCCCGGAAGCCCTCGAATGTAATCACCAACATTCATAATCGCACGAAGCAATCTGAATGAGCGGTTCAGTACACACAAAGCATGAAAATCATCTCTCTCTATAAATAACCTTAACAGTGTGTGGTCTCTAGATTGATCATCTCGTTTCATATATGAGCTCTTTCAAATAAGCTCCTATATATAGTCTCGGTCGTCCCCCTCTCCAACGGTCATATTTTCCTTAAAATTTGGAGGGACCTGTTCACATGTAACTCAACCAACGGTTCGTTTGAAATAGAATAGATGAAATTGTTTAATAACAAACTATGTATAACTGAATGCACAACATCTTTTTGTAATGGAGCATTTTTTAGCAAAAGCCATACTATGTTTGGAGTGTAAGAAAATTAAAATTTCAGAGTCTAACAAAAAATGAAATTTGGAATCTATAAAATGAAATTTGGAATCTATAAAATGAAATGTTCAGATTCTGTTTTATAGGAATTCGGAACCTGAAATCTGTAGAAGTCCGGAGTCTGAATTTCTAAGGAAATTCAGAGTCTGGTTTCACTGGAGTTCGGAATCTGAACTTGTAGAGTTCGAAGTCGAACTGGTAAATGTTCGGAGTCAAACTTACTTAAGAGTTCGGAGTTGAACTCATGAAAGTTCAGAGTCGAACTTCATAAGAGTTTGGATCCAAACTAATTAAGAGTTCGGAGTCGAACTCATGAATGTTCGGAGTCAGACTTCATAAGAGTTCGGAGTTGAACTACATAACAATTCTGAGTCGAACTCATGAAATTTCGGAGTCAAACTTCATAAGAGTTCGGAGTCGAACAACTTAACAGTTCGGAGTCGAAGTACTTAAGAGTTTGGAGTCAAACTCATGAAAGTTCGCATCCAAAATTCATAGTGGAACTTCATTAGCACAAATCCAGAATTCGGATCCTAGAAACATAATACTCCAATACATGTCATTATATGCTTCCGGGATTTTGGTTAAGAATCCGGATATTGTACTTAAGAAAAATATTGCTATGTATAAAAAAATCTAGGTTAGGGTAGATTTCCTTATGGAAGAAAATTTTCCTTATGGAGGTAAAACATACATTTGCTTAAGTATAAGGTGTTTGTGATTTTCAAAACAATAAGGAATGAAAAATTCATAAGGAAATCCTTATTAACACAACAATCTCCCACTTTTTGGAAAGCACACACATCCTTGAAAAAGATTATAAGGACTATGAAAAAATTTCATTAGGCTTTGAAATTAAAACTTATCTCCCTTTGTTCATGGATGAAAGTGAATACAACTAACTCCCCCTTATGCAAGAAACTCTAAGGATTGTATTCTGAATTTCTGAAGTGGAGTTTTTATTATCATATGAATGAAAAACATCGAAGTGAGAAACTCCCCCTTACATTACAAATAGATTAAATTATTCTCTTTCCTATTTTTAGAGGTTATTTTTTCTGTCTCCCCCTTAGGAGTAGTTCTTTTTCCTTCTCCACCTTTGTGATTTTCAATAAGAATTTAAGGGAATGGAAAAAAAATATGGTACCTAAAACATTAGTATATGAAAAGATACAACCAACCAAATAACATTTCATTAGAGTTGGGAAAATTTTACAAAGAAAGACAACTACAACAAAAGATCAGGGTGGGTTAATTTGTCTTCCTTTTCCTTTGGAATCTGCTTCTCTAACAATGTTTCGAGATTTTTTAGTTTTCATTGGTCTTCCTCGACTTGCCTATCCAAGGATTTTGTCTTTTCTTCGTGGGCTTTCAAAACCTCTTCCTGAGACTCGATAGCATCTTTCTGCATCTTTAACAATTCATCTTACTAAAATAGTCTTTTCAAAAGCTCAATCCAAAGATTTATATCATTTATAAGATTTTGAGCCAGAGAATTTGCCTTTTCATTTAGTTCCATCACTTATTGAATCCGAGAACTTTGCTCAATAATCTGGTCATCTTGAAGATTCTTAATCTTTTTATCTTCTGTGTCAAAAGCTTCTTTCACATCATTTTGAATATTATCATACACAACCAAGTCTTCTTAAAATCTCTTAGACCACTTTGTTACCTTACTGCAGGACTTTCTATGCACATCATAATCAATAAAGAAACTTTTTTGTTCCGCTTCTATCATCACACCCTTTTCCATTAGCATGGATAGTGTCTCTGATTTTTGGTTTTGGCCTAGCTTGAGCATTTGACATCTAGTTCCAATGGGTGGAAAGATTGGAATGAAGTCCACCATCTTTTTCAAAGAATCAACAATAAAATCATGCCCATGAGATGATGATTCCGAATCAAATAAATCTCCTTGAGATTACTCTTCTTCAATTTGCACTAGCTTCCTTATAGAGGTACCACCATCATCTTTCTTCCGGATGACATTTTTTATAGGAGTATCCATGAGATCTTTCTTCCCCCTATCAGATTTCGGAATTGGTTCCTTATTAGGAGATACTTCCTCAGATTAAAAAACATGAATAATCTGGTCTTCCTCAGGTTTCTGTTTTTCTTGTCCTTCCTCAAAGAAATTCCTCTAATAGGATTCTTCCTCATCCTACAAGAAATTTTCTTCTTCTTCATGTTGCTTATCATCATTCTTACTACCATCTTTAGCTTCTTTTCCTGGAGTTACCAACTTTTCGGGCTCTTACTTTTCTTGATAATCCTCTAATTGTTTGATTAATACATATAAGTCTTCACTTACCTCTTCTTATTCTTCTTCATCAACCTCTTCCTCTACTTCTTCAATAGCTTCTTCTTCATCTTCTTCAAATACTTCCTTACCCTTGTATTTTTCCAGAGTGGCATAGTTATCAGTGGGAGTTTCTGGTAAAGAAGGTTCTGTAAGGAATGTTTTCGGAACCAGAATTACCTCAAAAGATAACTTTGTAGCTCTCAGAAAAGATTGCACCACTTTAGCTTCATACACTTTCATTTTCATTTTCTTCTCTTTCTCCTGCTTCTCTAACTCTTTCGAAGCTCTTTCTTTTAATTCCTTATCCCCTGCAGGGTCCTATCCGAATTGTGGATCCCCTACCTTCCACTTCGGCTTATCTTCCCTCCACCTCGCAGCAAATTCATGAGGATAAGTTTTTTGTTTCATCGGCTTGGTGGGAGCAGACTGATATTCCTTAGATTTATGATTTTCATCATCAGCTGCCACTTCCTTATGCTTTCTTGTCTTCCTTTTCTTTTTCGATGGTTCTAGAATCTGTGTACATTTTTGAAGTGCCTCGACTTCTTCCACAGAAAGAGAGTAAAATTCACTGGATTCACTAGAAAAACCCATATTCATCTTCTTTAAAGTATAATCACTCACTATCATAAGCTTATAATTACGTACTTTTGATTTTCATGCATCCTTGAAAGATTATAGGCACTGAACTATCAGCTTAAATAGTAAGGTAGGGAATATGATTATCTGAGATCTCAAATTTCCTTCTTTGATGTTCTTGATCGTAACCAAGACATGCCTCATCAAATTTATCTTTCTTAGATTTACCAAGAAATCTAAGACATAGTCATCACTTTTCCTAAAATTATCTTTGTCACCTCTTCTTGGAACCAGAATTCCTTGCACCCAAAGCTAAAAAATTTTATTGTTCAGAGTGAGACGAGCAATCTTAATGGTTGAAGCATCCTTAAGTCCAAGACACATCAGTGCCTTCTATTTTTTGAATCATCATTGTACATCGGGAAGTTTTTGTGAGCATAACTCAGCATCTCTTTCATAGGATAAACCAACCAAGATCGCGGCCTTGGTGTAAGTTAGCTTATAAGTATTACCATAAGACCTGAAATAAAACCACTCTCTTCCATCTTCCATCTGGAAGGAAACAGACCCGTAGAACTCAATCAGAAAATCAGTATAAACTGGATCATGTCTATCTGACTTTGCTATGCAAAAAACCTCCCATCGATTTATTCTAATATTCTTTGAAATAATGGAATCAATCTTATAGAAATCTGGATGCACCAACCCTTCCCTGAAGATTAACCACATTGATATTGACTTTGAAGATGACATATCTTGAGACGTTGCTTCAACATACATTCGGAACAAAGAGACCTGAAGGATTTGGAACGGCTTTGCAATGATCTGAACCTGTCTTAAGAAAATTTTAAGGTCTTCGAGACAAGATTTCTTGGAAAAAATGATGTGGGACAAGTCTTGGGATCCCCTTTATATAGGAAATGGATGTGACCTTTGGTCTTCCAAAAGCCATCTAACAGTTGAAAAACTTCTCGATCTGACATGACGGTTTATAACATTCCCACAAAGAAAACCTGACTCCGATCTATTGAGGTTTTAAAGAAAACATTCGGATTTAAGGAAAACTAGAATCCAAATTATTTTAAAAAAAACATGAAAAAACCAGCAAACAAAATATTATTATGATAACTTATGTAAGGAAATCATACCTTAATAATTGTCTTGAAGGATTGTTCATAATTGGTAATATTGTTCAAAAAAAACTTATTTCTAAAGACCATTAAGAAAAACTCATTACGAAAGTTATCCTACGAAAATCCCACTACAAAAGTTCTAGCTCCCGGAAATTTTCATTCTGGAAATTTTGATTCCGGAAATTATCATTCCGATAATTTTTAGTTCAGAGATTTCCACTCCGAAAATTCTATTCCAGAGATTATCATTCCAGAAATTTCATTTCTTAAATTTCCATTCCTAAATTTCCATTCCGAAGATTATCATTCCATAAATTTCATTTCCAAATGTTTGAAAAAAAACTAACTACGAAAATATTAGTTACAAAAATTTTGAAAAACAGATTACGATAATTTTAGTTATACTAACAATGAAATGTACTCCACCTATGAAAAGGAGTTTATTACTGTTAGGAGAATTTTCCAACAAGAATTTAATGAATAATGATTACCTTAAGGTTATCATTCATAACTTTTGTTTAATGTATTCAAATCTATCGGAGGGTAATGATTTTGTGAAAATATCAGCTAGTTGATCTTGAGTTCTGATAAAATGAAGAATTATATCTCCTTTAAGTGTGTGATACCAAAGAAAGTTATGCCTAATATCTATGTGTTTTGCACGAGAGTGATGTGCAGGGTTCTTACGTAGGGAAATGGCACTTGTGTTATCACAGAAAATTTGGGTCTTAGTAAAACTGAGTCCATAGTCTGTGAGTGTGTGTTGCATCCACAACAATTGAGCACAACAACATCTGGCTGCAACATATTCAACTTCAGCAGTGGAAAGTGCATCAGAATGTTGCTTTTTGCATGACCAAGAAACTAATCAATATCTTAAGAAATGACATGTTCCGGATGTACACTTTCTATGCATTCTACATCCACCAAAGTCAGTATCCGAAAAACGTTTTAAAACAAAATCATTCCCAGAAGTATAAAATAATCCTAGATCCATGGTTCCCTTTAGGTAGCGAAAAATTCTTTTTACCGCCATTAAGTGAGATGACATTGGATTGGATTGATATATTGCACATAAGCATACTGAGAACATTAAGTCTGGTCGACTAGCTGTTAAATAAAGCAAACTTCCTATCATACCTCTAAAAGATGTTAGATATACTGGTTTCCTAGCTTCATCAAGATCTAAGGAGTTTGTGTTACCAATGGGAGTACTTATACTCTTTGTGTTTTCATAACCATACTTTTTGAGAATATCTTTAATATACTTATGTTGAGATATATAGGTTCCTTTTGGTCATTGAGAAATTTGAAAAACAAGGAAAAATGTTAACTCACCCATCATACTCATTTCAAACTCAGATTTCGTTAGACTTTCAAAAGAATCAGTAAAAGATTGCTGAGTTGAACCAAATATGATTTAATCAACATAAATTTAGACAATCAAAACATTTTTCTTATCTTTCTTTATAAAGAGAGTTAGATAATCATTTCCCTTACCATAGTTATTTTGAAGCAAAAATCATGTAATTCTATCATACCAAGCTCGTGGGGCTTGGTTAAAGCCATACAAAGCATTGGTAAGTCTAAAAACATGATCAGGATGTTTTGAGTTTTCAAAGCCAGGAGGTTGTTCAACAAAAAAATCCTCTTGAACATAACCATTAAGAAAAGCACACTTCACATCCATTTGAAAAAGTATAAAATTGAAGAATTCTGTAAAGGCAAGAAGAATATAAATAGATTCAAGTCTAGCTACTGGAGCATAGGTTTCTTCATAATCTATTCCCCCTTGCTGATTATTGCCTTTAGCAACTAGTCTAGCTTTATTTATTACAATGACTCCATTTTCATCACACTTGTTCTTGAAGACCCACTATGCCCCAATAAGAGAAGTTTCCTTAGGTCTTCCAAACATGGTTCAGACTTTATTACATTCAAATTCATTTAGTTCATCTTGCATGGCTTTGATCCAATCATCATCACCTAAAGATTCATTAGTGCTTTTTGGTTCTAATTGGGAATGAAATGCTAGATGTTCTACTTCATTTCTCAAGAAACTCCTAGTCCTTACAGGTTGATTTACATCACCAATGATGCTATCATTGGGATGATTCTTAAGAAACACATGATTTGGTTTTTGTAAAACTTGTTCATCAACATAGGGTTGAAAGTCTTCTGGGGTAAATGTTTCAGAAGTATCTTCTTGAAAATTTTCCTTATCTGAAGGATCTTCTACCAAAGGTTGATAATTAGTTTCTGAAAACACATCTGAGGATGTAGGTTGGGATGGTTTAAAAACAAAAGGATCAGATTCATCAAATTTTACATGCACTGTTTCTTCAATAGTACAAGTATTTTCAATGAAAACTCTATAAGCCTTAGAAGTTGTCGAGTAGCCTAAGAAAATTCCTTCATCAAATTTTGGTGTGAATTTATGTAAATTATCTTTAGTATTTAGAATGAATACTTTGCAACCAAAAACCTTGAAGTATGAAAGTCTAGGTTTTCTACAATTCCAAAACACATAAGGAGTTTTATTAAGAAAAGGTATAATCAAAACTCGATTTATAGTATAACAAGCAGTACTAACAGCTTCAGACCAGAAATTTCTAGCTATAGAATATTTACTCAACATGGTTCTAGTTATTTCATGAAAATTCTATTTCTTCTTTCCACTACACCATTTTTTTTGGAGTTCAAGGTGCTGAAAAGTTGTGAGTAATACCTTTTATACTACAAAAGGTTTCAAAATCATAATTTTGAAATTCTCCTCCATGATCACTATGAATAGTTTTCAGTGGAAGATTTTTTTCATTCTTAACATGGGCTCAAAAACTTTTGAAATAAAAAAAACTTCAGACTTCTTTGCTAGAAAATAGACCCATGTAAATCTAGTGTAATCATCAACTAGAACAAACACGTAGTATTTGCCTCTAGTGATTTCGGTTTGTGTTAGACCAAAAAGATCCATGTGCACCAACTATAATGCATCAGTTGTTGAGAATTCAATGATTGATTTAAGACTAGATTTATGTGGCTTTCCATAATGACATGGATCGCAACCTTTAGAATAATCAAATCTAAGCTCTGATAGATCCTTAACTAGTTTCTTCTTAGAGAGTTTACATAAGTTCATAAGGTTACAATGCCCTAATCTTCTATGCCATAACCAAGAATGAACTTCCATTGCACTAAGGAAATGTAAATCATGGCTTCTAAGGTATTCTATGTTTAAAGTGTAAGCATTCTCTTTCCTATTGGCTGACAGAATAAATTCTTCCTTGGAATTGTGAAATAAGCACTTATAATTCCTAAAATTCACAAGGTATCCTTCATCACATAACTGGCTTATGCTAATGAGGTTTTGCTTAAGACCCTTAACAAATAAAACATTGGAAATCAATGTTTTACCAAGAAGAACAATATTACCTATACCAACAATTTCTCCCTTAGCATTATCTCCGAAAGTTACTTTTCCTCCTTTCGTCTTGATAATATTTTCAAAATAGCTTTTGTTACCATTCATATGCCAGGAACATCCACTATCCTTGTACCATGTATTGTTGTTGGTACTTTCATTATCTTCCTAAAATCATGAAAAGAATTAGACTTTCAGAATCCAAACTTGTTTGGATCTTAGATTTCCAGATAACAAAATTTTGGGCACCCACATATTCTTAGAAAAATATGCCTTATGAAAACCTAAAGATTGTATTTTGTTTAAAGAACAATTCTTTGCCCAGTGACCACCACATTGACACATGGTAAAAAATGGGGCACTTTGTGGAACAATGTAATTTTTACTAAAAGTTGGTTTAGCATGGGTATAACCAAATCCGAATTTGTTTCTTAAAGGTCGTATTTCAGAATACATTTTATCAAAATTTTCATTACCATGGGTAAAGCGTAATAAACACTTCATTAAAGAAAAAATTTCAGACATGAGTTTTATAACCAAGTTTCTATCTTTAAAATCATTAGATTTAGAACTAGAGCTTGGCTCGAAGACACTTTTCTTAGAAATTACTTTTTCTAACTCTTTAGAATGTTTGTTCTTCTTAGAACATACTTCCCCAAGATTTTTTGAAATATTTATAAAATCAGAATTTTTCCTATAAATATCTTTAGAATGATCTGATATTTCTTTCATAAGAATATTATTCCTAGAGTTTTCCTTATCATGTTTTTTATTGAGTTTGGAATTCACAATTTCATGATGTTCAAAAAACCTATAAATTTCTTCATAGGTAGGTAAACTATTTTCTTCATCAGAAGAGGATTCTTCGTCTGAAGAGTTATAATATTCTCTATCATTATAATTTAAAGAAACATTGGTCAATGATTCATCATTTCGTACCTTATCCATAAAACAATGATTTTTTATAGGTAATCTGGCTATAAGACCAATATTATTCTGTCCTGAAGATTCATAATCAGAAGATTCATCTGAAGAGTCACCACCACTGGCACTCCAGGTGTCATTAGCATTCATAACGTTCTTAGATTTGGCTTTATAATGTTTCTTTCTTTTCTTGTCAGAATTCCTTTTTTTCCATTCTTTCTTTTTGAGCAAAGGGAAATCTGTTCTAATATGTCCAGATCTCTTGCATTCATAACAAGTAACTTCTCTATATTTCCTATCTTTCCTTTCCTTTTTCATATACTTGGATTGGAAATTTCTCTGGCTAGATATCTTGTTCATCATTCGAGCAAGATTTGCTAACTCATTTTCAGAGACTTCACTCTCACTAGATTAATATTGGATAATAACTTTCTTAGACTTGGATCTGGTTACTCTCTCAGGAGACTTAGCTTTCATATGATTTGAGTTTATTGTAAAAGCAATAGTTACATTTCCATTCTTCTTCTTGATGTTGTCATCATCTATCTTCATTCTTTTTTCATGTTGTATAATAGTTCCAAATATCTCATCTAATGAAATTTGAGTGACCTTCATATTCTCATCAATAGCTTTTCTTTTGGATTCCCACTCATTAGGCATAATATCAACTATATTATCCACAAGAGCATCATCATCCAGACCTTTTTCTCCCAGAGACTGAAGACTTCTCACTATAGTCATAAATCTCTGTTGAACTTTACAAATTGGTTCACTATAAGGAAAATTGAAGCCATGGTATTCAGCTCTAAGCATAGCTCTCCTAGTTTCAATCAATTTAGAAGTTCCAAAGTGTGTAACCTCAAACTTCTTCTAGATACAATTAGATTCTTCACAAGAAGAAATTTGGCTATATATATTTCTAGTCATTATTCATACTAAGGTATTACGTACCTTATAATTGAGATGATATTCTTTCTTTTCCTGGTTAGTGAAAGTTCTAACTTCCTTATCAGGAATTTTATAATCACCAGCAAGAATAATGAAATTATCCACTCCAGTATTGATAACGAGAGCCTTCACTCTATCTCTCTAGTACTCATAATCATTCCCATAAAAAATTGGTGGTCTTGTAGGATTTAGATTGTCAATAGACCCATCATTGATTCCTGTAATTCTTAAAATATCCTTTGGCACAAAAACTTGTTAGTAACAAGAGTTTGTAATGAAAGAAAATATATGAATCCAAGAAAATAATATGACTCCAGAAAATTAACTTCAAATATTATGTGGAAAAAAACATTAGTAGATGTATGCAAAATATGAATCCGAAATTTATGAGTCCGAAAAATATGAATCCGAAAATATCATTCTGAATCTAATCGTGAGATTGTATCAGATTGAACCAAACCCTTGTGGTTTGAGTTAACCTCATATGATACCAATTGTAGGATCGAAATAGTGATGTAGATGCTCAATATACAAGAGAGGGGGTGAATTGTATACATTAAAAATTTCCATAAGAAAGGAAATATCTAAGTTAAACAATGTTAAACTAAGCAGATTAACAACACATCTAACACCAATTGGAAATTGGAATAATGAATGAAGTAATAAACTTATAATTCTACACACTTTCTTGAATCAAGAATGTGATTCCAAATAGCTGGTTTCGGAAATATGGATCCGGAAATTGAAACTTAACCTAATTTTACAATATGTGATTCTACCATAAAGCGTATTGAATCTAAATGAATAAGAGTACAAGTGTAAGGAAATATAATAAGATAATACTTTCCTTACAATACAATATGCAGCGGAAAAACAAAAAAGTTGTACAACTACAAGTAAAAAACAATAACTCTTTTAACAAAAAGAGAAGGGTATCCAACAACCTTGGATAAAGGTCCCTTGATTTATACTTTCAAGAAAGTTTGTCTTACCCACACAAGGGTAAGCCCTCGATATGAAGATCGAAGTATCTATCTTGATATCCATGCAAGCCCTCAACTTAAAGGTAGTTGGAACCTCTATCTTCCTCAGTATGGAAGACCTCGAACTTCAAGGAAGTCGGAACCAATGTCTTCCTATCCCCGGAAGCCCTCGAATGTAATCACCAACATTCAGAGTTGCACGAAGCAATCTAAACGAGCAGTTCAATAATCACAATGCATGAAAAGCTTATGTCTCTAGAAATCACCTTAAGAGTGTGTGGTCTATAGATTGATCAACTCGTTTCATATATAAGCTCTTTCAAATGAGCTCCTATTTATAGGCTCGTTCATCCCCCTCTCCAATGGTCATATTTTCCATAAAATTTGGAGGGACCTGTACATGTGTAACTCAAACAACGGTTATTTTGAAATAGAATAGACGACATCATTTAATAAAAAACTATGTAAAACTGAATGCACGCCATTGTTTTGTAATGGATCATTTTTAAGCAAAAGCCATACTATGTTCGGAGTGTAAGAAAATTAAAATTTCAGAGTCTAACCAAAAATGAAATTCGGAATCTATAAAAAGAAATGTTCGGATTCTGTTTTATAGGAATTCGGAACCTGAAATCTGTAGAAGTCCGGAGTCTGAATTTCTAAGGAAATTCATAGTCTGGTTTCAATAAAGCTCTGAATCTGAACATGCAGAGTTTGAAGTGGAACAGGTAAAAGTTTGGAGTCAAACATACATAAGAGTTCGGAGTCAAACTCATGAATGTTCGAAGTCAAACTTCATAAGAGTTCGGAGTTGAAGTACTTAAGAGTTCGGAGTCGAAATCATGAAAGTTTGGAGTTGAACTTTATAAGAGTTCAGAGTCAAACTCATGAAAGATTGGAGTCGAACTTCATAATATTTCTAGAGTCAAACTACTTAACAGTTAGTAGTCGAACTGCTTAAGAGTTCTGAGTCGAACTCATCAAAGTTCGCATCCAAAATTCGGGGTGGAACTTCATTAGTTCACATCCAGAATTAGGATCCTAGAAACAGAATACTCCAATACTTATCATTATATGATTTCGGGATTTTGGTTAAGAATCCAGTTTTTGTACTTACGAAAAATATTTCTATATATAAGAAAATCTAGGTTAGGGTAGATTTCCTTATGGAAGAAAATTTTCCTTATGGAGGTAAAATATAAATTTTCTTAAGTATAAGGTGTTTTTGATTTTCAAAACAAGAAAGAATGGAAAATTCATAAGGAAAACCTTATTGACTCAAGAACGCCTAGGGTGAACCTGCCATCCTGAGCACAAAAGTGGCCTCAAACATCTGATTCGAGTAACTGTTTATGAGTTATTCCATTTTTTCAGGGAAATTGCATACGCATGCTAATTTAAGATTAAAAAAATTGAAAAATCATTCCGGGAACTCTGAGCCTCGGAATTGTGCACCATCAAAAACTGCAGACTTGTAAAATTTCATAGTATTTATGAAAAAAAATTCCCACAGAATTTACCAGTATGTACATTCTCTCCACCTCAGGTATTTGCGTCCCTATAAGATACAACTTGAACTAAGAGAAAAAATGTGCATACTAAGCATTAATCTGAGCCTCCCGCTCCCATGTGCTCTCCTGGAGGTTCCCGTGCATCCAACGAATGTGCACTAGGGGTATCAACTATCTACGTGGGACCCACTACTATCGATCCTCAATCTCCACAGGAACCTCCGTGAAAGTCGCCCTGTCGTCAACGTCCAACTCGTCAGGAATGATGATGTTGGATGTTTTGTGCACGTTTCTACTTAGCTGGGATACATGAATGATGTCGTCAACTCAGTGGAACTATGGTGGAAGAGGTAAGCGATAATCCACCTCACCTACTCTGTTGAGGACCTGGAAAGGTATGATGAATCACGGAGATAACTTGTCGCCTCAGCCAAAAATATATAGACCTCATCGAGGTGAGACCCGTAGAAAGGTGTGGTTTCCATCCTCGAACTCTAGAGGTCTCCATTTACTAGATGTACGTGGAATACCCGTCACACAGTCCATGGATATCACATCCCTCTTCCACTTCGGGACCTCCAAAGGATGAACCAAGCCTGCTCGTACCTGATTCTCCACCTTAACTTTATGAAAATTGAGGCATCGACAGACAAATTCCGCTATTGCCTTCTTCATACCTGGCCACCAGTGCTGTCGTCGATGGTCCTAGAACATCTTTACCACTCCTGGATGTACCGATAATAGAGATGCATGAAACTATCTCAACACTTCCTTCTGAAATGCTACTGGTACCATAGTAGATTCTCTGAAGAGTATAACATGCTCCCCACCTTCAAAAAATCAATCAGGTGCCTTCCATGTGGATATCTGAGCATGTCACGTCTCATAGTCAACATACCCACGCTGCAGCTCCTAGACTCAATGCAGAAGTGGGGGCATGACTGTATGAGACTAAAGGAAGGCTGCTCCATCTTTATCCCCGAAGGATTTCTGCAACACGGCTAGCTGTTTTGTCACCTCTCCTAGCAGTTGAATGACTGATCTCTTGCTGAGAGCATCTTCTACAACGTTCCGCTTCCCAGGAGTATAGACTATCTCAAAGTCATAGTTTTGGAGGTAGTCAATCCAACACCGTTGTGTTAAGATCAGGTCCTTTTGTGAGAAGATGTACCTGAGACTCTGGTGGTTAGATTAGACTATAAAATGTTCACCCATAAGATAGTGCTGCCACATCTTCAAGGAGAAGACCACTACTAATAACTTCTAGTCACAGGTAGCTTATTTCTGCTCGTGTTGTCTCAAATGTCAAGATCCATAAGCGATCATCGTTCGCTCCTGCATTAGAACACACCCATGTCTGGTCCCTGATGCATCGCATTATACTATGTAGCCAACAACCTCCTCATTTAGCCTCAATATGAGTGCACTAGTCAACCTATGTCTCATCTTTTAAAAGCTCTGCTAGAATCTCTCTAACCACACGATGTGTTTCCACTTCTTCGTCAATGCTGAAAGCGGTGCTTCAACTATGGAGAATTCTGGCAGAATGGAAAGTTTTTCTGACTCATGAGTGATCGACTGAACTCTCTTGTGCATGATTCTATTATATGCTGCCTGAGTTTTCCTTTTCACCAACCAAGGAAAACCCCATCCCAATGTTGTAGATAAACAACAACCTTTTTTCCTAATACAGTCAATTTGTGTATGAAGTGTGGTTGCCCATTCCATACCCAAAATAACGTCGTACTACCTCGAATCTTCCACCAAGAGGATCCAACTGAAACTCTCCCCTCAAGGTTCATATCACACTTTCGGTGTATGTGTGATTATCGAGTCTCCTCCCAATGGTATCTTCATATGTGAGGGTCAAGTCAACGGTTTAACTGGAAACTCTAGGTCTGGGAAATGATTCGTGGAAGGAAGGAGTTATTGGTACCAATGTCTATTGATACGACAGCTAGTAGTAGACACAGACCATACATCAAATCATTCCTAGAGCCCTTGGGTCACACTCCTTGACCACATGAAGCAACTCTCTTCCCCTGCGCTCCAGCTGTCTGGGCCTAGAAGGGATTACAAAGCTAGGTGGTTGTAACATGTTGAAATGTTCCCCACTACATGATGCTCTCTTAGCTCCACTTCCACTTCTAATGCCATGCAGATCCACCTGTCCATAACACTTCCTCTTCCTGAAACATCTCACACACCCAAGTCTCGGAGACTGGCACCAGTTCGCTGCTTCTCACTACTAACATACACTGGCTATATCCGCTCAGCCAAAGAACATTAACCACTAAGGTTTTCTATACCACCCTAACATAAGTAGGTGTGCATAGATGAAAAATTGTTGGCTCAGATGTCCTTAAACAGACTTCTCTCAGAGGTCCTTTCTCTAAAGCATTGTTCCCATCGTTTTCATCAAGTACCAGGAATGGTCGGTACACCTCGATGAATACCCAACTACCAACATGTCGTCCTACCAAAACTGCATAAGCTCTAGAAAAACCTCTGCCACCTCCTCAAGCCAGTCCTCAGCTGCCTGTGGGTCGGGCTCACCTCAGAACTTGAGGGATATCTAGTGATGAAACACATGAAAGTAATTAATCCTACAAGTGTCCTATACGGGTACCGCCGATAGTGTCTATTGAAAAACGGGCAGTGATATTGTTGGAACACTGCCTGAAGGTACCATCTTATAAAACAGTCCAAGTACTGAAACCTAATCACTATGTGGACCATCCTCATGGTCACTCACTGAAAAATATTAGTAGCTAAGATCAACATCTGCTCTACTAGTGTCTCAACTAGGCAGAAAACTATAGTAATCACCTCCATCTTGTCCTCTGCTGCCTGAGAATCTGTTTCGCCTCGAAACCTCAGAGGCCTTTGCCGCTGGAACTCATAAAACATGCCCAGTTAGCGTGCATCATCCGCCAGTGCGGCTGGTGGTATCTGCTACCCAACGGGTGGTGGTGCTGCTGGTACACCACTCGAAGGTGCCAACGTAGAAAGACAGACCTAATCTGGAGCCTCGTCGCTTAGTGGGCCATCATCGTATACTCCCTCAGAACCCTAGCTGGATGTCTACACGTTGGAAACCTGATTAGGGACAGGTGAACCATGGTCAAAAGACTATACCTGATGAGCTAACTCAAAGAAAACTTTTGAAAAAACACACAAAATCAGTGTTTTCGTGCATTGAGTCTGAAATCAGAAGTCAAGGTCTTGGTGTATGGATACGTCGGCCGCCACACCAATACTGGACTCCCTCATATGAAAACCACACTCAGTACCCTTAACAGTATTGCTTCACAGTTAGACAGATTAGAGTCCTATGTTTTGTGGTAGAACATACTTCTCTGATACCAATTGTTCATGACCCGTCCTTGGGACCTGTGACGTGACTACCCCAGGCCCGCCTTCCATAGGCTAGGGGTTGGCGACTAGAACCAAAGGCATAAATCCCTAAGCTGGGAAGGAATTTCCTTTATAAAAGTAAACACACTCAACTAAGTAGACAACTGGAAACAAAACAACAAGTAGAAACTGTATACAAAAGTAGTGCTAAAAAGTAAAGGGGACTGAATTAAAAGCTCAACTATAAAGTACAAGGAAAAGACAAAACATCTAGAAGGAGATAGGCAGCTCTTGGATCGTCCACCACGGATCCTACCTCAAAGGTAGGTACATATAACCTCCTCAGTGCTCCACACCTGTCAGTCTCCGTTGGGTACCGACTCGTCGTGTGGTCCACCTCAGGTTACGGTCTAGTCCTCATACACTCTGCCTTGGTCAGCGTTGTCTGCCGTCTACATCAAACACATCGAGGTGCGGGAAAATCCCGTGCAGGTGTGAGTTTAAGGATACTTAGTAGGGACCCCGAAACCCTCATGGTCTCACAAAATAAAACAAGGATAAACCAATGAATAAATATACGATCATGAAGTATGAACCAACCCTACTTAGGCATATGCCCATACATATACCTAAGTTATCAATCACAGTCTAGCTCCATCCCTCTAGCCCAAGTGGAACCCATTCCACAAAGGACGTAAATTCAATCATCTTGATGATATCGACTGAAATTCAAGAATCCGCTCACATAGGTATACATCTTTTTTAGACTGATAGAGATGATAAGATGTAGTCACTAATTCATCAAAGCTGTCGGACCCACACATGATACAAGACCAACTAAGTTGTCAGACCCACACAAGATACATGACCATCTATTCAGTACTGATTTATCTAAGCAATCGGACCCAAACAGGATTAGGGCCAGCTAAGCTATCAGACTCATACAGGATACAGGACCAGCTATTCTGTCGGACCCACATAGGATCTAGGAATAGAAGTCATAACTGTCAAACCCAAGGAGGATTCTGGTACAGAAGTCATCACAGTTGAAACCAGCCCTAGGGTTCCAGCATACAACACGCTCGATTTCGGGAGGGTCTGCTCCTCGAGCCAAGTGTCGATACATCAACTATGATGAAGTCCTGAGTTGATGTATCTCGTAGTTCTGCCTCATCATAAGGAACCCAACGTGATAGATGACGTGTCAATCAGACGTCTGTTCTGATAGTTATTGGCATTTCTGTTCCAGGGGCCTGGTTGGTTTTTAGGTTCAAACAAACCTAACCATACCCCAACTGTATCCAAAACACAAGAGGGTTATGCTAAAAGTATTGTCTCACCCCATGAATTCCATCACCATAGGCGGTATGACAATCAGACACCCATTTCCATGGATGCGGGCTAAAATCTTTAAACGGCATTAGCGGGTCCGAGTTCGGTCCAACCTTGTTGGACTGTCCCAGCCCGACCCGGTCTGAAATGGTGTCTAACCTGGACCGCAGGTCTGACAAGGTATTTGGAAGCATCCCGAGCCGAGGGGATGGCATGTCTTGAAGAGACGGCCCGGCCATGGGAGGCTCGGCCGACGGCGGCCCGGTCGAGGGTGGCCCAGCCTGGGGGCAGCCCGGCCTAGGGGCGGCCTGCCTGTGGGCGGCCCGGACGAAGGCGGTCCGGCTGAGGGCGGCCTAGCCGAGGGTTGCCCGGATCGGGGGTTGCCTGGACGAGGGCATCCTGGCCAGTGGCAGCCCGGCCAAGGGCGGCCCGGCCGAAGGTGGACAGGCCAGAACACGCCAGGGGGGAAGCGTGCGACCCATGGCACCCAAACGACTTAGTCGTTTGGGTAGAACCGAACCAGCACCTCGTGGAGCCGGTCCAGCCTTCGCAGGGCCCGACGGGGTCCCTCACCTCTCAGATGGCTGCTCGGTCCAGCCACTGCATGCCACCAGCGCGACGCGATGGTGCCGCACCCTCCGCTGCGGCTCTGCCTGGCCATAGCTCCACATCGTCGACACGGTGTGACGGTGTCATGGTTCTTCCGCCACGGCCCGCCCTGGTCGCGGCCCTCCTCCGGCACGGTGTGACGGCACCACGCCGTACCGGCTCCACAGCGGCCTGATTGGCTGCGGATTTTCTTTCCGTGGTGCGACAGTGGCCCTTGTGCCGTCGGCCTCTTCTGTGATCCACCTTCGTCGTCAACCCAATGAGAACAAAAACAATGCGGAGGGTCGGACCGTGTTCGTGCGGTCCGAGCCCCCCTCATTAAGTTTTTAACATTCGGCATTAAGAGCACAACACACAATGAGAAAAAGAGAGTATAACTCATACATAAATATAATCCAATTTCCCATACTTCGTATTTGTCATTGTACATTGACGAGTCATGGAAGACGGATGTCGAAGAAGACGGATGTCACTCCGTCAATGTCGGAGGAGGTAGATATCAGTGAAGATGATTCAAGACGACACCCTCGGTGTACTTAGTGAGCGGTGGTTCTTCCCTTCCTTTCTCCAGTTGAAGAGGGAAGAAGATGATTCTTCATGTTCTTCAGAGATGAGGAGTGTTCATTATGTTCTCCGTGGAAAGAAAGGAGTTCTTCGGTGGTTCTTCGTTAGAAGGATGAAGCTCTTCTCTCTCAATATTTCTAAAGGATTGTGCCAAAACCAAAATGACAAAGGATGGCATCTTTTAATTCATTCCCACAACAACACAAAGATGTGTTTAATTAAATTAGGGAACTCATTTAATAAATGATAATGGATGGTTCAAATTCAAATTTAGAGGAGGTGAAGATTTGTAATTAAAATAAGCAACCTCACATCATTAATGGGTGAATTGAAACCATTATGGGGGGTTAAGGGGGTTCAATATAGTGGTCCCCACCTAGTTAAATCCTCTCAAGGGAGGTTATGGTGTGCTGGGCCCCACCTCTAACCTAAACGTGGTGGTTTTAACCACCAACCAAATAAAAATATGTTACACATATTTTTACTTAATTTTAGGTAGAATCCACAAAAATTAAATTCCATCTTCGATAAAATAAAACTGAGGTAAAGGTCTCCTTAAGAGAATATCGGCAGTTTGAGTTCAGAGGTGCCCTCATATTTCAATTCTATGCACCGCTTCAAAAGATATAAAATCCCGAACGTTCGTTTACTAAACGTACCGGAAAAAAAGATTGGAAAATTATTATCAGTATCCCTCGACCCATGCTGGTCAAGGTTAGGCTTTTCCTAGGTGAAATACACCCCAACGAATGCAACAGTACTCTCAGATTTTCAATCCGAGTTACCCTTTAGAAGTTATTAATTGTACAATAAAATAATTTTCACCTAATTATTTTATTTGAGGCAAAAAACTAACTTTCTCTGGTAGCCCTTGCCGACCCAAGTTATTATCTGCTTAAATAAATCCTACCCTCACATGTTTAGCAGTGTTATTGGATTTTTAATCTGAGTTACCATTTCTAAGTTATAAGAATTTTTAAAATAATATAACTTTATTTAATTATTTTATTTACGGTTATACCATTTTCATGTTTTCCCACAAGAGGCCCGCGCCGACTAAAATTAAGTAACGCCTAGGGTAAAACTGCCATCATGAGCATAGTAGTGGCCTCAAATTTCTGATCAGAGTAACCGTTTAAGAGTTATTCCACTTTTTCAGGAAAACTGCATAAGCGCGGTAATTTAAGCTTAACAAAACTTCAACGAATGATTATGGGCACTCCGAGCCTCGAAATTGTGAGCCGTCAGAAACTGAAATCTCATAAAATTCCCAAGTATTTATGAAACATAAATTCCTCAGAATTTCTTGGTCTTTACAAACCCGATCTCTTATAATGAATGTACTATTACTGGGGATAGTTGGGTGTCCCGCCTAGTAGGTTCAATTCCCATGAAGTGCTTTGATAGGGTATAGAAATTCATATTGACTTATAATTAATGATATCACATGTTTATGTATTCCACAATTCTATGACTTATTCCTATGTTAAAATTTCATGGATAATTTTATTTATCTCCACATGATTCATGTCTTATGTACTTCCAAGCATTATGAAATTATTCATTTGTATGATCATTGATATATGGGGTATGATCCTCAAATATTATGATCAAATTATCATACCCTTGTTCTCATTTTTATTATAACATGAATTCATTTTTTACCCTTACTAAGAATCTAATCTCACCCATTTTTATGTTTCCTTACCCAGGTTAAAAATATATGTTTTAAGTAATATGTTCCTAAGAATGGTTATAAACATGAATAGCCTAGTGGTAGATAATGTTTCTTACTTATGTACTGTTGTTTATGCTTACTTGTTTCCAAAGGTACTAAACTAATATGGTATTTGGACGTATATTTGTTCAATTTTTTAAGTATTTTGAAAAATTGATGTAATCTTAAGGTACATTACGACTAGGTCATTATAACAATAGTCATGAGTGTGGTAGTCCAATTGTTTCAAAGAGTTGTGGATTATTCCAGTTCCATGCATTACATCTAATAATCTAGGATTAGGCTACAAGACTATCTGCAATATGTGGTACAATTCTAGTAGCCTCCAATATAGTATAATCTCTATTTGATATAGGTTTTTCAAAATCATTCATCTATTTACCAACCTTGGAAAGTCTCACATTGTAAGTATAGTATTATATTTCTTAAATGACATTGGACACACCTTTGGGAGTATGTTCAGAGGACATATGCTGGTGTAGGGAGTATCCCCATGAGGTAGGTAGTTACCCGTTCTTATGGGACCTCATTTTTTCAAGATGATAGGATTCGACATCATTCATGGGATGGATTGGTTGGTTCTCTATCATGCATTTATATGGTGCTATCGTTGTTGTGTGTCATTTACATCACCATACGGAATAATTTATCTATATAAGGGTGAGTGGGATGTCCAACCTAGTAGAGTTAGAATAGATTATGATGGGATACTTTGAGTGACCATCCATATTTCTAATCTCTTCATGTAGGATATGGGTTTACATTATGATGAGTTCCCTCCTAATGTAGCTTGTTTTAGAGACATCTTTACCACCAATTTCTTAAGATTATCCAAAAAATAGAGATACATTTTATGTTTGATCTTATTCTAGGATAATCTCTATTGTCCATTCCGCCAGAAAGGACGGTACCTACTCAACTATAGGAGATCATGCTGTAGTTAGAAAATCTTGAGGTGAAAGGTTTTATATGGCCTAGTAGATCCTTTAGTTATTTACCTATGCTTTCCTCTAAGAAGTTGGATGGGTCCCCCTACCTATGCATGATTTATAGATGGTTTAACCATCATATAATCAAGAATTGGTATCCACTACCTCGTATAGATGATCCCCTTGACTAGCATTGAGCTACGGTGTTATCTATAAAAAACATGATACTTGGTTATCATTAAGTGAATGTCAGTCCATCAAACATACCTCTTAATGATTTCTTTAGTAGTTATGTTATGCATGAGTACCTTGTTTTGACATCCCAACTTACCAATTCACCTTCAATAATCCTAGATTTGATAAATAGGGTGTTCCACCCATATATAAATTTCAATATTTTTTATTTTTTCGGTGACATATTGGTGTATTCTCACACTCATAGAGACCATTATGATAACCCTAAAAATATTATGATCACACTTAGACAACATCCTCTTTTTTAAAATATTTAAATGATCCAATTCAAGATTGAAAAATGTCAATTATTGGGTCATATAATCATTGATTAAGTAGTTTCTTTTTATCTATAAAATGTTTAGTGTTTTTGTATCCCCATAGAGTCCCAAGAACGTGTTTGATATAAAGATTTTATTAAGGATAGATAAATGTTTTGGATGATTTATAAAGGGCTTGTCATGCCTTTCTATGCCACTTATTGGTATTAAAAAGAAGGTTGTTATGATGATATGGTCATAAAAGTGAGAGAAAACATTTCAGGAGTTGAATAGAATGCTTGTATCATTACCAATTCTAATTATATCAGATCCTATAAGAGGATATATCATTATTTGGGAGGGATCAAGAATTTTCTTAATTGTAGTGATGATTCAATTTGATAGAGTAGATGTTTATGGATCTCGGTAGTTTAGGCCTCATGAGAGAAATTACATGACATATGACCTTGGCCTAGATCAAGTGGTCCATTCCATATATTCCTATATACATTATCAAATGGGTAAGTGGTTTTGTTGTGTATAGATACCACAAGAGCCTCAATTATATATTTATTCATCATGAATTGAATATCGTATAGTGAAAATGGGCCAAATATCACCAGTACTTCAATTTTCATCTTTCAAAAATTCCTAGAAAGGTAAATTTGTTAACTAATGTGCTATGTCAAAAAAAACAATTATAAGGAGTACATGATTCTAGTAATGAATGAAAATTTATGGAACACTTTTCTGTGAATCAACTTGAGATTCATGATTTCAAAAAGTAGTATTATCTCTTTGACATGAGATTTACATCATCCCACTATTAGAGGTTGATGAGCATACATTTTTTGATCTATAGTGATTGGTTCTCTATGTGATTATTGCTGGAGATGCCCCACCTCTAGATGGGTTTTTGAATAGAGTCAACATCGTGTGTATTCATGGACGTGTCAAGGTTACTACGGGTATAAAAGAAGAGTTGATAGATGAGTCTCAAGCTTCATAGTGGCTAGTTCATCAAGGAATCTCCCTGATGTATCAAGATATGCGACTCCAATATTGGTGTCTTGTGATGAAATGTTAGATAGAAGGAATTATAACTAGGTGTTCCACCTATTAATAGGTATGGATAGAGCACTAGATAGTTTTTTCGATTTTTACATCCACTTAAAACCCCATAATTGAAATGGTAATATGTTTCCATGGACTTTATAGTTAGTTATCCTAGGTATCCTAGAGGTAGAGACACTATATGGGTATTTATTGACCAACTAATCAAAGTATATCACCTTCTTCTTATCCGGGAGACATTATCAGTTGATTATCAGGTAATATTCTATATCTGTGAGATCATCTGACTACACGGTGTCCCTCGTACTATAATTTATGATAGGGAGTCTAGTTTTTTGTTATGATTTTGGTAATGGTTTCATAATGCCATGGGTAAATAGATGATCCTATGAAAATATTTTTACCCACATAATTAAGGGATATTAGAAAAGAGAATACAAATTATAGAGGACGTGCTTCGATCATTCATTATCTATTTTGGAATTTCTTGGTAGAATAATATCCCTCCCATTGAGTTTTTCTATAATTATAGATTTATGGATAAAATTACAAAGGATGATTTTGATTCCTTGTGTAGTAGGTCATTCTGTTCACCCATGAGCCAACTAGTTGTAGGAGAGGCCACCTACTGGGTCCTCCTCTCATGTAGAAGATTCTAGAGAATGTTCAACTGATCTGAAAGCATGTATCTAATGCTCATGCAATATACAAAGCAGACGTTGATTTCTATTTTATGACCTTTGAAGAGTGGGGATGGGAATTTTGTTTTCTTATAGTTATCACCCAGGCATGGGTATAGATGGATACAGAGGAATGGGAAATAGTCACATTACTTTTTTAGGAAGTTTTACTTTCTTGAGAAATTTGGGTCAGTAGCCTATCAAAATCTACTACCCCATAGGTACCATTCTCCCCATGAAGTCTTCCACGTTTCATTGCATCAACAGGATTGTGCTGACCAGTATCATAAATTTTATAAAAAGGTATTTGATTTAGATTTCAATGCTACATTTGAGGAGTATCTAATATAAATCATCAATAGAAGAAATAAGGATCTCCGATAATGTCTTGTATATCTAATATGGGTGATATCGAAGCACGGATTTATACAAGATGATACATGAGAGAGGAAGGTCTTCATATGCACCATGTGTCTAGAGATGTTCACAGATAGTTTTTGCTGCCCTTTAATGGTGGACTTTGGGAACGTTTCCTTTAAAGAGGGATAATGAAGGACCCTAGAACACCTTGATTGGGGAGGGGTGAATCTGGGTCTCAACAATTTTTTTAAAGTGAAGGATATTATTACCATGTTTTTAGGAACATGTTAAATCTGTCTATTGATAATGTGGAGTAATGTACACATTCACACATAGAAGGACCAGACAACAATTTTACATAGTTCACCAGTAAGGGAGTCTCTAATGATCATATATCGACAAGTTTACATTCACACTAAAGCATACATAATCTTCACTAGTCATGGATTGACAAAGATTATCACATTCACTTTGTTTTAGGCGCCCTACCATTACATGGTTTAACAGATATCACACTACATCACTCAGATCACATCCATTAACTGCACCATTATCACTGCATTAGGAAGAATATGAACATTTTTATGGAAATAAAGTTCACATTAATGGGTTGAAATTAAATCATGTATCCTCAAATATAGATATATTCTCTGTTGAAGTATCGTTTCCCCATATATATGTAGTCTACTTTTCAGTTTACTTTTTATTCACATACTTGTCCTCCTCAAACAAGACTTAATCCTGAACGTACTACATTACACAGAGTACTGTGAGTGATTTTTTTATGAACCATGTTTCTCTGCTTACCACCTTTGCATACTGCCTCTACAAGCATCCTTCGAATACCACCTTCGTATACCCCTCCATCTCCATGGACCAACTCCTCTTTCACTAACCGGCTTCTACAAACTGTTTTCCTTTGTGGGATTTATTGACATGAAAAACCCATTCTGTGTGTTATCTCCACATACCACTTCACCATTCATGTAAACCTCCTTGAGAACTTATTCTCTTTCATGGGATTGTCTTCCCATGAATCGCTTCATTATTTTTCCGAATTCCTCCCCAATTTCTAATCAAAACTCCATTTTGAGGGGTTATCTTCTTTAGAACCATTCTACACATAACCATATTTTTCTTGGATTTTTAATCTCAGTTTAACTCACTAATGAAGAGATATGTTCTACTTATATGGAAAAATATATCTTCATAATCCAATAATATGAGATTTACCAAATCTTTGATATGACCTCGCCATTACCACGTATCGCGAATCTCCCGTGAACCATATCCCCTATGCAGTCTACATGCCGCCAGTCACCCCACACATTAAAAAAAATAACCACCTCGTTTTTATAACTAATAGCCTTTGTGGATTCCCAAAACACAACATTGTTTTCAAAAATGACATGCCATCCGATGAACTGTTTACCTTCAGGGAACTACATGCCTTATCATAAACCTCCTTCGCTCCATGAACTATTTCTTTTACATGGTCCATATAATGTTTTTTAGTTATATAAACCATTCCTACTACATATTTCATGCTTCACCATTCCACATAACATATTTCATGATCTGCGAACAGTTCCCAGAAAATCCATTCTAAATACTACCTTTGTGGAAATCCTTCCTTTTCAAAAAACAAACTTCTAATTAGGTGGCCCTAAAATTTGGAAAAAACTAGGAAATTGTACAACCTTAAAGACCTTATTTGGCCTATATTGTATGATTACATGACTTCCAAAACCCCTTGATCAACCCAATGCATGTTAGAAATAATGTACTCCATATCTATCAATGAATAGACTTTGTTCCAATAATATTCTCCTTTGGGTTTGTTGGAAATCTGTAGATAAATTCAATGAATTACAAGTAAAAAATTGATAAATGAGACACAACTCATCGATATTTTGAAGTCACCATGAGAAATTATTGTAGAAAAAAATGGGAAACATGAATGTTATTATAATGATTCTGAACTTTTATTTTTTTCACCATTCATATTATCTCCAAACTTATTTCCCTTTGTAACTCATAATTTTCCCACATTGTAACACTTTTTAATTCCACTATTATCTATCATCATGCCACAAGAAAAATTATTTCATATTTTATCTTCATTTATTGAACCATTAACCAATGAATTTATCCATTCTCCCCCATTATAAATAATCCAATAGAATCAAAATTTGACTTTTAGATGTCAAAGAAGACTCCCCTTGGATCATATCACCCCCATAAACATACAATACTTTAGAAAAAAGATTAAAATAGTTAGTAATACTATGGAGAGGGGATGTTTTAAACCTCCCCAGGCATGGGGAGGTGGCTGAACACTGAGGTTCAACTAATTCTTCTCAAGCACATGTGATGACATTCGCATGGTTAGTATGTCTACCACTTCTTCATTAGTTCGAAAATGAAAAATTTTAATCATGCTCTATTTTAATTTTTTCTTGATGATGTGATATCATATTTCAATGTGTTTGGTACAGTAATGTTGAATAATATTCTTCTTAAGATTAATTTCACACTCATTATCACAGTGAATTACCCTTGGCTCATTCACCATATCACCGATATCAGTTAGTTGTTGCTTCATCCAATGTAGTTGAGTTCAAGGCTTTGTACCTGAAATATACTCGGCTTTAGCAGTCTTGAGAGAAGAAAATTCATATTTCTTAATCAACCATCCCACAAATTAATTTCAAATAAATAATGCTCAACCACCTGTGGACTTTATGTTAACAACATATCTGGCCCAGTTAGTAGTAGAAAATGTTGATACTTTAGTATCTCTTCATACAGAATAGTGTAGTTCATAATTGTGAGTACCATGAATATACCTCATGATTATATTCATTGATTCCATTTGTTCTACCATCATATTACATTTAATTTGTGATTCTAAGAATATTTCAAAGAAAATATATTGTCTTGTCATGGGAAATTACAATAAAATACCAATGACTCTCCTATAAATTGGGGGATCTATAAATGTATCCTCTTCATGATTTCCCAATATTGTCCCAACTGCAATCAGAGTCAACATTGGTTTGTAATCATGCATATTGGATTTATTCAAAAACTCTCTTGAAAACTTTAATGGGGAAATGAATTTTTATTCTTTCCTCTGAATCACATGCAGCCCTAAGAAGTATGTGACTTCACAAATCATAGGCATTTAAAATTTTGATTTCATTTGATTGAAAAATTCATCAATTGATCCCTACCTGCACCATCAAAATATAATATTGTCTACATACCCCAGAACCAGGAACTAATCTTTTAGATAATTCATCTGATAATGACTGTGATCCACTACTATTTTAATTCAGTCCTGTTTATATAAGAATCCATCTGAGAGTACCACGCTCATGGTGCCTAATTTAGACCATAGAGAGCCTTATTTAATAAAAAACCTTCATTTCCTAATTACCAACTTGAAAACCTAGTAGTTTTTCAATGTAAAAATCTTCTTCAACAACATCATTTAATAAATCTTTATTGATATCCATTTGATATACATTGTATCATGTTTGAATTGTGATTATAAGAAATAGTCTGATTGACTCTAGTCTATCCACTAGAGAAAACATTTCTTCAAAATCCACACCATAAATATGTGAATATCCCATTTACACTAGACATGCCACATTTCTGATCACATATCCATGCTCATCAAATTTTATTTGGAAGATTCACTTCATACCAATCACATTGTGGTTTTCAGGTCACTAAACTAGATCCCATGTTTGATTCTTATCGATCTGATCCCACTCTTCATTCACTAATTTAACACATGATTCATCCTTTTTATATTTTTAAAATGTCTATGGTTTCATAACTGATCAGAATGAAAATTTAGAATTATTCCCAATTCTCCTAGTCTACGTGGGAGATTTCCAATCCCTAATGTTGTTGGATTGTTAAATTTCTTTACTTCAGTTTATCATTTGATGTTCATATAAATTTTCTTTATCCATGGCTTCCTGTTATGGTTCTTATTATGAATCAGCATCATGATTTGAATCTTTTTTGTATTCCACATATTTCTCTGCTTCATTATCTCCATACATTCCATTTCCACAATCTTACTCACCTTCTATCTCATCACCAGTCGAATTTATCGAGGAATTTCTAGTTGTATCTTCAATGATCATCACGTCACTGCTTCCCAAAAATTTTCTAAGTCATTTATTGAAATATTTTAGGTATTTTATATTCATTTAATATCCAATGAATATTCTTTCATCAGCACCATCACCATACTTTCCTTGATTTCCTTCATTGTATTGATTATTTCATTTACATCCAAAAACACGAAAATACTTCAATGATGGCTTCCTTCCATTCCATAACTCATAAGGTGTCTTGGTTTAACCCATATAAAGTCCTTTTCAGTTTTGAATATAAACTATATCTTGAACATCCACTTTCTAGTAATGGTGATAGATATGAATCTCAATCAACATAGTTATGACTGTACTATTCACCTATTGATTCAAGTGCTCAACAACACCATTTTTCTATGGTGTTCTCAAAACATCCACCTTATGTTGTTTTCCATGTTTCTCCTGGTAATTTTCAAATTCAATGGATTTGAATTAACCTCCATTTTCTAGAAACCTGACATGGATTTTCCCACCCATATCGTTCTTATTTATTTAGAGATATGTTTTCATGAAATCAAGCACATGTCGTTTCCTTTGTATAACCATCACACATTCCATTCTACTATAGTAATCAATGAAAAAGAATATGTACCATTCTCCATATGTTCCAAGAATATATATTTGACTAAATACATCTATATAAATGATATCAGAAAGATTGGATACACTTTTCTTCTTTAGATAATGTGAACTGCACACCAACATTCCTCACATGCAAGAATCACAATTCTTCTCCCATTCAAACATCAGATTTGTGATATCGATGAAAATATTAAATTTTTATGTCTCTTACATATCTTCTTGATTTTTGTGAACCATCCTCTAGTTACAAATTTTTTTCTCCTATATTTACTTCATTTCTCTTACCCATTAAAATATATCCTTTCCATTTCATTGTACGACATGTTATGGCCCATATATCCACATAATTGACATTTAATAAGTGGAAATGTTTGTTCACTTCTATGCCTCCCAAATTCAACTACCTTAGGAAGATATTTTGACTGTTTATTATCCCAAGAAACTCAAGGATAGTATTCAGTCCTCATTTCATTCTAAAATGATGCATTCTTTTTTGTAATTTAGGTGTCTTTGTGATATTTATGACTTTCATTATGAATTTATTTTTTCCCATTTTACATATATCATTTAATGATTCCAAATTAAAACCAATTCTTATGTTTCACATGAATGAGGGTCTTTGATCATTCAAATCCTTTTTAACTCCATCGGAACCATTATTAGCACTGTCTAGCAGTTCAACCATTGAGAATTATCCAAACAAAATATTCTTCTTTATGTTGGTTGGACTTTATTCACTTTCAAGTTTACTCCCAAGAGTATCATGTTCTTCCTAAAGTCCCTTAATTGTTTTGCACTTCCCCTACAGTCTTGAAGTATGTTCATTAATAACCTTTTCTTTTTCTTCATTTCTGTGATGAATTGATGGAAATTAACATTTTTTTATCAAAAAAAGGAAAAAAGTGAGAAAAAAAGTATCATATAAAGAAATAATAAGAGGAAACCAAAAAACTATTGAATGAAAACATTATACTATTGGATATATTCACCCTAAATAGTTTCCTGGTATGATTGGTTACCTACATATCTAGATCATCCTTTATAAGGTCATCAATCTGATGCGCCAAATTCTTCCATGATTTCATGTAATATTCTATGCTCATCTAATTTTCATTGAATCCTATAATAAATATTAGGTTTTTTTATTAATAAATTCACTATGCTCCATATTGGTGTCCACCAAAATACATCTCTCCATCATCCTTTCAGTTTCATCTTGCATGGAATTAATCACAAGGAAGTATTTCACCATTTCATTTGTTTAATGAACAATCAACTCTAAGTACATAGACCCCTATATGCCTTCCATAATTGTATTAGAGGTATCCAATGGTTCCCATAATCCTCCATTCAGATAACTAATTGAAATATCATCCAGCACCGGGCCGACCGGTAACCACATGGGGTCTCCCGTCACTCCATAATGAAGAAAATGTTCCCCAGAAACTCCACCTCTAGGTACTTTCACATTGTAAACGTAGACCCTATCATTATCATTGGCCCTAAACATAGATACATATCTTCTCTCCATTGGTTTTGGGAGGAATGAATAATCTTTCCATCCTTTATATTTCTTCCCTTTATCAAGGATGCATGTCCCTATGTCCATGTGTCCCTTATTTCCTTTCTTCCACCTCTGGATATGATGTCCTCTACGGAGTTTTCCCCCTACACAAACATTATAAAGAAATCCAAAATCTTCACCACTTGTCTCTGCTTCATACCAGACTAGTCCATCTTCCAAGGATTCAGTAGGATCACATTTATCCAAGACCTGCTCACTATCATTCGTCTTAGCAAATTGATTAAACAACATTAAACAAAATGAAAACTACCTTGGGGCAGACCCTTTTGTAACCTTATGCCAAAAATCTTGACAATGTAAATTATTCACTCGACTCTTAAACTATGTTGAAAGAGCCATATCAACCTCTCTTCTTACCCCTTCAAGGATTTATTCACTGGCAGAGTGTACTGCCTTAGTAAAGGAACCTAGAGTCACCACATCGGTTCTCCGTGTCTGCCTGATAGTCTGATCAAATGGATTTAGAATGACTCCAGACCCAACCCAAACCACCTCATTATATGTGGAATGAGAGCCAAATCCACCCAAACCATATAAATCACCTGACTCTAAAGCACCATGCACACCTTGAACAACTAAATCATGTTTCAACCTAGTGAACACATCTGCAACATTACGGTTCATATCTCTCGAGTTTACATCTATCAAGACCATGACTGACTCGCCCAATTCGAACTAACCAGAAGCTTCTAAAGAAGATGTGGGTCTGGGATCACTAGCCCTGGGACACTATTTTTTCCTTTTGAGCGTGGTTCCAATCCATACTTGTTGCCTCCTGATGACCCAAGCACATGCAGAAGGAGAAGTATTCAACCAACTACTCAAAATAAATTGATTGTTTGTATCTATGCTCTTCCCCCACTGATAACCACACAAACCGAACTAGATTCTGAGCAACATAAAATTCGATGTAGATTACTGGGAAAACAAGATGAAAAACTGACCTACTTCTACTATCTGATCACAAATACTGCCCCACTAAATTCCCTAACATTTGAAATATTTAGGGGTTTTGAAAAGGAATGGGGATCTTGGGAAAGAATACCTAGATCGCCATCATTGATGTATATCTATGAAAATGGAAGTTGTAATACCTTCTGAGCAAGAAGAATTAAAGACTGTTGCATGCATGAGATGCACTAGACCACACCGAAATCAGATCCTCCTTGGATGAAAACTGAATCATGATATTCTTTCTTTCCAAGAGGCCGACATTTTCTCATTCATGTAAACCCTAGGAATAAAAGATAAATCTATTGACAATATTGATCAATGGGTGTCAGTGTTTAAATAGAGAAAGAAGCACCATGTTAAGAAGAAAATAGGCCTTGGTAAACTCTGAATTTGAGAGCGAGAGCTATAGAAATCCATTGACAAGGTCGGGAACCATATGGAATTTTGGGATTTTGGGTTGGGAGGGATGAAAATCCATATTTTAGAATGGGGTAAAGGATGAAGTTCAGGCCACAATGAAGGACAATGATGGTCTCTCCCCCTCTTGCGGGGAGGGACCTTCACATCCATCATCATCTAAGGCACACAAGCTTTAATTCAGAGCTTTTATTCAACTATATATTTTGAATATTAAAATTTTCTTGAATGTTCCTTCACTACTTCCTCAAGTCGATCAATTTCCCAATCCATTATATCAGAAAATATTTTTGACTCTTCCAAAAAAAAATCCATTTTTTAATCTCTTGCATTGATTCTCATGCTTACCAAAAGAATTTTATGTTTCTACATGAGATCAAAATTAGTGGTCAACTAATTATCATTATCTTTATCTCCTGATGGTTCTGAATTTTAAATAGTTTCCATCATTGATGCATGGAATCCAAATTTAAATTATGGTTCTTTATACTCAAATAATTCTCCACCATCATCTTCTTCTTCACTGAAAAAATGTTTCTCTATATATTCTTACCAAATATGTAGTCTCCCTATTTGAAAAACCTTTTTTGAGGAAACTAAATTTCTCCAAAATCACTTACATAATCATAAAATAATATTTTTCACATACATGTAATGTTCCCCAATCTGCCACATAAAAATTAAACTAGAGGTAACCTCCCTTATAATTTCAATTTTCACTTCTTGAGTTTCATGTAAATGAGAGAAAAGATTTAATTTTCCTCATTAAAATCATTAATATTATCTATAAAAGTTTCATAGTTGTTAATGTATTTGAATTCCATTTCATTGATTACTCCAGTCATTGCATATTATAGTTTTACTCTCCGCTCATATGCCACTAGGTTGCTCATAAGATCATCTAGAGAATGTATGGAATTATCCATTTTCTCAAGGGCCAAAGCCTTTTCATTATAATGATGTGGAAATATTATCAATATTTTCTATAAAATATCAATGTATTTGAATTCTTAACTAAGTGATCATATTTCTCCTACAAATTCATTAATTCGATTGAAATATTTATCTTCATTTTTATCATGGTTTATCTTCATATCATCAAACCTATCAAGAAAAACTCACAGTATCTATTCGGTCACATTGTTTTCACCATAATAAATACTCTCCACTTTTCCCTACACAACCATTATTGATGTAAAACTCATCACCTTTAGATATATATGATCATAAAGATATAAAATCTGATCATTATGTGCTTTGTCGTCTATATCAAGCATTTTTTTGGTCTGTATCAGTCATAGACAACTCAATTGGATTAGTGATCTATTTTACTTATTAATTGGAAAAAAGGAGTTCCATTACAACAGATCTTAGATTAGGTATCATCCTATTCTTCTAGATATGAATGTTTCTTTAATAAAATAGGGGATTCCCATGACATTCACCATATTCTCCATGGTTGAAATGATGGGATGATTTAACAATAGAAACCTTTCCCCTCTGATACCACTTGAAGGACCCCAGAACACCCTCAGAAGGGAGGGGTGAATTAGTGTGTAAATTTTTTAATTTAATGTGATTGATATTGTTCCTATATTAGTTGGAAATTTTTAAATGTGTATGTAGGTAATGTGGAGTAATTTAAACATTCACACACAGAAGGACTACACAACAATTTTATGCAGTTCCCCACTATGTTCATGTTTATGGAGAACACTTGGACATGTTGATGGTCAGACCAAATTCCACTAAATCATCAATAGTTGTGGATTACTAAATTTTTGCATAGGAACTCTATGATAGGTACACTAAATTTACAAGGATTTAGTAATATCACAGTACGTCCGCCAGATCACATCCATTGACTCCCCCTTTCTCACTACATTGCGAGTAATTTTAACCCTATTTATTGAAAAGAAGGGAACTTTAATGGGATGGAAATAAATCATGAATCCTAAACTATATATAGTTGCTTTTTTATGTAAAATTTTCCGCTATATATGTAATCTACTTTTATGCATATTTTTCATCCACAAAAATGTCCTCTATGAACTAGCCTTCTTCCTCTTTATATCGTACTGCACCAAGTAATGTAATTTATTCCCCAATAACCCATGATATTCCACATACAACCTCTGTGTACTACCACTTCATGTTCCCTTCATGTATGAAAACCTATTTGTGGACCAACTTCTCCCCCATCAGCTATCTTCCTCGAACCATCTTCTACTAACTATTTTCCATTGTGGGATTTAGTACCCATCAAAATACCTACCTTAGACTATCTTTGTGTACCCCTTCTCCTTTCATGGAAACATCCTCACAAACCCATTCTACTCTATGTGGTTTTCTTCTCATGAACCACATCTATACTTTACTGAATTCCTCTTGGATTTTTAATCAAAATCCTCTTTTGTGGGGTTGTCTTCCTATGAACCGTTCTACTCTTTTCCGGATTCCTACCGTATTTTTAATCTCAATGTCAATCACTAATGAAGGGATTAGTGCTCTTTATATTGGAAAACAGATCAATATAATCCGCTAAACTGAGATTTACAAAATATTTGATATTATTCCGACTTTACTAGGAACTGTCGATCTCATGCGATCCATATCCCCTACGTTGTCCACATAACGCCATTATCCTTACACAGCGGAAAAAAATACTTACTTTTTTTCTAAGAATGACACACTTCGAAGATTCTCAAAATTCATCCTCACTTTCACAAATGGCCCATCATCCTACAAAACATTTTCTTTAAACAAACCATATTACCTCCCCTGAACCTCCTTTTCTCCACAAACAGTTCCCCCTATGTGGTCCTCATACTATTTTCAGAAATAAACAGCCATGGTTCCAACACCATCTTTGACCTGTATTGAATGATCAATTGTCATTAAAAAACAATTGATCATGACAAAGTGGATTGAAAACAAACCTAAACTTTATTCCCTTTCTTGCAAAGAATATCCTTTCTTCCAACAGATGATTGTTTGAACCCAATTTTTTACATTGGTAAGGATCATTTCTACATTCATATAATTATTTATTTTGGACCCAATAAGGATGCCTAATTCGTTCATGAGTGTCCCTTGGGTGTGTGGGGAATGTTTGGATCCCATAACCTATCTTTTGGGAGAAAATTTTATATTGCACAGTTAGATGAAACCATAAAAGGTAGGTCCCATGGTTAGTTCTAACATTGTTGTGATGGAATATGGGGTGATTTAAGGAGAACAATTTTCCCATACCGTGTTACAGTGGTCGTACAATCATTCAAAAACTATAGAAAAATTTTATATGTGTTTTTTCTGGTTGGAACACGGTTTTCCTAACCATGTAGTCGAAAAATGTGGGTTCCCCTTAAGTACAATATATCATGTGAAATCCAATTTGGGTTGAATTTTCCTATTTTTACATAATGAATTGTTTAAACCATTTCTTTCTTCATTCTTGATCATTAAAGTGTAAAAACCTCCTTTATCTCCCATTATTATCCCATTTTAACCCTAATCTAGGAAATGATCATGAAAATCTATTTGTTATCTAATTCAATCACTGGTCACCTCATTTGAACTGTGTTGGTATGATCTTGATTCATTTTTAATATTTTTTTCTTCTTCATCCCAATGATAATGCTATTTAGATAAAGTTTCATATGCCCTATTTTTAGGTCATTGATATGTTCTCCAAATATATTCTAATAGAAGATGAACAATAGGACAAAACATGATGAGGAGAGTTATAGAAGTATTATGTAGTTGTTATATATATCATCACTCACGATTTTTAATTTTTTAAATTGTTGGGTGAAAGAGTCTATTTCACTAGGTTTCTCCTATTAAATTATGTTGTCTTGCTTATAGTTTTTTGAACAATGTTCTAATAATATTGCTATTAATGTTATCCACCATTAGATGTTTTGACCAAAATTATGACCTTCCTTTTTAGGGTGATTTCCATAATTGAGTTTTAGTGATTTGACATGTTCATCTAATTAACCATTAGAGTGTGCTTCAGTTTGACCACGCTAATATTAATCCTCCAATAAATTAATCAATTTTGAATTGTTCAATGTCTTGAACCACATAATATATAACATGAACCTCATAAGGTAAGTGCTTTAATTTGAAAATTAAATTTATTAAATGGTTTAATTGTAATTTATGGTATTGATAGCAGTTGTCCTAGATTATACAAAATGAATTTAACATGGTTTTCATCCTTATCCCACCCTTTTCATCCGATGAAAGGTAAATAAGAGGACTAGTTCATCTAATATTAAATGAATTGAATGGTTTACTTACCATAGCCTTTCCACTTTAATGAAAGCCACAGATTAAACAAAATGAACTTATTAAAGGGTATGATCATTATATGGATTAATCAAATAAATGAATACATTTTTATATTTCTTATACATGGAAAATGATATTACTATTGGAAAAGTCAGACTTGAGTTATCCTTTGGATTCCCAATGGAATTCCTTTAGCACTTATGGATGATATTTAAAGTCAAAGATGGTGGTTTCTAGGGTTGATACCAACATGAGAATATAATCCACATCTATTAGTTCATGCCTAGTATTATAGCATAGCTTCCCATCTAAATCATTTATACGATTCCTTGGATACACTCCTTTTATCTAGCATGGCTTCTATGTTCATAAGGTTCCATGGATACATCCTTGGGATTAACTAGTACTTATCCAATTTTACCTTGGATGTTTTCCATGACATTGATTAGAATCAGTATTGTTAAATTACATGGATGATGCACTTGGATTACACTCTTACACATTAGCCGGGAAGTAGTGTCCACTGAGTTTGGAACCCTTGAGGTCAACGTTTCCTTGGTTATTACATTGAATCATTTTAATTATAAATAATATTTGGCTTCCTTTTTATATCTTGGATCCATAACAATTATCATGTCTGAATATTAGTGCTGGTATTGCATCATGCGACATAGTAAATAAACTAGAACCTAATTAATTAATGAACTGGTTACATGTTCATCCACCAAACAAGGTCTGAAAAAATTACATTGGTATTTACATAACATTATTGCTTTTATTTTATATATTCATTTCTACACACTATTTTAGTAAATTTTAAATAGATTGGATGTTATAAAAAATGTTGGTTGTGACCTAATATTATTTATCCCACACTCTACCAAGGAGGCCATTGGAATCCAGGTATACAATATGTTTGTAGTTAAATATAAACAAAAGTGTATAACTTTAGACACTTGATTTACTTATTTCTTAATATGGGCGTTCTAGAAGATGACTAAGCTAGAGCTCACGATGCTACAGACAGTTATTGGTTTCCTTTTTGAAATTTTTTTATAGAAGGTATTGATTACTCCTTTGTATCCATTATTTTTATCTTATTTGATACATTCCAAATCATCATTAACTTTTGAAAATGATTATCAATTTTTCTATTTCTTGTTACTACAATATGTTTCTAATAGTAGATATGTTTACATATATTACTTCCACTAAATACCTTCTATTATAATATTTCTCCACTGTTCTACACTCTGGTAATGGGGGAATAGTCTCCCCATGGACACACCCTATACCCTCACTATAATTCAGCATCCTCTAGAATTTGTGGAAATGTGCATGAGGTAATTTGGCCCACATGGCTTGGGGAACCCATATGTTTCATCGAGATCCAAGATGTCTCATTTCCATCAAATTAATTGGGTATAGATTTATATATTATTATTTTTTAGGAATTGGATGAGGGAGTGAACCTAATCATATATGGGTCTTTTTACACATGTGAATATGGTCTGGGAAGAGAACCTTTTCTTATTCATTTATTGTAATGATTTATGTAATTGAAAATAATTTATAATTCTTTGAACATATGATATAATTTCCTTATGAATTGTTTTCATGTCACTGTACAGATTTGGTCTATTTATATTATATATCCTTCTATCATGATTTATGGTAAAATATTTTTATAACATGTTCTTTTTAATTATATATTTCTATGTGATAAGGTTTTATCATATTTTTATGATCTATCCCTTGATGACACGTTAATTGTTTTCTATAATCAGTCATTTGGTTCAAACATTTCATATGATTCCATTTTATAAGGTTATAATGTTGAATATAACTTATGATATGTATATAAAGAGTCTAATGTGGATCTATTATAGAGAAATGATCAAATTTATTGTGAAATAAATTTAATAAGTAGCTATTCCAATAAGAAACTAATCATTATGTTCATGGTATTGTGGGAATAGTTTTTGATATGGGTAGTTTAAATGATTGAAATGATGTAAAATAAAGATATTCATAGCAATAGTAATTAATTGTTTGGTAAATGCACATATGAAATATCTAAGACCTAATTATACCCTTTTCAATATATATGTTTTTTAGGAAAATATACTCTAGAAAAATATTCCTCTGAAATCATGATGGCTCCATTCATTTGTTGGTTTTAATGGTATTCATCAATATAGCTTCACAAGGCTATGATAAAAGATCGTTCATTTGAATATAGATAAATATTTTCAATAATATCCATTATAGTTCATCCTTATATGATTCAAATATAGTAATTGAATATATTTTTTCATCAAAACCACATTTTCCTCAAGGTGATATAATATAAGTAACTAAATAAAAATCATACACATATTACCCAGTCATTCATAATGGAATCGAAACCGTTATTGTTCGGTCAATCACATTAAAATAAATATAAACAACTCAATGAAACCTAAATTAAAATAAATTTAATGCATGTACATTCATTCTAGGAATTCGTTTTTAGTATTGGGTTCAATCATATCATAGGAAATATTTTCTTGTTATTATTTCAAGTGTCACATAAATTTTTTTCAATGGAATTTGACCTTAAACATGAACTATATTTTAGTTATGAGATTTTCACCATTAAAATTTTCTATTACCTTTAGTTCATATTAAAGGATATTAAACTACGTTCACCCTTTTCTATATATGCTTAATTTAACTAGCATTGGTTATGAAAATCATTTTTTATTAATTGAACCATTTTTTCCAATAATAAATATCACATTTTTTGTCAATGGTTTTGGACCTATAACTTAATTTATATTTTCTATTATGGTTGTTTGAAATAAATCATAAATTATTTTCATTATTAAGTCAAAATAATATAAACTATAATAAAATGGTCACATACATTATCATATTGATTCCCACAATGGGAGACGAGATAAAATTCCAAAACACCCTTTTAGTTTTTTAGATAATGGTAAAAAAAATTAAAATTATTTAATTTCATTGTATAAAGCCACCCTGAATATTAAATCATCTATAATAATCCCCCATAATTATTTTATTTATTTTGGATTATATATAGTTTATTTTCTGTATAGTATATCATTTTTATATAAGGATGGAATAAGAGCCCATGAAACTGAAATACCCATCCAATAATATAAGATATATAACAAATGAGACATATTATATCAATTATCTAATAGGATTCTGAAAAACTAAATTTAAATCATAAGTACTCATATAAATACAATTCCTAGATAATAGAACATACCATATAATATAATATATTGATCAAATATTTTGGATATAGAATTAATTATTTTTTAAAATTTGATTTAACAAAGCCATCATTATTTTTTGTTTTGATGTATTAATATGGTTTGATATTGTCCATTCTGTAATTTTATTCATTTTTTAGATACATAAATCCAAATTAATTAAATTATATATCAATTTAATGATAAAATATAATTTCACAGTATAATAGTATTCAGTAATTTTATGAGAGAGGGTGGATGATAATACAAAATTTTGTGTATTTCCTAAATATGCAATACTCTAACAGTAGGGAAAATTTTACATGATAGTACATCTAAAAAATGTATATTTTAGCCTAAAGAAAAAATATTAACTACTTTGTATCCTCAATATCCTAATGGATTTTAGATAACTCTATAATTTCATCCTCCTTTCCAAAACATAGCTTCTCAACATAGCATATTTAATCCAAATTATATATTTTTTTTATTATGTAAATATTTTTCCTCAACATGATACTTCACTTGTTATAGAATACATACTATGGTTATTCAAATATTATCAATGTGCTTTTTTCTTACACCACGACAACATGTTGAGATATTTCTCAATGCATTATGGACATGATTTATGTAATGTGGGGTTCATAACCATCCCATTCCTGAATACTCCTTTCATGGATTAATTTATTCAGTCCATCATTAATTTCAACGCTTTTTACAATAGATACAAATGAGACTTAACTGCATAATTTTTAGTAACCATTTTCATTCTTTCTCTTTATAGGTGATTGTTATGAATTTTCTAGAAAAACCATGGAATGATTTTTGGTTGAAAGGTTGGATGACCAAGACCATTCACACCTTCTGAAGGTTAATTCAATCCCACTCTAATATTATCATATTTATTTAAAATCTATGTCGTGGATCCTTCCCAAATCACAATGTGTGACTAGTTTCCCCTTTCATGTGATGGGTTGAAACAATAAAATTATGCAGACTCCATTTATGTATCAAAATACATCCATTAATATAAATATAGATATGTAAAAAAATTATCCTTTGATTATACCATTTTTATATATCGCAAGTTCTCCTTATTGTTTATATTACTTAGTAATACCTATTTTAATATATTATAGTCTAATTCCACCTATCATGTGGAAATGTAGATTATGAGTATCTAGGGATGTGGTAGGTGCTTATGGAGTTGGGATTAATCACAAATGGGATTCTTATGTGTCCCTAACAAGGGATTTAGAACCTACATATTTCAATTTCATTTAATGGTACACATATACATTTTTAGGTCATGTGAAAAGGACTATCATAGATCTTTTCAAGGTTATGAAACAACAAATTCTTAAAAATAATTTAAAGACATTAATATTTGATATTTAAAATAATGATTCCCAGTGAAGGTCAATATGGGATGAACACATAATAATCACTTTATAAATGGTTTCAGATGGAATATTTACCAATTATAATGGGTCAATTTCGAAACAAGGAGATATGGACCACCAAGAAGGATGTGACCACATTTGTAATATGGCATGATGAGGGTGGTTTCTAATGGAATATTTCCATGTTGAATAGGATATAATTCAATTTATTCAGATTATTTCCCCATGAGGATATATATAGATGACTAATGTAGTTGTGTTTTAAACATTATAATGTGTTCCACATATTCTTATGGATATTAATCAATGATGACATGGTTTGAGTTTCCTATTTTTCGGTTATGTTGTAGGACCATATGATGCAGTTTAAAATCATGTGATATAAGAATTAATATCATTAATGAGGATTGAATAAAGCATTGAGAAATGATTACACATGGAGATTCCTTGACCTGTGCATTACTAATAATATTCCCCTTTCATGTATTACTACTAATAGGGAATATGGAATATTGCGTAGTATTTCAAAGATGATGGGCCCTAGTAAATATTATTACAGGAAAAAACATTGTGGATCCCTTATTAGGGGATTATTTTATTGAGTGTACATGGATGGTTTCCATTGACGAGTCCATGATTTTGGATTTAACATTATATGGGGTCCAAAAATGATTCTCTTAAACATAGATATCATGTTTTTGTATTATTGATGGATGTGTTAGTAATAGATATTAATTCCCATCACAGATTGATGTATCCTAGTGATGAAATCATTATTTGTATTATGGATAGGGATTAAACCACTATGTGAGGTCCTTTTCTACTGGGATGGCTGGTTGGAATCAGGTTCTATGATGAGGATTATTATATTTGAGAGAGTGTTCAAATTTGTTTATTATTGGGACCATTTTATCAAGATAATACATAATTTTGATATACCATAGGTTTATACTTGTCTTAAATATCAATTAAAAAGAATCATTTTGTCAATAGAATATAATATTTCTGATTCCACCTAGTATTCATAAAATGGTCATATAAATATAGATCATTTCGACAAGGTTCATATTTGGTTTATACAGGGTTTTAGCCCCATGTGATGGAATCTATTGGTTTTTCAAAAAACCCCTAGATGTGAATCATTTGGTGATGGGTTTTGATACACATAAGAAGACCAATATTTAAGGTACGATTATGAGGTAGATCAGTTCATGTGGTTGGTTAAAAAAGAGGGCTACAAGGGAGGTAGGTATTGTTAGGGATAATTGGTGTGGGGTCCTCACAAATGAGGAAAATCTTCCCATCTATATTATGAAGGAAAAATTTACAAGGGAGGGTCTCAGGATAAATTTTTGATGGTATTCCATGTGGTGGGTAATTAGAGATACCCTCATTATAATAAGTCATGTGAATTTTCATGGAAAAAGGTGGATCAACATGTTATGATCATTGATGAAGCCCAAGATAAGTGATCTAATATATATGAATTCTTGATGCTTTATTTATAAGGATAGGTTTTTGGGAAAAATAATTAAATCTGGGATTCTAAAAGACAAAAATGTGTAATATGTCTCATACAATATCATTATCAGTCTCAATTGTAAGTCTTCTAGAAAAATAAACATTTGTATTTTAATATAACTCTTGACTTAAATGATTTCCAGAACAATATTTCATATGGTAAATAGAACATGACCATGGATGTTCCCTAGAAATAATGTACATATATATTTTTACCATTTGATGAATAATTTTTTTGGGATGATCAATCATTAAAATACACCAAAAGATCACCCAGATGTGGAGTGAGAATTTATGAATGTTCCTATTGGTAGAGAATGTGTGGTACGAGTAAAATTATTCAATGAAATCATTGGTACTGATCTCATCAACACTGTATGTTGATGTTTGGTAAGTTCAGCATTCTCTTTTTTCAGAATATAAATTTGATTAGTGATCTGATTCTAACCAAACAATCGGTGATTTATTTAATATTTTATTATATATCTCGAGATATTCATTATTTCATGATTATCTTGGATTATTATCAAAATCATAATGGTGTCAAAACTCCCACATGGGTATGGGTTCCAATCAGCATGAGGAGGGTTCCATTTGATGGATTTAAGATTGGCTTATATATTTTCTAGGTGAAATTATTGAGAGTACTACAATACTCTTGGGAATTTATGTGGACAATATAGAAATAAAATGGTATCCAATGGTTTATAGAAAACCATATAAATGTATCAAATTAGCCATTTCATCATTACCTCTCATTTCCTTCCAAAAACATATCTTTTGAAACATGAACAATAATGAACTATCTAAATCCCACATGTTTTCATATAGAGTCAATGCCTTCTAGGTGCTCAATATGGGGTATCATGTTCCATGAAGTCCATGTGTTGTACTATTAGATTCTATGGAATATTAAATAATTTTCACCCTAACATCTATATGTTCTTGAGGAATACAGAGTTATTTAGGAAATATATAGTTACTGTAATATTTCTATGTAGTTACCAGACTATATATCTTAATTTCATATTTAATATGTTTTATAGACCATTCATTTTATTAAATATAGATAATTTTCTATAAATTGTGTGAATATACCTAATATATATACATAATAAAAACCACGATGATTCATAGTGTTGAGGATATTCACTAGTAGTAAATTTACCCAAAGAATCATTTTATTATCTGAACTCATATGAGTGGGACTCACAATGAACCTATATCAGATATGTTTTCATTGTATGGATTATCAATATTATGTGATGGTACATATCCCATATGAGGAGTTGGAAATATACATCCCCAAAAGATCAATACTGTCTACGTTGTTCATAGAGATAACATTCCACCGATCCATAATTTTATTAACTAGATTATCAATTATACATGTAATGTACTTAGGTAAAACCCTAAGACCTTATAAGTGTATACATATACACTAGAGCTCGATGAAAACAACAATGTATTGTTAATTATGAATTTAATTGAAAATCAGAAGCATAACATGCCAACAAGAGGGGTCTTCCAATCTAGAGGGGTAAATATAATTCATTGTCGATGTTCACTCTGAGTATAATTATTCATTTGAGAATTTGTATATGAGATGAAGTTATTTGGATCATACAATATTTTTTAGGACTCACAAACCACTACTCATCATCGTAAGTATTTTATTATGGATGATCATAGTAGTTAGATCAACAAAACTAAGACATTCCATGGGATGCATAGGGAGGTTGTAATAAGGACCTGGGATGTAAAAATATATTATGGGTCCCTAGATCAAGATGAATCATATAATGGGTTTCTTCCATAGGACTCAACATTGGATAATGCACAATGGATCCCACCACTCCCCAATGATCATCAAAATCATGAAAAAGAAATAACTGGAGAATATATTTTTCCTCAGGTCAATATAAATTGTGGAAATCAAAAAGGTTTTTTCATCAAGATGTAGATAAATATTTAAATCCCAAAAGACCCTAAACATTCATTGTTAACAAAATGAAAGGCATCGAACACCTAATGGAAAACCCAAGAGGTGGTTCAATTCAACAGTAATGGATTGTAATTTATTTGTAAGGGTGAATAATAATTTCACATGATATACTTGTTAGAAACATATATTAATTGCAATATTTTACAAACAAGTGACTGAAATGATCATATTTGGTATAGGTATTTCACAATGTATTCACCACCATATAGAGGAAAACATTTTAGTTCGAGAGTTGCATGACTGGGAAAAGAATAAAATAGTCATTGAAATTTTTATAAAAGGAAATAACTATATTATATCATTTGTGATTTATAAATATTTTAAAAGTACATTACAACTCATAACGATGATTATGAATCTATAAACTCCCAATATATCCATAGGTACTAGTTTAGACACTATATCCAGAGAGGAAGTGTTATCTGTCTAGTTTCACAAAATGTGTGGGAGGTGAAGGGTAAGATAATGTGGATTACCTAGTTTATATATGTTTCTTATGTAACCACAACTAGGTCCATAACTGAAAATGTGACCGGGACTGTTGAAGTGTGCTTCTATATTATATCCCATTAAGAGGGAATATTGACTTTTGTAATTAGTGGGAAGGATATATTTGAGGGGTATATTACCTATGTTTTTAGACCATATTTTGGATTTATTCAATACAAATATTCAACCCCTCACTCTAGAGTATGAATCCATATGAATATAGTTATATCATTCTAATTCTAGTCAATACTAATATGGGGAGAGGTAGTCACACAAATGAATTTTTATTCAAATGGTTCCATATTGAGGTTCATAGTAGACTATAAAAAAACATATATCCAATCATATCCCAATGGGAAATTGTGATATAGTGCTAAAATTCAATGGCTTTTTGATTGAAAAACCCAATGAGGAAAAAGAGAGACGACAAAATGTTTCATGACATGGAAAGAGGGTATTAAAAATCCAAAGGGCTCTAAAATCCGTAGGAATATGGTGTCTTTATTGGGGAACACATCTATCTAGATTGTATAGAGTAATGTAAAGCACATAGGGGATTTTAATTCAAACGGAGGATAAAATGAATCTATATTACTCCAACAAACACTTGTATTTATAATCATGGAGGGAGTGATATTCCAAGAGGGAATTTTCATATATGAAGGATTACTGGGATGTTATCCAGTCAATGGAAATTATTTTTATGGGGTTCAACCAGGTCACAATTCTTTACAGTGTTCTTAATAATGATTATTCAATAAAATTTTAAACAAAAATAAAATATATTTAGGGAAACTTATATTTGTTGACAAATATTAAATTCTATTCTAATCAGTTGTAAATAAAATTCAATCATTATACAATAAAATATAGTGATAATAGATGTCAATGCTCATATCATAAATATTTTAGAATATATTCTACTTTTATTATATCATATTGATATTGATGTTATCACACCATTAAATCATTCATTTACATACTGAGGTATTAGAAAAATATATTTCTACTTTCATGTACATTATATATACAACTAGAGATGCAATGAATGTATTTGGAATTATTTTTTACATAATATAATATGGAATAATAGGCTACCTAACACTAGATAAACACCTAAAAGTTGTCATTTTTACCCTTATAGTGTGCTCTAAATTCCGCCACTGGTTACTCCTTCAATGTATTTTTTTATATCTATTTGTAACAAAATATTAATTTATATTCAATATAAATTCACATGAGGCTATATAGTATATTTATAATTATTTGTATAATTTTTTTAATTTGGAATACCTTTTTATAAAAAATTATTTTATTGAGATATGAGCCATTGCTCAAAAATTCCAAAGAACCAAACTCATTAAGGGAACAAGATGGTTTTTTCAATCATGGGGATGTTTTTAGATTAAGTTAATGATTGATCTAAATAAGTTATTGATTTAAATCCTGAACTATGTCTCTTTATCTCATTTCCATCTTATATGAAATAGAATATTTCATGTACGATGAACACACGCTATTATAGTGATCTAGTAAGATCTGGTGATCCATTATCCTGTAATTGGGGTATTTTATATTTTATTATTTTCTTATAGGTATGGATGGAATATTTTAAATAATAAATGAATTAATCTCCCTATAATAGTTCATTAATTTTAATTAGGATAAGAAATTGTGGATGTCTTCTTTTTTTATTCTTTACTTTGTCACATCTATACATTATGTATTGATTTAGATTTATAACTAATGAATGTTTATATATAGATAGTATTTATAAGACATAATCACAAGGAAACAAAGATCATAATGTATTTTTAATTAGAATTATCACTATCCTAATACTCTAAATAGGTGGATATATTAAACCTATATAAGTAAAACCTTGAAGGCATTAGAGACAGTTTTTATTATTATGAGGCTTCCACCGCTTGGGATGATGAGTCTATTGATGAGGAATATAACTAGAATCCAATATCATACAATTCTATGATAAAAATAATGATTTCCATGATGGTACATTATTTATTGAAATTGAATTTTCTACTATTAATTATATAAAATCTATTGAGGTAGATTTCTAGTATATACCCTTGCCAAAATTGGAACCCACTAAAGACAATGAGGCCCTAGACATTGGTGAGTATCTATAGAATACATGTACAATCTATTTTATTCCTTTCTATTTCTAATGTTTGTTGTTAATTCATTACTGTAACACCTAATGATTTTATAATAATAATATTTTGATTGATTTCTTATACGACACACAACACCGAGCTTAAATGACCTATGAAATAAATAAATTAATTGGGACTATTACATCCTAGACACTAATGTGATAGGTATAAATAAGATTAAATGAATTATTAATTACATGAATATAAGTCCATTTAAATACAAATTTATTTATAAAATTATTCTAAATAATCAACAAAAATATTAAGGTCATTTTATCCTTCAATAATACATTGTCTACAAATATATTTTTTATATCATTTTGAGATAAAATATAATATTTAATTTCAATAACATTAATAATTTATATTTTATAAAATGGATATAAATTTTTAGATCATCATGTCAAAATTAGATTATATTTATTATTTACATTTTTATGTAAATGTTGGTTTATCAATGAATAGTGAAAAACACCAACTATTCAAATACTATTATTTCATTTCATTTAATTAACTAATTTTGAAGTACTATTATTCATTGAATATTATTTAAATGTAATGTAATTATTATTTGGAAAAAATTAATATAATTAATTTCATATTCATATTCTTTATACGTTATTTTGTGTATAAGTGTATTTTTATTAATGAAAACAAATTATTCTCAAAACTATTTTTATGTGTTTAATATTTCCCCATATTAATTAATTTAATTTCAAATTTATGTGGAATTATTTAATTTGAATTTATAGCTTAAATATCATATTATTTAAATTATAATTCATCTAATAATTATTATAGGTCATATAGTTAATTTAAGATCATGTTATTCTTGGAAAATGCATTTCATAAAAAAACCATTTTACAACATGAATTGTGGGTGTATTATTATATTAAAATACCCAAATTATATTAATTAAATATAATAATATAGATTAAATAATTATATTATCATCTATAATATTATATAATATGGATAACTTAATTTACGGTCATAATTTTTTGTAAATTAAATAAAATATATTGACCACTATTATAGTTAAAAGAGGGTGTTGCGGGTTTCGTGATATTGTGTTAAAATTAATTTTCAACACAAAATTTATTTTTATTAGATAAATTTATTTATATATTAATAATCCATGGTTCTAAATAATTTAATTTTAGTGTTAAAGGATAAATTACCAAGGTTAAAAAACATCTTTTAAGGTGGTGAAAAAATTGTAAAGGTAATAACATTTAGAGGATAAGGAAATAACATGTTTAAAACATGTTTCCTTTTTTTAGAGGTATTGATCAAAAATAATTACCCAAACTTCCATATTTATAAATTTTATAAGAATATGGGGAAATATGGACGTCCCATTATTGTATAGTTCTCGGTATTAACTAAAATGTCACACCTCCTCAATTAGAAAATGACATTCGTACCCTCACTTATTCACATCTCTCAAGCAATTTGGATAAACAAAAAATGACAAAATATCTCACATAAATCCTCATATATTATCAGAAGTTTATTTTATTCCCAAAATACCAACCCATGTGTCCTTTAATTGAGATTCACAAGAGGTTTTTCAAATATAAGGTAATAGTTGTCACTCTGCTCTTTATTTTTAATTATTCTTTTTCCACATTAAACTATGTATTAAAAATTAAAATATTATAACAATAGTATATAACATATAATGAGATTATATAAATTTAAAATCATAATATTTCTATATATCCATCTCTGTTAAATGGGTAAAAAATCTATAACTCGTGTTAATAGGGGGTCACCAACTCACAAGCTGATGTACATTGTTTTCCATCACCAACTCAAATAGATGGTCCTAATAAGAGAAATAAATAATAGATATGATACATATAACATGAAATTAATTATGAAAAATTAATCAATAATACATAACATGGCTCTTAAATATCATTAAGGAGATTATGGATCGATATCCAATACATAAGAAGTAGATATTCTTAGATAAGACTCGCATGGGAAAACGAAGATATTAACACATGAAACAATGGTAACAATGAAATATTATGAATTAATGGGTGATAATATGTGATAATAATGTCATATATAATATTTTAAAATTTAATATAGTTCTCTAATAATTTAATAACATTTTTAAAACCATGATAAAGGTGTTTCAATCATGTTCAACTAATGGAAACATGAGGGAAGGGACTTCATCACAATTTTCCTTCATTGAGACATATTTTATTTTAGTACAACTAATTTATTTTATATAGTGTAATACACCACATTTTATATATAATATCATAAACCCTTAACAATTCATGGTATATTATGTTCCAATTTTTATTATTTATCCAAGTGGATGTCACCTTAATTTTAAAAGTGGTAAATGATTCATAACTCGATTTTTTCATTATGTTATGTTGCTTCTTAATTAAAATTTATATTCTATGATTTTGCGAGTAATGGATTTTGATAATTTTCTGTTGTAATTACACATATTATATGGAGTTAGATTTTATACACATAGTAAATTTATTTTTAAATTATCACTTCAACATTATTATAATGGAAGGGTTTTCCTTTCAATTTACACTCCATCTTGACATATGTTTTTATGAACCTATTCAAATTTATGTATTCTATATAATACACCATTGTTTTATTTATCATTAATACATTTTTATTAATTATTATTAATATTTCAAATATATTATATGCTTCAAATTTGATATAATTTAATTTTTACCATTAACGTAAGAATCAATTTTATAATCTCACATTCTTCTAGGAGTTAAATTATTTTCTATAAATGAATCATAACGTATATACTTCATAAGGTCCCGCAATTTTTATTTCCACTGGATATTTATTGATTTTCCGTATTTTCATTGAAATTTTACCATCTTTTGTACTGGAATCAACAAATAAAATACTTAATTGAAAAAATGATTTTATTTCTCTTTTAATGTGATTAATTTAAAATCCATGTTTATGTGTTTAAAAACTATTTTCAAAAATATACTTTATTTACTAAATTAATTTTATAAGGAAATATTATGTTATCCTGGAATATTTAATATGGTTTTAAATTAATCATTTTTCTATTTAGTAGATTATTATTTTTAGTTTCTGTTAAAAAATATATAATGAATTATTTTAACTGTATACCACAAAAAATGAATTCCCAAATAGCATAAATAACTTATAAAACGTATGTTCCCAATAAATTTATAGTGTTTTTACAATAAAAAATATTTTTTGAATGCTTATTTAAATATTTAATATCGATCAAATTTACTCTTCAAAATGACAATATTTTATTTCCAAAACCTAGTTTCCTAATGAACCTATGGTCACCACACATATCTTCATTGTTTTTTTATTGTTAACATTATCACGAGACAATCACTTTATTTTGATCTTTTTTCATTTTAAATTAAATTTCTATTAAATATCCATATTCTTTCAATTATTAATATTATTATTTCTTAAACCATATACCATTTTACATATGGTGTTTACAACGAATGTAATTTGATTATTTGGGGTAATATTGAAAAATACGTATTCCTTTATAAATATATATATATTATGATTTTAAATATTTTTTAAAAATTAAATTGATCATTTGATATATGGGGAATAAATTTTAGATGTTTTGACATGTGGGGCCAAGAACTATACAACGCTTCGATGAATTGAAATGTATCGTGAGACTAATCACTTATCCAAATTAAATAAGTTTTCACCCTTATGTTTCTAAAATATAGGATAATGGTCTTTACAATATAGATATCTTGATGTTTGATGCCATGAAATCCATTATTATGTTTTACCTTTATTAAAAAATAGTTTTTATTGTTCATGAGATTATTTCATTGATATTATTCATTGATGCATTTCCTCATGTTATTAATTAAATGTTTTATTTTGTAGTTAATTACCCAATAATAATGATTATCCATTATATAATCATGAAATTTAATTTAATTATTTAATGGAGTGTGTGTTATGTTATTTATATTTTAATTTTTATTATTTATTATTAATCCATGATAGACTCAAATGTATTTATCCTTTACTAATCATCTATTCTCACACATTAATTATTTTACATTCACAAGGATATGAAGAAGTAATTTTAAATGTGTTTAGTGATTCAGAATATTAGCACTCATTATATAATAATTTATGTTTTATAATGAAATAAAATAATCATTTTTATATAGTCTTCCATGATTACTAAACTATTCTATCCATTGAAATGTGATTTGTTGTATCTTATTCTAATGCGATAACGTAACATATGAATTTGGTTTAATGGAGTAGATGTTTTTATAGTTGGTATCAGAGTATGTTTAGAAGAAACAGTGGAAAATTGATTTAGGAAATCATAGATTAGGAGATATACCTGATTAATAACTTTGAGGTTATTTCTATACATTGGATAAAATATTAATGGTTCTGTAATGATGATATTATATTGTTTTCCTATAAAATAAATCCCTATCTTGATACTACAAGTGGATGTGGTTCTATAACATCTATACCTAGTAGTAATAAATATGAAAGTGTACATTGGTATTTTACTCTATCATCACCCATTTCTAGAAAATAGCCCTTAATGTACACATATTTTGACACTTGATCGTACAACGATTCACTGTTTTATTCCACCCTTACACCGCAGTTTTAAACTAGATTTGTAATGAATATTACAAATATAATAATAAATTTCACTTTAGGTTTTAATCAATCAATTAATTTTAATCAAGATTAGAATGGGCAATGTTACTTGTTTTTATTATTTCAATGTAGGTGGAGGTGATTTGGAGGGCCTTTGATGGAGTGGATGAAAAATGGGCCAAAATTGCATGGATCCATGGACATCTGTCCACTTTTTTTGTATTGTACACGAACTCCGTGCGTCCAAATGGGCTGATGTTTTGTGGGACTATCCAGAATTTAATAGGCTACATTTCATATTAAGGAACCCAATCCTGATGCGCCTTCTATGAGGCCATCCAAACAGATCTGTCCAAGCCACCGAATATGGACCAAGTCAAATGAACTGTTCTGTATGTTATCAATATCATGAGCTGTAGTTTTCCAGAGGGTGCCAAACATTCGGTGGAGATAGTTTAGAGGTAGGGCTACAAATTTTCTATTTTTGCAAGGAGATACAAAACATTCTGTAGGCCTAAATGCGTGGTACAAGTGGATTGATGAAATCTAGGTGCCTAAAACTACATTCCAATTTTCCTATAAAATGACACCTTGGGCTCCCCATTTGAATGCTCGGCCAGGAGGCAAGGTGCTTCCATTTTGGTGCCCCTAAGGAGTCTTCTCAACATCCCTATATGTTCTAGAGGCTATGGTAAGTGCTACTTCCACATCTTCTTCTTATTCATCTTCCATGGGTTTCTAAACCCCTTGTGATCACCCGGGGAGGAACGTGATGTAAATCCCAAGATTTATGTTGTAATATTTGAATGGTCTTTTTAATTCTAGGTTGTTGTTTTGTTTTTCATCATCCTATATTCTTATTTTATTGATTTATGTACTGGTATGTCATGATCAACTCATATGATCATGTTTGGGGGTGCCCATTCATGTGATGTTTCACACACCGTTCACCACTTTCTTTTCCCCCTTCCAATTGCGGTGTCTGTGTCGTTCATATTGTTCAATTGAACTCACATAATCACTATAAAGTTCATTCAAATTCATGTCATGGTATCACAATGAAATAACATACAAACCTAGAAGACACATCGAATTCATCATGTGTTGCCTTGGTGAGTTTCGGTTATGATGTCGAACACAAATCACCCAATCATCGGTGGTGTTCGGTGAATAGTTATGTGGTTTCGACTGAACCCTAGGAGGTATCCTAGTATAAATTCAGTAACATTCTGTTTCTAGGTGTTACAAACCAGGGATGAAAAGATCATAACCCCATCCCTTGAACCGATGAAGGATGATCATCACGAGACTTCCCCGGGTTGATCATGTTTAATCAATCTTCTTCATTTCTACTTTGTTCTATCGCTTTCATTTCCTATTTTCATATTTATTCATAAAACCCCCAAGTTTTACAAAACCTAATTCACCTTATACTTCCATAATCAAAACCCTCTTTTTAAATTAATGGTCTAAATCTCCATCGAGAGACGACCTAGGGTTGCTGCTATACTGCAGAAATTCTAGTCAAAATTAAACAATTAATTTGACACGCTCGACAACGCGATCAAATTTTGGCACCGTTGCCAGGGATCCAAGATAATTTTGTTTCTTTATTTACTTATATAGTTATTTTACTTTTTAATTAGTACTCCTTTAAATACCCCACCCCCATTTTATTGTTTTTGTTTTGGGTTTTGTCTTTATTTTTTGTTGTTTTGGTGTGTTCTTTCTCTCTCTCTCTCTCTCTCTCTTCTTCTCCATCTCCCTCTTTAATTATATTGTATAACAGTATATTTTTCTTTCAACCTTATTAAGTTTTTTAATCCATCTCAGATATAAAAAAATAAAACAAAAAAATCAATCAATCAAACTGGACATCATTGTTGCATTACAAGATCTAGTAATGAAACACTACTTGAATTTGATCCTAAAATTGAAAAGTCACTTCACACACAAATCAAGGAATTTTGAGAAGGCCAATAAAGTAACATTGAGGAACCCCTTTTGAAACCTCAAGTGATCCAAAAACAATCAAAAATTGAACCAAATCAAACCCCAGAGATCATGGCTGCAAATAACGGAAAATTAAAAGAACTGACCACCCCGGATGGGAAGTACCAACCTGAGTACATCCAATATCTTGAGGAAGAATCCAAATTTGAACTAAGATCAGGCCTCATCCACCTCCTTCCAAAATTCCATGGTCTTCCTGGTGAGGACCCTCACTAACATCTAATGGGGTTTCACATAGTGTGCTCCACCATGAAACCCCAAAATGTGTCTGAGGACCTCATTAAGTTTAGGGCCTTCCCTTTCTCCCTTAATGGTGTAGAAAAAGATTGGCTATAATATTTGCCTACCACAATTAGTGGATGGAATGTCCTTAAATGACTCTTTCTAGAGAATTTTTTCCCTGTCTCCCGAACTGCATCAATTAGGAACGAAATTTGTGGCATTAGCCAGTTACAAGGAGAGACCCTTCAGGAATACTGGGAGAGATTCAAAAGACATTGTTCATGCTTCCCCCACCACCAGATTAGTGAATAACTACTAATCCAATACTTATATAAGGGAATTATTCCCATGGATCATGGAAATATTGATGCTCCAGCTGGTGGTACCCTAGTTGATAAAACTCGTTCTGCCGCTCATGACTTAATAGCCAAAATGGATCAAAATGCACAACAATTTAGTACAAGTGCAATTGTACCAACCCAAGGAGTTCATGAGGTATTTCATTAAGCCCTAGAAAAAAGGTGGATACTAAACTTGATGATATGAATACCTTTCTAAGGCAATTAGCTCAAGCACAAGGTAACTCACACTATACTTCTATTTCATTCCATTGTGGTATTTGTTCTGATAACACTCATTTTTCTGACCAGTTCCCACAACTTCAAGATTCATATGAGTCTTGTGCAGCTGTGTTCCCTGGGTGTCCATTCCATCAAGCACCTCCCTTAGATAAAGAACTATTTAGGCTAAATCCAAATCCAGGATGGCAAGCACAACCCCAGTACCGACAAGGAGGAAACTCAAGCTACACAAAGAAGAATTTGTATCAATAAGGCCAAGGTATGCAACTTTCTTATCCTTCAACTTTTCAAAGCATTCATCGTCCTCCTCCCATATATGAACCAATAATCGAGGATATGGTGAAGAAAATGGAAACCCAGAAACATGAGTTCCAAAAGACCACACAATCGGCAATTCAAACCTACGAACTCAAGTGGGACAATTGGGGAACATCATCGGTGAGCTTAAGATGAAAGGGTCTGGACAACTACCATCCCAACCCATTTCCAATCCGAAGGAAAAAGGTAATTTATTTGAAATTAAACATCGTAGTGGTAAAGAAGCTTCTCCTTCTACTGATTCTATGAAACAGGTATGTCCCCCTCTTGAAAACACTCCTTCCCAACACTCAAAAATTTCATGTAATGAAAATCAAAATAAAAAGGGAAATCAAATTATCATTGCTGATTCAAATGAAAAATCAATTACTCTTCCTTTCCCTCAAAGACTCACTAAATCTATGAAAAACATTGATAATGAGATTGAAAATGAAATAATTGATACATTTAAAAAAGTTCAAGTTAATATTCCATTGTTGGATGCAGTCAACCAAATTCCCCGTTATGCCAAATTACTTAAAGAGATTTGCACCCATAGAAGGATGTTGAAGGGGAATGAGAGAGTCAACCTAGGAAGGAATGTCTCGGCCTTGATTCAACCAGAAATGCCAACCAAATGCAAGGATCTGGGTACATTCACGATACCTTGTACCATAGGGGAGACCTTTTTTTCTGATTCTATTCAAGATTTAGGGGCTTCCATTAATGTGATGCCTCACTCAGTGTATACTTCTTTACAGGTTGGAGAGCTTCATCCAACAAGCATTGTCGTGAAACTTTCCAACCGGAGTACAACGCATCCAAAATGAGTGACTGAGGATGTCGTTGTTAGATTAATGAATCTCATCTTCCCCGCTTATTTCTACATTCTTGAGATGGAAGATACCTGAAACCAAGGACACGCTCCTCTCATACGTGGGAGGCCATTCTTCCAAACATAAAAAACGATCATCAACATTCACAATGGTATGTTGTACATGGAGTTTGGTGGAGAAAAGGAATGTTTTAACATCCATGAGTCAATGAAACACCCTTTTGAAGAGCACTCCACTCTTCATATCTATTCGATGGAAGTGCTCTCAAATGATGCACACACACACAATTCTCTCCTCAACAAAAAATCAAATTCTTTTTTTCTTCACCCTTGGATGATTTGAGTTTTGATCCATGTTTTGAGTGTTGTGTGGGTTCCGAAATATGTAAATTGTTTGCTTTTATTGATGAGTGTGTTTATTATGAGGTACCCATTACTATAGATGATTCTGAAAATCTCAGTTCAATAGATTCTCTTTCCTTTCAGAATAAACATGAGTAGATAGATAGTTTCATGGACCTCACTCCCCCTAAATCCACTCCCTCAATCCAAAAAAAAAACCGATTTTGGAACTTAAACAACTTCCTTCTAATTTAAAATAAGCATATCTTGAGGGTGTTGACCAATTTCACGTCATTTTTTCCAATAACCTCTCTCCACAACAGGAATCGGAACTGCTCAAACTTTTGAGAGAGTGTAAAAAAGCAATAGTATGTACATTGGCTGATATTCCTGAGATAAGACCATCTATTTTTATGCACCATATACTTTTGGATGATGAGGCTAAACCCGTAAGACAATCTCAATGCCGATTGAATCCCACTCTCCCTGAAGTGGTAAAATTGGAAGTCAGTAAATTACTTGTTGTATGGATCATTTATCCTATATCTGATAGTAAATGGGTTAGCCTAGTGCAAATTGTGCATAAAAAATAGGAATAAATGTTGTGTCAAATTAAAGGAATGAATTGGTTCCAACACGTGTGCAAAACAGTTGTCGTGTCTGTATTGACTACCGTCGACTGAATCAAGCCACGCGGAAGGACCACTTTCCTTTACCTTTCATTGTCCAAATGTTAGAATGATTGGCTGGTATGTCCCATTATTGTTTCCTTGATGGTTATTCAGGTTATTTCAAAATCCATATAGCCCGTGAGAACCAAGAAAGGACAACATTTACCTATCCATTCGGCACATTTGCATACAGGAGGATACCATTCGGTCTATGTAATGCTCATGGTACTTTTCAGCGATGTATGTTGAGTATTTTTTCTGAGTACCTTGAGAGTTTTATGGAAGTCTTTATGGATGATTACATGGTCTATGGATCTTCTTTTGATGATTTTTTGGAAAACCTAGGTTCTATCCTCTGTCGCTACATTGAAAAAGATCTTCTTTTAAATTATGAAAAATGTCATTTCATGGTTGAGCGAGGGACAGTTCATGGGCATATCATTTCCAATAAGGGAATTCAAGTTGATAAATCCAAAATTGAATTAATTTCATCCCTTCCATATCCAAAATGTGTTCGTGAGGTGCGTTCTTTCTTGGGTCATGCTGGTTTTTACCACCGATTCATTAAAGAATTTATTAAGATCACACTTCCCTTATATCGATTATTACAAAAGGATTCTGAATTTGTTTTTGATAAAAATTGTGAGGATGATTTCAATTCACTAAAAATGAGTCTCACATCACCTCCCATTATCTATCCACCAAGGTGGGATCTCCCCTTCAAGCTTATGTGTGATGCCTCTAACTTTGCAGTTGGGGCAGTTTTATCACAAAGGGTTCAGATGTTCCGTCATGTCATTGTGTATGCCTCGAGTACCCTTGACCCAACCCAGGTAAACTACACAACCACTGAAAAAGAACTCCTTTATATTTTATTTGCCTTTGAAAAATTTCATTCATATCTTCTCGGGTTAAAAATCATCGTCTTCTCTGATCATGCTTCCCTTCGTTTCCCCCTAAAGAAACCTGAAGCCAAACCTCATCTCATATGGTGGATTCTCCTCCTCCAAGAGTTTGACCTTGAGGTTAGAGTTAATATGGGGGTGGAGAATGTGGTAGCTGACCACATTTGTAGGATTTCCCCACCATTGGACCATCATGTTGAGTCACCCCTAACCATTGGAGAATTCTTCCCTCATGAGAACCTTTGTGATATTGTGGACCTTACCCCCTGGTATGCAGACATTGTGAATTTTCTAGCAACATCTAGGCTCCCCACTGATTTCAGCATTGTACAATCCCAGAGACATAAGAATGATTCTCGTTGGTACATTTGGGATGACCCAAACTTGTGGAGAATTTGTAGTGACCATGTAGTTCGTCGGTGTGTCCCTGACCATGAGTTCACCTCTGTTTTGACCTTCTTCCACACTTTGGCCTATGGGGGCCACTTTGGCTCTCAACATACAGCTTGAAAGGTCCTTGACTCAGGACTTATTGGCCAACATTGTATAGGGATGCCCATATATTTTTCAAATCATGTAGTCGTTTTCAATACACAGGGAATATCTCCAAGAGGAATGAAATGCCCCAATAGCCCATGTTATTTTGTGATATCTTTGATGCATGGGGAATTTACTTCATGGGGCCTTTTCCAAATTCATTTGGATTTGTGTACATCATATTGGATATTGAATATATATCTAAATGGGTGTAAGTAAAGGCCACTAGGACCGATGACTCTTGAGTGGTTGTTGATTTTGTGAGGTCCCAAATTGTTAGTAGGTTTGGTTTACCAAGATTCATCATCAGTGATCAGGGTTCACATTTTTGCAATCACAACATGAAAAATTTGCAACGTATGTATGGGTTTGATCATAAAGTCTCCACTGGATATCACCCCCAAACTAATGGACAAGAAAAAATATAAAATCGGGAAGATAAACAAATCTTGAAAAAAATGGTACAACCCAATAGGAAAGATTGGGGTTTGCGCTTGGATTATGAACTTTGGGCGTACCGTACATCATTTAAAACCCCAATCGGAATGTCACCATACCGAATTATGTTTAGAAAGGCTTGTCACCTCCCAGTGTAGGTAGAAAACCATGCATATTGGGCTGTTAAAAAATGTAATATGATCCTTTCAGATGCAGGTGAGAAAATAAAGATGTAGATTCAAGAGTTGGAAGAAATTCGATGTGATGCATATGAGAACTCCCAAATCAATAATGTGAAGACAAAGGCTATCTATGATAGCATGATTCACCAACATATGTTCTATATTGGTGAGAAAGTCATCATGTACAATTCCAAGCTGAAGCTCCACCAGGTAAGCTTCGTTCCTGATGACTCGGTCCTTATACTGTTACTAATGTTTACCCTTTTGGTGCATTACAGGTTTTGCATGAGTAGAGTGGATGATGTATTACCGTCAATGGGTAGTGACTTAAACACTTCTATAAGGATTTTCCAAAGAATCTGGTGGAGAAAATCCACCTTCTCGATGCATCATACCAATAAAACACAAATGGTTTTATCTTTCCTTCTCACATTCTCAATTATTTCAGCGAGGACACGACACATTCTAGGTGTGGGTGGTGGGTACATTCTTAGGTCAGTTAGGAATTTTCATCATTTTCTATTTTTATCTCTTTTTGGCCTTCTTTATGGTATTTTCTTTTTTCCCCATCAACAATTTCGAAGTTCCATGATTTGGCGACCATAAAGTGGGGAAAGTAAAAATACCATAACGAAGGATAAAAAGAATTTGTGTATGAATTTATCATCAAGGAGTGATTTTCTTTTAGTGAATTGGTTTATGTCAATGATATAAATGGTCATATCTATGTGAAACCTTTGAGATGATTGATTCCCTTTGTGTGAGTAGTTTTTTGGAAAACTGTGTCACTAATATCTCTAAAAAAATTCACCAAAACACAAAGTGTGATTATTTCTAACATAATATAAGGTAAATATATGTTGGGTTAATAATTTTCAGCTTTAAAGAATATTTCCATACGTTTGTTCCTTATCCGATCTATTTCATTACTGTACCAGATTGACCTATGCGTGTATACCTTATTTCTGAATGTTGTACGTCCTAAAAAAATTGTTGTTTCTTGGGAAGGTCAAAACCCACTCCTCCTCAACTTTTGAACTTATTATAAATATTTCAATTAGAGTAATGAGGATATCAAACAAGGGTTGAGAGATGAGTGTGAGATTTGTTCCAATTGAAACTTCAAAAAAATATAATAAATGAGGGGAGTGATGAAATGTGCAACATATGGGGATATCTAGGTCGAGAGCTTATTCTTTTACTTCTAGGAATTCTTAAATGAGTGGGTCTTGAAATATGATTTCAAAGGATGTAGGAAAAGTTCGGTGACAAAATCATTTAAGCTAAAAATTGTTAAAATAACATATATTTATTGGATATCATGTGGAAAGAATATCCTGGAATGGATTTCACACACACACATGGAGAGATAGTGTCATGGTTTACTTCTGAATTCCATTCTCAATTGGGTATCATGAATCTTTTTGAATTTCACTATGATATGATTTATGAGACATCTTTTTCTAGTTTTCACTAAGAATAACTCCTTGGTGTTGTTCGTGCATTGATCACATTTATTGAAATAAAATTTTCTCAAATGATAAATGTTCAGAATGTTGGAAATATATATATATGTATATATATATATATATGCATCATTATATCTGGATATGTGACTTTTCCCAGGAGTGAAAATATTTAGGTGTGGGGTGTGATCGTACCACGATTCACTGTTTTATTCTACCATTACACCACAATTTTAAACTAGTTTTGTAATGAATATTCAAAATATAATAATAAATTTGACTTTATGTTTGAATAAATAAATTAATGTTAATCAATATTATAATGGGAAATGTTAGTTGTTTTTATTATTTCAATGTAGGTAGAGGTGATTTGGAGAGCCTCTGATGAAGTGGATGAAAAATGGGCTAACATTGTATGGATCCATGGACATTTGTCCACGAGCTGAAATTTTGTGGGCATGTCCAAAATTTAATAGGCTACATTTAATATTAGGGAACCCAATCCTTATTTGGCTTCTAGGGGGCCATCCGAACTGATCTGACCAAGCCACCGAATATGGACCAAGTCAAATGAGGTGTTCTATATTTTATCAATATCATGAGCTGTAGTTGTCCAAAGAGTACCAAATGTTCGGTGGAGATATTAAAGCGGTAGGTCTAGAACTTTTCAATTTTCTCCAAAGCGAGATAAGACTGTATAAAGGCCGAAATTCGTGGTATAAGTGGATTTATGAAATCTAGGTGCCTAAAACCACCTTCCAATTTTCCTATAAAATGAAACTTTGGGCTCCCCATTTGTATGTTCGGCTAGGAGGAATGGTGCTACCATTTTGGAGTCCCCAAGGAGTCTTCTCAACATCTTTAGAAGTTATAGAAGGTATGGGAAGTGATACTTCAACATATTCTTCTTCTTCCTCTTCAATGGGTTTCTAAACCCCTTATGATCACTCGGGGAGGAACCTCAGGTAAATCCCAAGCATCATGTTGTAATATTTGAATGATATTTTGAATTATAGTTTGTTGTGTTGCTTTTCATCATCCTCTAGTCTTATTTTATTGAGTTATGTACTGGTATGTCATACTCAACTCATATGATCATGTTTGGGGGTACCCATTCATATGATGTGTCACACACCGTTCACCACTTTATTTTCCCCCTTCCAATTGCGGTGTTTGTGTGGTTCATATTAGTCAATTGAACTCACATAATCACTATAAAGGTCATGCAAATAATGTTTGTGGTATCACAATGAAATAACATACAAACCTGGACATCACATCTAATTCTTCATGTGTTTCCTTGGTGAGTTTCGGTTATAATGTCGAACACAAATAACCTAATCATCGGCGGTGTTAGGTGAATCGTTATGTGTTTTAGACTGAACCCTAGCAGGTATGCTAGTATAAACTCAGTAACATTCTAGTTCTAGGTGTTACAAACCAGGGATTAAAAGTCCATAACCCCATCCCTTGAAACAATGAAGGATGAGCATCACGAGACTTCCCTGGGTTGATCACGTTTAATCAGTCTTGTTCATTTCTACTTTGTTTTATCACTTTCATTTCATATTTTCATCATTAATCATAAAACCCCCGAGTTTTAAAAAACCTAATTCAACTTCTAATTCCATAATAAAAACCCAATTTTTAAATTAATGGTCTAAGGCTCCGTCGAGAGACGACCAGGGGTTGCTGCTATATTGTAGAAATTCTAGTAAAAATTAAACAACTAATTTGACGTGCTCGACAACGTGAAAAACACTCCGGAGGGATATTATTTAAAAATTCACATTTTCATTTATTAACATTATGATGGATTTAAATATACGATGATGAAAAATAATATTTTATAATACTATGTTTTATTTTATTGAAAATATGGGCTCATTATTTAGAAAACCTTTTAATTATTATATTGTTTTCCCACATTGATTATTATTTCTCACACTATGATTCTTGGGTTTATTCAATGGATAAAACCTAGAGGAATCATGTTTATATGGAATATATAAGAATTTTTTTGATTAATAGAAACTAAATGATATGATTAATAGTGTGAAATAGTTCGTTACCATTCCTTTTCAATTATCAAAATTTATGATTAACAACCTACACTTGAAACAAATCTTGAACTCATCAAATATGAGAATGATGAAATCCTCTAATATCTCAAGTGATGGATACCACAGAGTAAAGAAGGTTTGATTTCCATTATTTAAAAAATATTTAATAGGAAACATAGGATAATGTCTCAATGTAAAAGGAAAATGTTTAATGTGTGGAAAACTAGGTCATGGTGTGAAAAATTAAGGTGGAAAAGTGGAGAGTCTAGCGGAGAGATATAAACATCAACATTGAAATCAATTTTCGGTTCATTTTCATGAATTATGGGAACTTGGTAATTATCCAATATAATGTACTATTTTAAAGAATAACTTCTAAAATAAAGAATGGCCTATATTAACGAAAAATAGATAAAGTATTTATATATTAAGATTAAAGAATTGTATTAAAAATACTTTTATCCATGATATTTTTGTTATAATTAAAAATATACATGTTATGTTATTCATTTAATCATATATGTCTTCAAATAATATTAGATCATGATTTATTTATACTATCATGGGGTTTTGAGTTCATGTTTGATCATATGTTCAAATAATTATACACACATCTTTAGATTTTATGTGTTGGTATTGTAATGCCATTAATGGTATTTTGGGATTATTTTCATTAGGTTCATGTATATGTAACCATAAGGGACAACATGAAGTATTATTCCAGTAATAATTCTCTATTATTTTGTTTTAATGTTTTATAAACATTAGGGTTAATAATAAAATTGATGTTAAAGTAATAACAATCAATTTAGTTTATTTTATTCCATGGAAAACATAAATCATATCGAAAAACCATTAGACAAAAAAATTCAGTTGATCACCAATTTTTCTTTTATGTTCATAATATTTTTTTCAAATGTTATAACAATTATATTAATATATTTTTAGAAAAAATTATAACCCCTATTTCTGGTGACAACTCGTCACATTCGGCGAGGATTCGGGGATTGAACAAACAAATGAAGGGTTACAGGGATCCATCACATAAAAATTGATTATGTGATATCCTATATAATATATAATTTGGTTATAATTGAAATTTTTTATTGATAAATATTTTTTCTTGATAATTGTTACTTATTGTTCATGTTTAGTTTTTCATATGTTATATTACATAATAAAAGTTAACAATTTTGGTTTTGGTATATATTTTGATACATAAGAAAGGAATTATCACCCAATTATTTATATTATGATACATTAAAATTAAATTATTTTTCTTTAGGAATAAAAATAATAATAATGGACATTCATTCTTTGGAGTAAGAGGTGAAGTGAAAATTGACTGAAGTGCATCCAATTGATAAAATTGTGCTTTGAACTAGAATGATATCAAGTAAGTATATTTCTATAAATTATTAATACATATAGGGAAATTATTTTTCATATTTTCTAAAACCTTATTTAAATAAATATTTTATCCTTTTAATTACATTTAAAATGAATAGATATTCTCTTCACCAATCAATGATTTTTGGTCTTGTGGTTGTGATCATTTTCGTGGCTATGTTTTATATCACATTATATTAGTCCATGTGAATTAGTTTTCCCCTTTATGTTCAAATTTTTATTCCCCAAAAATTTTATTATAGTTGTAAATAATTTTCTATGTAATTCTTGTTGACAATCATCTTTATAATTCAATATATTAAAAATAAATTTTATTAACCCTTTTTATATTGTGGGTTTTCTAAAAAGGTACTTTCAAAAGTCAAAACATTATTTTTTCATGATAATGTTAAAATTGGGAATAAAAATTTATTTAATAAGAAGAGGATGTAATGCCATGCTATATTAAAATAATAAAACATTATTTCATATTGTATATGACACACAACAATGAGCTTAATAGACAATCAAAATATATTACATTAATTTGACTGTTATAATAGATCCGTTGAATTTTAGGGATTAAATTAGAATAAAATTATAATGAAATGATTATATATAATCACTAATAATAATAAATTATTTAAAAAATTTCATTGTAAATAATCACTCATATTTTCAATGTCAATGTATCGATTACAAAAATTAAAAAAACGTTACTTCATTACAACAGGAAATATAATGAGTAATTTTTAGAAAATCAATACATATTATTTTAATAAATGGATATAGGTTTTAAATAATCATATAAATATTATATTATGGTGAGGATTTTATATATTTATGAGAAGGTTATTTTTTAGTTAATACTGAAAAATTAACAATTTAAAAAACATTTATTTATTTTTATTTTATTACATAATTTTAATTTAAGATTATTATTTTAATTTGATTTAAAATTAATATTTGTATTATTTTCTTATATATAGAATATAATATATATCATTTTAATCATCTTTATACCGATTTTTATAGGTTTTTTTGGATTAAAAACACATTTTTCTTAAAAGTGTTTTTTATGAATAATGTATCTCCATTTTAATTAATTGATATTACCCATGAAGATGAATAGTTTAAATTAAATTTAGAGATTATATATCTAGATGCATTAATATTAAAAATATTATGGGAATTAATTGATATATAGGTAATGTAAGATCATATAATGTTTTCCAATTGCATTTGTTGAAAAACTATTTTCCAACATGTTTTGTAAGATAATTTTTAAATAAAATAATAAATACTATATGAAAATAATTTAATAAAATGAAATAAATATTAGGAATACAAATAAATTCTGTTATAAAATATGTTCAACTTATTATTTGGTCATAATTAATAATAAATGATGTAAAATATATCCACTAAAAGTAGGTTAAAATTTTGAAATTCATGTAACATTATCTTGTGTTAAAATAAACATTCTACACACATGGAATATTAATTTGATTAATATTATTTGAAATTAATTATAATTAGTTTCAAATTATCTAATATGGATAATTTTACTTCTGACTTAAATTAAATTTTTTAATGTTTTAAAAACTATTTTGCATTAGTGAAAATTAAATCAGTAGATGTACATAAATATTGTTGATATAAAAATAACATTTTTAGAAAATTGTTTGTTTTTTGTTTTGGAGGATTTTATTTCTCATAAAAACCATAAAATATATATTTTTCATTTTTAGGAACTTAGGGGGAGAGTAACATTTTAATATTGAATAGTATTGTGCGTTAACAAAAAAATTTCCCCTCCTTAATTATAGAAGTGTATGCCCTCCACTGAATACATCACACCTCTAAATACACTTAACTCAAAAAAAATATTCAATACTAACTACCCAACATAATTTTACACTTTATAGAGTTTTTTTTAAAGATTCCAAACCCGGGGTCCTTAATAAGAGATCTAAATGATGTTTTTCAATGTGGTGATAATCATCTTCACCAAGTCATTTTCTTTCATTTATTATTTTACCACCATCAAATACTAAATAAAAATTACAATATAATAAACTTGAATATGCCATACACTGATTTTTAATTAGGTTGATTAAATAATATTTATCCATCTTAGTCTTCGAAAAATAAAAAACAAATCCATCCATCAAGTGTATGAAAGACTAAAACCTCACAAACCGATGTAATTTGTTTTCCATCACCAATTGACAAGGATAGTAATAATGATTGAAATAATGAATATATATGATACATATTCCATGATAATAATTATATAAAACATATATATATTTCAATTTCGTACCCCTTACCATAATAAGGGAATGATATTATAACTTATTCAAATGTATGGACTACCATCTCCATGAAGAAATGTGATTCATATTCGATTTACAATATTCAAAAAATCTTTTAAAAAAATATAATAATAAATGTGAAATTTATAGATTTAATATATTTTTTAAAGGATTTTTCTATATATTATATACATTAATGAGAACTAAAGTTATAAAACTTGAATGGGAAAACAATAAAGTAAACTCTAGTACTAATGGTAAAAATGATATATTATATTGAATGGGTTATAATATGTTAAAATAAGATCATAAATGATATTATATATTTAAATATGGTTATTTAATATTTTAATAACTTATTTAAGACAATTATAATTGAGATTAAATCATTTTCAACTAAATGGGAACATGTTTCTTGGACCTTCGAATCAATTTCTCTTCATTGATGAATATTTTAAATTTGTACACCTAATTTATTTTATAAGTTGTATACAAAAACCATTTACATGAAACATTACTATTCCATTATACATACTTGTATTTTATTTTTCAAATTGAATTATTTTATCCAAGGGGATTTGAAATAAATGTTACATTGTGGTAAGTGTTAAAAACTCAATATCTTTTGATTGATTTATTTTTATTCTTAATTTTATTTTATATTATAAAATATATATATAATTAATTCTGATTATTTTATGATATATTTATATATTTGTAATATGGATTTACATCTAGTTAAAATAAACATTTAATTGATTGAATTTCACTACAATTGTATTATATTTATAAGGGATTTAGTATCAATTTACATTCTATGGAGATATATTTTTTGTTATGCTGTTATTAAATTTTTTTGTGGTGTATATGTTGTCCAACTGATTAATTTAACATAAAATTATTTATTAATGAATATTAATTATAATTTTATTTGCCTCACATGGGCTTAGAATTTAGATGTTAACCAAGAGGCCAGAAACAGTTTTAAAATTTCACATTCATTTTGGATTGATTTCGTTTTCAATGATAGAATAATTCCATATATAACTTAGAAACTCAAATATTTTTATTATACTCTATATATTAATGTTTATTTATATTTTCATCAAAATAATCCCCAATTTTTACTTGAATATATCCAATAAATAGCAAAAATATAAAAAAAAATTATTTTAATCATATATATTTAACTTCTTTGTCCATGATTTTCAAAATTCTTTTAAAAAATACTTCTTATTTATTAAAATGATTTATAATGAAATTTTATGCCATAAATGTATTTTTTCAAAATAATTTGATGATATAATTTTATTTGTTTCTGAGGGGTATTTTTTCTACTTTTAAAAAAACATTTTCTGAACATAAGAAGAGAAAACAAATATCACCTTTACCATAACCATTTTTAAAAATATTTCTTATTAATACATTATTAGTGGTTTCACAAATAAAAATATATTATGAAATCCTATTTTAATATTTCACTTCCATTCCATTTATTCATCAAAATTAAATTAGTTTGTTACCAAAATCTATATTCATCATGAACCGATGGTCACCTCTTATATATTGATTAATTTTGAGATTTTTAACATTCCCTTAAATGAATCTATTTCTTATGATGATTTTTCAATAGACATTAAATTTATCTTACATATCCATATTCATTATATCAATAATATTTTTATTTCATAAACAATATTACTTTTTTACATATTTTATTAATTTATATGTTATATGATTAGCTTTGGAAACATTGATAAATCTATATTAATTACTGAATATAGGAATTCCAACCAAAGTGCCCATACATGAGTGGTAAGGGATCCCTCTTGGCATCCAAGATACTGAAGTTGAAAGCTGGGTGGAGGCAATTTTGGGAGGTACTATAGCAGGTACTGTAGCAGTTACTGTTCGGTATTGTAGCAGCTAGAACTATTCACGCGATTTGGGCTGTCAAGACACCTGTTTGGGCCTATGGATCTCAAGGGCCTTTGGGTCATCAAAGGCCTTCAGGACATACATCCTTATAGCCACAAAGACCATGGAGTAGCCTAGTTCACATATAGAAAACCCCAGAAGAGGATTATAGAAACATGAATAGAAGCCACCAGAATTAAAGCTAACCAGATTGGAAGAATGAGAGGATATGGTAGCCGCCATCAGGACCAGGCACCGTTCAGCTTTATATAGGGCAATGCCAACCGATTATCAATTTAAGGTGGGTATCTGTGTGATCAATGAAGGATAAGCTAGGTAGGGGTAGTTCTTGTGGGTTTGGCCTATGGGTCCTGTAATGGGTACGGTATAACTCTGGGCCTTCGAGTCATGTATTATGGGGTAGTCGAGCCTTATTCCTTGGTCATACGGGTCATGTACGGTTCCCCTTTAATTCTTAAAAGGTGTAATATCCATAATAAAATAAAAATTAAGTCCTTTGGTCCATTCTTGATTAATATAGGTATTCCAAGATAAGATTTTTTGTTCTTAAATTAAATTGATCATTTTATATATGGGGAATTATTTTGATATGAAGTTATGGATTGGGTTTGGAATTTTATATCCCATCGATGCATCATGAGAAAAATCATTTGACCATATTAAATGGGATATTTCCAATTGTTTTAATCTATCATGGAGAAAAGTCATGATGGTATTGATTTCATTATGTATGAGATCATGATGCCCAATATTAATTATTTTCTTCTAGGAGAATTATTTTTTATTATCCATGTGATTAATACATTAATATCATCCATAGATGATTTTTTACTTTTGTTTTTGATTAAATGGAATGTATTTTCAGTTAATTAAATTTACATATTGATTATTAATTATTGACTTATAGTGTCTTACACTGTATATAACCCATACTAAGAATGGATCTGACCATTTATCTATAATCCATTCCTAGTATTTGAGGATTATTTTGTAACTATGTTCGTAGATGTAAGCTATTTTCATTCCTTATATTGAATTTTTTTTTCTAATTTAATGTAAGAATCAAGATCGTGTCTAGGTTACCAAGGAAATTAAACTATTTGGTCCATTGGGATGTGATCTCTAATATCATAGTCTAATATATTAATGTAACTATTTTATCTATGATACTAGATTCATGGTATTTATAGTTAGTCACACTATATCCAACCAAGGCAGTAGGCCTCATTGAATAAGTATCAACTTCAATGATTCTTATGTCAGGGAAGGACGTATGAAGGATGTTGTTACTAAATCCCTATATGGGACCTTCCTTTCCAAATTCATAAGTATAGTAGAATGTTCACAATTATAGGCTACATAATATTATATTACTATTTCATCCATGATGTCAGGATGGTGGATATTTAATAGTGAGAGAGAGAAAACATCATATTGAATTCATAATAAATCTATATCTTATCCATGATCGAATAATATCTGGGATACAATGTTATCATAGGAGACTTATTACATCGATGAAACACATGAGAGTTAAAAATTATGGGATTAAGTGGTTTTATAGAAGATACATATCTAACATGAATTTCAAATATCCATGGTGAGATAAGTATATCACTATAAGATTCTTGAATAAGATCAATTATACAAGACGAACACCATTATATCTGGGGTGGATAGATTTTATCATCATGGGATTAGATGTTGTGAGACATTTTATACATAAAACCAATGTTGATGAATTCAATGAAAAAATATCCAAAATCCATTATTATATTGGGGTAATTTTGAACACAGCATTACTCGGAAGAGATATTCCACCATGTTGATAGTTATATTACTTTTTTTAAAAAATTGTTTGAGGTTTTTCTTAATAACGTGTAATATTATCAATTCTCTTTCACTCTAATAATCAAATAATAATAATCTATGAAAAAAATATTTTAGAATAATTTGAATATTCTTAAACATTGGATTTCAATGAAACAAGTAATTCTTTGTTCTCAAACATATGATTTATTAATAATTTCCTCAATCTAATGGATCGTGGATTAATATAAGCATAGAATCATTACCCTAAAAAAGAGTTGGACTATTGGGTGGGTAATGTTTTCCTCTTGGGAATATATCACCGATGTTTATAGTTGTCACACCATCACTCTAACATAGGATTTTCTCCATTTATATGATGAATGGTTTCCAATTGGGAATAGATTATCATTTTGTATAGAAATAACACCATCCCTATAACAAAAGTGTCGATACCAAATTGATGTGGAAAGGTTTCCTAATAGTAATGGATCGTAGTCCACTATATTCAAAGAACTGCCACCATAACACCAAATTTGGTCCATTTATAAGTGGAATTTTTTCTCCTAGATATGGCACATATATGAGTATTGGAATAAAACAATCACCCACTTGGTCAATTTTGAAGTAGACTAGTTTAATCCTCGTACTAAGGATTACAATATTAAAGAGGTGTCAAGAACATTAAATCTAAATATTTTTAAATCTCACATTTATCAGATAAAATAATGAACTATATATTATGGGATTATTTAATAATTAGTTTATTCTAAGGGGTATAGCAAGCATAACATAACTTTTTATGTATTATATAGTACACCTAAGAATATTTTCATATTTTATCTTTAAACGTAACTATTTAAAAAATCATATATAGAGAAGGCTTAGTGAGAAAAAAATATTATTTAACTTTGGAAACACTTTTTTTCATCATGATATGATTTATTCATTTTCTAATTTTGAGATACTATATTTCACTTTGGGCATGCATGATGCATCTCGAATGAGTAGAGTCTCAGTATTTTCTAAGGATGTTGTTCGCATGTTTTCATCATGTTATGCTAATATATCTAAGGATTTTTATTTAATAGATTTTATAAATAGAATATAAAAATAAATTTCATATTTCTTGGACCAAAGATGATATAGTACCCATAGTAAACAATAAAAATAATGACCAATTTGAATAAAAAAAACAATGTTTCTAATGTGGAATAAATTGTGGAATGGTAAATGATATTTAAGTACATAGTGATTTGGATAAATGATCCTCTTGTCTATGGTTTGAAAAAAATTTACACATAATGATTTAATTTAATGATGTAAATATTTGAACATAATACAAAGAAGAGAGTTTATGAGTGAAGGGAAAAGAAAATCGAGATTTAAATGGAGATCCCAATGGTAGTATAACATATATTAGAAATAGTGTTATTTTATTTGTATTCATAATGATTTCACTATATTATAGTGTGATTTAAGTTAAAATGATGATGAATGAATAAATATCAAAGGATGGTATTTTGTAACACTACATTAATGTTGATAATGAATTAAAAATTTGTATCATTAAATATATCAATCCCAATTAAATGGTTTGATTATAGATTATTTAAATCATGATACATTAATTTTGAATCATAATTAAGGACATGTGACTTGTATTATAGGGATTGATGATGAACATATTCATATGATGAGTTTTATTTCAATGGTGCTTGAGCATATGGTGATTAGGGGTATTATTTTTTTAGGGTGAAAAGGAAACACAAGTTAGAATCCTGTAATGAGGGAATGAATGGAGGTCCATAATATTTGGTGAATTAATAACCAAACAAAAATTATTTTTTGGTTATATAAAAATATTTTCAATAGCCACATAATATTTATAGTGATTAAATATATTTTGAAATGAAATTTTTTCATGGGATATAGGGAATTAAATAAGGGTTAATGTACCTAAAAAGTTATCCTCCAATGTATATAACATGTTATCAAGGTCACGGGATGTGAAATTCCACAACTAATAATTTTTATTGGAACATAATATAAATTGATTTATTGGGAGGGTAGGTGAATGATTGATAAATAAATTGTATGTTTCCCTATTTATGACAACCGTCAACAAATAATATTGGGAAAAAAGTTTATAAATTCTCATACACAACAACACACACATAGAGAGAATAATTCATTTATAATGGTTACTAATATATGTATATTATTATTTCATATAAATATCCCATAAATCTCATGATCATATGATACTGTAGAAATATATTTGACTCACTCTGTGTAGGTAAAATTTAAAAAATCAATTTACATATAATTTACTAGTTTTGTGAATATTACATATTTTTTCATTTATCAATGATACACTACTATATAATGTATGACTAATAATAAAAACATCCCCTATTGTAGAAAACTATCTTGTTTTCATGTGTGATAAGATCTTTATCACTTAAGTTATCATACAAAAAAACTAAATTCAACAACATCATAGAACCCTTTAATATTCACCATGTAAAAGTTATTTAGGATATTTAAATGAATTTTGAAACTTATTTCCTGATATATCTTTGAAAAACATCATAGATAAATCTCAGTGTTTTTTTCCTTGGAAAATAATTGAAATAATTATCATTAATTTATTGATGTGAAACATCATTAATAACATTAATTCAATTTTACCAGAATTACTGGATCTGTAATTTCCCACTGAGATAGATACATAATTTCATGAAATAACATATAGTAATCCATGAAAAATGTTAATTAAAACCCCAAAAATAATATACCTTTATTTTATTTTATTTAAAATTAGAAGTCAGCCAGATTTAAATATCCATTTATTCATTCGACCATGAATATAATTCCATGGACATCCTCCTACATTTTTGTTTTATACTTCATCATTTGAATTCTTATACTTTCTTCAATATTAGTATTATTCCCTATTGATATTTTCAAACTATACCTCTCTAATATAATTTAAATTCATCAAATAATATATATATATATATTTGTTTGTGTGTGTGAATTTGTGTTCTTCTAATTAAGATCAATGTTGATTTATTAATAGTGGGAAAATCCTATACGGACATCCTTTTTACTCATCATCACTTGTATCTTAATTTTTGAGGAATTCTAATCCTAATATATTTCTTTTTATTTATAAATTTTTTAATAATGATGTAAAATTAATCATAATAATTATTTATAAATAAAATAACTTCACTTGGATCCTTATAATTTCACAAGCGATAAATATGTAAAAATACATTTCTAGAAAAACTGATATATTGACCATGAGTTATGCATCCATTGGATCTTCTGTAAGGCATGTGGTCATTCATCATTCGATCATTCATCTTATAATGTGAATATAATACAATGTATTTGGTTATCTATTAAGTTAATCTACTTACTATGACTTATAAGGTCACTCTACTAATCATGTGATGTCCTCAATCGCTCGATCTAACATTAAAACTCCATGGATTCATAAAAAAATCACGTGAATGAAATACTTACACTACCATGTAACATTATTTTATAATGAAAAATAGTTCTCCCATATATAAAAACAACATATATTGAAGGAATGGATAATGATATTTCATATGATGGTATACATTTCCTTGAGAATATTTATACATTACATCAATATATTCAACCTTTGAAATGACTGTAAATTTTTTTAGACAGCCTTACATAGAAACTGTACTACCACTATATAATAAATGTTCCATAAAGACAAACATTATGTGGTGTTGGTATTAGATTTACATATGTAATAAAAAAAATAGTTCCCTTTAAATGAACATTGTAAACCAATACCTAAATTTATGTACATAGCATAAATGTTGATCTTCCTATATGTAAACCTTTTAATTTCTAGTCACCGTAAATTATACATATTAATAATTAATAAACCTAAATTAGGTACCTATATTCTAGTTTGTCTTCACTCATTAAGAATAAACTGTAAATTATCCCTATATGAGTTGTGATACATACAAATTACATTTATGATGGTAATGAATTTAAAAATTAATTTTATATAGGAATAAATTGTAACTCAATAGTAATCTAGTATATTCAATGTCACCTATTGGACACCTAAAGACATTTATAATCATCAAACATGAGACCTTAAAAATTTATTCACATTATGGTGAAAGGGTTCCCTCATCCACCTACAATTGCTAAGAATTTAACTGAATAAAAAATAATAATAATCACATTTTATTTGAACATTATTTATGAGATTTGAAACAAATTCATCAAAAAATTATATTTATTTTAACCTTCCCTATTATTACTTATCAGGATGAAATCCACACACTTGAAATTATTCAAACAAAATACATTGTCCAAAAAATCTCCCTCATTAAATTCTCTTTACAATGAGGGTACACAAATCTCTCTCAAACTAATCACCAATTATAATTAATCATTGTAAAATAATTTTAAGTATGATTTAGTGAACTCAATGTTGGTAATATAAAAAGGGTATAATAAAATCATGTTTTTCAAAAATTAGTTTTTTATATTTAAACTTGTTCAGAATTCAATTTAAACGAACATCATAGAGAATATTTAATAAAAAAAATTCCAATATTAACTTCAAAAAATTATTCAAATAGTAAAAAAATTAAAATATAATTATTTTACAGCTTACCCCCTTTAAAACTCCATATTAATATATTATGCCCTAGAAAAGATAAATTACATAATTTAATTATCTCAAATTCAATTTCCCACTCTTTATATTTTCATGGAATAAATATATATATTATTATGATGTGACTTCTCTACAAATTTGAAAATAATATCCCAAAAAAAGATGACAGAGCATAAATAAGAAAAATTACATATCATTGAAAAAGGAGTTACTGAACACCCAATTTCTTCCTAAAAGTATAAAAATATCCATTACAAAGTGGCTTGGTGAACACATAATCTATATTATAGTTTGTAGGAGCATAATCAAGCATTAATTCATTTAACTTTATATGATATTTTATAATTTCTGATTTAAAATAAATTTCATTTCTCATTCTATGTGTAATTATATTCATTAATAAATTCATTTCACATGTAATATCACATCAAAATTAATATGGTGACTTCACCTATAATTTTCAATCTTATACCAGTGACTTCATACAAAATAACATATATTAGGCATAATTTATAGACTTGTATTCTTTCTCATCGTTTTATCAAGTCATAGAACACCACTTCTTATTGATCTGACAAAAACATCTACCACCATAGAAGAAAAATCCACCACATGTGGATCTTCCTTCATCAAAAAATCTGAAATAATTTTTTATCTATATTAATAAATAGAATCAACATCCTTTTGTTTTCATATTAAAATAAAAAATCTATTATACTGATTATATATAAGGGAATATATATTTTATATATTCAAATGTGATTATTTATGTTTTCTTTGATATCTAGAAACCAAAATGACCAAATAAATAGTGTCTGGAATAGAATCCATTACAAATAATTGACATCAAAATATCTTTTTAACTCATTTTAATAAATACCATTTTCTTAATAATCATTTGTTTTATTTTTACAAACTAAAATTTGTATGGAAATTGTCATAGAATCATCGATTCCAAATAATTTCAATAGAATCTCAACATAATTATCATGAGAATAACAAATTTGATATTCTCATAGATAGAATTATAATTAAAGAAATTATCTCATTTATACAAATATAAAAATTAAAAATATTGTCATTACCTCATTCATAAATAGTTTTGACATTTCATAACCATTTCTAGTAAAATGGATGTCAAATAAATAATTAAAAACAATAAGATACTACTCATTGTCATTTGTAATTTAAAGATTATAGTCCACTATTCCTAATCTAAATATCATCATATTTAAATATATTTCACATCTATGAAACCAAGAACTTGGATCTTATTTCAATCCTTATAATGACTCCTTTATCGTGAAAATAAAATTATCATCTTATCTAGGTAATAACCTATATGGTTGATCAATGTAAACCTCCTATTCTAGATAATCATTGTAAAATTCCGACTTGGATTCCATTTGGAATATATTTTATAAACATTTTATTGAAATATATTAAAAAATATAATGGTTTAATTCACTAAAAAAGGTGTAAATGTGTCATCAAATTCAACTTTATCAACCTTTCAATAGCCTTGACACACTAATCATGCATCTATTTTCATTACATAAACCATTTTATTAATCTTCTTTTGGAATAAAAACATTCTTATAATCACCTTATTATTCTTTTTTGTGTGTTACTAAAACATCACATCATCTTTACTAAAATGTATTTCATTTTACATGTCAGAACCCTAATATCTTCTTTAATTGTTAGAATATCCTTGAAAATTTCCAAATACACCACTAAGGTCAAAATTACCTAGATTTTCTCCATTAATTTTTTTGACAAAGGGGATCTTAGGTACTTTCTGAAATTACACACATGGATTCTTCTGGTCATATATAACATATTTAGTCTTATTATAAATTATATTATAAAAACATTTATTTTTTATATGATCTATTTCCTAAGTTGAATTATTCCAAAAATAATAAGATATGGTATTCTCCATCAACATTATTCAAACCACATGTGGAAAGACTCATTAATTATATTTTTCCACACAATTTTTTTTGGGATTGATAAGTTGAAACTATTTTTGATGGATTCAATGATTTTAAATCCAATCATCAACTATGTTGTTAGTGTACTCAATACCATTTTCAATTATAATTTTTTTCATTGAGTAACTATTGTCATTGTTTGCAAATATAATGAAAATATTTTACATTTTGAATCCTTTGATCTATGTTCTATAATCATAGTACATGAAATATTCAAAAAATTGTCATTAATGCATATAAAATAATGATTTCTATTTTGGGATAGTTCATCATGAGCCAAAATATTTAACAATAGATCAGATCCAACATATGTGATTTTTGAATCTCATTAATTTATTGTGGGATTATTAATATCACCCTTATGAAATGTAGATAAAATCAAATAAATTTTTTTATAAATCATAGAGGAATCACAAACACTTTATGATTCTGTATATTTTCCAATATTCTTTCCACCATTATGACCAATCATTAAATGCTAAATTTCCTTACTTCCTATTATGCTCAGATAACATGTATTCTGTGTAACTCCACCTAAAATATGTTACCCCATGTTTTTTGACCTATTGTTACAAACAATCTATCATTAATAATTTTCTACTCATATATACCTTTATAGAATATCATAATATTTACGTAATCAAAGAGATGAGATACACTAAAAAATTATTTTCATCTCATGATCACAAAGGGTGTTCTTAGATTTAAATTTTTTGTTCTCTATGACAAATTAACCTATAAATTTTATTATGAGTGAACCATAATTTCCCAAATTAAAAAAATATTATTGAACAATTTCAAATCACCTATCATATGAGAAGAAAATACACTATGAAATATTAATGAACAAACTTCCTTTTATAATTTATGTGAAATATATAAAACAAGAGCCTTTTTATTAACTTTTACTTTTTCTCATATTACTAAATTTGTTATTGGGATGGTGAAAATGTGAGACATTATTTTGAAAGGTGAAGAAGAATTTCACATCATTCTCACATATCGTCTAGAATTTGAAATTTCTTTTTAGTATCCATTCCATATTTTTCAGACTATTTATATTTATATCCTATTTGAGTGGGATGAATCCCTCTCTAGTTTTCGTACCTATAATTGTTAACACATTCGGATGATGATAATTCAACCAAAACATCACATACATATTCCCAAAACCCCCATAATTCATGAAGTGTCAATAAAAACATATTTACATTTAAAAATAGTACTTTCTTTAAAATTTATTATATACCATTTATCATTCTCTTAATTCACCTCATCAGAAAAAATTTGATAATTAATTTTTTTATAAACCAATGAAATGTTAATATATATAGTTAAAATGACATTTTTGTTTTTAGAATCACCAATTATAGTATTTTCTAATCAATGGTTGATTTTCAAGAATTTCCATATTTTTTTAATCTAACTTCATTTATCTAAAAACTGGGTTCATTGAAATTGGTTCTTTTTCTCAAACATTTTACCAGTAATTGAATCATAATATCATCTTAGGTTGATTATTTTTATTTATATTCTATCAATTAAACCCTCTTTGGACATTCTTCAGTTTAAAAAAATAATTTTTAAAAATGAGTCTAGATAATATTGGTTCTTCTTATTTGGTCAATTTCTGTTGATTTATATTGAGAGCATTCCCTATGAAATTATTCATTTATTTCATCTTGAAACTAAAAAATATCAATATAAATAAATTTTTTAGTTATTAATCAAAATTAATAAATTATATTTTTCTTCATGATGGACTAATTCCATACCATCAGTTGATTTGGTTTTATTCATCAACTTCATATCGTCCTTTTAAATCTACAAAATGTTTTAGATTAACTCACTAAATTATCAATTCAGCATGAATTTCATTTGATTTTCCTTATATTCGCTTCTAGAATTTTTACATTCATAGAAACCAATATGATAATATATATCATTAATATTATGAATCTCTTTAGTGACATATTTATTTTTATCAACCTTTTCTTCCTCATCTCTACATTGAAAATCCTTATATATAGAATAAAAATTATACTTCCATAGGTAAATATATACCATTTATTCTAGAAATGTATATTGGTTTGGTGGTATATTTAATTATAAATATTTTAGATCATTCATATTCAACATCGTTGACATTACCATCTTTTAGTTTTTGTCAACTTTTTTGGAAAAATATATATTAACCCCAAAAATAAATCATTTATGTTTTAAAATCCCATTGAATATTACCTTTAATATTCCAACATTTTCCTAGTTGTGAGATTATACATCATAAAAAATAACATCCACAGAATATTCTTAATTTTTGGAAACAATTTCCCATCTACAAAAAAACTCTCTTACTTTTCTCAAAGTTTAACTATTTAAAAATAATTCATTTTTCAACATTATAGTCATCATGATTACATGAACATTACCCATGTAATATACTATTAAAACAATATATAAAAATAAAGTACAATATAATATGAATATTTTTCTTACAAATATGAATATTTGGCATCAAATTTATCTACTAAAATATATAAATTATTTTAAACAATATCAGAATATTCAATATTCTCATAGAAAATGGTACTCACAAGATTATTAAACATTTTGATCAATTAATGAACAGAATCAAAATAATTCAACCATAGATATTTATACATAACTATAAATTTTTTTAACATTTATAACATCAAATTATTCATTCCTTCATTGATATTCTAATGAAATTCCAAAATTTTTTATACCATTAATTTTATAAATTCATTCATCCAAAGAAGATATTAAATATAATTATTAGAAAAACCATTATTCTATAAATTCATATTATATAGAATTTTCATATAATTAAATTCAAAATAATGAATAAATCCAACAATTTAAACATAAAAATTGTCATATGTGATAGGGATGAGATAAGGAAACATAGTTTTCAATAATATAAGAAAACCATTCCGATAAAGCATAGTAATCCCTTTTCTAATTAATTTTTTTTATTGTTCACTACCGATAGTAGAATTTTTTAAATTATTCACTTAGAGAGGGTAGTTAAAATTTTATTGAAAAATCAGTATTAAAAAATAGGATCATTGGTCAGATTCAAGTATATAAAAACACAACATTAGTTGAGTCACTAAAAGGGATAGTGAAATAATGATTAACCTATTTTCAGTTTTACCCATTGAAAATATTTCACTATTCTCTATAAATAAGTTATTTATTATTTTATAACAAAAATGAATACTAATATAGAGAAATGTTGATTTAAAATTTCTTGATATTCAATATTTTCTTATAGTCCTTGGAATATTTTGAAAAAACCAAGGATTGTATGATCAAATTGAATAATTAGTGAATCACAGTGACTATGGAAAATCTATAGAACTCAATTTAAAAGTCCCCCAAATATTATTATGTATCCCACATAGGTAGTATATCCCAAACTGATATAATAACAAAATTAATTTAGTAATAAAATACAAATCTTCAACCTATAAATAATTTTCATGTTTTTGGGTGTGTTGATATCTACTCCACTTCATTTATTATAGACATTACTATAGGTAAAAACATCACATAACCATTTCATCATTATATTGTAAGAGTTGTTTATAATATGTAAATGAATAAAAATCATCATCTCTATCTATCTCTATTGGTAACATCGTGACCCACTCCCCTAGTTGGTTTCTTTATTAAACACTCAATTAAATTTCCCTTCATTGATTGATAAATACTTTTATATAACCTCCTAAATAATTTTAATTGAATTTTCCTAGAATTATCAAATTTATAAATACCCATTTGGACTCATCTATAATGTATTGAATCCTTATGCAGTTATGAATGAACTATATTAACTCAAACACATAAAAATACTACATATTTGTTTATTAGTTTCTTCTAATATATCCACTCTATGTAATTGTCTTTTTGAATATAAGACCATGTATTTAAAATTAGGGATATCTTCATTTATTCTCTTCTTCTCCTTTACATTGTGAATTTTTCTTCCTTATTAAATACTAGTATTCTTCCTCTTTGAAGATAATGATAATTATCTATCTATGATTGTTTTTATTCCCTGACACTTGAGTATATATGCATTTCTGCAATTATAATCATTTTATCTCCATTTGTATCATGAAAACATCATGCTAGAACATCATTTTTTATAATTATTATCCTAAATATATATTTAAAAGAAGTATAATGCCTTAAATACTTATTCTTATTTATAAAATCATGAATCATGATAAAATGATTATTTTTATAAATCATTCAAAAAAAGACGTCACCTATAACCTTATTATTTTACTTCTCATAATTATCTTGAAAATTATATTCAAAAAAATGATGGATGACTTGTGATTCATCTGTCAACATGATAATTTGAAAGAAATACATAATTATATTCTATAATCATTCGTTTTACTGCATGAACACCTTATCATCTAGTCAATTAGTCAAAAAATCATTCAACTTAAAATGAGTAATATGGTGACGATAATTACTATGTGAAGAACACTATTGATCATCCTACTATGTAATGAACAAGGTTAGTCATCTATGAAACATCATCCTAGATTCAATATCATTTCCTCTATCTTCCTGAACATATTCTCCAGTACGAAATGTTTCTGGGAGTTCTTTTAATGATATACATCTCATTGATGATCATTCGACTTTACCTAATAAAATTCAATCATTATAATGAATATTAAATTTTTGAGTACCCCTATTTATAATCTATACTACCCTTATGAAACATGTATTCCTTTATGTTAAACATTACACAGTTTGGGTATTACCCTTTATGAAGGTATTGAATTTTTTATATACCATTATAGGAATTTTGTGAACCCTTCTGTAGCCTTATGTATATAGGAAAAATCTATATAAAACCTTATTTCTCTTTGTAATTTTATAATATATTTAAATAGAACAATAAATTTTTTGGTAACCTTTATATAGTATATATATTCTAGGATAATTTTACACATTGAACCTCAATATATAAATCCCATTTCATTCACAGTGAATCTTATAAATTTCATTTACACGGGAAATTGCATTTGAAAATTACTTTTAATAAGGAATCCTATTTAACTCAAAATATTTTAATGTGTTATTAAACAATTATTAAACACCTCAGTTCATTAATAATCACCACATATGATACATTATAACCTACTTCGCATTTTGTAATCATGGATACATTATCCACAAACAAATTTCCTGAATTTTGATGAAGAACAATACAATAATCCTCATATATAACTGATAAATTATTTATGTTTTTACAATAAAATACCACAAATTAAGCACATATATTTCAAAATTGTCCAACAAGTACTTATCTAAATGGAAACCCCATACTAGAGGATGTTTTCCAAAAACAATTTATCTCAATATTTGTTTCCTAAACCCATGGGTGTTGTGAGAATAAATCAAAATTTTATAAATACATATACTGGGTCCCAAAAGATTTAGGTTCGTCTATTTCTAAACTCTATTTTTTTCATTAGCCAAGAAATTGTAAATATTACTAGGTGGAGGTATGTTTTTAACACAATATTCTTATTACCTGATTTCTTTATGATATTATTTATATCATTATCAATTATCCATTTAAGGCACTGTGGTTTGGATAATACTGGGATAGACATTATAGCCACACAAATTTAACTAAATTGTACAAAATTAATGATCCTAATGGTTATAAAAAAGGGCGAGACACTGTATTTAATAATGGAAATGTAATTCCCAATGAGGGTTGTGGGACTTTAAATTGTATAAACTATATTAGAGAGTTTAAAAAATTTATTTTTCTGATTCATTATCCAATTTTATAAAGTGTATGAGTTAAACAAAATCATATTTGGGGATCAATTTCAAATAATACCCCAATACATTTTAATATAGAATAATGATGTTGTAAATCATGACTATAGGTTTCTTTATTAGGATTTATTATATGTGAAAACTGAATAAGGGTTGGTTGCTGACTGTATTCAAATTGTGGGTTCTACTATCATATAATCAAGACATTTAAAAGTTAGTAGTCCTTTTTCTGTACAATGAAAATTAAATTTAGTTGTTAGGGAATATTAGATGTTTGTATGTAGAAATTTATTACTTCATATATGTATAAACAAACCATGGTGTCCCATAAATAAAAATGTATTATTATTAGAAATCCATTAAAGGTTTATGTAAATATTATAAATTCATGACTTGAAGTATGTATTATAAAAAGGGATATCCAAAATATTGAAAGTTTTTTTTAGACCAGTGTTAAGAAAATTTATGGAATTTTGGTCATTTGGAATGGATTGTAAATGGTTTATGTCCTACAACATTGTCTGTAATATGTGGCATAGACATCATTAAGTGTCGTAAAATAGAAATATTCAAGGAACACATGGAATGAAAGTATGTATTTTAATAAAACATAGGTACATGTATCATGTAGGATAATTGTTTCATATGTAATGTATTGCTCTTTATCATTAGTGATATTATAGGTTGTTCCATATGTCATGTTGTTCTCTATAATGTGTTAATGAATTTAAGTTATAATAGATTTATTTTATGTTTTATATACTTGGATTTGGATGACTTGGAATTTAGCATCATACCCTAAGGACACATTCCTCTGTAAAGATCCATCTCTTGTGAATATGAAAAGGTCTTGGTGGTATTATTTATATGCATAGTTATTATAACAAAGAAGGTGTGTGTGAGGAGAAACCTCATTATCCAGAACAAGCCTGATGAAATTTTGTTTCAGGACTTAATATATTACATTTATATTTTATTTGGTGTCCTATAAAAACATGAATCCATCAATTTTTAGTTCTTTAATGGGTGAAATTTATCATATGACCATGGATGTGGAATTCCATATTGAATAAACCTACATAGATCTAGTGCATACATATCCTAGAGAGTACTTTGGATGACTATATTCATATCTAATCCTAGAATAGATGATCCTAGAATCAATAAATATCCTAACATAATAGAAATTAAGATGAATGTATTTCTTAAATTTATATACATTTTCATGGTGTAGAGTGTAATTTAGAAAAATATATTTGGAATAATAGATTTCACATTGGAAGAGAAAATTTAGAGAAAGGTAAAGTGTAAAACATTGTAAAATATAGAAAATACAAGAATCACTATGATTCTTCTATAGAAAAGAGTAAATCAAAACATAGTTCATAGAAGTGGTAATTCTATATAAATACAGATCTATGTAGTGAAAATAAAAAATACACTCGGATCTCTCATAACAAAATATAGTCCTATAAAAAATCCACCTCTAGCAGTTTGAGGATTCTTCTATAGTGGGTCATAATGTTTTCCATTTAACATCATGATACCAAAAAGATATTCCTTTCTATGGAGTTTAATTCATCAAAGTCATTTTAATCAATTTCATTTTCAAGGACCACTAATATCAAGTGAATCATTCTCAGTTATATAAATAATTGATCACTTTGGTATGATCCAAATTATGAGAGAGACTATGACTAGGATACTAATGGGATCATTTGAATATTGATATAATAAAGGATATATATATATATATATATATATATATATATATTTGGATCTCATTTTGGGAAAGTAGTGTAATTTCATCGGTGTTTTCATGTATTAGTTTAATGAAATTGGAATTATTTTGAGAAAAGGCACTAAGACGACATGTGATTTCGAGAACTGGTGTTCCCAGAATAATGTGGGAAAAATATTAAACATTTAATATAATGAGGGTGTGGTTTCCCAAAAAAGTGGGAAATGCTCTAAATGAGTTCCTGGATCATAAATCTGATAGTACTATTGCATTTAGAGAAGCATGTTTACCAAAGGAGAGACCTAACATCGGCCAAGGTGGGACGACTATGAAATTTTGTTTTTAAATGTTTATTGAATAAAACAAATTTTTAAATTATATTATTTTGACATTACCTCGATGAAACAATGATTCATTTTAATTAATTATTATTAGGAAATTATGTTTCTTCACCATATCCATTGAATTCCTCAGAGACATGGCGAGGAACCCTCTTGAAAAATAGTGATGACGGAACGAGTAGATCATGGATCATCGTTCCAAAAAAGTTACAGGATCTTTTCAATGATAGAGACAAAACCATTATTCATCAATGATTGATCCATACTCTATGTAAGATTTTTGTTTTATGATTTTTCAAAACATTATTAATCTAGGACGAATTCAGATCAATTCAATAAACATGAATTTATATGTGTATTGTCGGTATGATTAAATTAGATGTATTTTTTTCACTTTATTCACACATAAAATGATAATGAATTGTGGATGATAGGGAAGAGGTAAAATTTTCATTACATGGGATATCTTTGTGATTTTTATCTCCCAAATTCTTTAGGCTTTCACATTTTGACCCTTGTGGCCACTATTCAGCATTACAGGTGGTTCTGTACACGATCAGACCCACATATTGGAGGAAATCGTATAACGAAGGACGGATTTCTATAGATCAGGACTCGGGGAACATCGATCTATACTAGTTATTGTTTTTAGACATCGTATATATCCCTATGGCCTTCAGAAGGGTCCACCTTCATGACAGTCATAAAAGGTGAGGCGGCAGTGTGCGACGACATGGATAAGTAGAAGAGGATAGAGCAGTGGGGCTGCGGGGGACGCAGAGGCCAGAGAAAATGATCCAGGTGGAGCCACGTGGCGAGTTGTGAATAGAGAATAATGAGGCGGCATGACATAGTGGGAATCTATTTGATACATGGGCCAATAGAGCAGGTCTGACGTGGATGGACAAAGCAGGCCAGTGGGGTGCAACTAGGAAGTCAGGTGGGCCAGTGGGCCAGACGGGCCAGAGCAGACCATAGAATGCTAGGTGGGTCAGAGAAATCACGTTAGGTAAAAGTATACATGAGGGATAGATCATGAGGGTCCAGGTGAACTAGGCCAGGCCAAATGAGTCAGACCAAGGGTGGGTCCACAGCCCAGTAGACCACCCTTATGAATCTTCCAACCCCTATATCATTCAAACCATAAGTCTGATTGATGTGTTATATATAGAGTTGGGACACTAAAGATGATATGGTCCTATTGAGACCTATATTAGGATTTTTATTGGACATATTTCAAGTTACATGGGCTATTTACATAGGTAGTACTCAGGTTTAAGGAACATAGTAGGCGTAACCACAAATCACTGTGGGCCCTACTTTCCAATGTGGATTAATTATATCATCCATCGTATCTTGGATGTGTTTTTTAGGGTTAATTCCCCTTGTTGTTTCCCTAACTATTTGTTGGTATTGTTTTTTACTATAGTAGTTTGATAAATTTAAAAATACTTCCATGGTAGACATAGGGGAATCCCCTGAGAGGCCCAGAGAAAATCCTATATTCCTTATTCGTGCCCTAGGTAAAGTTTTCAGTATTGACATGACCAACATCACTAGGCGTTGATCCCCTAAATAGCGGGTTAATCTATATGTATTTGTTTGTATCACCAAATGGATATAGATGTGATCTTAATTTTATGTATAGTATCCCTCTTCAGATCATTCAGTGTATCTCCCTCTCAGGATTGTTTCTGACAAATGGTAATTCTCGGATGGACGTCATCAGTGCTATTGGACTCATGAGTGTGTTGGACTCAATTTTTGCTTCATGGAATCTTCGAATTGAATCCCTAGTTTTGGTATGTAGTGGTTATGACATACACTAGACTGTGTGGTATGGTTTGAGTATATATGGGTATTCTTGTTATATGTTGTAGATATATACTTTTTCTGAGATGATTGTTTATTTCCATTATAAAATTCATTGTGGTTTTGGGGTGTCCAATTGAGTATTGAAATACTCACCCCTACATGGGATTTTCCAACACATTACATTTCATGTGCAGAAGATTTATGTTTTGATAGATTATAGGTAGGACTAGGACTACATAGAGCTTTTTGAGATCAGGCAGGCGGAGGTGTTCCTACAGTTTCATGCAACAATTCTAGCAACTTTTCTTCAGGTTGAATCAGGTAGGGTTTTCTACATATGATTTTTAGGATATTGGTTACATAAATTCATTTGGCTGGTCTTGAATTTTGTCCATGCTTACTTCGTAGACATTAACTATTTTACTCATGTTGTGGGTCATATTGGTATGAATGAATTGTTTACAGAGTTATTTATCTTTTTATCATTTGTGAATTGGAGATGTGTGGGTCCATACATTTACTTTATGATAATTCCTCCCATTATTGTGATATGTCTACTCAGTGCTAGTCACCAGCCCCTAGACATTTTGAGGGGGAATTGGGGTACTCACAACATGGGCCCCATTATGATGGATGGTGATAGATTGGTATCAAAGTTAGCTAGTTATACTATAGGATTGAGTGTCTGAGATTGGTTTGGGGTAATAAATTTAATTGTTTCGTGTTTGTCTTTCAGGTTAGGGACTCCAATTTTGGTGCAACAACTGATGTTTCCATACACCAAGACTTTGATAACCATATTTTCAAATCGGTATTTGAGAAGAATATTTGAAGGGTAATGAATGGTAGATACATCATATATGAATGGTTTGTGGTTTCCATTTCATTATTGAGTCAGTTATCTAGATATACACAATGACTGTCTTTCATTTTATTTCCTTAAATGATTCCTCAATGAGGGATACGAGGTAGGATTCAACAGCTTGATCATGAGGATGAACCCCTTAGTGACGGGGCATCAATACATGGATATGTTTCGCATATGTTACCTCCAAGTGGTGCACTAACTATACCACAAATGTTGGATCTACACGTGTTACCTGCAGTACCAACTAATGAGGAGGGCAGGTTGAGTGCACTCCATGAGTTTTAGAAACAGAGACCCCTCAAGTTCTAAGGCGAGAACAACCCTCATGCGACTAAGGAATAGATTGAGATGATGACTTGGGCTTTCCCTCAAGTCCTGACACCATCAAAGCAGATGGTGGTACTAGCAGCGAGCCTTTTCTAGGGCTCAATAGGGCAATGGTGGAGTATAGATACCTGGACTCATGATGAAGAGATTTTCTTGTGGAAAGAGTTTGATCACCTCATTAGAGAGAAATTCACACCAATTCTGATTATATTTGTTCATATACAAGAGATTAATTAGGTTTAACATGGTAGTATGACCATATATAATTATTCATTGAGGTCCACCAACCATTCTAGGTACTCGATGGATATGGTCATGGATCAGTACTTCCAAGATCAGACATTCAAGGGAGGTCTAAATAGATATATACAAGATATTATTACATCTTTGAGCATCCCTACTTATGATGGGTTGCATGGGTGGACTTTGGGGGTCAATATATTCTTGCTTGAGTAGAGACAGTCGGTGAAAGTGAGAAGAGGATAGATAGGTACTGAGACCTCATCAGCATGGAGCATACATCAGACTGAGGGATCTGAACATGGGATATAATTTAGTAGGAGTTCCTAGGATACAGGATGTTCTGTTCAATGATTTCATGGTGGATCCAATCAGCTTAAAATAGAGGTGGTTCTACTCATTTGATGGAAGGGGACATTTCACTCGAGATTTTCCAACCTTTCTTTCTGAGGATGGAGAGACGGTGGATGGATCCCCGAGATAGAGGCAGAGGTAGGAGCCATAAAATATGTAGTGTTGTGGATATTGAATAGGAGATGTGAGAGTAGTTAATAGTGGCCAACATTTCTACTAGTTAGCAACAACACACCGAGGAGGTCCCCAACATGCTTAAGGAGCTATAGGATAGAGGTCGGGACAACTGCATGTGTTTAAGGCTAATGACCAAGGGGCTCCATGGAAGAATCAAGGTATGATTTGTGTATTTTCAAATCTATAAACCGTAATAATAGACATATTTTCAAGTAATACCTTCTTTTCCACATATCATTTATGAGACACTAAGATTCCAATAGAACGGTTGACATAACCATTATTCTTGGAGACACTTACAGGGAGAGACTCAATAATCACCCATCTATGCCGATAGTGTGACCTTATCCTTGGAGATGAGTGTTTCGGTTGAAACCTTTTGGTGGAAGAGTCAATGCCTTAATATTTCATTCTTTGTATGGATTGGTTATCTTTGTTCCATTCTCAGATTGACCATTTTAGGAAAACGTTATGGTGTGTCTGTAGTGATGGAATGAGGTTTTCCTTTATTGGAGAAAAGGAATCCCTAGAAGAATAGGATGGTATAACCGATCACACATGACATGGCTCTCTTGACCCTTGTTGAAACAGATGTTAGGAGTTTCCAATTACCATTATTAGTGGTGGAGTACAAGTAAATCTTCTAAAAATATGTTCCATGATTACTAGTAAATCAGGAGATCGACTTTTTCATCTACATCAACCCTAGGAAAACACCAATATGATCACAACAATATTAGATGGCTCCCATAGAGGTTCACAAGGTGGGGGTGAAGGTAGAGGATTTATAAAGGAAAGGAATTGAGACCCAATGCTTCACTATGGGTGGACCCATCATTGTTTTCCAAAAAGTCAGATGAGATCTTGAGGTTGTGTGTGGATTACTGATGCCTGATTTAGGAGACCTTGTAGAATAATTATCCACTACCAAGGATTGATGACCTCTTTGACCATTTGATTGGGGATAGATGGTTCTCTAAGGCTAACCTTTGACCAAGATATCACCAGCTATGAGTATGGGACAAGGATATAACAAAGAAGGCTTTTACATGAAGCTATGGTAATTATGAGTACATGGTGATTCCCTTTGGCATGAAAAATGACCTAGCAGTGTTAATGAGACTAATAACCAATATCATCCATATAAATACCAGTAAAATTCAAGGGAAAGTTTTTCTTAATTTTATTTGGGATTTTACAAGAACGCAGTTTCTGACGGCGCCTGATTCCGAGACCCGGTGTGCCCAGAATCAATTTTTCGAAGTTTAGCTCTGGTACATTCAGTGAACGTATAAGCGGGTTTTTCTAACATTTGAACTGGTGCTTGGAATTGAGATCCGAGGGCACCGATGAACTCGCAGCACCGGTAATTTCATAAAAACACCTTTTCCAGAGATGCGTTTCTTTGGGTGTGGTTTTTAATTTTTTTGGGTTTAAGGATGAAATAAATAAAATTGTGAACAATTTTATTTTTATTAACCAAGGGTGTTAAATTCTACCATGGGAAGTTGTTGGTGGGACCCACAACCACCCAACTTCCCATGTTTTGATATGTGGGAGGTGGGGCCCAGAAGATACCCAAACCCACCTTGATCTTCCCATAACCCCCTTCACCTCCCATAACATTTCCCCTCTTAATTTTTGTAACTATCAAAATGAAACCCACCTTTTTTAATAAAGTCAACTATTTAATGGTGTAGGTTTTTCAAGTAATTAATTCTTGGATTCGTTTGATTTTTAAATGAATTCCTTTGGATTGGGAGTTAATTAAATAAGACTGAGTCTTATTTCGTGGGAGGATAGTTGATGGTGTGAAAGGATTTGAAGAGAATTCTCTAAGCTTTGAAGAACTTTTTCCTTCTTGAAGAACGCGAAGAACGCAACTCTCCGACGAAGAATGCCGACACCAAAGAGCGGTGACGTACCCCCCCTTTATTCTTTATCTATGAGAAGAGGGGATACGTCACATCTTGAGTACACATGGGCGATGTCGGGCCTTCTAAGACCATCGATGAAGAATGCTTCCCGGTCTCCCTCAAAGGAGGAGACACCGCCGTGGGGAAAATTGAAAACGACGATGTCACCTTCCGACATCAACGAATGACACTACCTCTCCATAGATCGATCGAGGGAACACATCACGACGTAGGGGTTTTATGCATTTCTATTTCGTGATTACTTCCGTCGTTTTCTTCCTTTCAAATTGAAGCGCCTGTTATCGTGATAATGGGAGGAGGTCGGACCGCATGAACATGGCCGACACTCCTACCCTTTTTTGGTTCTTGATATTGATGCAGCATGAGTAAGGCAACGCGGTGCCGAAGCACCGCACGGAAATTGTAAAAAGTGAGAGAGGAGAAGCAAGACGTCGTCGCACCGCGCCGTTGGAAGCAACAAATCCGCGACGCCATTGCGTCGCGCCGTAGAAGATGAACAAAAGACGCGGCGTCGTCGCGCCGCGCTAGAGGTCCTCAAAAGCACCGCGGCCGGAGCGGGGCCACTGCGGAGGGGTGCCGCGCCATCGCGCCGCACTAGACGGATGAAGGTCGTGGCCCGTTCCGGACCGCGGCTCCGCAAGGGAACCCGCGGCCGGTTCCGGGCCGCCGGCGTCGGAGCAAGGGGCCGGCCCCTGCCGGTCCCGTGATAGCGGCAGCTGGCCAGCCATCCGGGCTGTCTGTTTAGAGGAAATCGCCGGGGGTCGTAACCCCCGGTCGGCTAGCTGAGCGGCCCCATAAAGGGGCTGTGATTTATCCATGTGGGGGCAGCGCCCCCCGCACCCGAAACAGCCCGGTCGTTCGGCCGAGCCCCTGGCCAGCGCGCCAGTGCACCGCGCGCGGGGCCGGCTACCCTGGTCGGTCCGCCAGGCCGGGCCGCCCGGCTGGGCCGCACCAGCCGGGCTGGGATACTCCCAAGCGGGCCGGACCCGGTCCCGGGTCCTGTCGACCCAGTTGGGGCCGCCCTGGGTGTATCGGGCAGGGTCGGACTGGGCCCGAACCCCCTAATACCAATAATTTTTCGGTCATTTGCCAATAACATGAGCTATGAGCCTCCGATATATGCATTATCAGTTGCAATACGATCAATGGATCGAGACGATCGTTTCAGTATATCGCACTCAAGGTTTTGTAATACTTTGGGTTCAGCCGGGTTGGTTCGTACACGAAACCAACAGGGCCCTCAAAGCGGAAATGGTCATAACTTGAGTTCTGGATGTCCGATTGACGTGCCGTCGACTTTGTTTATTCTTCTTGATGAGATGGAACTTTTTGCTTACTCCGCTCGAGGTTTGGATGCCATCGGAGTGCGGTCGGGTTGGTTCACTCACGAAACCAACCGGGCCCATAGAACGAAAAAGCCAATAAATCACAGATCGGGAATCTGATTGACACGCCATCTATCTAGTTGAATTCCTCTTGATGAGACAGAACTTTTGGAATACTTCTCTTGAGGTTTGGATGTTGTTGGATAGTGGCCGGGTTGGATTGCACACGAATCCATCCGGGCCCATGGAACGAAAAGGGCTAGTAACATTCAGACTGGACGTCCGTTTGACGAACCTTCAGCAGTGTTGGTGATCACGTTGAGAAGCGGTCCATATGGTCATACCCTATGAGAGTTCAAGATACAGTTGAGATACAGCCGGGTTGGTTCGCACATGAAACCAACCGGGCCCCTGGGATGAAAAGGGTAGTAACTCACAGACCGGGCGTCTGATTGACGCACCGTCTGTTGCATTTAGACCCCTATGACGAGGCGGTCCTTTGAGATACATCTTTGTGGGACATTGAGATACTTGGAGTATCAACCTGTAGCTCGTGGAGCGGACCCTCCTGGAGATGAGCGTTCGGAGTACGGAGACAGTGTAGTCGTCTGAGACCTGACGACTGCTTGACCGACTCGACTTTGAGTGAGTCGACTAGCCCAGTGGACGGAGCACTACATTGATTGAGTTCAGAACCATGGCAGACAGAGCACTACCTGTGTGATAGTGCAGACCCGCAGTACTCGTCCGGAGAGTACCTCTGCAGGCTACTAGGGGGTGTGCACTACTGTGTTTCGGTGGCATACCCCAGGGGGAAGCACTACTATGTTTGGGTGGCTGGCCCGCAGTACTCGACAGGAGGAGTACCTCAACAGTCTTAGGTTAGTTAGCAGTACCTCGGAGTCGTGACATGACCACTGTACACTCTAGAGATGGGGCACTTCAGCAGTTACGACTTCGATAATGAAAATCCTGGTTTGAGCTGAGTCTATGACCTTTGTGTTTACCTCATGACTGAGATGGGTCATTTGGTAACTTAGGTATATGTATGGGCATATACCTGGGTAGTGGTTATCCGTTGATTTCATAATCGTTGTATTTTATCATTATTGAGATGGGTTACTTGATAACTTAGGTATATGTTTGGGAATATACTTAATTAGAAGTTATCTGTTGAGATCTTATTTTTGGTTATCCTTGTTGGTTTTAGTGAGACCTTGATGGTCTAGGGGTCCCTACTGATTATCGTTATACTCACCCATGCACGGGCTATGCCCACACCCCGTTGTGTTGGTTGCAGACGACAGGCAGTGCTGATGGAGGCCGAGTGTTCGAGGACTGGACAGTACCTGGAGGTGTACCACATGACGAGTTAGTACCTGGAGGTGGACCACACGGCAAGACAATACCCGGAGGAGGACCACAAGACGAGACAGTATCTGGAGGTGGACTTCAGGACGAGATGATACTCAGAGGAGGTTGACGAGCGAGAGCGTTGTGGAGGCTATCTGTACCTACCCTTTAGGTAGGATCCGAGGAGGATGACCCAGGAGCCGCTTCTGTTCTTCCAGCTGTTGTCTTTTTCTGTTGTACTTTTGTTTATTTGTAGCTATATTTTCAGTTGGGTTTGTATTCTGGCCCATTTACTTTTCATCACTTTCTTTTGTACATAGTGTTTTACTTCTGCTTGTACTCTGTGGTGTTTTGTTTACTTTTATAAAGGAAATTCCTTCCCAGTTTTCAGGATTAACGCCTTTGGTGCTAGTCTTCATCCCATGGCCTATGGAAGGCGGGCATGGGGTAGTCATGGCTACGGCACCGAGGATGGGTCATGACAAATTGCTATCAGAGGAGTCGGTTCTACCACAGAACTTATAACTGTGATATTTTTTCTTTCTGTGAAGAAATAGTGTTAAAGGTACCGAGTGTGGTCTTCAGTTCATGGAGTCCAGTGTTGGTGCGGGAGGCCGACGTATCCATACACCAGGACCCTGACAACTGATTTTTGACTTTTTGCACGAAAACACTGATTGTGTGTGTGTTTCCAGAAGTTTTTAAAAGTCATCTCAAACCTGGTCAGCTCACCAGGTATAAACGTTTGACCGTGTCACGTTTTTTCTTTCAGGATTCCTTTTCATGGACGACCATCTAGAGCCCAGAGGGATAATCATACTGATAGCCTGCCGAGTGACGAGGCTTCGGTACAGGGCCCTCTTGAAGTTGAGGCACCAGCGGAGGTACCAGTGGTACTACCATATGTTGGGCCACCGATGCCACCAGCCCCAGTAGTTGGCGATGCACGCCACTTGAGCGCACTGCACGAGTTCCAGCGCCAGAGGCCACCCAGGTTTTGGGGAGAGATGGACCAGCAGGTGGCTGAGGATTGGCTAGAGGCTGTGGTGAGAGTCTTCAGGCTAGTGGGGACGCCAGCAGAATTCATGGTGCTCTTTGATTCCATCCTTCTTTAGGAAGCACCAGGCAGGTGGTGGAGCCACTTGTACCAGTTTTGTGATGATATGACCTTCACATGGGAAGATATTGAGACCTTCTTCAGGGTAGAGTTTGTGCCAATATCTCTACACCCCGAGCGTGTACAGGATCTGCTGCCTTTGCCGCAGGATTTTTGATCAGTAGTTGGGCCATCTGTGGGAAGTAGACAGATGATGCAGAGGTCCAAGAGGACCAGAGCCAGTCGTATGAGGAGCATGAAGTGTTATGAATGTGGTAGGAAGGGTCACCTGGGACGTGACTGTCCGACCCCCTGCACAGTTGATCCGCAGGCTTTAGAGGAGCCACTGAGGCAGAAGTAGCGGTGGGTGCTTGAGCAACAGCCAAGCAGTAGACAAGGCAGTAGATCTCTAGGAGTAGGTGGACAGGAGCAGAACTAGTGGATACATCAATTGAACTTCTAGTTCCGTATTTCTGTTGTATTTGTGTCTTTTTACTATGAGCGGAAATAAAAAAAGACACTTATCTTTGTGCTTTTTGCTTTCTTGTCCTTTTGTTTGGTTGATACTGAGTGGTCCCGGTTAAAACTATTGACTTGACCCTCACTTTCGAGATTTCTTCTGGAGGAGACCCAGTGAGCTCACACTGATGCCAACAGTGTGACTCGACCCTTGGAGGCGAGAGTGACAGTTGGATCTCTTGGTAGTAACGTCGAGGCCTTACGACGTCATCCATGGCATGCATACATCATTCATGTTAGTATTGATTGTATTAGGAAAAGGGCGTGGTTCATCCAGGGGATGAGACCGAGTTTCTCTTTTCGACAAAGGAGAAATTTTAGCAGCTCTTTTAGATCGTAGGCAAAGAAGGTGCAGATAATCCAGGAGCGGATGAAGACTGCACAGTGTAGTAAGAAACAGGAAACTGGCGCCAGTCTTAGAGATTCGAGCGTGTTAAATGTTTCAAGAATAGGAAGCTTTAAGGAGAGATGAGTCTGCGAATTAGCAGACGTTGAGGCAAATCTAGGAGAGCAGCATGAGGTGGTGTACATTTTAACCTGATATAACCACGTGCCTCAGTTGTCCCTGCCAGGCTCAGGGAGCTGGAGGGCGGAGGAAGAGTGCGGCTGCATGCGGTCAAGGAGAGTGACCCAATGACACTAAGAATGATTCAAGGGACAGTCTGTGTCCACTACTAGCTCCCGTAGTAACAGATGTTAATATGAATCATTCCTTCCTTACACGAATCCTGTCCCAGACCTAGAGTTTCCGGTAAGCCGTGGACTTGACCCTCACGTCTGGAGATACCTTGGGAGAAGACTCGATAATCACACATACACCGACGGTGTGGTCAGACCCTCGAGGCGAGAGTTTCGGTTGGAATCTCTTGGTGGAAGCGTCGAGGCCTTACGACGTTGGTTTGAGTATGGACTGGGCAATCACAATTCATACATAGATTGATGCTATTCGGCAAAACGGTTGTGGTTTAACTATGATATCGGGATGGGTTTTCCTTGGTCAGCGAAAAGGAAACCCCAGGCAGCACAGGTTAAACTCATACACAGGAGGGTGCGACCGATAACTCTTGAGTCGGTCAACCATACCCTCGTGGCAGTAGTTGTTTTGAGTTTCTGTTTTAATAGGAATTGGAGACCTCTAGAGTTCGAGGATGACGATCATGTCCTTATACGGGTCTCACCTCAACGAGGTTTATGGAGATGTGTCTGAGGCGACAAGTTATCTTTGAGGTTTAATGGACCTTCTTAGGTCCTCAGCTGGGTAGGAGAGGTGGTTTACCGCTTGACCCATCCACCTCAATTTTACTAGGTGCACGACGACTTCCATGTATCTCAACTGAGGAGATACGAGAACGACCCTTTGCATATCATCGACCATGAGGAGCTGGACGTTGGCGATGAGGTGACTCTTGCGGAGGATCTAATGGGGATCGAGGATCGATAAGAGAGGATTCTACGAGGATGGACGATTCCTAGGGTGTGCTTTCACTGGCTGTATGGGAACCTCCAGGTGAGCACATGAGGGCGGGAGGCTCAGATGCGTGCTCAGTACCGCTTTTGTATCCCTAGTTTGTGTTAATGCTTTACGAGGACGTGAAGCCCTGAGGTGGGAGTAATGTAAAGACCCATAAAATTCAAGGGAAATTTTTTCTTAATTTTCTTTGTGATTTTACAAGAACAAAATTTCTGACGGCGCCTGATTCCGAGGCCCGGTGTGCCCGGAATCAAGTTTCTGAAGTTTAGCTCGGGTATGTTCAGTGAATGTACGAGCGGGTTTTCTAACATTTGAACCGGTGCTCGAAATTGAAATCTGAAGGCACCGATGAACTCGCAGCACTAGTAATTTCTTAAAAACACCTTTTTTGGAGATGCGTATGCTCGGGTGTAGTTTTTAATTTTTTTTGGGATTAAGAAAGAAATAAATAAAATTGTGAACAATTTTATTTTTTTTAACCGAGGGAGTTAAATTCTGCCATGGGAAGTTGTTGGTGGGACCCAATACCACCCAACTTCCAATGTGTGGATATGTGGGAGGTGGGGCCCACACAAGACCCTAACCCCCTTGATCTTCCCATAACCCCCTTCACCTCCCCTAACTTTTCCCATCTTAAATTTTGTAACTCTCAAAACGAAACCCCCCTTTTTAAATAAATTCAACTCCTTAATTGTGTAGGTTTTTCATGTAATTAAATCTTGGATTTGTTTGAATTTTAAATGAATTCATTTGGCTTGTGTGTTAATTAAATAAGATTAAGTCTTATTTTGTGGGAGATTAGTTGATGGTGTGAAAGGATTTGAAGAGACATCTCTAATTATTGAAGAACTTATTCCTTCTTCAAGAACGCGAAGACTGCAACTCTCTGACGAAGAACACCGAATCCAAAGAGTGGCGACATGCACCCCTTTCTTCCTTCTCTACGACAAGAGGGGATACGTCACATCTTGAGTACACTTGGGCGACGTCAGGACTTCCAAGACCTCCGACGAAGAACACTTACCAGTCTCCATCAAAGGAGGAGACACCGCCGTGGGGAAAATCGCAAACGATGATGTCACCTTCCGACATCAACAAATGACACTACCTCTCCACAGATCCATCGAGGGATTAGATCATGAGGTAGTGGTTTTATGCGTTTCTATTTCGTGATTACTTTCGTCGTTTTCTTCTTTCAAATTGAACCGCCTGTTATCGTGATAACGGGAGGAGGGCAGACCGCATGAACACGACCGGCACTCCAAACCTTTTTTGGTTGTTGATATTGATACGGCATGAGAAAGGCAACGTGGTGCCGAAGCACTGCGAGGAAATTTTAAAAAGGGAGAGCGGAGAAGTGTGGCGCCATCGCACCGCGCTATTGGAAGCAACAAATCCGCAGCGCCGTTGCGCCGTGCCGTAGAAGATGAAAAAAAGACGCGGCGCCGTCGCACCGCGCTAGAGGGCCTCAGAAGCACCGCGACCGGAGCGGGGCCGCGGCACCGTCGCGCCGCGCCGGACGGACGAAGGTCGCGTCCAGTTCCAGGCCGCGGCGGAGTAGGGGAACTGACGGCCGGTTCCGGGCCGCCGGCGTCTTAGCAAGGGGACCAGCCCCTACCGGTCCCGTGATGGCGGCAGCCGGCCGGTCAGAGGAAATCTCCAGGGGTCGTAACCCCCGGCCGACCGGCTGAGTGGCCCCATAAAGGGGCCGTGGTTTCTCCACGCGGGGGCAGCTCCCCCCGCACACGAAACCGCTCGGCCATTCAGCCGAGCCCTTGGCCAGCGCGCCAGCACGCCGTGCGATGGGCCGGCTGCCCTGGCCGGTCCCCCAGACCGGGCCGCCAGGCCGGGCCACGCCCAGGCCGGGCCGCGCCGCGCCAGCCGGGCCGGGATGGGTCGGACCGGGCCCGAACCCCCTAATACAGAACCTTTTTTGGTATATTTCTCATAACATGAGCTACGGGCCTCCGATCAACGCACCTTCAGTTGCGATATGATCCTTGGATCGAGATGGTCGTTTCGTTATATCGCACTAAAGTTTTTGGAATACTTTGGGTTCGGCGGGGTTGGTTCGTACACAAAACCAACCGGGTCCTCGGAGCGGAAACGCTCATAACTTGAGTTCCAGACGTCTGATTGACGTGCCGTTGACTTTGTTGAATTAATCTTGATGAGACGGAACTTTTGGCTTACTTTGATCAAGGTTTTGACGCCGTCGGAGTGCGGTCGGGTTGGTTCGCTTACGAAACCAACCGGGTCCCTGAAACGAAAAAGCCAATAACTCACAGACCGAGCGTCCGATTGACACGCCATCTATCTCGTTGAATTCCTCTTGATGAGTCGGAACTTTTGGAATACTTCGCCTGAGGTTTGGATGCAGTTGGATAGTGGCCAGGTTGGATTTCACACGAATCCAACCGGGCCCCTAGAACGAAAAGGGCTAGTAACTTTCAGACCGGACGTCTGTTTGACAAACCGTCAGCGGCGTTGGTGATCACGTTGAGAAGCGGTCCCTATGAGCATATCCTATGAGAGTTTGGGGTACAATTGAGATACAGCCAGGTTGGTTCGCACACGAAACCATCCGGGCCCCTAGGACGAAAAGGCTAGTAACTAACAAACCGGGCATCTGATTGACGCATCGTCTGAGGCATTGAGACCCCTATGACGAGGCGGTCCTTTGAGATACTTCTTCGTGGGACCTTGATATACATGGATTATTGACTTGTATCTCATGGAGCGGACCCTCTCTGAGATGAGCGTTCGGAGTACGGAGACCGTGTAGCTGGCTGGGACATGACGACTGCTTGACCGACTCGACTTGGAGTGAGTCGACTAGACAAATGGACGGAGCACTACATTATTTGGGTGCAGACCCATGGAGGAAGGAGCACTACCTGTTTGATAGTGCAGACCCACAGTACTCATCCAGAGAGTATCTCTGCAGGCTACTAGGGGGTGTTCACTACTGTGTTTGGGTGGCATACCCCGGTGGGAAGCACTACTGTGTTTGGGTGGCTGGCCCGTGGTACTCGACAGGATAAGTAACTCAGCAGTCTTAGGTTAGTGAGCAGTATCTCAGAGTCGTGAAAGGACCACTATACACTCTAGAGACGGGTCTCTTCACCAGTTACGGTTTCGATAATGAAAATCCTGGTTTGAGATGAGTCTATGACCTTTGTTTTTACCTCATGAATGAGATGGGTCACTTGATAACTTAGGTATATGTATGGGAATATACCTGGGTAGTGGTTATCCGTTGATTTCATAATCTTTGTGTTTCCTCATGATTGAGATGGGTTACTTGATAACTTAGGTATATGTTTGGGAATATACATAAGTAGAGGTTATCTGTTGAGATTTTCTTTGTGGTTGTCCTTGTTGGTTTTAGTGAGACCTTGAGGGTCTCGGGGTCCGTACTGAGTATCGTTATACTCACCCCTGCACAGGATATGCCCGCACCTCGTTGTGTTGGTTGCAGATGACGGGCAGTGCTGACGGAGGCCGAGTCTTCGAGGACTAGACGGTACCCGGAGGTGGACCACACGACAAGACAGTACCCAGAGGAGGACCACACGACGAGACAGTATCCTGAGGTGGACTTCACGACGAGATGATACTTGGAGGAGGTTGAAAGGCGAGAGCGTTGTGGAGGCTATCTGTACCTACCCTTCAGGTAGGATCCGAGGAGGACGGCCCAGGAGCCACTTCCTTTCTTCCAACTGTTGTCTTTTTCTGTTGTACTTTTGTTTATTTGTAGCTATATTTTCAGTTGGGTTTGTTTTCTCGCCCATTTACTTTTCAGCACATTCTTTTTATACTTAGTGTTTTACATCCACTTATACCCTGTGGTGTTTTGTTTACTTTTATAATGGAAATGCCTTCCCAGTTTTCGAGATTTACGCCTTTGGTGCTAGTCTCCAGCCCCTGGCTTATGGAAGGCGGTCGTTGGGTAGTCACGGCACGGACCCTGAGGACAGGTCGTGACAATCCAACCCTATATAGACTAGTTCATGGTTTTCTTCATCAATGATATCATTGTGTAATCATATTCTAAGGAGGAGCACTAAAGGAACTTAAGGATGGTACTTGACATACTCCCTAACAACAGCTTTATGGGAGACTCTCGATTTTCCAATTATATATTCAAGGGTTCCACATTCTAGGACACGTTGTCTATGAAGACATTGTGTATGTGGACTTGACCATGGTTGATTTAGATTTATCATGGGAGCCACCTGGGATCGTGATAGAGGTGCGGATCATTCCAAGGGATGGAAACCTATTACTGTAGATTAATACCGGATTTCCCTAGGATTTCAACACCTATAAAAACATTTACATAAAAAGGGAAACCGTTTGGTTGGACAGAGAAGAACCAAAAATATTCCCAGTAGTTGATGTAGAGTTTGACGAGTGTCTTATCATTGATATTATTGGAGGTGGGTTTTGTGTACATATTAATCTATAATGCAACCGGAACTAGGATTACTTGTGTACAAATGTAAAGAAAATTGTTGATTGTACATGGTTCATGATAGTTGAGATATTATGGGAAGAACTATGTAACCCATGATCTTGAGTAGGTAGTGGAAGTCTTCACATTGAAGATGTGGTGACACTATATAATGGGAGAGTGGTTTATCATCCACTTTGATCACAAGATTCTCAAGTATAGATTCCCTCATAATGATCTGCACACAAGAAATATGTGGTGGCTATAATTCATCCAGGATTATGACTTTTAGATCATATAAACTCTTGGGAATGAGAACATGGCGGCAGATACTCTTTGCAGGAGATCAGGTCCATAGTTTCTTGGTAAGGCATTAGAGCAATTGGCCTCATTGAAATAACACTCTGTGGATGGAGATGGGGGAGATTACCTCTAGTAGATGATTGTTACCACTAAACTCTTAAAATGATTTGGGGAGTAGTAACTTGGGGATACTGACTATGAGACTCTATGAGGTAGTTGTCTATATTACTTAATCCTGATGGACATTCGAAAGGTAAGAAGTTCATCATTATTTTTTGAGGGAACACAGTTATACCAGGGGAATTGGGGGAGGAAGTTTTTAGGGAGTTCAAAAAATCCTCTTAAGTGGTAAATCTAAATGGGTGAAGATTTTATTGGACCTCCAATTTATTTTTCAGTGGACAAGAATGAGTAAGGTTGTTTTTAAGTTCATTTTTTGATCCCTCATTTTCTAGAAAGTAAAGGCTAAAAACCAATTTCTATGTTGTTTTTCTCAACCCATTAAGGTGCCATAGTTGAAGTGGGATGGGATATTGATGGACTTCTTGATGGGTTTACCATGAACATCAATGGGATATGATACATCTAGGTGATTATTGAACAAATCACCATATTGTCCCACTTCCTACCTATCAGGGGGAAGAGTTCAGTGGAGAGCTAGGGTATCCCTTATGTGTAGGAGATAGTTCTGATTCAAGGGGTTCCATCAAAAAAAAATTTAAGATCGTGGTGATATTTTAACATCTTGGTTGTGGAAGGGATTTTATGAGTAGTTTGGGATTAAAATAAACTTGAACACAACATTTCATTCTAGAATGATGGATAGATGGAGAGGACCATTTAGGTTTTGTGAGAAATTCACCGAGCCTTTATCCTAGACATTAATTGTAGTTTGAAGGAAAACCTACAAATAGTGTAGTTTTCATAAAAAAAATAGCTACCACTCAACCATTGGAATTTCACCATTCGATGATCAGTATTAGAGACCCTAAAGGTCACTACATTTTTGGACTAAAGAGAGAGAAAGTTTTCATTTGGTTCTCACAACAATGCGGGTAGTGGAGATTTGTTCGGGGATTCATGCTATCTATGAGTTTCTACATCCCTTTTCAAATACTACATAGAATTAGTGAGGCAGTGTAACAGCTAGATATAACCTTGTAGTTGAATCAAGTACATGATGTGTTAAATGTTTCTTAGATGAGGAGGTATGTGCATGACCCATTGAACATAATTGGATGGTGTGAGCTGGTCATCGAGGATTGGGTTACATTTGAGGATTTCCCATTATAGATTGAGGGTTGGAAGGAGAGGATCCTTTTTGGGTGACCTATTCTATTAGAGCATGTCTGATGGAATTAAAAGAATTTCAATGAGAGAACATGGGAGAGGGGGCTCATATATGGGAAGATTACCCACAAATTTTAAGTACACTTTTGTTTTTGATTTTTGGGGATGTACAACCCTAAGGTGGGGAGAATTTAATGTCCCAAATTTTAATTCATTTTACTTTAAATAATATTTGTGATTATTTCTAGACCATGTGTTGATATGGTGTGTGATTATGATGCCTGTTTATTCCTGAAAAATGATTCAAAAATATTAAAAATTAAATAGCATGCATGACCAGTTTTCCTGGAAAAGTGGAGTAAATTTTAAATGTGTGTCAGGATCTGAAATTCAAGGGCACCGTTGAATTTAGAGTGGTAATTTTACACTAGTAGAGGCTTTAAATAGAACGTCTTGGTCCTTTTGTGAATGTTAGTTTATATATGTTTAATAAATAAAATAAATTATTAATTTATTGTATTTCAATGTTATGTTAACGCAACAATGTATCATTTTAACTAATCCGTGGTAGAAAATTCAATGTTATCAATATAACCCTAGAATTTCTCTAAGATGTCGAGAGGAACCCTCTCAAAAATCATGGATTAAGGATTATGTGTATCGTGGATCGGCGTACCAATGGAGTTATAGGATCTTGTCAGTGACGGTGAAACAACTTTTCTTCATCAACGATCAATCCAAACACTAGGTATGTTTTTTATTTTATGATTTTACATCAGAATCATAATCTAGTAAAAATGAGGATCAATTCAATGACCAATAATTGATAAAACAGTCATTGGTAATATCAAATATGATGGAATCTTTTTTTCTTCGTTCTTCCAAATAACGATAATGAAATGTGGATAGCATGATCAAAGGATGAGGTTCATTCCATGGGAATTCATTGTGACTTTTCTCTCCCCAGTTTTTCATGCGGTTACCATATGACCCTAATAGACTTGGTTTGACTTGATGGGTGATTAAAAATGTGATCGGAGCCCCAAATTTGAGGGAAACCAAGATCAAAGTACTTATCTATGTAGATCGGGTCCCGAGGAACCTGGATCTTAAAATGTATTGGTTTCTAAACACCGGAGGTGGATTAGTGGTTTGAAAAAGGGACCACCGGCATGGGTCTTTCATGATTGTACAATGCGAATAGGAGGCAACATGCAGTGACATGGATCAGTGAATGGAGGTGGTAGCTGGATGTGGTTATAGCATCAAGGACAGAGCGGAAGAGCCACGTTGGAGAAGCAGGGGATGTGGTGGCTAGAGAGGATGCGGTGGGTGGAGCTACATGGTAAGGTGGTCGCGGGGAATGATGAGGCTAAGAGACATGGTGTTGAGACCATGTGGGATAAAGGTTAGTAGAGTAGGTAAGATACAAAGGGTTAGAGTGGGCCAGTGTGGTGTGAACATGAGGCGGGCGATCCAGCATTCCAGATGGGTCGTAGTGGACTAGAGTAGGTTAGGTGGGCCATAGGAGGCTATGAAGGCCAGAGAGGGAAAGGCAAGATGGAGCTGGTCGGAGTGGGAATGGAAGGCCAGAGTGGTTCAGAGTGGGAAAGGTGGGCCGAAGTGGGCCGACTGGGTGAGGTTGAACAGGTCGGACCCAGGTCGGCCCGCGACCCAGTAAACCACCCTTATAAATCATAAAACCCCAATAACATTCAAAATGAATGTCCAATTGATGATCCATCAATGGAGTTGGTACCCTAAATATGAGACTATCCATTTGAAAACTATTGTATTTTTTAGCTTGGAAATATTTAAAGTGAAACGAGGCATTTGTATGGTCTATATCTGTGGTCAAGGCACGGTGGGAGTGACCACAACTCACTGTGCACCATCCTTTCCTATATTGATTGATTCTCTTGTCTACTATGTCTTGGTTGATTTTCGTTAGGTTTAATTCACTATATCATTTTCTTGAATGATTATTTGTCTCATTTTCTACTCACTGGATTGATTCCCTTCAATAGGACATCCAGGACATTATTGTTGGAAAACATCAAGTGGCCTGGAGCAGATCCTCTATTCTATCATCATACCCTTGGAAGCCTTTGGTATTAACATGACCAACTTCACCTGGTATCAATAGTACACTTAGAAGATTAATCCAGATATAATTATTTGTATTATCCTATGGAAAATTCTATGATCCTCCTCTGACGTATTGTATATCTCTTCAAATCGTTAAGAATATCTCTCTCAGTATGTTTTCAGACAAAAAATATTTCTCATATGGACATCATCAGTGTTATCTGACTCGGGAGTGTGTTCTCTCAAATGTGTTATTCATGGAATATTTGAATTGAATCCCTAGTGTTGGAATTCAATTTTCATGACATACCCTATACTGTATGGTATGGTTGGAGTACATCTAGTTATTTTTGTTATATATTGTAGACATATAAATGTACAGTGATGACTATAACTTTCCCTTGTGTATTTTTTTTTGTTTCTTTAGGGTGTCCTACTAAGTATTTTTATACTCACCCCTATTTGGGATTTTCCTGCACATTTCATTTCTTAAGTAGATGATAAAACTTTTGATAGAGTCTAGGGTGGATGAGGACCAAACTGAGCCTTATCAGATCAGCCATGTCGAGGTGTTATTAAAACTTCAGACAGTAGTTCGAGTACCTTTCCTTCATTATATCATGTTGGGTTTTATGAACATGAGTTTCAGAATCATGGTAAAGTATTTATTTTTTGTGGCCTTTTATTCTATCTTTTACTTCCAGTACGTTCACTATTGTACTCTGGTTGTGAGTTGTGGTGGTTCACATTCATTGTTACATAGTGTATTAACATTAAATCATTTTCATCTTGGATATGTGTTTGTTTTTACATGTACTTTATAATAATGCATACCATTACTGTGACATTACTACTCAGTGCTAATGACCAGCCCCTAGACTATTGGAGGCAGGCTTGAGGTAGTTATGACAGGGGTCCATCTTGGACGGGTCATGAAAAATAAATTATTGGTGATAAAACATATTTTTAGGTCTGTGATATAGAATCCCAAAATAACTACATATCTTATATGAATTGGAATCAGGATACAAATAATTATTTTAATATGGTTTACTTTAATTAAAATTATTTTAGACTCTAAAAATTTGGGATTCATACTCTATGGATCCTTACATTGATTTTTTCCTCATTTAAGTGTAAAAATTCAAAAAAAAAAGAGAATATGAGATGTTTTATGACTTGAAAACAAATACCACATGTGATGCAATTTAGCATCAAATTATCATGACTATAGGGAGAACATTTCCCATTACGTCTTGTTACTGATAGGTACAAAATATTCATTAAATTTCACATATAGATGTTGCTCTTAAATGTGAAAATTCTTAAATTTGTTTCTAGTTAATGTCAATGAATAGGAGAAATCATTTTCTAAATATTATAGTATAGATGAAACCCATATGTTTGGGAATAAATCCCTGAATATGGGAATTTTTTAGTAGTGCAATGTGATAAATTTTGGACACAACATCATGTGGATTAATGTAATCCATAAATAACAATCTATAAGGAGTTCATTGTGTCAAAAAATATTTTTTAAGGTCGTAATATTTGTGATGATTCTGTTTAAACCAATGCATCATTAATTTTAGGGTCTCTAAACGAGAAAAATGGGTATTTTATATAATCTCATATAGTGGGGATATTTTTATGCAGTTCTACATTAGGTAATATAGATGTTTTCATTAAATATTGTGTCTTACAATAGGTATTTTGATTTTATGATGACTAAAGTATATCATTTTAAACATACATATAATATGATAACATTAAACAAAAGTGGAACAAAATACACATATTATGGTCCTTGTGTAACACACTAACCCCAATTACCCAAAGTCGGTGCATTATAACTTAACATTGTCATGATACAAGAAAATCATGTCCCGAAAGACCGATCAGTTTATTATCCTTGGAAATACTAGATACATTCATAAGTTTTACATTACATTATAAAATCAAAAACTAAAAGGACAATGTTTCCATAGACCACACTCATATCCCCTCAGACTATCCCTAAAGGTCATTCATAAGATACTTCTTCGCATCCAGGGAAAGATAAAACATAGAAAGGGGTGAGCTCAGATGCTCAGTAAGAATAACAATATAGAAGAGACTTTCATAAATAAGCATAAACATTAAAGGAAATGTATGAGACTAAAAAAGGCCTTTTAAACTTCAACTTCAGCATAATATGGAAAAGATAAAATCAAATAATATCATTTACTTATTCACAAGGATATTCTACTAGTTTAATAATCACATGAAATATCAAATGACACTTTAATAATGATGGAATACATAATGCCAGATTTCATAACCACATAGTCAATGCCTTGTGCCAAGACTAAAAATAAGATTTTGTCATGGACTTGTTCCAAGAAACTAGTTATTCTCATGAGACCTACCTATGAATCCAGGAGCTATAGTGGGCTCCACCCCTCACTATGTCCAATGCATTCCTTATATGAAAAGGTTTAAACATAACATAAACATTCGTATTAAAACTAGCATACTAAATGTCAATACTTTATCCATAAACCAAGAATGGTATAAAAATAACACATCCATAGTCAAACATATCACAAAACCTTTAATACAATATGGATGTTTTGTATCATAATAAATCAAATTCAAATAATCTTAAAAGCCATCAATGGATGTTGACATAGATGAAATCAAAACCTTTTTAGCGAAATATCTCTTTCTATTTTGAAATAATTTAAGAGTCACATAATTATAAAGAAAAAATTTATTTTCTAAATTTTCTTATAAGATTATAAGGGATGCTTTGACAATGTTATAACAGCCGAAATTAGCCTCACCCAACATATAAGTTATAAAAACATTCTTACCGTAATTTTATCAAAAAAAGTCATAAGGTACCTCGTTTGGAAAATGATAGAAAGATACCTTTCAAACCATTTTATAAAAATTCATGCAAGGGTATAAATGCCTTTAACGCATATTCTATTAAAAAGTTAAAAAATTTTGGAATAAATTTTTAAGAAACATGGATGTGGATGATACAGAGGTCTCAATAGATACTCATATGAAAACAACCTCGGATAATAAAGAGATTATGAAATTAACCCTAAACTTGTACTTTTACTTGGTCGAGGGTATTTTGAACTCCTATATAATAGTTAAATAATTATTATTAAATTATAAAATAACCATATACATAAATATTATATCATATATTTTATCTTTTAATATTACTTTTTTAATAATATTTTAGTATTATTGTTGTTTTAGCTGTTACCTGATTCATTTTCCTTTATAATCTTTGTTATGTGACTAATATTTGTTATGGATGGGATGTATATTATTCATATCAATAATGATTTCAAGTATTTAAATATTATTTTTAATCATCAAATAAAAATTAGTCTTGAATGGATACGATGGGGAATGAATCTCATCGTGTTCGTGGAGACGGTAAGTCGTACGTACTCATGAGAAACATTATCATTCTGTTAATATTAAACTAGTATATAATTGGATGTCATATCATATATACAGAATCATTATCATGTTATATTTATTATTTTAATAATTTATACTCATTATTATACCCATCCAAATGATGTAGTGTTTGAATAACAAACGACACCACGACGTGGAGACGGTAAGTCGTATGTACGCACGAATGGTGACATGTCATTCATAGGATGGATAAAATAATGAATATGGTTGTACCATTTTCATAATAACATTGTATTATATAGAAGATACTGGAGTTATTATTTTAGAATGGAAACAACAATGAAAGTGGAAGTTGAATAAGAAAAGAACTTGAAAGATGTGATGAAATATTTACCTCTTTTTCTGGTTATTCCTTTTGATTTGATTAAAAGGGCTCCATAGGATGGCTTTCTGACTAACTTAAGGCCTCTATGATAAAGGTAGGACAGTTTATAAGATATTTTGGTAGGGTTTTTCCAATACAAGTGGCTTTTAACGTGGGGATTGGAGAGAAGGGGATGTTCCTTTTTAAAAGAGGGGTGAGGGGAACCATAGGAAACGATTGATGTATTACTTTATAATAAAATTATTTTCGTTTTATAATGGCTCCAAAATGATTTCCTTCGAGTATATTGTGGGGATGGGTCTAAAAACACTCAAAAAATAGGTTTTATAGAGGTTTGGGTCATTATATTAAACTTATCTTCTTGATTTAACTCTTAGTTAATTGGTTTGACATTTACCATGTCTCTTTGTATTTTTATATTATATGGTTAATAAACATAATATAAACGTCCAAGATAAACTCAAGTGGTTCATTAATGACATATATAATATTATTTAAGACCTTTGGATGAACATTATATTTTTTTAAATAGAATATCAATTAATAATATAATATTTGTCTTAAAAACTCTTTTATGTCAATTTTGAAACTATTTAATAATTTATTTTTGTTAAAGTCATAAAAACATTATTAATTCAAAATAAATTAATTTAATCAATCCTAACATGTCTCATTAAGCTATAAAATTATTGTATTTCATCAAAAATTTCAATTTATATTTATTTTAATATATATAATACAATTTGTTTTATTTTTTCTTTAATAAGAAAAATATTGCATCATCATTGTGTCAAAAATAAATTTATTTATTCAATGTCTAAAATTTATAAATAAAATACAATTATTTAGGAAATATTTTTATCTTTCTAATGAATATTTATAGTCTAAGAGATAACATATATAGACTTATGGAAAAATTGTTTTACTAAAGGTTACATGTGTATGTCATTTTGGTATTTACTTTAACTTAATTAATATAAAGTGTCATTATCACGTACAAGTCACTCCAAGGGGTCCCAAAATCGAGCCAAGGATGCCCATGTTCAGAAATGTATCAACTAACAGGGTTAAAATACATGTTAGGATAATTTAATATTATTATAATATTATTATTTTTTAACCTTATTTACTGAATTTAACCTTTTACCATGGTAAATACAATATTTACTGAAGTAATTATTCAAAATGTCTAAAAATAAAAGTTACCTATTTACACAATATGGACCTCGTGATTTAAAATATGGAATATATTTTTCTAAATTCAAAACATAGAAGTGGCAAAAATTAATTTTAAATTAATTCTCGTTGTCAAAACAAAAGTGTGTTTTTAAGAAATAATAACTATAAAAGGATTGGCAATTTCTTATGTCTAGTTTAAATGTGAAATTACATCCAATGACCAACATTTTATTAAATGGTAAAAATATAATATAATTATACTTAAAAACCACTCAATAGTATAATTTATCACTTTAAATTATTTTTATTAAAAAAGTTGTTTTTAATTAAAATTTAGTATTTTTCATTATTCATGAAAAACTGAATATTTTCAGAAAAATAACAAAAATTAACCCTAAGCTAATTTTAATATTACAAACCCAAAACTGAAGTACATATTTAAATATAAAATTGATAAAATTTAAAAAAGTTGGTATTACTATTCATAGCAGCTAGCTTGATTGGTCATTATGTGTTAGAATCTCAATGTTGCGTACAACACAAGCTATTAAATTATTCCAAAAGAAACACCCCATGGATGATTGGGGTGTTACATTCTCCCCTCCTTCAAATAATTTGGTCCTAAAAATTTATAGAATATTACTTCATAAAAATATTTGGGTGTTTATTCATCAATATTTCCTTGGTTTCTCACGTTGCATCTTCCATCTTATGGTTTCTCCATAGATATTTTACCAGACGAGTCGTCTAGTTTTCATAAATTGTTCTCTTGTATCAATAACCTTGATAGGCTCTTCACAAAAAGACAGATCATGTTCCAGTTCTAATTCCTCATAGGTAAGTACATGCGTTCAGTTAGGCATTTATTTTCTCAACTGTGATACATGGAACACATCATGAACTTTGGAGAGACATGGCGGCATTTCCAAATGGTAAGCTACAGCCCCAATTCATTCTATAATTTTAAAAGGTCCGACGTACCTAGGACTCAATTTACCCTTCTTACCGAATCGTATAATTCACTTCCATGGAGATACCTTCAAGAAAACATGATCTCCTACCTGAAATTCCAAATCCTTCATTTAGTTATCAGAATATCTCTTCTGCCTACTTTGAGCTTCTTTGATGTGGGTTTGTATTACCTTCACCTTTTCCATCATTTCCTTAATAAGTTCTGGGCCTATGAGTTTTCTTTCACCAACATCATCCCAACAAGTTGGTGTGGGACATCTCTTTCTGTATAACGCTTCATATGGTGCTATCTGAATACTTGAATAGAAGCTATTCTTATAGGAAAATTCTACTAGAGGTAAATATTGATCCCACGTACCATGAATGTCAAGTGAGAAAGATCTAAACATTTCTTCTAACGCTTGAAGAGTTCCTTCTGATTTTCCATCAGTTTGAGGGTGGTAGGCAGTGCTCAAACCAAGCTCACTATCCAAGACCTTCTAAAGAATTTTCCATAATCTTGATGTAAAATGAGGATCACGATCAGAAATAATCGATTGGGGTACTATAGGAAGTCGTACAACTTAATTAATATTCAGTATTTCTAAACATTCAAGTGGTAAATCTTCTCTTATAGCATGAAAATGTGATGACTTTGTAAGACGATCAACAATGACCCATATTGAATCATTCCTTCTATGAGACTATTGTAGTCTCATGAAAAAGTCCATCATAATATTATCCCACTTCCACTCAGGTATGTGAAGAGGTTTCATGACTCCTCCAACCTATTGCCTTCCAACTTTCACATGTAGACAAACCATACATCTTGACACAAAATCAGCAATCTCCCTCTTCATGTTGTCCCACCTAAAAAGTTCCTTCAAATCTCCATAAATTTTGGTGATCCTGGGGTGCATAGAGAAATTAGAGCTATGAGCATCATCCAACTATTCTATTTTTATATTAGGTATATCAGTAACACAAAGTTTCTTCCTAAATTTCAAAATTCCATCTTCATATACGAAGTCACTCATTGTCACGTTATTCACAACTTTAATTTTCTTTTGAAATTCATCATCATCGGTCTCAGAAATGTTTATCCATTCTAGTAAAGATGGTTTGGAAACCATGTGAAAAATTAATGATGTTTCACCTTCCATGATTATTCCCATATCCATTTTTACTATATCCATGAAAATAAGATCTTTTTCAACTCTCATCTTGTTCAGAACTCCATGATCCTTTCTGCTCAATGCATCTGCCACTATATTTTCCTTCCCAGGGTGGGAGTGTATAGTGAAATCACAATCATTGAGTAGTACAAGCCATCATCTTTGCCTCCTGTTGAGTTATTACTGTGAGAAAATATACTTCAAAATCTTGTGATCGGTATATATCTCACATTTTTCACCAAAGAGATAATGTCTCCATTTCTGTAGAGAAAATATTACAACTTCTAACTCAATATCCAGAGTAGGATAGTTTTGCTCATGAATTTTTAGCTATTGTGATGCATAGGTAATAACCCTATCATTCTATATAAGGACACAACCAATTCCTTTCTTTGAAGCATCACTATAAATAACAAACCCATTATTATCTGACGGTAGAGTCAATATTGGAGCATTGAAAAATCTTCTCTTAAATTATTCAAAACATTCTTCACACTCTTTTGACCATAAAAATTTAACCTCGTTACGTGTGATCTTGGTTAATGGTTTTCCTAATCAGGAAAAATTCTGGGCGAGATGTCGATAATAAGCTGTTAAACCAATAAAACTGCATAACTCAGTTATACTCGTCATTGCTGGCCATTAATGAATTTCCTTGGTCTTTGAAGGATCAATAGAGATTCCATCCTTAGGGAAAATATGGCCAATAAAAGATATATCTTGAAGCCATAATTCACACCTTCTAAACTTCCCATATAATTCATTTCATTTAAGAGTCTTTAGGATAATGCGCAAGTGATTTTCATGATCTTCATAGATCTTGGAATATACCAAGATATCATCAATGAATACCACTACAAATTAATCAATATATTCCTTGAAAACTCTATTCATTAGATCCATGAAGACAGAGGGTGCGTTATTCATCCTAAAAGTCATTACTCTAAACTCGTAATGCCCATACATGGTTTGAAATGATGTCTTCGGAATGTCTTCCTTCATCATGCACAACTGATGGTATCCAAATCGAAGTTCAATCATTGAAAAAAATTGATCTCCATGAATTTTGTCAAATAAATCATCAATGAGTGGTAGGGGATACTTATTCTTTATTGTTATATCATTGATCTGTCTGTAGTCAATGCACAACCTCGTAGATCCATCTTTCTTCTTAACAAAATGGATATGGGCTCCCCATGGAGAAACACTAGGGAGAATAAATCCCTTATTACTCAATTCCTCTTTTTTTTTCTTTAGTTTCACTAATTCCACATTTTCCATTCTACAAGGGGTCTTCGATATAGGCATTGAACAGGGAATTAAATCAATGGAAAACTCAATTTATCATTCTGTAGGATGTCTAGTTAAATTCTTTGGAAATACATCAATATACTCTTTCACAATAGGTACATCCTCTATTTGAACATTCTTTTCCTCACCCAACGTTATTTCATTCTCTTCCTCCCCAATAATTGAATTTAGTTGAGCTATTGGGGGTGGATCTGGATAAGAATCAGGTGGTGATGATTCTGCTCTAATGGTAAGGTGGTCATTATCATTGTCATCAAAAATAGTAACCTCCCTCTTCTTACAATATATTTTTTCATCATGGTCTGAAATCTAATCCATACTGAGGATTATATCAAATTCAATCATGTGTATGATAGTGAGATCCGCAGATAAAGAACATTTATATGCCCTAATTGGAACTGATTGACAAAACATTGTTGCAATGATACTTCCCTTAGGAGTTTTGACTGACAACTCCCTTGATAAACCAAATTGTAAATACCTAATTTTCATAGAAAACTAGGATGATATGAAACAATGTGATGATCCAGAATCAAATAAATCATTGGATAAACTTGAGTAAACCATTAAATTACCAACCACCACGTCTTTGGGAGCTTCAACCTCAGCATTTTTGATCGCATAAGCCTGGCCTTGATCCCTTGGCCTTTTCTGACGTAAGTTTCTTTGGTACATAGGACATTCATTTGAATAGTGTATTCTTTCTCTACAACAGTATAATTCTACTTTGACAGCCTCTTTCTTCTCCATTCAATCACGAGCTTGGTGGCCTTTTTGCCCACATGTGTAACAGACTCCCATTCCCTTCAAGAAAGTACCCGGGTGTTTCTTCCCACATTTTCTGCAGGATGGATATTCAACTTTTCCCTTATCCCCCTAATTTCCATTTCCAGAGTTTTCATTAGATCTCTTCTTCTCTTGCATTACTTTAAAGTCGTAAGACTTATAGAATTCCTTTTTTGACTTGATAACCCATGAGAAAATTTCATTGTATGACAAGACGGATTGTGAGAATAATGCTCGATGAAGAAATTTTTTTAACCCATAAAAGAAATGATCAATCTTACCTATTGCGTTACGTATATAATCTACATCATGCCTTTCTGACCTTGTAAAGTTAGCTTCATACTTTGTGACATTCTCATTCTGTTTTTCCCTGAGACTAAAAAACTGTCCTTCCATATCCGCTTGATGGTCATGTGGAAAGTATTTTTCTAGAAAAATATCTATAAAATCCATCCATTCCATACTTGATGCTTCTTCATCATCCTTTGTGTTTTGAATTAATAACCACCATTTATCAGCATCTCCAATGAGGTGATAAACTGCCATGAAAACATTTTCCCTTCCGCTACTTCCCAAAGCATGAAATATTTTCTCTAGAAATCTTATCCATTGATCAATGACCAATTGAATTTTAATCCCATTGAATGTTGGTGGTTGTTTCCTTATGGATTGATCTAACATTTATCCTCCACGTTGTGGATCAGGGTGCTCCATACAGGTAAGGTTTTTATTCATAACATGAGTGATTTGTCCCAATATGGTGATTAGGTGATCAGCACTAATTGCATCACCAGCTCCACTATAATTATCTTGAGTAGGAGGGAAATCTCTACATGGATTACGTGTGTTCATACAGTTTCTATTAATTCCACTAGGCTCCATTTCTAAACAATATCATAAGCTGTATTAGTTTATGAATCGAAATACATAATTCCAAAATTGTAAAACACTTATCATAAACTGAATAGTTTATAGATATAACCCATAATCATGAAAATGTTTTCTTTGAGGTAGTATATACTCATAGACCCTTCATAATTATTTTTAAAGAAAATGAGAATTTTCCTAAGCATATCCCATGGGAGTGTCATAACAAAGACTGTAGCAAGGCCCATTGTTGTGCACTAGTTCCCATTCAAGTCTAGCTCAAAACTGTGTTTTTGGGTTTTACCCCTAGGTACATCTGTGCCAGAGCCGCCTCTACCTGCTCGTATCCAGATAGGGATTTATTTCTTGTAAAACTCACAAAATTTCTACAGTACCAAAATTCTAGGAAGTTCCTGTATACTAATCCTCAAAGTCTATCTAAGGGTAATGTTCTCTAATCAAAGTTTTCTAAATCTAACTTACAAGGTTTGTGGTAAACTTCCTATGATACCAACTATAACGCCCTGACCCCAGTTACCCATAGTCGGTTTATTATTACATATTTTGGAATGATTCAAGGAAATCATGTCCAAAAAGACCAATCATTTTAGTATCCCTGTAAATACTAGATACATTCATAAGTTTTACATTACATTATAAAATGAAAAAATAAAACAACATTGTTTCCATAGACCAAACTCATATCCCCTCAGACTATCCCTATAGGTCAGTCATAAAATACTTATTCACATCCTAGGAAAAATAAAACATAGAAAGGGGTGATCTTAGATACTCAGTAAGTGTAACAATATATCAGAAACCTTCATAAATTAGCAAAAACATTCAAGGCAATGTATAAGACTAAAACAAAATCCTTTCAAAATTGATCATTAGAATAATATAGAAAAGATAAAATCAAATAATACCATTTACTTATCCACATTGATATTCAACTAGTTGAATAATAACATGAAATATCAATAGCCACTTTCATAATGGTGGAGTGCATAATTCCAGACTTCATTACCACATAGTCAAGGCCATGTTCCAAGACTACAAATAAGATTTTGTTAAGGCCTTGTTCCAAGACACTAGTTTTTCTCATGATACCGACCGATGAATTGAGGATGTATAGAGTGCTCCACCCATCACTTACTAAGTCCAATGCATTAATCATATGAAAAGTTTTAAACATAACATAAGTATTCGTATTAAAACTAGCATAGGAAATTTCAATACTTTATCTATAAACCATTAACGGTATAAAAAGAACAAATTAATTGTCAATCATATCATAAAACCTTCAATACAACATGGAAGTTTTGTATCATAATAAATCATCTTCAAATAAGCTTAAAATCCATCAATTGATGTTGACATAGATAAAATCAAAATGTTATATAGGGAAATATCTCTTTCTATTTTGAAATCATTTAAGAGTTACATTATTATAAAGGAAACATTTATTTTTAAAATATTCTTATAAGCATTTCATGGATGCCTCAATGATTTTATAATATCTAAAAATATTCACACCCACCTTATAAGTTAAAAAAATATTCATACCTTAATTTGTCGAAAATGTCATAAGGTAACTTGTTTGGAAAACGACGGAAGGATACCTTTCAAACCATTTTATAAAACATAAAAAAAAGGGTATAAATGACATTAACACATAGTCTAGTGCATAGTAAAAATGTTTTCGAATTAATTTTTAGGAAACATGGATGTTGGTGATAAATAGGTCCCAGTAGATACTTACATAAAAACAATATCAAAAAATAAAGAGAATGTGAAATTAACCATTAACTCATACTTTTCCTTGGTCGAGGGTATGTTAACCTATTTTATAATAGTTAAAAAATTGTTATTAAATATAAAAGAACGGTATGCATAAATATGTTATCATATATGATCTTATAATATTGCCTTGTTAATAATATTTTAGTATTATCGTTGTTTCAGTTGTTAACTGATTAGTTTTCCTTTTTTTATCTCTTATGTGAGATATATTTGTTATGGATGGGATGTATCTTATTCATATCCATAATTATATCACGTCTTTAAACATTATTTTTAATCATCGAATAAAAATTAGTCTTGAATGGATATGATGGGGAATGAATCTTATCATATTCGTGGATACGGTAAGCCTTGCGTACAAACGAGCGACAATATCATTATTTTGATATTAAAATTGTATATAATTGGATGGAATATCATATAAACAGAATAATTATAATGTTATATTTATTATTTTCATCATTTATACTCATTATTATACCCATCCAAATGATGAAGTGTTTTAATAACAAATTACAAAACGACGTAGAGATGGTATGTCGTACGTACGCACGTATGGTGACATGTCATTCATAGAATGGATAAAATAATGAATTTGGTTATAACATTTTTATAATAACATCATAGTATATATAATATTCTGGAGTTATTATTTTATAATGGAAACAAAAAGAAAGAGGAATTGGATGAAGAAAAGAACTTGAAAGAGTTGATGAAACATTTACCTTGTCTTCGGGTTCTTCCTTTTGATTCGGAAAAAGGGCTCCATAGGTTGGTTTTATGACTAAATTAAGACCTCTAGGATGAATGGATGATATTTGAGAGGATATTTGGTCTGCGGATTGCTATGCCAAATGGCTTTGAAGGTGTTAATTTGAGAGAAGGTGAAGTGGCCTTTTATAAGAGGGGTGAGAGACACCTTAGGACAAGATTAAAATATTATTTTATTATCAAATAATATTCGGTTTTGTAAAGGCTAAAAAATGATTTATTTCAATGATAAGTCGTGGTTTGGTCTGAAAAAACTCATCCAATAGGTTTTAGACTGGTTGGGTAAATATATTATCCTTATCTTCTAAATTTAACTCTAAGTTAATTAGTTTGACATTTACCATGTCTCTTTGTATTTTTATATTATATGGTTAATAAACCTAATATAAACTACCAAGTGAACCTCAAGTGGTTAATTAATGACATATATAATATTATTTATGAACTTTGGCCTAACTTTCTATTTTTAGGAATATAATATCAATTAATAATATAATATTTGTTATAAAAAATATTTTTTGTCAATTTTGACACTACTTAATAATTTATTTTTTAAATTCCTAACCACTTTATTAATTCGAAATAAATTCATTTCATCAATACTAACATGTCACATTAACCTATGTAATTCGTGGATGGAATCAATTATTTCAAAATATATTTATTTTAACATATATAATACCATTTATTTGATTATTTCATTAATAAGGAAAATAACGCATCATCATTGTGTCATAAATAAATTTAATTATTCAATGTCTTAAAATTATAAATAAAATACTAACATAGAGGAAATATTTTTAGCTTTCTAATTAATATTTATAGTCAAATAGATAACATATATAACCCTATGTAAATTTTTTTTTACTAAAATATATATGCTTATGTAATTTTTGTATTTAATTTATCTTAATTAATATAAAGTGTCATTATCACTTACAAGTGGCTCCATGGGGTCCCAAAATCGACCCAAGGATGCCGATGGTCATACATGTATCATACAATAGGGTTATAACACATGTTAGAGTAATTTAATATTATTATAATATTATTATTTTTAACCTTATTTACCAGATTTACCCTTTAACCATAGTAAATAAAATATTTACTGAAGTAATTTTTCAAAATGTCTAAAATTAAAAGTTACCTATTTACACAACGTAGACCTCCTGATTCAAAATATGGAATTAATTTTTATAAATTCAAAACACAGAAGTGGAAGAAATTAATTTAAAAATAACTCAATAGTATAATTTAGCAATATAAATAATTGTTATTAAAAAAGTTACATTTAATTAAATTTTAGTATTTTTCACTATTCATCAAAAACTGATTGTTTTGAGAAAAATACCAAGAATTTACCCTAACCTAATTTCTATATTCTGAACCCAGAAATGAAGTCCATTTTGAAATATAAAATTGATAAAATTTCAAAAGGTGTGTATTACTATTCACAACGGTTGGTTTGATTGGTCGTGATGTGTTAGAATCTCGAAGATGCGTACAATGCAAGCTATTGCGTTATTCAAAGGGAAACATACCATGGATGCTTGGGGTGTTACACCTGGGATGAGGATAAAGATAAAAATCATGATGTTTCAGTCAATGTATTTTTCTAGAAATGCTTCATTTTTTTGGGTGTGATGTGATTTTAATCCTTGATATCTAGTGATAAACATCCTCTAGAGTTTTCCATGGGTATTTCACAATGAACCTAACATTTTGGTTTTAGTTTTAGAGGATTTATCTATGGAATAATAGGAGTTCAAAGTCATAACAATAGTAACCCTAAATAAAAAATCTAGAGTTTAAATCTCTTATTATCATCCTCTATGATGTTATTATGATATGAATATAAGTTATAAAATATATTAACCCCTTTTTAACCTAATTTATCAAACACATCAAACCATCTTGGGGTTTTTTCATCTTTAGACAGTTGGTTGAAAATGTTGAACTAAATTGAGGGTAAATGGACTACAATTGGATTAAACAACAATTTCACATAAAAAACTGAATATGGGGTAACTCATGTGGTATGACAGGTGGTGGAATGGTAATACAACAATTAATGTGGAAGATTTTTAGAGAATGACTTCTTGTCCTAACCTACTGTCTTTTAGAGGACGTTAAATAATATATTGTTGAAAACCTATCTATTCCGATTTACTACTGTATTATATTGGGAAGAGATGTTAAACATTATATTTTATTTTGTATAGAATTATTTAATCTCAAATAAATAAAAGCTGGATTCATTTTCCATCAATATATTATGAGTTATACCAAATTTAGTGATCGTTTTCAACATCATGAATCTTATGCTGGCCTTTTTCATCAATTCCAAGAGGATTATATCCTCGACTCATTTGAAAAAAATTCCAAAAAAGTAATTATATACATGAATTACCAAAATGTATGTGGGGGGTATAGACCCTAAACATACCTTCTTCATATAGTGAAAAACTGAGAATATTTGGTCTTTTGTAATAGGTTAAGGATTCTATTAATGAAGATGGAATGCATCAGGAAGACATGGAACTTTCTAATATACCCCATATAGTCTTACATAATTTATGTCCAATAGTTCACAATCCTGTTGATTTGATTGTAGATCTATGTTACTAACTGATGGATGTCATAAGAACTTCTGTAGACTTAATTATAGATGATAATGTTATTTTTCCCTTCAATACATGTTTGGAGTACCCCATTAAATCCTTATTTTTAGAGAACATTTTTTTATATTTTTTCATCAAAAAATAAGTTTACTAACTTATTCCATATATTATCCCATGATTATTAATCAAGTTAAAATTAACTATTACAAATATATTGAAATATAAGAAACATTCATATAGTTATAGAAATTTTCTATGGGTATATGAGATATCCTCATTCCAAGGAAGTATTGATTATATATATTCTTATGAAATAGAAGATGATGGGGGGGTGCAACCATTTTATGTGAAATAGAGAAAAATTTAACATCCTGGTCTATATCTTGTAAGGATCTAGCTTCCTTATAAAATCATCTAGGCGTGATTTTTTAAAAGAAAAATAATACACGTCATTGCTTCAGATAATAATTATTTAAGAAATCCACCTAAGATAAAATAAAAAGGAATCCAACAATTAATATTAAGTATTATTCCCAATTTTTTTACACAATCACCAATTATGAATATGATTTGATACTTATGAGGCCCCCTATATTTTCTAGAGCTGGAGATATATCTATAATGAGGGAATCATATTCTAAATCATTGTTTATCTAATTTTTTTATTTCAAAAATTAAAAATATACAATATTATTTATTATATAGATGATAAAAATTTGAAACCAACCATATTATTGTTTTTATTCTAGATTATACACCCAATTAGGATTATAGAGGATCCATCTAAATATATCTCCCATATATTGGGAGTTTGATGGTTGGATATGAATTTTATCAGGAGATCTGTATTTAATAGTTATGTTTTTGGGGTAGGACGTTCTTTGGAGAAATCAACCAGTACCTTACCATTAAGATACTTTATATGTATAATCAAAATGTCAAATTATTGGAATACTCAACACACTATGGTGGAATTTTTTTTACTATTGGATGAATAAATATGTCTCTCGGGGTTCTATAAAATAAAACAAATTAATTTCAGGATATTATAGTTATTGGATCAACTTCTTCACTATGAAGATTAATGGAATGAAATTAGTATGATGTATGAGTCCGGGATCTCAACATCATTCATTGTTTTCTCAAATATTAAATAATTTTTTCTATTTTCTCTTCATTATAATTTGTATTAAGATTACCAATATATCATTCATGGTTTATCACACACTAGATATGTTAATTTTCTTCCATAGGTAGATATAATGCCATTAGTTTCAAGTAGAATTTCATGAGATTATCAAAAGTAACTAGATAATAATCATCACAATGATAGGAGACATGTTTTTAATATATTTTTTTTAAATTTCAGGAACATTAAAATAGGATTATCTATGAATCATCTGATGTATGAAACATATAAATAAATCCCTCTCAATAATTAATGGTTTCAATTTGGTGGAATTTTAATAGTCACCATCTTCATTCTAAGGTGGAAGTCAATGAAATGATGATGTACTACACAAATAATAAACATTCATGATGTCCCCATGAAAAGAAAACATTAGGTTCTTATTTACAATATGTGGGGTCATAGTTCATTGAGAACATTCTCATGGTAAGATGATTATCATTTTATTTATATGATTTGAAGACATGATAATAGATATATCATTCATTAATTTTCTCTAAAGGGGGATTGAATATTGGATTCTTGAAAAATTGATACATGGTTCTACAATGCTTCAATATAATTTAAATTACTCGATTATGAAACACCACATAGGTCTATCTATAAGGTGTGTATTATTCATATTTCAAGGGAATTATTTTTATCCCAAATATCTATTCATGTTGGAGGGTTCCTAAAAAATATTGGTTGAGTCGATCAAATTTTATTTAATTGATATAGGTAAATTGACAATGATGAAATATTATTTGAGATACCTAATGTTGAGGATATGTATCTATGATACACTTCCAAATTCATTATGGAACGGATAGTTTTAGGTAATATTTCCTCATCAATTCCTAAGATTATTTCCTTAAGAACAATAAAATTGGTTTTGTTATCTTCATAAAATGATAGATGGAAATCCCTGATATATTCTTCTATATTTTCATCACATTCCACATCAGCATTAGAAAAATTAATAGATGACTAGGAATTAGTTTTCACTAATAAAAAAGGGAAATTTTAATCATAAATTTACATTGAAGGGTTTCTCCATGTAATAAATTTGTTTCTATAGGGTTATCGTTATTTGGGGAATTTAAGAAATTCTCCCCCTCCTATCCATTATATACAGTGTAGAAGATAAACCAACAAAATGATATATAATATATGATTTTTGGGAATTCCTAGATATTTTGGATAATATGGAGTTTGAGGAGGATGTTATGAAATCTATATATCAAATAGATAATAATGGATGTTTTAAACCAATATAATGTTTGATCAACACAACATATATAATTTAAAATTTCTTTATGCTGATTGAGAATCTTTTTTTCCTCATCTCTTGAGGTTTGAGGTTTTTTTGGTTATAGATAACCTAGTTCATCCTATGGATGTTGATCAAACATATTATTAAGAATAAGATTTTGATAAAAATAGATAAAGGATATATAGGAATGAGGTGTATTCCTTAACATGGTAGATAGCCTACACCTACAATTCATTAGGTTCATTGAATGGTTTTCTAATATAAAAAAATCAAACTCTTTGGGGAGGTGACCTATAAAATATTAACTATTTATTATTAATTCCAGTTTATCTTAGAGAAAAAACCTCTATGTATTGATATTTGTTCGAATTGAAGGGAGTAATATCACCATATGACTACTAACATGTCCATTGAAAAAGTACATGTGGCATAAATGATATAATGAGGATACATATTATATATATAAATATATCGAATAAACTTTGGGATATTGAAAACTATATCCTAGTGGATAAAAATAAATTCAAGCATGGATATGTGGTCCCCAAACTATGTATTTAGCTTTCTAATCTATTGATTTTTCTTTCCACTCTTTTTATATCATTTAATTGTTAATTTGGAAGGTCAGAAATCATATTAACCATAACATTTTAGTTAAAATTTATAGAAACATATGATATTAATTCCATAAAATGAATAATGAAATATCAATTTATTTCGATGTCCTTTGGTTTTCTTGATACGTAATGTGGTCTAATGGCCCCCTTTATTGAGATGTATTAATCTTATTTCCTAAAGGATTAAAATAAATACAGATAAATGGAACTGGTATCTCCATGATATTGTAATGATGTAGAATTCAGGAAATTAAATAGATGAGGGATTGAATAGAATTCAATGAACACCTCTCATAGTTCACTATCGAGATAATGAGAATCTTGAATGAAGGGATTAGCTAAAACATTTGAATAATTCAATACAATGTCAAATTTATGGGTCAGGGTCCTACACTACATATCATGAGGAAACACCTTGGATTGGGGTTTGAAGCTGGAAACTGATTATGATGATGGATTATATCCATGACTCGGGCATGGGGGAACTTTCACACTTTTTAAGGTGTATGATTCCAGCCTTCCAATATTCTAGTTAGATAACTAAAAATTTTAACATTAATAATACAATATGAATAGTCCAGAATAAGAATAAACAGGTTTTGGATTGGAACTCTTATTTTTTGTCCCACTAGAGATATTTTACTAACATTCCCACATAATAGATTAATTCAATTGAGATAGTTCTTGAATGGAATGGTGATTTTGGGACTTTCCTTAATTAGCCTCATTGAACCTTACAAACTTGCCTCTAGTTATAAATGGTTGTTCATAGTTCATAGAAATAATATATGCCATTGAATAGATATCTAATGTGAGTTAAATTTAGAAAATCCTATTAGGAAACCACATTTAATGAAATTCATGTGGATTGAATGGTTTATGTGATACTATTCAGATAGATGGTTCTTGGCCTACCATTTAGATGGGGGTGTAAAATCAAAGTGGGTCGTAGCTATTTTGGGTATAGTTTAATGATGTTATTCATATGAAATTTTATTTTTCTTATTTTTTCATCATCCATTATTCTATAATGATGATGACGTTGTTTCTATCTTTTCTGGGGATCATAGTGCCACAACCAACAACTTATTTTGTTCCATAAGGATTTCATGTGCTTTTTGGACTAATTTCATGGTCACATTAAAATATAAAATTGGACTATGTTTCCCCAGGTCTGCGTTCAGTTTCCATTTTATTCAGGAACTCTAATGGAGAAACATGATACATGTGTCATAGGTTTCACTAACTTCAATTTCCCAAGTCACCCATTTTTTTAAAAAATAATATTTTTTCCACATACTAATCAATATATTACAAAAATTACAGGTTTATCTATTATTCTGCATTATTAGTTAGGCCAAATCCATTGGGAAACCGTTGTTTTGGATGTATGAGATAATTTTTTTTCCAATTTTCTAATTTAAAAACCTAGGACAAAATCATTTCTAAAATAATATAACTTTATTATCCCTAAGGGTAAAACAACTCTATTACGTATGTCACTGCATATTTGGGTGATATTGTGGCTGGTTCCACTCCTAAGGGGTAAACACATTATATTAGGATGGCTTGCGAGAAATAATGGTCACTGAAACTAGTTTGACAATGTTAGTATTGACGTCTAAATTATCAATTTTAATGACATGATCTGGTATTTCTGGTTATGATTTGGTATTTGAACATCAGATAAAACCCTCTAATCATTATGAAATAAAAGAGATATCTAGGAATTCACTGAGGTATTTTAATGGGATGAGTTGATTTTGAAACTCATCATGAATATTTTCAATATATATATTTCCAACTAATAATCTTTGGAGAGTTTCATATTCATGGAATATATCATTAATTTTTAAATTATAAACCCTATAATTATCACACTTTGTGAATCTTTATTGGTAGAAAACTATTTTATTTTATGTTGTGTAAAGGAATTGGTAATGAAATTATATATGGGTGTCTTCCCATGTTATGGTTTTCTAGGAAATCAATTTCTATACTAGAAATATTTCTGTTCCTATAGGGTATGTCTGAATCATCTATGATTACTTACCACTTTCCGTTTGGGGGTTCCCATAAAGGGACCACAATGAACAATAATATTAATTATATGTTGCTCTAGGTATTTGGTCATACTGTAAATCAAGAAAATTGGAATAATTAAAGTGGTATGAGGTGGATATTTATACACATATTTGGGATGAAATCTAAATTATATATATACATGTGCTTGATATCATTCTATAGATTCAATTTAGGTGGATAGGGAATTAATTGAGTCGCGATGTTATTCCAACACAATCAAGTGAGATGATAGTATATTAGAGTTTATATATGGATATTTATTTAGTTATCATAACAATTTTTTTGATATTTATTTTAATATATTAAATGATATTTTTCCTAATATTTATCATTTTTCTACCTCAATAGATTGAATTTATTATAGTTTTCTTCATTTTAGAAAATTTATAGTGCATTTCAGAACACATATAATGTCTAATTTTTGGTCTCAACATTCATGGGATTAGAAAAATTCTCATGTTGGATAATCCAATGATGTGAAACAATAAATTCCACATTATATTTACACTCAGTAAGAATAATTCCTCTTAGTTACTTAAAATTAAATTGCATCATCTTTTCAATTTTAGGTTCATAATGAGGGAACATTTCAAACATGGTGGGACCATAATTCTCATTGATTGGTTTGTATAAATTTCCAAAATCTTCACATTTTAAATAGAAAAGTACCAATTACATTGCAATATTAATAAATTTTATCAAACATCGAGAATCATGGTCTCCCACAAGTGATAGGTACACACAACTTCAGAAATTGTATTAATGTTAGCTATGTTTTGTACAATGCATTCCTCATCATTGTCTTTTATTTTGACATCACACATTGAGTTATATATGGGTAATACATTGGTTAAATTCAAAAATGTGAAATATCTATAGGGATAATGTATTTATAAGAATTATTTGTAGAATTGTCATTGCTTGGTAATTTGTGATGGTTTAAATTGTATAGTACCTTGTTATATTTTATATATATTGATATCTTGAGTGTCAAGACACTAGTGGTGGACTTTTAATCTTAATATTTTTCAAAACATTAATACAAATGTGGATTAGTTTCTACCCCAAATGGATTGATATACATATTTTACCAATATGATAGAAGGATCATGAAAAAAGTTTAATTATGAGAACTTTTATTATAAACATTTAGCAAATATATAAGTGACCAATTATCATGTTAAAGGATGTAATGGAGATTTAAAATTTCCCATCACAATGGGATAGGTTAGATATTATTTTGTTACCAACATAACCCATAACGATTGGGGATTATATTATTTGAAGGATAGTTGTGGCTGCAGAAATGATGAAACTCTCCATTCCTTATGGGTTTGGGTGGCATGCATGTTACTAAAACAATGGATATCACAAAATACATTTTGATAATCATTTTTTTGTTCCTATCATGATATATATTCAATTCATTTTGTTATCATATATTTTTCGAAACTAATGGTTTCCTATCGTTTTAGGTTTTTTATTCCTCAAATGTGAATCCCATTCCACTTATTTCAAATCCTAGTGTAGAAACATATCATTTTTTCACTCAAATCCAGTAAACAAATTATTTGGGGAAGGTAGGAACGTTTTAGTCAAACATTTAGGAATATGTAGATCCTTATATTTATATTTTATATTAGGAAATAACATTTATTGATTCCTTTCTTCGGGGAATATTTTGGTGTTTGATCAATGTGAAATGTGGTTCTCTATATTTAACACAACCTATGATATATACAATGAAGGGGTACCATATATTAATTGTTATATATTATATAAGGTTCCAAAGTACACATTATAGATACAATTAATCTTTATTCCAAAAATTTGTTGTCGTGTATCCGAAATTTAATCCAAGATGATTTTGGAAGAAGAGATCAAAAAGTTTCATAATATGATAGGTATTCTACCCATGAGACAAATGTATCATATGGATACATCATATATGGTTAAATAATTTATTTTTTTGATAATTTATTCATTAATTATCTAGATTTTTCATTTCTCATCATCTATTTAGATGGGGTGGGATTGGTCACAATCTTCATCGCTGCATCTATAGACAGATGATCTGATGGTGGTAGAGAAGACTACTATATTTTAAAATATTTTATCATTAAGGATATGTTATCATGTACAGATTATGAAAATTATATTGTTGAACATAGTCCATTAATTTCCTATTTATATGAGTGAATTTATATATCATATCAAAGAAGTGGACTTCGTCATTTCCATTTATATCTTTTCCATTATGTGGATTTTCTTAGTTATACCCAAGCAAAAAATTCTCATGATTATTATTCATTATTATGTAGGTAGGAACTCCAAGTATTATACTCTATTAAGGACCTTTGTAATCATAGATTGCAGTGTCACATAGAAAAAATTGTTGTCACAAATTTATTCTATTTTTCAGGATAAACAATTTGATACCAAGGCCTTTATTAAAATATGGTAGATGGCCCAGAGAATGTTGGCACATGTCACAGGGAAATATGATCCCTCTTATAATAAATTTATTTCATTATTTGTGAAATTGTTGAAAATTTATGTTAGATTAAACGAGATACCTCAATAGCTATTATGGGGTTCATTCAATATTGGATACAATCATCATGTGTTTGACCCCCAATAGGATACTTCTTATTTGTCAAAAAACTATGTTTATGGAATTTATGGGTTATTGCTGGAATATTCTATTGTTTCCAACAAGAATTATTCAGAATTAATAAATATATATATATGTATGTATGTTTATGTATATGTATGTATGTATGTATGTACGTATCTATATATAACTATTATCTATCATTACTTTCTTCTAGGATATACATACAAGCCTCCTATATGAGCGATGGATTATAAAAGTTCTCTTGAAGGGTTCACCATGACATGTCAATAGACTTAATACATGCCATAAATAATATAGGCCTCCAATTTTGTTATTTACCGAGTTTACTATCTATCCTCTATAGAGGTACCAGGATTATGAGCATTATCTATATTGATTTATTAAATATTCCAAACAATTCTTATGATATCATCTCCAATATAAGCATGTCCTAAAGTGGTTCTAAAATATGTTAGAAAAATATTTTTTGAATGGGGATATGAGCTTGATTTAATTATCTAAATATTATTGGAATATATCAATTATCTTCCAAAATGGGGACTAAAATATAACCTTATAATGAGTAACACCCATGGTATGCTGATGAGTTTTTCTACTACGAGGAGATGTATTATGGGATTATCCCTAGTTGGCCACCAAGATATATTGATTTAGATCATCATCCACTACTTTTAGGATATGATAGAAACTTTGTAGGGTGTGTTAATGAATATGATCCCACCAATCTAACAAATTAATTACATTATAGAAGATTATTGTGTGGGAATTAGGATATCATGAAATTTATTATTGATGGTGGTAGTTCGGGACCAATATAAATCTCTAATTACAATTAGGATATATCATCATATTTCGAATATGGGGGAATGGATATAGCACTACCCCTAGGTGTATATCAGGATATGTTGGGATTTTCCAACAAACATTTCCCAGATTTGATGGTAGACTTATTCAACATAAATAAGAATGTGTTCCAACTATAGGATAATCATAAAGATGTAATGATGAAGTTGTTTTTTAGTAATTGATATTTTTTCCTTGTCTAGGTTTAATTATATTAGAATACCATACTGGGACCATCAATTTGTGGAACAAGAATGAGGGATAGTGGTTAAAATGACTTAGTAATCCTCCTTAAAATACTCAAAAGTAGCTTAAGCCTCACAATGTTTTTGATGGAAGACGATGATGTTTGGTGTATTTTTAAATTTTTCACAAATTATTAGGAGATTATAGGTCACCTATTCCATATAATCCATATGATAGAGGAGGTAATTATTTTTCCAATCTGGTGGAAAACTTCCAAAACGGTTATTAGTTTAAATTATCACAACAAACATCCCTATCACAGTCATCCCTTTTTGGGGGCGTGAGATCTATGAAGTTTCATGTAACATCCCAGGTAAATAAATAATATTACATTTTCATATTTATCAATATTTTTGAATAAAATTGTAATATTACTTTAAAGGGAATTCTATGTTCGATGGCGTACCCAATACGCAACAATGAGTTTCATTGAAATGTTACGTTGCACACTAATAATATAATAATATTATTTTAAATAGTTAATTCCTAGCCATTGTATTGGTAGGAATGAATAGAACTAAAAAAAAATGATTACATATGTTTGTTAAATAGTTTTACATTTATCCAATAAATGTTAAAGGCTCAAAATGCAAATGAATCCAATATTAAGAATAAATACTCTAATATTTTTAAAAGATTGTTCTACCGCCTTTTGATAGTGGACCTTTTTCAAATCCAACTGTTGACAATTTTATAAGATCTATTTATCAAAATAAACTTAATCTTTAGAATTGGGATATTTAAATTTACTTCGGATAAATTTTTGGTATTTTTCTAAGAAAGTTCATTTTTTTAATGAATAGTGAAACATACTACATTTTACATCAATAATTCCTTTTCATCTAATTTAATTATATGGATAGATTATCATTTTAATTTGTTTTAAAGTTTAAATATAGTATATTTTTAAACTTTAATAAAATTGTGGTCATTGAGATTAATTTCACTTTGAAATTTGATATAATCAACTGTCAAACTTTTGATAGAAATTGTTTCTAAAAAACCCGCTATTTGTTTTGACAACGGGAATTATTTTTAAATTAATTATATCAATTTCTGTAATTGTAATTTTTTAAAATGGATTCAATATTTGGAATCATAAGGACCAAATTTTTTAATTAATAATATTTTGTTTTTGGAGATTTTTAATAGTAACGATGGTAATTATCTTTAATTATAGTGATTAATTAGTAATCAGGTAGTTAAGGGTAATAAAATAATATAATAATAATAACAAATGACCCCAACATGTGTCCTAATTCTACTTGTTGTGTCATGTCCGACCATGGGCTGCCTTTTTCCAAACTTTGGGTCCCCATGGAATCACTTTTGGGCGATAGTGACACTTTATCATTTTATTTTTTAAAGGAGAATATCACAAAAGTATGTAACTCCAAAGTAAAAAAATTCAAATTTTGTCTACATAAATAAAATTTTGGACTATAAGTAGTCATTGTAAAGATAAAAATATTTCCTACATCATAGTATTTCTTTAAAAAAAAATTAGACATTAAATAAATTAAATTCTTTATGACACCATGCTGATGCAGCGATTACCTCATTAATGAACAATTTAAATAAAATGAAAAGATAATGTAAAATATAAGACGTAAACATGTCAAAGACCACTCGGATGAGTATATTTAGAACCCTTATCACCTTATCCTCAAAATATATCAATGTGGGGCATTTAAAATCTAAAAATCATTTTAATATAATTTTACATTTCTTGACTTCCCAAGAGTGCCCCTCCTTCCTTTTATAAAAGACCCCCACCACTACCTCCTTACCCACCCCTATAAAGCCATTGGCTCAGCCAAACTATTCAAATTTCATCTCTCCACATCCGCCTCTTAATCGTATAAGACTTACCGTTGGAAGAAAGCTCTTCAAGAAAACCTTTTGGTTCAAACCAGGAGGACTTACCCGATTTAAAGGTAATATCTTCTCATATGTTCAATTGTTTTATATTGCCTCTCCAACCCCATAAACTATTTTTATTACTTTATCTTATAGAAACACCAGTATCATAAATATACTAGTATTGTGTTATGAGAAATATTAGAGATAAACTTACACACACCTCTGTATAATGGTTAAAGAACATACTGTTTCTGTGGATGGAAAATTACAGCCTCATGAAACGATGATTGTTCAATATTCTCTTATCACCTTTCATGGTGGAAATTATGATGTCACTATATTTTATATATGATATATATGGTATTTATGTATTTTATATACTTCTGTTTTTAATATTTAAAACTTACCTTTATGCTTGGCATGTTGTGAAAATGCTATAATTTCATACGAGGAAGTGTGGACTACCACCCCCTCAAGTGATGTGGTGTGTTCATGCAATGCATGGAATTTATAAATAATAAAATTAATGAAAATACGTGACCTATATAACATATATATTATACTGGAATTAAAATATATATATATATATATCTCTCTCATTTATTTTTAATTCCATTAATCTGACAAAGAAATGAAAGTTGCGTTCATGCGTACATACGGCCTACCATCTCCATGAACGGTGAATTTCATTTCTTTTTATCTTCAAATGTTATGTAATAGTATAAAATGAATATTTACTAGATATATATGATATTTAAATAATTAATAATCTTTTGGAGATGATTTACTTATAACTACATTGAAAATCATTTTCAAACAAGTTCATTTTTGACTCATGTACCAAACATCGACAAAAACATCTGATATGAACTCGCATAATTAACTAATTATTATAACATTATAATATGTGATATTAATTGAATAATAATATTTATATGAGGTATTTAATAAATTATAAATTGAACAATGGTTATTATTTAGGAATATATAGAAACGAACAGGACAAGTCGGACTTGAGGTAGGGATCCAACCTCTCTCTTTCTTTTTAAGTTATCTCATTTATGTAACTTCTTTTAATCTCTTATTCCTTATATTGGGGGATGTTCTTATATATTACTCATACTATACTTTTTATGTTCATATGATGAGATACCTTATTTTATTTCATCAATCCAATTTTTTGATGTTTTAAGTGGCGTCGTTAGGCTACTGAGTTTTCGTAAGGGATTTTTTATCTCACTTTTATTCTCGTGAGATTTATACAACATTTTCCACTATTTTCTTTGAGTGGTGTATGTAATGACCATTATTATACTCTTTGTGAAATATACTTTATTTTATGGGTATTTACATCAACGTTTTATGATCCTTCTTTCATGGGGTGAACGTTTCGAAAGTTACCCAAATCGGTAAGGGAACCTTTCACCCTCCTATTTTTAAAAGACTTCTTTTGTTATGCCTTTTAATTTACATATTATTATGTTGGGATATGTTATTATATATACTTATTGATGTAAATTTTATGTACAAGTTATGGGATACAATTTTATCTATCATCAACTCATTTTCTGAATTTTAAAGTGACGCCATTAGGATGTCGAATTTTTGTAAGGGAACATCTTAACCCAATTTCAATTCATTGGGTTAAACCTCTAATTCTTTATTATTTCGTGCTATGAATAGGATTGGATGACATATGATTGTTTTAAATTGAGTATCCACTTATATTTGGTGTATTAATATTTGTCACAAATAATTATTTCATTTCATTATCCTTGATCTAATGGCATGATCCTTGATTGGGATTACATCTCAATTTCTTCTCATTGAGACATTTATTAAGGATATGAACTTTTATTCTTTTATAAAGTGCATATATAGCCCATTTGACATTCCATATCCATATTATGTCTATAATAAAGTCATTTAAATGTTTTTAAAATGGTATACATTGATGTGGCTTATAATATCAATGTCTTAATTGGAAACAGACTCTTTTATTAAAACAATATTTTAAATGGTAAGATTTATTCTTTTAAACATTTATCATTCATGTCCATGTTTTAAAAACGGTTTTAAGGATTTATTTATATGGGAATTAATGTTTTAAAACCCTTTCAAAAGTTTTAAAGTGTTATGGGACACTTTGATTCTAAAATCTATTTTAAATGTCTTCTTTTAATATTTTCAAAGTATAAAGGGATATTTCTCTCATAGAGTTTTAATGATTTTATTAGATATTTTTAATTTTTTTAATATCATGATGTGATATCTTGTGATTGAAATGTGGAAATTTTATGTTTCTTTTATGTATGTTTTATGTGTTATGATTATGTTATGGTTCCTGGGAAATGTTTATGAAATCGGGTGGTTCCGTGATAAACTAAGGGAGGGTGAGCCCGTGATAGCTCTCCAATGCATTGGGAAACGTGATGGAGTTAAACGATAAGGTTTCTCCAGAGAGATATAGGGAATATAATGTAGTGGGTATTCCAAACTTAATGACGAGGGTTACTCCCTACGTAAGAATGTTATGAATGCCTCAAGTTACCTTTACGTCTTATGATTTCTATGAGTTATTCATATATATTATGATTTCATGAGGTATGTTAAAGTGCTTATGTTTTATGAGTAAATTATGATTTCATTGATTCTTATGTATACATGGAATAATGTTTTATTTCCATATTTTTTTTATATCCCTTACTGAGCTTTTTATGCTCATCCAAAGTTTTCTTGAAATCTTTTCCACAGGACTTAAAGATGAATAGATTCAAGGACGGTATCAAGGAAAAAAATCTATCTAAAACAAGGAACGAGACATGTTACTTTTAATAGTTTTTGTTTTATGATGGAAACTGAGTAGAAGTGTCTACTTTGTTATCTTGTGAGATGTAATAGTTATGTCCTAATTCTCTAAAACACTAAACCTGAGAAGATCCTCAATGTGAGTTATTCATTTAATTCATGATTAAGTAATGTTTTAAGGTTGGGTCCTTATAGTTTGTATCAAAGGTAGGTTTAGACAACATTAGGGATTAAGAGTTTTTGTTAAACATATAATTGGTCCCTATGTTTATTATCTTAGTTAAATACTTGTTTTATAACTTTTTTCGGTCAAGGAAATGGAATGAGGAGGATCTCAAACGACATTATTATCTCTTCATCATGACTTTCATGCACTAATTATTGCAAATTCATGTTCGGATGATTGTGAAACTTTTTCTAGAATACAACTCACTTGCAAGCAGCTGTTTGAGATATCAAAAACCTTCACTATACCTCATTATCATCATGGATCATGGGTTTTATTTATACAAATCCTAGTTTCACAATATTCTCATATTTTCAAGAATGGTAGATATTATCAAGGAATTCTCAAATATTTTACCTTATCACAAGATTTTGAAGCATATTATGATTTTAAAGAAGATTATGAAGAATGATACCCTTGTGAAACCTATTTATATTTTATTTTAAAATATAGTCTCTCATCACATATCTATGGTATTTGGAAAAGACTATTAATTGAAAGTTTAAACTCCAATTCGGTCAGAAAATTTAATAGAAATCATGTCTTATCAGATGTTTTGAAATTATATGTCATACATGATTATTTTCCAAAATTGTTTTTCTATTAAAACCCATATGACCCATGTTGTACACGGTGTATTTGGATGGAGGAAGCAGATGATTTTGAAGGATATATAAGTCATTGTTGTGATGCATGGACCTTCTACCTACGTGAACAAGATGACAATGAAACCAAATGGACACCATGATCAAGGTATGATGTTCTTCTTTTTTGGGGATCATTTTATTTTATCTTATAATGGTGAAATAATACTTCAAGAATTAAGATGTTGAGATCATAAAGAATTTGGATGAAAATGAGAGGTATAAGGAAACCATTGAGGTTAAAACCTATTAGGGTTATTTTTGATATTTATAAAAAGGACAACCCATAAGATGGGTGACAACCTGTCACGTCCAGCAAGGCCACATGAATCGAACCGACAACCGAAGGGCGACAAGGGCGCATGACCAACCACTAGCCTACATGAAGTCCCTGGTTAGTATGACTTACACTTTTTAGTTAAATGATTTTATAGATCAATAATAAGTTGATTTTGGGAACTTATGTTTTATTAAATGGATATCCTTAACGTAGGAAAATGATTTGGCGACTGAGTAATAAAGGTTATTTTAGAATATGTTCTCTCTCTCGTGGAAATAATATATTCCTATAGAAAATATAATACTTTGGGATTTCGATTGAGGAGAAACAGTGGAATTCTATTTTGGAAGAATATATGTTTTTATTGTGGAAATATGACATTTTGTTTTATTTATGAAAATGATTAACCTATCATAGAGAATATGGGATTCGGTTAATTACTTTTCAATATGAGACATTAAGAGCAACTGATGTTATTTGGAGATAAATGATAAGATTTAACTTGGAAGATTATGCGATCAAATCCATCAGAGATTTGGGTTTCAATATTAGTTTTGATTACTTTAAAGAATTTTATTGACAGATTTTTATTGAATGGTATTTGTTGAACCTTGGATAATGTTTGAAAAATTTTGGATATTAAGAGTAGTATTTCTTTTTATAAAGGATTATCTTTTTTGGGGATTATCAGATCTTGAAATAACCTTTTTGGTTTTAGTTTTGGTTTTGGTCTAATGACATGGGATGTATATAGTTCTTTTTTGTGGATTAGGTGATTCTATAGAAGTTTATTATAGTTCTCTTAATGATAACAAGTTATCTTAAATACTCGTATTTTGGAGAAAATATGATTTTGTGGTACGAAATCAAGCAAAAGTTGAAAGCCAACATGACAGGTAAGAATGTGTCTTTTTGTTTTAGTTAAGAACATAAATAAATTCCTCAATGAAAAGTAATTTAAACCAAAAATGTTGTTTGTTAATTTTTCCAACTGGAGAATCAAATACCGTTTAACCCATCACATGTTTGTGATTTTCTAGTGGTTAATATTATCCTAAACATGTTTTCTATCACTCTCCCTCAGAACATGACCATTTGTTTTTTTTCATTTTTTTCTTTTTTTTCATCTATATGCATGTTTTCCTACATGGATTCCTAGTATTGGTTAACTTGGGTTACCCTTTTACTTCTCTTTATTTCTCTTAAAGTACTAGTTAAATTTACTCTTTTTCCTATGTGGGGCTTTCAATGAAGTTTCGAAGCCCAATTTTAAAATTGTGGGGAAGAAATTCCCAAAAGGGGAGAAGGATGTAACATTCCAGGTAAATAAAGAATATTATGTTTTCATATTTATCAATATTTGTGAATAAAATGTTAATATTTCTTTAATGGGAATGCTATACTCGATGGCGTTCCCAATACACAACATTGAGTTTCTTTGAAATCTTACGTTGCACACTAATAATATAATAATATTATTTTAAATAGTTAATTCCTAGCCGTTGTAATTGCAGGAATGAACAGAACTAAAAAAAATGATTACATATGTTTGTTAAATATTTTTACATTTATCCAATAAATGTTAAAGGCTTAAAATGCAAATGAATCCAATATTAAGAATAAATACTCTAATATTTTTAAAAGATTGTTCTATCGCCTTTTGATGGAGAAACATTTTTAAATCCAACTTTTGAAAATTTTATAAGCTCTATTTTTCAAAATAAACTTATTATTTATAATTGGGATATTTAAATTTACTTTGGATAAATTGTTTGTATTTTTCTGACAATGTTCATTTTTTTAATGAATAGTGAAAAATACTTCATTTTACATCAAAACTTCTTTTTCATCAAATTTAATTATATGGATAGATTATATTTTTAATTTGTTTTAAAGTGTAAATAGAATATATTTTTACCATTTAATCTAATGTTGGTCATTGAGATTAATTTCACATTGAAATTGAACATAAACAATTGTAAAACTTTTGATAGAAATTGTTTCTAAAAAACCCGCTATTTGTTTTGACAACGGGAATTATATTTAAATTAATTATTGCAATTTATGTGTTTTGATTATTTTAAAATGGATTCCTTATTTGTAATCATATTGTCCAAATTATGTAATTAAGGCTCTTTTTTTTTGACATTATGAATAGTAACGACGGTAATTATCTCTAATTATCATGAATAATTAGTAATTGTCTAGTTAAGGGTAATAAAATAATATCATAATAATAAAAAATGACCCCAAAATGTGTCTCAATTCTACTGGTTTTATAATGGCCGACCATGGGCTTCCTTTGTCCAAATTTGTGTACCCCATGGAATCACTTTCGGGTGATAGTGACACTTTATCATTTTATTTTATAAAGAAAGGAGAATATCACAAAAGTATGAAACACCTCAGTAAAACAATTTTAATTGTGTCTACATAAATGATATCTTGGACTATAAATATTCATTGGAAATCTAAAAGGATTTCCTACATCATAGTATTTTTTATCATTTTTAGACATTATATAAATTAAATTCTTTATGACACCATGATGATGCATCGATTACCTCATTAATGAACGATTTAAATAAAAAGAAAAGATAATCTAAAATATAAGACATAAACTTTTCATAGACCTATTGTATGAGTATATTTAGAACCCTTATCACCTTATCCTAGAAATATATCAATGTGGGACCTTTAAAATCCAAAACTCATTTTAATATAAATTAACATTTCTTGACATCCCAAGAGTGCCCCTCCTCCCTCTTATAAAAGGCCCCCACCACTACCTCCTTACCCACCCCTATGAAGCCATTTAATCGGCCCAAATATGCTCATTTCATCTCTCCACATCCCTCTATTAATCATATAAGCCTTACCTTAGGCAGAAATCTCTTCAAGATACCCTTTTGGGTCAAACCAAGAGGTGTTACCCGATTTAAAGGTAATATCTTTTCTTATGTTCAGTTGTATTATTTTGCCTCTCCAACCCCCTATATTATTTTTATTCATTTATTTTGTAACAAAACATGTATCTTAAATATACTAGGATGTTTTTAGGAGAAATATTAGATCTAAACTTACACACACCTCCGTGTAATGGTTAAAGAACATACTGTTTTTGTGGATGGAAAATTACTGCCTCACGAAATGATGATTGTTCAATCTTCTCTTAAGACCATTCAGGGTGGATTTTGATGTCACTATATTTTATATATGATATATATGGTATTTATGTTTTCTATATGCTTCTGTATTTTATATTTTAAAAAGTAACTTTATGCCTTGCATGTTGTGAAAATGTAATAATTTCATACAAGGAATTGTGGACTACCGCCCCTCAAGTGATGTGACTCATTCATGCAATACATGGAATGTATAAAGAATAAAATTAATGAACATATGTTACCTATATAAACTATTTATTATACTAGAATTATAATATATATATATCCCTCATTTATTTTTAATTCCATTAATATGACAAAGAAATGAAAGTAGCGTCCATGCGTACGTACGACCTACCGTCTCCATGAATGATGAATTTCATTTCTTTTTATATCCAAATGTTATGGCATAGTATAAAATGAATATATACTGGATATATATTATATTTAAATCATTAATAATATTCTGTAGATGATTTACTTATAACTACAAGGAAAATCATTTTCAATCAAGTTCATTTTTGACTCATGTACCAAACATCGACAAAAAAATCAGATATAACTCGCATAATTATCTAATTATTATAACATTATAATATGTGATATGAATTGAATAATAAACATTAAATGAATTCCTTAAACAATTATAAATTCACCAATGTTTATTATTCAGGAATATAATGAAACGAAAAGGACATGTCAGACTTGATGTAAGGGATCCAACCTCTCTCTTTCTTTTTAAGTATTCTCTTTTATGTCACTTCATTTAATCTCCTCTTTATTATGTTGGGGGATGTTCGTATATATTACACTTACTGTAATTATTATGTTCATATGATGAGAGACCCTATTTGATTTCATCAATCCATTTTTTTGAAGTTTTAAGTGGCACCGTTATGATGCTGAGTTTTCGTAAGGGATTTTTCATCTCACTGTAATTCCTGTGATATTTATGGAACATTTGCCACTATTTACATTGAGTGGTGTCTGTAATTCCCATTATTCTACTCTTTGTGTAATATACTTTCTTTTATGCGTATTTACATCAACATTGTATGGTCCTCCTTTCATTGGGTGAATGTTTCGAAAGTTGCCCAAATCGGTAAGGGAACCTTTCACCCTCCTCTTTTTAAAAGACTTCTTTTGTTATGACTTTTAATTTACATCTTATTATGTTGGGATATGTTCTTCAATATCCCTATTGATGTAAATTTTATGTACAAGTGATGAGATACCATTTTCTCTTTAATCAACTCATTTTCTGAATTTTAAAGTGACATCGTTAGGATGTCGAATTTTTGTAAGGGAACTTCATAACCCAATTTCAATTATTTGGGTTAAACCTCTACTTCTTGATTACGTAGTGTTATGAATATGTATGGATGAAATATGATTGTTTTATATTGAGTATACACTTATATTTTTTGTATTTATATTTTTCACATATAATTATTTCATTTCTTTATCCTTGCTCTAATGGTGTGATCCTTGATTGGGATTACATATCAATTTCATCTCATTGAGACATTTCTTAATGATATGCACTTTTATTATTTTATAAAGTGTATATACAGCCCCTTTGACATTCCATATCCATATTATGTCTATAATAATGTCATTTAAATGTTTTGAAAATGTTCTACTTTCATATGGATTATAATTTGAATGTTCAAAAAGGAAAAGGGCTCTTTTATTAAAAAATTATTTTAAATGGTTTTTAAGATTTATTCTTTTAAACATTTATCATCAATGTCCATGTTTTAAAAATGGTTTTAAGGATTTATTTATATGGATGTGAATGTTTTAAAACCCTTTAAAAATTTTCAAAGTGGTATGGGACACGTTGATTATAAAATCTCTTTTAAATGTCTTCTTTTAAAATTTTCAATGTATAAAGAGATATTTATCTCATAGAGTTTTAATGATTTTAGTAGATATTTTTAATTTTATTAATATCATGATGCGATCTCTTGTTATTGAAATGTGTAAATTTTATGTTTCTTTTATACATGTTTTAAGTGTTATGATTATGTTATGGTACTTGGGAAATGTTTAATAAATCAGGTGGTTCCGTGATAAACTAAGGGCGGGCGAGCTCGTGATATCTCTCCAATGCATTGGGTAACGCAAAGGAGTTAAACGATAATGTTTATCCGAAGAGATTTAGGAAATATAATATGATGGGTATTCCAAACGTAACCATGAGGGTTACTCCCTATGTAATAATGTTATGAATTCCTCAAGTTACTTTTACGTCTTATGATTTATATGAGTTATTCATAAATCTTATGATTTAATGAATTATGTTAATGTTCTTATGTTTTCAGAGTAAAGTTTGATTTCATTGATTCTTATGTTTACATGGAGTAATGTTTTCATTCCATGTTTTTTTATATCTATTACTGAGCTTTTTATGCTCATCCCACATTTTGATGAAATGTTTTCCACATGACATAAAGATGAATAGGGTCAAGGATGGGATCAAGGAAAGTGAAGCTATCTAAATCAAGGAACTAGACATGTTTCTTTTAAGATTTTTTTTTATGATGGAAACTGAGTAGAAGTGTCTAATTTTTTATCTTGTGAGATGTAATAGTTATGTCCTAATTCTATAAACCTCTAAACCTGAAAATATCCTCAATGTGAATTATTCATTTAATTCAAGATTATGTAATGTTTTAAGGTTGCGTCCTTATAGTTGGAATCAAAGGTCGGTTTAGACAACTATATGGATTCGAAATTTTTTTAACACATGATTAGTCCCTATGTTTATTATCATAGTTAAATCCTTGTTTAATAACTTTTTTAGATCAAGGAAATGGACGGATGATGTTCTCAAATGACATTCTTATCTCTTCCTGATGACTTTCTTGCAATAATTATTGGAAAGTCATGTTTGGATGATTGTGAAACTTTTTCTAGAATAAAACTCACTTGGAAGTAGCTGTTTGAGATATCAAACACCTTCCCTATACCTCGTTATCATCATGGATCATGGGTTGTATTTAGACAAATCGTATTTTCACAATATTCTCATATTTTCAATAAAGGTAGATATTATTAAGGAATTTTCAAATATTTTACCTTATCGCAAGATTTTGAAGCATATTATGATTTTAAAGATGGTTATGAAGAAGGACACCCTTGTGCAACCAATATATATTTTCTTTTAAAATATATTCTCTCAACACATACCTATGGTATTTTAAAAGTACCATTAATTAAAAGTTTCAACTCAAATTCGGTCATACTATTTTATAGAAATCATGTCTTATCAAATCTTTTGAAATTATATGCCATACATTATTATTATCTAATTTTTTTTTTCTGTAAACACACATATGACCAATATTGTACAGGGTGTATTTGGATGGAGGAAGCAAATTATTTTGAAGGATCTATATGTCGTTTTTGTGATGCATGGACCTTCTACCTATGTGAACAAGATGAAGATGAAACCAAATGGACACCATGATCAAGGTAGGATGTTCTTCTTTTTTGGGGATCATTTAATTTTATCTTATGATTGTGAAATAAGACTTCAAGAATTAAGATGTTGAGATCATAAGGAATTTGGATGAAAATGGGAGTTATAATGAAACCATTGAGGTTAAAACATGTTTGGGTTATTTTTGAGATTTATAAAAAGGACAAACCGTAAGACGGGTGACAACCCGTCGCATCCGGAAAGGCCACATGAACAAACCCACAACCGAAGGGTGACAAGGGAGCATGACCTAACACTAGTCTACGTGAAGTCTCAGGTTAGTATGACTTATAAATTTTAGTTAAATGTTTTTATGGATCAAGAATAATATTATTTTGGGTACTTATGTTTTATTAAATGGATATCCTTAACGTATGAAAATGATTTGGCGACTGAGTAATGAAGGTTATTTTGGAAGATGTTCTCTCTCACGTGGAAATAATATATTCCTATAGAAAATATAATACTTTGGGATTTCAATTAAGGAGAAATGGTGGAATTCTATTTTGGGAGAATCTATGTTTTTAATGTGGACATATACCATTTGGGTTTATTTATAAAAATTACTAACCTATCATGGAGAATATGGGATTAGGTTAATTACTTTTCAATACAAGACTTTAAGAGAAACTGATGTTATTTGGAGATAAATGCTAATATATAACTTGTACGACTATGTGATCAAATACTTCAAAGATTTGGGTTTCAATATTAGTTTTGATTACTTCGAAGAATCTTATGTATAGATGTTTATTGAATGGTATTTGTTGATCATTGGATAATGTTTGACAAATTTTGGAGATTAAGAGTAGTATTTCTTTTTATAAAGGATTATCCTTTTTGGGGATTATATGATCTTAAACTAACCTTTTTGGTATTGGTTTTGGTTTTGGTCTAAATAAATGGGAATTATATAGTACTATTTTGTGTATTAGGTGATTCTCAAGATGTTGATTATTGTGCTCTTAATGTGAACAACTTATCTTAAATACTCGTCTTTTGGAGAAAATATGAGTTTGTGTAAGAAATCTAGCAAAAGTTGAAAGTCAACATGACATGTAAGAATGTTTCCTTATGTTTTAGTTAAGCACATAAATAAATTGCTCAATAAAAAGTAATTTAAAATAGAAATGTGGAATGTTAATTTTTCCGATTGGGGAATCAAATACTGTTTAACCCATCACATGTTTGTGATTTTCTAGTGGTTAACTTTCTCCTAAACATGTTTTCTATCACTCTCCCTCAGAAGATGACCATTTGTTTTGTTTTCTTTTGTTTTATTTTTTTTCTTCCATATACATGTCTGCCTACATGGAATCCTAGTATGGGTTAACTTGGGTGACCCTTGTACTTCTCTTTATTTCTTTTAAAGTTATAGTTAAATTTACTCTTTTTCCAATGTGGGGCTTTCAATGATGTTTCCATGCACAATTTTAAAGTTGCAAGGATGCAATTCCAAAAAGGGGAGAAGGATGTAACATTAAAAGTAAATAAAGAATATTATGTTTTCTTACTTATCAATATTTGTGAATAAAATTTAAATATTACTTTAAAGGAAATTCTATGATCGATGGCGTACCCAATTCACAACACCGAGTTTCTCTGAAATCTTTCGTTGCACATTAATAATATAATAATATAATTTTAAATAGTTAATTCCTAGCCATTGTAATGGTAGGAATGAATAGAAATAACAAAAAAATGATTACATATTTTATTTAAATAGTTTTACATTTATCCAATAAATGTTAAAGTCTTAAAATGAAAATTAATCCAATATTAAGAATAAATAATCTAATATTTTTAAAAGATTGTTCTACCGCCTTTTGATGGAGCACCTTTTTTAAATACAACATTTGATAATTTAATAAGATGTATTTTTCAAAATAATCTTATTCTATATAATTTTGATATTTAAATTTACTTTGGAGAAATATTTGGTATTTTTCTGACAATGTTCATTTTTTTAATGAATAGTGAAAAATAACGCATTTTACTTCAAAACATTTTTTTCATCTAATTTAATTATATGGATAGATTATCTTTTTAAATAGTTTCAAAGTTTAAATAGAATATATTTTTACTATTTAATCTAATGTTGGTCATTGATATTAATTTCACATTGAAATTGGACATAAAAAATTTTCAAAACTTTTGTTAGAAATTGTTTCTAAAAAACCCGCTATTTGTTTTGAAAACGGGAATTATTTTTAAATTAATTATTGCAATTTATGTTTTTGGATTTTGCTAAAATGGATTCCATATTTTTAATCATAAGGTCCAAATTATGTAATTAAGACTCTTTTGTTTTTGGACATTATGAATAGTAACGACGGTAATTGTCGTGAATATTTAGTAATTGTCAAGTTAAGGGTAATAAAATAATATCATAATAATAAAAAATGGCCCCAAAATGTGTCCTAATTATAGTTTTTGTGTCATTTCCAACCATGGTCTGCCCTTTTTCAATCTTTGGGACCCCATGGAATAACATTTGGGTGATAGTGACACCTTATCATTTTATTTTATAAAGAAAGGAGAATATCAAAAAAGTATGTAACATATAAGTAAAAAATATTAATTTTGTATAAATAAATGATATCTTGGACTATAAATAGTCATTGTAAAGATATAAGTATTTCCTACAACATAGTATTTTTTTATAATTTTTAGAAATTAAATAAATTAAATTCGTTATGACACCATGATGATGCAATGATTACCTCATTAATGAACGATTTAAATAAAAAGAAAAGATAATATAAAATATAAGACTTAAACATTTCAGAGACCTATTGGATGAGTATATTTAGAACCCTTATCTCCTTATCCTCTAAATATATCAATGTGGGACCTTTAAAATCCGAAACTCATTTTAATATAAATTAACATTTCTTGACTTCCCAATATTGCCCCTCCTCCCTCTTATAAAATGCCCCCACCACCACCTCCTTACCCACCCCTCTAAAGCCATTGTATCGGCCAAAATATGCTCATTTAATCTCTCCAAATCCCTCTCTTAATCATATAAGCCTTACCTTAGGAAAAAAGATCTTCTAGAAACCCTTTTGGTTCAAACCAAGAGGACTTCCCTAATTTAAAGGTAATATATTCTCTTATGTTCATTTGTTTTATTTTTCCTCTCCAACCCCCTAAACTATTTTTATTACTTTAATTTGTAACAACACATGTATAGTAAATTTACTAGGTTTTTTTATGAGAAATATTAGAGCTACACTTACACACACCTCCGTATAATGATTAAAGAACATACTGTTTCTGTAGATGGAGAATTACTGCCTCACGAAACGATGATAGTTCAATCTTCTCTTAACACCATTCATGTTGGCCATTATGATGTCACTATATTTTATATATGATATATATGGAATTTCTGTTTTCTATTTGCTTCTGTATTTTATATTTAAACAGTACCTTTATGCTTTGTATGTTGTGCAAATGCGATAATTTCATACGAGGAAGTGTGGACTACCGCCACCTCAAGTGATGTGACTCATTCATGCAATACATGGAATGTATAAAGAATAAAATTAATGAACATATGTGACCTATATAAAATATATATTATACTGGAATTATAATATATCTATCTCTCATTTATTTTTAATTACATCCATATGACAAAGAAATGAAAGTAGCATTCATGCGTACGTACGGCCTACCGTCTCCATGAATAGTGCATTTCATTTCAATTTATCTCAAAATGCTATGGAATAGTAGAAAATGAATATTTAATGGATATATTTTAAATTTAAATCATTAATAATATTCTGGAGATTATTTACTTATAACTACATGGAAAATCATTTTCAAACAAGTTCATTTTTGACTCATGTACCAAACATCGACAAAAACATCTGATATGAACACGCATAATTATCTAATTATTATAACATTATAATATGTGATATTAATTGAATAATAAACTCCAAATTACTTCCTTATGCAATTATAAATTGTAAAAAGGTTATTATTCCGGAATATAAAGAAACGAACAGGACAGGTCAGACTTGAGGTAAGGGATCCAACATCTCTCTTTCTTTTTAAGTACTCTCTTTTATGTCACTTATTTTAAGCTCATATTTCATATGTTGGGGGATGTTCTTATATATTCCTCTTACTTTAATTTTTATGTTCATATGATGAGAGACCCTATTTGATTTCATCAATCAATTTTTTTGAAGTTTTAAGTGGCGCCGTTAGGCTGTCGAGTTTTCGTAAGGTATTTTTCATCTCACATTTATTCCTGTGAGATTTATGAAAAATTTGCCACTATTTACATTTAGTGCTATATGTAATGACCATTATTCTACACCTTGTGTAATATAATTTCTTATATGGGTATTTACATCAATGTCGTATGGTCCTTCTTTCATGGGGTGAACGTTTCGAAAGTTTCCCAAATCAGTAAGGGAACCATTCACCCTCCACTTTTTAAAAGACTTATTTTGTTATACCTTTTAATTTACATCTTATTATGTTGGGATATTTTCTTCTATATCCTTATTGATGTAAATTTTATGTACAAGTGATGAGATACCATTTTCTCTCTCATCAACTCATTTTCTGAATTTTAAAGTAACGTGGTTAGGATGTCGAATTTTAGTAAGGGAACTTCTTAACCAAATTTCAATTCTTTGGGTTAAACCTCTACTTCTTGATTATGTAGTGCTATGAATATGTGTGGATTAAATCATATTGTTTTATATTTATTATCCACTTATATTTGGTGTATTTATATTTGTCACACATCTGATTCTTTTATATTCATTTCATCATTTCTTGATGTAATTCATATGAAGATTTTTTTTGTGAAGTATTACATTATACAAATATAAATGTCATGGTAAAATATATTTTTTTCATCCCATCATGATTTATGGATTTTGTTACTTGATAAAGAATACATATTGAGTTAATTGGATTATATAATTACGAAGTCCCATTGGTGTGTTTTAAATGACAATCATTGAGGAAAAAATTTATTCATGTCCTGAAATGTTTAAAGGTTATATATAGTAATTAATGTAACATTTTTAAATGGGTGAATAAAAATATAAGGAACAAAAATCACTTAAAACCCATGATTACCATGTCTTATTACAATATCTGATTTTTATTTCCATTCAACCAATTATTTACAATAATGATTTGGTTTTTTATTTGGTTACCTCATATATATTGAGACATTTGTGAAAAAATATGAATATTTTTTATAAAGTTTGAATGAGATTCACAAATAATTCTTTGTGAGTTATAGGAAATTTTACCACCCTTATTTTTCAAAATTTTGTTACATCTTACATTTGGTATTCAATCTAATGTTCTTTTTGGCAGTCCTTTTTTCGAGTTAGTGTATGTATCTGATAGAAATAATGATGTCTATATTGAAATATCTCTATGATAAATAAATATAATCCCATAGTCTCTATTGTGAATGTGTATTTAGCATAAGAGTGAATATATTTTTATTAATCATACATGGATAAAATCACTATGAGGATTAATTGAATAATGATAAATGAATATAATAAATATGATCCCATTAATAGTACATTTCCTTAACCTCCATATAGTGGGGATATCTAGATCATACTCATAGTGTACATTATGATGGGATAAGTGTGAAATGGATCATCCTATAATATTTTTAAAATGTGGTGTGTTTGATTATTATATTAGTTAAAAATACTAATAAATCTTTATTTTCAATTGTGGGATTAATATATATATGGTATATTTTTAACGATTTTATAATTTTAGAGATAATTTAAAAATTATAATAAAATTGCATCATTCTATATCTATTAATAAGATGGAATAATTTCATAGAACATAATTTACTACTTGGTTAACATCAAAGGTAATATATTTATATTTGTTCACATTAATTGACTAGAATAATATATTTAATAGTTGATGTTGGTATATTTCTGGATCTATGTATACTAATTAATGGTGTATTAGATGAAATAAGAGAATTTATCATTTATCTAAACAATGTGGAAGGTGACTTTATTTTAATGGGTTTCACGACATTAAATTCATTAAAACTAGTTGTTGGAAAAAAATTATAATTAATCACGGGGGTTAAATGATAATATCCACAAAATATTTTTATACGGTTGCATCACATAAGAATCCTTGACGAGAAAATATAATTTATTATGGGAATTTCAAAATAATTATTTTTATTTATTTTTATATATATTTTTTTGTAACAATGATGAAGTAAAATTGGTTTTATTCAATGACAAAACAAGTCATGTATATTGATGACTATTTAATGGGAGTGATTGATATTAACTATCATCTTCTTACTAATGAACCTTATATTCTTGGATCACAAGATACATAGGAGTTTTATATAACTAACCCGTCAAGAAAATTTTTTTGTTTTATTTGTTGAAGTCATTCCTAAACATATTTACTATGAAGACATGGATGATAAATATTTTGTTAAGAACCTACCAATATTTATTTATATGATACATTCAATGACATAGATTATTCAATTATTAGAATAAATTGTGGACTAGAAATTTAATATAATCACATATAGAGTTAAAATCATTTTAATTATTTAACTGATATTATTTTTATATTGTATGTTTATTCTGAAAAAATTCACACATAATATGAAGTTAATATTATTAATTAAATTTCTCAAATTTCAAATTAGTCAACATTTTGATAATTAATAATCAAAATTTAATGAAATTATTATTTTTATGCTGATAAAATTTTCATTAAATATCATTTTTGTATTTTTATTTTTTTTTAATTAAATCAATTACTTTATTTAACTTTTTAATTATTTATGTTTATCTTTATTTACTATTTTATTTTTTTAGGGTAAAATGTCAAATTATAACGAAATTAGAAGGAGAATAATTAAAAGAAATGAACAACCTATTAGAGATTTCGGTATTTCACCAATGATAACCACTACATATAAATTTTATATTTGGATATTAATTTCTTTCATTTTATTTATTTTCTTATCATCTTTTTTATAATACATTTTATTTAATAATATATCATGGTGTACACAATTTGATTATATTGTGGAGGGTAAAAACATATTATGGGTGATCATATGAATTATTCGATAGTTAAACCTTAAAAAAATTTATTATAGTCACTGGAAGATCATTTAGTTCAAATTACCTTCATCCCACTTCAATCAACAGGAGACCTACCTCTGATTATTCCTCCTTAATTTTTTCCATTCCCAAATTTTCCTTATAACTTTCCGTCTACACCCACACAGGATGATAGTTATTAGTATCCCATAAATCTTTACTATACATTCCGAGTATCCAATATACAAGGAAGTAATCCCCAATATATCCCACCCCGTATCCATATCCATAACCAACATTATCTGTATAGGTCTATCCATCAATTTTCCCCCAATATATACATTAAATATCAATAATTATGAAGAGTAATCCTACTATAGAATCCTAAAAACCCAATAAGACACTCCCCCTACTCCAGAGAAAATACTCTAGGGGTTAGTGAATTCCCCATTTACTAGTATGTGCTTAAACATTACTGGTCATTATTAATGATTAATTCATATAAACTATTTTATTGTACAAATTATTTTTCTAGATTAGATGCATCCTTTAGGAGATGATGATGAAAATAAAAAATGTAAGAGGAATAGAATTAAAAACCAAATATCATTTTTTAACATAATTAGTACAAAAAAATAATTGGAAAAAATTGTAAGGAATGAAGAAATTTAATGGGCACACTATATAATTTCAAAAATATCATTCTGTTTTAACCAATATGTTATAGGGATATTGGAGGCAAAATAAAATATAATTACTAGAATGTTAATCAGGTAAGTATTGTTATTTTACATATATATATATATAATATTCTATTAAAAATATTTTTTCTAAAGCATCTATCATAAAAAAATTAATAGGGAAAATGATAGGGCTTTAATGTTAATGGAGTCGGATAAAATGTTTACATCATACATGTATGACTTGTATGATGGTGGGAAGGAAATATTTGAGACTAGACTTAGTGAAATATTGATTATTCTTGATTTCGCGATATCATAATATATAGTGATGATCATGTATTAGAAGAGTCCAAAGTTGAAGGTATTAGTTTCAAATATATATATATATATATATAATCATTTTTTATTTGAAAATTATTTCTAATGTAAAAAATTAATTATTTCATTAATCTTAATCAAATTATGTAATTAATTTTTTATATAAAAAATAATATTGAATGTATATAAAATATTTTCTATTATATACAATCATAATCTAGGAAAAAATTCACTCTATGATCATCAGCAAGAAAAATTAATTTTACCTTAAAAATATCAAAATTAAAAATATTCAAAAAAAATATTAATATTAATCATTTTTTTGTGTATAATATTTTATTCTTATTTAATTTATTTATATATATATACGTATTTATATACTACCACAAACTAAAATCTTCTATTACATCATCATTATTTATCAATGATAGATCAATATTGAAATTAAATTGTTCACTACCAAATTATAATAACAAATCATCAAATTTAATATGATGTTCTCTCTGTTTTTCAAGTATTGGACATTGATATAAAATTTATTTACATATTTCCATGATGACTACAAGAAATATTATTTTTCATAAATGATCATTTGGGTTTATAATCTTCATCAAAATCAGGATGTTTCTCAATGGAATTTATGAATAATTTATTAATCATAAAATAATTGTATAATATCTATTCTATATTTTCGTTGTACCTATAATTTCTATATTGTATTTATTTTTAATACAATTAAAATAAATCTATAAAATTAATTTCTATATCATTATATTATAATTCCATCTCAATTATATTTTGGGATTTAAAGGTTATAAAACTCTTCTTGGAATTTAAAAAATATATTTCATTCTCTTTTTCCCAATGAATCATTATATATGAACCTATTATTATTTAAAAAAGTAAAACATTATTTCATTTAATAATTGAAAACAAATATAAATATTACTATTATTTTACATAGATTTTGGGGTCAATCTTATATTGATACGTTCCAATGTAATTCTATGCAACGATGGATTACTGAAGTGTCTCACAATAACATTATATTTATGAAATAATATTATTTACATGAATATAAAATATATACCATGTATAATCTTCTATCATCCATATATTCCTAATTTGAGTTTGATATTTTTGTAATTATGACTCATTCACTCTCTAATATATTTCAAGAAAATCATTGAGCCTCTTCCAATTTTCTGGAATATTTTTTCATACCATAAAATTTGTTAGATCATTATCTAGTACAGATGAATTAGGAATGGTACATGCATTTTTATCACCCACACTATTCTCATAGTCTTATTTTGTGTGATTGAATTCATTCACTGTGTTCTCCAAAATATCATATCCCAGTCAAAGTAAATTTTATACCATATATTCATATTAGAATTCCATATTATATCATGTATATGAATTACCTTAGTTTAAATTAATATCATGTTTTTATTTGATTTAAATAAAATAATGATTTAAATTAAAAAAAAAAAAATCCTTCAGAATATGAACTTGGAATTTCTTTTTCATGTTCTGTGATTATATTTAATGCTCCATGGAATGTTAAGAAAGAATAAATAATTTTGGAATCATTTCCCCCAAAAAATATTCACAATCACATTTTAACAACATTATCATATAAGTCAATTTATAATATTAATTATATGTTGATGATCATGGGAGAAAAAGTATCAATATAAAATAGGTGACCACATTATAATGGGTTATTTTTACTAGGTTCTAGTGGTAGCGGTGTGACATCCATTATTATAGTCTGAAAATAGATTCAAAAGACATTGAAAAAACCTAAGGATCTAGGATCACAATTGTTTAAACTCAGAATTTGTTTTCTATTATTACAACATGAAAATAATTTTTCTATTTTATCATTATTTGAAAATAACAACTTATGTATATATAAGAAAGATGAATTCAATAAATAAAAAATTAAAGAAAATTATATTTTCATGAAGAATCAATATGTATACATTATGATATGATCTATAATTATGATTTACTATCAAAATAACTATATAAAAACTAAATTTTTTATCTTATGAATTAAATTAAATTTTTTCAAAAAATAATTATTGTTTTTAGTAATTTATAGTAATAATTAAGGCTCATAGGTATGTTTTATAGATTTTTCTTTATGTTTAGGCTAAAAATAGTCCATATTTGGTTTTAGTATTATATCCTATGGGTATATAGTTTGGTGAGGTGATGTATAATATCTTTTCAATGTATCTTGTTGGTTACAAAATAACCTAGGAGTTTCACTATTATTGTTAAATTAGAGGAATGAATTTATAGAAGGGTGAAGAAATTTATTTAATGAATCCATAGAAAATGGGTGTGGAATTAAACTATAACTGAAAACATTTCATAGTATCATGAAATAGGTTCAGGGGGTCATGATTTTTTGATCTTTTCTAGAATGGTTCATTTCATTGTAATTTATATGCCAAAACCATATTGTGACCCAAAAATGGGTGTTCATTATAATAAAAGTGGTCACAATAAAACCCACCACATGGAATATTTTTACTTATTTTTTCCCTATATTTAAAACACATGAAAAATGTTTTTTCTTCTCTTTTTCTAGTAGTTAAATCCCTACAGATTTCATCAGTGGTGGATCCTTCCTTTTATTTTTATATCTCACAAATTTTTTCTTGGATTTAAAAACTATCTAACCTTGTAAATATTTTGAGCGAAGTATATCCTTTAATGTTCATTATTTCAATGATTGACTCCATATTAATTTATATTCTAATGGATACAACCTTATTTAGGTATATTTTTAGACTATTTGAGAAAACTAAGTTTCATACAATTTAGTCAAATATTCTCAACAAGATAGATCCTATTATATCTGGGTAGTTAGTAGATAATTTCAGTATTTGTTTTAACAAGTCTGATAAAGGTTGTTTGATATAAAATAAGTGATATATTTGTATTCATAGAAAAAAATTAGTTAAATTTCATACTTATATATTATAGTGATAATTATATCTAATAGATTCATTAATAGGCCTATTATAGGTTTTAAATGACACCAATTTCATCGATCAATAATCAATATTTTTTATGTGAATGTTAATTGGTTCATAATGTCCTGCAATTTATCCTTAATATCATATTAAGGCTAGGAACCATAGTAATTTTACTATATATCAATTTATAGATTTTTTATGGGTCCATATTTTATGATTCTATACATAAAATAAGTATTAATAGTTATTTAAAATGAATAAATTGATCGTGTACATGTAATGGTTCATGATTTTGTGATTCGTATAAAATCACACCATGATGATATATAGTACAAAATAATTTTTTCCTGATGCTGAAATAAATTGATCAACTATATAACAGACTATAAAATAATTCATTGGGATTAATGAATTGTGGGATTTAGTTATTTAATTTATGGAATTCATTTGGTTGTGAATAAAATTCTACTATAGAGGAGAATATGGAAATAAAAATGTAAATAGTGTCTATATAAATAAAAATATTCCAAAATCTATAAAGAGAATGAGAAACAAAAAACACCTATGAATTATAATAACACTTGTGAACAAAATATTTCAACTTTTTGAAACTAATAATGTAATTTTTATTAAATACTATATCTTCCAAATAGTCTACCATTGCTATCTAATGTTTGTGATTCGTTTAAAATGTCTACAAACACTTGAAATGATTCATAAAATTTCATTGTAACCATGAAAATTATCAGATATAACCATTGAATAATTCCCAAAATGGATATTCTTGTGTCTATATTGGTTTTCATTAATCTTGTGTAGGAAAATGGATTTACCAACATGTTCTTCTAGGAAATGGTTTTTATAGCTAAATATGATTTGATAGAGTCAAATATATTCCATCTTCAATCTTGCATCCATAAACTGTAATTGGATTATATCATTTAAATGAGCCTTATATCACATATTACATTGAAAACTAACCTTTATACCTGATGTTGTTTTCATCAATATAGAACGCTCACATATGCTCCAAAATTAATTATTTAATGTAAAAAATTTAACAGAAATATTCTAAATAATTCATCTTCAAAATAGATATTATCTTTTGATTTTCAGCATAATTTTTTGATATAGATATATTCTAAAAAATATTATAAGTGATAATGTATAACCTTATTCATCATGTGTATATAGATTCAATCGTATATTATTGTGAGTAGTTTTGGAAAAATGGTTTGTTTAAGAATGAATTAGTAGAATCAATCATGAGTTCCCCAATGTATTCACAAACACAAAAGTTGTCTTCTAAAAAAATTACATATTCTTCTCATCCATGTGTTCCATAACATAAAAATAATTCAACATTTAATGATCATGAGGAATTTTTTCTATAATAATTGTAAATATCTCCAATGATGCTGCTTGAATTACTTTTACAAGAATAAAAATTTCCTCATGATTCATATTTCCCACTCAAACCATCAATACTATGATTAAAAGTATAATAATATGAATTCTATCATCCTACGGAATATAAATATTCTATATTGTCTATCATTATCAATCTAAATTCATATCAATATAATCTTCCCAATTTTATTTAGCTGAAATTAACTTTCATTCATTATGATTAGTTTTTTCTTTTTTCGTAATATATATTTTATAATTTAATGTTCAATGTTTATAATTTTTTAGTTTTATATTAAAATATATTTTACAAATATAAATATGATTCAATTTATCTTTCTATGGTTTAATTAAACACACATAAATGTTTTCTCCATTTCATTGCTTTTTCATGGGGAAGGAATTAAATATCGAGGGTCGTGATCCTCAAAATGCCTTATTTTTTACAATAAGGAAAATGAGAGATTGTGCTATAGTAAATATAGACTCTAAGGAGTCATTTTATTTATATTTTAATTTTATTTAATTTGACTGATTTTTATTATTTATATTATTTATCATTTTAATTCATGTTAGATATTACTCAAAACATTTATTTCTATTTTAACATGGAATTTTATTAAATTTTCTCCCACGAAATTGATGAAAATTCTATAAATATATCATATCTATTAGATCTCAAATGACCATATTTCTATGTTTGATGTGTTGATTTGGTAATTCTTCTATAAATCTAGCTATTTAGTTGGGATGTATTTCTAATCATATAATATATTACTCATTGATAGTTAAATGGATGAAACTTTAGCTTATCCATCATATAGATAAAATAAACACTATTTAACTTATAATTGATTCTTATTAGTTTCTCAATGCTAAATCCAAAAAATTCCATGAATAGGAAAAAAATCATATTCAAAAAACCCATTAATTTGTAACATTATTTATTATAATCTTGGGGCACCTACTTATGGAATGACCTACCTGGTTGGATGATCATGGTATTTATATGTGTATATTTATAAGGAATAAAATATATAGTTTATTACGGGATTTATTATCATTAGATTATGTTATGTAGTCCCATTAAATTTATCCATGCTTCTAATGATATAGTTTGGAAAAATATTTAATCCACCAAATAAATATGTTCAAAACATATTCATGTTTAAATCTTTACACAACTCATATAATATTTTACTAAACTAAAACAAGAATAAATTATCTGTATGCATAAAGAAATACATCCCATGGAAAATATACATATTTTTTTCTTGTAATCTATTATAATTATATGAAATCATTAATATATTCTTCAATAAACCTAGATCTAAAGACACTTAACCCAATCATTTCTAATCAAGGAATAATCCTCTAGGTAAGTGATCCACACAACTGAAAGTCTAACTTTCCGAAGATACATTACTCTATAGAGATCTCAATTCCATCATAATTATAGTAACCTATATGTATAAATGATAATTAAATAACTATTTCACATTCATAACTCAATATAAACAAAATTCAAGGTAGAATAAAACTAAATGCATCTCATCCCTCATGTGTAACATCTTGAATTATTTTATGATAATCTTTATAAATCTGTTAAAATTCACTAAACATAATCATACACATTAAACATCATAAAATTCCAATTATATATTTAATAAAAACATTTAATGATAAATAAATGAAATCATCCAGTATTGAATCATTTATGAATATTTTAGAAATAAAACTAACTATAAAGTCATTATAGTTTAGAAATTAATTTTTAAAAATAAATAATTTGAATGATATATATATATTATATTCATTTTCTATTGTGATCTATTTCATAATAATAATATTATAACATTTACATAATAATATGATATATTATAAAATATAGTCATTGTATAAATTAAAACTATTATGTAAATAATTTTGGAATCAAAATATTACATATTTAAATTATTTAAAACATGACCATATCAATAATTAGAAATGATTTTCTAATATGATAACTTTTTAAAAATAAATCCATTTAAATTTGACATTTATAATGATGTAATAATGAGAAAATCATGATTAAAATATAATCACATTTAAATTTATTCTTTATTTTAATAATTTATAAAAACTTTATATCACACAATTATATTTTCTATATGTACACTTTATGTCTTAATTATTATTCATCGTATATAATTTTTAAATATTTAATTCATATTAAATATTATTTTTTGTTGAAAAATATTTATTAATAGTTCCATAATCATCTATTTAAATATCTATATGTATTTTAAAAATAATAAATTTCTAATTATATTTATGAACAAATAAATATATGAATATAATTTTTTTAGCTTATATAAGCCAAAAAAATTATATACTTTTATTGCTAAATAAACATTTATAAAAACATAAATTTTAAAAAAATTAACTATTTTGGATTGATTAGATGGTAATATACACTGTAAAATACAATTCTAGGGTGGTTTGCACTCTGAGGAACAAATGATAGAGAAGTTTTTGATCTTTAATGCTTATAAAGAGGACACATCAAAGTTGAATGGTGAACCATTTCAAGTGGAACATAACAGAGAACATGAAGAATGAATTATCAAAGAAACTTCTCATTATGACCAGAGGAATCAACACCAAGAAAATAATAGTGGAAGAGTTCTTGAAGATGTGGGGAAACATGGTATATAAATTTGAAGAAAGCATCAGAGCAGATCCAAAAAAAGGTAACTGAACTCTCCAGATAATTATATAGGTTGAACGCATATAATATGTTGATGTTGTAACTTTAAGATTCTGCCACTTGCAATATGGTTTGATTTTATTAGTTGTACTGGATGGTTTCACACTTTCTCTATAAATGTGTACTCTTTAATAAAAAAAATTCTAAGAGAGAAATAATTTTTTTGGGACGTAAACTCAATAGGGAATCCCCTTTGTAGGATTAGATTTATGTGGAATCATATTTAAAAAATAACATATTATTAATTTGGTACATAGGTTGTATAAAGAAAATCTTATGAAAAGTGATAATTAAGGACTATAGAAATGTTCTTGAGTAAGGTGAAAGAAACATTAATTTTTTTAAAAACATGTTCTAATATATGTTCAATCATTCAATGAATAGGTCTGTAAACTATTAAGTAATGTAAGAATATATTTTTCATCTATATATGAATAATATATCATTCTAGGGATTGTATAGGATGAAAAGTTTGGAGGTTTTCACAACATGCCATTGGTTCCCATTTAGTATTAAAAAATGTTCCTACTATATCTAGTTATATTTAATAGAAAACACTAAATCACATAAGAGGATTTGATGTTGTAATTTTTGAAAAATATTTAATAAAATATAACATGTTTTCTAGTGTTGAAGAACATGGGTAATATTTTATTTCATCGATAGATTTATTTGGCTCAAAAAACACTTATAGAGCCCAAAGAATCTGATAAGGTCTAAAAGGCCCTTGAACCTATGTGAGGTACTTGAAACCATGTCATTGTAAACAAAATAAAAAATAGTGTACAATTAATTAAATTAATTTTTTTATTCACCCAATAAAAAAGATTAATATCACTAAAAAGATATCCAAATGGAGTCTCACCACCACGTTTGGCCATATATTGAACTAAATAAATCATTATTAATGTTGTGTTTTCATTCTCTCTGTGAAAACTTAGTGATTTGGTTGTAAAATGTATGAGAAATATATATTTGGGATTATGAAAGATGCATCAAGTTATTTAAAATGGGGAATAATGAAAAATTCATTTTCAATTATTCCTTATAAAATCCCAAATATTCTTCTGATAACTATTTATTATTTATTGATACATTAAAAATGGATGAGTAAATAACAATAATCAAAATCACTAGAAACCATCAACCATCAACAATTTTCTAATGAATTTTATATTATGAAATTCATGATAAATGTTTACTACTTTTTTAGATCATGTGAAGATTATCTAATAATGTTTACAATGTTATATCAAATATGGACAGGGACATGGTATCACCTATTATACCTTATTATGTGAGTAGTTTTAAAATATATCACACATAGGAAGCAGGCATGAAAGAAATTATCTTGTTATATAATTATACTGATCACATGATTTCAATTTTTAAGAAATAAGATATCTCATTCCTTGGAGAGTACTATATTTTTGAATTGGATGGGTCCAATATGTTTATATGATATTTGTGATTGAATTTGGTGGGATCCATGAGTGATTAAAATTATGGTAGTTTCAAATTTCATAGTGTGACTGTGATGGTGGAATTTATAGTTTGAGGACTCATTCATGAAATTAGATAGAGATTTATGTTAATACATTGGTATGGGAGTTTGGAAAATTTCGTGATTCTTTATGGGATGATGGTAAAGTAGTCTGGATAGTGTATTGTTGCACTAATGTGTGAGGTCATATCTTTTACATAGTGATTTCCTAGTATAGGTGTAACTCTTTATTTATTTCATAAATTTATTATTAGATGTATAAGTCACATTAGTAGAATTGTATTGATTATAATAGATGAGTTAATGAATTGAACTGTGGATTTAGATAAAAAGGTCGATGTATTTGAGTTTGTTGCATCATTGGTTTAGTTGTGTCTGATTTTGTTAAATATCTGGGATGGGCAATGGAATTATATATTAATCTAAGGACTAGAATTTTCAAGATGATTCTATATGCCTCTTCTGTAAGAGTATCCTCATATTTGTGATTTTGTAATGGCGTATGAATTTATTAGTGATTAATTTCAAAGGGTATTTACATTTTTTATTTTAGTATAGGGGATATTTATGGTGTATGATTCTGATAGGGATTATTAGAATAAAATCAAATCATTAAGAGGTATCTTTTGATGTGTTAGAGTACCTTCAAGAGGCATGAGAGGAGTTTTAGGTGATCAGATGAACAGTCTAGTGGTAAAACTATTGTATTGTTATAGTTACCACCAGCAACCCAATGGTTGATGTAGAGAGTATAAAAAACGTAGTGCTCCACCTGGTGACCCACGCCCCACCGTTATGTAACTATAGGGTAATTAGTTACCCAATGGTGGGTAAATGATTTCCCAACAGGATTTAGTGTGTTTTTTATATGGGCATGAAGGATTATTTCTTGAACATTATATTAATCCTCTAATATAGGGTCTTCTTCCCCTAGCTGATAAACTGGTAAGGGGTTTACCTTTTTTCTCCTTCCCTCTATCATCTACCAATCAAATAAATATGTATTCATTCCATTTTAATGAAATTTATATCTTGAAAACCATCCTCAATATTTTAATCTTTGGTTTTTTCCATGAATTTTTGTCTGTCACAAATTTATGATTTTTTAAGGATACCACTATATAAAGATGGAATTTTCTAAAACAAATCTTATTTAATAGGTTAGTTTTCTAATATGGGTTTTTAATTTTATTTCAAACGGAATTGGGTTTGTGGAATTTTGAAAAACGTGTTCAGAGAATCATGAACCTCATTAACACTTCTCCTCTTGTTAGGAAGTGTGAACATGGTTCATGCTTCCTATGTGAATTTTCTAAAGTTTGTATAGTGTTCACTCTTCCTCCATTTTTTAATTATAAATATTACTATATATATAAATAGATATCTATTTAAATATTGAAATAAAAATTAATAAAAAGTAATGAAAATATTTAAATATTAATACATACTAATCAAATAATATTTAATAATACATAAATATATATAGAGTATTAATAATGATTAATTAAATTTTTTTATATATTAAAATTTATTTGTATAAATTAAATGATTACTCATTAATACTGATAATTAAAATAAATATTAATAACTACTGGTTAAATATTAAATCAATAATCCTAAATATTAATAAATTTTAATGAATATAAACAAATGTAAATAAATATTAATAAAATAAAATAAATAATAAAAGAAATTCTAATAACATATTAATAAATTTTGATTAATAATTCATAAATATTAATTAAATATTAATAAATATTGATAAATATACCTTTGTACTAAAAACATATTAACAAATTCGAGTACATATTAACAAATATTAATAACTATTCACTAATAATAATTAAATTTAAATTAAATTTTAAATAAATATTCATGAAAATTTATACAATTTTATTAATGATTCATAAATACTCATAAATACAAAAAATATCAAAAAAAAATATAAATATTAATTAATTAATATTATTTTAAAAAATGAAATATAGAAATAAAATACTAAAAAATATTAAAAATATCAACAAAGTATTTTGAAACATTTATTTATTAGATAAATATAAAGTAAAATTTAATAAATATTAATAAACATTTAATAAATACTAATAAATATTGGTGAGAAATAATAATTATCAATTAATTTTTAGTGAATTTAAAATAAAATTTTTTAAAATCTAATACATTTTTAAAAGGTTGAGTATCAAGTCCTCTTTTATTAAGAATATAAATATAAAATAAATATTAAGGAATAAATATTAATATCCATTAATATATAATTAATGTTAAATTAATATTAATAATTATTATCAAATATTAATACATAATATATATCAATTAAATAAATATTCATAAATATTAAAAAATAAATTTAAATATGAGTGAATATGAATATTTATAAATATTCATTACTATTTATTAATATTTGGTCATATTTTAAAAACAATATTAATATTTAATTGATATTTGATCATATTAAATGATATTTAATTATTATTTATTAATATTTATTCAATACTTATCAATTATTTATTAATATATATTTAAATTCAATAATATTTAGTAAATATTTGGTTAATATGTATTTATATTGTTTTATATGCATTAATGTTTTTTTATATTTATGGATATTTATTTAATATTTATTTAATTTTTGTAAATTTTTGTAACTTTTCTATTGAATTTATAATTATTTATAAATATTGAAAATATTTTCATTTATATTTATTAATATTTGTTTTTATAGTATTTATATTTAATAATATTCAATTAAAATGTAAAAAAATTAAATTTATTTATATTTAATGTAATTTAATGATATTAAGTTAATAATTAATTGTATTTATGAATTATTATTTAAATTTTATTACATGTTTGTGAATATTTTATTAATATAAAATTTAAATGTTATGAATATTTATTTGTTATTTATTATAAATTTTTAATATTTACTTGTATTTTTTAATACTTATTAGTATTTATGAAAATTTATTCAAATTTAATTAATAATTTAGAATAATTAAATAATATTAATTACTATTTTTCTATTTTTTAAAGTTTAATTTTAATTATTAATATTTATTATCATTGCTTTTTATTCAATAGTATTATTTAATGTTCAATTTATATTTAGGAATATGTATTTAATATTTAATCCTTATTGATTTATATTTACTTGTATTATCAATATTTATTAATATTTTCTTAATGTTTATTAATATTTTTAATATATATGAATATTTAAATAATATCTATTGATATTTTAAAAATATTGATGAATTTTTATTTAATATTTATTATATTTATTTAGTATTTATTATGTTTAAATTAATTTTAGTACCTTTTATTAATATTTATTTAAATATTTTTTTAGGTGTCTATTTATATATATGTATTCAGTATTATTTATAATTAAAAATATTCTGGAGGAAGAGTGAACACCATTTGCTCTTACATCAAAAAAGCACACAAGAAGCGTGAACCTCAATACCTCTTCTCTAGACCCCATTTGGAAAATACACCCATCTCTATCCCTTTTTTTTAAGGAAAATTTTAAAACCCCATTTAAAAAAATTATTCATCTTTACCATGTCTGGTTCAATGGTGTTTCGGGATGATGAGCACATGTTCTTACTTAAATTTATTTTTTTGAGGATCATATCCATGTTTTTAACATAGAGATTTCTCCATTTTCACTTAACATTGAAAAATTATCAGATACTTGTTGATGAGGATTATATTCATTGATGTTCAATGGTTGTCCAAGGGCCTTCAACATTTCATCAGTCCTGGTTTTGATGGGTAGAGGCCACATGGTGATATTTCTATAATTATGCTTTAACAGATTAATATTCAAAATTAATAGAAAAATATAATTATTTTTTAAATTAATTGTAAATGTTTTATAATTAAATAATTTATTTTTATGGTAAATTTGGGGATTGTAATGTTATTGTAGTTTCCATTGGAGTTTCTTTGGATTTGAGTTCATGGTATGAGGATTGTAACACTTATATAGAGGTAAGTGATCACATAGTACTTAACCATATGCATATTGATACATGATTGTGAATTCTTGATATGATATTTGGGGTTAGGTAAACTGGAATGTGATTGAGGGAAACATTAATAGTTATATTATTTTTATGAAATCCTATTAGGACCAATGTGAGTGATCTTATTCATTTTTATGGAATTCAATTCACTAAGAAACTAGTTCACCAATGGGGTAGGGATTTCGTTGAGATTATGAGAGGAATTAGTTGAGTAGTGAGTCCATGAAAAGATATGGATATCCTAGGGTGGATAATATCGATTATGTATTATTGGAATATAAAAATTGGGAATAGAGAAAATATGTTTCATAGAAGAAGAAAATATCATTTATGGTATGAAGTAACCCATTGAGGGACAAGAGTATATTTGATACATGTGTGAAATAGTTTATGTCCTTTGAGAATTAGTAGGGAGAGAAATATATTGTTTACATTAGATAAAATTCATTAGATTCCTCCTAAGGTAGATATGAGATGAGAAAAATGTTTTCTGTGATAATTAACTAAGAGTAATAGGAAAAGACTTACCAATGTTCGAAAGTGTATTAGATTTTTGTTTTTGAAGGGGTATCAGAACTGGGTTGTGATGAAAAATGTGGAAGAGAATTGAATTCTCCCTTTACTAACCTCCATAAAGAGGGGGATGAAATATTTATGAACATCATGTTGGTAAAGGAAGTGGGTTTGAATTGGTATGTATTGACTAAGATTGGTCAAAATAACATAGTGGATCCCCTCACTTACGATATGAGAATTTGTTATGTTTTGTGTGATGATAATGAAAGGTTGAGTCTTATTTATAAATCCTACCCTACAATGAAATTTGGTTTATTTGATATGAATCATGATGTATGGAAAAATCAAGAGCTAAAAATGTTATGTTTTAATCATTGTCTATAGCATGATGATCGAATAAGGATCTATCATAGAGTTAGCGTGTAACCATGTGAGTCAAGGTGTGTGTACTGAAAAACGAACTATATGAGAGCTAGGGAATAACCATTCCGGTCTTGGTGTGTGTAGAGGTTAATATATGTTATTAGAGGTCTACCATGAGTAAGGGGTGGATAATAGGTTATAGATAGAGTTTTTACATTTATTTATAGGTTGAATGGTATAAGTATACTTGAGAGTGCTCTACTAAGTGATAGGGAATATTTCATGGTTCAACATGAGACCATAACCATGGAAAGAGGGTATATGTATGATACATGTATTGTGACATGTGATAGGACCTCATCCTAATTTATATTTTATGGTTCATTAAATACTATGACACCAAGTATGAGTCCTCACCATATGAGTGAGTTTTTAGACATTACTTCTGAAATGTGGTGTTATATCATGAATCAACAAGAGTAAGAGAATGTGGGTATGAAACTTGTCGTGTGAGATGGTATTAAACATCATAATATCGGATATTTTAGTGGTATGAGATAGGTTATGAGCTAAATATATTGATTATAAACCCCCATAGAATTCTTAGTATTGAGATGATACATTTTATTTTGTCGTTTCATATTTTATGGACTCTACACTAAGTGACAGGGTAGAGTTAATTACATAGTATTTCACCATATCCTAAGTTATATTTTATAGGTTGGTGTTTTTGGCTCAAGGTGACTTCTAATTCTAGCATCTATCAGGAAAGGTAGGGTCTCAGGTCAAGGAATCTGAGTTAGAAAACAATTAACGTTTTTGTATTATTATGTTTCTAATGTTCTATTATTTATCATCCCCCATTACAAATAAATATGTGACTATATATATTTTCGGAACATGGTAAGACCCGTCAGTGAAGTATTTCTCACACACTATATGAAACCCCTGGTGCACATGCTATTCTTATTCCTATTCTAATAGTTCATTATATGTTATACATTTGATCGAGATGAAATATCTCGATATGATTGAATATTAAATTATGGAAAACTCAAAGGTATAGTAGAGAATACATGTGTATTTTATTTATTTCAATATATTGTGTCTATAACTACCCTAATTTTCGGTATGTTGGATTATATGAGTATCACCTATATTTACATATTTTTTAGCAATGTTGTGTATTTATTCAGTTATTGTTATCATAGTATATAATTTAAATATTGTACACACAATAATGTGATATAGGTATACTATTGGTTAATTTAATGTTATTGATGTATGAATATTTGTATTCTTGTTTCCCGAACATTGATTATATACTCCCAGAACTAGTTACAAACTTCTATTTTCAATGGTGGTATTATTTAGCATATATAGAACTTGTAAAAGGGTACTACTTTAGAGACTATAGTATGGGTGTTAAATCAAACATGTCTTGTGAAAAGGTATCATTTTTATTATATTCACCAAATAATAAGGTAATAGTGTGATGAAATACATGTTTTCGATAATTGTTTCCATGAGAATCCATTAACGAATCATAGGTAATGATACATTCATAAGTCACCAATATAGGTGAACTCTCACATTTTACCCTGAATGGCCTCATGGAATTTCATGGGAAATTTTCACTGTGAAAAATCCCTAGAAAATATCATTTCTCATAATCAAACTCATTTGAAACAAGATTTCCATGTCTGTGGTATTTTCAATATTCATATAGCCCTAATGATTATGTGTCCTTTTGGTAATGTGATCATTATATCCTATAATAATTCTCCAATTCTCATACTCTCTAACTGTGGCTCCTCATTGTATAGTTAATCATGTATTACTCTTATAATGATAACCACATCAAATAAAGAAACAATTGTAATATCACCTACCTCATAGTTATCATTTTAGATACTATGAATTTACCCCATATTCTTCAGTCATTTGGTTAACTACCACTATATCAAATTAAATTGATACAAGTATAAATTTACTTCTATTATTGTGTGAATCACTCATATGAAAACCCAGACTAATTGTTTAAATTTGATACATAAGGGGCTTCTCAAAGATAATTCCCATCCCATATACATTATTCCTTCACTTTTATGGTCACTCTTTATGATGTTCAAATTAATTGATGTTGTCATAATTATATAACCATAATCTATATGAAACCAATGTCCTTGTTTTAAAACCATATACATCACCCCACTAGTACATGTTAAATGGAATTAAAGTTAGTATCATTGGTCCTATCTTAAAAATAATAAAATGAAAACATTTGGTCATATTTCCATGTAATTAATTAAAATGACATATGTTCTCGCCATATGACCTTAAAAGGTGAAATTCAGTTCTAGACTACATAACCTAAAATTGTATTATGTGCATCATTAAATGGAATTGAACAATCGGGGTTTCATATCCCTTAATGTTGATATATATAAATCACCTTTCAATAGAATTATCCCTTGCTTATATCCCCTTCCACCTTCATTCATAGAAGTTTCTACCTCTCAGGATGAATTTGAATTTCACAGTTCCCTTCTGTACAATTTTAATCAATAGAATAATAACCATCATAGATAAATTATGAGACATTATAATTCTATCATAAGGTTTTACAATAAATTCATGGTGTTAGTTAATAATTGTTTTACATAAAAATAACATGTAAGGTCAGTAGTAACTATTTCATGAAGATATTCCTAAATATATATGAGTTTATCATACTATAAATTAATCTCATTTTTTTTAAATCACTCAACTAGAGACAACTAAGCGGTGTCTTCCCTAGTGGTTCAAAGTTATATATACTATGCCTCCTCACATAAAAGAGGTTTCTAACTACCGAGGAGGATTTGGGGTGATATCATAGGGACAATATACCATCATATTAGATGGTAGTATCATTGAAATAAAAATAATATTATACATTCATGCACACAAATAATTAAAAAACATAATGATATGTTTTAATAAATAATCAAATCCCACTTTATATAAAAATGAGCAACATACATTTCAAGGATTCATACACCCTAATGAAATTATTATACACCAATATCCAAAAATAAAAAGATAACAAAATATAGATAAAATCCCAACATTGAAAAATACAGTTGAGTAATACTCTTGTGAAAATGTATTTTAATCTCTACTAGTTGTATAAATCTAGCATTTGTCATAGGGTGTATTCTTTTCTCGTATATACAATCACGAATTCTCCTTGTGTACTAAATGGTTGCTCAGTTAGGGTGAGATTATGACTCTGTATAATAACATCAGTGAAGTCTAAAAGCACATATAGCATGAGTATGTAGTGTGTATTTGTGAATATTTTTTTCTTCATGTCATTAGTTTTTCTGACACTATATTATGTGGTTGGTGAATATTTTTTATCATGATTTCATTTCAAAAATTCACCTGAATTTATTATTTTTGGTGATTAGAAAAAAATTATTGGACCCAGAATACTAGAAAAACAATTATTAATAATTTTCATTGTTTATAGTATTTTATTCTGAAGAGGTTTTCTGGATTATGTTGTTTTCAAAGTTATATTGTTACAAGAATTTAGTTTTTCAAATTTTTTGGAGAAGGCATATAAAACTAAGAATTTATTTCTAGATATCTAATATCACCAAATATCGTTATGCATTGTATTGGAAATTGTTCTCAACATCAAAAGTTGTATAAAAACTTATGATCCAATCTGTTTTGGTTATGTGGGATAAAAGGATTACAAATTCAGATAATGATAGGTCGGTATTATTTCCTATAACATTACAGAAAATTCCTGATAAAAGAATGTTTTTTGGTAGAAAATAAAAATGAAATGTTTCAGCGATCCAAAAATTTCAATGTTCTATTGACCTAGATCATCGATGTGAGTTTTATTAGATGAAGAATCTTTTTGGTATAAGGGAGATTATTTTTTTTTAACTTAGAGGTTTTGAAAAAAATTTATCTACTGATACCTTATAATGGAAGATCCATCAGATGATCCATAAATTCTAATTTATCATCAGTTAGAGATTAGAATAATGACTGAATGAAATGTTGTTATCATTCTATTATATAACTTCTATCACCATTCAATCTGTCATGTTACGACACCGAGTCATCAGATGATTGGTGACACCAATAAGGAATTAGATCCAGTGTTACATCTGAGGAAGGACATCAAACAATAAAAAATATGTTATATTGACAATATTTCTTCAATATAAATTATCAGAGATGTTGTTAGTATGAATTAATTACTGTTATTTCAGAGACACTTCATTCTAATGGAGTATAACAGTGTAGTCAAAAATAATTATTTGATCTGAAGCATTACAGTGAGGATTGTGGTTTTTTCTTAAATTGGTCAATAATCATTAGACATTCCTTGTCAAAAAGTTATCAAATGGGAAATAGAGACTGATCCATTAGATGCATATTGTCATTGATAATTTTATTAGATGTTTTTCCTCATTAGATGCAGTTTTATTAGTCTGAGAAGCAAGTAATCAATAGAAGCAAATGTGTAACATTTTGAATAATCAACCAGACTATTACAGGGTTAAAAAGTATTTATATGTTTGAACTATGTTTATGGGAGAAAATTTTCAATTGGTTTCAATCATTAGAATGGGAATTTATTTGTTTTACTTGTTTTTAGTCACATTAAGATAACAATAATGAAAAATTGTATCGAACTAAAAAATATTTTTTCAGTTAATAGATGGGTGAAGATTCTAAAGAATCCATTGTATTCTAGAAGAATCTAAAATATTTTTGAATCTATGTAAAGTGAAATTTTATGTTAATTGAATTTGATATTTGAGATTAATGAATTTGGTAGAGAAATAAAGTAAAATTGGATTCCTATTCATTTTACTAATGAAGAACCTATTAATCAAGGTCAATGTAAAAGATACTACGACATTTTTCAACATTCATGATAGGGAAATATCTCTAGAGTTTATGAGATATAATTTTTAGTAGAAGGATTCCAAATATAATTTTGTTAAGAATCATTTCTAGATAAATGATGTGTTCATAAGAAGTAGTAGTTAGTGTTTTATGGATTGGACTAAGCAATCAGACTAACTGTTCCACGAAAATAAAAATGAGAATTATAATTTTTTCCAAATGAATAATTCAAACATGTTTCTAGACTGAATAATTATACTGATGAATCATAATAAAATACATTCTAATTTTTTTATATGAGGGCCAATGAATTTTTTTCAACATGGTGCTGGCTAATAAAGTGAAGAATTTTTTCAGAATAATTATAGATGTATATTTATTTAATGAACTACAATGATATGTTCAGAACCAATTAGTAAAACTTTACAAAAATTTCATAATATCTTTTTAATATCATTCATTTTATAAAAATAACATGATCTTTTCTATTGATCATAATGTAAAAAAAAGTGTACTGGTATTTCTTTATTGTTGTATCCATACAATATGATTGTTTTCTGGTGAATTGTGTGGTATTAGTTTATTTAAAAAACAATACATAAAATAGATACTCTTATTGAGTACTTGATTTTCTAAATACTTGTTTTCTTGATGATGTTTGATTTTATGGTTTTCAAAATGTTGATAAAATAGTAGTAGGAGGTGAATTATTTTATACAAGAAAGATAAAAAAAGAAAAATTATATCACTTATTCACCCCTCCCCCTCTAAGTGATTATAGTGATCTTAGTTGGGACATTTAAAATTGTACCATGGAGAAATTACCTTCATTAACCCTTTACATATGTTTTTAATGAGTAATGGATATCGATATTTTGAATTATTTGAACAGAAAGGGATTCCATTTTTTGATGGAATGAACCAACAAATATTGAAAGATAGAATTTTGACATATCTTATGCCTCTTGAATATGATGTTTTAGAAGATTCTATATATGTATTTCATAGTCTTTATGAGATTTTTCCTTCTATATAAATGGATATGAGAAATATGGATAATTATAAAATTTATAAAATCGATATACTCACATTACATTCTGAAAATGAATTCCTTATAGTGTAGGGATTTTCTACAACAAAATGTGTTTGGGTAAATTATGACAAATATCTATGGAGGCAATTTTATTATCAAGAATTCCATGTTAAAAATATGTAGGATGACTGATGAAGATCACAAATTTGGTGAGTAGGAATCTATTATTGACTTGATTATAAGGGATAATGATATTTTCATCACCATAAGGTTCCCTTGTGAGACTTTTTGTAATAAAAGCAACATTTTAAAAGATATTTCTTCCTAAATAAATACTTTTAATATATTAAATAATAATTTTCAGGTAAAAAATTATGAGAAACCAACAATAATTTATTTCATTAACATTTATCATCACATTAGTTCTATATGAAACGAATTAAAATCCCAAACCTTATAACAAGACAAAAATATAAAATAAAAAAAGATAATTTGGGAAAAGAAGGATAACCCTAAAATACTAAAATCATCACCACCATTTAAAATTCACTAGAAATAAAAAATAATAAACCAATAAATCTCTTATTAAATGACAATATAAATATAAAGAGAAATTTTAGTAAATCTTGAATGAAATAGTAAAGTTGTTTTTATAGGATATAAATGGAAATGTGACCATTGGAATTGAAATGTTATATGATTATTGGTCAAATTTAAAAATTGTTTAATATTACCGTTGGAAATTATACCCTTGGTTTATAATTTAAAAATTATAATTGATGGTTTTAAGTAGGAATGAAACAAGGTTAATATATACATAAAGGAGATTTGATTGCCTCGACCAGTATAGTCATACTGTTTGAAGATTATTTGCCTAAACATGGGAGGGAGGTAGCATCACTAGGGTTCCCACCTAACCAATCCTAATAAGATAATCAATAAATGAAGTTTGAATAAAATTTTCTATGAGAGAGGTTCATGTTATTGGAAATTACCCCTTGTTCTATGTTAGCTGAGCCATTATAAGAAACCACTACCATCACACATTGTACTCTTATGGAATACATCGGATTAATAAGGGGTTACATATCTCAGACATTGTTTTTAAATTTGTTATTTATATGGTATAAATAAAATTTTTATTCCATCAATTCCTTTTTAATAATAATTTTTCTTAAGAAAATATTTATTTAATAAATATTAATTTGATAAATTAATTTTTGGATGTAATAGAAACATAATTTTATTTTTCATGATAATATATATAATTTTGTAATAAATTCTAGTATTACAAATACTTTTATTCAAAAAAATAGTTTTTGAAAAACTCTAACCAAAACATAAATGATAAAATAATATTATAATGTCCTGAGAAATTTTTTATATGTGTTAGGACTTTGAATGACCAATAAAAACCGTTATTTTAATAAATTAGGATTTTTATATTTAAATATAAAAATTATCAAATTTAAGGAATTATTCTATAAAAATAAACAATATATTTGAAATCCGAATAAGGAAATTAGGTTAGGATGAATTTTTCTGAATTTTTTAAATTACATTATTTTATTCCGGAATAATGGAAAATACGTTATTGGGATTTCTATATATTTTATGACATCATAATTATGTCATAATGATGTAAAAATTAATTTAAAATAATACATGGAAAAAAACATGTTATTATACTAGTATTAATTATTTTAATATATTTTAATAAATTTCAATAACTATAAGTGACTTTCCAATGTCTAAAAATGAAAAATTAATTTAAAAAAATTTAAAATGGGGTTTCATTAACATTTCATGAAAAAAGAATTATTGAAATGGTGTTCTTTCTAATGGGACTAAAATATGGTTAAAATTTACCCAAATTTCCAATAACATGTGAAAAAACCAAAGATAAGACAATATAATATAATTGTTTATATCACAAATTTCCATGACCTGTACTTGGAAAATATTAAACAATTTCTACACTTTTCCCATAAATACCCACCTATTTCACCATTTTCCATCTCTCAAAAACCATCCTAAATATATTTCAGGTGATTTTTCCTCCAAGGAGTCCCCTATGGTGTCCTCAATCCCCTTTAGATCCATCCATAAGTTTTAGGATGAACTATTCAGTGTATGGGAATTCTTATCAGCTTTTATTCCATTCATGATATTTTTATACGACTTCTAAATGTTAAATTAATTTTTTTCCTTTAATTATTATAATAAATTAATGATAACCTTTTTATTACTAAGAGAACTTCATCCTCCCAAATATTAAATTTTTCTATATGAACTTTTATACATGTTATGCTACTAATATTATATATTGAATTTCTCTCATTTACATGAGAAATTATCTTTTCTTATACATTTGAATGACCAAAACACTTCTATTTTAATATTATATTCAAATAGATTTAAAATGACATATTTATTTTTGTATTTTCATACATGAATTGTAAATTCCATTTCCAGGGGTTAGAAATAATGTAATTGTCATTTCACTGTGAACTTTTTAGGTAAATATTTTGATTAGAAATTATTCCCTTATTTTCCACATTTTATAAATGATCTGATTAATTATGATCCAAGTGGATCAAATGTTGTTAAGACATATGATATGTGTTCCATGATAGTTATAAAATTAATTGGGTAAATAAATTAATCCCTCTAAATTAAATATTTTATGATACCTCGGTGAATAAACTTGGTAATTTTCATTCACGACAATTTGGTGATAAACCTTAGCGATATGCTTATGAATGTCCCATTAATTTTTTTCCCACATTTCCATATTATGATTAATATTATTCTTATAATGATATTACTATTTTCCATTCATTATCTTTACGCATCATATTCTTATTTATATGTTTAAAGAACACTTATTATATGTCTCTATTATTTCTTCCCCTACTGGGTTTCATACTCACCCCATTCTGTTGATTTATGTCCTTATGATATGAGATGTAGAAAAAGTAACATATATTAAACCCATGAAAATGTATTTCATGTGGTTTTATAATAATTTATTATGTTTTCATGTGTTATGTACCTTATTTCCAAGAAATTAGACCTTAAAATATATTATATATTGTTATATGTAATGAAAATTTATGCAATAAAAAGGGCGGTTTCCATAGTTGGTATCAAATGAAGATTTATTTATTTATGAATATTATGACTTTAGTACATTGGGATGAACCCTAGAAACATTTCAAAATATTGGAAAACATCATTGTGTTTTAGGGATTATTGTTTATGTGGTTTCTAAAAAAATACATCCATATTTGGATTCTACAAGTGGATATGGATCTGGTATAGATGTACCGTAGCGGTAACACCCGAAAACAACACATTGATATAGACTTGATCTAGAATTGGTGAAAAACAACATACATTACTTCACACCTGGTTTCAATATCGCAAAAACTATTTTCTATTAATCATAATCATTTTATGAACCATTATTATTCATCTATAGAGAATTTTACTATTATTTGAGGGGAATCATAACATTTATAAGAATCGTTTTTTAAAACATAATAACTTTTTAGGGATATAATATTCATAAATTTACCACATTTATAGATATTTTTTCTTATTTTGGAAAAAAATTGTCAAATAAGAGGATCCTCATAAATGATGAGTTCAATATATGATAAAATTATGATATTCTAATAGAATCTAGAATGGAAAGAATCACATGGATGATGACTCAACAGTCCTGAGTTTTGGACAATTATATGAATCAAGTCAAAATACCAGATTCACCTATATGGGAACAACTTTCAATAGAGTCTTTTATGCATCAATGAACCCCTTCTTTTAGTGGATCCAATAACACATTGTTTGATGAATAATGGATATACATTATTGAAAATATATTTTCTATACTCCATTTATTGGATTAATATATAGTCACCCTGGAAGTATACCTTTTGATAAATATATGATGATTAGTGGTTAACACAGATTAAAAACAAAAAAAAATGGAAATTGATTCTATGGAGTTGGAAGAGTTTAAATGAGTCTTTTAAATAAATAATCCCCTTATATGATGCGAATAAAAATAGATAAATAATTCCTAGAGATGAATCATATAGAGAATAAATTAATTAGAAGCTATGAGATTAACATTACAATATGAGATATATACACCTATAACATTGTTATAGATCCTATGGGAATTGTTGGTATATTTTTTTAGTGGAATGAGACCCTATCATCGGAGGAATATTGAAAATAATTACTATAAAAGAAATAAACAGATAGTTAATAGTGTTGTAAAGGTTTAAGTGGAGTTTGGAGACACTTATTAGTCACATAGATAAATTTATAAGATGAGATCAATTTAAATAATATTATTGAGATAATATGATTATAGAAGAGGTAGAAATAATTGGAAACATCCCACATGAAAAAATGTGGGATGAAGAAACCATTGAACTTATTGGTTGTGCGTGTAAAGTGATACAATTTCTGAAGATATGGCCATATAAATCGATACAATTATTGAAATGTGAAGAATCTATTTATTATTAGTAATGAAAAGTGAAGGTTTTCTATGCCCAACCAGAAATTCAAAAATTCATGTGTGGATCGCTGGGGAACATTTCCAATCAATTTTAAAATCAGATGATATTAGAGGTAAACCACCATAAACCTATTCATAGGATAAGGTATAAAGGTTGATAATTTTCTATGTGGACCACTTAATTGGAGGCTCTAAATTATGATGTGTCAAGTAGACTCTTCATGCTCTCAAAGCTATCATGTAATTTGTTTGATTTTAGTTCTACACATTCGTTTCTTTCATCCTTGTTTTTATAGAATATCGAATGAACCCATGAAAATCTAGAATTAGAGTTATCAGTTATGAATTTAGGAGGGATTATCCTAACATCAATATTATCTAGAAACTATAGTATAAACATTGGATAGTACAATATAATCCCTAATCAAGTAGTTAACACCATAGAGTAATTTTACACTATACATGGGATGGATTGGATCTGAATGCAATATTCAAAGATCAAATACATAATCAGTTACATTTCAATAGTCTTGAATGTAAAATCCATTTTAAAAGCATAGATATACTAACCTATCAATTTTCAAGATGCACCACCCATATCCATCTTTATGGAGAATATCAGTGAAGAGGGAGAGAGAAACTCAATTAGAGAATATTCCCATAATTAAATAATGTGTTGAAATATATTTTTAAGAGTTACATAGACCCCCCCCCCCCATAAAGAGAAGTAGAGTTATCCATTTAACTAATTCATAGATCCAAGAAAAAATAATATTTCCGAAATAAAATTAAAAATATGGAGTTAAAGGAATTAATGAAACATATTAATTATCATTTTGAAAATGATTTGTCCTTAAAATTGTGCATCCTTGGGGTGAAAATTCTCTCCCTAGGAATAAGAAGTAAGGATAAATGTATATATATATTTATTATAGATAACATATCACTGTCACATAGAAGGAAAAGTGCCATGTCCAAAAGATAGATGCATTATTTTACCACATTTTTGGGGATCAATTATTCTATGATATTGAACTCCAACATGGGTGTCATCAGATGAGGGTAAAGAAATAAAATATTATAAATAATTCATCCCAAAGAAGATATGGAAACTATGATTTTATTTTTATTCCTTTCGGCTTGACCAATGCTACTTTTATATTTTTAGATTTGATGAATATATTCTTTAAGGACTATCTTGATAAATTCTTAGTAGATTCTATTGATGATATTATAATATATTAAAAATCATGAGGAGCATGCAGATCATATAACATTTATATTGGGAACACTGAGAAATGATTAACTGTTTGGAAAATTCATAAAATTTGAATTCTAGTTAGAAAAAATTGCATTCAAAGGGAAAAAAAACCAATGAAGGAATATTAGTTGACCATACGATGATAATGAATGTAGAGGAGTGGAATAATCTTACTATGGAATGTATTATTCATTGTATCCCTTATATAGAAGTATATTATAGGTATAATGTGAAAAAAGTCTTGAATAATTTCTAATACATTAACCAGGTTTCTTGAAAATGGGTTGTGTTCATCTAGAAAAAAGGAGTGTGATGAAATTATCCATGATATACAGTATAGATATGTAAAATTATATGTGTTAAATCTTCCCTCATTAAAAGTTGGATTTATTATTTATAGTGATTCTTATTTGAAGGGTCTTGGATTTTTCCTCATAAAAATTGAACATATGATTACTTTCTAATCTGGACAGTTAAAGCCTCATGAAAAGAATTACATTATGCATGAATGAAAGCTAGTTGTGGTTATTTTTACTATGAAAATAGAGAGGAACTATATTTGTGTATAGAAATGTTATATATAAATAGACCACAATTTTTTTTATAATATCATGAAAAAGGTAATGATAATGAGACTTAGGTGATGATCGGGACATCATCATGACTATGATTGTTCAATTCATTATCACCCAGGAAAGGAAAAAATGTCGCTGATGTAATAAGTATGAAAGAACCTGTTGTGCTGGAAATGACTATGATTAAAAAGATATCCATTGATCAAGGACCTAGTAAAATTGTACAAGGGAATTGTAAGGGAAGGGGCATCATTAACCCTATCCCACATGATTTCACAAAGATTGTTAATATATAAGATAAAGCGGGAATTGTAAGGAAAGGGACATCATTAACCCTATCCCACATTATTAATATATAATATAAAGAGTATGTTTTTAAATATTATACAATGAGATATGTGCCATCTATATTAAATATAAATAATGATCTGATGGAAGATGATTATATCTCTATATTCTCTATAAATCAAGAAGCACTAAAATTTATAGGGACCTTCGTGGTCATTATTTTTGGGGTAATGTGAAAAGAGAGATTTCCAAATACACTACAAGGCGATTGTTATATATAAAATTGAATGTAGAGTAACAACTTCCTCAATGGTAATTTCACCCACTACCCCTATTGAAATGGAGGTGGGACAATATCACTATGGACATAATCAGTAGTCTAACAAGAAAATGCAATAGAAATAATGTGATATTAGTTATAGTGGATAGACTCACCAGAAAAACCCATTTCAACTTTTTTGGAAGGTTTCTCTCTTGACCAACATGATAATATATAAATATAGGAAGTGATGAGGTTGCATGAGTTTCCAATTTTTATCATTTATGATCATGATATATGGTTCAAATATTTATTTTGTTGATATTTTAAGCATGAACATAATACTGAATAGAATTCCAGAAAGTCATATCACCCCCAAACTAATGGATAATCTAAATGGATTATTCATACACTTGAGGACATATTGAAAACAAGAATAATAGGATTTAAATATGGATTATATCAACACCACCCATTAATTGATTTATTATAAAACAACACCTTCCACTCGAGTATTAAAAGGGAACTATATGAATCTATCTATGGGAAACGATATAGAACTCCAAAATGTTGGTATAATGTTGGAGATATATTGATACATGGGCCTCTTATTTTGAAAGGGATGAAAAAAGGTTGATTCTATCCAAAACAAATACAAAGGATACATAGTGTTCGATGTAGATATATCAAGACAACTATAGAAGATTATGGGAGTTTGATGTTGGAGAAATATTTTTCTTCTGGATATCTTAATGGATGAGTGTCAAGTGATTTTGAAAGAAGGGGAAGCTTAACCCTAGGTCAATTGATTGATTTGAAATCCTAGATTGCATAATAGTGTTTAATATCATTTATCACTTCTACTAGATATGGAACATGTTCATGATGTATTTCATGTATGCCTCTTCAGTGTTTATGTACCTAATCCATCACATGTACTGAATCAAGACATGGTACCATGGAACATGACATCTCTTATAAAAAGTAGAAAGATGTGATCTTGGACCATAGATACAAGGATAGACATAACAAAATAACTCACCAAGTCAAATTATTGTGGATGAAAAAAATTTGATGAAGTGATGTGGGAACTAGAGCGTTCAATTAGATACAAAACCTTGAGTTTTCCCAACTGAGAGAATGACATGTCATTTCCGGGATGAAATTTCTTAAAGGGGAAGAATGTAATGATTCTGAATTTTTAAATTATATTTGTCCTAAATAAATTTTTGATGCATATTATATAATTTATCCACCTAAAAAATAAAAGATAAAAAAATAAAACATTATAACATTAATAGTGATAAATATATTATTCACATATTATACCAATTAAAATTCCAACCATTACAAATTGATGAGAAAAGTACAAAATACAAAATATACAATGTCAAAATAAGGATCTCCCCATTCTTCCAGAATCACCCCCTGAAAATGTTATAAAAAATAAATAAAATATTATTAAACCAACCAATGTCTTATGAAATGAAAATATAACCTTAGGGAGAAATTATAATGAATTTTTAATTAATGTGAGAGCTGGTTTTTATAGGTTATAATGGGAAATGTGATCATTGGGGTTTGACTATTATATGAAAATAAGTCAATGAGAACATTGGTCAATATTACCATTGAAAAATATACTATTGGTGGATAATTTTACATTTATAATATTTTTTATAATTATTAATGACAAAGGATAATTGATATAGAAAGGATAATTGATGTACTCAACCAGTAGAGTGGTTCCCTTTGAATCCAATTATTAAAAATATGGGATAGAGGTAGTGTCAATGGGGTTGACCCTTAACCAACTATAATACGAGATTCAATAAGTGAATCTAAAATTTAATATCCTACAGAATAAGTTCATCTTAGTGGAAATTACCATTCTATCAATGTTAGCCAAGACACCCAATGAAACTACCACAATCACACACATTACTCTTTGAGTGTAAAATGGAGTAATAAAGGGGTTATGTGTATAGAACATAGTTAAATAATGTTCAATTTCATTTTTATAAATAAAATTTTTAATCCATTAATTCAATTTTACAAATAGTTTTTTAATGAAATATATATATTATTGAGATGAATTTGATAAATTGATTTTTGGATGAAAATGATATATAAATGAATTTTTATAGAAAATATATAAAATTATATAACAAAATCAAGTATTAAAAATAGTATTTGTTTTAAGAAAATTTTCTTTTAAAAAATACTTACCTTAATATAAATGAAAATAATTATTTTATAATGGCCTAATAAATATTTTATAAGTTTCATGAATTTTATTATAGATTACAAACACTTGCTTCTAAATAAATAAGTATTTTTATCTTACAAGGTTAATATTATAATATTTAGAGATCCATTACATTAAATAGACATAATATTTGAAATAAACATTTAAAAATTAGGTTACCCTGAATTTATGATAATTTTATAAAATAATTCATTTTATTTGTGAATAGTAAAAATTACATTTTTAAGGTTTAGTATAATTTATGTTTTCATAATTATTTTATAATGTTGTAATAATTAATTAAAAACAATCCACGAAATAAAAAATATTATTTTGTTAATATTAATTATTTTCATATATTTATATCAATTTATAAAACTATATGTGACTTTCCAATGTCGAAAAAGGAGAATTAAATTTTAAAAAACATTAAATTATGGTATCTTTAATTTTCCATTGAAAAATAAGACATTAAAAATAGTTTTTTGGTTTTAGTGGATTAATCTATAATAAATTATTACAAAAATATAAAAAAATAGATGAAAAAACCATGTGTAAGTCAATGGTTTCTTATTTTCAACAACCCTGAATTTCATGAACTATATTGGGAAATTATTAAAAAATCCCTCCAATTTTTCAATAAATACCAACCGATTTCACAATTTCCCCTCACTCTCAATCTATTACCCACAATTCTCTGGGGATTTAATCACAGAAGTACCCCCAGGTTTCCTCAAGTCCCTAATGTTCTAATCTCATATTTTCAGAAAGACACTTCAATGTAAGGGAATTCTTATCCCCATCATTTCCATTCATGATTTTTTTCTGTACATATTTTAATGTGTATAATACTTAATTTTCTTATGATTTTTATCATAACCATACCACTACTATAATTTTTTTTTTCAATGGGATACCTTCATCCTATCTCATATTGCACTTTTCTAAAACCAACATTATAAACATTATTCTACCAAATTTACCTGTAAAATTTCTATCTTCTATATGATAAATTCTATTTTCCTTTTTATTTTTAATACAAAAAACTATTTTTACTCAATGTATATTCAGCTACATTTAATTATGACATACTAGTTTTGGTATTTTCATACATGAAACCCACATTCACATTCCATGGTTTACAAATTATGTAATGGTCAAGTTAACATGAACTCTTTACTCCACGTATAGATGTGAACCGTATTAATTATTTTCCATAAGTTATTAAAGAAGAGATTTATTTTAATGAATATGTCTCACATGAAATAAATAAATATTAAGGTTGATCCGAGATTTACCTCCAATTTATTAGGTAAATAATTTAATCTCTTGAGATTACATGTTTTACAATACCTTGGTGAATAACCATGGTAATTTTTATTTATAAAACCTTGGTGATAAAACATGATTATATGATTATAAATATCCCATTTAAATGTTATGGACAAAATTCCATGCAATTATTAATGATATTATCATTATTAAATTCCTCAGGTTCATGCCTTACTATTATTTCTCATGTTGATATTGAAATTTTTTAATATCTCATGTTATATGTCTCCCAAATTTCTTCCCTCACTAGGATTCATTCTCATCCAGTTCCATTGAAGCACGTCCCCAGGATATGAGATGGAGTAAATTTAACCTAGAGTGAACCAATGAATATATATATGTCATGTGGTTTTAGATGATTTTTTTATGTTTTCATGTAATATTAAGCATATTTCCATGTAAAAATGTTAAAATATCATTTTTTTTCTATTTTGTGTAAGGAAATTATATGTTATAAAATGAGTGATTCTATACTAAGTATGATTGAACTATTTTTTAAAGGATATTTCAAATTTTTCATGAGAATTTTGATTCCAAATTTCCATCATTGGATGATAGAGATCATAAAACACTATCATTGGATGACATTTATAGTACAATCATTTCTTATGTAATGATCAGGCTGATTTTTTTAAAATAAAATAAAAAGTTTGTTGAAATATTTTATTCAAATATGCCATGAATGGAAAATTTATGAAGATTATTGAAGATAAATAGATTGGTCACTCTATCATGGAAGACGTTGTTAGTAATAATATTAATGAATATTTTTTATTATTTTATAAATATGTGAAAATATATAGATTAATGCAAAAAATAAAGATTCATCAAAAATGTTTTGAATGCAGAGAATTTGGGAATTTTTGTACAAATTACCATAGAATAATGAATGAATAAAATAGCGATGAAGATGAAAATAGTCCTCGAGGTTCTTTGAAGAAACATGTTGACAAATAAAAATCCTATTCCAATGTAAATATATAATTTTCTCCAAATTGAAATGGAAAAGTTTTTTCTAAAGATGGTGAAGATGATGAATTTGTAGTTGATAAATTCACTGATGTTATTGTAGAAAAAAACGTTATTTTAAAATTTTAATGAATAAGTTTTAGAAAGAAGTAGTTCTTATGAATAAATTAATATGTTATAATTTTATTTATGAATGTTATTAGAACAATGTATTATAAATATTTTAATACATTAATGATAAATTAATATGCTGACTAAGTAATGTTTCACATAAAAAACTAGAATCATTTCATGAAGAAAATGATAAGTTCCTGGAATATATTAATTCCATAATAAAATATCTTTAAATAGAAAAGTATTGGAATAAACATCTTCAGGTGAAGATTCAATAAATGGAGGAATATTTTAAACTTATTCACCAAATGCTATCTAAATATAATAATTTAGTTACATGTTTTAAAAATATATATCTATAGATGGAAAATGTTCTGGAATATGTGAACCCAAAAAATACCAACAATATATATCTTAATTAGTTTAACAGATACCTAAATACAATCCTGTTAATAAAAAATATATGAAAAACATATATATTTTCAAAAAAAATAAAAAAATTATATTTTAAAAAAATTTATAATCCTGAATAAAATGTTGCAACTACTATATATTTCTATATGTTGGGAACAAATCCAAAATGAAAGAGAATATTTCAGGTGATAACATGGTGTTTGGGGTTAAACAATGTTATGATTTGGAAGGTATAGATGTTTTTGGAAAATATATATATAACACTATAACGTATGGACGTTATAGAAGAAAAATATTAATATTAATTCCACTGATGTAATTTTTTAGGATTTGGGATCAAAAAGAATATGTGTTGGTTCAAGCAACAACACTACCATTATGCCATTAGTTTCTGAAAGAAATGTTTACAGGGGAGCCTATCCCCTCATATAATGTGTTATGAGAATGATGTATTGAATGTTTAAAATAGATTTTATCCTACGGAACCTATTTGTAAAATTTTAAATAGTCTAGACTTGTTTCTAAAGGATGTCTTTATTTTCTATTGGAATAAGAACATGGTTATAACAATTATCAAAAGTAGTATGTGAATGATGATAATGGTAATGAAATTTTCTTATGGAAACTAATCTCAATGATTTAAAAGGAGAATGAACCTAGATTTTTTTTAGTTTTCCATCCTCATATTTTATTGGAAGTTTGAATCTATTAAAGAATGTCATTGAATTAAAATAAGGAACAATAATGTTTTGAAATGATTAATCTCCTAGAATAAATGATGATGTATCTTCAATTGTTGGCTAATAATAGTTTAAATCTATAAGTGTAATTGTTTTTTGATATGTTGAAACCCAAAATTTTGAGTGTTTTATAACTTATGATGAATTGAATAATGTTTTTTTAGAAAATATATTTATCTTATGAACAGATTAGAAGATGTAAATTTTTTTACAAGAGGCAAACTAATAAAGGTGAACTAGCTTCAAGTTAGTGATATAATGAATATAGGTTATCTAATAATGATGTTGTTCCATAATAGTTTGGGGAATATATTTTATAGAAATATGATAATGTCAACAAAGAGGGATAGTGTTTGTGAAATTATATATATGAAAATAATAATATATTGGTGTTAATTAATTTTCTAGAAAGGGGATATTAAAATATTTTTCAACAAGATGCTTGAAATTCATTCAACTTGACCCCGAAACTAATTCAGTAAAATATTTATAGGCTAATAAGAAATTAATAATCTTATAGAGAAAAGTAATTATATTTTTTTATTGTTGATTTTATGGTCATTACTTGTGTTATGTATTTGAATCAAAAAATTTATTACCTGATGTTGTTTAATAGTTTTAGGAGAGGAGATAAAAATGAATATGGATATTCATTAAATAAGTTAAAAACTAATTGTATTGGGGAATATAATAACGAAAAATTCATAAGATAACTTAAAACATTAAATTATTCATGACTTCAGGGAACCATAGAAACCATAATATAATGAGGTTTCTGAAAGGATAAATATATATTTGGTGGAGATGGGTCATATAATACTAATTAAACATAATATTTAAAACTAATTTTGGAAGAAGGAAATGAGTAAAATGGTTAATATTTAGAATGGTTTCTTCTATAGACCATATTACAATATGTCTCTTTATGAAATTTTCTACAATCATGTTCTATTCTTGATATAGAAAATGGTTTTAGATGTACCTGAATCATAAAGAACAGAGGTGGAAACATTAAAATTAAACAAAATAAACAAATTTAGAATCTTTCTCTGTTATTCTGCATATGGTAAATGATATATATTTTCAAACAAAGAAAAAATGATCACATATGATTCTTTAATTATAAATTTTCGTGAAAATGATAAGGAATTTGTTTCAAAATCACATGTATAAAAGGAATATGAATAAGATGAAAGAATTTTTGTTAATCTGTATGAAAATATTTCCCTCATTGGTGATTCAATTAATATGGAGGAATTGTAATCAACTATATTTGTATATGAGGATGAATTTCATATATCTCATCCTATTCATAGTAAACTATTTCATGATCAAAATATCATTGGTGATCAACAACACAAATCCCAAAAAAATAAGAGCATCAATCATTTTTTTGTACTTATTTTTATTCAAAATTTTATCCAATGATAAAAATGAATCTTTTAAGCATTAGGAATGGATTCATTCTATGGATTTAGAGTTGGACTACATTGAGATGAATGATACTTGGAAAATCATACCTAACCCAAATAATTAAAAAAATTATCGGTTTAAATTTTATGAATTGAAAGAAGTTGAATAGATACAGTGAAGAGATAAGAAACAAAGAATAAATTTTCTATAAAGGTTACAAAAAAGTTTAAGGAATTTATTTTTATGATGCTTATTGTTTTTTTTTTTGCAATGATATAATCACTCAGAATCATTCTTTCAATTGCTATAGAGAAAATTTAAAAAAAATTATATATATTATAATTCAGCTTCTCAAAATGGATAACATGATAAAGAATTTTATATTGAACATCCCAATTCATTTTTATAAAGAAAATAAGAATGATATGGGTGATTTTTGTAGAACATTTTATAGGGGTTAATGAAATCTATGAGAGCTTAGTATTCCACATCAGGATCCTTTTATGGAAGATGAGTAAAAAAAGGAAGAGTTGGTTTTAATATCTACACAAAATAAAATCTAAATTTTTTCTCACCATTTTATTGTGTATGTTAATGATATTATCAATGACTGGAATGGTGAAAGATACAAGGAAAATTTTTCTGAAGAGATATAGAATTTTTTTGAAATGACCATGCACATTGAAATGAAATGTCATCATAGATTACAATTCTCAAAAAGGAAAAAAAATACAATTTTCAATCTCAAGATATGTTTTTTTGAGAAAAATATCATGAATTTTTTCATAGATAATTCAAAATTTATTTCCACAGCAATTTTGGTGGAAAAATTGTTTTATAAATATGGAAGAGGAATAATATTTTATTTTAATGATTTTTGAAAGTAGATTGGATGTTTTTATGTGTGACTACTTGAATAAAAGATATTTTCTATATTTTTACCTTATGTCTAATATTTCAAACTTCTACAAAGTAATGTTATCTCTTTGAATAAAAATTATTTTTCAAATATACTGGAGGCTCAACAGGTTTTAGAATCAAATATGATAGCTTAGGAAGTATTGTTTTCATGGATATAAAGTTTTTGATCTGGTCAAAAGTGTGGATGAAAATATCTATATTAGGTGAAGTCTTGATTTTTTGTTTAATTTTTATGAGTTGGAATACTAAAAATAAAAATTATATAACTCTCATCATGGCTATAGCTGAATTTTTAACCTCAACTCAAGTCACAACACAACTTATGTGGACGAATAATCACATTAATGATTTTCTTGTGGAAGTGATGTTACCCCTTCTCTAGAGGTGTGAGAACCATATTTCTATAAATATCATTAGCTAAATAGTAAAATATTCTGATCCAAAACATATTCATATGAAATATTACATCATTAATGATAATATAGAGAATAATTAACACAATCTAGAATATGTTCTTATAATGGAACATGTTTCTAACACATTCACAAAACCCTTACTCAGTGAATCTTTTTAAAAACTGAGGTTGAACATGGGAGTCCAGCTTATTTTACATTTAGTGTGATTTATTTTTGTTCATCCCCTATCTAATAAATTCTTTGGATAGTACTTTCCAAGGATATACCTTGTTTAAAAAATATATTCATTGGTACGGGCTATACATTTTTAGGAAGCATGTATTTTGGGGGATTTTTTAAATGGGTAAGTAGTTAACTCAATGTGTGATATTTTCAAATGGTTTTTTCAATTTATTGTGGGAATAATATTTTAAAAAAGGTGAATAATTTTTTGAATAATTGAATGTTTGGTGTTCGTAGAAGGTAATTAATTTTGTACTTACTGACTTATGGGAAACATGGATTTGTTGTCAATGATTATGACATCCTCGAATGAGGTTACTCAATTAGGATAGAATTTTTTTGATCACTGATCTATTTGTTGAGCTATGAAGATTCATTTATTAATGAATCTAGCTATACATCATAATTAAAATGGTTAGTTTTTTGGGCCCAAGTTGGATTTATTTTTTTTACGAATTTTTGAAGAAGTGTCTGGTGAATGTATTTTCTTTTACTGCCATTATTTTTTTAATGATGGAATAAGTGGTTGAAGAATGATTTTTATTTTTATTTTTTATTAAATATCAATTTACTTTTATTCATTCATAATATGATTGTGATATAATGGATACAGAATATTTGGTACACATTTCTTATGAAATTTCATCATTTACAATTTTTTATTCAGAAGAAATTTTTTGGATGAAGTTATTTTCATTCTCATATTGTGTCTAGAATGATATTTTTTATAAAAGACTGTGAATTTATATCATAATAATATTTTCATCTGGGATTTTAGATATTCCAAAATATGAATATTCTTTTCTTTGAAGAAATTATCAACATTATAAGTTTCCTATGAACATGTGATCCATGATTTGTGACAGATATGGGGAGAAATGGAACACAAAGTGAGATGAACATATGATTATCTAAATGTTATTAACATAAAGTGTATGTCATTATAAATGACTGTTCTTGGGGAATAAAATTGAAATTTTATTTTTTTGGTCGTCTTAAAAAGTAATTGATTTCTAGATGCTAATCATTATTGTGAGTTTTACCAATCATAAAAGTTATTTTGTGTTTGAACGCATGTTCTTTATGATGTCTGCGGTTTTAAATATGTGCTTATCGACATATCATTCAGATAATACAATCCATTAGACGAACCATTTCTTTGAATAAATCATTAGTTTCTCATTAGTTAAAATAAATAGGTCACTGTAAAAACTGGTCAATCATACAAGTTGTTCCACTAACCTATCATATGAGTTATGACATCAACTCATTAGATGATTGGTTAAACAGATAATAAATCTATTGTAATGTTCTATTGGAGTCATGACATCAAAATATACATGTTTTATCAGAGGGTCCTTTGTTATTGATTTTAACAAACCATATAATATATTATCATGGATGAGTTAGTGGTATTTCAGAAACTAAACAATCAGATGGAGTACAATAGTGTAGTCACCCATTTACATGTGATATAGAGCATATGAGAATGGTCACATTGAGTATTTCAAAACCAAATTCAATACACAACAGAAATTATTATACACTGATCCAAAATATGTACAATAGAGATAATCCATCTAATGTATACTGACATTAATACGATAATTATATGCTAGGTTTCATCTAATGTGGTTTCACCGGCATGGGAAGCTTTTGAACCACAATACTATTAAATGTTTCTAAATTCATTAAAAGATTCAATAATGTTTATGGAATAATTTTTCTAGTTCGTTTAAAGCATTGGAATGAGAATTATTTTATTTTACCTATATTCAAAAGGATCAAGAAAATTTGAATTAATAAATCAATCAAAGTGATGAATTTTTTTAAAATCCGAATGTAACACCCCAAGCTTACACGGTATGATTCTCTTTGAATAATAAAATAGCTTTTTTGTACACCTCTTCAAGTTCAAACACACCATGACCCACCAAACTAGCCATTATAAAAATTAATAGCCAATTTTTTAACTTTTAATTATTTTATTTATCAAAATGGACTTCATTTTGGGATTTGGAATATCAAAATTACCTTAGAGTGAATTTTCGGTATTTTTCTGAAAACATTCAATTTTTTATGAATAGTGAAAAAACAATATGTTATTGTTTAAAACCAAATTTTTATTTAAATAATTATTTATTCTATTTAAATTTATTTTAAGTCAAAATAGATACATAATACCAATATTAGTTCGATTTAATTCATTGATGTCATTTTATAATAAAATTAGATGTATAAAATTTTATTGAATTTTTTAACGTCTTTTACCCACATTCTAGGCACATTAGAAAATTTTCATAAAATGTAATTTGAATGCTTTTATGAAATGAATATCAAAAATCTGTGAGATGTGGTTGACATCATTAAGTAAAATTTAGGTCAATAGGATCAAAATAATTTTTGTTGAATAGTATCTTTTGAATTTTATTTACCACAAATAAAAGTAAATAGGGTAATTAAAGGCAAAAATTATATTATAATTACCATAAAACATGTCCTAATTCTATTTTATAATTTTTTTCGACCATAATCAACCATAAAAATAAAATTTTATCCTTTTGGTCTACTTGTATTAGATTAGGACATTTATTATTATTATATTTAACGAAGATTTAAAAGTGTTAAATTCAATGTTTAATAAATAAAAAATTTTTAATATAGGGTTATACATAAGTTAAATTCGACTATAAATATTAATTAGAAGTATAAAAATATTTTCTACATAATGGTAGTTTATTTATAATTTTTAGAGATTATATAATTAAATTTATTTATGACACAATGATGATGCAGTAATTACCTTATTATTGAATGATTAAAATAATTGAGATTGAAATATTAATATAATAGTAAATTAATACTTTTGATTTATTTCATGAAATTTATAGGTTAATATGTAATTTTATGGTTTATTAACTTAATTTTTTTCAAAGTGATAATGTTTTTATGTATTTCACAAAAACCAAATACTAAATAGTGTAAAATTTCACATAAATGTGTTTTTAAAAAAAATCCTATATTATTATTTTATATAATGTTACTAAAAATATATGGTTCAGACAAAATAATTATATAATAATATATATGTCATTAGAGAACAACTTGGGTTTCTATTGGCATTTTATAGTAAGTTTATTAACCCTGTAATATAAAAATACAAGAAGACATTGTAGAATTTAAACTATTTAACTAAGAGTTAAATAAAAAAGATATGGTTAATATGTTGACTTAAACCTATATAAAACCTTTTGTATGAGATATTTTCTAACCAACCCCACTTTATCCTATAAATAAATCCTTTTTTAGACACTATGAACTGAATATTATTGTATAATAAAATAATAATTTAAGCTTTTCCTAAAGTGACCCTTACGTCTCTGATAACAGGGTACTTCCCATTCTATCAAAATCTCATCTCCAAAGCCATTTTGATCATCATAACCCAGCTCAAATTTCCTATAAACTACCCTCAATTAAACCTAGATGCCTTAATTTGATCAGAATATATCCTAAGGATCCCTTTTTATCAAATAAAATGGAAGCACCCGAAGAAAAGGTAATAATTTCACCACGTCTTTCAAAGTTCTTTTTTTCTTCCCCATCATATTTCATTGTTGTCTCTATAAAGAAATAAAAACTTTAGTACATTATACATAATTTTATTTTATTGTAAATATGTTACAACCATATTCATTATTCTATCTATCCTATGAAAGACAAGTCAACATGCATGCCTACGTACGGCTTAACGTCTTCACGTCACGATGTAGTTTGTTATTCAACACTTAATTATTTGGTTGTGTATTATAATGAGTATAAATGATATAAATAACAAATATAACATGTTAATGACACATTATATATGATTAAAAATCCAATAACACATGATTTTGTCATCAATAGAATGATATTGTCACTCATGCATACGTACGGATTATCATCTCTACGAACGTGATGAGATTCATTCTCCATCATAAACATTCATGATTAATTTTGATTTTATGATTAGAAATAATGTTTAATAACTTAATATCATTTTATATATGAATAAAAAAATCCTATTCATAACAAACATGTCTTAAGTAACAAATAATATAATGTAAAATTAATTAGTTAAGACCCCAAACAATGATACCACTGAAATATTCTTAACAAAGAAATATTATAAGAACATATATGATATCATATTTATGTATGTGGTTCTTGTATAATTTAAAAAAATTATTTAACTATTATAAAGGATTTTAATGTAGCATCTATCAATTAAAAGTACAAGTTAATGGTTAATTCTACAATCTCTTAAATATCTGACATTGTTTATACGTTAGTATCTACTAGGACCTCTTTGTCACCCACATATTTGTTTCTAAAAAATGTGTTTCAAAACATTTTTAATATTTCCTATACTATGGGTTAAAGTAATTTATACCCCTTTTTGACTTTTTATATAAGGTTTATAAAATATTATTTCTGTCATTTTCTAAACAATGTCATATACGAACTTTTCGAAAAAAAATTAAGAAAATAATGTTTTATAAATTATACAGTGACTGTGGATATTTTCCACCATCATAACATCTTCGAAACATCTCTTACAAACATATATGAATAATTCAAAAATAAATGTTTTCTTTTATAATTATGTGACTTTTAAATTATTTTAGAATATAAAAAGACATTACTCCCAAATAGTTTTGATTTCATCTATCTCAATGTTCTTTGATGGATTTTCCACTTGTTAGAAGTTTATTTATTACGATACAATCTTCCATATTCTATTGAATGTTTTGTGATATTTTTGAATATGGATGTGTTATTTCTATACCATTCATGGTTTATGGTTAAAGTATTAACATTTTTTATGTAAGTTTTAATACGAATGTTTATGCTATGTTTCAAATATTTAATATCAGGAATGCATTGGACTTAGTAAGTCACAGGGGCAGCCCACTATAGCTCCATGATACATCAATAGGTCTCATGAAAAAAAACTAGTTTCTTGTCACATGTCCTTGAAAAAATCTTATTTGTATTATTAGCACAAGTCTTTGACTATGTGGTTATGATTTCCGACATTATGCATTCCATCATTATGAAATTGGCTATTGATATTACATGTGATTACTCGACTCGTATAATATCCATGTTAATAAGTAAATGGAATTATTTGATTTATATTTTCCATATTATTCTGAATATTATGTTTAAAAGGATTTTATTTTATCATTATACATTGCATTAAATTTTTATTATTATTTATGATAGTTCATGATATATTGTTATCTGTATTGAGCATATGAGCTCACCATTTTGTAGGTTTTATTTAACCCAGGATGCAAAGAAGTGTATTATGACAGACCTTTTGGGATAGTCTAAGAGAGATGAACTTGTTCAGTGGATACACAATGTTTCTATTTTTCATTTCTCAATGTAATATAAAACTTATGTATGTATCTAGTACTTCCAAGGAATCTAAATTGATTGTTCTTTATGGATTTTATCGCTTATGATAATGACAATGTTATTTAATAATGCAACAAAATCTTGGTAACTAGGTTAGAGGTGTTACATTTGGTATCAGAGGAAGTTTAGTACAATATTTGGAAACTAGATTTATAAAAACTCTGATCAGTGAACATTACCCTAAGATAGACTTTGAGGATTGGTATATAAGAGAATGTAATAATTTTGGAAATGTAGAGATTTTGTAAATTTTACAAGAAATAAATCCCTATCTTGATACATTCACATAGAGGAGCCTCTAACATAGATGTACCTTGGAGTGAAGACTCTAACAAAGAGTTTCAGGCCTGACCCGGGGTATCCTGGAATTCGACAACGGGTCTTGCTGTACTCTTGGTTACGACACTCCTGTGGGATAATATTAGGATAATTTAAATTTTCATTACAATCCATTATGAAGAATTTATTACTAAATAATTCCACAAAGAAATTTTTTTATGATTATAGATTATACCCATAAACAGTTCAATTTATGTAAAGTGTTTTACTAGTTTTTAATTATATATTTTGATACATAAACAAATATAGTGTGTGCCATTGTTTAGAAATAGCGCCTAGTTAAAGGAATTGAAATCTTATCAACACACATAATCCATGTAATAATTTCCCCCCAACTCAAGATAATAATAGTGGATCTGGTGATGCAACCGGTGATGAACAACTTATTACCATATAGGGACAACTCACTCATGTTATAAATAATAACCTTACCCATATGGAGCACCCTGATCCACATCATGGAGGACAAATGTTAGACCTATTCATGTGGAAACAACCACCAATTTTAAATGGGACTAAAAATCTATATATATCTATGCAATGGATAAGATCCTTAGATAAAATATTTCATGCTTTGGGGAGTAGCGAAAGGGAAAAAAATTTATGGTAGTTTATCACCTCATAAGAGATGTAGATCAATGGGGCTCATTAATTCAAAACACAATGGAGGATTAAGAAGTTTCAAATATGTAATGGAGTGTGTTTAAAGAACTTTGCTTAGAAAAATAATTTACTCGTGGCCATCGAGAAGATACAGAATGACAATTTCTGAGTCAGAGGAAAAAGGAGTATGACAATGTTTCAAAGTATGAGGCTAACATTACGAGGTTATCAAAGAATGCAGAAGCCTATATACGTAACACATGGAGTAATATTGATCAATTGTTTTATGGGTTAAAACCAGTTCTTCATCGAGCATTATTCTTACAATCCTTCTCATCATACAGATATATTCTCTGATGTACTATCAAGACAAAAAGGAATTATCTATATATTAAGACTTTAAAGAAATGAAATAGAATAAGATATCTGTTGAACACTCTGGAAATGGAAATAAGGTGAATACCTGAAAAGTTGAATTTCCATCCAGCGGTAAATGTGAGAAGAAACACCATGGTACTTTTCTGAAGGGGATGAGGTTTTATTATAAGTGTGGTGAAAAAAGCCACCAATCTCATGATTGCAAGGGAAATAATGTGGATGTCAATGTTGAAGGATACAATTCTAGAGAAATGGTGAATTATAAAAATGAATGTCTTCAGTACCAAGGAAAATTACCTCAGAAAATGCCAAGGGAGAAAGGCCATGTTAATGATATCCCTACTGTAGAGGTTAAAGCTCTGAATGACATGCTGGCAGGTAACTTAATGGTTTCCTCAAATTTCTCCAATGCTTTATTTGATTCTAGATTATCACATTTATTCCTATCATCTCAGTTTTCTAATAAAATTCGACATTTACAATTTTATTTAACAAGGGAGTTGTCAGTCAAAACATATAAGAAAAGTATCATTGAAACTATGTTTTTTGAATCAATTCCAATTAGGGCATATAAACAAGATTTATCTATAGATATCACCATCATACCCATGATTTAATTTTATATAATTTTCAATATAGATTGGATTTCAGACCATGATGTAAAAATTTATTATAAGAAGTAAGATGTTAATTTTTTTGATGATGATAAGAAGTACCTTATATTTAGAGAAGAAAATTCACAATCTTATTCTTATCTAGATCCCCCCCCCCAGTAGCTCTACTAAATTCAACTATGGGGGTGGAATAGTATGAAATTACTATGGGTGAGGAAATTAATGTTAAAATAGAGGATGTACCAATTGTAGAAGATTATTTTGATATGTATCCATAGGATTTACCTAGACATCCTCCATAATGAGAAATTTTGTTTTCCATTGATTTAATTCTTTGTTCAAGGTCTATATCGAAGACCCCTTATAGAATGACCATTGTGGAATTAGTAGAACTAAATAAAAAACTAGAGGAATTGAGTAATAATGAATTTATTCTCCCTAATGTTTCTCCAGGTGGATCCCTTGTTCTTTTTGTTATGAAGAAAGATGTATCTATGAGGTTTTGCATTAACTATAGAGAGATCAATGATATAACAATATAGAATAAGTATACCATACCTCACAATGATGATTTTTTCGATCAACTTCATAGAGCTCAAAATTTTTCCATTATTGAACTTCGATCTAAATATAATCAGTTGTGTGTGAAGAAGGAAGACATTCCCAAATCCACGTTTCGAACCAGGTACAGGAATTATGAGTTTACAGTAATGCCTTTTGGACTGATTAACGCATCCTCAATCCTTATTAATCTAATGAATAGAGTTTTCAAGGAATATCTTGATTACTTTTTAGTGGTATTTATCGATGATATCTTTGTTTTTTCTAAAATCTACAAAGATCATAAAAATCACTTTCACAGTATTCTAAAAACCCTTAGATGAAATGAATTATATAATATGTTTAGAAACTGTGAATTATGGATTCATTAAATTTCTTTTTTTTCCATATTTTTTCTAAGGATGGAATCTATGTCGATCCTTTAATGACCAAGGCAATCCATGAATGGCAAGTAGTGAAAAGTATTACTGAGGTATGCAGTTTTTTTGGTTTAGCTAGTTATTATTAGAGTTTCATCAAGAATTTTGTCCGATTGGATAACCCATTAACCATGATCACACGTAAAGGGGTTAAATTTGTTTATAAAAATGAGTGTGGATAATGTTTTGATGAATTGAACAAAAGAATAGTCAATGATCCTATCTTGAATCTACCATTAGGGAATGATGGCCTTGTTATTTATAGTGATGCGTCAAAGAAAGGAAATTGTTGTGTCTTTATGCAGAATGATAGAGTTACTACCTATGTATCATGACAACTAAAAATTCAAGAATAAAACTATCTCACTCATGATCTTGAGTTAGAAACTGTAATATTTTCTTTGATGATATAGAGACACTATCTTTATGGTGAAAATTGTGAGATATATACCGATCATAAGAGTTTGAAGTATATTTTCTCCCAAAAAAACACAACATGAGGAAAAAAGAGATGGCTTGAACTACTCAAGGATTATTATTGCACTATACACTACCACCCCGAGAAGGAAAATATGGTGGTAGAATCTTTGAGCAAAAAGGATCATGGAGTTTTTACCAAGATAGGATTTGAAATGGATCCTATGTTCATAGATCTAGTTAAGATGGATATGGGAATAATCATGGAAGGTGAAACATCAATACTTTTACAAATGTTTTCCAAACCATCTTTACTAGAAAGGTTAAAACATTCTTAGATATATGATGATGAGTTTCGAAAGAAAATTATAGCTTTGAACGATGGGATCTTGATTGACTTCATATATGAAGATGGGATTATGAAACTAGGGAAGAGACTTTGTGTTCTAAACATACCTTATCTAAAAAGGGAATTAATGTATTATTATCATAACTATAATTTCTCTATAATCCCTGGAAGCACTAAGATTTATAGAGATTTGAAGGAACACTTTTTTGGTGGGACAACATGAAGAGGGAGATTGCTGATTATGTGTCAGGATGTGTGGTTTGTCAATAGGTTAAGGCTGGAAGACAATATACTGGAGGAGTCATGCAACCTCTTCCCATACCTGAGTGAAAATGGGATGATATTATGATGGAATTTTTCATGGGGATACCACATACTCCTAGAGGGAATGATGAGATATGTGTCATTGTTGATCATCTTATGATGTCAATACATTTTATTGCTATAAGATATGATTTTCCTCTTGAATTTTTAGCAAGACTATATATTAATGATGTTTTAAGGCTTCATGGAGTACCCCTATCGATTGTTTCTTATAGTGATCCTCATTTTACATCATTATTGTTGAAATGTATTAAGAAGTCCTTGGATACTGAACATTATTTGAGCACTTCCTACCACCCTCAAATTGATGGACCATTAGAACAGACTATTCAAACCTTATAAGTCATGTAGATCTCTTTCTCACATTACATTCAAGGTATGTGGGATCAATATTTACTTATAGTAGAATTTTACTATAACAATAGCTTCCATTCAAGTATTTAGATGTCACCATATGAAGCATTGTATGGAAATAGATTTCATACACCAACTTTTTGGGATGATGTTAGTGAAAGAAAACTCTTAGGCCCATAAAAAGTTGAGGAAACAATGGAAAAGGTTTTGATTATCCAAACCCACATCAAAGCAACTCAAAGTGGTAAAAAGGATATGCTGATAACCAAAGGAAGGATTTGTAATTTCAAGTAGGAGGTCATGTTTTCTTGAATTTATCTCCATGGAAGGGTGTTGTACGATTCATTAAGAAAGGTAAATTAAGTCCCAGGTACATCAGACCTTTTTGAAATTCAAGAATGAATTGGATTTATAGATTTCCATTTGTAAATTCTGCCAAGTATCTCCAAATATCAGGACTTGTTACACATATCAATACTGAGAAAATACATGTATGACCCAATGAATGTACTCATATATGAAGAAATAGAATTGGAACTCGATCTCTCTTATTGTGAAGAGCCTGTCACGATTCCTGATACTAGAGAAAAAGTGTTGAGAAATGAGACAACTCGTCTATTAAAAGTTCTATGGGGAAACCACATGATAGAAGAGGAAATGTGGGAACCTATGGAACTTATGATGAAGAACCACCGAAATAATTTTATTATGTAATATTCTATAAATTTCGAGGATCCAATTATTTGAAGTAGGGATGATTGTAAAACAATAAGCTTCCACAGTACACTTCTCTTTGAATAATACAATAGCGTGCGTTGTATGAAACATTAAGTTCTAACACACCACGACCAACCAAACTAGCTTTTATGAATATTAATACCCACCTTTTGAAATTATATAAATTTTATTTATCAAAATGGACTTCATTTTTAGATTCGGAAAATAAAAATTAGTTTATGGTTAATTTTTTTTTTATTTTTCTGAAAACATTAAATTTATGTTGAAAAGTGAAAAACACAACATTATTGTTTAAAACATACATTTTATTTAAATAATAATTTATTTTATATAAATTTATTTTATGTCAAAATAGATAAATAATACATATATTAGTTCAATTTAATTTATTAAAGTCATTTTATAATAGAATTAGATGTATACAATTTTATTGAATTGTTTAACGTCTTTTACCCACCTTCTATGCCAGTTAGAAAATTTTCATAAAATGTAGTTTTACTACTTATATTAATTTAATTTCATAAATTTGAGAGACAAGGTTGACATCAGTAAGTAAAATTTAGTTCAATATGATGGAAATAATTTTTGGTTAATACTAACATTTGAATTTTATTTACCACTGTGAAATGTAAATAGGTTAATTAAAAGTAAAAATTATATTATAATTTCCCTAAAACATGTCCTTATTCTATTAGATAAGGGTTTTTCTTAAAAATAAACCTTAGTACTAAAATATGATCCTTTTTATCCACTTGTATTAGATAGGTACATTTATTATTATTTTATTTAAAGAAGAGTTAAAAGTGTAAAATTCAAAGTTTAATAACTACCCAATATTTAATATAGAGATATACATATGATAAATTCAACTATAAATATTAATTAGAAAGATAAAATTATTTCCTACATAATATAATTTTATTTATAATTTTTAGACAATAAAATTATAAAATTTATTTATGAAACAATGATGATGCAGTAATTACCTTATTAATGAAATATTAAAATAATTTATATTATAAATATTAATATAATTATAAATTGAGACTTTTGATGTATTCCATGAATTTTCTAGGTTAATATGACATTTTAGGTTTGATTAAATAATTTTTTTGATGTTATAAAGTTGTTATGAATTTAATAAAAACCAAATACTAAATATTGTCAAATTTGACATAAATAAGTTTTTCAAATAAATACTATATTATTAATTAATATAATATTCCTAAAATGATAAGGTTATGTCAAATGAATTATATAATAATATATATTTCATTAATAAACCACTTGGGTTTCTCTTGTCATTTTATAGTATGTTTATTATCCATGTAATATAAAAATACATGAAGACATTATAGATGTTAAACTAGTTTACTTAGAGTGAAATCTAAACTATAAGGTTAATATAGTGAAATAAACCTGTATAAAACCAATTGGTTGAGTGGTTTTAGACCCAGACCCATATTATCCTTGAAATAAATTTTTTGGAGCCATTATAAACTGAATATGATTGTATAATAAAATAATATTTCCATCTTTTCCAAAAGTGACACTCACCTCTATTATAAAAAGGTACATCACCTTCTCAAAAAATCACTCCTCCAGATCCATTTTTCATGGCTAAAACGTACTTAAATATACTCACAATTTATCTCACTTCAAAATAGATTACTTACTGTCATTAGAAGCCGACCTAAGGAACCTTTTTTATCAAATCAAATAGAAGAACCCGAAGAAGCGGTAATAATTTCACCACCTCTTTGAAAGTTTTATTCTTCTTCTACATCTTCTTTAGTTGTTTTTTCTATAAAAAAATAATATATTTATTAATTTATACATATTGTGATGATATTATAAATATGGTAAAACCATATTCATTATTATATCCATCCTCTTAATGACAAGTCACTATACATGCATACGTACGACTTACCTTCTCCACATCGTGGTGTAGTTTGTTATTCAACACGTCATTATATAAATGGTATAATAATGATTATAAATGATGTAAATAATAAATATAACTTGTTAATTATTTTTATATATGTTTTACAATCAAATTACATATGATTTCATCATAAATAGAATGATATTGTCGCTCGTGCGTATGTACGGATTACCGTCTCCACAAACACAATGAGATTAATTTCCAATCATAACAATTCAAGATTAATATTCATTTTATGATTAAAAATAATTTTTTAGAACTTAATATCATTTGGGATATAAATCAAATACATCCTATCCATAACAAACATGGCTTATGTAACAAATAATATAAAGGAAAATGAATTAGTTAACACCTGAAACAATGATAGTATGAAAATATTATTAACAATGAAATAATAGAAGATCATATATGATACCATATTTCTGAATGTGGTTCTTTTATAATTTAATAAAAATTATTTAACTATTATACATAATGTTAACATACACTCGATTAAGGAAAATTACAAGGTAAGGGTTAATTATACAATATCTTTATTATCCGTGGTTGTTTATATGTGAGTATCTATTAGGACTTATTTATCATCCACATCTGTGTTTCATTAAAATGCATTTCAAAATTTTATATATTTTTTAGAATTTGGGTTAAATTCATTTATACCCTTGTTTTAATTTTTACATAATTTTTATAAAGGAATATTTCAGACATTTTCCAAATAAGGTCCTTCACGAATTTTTGACAAAATTAATGAAAGAATGTTTGTTTAACTTATACGGTGAGTGTGGTTATTTTCTGCTGTTATAAAATCTTTAAAGAATCCCTTAAAATATTATAAGAATATTTTAAAAATAAATTCTTTCATTTAGAATTATTTGATATTAAATGTTTTCAAAATAGAAAGATATATTTCTCTCAAATAGTTTTGATTTCATCTTTGTCAACATCGTTTGATGGATTTTATACTTGTTTGAAGTTGATTTAATATGATACAGTCTTCCCTATTGTATTGAATATTTTATGATATGATTGACTATGGATGTGTTATTATTATACCATTCATGGTTTATGGTTAATGTATTAACATTTCAAATTATAGTTTTAATATGAATGTTTATGTTATGTTTCAACCTTTGCATATGAGGAATGAATTGGACTTAGTAAGTGGCGGGTGGAGCCCATTATGAATTCCATCATTATGATTTTGGATATTGATATTAAAATGATTATTCGACTAGTAGAATATCCATGTGAATAAGTAAATGGAATTATTTGATTTATATTTTCCATATAATTTTTAATCTTATGTTTAAATGTCTAGTGTTTTAGTCTTATACATTGCGTTAAATGTTTATGCTTTTTTATGATAGTTTCCGCTCTATTGTTATCATTTATGAGCATCTAAGTTCACCCCTTTCTATGATTTATTTTTCCAAGGATGTGACGGAGCATATAATGACTGGCCCGTAGGGATATTCTAAGGGATATCAAAATGATAAAAGGAGACACAATGTTGTTTTGTTTTCACTTTATAATGTAATATTAAACTTATATATATATTTAGTACATCCAAAGATACTATCGGTCTTTCAGGATTTGATCCCTTATCATCATTCCATTATTATGTAACAATGTACCCACTCTGGGTACCTAAGGTTCAGGCGTTACATCGAAGAACTCATAAGTTGTGAGATGATTCATAATGATTCAAGAAGAATTTGTATGATTATAGAAACACTAAAAAGTGTTCAAAATGATGGTGAAATGAAAATGAAAATATATATTATTTAATTTGGGAGATCGAGAAAGTCAAATTGGGTTCCTTCCTATTTCAATTATGATACACCAATAAAGGTAAAAGTAAAAAACCTAATATGAAATTGTTCACATTCATATGATATTGAATACACTACTGTTTTTGAGATAGAATTTGAAGAGGATGGTTTTTTTAGGAAATTTTCTGGGGAAGTTTTTCTAGATATAAGTTGTGTTTAAAAGAAGTTGTGATCCTGGTTTTCTGGATCAGACAGAGTAATCGAACTAATAGCTCCAAGAAATTATAGAAGTGAAAAAAAAAAAATTTCCAAACCAAAAAATTGTTAGTGTTTCTAGACTGATTATTTGGGATAAATAATTATACTAAATAGTCAAAATAATTTTTCTATATGCTATTCATAGATGATGATAATACCAAATTTTGGGTTAGAAATTCAAGATTTTTTTTATAAAAAAATAATAAATATTATGTTGATGAAGAAATATCATTACAAGTTTAATAATAATTAGTTAATATTTTTAAACTTATTACAACATCTTATTTACGCTATTTTTACATTAATAAGAACATGAATTGTTGTAGTGATCATAGTGATACACCAATTTATGGGTATTTCTAACTTTTTGTATCCATAAAAAAGAAACTATTTCTAGTGTATTATGTGATATTATATTATTTCCAAACCATTCCATTGAATAAGTAATATTATTATGTATTGAAGCTTATAAATACTTTTTATCATATGAAATCATGAAAGGATGGTTTTTTGAAAAGTGAAAAATATATAACAGGAAGAAAATTTTGTAATATATGATAGAAAAAAAATATATCATTAATTCACCCCTTCCCCCATTCGGTGATTACATTGATACAGGTTTATTCATTTCCATTACACACGATATTCAAAATATATGAGGGTTTTATAGGATATATTACATACAAGGGGTTAGAAATTTATATATATATGGGTGTTTCCTAAAGGAATTCCAAACCAGCTTTTTCAATTCCAAATACAATTGATTTTGTCTTGAGGTATTCTAAACTATTATTCCTAATTCTAAATCTAAGGGGGTTTCTATGTGAAATTCCAAAGAAAATATCATCAATTTTAATCTAAGGTGGATTTCCCCACTTCATTACAAACAAGTATTCATAAAACACATACATTAATAACTAATATTTCAATTAACTTTAATCAAATACAGTAGGTTTCACATGTTTGGGATTTTAAATGGAACCTTTATCATGTTTTTAGCATCTAATTCCATACACATCATCAAATAACTTTTTAATAACACACATATAGTGGACCCATTAATTTTTCCAATTCATATCCATGGGCATACACACCTCAAGGGGTGATAAATCCTGATCTACAAGACAATGGAAAATTCATTTCCCATTAATAGGTTCAATTTCAAGTTATTATTCTATAACAACATTTATTTTTAAAATAATTTAATTATAACTACGTAGTGTTTTGATCGAGCATCATTCCCTTCAATATAATGGTGTGAATTTTAAATGATATCTTCAAGAGAACCTTTTATATTCTCAAAGACTCTACCCATCGAATATTGGATAATGATTCGGCCTTAAATGACGAGAATCAGAAAACTTTATGATGTCCAATGAAAAATGGGTAATATTTTGTTAGATCACTTAACAGTGATATAAATTGGGATAGGATAAAAGGGTAAGGATGTCCATACCACTAACTCCCTATCATAATTGAAAGCACCAAAAGCGGCCATGAATAAAATGAGAAACTACATCCAAGGAGTATAGGAGGAGGTGAATTGTGTGCACACCTGGGATTTTGGAATATGGATAGAAAAATGAGGTTTCATTGTATTTTAAATAAGTTATGGAATTTACCTAAAATCGAAAAAATTGAATCATTATTCATGTTTCACAAATTGACCACATGTTTTTTAAAACCAAGGAAAAATGTTTTGATCCCCATAGTTTTGGGAGCAAAATGTAATATTGTTGACTTGAATGGCTATAAAAATATTTCATCAACCATGAAAAATTCCTCTACAAGATTTATAGGGTTCCAATGATCTAACTAATGTGTTTTAAGAACAATCTGATAGGATACTTCCCTCATATTTCTGTAGTACCCCATTACAAATAATAATTGAAAACATGTGTGCTACTAGATGTAACTTTGATAAATCATATCATCAATCCTCCAGCCCTCAAAATTATATTTTAGCCTCGAAAAATCACCATAAACAGATCCATGGAATCCTTGAAAAGAACAAAAACCATTTTTTGGTGTATTTTAAATTGAATCTCACCTAGAATATTGGTTGTTATTTTACAAATTGTGTAATTATCTAACCTATTATCATCATTATGGTTTCACATAATCCTATATAAATATAAAATATATGGTCTTTGATTAAAACATGGGAAATAAATTTAATAAGTTGTAGTTCTCCATTACGTGAGATATTAAGAAAATATGTGAGAATTTATTTAGTGACAAGTAGCCTTATACCTGATCTTTATTAAACTATTTTTAAAGTGATACCATGGGGTAAATGATATCTAAGGTTTCATACCATATGAAATTACCCTTACATTATTCCTGTATCTTTAATAAAAATATTGGAATCATTTTCCTTGGTCCTTGTTTTAAAAATATTTCATTACCAATCATCATTCCTATATATCATAAATTAAATATCTAGGTTATTTCTAATATTCATTGTTATCTTACATTTAAATTATCATTTAATAATGGAACCCATACACCATATAGATGATCTATCCATGATATTAATTCCCCGAACATGGGCCCATAAAGTCAAATAATTCCAAAATACCTTTGGTAATGAGGATATACTATCTTCATGAAATGGTGATATATCATTCTTTATTTCATTCATACATGGCCAATCGGGTAAACCATTTCCTTATATTGTTAACCTATACATATATATCTTCATTTTCTCTACCTCTCACTAGTCCATTTGTCCTTCATGTGTTTACATTACAAAGAAATAGGTGTGTCCATAATGGGATTCTATTTTGATATTATTTCAAAACCCTCACCATTTTTATATTCATAAACAAAACCAAAAGAGTTATTCGTACTATATTCCAAAATATAAACCATTTATAAGTATTTTTCACCAAGTATTAATTATTATATAAAATTAAATTAAAAGATATCATTGTTTATATTTAACTACTTTAGAAGGCATGCTATTGGTATTTGTTTCAATATAATAAATGAAATATCATTGTTTCTAAATTCATGAAGTTATATTGTATTAAATTTTTACTCATAGGATAAACATAAAAGTAATTTCACTTAACAATGTCATATGGAACTAAACTTAGTAGGTTTCCTTCATTATCTACAAATATTTATATTAAACATTAATGTTTTTCCCATACTTATAAAATGGATTAAAACTCTCACATCGAACATTGTTAATATTGATTCACACATATGCGATGTATTATATTCCATCTATTTGTATAATCCCTCCCCAATGGCCCCTTAATCTTCTATTAAACCCAAAAACATTCTCAGATATAATTATAATTTTATATCATTTTTAACAATAGATTAATTTATGAAATATATCAAATATAATGATAAAAAAATTATGTTTTAGTATTCAATATAGTGACTCATTGTTACCAAATCACAATTATTTATATGGTTTTTTCTATTATTAACATAAATTATTTAGGTAATAAACATAAATATATATATAATTATCAAACTAGAAATATTGTTCTTATATTAGATGATATGATATCATATCCTCTCATTTTTTGATATATACACCTTGGGAATATAATTCCCAAAATATGTGTAGTGGGAGAAAAAATGTCATAAAAAATTAGTAACATAGAGAATCCTCAATTTCTAGATTTTCCCATTCTATACATAGGATAATTTCATACACTAATGATTGATATTAACCTTGGTAGAATATTTTGTTAAATTTTATATTGTTCACTAATACCTTTAGTAATTAAAATTTCTGAAGATTCTCCCATATAAAAGGATGATAATTAATAAAATATATAAGAACTATTTCATTGAATCCCTCATAGAAATTATATCATTCAAATTGAAATAATCATTATAATAAATATATATATATATATAACATTAATTTATATATATATATATATGTTGGTTAAATAAATACAAAATTATCCAAATATAAAAAATAATATATATATATATATACAGAAAAGGAAAATAAATTTATAAATTATTGATAAGATAAAATATTTTTCCGAACACATCAGACTACCAGGATACCTGAAGCCAAAAAAATTGAATGTTGTGTTCATCTAAATTTTAAAATAAAAAATTTAAATTGAGTATTATTTTTTAAAATACAAGTTTATAATTATTTATTTTAATTCTAAAATCATATCCATATTGATAATAAATTTTTGTTAAGAAATAACTTACATGCAAAAAATAAATGTCAAAAACATGATAGGTATATAATAATAAAATATTATTTAAAACCCAAGGATAAAAAAATATAAATTTATAAATAATATTGAACTAAAGAGATAAAGTCTATGTAATGGTTAAGAAATTTTTACGTTGTTAAAAATTAAGACTACAATTTTCATAGAACAAGAATCAATATCTTTTTTTAATGATTCAGAACAAATAGTTCTTATAATTAATGATTAGAATATTTATAATAATATTTTTCCAATGGTGATAAATTATCAATAATTAAATAATCTATTTGAAAATTAAAAGTAAAATTAGTACTACAATATGATATATCTTATTATAGAGTTCAATTACTACTTAGACATATTGAATAATTGATTACTAAACCCAAGGAAATTTAAATTGAAAGAACAATTTTATAATATTTAATGTTGTAATTTAATTTCTAGATATAGTAAAATTGAATTTTTGGAAATAAAAATTATTTAAGGGGATGTTTAATCATAATTGAATCTATGTGTGAGATGAAATATTTGATCATGTAATGATTGTCCCTAAAATTATTATTCCTTCCTTACTTTATAACATAATGTATCTAAGAATTATAATAGTAAATTAAACATTATAGGAGTTCATGTTCAATAATTTTCTATTATATTTAGCTGTAACAATAGATTTTATACTTGTCTCAATTTCTTCTTCCTTATAGGTTGGGGAGTTGATGACATATGACATTATAATGTTGTTTTATAATATAAAAAATGTTAAATTATGTTCTATTATTAATTATATCCTTATAATGGTAAACCCAGTATTTTTTTCCAAGTAATTATCTATTAAATAGTAATGATGATAATTGATATAGTTAGGTATCACGCATTTTTTATATGGTTAATTTAATAAACTATATTTGAAATTTTATGTGTTAAACCTTGTAATTTTTTAGTATACCATTGGTGGGATGTTTTTCACATTCATATAGTTTATAAAATTACATCTCATTAAATAAAATTTAAACTTTCATGTTAATATGTTATATTGGATTTAAAATGAATCATTTTCTATGTATGAAGATGGTAAATATTCACAATATCTTTTTGATAATCATGAATTTTCTTATAATGATACAATAATTCATGATTACATTTTATATTTTTGTTATAATAGTGCATTTTTTGATTGTAAGGTGCATATGAAATTATTAATATACTCAACTTCATATTCTAAAAAAATTATATGAACCATTAAAAAAACATTTAAAAAATATTGATATTGAAAAGAATTTAGAGGAATATTTTTAGGTGTCTATGTAACATGTGTGGTATTTTTTCTTTCTATAATTGTTTGGATGAAGCACATAATTTTTTTATTGAATCCACTTTCTAGAAATATGAAATAAATTTTTAATTAAAAATATTAAAATGGATATAATTTCACCCAATTAATATTCTCTAAATTAATATGTCAATATTATTTTATATCCTTTGATGAAAAATATAACTAAGAGTATTATATTTTTAGATTAAATATGAATAAATATGTATCTTTAAAAGAATAAGATTGTAGAAGTGAATGTCGAATAAATAGTTAGTCATAATAAATGGAGATTGATATCAACTAAATTAGAGGTATTTATGGAAGAGATAACCATATTAATTATTGGAAATAATATATTCAATCTCATAGATTAAATTATTCGGTTCAATCTAGGTTATTTGAAAGAGTATTGGATTCATAATTTGGAATAATGGTGATTTGGATTTAGTTCTGAAAAACGTTAAAAATAATTTTTTTGTTCGTATAGACTACAATACATTTGTCAAAGTTGAAATAATTAACCATTATAAAGTGGAATTTATTGAAAAAATCACTGAGTGTCCAAAAGGATAGCCTCATTATTTATTCATGGATAGGTATTTTTTATACAACTAAATTTATATATCCCACAAGGATTTGTGGAAATTCATATTTATAATACATTTTATGAAAAGTCATGTTGGATAAGAATTTTTTTTTCTTCATTATCGTAGAAAATTACAATTATGAATTGATAATATTTTACAAAAAAAAAATAGATCATATGGATGTTTTAATGGTTGAATTTTATATTCATATAATTTATTCAAAGGAATGTCATTAATATTTTATCTAAAATAATGGATCCATAAACAACCTTTATACATAGAATATAATTCAAGATTTAAGAAAATTCAAATTTCATATAACATTATAATCAATGTACTTAAACTATGAATCCTCTTAACATATAAATTCAATAATCCAATCCCATGAAAACAATTATCTCCCCCCTAAAAATATAATTTAAAAGAGAAAAAAATTATTATAAATAAAGTAATATTTAACTCGGTTTTGGACAAGTGATACTCTATGGGAAACATTGAAGCATCATTATTAGAGGGAACAAAATAAAACATCGACTAAATATAAAGTGTTTGAGGTAGGTATTGAAATTATCAGAAATTGAAATTGGATTTTAATTAAACCTAATGTATTTAGACCACCCATCTATTTATAGATTAGTTACCATAGTAGTTTTCTAGTTTCATCAGTTCCACCTGGTAATGATCTTTGAGTATAACCACTGTATAATCAATGGAATATTCCAATTCCATTTTCTGTAATAAATATACATTGAATATTTAACTAAAAATTCAAATGTATTGAGAATTTCCTACAACAATAAATCCATAACAAGATGCTATTGTTTCATATACAAAATTGTCTCTTCATGGAATTTCCTCATGTTATCTCACACTAATTTAGAATATATACTTATAAAATTTATATAAAAAATCCATAAATTAGTTTTACATATTTTCCAACAATCCCAAAGATGAGAACATATTTCAAGGCTTCACAAATTATAATAACAAATTTTTGAAAACATCCCTCATATTCTCTTCTTATATTTTATAACCAGTTTTTTGATCTATTGACCCCAATCCATCCACTCACCATATAAGTGAAACACTACTTGATTAATATTTAAAAATATTTTTTAATCAACATGTATAATAAATTCTGACTCCTATTAACATTTTATAAAATCATAACCAAACCCTTTATATGATTACATATGAAGTGGTTGTGTGTTTTGTTAGAGATAAAATCATTGTATCTTTATTATCAATGTTATTCTGTTAGGTTTCATAGATTTTATATTATTTTTTCCCTATGTTTCTATAATAAAATTTAATCTAAACAACCCATTACCATTATTTATTGCTAAAATATTCTTATATTTAATATAAGATAGTGTTAGTATGTTGTTATATCTCATTATCCAAATTTTGACAATTCATTGATAACTAACCACAATGATTATGATTCTCTTCAATGATTTTATATATCCTACAATCAATGTATTTGGAAATAGTTGTAATATAAAATACATATTTAAGAATCCTCATAATATCATCCATGTTTTCAATCCCCATAACATCCTTTAATCTATTAAGTAATCCAACCACATGTGTTATGTTATCAATTCCAAAAAATATGCCATAAAATAATATTCTGATTGTTGATGTATATTGAACCATGACCATGAACTTGAATAAATTATATATTTTAGGTTATTTATACTTTTATAAGTATAAATTTTTTACCAAGGGGGTCCTCAATGTCTTGTAATCACACATACTAAATATTTCAAAAATCATTTTGATATATGTGGAATGAGATAAGAATAATTTTCTAACTATTTTGTCCCCTATTATTTTTATCTCTAACATCTACCTTATATAACAAGATCCTTAATCTAAAGTCATATGCAAAAATAAATCATTATTTTTGTTATAAATTTCCTTACACATTCATCTTATCACATATGGTCAGTATAGGGAATAAATATAATGAAAATATCTTTATAATCTTTTTGATTTGATTGGATATAACCAAATTCTATTTTCATTAAGATTACTTATTTTAATGGTAATTAAATATGAATAATTTTTTCTCCAATCAGGATTATTCTAAATTGAGAAAATGATTGTGATAATTTACTATTGTTATATACAATACTAAAAAAATATCATATCTAAAATATGATGAGAACATTAAAGATCTATTATAGTATATTTTATCATATATCCTATACCTAGATAATATCATTTGAAAACACTCAAATTAAATATCCTCCAAATATTGGAGGCTCATAGAACATTGATACATTATCTCATAGTGTACATCTTTTGAAATATTTAGATTTGATTATTTAATAAACTATCCTTAGTAGAAAAAAAAAATTAATATTTTATTGGTGATGTTGGATGATCCTATCTTTATATGTGTATAATGATCCTTCTACATTGATTTTATTATTATGGATTTTTTTGAGTCATATAAATTTATGCATTGATGAAAATTATTATTATATATTCTCGTGGAAAACTAAGACATTTTGGGTGAATCATGAGTGATTTTTCATTAATGGAAAATGCTAGTATTTTCTATTCCCAATTCATTAGAAGATAATATCATCTGTCCATTAATGGGAAGATAAATTCTTAAATATATTCATGGTTTTGATAGTTTTACTTCATACTGATTAAAATAAATTAAATTATAAAGGCATCAAGTACTTCCATTGAGAACATCAGAAAAAAAAACATTATTGATTATAGATATCTTGATGATGGAATAATATTACACAATGTGTAGTTATGTGTGGTAATTTTTTCTGTCATATTTATGATATTTTCTCTATGGGTGACATTGTATCACCTCAATATTTCGATATATATTTCATATTTAAATTAATATTATATTGGATAACTTTTGTACATGAAATATCAAACAACAATAAACATTGATTCTTTTACTAAAAAATAATTATATAATGAAAGATAAAAAAATACGTCGTTTTAATTTGATTTACTATAAAGAAAATTAAAATTGGAGTATATATATATACACCAAAAACATGAAATCTTTTTTCTTATGGCCCTTTATAATGATTATTACCACAACTATAACTATCAAAATAAGGAAAGAAATTAGGAATAAAAGAGAGAAGATGAGAGGGAAATAAATTAGTGAATTTTTGGGAATAATATAAGGATATATATATAATAATTATATATGACCATTATATATATATTTTCGTTTGATACCTTGTTTTTTATAAATTCATCCATAATTTAAGATTAATTTTGGTATTTTTAAATTCAATTTTTTGAAATGAATATAAAATAATTTGATTGTAGATGATATATTTTTCATAAAACATTTTTGTGTGTAAAATGTATTTTGATATTGATATAATAAATTAGTACATTTTGGGAAATGATTGTAATTAAATAACTAGATTATATATTAAATTGAATAAATTTCCATTCATTTAATTGTGGTTATTATGAAAAGAATGTGAATAATGTCATTTTTTCCCATAATAATTATTTTCTTCAAAAAAATTAATGTTTTTTATAAGAAAATATTAAATATAATTAATACCACATATAGAAATTTTATTTTATAAAAATAATATAATTTTAGAAATCAGTATCTCAAATTTTTTTGAAAAATGTATTTTTCAAAAAATTATTTTTTCCTGCATTTTACAAATTTATATTTATATTAATTTTTGAAAATTATAGATATTTAATCTAGAAAATATATACCATATTTATATTTTTAAAATAGTCCACATTTATTTTTGGTCAATAAGAATAGAAACCATGTTAAAATATATCACCATAGTAAAGAGTAAATGAGTTGATTAAGTTAAAAATAATTTGATAAAACATTAAAAATATATCAATCACTTACCCTTATTTAATTTTTTGATATTAATTCGAATTTATTCATAATAAATTCAAATATAAGAAATATTAGAGCCACTATAAATTTATGGTGATATTAATATAATTATTTTCAATAAATATTTAAAAATTTCACTCAATTGACATTAGAATAAATAATATATTGAAATTAGGATAAAAATAAGTCATTTTCATGTTTAAATTCTAATGTGAAATATAAATTAAATATTTTTTCTTGTTAGTTTATTTTTAATTTTTATGGATTCATTATAAACCATAAATGCAGACATAACACTGACTGATTATTTATTCGATAAATATGAATAAAAAAATGATTTAGTAGATAATAAAACTAATAAAATATTGATGACTTATCAAGTTATAAAAATATTATCGATGAATATATCATGTAAATGATTTTTTAATAGATTATATTAGTATTACACCATTATCATAGAACCATTAATGTCAAATTAAATGAATATAGTTCAAAATGATACTAATGATATTTTATAAAAATAAATTTTTTTTAAAACATAAAAATAATGATATAGGATAATTGGGATAAAATATGGTGTAAAATATCACCCATTTCCTATTTATAGGCCAATTTTCAACTTATATAAAAATTTATAACCCTTTATAATTCGAATTTTTTTACTATAGTAAATATTAATACTCTTTAACCATGGGGTAAAATAAATTGATAATGCTTAAAATTACACAATATAACACCCCATGATTTTATGATATTAATCCTTTTAAATATATTAAAATTCATTATATAGTGTTTATTACATCTAAAATTATTTCATATAGTATAAAACCATATAAAATCCCAAGGATAAATAAAAACAAATATTATAAATATAGAATGAAAGAAATAAGAGGATTTATCTAGAAATTATGGAATATATATGGATGAAATAGTTAATTGACCTTTGGAATATTAATGTGACCAATATGAATATTAAATTTATATATATAATAGTAAACTCACCTATTTATTTATATATAAAATTTAGGCATCTTATTAAGGGTAATATTTTATAATTATATCATTGTTCATGTAAATAAATGTTTTAGAAATTATTAATTAAGTGTTGAAATTTTTTATAAACAGAAATGATTATTTTCAGATTTATAAGTAATATAATGAGATAAAAGAAAAAATATTTTCATAAAATGTATTAAGGGATTAATTGTTTTTCTTATAATAATACGATAATTTTATGAGATCTTAAATAATTTTTCAAAGTGTTGTAAAATTAATTGTAATTCTAAAATTAGTATTCACCATATAAATGAATATTTTAGTTAAAAAATATATGTCTAATATTTAGAAAATTATTTTCATAAAAACAAGGTTCAATTATGAATTCTAAACTTCAAAAAAATTATTAGTGAAAATTTATTGGATTTTTAAAAAACAATAGAATTTTTGGTGAATAATAGTATATGGTAATTTATGGTATATATGAATTATATGTTAAATACACTATTAATTTAGTCCTCAATAATGTAAAAAACATATATATAACTCCACATAATTATTTTAATATAATTATTTATAATTCGCAAACTATTCATATTCATGCGGCTGAATAATAAACTACTCTATAAAATAAAGACAAAACACCCCTCTCTACCAGTAAAATTATTACATTGGGACACCACTTCTCCTCACTCCTCTTATTCCATCATTCTTGTAAAATATCTACCAAAACCATTTTCAAATTATCTTACCCATGTCTATGGGGTTTTGGTATCAACTGAAGACCCAAAAAAATATCCCTAAGGATGTTCTTAAGGAGAAGAAATTCAAGAGTTAAAATCCACTTTAGTTTTTCATTGTTTTCTTTTCAATTTAATTTATTTTATTAATCTTCACTCAAATCCCATAAAAAACATTAATACATACTCTAGTATCATATATATACTATAATTTTTTTTTTGGAAAATCCACCATCTATCACCTTATCCTCTCCGTTTTATTCTAGAAATGATAATATCATCCATGATGTGGTGATTTACCACCATCGTGGATGATACATTTTCATTTTCCATTACTGACTTCATAGCTACTCATAAAAAAAATAATTATTGGTAAATAATTAATTATTATACGTTATATTAATCATATATCATTCTGGAACTATTATATATACATAATATTATATAATAAAACACAACTATTACATGAGGATAAAAAATTAGAAAATAATCAAAATTATTATCACTAATATTTCATCTAATGGTTCATAATCATACCATATAAACAAATAAAATTTATAAGAATTAAATATTTCGTACATTCATTAATTACATTTAATTAAAACTCAGTTTAATTAATCTCATTTTCTCCTGAACTTCTATACAAGTATGCAAGATGACCAATCATGAAAACCAAGGAAATGAACACTCCTCAACGATGAAATTGAATATGATAACTCATCAAAATAGAGATAAATAAACTTAATAAAAATATGTTGATTCAAATATATGTAGAATATTTCCTAAATTAATTAATTACTGTATTTAATATTATTTTATAGGACATTATGTTCAATTAATGGACACATTTAGACATAAGGTAATGGATTCTCCCCAAACATCCATTTTTTCATTCAAGTTAGATTTTTCCCTCTTTAGCACAACAGAATTATTAATTATTCTCATTCACTCTTTTAAATTTTTACCTTCCAAAAATATATTCCATTCTTATTTATTCTTCCTTTTATGAGTAAATTAATATTTTATAAGTTTCTTTTTCAATTCCTCCTAAAAAGGAAGCCCTATTTAAGGGAACTTAACAATTTATTACTAATGTGTATGTACACTACACAATATATTTTATGTTGCCAATATTTATTTTTAAATTAACTCCTCTTATCATAAAAAAATTATATTTTTTAATTTATGGGTTTATGCAAAAAAATTATGGATTTTCTTGCTATAGATACTCTTTTATATTTATCCATTAATCGAACTAAATATGCTCTTCTCTGAAGTTAATTAACAAAACAATTTACATGTTTTCACTTTATTTTTCCATAATTTGTGACGGTCTATGACAATTTCACCTTATGTATATCTTTGAGAAATTTAAATCAATTATTTTATGGAAACTATTATGAAATAATATTTTACAATTTATTCCTTTTGTGTGGTGTATGTGTATTTCCCTTTTATTTATGATAAAAAATCATTAAATATCTATATTTCTTGTATGATGATCATGGATATTTTTTTATTCACATACCATTTTGAAATATGGTGTGGTTATTGAATTGAAACTATGTAGGAATAATTCTTTGGACTTGCGGTAACATGATTATCCCTGTTATAGATAGCCCTTGATGCATCGATTGGTCTAAATGGACAAAATATTTTCCGAAAAACACCTCATGTTTGTTTCCAAATATAATAAAATGGTTTTTATCCACAAAATTAAACATTTTAAATGGTATGATGGATAATGTTATAGATACATGATGTCCAATAAAAAATCATTTTCATTATTCATTATTTAGTTATTACTTTCCATTAGGTTTCCATTATGATAAAATATATGCCTTCATTTTCATTCCGATTATACCAATGGAATGTGTTTTTCATATTATTTGCCTTACATAATGGCTATTACTTTACTATTTTTATTCATTTATTTTTATCTCATATAATCCTTACTGAGAATTTGAGCTCCACGTTTTATTTGTTTTTCTTCCCCAGGTCGTGAAGATGAAATCATTGAATAAGTGACAAGAAGAAGTTATTTTTTTATTATGTTCAATGTTTAATTACCAATGTATTATGGTTACCATTTGTGTATCTATCTTCTGAAATAATACTCAACATATCAGTATTTGGTGGTGTGATCTCTTGTATCTATTACATTATAATAAAATGACCACAGATACTAGGATACTAGGGTTGGGGTTGTTACAGTTTTCTTATAGGTTGTTAATTAGAAATCAAGGGAAGTAGATGTCAAATAAACATGATAATTATAATTATTTCTTATAGTGAATATATTTTCTCAACATTAATGAATATTATGAGATACTTTAGTGTGTAAAATTATATAGTAATGGTACCTAATGGAAGGAATATAATCAATACCCATGGACAATTTAAGGATTGTCATAATGAGAAAATAAACACAGTTAGTGTTGGAGCTGAGAATATAATGTCCATATTAGTAAAACATAATCCAATTATAATGAATAACCATATAAAACCTATATTAAACCATATCATGTGGAAGAATCAACTATGATTTAGTGGGACTACTAATCCAATGGTGGCTGACCAGTGCATCAAGCCCCTTGAAAAGATGTTTTTTACATTGGGAGGCAATGAAAATGAATAGGTAGTACTGCCATAATATATCCCCAATTTTAATGATGATAAATAGTGATATTTGATGAAGAATACTAATGAGGAAGATGATATTGATGACATGGAATGTAGGTATTTGAATAAAATTTTCATTGACATAAATTTAGTACTTTAGAAGCAAACTAAAATGTAGAGAAAATTCATTATCACAAAGAGAAGGCAAGAAGAGATTGTTTAAGATTATGAGGATACCATTATAAGACTATCCATGCCTTACATTTATTACAAATGTGATTTAGAATATTGTATTGATAATTTCATTGAAGCAATGAAACCATGTATCTGAATTGAACTGGATTCTCAATCATTTTTATTATATGATGACATAGTGTTATGTTATATAAAAATATAAAAGGAATTTACCTGATCCTATATGTTCAATGGAATCATGTGAAGAATATGTCTTCCAAAAAACATATGAAATGGGAAATATTAAAGAGTAATATTGGAATCAGAAAATATCTATTATATATATATTGTGGAAAGAATTATTTGGTTAATTCATTAGAAGAATGGGAGTTTGATATAACTGTTGATAAAATGGCCATTAATCTAATGATTTCATTGGTATAAAAAATCAATGATTTTAAATCCATCAATTTTAATTAAGTAGGGAATTTTTAAAATCCCTTTCACTAGCGTTAGGGGAATCTATCATAGAGCTGGAAAAGGAGAGATGGCCATGCTAATCCAATCACTATAGTTGAGCTAGATATAACTAATGATGTGCTGGAAGGTATATCAATCCTATAATCAAATTTATCCAATGCTTTATTTGATTTTGGATCATCTCACCCTTTTATATCTACCCAATTTTCTATGAAAAATAGATATTTCCCTTTTTATTTAATAAGGGAGCCGCTAGTAAAATCATCTAAGGGGTGTCTCGTTACAACAAAAATGTATCAAGAATTTCACATTATGTCATATAAATGTGCTATATTTTCTGACGATTTCATCATACATAGGTATGAATTTTATATAATCCTTGGAATGGACTATATTTTAAAATATCATATGAAAATTTATTTCCTCATGGATTTCCTAGGAACCCCCCAAAGCATGAAGTTGAATTTACCATTGATATAATCCTTGATGTAAGACCAATATCAAAGAATCCTTATAGATTAGAAACTATGGAATTAGTGGAGCACGATAAACAACTAGAGGATTTTAATAAAAATATATTTATTCATCATAGTGTATATTCTTGGGGAGCCCCTATTCTTTTTACTATGGATAAATTTAGATCCTTGAGGTAGTGAATTGAATATAGAGAAACCAAGGCTACTATTATAAATAATAAGTATCCTCTACCTATAATTGACGATTTATTTGATCAAAATCATGGATATTAATATTTATCAAATATTGACCATTCTTCTGGGTATCATCAGTTTAATGAAAATAAGGAAGATATTATGAAAAAATAATTCTTGACAAGGTATGGACATTACGAGTTCAGGGTAATTCTATTTGGATTGACTAATGGACCCTATATTTTCATAATTCTAATAAATAGTGTATTGAAAGAATAACTTTATTATTTAGTCTTATTATTAATTGATGATATTCTAATGTAATATAAAATCTTGAAAGATCAAGAGAATCACTGCTGGATTATTCATGAGACTATCAGAAGGAAAGTGTTATATGGTAAATTTATCATGTTTGAATTTTCGATTCAGAAAATGTATTTTCTACTCCATATTGTATCTATGGATTTAATATCAGTTGATCCTATGAAGAAAACAGAAATAAATTAATTTCCTACACCAACAAACAAAACTAATGTATGCAGTTTCATCAGTTAGAAGGTTACTATCGGTGTTTTGATTATAATTTTTCCTCATTGGATAACTTGTTAACCAGGATGACAGGTAAAGTTGTTAGGTTCATGTGGACAATAGAATGTACAAAATTATTTAAATAATTGAAGAGATTATTATTCAATTCTCCAAGTATGACTTTCCAATTATGAAATTATTTGTTTGTGATATACTTTACTGTATTGAGTAAATGACTTGGTGGTGTACATATACAAAAGATAGAGTCATTGTAATGAATCATGGAATTTAATACTAATGAAAATAAATCATCAAACTCATCATATTGTGTTATATTATTTTATAATTTCTCTAAATATATGTAGAAACGATCTATATTGTGATATATGTGAGATATATATCGATCACCAGAGTTTTAAATACAACTTCACATAGAAAGAACTCTAAATGAGGCAAATGTTATTTCTCGAATTACTCATACAATATGATTTCTAAATAAACTACGATCCAAGAGAAAAAAAATAAGGTATCAGATGAATTAATTATGAAGTATCATTCGCTTATTAGCCAAATAAGGATTGAGAAAGATCATATATTGATAGACATCATAAATATGGATATGGGAATTGTTAATGAAAGGGAAAAACTAATCCTTTTTCAAATGACTTCTAAACATTCCTTACTATAAAAGATAAAAATATCTTCATCATATGATGATGATTTTCAAATAAAACTAAAGTTTTTAGGGATGTAAGATTTGTCGAACTCATGTAAGAGTATGGAATTATGATATTTGGAAATATTTTATGTGTCCCATCAATACATGAGAAAAAATTGTACTATGAGATTATGCTTATAGTTTAAATTTCTCTACACACCCTTGTAGTACCAATATGAATATAGATTTGAAGTAACATTTTTTGTGGTATAATATGAATTTTGAAATTGAAGACTATGTGTGAAGATGTCGAGTTTTTCAACAATTTAAAGTTGAGAGACAACATCCTATAAGATTCATTAAACCTCTATGTATTCCTATATGGAAGTGGGATGAAATTGTGTTTGATGTTGTCATAGGAATAACTTGTACAAATAGAATAAATGATGAAATATGGGTTATTATAGATATTCATACAAAAACAAAACATTTTCTTTCTATAAGAGAAGATTTACCACTTGTGCAACTAGATATAATCAATATTAATAAATATTTAAGTCTTCATGGTGAACCTCTATTGACTATGTCTATTCCAGATCCTATATTCAAATAAAAATTATAGAATAGTCTTCAGAGGTCTTTTGATACTGAGAATTATTTGAGTACTAACTATCACACTCAAACCGACAGATAATCTGAAAGAACTATTAAGTATTATAATACATGTTGAGATCATGGTCACCTGACGTTAATGGTATGTGGGGTCATTATTTTCCTTTGGTGGAATTTTAGTACTATAATAGTTTCCATTATAGTATTAATATGGTGGCATATGAAGCATTATACGGAAATGAGATGTTGAACTCCAACTTATTGGGATGGAGTTTGTGTGAGGAAACATAGAGGGATAAAACTAATTAAATAGACAGACATAATGGTATTTATTATTTATGGTTATATTAAAGGAGATCAAATAATAAGAAATATTTATGTTGAAAACCAGAGAAATGGTTTTGAATTTAATGTGTGAGATCATATCTTTCTAAAAGTATCTCAATGTAATGGTGTCTTATGGTTTACTGAGAAACAGAAATTCAGTCCTCAATACATCTGACCATTTGAAATTCTGGAAGTGTTGGAGATGTAGAATACCGGATTGCAGTGACCCCAATTCCATCCAAATTTCATGATGTGTTCAATATATCATTGTGAAAGAAGTTCATTATTGAACCATTTCATGTAGATACCTATGAAAAAATAGAACTGGAATCTATTTTTTCTTATTATGAAGAGGATATCAAAAATCATGACACATGAGATAAAGTATTAAGAAATCTTATGACTTCACTAATAAAGGATCTTTATAGAATCCTTAAAATAGAAGAAGAGACATGAAACCTAAAAGTGTTAGGAAGAAGAACCACTAATGTCTTTTTAGAGGGAATATTCATGGAAAAATTTTGTGGAAATTTTTTTAGAGGGTAGAATATACGACCCCAAGATTTCACAGTATGTATCCTCCTAAAAAATTAAATTCATTCGATAGATTACATTGCACAAATAATTATTTCATATATAATAAATTATATAAAAACACATATAAAAGAAAAAAACATTATAAATGAAAAATTAATGAAATATGATGACTTTTCAAGAAATTATGGGACATATATCAATGAAATAGTAACATGAAATTTGGAATAGAAATGTGGCCCTTATGAATAGTATTTAGATCAATAGAGTAGTAACCTTACCTATGAAAGTATAAATAAAATTTAGGATTCGTTTAAATGGTAGTATTATATAATTATATCATAGTATAAGTAAATAAATGTTCAAGAAATTTCTAATTAACTATTTATACTTTTATTAAGAATTTAAAAGTTTATTTTTAATTTTATAACTAATACACTTAGTTAAAAAGAAAATTTATTTTCATAATTTACTTTTTTTACTTATTATAATAATATAATTTAATGAAACATTAATTAATTTTCAATTTGTTATAAAATCAGTTATAATTTTAACTTCTGTATTTACAAAGTAAATGATGATTTTAATTAAAAATTAAAAATTCTATTTATATAATTATGTTCTAAAATGGAGATAATTTTTTAATTCAACATGTTGAAAAATGGTTACGGTTCATTTTTTGTATTTTTTGTAAAATATTTTAATTTTTGGTGAATGGTAAAATAGGATATATATATATATATATATATATGGACATTATATGATCAATACACTATTACATGAGTCATCACTAATGTTATAACCATAATATCTAACTCCATAATAATATTTTAAAATAATTACAATCAATTCTCGAACTATTGATACACTTGAGGAAAAATATTAATCTAATAGATAAAATAATGAGAAAACACCTCTCTCTGCAACTATAAAAAACCATACATCAGATTCTTATCTCCTTATAAGTTTTAATCCTTGTAAATTTTCAAATTTCTCCCTAATCATTTTACCAACCCTCTTCCCCATGTCTAGGTGGTTTTGGTCTTAACAAAGGATCAAACCCAATTTCCCTAAGGAGGTTGTCATGGAGATGAAATTTTACAGGTAAAATCCTCTTTCGTTTTACATTTTTACCTATATAATTTCATTTTTTTTATTATCCTTACATCACCAACTATATAAAAATGTTAATGATGAATATAGTATGTTATATATATTATAACATTATTTTCTAATGTAAAATCAATCATCAATCACCTTATCCTTTAACTTTTGATATAAAAATCAAAATAACACATGTCATGTGCTGATTTACCACCATTGTGGAAGGTGCATTTTAATTTTCCTTTACAATCATCAAGGATACACATAAAACCGTTATTATGGTTTAATAATATTTACTTATACATATTATTTGTCAAATAATGTTCTAGGGCTATTATATATACATTACTTTAATTAATAAAACAATGTTACTTCCTTATGATAAAAAATTCCCAAATAATATAAACTATTTTCACTAAAATTTTATCTAATTATTCATGCTCATAACATATAACCTAATATAATATATAACCATTTAATCATATTCAAGTTTATTAATAAAATTTAATTTCAACCATGGAGAATGAATGCAATTTTTACATGAACATCCATACATTTATACAAGTTAATCTATCCGGAAAACCAAAGAAACGAAGACTCTCGAATGACAAAAATGAAACATATAAATCCTAAAGACATGCGTAAATTGAAGTTCCCAGTCAGGATCCATGTATCACTGAGAGGGGGAGGGGTGAATCAGTGATATATTTTTTTTAATGTTTCCTGGTTTTTTGAAACAAACTTCACCTCCTATTAAAGAGTTTCTTCCCTTCTAAACACACACAAACATAGGAACACATGATTTACAAGTTTCACTGCTCAACAAGAGTAGCTACATCCGTGGTACTGTACGGAAACAATCCAGTACCACACAATCAACTAGAAAAAATCCTTTGATGAGATATACAACGAGTTGTATATACCCTTACACTCGTGTAGCACTTTGAAAAGAATACAATAATGTGTGTGCTCCCTCTTATCACAAATTGTGTAATGTAATGATTATGATATTCTTAATAAACATTCATGAATCAAATCTTTCAAAAAAATTATTCACTTCCCTACCCAGAAGCTGGTAAGAACCTCATGGTGCAGATAGCTTACGCGCCACTCCCTACATACGTACCTCCGTACTTGCATGCCACATTTGGCTTATACACAACCCATTTCTTGGAAGCACCTCCCTTCTTGTGCACCTCTAGAAACTTTAATGACAAAAAATTCACGGCAAAACTTGCGTGGAAAAATATCCACGAAAAAACATGCGCGGAAAAACTTGTGCTGAAAAATAGGTATGGAAAAACTTTTGTGCCACCCTACTTATGCACCTTATAAATAACCCTCAGATTGCGCGCCACTTCATCTTGGGCGCCACCCTCTACTACTTGTGTAATTAGATCACCCTCCACTAATTGTGTGATCAGAGCTCTAATTTTCTCTTAAGTGTTGAGCATTAAAAAATGAGAAGGAAAGTCGTCTATTTATATAAAATTTGTTAACTTGCGCACCACATACACTTGGGCGTCGCTACCACACTTGTGTGCCACTCCATCACTTGCTCACCGCTCCATCACTTGCACGACCCTTTTGTTCCTTTGTCATATCATGATATGATGATGTTTGAAATATGACTTATGTACCACTTACACTTGTGCGCCAATACTTGCGCTCCTCTACTTGCGCACCACTACTTGACTTGCGCGCCAATCATTAACATGCACGCCAATTTATTTCCTTTTCCATATTTTGATGGGATGACCTTGAAATATGACTTGTGCGCCACTAACACTTGCACACCAAATCTTGCGCGCCAATACTAACACACCACTACTTGTGTGCCACTTTCTTTCCTTTTCCAAAATCTCTTCCTTACTCTCTCAACTCTCTATAAGGATCGCATCACAAGTTATCAAAACTTATAATATTTTTGAAATAAAAATCAGAAAAGCCTCGTCATAGTTTACAAGTCTGTTAAAAAGTGAATTGATTTAGATTCTATGACAACAAAAGAAAACACTCAGTAATAGAAAAAATTTCTTACTTCCTTATCCATCCAACTTTGTCCCAACATAGATAGGGTGAGGGATTCTCCCTGAACCACCATTTTTCCTTCTAATTAAGCTTTATCTCTATTTTTACAAATTTAATTACAATTTATTCTTATTTAATACTCATATATTTTATGTATATATTCCAAAAATATTTTCATAGATAAATTATTCTCTCTTTTATAGGAAAATTAAGTTTTTATAAGGTTCCTTTTTCAATACCTTCTAATATGAAAGCCTAATTTAAGGGAACCTTCCAATTTTCTTAACCTTTTTTTAATGCAGTCCATAATATATTTTAAGTCACAAATAATTTTCTAAAATAACTCTCCATATCATGGGTTTTTGTTTCATTTTTGGTTTTATGCTAAATATTGTGTATTTTCCCCCTTTAGAGGCTATTTTCTGTTTTTTCCATTTATTTTTCAAAAGAGACAATTTTCTAAAGTGTTTTAGAAAAACATTTTACATATTTTCACATTATTTGAAAAATAATTATTATTATATAGACCTATTTTATATTATTAATATCTATGTATCATTTAAATCTATTCTTTTACGGAATCCATTTTTTCATTCTCTTTGACACTTATTCCTTGTGTGTGGTGCATTAATATATCCTTTTTAATTATGATCATCTTTTATTAAATATCTGTATTCCATGTATAATGAATATAAATATTTTATTAGCTATATAAAATTTTTATAGATGGCTTGGTTATTGAATTGAATATATGTTTGAATAATTCATTTGACTTACATTGATGGGTGGGGCCCAGTTATAGATAGCCCCTCGATGCCTCTACAGGTCTCATGAGACAACCAGTTGGCGACAAACCCCTAATGTTTGTTTCCAAACAGAATCAAATGGGTTTTTATCCATATACATAAATCATATTGATTGTATAATAGTTCATGTTCCAGATACATGATGATCAATAAATAAAAAATTTATTCATTTAATATTCAGTTATTAATTTCCATAAGGATTTCATTATTAAAAAATCTATGGATGTATTTTCATTCTATGTGTATTGATTTCATATGGTTTTCATATTATTTACCATGAAATAATTTCTATGCCTTACAAATTTTCTTCAATTATTATTGTCTCATATAACCCTTACTAAGAATTTGATGTAAAGACCGAAAAATTCCATGTAATTTTTTTAAATTTTATGGGATTATTACGAGTATGGAAAAATTGATGACGCGTAATTCTGAGGCCCGGTGTCCCCGAAATAAATATCTAAAGTTGTTTTTAGGTACGTTCAGTAAATGCACAGGAGTCATTTTCTATCTTTTGAATCGGTGCTCGGATTAAAAATTTAAGGGCACCGTTGATTCAGCAGTGCCAGAATTTGTTTAAGAAAAACTTCACTTCGACCGCAATAGGTCGAGAGAAAAAGTTATTTTTTTAGACTGTTTAATGAAAAGTAAAATAATATATAATTGTAATTCTATATTATTTTTCTCCAACGGGTGAGCGGGGGTGGTGGGATCAGTGAATCTTCATGCTAATAATTGGCATTACTCATCAATTGTGTAACTCCACTATTGTGAATAAAAATAGGTTCATTGATTTATTTAATGAACATAATTAATTCCCCAATGTGTTACTAACCTTTTCCCTCTCGTGTTTTAATGGAGCTAGTGGTGGAGTTTTGAATGGCTTCTTCAAGAGAGGATACTCTAGCGAAGTCTTGCGACAACATCCACCTGGAGGACAAGACCAGATTCAGTGAGCGGTGATGAGCACCACCGAATCATGAACCAACGACCATGAAGAATGAGGTTTTGTCGATCTTTGTCAGAAGAAGTCTCATCTTGGTATGGTTTTTTGTTTTCAATATTATAAAATTCTTCTTTCTATGTAATTTATTTATATGAAAAATGCGGAACCATCGACCAACAGGTTGATCCGCATATCATTATTTAAATATGGGATATTGATGTGGGGTTTCAACTCGGAAGTTATTTCTAAATTATCTGATTTTTTCTAACACACAATGTCAAAATGATAATGCAGAGGGTGCGGTGCAATCCAAACAAGGGCCAGACCCTCCACTAATCTTGTTGTTCTTGTGTTTCTCGTGCACGACCGGGAAATGTTATGGTAAGGCATAGATATGGGTCACACAGTGGTGGTAGTGACTCAAGAGGCTTGTAAACTCAGACGGAACCAAGAAAACACCACCACACGATGTTCGTTGGCCCATGGATAGAATCATTGGCACACCATGCAGGTGACACCCAGTGGTGGTTGAAGGAGGCATGCGTCAACTGGTCGCAGGTGGTGAGAAGATGGTGGACTGTCGTGCGTCGAGGTGGCCAGTGGTGGTCGGCCGGAGTCGGCCGTACGGTAGAAGGCCAGAGTCCGCATGCACTGTCGATGGTAGAAGCAGTTCCCATAGGGCTGCAGCAGGAGTTGGCGGCACGGCCTTGCACCGTGATACGTTAGTTGGAGATCGGTCGACCATATAGCAGACCATTGCACACGGTGGTGCAGCGCCCCAGCAATCGGACAAAACGACCCCATGTCTGCGGGGGTAGCTGAAGAAATGGTCCGCCTTCATGTGGATCGGGTTTGACGTGGGATGGATGAATGGGGCGAAACTGCCCAGTGGGTCGGGCCGAACGCGCGGCCCAGTGGGCCAGTGCTGGTAGGCCGAGCACCACCTGGCGGGCCAGGCCAATCGTGGCCCGAGCCCGCAAATCAGTCGGGCCGAACCTAATAGGCCGAACCCAACGAACCTGGCCAACACTTAATGGGTCGAACCCTAGAATGGTTAGGTATACCCCGAGACTCATTGCGTTGGGTTGGACTAACCGAGTCGGACCGGGCCTAGACCCAATTTTCCCCTGAATAAAGGAACGTATGTAACTGACGAACCAGGTGTCCTTTTGACATTCCATCTGTGGCATTGTGACACCTTTTGGGAAGCAATCCCTTTGTCATATTCTGATGGGCCCCAATGAGCCAGGCCTGACTGAAGTGCGATCGCCCCGTTTCACAGAAAGGGGTGTCACAAACAGACCGGGCGTCCGATCGATGCACCGTATGTTGAAAAAGGACCCTTTTGACAACGTGGTCCATAAGACATACTCTAAGTGGGTTTTGATGGATTTTGAAATGTGACCTGGGTTGGATCATTCTTGAAATCAACTGGGCCCTTTTTAAAATTGTACCCATATCTCACATACCGAGAGTCGGATCGATGTGCTGTCTATCACTTTGGGACCCCTATAGAGGGGTGGTCCCTTGGGTATGATATTATCCAATCTTCATACCTTTAGAAATATGACCAATGTCTTGAGGAAAATAAATATCTGAATATTAGGTGTGCTTCGTGCAAGAATCCATTGGATGGCTATGACATGAAGAGCAAGAGCAAAAAATATGGGTCAGCATCAGAAACTCTAGAGGTGGATGATCTTTCTGTGTGGCTAATCATCCCTAACATTGTACCACCGACCAATACGGGCCAACACAAGTAGCCAATATGGGTCTACACTAGTGACTAATTCGAGTTAGTATAACAGAACAATATGGGTCCGCACCTGCGACCAATACGATTCAACACCAACGACCAATACCGGTTAGCACCAGTTACCAATATAGGTCAGCATTTAGTGAACAATATGGGTCAACATACAGTGACCTATATGGGTCATTAGTAGAGTTACTACGGATAGGATGATCTGGCTTCACAATAAGTCATCCCAATCCTAGTAACCTTGTTGCTATACCTTTAGAGTGAGCTATCTCTTTTTCATTGTTCTTAATAATTTATGTCATGCTTATGATATTAATATTATGGTATTTATTGAGATTTTTTCCATTTTTGATTACTGAGAGATCATCGGGGGTCTCAGGGTCCCTTAATTAGTTGTTATACTCACCCCTAAATGGGCTTCGCCCACATGTGTGTGTCTGGTATAGACTACTGAGACTCTAGGGAAGACTATAGAGGTTTTGGACTCGGTGGATCATGGTGAATTGTGAAAATTCAAGATCATATTCATCGTATTCAGAATTATAGCTACCACCCTCCTGGTAGAGTTCTAGGATAAATGCGGTAGCTGTTTAATTTCATTTCAATTTCTAGGGCCTGTATTATGGCCCACTGTTTTCAGTTTATTGTTAAACATGTTTTTGAACTTTACTATCGTGGTTATACCTTACATATTTTGGGTGTTTACTTCATTTTACCTTTTTTAGGTATCTATAGATCACTAAGGAAATTCCTTCAATGTTTGGGAAAATCCTTTAGGTTCTAGTCACCAACCATTGGCCTATGGAAGGTGGGCATGAGGTAGTCACACCCGGGCCCCATGGGATAGGTCATGACAAAGTGGTATCATAGGGTGGTCACTACTACCAGATGAACTAAGAGTCTAATTTTAATGAGGCAATGGTGTAAAGATTCTTGAGTTCGGTTTTCAGTACATGGTGTCTAGTGTTAGTGTGGCGGCTGACGTATCCATACACTAGGACCCTAAATTTAGATTTCCAACATGGTATATGAAAAAATTGTTTCTAGTGTTTTGAAAACTTTTTTTGATCATTCTTGAGTCATCTCACAGGTATAACTTATTGATTTTGGAACATTTATTTCTTATTGGATTCCTCAATAAAGATAGCTAGCAAGGATTCTTGTTAGAGATCATGATAGTGGACCAATGAGTGACGATTTAAGAACCTATTTTTTTCTACAAAAGTCTTTGGAATATTATTGATGTTATTCTAAAGCAGCGCCTTTAGACAGCGTACGATTCCGAGCCCCGGTGTGTCCGGAATTAAATTTTATGTGTGTTCGCACTGGTAATTCCATGTAAATGAAATAACTCATAAACGGTAGCTCAGATTGGAAACAATAGAGCAACTTTGAATCCATAATGTTCAATTTATCCTAGGAGGGGTGTAATTTTCACGGGCATAGACCATTTGTGAAAAATGGTACCATGGGCCTTTTCATAATTTAGTGGCCTCTGACATTAAATTTTATAACAATCGAACGGAGGCTCGGATTAAAATTCCGAGATAGATATTGTGCTCGGGAGGTGGTTTTTACCCTAGGGGAGGCATAACCTCGACCCCGTCGAGAGTTTCGGATGCAGGTTAATTTAGGGGTTTAAATTAATTAAAATTTTAATTAATTTTTCTTTATTTAAACCTAAAATCACACCCTCTCCTTCACCATTTGGAGTTCTCTGGAAAATTAACCTTCAAGCTCAACCAAGGATATCCCTCGCCAACCTTCCTTCATTCTCTCCTCCCGAAGGTGGTGTGCGGCTTCAGCGTATCGTTGCGAAGCGTCGGGCTATGCCCAAGTGGTAGGATTGTGTGTTATTCTTTATATTTATGCACCTCCTTTGAATCCATAAATATGCATTTAATTTCTATTTAATCATCTAGAAAAGCCCATATATGCATAGCACATGCTCTCAGCTTTATGATGCCTATTTCAGTTCAAATTTACGTGTCCCGAGGTGACCGCATCACTCCGATGATGTTTTGAGAGTTTTTTTAGACTTTTTTTCGGCGGATCCCCAGGTGGCGGCGTTTGCTAGGCCTCAGGTGGGCGGCGGCTCAGCCGGTTCGGCAGGGCTCCTCGGCAGCAGAGGTCGCCACAAGGAGGTGCGGTTGGTCTTCAGCAAAGACGGCCGGGCGACGGAGCGCGGCAGGCGGGGCGGTCGTCGGCGTTCGGTTGGATGGGGGTCGCGGCCGCGACTCCATGTGGGAGACAGAGACCTGCACTCGGTGGGACTCCGTGTGAGACAAATACTAGCCACGAGGGAAGGTCGGTGCTAGGGTGGACCGCGGGTCCTCGGCCGGGCCGTGCGGCTGAGTCACGGTCCGGTGCTACAGACCGGTCTGGCAGGCGTGGGCCGGCACGGACCGGCCGGACCTAGCCGGTCCAGCCCAAGGGGTTCGTCCCCTCTGATTTCGGACACCCGTATCATCAACTACGGGTGTCCATTTTGTGTACCGTCTATGGAAGTGTCGTCTTCGTCTTGAGACAAATCTTTTGATATGGTCTCAGAGATTTTTTTTAAATCCCGAGACGTGGGGCATGGTGGCACGACACGTACGATAAGTGGTTTAGTGTTTTTCTGAGGGTCTTGTTCTGGGTGGCACAAACACATTCAGAGTCCATTTTAAGTGCCATCAGTTGCGTTGTGACCATGGCGTCATGACGAATATTTCCAAGTCGTTTCGGGCATTGATGTTGGAGTTGATGCATGGGCCCCACAGCCCATCTTTTATGTTGTGAGTAGTGTTTTGTAACTTCGTCATCGGACATCCATTCAGGGCATGAGAGTAGTCGATTCTAGGTGTTTTTATGAGGGAATTGCAATGGTGAAATCCACCCTCATTAATTCCGCACGATGGAGGGGGCCCCATGTGGGTCATTTTGGGAGTTAGCAGTGATTTCCATCTTTATCATCAGGTGTCCGTTTTGGACAAGTGATTAATCAATATTGTGTACTTTTCCGAGAGGATCGCAATGGTGTGATCTGCTCATAGAGTTTTGGGACCAGGATATAGGTCCCATGTAGCACCGCTCATGTGTAGTATGGAAATATGCATCTTTTTCCCCAAATATCTGTTCCACGCAAGAAAGTAGTCAATTTGACATGTCTTTCTGAGGAGATCACAATGGTGCGATGCGCCCGACTATTTTCAGGGTCGAGGCTCGGGACCACGGGACGCTGTTCGGGCGTAAAGCGATTTCAGGCAACATTTATTCCAGATATCCATTGGAGGAGAGTATGTAGTCTATCTCGTATGTTTTTTCACGTGGATCACAACGTTGTGATCCGTTTGGACGTGAAGATTCTCGTTCGAGATCTCACTTAAATGGGTATGAATGAATGGTGCTACGGTGGCGGTTCTGCTTGCTATTTTTTGAAGCGAACCCTTAGTGTGGGATCACGTTAACTCCCATGTGAGTGAAGTTGATGTTTGAAGAGATGTGGTTAGCCATTATAGGGTCATGGAGGAAGCAGGTTGGCGAAATTGCGTTTATGACATTTTGCATTGACATTGGATGTCATGTGTACGATAGCCTTGGGCTGGCAATGTGGCATACTCTGGGAGTATATGAGAATTCTTGGAGGTACATGTTATAGTTTGTACCTGAGAATGTTTGTGCACTGGGTTTGGAGATGAGTTCAGGCAACTCGTCGTGTCGGCCCCATGTGTGTGTCTTGTTCTACTCTACGTACCTTTGACCTCTCATGACGTAGAGGGTCCTTCTGTTCTCGATGGTTTGACTGGAAGAGTTGTTTTGGTTCCCCGGTTCTTTCAGCTGAGGGGTTTTTCAGTGTTGTGTCACTTTCTCTGGATTGTGACATCGTTTACGGATATTTCCATCATACAGTGTGGGTGTACTCCCACTTTCTGAAGTGAGTTGTCTCGGTCCACTTTGACTGTAGACTCAGCGGATTGGAACATGTATCACCCCGAGAGGCCCTAGGAGAACCTCACGTCCCTTCATGTTCCCTGGTAGGGTACGTTGGGTATCGGTGTGACCAACACATTACGAGGGCACTGATCCTCTAGCCATGAGGTTGTTTCTAGTAGGGTAAGGAGCCCCCAGTGAGCCATGGTCGCAGACTCCCTAGCTATGTACTGAGATCATATATTCCTTCTACGATCTATCATGATGTGTTTCCCACTACGTGTTCTGATTACCAGTAAGGTACCATCTAGCAGGTATGTCCAGTGAGGTACCATCTAGTAGGGATGGCTAGTCTGGTACCATCCAGCACGGATTGCTAGAAAAGATCTGGGTTTACCTCTAACGGGGCTGGGAAGTGGACCTTGATGAAGGTTTTGGGCCTCCCTCCGGCGGATCACCCTTTCACGGGGATGGGAATTGGGACCCATTGACGAATATTTCTGGGTCTCCCTCAAGTGGATTACCCTTTCGCAGGGCTGTGTAGTTGGAACGCATCGACTTTGTGATGACCTCTCGACTGTGTGACAGTGACGAGGTTTTGTTTGACTTTCCCCAGAACTCTCAATTACAAGGGGTGCTTTCCCCACCAAGACTCGTCTTTGTGAAGTGACCTAAAACTATGCGGGTGATTATGTGCCGCCCAATGTTGATAGTGTCGAGGTGCATTGATTTGAGCCCATTGACTTGCAGTTCAGGTAAGACATCCGGGACGCTAGGCATCGATGGTGTTTTCTTTTGGGACTGTTGGAGACTCACTTTTTTGGACTGAGCTACAGGATGGATATCCCCTTGCGATCTTGATCGGGTTTCTTGATTGAGCATATGGATATGTATATACCTTGTTCTAGTACCCACTCCTTGGTTTTGGTTACTCTCCTTCAAGGAGAGGTGAAGACGTGTGGGGTATGCCACGTTCTTTTCATGCCTAGCTTCTCATGGTCAGATAAGTCTACTCTCCTACCATATGGAGTGAAGACTCGACGATAAGTTGCATCTTCTCACCGTTTCAAGCTTCTTCTATTTGGGAGAATCTACATCCTTGATCTTGTAGAGTTGAGCTGATACTCTACTGTACTTTTTAATGCACTCTCGGTTGTACTCCTTTTCTTTTCCCTCTTCGATCTACTACTCACCTCTTTAGTACCTCCTTTGTTTCTCCCTCAAGCCATCGAGGCATCCTACTGAGTATTATTTTTTACTCACCCCTGCTTGGGATTTGCCTGCACTTGTTGTGCCCTTACAGACGATAGACAGGTTGGTTGTGACTTTAGTGGAGCTTAAGAGTTCGAGATCTTGGACTGCGTGTGGTGGTCGTAGTCGGGTTCCAGGTGTGGGACTCTCCCAGCTATTTACTTTTGTATACCTTTTGTTGAGTTGTGGCACTTTTTTGGGTTGCGTGCATCTTTTTCCCTTTTTCTTTTCATTTTACCTTCAACTTTCTTTGTACTATCTAGAGGTCGATGCACTTTTTGGTTTATTTATAGCAGTTGGTACTTTACTTTTCTTTTTACACTTCACTTATGCATTGAGTGGGCTGCGTGTGTGTGTACATGTACTCAGGAAATGGCCTCCTGAGTTAATTACCCTTCAGTGCTTGTCTCCAGCCCCTGGCCTATGAAGGCGGGCTTGGGGTAGATGCGGCTCGAGCCCGGGTAGGGAAGGGTCATGACAAAGTGGTATTAGAGGTGGTTCATTCCTTGGGACATTGTTCGGACATCCCTAAAAAATGAAATTGGTTGGGATCTAGGGAAACAGTGTCAACGTGTCTCAAGAGTGGCTCTGAGCCCAGGGAGACCAAAGATGGTGCGGCGGTCGACGTATCAATTCACCAGGACCCTGATAAACCACTTGTCGACTCGGCATGCTGAGACTTCCATTGTAGGGAAATCAATTGGTTTTTTCATCACATTGGATTGAGTCTTGACTATCCTTATTGAGTTTTCTCCCCATTGTTGTTACTTTTATATACATATATGCTCATATAACTACGGCACACCTTGATAACATTCAGGATGTCTCTGCGAAGACATGCAGCCAGGATACCAGCTTTGGTTCATGACGATGACCCTGTGAGCAACGAGGCCATAGTCAAGGACCCATCATTAGAGCCCCTTTCTCTGGGTGGTCCGGTAGTAGCACCCCCACCTGGTTAGCAGCAGACATCTCCTATATAGTAGACTGAGCTTGGGCGTAGGTTGAGTGCGCACCGTGATTCCCAGTGACAAAGACCGCTGAGGTTCAGGGATGAGCCAAACCCTCAAAAGGCATAGGTTTGGACAGAAGCAGTGGTTCGTCTTTTTGGGCTTGTGCAGACACTGATAGATATTATGGTGGCACTGGCCGCCTGCCTTTTCCACAGAGCAGCTGGGCGTTGGTGGAGTCTGGTGAATCAGTTACTCGATGAGTCATCACATTTGTGGGAAAACTTTCAGCTTCTGTTTCTTGAAGAGTTTTACCCCTCCTGCTTTTTCTCAGTTCAAATCCATGAGATCCTACCGTTTCAGTAGGGAGGGATAATGGTGACTTGGTATGCAATTAGTTTCGCAGACAGTGCACGTTTTTACCCGGACATGGTCCACATCGGAAGCTTCCGAGCACGGAAGTTCGAGCATGGTCTCCGTAGACATATTCATGTTGTCATATTACCGTTGGTAATTTAAACTTATTCTAAGGTTCTAGAGTAGGCACTGGTGATAGAGAGCTTCAGGTCCCGCTCTACAGTTGGTGGTGGCAGTAGGTTCGATAGAGCCGAGCCATCTTCCGCAGCTTGCGGGCATCGGCTGACAGAACCTTGATGCAGGTGGCTTCCTGATAACCGAACTCATGTGCTTGTTCATACACCACAGTGGCACCGCAGGGCACCAGTGCATCCCGGATAAAATCAGTGTTATGCTTGCGATGGGCGAGGTCACCTGGCATGAGACTTCCCGACCAGTCACGCTGAGAATATCGGGCAGGCATCGGGTGCACCACCACGACGGAGGCAGTGCCGTGATTGGAGTAATCCCCAGAGAGGTGCTGCTAGCAGAGGAGTGGGAGGATTTGTTAGTGGGGGACGACTTTACGAGGTCTTCCCATCACCACTAGGTAGTCTACATCAGGCTTCAGGAGCAGATAGTTGGGACCTCGGATAGCAGCGAGCTATGGATGTCTACGATCGTATAGAGCATGATGTGGCAAGAGGTATGCCCTACGACTCTTCACCTTTTTTCATAAGATTTGTTAGACTATGTGTGTGAAATGCTTTTTCACTCTGCTCCTTGTTTGAGGTGTTACCAGGGTGATGCGGGGCATTGGTGTAACCTTGTGTCAGTAGATTAGAAGGTGTAGAACCCTTTCCGTTAGTCGATGGTGTTGACTCCATCGCTTTCTGAGCATGTAAGAGAGTCTTAGTTGCGAGACATCGACTGTGAAATCTTGCGTGACCAGATATCCTTGGTTGTTTCACTATATAGATATTCTAAAGGAGGGAATCATCGGGCTTTGTCCGAGGTCCAAATAGTGATTCTAGTCGCGGCGTGCGACGTAGTTGTTCGACCATGTAGGTGAGCTATCCCAAAGTTCCTTTGGGCCGTTTGAGACTGTGTGAAGGGATGGAGTGTTTCCCTACTGCCTTGCCCAAACACCAATGTCTGGATTGGGTGCATGACATCTCCCGCGTGGCTTACCTGAGGAGATGTGTGCATGCTCCTATGCACGTCATCGGCAAGGGAAAACATCATGTGACAAGATCAAATCCTTTGGTCTGTGTACGGTGACGCGGGAATGTGCCAGAGTTCTTATAGGTACGGGAGGGCCAGGTGTGGAATTAGTACCATGAGTTTCTTACATAGTTGTGTTTTTCGTAGAAAAAAATCATGACCGAGGGAATTATGTAAGGACCTAGTTTTTCCTACAAATTAATTTGGAATATTCTTGATGTAATTCCAGAGCAGCGACTTCAGACGGGGTACGATTCCGTGCCCCGGTGTGGCCGGAATTAAATTTTCAATGTGTTCGCACCGGGAACGCCAGGTAAATGAAATAACTCCTAATATGGAGCACATATTGGAAAACCAAGAGCACCATTGAGTCTAGAATGATCCTTTTACCCTAAGAGGGGTGTAATTTTCATAGGTGCAACCCTTCTATGAAAAATGGTACCATAGGCGTTGTCGTAATTTAGTAGCCTTGGACGTTAAATTTTATAACGTTTGAATGGAGGCTCGGATTAAAATTATGAGACATCCATTATTCTCAATAGGTGGTGTTTAACTTAGGGGAGGCTTAACCTCGACCCCATAGAGAGTTTCGGATGCGGGTAAATTTATGGGTTTAAATTAATTAATTTTTTAATTAATTTTTCATTATTTAAACTTAAACTCACCCCTCTCCTTCACCATTGGGAGTTATCTGGCAGATGAACCTTCATGATAAACCAAGGAGATCCCTCACTAACCCTCCTCTGTCCTCTCCTCCCCAAGGTGGTGCGCGGCTTCGACGGAGCGTTGTGAAGCGTAGGGAAATGCCCAATGAGTAGGATTGTGCATTTTTTTATATTTCATCACCTACATTGAATCCATAAATTTGCGTTGAATTTCTGTTTGATTGTCGAGTTAAGCCCATAAATGCGTAGAAAATATTAAGAGATTTCCGATGCTTATTTCGATTCTAATTTCTGAGTCTCGAGGATACTACAGTGCTCCGACGATGTTTTGAGGGTTTTTGGTGTTTTTTTCGGCAGATCCCCATGCGGCGGTGGGGGCTCGGACTCAGGCAGGCGGCGGCTCAGCTGGTTCGACAGGGCTCCTTGGAATCAGATGTCGGTGCAGGGCAGCGTGGTGGATCTTTTGCGGAGGCGGCCGAGCGAGGGAGTGTGGCAGGCGGGGTGGTCGTCGGCGCTCGGGTGGAACGGGGTCGCGGCTGCGACTCCACGCGGGTGACCAAGAGCCGCGCTCGGCGGGTCTTTCTGTGAATCAAAGACTGCCCACAAGGGCCAGTCAATGCTAGTGTGGATTGTGGGTCCATGGATGGGTTGTGCGTCTATGCGGCGGGCCGGCACTACGGATCGGGCCAGACTATACCGGGCGAACCGGGCGGACTAGTCCGGTCCCGCCCAAGGGGTTCGTCCCCTCTGATTTCGAACACCCGTATCTTCCACTACGGGTGTCCGTTTTTCATGCTGTCTGCGGCAGTGTCATCCTCGGCTCAGGACAAGGATTTTGGGATGGTCTTGGGGATTTTTTTTTAAAATTTAGAGATGGGGGGTTCGGTGCCGCGACACGTATGATAAGTGGTTTCGTGTTTTTTCGAGGTTCTTGTTTTGGGTGTCACAGACACATCCGGAGTCCTTTTTGAGCGTTGTCAGTGACATTGTGATCCTGGAATCAAGAAAAAGATTTCCAATTGGTTTTCGGGCATTGAATCCAAATTTTAGGTGTGGGCACCATGACCTGTCTTTTAAGCAGTGAGCAGTGTTTTGTAACTTGTTCATTGGATGTCCGTTCAGGGTGTACGAGTAGTCGATTCAGGGTGTTTTTTTGAGGGAATTGAAATGGCACAATTCGCCTGCTTTAATTCTGAATGATGGTACAGGCCCCACGAGGGTCATTTGGGGAGTTGGAAGTGATTTCCATCTTTATCACCAAGTGTCCATTTTGGACAAGTGATTAGTCATTCTTGTGTACTTTTCCGAGAGGATCACAACGGTGCGATCTAATCGTAGAGCTTCGGGACCAGTATGTGGGACCCATGTAGCACCGCTCAGGTGCGGTATGCCAATATGCATCTTTTTCTCCAGTTATCCGTTCCACGCAAAAAAGAAGTCAATTTGATGTGTCTTTTCGAGGATATCACAATGGTGCGATGTGCCATACAGTTTTTGGGGACAAGGCTCGGGACCACAGGATGCCTTTCGGGCGTAAAGCGGTGTCACATGACTTTTAAGTCGGATATCCGTTGGAGGCGAGTAGGTTGTCTATGTCGCTTGTTTTTTCGTGAGGATTACAATGGTGTGATCTTTTTCGACGCGCAGAGTCTCGTTTGAGATCTCATTTAAATCCGGAAGCATGAAAGGTGCTCTGGTAGCGGTTCTTTATGTTGTGTTTGGAAGCAAACACATGGCGTGTGATTGCGTTCACTCTCATGTGAGTGAAGTTGATGGTTGAAGAGATGTGGTTTTTCGTGCTAGAGCCGTGGTGGATGCAGGTTGGAGAAATTGAATTTACACCTTTTTGCATTGACATTGGGTGCCATGTGTACGACAGCCTTGGGCTGGCAATTCAGCATACTCTGGGAATATACGGGAATGATTGGAGATAAAATTTGTACATTGTACCTAAGAACATTTGTGTTCTTGGTTTTGAGATGAGTTTGGGCCACACATTGTGTAGTCCCCATGTGTGTGTCATTTTCTACTATACGTACCATTGACCTTTTGTAGAGACCTGAAGCTTGACGTACATGGACATTACATTACTTTTTCGGAATACTTAGTACATTACAAAAACACACACACAAGGACCGTAATAGTTTAGTGTCTTTGGAAACTCTGAATATAATCTTCTAATCGTGGTTAAAGATCTTAAACATCTCCCATAAAGATCGTCTTTTTTTCTAAACCTAAATGCTTTCTTTATGTCCTGGGGAAAAGAAGACATAAAAGGGTGAGCTCAAATGCTCAGTATGGGTAATCAAAAGAAATATCAATTACGTCATATACATAAGCACATAACTTTTGGAAATCATAACCTGCAAAAGAGATCATAATTTCATAACATGGGATAAATTATAGTAGTGAAATGTAATCCAAATAATCATAACCTAAAACATGAAACATTATGGTATACAGACATAATCATAGAGAATCATTTCATGTTAGTAAAGACTCATTTCCAAGACTATCTTAGTGGACAAAGTCCCTTTCTGAACCGAGTTTATTCCTCGTTTCAGTCCTGTTGCACTGAACCGGTAAAACCTACCGTTCCAGACATGTCTATCTCATGAGATATGAAATCTTTACCCAATGAATTGGAGGGAGATATAGGTCCCACCCATCTCTTAATGATACCATTCTTATGTGTGCCACAAAATCATAAACCATACATCATAGCATAACCCATGTAATTAAAATGGGAATCTTAAACATCGTGACATCATAAAACAATTCATATAAGATAAAGGAATTCATAAATAAAATTCCATCACAACATAATCAAATCAATGTAATAATAGGGATAGAAACAAAACCCTTTATTATCTTAGATGGAAAATAATTTTGATAAAACACTTGAACTTCATTCTTGAGGAAAATATCCTTTCTACTTCAAAAACACTATTCATTTCTTAACATGTCGTACAATAATGAACTAAAAGAAGTTGATTAAAAATAAACATGAAAACTTGTAAAGGATGCTTCTTGGAAATAATGTATTTAAAATCCATTCACGTCGTATAAGTTAAAAAACATTCTTCTCGTACTTTTTTCGGAAAAGTCAAAAAGTACCTCGTACGAAAAACGACAAAAGATTCCTTTCATATCTTTTACTAAAAAATCACTGAATGGTATAATTGGATTTAAAAAATTTTAGGTGGATGGAATTAAAATTACATATTGAGGAAACATGGATGTGGATGATAAAATACACCCCAGTAAATTTCAAAGTAAAAACAATCTCGGATAAAAATGGGATTGTGATATTTCCCTAACCTTAGGTCCGATATGCTTTGTACATGTCTGAAAATCCTGTATAATGATTTAAATAATGTTATTTACTTATTACAGAATAATAATTATTTTTATGATATCATATATGGTCATATTCATAGCTTCTTAGTAGTAATATTTCATTGCTACTTGTTATTCGGGTGTTTATAACTTTTTGTTCTTATGCGTGTTTTGTCGAATAAATTATTATTCTTATATTTAGGTTATAGATACCTCATTTCCAGAATGGTATTAGTGTAATATATATCATATTAATTCATTCAATTCATTTATATAATCATTATGAAATGAAGATCATGTAGAACGACTCGCATCACATCGTGGAGACGGTATTCCGTACGTACGCACAAGTGATGATATCGTTCCTGTGATCGTGGAATTGTATTGGAGTGTATGTATACTATTTCAGAATCAGTATCACTTTATAATAGTCATATATAGTGATTATTTACACCATTATACCCATCCAAGTAAGGTGGTGGTGGAAAATAGATTACACCACGGCGTGGAGACGGTATTACGTACGTACGCACGCGCGGTGATTTATTTTTCCGTAGGATGGATTGATGGTAAAATAAGGTTGTTTCATACTTATAATAAAATATCAGTATATGAGTGATACTGATGTTATTACTTTATAATGAAACAACTAAAGAATAAGAAGTGGAAGAAGAAATAAAGATGAAATAATTGGTAACGGACATTACCTCTTCTTTGAAGTGCTTCTTTGAGACCTTCTTTTAGGGCACTACAATTGGACTTTGAAGAAGCCCATGACCTATAGGATGTCTCTAGGGAAGTGGAGAGGAGTAATTGGCAGGGGTTGGCCGATCTTGAAGGCTTAAAAGTGGTGTGAGCAAGAGGGGGAGGAGGTGCCCTTTTCTAAGGGAGGAGAGGGGCACCTTTGGAATAACTAAAACTATTATTTTATTATAAAGTCAAGTTCGGTTTTAAATAGCTCCAAATTGATATATTTAGAAGCTAGGGTGGGGAGGGGTCGAAATCATCTCATCCAATAGAATTTAGACAAGTTTAGGTTCCTATTTTAACCTTATCATTTAGACTTAACATTAAGTTTAATAAGTTTACTTTTACCGTGCCTTCTTGTGTTCTTATAATATAATGTTAATAAACTTATTATAGGTAGCCAAAGGAACCCCAAGTTGTTTATTATTAATATATATAACCTTATCTAAGTCATTTGGCCGAACCTTATATTTTTAGGAATAAAATAACAATTAATAATATAATATTTGTTTTAAAACCTATTTTATGTCAATTTTGAAACTATTTTGTAATTGATTTTTGTGAAAATCATAACAGAATGATTAGTTCTAAAAAAGTAAATTAAATCAATAATAAATTGTCATATGGACCTATAAAATTAGTGTAATTCATAAAAAGTCTCAAATTACATTTATGTTTGTGTTTATAACATTAATTATGTCAATATTTAATTAATAAGATAATTACTGCATCATCTTTGTGTCATAAATAAATTTAATTATTTAATGTCTAAAAATTAAAAATAAAATACTATTATGTAGGAAATCTTCTTATATTTCTAATGAATATTTATAGTCGAATTTATCTTATGTATAACCCCATATTAAAAATTATTTACTTATTAAACATTGATTTTTACTATTTTAACCCTTCTTTAAATAAATTAATAATAAATGTCCTAATCCGATCCAAGTGGGCCTAAATGGTCATATTTTATTCCTAAGGTTGTTTTTGGTCGAATTACACTTATCCAATAGAATTAGGTCATTTGTTAGGGTAATAATAATATCATTTTTACCCATAATTACGCTATTTAAAAAAAAGTAAAAAAGTTAATATTCACCAAAAATTATTTTCATCTCATTAAACCACATTTTACTTACTGACATCAACTGTTTCTCTCGGATTTTTGAAATTCCACTCACAGAAGCGGTAAAATTATGTTTTATGAAAAATTCAGTTTTTTTAACTACCACTTATTGGTTTCCCTATTCATCAAAAACTGAAAGTTTTCAGAAAAATACCAAAAATTAGGCCTAAGCTATATTTGATATTATGAATTCAAAAATGATGTTTATTTTACCAAATTCAAAACATATCAGTTACATTAACTAATTTAAAAATTAATTCTCATCGTTAAGACAAATAGCGTGTTTTTAAGAGATAATAACTATCAAAAGATTGACATTTGTTTATGTCTGGTTTAAATGTGAAATTACATCCAATGAACAACATTGTATTAAATTGTAAAAATATATTCTAAATATACTTTAAAATAACTCAAATTAATAATTTATCACTATTAATTATTTCGATTAAAAAAGTTGTTTTTAATTAAAATTTAATAATTTTCACTATTCATCAGAATATGAAAGTTATCCGAAAAGTACCAAAATTTCACCCTAAGCTAATTTCGATATTCCGAATCCAAAAATAAAGTCCATTTTGAAAAATAAAATTTAAAAAATTTCAACAAGTGGTTATTACTATTCATAACAGCTAGTTTTAATAGAATATCGATGTTTAGTGAAACTCGTTATTGCGTACTACACACGCTATCGAGGAAGGTCGCAATTGTGTGCAAGGAATGTCAAGGATGCGTGTTGTGAAAGCTCCTTTTGGTGTATCATACAACACAAGACATTAATGAAATTAAAAAGAATATAAAATCTCGGGGTGTTACATTCTAGCCCCCTTAAAATGAATTCCACCCTCGAAATTCGTCGGGGTTATAAATGGTTTACTACTCCAAAGATTCTTTAATAGAAACCCACATCGTAAAAAGGAATACCAAAACAAATCTTTAAAAACTAATGTATGAAACATAACGGTTAACTAATCACTGGGTTTCTACATAGGAGAACATAGGTGAAAATATGGATATGGAAGAGAAACCTAACCATCATGTTCTGATAGAGAGTGGTAGAGAACATGGCTATGAAAAAGCAAACAATCACAAAGCCATAGATTTGTGATGATCTAAGGTACCATCTAATCCATCGGATATAAGGTCACAAAGACAACATTTTTGGTTTTCAAGATCATTTCCCTAAAGTTGATGAATTAAAAGAAATACTTACATGATTTTGGTACTATCTCACTGTTGTTCGTGAATTTAACAATTTCCACTTCAGCCCTTAATGAAATGAAGCTGAATTTTTCATTCGTGATGTGTTAGCAGATAGAATGATGGGTCATTCCATCTGTCTGAAACGAAAAGGCTAGAAAAGTTATCAAAAAAATACATAAGTCCATCTATAGTGGGATTAATCATACATGGTTCCTAAAATGGACTTATACTTCATATATCATACTGCTTAATATAATAAAACTAGTTTCCTACTAAATAGGGACTTCCTGTAGGCCAATGGTAGGTGAAAAAGGCCAGTCTCACTTCGGTTGTGGGTTCGATTCCCACAGCCTTGTCTGACGCGATGGGTTGTTGCCCGTCCTGTAGGTTGTCCTTTTTCTAAAGCTATATTACTATAACATCCCATCAACAATATCAAAAAAATTTATCCTTAAACAATACTAACTTATGTCCAACATAATCCATTCCAATATTTAGGCTTATCTAAAATACATTAATCCAAGCTCATAGTATAAAGAAAACGATTACTTGAAATGTCATCAACCAATAATGTGAATACCATCATTTATCCCCCATATATCTTGTTGGTCACATTCCAATCGTGTGAATCCCTTAATCATGTATTCTCTTGAAAAATTAATACCCATTGAATCTTAGTGATAACATGAGTGCTGTCAAAAGATAACTCTTTCCACATACCAAAATCCTCAAAATTCTATATACTCAAACCATTATATAACTATTTCCTTATATCAGTCATGAGCTCATTAATACTATCAAACATTTAATTTTCTCCTTATCCCTTCATTATGCGCATATCATATACTTTCCAAAAATATCTGAATAACCTTTCATGGATACCAGTACCATTAATCATACAATTTCAAAACTCAAGGAAATACAATAGTGTAACAATCCTTATATGTCTCTTTATTCCATAGTACCATGAGATTACTTATACAACATTACACTTGATAAACATGTAATCATTCCACTACCTTTTTAAACCATTGACCGAGCTTCAACAATTATTTCATCTCACATATCATTTATAGTCTCTTCATCATCATCAACTTAAATACTACCCATACGACCATACTGATTCTCTTCATGAGACTTTCCCTTAGGGTATTGGTTTGCATAATGCCTGTACATTCCACATTTAAAACATATAACCATTGTTGATCTCGTAGCAATACCATTATCCTCATCCCTGGTGTTAACTGAACCTTTTCCTTTGCACTTACTGGCTTTGTGTCCTTCTTTTCCACACCCAAAGCATCTTCCAGTTCCTTTGAAACATTCTCCTTGATGCTGCTTCCCACATGATTTACATTGAGGAAATTGAACTTTCTTTCCTCTATGATCATCATGAAACTCCATCTTTCTCTTATTATCCGAGTCAGGAAACATACCAAGTTTTACGTTATTGATCATATTATGAGATTGATGATTCGTCATAATAATTAAGTTTGGACTTCCAAATCCCATTTCATTTGGTTTCTCATGAAGAATATCATTCCATTGTCCATAATATCCTCCATTATCATGAATCATCTTGTTTCCATCCATTTTCTAAAACCCAAAAAGAATAGTGTGAGAGGAAAAAATGATGCTAGGGAAAACAACATAGTAAAGGGGAGTACACTCAATATCTAACATCTTAGGTTAAATTATAATATTGTTACCATAGTTATAGGACTATATCCTATACGTATACTTATCCTTAGGGACATCCCTAGACATACGTTAGAAATATCTCTAGGGATCTCACTAACGTTTTCGCATCCTAGTTTCCAAAGGTTGACTAAACCTTTCCTCTGATACCAACTGTAGAGACCCGAAGCTTGACGTACATGGACATTACATTACTTTTGCGGAATACTTAGTACATTACAAAAACACACACACAAGGACCGCAATAGATTGTTATCTTTGGAAACTCGGAATATAATCTTCTAATCGTGGTGAAAGATCTTCAACATCTCCAATAAAGATCTTCTTTTTTTTCTAATCCTAAATCCTTTCTTTATGTCATGGGGAAAAGAAAACATAAAGGGTGAGCTCAAATGCTCAGTAAGGGTAATCAAATGAAATATCAATTACGTCATATACATAAGCACATAACTTTTGGAAATCTTAACTTGAAAAAGAGATCATAATTTCATAACATGGGATAAATTATAGTAGTGTAATGTAATACCAATAATCATAACCTAAAACATGAATCTATGTGGCATACATACATAATCATAGAGAATCATTTCTTGATAGTCAAGACTCATTGCCAAGACTATCTTAGTGGACAAAGTCCCTTTCTGAACCGAGTTTATTCCTCGTTTCAGTCTTGTTTCACTGAACCGGTATAACCTACCATTCCATCCATGTCTATCTCATGAGATATAAAATCTTTACCCAATTCGTTGGAGGGAGATATAGGTCCCACCCATCTCTTAATTATACCATTCTTATGTGTTCCACAAAATCATAAACCATACACCATAGCATAACCCATGTAATAAAAATGGGAATCTTAAACATCGTTACATCATAAAAAAATTAATATAAGATAAATTAATTCATAAATATAATTCCATCACAACATAATCAAATAAATTTAATAATAGGGATAGAAACAAAACCATTTGTTATCTTAGATGGAAAATAATTTTGATAAAACACTTGAACTTCATTCTTAAGGAAAATATCCTTTCTACTTCAAAAACACTTTTCCTTTCTTAACATGTCATACAATTATGAACTAAAATTAGTTGATTAAAAATAAACTTGAAAACTTCTAAAGGATGCTTCTTGGAAATAATCTTTTAAAAATCCATTCATGTCGTATAAGTTAAAAAAACATTATTCTTGTACTTTTGTCGGAAAATTCAAAAAGTACCTCATACGAAAAATGACAAAAGCTTCCTTTCATATCTTTTATTAAAAACTTTCCGAATGGTAAAATTGGATTTAAACAATTTTAGGTGGATGGAATTAATATTACCTATTGAGGAAACATGGATGTGGATGATAAAATACACCCCAGTAAATTTCAAAGTATAAACAATCTCGGATAAAAATGAGATTGTGATATTTCCCTTACCTTAGCTCTGATATGCTTTGTACGTGTCCGAACCTCCTGTATAATGATTTAAATAATGTTATTGACTTATTACAGAATCATAATTATTTTTATTATATCATATATGGTCATATTCTTAGCTTCATAGTTGTAATATTTCATTGCTACTTGTTATTCGGGTGTTTATAACTTTTTGTTCTTATGTGTGTTTTGTCGAATAGATTCTTATTCTTATATTTAGGTTATAGATACCTCATTTCCAGAATGGTATTAGTGTAATATATATCATATTCATTCATTCAATTCATTTATATAATCATTATGAAATGAAGATCATGTAGAATGAGTCGCACCACATCGTGGAGACGGTATTCCGTACGTACGCACGAGTGATGATATCGTTCCTATGATCGTGGAATTGTATTGGAGTGTATGTATAATATTTCAGAATCAGTATCACTTTATAATAGTCATATATAGTCATTATTTACACCATTATACCTATCCAATTAAGCTGGTGGTGGAAAATATATTACACCACGGCATGGAGACGGTATTCCGTACGTACGCACGCGCGGTGATTTCTTTTTCCGTAGGATGGATATATGGTGAAATAGGGTTATTTCATACTTATAATAACGTATCTGTATATGAGTGATACTGATGTTATTACTTCATAATGAAACAACTAATGTATAAGAAGTGGAAGAAGAATTAAAGCTGAAAGAATCAGTAACGGACATTACCTCTTCTTTGAAGTGCTTCTTGAAGACCTTCTTTTAGGGCACTAAAATTGGTATTTGAAGAATACCAAGACCTCTAGGATTTCTCTAGGGAAGTGGAGAGGAGGAATTTTCAGGGGTTGTCCGAGCTTTAAGGCTCAAAAGTGGTGTGAGCAAGAGGGGGGGAGGTGCCCTTTTATAAGGGAGTAGAGGGGCACCTTTGGAATAACTAAAACTATTATTTTATAATAAAGTCAATTTTGGTTTTAAATAGCTCCAAATTGATATATTTCAAAGATAAGGTGGGTATGGGTCAATATCCTCTCATCCAATAGAATTTACACAAGTTTAGGTTCCTATTCTAACCTTATCATTTAGATTTAACATTAAGTTAAATAAGTTTACTTTTACCGTGTCTTCTTGTGTTCTTATACTATAAGGTTAATAAACATAATATAAGCTGAAAAAAGAACCCAAAGTTGTTTATTATTAATATATATAACCTTATCTAAGTCATTTGTCCGAGCCTTAGATTTTTAGGAATAAAATAACAATTAATAATATAATATTTGTTTTAAAAACTATTTTATGTCAATTTTGAAACTATTTTGTAATTGATTTTTGTGAAAATCATAACAGAATTATTAGTTCGAAAAAAGTAAATTAAATCAATAATAACATGTCATATTAACCTATAAAATTAGTTTAATTCATAAAAAGTCTCAAATTACATTTATTTTGGTTTTTATAACATTAATTATGTCAATATTTCATTAATAAGATACTTACTGCATCATCTTTGTGTCATAAATAAATTAAATTATTTAACGTCTAAAAATTAAAAATAAAATCTCATTATCTAGGAAATCGTTTTAGATTTCTAATGAATATTTATAGTCGAATTTATCTTATGTATAACCCCATATTAAAAATTATTTACTTATTAAACATTGATTTTAAATATTTTAACCCTTCGTTAAATAAATTAATAATAAATGTCCTAATCTAATCCAAGTGGGCCTAAATGGTCATATTTAATTCCTAAGGTTGTTTTTGGACGAATTAAACTTATCCAATAGAATTAGGACATGTGTTAGGGTAATAATAATATCATTTTTACCCATAATTACCCTATTTAAAAAGGTAAAAAAGTTACTACTCACCAAAAATTATTTTCATCTCATTGAACCACATTTTACTTACTGACATCAACCGTGTCTCTCGGATTTTTGAAATTCCACTCACAGAAGCGGTAAAATTAAGTTTTATGAAAAATTCAGTTTTTTTAACTACCACTTAGTGGTTTCACTATTCATCAAAAATTGAATGTTTTCAGAAAAATACCAAAAATTAGGCCTAAGCTATATTTGATATTATGAATTTAAAAATGATGTTTATTTTACCAAATTCAAAACATATCAGTTACATTAACTAATTTAAAATTTAATTCCCATCGTTAAGACAAATAGCGTGTTTTTAAGAGATAATAACTATCAAAAGATTGACATTTGTTTATGTCTGGTTTAAATGTGAAATTACATCCAATGAACAACATTGTATTAAATTGTAAAAATATATTCTAAATATACTTTAATAACACTCAAATTAATAATTTTTCACTATTAATAATTTCGATTAAAAAAGTTGTTTTTAATTAAAATTTAATAATTTTCACTATTCATCAGAATATGAAAGTTATCCAAAAAGTACCAAAATTTCACCCTAAGCTAATTTCGATATTCCGAATCCAAAAATGAAGTCCATTTTGAAAAATAAAATTTAACAAATTTTAAAAAGTGGTTATTACTATTCATAACGGCTAGTTTTAATAGCATATCGATGTTTAGTGAAACTCGTTATTGCGTACTACACACGCTATCGAGGAAGGTCGCGATTGTGTGCAAGGCAAGTAAAGGATGTGTGTTATGCAATATCCTTTTGGTGTATGGTACAACACAAGACATTAATGAAATTAAAAAGAATATAAAATCTCGGGGTGTTACACCTTTCGTGACGTAGAGGGTCCACCTGTTCTCGATGGTTTGACTGGAAGAGTTTTTTGGTTACCATGTTCCTTCAGCTAAGGGGGTTTTCAGTGTTGTGTCCCTTTCACCGGACTGCGACATAATTTACGGCTATGTGCGTTTGTACAGTGTGGGTGTGCTCCCACTTTCTGGAGTGAGTTTTCTTGATCAGCTTCGAAAGTAGACTCATCTGATTGGATCATGTACCACCCAGAGAGGCCTGGCAGATCCTCACTTCCCTTCGTGTTCCCTGGTAGGGTTCTTTGGGTATCGTTGTGACCAACACATTACGCAGGCACCAATACCTTACCCAGGAGGTTGTTTCTAGTAGGGTAAGGAACCCCAAGTGAGCCCTGGGCACAGACTCTATAGCTGTGTATTGAGATCATATCTTTCATCCATGATCTATCGTGGCGTGTTTCCCACTACGTGTTCCGGTTACTAGTAAGGCACCATCCAGTAGGGATGGCCAGTGAGGTACCATATAGTAGGGATGGCCAGTGTGGTACCATCCAGCAGGGATGCCCAGAGAAGATCCGGGTTTACCACTAGCGGGGCTGGGAAGTTGTCCTTGATGATGGTTTCGGGCCTCCCTTTTGCGGATCACCCTTTCCCAGGGCTGGGCATTGAGACCCGTAGATGTCTTTTTCTGGGTCTCCCTCTAATGGATTACCCTTTCATGGGGCTGGCTAGTGGGAACCCGTCGAAATTGAGAAGACCTCTCGAATGTGTGACAGTGATGATGTGTTGCTTGACTTTCCCCAGAACTATCATGTATGTGGGGTGATTTCCCCACCAAGACACGTCCTTGCGTCGTGACCTATAACCGTGCAGGCGAGTCAGTGCCACCCAAAACGGATAGTGTCAAGGTGCGATGATTTGTTCCCCTTGATTTCTAGTTCTGGGAAGATGTGTGGGATGCTGGGCATTGATGGAATTTGCTTTTGGGAATGTTGGTGACTCACTTTCTTTGGATGAGCTACGAGATAGAGATCCCCTTTCGATCTTGTTTGGGTTTCTTGATTGAGCATATAGATATGTATATACCTTGTTCCGCTACCCAGTCCTTGGGTTTGGTTACTCTCCTTCCAGGATAGGTGAATACATGTGGGGTATTCCACATGCTTTCTGTGTCTATCTTATCATGGTTGGATGATTCTACTCACCTAACATAGGTAGCGAAGACTCGATGAGAACTTTCATCTTTTCACTATTTCTAGCTCCATGTATTTGGACATGTCTAATTACATTCTCTTGATGGGATGAGCTGGTACTCTATTGTACTCTTTACTACACTCTCAGTTGTACTCCTTTACTTTTCCCTGTTCGATCTACTGCTCTCCACTTCAGTACCTCCTTTGTTTCTCCCATGAGCCTTCGGGGAGTCCTACTGAGTATTTTTTTTACTCACCCCTGCTTGGGCGTTGCCCACACATGGTGTGCCCTTATAGAAGACGGACAGGTTGGTTGTGAATTCAGTGGATCTTAGGAGTTCGGGAGCTTGGATCGTGTGTGGTGGTCGTAGTCGGGTTCCATGTGTGGGACTCTCCCAGCTGTTCACTTTTGTTTTCCTCTTTCCAGGTTGTGGAACTTTTCTAGTTGGGTTCATGTTATGCCCTTTTTATTTTCATTTTACCTTTAGATTTATTTGTACTGTTTAGAGGTCGATGCACTTTGTGGTTTATTTATAGCAGTTTGTACTTTACTTTTCTTTTTTAATCTGCACTTCTGTATTGAGTGGGCTACGTGTGTGTGTATAAGTACTCAGGAAAAGGCCTCCCCGAGTTGTTTATCCTTCGGTGCTTGTCTCCATCCCATGGCCTATAGAGGTGTTCTTGGGGGATTTTCGGCTCGAGCCCAGGTAGGGTCGGGTCGTGACAGACGAGGTGTCGGTATATGGACCACTCATAATGATGGCACCTTTGGGTGGTGAACCAGCAACACTATCACCCATTCAGTAGCAGATGCTTCTAGTGGATCATGTATGTTGGCTGAGCACATTTCATGAGTTCTAGAGACAGAGGCCTCTAAGGTTTCAAGGCGAGATGGACACCCAAGCAGGAGAGGATTGGCTTGAGGCGATTTCATGGGTCTTTCGCTTAGTAGAGACACCCAACGAGAAGATGGTGATCTTGGATTCTAGCCTTCATCAGGGCTCAGTAGGATGATGGTGGAGCTCGACACTCATGGTGAATGATGAGACAACCCTCTCCTAGATAGACTTTGAGAGCCTTTTCAGGGTAGAGTTTGTGCCAGTGAAACTATAATTTGTGCATATTCAGGTGTTTCTGCATTTGCAGTAGGGCTTCCAGACTATGGCTCAGTACTTAGTGAGATTTTCTGATCTATCCTTATACTCCACCTATATGATACGATACCCTTACATCGGGGCCTTAACCTCTGAGCAGGGTCTACAAAGAGAGATCAGAGCTGTGAAATCTTATCTTAGCATCCCGACGCAGGCTGGGGTGATAGAGCAAGCTTCACTGGTGTAGATCTTCTTTATTGAGAAGGAATTTATATTGAGTGACCCTACAGAATGATAGTTATAATATTCATCTACATCTAGTAGTATGAATATGATGTCAAAGCCTAAGTGGGATAGACAGTTCAGAGGATGACCCTAGGACAAAAGGTCTGAGGTTCGAGGCTCGAGAGTTTGATGGATCCACCCGCAAGGCATGATCTATTTTTCCTGTGGGGGACAGGGTCACAGATCTCATGACTATATGGCTCCTCACGCGGATGGTCAACAGATAGTGGAGGGGCCACTATGGAAGTAGCAATGGTAAGAGCATGAGCGTCATCTAGGCAGCAGATGAGGCAGGGGAGCAAGATGTGCAGCATGAGCTGGTCAGGGTCACCAATAACTACCACCACCTCCAAGGAGTCCACCACGAGCTCATGGAGTGGTTGGACCGGGATAGGCCCAGCTACAGGCAGTAGAGGCTCACAATTTGGAGGTCCCTAAGATGATATGAAGTGAAATCTATATCTTCTCTAAATTAGATTCAGTGTTATCATCACAGGTGATAGAAATTCATTTCTTGCCATAGACTTAGTTCAGGACACTTTGACTTCGACTGAGCTTTAATCTAAACCTTTGCATTTGGATACTCTTATATGTGGAGATTCAGCAGTCACACACTAGTTCCAATAGTGTGATATATCTCTCAGAGGATAGATTTTCAGATGGGATCTTATAGTAGTGGTGTTGAATCCCTATGACGTCGTTCTAGGCATGGAATGGCTATCAGCAGTTCACACATAGATTGACTACTTGACACATACATTGGGATGTGTGTACAGAGTTGGAGGACAATTTTCCATTGTTGTTGAGAAGGAAAACAGAGCATAATGAGATGGAATTGTGCTCAGGAGAGAGCAGAAGATTACATATCAGCTGGTTCGCATCTCCTATGACATAGTGGATTAGGCGAGTCCATAGTTTTCAGTGGTGGTGGATGAGTATGAGGACCTCTTTACAGAATATGTCATATGACTACCTCCTTGTAGAGAGGTATAATTATTCATTAACTTGTCCCTAAGAATAACACTAATATCTACACCATCATATCAGATAGCACCTGTGGAGCATTGGGAGATGAGGGTACAGTTAAATAACTTATGGAGGAAGGGAATCATAAGGGAAAATGTTTCTCCTTGGTCCACCCTAGTGTACTCTTCCAAGAAGGAATATGGATGTTTGAGACTATGCGAGGACTTCTGGAACCTAAACCCGGTGACTGTAAAAAACATGTATCCTCTACTGAAGGTTGAAGATCTGTTATATCATTTTAAAGGTGTGAAGTGGTTCTAGATGATAGACCTCAAATCAGGCTATCAATAGCTTCATGTGAGGGATAAGGACATCCCAATGACGGCCTTCAGACGTTGGTACAGACATTACGAATACCAACTGATTTTGTTCAGCATGAAAAATTCCCCTACAGTGTTCACAGGTGTTGTGAATAGGATCTTATAGCCCTTCATAGACATGTTTTTAATGGTCTTAATCAAAGACATATTGGTGTACTCACCATCTAACGATGACCACGTTGTACAGTTGAGGATAGTTCTGGACACACTATGGGAAATCCAATTATATTTAATTCTCATGAAGTGTTTGTTTTGGATACGGAAGGTCAACATCTTGGGACATGGCATCTGAGAGGCTGTTGTTTTAGTGGATCCAGTGATGATCAAGGAATTACTTGCTTGGGTTCCACCGAGAAGTGTTACTATGGTGCGAAGCTTCCTTGGATTAGCATACTACTATCAGAGGTTCATGCCTGATTTCTCCAGAGTAGTATCACCTATGACTTCCTTGAAGAAGAATGAGAAACCCTTCATGTGGTTAGAGACATGCTAGTAGTGATTTCAAAGGCTGATAATACCTTGACCAGCACTCACATCCTGAGGTTTCCAATGGGGGGAACTGGCTATGTGGTTTAATGTGATTCATCAGGGACCAGTCTTGGTGGAGTCCTGATGTAGGATGATTAAGTGAATGCTTATGGATCACAACAACTGTGGCCTCATGAGTTTAATTATGTGAATCATGACTCAGAGTTTTCAGTCGTAGTCTTCGCACTGAAGATGCGGCGACAATACATGATGGGAATGTGGTTCATTGTTTACCCAAAACACAAGAGTCTCAAATATATTCTCACATAGAATGATCTAAATCTAAGATAGTGGCGTTGACTAGAGTTCTTGCATAACTATGACATTGAGATAGTCTATACTCTTGTGAAGGGGAACATAGTGGCATATGCACTTAGCTAGAGATCGAGTTCATAGCTAATGAATGAGTATTCAGAGTATTTATCCTCACTTACGATGTCCTATATGGATAGAGATGAGACAATATACCTCCAATCAATGGTAGTTTTCCATCAACTCCTTCAGTGAGTCAGGGAGGCACAACCTAGAGACAACAGCTGTGAGACTACACATGCTTAGATATCCTTAGGCCATGAACTTGACAGATATTCTGAAGGTGGGGAGAACGCTGTTATTTTCAGTGGATATACAGTGGTACTAGTGGAGATATGAGAGGAGTTGTTGAGGGAGTTCCATAAAACCCCCTTGGTCAAACATCCATGCATAATGAAGATGTATCAGGACCTATGACATCATTACTAGTGGCTAAGGATAAATATTGTTGTGGAAGATTTTGTTTCTAGATGCCTCACTTGTGAGAAAGTGAAGGCCAAGAACCAGGTACAAGAATTCTTGACCCAACCCTTCATGAAACCATAGTGGAAGTGGGGTGGGATATCGATGGACTTTATGATGGGGTTACCACATACATCTATAGGGAACTATACAATCTGGGTGAACATTGACCGACTTTCCAAGTCGGCCCAATTTTTTGCTATTCGAGAGAAGTGTTTGTTAGAGAGCTTGGGACGTCTCTACGATGAGGAGATCATACGACTTCATGGGGATCCTTCGATGAATGTCTGAGACTGTGAAGCATGCCTCACATCCCGGTTGTGGAACTTATAGTATGAGGTTTTGAGGATTCATCTTTTCTTGTCTACATCTTTTCACACACAGACAGATGGTCAGACTAAGCGGACCATCCAGACCATGGAGGATATGCTTCAAGCATGTGTCCTAGATATTGGTTGTAGTTTTGAGGGCCACCCTCCCTTGGTGGAGTTCACATATAATAATAGATATCACTCCACCATTGGTATATCCCCTTTTGAGGAGTTACATGGATGACCTTGAAAATTTCCCTTATGTATGACAGATCTAGGAGAGCTAGCACTCGTGGGCCCATAGATGGTACCGGCTACCACTGAGAAGGTTCATGTCTTTCGAGAGTAGATGAAGACTGCACAGATCCAACATAAGTCATATGCAGATAGGTGATAGATTCCACTAGAGTTCCAATATTGGGACCACGAATTCCTGCGAGCCTCCACTCGATAGGGACTATAGTGATTTGGCTGAGGCGGAGAACTCTCAATAAGGTTTATTGGACCATTCTTGATTATTAATAGGATTGGAAATGTGGAATACTGCTTGGAACTACCACTGCAGTTGGAGGGGGTTCATTACATTTTCCACATATCATAGCCGAGGAGATATGTGCATGAAATATCTCACATCATCAATCTTGGCATGCTGGAGATTGATGATAGGGTGAATTATGCGAAGTACCTGGTGGAGATAGTGGTTCAATGAGAGTGGATCCTTCATGGGTAGTCGATACCTCTATTGCGCATTTCGTGGCATCACAGGAATATCAAGAAGATCACGTGGGAGCGAGAGGCTCATATACGTGCCTAGTACGCCTTTTTGTTTGTGTAGGCTTATTTGGAATTTGGGGAATGAAATAACTATTTGGTGAGAATTTAAAGAACCAAAAATTCCAAGAATTTTTTTAAAATTATTTGGGATTATTACGATTCTGCAAAAATTAACAGCACATGATTCTGACGCTCGGTGTGCCCGAAATGAATTTTCGATCATTTTTAGGTACTTTTAGTAAACACACGAGCAACATTTTCTATTTTTTGAATCGGTGAAAGGATTACAAATCTGAGGGCACCATTGAATTTTCAATGATGTGATTCATTTATGGGAAGCATCACATCAACCGCAGTAGGTCGGGAGAAAATGTTAGTTTTTAGACTTTTTGATGAAATGTAAAATAACATGTAATTGTAATTTCAGATTCATTTTATCCAATGGCTGAGCGGTGGTGGTGGGACCTGTAATGGCCTGGACCTCTCCGGCCCATTCCTTTGTCAAAAATAAGGCCACAAAGTGTTCTGGAGGGTAAAATGGACTTTTCCCACACTTTCCAAAATTATGAAACTACACGCTGTGTAGTTTGAGTACACGTCGTGTACCCTCATTCCGGGTATACCCCGTGTGGATGGCTGTTTCTTTGCCGCGTGAAGAAAATGGGTACACACCGTCTATCCAGTACTATACTCCGTGTAGTCCCTCCCCACGTACATGTTACCGTGTGTTAACCAGTCTTCGGTCGTGTGCCGCGTTGGAGTCATGTCCCTACCGAGTGCCATAAATGGGTACACACCGTGTGTCCAATATGCATGCCGTGTAGTCCTTCCCCACGTATGTGTTACCTTCAAACTGTGTGTTGACCAGTCAACGTCCGCGGAACCGTGTTGGAGGCCGCGTGGAGACCGTGTGAAAACGGCCATGTACACTGTAAAGACCTGAAAAATTCAAGGAATTTTTTTTCATAATTTTCATTGGATTTTTACAAGAAAGAAGTTTCTGACGGCACCTGATTCCGTGGCCCGGTGTTCCCAGAATCATTTTCCGAAATTTGGCTTGGGTACGTTCAGTGAACGGACGAGCGGGCTTTTCTAACTTTTGAATCGGTGCTCGGAATCGAATTCTGAGGGCACTGATGGAATCGCAGCGCCGGTATTTTCTTAGAAATGCCTCTTCCGGAGTTGCGTTTTCTCGGGTGTGGTTTTTAATTTTTGGGCTTAAAGTTAAGAAATAAAATAATTGGTACGACAAACTTTATTTTATTTCACTTAAAGCCACTTGAAAGACACTTAAAGCGGCTTAAGCTGAGTTGATGTGTATAGGGTGCTATCCAAAAATATCCTACTGTCTTGGTAAGATATTTTTGAGGTGGGGCCCGCATGAGCCCCACCATTTCTTTTCCGCTAAGTAACGCCCCCGCGAAAACACGTCATTATGAAATTCAACTAATGCGTTTTCTTAATTTCTTAACGCACCAATTAATTGGGCGGTTTTATTCGTTGAATTAATTCTATGAATTAATTTAATCGTTTCTTAACCTGTTTACAATCCGTTGGCGTAATAATAAAATAAGACCAACGCCCGACTTCTTGAGGATTTCTCATTGAGAGGCTTTTTACAGAAATCTTGTGCCTTCATCCTCCTTCGCGAAGAACGCGAAGAACGCGAAGAACTCTATCACCCTCGGAGATTGGCGACGCTTCTTCCGAGAGGTTCTTCCTCGCAACGATCTCCGATCACCAACTGCTTGAGGTAGGAGATTTCAGGTTTCTTCTTTTAAATCTCTTTCTGGGTTATAACAACATCATGGATTTAATTATTATAATTAAATCTATATGTTCTTGAACCTCGGAGTTCACCGATGTGACACCGTATTCCGCGACAACGCGACGCCCTTCCGCGACGATGTGACACTCTTCCACAACGACATGACACCCTTCCTCGATGCGACGATCACTTCCTTCCGCGGCGATCAATTCCGCGAAGAACGCGTGCTCGACGACTACAACGATATAGGGATTTTTATTTGAGAACAATCATTAATTCCCGTGATTGTTTCTTTTAAAACAAAGAACCTGGATCAAGTTAAATTTTAATTCAATTAAAATTGTGCCTTGCTTGTTAGTCATGTGTTGAATATTTTATTCCCGATTGTTATCACCTAACGCGGAGGGTGAGGGCCAAACAAACACGGCCCGACAACCCTTCGCAGTTCTTCGTTGATGCGCGGATTGGCGGGCGACGACAAAACATGCCGCAGGGGTGATTCGTTGATTCCTCAGTCAAGAACAAGACCCGATAGGAGCTACGGCGCAGACGGAAACGAAATCGGACCACCGGGGAATCTCCAGTGGCCCTCGGAACCCACCGGCGGCGCCCGGTGCACCGCCGTGGCTGAAGCCGCGGCCGCGCGGGTCCGGCAGTCACGGGACGCGGCAAACCCGCGTCCGCTGATCCAGCACGACCCCACACGGGGCCGCGACACCTTCTTTCCGCAGGGGCAGCGCCCCGCGGATCGCTCGCTAGGCCGAGCCGAGCCGGGCCGATCCGACCCGCCTGCCGGGTTGGGCCGGGTCGGTCCGAGCCCAGACCCCCCGTCTTCGGACCGTTTCAATCTTTTGCCCGTAACTTGAGCTACGGGCCTCCGAACGACACACCTTCAGTGGCGATGTGATCCTTGGATCGAGATGGTCATTTCGGTATATGGCACTCAAGGTTTCAGATTACTTTGGGTTCGGCCGGGTTGGCTCGTACACGAAACCAACCGGGCCTTCGGGGCGGAAACGCTCATATATTGAGCTTTGGACGTCCAATTGACGTACCGTCGACCTTGTTGGTTTTCTCTAAGTGAGACGGATCATTTGGCATACTTTGCCCGGGGTTTAGACGCAGGTGGAGTACGGTCGGGTTGGTTTTGCCTTAAAAACCAACCGGGCCCCTGGGACGAAAAAGCCAATAACTCTCAGACCGGGCGTCCGATTGGCGCGCCGTCTGCGACGATGAGTTCCTGTTGAAGATACGGAACTTTTGGATACATCAACTATGGACTATGTGTCAGTTGATGTATCAGCCTCTCGGCTCATGGAGCGGACCCTCCCGAACGAGCTTGCTATGTGCGGGAACCCTAGAGCTGGCTGCGACTGCTACTGTGACTGCGATGACGACGACTGTGCAGAGATCCTTAGTGGATTCGACGACGACGACTACAGCACTCAGCGATCCAGTGTGGATCAGTGCTACCGATCCTGTGTGGGTTCGATCCTGTGTGGGTCAGTGCTCAGCGGTTCTGTGTGAGCCAGCGCCTACAGGTCCTGTGTGGGCCCGATCCTATGTGGGTCTTTGCGGGGGTTAGTACCTATCGATCCTTTGTGGGTCCGACGACTTAGATGGATCAGTGATCATCTCTATCGTCATTCGAAGAAGTATACCTGTGTGAGATGAAACTCTGTTTTTCTTTCCTTTGTGGATTGTGTTGATCTATCCTAAATGGATTTACGTTTTACTTTCCTTTGTGGATTGTGTTGAGCTATCCTATGTGGATTTTACGTTTTTCTTTCCTGTGTGGAATATGTATACTTTCCTCTGTGGAATGGGTTGTACTTGGTCTCGGAGGTTGGAGCGTATTGGAATTGATGACTTAGGTATATGTATGGGCATATACCTAAGCAGTGTCGGTTGTTACTTCGTGATTGTATATTTCCTTTGTGGTTTATCCTTTGTGGATTTTGGGAGACCTTAGGGGGTCTCGGGGTCCCTACTGAGCATCTTATACTCACCCCTGCAAGGGCAATGCCCGCACTACGTTGTGTTGGTTGCAGACGACGGACATCGTTGATCGTGGTTGAGGCTTACAGAGCAGGACGATACCTGGAGGTGGACCACTGGGCGGGATGTACTCGGAGCGGACGGCGGGACCCGAGGGGCAGTGGAGCTATCTGTACCCACCCTTCAGGTGGGATTTCCAGTGGACAGCTCAACATAGTGGATTTTGCTTTTCAGTTTTTGTTTTCCCTTTCGAGTTGTACATTACTTTCAGTTTGGGTTTGTATACTGGCCCACTTACTTTCCGCAGTTACAGTTGTACTTTGTTTTTACTTAGTGTTTATTTTTCCTCTTGGTTACTCTATAGTGCTTGTTTACTTTACAAAGGCAATGCCTCCCCTTTACCAGAATTTACGCCTTTGTGCGAGTTGCCAGCCCCTGGCCTGTGGAAGGCGGGCTTGGGGTAGTCACGGCATGGGCCCAGAGGACGGGTTGTGACAAATTGGTATTAGAGGTGGTCGGTTCTACCACAGACTCATATCTTTCTTCTATGTGAAGCAATAGTGTTTAGCGTATTGGGTGTGGTTATCAGTCCAGGGAATCCAGTGTTGGTGCGGCGGCCGACGTATCCGTACACCAGGACCCTGACTTCTGATTTCCGACATAATGCACAAAAACATTGATTGCATGTGTGTTTCAAGTTTTCATTGTGATTACTTGTATTAGCTCACCAGGTATACTATTCTGACCATGGTGCACCGGTTTCTTTTCAGGATGGCCCCACGACGGCAGCCAGCTAGGGTTCCGAGAGTTGTACGTGACGACAGCCCGCCGAGCGACGAGGCCTCAGTATAGGGCCCTTTGACAGCAGAGGCACTGGCGGTACCTCTACCCGCCGAGCCACTGATGCTTCCAGCCCCCGCCGCTGACGATGCGCGTCGCCTTGGAGCTCTGCACGAGTTTCAGCACCAGCGACCGCCTAGGTTCCGTTGGGAGATAGACCCCCATGCAGTCGGGGACTGATTGGAGGCAGTCGTACGAGTTTTCAGGCTAGTGAGGACACCAGCAGACCTCATGGTGATCCTCGCTGTGAGCCTACTGCACGCGGCAGCAGGCCGATGGTGGAGCTTGATGCTCCAGGTGCACGATGAGGCATCTCTCCTCTGGACAGACTTTGAGAGCCTCTTCCACTCAATTTCGTCCCGGCCACCCTCCGTGCGGTGCGCATCCAGGATCTTCTTGAGCTGCGGTAGGGCAGCTTGACTGTCGCCCAGTACTCGGCGAGATTCCCCGATCTCTCGCGCTACTCGACCGACATGGTACGGGACCCGTTCTTCCAGGCCCAGACCTTTGAGCAGGGATTGAGACATGAGATCAGGGCATTGCTGATCTCCCTCAGCATTCCGACCCAGGAAGGAGTTCTGGAGCGGGCCCTTCTGATCGAGATCATTCTTGTTGAGTCTACAGCGAGACCTACCGCAGGGCAGCAGGTAGCGGAGTCTTCGGCAGCAGGTAACCAATGGATGACTCCTGGGTCATGGCAGACTAGACCTTCCGGCAGATGACCTCATGACACTAGCTCAGTAGTGAGGGGCACACAGTGCGGAGCCAGTCTTTCGAGAGGCAGGCAGTGCTATGTATGCGGCGGGCAGGGCCACATGGCTCGTGACTGCCCGACCTGCCGTGCCGAGGAGCAGCAGACGGTAGAGGGGCCACCCAGGCAGAGGCAGAGGGTCGGCCGTGGTTGTCCGCAGGGAGGAGGCGGACGAGGCAGAGGAGATAGCCGAGCAGCAGGTGGTGGGCGACGCTTTGAGGCTCTACCACCACCACCACTAGGAGGCCCGCCCCAACCACAGGGAGCTGGCGGGCAGAGACAGGCACAACTCCAGGAAGCGGAGGCCTACGACCACGGCGCGCCCGAGATGATTCGTGGTACGATCTGTGTCTATTACACACTTGCTTCAGTTCTTATAGACACAGGAGTGAGTCACTCTTTCATAGCCACTACCCTTGTTCGGAGCTCAGATATTCCGACAAAGCCACTGGCTCGATCCTTACGGCTAGAGACTCTTACGGGGGCAGACTCGACGATTACGCACTGGTGCCGACAGTGTGAGCTTACTCTAGGAGGCGAGAGCTTTGGCTGGGATGTTCTTGTAGCAGCGTCGAGGCCTTACGACATCATATTGGGCATGGATTGGTTATCTACAGTCCATGCACAGATTGACTGTATTAGGTTCAAGGTGCGATGTGTATGCACCGACGGGAGCAGGTTCACCTTCACCGGTGAGAGGGGAGCCTTCACAACACAGGATGGACTTCCGCAGAGGATAGGACAACCCATCACTCATCAGTTGGTTAGCCTCATCCTAGGAGTTGTTGACGTGCGGAGTCCTAGTTTTCCTGCTGTGGTGGATCAGTACGTGGACATCTTTCCTGATGACGTTCCAGGGCTACCTCCTCGCAGAGAGGTATACATTCATATTGATCTGTACCCCGGGATATCCCCGATATCCACTCCAGCATATCGGATGGCCCTCGATGAGCTTTGAGAGCTACGGGTACAGTTGGAGGACTAGCAGGTCAAGGGTTTCATCCGACCCAGTGTTTCACCCTGGGGTTCCCCGATATTGTTTTCCAAGAAAGCGGACGGTAGCTTGAGACTGTGTGTCAACTATCGTCGCCTGAACCAGGTGATAGTGAGGAACAAGTATCCGCTACCGAGGATTGATGACCTCTTCGATCAGCTCAAGGGAGCACGGTGGTTCTCGAAGATAGACCTCAGTTCAGGGTATCATCAGCTCAGAGTTCGAGATGAGGACGTGCAGAAGACGGCCTTCAGATGTCGGTATGGCCGCTATGAATTCTTAGTTATGCCATTCGGTGTAACCAATGATCCAGTAGTGTTCATGGGCCTCATGAATAGGATCTTCTAGCCATACCTCGATCAATTTTTCGTAGTCTTCATCGACGACATTTTGAAATACTCGACGACTGAGGAGGAGCACGCCTATCACTTTCGTGTTGTACTAGACACACTCCGAGTGCACCAGCTTTATGGTAAGCTCTCGAAGTGTCAGTTTTGGATACGTGAGGTCCACTTCTTGGGACACATCATCTCTGAGGCAGGAGTTGTAGTGGATCCTGTGAAAATCGAGGCAGTGCTAGCTTGGGAGCCACCCAGGAGCGTGACTGAGGTGCAGAGTTTCTTGGGACTAGCTGGATACTATCAGAGATTCGTGCCAGACTTCTCCAGAGTTGCGGCACCACTCTCAGCTTTGACTAAGAAGGGAAAACCCTTTGTGTGGTCAGACAGATGTCAACAGAGCTTCCAGAAGCTGAGACAGAGATTGACCAGTGCACCTATCTTGAGGTTGCCTGAGGATGGAGTAGGGTACGTAGTCTACTGCAATGCATCAGTTACCGGACTCAGATATGTCCTGATGCAGGAGCGGGCAATGATCGCCTATGGACCACATTAGTTGAGGCCGCATGATCAGAACTATGCTACCCATGACCTGGAGTTAGCAGCAGTGGTCATCGCTCTCAAGACATGGCGACACTATCTGATGGGCGAGCACTTTACAGTCTTTTCTGACCACTAGAGTCTCAGGTACATCTTCTCGCAGAAGGACCTGAACCTGAGACAACGGTGATGGATCGAGTTCTTCTAGGACTATGACTTTCAGATATTCTATAATCCTAGGAAGGGGAACGTGGTGGACGATGCTCTCAGCTGGTGGATGGGCATTCAGCTACTTGAGGAGGCGACAGAGTAGCTAGCCGCTTTCCAGATATCCTTCATGGATAGAGATGGAGCAGCCTTCCTTCAGTCTCTCACAGTCACTCCTCCACTACTGCAGTGGGTCAGAGAGGCACAGCGTGGGGACATCGACTGTGAGATGTGGCGTGCACAGTTATCCGCAGGACAAGAACCTGATGGCTTCTCCTTTGGAGCATATCACGACATCCTTTTCCGAGGACGTACCTTGGTACCAGTTGTTTTACGAGAGGAGGTGCTGAGAGAGTTCCACACTTCTCCTTTGGCGGTACATCCTGGAGTGGCGAGGATGTACCAGGATCTCAGACGACAACACTAGTGGCCAGGAATGAAGAAGGTTGTGGTAGAGTACGTTTCACGATGCCTCACCTGCCAGCAGGTGAAGGCAGAGCATCAGGTACCAGCAGTCTTGGTACAGCCCTTGGAGGTCCCGGAGTGGAAGTGGGATGGGATATCTATGGACTTCGTGACTGGACTTCCACGCACTTCCAGAGGTCACGACTCCATTTGGGTGATTTTCGATTGACTCACCAAGTCGGCGCACTTTCTACCCATCAGAGAGCAGGGCACAGTGGAGAGATTGGGACCTCTCTATATTCAGGAGATTGTACGGATTCACGGTGTGACATCATCTATCGTCTCCGATCAAGATGCTCGCTTTACTTCCCAGCATTGGAAGGGGGTTCACGAGGCGTTCGGGACGCGGCAACATCTGAGCACTGCATTTCACCCTCAGACGGATGGTCAGACGGAGAGGACCATTCAGACTCTCGAGGACATGCTTCGTGCATGTGTCCTCGACTTTGGTCACAGCTGGGAGGACCACCTACCCTTGGTGGAGTTCGCGTACAACAACAGCTACCACTCCACCATCGGGATGGCACCATATGAGGCATTGTACGGAAGACCTTGCAGATCTCCTTTGTGCTGGACAGACCCAGGGGAGTCAGCACTTGTGGGACCAGAGATGGTCTAGGCCATGACAGAGAAGGTCCAGGTCATCCAGGAGTGGATGAGGATGGCTCAGAGCCGACAGAAGTCTTATGCTGACAGGAGGCAAAGGCCATTAGAGTTCGAGGATGGCGACCACATCTTTTTACGTGTCTCACCTCGACATGGATTATGGAGATTTGGCCGAGGCAGAAAGTTATCTCCACGCTTCATTGGACCATTCTAGGTCCTCAGCAAGATTGGCGAGGTGGCTTATCGCCTGGCTCTACCACCTTAGTTGCACTGGGTGCACGACGTCTTCCACGTATCTCAGATTAGGAGATACGTGCACGACCCTACACACATCATTTAACATGGGGAGCTAGACGTTGATGATGGGGTGACTTTTGCGGAGGTCCCGGTGTAGATCAAGGATCGACAAGAGTGGGTCCTACATGGAAGATCGATTCCTCTTGTGCGCATTAGATGGTAGCACGGGAACCTCCAGGAGAGAACTTGGGAGCGGGAGGATCAGATGCGTTCTCAGTACCCACATTTGCTTCCCTATTTTATGATGTATCTTTACGGGGACGTAAAGCCCTGAGGTGGGAGTGATGTAAAGACCCGAAAAATTCAAGGAAAGTTTTTTCTTAATTTTCTTTTGATTTTTACAACAACGCAGTTTCTGACGGCACCTAATTCTGAGGCCCTGTGTGCCCTGAATCATTTTCCGAAGTTTGGCTCAGGTATGTTCAGTGAACAGACGAGCGGGTTTTTCTATCTTTTGAACCAGTGCTTGGAATCGAATTCTGAGGGCACCGATGGAATCACAACGTCAGTATTTGCTTAGAAATGCCTCTTCCAGATTTGTGTTTGCTCGGGTGTGGTTTTTAATTTTTGGGCTTAAAGTTAAGAAATAAAATAATTGGTACGAAAAACTTTATTTTATTTCACTTAAAGCCACTTGAAAGCCACTTAAAGCTGCTTAAGCTGAGTTGATGCAGATAGGGTGCTATCCAAAAATATCCTACCCTCTTGGTAGGATATTTGTGAGGTGGGGCCCGCACGAGCCCCACTTTTTCTTTTCCGCTAAGTAATGCCCCCGCGAAAACCCGTCATTATGAAAGTCAACAGACTCGTTTTCTAAATTTCATAACGCACCAATTAATTGGGTGGTATTATTTGTTGAATTAATTCTCTGAATTAATTTAATCGTTTCTTAACCTATTTACAATCCATTGGCGTAATAATAAAATAAGACCAATGCACGACTTCTTGAGGATTTCTCATTGAGAGGCTTTTGACAGAAATCGTGTGCCTTCATCCTCCTTCACGATGAACGCAAAGAATGCAAAGAACGCGAAGAACACCGTCACCCTCGGAGATTGACGACGCTTCTTCCGAGAGGTTCTTCCCCGCAACGATCTCCAATCACCAACTACTTGAGGTAGGAGATTTCGGGTTCCTTCTTTTAAATAACTTTGTGGGTTATAACAACATCATGGATTTAATTAATATAATTAAATATACATGTTCTTGAACCTCGGAGTTCTTCGACGCGACACCATATTCCACGACGACGTGATGCCCTTCCGCGACGCGACGATCACTTCCTTCCGCGACGATCAATTCCGATAAGAACGCGTGCTCGACGACTACGTCGAGGTAGAGATTTTTATTTGAGAACAATCTTTAATTCCCGTTATTGTTTCTTTTAAAACAAAGAACCCGGATTGAGTTCAATTTTAATTCTATTAAAATTGTGCCTTGCTTGTTATTCATGTGTTGAATATTTTATTCCCGATTGTTATCACCTAACGCGGAGGGTGCGGGCCAAAAAAACACGCCCCGACAACCCTTAGCAGTTCTTCGTTGATGCGTGGATTGGCAGGCGATGAAAAAACATGCCGTAGGGGTGATTTGTTGATTCCGTAGTGAAGAACGGGACCCGGGAGGTGCTACGGCGCAGACGGAAATGAAATCGGACCACCGGAGAAACTCTGGTGGCCCGCGGAACCCACCGGTGGCACCCCGGCGCGCCGCCGTACAAGGCCGCCGCGGCTGAAGCCACGGCGGTGGCGGCCATGGGACTCGCAGCCGCGAGGGTCCGGCAGTCACGGGACGCAGTAAAGCCACGTCTGCTGATCCAGTGCGGCCCCACGCGGGGCCACGACACCTTCTTTCTGCGGGGGCAGCGCCTCGTGGCTTCGCTCGCTCGGCCGAGCCGAGCCGACTCGTCGGTTGGGTCACGCCCAACCGGGTCAGACCCGGACCCGGGATGGGTCGACCCGGTTCAGGCCGACCCAGGGCGGTTGGGCTGGGTCGGTCTAAGCCCAGACCCCCCGTCATCGGACCGTTTTCGTTCTTTTTCCCGTAACTTGAGCTACGGGCCTCCGAACGATGCTCCTTCAGTGGCAATGCGATCCTTGGATCGATACGGTCGTTTCGGTATATAGCACTCAAGTTTTCAGATTACTTTGGGTTCGGCCGGGTTGGTTCGTACACGAAACCAACCGGGCCTTCAGAGCGGAAACGCTCATATCTTGAGCTTTGGACGTCCGATTGACGTACCGTCGACCTTGTTGTTTCTCTCTAAGTGAGACGGATATTTTTGCATACTCCGCCCATGGTTTGGACACAGGTGGAGTACGGTCGGGTTGGTTTTTCCTTAAAAACCAACCGGGCCACTGGGACGAAAAAGCCAATAACTCTCAGACCGGGCGTTCAATTGAGGCGCCGTCTGCGACGATGAGTTCCGGTTGACGATACGGAACTTTTGGATACATAAACTCTGGACTATGTGTCAGTTGATGTATCAGCCTCTCTGCTCGTGGAGCGGACCATCCTGAACGAGCATGCTGTGTGCGGGAACCCTAGAGCTGGCTGTGATGGCTACTGTGACTGCGACGACGACTATGCAGAGATCCTCAGTGGATTCGACGACGACGACTACAACACACAGCGATCCTATGTGGATCAGTGCTACGGATCTTGTGTGGGTCTGATCCTGTGTGGGTCATCGCTCAGCGGTTCTGTGTGAGACAGCGCCTACAGGTCCTGTGTGGGCCCGATCATGTGTGGGTCTTTGCGGGGGTTAGTACCTATCGATCCTTTGTGGGTCCGACGAATTAGATGGATCAGTGATCATCTCTATCGTCATTCGAAGAAGTATACCTGTGTGAGAAGAAACTCTGTTTTACATTCCTGTGTGGATTGTGTTGAGCTATCCTATGTGGATTTATGTTTTACTTTCCTTTGTGGATTGTGTTGAGCTATCCTGTGTGGATTTTACGTTTTTATTTCCTGTGTGGAATACGTATACTTTCATGTGTGGACTGGGTTGTACTTGGGCTCGGAGGTTGGAGCGTATTGGAATTGATGACTTAGGTATATGTATGGGCATAAAACTAAGCAGTGTCGGTGGTTACTTCGTGAATGTATCTTTCCATTGTGATTTATGCTTTGTGAATTTTGGGAGACCTTCGGGGGTCTTGGGGTCCCCACTGAGTAGCTTATACTCACCCCTACATGGGCTATGCCCGCACTAAGTTGTGCTGGTTGCAGACGACGGATAGCGTTGATTGTGGTTGAGGCTGGCAGAGCAGGACGGTACCTGGAGGTAGACCACTGGGCGGGACGTACTTGGAGCGGACGGCAGGACCCGAGGGGCCGTGGAGCTATCTGTACCCACCCTTCAGGTGGGATTTCCAGTGGACAGCTCGGCGTAGTGGCTTTTACTTTTCAGTTGCTCTTTTCCCTTTCGAGTTGTACTTTACTTTCAGTTTGGGTTTGTATACTGGCCCACTTACTTTCCGCACTTACAGTTTTACTTTGTTTTTACTTAGTGTTTACTTTTCCACTTGCTTACTCTATGTTTATTGTTTACTTTACAAAGGCAATGCCTCCACATTACCGGAATTTACGCCTTGCTGCTAGTCGCCAGCCCCTGGCCTATGGAAGGCGGGCTTGGGGTAGTCACGGTCCAGGCCCGAAGGATGGGTCGTGACATACACGCCGTTTACCATAAGTACACACCGTGTACTTTTTCTTTTCACTCCTATAAAAGGAGGGTTCCCCTCCTACTTTTAACTCACACCTCTCCTCCCCTCTCCTTTGAGCAGAGCTCTCTCAAGAGACTCGAAGGCTCTTTCTTCCATAACTTTTTCGTCCGGGATCCGATTTACGCTCCGTCAGCGTCCACGGGATCGTAACGATGAGGCAGAACTTCCTAGATTGGATCCATTTTCTTTCCTTCGGCTTTTCCTCTCCGACTTTCACCCGAGGAGGTTTTTCTGGGATGCCAACAAACGTCTTCTAAAGTTGATCCAGGGGAGCGTTGTGACCAGAACCTGTTGAAGTAGGGATCTCACCTTTGTATCTCTAATTTGTGTATCATGCGGGGCGGGTATCCTTTTTGTTTTCATGAGAAACAGTTGAACCATTAAATAAAGATAATTACTGGTTAAATAATGGGGTTGTGAAGTTAGTTGTTGCTGTTACTTTACCTTTTATATCCTGTGATATTTTGTTGTTAAATGAATAGGCTTATTCCTACTGCAAATCACGGTCGTTGGGGGACTTTGCTTGCGCAATTAATTGTTTCCCTATCTTTCTAGACCGTTTTTGGGAGTGGAACTTTGTTGAATGTGGAAATTGGTTAATCACATAAATTTGACTATTTAAATGAAAATCTGGAACCCTTGTGTGGTCACCCCGGTTAAACAAAATGGAATAATGAACATGTGGTTGTTGGCTTGGATATGTGGCATGTGTTGGGGGTGTTTTGTGGGTTGTTGTGGATCGGGTGAGCAGCGGGGTTATGGTCGACTTGGTTGTGGGAAGATGTGATTGTTTAATGGTGATGGGCAGCGGGGCTGCGATAAATGGTATTAAAGGGATAATGATGTATGGCGTGATTATGGTGGTTGGAAGCGGGGCTGCAGGGATGGGTTTAAATATGAATGGACTATGGGTTGTGTTTAATAAATAATAAATGTGGAAGATTTAATGAATGATGGGGCTTGGTAATGAAACAGAAATAATAATCAATGGGTTGGTTGGTTGTTATGAAGGGGTTTTTTGTGCTGCTTGTGTTTCCCTAACATGTTTTGTGGATGGCAGGGATATGTTTTACGAACTATTGAAGTGGTTGGTTGTGGATAGTTGCCCAGTAGTTAAGGAACTAAATAATCTAATTTCTGCTGAAACGTGAAAACCATAATGGGGTTGGGGTTGTTTGTTGGGTGCATGCTTCGTGGTAGTAGTGCCGATGCACGTGCTCTGTTTCTCTTTTTAGAAGCCATAGGTTGGGTTGAGTGGTTTCTATATATATATATATATATATATATATATATCTTTTGTGTTTTATCGCACCACACCCATGTTGAGCACTTATTGCCGAACACTCCCATTTCATGGGAGAGGGTGTTTTCCCATAGTTACAAGCTCCTTCCTGCTCCTTCTCCCCTAGGCTTTGATGTCTTGAGGAGACCTTACTGTCATGACCCGACCTCAGGGCCCGTGCCGTGACTACCCCAAGCCCGCCTTCCATAGGCCAGGGGCTGGCGACTAGCACCAATGGCGTAAATCCCGATAACTGGGAAGGCATTGCCATTACAAAAGCAAACAAACACCACAGAGTAAGCAAGCGGAAAAGTAAACACAAGCGAAGAAAAGAAAAAGGGCCGGAAATACAAGCCCAACTGTAAAGTACAACTCGAAAGGGAAAAACAGCAGCTGGAAGAACGAACCGGCTCCTGGGTCGTCCTCCTCGATTCCTACCTGAAGGGTAGGTACAGATGGCTCAGCTCCTGGATCGTCCACCACGGATCCTACCTGAAGGGTAGGTACAGATAGCTCCTCTACTCCTCGGGTCCTGTTGTCTACTCCGGGTACGTCCGCCCAGTGGTCCTCCTCCGGGTACCGACCTGCTCCGCAAGCCTCAACTGCGATCTGCGCTGTCCGTCGTCTGCAACCAACACAACGAAGTGCGGGCATAGCCCGTGCAGGGGTGAGTATAAGCTACTCAGTAGGGACCCCGAGACCCTTAAGGTCTCACTAAATCCAACATGGATATCCACAAAGCAAAGACAGAAATCACGAAGTAACATCAGACTCTACTTAGGTATATGCCCATACATATACCTAAGTCATCAAGTAGCCCATCCAATCACAAGGATACACAAAAATCATGAAATCAACGGATAACCATCACCCAGGTACATGCCCATACATATACCTAAGTTATCAAGCGACCCATCTCAATCATGAGGAAACGCAAAGATTCATTGACTCAGCTCAACCAGGATTTTTCATTATCGAAACCGTAGCTACTGAAGAGCTCCGTCTCTAGAGTGTACAGTGGTCCTGTCACGACTCCGAGGTACTGCTCACTAACCTAAGACTGCTGAGGTACTCCTCCTGTCGAGTACTGCGGGTTTGCGGCCAACTACCGGGCGCTCCGTCCGCTGAGGGTCTGTCGCCAAATACCGGGCGCTCACCCAAATAGCCTACTGAGGTACTCCTCCTGTCGAGTACCACGGGTTTGCTGCCAACTACCGGGCGCTCCGTCCGCCGTGGGTCTGTCGCCAAATACCGGGCGCTCCGTCCACTGGGCTAGTCGACTCACTCCAAGTCGAGTCGGTCAAGCAGTCGTCAGGTCTCAGCCGGCTACACGGTCTCCGTACTCTGCACGCTCGTCTCCGGGAGGGTCCGCTCCATGAGCTACTGTTCGATACTCCAAGTATTTCAAGGTCTCACGAAGAAGTATCTCAAAGGACCGCCTCGTCACAGGGGTCTCAACGCAACAGACGGCGCGTCGATCGGACGCCCGGTCTGTGAGTTATTAGCCTTTTCGTCCCAGGGGCCCGGTTGGTTTCGTGAGCAAAACCAATCCCGGCCGTATCTCAACTGTACCCCGAACTCTCATAGGGTATACTCATAGGGACCGTTACTGAACGTAAACACCAACGCCGCTGACGGTTCGTCGAACGGACGTCCTGTCTGAAAGATATCATCTTTTCCGTTCCAGGGGCCCGGTTGGATTTCGGGTGCGATCCAACCCGGCCACTACTATCTGTATCCAAAACTCGGGCGAAGGATGTCAAAAGTTCCGTATCGTAAACAGGAACTCAACGCAACAGACGGTGCGTCGATCGGACGCCCGGTCTGAGAGTTATTGGCATTCTCGTCCCCGGGGCCCGGTTGGTTTTTAAGGCAAAACCAACCCGACCGTACTCCACTTGCGTCCAAACCTCGGGCAGAGTATGCCAAAAGATCTGTCTCACTAAGAGGAACACAACGCGGCTGACGGCACGTCAATCGGACGTCCGTAGCTCAAGATATGTGAATTTGACCGAAATGGTCCGAAAACGGGGGGGGTCCGGGTCCGGGCCGACCCGGCCCGACCCCCCCTGGGTCGGCCCGAACCGGGTCCGACCCGGTTGTCCCGGCCCCGCCCGGCCAGGGCCGGTCCGGCTCGGCTCGGCCGAGCGGCCTGACAGCCCCGCGGCACCCGCGGGGTGTCGCGCTGGACACCCGCGGGGTGCCGCCTGACAACCCCGCGGCACCCGCGGGTGTCGCGCTGGACACCCGCGGGATGTCGCCTGACAACCCCGCGGCACCCGCGGGTGTCGCGCTGGACACCCGCGGGGTGTCGCCTGACAACCCCGCGGCACCCGCGGGGTGTCGCGCTGGACACCCGCGGGGTGCCACCCTGGACACCCGCGGGGGGCCGCCGCCTCCGGCCGCCGGCGCCGCCGCGCCAGCGACCCGCGCCGCCGCCGGCTTCCGCGGGCCACCGGAGACGCTCCGGTGGTCCGATTTGCTTCCCGTCTGCGCCTACGGTCATCCCGGGACCCGACCTTCACTGCGGAGGCCTCAAAATTAACTTGCGGCCTCGTTTGTCGTCGCCTGTCAATCTGCGCTCAAGAACAAAATAAAATTAATTTAATCTGCGGCCTCTTTGGCGCGGCGCGACGACGTCGCGTGCTTGATCGACTTTCTCGGCGTGGCGCGAAGGCGTCTCGATCTTGTTTGATTTCGTTCCACAGCGCGGCGCGACGGCGCCGCTCAATAGTTGTCGTACGATTGCTGCGTGGTGCGACGGCACCACGCCATCTCGCTCCATCCGCAAGAAACAACAAGAATAAAGGAGGGGGGGTTCGGCCGTGTTTGTGCGGCCCGACCCCCCTCGCATTAGATTGATAACAATCGGCCTTTCTAGAAAGAAAATCCATCACAATCTTTTTAAAATAAATAAAAAGATTCGGAAACAAGGGCCGACAAAGAAAAAGAACCTTCAAGATCGAAGGAAAGATCAACAACTTTAAAAAGGGTTTAAAACCCCTACCTCAAGCGTTGTCGCTCGCGAGTTCGTCGCGGAAGAGGACGATCGTCGCGGAAGAAACGTCGCCGGAGAAACGTCGTTGATTCCGTTGTCGTCGAGGTGCGTCCGAAGGGAGAACGTCGCTTGGAAAGGAACGATCGTCGCGGAAGAAACGTCGCGGAAGAAGCGTCGTTGATTTCCGCGGTTTCGGCGTTCTTCGCCGGAGGCCGGCGTTCTTCGCGTTCTTCGCCGAAGAAGAACGCTCTCCTCCAAATTCTCCCCACGCCACAAGCTTCCACCCAAAATAAAATAAGAGTAATCTTATTTTATTAACGCACAAGCAACGATTAAAAAAAAAGAAACGAACAATTAATTCCAAGAATTAATTTACCAAAGAAACCGCCCAATTAATTGGACGAAAGAAACAGCCCAATTAAATGGTCTGTTAAGAATTTAGAAAACGCGTCGGTTGACTTTCAGTTTCTTTGACGGGTTTTCGCGGGTGCGTTACTTAGCGGAAAGAAACGGCGGGGTTCATGCGGGCCCCACCTCACAAATATCCTACCAAGGGGTAGGATATTTCTGGATAGCATCCTATCCAGTTCAACTCAGTTCAAGCCGCCTTTAAGTGGCTTCAAGTGGCTTCCAAGTGGCTTAAGCGAAATAAAATAAAGTTGTCGCAAAATTATTTTATTTCTTCACTTTAAGCCCGAAAATTAAAAACCACATCCGAGCAAACGCAACTCCGGAAGAGGCGTTTCTAAGCGAATACCGGCGCTGCGATTTCATCGGTGCCCTCAGAATTTGATTCCGGGCACCGGTTAAAAAGTTAGAAAAACCCGCTCGTCCGTTCACTGAATGTACCCGAGCCGAACTTCGGAAAATGATTCCGGGCACACCGGGCCTCGGAATCAGGTGCCGTCAGAAACTGCGTTCTTGTAAAATTCCAAAGAAAATTAAGAAAAAAATTTCCTTGAAATTTACGGGTCTTTACATTACTCCCACCACAGGGCTTTACGTCCCCATAAAGCTTCACCACAAACATAGGGAAACAAAGCGGTACTGAGCACGCATCTGAGCCTTCCGCTCCCATGTGCTCACCTGGAGGTTCCCGCGCTGCCAAAGAAAGTGCACAAGAGGAATCGACCATCCTCCTAGGATCCGCTCCTGTCGATCCTCGATCCCCATAGGAACCTCTGTATAAGACACTCATCGCCACCGTCTATCTCCTCATGGTCGATGATACGCGAGGGGGTTGAGCACGTATCTCCTCAGTTGGGATACGTGGAAAACGTCGTGCACCTAGTGCAACTGAAGTGGATGGGCCAAGCGGTAAACCACCTCGCCTACCCAGCTGAGGACCTAGAAAGGTCCGTTGAACCTCGGAGATAACTTGCCTCCCAGGCCACATCTCCGTAAACCTCGTCGAGGTGAGACCCGTAAGAAGACGTGGTCGTCATCCCCGAACTCCAGAGGTCCCCATTTCTGTTAGAACTGAAACTCAAAACGACTGCTGCTATGAGGGTAAGGTTGACCGACTCAAGAATGATCGGTCGCACCCTCCTGTGCAAGAGTTACCCTGCACTGCCTGGGGTTTCCTTTTTACGCCGACCAAGGAAAACCCACCCCAACGTTTGCCTAATACCGTCAATTTGAGTGTGAACACTTATTGCCCATTCCATACTCAAACTAACGTCGTAAGGCCTCGACGCTGCCACCAAGAGATTCCAACCAGAACTCTCGCCTCGAAGGTCTGACCACACCGCCGGCGTAAGTGTGATTATCGAGTCTCCTCCCAAGGTATCTCCAGACGTGAGGGTCAAGTCCACGGCTTACCGGAAACTCTAGTTCTGGAACAAGATTTGTGGAAGCGAGGAATGATTCATACCGACGTCTGTTACTACAGCAGCTAGTAGTGGACATAGACTGTCCCTTGAATCATTTCTAGAGCCATTGGGTCACACTCCTTGACCGCATGCAGCTCCACTCTTCCTCCGCCATTCAGCTCCCTGAGCCTGGCGGGAATACCCAAGGCGGGTGGTTGTAGCATGCTAGGATGTACACCACCTCATGCTGCTCACCTAGCAGTGCCTCCATGTCTGCTGCTTTGTAGACTCATCTCTCCTTTAAGCTTCCTCTTCTTGAAACATTTAACACGCCCGAGTCTCTAAGACTGGCACTGGTTTCCTGTTTCTTACTGCACTGTGCAGTCTTCATCCGCTCCTGGATGACTGCACCTCCTTTGCATATGATCTGGAAGAGCTGCTAAAATTTCTCCTTTGCCGAAAAGAGAAACCTGGTCTCATCCCCTCTCTAGATGAACCACGCCCATTGCCTAATACAGTCAATCCTGGCATGAAGGATGCATTCATTCCATGGATGACGTCGCAAGGCCTCGACGTAACTACTAAGAGATCCAACTTTCACTCTCGCCTCCAAGGGTCGAGTCACACTGTCGGCATCAGTGTGAGGTCACTGGGTCTCCTCCAGTTGAAATCTCGAAAGTGAGGGTCAAGTCAACAGTTTAACCGGGACCACTCAGTAACATCACAAAAGAGGACAGGAAGGCAAACATCACAAGATACGTGTCTTTATTTTATTGCAGCTCATGGTACAAAGACACAAAAACAACATCAACATGGAACTAGAAGTACAAGAGACGTATCCACTAGCTCCGCTCCTGCCCACCTGCTCCAGGATCTCTACTGCCTTGTCCACTGCTCTACTGTTGCTCAAGCATTCGTCGCTGCCTCTGCCTCGGTGGCTCCTCAAAAGCCTATGGATCAACTGTACGAGGAGTCGGACAGTCACGTGCTAGGTGACCCTTTCCGCGGCATGAGTAACACAACCTGCTCCTTGCACGGCTGGCTCTGTTCCCTCTCCAGGTGCCCCGCACCACCGGTCCTAAAACCCGAGATCACCCAACTGCTTGTCTGGTCCTCCTAGACCTCTCCATAATCTGTCTACTGCCCACAGATGACTCGGCTTCTGATCGAAAAACACGCGGCAAAGGCAGCAGCTCCCGAACACCCTCAGGGTGTAGAGCTACTGGCACAAACTCCACCCTGAAGAAGGTCTCGAAGTCTTCCCATGTGAAAGCCATCCCATCGCAAAACTGGAACAAGTGGCTCCACCACCTGCCTACTGCTGCCTGAAGAAGGCTGGCAGCAAAGGTCACCATGAAGTTTGATGGCGTCCCCACTAGCCTGAAGACTCCCACCACAGCCTCCAGCCAATCCTCAGCCGCCTGCGGGTCCGTCTCTCCCCCGAACCTGGGTGGCCTCTGGCGCTGGAACTCATGCAGTGCGCGCAAGTAGCGGGCATCGCCTACTGCTGGGGCTGGTGCCATCGGTGGCCCAACGTATGGTAGTATCGCTGGTGCCTCCGCTGGTGCCTCAACTGTAAGAGGGCCCTGTACCGAAGCCTCGTCGCTCGACAGACTATCAGTACGCACATCCCTCCGGGCTCTAGCTGGTCGTCCGAGAAAAGGCATCCTGAAAGGAACAACGTAACACGGTCAAACGATTATACCTGGTGAGCTGACCTGGTTTGAGCTGTTTTAAGGGGGGAAACCTTTTAAAACACACACGCAATCAGTGTTTTCGTGCACAAAGTCGGAAATCAGTTTCCAGGGTCCTGGTGTATGGATACGTCGGCCGCCCGCACCAACACTGGACTCCCTGAACTGAAAACCACACTCGGTACCCTTAACACTATTGCTTCATAGAAAGAAAGATCAGAGTCTACGGTAGAACCGACCACCTCTGATACCAATCTGTCACGACCCGACCTCGGGGCCCGTGCCGTGACTACCCCAAGCCCGCCTTCCATAGGCCAGGGGCTGGCGACTAGCACCAATGGCGTAAATCCCGATAACTGGGAAGGCATTGCCATTACAAAAGCAAACAAACACCACAGAGTAAGCAAGCGGAAAAGTAAACACAAGCGAAGAAAAGAAAAAGGGCCGGAAATACAAGCCCAACTGTAAAGTACAACTCGAAAGGGAAAAACAGCAGCTGGAAGAACGAACCGGCTCCTGGGTCGTCCTCCTCGATTCCTACCTGAAGGGTAGGTACAGATGGCTCAGCTCCTGGATCGTCCACCACGGATCCTACCTGAAGGGTAGGTACAGATAGCTCCTCTACTCCTCGGGTCCTGTTGTCTACTCCGGGTACGTCCGCCCAGTGGTCCTCCTCCGGGTACCGACCTGCTCCGCAAGCCTCGACTGCGATCTGCGCTGTCTGTCGTCTGCAACCAACACAACGAAGTGCGGGCATAGCCCGTGCAGGGGTGAGTATAAGCTACTCAGTAGGGACCCCGAGACCCTTAAGGTCTCACTAAATCCAACATGGATATCCACAAAGCAAAGACAGCAATCACGAAGTAACATCAGACTCTACTTAGGTATATGCCCATACATATACCTAAGTCATCAAGTAGCCCATCCAATCACAAGGATACACAAAAATCATGAAATCAACGGATAACCATCACCCAGGTACATGCCCATACATATACCTAAGTTATCAAGCGACCCATCTCAATCATGAGGAAACACAAAGATTCATTGACTCAGCTCAACCAGGATTTTTCATTATCGAAACCGTAGCTACTGAAGAGCTCCGTCTCTAGAGTGTACAGTGGTCCTGTCACGACTCCGAGGTACTGCTCACTAACCTAAGACTGCTGAGGTAATCCTCCTGTCGAGTACTGCGGGTTTGCGGCCAACTACCGGGCGCTCCGTCCGCTGAGGGTCTGTCGCCAAATACCGGGCGCTCACCCAAATAGCCTACTGAGGTACTCCTCCTGTCGAGTACCGCGGGTTTGCTGCCAACTACCGGGCGCTCCGTCCGCCGTGGGTCTGTCGCCAAATACCGGGCGCTCCGTCCACTGGGCTAGTCGACTCACTCCAAGTCGAGTCGGTCAAGCAGTCGTCAGGTCTCAGCCGGCTACACGGTCTCCGTACTCTGCACGCTCGTCTCCGGGAGGGTCCGCTCCATGAGCTACTGTTCGATACTCCAAGTATTTCAAGGTCTCACGAAGAAGTATCTCAAAGGACCGCCTCGTCACAGGGGTCTCAACGCAACAGACGGCGCGTCGATCGGACGCCCGGTCTGTGAGTTATTAGCCTTTTCGTCCCAGGGGCCCGGTTGGTTTCGTGAGCAAAACCAATCCCGGCCGTATCTCAACTGTACCCCGAACTCTCATAGGGTATACTCATAGGGACCGTTACTAAACGTAAACACCAACGCCGTTGACGGTTCGTCGAACGGACGTCCTGTCTGAAAGATACCATCTTTTCCGTTCCAGGGGCCCGGTTGGATTTCGGGTGCGATCCAACCCGACCACTACTATCTATATCCAAAACTCGGGCGAAGGATGTCAAAAGTTCCGTATCGTAAACAGGAACTCAACGCAACAGACGGTGCATCGATCGGACGCCCGGTCTGAGAGTTATTGGCATTCTCGTCCCCGGGGCCCGGTTGGTTTTTAAGGCAAAACCAACCCGACCGTACACCACTTGCGTCCAAACCTCGGGCGGAGTATGCCAAAAGATCCGTCTCACTAAGAGGAACACAACGCGGCTGACGGCACGTCAATCGGACGTCCGTAGCTCAAGGTATGTGAATTTGACCGAAATGGTCCGAAAACGGGGGGGGGGGTCCGGGTCCGGGCCGACCCGGCCCGACCCCCCCTGGGTCGGCCCGAACCGGGTCCGACCCGGTTGTCCCGGCCCCGCCCGGCCAGGGCCGGTCCGGCTCGGCTCGGCCGAGCGGCCTGACAGCCCCGCGGCACCCGCGGGGTGTCGCGCTGGACACCCGCGGGGTGCCGCCTGACAACCCCGCGGCACCCGCGGGTGTCGCGCTGGACACCCGCGGGGTGTCGCCTGACAACCCCGCGGCACCCGCGGGTGTCGCGCTGGACACCCGCGGGGTGTCGCCTGACAACCCCACGGCACCCGCGGGGTGTCGCGCTGGACACCCGCGGGGTGGCGCCAGACAGCCCCGCGGCACCCGCGGGGTGCCACCCTGGACACCCGCGGGGTGTCGCCTGACAGCCCCGCGGCACCCGCGGGGTGCCACCCTGGACACCCGCGGGGTGTCGCCAGACAGCCCCGCGGCACCCGCGGGGTGCCACCCTGGACACCCGCGGGGTGCCGCCGCCTCCGGCCGCCGGCGCCGCCGCGCCGGCGACCCGCGCCGCCGCCGGCTTCCGCGGGCCACCGGAGACGCTCCGGTGGTCCGATTTGCTTCCCGTCTGCGCCTACGGTCATCCCGGGACCCGACCTTCACTGCGGAGGCCTCAAAATTAACTTGCGGCCTCGTTTGTTGTCGCCCGTCAATCTGCGCTCAAGAACAAAATAAAATTAATTTAATCTGCGGCCTCTTTGGCGCGGCGCGACGACGTCGCGTGCTTGATCGACTTTCTCGGCGTGGCGCGAAGGCGTCTCGATCTTGTTTGATTTCGTTCCACAGCGCGGCGCGACGGCGCCGCTCAATAGTTGTCGTACGATTCCCGCGTGGTGCGACGGCACCACGCCATCTCGCTCCATCCGCAAGAAACAACAAGAATAAAGGAGGGGGGGTTCGGCCGTGTTTGTGCGGCCCGACCCCCCTCGCATTAGATTGATAACAATCGGCCTTTCTAGAACGAAAATCCATCACAATCTTTTTAAAATAAATAAAAAGATTCGGAAACAAGGGCCGACAAAGAAAAAGAACCTTCAAGATCGAAGGAAAGATCAACAACTTTAAAAAGGGTTTAAAACCCCTACCTCAAGCGTTGTCGCTCGCGAGTTCGTCGCGGAAGAGGACGATCGTCGCGGAAGAAACGTCGCCGGAGAAACGTCGTTGATTCCGTTGTCGTCGAGGTGCGTCCGAAGGGAGAACGTCGCTTGGAAAGGAACGATCGTCGCGGAAGAAACGTCGCGGAAGAAGCGTCGTTGATTTCCGCGGTTTCGGCGTTCTTCGCCGGAGGCCGGCGTTCTTCACGTTCTTCGCCGAAGAAGAACGCTCTCCTCCAAATTCTCCCCACGCCACAAGCTTCCACCCAAAATAAAATAAGAGTAATCTTATTTTATTAACGCACAAGCAACGATTAAAAAAAAAAGAAACGAACAATTAATTCCAAGAATTAATTTACCAAAGAAACCGCCCAATTAATTGGACGAAAGAAACAGCCCAATTAAATGGTCTGTTAAGAATTTAGAAAACGCGTCGGTTGACTTTCAGTTTCTTTGACGGGTTTTCGCGGGTGCGTTACTTAGCGGAAAGAAACGGCGGGGTTCGTGCGGGCCCCACCTCACAAATATCCTACCAAGGGGTAGGATATTTCTGGATAGCATCCTATCCAGTTCAACTCAGTTCAAGCCGCCTTTAAGTGGCTTCAAGTGGCTTCCAAGTGGCTTAAGCGAAATAAAATAAAGTTGTCGCAAAATTATTTTATTTCTTAACTTTAAGCCCGAAAATTAAAAACCACATCCGAGCAAACGCAACTCCGGAAGAGGCATTTCTAAGCGAATACCGGCGCTGCGATTTCATCGGTGCCCTCAGAATTTGATTCCGGGCACCGGTTAAAAAGTTAGAAAAACCCGCTCGTCCGTTCACTGAACGTACCCGAGCCGAACTTCGGAAAATGATTCCGGGCACACCGGGCCTCGAAATCAGGTGCCGTCAGAAACTGCGTTCTTGTAAAATTCCAAAGAAAATTAAGAAAAAAATTTCCTTGAAATTTACGGGTCTTTACACTTACACCCAAGACTCTTCGGGTAGGTTTCGATTGGGGTGATTAGGCCCAAGACTCTTCTGGAAGACATATAGGCTGTGATGGCTTGAGGCGACCTTACACCTAAGACTCTTCAGGTAGGTTTCGATATCAGGCCCAGGTGTCTTTGGGCGAGAGTTATATTACTATTACTATTCCCAAGAATCTTCAGGATGAGGCCCAGGTGTCTTCGGACGGGGATGTGGTTGTGGTTGTGAGGCCCAGGTGTGTGTGGGCGGGATACGTGGTGGTGAGGCCCTTGTGTGTGCAGGCGGGATGTGTGGTTGTGGGGCCCAGGTGTGTGCGGGCGGGGAGAGTGTGACAGTTTCAGGATGTTCAACTAACTATTGGGAAATGGTGCGGGGTACCCAATACTCTTGTTCTTATACTACTACTACCTGTTGTGATTGTGTTTTGGTGAGTGTGGCTGGTGAGGTTGGGTTGATAGATTTCCATGTTAGGTTTCTTCTGTTGTTCTCACGGGACGCTAGGATGCCTCCCCACGCTTTCACGAGAGCTTTAGGGTTCCCTACTGAGTATACTTGTATGCTCACCCTACGTTTACTCTCAAGTTTCCAGGAGGACTACAAGGTCAGTGCGGGACCCTACTAGTCAGACAGTTGGAGTTGTTGCAGTTGATGTTTTCTTGTTTTCTTTTGGTATTGTACTTTTGAGCTTTCTTGTACTTGTACCTTGTTATAAAATTGTTTAAACATGCATGTGGGCTTGTTTTGGGTTTATTTATATACAGTTGTTCTTTTTCCTTTTTGGTGGTTGGCTTGTCCTATTTCCTGATCATAAATAATAAAAAAGGGTAATGCCTCCCATATTTGTGAAAACTCATACACTTGGTGCTAGTCGCCAACCCGGGGCCTACTAGAGGTGGGACTCGGGGGAACATAATCTCCCTTTCACCATTTCCAGCTCAAGAGGGGCATATTTGGTGGGAGGGGGTCGTGACAGAATGGTATCAGAGCTGATGGTTGAGAGATAGGATAGAGTCTATAGTTAGGCACAGTGAGGAATGCATGGGATGGTAAGGTGACAATGTTATTCAATCTTGGTACGTGACATAAGCCAGGGAAGACCGGCTAGGGCACAGGATTTTAGGGCCCCCCATGATCCGATGCAAGGACTTTGAGCCTACTGAACTACCAAGTGAGACTACATTGATTCCAGGGTTGAGACCCTAGGGAAGGTACATGCATCATCATGATTGTGTTTTACTTGATTTGGGTATTCTGGGAAAGAAATTGAAATAAAATGATAAAAATAAAACCTTGAGTTTTTTCTTACTACTTAGTCTTAGGAGATCTTTGTTTACCATACACCTATGGAACCTGGACGTCATCCCTAGGTGGCTCAAATGGCTGAGGCCCAACAGATCCAGGTGGTCGATCAGTTGAGGATTGACCGAGAGGAGGAAGATAGACAGTGGCAGAAGACTCTCCATTCCTTCCAGCGGTAGACCCTCAAGAAGTACGAGGGTAGTACTTCGGATACAGAGAAGGTGGGGTGGCTTGAAGATCTAGGGATCACTTTCACATTGATCTGTGCTCTGAGGGAGTACTGGGTTCCCCTTGCAGTCAGTCATTTGAGAGGTGCGGCGCGATAGTGGTGAACGCTCTACCTCCGAGAGAGGATAGAGGCAGAGGTTCCATGGGCGGACTTTGAGAAGGAATTCCGAGAGGAATTCCTTTCTTCAATGATCATGGCGGAGAAGCGGCAGGAGTTACTCTCCCTTCAGCAGGGGAGTATGTCGGTATGAGAGCTGGGGATCATATTCAAGGATCTCCTACGCTTTTCTCCGGATCTCCTTCCGGATGAGGAGTCTCGGGCAAGACGTTTGGAGGAGGCACTCCTTCCTTCACTCCAGTATGTTGTCACACCCTTTACCCTTCCAACATACTTGGCAGTGCAGAAGAAGACAGAGGTTGTAGAGAGGATGCACTCGCTGGGAGGTGCACCGCGTGAGGTGTTTCAGCTAGGTTCGTTGAAGGGGAAGGCAGTCAGCAGCAGGGCTCCTACGACAGGAACTTCCAGGTTCAGACCAGTTGGGAGCAGGCCCCAGCAGTTCCAGTTTAGATCTTCGGGTTCTTGTCCCTTTTCCACGAGCCCAGGACTGAGGTGTTTTTCTTGTGGAGGTTCCGGGCACATTCCGAGTCGGTTCCCAACCTGAGCTCCTTACAGTGGAGGTGGGCAGGTTCAGCACCAACCGCAGCAACACCAGTTGCCGGCAAGGCCCTTCTAGCAGCAGCAGGACCATGCTCCTCTGAGGGAAGACATTGCGGGAGGAGGCCAACCTCAGGGTGCTCCTCAGGGACCTCGACCTGGGTGTGGTCGGGGAAGTGGACGACATCAGAGAGGCAGAGGAGCTGGGTGTGGGCAGTTGCACGTAGTAGAGTTGGAAGCTCCAGCAGGACCAGAGGTGGTGCGAGGTACGATTTGTTTGTTCATCACTCTTGTTTCTACTTTGTTCGATTCGGGAGCATCGCACTCCTTTGTTACACCTGGTCTAGCCCATGCTTTGGGACTAGACGTTGAGAGACTTTTCGTACCACTGGTGATGAGAACACCAGTTAGAGGCCAGACCAGCGTATCTTTTGTTTGTTGTGGATGTGGGCTGATGTTGCGACCACATCGATCTAGTGGGGACCTTCTTCTGTTACAGATGCAGCCATACGATGTCATACTAGGCATCGACTGGTTTTGTTTTGTTGGTTCCGTTATCGACTGCTTCCGGAGAAGAGTCGTGTTCTCCGACGTGGATGGGTAGTGCATATATTTTGTTGGCGATAGGAGCTATCAGGCGGGAAGCCGGCATGTGGAGCCTCTCCTTTCCTTGTTACGAGGGTTATCAGTGGTTCCAGCAGATACAGAGATGATGGATGTCCCGGAAGTTGTTGGGGAGTTCCTCGATGTTTTTCCTGAGGAGGTTGTGACTCAACCCCCCCCCCCCCCCCCCGACGAGACGTTGAGTTCGGTATAGACATACAGCCTGGTGCCCGTCCGATTTCGATGGCCCCTTATCAGATGGCACCTTCGGAGTTGCGGGAGTTGCAGATTCAGATTGTCGATCTGATGGAGATGGGTTTTGTTCGAACCAGCGTGTCGCCATGGGGTGCTCTAGTTTTTTTTCATGAACAAGGAAGATGGTGGTCTCAGGATATGCATATACTACCGAAGGTTGAACTAGGTAACGGTCAAGAACCGTTACCCCCTCCCAAGGATAGATGATCTCTTCGACTAGCTGAGGGGAGCTGGTTGGTTTTCAAAGATTGATCTATTATTTGGATATCACCAGCTGAGGGTGAAGGATAGTGACATATCGAAGACAGATTTCAGGTGAAGGTATGGGCACTTCGAGTTTGTAGTGATGTCGTTTGGAGTTACGAATGCACAGGTTGTGTTCATGGGACTTATGAACTTTGTCTTCCGAGAGTTTCTAGACCGGTTCGTCATTGTTTTTATCGATTATATCCTGATCTACTCATGATCATAGGAGGATCACATTGAGCATCTCAAGGCAGTCATGGACGTCCTTCGACACCACCATCTTTACGGGAAATTGTCGAAGTGTATGTTCTTGAAACAAGAAGTACACTTCCTTGGGCACGTGGTGTCTCAGCATGGAGTATCAGTGGACCCGTCGAAGGTGGAGGCAGTTGTTTCTTGGGCAGCAACCAAGAGCATGGCAGATGTTCGTAGTTTCCTGGGGATATCATGTTACTATCGGAGGTTCGTTTCAGACTTCTCTCAAGTTTATGCTCCATTTACAACTTTGACTTGGAAGAATCCGGTCTTCCTATGGAGCGATCCGGGCCAGAAATATTTTGACTACCTGAAGGAGATGTTGTTTAGTGCTCCCATGCTCAGGTTTCCAGAGGAGGGGTTGTTGTATAGTGTTTTGTGATGCTTCTGGCCTTTGTCTGGGGTGCGTGCTGATGTAGAATAAGGGCGTAATTTGTTATGGGTCTAGGAAGTTGCACCCTCACGAGCGTAACTATGCCACCCATGACTTGGAACTTATAGCAGTAGTGTTCGCATTGAAGTTGTGGCAACATTACCTCTTTGGGGAGCGCTTTGTGGTCTTCTCAGATCACAATAGCCTGCGTTATATCTTCTCCCAGCATGACCTGAACTTACGGCAACGTAGATGGGTCGAGTTTCTCCAAGACTATGACTTTGAGATATCTTACACTGAAGGTAAGGGAAACGTTTTGGTTAATGCCCTGAGCAAGAAGTCACATAAGGAAGTGGTTCGGGAATACGCTGATGCTTGGAAGGCATTGGGAGAGTTGGCTGCCCAGTACTTAGATGCAATGGAAGAAGGTGTTAGAGGCTGTTTTTTCCAGATGATGGTGCAATCCTCCTTGTTGCAGCAGGTGGAGGAGTATCAGTGGGTGGAATCCAAGGCAGAGGTGATGTGGGATCGTGTCGATCAGGGGAATGCTCCAGAGGGATGGTCAGAGGACAGCCGACATCAGATGCTTTTCCATGGAAGGTTGTTTGTTCCGGAGGCAATGCGTGAGGGAGTTCTCCATGATTTCCATAGCTCAGCCTTATTGGTACATCCAGGAGTTTCAAAAATGTACCGAGGCCTGAGGGAACAGTTTTGGTGGCTCGGGGTGAAACAGGCAGTGGCGGAGTTTGTGGCTAAGTGCCTAGTGTGTCAGCAAGTGAAGGCTGAACACCATGTTCCCAGTGGTTTGTTGCATCCTTTAGATGTCACCGAGTGGAAGTGGGATAACATCTCAATGGACTTCGTCACAGGACTACCCAAATATCAGGGTGGTTATGATTCTATCTGGGTAGTGGTGGATCGTCTGATGAAATCAGCTCACTTATTAGCAATAAAGGAGTCGGGCCCGGTGAGTACCTTAGCACAGAGGTACGTAGACGAGGTGGTGTGTTTTCATGGAGTTCCAAGGACCATCGTCTCAGACCGGGATACCCGGTTTACCTTATGAGTCTGGAGGGGGTTACAACATAATTTTGGCACCCAGATACGCCTTAGCACTGCTTTCCACCCCCAGACCGATGGGCAGACAGAGCGGACTATCCAGACACTGGAGGACATGCTTCGAGCATGCGTTCTGGATTTCGGAGGATCATGGGTATGACAGGTTCCTTTAGTAGAGTTCGCCTAAAACAACAGCTTCCAATATACTATTGGCATGGTGCCATTTGAGGCTTTGTATGGAAGGCTATGTCATTCAACCATTTGTTGGGCAGAGGTTGGTGAGACATGTGCTCTTGGGCGAGAGGTAGTGCAGAGAACCACAGAGAAAGTCCAGCTTGTACGTGAGAGTATGTAGGTGGCTCATGATCGACAGAAGTCTTATGCTGATCATCGGAGGAGGCCCTTGGAGTTCGAGGTGGGAGATCATGTGTTCTTGAAGGTTTCCCCTTGACGGGGACAGCGATGTTTTGGGAAAGGGAGCAAGATCTCACCCAGGTTCATCGGACCTTTTGAGGTGTTGAGGCGAGTCGGCAAGGTGTCATATCAGCTGGCCCTGCCACCTCAGATGGAGAAAGTCCATGATTTCTTCCACATCTCCTAGCTTCATCGGTACTTACACGATGACTCTCACGTTATCGAATGGGGAGAGTTAGATATGGGAGATGACGTGACCTTCGAGGAGCGACTAGTCAGAATTGAGGATTGAAATGAGAAGGTGCTCTGTGGACGAACCATTCCCTTGTTTCGTGTGTTGTGGAGGCATGGCGGTCTCGAGGAGAGCACTTGGCAGCAGGATACCTAGATGTGCGCTCAGTACCCGGAGTTTTTTTGACTTGTGTATTTTTCCATGTTCTTCTGAGCTTGTGTTGATGATGTACTTTGTACCTTTGATATATGGAATGTTTGTCTTGTCAGTTGTGAGACCTTTTGTTCCCTTGTTCTCTGGTAATGAGTAACATGTCCGGATGTGTGGGGAAAGGGAAAAACCTGACCCTTAATCGAGACACATTAATGAAAATGCGATTGAACCCGTGCGGGCTAGTCAGTGCCGCTTAAAGCGGATAATATCTTGACATAGGTGAAGGACATTCCCAAACCCACATGTTCGGGAAGTGTGTTGGTTGTGTGGTGTTGGGGTTAGTGCGAGTTGAATAATCCTAATGTATGAAAGTGGGAACACCAAATTCTTAATCGAGACGCATTAATGAGGATGAGATTAAACACGTGCAGGCGAGTCAGTTCCACCTAAAGCGGATAATATCTCGACATAAGAGAAGGAATTCCTAACACATATGATTAGTGTTGTTGGTAGGGTTCATGTTATAACGAGGACCCTAAGAGGTATCTTGTTGAGTTCCCTTGGGTTGGTTTTTTAATTCTTGGGGATGAGAATGTTTTAAGAGGTATCTGATGTAATGGTCCGGACCACTCCGGCCCATTCCTTTGTCATAAATAAGGCCACAAAGCGTTTTGGAGGATAAAATGGACTTTTCCCACACTTTCCAAAATTTTGAAACTACATTCCGTGTTGTTTGAGTACACGCCGTGTACCCTCTTGCGGGGTATACCCTGTGTCGATGGCCGTGTCTTTGCCGCGTGTAGAAAATGGGTACACACTGTGTGTTCAGTAATACATGCCGTGTAGTCCCTCCCCGCGTACGTGTTACCGTGTATTGACCAGTTGTCGGCCGTATGCCGCATTGGATCCGTGTCCCTGTCGAGTGCCATAAATGGGTACACGCCGTGTGTCTAATCTGCACGCCATGTAGTCCTTCCCCACGTATGCATTACCTTCAAACCGTGTGTTGACCAGTCAATGGCTACGAAACCGTGTTGGAGGCCGCGTGGAGACCGTGTGAAAATGGCCGAGTACACATCATGTACCATTAGTACACGCTGTGTACTCTTTCTTTTCATGCCTATAAAAGGAGCGGTCCCCTCCTCCTTTCAACTCACAACTCTCCTCCCCTCTCCTCTGAGTAGAGCTCTCTCAAGAGAGTCGAGGCTCTTTCTTCGATAACTTTTTCGTCCGAGCTCTGATTTACGATCCGTCAGCGAACACGGGATCGTAACGACGAGGCGGAACTTCCGAGCTTGGATCCGTTGTCTTTCCTTCGGCTTTTCCTCTCCGACATCCACCCGAGGAGGTTTTTCTGGGACGCCGACAAACGACTTCTAAAGTTGATCCGGGAGAGCGTTGGGACCAGAACCTATTGAGGTAAGGATCTCACCTTTGTCTCTCTAATTTGTGTATCAGGAGGGGTGGGTATCCCTTTTGTTTTCATGAGAAACAGTTGAACCATTAAATAAAGATAATAACTGGTTAAAGAATGGGGTTGGGAAGTTAGTGATTGCTGTTACTTTAACTTTTATATCCTGTGATATTATGTTGTGAAATGAATAGTCTTATGCCTACTGAAAATCACAGTTGTTGGGGGCCTTTTCTTGCGCAATTAAATGTTTCCCTATCTTTCTATACCGTTTTAGTGAGTGGATCTTTGTTGAATGTGGAAATTGGTTAATCACGTAAAGTTGACTATTTAAATGAAAATCTAGAACCCTTGTGTGGTCACCCCGGTTAAAAAAAATGGTATAATGAACATATGGGTGTTGGCTTGGTTACGTGGCATGTGTTGGGGTGTTTTGTGGGTTGTTGTGCATCAGGTGAGTAGCGGGGCTGCGGTTGACTTGGTTGTGGGAAGGTGTGAATGTTTAATGGTGATGGGAATAAGGGCTACGATAAATGGTATAAAAGGGATAATGATGTATGGTGTGGTTATGTTCGTTGGCAGCGGGGCTCCAGGGATGGGTTTAAATGTGAACGGACTATGTGTTGTGTTTAATAAATAATAAATATGGAAGTGTTAATGAATGATGGGGTTGGTAATGAAACGGAAATAATAATCAATGGGTTTGTTGGTTGTTAAGAAGGGTTTTATTGTGCTGCTTGTGTTTCCCTAACATGTTTTGTGGATGGTAGGGATATGTTTTATGAACGATTGAAGTGGTTAGTTGTGGATAGTTTTCCAGTAGTTAAGGAACTAAATAAGCTAATTTCTGCTGAAAAGTGAAAACCTTAATGGGGTTGGGGTTGTTTGTTGGGTGCATGCTTCATGGTAGTAGTGCCGAGGCACGTGCTTAGTTTCTCTTTTTAGAAGCCATAGGTTGGGCTGAGTGGTTGCTACATATATATATATATATCTGTATCTTTAGTGTTTTATCGCACCACACCCATGTTGAGCACTTAGTGTCGAACACTTCCATTTCATGGGAGATGATGTTTTCCCATAGTTACTAGCTCATTCCTGCTCCTTTTCCCCTAGGAAGTGATGGCTTGAGGCGACCTTACACCCAAGACTCTTCGGGTAGGTTTCGATTGGGGTGATTAGGCCCAAGACTCTTCAGGCAGGCTTATAGACTGTGATGGCTTGAGGCGACCTTACACCTAAGACTCTTCAGGTAGGTTTCGATTTCAGGCCCATGTGTCTTACGGAGATAGTTCTGTTACTATTATTATTCCCAAGAATCTTCGGGATGAGGCCCAGGTGTCTTCGGGCGGGGATGTGGTTGTGGTTGTGAGGCCCAGGTGTGTGCGGGTGGGATACGTGGTCGTGAGGCACAGGTGTTGCGGGAGGGATGTGTGGTTTTGAGGCCCAGGTGTGTGCAAGCGGGGAGAGTGTGACAGTGTCAGGACATTTAGCTAACTATTGGGAAATGGTGCGGGGTACCCAATACTCTTGTACTTATACTACTACTACCTGTTGTGATTGTGTTTTGGTGAGTGTGGCTAGTGAGGTTGGGTGGATGGATTCCCTTGTTAGGTTTCTTCTGTTGTTCTCACAGGACATTAGGATGTCTCCCCACTTATGCACGAGATCTTTAGGGTTCCCTACTAAGTATACTTGTATGCTCACCCTACGTTTACTTTCAGGTTTCCAGGAGGACTACCAGGGCCGTGTGGGACCCTACTAGTCAGACAGTTGGATTTATTGCAGTTGATGTTTTCTTGTTTTCTTTTGGTATTGTACATTTTAGCTTTCTTGTACTTGTACCTTGTTATAAAATTGTTTAAACATGCATGTGGGATTGGTTTGGGTTTATTTATATACACTTGTTCTTTTTCCTTTATGGGGGTTGACATGTCCTATTTCCCGATAATAAATAATAAAAAAGGGTAATGCCTCCCATATTTGTGAAAACTCATACCCTTGGTGCTAGTCGCCAACCCGAGGGCTACTGGAGGCGGGACTCGGGGGTCATTATCTCCCTTTCACCATTGCCAGCTCATGAGGGGAATCTTTGGTGGGAGGGGGTCATGACAGGACCGATTAACTGTCAAGCCAATAAATGGCTTGAGTCATCAACTTAGTAACTCCACCATTGTCAATTAATAGAGGATCATTAATTCATTTAATTGACCTCATTAATTATTCAATTATTTACTCACCATTTCCCCCTATTAATTAAATGGAGATAAAGGTGGCGTTTTGGATGATTATTCAAGAGAGGAAACTCTGGTAAAGTCTTGTGGCAACATCCACCTGGAGGAAGAGACCATATTTAGCTCGCAGTGACTAGCAGCACTAAATCATGAACTGATAAAAATGGCAAAGGAGGTTCCTCCAATCGTCGTTAGTGGGCATCTCATCTAGGTTGGGGTTTTTGTTTTAAATATTATACAATTATTTCTTCCTCGTTCATGATTTATATGAAAAATGAAGATCAACCGACCAACATGATAATCTAAGGATCATTCTTTAATCACGGGTCGATGATTTGTGTTTACAAGTGGGGAGTTATTTATAAATTCTTTGATTGTTGCTAATCCCCTTAATAAAATGCTAACGCGGAGGGCACATGCCAATCCGAACAAGGGACAAACCCTGAGCCGATCTTGTTGTTCTTGTGTTTCTTGTGCGTGATCGGGAAATATGATGACATGTAAAAGATAGGGGTCACAGAGTGGTGGAGGTTACAGAAGAGGCTCTTAGGTGCAGACGACACCAAGAACGGACCACCGGACCTCGTCTGGTGTCCCGTGGAAAGAACCATCGGCACGCCATACCGGTGGTAGCCAGAGGAGGCCCATAGAAACCAGACACGTGTAGTGGGAAGGTGACGCGTCGTCTTGCTCCACAGTAGGTGAAGGCGGCTGGCACGAGCTGGCCCTTCGGGAAAAGGCGGTGCCCGCAAGCGCCGTTCGCGGTAGTAGCCGTGATATGATGGGGTAGTGTGGACCCATGTCGCTCCATGTCAGTTGGAGACCAGTGGGTCATCTAGACAATCGTTGAATGGGGTGGTAAAGTGCCCCACCAGCTGAACGAAATGACCTCGCATCCTCTGAGAAAGCAGGAGAAACGGCCCACCTTCAGGCAGTTCGGGCCCGTCCCGGGCCAACCGAATAGCCCAGACCCGCCCATCGGGTCGAACACGCATTGCGGGCTGGACTGGAACTTCGGGCAAGCGCGGGTGGGACGAGCCCCAATCGGTAGGCTGACCTAACTGTGTCCCAAGCTCGCAATCCAGCCATGCCAACCCAAATGGGCCAGACCCATTGAATTGGGTTGAACCTTGACGGTCTGGACCCAGGCGGGGTTAGGTAAACCTCGTGACTCGTTGTGTTAGGCCGGCCTAACCGAGTCGGATTGGGACCAGACCCAACCGGCCCCTGAAAAAAGGACCACCCATAACTGATGAACTGGGTGTCTGTTTAACATGCTGTAAGTGGATTTAGAATCCCTTTTGGGAGGCAGTCTGTTGGGCATATTCTAGTAGGCCCGACCGCGCTGGGCCAAACTGAGGTGCGATCAACCCTATTTCACAAAAAGGGTAGTAATTAACAGACCGGGCATCCGATCGATGTGTTTTCTATAGAATATGGTCCCTAGTGACAAGGCGGGCCTTTGGAGATACTCTATTTGAGTGTTTCCAGAGTTGTACGTGCGAGGTGGGTTAGATCAGTCTTCAATCCAACCAGGATCTTTTTACAAAAGATCCCATATCTCACAGACTGGGCATCTGATCGACGCGCCATCTATCACATTGGGAAGCCTATGAAGGGGAGGTCCCTTGGTATGATTTTTTTACCGGATTTAGTACTAGTTGAAATATGACTGATGGTATGAGGATTAAAATATTTCAAAGATCAGGCATGATTTATGCAGGAATCTAGTGGTTGGATGTGATATGAAGAAGAAGAAGAGCGACCAATACGGGTCATCATCAGAAACCTCAGAGGGGAATGATCTAGATATATGACTAATCATCCCTACCTCTATAAAAATGACTAATATGGGTTTTCCGAAGCGACCAATACGTGTTAGCACCAACTGCCAATACAGGTCAGTACTAGTGACCAATACAGGACTGCACTATCGACCAATATGGGTCACCATCTAGTGATCGATAATTGTCAACATACAACAACCTATATGGGTCAGTAGTATAGTTACTACGGATACAATGATCTGGATTTATGACTAGTAATCCATATCCTAGTAACCTTGAAGTTATAATGATAGAGTGAACAGTCTATTTTGCTTTGTGCTTCATGATTTAGATCATTCTTGAGATATTACCTTTGTGGTTATTTCATGTAATTTTTTAATTTGTGGATTACTGAGATAAATTATGGAGTCCCGGGGTCCCCTACTGATTTGTTATACTCACCCAAGCATGGGATCTACCCTCAAGGGTTTTTCTCATGTAGACTACTGACACTCGGATTTAGACTTTCTAGTTTAGGACTTAGAGGAACTTGGTGAGACAAGTCTTAGAGCAGTTGAGATCCTCTTATTAGACATTATACTTATATCTACTACCCTCCAAGTAGATCACCGAGGCATGTACTATAAATTTTTAATTTATATTCAGATTCTAGGGCTTGTATTCCATCCCTTTGTTTTCAGTTTATAGTTGTACTTGTGGTTTTAATTTACACTCATGGTTATACCTTACTTTTCTTGGTTGTTTACTTCAGTTTCCCTTTTGGGTGTGTATAGACCTCTAAGGCAATGCATTCCCTATTCAAGAAAAGTCTTCAGGTGCTAGTCACCAACCCCTGGCCTATGGAAGGCGGTCTTTGGTTAGTCATGTCTAGGAACCGTGGGATCGGTCGTGACATTTTAGGTCACCCTTTTATTGTTTTCCCATTCCCCATGTTGTAAAATGAAATATTTGAATAAGTGTTAGGAATCAGTTTATTTTATTTTTTTAAGTTCTATGTTCAATTACAGAACTAATAGGGAAACCACATGTGTATCTAGTTCTTAATGGACACTAAACGTTTTTATATTTGGTTATGTTATATCTTTTATCTATGTCATTGTAATAAAATGAAAATCAAATCAGGGATATTGGGTTTGGGGTTATTACACACATTACAGGAGAAAAATGATATTGTATGTGATTCTTATCATCACATATATGTATTTTTTAATGCATTTGTCAATAGAAAAACTTATTTATATTTTAGTCCTCACATAAATTATAGGTGTCTCCATTCCCTCTCTTATAAAAGGACACCCATTCTCTCAATTAATTACACAACAATAAGCCATATAACTCAACCAAATCATATCTATTTCACTTATAATTTTAAATTAAAGTTATTTACTTGTGATGATCTTTTTATAAGACCATTCCAATGGTCCTTGATATGGAATCTATAGAAATTATACCAAGGAAGAGGTGATGATATTTTCCCATGATTTCAAATTTATTTCTTCTTAAAATTACTCATAATCTTTTATAAACATAAAAAAACAACTAATCCAGTTTCCTAAATATATTGAGATGTTATAATGATGATGTTTCATCCATTTTCCAGCTCTTTTACTACCTATAGAAAGTGAAAACATCTCTCAAGAAACCATATGAAAAACCTTCTCAATATAGAAGTGTAATTCAATCTTAATCACCATTTTACATGGATGGCAATATGATGGGGAAAATGAATATACATGATATTTATGAAATTATTATTCATATGGAATTTTAATATCAAATTTATCTTCTTACATTCGAATCTTTTGGAAAATTATAATGTCACTCGTGCATACTTGTGGACTACACCCTATATGAATAGATGGGACTTGTTTCGTCATTTATGATTTAAATGTATAGTAACACAGATAGATTTTACTAATATAAATGATATATAAGATATAATAATTAACCATTAAATGTAAATTATTATTTATCTTTCTTTGGATCATTCATTCAAAATGTCAAATGAGATTTCATGTGTACGTATGCCCTACCATCTCCATGAATGATGTAATTCATGTCTTTATCTCAATAATGATTGGATATTTATATATATATATATAATGAATATATAAGATGAATATATTATTATTAATAATAACTATAAGATGGAAGCATAATCAATGCACATTATCAGAATTAGAAAACCAAAATTCTGAATACAACAAAGTAGTTAAGACATAAAACCTTAATAATAAAAAATTATTTCATAAAAAGGGGTGATAAAATGTTTTAAATGGATCATATATAATACTATAGAACTTAATATGATTCTATTATGTTAATTTAATAAATATAATTTTTCTATAAATGGTGATTAAATAGCTTACGAGTAATGTTGAACATGTGGCATGTGGTCTTTGAAAATAATTTCCATTTACTATTTTATAATTTTAATTTTTTTGTATGTTAGGCCATGATTATTTGTGTAATTTACTATAATTTTATAGTGGTTTATTTCTACTTGTTTTCATGTATTTGATGTCATTAAACATAATCACTTCTTTAATTTAAAAGCACCTTAAGGATATGCACTTTGTAAGGATACTAGTCTCAATTTTCACTCCATTAAGACATATTTAGTATTGTGAAAATATTTTTTTAATGGTATATATACTACCCATTTGATTTTTTATCATTAATATGTATTTATTGATGATGACTTTTGTTACAATTAATGTCACTATTTAAATGGTTTACAATTTAAAATACACCACAGAGGTATGAATTTAGTTTACAATATCATTTTCTTTTATGGATTCATATATTATCATTTAATGAATATTATAATATTTCTTCCTAAAATATATCTACTTTATTTTCATATATATATATATGGGTTTACTAACTTGTCTTATCCTATTTCTTCTTTTTTTGTGTTTGAATCATGATATGAAATATTTAAATGAATACATGATCATTTTTTTTATTTTTGGATTTGGTATATTTTTAACCAGTGTTCAATATATTCCATTTTTTTTAAAAAAATTAGATTATTTTCTCAAATTATTTATTATGTAAATATTATTATATCCTTGAAATTTTAAATTTTTTGAAATGAGTCATTCTAATTTTTTCTCAAAAGGGTTATTTTATATTTATTTATAGAAATTAAAAATGAATGTTTCATTTTATCATGTATAGTGATTAAATATGTTCCCACATCAATAATAGTTTTATGCTCATTATTTAATTTTTAACTATTTGAATAATTTCATAAAAAATATTTTTGAAGACTTAGTTTAATTTTTTTTCATTTATCTTTTAATTTTTAAAAGATTTTATTTTACTATATACTCTAGGTTTCTAATAGTTATCTCCCATCACTTGATTAATATTTTGTTCATTAATATTCTCATGAAACATTCATATTATTATGATCATTTAAAAATAAATTTCTATTATATTTCAATATTCATTGTCCCCTGCATTTTATTATTTCATAAAATGTATACCATTTATAAATATAATGTTTTTATTTTAATTTTATTTGCCTGAATAAGGAAGTATTATATTACATATTCATAAATGAATATAAATATTTTTTCATAGGTAATATTGAAAATGAGTTAAAATGATCATTATATATTTGAGGAATGCATTAAAAATTCCCTAACTGCTGGGGCCCATAATTATTTATCCCCTTAATGCAATGACATGTCTCACATGAAAACCCAATTAATGGGATTATTAATCGTGTCATTGGTCTATTCCTACCCATTATGTAAACTATATTGGTTCATGGAAATTATGGTTAACATATCATGATTTATGAGATATTGATGTATAAAATTAGGAATTTACTTCTTTGACAGTTTATTAGTCATCATCCCTGAGATTCTTTCATTTGACATTATCCATATATATATTTCATTATCATGTTTTTGTTAAATGTAATGTGGTTTCGGTTATTCATATTTTTTTATTGATTATTCCATGTTTACTCCTAATAATTTCCATTGCACATAACCCATACTAATCATTTGATAAAACCCTTATTTTGTTTCCTTTCCTATAAATAAGAAGAATGGATCTATGAATGATTTTCAAGGACATATAATATCTAATTTTTTTATTTGATATATTTTATTTCTATGTTTCAAATGAAATCATGTATGTATCCTCTTAAAGAAGACTACTTATCTATTTAGTCCAAGGGGATGTGATTAGTTATATATATTTCCAATTTAATAAATAAAACACCATCTTAGGGCTACATGGGTCGGGCACATTAATGATGGTACCATGGGAATAATTGTAGAATCCTTGGGACCAAAATTGATGAAAATGTATATTAGAAAACATAACCATTTAAATGACTTTGAGGATAATTATATATATATATAGGGTCACATATTAATTTTTTGTATGGTAGATATTATGTGGTTTTCCTAGAAATACATCTCAGTTTGGATACTACATGTGGAACCAATTTTTTATTGATGAATATATGGGTAATATCCTTGAAAGTGGATGGATTAGTATGTTTTGTCTATCATTATGGTTCATGGTGATGACTCCCTTACTATGCACCTAGTTTGACACTTTCATGGGGCATGCATTATCTAATTCATATTTTATATATGAACCATTATAATAATTGAGGGAGTAGAACCAATGCAATCATATGATATTCCAAAGTAATATATAAAAACCTTAATAGGTCACAATATGAAAAGTCTAAAGTTCATCATTTTCTTAAAATTCATAGATAACCTTATTGAGGTTTTTTGAGATTAATGTTTGAGATACATAAAATTTTTTTCAGAAAAAGGTATGTTAATAAAACACTTTGGTTTAATATAATTTTAGTGAAATAGTTATTTGAAGAATAATTCATTTTTTTTATAGAAAAATATTAAATTTATTTATAACCATATATTGTTAATTTTATCACTGATTTTAATGTAATTTTATTATATTGGAAAAGTATAGTGAGTAGAATTTGATAATATTTTTATATTATATAGATAACATTGAGATTGAAAATTGATTTTGTGACTAAGTGGATATTTTTAATTATTAATAAGGTAATTATGATTGGATTGTTATTTTATTATGTGTAATATAAATTAATAAATGTTCATTTAGTTAATTTGTGGAAGAATATATTTTTATTATTCCAATATGCTAATTTAGGATATTTATAGAAATGATTTTAATTTTTTTTTGTAGTATATTATTAGGGTAAAAATAAATTTTTTATATGATATTTGGAGCTATTGATTTTGAGAAAACGTATTCTTATATTTTTTCTAAAATATAATCTTTCTGATTTCATGGTTTTTAATTTAGAAAAAAATATTTTTGAAGGATACATAGTGTTATATAGTCATGGAATTGATTAATTATAACATTAGGGGTTATTGTTGAATTTTTAGGAATTAATGTATCAATGATAGATGAATTATGACAACCATTTTCTTCCTGTTAAAATTTTTAAAATATATTGAATGACTTGACATTATTTTATGGATCATATGATGAATTTTGAGCTAATTTTAGTTCTTCATGAATTAAAATTTCATCCTGAATATTAATTTCATAATGTAATAGATGAAGTAGAATTAGTAAAAGAATAACCAAATGATTAAATTGTACATATTAAATGTAATTATATAATTTATGAATAATTTATCATTTTCTATAAAATGATAGAAATAAAATACCTAAACTATAGGAAAAGTAACTTGGTATAATAATAGTATAGTATTTGCATTCATTTTAGATGAATCAATAGCCTATTCGTCCCTCACTGATTTTTACTCATTAAATTTATCATGAACATGTTCTCTCTCACTCACTATTAATAAATGGATGTTTTTTCTACTCCACCACAATAATTTAATATCACACAAATTTTCCCCTTATCTAGGAACCTAAATATTTAATTTTTCAGGTTACCATTATCTTTCCCACTAACCTTTTAAATTATGTTTTATTATCCCTATGTACGTATTGGATTTCAATAATGTTATTTTAAAATATATAACCCTCTATCACATATATACAATTTTGAGGGAATATCTATTTAATAGTGTTATTTTTTATAACCATGAGATTTTGTAATATATTTCAATTTAAATAATTTTATTTTCCTTCATATATTTTTGTAACCGGTTATATTTAGTTTATACAAACTATTATATAATATTAAAATATTATTTAAACAAGATAGTTATAACCTAGACATTGAATTTGGAGGAATGAATATGAGTTACTATATTGTGATATTTATATATGATGTTCCAACTAAATTCAAATTAATTAAATAATTCATAAGAAATAAGAACCAAGTTAATAATAAATTAATTTTTCTTCTTTATAAATAAATTTTATTAAAAATTTGTTTTTCTCAACATGTTTTTGGAAACTATAATTTACTTACGTTACTGTAATAAATTTTATTTCATAAAAAGTAAAATCAAAATATCAAAATTAATATATGTTTTCATTTTGGGACCCAAATGAAATAATTGATTTATTTGTAAATTTTTAGACGTATGGATTTTTAAAATAGTATCGTTTATTTTAATTATGTAAAGAACATTAAAACTTATATTTTATCATTTATTTTATCCTTGATATATTTTATGTATAATTATGTAATTTTTTACATTTGAATCATAAAAATAAAATATTTTCATATATGTTATTTTTTATGCTTGAAAAAATCAATTTTATAAATATTGTTTTTCCTTATGTTTTATTAATGTGTATTAAAAATAGTTTATACAACTTATAGAGAATATATCTTGAAAAATGGATAACATATTCCAAACTATATGGTTAAAATTATTTAAATATTACTCTTTTATCTTGGGACGTTATGAATAAAAAATTTGTTAAAATTTATCACCTTGCACTACAAAAAATAGTTCATACCAACAAAAATGTTTTGGAGGATAATATATCTATTCTTAAAAATGAGTATTTACAACGAATATTATGTTTTATTGTTATTACTTTTTAATAACAACACTAAATTTTACCAATATATATATATATATATATATCTCTATTTGTATTGGTTGTTCAATACAAATATATGATGTACTAAAAGTTGAATCTATTGCTTTAGCATACTAATACAAACATTTTTTTACTAACATATGACTCTGTTATTAATATCGACTATTAACAAGAAATCATCAGTTGTCAACAAAAATTGTTACAATAAACAATACAATATCAAAAAATTATTTTATCAATAATAAATTCCGAAAAACCTGGTGTGTGTGTATATATATATATGTTATTTTCACAACCAAAATAAGTGGTTTCCCGTGGTTATGTTAAATTCATATCATAATTGATTTTAGGATTATACTTTATTTAAATATTATATGTTTTTGTATTTTTCAATACCATTTATTCTATTTTCTCTATAAATTAAATGTTTTTATATTTTTCAATATTATTTATTTAATAAAAATTAAAAATACTTTTTATAAAAAAACAACTGTAATCCACCAATCCTCATGTCTTCCCTGCATCGTCACCCCGCCAACCTACCTTACCTCCCATTGCACTGCCTCTCCTCTAGTTTCTATTTTATCCCCCATTCCCTGTGACTTTGTTCTCCCCACTTATTGTTCGCCTACCACCTCTACAATGACAAACTCTTCCGGCACTCAAAACCTGGTTCATCACCATTCTCCCCGGTAAAGGATCTCCCTCCCATGGATCTGCACTTATTTTTTGGTTCTCTCATCACTCGTGTTCAGTGACACATTCTTATTATTGAATGTTATTATGTGAAGGGTCACACTTGTATTGTGATTTCAGTGTTTTCTATTGGTGTTTTATTATTATGATTTCTTCCACAAAATTTCGGATTGGCCCTTGGCTGGATTTAATCCTCCATTTATCAGTTTCCCTTCAAGGTATGTCGATTTATGCTTTAACCATATTAGATCCACCTATCATTAAGGGTGTATTTAGGTGTCATCTTCGGTGGTCCAGATATGTCATGAATATGGCCCTCCAAGCCTATGATGGTTTTGGTCTATCCATCTTGATCCAACAATCACAAGATACTTCTTCCTGCTCATGCTCCCTCGAAGTGAAGGGTTTTCAGATCATTTTTATTCATCTATTTTGAATTATGTATTTGGAGGATGGATGTGATGGAGATAGTTTTTCTTAGAGGTTCCTTTGTTTGTATCAAATGGCTGCTGAAAAAGATGATTCATACCGGTCAGTTACATCAATTATGTTCTTTTTTCTGATTCACAAGTTTTTTTGACTAAAATTGAATACACTAAAAATGAAGATGAAAGGGATTCTGGGATGGATTTTTCTCCTCTAGAAGCTCAGTTCATGTTGAGGAACATAGGTTCAGAATGCTATTGATGTAAAATAATGTGGATCTCCTAATGTTGTCATATAAAATATGAATCTTAATAGCGATTCCGATTTTTGTATTCCTTACATTTTGATTCATTTCAAATTAGTTCTTGGTTTTCCAGTTTTTATTGTTGTTCATTCCTTTATTTTTTGTTAAGTTATGATTTATCATTCTTGTTAATTATAGTACTTTGTGTTGTGGAATTGGGGCTGATGACATCTTGTTCTTTGTAGATATCTTATTAGAAGACCAATATGGCAACACCTTTGTTTTCTGGTCCTATTTTATTTTTTAGTTATTTTTTAGTGGGATATTTCTTCTCATTTGTGAGTATGATTTTAGGAATTAGGGGTTGTATGCACAGTTCATCAAATCTGTTCATTGAAGTTGTGTAGATGCTCGATAAGAGTTAGTTTGATGACTTTTTGATGATATGAATGAAGGGATGATAGAGGTTTTCCTATATGATGTTCTTCATGGTGTTTTTCGATGACTCTATCATAGTGTTATGGATTCCCTGAATTGGAAAAATTAAGGCTCTTATTCATTGCACCTGCTTGATAATAACTATATAATTCAAGTATCACATGTAATTATTACTTTCCATCTATTTTTAGAATCTTTTTCTTTGCAAGAATCCCATGTCTTTTTCTCTTTCAGATTATATGAATCTCATATCTTTTATACTTTAATGTCAGCAATGACACCTGTTCTAACACTTGCATGCCCATATTTTCCAATCCATGACTTTTCTCTATTTTAATACATTAATTATAGGGTAGTCAAAGTTCTAATAACATTTTACCTTTTTTTATGCTAAGGTTTTGGGTAATGCCTGAAAAGAAATAGTATAAGATTTATAAGTACACTTCTAAATTCCTTTAATTGACAAGTTCTCCTATATCAAAGTGGAATACATGGTAATCCTAGCAGTACTACCACCAGGTATCAACATTGGATTCATAAGAGTGTTTATCACTAGGGTATAAAAACATAAAAATTCATTTACAATTTTTTATAATATCCTTTATAACACCCATTGGAAGAGGGGTGCATGCTTTTGGCTCTGAATGGTCCACTTTAAAAGAAAAAACTGCTCACTGATCTACTGGACCTAAAAAATACTAGATTTTGTGTAAGGGTTGGTTTCCTGAGAACCAACTGTTTTTACATTGATTCCATGAATGTACACTTATTATATACGGTTCATTGTTCTACATGACTATAATATAATAATGTAGTGGAATATTTTTCACATTGATAAGGTCATGGAAGATCCCCGCTATGATGAGAACCTTGAAATTTTATAACAATATTCTTAAATAATGTTCTGTGTTTGGATGACATACTATGATAGTACAGATAGTATACAGACCGTCATTGTAGAGACCCGAAGCTTGACATACATGGACATTACATTACATTTGCGGAATACTTAGTACATAACAAAAACACACACTAAAGGATCGTAATAGTTTAGTGTCATTGGAAACTCGGAATGTAATCTTCTAATCATGGTGAATGTTCTTCAATATCTCCCATAAAGGTCATCCCTTTTTTCTACCTAAAACCTTTCTTTATATCCTGGGGAAAAGAAAACATAAAAGGGTGAGCTCAAATTCTCAGTAAGGGTAAACAAAAGAAAAATCAATCACATCATATACATAGCTTTTGGAAATCTTAACCTGAAAAAGAGCTCATAATATCATAACATGGGATATATCATAGAAGTGAAATGTAATCCCAATAATCATAACATAAAACATGAAACTTTGTGGCATACACACATAATCATAGAAAATCATTTCTTGTTAGTCATGACTCATTGCCAAGACTATCTTAGTGGACAAAGTCCCTTTCTGAACCGAGTTCACTCCTCGTTTCAGTCCTGTATCACTGAACCGAAATAACCTTCCGTTCCAGCCATGTCTATCTCATGAGATATAAAATCTTTACCCAATGCATTGGAGGGAGATATAGGTCCCACCCATCTTATAATGAATCCTTTCTTATGTGTGCCACATAATCATAAAACATACATCATCGCATAACACATGTAACAAAAATGGGATTCTTGAAACATCATGACATCATAAAACAATTCATATAAGATAAAGGAATTCATAAAAATATTTCCATAACAACATAATCAAATCCACGTAATAATAGGGATAAAAACAGAACCCTTTATTCTCTTAGATGGAAAATAATTTTGATAAAACACTTGAACTCCATTCTTGAGGAAAATATCCTTTCTACTTTAAAAACATTTTTTTCCTTTCATAACATGTCATATGACTTTAAAATAAAAGAATTTGATTAAAAATAAACTTGAAAACTTGTAAATAAAGCTTCTTGGAAATAATGTTTTAAAAATCCATTCATGCCGTATAAGTTAAAAAAACATTCTTCGTACTTTTGTCGGAAAAGTCAAAAAGTACCTCGTACGAAAAACGACAAAAGATTCCTTTCATATTCTTTACTAAAAACTCACCTAAGGGTAAAATTGGATTTAAACTATTGTAAGTGGATGGAAATAATATTAAATATTTATGAAACATGTATGTGGATGATAAAATACACCCCAGTAAATACTTACGAATAAACAATCTCGGATAAAAATGAGATTGTGATATTTCCCTTACCTTAGGTCCGATTTGCTTTGTTCGTGTCCGAAGCTCCTGTATAATGGTTTAAATAATGTTATTGACTTATTCCAGAATCATACATATTGATATGATATCATATATGGTCATATTCTTAGCTTCTTGTTAGTAATATTTCATTGTTACTTGTTACTCGGGTCTTTATTGCCTTTTGTTCTTACGCGTGTTTTGCCGAATAAATTCTTATTCTTATTTCAAGGTTATAGATACCTTATATCCAGAATGCTATTAGTGTAACATATATCATATTTATTCATTCAATTCATTTATATAATTACTATGTAATGATGATCATGTAGAACGAGTCGCATCACATCGTGGAGACGGTATTCCGTACGTACGCACGAGTGATGATATCGTTCCTATGATCGTGGAAATGTATTGGAGTATATATATATATTATTTCAGTATCAATATTACTTTATAATAATCATAAATAGTTACTCATTACACCATTATACCCATCCTTGTAAAGTGATGGTGGAAAAATAGATTACACCACGGCGTGGAGACGGTATTCCGTACGTACGCACGCGCGGTGATTTCATTTTTCCGTAGGATGGATAGAAGGTGAATTAGGGTTGTTTCATATTTATAATAACATATCAGTATGTAAGTAATACTGATGTTATTACTTCATCATGAAACAACTAAATAAGAAGAAGTTGAATAAGAAAGAAATTGAAAAGATCGGTAATGGATATTACCTCTTCTTTGGAACGCCTCTTTGAATCCTCCACTTAAGGAACTAAGAGTGGTCTTTGGAGAAGAACAGGACATCTAGGACTATTCTAGGGAAGTGGATAGGAGAAAATGGCAGGGGTTGGCCGAGCTTTAGTGCTCAATTTGGTGTGAGGAGGAGGGGGAGGAGGTGCCCTTTTATAAGGGAGGAGAGGGGCACCTTAGGAATATCTCAAAAATATTAATTTATAATAAATCTAACCCCACTTAAAAACCTCCAAAAATGACTCATATTCGAAGCTTAGATGATATAGGGTTGTAATCTCATCAACCAATCAAATTTAGACATGTTTGGATCTTATTGTAAACCTTATCAATTAGATTTAACTCTAAGTTAAATAATTTAACTTTTACCGTGTCTTTTTGTTTTCTTTCACTATATGGTTAATACACTTACTATAACATGCCAAACGAACCCCAAATTGTTTATTATTAATATATATATCCTTATCTAAGTCATTTGGCCGAACCTTAGATTTTTAGGAATAAAATAACAATTAATAATATAATATTTGATTTAAAAACTATTTTGTGTCAATTTTGACACTATTTGATATATGATTTTTGTGAAAGTCATAACAGAATTAAATGTTAGATCCAAGTTGATAAAATAAACATTAATATATCATAGTAACCTATAAAATTAGTGTAATTCATAAAAAATCTAAACTTACATTTAGTTTGGTGTTTATAACATCAATTATGTCAATATTTCATTAATAAGATAATTACTGCATCATCTTTGTGTCATAAATAAATTAAATTATTTGATGTCTAAAAATTACAAATAAAATACCATTATGTAGGAAATCTTTTTAGCTTTCTAATGAATATTTACAATCGAATTTATCTTATGTATAACCCTATATTAAAAATGTTTGAGTAAATAAACATTGATTTTAACTCTTTTAACTCTTCTTTGAATTAAATAATAATAAATGTCCTAATCTAATCCAAGTGGGCCTAAATGATAATATTTTACACTTAAGGTTGTTTTTGGTCGATATACACTTGTCCAATAGAATTAGGACATGTGTTAGGGTAATAGTAATATCATATTTACCCTTAGTTACCCTATTTACTATTAACCGCGGTAAAAATAGTAAAAAGTTACTATTCACCAAAAAATTATTTTTATCTCATTGAACCACATTTTACTTACTGATATCAACCGTGTCTGTCGGATTTTTGAAATTACATTCACAGAAGCGGTAAAATTATGTTTTATGAAAAATTCAGTTTTTTTAACTACCACTTAGTAGTTTCACTATTCATCAAAAAATGAAGGTTTTCAGAAAAATGCCAAAATTTCATCCTAAGCTATATTTCATATTCCGAATTCAAAAATGAAGTCTATTTTACCAAATTCATAACATAGAAGTTGAATTAATTAATTTTATAATTAAATCCCGCTGTTAAGACAAATAGCGTGTTTTTAAGAAACAATTTCTATCAAAAGATTGATACTTGATTATGTCTGGTTTAAATGTGAAATTACAACCAATGACCAGCATTGAATTAAATTGTAAAAATATATTCTAAATATACTTTAAAACCACTCAAATTAATAATTTATCACTATTAATTATTTCGATTAAAAAAAGTTGTTTTTTAATTATAATTAATAATTTTCACTATTCATCAGAATATGAAAGTTATCCGAAAAGTACCAAAATTTCACCTTAGGCTAAATTCGATACTCCGAATCCAAAAATGAAGTTCATTTTGAAATATAAGATTTACAGAATTTTAAAAAGTGGTTATTACTATTCATAACGGCTAGTTTTAATAATATTTTAATAGCATATCGTTGTTTAGTGAAACTCGTTATTGCGTACTACACACGCTATCGAGGAAGGTCGCGATTGCGTGTATGCAAGGCAAGTCAAGGATGCGTGTTGTGCAAGCTCTTTTTGGTGTAGCGTACAATACAAGACATTAGTGAAATAAAAAGAATATTTTTCATAAAATCTCGGGCTGTTACATTCTACCCCCCTTAAAAGGAATTTCGCCCTCGAAATTCGTCGGGGTTATAAATGGTTTACTATTCGAAAGATTCTTTAATAGAATCCCACATCGTAAAAAGGAATACAAAAATTGGCTTTAAAAACTAAAGTATGAAATGTAACGATTACCCAAATAAACTAATCGCTGGGTTTCCACATAGGTAAAAATATGGATATGGAAGAGAAATCTAACCATCATGTTCTGATGGGGAGTGGTAGAGAACATGGCTATGGAAAAGCCAGTAATCACAAATCCATAGATTTGTGATGATATAAGGTACCATCTGATTCATCAGGTATAAGATCACTAGGACAACATTTTTGGTTTTCAAGATCATTTCCCTAAAGTTGAAAATTTGAATTAGAATAAATACTTACTTTATTTTGGTACAATATCACTATTGTCCGTGCCTTTAACAATTTCCACATCATCTCTTAAATAAATGAAGTTGAATTTGTCATTCACGATGTGTTAGCAGATCATGTGATAGAATGATGGGTCATTCCATCTGTCTCAAACAAAAGGTTAGAAAAGTTATCAAAAAATACATAAATCCATCTATAGTGAGATTAATCATATATGGTTCCTAAAATGAACTTATACATCACATATCATACTGCTTAATATAATAAAACTAGTTTCTACTAAACAGGGACTTCCTGTAGGTCAGTGGTAGGCGATAAAGGCCAGTCGCACTTCGGTTGTGGGTTCGATTCCCACAGCCTTGTCCGAAGCGATGGGCTGTCGCCCGTCCTGTAGGTTGTCCTTTTTCTAAAACTACGTTACTATAACATCCCATCAATAATATCAAAAATCTTCTATCTTTAAACAATACTAACTTATGTCCAACATAATCCAGTCTAATCTTTAGGCTTATACATAATACTGCAGTCCACTCTCATAATATAGTGACATCGATTACCAGAGATTTAATACTGTCGTTGATCCCCACATATCATAAGATATGTCTTGTTGGTCACATTCCAAACATTCAAAGTCCTTAATCGTGTATTCTCTTTAATACCTTAGTGAAAACATGAGTGCAGTTAAAAGTTAACACTTTCCACATACCAAAATCCTCAAAATTCTATATACTCAAACCATGATATCACTTAGTCCTTATATCAATCATGAGCTCATGAATTCTATTAAACATTTCATTTTATCGTCTTCATTATGCGCATATCATCTTATTTCCAAAAAATATCTCAATCACTTTGAATACCACATCAATAAATATTGCAATACTCAATGATACAACATTATTTTGGAATCCCATTACATAAACACTTAATCATTCCACCACATCGTTGTCATATTCAACATTGCCAATAGTGATCGCATGTGATTTCCCTTTGTCCTTTGCCTTCAGTGGTTGCTCATGTTGATCATCACTAACCCTTGGATTAGGGTAATTATTAGCATAATGCCCCATTTCCTTGCACTTGAAGCATTGAAGTGTTGGCGGTGCGTTCTCTGCAGTGTTTGCTTTATCATTAGAAACCCTTTTTCCATTACTTCGACACTCAGCTGCTCGATGACCTTCTTTTCCACACTTAAAACATTTTCTAGTCCCTTTTAGACAATCTCCACCATGCTTCTTTCCACACTTTGTGCATAAGGAAACATTTATCTTCTTTTCACCATTATTCTGAGTTTTCTCCTTGAACTCCATCTTTCGTTTCTTGTCAAACCCATGAGATGGATATGTAACACCAACTTCCATTTCTACCTTGATAGCACAACGCACAATTTCTTCATAGCTACTGAAGTATCTTATAGCTAATTCCCTTCGAAGACTTGGTTTTAAGCCACTGAAAAATCGATCAACTTTACTTTCAGGTTGGATGATAATACCAGAAGCGTACCTTGCAAGTCTTGTAAAATTCGCTTCATAGGTACCAACAGATTCATCATCCCTTTGCTTCAGTTCAAGAAACTCTTTCTCCATCTTTGTTCGGAGAATACGAGGGAAGTACTTATTGAAAAATAAGTTCTTGAACTCGTCCCATTCCATAGACTCAATTTCATCCCTTTGCCTCGTATTCTTAATAAGATTCAACCATTGATCAACATCTCCTTCCAAACGATACACTGCTAGGATGACTTTATCATGTTCAGAACATTGAAGAACTGAAAATATCTTTTCAGTAGTACTAATCCATTGTTCAGCAACTAATGGATCAGTAGACCCACTGAAAGAAGGTGGACGCTGCCTCATGAAGGATTCAACAGAATGTTGCTCCTTCCTTTGCTCGTTTGGAAGTCCTGCATGATTCATAGCTTGAGAAAGTTGTGTGAGCATGGCTACAAGATTTTGAATTCCGGCTCCCATATCGTTCGGTTGCTCAGGGGGACAATCATTGCATTGCCCATCACATTCCGCATTAACACGGTTCCTTCGGGTTCCAGCCATCGTCTAAAACCCCAAAATAATAGTATGAGAGGCAAAAATCATGCTAGGGAAAACAACATAATAAAGGGTTATTACCCTCAATATCTAGCATCTTAGGTTAAATTCGAAGATCATTAGCGCAATTCTAGGACTATAACCTATACGTATACTTAACCTTAGAGACATCCCTAGACATACCTTAGAAATATCTGTAGGGATATCACTAAAGTTCTCGCATCCTAGTTTCCAAAGGTTGACTAAACCTTTCCTCTGATACCAACTGTAGAGACCCGAAGCTTGACATACATGGACATTACATTACATTTGCGGAATACTTAGTACATAACAAAAACACACACTAAAGGATCATAATAGTTTAGTGTCTTTGGAAACTCGGAACGTAATCTTCTAATCGTGGTGAAAGTTCTTCAATATCTCCCATAAAGGTTATCCCTTTTTTCTACCTAAAACCTTTCTTTATATCCTGGGGAAAAGAAAACATAAAAGGGTGAGCTCAAATGCTCAGTAAGGGTAAACAAAAGAAAAATCAATCACATCATATACATAGCTTTTGGAAATCTTAACCTGCAAAAGAGCTCATAATATCATAACATGGGATACATCATAGAAGTGAAATGTAATCCCAATAATCATAACATAAAACATGAAACTTTTTGGCATACACACATAATCATAGAAAATCATTTCTTGTTAGTCATGACTCATTGCCAAGACTATCTTAGTGGACAAAGTCCCTTTCTGAACCGAGTTCACTCCTCGTTTCAGTCCTGTATCACTGAACCGAAATAACCTTCCGTTCGAGCCATGTCTATCTCATGAGATATAAAATCTTTACCCAATGCATTGGAGGGAGATATAGGTCCCACCCATCTTATAATGAATCCTTTCTTATGTGTGCCACATAATCATAAAACATACATCATCGCATAACACATGTAACAAAAATGGGATTCTTGAAACATCATGACATCATAAAACAATTCATATAAGATAAAGGAATTCATAAAAATATTTCCATAACAACATAATCAAATCCATGTAATAATAGGGATAAAAACAGAACCCTTTATTATCTTAGATGGAAAATAATTTTGATAAAACACTTGAACTCCATTCTTGAGGAAAATATCCTTTCTACTTTAAAAACATTTTTTTCCTTTCATAACATGTTATATGACTTTAAAATAAAATAAGTTGATTAAAAATAAACTTGAAAACTTGTAAAGGAAGCTTCTTGGAAATAATGTTTTAAAAATCCATTCATGCCGTATAAGTTAAAAAAAACATTCTTCGTACTTTTGTCGGAAAAGTCAAAAAGTACCTCGTACGAAAAACGACAAAAGATTCCTTTCATATTCTTTACTAAAAACTCACCTAAGGGTAAAATTGGATTTAAACTATTGTAAGTGGATGGAAATAATATTACATATTTATGAAACATGGATGTGGATGATAAAATACACCCCAGTAAATACTTAAGAATAAACAATCTCGGATAAAAATGAGATTGTGATATTTCCCTTACCTTAGGTCCGATTTTCTTTGTTCGTGTCCGAAGCTCCTGTATAATGGTTTAAATAATGTTATTGACTTATTCCAGAATCATACATATTGATATGATATCATATATGGTCATATTCTTAGCTTCTTGTTAGTAATATTTCATTGTTACTTGTTACTCGGGTCTTTATTGCCTTTTGTTCTTACGTGTGTTTTGCCGAATAAATTCTTATTCTTATTTCAAGGTTATAGATACCTTATATCCAGAATGCTATTAGTGTAACATATATCATATTTATTCATTCAATTCATTTATATAATTACTATGTAATGATGATCATGTAGAACGAGTCGCATCACATCGTGGAGACGGTATTCCGTACGTACGCACGAGTGATGATATCGTTCCTATGATCGTGGAAATGTATTGGAGTATATATATATATTATTTCAGTATCAATATTACTTTATAATAATCATAAATAGTTACTCATTACACCATTATACCCATCCTTGTAAAGTGATGGTGGAAAAATAGATTACACCACGGCGTGGAGACGGTATTCCGTACGTACGCACGCACGGTGATTTCATTTTTCCGTAGGATGGATAGAAGGTGAATTAGGGTTGTTTCATATTTATAATAACATATCAGTATGTAAGTAATACTGATGTTATTACTTCATCATGAAACAGCTAAAGAAGAAGAAGTTGAAGAAGAAAGAAATTGAAAAGATCGGTAATGGATATTACCTCTTCTTTGGAACGCCTCTTTGAATCCTCCACTTAAGGAACTAAGAGTGGTCTTTGGAGAAGAACAGGACCTCTAGGACTATTCTAGGGAAGTGGAGAGGAGAAAATGTCCGGGGTTGGCCGAGCTTTAGTGCTCAATTTGGTGTGAGGAGGAGGGGGAGGAGGTGCCCTTTTATAAGGGAGGAGAGGGGCACCTTAGGAATATCTCAAAATTATTAATTTATAATAAATCTAACCCCACTTAAAAACCTCCAAAAATGACTCATATTCGAAGCTTAGATGAGATAGGGTTGTAATCTCATCAACCAATCAAATTTAGACATGTTTGGATCTTATTTTAAACCTTATCAATTAGATTTAACTCTAAGTTAAATAATTTAACTTTTACCGTGTCTTTTTGTTTTCTTTCACTATATGGTTAATACACTTACTATAACATGCAAAACGAACCCCAAATTGTTTATTATTAATATATATATCCTTATATAAGTCATTTGGCCGAACCTTAGATTTTTAGGAATAAAATAACAATTAATAATATAATATTTGATTTAAAAACTATTTTGTGTCAATTTTGACACTATTTGATATATGATTTTTGTGAAAGTCATAACAGAATTAAATGTTCGAACCAAGTTGATTAAATCAACATTAATATATCATAGTAACCTAGAAAATTAGTGGAATTCATAAAAAATCTAAACTTACATTTAGTTTGGTGTTTATAACATCAATTATGTCAATATTTCATTAATAAGATAATTACTGCATCATCTTTGTGTCATAAATAAATTAAATTATTTGATATCTAAAAATTACAAATAAAATACCATTATGTAGGAAATCTTTTTATATTTCTAATGAATATTTACAATCGAATTTATCTTATGTATAACCCTATATTAAAAATGTTTGAGTAAATAAACTTTGATTTTAACTCTTTTAACTCTTCTTTGAATTAAATAATAATAAATGTCCTAATCTAATCCAAGTGGGCCTAAATGATAATATTTTACACTTAAGGTTGTTTTTGGTCGAGATACACTTGTCCAATAGAATTAGGACATGTGTTAGGGTAATATTAATATCATATTTACCCTTAGTTACCCTATTTACTATTAATCGCGGTAAAAATAGTAAAAAGTTACTATTCACCAAAAAATTATTTTTATCTCATTGAACCACATTTTACTTACTGATATCAACTGTGTCTGTAGGATTTTTGAAATTCCGTTCACAGAAGCGGTAAAATTATGTTTTATGAAAAATTCAGTTTTTTTAACTACCACTTAGTAGTTTCACTATTCATCAAAAAATGAAGGTTTTCAGAAAAATGCCAAAATTTCATCCTAAGCTATATTTCATATTCCGAATTCAAAAATGAAGTCTATTTTACCAAATTCATAACATAGAAGTTGAATTAATTAATTTTATAATTAAATCCCGCTGTTAAGACAAATAGCGTGTTTTTAAGAAACAATTTCTATCAAAAGATTGATACTTGATTATGTCTGGTTTAAATGTGAAATTACAACCAATGACCAGCATTGAATTAAATTGTAAAAATATATTCTAAATATACTTTAAAACCACTCAAATTAATAATTTATCACTATTAATTATTTCGATTAAAAAAAGTTGTTTTTTAATTATAATTAATAATTTTCACTATTCATCAGAATATGAAAGTTATCCGAAAAGTACCAAAATTTCACCTTAGGCTAAATTCGATACTCCGAATCCAAAAATGAAGTTCATTTTGAAATATAAGATTTACAGAATTTTAAAAAGTGGTTATTATTATTCATAACGGCTTGTTTTAATAATATTTTAATAGCATATCGTTGTTTAGTGAAACTTGTTATTGCGTACTACACACGCTATCGAGGAAGGTCGCGATTGCGTGTATGCAAGGCAAGTCAAGGATGCGTGTTGTGCAAGATCCTTTTGGTGTAGCGTACAATACAAGACATTAGTGAAATAAAAAGAATATTTTTCATAAAATCTCGGGCTGTTACAGTCATGTGCGAGTACTTGTAAGAAGATGAGACTCTCTCTCATGGAGTTCGCACTTAGTAATCTCCAAGATGGGAGATTATGAAAACAAACCCACCAGTAGTAATTCTACATTTTTTTGTGTAATCAGATATTGCTATATGTATGCATGTGTAATGGTCCTTATATTGGAAGATTATCATTAACTCATGTCATGACTCACAGACATATATTTTCTGATGAAAACCATCATAAAGACAGTTGGCGGGAAGTAGGGTACGTTGGCTGTATCATGAATGACATGTTGTTAATGGATAAGTTGAGGATGGATTTTTCCCTTTCATATTTATTGAATTAGATATCTTGGGACATTTTATTGAAATAGAACTGTCGAACAAATTCCATGGCCATGGTGACATGACGAGTTTATTTCTGGAAGTCAAAGAATGAAAGATCAAGCATATAGGTTAATGACACTTCCATGAAACTTGCTTGATGAGGTATTGAGAAAATGGGATTAAATTACACAGTAAGAGTTCGTATGAGGTGACATGTCAATGTGGCATCAAGTTCTTTTTCTTGGGGGCCTGGACCCGTTGCTACATAGTAATATTGGACTTTAGGAATGCTCGCCTAATGCCAACAAGAAATAGGCCTAGAGGGTCACACACTAAGGGTATCCAAGTATCTCAAGTAGAATAAAGATTATTCTCATATGTTGTTTTATAATTATTCAAGAAAGCCTAAATCATTTTAATGATGGAGGAAGATGGAAATGAAAAATAAGATATACACGACGTGTATTAATGATTACACGTCATGTATTTTGTTATTGGAAACAAGTACACGTTGTGTATTAATGATTACACACCGTGTAGTTTTTATTTTGGAATGGAAATGAAAAACAAGTACACATCGTGTATTAATGATTACACACTATGTAGTTTTATGGAAAACAAGTACACACCGTGTATTAATCATTACACAACGTGTTGTTCTCCAATCGGGATTTTGAAGATATATTATTGTTTTATTAAATTATATTTATTATATTCATTGTGGGCACATATCAAGGAATTAATTATTCGATATGGGGGTTTTCAATAAGATTCAATGAAATAAATAAAATGCGTAACATGTTTATTTATTGTCAAAACTCTACAACATCAAACCAGATTAAAAATATCCTCACAACCCTAACTCTTTTCCCAAAAAGAGAGTAGTTGTTCACAACAATTATAGAAAACATTTTCAAGGATGAAATAACCTTTTCCACCAAGAATGATCTCAAGACCGAGAGAGATCCTCTTCCATCAGATCAAGATGATCTAAGGCGGACAACAGAAACAATGGTTTCTCCATGAAAGCACTCGGAGAATCCATTGGCATCCTCCATAGATACAAGAGGCACTTGTGGATCACCACTAGAGGAAGTCTACACATGGCTTCTATGATGCAATAACGACTCACAACGGAACATGATCACGAAAATAAATGAATAAAGAACACCCAAAAGGTACTTCATGTCAATTAATTAGATTAATTATAATAAACTTGTGACGATCAACTTTTGTGGTTCTTGGACTTTTCTTCTCCTCCGTCTATTTATGTGAATCGATCCATGAAGATAGGCATTTATCATCGTATTAATACCGGATTGATCATTTCTAATGACAAAAAGACAAGTGAGAACATCCACCCATGCGCTTCCTCTATGCCCAGAACCTTCAAATGGTATCAGAGGGAGGTTACAACTTTGATTATAGTTATTTAATTTTTGTTGAAAATTTTCACATTTATATTTGACTCAATTGAAGATAAATCATTCTATAAAACTGAGTGAACAATATCTATTCTTCCTCAATCGTTTCTCGATTCAAATCACGGAAACAAACTTTTAATTTTAATTTTGATTAAATTAAAACTGAGGATCTCATATAGAGGATCCACTCTTTCTGTCCGTAAAACACAAGAATACATGGCATGTAGTGAAAACTACATGCCGTGTAATTAGGTTCAATGAACCGGTACTAGTCCGCGAAACCACGCAGTGTGAATTGATTATTCCTAAGTATTTATTACCTCGTGTTGAACAGAAATGAATGGTGAGTGGGAACAAGAATACATGGCATGTATATTGAATCAACATGTCGTGTAGTCTAATCTGATCCAGGTGAAACCGTGTACAAGGAGAATTTGTGTTCCACGTACACGAGATTTTCAGGCTGGTAACCGCGTAACAATGAAATCCATGACATGTGATATTAATATACACGCCGTGTACTCCAAAATTTCCATAGTATAGAAAACACACCAAATCCCACAGCGAGTACTTTAGATAAAGGGTGAAAATAAATACACTCCATTTAAATATATACAACACGTCGTGTACATTCCAAAAATGGAATTTCACCAAGTTCCCTCCAAAAGTACATAGACATGTACAAGGGATATGGATAAGAAGAATCTCAAGGAAATTCAGGAAGGAATTTAATATAAATAATTGATTAATTATGAGATCATAATTAATTAATTTCAAGAACGAATTATCTTAAATAATAGAACGATTGAAATAATTTGAATTATTAATATGTATAAATGTCATTGCATGCTATGGATGATCATGAGCTTGACCAAAGACCCTTTGTATGTGTGTTTGGTCTCATTTAATTTTTTTTAATTTAAATTCGACGTCCTCTGAGCCTTCTTCCAATAAAATGTAGGTCCTGCATGCCCATGGTTTCTTTAATGTAAACCCAATGCAATGGAGGATCTCCCAAGCCATATGAGAAGGTTCAAAACCTGAAGCTGAGGAAAAACAACCCAAGAAGATACAATGGTGGACATGAGGGAGTTGAAAAACATGAACCATCGATTCAAGGTGTTTTTCCCTAGGTTAAGGTTAGCTTATCAGACCTCTATATAAGCAAACAAGTAAAATCTCATGATCATGTAATGTTATTTTATTTCTGTCTGATTGCATGGTTTATTTATTATGTATGTGTTGTCGCAATCACATAGCTAATAAAATGAACAAGCATGAAAATATGGAATAAAATAAAAACCATACTATGTGTAAACATTATCGGAACATGGTTAGTCACTTCAGCAAACATCACTTAATAATAACAAGCATGTGATAATTCGAAACTATGCATAAAGGATTGAAATCCCTCAATACCATATTTTTTAAGACTAAGCCTTCTGTTACTTGATATAGGGTAAGACTCAATAAAACTATGTGTTTGACCAACCCTTTGTGGGACACATACTTTTATAAAGGAAGCCCTTATGAATGGTTTTGGGTTGAATTAACATATTACATCAAGAGGAGTAGCCTTTTCTAGACATGATGTAATATTGGAAGCAATAGTTAAGGAAATCAATGTCAGGATTTCAGTATTGGGTAGTCCACTCCAAAGATCAAGGAACTGTAAACTCACAGTTGGGAAAGACCTGCCTACCTAAATACCTTTAAATAGCTTGACCAACCCTTGTTGGGGTTATGCGAAGGGGAATACTGATCCTTACCACTAGAATGTCAAAGAAATTAGACATTCTCGGCTCAATGGTGAGGGCCATTGGGACTTGATAAAATAGTGGGAGAATTAATAAAATCATTTATTATTTCTCATAAAATGTAATCAAATGGTATTGATAAATCTTTTCTTTTAATTTGTATAATCAACATGAAAAACTTGTCAACCACATTTTCTTTGTGATCAATTATAGAAAAAGAAAATATCCTCATTAGAAGTAAATTTCAGGAACGATTTAGGTGCCTTCAGGTTATCCTACACCATGAACGAATGTTTTATGTGTTGGAGTCATGTCTTCCTGATTCTCCTGCCCAAGGGGCAAGTGATGATGATTTCCTGGTCTATGATAAACATTTCAATGATTCAATCAATGTTTAGTGTTTGATATTATCATCAATTCCTTTTGAGCTCATGAAGTCTTATTAAAACATGGATGCATGTAGCATGATCGAGAACCTCCATGGTCTATACTAAGAGAGAGAAAGACATGAAAGGTATGATATCTCTAAGGCTCTATTTCAGATCAAGCTTAGAGAGGGTACCCCGGTTGGGCCTCATGTAGTGAAGCTCATTGGGTGCATTGAGCGCTTAGAGGTTCTAGGGTTCAAACTCCCCAAAGAAATGGGTATCGATGTCGTTCTTGTATCACTCCCCCATAGATTCTCATACATTGTTGTCAAATTCAACATGAACAACATTGAGAAGTCCCTATCTGGTCTTCTTATCATTATTCTCCAAGTGGACAATGACATGAAGCGTGAAAAGATTTCTGTCATCATGGTGAATAAAAGGAAAGGGAAGGCGAAGATATTTAAGCCCAAATCATCTTTAAGGCCTTTCGAGAAAAGGAAGATCAAAGGAGAGGCAAGATAGTAGGAGGTTGTTTGTTTCACATGTGGCAAGAAGGGCCACTGGAAGAAAAACTCCACCAATCCAAGGAATCAAGGGTAAGCTTCTTGTACGTTTGTTATCAAATGAAATCTATTTGTTTCTTCCAATTGGGTATTAGATGCTTCATGTGGTGATCACATCTGTATCCAAATATAGGAACCTAGTAGTTTTGAAAAGATTGACCGAGGTGAGGTGGATCTACGATCATACTACAGAGATAGACTTTCTGATGTTGCTATCGGAGACTACCACCTCACATTGCCTACTGGGATGGTCTTGGTTTTGAAAGGATGTTATTATGTACCCTCTATAAGAAACAACATTATTTCAATATCCAAATTAGATACTGATGGATTTATCTTCATGTTTGGAAGTGGATGTTGCTACTTTTATAAAGATATCATTTTTTTGGTATGGCACATTTATATAATGACCATTATGTTTTAGACTACACAAACCAAGTAATGGAAATCGATGAAAAAGTTAATTCACAAGACTCATACCACAACCGACTTTGGCATCACCATCTAGGTCATGTAAATGAGAAACGTTTGAAAAAAATACTTCAAGAGGGGTATTTAGATTCTTTCGAACTAAAAACAATTGGTGTATGTCATGCGTGTCTACAAGGAAAAATAACCAAATCCCCATTTAGTGGGAAAGGTGAAAGGGCTAAAGAGCTTCTAGAATTAGTTCACATAGATATGTGTGGACCATTTCTAGTTGAATCATGGGGTGGGTTCTCGTACTTCATAACTTTTATTGATGATTTTAGTAGATATAGAAATATTTACTTAATGAGATATAAGTCAAATTCTTTTGATCGGTTCAAAGTATACAAGAATAAGTTGAGAACCATCTTGGTAAGATGATTAAGAAACTCCACTCAAATAGAGGAGGAGAATTATTAATCATGAATTCATTGATTTCTTACAAGAGTTTGGGATTCTATCTCAACTCACTCCACCTTACACACCTCAGTGGAATGGTGTATGTGAAAGGAGGAATCACACCTTGTTGGACATGGTGAGATCAATGATGAGTCATTAGAGTCTTCCATTATCCTTTTGGGGATATACATTACAAACATCATCACACATACTAAACCAAGTATAAACAAATTGATAAATGGTATTCCATACGATTTATGGAGTGGACACAAAGCCATGTTATCAAATTTACATGTGTGGGGTAGAGAAGCATTTGTTAAGGCCTCTTTAGGTAACAAAATTTCTCCCCGAGGTACAAAGTGTATCTTTATATGATATCCCAATGAAACTAATGGATATTAACTATAAAACCCCTCAGAAAAAAAGGTTTCAATGTCAAGACACTCCATATTACATGAGATGGAGCACATCTCCAAAATAGATAGTGGGAGTGAGATAGACTTAGATGAATTCAAGGCACAAGATACATAGGAGTTGGTACAAGAACAGATTCCACAAAGCCCTGTGGAAGAACAATCTATTCCAGAGACACAAGAACTGCATAGGAGCACAAGAGAGGTGAGAGAACCAGAATGATATGGAATTCTTGTCATTAAGGATGGTGACTCATTAATGGTTGAAAATGATGATCCTCTTACCTACAAGGAAGCAGTTGAAGGCACATACGTTTCCCTATGGAAGGAAGCCATGACTTCTGAAATGGATTCCATGTACCAAAAACAAGTCTTTATTTTGGTAGATCCTAGAGTTGATGTAAAGTCTATTGTTAATAAATGGGTATTCAAGAAGAAAATAGACATGGATGGGCAAGTCAACACCTATAAGGCATGACTAGTTTCTGAAGGTTTTAGACATTGTCAAGGAATTGACTATGATAAATCTTTTTCACTGGTTGCGATGCTAAAATCCATCAGAATACTATTTTTCGTTTCCACTTACCATGACTATGAAATTTGGAAAATGAATGTCAAAACAACATTCCTTAATGTGATCCACTAGGAAGATGTATAAATGACACAACCTGAAGGGTTTGTGACTCCCAAGGATGCAAAAAAGTTATGGAAGTTGTAGAAATGCACTTATGGATTAAAGAAAGCATCAAGGTCATGGAGCATTCATATTGATAAATATGTAATGGAATTTGTCTTTGTTAAGAACGCATGTCTATTCCAAGTGGGAGTTTGTAAGGGTTGGTGTCCTGAGAACCATATGTTTTGTACTTTGATTACATGAATGTACAGTTATTATATATTGTTCATTGTTCTTCATGACTATAATATAATAATGTCCTGGAATATTTGTTGCATTGATAAGGTCATGGAAGATCCTCACTATGATGAGAACCTTGAAATTCTATAATAATATTCTTAAATAAAGTTGTTTGGTTGGATGACATACTATGATAGGACACATAGTATACAGACCTTCATGTGCGAGTACTTGTAAGAAGATGATAATATCTCTCATGGAGTTCACACATGGTAATGTCCAAGATGGGAGATTATGAGAAAAGACATTCCAGTAGTAATTTTCCATGTTTTGGTGTCATCAGATATTGCTATCTGCGAGTGTTTGAAATGGTCCTTAGACTAAAATATTGTCATTAACTCATGTCATGACTCATGAACTTAGATTTTCTGAAGAAAACTGTCACGAAGACAGTTGGAGGGAAGTATGGTACGTCACGAATGACATTTGGTTAATGGATAAGTTGAGGAAGGATTTTTCCCTTCAATATTTATGGATGTAGATATCTCATGCACTTTGATTGAAATAGAACTGTTGAACAAATTCCATGGCCATGGTGACATGACAAGTTTATTTCTGGAATTCAAAGAATGAAAGATCAAGCATATAGGATTATGAATGTTCCATGAAAACTTCCTGATGAGATATTGATACAAAGGGATTAAATTATGGAGTAATCATTTGTATGAGGTGAAACTTCAATGCGTCGTCAACTTCTTTCTCTTGGGTGCCTTGACCCATTGCTAGATAGTAATCTTTGAGTTTAGGCACGCCCGCCTAATGCCAACAAGAAATAGGCATAGAGGTTTACACACTAAGTGTATCCAAGTATCTCAAGTAGAATAAATATTATTCCCATACATGGTTTAATAATTATTCAAGGAACCCTAAATCGTTTTAATGATGGAGGAAGAAGAAAATAAAAAACAAGATATACACGACGTGTATTAATGATTACAAGATGTGTAGTTTTTTAAGGAAAACATGTACAAACCGTGTATTAATGACTTCACACAGTGTAGTTTTCATTTTGGAAAGGAAATGAAATACTAGTACACGTCGTGTATTAATGATTACATGTCGTGTTGTTTTATGGAAAACAAGTACACGCTGTGAATTAATGATTACATGCCGTGTAGTTTTCCAGTCGAGATTTTGAGGATATAATATTGTTTTATTAAATGATATTTATTATAATCAGCGTGAGCGCCTGTCAAGGAATTAATTATTTGACATGGGAGTTTTCAATAAGATTCAATGAAATAAATAAAACACGTAATGCGTTTATTTATTTTCATAACTCTACAACCTCAAACCATATTATAAATTTCCTCACACCCCCAACTCTTTTCACAACAAGAGAATCATTATGCACAAAAATTCTGGAGATTTCTATCAATGATGAAAGAACCTTTTCCTCCAAGAACGCTCTCAAGACCGAGAGAGATCCTCTTCCATCGGATCAAGATGATGTATGGAGAACAACTCAAGAAAAGGTTTCTCTACGCTATCTCCGGGAGACTCCTTTGGCGACCTATAGAGATACGAGGTGCACGTGTATATCACCGCTAGAAGAAGTCTACACCAGTCTTCTACGATGCAACGACGAATCACATAAGAACATGATCATGAATATCAATGAAGAAAGAACACACAAAAAGTTCTTCTTGTCAATTAATTAGATTAATTATAATCAACCTGTGACGATCCAGTTTTGTGGTTCCCATACTTTTCATTTCCTCTATTTCTGTGAATCAGAATTTATCATCGTATTGATCCTGTATTGATCATTTCTAATGACAAAACTCCAAGTGGGAAAATCCACCCATATACTTCTGCTACTCCTAAAACCATCATTTTGTTCCAACATTTGATTCCTGATGTTCATTGGGTCAATTTAAAAAAACATTTCCACAAGCCTTCAACATATTTTGGTCTTCTTTTATCAATGATATGATGGAACACACTCGATTTTATCTTAATTAATTGCAATCCAAATCACTCAATCCTCTCTTGTTTATAGACAAATCAGGTTTGAACATTTCGATCTATATGTCAATTTTCTAAATATACTTTTAATTTTTTATACATCCCAAGAATCTTCTCCAACCAAATCTACATTTGGTTTGTTCTCCAAAATATTGTACTCCAGAGAAAAATCAAGAAAACATATTCAGGGGCTCACAACAATTTTCTCATTTTATCAGGGGTAACAAAGTCTTCTCATTACATTCAGGGTAACAATGTCGTTGTTGAACATTACAAATTTTAGAACATTTTAATACTATAATTGGTAGCAATACATTTTCAACATTTATATACATAGTGTAATGATCTTGAAAACCTTGTTGAAGGCCCACAACAACTATTTTCAAAGTATCGAGTGCTAAATTGGATATGAGATCCCTGAATTATCTAGTAAATTTTTTACCAATGTAACTATTCACCATTCAAATCATTACAAAATGATCATTAAAATTGACATGAATCATAATATCTGATTTATTTGTTAAAAATATTTTCAATGTTCTTGGTGATGATAATAATAAAGGAATGATGTTGTTTTTTACTTGTGTTATTAGTTGCTGATTCATCTACCTCTTTTGAATGAAAAGAATAATTTTTTTGGAGATTTTGACATGGGCATGTAGTATTCCATTAATTCCTTGATAATGTGTACCAGGAAGAATAATAAGATTTTAATTCATCCATAGATTCTCATGTAATGTGTGGAGTATTCAGGACAGGATGTTTAAGGTAATATATTGAATCCTCGTTACTATTTTAGCGTTCTCACTGACATATTAATTCCCCAAAACTCTTTATAATGCCTTGTTTTGAAATATGGAATCTATTTTAATATTCTCACTATCAATAGATTGATTCCTTGTTAATTTATTAAATCTATGCCTCATATAGGTTCACAATATAGGTAGAAGCAAGGTGTGTTTCTTAGTATGTGTGAAATATAGAATCTATCTACTTTTTGTGAGATATGGAATTTTCATTGAAGGGAGAGAGTGAGCATCGAAGTCCATGCCCACATTGTCTTTCCTATGGTGCAACGTTACCAAATTCCGAAGGGGAGGAATGAAGCCATATAGAAGAGGCTGGATGTCCCACCCATAGTAAGATACTTGTTCAACATATACCTATATAATTTATTATATGGATGATGAAATATTTACATACATTTATCAACTAGTAGGTAAAGGGAAATACTGCCAATATAAAATGGTACAATCATCTCTATTTATCCTAATTAATCAATCACCTTGCAATAAAAAACCATTGGAAAGATGAAATGTGCACTTGATAAATTTAATGATATTAATTAAAATGTATACTGCAATTATTTGGAAGATGTAATATTTTTAGATAATTGAATATTTTTATTTTGTATAAATACAATGTGAATTTATGTATATGCAATCTATCCCCTCACCTATTTTCATCTAGTTTTCTTAGTGTTCCACATTACAAACATAGTCTAGATTTCACACATGGCATGTGTGTGATATCTAGAATCTGGAGTCTATTTTAGAGTTCTCATTTCATTTTCTTTGGAATCTGGAATCTATTTTAGTGTTCGCATCATCATTACTAATAAGGCATGTGAATTATATAGTTTTTTGTAGTAGATCATGCATTCATATTCATGTTCCAATTGAATGGATCATCTAGGATAATGTACTAATGAGTTATGTGACCCATCATTGTAAGTATTATTTCCTTTTCCTTGATTCTCAGGTTCTTTTTTAGGATTCTAGTGGAAACATGTATAGGTACTTATCACATTATTTTACGGTGGGTATCCCATGTAGCTTGTAGAATATAATTGGCAGGATGCTTCCTAAACCAAGGAAATTTTATTTTTTTAATGCCCTAAACTGTTTTATAGAGGTGGATTTGGACCATGTTTTGATATTCAAGTGTGTTTTTCCTACTGTTAATTTATTCACAATTTTTTTGTAGTCGTATTTTTGGGATAATTCCATTAAAAATCATTAAATATCTTCTTTTTATCATTGATCAATTGGGTTTGTGGGAATGAACATGGAAATTAGAACACAAATCAGTTGGACAGAATAAAACCGAGTCAGTAAAATCACCTTGATAATAATACGATTTAAGAGAACAAAGTAGCAGTATAAGAAGATGGTCCCCATGGGGGGTATAAAAGAGGTTTTTAATTATATTCATAATAGAGGGGAATGAAATTTAGGTCCCTATAATCTAGGTTTAATCCTCCAACATCTTCCCGTGAATCATCTTCAATAATTTTATTAATGGGGAGCTAAGTATATTGCGCTCCTCGTGTTTCCATTTGGAATCATCTGACCTCTACCTTGAGATTTTCATTATTTTTTCACAATTTTGAACTTCTATACGACTATAACTTTACCAATTCCAGAGTCACTGCTCATTCCCCTCCTTTTCCACCACCCTCGATATGATACCGAATCACATGTCGATTACGAACTTCCATTGCTTTGTCTTTTCTTCAAAAGATTTTATATTGTTTATTATTTTTCCTCCGTCATCCTGCATTTTCTATATTTTTCTCCCAAACCATATTTTTTCTGTATTTTTTGTATATTGTCCTACCTCCAGATTTTCATCCCCCTATTTATTTCTTCTTCTTTTTTGTTTAATTTTTTTCCTACTCCAAATATAGATTTTTTTATTTTATTTTATACTAATTTGATTACATTTATAACTGTATTTCTTATAAGATATTTGGTTGCAATTTATGTTACTCTGTTTTAATGAATTATTTGTTAAATAAATGGACATTTTTTTTATTTTTATTTCTTTGTTGAAAGTCAGATGTTCAACACAACTGCAGGAAGTTCAACACAAATGGGTCTTCTTTGTTGTGTCGTTACAACCTTTATCGACATGGTGTAGGCTATTTCTGTCATTTTTTAGTGTACCTTCCCCAACTACCTATGAGGTTTTTTTACATCTCTTTTCTAATATGGTTTCACATCAGTTTGTGCAGTGGACATGTGATGGTATGGATAGAGATGGGGCTTGAGATGGTATTGATGGGGATATGGCAAGATGTAGAGCTGACATAGACTTGAACTCGTATGAATGGTGATAGATCTGGCATAGACTAGATGAGATGCCATAGACTGGAGATGGCATGGATGAGGCTCACGATAGAAATGGATGGGTTGGGGCTAGAGCCGACATTGATAGACTAGTGTTGGAGTCACTGGCGATGATGGGCTGGAACTTCTGGGTGGTTGATTTTGTTTGGGGGGATCAAGATTGGTGGGGGTTTGTGAAGGGTTGTCGAGTGCTAGAATTGTCGAACATAATTTTTTGTGGGGGGGGGGGGGTGAAGGGTTGTTCAATATTATTCACGCTGGGGATCCAAATGGTTCGGTTTGTAATGAATTTCTTAATTAATATAAAAAATTCAAGCCTGATTTTGAAGTGTTAAAAGTCTTTAGTTTAATAATTAAAAAGTATATATTATATATGCTAAATCAATAAATAGTATATGGAATTTTACTGAAAATAAAAATTTGTAATTTCTATATAAATTTAATTTATAGTCAAATATTATATATTGGTAATATAATTATAAACAGAGACAATTTTTCATCAGAACCTCTTTTGGAACACTTTAACAAATATATATATTATGTTTTTATATTATTATAATATAAATAGAATTATTTTATCTGTTGTAAAAACAATTATAGATATAGTTTTTAATAATAGTTTATTGAGAGAGACATATATATTGTTAAAACATTTTACTAACAAAAAATGCAATTTTACAAACCTATATGTCCCTATTGGAAAAAGTGAAATATTTTGTACCTTTGGAAAATGTATATTAGTTAATTAATGGTAATAATAATGCGATAAAGCATTCAAAACAACTCAAATTCCTAACATTATTTCATTATATGATATCAATTAGACCTCATTCATCCTAACATTGAATATATTTCATTTAATATAAAATTTCTATGAATAATTATATTTATAATACTTTAACTGATGTAGAATAATAAATTCCACTTTATTGAATTTGATACACCTAATATTATTCAATAAGGATAAAATGAGATTATGTTCAGTTTTAAATGTTAATTGGAATGACTAGTTAATATTTTAAATGGTATTTCATTTTAATTTTTTTTATCAATTACAAGAAAATCTTAAGAAAATGTAAAAAAAAATTATTCAATCAATTGGAAAATAAAATAAATGATTTTAAAAATATAAAAATTAATAAAATATGGATTAGTTATCATGTTGCATGTATTTTATAGAATAATATATCATATTAGAGATATTTTAAAGGATTATATTTGAATTAATTCATTTTATTTTTTCATTTAATGTAAAATTAAATTAACAGTGTAAGAAATAACCATGATGTGATTTTGGTAAAAAATATTTAATTAATTTATATAAAAATAATAAAAATATTTAAGAAGGAAAATTGGGGAAATATATGGTCTAAAAAATCACCCCTTCACAATAATGACCCAAAATGTTATCAATTGAAATTTATTTCAAATAATTATCTCATACTGTATAAACCACATAAAATAACATGGAGAAAAAAACCATATTTACAAATGATAAATAAATAGAATAAGAGGTATTTGTAGAAGTTAATAAACCTTTACCGATAGAATAATAAATTGTCAACTAGAATAGTAATGTGACCACTATGAATAGTTAATCGACCAATATAATAGTAACATCATCTGTAAAAGTATAAATAAACTTTTGGCATATTGTAAATGATAATATGATACAATTATGTCATAGTATATGTAGATGATTTTTTAAAAAAAAAATTAATTCAGTGTTTCTGTTTTTTGGAAAAAATAATTATTTACATTTTATTTTTTAATATAATGATTAAAAATAAAATATATATTAATAAAGATAATAATAACCTATTCTATATAACTATAAGATAATTTTATGCGACCATATTTAATTTTTAATGTGTTATAAAATCAGATATAATTTTAAAATCAATATTTTTCTAATTAAATGAAAATTTTAAATTAAATTAAAATTCATAATATTAAGATTTTTTTTCATAAAATAGATTTCATTTTTAAATTATATAAGTGAAAAAATGGTTTGTAATTTTTTTTTTGTTTTTTAAAATACTTGAATTTTTTTAATATTTATATACAGTAAATTGTGGTATATATACATTATATGATAGAAACTCCATTCCTTTAGTCATAACTATTGTAAGAATCATATTCTGGCACTCCCAATTAGTATTTTAATATATTTTTTTTGATAAATCTCAAACAATTCATATTCTTGAGAAAAACTAAAAAACTGATGAATAAAATAATGAGAAAGCACCCTCTCCTCCCTTATAAATACGATTGCTCACCGCCTCTTTTCCTCAAACATCTCATGTTTTGAGCCATGTCAAAATTATGCATAATAGACATCTTAATTATCTCAAACCAGTATAATCATTTTTTTCATTTTATAAAAGCCGACTTAAGGGTGTCTGGTGCCCCATATAAAACCCCAAACAACGTCCAGAGAACTATAAACAACAATCAACACAGATCGACACAAGGTTACATATAATAATACCCATAGTTATCCCTGCATCCCTTGCAGGATTCTTCTTCTCTAGTAGTCGATTCCCACTCTGGATGTCTCCAAAGATTATTACTTTGGATCCTATTTCTAAGCTGATCAAGAGCAATAATATATGGTGATGCCTTCTTACCCCCGCTGCCCTTTTTAACAACAATAACCACCTCACTATTCCATTTCTAGGTAGACCTAGTCTGTATCGGCCATGGAATATATGAGTAGTCCTTCCCTTGGTCTCCTTCTCTGAGTTGCAGACAAAGGTCTTTGACCTACAGTCACCTTCTGGTTCCCACTTTGAACTATTTCACTAAATGAACGATTGATATTAGAACTCATATTTTCTTTCCGTCCCCCAGAATTCTCCCTTCCTTCCCCAGATTGTTTCCATAAAGAAAACTATGGACACCCAGAAGAATAACTCGATGTCTGATCTGGAGTGATACATTCCAGCAACCGAAGATGCCTATCCACCAAAGGAGTTTCTCCCACAACCATTCCAGTTGACTCCTTTCCCTACCTTCAATCAGATGGCCCTACTAATTTTTATCACCACCATGAAAAACCTTCCCTTGGAATCCTTGTACCGTTGAAGAAGAATCAACCTACATGTTGCACACCCCCGGCCTCTGATCCACACATCCTGTAACTGGCTCCATCCTATCCTGCCTCATGTAGTCGACCCGCAGACCCTCTAATGCCTGTCCAAACCCACAATCACCAGAAGCATCATGCCCATCCTCCACAGATCCTGTAGTTGGTTCCAGCCTCAAGCATTCCACCTGCAGACTCTCCAAGACTTCCTCCTCACCATCTCCCCGAGCAGTAACCTCCTCCTCTAGTCCTACAATCGACCTATCCTCAGCAAGCCCTTCAAACCTGTTACTCAAGGATAAAAATATTTTTCTAGAGGGTCAAGACCTTTATCATCCTTAGCTCTGGTCGAGTTGATCACCTTCATACTATAGGGGGCCCCTTCTTCTCCTACCTGTTCTGAACCCAAAACATAAATGGACCGAACAATATTCCCTTTAGACTGATTCAACATATTGCTGGTAGTCCAAACTTTCTGACCTTCTTTAATGAATACTATTCAAGACCCAGTGGAAAAGACCTCCCCAGCTGAACCAGCCAGATCAAAGCCCCACCCTCTGTTATTCGACCCCCCAGTTGTTGAAACCAAACCCACCTTCACACCATTTTCCAATGCCTTGATCCTTGAACCATCCTCAGTACTCACAATAATATTTTCCCCACTACTACAAACCTCCCTTAGTCGATGAAGGAGACCACTTTGGCAGGCCTCAATAGAGTGACCCAATCGCTTGCAAGAGCCACAATACTGGGTCCAATTTTCATAAACCACCATCTATTTACATCGGTACTCTTCTACAATCATGATCAAAACAAATTCAAAAGGGATATGAGATGTATCCATTTCAACACACACTTGGGGGTTTACCGGATGGAAAACTACCTCCATACGACTATCAAAGAAGAGGAATCTACCAAAAAAATTGTCCAACATGCGTATAACTGAAGTGTTTTGAAACAACAATGGAAGTTTAGGGAAACATACCCAAACTGCTATGGAAGGTGAGTCACGGTTCATATAGAAATCGAAGGACCAGCACAGTAGCATAAATCGAGATCCATGGAAGTTGTGAGGAGACCTCCCCAAGATTGTATGAGATATACCTCTAATTAAAACCTAATAATACTTTTTTTCTATCGAACAATCCAACCACCACTCGTTCCTGATGATCCCAAGATCCGAAGATGAATCAATTGAAGTCATCAACGGAATGCCTTCTGTGTTTGAATCAAGCCACCAGGGTAAGATTCAGCAAGGCTGTGGATTCTGTAAACTCAGATAATGAAAGATGAAGGTTCAGTGATCCATCGATTAGGTCTATAACCTTATGGTTAATCTAAAGTTTCGGAAACGGGGAAAGAAACTTTAGGTTGGAGAAAGGCCGAAATGATCTTGATCTCCCAAGGGATGACGTTTCTCCCTCCCCCACCAGGGGGTTGGAGCCAGAAAAGCGCCCGCCATCATCACCAGAAGGTGGAGAGCTTCAAAGGGTCTAGAGCCTCCAATTCCCTCACACATTAATAGGATACATCGGTCTCATCAATGTACCCAACAATTTTCCCTATGGAGGTTCTCAAGGTTGATAAATTTAAGAGGTAAAATCTTCTATCTTTTTCTTTAATCTTATTTTAAATATCAATATAATACTCTCTTCACCCCAACCTATCCAAGAGGAATGATAAATATAGGATCCTTTATATATTTTAGTTTTATTTTGATAATGGAAGAATTTAACATCAAGCCCCTTCTTGTTTCCATTTTTTATAAACATGAAAATGTTGTCAATAATGTCTTGATTTATCGCCACCATGGATAATGTGTTGTCATTTTCCACTAATGCCTTTAAGGTTGGTCCTCAAATAATAATTATGGTTAAATAATATTTTATCATACATATTTTATGTTTTATAATCTTCTGGAAGAAGTGTATAAATAGGATAAAATGATATAAGCTTATAATGTTCATAAAACCGATGAAACTAATTAAATCATTTTCATTAACATTATATCTAATAAATAATCCCTATATCATATAAAAATTGATATATATGATTATTTAATATTATTAATGTTTATTAAAAACATAAAATTTCAATTCATGAGAACTATTACTGTTTTACATGAACTTCCATACTCATATTCAAGCGAACTGATCTTGAAAACCAAGAAAAAAATATCAAATGATGAAATTAGACTCTATAAATCCTCAATAATCACATAAATGAACATAAAAAACTATAATGAATAAAATTCATGTATAAAAGTTCTATATTTGTTAATTAATGAAATTAATTTCATTACCTAGTATATTTATGTGATGAAATAATTCTGAAATAAAGTAAGGGGATTCTTAAACCCAACTATCATTCTATTTGTTTTCCCTATTTCACCCTATTTTTAGTTTCTATATTTATTATATTTTCATTAAATGTCATTTATTTTTTCCAGAACTTTTATTTTCAATGATATACATGTTTTCAATTTTTTTTTGACAAAATGAAAAGATGTTTTTTTAAGAGAACCAATCATTCCAAAAAAATACGTCTTTTACTTCTTATGATATTTTTTCTACTTCAGTCAATATTAAGGATTCATATACCATTTATGATATCAACTCTCTCATTTTTGAAACAAAAAAATTATTCATGAATGTATTATTTAGGAAATTAAACACATTCCAATCCTTGGGTTATTTTATTTCCAATATTTCTTTACTTTCTATGTGGAATACATTATAAAGTAAATGCTATTATGTGATGGGTGCACCTATAATTATATACAAAATGCAAATTTTATGATGTGATGCATGCGTATAGTATTATATATCACTTCAATTCATTGTGTAATATGATGTATTTCATGACATAAAGTTAAATATATGTAAAAATGATGTTATATTGTTTCATAACTATGTGTGGTATTTGACCACTAAGACAATATGTTTCATTTTTATGCATTGACACATTCAATTCCATTATATAATGTTTCCTCTCATGATTATAATGATGATATTTTTATAATTTTATGATGACAGTGATTATTTTCACCATTGTTTCTTGTTTCAAATTCATCACCTTATTGGGTTTTTAGTTCACCCTTTATTTTGATGGATTTACTCAGTTGAATAGATGTATAAAAGAAAATATAAGGGCCCTTAATAAGATAAATAATAATGAATTAAATAAATATTTATTTTTTATTGGGTAAAATTATTGTATGGTCATAATTTTCCCCACTTACCATTCCTTGGGATGCTGGTTGTGTAACATTTTATGTTTTTTATCGATAAAATGATGTAAAGATAATGTTAGAAATATAGGGAAACTATATTTGGTATCAAGGCACAATTTAGTTAATTTTGGAAATATGATTAGAGATCTTTTTTGAAAACCATCAGTATGATGCCAAGTAAAATAAATCACTCGATATGCATTGTTTTAGAAAAATGATTAACATTGGGATCCTATATGACATTATATTAGAGTTAATTGAAAAAACGAATAAATTATTTATTCATGACTTGATAAATTATGTTTTTCACAAAACATTTATATTTTAAAATATAGTGGGAACTATGAGAAACCATTCCATATACTCATACGACATTAAATTATGTTATTTCCTAAATGAAATCCCCATTTAATTTGGCGGTGGAGTTCAAAAGTTCACGGTGATACTTATTGAGATGTCTCTGACTATGAACAATAACCAAAATAAGATGGAACATAATCCATTTCATAAAATAGAGAAACTGTATATCGAGTATTTTATGTAGCAATGACCACTGCCATTTAGTGGATCATCTGGTCTACTAGTCAGGGAATAGTGGGTCAACATGATAGAGATTTTCTTTTCTATGCTCCACTATTTTGAGAAGGGGAAGGTGAATCTGTTTGTTAATCCTCAAAATAGAAGAATGATCAATGGAGGTAATGGATTAAAATACCATGTCCAAGTAAGAAATTGATGATATGTAGTGGGTATTCATTAAGATAATTTTTATTATCAAGAATTTCCCTCAGAATCTTCATAAAAACATGAAGAGAGAATTTATAGAGATCAAGAAAGAAGGGAGGTGAATTTTGTCATATCCTATGATGAAAATTTCATCAGTCCTGTATTGTACAGCTCAGGTATTGATATCAACATTGATTGAAAAATTAATATATTATTTTTTGGTTTAAAACCACATCCTTTGAAGACTCTCGCATTTCGATACTTTTGTATTTATGAATATATTTTCAAATTTTATCTCATTGTGGAGATGGAGTTTTGAGAATGGACCCATGGATATGGTGATAATAAATGAAGTATGGAGTTTCAATATGGGGGATCTAATGTCAAAGATGAAAAAAACATAACCACTCACAGGTCAAAAATGCTGGAATAAGAATCATGGTATATACTTCAAAGGAATGGGAAAATTTTATAAGTGTGGGGGAGAAGGCCACCAAGCACGTGAATGTAGAATAAAAATAAATAATCTGGTAGATATGATGGGGGAATGGAGAGAACATACAATGGATCAATTCCTTGACTATAGGGAGCATGGGAACTCTACAAGCCAGTGAACTAAACCATTAGTCCTCAAATGGTACTCAGAATCATCCCCCACTAATTCCAATGAAGAAATAGAAGTCTTCTTGCAACACTACTATTAAGGTGGATCCTGAAAATTATGTGGTGACAAGTAATGTTGTTATTCATTAAAGAATATTGAATGTACCATTTGATTCCAGTTCTATGCATTCTTTTATATCTTGGATGTTTTGTACAAATATTCAAACACCACCTCAAAATATGGATGTTGTATTGTCTGTGAGAATAGTAAATGGGGAAATTGATGTATCCTATGTATATAAATCTTCATCGATTAATTTTTATGGATTGAACCTCCCATCATATATTTTTCTACGTTATTTGGTTGAGATTCGTTTTATTTTGGTAATGGATTGTATATCTTTATAACATCAACTGTAGGTAAAGGTATATAACTCACCATATCCCTAGGCATCCTCCTATTTTGTACATGTGTAAGGAGGTGGATGAATATTTTATAGAATCATCATCTCAATTTTGGGTATTATTTCCTTATTATCTATCATATCTATAAAAAAATGTATGAGAAAAATCAGAAAATCAGGCTTGAGTACATTCCCATTCTGAGGGAATATACAGATGTGTTCCCGGAATAAATGTCTAGTCTTCCATTTGACTGAAAATTTTCATTCTCAATTGTAATTATTCTTGAATCTATGCCTATATCAAAGACACCATATATAATGGCTACCACTATGTTAGAGGAACCTATCATGCAGTTGGATGTGAATCTTGATAAGGGTTTTATATTCATGAGTGCATGACCATGGGGTCCACTAGTCCTCTTCATCAAGAATATCGACGGTTCAATATACACCTAGATTTATTATTGTGATCTTATCAAAATCATGATAAAGAACAAGTATCCCCTACCAATGATAGATGAATTGTTTGATCAGTTGTGTGGCATTATGCATTTATATTTTTTGGAACATCAGTTTTGATATCACCAATTTAAAGTTAGGAAGGATAATATTCCAAATACTACCTTTAGAACGCGGTACAAACACTATGAGTTTAAAGTGAATCATATTGTACGTAATAATTATATATAAATATTCATGGATTTAAGAATAATAAGCTTTAGGTATTACGTCAAAATAATTGTGGTAATCATTATTAATGATATTACGATATACACAAAAAAGAAGGAGGAACATGATGAGAATTTGAATACTATGATTAATACATTGAAATGGGATAAACATTATGCAATGTATAATAACTGTGAGTCATATATGGTGGTAGTATCATCCTTGGGGAATGTTATCACAAGAAAAGAAGTATTGGTGGACCCTTCTAAGACAATGTAAATTAAAGAGTTGCCAAAGACAACATATTTAAACGATATTCATTCATTCCCGGGCCTATATGGTTTTTACATGTGATTTTTGAAGAACATATCATTATTTGGAAACCCACTATCTAAGACAACACAGAAGGGAGAAATGTTTTTCTTGACCAGTGAACATGTAGATTTATTCAAATAATTAATAGAGAATCTTATCTATATAAAATTACTCACACTTCTAATAGCTGATGAACTATATGTAATATATATTGATGATTTAAATATGTGATTAGGAATTTTAATATGAAAATTGATAAATTGATATAAAATTCCTCACTTCCATTGAAGAGTCTTGGACAATACTATACAATGCATGTTATGGAGTATGTAGCTTTGATCCTTGGGATGATAATCAACATGCATTATAATTATAGGGGGAAGTGAAAAATATGTACTTATCATAAGAGATTAAAATATATATTATCATATTTATATACACCAGTGTTGTTGGTAAGATCTCATCAAGGATTACGACTGATTAGTCCACTACCATCCTGGAAAATAGAATAATGTGGTGGTTGATCTATGTAGAATGGATCCTCCAAAATTATCACTGATGAGAATTGAGAGGGATCCAATATAATATTTTCAAATTATAGACATGTGAAACATTAAGGAAGTAAAGTAACTATTAAATTCTAAAATGATTTATCAACTATCTCTCAATGAGAAAATAATGCACGGTGAATGAAATGATGTGGAAATTTAGACGATGTTGGAATCTATGAGAAAAGGGAAATCCATAGGGTTTAAAATTTAATTTGGGAGGAATTACATGATTAGGGTAATGACTATTTTTTATATCTGATCCATGTAGAAAGAATGGGATCCTAAATGGAACACATAGCTCAACATTCATTATTAACCTTGGGAGACAAAGATGTATTGTGATCTCCAAGAGAAATATTAGTGGGAAAATATGAAGATGGATATCATTAAATATACATCAATGTGTCAGGTAAGTCAGCTAGTGAATCCTGACAGATAAACATATATGGTGATTAAGGAACCATTACCCATACCATAATGGAAATTGGAAAACATCACCAAAGAAATTTTTTTCGTATATCCAAAGACATACATCTACAAAAATTCTATATGGTTTATTGTGGATCGTCATACAAATACATCTCACATTATCAAAATTTGAGAGGATTTATCACTAGATGAACTTTCTTGGATACACATTACATTAGTGGTTATTCTAAATGGATTAAAACTATAGATTATATTTGATCAACATCTGATATTCATCTTATAAGTTATTTAAAAGTATCTAACATGCTTTAAACATTAATATAGACATTTGTATGGCTTATCATCCTCAATCTGATGGCCAATTAGAGACGAATATTCATACAATGTAAGAAATTTTTAGAGAATGTTCCATGGAATTGAAAGGTGGATGGTATCAACATCAACATCTAGTTGAGTTCTCTAACTATAACATTTTACACTTGAGAATCCAAATGGCTATATATGATGCCATTTATGATAATTATTTTGAACACATTTTTGTTGTGATGAAGTTGGTTAATGTAAAAAGCTCAGAAATAAAATGGTTGAAGAATTATTTGAAAAGGCGAAAACCATTCAGTAGAACATCATGTAATTAAAAATTCAACATAAGAGATAGATGATAAACATTGATGATACCTAGAGTTTAAGGATGGAAACATTGTATTCCCAAATATATCTCCATGGAAGAGGATCATGAGATTTTGGAATGAAGGAAAGTTGATTCCCAGGTATATCGACACCTTTAAGATCTTTAATCGTATCGAAGATCTTGCATATGGACTGGCAGTTACAGCTACCATGTTTAAAATACACTATGTATTCCATGAATCCCTCTTGTGGAAATACATCCATAATATCTCACATGTACTAAATACAATGGTTGTACAGTTGAAAAATGATCTCTCATTTGAGGAGCATCCATTGAACCTCTTTGACCATAGAGATAATGTTTTTCCCAACAATACTAATCTCCTAGTCAAATTACAAATGAAAAACCATATGTACAATGAGGAATCATGGTAAGCATAGGATGTGATGAAGTATAAGTAACCTCACATGTTTTTAACATATATTTTAAAATGAATTTTTGATGGTGGATTTTCATAAGTGGTAAGAATGTAATGACACAACATTTTATCAATAAAAATCCCAATATTATAATTATTTGAAATATTATAACCCTCAAAAAACACATTGAGAACAAAATAAAACATTATAAATGAATAATGATTGAAATAAGAGTTATTTCTAGAAGTTATGGATCATTTACCAATGGAATACTAACTTTATCATGGAATAGTAATATGACCATTTAGTAAAGTTAATCAGTTAATAGAATACTAACATCATCTATAAAAGTGTAAATAAAATTTAGGGATGATATAAATGAAAATATGATATTATTATATAATATTATAAGTAAATAAATATTTAAAAAATTATTAATTATGTGTCAGTATTTTTATAAAACCGAAATGTTTATATAAATAAATAAATTAATAACATAATATTTTAAAATAAAATTCATTTCTATCAAATAGATCCACAAACAAATATTTTTTTCTTCATAGTAATAAGATAATTTTATGAGACCTTAATCAAATTTTAAAAGTGTTATAAAATCAATTATAATTTTAAAGTCCATATTTTTCCATTAAATAAAGATTTTATTTAAAAATAAATTTTCTCATATTTAGAATGTTATTTTAATAAAATGGATATTATTTTTGAATTATACACATTATAAAATTGTTTGGGTTAATTATTGGTATTTTTCTAAATTATATGAATTTTTATGAATAGTGAAGTATGGTAATTGTTGGGACCATGTCGGATAGATAAGAAAGTAAGAAGAGTTTGATGTAATAGAATGTTTTCATTTGTTTTCAAAGAAGATAAATCAATTCACTTTATAAGGGACATGAAAATAAGACAATGCTTTGCTGATTTGTATTTCATAAATACCATAAGTTTGGAGAAACACTGATGAAAGATTTATAAAGGAAAAGGGGACTAATGGTGCTTCCATTCATACTCTGTTTTTTTGAAGGAAAGCTGCTAGTGGGAGAAAGGGAAGATTCATTACTTTCTATTGAAAATCAGACGATGCTAAAGGTGCTTGATCAAAGACTATATATCACGGAAGATACATTTCATGATGAATGCTGTTGTTTGTTGAATAAGCTAGATAATAGTGAGGTAGAATAGGTGTCCCTTCCAAAGAAGATTTTAACGTGGCGTCGTTTCTTAGTGTTTGCCAATTTTTTTGGCGCTAAAAATAGAGAGATGGGAAAATGTGATTTTTTTAAAAATGTTTCGTGCATTTTTAATATGGCTTGGAATGTTGAGTGCAAGTGATGATCTAAGATCAAAACATGAAAAATCAAAAATAGTAAATAGTTATGTGAAATATTTTGTTTTTGTGTGAAAAATTGAATGAAGTTTGGATTATTGCACACAAGTCATGAATCAAGGTTAGAACATCAAAAAATGGAAAAGGCATGAAGTGCCCGAAAAAGAAAAAAAAGTACATCAAATATGATATTTTATTGAAGTGTTTTTATGTTCATTAAGATGGTTTTACGTGAAGATTAATGTTTTTCTTGCATGGTTAAAAATTCCTATAAATACATGTTACCCCCAATCATTTGTTAATGCTCGACACTTGATGAAATACTGAGCTCTGAAGCACGTAAAATTATACACTTTGTATGTTGTGAGAAAAGAACATGTTTTGTACTGAAAAATAGATGTTGTGTGGAAAAGATAAAAGTTGCATGAAAAAGGATGTTGCGCGAAAAATGTCTTCCATGGAAAAAGTTTATTTTTACATGCAAGGAATTTGAATTGTTCAGAAGATACCCTAATGGTTGAGTGGAAAATTTGGGGTCTTCTCACGTACTCAATTGTGTGTAAGGGAGTTCTTAATAGCTTCTATGTAAGAACCTGAAGAGTTATACTTCCGAGAATACACTTTTTGAATTGTAAAGAAGCACTGAAATATTTTTTTCCCTATTTTTGCTAAAAGGGTGCCCACACACTTGAAGATTGTCTTCAAAGTGCTACACAAGTGTAAGTGTATATACGACTCATTTAATTCCACATAAAATATTTTTTTTTTCAAGTGGATTGTGTGGAACTTGATTTTCTTCGTACTATACCAAGGATTAGATACTCATGTGGAGTAGTGAACCTAATAAATATAGTGTTCCTGTGGTTGTGTGTTTTGATAACATTCAGCAGGGAAAGAAATCATTAACAAGACGTGAAGGTTATTTCAAAAGGAAGAAGCATAAAAGAAAAAGATATCACTGATTCACCCCCTCCACCTCTCTATTATACTTAGATCCTAACTGGGAACTACATTAATTTATGATATATATACATTATATGTTAAAACACTATTACTTGTGTCATATCTAATGTATAAAACAAAAATTCTGAACTCCCATTCATTATTTTAATATATTTTGTGGTAGTTCTAAAAATTATTGTTATTATTCAACCAAAATAATAATATAATGAATAAAATAACGAACAAAACCCCTCTCATCAACTATAAATTCCACCCATTACCACCCCTTTCCCCACACACCGTCCAAGCATTGTACCTTGTCTAAATTTTATACAATAATATTACGAATCCCCATCCTTACATTCATTATGTAATGAATTGAATATTCTTTAGTTTCATTTTGATAAATTAATTGGAAAAATTATAAGACCAGTCACTAAGACGATGTGAGATTCTTAGGCCTGGTATGCCTAAAATAGCACAAGGAAAAGTGTTAAATATATAATTAAGTGTTTGAATAATTTTTATTTAAAATAGGAATAACTTCTAAATAGTTTCTCAGATCAAGAATTGGAGGGCACCATTGCATTCAAAGCTATGACTTTACCTTAGGTGGGGCCTAACATCGACTAGTGCATGTTTACTATGAAAGATAAACATTGGAAATAACCGTCATTAAAATATTGTAATAAAAATAATTTATTTGACATTGAGGAGTTTCTGAATTAATGAAACATTGATCTAGAATTCAGGGTTATCACCATAACCCTATAATTCCTCTGAGGCATGGAAGGATACTCTCTCAATGATGAAGGCCGATGGATCAATGATCAACGGAGGCACGAACCCCCATTCTTCTTCAACCACTCATTTAACCTTGAGGTAGGGAATTTAATCTATTCAATATTTTCATCCCCATTCCTAGATTCAAGGATGAATGTGGACAAACCAAACAATATGTTGATTCACGGTTCAATCATTCTTATGTGATGGGTAATTGTTGCAAGGATTTTGGGGAGTTTTATTTTTTGTGATTATCATTTTATTCATTCTTCATTTTAATGGGAATAAATCTAGGTAGACATGAACAAAGGATGTGGTTCGTTCCTCTAGAAATTCAGGTGGTTTCGCTCTCCCCCTTTTTTGGCGTTCGTCGCCACTAGAACCTCTTGGTTTCAGTTAGAGTTTCAGGGATATTCCAACCATGATAGGGCACCCCCCCCCCAAATTGATTTAAAGTAGAAGATAATGGAAGATCAATGAAGTAAACAACACAAGGATCACATACACGCCTTTTGTTTGATAAACAGTGTAATGGGGGTGAACCGATGGCCCACTGAATGGGACACTAGAACGCTAGTTTCAATTGCATACGGGTGCAGGGGATGGAGATGGGATTTTGGAAGCAGTCAGTGGGGATGGAAGGTGACTCAATGGATCCACATTTGAGAGATATGTGGAATCCACATAACACGATTGGACTCCTTGCTCGTGGGCCATGATATGAGTCATCAGTGGTGAGATAGGATGCAGCTCAAAGCCACATTAGAGGAACCTGAAGGTCATGCAGAGAATGTGGGATAGTAGAGTGAAACACAAAACAAAAAAACATTGAACATGAGACATGGGGGAGCCATGTGTTCAATGTAGACCTCATGGAATAAGGGGTGTGTCCAGGGAAAGCCATGTTCGACTGAGTAAACTGGCCAATTGCATGTGGGCTAGAAAATGGATGTTGGGTTGCTCCATTGGCCCATTGGGCTAGAAACAGTGGCTCAGAGGGCCTTTCCAGTTTGAACTAGACCGGACAGGGTCACATCTGGTTGGTAGGAACTGGTCATATCGGACGATGGGTTAGTTCAGACCGTTTTATAAAATCAGCCAATATAATTCAAACTGTGTGCTCTATTGAAGAGTCGTTTGGTGAATGGGGATCCTTGTAGAGAGAAAGAAATTTCAAGATACTCAGGGGTGTTTATGGAAGTTTTAATATAAACTAATGGATTTAGGAATATTTTCTCCTGATATGAGGGTGCTATATGAGGAATAATGCAGTTGGATGGGACTATGTGATCTCTGTCACTATGTTATATCTGTGACTATGCGATCATGGTAACTATGAGATGTATGTGACATGGTGATATTTATGAATATGTTATATTTGTGACTATTTGATTATTGTGAATATGTGATGTTGGTAACTATGTGACTTGTGGGTCTTATGACTTGTCGACACACAATGTTTTCTCAATACTCCATGTCTTATCAACACTCTGTGTGTTATCAACACTCTATATGTTATCCAATTTGAGGGTTCTATTGAATTATACTAATAATCCTGGTGTTTTCATTACAGATATACAAGTGTGAGATAATGGTAATTATTGTGTTTCATTTTTTGTTATACAATGTATTTCTTCGTGGTATACTTCATGTATTTATTTGTGTTTTTCTACATGTATTTTTTAGTGGTATTCCTTTATGGTTTTTGGGTTTCCTATAGAGTATTTTTTTACTCACCCCTGCATAGGATTTGCCCGCACGTGTTGTGTCTTGTGTGGAAACTCTATTCTTTGAAAATGACCTAGGTAGACCATGACCAAATGGTGCATAGAGTGTCCAGATGGACATGCAGTTCTCCTACGACTTCAGGCAGGTGTCTTAAACCTTCCATTTAGGAAGGTATTTATACAGACGAGTTTCAAGAACATGTATATTCACATTTAAATACTCTTCCTTATGGTGGGCTTGTATTTTGTCCATGTTTACATTCTAATTTCTAATTTTTGTACTTAGTGGTTGGCATCTTAGTATATAAAAGCATTGTTTACTGATTTCTTTTTAAATTTAATCAATCAGGGCTTGGTTATGTGTTCATGTGTACATCTATATAGAAAAATGACTCCCATTTGTGGGATATGACTAATCAGAACAACTATCCAGCCCTTGGCCTATTGGGGGAGGACTTGGGGTAGTCACAGCATGAGCCCCTATGTTACGGGACATGATAGAGTTGTATAATAAAAGATCTGTTCTACCATAATGATCAGGCATCTGTGAAATTGATATGGGGAAATAGTTTTAAGTGTTTTGAGTTCAGCTTTAAGGTCGGGGAATCTAGTTTTGGTTTGGCAGCCAACGTATCCATACACCAGGACTCTGAATTCTGCTTTCCGACTCGGTACATGAAAATACTAGTTGTAGGGAAATTAGTGTTACATGAATCCTAATGGATTTGGGTGTGTTATCATGTTATTCATGATCCATCTCATCGGGTATACTCTATTGACTGTGGTTTATCTTGACTTGTTTTATGATTCCTCTATGTGGACATTCGTCATGGAATCCATTGCAAGATCACAATGATGATATTCCTAGCGATGACACATTGGTACGAGGGATTGTGCCAGAGACACTACCTATACTGGGGATATCACCTACAGGGGGTATACTAGAGAGACCACCACTCATCGAGCAGTAGTTACTACCAACACTACTCATAGAGGACGCACACTGGTTGAGTATGTTCATGATTTCTAAAGGTAGTGAAATCCCAGGTTTCAGGGTGAGAAAGACCCATAGGTTGCTGAGGATTGGATTGAGGCAGTTACACATGTCTTCCACCTTGTGAGGAAGTATTCCAACCGACTATATGTTCTATGCATGAGTCTTCTTCTAGACTGAGTGGGGAGATGGTGGATATTTTTGATAAATAGGTACAATTCGATGAACCTCGCTTGGGAAAAATTTGAAGGAAACTTCTGATAGGATTTATTTTTGATGACATTACGCTCAGTCCGCATACTGTAGCTACTGCATCTATATTAAGGCAATCAAATAGTAGAAGAGTACTTGATGAGATTTAAATATCTTTCTCAATACATCAAGGATATGATGCGAGACCATTTCTTTAGGACCCAGATCATCAAGTAGGGGCTATGTCAGGATATCATGGTATCAATGATATCCCTTAGCATTATGACTTATGCTGGGATACTAGAGTGTGCTCTGCCTGCACATAGATTTCTGGTGGAGCATACTCTAGTAGTGGGAGATACCAGCCAGCACCAGGATGCTAAGTCTACGTAGGTTGGTATCCAATAGCAGACTTAAGGATCTAAGAGGGTCAGTAACTCCAGTAGATGACCTAAGTATATGGGATCCATGATGCAGGGATCATAGGGCAGACCGATTTAGCTGAAGGATCTGACGTGTTACTTGTATGGTGGTCAGGGGCATCTAGATAGAGATTGCCCAAATTGTTATATGACCGATAAGTAGGTGGTTGAGGGACTACTAAGATAGAGGTGAATAAAGGATCACATTGTTCCTCATGGAAGAGGGTATGTTAGTGGAGTAGGTCGGGCAAAGGGAGGTGAGCATAGCTTCGAGGTACTACCACCATCACCCTAAGGTGGTCCACCACTGGATCAGGGAGCTAGTGGATAGGGATGAGGCTAGCTTCATAAAACAAAGGCTTATAACCCTAAGGCACTATGGATAATTATAGGTACAATATGTGTCTTTTCCACCTTAGCTGCTGTTTTGATTGACACAAGTGTGACTCGATATTTTCTCCCCACAAACCTAGTTTGAGACTCCAAGATTCTGGTTGAACCATTGAATCAATACATATCCATAGAGACTAATATATGGGAAGATTAGATGATCAAATGCTGGTGCTGACAGTCTTCCCTTACACTTGGAGGAGTGTGTACAAATTGAGGTCTCTTGGTTGCAACGTTGATTCCTTTAAACATCATTCTTTGTATGCACTAGTTGTCCACAGTTCATTCCTAGATTGATTATTTTGGCCCAGAGTGTGGTGTGTCCACATTTATGGGACCATGTTTCATTTTTTCATTGAAAAAGAGACACATGTAGAAAAATACAGACTCATTCAAAGGAGGTTGTATCTGATTACTCATCAGTTTTCTAGTCTCACCCTTTGTGTAGTGGATGATATGAGTCCTCTATTTTTCAATAGTGGTAGCAGAGTATGAGGATGTCCTTCTGGAGGATTTCCAAGGATTGCCTCGTCATATGGAAGTTCACTTCTGCATTGATATGTACCCAAGGATGACATTAATATCGGTACCTTTATATTAAATTCTCCCACCGAGCTTGTTGAGTTCAGGGTACATGTAGAGGACTTTCATAGGAAGGGCTTTGTGAGACCCATTGTTTCACCCCAGGCCATCCTTGTTTTGTTTTCCAATAGGGTAGGTAGGATCTTGATATTATGCATGTACTTCCAGAACATGAACAATTAGACCATAAATAATAATTAACCATTAAAGAAGATTGAATATCTCTTTGATCAGCTAAAGGGATCAATGTGGTTCTCAAAGATAGACCTAAGATCTAACTATCACCATATTCAGGCACATGGTTAGGATGTTCCAAAGATAGCCTTAAGATGTCAGTACGACTACTACAAGTACTTGGTAATTATATTTTACTTGAAGAACACCCTAGAAATGATTATGGGACTCAAGAACATGATCTTCTTACCTTAGATAGACCGATTCTTCGTGGTCTTCATTGACGACTTCTTGGTGTACTCGGTGTCTGAGGAGGAGCACATGATACACTTGAGGAAGGTTTTGGAAACACTCCTAGAGAAACATCTTTATGGGAATCTCTCGAAGTGTCAGTTCTAAATTTGGATGCTTCAATTTCTATGACATGTCATTTTAGAGGCCAGTGTTTTAGTAGATCTAGTGATGATTGAAACAATGCTTTCTTGGGAGACAATCAATAGTTTTAGTGAGTTGTGGTGTTTCCTTAGGTTGGTTGGATATTGTTAACGGTTTTTTCTTGAATTTTAAAGAGTATAGACATCCTTGATAGCATTGACATGGAATGGGAATCCAATCATGTGGTTGGAGAAGGGAGAGTTTTTAGTATCTGAGGTAGAGATTGATGATCCCACATATCTTAAGATTAATAGAGGATGGTGTTGATTACATTGTGTTCTCTGATGCATCATCAAACTGATGTGGTTGTTTAATTATCTAGGGGTAAGTTGTGATTTCCAATGGTTCATGATAGTTGAATCTATATGAGTAGAAAAATGCAACCCAAGATGTTGAGTGGGAAGTGGTAGTCTTCACCCTGATGATGTTGTGAGTCTACCTTATGGAAAATCCATTTATCATCTACTATGACCAAAAAAGTATCAAGTATATCCCCTCTAAAAAGAATTTGAACTTGTGATAGAGGATAAGGCTACAGTTCCTCCATGACTATGAATTTGATATTGTATATACTCTTTGTAAAGGCAACATGGGGGCATATTCTCATTTTAGGAGATCCCTATTATAGTTTTTGAGTGAGGCATCAAAGTAGTTGGCCACATTACAGATATACATTGTGGATGGAGATAGATAAACGTACATCTATTCAATGGTTATCACCACTCTACTATTATAATGAACCAGGGAGGCATTGCATGGAGACACTGATTGCGATACATTACATGATCAGATGTTCAAAGGGGATTCCCCTAATGGATATTTGAAGGGTGGGGAATATTCTGTTATCTTCAGAGGGTGCACAATAGTACCAGTGACATTGCAAGAGGTGGTCTTGAGGGAGTCCTTTACATACCCTTTGGCGGTACAACTAGGAGTTTTAGTGATGAATCAAGACCTCCGACTTTAGTTATGGTGTCCAAGGATTAAGAAAGAAGTGGAAAAGTAGGTTTCTAGATGCTTAACATTCTAGAAAGTGATGGTTGGGCACCAGGTTCTAGTGGGTTTGACTCAACCCCTAGAGGTGCCAGAGTGGAAGAGATATGGGATGTCTATGGAATTCATGATGGGTTTACCATGAACATCCAGTCCATGACACCATTTGTGTGATCATTGAACGACTCACCAAGTCGGCCCCCATCCAACCAATCTATTAGCAGAGTTCAGTAGAGAACATGAGATGCCTCTACATGTCAGTGATTATTTTTCTTCATGGAGTGCCATCAATGATCGTCTCAGATCGTGATGATAGTTTCACATCCTATTTGTGGATGCGATTTCAGTAGGAATTTGGAATGTGTTTATGCTTTATCATGGAATTTCATCCTCGAAAGGATTGAAACATATAGGGGACCATCCATGTTATTGGGGAAATGATATTTTCTTTCATCATAGCCATTGGCCATAGTTGAAAGGATTACCTACCTCTGTTGGAGTTTTTATACAATTACTAATACTCCACCATTGGTATGGAACCATATTAGGACATGTATAGATGACTATGGAAGTCACCACATTGCTTGAATGTCCAATGGGGTAAGCACTCAAGGGTCCATAGTTGGTACAGGCTTTCACTGAGAAGGTAGAAATCTCCCAAAGGAAGATAAGGAGATCACAGAGTTGTAAGAGGTTTTATGATTATAGGAGACCAAGTACCTCAGAGTTAGAGGTGGGAGACCATGTGTTGCTTCAGGTATCATCTCGATGGGGATTGTAGTTATTTTTCTAGGGTGGAATGTTATCTCTTATGTACATCCACCCTTTTCATATTTTGAGTAGAGTTGGAGACATTGTGTACTACCTATCTCTACCCCTACAGTTTCATTGTGTGCATAATTTATTCCATACATCACATCTAAGGTGGTATGTTCATAATCAATCACACGTCATTGACTAGGGAGATCCAATCATTGATGATGGGGTTAATTTTTCGGTGTACTCTATAGATATCAAGTATCAATGGGAGAGGATGCTTTGTGGGTCATCGATTCCTCTGGTGTGTATCAGGTGGCAGCACAAGAATCTTCAAGAGAGCACATGGGAGCGGGAGGCTATGATTTGAGCTCATTACCCCCATTTTATTGTGTAGTTTTGTTTTGTATTTTGGGGATGTAAATAACTAAGATGGGGAGAATTTAATTAATTGTATATTCATAGATTTTATTTTTATAAATTAATTGTGGAAATTTCGAGACTAGGCGCTAAGATGACATGAGAATACAAGGCCTCATGTTCCCAAAATATTTCGTTGGAAAATGTAATGTTTTAAATAAACTGTGAAGGTAATGTAATGTCACTTAATCCTTCGGGCCTTGTTAGGGTTACCCTCATCCCTTCAATAGTGTATTATAAAAATAAATTGAATACCTTCAGGGAATTCATGCAAAAAATCACATGGGTTGTTTTTCATTAAAATAAGAATAACATCTTAACGGGTGCCCAAGTCAAAAAATTTACGGTACCATTGCATTCAAAGAAGTGAATTCGCCTTATACGGGGCCAAATATTGACTGTAATAAGATGGAATTGATATATAAAATTTTTATGTAACAATCATTAATATATTTTAATAGAAATATTTTATTGGACATAGTAGATTTTATCTTTTAATGAAACATATGTCAAGAATTAATGGTAATCCCCAAAACCATGGAATTCCTCTGAGTCTTGGAAGGAAGCTCTCTCAATGATGAACGATGAGGGACAAGGATCAACGATGACACAAACCTCCATTCTTCATCAATGACTTATCCATCATCAAGGTCATGAATTTAATATCTTTATGGTTTCCTTACCCATTCATAGATATAGTGACAAATGCAGACCAACCCATGAATAGGTTGATACATGGTTCAATCATTTTTGTGGGATGGTTAATTATTTTGAGGATTATAGAGAGATATATCCGTGTGATTATCATTGTATATTTTCAACATTCTATCATGAACAGATATAGTATAACATGAAAAAAGGATGAGGATCACTTCTTTGGGAATTCTTGTGCTCCCCCCGTTGTGGGCGTTATTCACCGATGGACCCTCGTAGTTGTAGTTATAGTTTTTGGGAGGTTATAAAAATGATAGGAACCTAGATTGTTGGAAGGTTGAATTGAAGGGAATATCAATGAAGTAAATAAGTCATGGATCGTAGACATGATTTGAGTTTGAGTAATGGTGTAACAAATGAAAAACGATGGCCTGAGGAAGGGGACTCTACTACTGACGACTGACACTAGCGATGACCACATACGGATGTGGAGGACAGATATGGTCCACCGATAGTGGACACCATGTAATGTTGGATTACTATTTGATCAAGGGACATGATAGGAGGTCACATCGATGAGCTGGGATGTGGATCCATGTTATATCGTAGGAACCTACGACGGCAAGACAGATGGAATTCAGAAGACGGTGGGATGGCCACATGAAGCTCGGTACAATGCCATATTGTTCGGGTGACATGGTGGGAGCCATGTGTGTAAGGAGGACCTCATGGACCAGGGGGCTTTAAAACGGTGAGAAGCGTCCATTGGAGAAAACTGGCTCATTGCTTGTGGGTCAGAGTAGGTTTGTCGGGCCACTCTAGTGGCCTGGCGAGCTGCACCCAGTAGCCTAGCAGGATAGGTCCTACTGAGATAGTGGGTTAGGATAATTTTTAATAGAGTAAACAAGGTCTATTCATGTTGGCCATTGGTTTGTGTTAGACCTAGCCCTGACCTGGGTCTTCCAGTTTTACAAAAACCTCCATATCTTTCAAACGGTGCATCAGTTGGACAATATGTTTTCAGCGTTGGGATCCATTGGGATGAGTTTTTCATTTTGAAATAATCTATATGATTTTTTGTGTTATTTATCATAATAACTAATTTTTTGAGGAGTAGTTTCTCTGGGTATGAGTGTGATAAGTGAGTAATCTTGTGATTGGTTGTGACTATGTCATCTCTGTGACTATGTATTCTTTGTGACTATGTTATTTCTATGACTATGTGATCTCTATCACTAGGTGATATTCATGACTATGCAATATTTTGGAATAGGTAATATTGGTGAATATATGACTCACATGTTTCTGGAATTATTGAAACTCTGTATGTTCTTGACACTCCTTATGTTATCGACACTCCGTTTGTTATCAACACTCTGTGTGTTATCGAATCTGGGTGTTTTGTGGACAATAAAAAATAGTAATGTTTTTTTTCTTTAGACTTATACCCAATTTATCTGACTGTACATCGTGTGTTTCCATTGTGTTATATGGTTTATTTATTCATGGTACACATTATCTATTTCTTTGTGGTGTACTACAATTATTTCATAGTATAATTACTTTGGGATGTGGGTGTGTCATACTTAGTATTTTATTATTCAACCCTGAATGGGATTTACCAACACATGACATGTCTTCTATATATGATCGATGCTTTGACAGAGTCCTAGATAGACCACAACTACATTCTGAATAGAGTGATCATATGGATGTAATGTTATCTTATTACTTCAAGAAAATTTTCTACACCTACCCTTCAGGTAGGTTTTTCTATGGGCATGTTTCAAGAACTTATGCATTCACCTTGACAAACTCTTTCTTTTTGTGGGCTTGTATTTTTCCCATGTTCAAATTCTACATTTCTACAATCATATTATTTATATGGTATATTAGTATATCCATTCATTATTTAGAATAGTGTTTTTACATTTTGGCATTTTGGGATTGGATATTTTTGCATGTGTAAAGGTACTTTGGAAAATTCCTCCCATTTCTGGGATATGCATAGACAACGCTAGTCACGAGCCCAAACCTATCATAGGTGGGATTGGGGTAGTCTTGGAATGGGCCCATTTGCGATGTTCCATGACATATGTTCTCTTAGTCTCATAAAATGACCAAACCCTTTTCCCTATGGAGTTTCTCATGGAGGAGAAATATAAGATGTAAAATCCCTTTTTCTTTTCCTCTTAATTTCTTTTCATTTTGATTATTATCCTCTAATCAACTACACCTATCCATGAGGCATGATAACTATAGTATATTTTTAATATAATAATATTATTATGTTAATGGAATAATTCATCTTTATGAATATCCCTTTTACATTTTAATTTTAAACTTGAAAATATTTTCTACGGTATGTTGATTTCCAACCACCGTTGATGATGCGTTTTAGTTTTCACCTAATACCTTCAATTCTGGACATATAATAATCATTATGAAAAAATAATATTTTATTATACATATTATAATTTATATAATTTTTGGGAAGTAATATATAAAAATGGTAAAATTATAGAATCTCATAATGGTTGTAAAATAGAGAAAAATAATTGAATCATTTTCATTAATGTTTTATCTAACAAATCCTCCTCATAACACATAACGAAATGATATTTATGATAATTTAATATTTTAAAATATCATTAATAACATATAACTTCAATTATCTATAAATATTTTAATTTTATGTGAACATCAATACATCTATACAAGAAAAATGATCCTAAAATTCATGAAAACAAACACTCATGAACAATGAAAGTTAACATTTTAACTCACAGAAATTCCCATAAATGAACTAAATAGAACAATAATAAATAATATTAATGTAGAAAATCATATATATTTATTAATTAATGAATTTAATTTCATTATTTAGGGTATTAATTTGATGAAAAAATTCAGACATAATTTAAGAAGATTTTGGAACCCAACTCTCTTTCATTGGGGTTTCCCTTATTCACTCTATTTTCATTATGAAGATCCTTTAACATCCCATATATATCATTATTTTTCCTTAACATTTTATTTTTGGGATTTGAATGTTCCAATATAGTTTTATAAAAAATGAAAAAAAAATCAAAAGAACTTTTCTTTCCCAAAATAAATCCTTTACTTCTCATGAGTTTGTTTCTTATTCCCTCAAAATTTATAATTATTACACCATGTATGACATTACATATTTATATTGGGAACCCCAAAGTTTATTAATTAATTAATTAATTATAACATGTAACCCATTCTTATCCATTGGTTATTTTATGTCCACGATTGATATATGTTCTATGTAGAGTGCATTATAAAGTAAATGTTATGATGTGATGGGTGTGCCTTGAATTATATTGATCATATAATTTTTATGATGTTATTGGTTCACATAAAATTATATAGTGCTAAAATTTATTTTTTAATGTGACAAAGTGAAATATTCTTGTGATTATGATGTTATATTTTTTCACAACCATGTGTGGAATTTGACCACTAAGACAAGATGTTTTATTTTTATTCATTTCCACATTACATTCCATTATAAAATTTTCCCTCCCTTGATTAATATGATTATAATTTTCTTATTTAATAATGAAAATGAATATTCTTACAAATGTTTCTCTTCTCTTATTCATCCATTTACTAGGATTTTAGCTCACCCCTTATTTTTATGTATATCCTTAGGTGAATACTTATACTAAGGGAAATGTGAGGGTCACTAAGATTCTAGAGTAAAAGTAATTATATAAATTTTAATGTTTTATCTTGTAAAAGGTGTGTATGGTCCTAATTTTCAAAAGATACCAAACCTTTGGATCTTGGTTGTATAGAATTTTGGGTAGTTTATCTTTAAAATGATGTAATAATCTTTTAAGAAAAGTAAGGTCGCTATATTAAACATTTATTATCCAACTTTCACCCTATAAGTAAAATTATAACCCTTTAGGATTGAAAATTCTGTTACCACCATTATGATTAAAATTCTATCACCAAGGTGTTAAACTAAACAATATGTTCTAAAACGACACTAAAACCAGTATGAATTTCATTTGATGGGGATATTTTGGCAATAGAATTATTTTCTCAATTATTTTTCTATTTGGTTTCATTTTTCTATGGAATCATAAATGTTTTATTTTAATCATTTCAGAAATTACATATGTGTCCTTTCCATCACATATAAAAGGACACCACATTCTCTCAATTATTACCATTAGTTTTACCATAATCTTTACCAAAAACTGCAAATTTATCTATAAAAATACCTATACACATAATATAAATGTAAATATTCTAAAATGAAAATTCCAAATGGTCTATAATAATTAATGTAATGTAAGTTTACAGAAGAAGAGGTGATCGACTTTACACGTTCTTTAAAATTCATGTCTACCTCTAATTAAATTAAATATATTATAAACATTATAAAATAATGACTATATTATCTTAAATATTTTTATATGTAATTATTATTATGGGATAATAATTTTCCATCACTTTTCAATTCTACATAAAGAGAAAACATTTATCATGGTTATGTATGACATATCATCACCACATAACAGTTTAATTCTGTTTTCATTCCCATTTTACATGGATGGTTGTAAATATTTTACTAATGAATATATATAATATTTATGAGATAATTATTATTCTATATTTATAATATCATATATTCCTTCATAGCCTTTTATCCATTAGAAAATGATATTCCCGCTCGTGACTATGCATGGACTACCACCTCCATGAAGTGATGTGATTCTATTTTTGTATTCAATTTACATGGATGGTAATATGGGTGCATTTAATTAATATATAATATATATTGGATATAATAATGATTCCAAAAATTTGTTTTATTATTTATATTTCTTATGTTCTACCCATTTTAATTAGAATTCAAAATTATTTTGTACGTACAACATTCTATCTCTATGAATATTGTAATTAATTTTTATATCTTGATATTTTATATATGACACTAAATACATAAATATATATTATCAATTAATATACATTATATTTATAGTATTATTATTATTCTAGAGATTGTGTAATCATATTCAATGTTCATGGACCAAAATTACTGAACATAAATTCTCATGAAAAATGAAAATGTTAACATTTGAAAAAATGATAATAAAAAATATTGTAAAAAATGGTGAAAAAATATTATAAATGGATGATATGTGGTATTAGAGATTTTTATATTATTCTTTTATTTAATTATAATAAATCTAAATTTCATATTTATGAGGTTAAAATCACATACCCATAATATTGAACCTATTGTAAGTGGTTTCTTAACTCAATTTTGATTCATTTGGTTATAATGATACTTCATTGACACAATTATTCCATGATTATTTGTAAAATTAAAAATGACTATACTATTTTTTATTAAAACTAATTTTCCTTGGAATGAAATTTTTTACACATAATCACCTCATTGAGTAGTCCTTGAATCAATGATAAATTCTTCTTGAAGAATTTCATCTCAATTTCCACTCCATTGATGCATATTTTCTATTATGAACCTATGTTTTTTTTGTGGAATATATACTAAATGTTTTATGTATTTAAATAGAATATATATCTATTCATGATGATTATTTTTTCAATTATTGTTACTCAATAAAAAGGTTATCATTTAAATTATACAATATGTGTAAAAATTTATTTTAATATATAATTTTCATTAAGGATTTCTTATATTTTAATTGATGAATTATAATAATATTTCCTTCCATAAAAAAATCTATTTTATTTTCATAATGATATTAATTGATCTACCATCACCTATTACAAATTTTACTCTCTTTTGTATATTAATAATGAAATGAAAATTTTAAATATAATGATGATCTTATTTATCTTCTAATTGAGCATATTTTTCTTCCATGTAGATATTTTTTGAAATTAATTTACAAAAATAAATTAATTTACTAAAATGGTTAATTAAGGAAATTTATGTTATATTAAAATTTTTAGATGGTTTTAAAGGATCCATTATAATTTTTTCTTATGAGGTTTATTTACAATATTCTTTATAAATAGTTGAAAGGAATGTTTCTTTTTAATTAATAAGTATTTAATATACTTTGTCATTGCCATAAAATTTGTTTGGAATTTTTCATATTCTATATGACTTTAATGATTTTATAATGAAAATTATTAAGAAAACCATTATTAAATGTTTCACATGTATTTTATTTTATCATTTAAAATAATATATTTTACAATAAAATTAATATTTCTAATGGTCATCTTTCGTATCTTGAATAATTTTATTTTCATTAATATTTTCTTCAAATATTCACATTATCATGATCATTAGAAACTGAAATTTCCATAAATATCAATATTTATTATAGTTTAGATATGATTATTACATAAACTATATTCAATTATAAAATATAATGTTTAAATTTTATTGTTTATTGATTGAATGTGGAAATATTAATATTACTTATTCATTGCTTAATAGAGACATATTTTGATAAGAAATAGTGAATATTAATTATAATTTTCATTGAATATATTAGGAATGAATTTAAAATGATGTGATGGGAGGAACTAGAAATTTTATAGCCCATAAATTCATTAACTAGTCTCAAGAGACAAAACAATTTAATAACTTTATTAAGAGGGTTTTTCGAAGATAGCTTCGCATAGATTAAATTTTCTTGGTGAAGTACCATATTTGTAAATATATAATGAGGTTAGATACATTTTCATTATTTAAATTTACATGGATAATGACCTTATCATTAAATATATCCTATGGTTGGAGATCATGATGTCCCTTATTTTTTATTTCATTCATTGAGAATGTAGATGTAATTATAAATGAAATTATTTCATTTGATATTAATCGTGGATACATTTCATGCTTTGTTATAGATTAAATCATATGTTATTTTAGTAATTTACCTTTCCAAATTATTTATGCCTTATTTACTCATGATATATTTTGTTCTATGAAACTGATACTAAGAATTTTATATCCCCCTTACTTTTTCTATTCCCTATGATATGATGGTGGAATATTTGAATGAGTTTCAAGGATGGTGATTTTTTTGATTTATATTTTATTTTCAAATTAAATTAGAAATAATTTATATATCTAGTTTACAATTATGACTAAACTATTTAGTCAATTTATGGTAAAATAGTTTTACTTAATACAAATTTAATAATGTAGCCATTTTTTTATGCTAATAGTGTCAAGGTATTTATGAAAGATGATTAAATTCACGCACAAATGTACACAAACAAAAAAACTAATATATATATATTTCAACCGCATAAAATAATTATCCACCTAATTCTATATGAATATTTTGATCCCAACTACAACTATTGATATATAGAAAAAATAATTGGGAATACAATAGATATGATAATAGAGAAGTATATGTATAAATTTTAATGGACCCTATAAGAAAATATAAAGGAATTTAATATGATTGTGACACATATAGTCATTGGTAATATATCTATTTTATATATTTATCCATGAGATATACATCCTTTTTTAATATACTATATTTATTTTTCTAAAATTAATATAAACTTTTTTGAAGGTAGAAATGAGATTTTTCTAAATGCTACTTTCATTTGTGAAATTTATTAGTACTTTAATATATTAATTAAAGAAATATAGATAAATTATTTTATTTTAATAATTATATATTTTCTTTATATAATTAATTATATATAATTTAATTATCTTTTATTTTAATGTAATTGGAATATAGTCATATTATTCTTATAAAATACATTTTCATTAACAATTGGTTTAATTTATTTTTCTGATAAAATATTATCCTTAATTTCCTAAAAAAATTGAAATTTTATTAAATAAAAAGGATATAATTTTTTTAAATTATCATATCAAAATTAGTTTAAGGGGAATTTTTTTTGGTTTTTTTAAAATATAAAATTTTCAATGAATAGTGAAATGATCGATTTATATAGAAAACCATATTTTTTATATTTTAAAATCCCAATTTAATTTTGAATTTGTTTCAATAAATATTTATTCACCTTTTGTAAAAAATTATTCAATTTAATTCATTTAAATTTATTTTATTATAATTTTTTTTAAATTATATTATTACGTATAATTAATTTTTTTTTGAAAATTATATTTTGTCGTCATTTGTGAGTTTATATTAAATATAATATATTTCATTTAAATTAATTCCATAGTTTCACATTTACTCTATATATTGAATTATTTTGTCCATATTTTTCAATGAGTTCGCTTTCATTTATGGTTAATATTAAAAGAATCAATTTTTAAAATTTTTTTTTACCACATATAGTGTTCAAACATGTTAAATTGGTTAATATAGAAATTAAAATTGTTAAAAGGTCCAAAAAACATTTATATATCCCAATTTTTGGGATAATTTTAAAAAAATAACATTTTATTATTTTATGATGAGTAATTTTGGAATGATTCATATTGACTAAGAAATTATTATATTCCAATTCTTTTTTAAAAAATCCAATGGTACCCTTCCCCAAACTTATAAAAAATTACCACTTCGGCTCTCTTGTGCACACATCAAGAGACTCATAGATCATAAAAATCCTACCAAAATACCTTATTAACATCTATACACACTTCCTAGAGATCATATTATAACTATAATACATACCAATTGGTCTAAATTTGTAAGATAAAGGTGCTTTTATAAAGGGGAGGAGATCATATTAACTAGAAATTTTCATTTTACAACATATTATACCACCCCAAATTATTCTTAATCCCTGCTGATATAATTAAATTATTATATATAATATAGTAAAAGTTTATTTCATCTTTTTTAAACACATTTTCATTTTCTTATCCTTCCTATGGGGAAAAAAACATTGTTTGTGCACTTGTGTGTTCAACCACCGCCTTTTAGAAATTTATTACTTTTTACCAATCCACTACCCATTATTGTTTATAATTATCTATTTAATGTATATATATGCTATTAATAATGTAATTATAATTATAGGAATATAATATATCTTATATTTACTTACCCTTCATTTTTTTTGAAAATAAAAATGATGTTTGTGAGTACGTGTTGATTACCAACTCCTTGAAGTGATATGAATAATTTTATATGCATGGAGTTCATGGATGGTTATATAAAAATTATTTATAAAAATGATATTTATTTCATGATTATTAATATATTGATGATGGATTATTGACACCTTTTATCATTTTTATACAACCAATGTTATTTCATAATTATTAGCTGAATGTCCAAAAAACACACTACATGGACTAAACTGATCATGTAATTAAATATGTCATTAAAATAAATTAAATAAAGGTTTTAATGAAAAGGGATGAAAATTATATACTTTACTTGAATAAGTGAATAATTAATAGAATTTTATTATATATATTTTAATGTATATACATGGCATGTTGGGACTCTAGATATGGGGTTTCTTAATAAATTTGAAATCATTGTTTATTAGTTCTACTTCATTGAAAAAATTATTCCATAATTAATAATAAGAATAACATTTATTGAATTATTATATTTTTAAATTTAAAAAAAAATTGATTGACATAATCACTAAATTGATTAATTATGACATCAATTATACAATCATTTTATGGATTATTCATCTCAATATCATTTTCTTGAGCATGATTTAATGACAAAAACCATTATTTCTTTGTATGGTTTAATTTCTACCCCAAGAATGTATTTTGAAATTAAAATTCGTTTAAATTAAGGGATTTATAAATCCATATTTTTTATTTATTATAATTAATTTTAATTTGAATGTTCTCAATGTTGTAAAGTCTTTAGGTTACAATTTAATTTCTTTTCAGGATTATTTATGTTAATGTTTTTTGGGGGATATTGTATGATAAAAGTTTCATGAACCACATAAATATTCTTATATATTTATTAGTATCGTGCATTGTAATATTACATATAATTTTATTATCCTTTTTTCATAAAATATCTGAGAAAATTTTTTAATGAAAACTATCCATATATTTTTCTGGTCAGATAACATTTTCTTCCATTTCAATGTTTTCTTTAGGTTGTTTTCAATTTTTTTTTAATATTTTATACAGATAATATTAAGTAATTTGAACCAATTCTTATTTCTATTATGTTTTTCAAATGTAATATGTTTTTATTTTCTTAATGGGGTACTTTTTAAAAATGGTATGAATGAATCAATGTTTTCAGTATATAAATCCTGAATGAATTTTCCAAGAGTCATAACTATTTATTGATTTGTATAATCCTTTATAATTTAACATGGTTATTCAAAATAAAAATATTTTTCAATATTTGTTGGCCTTTGATTTTTTAAAAGTACAAAAAGAAAAGGGTGATTTCCCCTATTTTCAAATTAATTTTTAGTTTCATTATAACTATATTCCTACTTATGTCAATATAATTTAATGATTAATATAATTGAATGGAGATATGATAGTTTTATAATATCCACGTTCATTCTATATGCTTCATATGTTAATTGTTTTAAACATATTTTCAAGTAATATATTTCACTTCTGTGGGTTAATAATGTTATTAAAGAATAGAAGATGTATTTAACGGTTTTATAACAAAAAAGAATTATTAGTTGTTTAATATTTATTTAAACATCATGAAAATTCATGATGTTATTGGGTGAGACTAATAAACCTTATGAAAATAGTGAGCATGATACAACTTATATGAATGGTGATATCAATATAACTCTCCAATTCATTGGGTAACAAGGATTCCCCTTAAAAGAACGATGGAGGTAGTTAAATATGGATATTTATCATTGTATGTAAGTGGGATCTGGTTATTTCTGATATGAGTGAAAAATGGTGATAAAGATAATTTCCATTGATTAAAACACGTTTTTTGTATTATTGCTATGTTTTTTAAATGGTTCCTTTCATAAATATTGAGATCACATCATACATGATTAGTGATTATTATAACTATTGTCTTTATTAATACCTTATGACATGTAAAATTTTAAATGATCTATTTTTTGTGGGGATTTCATTCACTTATTTAATTCTGATTCACTTTTTAAATGTTCTAATTCACTTATGATCAAATTTTTCTCAAATAAGAGATTCATTTTTTAAATAATATTATTTCTACTACAGAGAATTTAACCTCACCATTATTTTGTTGATTTTACCTATATCATAAATAAATATTATAAATAATATTGTTCATAAGTGGTTTCATGAAGGTAATTTTGAATACTTGATGTGGAATAAAAAAATTATGGTATAGTAAATAAAAATCTCCCAAGAATACATGTGAGTTATTGTGTAAAAGCTATTATAAATTATATAAAACTCTAAACCAAATTGGTCCATATCTATGTATGTTTTAAAATATTTCCTTTTAATGATGTATATTTTAGATGGATAAATTTCATTCCAATAAATCTATATAAAAGGCATAAATATAAATATTATGTTTTTGACACTAGGTTTGAGTGTGTGAGTACATGGATTTTATAGCCTTATTGTATCACTAGATTATAACCATGGATATTATATAGTACTTCCTAACATAACTATGAATGTTTCCTAAAGGGTCACATACTATAAAAATTTGGAATCCTTTTTTTGTACTATATTGATTTAACATATCAGATAAGTATTATTACCACAAGTGGTATAATAATAATTCATGCAATATTGATTACATATATTCAGTCATCAGTTAATCATGAAAATATTATGTGATTGAAATATAAAAAAAATATTTAGTGATAATGTTATTTTTAATTAGGATAATATATAATGGTTATTTATTTTGGTATTTTCGCAAGGTAACAATTATTTAACAATATTATCATGTGAATATTTAATAAATATTTATTCACATTTTTATGAATATTATATTTATTGGTCATTGATTAACGTAGTGATATTTCTTTTTAAAATTAATAGTAATTATTAAATGTTAAATAAATATTGAGTACCGGATGATATGTACAAGTGGGTTGATGAGAGATGATATATTAAATATTTTTCTAAAAACTATAATTTTCTATTTATGAAATATTATTTTATTATCATGAGTTGAGTGTATTCCATGTAAATATTAATAATATGAATATTATTTTGACATTGGATTCATAGGGGATTTTTAAAATAATTATGGGATGGGTGGGAATTTTTTTTCAAAACCTAGGTTAATATAAAACCTATTATATACAGTTTAAGCCTATTTGTTATTGTGCATAATGAAAATAAACAAAGAATTATAGAATGGCCTAGTTATATTTTCCCATGAAACAATTTGGGAATGGTAAAGGGATCCCCCACATCAATATATGAATACTAGATATTTCATGGAGAGTTTTTACACCAAGATCAATTATCGAGGTGATTAATGATGAAAGAAAATGCATCAGGATATTACTCACTATTAGGAAGATACTTCTATGGGATTTTTAATAGGTTCTAATAGTATGTTTATACTACCACTATTAGGATTGTTCACATAAATCCTCTCACCAAAATGATGAAACAAAAATAAGTTGTCTAAAATTCATAAAAATTAATGAAATTCTACACATAGTATTTCATTTCAAAAATAAATTAATTTTAAATAATATGTAATGATCAAGTCTTATAACATCAAAATTACTATTCAATTAAAAGTAATTTTAATTTCATTGATCAATAATATATTTTACATTTAGATCAGAGATTTTCTATTCACTAAGAAAAAAATATTAGTTTTAAATTATCCAAGAGTTTCTTCTAGATTGCTCGAAGCCTTTATGTGGTATTAAGGTAGCCTAATAATTAATTTATAATTTATTATTAATAATTGAATGATTATATGATTTCTTTTAAATTCTAATTTCCTTTTAATTATTTATTTATATTACACTATCAAAATATTCCCTTTGCATTCATCACTCTCTCTCATATAAACAAGAACAGTTAGAATTTACATAAAAGAACATTTATATAATCCACCATGAGATTCCCAGTGTTCTAGCGAGATAAAATAAAATTATATATAGTGTATCCTGAAGGTACACATTATATAACAATGTACATTGCATAATTAAAACTATAAATTAATTTATATTTTCAGGAATTGAATAAATATCAAAAAATAACACACAGTGAGTTTATCAGGACTGTATATCATGTAGATTATTAGACTACATGATATGAGGATGTCTTAAATGTTTTGAAGTCCATGTGTTTTCGTACCAGAAAACATGATGTCCAAGTTGTGAAGTAAACATATTACAGAACACGTGGATTAACAAATCATGTAAAACATCCAAATATATCATGTTGATAATGAACACTCCATTTACATCATACATGTGTGTGGCTAACATACATTCCCAGTCCCTAAGAATGAATCATGGGTATGGGATGAATAAATAAAACAATAAGTGAACCATGTTATGTCATGTAACCATCAATTCCTCATGTAAAAAATTTGACGGGGAAGAAAAATGCATTATATAACTAAGAATAATATTCATGTTTTTATGTTTCATTTATTAAAAGTACAAACCATTTTATTTGGCTATTTATTAGGAATTAAATTAATTTTATTTTGTTAAATTTAAATTTTTTTAATTTGGTAATATATTTACTTATCATGTACTCTTCATATATTTATATAATTATATGTCATATTATTTTCATGTTTTTTTGTGTAATTTATTATTAATATGTGTCATTTAATTATGTTATATGCCCTAAATTTAGGTTCTATATGAGTGCATAGTACAAACACTATGGTAGGTAGTTGGATATGTATTTTTTATTTCCTCTATGTATACTTAAGTACATTATTAGTTTTATGTAACATTTAATATATATATTAATTTAAAAATATGGATTATGTAAGGTCCTATGTTACCATTTTTTCTTTTTTGTAAACCCACTAAATGAATCCATTTGATAACCTCACCTATATATGTGTAAACAATATGTAAAGGATGAAGATCCCAGGTGATTATTGATGTTTCAATTTTGGAGACTAATAAGATGAAATCTTGGAGATATGTCAATGGATATGACCAATGTAATAAAATGAACCAAATCATGATTCAAAGTGTTATTCTCCAATGGTTAAGGGATAGTTTTCATCTTTTAGATATACAAACCATTAGTAAAACTCATGATCCTTCCACTTTTATTATTTTATACATTTAATTTTTCACAGTTAATTTATTTTTGGATTCATATTTATTATCACATAAAATATTCATTTAACGTGAATGGAATATGGAATTAATGTAAATTATACTACACATAAATTTTATTTAGTACATTAATAATCACCAATGTAAAATATAAAATATTAAAAAATAGAAAATAAATTTAAAATTGAAACTTAACCATAAAATAAAGATAAAAAATCTATAAAATTAATATATTAATTTAAGTAATATTTTACTACATGTATTAAAATTGAATCTTAGTTCAATATGAATGACCTAAAAATGTTTGGGTGCATTCAATTATATAATAATTTTAGTCAGAGTCTTAGGTCGATATAAATTTGTGAACATCAATAGTTAATTTTTTATGAATGAAATAGAATAAATAAAATGAAATAATTTAGGAAATCATTGAAGAAGATTTCATGAAGGGGGATTCCACATAATAGAATGAGTTATATGATAATGAATTTGAAAAGTTACACCTACCTAAAACCCTTGTAAATATCTTTCTAGGCTATTTTTTTGTGTTATTTGAATGATAATATAGATATTTCCACTATAATTTCAATTTGACTAGATATTCAAAAACTAGTAGTGAGGGAAATTTTGTTTTATTAAAATAGTGGGAGATTACTGATTTTAAAATTTAATATTTGATTTAATTATCTAGTTATATTACGTTTAATATGATGAAAATTTTATTAGAAATAGAAAGCCACGAAACATTTAATATATCAATATAATCATTCATGGATAAGGAAAACCTTCTGAATAGATAAAATTCTTAATAATGGTATAGGATTTTTTGCATTTTACTATACTAGGGACTAAAATTTAACATTTTTGAATCCGGAGATCCTTATTATTTTTCACATTATGCACATGTGGAATAATTTTATATCTACCTTAAACTTATCAATGATTCCCCATTGGTCTAATGATTAACGTCATATTCCATTACCAAGGAGATAATGAAGGAATATTATAACATGGATGCATATATTATGATGTTTCACCTTCATGATAAATATCAAGATTAGGTGAGATAATCAAAAATTTAGATCTCTGATTCACATTTCTTATGAAATCTAGAGATTCACCACATGCTAGGCCTCATGTAGTAACAATGATTGACTACATTAAGTGATTGAGAATCATATTCTCTATGATCCACAATGAGATACAAACATATCTCATTTTATCCTCACTACCTAAGAGTCTATCTAGTTAAATTATTTATTATAAAATTAGAAATAATGATAATAATATTTTATATCTACTTGTACAAAATGACAATATAGATAAATGCATTATGGTTGAAATTCCAATATTCCATGTAGTGAAAAAGAAAATGATGAAAAATATTTTCACCAATACTTATACAAATTCTAAGGATTATGAGAACAATCAGTCAATAATGAAAAATATCCAAATGAATTAATGGAAAGAAAATGAGATATATTTTTCAAGTTTAAAGTTGGGATATTAGAAGAATAAATAAACCTTCTTGATGAAGCATTGTGAATGTTTAAGTTCCATCATTATGAAGTGAAAGAATTATATTTATATATATTATGTATTAGATTTATCTTATTGTTTTCAAAAATATATCCAAATTATAGAACCATGTAATTCTTGAGGATTTTTATAAGACTAGTGTATCTTAAATTGGCTAGTGCTGCATGACTTGTTGATATGTCTGTAATTTCTTCCAGATTTTTTTTCCAATATGGATAATTTTTTCTTCAAAATATCATTATTTTGTAACATGTGTTATAAAACACATACTTTATTTATCTATAAAATATATCATTTTAAATAATATCTATATCTTTTATAATGATAATATATGTTAAGGTACGATGTATTAATTTAATATTCTGTATGTTTCAAATAATTATAACCATTTATTGTCTACTGATAATGAACCCGTATTACATAACTCATTTTTTAACTAGTTGTGTCATCCCTCTCATGTTAAATGAAAATGGGAAGTAGTTGAAAAATAAATATCAATATGTTTTTTAAAAGATTTTTGATAAATCTAGTTTCATTATTTCTAAATTGTTTACAAAGAGTAATGAATATGAAACTACTTTATGGTCAGTATGAAAGAGAAATAAAGAATATGGAATATGTATGCAGTGATGTAGTTTGAATGGTAATAGAATTGGATTTTTTAGGTTATTCATACTCCATAAGTTTTTTTAATGACTTTAGTGGATATTTATATTCCTATAAAATGATGTATTTGTCTGTATCGTTCAAAATATTCAAATATTTTATGAATTAAATAGTGAAAAAATTGTATATAGATAAATATTTTTTTGAGGTCGTGAGAATATCAAATTACAATCCATTATCCTTATAAAAGAATGTGGGATCATATCAAAACATAGTACTCCATATACACTATAGTGTAATGGTGATATTGAAAGAGGGAACCATGCTATAAGTGGTATGGTAAAGATGCTGATTTTCCATTCAAATTTTCCATTATCTATTTAGGGGGTATAAATTATACAATCGAGAAAATACACTAAACAACATACCAACTATTTTAGATAATGGGTTTCCATTTTATATATAGAGTACAAGGAGACCTGTTTGGTCACAAACTCATTTATGGGGATGTGATGTTTTTATTAAGGCATGTTCAATTATAAAACTAACACGATATTTCATGATGTGGACTATTATAAAATATCACATAAAATATAAATGATATTATTTATGAAATACTTTAGATAATAATATTATAAATGCTGACATGTTATTTTCCCTATGTGGGAGAACACCTTCAATAATGGTAGTTTGAGAAATGTTATCTTTGATAATGTTAGTACTCATGATATAAAAGAATTTTTATTGGATAAAATTCCAAAAACAACATGATTAATATATTTTTGTTGAATAATAAGTATTATATAGGATTACTAGAGATTATATAATACCCAATAATAAATCTTTCTCATCAATTAGTATTATTACCCATTGTTGGATGCTATTAATTGACTTTTTCCTGCAAAAGGGAGTATAAAGATAAAATGCTTCATGATTGATTGATTACCAAAATTATGAGATATATTACATTTATAAATACATATTTTGGGTTCTTCTGGATCCAAAAATTGATTCAAAACTCATTGGATGAAAATGGGTACTAATTAAAAAACTAAAAAATAAATGTAATGTGATTTCCAATAAAACATGTCTAATGACTAATGGTTCTAAATAGAATCACAGAATTAAATATAAATAACCCATTACATTATTATCCATTTTAAAACCATTAGTATTTTAGTTTCTATAAAACCATTCCATGAATGTGAGTTTTATAAAATGGATGTAAAAACAACTTTCCTTCAGGGGAGCCATCTAGATGATTTATGTATGAAACAAATAGATGTGTTTATGGATAATGTGTTTCAAAAAAACGTTATGAAAGTCAAAGATATTTTTTGATTAAATTATATATATCATGAAAAATTTGATGATATGTATCAATTTTTTAATTTTACATCATTATTAATAAATAGAATCTATGTATTCAGAAGAAGATTACTGGGAGTGCAGTTCATATCCTAGATGTATATATTAATGATAGATTACAAATTTTAGTAGAAGTACTATTATTATAATCATGTATGGGTTGTGTATATAATGGAATATACTTTTGATACATAGATATTACTTCAAAATATTATAATATTCAATACAAAACATATGAAAAACAAGAGAAGACTGTACAGATTTAGTATCTTCAGAAACATGGGCACTTAAAAACGGGTTCTTAATATGTCTTTACTATATCCTTTTTATTCCTTCATAAGTGGAAACCATTTTTGACATATATTACATAATAAAATTATTCTTATCCTAGGGAACTGAAACATAAGAAAGGGTGAGCTTAGATGCCCCGTAATGATAATTATGGGATATATCAATCATATCGTAATCATAAGACATGATAACCTAACTTTTGAAAAATATTATCCTATGTATGAATGATCACGATATCTTACCATGTGACAAAAAATAAAATTTCATAAATAATAAATGAACATATTGGAAAAATTCAGAACATAAGACACAAAATTTGGGGAATACACATAAGCATATAAAATCATATCATATTTGTCAAGTATCATTTACAATACCATCATAGTGGACATATTCCATTACAAAACCATACTCACTCCACGTTCTTTCCCTGTATTAAGGAATTGGTTTTACATCCCATTGTAGGCCTTTATTACTAAACTTAGATGATTTTCCATTCCACCCAGCTTATCTCATGAGATATAAGTCTTTAACCAATGCATTTAAGGAATATGTAGTTCCCAACCATCTCATAATGAAATCATTCTTATGTGTGCCACAAAAACCTAAATAATTCATCATATAATAATCCGTGGAATAAAATGGGTTTCTTAAAAATCATTCAATTATAACATAATACATGTGACAGAAATGGATTTCTTAAATAACATTATAGAATAAACATAATCAAACCATTAAAATAATAGGGATAATATTCCGGAAACATAATCATATTAAATAATTCTATCTTATATGGAAAATAAATTTTATATAAGACTGGAAATCATTTCTTGAAGAAAATATCCTTTCTTCTTCAAAAATGTTTTCTTCTCTCAAAATGACATGAAATTTTAATAGAAAATAATTTCTTAAAAATAACCATGAAATCATATAAAGGATGATTCATGGATATAATGGTTTATGAAAAAATAAAAATTCATTCATTAAATATATATTAAAAGAACAAATTTTTATAATTTTATCAGATAATTCAAAATGTACCTCATACTGAAAATGAAAAAAGATTCATTTTACACCATTTAATTAAATTAACCAAAGGTTAAAATTGACTTTATATAATTTTATAATAATAGAAATAATATTTTGAGATATATATTTAGAAAACATTTACATGGGTGATAAATATACCATAGTAAATACTTACATATAAACAATAAATGATTGTAATGATATTGGGAAATTATTCTTTACCTTAAATATGATATCTGTGGTATGTATTTGAACCTCCTCTTATTTAATGAGATCCCTCTAGATATCCTTTTAATGATATATAGTTGTATATAGAGATGACCAGAACCACCAGCTTGTGACTATAGAATTTTATAATGTAAATGGGTAGGGGATGTCAAAGAGTGAAGGCTCAATGTGAAGTGATGAAGTTTGGGAGGATGTTCCCTTCAAAAATTGATTTGAGGGGAAATTATCTAATATCATTATATTTAAAATTATAATAAACAAGAACACAATAAAACACCTAAAATATTTTATATATAAGAAAATAATAGAGGATATGGTTGTAATCTCATCAACCAACAATATTTTGTCAAATAATTTTATCAACTTAAGCCTTATAATTTTAATTAACCCTTAGTCAATCTATTATAATCTTAATTAAGGTAACCATTTTTCAATTATAAAAGAGTATAATTTTTACATACATGATTTCAATTAAAATATAAAATAAAATTTCAGAATATTTTAGACCATATCATAAATATTTTTAACTTTTTATATTTTTTTATGATTTTTAAATAATTTAATAAAATAATATTTTTATAAAATATCAATAGAGTTAATTTTTCACAATAAATTCATTGGATTTTAAAAAATATAAATAATAATAAAATGTAGAACCTAATATTTTATTATATCCATGTGTGGCCATGTTCATCTATGAAATTCATTAGATATATTAATTATTCCAAATTATATATATTTTATTATTTTTAATATCATTTATTTAATATTTCAATTAAAAAATCAATTTTCAAATCAAAATTTTGTAATTATTTAAAATAAATATTTAGTTACTAAAAATAAAAAATAAAATGCCATGATGAATTTAAATATTCAATATTTATGATGAATATTGATTGTTAAATTTATCTCAGGCATGGCCCAATTTTTGAAATAGTATATTTATTAATACATGAATGTGACATCATTAAAATTTTAATAAATAAAACATTATAAATATTATAACATAACCCAAGTTCTGAAAAATGTAAATAATAAATTCATATCATGAAAATATTTTTCCTAATTAAAATTTTATGTTTAGATTTGTTCATTTCTTAAATGTTTCCCCAGTGGACTCATAATAGAGGTTATAGACAAGGAAAGCGACACATTGTGTATTTTTTTATTTAAATATTATATAATTAATGTTCATGGTTAAATTTCTACTAAATGACTTAATATTGATCCATATGTGTTAACGGTCTAACTTCAATCATCCAATAAAGTTTCTTACCTCTTATAGGGTCATTTTATAATCATTATAATTTAATTTAAAACTAAATTACCAAATATTCCTTTTGGTGGTAACGAAATTTTCCATGGTTACTATTTATATTGGAAAAAATAAACATGACCTACATACTATATTTGGTACTTTTGAATCCAAATTTGACATATATATTCATAATTCTAATTATAGACGTTTCATAATTAAATTTAAAATAAAATCAGGACAACCTTATAAAAAAAATTCAAGAAAATTACACTTTTATAAAATAAAATATTTTTAGAATAAATTAAAGTATAAAATAATTTTTTGAAAACACAATTGGATTATTTAAAAGAATAATTTACTAATTAAAATTGAAAAAATACTGAAACATAATTTGGCCTTTTGAAATAAATATTGTTTTCAATAAATTACATTATTTTAACTATTTCTTAAAAATAAATGTTATAAAAAAATAAATAAATTCTTATTGAGTTTGATATTTATTATTCAATCATTTGTACATATTCCCACCAATTTAATAACTGGGTTATAATTTTCATTTTTTCATAATAGTATCTTGCAGTTTGTTTGAACTCACGATTGTGTGCAATGAATGCTATTGGAGAATTAAAAATTTTAAAAGATAAGTTTTTATTAACATATCGTAGTTTTATAATGTAAAATGTTCTTCTCCATTATAAAAATAGGTTATTAGGCCTATATACATTTTATTAAGATCATTTTTGACAGATCATGGGGGTTTCCTAAGTTTATTCAATTTACATACATTAACATGATAATATATGGATTTAGTATTGAATAGTAAAAGATGGGATTATTTTATATTTTATATAGTATAGATTCCTCCTATAAAATGTGTTGTAAGACACACTAGGAAATATAGAGAATGAGTGAGGTCCCATGTACTTATTTGATAGGATCAAAAAATCATGACATCTTATGTACAAGGATTGAGTTTTCTATCACATTTATCATGGGAGGAAAATATCAATTTTATTTAGGTCAGAAACATTGGAATAATATTAATTCTAGGCATAATTATTAATGGTGAAATTAGGATATGTCACCGGTATATGGAGAATATGAGGATCTAGTCATTGGGTGTAATATAGAATTTATCATTCAAATGGAATACAATTTTTTATGTTATGGTCAGGATGTGACTTTAGTCTCATGATATGTGTGCTGATCTCGAAGAGTTTAAATCATCCATTTTTTTCCAAATTTGTTAGATGACTTTGAGTATATTATGACTTCGAATGCAATTGATGAACTATTTTAATTTGAAATGTTTCCTATGATCATGATTTGGTTCATAAAAATAGATACCATCTCACATAATATTATGATAGTAATACAATAGTGACTCTAGTAATAAAGAAAATTCCACGTTAATATAAGATGCACCAACTCAAAAAAATTATCCTAGTGAGGTATTTTTTTCTCAAAATTTTGAAGTAATTGTTATTAGAGTTTCTACAGAGGAAAATTTTACAAACCCTATATCTAAATATTTATATAAGTTGAAGAATAAACATCATATGAGATCTAGTAGGCTAAAGGTTATTAGAAGTTAAACCTAGTTTATGTGGGATTTAGTTAGATTTGGTGACCTATAATGGACTTCAATACACATTATGACTACCATGATTTTAGAATATTAAATAATAATAATTTTATTATAACATTATTATTATTCTTATATATGGTATTTCATGTGATAATTTATTATGAATACTATTCATACTAAAAAGAAACAATATTTCTACGTTAGGATAAGAAACAAGAATTTTCATGGATGTATAATTAAATATATATTCTATAATTACTAAATTATAATTTTAAAGGGAACAAGTGATACAATAAATTAGGTATGGGGAACCAAATTATAGTTATAAATTAATCATACTGTATTCCCTTAGTAATATTTAATGGAGGATATTGTGATATCAAAACCTGATAGTGGGAACTCACATTTTATGTGTCCTTGAATGTTCCAATTTGAATAATTGTGTATTGATACATATAATTTAATATTATAATTAATGCATTTCATGAGCCACATATATATAATTTTTTATGAAAATAATGTTGATAAATACTCATGGTTTTGTAGGATATTTTGGTTTTATCTCGACTAACATTTCATTAATTAATAATGTGAGAGTGGATTTTTCCATTCACAATTCATTGGATGTTGATATCACATTCTATTTGATGGTAATAGAACATGATGATTAATTACATGGATATAAAAATATATTTGCATGTTTATTTCATGACTAATAGATAAAGATACATTGATCACATATGTTCATGAAAACTCTGTGATACTTGTTAAATTAGAGATATCTTGATAAATGGATAACATTACATAGTGTGTGTTGATATATGTATATTTTATTTATAACATTAAGCATATTTAGTTATGGGGTTCTCAGAATGCTTCTAGAATCTATCCTTGAAAATTATAATTTACTACGTATTCCACAATGAATGGTACCTATATGGTGACACCCACTATGTATTTAAAACCTCATTTAAAATTCTACATGGATTAAAATTTTAAATAAAAATTATTCCCATTTATGTTTTCATAATTTTTCCAATTTTTTCATCATGTATATTAAACTTCAATCTATTCAATAAATTATTATGTGTGTTAAATATTAATCAAATATTTATTAAACAACTATTTACTAATTATATTAATATATAATATTAATTTGTTATATTATTATTTCAAGGAGACAAATATTTTATTACTTGGTAACATAAATTTTTAAGAAATATTTTTCCATTAGTTTTTTGAATATAATACAAATTTTTTGATTAATACATTAGTGATACTAAATTATTCAAATAAATAGTCATTATTCATTATATAATAAATATTAATGTGGTCTTTTGGATAGAGTACAAGTGGTTTTATAAGAGATGTCCTGATAAGTATTATTTGAATAAATATAAATTTATTCATTCAAGTAAATAATATTTATTTATCTATGTGTTTATATATTGTTATTTAAATAATAATCATTTTATTATTAATTGGTCATTGGGTTTTCTTATGACATATATGACATTTAGGGCCTCAATGAATTTTTTTTCTCTAAACAGAGATCATTATAAACCCAATTAGGTCATTTCTGAACCATATCATTAATGAGCACAGAAAAACTCTAAAACGAACTCTCTTTAGATGGATTTAAATTTTCTCCTAGAACACTATTAGTAACATAGATCATCCTCCTCCGTCAACACCTCAATACTATAGAGTTCTAGGAGAATCATTCAACCTATAGTTATTCTCAAGGAGATCAATAATAAATGACATACATATCATGATATTCTTCACTAGAACGTGAATATTTCTATATTGACTATTAATTGTTTATAGTGTCAATTTAGATCACCTAAATAGGTATTATATATTTGAATCATCTCACTATAATTATGTAATGATAAGAAGTGGTATTCTAATTCATCAATGAAGAATAAATGTCGATGAATGTATTTGGTTATCAAAATTAATTTATTAAAAATTATATATTTTTCCTATATTATTGGAGTGAAATTAATTTCTAATTAGTAATAAATTTTATTCCATTTATTATGATGATATTCCTCATTTACCTATTCTATTATTCATTATTTTCAAAAATACATATGTGTGGTAAATTTCCTAAAAGTCACTTCTGTCTCTCCTGAACTATTCTTAAACACCTTCCAATAATGTAAATGTTCACCATTTCACTATATGAACATCTATTCTATGCTAAAGGTATCTAAATTATGTTTATAGTGGTGGATACTTATTAATTCCAATAAATCAACATTTTATCCTACATAAAAAATCGTTCCTTTGTACTATAATTGATATTTTTAATAATTCGTGACAATCTATTTCTAAAAATAAAAATGAATTAATTCATTATTGGCATCATAGTTCTCCACAAAAGTCACTCCAAAATATATATACTGATGATTAATACCTATCATGGGTTATGGAAAAATAATACTTTAATTAACTATATACAATATAGTAGATGATCCTTTATAGTCTTCTAAAGAGGAGTGAACAAAAAACAGGGTTGTCATTTTTTGTAGATTTTCTAAAAGCAATTGGTTTTAATTAATTTTATTTTTGTCAAATAAATAAACACATTGAATTAAGTGGTTTTCAAATATATGAGAATGATGATAATCAGAGTGGGTTTGGCTAGACCTAGTGATGTTTTATCATGGTTTCCAAGTTTTTCCCCTTTTTTATCCCTTAACTTGTAAGAGAGAGATTATTCTATCGAGTCTTCTCTCTCCCTTGTCTAGATGGTTGTGATGATAATATTACTTATCCAAAATATTATATTGGTCTATCATCCATCCAATGTGGGTAGAATTTGAGATGGTTTTCTTGATTAATTATAGAAATCCCCATCAAGGATTTTTTGTTCCCTAACAACCCAATATTCCACATGCATGCATACACGTGTGCTGACTACTATTGAGCACTCTACACATGACCCTAATCTATTTCACCATATCCATATTAGAATTGGGTGGAGGGAGATTTGATCATCAACCAATAAAATTTAAATTAACATTATTAACACCGAACACAACTGCATGTGTAATTTAGAACTGAATTTATGACTGAAACCAAATGCAGAACGAAGAAGGGATCTAATTAAATTGAAGCACCAAAAATCAAGCAGGAACAATGGTCCACCCTCCCCACTTCCCAATCAATCAGTGAAACTATCCATACATGAATGAAGAATTTTAGATGATGTAGGATAAGGAAGACATTATAATAAAATAAAAATAAGGAAAACCAATAAATCAATAGAAAGGTGTCATCCAATGCTTCCATCAACAATTGATTGGAGGGTGTGGGAATGGAATGTAATGAGAGGTAGGAACTCCCCAATTTTTATATAAAGAATTTCCCTCAAAAAATTTACATATTTATTCCTTAATTAATGACCGAATCTTGTGTTTTGTCCTTCATGAACGTTCTTCATAATTTCCTTGTCTTTCTTCCCCCAAAATTTCAGAGTATTTTTTATGTGTAGAGGGGGTAATGACTGGTTTACTTAGATAATTTATTTTGTATAGTTAGGCCCTCCACATTTCAAACCTCTATATTACTATGCATTAATATCAATTTAAATGGCCTATTCACACTTGAGATACTTCATAAAATTTGTTCCAAAATGTGTTTTATATCCACACATCTAATTTGAGAGTATTTATGACCACCATTAATGAGAGAAATATCTATAAAAAAATAGACATTGCCATAAACTATTTTCAAGGCCCAAATTTTGAGCTTCTTTTGATCATCTATATGGTAGATGAATCTTTTGGTCCAAATGAATGAAAAAAATACCAGGATGTTTATAAACCTAAAAATAAAAAATTTCAGGATTTGGATAAATGTAGAAATATTTATTGTGAAAATACAAAAATAAATTAAAACTATTAAAAGTCCAAAATATGTAATTTTGACTATTATTATCAAAATACCTCTAAAAATAAAATGAGGAAATTTCTAAAAAAAATAACACATAGTCAAGATTTAAAAAATTAATATTTAATAAAAATGATTGAAAATATTTTCTCTGACAATGGACAAGCATCAAATTATTTTTTTCTATATATTTTCTGAATATAATTCTCTGAAATATAATATTTTAAATTACTAGAATCCCATTACAAAAATTCATAACTTTTTTAATATCCCCAACCTTAGAATCCTAGAGCACGTACCTTAAATTTTTTACATTGACATGATTACAAGAAATCAAATCTCTAAGGACTGATTAGTTTAACCATTTTCTACATGAAAATATATAGATTATAATTATTTTACCTTGGTTTTAGGTAATAAAACATAATACATTAGAAAAGGTGATAAATAACATCTTTGAAAACTCATTCAAAGTTGTATTCTTCATAAATTTAGAAAATGATAAAAAATAGGTGTGAGAAAAAATGATTATTAAGGGTTATGTACAATTGAATATATCATGAATCACTAATCATAATAAGTATGACATGGTAGATAACTAAACAAAAATGACACATATATATTTTGATAATTCATAATCAATATGGAAAGGTATATAAGAAAAAATATATTCAATTTAATCAATAAAGTGAGAGTATAATGCATCCATAGATATTGTCATGAAAAACATATTGGATAATAAAAAAATATCAATGAAGAAAACTCTAAAATATTTGATGTCATATTTCCTAGGAACATGGATATTTTACCATCAATACCGTTTACAATATTTTTTAAAACCTACCAGGTAGAAATCCATTTGATTTGGCCAAATGATTCATCTCATTAGAGTACCAATGAATCTAATGGGTTAACATAAATCATACCGAACCCGTTTTATACCAATCCATATAATTCATCACATATAAAATATTAAATTTAATTCATTCACAACTTTTTTATCAAATATTATTATTTATTGAATGATAAAATTATTAACACTTCCCAAATTAATCATCAACATCCAAAGTATACAGTATACGTGAAAATTTAATAGGGTTTAGGAAATTATCATATCTATTAAAATATATATATATTTAAGATAAATTTATTTTACAATGAATATTTATTATAATAATTTGAGGTAATTAATAGAATGTTTACAATCACAGTAGAAATTACGATGCATAATAAAATTTAGCATTTGGTAATTTTCATTTCCAATCCACATGGGTGTGATAATTAAAAATGAAACATAAAATAGCATGGATAATAATGTAAATTTAAAAATTTGTATTATATACACCACATAAAAGTGAATTAGTTCATAATAACAATTAAGTCTCAACGAAATGTAAATTGACCCAGAATCCCATGCCTTACACTCCCTTCTGAATGAACATTATTTTACCACCCATATAATTGATTTAAATAATTAATGAACTTATTATATAATATTATCAATATTGAGGATATCATATATGGTTCTCTTATAACATCTTATTACCTTTTCATTTATAACATTTCATTATTTTAATAATTGTGAGTTATAATTTTTCTCATTTTAAGTATGATTTGACTTGTTATTTTTAGTCATCATACAACGATATTTTTTCATCATCTATAGAATGTAATACATGATGAAAATATCATATATATATATTTAATATATATTTATTTATAGTAAAAAATAATATATATTTATAGGTAATGAAATACACCATTCATGGATATAATACACACAACAGATGCATGAATGTTGTTTCCTTTTTATTATAATATTGGTATATATAATAATACATTATATATATACATATATATATAAAAATTCCATCTAGTATAATTATTATTTATTATATATCATAATTATTATTAAAATAGTCCTTAATAAATTCTATTTAAATCATTATTGAATCATAGTACCTTGTGACACATTAGTTCATCACACACTAAAAAAGGATATGGTAAGAGGTGGTTTATTATCGGTTGTTCTAGTAATTTCTGATAATTAATTTCATTAAAAAGTATAATATATAAGTGGTTTTCTAAAATTAATTATATATTTTTATTAATTGAACAATTATTGGTGGTTTCAAATAAACCACTGTTAATTTTAAAAAAAACTCAAATTCATCCACTCCCTCACTACCTTTATGAGACCCTGACCCCTCTCCGCCCCTCCCTCCCCTGACATCATTCTCTCTATTCCATATTGGCAATCCCGACCCTAAAACTCTATTTACCACTACTCCTATGACCTCCTCATCTCAATTCCCTAATGAAGACCCCAACACCACGACCCCTGTCTTCCCCACCCATCTGACCTCCTCTGTTCAGTTCGCTGGTGGTGAACCTTACCATATGACCTTGTTCCCCCACCCATCTGTGTCCTCTGCTTCATTTATTCGTAGTGGAAATGACCCCAAAAACCCCATTCCATTCACCACATCGACCTCCCCTACTAGGTTCCTCTACAGTGACCCCAGATCCATGACCTTTGATCACCCCACCCTTATGTCATCCGCTACTTAGTTCTTCAATGGTAACCTCAACCTCATGACCCCAGTCCCCCCCACACCTCTTACCTCCCTCTCTCGGTTCCCTGGAGGTGACCCCGATCTCACAACCCCTTCTCTACCAAACCTCTGACCTCGTCCTATATATTCCTTTCCTAATCAGTGATCCAGATCATCCCTCATCTGGCGTCCCTATATCTAACTCAGTTAACCTCCTCAGCAGCAACACAGACACTGCCCCACTCTGACCCCCATCTACATGGCTTGTATCCTCCCCTCTGTGAAAAAAAAGACACCATAAAGGTTAAATCCTCCCCCCATAATCACTCGAAATATATTATTCCTCAATACATATATTTTTTGGTAGTTTCTCTTCATATTACAGATTTTATATATATATGGTATTAGGTTTCACTTTATTGGTTAGTGAATATGTAATTTTTTTTGAGTCTTTTATAGTTTCTCCTAGAAAACTCTCTCAAAGGGAGTTCATTTATATTCAAAATATAATATTGTTTGATCCTCAATAGTTGTAGAAACACTACATAAATCATGAAAAAATGGCCTTTTATATGTTTTAACCACTTTAGTGGTAGTAGGGGGTGTGTTTTCTTTTAAAGTCATAGTTAATATATAGAGTTTAATATTTTAGTTATTCATGACATATTGTGAGCTCATATAACGGTAAATAGTTTTTTATTAGTAATTTCCATATGAAGCTCATTTAATTATATATATAATTTTTTATTATAAAGATTATTTATTTTATTTTTATAAAATTAATTAATTTTAATATTGTTACATGTAAATATTATCTTATGAAATTTCTTCATAATTATCATAAATAATTGTTTTGAAGCTAAATAGTGAAAAATAATAATTTTTATAAAACATTTAATTTATTTAAATTACTATAATGGAATAATGGTTTAATTTATTCGAACACATTTTATATCATAACAATATATATTTTAAATCAAAAAATATAAATCTTTTTACCTATAAAACATTTCTAAATAATTTTTCAATCATATGTAATATTTTAATCAAAATACTATTATGTTTGATTGAATTAAAAAATTTGTTATTTTTACCAATTGAAAATATATCCATAAAAGAAAAATTTTATTTTAGATAAATATTATAATACTATGTAATAATTTTAGTGCTTTTTTGGGATAAATTTTTAATTACTATGATTAATGATGACAACCATGATAATGATAAAAAATTTATTTTCGAAGAATTTTTTTATTTATGTTTTTAACATTTTATTAATAAATTACATTGATCTACTTAAAATAATTAAACTATAATTACTTTTAAAATCATTTTTGATTGTATTAAAATATATATTATCATAAATCAACACAAATAATATTAAGAAAAAACATTAGTAAACATATAATTTTCTTCCAAATAAAAGTTTTCCTAAATATAAAATGTTTTATTTTAGATTTTTTTATCCTGATAAAATTATTTATACATAAATTCAAAAAAATGAGGGATGAAAACACAAAATAGATACTATATATTTCTTCTTAAATTTAGAGTTGGAAGATGATGTTTTATCCCAGTAAGTATAAATTTATTTATTCTTATATATATATTTTTAGTAAAACATAATTTATATATGTAAAAACATTTTACCAAAGTAAAAAATAAAAATATAATGGTAGATATGTATGAAAAAAAATTATATCTTTATCAAGAAAGAAACTTCATATTCCAACTATCATGTTAGTATATGATATCTATTAGAGCGTTCATGGGTTTCTATAATGCTAAAATTTATTGTTTCATATTTATGTGTAATTTAATTATTTTTTTAATATTTATATAATAATTTTTTTAATATAGTTTAATTTTCTGTTCATGTTGGGGTGGTTTGTTTGATGTTTCTCAAACCCATGGGATATAAGGTTTCTTTCTACCAATGTTCCCATGATTTTTATTTTCCTTTCCTTTGATTATCGAACTGCATGCAATGCATTTTGATTTGATATAATATTTTGAAAGAAAACATTATCATTTTTTAAATATAGACGAGTAAAAGAAGCACATGTTCCCATTGTGGGGATTTATCATGATATAGTGGGAACATATGGTTCTTTTACACATATGTCTTTCAACAATGAGAAATGTTATTTGGATAATAAAATCGAGTCAATATGTACTATTAGATTTTTGAAAAAGTACAAAAATGGAAATCTTTGTTAAATTTGCAGTTAGAATTATATTGAGACTTTGGTATGTGTTAAAATTAGCTACACTTCACCCTAACACATGGTGTGTCTAATATGATTCAAAGTTACTGTTTTTATTTAAAATTTACTGTAATTTTAGTAAAAAATAAAAATAACAAACTCAATACCATGGAAAAATATTCCATTTTTTGGATAGTTTAATAAAATTATCTATTAATAATTTGTGACTAATAGTAATAAGCCATACCTTAATCTGATACATGATGTGATAGTATGGAGAAAACTAATTTCTATGAGTATAAAATCGACATTCTAGTTCAAATATTATCACTCACTAAAATAAATGAAAATACTCTAATATTTCCTTAATAATTTAGGACATTGATTCATAATCCATTTTTTATGTGTATGAATAGTTCTCACGTCAATCCGATATAAGATGTATTTATTATGATTCAAACTACATGTTTCCATTTTAATATGAATATTTAGTAAAAAAAAGGAAAGTGAAGTACTCAAAACCACGAAAACACATTATTATTGTTTTGATTCACTAAGAAAATTATACACATGTCATTTGGGAAATGTAGGAATCAGACACACATCAATCCATTGCATGGTGTGACCAGTATAACTTTATTTATATCTTTTAATTTGAAATTAACAACCATTTAAGAGAAAAGTGAAAATGACCAACTCAGAACCAAGAAAACTCATTTATAATGTTTTTATAATTTATGAAAACATTACATAAGTGATTTGTGATGTGTTGGAATTAATATCACCTCAATATGATATATTATTTTCTCAGTATGTCTGTAAGTTCTTTTTTAATTCTAAATTGATACCCATCTTAGAGAAAAGTGAAAATGTCCTACTGAAAACTATGAAAACTCATTTGTATTATTTTAATAATTTAGAAGAATAATAAATATGTAATTTCAGATTTGTATTAATAAACCACACCTCAATTCGATCAATGATTTACATTGTATGACCCTAATTGATTATTTCTTTTAAAAAAATTGACATCCATTTTAGTAAAAAGCACAAATGATCTACTGAAAACAAAGAAAAGCATTTGAATTTTTTTAATTCTTTATAACAATGATCCATAATTCATTTATGATGTGTAATAATCATACATCCATCAATATGATATATGATGTTCCCGATATGGCTCAACGTGTCTGTTAAATGTTTTAAATCCCTATTTTAGTCCAAAAAGAGTCACTCATTTAAAACCATGAAAATAAACTCATATTTTCATGACAATTTTAGAAATCGATTTGTAATTTATGTTTGGGGTGTATGAATTGGTACCTTTTAAAACTGATACACGTTGTAATCGGTATTATTCAAAGTGTGTGTTTCCAGTTTAAAATGACTATTTACTAAAAAATAATACTGAAGTAATCATAACTATGAAAACACATTTGGGTTGTTTTGATTCTTTAGTAAAATTTTCCACATGCCATTTGATATGTTAAGGAATCAATTTAACATTAATCATTTGTTTTGTGTGACCTGTAGGGAACCATGTGCACATTTTTATTTAAAATTGACATCCATTTTTTGTAAAAAGGGGAAATAACCTAATAAAAACTAAGAAAACACAGTTGGATTGTTTTGATACCTTAGGAAAACTATCCATATTCCAATTTTGATATTCTAGAATCAACTACACCTCATTAAGATGATATATGTTCCCAGTATAGCCCAAGTACATATTTTTATTAAAAATTGACATCCATTTTAATAAAATAGGAAGGAAACCTACACAAAACTGATAAAACATATTCTTATGATTTCGATACATTAGTAAAATAGTTCATCAGACAGTTTTTATGTGTTTGAATCATCTTTACCACTGTCTGATGCATGACGTGACCTGTATGACTCAATGCATCTATTATTAGTTTATAATCGATAATCTAGTCCAAAAAATAACCTCATTAAAAAATAAGAAAATGAAGTCATATTTTCTTTATAATTTAGTAAATCTATTCATAAGTCATTTTTGATATATAGAAATCAGTTTCACGTCAAAATAAAACAAAATATAATCATTACGAGTCAATGTACATGTCCTTATTTTTAAATTACAATTTAGTAAAAATATATTTGATGTACTCAAAACCAATTAAACAAATTCATATTGTTTTGGTACTTTATTAAAATGATAAAAAATTCATTTGAGACATGTTGGAATCGTCATCACCCCAATTTGTTGCACATTGTTACTGGTAGGACTCCAGTTATGCCTTTTTATTTAAAATTGACATCGATTTTCGTAAAAAGGATAAATGACCTAATAAAAATTAAGAAAACACCTTTAGATTTTTTTTATACATTAATAAAATGATCCATAATTCATTTGGGATGTGTATAATAATCTCTACCTCAATTTGATGCATAATATGACCAGTATGTCTCCATGTGTGTCTTTTATTTAAAATTGACAACCATTTTAAAAAAATGAGAAACCACATAATCAAAACTGAGAAAACAAATTCTTGTTGTTCTTTTTCTTTAGGAAAATAATCCAAAATTCATTTTTTATCTGTAGGAATCCACCTCACCTCAATCTAATGCACTATGTGATGGTATGTCTATATGTTCATTTTTTATTTAAAATTTACATCCATCTTAGTAAAAAGGGAAAATGACCTACATAAAACTAATAAATTGATTTCATATTATATTCATACTTTTATAAAATGATAAATTAGTAACATATTCCCTGTAATAATCATCTTCATGTCAATTTGATACATGATGTTCTAGATATGAGTTAATGTGTCTGTTGTTAGCTTAAAATCAAAAATTTACTTCCAAAAGTGGAACTCACTAAAAACAATGAAAACACACTACATTTTTTTGTTAAAATATTATATTTATTAAAAAGTACTTTTAGAAATGTAAAAATTAGTCTCACATAAAACTGATACATAATTTAATCGGTATGCATCGAAGTCCGTGGTTCTAGTTTAAAATAACACTTTAGAAAAAAAGGAAAGTGAATTACTAAAAACTGAGAAAAACATTTGTATTTTTTTTATACTTTAAGAATATAATCCATATGTCATTTGAGATTTCTAGGAATAATCATCATTATAATCTGATGCATGGTGTCACCGTATGACACCAAGATATACTTTTTATTTAAAATTAACATCAATTTTAGAGAAAAGGAAAAATGGCCTACTCAAAACTAAGAAAACTTCCTCATATTGTTCTTATACTTTAGAAAAAAAATCCATATTTCATTTGTGAAATCTAGGAAGCAACTACACCTCAATATGAAAAACTGTATCATTGGTATGAATCAAAGTATGTCTTTTTATTTAAAATTGATATCCATTTAAAAAAAATATTGACCTACTAAAAAACTATGAAAATAAATTTATATTATTTTGATACATTAAGAAGATGATCCATAAATCATTTACGAAATTTAGGAACCAACCGAACCTCAATCTGATGTATGGTGTGCCCGGTATGGGTCTATCTATTTTTTATTTAAAATGTACAACCATTTTAGAAAAAAGGGAAATTGTACTAATAAAAACTGAGAAAACATATTTGGATTATTTTGATAGTTTAGGAAAATGATCCATATGTAATTTATAATATAGAGGAATCATCTGCACATCATTTTGACTTAATGTTCTCTCTGGATGTATATATAGAATCATTTATTTGTTTAAAAATGTTAGATGTATATATTGATGACCAAGGTATTGGTTGATAGATGTTTCAGTTATCTAATAATAAGGTTACGATGATTATGTATGTTTCTATATATTACTATGGATGTATGATGTATATATAATCTGTTTTTTAACAAATAATTAAAAACCAACTAAATTATTTGTTGTTCTTAATATCCTCCACTAAATACAATAAATAAAATTAGTGATAGCGATAGTTAGAATTAACTATAATGAAAATAATCAAATTATAGTATTTTAACAGATGGTTTGATTCATTTTATTTATATTTCATTGTTTTTAAAAAACACTACTAAATAAAAATGAGACTACAACATTATATTCAAAGAAACAAAAAATAAAAAAACTGCCAAAAAAACACTTTTGAACCCTCTCTGCGATAGTTATTTTAATAATAAATAATCATTGTTTTTATATATGTTTGATTAGTCAATTATTTAATCTGTTCTAAATGTGTTTATATATGTTTAATCATGTCTACATATGTTTATCTATGATTATTCGTGGTTTACTCTTGACCTGGAGGTATTTTGGATTAAACAAACTTTTTGGGAGAATTTTATGTTTTTGACTCACCGTTAGTTATATTTTTGAGTCCCCGATAGTTAATGGAATGAGAAACCTTTGTGACAAACTGATGGACAAGTCACTGATGTGTCAAACCAATGACCACAATCACACTGCTTACAATGGTCGCACCAATGACAACAGTCACATTGATGATACAACTATCAAACTGATGATGATCAAATAACTTACCGAAACTGATTCTGATCAAATGACATATCGAAACCAATGGTGATCAAATGACCTACCGAAACCAATTATGATCAAATGACCTACCGAAATGGATGTTGATCAAATTAACTACCAAAAATGATGCTGATTAAATGAACTACCGAAACCGAAGCTGATAAAATGACCTACTAAAGCCGATGTTGATCAAATGACCTACTGAAGCCGATGCTGATCACATGACCTACTGATACCAATGAAAATTCAAATGACCTACAGATCTCATGACTCATCGATAGTCATGATTTTTTTTTTGAATTTTCATTAACTCTTATTTAATTAAAAATGTCATATTTTATTAATTTAATGAAACATATATTAATTAATATTGGTTGTTGGATGTTAGGGAACCGTAACTCATACCTGTCAAAAATTAATCATTCTTTTTACCAGTTCTCAAAGAATAAAAAGGACGATCTATCTGTAGTGGAAATATAATGACATAAAAATACATAGACAATGATACATAAGAAGACGGGAGCATACATGTGTGAAAAGGTCCATGAAACAAAACAAGAACTTCAAGAACAACTGTGACAAACAGAGAGCTTCAAGAAGATCATTCACATAGAACAGACACTGAAGCTGTGTTACAGTGCCTTACTGAAAATCATATGCACAAGGATGAATAACTATAGATGAGAAGAACAAATACACTCTTTTTTGTGTCATCCCCACCAGAAAGGACTCGAATAACATCTATAACATCCAAACAAGTCTAGAGATCATCTCCAATCACTCAAAGCATTCTAAACACATTATCCATTTATTTCATCTACAGTAAACCTTTGATTAAAATTTTGAGCAGTGTGTGTGTATCTGTCTATATAGACACACAATGACTTCTGGGTTGAACTGGATAATATTAAATCCTCACACCAAAATTTTTACACCTTGTTGTATCCCACTGTGAATTGTGGAAGAGGTCAAGTTTGACCTAGACAGCCTGAGTGCTACGGCTATTGTTTACGCATGTAGAATTGTGGTAGAGGTCAGAGGACCTGAACAGTTTGAGTAATATTGTAAAACGTCGATCCAGGGTGTTGATCATAGTTAATATAAACTGTTTTAGAGGACTAAGTCTCAGCTTGAGACTGAACCTCTTGTTTTAAAACTACTGTGCATTTTGCCTTTGTTAAAACTACTTTGAATATTCTGATGCTAAGTAATTTAAATACAAACATATTTTAGAGTAACTCTGATAATTGAACTAGAATGTGTTTGTAATTATTGTTAACCCATAAGTTAGTTTAAAAAGTTAACATAATATTCAGATTAATTTAACTGAGAGGTAATGAATCTTTGATAAACTGATTGAACATTTACAATCTTTATAAATTCCCTACAGTTTAACTTGTTTTATGAATTAAGGGATTTTAATACAAATCTTTTAAATAGAAATTTTTAATTGGAACTCAATTCACCCCCCCCCCCTCTTGGGAATCCACTTCAACCAAAATTTGGTATCAGAGGGATTCAAAACACTCTGTTTGTGAAAAGCTTTCAACTGTGATTCTAGTTGTATCTTAAAGATCTTAAATTTTTTGTTATTTCTAAATTTTTTTCTCTTTAAAAACATTTGTCAAAATATAATTATGAATAACATATTAGAAGGTGTATCTACCAACATTCCACCCTTCTTTAATAGTGTTAATTATTTCCAATGGAAAATAAAAATGAAAATTCATTTTGAAAGTATGCGATTTGACATCTGTACTACTATAGAGACTCGGTATAAGATTCTAGAAACTGTTAGAAGTACTTGGGATGAACCTACTAAAACTGCTTACAATAATAATTGTAATGCAATGAATTCCCTGTATTGTCGTTTAGAAGATGAATAATTCAATGGAATATCTTCTTATAAGACTACTTATGAAATATGGGATACTTTAGCTGTTTCCCATGAGGGAACAACCAATGTTAAAGAAATGAGAAAAAACATACACTATTAATTATGATAATTTTAAAATGATGTTTGATGAACCTATTTCTGACATGTATCTCAGGTTCGAAGAAATTGTATATATAATGAGCTTACTTGGAATGGTTGTTCCAGTTAAGGAGAAGATTATAATAATACTCAGATACCTGCCAAAAAGATGGAGAGTCACATCAGTTTCAATTAGAAAATCATGTGACATTGGTGTTTTCCCTGTCAAAAAACACATTGGTACGTTAATGATGTATGTGGTATAACTGAATATAAACAAGGGAGAAGATTATGAACCAATGAAGAAGTATGTATCTTTCAATACTTATACTTCAAAAATTAAGGACAAAGGGAAAATTCAATGTGAAAGTGATAGATCACGCTCTGAAGAAAGTGCATCAGTAAGTGATGATAAGATTGCTCAGATACCCATACAATTTAAGAAATTTTATAGGAAGAAGAATTTTTTTCAGAAAATCAAACTATAAGGGAAAGTATGATAATAAAGTCCATTGGAAGAATGATTGGAAAAGCACTGATAAGGGTGATGACATAGTCTGATACAAATTCAAGAGGAAAGGACATGTGAAAGCTGGTTGTCCTAAATTAAAGTTCAAAAAGAAATATGAATATAAGGATAGATAACACAAGAAAGCTATGAAAGAAACCTAGAGTACTCTAGAAGACAGTTCAAGTGATTCTGATTCTATTCAGGATGATAAATATAAAAAAGCTAACATTTATTTCATGACAAGCACTTCTGTGGTAATATTAGATACACCAGCTTTAATCTCTTATTACTCTAGAGATGATTCTGATTCTGAGAACATGTATAGTGAAGATTTATTTGAACATTGTAACATGTTAGAAGATACTTTCAATGAGCTGAACGACACGTATAAATCCTTACAGAAGCAGCATGCATTACCTAGCACTATCAAATCTACACTAGAAGTATAAAAAAATACTGCTCAACTACTCAAAGAGAATACTGAACTGAAATTTTCTAATGAGAAACTCAGGAATGATTTGGAAAAATTTACTAATGGAAAGTACACACTTTCAAAAATTCGAGGAAACCAAGTGGAACCAATGTATACTACTAGTTTAGGTTATCAGCCTAGACAAAGATAGATTACAAAAAATAAATTTACTACTAAACCTGGACAACATGCTGCTAGTTCTTGTTCTGAAAATTCCTATGCCTCTACTAGCTATTCACATGGTTGTAGATCAAACATGGTGTATCTATAAAAATATCTTTATTCTATTAAGTATATGAGACCCATTAGGAAAATATGGGTACCAGATGTTTTGCTTGTTAACCTGTCTGGACCCACGAACATCTGGGTACCAAAATCATTTTCTATCTAAAATAGTTTTGTAGGAAACTTGCATCAAAATTCCTTGTAGAAAGACACGGTATTTGGACAGTGAATGTTCAAGACACATGATATGAGACTTTTCATGCTTCAAAAGCTTAATCAAGGGTGATGGAGGATATGTCACCTTTGGTGATAACTTTAAAAGGAAAATCATCATCCTAGGTCAAATTGGTAGCATTGATTAAATTTTAATTTAAAATGTTTTATTTGTATATGGATTAAAATATTACTTATTATGTATTTATCAGTTATGTGACGATGGGTTTAATGTTAAATTTGAAAATGATTCCTGAAATGTTTTTAATTCTAAAAATGCTTTAGTATTTTCTACCTTAAGAAATGAAAATGTATATGTTGTAGATTTGAGTTCTTTAACTAAGCAGTATATTACTTGTTTAAATTCATTTCATAAAGAATCATGGATTTTCCACAGAAGATTAGGACAATAAAATTTACATTCACTTAGAAAACTGACTAGGAAGAACTTAGTTAGAGACCTATCTATACTTCAATTCCCACCTGATAATGTTTGTAATCCTTTTCAAAAGGGAAATCAACATAATGTTTCTTTTAAATCAAAGAAATAAGTTTCAACTTCTCAACCTCTCGAGTTCATTCACATGAACTTGTTTGTAACTTATAGTGTTTCTAGTTTAAATGGGAAGCACTATGTTTAGGTTCTAGTAGATGACTTTTCTAGATATACTTGGGTATAATTTTTAGCTCACAAAAGTGAAGATTGCTCTTACTTTATTAAATACCCCATGTCTGTAGAAAACCTTAGTGGACTTATGATTAAATCCATGAGAAGTGATCATGTATGTGAGTTTGAAATTCATGAGTTTGAATCTTACTACTCACATAATGGCTATAATCACAACTTTCTTTCCCCTAGGACACCTCAACCGAATGGTGTAGTAGAAAGAAGAAATAGAACCCTTCAGAAAATTTCAAGAAAAATGCTCAATGAATACGACTTACCTATTTAACTTTGGGATGGATCTATCAATACAGCTTGTTATATTATAAATAATGTTTTGATTAGATATGTTCATAAGAAAACCCCTTCTTAGCTTTGTAAGAATAGGAAACCTAAACTTTTTTACTTCAATGTTTTTGGTTGCAAAGTATTTATTCTGACTAATAAAGATAATCTAGACAATTTTTCATACAAGGGTGATGAAGGAATATTTTTAGGATATTTAATTACAAGGAAAGCCTATAGAGTTTTTAATAAGATAACCAAACGTGTGGAAGAATCTGTTCACATAAAATTTGATGAAACTTATCCACATTAACATAAACTTGTAGTTGAAAATACTAAAGAATACTTGTCTAATATAAATATTAATGATATAGATAGTGGACCTATTGTAATGGAAACAAGCTCTGGAAATACACCAGAACCTGCTTCTATTGAACCAAAACCTAGTGAAGAACCTCCAATTTATAGTCCTAACTTTACTAGATCAACTAGTATTCTTAAGAACCATCCTTTATATGCATTTGTAGTTAACCTGGACAGAGGAACACAATCTAGAGCTTCAATGATAAATCAGGTTGAAAATCAAGCCTTTCTTTCACAACTAGAACCAAAACATATTAATGATGCAATCAATGATGAATTTTGGGTAATGGCTATACAAGAAGAGTTAAATCAATTTGAACGAAACAAAGTCTGTGAATTAGTTGAAAGACCTAAGGACATCGTGACCATAGGTACTAAATGGGTGTTTAGGAATAAAATTGATGAATATGGAAACATCATTAGAATAAAAAATAGATTAGTTTCACAAGGTTACAATCAATAAGAAGGAATAGACTATGAAGAAAAATTTTCACCTGTAGCTAGATTATAAGCCATTAGGATCTTACTTGCCTATTCATCTCATCTGAATTTAATGTTATATCAAATGGATGTCAAAAGTGCATTTCTAAATGGTTTTATAATTGAAGATGTTTTTGTTGAACGACCACTATGATTTAAAAAACCCCATTTTCAAAATCATGTTTTTAAACTTTCTAAAGCTTTATATGGTTTAAAACAGGCTCCAGGATCTAGGTATGATAGGATTATACATTTTCTTATTTATAAAAGTTTTACTAAAGTAATTGCATATCCCACTCATTTTATTAAAATAATATCTAATGATATTTTGAATGTAAAAATCTATGTTGATGATATTATCTTTGGATCTTCTAAAAATTATTTCTGTACTGATTTTCAATGATTATGCAAAATGAATTTGAAATGAGTTTAATGGGAGAACTCAAGTATTTTCTTGGATTTCAGATTTTTTAAAATAAAGATGGAATTATTTTAAATCAATGTAAATATACAAAGTATCTTTTAAATTGTTTTGGGATGGATAGTAATAAGGGATGTGATACACCTATGAGTACCACATGTACGTTGGATTAGGATGAAACTGGGAAACCAGTTGATCAAAACAATTATAGAGGTATGATTAGAAGCTTACTTTAACTTACTTCTAGTCAACCAGATATCATGTTTATGGTATTCATGTGGGCAAGATTTCAAGATAACCCTAAAGAATCTCATTTCCTAGATGTTAAAAGGATTTTAAAATATCTTAAACAAACTATCAATTTTGTATTGTTTTATCCAAAAGGAAAAAATATTGATTTAATAAGATATTCAGATGCTGAATTTGCTGGTGGAAGGTTAGATAGGAAGAGCACATATAGAACACGTAATTTATTGGGGATGTCCCTGATATCTGGGTGTAGTAAGCAACAAAACTCAGTTGTATTGTCTACTACTGATGCAGAATACATTGATGCTGGTAGTTGTTGAGCATAGATTGTGTGGATGAAACACACTTTATTAGACCATGGATATCAATTTAGAAATGTGTCTATAAATTGTGATAAAATTAGGGCAATTAACATCTCTAAGAATCATGTGTCACACTCTAAGACTAAGCACATTGATGTCAGACATCACCTTTTGAGAGATCATTATCAGAAGGGTGATATTTCTCCATAATTTATTGACTGTGAACATCAATTGGATGATATTTTCACCATGACATTATGATTAGAAAAGTTATATATTATTAAACAAGAGTTAGGTATGATCGATCAGGGAGACCGATCAGTGAAATCGATTAGTGAAACCAATTAGTGAAACTGATCAGTGAAACCGATCACTGAAACCGATCCGTGAAACTGACCAGTGAAACCGATCAGTGAAATCGATCGGTGAAACCAATTAGTGAAACCTATCAGTGAAACTGATCAGTGAAAATGATTAGTGAAACCGATCAGTGAAACCGATCAGTGAAATCGATCTGTGAAACTAATCAGTGAGACCGGTCTATGCTACCGATTGAGTTATACAATATATAAAACTGTTAGTTTTTATCGAAATGGATTTGTTTTACATAATCTATATTATATTTAATATTGTAATGCTAAATGATAAAATTAATGACCCACCACTATTGCAATTCCTAAGAACTGCTGACCTTCCATCTCCCGCTGAAGTCCACTATCTTCTGAATCCTGAAATTTCTAACCTCTCTAACATCTCAAACCTCTCGAACCTCCAAAAGGAAAAGAAAAATTGACAAGAAAAGGAATATTAAGGCTCATCACCTGTGAAATGCACTCGAGGAGAATCGAGCTGCATGGCTCAAATGTCCATGAACAGAAAATTGGAGACTCGGGTTGTCATCGCAGAAAAGGAAGTATGTTCCAAATGGGTGTTATCCAGTAGTTTTGTGCTTTTAAAATTTTTGGATATGCAAGGATTGAAATACTAGTTCTGTGATAACAACCGATTTTACAACCCAAAGCTAGTGCATGAGTTTTATTTGAATTTGAGTATTACATTCGATGGAGCGGAAGCTACAAAATTAACTTCAGTAATAAAAGGAAAAAGGATAAATTTTTCATTGAAGAAATGGGCTGAGTGTTTGGGGGTACCACATATTGGTAGATATGAGGATTACACTGGTAATATTCTTCCTACCACTGAATATTTTTCATATGAGTATGCTCTTGAGATGTTTACTGGAAAATCAGAATCCAGGAGAATAACAGCTATTCAGTTAGATGTAGATAGTAGAATCTTCTTTAAGTTTATTCAGCACCAAATCTGTACAAGAAAGTGAGATTTTGTTTCTATGAACTATCAAGATTTTTTCTTGTTGTTGTTATTTCTAAATTATGAGAATATCATCTTGTGTAGATACATTACTATTCATATTGCTGAGATGGTAAAGCCATCCAAGAAGGCTACAACCTTATTCTATTTTAAGAAAGTCTCTACCATGATAATGTTTTTGGGCTGTGTTAAAGATGCAGATGAGTGTACATCATCTAGTAGTGGTATTTTTTATTAGCAAGGATATCTGTAAAATAATGAATATTAACTAGAATCCAAGGAAGAAGACATGGGTTGTTGATGAAGATAGGTTATTTGAAACTTGTAATCCTACTAACCACTCTAAGAGACAAAAGGGTATAAGAGATCCTGATTTAAAACCTAATGAGGAAGATGTCTTTTATAATGAGGAAGAAGAGATAGAAGTTCCTTAGGACACTGGAGAGTCTAGTAGGAAGGAAACAGGGGAAGCTGAAGCTGATGATGATTTCGATACTGAAAAGGAACATGAGTCCCCTCCTAATGAAAGGAGTGACCCCGATACAGTATGTCCTAAGAAAAGAATGGAATTTGGACCAGAAATCCATCCCATTGAATTACCTAAGTCAGAACCCCTTCTAGGTGATAAATAATAAAGTGACACTGAATTATACGATTTTGATCAGTATGAATCCAGTAACAAAGATAGTACCAATGAGACTTCGGTAAATAATAATGGAAATAATATTGGTGATGAGGATGATGATGATGCAAATACCTGACCAGTGGATGGTCATTATATTATTCAAGCTGATTCACAAACACTAACAGTTGTGCAGGAAACTCTTCCTAAGGCTGAAAGGATAGGGCAGACTGTGATTGATGTAGATGGGGAGGACTCTCTTGAAAATTCTGGTAAAACTGATTTTGTAGAGCATAAGTATACCTCTTGTAATGCTGAATGGGAATACCACCTAGGTTTTGATGTTTTAGGTTTGTATTATTCAGAGGAAGAGGAAGAAGAAGTGAATATCGCAAGAGTATGCCATCCAGTTGAGACTGGACCAGTTGATGAGGATGTGCATGTGACTGCAGAAAGATATGGTTCTTCTATTTCTTGATCTGATTTTGATATGTTTAATGATGACTTGCTCCATGGAGTCAGAGAAACAATTAGATAAGAATTATCTAATGCTCCTGCTCTTGCTCCTGTGAATCTATCTGAGGATGCTATGGATGCTACAACTCAAAGAGTGGTAAATTTTATTAAGCCAGACCTGTGCAATACTAGTGAGATGATCGACAGGCATATTTCCTCTCTAAATCAAGCACTCAATGATTTGAATAGTGACATAATATCTCTGTCATGAGAATTTAGATCAAACATCATTGGTATGATGGAAGTTTTGAGAATCTTGATAGAGCACTTGAAGAAATATAATTTGAGAAGATTAAAGGGTGAGATAACTCATATTGTTGCTCAGGATAGCTCCTCCAAAGTGACCAAGATCAATGGACACAAGATTAATGAATTAAAAGATGTTATAAAGGAAGATTTAGCTGCCCTTAAATAGATTCTAGACATGGATTCTTTGAAAAAGATGAAAGAAAATAGTGATCGTATTCACAGGATGGTGAAGTTGTATTTGGATGATGCTACTAATGCTCAGAAAGAGATCAAAGAAAAAGTGGATCACTATTTTTCTAAAATTTATACCATGCATATGTTGAACCATCAGTTTAATTTTTGGGCTAGGAATTTGAAGCTACCTGCAGTCACTCAACCCTTTATGGCTCAGGTCCAATAGTTTAAAGATTTTACTCCCACTCGGGATAGTTTCATGAAAAACAAAGACGATTTTGAGAAGGCCATGCAATATGGTGGTGAAGTAATTCAGGATTTTATCAATCTGCTGAAACCATATATTTATGTGCAAGCAAAGGAAATTGTTCTTCATACTGATGAGCCTCTCAGTACATCTAGTGTTTCTCTTGGTCGGATCTCAATTTCTTAAGATTTATCCAATATTCAGTCAGTCATTCAGTAGCCACCATCAAGAAGATCTTCTGTTCACCAGCAAGTAATCATAGCACCCAATCTGCTTCCAGCCAGAGTTGTCTTACCTCCTCTCTCCATCCGCCCAGATCAACCTTCCAACAAACCACCTACTGGAACATCCATTCTCCACTATGCTAAAGATAAAGCTCCACTTTATCCCCAGAAATAGTTATGTCTATCATTTTTGATAGGGTGTATTTTTATTGTATATTTTTAGATGTTATTTCAATAAAACCTTCCTTTTTTATTTTCTCTCTCTCTACTTTCTCTTTTTCTTTTTGATAATCCCAATGGGGGAGAAAAGTCTAAATATATATCTAAGGGGAGCATAGTATATATAAGTATACTCAATATCTAAATGAGAGATCAATATATAATCTCTAAATAATCTTTAAGCTCTAATGACATGATATTAATTAAATAAGCTCCAATAGGTATATAAATCTGTTTTATTCTTAGCTCTGATGTCATGATTACTAGCTCTGATGCTATGTTGATATACTCTAACATTGTTTATCATCTGATTTTATGACCTGATGACATATTTACCTTTAGACATATATTCTCTTTACATAGGGGGAGCATACAGAGAGTTAAATCATCTTCCATGTTCATTTATACCATAGATTTGTGATTATCAAAAAGGTAGACATTGTTAACCCCTCTGTGCGATAATTATTTTAATAATCACAAATCATTGTTTTTATATATGTCAATTTAGTCAAATATTCAATCTGTTCTAAATGTTTTTATATATTTTTAATCATGTCTACTTATGTTTATCTATGATTATTCATGTTTTACTATTGACCCGGAAGTATTCTAGATTAAACAGACACCTTGTGAAAATTTTATGTTTCTGACTCACCATTAGTTATATTCTTGAGTCACCGATAGTTAAAGGAATGAGACACTGATGTGATAAACTGATGGATGAGTCACCGGTGTGTCAAACTAATGATAATGTTCGCACAGATGACAACAGTCGAACCAATGACAATGGTCACACCGATGATATAACTGTCAAACTAATGCTGATCAAATAACCTACCGAAACTGATGATGATCATATGACCTACCGAAACCGATGCTGATCACATGACCTACCAAAACCGATGCAGATCAAATGAACTACCGAAATTGATGCTGATCAAATGATCTACTGAAACAGATGTTGATCAAATGAACTACTGAAACCGATGCTGATCAAATGACCTACTGAAGCTGATGCTGATCAAATGACCTATCGAAGATTATGCTGATCCAATGACCTACCGAATCCGATGATGATCACATGACCTACTAATACCAATGCAAATTCAAACGACCTACTGATCTTATGACTCACTGAATGTCATGAAAACTGTTTGAATTTTTTTAACTCTTATTTAATTCCAACGGTAATATTTTCATAATTTAATGCGCCTGCTATTAATTAATATTGGTTGTGGGATGTCAGGAACCGTACCTCATACCTGTCAAAAAGTATTCATTCTTTTTACCAGATCTCAAGGAATAAAAAGGAATATCTATCTGCAGTGGAAATATAACGACGTAAAAATACATAGACAGAGACACACAAGAAGACGAGAGTGCACGTGTGTGAAAAGGGCCATGAAACAAAAGAAGAACTTGAAGAACACCTATGAAAACCAGAGAGATTCAAGAAGATCATTCACCTATAACAATCACTGAAGCTGAGTTGATTTGCCTTTCTGAACATCATATGCACAAGGATGAATAACTATAGCTGTGAAGAACAACAACACTCTTTTTATTTCCATCCACACCAAAAAAGGACACGAATAACATCTTCAATATCCAAACGAGTCCACAGCTCATCTACAATCACCCAGAGCATTCTAAACTCATTATCCATTTAATTCCTCTATAGAATAACTTTGATTATCATTTTGAGCAGTGTGTGTGCATTTTTCTATTTAGACACACACTGACTCTTAGGATGAACTTGATGGTATTAAATCTTCACACCAAACATTTTACACCTTATTGTATCCTACTATGAATTCTAGAAGAGGTCAACTATGACATGGACAACCTGAGTGTTTTTGTTGTTGTTTACCCAAGTAGAATTGTGGTAGAGGTCTGAGGACCTGAACAGTCTGTGTACAATTGTAAAACCTCGATCCATGGTGTGGATCATAGTTTATATAAACTATTTAAGAGGACTAAGATTCATCTTGAGACTGAACCTCCTGTTTTAAAACTGTTTTTCTTTTTGCCTTTGTAAAAACTACTTTGAATATTCCACTGTTAAGTACTTTAAATATGAATCTGTTTTAGATTAACACTGATAGTTGAACTAGCAAGTGTTTGTAATTATTGTCAACCAGTAAGTTAGTTTCAAAAGATAACTTAATCTTCAGATTAAGTTAATTGAGAAGTAATCAATCTTTGAGAAACTGATTGAACATTTACAATCATTATAAATTCATTATAATTTAACTTGGTTTATGAATTGGGGCATTTTAATACAAATATTTTTTACAGAAATTTTTAATTGGAACTCAATTTACCCCCTTCTTGAGAATCCACTCCGACCAACAAACACCAATGAAGCGCTAAATGACTAGTAATCGTGTAATATGTTTTGGTCTTACAAACCCCACTTATAATATTAATCCAAGGATTAATCCACTATTATTCTATAGAAAAAGCACTACCAATTAGCATTTTTTTGAAGTGGGACACACGAATGATGTTTTCACAATACGACAAAATAGAAAGTAAGAATTTACGTAATATATAATAATTATAGAAGCATAAATACTACATAAATACCATATATAAATAAAATATATGAAAAAATATCGATTATTATTACCAAAATTGAAATATGATACTGGAAAAACAAAGTACATTGATTTGTGAGGTGGTAGTTTTTCGTACACATGAACAATGATTTCACGACACAATTGAGGAAAGTGTGTAAAATTATAGGTCATTACCATAACAAAAAAAAACATATCATTATATTTAATATTATGAAGTTATTATATAATCATGTTATAAAAATAATTTAAGGAGGTAGAGAAGTATAGAAAATAAAATTTCTTTTAGAAAACATTATCTCTTCATCGGGTGTCATAATTAGGTTTTCACTAATTTTGTCATAAGTTCTCTTTCTTCCAAAAATATGGATACTGGGATTATGAGATGGAATCTATGGAGTTTTTTTCTTAGTGCATAGCTAATACAAATTGTATTGATAGGTGTGATTATGGGATAGTGTGTCATGCCTTTTTTAAGTTGGGCGAATGGCATACATGTAAATTTTTTAAAAAGGGAATTACAACCTCATTATTCACTATAATTTTCTCCCTATAATATTTAAATTTACATCTAACTAGTTATATTTTCTAATCATGCTCATACAATGATTTTTAGACATGTTCTATGTTATTTTAATAACTGGTTTCTTAAGTTTAAGAACTATGTAAACTATTTTTCTTCATAATCCCTATAATTACATTTAAATATTTTTAGTAATCCCAGTCGGAGAAAATATGTATGAAATTATTAGAAAGTATAAATTATTTTGATTCAAAATATGTAATAATTTTTTCTAAAATCACATAATAGACCAAGAAAATATTTTATTAATATTTATCCCTTAGATGAGATGTTAATGTATGTTTTTAAAGTGAAAAGGTTTAAAAATTTACAAGGTTTTTATATCTTAATTCCATATAATATAATTAAAATGACCTAAAATGTATTATTTGATTAATAATTGAACTATTATTAATACAAAAAAAATTCCAAATACAATTTAACATTATAAATTATTTATTATAAAATGTAGTTTTCAATTAAAATTTATTACTAATTTTTCAATACATTTAAAATTGAAATGCTCAGAAAAATACCAAAAAATTACCCTATGATAGTATTGAAATTAATATTTTAAAAATAATGTTTATTTTTAAAAATAAGTTTTATAAAAGTTTCAATTTTTATTTTTAAAACAAGTTCTCATTTAAAATTAGGAAAAAGAACATTTTGAATAAAACATATTTTTATACGTAAAATATTTTCTATTATTATACAATGCCTATGAAATCTAATGGATGAATGTAGAAGTTTTTTAATATATAAAATATATAAATTTCATTAATATCCTTAAGTAATGGTAATTAATTTAATATATTAGGATAAAATTCATGTGGGGAAATAATGGTTTTTATAAAATGTTCCTTTATATTGAATTGATTTTAATTTTCATTTCTAATTAATTTTGAATCAATTACTTTAACCATATATTTTCATAATTTAGTAAATCCAAATAATATCAGACAATTTATCATCTTGGTGATAATTCCCATTTAAAAAATAATATTAATAGTATTTGGTAAGATATAGTTTTGTGTGTAATGAAATCTATCAATGAAGTTCATTCTTGTCTGTAACACTGAGTAACTCTATTTAGTGTGAATTTCATGACATGTAAACAACATAAAATTTATTTTAAATGTTAAATATTTTAATTTTTATGGGTGTTACCTTCTTCCTTCCTTCAAATATTTCTTCCTCAATATTTTTGGGATATTACCTCATCAATAGACCAGGGTAGTCCTTTTCCATAATATCTTCTTGTTCCCAAGTTGCATCATCAATTCTATGATTCCTCTTGAGAACCATTACTAGATAAGTAATCTAGTCTCTCAATACATGATATCTAGTATGAAGAATATTTATGAGTTCACAATAAGATAGATCAGGATCCAACACTTTTTCATCAGAGGTGAGCACAAGATTCACTTCTTACCTATACATTATTAACATTGATTTATGAAACACATCTTAAACTTTTTAGAGATTTTGTGGAATTTAAAAACAATAAGTAAGGAAACCAATTAATTAAATCATTTCAAAGGGTATGATGTACATGGGTATCATCATTTTATCTTAATGAACTATATGAAACCCATCTATGGAGATAATTTCAAGAAAACATGATCTCGCGCATGAAATAAAAAATATTTTCTCTGATTATATGAATAAAACTTTTCCCTACATTTTGATTCATTAATTTTAGTTTGAATATACATTTCATTTTTTTCTCTTTAACTAGTTATGGGCTTTTGAGTATCCTTTCATTAACTTCAAACGAAAAATATAGAGTGTGGCATCTCTTTCCACATAATGCTCCATATGGAAACATTTGAATAATTGAATGGAAAACATTATTATTATAGGAAAACTCTAAAAAAAGTAAAATATTTATCCCATATACCATTTATGTCAAGAGATGAAGTCCTCAATATTTCCTACATTTTTGGGAGTTGTTGTGTTAGACAATTTATTAGTTTGAGGGTTCTAGGTACTTCTCAAAAGAAGATAAGTATCAAGATACTTCTGAAGACTCATCCATAATAATGATGTAAAATGTGGATCTCCTTCTAAATCAATTGACAGAATAATTCCTTGAAACCTTACAATATAATTAATATGAAACCTTGTGAGGTTCCTAGGAAGAAAAATATTCTCTTATAGAGTAACTGTTTCAATTTTTTTATGTGATCAATGAAAACCCATATTGTTTCATTCTTTCTAGGAGTCATATTTAGTCCCAAGAAAAAATCCATAGTAAATTCATCCCACTTCCACAAAATAATAAAAATTGGCTACAAGACCCCTCTATTATTTTTCCTAAAAATTTTCAATTATTAAAAAACCAAAAATCTGGACATATAATCTACAATTTTTCTTTTTCTATTTTCCCAAAAAAATTCCATTAAATAACAATAAACTGTTGCACAATTAGTGCATATATATAAATTTTATATATGAGAATAATCCAAAAATTCCATTTTTTCATTGGTACTTATTTATCACATAATCGTTTTCCAAATTTTATCACATCATCTTCAAAATGGAAGTATGATAATTTATTATCATTCATGAAATTAATTTTCTTTTAAATATTTTAATCAGCAGACTAAGAATTATTTCCCATAACTGATGAATATAGTCTATTAGTCATTTTAATAATTGATTTATGTATCCCCTTATTTATTTACTCCAATATCCATCTTAACCATATCTTTGAAAATAGGATCCCTCCCAATCATCATTTCGGTCGGAACTCTAGGATCCTTCCTACTCAATGAATATGCAAACTTAATTTTTTTCCTGTGTGATACTATATTGATAAATCATAATCATTTAGAAACTTGATTCATCAACTTTGTCTCATATTGATCTATTCCTATGAGAATATGTTTTTTATGATTTGGTGATCCATGTATATCTCATATATTTCACTATAGATATAATTTCTTCATAGTATCAAATAAAATATTTCAACAAAAAAATCAAGATCTAGATTTGGATAAGTTTTTTTATGAGTCTTAAATTTCCATGATTCACAAGAGATAACATTATCATTTTTCATTAGTTAACAACCAAGACCCTTTGTCGAAGCATAATTATAGATCAGAAACCCATCAATTTATAATGGTAGAGACAAAATTAGAGCATCAAAAAATATTGTCTTTACATCATCAAAATTTTAGTCACATATCTTTTACAATTAAACATATATCATTAACATGTAATATTTGATAACAAGTTTGAAAATCATTGAAAATTATGAACGAATCATCGATAGTAACTAACCAAAACAGGGAAAATACAAACCTAAGTTATTTTCATGGGTTTTGGAATTTCATTAAAAACCTTTTTCCTTGAAGGGTCAAATAAGATTACATTTTTGGGGAACATATGGAAATGAAATGAAACTTCATGAATCTAGAAATCATAGTTACTATATTTTACAAAAAACCCTTTCCTTCTAAGAGTCATAAAAATTATTTTCAATTCATTCTCATTTTCCACATATATTTTAGATTACAATAAAATATCATCAATGAATACCAAAAAAAATAATCATTATATTCATTGAATACTTTATTAATTAGATCCTTAAAGACATTAGGTTAAATAATCAATTAAAAATGAGTTATTGTGACCTTTTAATTTCCATAACTCATTTGATAATATATGTTTGGAATCTCTTCCTTATCATCTCACAATTGGTGATATTGAGAAATAAGTTCAATTATTAATAAAAATTAGGATCCATGGAAGTGATAAAATAAGTCACCAATGTGAATAATAGAACACATTTTATTTAGAATAAAATCATTTATTTCCTTATAATCAATGCACAACATCATGGATAAATCATTATTCTTAATAAAGAGAACACAGTATCCCTATTTTGAAGCAGTAGGTTGAATAATTCCCTTATTTACCAAATACTCTATAATTTTATTAAAATACAATAATTCTACATTATTTTTCTATAGGGAGTATTTGATATTTTTTTGGAATCAGAGATTAAGACATTGGAAAATTCAACTTCACGCTTTGGGGGATATCGAGGTTACTTCTCAAGAAAGACATCAATATACACCTATATTATAAATATATCCTCAATTTTATTATTACTTTTATTATCCCTAGTGTAATACCCAGACCTTGTTTTCTGGTATGTTTTACTTTTATGGTTGTTTTTTAGAAAAAGTGGTGTTTCGGAAATTTTAGGAGTACACGATGTGTACTTTAAGTACACATCATGTACCTGGTGGGCACAGGTGACCATGTGTGGGCCATGTAACAATTCGGCACATGGCCATGTGTGGTGACCTGGAGACCGACTAAAGAAAAGGCCAGAAAAGGAAAGTACATGCCATGTACTTTAAAAAAACACGCCATGAAATTTCTTTCATTAAACGGACCAGGGTCATGTCTGAAGGAAAGAAGACACTTATTCTTCTTCTAATGTCTCATCGAGGAGAATCCATATGATCACAGTTCTTCTCTGATTCCATGACTCATCGTCTACTCTCCTATTCGAACATTGTCGATTACATTGGAATCGCATCGGCAAGTTCTCCCTTCTTCTTGAACATCATCTCATGATTTCTCCTCTTCTGCGAGATATCCTCTGTTTAATTTTTAAAATTTTTTTTCTGCATCAATAGATTTATTGGGAGATTCAAGGCATGTGATTCATGTATATCATGCATACAACATCGAGGTAGGTGGTTTGGGCCTTTTCGTAGTTAGTATTTGAGTTATATTTTAAAAAGTTCCCAATACCCTCATTCGGGGTATTTTGTGTTGGTGGGTTTATCCCTTTTATTTTCCTACTATGCCTTTCATTATTGGATAGAGTGTAATTGTTTGATAATAGGGTTATCATTTCCATGCTATGGATGTTTTTTCCATGTGTTCTTGTTTTTTGACCATTTGGTATAGCCTTGCATGTTAGGCTGCTGCTTTCTTTCCATGACTAGTATTGCTGGTAGAGTGATTATTGTTTGACATTCTATGATATGTTTCATATTTCTAGCCATGTAGTTCTTGAGGTTTACATTGGCTGTTGATTATCGTTTGTGCATGATTTATTTACACGGGGCTGCGGGAACCTGGTGTAGTGAGACCATAGTCGAAATTAACGTTAAAGGCTTTCCCAGAGTGTATGTTCTAATAATCCCAATGGAAGACCAAAGGGTGTATTGACGTTGAGTTCTCCCTCAGAGTGTGTATAGTTACATTATGAGGCCACATGAGTAACTGTCGTAGAGTGCTTCCTCAGAGTGCATTTAGGTTACCGTTAAATGACTATAGGTGGAATTGACGGTGAGTGCTTCCTCGGAGAGTCTTTTCTATTTATTCTCTTATATTGTGAACTAGAGGGGTTAGTTAGTGATAAATACATATAGGGTTGATTTTATTTGATTTTGGTTGATTAAATAATTAAAAGTAAATGTTTTAAATGAAAATTTAGGACTTTTTACTTTTGATTACTTTTTTGTTCACTGCTTTTTTTGCATATTGCATGCCATATATATTCATTGACTGTTAGGCACATATCTTTGGTTGGGTTGCTACTGAAATTAGTCTCACACCCTTTTTGGATCATGCTTTTGGGACCAAACTGATTATAATTTGGCAAGTATTGATAAGGCCAAGCACCCTTCTACATCAAGTACTTGATTGTTGTGGAGCAGGAGGGCATATGACCAAGCTGAGGCTTGCGATGCCATTGGACTTTACATATTTTCTTTTTTACATTTATTTACTACTATATTCCAGCATTGTGACTTGTTTGGATTATTTCCTAGACATATGCATGTTGAATAATTATATATATCTGCTCAAGTTGTTTATTAATTCTATCTTCCATTGTATACTTATTGCATGCTTTTACTACCTATGCTATTGTATTTCTATTATTTCAACTGCATTACTCTGCCAATAAGGTAATAGTTTCCCCACTATCACACACAATGCCCCTAATTCTAGTCAACATCCTCAGGAATTCAGGGAAATTCTCTTGATTCCATGTGACCAACCAGGTATGGGGCACCTCTAGGCGGCTCCTGAAACAGGGATGTTACAAAGTGGTAATAGAGGGATTCATTTCTTATTGACATACTATTTTGAGCCTATATCCAAGTATAAGAAGAAAATAGGTACTGGGTTATTAGTTTTTCCTAGGAGTAGCTAACCCGTGTATTGGGAAACGCCAATTTACCTCGTTATTGCAATTTTTCTGGTTTTGCAATTTTACAGTTTTTATGATTTCACCATTGGGTGATTAACATGTTTTGTGCTATTATTTTTATGTTATTGATGTTATAATTCTATTGCAACATGATGAGATGAGGTTATTCCATCTCATACATCATATATCCACTTGCTATAGATCACATGTCATGCATTATTACCATGGAATTTAGGGTTCATTAGAAATTTCATGTTGTTTTGATTTAAGTTGTGTTAAATAAGCATGATATTGTGATAGATTCCTTAATAATAATACCTTCTATCTGATAGGGTATTGAATTGGGTAATGATCTAGTTTGAATTAATTCCAAACTTTGGTTCTTGAGGTGTTATGGGCCCTCATGGACCAGAATTTGGTGGATCATTACTCTGTAATGTTTATATATAACATGTTTAAGATTCCATGCTTTGATTATCAGGGAGTATGGGCCCTCATAGATCATAATTCGGCATCTAGATATTCATTTCCGTGTTTTTTGGGTTCCAGAGTAGTTTTTTAGGCTTACTAGCTAGAGAAAACAAGAATACACAGCCTGTAATGATGAATAGATGCCATGTGTCCTTCTATTCTGGAAAGAACTATTTTTCATAAGTACACTTCGTGTACTGTATGTTCAGGCCATATAGTCTCTAACCGTGTCACTGGTTGTGTGGGCCAAGACACGGGGTTGGGAAATCTTGGTAGGACACATTGTGTACTGGATGTACATGTCGTGTTGTGGAGACCATGTGTCCACCCATGTGACTAATGACACAGATGGATAAAACATAGGTTCTACATGTTGTGTCAAGATTGAACTCGCCATGTAGTGTGATACTAGTATCCGGCCGTGTAACGAACAACACAGGTCAATGAAAATTTTCTAGTACACATCGGGTAGAGTGAGCCATGTAACAGGCCATGTAACAAAAAAACGGGTTGATGATGTTCATCTAGTACACGTCGTGTCTGGCACTAACACGCTGTGTAGTCTAGTTCTAGGGGAACCATGTGGTTTATCCATGTAAAAGAACTCAGGCAGGGGAAGAGGATTCATGTACACACCGTGTGTTAATACAACACGCTGTGTGTATGGGGTGTTACATGACCTGGGTTGGCAGAAGTACATGACCATGTGAAGGATTAAGGGAACAAAATGTGTAGGCATTATACACGCTTTGTATCCATGTTTTGAAAAAATTAAATTATTTCTAACTATTGTTACTTTATTACACTTTTATGCTTCAGTCCCCGTTAATCTTGGTCTAAGGTGTGCACTTGACCTGGCAAAGTCATGCCACTAAGTCGTCCTTTGGTTGTCCTCCAGTTACAGGGCAATGATCAGACACAAAATATGGTTGATCAAGGACTACCAGTAGATCCTCCAGTTGTGCTAGTCGTTACACCAGCCGACATCCCAGATACAGGTGCTAAGGCATAGTTATGAGAGGGATTTTGAGGTTTATGCAGACTATCTAGGGAGTACCACATATTTCCTTATCGATTGAAAAATTGATTGAGGTCATTCAGCATCAACATACTCCCACAATCTCAGGGGATAGAGGTCCTGATGCTTCAGGGTCATGTCTAGAAGTGTTGTTGATGATCTTTGAGCATCTAGAGATGCCTCAGGAGAGGAGCGTCAAGCTCACTACGTATATGCATCGGGATTCAGCTAATAGATTTTGGGATGTGATCTCATAGGTGGGACACCGGTAGGTTATGGCATGGGATGAGTTTTAGCATACCTTCTATGGATACTTCTACCCAGAGACCTGGAGGGCGAATCGAACTCAAGAGATTGTGATTTTGGAGAAGGGTACTCTTTCAGTCATGGAGTATTCATCACGCTTCGCAGAGCTACAACTATTTTCACCCATTCTAGGGGGATATGAGTTATTCCTCACAAGGATGTTGGAGGATGGTCTCAAGCTAGACATTCAGGCTCATGTTAACATCTTCTGGTTGACTACCTTCACTTGTATAGTCAACTAGGCACTGATCATGAAGCATAACTTGAGGGATTCTAGAGCTGTGAGCGAGGGCGGTTCCATATCCAGAGTTATTGCTTCTTCGACTGATAGTAGGAAGAACCATAGGGAGTCTACATGTGGAAATCTGAGTAGGCGGGATGCACCTTCAGGTATCCAGTTGGTATGCTACTAGTGCGGGAAGGTCGGGCATACTAGACCACATTTACTAATAGACCAAGTAGAGTGTTGATCTTTTTCCAGGATGGTACATCTTTGTCGCTTCATTTAGATCTTCTCAACTGCATCTGGTGAGAGGGGTTCATCAAGGAATCTTTATTCGGGAGCAGCACAACCAGTTTCTCACTAGTCTGGAACATGAGTTTTTCTAAATGTTCTAGATGAGATTGAGTTTGTGGTCATGGTAGGCAGTTGTCAGGATTTTAGTGAAAATAGAGTGGACCCTCTCCGAGTGGTCAGGTAGGGTCATAGGGCTGCGGTGCATGTCAGACTTTTGTAGTGGAGCAGACCCAGTTTGAGGGGGATCCTAGAACCTCTACAGTTTGAGGTACGATCATAGTTTCCTCAGTTTTAGCATATGTACTTTTTTGATACAAGGTAATACCATATCATTATATTTGTTGTTGTTATGGAGCGCCTTGGTCACTTTATATTTTCTTTTCAGCTGAAATATTGATGTTAGACACTCCATTTTGGAAAAGAACGACTAGTGTATGATAGTTCAAGGAGTGACCTCTTGAGGTTTGTGGGTGTCACTCCATATGGGACCAATATGTCTTGGAGATGACGGGATATGATGTCCTTCTCAAAATGGACTAGCTGGTTCCCTTCCAGGCTGTTGTCGATTTCTATCAGCGTAGGGTGAGTTTCCCGTCGCCAGAGGGTAGACTGTTTCTTTATAAGGGAGAGTAAGATGTTCAGGTGAGCTGAGTGGGACCTGAGCATCATGGGTTGGGAGGAGATACAACCCATTTTTCAATTCTGTATCTGGATTACCATGGGACTTCACAAATTGACTTTCCTGAAGTGGTGGTTAGATTCAGGGTTGTATTTCCAGAGGACTTTCTAGGTTTGGATTTGAAGTTTGAGGTGTCATTTTCTATTAAGGATGTTCCAAGAGAGACACCAATGTTAATTCATCCTTATATGATGGATACAACAGAGTTACAGGAACTCAAGAAGTAGTTGGAGGAGTTTAAGGAAAGGTGTTTCATCCGACCCAGTACTTCTCATTAGGGTTTTCTTGTCCCTTATTCGAAAAAGTTAGATGGTACCCTCATACTTTGTGTGGATTGTCGGATGTTGAACTATATAAGGGTCAAGAACAGATATCCCTTGCAGAGGATTGATGATATCCATGGTTAGATTTGAAGAGCCCAAGTGTTGTCCGAGACTGAATTGATATCTGGTTATAATCAGTTGCACGTTCGACCATCAGATATACCTCTTATAGAATTTTGGAGTAGGTATGGTTTATACGAGTATGTTGCTCTTCCATTCCGTCTTAAGAACACACATGTAGTTTTCATGGAACTAATGAACCAAGTGTACCATCAATATTTGGATACATTCGTGGTGATCTTCATGGAGGATAACATGGTGTACTCTTACACTCGACACCCGCAAGCAACAAATATTAATATCATTTTGAGTATACTGATAGAGAATCCGTTATATGCTAAGCTCTCAAAATGTCACTTTTGGAAGGACCATATTCACTTCTTGGGTCATGTAATCTCAGAGATAGGAGTATCAGTAGATCCAGATAAAGTGAGAGTAGTAGTTTCATAGGAGCAACCAATTAACGTCTTGGAGTTATGATGTTTTCTATGGCAGGCTAGTTTCTACAGATGTTTCATACAGGACTTGTCATGCTTAGCAGCTCCACTGACGGTCCTGACTAAGAAGGGTGTGAAGTACTTGTTTTCATATTCTTACGAGTCATCCGTTCAGGAGATGAAAGGGAGGTTGAATTCAGCGTCGATACTAGTTTTTTCAGATTTGGGGAAGAGATATACTATTTACTATGATGCATCAGGTATCGGGCTATGAGCAGTACTTATGCAGGGAGAAGGGGTCCTGCGTACGGGTCTCATCAGTTGAGGCCACACGAGATAAATTACTTGACTAATGATCTGGAGCAGGCTGCACTTGTTCATGCTTTACGCTGAGGGATACACTACCTGTTGGGAGAGAATTTTGTGGTTTTCACTAACCACAAATATCAATTATATCTTCACTCAGCATGACTTAAATTTGATACCCTGAAGGTGGGTTGAGTACCATCTATCTTTTTACTTTGAGCTTGCCTACATGCCTGGGAATGGAATCATATTGGCTAATGCATTGAGAAGGAGGACTCAAGTACAGGTAGTTCAGGAGGCCAGTAGCGAGTGGAAACCTATGGCTCTATTTTTCTATGATGAATTTGGTGGTGAACGGTATTTAGGGGAATACATTTATTTCTTTTTTGGCTCTTACATATACTTTATTTGATCGAGTGAAAATGAGGAAGCTATCAGATTCTATAGGCATAATCCTATGGGAGATTATTTCATGAGAGGACTATATTCCTAGATGGACAGTAGGTGAGGCTAAGATCTTGTGTTTTCATGGATGTGTGTGGGTGATAGCATACATATGCAAGGAGATAATGTGAGACTTTCATTCCTCAGTTTGGAAAGTTCAACTTGGTGTCACCAAGATGTATCGAGATCTGAACCATTAGTATTGGAGTCCAGGTATGAAGAGAGATGTTGTTGGTTTTGTCAAGAGTTGTTCCACCTGTCAGTAGGTGAAGGTGGTGCATTAGCGACCATTAGGGCTGTTGTAGCAGTTACCTACTCCCGAGTGGAAATGGATTTATGTCGCGATGGATTTAGTGACTGGTTTTCTGAGGTCACCTTGAGGGAATGGTGTTGTTTGGGTAGTTATTGACTGACTCGTGAAGGTTTCTCACTTCTTTCCGATCAAATAGTCCTTCAGTGTTGATGATATAGGATGGTTGTAGATTTGAGAGATTGTATTTATAACTGGGGTTCCAAAATCCATTGTTTCATACAGGGATTCCTATTTTACTTCTCGGGTCTGGCAGGGTCTTTATAGGGATTTGGGTACACAGGAACTTCTGAGTACATAATATCATCCCCAGATAGATGGTCATTTTGAGCTTATGATTCAGGTGCTAGAGGACATGCTTCGAGCTTGCATCCTGTATTTTGGAGGTTCTTTGGAGAAGTTCATACCTCTTCTGATGTTTTCCAACAATTATTGTAACACCCCGAGATTTTATGAAAAATATTCTTTTAATTTCATTAATGTCTTGGGTTGTATGCTACACCACGATTACCTTGCGCTATATGCAACACCGTATTATCTTGCAGTATATGAAACACTATTCTTGGATCGTGTTACACACAATTCTGATAATATTTATTCTACGCAACATTAAGTATATACATATATATATATTCAATGTATAAATGAAATATGGTTGGATTACATTATATGAAACAACAAAGGATTCTTGCACAACACGCAACCCTGACTTGGCTTGCATTACACGCAATCACAACCTTCCTCGATAGCGTGTGTTGTACGCAATACCGGGTTTTACTAAACAACGATATATTATTATAATATTATTATGAACTAGCCGTTATGAATAGTATTAACTAAAATTTGAATTTCATAACATTATTATTCATCTTACTCATTTTCTAGACCATGGTATAAGAACAAAATAAATTTTTCGGGTAAAATAAGTATTTTTCAAAAAATGCAGTTTTGCCGCTTTTTGATGGCGCACCCACTTTAAATCTAGTTTTTGACATATTTATAAGTTCAATTTGAAAAAATAAAATTATTCTTTGGAATCAAGAAATAAAAATTTACTTTGGATAAATTTGTCATATTATTCTGGTAACTTTCATATTTTAATGAATAGTAAACACACGCTATATTTTAATTAAAAACAACTTTTTTCATCGTAATATCTTGTGTGGTAAAATTATAATATTTAATGGTTTTAAAGTATAAATAGAATATATTTTTACCATTTAATATAATTTATGTCATTAGCATTGATTTTACCTTGAATTCGTAGGTTAAATCAATTCAATCTTTTGCAATGTTTTAAACAAAAGTCCGTTTTCATTCGGCAACAGGATTAATTTAAATTTAATTTCTGAAACATTTGTGTATTTAATTTGAAAAAATGGATTCCATATTTGGAATCAGTGGGTCCAAATTATGTTAATAGGCTACTTTTTATTTTTGGGAAATATGAATAGTAACTACGGTAAATTTTATTTACCATAGTTAAAGGTAAATTGGGTAATTAAGTGTAAATATAATATTATAAAATTATCCTAACACATTCCAAAATTATATTGGATGGCTATAAGTAAACCCATATCAACTAGGGTCGGATTAGATTCATTTTATGGACTTTTGACCATGAAAATAATTTAATTATTATTAAAACCAAAGAAAGTGACAACATGTCACTCTCTTAAATGTTATAAGTATAATAATTTTAATTTAGTGATAAACTTCATAAAACATCGAACATGAATAGTATCCAGAAATCTAACAAAATTATCTACATCATGAGAATTTATTTATTATTTTTTGGGATTAAATAATTATCATTAATTGTGACACAATAGTGATGCAGAAATTATTTATCTAGTGAAAAATCAAGAATATAGTTTTCATTAAACTAATAGTGACCATAAAAGGCACAAAACCCTGACCAAAACTTATTGGCCATGTAAATGTAAACTATAATCATCCAATGGTCAAATATTTGACCATTTTGAGTCTTATACAAGTAATTATGACACTTATATTATTTTATTTTAAATGATGCCAAAGTTATCACCTTCATAATTTAATAAATATAAAAATTGAAATATTGTGTTTTTAAGATGATAAATTAGAGTAAAAGTATTGTTGTGAAAGTTAATAGATATATCTTCATCATAGGAGTTTATTTTAAATTTTTATGAAACAAATATGTATATTAAAAATTTATACAAAAATGTTGTAGTAATTATTTTATTAAGAGATAAACCAAATAAATGTTTTTAAAAATAATAAAATAAATATTATATGAACTATTTAATGTGGTCCACTAATTTTATAGAAACATATGACCTTTTATGAATCTATTAAAGATTTTATTTCTAACATATCTTCTTGTATATATTTTATTTAAATTCAAATAAATGAATAGTATCAAAATTGACACTATTGTTATTTTATAAAAATAACATATTATAAAATTGTTTAAAAATCACAAAAATATTTAAAAATTAGAAATTTAAATTTATATGTTCGATAGTGTTATAATTTAAACATGTATGGAATATTCACAACAAATAAGTAATTATTTGTTATAATTTAAAATTTAGAATTTTATTACCACAAATAAACTTAAATAGATTAAATAAGGATAAATCAAAATGATAAGGTTTAAAATAAGATCCAAACATGTCTACATTTGATTGGTTGTTGCTATTACAACCCTATATCATCTAATATTCTAATTTGAGTCATTTTTGGAGGTTTTTAAGTGGGGTTAGATTTATTATAAAATAATAGTTTTAAGAATTCCAAAGGTGCCCCTCTCCTCCCTTATAAAAGGGCACCTCCTCCCTCTCCTCCTCACACCAATTTGAGCCTTCATGCTCGGCCAACCCCTGCCAAATTATCTTCTCCCCTTCCATAGAAACATCCTAGAGTTTCTGGTCTACTTTGAAGACCAATCTTAGTGCCCTAAGAGGAGGTTTCAAAGAGGCGTATCGAAGAAGAGGTAATTTCTTCTCCCAATTCTTTCAAAATTCTTTCTTCTTCAACTTATTATTCATTAGTTGTTTCATTATAAAGTAATAACATAAGTTTCAATAATATACTTATTTGTTATTATAAATATGAAACAACCCCATTTCACCTTCTATCCATCCTAAGGAAAACAAAATCACCGCGCGTGCGAACGTACGGAATACCGTCTCCACGCCGTGGTGTAATCTGTTTTTCCACCAACACCTTACATGGATGGGTATAATGGTGTAAAGAATAACTATACATAATTTTTATAACATCATACTTATTCTAATATATTGTATCATCCACTCCAATTCAATTAAATAATTATGGAAACGATATCATTGCTCGTGCGTACGTACAGACTACCGTCTCCACGACGCGATGAGATTCATTCTCCATGTTAACGATTTAAGAATGATTATAAAGTATATATATTCAATAATAATGAAATATATGACATTATAAAGCTACTGTATTTATGTATATATGTATGTCATCTACTTAATTCCATTCAACTCAATAAGGAAACAAAAACAACGTTCATGCGTACGTACGGCCTACCGTCTCCATGAACGGTGTATTTATTTCCATTTATCGATCTATTATATATATGTATATTCTGAATATATATTTGTACAAATCATTTTTTATATTCTGGAATTATTTAATCGTGATCTAAGTAATCATATGAATAATTACAAGTCAAAACATGTACGACAAATGAAACGATTTTACCCAAAATGCTCTTTAACATGGAATTTACAAAAGAACGGGTAATATAAAGTCATAAGTGAACCATATATGATATCATAACAATTAATATGATTATGTAATAAGTCAATAACATTATTTAAATCATTATACAGGAGGTTCGGATACGTATGAAGCATATCAGACATAAGGTAAGGGATAATTTTGCAAATCTCATTTTTATCCGAGATTGCATATTCGTAAGTATTTACTGGGGTTATTTCTATCATCCATGTCCATGTTTTATAAAAGTGTTTCTATGTCTGTTTAAAGTCCTTTTTACACATTTTTGAATTTTAATACATGGTATGTAAGGAATCTTTCTTTTGTTTACGTTACGAGGTACTTTTTGACTTTTCCGGCAAAAGTACGAAAAAAATGTTTTTTTAACTTATACGGCATGAACGAATTTTTAGAGTTTTATAAAGACATATTTTCATAAAGATTCCTACAAAATATTCCATGACTATTTTCAACAAAATAATTTTCTTTTAAAATTGCATGACATTTTGTGAAAAGAAAATTATTTTGAAGAAGAAAGGATATTTTCCTCAAGAATTCATTTCAAGTGTTTTATCAAAACCATTTTTCATCTAAGATGACATTATTACATATGTGTATGTTTCAAGTATCATGTATCTATGATTTCAATGATTTAATTTTTCTTATTATGAAATGATATCCATCTCTTTTATATGGATTATGTGATGATGGAATGATGTTTATGAAACCCATTTTGTTTATTGGGTTATTATGAATGATGTATGTTTTTTTGTGTGGCACAAGTAAGAATGATTTCATTATGAGATGGGTGGGACATATATCTCCCTCCAATGCATTGGGTAAAGATTTATATCTCATGAGATAGACATGGCTGGAACGGCAGGTTAAACTGGTTCAGTAAAACAGGACTGAAACGAGGAGTGAACTCGATTCAGAAAGGGACTTTGTCCACTAAGATAGTCTTTGCAGAAATGCCTGGGCTAATATGGAAGTCATTACATGTTCTTAATGGATGACACAATTACATGTTTTATTCCCATGCTATTTGGTCATTCTTAATGTTTCTTTATGATCTATTCCCTAAGTACTTCAATGTTTTTTGTCATTTCTCAAGAATTTGATGTTTAAACATTATGTTCATGTTTTTAAGTTCAAATGTATATGGTATGTTTTATTAAATCCATTCTTACCCTTACTGAGCATTTGAGCTCACCCTTTTTATGTTTTCTTTTCCCCAGGACATAAAGAAAGGTTTTAGGTCTGGAAACAAAAAGTGGATGATCTTTATGGGAGATGTTGAAGATCTTTCACCACAATTAGAATATTACGTTCCAAGTTTCCAAAGACACTAAACTATTACGGTCCTTGTGTGTCTGTTTTTGTGATGTATTAAGTATTCCGCTAAAGTAATGTAATGTCCATGTACGTCAAGCTTAGGGTCTCTACAGTTGGTATCAGAGGAAAGGTTTAGTCAACCCTTGGAAACTAGGATGCGAAAATGTGATTGAGATCCCTAGAGATATTTCTAAGGTATGTCTAGGGATGTCCCTAAGGATAAGTATATGTATAGGATATAGTCCTAGAACTACGGTAATGATATTATAATTTAACCTAAGATGTTAGATATTGAGTGTACTCCCCCTTTACTATGTTGTTTTACCTAGCATGATTTTTTCCTCTCACACTATTCTTTTTGGGTTTTAGAAAATGGCTGGAAACAGGAAGATTCACGATAATGGAGGATATGATAGACAATGGAATGATTTTCTTCATGAGAAACCAAATGAACCAGGATCTGGAAGTCCAAAAATCGTTATTATGCCTAATCAGAAATCTCATAATATGATCAATAATCTCAACTTTGGTAAGCTTCTCGTCATAGATAATAAGAGAAAGATGGAGTTTCATGATGATCATAGAGGAAAGAAAGTTCAATTTCTCTCATGTAAATCATGTGGGAAGAGGCGTCATGGAGATTGTTTCAAAGGAACTGGAAGATTCTTTGGGTGTGGAAAAGAAGGACACAAAGCTAATAAGTGCAAAGGAAAAGGTTCAGTTAACTCCATGGACAAGGATAATGGTATTGCTACGACATCAACAATGATTAGATGTTTTAAATGTGGAATGTAAGGGCATTTTGCAAACCAATGCCCTAATGGAAAATCTCATAAAGAGAATCAGCATGGTCATATCGGTAGTATTTATGTGGATGATGATGAGGAGACTACAAATGATATATGAGATGAAAGAAGTGTTGAAGCTCAGTCTATTTTTTTAGAAGGTAGTGGAATGATTGTATGTTTATCTAGAGTTATGTTTTATAGTTAATGGTACTATGGAATAAAGAATAATCTAAGGATTGTTACACTATTGTTTTTCCTAAAAGTATTTGAAAGTATATGTTTAATGGTACCAGTAACCGTGGAATGTTATTCAGATATTTTTGTAAAGTAGATGATATGCGCATAATGAAGGAATAAGAAGATAATGAGATGTTTTATTGTATTCATGAGCTCATGATTGATATAAGGACTAAGTGATATCATGGTTTGAGTGTATTTAATTTTGAGGATTTTGGTATGTGGAAAGTGTTAACTTTAAACTGCATTCATGTTTTCACTAAGGTTCAATGGGTATTCATTTTTCAAGAGAATACATGATTAAGGCCTTAGAACGTTTGTAATGTGACCAACAAGACATATTTTATGATATATGGGGATCAACGATGGTATTAAATCACTGGTAATCGTTTTCACTATATTATGAGAGAGGACTGTAGTATTATGGATAAGTCAAAAGATTGGAATTGATTATGTTAGACATAAGTTAGTATTGTTTAAGGATAGAAGTTTTTTCGATATTATTGATGGGATGTCATAGTAATATAGTTTTAGAAAAATGACAACCTGCAGGACGGGCAACAGCCCATCGCGTCAGACAAGGCTGTGGGAATCGAACCCACAACCGAAGTGTGACTGGCCTTTATCGCCTACCACTGGCCTACAAGAAGTCCCTGGTTAGTAGAAACTAGTTTCATTTTATTAAGAGGTATGATATATGAAGTATAAGTTCATTTTTGGAACAATATACGATTAATCTAACAATAAGATGGACTTATAACTTTTTCTAACCTTTTGTTTGAAAGAGATAGAATGACCCATCATTCTATCACATGATCTGCTGACACATCACGAATAACATATTCAACTTAATTTCTTTAAGGGATGAAGTCGAAATTGTTCAAATCACGAAAAACAGTGAGATTGTACCAAAATCATGAAAGTATTTCTTTTAATTCATCAACTTTAGGGAAATAATCTTGAAAAAGAAAAATGTTGTCCTAGTTCCCTTATATCTGATGAATCAGATGGTACCTTAGATAATCACAAATCAATATCTTTGTGATTATTGGCTTTTTCATAGCCATGTACTCTACCACTCTCCATCAGAACTTGATGGTTAGATTTTTCTTCCATATCCATATTTTCACCTATGTCCTCCTACATGGAAACCCAGTGATGAGTTAATTTGGGTAAACGTTACATTTCATACTTTTGTTTTTAAAGCCATGTTTTGGTATTCCTTTTTACGATATGGGTTTCTATTAAGAAAACTTTCGAGTAGTAAACCATTTATAACCCCGATGAATTTCAAGGGAGAAATTCATTTTAAGGGAGGTAGAATGTAACACCCCGAGATTTTATGAAATATATTCTTTTAATTTCTTTAATGTCTTGTGTTGTATTCTACACCAATATTACCTTGCGCTATATGCAACGCCGTATTAGCTTTCAGTATACGCAACACTATTCTTGGATCGTGTTATACACAATTTTGATAATAGTTATTCTACGCAACATTGAATATATATATATATATATATTGAATGTATAAATGAAATGTGGTTGCATTCTGTTATATGAAACAACGAAGTATTCTTGCACAACACACAACCCTGACTTGGCTTGCATTACACGTAATCGCAACCTTCCTCGATAGCCTATGTTGTACGCAATACCGGGTTTTACTAAACAATGATATATTATTATAATATTATTATGAACTAGCCGTTATGAATAGTATTAACTAAATTTTGAATTTCATAACATTATCATTAATTGTGACACAATAGTGATGCAGAAATTATTTATCCAGTGAAAAATCAAGAATATAGTTTTTATTAAACTAATAGTGACCATAAAAGGCACAACAACCCCGACAAAAACTTATTGGTCATGTAAATTTAAACTATAATCATCCAATGGTCTAATATTTGACCATTTTGAGTCTTATACAAGAAATTATGACTCTTATATTATTTTATTTTAAATGATACCAAAGTTGTCACCTTCATATTTTAATAAATATAACAATTTAAATATTGTAATTTTAAGATGATAAATTCTAGTAAAAGTATTATTGTGAAAGGTAATAGATTTATCTTAATCATAGTATTTTATTTTAAATTTTTATGCAACAAATAAGTATATTAAATAATTATACAAAAATGTTGTAGTAATTATTTTATTAAGAGATAAACCAAATAAATGGTTTTAAAAATAATAAAATAAATATTATATGAACTATTTAATGTCATCCACTAATTTTATAGATACATATGACCTTTTAGGAATCTATTAAATCTTTTATTTCGAACATATCTTCTGTATATATTTTATTTAAATTCAAATAAATGAAAAGTGTCAAAATTGAAACTATTGTTATTTTATAAAAATAACAGATTATAAAATTGTTTAAAATCACAAAAAAAATTTAAAAATTATAAATTTAAATTTATATGGTGTATAATGTTATAAAGTAAACAATTATGGAAAATTCACAACAAATAAGTAATTATTTGTTACTATTTAATATTTATAATTTTATTACCACAAATAAACTTAAATAGATTAAATAAAGATAAATCAAAATTATAAGGTTTAAAATAAGATCCAAACATGTCTAAATTTGGTTGGTTGATGATATTACAACCATATCTCATCTAATATTAGAATATGAGTCATTTTTGGAGGTTTTTAAGTGGGGTTAGATTTATTATAAATTAATATTTTTAAGAATTTCAACGGTGCCCCTCTCATCCTTTATAAAAGGGCACCTCCTACCTATCCTCCTCACGCCAATTTGAGCCTTCAAGATCGGCCAACCCCTACCAAATTATCTTCTCCACTTCCCTAGAAACATCCTAGAGGTTCTGGTCTACTTTAAAGACCAATATTAGTGCCCTAAGAAGAGGTTTCAAAGAGGCGTATTGAAGAAGAGGTAATTTCTTCTCCCGATTCATTCAAGCTTCTTTCTTCTTCAACTTATTTTTCTTTAGTTTTTTCATTATAAAGTAATAACATCAGTATCACTAATACACTGATTTGTTATTATAAATATGAAACAACCCCATTTCACCTTCTATCCATCCTACGGAAAACAAAATCACCGCGCGTGCATACGTACGGAATACTGTCTCCACGCCGTGGTGTAATCAGTTTTTCCACCAACACCTTACATGGATTGGTATAATGGTGTAAAGAATAACTATACATAATTATTATAACATCATAAGGATTCTGATATATTGTATCATCCCATCCAATTCAATTAAATAATTATGGAAATGATATCATCGCTCGTGCGTACGTACGGACTACCGTCTCCACGACGCGATGAGATTCATTCTCTATGTTAACCATTTAAGAATGATTATAAATTATATATAAGAAATAATAATGAAATATATGATATTATAAAGCTACTGGATTTAGGTATATTTGTATGTCATCTACTTAATTCCATTCAACTCAATAAGGAAACGAAAACAGCCTTCATGCGTACGTACGACCTATCGTATCCATGAACGGTGTATTTCATTCCATTTATCGATCTATTATATATATTTATATTCTGAATATATATTATATATAAATCATGTTTTATATTCTGGAATTATGTAATCATGATCTATGTAATCATATGAATAATTACAAGTCAAAACACGGACGACAAATGAAACGATTTTACCCAAAACGCTCTTTAACATTGAATTTACAAAAGAACGGGTAATATAAAGTCATAAGTGAACCATATATGATATCATAACAATTAATATTATTCTCTAATAAGTCAATAACATTATTTAAATAATTATACAGGAGGTTCGGATACGTATGATGCATATCGGACATAAGGTAAGGGATAATTTTGAAAATCTCATTTTTATCCAAGATTGCATATTCGTAAGTATTTACTGGGGTTATTTCTATCATCCATGTCCAGGTTTTATAAAAGTGTTTTCATGTCTTTTTAAAGTCCTTTTTACCCATTTTTGACTTTTACTACATGGTATGTAAGGAGTCTTTCTTTTGTTTACGTTACGAGGTACTTTTTGACTTTTCTGGCAAAAGTACGAAAAGAATGTTTTTTTTAAATTATACGGCACGAACGAATTTTTACGGTTTTATAAAGACTTATTTTCATAAATCTTCCTACAATATATTTCATGACTATTTTAAAAAAATCCTTTTCTTTTAAAATTGCATGAGATTTTGTGAAAAGAAAATGATTATGAAGAAGAAAGGATATTTTCCTCAAAAATTCATTTCAAGTGTTTTATCAAAACCATTTTTCATCTAAGATGACATTATTACATATGTTTATGTTTCAATTATCATGTCTCTATGATTTACATGATTTCATTTTTCTTATTATGAAATGATTTCCATCTCTTTTATATGGATTATGTGATGATGGAATGATGTTTATGAAACCCATTTTGTTTATTGGGTTATTATGAATAATGTATGTTTTTTTGTGGAACAAGAAAGAATGATTTCATTATGAGATGGGTGGGAACTATATATCCATCCAATGCATTGGGTAATGATTTATATCTCATGAGATAGACATGGATGGAATGGCAGGTTAATCCAGTTCAGTAAAACAGGACTGAAACGAGGAGTGAACTCGATTCAGAAAGGGACTTTGTCCACTAAGATGGTCTTGGCAGCAATGCCTTGGCTAATATGGAAATCATTACATGTGCTTAATGGATTCCACAATTACATGTTTTATTCCCATGCTATTTGGTCATTATTAATGTTTCTTTATGATCTATGCCTTACGTACTTCCATGTTTTATGTCATTTCTGAAGATTTTTATGTTTAAACATTATGTTCATATTTTTAAGTTCAAATGTATATAGTATGTTTTATTTAGTCCTTGCTTACCCTTACTGAGAATTTGAGCTCACCCTTTTTATGTTTTCTTTTCCCCAGGATATAATGAAAGGTTTTAGGTCAGGAAACAAAAAGTGGAAGATCATTATGGGAGATTTTGAAGATCTTTCACCATGATTAGAAGATTACATTCCAAGTTTCCAAAGACACTAAACTATTACGGTCCTTGTGTGTCTGTTTTTGTTATGTATTATGTATTCTTCTAATGTAATGTAATGTCCATGTACGTAAAGCTTTGGGTCTATACAATTATAGTTTTCAAGAAACTATTCAGATGGCACCTTATGAAGACTGGAATTGTAGGCCATGCCAATCACCCTTATGATGGCTAGAGGTAGGAGATACAGCTATGCTGGGACCATGACTTTTCCAGGAGACCACAGAGCAGATATAGTTGATTCGAAAGAGGATGGATATTGCACAGTCAAGACAAAATTATTATGCTGATCGAAAAAGAAAACCTCTGGAGTTCGAGGTCAAAGATCTGGATTTTCTACGTGTCACACCGAGGTTGGAAATAAAAGGATTATAATATAAGGAAAGCTATCATCATGGTACGTTTGACTGTTCGATGTTTTGGAGAGAGTTGGGTTGTTTTCCTGTCGGTTGTAGTTACCTCAGAGGTATCGGGATATGCATGACATCTTTCACATTTCTCAGCTTTGGCGTTACTTCCTAGTGCTATCTCATTATTTTCAACCCGAATAGTTTGAGTTAGAGGTGGAATAATTTTTCAAAGATAAACCTATCTGGATTGTTGATCTAAGGGATAAGGTTCTCCATGGTCAGTATGTTCCTCTCATAAGAGTGTTATGAAATCAGGGGATAGTACAGAATAAGACCTAGGAGAGGGAGGCCGATATAGGTTCACAGTGTCCAGAGTTGTTCAAGTTTATTCTTCAACGCCATTCGACTAGAGAAATTTGGGGAAAAATTTCATTAAGGGGTGATGTTTTTAAGAACCCAGACAATTTTTTCAGGTACGTTTTTCTTTTCTGGTTGTTTTTTTAAAAAATAGGACTTATGGAAATTTCAGGAATATACACCATGTACTATATGTACACGGTGTGTACCCAGTTGCTACGGGTGACCATGCTCAGGCTGTGTAACAGCTGGGCACATGGCTGTGTGTGGTGACCTAGAGACCACCTAAAGAAAAGGCCAGAAAAGGCAAGTACGCATCATGTACTTTTAAAGAACACATTGTGTACTTTATATATATTTTTTCATTAAATGGACTGAGGGAGTGTCTAATGGACATAACACACTTCTTCTTCTTCTTCTTTATCATCTAATAGAATCTATATGGCCAAATATCTTCTCCAAGCCCCCAACCTACCATCTATTCTCCAATTTGAACTCTGTTCATTTTGTTGGAATCGCATCTGTGAGTTCTCCCTTTTTCTTGAACATAATCTTCTAATTTCTCTTCTTCCACGATATATCATCAGTTTAAAGTTTTAATATTTTTGTTGATATATTGAATTATAGAGAGAATCAAGGCCTGATGTTCACGTATATCATCCATACAATGCCGAGGTTAGTGGTTTGTGCCTTTCTGTAGTTAGTGTTTGAGTTTTATGTGCAAAGGTCCTCAATACCCTTGTTCAGGGTATTGTGTGTTTATTGTTTTAGCCCTTTTATTTTCCTTCTATTCCTTGTTTGATTAGAGAGAATTAAATTGTTTTAGAATAGGGTTGTCTTTTCCAAGATATGGATGTTTTTTCCATTTTTTCTTTTTTTGACTGTTTGGTCTAGCCTTGCCTATCAGGATGCTGCTTTATTTCCATGCCTATTATTGTTGCGTGGAGTGATTATTGTTTGACATGCCATGATATGTCGTAGTTGTTTATCCAAGTAGTTATTGAGGTTTAATTTGGCTACTGACTGTAGTTTGTGCATTATTTCTTTACCTGAGGCTGAGGTAACCTTGTGTAGTGAGGCCATATAGGTAATTGACAATGAGGGATTTCCCAGAGTGTCTTTTTTAATTATCACACTGCGAGACCATAGTAGGTATTGACATTTAGAGCTCCCTTAGATGATCTATAATTAAATTACAAGGCCACATGAGGAATTGACATTGAGTTATTCCTCAGAGTGTCTGTAGGTTACCGTTAAATGACTATAGGTGGAATTTACAGTGAGTTCTTTCTCATAGATTCATTCATCACACATGACTAAAGGGGAAATTGACGGCGAGTCCTTCCTCATAGAGTCTTTGTTATATATTCTCTTGTATTATGAACCATAGCGTTTAGGCTATGAGTACTACCCAGAGGGTTTCCTGTATTAGTTTTTAGTTGATTAAATATTTAAATGTAAATGTTTTTAAATGAAATTGTAGAACTAATTACATTTGAGTAATTCTATGTTCGTTGCATTTTCATTCTTATTGCCTTCCATTTATATTCATTAACTGTTAGACATAGATATTTGGATGGTTTCCTATTGGGATTAGTATCACACCCTCTTTGGTTCATGATTTTGCACACAAAGAGGTCTTATTGTTGAAGGTATAGATAAGGGAAAAAGCCCTTATACTTCAGGTACTTGATTTTTGTGGAGCTGGAGAGCATGGGACAATGTTGAGGCTTGCGATGATACTGATGTTTATCTATTTTATTTTGAACTTTGGTTTACTAATATATTATAGCGTTGTGACTTTTTTTGCTGCTTCCCAAGACATATGTATCATGCATCATTATATATATGTTCTCCAGTTGTTTATTTCTTCTGTCTTCTACTGTTTACTTATTTCATGCTTTTATAGTTTCCTCTATTTTATATATCTTATTTCCATTGCATTACTCTTCCAATGATGGATTAATTTCACCACTATCACACCAAAGGCCCTCACTACTAGTCAGCAGCCTCTGGAATTTGTGGTAATGTGCTTGAGGCCATGTGACCAACTGGGTAAGGGGCACCTCAGGGCGGCTCTTGAAACTGGGATGTTACACCTGGTTCTTACTTTAATTTATTCCCTAGGAATTTCATTTATTATAATCACAAGGTATAAATAGTTATATGAATTTGATGATCAATTTTATTTTCCAAGGAAATTTAATTATATATCTTCCACACAAATCCTAATTTTCATCTTCAGGGAATAATTTTTTTCATTATATGTTGAGGGATAGCCCATAATGAGTAATATAATAAATTAATTTATAAGTATGATGATAAGGTCAAATAATTAGGAATATTTAGGTTTTAAAATGGGGACTAGTCAATATATCATTTTTGCAATGGGAATTCCCTTAAGAGTTTTTACAGAATACTGTCCTTTTAAATTAAAATGGAAATAACTAATTTTCATGGAAAACATTATAAATATAAAGTTGTTTTATGATCCAAATTAAAATAAATCATCAGATAAATTTGAAGATATGAATAATGTATCATCAAGCACATCATTAGGTACTTCTATATTAGATATGGTAATCATATAATCTTGACCATTTTCTGATGGCCTCTTATATAGTATATTTCATTGATTTTTGGGGAATTAATTTCCATAGTTATGAATTTACATGATGTTGTAACACTGAATAATAAAATTTTCAATACCTCTTTCCATTATCTAAAATTTTAAACTATTTCCCCAAACATATAACAAACTCATAGGCCCTTGAGTAATCTTATATAGTGATTCCTTACACATTCATCACATAATGGGAATTTCACATTATTCTTGATTGATGAATTTCCTTTTTCATAGTGTTTGTATTTCTTCATATTATCTTTGATTCCCTTGAATATATTTGATCTTGATAATTCCTTTTCATTTTTATGGGATATAAAACTATTTCATTATATGATGAATACCCTGGGAGACCACCCTAATTGAAGTCATGTCTTATGGACTTCAAAAAAATGGTTAATCATGCACTCAGTGTTGGATATATAATCTGTAATATACCTATCCTAACTTATAAATGTAGCTTCATGTATTGTGAAATATTATTCTTATTTTTATCCTTATTAAGGAACTATATCTTTATTTCAAATTTTTTTCATTGGAATAATTTTTATGGAAGAATGGATCCTTAAAAAAATATCAATGCCATATTTTCTATTCCATATTTCTACCTAGTATTTCCTACCAATAACTAAAATTTATCAACACTAACATTTAAGTAATAGACCACAACTGTGACCTTTTCCTTTTCACTATATCGTAAGGACATTAATATTATCTGTAGAGACATAATATATAATTAATCTATAATTGGATTAGTATTACCACTAAATTATTGGTTATTATATTGCATAAAGTGATCAAGCATCAATGAGTAACACTATAGGATAGGTTTCCCCATCTTGGAAATGTTATTTCTGATAACCTATTTAAAATACACTAATATAGGCATGATTTTCTATATTTTTAACTATCATTACTGGTTTCCTTTTTTTAGTAAATTCTAAATTTCCCATGGATATTGTAACAACTCATCATTCTAGGATCAATTTATACACAATGGAATATACCAGATTATGTCATAAAATATGAAAATTTAAATCATAATGTACAATTAAAAATATGGTTTAATAGATAATATAAATTAAAATTTTATGCATTTTTTATATCATAATCAAGCTCATTGGTTTCTTTGGGAATATCATTACATTATAATCCTTTATAATGGTTTTTAATGAAAATTTTAATTATCCCATGAATATCTCCAATAAGTGTTAAACCCTGAGAACAGTAAGCCCACCTTTATGTACCAAGATATTCTCATGTAAAACCCTATTGCACCGTATTTAGTGTTATTAACACTACCTATATCACTTCCAAAACCAAAACCACTTGTAGTATCCAGAAATGAATGTATTGTACCAAAAAACCACAGAATCTCTATCTTACAAAAAAATTTATAATTTTAACTATTCTTATCCTTAGTTAATATCTTAGGTTTACATTATCTAATATATATTTTCATAAATATAGTTCACAATATTTCTACTAAACTCTCTTTGATGTCAATTGTAATGACATTGACCTCATAAGTCTAGATCTAGTGACTTATATTATAAAATTAGCATAATTAAAAGAAATAAAATCATCATAGAAAAATAAATATACTAGATTAAGAGAAAGAGAAACAAATATGATATCCATATTACATTGGAAATAGAAAATAAAACATAATATATACAAAAATAAAATAGATTACATCCCTGAAAATTCATTCCCTAGTGACTTCTTCATAACATGGGGAAAGGGAAAAAATAAGGGTGATCTAAAATTCTCGATAAGGAAAAAGTAAAATGGAATATATCACGAAAAAATCCTCATTATTAATATATAATGGTAGATAAATTAACAGAAATTCCAGATAAATATATGGATAATGAATAATCAAAATGGAATGGTATATAACTGAAAACACATTCAATTTTTAAATAAAATAATAATGAAATGCATCTATGGATAATTTCATAGAAAAAACCTCGTGTATAACAATTATAACTGAATTATAAATGATTAAAATTCTTAAAACATTGGATACTAAGTTTCTTAGGAACGTGTATCCTTAACCGTCAATACATTTCACAAGACAATTTAAAAATTAATTGGTAGAGAAACCTCATATTTGGCTTAATGATTTTTCTCATTACACTATCGATGCATCAAAGGGATTAATTTAAACAAAAAACCCCATGTAATACTAGTCCAAATAATAACTTATATATAAAATAATCAATTGAATTCACAATCAATGTGCCTTATCAAATGTCTGTATTGGAAAAAAGATACAGATTTATTAACATTTCCCCAATTAATTTATTTTTTCCAAAGTAAAATCCTTATGTAGTACAAAAATAATGATTTTTAAATAATCATATAAATTTCAAAATAATATTTATATGTAATATAATTTTAATTTCAAATTAAAAATGATCATAAAAATGTAATTGTTTCAAAAGAAATTTAATAATCCCAAAAGAAATTATGATATCCCAAAAACATTTACCCTTTTAAAATTTTCATTTACAATCCACATGGGTGATATAATTCAAATTTAAACATAAAATACCATGAATAATAAATTATTCATGATAATACATGCCAAAATGGTTATTATGTATAATAAGTAATACTTAATTGGATCATAACAACAATTTATTCCAATGAAATGTAAATTGAGATGAGATCCCATACCTTACTCTTCCCTTGAGATAAACTTCATTTAGACTTATCTATAATGGTTTTAAAAAAGTTATTATTTTATTATAAACAATAAAAAAATAATTATGTCATATATGATTCCTTCATAACATATTTTTTCCTATTCATTAATTATCTAATATAATTATCTTGGTATAGGTGTTAATTACTTTAAGTTTAATGTATGTTTTGACTTGTGTTATTTGTTCCTATTACTTAGATTATGATTTCATAATATAAATAATAAAAACAATATGTAAATATTTTATATATTCAGTATTTATATAGTTATAGTAATCCATAAAATTAGGTAATGTTAAACTAAATACATTGTTCTTGGAGAAGGTATGATGTGTGAATGCATGAACATTTTTTCCATTTTATTATCATATTTAATGAAATGAATGTAATATATATATATATGTATATAAATCATCATTCCATTATAATTAGTATATAATATAAATCAAAATTTTTGCTTAACACCATCATAAATACATTCCATGTAAAGCGTGATGAATCACGTTGCTTCACGTGGCGATAGTCCACCATACAAACGAGTGATGCAATCATATTCCAAGAAAATGGAAGGAATGATTTTATTTGTAAAATAATAATTCAAAAAGAATAAATACATCATTAATATTATATATATAATAGATAAATAGTGTTCCCATCAATAATTCTTAACCTGGAACGGTGGTAATGGAAAAATGAACAACTCTTCATGAGGGAGTAGAGTCTCGTAAACACAAACAATGACTATGTAACACATTTGATGGAAGATTGTGATTTTTTAAGTAATACACATAACATAACATAATATGTTCAAATTTATTATTATTCTAATATTATATAATCATGATATTAAAATTATTTAATGCTGTGGATAATGAAATAAAATAAAAATTCTCTTAGAAAAATTTTACACTAATTTTATGTATCCATCATTGGTTGGAATTAAATCCTTGAAAAGTTGTATTAATGACCAATATAAGGATTACCTGATGAAATAAGTGATTTTCATGATTGATTGGGATATGTATTTTCAAAACAAATGAGGTTTGAGATTTGAAAAGAAGGGGGATGGTGATGTTTTTTATAATTGGGGAGTGGGAACTTGAAACATTTTTAAATGGAGAATTTACAAAACATTTTTCCCTTGTAAAATGTCTTTAATAATGGTCTAATATAGATAAAATAAGTAATAATGCATAAATATTTCCCTAAAATGTGTTTTTGAACATTTTCTGGTTTATCTTTACAACTTATTTCCATCATTTAACCACTATGTAAACTCATTTTCTCGTAAATCACAATAAATAATTTTTACTATTTTCACTAATAAATTTGGACAAAAAGAGATCATAACTTATTATAAATATTATATTTTTATAATTCCAAATATTGATTCCTTTTTCAAATTTCATAACATATAAGTGGATAAAATTAATTAAAATTTAATCCCACAAACAAGACAAGAATTCATGTTTTTAATGTCAAAATGGTCAAAAGTATAATATTCATTATATATAAATTCAAAATAAAAATTTTTCTAATGAAAAAAATTGAGTTAATATATTTATAATTTATTTATTTGTCCTTTTAAAATAATTAAATCTGAAATATAAAATTATAAATTATTTAGAAGAAAATGTAGTTCTCAATTAAAATCTGGTATATTTTTCTCTATTAATCAAAAAAATAATCTTCGTAGAAAGATAAAAAATATTCACCATGGGATTATTTTTAAATTATGATATGAAAAATAATGTTTAATTTTTAAAAAATATTTATTGTTTTGATGAAAATTAGTTTTAAAAGAAATGTTCCATTAAAAGGTGGAAAACCGTCCATTTGAAAATGCACCTTCTTATGCGTAAAATCAGACATGTTTATATCCTATGCCTAGTAGAAATATTGTATAAATGAAAAAATTATTAAATATATAATATATTAATTTAATTTAGATTATTCAATAAAATTACTTAATTTAATTTATTTGAATAAATTCCATTGGGAGCTGAAAAATATATTTTTATGGAAACATATCCTCTATATTCAATTGATTTTTATTCAAATTTTACATTATTTAGAATCAATGAATTAAATAATATATTTTAATAAATTATTTAATCAAATTTATAACATCTAATTTATTAAATATGAGATAATTTTCATTTTAAAAGATAATATTAATAGTATTTAGTAATACTCAGTCATGCATTTAACCCAAGATACCGAAGAATTTCGTTATTTTGTATAATACAATCAAATAAAGTGTTGTATTCATTAAATTATATATCAAAAAAATTAAACATATTATGAAAGGAAAATATACTAATTTCATCTATTATTACACATTTTATAATTTTATTCTATTTTAATCCTCTTCTAGTATATAAAACAACTTGTTTACCAGTACTTGTTTTTTATTATGAGGTTGTTTCACTCATATATTTCAAGAACAATTAAAGAAATCCAACTCCATAATATTTTTACATCCTAATTTTTTTTCATTCAAGCTTCCATAATCCTCTTAGATTCACTATTCCTAATCATTCATAAGTGAAATATTTTATATATTAGTATCTTATTAATCAAATGTTCATTATACCCTAGTAGACTGCATTTACTTATGATGTTTAGCATCTTCTTGGTTATAAATTTGTGAAACTCTTCCCTTGAGATTACAGAGTCCTTGTTAATTCAGGTAGATAGTAACATTTTACCTAAAAATATTCTTCCACATATTATATTTAAGAACAATACAATACCCATGAAACATTAATTGACATAGAAAAATAAATAACAATTGTACAATAATTTTTCCTAACCTCGGTATGTGATATTTATTTACACATAATTGTATATTTTTCTGGTTGAAAACCTTCCATAAGATATCTTCATTACAAATGACATTGGGTCTTCTGATATCCTTTCACTGAATTTTATCATTCAGATAAAATAAAATCATTTCACCATTATACCCAATAGAAAATGGAAACTGAGACTTAAATAATAACATATCCCATTCCATGCAAGAGACATATGTTTACAATACATTTACAAAAAAATCAGACAATTTATTTTGAAAATAATTCCAATATAGAGTTATTATATAATTTATTTCTCTATTTATATGGAAGGACTCTATTTCATTATATAATTTGAACATTATATTTTATATGCCCATTTTTTTAAAAAATGTTACAATATAACCCAATGCTTCTGAATCTCTCATATAAATTTTTATTTACTTATTCTTTTAGTTCATTTTATTAATTAATTTTGAGAACTCTCTTCTACTTCCATATTCCATTAATCAAATTAATTTTTTGAATCTATTTCAATTAATTCATATATTTTTATTTTTATTTCTTTTAATTGAACTTCATTAAAGTATTCTTCCCTACTATAGTTATCTATGTAATGATTGTTTATAAAATAATTAATATTTATTAGATAAATAACACCAACACCCTTTATATGAAATCATCAATGAATCTGACGTAGTATAGTACATACCTATGATATTGAACTCGAGTTTCCCATGATATGACTTTATGAACCAAGACAAACTTCGAATTCACAAATTTCATGACTAAAGTTATAGGAGAAATACTCTTTATTTTCACAATGTTGTACTATTTTCATGTTCTATAATCTGTGTTGTCACATTCCAATAACACTCTCACACCTAAGGTATATAAAAAATTAAAAAAAATATTCTCATGTGTTTATTCCAGAACATTATAATCCTAAAGGCTTTCCCCATCATAAATTATACTATTTAAATTCCTAGTCAAGTATAATTCTTTGTACATAATACTATGCACCCCCACTATGAATCCTTGGTTCGGCTTTCACACATCATTTTCAATAGTTTTATAAAATCCCACAACATACAACATACCAACTGAGAATAGTGACTTTTATAAATCATTGGTGGGAAGAATTCCCTTCAATATTTCATTCAAATATTATTTGTTTAAAAATTTAACCACGCCTCAAAAATATCTCATGTGATTCTCTTTCTATAAGGTTACCCATGTTAATGCTTCTAGATACATTGTATTTATGCATCAATTATCCAATTTTTAGTTGAATGATTCCCCTTGAGACAAGAATCTATGAAATTGGTGAATATATAATACATAAAATAATTTTCTTATCTAAGTTAACTTTAGAGTTTGTCAAATATCTAAAATAAATCTTTATAGAATCGACTCACCATTCCCGATAATCCTATCATAAATTTCAATTATTTATTAAGACTAGTATACTGAAATTTTAGGTCCAGTTGAAATCCTTCAAATAATATCTCTTATGTCTGTACTCTTCTTGTTACTTTAATTTTTAATTGACCAAAAAATCCCTCTATTCTATGAAAAATATTTTTATGATAGATCATGGGACATCATTATTCTATATCTTTTTATTTAGAAAAATATATAAGAATCATTGAATACCTTGTCATTTTTATCACATGAATTTCTAATTTTAAATACCATCATATCTTATTATTATAGAACTGAATATTTAAGGAATAGTTCCCATAAACCCCAGTAAAAGTATCTATAATAGATTCTAGATAATATTGAATCATGTTGATGTAATTTACATGGAAATCCACCAACCTCTATTATAAAATCCTTATGTGAAAAAAACAAGAAGCAGAAATAAATTATTCATTATAGAAAGCTCCACATGAACAATCATTGGTGGCGACATCAATTGAATAGTAATATTCACTTCATCAGTATTACCAAACACATTCCAAGACATCATCATTTTGATCACAAATTACACCTTATTTTAAAAACATTCCAATTATTCCATTATTATTATATACATCATGACTCTTAATAATACAAAATCATGACAATTTTAGAATTTTTAATCATCTTTATATATATTATAGTACTTCAAATATATCATATGGAACATTTTAAGCTCTATTTTCCACTTCTAATTCCATTATTTTTAATAAAAAGGTACCAGTAAAATATAAAATATTAATGAAATAGAATCAGTACTTTCTAAAATTCTCCCAAACTAATTCATCTATGAAACATGTGATGCCACTTATTAAACTAGAAACCCGAAATCTATAATTTTTTACCAATCCTCATTTAAATAAGAATACTTAAAATGTTATAAAAATTCATTTCATCATACAATTAATGTTAAAAAAATTTATATGTCATGAATATAAAACACACACTAAACCACACAATGGAAAACCCCTTGGTCAACTAAAAAATAGATTACGAAACAATGGAAGAAATACACATACATTGAATAAAGAGATTAAATGTAGTTGAAAAAAAACATATCCCATGTGAAACAATTTTTATTTAATAAAAGATAGAACAATTTAAAAATATATGTGAGCTACTAGCTTCCAATATTGGTATGCAACCAAAGGGGAATGAAATGGTATATTTTAATCAACCAATTGTATAAAAAGTGGAACTCTATAAATGTAACCCCAACTATATATTTATAGGTTATTTCCCATATAATTCTTCCAGTATCATCATTTCCATGTTCCCATAATATTTATGGATTTCAATTTATTAATCCCGAAAACACTATATTCTTATTGAGGAAACTAAATCTAACTATAAAATCTATGGAAATGTGTTTGTATCTACAAATCAAGATTGATCACCTATTCTATAACCATTTTTTATTTCTTTCAACTTGATAATTCATTTTGTATGTCACTAATTCATGTTATATAATAGAGTTCTAATTGAACATTAATTTTTTTAAACAATTATAGTATTTTGTTTTCAAGATAATCATTATTTTTATATTATACTACCAATCAATAATTAATTCTCAGCAAATAACATTATACTCAATTATGATTAGATGTATTTTATGATAGGGAGATGGATATTACACCCTCAATCTATTTCAAAATAATGACGGCATTTAGATAATTGAATAGATTATTTAATAATCTTCTTAGAATTCCCCATTAGTGTAAGATTGGATACATAATTTTTATGTCTTGTTTCTTTATAGATGATGATACTATTTAAAAAATGTCTTTTGTTAAATTTTGATACCTTTAGGAATCCATATTTATAAAATCATAGAAAAGATAGATGTTCATAACTATGAGTAATGTAAATAGAAATGGGATTCTCCACTAAGAAGAGGGGGTGAATTAGTTTATAACAATTTTTACAAATTCTTCAACTTAAAAATAAAAATCTCTGGAATTTTTGTATCCAATCCACTCAAAGGTAATGATCATGGCCACACTTACACATCCAAAAAAATTAAAATAGAAGGAAATTGTTAGAGAAAAATTATGTTCCTAATTTTTTTCAAATAATGAATATTTGTTAAATATTTTCAATGATAAAACCCATGTATTTATTTATTTTTCAAAATATTGAGCAATTTGGATTATAGAATGAAAATGAGGAAATTTGTGAAAAGTGCATAATTTTGGATTTTTGACAGTTTTTTACCACAAGGGTATTTTGGTACTTAATTTTTAATTATAATTTAAAATTTAGTGAATATTTTTTTTGGAATCCATAATTTATTTCCTTCAAATTTTCCTTTTGGACCAGGAGATGATTGGCCTTCTAAAGGGCTTAAAAAATAAATTAATTTAATGATTTTTCTGGGTGGACATGGTAGACCCCACCATTGTAATAGGTGCAGAAATTGCTCTCCTCGCCTCCAATTTAGGCTATTACACCTTGGATAACACTTGGACACATAGGGTCGGATCTACCATATATTTGGAAAAGTTTTGAAGTAATTAAGGTGGATCTTGGAGGTTATATATTTGTAGGAAGCTTCCTGAAACCTACATGCAAAAAATGAAACCGCCAGTGAAAAATTAATAACACATTCATCCAATATCCAAATGAGCATAACTTTGGAGGGTAAATGACCGAAACATTTACTAAAAACTTTTATGAAGGGTTCCATGCGTGAATGAAATGTTTAATAGGCCAAAAATGTGTAATATTTTGGAAGACAAAATATTTTCTATAAAAAGAGGCTCTCACCTCTTTCCCAAATCATCAGCTCGACACCCACAGCTAAGGAGGGATCCCACTAGGGCACGGGCCGCTACTACTCCTCCTTACCCTTTCATTTATTATTATTATTTTATTTTTAGTATAGTTTTTCCTTAATTTAATTTCAATTGTAATTCAATTTTTAGTTTAATCAATCCATGCATTTCTGTTTCTCCATCCATCCCACAATTATTTATCTAAATTTTCTTATTTTAATAATATGTATTATTATAATTATTATTACCATTAATATAAATAATATTAATATAAATAATAATAATATTATTATTATCAATATCAATATAATAATTTTCACATTCTTATTTTAAAGATATTTTATTTTCTCCACCACTATTTTAAAAAATAAATTTCTCAATTATAATAATATTATTATTAATTATTATTATTTTAATTATTATTTTATAAATCAATATAAATTATTTATTCTCTTCTCCCTATATCATTTCTCTCTTTCCTTCCTAATCCGTCTACCATTGTGATCTCATACTCTCAGAAATGAGAGGAAAACCCTGAGACTTGTCTCGGGTTGGGAGGTAAAGGTATTATTGAATTTTGATTAATGTTTATTTAATGTTTGTGGTACTTTTGAGTATCATGTATTAGTGAGGTGAATGTCCCTGTTTTGGTGATGACCCCCAATGACATGGAACTCAAACTATTTCTATTATAGAATGGAATAATGATTCAAATATGGGATTTTATTTTTATGTTATCAAACTAAAATCAATTATATAATGGAGAATAATGATTGAACCTTACACTAAACCCTAAAACCAAGTTCTTTCTTCATCAAATCATTCTGTTTTCAATGCATGGTAGTTTATATTTTTAAATAATAAAAAACAAAAAAAATCAGCAATTTCACATAAATAATAAATAACAAAAATAAATATTTTATGTTAATTAGAATAAGGAAAGTGGACTACACTAAAAGTCCCTTCAAGAGAGAAGACCCTGGTCAGCCACTCTACTACACTAGGAAAAATATAATTACATCTTCTCATGCCCTGCGATAGGCATGCATCAAAAATTCATGTTTTTTAAAGGGTTCATAAATTATTAAAATGTGAAATCCTTATTTTTGTTGGTTAGTCTCCACATATATAGACTTTTCACTATAATCACAACTAATAACAATGCTTCTCACCTGTTCAAGAATCCAATTTTTCTGATAAAGATAAAAAATAGTGTTATTTTATTATAAAAATAGATACATATAGATTAATAAAATTTGTAATGACCCTTTTATAATTTTAGATTCTGAATAAAAATTATATATATATATATATCATTATTCTTGTTCCTCAATGATATTTAATGTAGTATTCTATCTTCAAGGAGAATCTAGTGTTGATATTATTCTATCCCTTCTTCTCCATAATAAAAAATGATCTCTAATGGATTATATAATGTTTTCTAACTCAATATATATTCTATATTTCTCATAATTTGTTTATACATATAACTAATACACCAATCTATGACTCCAAAACACCACCTCATACATAAAAACTACGAATTCGTGAATTGGTTTTAATTTTGAAAGTTATTTCAAGATATTCTTTCTATTGACACCATTAATTGAGATAATATTATAATTTCATCCCCATTTCATCTTTAATTTAGGCTAAAAAAATTCACCATGATCATCAAATTAAATTTTTACCAATTTATTACATATATCCAGTAAATTTCAAAAAATTACCTTACCTATGATACTTATAATTTTAGTAGATAAATAAAAATCATTAAGAAAATAATTTATTCCTGAATCATAAGAATATCAACAAACCAATGTATTTTTGAATTCTAAAAGTTACCATCAACAAACACTTCTTCAAATTCCTCTAGTTTGACTTCCTCCCACTTCAACATCAACCCACTTCTGATAGGAAGACTATCTCATGGAATTGTGTCTATGGGAAAATCTTCATGAAATACTAATTAGATTGACAACCTAACTAATTTAAGGTTACTATTTTAATGATATATTATAAAATAATTATAACTATATAATTCTATGAATGATTTCTGAATATTCCTTATAAATTTGTTTAGCTTCAGCCATTATTATTGTTCTTCCAATATATAGAACATGAATATTTATATTACTCAAAAAAGATAACCCGTTTTTATTTATGATATGAACCAATATGAAACAAATTTTAAATTTTACATTTGAGGTGTTAAATATAATTTTTAGAATCATTCAGATAAATTTTCATTATAATAATTCCTTCAAAATATTTATTTATTTGTCATAATGTATTGATTCATCTTTGAATGTCACTCATACATGGATAGCTCATTAAGGGTTCAAGAATATGTAAATTCTAATAATTCTTATAGAACTCATATATGGATCAGTTATACACGATCTGCAATGGATTATTACATTATCCATGACTCTTACATGGATCATCAGACAAGGGTGTTGGATTCTTACATAAATATTCATCGATGTATATATAAACATACACCATCCACCAAAATTATTTGATCTCCTTATTAATATATACGAAAATGACATGGCTAAATAATATGTAGATCACCCTCTTCCAATTTCATATCTTATTCATAAATTTTTGCTAATGTCAACTAAATCAATGAAATTCATTCATCCTTTATTCAAAATTAAAAAATATATATTAAAATATCTACAATAATGTTATAAAAATCAAAACAACAACCAATGATTCCCAAAAATGATTGATAATATATAAAATTAATAAAAAAAATTACATTTGGAATTCAATATATGACTTATGGATTTATTTGATGAAATATGTAATTCTCTTAAAGAGACATATCTATTTTTAAAATTCAATAAAAACCATGAGAATCATCAATTAATATCTTTTATCTAATATGATTTTTCTTAAACCACACTAATTAATAAGATAATATTTTTGATATAATTTCATCATTATATTATAAGTTGTTATGTTCATGTGACTAATGTTGATATCCCCCTCAATTAATACATTTATTTATATCCTTTATTATTCTCTCTCATTAATCATAATCCACAACTTCAAATTCCATCAACTATGTAATGATAGAAGCCACCCTATAGTAGAGAACATCACATTGTATTAATAGTTTATTACATTATGTCCTAGTTTTTCAGTAATCTCTAATGAATTTAGGGGTTAAATTCCCACATATCATAATGTCATAGGAGTATAATGAACATCAATATTACGCATCAACATTTTAAAAAATTATATTTTTATAGATTTTATAAAGATATCATAAATCTTATTATCTATATAAATGTTTTCCAATTTTAAATCTCCATTTAATACCCATACATTTATTAAATGATACACGATGTTGATATTCTTGGATATATAATGATAGGGTATGTTCATTGTCAGATCTATTTAAATTCTATAAGTAAAAATATTCTTCTGTTGTTTTTATTTCACCATTCATAAGTTTTCTTGTTGAAATTTCATATATAATACTTGCTTACAATATTGTTTAATTTATACATACATTCCTTCATTTTTTACAAGGTGCGTTGATTTAAAATTTCATACATCAGTATCCATATAATTTTATTCGAGAGAGAATGTTAAACTTCAGGTTGATATTTTATAATTGTAATAACTAACCAAATCTGAATTATTAAATTCTAAAATGTTTAAATATATAGTTATTTTATTTTAGATCCCATAATTCAACATTCCATTCATATATTTGAAAATATTTTTATCCAATATCATATGTCACTCCCTTTTCTCACACTAAAATTGGGCGATGTTCCTGTAGGAATCCTTATTAATTATAGGGTTGATCAAATTGTAAATTTATATTATAGATCAAAATATTTCTACTAACTAATTATGTTTTGTATGTGGTCAGTTCTTGGTCAGACCCATCATAAAGTTATAATAAATTCCTAGAGAATTATGTTATTGGTTTATAGTGGGTAAATTAAAATTTTTATTAAATCAAACTAAGAATACAATAAACTTTTTAAATTTAAGGCTCCTGTTCTATGTATGTAAAGTATAAAATTGAATAATTATTGATGCATACAATTACAGTAAAATTTAAAGGATTATATGGTATTTTTACTTCTTTTTCTAACTCAATAATTCCCCTAAATAAATTTCCAAATACTCGCTATTATTAATGGGTTGGGGTTTTTGTGACCATATTAAGCATCATCACTATAAAGAATAAAATTATCTATCCAAAATCAAAATGATTATTCATGTATTTACACTATTTCTTGAAATCAAAACAAAATTTTCTATAAATAAGAATAATGAAATGATTATGAAATTATGTGCAAGTACACAACTCACCTAATGAATATGAGTAAAAAAATTTCACTAAAACATTACCCTTTAATTAAAAAAATGTGGGGAAAGTATGGCCATACCCTCATGCTATTACTGTTGGGGGAATATGAAATAAAAGGTCCTATATAAACCAGAAATAACATCTTCACAAAATACACTTCTTTCAACAACAGTGGGTTTAGTCTTTAATATATGAAATCCTTTTTTCATTATTTTTCCTTTATGTTTGTAGTAATTAAATCACTTAAGGTTGTCTAAATACACCACCAAAAATATCATCCTTAATTCATCCATGTGATCAAAGCTAAAATATCTTAGTGAAATCTATATTTAATTTTTTCTAAATTATTAAACAAATATATACCGTTAATTTCAATTTATAATAAGGAAAATATTTATAATTTTATCTCCACATTCATTTTTTGTTCCTAGGATCCTTGTGGAAAACCTTTTATCCTTCAAAAAATATATTTGGAGTTTTTCATTCATGGGGTGTGAAATGGGTCCCGTAATTTAGTCACATAGTTTTAAGCCCTATAATGTTCTCCAAAACACATAAAAATGTTAAAATTAATCCATGGGTACGAAAAAATGAGTTTCGACCTTCCATTCTTATTCCGGAATCACCATGATCATTAACATGTTGACGAAAATGTTGTTTCATGTTTTACATGATATATTCAACCATGGTATCTCAAACATGAATTTGTGATAAATTAAATTATTTTTTACTTGGATATGAATTCTACCAAAATTACTATGGTATGGTGTTTTTCGTTTTAACATATAATAATCCCTATGTTTCAAGACATGGATCTACATGGTAAAGTCATGGGTGTCTTGGTCTCCTTCACATAAATGTTCTTCTTTCCCTACATTCTATCATAACAATTGTCTCTTAACATTATGATTATAGACATGGTGTTATCATGGCACACAAAGGCTTTCCATCTCCATGTAAATATTTTCTAGTGTTTTATTTGGATATTACCAATGCAAATAGAGGTGTCAAATGGAGATTTATGTTGTTTGATTTTGAATGAATACATTTAGGGCCAATATGTGGCTAGAGCATGCTATTCCAATATGATGTGGCATGATATTTTCAAGAGTGAATAAAATCTTGGTGAAAATGAGTATCATGTTAAAAATCATAGGGTATGTCCAATTCATAATATATGGAAATATTAATTTTTTCATTAAAAATATACGCAGGTGAATGACACACTCCTCAAATCCTTCGAATTGTGAGGACCCTTGATGCACTACATTTACTAAATTAATTGTTTATCTGAACATAATATTCATGTGAAAAATGTTAATGTGATCTATTACTGATGTTATTACCTCATTGGCTAGTAGAAAAGGGACCATTTTTTATCCTAAACAAAAAAATTACTGAATTAAAATTCTAAAATATTGAACACTTATTTGAATTATGTAAAAAATTTCTTTTAAAATATATTTCTTTCTTTTTTCTAGACGGATATTTAGAATTTTTAATTGACGAGAAATCAATAATCCATAAATAATTTTGGAATTATATATAAAACTTAATTTTTTTATTATTTTAAATTTATTAATTTGTATGAAAAAATAAATATGTCAAATACCCACAAAAATAAAAAAATTCTTTTTATCATGCAATAAATAGATATATGAATTAAAAATTAAAATAATGATGCCATTATTTACATGTTAAAGAAAAAATACAAACTAGTTACTGATGGGGAGATCAAACAATCAAAATTTACATTGAAATACCAATTCAATTATCTACTCATCAAAGAATAAATTCAACCAAATTTTTTAAATATTTCTTATTGGAAATTGATGGGTTTTATTCTTTCCACCACTCAATATTTTCAATAAATTAATATTATCAAAACCTATCATGATATTCCTCACATTAATTTTTTCTCATTACTAATGGTTAAAAATTATAGTAGGGTTATTTACAAAAGGTGAGTGCATGTCTCTATCCATTGTTTTACAATGTTCTTAACTTATCCACTACAAAATTTCAATGACCACATATAATCAAGAGCGCTTAGAGTGAAATTTCAAATGAAGTTGTGTATTAAATAAACTGGAGAAATTGAATAAATTTTTAACATTTTTGTTAGATTATAGGTTATGTATAGGATTAAATACATTATGAAATATATTTACAATGGTATCGATTCACTCATAAAAACTCGATTAATAAATATAATACCAATTTTTTCAAATAAATGTGTTTATCTATATGGTATATATTTTTGTCTAATGGAAATATATTGGTCTATATTAAAACAATATTTGTTTGAAATTTATTTTTAACCTAAATGAATAAATTAATAATCACATATACATTAGTTATTTTAGGGTTTTATATCAAGATAAAATCTTTTAATGGTAAAAAAGAGTAATTTAAAAAAAAAAATTATATGTATACTATGATATTATCTTAAAAAAATATAAATCACTAGGAAATAATAAATTTGATGATTTTTATATAATAAATATTCAATAACATATTTTAAAATTCGTTTTTTAGTATTTTTATGAATTTAGTTAATTTATATTCATTTTTATATTTAAAATGCATCATTATAAAAAGTGTTTTTTTTTGTGTTTTTCAATATTATCTAAAATTTAATTCATTACAAATATTGAAATTGAAAATTATTAAATGGTATAAAAATTAGAAATAATTATTTTCATGTATTATAATGATTCCACTTTCTTTTTTTAATAAATAATTGTAAAAATAATGAAGAATTGTTTCCATTATTAAGACTAAAACAAGATTAATGGGGGATAAAATAAGATATAAGTTTAATAGTGATGAATAATCTTACCTAATTATAATTTTTTAGAGTTATTTAGAACTTTTATTATCATAAATTAAATTCCTTTACAATTATTGTATAATTTTACAAGAAAAATAATTAAAACTATTTATATATTTTAAGAAATTATATGTGTGTTCTCACCCCCACTTATAAAAGGGAACCTTATCTCCTTCATTATTCAATTTTTTTTAGCATTATATCACAAGCATGTCCAATAAAAACTATAATTTCTTCCATCACACCATCCTAGATCTTACATACATGTCTTAAGATAAATATTTAATTTAATAACATGTACACTAAATGAGGCCTCTCACCGAAGATGCATAAATCTTAAAAGATATCTTATAATTTTATTTTTTATCAAACCATCTATAAAATAGTTTTATCCATCAAAAAATTATGAATACCATAAAATAAATAATCTTATATGTTATTATATAGATGTTAAAACCATTTTCGTACTTATTTTCATGAAATGGTAAATAAAAGTATTTTTCGTTTGTATGTGTGGAAAAATGCCTCAACGTAGAGATATGATTAATTTCCAACCACTACCTATTAGTTATATATATAATGATTTATTTAATTAATATATCTAATAAAATAATGATTATTAAAGGATAATTTTATTATTTCTATATTTTTTTCGAATTTTAAAACAACATCTATGCGTAATCACTCACTACCATCTCCATGAATAATGAAACTAATTTTTATATCTCTAAAATTCAAGTATAATTTCAACTTGGTATATAATTTATATATATATATATATATTAATACATTATATTTATATACTTGTTAAAATTATATATTTTATGTAACCATAATCATGAAATGAGGATCAAAATAGCTAAATTGATACAAACATGATAAATGAAAAAGTTATCACACATATAAGTGATTTTAATATTGAATAGTTAATGAATGAGTAATAAGATGATGTAATTAAAACATCTACTGTTTTCTACAAATAAATATGGTTTTTTATAAGTAAAATAAATATAAATTTATTATACTATAGGTTACATTGCTTGTAAAGAAGATTCAAACAAGAGTTAAGGGGTTTATTTTACAGTATAACTTTTTACTAGGATTGTTAATGAAAACATTTTCTGATTAAAAAATTGTATGATATAACTGTGAATAATATTATATATTTTATTACCCTATGGTTTTTTATATAAATAAAATTATTTCCTCTATTTTTTCTCTCTCTATATACTGAATGGTCTGAAATTATGTTTTTATACGAAATCGACTCTAATTTTTTTAGATGAGAATATTTTCTTAAATGGCCATATATTCTATAAAATTATTTCAAGATATTTTTACTATTATAAAAATATTGATTAAAATATTTTTTCCCATGTTTTAAATTATATAAAAATTATTAACATCAATCTAGTTTTCTTTATCAAAACATGTTACATTTTTCCCATGGTTGGAACAAATTATTTGTTTCAACATATACCACACAAAACTTTTTCTTGTAATCATAACTACCATTTTAACTAAATTATATTTTACATGTTTCCATGATTGGATTAAAATAAAAATATTTCCTTTATATTAAAAATATTTTTATATTTTAAATTAGTTATTTAAAATTGAAAATGGAATTTTATATATGAAATATTCTAATTCTCTTTTAATAGAATTTTTTATCTATAATAACATCCTCTAATATTACTTTTTCTTTATTATAGATTTTATCATATGATTCAATCCTTATTATTTGTCTCTATGGTTTTTTTAATGATAATGGAATATTGATGAAACATATTTTTTATTTCAACATGTTTATATATGATGAAATGATAAATGGTACCTTAATCATGTGGAATAAATATGAATGTATTATGATAATGTGATCGGTGGGCCCCTTATCTTCATCTAATTAATTTGTTAAATATTCATGTTGTAGGATATAAAGGGTTACATGAGAGGATATCCAAATAAAAAAATAAGGTATATTATTTCATATCCCAATGATGTCATTTGATCAATATTTTGGTGGGTTTCTATGACTAAATATTATATGATTGTGATTAAGTCATACATTTTCACCTCTATTTTGACAAGATATTATTCAAATATTATTCTACTTTGGTACATGATATCTTATAACATTATGATTCACATATTATGAACAATAAATATCTATTACATGACTCATGATCACAATCGTTTAATTTTTGGGTTTGATTTCAAATTATTATATCATGTTATCCTTCCATAATTCTCAATGTTACGTTTATAAAGGATCATGTGATAATATCTTCCTTTTTACACATACTATAAATACTATCTCATGAAATATAATTTTTCCTTTTCCCTATGATAAGTAGAATGGTTTTATCTATGATATATCTAAGAGGGGTTCTCTTTGTAAAGAACATAGTTTGAGATGATATAGAACTTTTATATACCTTTTGTTTATGTGTCTATGTTTTCAATGAAAATAAAAATTTATAGTAATATTATTGATCATAATGATATGTAATGAATATCCATAAAAATATATATAATATAAAAACCCATGATTTTGTGGAATGTATATTGTTAAATTTAATTTCTTCAACAGTTTACATTACACGCAACACCCAAATTAAATAAATATAGAAATATTATTATAACTCAGTCATTAAATTGGTGGTAATGAATATTATAAAACCATTGTGAAATTAATATATTATATGTTAAATATTATTTCTATAATTAATTTTATCTGTTTTATAGTGATTATATAAAAATAAATTCACATTTACACAGAAAAAGTAATATTATTCTAATCGAATTTTTGATGACTTTTGATGATGCACTTTTCTTAAAACTAAATTTTTACACTTTGATAAGTTTTATATGAAAAATAAACTTATTCACTAAAAAAATTTACATTGGTTTAATTTTTGATATTTTTTAATAATTTTAAGGATTGGATGAATAATTAAAAATACTGAATTTTAAATGAAAATAGCTTCTAAAATATAAATATTTATGGTATTACATTTTTCATTTTCTTTAAAGTATAATTAGAAAAACTATATACAATTTTATCCAATGAAGTTAATTTGAGTCATTTTTACATTTCTTTTTGATAAAAAACATTTCAATCTTTTGAACTTTTTTCACAATAAAAACATGTTTTCTTATCTTGACAGTGGGATTAATAGTAAATTAATTTAATCAAATTATGTTATTTCAATATTGATTAATGTATCCCGTATTTTGAATAATGTATTCAAATTGTAGTAAATAGTTCCCTTTTACTTTTTAGAGAATATGAATAGTTATGTTTGTATTTAATTTAATTAACATGTTTGAGTGTAAAAGTAGTAATTAATGGTAAAAATATTATTATAAGTATTATAAAATTACCATAACAATTATAAAAATTTTATTTTATGAGTTAATTTTGACCAAAATAATCGTTGGGATGATTATATGGCCTCTTGTATCCACTTCAATAATGTTAAGCCTTTTATAGTAGTTTATTATATGGAAATTCATATATGTTATACTCATGTTTTTAATAACTGTACCATTTTTATATCTACATCATTAGAATATATATTATAATATAAAAACTAATTTCAAATCTTAATGTTTTATATTCATAATGATAAATGTTTTATAAATTTTTTGCAGTAAATAGTTAAATTAATAGCTTTCACAATGATGATGTAGTAATTGTCTAATTAATGTACAAATAAAATGCATGTACTTAGAAATATTAATATAAATATAATTCGATATAATTAATGTTTTAAACGAATTTTACAGATTACGTAGAAATTATAGGGATTTTTTGATGTTATTTTGTTTTGATGTTATTTTTAAAAATTCAATTGATGGATAATGTCAAAATTAACAACAATGATATTTGAAAAAAATAATATCTTATTAAATGATATAAAATGCATAAAAATAAAATATATGGAAACATTATTGTGGTAATTTTGAAATGTACATCAATAGATTATTTAGGGTTATGTTTTCTTTTTATTTTTACTATATAAACGTTCAAAGAGTTAAAACACATATTGACACTGTAAGAGTTAAAGGATTTAAATAAGTGTTAAAAATGAATGATATGTGTAAGAATGAGACCTAAAATTTCTATAAATATATATAAGGAAGCTTAAAGGAACATTATGACTATATGATTTAATTTTATTTTATTAATGGAAACATTACACAGAATTTTACTAATATATTATTTAAAAAATAAATAGTTACAAAATGTCACTCTCTCTCAATTTAATACAATTCATGTGTCTACATAGTAAAAAACACAAGATATGAAAAAACCTAAATTTCTAATTTGTTCCTAATTAATTTATTTCTATTATATAAATTTAGTGTAATTTTTTTAAAATTAAATAGTTATCATAAATTCTTCAGCAATGATAATACAATATTTATTTAGTTAATGGAAAAATAAAATTATTTACATTAGAATTTTTAATATTGATATATTTAGTATATTAATTTTTTAGTCAAATAGGATATACTTGAGATTTTTAACCCATTTTATATGAGTTTATAGTTTTTTATATTTTATTTAATATAAAATTTAATGAATAGAATCAAATTTGATAATAATGATTCTTTAATGAATTATTATTTTATTAAATTATTTCAAATATGATCAATTACAAATGGAATATGATATGGTTGAAAATGTCTTCCCCTATTCATTTATTAGAAATATTTAATTCTTTGGATCTAGAATGGCCTATCATATTTTAATAACATTATGATTTCGTAATGTTCCCCTCACCTTAATTATAAAATGAAACATCCTCTGTTACTTCATCATAGAAATTTGAGCCATCTAGATCGACCAGACCCTACCCATTCAACTTCTACAAATCCTTATTTATATTATATATGTTTTGGTCCTCCCAAATGACCAACCCAATATCATTTAACAAGATTTTAAAGAAAGTACAATGAAAAATGTATAATCATTTATACAATATCATTCAAGTTCGTATCATCTTTTAGTTCATATATATTTTTTATTTACATGATAAATTAATAAATTCTATATCATCTATATTCCTAGATGTTTTTATAAATACTGGAAAACCATATTCTTTTATTTATACATCATATAATGAATTAAAGCACTACACGTGCGTATGTATTGCTTACCATCTTCATGTTGTTGTGTAAAATATTTTTCATCGCCACATTACATAGATGTGTATAATGATGTAAATAATAGATATATATTATAAATATGAAATTATATTGATTTTTTAATTTAATATACCATCTACTTCATTACTATTTGAAAAATAATGGAATGATACAATCACTCTTGTTTATGTATGACATACCGTCTCCATGACGTGATGTGATACATTTTCAATTCCCAAAATTCAATAATATCACTAAAATTTTATTTAATTTGTAAATTTTATATTTTTAACATTAATGGAATTCTATTTATGTTTTATATATATCTATTAAAACAAACTGAGACACACATGACAAAAAAAGAACAGGAAAACGATGTAGTTAGGACCCAAAACAAGGATAATAACGAAATATTATAAAAAAATGGGTGATAATATTATATAATGGGATCTTATATTATTGACTAATTAAGAATATTTTTTTGGTTTAAACTAATTACATTCAATAAATTATTATACAGGAGGTTAAAACATGTACAACCAAATGGAAGTGTGAGGTAAGGGTTTTTATCGTCTCACATTTATATCTGTGAGATATTACTTCTTCACCACTTATATATTTTGTGTCACGTACTTCCTCCTCAATATATTATATCATTTATTTCTTTATATTAATGGTATTCGATGTTCTATTTGATAATTATATAATATTATGGGACTTATTGTTCAAATATTTCAAAGTGGTATAGGAAAAATTGATTTAAAAATATCTTTTTAAATTTATTTATCTATATAAGGAATTGCTTGGACATGCAGGCTGTGATTTGGGAACCAATTAATGAAATCCACTCAATGCATTGGTACACTTTTGAGATGAAATCAGTTGGCGAAAAACCCTTTGCCTTTGTTTTCAATAATAATTATATGGGTTTCTACCCACAAACTTAAACTGGCAAGAGGATTGATCTTCTCAATAACTATCTAGAGGATATATATTAATTGTAAAAATTTACAACATTATGCATTTCATTCATTTCTCTTATTAGTATCAAGAGGATTTCCACTATGATAAAATCAATGGATACATTTTCATTATTAGTTTATTAATTACATGGAATGTTTAGTTAGTTATTTACCTTGTTATGTTGACTATTAACATTGATTCAAGTTAGATTCAACTTTACTTTGCCCTTAATGAGTATTTGAGCTCACCCCTTTTTTATGATTTAATTTCCCTAGTTTTCCAATAATTATATTATGACTTATATGATGGGTTAATCTTAGATAATAATTGTGTTCTGAAAGGGAATAATTTTTTTCTTTAATATATAAAATATAATTTTGATTTTGATTTTTTATATAGTTTATAAACACTATTAAATTATTTGGTCTATTGGGATGTGATTTGATGTATATTATTTCAATGTAATAATTTAAGGAGCTAAATCCATTCTACTAGGGTCTTGGTTATTACAGATCATATCACAAGAAGTATTTTAGAAACCTCGGTAACTGAATTTAAAAAATAAAGGATTATAAAATATAACCCTATGATACACTTTGAGGATAATCATACGTATATGATATCAACATATTGATTTTTTAATACCATATATAACCTAGGTTGAAGCTTTGGATTTATATATTAATGATGGTCCATGAGTTAGAAAAACATTAAATGCTTTTTCATGAAAATATGATTAGAATTAGTGTTATTCATATTATATTTTTGGTTTTGTTCAATGTTTATAAATATAAAGGTTTTACAAGTAATGGTTATAATTATAATGATGAATATGATAAAAGATAAAACAGAAAATAATAAAGTATTCATAAATAAGATGATTAACTATAGGTAATAGTTTATGATTTATGTTTAATGATTAATTTTCTTGTTTATTTTGATTCAATAATTTATTCATTAATGGTTCTTTGGGTATATGAATATATAGATATAAAAGTATTATACTTCAATACTTCTTCTTTATGTATTTGGAATCATGAATGTTTTCATTAAGGTTTTTAAGGAGCTTAAATATTTGGTATTTGATAATAATAACTACATTATGTTGTTTGGGAAATCCAATTTTATTATTGATTTTCGAAATTTAGTGGCCTTTTTGTAATTTTAATTTGGACATGATTATATTGAAAAAGTCTTGGGGAAAGTACATATGGAATGTATTTAGTTGAAAATTTGATATTATTGAATTTAGTTAAAGTATGATTTATAATAATAGATAATTTTTCTAACCATTTTGTTTTTGATAATATTTATTAATCAAAGGGATGACTTATGGACATTTTGTTTATACTTCTCAATGTATTAAATTAATATTGAATATCCATCTCTTGGTTTTAGAAATGTAGTGAAAATAAATTGTAGCACAACTAAAGAAAAGATAATGATTAAATATGAAAATTATGTATGTTCATTTTTTTCAATCTATTATGTTTATATTTAAATAATACCTCAAAATGTGGAAAAGTATCCAGGACGAAAAATGTTATATGTTTACTTTTATTAGCATGAAACCATTATTTCATTTAATCTATCACAATATTTATGGTTTTGTGATGGTTAACTTTAAAATGACCATTTTATCTATCACACTCAATTAAAACATGATAGTTTTATTTTTCTTCTAGGTAAATGATTTAACTCCCCCTAATATTTCCTAATCGAAAGAACAATTTTGTGGTGACCATCGTATTATCCATTCCCTCTTACTAAGAGGATGTTTTTTAACCCTATTTGCAACCTAGGTTTCAAAAAAAGATTCTTCAAGTATCAATCATTAATTTTCAAAGAAAAACTTCATATAGAGAGTATGAAATTTATTTAATGAGTGGATAACATAACACCCTATTATTTTATTGTACAATTCTTGTTAAATTTAATTTCATTTATAGTTTACATTTCATGTAACACCCAACATAAATGAATAATGAAATATTATTATAACCCAATCATTAAATTTTTAATAATTAATATTATTTAACTAATTATGAAATTTATATATTATTTTTTCAATATAATTTTTAACATTCATATTAAGTGTTTTCCAGATACGATATAAGAATAAATTCACTTTTATGATAAAAATGGCATATTCTTAAAGGCAGTTTTGGCCACTTTTGGTGACAATGTTTTTTTAAATAACATTTTCACCATATTATAAATTATATTTGAAAAAAAATCTTCCTTTTTTAAATAATAATATTGGAATTTATTTTTGTTTCATTTTTGTTATTTTTCTGATAATTTTCATGTTTTGATGAATAGTGGAAATACTAAATTTTAATAGAGAACAAATTTTTCATATAAAAAATATATTGTGATCATTTATATTTTTAATTTTTTTAAAGTATAATTATATTAGTTTTATATTATTTAATTAAATTTGGGTAATTGGAATAAATTAAACATTGAATTTGGATATAACAACATTTCATCCTTTTTGAAAATTTTAAATTTAAAAACCAATTTTCTCATTCCAACAACAAGACTAATTTTTTATAAAGTAAATCCAAATATGAGATTTTTATTTATAAAAATGGATTCCATATTATAAATTAGAATTCAAAAAAATTATTAGATAGTTCAAGTTTATTTGTGGACAATATGAATAGTATTTTTTTATTACCAATTGTGAGGGTAAATAATTTACTTAAGGGTAAAAATAATTTTATAAGTATAAAAAATTACCATAACACTTGTAAAAATATTATTTTGTGATTGAATGTCGACTATAATCATCCATGGGATGATTTTATGGTCTATTGGATCCACTTTTATGAAATTATTCCTTTTAAATTATATAATTCTAACGAAATTAAAATATTTCATATTCTTTTTTTTAATATTTTTAACAATTTATATATATTTTTAATCAGGATATATACTTAACTATTAATTTTCATTTAAAATATAAAATATTTATCTTTATAAAGAAAATTTATTTTTAGATTTTATGGAAGAAACAATTAAATTAAACGCTTTCACAATAATGATGTAGTAATGGTTAAATTAATAGACATATCAAATAAATGTTATTAAAAATATTAAAATAAAGTTAATTGTTTTAATTAAGGCCATAAAATAATTTTCATAATGACGTAGACATATTATAGTAGAATTAATGGTTTTTTTAGTCATCATGTTTTTATGATAATTTATAAAAGTCATGTAATGAATACTATCAAAATTTAAACTTTTAATATTTTAGAATATATTATATTTTATTAAATGATATAAAATTAGTAAAAATTTAAAATTCATACAAATTTTTGGGATAAGGGTTTAAATTAAAAAAATGACTCATTTAAGGTTATTTTTTCCAGTTTTTATTAAATATTATCCTTAAATGATTAAAAGTACATATTGACATAGTATGAGTTACGGGGTTTAAGAAATGGTTCAAAAAAAATAAAAGGGTACGAATGTGACCAAAAATATTTTAAAATAATATATAATTAAAAGGATTACACCCTTATCACCTTATAATTTAATTTTAGTTTTTTAATGGACACTTGATTATTAAAATAGCTTGTATGTTATATAAATCAATTATAGTTACAAAAATGTCACTCTCTTTGCATTTAATGTCATTTTTCTACTTTTTTAAAAATTCATAACATGAATGAAAATAAATATATAGTTTGATCCTAATGATATTATATTTATTATATATATTTTTCAGTTTTATAAATTAGAGTATTATCTTTAATTCTTCAGTAATACTAATACGATATTTTTTTATTAATATAAAAATAAAATATTTGTTTTTAAAATTATATCTTTTTATATATTTGGGATAATTTATTATGTGAAAATAATTTTATAGATTCGTATTATATATTATTTTCATTTTAATTAAGTGTATTTTATTTCACACTGGATGATTTCAATGTCATATTAAATGGATAATATCTAATTTAACAATAATTATATTTTATTGAATTATATTTTATTAATTTTCTTTAAATATTAAATAATTAAGTAGGTGATAATATATGGTTTAAATTTACTTCCCATATTAATTTATTTTCCATTAATATGAGTTTTCATTTATGATATCCGTATTATATTTTAATATTTCATGTTTTTTGAAAGTGCCCCTCACATTTATTATAAAATAACACCATATCCATCACTTCCTAACTCAATTTTCAGCAATGTAGATCCCCAAAACACTGTCCATTTCTCTTCCAAAAATCCTCCGTTATGTTATATGGGGTTTCTTCCTTCCAAAAAGACAACCCTATTACAGATAATATGATATTAAAGGATGTCTGTAGAAGAATATGTAATCATTTTTACTAACTCATACAAGATAATTTATTTATGTACTTCATATCCATGTTTTATTTCCATGATAAAGTAATAAATATAGTATCAGATATATATTAGTAGATTTTATCATGTTAATTGGAAAACCATATTCCACTAATTATCCACACTATAAAAAATCAATGCATCGTGCATGCTTACAAACAACATACCATCTCCACATCGTGGCGTAATTTTTTTCATCACCACATTACATGGATACGTATAATGATATTAATAATATATTTATATAATATAATTAATAAAATTTAAATATTCTTGAAAATTTATTATACCATCAAATTCCTTACTCGATCAATAACAAGGGAATGACATAGTCGCATGTACGTGTGTAAGGCCCACCATCTTCACGACGCAAAGAGATTCATTTTCCATGTCCAATAATAAGTAATTGATATAAAATTTTATTTAATTATTAAATATGATATTTATAACAATAATATATTTCTATAGTTTTTGGATATATATCCTATGAAAAATAACATAGAAATGCATGACAAAACAACCATAGTAAAATGAAGTAGTTAACACCAAAAACAAGGTTAATAACAATTTTTTAAATAAATTGGTGATATAATTATATAATATGATCATATATGAGAAACTATATTTGTAAATGGTTATGTTATAAATTAATAACATTATTTAAACCATTATACATTAGGTCAAACCATATACACAAAATTTTGTGTGATGTAATGGTTTTTCTCATCTCATTTGTATTTTTGGGACATATTCCTTATTCACAACAAATTTATATTGTGTGGTTTGCTACCCCATTGATATATAATTTCACAAATCACTTTATCTTCAAGTTATTAAATGTTTTATTTGATAATTATTTACTTTTATTTGGATTCTTATTCAAATATTTTAAAGTGGTATGGTACACATTGATTTAAAAATATCATTTTAAATCAATAATTCAATATGAGGATTGATTTGGACATGAAAGAAACATGTTGGGAATCGGTTAATAAAATCTTCTAGATGAATAGTTAATCTCTTGTGATGATATATGTAGGAGAAAAAAACTCATCACCATTTTATTCAAGAATAATTAAAAGGGTTTCTATATAGTTTCTTAAACTGGAAAAAAAATTTCTTGACAAGAACTCTCTAGAGGATATATCACGATATTTCAAACATCCAATGTTTTGAATTTATTTCATTTTAGTTATTACTATATAGAGTATCTTTACTATGATAAAATCATTGGATTCATTTTCATTCTAAGATTCATGATTACATGGCATTGTGTTTTATTATTTAACATTCAATGTTGATTATTCTCATTGATTCATGTTGGAATCTACTATAAATTAACCTCACTAAGCATTTTACCTCACCAATTTATTATGATTTATATTCCCCATGTTTATAAGAATTGTATTATGACTAATATTAAGGGTTATTCTTGGAGGATAATGGTGTTCTCAATGAAAACAATTTTTTATTTAAGATTTAAATTTTATTTTGAATTTAAAATACGTATCTAGTTTAACAAGAAAAATAAAATATTCAGTACTATAGGATTATATTACTTTTATAATATTACAATGTAATAATCTAAGGTAATGACTCTATTCTAATGGGCCTCAGGGCATTAAAATTTGTATCATGGGATGTCTAGTAGAAATCATTGGAACTATATTTAAAAAATAATGTATTTTAAAAAATAACCATGGGACTAACAATGTAGATAATACTAGGTATATGATATCATCGTATTGACTTGGTAATATCTTGAATAACTTAGGATAACCCAAAGGATTCTTAGATTAAAAAAATTTCATGATTTATACATACTAGAAATGATTAATTTTTCCTATATCACTATGATTATTATTGCTCACATTGTTGTTTGGGATTTGGTAAATGGTTATAATAAGTAAGGTTATACAAGTAATGATTAAACATATGATGATTAATTTAGTAATAGGGAAAAGTAAATGTAATGTGGAATTAATGAATAATATGATGAAGTATAGCTAATGGTTTAATAAATAAGTTCAATTATTAATCTTCATGTATATTTGGATTCAATAATTATTTTATTAATGTTTCTTTGGATATATGAATCTTGAGATATATAAGCATTATACTCCAACACTTATTCATTAAGGATTTGGAATCATGACAATTTTTATTAGTTTTTTATAGAGATAAAATATTTCTGATGTGACAATAAAGGATATAATATGTAGTTTTTGGAATCAAATGTTAATATTAATATTGGATGTTTTGAGACCTTTTTTTGTTTTTGAATTTGGACATCAGTATTTTGAACGAGTCTTGAGGTAACAACTTATGGAATCAACTATGTAGAAAAATGGATAATAATTCTTTTGGTTAATGTGTGATTTATTACATTGGATAAAATATTCTAACAATTTAGGTTTTGATAATATTTAATGTTCTACGGAACTACTTATGGAAATTTTGATAAAGGCTTTCCTGGAATTAAATTCATATTAAGTATCTATCTCTTGGTTTTATAAATGATGTAAAAATAGATCAAAGCATAACCAAAGGATAAGATAATGATTATAGCATGAAAGTTATGTAAGTTTGTTTTTTTCAGTTCTAATTTGGATAGTAAAAAAATCCATCAACTCTAGGAAAAGTATTTGAAAAAAAACATTATCTTTTATACTTTTCATACTAAAAAATCAAGGTTCCTTTAATTGAACACAATATTTACAGTTTTGTGATGCTTAACATTCAAATGAACTTGTAGTCTATCACTCGTCATTAGAACACAATTGTTTTATTTTTCATCCATTTCCATGTTTTCACATCCGACTATTTTTATCCTAATAAAAATATAAATTTTTTAGAACCTTATAATTTTCCTTTCACTCTTGTTAATATGATGTTTTACAATCCCTATTTACCATTTTTGTTTCGAAAAAAAGAATATTCATTTATCAATAATTTTTTTCAATATATAATTTAAAATTTTGAGGAAGTATGTATTTTATTGAGGGGATATTGGTACTCCCCATGATTGTATGGTAAGTCTCTTTTATCAATATCTTATATTACACAAAACATCTGAAGTGCATTGTGTTGCATTTGTTGTCAATAAGGTATGTTTTTGATCAGAAGATGTCAAAGAATGAATGGATGTCAAGGAGAGTCAATATGTGAATAAAAAAGGCTATGATGGTGTTGGTGATGAATGGAGGATGGCCATTGTGTTAAGATGAATGTCACTTAGGAGATTCACTAAGTGGCAAAACTGTTTATGGTTGAAACATTAATCCATGTTAACATATCAGACGATTGTAGAAATATTCATAATGTTTCAATACTTGTATCAAGATGATACTAAGTTACACCACTTGAAGAATGGATGATGATGGAGAATCATCATTATATCAGACGATTGTAGAACTGGTCTTAATGGTTCAATACTTTTATCAAGGTGATACTATGTGACAACACTTGAAGAATGATGATGGAGCATCATAACATCTGATAATTGTTGAGATGATCCTTAAGTTCAAAGAACTTGTATCAACTGGATACAATGTCACAACAATGTTTGAAGACCTTGAATTGTCATAACAATGCATGATGAGATGAAGATGATCCATCCACAATCACTGAGTGGATGATGTGCATTAATGAAGACCGTGCACTATCTCTTAGTGCATGATGAATTGAAGATGATCCAACATGATCTCTGATTGGATCATTGAAGAATGTTGAAGAATTATTTGATTCAGGATCTTCGGTTGAAGATGAACCTTCGGGAATTTCACTCCTAAGTGAAGATTAAATGTTTAAGAGGAATGGAGGAATTCTTAAGAAGAAGAGAAGAGAAGAAATGAAGAAGGGAGAATGGATTAAATGTTAAAGAGGAATGGAAGAATTCTTAAGATGATCCATCCACAATCACTGAGTGGATGATGTGCATTAATGAAGACTGTGCACTATCTCTTAGTGCATGATGAATTGAAGATGATCCAACTTGATCTCTGATTGGATCATTGAAGAATGTTGAAGAATTATTTGATTCAGGAGCTTCGGTTGAAGGTGAACCTTCGGGACTTTCACTCCTAAGTGAAGATTAAATGTTTAAGAGGAATGGAGGAATTATTAAGAAGAAGAGAAGAGAATAAATGAAGAAGGGAGAATGGATTAGAGGAAGACGTGGCATTTGGCATTTGAACTTGGTCACTTTGTTTTTAAATAAATGACTTGTTCTATACTCAGGCAAAAAATTAGCCACCAAGGGCCAGCCTTAAGGGTTCAACCCCAAGGCACATGTGGGACTCGAGGTCACCATGCCCAAGGGGGATCCCATGGGGCCAGCCCGAGAGGCCGCGACCGTGTGTAAGCTTGGGCCACGCAGAGGGTCAAGCCTGCGCAGCCGGGGCGCCAGAGCGCATGCTCGTGTGTGCATAGTGGGCGCCAGTGGCGCGCCCGAGTGGCAGGGGTGGGCGCAAGAGCGCGCCCGCAGAGAGAACTCGGTGCGGGGCGGCACCGAGAGGGGAGAAGTTCAATTGAGGTGAAGGGGGGAGCGCTTGGGTGATAAACTGCGGAAAAACCGGCCTCCGTATCGATGTGGGACGCGAGATTTTTCCGCGGAGCGAATCCTGGCCGCTTGATCGATCGCGCGCCAGATCTCGACCGCACGATCGATCTCGCGCGAGATCTTCTGATCGCAGCCGTCTGATGTCTTCTCAACTCCAGATCTGATGGTTGAGGAGTCGTCCTCTACCTTGAGCTCACCCGAGGCCACCCACAACTCCTCCTTCAAACCAGGAGCCTCCCGACAACGGATTTTGAGATCCCGACCACCATAAATTGAGCCGAAGCATCCATGGAGTTCATCTTAGCCGTATGAACACAATCATGCAATAAAATATACATGCACACGTTGAATGGAGAAAATTGGAGTTCGGCCGAGGCAAACAATGTTGCCGAGGCTATGAGGTTTATTCTTTGCATGGATTATCCTTAACCGAAGGCCATGCATGCGTTCTATGTCGCATGCACGTAGAGGAAAAAATAAAGGAAGAGACTCGCGTGGAAACATAGGAAAGATTCAAGATTTGGAAAGATTTTGAAAAACCGAAAACTTCAGGAATTCGATTTATCCCACGCGGAAGATTTGAGGCATCCCTCTGCCTATAAAAAGAAAGGTTGAGGCTCTCTGTTTGGTTGCTGATCCTTTGCTGAAACTTCAATGTCCCGTGAGAGCTCCCAATGTGTCGCGAAGAATATCATGCGCGCATCACTTGCGCGGCTGCAGCTCAGAGCTTTCCTAGCTCCGTTTGGTTCCTTTTGCACACTCCTTGCGCGAAAAAAGAAAGGGAGGTCACATGCGCGCTAACCGTTTGCGCGACAGGAAGAAGAGGTTGGGCAGCGCGACCTTGCGTGCTCCCTCTATGCACCACGCCCCCTGCGCGGCAGTGGTGCTTGTGCGACCCGCGGCTGCCCCTTGCAGCGAGATCTTGCGCACCTTGCACCTTGTGCTTGTGTGTTTGAATAATGAAGTGGGGTGTTGCACCTTGCGCGGCCCTTGCCAGTGCACCTTGTGCGGCTGTGAAGAGAAGAAGGGCACACCACTTGCGCGCCTCCCATGCGGCAGTGGGTTGGGTGAAGACAAGGCACACCTAGTTTGTGTGTGCAAATAGAGGAGGAAGACCCGAGCCTTGTGTGTGCTTAAAAGAAGTGAAGTCCATTGTCTTGGGTGTGTGCAAGAAGGAGAGGCCGAGAACCACACCAAGTTGTGTGTGGAAAGTGAAGAGGAAGGCTGAGGCTTAATGCCTTGTTCATGCACCAAGTGAAGACCACACCCATTAAGTGTGTGTGAAAAGTGGGAGGCCATAGCTAAGTGTGTGCAAGAAGTGGAAGGCAAGGCTTGCACCTTGTGTTTGCTAAGTGAACAAAGAAGTTGTGTGAGCAAACAAAAACAAGTAGGCCGAACCGTTGTGTGTGTTCGAAATGAAGTGTACACACTAAGAAGATGAAGTGGAAGACTCTCACACTAAAGTCTAACACACTTTTAAGTGTGCAGACAAAAAGAACAAAGAGTGTGAAGGAGGAAGTTGTTGTGTGTGCTTAAGGAATTATTACCCTTTGTGGGTTTATTGCACCAAGAAGAAAGAAAGGGGAGGGTATGCTTACATGCATGCACGTGCGCACGTGAACAAGGCTAAATCAGGCTGTGTGAAATTGAGAATCCCAAGACCAGATGTTCTTGATGTTTTTTAAGAAGCCATGCAATTAGTGCATGAAGATGCAGAGTTACCATGCACTTAGTGCAAGAAGTTGTTCTGAAGTGAGACTGAAGCCAGACTGAAGATAAAGACATCAGCTGCCTGAGTTTTCAGTAATTGAGAAGAGCCTGATCAACAGAAGTGATCAGAAGTGAAGAGCAAGACCAACAGACCTTTTCAGAGGCTGTTGAAGATTCTTGAAGAGAGAGGCCAGGTCATCCTAAGAGAAAGGAGACAAATCCTGGGCAAGACGAGAAGACCTGTTCATCACAAGTGAGAAGAGGTACAGAGCAAGGCCAGCAGCCTTTATCCCAGGCTGTTGAGGATACTTGAAGAAGCTTAATGTGAAGAAGAGCTACTCGTGTGACTCGATGAGCCAGGAGAAGCCCCCTGTGGGACTTGGGGTGGAAGAAGTCTTCAGTGGGATTCTGGAGCAGGCCAGTGGGACTCTGGTAACACCGTGGGATGCAGTATAAAGAACCTCCTGTGGGATTGAGGTGAGATACAGTGGGACTCTGTATCGACCATTGTAATACTAATAGATTATAATGGAAGAAACCATGTTGTGGTGTATAACCAACATGAAAAGGACGTAGGCCTTTGGTGCCGAACCTTGTAAATCCTTGTGTCCAGTGCCTTTACATTTACAGCATCATTCGAGGAAAGGCTGAGAGATACAAGAAGAGTGGATCGAGGCCTTAACAAGCCATAGAAGTTTAATTGATTAAGAATCAATTAGTAAAAAGTTTTAAAGGATCACTGATTCACCCCCTCCCCCTCTCAGTGATTCACACTGATCCGGGCACTTCAATTGGTATCAGAGGGGAGGTTACCTCTAAAAGATCCAAGGGAGTCTTTATGAAGTGCAGATTTGAGGAAATGAAAGAACAAACTTGTTTCCGACGCTTTCGCTGGGGCGCGAGCGCATCTGTCCGCGGGGGAGGGGGACGCGCGGCTTTGTTGCCCCGCATTCCCGCTTTCCAAAGGCGGGCGACATTCGTTCCTTATTCAGGTACGTCTGCTCCTTGATCGAAACGGGATGATGGGATGTCGGTTCTTCCTCCTGTGGATTCCTCCTCAGAACTCGTCACCTAGTCCGGGTCTCCCTTATAGATTTAATACGTAGTTCGTGAAACTCTTCCCGGTGTCATGTTTCCATGGACGCCGGTTAATTACACTGCTTCTATCGGGACATTCCAAAGGGTCCAGTCAGGGCAGCAACCTTCGGTCAGGGGAGTAATCACGTTTGAGGCATCAGTAGCGTGTCTGGATGCTGGGGTACCTGGCATGTCTGTCTGTTATCCTCAATCACAAGGCTTCTCGAGGGCGTGGAAGCCCGAGGCATCCCACATCGAGCGCAGGGAATTACATGTCATAGACACGTATCTGAGGTTTTCCTCATCTTCCCATGTTCAACACAGGGTATGTTGCAAGATTAACGTCTAGCAGAGACGGTTGAGAATGAAATGGGACCATCGCAGGGGGGCGACAGCGAAGTTGGGCTTGAGCCTTGAAGAGACTTCCTACGTATCCCCGTGGCAAGGAATCAAAGTCCGCGTAGTTCAGGATGGTGCCGGTAAACCGACGTGAAGCTGGACCTTGGTCCGAAGAGAGTTGGGCTTGAACCTCTGGGAGGATTCCTACGTACCATGCCTTGACATGGATCAAAGTCCCCGTAGTTCAAATGATACAGTTTAACGTCATGCGGGACGATAATGAACCCTGACGTGAATAAACGACGGGTGGTGGGTGTCGGTGAGCCAACGTAAGCGAGGGACCTTGATCCACTACTGATGGGCTTGAACCTCATGAAGGCGTCCTACGTACCATGCCTTGGCATGGATCAAAGTCCTCGTAGTTCAGAAGGGGTTGGGTCGCAATGGCTTACCACCGGACCGGGGTGCAGTTTAACGTCATGCTGGACGGGGGGTGAAACCCGACGTGAAAGACGGGTGGGCTTGAACCTCGTAGAGGCTTCCTACGTACCATGCCTTGACATGGATCAAAGACCTCGTAGTTCAGGTGGAAGTAGACCTTGGTCCACTTATGGTGGGCTTGAACCTCGTGGAGGCTTCCTACGTACCATGCCTTGACATGGATCAAAGACCTCGTAGTTCAAATGGAAGTGGACCTTGGTCCACTGATGGTGGGCTTGAACCTCGTGGAGGCTTCCTACGTACCATGCCTTGACATTGATCAAAGACCTCGTAGTTCAAATGTCTGTCAGAGTCGGTGCTCACTCTAAGCCCACGTGAGTCATGCTCGGTGTGAGAAACAAGAGGTTGCAAGGACCTGACGATCACGTCGCGAAGGGTGCATCCGTGAGAAGCGAAGAGGGGCTTATGCGTTGGGCGGCCCATGGTGTTGGGACTTACTCCAGGATGGAGGCCCAGGGCGCGACAAAGCGCGGGAAAGATGGACCTTGGTCTGACGATGGGAGGTGCCTCGTTCCCTATCACGTCCTCCACTGACCTTGGTAGTGGGGAAGTACCGAGATGCACGGGTGCAATCATCCGTACCATAGGTTAGGGATTTACGCTCTGAGGCGACCCTTCCCCTGCGAACATACACCACTCCGACAAGGAGGATCTCATTCCATGTGCGGAAGAGTTCCATTCCCGTGGAGACGAGTGGTGTAAAAAATGTTTGAGTTGGGGGGACCCTTTGTGAGGGAGACGAGGTTGGGTCACAGTTTAACGTCATGTGTTGAGGACGTGGTGCTTGGCAGTTTAACGTCCTGCAGCTCGGACGAGGTGGGTTCACTCCACACCCCTAGGGCTTACATAACCGGTACCCTCTGGTCCTTGGGGAAGGGAAGGTACCGGTAAGGCCATGGTAAAGGGGGGTCGCGGGAGGAACCATCGAGGGGTCCACGTTAGCGTGGCTATGCGAAGAAGCAATAGCCGTTAGCGTGCCTATTCGAAGAAGCATCGGGCGAAGCAACGCTACGGGAGGTGTTGTCCATGGGACTTTGAAATCACATCGTGCAAACCTGGAGGGTCGCACGGAAGGAGGAACCGCTAAGCAGATGAGCGTGCTTTGCGAAGTGGGGTGCCTTGGCCTTAGCATGGGGCATAGGTGGGAGCGGGTGGTGCTTCGCGAAGTGGAACAGTGTTCACGGAGTACTGCCTCGCGAAGAAGGAGTGGTTCGCGAAGCAGGGTCCTGCCAAGCAATGTGCTTCGCGATGCATAGTTATCCTGCCTTGGCATAGGGATTACTAGCATGGGTTGGGTGTTTCGCGAAGCACGAGTGCTCCGCGGCTGCCCGGGTTCCCTTGGGAATCCCCTTCCTTTTCGAACGCCCTTGGGCTTCGCGAAGGGAATCCCTCTCGGAAGAGGGGCTCAGAACGAAACAAATCAGAGTCGTCTCGCGAAGTAGAAATACCTCGCGGAGCTCATGATTCCCGGGGCAAAGCTTGCTTCGCGATTCGGGAGAGGAGAAGCCGAAAGGTCGGATTGTCCGTCCCCTGGACTCAGGGGGAGTCGAGTATTTATAGGGAAGGGGCACCGCGAAGCAGGGCTCGCGCGCCGCCTTCGGGGCTTCGCGGCGGCTCGCGAACGTCAAACGGGTTCGCGGAGGATCACCGCCTCCGGAGCTTCGCGGCGGCTCGCGAACGTCACACGGATTCGTGGAGGATCACCGCCTCCGGTGCTTCGCGGCGGCGCGCGAACGTCAAATGCGCTCGCGGAGGATCACCGCCTCCGGAGCTTCGCGGGGCTGCCAAGGTTGGGACGCTTCGCGGCTGTGCTTCGCGGCTGTGCTTCGCGGCTGTGCTTCGCGAGGCAGCGCGCCGGCTGTCTTTTCGTTCCTTCCTTTCGGGCCACATTTTTTGCGCCAACAAATGCCCCCCCTCAGACTTGGAGCCGTGGAGGGCGAAGGGTCGAAGTCTGAGGGACAATCGCCAAAAACTGTCGGTGGTTCGCGATGCAGCATCGCGAAGGAGGCCCGCGATGCCCGCCGGGGCCACAGATCCGGACGCGCCGCGATGCTTCGCGCGGGTGAGGCGCGCCGCGATGCTCCGGGGTCGTCGCCTATAAATAGGGGGTCCGCGTTCTTTTGTCTTTACGCGCCTTCCTTGTCCTTTTGTGCTCTCGATTTCGCGACGCTCCGCGTACTCCGCGACAGCACTCCGCGAATCGAGCTTCGCGGCGAACCGCGAGTCTCTGACTCCGCGTCCGCGCTAAGCGAACCCCTGTCTGCCTTGGCCAGACTTCACGGCTTGGGCTCGCGACCGATCTTCGCGTTCCGACTTCGCGGTCGAGCTTCGCGGCCGAGCTTCACGATCCGCCAGAAAGAATTCTTTTCTGAGGGCCAAAGTCAAAATGGCCCATCAAGAAGCTGCCTTGGGGGTTCTTGCAGACGCTGCTCGTCGAGATGAGATGGTCAACCGTCCAGGCCTGGGGGAAATGGTTCGGAGCCACTCGGACCACACTTCTCTGACAGATCTACTGTCGGAAGGTCAGAAGGATTATCCACAGTGCAAAAAGCTGCCGTTGTACGGCTTCGGGCTGAGGGATGACGTCTTCATCCCTGAGGCGGGAAGGGATGAACCAGCTTGCTGGTTCAGGAGCACACCATGCCAGCACCAATGGTTCAGGGCGGCCGATGGTCATGCACGGGAGGATTTCACACCCGTTACCGCTGATTGCCTCTACAATCATGTAAATGACATTGACGGGAGGCCACTGCAACCAGAGACGTCCCCTCCTCTCTACCGTACTATACTGAAGGCGGCTCTGCAGGATCCGAAGAAGGGATGGTCCGATGAGTGGGACCTGCGCCAGGGCGGCAATTTTACTGACGACTGGGCCTGGGCCTACTGGGTAGGCGCCTCGTGCGAGGAGTTCGAGGCTGAGCTGAGGAGAGTGGGATTGTACGAGGCGGCATGGTCCTCCCAGTTCCACATTTACCAGCCAATGCAGCTGATGCCGGAACTGCTGAGTAGATGGTCATCCAGGACCAACACTTTTCATCTGCATCACGGGGAGGTGGGCATCAGCCTATGGGATGTCCACCAGGTTTCTGGGGTCCCGATCTTGGGGGCCATGTATGACGAGTTCCTCCCCGTTGCCAGCGTGTGGGGGGATGCTGAGCAGATGCCACGGCTGGCATCAGCGCTGATGGCGCTTGTCCCTGGAGAGGACAAGGAGGCCGTGAGGGACATCCACTTCAAGAGGTGGTTCAAGTGTTTCCTGAACTTTCCAGTGAATCGAGAGTTCCCTCCAAGGCCTCGAACTTGTCCAAGGGCAGCCCAGCGGGGCAAGGGGCACTCGTATTGGCGGGTTTTGGAGGACAGCCAATGGAAGACTTGGGGTTTCAGCGTCAGCACCGAACAACAGCCAATAGTCAGGCTGGCGGCGTTCATCGCGGCTCTCATCTGTGGGTGGATCCTTCCGGTGAGAGATACAAGCATGGGGGTACGGCCCAGCTCGTTCATCATGGCATCGATGTTGGCCATGGGGTAGCGGATCAACCTGGGGATCCCGATGCTCGCCAAACTATTCAGAATGCTGCGGCGCATTAGCGAGGGCAAGAAGCCGCCAAGAATATATGGGCCCTTCCACCTCCTGTATGGGTGGATCGCAGCGCATATCAGGGGGATTTACGAGTATCCAAACCCCATTTCACCGCCGGGATCAGACTTTCGCCCTTCCATTCTGAACGCAGTTGGGAGCTTCCCATTCAAACTGGCCGTTCCGATGGTGCTGAATAGGGTGTGGAGGGCGGACGAGTTCAACTTTCATCCCTTTCCATTGCCGACGGGGAGGCTTACTGATGATGGACGGGGAACGGAAGAGCATCGGGCTTACCTCCTGGCCTTCCGAGGTGGAGTTTTGGTGGCTCGGATAGATCGTGAGCCGATCTGTGAACCATACACCCCACACCGTTTTGCGAGGCAGTTCTGGTGCCTCCAGCGGCTGACCCCGCAGGTATACTGGGAGGTGCGTCCCGAGGAGCACCCGTGTGTGATGAGGCAGTTGTGGCTCATGTTCACACGTCAGGATGGAAAGATGCAGATCACATTGCCTCCATCCACCGCTGCCTTCGGCTTAGTGAAGGAGTATGCCATTAGCTGGGAGGCCGCTTATCCTGGGGAGATGCTGAAGCAGCCAACGATCCGGGTTGGTGATGGTGGGCCCCCTTTATCTCGAGGTCGAGGTCGGAGGGCAGCTAGGGCCGCCCGCGGCAGCGGGGCTGCCATGGCAGAGAGACCCGCACCGGCCGAGGGTATGGCAGCAGCGGCGGATCCGGTGGTTCCGGGAGAGCAGGGTCATCCGGAGGGGTGGCCACCGAGGGGATTCCGTCGGGTGTCCGCTTAGGCTCCGGGGAAGCGGCTGCGTCACATTGACATGGCAGAAGATGCTGTCTTTCCGGAAGCTTGGGAAGTCTGGGACGTCAACCGGCAATTCCTCATCCCAACAGAGATGTGGGACCACCTGAACCGCCTCGGGATGAGACTGCCAGGCATAGGCCCAGTCCGGGCTGGATTCAAGGTGTCTCCGGCGGAGGCGGAGCAATACTTGAACGAGCTGGAGGATTACATCCACTCCAGTGGTGTCCCTCGCCCAATGACAGACCGGGTGAGGGTACTGTTGAATCAGACGGTCCCTCCACAGCTATCGGCTGCCGATCTGAGGGAGCGCTTCCCCTTTCCGGAGGAATCAGGGGATTCTTCTCGGGAGGATGAGGATGGAGGGGGGGACCCGCTGGAGGAGGGCGAGGTCGGAGACCGAAGCTCAGAATCCGACGACTTCGCAGAGGCTCTTGAGGTAACATTCCGAATTTCTCTTCTTATGATCTGTTTTTGAATCCCTACGGACTTCTTACCAATGTTTGGGTCATGCAGGAGGAACTTGTTCGTAGGCCTCATTCTCGCTCCTCGGCGGGTGACGATGCGGGGCCTTCAGAACCCGCGCCTATGGCTGCGTCCAGTTCTGCGTCTGGTGGGACCAGGGGGTCTGATATGGCTCCTCTGAAATCTCTAGACCTTCCAACAGTATATGGGGGGCCTCGTCTCGGAGTCCCATCAGTACCGGCCCGGGAGCAGCGCTCAGAAGTCGATCTTCGTAAGTCTCCTCCATTGGTCTCTTCGTTGCCACACGTGGGCCATGTCGACTAACTTTTATGTCTCCTTCTGTCATACAGTTCTCCGACTGGCGTGGGCTGCTGCGGCGAGGCTGGTTGGGATGTCTGGTGGCGTCCCTCCCAGGGGCATGCCGGTGATGGTGACGATAGTCCCTTCACCTCCTCCAACTGCGGCGCACACCATCACTGGAGGGACCACCAGCAGGGTCATACCTGAAATCATCGAGGTGGACTCCGAGGAAGAGGATCAACCGGTCAGTCCCAGTCCTGTTGTGCATGTGCCGGCGTCAGGTGTCGTACCAGACTCAACACCAGATGCGGATCCCGCTGAGGAATTCCTGCAGGCATATCCCGTGTACGAGCCTGCTGACCGCGCGGATTGGGACGAAACAGCCTCTGATGAGGAAGACAGCAGCATAGTCCGCCGCCGGTCGTGGAAGCTGATCACGCGCTTTATCAGGGACACTCCCCAAGTGCAATGGCTGGCCGAAATGAATAGGCTCCGCTCGCGGTTGCGCGAACTGTGTGCCGGGGGAGTGGATGCCCAACGCCCTCACGCGCTCATCCGAGACCTCATGGCTGAGAAGATCCGGGAGCATGATCGTGGGCTGAGCGTGGGATGGCAGCGGAGGAAGGCGACCAACATCAGGAAGCTTCAGGAGGCTGAAGGCACGGTTCAACAGATGCAGATCCGGGCCAACGAGCTTTCAGCCACTCTCGATGCACAGTCTGAGCTGGTCTTACGATTGAAGGCCCAGCTGGCAGAGGCTGAGGAGCATATGGAGCAGACCTCTGCATGGATGGCTGTCGTCCAGGCCGAGGTGGAAAGGGCCCGGGCCAGGGTTGACGGATTACGCCCCACCGCTGCTGAAGAGGAGCGGGAGTTAAATCAGCGACAACAGGCTCTGGACGCCGCAAGTCAACGGGTGGCGGAGCTGCAACGCTCTTTTGACGGAGTCAACCCGTCCATGGGGGAAGTCAACCCCCGAGTATTGTAGCGAACTCGAAAGAAGCTTTTATTAAAACTTTTGTGCTCCAACTCTTTCTTTCTCCTTTGTTTTGAGTTCCGTAGCACGCACGATTTCCACTGTTGAATTGCCTTGTAGCATCCCTGCAATGTTTGCGGGACGTTTGACGACAATTCCCTCAAACCAGTCCAGATTCCCGAAAGATGGGGAAGGCTTGATCGGAGGAGGAACTTCCAGGATAGCCGAATTACCGTTTCTCCAACGTGCTCTTATGCACGATCGGGGCAACGCCAGGGGCGCTGAAACCGGTTCAAACAGATGAAAATGGGAAGTGTGAATCACGATGCCCAAATTCGGAACACTGGGGGGGATGGCGTGACAATAAAGGACAACCGCTAACCATGGCGGACAAACGGTATCCTTACTGTGTTAGCCTGAAATGGGGGCAACAAATGAGGGTCGACCGTTGACCATGTTCGAAACACGGGACCGTGTCACAAATGTTGTCGATCAATCTTTCAGGGCGTTGGCCCAGGACAGTTGGTGGACCATAGGTCAGACATCCATACTGTTAGGGGGTCCTTCCAGACATGACCAGTCTTCCGGAACGTTGGCCCAGGACGGTAGGTGAGCCGATGCGGCACAAGACCAGGCCGTTAGGGGGTTCCTTCAGACATGAAAGAGGACGAGGGTCCGAATAAGTGGCATGCAAAGCGTGGAACATGGAGTGATGGTCTGTCCGAACAGAATCCATCACTTAGGTAGTTACACCACCGTGGTGGGAGTACACCAGATGGGCGCATTGGCCTGATCACGGATCATTCTTTCTTCCAGACAGGGCCTTTGGCGAGGGGGCATGTCGCTTCCCAATGGGATCATGGGGCATCCTGAATTTGTTCAGGGTAAAATTGTAGCTACATAGTTTTCCCCGAGGGGTCAGGCCAGAGGGCTGGAAATGGGGAGGAACAGGATTTTGCGATTCCTGGGGCTGGACCCTAGGTGAAATGCCTGGGTGTCTCTACGTATCCCGTGATGATGGGAATCAAGCCGTACGTAGTTCTGAAAGCGCAGTTTAACGTCGTACTGGACGAGGAGCGGCCTAACCATGTTGGTACACATCCGGCCAAAACTACTAAGCCCACGTGAGTCATGCTCGGTGTGGGAAACAAGTAGTAGTGGTGGGAATTTCCCGACGCAGAGAGGGGCAGGTTGGGGCAAAGGGATGCTCGGTGACTACCGGCCCAATGACACTAACACGATCATTCAGCGCACCTAGATGCGCGAAGAGAAAGTGCCAAGTATGGTGGAGTTCCACTTGAACATGAGGGAGTGGAAATGTGTGAATCATGACGCTCAAGATTCGGATCACGATGGTGACGGCGTGGCGATGGAGGACTACTGCTGACCATATTCGCAACACAGCATCCTATCGCATTAGCCTATAATGGGGACAAACAAATGAGGGTCGACCGTTGACCATGTTCGAAACACGGGACCGTGTCACAAATGTCGCCAGAGATCCGTGGGGACGTTGGCCCGAAACGATTGTAGGGCCCTTAGGTCCAGCATTCATGGAGAGCCCTTAAGCTTAGTATCCACGTCGTCCGAGGGTCCTTTTGGATGTAGAAGAGGATGAGGATCCAAAAAGTGAGCTCACGAAGCTTGGTCATGGGATGAGGGGAATGTCCCTGTGAAAATCCCATGCTTCGGGCTTTTTTGTCAAAACACATCTGAATACGTCAACGAAACATATTAAAGAGAGGGAGAAGATTCCTTTCCCTTGGGAAGATCTTAGTTTATGGTCATAGAATTCGGACCATGGGTTGGAAAAAGGGATCAGGGGACGCATGACATCACAGCCTGGCGTGAATGAGCTCGAGTCGAGGGACCGATCACCAGGGTTAGGCTGGGCCCGCGGGGAAGTACCTGGGCGCTCCTACGTATCTCATGAGGATGAGAATCAAGCCATACGTAGTTCTGGAATGTGGCTGGGTAAGGTACCAGTGCCAGGGAAAAGGGGAAGTGCGGACGTGGCCCTTGCACTAAAAGAAGCGGAATTTGATGTATCTTGTTTGTTCTTTGAGGTGAATGGGGGTTTTTTTTTGTGAAGCGACAGGCCTAGAACTGTAGGTCGTGATGTCGCCACAAGAATCAAGCCGTGATGGGAGTTGACAAATGGCATGGCGTGTGGCCAGTACCCAACGTGATGACCTCTACAGCGAGGTCACCACAATGCGGTGCCGTTTTTCGTCGTGCGGCCAGGACGATAATGTCACAGTTTAGGGTCGTATGATAGGACCAAGCATGCATTTTATCGTCATGCAGCGCAGACGTAGCAGAGAAGATTCTAGGCGGGAAATGTGTGTAGTGTTATAAAACACAATTGACGGAGACATGATCCCACATCAGATTGTACGCCATTTGGAGGGTGAAACCTTAGGCCGAGGGGCCTATACAGAGGGGAAACAGGGAGAGAGACTGGCTTCCTGAATGGGTTGTACCCGGAGACAGGGCGTCTGGGCGGTCCTACGTGTCCCATGAGGATGGGAATTTGAACATAGTCCCGAATGGGTCTTAGTTTATGGTCTTAGAGCTCGGACCATGGGAGTCCCAAAGGACGCCATATTGCAGCTTTGTCCCCCTATCATGCAAAGGTGCACTGAGGGATAGCGCCAAAAGTGTCGAGATTTCAACTCGACATGATGGGGTGGAAAATGATGTGAATCATGCAACCAACAATCAAGGACTGAAGGGGCTGGCGTGACGACAGAGGATTACTGCTGACCATGTTCGCAACACAGCATCCTGTCGCGTTAGCCTGAAATGAGGACTAATCAAAACGAGCATCGACCGTTGACCATATTCGCAACGCGTGATTTTATCGATTTGTCGTCCGTAACCCTGGAGGGAATTGGCCAGTATCGGTAGGAGAGCCCTTGGGCATAGTATCCAGGCCGTTCTTGGGGGTCCCTCTGGGTGTGAAAGATGATGGAAGTCCGAATAGAGGGGAACACGAAGCTTGACAAGTGGAAGGAACTTGACCAAGTTGAATCTGACACTCTTGGTGCTAGACCAGATTACTCTCAATACATGGGTGAACCACTACAGGGAACCAAGGGACTCAACCTTGCGGGTGATCGAGAGATGGCAGATTCCCAGGGGAAGGGGGGCATGATGCCCAAAACCTTGTATCATACCTACGCACCCCCCGCTGGAGAGGGATGGACCAAGTGGCCTAGGTGACCGGGAAATCAGGAGATCTCCCCGAGGTGGGGCTGGACCCGAATCTTAGACATTCGGGTGGTCCTACGTATCCCATTAGGATGGGAATCAAGCCATACGTAGTTCTGAAATGTGCCTTTTAACGTCATGCAGGACAGAACAGGAGGACTGAATCTCAGAATGGGGGCGTGCGTGGTGCAGTTGTTGCAAACCCGACGTGAATTAGGACGTAGTCCTACACTGCGCTACGCGGTCCTGTGATCAGGGTCCTGAAGAGAGAATTAGAGAGGTAAATTTGCTGAACTCAAGCTGGGTCCAAAGACAAGGGGTCTTGAATGTAGTTCCAGATGAGAGTCTTAGTTTATGGTCTTAGAGCTCGGACCGTGGATGGTGACAACTCCCGAGTAAGCACAGATGTCAGCCCAATCCCTAAGCCCACGTGAGATAAACTCGGTGTGGGAAACAAGGGGGGAATCCTCATTGCAATACTTGGGGAATCCATTAAAGGGGATTCAGCAGAGAGTTTCGAAGGACACCTTTGATGTAGCTTGTTCTCCCAATGCGCGGACGTGTACGGGGGAAAAGTACCAAGAATCCCGAGACTCTACTTGGACACGATGAAGTGATGAAGGGTGTGAATTGTGTACCCGGCATTTGGGATTAACGGGATGGCGTGGCGACAGAGGAAAACTGTTATCCATGACAGAAACACAGCGTCTGTATCGCGTTAGCCTGAGGTGGGAACAACAAATGAGCATCGACCGCTGACCATATTCGCAACGCGGGATTTTATCGATTTGTCGTCCGAAACCCTGGGGGGCGTTGGCCCGTATCGGTAGGAGAGCCCTTGGGCTTTGTATCCAGGCCGTTCTTGGGGGTCCCTCCGGGTGTGAAAGATAGTGAAAGCCTTGATGCGGGGATACGCAAAGCCTGGAAAGCGGGTGCAGACGTATCCGAGTAAAGCTTGGCATTCTAGGTAATGAACCAGAGTACTCTTAAGCACATTGGAGAACCGCCGAAAAAGAGGGATCGACGAAACAACTCAGCAGGGGGTGGGAGCATGGCGTGGTAATCACGAGGCCGTCGTGAATGAGGACATAATCTCACACCGCACCATATGATCCACTCATGGAGGAAGGATAGGCCAGGGGGCCAAGATGGGATGAGGATTCCCGAGAGATGGGGCTGGACCCGGATCTTGGACATCCAGGTGGTCCTACGTATCCCATCAGGATGGGAATCAAGCCACACGTAGTTCTTGAAATGTAGTTTAACGTCATACCGGACGAGGAGGGGAGTAACATACCCCTAAGCAAGGTGTACAGTATGGCGAAAAACCGATGTGAATGAGGACATAGCCCTACGCCATACCGTACAATCCTATAAAATAGGTCCTGGGCCGCGGCCTGGAAAGGCCGAGGGGCCTGGGGTTGAGCCTCGGTCAGGAAGAACTGACTGGTTTGTAGTTTAACGTCTTACACGAGGACGGGGGGCCAGGGGCCCAAGGAGGCCGAGGGGCCTGAGGCTCGGTCAGGAAGGCCTGACCGGTTTGTAGTTTAACGTCTTACACGAGGACGGGGGGCCAGGGGCCCAAGGAGGCTGAGGGGCCTGAGGCTCGGTCAGGAAGGCCTGACCGGTTTGTAGTTTAACATCTTACACGAGGACGGGGGGCCAGGGGCCCAAGGAGGCCGAGGGGCCTGAGGCTCGGTCAGGAAGGCCTGACCGGTTTGTAGTTTAACGTCTTACACGAGGACGGGGGGCCAGGGGCCCAAGGAGGCCAAGGGGCCTGAGGCTGAGCCTCAGAAGGGGAGTCGTACGACATGGTACATGATCCCGACATGAATGAGGACGTAGTCCCACACCACACCGTACGCTCCGGGTGAGGAATCCTGGGCTGTGGGCCCGATCACTAGCACCACCTGGGGAATGTTTTTCACCTCAGGATGGGGCAGAATGAATCACTGTTGACCATATTCGAAACATAGTGTTCCTATGGTGACCCGCATGGGGGAAACAAATGAGCATCGACCGCTGACCAAATTCGCCACGCGGGACTTGTATCGATTTGTTGCTTGAAAAACCCTCGGGGGCGTTGGCCCGTATCAGTAGGAGAGCCCTTGGGCTTTGTATCCAGGCCGTTCTTGGGGGCCCCTCCGGGTGTGAATCCTTCCACGAAAGGGGCAAACACCTCCAGGGGGGAATGTGCAGCCGGGTCGAGGCTTGCTCGACGTGGGTCGGGGCAAAAGTGTGCACCCTGCTGTGTCTTGACCCGAGGGGAAGATTTTGGCTTTTGGGCTGGGCCAACGGACGAAATGTCCGGGCGTTCCTACGTATCTCATAAGGATGAGAATCAAGCCATACGTAGTTCTTGAAGGCCATGCAGTTTAGCATCATGCGGTGAGGACGTGGGAGGGTAGAAGAACGGGAGTGGGCGCATGGTGCGACCTTTACAATCTTTGCGTGAGTGGGGTTGCATGAGCGGGGCCAAGAAAGCCGACACCCTGCTACACAAAGATCGTCAAAGGAGACCATTCCCAGGGGGAATAGTGGGAGAGAGAAGCTTGGGGCTGGGCTCAAGACAAGGCGTCCGAGCGTTCCTACGTATCCCATGAAGATGGGAATCAAGCCATACGTAGTTCTTGACATGCAGTTTAACATCATGCGGGACGAGGGGAATCTCATTCGGGGATGTGTGCGGCATGGTACATGATCCCAACACGAGAACGTAGTCCTACACTGTACCGTACGATCCCGTAAGAAGGTAAGTCGGAGATAAACGAGGGGGCCTGGGGCCAGACCACAGTGGAGACGGGGCCAGGGGCCCAAAGAGGCCGAGGGGCCTGAGGCTGAGCCTCGGTCAGGAAGAACTGATTGACTTGCAGTTTAACGTCTTGTAGTGAGGATGGAGATACAGTTTAAGGTCATGCGGGACCAAGTCACAGTTTAGGGTCGTGCAGGACCAATGCAGTTTAATGTCGTGCAGGACCAATGCAGTTTAATGTCGTGCAGGACCCTCTCGCAGTTTAGGGTCATGCAGGACCAATGGAGTTTAATGTCGTGCAGGACCCTCTCGCAGTTTAGGGTCATGCAGGACCAATGCAGTTTAATGTCGTGCAGGACCCTCTCGCAGTTTAGGGTCATGCAGGACCACTTTTGCCCTAGGCAAAGTATCTCTTGAGGAATCTGGCATTGGTGGGAGGGGTTACACGCTCTCCATCTGTGGTCACCAAGGAGTATGCTCCATTGGGGTAAACCTTATGGATGATATAAGGCCCTTCCCATTTAGGTTCTAACTTGGGCGGTTTCCTTCCGGGAATCATTGGCGCTCGCAGGGCCAGCACCAGGTCACCCTGTAGAAAAGAGCGGAGACGAACCTTCTTGTCAAAAGCTCTTGCCATCTTGTCCTGATGTCTTTCCAGATTGTGCAGGGCACGAAGCCGGTTCTCGTCCAGTGCCTCTAACTCAGCTAGACGGATCTCGGCTACCTCATCTGATGTCTAGTGATCATAAACTGCCGTGCGTAGCGACGGCAGCTGGATCTCAATGGGTAGGACGACCTCAGCTCCATACACCAGGGAATATGGGGTCACCTGGGTAGAGTTGCGAGTCGTCGTCCGGTAAGCCCAAAGGGCGTTGGGGAGCTTGTCCGGCCAACTCTTCTTGTTCTGACCAACCATCTTCTGCAGAATGTTAGAGAGGGTCTTGTTGAATGCCTCGATCTGTCCATTAGCCTGCGCGTGGTAGCAGGAGGTATGGTTCGACCGGATGTCGTACTTAGCGTACAATTTCTTCAATTCAGCTGCACGGAAGTTGGTGCCGTTGTCAGTGAGGACGGCGTGAGGGACCCCAAACCGGTGGATGATGTTGGAGCTCACAAAGTCAACGACGGAACGGGCCTTGACCTCTTTGAGCGGAACTGCTTCTGCCCACTTGGAGAAGAAATCTGTAGCAGTCAGGATGAACCTACACTGGCGGGATGTTGCCGGCGGATACGGTCCCACTACATCGAGTCCCCATACCGCAAATGGCCAAGAGTACTTGGTGGGGTGGAGGGGTTCTGGCGGCCGATGCAAGAAGTTGGCGTGCACTTGGCACGCGTGGCATCTCTTGGCGTATCCAATACAATCGTGGATCATGGAGGGCCAGAAGTACCCTAGCCTCCGGATTTGATGGGACAGCTTCGGCCCAGCTTGATGGGCGCCACAGGAACCAGCGTGAACCTCTTGCATAACTTGAGGTATCTCTACTCCTTGGATGCAACGAAGGAGGACACCATCAAAACTCCGTTTATAGAGGGTCTGCTCAAGACTGGGGCCGCTCTGGAGGGTAAATTGAAGTGCACGGCGTCGGATTCGCTCGCGCTCGGCCCGGTTGTCCGGGAGCTGGCCATTTTGGAGATAATCGACAAAAGGTGCTCTCCAATCGGGGGTCGTTTCAACCACTGCGTCTGACGAACCCGGGACTCCCGATACGGAGGGTCCGGCAGTGAGATGACTTACCCGTAGGCTATCACGGTCCTCTTGGGTGACGGGAGCAATGACTCTCCGGTGGGCCACGTGTATGACCAAATCATCTTGCTCGGGTTCTGCGAGCGATGCGGCTAAGCCAGCTAGGGCGTCCGCTTGGCCGTTCTGCGACCGCGGGACATGGGTAACCTCTGGCCAAGAAGAGAACTGGGCCATTAGGAGGAGGGTGTACTCCAGCAATGGTGCAAGCTCTGGCTTCCTGACGACGTAGTCGCCATTAACCTGTTTGATTACCAGCTCAGAATCTCCCTTCACATGTAGATGGGGTACATGGATCTCAAGGGCCAACTCGAGGCCGGTGATGAGAGCTTGGTACTCTGCCTCATTGTTCGTACAACCTTCTGACAACAGGAAGGAGTACGGCAGGACGGCTTGCGCCAGGGTAATGAAAACAATACACAGACCCACTCTGTTGAGCTTGGGGTCGTTGAGCCTTCTACCAGTGGGGCTCCGGGAGGCGCCGTCGAAATGCATTTGCCAACACGGGACAGCGTGATCGACAGAGAGGATCGTCTCTTCTGGGAAATCCAGGTCCAGGGATTGATCCGCGGAGGTTGGATGGGCAGCTAAAAAGTCTTCCAATGCCTTTCCCTTAACGGCCTTCTGAGGCACAAACCTGATGTCAAACTGCTGGAGAATCACCGCCCACCGTGCTAGCCGGCCAGTCAGCATGGGGCGGTTCAGGATGTACTTCAGCGGATCCACCCGAGAGATCAATTGCACCTCGTGGTGTTGCAGGTAGTGTCGCAACTTCTGCACGACGAAGACGAGCACAAGGCAGCTCTTTTCGATAAGGGAATATCTGAACTCTGTATCGAGAAGCATGCGACTGAGATAGTAGAGACTGTTCTCAGTGCCCTCGTTATTCTTCTGGGCGAGCAGCGCGCCGAGGGATCTCTCCAGGGCGGTCACGTAAAGGACCAGCGGCTTTCCAGAGACAGGTGGCATCAAGACCGGAGGTTGGAGCAGATACTGCTTGATTTCCTCGAAGGCGATCCGACACTCCTCATCCCATTCATAGGAAGCGCCTTTCTTCATGAGCCGAGAAAAGGGCTTACACTTTCCGGCCAGGTTCGCAATGAATCGGCGTATATAGGCTAAGTGGCCTTGCAGGCCTCGAAGCTCCCGAATGTTGCTCGGGGGGAGGCATTTGGCTGATGGCCTTGATCTTCTCCGGGTCGATCTCGATACCTCGGTATCTGACAACAAAGCACAGAAACTTCCCGGAGGTGACTCCGAAGGCACACTTCAGTGGGTTCATCTTCAGGTGACGGGAACGGAGGAAACCAAACACGTTCTCAAGGTCTTTGAGATGGTCCTGGCGCTGATATGATTTGACTACAAGGTCATCCACGTAGCACTCCACCAATGTCCCGAGGATCGGTTTGAATATGGATGCATGGCCCTCTGATAAGTGGCACCTGCGTTTTTCAAACCGAATGGCATCACCCGGTAGCAAAAGGTACCCTGGGGAGCCCTGAAGGCAGTGGACTCCTCATCTTCGGGGGCCATCCGGATCTGGTTATAATCGGAATACCCGTCCATGAAAGAGAGGGCTTGGAACCCGGCCGTGGCGTCAATCAACAGCTCCGTCACCAGGAGTGGGAAGTCATCCTTTGGGCAGTGGCGATTGAGATCGCGGAAGTCGATGCAGACTCTAATCTGCCCATTCTTCTTCCTGACTGGCACAATGTTGGCGAGCCATTTGGGGTACTGGACCTCTTTGACGAAGTTGGCCTTGATTAGCTTATCAACTTCGGCCTCAACCATAGCGCCATGGGAAGGGTGCATTTTCCTGGGAGGCTGCTTAAACCCACGATGTTTTACTGGGAGGCCCAGACGGTGGACGGCCACTTGGGGATCCAGCCCTGGCATCTCATCGTAACTCCAGGAAAACACATCGCGGTGCTGTTTGAGGAAGTCTACATACTGCTGCCGCTCCTCGAGAGACATGGCCGCACTGATTAATGTGGGTCTTGGATCTTCCTCGCTACCAAGGTTCACCTGTACCAGCTCATCGACCGTGGTAGAGACGCCTTCTTCAAAGGCTGGGGGAGCATCCTCCAAGTCTTCCTCCCCAGCCGTGGGGGGATTTCCCATGATAGAAGGTACTTCTGGGCTCTCAAAACCCGAGGGGCAGCTGGTGCCGGCTTGGGCAGCAGCGGTCATCACATCAGGAGACTCACTCGTCGTGGAGACCATAGCAATGAATGCATTTGACCCTATCCCATCCGGCCTTCGGCCTAAGGGGCCACGCTTGATGATATCAAAGCAGTGGTGATGTTTCGGCCAGAGTCGGTTGATTCCAGCCCGGCGAAATAGACACGTATGGCGCACTGCCGTTATCATGAGCTTGACGTCCCGGTACCGTACAGGGGTAGGAGATTCCGGGATGACCCGAGCCTGGTTGATGTAGGAGTACGAGGTGATTTTCCGCCGTCGCTAGGACGCGGGAACATGCCTTCCTTGCGTAACCGAAACAACGAAACATTGTCCCATGTCGGGGGTCGTGGCCTCCAACCGGTGGATCGGGAGGATGTAGGCGCCGTCCATGCTCGCCCAGGGATCACTTGTGATTGGGGCGGGCTCATCCTCGCTGACCAGGATCTACTTGTCCTTACTTTTGTAATAACCCGCATCCAGATAGCGGGCCTCACAAGAAGCGAAAGGGGACGCGTCTCCTTGGGGCACGCCTACTCGACCGTTGAGCGAGTACTTAAGGCACTGGTGATACGACGAGGGAACCGCTGCATGCAGATGGAGCCATGGCCTGCCCATCAATGCGTTGTAGGCGGTGTCCTGAGAAACAACCATGAACTCGGTGCTGGAAATTAAGCCACCGAACTGGGTCTTCAGACGGATCTTGCCGACCGGGGTTTGCTCTGTCCTGTCGTACCCCTGAATCCTGAGGTCAGAGGGAGTCAAATCACCTTCGGACAAACCCAGCTTTCGCAGCGTTCGGGTCGGAATTAGATTGATTCCAGAACCCGTGTCAACGAGGCAGCGACGGACTTCTACACCGTTAAAGTGGCCAGTGATATACAGTGGGCGAATGTGCCCCTGTATAGGAGGGTCTTCATCTTCACCAGAGAACGAGATAACCGCCTAACATTCGGCGTTTTCAATCGTCTCGGTATGGAAGGCCTCCGCGGCTTCCACTTCTGTCTCGAACTGGAGGGGGCTCCTTAGGGCCTCGGCAAGTGCCTCGCGCATCTCGGATGAAAAGCGCAGGGCCTCAAGGATGGAAAGCCTCGCCAGAATGCCGGCTAGGTGCTTTAGGACATCATACTTGCGTGCCAAACGCGAACCTCTGCTTACAAGGGGTTTTTCGGCATTTGGAGGCATAGCGGGTCCTGCCGGCTGAACTGGAGGTCGGCTAGCACTGGGTACATCCTGCTGCCTGCTAGTAGAAGCCTGGAGAGTAGTCGCCGGGCTAAGATCGAACAGCGGGGGATGGCCCATCGCCGGGCGAGACTGGCTGTGATACGAACGAGGCGGATCTCCCTGATACAGCAACACGAACGGCGGTGGAGGTAGAGCCAAGGGTGCTGGATGGGTCTGCGCGTGCTGAGATCTGCGCTGAGCCTGCTGCCTGGTCTCGGTAGCCTGCACGGCTTGGTCACAAGTGCCTGCTGACATACCTCGGTGACCGGCGCGATTGCGATTCCGCTGACATTGACGTTGGCTGGAAACGTTGGGGCGGTCTGCCTGGGGTTCCCCCTCGTCGGGGGTCATATAGGGCTTTACCAGCTCCACGGTGTTAACCGAAGCATACCCTTGACTGTCACTCGAAGAGTCATCCACCGCTGGGCGGATTCTGGGGGGAACGCCCATTTCGGGAGGCATAAAGTCGCCGAGAGTGCGGGATGACGACGGCACTGGCGGTGCACGTTGCTTCTTCTTGCGTCGCCGCTGCTTGCCTTTTTGGGCAGGGGTCGACTGTGAAGACGATGTTGAGGCGCCAACTACTTCTTCTGAAGGTTCCGACTGCTTCAGGCGTGCCCGGATGATACCCTGGGCACGGACGACAGTTTTTCGAGCCATCCAGTTGTCGTATTTCTGGGACCCACGGCTAGGGACCTGCTGCCACTCACCCTCGCTGTCACTGCCGATTTCTGATCCCGCAAAGACGCCTACCACCTGCGCTGGCGCTGGGCCCAACTTGACTATGTTGTTGTTGACCTGGTCCTGAAGCCAGTCTTTAAACACATAGCATCGCTTGAGGGTGTGCCCCAGGATCCGATGATAAGGGCAGTAGTTGGGGTGATCAGTGAGATGGGCTTCTGCCGGCCTCCTGCACTCAGGCAGACGCACGATCCCTTGCTCTAGAGCACTTCGGAAGTTACCAGGGACCTGATTTTCGTTAAACGAATAGGTATGGTACTTTCTTTCCGGGTAAGGAGCCCTGGGGGCCTGATCCTGTCGAGGGACCGGAGGGGCCTGCCGAGGGGGCGGCGCCTGGTTGTCTCGCCTAGGTGGCGGTGGCGCGTTGCGCGGGGGAACCTGTCGGTTCTGAGGCGGTCGCTGCTGGGCAGGAGCCTGTGCTTGAGGTGGAGGACCTCTGCGGGGTTGCGGGGGTGGTGCCGCCGGTAACAATTCCAGCTGCCTCGGGGCTTCTATTTGAGCCACTGCGGCGGGTTCAGCCCTGGCGGCCCTCCTGGCTGGGATCATAGGGGGCAGCAAACGTGCCTGACTAGCCTGTTGCAGGGCCTCCTCAAGGCGCTGGGCCTTATCCGAGAAGTCTCTGAACCCCCCAGGGTAGTTATGGGTAATCAAGGAGGGTACCAGCTCTGTCTTTACGTTCCCCACACACATCGTCAGTAATTGCTCCTGAGTCAGCGACATATCGAGAGAATACGTAAGTCCTTTCCACCGGGCGATGAAGTCTGCAACCCGCTCATCAGGCCTCTGTTTGCACTTAAAGAGGTCCGCGATGCTGGTCTTCCGCGTGGTGGAGCTGAACTGGTATAAGAACTGTCGGCGAAGATCCTCCCAACCGGTCACTGATCCGATGGGGAGCTGGCTGTACCAGACGAATGTCGGACCTTCCAACGTCTCTACAAAACATCGGAGCTTAGCGGCTTCTTGCTGAGCCGGGGTCCCCAGCATGGGGCCACACCTGGAAGAGAAATGAGCCAAGTGCTGGGGTGGGTCCCATGTCCCGTTAAAGGGCGAGAAAGTGGGGTTCCCAAAACCCGGAGGTGCGTGCATATCATCCACCCACGCGGGATAAGGCTTGCCATCCGGTGGGACCGCCACCTGCCGTGTCTCCAACGCCTCGAGGCGGGCTGTGAGTGCCGCAATAAGGTCCTCCGGGTGGGGGTCCCTGTCTTGACGGGGGTCCCTAACCACAAGTGCATTGCCAGGTTCTTCAACACGGTAGACGGCTTCTGCTGCTCGCGGGTTGACTAGTTGGACGACCTGTTGGGCGACTGGGGGAACCCAGGTTGGGTTCTTCAGATTGCCTCGTCGCTCAGGGGGGTTTGGCGAGACGTATCGCGCCCTCTTGCCGTACGTTCCGGCTTCCTCCCTGTCCGCGGCAGTAGCATGATCAGGGTTGCCCGGAGGCATCTCACCGGGGGGAAATTCTTCCTGCCCCTGCTGCCCCGGCCTGGGATTACCATAGTCGGGTCGTCGCTCTGCGGCGCGTTCAGCCAAGAGTTCGTCGACCAGCCTCTTCTGCTCAGCAAGCTGCTGGCGCAACGTGGCCTTCTCAGGGTCTTCGTCTGTTTTCTGCACAGAGGCGGACGGGTCGGAGTGCTTGACTATCCCGACATGCTCCTTACCCTTGCCAGTGCTTCGACCGAGTGCCAGTGACTCGGTGGGTACGGGGAGGTCTAGCAAGTTCCTTTGCTGACGGGTGACTCTCCCTGATGGGTCGAGTAGTGGCGGTACGCCCTCGGATGGTAAGTCCCCATCAAGGAACTCAAGCTCATCTTCCTTATCCACAACGTCGGCCATGTGGACTGTGACCCCTCTTGAGGGAATATCCTCAATGTCGCATAGCGAATCGGGCTGTCGTCGGATAGGGTCGAAGAGGAGAGCGGCATAGAGTCCCCAACCACGGACTTGCACATGGGGGGTGGCTTCCCTAACGATCTTGCGGAGTGCCTTGAAACTCTGGACGCATTTTCGTTGGAGGGAACTCTGGTGACCGGGCGACTCGGGGTGCTGGGCCGCAAGGAGCGCCGCTGCATCAATTAGGCGGCACTGTTTGCCAATCTCCTCGAAGTGCTCTCGACTCCTGGGGTACACTACCCGTTCCCAACGGAGGCGGAAGTGCGTCGCCCACAGGGTCCGACAAAAGCATCCCACTTCTTCAGGGGTAGGCGACTCGGGTACGCGAAAATTCAGTGCCGCCGTGGGCCAGAACTTCTCTGGGAAGTAGTCCGCTGCAAGAATACTCCAGAAGCTCCTGGGTTCGTCCTCGGGGTTCGGCCCTACATTTCCCCACTCATCAACTGGGGGTGGCTGAGGGACCGGTAGCGGTACCGAGGCGGACCTCCGAGATAGCAAACTCGGCGGTGGAGAATACGGCAAGCGAGCAGACTGGCCACCGTACTCTGGGCCCTCCTCTGAAGAGCGAGGTGACCTGACCACAATGTCACGATAGGACGGGCTAACAGCCACTGCTTCGGGTACAGGAATTGCCGTTACCGGTGTCCGGTCATGTCGTGGCTCTACCACCGTTGACCCCCAAAACAGCTCCTCGTAATCCCGAGTAGAGGTAGAGGGCGCTTCGGGTGACGGTGGCGGTGACTGCGCGGTCGAAACCTGCGGAATTCCCAGGATTTCATCCTCCTGGATGTACCTGCGGAGAGAGACAGGAATCCGGTGGACCTCAAATTCCGGGAGAACGAGGCTGACGCGTCTGGTTCCTGCCCCAGTCCTTGATACGGAGGAGCTGGGAGAAGGTTCCATCGCTGAATCGCATTCCACTTCCGAATCGGAGAAGCGGGCAGGTTTGATCCCCCCCTGGGCCTTCCTAGGATTCTTCTTGTGGCGGCGACGACCCGCTCTTCTGCCCCTGGGTGGCTCTTCGGGACATGGTTGACCCCTATCAGGCAGCCCTGGGGCGGCACTAGCGTCGTGGCGGAGAGGGCCCCCACTTGAGACAGCCGGGGTGCCGGGGGCACCAGGGAAAATATCAAAGGGTACATGGGGAGGAACTCCATGAACAGTACCCACGTGGGCGGGGCCTCTGTTGGAACCGGCAGGAGCATGGGGAAGGCCTCCATGGTCGATGCGAGTGGAGCGAGGCTGTCCTTCACTCCTTGAGTTGCTGGGGCGAGGAGGATCTTCGCCAGTTGCAGAGAGGACGTAGGGGGGGGGGGCACGTCGAAGGACCGGATGGACGGTGCCTTCAGAAGGATGGACTTCATACCCTATACAGCGGGCGCGGGAAATGTTTCCGCGCTGAGCATCACTGCCCCGGGGCAGGTCTTCCTGCAGGATGGGGGCAGCACGAGGCATGCCTCCACGACGAACCTCGGAGCGGGGAAGGCCCACGCTCTGTGGAGTAGTGGTACGGGGAGGACCTCCGTACGGGGTGGCATCACCGCGGGTTAGCTCGCGACAATCGTCACTGGGGCCTGCAACCCGGAGAGTCAACCCGGCCTGCCCATGGGGCGGCTGGGGTCTCAATCTTGGTTGGGCGAAGGGGTGCCCCTGCTCAATGTAGGCGGGGGCTTCATAATGCACGTCGGCGGTGGCTCGGGCCACTATAGCTGTCGATGTGGACGCGGCTAGACGAGCGTCCTCAGCCCGGGCCCGGCGCTGACGTCGGGTCAGGCGGGCCGGTGCAGGTGGTGCAGGGACATAGTCTGCCTGTTCTTCCTGCGGGGCCGGACGGCGGCGCTGACGTGGCCGGACGGGAGCTCTCGCCTGGGGGTCCTGGGTCGGGGCCCTGAGCGGGCTGAGCCGGACCGCTCCTGCCTCTTCGGCGTAAGGCGAAGAGTCGTCAAGGTGTTCTGGGGATAGGCTCCCGAAACGGTTGAATGTCGAGGTGGGGAGCGGGGGCTCCCTGCGTGGCCTGTTAGGGCGGCGTTGACGGCGGGGCCTGGAAGCCTCCAGGTCCAAACGGGCCATATCCCTGGTCGGGATGACCCCTTGTTCCTCATACCTGCACACGAGGCTGTTCATCACCCTTCGTTGGATGACCTCTGATGGGGAAAGGGGACGTGGACGTCCCGCATCCCGTGACGTGGCAGCCGTCGTGGCGGTAGTGGCGCCATGTGGAGTGGCCGTAGTGGTGTTGCCCCTGCCCCTGCGCGGGCGAGGAGCGGATGGTGACCGCATCTCTGAAATAGCAACCTGGTTCCTGGAAAACGAAGGGATCAACTCATCAGTACTGAGAGGAAATGGATTGACAGTCGGTGCCCCAGCGTTCTTCCATCCTCCATGTCTGTGAGAAGGATCCATGCCAACACGCTGCGGAGCGGAGCGCCCCACGTTCTACTACCCCGACTTCTGGTGAGTTCCACGACAGGCCCGCCATTTACTTGGCGGGACCAAGCAACGGATATCTGAATCTGGTGACACGTCAATCTACTGGTGTCTCGAACGCTACTAATCTCCATGCTGAGGAGAATAGTTTCACGTCGGGTTCACCATTTCTGTTTCCGACGCTTTCGCCGGGGCGCGCGCGCATCCGTCCGCGGGGGAGGGGGACGCGCGGCTTTGTTGCCCCGCATTCCCGCTTTCCAAAGGCGGGCGGCATTCGTTCCTTATTCAGGTACGTCTGCTCCTTGATCGAAACGGGATGATGGGATGTCGGTTCTTCCTCCTGTGGATTCCTCCTCAGAACTCGTCACCTAGTCCGGGTCTCCCTTATAGATTTAATACGTAGTTCGTGAAACTCTTCCCAGTGTCATGTTTCCATGGATGCCGGTTAATTACACTTCTTCTGTCGGGACATTCCAAAGGGTCCAGTCAGGGCAGCAACCTTCGGTCAGGGGAGTAATCACGTTTGAGGCATCAGTAGCGTGTCTGGATGCTGGGGTACTTGGCATGTCTGTCTGTTATCCTCAATCACAAGGCTTCTCGAGGGCGTGGAAGCCCGAGGCATCCCACATCGAGCGCAGGGAATTACATGTCATAGACACGTATCTGAGTTTTTCCTCAGCTTCCCATGTTCAACACAGGGTATGTTGCAAGATTAACGTCTAGCAGAGACGGTTGAGAATGAAATGGGACCATCGCAGGGGGGAGACAACGAAGTTGGGCTTGAGCCTTGAAGAGACTTCCTACGTATCCCCGTGGCAGGGAATCAATGTCCGCGTAGTTCAGGATGGTGCCGGTAAACCGACGTGAAGCTGGACCTTGGTCCGAAGAGAGTTGGGCTTGAACCTCTGGGAGGATTCCTACGTACCATGCCTTGACATGGATCAAAGTCCCCGTAGTTCAAATGATACAGTTTAACGTCATGCGGGACGATAATGAACCCTGACGTGAATAAACGACGGGTGGTGGGTGTCGGTGAGCCGACGTAAGCGAGGGACCTTGATCCACTACTGATGGGCTTGAACCTCATGAAGGCGTCCTACGTACCATGCCTTGGCATGGATCAAAGTCCTCGTAGTTCAGAAGGGGTTGGGTCGCAATGGCTTACCACCGGCCCGGGGTGCGGTTTAACGTCATGCTGGACGGGGGGTGAAACCCGACGTGAAAGACGGGTGGGCTTGAACCTCGTAGAGGCTTCCTACGTACCATGCCTTGAAATGGATCAAAGACCTCGTAGTTCAGGTGGAAGTAGACCTTGGTCCACTGATGGTGGACTTGAACCTCGTGGAGGCTTCCTACGTACCATGCCTTGACATGGATCAAAGACCTCGTAGTTCAAATGGAAGTGGACCTTGGTCCACTGATGGTGGGCTTGAACCTCGTGGAGGCTTCCTACGTACCATGCCTTGACATGGATCAAAGACCTCGTAGTTCAAATGTCTGTCAGGGTCGGTGCTCACTCTAAGCCCACGTGAGTCATGCTCGGTGTGAGAAACAAGAGGTTGCAAGGACCTGACGATCACGTCGCGAAGGGTGCGTCCGTGAGAAGTGAAGAGGGGATTACGCGTTGGGTGTCCCATGGTGTTGGGACTTACTCCAGGATGGAGGCCCAGGGCGCGACAAAGCACGGGAAAGATGGACCTTGGTTCGACGATGGGAGGTGCCTCGTTCCCTATAACGTCCTCCACTGACCTTGGTAGTGGGGAAGTACCGAGATGCACGGGTGCAATCATCCGTACCATAGGTTAGGGATTTACGCTCTGAGGCGACCCTTCCCCTGCGAACATACACCACTCCGACAAGGAGGATCTCATTCCATGTGCGGAAGAGTTCCATTCCCGTGGAGACGAGTGGTGTAAAAAATGTTCGAGTTGGGGGGACCCTTTGTGAGGGAGACGAGGTTGGGTCACAGTTTAACGTCATGTGTTGAGGACTTGGTGCTTGGCAGTTTAACGTCCTGCAGCTCGGACGAGGTGGGTTCACTCCACACCCCTAGGGCTTACATAACCGGTACCCTCTGGTCCTTGGGGAAGGGAAGGTACTGGTAAGGCCATGGTAAAGGGGGGTCGCGGGAGGAACCATCGAGGGGTCCACGTTAGCGTGGATATGCGAAGAAGCAATAGCCGTTAGCGTGCCTATGAGAAGAAGCATCGGGCGAAGCAACGCTACGGGAGGTGTTGTCCATGGGACTTTGAAATCACATCGTGCAAACCTGGAGGGTCGCAGGGAAGGAGAAACCGCTAAGCAGAGGAGCGTGCTTTGCGAAGTGGGGTGCCTTGGCCTTAGCATGGGGCATAGGTGGGAGCGGGTGGTGCTTCGCGAAGTGGAACAGTGTTCGCGGAGTACTGCGTCGCGAAGAAGGAGTGGTTCGCGAAGCAGGGTCCTGCCAAGCAATGTGCTTCGCGATGCATAGTTATCCTGCCTTGGCATAGGGATTACTAGCATGGGTTGGGTGTTTCGCGAAGCACGAGTGCTCCGCGGCTGCCCGGGTTCCCTTGGGAATCCCCTTCCTTTGCGAATGCCCTCGGGCTTCGCGAAGGGCATCCCTCTCGGAAGAGGGGCTCAGAACGAAACAAATCAGAGTCGTCTCGCGAAGTAGAAATACCTCGCGGAGCTCATGATTCCCGGGGCAAAGCTTGCTTCGCGATTCGGGAGAGGAGAAGCCGAAAGGTCGGATTGTCCATCCCCTGGACTCAGGGGGAGTCGAGTATTTATAGGGAAGGGGCGCCGCGAAGCAGGGCTCGCGCGCCGCCTTCGGGCTTCGCGGCGGCTCGCGAACGTCAAACGGGTTCGCGGAGGATCACCGCCTCCGGAGCTTCGCGGCGGCTCGCGAACGTCACACGGATTCGCGGAGGATCACCGCCTCAAGAGCTTCGCGGCGGCTCGCGAACGTCACACGGATTCGCGGAGGATCACCGCCTCCGGTGCTTCGCGGTGGCGCGCGAACGTCAAACGCGCTCGCGGAGGATCACCGCCTCCGGAGCTTCGCGGGGCCGCCAAGGTTGGGACGCTTCGCGGCTGTGCTTCGTGGCTGTGCTTCGCGAGGCAGCGCGCCGGCTTTCTTTTCGTTCCTTCCTTTCGGGCCACATTTTTGGCGCCAACAAAACTCAAATGGAGATATCTGCCAAGACTCTGAAAAATAGAATGAAGAAACAGGCAAAGAAGATGGGGAAGAAGGTTGTTGCAATCAGAGAAACTCCTTCTATGGAAAAAAAATGTGAAAGTCATATCAGATGACAATTACTTTTATCATTCTTCTAATGAAGCCTGCTCTAGCTGTGATGAAGATGTAAGAATCAATGATATTATAAATGCAATCAAATATCTTCAGAAGACAGTCCCCAAGGAAGTGGCAATGTGTATAGCTACAGGCGTCCTTGACCTTCAAGAAGAAAAATTACAGCTAGAAGATGAAGCCAATTCTCTGGAAGTCCAATTGGCAAAAAGGGTTGGCATAACCAACACTCTCAGAAAGCTGGTGAAGGATAAAGATGAAACCGTTTCTCTTTGCAATGAAAGATATGAAGACACTACTGTAGAATTGCAAAGAAGCCTTTCTGAGAAAGAATTATTTATGATACTGGTCAAAGATGTTTTCCATGCACTGGAAAAGAGGCATAAAGTTTCAATGAATGTCAGAGATGCTCAACTCGAAGACAAAGTCAAATTAATGAAGGAGCTTGACAATTCATTGCTAGAATTGAAGAAGGTTCATGAAGACCAGTTAGAACAGCTGAATGAAAATTTGGAAGGAAGGATAAGAACTGTTGAGGATGAGAAGAACTCCCTTAACATGAAATGCTTAGAACTAGAGGTGATATTGAAAAATCTGCAATCACCCAAAGCTGAATCCTCCCAGTCAGCTGAAAGTAGAAATTTTGCTACCCAAGTGTGCATTGAGAAGGATGATTCCAAAAGAAGGACATCCTCTAATAAAAGGGCAACATCTTCTAAAAGGAAGGTACCATCCATCCCATCTTGTACTCATGTTTCTAAATGTTTTTCCACAAAAAGTGCAGGATGGATGAATAATTCCAAACAAGTATGGATGAAGACAATGAAGAAAGAATGCTCTCCTAAAACAACACAGCAAGTCAAGAAAAGTACCCAACAATCAGAAGGAATGAAGAGGTCAAGATTTGTGGGTCAGTGATGGTGTTGTAATAAGTATGGGCACTGTGCAAAAGATTGTTGGTACAATCCACTAAATGTAAAAGCACAAAGGAAGCCCATGCCAAGGGGGAGCAAGCCAGAAGGAAAGAAGCAACATCCACAGGTCTAGAGACATCTGTTTAATGCAAATAGATTTGGATTGCTTGATAAGATCTGGGATGTGTGCAAAAGTGGTCAAATAGATACATGTCAATCTTCAACTGTATCCAGAGCTCAAAAGAAGAAAAGATCACAGAACCTGGCTGAGAAAGAATCCTTGGGAAGCAAACAGAAGAAAGGTGACAATGCTCCCAAGAAGGTTTTGAAAAAGGAAAAGAAATCCTTGGAGTCTAAATCCAAGAAGGGTGATGCATACAGAAGGACAACCAAGAAAACATGCTTCTACTGTGGAAAGAAAGGACACACCATGGATCTTTGTGAACAAGCCATGGAACTGAATAGAAGTAGACTGGACTCAAAAAGACAATCAATCCAGAAGAAGAAGAAGGGATTGATTGAAAATAAGTTGCCTAAGAAAGGTATCTTAACAGCATCAAAAGAACCATGTGGAATTTCCAAAACTGAGGCCTCACCCCCAAATGACTTGTTAGTCATATGGCCTAATAAGTTGCAACTTGCCAGAGAGTTGCAGAGAGCTGAAGAGAAAGCACTGGCAATAGCTAAGGCAAATGGAAAGAAAAAGATTTCACATGAAGATCAAGTTCTGTGTGTGAGGTGTAATCAAGCTGGACATACTAGTGATAAATGCATGATATTCATTCCAGCTCAGATGGGATTCTTCAAAAGAATGAAGATTGCACCAGGATACTCTAGTGCTCAGAAGGCACCTAGAAATAGAGGAGTCACACACAAAGAAGTAAATGAGGTATTGAGATCCACACCAGCACAAACATCATTGAAGATCAAATGTGGAAGTGTGAAGAATGGTGAAAATGGGACATCTCGGTTGAGAGAATCTTCTCAACCTTGTTGTTCACGTTGATGAACCAAGGAGGTTCCATCTTATTCCCTAATCACTTGTATTTACATGTGCTAGAATTGCAGGGAATTGAAGATGATGATCATTCTCAACTGGAGGATGGTTTGGAAAGAATGGAGTGCACCCCATGAGGGGGAGCCAATCTGAAGAAGATGGGATTCTGAGATTTAATACCATCTTGAGAAAAGCTGAAGGTATTCCAATCATACTTTCATCCCTTGTTTCTTAATTGAGTTTATCTTGTCAATTAAGGGGGAGTATAGATTGAAGACAAATGGATGAAATGGGGAGCTTTATCTTTGCACCTGAACTTTCTAATGAGTTTTGTGAAGTTGTGCAGGATTTAGCAAATTCATTGTTATATCTGAAAAATTTCAAGCCCCTTGAAGCATGATCTCACATGTATAGTGAATGTTGGACAACATTGAGTACCTTGGTTACATCACTCTTGTTTTCTACACCAGGTTAGCCCAAGTAGACTTAGAGTTGATTTACTAAAGGTTCGTTGCTAAAGAGAACATGTGACATCATCCCTCTCTCATTGTTTTTCAAGAAAATACTTTTCAAAGGGAGGAAGTGATATTTTGAAAAGGAACCACACCACACATTTTCATATGGTTGCCAATAAGGGGGAGAAAAGCTGACATATTGCCCCAGAAATGTGTGGCACACATATTGACCCATTCAAATGTGTTCTACTGATTGGATGGACAATATGTGCTCTAGTGGTATTGACAACAAATACAAAGGGGGAGATTGAAGTGCACTGTGTTGCATTTGTTGTCAATAAGGTATGTTGTTGATCAGAAGATTTCAAAGAATGAATGGATGTCAAGGAGAGTCAATATGTGATTGACAAAGGCTATGATGGTTTTGGTGATGAATGGAGGATGGCCATTGTGTTAAGATGAATGTCACATAGGAGATTCACTAAGTGGCATAACTATTTATGGTTGAAAAATTCATCCATGTTAACATATCAGACGATTATGGAACTGTTCTTAATGTTTCAATACTTGTATCAAGATGATACTAAGTTACACCACTTGAAGAATGGATGATGATGGAGCATAATCATTATATCAGACGATTGTAGAACAGATCTTAATGGTTCAATACTTGTATCAAGGTGATACTAAGTGACAACACTTGAAGAATGATGATGGAGCATCATAACATCTGACGATTGTTGAGCTGATCCTTAAGTTCAAAGAAATTGTATCAACTGGATACAATGTCACATCAATGTCTGAAGACCTTGAATTGTCATAACAATGCATGAGGAGATGAAGATGATCCATCCACAATCACTGAGTGGATGATGTGCATCAATGAAGACTGTGCACTATCTCTTAGTGCATGATGAATTGAAGATGATCCAACTTGATCTCTGATTGGATCATTGAAGAATGTTGAAGAATTATTTGATTCAGGAGCTTCGGTTGAAGATGAACCTTCGGGAATTTCACTCCTAAGTGAAGATTAAATGTTTTAGAGGAATGGAGGAATTCTTAAGAAGAAGAGAAGAGAAGAAATAAAGAAGGGAGAATGGATTAAATGTTTAAGAGGAATGGAGGAATTCTTAAGATGATCCATCCACAATCACTGAGTGGATGATGTGCATTAATGAAGACCGTGCACTATCTCTTAGTTCATGATGAATTGAAGATGATCCAACTTGATCTCTGATTGGATCATTGAAGAATGTTGAAGAATTATTTGATTCAGGAGCTTCGGTTGAAGATGAACCTTCGGGAATTTCACTCCTAAGTGAAGATTAAATGTTTAAGAGGAATGGAGGAATTCTTAAGAAGAAGATAAGAGAAGAAATGAGGAAGGGAGAATGGATTAGTGGAAGATGTGGCATTTGGCATTTGAACTTGGTCACTTTGTTTTTAAACAAAGGACTTGTTCTATACTCAGGAAAAAAATTAGCCACAAAGGGCCAGCCATAAGGGTTCAACCCCAAGGCACATGTGGGACTCGAGGTCGCCACACCCAAGGGGGATCCCATGGGGCCAGCCTGAGAGGCCGCAGCCATGTGTAAGCCGGGGCCACGCAGAGGGTCAAGCCTGCACAGCCGGGGCGCCAGAGCGCGTGCCCGTGTGTGCATTGTGGGCGCCAGTGGCCAGCCCGAGTGGGAGGGGTGGGCGCAAGATCGCGCCCGCAGAGAGAACTCGGTGCGGGGCGGCACCGAGAGGGGAGAAGTTCAATTGCGGTGAAGGGGGGAGCACTTGGGTGATAAACCGCGGAAAAACCGGCCTCCGTTTCGATGTGGGACGAGGGATTTTTCCACGGAGCGAATCCTGGCCGCTCGATCGATCGCGCGCCAGATCTCGACCGCACGATCGATCCCGCGTGAGATCTTCTGATCGCGGCCGTCCGATGTCTTCTCATCTCCGGATCCGACGGTTGAGGATTCGTCCTCTACCTTGAGCTCGCCCGAGGCCACCCGCGACTCCTCCTTCAAACCAGGCGCCTCCCAACAACGTATTTTGAGATCCCGACCACCATAAATCGAGCCGAAGCATCCATGGAGTTCGTCTGAGCCGTATGAACACAATCATGAAATAAAATATGCATGCACATGTTGAATGGAGAAAATTGGAGTTCGGCCGAGGCAAACAACATTGCCGAGGCTATGAGGTTTATTCTTTGCATGGATTATCCTTAACCGAAGGCCATGCATGCGTTCTATGTCGCATGCACATAGAGGAAAAAATAAAGGAAGAGACCCGCGTGTAAACAGAGGAAAGATTCAAGATTTGGAACGATTTTGAAAAACCAAAAACTTCGGGAATTCGATTTATCCCACGCGGAAGATTTGAGGAATCGCTCTGCCTATAAAAAGAGAGGCTGAGGCTCTCTATTTGGTTGCTGATCCTTTGCTGAAACTTCGAAGTCCCGTGAGAGCTCCCAAAGTCTCGTGAAGAATAGCCTGCGCGCATCACTTGCGCGGCAGCAGCCCGGAGCTTTCCTAGCTTCGTTTGGTTCCTTTTGCGCACTCCTTGCATGAAAGAAGAAAGGGAGGTACCCTGCACGCTACCCCTTTGCGCGACAGGAAGGAGAGGTTGGGCAGCGCGACGTTGCGCGCTCCCTCTGTGCACCACGCCCACTGCGTGGCAGTGGTGCTTGTGTGACCCGCGGCTGCCCCTTTCAGCGAGATCTTGTGCACCTTGCACCTTGTTCTTGTGCGTTTGAAGAAGGCAGTGGGGTGTTGCACCTTGCGTGGCCCTTTCCAGTGCACCTTGTGCGGCTGTGAAGAGAAGAAGGACACACCACTTGCGCACCTCCCATGCGGCAGTGGTTCGGGTGAAGACAAGGAACACCTAGTGTGTGTGTGAAAATAGAGGAGGAAGACCCGAGCCTTGTGTGTGCTTAAAATAAGTGAAGTCCATTGTCTTAGGTGTGTGCAAGAAGGAGAGGCCGAGAACCACACCATGTTTTGTGTGGCAAGTGAAGAGGAAGGCTGAGGCTTAATGCCTTGTTCATGCACCAATTGAAGACCACACCCATTAAGTGTGTGTACAAAGTGGGAGGCCGTAGCTAAGTGTGTGCAAGAAGTGGAAGGCAAGGCTTGCACCTTGTGTTTGCTAAGTGAACAAAGAATTTGTGTGAGCAAACAAAAACAAGTAGGCCAAACCTTTGTGTGTGTTCAAAATGAAGTGTACACACTAAGAAGAAGAAGTGGAAGACTCTCACACTAAAGTCTAACACACTTTTAAGTGTGTAGACAAAAAGAACAAAGAGTGTGAAGGAGGAAGTTGGTGTGTGTGATTAAGGAATTATTACCCTGTGTGGGTTTATTGCACCAAGAAGAAAGAAAGGGGAGTGCATGCTTACATGCATGCACGTGCGCACGTGAACAAGGCAAAATTAGGCTGTGTGCAATTGAGAAGCCCAAGACCAGAAGTTCTTGAAGATTTTTAAGAAGCCATGCAATCAGTGCATGAAGATGCAGAGTTACCATGAACTTAGTTCATGAAGTTGTTCTGAAGTGAGACTGAAGCCAGACTGAAGTTAAAGACATCAGCTGCCTGTGTTTTCAGTAATTGAGAAGAACCTGATCAACAGAAGTGATCAGAAGTGAAGAGCAAGACCAACAGACCTTTTCAGAGGCTGTTGAAGATTCTTAAAGAGAGAGGCCAGGTCATCCTAAGAGAAAGGAGATAAATCCTGAGCAAGACGAGAAGACCTGTTCATCACAAGTGAGCAGAGGTACAGAGCAAGTCCAGCAGCCTTTATCCCAGGATGTTGAGGATACTTGAAGAAGCTTAAAGTGAAGAAGAGCTACTCATGTGACTCGAGGAGCCAGGAGAAGCCCCCTGTGAGACTCAGGGTGGAAGAAGTCTTCAGTGGGATTCTGGAGCAGGCCAGTGGGACTCTGGTAACACTGTGGGACGCAGTATAAAGAACCTCCTATGGGACTCAGGAGAGATATAGTGGGACTCTGTATCGACCATTGTAATACTAACATATTATAATGGCAGAAAACATGTTGGGGTGTATAACCAACATGGGAAGGATGTAGGCCTTTGGTGCCGAACCTTGTAAATCCTTGTGTCTAGTGCCTTTACATTTACTGCATCATTCGAGGAAAGGCTGAGAGATACAAGAAGAGTGGATCGAGGCCTTAACAAGCCATATAGGTTTAATTGATTAAGAATCAATTAGTAAAAAGTTTTAAAGGATCACTAATTCACCCCCTCCCCCTCTCAGTGATTCACACTGATCCGGCCACTTCAACATCCAACATAAATGAATATTGAAATATTATGGTAACATATCCATTAAATTGGAATGAATAAATAGAGTTTACCTCATCATGAAATTTTTATATTATAAGTTCAATTTAATTTTTAAAACTCATGTTATGTGTTTTCAATATATTATATAAAATAAATATACTTTTACACATAAGAAGCTATATTTTTCTAATGACAATTTTTCTGACTATTGATGAATTTTTTTTTATAAAATTAATTTTTTTAAATTTTATTAAAATAAATTTCAAAAAATAAATTTCATATTTGAAATTGTAATATCAAAATTTACCTTGGTTTAATTTTGTATATTTTTCTGATAAGTTTCATGTTTTGTTGAATAGTTAAAATCATTGAATTATAATGGAAAACCTATTTCTTGTATAAATAATATATATTGTAAAATTATATTTTTTATTTATTTTAAAGTATAATTTTATCATTTTTATACTATTTAATACAATTTATGTAAAATTAAACACTTTCAAATTGAATTTAGACACAAAAACGTTTCTCTTTTTTTTAGCATTTACACATTAAAAAATTATTGTCTTATTCCATCAATAAAAGTAATTTTAAATCAATTTTATCCAATTATATATTATTTACTTAGAATAATGAATTCCATAGTTGTAATAAGAAGGTCCATATTTAGTAAATAGATTAATTTTGTAACGAATATTATTTTATCCAGTATTATTTTTGTAAATTAATTTGGGAAATTCTGTTGCCAAGCACAAAGACGACATGAATTTATGAGGCCAAGTGTTCCCAGAAAGATATGGTGAACAAATTTATGTTTTTAATAAATAAAAAAATAAATATTCTTATATTAAAAAGTAATAACTTCTAAATGGGCCCCCATATCAAAAATATGAGGGCACAGTTCTGTTCAGAGTGTCAGATTTACCTTAAAGAGGGCCTAACATCAACAGGTTCAATGTGAACGCTTGAAATTGAACATAACCATCATTAATATATTTTAATAAAAATATTTTAAATTATCATGTGTTGGATTATTTTAAATTAAATCATGTTTTCTGGAATCCATGCTTATTTCCATAACCATAGAAATCCTTCTAAGGCAAGGAGACAAAAGCTCGTCCGACAAATGATGAATAATGAAGACAGATCAAGGATCGACGATGACATAGAACACCTTTATTCAGCAAAGACTGATCTAACCACAATTAATGTTTTGGATCTCATCATGATTTATTTTTCCCCTTTTTATAGTCAAATGAAGAATGTGGACTAACCAACAAACCTGTAGATATGTGGTTTGATATTTCTTTCTCGAGGGAAAATTATTATGGGATAAGAGTGAATAGATCTTGGTGATTATTATGTTGTGGGTTTATTCATGATTCGACTAAAAATAACGGATCAATTCCAACATGTAAAATGAATAGATCAATTGTTCTAGCATTCTATGTGATTATTATATCCACTTTCTTGGTGTTACAAAATGTTGGACACTTATGGTCATGGAATAATTTCCTAGGAGTCTCCAAAATGAGATATGACCCCAAGAGTGCTATAAAGGTGGATCAAGGCCTAGGGAAGGGAAGGATATGACCCAAGGATTGCTGGAGTGGCCTTTTTTTAGAAAACATAGAGCACTAGAGCAGCAACAACACACTATGGATCCAGGGCCACTAGAACTGGTGTTGGTAAGCACCTGGTGGAACATGGAGGTTTCCACTTGTGGGGGTGGAAGAGAATTGCAGTCGCCCCAGAGGCAGTGGCTGGACCACATAGGTGGCGCAGTCAAACCGCATAGGTCCTATAGCAGAGTAAATCAAGGGTGGTGACCGAAGGGCCATGGAAAGAGGCCACAATGGAGCATAGGTGTGGCACCAAGCCACGTCAGAGGAGGAACTAGTGGTTGAGGTGTGGGTGCATGCGGGAAGGTGGGGTGGCCACCTGAAATGTGGTCCAGCACCACATTAATATGATTGACATGGCCTTAGTGGGTCACATATAGAAAACACACACTGGCCCGCACGCGGTACGCTGGGTCAAGTCGGCTAGACCGAGTCAAGTCTGGCAGGTCAAATCGGACCTGGACCGGACACGGGTATGACTTTTTCAGAATAATTGTTGTAAAGTTCAAACCATGTGTCCATTTTACAATATGTCTATAGTTTTGTGACCCATGAGATAAAGTGGTCCTTTTGGGGAGTTTGGAATGCAACCTAGTGGCTTAAGTAGTAGGTCCTATAGTAACAAGTGTGCTATGGATAGAAACATTTTGGCTAGATGTGACTTGCTGATTATTCAACCTAAGGGATGCATGACCAATTTGATTCTAAGGGTGCAGAAATCAACGATCTATATTCTGAATGTATCTATTTTTTCTATATTTATGTTCATTGTCCCATCAATGCTCCATGAACCGACATCGATGACCCATGCACCAAAATCGATGCTAAATTTGCTGAAATAGGTGCTCCAAAAGCCATCAATTATTCCGGAATCGATATAATCTCTACATGTGCCGACACTAATGCTCCATATTCCATCGATGCTCCATGGACCAGAAAAAAAAATGGGATTTTTATGGACTATAATGGATAATACCTCTCTTTGTGATTTAGACTTATACTTTTGTGAGGTGATTGTATTGACTGTAATTCACAGGGGTTAATTTTTGGTATACTAGGTTCATTCCTTAGTAGTTTCCTTTGATGTTTTAGGGTGTCATACTGAGTATTGTTTTACTCACCCCAGAACATGATATGCTAGCATGTGTCATGTCGTGTGTAGACTATTGAAGATTTTACAGAGTCCTCGATGAACTAGGGCTAGGTGGTTCCTAGTGAGAGGCCCTAAAAGGAGTTGTTCATTAGTGAATTTAGACAGCTATTTTTGTAGCTACGCTTTAAGTAAGGTTTTTTGTGGATGAATTTCATGATCATGTAATTTAACTTTTTTGTTGGTATTGTATTCTTGCCCTGTTTACTTTTTATTTTTGTACTATTAATCTATGTGGGTATTTTAGTGGTGTAGAATCATGTTAACAATGTGTTTTAAGTTCACCACTTTTCCTTGGAAATGTGTACATTCATTCAAGTATTTAGTAAAATTTTCTAATTTTTGGGATATACTTTCTCGATACTATTCTCTAGCCTCTGGCTTATTGGAGGACGGCATGGGGTAGTCACAACACAGGACCTAGGGGATGAGTCGTGGAAGGGTTGTATCAATGGAAGTTGGTTCATACTAATGATCGAAGAGTCTATGAGGATGGATTGGGGATATAGTGTTATGTATTTTGAGCTCTTTATTCAGACCAGAGAATCTAGTGTTGGTGTGGAGGTTGTCATATCCATACACCTGGACTCTGAATTATTCATTTTGACACAATACACGAAAAAACTAGTTGCAGGGAAAAAATGGTGCATCAATCATATAGGATAAATTGTGTTCTCATGTCCTTCTTGAGTCATTATTTTCTCACCAGGTATACTCTATTAATTTTGGTACATCATGATCTATTTCTGAATGGCTCCATGCAGATATCCTTCTAGAATTCTGATGCATGATGATGCAGATGATTCTCCTAGTGATGAGGTATTACTAAATGGACTAGTACCAGAGATAGTACACTCATGTGGTGTAACAGAGATACCACCACCTAGAGAGTAGAAGTTACCACCAGAGCTACCCGTAGAGGATGAAAATAAGTTGACTATGATAAATGTGTTTTAGAGGAAGCAACCTCCCAGGTTTAGGGGTGATCTAGACCCCCATGTGGGTTAGGATTTTCTAGAGGTAGTTACACATGTCTTCCAACTAGTGAGGATGCCTCTTGACCAGATGGAAGTCCTAGCCGCGAGTCTACAACATGGTTTAGCAGGGAGATGATGGAGCTTAGTGATCTAGATGCATTAGGAGATAAATCTATCTTGGTAAGGCTTTGATCACCGATTTTGGGGGGTGTCATTTCATGTGACAATATGATCAGTGAGCATATAGGAGCTTCTGCATCTGCAGAAGGGCAATCAGACAATAGAGGAGTACTCAAAAAGATTTATTGATCATTCTATCTACTCCATAGATACGGTGTGGGATTTATTCTTTAGGGCCTGGACCATCAACCGGGCACTAATCCTAGAGATCATGGTATCAGTGATATTCCTTCACATTCTGACACATGTTGGGGTACTGGAGTGAGCACTACTACATTAGGGATTTTTAATAGTGCATGAAAGAGAAGTTAGAGCTACCACTGAGCTCCAAGTAGATGAATCATAGGAATTAGGTATGTGACAACTAGTGTAGTGATCCAAGTGGATCAGATAGTTTATGGGATGACCCCAAGACATGGGGTCAGTAGTGTGAGGCTCTTAGGGAAGAGCGAGAGAGCCGAAGGATAGTCTATGTTACTCATGTTGTGTTCGAGGTATTCTGTTTTGAGATTGTCTTACCCATCGTACGACCGATCATCATATGGTCAATGTACCAAATAAGAATAATAAAAGGAAGAAACATGGTGGTCTTCTCGGTGGGGGACATTATAGAGGACCTGGTTGGGAAGTAGGAGGTGGGATTAGGCTTGATGTACTACCACCACCACCCACATGTAGTAGATCATATGCTCAGGGAGCTTGTGAATAGGGAAGAAGCCAGCTTTAGGTGATTTATTCTTATGACCATGGTACTCCATATGTTATTAGAGGTATGATCCATGTCGTTTCCACCCTAGATGCAGTTTTGATAGACATAGGTTCCATAAACACTTTTCTCACCACAACCCTTGCTCGAGACATAGAAATTTTAGTGGAACGAATGACTCGATCTGTACTCTTAGAGAATCTTATGGGAGGAGATTCAATTATCACAAACTTTTTCAGATACTGTTACCTTACACATAGAGGTGAGAGTTTTGGTAAGTATATCTTGGTGGTAGCGTCGAGGCCTTACGACGTCATCCTTGGTATGGAATAGTTATCGATTGTCTGTGATGAGATTGATTATTTTAGGAACACAGTGTGGATTTTCTTTACTATAGGACTAGATTTTCATTTTTTTTGGTGAAAATGAAGCACAATAATAATAGAATAGACTCATATATAAGAGGTTGTATCCATCCACCCCATAGTTGTTCCTAAAGACCCTCGGTGTTGTGAATAAGATGAGTCCTCGGTTTCCGGCAGTGGTTGATGAGTATCAAGATGTCAATACATTGGATGTCCCTGGATTACCTCCCGATAAGGTTGTTGGATTTTCATTTATCTATAACTCGGGAAGAAACTGATATCTACACCAACATATTAAATGGCACATTCTAAGCTTTATGAGTTTATGGTACAATTGAAGGACTTGAAGAGGAAGACCTTCGTGATATGCAGTGATTCGCCTTGGGAGACCCCAATTTTTTTCCCTGATGGAAGAAAAGAGCTTAATATTATGTGTGTACTTCCAATGCCTAAACTAGGTGACTCTGACGAATATGAATTCACTTCTAAAGATTTATGAACTATTCAATCAGCTGAGTGGAGTGAGGTTGTTCTTAAAGATAGAACTCAAGTATGGCTATCACCATCATCGTGAACAGGATGAGGACATCCCAATGTCATACTTAATATGTCTGTATGAAAATAATGAGAACATAATTGTTCCTTATTTCATAAAGAATAGAATGGATTTGTTCATGTGACTCATGAACAAGATCTTCCAGCCTTAGAGAGACCAGTTTGTCAAGCTCTTCATTGATGACATCCTAGTGTACTAAGTGTTCGAGGGGGAGCACGCGATACAGTCAAGGATAGTCCTAGAAACACTAAGAGAGAAAGGAAATTATGGGATGCCCTTGAAGTGTTAGTTTTGGATTCAAGAGTTCCACCTTCTTTGAAAAATCATTTCATATGATAGAGTGGTATAAGATCCGGTGGGGATTGATGCCTCACTTTCTTGAGAGCCACCCAAAAAAATTATCGAGGTGCATAGTTTCCTTGGGTTGGCTGGGTACTATTGGAGGTTCAGACCTGAATTATCTAGATTTGAATCATTGTTGATAGTTCTGAAATGAAATTCAAAACCTTTCTTATGGGAAAAAAGATCCATGTGAGTTGTCAGTAGCTAAGTCATAAATTGGTGAGTGCTCCCATCTAGATATAACTGAAGGAGGGTGTTGAGTACATGGATCTCTATGATGCTTCCGGGACCTATCAGGGTTGTGTCTAATTCAAGGGTTGGTGGTGATTGTATATGGTTCATTCCAACTGAAGAAGGTATAGAATAACTATACAGCCAATGATCTAGAGTTGGTAGCAGTATTCTTCACATTGAATATGTGGTGACACTTCTTGATGGATGAGTTGTTTACTATCTACTCTGACGAAAAGAGTCTCAAGTAAATATTATATAAAAAGATTTCAACGTGGAATATATGGACCGGATAAGGTTTATATAGGTATATTACTTATTTATAGTTTATACTAGTGTGAAGGGGAACATGGTGACAGATTATATCAATCACAGATTGAGTTCGTAGCTATTGAACAAGGCATCCGAGTAGTTATCCTCATTGGAGATATCCTTTGTTGATGGAGATGATTCATATTGTAACCAGTCAATGGTAGTTACCCCTCCACTACAACATAAATTAAGGGTGTAATAGATCGAAGATACTAATTGTGAGGTGTTACATGCTCATATGTATATAGGGCATTCCCTTGATGGATATTTGAAAAGTGGGGATCACGGCATTCTTTTCAAAGGACACACAGTATTACTAGGAATTTTGTAGGAGTAGGACTTCAGTGAGTTCAATACATCACATTTGGAAGTATATACAGGAGTGGAAATGATGTATCAAGTCCCTTGATGCTGGTTTAGGTGTTCAGGGGTAAAGAAGGTAGTGGTTGAGTTCGTTTCTAGAAGCCTCGCCTGTCAACAGGTGAATACATTACACTGGGTTTCAATGGTCTTGCCCAACCACATGAGGTTCCAGAGTGTAAGTGGGATGGTATATTGATAGAAATCATGATGGGTTTACCATGAATATCTAGGGACATGATACCATATAGGTAATCATTGAACAACTCACAAAGTCATCCCACTTCATACTGATTGTGAGAAGAGTTTAGTAGGGATCATTGTATTCCTCTATGTGTACGAGATAGTTAGGAATCACAGGGTGCCTTCAATGATCATCTCAAATCATGATTCTCATTTCATATCCCAATTTACGATGAGATTTCAGAAGGCATTTGGGACTCATTAGTGATTGATAAATACATTTCACCCCAATACGGATGGCTAGACTGAGAAGACCATTCAGGTTCTATTGGACATGCTATGTGCTTTCATCCAAGAAATTTTCTATAGTTGGGAGGACCACCTTCTTCTGTTAATGTTTTCTAATAACAATATTTACTATTCCACTATTGGTATGGCACTATTAAAGGCCTTATATGGGCAACCATGCAGGTTAAAACTATGCTCAACAGTCATAGGATTGTTATCACTCATGGGTCTATAGTTGGTACGGGCTACCACCAAGAAGGTGAAAATCATCCAAGAGCTTATTAGGACTGCACTGAGCCCGAAGAAGTCATATGTTGGCATAAGGAAGAGGCCTAAGTAGTTGGAGGACGGAGACCATGTGTTACTTTATGTCTCACATCGATGGGGATTCTAGAGATTTGTATGGGGTGGCAAGTTATATATGAGATACATCAGCCTTTTTATGATTATGAGTAGAGTTGGTGAGGTGGCGTATTGACTAGATCTACCCATGTATTTTCACCAGGTGCATGATGTCTTCAACATATCACAGCCGAGGAGGTATGTTAAAGATCCATTACACTTCATTAACTAGGGAGAGCATGAAATTGATGAGGGGTTGACTTTTATGGAGTTTATGGTGGTGATTAAGGATCAACAACACCTGATCCTTTTTGGGAGGTTGATTCATCTATTGTACATTTAGTGGTAGTATAAGAAACTCTGAAAGAGAGCATAGGCATGGGAGGCTTAGATTCTTACTCAGTACCCTAATATTTTTTAGTAGTGTTTGTTTTGGATTTTGGAGAAGTAAAGCCCTATTGTGGTGAGACTATAATGACATGAACTATCCCTAGTTTTAGTTTTAAAAATTAATTTGGAAAACTCCATGACCAGGCACTCAGACAGTGTGAAATTCTAAGACCGGGTGTGCCCAAAATGATATGGTGAAAAAATGTTACTCTTTTAATAAAGCATGATGGAAGCTTATTCTTTTAATGGAAATATCTTCTAAAAAGGTTCCGAAATAAGAAATATGAGGGCACCATTGTGTTCATAGCAGTGACTTTACCATAACCAGGGCATAACATCGACTGGCCTGGGTCGACTGTGAAAGTTGAAAATTAGACGAAACTATTATTAATTCATAGAATAAAAATATTTTCATAGACACTACATTGGTTTATTTTAAATTAAGGACTATTTTCAAGAATCTAAGGTCATCTCCATGACCCTAGAAATTCTTCTATAGAAATTATACGGAATCCTCTACAATAAATGATGAAAAACTTTGGAGGATCAAGGATTTATGATGACACCAAAAAATGATCTTCATAAACGACTGATCCAGCCTCGAGTTAGGGTTTCAATCTCTTAGTGTTTTCTTTCCCCCATTGTAGAATCAAACAAATAACATGGGAAATCCCACGAATAGGTTTCATAGTGGTTTTATCATTCTTATGGGAGGGATAATTATTATAGGATTAATGGGAATATATATGGTTACTTATTCGGCTATTGGTTTCCTCATGATTATGCTAATAAGAATTGTTCAACAAAGTCATGAAAAAGGATAAGATCAATTTTTTATGTGTTCTATGTGATCCTTCTTTCCACATTCTTGGAATTCCTCATCGTTGTAAACATATGATCATGGAAAACATTTCTGGGAGGCTTCGAATGTGATCAGACCCCCGAGTGCTAGCAAGGTGGATCATAGCCTAAGGTAGTGAAGGCTACAACCTGAGGATTGAGGATGTGTCTCCCACATGCAGTTGTGGTGGAGGATGTAGGTCACCCCAACAATGATCATAGAAGAATTGGAGGCTAGACAGCATAGAGGCCACAATGGTGGAAGTCATGGTCGGTGACTAGAGGGTTGTGAAATTAAATGGACGTGACTTGAACTTATGGCGGAGTCGAAGTTAGGTGTGGGGAAAGTGGGTCTAATGAATGAAAAGTGGTCTAGTGTAGTGTTGATTCAATAGATGTTGTTAGGGCAGGTTGTGTTTGAGTCACACTCACCGACCAGCATGTGGTGGTCTAGGACAAGGAAGTCGGGCCTCTCTGGCGTCCTAATAGGCTGGACCATTGTGGCCCACCAGGTTATTTCCAGTCAGGTCGAGTTTGCTAATCCGTTTTAGGCCAGGTCGAGCAGGGTTGGACTATGTCTGGTCGGTGATATAGGGTCGAGATTTGTACAATGGGTTGGATCAGACCCAAGGTGGACTTTTTCATAAAAATTCCCATTCCTTTCAAATTATGTGTATGTTTCACGATTCACTTAAAACAATGGTACCCTTGATATGAGGTGGTATTTTTGGATACAATAGGTGAGTTTTTGTGGCTGTTGGAATGTGACCATGTTTTTTGAGGAGAAGGTTCTCCAAGAACAAGTGCACTATGAATAGAAATCATGTGGATAGATTTGACTTACTAACTATCTGTCTTGGGGGGGGGGGGGTTAAAGACCCATCATTGCTCCATGTTACGACATCAATGATCAGTGTTCCCAAACTAATTCTTCATGCGCCATTGATGCTCCATGAATTGGCATTGAAATTTGGAGTTCTTTGGACTACAACTAATATTCCTACTCTATGTGCTTTAGACTAATACCTGTGTGAGCTGGCTGCATTGGCTGTACTTCGTCTATTTTTATGGTATACATTGCGTATTCCTTAGTGTTTTCCTTCGTGGTTTTGGGGTGTCTTACTCGGTATTGTTTTACTCACCCCTACAGGGCCTATTCCCACATGTGTTGTATATTATGCATATTATCGACACTCTGATGGAGTCCTTGGGGGAACATAGTTATATGGTGATTATAGAGAGGTTCAACGTATGGGGTGTGTTTCAGTGACTTCAAACAGCTATTTTTGAAACGTTTTTTCAGGTAGCGTTTTCTGCAGACGAATTTCAGGAGATCGTACTTTACCTTTTGGTTGGGCTTGTATTCTAGCACCATTTAATTTCTAGTTTTGTATTTCTACTCTATTTGGGGTTTTTAGTGGTGTTCATTCATGTTTTCAATGTTTTTTCAATTAAACTCTTTTTCATGGATAGTTGTGCATGTGTGCTTGTACTTAAGTAAAATAACTACCATTTGTGGGATATGTCTACTCAGTGCTTGTATCCATCCCAAAGACTATTAGAGGTGGGATTGGGGTAGTAAAAACATGGGACCTAGAGGAAGGGACATCATAACTATTTTTTGACAATATGAATAATAACATTAGTATTTTTTAATTACCATAGTTTTGTATAAATTCGGTAACTGAGGGTAAAAATAATATTATAATTATTTTATAAAATTTCCTAAACAATTATAAAATTTATATTGGATGATTTAATGTCTAAAAATAGTCATTGGACCATTTTTATGACATATTGGATACACTAAAAATATGTTAAGCCTTTTAATATATTTTAATCATAGGAATGCCAAATATGTCATACTCATGTTTTTAATAAATGTTAAAAAATTTATATATGGTTCATTAGAAGATATATTCAAATATAAATATTAATTTGAAATATAAAATGTTAATATTGATCGTGATAATTTTTTTAAAATTTTAGGGGATGGAATAATAAAATTGGAGGCTTATACAATGATGATGCTGTAATTATTTATCTTATAGAAATATCAAATAAATGTAAATTAAAATATTAATATACATTAAATTAAATTAAATTAATCTCATACATGGATTTTTAAGATGATATATACATTATAGGGAGGTATTAAATGATTTTTTCGAATTCACCTTATTTTTATGTTATTTTTTGAAAGTAAAATAATGAATTGTTTAAAAATTGACAGTAATGGTATTTTAAAGTAAAAATATTTCATTAAAAGATTTATAATTCATAAAATTAAAAAATTCAGCAATATGATATGGATATGGTTGGAAATGGCATCAATGACTCATTTATTGTTCTTTTTTATTTTATAGTAAATATATTAACTGTCAAATAGTAAAAACACATGTTGATCTAATAAGAGTTGGAGGGTTAAAATATGTGTTAAAACTAAATGATAAGGGTAATAATTTCAACTAAATCTTTCTAATATATAATATATTAATGGGAATTAAACCCTTGTCACCTTAACATCTAATTCGAGTTGTTTAATGGGAACGTGTTTATAAAAATAACTTATATATTATTTAAATCAATGATAGTTCCAAAATCTATCTCTGTCTTTATATTTAATATATTTTATTTTCCCACATACTATCGAATCCATGATATGGAATAAAATAAATCTCAATTTTGATAATAATGATATTAGATTAATTATTTATATTTATTTTTAATTTTTATAAATAATATATTTCCTTAAATGCTTTAGTAATTCTAATATGGTGATAATTTAATTAACAAGAAAATGAAACAATTGATTTTAAGTGTTTGATATGATATATTTAGGATGATTTAACATGAATAATTAATTTCACATATCTTTATGTTATCATAGAGATGTATTGATGCATTATATTCTAATCCCAACATTTTCATGAGGTATTTAGTTCCAAATTAAATGAATTATAACAAACTTTACAATAATGATATTTTAATGATTTATTTTATTATGAAATATTTTAAAAATTATAAAAATTTAAATAATTACATATATGATAATATATAACCAAAAAATTCATTCCCTATTCATTTATGTTTCATTTTATGTCCTTTTTTTCAAGAATAACTTTTTTATATTTTAATATTTTGAGGATTTCAGAAAGTTACTCTCACCTTAGTTATAAAAGGGCACTAGCTCCCGGACATCATCACACCAATTTGAGACATCCTGATCAACTAAATCCATAAAATTTATATCACCAACATCCTTATTTAAGTTATAATGTTTCTTGTCCTTCAAAAATTCCTACCCTATATCACATAATATTAAATTAAAGGAAGTATTCTGAAGAAGAGGTAATCGTTTTTACTAAATCATTCAAGTTAATTTCTTCTTCTTCTTCATCATAATGTGTTTTTTTATAAATAATTAATAAATAAAGTATAATCTAAATTATGAGATGTTATTATGTATTTTGGATAAATACATTCCAACATTTATCAATTTTATGAAAAATGAAATCAATGTGCACACATATGTATGACAAACAGTCTCCACACCGTGGTGTAATCTGTTTTTCATCAGTACCTCACTTGGATGGGTATAATGATGTACACAATATATATATATATATGATAACTATGAAATAATATTCATTCTAGAAAATTAATACATATTCCACTTCCTAACCCTTACATCAATAAAGAAATGATATGGTCGCTCAAGTTTACGTATGATATATCGTCTCTATGACACAATGTGATTCATTTTCCATGTGTAACATTGAAGAATGGATCTAAAAATTTATTTAATGATTAAATATATTATTTACAACCTTAATATAAATCTAGAGATATTTGGTATATATCCTATGAAAAATAATAGAGACTTACATGACAGAACATGCATAGGAAAATGAAGAAGTCGACACCCAAAACAAGGTTAATAACGAAATATTATAAACAACTTGGAGATAAGATGATGTAATAGGATCATATATGATAATATAAAATTTAATATCATTTTTTTATAAATTATTAAGATCCATTAAAATATTACACATTAGGTTAAAACACATACAACCATAAGTAAGTGGGAGCTAAGGATTTTTCACATCTAACTAGTATTTCTATGAGATAGGCCATATTCAAAACTTATTAATTTTTTGTGGTGTACTTACAATTTCATATATCATATCATGATCCTATTTATCTTAAAGGATTGAAATATTTTATTTTATAATTATTTTATTTTATGGGTCTTATGATTCAAATATTTCAATGTTGTATGAGACACATTGATTTAAAAATATCTTTTTAAATAGATTATTCTATATGAGGAATGCTTTGGAAATGAATGAAATAGGTTCAGGGAAAGTTAATGGAATCCCCTTGATGCATCATTATGTCCTGAGATAAAATCAGTTGGATATAATCCCTATAATTTTTTTCCATGTAGGATCAAGAAGGTTTCTACCTGTAGACGTAAACTGGAAAGACGATTAATCCTGACAGTAACTATCTATAGAATATATCATGATAGTTATAACATCCAACGTTATTTGATATAAGGAATCCTTTGGAGGTGAATGAAATAGGTTTGGTAATAGTTAATGGAATCCCCTTGATTCATAATTAGTATCCTAAGATGAAATCAGTTGGATACTATACCTATAAATTTTTTTAAGCTAGATCAGGTAGGTTTCTATCCATAGACATAAACTAGAAAGGGGATTAATATTGACTGTAAATATCTTGGTTCATTTTTGGTTTTATATAGATCTACAAGTATCTCTATCTCTATCATTTTCAATATCTAATTCCATGACTTGTATATCTCGGGTTTTTTTCTAAAATGGCGATATTTGGGGATTATTGATGTTAGGTAAGGGGACCTAAGGTAGCATTGGTGGGGATTTCACCAAGAATTTTGGTGTAGTTGCGAATTGGTTGATATAAATAAAACCCTAACGTAAGAGGCTTATACATCAACACTATTTTTCTATAAATATTAGTGTTGATTTATATTAATTTATTTTTCTTGAGATTTATTGTGAATATGAAGTGAGATTCTTGATTTACATTCATTTTCTGATGATTTTTGTATTTTTTAGAAAATAGGTTGTAATGGTGAAATGTTCATTGCTGTTCAATTTTAAAATGTTGATTTTAAAATTGGTTTCTTATTTGGATTATATAAATTGGTTTTAAAAATGGATTTCAATAAAAATGGGGTCTTAATGAAATATTATTTGGCATGGTTAATGGCTTAAGGGATTTTTTTTGTGAATTACATGATTGAATATTGTTGTGTCTTTAGAGGGTGTATATACATGTTTATTTGTGTAGAAATTTTATTCATGTGTTGGAATGATGAGAAGTTGGTGGGAATTTCCACTATAAAAATGCTATGGATAGTGGATGGAAGGGGCCCCATCAAGGATATGTGGGCATGAAGTACCACTTGATTGGGAAAGGATTAAACGAGCTTGGATGGGCAATGCCACCATGATTGGTTATCGGGATGGGTATGTAAGACTCTATAATTATGCATAGTTTGTGTGTGGTTATGGAAGGTAGAAATTATTGTGCTAATATTTGAGGGTAAATATATTATGGAATGGTTTTTTGGATTTCCCTCATATTTTGTGGAATTTGGGTGAAAATGTCTTTGTAAGGGTATGTTTAGATTTTTGGAAATTTGTTTCACTATATGATGTTTTATATAAACTAATTTATATAAATGTTATAATAGTTATATCCTAGTGTCATGTGTAGGTAATTTATTTTGGGAAAACCTACTGAGTATTTGTACTCACCCAATTATTTATAACATTGGTTATTTTTTAGATATCCTTTTTTAGAAAACAGTTATGGGAAATACATCTCATTTTTCATGCAGTTCATTATGATGTTTGGGTAGTATTGCGGAGCTCAGAGCATGGAGACTTGTGTGGATCCATAAAGTATCATGTGGGTTCATTTGGGTTTTTTTTCTTAGTTATTCAACTTTGTAAACAAATATTGGGATTTTTTGGTTTGTTGAGTTGTTTTATGGGAATTATTACGGAATAGTTTGGTTTTTTATTATTAAGATATTTTTTGTGTTATTTTATTGAAATTCCTCATGTAGTTATGGTTGTTAAATCCTTGTTTGGTTGGTTGTATTATTATAAGGAGAAATCATTCCCCAATTGTTTTTGAAGCCCTCAACATTTTTTTCTAACCATTAATTCCTGGTGAAAGTCACCTAAGGCGATGTAGCATCTCACCACCTTCTCATGAAAATGATGATGGGGTGGGAAATTACAAGTGGTATCAGTTCTTCTGGTCCTTGACATTCTACTTTGTTTGTCCTAACATCAATTTTCAGCCTTCATGTTGGCATTCGTTATTGATTTATTCCTTGAGTTGGGATAATAGTAAGGATTACGATGGTTGAAATATGAAATTTATAGAATAAAAAGGAATTTCTAGCCCTTTAATACTAAACATCATGTTACCAGGGAGATGGGTACATAAGTGTTTTTGAGACAATTATAGGAGCGTGATCTCATTGTCATGGGTTTAGTCAATGAGATGAGCATGACATGCATGGTAGAGATGAATAACCATTAGGATTTCATATTTCATTAGGCATAATGATTTATATTGTGATATAAAAATATAGTCTAGTGAAATTTTTTTATATTGAAATGTGCAGATATGAAATGTGGATAGATGTGGTATTTTGATAATGGGATGATTTTAAAAAACTGGTTGATTTTTCAAAAGTGGTCCAGCCTAGGAAATTTGAACTTTCGGAATTCTAGGTTGTGATACATGCAATGAAACTGAATTTTAAATTGTACGACATTTCATTATAATAGACTGATAATTATGGTTATTATTTTATTGATAAAAATTACACCCTATAGGCTTCCTAGAGACCAACCAAAGGAAGCTGCTAATAATGTGGATTCACCTATGCCCTAGGGGATCTAGTAGTAAGTGCAGAGTATAGTGAAAGACTTACAAGACAAGGATTGTGGGAATAAACTAGATGAGCCAAAACATGTGGATCATGAAGTTCAGTTTCTTATGTAGAATCCACCCATCATTCGGGGTGATTCCAACCCAAAAAAGGTAGACACATGGTTGAATATACTAAATTGGATATTTTAACTCTTGGGAATACCAGTGCTGCTTAAAGTCAAGCTATAAACTTAAATGATGGAAGATCTAACCCTTCAGTATTGGGAGTTGGGGGTACAAGCTGGAACAGACCAAGGGATGTAATGAGAGGGTTTTGTGGAATTTTTTAACAAATAATTATTCCCTCATACATTCACAATTCATCATAAAATGGATTCCTTTCATTTAAACAAGATACCCTCTAATTTATATAATATGTGGTTACGTTTATGAACAATGTGTGGTTTTCACCTGAGGTGGTGGGTAGTACGTCATTGAAGGAATGTATTTTCGATGGTGGGATGAGGAAATAAATTCATTCTAAAATAGTAGAGTTATCAATTAGTGATTGCATGGAAATGTTGAAAGAGAAATAATATCCAGACGATATATCATCAGGGCTATAGGCAGGAGAATAATGTTGTTACCCATATGGAATAGTGGGAACTCTAACACTGGGATCAAGAGGAAGAGGGACACTATTTTCCAGGGTGGATGTATGGAACAAAAACCAATGAAAGGATTAATGAATATTTCTCTAAAACACAATGTATTATGGGATGTTTTCAATGTGTCTCTATGGGGTACATCAAGAAAGATTGTACGGAAAAACCTCAAGCATGTACAAACTATAAGAATAAGGGGAAAATTTACCATTATTTTCATAATGCATTATGTTCAACTGTTCTTGACACTCCTCAGGGGCCACATACATCTTATTCCTTGATAGGATAGGGGAAAAAATATACCACTCATTAGTATATTAATGTTAGTCATTTTGATTCCAGGAATACCATAACTCCCCAATAGAGTAATAAAGAGATGAGTGTGGTAAGAAAGTTGTAGTTTGGAGCTTATCCGGTTTTGATGGATGATAAGTTAGGACTATCCATCGTGTGAGGTACGATTCATTTAAATTATTTCTTGATGAATGCATTTTGGGATATGGGTGCTTCACATTATTTTATTTCTTCAAATGCTATTATTATGATGGGTTTAACTATGAAAATGATTCCTTCAGTTTTAAAACATCTAACTTCTCTAAGTCAAAGAGAGTATCAAGATTTCCTGTGTAGAGAATTCAATATAATTGTGGATGAGATGGAGTTAATATGATATTTCTCAGTGTGTGAGATGGATGAATATGATATAATCCTAGGAATGTATTGGATAGAAATGTTTATGTCCCACATCAACTATAATGTGTGAATGGTTATTTTTATGATATTTGATGGTGTCAAACAATTGTTTAGTGGTGAGAAGAATGAAAAGATGGGAAAAGTAGTTTTGATGTCACTTGATTTTGGCATGATAGCATATCATGTAATGGTGTTAAAATTTGAATAAATTGAATGATTCCATGATAGTATTTTTCTAGTAGTTTTGGATTAGTTTCAGGATAAATTTCTTGAAGAATTCGTAGGGTTTCCATCTGTGAGAGATGTTGAAATTATGATTGATCTCATTTTGGGGACCAGTCCAATATAAAATTCATATAAACATATGTAACCAATAGTATTGAGTAATTTTAAACTATATTTGGAGGATTTATAAACATAAAAAAGGGTTCATCCATCCTAGAACGTCTCTGTGGTAAGCACCAGTCTTGTTTGATAAAAAAGGATGGAACCATCCCTTGTGTGTTATTTATCATATATTAAACCATTTTATGACCAGGAATCGAAATCCACTCCTGAAAATTGATGTTATTTTCAATCCTTTGGGGGTTCTCAATTGTTTTCTATTATTTACTTAAGGTTGGGATATCATCAATTGCAAGTTCAGAATGAAGATATTCTAAAAAAAACATTAAAAATGAGATATGGTCATTATGAATATGTGCTTTTTTACCTTGGTTTGATGAATACACCACTAGTTTATATGGAATTGCTGAATAAAATATTTTAAAGATATTTTTATTATTTTATAGTGGTATTTTTTGATGATATATTTTTGTATTCCATGACAAGGCTTGAGAATGAGAAACACTTGGTGATAGTGTTCGGGATCTTAAGAGATCATCAGTTGTATTCCAAAATATGGAAGTATGATTTTTGTATATAAGAGTATCATTTACTTGGCCATGTTATTTTTGAGAAGGTTGTTTTAGTTGATTCAGAATAGATAGATTTTGTAACATCATGGAAGCTGCCAGAAAATGTTTTCAGAATACGGAGCTTCATTATTCTGGAAACTATTATCGAAATTCTATTTGTGACTTATCCTGATTGGCCTCGCCAATTATAGCATTGACAAGGAATAATTTTGATTTTCAATTATATAATAGATGTCTAAAAACTTTTGAACAACTTAAGATTCTCTTTCCATCATCAACAATCATGGGTTTTCCATAACATAGAAAATGGTACATACTATATTGTGACACATCGGGGTTAGGTTTGTTGTGTGTTTTCCTAAGATTCGATAATGTTATTGTATATGGTTCATGAATTTTGAGGTTTAATGAGAATAAATACCCAAAACATGATTTAGAGGTGGTGGAAGTAGTTAATTCTTTGAAATTGTGGTGTCATTATCTTTTTGTTGAGAAATTCAAATTCATTAACTATAATAATATATTTTTTCATGAAGAAAATTAGATGGATGGTGTATCTTCAGATGTTTTATTTTTACTTGAAGTATACATCAGGTAAAGGAATTTTGGTGGGAAATTTTTTATGTAGGAATTCGTATTCTAATGTGGTGAAACAAGAATCATTTTAGTTGTAGTTGATGTCGTTCACAACCGACATGTGGTAGGAATGTGAGGGATATGGTGAGAGAGATGTTTTAATTCTTGTATTATTACTTCCTGACATGGTTGGGTAAGTTAAATAAGAATATGTTTTTGATTCTGAGTGTATTATGATGTGGCAAAAACATAATGGTGGTTAGACCATTGAGGTCTTGGAAATGAATGAGAATTCAGTTTAGTATTTCCGGAATCTGATGGTAGTATCAGTGTAGTGTCAAATAGAAATTTTCAGGGATTATCATCATTCCGGATGGGTGGTCCATATGGGAATTCAGAAAATTTATAATGTGTTGAAAGAAATGTTTTTTGTGGGATAGTATGAAATGGGAAGAGGCAGTGTTTTTTTTGAGATTCATGGCTTGTCAAAATGTCATGTTAGAGCATCAATAATTAGAATGTATGTGGTAATATTTACTTATACCTAGCTGGAAGTGGGAGTAGATAATGATTGATTTTGGAAGTGGTTTCCCAATAATGTCCTGAAATCATGATTCCATATGGGTGATATTGATCAACTAAAATGTTGTCCCATTTCATCCATATTCGTGAATCTCATATGTTGGAGGACCTTTCCATAATCAATATCATTGAAGTGGTAAAGAGGCATGGTGTGCTAGTTTTGATTATATTATATAAAGACTCAGGGTTCACATCTCATTTTTGGAAATCCTTGTAGCAAGCCCTTAGGAGTCAATTAATGATGAGTATGACGTACCATTCTCTTTCAAATGGGCTATCTGAGAAAACAATAAAAACTCTACAATATATGATATGGGATTTTGAGAGGTATCTTTGTGCTTAATTGGAGGAGAACGTTTCTTTAGTAGAATTATCATATAATAACAGTTATCAAGCATCGATAAATGTGACTCCCTTTGAGTCATTGTATCATCAACTTGTTCATTATCCACATTGTTGGGTGGAAATGGGTGATACATTAATATTGTGTCCAAGCCATGTCCAAGAGACTTAGAAGAATATTATGTTGATCATGAAGTGAATGGAAATGAGTCAGAGTCAATAGAAATCATATGTGGACAATATTCAATGACCGTTGTCAATCGAAGTGGGTAATCATGTGTTTTTGAGAATCTCTCCTTTTATTGGACATTGTTGTTTTGGAATGTAGGGGAAGTTATATCCTATGTATATTGGGACTTTTGAGATACATCAGTGGGTTGGAGAGGTGTCTTATAGGTTGTATTTTCCACCATGGTTTATTGGGGTGCATAATAGATTTTATGACTTATATTTGAAGAGGTATTATCCGGATCATGACTATGTGATTTGTTGGGATCATGTTGAGCTAGAGCCAGATGGTTCTTCAGTGAACGCACCAGATCAGATTTTGTATAGGAATGATAAAGTATTTCATGGTAAAAGAATCAGTCTGGTTAATTTTTTATGGCATCATGGTCAAATTTAGGAGGAGACTTGGGAGGAGGACAAAGAGAGGGCTGAGAAATGAACCAATGTCATTCATAAAAGAAATGGTCCCTTACATTATAAGGATGAAACGTCCAATGGTGGTGAGATTTTAATACCCCTAGTACGATCTATGTGACCCAAAGTGATTCATTTTTATGTTTTTAAATTAGTTAGGTAATGTTTGGGAAAGTATCAGAAGGTTTTGGATTGGTTTTTTGTGATTTTATAAGGGACAACGATTAAATAATAGTTAGGATAAACTATTAAAAAAACACATGTTTCCACGAAACATGGGAAAATGGGATTCACATATTTTCACATTGATATTCTAACCATTTGAGTAGACCATGGGGGGATCCCTTCAGGATAGTATAAAGAGGTCAGTTAGTGAACATTTTTCCTAACCGTGCAAGATAACCGTGAATAAAATTAAAAAATATATTTTTAAATCTTGGACCACTCGGGATTTGACCTAAACGCCTCCTATCTTATACAATATGAACACAACCTTGGATTTTGGGATCTCAATGGTTTCAAGGGATCTTCCACTCATTTGGTATGTGAATCGATGGGTTTTAAAGGTGTGGGGGAGGCGATTATCATCCAATATGACTTCTATCATGGTTCGTTCTTGGTTTTTATTATATCTTTATGTATCTCTCTCTCTCTCTCTCTTGGTTTCTAGATCTAAATCCATTTAATGTAGATATATGTTTTCTGTTGCATAAAATGATGATCTTGGGAATTCATTGATATTACAAAAGGGATCTATAGTGGTTTTGGGAGATATTTCACCCAGATTTGTGGGGTGATTGCGAGTTGGTTGATTTCACCAAAACCCTAACGTAGGCGACTTCTCTCTCGACTCCATTTTTATATAACTAGAAGGATTAATTTAAATTTATTTATTTTTCTAGGGATTGATTGCGAATATGATGTTTTATTCATGATTTACATTCTTTTTGTGATAATGTTGTATTATGGGGAAATGGGTTTCGACAGTGAAATATTCGTCATTATTGGACTTTAAAATGATGATTTTAGAATTGGTTTCATTGTTTAGTTTATTTAAATCTTTTTTTAAATGGGTTTTAATAAAAAGGGTGTTTGTTTAAATATGAATCATCATGATTAGAGGATTACTGGATTGTTTGGTTTTGAAATAGTTGTTTGCATGTTGTCGTAGCTTTAGTCGGTTTATATGCTTGATTATTTGCTATGTAATATTATGCATCTATTGCAAGGATGATAAGTGGGATGGATGTACGAATATAAAAATTGGATGGATAGTGTACCGAAGGGATACCATCAAGGATAAGTGGGTATAAAGTACCAGTAGATTGAAAAAGGATTAAACAGTCTTGGATGGGATGTGACATAATGAAGGGTTACCATGTTAGTTATGTGAGACTCTATAGTTATGATTTGTTTATGTGTGGTTAAGAAAGGAGGAAATTATTGTTTTAATATTTGACGGTAAACATATTATGGAATGGTTGTTTGGAATTCTCTTATATTATATGGATTAGGGTGGAAATGTATTGATAAGGGAATGTTTGTCTTTTTAGAAATTGTTTATTCTCTTTGATGTTTTATATGAACTAATTTATATAAATTTGGTAAAGGTTATATCATAGTGGAGTTTGTGGGGAATAAATTTTGGGAAAACATAATTACTATTTGTACGCACCCCCTTCTTTGGCACGTTGGTTCTTTTGTAGTTTTTGTTTTCTAGGACATATGAAATGGTAAAGCATCTCATTTTTAAAGTAGAGCATCATGATTCCTTTGTGGTATTATGTTTCATGGAGCAGGGAAAAGGCATGGATCGATGGAGCGTGTCATGGTTTCCTTTGGGTTTTTTTCATTGAGTCTTCTGATTGTACTATGTTATTTGGATTTTTTTTGTTATATGTTGTTTTATGGAAATTTTCATCGAATAGTATAGTTATTTCATGTTAAGATATTTTTTAGGGTGTCCTTTGATGTCATGCATTAGGTATTAATGGTTATTTATGCCATTTTGGATGGTTGGTTTATTATAAAGTAAAATCATTCCCCAATTTTTCATGAAGCCCTCACCATTTATTTCCTATCATTGGAACCTTGGAAACATTTCCTAAGTCCAATTAGAATTTCACCTACTTTTCAATAAAATGATGAAGGGGAAGTATGTTACATTATTTCTAACCTTTTCACAGACTAAACTATTATATCTTCAATCGTGTATGTGTGTAATACCACGCACACGAAGCGATGTCACTCTGTTTTCATCACCACACCACATTTTTAATATGTATTAGTATTTTTAATTTTATAAGATATTATTTTCGAGATTACGATCATTATAAAAATATAATATATTACTAAACTCCTTTCTATAATGATCAATGAACAATGGAAATGATACTAAGCCGTATGTATGACCTACAATCTCCATGACTATAACAATCTTCATTTCTCAAAACCACCTTCAAAATTGGTACTAATATTAAAATTTATGAAAAATATTAAAATAATGTAACTATTATTACTGTGTAGATGATTGATCCATGATTAAATTAATAGGAAAAAAATAACAACTAAATACTAATATGAAAAACAGAATGTTTATAATCCAAAATATGAATTTAACATTGAATTGTTAATAAATGGGTAATAAAGGACATATGTAAATCATATATGGGATCATATATATATATATAGTTCTTTAACAGATGTATTATAAAATATATTTAATAATATATAAGTTAGAATGCATGTGATGGATGTTGAGACTTATGGTAAGTGATTTTCATATCACTTTTTAAATATGTGAGACACATGCTATATTAACTACATATTTCTTCTATGAGGTTAATTTTCATACCATGAATATATATTATTATTTTTATCCTGGAAATTACATTGATTTTCAAATCATATTTGGGATTCATTTTTCCTTGGGTTTACATTTCTATATTTATATAAGTGGAAATGTATTTGTTCCTCAATTTTTCATCTTTGAGACATATGTATTGTTATACACCAATATTGTTTTTCCAAGAGTAAATAAATGATAATTTAAAATTAATATAATGTAAATATTTATCCTCATGATATTTTCTATTTACATTAATGTTATTTCATCACAGTATTATGTTTTAATGTTACTAATGTGGTAATTATTTTATGTTAAAATCAAATCATTTATATGCATTATTTGTGATCATTTCTATGATTATTGAATATTATGATCCATATCTCAAGAAAATCATTAATTTTATTATCCACTAGTTATTTCTATATAATACATATTTTAAATTAATTTTACACTATTTATTTAATCATGAATTCAAAATATTGTTTCTAAGAAAAATCATCTTTTTGGATGAAAATCACATTTCTTCCAAAACATGTTTTTCTAAAAAAACTGTTTTAAAAAATGTTCATAAAATTAATAAAAAAATTTAATAAATTTTTTTTTACCCTTGTTGGACTTGTTGAAAATTTATTTTAAATTAATCTTCATTTCCTTTTTCAAACAAAGCTCATTTGGTATTTACCAAAAATGTGAAAAGAATATTTATTTCTAATATGAAAAACATGAACAAAATTTTTCACTATCATGACAACACAATGATGGAAAAATTCCCATACATTTTGATGATGTTTAAGTTATAACTAAGAATAGTTGTTTCATTATAAAAAATTATAGTGGTTTAATTATGTACAATGAAGGATGAGACATATATCCTTATTTAATTCATTGGATTATGATTTAATTATAATGAGATAGACACGACTGGAGTGGGTAGTGAACTTGGTTCAATAAAGAACATTTTTCATAACCATGGTTTTGGGAGTGAACATTGGATACTATGATTGTTTGGGAAGTAAAAAAATTCATCAACGAGGAACATGGGACCACAACGGATGGTGGTGTGTCCCACTCAGTTGGTGTTTCCACCCATGGTGTTCCCTAATATATATTTTCAATTTTCATTGTATATTAATGAATTTTTTTCTATGCTTATATATAGATATAATTTTATATATTTTGATAATGTTAATATATCATGACTCATATTATTTGATTTTCTTATGTGTCATTAATTTCAAACTTCCAATATTTATTTCCTGGATCAAGGTTTTTATCATCTATCTATAGGGTATGGATTATATATGTTATTATCATGTTCTTACACCCTTATTCTAACATTTTAATTTTGTATTTCTTTTTTTAACCTTACAAATCATATGAGGTAACCGTTTATTATTTTCCTTTACTTGGGTTATGAAGAATAGTTTTATGTATAGTTTTATATAAAAATTTATTAACGGTAATATTTTTTGGGGGGTAAATATTATATATTTCACTAGATTAAATGATTGTCTTCCATGATTCCAATGGCCCTGGACTATTATGATCCTTATGTGTCTGTTTTTGTTTTTTTAATAAATTTTAATATATGAATATATAATAGTCATGTATTATAATCCTAATTTAAAATAGATATTATTTTTCATTTTTCAATTAATATATGTAGATGAAATTAATTTAAGATAGTAACACAAAATTCAATGAAAATAGTTTTAACAAAAATAAACATTTAATAATGAAAATGAACTTGTACCAAAATATATTATAATGATAATTCATATGTAATTATTTATTTTAATAATACGTAATTTATAATTTTGTTAATTTATGATAAAATGTGAATATTTATTAATTTTTTTAATGAAATGTAATGATTTTTTTTCAAAAAATAGTGTTTTAGACTATTCACTGAAAAATAATACTTCTAATAAAAAAAATTATCCAATGATAATATTTTTATAAAATCAAGAGTTAGAGCTTCAATTAATGGAAAAAAATTACAAAAGTCTAAAAGAGGGAATTTTACATTTTTCTTTGTTAAGAATGTTGAGAAATTCCTCTTTAATAGTGGTCAGATGCACTCTAATGGCTTCAGAGATACCTTGATTAAAAAGCCAATCAGAAAGACAGTTGGCTTCACGGTAAATGCGTGTGATGATAATGTTCCCTGAGGTAATAGTGTCAAGACATTTATTCCACGTCAAAGTAATCTTCTAGGAAAGATGGGGTTGATTATTTCTAACAGAATGCACGATAGTTGAGGAATCACTATCAAACCAGAGATTGTTACAATTTCTTTGATTAATTATCTCCACTTCTTTTAGTAATTCCATCCTCTCAGATTCAAGGCCAGTGGCATGACCAAAAGAGCAATAAAATCCATCAATAATGTCACTATTTTGGTCACAAAAAAATACAATATCCAGCTAGTCTAAGATTAACCTTAGAGGAACCATTGAGATTTCATTTAATCCAAACTGCAAAGGGGGGTGTCCAGAAAATTTCTATAGTGCCCATTGGTTTAGGAAAGTTACCTGACAAATAAAGCCTTCATAGAACTGCAAAGTCTTTGATAGAGTTGTGACATTGTTTAGTGTGAAACTGATTTTCAATTCTATTTATTGAAAGAATATTTGAAATATTAACATTGTGATTTAAAGGAACATTGTCATACCTACTTTTATTACTTCTTCTCCATAATGTGTGAAGAGTTTCAGCACAAGAAACAAGTAAAAGGATGTGGATCTGGTTGGAGAACTATTCTGCTGAAATAAAATGTAAGAAATATTCAATACCCCTAACTTAAGGGATCAAAAATCCAAATAGATAAAATATAATAATCTAGAGGGAAGAAGCGGTTTTTCAAGAAAGGAATAAATGGTCTAGATCATCTCTATGTTGTTGGAAAAAATCACACCTTGAGAATAATGATATATCGAATTTTTGAAGGCTACTGTCCACAAGCAGTTTTTGCAGATGTATTCTCCAGAGGAGAGTAATATGAGAAGGTTGTACCCATCTTCTAAATTTTTTTAACAGCATTGGAAGTATTTCCCTACATTATGTGGGTGTAAAATCATTTAGAGTCAAGCATGCCATTTTCACTTGGTTCGCAAAACATGATATCATCAGAATTTTGGAAATCATAAGAATTGAAAATTTGAACAATGTGAGGGGGGAGGTTGCTGTTCTATTTGAGATGATCACAAATAAAGGAATCAAAATCAATATCTATTGTTTCATCATTAATAATTTAAATTAATAAATTCCATATCCAGTTTTCAATCCAAAATTTCAGGTTAGAAGAGGCATTCACCAACCAGTGGGAGTGACTAGTAATCTTTTGAAAGATCATTTTCAGACCAAGACAAATAAAAGATTGCATATATGTCAAATTTACAGTAATCAATCTAGTAAGGATTCTATCTCTAAGGAAATCAAGGGATCTTGATTTTCCATTAATTATCCTCCAAATAAATTAAGCATGAAGGGAATGATTTAAGAGCTCCACATTCTTAATACCAAATCCACCCATAATGAGACGTTGACAACATTTATTCCATTAGGCACTAATAATATTTTTTTCAAGAATACTGCCACTCCAAACAAAATTACTCATAAGGGAATTGATAACCTTAATAGTAGTAAAAAGCTAGGAATACACCATAAATGAGTAAACAAGTTTGGAAATGATCACATGTATGACTAATAAAATATGTCCTACCATTGAGAGAGCTTTCCCATTATAGTTAGAAAGAGTTCTCTTAAGCTGACTAACAACTTCAACAAAGTAGGTGGAGCATGTTCTTCCAAAGAACATTAGGACTCCAAGATTTGTGAAAGGAAGGAAACCTTCTTTAATTCCAGGATTCTGAATCATACAATGCTTCTTGGACTCAGAAATGTTTTTACCAAAAAAATTAAAAGTTTTTTTTAGCTTACCTCTTATCTAGAGGCAATCTCATAGTGATGGAGGATGGATTTCTGGTTCTGAATGTTTCTTTTGTCTACCTGAGTGAAGATGATAATGTCATCAGCAAAGAGAAGATGGTAGGGGGTAGATTTACCTCTGGTTTCTTGAAGAAAATTGAGATTCCATTTATCAACATTGTAATTTATCAATCGGATGACGTAACCTTATATAATTCCATAGATAATGGATGAAAAGGGGTCTTATTTCCTTACCCCTCTAAAGCACTTAAAATAGCCTTCTGGTGAACCATTAATAAAGATGGATATATATGAAGAGATAATCAAAGTATAAGACCATTTTATGAAGGTCGGATAAAACCCAAACTTATGCATAATGTTATCAATGAAGTCCCACTCGATGGTGTCAAATTATTTTCTAATGTCTAATTTGTGGGCAGTACTCCCTCCTCCTGTAGGTTTTTTATGGAGGTTCACATATTCAGATGCATTATAGAGACAGTATTGTATTCTTCTACCTTTGACATATCCAAACTGGTTCCAGGAAATAATTTTATCATAGATGCTAGCAAGTCGGTTATCCGGAATTTTATTGAGGATTTTCTAAAAAGTGATGATCATGGAAACAGGTCTGAGTTGACTAATATCACTTTCATTATCCACCATTGGAATTAATGTAATTAATTGTACATTGATTCCCTGAATTTGAGATCCATTTGTAAAAAAAATACTTGACCATCCTACAAACATATTCCTACATGATATCCCAATAATATTGGATGAATTGGTTGGTGAATCCATCAGGCCAGGAGAGCTATCTTTTTTAAGTCCAAATACTGCATTCCTTATTTCAACATCAGAGGGTATTCTGATCATCATAGGGTTTTCATCATCACTAAAAAGGGCAGGTATAATGCCATCCAAATGTTCTCCATTCTGTTTTGGACCATTAAAACGATTCATATAGAAAGAGACAATGTTTTTTTAGAGACTCTGATTATCACCAATAATAACATCGACATCCTTTATAAGTGATAGTGTCCTACTAACCTTTTTACTTTTTTGGATGGAATTTAAAAACATGAAATCTCTATCACCATCTGTAAGACACTTTACCTTGGAAACTTCTTTTTAGATATTGTCTCTGAGAGTAATAATATTTTTCAGATCTGAGGAGAACTTATCATCCTTCCCATATATACATGAAAAATTAGTAGTGGTCATTGATTGTTGAATTCCATGTATCATGTTCTCAAGAGATTCAGTTTCTTGGTTTATGAGGCTGAATCTAGATTTAATCCAATGATTCATCATAATCATGAGAGATATATGTTTGAAATGACAAGATAAAGGGTGATTGTTTTGACCAATGCTCCAAGTATATTTGACCAATTGTGAACATTCAGAAATCCGATGATAATATTTATATGATTATTGGAAAAAATAATAATTCAAATAGACATTAAACTGAGAAACTAAATATTTCAATAAAACTCTATAGTATAAGAAAAAAAGTTAAAGAAGAATACATTTATTTCCCTTTTTATTAAAATAATGAAAAATATTATAATAATAAATATATGTAATACAATTCATATATTTATATATGGCATGAAATTGTTTTAATATTAACATTATCTTGGATTCTAAAATTACAATTAACTATTTAGGTTACAACACAGTGGGAAAAAATTAAAATAAATTAATAAATACCACTTAGTGATACTAAATAAATTAAAATATAAATATAAAAATAAATTAAAATACAAAAATTCTACCAATATGATAATATTTTTCAAAAAAAATAGCCTATAATAATTTTAAATTCCTAGTGTATTTGTTCATAAGTCTGTCAGACCATTTAACTTAATAAAATTCCCAATATAATCAAATTTGGAATTTGAACAATAAAAAACTCAAGAAAAACCTCCACAATCAACTAACTATGAAGAAAACGCAATTAAAAAATGGAAAAGATATCCTTTATTAAATTGTGTTCAAAATATTGTTATGCATACCACCAATATAAAGAATCCAAAATCTTGATGTGTTTAGATAATTTTAATAATTAATTCTTTGTTTCCAATTAATATTTATTGTATACATATTAACATAGGTCATCCCTAAACTAGAATTTAATACTGGGTTTGAACATGAATTAATTTATAAAAAAATGTTAGATTAGGTAATAAACATTATTTATATTAGTTTAATATAAATCAACACTCTCATGACCCGTCCACCAGGGCACGTGTTGTGACTACCCCAAGCCCACATTCCATAGGTCAAGGGCTAGAGACCAGCACCAAAGTTCTATTCCCTACAGCTGGGAAGGAATTTACTTTATAACATGCAGGCACACAAAACCAAGCACACAACAGGATACTAACTCAAGTAAACTAAATAGTAAATAGAGTGTGTGCAGTAAGTTGAAGGGGCCAGAATACAAGCACAACTGGAAAGTACAAGGAAAACTGGAAAGTACAAGACCACAGATAGGGGAAAACAATCTCCTGGATCGTCCCCCATGAATCCTACCTGAAGGGTAGGTACAGCTCACGAATGATCGTCTTTGCAGTTCACCTCATCTAACATCTACCTCTAAACCACCTCCAGTCCTAGTACTCCCATACTGAGTCAGTTTTTACTATCCTCTACACCAGACACAATAGGGTGTGGGCATAGCACGTGCAGGGGTGAGTATAACGATACTCAGTTGGGAACCCAAGACCCTCAAGGTCTCACAAAATCCACTAAGGATAAACCAAAATGCATGAAATCTACTAACAACCCAACTTAGGTATATTCCCATACATATACCTAAGTTATCAAGTATACCCATCTCAATCCGGAGGAAAAAAAAGGGTCCAACCCAAAATCCCAAAGCTCAACTGTTCCACAAAATATGGAACACCACAGAGGTAGGTACCACATAGGTACATCAATCTAATGGCTCGAAGTCCTTCATTTTTTATTGATTTTTGATAATCCTCCATTTAAGGGGTGAGGTGGGTCCTTTATAAGGCTTGTAGGAGTATGTATTATATGGCCCGTAGGCCTTATAAGAATTCAATTCTTGTAGGCTTCAAACATTACATACAACCTAGACTAACTACTTAGAACTGCTCCTCCCCAGCATCTTCATTGTGAAATCAGCTCTCCACCTTCGCATGGCTATTTGGCTAGGCTATCTCATGCATACACAGGCTTGTCCCAATGGTAGGTGTCGTACAGTCTCATTCTTGCAATTTCTGTAGCCTCTTCTGTCGTGAAATCTCCTTGATCATCCTCTAAATAGCTTGTTCCTTGAAAGTTGTATAGTTTGTATCTTCACATAAGGTGGCCCGAAGGCCTTGAGGTGTCCCAAACGCCTTACTGGCCCGAAGGCTTGGGTGGCCCAAAGGCCTTAAAGGACTCGGGTACCAAATCAGCGGCCCAAAGGCCCAAACAGGGGAAAATTCCAAGGTGCTATAGTGCTAAATAGTGCCAAACAGTGCCTACTACAGTTGCGCTACAGTACATGCTACAGTACCAACTATAGTGCCTGCTACATTACTGCTACAGTACCCTGGAAATTGTGCCTCTACCTAGATTTGGTCCCAGGTCGCCTAGATGCACTTAAGAGTCCTCACCAATCGGGCTGAGGCTCATGTGCTACCATACAGGTACACGCACAGAGGATTACCACCAAGGTATTACCATGAAAGAAGGTACCACACTAGTATGAACTCATCTCACACAAGGTATAACTTTAGTACTGTAGTAGAGATGATTAGATGTAATTACTAATTCATCTTACTCTGTTAAAAGACTCTACTGTTGACCCACACATGATCGTTCAGTTCTGACCCACATAGGATCACTAGGTGCTGACCCACACAGGATCACTAGGTGCTAACCCACACAGGATCGCTTGGTGCTGACCAACATAGGATTGCATGGTGCTAACCCACATAGGATCGCTTGGTGATGACCCAAACAGGATCTATCTTCATTCTTCACGTCACAACCAGCTATTGGGATCCCGCACTACACTCACTTGTATCTAGGAGGGTACACTCGACAAGCCACTGGTAGATACTCCAACAGCCACGAAGTCCCACGAAGTAGTATCACAAAGGAAATCCTTGCCATAGGTGTCTCAATGTAATAGATGGTGCATCAATTGGACGCTCGGTCTGTAAGTTATTAACCATTTTGTCCCGAGGGACTGGTTGGATTCATGCTCGATATAACCAACCATAATCCAAATTTATTCAAAACTCATGTGGGTTATACTCAAATGGACCTTCTCACTCCAAGGTTTCCAACACCACTGACGGTTCGTCAAAAGGACGTCTGGTGCCAAAGTTATGGCCAAAAGAGTGTAAACATCGAATTTGGCCCACATCTGGTCCGACCTGGCCTGACTCGGCTTGGGCTAACCCGACCCGATTCGGGTCACCCCGGCCTGGTGGGACTGGTCCGGCCCACTAGGTCTGGCCCGACCTCTTGGGTTCAGCTTGACCGCGATGGGCGGCCCAGAGGCCATGAGACTGTGAGGATGGTGTGAGGCCATGAGAGGTCACGAGGCCACGACGGGCCATGAGGCCACGGGACGGCATGGCCGCCGAGCGGCGTGGGGTGCCACAGGTTACGAAGCCGTAGGGCGGCACGGGGGGCTATGGGCAGTGAGGCCGCGGGGCGGCGTGGGGTACCTTTGGTGGCAAAGCGGCGAGGTGTGTAGGTCGCGGGGCGGTGGAGCGACGTGCCTTCACTGGCGGCCAACTTGACCGGCCACCCTTCGTTCTTCTCCTTCATCGTGGTTGTAGAGTTGCATGGGTGCCAACCGCCGACACTGGTCTCCGACACGATCCCTAAGATCACAGAAAAGTTCTACAAGAGTTGCAGAGGGGTCGGGCCAGGTTTGTTTTTCATGTACTCTCTGCGTTAGGGAGGTAGCATATGGCTCAAGGAAGATGATTAATGTGAGTGGGAATTTAACATTGATAAAATTAAAACACACCTCTACCTCTTTTGATTTTTGACATCGATGAGGGAAGTCGAAGTTTTCGACGTTCATCGCGCCCATCACAGGCCTATGATTCCAAGCTCGTTTGTCAGATAAACGCTCTTCGATGGAGATGGTTATTAATTGTTGAATATTTCCACTGTTGGAGAATGTCTCAAGGAAGAATTCGAAGTTCTACTTCGACGTTCTTTATTGGAGGGTGTGTTCTTCCAAGTTCTCCTCTTGCCAACCCTTTCCTCTCAATTCATAGAAATCAAAAGTAGCCCAAAAAATAGAACAAGTTAACTATTATGTTTGTTTTAATAATTTCAAATTAACTTAATTAATTCATTGATGAGTTGGAATAATTAATTAAGGAGGTGGCCCAAATAAAGTGGGGGAGTTCAAGAGGTTTTTCTCCCATAAAGAGGGGAGTTCAAGGGGGTTTTAGTCTCGGGTGGCCCCAACCACCATAACTCACATGAGAGGTTAATTTCGTTGGTTCTCACCTCCATAACCTCCCATGGGAGGTTTAGTATTTGTGGTCCCCACCTCTTAATATCCACATGGGAGTTCCAAATAAAATAAAATTTTACACAATTTTATTTTATTTTATCCATTCACAAAAAACCCAATTTCTATCTTTCACCATCAACCTACTACGATTGAGGTGAAGGTCTGATTAAGAAAATACCTGCACTGCGAGTTTAAGAGTGCCCTTAGATTTCAATTTCGAACACCGGTTCAAAAGTTAAAAAACTCGCTCGTAGTTTACTGAACGTACCCAAAAAAATTTCAGAAATTCATTCTGGGCACTCCGAGCCTCGGAATCACGCGCCTTCAATTTTCACGGTCTTGTAAAATTACCATATAATTAAAACAATTACATGGAATTTACAGGTCCTTACATTCTCTCCACCTCATTTCTTTACGTCCCTATAAGCCACATCACAAACAAGTTAAACAATTGGGGGTACTGAGCACGTATCTGAGCCTATCTCTCTCTCTCATGTGCTCTCCTAGAGGTTCTTGTGTTTCCTACGAACACACACCATAGGTATCAACCACCCATGAAGGACCCACTCTAATTGATCCTCAATATCTACTAGAACCTCATTAAAAGTCTCCCCATTGTCGACATCCAGCTCGCCATGGTTAATGATGTGAGAAGGGTCATGTATGTTTCTCCTTAGTTGGGATACGTGGAATAAGTTGTTCACTGGTGCAACTGATGTGGAAGAGATATGTGTTAATCCACCTCACCGACTCTACTGAGGACCTGAAAGGGTCCAATGAACCTCAGAGATAACTTTCCACCATGGCCAAATCTCTGAAAACCTCATCGTGGTGAGACACGTACAAAGATGTGGTCGCCATCCTCGAAATCTAGAGGTCTCTGTCTCCTGTCGGTATACGACTTCTGCCAACTCTATGCAGTCTTCATCTACTCCTGGATGATCTGCACCTTCTCTGTGGTAGCATGTACCATCTCTGGTCCCATATTGTGGACTCCTCTAGGTCAGTCCAACACAAAGGTGATCTGCAAGGTCACCCATACAACCCCTCAAAAGGTGTCATCCCAATAGTGGAGTGATAGTTGTTGTTGTATGAAAACTCCACCAAAGGAAATTGATCCTCCTAGATATGACCGAAGTCGAGGATGCAAGCATAAAACATGTTCTCAGGGGTCTTAATGGCCCGCTCAGTCAGACCATTTTTCTGAGGATGGAAGGCAGGAATGAAATGAAGCTGCGTCCCGAAATCCTCCTGCAACCCCTCCCATATCCTAAAAGTAAAACATGCAACACAGTCGAATACAATCATCGAGGTTACTCCATGTAGCTGCACAATCTTCTACACATAGAGGTGTCCCATGCTTTTTATTGAACCCTACTCTTTGATCGGTAAGAACTGGGCTGACTTGGTGAGTCGGTCGACGATCACCCACATAGATTCATGACCTCTAGATGTACCTAGAATTCCTATCACGAAGTCCATGTATATCACATCCCACTTCCACTCTGGGAACTCTAAAGGCTGAATGATGCATGCCGGTACCTGTTGATCTGCCTTCACTTACTGGTAAGTGAGGAACTGGGAGACAAACTCTGCTACTGCTTTCTTCATTCCTGGCCACCAGTGGTGTCGTCAGTGATCCTGGTACATCATTTCCACACATGGATGTACTACTAGAGGGTATGTGTGGAACTCCCTCAGCACTTCCTCCCAAAGCGACACTGGTTCCATGGTGCATATTCTGAAGAGAATAACATGCTCTGCACTTTTAGAAAATCCATCAGGTGCATGTCTTGTGGATATCTGAGCACGTCGAGCCTCGTAGTCTATGTCCCTACGCTGTGCCTCCCTGACTCGCTGATGAAGTGGGGGAGTGACTGTAAGAGATTAAAGAAAAACAGCTCCATCCTGATCCACAAAGGATATCTACAAATTGGCCAGCTACTCTATCACCTCACCTAGTAGCTGTATACCAGACATCCTACTGAGTGCATCTGCTACAATGTTCCCCTTCTCAAGAGTATAGACTATTTTGAAGTCATATTCCTTGAAGAACTAAAGCCAACGTCGCTATCTCAGTTTCAGGTCCTTTTGAGAGAATATATACCAAAGACTCTTGTGATTAGAGTAAACTGTAAAATGTTCACCCATCAGAGAGTGTAGCCACATCTTTTAGGTGAAGACCACTACTACGAACTCTAGGTCATGGGTAGCGTAGTGCTACTCATGTCGTATCATTTTTCGAGAACCATTTGTGATCACTTCTCCCTCCTGCATCAAGACACATCCAAGCCCGATCTCTAATGCGTCGTAGTAGACTACGTACCCTACACCCTCCTCTAAAATCCTCATGATGGGGGCACTAGTCAGCCTCTGCCTTAGCTCTTGAAAACTCCACGGGCATCTCTCCGACCACATGAAGGGTTACCCCTTCTTCGTCAATGCTGGTTATGGTGCTGCAAATCTGGAGAAATATGGCACAAAACTTCGATAGTATTCAACCAAATCCAGGAAACTCCGTACCTCCATCACACTCTTGAGTGGATCCCAAGAAAGTACTTCCTCAATATTTGCTGGATCCACTGCAGCTCCAACCTCCTATTTGACATGTCCCAGAAACTAAACATCTCAGATCCAGAACTAAACATCGAGAGCTTGCCATAATGCTGGTGCTCTCAGAGTGTGTCCAGTACTACCTGAAAATAATAAGCATAATCCTCCCTAGTAGTCGAGTAGATCAGAATTTCATCGATGAAGATTACTTGAAAGAGAACAAGGTATGGCTGAAAGATCCTATTAATGAGTCCCTTGAACACTTGTGGAGCATTGGTCACGCCGAATGGAATAACAAAAAACTTTTAATGGCCGTAGAAATATATGAAAGACATCTTTTTCACATCCTCGCCTCATACTCTATGATGGTGATAGTCTGATCTAAGGTCTATCTTTGAGAACCACCATGATCACTTCAGCTGACCAAAGAGTTCATTAATCCTTGAGAGTGAGTAATTTTTCTTTAAGGTCACCCGGTTCAGGCGCCGATAGTCGACAGAAAGCCTCAATCTCCCATCCGCCTTCCTGGCGAAAAAATCAGGGCTGACCGAGGAGAAGCACTGGGCTGAATGAACCCCTTACCCTGTGAGTCCTCTAGTTATACCCACAACTCACGATGCTCCGTGGGAGCCATCAGATATGATGGTGTAGATATCAATTCCATCCCGTGGTACATTCCAATGTAAAAGACCACCTCTCTGCAAGGAGGTAGACTTAGAACATCATTAGGTAAGACATCCATGTAATGGTCCACCATTGCAGGATAACTAGGACTCTTTAATTAAACTAATCCTTGGGTAAGGCTAGACAATGGATGAGTAATCGGATGCACCCTCTTCCAGGTAAGTCCATCATGTGCTACAATTGCTCCCTTCTCGCCAGTGAAGGTAAACATTGTCCCATCCATGCGGACACACTGCACTTTGCACCTAATACAATCAATATGAGAATGGACTATAGAGAACCAATACATATTCAAGATAATGTCTTAAGTCCTAGATGTTGCTACTAGGAGATCCCAACTTATGCTATCGCCTCCTATAGTAAGATCACACTACCCACACCAGTGCGTAATTATCGAATCCGCTCTCGTAGGAGTATCTAGCCATAAGGATCGAGCCAACGGCTCCATCCGAATCTCCGAGCTCTGAATAAGGGTAGTGGAAATAAAAGAAGGACTAGAACCTGTTTTTATAAGTACTATAGAAAAGTTGGAGTAGACACAGTTCATACCTTGAATATTCTTCTGAGTGCCGTGATTGTAGGCCTTAGCTGATTGGAGCTAGGCTCTCCCTAGTCCACCTTCTCCCTGCAGTCAAGGTAGACCTCTTGGTGGTGGTGGCGGTAACATCTAGGATCGTCGCCCACCGCCTGCTGCATGACCACCTCCTCTTCCACGTCTGACTACTCCCTGTGAACCTCCTCGGCCAAATCTTTGTCTCTTCCTGGGCGGTATTTTGACCTTCCATTGATCATCCATATGGTGGGTCAGAAAGTCACATTCCATGTGAACCTACCTGATGCATGCATAACACTGCCTAATCCTGGCATGATTGGCTCGGCCTTGTGTTCCCCGCACAACCGACCCTAAATCCTACTGTAATCCATTTGTATTTCTGGTCCTCTTGGACCTCTGTGAAATCTGTTTTTTGCCAACTGCAGAAGAATCTACTACCTGATGACTGGTGGTGGGTCTCTTTACAGGTGACTACTCAATAAAGAAACTCTCCACTAAAAGGGGTCGCTCTATCACCCCTGCCTACATCGGGATACTGAGTGATATCATCGAAGTCTTGATATCCCACTTGAGTCCCAGCTCAATGGTTCGGGATTTGAAGAATGGGTATCACACCATATATGTGCAGTATCATGAGAGGTCAGTCAACTTCACTCAGTACTGAGCCATGATCATGCTTCCCTACTTCAGATGATGTAGCTCCTAAATAAGCACTATGAAAAGAGTCACTAGGACAAACTCTACTCAAAACATGCTCTAAAAGTCTTCCTAGAGAAGTGTCACTTCATCTTGAGCCTGGAGCGTCAAGATCCACCATCTGCCTACTACTGCCTATAGAAAACTGGTGGCAAGGATCATCATGAGATTAGCTGGTGGCCCTACCAGTAGGAAAACTCTCACTACATCCTCCAACCAATCCTTAGCCACAATTGGGTCCGTCTCTCCCCTGAACCTAGGTGGCCTCTAGCGCTGGAACTCATTAAACACACTCAAGCGGCATGAACCCTCTATTTTTGGGGATGGTGGAATCGGTGGCCCAATGGGTAATAGTACCGCTGGTACCTCAGGTGGTGCCTCTACTGGAACAGGGCTCCACACCGAGGCCACATCACTCTGTGGGATATCAGTGCGTAATATATCCTGAACCCTAGCTGGCTGTCTGCGTGGAGGAATTATAAAAAGAAACAGGTATTCCATGGTCTATAATCTATACCTGGTGATCTGAATTTAAATATCACAAAGAAAATTTTCAAAAACACACACGCAATCAGTTTTTTCGTACACTGAGTTGGAAATCAGAAGTCAGGGTCCTGGTGTATGCATACGTCGGCTACCACACCAACACTTGATTCCTTAAAATGGTAACCATACTCACTACACATAACACTATTAATGTTAGAAAGATCATAGTCCTATGTTATATGCTAGAACCGACTCTTATGAAACCAATTTGTCATGAACCATCCCCCGGGGCTCGTGTCGTGACTACCCCAAGCCCGCCTTCCATAGGCCAGGGGCTGGCGACTAGCACCAAAGGCGTATTCCCTAAAACTGGGAAGGAATTTCCATTATAACCTATAATCACATGAAACCAAGAACACAAAAAGATACAAAATCAACTAAAATGAATAGTAAATAGTTTGACAGTAGTAAGTAGAAGGGGAAAAAATACAATACCAACTATAAAGTACAAGGAAAACTGGAGAGTACAAGACGATTGATAAGTGAAAAGCAGATCCTAGATCATCCACCATGAATCATACATGAAGGGTAGGTACATCTCATGATCTACCATCTCTACGGTTCACCTCGTCTAACATCTACCTCCAAGCCATCTCCAGTCCCGGCACTCTCGTCCTCAGTCAACGATGTCTGTCGTTTGAACCAGACACAATAGGGTGCGCGCATAGCCCGTGCAGGGGTGAGTTTAACGATAATCATTAGGGACCCCGATACCCTCATGGTCTCACAAAATCGACTAAGGATAAACCACATTGCAAGAAATCAACTGAAAATCCTACTTAGGTATATGCCCATACATATACCTAAGTTATCAAGTATTCTCATATAAATCATGAGGAAAACACAGGGTCCAACACAAAATCCCAAAGATCAACTGTTCCACAAAGGAAGGAATACCACAATGGTAGGTACCACATAGGTACATAGACAGAAGATTACAGCCAAGGTATTACTATGAATAAAAGTACCACACAAGTACGAACTCAACCCACACTAGGTATAAATTAATTATTGTAGTAGAGAAGATTATATGTAATTACTAACTCAGCTTACTCTATTATGATACTCTACTACTGACCCACACAGGATTGTTTAGTGCTGACCCACAAAGGATCACTTGGTTCTAACACACACAGGATCTCTAGGTGTTGACCCACACAGGATCGCTCGGTGCTGACCCACACTATATCTCTCTTCATTCTTCACGTCAAAGCCTGCTACAGGTTTCCCGCACTATGCTCGCTTGTCTCTGAGAGGGTCCACTCCATAAGACACTGGTCGATACACCAACTTCAACAAAGTCCCATGATGTAGTATCACAAAGGACAGCCATGTCATAGGGGTCTCAACAAAATAGATGGTGCGTCAATCGGACACTCGGTCTGTATGTTATTATCCTTTTGTCCCAAGGGCCCGGTTGGATTTATGATTGATTCAACCTGACCGTACTCCAACATTTTCTAAAACTCTAGTGGGGTATAATCAAAGGGACCTTCTCAGTTCAAGGTTTCTAGTTCTGCTGACGGTTCTCAAAACGGATATTTGGTGCCAAATTTTTGGCTGAAATTCTGTAAAGTTTGGAGTTTCCCCAAGTCTGGTCCGACCCGGCCTGAACAGTCTTGGACTGACCCGACCCGATTCAGGTCAACCCGGCCTGGTGGCCGCGGAGCAGTGCGAGGCCTACAGGGCAGCACGGAGGCCGTGAGGGCACTATGGTGGTCGTGGTGCCGCCAGGGCGGCATGAGGCTGTGGGAGGCTGCGAGAGGCCAAGAGGCCACAAAATGACATGGTCGCGAGATGGCGTGGCCGCAGGGCAGTGCGGGTGGCAAGGGTGCGGGGCGGTGCGGGTTGCCTCGAGTGGCGAGGTCGTGGGGCGGCATAGGTACTGCGGGCGGTGAGGCCATGGGGTGGTTCAAAGGATAGAGGCTATGGGGCAGCGGAGGCCGCAGGGCGGTGAAGGCCGTGGGGAAACGAAGGCCGGGGGCGGCGAAGCGCCCCGGGGTGCAGAGGCTGCGGGGCGGTAGAGGCCGTAGGGTGGCAGAGCACCGTGCCTTCACCGGCTGTTGGCTAGACCGGCTTCCCTTCATTCATCGCCTTCTTTGTGGTTCTCGAGTTCCTCCAGTGCCAACCGCTGGCACCAGTCGCCAAAAACATCGCGAAGGTCACACAAATGGTCCACAAGATTTGCAGAGGGGTTGGGCCATGTTTTTTTGGCCCATACCCTACGCATTATGGTTGTTGCATACGGCTCAAGGAAGATGATTCAATGTGAGATTTAATTTAACATTGATCAAATTAAAACACACCACTACCTCATTTTATTGTTGATGTCAATGAGAGAAGTCTAAGTTGTCGATGTTCGTCGCGCCCGCCACACGCCTCCGATCCTGAGCTCCTTTGTTGGAAAAATTCTCTTCAATGGAGGTGGTTCATCATTGTAGAATATTCCCACCATTGGAGGATGTCCCGAGGAAGAATTCAAAGTCGTACGTCTGCGTTCTTCATTGGAGGAGCTCCTCGTTTGAGGATGTGTTCTTCCAAGTTCTCCTCTTTCCAACCCAATCCTCTCAATTCCACCAAAATGAATATTAGCCCACATAATAGAACAAGTTATCTATTATGTTTGTTGTCATAATTTCAAATTAGCTTAATTAATTAATTTATGATTTGGTATAATAAATTAATTTGGTTGCACAAATAATGTGGGGGTGTTCAATAGGTTTTTATCCTATAAAGAGGGGAGTTCAAGGGGGTTTTAGTCTCAGGTGGTCCCCACCACCATAACCCACATAGGAGGTTAATTCTGGTGGTCCCCACCTTCATAACCTCACATGGGATGTTTAGTGCCGGTGGTCCCCACCTCTCAACATCCACATAGGAGTTCCAAATAAAATAAAATGTTACACTATTTTATTTTATTTTATTCTTTCACGAAAAACCCAAATTCTATCTTTCACCCTCGGCCTACTGTGGTCGAGGTGAAGGTCCCCTTAAGCGAATATCGGCAGTATGAGTTAAACAATTCCCTTAGATTTTATTTCTGAGCTTTGGTTAAAAATTTAAAAAAAATCCACTTGTATGTTTACTAAATATACTCAAAAAAAAATTCCGAAATTCATTTCGGGCACTCCATGCCTCAGAATCAGGCGCTGTCAATTTTCACAGACTCATTAAATTCCCATATGATTAAAAAAATTACATGGAATTTTCGGGTCTTTACAAACACATGATGAGGGTTAAATAATATAAAACATATGTATATTGATAAAAAATGATCAAAAAAAGTGGAGTACGTTTATTCTCAGTATTTATAACATAAATTGATGTTGGGATAAATCATTTAGTCCTATAACTATGCCACCTAAACAAAAAATGGTATGTGAAATGATATTGGAATACAATATTATATTTTATTGGATGAAAGCTATTAATTTTACATTAATATAATGTAATTTCGGTTTCCATATCACACTTTATAATTCAAACCCACAAATGAAACATAATAAGAACTATTTGGGTTGTTACTATGAGTAGAATACGAATTTTCAATATATAGTTTAAGATTATAGGTATTGAATTAATTCTTTAAAATGTTATCAACTTATATTAATTAAAAATGTGATTCAAGAAAAGATATCTTCATATATATTAATATTAAAAAACCTATTAATATAAAAATTATGTATTTGAAATAATTAAATATGCAAAATCATAATTAGATTTACATAAATCATCCATTGTGTTCAAAATCAACAGTGATATATTGAGTTCACAAATCCTATGAAAAATTATCATATTTTCATTGATTATATATAATAATGATATGAGAGGTCTCACAACCAATATACAGCCATAAATATTTTTACTAATGGTATCATTTTCACGATGACTTCACATTTAAAATACATAAAAATCATTGAATATAATAAATAAATAACCTTATAGAATAGTTATTCCAATCATCAAATTTCTATCTTTAATAATTTCATATTATACATCATTGTTATATTTATGTCATTGAAAATATTCTTCATTGTGTGTGCCCTACACCTTCTATATATTCTATTTATCTATTTTTCACCATAGTTTTACTTCATTATCAAACGAATAACTATTTTCTCTGGCAGTATGATTACCCCTTGCTTTCTTGAATATGATCTTCAAATTTATTAAATTATAGTAAACATTTTATAACTACTTGATTTATACCATTATTTTTTTGAACATATTTAACTATCCATTTTCATTATCATCTTATCGAGATAAAAATTACCTTTAATATAAAACCATGTTTATAATAACATTTTTTATATTTCACTTTAATTCATTTTTATAGATTAGCTTATAAAAAAATATGTATTCCCAAATAGAAGAAAACATATAAGTTATATAGAATATATAATATTTAGATCCACATTAAACATATACATAAATACTTACGATAAAATTTATATATGGAAAACATCAAAAAAATAAAATTGATATTATATATGATAACATGTAGTCTATATATTATACTAATGAAAACAAATGTCTATAAAGTACCATACCCTTCTATTTTAAGGTTCATGAACTAAATGTGATCAACATTATCCCCCTATTGACCCATGTCAAAATACTATATCCATAATTACCTATCAATTTCATCTATGATCTTCATGTTGGGCATTTATTATTTTCATAAGTATTTGATATAATGGAGATATTACTAGAATTTTATATGAATGTGATATACAATGTGTATATTATAATCTATGATATAATGATATCGCAAGACCATATTTTGGTCCATTTTCTATGATGGTATTACTGTATAACTATAAAAATCACAATACATGGTATACACGTTTGATTCTATAATTTTTATTGTGGGTTAATTTCAAAAGTCACCATTAAAGTGTTATTCTATCTTGTTTATCCTAAAATGTGCATTTAATGGGATGAAATTATGGTGAAATTTAATTAATTCATGAAATGGTTTCCAAAACTATCCAATTATATTATTTATGTGTTATATTTTATGATTAAATTAATAAATTATTATGGAGTGATCTTGATCAATTTATAAGAGGAAATTTACTATTAGATGGGTTATATGCAAGCATATCTAATCTTTGGACTCGATTACCTCATCTCATTGAAATATTCTCCGAGATCCATTAAATTATGAAGAAAATAATGCGAAGGTGGTTGGATTATTCCCACACATATGATGGGAAATTTTCACAACCCATATACACCTCTAGTGGAGATAATTCATTCAATTTCCTCTAATGTTAACTTATTCATGAATATTAGTTGAAGATAACTGTATAGAGAGCCATTAGTGTAAGACTAATAGAGGAATAGTTTACAGTACGTGTTGTTTCATTTATAAATTATTGTTTATCATAGATTGGTGTTTCAATATTACATCCACCTTTTTTAAAAATTATGTCAGATTAATTGAAAAACTGAAGTGATATATAATAATTTTTATAACAATAAAATTTAGAAATCATGTTGTAGATAACTATTTATGAAATAATTTTCACTTTTGTAATCCCAATCATATAACATGATTTCCCTTTTTATCTATCTCTTTGAGTCTATTATTTCTTTTTGGATGATTATATCTAGTCGCACATAAAAATACCATGAATCTTAATTTCATAAAGTTCATGACATCTAAATATCAAATCAAATGACTATATAGCACCATGGTTTGAAAACTAGAAAATTTTATCCCTGTTTTGATATTGATTAGTATCAATAAACATGATAAAGTAATTGTAATTATATATGATATCAATTGACTATATATTATCAATCACAAAAGGTTACACACTCGGAATCATCAAATACGATTGATGATGTAAAAAAATTCATTAAATTAATTTATTAATTTATTAAAAATAACTTTAAATTATACATAAATTCATTTTTTTGGAATTTTTAAATTTATAAAAAAAATTATTTTTAATTTTATTTATATTTTATGTAACAAATTAAAAAAATTTGATAAAAATTTATTAATAATTATTTTATAATTTTAAGTATTAATAGTTATAAATAATTCCCCAAATTATGTATCAAGAATTATGAAATTTAAATAATGTATATACTTATAAAATATATGTGTATCTTATTATAGGTTTATAAGTTATAAAATTATCATAAAAATATAAAGGATGTCATATTTAATTAGAATTAATAAAATTTAATAAATTTGAACTATTCAAATTTAAGGCCTTATTTGGGATATTGTTTCAACCATATCATAAGGATATGTGATGATCAATTTGATCAATGTTTAAACAATTTCACATTTTTTATATTCATATTCTCTTAATAGGTTACATAAAATATTGAAATAATTTTATTATTTCATGAAATATAATATATTTAATGTTTGATGGCATATAATAAATAATATGAATGATTTTATGTTATTAAATGAATATAATGTTTCAATATTCAAAATTATGGATTGTACAAAATGTATAGATAAATTATACAGTTTTTATAATCAAGTATTGTTTCTTTATTACTGATAATTGTTTGTCTCATATTTAAATATGTGAATTTATCATGTATAAATAAAATTATTCCTTAAATTATTATTTATATTTATAAATTAGTTATTTTATTAATATTTGTATAATTTAGGTTAATATTTTTAAAATAATTATATGATTCAATGAAGTTATGTTCTATGTATTATAATTGTTTTAGTTTATTTACCTTGATTATAGAATTTATTAAATGTTATTAGCTTGAATTTAGTTTGTTGACATTGTTTATAAATATTTTATATTACACTTTTGTGGAAATACAATCTCTCTTAATTAAAGTATCATTGGGTATATGGATAATGGTATAAAATGTCCACAAGCATGTAGGATTATGCCTCCTTCTTGAAATGATGAGATTCTGATTTATGGATCAATGCTTACATATGAGAGGATTATAAATTTTGAAAACAATATACCCTTAAATGAATAGTTATTATACCATATGCATGAGATGAATTTATATGTGAGATAACGGACATGGATTTTATTATTTAGTTACTAATAAGAAAATATGGTTGTGTAAATAGTTACACCCAAATATGGTTTGGACATATAGGTTTAGTGAATGTAAAATGATTCCAAACTGAATCACATCAGTCATGTATACATGAATGGAATAAGAATATGTATTATAGTTAAATTCAATACTACATAAAGATAGTGTTATATTCCTTCAAATATAAAACATGCCAATACCTCCATCATTCAATTGGGTAGGTTTTCTCAATTATGGGTGCTTGCGGATTATTGTATGTATGAAATGGATGATGTAAAAAACACTGAGAGTTGGTTAACAAAATACTTTTGTGTTCATTGGGTTCTACATTGTTTTTATACCATATGATGTTAGGATACCAATTGAAAATATATGGGTTTATCCATTTATAAATTTCATGAACATCTATCTACTAAATTATCCATGAGTTACATATTATATGACTGGAAATATTTCATACCTAAATAGTATTGTGGTTTGTTTTAAACCAATATAAACTCATTTAATAGTGAAATTTGGATAATTTACCAGAATTAGATATGGTGAATTTAAAAATGTTGATTCATTTTTTATGAGATAATTTTAAAAAATAATTTATTAAATAGATGTTAAAAAAGATACTCATCAAATACAATCATCCATTATTGAAAATTAGTACCGTCATCACCATAAAAGATAAAATTCAAATTAAAAAATTATATTGGATAAACATAAGGTAAAAAAATCCTATTACAATTAACTTTTAAATATTCATACCTCAAAGAATGTTGTTTATGATTGTATAACCCCTTACAAATCCATTATAATAAATAATTGATTATATTTTTTAACATCTAGATCTAGATTATTATATAATCACTAATGTATTCACTGAATATAGTGACCCATTGTTTTCATATATAAATATTATATAATTTTTATTAATATTATATACATTCCACAATAATAAATTTCTGATGACCATAATGGTTTAAGATCCTTATATATATTGATACATAATAAACATGAAAACAAAAATAACTACATCCATTATCATTTAGTTCAGCACAACTAACACCCTTCATAGATATTGCATGCTTAAAATTAGTATCCTTAAATAGGAGAATGGAAACATAATAAAGGGTGACCCCATAGAGTAAGTAAGTGTAAATAAATGTGATGATCATAATAGAGTAAAAGTTTGGAATAACAGTATTTGAATATGAGAAAACCATTATATAATCATTCCGTAAATTCACATATTTTAATACTAAAAATTATATAATTTTTATCAATAAAAAATGATAAGACATAAGTGTGTTGAATCATCAATATTAAACCAATATTCATTAAAAAATATGACTGTATAAGGCATAAATTTCTAGAATACACATAGTAATGGAAAATAATTTTTATAGTCATGCATCACTTCAAATAATATCATAATGGATTGGCTTTAATCCTTATCCTAGCATTTTCTTAGTCACATTTTATTCCCAAGATAAAATAATTAGACAAATTCCCTTACAAAAATTGGTTAACACCCCATCCAAACCGTAATAATTTTATGAGAAAAAAATATTTACCCAATACATTGGAGGGAAATATAATTTTGGTCCCACTAATAATATTATTAAAAAATTATATATGAGTGCCACATGATAACAAAAAAATCCTTATATGAGAATATAATCACATTTATAAAGGAAACATGTTTCATAAAAAACTAATTACCACAATCATTATACATCCATAGATAAAAAATGGTATCATTAGAAGATACCCCCATGTAAACAATAATAATCATCAATGCATGTTTTTATTGATAAAAACACGTTAAAAATATAAATTGAACATTTATTCATGAAAATAACATTTTTTTAAAACAACTTAATTAGAATAAATAAATTTCCAAAATAATAATTATATAAATTTATTTACAATAAAAAATGGATAATTATAAAGGAATAGTTCATTAAAAATGTTTTCATGGTGGAAGGGAAATATGTTCTTTTATTGTAAGTTAAAAAATCAATTTCAATTTTTTTTTAAAAAGTAGAATTTAATATGTTTTTAAAATGATAATAATTTTCCTTTAATAACAGTGTAAATAAATTAAAACATATTAAAAAAGAAATTAAATAATATTTAAATAATTGTAGTAAAATAATTAAATCATCTTAATTAAAAATAAAGACAAGGAAAAATGTATTTCCCATATATGGAGAAAAGGCCAGTTTTAATTAAAATAATTATTTTAGTCTATTGATTAATTAAACAATGGAAAATGAAAGGAAAACTTGAAATCTATATAATTTAATATATTCGAATACGTTTCATTAGTATTTTTAGATAGAGGACATAAAATTTCATTATTTTAAAATTTAATCACAAACAATACTAGTAGAAATGATATATTAATTGAAAACTCTTATAGATTTTGTAATATTTTTTAAAAAATATTTTCTGCTTTTAATATATAGGTTAATTATGTCCCAATAGTTATGTCATGGATTATTAAAAAAACAAATTATTGGATACTGTATACCCCATATACAAAATATATTGTTGTATAACATTGAAACATATCTCAATGACGGAAAATTGTAAATAATACCCATTCTATATATCTGATATGATTCTTAATAGATATAAACTAATTAATATTAAATTGAAATTTATTATTATAAAAATTAACAATAATTATACATATAATATTCTATATTATCCACTTATATAACTTCAACACCCATTTATTAATAATTCACTATTAAATTTAACATTTTGGGTTCTAACTCCATCATTATTGGTATATGTTTTTATTTAGAGGATAAAATCACTGAACAATTATCATGGTTTTTCATTATATATTATTTTAGTAGTTTATATAATTATTATAAATATATATTTATAACCAATCAAGTAAATATGTGTTGGAAAATGAATTATATCCATATGTGGAGATGGTTGTAAGTATGTTCACATGTGATATGTTTCCATTTTTCGATGGATGGAATGAAATAAATGTAAATATTGAATTATTTTTAAGAAATAATTATTAAAAAATAATTATTATTTATAATAGTTAATTATATCATAATAACCGATCATTATTGATGGTGCGGTAAAATGAGTGATATTATTATGTGGAGGGGGGTAGTCCACACAAACACACAACTAATATGGTCGTCTCACATTAGATTGAGAAGAGATTTTAAATGCTTGTAACATCATGATAATAAAATATTGTTTTATTAATTATACTTTAGTGGTTATTTTTTGATGTATAAAACAAGTTTAAATTTAAAATATTAGGAATTAAAACTAAAAGACCTTGGTTATGATCTATATGTCTTCTTTGAGATACCTTTATTGTATTACTCTTTAATCCTCATAGTATTGGTCTTTGGAAAAGAAAAAAAGTTCTATAATGTATGGCAGGATTATAAAAATTTTATAGAGAAGATATATTATGATATATAATGTTAAAATGTTATGAATGTATGAGGATAAAAGGTTTCCTTTAATTAGATAGGGGGACACACATGGATTGTATTAAAATATTTAATTATTTAAGTTCACATTGAAGAGAAATTGTAAATAAAATTATGGTATTAGAAATCTTGATAATATAAGGTTGATATCTATTTATATAATAATACATAGATAGACTTTGGTGGAAATCATAACCTTATATCTATGAATAATATAACTAACAAACTAGTTTTAACATTAACAGTGCTGGAATTGTTTTACTATTTTTACAATTAACTATGACCAAAAATTATTTAGACCATATTTCATTATATTAATTTTCCTAATTCAAAATATATAATACTATTTAATATATACTATTTTAATAATATAGAGAATTTAACATTAATTTTTTGTGAAACCAATAACAAAAATCTATTTTATACAGATGAATTTTTATGTGTACATAATAATTGACTTCAATTCCTTTAATTTTAAAAACCATAAGACTATTATTAAAATAATATATATAATATATATCAAATTAATTTCCTTAAATACCTTAGTAAGTATATATTAAATTAATTTTTTATGAAAAAAACACCTTGTGGATAAATTTATTTTTGGAAAAATGAATTTTTATGAAAAGAAATATAAATATAACAAAATAAATAATATTGATGATCCCTATGTAAATAATTATGTTATTTCAAATTATAGTAATCATGGGATACTTTATTGACAAATTAAAAACATAATGAGATATTTAATTGAAAATAAATGACAATTTTTACAAAAAATTTACTTTTTCATATTCGTTGAAAAATAATTTTTTTGAAAAATTATTAAAAAATACCTTAAAATAATATCAAAATGATAAATTTAAAAAATATATTTATTTCAAAAATTAAATTTTCTATGAATAGTAAATTTTAGATATAATATTACAATGATAAATTGCAATAAATCACATAACTTATGAGAACATATTTGGGAAAAATAAAATTTCTATTTTTGGATATTTAATATAAAACAATTAGGTATTTATCAATATATTTTTTTATTGGAAAACATTATACATATTTTAAATATATTGGTTATTATAATTCATTCCTTACAATTTAATGGTTCGTTTATAATGATTTACTGTATCTTTATTCATATAGAATAATGTTTTTGTATTATTCAAGATATTGAATACTCCATGTTTTAATTCAATGGAGAATAAAATCATATAAAATCTGGGTATTTCATTATACCCCCTTAAAATTATTTCCTCCTTTAGGTCTATAGAAAAATGGGGATATATCTAAATCATCAAATCCTCAAGATCCCATGTATTTCATGAAATATCTTATTCCTCCAATTAACTTTAACCTTTCATATATCCCTTTTCCATTTTATATTATCTCTGTAATCCACAATTTCTACTAGTTATTCATCATTGGAAAGATCATGATATGACATTACAACCTCTATGTTCAACATCCTTGAAGGATAAAGTATGTATTTCATGAGGAGAGACAAATGGACCTCATCATTAACTTGAGGAATATTTGGTTGGATGGATAAGAGATAAGAAAAAGTTCATACATGATATATAATATTAAAGGGACCAATATACCTAGGGAATAACATTCCCTTCCATCAGAATATCACAATATTATTTAATGGAGGAAGTTAAATTATAACCTTATCTCAAACAATTAATTTTATATCTCGCTGATGATTGTTGACATATGTCCTCAATCGACATTATGATACCTCAATATGCTTCCAATTAGTTGTAAAATACTCTTCCATTTCTTATGCAAGATCATGTTCGAAAGTATTTATTTTTGAAACTTCATCCTAGTATTTTATATTTCTAAAATTATTTTCATAGTGGGAACTATAAGGATACATTTATATTTTTATGTAAAATATATTTTTGTATTAAATATTGAATAGGTAAATGTGTTGACGACCAAAACTATAGGAATCTAGGGAATATTATCTAAACTTGTAGTCCATTTTTTTAATGGCATAATTAAACTGACCATTTTTAGAGGATTATATGTAGAAAGGATTCATAAAACAATATTTAGAGAATACTATAGACTTATCTCATATTTAGAGGTAAAACGTAGATTTCAATATAGTATAATTGAAGGTGGTAAACCATGTAACCTTACTAAATTGTTAATTTATATAATGGAAATCTGATTAAGAGTGAAAATTTCACAAATATTAATTATGTGAGGAATTAATAAGGTGTTTTTTTACAATCCCTATAACATTATTGACTTTAAATTTTCAGGGAATCTCAAAATGAAATCCATAGTGATATTTTTCCATTTAAAATCTAGTGTGGGTAATTTTTTAAAATACCCGCAGACTTCTCCATCTCACCCCTAAATTTATAACATACCAAGCACTGAGATATATTATATACAATACCCCTCTTTTTTCCCACCAACAATAATTTTTTAAACCACTATACATCTATGAACATATATTATGAGAAAAGAATAATGTGATATTAGTTTCTTCCAATAGATAATTATTCAGGTTTTGTATTGAAAATAAATTTAATTTGATGCTATAGACAATTATTCCATCATAATCAAGGTTTTAGTCATAAAAATTTAACACCAAATATTTCAGTTCCACATCCTCTATTTGTGCGTATTTAATTATGACATAGAATAATGGTTAAACACTCATCTAGTAAAGATAATATTTCTCTCATCACATAAATAGTTGAATGTATATCCTTTATAAATCCATATATATTTCATCATTTTTAATCCATTACAATAATATGTTAAAATGATCTTTTCGAATCAATGCATCAATCACATTGCTTGTTATGCTATAGTGGTAATGTTTTAAGGAGATAGTATATCTAATCATATCCAAAAAACATTTTTGGGGAATATTCAACACATTATTTTTAAATTTATAATTTATTCATTTGGTTTTAGTATATATGTCAGTTTGATCACTAAAAAAATTATTCCATGAGATCTTTAATGTAAATAATATCATTATTAACTACAAATCCTGAGTTGGGTAATTTAACTCATAAATTATCAATTAATTTGATGAAAAATAAACAATTATATAATTCTTCATAATTAGTCACCTCATATTTTTTCAATTCTTCTTCTTAAATTAAAATTCCTTTCCACTTCATCATTTTGTTGGAGTAGGGTAAATTACCAGCATAAAATTTAGTTCTTCAGATTTTTCATCACAGAAAAAAATTATAATGGAAAACAACTCAATTCCATGAATTTTTGGGGAGTTGGTTTTATATTAGTGATAAATAATTCAAAATCATTCAATAATATATATTATATACTTTTAAGTAATGGATTTCATTCATTTTGGATTGTCTTGGGAAATGATGAAAAACTTCAGTCCTTGATCGATCCACCTTTATACCCTAGCCTATGATTATATGATGAAAAAATGATGTTTATTATGGCCAAAATTCCCACATTTTTCTTTTTTAATAATATTTAAACTTCTATAGATATTTTGAACAATTATAAAGTTACCATAATTTTATTCCTTTCACATGGTATATATATGATAATATTTTATAAAGGCTACCAAAAAAATGATCGTGTTACTCTATAAGGATAATAGTCCTAAAATCCAATAATATAATGGGTGATTTTTTAAGACCAAATTGTAAATATTTAAATTAATATTGTCTATAACATGAATATAAATATGTATTAGGTATGTATTGACTTTTAATCATCAATTAATAATATATATTTTGAAGGTAAGTATTAGAAAACATTATTCTTATCACAGTTGGTCAAAGATATAATAAATAAAAGGAATACTATACTAATTATTTATCATGATATTATTAAGTATCCAATTATCAATATAGGGTTTTATTAATCCATAATTCTTCTTAAATAAAAGTATTTCTGAAAATGATGGTGGCATAATTGTCTGATTAAAACACTATCATGACTCTCCCACTTTTTTATTTATATTTCTGAAACTCAGTCATGTGCATCTTATATGTTGTATTTGTAATAGTGATACTAGCAGGTAGGAGTTTTACTAAAGAGTTAATATCACAGATTAGTGGAAGAATATAAAACTCATCAATAATAGCATTAATAACAGTCATAAAGTCGGAATATATTTGATTATGAGTTTCACCAAAAATGATAGATAAATACTTCTATTAAATTGGAATCAAAACCAATGAAATGGATTTAAATTCAACTATAGTTTAATTTTTAACCCCTCACAAATATATAATCAACGGGTGGTTCAAAATATCAAATATAAATTACCATCCTTTTTAATTTATAAAAAAAATAAATAACTAATTCTAATCCAAGAGGAAAATAACATCAAATTCAAATATATAATAATTAATAAAATATTTTGGATGTTAAATCCCACAAACATCAATTAGGGAAGATCCACTAGCATGATATATAAAAAAATAACATTATATTTTTTACATCAATTAAAAATAGAAACATTAGAGACATAAATTAAAATTTATTTGAGGTATTTTATGATATAAACTAATTCATTCGAATAATATTAAATTATATACTTAAATATTTTAGTGTACATGTCACCACCTCCACTTAATCATTAAATCATAAATACCTTACTAAAACGAAAATTCTAGAATTAAAATCCATAATCATTAATCAGAGTGATTAATCCAAAAAAATCCTTCATAGTATGTCTAATCATGACACCTTGCATCCAATCAATGATACCTGATGTTTAACTCGGGTAATAAACAGTCAATATCAATTTAAATACTTCATCATAGTTCATAAATAAAATTCGATTTAACCTAATAATAACTTTTGAGATTGTTAAAATTGGAATGCACTAAGGGTCTATTAACCATGCAGTTGAATGATGGATGATATATACATTACGAGCTCATTTTAGGGTTATTCCCTATAGATATGTTTATGTTAAAACCACATCAACTTATAGTATCCGAAAAGGGATTATTTTCTTTATTAAACCAAAGTATAATCTTTAAAATAATGTATGGTGTTATCGAATTCATAGTCTTATATTAATGGTTATCACTAATGTTCACACATCCTAGTTTCTAAAAGTTAATAAAAATTTCCTTTAACCCCATATATGGAAACACATACATCCCATACCTAAATATTTTATACATTTAGAATAATATAGCAAACGTTTCAGAATAATAGACACTTGAGAACCATATAGGTTTAATATCTTTAGAATTATTGATATGTAAAATATTCATACATAAAATATCTAAATAATTTCCCATGTAGTTATTCACAACTAGAACCCTTCATAAAGATAAAAAACATAAAATGAATCAACATAACATGGTAAAGTGAATCATAGTAAATTGTGATATTAAATTCTCAGTAATGGTTTTCATAAGAGGTGATCCTATGTGAGAATAAGATATTTATTTGGGTATGAAAAAATATATAACATGAAAAGATTCATATCCATCAATTCATATATCTTTATCATGAAGCATGGTATAACTTTTTACAAATTGAAAAAAAGAAGACACAACAGCACATAATAATCAATAGTTAATCACGAGACATGAACAAATATCATAGGAATAAGACATAAGTTTGGGGAATAAAATAATTATAAAAAACATTTTCATAATCAAGGTCCACATTCGAGACTATTATATGGGATTAGATTCACTCCCAATTCAATATTTTCTATAATCATGTTTCACTCAAAAAAAGATCTTATTGGATAACTATCCATAAAATATTAGGTTCACTAACCATTATAGTCCTAATTATATCATGAGATATTCATTTTACCCAATTCATGGGTGGGATATATAATTATTAGGCTACCCATCACATAATAAAAATCTTACATATATACTTCATAATATTATAAAAAATGCATTGTTTCATGAAATATTAACACAATAAAGTGATACAGGATTCACATAAATTTAATAAATATAATCATAAATTATCTATAAGAAGAAATAATATAGTTCCATTGGATCATACATCGAATAAATCATAGTGTGAATCAAAGATTTTTCATAGATAAAAAATCATTAAAAGATATTTTTAACAACAATTATGAAAATGTGCCTTTTATTTCAAATCATTTATTTAGAGTAACTAAAAATAAAAAATAAATAGGAAATAATTTTCCATAAAAATTAAAAAAATATTATTTTAAAATAAATTTTTATTAATATATTATTCGTGATGGTGGTAAAATCTGTTTATGTAGGGTATGTTAAAAAAATCTCATTTCATATTTTCAGTAGAAAGTTAAAGGCACCACATTTGGAAAATGATAATAAGGTTATGTTTAAAGCATGGTATATAAAGAAAAATAATGAAAAAATTGATTCAAATAATTTTTTTATTAATGTAAAAAAATTCATGAAAACATTTTAATGAAAAATATGGACATGGAATAAAATTTCCAATTTAAGGAAAAAAACATTATTAATTTTCCATAAAAACATTCTTATCATCTCTTTAATACATAAATATTTAAAAATGAACATAAAACATGAAATATAAAATAATAAAATGATTATAATAATATTTATATGATTTGTGTTAGGTCAATCATATAATTTCATTATCTTAATATTTATAGATAAGTCATCCTGTTAAAAATGATAATTTGAAAAAAAAAACACACATATCGATTGTGTAATATTTTAATTTAAAGTAATTAGGTTCATGAAATTAATTTGGATATATAAATAACATGAATTGAATCCTTTATTATCCGAAAATAATTTCATGGGATATATATATATATATATATACTATTGAGTTATAAATTTGGTGTATAATATTAAAACATGTCTTAGTAAAAAGAAATTTCAGCGAAAACCCATCACCTTGTATCTGAATAAATTTTTATGTTGTAGAAAATATATTATATAAAATTTTATATTATTAATATTTTTTATTAAAACCATTATAATAAATAATATTTCCTTTATGATCCACTTATATCATTTTAACACCAATTAAATAACAATTTTTATTATTTTTTTCATTTGGGGTATTAATTGCTTCATTTTTCTTTCTTGTGTTAGTTTGATGGTTACCATCCATAAATATTCATAATGGTTTCATTATATAAAAAATTTAAAGCATGATATAAATTTTATATATATTAATTATATACTTATTTATAACTATTCTCATAAAGAGGTGTTGAAAAATTATTTACATTACTACATAGAGACTGCAGTCTGTACATACATGTGTTTGACGTTTAAATTTATTCTTAGATGAAAGGAAATAACGGAAAATATTAACTAATATTTAAATAATCCTAATTATAACATAGATATAATGTATATTCATTGACAATATCAGAAAAATAAACCATTGATGTTATGGAGTAAAATGAGGCATATCACTGTATGGAGGTTGTAGTCCACACGTACACATAAGGGATACATTCATCTCCCAATGGATGCGGAAGAGGCGGTAAGAGGTTTATATACCCTCATAATAACATATAATTATATTTTTTAATCTATATTCATTATTTTTATTTAAATAACATGTTTTTATAAGGTTTAGGAAGAAATAAAATTAAATGTTATTTAAAAAGATCAATGCATATTTATTGAGAGACCACCTTTTTCGTACTCTATAATCCATGAATTAATGGAATTATGAGAGTTATAGAATATATAATATGATGTAATTAATTATATTTATCTTGTTCATTATGGATTTTCCAATATATATGGCTCAACTTATGTTAATAATAGAGGATAAGAGGTTCCATTTCATAAGTGAGGGGGACCCACATGTAATTTCTAAAATGATTTCAATGGTTTAAGAAATAATTCATGTGAAAGTGGATCCAAATGGGTAGGGATCCCAATTTAGGATTATTTAAGTTTGAAATATATTTATACCAATTAATTTTATAAATTTTTGTGGAAATATTTCTCTTGACACATGGTTTAACCCTTGGTAAAGATGTTTTTCCCTTATCTATGGGAAAAAAATTTCATTAGCGTCACTATTCACTATGAAAAAAAATTATGTTAACCCAATTTTATTATATTAATAACAATGATTCAGAGTATTTAATTAATTTAAATATATTCAATTTATATATTTTCTTGGATTTAGTTTTAATTTATCACACTAACCATTATGGAACCCTTTTTTCAAAAAATCAATTTTTAAATATAAACCTAATTTAATTCCATTATATACCTTGTAAAAAACAAAAAATGAATGTTAAAATAATATTATGAATATAAAAACTAAAAATATTATTAAAAACTTCAATTAATTTATATAATAAAAATTTATTAAGAAAAAACATTGTGCACATAATGATTTAAAAAATATATTCTTATAGTAAGTCAATTTTCATCTACCAAGATAATGTATAATAATTTCTAATGTGTAACCAATTAGAATATTTTTTGTTAAAGTATTATAAGCTAAATTTATGATCAAATTACATTTTTCATGGAATATTATATTGAAATGAATGAAATTTGTTACAAATATCGTTATTTTCCATTATACACTAAAAAATAAATATTTAAATAGTAATCCTTAAATTACATCGTAATATAATAATAATATTGTTATTATAAAATGGAAATAATTTTGAAAAATAATATTTTTAAATTTAGTAATAATTATTAATAAATTTTTTGTAAAAAGATATGGTAAAACTAGTTTGTAAGAAAAAATATTTTTGAATTGTAAAATCACTTTACTAAATATTTAATAATAATTTAATATGAAATAAATAGTAAATATACATTATTAATAATGATTAAATTTTTATCAAATATTAGTTATTAGTATTTATACATTCTAATTTAATGGTTAGGATATAATTTCTTAATATATTAGTCTTCATATAAACATAAGCTTGCATGTAAGACAAGTGATTAAATACATCATGTTTTACTTCATAGGTGAATATCATGTGAAATATTGGTGTGTTAGAATCTAGGTTTTATATAAACTAGATTCAAAATTTATTTTTGAAATTTTATAATCCACATATATACAATATATGGTTGGGTATATAAATGAGTTATTGAAACTGTGCCCTTTTTTAGGGATTTCCTTTATTAAAGAAGTCATCATGTTTTTATGAGTCAAAATATCATGAAGATATAATTTACTACATGTAAATTTTACATTTTTTTCTCATTTTTTAGGATAAATGTACAAGGAAAATAATTTCATGGTTTTGGAATTTTATTTATATTTAAATTGTGTTAATGTCAAATCAAGAAGTAGAAAATTTATTTCTAATGTTTAAATTTTTCTCTTCAAGTATAAAATAATGGTCATTTAAACCAAGTGATATTATAATGAATGGGTGCTAACACCTTTGCATGGATGTTTTTTGGATTAAATTAAATATTTTTACAATTTCCATGTAATTTCTTGTTATAGAATCATTGTTATATAAATTGATAATTTTATTTAAAAGGTATGTCATACCAAATGTTTGTTTTACATGTTTTCTAAATATAAATGAATATAAAATTATAGGACTAATTTATTGATCTTATATTTTTCATTCAAATTAAAATGAAAGGATTTATAATATAAAATAATCAAATGTATATAATTTTATTATTCAAATATGGTTTTAAAAAAACTTTGTGTATAGTTATCTAATTTCACTTATATGATTTGAAAAAAATTAATTGGATAATTATGGAAATATGTGATAATTAATACAATAGATATGTATTTTTATTCATCAAATTATGTAAATTTTTTTAAAAAGATAAATTAATACAAATGTTTTATCCATGATAAAGTTTTCCACTACTTTTTTGTAAAATATGTCAGATTATTTTCCTAACACCCATTTTTGGTATATTTTAATGAATAAATTATTCTACTTAGAGAAAAATACTTTAAAAACATAGCATATAATATCTGATTTATAAAAAATATATTATTTTTATAATATTATTACTAATTGGAAATAATTTTTAGTTAATAACATAATTGATTTTTTATAACTTAAAATGGTATTATGAAGAGTATATATTGTCTAAGAGGCCATTGGTATTATGTTTCACAATGAAAAATACAAGAATGAAAAATAAAATATTATTCTAATTAAAATTAAAAGTTGTATATATATATATTAGTGTTTTAAATAAGTGATATAAAAGAGATATTCAATTATTTTAATTTATTTATAACAAAACAGTAAATTGGAATTTATTCTAATGTGGTTTAGAATGTATTGGTATGTTATAATTGAAATTGATTAATCATTTACCAAATAATTTCGAAGGAAAATTTTGATAGAATAATTTTTCTGAATGATGTTGATGTTATACATAGAATGTTTTCTATAGAAAAAAATAGAAAATGAAATAATGTAATTTGATATTGTGGAGTTAATATGTTTGAATTCATTGAAGGAGTTGAATATTAAGAATATGATTTTTAAGTCACATCTTTGTTCTATCTTTATTTCAGTATATATGTTAGTCAGTAAAAAATTTTATAGGAGGATTTTATTAAAATGTAATAGAGTGATTTGATATGAATTTCATATAGTTGTCATGACTTATTGAACTCTTGAAAGTGTAGACAATATATTTATTTTCTGGTGTTCTATAATATATTATTTGTATATTAAGTTGTATATATGTTTTTATTAACTATTAATAAAAGTCATTACTAATGTAAAAAGTGTATAATAAAAGAAAATATGTTTTCTTATTAATTCTCATTGGTTTCATATATATATATATATATTGGAATATATTTTATTAAGTGTCATTATAATTTAGATATCATAGTATAACATTATAATATCTCAAACTAATTTTCATTATGTAATATTATACCTTTATTATGAATTATTATGGTTAGTGTGACTCAAAATCTTCTATTGAGAAATGAAATTTGATGATGGGGAATTAAAATGGGATATTTAAAGGAAATTATCCACTCTCTAGAAAACATATATTCTCATACATCTTGTATTTGGTATACATGTGGTGCATGGATCATATATGGAGTTCTCACTACACGAGAATGGTGAGATAACTTGATTGGGAATATTCATTTTTTGATACCTATGTTACATAATCCTTTAGGATTCACAAATCAGTGTTCCATTGAGTCCCTCTTCCATTTTCATATCTTTTGTACATTATAAATAAAAAAAGTATTAGAGGTCAACTAAGACGCATTTTATCCCCTCATATGATGAGATTGGAATTTGGTCCCTTGATTATGATATATTAAGGTATGTAATATAGTCCTTGATAGTATTTATTAGGAATATTTTTATTTAAGTTAATTATATGAGACATTGATCAATAAAGGCAGATCAAAATTGTTTTATCAATTGACCAAGTCTGTGTATAATTGGAGAGTCAATAATTATTGAGAAGGAAACAAGGGAGGGACATAATCAATGTAAAATAGTCACTTGACATATTGAAACATTAGAACATGGGAGAATTATTTCAAGCATATGATTCCTCTGGTGGAAATATGTATAAAGATTCAAGGGTCTGATGAAGGTCACACTAGATTTCTTTATAGAGTGGGTGGAATTGATTCTTTGTTAAAGAGTATTGTTTACTTATATTTATAGATATTATGGTATATATAGCTGGTGAATTCTATAATGGTCTATTGGGTCACACTATGTAGTTGACCGAATAATGATTTATTTTTCCTCAATGATATTCAATAAAGGCGTTTTAGTGTTAATCTAAATGAGTTTACATTGGTTATTCAATTGATACTACATATGATGTGATGCATTATAAAATTGATAATAGGTTTCCAAATTATTTTTATAATACATCCAAAAGTGTATTTTATATTATTTCACAGTTTTTATATATTATATTATATAAGGTGAAGTTAAAAAATGATTTAAAACTTTAGTGTGATAGGGATATTGAAAAATGTATTACTGAAATCTCATATACATTTTATTTATTATAAACATAAATTATCATATGGTAAATGTATATCATAAGGAACTATTTTATACCACTACACATTCATGTTTTAATTTATTTTTATCTTTGTCATAATTCATATAATACAAAAACAATTCCCAAATTATTATTTGCTCAAATGTTAAATGTTATCTTACATGTGATATTCCATGTAGGTTGTCATAAAAGATGCATTTCATCAGATTAAAAAAATATTTCATTTCATTCGTGCAACAGTTTCATTAACTCAATAAAGAAATTAATCATCAATTATAATACATAATTAAATAATTAAACTCCCCTGTCGAATTATTAGTGCATTTATATATGTTTATTAACCATGAGATGGTGTGTATGAGATCCTACCCAAGCCCTAGATGAGAATCAATCTTGTTTGTTATCCTTTCTCCTGATTATTTCACAACATAAGGTACTAGAGTACCATGAACTATAGAGTAATATCACTTCTATGATGAGGTATTTATCACAGCACATTGGTACCTATGGAGGGTGTAATGTTTTTGGAAACCTAACATGTAGTAATAAAAAAACACATAATGAATATAAATTAATTGGATGACATGAAAGTATGGTATAATGTAAATTAAATGACAGAATGGGTAGTTTAATTTATCTAGAATGTTATATAATATATTTTAGGTTCAATGTTACTCTAAATGTGTTTATAAAGTGTTTCTAAATCATTTGGAATCCATCAACATCTTCCATTATTCAATAAAATTATATCTACAGATAACTAGTAATATTATACTACAATAATGGTACATAATAGTCATTTAAAAAAATAAAACAAGTGATTATCCAAAATATTTATTTATGAAATCTATAGAGATGATATTTTCCTTAATAATTTCCTCAATGTGGGGATCACAATTCCCATACATGATTTTTTGATTAACCTGCCTTTGGAATAGAAAATAATAACTGAAAACTAATATTTTTAATTTATATTGGTTGTGATAATACCAAGTGATCATCTATATTACATTCATGGGAAATGAAATACTTGTAACAATATAAAAACACCTTAGTCATCACTTCCAGGAGAATTAACATATTTGTAGTTCCACATATGTTTGTTAGGTGAATAGTTTTTCCCTAAAACAAAAAACCATGAAAAACATAAATTATCAACTTCACCGAATACCATAACTGATTTCTATAACATACTTTTAATTAAAATATAATTATATGTGTTTATAATAAATCCAAAAAATATCTTTCACAACCTAAATTCATCCAACACTCTCCACCATTTATTCATGAAAACTTCTATATAAAAATACCACAATAGGTATATTCATCATTCGTTTAGAGAATATACTTATATAATAACCTCTATTATTTAACAAACAACCCAAATAATAATAATGCGTAATAATCAATATATGATTCATAAATAATGAAAATTCAGTTGATACAATAAATGAACAATTTCGGTAATAAGGATATTAAAATAATAATTCAATGTTAACCATTAATTTTCAAATAATTTATACTTCACTAGTATACATATCCCTTATAGTAAACACTCCAAAATATAATATAAAAAAATATATATAAATAATATAAACGTAAGGGATATAAAAAAATCATTCATATATTGAGAAATAGAATGAATTAATTTCCATGTACAAGACTCTAATTTTTATAGTATGGGTTGGTATGTTCTTTAAATATGATATCTACAACATGATCACCATTTGGAAATTATTCATGATTTTCTATATTTTCATCAAAAATCTCTTTATGATAATATAAATAATATATTTACTATCTTCTATGGAATTTTGTATTGGATTATTACCCATACTGATTGAACTATTATTATCATAATGAATATATATAGGAAGATCCATCATTTAACACAAATAAAAAATTATTATCATTGTATATGTTATCAATATAGGGGAATGTATATTAAAAATGTTCTAACCTTATATTTTCTATAAGGATATTAATTAATTATTATTTTTTATTCATCAATCACTTTTACTTCCCATAAAATATTATTCTCAAATATGGACCTCCAATTGTTTATTGATCCAAATCAATCAAAACTAGTGAATGGAACTAAATGTCATATATTAAATAATAAAAACCATAATCAGTAAATAAAAAATATTTCTATTAATTATAATTTACTATATTTGATGAAGTTACTTTATTTATATGAGAATATGATAGTAATACTTGTTGAAAACATGGTATTCACCTTTGAATTAGTGGGAAAAATATTTTATTAATGATTCTTCTATATTCTATGAGATCAATTATATTTTCATATTTATCCTTCCAATTTTTGTATTCAGTAGTAACTACAATATCTAATAGAATACACTATTAAATAGGAAACCACTTAATAATCTCCTCTCTTTTCATAATTTATCATATTAATATCAATTTTATAAATTATAAATTCTATAAACCTAAATTATATTTTATTTAAATAATAATATAATTCTCAAAGTCCCTCTCTATATATATTGATATCTATTTAGACATATATCATATGCATCCCATAAATAATATATCATCCACGTAAACTAATACCAAAATCTATCTATCACAATTAATCGTAGAGTAGATATTGTAATAATGTAATTATATAGAGAATTTAAATTATCCTACATAAGAATAAGATATTTATTACTTTTCCCCTACTACCTTCTTCAATCTATGAAATAAATTCATAATCATTTATTCCTTCAAATATTTTTATCCTTTAAGAATCAATTTTTTTATCATTGTAAACGACCACCTAAAAGACTCCATTAATAAATTAAAACTTAAATTCCATATATCATACCTTGATCTAATTTTATATAATAATAGAAATAAAAAATATTATAATTTCCAATATTATAATAACTTAAAATGTTACATAGATATTGATTCAATCAAATTATTTTTGTACCATATTGATATGTATATCCTTATTAATTATCAAATACAATTTCATATTAATATTATTATAGTATATTAATATAGTTCATATTATATTTTATGTATCCAAAATTAATGAAAAAACCCATGTACTATTAATTTATATAATATTTTTATGCGAGTTAATTAAATTAACGATGATTTTAATTCGTAATTATTTTACCAATCGTTAAGGTTATCATAAATACAAGAGAGTAGTACCATGGTGTATTTTAATTTTCATGGTTTATACATGAGATTAGTTTTCATTCAAAATGATCTCTACATTAATATTTTACTCAAATAATATATTTTAGATGAAATTAAATCATTAATGGCTTTTCCGTCATCATCGTCGTTATTAGTGTCTATTCTGAAATATTTAATATTTCTATAAGATATTTTAGGTTCATATAATGATTCAAATTGATATTCTTACTAATTAACACTCTTATAACACACAACCAGTTTTCATTCATCAATAACAACATATATATGATAAACTATGTTTTTTGTCTCTTTTTATAATCTTCATAAGTATTTCATTTGACAGAGTATACAAGTAATATTCCTTAATATCATTGATTTTAATAATTTACTTAATTCCATTCTTTTTGGAGTATAAGAAACATATATATTGTGAATCTTTAATACATTATAGTGGTTCTTCACATGGATAACAATTTATATGGGCCCACATTTTAATGTACATAAAGAAGAGATATATTATAAATGTACATCGTAGCCTAGAGGACATATTTTTAAAAATATCTTCGAACAATAATAGTGTTTAGTATTGTTTTATACGTATTATTGATTTTTTGTTTATAATTTTAACTAAACTATTATTTGTAGTTATAATAAAGCAAGAACTTAATATAAAATGAAAATTTTCAGCTATATTTCTCTTGTGTGTGATCTATGAATGTATTTACCTTATCAATGAATTGTACATTTATCTTCCACCATTATTTATATTAAATGATTATTTAGATACACTTGAAGAAAATATAAAATTATATACTATGAAATATGTTTATAATTCCAACTATCATATTTTTGAAATAAAATAATAGAAGATATATAGTTCCCCGTTGTTGATAGTCAACCCCTTTATTTTATAAACACATATATAAAATACTTTTAGTAAAATGAATTTTAATAATTTCAGGGTGATTTAAGACTTATGAATGATATGAAATTATTATAATGTTTGAAATATATTATCCATATCATATATTAATTTCATATATACATGAATCTGTATTTATAAAATAAATTTTTCCCAATATTCTACCAATTTTAACAAATCAATATTAAATGACATAAATTATTTTAATCTTCATTTGATAGATGTTAGAATCGATATACTCCACTTATCTTATGTGAATTTACATGTAATATAATTACTATTATAAAAAAGATCATAAATTCTCCTAATCATATAATTACATGTAAAAATTTTTATATAATTTGCTGATTCCCATAATTGAACATCATATGGAAAATTTTATTTCATAACATCCTCTAAAAAAGATAACATTCAGTGTATCCTAGATATTAGGATTTAATTTACCGATGACCCTAATTTCCAATATACCATCATAGATATGAATGATTTTTTTATTAACAATTAATATTATATTTTTTAGAAATATCATATTACTTTTCATGTATATGAAAAACAAGGTATTTGTGACAACTCGAGATATTGGCAAATTGTTTTCGAATTCATTTAATCTTTTGATATTTTCAATTACACAAAACACATAATATTGATTTTGTTATAATAAATCACCATGTTATTCCTAATTAACCATTTTATTATTTAGTTATATGGAAAACCATGATAAGCTTGCACCACATTCCACACTGAGTTTGCATGCCTTACACGCAATGGATATTTTTATCCCCTTTTTGTGGAACTCCTATTTTCAACCTGAATTTTCACACTATTATAAATGTTATTTGTAAAACTAAACATAAATTTTATATGAGGAATGTAAAAATTTTCTTAGGATTAACTTTTTTTGTTTTTTGAAGAATTTCCATTATTTAATGAATAGTGAAGAAATATAGCATTTTAGTTAAAAACAAAATTTTCATTTAAAATATTTTTAATGTTAAATAATATTATAAATTTGTCTATAAAATAAAAATAAATCAATTATACAAATATTAATAATTTTTTTTTCATTATAATCATTTTTATGTATAATTTTGATAAAAAAATTGTTTCACTTTTGATCATTTTCACTTTGAAAAAATGTTTTCTCACCACGTCTTTCTAATTGGAATTAAAATTAATTTTTCAAATTATCTGAATTGAATTTAAAAATATGGACATTAAGAGTTCCAATAATTATTATATTTATAGTATAATAATGTCTATATATTTTTGGATCAAAAATATTTTTAAAGGTAATTAATATTAATTATAGTTATAAAGGTGAAATTAATCTTAACAAGGGGTTAAAACATAAACATAAGGGGAACAATGACATAGAAAGATGTCAAAAATAAATTTTCTTCCAAATGTTAAAAACCAGCCTCTATTATTTAATATTTAATGAGTTATTGGGATACAATTCCTTCAATGATACCTATGTAATAAGTTATGTAATGAAAAATGAACAAAGGAAACCTTCCTTATGATTATCATTTAGAATGTTTTTATGTATGGATGAAGCAATATATTTTGGGTTATAAATAATATTTTGACATTTAAATGAGTTTTTTATCATGTTAATTTATCATTAATTTTTATAGAATGTATAAATACATTAAACTCTTATAAGAAACTATCACATTGATTATTTAGTTAATAATTAAATAATATCAACAATGCTAATAACATTAAAAGTAAAGTAAATTTAATGAATGATTGTGTTCCATTATTTTTGTAGATGAATATATTATGATACACATATTATAACATAATATATTTTAATTCCAATTATGTTTTGAAATTTATCAATTTATATTAACTGAGTAAAATAAAACATGAAATTAGTGATATTTTTAATGTAAATGATATTTCATTAAAACAATTAAATTACTAAATATACCATATTCTTGAATTTTATTTTTAAATGATAAAATATTTAATATATGGTACAATAATGGATGAATTTATTTTTTTATATGTAATATATTGAAATATATATAGAAAAGAACATTCTTAACATGGTTCATGTTATTGCTGTTTTTTTACTCGTTATATGCTCTTGTTTTAAAATTAATTGTGAACAAACATGAGATATAAGTTTATTAAATTAGATTTAAAATTTTGAATTCATTATATTTTATATTAAATCTAACATAAATTTATTATTAATGGTTATATCACATATTTTATAAAACAAGTTTCTTTAATAAAAACCAATGTGATAAAAGTGGGGAAACATAGATTTTAAGGAACAATATCATAAAAATGAACTTATTTTTGTGTGTTACAAGTTTCAAATTACCAAAATTCTCTTTTAATACATTTGGTTTCCATTTTTGATTTATATTAGGAATGTTATTCCTCCCAATAGTTTTTAACTTTTGGTAATTGAAATAATGAATTTCTCACTACACTATAAAAGTAAATTCAATATTCCCCTTCCCTACACCTCTCATGACACTTTGTATCATCCAAAACCTTCCCAAATAAGCTAAAAAATCCATCTTATAAACATATAAGCCTATATTTGGGAATAAATCAAATAAATTAATCCCTTTGGTGAAATCCAAATAAAGTTACTTAAAGAAGAGGTAACATCCTTTTATAAGATCTTTTGTTTGATTTTCACTCTCTACAACCTCAATTATTCTTATTTAATGATTATATTATAACCATGGTATCAATAATATACTGATATATTATTATTATAAATTTTATACCTAAACATACACACAATTACATCTAATGGGTAATAACCATACCATTCTTGTGTATGGAAAACTACTACCTCACGAGGCGATGGTGTTCATTTTTTGTCCTTTACCACCTATCATGGTTGAGAATTATGATGAACAATATAATTTTATATGATATATATTATATATTTTTTTTTATATTTTTACTATTATATTTTTACATAAATCAAACCATTAGAAAATCTTACTTTTTTTAAATACTATAACTTTGTTCTGTACATGTAGACTACAACCTCCTCAAAAGCGATGTGATTAATTTATACATTACATAAAATGAATTATGGATGTGTTTTGAAATATTATATGATATATATATATAATAATTGAATATTAATGATAATATTTTTATAAATATATTTCATTTAATTTATTTCTTCAATTTTGATAATAAAATGGAAACACAGTTCTTGCATACGTACGACCTACCATCTCTATTATTGTTGTATTATGAATCCTATTTAAATCCTTAATTTTTTATTATAAGTACAAATATAATGAATATATTTGAAATTTATACCATTTTCTACATTCAATAAATAAATATATCTTTATATATTTAAGGGGATCCAAAATACCATGTCAAAACATATATGAAAAATAACTGGAATATTACCTGAAACGTAACATTAACCTGAAATTATTAATAAATGGTTTATAAAAAGTCATAATAAAATAATACGTTATATTAGATAAAATAATATGAATTTTTGGGAGATTTATAATATAATATATCCATTATATAGTATTTTTGAATGTGTCCAATGAATTTATAATCTTATGGTAAGGGTTTTCTCATCTCACTTTTATTTCTATGAGACATAGGACTTATTCACCACTCATTTATATTGTGTGATCATATAATTACCATTAATGATTTCTCTAATTAATATAATTTTATATTTCGGTATTGAAAAATCCATTTTATTATATTTATTTTATGGTGCATATGGTTCAAATGTTACCAAATCGGTAAAGTCATTTTTCCTCAATTTTCCTTATTTGAGATACATGACCATTTATGCCCCTATATTTTCTTATGGGCTATATAGAACAATAATTGAAAAATTAAATCATTAGTATCCTGACATTTATGACATATTAATATTAATTTAATGTTATCATTTCATGGTTATTATGATTTAATGTCACCAATGTTCTAAGAGATTATTTCCACAATCACATCGTTTATTAGGACTGTTTATGATTATTCTTAAGTTGATGAAATATCATAATACATTTCTAGAAATCACTCAATATTTTAATTCCCTTCTATTTATCCAGTTTATATGAGATAATTAGTCTCATTTTTACACTCAATGGTACATAATATAATTACGAAAATATATTTATGAATATCCAGTTTATTTCACCTTTTAGTTAGAAATCTATGTTTTATAAAATCAATCTAATCAAAAAATGCCTTTAAAATGATTTATTGCTTCCCAATTATATTTAAAGGAAATTTTTAACCTGAATTTACATTTTTATTAACGTTTTTTAGTAGGAATATTCTTTTCATTTTTTGATCATGGCCACTTTCAACACTTTTTTTGGTGAAAAATGAATGTTCATCAATTAAGAACTTACCCTACCTCAAGAACATAATATTATTATTTCTCTTTTTTATGATTACAAGATTACTTTCAAATAATATTTTTTCTAATATTATGGAATTTTTTTATTTTAATATGGTTTTGAGATAAAATGTTATTGAAAAAATAATTATTTTTAAAATTTATTTTAAATGATTTTTATTTCATCATATATATGTTTCCAAAATGTTATTTTCATAAAAATGGATTTCAAATTTTTCCAGATTTATTTATATGATTTAAAATCATTTTTCATAGAAAATTATTTACAAAATTATTTAAATCCTTATTTTATGCTTTCAAATTATATCTAATGAAAAATGTCATCAAAATGTTTTCTTGTTTTCATTATAAAATTTTTAAGCATTTTAAAAGAAAATGGTTTCCAAAATATTTTCCTGTTTCCTTTATATTTTTTTAAATATATTTTTACATAAAACCTATTTTAAAAATAATTTATGTTAAGAAAATATTTTTTTCATAGTTGAAATGATATATTCATCAAGAAATATTTTAAATGAATTATAAATCATTATTTATAAGAAATGTACTTTTTTAATGGTATTATGATAAATATTTTAAAAGAATGAATATTTTCCTAATGAAATGTTCTATGTGATATTTTAAAATCCTTCCCCATATAATATAACAATCATTATTATAACATATTATTTACTAGGGATATTTTCAAAGAATAAAATTCATATTATTTTTAGAATGGTTTATGTTTTGATGGAATGATGTATATGACCCTCCTTTCTCTTCCCCAATTTTTATTCCTTTGAAACATGCTTCTTTTCAGGCGATATGATTATGTGAAATGATTATGATACATATATGTTTTTCATAGGTATTTATATGATTAGTTTTTTAAGAAAATAATTTTATTTCATGGCTTATGATATTATATTTATGAAACCCATCTATTTATTTGGCTCCTGACATGATGCATGTTTTATTATCATATTTATTATGTATGTAGGATTTTATAATGTGATGGGTGGTGACTCTATCACCTGATAATGAATGGGGTAATGATTTATAACCCATAATATACTGTAGGGAATCAATTAAATGAACTTGATCAACTGTATGGAAGGGGAAAACCTGATCCACTATGGAATGATGGAGAATTATAATCTACTATAGGAAGATGTGGAAACCAAATACTCTATGGGTTGATGTGGAATCCCAATCCACTATGGGATGTCAGGGAAACAAATCCACTTTGTCATGATGGGTAAAGCTAATCCCTTATAAGGAATGGAATTCGGCTAGGGATGGTGGTGTGTCCCACCAAGTAGGTAAAGTCCCCATTAAGTGCCCTAATAATTATTTAGTAATTATCATTTAATTATAGTGAATGATATTACATATTTATAAGAATTACACACTTACTTGTCTTATTGTTGTGTTTTGATTTATTTATTTATTATATTGATTCCCTTAGGATTAAAGCCTTATAAATTTCAAATACTTATGCCATAAACCTATATTTTGATCATTGATATGCATGGTATGATCCTCTAATTCAATGATCATTTTCTCATACCCTTCTTCTGATATTATGCATTAATATATCACATGTTTATTGTTAATGATAATTTTATCTCACCCCATTCTAATGTTTTTATACCTGTGTTATAAAGAATGTTATTAAGTAATATCACCATAGGGAAAAATATTTATAGGATATGTTGAATATTGTTCACCAAGTTATAACATTTTGTTTCCATGATTCCAAAGACACTAAACTACTATAATCATCTCACTTTTGTTTTTTTATTGTGATGTATAATCAACTAAAATGACTTAATATAAATATATATCAAGAACGGGTAATTAATGTTGTTATCAAATAGAAGGATTAGTCAACCATTGAAAAATAGTATTAGAAAACAATACTGAGATACCTAGGGATATTTATAAGGACTTTTCTTAGGATATCTCTATCCATAAACTTGTTGTGTCATAGAGTTAAAAAAAGGTGTAATAATTTAGATAAAAAAATAAGTGATATATCATGAATATATTGTTTCAAACTATTATTAGAGTTTCTAACACCATTATTTATAGTTTTAGTAAATAATGGGAATGATAAAGAACATGGGTAACACTGTATGTGATTGAATATTTTATGATGAGATTTTTAATTGGATAGAAATAGAAGTGAAGGATGTTGTGATAATTTCTAGTTAGTTTTCATGGAACATGATTAAAAATTTGTAACTTAACACACTCTTAAACTCACTAAAGATAAAAATATAGGAATTCATTGAGATTTTGGGTATTGGATTCCATGAATTATTGATTATTTAGTTTCTCCTGTGTCAAGAATGTGGACAAACCCACTAAAGTGAATATCATAATTGAATAAGAATAATTTTTTAATATCGAAATGAAGAACATATGACATGTTACTAAAAAGTAAAATTTAGTGTTTTGGTAAATGAAATGGATGAGATTATTAGCCTCCATAATAAAACATCGAAGGTTAAATTTTTTACATGTGGAATGAATTTTCCTTATAAAAATAAATGTGCCCAGAGGAAAGATCATGAATAGAATTATTATGGTGTTATGAGTAATAGTTATATTTTTTAGGATGAGGAGATTATATGAGAAATGTGAATAGGATGAGGTATTATGTAATAGGATGAGGTATCCTTGTTAATGTATTATTAATGAAGTGTGATAATCATTACAATCAAATATTTTGATTCAAAAAATATAAACTGAGAAATATATACGGATTTTACAATTTATTTTTTCATATAAGATTTAAAATATTATGTTTAATAGTTCATATAGGCTAGAAATTTTATTTAATGACAAGGTGATCTTAATGGGATACATATGATTGTTGTAACAAGGTCCCATAATATTTTTCTAATGTTGAGAGAATTATTTTTGGATAAATATATTTCAGATATGAAAAAAGTTGGACATTACTTATTTACTTAGTACTGATTAAGGATTTGATGAAACATTGGTCTATGTTATCATGTGTGAAGTTGACAACATTTTTATAATTCAGAAATATATCCAATAAGCATTTTAATAAGGATACATGCATGTTTACAATAATGATTTATGTTAATTTTGGTCATTACCATGTTTAAAAGGAACACATGAGGAAGGAATTAACATGTTTGATATATTGAAAACAAATAAATTATATGATATATGTGGGATCAATGCTATGATATTTTTTCTGAGAAATAGAGTGTTCTTATTTTTGATGTTTCATACATTCAACATTCAGAAGGGTTACAAGGTTATTAATTTATCAAATAGTTTATGTTATAATTAAAATTTGATTTTATGGAATATAGTATTATCTGATGACATGAATATTTATTCATATGGGGTAACTTGTTCTAACATTTTTTTATTATATAGTCAAATTGAATGAACCATCATTCAATTTATCGATCTCATGATTGGCCAATTCTTCAAAATTGGAATATTCAACTTAATTTATTATAATAATTAAAAAATTGGTAATTTATTAATGAGAAATAAATGTTGATATTATACTAAATTTATGTAATTATATCTTCCCAATAATATTATTCAAAATTAGAAAAAGAGGTTTCAAATAAATTTTTTCCATATTTTCAGCATTTTTCATGATATAAACGACGCCTTTCATGCATCACCATTTTATGGTTTTGTAATTGTAATTTTTCTTTGGATCACACTGTCACACCATGACCAACCATTTTTTTTATTCTATATTTTTTGTTTACTTTTAATTTTTTTTAATGGGGTTTGGGTTGAGTCCTGAACTAAATACTTTTGAGTCATGTTAAAAAAGTGTGTGTTCTTCAGCTGGCGTCGTTTAGCGCCCGGGGCAGAGCGCGTTTTCAGTTGACGTTTTCTAAGCACCCGGGAAAAATGCGTTTTGGATAACTTGTGCGGTGCCTCTTAGGTATCAACACGATTCGCCTGCCTTCGGAAGATTAATATGGGTAAAGATGTGTTTTTTTTGGGTTATTTAAAATATTCATTGTTGTTAATAATTTTATTATTATTTTTATCAAGTTATTAGTATTATATTTTATTAGAGTTATTCTTATTATTACTATTAATATTATCATGTGTATTTTTATAATTATTATTATAAAGTCTAATATTTTTATTATTATGTAAAAATTTGATTTAAATTGTTTTTTTACAAAGAAGGGCCTAGGGTTTCGGCGTAGTAGGCCCCCTCCGCAGTTTTTTTTTCTTCTCTTCCTATTCTTTCTATAGCCCTGTGCGCCGCCCCTATTGCCATCTCCCTCCAGCGCCGGAGTTCCCCCATAGCACCCTCCTTCTCCCTTTAGTGCGCCAGCACACGGCCCGCCAGCCACCCACCTGCCGGTTCCCTCTCCCAATTCTCCCTCTTCCCGCACCGCCGGCTTCCACCTCCCTACACCAACGCATCTCCTGCGCCCCTCCGCCTCTCTGCTCCGCCTCACACAAAAAAGATCCCCTTGCTTGATTACAGCTCTTCCAAACCCCTCCGCCATTCTTGGCCTTCATTACGCTTGCCAATCATGTGTCGCTCCATTGTTGTACACCTCGTTCCAGCTTCAATCTCTCACCATCGCAACTCACTTCGACAGCGCAGCAACCCCCTTCTCCCCTTACGTCCTTCCAGTGCACCCTTTCCCTCCAGTCGTGAGTCCCTATTCTAGTCGGAGGCCTGATCAGCATCGCCTCCTTTTCTGGTGCGCACGGGACAGCAGCTCGAGCCCGCCCCCACCGGCACACACCCCATTTGGTCTTGGCCCTTTTTACCTACACTTCTCACTCTTCACCGGCCACCACACGCCCTGCTAGCCGAGCCGCTCCCCATCGCCGCGCCCTTCCAACTGAGTCGTGCCCTTTTCCAGTGTACTACCAAACCCCCATATAATAACCTCCCCTTTTTGGTAATTTATTTTTCCCTTCTTTGTGAGTAAGGTTATTCATGGTTACATTTTAAATTTTGTGCTCAATTCTAAAATTTTATTTAAATTTTGGTGCGTTGGGCTAGATTCATCTTCCTGTGGGTGCAGTTGTTGTGCGATTGGTGTTTTTCACCAGGTTCCAGGTTTCATTGACGATTCAGGTTGGATCACCTTTCTTTGCCCCATTAAATTTATAAACACATTGATTGCTTGCATTTTTCACCTTCATTGGTATTATTTTGTTATTTTTCATTTCTAGAATATTTGTTTTGAGAGAAATTATTATTATTATTATTATTATTATTATTTTTGGTCGAAAAACTTTGTTTGGATGATTATCTTATCTGCTTAATTATTTTGTCATGTTTTGGGGTGAGTTAGTTCGGTGCAGAGTTTAGTTTTTAAATAAACTGAGTTTGCATGTTATATCTTATCGCATACTCATGTGGATTAATATGCATTTTATGAAAACTAATCATGAGTTTTTTAATTGTTTTTTTATATAAATTGCGCAATTGGTTTATCTAACCGTGTAAGTGGTGCGGTTTTGTTTTAGTGGGACTTAGGTGCGTGTTTGATCAAAAGCGTGTTTTTGAGTGAGTTTAGTTTGTGTAAAGTTGCGAGTTACTTTTTGAATTTTATTTCATAAATTTTAGAGGGTTTTAGTAAATTGTGTGGATGGTGCGATGTAGGTTTTGATATTTTTTCCAAGTGGTTCTTTTTCACGGGTTGTCTGCTTGTATTGTTTTAAGTAAAGTGGTTTTGTGTTTTTAGTTGTTGTGCGTTTATTGCAGCGTGTTGGCGAGGTGACTCCATGACACCACGGTCATCGGCTTGCGCGGACTTGTACGTCTGTGTGAGGTGTGTCGCGTCGCCGTGATCGAGCTGGGAGTTGAGGTAGGTCCCCCATTGCACTTACCTTTAGATTTAGAATTTATTAATTTCTTGTTGTTTTATTAATTTTTAATGAATTAGAAATAATATTAGATAATAAAACTTTAAATTATTATTTAGTGTGAAAAGAGCTGTTTATTTTATACCGAACACATGTGACATTTTCTTGACGGGCGGACACCCAGTTTTGAAAGAATGCCAGTTTGGCCTTTAAACATAATTCACGGAACATCAAATGGGCTTCTAGTTTTAAAGATAAATAATTTCTTCTGAACAAGTGTTTTGAGATTTTTTAGAAATGAGGTTTTACTTTAAAATTGGTGAAAGCCCATTTGGCACTTTAATGAAATGGATTATCTTGGAAATCCCACTCGGGGGTGATCTTTGGTGTGCGTTGTTTGCATGAGCTGTATGTGATGTTGGTGCATCATGACTGATTTATTTACATTGTAGACACACCCCCTTTTTACTGCTAGTGTTGACATGGGAACCTGGCATATTGGGTGAATTTTCTGAGAACGATTGCTGCACTAGTTTAGACCACACACTGGCTAGTGGCCCCATAGCAGGGGAATACTGAGTTATTGCTGCTATGGGGATTGGGCCCCTCGGTTAGGCCATGCAGGGCTATGCCGGGTAGTATTATGGGCGTTATGACATCATCGAGTTATGGCATGCCTTCAGGATGAGTCACATGTATAGTACGTTCTGGATTGTTCACGATCTCCTAGGTTCGACCCATGTCTCATTTAGTGTTTATTTCCATGTGGCAGGTGATTGAGAGGTCGAGTTTTGATACCGACCCTTGTGTGCCACTTTTTTTTCCCATTTCCCTTAGTGTGTGTTGTGTGTGATTTTCATTTTGACTGACAACTAAAGTTTGGATTTCTAAATTGTTCACAAAATGTTTAAAAATGCAATTCACCTATTTCTTTAAACATTAAACTTCTTCTAAATTAAAAAGGGCAATGGACTGTTACTTGTTTTCAAAAAGGAAAGTGTGCGTGTGTGTGAAAATCCATATTTGCTATAATGTATTTCAAACTTGAAGTTGGTAAATTCTTTATTTAATGGTATGTGCATTGGTAATAGAATTAGTCAGGCCTACCTACTGAGTTTTAATACTCACGCCTATAGTGTTTTCCTGTTTTTAGTTTCTGTTGCAGGTTGAATTGAGCTTGCTCGCCGTGGGCGAGAGTTGGTTGTGGTTTGTTGGGCGACTCTCGAGATCACAAGGGGTTTTGGTTCGTGGTCAGGTTAGTTATGTTTTTGGATGTTTTATTTTATTGTCGTTTGTTTATTTCTACTTCTTAGTAAATTTTATTGGGCGAAATCGTTCCCACGTGTACTCTGTGATGCCCTGGCGCTTGTCGCCAACCCGGGAGGATCGGGAATGCCTCTCGGGCCATGCTGCAGACCAACTCGGGTGACCGGTTCGGGGTCGAACCAGGTTGGTTCGTGACAAAATGGTATCAGAGCAGGTCGGCTCCTGAGCAGACCTTGTTTTTCAGAGCGCCCATTGCTATTTGGAGTTGTCATGGTAAAGGGAGTAAAGTTGCTCGAACTCAAGGCGTTGGAACAGGAAGGACATCATGAACCCTTGCTCGTTCTAAACCTCGAGTTACCGTGAGATGTTTGGGTTGTTACTGTCTTTTGGGTCTTCCGGATTGTTTTATGTTGGGAAATTAAAAGGGAGTTGGGAAAGTAGCTTCGTGAGCTCACAGGGCCTGGCAAGCCTTGTGGAGCCGGAGACTTCACCCTACAATGCTCTCAGTGACGATGGTATGGCTGACGTATGGCCGCCAACCATATGGTCGAGTCAACAATCATTACTAGTTTCCCCTTTAGTGAATGGGTTTTTCCTTCATTTTGAAACTCATTGAGTAATGTTGAATTTCAAATGGTATTGGTTATGTTTTGATCAAGTTCCTCGTTTCATTGTTCCGTAGTGTTCGCCCCCACGAAGGCTCGATGGATGCTCAATGTGCAGCTTCAGGTGGTGCATCCTTAGTTAATCCTCCAGTTGGTCAGCCCATCGATTATGTTTTGGAGTTCCGGAAGTTGAACCCACCTCTCTTTTATGGACAAGCAGGGCCTCTTGAGGCAGAGGAGTGGTTGCAGAAGATTGAAAGAAAGTTTAGTTCCATTGGTTTACCTGAGTCATTAAAGGTGAAGTTGGCTACCTTCATGCTTGAAGGTCCAACCTGGAAATGGTGGAAGTCCATGTCTTGGAACAAGCCTGGGGAAGATTTGACATGGGAGTTTTTCAAGTCATCGTTCATCCAACCGCACTTCTCTGAGTTGACGAAGCTGAGGAAGAGGATGGAGTTGTGTTGTCTCCAGCAGGGCGTTGAATCGGTACTGGAGTTCTATCGACATTTTGTAGACCTAGTTCCGTATGATCAGGGGTTTGTTGCGAATGATCCCGGGAAGGCTCGACAATTTGAGTCTGGACTCCGACCTGAGCTGCGTTCGAGAGTGGAAGAGCTCAACCTAACCACCTTCTCAGATGTTGTCGAGCAAGCCTTTCTTGCTGAAGCTGATCTAGTAGGAGGACTTGAGGTGGCGAATCCTCCAGCTTTGGGAAGCATTTCAGATGATGCTAGTAATAAGAGTAAGAAGCGACCTGACGCTGGTGGTGCTGGTAGAGGAATCAAGAGGCCTTCAGACCTTCAGTCATCTTCTTCACAGCGCAATGTTGTGATCTGTCACCAGTGTGGTAGGCAGGGTCACAAAAGGCCGACATGTCCAAGTGCTCCAAGACCCTGCCACACCTGTGGACGTATGGGTCACTTGAAGCGATTTTGCCGAGGTGTCTCCAAGAAGCGCGCTAAAGCTAGACCTGGATCATCGAAGGTCACTTCAGCCCATCAGCAGGAGTTGGGAGATGTTGGTGGATGATCTTGATGTTTTCTTCTTGTAATGTTTCTTGGATGTAGTAGTCGTTACCTGTACTGTTTTGGGGTGTTCTTTTCTTTCAGTCGAAAGAATGGTTGTGGCTGAACTCTTTTAAGCCGTTGATCTTATGGATGTGTGATTGTTAAAAAAAATGGTTCTGTGTCATGCTTCTAGGGTTTCATAAACCTGACGGCGAAGCCGGAAGATGCTTCATTCATCAAAGCTCCAGCCACAGGTCTCGGAGTGAAGCTAGCGCGTAGTCGGGGAAACTCCAACGAAAGGAGAAGTCTTGCGGTAGGGTGTTGTTCTCAGTAAGTGCGTGCAGTCAGAATCATTTTTCCTCATTATGCCTAGTTTATTTGTAATAACTGCCTGGTCATGTCGTTGCTCTCACTTATTAAGAGCTGCTCGCTTTATGCTTTCCGAGTGGGGGTGGTGTGTTGGACAGGGCCCCCCTCCCACCCGTGGGCAGTGATGGCGGGTGATAATGCCGGGAGGTCCTCCTATTCTTCTCTTCTCGAAAGCTTCATGGTGGGGAGTCCATTCGACCTCCCCATGTCGAAAATTCTGGTGATCATGATTTTTGTCTCAGGTGATGGCGTTCTGGTCCTATTCCAGGAACTGACTTAATTCTTATGGTGTGCATACCCATCACGGGTCTCGCTAAATTCAATTTAGCTTGTTTCTTATGGTGGGGAGTCCGTTCGGACTTCCCGTGTCAATCTCCCAGTCTCGTTCTGGGTTTTGGTTGGGTTGCGGTTGGACTTATATGGTGTCACCAAAATCTATATTCTTCTTTTGGTAAAGATTTGTGGCGTGAGATTTCTAGTGTCAGATTGGAGTAAGGTTTTAAGAGATATGCGTTGGATGTGGTTTTGACCTGTTTGTTGGTTTAAAAAGAGTCGTCGTGTTTTTATTGGCGTTGTTCCAGATGTTGTGTTGTAAGGTTGAATTGAGGATGAAGAAATTGTTTGAGTTCGGTTGAATGGTGTTAAGGTGTGTGTATGTTGGGCCTCTTTTGGATATTGTTAAAGTTCTTCGTCCTTTAAAGCGACCAACTGGAAGTGGTCACACTTTTGGGGGCGGGCGACACTTAGCGGGTAATTTGTTCCTATTACAGGAGTTATTTTAGTTTATCTCTCCCCTTTTTGGGAGTGTTCCACGATATCTTTGTTGTCGTTCTTTACTTTTTTCTTTAAATTGTAAAGTGATGTCGGTTTTCATTTGGGGTTTTGATCTTGTTATTGCTTTCCGGGGGCGGAAAGCTTTATGGTGGGGAGAATTGTCACACCCCGACCTACCCTTATTTTTATTCTATATTTTTTGTTGACTTTTAATTTTTTTTAATGGGGTTTGGGTTGAGTCCTGAACTAAATACTTTTGAGTCATGTTAAAAAAGTGTGCTTTCTTCAGCTGGCGTCGTTGAGCGCCCGGGGCAGAGCGCGTTTTCAGTTGACATTTGCTGAGCACCCGGGCAAAATGCGTTTTGGATACCTCGTGCGGTGCCTCTTAGGTATCGACACGATTCGCCTGCCTTCGGAAGATTAATATGGGTAAAGTTGTGTTTTTTGGGTTATTTAAAATTTTCATTGTTGTTAATAATTTTATTATTATTTTTATCAAGTTATAGTATTATATTTTATTAGAGTTATTCTTATTATTAATATTAATATTATCATGTGTATTTTTATAATTATTATTATAAAGTCTAAAATTTTTATTATTATGTAAATAATTTGATTTAAATTGTTTTTTTTTACAAAGAAGGGCCTAGGGTTTCGGCGTAGTAGGCCCCCTCCGCAGTTTTTTTTCTTCTCTTCCTATTATTTCTGTAGCCCTGTGCGCCGCCCCTATTACCATCTCCCTCCAGCGCCGGAGTGCCCCCCATAGCACCCTCCTTCTCCCTTTAGTGCGCCAGCACATGGCCCGCCAGCCACCCAGCTGTCGGTTCCCTCTCCCAATTCTACCTCTTCCCGCACCGCCGACTTCCACCTCCCTACACCAGCGCGTCTCCTGCGCCCCTCCACCTATCTGCTCCGCCTCACACAAAACAGATCCCCTTTCTTGATTACAGCTCTTCCAAACCCCTCCGCCATTCTTGGCCTTCATTACGCTTTCCAATCATGCATCGCTCCATTGTTGTAAACCTCGTTCCAGCTTCAATCTCTCACCAGAGCAACTCACTTCGACAGCGCACCAACCCCCTTCTCCCCTTACGGCCTTCCAGTGCACCCTTTCCCTCCTGCCGCGAGTCCCTATTCTAGTCGGAGGCCTGATCAGCATCGCCTCCTTTTCTGGTGCGCACGGGACAGCAGCTCGAGCCCACCCCCCACCGGCACACACCCCATTTGGTCATGGCCCTTTTTACCTACACTTCTCACTCTTCACCGGCCGCCACACGCCCTGCTAGCCGAGCCGCTCCCCATCGCCGCGCCCTTCCAACTGAGTCGTGCCCTTTACCAGTGTACTACCAAACCCCCATATGATTACCTCCCCTTTTTGGTAATTTATTTTTCCCTTCTTTGTGTGTAAGGTTATTCATGGTTACATTTTAAATTTTGTGCTCAATTCTAAAATTTTATTTCAATTTTGGTGCGTTGGGTCAGATTCATCTTCCTGCGGGTGCAGTTGTTGTGAAATTGGTGTTTTGCACTAGGTTCCAAGTTTCCTTGATGATTAAGGTTGGATCACCTTGCTTTGCCCCATTAAATTTATAAACAGATTGATTGCTTGCATTTTTCACCTTCATTGGTATTATTTTGTTATTTTTGATTTCTAGAATATTTGTATTGAGAGAAATTATTATTATTATTATTATTATTATTTTGGTCGAAAAACTTTGTTTGGATTGTTATCTTATCTGCTTAATTATTTTGTCATGTTTTGGGGTGAGTTAGTTTGGTGCAGAGTTTAGTTTTTAAATAAACTGAGTTTGCATGTTATATCTTATCGCATACTCATGTGGATTAATATGCGTTTTATGAAAACTAATCATGAGTTGTTTAATTGTTTTTTATATAAATTGTGCAATTGGTTTATCTAACCGTGTAAGTGGTGTGGTTTTGTTTTAGTGGGACTTAGGTGCGTGTTTGATCAAAAGCATGTTTTTGAGTGATTTTAGTTTGTATAAAGTTGCGAGTTACTTTTTGAATTTTATTTCATAAATTTTAGAGGGGTTTAGTAAATTGTGTGGATGGTGGGAAGTAGGTTTTGATATTTTGTCCAGGTGGTTATTTTGCGCGGGTTGTCTGCTTGTATTGTTTTAAGTTAAGTGGTTTTGTGTTTTTAGTTGATGTGCGTTTATTGCAGCGTGTTGGCGAGGTGACTCCACGACACCACGGTCATCGGCTTGCGCGTACTTGTACGTCTGTGCGAGGAATGTCGCGTCGCCGTGATCGAGCTGCGAGTTGAGGTAGGTCCCCCATTGCACATACCTTTAGAATTATAATTTATTAATTGCTTGTTGTTTTATTAATTTTTAATGAATTAGAAATAATATTAGATAATAAAATGTTAAATTATTATTTAGTGCGAAAAGAGCTGTTTATTTTATACCAAACACATGTGACATTTTCTTGACGGGCGGACACCCAGTTTTGAAAGAATTTCAGTTTGGCCTTTAAACATAATTCACGGAACTTCAAATGTGCTTCTAGTTTTAAAGATAAATAATTTCTTCTGAACAAGTGTTTTGAGCTTTTTGAGAAATGAGGTTTTACATTAAAATTGGTGAAAGCCCGTTTGGAACTTTAATGAAATGGATTATCTTGGAAATCCCACTCGGGGGTGATCTTTGGTGTGCGTTGTTTGCGTGAGCTGGTTGTGATGTTGGTGCATCGTGACTGATTTATTTACATTGTAGACGCACCCCCTTTTTACTGCTTGTGTTGACATGGGAACCTGGCATATTGAGTGAATTTTCTGAGAACGATTGCTGCACTAGTTTAGACCACGCACTGGCTAGTGGCCCCATAGCAGGGGAATACTGAGTTATTGCTTCTATGGGGATTGGGCCCCTCGGTTAGGCCATGCAGGGCTATGCCGGGTAGTATTATGGGCGTTATGACGTCATCGAGTTATGGCATGCCTTCAGGATGAGTCACATGTATAGTACGTTCTGGATTGTTCACGATCTCCTAGGTTCGACCCATGTCTCATTTAGTGTTTATTTCCATGTGGCAGGTGATTGAGAGGTCGAGTTTTGATACCGACCCTTGTGTGCCACTTTTTTTTCCCATTTCCCTTAGTGTGTGTTGTGTGTGATTTTCATTTTGACTGACAACTAAAGTTTGGATTTCAAAATTGTTCGCAAAATGTTTAAAAATACAATTCACCTATTTCTTTAAATATTAAACTTGTTCTAAATTAAAAAGGGAAATGGACTGTTACTTGTTTTCAAAAAGGAAAGTGTGTGTGTGTGTGAAAATCCATATTTGCTATAATGTATTTCAAACTTGAAGTTGGTAAATTCTTTATTTAATGGTATGTGCATTGGTAATAGAATTAGTCGGGCCTACCTACTGAGTTTTAATACTCACGCCTATAGTGTTTTCCTGTTTTTAGTTTCTGTTGCAGGTTGAATTGAGCTTGCTCGCCATGAGAGAGAGTTGGTTGTGGTTTGTTGGGCGACTCTCGAGATCACGAGGGGTTTTGGTTCGTGGTCAGGTTAGTTATGTTTTTGGATGTTTTATTTTATTGTCGTTTGTTTATTTCTGCTTCTTAGTAAATTTTATTGGGCGAAATCGTTCCCACGTGTACTCTGTGATGCCCTGGCACTTATCGCCAGCCTGGGAGGATCGGGAATGCCTCTCGGGCCATGCCACGGACCAACTCGGGTGACCGGTTCGGGGTCGAACCAGGTTGGTTCGTGACACACACACTTTATTATGATCGGGTATCATTATCAATCACTATGGTTATGTTTTCATTTATTATATTTCTATGTTTTTACTTTCCTCTAATGTTCTAATATGTGGAAACCTAGTAATGAGTAACATTGGATAACCCTTATGTATCGAACATTCATTTAATGAAATTAATAGTATTAATTTTATAATATGGGTTTCTATGAGAGGAAATTAAAATCACCATATCATTAATATCGCTAACAAATTTTGAGGTAGAAATTCATTTTAAGGGGACAGAAAGTTAGGCAACATGATTTTTATGAAATTATTTTTCAGATTTATCTAAACATTTGATATTTTTAATTTCATGAAACTGTTAAATTTATTAGGTTATATGAACTCACTAATTTATTCTCACTTTATAATGTTATTATTTCATTATATGATACAACAAGGTCAGTTTGTTCTACACACAACACTATGTTATCTTTCGTTAAACGCAAGACCGAGTTTTACAGCCTTGTAGCAGAACATATAAAATAATTTTTTTGACACTTTTATGGATTTTATAAGTCAAAATTAAAAAAATTTTTACTTTTAATGTCAAAATTATCTTAGGATTAATTTTTTTATTTTTTGTAAGATTTTTTTTAATAAATAGTGAAAATACTACATTTTAGTTCAGGACATCCTTATCATTTAAATAAATATTAAAATCAAATTATATTTTAAATTGGATATTAGAGTCACAATAATTAACTTATAAATCAATTAATCCAATTTGGTTCATTAGAATAATTTTTTAAATTGAATTTAGATATAAAAACATATTGAAATTTTAAACATTTTCACATAAAAAATAAGAATTTTATCCATGTTTATCGGATTACATTTAAATTTACTTTTTTCACCTATGTGAATTGAATTTTGTAATGGTTAGACATAATATTAATCAGTATAATATTTTTATTTTAATAAGTTCATGTTAGTTTTTGAACAAAAATTAGTGGAGGTAACTAATATTAATTACAGTGATTATGGTAAAATTAAGATTAATAAGGGAAAATCCCAAAAACATAAGGGAAAAAATGACCTAGACACATTTAAAAATCTATTTAATGAAAATGGGTAGACCATATCCTCTATTATTCCTAAATTTATTAATAAGTGGGATACTGTTCCAATTAGGTGACCTATATAATTAGTTAACTATGGAAAAATACAAAAAGAGAGCATTCAATACCTTTTAAATTTATAAAGTTTTAGAGTATAGAAGAAGGTAACTTTTTCAGTTAAAATGGTATTTTTAAAATTAAATGTGTTTTTTTGTCATTTTAATTCATCATTAATTTTTATAGATGATATGATTAAATTAAATTCATAAGAAATTATAACACATGGATTCTTTTAATAATAAATAAATTATCTAAATGGTGATAAAAAAATTTAATGTAAAGTAAGTTTGAATAACTCATATGTTATAGTGCTTTTTTATATGAATATATCTTTTTATACATATTTTATGTGAATATTTTTTAATTCCAACAATTTTTTGAGAATTTAAATTAAAAATAAAAAAATAATTTCAAAATTGGCATTATTGTTATTTTATAGTAAATGATATTTTATTAAACAAAATAAAATTACTAAATATACAATATTCCTCCAATAGGTTTTAAAAATATAAAAAATATAAAGAAATTTCAAATAATGGAAAAATTACTCATTTTTTAATCAATATATTTACCATAAAATAGGAAAAAAACATTGATTGTGTAGTTTGGGTTAAATCAATGTTTTTTCACGTTATATGAAATTATTTTGAAATTAAAAAAATAGAAACAAAAGATTTAGTTTAAATAAATTAGATATCATATTTAAAATTAAATGGGTCTATATTATCTTATAAATCTCACATTTATTTAGTCTTAATGGTTATATTAATTTTTCTAAAAAAATATATTCCTTAATAAAAAAACTAAAACATTGGAGAAACATAGTAGTCAAGGAATGTAGTTATAAAAATACCGTTATTTTTGTGTTTTGGAGATATTTATACACCATAAACCTTATTAAATACAATATTTTTCCTCTTTTTAATCACATGAGGTAAGGTAGACCTCCCAATAATGCTTACCTTTTTGTGTTTACAATAATTCCACTTCTTCTCCTCTATAATAATGAATTCAATATTCCACTAACATACACATATCAAGGAAAATTTTCTAATAAAAAACCTTAAAAATAAACTTACAAAATCACTACTCTAAACATACAACCCTCAATTTAATAATAATATATAAAAAGGAATCCCATTGGTACAAATGAAAATGATTTACTCCAATAAAGGCTAACAAACCTTCCATATGATAATTTGTTTTATTTTCACCCTAAACCACATCAATTATTATTATTTAATTCTTATATTATAACCTAATTATGAAAAATATAATTAAATGTTGTTATTATATGGTTTTTTTCTAAACATACCCACACTTACATCTAAATGTTAATGAAACTACCATTCCTGTGTACGGTGAAATACCACCTCATGAAACAATGTTTTTCACTTATCATTTAACAACTCTCATGGTTGGTCTTTATAATAGAAAATATTTTATATATTATATTCACATATATTTTTATGTATTAATTATTCATTAATTATAATATAAAACATACCTGAATTCTTTCAATTTTTTTGAGAATATGATAACATTGTTTCTCAATGTTTGGACTACAGCCACCTCAAATAAATCTCATTAATTCATATATTACATGAAATGTATTAAGTATGGGTTTGGTAAAATTATTTGATATATATTAGATAATAATTCAATTATAATGATAATATATATACATGTATTTCATATTATTTCTTTCTTATAACACAATAAAAAAAGGAAACAACATTGATGTGTGTGTACGACCAACTACCTCTATGAACGATGTATTCTATTTCAAACTTATATATTTATTATATTATTATAAATACATATATACTAAAAATATATGATATTTAAATAAATTTCCTCATTATTTGAACAATTAAATCATGATCTAACAATGTGGATCAAGTATACCAAGTCAAAACTTATTTGAAAAATAAAGGTGATATTACACAAAATGTAACATTAAAATATCATTGTTAATAAACGATTAATATAAATACAAAAAAATAATTTATTTTATTTGATAATATATCATTTTTAATTTGAATATTTATAATAAACATTTATCCATTATATATTATTTTTGAACATGTAAATAAAATTTCAAGACTAACTGCAAGGGTTTTTTTCTCTCACTTTCATTTCTGTGATACTTATAACTTATTCATTACTCGTTTATTTTGTGTGGTTTATATAGTGAAAATGATTATTTATTATTATTATTATATTAAAATTTATGGTTATTTAAAAATATATTTAATTATACATCAATCCTGGGTTTTATGGTTTAAAAGTTACCAAATCAGTATAGTAATTTTTTTCTTAATTTTACTTCTTTTCATTATATGCCATGTTATAAACTCATATTTTTCAATGGAGTGTGTATAATACCATTGGAAATGATATATCATGAATCTAAATAACTTAATAATATTTCAATGATTATATAATGTTATTATTTCTTGGGTATTATGATTTAATGTTACCAAATTGCCTAGAGTTTTTTACTACAATCTCATCAACTATCTAGATTGTTTAAAATTATTATATCATTGATGAAATATAATATTCCATATGTTAATAACTCTAATTAATTTTTTATCCAATGTTCATACATGTTCTATCAATGTAATGGTAACATTTTTATAATCAATTTAATTGTAGATAATTAGGAAACTATTTTTAATAATATCCATCATTATTTATCTTTTTAGTTAGAAATATGAGCTCTTTAAAAAACATGTTTTCTACAAATTATTTCAAGAAATATATAATATTACCTGATGTTGATAAAATTAAATTCTATCAATTTTTAACATTTTTGAAAAAAAATTCCAAAATGATTAATCTTGTTGTTTTATAATCAAGGCACTTTTTTAATATTTTTAAGGTGAAAATGGGATATTCTTCATGTAGTAATTTCCCCAATGTTATGAAAATTATTTCATTAAATCCATATTTTATGTTTTGATGTTTATTTTTATGAATACAATATCCTAATATTCTGAATTTGTTTTGATTTTAAATTGTTTTTCATATAAAAATTATTTAAAAAATAAATTTCTATATAAAAAGTGTTCTAAATGAATCTCAAATATACTATTATATGTTTTAAAAAAGATAATTAAAAAAAGGTTTTCACAGACTTCCAGAATTATTTATGTGTTTTAATGTAATTTTTAAGAATGAAATTTCAAAAATGATTTTAATCCTTATTTAATGTTTTCAAATTATTTTCAATGAAAAAGGTTTTAAAAATATTTTCAATATATATTTTTTAATTTTAAATGTGTTTTTATGGAAAATGTTTCAAAAATATTATCAAGCTTACATTATTAGTTTTCAGACTATTTAAAAAGAAAATGTTCTTAAAAATTGATTTATATTTTAAAAAGAATTTTTCATTGAGTAAATTTTATTTTCCTAAATAAATGTTTTAAATGGTATTATAAAATGTTATTTTTAATAAAATGATTTTTGAAATGGTTTTATGAATTTTATTTTCAATGATATGATACTTTCATTAAAAATATTCTATGTGACCATTTGAAATACTTCTCTATCGAAGAAGGATAAAATTTTTATAGTTTCTATTTTAATGTGGATATGATCCTAGAATACCATTCATATTAATTCTTGATTACTTTATCTTTTTATGTAATGATGTTTAAGAAACCTTTTTCACGTCCATGGGTTATATTCTTTTGAAACCTAATTAATTTCATGGATTATTCTTCGATGAAATGATAATTAGAACTATTTATTTTCTATATTGAATTGTATGATGCATTGTTGATATTTACCATTTAAATTAATATGCTATGATATGCTGTTTATGAAACCCCTCTCTTTTTATGGGTCATGATACAATGAATGATTTATTATATTTGCGGGACATGAATGTATAATTTTATTATGTAAATGTTGGGACCTATATATCCTTCTAATTCATTGGGTATTAATTTATATATCATGAGATAACTATTGGAATCAAGTCGATGGTCTTGATCCACTATGTTAGATGGGGAAACCTGGTCGACAATGGGAATATGGGGAAACTATATCTATTATGTTAAGATTAGGAAACCCAATCCACTATAGGAAGATGGGGAAACCGAATACATTATAAGGAAATAAATAAAACCAATGATGGTGGGTTTTCCCACCGAGTAGGTGTACTCCCCATGAAGTGACCAGATATGTTTTTAGAACTGATCATTGACTTATAGGGAACGATATTACTTGTTTATGTGTAAACCAAAATTATATGTCTTATTACAATGTCATTATTTCATTGATTATTCTCTTTATTCTCTTATGATTTATGTATTATGATCTAACAATTTGTATGCCAAGAATATTTAATATATCATGTTTATAGAGGGTATGATCTTTTAATGTTATGATCATGTTCACATAACATTATGCTCATGTTATTCATAAATATCTTCGTAGTTTACCTTTACTGAGAATCATAGATCACCCAATTCTTATGTCTCCTTTCTGTAGGATATAAAGAATAGTTTTATTTTGTAGAAATAAAAGGAAAAATATTTGAGGGAGGTGTTGTTGATTTTTCACAATGATAGAAGATTGTGTTACAATGTCTCTAAATACACTAAACTATTACAGTTATTGGGAATTTATTTTTGTAATTTGTTGAATACTCGTCAAAAATGATTCAATAACCATGTATTTTAAGAATTTGTCCTTATAATCTATAATATCAACATTAATTATGAATTATTTTTAATGTAAATTTGATAAATTTTGTTCTATCCAACTTTTGTAAGAGTATCATTACTCTCTAATATGTAGAATATTGCAAGGACATTTTTAGTTACCCACATGAGATTGTTCTCATATAAGATATCTTCTTGATCATATATTATATAAAATTTATTATAATCATTATTGAATTCATTCGTTTATTGAAATATTAATCAATGAGCACTATTTTTTATTCTTTTCCAATAACCTCTTGGATAGAAAAAATCATTACCACCATTCTCATTAAATGGAAAATAGTTTATCTCAATTAATTGAAAACTATTTTTTTCTAAAATATTAATCATATATTAATTTATCTAATTTTAAATATCCATGCAACTGATCATAAAAATCGTATATATTAGATAATATTATCAACTTTTTGTATAAGATTAGACTTCATAGTTTCTTGAAATATTTTCCAGTCTACTACTACATATTTGATCACAATATTTATGTTAATATACTTACTATTAGGTAGGTATTTGTATTGATAATATGAAAATATATCTATAAACACAAATTAATATATTTAATTATTTATATAATTTAATTATTCCATAGAATATTAACACTTTTTGTCATTTTTTTGGTAATACGTGACATTACCAAACATGAGATATTTTGCTATTTGGAGTTTTTATATTAACATCTATCATTATTTTAGTATGAAAAAATTAAATTCCAAAAAATAAATTCTAATACTTATCAATTTTGAACTTATAATTATATCAAGATTGATTTCAACCTAATCATCCCATTTTACATTAATATAATAAAAATAATCACATATAGTACACACATTGAAATATTCATGATTAACCTATGGATCCTTCATATCATTCAACACAACCAATAATACATTCCTGAAATGACTATTTATATTATCATCCATTTTATTTTAACCTATATTTTTCATCTTATCTTGGGTAAATTCATTATTAGCATACAACTCATTTATTGTGACATGTTTCTATTATGGATTCATTACCTTTTTTAGTAACATCATATTAATTAATAATATCATCTAGAAAATCATATTTTCAATTTTAAATTAACTAAAATATTTAGATATATAAGTTAATATAAAAATTATAATAAAAATTTATTTGAGATTATATCGATTGATCATTTTTTATATTTTGATAAATGCTCTTATTGAAGATTCCTTAATATCCCACATTGAAAATTCATCATCAGATTTTTTATCTTCAAAATTTTGGATATTTGGATTAATATTTTATTATTTTTACATAACTATGGAAATCTACATGAAACATCTCTTTTAAATTAACATTTTATCTATTTAGTCATATTTTAATAAACACAATCATTAAACTAGATTCATCATGAGGTCCAACATGCATAGTGAGTTTCATCACATATTTTTGAGTAATGTATTATGGATGTATATAAACAATTTAAAAACCCTCAAGTATACCGATTTTTGAATCAACCAGTTGAATTTCATGATTTCTAGATATTGATTAAAAATATTTATTGCATATTTTTAATTTTGTGATCTAATTTATATAATATAGTAAACACCTTAGTTGGTGAATAATAAATTTCTCATGGAAATAGTGAATGATTCTGATGAATAATATCTATGGTAAAATAAAATATATTTTATAAAATTGTTATAGAGTAAAAAATATACATATATTATTAATATATTTATACATATATTAGATAATTCTTATGTCAAGATCTAATTTCCCATTTTAAAATTAAAGTCTGTACATGCACAAAATTTCAATCCCTAACCATTAAATATTGATTATTTCTTAAAACATAATTTATATTCATTTATAAAATTAACCCACCCCCAACATTTGGATACCAATCCAAAAACATTATATTCATCCAAAAATATTCCACAATACTATATCTTTATGCCTCTTATATACATTGGTGTGTTTTTTCACAAAAAATATTTTACCACTTCAAGCGTTAAAAGTATCAAGAGAGTGGAAATATTATTTAACTGGAAACTAAAGATTCATTAACATAGTTTTTTATTATTATAATATTATAAAACCTTATAATAACTAATAATTATATGGAAATAATATAACAATATTAATCCTTCCCTAATATGCATATTATAATCTTTAATGATTTCATTATATGAATGTTTTTCAAATGTCCATAATTGTATGGATTAGTTTAGCTTGGTATTTTCATAAGGATACTATATGATCTTCATCATTATCATGTATAATTAATGAAAATTATTTTTTTCAAAAATATTTAAAATATGGTGAATTAATTTTAAATTTTTTTGAGTGATAAAAATAAAATTAAAATAAATATTATAATAAATTATCAATATTTTTTAAAATTTTCATCAATGAATGAACTATTAATTATCATTCCAAAAAATGAAAATATTCCCATAAAAATATGAATTTCAAATTCATCGTACGATTATGAAAACATTTATTATTTAATTATATAGATAAATTAATTTTAGACCATAGAATATTGTTGACACTGATATACCGAAAGCAAATATGGGATAGTTAGAATAACTAAATTCTAATTACTCATATGGACTATAAATAACAAATAATTATTTAATTTATTGTTCTAAATTGATAAATAATAAGTTATAATTTTATATAAGGTTATATAATAAATAATTAATAGATAAATATTTTTTTGGCATGTAGTTTGACTCAATTCAATATTTTGTGATATTGAGTTAAGAGGACATTATAAGTTGTCGACTTATGATTTTATCACTCATAACCTCTATATCATATGTTTTTAATATTTAGATTTATTTTTATAACATTAGTGTAAGATCTTAAAACATTTTCATATTATTTTTTATTTATAGTCAATCAAATAGTACCTTCCATGATTATCATTACTCCAAACATAAAGATAATTCTATTTTTTCCTTTTAAACAATGCATTTTATGGCTATAAATGATTATATATATATATATATTTATTTAAATATTTCCATTTATATATATATTATTTAATTTCCCTTAATATTTTAGATTTCAAATTATTTATTTTACCCATAGTCACTATTTTATTGAATCATATATATTGTATCATTATTTTGATATATAAATTGGTTTATTTTCACTAATTAATATTGCATTAACTTATTTTATACTATTATTTATATATGTATAATTTTGTGAAAGGTGGTCCTGAAATTAGATAACTTTATACTATATTGGGTAAATCATATATCTCATTTCATTTTATATATGGGATATGGTCATTTCATGTAGTTCAATATGTTATGATATCCTAATAGGGAACCTTGACATCTGATTATAATGGAAAATGATTATATATGTTCCACATTATTTTTTGCATATTTCTCATATAATTATATGTTAATATATATATTATTTTCAGTCCATTATATTATTCTGTGTGATATCTTATTCATATTGTTTTTTATATTTTTATTATATTTAATTTATTGAGATGTTAGATTTCACATTTCATTCATTGTATATGTCCTTAGGATTTCCATGTAATTATATATCTATGATGGGCCCATATGAATTTTTTAATTCAATAATAAATAATTTTTATATAACTATTTTATAAAAAAATAACATGTAGTTATTATACGAATTCAATAAAATAATAGATTTGGTGGGTGTGTTTTCCAAATAAATTGTGAATTGTTTTAAAAAATTCTATAAAATATATTTGTTCATTTTACTAGTAAATATAATTATAAAAATTAAATTTATAGTTTTTTTAGACATTATATTGGAAATTACAACAGTATACATGTTTAAATAACAAAGGATAAAAAATGTGTCATAAGTTAATATATATTTTCTATTAATTTTTTTCCTAAAATTTTATTAAATAATATTATTATTTGGATAATTTTTTTTGGATTTCGAATGTTTCGTGAAAGGGGACTGAATAAACAATTAAATTGATGTATAAAGAAATAACTATTTATATGATAGTGTATAAAAATGAGAGAAAAAATAATAAATTTATGCATTTTTTAACACAACAAAATAATGTAATGAATAGTAACATCAATCATATAGAGATACCATGTTTTATAAATATGATATAACCATACATTACATCATTTAAATTATGAAACTATCATCCTTTAGTTGATCATCCTATTTCGTAATGGTGATGAAATTGATCCCTTTTATTTGAAGATACTCAATTCACAATAATTCCCTAAGAATGAAATGGTTATCTCTGCCATCTATATTCTTTATGGACATGTCTATATACTGTGAAATAATATTAAAAAAATATAATAAAGAAAAGGAGTCAATGGTGTTTGAAAAATTCAAAAAGATAATTTATAATCAATATCAGCCAATCACTATTTTACATCAATTATATTAAAAATTAGATGAACATTATAAAATATATTTTGAATCTACTTTTATATAATATGTTGATTTTAGAATACATTAAATATAAATTTTTTATTTTTATAATAACTCTAAATGAAAGATAAATATTTATTTATGTTCCTTGATACCATGTCATCAAAACAATAATAATTTGGGACTATAATAACAATTAATTTATAATTTGATGTGAAACCAAAATTGAAATTTCAATTAGAAATTCTAAATGGTTTACATGACATGGGGATACGAAAAAAAGAATTTAGTTTTCTGTTGATGTGATAAATGAAAAGGTTCATGGTTGATAGTGAATTTAATTTCCATTATTAATAAAATATAGGAAGAATCATCCATAGAACCTCTACATGGGGGATTGAGTTACATACCATATATATAATATTAGAACATTATGCTCAAGATTTCACAAGTGATATGATGATTGATTAAAAACATTATTGAAACATGGAATAAATCTTCCAGTGAAAACCCTACCACGATGCTTTAATATTATGTAAATGACCATCATACATCGCAATGCACAAGTACAATGGTAATCAATGATAGTATATTTTTGCAACATCACTATGAAAAGAAAACTGAATATATAAGGCTATAGGAAGTGCTAGTGTGGATAAAAGTAAGAATTGGATATAGGTACAATCATTATACATTCATGAAATGTGAAATTTATATTTTGTTCTTTTTTTAAGACATTATTTTCTATCAATAAATTTTTTGACATATACTCAAGTCCCATCTGTTTAATGACCCCAACCTTTCAATATAAAATTTCCAAAATGTAATTCTGTTATTTATCCATAATGTATGTTGGAAACCAAAAGAAAAGAAAACACTATTTTATTATAAAACTATAAATTCTTATATATGATTTATAAATAAATACCAAAAAATAAATATTATATGGCCAATTAATAAGAATGAATAACTTATAGAATTTAGAAATATGCCTCATTTCATCTATTATAATTGTCACAACTATAAAAAACCTTTGAAAAAGTATAAAAACACTAGTAATTGGATTTGAATTTTGAAATTTAAGAAAATTGAAACTTGAGAGGAATTTTAATGGATGATGTATGATTAATATTTGATATATTTATTAAATGTGGAATGTTTATTTGACCATTTTTAATATCACCATTTGATTAATAACATGACAATTAGAATACTTACCATACCATTAGTATAAAAACCTAACCACAATAATACTAAAATAATTTTATGAATTCTTAAGAAATGAAAATATAATAATTTTATATCAAAATGAATTTAAATAAAAATTTCATATTGATAAAAAAACCTTTAAAATAAAAAAACATAAATATTTTTATTGGAATATTTATATATATATATATTATTTTCAGTATAATAAAATTTTTTCATAACGACAATCATTTATATTACAATTCTATTTTTCAAAAAATATACAAAATTATATCAATTTATATAAAATTAAAATATAATTTTATGAAATGAAAAGTACATTTTCTATGTGTAAACTATGTGATAATGTCATAAGCATAACTATTTTTCATATTAATGGTGAATTTATTCAAAAATAATTTTTCTCATATTTGGAAATTATTTTGATATAATATAATTAATTTTTTGAAATATAATGTAATAATTTATTATTATTTATGTTTTTTTATAAATAATAAATTGACGATGTACACTATGAAATATATTATAAAAAAATAATATTTTTATAGTGTATCTAAATTATTTTTTTGGTTTATAGAAATTCTTTAAATTTATTAATGTCCCATTTTATAATAAATTACAAAACATGTACTATTTAATTTCATATATTATTGATGTTTTAGGATAAAATATTTTATAAAAAATATTGGTTTTAAAAATCTCTATCCTCCCTTCATATAAAATACAATTCACCACACAACTTCTCCTCACATCTCGAGATTCAAAACATTTATAAACTCTAAAAAAACTCCTCAAATATCATAAACTTTGTCTATAGGATGTAATCACATAATAATACTAAACATGGGATGAATAATTCAATTACAAAAGGAGTCATACCAAAGAGATTGTTATGAACTCCATGTCCCGCCATTTTTCTATTCTAATTTTTATATTCATGTTGTACATCTAGATATATGATATTTTGTTTCCATTTCATAAAATATATGATATTAGACTATTCAATTTTTTTTTCAAAATTATATAGTTATTTTAAAAATTGATTTTATGAACAACAATCCACTCATGGATTGTATAACCGCATATAAAGATGTTTTTATTTAAAAAAATATTGCAATCAATGATGGTAATGATATAAAATTTTATAGCAAAATATGAACATATTTTTAATAATAAAATTTGATTCATAATTTTGGATGTTTAAATAATGAAAGCATTAAATAAAAATTTGAGAGATTCATAATGTCTGGTAAAACCATCTCAACGGCTATTCCATTACATGTTTTCATTTAAACTCATTAAATCAAGAACATGATGGACCACCACAAGATACAAACAGTATGATAGAACACATATGTATAATTAAATCCATTTGAACATCTAGAATGATTTCAATATCATATCCTTCCACTTATTTATATATAAACACATTTAATAAGAACCAGTATTATTAAAAATAAATATTTGTGTGCATATAATATAGGTGAATAATCCTATGAATGGTAGAAGTAATATTAATATCATAAAAATGAATTATAAAAAATACTTTTAAAAATAATTAATCAAATATAGAAATTTTATTGATGAATGTATTTAAAAAATTTAGTTCAATTTTTTATCATGAGGAATGTATTTACCATGTCAGTCAAAGTTGATTGTATGATAACTCCCATATCACACTCTTTTTCAATTGGGTTAAAATTTCTCTCTATTTTTCTTTTTTATAACACTTTTATTATAATTATTTATTAAATATTCTATATATTTGTTTCTTTCATGTATAAATAGTATATTTTCTGTTTCATTTGTGGTGATATATAGTTTATTTTGGTTCCCTTTTCATTCTTTTCATTATTGAAAACCATACTAAAGGGAATTATTCCATTCATTATTTTGTTTCATCTTTTTTCCTTTTTATTTTTTTCCATATGGTAATTTCTAAAAATAATATAATTATAATGGAAAACTATTCATTTTATTATATAGTTTTAAGAAACAAAATTTCCTTATACTTATTAATTGTTACTTAATAATATCAAAAATCATCACTTAATAAAATCATTTTTATATATATATTTTCCACTATTTATACATTCGTCTATTTTAGATATTAAAAATTATTTTTTGAAAAAATCAAACCTTAATGAAAAGAAAATCAATAACATCTTTTCACCCTTAATCTAGATAGTTATACTATTTAAGATGGTTTATCGAGTAATTAATTTACTCATTTTATGGTATTATTCATTCATATTTCAATAGAGATGTGAAATTTTTCCTCCAAACTGAATATTTTCAATTTGTTGATTAATACCATAACAAAACTCATATTCCCATGGTATAGTATACATCCAATATCAGGGATTACAATACCACTTTTGTTGGAACTAAACAACTAATTTTTTCTGATAAAATATATCTATGAGATTGGAGGTTTGGTCAACAATTGTTTACACCCTAAATAGTTTGGATTCATTCTAGGAAGTTATATACATTATAAAATTCAATATTATTCATACTATATAAATTTGGTTAAATCTTGCACAATGAAAACATTTATCTTAATTGGGATATCTCTAAGTCCTTACACACCCCCAACTAGAAAAATATTATATAAATTATTACATTATAATGCATCTTACATATATTAAACAAGATCATTTATTCTATGATTATCATCATGAGGATATACCTTTTTGTTAATGGATTAGCTAAGTGTTTAATTATATTTTGACATTACCATTGATAAAGGATATTTCACCATTCTTTATCTCTGGAATTGTGGTTTACTATTAACATTTTATCATCTTCAAGTGTATCAAAACTAGGAACATTAGGCCTAATAATTATAAAAAAAATCTAAAAGCTTCATTCACATAGTATAATGTGTACAAAATCTATTTCCTTTTTAGGTCGATTCCATATCCAATATTTCTATTCATAATATTTTTAAGCACTATAAGGATATCTTTAGAATAAAATTAGGTATAGTAAATCAATGTTAATATTTGGTAAATGGAATTTAGAGGATAAAAGGAGAGACATCATAAAATCCAGGATAATGAAGCGATGATCTCTCCACTTTAATTTTTTAGAGTTACCCTAATTTTTTAGAGGGTTAAAATAAATCATCTTGTACAAATTTTATGAAGAATTACCTCATAACTAGGAATGTTGAATTGAACATACCTATATTAAACATATTTTATCATCATGGTTAACATAGTAACATATTCAAGGGAGAGACTCAAGATGATAATCATAGAATAAATGTTAGTGTTTCCTTGACAAATTGAAAACACCCATGTTTATGGATGTCCTGGTTTTTTAAATCCTTGTTCTTTTTAACACATCCTTGATCAAAAACTCAACCTATAACATTTTTTCTCCTCACATTATAATAAAATTTTCCCCATAAATGGTTTATTGAATAAAAGAGTAGTTGTAATTATTTTGTTATGAAATCATCTATTTGGTGGAAACCAGAGTGATTATTTTGAAGATATCATGTTTGACTTTGTACGTCTTCACTCAAGGTACTCCTCCCTATAATTTTTGTACAATACATTGTTTCAGAAAAAACCTGACGATTCCTATAATATCCCCTAAATTTATAGTTTTCTATACACATGTCAATACATAAACTAATTGTTGAATTTAGGGACTTTTTAACTATTGATCTAAAGTAAAATATCAGGAAATAATTTTTTTTGTGAATTTTGTTAAGTGATTCTAGTACCCTATACATTTTGGTACCCTAAAATCCTAGATATGAGAATATTTATTGTTTAGAAATTCTAAAAACCATTCAAAATGGATTGTAATCTTCATCAATCCTTATATCCTCCCTTCCTAGTAGACAAAATTTATTATATATTGAATAATATACTACCCACTAATGGTAGATTGAAGGTTGTGGGAATCCATGTTACATCAATTTATTTTATTTATTATTGGAATGTGGAATGTTATCTACATATATTTATTTGTTTTCATCTTATCAAGATTATTTTTATGAAACAATCATTATTATTTCACATTATTCTTGAGAATTATAGTGTCTTAGATTTTTATAAACTACATTTTCATTTTGATGTTCTATTATCATCATAAGATTATATTATATGTTCCTATTACATCTTGTATTTCTCACATTTTTATGTAATAAATATTTATAGGTTTGAAGGTATCATTCAAACCCCACATTTAACTATTTCCTTAGTCATGAATGATATTATTCTACAATCCAATAATCACATTGAAAAAATTCACATATTAGTGGATGATCTTATCTCTATGTGGATGATAAGGGTCACTATAATCCGAAATAGAATGACCAAACAAGTTTTAATTATATGAAATCGTCCTTAGTTAATATGGAATAATGTCAACATATATATTGAAACCCTTGTTACAACTATACATAATGGATATAGAGATATATTCTGATTATCTATATTTTTTTTAAGGGTTCCATCATAAACATTTTAAAAAACAACATATCCTTTGGCACTAAACTATGGGGAATTATCTATTACATTAATGTTTTTAGTAGATTAGATATAGTAGAATCTAGATTAAATGTGACTCAATCTGGGTTTTTAATATTGTTATATGTAGAGAAATTTATTTCATAAATACTTTCCAATGATTAAATGGACTTCATTATCTGTACTGATAGCATCCAATACATTGTTTCTAAAATCTATATGGAGTGTAATATGGTTTCAAATTCAATTTCAATGGATATTATGGAATAGTGATTCTGTCTATTGTGTTGGAATGTTGTTATCGATTATCTCATTTCCAAAAATATCTATGTTGACTTATATACACACCATTACCATTTAATCTTTTACTCATCTCTCTAATTTCATTAAAATCTATTTCATGGGTATATTACTTGTGGTATATTTCTCGTCCCTACTTTTATGAGAATCAAAAAATCATTAGTACATTTATTTAAATTGGTTATTTATGAAATATAATTTGGTTATGAACTGAGATAGGATTATGTAAACCATTTCCATATTAATGGGTTTTTAATGATTTTGATTTATTTTTTGAATTATTTTCCTTTTGAGGAACACGTTTAAATATATATATAATAATATATATTTGTTGGAGCTAGAATTATATATTTCCCAATGCATCAGGTAATGTATTAATCTAATTATAAAGCAGATATTGTTCATAATAAATAACACTAGAATACTATGTTATATTTTCATGGAACTGATTGCTAGCTTATTATTATGAGGTCAAATTTTATGTTGTTCCAAATTTTTTATAATTTCATTATCTTATCATAAAATATCACATATTCCCTGAATCCATGTAATTTTATTAGTATCACCTATTTATTACATTTTTTGGAATCCTAACTCATATAGTAAACATCATTAATTTGTTTAATCTATTACTAATTATTTAATATCACCCATTTTTGTTTATGTTATCCTCATGGTATCAATTTTAGAGATAATTGGAAAAGGGATTTAGGAGAACATTACATAGATCAAAATAAAAATGATATATTTTTTATATTACTATATTAAATATCAGGTTATTAAATAAAATATATATCTTGATTTTGGGATATTAATTATATATTTTTATGTTAAATATATTTTAATAATTTATGTGGGGTATTAATATAATTTTTTTGGTATCTGAGAATGGTTTTATTAATTATATAGATTGGATAGTGATATTAATATGAAATAAATAATGAATAACCTTGATTGGAAATTGGAAATTCCTATGATTGATTATACATGTAATTTATGATTTATTTATTCTAGGTTCATAGTTTCCTTTTTATAATTTTTAATTTTAATATTCTCATACATAACATTCATTAATTTTAGTAAACTATTTGTAATATAAGGAACCACAATAATAACTATTGCGAAGGGAAATGAAATGATGCAATAAATGAGATTATTTATATGATAACTATAATAATTAAGAACCACATGGTGAATATTATCAATCTAACTCACGTAACGACTAATAATTTGAATCCTGTGGAAAAACCTCCAAACCTTATAGAGAAAGTGTATTCAGTTGAATCATTCATGGATTAATTCTCTTAATGTTTTAGTGAATGATCAAATCCCCTTAACATGGAATAGAGGATTAATTCCCTTTAAAAGATACTCAATGGACTCTATTTTTCCATTAATTAAAAAGATAAACTATTTTGTGATCACATTGATGGAAATTTTTTTTTGGTGGATACTCGTGAAGAATAGAAATCACAAATTAGAAATCAAATCAATGTCATGGGGATAATTTAATAAAAAAAATTATAAATATTTTCCTTGAATTCTCTTTCTTAAAATGGCTAGAGAGTTTCATGGAAAAAAAATAAATAGTTAATCAAGATGGTCTTACAAGTAAAATAAATCAATTATTTAAATGGAAAACATTATGTTAGTCATGAGCCCCAAATTTATGGTTTGTTGATTTTTTTGTTTAATAATTTTGAGTCTTTAAAATATTTATAAATTTAAAACATTTAATACTAAGAGGAAATATCTTTTTTCCCTAAAATATGTGTACGATATTTGTGATTCTCAATGGTATCATGGTGTTGGAAATAAAATTATGTTATTATAGTTTAATTATAGATGATAAATTGATAAAAATCATGGGGGATAAATATCCAATATCCTAGAAATAAAATGTATGGGAAAAATATATATGAAATAACCACAAGAGAATAAGGAGATTTTTCTAAAAATGAAATAAGGGTGTAATGTTAAGGAAAAAATAGTTGCTAATGAATCCAACTACTAAAAGTAATGAAATAATGGTTCCAATCATTCCTCTATTTATGGTATAATGTTAAAACTAAGAAAAATAAAGATAATATGAAATGTAGTTCACTATTCCATGTGCTGTTGAATAGAACTAAGTAAAAGATCTGACACAAAGAGATAAAGTATGATTGGATGTTATCACAATTAATAAGTGCATCATGAAAAAAATTTGTTATAAGTAAAATTTTTATTCAACAAAAGAATAATTTTTTTAATCAATTTGGGTTATATGAATGAATTCACATCATGTATGATTATATTTTAAATCACTACCACAGGACAGGGATTTTATGTTAAATGTGTGAACACATTGTAGTGATATTGCTTCATATCATTTATATAATCCTTCCATTATTATCATTAAATGAATAAATATCCCAAAAAACCATTCCATACACACGTCTTTATTATTTGATTTCATACTATAAATGGATATTTTATATTTAAAAAGATGTAACAACAATGAATGGGTGAAATAAATGAAATTAAATTTCACAAATCATCCATTAATTCTATACAGTTTCAAGGGAGAGAATGGATATCATTTAAAACCTCCCTCTTAGTCCAATGAATATTTTCCTTTTCAGAAATAATATCTAAAATAAATTTTTGAGATAAAGTAGGGGAAAAATTATCCTAGAATTTATTAATATATTACCTAAAATAGATATATGGACTTCCTCATGATCAATAAGTTGAGTTATCAATTGATGTTATACAAAAATTTATTCCCTTTTCAAAGATACCTTATCAAACATACAACTATTGTTTTTGAAAAACATATTAATAAAATATAAGATAATTTAGGAAATGGTTTCATATTACCAATTCATTCTCAATGGTATCCCTTATTCTCATTGTTTATAAGATGTAATGGATAATGTGTTTCTAAATATATTATCATTATCCCTACCATATCACTAAAACTAATATGTCTCCCCATCCATATACTGATTAATTACTCAATTATCTTTGTGAGTCCAAGTACATATATATGTTGTAAGTTTGATTGATATATAATCTATTGACAGTGTAAAATTTTGATATTCCCATGAAAACATTTTTTTTAATTTTTTAGGAACTATATATATATTGTGATTCCACTTGAACCCAAAAATGATTCAAGTATCATCATGGAAATTATGAATCATATATTTAGAGATTATATTCAAAATACTGTGGTGGTATAGATATATGAAATTATAATATTCTCTAAAATTAAGGAGGGAAATGAATAGAATTAGTTTATTATTCTACATACATTTAGAAAGGATATATTTTATATAATGTATAATTAATTGGACTTTTAGGAGTATAATGATTCATTTTTTGGAATAATATCTTAATAAATAAAATATATATTGATCCTTCAATAATAAAGTTGATTGAAAATGTCCTAGAAGATCATATAAAGAATTTAACCAGTATTTTTATTGATTAGTTGGTTATTATCAAGGATTTGTGTGGAACATCTCAAAAATTTCAACTCCACTATTACTGGAAACTCATATTGGATTTACATTTGTTTAGTATTTTATATGATAAGAGAGTTCCAATGATTTCAATAAGGAGAAATCCCTACACATGTACACACACTACCATATAGTGGGGTAAGATATTAGATATATAGTGATTTATAAAAGTATGGATATGGTTTTTACTCTAGATAAATGATAATTTAATAGTGTATACTATTAGATAGTTAAAGATGAATGGGAAAAATTACCAAACACATCATCTAGATTTGGTTGGAAAATATTTTTATTATAGATTCAGATGCATTGTCATTAATAAGCTAGTGTGATATATATTGTAATGCCCGAACCCCAGTTACCCACAGTTGGTGCATTATTATATAACACTGGCATGATACAAGGAATCGTGTCCTTAAAGACTGATCAGTTTAGTATCCTTGGAAGTACTGGATACATTCATATTTTTTACATTACATCATGAAATAAAAACATCAACAACATTTTGTCCACTTTTAAACACACTTATATCCTTAGCCTATCCTTACAGGACAACCATATAATACTTCTTCACATCTTGGGAAGAATAAAACCTAGAAAGGGTGAGCTCAGATGCTCAGTAATGATAACAATATAGTGGAAACTTTCATAAATAAGTATAAACAGTCAAGGCAATGAATAAGACTAAAACAAAAGCCTTTTGAAATTAAACATAAGCATAATATTTCAAGTATAATATCAAATAATTCCATTTACTTAATAAGAGGGATATTATAGTAGTCGAATAATCACATGCAATATCAAGAGCCACTTTCATAATGAAGGAATTCATAATGCCAGACTTCATAACCACATTGTCAAGGCCCTGTTCCAAGACTACATATAAGATATTGTCAAGGCATTATATCGAGAAACTATTTTTTCTTGTGAGACCTACTGATGCATTGAGGAGATATAGTGGTCTCCACCGATCACTTACTAAGTCCAATGCATTCCTCATATGAAAAAGTTTAAACACAACATAAACATTCATATTAAAATTAGCATTGGAAATCTCAATACATTAAGCATAAAAAATGAATGGTGTAAAAATAAAACAACCACTGTCATACATATCACAAAACCATTAATACAATTTGGAAGTTTTGTATCATAATAAATCAACATCAAACAAACTTAAAATCCCTCAAATATTGTTGACATAGATGAAATCAAAACTTTTTTAAAGAAATATATCTTTCTATTTTTAAATCATTTAAAAGTAAAATAATTGTAAAAGAAAACATTTATTTTGAAAATATTCATATAATATTTTATGGTAATATTATACTATGATATAACAACAACAAAAAAACCACACCCACTGTATACTTTATAAAAAGACATTCTTACCTTAATTTTGTCAAAAATTTCATAAAATACAATGTTTGGAAAATAATGGAAAGATTCCATTAAAAACATATATTGTTAAACAAGGGTATAAATTACTTTAAACCATAGTATATTAAATAGTAAATATATTTTTAATTCCATTTTTACAAAAACTAGGATGTAGATGATAAAGAGGTCATAGTAGATACTTACATAAAAACATAATCAGATAATAAAGAGATTGTGGAATTAAACCTTACCTTATTCTTTTCATTAGTCGATGATATGTTAAACTCATGTATAATAATTATGACATTGTTATTAAATGATAAAATAACTATATACATATATATGATATTATATAGGATCCTCTAATATTGCGTTATTAATAATATTTCAATAGTATTGTCGTTTCGGGTGTTAAATGATATGTTTTCCTTTATATGCTCGGTTACGTAAGACATGTTTGTTATTACTAAGATGTATTTTATTCATATCCAGAATTATATTAAGTTCTTAAAAACTATTTTTAACAATAAAATTAAAATTATTCTTGAATGATTATGATGGGGAATGAATCCCATCATGTTCATGGAGACGGTAATCCATATGATTGCATGGGCGACAATATCATCATATTGATGGTGAAATCGTATGTAATTGGATGTTATATCATATACACATAATCATTAACATGATATATTTATTACTTCCCTCAATTACACTCATTATTATACACATCCAAATAGTTAAGTATTTGAATAACAAACTACACCACGACGTAGAGACGGTAAGTCGTACATACACACGTATGGTGACTTTGTCATTAATAAGATGGATACAATAATGAATATGATTGTACGTTTTTTATAATAACATCAAATTATATATAATATACTGTAGTTATTATTTTAGTGTGGAAACAACAAGGAAATTGGGTGTGGAAGAATAAAATAACATGGTAGAGGGTGGTGAAATTATTACCTCTTCTTCGGGTGTTTCATTTTGAGTTAATCAAAAGGGCTCCTTAGGTTGGATTTATGATAAAAAGAAGTCCTCTGGGATAAATTGAGAAAAATTTAGAGGATATTTGGTAAGGGGGTGGCCGTGACAAATGGCTTTGGAGGTGTGATTTTGAGGGAAGGGTAAGTGCCATTTTATAAGAGAGGGGAGGGGCACCTTATGAAAAGATTGAAATATTATTTTATAATAAAATACTTTTCGGTTTTTAATGGCACAAAAATGATTTATTTAGAGTATAAGGTGGTTATGGGTCGAAAAAATCTCAAACAATATGTTTTATATAGGTTTGGGTCACCATATTAACCTTATCCTTTATATATAACTCTTAGTTAAAAAGTATAATTTTTACCATGTATTCGTGTATTTTTATAATAATTTGTTAATAAACATACTATAAAATTACAAGATAAACTTTAGTGGTTCATTAATGATATAAATATCATTATATAAGTTCTTTGGCCGAACCATATATTTTTAGGACTATTATATTATTTAATAATACAGTATTTGTTTGAAAAACTCATGTTTGTCAATTTTGACACTATTTAGTATTTTTTTTGAAAGTCATAAACACATGATTACATAGAAAAAAATACATTAAATAAACCATAACATGTCATATTCACCTATAAAATTCGTTTCTGTCTTAAAAATATTGAAAATAGATTTATTTTAATATTTATAATACCATTTATTTTATTCTTTCATTAATAAGGTAATTACTACATCACCATTGTGTCACAAATACATTTACTTATTTAATGTATAAAAATTATAAATTAAATAAAATTTTGTATTAAATATTTCTATATTTATAATGAGTATTTATAGTCGAAAATATAACTTATATAACCCCATATAAAAATTGTTTTACTGAAAGATATATGTTTTTATCATTTTTTCTTTACTTTAAATTAATTAATATAATGTGTCATTATCACACTAATGTGGATCCATGGGGTATAAAAATAGACCCAAGGATTCCCCTAGTTGGATATGTATCAACCAATAGGAATAGGACACATGCTAGTGTAATTATTATTATTATTATATTATATTTTATCTTTATTTATCAGATTTACTCTTTAACCATGGTAAATAAAATATTTTCCGAATTAATTATTCATAATATCTGAAAATAAAAGTTACATATTTACACAATTTGAACCTCCTGATTCCAAATATTGAAACAATTTTTCGAAATTCAACATATATAATTGGTAGAAATTAATTTAAAATTAAATCTCGTTGTCAAAACAAAAAAGCATGCTTTTAAGAAATAATAATTATCTAAAGATTGACACTTGTTTGTGTCTAGTTTAAATTTTAAATTACATAAAATGACCTAAATTATATTAAATGATAAAAATATAATCTAATTATACATTAAAACCACACAAATTTATAACTTACCCCCATAAATTAATTTAATTAAGAATTTTTTTTAATTAAAATTTAGTATTTTTCACTATTAATCAAAAATTTAATGTTTTCATGAAATTACAAAAAGATCACCCTAAGATAATTTAGATATTATGAATTCAAAAATGAATTCCATTTTAGAGAATAAAATTTATAAAATTTCAAAAAGTGGTTATTAATATTTATAATTGTTAGTTTGATTGGTCGTGGTATGTTAAAACTCTATGTTGCGTACAATAGAAGCTACTGCATTATTCAAAAGCAAATATACCATGGAAGCTTGGGGTGTTACATTCTCCCCGCCTTAAAATAATTTCAAACTCAAAATTTCTATAATATTATTGCATAAAAATATTCAGGTGGTTCTTCATCATAAGTTTTTTCCTGTTCCCATGTTGCCTCTTCCTTCTTATTGTTTCTCCATATAAATTTTACCATACAAGTCATCCAGTTTCTCAGCACTTGTTCTCAGGTATCAAAATTTTGGACAGGATCATCACAATGATATAGATCAGGTTGTAGTTCAATTTCCTCATAGGTGAGTACATATGTGGGTTCATGCCTGTATTTTATCAATAGAGATATGTGGAACACGTCATGAACATTGGAGAGACTTGGAGACATTGCCAAATGATAAGCTATAACTCCAATTAAATCCATAATTTTGGAATGTCTGATGTACATGTGACTCAATTTACCCTTCTTACTAAAATTTATAACACCCTTCCATGGTGATACCTTCAATAAATCATGATCTACTTCTTTAAATTACAAATCCTTCCTTCGTTTTTTGGTATAGCTCTTTTGCCTACTTTCTGCTTCTTTGTTGTGGGTTTGGATAATCTTCAATTATTCCATTTTTTCCTCAACAAGTTTTTGGGACTACAAGGTTTCTTTGACCAACATCATCCCAAAAAGTTGGTGTGCAATATCACATCCTATATAATTCTTCATATGGTGGCATCTGAATACTTCAATGGAAGTTATTGTTATAAGAAAAATTCTACCATAGGTAAATATTGATCCCACATACCTTGAAAGTCAAGTGAGAAAGATCTCAACATGTCTTCTAAGGTTTGAACAGTCCATTCTGATTTCCCATCTGTATGAGGGTGGTATATGCATTTCTCAAACGAAGTGTCGTATCTATGGGTTTCTGAAGACTTTTCTAGAATCATGATGTAAAATGGGGATCACGATTAGAAACAATCGATAGGTGTAATATATGAAGTATTATAACTTCATTAATATATTGTCATTACATTTGTTCAAGTGGTAAATCTTCTCTTATAGAAATAAAAAGTGCTAAATTGGTAATACAATCAACAATGACCCAAATTTCATCATTTCATATAGGAGTCTTTGGTAGCCCCCTGACAAATTCCATCGTAATATTATCCCATTTCCAATCAGGTATGGGAAGAGGTTGCATGAATCCTCAAGGTTGTTTCCTTACATCTTTCACTTGTTGATAAACCATACATCTTGACACAAAATAAGCAATCTCCCTATTCATGTTGTCCCAGAAAAAATGTTCCTTCAAATCTCTATACATCATGGTGCTCCTAGGGTGTATAAAGAAATTGAAGCTATGATCATCATCCAATAATTCCCTTTTTAGACCAGGTATCTTAGGAACACAAAGTCTCTTCCCAATTTTTAGAATTCCATCTTCATATATGAAGTCACTCAATCTCCCATCATTCCATCATTAATATTCTTTTGAAACTCCTCATCATCAGTTTGTGAACTTTTTTTCCTTTCTAGAAAAGATTGTTTGGAATTCATTTCAAAAAGTATTGATTTTTCACCTTACATGGTTATTCCCTTATCCATCCTTAATAGATCCATAAAAATTGGATCCCTTTCAACTCACATCTTGATCAAAAATCCATGATGCTTTATAATCAAAGCATCTTCCACCTAATTTTCAATCCCTGGGAGGTAGTCTATAGTGAAATCATTATCCTTGAGTATTTCAAGGCATCGTCTTTTCCTCATGTTGATTTCTTTCTATGAGAAAATATTCTTTAAACTATTGTGATTTGTATAAATCTAAAATTTTTCACCACATAGATTATGTCTCTATATTTTTAAAGAAAGGATTACAGCTTCTAACTCAAGATAATGAGTAGGAATATTTTTTTCATGAATTTTTAGCTGTCATGATGCATAGACCAGAACTCTATCATTCTGCATAAGGACACAACCAAGTCCTTTCTTTGAAGAATCACTGTAAATAAAAAAACCATTGTTCCCTAATGGTAGAGTAAATATAGTATCATTGACTAATATTCTCTTCAGTTCATCAAAACATTCTTCAAACTCTTTTTTCCAAAAAAAAATTTAACCCCTTTACGAGTGCACTTGGTTTATGGGTTACCCAATCAGAAAATATTCTGGACAAGACAACGATAATAACATGGTAAACCAATAAAACTACGTACCTCAGTTATAATTGTCAGTGCCAGCCATTCTTGGATTTCTTTGGTCTTTGAAGGATCAATAGAGATTCCATATTTTGAGACAATATGGCTATGAAAAGAAATCTCCATAAGTTAGAATTCACAATTTCTAAATTTTCCATATAACTCATTTCATCTAAGAGTCCTTAGGAATATTCCCACGTGATTTTCATGATCTTCGTAGATTTATGATTATACCAAAATATCATCAATAAATACCACTATAAAGTCATTAAGATATTCCTTAAAAACTCTGTTCATTAGATCCATGAAGACATAGGGTGCATTAGTCAATCCAAAAGACATTACTATAAACTCGTAATGCCCATAACTTGTTTGAAATTCTGTTTTCGGAATGTCTCCCTTCTTCAATCACAACATATGATATCCAGATCAAAGTTCAATATTTGAAAAATATTGAGCACAAAGAATTTGATTGAATAAATCATCAATCTAAGGTAGGAGATACTTGTTCATTATTTTTATTGCATTGATCTCCATGTAGCCAATGCACAACCTCATAGATCCATCTTTTTCTTAACAAAAAGAATAGGTGCTCCCCATAAAGAAACACTAGGGTGAATAAATCCCTCATTACTCAATTACTCTAGTTGTTTCATTAGTTCCACTAATTCAAAAGTGGCCATTCTATAAGGGGTCATCGATATGGGCCTTAAACCAGGATTTGAATCAGTGGAAAAAACAATTTCTCACTCTGAAGGATTTCTAGGTAAATACTCTGGAAACACATCAATATATTCTTGCATAATAGGTATTTACTCTATTTGAACATTTTTTCCCTCACTAATAGTTATTTTATTCTCTTCCTCCCCAATAATTGAATTTATTAGAGGTACTGTGGGTGGATCTAGAAAAGAATCAAGTGGTGTTGTTTTGCTCTAAAGATAAGCTACTCTTTATCATCATTAAAAACTATGACCACCTTCTTCATACAATAAATTTTCACATCATGGTCTGAAATCTAATCCATAATAATGATTATATCAAATTCAATCATGTTTATGATGATGATATTAGCAGATAAGGAACATTTATATGCCCTAATGGGAACTAATTCACAAAAATTGGTTGCGATGATAATTTCCTTAAGTGTTCTGATTGAAAACTCTAATGTTATGTGAAATTGAAAATATATAATTTTATTAGAAAACTGAGATGATATAAAACAATGCGATGATATGGAATCAAATAACGCATTGGATAAACTTGAGGAAATCATTAAATTACCTACCACTAGGTCTTTCGGAGCTTAAACCTCAGCAGTAGTGATCACATAAGCATGGACTTTCTCGCATGTCATTTTCTAAGGTATGTTCCCTTGGTGCATAGTAAATTCATTTGTATAATGTCCCTTTTTTCTACAATTATAGCATTCAACATTGACATCCTTTTTCTTCCCCTTACAACCACTAGTTTGGTGTCCTTTTTCACCACACTTGTAACATACTCCCATTCCCTTCAGGAAAGTACTGGGGTGTTTCCTCCCAAATTTACCATCAGATAGATATTAAACTTTTCCCTTCTTCCATTTATTTCCATTTCCATAGTGTTCAATAGATCTCCTCTTCTCTTGCTTTAATTTTAAGTCGTAAGACTTATAGAATTCCTTTTCTATCTTGATAGCGCATGAGATAATATCATCGTATGATGAGAAAGATTGTGTGACTAATGCTCGATGGAGAAATGGATTTAACCCATCAAAGAATTGGTAAATCTTACTCCGCGGGTTATGTATATAATCTGATTCATGCTTTTCTAACCCTGTAATTTTAACGTCATACTTTGCGACATTCTCATCCTCCTTTTTCCTGAGACTCAGAAATTTCCTTTCCATATCCACTTGATGGTCATGAGGAAAGTATATTTCTATGAAATTCTTTTTAATCTCCCTCTATTCCAATATTTATACTTCTTTATCTTACTTTGTGTTTTGGATCAATGACCACCATTGATCTACATCTCTCGTGAGGCGATAAACTGCCATGAAAACTTTTTCACATTCCTAACTCCCCAAATCATGAAATATGTTCTCCAAGTAATTTATCAATTTCTCAACTCCTAATGGATTTTTACTCCCACTAAATGTTGGGGGTTGTTTCTTCATGAAGTAGTCTAACATTGATCCTCTGCACTGTGGATTAAGGTGCTCCATACGGGTACAATTATTATTCATAACACGAGTGAGTTGTCCCAGTATGGTGATAAGATGATCTGTACCAGTTGTATCACCATCTCCACTATAATTTTCTTGAGTAGGAGGGAATCCCTAAATGGATTACGCGCATTGACAAGGTTTCCATTCCTTCCACTAGGCACCATTTCTAAACAATGGCATATAATATATTAGTTTATGAATCGCAATACATAATTCCAAACATGTAGGAGGTATATACTCAAAAATCATTCATAATGGTTTATAAAAAAAATGTTAATTATCATAAGAATATCCCCTAGGAGTGTCATAACCAAGAGTGCAACAAGGCCCGTTGTCGTGCACTAGTTCTCGTTCGAGTCTAAATCAAAGTGCCGTTTTTGAGTTTTACCCATAGGTACATCTATTCCAGAGCCGCCATTACCTTCGCGTATCCATACAGGGATGTATTTCATGGAAAACTCACAAAATAACTATATTACCAAAATTCTAGGCAGTTCATTTGTACAAATCCACAATGTCTATCTTAGTGTAATGTTCTCTAATCAGAGTTTTTCTAAGTCTTTCTTCTAATGTTTGTACTAAAACATCACTGATACCAACTATAATTCCCTGACCCCAGTTACTTAGAGTTGGTGAATTTTTACAAAACATTAGCATGATTCAAGGAATCATGTCCTGAAATACCGATCATTTTAGTAGCCTTGGAAGTACTAGATACATTAATAAGTTTTAAATTACATCATGAAATAAAAACATCAACAAACTTTTTCCCACTTTTTAACACTCAAATATATATATCCTATCCTTTCAGTTCAACCATAAAATGCTTATTCACATCTTGTAAAAAATAAAACATAGAAAGGGGTGATCTCAGATGCTCAGTAAGGATAATAATATATTGGAAAATTTTATAGATAAGTATAAACATTTAAGGCAATGTATAAGACTAAAACAAAAGCCTTTTAATCTTAAACATCAGCATAATATGGAAAAGATAAAATGAAATAATTCCATTTACATAATCACATGAATGTTCTACTAGTCAAATAATCACATGCAATATCAATAGCCACTTTCATAAGAATGAAATGCATAATGCCTGTCTTCACAGCCACATAGTCAAGGCCTTTTGACAGGACTACAAATAAGATTTTTTCAAGGACTTGTATCAAGATACTAGTTTGTCTCATGAGACCTATCGATGCATCGTGAAGCCATAGTGGGCTCCATCCATCACTTATTAATTACAATGCATTCCGCACATGAAATGTTTTCAAAAAAACATAAACATTCATTTTAAAACTAGCATACGAAAGGACAATACATTATCCATAAACCATGAATGGTGTAGAAATAAAACATCCATAGTCAAAAATATCACAAAACCTTCAATACAATATGGAAGTTTTGTATCAAAATAAATCAACTTCAAACAAGCTTAAAATCCCTCAAAAGATGTTGACATGGATGAATTCAAAAAAAATTAGAGAAATATATCTTTCTATTTTGAAATCATTTAAAAGTAATATAATTATAAAAGAAAAAATTTATTTTGAAAATAATCTTATAAGATTTTATGGTAAGCTTCGATGATGATAAAACAGTCTAAAATAGCCTCATCCACCGTATATGTTAAAAAAGACATTCTTACCTTAATTTTGTTGAAATGGTCATAAAGTACCTTGTTTGGAAAATGACCGAAAGATTCATTTGAAAACATATATAGTCCAATAAGGGTATAAATGACATTAACCCATATTATAGTAAAAATTAAACTTTTTTTAAATTAAATATTTAGGAAAATACAGATGTGGATTATAAAGAGGTCTCAGTAGATACTTACGTAAAAACATCCTCAGATAAAAAAGAGATTATTAAAATTAACCCTTACCTTGTTCTTTTCCTTAGTAAATGGTATGTTAACATCCTCTATATTTGTTAAAACAATGTTATTAAATTATAAAAAAACTATATACATAAATATGATATCATATATGATCCTCTAATATTTCTTTGTTAATAATATTTCAGTAGTATTATCATTTCAAGTGTAAACTTATTTGTTTTCCTTTATATGATCGGTTATATAAGCCATATTTGTTATGTATAGGATGTATTTTATTCATATAAAGAAATATATTATGTTATTAACCATTATTATTAATCAAAAAATGAAAATTAGTCTTGATTGATTGCAATGGGGAATGAATCTCATCATGTTTGTGGAAACAGTAATCCGTACGTACGTACGAGCGACAATATCATTATATTGATGATGAAATAATATGTAATTGGATGGTATTTCATATATAAAGATTCATTAACATGTTATATTTATTATTTACATTAGTTATACTCATTATTATACCCATCCAAATAATGATGTGTTTGAATAACAAACTACACCCCAACGTGCAGACGGTAAGCCTTACGTATGCACATATGGTGACATTGTCATTCATATGATGGATAAAATAATGAATATTATTGTACCATTATTATGATAAAATCACAGAATATATAAGATACTTGATTTGTTATTTTATAATGGAAAAAACAAATAAATAGGAAGTGGAAGAAGAAAATTACTTGAAAGAGTGCGGTGAAATTATTACCTCTTCTTCCTGTGTTTCCTTTTGTGTTGATCAAAATTGCTCCTTAAGTTTGATTTATGATCAAAATAATGCCTCTAGGTTTAATTTAGAGATATTGGGAGTATATTTGGTTAGGTTATGGACGATCCAAATGGCTTTGGAGTTATGATTTTGAGAGAAGGGGAAGTATCCTTTTATAAGAGAGATGAGGGGCACCTTTGGAAAATATTGAAATATTATTTTATAATAACACCATTTTTAGTTTATAATGGCCCGAAAATGATTTATTTCAAGGATAAGGTGGTTATGGGTCTAAAAACTCTCATCCAATAGGTTCTAGAATTATTTGGGTCATAATATTAACCTTATTTTTCAGATTTAACTCATAGTTAAATAGTTTAACTTTTACCATGTATTCTTGTATTATTATAATAATTGGTTTATAAACTTACTATAAAATTCCAAGAGAACCAAAAGTGGTTAATTAATTATATACCTATCATTATATATGTTCTTTGTCTGATCCTTAGATTTTAGGAAAATTATATAATTTAATAATATAATATTTGTTTTAAAAACTCATTTATGTCAACTTTGACACTATTTAGTATTTGGTTTTTTTAAAGTAATAAAAACATTATTAAATAGAAAAGAATACATTTAATCAACAATAAAATGTCTTAATAACCTATATAATTATTTTATGTCCTAAAAATCTTGAAATTTTATTTATTATAGTATTTATTATACAATTTATTTGATTCATTCATTAATAAGGTAATTACTTCATCACCATTGTTTCAAAAATAAATTTAATTATTTAATGTATAAAAATTTAAAAATAAAATAAAATTATTTAGAAAATATTTTTTTATTTCTAAAGAGTTTGTATAGTCTAAAAGATAACTTATATAAACCCATAAAAATTGTTTTACTAAAAGATATATGTTTATGTTATTTTTGTTTTTACATTAAATTAATTAATATAAAGTGGCATTATCACTCTCAAGTTGCTCCATGGGGTCCCAAAATCGACCCATGGATTTCCATGGTCGGACATGTATCAACCAATAGGAATAGGATACAAGTTAGGGTAATTTAATATTATTATAATATTATTTGTTACCCTTATTTATTTGATTTACCCTTTAACCATGGTCAATAAAATATTGTCCAAATTAATTAATCATAATGTCTAAAAACATAATTTTCCTATTTAAAATATTTGAACATCATGATTCCAAATATGGAATCCATTTTTCCAAATTCAAAACACATAATTGGCAGAAATTAATTTAAAATTTATTCTCGTTGTCAAAAGAAAAAGTGTGTTTTTAAGAAATAATAACTATCAAAAGATTGACACATGTTTGTGTCCAGTTTTAATGTAAAATTACATAAAATGACATAAATTTTATTGAATGATAGAAATATAATATAATAATACTTTAAAACCACTCAAATTTATAATATAACACTATAAATTATTTTGATTAAAAATTTTGTTTTTAATTAAAATTACCATTTCTCACTATTCATCAAAAATTGAATGTATTCAGAAAAGTACCCAAAATTCATCATAATCTAATTTTGATATTCTGAATTAAAAAATGATGTCCATTTTGAAAAATAAAATTTATAAAATTTCAAAAAGTGGTTATTACTATTTATAATGGCCAGTTTGATTGGTTGTGCTGTGTTAAAACTCCAAGTTGCATACAATGCAAGCTACTGCATTAGTCAAAGGGAAATTTATTGTGGAATATCTGGGTGTTACATATATATATATATCACAAGTGGAAAATTTAAATATTCATATAGAAGGAATACAATAAGTCCCATGAAGTATGGTTTGTTTTAATCAATGATAATGATTGATTAGTCCAGTACAACATTCAGAAGGTGGATAATATGAAATATTCAATATATATAAAAGATATTATAACCATATCCTTGATATCGATTGAGAAGGATCTAGTTTTATAATGAACCCAATTTATATACACAAGAATAATAAACGAAGGACAAACTTTCTACCATGCACAAATTATTTTACAACCATATATTTTGTAGAAGAATAAAAAATATCAATGGAATGATATAGAGATAAAAATGATGGTGGAAGTAATATATAATGAGAAGTAATCTAGGGTTAATATAAAAAAATAAGAATTTTTTATATTTGGGTCTTGATTATCCATATTGTTAGTGATTGACCTAATGAACGAGCTATTGAATTTTTCTCATAGCTAAAAATTATATATCCCACATGGGGGAAGAATATGTATTCATATCATAGATAACACTAGTTATGGGAATATATTAGGAATGATGTTATTTAAAAAACCTAAAAGTGATCTTTTGAAAATATGTGATGTCAAATAAGAAATTTTTTATGTTAATAATATGACTATTACCCATACATACGTGTTAATGGGACAAAAACATCATGGATTTTTCTAGGATTCTTCTGGAGACATATAATGGAAATAATTACATAGGGATTTTTTAGAATTTCTTACACAAAATTATATCACCATTTAAATTTTACAGGATTTATAAATATTTTAATTTTTTGTGATATACATTATAAAATATTTCTAGATGAACAAAACCCCACTATAGATTATATATGGTCAAGAATTAGTGCCCAACTCATTGTTTAATAAAACTATATAATATTAATTCAATATAAAGTCAAATAACTATAATAATTTTCACCATAAATTAATAATGACTCTAGTTTTGAAGTTTTATATATTAAATAATTCTATATATGTATGGCATCCCACCTTTTTATTTCATAACTTTTCATTACATTTTACCAACATAGGATCTTTAATGTCTAGTGTCTTGGAAATCAGAAACATAATACATGAGAACAACATAAAACATTCTTCTAAACCACTTGTAAGAATTCATCATAAGTTCATCCTATATACAATTAAATCATCTTATATCCTAGAGACATACATCAAAGGAAAGGGTGAGCAGAAGGCCCAATAAGGGGTAAACAAGGAAATCAGTTTAACTGTGATATCAATAAGAACTTGATGAAAAATATAAAGACATGAGAAATGAAAAAAGAGGAATATCATAATAAAAAGAACATGAATAATAAATTTAATATTTGGCTACAAAATTTAATTTAAACATTCATGAACATATCACCAAGGTGTATCCTTGAGGTGTCATAAAAATCACCATAGTTATTCACTAAGGTATTGTGAAACATGTCATCTCTAGAGATTAAATTATATACCCAATGCATTAGAGCGCTATCAGGGTGAAACATTAATATGTATTTATTTTCATGCGAACCACACAGATCATAATCATACATTTCATAAATAATCCATGGAGAAAAAAATAAATGGTTTCATTTCATGATCGTGACGTTTTAAAAGTTCTTAAAAATAAGATCATTATGTCATTTATAACCTATTGAAATGGAGTGTGGGTTATATGTATGTCAATTACAGAATAAAATATATCATATTTATGTATTTATGAACACCCATATAAATGAAATAGGTCTGGGTATTTACATAAATAAAACAAGATAATTTCGGGAGAGAAAGAGATAGAAATTTTGAGGCGAAATTTCTGCAGCATAATAGCTTTATAACATGGTTTTAGAAAAAATAGGAAAAAGAGGTGACATGGGTCACAAACTCAATAATAATTCATAATACAGTATGGGTACATAATAAGATCATGGTTTGGATATTAAAATGGCATACCACATGAAAAAAAACAAGAAAGAAAAGAGAAGATACAATTTTTTTACGAGAAATTCGGCAGCCTAAGGACGTCACATAAAAATTCAAAAAAAATTGATGAGTGTGGAAAGGGTATCTCAATAATTAGAAATGAGATGGACAGTAATTATATCATATAAAAACATACCCTCTACATAAATTGATGCATACTCGAGGACACAACATAAATAAAGTCATGGATTAAAAGAGGAGGGTTGAAGATTCCCTTACCTTAAAGAGTTACTTCATATGATTGAAGGTCGTTACCATGGGAGGCATTAGGGAACCATGGGGGACTCCTTTTGAGGTAAAGGGACTATAACATTGTTGGGAAGGATTTTGAAATTAAATGAATGAGGTAATGGCTTCATATTTATAGGAGAAGTGAGGGAATAAATTATTAATTTCCAAGGGACACCTCATCGGTGGTATTGGAAAACCATGGGTTTTTCCATGGAATTTTCCTATGGTATTGGCCACTTGGGACACCAAATAGCATATATTACTATTAATAAGTCAACCAGAATGATTAAATACTTATCACATCATTAATGATGTCATTAAACATCTGAAACTCAAAACTATATTTTTACTATTCACCAAAAATTCAACTGTTTCAAAAAAATCCCCAAAAAATTACCTTAACCTAATTTCAATGTTCTGAATTCAAAAATGAACTCTATTTTATGAATTAAATTTTTAATTATTAGATATTTAATTTTTAATTATAAAAACTTTTCATTGAAAATTCAATTGTTTCAGAAAAATCCACAAAATTCACCTTAACCTAATATTGATGCTATAATTTCCAAAATTATTTACATTTTATGAAAATAAATTTATAAATATTAGTAATTTAATTTTTAAATAAAAACACCATTCAGCCGAAAGAACTAATACTTAACTAAAAATTTCTAAAGTAGTTATTTAATTATTTTATTAAATCACATTACCTAATAGAGGTGGATAAATTATGTTAATACATTATTAAGTGAGTAAACAATTCCATTTGGTCACATTCCTATTCATAAGCGTAGAATTACTTTTCATAATTTACTTTTCACCAAAAATTATGTCGATCTTATTAGACTCTAATTTTCTTATTGAACACAACTTTAGAAGACTATTATTTGAAAATCATTACACATTATTAATTATTTAAGGTTTACATAAATATTTTAAAATATCCCTCTTTTTTCAAAATTCATCAATAATATACATCATATATTTATCCGGACATTTGAAATTCACAAAATTTACCATAATAAGAAATAAAAAAAATTATTTATATCAAAGGATTACACAAATCAGGTAAGGTCTCATTACATAGCCCCTTACAACACCGTCATAGGACCTAAGTGTATGGTGTGCTATGGTGACATAATATTGGGGTGGCTCAGCCAACATTGTCCGAGTAGTGACCTCTATCAGATTGAAATTCTCCCATAGGCAGTTATGTTCAAGCTTCACATGATAATGTTCAGCATGGGCTTGGTCCAAAGAAAAGCCCAGTGGTGCTACCTACTTCCCAAGTTCCGTCAGATGGGATTCAAATGGCCCGAGTCTACTAGATGAAGCCATCAAATATTCTTTCTATATTAATTAAACACGATCACTTGTATTTATAAACAATAATTTTAATGTTAAAATTTTAGATTCCAATGGTGATAATGACCAAAATTCATATAAACGTCAAAACCCAATAGTCTCATTTAATTATATTCACTTTGTTAATTAAAGAATATAGTTTTATTTAGTATAAATTAAAATAACACACAAAATTAGAATACAAAAATTATTCAAAATTTTAGGTCATTACATTCTCCCCCCTTTAAGAAATTTCATCCCTGAAATTTTAACTCATACACTCAGAAAATAAAATGTGTTGGTACTTCTGCCTCATAGACTCCTCTGGTTCCCACGTGGCTTCTTCTCATTTGTGGTTTCTCTACAGCACCTTGACAAGGTAGGTAGTCTAGTTGCGTAGAACCTTGTCTCTATGATTCAAGATCTCCACCGGATGCAACTCATAAGAGAGTTCATGTTCCAGTTGTACAACCTCTGGGTTTAGTAAAGGTGAATGGTCAGGTATGTACTTCATCAAGAGAGATACGTGGAAAACATCCTGAACATGTGCAAGATTTAGAGGAAGTGTAAGTCGATAGGCCATTGATCCTACATGATTAAAAATTTCATAGGGTCCAGTGTACCTACGGTTGAGCTTCCCTTTCTTCTCAAACCTCATGACTATCTTCTAAGGAGAAATTTGAAGAAAGAACTTGTCAATAACATCAAACACCAAGTCCCCTCGACAGTTTTCGTAAAATATCTTTTGCTGACTTTGAGCGTCCTTAATGTGTTGTTGGATGGAATAGACTTTTTCTGTCATCTCTTTCACAAGATTAGTCCCAAAAAGATTTCTTTCACCAGCTTCATGCCAACACGTAGGAGTTCTTCATTGCTTCCCATATAGAGATTCATAGGGTGCCATTTGAATGCTCGAGTGGAAGATATTTTTGTAAGAGAACTCAACTAACGATAGATGTTAATCCCATCCACATTTAAATTCCATTGAGCATGTTCTCAGCATGTCCTCGAGTGTATGAATAGTTCTTTGAGATTGGCCATGATTTTGGGGGTGATAGGCCATACTGAAATTCAATTTAGTGTTTAGATTATCTTTAATAATTCTATAGCATTTTTATGTAAACCTTGGATCATGATCAGATATGATATAAAGTGGAACTCCATGCAACCTTACCACTTCCTTCACATAAATCCAGGAAAGTTGTTCAAGAGATAAATCATCCCAAATGGAGATAAAATGGAAAGTCATGGTGAGGTAGTCCACAATAACCCATATCACATTATTTCCATTGGATGTTCTCAGGAGACCAGTGACGAAGTCCATAGTGATATTGTCCCACTTCCATGCTGGTATGGGTAGTGGTTTCAATACCCCTTTAGGAAGTTGTCACTCTGCCTTCACTTACTAACATACCAGGCACCTTGAAGTGTTGTCAGCAATCTCCCTTTTCATATTTATCCCACCAAAAATGATTAGAAAGGTCCCTATACATTTTTTTTCTTCTAGGATGTATAGAGAATGTAGAACTATGGGCTTCATCCATCAGCTCCTTCTTTATTTCTGGAATATAAGTAATAAATAGTCTTATATGAAATTTTAGTACACCTTCTGGATCAATATTGAACTGAGGAAACTTCCCTTCCTTCACATCTTCATACTTCTTCTATAATAAAGGATCATCTTTCTGATCTTTCTTGCTCCTCTCTAGTAATAACGGTTGAGAAATAATTTGGGTTAAGGTTGATGATGTCCCTTACCTTATAATTACCATGTCCAAATTTACTAGGTCATTGATCAAAGGATATTTTTGAATCCTAATCATGGAGAGAACAATTGGTCCTTTCATGATTAATGCATCAGAAACTGTGTTTTCTCTTCCGGGATGATAATGAATTGAACAATAATAGTCTTTAAGAATCTCCATCCATCTCCTTTGTCTCGTGTTAAATTCCTTTTGTGTGAAAATATACTTCAAACATTGATGGTCTGTATATATATCACATTTCTCCCCATAATTATAGTGTATTTATATCTTCATAGAAAAAAACCACAACCAACTCCAGATCATGCATATGATAGTTCTACTCATGAGTCGTCAACTGTCAAGATGCATAAACAATGACTTTATCGTTTTTCATGAGGAATCACCCAAGCTGTTTGAGAGATGCATTGTTAAACATAACTAATCCTTTTCCACATGAGGGAAGAGTTCAAACAGATGCAATAACCAATATCTTCTTCAACTATTGGAAGCATTCCTCACACTCCTTTATCTAGATAAACATGACCTCATTTCGAGTTAACATGGTTAATGGATAAGAAAGTCACGAAAAGTGGTTTCACAATCCTCATATAATATCAAACGAATACAAGGAATATTTAAATCTCAGTTATTATTGTAGGTTGAGGCCACTCCTCTATAAATTTTTATTTGCAGGGTCAAATGTGATTCCTTTATTGGTAATAATTTTCCTCAAGAAAGAAACATGTTGTAACTAGAATTCACATTTGCTGAACTTTCCCAAAAATCCTCTCCTTCCATGGAGTTTGTAAAATAACCCTTAGATGATCTTAATTATCCTCTCAACTTTTGAAATATATCATAATATCATCAATAAAAACTACCAAAAAGTTATCAAGGTAGTCTTTAAAGACTCTATTCATCAGATCCATAAAAATAGCAGGTGCATTAGTCAGACCAAAGGGCATAAAAACAAACTCATAATTCCCATATCTTTATTAGAAGGCAGTTTTTGGAATATCTTCTTTCTTCACTCTCAATTTATGATAACCAGATCGATGATGAATCCTAGAGAAGAATTATGCCCTATGAAGTTGGTCAAATAAGTCATCAAATCATGGAAGATGGTATTTTTTCACTGTGATCACATTTAGTTCTCTATAATCAATGCATAACTGCATCGATCCATCCTTATTCTTCAAAAAGAGAACTGGTGCTCCCCAAGGAGACCCACTCAGTCAGATGAAACCATTCTCCAAAATATCTTGGAGTTGTTTCTTTAATTCCTTTAGCTCCACATTATCCATCCTAGAGGGGGTGTTTGATATTGGATGTGATCCAGGTATGAGTTCAATAGAGAACTCTACTTATCTTTATGGGGGAGGTACATGGAACTCCTTAGGAAATACATCAATGTATTTCTAGGTGTTGGGGACACTTTCTATCCTTGAAATCTCATCTCTTTATTCTTATTCACCGATAAAATTCATAAATAATGATACAGGGGATTCTTGTTGACAAATATCAGGTTGAGATATCTCTCCTTGGAAGATAACCGTTGGTCTTACATTAAAGACTACTGAGATTTCATTTCTTCTACATTTGATCACATTATTATACTTGGAGAGCCAGTCCATACCTAGTATAGCATCGAATTCCGGCATGGGAATGACTACTATATTTTTGATATGATTGTTCTCACCAATGTAAATACTGGAGTTTCTAAACACTAATGATTCTTGGATAATCCCGCCAGGATTCTTGACTGATAACTCTGATTTTAGCAAATAGGGGGTTGATTCTAAATTCTTTTCAAACATGGAGGAAATAAAGGAATGAGTTGATCCAGAATAAAAAAAGTACTTTATATCTTCGAGAGAACAAGAAGAGTACCTACCACCACATAATTTAGCGCTTCAACTTTAGTCGTAGTGATTGCAAAATTATGACCTTGTTCCCTTGGCCGTTGGTGAGGCTAATGGTGGTTCCCCTCCACTGCCCTCGGTTTGAACAGTGATTGGAAAGGTGCTCAAGTTTTCCACACATAAAAAACTGGACATTAGGTAGGGCATGCACCATCTTCCCCTTGTCATTTGTGTTAGGAATTTGAAGTTTCACCTCACTAAAAAATACCTCGCAATATGGCCATCTCTTCTACACATGTAGCATTTTTCCACTCCCGAGCCGGCATTTCACTGAATGCTTCTTCCCACATTTATTACATGTGGAATTTTGCACTTTCTTTCCTCCTCTTCCCTGATCAAAGGTCCAACCTATGCTGGGCTCCATCGATCTCTTCTTGTCATTTGATTTATGAGACCATTTTGTCTCACCAAACTCCAGCTCGACTTTCATCTCACTCTGCACGATCTCCTCATAGCTATCATAGTCTTGGTTGGCTGGATTCTTCTGTAGATGAGTTCTCAAACCACCATAGAATATATCAACCTTACAATTAGGATCCATGACAAATCCAGATGTGTAACGTGAAATCCTTGTGATGTTTATCTCGTAGCTTCCCACATATTCATTCTCCTTCTACTTCAGCTTGAGAAACTCATTCTCCAATCTTGTTCTCATGGAACGAGGGAAATATTTACTGAAAAAGGTCCTTTTGAACTCTTCCACTCCATAGCTTCAACTTCCACTCTTGTCCTTTTGTTTTTAATAAGCTCACACCACTGATCAAGTTCTCCTTATATGCGATAGATAGCCAGGGTGACCTTCTCTTTCTCTGAACAGCAGAGCACCGAAAATATCTTCTCGATAAAGCAGATCCACTACTCAAAAATCAATGGGTCAGTCGATCCACTGAAGATTAGTGGTCATGGACGCATAAAGGAAACAACAGAATGTTTTCCATTAATTATGAGATCGTTCTCTCAACTTGATTCAAGTTATTTCCCAAAACTTGAGTGAGTTGGTTTATCATTCGCATGAATGTTTCCATTTCGACTTCCATCATAGGGTCGTCAGTGCATGGTCCATTGCGGTCACCATTTTAACGGTTCCTCCTATTACCTGCCATTTTCTAAAATAATATAATAGTTGTGAGAAACTTATTTGATTCAAGAATTTTTCCACTATAAAGGATTTTATGTCTTAAAACTTCATGCTTTAATCAATTACATTTCTCCATAAATCTTTCATAATGATTCATAAAAAGCTTATGATTAACCCAACATATCCCCAGGAGTGTAGTAACCAAGGGTGCTATAAGGCCCATTGTCATGCACCTGTTCCCGTTTGAGTCTAGTTCAAAGTGGTGTTTTCGATTTTTTCCCCTATGTACATCTGTGCCAGAGCCGCCTCTACCTGCTCATATTCAGGCAGAGATGTATTCATTTGATAAACCACTTACTCAATACTCACCAAAATAACAGGAAGTTTTCCTATATTTAAACTTTTATATTGGATTCTTCCGAAAGTTTTCATATCCTAATTTCCAAAAATAACTAAACTATCATTTGATAACAACTATGGCATCTAACCATTTTATTACATAACTTTTCATTACATTTTACAAACAGAGGATCTTTAAATTCTAGTGTTGTAGCACCACAAAACATTTTATGGTATGTTTCTCTTAAATAAATTTTAGTTATATCCTATATTTCAAGAATATATGAGCCTCTATGGAACAAAACATGGTTACTTATAGGAGATAGCCATAACATAGCCATAAAACATAAATTTTTTGTCTCTGTGATTTGAAATTTAAAAAACTAACATACAAGGTTGTGATCAAGATGATAATTAGAGTATGATAGAATTAACTTAATTTTCATTGAATAGTAACGTACCCTTATGAATAGTAACCTACATTTATGAATAGTAACTTGCTCTTATGAATAGTAATATGACTCTTATGAATGGTATCAATGCCCGTGAATGTATAAATGAATTTAGGCACTTTAAAAATGATGATGAATATTTTAAGTTTTTATATTTTTAGATTAAATAATTATTTTAAATAAATATTTAATTAATCATATTTTGAAAATTATTTTTGAAAAATGGGCTTCATTTTTGGATTCTACACATTGAAAAATGGTTAGGGTGAATTTTTGGATTTTTCTGAAATACTTAAATTTTTGATGAATAGTAAAATCAGATAACTCATAATAAATGCTAAATAATGGATTAATTTATACATTGATGATTACCTCCTGATGTAATCCCTATTTTCTCTATGTCACATGCATATATTACTATTCTTGGTCATGGAATACTCACTATTGGTTTTCTTGAGAGGAAATAATAATTTAATGATTATAATATTAAGAAAACTCCTCTCCCCTCCACTATATAAAGCACCCCTCACCCCCTCTTCCTCTCACACAACTCAAGCCTTGTGCTTTGCCAATATTATTCCCAAGTCTCTCCCAAAGATCCTCCCCCATGTCCAAAATCTCCTAGAGTCTTCAAAATACCAAAACCTCTTCCCATAAGAGGTTCTAAAAGGAGGAAGTCTCAAGAGGTAAACTCCTCTTTCCAATAACTTCATTTCTTTTAAGATCTTTTCTTTTTGTCTCTTTCCTCACCTTTGTTCACCCAAATAGTATGATATCTCCAGTAAAATACATGTAATCTAATTTTTTTATGCTAATGGGATATTTCATTATCTTCTCTCCTCTCCCTACCCTTTATTTGGAAGAAATGAAAGCACCGTTTGAGATATGCTAATTTGGCACATTCAAGGACAACAATTTATCGATTTCTATTATAATATTTAATTCTGGTCATGAAACCATTTTTGTTATGGATGAAACAGATTATTATATATGTAATTTATCCTATTTTTAGTTTTGTAATCTTTTTGTACACATGGTATTTTGTTATAAAGCAAAACGTGTTCATTGTATTCAATCTCACCGTTTAACCAAAATGGTTTTCACTAAGGTTATATATATGTAATAATTAGACCTCACTCAAAGTAACCAAATTAAATTTAAAACCATTTAATCTCCTATAATTTAACTAATGGAATATAAATTCATTTCTGGACAACCACTTCTGCTTTTCATATTTATCCACACTTGAATATAAGTGAACCAATCTTTTAAATACAAGTAATCAAACAAGCCCAAAAAATGAAATTGAACATTATAACTAATAAAAAAGGCCTTGAATGAACTAAAAAGGGTTATTAAAACATGTACATTTAGAAGAGTTTCTAGACTTATGAATTAATAAGACAATTTTTTTTATTCAGGTCTTAAATAACATGTCAAGAACACCTTCAAGCATAAGGTAAGAGATTTTTTAACTCAATTTTTGTTCTTTGAGTTAAACATCTATTTCATTGGTTACATTGATCCAAGAATATGTGTGAATGACATATTATTCTTTTATACTGTATATACTCTTATATTATGTAGATTTTTATTTTTCATACACAAATAGTTCATTGATTTATCGTCACTCTAATGACACAATCATTATAAGGGATCCTCTCTCTCACTTTTGTTCAAGAATCTTCTCTAAGTTGTGGCATTTTATTTTTAATTCCTAATGATGGGGTCTATTTTTTTCACCTCCCCCGTACTGTCCTTGTGACATATAAATAATATAATACCCCTTTACCCGTCATTAATCCCTCACAATAACACTCATTACCATGCTGAAATGTTTGTAAGGGGTTTCTCATCTCACAATCATTTCGGTGAGGTTTTCATTGTTCCCCACTTATTTATTGTATGTGGTATATGTATACTGAAATTTGTTATATAATAACATGATTCTCTTTATATTCATGTTATTCAATGATTCATTTGATGTTCATTATGTTCTGGTCATATGATTCGAGTGATTAAATTGTGGTAAGGGACTTTGTCTCAACTACTATTTTGTTGTGAATAACATTGTATTGTGCACCTAATAATCCTTATGTGGTGTACCTACTGCCCATTTGAGATCAATTTTCATTTGGAATTATATTTATATTAAATATCCATAATCTCATATCATGTATCTATTTGTTGTCTAATCCATACACCTTTTTACATGCTGTGTTTATTTCGAAAGTTATTTTAATATTGATGAATCTGTATACTCTACTCTATAGGATATTGAAAAGGAATATTTCTATTTTATTGAATAAATGTATAAAGATTTATTTGGACATGAAGTGGGGGTGGGGCCTACTATATCCCCTAGATGCATCGGTAGGTCTCTTGAGACAAATCAGTTTGGCGACAAACCCTTCGAGTTTGTGTCCCAAAATCAGATGGGTTTCTACCAATAGAACTAAACCATTTTAATGGTATTATGGATTCATGTGACAGATACATGATTTACAATTAATAATCATTCTTTTTATTCATTATCTGTCATTATTATTATACATGAGGTTTTCAGTATGATAAAATCTATTAATGCAGTTTCATTATCAGTTTATTAATGGAATTAGTTTTTCATTTATTCACTATAACAAAATGATTATGTAAGATTGACTGTGATTCACAAATTATTTTACACATACTTCCACTATTTTTAACCCTTACAGGGCGTTTGAGCTCGCCCCTTTCATTGTTTACCTTCAATAGGTGATGAAGAGAAGGTCATATATTGAGTTCATGTGGTGGTATTCTTTGGTTTTGTTGTGTATTGTATCTTGTAACCTTTTTAAATGTAATTTGTGTTACATATATGTATCTAGTTTCTTCAATAATACTAAATTGATTGTTCCTTCTGAATTTTTTGTTCCTTCTAACTATTCCAATATCACAAGTAATGCACCGGCTCTAGCCTAGAGGGGTCGGGGTGTTACAAGTGTCTTGGAAATCTAGAACATAATACATGAAAACAATAAAATTATTCTATAACCAAATTTAAGGCTTCATAATAGGTTCATCCTATGTACAACTACTACATATTATATCCTGGAGACATACATCGAAGTAAAGGGTGAGCATAAGGCACAGTAAGGGGTAATCAAGGGAATCTGTTTTCTTGTGGTATCAATAAAAATTTGATGAAAAATATAAAGACATGAGAAATGGAAAAGGAGGAATATTAAAATTAAAACAACATGAATCATAACTATAATATGTGGCTAAAACATCTCATTTATACAATCATGAATATATAACTACGTTTTATCCCCGAGGTGACATAAACATTACCAAGGTTATTCACCAAGGTATCATGAAACTTTTCATCTCTAGAGATTAAATTCTTTACCCAATTAATTAATGCACTATTAATTCACACCATTAATATTTATTTATTTTTATGTGATCCACATATATCATAATCAACATTTCATAAATAACCCAGGGAGAAAAAAAGAAATGGGTTCGTTTCAAGATCGTGACGTTTTAAAAGTTCTTAAAAATAAGATCATTATGTCATTTATAACCCATGGAAAGGGAGTGAGGGTTATATGTATGTAAATTCCAGAATAAAATATATCATATTAATATATTTATGAACATACATAGAATAGAAATAGGTGTGGGTATTCACATAAATAAAACAAGAGAATTTCTGGAGAGAAAGAGATAGAGATTTTGAGGTGAAATTTCTGAAGCATAACAACTATATAACATGGTTTTAGAAAACATTGGAAAGAGAGGGAAAATGGATCACGCACTCATAAATAATTCATAATACAGTATGGGTACGTAATAAGAACATGGTATGGATATTTTAATGACATACCATAGGAAAAGGAACCACGAAAGAAAAGAAAAGATGCGATTTCTTTTACGAGAAATTCGACAGCCTAACAACATCACTTAAAAATTTGGAAAACAATTTGATGAGAGTGGAAAGGGTATTCAAAAAATTATACATGAAATGGATATTAATGAGAATATATAAGAACATACCCTCAATATAAAGAGATGGAAACTAGAAGAAACAACATAAAATAAGTCATGGCTTAAAAGAGGAGGGTTAAAGATTCCCTTACCTTAAAGAGTAACTTTGAAAGCCTGATGGTTGGGACCTTGGGAGGCATTAGGGAACCTTAGGATGACTCCTTAAGAGGTAAGGATACCTGAAATTTTTTGGGGAGGATTTGAAAATGAAATGAATGAGGGAATGTCTTGGTATTTAGAGGAGGAGTGAGGGAATAAATTATTAATTTCCAAGGGAGACCTCATCGGTGGTATTGGAAAAACCATGGTCTTGACCATGGTATTTCCCCATGGTATTGGCCACTTGGGACACCTCATAGAATATCATACTATTAAAAAGTCGAACAGAATGATTACATACTTATTGCATCATTAATAATGTCATTAAACACCCGAAACTCAACTGTATTTTTACTATTCACTAAAAATTACACTGTTTCAGAAAAAACCCCAAAATTCACCTTAACCTTATATCGATGCTCTGAATTCAAAACTGAACTCCATTTTATTAAAATAGTTTTCTAATTATGAGATATTTAATTTTTAAGTACAAACACTATTCACTAAAAATTCAACTGTTTCAGAAAAATCCACAAAATTCACCTCATCCTAAGATTGATGCTGTGATTTCAAAAATCAACTCCATTTTATGAAAATAATTTTCTAAATATTTCAAATTTAATTTTTAAATAAAAACACTATTCACCTGAAAAAAACTAAAACTTAACTAATAATTTCTGAAGTGGTTATTTACTTATTTTATTGAATCACATTACCCAATCAAGGTGCCTAAATTATATTAATAATTTACTAAGTGAGTTTACTATTCCATTTGGTCACATTACTATTCATAAGCATAAAATTACTATTCATAATTTACAATTCACCAAAAATTAAGTTGAACTTATTAGACTCTAAATTTTTTACTGAACAAAACTGTAGAAGAAAATTTTTAAAATATCATTACACATTATTAATTATTTATGGTTTATATAAATATTTTAAAATATTCCTCTTTTTTCCCAAATTCATTAATAATATATATCCTATAATTATCCGGACATTTGAAATTCACAAACATTACCATAATAATAAATAAAAAATTTATTTATATCAAAGGATTACACAAAGCAGCTAAGGTCTCGTTACACAGCCCCTTATAACAGCAGCATAAGACCTAAGTGTAAGGTGTGCTAAAGTGACAGAATCATAAGGCGGCTTAGATAACATTTCCTGATTAGTGACCTATATCATCTTGAACTTCTACCATAGGCAATTCCATTCATGCTTCACATGATTTAGTTTAGTTTGGGCTTGGTCCAGAGCAATGCACAGTGGTGCTACCTCCTTCCCAAGTTCCATCAGATGGGATTCAAACGGCCCGAGTCTACTATATGAGGCCATAAAATCTTTTTTCTATATTAATTAACCAAGATCACTTGTATTTATAAACAATAATTGTAATGTTAAGAGTTTAGTTTTCAATGGTCATATTGACCAACAGTCATATAACAGTTAAAACCCAATAGTCTCATTTAATTATACTCAATTCGTTTATTAAATAATATAGTTTTGTTGAGTATAAATTAAAATAACACACCATATTAGGAAAAAAAATTCAAAATTTTAGGTCGTTACAATATGTCTCAATATTTTTTATCAAATTTGGTACTATGTTTGAGTGTCTCAAGACCCCCAAATTAATATTTTATAAATATATATATATATATATTAAATAACATCAATGTTTCTTTATAGAATAAATGGATTTCTAGTTTATATGGAACACATACAAGAAATACAAAAAATTTCTTCCTTGAAATCAGGGATTATCCTTAGCACGAGATAATGTTGGTCGACATCAGATGTTCTAGGGATGAAGGATGTTTTCATATGCATTATATAAATTTTATAAGATCATTATTTTTTTCAATATACTTTCCTAAAACAAAACCTCCATCTATAAATAAACATTTATGAATAATGTTAATGGTTATTCATTTAACCTTTGTAGAATAAATAAATGAAATGAAGATCATCATTTGTATTAGAAAACATGGTAATGTGGATTGATAACAAATGATCAAGCTATTTCCTAAGGCAAATGATGAAAAAATCGAGATCATCACCATCATATCAAGTAGATATTTTATTCACAGATAATCAATCCATTGTTGAGGGAGGGATCCTTATTTTTTGGGTCTCAATAATTTGATCAAAATATTATACAATGGATTTTATATAACCTTATTTCTTTTCCATCCATCCTTCATATGAGAACCTATTTAATTAGTATTTTTAAAACTAATTACTTATATTTACTAACCCTCTAATTTCTTATTTATTAATTCACACTATATGATTGGTTTCTTGGAATGAAATGGACTTTATTGATCTTACCGGATTTTTGTGTGCATTCCTACCATCATTCTTCATGTTCATCATCATTTGGCCACATGGTTGCACCTTATATTTCTAGGTCAGATTTGAGAACAATCTAGCCACAATATTATTCATGGACATTTGAATGAATTATGGATAATTGATTTGTTTATATATCAAGATGGATTTTTAGGATTCTGATGATGTATTAGTGTATTGGAACCTTCAATGTAAATGAAAAGAATGATAGCCACTACAGATAAGATCATAGTTAAAATATATGGATGTTAATGCCCAAAAATTACTAGTTGAAGCAGATGTACTTCTTTTTTTGTTGTTTATGATGGGTTAATGTTTGTGAAAGGTGTCATAATTCATAGATATGAAATTCTCATAATGTGTATAGTATATTTTCTATGAAATATGTAACATTACATCTTTTATCTTGGATTAACACAAATCATTTATATATAATTCTCACTATAGCTAATGTTTTTTTGGGGATAAGTATCATATTCCATATTTCCAATCCAAAACACCATGTGACACAACTCAGGTTCTTGAGTGAATTTTCATGGCTACATGCCTAGGATCACGAGTGAGTGGAATCATTTTGTCTTCATAGGGAAAAACCCTGTAAAGGAATATAGATACCCAAGCCACATGACGAGTGGACATGATTATGATTAGGGTGAACATACATGTTTCATTCCCATAGGGACATTCCATGTTGATCCCCATGGTTATCAAAGCTATGTACAGGGGAGTATATTACAATGTTATTGGGTGATATCACACAACATGTGACCAAAAAACAAACCATTTACTTCTCTATCTAACTCTTACATTATTTATCTCCTTCATCGTGTCTTATATTTGGGCACCCTGGTTTCCTATCTTGAATATCATTCTCTATAGAATAGGATAGATTCATTAATTTTAGTATCAGAAATATGGGACATGGTGTTACAATCATGATTCTCATTCCACAAATTAATGGAGAATTAATTTTATTGAGTATTATATTTATAGTTATATTGTTTTTGGTACTCCATTATCACGTAAGGGCATTGGCCCCCGTAATCATTACATATTTGAGGCAGTACCCCCACCCCACAAAAAATAAGTAGTGTTGGGATCCAAAATCTATTGATTGGTACTCCACATAATTTAATAATAGAGGGGAGTGGGTCCACCAATATAGATTTTTATCCCTATTTTTTGGAGTGTAGTAGTCGTGGTTTGGACATCCACACAAATTCTTGTGAGGTTACATACATATATTGGCATTATAGACGAGAACATTAGAGAAAAATGAAGAAAATTACTTCTTTAAAAAGTAATGGAGATTGAGATATATCTCCTTTCATGACATTATATTCATTATGAGAATATTCATTGTCTATATCCTTATCCCTATAGCCTGATGGGATGAAAAATATGTTTTTATACTAATTTATTCCCTTGTTAATTTATGGGAAGTCTACTATATATTTATAATTTCACAAATATATTTCATATTAACAAAATAATTGAGTCTTATGATGTTGAAAAGAAGATCAACTGTTACTTTAGTGGACCTTCTTCTAGAAGACCATAGTTGTACATAGAGGTTTTGATGATGTCTAAAGGTCAGAATTTGAGTTTTGGAATTGGGATATATTCATTTCCCCCTTTTTCATTAGTTTACAATTTGGTACCTATTTTCTGTCTAGGTGGGTATTTTCCCCTTTATACCATTTTTTACCTTACTACATATTCGGGTATTTTCCAGGGGTATTAAATTCATTAATTGAACACTAGTTGTTAATGTATGTTATGATATATATACACTATTGTAGGTAGTAATTGTGTGAATTCGTAAAGCAACATTATGATAAGGAACACCATTGTAGTTATATTTCTACACAATGCTTTTCTTGAGACCATGTCCTAATGAAGGTGGGCTAGGGAGTCACCATCATCTCACCACTAGACTGGGTGTTGTCATAATTATTTGGGTTGATAAAAAGTGTCATCAAAGGATATTTTTGTGTGGTTAATTATTTAGATATATTTATATCATGATGTTTGGTTTTGAAACATAGGGAAATTATATTGGAGAGTCTCAAGATTTATTATCAGGACAGTGAACCTAGAGATGGTGTGGTGGGTGACGTATCCATTCACCTTTTCACTAACTACACACATATCGATTCATCATATTGAGGAATCAATTTATGGTATCCAATGACGCATGGATCATATAGGATTTGGGAATATGACTTATATTTACAATATATTTGATCACCCTATATATTCTCATTTAACCATGGTTTATAATTTTAATGTTCCGGATGACCCTAAAATGTAATCTGGCTGTGTTACTTATACTTGGTCATCAAAAATACCAACTGAGTGATGTTGTCTTAGTTTCTAGAAATATTCATGATGTTTTCCATTTAATGGGTCATATAAAAATTCCGCAACTTGATGGGAAACATGATGTTCAACCTCTAGTGGTTTAGAAAGATGATCAAAAAGGTGTTGAATAGCTACTATCCATAATTGGTACGAATGATGATTGATATATGAATAACACGTCACTCAAGTTCCATCAATATAGACCAATCCAATTTTATGGTGAGCTATCCCCATTGGTAATGGAGGATTTATTTGAGGCATTGGCCTATGCTTTGTATCTTGTTCAGACCCCAACCATTATTAATTTCATGCTTGAAACATTGATTCTTCTTGGAGAGACAGGTCATTGGTGGGTTGTGATCACTCTGACCCATGATGAGATGATAATCCCATGAATAGATATTTAGATGTTGTTACAAAATAGCACTACTATTCGAGCTCATTCTATATTTGGATTCAGAGGTTTGTCCAAAAAATAGAGGAAGACAAGTTATTTTCTATGTACTCCATCAGGTTTACTGACAACACATGCCACTCTCTCAATTTGTTGTAGGATAGATACTTTTAGTTCTAAATGATTGAGTACAACCTTCACTGATACATTCCAACTAGTGTGGTCTACTTAGGAATTCCATATTATGTTGTATATGTGTCGTTTTATTTGGTTATGTACAACATTTTAATAGAGGTTAATGGGGTGACCGGAGCTGGTAGTATACATGGTTGGGGTGAGTTTTCTATAACAGAAAAAAGGTTTTAGTCAACATGGTATCATAAGAGGAATAATAATTCAAATAATTAGACACATGGATATGTATCATAGGGTTCATATAGTAGTTCCAATCATCCATGGTAGGGGTGATGTTATTCTTGTGACAGACGATGTCACATAGATTGTAATTTAGCAACAAATAGTGTTACTGGTGGTGGAAAATGAGACGATGGACCTCCAAGATAGAGAAATAATTGCGATAATAGATCTCCCAGACCTGGTTAGTGTGGTCTCCATGGAGATCATGATGATAGAGTTTGCAGATCTTCCATGGGATGAGTTATAGGTGGATGATAGTGTTATTATCTACACCAAATAACACCACTAGCTGGCCCATGACAGACTTTGAGGGTTATTAGTCACTGGTGTTGCTAGGTTCATCTATGAATGGATTTGATGAAGCTGGTCATGAAAAAATTAATGGTATAAAATATGTATTTTAAACATAATTACAAACATTTTCTACTCAATATAGAGTCGTTTCATTATCAAAATTTCCCATGTATAGGATATATATATTATAGTTGAGCTTTTGGACTACCAACAATGGAGAGTGGTTCACATATGGATCAACACTTATATATTGAGAATATTATGATTGTTATACTTGGTGCTCAGTGGGGAGAGATTCTAATGATAAATATAGATCACTATGATGAAACATTATGTCATTATCCTGGGTATAGACTAGTTACCTATAGTGAATTCCCATTAAGCATGTCATCACTTGAAAGTTAGATATCTTTATACATATTTTATGATATTAGAATTTATGGTATTGTAGTTGATTGTAGTTGATTGGGTAATGATCATGAGTAATATTCCACAAACAATCACCCATTCGTTTGTGAGTTTATCCCTTGGTGAAGAAGGCACTATACGAATATGGATTTTGGTGGTAGTGGAGTATATTATTATTGTTTTTACCGAAGATGTTCAGGGAATACCTACAAATTGGTACATTGAATTCATCATTAAAAATCACCCAAGGAAGTCACTAATATAATATGTTTAATATTTTATATACCCTACTGATCTCTAGTATATTGGGTTTTTGTTATAAGATAATCAAGAGAAAGTATTTAAGTGACCTCATGTGTCCCCATTTGAATCTCAATTATTGTTCGTTAAAATTGATAATTGGAGATTGAGGATCAATGTTGATAATTGTCTCTTTATCCATGTGATAATTAATCAATGTTACCCCTTGTCATGTATTTATGCCCTTTTTGACTAGTTGAACAATGGGAATTTCTTATCAATGATTGAACTCAATTTTGGATACCATCAACTGATGTATTATGTAGAATATATTATGAATATGGATTTTATATTTTTCTATATGGATTGTGAGTTCCTTGTGTTTCCATTTTTCTAGACTAATTCCACCTCTCAATTCATGGAACTAATGAACTATATATTCTATCCATACATGGTTCTATTCATTATATTAATTATCGAGTACATTCTAAAATTCTCTTTATCTGAGGAGGATCAAACACTACATTTGCAGATGGTCTTATATATTTTTTGGAGAATCAACTATATGGTAAGCATTTTATATTCCAGAATTGGTTCTATGGTGTTCACTATTTGGTAAATATCATATTTGATAATGGTGTTGTTATGGATATGGAGATTATTAATTTCATGATTTAATGGGATACACACAATCGAGTGTTTGAGATGCATAGTTTTCTTTGTTTGGTCGGGCACTACTAGTGGTTCATGGTAGAATGTTCTGGATATAACTTATAATGAAAACCCTGAAAGGGAAAGGGTAATAATTTTATGATGAAAATCATTATCTTATATCCTTATTGATGTTGATGCAGTGGTTTACCAACTCACTTATACAATGTATCTTAGATGAGGGCATCAATTACAATTTGTTTTTTTTATACACCTTGATCTATGCTTTAGTGAATGTTTATGTAGAGGAGGATTCTGGTTACATATGGGTTGATGCAGTTGACAAACATTGAGATTAATTACAGAAACCTGACATAGATTTTGGAATGGTAGTCCTTTTAATGTAAATGTAGAAGCATTATCTTGCAGGTGAGTATTTCACTATTTAATTAGACCATCATATTCAATGGTACATCTTCATCTTTAGATTTCATAACATGATACATATTAATTAGATAAAGGGACTACCAAACTATAAATTTGTAATAGTCTATAGTCCATAGAATTGAAACATTATGGAATATTACCTTTGTATGAAATCCTTTTTGGAATGTTGGAGGAGGTGTAATAGTATTTAGCCTCATTACATGTAAAAATGATATAAGATAGGGGTGATGATTATATACAATCGATGGGGATGATTTCACCACTTATTTAGAATGTGTGATAAGCTCACTTAGAATATGTATACTATGATGTCTTTCATGTCTATATATCCCCAATGGATACACTAGATGTATTATGTGAATAAGGGAAGAACATTTTCCCTTTTTAGGTACAACTATTGTTTCTGGGAATGTTTCATGGGGAGTTTCTGATTTATTTTAATACCACCCCCTTGGATATGTACAAAAGTGTTGAAATGATGTACAAGTGTATTTAATGGTAGTTTTCTCAGTTGGAATGCGGGGTATCATTGGTGAGTATTTTTATTTGTGTCTCACATGTCAATAGGTAAAGAATGAATTCTAGGTTAAAGTGGGTTTGAATCAACCTATTCAGAATCCAAATTAGATGTGGGGTGGAATATAGAAGTATATTTAGCTGGGGATTCCTTGGATGGTTAGGGGGAAAAATTCAATATAAGAAATTGGTTTACTAACATACCAAGTCCTCGCTATCTTTTTTCCATTACGTAGAATAGTTTGGTTTCAAAGATTATAAATGGTGTATCTTCATAAGAATACCCAACCTCAAGGGGAACTAATAAAGGTGATATATTACCATGATTCATGGTTCATTATAGTTAGGGAGTGTTTTATAAGGGAATATATGTAACCATTTATACATTACCATAACATTTCACCCCAAGATGGATGGATGAACCAAGTGAACTATCATACATTTTAGAGGATATGCTAATATATTCTCTATTTCATTTCATCAATAGTTGGGATAATCAATTTAAAATGGTATTGTTTTTATAAAATAATAAATATCACTCTACATTTGTCATGGAAGATTTTGAGGACCAATATGGGAGACCCTATAGTTCACCCATGTTCTAGAATGAGATTGGACCGACATCTCATGTTTGGATAGAGCTCATATATATGATGAAATAAATGGTTCATGTGATCCACAAGAGTATGAGAACATCCAAATGCTAATAAAAATATTTCATTGACTGATTTTATAGGTAAGTAGAGTTCATGTATGAAGACGATGTTTTCTAGAGAGTCTCCCCCCGATGATTATTGTAGATATCTTTTCAGGGAAAAATGTTTGCACATGGATCAAAATGAAATTACTAATGTTATAGAATATTTGATAGGTTTCTTACTATATAGTATTTCCTTAATAGTGTAGGTTTCGAGTATAGTGGAAGAATGTTTGGTCCGACACCCAACATTAGTTCTTACTATGAACAATGATTATTCTAGGATAAATATGACATTGAATTCCATTCTCCACAGAATAGAATCAATGATTTAGATAAATAAGGAAGTGGTCCAAAAACTTTATGTAAGATCTTGAACATTATATGTTTAATTAATTTAAATTTAATTTATGAAAAATAAAATACCTGGTTCTTCGATAATTATTCATTGATGATGTTGATCACGTGGAATGACCCTTTTGGATTCTCTCATTATACATGTATGTATCCAAAACAGCATCCATATAGCAGTGATCCACACATGCTCATATGGTCTTTGATTGATGCCACTCGCTTTCCATGTGTAAGCGCGATGAAGCGAATGTCTTGTGTCGATCGATCTTGATCACTAGTTTATAAATCTTGAATAACATCTCTCACTTATGAGAGGTAGGGAGGAGAGGTGTCGAGAGGAAATTCTGGACTTTGAATTTCTCTTATGACACTGGTTTCCCATCCCTAGCCTAATGGACATAATATTCTTGGTTTTGACCTAGTGATTCAGTTATAATACTTAATTGTGTAATATAAATTAAATACATTCCTAACCTTAGTGTAAACCAATGCTACATAAAAACAATAACTGCTTCATTATATGTGGTGTGATATCTTGTGCAACATAGAATCATAAATGAAATCCCATTCCACATAATTATAACAGCATTATTATTATTAATTTTTTATTCCATCTTGTTAAATAATTATTCACCATCTTCAAAATAATTATCTTACTACAAAACCAACAATTGTCTGCTCGAAATCCACTTCCCTTTATTGAACACCTGAATAAATAAATAATTTATTCTTTTAAATAAATATTTTATTCAAAAACTAGTAAATAAATATTTATTAAATGTTCAATAAAATAAATAAAAATATTTTTTCACAATTTCATGAATAAATATTTATTTAATTTATGAAATAATTTTATCATTAATAAAATTATTCCACTATCTTGAGAATAATTATAAGGACTCAACCTTAAAAAATACTTAATATTGAATTAAATGAATAATTCAAATTGAGGATCTATTCAGGTTTAGATTTGTAGAGAGTTAGGCCATAATTATTACATCTCAAAATATTTACAAGGGAGACACTTCTACACAGTTTCTATTTTTTTTACAAAACATGAACACTTAAAAAAACATTCATGTTTATTTCCATTTTTAAGAAAGCATGACTTTTCCTTGATCCCATCCTTTACCCTATTCCACATTATGTCCTGTGAAAAAAATTTAAAAAACTTGGGATAAGCATAAAAAATTCAGTAAGAGATACACAAAGAAGAAAAACTGATAGTATTTTAAAACAATAAGTAAAAGATGAATAATTTAACACAAGTTATACTTTTCACCTTTATGAAGTATTAAATACTCTCCAATGAATAATAGATCATTACATACCATTTTGGTAACCAAAATATTACCATTAAACCCATATAAATAACATATAACATATAAAGGTAACTTGGGACATAAACATACATAATGGAATAACCATACGGTCGAATTCCACACATATCACTAAATGGAATAGCCATACGACCAACTTCCATACCCAATTAATTGGAGGTTATAACGTAACCACCCGTCCTGGTATTCACGACACCACCCGTCATTTGGTTTATCACGTAACCACCCGTAAAATGTCTAAGTACCATTATAAAATCATAAGCCATAAAACAAATATAAAGGATAGAAAACATTTCCACATTTCAATAAAAATATATCACTTAAATATATTGACATAAAAAATCCATTATAAAAACCATTTTCAATACCAAAATACATAAAAGAGTATATGTTATTTATTTTCGTTTAAAAACATTACGGATTATTGAGGAAGCCAAAGATCAAATAATACTCGCAGCGGCAGAAAAGGTCGTTGTCATCGCGTACGTTAAAAGAAATATTCTTTTTTGTCATTTAGTAAAATGATTCTTAGAGAAATATTCCCTTTTAATGAAATGAAAATTAAAAGGTTTTTATACAACGTATAAAATAAAGTCTTGTATTAGAAAAAAAATATGCCTCAATGAAAGGAGATTGAGACGAAATCCCTTACCTCATGTCTGACTTGACTTGATCGTTCATTAATATCCTAAAAATTAAAATAAATTTAATATCTACTTTATTAATAACCTTTTTCAAGTTTATTATTCCTGTTATATCACTCATTACCATGTAATGAACATTATGTAATCATTTAAGTTAATAACATTCGTTTTGTCGATATTGGGCACTTGAGTCAAAAATGAACATCATATATTTAAAAGTTGTACTTGTGGTCAATAGTCCATTAAATCCAGAATTATATTCAAGATTTAGATATCATATATATCATATATATCCATTATATAAATTTATTTATAATATTAAATAACATTTAGAGTTAAGAAATGAAATGCACCGTTCACGGAGACGGTAAGTCGTACGTACGCATGAACACTACTTTCATTTTTATTTCTTATTTTATTGGAAATAAAACATAATGATGCATAGGTATATTATAATTCCAGTATAATTTCATATATAATATCATTAACACTATCCTTTATACATCCCACATAAGGCATTAATGAGTCGAATCACATTAAGGGCGCAGTAGTCCGCACTTCCTCAAATGAGATTATCTTATTTACCCACTATGGAAACCATAAAGGCTTGATATAATTGGGAATTACAGAAGAATAATAAAATAATAAACATAATATATATCATATATAAATAAAGTTCCATCATAATGGCCACCATTAGAGGTGGTAATATGTAATTTAATAATCATCATTTCGTGAGGCGTTAGTTTTCCATCTACAGAAACATTATGTTCTTCATCCATTAGATGAAGGTGTGTATAAGTGTAGTTATAATACTTCTTATAATAACATCCTATTATATTGAGGATACGGTTTTTGTTACAAAAGAAATAAATAAAATTAGTTTAGGGGCTGGAGAAGTAAAATAAATGAAAATAATTTAAGAGAAACTGTTACCTATAATTTGGGTAACTCATTTGGTTTAGCCAAAAAAACATTCTAAAGTACCTTCTGCCTAAGATAAGGCTTATAGAGGTAGGAGAGGGATGTAGGGAGATTAATTGGGCAGAGGTTGGACCAACCAAATGGCTTGATAGGTGTGAGGAATCTGTTAGAAGTGGTATCCTTTTATAAGGGGGGAGGGGCTCTTCAGAAAAGTGTGAAAATATTATTTTATAATATAATGATATTCGGTTTCAGAAGGTCCTAAATTCATTATAGTTGAATATAAGATGATTCATGGTCGAAATAAAATCATCAAATCAGAATTAGAATTTTTTTGGGTAATATTTTAATCATTATAATCTTATTTATTTAAATCATTTATTGATGAGATAAATACTATATCATTATTGTGTCATAAATAATTTAATTTATTTGATGTCTAAAAATTATAAAAAAAATACAATGATATAGGAAATCTTTTTATATTTCCAAATAATATTTATAGTCGAAAATAGGACTTATATAATACCATAAAAAATTTAATTACTAAAAGATTGTTTGTTAATGTCAATTTTGTCTTCACATTAAATTAATTAATCTAAATTGTCATTATCACTTACAAGTGGCTCAATGGAGTCCCACAATCGACCAAAAGATGACCATGGTCATACAGGACTCAACCAATAATGTTTGGACAAGTGTTATTGTAATTTTGATTTATTATAATATTCTTTTTACCTTGAATTGCCTTATTTATTTTTAATCACTGTAAATAAAAGTCAAAAGTTACTATTTACCAAAAACAATTTTCATATTAATGAACCACATTTTACTTCTTGATAAAAACCATGTATGTCGTATTTTTGAAATTAAATTCACAGAAGTGGTAAAATTTCATTTAAATGAAAAAGTTGGTTCTTTTAACTACCACTAAGTGGTTTCACTATTCAACAAAAATTGAAGTTTTCCAGAAAAATACCAAAAATTCATCCTAAGCTATATTTGACATGCCGAATTAAAAAATGATGACTATTTTTACAAATTAAAATCATATAATTGGCATTAATTAATTTTAAAATTAATTCATGTTGTTAAAACAAATAGAGTGTTTTTAAGAAATAACAACTATCAAAAGATTGATACTTATTTATGTCCAATTTCAAAGTGAAATTAATTCCAATGACCAAAGTTGGATTAAATGGTAAAAATATATTTTAATTACACATTAAAACCAGTTAAAAATATGATCTAACCATATAAATAAATTATATTAGAACATATTTTTCAATTAAAATACAATATTTTAACTATTTAGTAAAAAATGAACTTTATCGGAAAAATTCTAAAAAATTACGCAAAGTAAATTTTGATGTCTCCATTCTAAAGAATGATTTTATTTGGTCATATAGAATGTATTAAAGTGAAAAAAAACTAGATTTAAAAATGTTTCTCCATTAAAAGGCGATAAATCATCCTTTTAATGTAAATTATGCTTAAAATTACATTCATTCAAATTTTAAGCCTCTAACTTTTTATTGGATAATGTAAATACATTTAACAATCATGTATAATCATATTGTAGTTAGTTTCATTTATTACTGCCAATAAAACATCTAGGAGTTAACTACCATTTAAAAAAATAATATTATATTATTAGTGCGCAGCGTAAGAATCCAAAGAAACCCATTGTTGTGTATCAGGTACGCTATCAAACATAGCAACCCTTTGAAAGTAAGATTAATATTTAATTCAAAAATATTAATAAGTATAAAAATATATTATTCTTCATTTACATGGGATGTTATATCCTTCCCCCTTTTTGTAAATTGCGTCCTCATAATTTTTATTCACTTATCAAAATAAGTGGGGGTATTTATCCCTCATAGAATTTTCAGATTCCCACGTTGCCTCTTCAACCATATGGTTTTCCACAAAACCTTTACCTGGTGAATTACCTTATTCTACAACACTTTCTATCTATGGTCAAGAATATGGACTGGTTTTTTTTTCATAAGAGAGATTCTCTTCCAACTGAACTAACTCTGGGCTCAAAACATGAGATGGATCTAGGATATACTTTCTCATCATCGAAACATGAAAAACATTGGGTACCTAAGATAAACATGGAGGAAAAGCCACTCTATATGCAACTGGTCCTACTTTCTCGAGAATTTCATAAAGTCCAATGAACCTTGTACTCAAATTTCCATTCTTACCAAAAACCATCACACTTTTCCATGGAGAAACATTGAGAAATACATGATCACCTACCTCAAAGGAAAGATCCTTCCTCCGGTTATCAGCATAACTTTCGGTCTGCTCTGAGCTGTTCTCATGTGCTTCGGAATCAACTGAACTTTCTCTGCCATCTCTTCTACCAATTCTTGTCCCATCAGCTTCCTTTCACCTACTTCATCCCAAAAAGATGGAGTTTGACAACATTTTCCATATAATTTCACAAACAGAGCCATTTGTATACTGGAATGAAAACTGTTATTATAAGAAAATTCAACCAAAGAAAGATATTGGTCCCAACATCCCTAATAATCTAGTGAACAAGCACATTGCATATCCTCCAAGGTCTGTATTGTTCGTTTTGACTGCCCATCTGATTGTGGATGAAAAGTTGTACTAAAATTTAATTCAGTACCCAATGACTTATGAAGGCCTTTCCAAAAGTTAGAAGTAAACCTGGGATCACGATCAGATACAATGGAGAGGGGAACTCCATGAAACCTGACTATCTCTTTAACATACAACTGAGAAAGTTGATCTAGAGACAAATTATCTCAAATAGGAAGGAAATGAGAAGATTTAGTCAATCGATCAACTATAACCCAGGTTTCATTATTACCTAGAGATGTCTTTGGTAATCCCATAATCATGTCCATGGATATATTTTCCCAATTCCACTCTGGCACCGATTGAGGCTGAAGCATCCCTTTCGGTAATTGCCGCTCTGCTTTAACCTGCTAACAAGTCAAACACTTCACAGTAAATTCAGCAATATCTCTTTTCATTTCATACCACCAGTAATACACCCGAAGATATATGTACATCTTAGTACTACCAAGATGAACTGAAAATGGAGAACTATGAGCTTCACATAATAAATCATTCTTAAACTACGAATCACAAAGCACACATAATATATTCTCAAATATCAAAACACAATAATTATCAATGTTAAATTCAGGAAACATACTCTTCTGAACCAAATCTACCTTTTTCTACAACTCACTGTCTTCTTTCTGCACTTGATTTATTTTGTCTGATAGAGATGATTCCAGTGACACCTGAAACAAAACAGATGAATTACCTGCACCAACAACTTCTATTCCAAAGTTCATTAAATAAAAAACCAAAGGATCTCATTCCAATCATAGCATGGTTAACGAAGTATTACTTTCTCAACTCAAAGAATCAGCCACTTATTTTCTTTTACTAGATGATAAAGGATTGTGAAATAATAATCCTTCGTTAATTCCAACCATATCCTCTTTCTCATTTTCTATTCCTTCTGAGTGAATATATACTTCAAAATTTTGTGATCAGTAGATATTTCACACTTCACTCCATACAAATGATGCCTCCAAATTTTTAAAGCAAAAAAAAATAGCATATAATTCCAAATCATGTGTAGGGTAATTTAACTCATGAGGTTTCAATTGACGTGAAGCATAAACAATTACCTGATTATTCTGCATTAGGACACATACTAGTCCTTTCAACAAAGAATCACTATAGATAACAAACTCACGATTTCTGGATGGCAGTGCCAAAACTATAGCATTCACCAATATCCTTTTCAATTCATGAAAAAAATCATCACATTCTTTTGTCCAGATGAACATAACACCATTTTGAGTTAACTTACTCATTGGAATAGATAACTATGAAAAAATTTCAACAAACCTTCGGTAATAAACTGCCAAACCACGAAAACTACGGATCTCAGTTATATTTGTGGGTCTTGTCCATTCTTCAACAACTTGTTTTTTAGCCGGATCAATAGTTATTCCATTTTTTGAAACAATGTTACCAAGGAAAGAAATTTTTTGTAACCAAAACTCACACTTGCTGAATTTCCCAAATAGTTTATTTTCTTTTAAGGTTTGCAAGACAACCCATAAATGACATTAATTTTCCTCCTTACTTTTGGAATAAATCAAAATATCATCAATGTACACAACCACAAACTTATCCAAGAACTCATGTAAAATTCTATTCATAAGATCCATGAATACAGCAGGTGCATTGGTTAAACCAAAAGGCGTAACTAAAAATTCATAATGGACATATCTAGTACGAAACGTGGTCTTCAGAACATCTTCTTCCTTTACTTTCAATTGATGGTACCCCGACCTCAATTAAATCTTCAAAAAATACTTAGCTCCCTAGGGTTGATCAAACAAATCATTGATATGAGGCAAAGGATATTTTTTATTAGCAGTGATGTTATTCAATGCTCTATAATCAATGCAAAGACTCATTGAACCATCTTTCTTTTTAACAAACAAGACAGGAGCACCCCATGGTGATGTTTTAGGTCGAATGAAACCTTTATCTAATAACTCCTGCAATTTCTTCTTTAACTCTAACAGTTCAATTTGAGTCATTCGATAAGGGTGTTTTGAAATTGGATTAGCAACAGGAACTAAGTCAATAGTAAATTCAACTTCCTGATCAGGTATACTACTAGGAATCTTCTCTGTAAAAACATCAAGGTACTCATTTACCATTGGCACATCATTAATTTTAACAGTTCCGTTGTTTTCAATAATATGTGCAAGGTAACATTCATTTCAATCTTTTACTAGCTTCTCAACTTCCTTATATGTTATCAACACCATGGGTTCATTTTTGTATACAAACAAAAAATATTTCTGAAAAGAAACCTCTTTATCTCTACAGTCAATCCTAGAATGTTAAACAGAAAGCCAATCCATGCCCAATATAACATCAAACTCTTCTAGAGGAAAAGAAATAAGTTTTTCAGGTAGATTCTTTCCGCCCACAGGGACAAGAATGTTATTGTGTTTTATTTTTGTCTCAACATTTCCTCCATGTGCTTTTACCATAAGGTCAGTATTCATATCATGATATGGAATTCTCAATTTACTAGAAAAACTTCTCAGAAATGAAAGAGTGTGTAGACACTGAATTAAAAAACACATTGGCATAATCTAAACAAACAAACAGTGTACCTGATACTACTTCGTTTAATGGCCCAACATATGCTGAAGTAGTTTCAAAGGATTTCACCACCCCTTTTTGCTTGTAGTCTGGCTACTTTCGCTCAATTGAGTTCTTCGCTGGACACTCATTTTCATAATGTCCCATTTCATTACATTTAAAATATCTTACCGATGGTTATTCATTTCCTGGTTGATCATCTTCCTTACAGTTATGAGCAATATGACAAGACTTACCACACTGGAAGCACTTTCCAGACATTGATAAACATTGTCCAGGATGATTTTTACCACACTTCTCACAAGTTGGATATTTAGTTTTCTTACTTCTAGGCTTCTTTGATGAATTCTTCCACTTTTCCTGCCAACTAGTCATCTTATTCTGTTGTTTGTCAAAGAACACTTGATCATTGGAAAACTCTATTTCCACCTTCTATGCACATAAAACAAGTTTTTCATAACTTTTGAACTCACAATAGGATACTGCTCTTCGATATCGTGGATTTATTCCTGATTAAATTGATTTATCTAAATATCAAGATCTTGGATGAAATTTGTTGCATAACTTGCAAGTCGTGTGAACTTTGCTTCATAAGCGGCCACTAAGTCATCCTCCTGCCTCAATTCCAGGAACTATTTTTCCATCCTAAGACAAACCACCATAGGAATATATTTCTAAGGAAACATAGCTTTGAATTAATCTCAAACAAGATCATCAATCTCTTCACTATCCCTGATATTTTTCACCATCGACCACCACTGATCAGGTTCACCTTCAAAAAGGTAAACAGCGAGACTAACCTTTTGATGTTATGAACATCCCATAACATCGAAAATATTTTCCAGTGCTTTAATGTACCCTTCTACTATCATAGGGTCAGATGATCCTTTTAATGATTGGGGATGTTTCCTCATGAAATGATCCACTACTGACATGTTCCTCTGTGGTTGATCTGGCTAATCTCGTGAATGAATACCACCACCATTTATAGTCTGAGTCAACTATGCCATCACTGCAACAAACTGTTCAGTTCCGATTCCGACCATCTTAGGTTGCTGATTTGGAAGGTTGTCTTCCTCCTGATGTCATCCCAACATACCTGCCATGTTTCCTCTGCGGAAAACCATTCTGAACATAGAAATATCTTAGGCAAAGCAACATGTTAATCTATAAATGCTATATGATCTCGATATTAACATAAATTACTTTATGGATATTAATATAAAAATATCCTATCTCCTAAATTTATCTAAACTGGCCTCTAATACAAACTATAATGACCCGTCCAAAAAACATACTGAATATTGGATTAAATGAATAATTCAAATTGAGGATATTTTCAGGTTTAGAGATTTATAGAGTTATGCCATTACTATTACATCTCAAAAGATCTACAAGGTAGAAACTTCTATACAGTTTCTATTTTTTTTACAAAACATTAACTCTAGAAAAAAAAGATTCATGTCTATTTCAATGATTAAGAAAGCATGACTTTTCCATGATCTCATCCTTGACCCAATTCCACATTATGTCCTGTGAAAAAAAATTCAAAAACTTGGGATTAGCATAAAAAGATCAGTAAGGGATACACAAAGAAAGAAAACTGTTAGTATTTTAAAACAATATGTAAACCATGAATACTTTAACACAAGTTATACTTTTCACCTTTATTAAGTAGTAAATACTTTTCACTAAATAAAATATCATTACATAACATTTTTGTAACAAAAATATTACCATAAAACCCATATAAAGAACACATAACATATAAATGTAACTTGGGAAATAAACATAATTAATGGAGTAACCATACGGTCAAATTCCACACATATCACTAAATGGAATAGCCATACGACCGACTTCCATACCCAATGAATTGGAGGTTATAATGTAACCATCCATCTTGGTATTCATGGCACCACCCGTCATTTGGTTTGTCATGTAACCACCTATCAAATGTCTAAGTACTATTATAAAATCATAAGCCATAAAAAAAATATAAAGGAAAGAAAACATTTCCACATTTGAATCACAATATATATCTTAAGTATTTTGACACAAAAAATCAATTATAAAAACCATTTTCAATACCAAAATACATAAAAGAGTATATGGTATTTATTTTCTTTTAAAAACATTATGGCTTGTTGAGGAAGTCAAAGATCAAATAATACTCGCGGTGACGGAAAAGGTCGTTGTCACCACGTACGTTAAATGAAACATTCTTTTTTGTCATTTAGTAAAAAACTTCGTATAAAAATATTCCCTTTGTATGAAATGAAAATTCAACGTTTTTTATATAGTGTATAAAAGAAAGTCTTGTATTAGAACAAAATATGCCTCAATGAAAGGAGATTGAGACGAAGTCCCTTACCTCGTGTCCGACTTGACTGGATCATTCTTAAATATCCTGAATAATAAACTAAAGTTAATTTTTACTTTTATAAGAACCTTTTTCAAGTTTATAATTCCGTTTATATCACTTATTACCATGTTATAAACATTATGTAATCATTTAAATTAATAACTTTCGTTTTGTCGATATTGGGCACTTGAGTCAAAAATGAACACCTTATATTTACAAGTTCTCAATGTGGTCAATAGTCCATTTTATCCATAATGATATTCATGATTTAGATATCATATATATAATATATATCCAGTATATACATGTATTTATAATATTTCATAACATTTAGTGGTATGAAATGAAATGCACCGTTCATGGAGATGGTAAGTCGTACGTACGCATGAACGCTACTTTCATTTATATTTCTTATTTTAATGTAAATAAAACATAATGATGCATAGGTATTTTATAATTCCAGTATAATATCATATATAATATCATTAAATCTATCATTTATACATCACACACAAGGCATTAACGAGTCACATCACTTTAAGGGGGCAGTAGTCCACACTTCGTCAAATGAGATTATCGTACTTACCCACTATTGAAACCATAAAGTCTTGATATAATTGGAAAGTATAGAAGAATAATGAAATCATAAACATAACATATATCATATATAAATATAGTTCCATCATAATGGCCACCATGAGAGGTGGTAAGATATAATTGAACAATCATCATTTCGTGAGGCGTTAGTTTTCCATCAACAGAAGCATTAGGTTATCAATCCATTAGATGGAGGGGTGTGTAAGTGTAGTTCTAATATTTCTTATAACAACATCATAGTATATTTAGGATACTGGTGTTGTTACAAAAGAAATAAATAAAAACTGTTTAGGGGTAGGAGAATTAAAATAAATAAAAATAATTTAAGAGAAAATGTTACCTTTAATTTGGGTAACTCCTTTGGTTTGAACCAAAAGGACTTCTTGAAGTGCCTTCTGCCTAAGGTAAGTATTCTAGGGGGAGGAGATAGATGTAGGGAGATTAATTGGGTAGATTTTGGGCTATCCAAATGTCTTGAGAGGTGTGAGGAATTGGTTAGAAGTGGTATCCTTTTATATGGGGGAGGAGGGTCTCTTTAGGAATGTGGGAAAATATTATTTTATAATATAATGCTATTCAGTTTCTAATGGTCCAAAAATCATTATAGTCAAAGATAAGATGAGTCATGATCGAAATAAAATCATCCAATCAGAATTTTACATGTTTTGGATAATATTTTAATCATTATAATCTTATTTATTTAAATAATTTATTAATGAGATCAATACTGCATCATTATTGTGTCATAAATAATTTAATTTATTTGATGTCTAAAAATTATAAAAAACTACCATGATATAGGAAATATTTTTAAATTTATAAAGAATATTTATAGTCTAAAATAGGACTTATATAACACCATATAAAAATTAATTACTAAAATATCTTTGTTAATGTCAATTTTGTCTTCACATTAAATTAGTTAATCTAAATTGTCATTATCACTCCCAAGTGGCTCAATGAGGTCCCAAAATCGACCCAAAGATTCCCATGACCATAAATGACTCAACCAATAAGGTTTGGAAAAGTGTTAAGGTAATTTTGAATTATTATAATATTCTTTTTACCTTGAATTACCTTATTTACCTTTAACTGCGGTAAATAAAAGTCCAAAGTTACTATTCACAAAATATTATTTTCATCTTAATGAACCAAAATTTACTTATTTATAACAATCATGTTTGTCGGATTTTTGAAATTAAATTCATAGAAGTTGTAAAATTTCATTTAAATGAAAAATTCAGTGTTTTTAACTACCACTAAGTGGTTTCACTATTCATCAAAAATTGTAGTTTTTCATAAAAATTCAAAAAATTCAGCCGAAGCTATATTTGATATTCCAAATTCAAAAAAGATGTTTATTTTTCCAAATTCAAAACATATGATTTCATTATTTTATTTTAAAATTAATTCTCGGTGTTAAAACAAATTGCGTGTTTATAAGAAACAATAACTATCAAAAGATTGATACTTATTTATGTCCATTTTCAAAGTGAAATTAATTCCAATGACCAGAATTGGATTAAATGGTGAAAATATATTCTAATTACACTTTATAACCAATTAAAAAGACAATATAACCATATAAATAAATTATATTAAAACATAGTTTTGAATTAAAATACAATATTTTCACTATTCATTAAAAATGAACTATATCGGAAAAATTCCAAAAATTTACACAAATTAAATTTTGATGTCCCCATTCTAAAGAAGGATATTATTTGGTCATATATAATGTATTAAAGTGACCAAAACTATATTTATAAAGGGTTCTCCATTAAAAGGAGATAAATCGTCCTTTTAATGTAAATTATGCTTCAAATTAGATTCATTCACATTTTAAGCCTCTAGTTTTATATTGGATAATATAAATATATTTAAAATTCATGTATAGTCATATTGTAGTTAGTTTCATTTATTCCATCCAATAAAACGGCTAGGATTTATCTACCATTTAAAATAATAATATTATTTTATTAGATTGCAATGTAAGATTCCAAAGAAACCCGTTGTTGTGTATCGGGTACGCTATCAAACATATCAACCCTTTTAAAGAATAATTAATATTTAATTCAAAAATATTAATAAGTATAAAAATATCTTATTATTAATTTACAAGGGATGTTACAATAATATTTATTCCATTAATTAAAATCTAAATATAATTTAACTAGGACCCGCAGAAACACTTAGTGTGTGACCCTCTATTATTCATTATCATTGGTATTAGGAGGGATTTTTTAAGTACCAGAGTACTATATATTAATGGGTCAAGGAACCCAGTAGGAAGAAATCAAAGTTGCCAAAATAAATCCACATATGAACGATCACTGTGTAATATAATCCCCTTTTCTTGATATCTCATCATGATAGTTTCATGATAATGTCATCTACCTTTATGCTTGATATATCGTTATTTGACTACATAAAATAAAGTTTTTTATGCCACATACATAAAAATTCATGTGACATTTCAATTTAAATCAATGCTTTGAGATATAAAATTCTATAAATTGAAGGGACAAATCATTCCTCTACTTATACATTAATAGCATGCTATTCGTGATGCACCCAATGTACCCTACTTTCTACAAACTGACTGCATGACGATTTTTGTTAGTAAATCAATTTGTGTGTGTCATGTCACATATTAATGATAATATTAAATTACAAGGACCATTACACATGCTCACAGATAGGGATATCCGATGAATCCAAAACATGCAAAATTCATACAGGCAGGTCTGTTCTTAAAATCTCTTGTCTTGGAAATTACCATGTGAAAACATCCTGAGATGAAGTCTCATCTACTTATGAGTACTCACACCTTATGGTCTGTATAATATGTGTCCCATTATAGTATTCCATCCAACCACAAAACTATATTTAAGAATATTGTTATGTCACTTCAATGTTCTCATCATAGTGGGGAACTACTATGACCTTGTAAATGCGACAAATACTCCAGAAAATTATTACACTATATTCATATAGAAAAATAAAAAATATGTAATAAGATTTTTAATATTTAAATATAATTAATTTTCATTTAATAAAAGTACCAATATTTGGTTCTAGGACCACAAATCTTACAGACTCCCCCTTTTACTAGAGCCAACTACCTACGACATTCAGTCTACTAGACCTCACATGATGATCAAGATTCTACTATGTAAAGGATTCATACAAGGGTTCAACCACATTGTCTTCTAGGGAAATATTTCTCACTGTAACTTCACCACTCTAAGAAAAATACCTCAAGAGAAGTTACTTAAAATTTATGTGCTTCTTCGGAAAAGGTGACCTTATCTCTTTTGGGAGATCCACTATTGTAATATTATCACAGTACAATGTGATGTGATCTTTACTTCTAGGTATCACAACTAGCTCCGGGATAAAGATTTGAATCCAAAATTCTTCTTTATCATCTAAAAAATATGTGATGTACCCAGAATCTACTGTATAATCCATGAACACACTCTACATTCAAATCTTCCAGCTCACTTCACCTCCGTTCAAAGTGAATATGTATCTAGTTTGTGACTTCATGTCATCTTAATATGTCTGGAAACTAGAATATGAATATCCTCTGAGGACTAGTTCCTCATCTCCTCCACAAACCAGGAACATATAGATAGTACGATTTAGATACTTTAGGATAGTCTTGACTTCCATCCACTGGTGGTCACTTGGGTCATCTAGATATATGAATACCACACTCAATGCGTAGGAAATATCCATCCTATTACACAGTATGACATACATGAATGACCCAATCGATGATGTATATTGATCCCTATCTATTCAATTTCTTTCCCCAGTTGTCTGAGGAAACATTTTCTTAGAATCATTAATGCCATGTGACACTAGAAACAATCCCACCAGGGATTGTTACATACTAAATATCATCATTATCTTATAAAGTTATGTACTTTGACTTGGTCCTAGAAATCCCTTGGATCTACCATAATGGATCATGATCCCAAGAATATATGATGCCTTACCCAAGTCCTTCATAGAGAAGCATTGATTCAACCATGCCTTAATAGACTATAAGATTGGTATCTCATTTCCAATATGTAATATGTCATCAACATATACTATTAAGAAAATTAATGGACTCCCACTTAACCATTTGTATACACAAGGCTCACATTTATTCTTTATAAAACCAAATTTCTTCATGGCTTCATCAAAATGAATGCCCCATGACCTGGATTCATGATTTAGTCTATAAATTTATTTTTTTCAACTTTCATAACTTATTGGAATCTTTGGAGTGATAAAAACATTAGGTTGTGTCATATAGACAACATCTAGAAGGTTCCCATTAAGTAAGGTTGTTTTAAAATCCATTTTCCTAATCTCATAGTCATGGTATGTGGAAATGGCCAATAGAATTATGAATTATTTCAACATTGAAAGTAGTGAAAAGCATGTGTCCTTGTCAATGAATTGATGCTGCTTGATCCCTTTTTAAACCAGTCATGTGTTATAGGTACTCACATGTCCGTCCATGTCTATATTTTTCTAGGATACACATTTTCAACCCCCATTTATTACATCAATTGGAATATCTACCAAATTCTAGACATGGAATTGGTACATGGAATCTATTTCAGAATTCAAGGATTATTTCCACCTGGAAACATGTGTTCCACTTAATACATTCTTGTATGTTATAGGATCATTATTATGAACTAATAATGAGTCAATATCCATAGTAAATAGAAAAATTTACTGTTATGGTTCGCTAACCTCTCTTATACTCCTACACATTTCTTACATATCTGGAATAGTTCTTTATTACATGGGTCTTTGTGGAATCTATTCATGTACCAACTCTTGTGTACCTTGAGCATCAACTTCATTGAAGTCCATCTTTCTCACATTATCTCTTTTAGAGACGGTCTCCCTCAAAAAGAACATGGTGTGTCTTACCACTATAACATTTTTGTATGAGGGTTTGTATAGTTAATATCCCTTGATTTCATGGGGTATACTATAAAGGTAAACTTTTTTCCTTGGGGTGAAATTTCATTAATTCAAGAGGCCTTAAAAATATTTCACTTCCCCACACATGCAAATTCGATAACCTGGCATTCTTTCCCCTCCAAAACTCATATGGAATACCATTTATCTATTTTTTAAGAACATGGTTTAGTTTGTGTGTCGTTGTTCATAACACAAATCCCCAAAAGGATAATGGAATAATTGCATGAGTTATCATTGATCTCACCATTTTTAACAAGGTTCAGTTCCTCCTTTTTCTCACACAATTGAACTGGGGTGTGTAAGGAGGAGTGAGTTGGGATAGGATACCGAAATCCCATAAGTAATTAATGAAGGCTTGATTAAATTATTCTCATCCTCATTATGAGCATAGTTTCTTTAGTCTCATTACTATTCTTGTTCTCCAATTCCTTCTTGTATAATTTTATCTCATCAAAAGAATTTTAATTATACCTCATTAAGTAGATATATCCATATCTACTAAAATAATCTGTAAAAGTCACGATGTATATATACCCATTCTTTACTTTAACTAGAAATGATCTACACAAATAATTATTAAACAATCCAAGAATATCTTTAGCCCTTTCACCTTTCCAACTAAATTGGGATTTAGTCATTTTCCTTGTAAACATGCATGACATACACCTTGTGGTTTTAGTTAGAATGCATCTAAATATCCATCTTGAAGTAACTTTTTCAATAATTTATCATTTTTATGACCTAGATGATGATTCCAAAGTTGTTTGTGGTATGAGTAATGAAAATTATATTTGTTATCAATTTCCATCAAATGGTTTTTATAATCCAACACATAATGACTATCATATAAATGTGCATTACCAAAACAAATTCTATCTTTGTAAAATTTGAAACATTCATTTCCAAATTTGAAAAAAAGCTATTTTTATCTAATATGGATATAGAAATATTGTTTTTAGTAATAGATGACACATAATAAAAACCATTTCACACCAAGGTCATCCCAGTTGGAAACATGAGGTGGTAGTCTGTGATAACTACAACATAATGTCAGCTTTATTCACTTCTCATATATCTAGCTCCCCTCGATGAATCTTCCTAAATATACAGGGTTCCTGTTTTTAGATATATATTTGATAACCAAAATATATATCTAATTACCAATTTGTATAAATTGATAGATTGCATTAGATAAAAAATGCACCTGAAGAATTCCCTTACTTCCTAGGCTTGGTGCATTTCTTCTTCCAGTGGCCCTTCTTGCGACATACGAAAAAATCACATTCCCATTCCCTTGCCATCCCTTTGATATTTATTTTCATGGAAGGGTGTAAATAATCTTTGGGATTAAATCTCTTCTCCATATATTACTTATTATTCACCATAATTAAAAGAATTATTTAATGATTTATATCATTGTCCACACAGTGAATGGGGATAAAAAAACTATATTGAGACTTATCAATGGTGTTCTTATTGAAATTAACAACACAGAAAGAGAAGCTATGAGGGAGTGATGCAAGAATGAGATCGGTACCCAGTTCTTCGGGGAGATTAAAACCTAGAAAATCTAGGCACTCAATGTAGCTAATGAGCATGACTATGTGAGGCCTAGTAGGGGAATCCTCTACAATCTTACTCTAAAAGAGTTCCTTGGAGATTTCAAATCATTCTTGTCTTTCTCACTCCTCAAAAAGGCCATAGAGGTTCTTGAGCATACTATAGGCATCCATTTTTTCTTGAGACTTCATGGACTCACTAGACATTAATGATATAATCATACATTGAATGTTGACCATGTCATTCATATGTTTATCATAGACCATGAACTCTTTTCCACAGACCTCATGGGTAGGAAGATTAGGTAGTACTGACTCTAGAATATAGGACTTCCATTCATGGTGTAGAATAACCTGAAGGCATCTAAAACATTCCTAGATGTTACTATTGGTGAGGATGTTTTCTTTTTCCAAAATTGATCACAGTGATAGTTTGTATGATTATATTGTAATTTTATTCTATAATTAAAAGATTATATGATTAGAACATTCACGATTACATTTTATGAGAAAAAATAATTTAATTTTATGAACTCTCACACTATTTTATCAAGTCCCAATGGCCCCCATAATTGAACTTAGAATGTATAGTTTTCATGAAATTATTGTGGAAACGATCCATATTCCACATTGAATAACCACAAAAACGATTTTTCAAGATATTAGAAAGAATTTAGGTAGGTGTGTCTTTTCCAACTGTGGGAATTCAGCTCCTTGATATGTCGAGTGGACTCCCTAATCCTGAAATCATGACTTGGATTTTCTCAACACTTGCCTTCAATATCACACCAAGTATATAAAGGGCACCTCCTCTTGATGTAAGATGGTTATTTCAACCCAAAACATTTTAATAGGGATTCATGTATAAAATTATGTGTCCCATCAAGGCTTGGTCAAATACATAGTTTTGTTAACACTTTCCATCAATCAAGTAACAGGAGGCCTAGTCTAACATAATATTTTGTGGAAGTATTTTTATCTCTTACGCGTAAATTTCCATATTATCTTTATCACATTATTGATAATATTAATTGTAACATACTTAAGTGATTAAACATATCTTGATAATATTTACACACAAGCCTAGTTAATTTTAGTTCTATATTGCATTATTTTTAGTTAATTAATTATGTGATCATGACAACACATCCATAATGAAAAACCATGAAACTAACATAAATAAAATAAATTTCATGATCATGATACATTTTCTAATGGTTAGTTTATATAGAATATGATAAATATCCCTGACCTAAGGTAGAAACACCTTCATGTTTATATATATCCACCTGAACACCTTTGTATCTCCTTGAATTTGTTTCACCTCGGCTCCTGACATGAACCGCCCCCACTATCATTGGAGATCCATCCATTACATATGCTTTTTAAAATCACACACAAGTCAGGGGTAAAAGGATCTTACATAAATGAAACCATTGGAATACAAGCCATATATATTAATGAGGAAATATTGTACATATGGCAATAATTAATTTAATAAATAAATTAAAAGGAAACCAATAACAAACAAAGGTCTTGGTCTAACTCATGATAACCCACACACATGAAACGAGTTATGAATTTCATAAAACTAGAATTCAATTCATTAATCATTATTATTATGATAAATTGTGCTGCAAATGACTGATTATTATCATTAATTAATCAATCCTCTTTTCATAATAATTTTTTGATTTTCTATGATATTCTCATCCTACTACGTAATTGAACCTTTTATGTATCTTGGTGAATACCCATTTGAATATAACCATCATGTATTATATTCTCATACTATTTTAATCTTATGAAATATGGAATACATGAAGTTTCAATTCATAGAGTAACACATTGTAGTATCATTTACACATGATATGTAGAGCTAAAAATTTCCCAAATATTAGTGTTTTATCTTTGTGTAATTAGGTAAAGTACATGGCATGTGCAACCTTCACGGTCTGTCCTAAAGTACACACCTAGGGACTCAGCATGGGAAGAGTGATTTGAAAATTTGAGAGTAAAAAACATGTACATTGGGAAAAATTACATGTTGTCTCTGTGTTACAGATTTTCCGATTGGCTTAGCTGTGTATGGGATACACATTTTTTCCCCATTTCCCAAAGGGAGTACATGCCCTGTGTGGTAGTCCAGATAGTGTGAAATCTGTTAAGTTTGTTCCTATCTATTCTGATAAACATGTGTTGTAGAATTAACAAGAGCATGTGAAATAAATTAACATGGATTGAGTAATTTCCAAATTACTCCTGATACGCTAAACATGACTACATGATGTGTATTCCGAATTACATGACCTAAATGGTTGAAAAATAGCTTGTATTTCCGAAAATATGTCTTGCACTTTCGTGTCACATGGGAATAATCATATCTGACTCTAGATTAGTGATCTGTTATAATTTTAATTAAAAAATCATTCTTTTTTTTTTGAAATCTGTGAGAGATGAAAAGAGGGAGAATAGATTTCGAAATACAGATTACAAGAATGATTAACCTTGAATTGACAAAATGAACAGTTAACCTGTAAATCATCAATGAATAATTTAAATTACTACAGACTATGATGTAACCTCTCTGATAACATTTATAGGTTCTGGGTACAGAGGAAGCATGATTGGTCCGGCACACAATGGTAATGTTTACCATGATTAATGATTTTTTTAAGATCAATATGAAAATGAACACCTATCTCTAAGGAATAGAATCAAATATTTAGTTAAATAAGTAAGTGACCCAAAACCATTAGATAGGATCTCAAACATCATGTTTATATTTATTTTAAATTTGTCTTCTGAAGAAATAAAATATATGGTTCTTCGGTACTTTCATCATTGATAATGTTGATCATGCAGGATGACCCTTTTGGATTGTCTCTTTGTGATTTAAGGGATCCAAACCAGAATCCATCTATTGGTGATCCAATTGTGCTCTGGTGGTCTCTGGTTGAATTCTTTCACTTTTCAGGTACAAGTTCGACGAATTGAATGCCTAGTGTCGATTGATCTTGATAATCTATTCTTGGATCTTGAAGAATGCCTCTCATTCGTGAGAGGGAGAGAGGAGAGGAGTCGATATGAAATTCCTCACTTAGAATTTCTCTTGCATCACCGGTTTCCCATCCATGGAACAATTGATGTACATGTCTATTTTTTATATTGGGATGTAGTTATAATATTTAATTATGTGATAATAATTAAATACAATCATAACCTTAGGGAAAACCCATGCTACAAAAAAAATTAACTACGTTATTATTTTTGGTGCGCCAACATGCAAAAAATGGAATCATAAATGAAATCCCATGACACCTAATAATAACAACGTTATTATTATTTTTTTGTTCCAACTACTTAAATAAATATTTATTGTATTGAAAATAATTATCTTTGTATAGGACTAACCTTGGTTCGCTTGAACTCCACTTCCATTTATTGAACACACGACTAATGAAATGAATATTTTATTCTCTTAAATAAATATTTTTTTACAAACTACAAAATATTTTTTTATTAAACATTCAATAAAATAAATAAATAAATATTGTTATTTCAAATCCAATGAATAAATATTCATTTAGTTTATGAAATAATTTTAACATGAATAAAATTATTCCAATTTGTGGAGAATAATATTTATTCTATTAATTAAATTCAAATAGAATTTAATTGAGACAACCCGAAACACACAGTTCGAGAACCTATAGTATTCTCTATCATTGGAATTATGTGGTCTTTCCTAAAGTCGAAGAGTACTATCTAGGAATGGGACAAGGCACCATTATAAAGAAGATAAAGTCACACCAATGATATCCACATATGAATGATAAATATGTAATATAATCCCTTTGTATCAATATCTCATCAAGAAAGATTCATGATAGTGTCATCAACCTTTATGAATGATATTTTGTTCTTTGACTACCAAAAATAAACTTATCGTTACTCCATTTCAAAAGAATTTCATCCAACATTTCTATTTCAATCAAAGGGCCGAGATATCAATTTCCATAAATGGAAGTACAAAATCATTCCTCGACTTATCCATTAATAATAAATGTTCTTCCATTGAAGCACTTTGGATCTTTACTCACTATACTCTTCCGAATGTCAATATTTTCCATACATCTGTGCATGAGTTCACTTGTGATTTTACCATTGACCACCCCCATATTTATTTTTGTTTTATCTACTCTAAGAATAGATTCCATGACCAAATACAACTTTGGAATGACCTTTCATACTTAGTAAATAGTTTTCATAACCATTGGATTGTGATTGGGGACTTTAATGTTATCCTTGATCCAATTGAGAAAATGGGACAAACTCATTCCACTATATCTTCAAAGGAGTTTAAATCGTCTATTGAGGATAACAATATTTTTTAAATTAATATTACTGGTTCCAAGTATGCATGGTACAGAAGGAACTATAATGGTGTGGCGGCTGGAAAATTTGATTGGGCTTTCACAAATGATATAGTTTTGGATAAGTGGAACACCATATCTTGAATAACTCTTCCATAACATAACTCTGACCACCATCTAATCCTATTTAATCTCTCTACGAAAAACCAGAATATTATTATTCCCTTCAGATTTAACAGCACTTGGTATTCTAACACTGATTGTGTTAACATTATTAATCATTCTTGGGCTTCCATGTAACATTGCAATGATTATGTTGCTTATACCACTAAAATAAAAAATATCAAAAAGATCCTTAATGCTTGGTGTATTACCAAATCTAAAAAAATGTTGATAATTTCATTCATCGTTTGGAAGAAGAACTTACCCAACTTCACAACACCACCATTGGCACCAATTTTTTCATTAATCTTCCACGTGAAATAAATATTACTATAAACATTCTTCCTTGTTCACCTTTAATGATAACATAAGAAATAAAATTTTCAAAACCAAATGGCCCACCAATGGTGACCGAAATACAAAATTATACAACTCCCTTCAATGAATCAGGAATGATAATAGACCTCTTACTTTCCAGAGATATGGGGACAACCTCTTTGATACTAAGAATAGAATTTCCAATCCGGTAGTCACTATTTTGAAAATATATTCAATTATCCTTCCACTAACAAGGACCTTCTGCCAGATGTCATCCCGGTTATGGTCAATAACAAGGATAACTCTTTTCATAATAGCATCCCACTTGATCACGAGATCAGAGTAACTATCTTTAGTTTAAATCCAGATAGTGTCCCGGGTCAGGATGGTTTTAATAATGGATTCTATCAAAAAAATTGGGATGTCCTTCAAATTGACATTTGTTGGCTAGATATGAAATTATTTTCTAATGGTATGCTCCCTCATGGGTTGAACACTCAGTGTCTCTCCATTATTCCCAAAGTGGATAATGCCATAGAAATTTACAAATTCAGAATCATTTATTTAATCAATACCCCTTATAAAATTATCAATAATCTTCTTGCCAATATAAATTCTTATATTATCAATAAAATAGATTCATGGAACAGATTTGACATTGTTATAGGCAGTTCCATTAAATAATGTACTTCTCTTGCCTCTGAATACACTAAACTATTAAATAGAACCAACAAGGGAGGTAATGTTTCCATTAATATTGATAACTTGAAGACCATCAATATCATGTATTAGAGTTTTATTTTCACGGTCCTTCAGAACATTGGGTTTAATGATTAATTTATCAGAATAATTAAAACTGCTTCCAACTCGGCCAGCATATCCATCTACGTTAATGGATCTCTTAAGCGTTATTTTAAATGCACCAAATGTTTTAAAAATTGACCTACTTTTCTCCATTATTTTTTTGATTTATTAATATTACTTAAGTAATTTTTTCACCCTCAATACAAGTTTAAGTCGATTAAGAATTCTATGAATTCGAATGTTCCCACACACCTTTTATATGCAGATGATATTATTCTTTTTTTTAAAGGGGGTAAATGAAATATCTAATATCTCAAATTTTCCATCTCACACTATGATGAGATTTTTGGTCAAATAATTAATTAGAACAAATATATTACCTTTTTTGGGAAATAGTTCCCTACTAATAAAAAATCTAACATTATTGCTGATTTAGGTATTAAATATGGATCCATTACCTTTACCTATCATGGTGTTCCCATTTTATGTGGTAGGCCAAAATCTTGTTACTTTTCTAAAACTGTTGACCAAATACTTCAACAATAATCATCTTGGAAAGGAAAATCCCACTCTATGTCAAGACGGATTTTTCTTCTCAAATCTACAATTGTTTCTAAAATAGTATTCTATTATATGATTTATAAATGGCATACTGGTCTACTTTAAAAAATTAATGTAGCCATCAAAAACATTTTTTTTAGAGTGGAAGCACACTTGAAAGGAAACTGGTGACTGTTCCTTGGTCTACTTGTTTCAACCCATTAGAGAATGGTGGACTTGGTATGAAAAATTTCAAACATTTTAATGATTCCTTACAAGCCAGACTCACTTGGAAACTTTTTCATAAAATCTATTACTCCATTGATTTCATGAAAAATATATTTCCTGACAAAATTAAGAAGGGAAATTTGAGTTACATGAGCTCTTCCATTTGGACATTCATTAAGATTGATTTTTACAACATCATGTCTAACTCTGGATGGATGGTGAGAAAAGAATATTCCATGAATTTTAGGATAAAAAACTGGGCTGGTGATCCTATCATATCTATGATTCCACCTATTCAAATTCTTGATCACACTAACTATACTATCAAGAGGTCATTAGCTCTCACAACCTTAATTTTCCCGAAAATTTCAATCATGCCATTGAAAGATACCCTTTTTCTAGCAATGATGATTTATTAATATGGTTACTTTCCCATAATGGAATTCTTGACTCAATTTTTTTTTACAACCATGGTTTTATTAATTCTGAAAATTCATTTAGTTAGATTATTTTTTTTGATAAAATATGGTTAAAACCATCGAGATTCACTCTGATTTGGTGTATTTCTCATAAGAGGATTCCCACTGAGATTTTTCTTCAGTCTTTTGTGATCCTACTTTTCACTAAATGTCATATTTTTAACCAACATCATGTGGACATTAACCATCCTTTTCTTTCTTGTGTCACTACTACTATTCAGTGGAATTATGCGGTTGATATTTTTGAGTGAAGATGTTTACTTAATGATTCAATAAACTCTAAAATTCAACGTGGTGTGGATTTTGAATCATCTCTGCAAATCAAGAGCCTTTGTTTAATCATTGTTTCATAAATTATGCATGTACTCTAGTATGATATGAATACTATTATTCAAAACAACTACTAACATAGTTTACATGAAGGTCGGTTGCAGATGCTCATTTCTATTCGAGAAGCTTCTTCGATTCAAAAGGGATTTTTCAGCAACACAATGAATGACTTTGGGATTCTTCATCGGCATGGGGTGAATGATATTTATCCTCAACATAGATGCACTTTTTATGTGTTTTGGAAAACTTCTATCCCATGATGGATTAATGTTAATGTCGACGGTGCTTCTAAAGGAATCTTGGGCCCTACAGGATGCAGTGCTATTTTTAGAAATCACTCTGAGAAGATTCATACAAGCCTCTATGGTACATGTGGTATATCCTCGACTCTAGAGGAAGAAATGATGAGCGTGATCTCTGTTATCTCCTTCTCCAAGAAAAATGGTTGGATCAACATCTGGATTGAACATGACATGATTACCATTATTTAAGCTATCTAGAATGGCATGATTCACCTCGTGTGGCCTATTAAAACATATGGGATGGAGTGTATTCATTTCCTCATAGACTTCAACTAAATTTTTACACACACCTTTTGTGAAGTGAACAATGTGGTGGATGGACATGAAAATATGGGAGTAAACCATGTCACCATATGGTTGGATGAACTCCTAGTATATTTACTACCCATTTATGATAGAAATTGTGAAGGAATACCATAATTTAGACTCATGTAACTCCTTGTTTAAATAATAAATGTTATACATCTGTCTTTTACCAATGCACCACCATCATAAAAAAATTAGTTGGTTCTAGGACACAAACTATTACACATTGTAGGACTGGGTGTATGATGTCTTCCATTTTTTTCAAATGAATAGATACATGGAAAAACCAATACACATTATTGACTAGGTAGAACTAAAAATTGAGGGTGGGGCCACATTCTTGGACTACTTGTTCAGGAATGAGGAATGGTAGGAGAATATATAGTAATGATGGACCATTAATCTATTCAAGTACATTAGAATCATGGGATCATGCATGAGTTCTCATGGGAGTTTGAGATCCATATATGAGTTCCTTACCCTCTCATTAAACTTGTGATTTCGGGGGTGAATATCATTGAAGGATGGGATATTGTAATGATTATTGTTTCTATTCTTTGACCATTAAATATTTCTATATAAATGTATATATTCATATTTTCATTAGGGTTGGCCATACCTTTGGGTGACCAATGATCCAATAATTAATAAAATAAAAAAATTATATAAATTTAATCAGCTGTGCATATATTTTTGGAATAAATGGAATTCCCATTAATTGGGACCTCATACTAGAAATATGATAGAATAGTTGTTTCCAAAGCATGGGGTTTACAATCGGTGAAACATAAGGTTGGTATGTAATATTTTTCATGGACGGTATACGTTGGGGGTGCATTATGTATATTATGTTATTTATTTATTTATTTTACGTAATGGCCTGAAATCTAATATCTCACTATAAATATGTAATTATGAGTAATTTCAAGGGTTCACCACATCGCTGTATGAGGTTAGAGACGATAAATGAATATCATTATTTGCATTAGAATGATCTATTCCGTTGATTGATGATGAATTGTTGAGGTGATTCATGTGATATGAAATGAATTTAGTGATATATTCTCTTTCATCACTCAGAGATGTGGTACTCACAAATGATTTAGTACTTCTTGTTATAGGGCTTGTTATTTTTGGGATTTCTACCCTTTGATTTAAATTTTCATGAATGGATGGAATATCATTTATAACTCAATCCTATATTCTTCACATGAGAAAATTTTAAATTATCATTCTTGAAATGAATTTATTATAGATATTTTCCCCTTTATTTACCCACTTTTCATCGATATATGATCAATAGTTTGGACCACATTAAAAAATAACCATCTTAACATGTTATTTTTTTATTTCAATTGTTAGTCTTCATGTTCTTCATTGTCGAACCGTGGGATCATAACATGGAATTTCTAGCCCAAATTTTGTTTTTATCATGCCCACATATTAATGATGGAAACATGAAAAACATAGGGATTGGAATTTTTAGATGTATTTTGACATATTTTTCCATCTCATGAGATGGATTCTTGGATTGGAACCACTAATAGCTACGGGAGGCATGAAAATGATGACATAAAATATATTTTTTAATTTTATGGCTACCTAAGGTCGTAAATCCATATTAAGAGAGGACATCATTTGATTTTTGTAACTTCATGTTTTTTGAGTGTTGTGATGGGTGGAAAAAAATAATGAATCGAACATCCCTATGAAGAATATACCTCAATGTCTGTGAAAAAAATGACCATATGAAATGTATCCCTATAGAGAAAAGGATATGTATCTCAGGTTTTTGTAACTTCTAGGGTTTATTCAAAGCTATTTATCACATGACATATGGTCAACACCACACTTCCATAGAGAAAGATCATGGTTTCAGGCAGTGTGTTGTGGGTGGAATCCTACGACGCCATGTGAGTATACACTGTCTGTTTACATAGAGAAAAACTATGTGAATGGACATGGATACATGAGATATGTACTAAGAGACACACTCAAATCCTTATGTGAACATACATGTCATGTTCAGATACTGAAATTCCAAAAAAAGAAACATGATTATTAAAAACATGTTCATGGAAGGACTACCAGGAATTTTAGTGGGATCACATTCCGTGTAATCCTATGAACATAATATATACTTTCTTAAAGAACTGATACATTGTATGACTCATTATTCAATTCATATATTTGGTCGTACAAGTATCATATTATGATTAGTTTTCCAAGAATAATTCGATTGTTTTTTTGTTTTAAAACCAAAGATATAGAATGAGGTGTTGTGATTGTGAAACTTATTTCAACAATGCTTGTCTGATGACATGTCTCAAGTTTGATCATTAGAGAGATTTACTTTTCATTACCCCCTAATCACACTAGTTAATGTGTCCCAAATAACTTTCTAAATATATATTTAATAATCCCTCACACTATAGATGGTCTAAGAAATCTATATATAGATGTATACTCTATTTTCCATGAGAAGTAGTAGTGATTGGGTCCTCTACTAATGATATTGCTCCCTCTTTTATGGAATTATTTATCAAGAAATGGGCCCCAATCTATTCTTCTAAGACTATGAATAGTGATGACAGTAGGATTTGGGACCATTGATGTTGTAAGAAGACTCATCATCATACACAATTGGTTTTAGAGACTAATAAATCTCTAATTTCTTGACTGGTGTCTCTTTAAGAGGATATATTTTGTAGTGATAAATTACACTATTTCCTTTTGGGATAACACAATTGAATTATTTTGATTATAGACTTATTTTGTTTCTATGGAATATGAGTATTTATGTAAATACTAACCCCTTTCTGGTTCATTCCCACACTTTTTGTGTGTTATTCATAGCACATGTAGCTGTATTGTATCATTTGTGGGTTAGTGTTAGTTGATTTTAGTGCCTCATGGTGTTGTTGATCATGTTTGTAGGTGTACCACTGATATTTTTTTAGGCACTCATCAATTTTCCCCTTTCCTATTAGTTATTGGCTTGGGACCTCCTATACGGTTTTTGTTGTATTTTTCTAGTTTATAAATTTTATATTACATTAAATCACATTAATTTATTTTCTTATAATTCATTGAATATGTTAGTTACGCTCTATATGTTTCAATATTTTTTATCTGTATATTATTTCATAGATCTAGTTGTGTGAATGAATAAATGATCTTTAGTACAATGGATTTAATTTTATTTATATTCCTAATATGTGCTGGTATCCTACCCACGAATTAGTGAAGATTAGCTTGGTGTATCACCCACAGAATACCACTGGCCTAGGTGGGGTCCTTGTGGGCCAGTTAATGACATAAACTGATGGACTATCAAGAAAATGAAAATCGGTTTTGATCATTCATTACGATCATAAACTATTTTTTGGAATATATCATACTCTGGTTAAATTATCACGGAACTATATTTCCCACATGAGAATTTAGATGTATGCTTCTGAATTACCCAATGTATATAAATTGAAACCCTATATTTTTAGAAAGAAAATTTAAAATTTATGCTACTAGGACAAGACATGGTTGAAGAAATAGTAGAGAATTTCAAATATCATTAAAAAATCTAATAATCACAGATTCAATGAATTTTATTTTTATGTAATAAATGATGAGATATATAATTGAATGATAAACATATATTATTCCCTTCTAAATAATTTTAGAAGAGATTAAAGGGGTTTGAAAAATTGACAAATCTATGTCCTAGATACATTGGTACCTTTGAGATTGTTGATGGCATCAGAGTTGTGTATTATCCAGTTTCACTCTAACAAAACCTCTATCATGTTCATAATGTTATCCATATATATAAAATTAAAAAGTAAAAACCTAATCCTAAAATATATTTTATTTGGATGTGGTAAAAATATAGAATGATATATCATATGTGGAGTAGTTGCTGAAGATATTGGAATATAGATAAAATATTATACGAAATAAGGAAAATAACATTTTCAATGCTAATTGATTAAACCATAACTATGAATATGAAACATGGGAACCTAAGAAAGAAATGAAATATTAATCTAGGTGATTTTTTTCTATAACCCTCTATATAAATTAATGAACTCCATGAAATTTCACCATATTATATTCCCACGAAACTTATTTCAAAATGTTGGTGACTAATCACCACCGTGATTGGTATCTACTCCATGATCAAATCAATATTGTGGAATTTTGGTCACCCCTTCAATAGAATCCTCCATTTATTTCATTACATTTTCAAGGTATCCTTTATATATTGATGTAAATCTCTCAAATCCCATTCTAAGATCCATTTCATATGGAAAATGATTAATTACATTAATAGTTACCTTATCATGGTGGGAGTGTCTTATTGGAGAGGTTGAGTCTCCACACACCCTATATAATTTCTGGGTATATTGTGAATTATTAAATATCTTCCTTAGGATAGTAAATGGGGAATAAAATTTTTTTATATAGTAACTCCTAGGATAAGTTCCCATTGTATAATTTTTTTGTTAAATATGGAAATTTATTCTAATTTTATTTATAATCCATGTATTTTTACCAATGAATCAGATAACCACCACATAATGAATCTCAAACTTGTTTTATGGGGCCTCTGGTGATTTCCACACCAAGTTACATAGGCTCATCACCTAAGGCATCCATGTATCATCACTAAACATATCATATTCACATGACATAGGTCACCCTTTTCTCATCACATAAATAATGTGTGGAATATTCAGTTTATCTCCTAAGGGGATGATAAAGAGATCACATTCTCATCACATGGGCTTTTTATTCTCCCCACTTAAGGAATCTCATTCTCATCAAACACGGCAACAATATTATTCCCATCTCTAATGTAATGAGTCAATAGATACTATTCTCACCACATAATCTTTTTATTCTCATCACATAAGGAATCATGTTACTATTAGTTAATGAACTATATTCTCATCACCTATGGATGAATTCCAAATGAATTTGGTGGGGTTGTTTAATGATCATTATATTGTGGCTCTTCAATTCTCTATCTATGATATATATCAATATATGCACATAATGTATGAGTAGGAACCGATCAGTTTCCTATGTAGATGAATACACTTATGCTCATCATGTATAGCTTTACACTGGTTAACATCCTATATTTATGGATAAATATATAGTCACCATGTATCAGAAATAATTGATAATTTCTAGTTATGTTGAATCTATATACTCATGTCACATATGGGAAGTCACAAGTTATAATGATTTAGGGATGAATCGATCATTTAATTTAATGGAGAGTCTTTTTTATCATTTTACGAGACGTTTTTTGATATATAAAATGATGATCATGATGAATATATATAAACTCCTAAGGGGATGTATAATATATATGATATTTTGATTAATCCTAAATTATAAATTGTATATATAATTTTGGAAAATAGTATCCAATATCCATATAGTACATGCACATAGTTTTAAATCCATGTGATGAGAATATACCATGTAGTAGTATTCCACAAAGTAAAGACAACACTTATAGAAAATGAGAAACAATATGGGAAAGTTTGTGACTTAAGAATTGGGTTTCCTATTTTGGGTGTGACTCACTGAGTTTACTGAGGTAGTTTCCCTCAATGATTTCATCACTATGACTACACCTAATAGATGGAAAGGGGTTTTTATAGATAGAATTAATAAAATGGTGGGGTTTATGTGCATACTCCCCAAAGGGTAATATTTACAGATGCATCCATTAAAATCTTAAAAATTAACCAAAATAGATATTTACAAGTCTATATATGATTAAAATGTCTTATTAATGAATTTCCATGAGACTATACATGATAATAAACATATCTTCAGAAATCCCAGAATGAGGGGATTCATTGACCATGATTACAAAACATTCAGGAAACCATGGTTTAGTCAAATATGGAATCAAATGGTGTAAACATGTATGAAGTTAATATAAAATTGTGTTCATGATAAACTCATATATTTTTGAGACTTTGGCCTCTATAACAAGTGGTCTTCATGGATGTCAATGAAATGGACTTTACCCAACTTCGATGTTTTGGAAATAGTTTTTTGTACAAAGCTTGTGAGTCTATAACAAATTATGTTATTCGTTAATTAGGAATATACAAATAAAAAACCATATAAAAGAAAATAATTTAGAGGTTTCATGTAATGTAATAACCATTAGTTACTCACCTATATAAATATATTTATTTATTTGGTTAAATAAGTTCATGAAATTCCTTGTTGTACTGGCTGAGATATTTGGCCTAGATGTTAAAATTTACGAACACTAAAATCGATAACTTATTGGATTTTTATAATAATCTAACTTACATAGGGATTTATTTTTATTACTATTGAAGTTCTCATGTATGACATAGTTCAATGGTATTCGAATTTTCATTCATGCGACTCTCAGTTTCATGAACTCTAACCCTTTTCACTATTATATTCAAAAATAATATTAGTATTGAATAGATTTCACATTATTCCATTAAATTAATTCATTGGTCTGATTTCAATAATCATGAAATTCCCCCCTATGCTATTTAATTTTATAGGAATGAGGTGGATGGAATTTAAATGGATGATGATGAAATTTAATTACCTTGACCCCCTATGTTTTCATAACACAAGTCAACACCTAATCTAAAAAGGGTTGAGGGGCCTAGATGTGACATTGGTATTTTCAATATTAATTGAAATTTTTATATATTCTCATGAAACTCACTCTTGTGGAAATTTCATGGGATGAAAATACTTTTTGATCACACATTCTCAATTTTTAGAAAAATATCAATGAAAAAGGTTTACGCAAAAAAAAAATCTGTTGAATATTCATGTAAGGTTAAAAAAATACTGATATTTATAAAATAATAGTTCTCTAACCATACATTGATATGGTTATGGAAAATAATCAAAATTAAATTGATAGATTAGAACTCTATTTAAATCACAAGAATGTGATGATTGAGAATATAAATATTTTATCATAAATATAAACTTTGTCTATTAATGAAGATCAATGTGAACAACTAACATAGGATAATATTAATTTTATTATATTAAATAGGATATAATTTTACAAAATTATATTTAAGGATGAAATCATAATCCCATATTCTATTTCAAATCTCAAATGTAATTGTTCTAGAGAACATCAGTGTATGTTCTAGAAAAATGGGTTACCTCATATCACATTAAAAGGTACAAAAACTAAAAGATTGTGTATATTATTTGTAACCAAATAAATAATATAGATATATATTACCCTACTGATGAAATATCTACTCAATAATATAAGGAATTATCATGTAATTTATATAAGAAACTCTCTAAGGATGGATATTTAGAATGGTATTTACATATTGGGGGAATCATCATGGATTAGTAGTATTTTATGTATCAAATCTATAAAACATTTGAAGTGTTCATGGATGATATTAAATGAATCAACTATATGAAGTAGAATGAGCATACCAATCCAAATTTATCACCACCTAAATATGATATGAATGATATTGATCTACTATTTAAGTAACATCAATTATTTCCTACATCATGGGGATGCTTACATCAGATATTGTAACATATACTCATATACGGGATCTATATCATTACATAGATGTATGATTAGTTCATTTCAACTATAAACACCTAGGAGGACCTATATTCAGGGCTATTTAAAATATGGATTCAATTGGGAGTGGTGGTAGGTTTTTGTTTCTAAAATCCACCCCTCTATCATGAAGAACCGTTAAATTTTTTAAAAAAATTTCATGGTTTTGATTTGTCTTTAAAGTCTCATAGAAATATTAAATTCTAGATATATAAATATTTCAGAAAATAGGTTCCATATTGGGTAATATCTGATGATTTATAATAATTGTAATAGGGTGATAGTGTGAAGGGTTTTCCCCCATGGGATAGGATAATGAAATTTATTGAGATATTTCTTGTTGGATATATAATTCTAGTCCATTAATCACATATAGGTTTTAAAACATGCACATTTTGTATGTGGGAAGGATTAAAAAGCAGATTTCAAATCAATCTTTTCATCATAGTAATAAACTTGTTTTACCAGTTGTTAAATAATATTATCCAGATACCCCCTCCCCCCAAATTCTATATCTATGGAACATTTCAATTCGTGTACATGTGTTTTTTCTACCCCATGTTTGTTAAATGTTCACAAACCCCATCATTCCTCCAAAAAACATTTAGTCATTACTAGGGAACAACCTTGGGGGATAAAAAAAGAAAACTCAAGCATGTTATGGTGATGGTGATCATTGGAGGGATAAATAATTTCATCATACATCATTTTTATATCTCGACAAGAGTGATAATGGAAAAAATGTAAAAAAGTGTCATGAAATGGTCAAACAATATTGATTTTAGATTTACATAACTAGCTGTACATGTCAATATCTGTTAAATTTTTGAGTCACTTATTGTCTTTAATAGCTCATTCCAAGAGAATACATTAGATAAATCCATGAATCCAACCTCATTAATCTTCAGTATCTCTATAATAAGTTCACTCATGAAGGAAGATAGTAAAAAATCCACTTTTTGATATATGATTCTCTAATGGGGTTAATTCACATTTTCATGTAATGTTTGGAAGGTCAGTAACAAGAGACCATATACTGGATGTTGGTAAATCATGAAAATATAGAAGAGGGGTCTAAGGGATGTTTGGAAAGGGGAATAATAAATGATAGAAATCATGTTGAGAAAGGATGGGAACTCATATAGAGGTGGTGATATCTATATAAAGATCTTTTTGGTGTCCCCCCATCTTGATGAAAGGAATTTGGAGTTGATGATTTTTTTAGTAGGAATATTTGTTGTAATTGAATCTATGAGTAAGGAAAATATTCTATTATAGAAGAATAGTCACATGGTATTTACCTGTGGAAGATATTGTTTCATGAAATAAAATTACTGGACGATGCATTATGTCTATATTATTTTGTGAAATAAGACCACTTCATTATGAAATAATCATAGAAATAGATGTAGGAAAACTAAAAGGGAAAATGATATAATTTACTAATCTATCGAACACTATGGATGATTTTTTTCCACAGCCAAATTTAATTCAGGTTATAAAAAACTGATCTGTATAAATTGATCTACTCCTAAGGTCGGCCAAATACCCTGACAAACCAATTCCACATGCTTCTGGATTTAGAGATGATAGGGATCCCAGATAGACTAGTCTAGTTAATGTTTTGGTGCATAGGCAATATGATTATATTCTTTCCAATTGAATTTTTGAAAATTACGAGACTTATGAAGAAGGTGAATCAATTCCATTAACAAATTATTTAGATGAACTAACATATGATAAAGTAAACTCATAACCCTTGTGGAGTTAATGGTCAATATATGGATAAATGTTTTTTTAATACCCATATATGATCCATCAAGAAATATATAAATTGTGATAAATGTAAAATATCCAAAACAACCTCTTGAATGTCAACCTTAGTAGGCATAATTATAGAAAATCCATGGTATCCAAGCTGTTATTTTGGTACAACCACTAGATGGAATAGTAGATCTTCTAAATATTTGTTAGATGCACATTCTATCGAAGGAGGCCATTAAATGAACGCACAACCTAAAAGTTAATTATCCATCCCTATTTATTTTACTATATTGAATTGTCATTCTATATTATGACTTTTCTGATGTACTCTAGAGGCAACAAACCCATTTTAGGGAAATTTGTTGATGGCTCATGGAAGACAAGTTAATGAATTCCCTTTAAAATATATCAAGAGAGAATGATAAATCTCAGCCTAATAATTAAATCTTGTAATACCATTTTTTCTTAGACACTACTACCATAATATATCATCTTTTTTCATTATCAAGAATGTGTTCTCTATGGAGACATTCCCCTCATAAGAGTAGGGTCTTAGTGCATTTATGGAACTATGATATCCTCTTATAGTCATTATTATTTATGGGATAGAGAAGAAAAAAATACCACTAATATCCACTTATATCATCCCTAATAGAATTATAGTGGTGCTGGTGTACCCTAGACAACTATCTATACAAGAGGATCCCATTAAGTCATTATAAGACTAGGCGATCATGAAGAATGAATTCAGGGAGAATAAAATTGTAGAGGAGTCTACAATAAAGGCATAATCTATGGAAGATGATATAGTAACTCTAAAAAATTATATAAATACTATAATCCTACTTTTAATGGGTAAACTAAAAAAGATTAATCCCATGTGGTAATAATTTTCATTTCACTACTACATTAGCATGACCTTATTAAAGAGTTTTTGGTTTCATTTCTTGAGTATGAATCCAATATTAAAGATATGGATGAATCAAGATAAGAAAAAATAGTAATGTGATAGAGTTGTTATCACATAGTTCATAGAGAAATAAATATATCATATTCACCTAATCATTGTCATACCTTTTTAGGGATAGTATGAGTTCCATCCACTACTTGTTAGCGAACAAACAAAGTGATAGTGTTGATTATCATTCACCCCATAGATTGTTCTATGACATCTTATCCAAATGGGGTATACTTTAGTGGTTAAATTTTAGATCCAACGTGTATTAATTTATCTCCAAGAGTGTAGAATATCTTTGAGTAAGTGAACAGGGTATCACTAAAATTAAGGAGAGAGAATTCCCAAATCGGGTGTTTTTATCGACTGGAAGAGGGACTATATTACACCTGGAGCCTCAACTAGAAGATAATAGGGATGATATAGATCAAGTAATATATAATTTTTTAGGGTAAAAGGACATGAATGAAATGATTCAAGTGAAGATAGATGAAGTTCTTGGCTGGGATAAGAAGGAGTTGGGAGATATTTTTAATCAATTTAATGTTGTTGAATCTTATTGTTTTGGATTTATACCCATAATAAATAAATCACTTATGTGGAACCATAGGTGGTATTTTATACTAATAGAAAAGCCTCAATATATGGATGAACACCCTCATATTAAATTTTTTCAAGAAATATGGTTATAATTGTTGAGATACTCTTTTTTGTTCATCATGATTTTTTTAATAAAATTTTAAAGTAAAAAAAACCTTGAATCACATATCATTTTTAATTATTTTGAGATATAAATGATTATTTGAAGAAAACTAAATTACACAAGAGTTTTATATAGTTTTGGACATTTTGGCATCAGAATATTTCATTGAAAACTACAGAAAACTATAATTATGTGGGAACAGGTTCAAAGAGAATCCAAAACATTCATGCCCTATCAAAAAGAGGGATTCATGGGGGAAAACACCAAAAGAATTTTACTTTAACTTGAGAGATGGAAAAATATTGTGAGGTAAATTCTGAATATAAGAGTCTAAAATGGTAAATAAACAAATCATATAAGACATGGATAATATTATATTTCATTTGTAATAAATGATGCACTATCATACTATTGGAGAAGTATCCTTCTTGTTGTTTACCCTATATGAGAGAATTTCATTTTTCTAATTGTTCCATTACATTAGGGTATCTAATTATAATGATAATGGTTTTCCTTGGGATTATTCACTATACAAGATGTGATAATTTTTATCATAGTTTTTTCAACATAGGGGTTATGTTTGTACAAGAAGTTAGATATTTCTTCAACATAATGATCTATATATTGAGAGGTTGAAAGAACTTTATTTTCATGAAGAATTCAAAAAATAATATTTTTTTCCATTTTGTGTCAATTGTTCCATGTTGGTGTATTAGATTGATCCAGAGAATATATCTAGAGGGATAGTAACAGTTCATTCTATGTCATGTTCATGATAATAATATTCATAATTTTTCTAGGAAGTGAGTAAGTTGTGACTATAAACCTATATAGATTATTTTCAAGTTGAATTTACCAAGAAGGGGTAATGTTTAAGGTCACATATCTATGATAGATGGATTTATGTTTAGGGTAATATAACTAGGACCAATAAGTGACATGACTCATAATGTGATAATGGATAAGAACATCTAGTATGTTTTCTCACTTTATGATTCATTAAGAACAACAGAGGGGTATATATAAATATTATATGTTCATGGATATCAGACAATGAAGAATAAAAAAATTATGTTTATCTAGAATTATCTAGAAGGGGGGGATAAATGTTTATGGTCATGTAACAAGGATCATCTCCATAGGTAACATCATTACCATATTGGTAGGGGAAAATGAGAATTTTTATATAGTCATTAATAATTAAAATAATGTGTGTTCACACTTGAGGTGCAACGTAGGGACATACATTAGATCTAGGAATCACTAACTATATCAAAAAAATTTAATTAAGAAAATTGTTGTTTTGAAATATGGGATCTCTCTTTATGGATGTAGCTTATTCATAAGGGTAGTCGAGGGGGAAATATTGTGGTGTTCCGATGGGGTAATGGAAAAACCCAATGTGAACAAGGATAGTGCCTCCTTTATAAATAACAACTATAAACACCTTCCATGTTGATCTATCTTATATTCATAGAAAAGGAGAATCATCCATGACCTCGGTGGAGAAGAAGGGATCTCATCATGCATTTAAATAGAATCCAAAATGATAGGACAAGATTAAATTGGAACTAATAGATGTGACCAGGATTAAGTTTCTAGATGTCACTATATATACCATTACATGGTAATCGATCCATATATAGTTCCTTTAAGGGTTTAGTATGTAACCAACTATAAAGTTAGACATAGTTGGACACCAAAACAACAAAAATATTGTTCTATAAATAAGAAATTTAGAATGAGTTTAGTTTCAATTCATTCAGTATGAATAATTTAATATTGAATAATTTAATTCATAAAATTAATTTTTCATGTAGTATAATGTTATACACTGAGGATGAGGTGGGGTGCCAAAATTGTCTTAATGACGAAAGCATTCAAAAACCATTAAGCTCACATGATCCACTTTCTTTTGGGGGGAAAAATGGAAATGGAAGTTTAATCATGTCAATGTGAGTTCCATAAAAAGTTTGTCTGGTTTATGGTTATAGTGTCACATAGAAAACTAAAATATCCAATGAAATATGGTGAATGAACGGGGAAGATGCAAAGGGGAATGTTCAATATTCAAATATACCAAAGGGGATAAGGAAGGAAGACACAATGGTTGTTATGAATATAATAAAAAATGTTGGTATTTAAGGATATAAATTAAGACATTCAAATTTATGGATAAAACATATTTTGTGGGGTAAACATTGAACATATTAGAAACATAGTCCCCACTTCCATACTATTATTATTGGAGGTCAATAATTGTGGGTATATCATTAACCATGTCCATGAAACACAAGATCCATAAGGGTTCTTATCTGAATCCTTTTGGGACATGATTCAATGACTGGAGATCATCAATTTTAGAGTTTTACGATATCTAGAGGGGATTGGGGTAATACATGGTATGTTATATGTCAAATCAAAATTGAGGAAAAAATTATGGAGAGTTTGAACAACGGTTTATGAGATATCCAACCACCATGGGTATACACCATCATTTCTTGGGTTTATCAAAAATCCAAACCCTTTTTGATATTGTGTTGAAACAACTAGAGACATGAGAATATGATAAACCGGGCCTTTGGGGAAACATTTTTTTTATGATGTATTATATTTTAAAGTCATTTATCTTGAAACTGGTGGTTATGGTCCTTTAATTTCATGAATCCTATACCAATATTATATTTATTAACATAGTAGTTTGTGTGGATAATGTATTATGTGATTTTGTGGTCCCAATGACATGATATATGCCCTCTAGTGGTATAGGTAATTAGTTTATTGTCATTCTTCATGGAGCCAAGATAAATAATATTTTCATGGATTGAGAAAAAAACATAACTTCCACACGGACATAAAATATTTCTCGGGGGGTCATGTAATTTTGAGGTCATGATTATAGGATAGAATGCACAATAATATGTATTTAATAGAGAGGTGAAGAGACATGATGTGAATTAGAGACCTATTATCATTGTAAAAAAATCCCAATCGTTATGAATGTAGATTAACGTGTTGATTCATGGGAAATAATAATTCCATATATGGTCATGAAATTAGGATAAACACCATGTACTTTAATAAAATGTGGATAACATAAAAAAAACTTATTTAAAATTCATACAACTATGATCAAAAGGTGAATAGTGAAAAAGGTTTTCTCCATACATTTTCTAGAATGGTGTGTTTAATGGGAATATCTAATATATTTTAATTTAGGTTGTATGCCACTTATGTTTTGTGACTTCATCAATTACACTCTATGGATTTATTATGTCTTGATATGGGGTAGACTATTTTTAAAAATCATTGACTTTTGAAAAATTCAACCACTATAGGATTCATATAGATAATTTGATCTTCCTTTTACCTTAGTTTTTATAACGTATTAATTATTTGATAATATGATAAATATTTTAGTTTCATATTTCATTTTTTTAAGGTTATTGGGGTTTATGGTTTCATATATTACATCATATTTTATATTATTCTATAGGGAATCATGTATGATAAAATACTGATACGAATTTTGAGTGTCAAATTACAATATATACAACCTTTTTTAACAAGAACGTAGTTTAAGGTTGTGATACCAAGAAAAGTATTATTCTGAGATTGAATTATTCATATCATTAACCATCGATCTATGCCAATCTACCTAAGATTATTGAGGAGAAATACCAAAATAAATGATCTATCATGGTTATAGTGAAACATTTTATAAAAGGGTTACGTGTAATTTACGGTCTCAGTTTTCAATGAAAATATAATGTTAAATATATATAAAATGGGATTGGAATAAATACCAAAATTGAATTAAAAACAAAAATAATTATATAATAAATCATCTTTAAAGGGAAGAATACTTTAAGTCCATAATGCATGGACTGTGGGTTACTATATGATTATGTTCAACATAGCTTAGATCATCTCTATATAAGGGTGGATACATCCTAACCCAAAATGGAGTATAGAGTTACTGATAAGGGGGAGTCCAGTACCAGGATATAGAAATGGTAATAAGATTCTAGTTATTGGTCTAATGATTAGATATTTTGGAATCACTATGTGTCTCATGATATATGAATCAATTCACAACTAGTGGTAAAATGTGTTGTGGTAGGATTCCCACCCCAAAAGTTTTGTCTAAACGTAGAAGTTGATATATTGAATCACAAAATTTTATTTAATTATAATGGTACTAAACCATTTAGTTTAACATCATGTGTTTAGGATACTAATCATGATATTTAACATAATGTTTTGAGGATAAAGAGATATTTATAAGGTTTCATTTTATTGATATTTGGACAAAAATATGTAGGATAATGTGAAACAGAATAATGTGAGATTATAGTATTGTAATGATGAACTCAAGGGATATGTATAAGGTTTTTATTCCCGATTCATAGTCCTAAGTAAATTTCATTGTCAAATATCATTTTTATATAATAAAAAAGGGGGTGAGATTGTCTACATTACATGGGGGTACAACGAAACCTAGTGTGAACTAAGTGGCCTAGTACCACATAGATAAACCTATAAGGATTTAATGGGGTTGTGATAAATAATTTCACACATTTATGACTTAATGGGTCTCAATTCTTATAAGGATGGTGTGTTTTGATCATGTTTGGTAATAATATATTAAACCATTATGCCCACATGAATCATGTGTGATGTGGGAAATGAGGTGTAGAAGTAAAAAACCCAACCACATGAGAGTCCACAACATGGGTGAAAAGATCTATTTGGTGGGAAAACACTTGAACCGAACTATTCTACATATGTGCCTAGATGTACAAATGGTTAATGACATGGGCAATGAAATTATTCAAAAAATAAGGAAGTTAGATGTAATGTAATTCAACACATTAATGATTTAAATCACAATGTGGTTGAAAAGGGCTCGATGATTTTTTTATCATGTCTTTGAAACACCTTTTCCTATACTACATCATTGAAAATTAGTGTAATAATGATTTTTTGTCAACTATGGACCATTTATTCAATACCTAGGATGTCTAATATTTTTGTAATGAATCGTTCAATATGTGTTCCCAAACGAGGATTTATACATTTGGAGTGATTTTTTTCGACCATAGGGGAGTCCTATTAGATATGAATTGTGGTAGTGATCAAAATTGAAGAAAAAATATAGATTTAAGGAGAAATATTGATGTTCATTATGAAAATATCAGCATAATATTATTAAAAAACGATGAAATAAGCACACAACATGGTGTTTTGATATTTGTAATAGTTAAAACCGTCTCTAGAGGGTATTCATATTTATGCCAGGTGAGGGAAAAGAGATAAATTTATTAGAGTAAATCATCATGAAAAGGTGAGGTCTATTAGATAGTAATGATAAAAGGAACATGCAAAAGATAATCGTGAATGATTACGTATCCCTAAAAATTTGAATCAAGTCTTACATAGTTCATTGAAAATTTTATACTAGGAGACTATTATAGACTTTGAGTTTTTCCTCTCATGTATGGATGATGAGAAATTAATATATTTTCTGAAACATATACTAAAGATTTAGATATATCCTTTTTTAATGTATCTTGTTTAATTATCCATGTAGTTTTGGGCCTTTTTAACAGACCCATTCTGATGAATTTAATACCATCTAAAATGGAAATGTGAGACATGCAATTTTCGGGTTATGTGATAATGACTATTGTTGTTATTGTTTAATGTTATGAAACTTTTACACCAATAGAGGTGACTATCTAAAAATAAATATAGTTTGACAAAAATTGAGAAGAATAAGGATTCCATAATCCCTGATGAATATGGAACTAGAATGTAGTGTGATGTTTTTTTATAGTCAAATGACATGGACTATGGTTATGTAGTTTGATATATTGTATCCAATAAATAAACCACATAGTTTAATATCATAATGTGAAGTTCAAATTATATGTCCTTTAATTTCATATATCTAGGAAACTGGCCCCATAATATAACATTATATGGTGTGGATAAAATGATATATAATTTAACGTCAATAATTTGGATGCTATGACAATGTGAGTGTTTTGAAAATCACTTTTTATGAAAACTTGTATTTCTATGAGTAATGATGTTCTCCATAAAAACCCAAGATAAACATTTAATTATTTTACATAATTTACCTTATGTTAAATAAAAAATATGATATTAATCTCGTATAACATGTAGATCATTTTAGTTTACTTCCCTTTAGGACTAGTTATATAGGAAACTTATTTTACAGAACATTTGAACACTTCCCCAAAATTAAACTCTTCTAAAACCCCTTATAAATTTCTTATAAGTTACACATATCTTTAATACATGAGGAATGGATATTTAGGAAACATATGATATCAAACACATTATATAATAATATTTTTCAAGAAGTCATCTGTCGATATATAATAATATTACAAGGAAACAATATCATGGAGTAATTTGTTATTAAAGGACTTCAAAATAGGTGATTTCCATAAATTGTGATGGAATCACAATTAATGTTAAATGAAAAACCATTTACCAAGAGTGAAGAGGGTTAGAAAAGCATAGAAAAAAATATCATGCAATTGAAATCATATGATCCTAAAAGCATTGTAAAAACCCGAGATTTTATGAAAAAATATTCTTTTTAATTTCATTAATGTCTTGTGTTTTATGCTACACCCAATGTAGCTTGCACAACACGCATCCCTGACTTGGCTTACATTACACGCAATCGCGGCCTTCCACGATAGCGTGTGTTGTACGTCATACTGAGTTTCGCTAAACAACGATATATTATATGAACAACCCGTTAAAAAACAGCAATTTTCGATGAATAGTGAAACCACTTAGTGGTAGTTAAAAAAATTGACCTTTTCATTTAAATGAAATTTTACCAATTCTGTGAATTGAATTTCAAAAATCCTAGAGACACGGTTAATATCAATGACTAAAATGTGGTTCAATGAGATGAAAATATTTTTTGCTGAATAGTAACTGTTTACATTTTTTACCACGGTTAAAAATAAATAGGGTAATTAAGGGTAAAAATGATATTATTATTACCCTAGAACATGCCCTAATTCTATTGGATAAGTTTAATTCGACCAAAAAAAACCTTAGGAATAAAATATGACCATTTAGGCTCACTTGGATTAGATTATGGCATTTAATATTATTTTATTTAAATAGTAGTAAAAATAGTTAAAATCAACTTTTAATAACAAAAACATTTTTAATATAGGGTTATACATAAGATAAATTGGACTATAAATATTCATTAGAAAGATTAAAATAGTTCCTACATAATTTTATTTTATTTATGATTTTTTGACATTAAATAAGTTAATTTATTTATGACACAATGATGATGTCGTAATTATCTCATTAATGAAATATTGACATAATTGATGTTATAAATACACAAATAAATGAAATTTGAGACTTTTTATGAATTAAACTAATTTTCTAGGTTAATATGACATTGTATTATTGATTTAAGTAACTTTTTTGGAACTAATAATGTTGTTATGATTTTCACAAAAATCAAGTACCGAATAGTGTCAAAATTGACATAAAATAGTTTTTAAAAACAATATTATATTATTAATTGTTATTTTATTCCTAAAAATCTATGGTTTGGCCAAATGACTTATATAAGGATATATATATTAATAATGAACCACTTGGGGTTATTTTTTCTTTTTATAGTATGTTTATTAACCTTATAGTGTAATAAAACAAGAAGACACGGTAAAAGTAAAATTATTTAACTTAAAGTTAATTTTAAATGATAAGGTTAAATTAGAAACCTAAACTTGTCTAAATTCTATTGGATAAGAGGATTTAGAACCATCCACACCTTAGCTTCTAAATAAATCAATTTGAATCTATTAAAACCCGAATATGACTTTTTAATAAAATAATATTTTTAGTTATTCCAAAGGTGCCCCTCTCCTCCCTTATAAAAGGGAACCTCCTCCCTCTCTTCCTCACACCACTTTGAGCCTTAAAGCTAGGAAAAACCCTGCCAAATTCTATTCTCAACTTCTCTAGAAACATCCTAGAGGTCCTGGTCTTCTTAAAAGACCAATGTTAGTGCCCTAAGAGGAGGTTAAGAAGAGGCGCTTCAAAGAAGAGGTAATGTCTGTTACCGATTCTTTCAACTTTATTTCTTCTTCCACTTCTTCTTCTTTAGTTGTTTCATTATGAAGTAATAACATCAGTATCACTCATATAATGATATGTTATTATAATTATGAAACAACCCTATTTCACCATCTGTCCATCCTATGAAAATGAAATCACCGCGCATACGTATGTACGGAATACCGTCTCCACGTTGTGGTGAAAACTATTTTCCACCACCACCTTACTTGGATGGGTATAATGGTGTAAATAATAACTATATATGATTATTGTAAAGTCATATTGATTCATTAATATTATACATACACTTCAATACAATTACAAAATCATGGGAATGATATCATCGCTCGTGCGTACGTACGGACTACCATCTCCACGAATGTGATGAGATTCATTTTCCATGATTAACCATTCAAGAATGATTATAAAGTATATATATAGAATAATAATTAAATATATGACATAATAAAGCTACTGGATTTATGTATACATTAATATATATATATATATATGTCATCTACTTACATCCATTCAAGTCAAAAAAGAAAGGAAAACAGTGTTCATGCGTACGTACGGCCTACCGTCTCCATGAACTGTGTGTTTCATTTCATTTATCTATCTATTATATATATCTACCAAATATATATGATATATAAATCATTTTTTACATTTTGGAAGTAAGTAAATCATGATATAATTAATAATAATATCAAGAACAACAAGTCTAAACACGTACGATAAAAGAAACAATTTTACCCAAAACACTACTTTAACATGGAATTGACAAATGAACGGGTAATATATATACCTAAGTGAAAAATATATGATATAAAAAATGAATATGATTCTTTAATAATTAAATGAAATTATTTAAATCATTATACCGAAGGTTTGGATACATACGAAGAATATCAGACATAAGTTAAGGGATAATGTTGCAATCTAAATTGTTTTCTATCCAATATTGCTTATACGTAAGTATTTACTGGGGTTATATTTATCATCCTTGTCTAAGTTTTATAAAAAAAATTCATGTATGTTTAAAGTCATTTTTACCCATTTTTGACTTTTACTACATGGTATGTATGGAATCTTTCTTTGACGAGGTACTTTTTGACTTTTCCGGTAAAAGTATGAGAAGAATGTTTTTTTAACATATACCGCATGAAAAGATTTTTTACGGTTTTATAAAGCCTTATTTTCATGAAGCTTCATCCAAAATACTTCATGACAATTTTCAACAAAATCCTTTTCTTTTCAATTTGCATGAAATTATGTGAAAAGAAAATGATTTTGAAGAAGAAAGGATATTTTCCTCAAGAATTCATTTCAAGTGTTTTATCAAAACCATTTTTCATCTAAGATGACATTATTTCTTATGTGTATGTTTCAAGTATAATGTCTCTATTATTTACATGGTTTCACTTTTATTATTAGAAAAATGATATCCATTACTTTTATATTGATTACGTCAAGATGTTTATGAAACCCATTTTATTTTTTGGGTTATTATGAATGATGTATGTTTATTTTGTGGCACAATTAAGAATGATTTCATTATGAGATGGGTGGGACCTATATCTCCCTCCAATGCATTGGTTAAATATTTATATCTCATGATATAGACATGGGTGGAATGTTAAGTTAATCTGGTTCAGTGTTACAGGACTGAAATGAGGAGTGAACTCGATTCAGAAAGGGACTTTTTCCACAAAGATGGTCATGGCAGTAATGCCTTGGCTACTATGGAAATCATATCATGTGCATAATGGTTTTCCACAATTACATGTTTAATTACCATGCTATTTTATCATGATTAATGTTTCTTTATGATCTATGCCTTACGTACTACCATGATTTATGACATTGCTCAAGATTATGATGTTTAAATATTATGTTCATGTTTTAATGTTCAAATGTATATGATTTGTTTTATTTTATCAATGATTACCCTTACTGAGAATTTGAGCTCACCCTTTATATGTTTTCTTTTCCGTAGGATTTAAAGAAAGTTTTTAGGTAAGAAACAAAATGGGGAAGATCTTATGGGAGATGTTGAAGATCTTTCACCACGATTAGAAGATTATATTCCGAGTTTCCAAAGACACTAAACTATTACGATCCTTGGGTGTCTGTTTTTGTTATGTATTAAGTATTATACTAATGTAATGTAATTTCCATGTACGTCAAGCATCGATCCTCTACATTTGGTATCAAATGGAGGTTTAGTCAACCTTTGGAAACTAGGATGCGAAAACTTTAGTGAGATCCCTAGAGTTATTTCTAAGGTATTTCTAGGGATGTTCCTAAGGTTAAGTATAAGTATAGGTCATTGTCTTAGAATTATGGTAACGATATTATATTAAACCTAGTATGTTAGATATTGAAGTTACTCCCCCTTTATTATGATTTTTTCCTCTCAAACTATTCTTTTTTGGTTTTAGAAAATGGCTGGAAACAAGATGATTCACGATAATGGAGGATATGATGGACAATGGAATGATATTATTAATGAGAAACCAAATGAAATGGGATTTGGAAGTCCAAAAATCATTATTATGTTGAATCAACAATCTTATAATATTATCAATAAAGTCATATTTTGTAAGTTTCCGGACTCACCTAATAAGAGAAAGATGGAGTTTCATGATGATCATAGAGGAAAAAATATCAATTTCCCCTATGTAAATCATGTGGGAAGAGGAATCAAGGAGAATGTTTCAAAGGAACTGGAAGATTATTGGGTGTGGAAAAAATAGGACACAAATCTAGTAAGTGCAAAGGAAAATGTTCAGTTAACACCATGGATGAGGATAATGGTATTACTACGATATCAACAATGGTTAAATGTTTTAAATGTGGAATGTACAGGCATTATGCAAACCAATGCCCTAAGGGAAATTCTAATGAAGAGAATCTATATGGTCATATGGGTAGTATTTATGTTGATGATGACGAAGAGACTACAAATGATATGTGAGATGAAAGAATTGTTGAAGCTCGGTCAATGGTTTAAGAAAGCAGTGGAATGATTACATGTTTATCAAGTGTAATGTTGTATATGTAATCTCATGGTACTATGGAATAAAGAGACATCTAAGGATTTTTACACTGTTTTCTTTCCTTAAGTTTTGAAAGTGAATGATGAATGGTACTAGTAACAATGAAAGGTTATTCAGATATTTTTGGAAAGTAGATGATATGTACATAATGAAGGGATTAGGAGAAAATTAAATGTTTGATAGTATTAATGAGGTCATGACTGATATAAGGAGAAGTTTATACCATGGTTTGAGTATATAGAATTTTTGGATTTTGGTATGTGGAAAGAGTTAACTTTTGACAGCATTCATGTTTTCACTAAGGTTTAATGGGTATTCATTTTTCAAGAGAATACATGATTAAGGTATTAACATGATTGGAATGTGACCAACAAGATATATGGGGGATAAATGATGGTATTCACATGCTTGGTTGATGACATTTCATGTAATCATTTTCTTTATACTATGAGCTTGGAATGAAGTATTTTAGATAAGCCTAAACATTTCAATGGATTATGTTGGACATAAGTTAGTATTGTTTAATGATATAACTTTTTTCGATATTATTGATGGGATGTTATAGTAATGTAGTTTTAGAAAAAGGACAACCTGCAGGATGGGCGATAGCCCATCGAGTCGGAAAAGGCTATGGGAATCGAACCCACAACAGAAGTGCGACATGCCTTTATCGCCTACCACTGGCCTACATGAAGTCCCTGTTTAGTAGAAACTAGTTTTATTATATTAAGCAGTATGATATGTGAAGTATAAGTCCATTTTAGGAACCATATATGATAAATCTCAATATAGATCGACTTATGTATATTTAATAACTTTTACTAATATTTTTTTGAAACATATGGAATGACCCGTCATTCTATCACAAGATCTGCTAACACTTCGCGAATAAAAATTTCAACTTCAATTCATTAAGAGATGAAGTGGAAATTTTTCAAGGCACGAACAATAGTTAGATTGTACCAAAATAAAGTAAGTATTTATTCTAATTCAAATTCTTCAACTTTAGGGAAATGATCTTGAAAACCAAAAATGTTTTCCTAGTGCCCTTATATCTGATGAATCAGATGGTACCCTAGATCATCACAAATTTATGGCTTTGTGATTGTTGGCTTTTTCATAGCCATGTTCTCTACCACTCTCTATCAAAACTAGATAGTTAGATTTTTCTTCAATATCCATATTTTCACATATGTTCTACTACGTGGAAACCCAGTGATGTGTTAATTTGGGTAACCGTTACATTTAATAATTTAGTTTTTAAAGCCAAGTTTTGGTATTCCTTTTTACGATGTGTCTTTCTGTTAAAGAAACTTTCGATTAGTAAACCATTTATAACCCCGATGAATTTCAAGGGATAAATTCATTTTAAGGGGGGTAGAATGTAACACCCCGAGATTTTATGAAAAATATTCTTTTTAATTTCATTAATGTATTGTGTTGTATGCTACACCAAAAGGAACTTGCACAACATTCATCCCTGGCTTGGCTTGCATTACACTCAATAGCGACCTTCCACGATAGCGTGTGTTGTACGCAATACTGAGTTTCGCTAAACAGCGATATGTTATATGAACTACCCGTTATGAATATTATCAACTGAATTTTGAATTTTATAACATTATTATTCATCTTACACATTTTATAGAACATGGTATGAGAACAAAATCAATTTTCCCAGTAAAATAAGTAATTTTCAAAAAATGCAGTTTTGCCGCCATTTGATGGCGCAACCAATTTAAATGTTGTTTTTGACATGTCTATAAGTTTAATTTGGAAAAATAAAATTCTTATTTGGAATCAGGATATAAAAATTTACATTGGATAAATTTTTCATATTATTCTGATAACTTTCATATTTTAATTAATATTAAAAACACACTATATTTTAATTAAAAACAACTTTTTCCATCACAATAATTTATATGGTTTGATTATCTTTTTAATTTGGTTTAAAGTGTAATTATAATATATTTTTACCATTCAATCCAATGTTGTTCATTGGAAATAATTTCACTTTGAAATTGCATATAAACAAGTATCAATCTTTTGATAGTTATAGTTTCTTAAAAAACACGCTATTAGTTTTGATAATGGGAATTAATTTTGAAATTAATTAATGCCACTTCTATGTTTTGAATTTGGAAAAATAGACATCAATTTTGAATTCGGAATATCAAATAATGCTTAGGCTGAATTTTTGGTATTTTTATGAAAAACAGAAATTTTCGATGAATAGTGAAACCACTTAGTGGTAGTTAAAAAACTGACTTTTTCATTTAAATGAAATTTTAACACTTCTGTGAATTGAATTTCGAAAATCCAAGAGACACGGTTAATATCAAGGACTAAAATATAGTTCAATGAGATGAAAATAATTTTTGGTGAATAGTAACTTTTTACTCTTTTTACCATGGTTAAAAGTAAATTGGGTAATTAAGGGTAAAATTGATATTATTATTACCCTAACACATGTCCTAATTCTATTGGATAAGTGTAATTCGACCAAAAACAACCTTAGGAATAAAATATTACCATTTAGTCCCACTTGGATTAGATTAGGACATTTAATATTATTTTATTTAAAGAATAGTTAAAATTTTTAAAATAAAGGTTTAATAACTAAAAAATTTTTATAATAGGGTTATACATAAGCTAAATTCGACTATAAATATTCATTAGAAAGATAAAACGATTTCCTAGATAATGGTATTTTATTTATAATTTTTTGACAATAAATAATTTAATTAATTTATGACACAATGATGATGCAGTAATTATCTCATTACTGAAATATTGACATAATTGAGGTTATAAATACCCAAATAAATGTAATTTGAGTCATTTAATGAATTCCAATAATTTTCTATGTAAATATGACATGTTATTATTGATTTAAGTAACTTTTTTTGAACTAATCATGCTTTTATGATTTTCAAAAAAATCATGTACCAAATAGTGTCATAATTGACATAAAATATTTTTTTTTAAAATATTATATTATTACTTTTTATTTTATTCGTAAAAATATATGGCTCAGCCAAATTACTTAGATAATGATATATATATTAATAATGAACCACTTGGGGTTATTTTTTCTTGTTATAGTATGTTTATTAACCTTATAGTGTAAGAAAACAAGAAGACACGGTAAAAGTAAAATTATTTAACTTAAAAGTTAAATCTAAAAGATAAGGTTAAAATATAAAAATAATCTTTTCTAAATTATATTTTATGATATTATTTCGACCCATACCTACCTTAGCTTTGAGATAAATCTATTTTTAGCTATTAAAACCCGAATATGACTTTATAATAAAATAATATTTTTAGTTATTCCAAAGGTGCCCCTCTCCTCCCTTATAAAATGGAACCTCCTCCCTCTCTTCCTCAAACCACATTGAGACTTACAGTTCCTCCAAACCCTGCCAAATTATATTCTACACTTCCCTAGAAACATCCTAGAGGTCCTGTACTTCTTCAAAGACCAATTTTAGTGCCCTAAGAAGAGTTTAAGAAGAGGCGCTTCAAAGAAGAGGTAATGTCTGTTACCGATTCTTTCAACATTATTTCTTCTTCCACTTATTCTTCTTTAATTGTTTCATTATTAATTAATAAAATCAGTATCACTCATATAATGATATGTTATTATAATTATGAACCAACCCTATTTCACCATCTTTCCATCCTACGGAAAACGAAATCACCCCGTGTAAGTACGTACGAAATACCGTCTCCACGCCGTGGTGTAATCTATTTTCCACCACCAAGTTACATGGATGGGTATAATGGTGTAAAGAATAACTATATATGATTATATAAAAGTGATATTGATTCTGTAATATTATACATACACTTCAATACAATTCCATGATCATGGGAATGATATCATCACTCATGCGTACGTACGGACTACCGTCTCCACTAACACGATGAGATTCATTTTCCATGATTAACCATTCAAGAATGATTATAAAGTATATATAATGAATAATAATGAAATATATGAGATAATGAAGATACTGTATTTATGTATATATATATATATATCTCATCTACATACTTCCATTCAAGCCAAAAAAGAAAGGAAAACAGTGTTCATGCGTACGTACGTCCTACCGTCTCCATGAACGGTGTGTTTCATTTCATTTATCTATCTATTATATATATATATATATATACTGTATATGTATGATATATAAATCATGTTTTACATTCTGGATGTAAGTAAATCATGATATAAGTAATAATAATATCAAGAACAACAAGTCCAAACACGTGCGATAAAAGAAACAATTTTACAGAAAACACTACTTTAACATGGAATTGACAAATGAACGGGTAATATAAATACCTAAGTGAACCATATATGATATAAAAAATGAATATGATTCTTTAATAATTCAATGAAATTATTTAAATCATTATACATGAGGTTTGGATACATACAAAACATATCAGACATAAGTTAAGGGATAATTTTGCAATCTCAATTGTTTTCTATCCAAGATTGCTTATACGTAAGTATTTACTGGGGTTATATTTATCATCCATGTCTATGTTTTATAAAACAATTCATGTATGCTTAACGTCCTTTTTACCCATTTTATAATTTTACTACATGTTATGTATGGAATATTTCTATTACGAGGTACTTTTTGACATTTCCGCCAAAAGTACGAGAACAATGTTTTTTTTAACTGATACCGCATGAAAAGAATTTTTATGGTTTTATAAAGCCTTATTTTCATGAAGCTTCCTCCAAATGATTTCATGACTATTTTCAACAAAATCCTTTTGTTTTAAAATTGAATGACATTTTGTGAAAAGAAAATGATTTTGAAGAATAAAGGATATTTTTCTCAAGAAATCATTTCAAGTGTTTTATCAAAACCATTTTTCATCTAAGATGATATTATTTCATATGTTTGTGTTTCAAGTATAATGTCTTTATGATTTACATGGTTTCAATTTTATTATTATGAAATGATATCCATTACTTTTATATGGATTATCTAAAGATGTTTATGAAACCCATTTTATTTTTTGGGTTATTATGAAGGATGTATGTTTATTTTGTGGCACAAGTAAAAATGATTTAATTATGAGATGGGTGGGAACTATATCTCCCTACAATGAATTGGGTAAAGATTTATATCTCATGAGACAGACATGGCTGGAATGGTAACCTAATCTGGTACAGTGTTACAGGACTGAAATGAGGAGTGAACTCGGTTCAGAAAGAGACTTTGTCCCCTAAGATGGTCATGGATGTAATGCCTTGGCTACTATAGAAATCATATCATGTGTTCAATGGTTTTCCACAATTACATGTTTAATTACCATTCTATGTTATCATGATTAATGTTTATTTATGATCTATGCCTTACGTACTGCCATGATTTATGTCATTTCTAATGATTCTGATGTTAAAATATTATGTTCATATTTTGAAGTTCAAATGTATATGATTTGTTTTATTTTATCCATGATTACCCTTTCTGAGCATTTGAGCTCACCCTTTATATGTTTTCTTTTCCCCAGGATCTAAAGAAAGGTTTTAGGTAAGAAAACAAAAAGGGGGAGATCTTATGGGAGATGTTGAAGATCTTTCACCACGATTAGAAGATTATATTCTGAGTTTCCAAAGACACTAAACTATTACGATCCTTGTGGGTCTGTTTTTATTTTGTATTAAGTATTTTTCTAAAGTAATGTAATGTCCATATACATCAAGCATCGGGCCTCTACAAGCATAGAATATGAGTAACCAACATAATACATGAAATTATAAGACATGTGTCACTCCCATGATAATCATCGCAATGCCGAAAATGTCCCATAGTGGATTGGGTTCACTCTTTAATTTGATAAACACAGTGGAAAAAGTCTCATCATGGATTGGGATTACCCCCTAATACTATAAATAAAAACTCATGGGATATAACGAATAATCCTATTCATTAGAAGGATATATATTAATTTTCTCACCCATCACATAATATTGTTTTCTTACACTAAACTCTCATTCACCATTCATAGTGCACTATGTCTGATAGTTTGTTAGGTTAACTCCCTAATCCCTCACATAATAACACAATAGATATAAATATTTTCCCTATTCATTGTATGAATATATATTTTTTCACACCTATCATAACATACTATGTACAAAAAAAAATGGTAAGTAGAAATACATTAACAGTTTTATAAAAGACATATTTCACAAGAATGAAATTAGTTTTCCGATTATATCAAAAGAATGTGAACATATACCATACAGATAAATAATTTTGATATTTTAATGAACATTTCTTTACTTAACAATAGAAAAATATATGCATGTTTATATTTATGAATAAAACCATTTTAAAAATAATTCATCAAATGGTGCCACATAATTTATTAAGAATTTGGGTCATTTGATACCATGTCATTAATTCCTCAAAAAGAAAATAGTATCAGGTAAATTAGATGCTAAATCATGAAACATAAATTCCATGAAGGTAATTTCATTCACAAATGAACTAGTGAAAATGGATCCAAAAATTCAAAAGTTAATTTAGAAAAATATATTTATTTTTTTAATAGAATGTTTCTTGTAATTTTCAAAATTCATTTTCAAAAAATATAAGTGATATCATTTGAGAAATATATATTTTAAAAAAGAAACCTAAATAATGAGGACTTTAATGTAAAATAAAGGATTATCTAGAGGAATTATAGTGTGAAAAAAACTTTTTATAATGAAGTTAATGAAAATATCTTTTTTTCATTATTAAATAAACGAAGAAGACAAAAAAAATATTTTTGAATTTGGATAATGATTATTTTGAGTGACATATGAAACAAAACATTCTTGGTATTTAGAATATTTATGTATGAAATTTTTGGGAATAGGAATACATAAGCATTGATCATAAACTATCATTTAAGATAACTAGAATTATAATTAAATCTTAACATTTTAATAGGGAATGGAACTCATAAATTGGTAATACTTCAATCAAAAGTTATTCTTCTAAGATATGAATAAATTATTTTATATTAAATGAATGACTAAACACGTGGAGAAACATTATAACATAAGAAATATGATTTATTTATGAATAAACCCTATATTTTAGAGATGATAATAAACATAGACTATATAAGGAAGATCATAAATGGAAGTGAATTTTCCAAGTTCATATATAATTCATTTTATTATAAGTGAAAGGTTAATTATTTATATAATAAAAATGGATATTGATGAATGATATCAATGCATTCCTTAATGATGGGTGACTTAGAGGGAATCACTTATATGTTAATAAACATTTTAATAATAATACCATTAATGAAATGTAATTGATGTTAAAGTTAAGGTAACATGAATAAATATGATACATTATATTAAATATATAATATAAAGTATGCACAAGAATTAAATATAATTAGTTGAAAAACATAACACATTTCTAAAAGAAATACGTTTTGAAATGAGTCCCTTAACTCATTCTAGATTCATTTCATGTGTGTGCTTACATTGCGGTTTTATGAAGTATTTTTTCAAATTAAATTTAATTATTTCAATTTTTTTATAAAATATTATGTTTATAATTTGTTACATGTAACACTAAGTTAATCTTGTCTTATATGTGACAACATGTTTAATACAAAACATGATATACTATAATTAAATTATTATTAAATATGATTGTTATCACCCAACCACAGGGAATGTGGGTGTGAATATAAACAACTAAATTTCAACAATTTATGGTTTATAATTTTATATACAATCATTTACATTACGACCAAATAATTTTAAATGAAAATAAAGACCATTTAAAAATAAATGAATTCCCTTTATGAAAAATTATTTTTATGCGCACAAACATTTTTTATCATAATAAAATAATAATAAAAATTATGAATTATTTTAATTAAATTTTAATATTATGTTTTCAATGAATTGTTGGATAATTAATTATTTTTTCATAATAAGAGAAAAGAAAAAATAAAATTTTACTCTTAAAACCTATATATATTTTTAATCCAGTTTTTTTTCATTTTTTACCCCTCCTTTAAAACTATTTTTTCATTTTTTAAAATTATTTTGATAAAAATTAAATATAATTTTAAAATAATATTTTCATATTATCTGAGGTAATGTTTTTAATGTTCTTATAGAAGATAAATCTTTTAATGAATTGTGAATAAAATAGTTTTTATTATTAATTGGAAGTTATTTTAAATGAATTTAAAAACCAGCATATTTTTTTAAAATAATTAAATAAAAAAATAGTTAAATAATATATATACTAACAAATTTTAGGTCATTGGAGTCATTTTTATTTTGAATATTTTTATAAGAACATTTTCAATATTTTAAATATTTTTTCTTTTAAAGCATATTTTCTCTCAACATCTACTTGGTTAATTTCCAATTAGATATTTAAAGTTTTCTAAATGTAATTTAGAAAATTGTATTCCATGTTTTTAATCATCATAATTTTTATTATATAATAAGTTTAATTTTTTTGACAATAATTAATAATAAAAATTGTAAAAATTATTTTACACAGTTAAGGTAAAAATGGTTTTCCTAGGGGTAAAATGAATAAGATAATGGTTATAATTGACCAAGAAAATTTAAAACCCTATAAAGTGTCCATATTTATACTTTAGAAATTATAATTCTGATAAGTTGACATTTTTTCCAATTTATTTGGTGAAAATATAGGAATTAGTTTTTCTATTCAAAAATTATTTGTGATCCAGTCACGCCACATATAAAATGAAACTACCTATAATCTCTTATACACACATAAAAAACGCATTAGTTCAGAAAAGACATGATAAAATTAAATATATATCCCCTTAATATAGTAATAGAATCCGTAAATTGATTATAAATATAAAAAATAATATTTTTTATGAAAACCAAAAGAAATTGTTTGATGAAGAGTTAACACCCCTAATAAAGCATTTTATTTAATTTCTTTTCAACTTCATTAAATTAATATAAAACTATAATAATATGATATATCACTATACACCACATAATAATATTTTATTATGTAAATGTAATAAACTATTCCATAAAATGTTTCACGAAATTATAATTTCTATCTATAGTAGACTACCACCTCCTGAACTGATGTTATTCTATTTCTATCAAAAACTCACAAGGCTGCACATGACATCGCTTGTGTCTAAAGTGTACTACCTCTTTGTGAATCAATATGATTTGTTCACACATAACATGGAAGGAAATAAGGATGTTTTTAATAAAAATATTTTATATATGAAATAAATCTTATTCTGAAATATTTATATAATAATTAATTTTTTTTCATTATTTTCATTGAGAAAATGGAATCAAAATTATTATGTACATAGGACTTACAATCCCCAAAAAAAATATCTATTTAATTTTATGTATATATCTTCTATTTATCCATATAAATACATTTATAATAATTATGTATCATAGTGATATCATGTCTATCATTATAGATATGACATAACCATGATCAAATTAAGATGGATAAAATTAAAAAAATAAAATCATATATGAAAAAAAGTAGTTATATCCCAAAACATGAATTTATTATTTAATTGTTAATAACAGTGTAATTAAGGATCATAAATATGTAATATATTATATGATATATGTATATATATATTCATATGTAAGGTTCTGTAATATATTTATAAAAAAATTATATTTATTATACAGGAGTTTCGAACATGTACAAAGGAAGTATTCACTTATGGTAAGAGATTTCCCTCTTACTTTTTCACATTTGTGGGAAAAATTCTAAATTCAACACATATTTATTTTATGTGGTGTATATATTTATAAAAAATTTATTTTGTAATGATTAATCTAAAATATATTTTGATTTACATATTCATTTGAAGATCTCTCTTTCATGGGGGTGCAATTCAAAAGATACCAAAGAGGTTAAATATTTTTTTTCAATTTTCATTCCTTTAGAAATACGTTATGTTAGGATTCTATATTATTTTATTAAATGTATATATATAACCTTGGACATTAAAAATCGTGAATTTATTTATTTTCATGGTATTTTATGTTTCCGAAATTTAACAGTTTCTTGGGGTATACAATTCAATTTTACAAAAGTGGTATAGATTTTATGTCACAATCTCATCATTTATCTATATTTTTTATGTTTCTATTTCTGATGATAAAATATAATTAAACATATATCAATTTAATAATTAAATTTATTCTATTATGGTTATTTCATGTGAATACATGTACCCATTGTTTTTTCCTTCCTTTATGTAATAAAGAGTTAAAAAAATGTTTCTAAGAAAAATATACATTATTTTGCACGTCTATTGGAAACAATTTCTATTCAAAAGACATGTTTTATAAAAATCATATAATGAATTTTTTATATATTATCAAAATAAATTATTAAAGGAATTTTTACCCTTCTTTGACATGTTTTTTGAAATAATTAAATGAAATGTTCTTGTCATTTTCAAAATAAACGCCTTTTTCATTATTTTCAAAATGTGAATGGAATTTTATAAATAAATTATACAGAATGATCAATATTTTACACTATCATGAAAACTGGGTTTTTTTAATATCAATTCATATAGTTCCACAATTATTTTTAATGAAATAGAATTCTAAAAGGTTTTATGTTTTAAAATTTTATTTAAAAGTGAAAAGTTAATATTCATCAACATATGATAAAATGATATTCCGCTATTATTTTATAATTATTCTACTTTATTTTCAATGAAATGTGTTTTTAAAATATTTTAGGAAATTTTAGTCTTAAAAATCGATTCTCAATGATTTTTTTCCATCATGTAATGTTCGATGTGATATTTAAAAATCATGTTCTAAATAAGAAGACGTCATTTTATTTTATTTATCCATACTAGCGATATTAAAAAAGGATACAAATATTTTTCTTTCTCGGTATGGTTGATGTTTATGTTTTGAATATTTTTATAAAATTGTTTTCTCTTCCATGAGTTATACAATGGTAAAATGATTATGAAACTTGTTTCTTTATCCACAAGTTATCCTTTTTGAAAAGGTGAAATGATTATGAAACCTATTTCATTTCCATAGGTTATATAATGATGAAATTTTTATGAAACCCAATTTTAATGTGTTTGATATGATGATTCTTTATGATATCATGGATCAAATAAATATGAATTTTATTATGTTATAGTGGTTATGTCATAAAAATCGGATTGGAATATATTGAAAAATTGAATTAAAAATATAATTATATAATAAATCATCTTTAAAGGGAAGATTAGGTTAATTCCATAATTCATGGACTATGGGTTGCTACATGATTATGTTCAACATAGCTTAGATCATCTCTATATAAGGGTTGATACATCCTAACAAAAAATGGAGCATAGAGTTACTGATAAGGGGTAATCGAGTACCAAGATATGGAAATGGTAATAACATTCCGGTTATTGGTCTAATGATTAGATATTTTGGCCTCACTATGTGTCTCATGATATATGAATCAAGTCATACCTAGTTGTAAAATGTGTTGTGGTAGAATTCCCACCCCAAAAATTGGGTGTAAACTTAGAAATGGATATATTGAATCACACAATTAAATTTAATTATAACGGTACTAAACCATATAGTTTAACATTATGTGTTTAGGATACTGATCCTGAAATTTAACATCATGTTTTTAGGATAATGAGAGATTTATATGGTTTCATTTTATTGATATTTGGACAATTTTTATGGTTTTTTGTGAAATATTTAGGGTAAATCAAAATAGAGGAATGTGAGATTATAGTATTACAAATGTTAAATCAATGGATATGCACAAGGTTTTTATTTATGATTCATAGTCCTATGTAAATTTCTTTGTCAAATCTCATTTTTATATAATACAAAATGGGGTGAGATTGTCTACACTACATGAGCAGAACAACGAAACCTAATGTTAACAAAGTTACATAATACCACATAGATAACCCAATAAGGATTTAATGGGGTTGTGAAACATAATTTCACACATTTATGAATTAATCTATATTAATTCATATAAATATGGTGTGTATTTATCGTGTTTGAAAATAATATATTAAACCATTATGACCACATGATTCATGTGTGAAGTGGGAAATGAGGTGTAGAATTAAAAAAATCCCAATCACATGTGAGTTCACAACAGGGGTGAAAAGATTTATTTTTTGGGAAAACACTTGAACCAAACTATTCTACTTATGTGACTAGATACACAAATGGTTAATGACATGGAAAATGCAATTATTCAAAAAATAAGGATGTTGGAAGAGAAGTAACTCATAACATTAAGGATTTAGATCACAAAGTGGGTGAACAAGGGTTGATTATTATTGTTGATCATGTCTTTGAAACACCTTTTCTAGTACTACATCATCAAAATGAATTTAATAATGATTTTGTGACATCGATGGACCATTTATTAAAGACCAGGGACATCTATAATTATTTGTAATGAATCGTTCAGTATGAGTACCCAATAGTGGAGTTATGCTTTGGGAGTGATATTTTTCAACCATAGGTTAGTCCTATTAGGTGTGAATTGTTGAGGTGATCCAAATTTAATAAAACATAGAGTTTTTACATGACCTATTAATGTTTTTAACGAAAATATAAACACTAATTTATTAAAAAACCATAAAATAAACACATAACATGGTGTTTTGAAATATGGAATGGTTAAAACAATCTTCTGAGGGAATTCATATTTAAGCCAGGTGAGAGTAAATAAACAAATGGATTGGAGTCAATCATCATGAAAAGGTGATTTTCATTAGATAGGAATGATATAAGGAACTTGAAAAAGATAATCGTGAATGATTACATATCCCTAAAACTTTGAGTCAAGTCTTACATAGTTCATTGAAAATTTTATAGTTGATTGCTATCTTAGACTACGATTTTGTCCTCTCATGTATGGATGATGACAATGTAATATATATTATAAAACATATACTAATGTGTTAGATGTGTAGTTTTTGATAATAAATATTGTTTAATTTTCTATGTAGTTTAGGGTTTTTTTATGGAACCCATTTCGATAAATTTAATATCATCTAAAATGGAAATGCGTGACATGCTATTTTTGAGTTATGTGATAATGCCTGATGTTGTTGTTTTTTTAAGGTTATGAAACTTGTACACCAAAAAATGTGACTATCTAAAAATATATATAGGTTGAAAAAAATTGACATGAATAAGGATTTCAAAATCCCTGATGAATATGGGACTGGAATGTAGTGTTATGTTTTTTATAGTCAAATGAAATTGACTATGGTTATATAGTTTGATATATTGTATCCAATACCAACATTACATAGTTTAATATCATGACGTGAGGTTGTAATTCTATGTATATTAATTTTATATATCTAGGAAAACAACCCCGTAATATAACATTATATGGTGTGGATAAAATGATATATAATTTAGCATTAATAATTTGGATTCTAAGTCAATGTGAGTGTTTTGAAAATCAATTTTCAAGGACACTTTTATTTCTATGAGTAATGATGTTCTCCATGAAATCCCATGATAAACATTTAACTATTTTACATCACATCCCTTATTTAAACTAATAAATATCATAATAATCTCATATAACATGGAAATCATTTTTGTTTACTTCCCTTTAGGACAAGTTATATAGGAATCTTATTTTACAAAACATTTGAACACTTCACAAAAATTGAACTCTTATAAAACCCCTTATAAACTTCTTATAAGTTACACATATCTTCAAAAATGAGGAAGGGATATTTAGGAAATATATTATATCAAACAATTTATATAATAATATTTTTCAAGAAGTCATCTATTTATATATAATAATAATACGATAAAAGAATATCATGGGTTATTTGTTATTAAATGACCTTAAAATAAGTTCATTCCATAAATAGTGATGGAATCACAATTAATATAAAAAGAAAAACCATTTACCATGATTAAAGAGAGTTATGAAAGAATTTAAATAAAGAGCATGCAATTGAAATCATATGATCATGGAAGCATAGAATATGAGTAAACAACATAATACATGAAATTATAAGACCTCTGTCACTACCATGATCATCATCACAATGCTGAAAATGTCCCATAGTGGATTGGGTTCACTCTTTATTCTGATGAACACAGTGTAAAAATTCTCATTGTGGATTATGATTACTCCCTAATTCCATAAATAAAAAACTCATGGGATATAAAAATTTATCCTAATCATTTGAGGGATATATAGTCATTTTCCCACCCATCACATAATATTGATTTCTTACGTTAAAATCTCATTCACCATACATAGTGGACAATGTCTGAGAGTTTGTTAGGTTTACTCCCTAATCCCTCACATTATAACCCATTATATATAAGTATTTTACCTATGCATTGTATAAATATATATATTTTCCCACCTATCATATAATACTATGTACATGCCTAATTATTCCAAGTAGAAAACCATTCATAGTTTCATGAAAGACATATTTCACAAGAATGAAATTAGTTCGTCGATTATGTCAAAATAATGTGAACGTATATCATATAGATAAATACTTTTGATAGTTATAACGAACATTTATTTAGTTAGAAATAGAAACATATATGCATGTTGATATTTATTCATAAAACCATTTTAAAAATTATTCATCCAATGGTGCCACTTAATTTATTTAGAATTAGGGTCATTTGATACCATGTGATCGATTTATCAAAAAGAAAATATTATCATGTAAATTAGATAGTAAATCATGAAAAATAAATTTAATTACGATAATTTTATTCACAAATGAACCGAAGAAAATGGCTCTAAAAATGAAAGAGTAATTTTATAAAAATATATATTTTATTAATTGAATATTTTTTTAAATTTTCAAAATTCATTTTCAAACAGGTAATGTGATATAATTTGAAAAAAATATATTTGAAAAATGAAACCTAAATAATTAGGACATTAATGTGAAATAATGGATTATATGGAGGATGTATAGTGTGAAAAAACTTTTTATAATGATGCGGAAGAAAATATCTTTTTTTATTTCCATTATTAAAAAAAATATTTTCAAATTTGGTTAAGTATAATTATTAGTCATATAAGAAACAAAACATTCTTGGTATTTTGAATATTTATGTATGAAATTAGTGGGAAGAGAATACATGGACTTTTATGATAAAATATCATTTAAGATAATTAGTATTATAATTAAAATAATTGAATTTTAATAGGGAATGGAACTCAATAATAGGTAATATTTCAATCAAAAGTGATTCTTCCAAGATATGAATAAATTATTTTATATTAAATTAACAACTAAACACTTGGAGAAACATTATAACATAAGAAATATGATTTATTTATTAATAAACCTTATATTTTAGCGATGACAATGAACATAGACCCTATAAGGAAGATCATGAATGGAAGTGAATTTACCAAGTTCTTATATAATTTATGTTATTATAAGTGAAAGGTTAATTAATTATATAATAAAAATGGATATTGATGAATGATATCAATGAATTACTTAAATATGGGTGACTTATAGGGAAAAACATATATGTTAATAAAAAATTTAATAATAATACGATTAATGAAATGTAATTGATGTTAAAGTTAATGTAACGTGAATAAATATGATACATTATATTAAATACATAATATAAAGTATGAAAAACAATTAAAGATAATTATGTGCCAAAAAGAACACATATCTAAAAGAAAGGCGTTTCGAAATGATTCCCTTACCTCATTCTAGATTCATTCCATGCATGTGCTTACATTGCAGTTTTATGAAGTATTTTTTAAATTTAAATTTAATTATTTAAATTTTTTTATATAAAATATTGTGTTTATAATTTCTTACATGTAACACTATGTCAATATTGTCTTATATGAAACACCATGTTTAAAACAAAACATGAAAAACTATAATTAAATTATCATTAAACATGATTATTATCACCCAGCCATAGGGAATGTGGGTGTGAATATGAACCACTAAATTTTAAAACATTATGGTTTATAAATATTATATATAATTAATTACTTTGTGACCAAATAAAATTAAATGAAAATAAAAACCATCTGAAAATAAATGAAATCTCTTCCAGAAAATTTATTTTTATACACCCAAACATTTTAAATCGTAATAAAAAAATTATGAATTATTTTAATTAAATTTTAATATTATATTTTCAGGGAAGTGTTTGATAATTATTTATTTTTACAATATTAGAGATAAGGTAAAAAAAATTTATTAAAAACTATATATTTTTTAAAATCATGTTTTTTTGCGTTTAGTAAACATCCTTTAAAAATATTTTTTACAATTTTTTTAAATTATTTTGATAAAAATTAAATATAATTTTAAAATATGTTTTTCAGATTATCTAAAGTTATGTTTTTTAAATTTGTTATAGAAGATATTATTTTTAATTAATTGTAAAAAAACTTATTTTTATTATTAAATGACAATTATTTTAAATAAAAATAAAAACCAACATATTTTTTTAATATTTCATTAAAGACAAAAATAGTTAAATAATATATATAATAACAACTTTTAGTTAATTGGAGTCATTTTGTTTTTGAATATTTATATAAGAAATTTTTAAAATTTTATACATTTTCTCTTTTAAAACTCATTTTCACACAACATCTACTAGGTTAATTTCCAATTAATTATTTCATGTTTTCTAAATTAAATTTAGATAATTGTATTCCATGTTTTTAATCATGAAAATTTATATTATCTAATAAGTTTAAATTATATTTTGACAATAATTACTAGTAGAAATGGTAAAAATTATTTAACACAGATATGGTAAAAATGGGTTTACTTAGGGGTTAAACGAATAAGATAATGATTATAATTGACCAAAAAAATGTAAAACCTTATAAGGTGGCCATATTTATACATTAGAAATTATAATTCCGATAATATGACAATTTTTCTACTTTATTTGTTGAATGTATTAGAATTAATTTTTCTTTTCAAAAATTACTGGTAATCCAGTCACGTCACATATAAAATGAAACCACTTCTATTATCCTCTTCACACATAATAAACCCATTGTTTTAGATAAGACCTGATAAAATGACATACATATCCCCTGAATATAATACTAGAAGCCTTATTTTGATAATAAAAGGAAAAAATAATCCTTTTTATGAAAACCAAAAGAAATTGTTTGATGAATAGTTAACACCCCAAATAAAGTCATTTATTTAATTTCTTCATCAACTTCATTAAATTCATATTAAACCATAATTATATTATACATCACTATATACCATATAATAAAATGTTATTATCTAAATTTAATATAATATTCCGTAAAATGTTTCAAGAAATCATAATTTGTATCTATAATAGACTACCACCTCCCGATCTGATGTTATTCTATTTCTATCACCACCTCTCAAGGTTGCACATGACATCGCTTGTGTCTATAGTAGAATACCTACTTCCGAATAATGTGATTTGTTCATAATTAACATGGAACGAAATAAGTATGGATTTAATGAAAATATTTTATATATTTTACATAAATTTTATTTTGAAATATTTATATAATAATTAATGTTTTTCATTATTTCCTTCGAGAAAATGGAATAAAAAATATAATGTACATATGACATACCATCTCCACAAAATATGTATTTTATTTTTTGTATATAGATTCTATTTATCCATATAAATACATGTATAATGATTATGTATGATAGTTATATCATGTTAAACATTATAGATATTACAGAACCATAATCAAAGTAAGAGGGATACAAGTAAAAAATCAAATCATACCTGAGAAAAAAAGTAGTTATTTACTGAAACATGGATTTATTATTTAATTGTTAATAAAAAAGTAATAAGATATCATAAATAAGAAATATATTATATGATATATATATATATATATATATATATTCATATGTATGATTTTGTAATGTATTTATAAAATATATATATTTATTATACAGGTGGTTCAAACACATACAAAGGAAGTCAAGGATTATGGTAAAGGATTTCCCTATTAATTTTTCACTTTTGTGGGATACATTCCAAATTAAACACGTATTTTTTTATGGGGTGTATAAGCATCCAATTAATGTACATTATGATGATTATTCTAAATAATATTTTGATTTACGTATTTATTTGACAATCTCTCTTTCGTGGGGGTGCAATTCAAAAGATACCAAAGAGGTTAAGGATTTTTTTTTCAATTTTCATTCCTTGAGAAATATGTTATGTTAAGATCCTATATTATTTTATGAAATGTATTTACATAACCTTGTACAAGTAAAATCATGAATTTAATTATTTTTATAGTATTTTATGTTTCATATAATTGTACTATTTCATGGGGTATACAATTCAATTTTACCAAAGTGGTATATATTTTATGCCAAAATCTCAACATTTATCTATATTTTTTATGATTGTGTTTATGAGGATAAAATATAATTATACATATATCAATTAAATAATTAAATTTATTATATTATGGTTATGGCATGTGAATACATGTTCCCAATTTTTTTCTCCCTTTATTTAATAAAGAGTTGAAAAGAATGTTTCTAAGAAAAAGCAACATAATTTATCATGTCTATTGAAAATGATTTCTATTCAAAAGCCGGGTTTTATAATACTCGTATAATGAATGTTTTATATATTATCAAAATAAATTATTAAATAAATTTATACCCTTCTTTAAAATGATTTTAAAAATCATTAAAGGGAATGTTCTTGTCATTTTCAAAATAAATGCCTTTTTCTTTATTTTCAAAATGTGAATGGAATTTGATCACTAAATTATAAAGAATGATAGGTATTTTACACTATCTTTAACATTTGTTTTTTTAAAATATTATTTCATATTGTTCCACAATTATTTTTAATGAAATAAAATTTTGAAAGGTTTTATGTTTTAAAAATAGTATTTAAAAGTGAAAATTTAATATTCATCAAGAAATGATAAAATGATATTTAATGATTATTTTATAAGTATTCCTATTTATTTTTAATGAAATTTATTTTCAAAATATTTTCTAAAATTTTCTTCTTCAAAATTGATTCTCAATGAATATTTTTTCATTATGTAATGTTCTAAGTGTTATTTTAGAATCATTTTCTATATAAGAAGATGTTATTTGATTTTATGTTTTCATACTTGGGATATTATACAAGGATACAATTATTTTTCATTCTCGGTATAGTTGATGTTTATGTTGTGAATATTTTAATGAAATTTCATTCTCTTCCACATGTTATACAATGGATAAATTAATATGAAACTTGTTTCTTTATTCACATGTTATTATTTTATTAAAAGGTGAAATGATTATGAAACCTATTTAATTTCCATATGTTATATAATGATAAAAAGTTTATGAAAACCAATTTTTATGGGTCTGATATGATGAATTTTTTATGATATCATGGATCAAATAAGTATGATTTTCATTATGTTATAGTGGTTATGTCAGAACAATGGATTGTCGTTAAGTTATAATGAAATATAAGTGGGACCTATATATCCTTCCAATTAATTTGGTAATGAATTATTTTTCAATCGATAAAAATGGGAAAATTTCAATTGGACTTGATCCCAAATGGAAAATAGGTGTGTCCTGATCCACTATGGGAAACATGTGTATCTTGATTCACTATAGGAAAGAGGTTTATTATGATCCACAATAGGAAATGGTTTATAATTCATCATCGACTATATTGATGTTATTGGTATTTATCTTTGGTATATGAAATGTATTTATATATTTATGATTGTTCCCCACTTTTATGACATCATAAAAAATTTCATGATTGATTTATGATTATTTCTCACTCTTATTTCCCTTATTTCATGAAATGACAAATTGTTCCTCCATGACACATGTTTAGGTTATATGATAGGTTGGGTATGAAATTAGTATTATATGTTCATGAGAAAATAATGTTATTATTAACATATTATTTAATGTGGTCAAATATTGATATCTCTTATGTTTACCCTTACTATAAATTTGATCTCACCCATTATTATGATTCCATCCTTAGTTATAAAGAAAGGTTTAACTAGGGTATTACTTATAGGATTACTAAGTGAGATGTAAAAATTAGCATATGTTAATAAAAATTAATAGAATAATAATATAGTGTTTATAAAATTTAAGGACACTAAACTATAAATTTACACATTCATATGTGTAGTAAATTGATTGAATGTTCCTCAAAAAATTATGTAATATTTATTTATAAAAAAATTTAATTCTATAAGCGCCTACCTACTTGTTCAACAGGAAAACATGGAAGTGTTAGGTGGGAATCACATTAAACCTTATGATGAGTATCCAATTTTTTTGGATTTGTTTTTTGGATTTTTTTGATTTTTTTTTGATTTTTTTATTTTTTAACCATAATAGATATGAAAAGACTAACTCTAGGTAAGATAACTACGGAGTCATGATCCCCAAGTGTTGGATGCCAAACATATTTTCAATTCCATGCTCTACAATAGAGATATAAAGCCTAACTCTGGGAAAGACAAATGTGGAGTCACAATCCCCATGTGTCAGGTGCCACACATTTGGACTAAGCATTTCTCTATGTGGTTACAATTTTTTTATGTTTTTTTGGGATACTCAAATTAAACTAAAAGTGACCCCAAACCCTATGCTATGATGAAAGGGACCCAAGAACTCAAATTTACACCAATGATCTAGTAGACGTGCATTGTAGAATTTTGATTAAGAGGATGAAAATGTAAACTTTGAAAATTCAAATCTGAAAAAACTATGCTGATGAACTTAAACATACAATAAAATTAGAATCAAGGCATGAAAAATTATTCAATATCTGATTTTAGAGTTTTCAATGTGTGTTATCATGTCCATGTTTAATGGAATTTTTCTTTCCACACATGTTCTTATACACAAAATGAAATAATTTTTTATTTAATCTCCCCCCAATATAGAATAACACTGCCCCCAGTGTTGAAAGAAAACATAGAAGGGGGTATGGGAGAGTTTTTAAAATAGAAAATTTAAAATTATAATCATGAAATGAATTCACCTGGTGGTTGATGATGTAAGTGCGTGCACCAGTCTCCCTTCAATCCTGGGTTCAATTCTCAGTGGATTGGATGGTTGTGATGGGCTTTTCCACACAACCTACGATATGTCCTTTTAATTTTTTTTATTTTTTTTAACCTATAAAAACATAATAACAAAATAAAACAAAATAAACTGATGATACATTATATTTTTTTTAAATTTTTGGGTAATTAATTACTTATAGATCATGCCATGTGACACATATGAATATGGTACTCCCCTTTCATAACCATACATACTCATAATAGAAGAATAGGTATATAGTCTATGGTATTATCATATTCATATTTTTTTTAAACCTACAATCAAAAATAACAAAATAAAATGATGATGCATTGTCATATTTTTAAATTTCTGGGTGAGGTATTACCCAGGGATCACACCACGTGACACATATGAATATGGTGCTCCCCTTTTCATACCCATCCTTACTCATAAAATAAGGACATATCAACAACCTATAGTAATTTTTTAAATGAAAAAATGACTCACAATGATTGGAAACATGAAAACCCTGGGTTTCCTCCCATGTTGCGCTTTTATTTAACGGCGTTAGCTCGACCTGGACACTTAATTGTTTATGATTTTTCTTCATCGAAGGATGGTTCACACAAGTCGTCATAAAATTTCTTTTTTTGGAATGGATTAATGAATTGTTTGACTCTATGACCATTAATTTTAAATGTTTGACCATTAGTGGGATCTTGAATTTATACAGCTCCGTATGGGTATAACTTATGCACAATGTATGGACCTAACCATCTAGACCTCAACTTTCCCAGGTGTAAATGAAGTTTAGAACTATACAAAAGAATAAGTTTACCCAGTTCAATGTGTCAAGTTTTAAAATTTCAAGATTGGTAGGCATGTACTTTAGATTTATTTAGCCTTGAATTTTCTTAAGCCTCTATCCTAAGTTCCTCAAGTTCATTGAGATCTAATTTCCTTTTTTCAGCTAATGAGAGGTCAAAATTCATTTTCTTAATTTCCCCAAAAGATTTATATTCAATATCCACAGGAAAATGAAATTATTTACCCTAAAAAAACCCATATGGGGACATTTCTAAAATGGTTTTATATGCATTTTGATAGTCCTAAAGAGAAACTAAGAGATTTCCTGACCAATCTTTCCTATATGGATTAACTATTTTCTCAATAATTTTTTTGATTTCTCAATAGGGTAACTCTGCTTGACCATTGGTCTGTGAGTGGTAAGAAGGGGACACTTTGTGAGGAATTCCAAATTTTTCCATGAGTGATGAGAATGTATGATTTAAAAAAGCATTCCATGATCAATAATGATATCCCTAAGAATAAAAAATCTTGAGAGGATGTTTTCCTTGAGAAATATAATTACCCTTTGATGATCATTGGATTTTTTAGGAATTTACTCAACCCATTTTGAGACACAATCGAATTATAAGAGAATGTACAAATATCTTCTATATTTTGGAATGGGACCCATGAAATCCATTCCCCAGCAGTCAAAGATTTATATCACTAAATGGGAGTGAGTGGTATTTTATTCCTTTTTATGATGGATCCTAATTGTAGATACCTAGGTCAGCTTTAAAAATATGTGTAGGAATCCCTTGAGAGGGTGGGCCAGAAGAGACCGCTCTGAAGAACCTTAGATGATGTTTTCTTAGAGGAAAAGTGACCTCCACATGCCTCACTATGATAGAATTGAAGGATGGATTCTTGTTCAGATTCTGGTACACACCACTTGGTTAGGGCAGAACTTATAGAGGTATGGATCATCAAACACATAGTTACTGACATCAGAAATAAATTTACCTCTATCTTAAGTCCCTAATAATTTTTGAATCACTCTTGTAACTATGAAGTTAGCTATGTCGGCATACCAAGGGTAGTCCCTCACAGAGTATAGGTTTTCATCAGGGAAATAATCAGTCACATAATGCTGGTATAATTTTTCTTTAAATTATATCCTAGAGAGATGATCACCTACTGCATTTTCAACACCCTTTTTTCCTTTATTGTGAGGTCAAATTATTGTAAGAGAGAGACCCACCTAATTAGTGTAGCCTTAGAATATTTCTTCTAGAAGAGTTATTTTAATGTAGAATGATCAGTGTACACAGTGATGGGGGATCCTAAGAGGTAGGACCTAAAATTTTCAAAGGCACAAACAATATTATGTAACTCATTCTCAATGGTGGTGTAGTTGATTTTGACATCATTTAAGGATTTTTATTGCATAAGAAATTAAATAAGGGGTTTTATCACAATGTTTTCCTAACACAACTCCTAAAGAAAAGTCACTCGGATCACACATGGGTTTGAAATAAAGGTTCATATTTGGGGATTTCATGATGGGAGGAGAGGTGAGAGATGATTTGAGGGTTTATAATGAACCCTCATTGCTTTCTGTCCAAAAAAATTGAGCATCCTTTACTAGAATACCAAAAAGGGGACGAGTGATGGAGCTATTGTTCCTAATGAATAATCAATAGAAACCAGAATGTCTTAATAAAGAACACACTTCCTAGAAAATTTTTTGTGATGGAAGGTGATGAATGATGTCAACCTTGGATTTATCAACTTCAATCCCCCTACCCGAGACTATATGGCCAAGGAATAGTCCCTCTTTAACCATGAAATGGAATTTTTCCCAGTTTAGTACAATATTATTTTCTTCACATCTTGAATAAACTCTCTCCACATTCCTTAGACATCCCTAAAATGTATCTCCAAACACAGAGAAGTCATCCATAAAGACCTCTCTAATCCCCTACCATGTCTGAAATGATTCCCATCATTCACCACTGGAAGGTTTCAGGGGAATTGCATAACACGAAGGGAATTAATTTGTAGGAAAATGTACCGAATGGATAGTTGAAGGTAGTCTTCCCTTGATCCTATAGGGAGACCTCAATCTGATTATACCCTATATACCCATATACAAAAGAGTAGAATGCATAACCCTCCACTCTCTCAAGGATTTGTTCAATGAATGGTAAGGGGAAATTTTCCTTCTTGTTAAATCTGTTTAGATTCCTATAGTCAATGCAGACTCTCCAGCCAATACTCACCCTATTTTGAAGAATCTCTCTATCCTTATTGGTTATCACAGTGATTCCATCCTCCTTTTTGAACCATGTGGATTGGGTAACCCACTTACTCTCATCTATGGATAGATGATACCTACTTTTAACAATTTCAGAATTTATTTTCTCACTAATTCCATGAGATTAGGATTGAGTCACCACTATGGTTGACAATGCGACATTGAATCAGATTCTAGAACAATCCTATGACTCCCAATAAGCGGGATAATCTAGATAATATCAAATAGGGTCCATCAAATGGCTTTCTTATTTCTCTCAAGGACATCTAGAAGAATCTTCTCTTGATCATATTGAATATAAGAAGAAATGACAATATGTTGTGTTCCATTTTCTCATAGGAAGGCATAATTTAGTATAGTCGGATGTTATTTCAATTCAAGATCAGTTTGGTTCAAAATTTCAGTAGAATATTGGGAAAAAAGATTTCAGATAATATTGATTTCCCATGTGTAGAAGTTTCAGATACCGGATTGGATTGATTAGTGTTATGAAAGGGAGTTGGAGTGGTATCCCTGAATGTGGTTTCCTGAAACATTTCACTAATTGTTGGTCTTATGATTTCATCATCGTATTAGTCTGAAAGTGATTATAGCCAAGGAGATAAAATTGCTTCATGTGAACAAATGAAATAAATCTCATCCTCACTTAAAAATTTCTCGAATATTCCTTTATGTTCAGTGGATTCTTTATCAATTCATCTTATCAGGTTTACTTCATGAATATCCTCATCATCACGTATTTGTGATCTTTTATTATAGATTTTCAAGTCTAGACTCATGTTTCCAAAGGTGATGGTCATGTTCCCAGTTTAGACTTGGATAATAGAGTTGATTGTTCCAAGTAAGGGACAACCAAGGATGATTGGGGTTTGTTCCTTATTGCCTATGGTTGAATTTTTGTTAAGGACTATGAAGTCACCAGTGTAGATGATGTTTTCTACTTTTACTAGAACATCATTTAGTATCCCCTTTGGAACCCTAATGCTACGATCAACAAGATGAAGTGCGACAGATCTGGGTTTGAGCTCTTCCAGTACTAATTTATAGTACACAACATAGTGAATGAGATTGACCCTGGCACCTTGGTCACACAAGGCTTTTACGATATTGTTCTCTCCTAGTTCAAAATTGATGTAATGGAATCTCGAGTCTTTCATCTTTGGTAGAAGGGTTCCTTGGATGGTTTTACTAACATTTGCTGCCAAAAGGACTTCGTTATTATGTGAGAACTTCCTTTTAAATGTCCAGAGATAATTTAGGTATTTTTAGTTTGCAGGAATGGTTTGAATGGAATCGAGGAGTGGAATGTTCATCTTGACTTGTGAGAATATTTCCCTCAATGTTTCACTCAAATCAGGCTTGATTTTCCCCCTCATGCATTGAGGAAATGGTGCAGGTTGTTGGATTGTTTGTTGAATAGTTTTTTCTTTCACAATTTCATTAGTTTTCTTAGTTTGATTATGTGGTTAATTGGAATTTACATTTGAGTTTTAAGATTTAGATAATTTCTAAATTATTTGTTTAGTTTTCTCAATTGATTTCCCACTTCTCAAAACTATCGCAGCCTTTATTTTTTTTCATGGGTTTTTTGAGTGAAACTAATCTCTCCCCTTGATGTTTGTTTTGGATTGGCCTGTGTGGGAATGGGTTCCTTTCAAGTTTTGATGTTTTGAAGTTCTTGTTTAATGGATGAGAATTCTGAGTTCATTCTGTCCATTTGTTTGCACAGTTTTTCTAGTAGGCTTTGTGGAACAGTTTGGGTTGGTGCTTGAAATTTATGGTTTATCCCAAGAGGATACTTTTGTTGTTGTATTGACTACTGAATGGGTTGTTGGATAAGTTGTTGATATATGACTTTATTATGTTGGAATTGGACCAGTTGTGGTTGTAACTGATTATGAGGTTGAAATTTTTGTTGAGGGTATGGGATGATACATTGTTGTTGTGTTGGTTGTTTATTTTCCTTCCAACAAAATCCTGGATGGTCATTATAACATGGATTGAAGGTGTATTGGAATTGTGGCTTTTGAAAGTTCACTGAATAAATTTCATCTTGTGGTCCTCATAAAATAACATCCTTTATAGAAGGAATAGTTGGGAAATTATCAGTCTTGTGGTCATGTTTTTCACAAATTGTAAAAACATGCTCAACAGTTTGGGTTTTTTGGACCTTCCTAGGATCAATCTCATCATCCTTCCTCGTGAGTGCATCATGTTTTGTTCTATGGTTTTCTTCTTCTCCAAGATTGGGCATTCCACCAGATTTGGTGGCTTCTCATAGTATGGTGATGTTCCCCAATTTTGGTTATGTTCAGTAAGATTTTATAGATACTCATAAGCATCATTTGGAGCTTTTTTTAAGGTTCCATTACTCATGATCTCAATGAATTGTTTGTTTCCGGTACCTAACCCTTCATAGAAAATTCTAACTTGTTATGGGATTAAGAAACCATGGTGCGGTACCTTGTTTAATGTGTCCTTGAACCTTTCACATGTTTCATAGAATGTTTCTCCCACACTTTCAAAAAAGTTTTGGATTCTCCTTTTAAGTGAAATTTGTTTTTGATGGGGGGAAGTATTTTTTTATAGAATTGTAATTGTAGTGGGTCCCAATAGTAAATAGATTCTGGTCTCAAATTGTTTAACCAATTATTTTCTCGGTCCTAAAAATAAAAATGAAAAGGTATAATTTTAGATGTTTTAATTTGATTTGGAGGGCACATGGTTGCAAAAATGACATTAAATTATTTAACATAAAGGTAAGGCATCTCAGACTCCATCCCATGAAAGGTTGGAAGGTTGTTCCAGACATGGGGTTTAAAAACATATTGGGAATATCCTATGTTATCATGCCCAATGAATGAGGGTTCATTGGTCTTTTTAGGTGTGAGGTTTTCATTCATGGTTGAGACTACAACAATTTCAATGTTTGGGTCTTGGACATTATTTTGGTTCCCTCCCCACTTTTTTATTTAGTTTTGTGGGAGATTCTCCATTTTATCGAACTCAATGTCTGGATCTAGAGTATTAGAAATAATTAGATTTAATGGAAAGAGACCTCTATGGTTGCTTGACTCCCTATCCCAAGGACTATCCACCTAGATGATTTGAATGGTCAAAAGTGTAGGTGGACATGCGTTAAGAAAAAAGTAGAAAAAAAGAATGGGTGAAAGATAAGAGAAATGGGATGAGAAAAGGGAAATGGGGGAGAAAAGAAATATGTCCTAAGGTGACTTAATTGGTCCCCGAAAATGGTTCCAAAATTCGTTTGCACCCAAATTTACCCAAGCTCTATGGTGTAAGCTATCATTGTAGTACGACTTGGTTTTTTGATCCTCAGAGACCTAAGAAAATGTGAGGAAACTTCTCTTTCCTCACCTCCTCTAGTTCCCATTTTTCTTCATCATAATTATGGTTCTTCCACAACACATTGAAAATGTGTGTGTTTTATTGAATTGAAAATTATTTCTCTAGTACATAATCATTACTAGATGCGTCTAATAAGAGAGATCATCATCCAACTATAACACCTCTGAGTTCAGTACATGTGAGGGATCTGGTATATAATTCCATAGGAGTTATACTTGGAACACATCATGATCTTGAGGATCATTTGATGGAAGTTCAAGATGGTAGGCCGAATATCCTACACGGTAAATGACATCAAAGGGTCTAATGTATATTGTGCTTAGTTTCCCATTCATTCCAAACCACATGACTCTCTTCCATTGTGATATTAGAAGTAATACATTATCTCCATAACCAAATTCCACGTCCCTTCAATAGTTATTAGCATAGCTCATTTGGGAAATCTAAGCAACATTGATATTTTTCTTGATGGATTGAACCTTTTCTATTATCACTCGCACTAGATCAGGTTCAAGTTTATTTCTTTCTCAAACTTCATCCCAATAGTTTGGAGTTATAAATCCCTTTCCATAGAGAGGTTTATATGGATCCATCTGAATACTCGAGTGTATGCTATTGTTGAATGAGAACATAACTAATGGGAGACACTGATCCCATCCACCCTTTAATTATCATGTGAAGGATCTGAGAATATCATAGAGTGTCTGTATTATCCTTTTAGAGTGTCCATCAATTTGTGGGTGAAAAGTCCTGCTGAAATTCAATTCTGAATGAAAATTATATTAATTAATCCTCAAGAAATTAGTTCTTAACATGTGATCACAATCAGATATAATCAAGAGTGGAACCCCATGTACTCTCACAACTTCCTTCACATATATTGTAGAAATTTGTTAAAGTAGGTTATCATCCTGAATAGCTATATAGTGAGAAATCTTGGTGAGTCGGTCCACCATAACCCATATTGAATTATTTTCTTTGGATGTCTTCGGGAGACCGTTGATGAAGTCCATGGTGAAATTCACCCATTTCTATATGGATATAAGAAATGGTTGCATCATCAATATGGAATTTTTTTTACTCTAATTTCTCTTGATAACATATCAATAACCATGAGATATATTCCACAATATCCGTCTTCATGTTGACCCACCAAAAGTTTTCTTAGATATCTCTGTACATCATGGTACACATAGTATAGATAGAGAAAGGTGAGATATGTGAATTATCAAATAGATCTATATTTTTTCAGGGTGATGAAGGCATATAAATCCCCATTCCTAATTGAATCACACCATAATTGTCTATATGGAACTCTTTCTAAATTTTTTAGTTACTGCATTCACCTTCTTTTGTTACTCTAGATCATCCCATTATGCATCATTAATCCTACATTGAATAGATTTTTAAGAAATCATTTGGGAAAGGTATGATGTATACTATGACCTTATGATTTTCAAATCCCTCATTAGTATATCCATGAAGATAGTATACTTCTCAATCCACAACATGGATAGAGTATAAGGATATTTTCTACTTAGAGAATGAGATACCTTATTCTCCTTGTCGAGATGTTAATGGATAGTGAAATCTTAGTCTTTATTAGCTTTACCCACCTCCTTTTATGCATGTTCATATCCTTTTGTGTGAATGTATACTTTATTATTTTTTTATCGGTATATACGACACACTTCTCAACATAGTGGTAATGCAGCTAAATTTTCAAGAAGAAAACACAACTGCTATCTCTAGATCATGCATAGTGTAGTTCTGGTCTTGGATTTCAAACTCTCGTAAGGCATATGCTATCACACTATTGTTTCTCATTAGTAAAAATCCCTTTATTTTCTTGAAATCTTCAATGTATATCACAATACATTATCCTATTATTGGTAATGGGAGTATAGTCTTAGTGATAATCCATCTCTTTATCTCCTTGATACTTTACTCACATTCCTACAACCAATCATACATTACCCATTTCATTGTTAACGTAGTTAGTGGGATTGAAAATCATTAGAATTTTTTAACAAAATGTCTATAGTAACCTTCTAAGATACAAAAAATACTAATTTCTGTGACATTAGAAGGTCTTGGACATTCCACAATGGCCTTTTTTTTAAGGGTCCATAGAAAAAATCCTTAATTTTTATCACATGTCCCAATAACATGACTTGCGGCATCCAAAATCACACTTACTGTAAGTGGAATACAACATCACCATCCTTAATATTTCCAACATAAGTTTTAGATATTCTACATCATCATCTTTAATCTTAGAGTATATGAGAATATCATGAATAAACACAAGAACAAATTTTTTTGAGGTATTTTCTACAGACTCTATTCATCAAATCTAAGATGATTTGAGGGGAATTTGTAAGTCCAACGGTCACCACCAAAAACTCATAGTTCTCATACCTTGAACGGAAGGTAGTATTCTAAATATATTACTTATTCACCATTAGCTGATTATATCCAAAATAAAGCTCCACCTTTGAGATGTATCAACCTCCTCTCAATTGATAAAACAATTCCTCAATCCTTGAAAGGGGGTACATTCTCGTTATGGTGATGATGTTCAGTTAATGATAATCGATACAAACTGCATTGTACCATCTTTCGTCTTGATAAAGAACACTGGTGCACCCCAGAGCGATGCACTAGGGCATTTGAAACCATTATCCTAATACTCATACACTGGATTCTTTAACTATAGAGTTCGATGGGAGCTATCCTATAGGGACACATTGAGATATGAGTAGCTTCGGGTATGAGTCCTATTGAGAAATGTACCTCATGATCCATAGGTAGTATGGGTAACTCTTCAAAAGATACATCACTTCATTCCCTCATGATGGGAATTTCCACTATGTTGAAACATTTTTTTCCTCATCCATTTGAGCGAGGTATGCATCTTCACAGTTAATCATCACCCACACTGTTGATCGATTTTTCAAAAAAGATTCATAATATTCATTTAATTTGTAGAGAAGCATGGGATTGTTTGGAAATATAATTTCTTTCCCAGACATTTTATTTTTCCTCTATATAAAGAGAGACAATCCATTTCCATTATAACATCAAATTCCTCCAAAGAATGTATCCTGACATTTTTTGGAAAACTTTTCCCACATACTCGAACATGAGAAGTGTACAACACATGGGTTACAATGATTGCACCAATAGGTGTTTTTACCGATAACTCTACATCAATGTTTCATTTCATTAATTTAATAGTTATAACAAACATATGACATATAAAGGAATGCAATGAACCAGAATCAAATAATACATTTCTATAATTTAGTGAATAAGAATTCCGTCTTGTATGGATTCATTCACCTACTCCACTTCCATAAAAGTGATGGCATAAGCCTTCTAATTTTTATTTTTCTTGGGTGGATGATGATACAGATTACCCTCTAGAAATCAAGGTTTAGTGAACTATCTTTCATATTTTCCTTTCCCAAATAGTTGTATCATTGGACCATGGGTAGTGCTCTTCATTTCTCCACCACATTGTCCAACATTTTTATCTCCATTCATCATTCATGAGCTTGGTGTCTTTCCCTTGTTCACATAAAGTATTTACCTTTACCATTTTGGTAGTTCCATTGATTCTTATACTAAAATTTTTTACATGTGGGTGGCTTAGTTTTATTTCCTCTGTTATCATTAGATCCTTCATCTTGAAACTCCATTTATTTGTTCTTACCACCAAAGACATGGCACCATTATCCAAACTCCATTAATACATTGATATCTCATCAAACAACTTCTTCATAACTCATAAAAGTCTTGAATTGAAAGATTATTTTGAAGGTGAGGTTTTAAAAAACTAAATAATTTATCAATTATTATATCATTGTTTATATTAAAACCCATTTCCTACCATGAATTCCGTGAGAAATTTTCATCATAGGCCATAATAGATTCACCTTCCTTTTACTCTATAAATATAAATCATATATATATAATATTATGAGGAGTTTGAGGAAAATAATTATTACTAAACATTATATTAATGTCTTCCTACTCCATCTCATCAATTTTGTCCCATAGCTTGGTGTAATTAATCAAATACCACTATTGATCGGCCACTACATCTAATTGAAAAATAGAATTATTTAACTTCTCCATTTTAGAACAGTGAATCATAGTATATACCTTCTCCATTTTTTTGAACCACTATTTTGTTACTAGTGGATTAGAATATTCCAAAAATATTACTGGTATTTGTTGCATAAGACACTTGATAGACATTTTATCATATTTCACTTTTCACAAAAAAAATTATGTATATTTGAAAAATCCCATGAAAACAGGAACCATTTTTTAGTATGTATATTTAAAAAATGAATTCCATTTTTTAAAAATAGTTTTATCAATATGTGTAATTTAATTATTAATTAAAATAACCACTTACTTGGAAATTAAAAATTTTAAAAATATAACTGATTATATAACATTTTGAAAAATTACTAAGGTTTAATAAAATTATCATAAAATCATTAGAAATAAAAAGTATCAAATAATGAACAAATTTTATGAAAGTAAATTTTCTTTTCAATTTTTAAATTAATCATTAAATTTTAATTAACTAATTATGAATTACAAAAATACCATATCTTAGTTAATAAATTGTAAAATTATTACTTACTTATTCTGTGATATAATTATTTCATATTTTAACTTATAAGATTCGTGAATTTCATATTTACATTAATTAGTGTGGTTACTATTCATTTTTCTAGTGTGCTATATATAAGGGTCATATTAAAATTTATATGGTCAAGTTACCATTTTATCGGTATAGGTTCCTTAACATCTTATGACACACTTTATTTCATTAATTCCACATTTATAATTCTTTTATTATTGTCTGTACATGATTTTATGTTATTTATAATATATTATATTACAATAAAAAGGGAAACATACCATTGATAAATGTTTGTCTCATTACACTGCATGATTTCATTGGACATGAGGTTCCATGGTTACATCCTCGAGCCTTACCATTGCTTATTCTATTTTACCATGGATGTTTTACTTGGACTCATTGGGATTCATTACTAGGGAATGAATTGGAAAATGCTCCTAGGATGACACTCTTACCCATTATCCATGATACAATAACTACTGAGTTGGAGACCCTTTAGGTCTTGGTTTCTTTGGTTATTACCTTAGAACATCATCAATACTCTAATCATCATGGATACCTTATCACATCATTGGATCTATACTACTATTAGGAAATTAGGATTTCAGGAATTTTTGTGAGTCACATGAAAAAAAAATATAAATTAGAACCTAAATAATTAATGAACTAGTTACATCTTCTAACACTAGTCAAGGGATGAAGCAGATTCATGGGTATTTACATTTTTGTAAGTCTTTACTTTTTTATATGCATGTTTACACACTATTTAATTTATTATTACATGGTAAGGGTGTTATATATAGAATTTATTGGGGCCTAATAATATTTATCTCACACCCAATCTGGGAACCATTGGTAATCTTATAGACTATATGTATGAAGATTTTTATAAAGGGAAGTCTGCCTCCTCAGATAGTTGATTACTTAACTACTGTGGATAGAGTTGGTAGCAGACTGTCGAGCTGGAGCTCTGGATTCATGGGATAGTTTTTTTATTCCGTTTTTCTACTTTTCTATAGCATGTTTTTTATGATACTGTATATCCATGTTCTCAAGATTTATAGATTCATGGAATATCATCACCAGCTTCTGTATATTTATATCATTTTTATATGATGTACTATAATTCTTGTATTCTTTTTATCTATTTATTGTTTAGTAGAACATTGATTAGTCTAATTATATCATAATATATTATATCTATCAATTATGATACCCTATGTTAATGAAGACATCGTCTCCCCACATACACAGCCTAGGCTCTTGATGGTATTTGACAGCCTATGGAATTTGTGGATATGTGCATGAGGCTTTGTGGCCAACTAGGCTCTAGGAACCATCAGTGGCATATGGGTTCAAGACGTCACACCCCTTGGGGAAATTCCCTTGGTGATTCTTCCAAAATTATTGACATATGTTTTGTTAAAAATTATTTTTCTCATTATCTTCATCACATAACTTCCTATCAAACTATGTAGTTATATTCTTTGGTGGGTTCATGATTTCAACTATTCTCACACTCTAAATCATATTTTAATATAGTTTGTTTAACATAATCACTATATTTCACATTCCTGATCTTAAATGAATTCTATGATCAATGAGACAATTACTGTATTATCCATCATACATATTGTTAACTCAATTTCATTTAGTAATTGAAATTACTAAAATAGAAAATGTGTTACCATGACTGATGACCAATTATCATCATAATTGAAGCATACCACGAAACTAATGGGAAATTGAACATGATGCTTTATCATATTGTAAAAAAATATATAAAATTGATCTTTCATTTTTTATCACTTTAATTGACCTATCTACTCTAATATACAATTATTCCCTTCATGGTCCAACCAATATCATTTATGATTCGTCCTTGTTTGACTTCTGTTGTGTTCTATTATACTTCTTTAATGTCTTTAATTATCAATAAGAAAAAACAATTCATAGTGGTTCATAATGATCAAATAATAAAAGAATGAATATCCACCAAGAGTTATCAACCATGTTTGTATTCAGGGTCCCACTTATTTTTCATCTATGGGATGACCATGTAATTTCTCATCAAACCCTTTTCTGGGTGATTACATATTAGGCAATTTATTCAACACCCACATCCTATTACTCTAATATTTATAGAGATGTATTTTCATGAAAACAAAATTCTGAAACCATTTTAAAAATATCATTATGTTCCCATAAACATGGTTTTACCCATATAGTTTTCATTGATATTAACTAATCCCAATACCCAAAAATAAAATGAATTATCTAAAAAAGTCAAACACTCATCTGATTCCAATGATGATGAGCAATGAAAAAAAATAGGATTTTAAAAAATACATATCATAATAAAATCATATAACTTATATTACTTTTTGGTTTAGTGAATTTGGGGACTAGTTTAATAGGAATCTTATTTGATGAATCTTTTTTATATTTCTCCATATTCAAACTCTTATAGAACCTCTAATAAACTATTTATAATTTATATTTGTCTTAAAAATATGGAGATGTGAAACATATGAACAAGTGATCTCAAATGCATTGTAAAGAAAAATGTTTCAAAATACAATCAATGGTTAGAATATATCCATATAATGAAAAAATATAAGAGGCAAATTTCATATTAAAATAAAATACGTAAATAATAGTTTTCCATAAATCATGAAGGAAGCACATATAATATCATGATTAAAACATATAAAATGACATAAGAGTGTGAGATTAGACTTAAAAAGGTATAATAAGAAAATTAAATAGTAATATCATTGAATCATAGAATATGTGGAAACAAAATAATACAATGCATCATAAAGAAAGGGACACTCCAAACTCTATCATTATAATTTTTTCAAAGTACCTGGGAATATTCAGTTCACTCCCCATTCCCATAAACATTGTAGAAAATATAAAATGGCGGGATAGGTCCAATCGTTAATAACTTATATATAATTTATAATGAATTACCCAATTAACTAGAGGGATATATAATTATAGGCCCACCCATTATATAACATAATCTGTTTCTGTTAACCACTCACACAATATACATTGTTCACAGATTCCCTTAGTGGATTAGGATTACAACCTAACCCCATACATAAAAACTAATTTTAAATAATTATATAAAAAATTAATTGGAGGGATATATAATTACAATACCACTCATCAACTCATATTATGTACATGCATAATTCTACTACATAGACAAACATTCATTTTTTCATCCAAGTAATATTATCCCAAGAAAGAAATGGTTTTCAGGATTTTTTCCACAAATCATGACTATAAAACATCTAGATATGTAATTTGTGTTGTCTAAAATTAATAGGTACATAATTATTGAAAAACACAAAATGATGTTAATTTGTATGGGATGATAACCTTAAAAAATAAATTATTTTAACAGTTCCTTGTAAGAGATTAGGAAATGGGGTAATTTGATATAATTAATTTATTTCATAAACATAAAATTGAATCATTTATATACATTTTATAATTATAAAACATAAATTAGATGAAGGTAATTAATTTAGGAAATGATAATTGTAAAATGTATGCAAAAATTTAAGTGTTTCCCAATACAAAATTTTGATCATTGTTGTAAATGTTGATATTATGGATAATTTTCAAAATGGTGAAATGATGTATTTTTAAAAAGAAAATTATTTTAAAAATAAACATAAATAATGAATAATTTAAAGATACGTAAATGTTTTTTTGTAAAATTGTATAGTGGAAGACAAATAATTGACTATGATGTGGAAGAAACACCATTTTTAAAACACTCCATTATAAAATAAAATCATGTAAAAAATAACAAAAATATTTTTAAAATTTGGTAATGATAATTATAAGATAATTAATTGACAATAAATACTTTTTATTCTAAATATTAAGGGAAAACAATGGTCTGAAAAGGAAAACAAGGTTGTGGATGAAAAACCATAGTTCAACAGGTTGGGATTTATTGATAATATAGTTTCATTGAAATATGAATTAGAACTCATAAACTAGGTATATTTAATTCTAAAATTATTCACCAATGATAAGGATATAGAATACCATTATAATAAAAAATATTTAACTCAAGGAAAAATAATATAACTCAATAAATATGATCAAGTTATGAAAGACCCATACATTTTACCGAAGACAATAAATATAGCCCACCAAAAAAATATTATGGATGGGAGTTGTGTTTCAATTTTCATAATTAATTTGTGATATTATAAGTCAATGGGGATGTATTGAATCCATAAAATTGAATATTGGTGCATAATATCAAATCATTCTTTAATTAAGGGTGCCTGAGAAATAAACTCTTTTGTCTTATGAAATATTCAAAAAATATCGCATAATAGAGAGAGATATTCAATTTGAAGATAAAATAACATGAATAATGATAATAAATTGTATTAAATATCCATTTCGTAGTATACAATCACATTAAATGAAATTAGGTGTGTAAAATGATGTTTATCTCAAATATGGATGTTTGAGATGTAACTCTTACCCTCTTAAATTCATTATGTGCACACACCTAGATTCCAAATTAATAAAATAAATTTTATTCCATACCATATTAGGAACATTATTATTCAATAGTTAATTTTACATAGACAAATTATTATCCTATATTACATATTTATTATGTTTTTTACATGAAGACATCTTTTACTTGTGGTTGTTTTTTTAATTGATTCATAAATAATATTTTATGTTGAAAATGGTCTAAAAATTATAAAAAAGATTCATAATTACCATAATATAAATATTTATATGTTATAAATTTTTATATATGTACTATATTTTTAAATTTAATCATGATCAGTGGTGAAGAAAAATTAAAATCATCTCTCATGGTGGTGATAAAACACATCAAAACCTGACCAATATTTCCATATGTCAACAATTAACTAAATACTTTTCTTTTTTAAGTTGTTTTATGTGAAACACATTAATTAAGATATAGTTTATATTAAATGATAGAGAGAAATAAATAATGGTTATTACTTTAATATAATATAATATTATTTTAATAATGATACTTATGTTATTATATTTTAAGATATATAATATATTATTAAGGGAATAATTAAGTAGAAAAATTTATGAATAAGGCAATACATACGTTAGAGACTTTATATGATCGTAGTGATTTCCTTAGATGTGAATGCCCTAAGAGTACTTCTAGAGGCAAGGAGAATGGTTATATAAATATTAATTCGTGGATATTTTCTTTTTTGGGTAGAGTTTCAAATGATATTAATATGGAATCAAATATCGAAGGATGAAATTGTTTTTCTGTATTGAAATACTAGATTACATATATAATTCTCATATTACCATTGGAAAAGAAAATAAAGCATAAATAATGTAAAATGCCACCATTATTTAAAATCATTAAAAAAAATTACATCATATCCCGGGGAATGAAAAAATAAGAGTGATATAAAATAATTAGTAAGGGTAAAATACATTGGAAATAATAAGTAATCAATGAGAATAGTCGATATGTAAAGGTAAATATCTAAAAACTAATTCATTTAGTCAATAAAGTGGGAATAAAATTCATCCATATATTTTTTCATATTGAAAATCTTATAGATAATAATAATTGGATACTAAATGATTTCAATACTTAAATTTTGGAATTATGGACATGATTCTTTTACTGTCAAGATCTATCCTTATGAAATTTTAATACATATAGGTTAATAAACCATCTAATTTGGCCAACTAATTCATCTCGTGGGGATTTATATGCATCGAATAAATTTCTTAATATGTTCCCTAAACTAATTCTAGGATTTATGAATCATTCCAAATATTTAAAAACCCATTTTAATATTGTTCCTAATCAAATTTATATATTGATTAAAGAATAAATATTTATCAACATTTCGACAATTAATAAAATAATAGTCTATGTGAACACTATATATAAAAAATTGTTATAGGGTTTAGGAAATAAAAACATATAATACATAATAATATGTATATTTGATATAAATTAATTGTAAAATAATAAAAATTACCAGAAGGATGTGATTGTTTCAATAGAAGCATAACAATCACAAATGAAAGTGATATTTTAAATATAACTTTTACCACATTGCAATTATAAGGTCAAAACCCCATGAATGAGATAATTCAAATTGAAAAATAAAATTCCATTATGTATGAGTGAATCAAAATGTTAAATTTCAAATTGTTATTCTATACACCAGATTAATGTGAATTTGTAAAAAATGGATAATAAGCCTAAACAAAATGTAAATTGGGAAAAAATCTCTAACCTTACCCTTCCTTATGGTAGCATACAATTGAAAATATCATATAATAGTTTTATGAATGTTATTATGTTAATAAATAACCATATTAATATTTATAAAATCATATGTTATCATTTTACAACCTCTGATCATCAAATTGTTAATAATATTTTATTATTTTCACTATTTATGGTGTTAATTACCCTATTTTCGAAGTATGTTTAAACTTGTTATTTTTCAATCCTATTTTTTAGGTTATTATTTCATCATCAAAAGAATTTGAAACATGATTTATATACCATATATCTTCAGTATATGTCTATTTATTGTAATCCATAAAATTTGGAGATATGAAACAAAATACACCATTCATAGAGACGGTATGCGGTATGTACACATGAATGTTGTTTCAATTTCCATATCGTATTAAAATAATGAGAAGTTAATTATTTATATTTATATCATAATTATAGTAAAATATTAATGTAATATAAATCATATTTTTTTAAAACCATCGTTATTACATTTTATGTAACGTGTGACATGATAACATCACTTTTTGGAGGTGGTAGTGTACACATCCAGAAACAATCTTATCTTATTCCCACAAAATGAATCAAATGAAGGTATGTTTCATATATAAATTATGTAAGAATAAATACATTTTAAATATCATTTTTAAAATATATATTAATAATACACATTATTTATATCCTTGAATGGTGGAAATAGAGGAACGAACGACATCAGTTTGTGAGGAGGTTGTTCGTTGTACAAATGAAAGATGATTTAGAATCCAATATGATATAATTTTGATTGAGAGTAGATCATACCCATAACATAAAAATATATCAAAGTATTTAACAGAATGATTTAATTATATAATTATTATATAAAAATAATTTAATGGGTGTAGAAAAAAATTAAATCAAAGTTATCATCAAAGAATGTGATCTCTTCTTCAGGTAACTCATTGTGGTTTACATAAAATGGCATAATTGGATGTATTTATTCAAAACATTTTTCTTTGAGGATTATTTTAGTTATATTTGGATCTTAATTGGTATTATTTTTATGATAAAAAAAGATTTATATTTTTAAACAAAGGGGAGGGTTTGATTTCTATATTATAGTGGAGGAGGAGTGGATTTTTGTAAATATAAAAAGGTATACACTATTGAGAGGTCTCAGTTGCATAATGTTCAAAAATAAGGAACAATATTATATAAAAGTGAGTGTATGATCTATAAATATCAGTAAAAAATTGCTTTGGTCATATTTCTAGGTTATTATGTCCCTTATGTTTATGGTTTAGTCCCTTGTTAAACATGTTTATCTCTTTATCGTTCTAAGTAATTTTAATTTAATTGTCACGACCCCCTCCCATACAAGATTCCCCTCCTGAGCTGGCAATGGTGAAAGGGAGATAATGACCCCCGAGTCCCGCCTCCAGCAGGCCCCGGGGTGTCGACTAGCACCAAGGGTATGAGTTTTCACAAATATGGGAGGCATTACCCTTTTTATTATTTAGGATCAGGAAATAGGACAATTCAACCACCCAAAAAGGAAAAAAAAAAGTGTATATAAATAAACCCAAACCAATCCCACATGCATGTTTAAACAAATTTTATAGCAAGGAACAAGTACAAGAAGATCTCAATGTACAATACCAAAGAAAACAAGAGTACAACAACAGCAACAACTCCAACTGTCAGACTAGTAGGGTCCCGCATGGCCCTGGTAGTCCTCCTGGAAACCTGAAAGTAAACGTAGGGTGAGCATACAAGTATACTCAGTAGGGAAACCTAAAGCTCTCGTGCACAAGTGGGGAGTCATCCTAATGTCCCGTGAGAACAACAGAAGAAACCTAGAAAGGAATTCTATCGACCCATCCTCACTAACCAAACTCACCAAAACACGAGCACAACAGGTAGTAGTATATAAGAAACAAGATTATTGGGTACCCCGCACCATTTCCCTTTGGTTAGATTCACCTCCTAACGGCGAACGTTCTGACGCAGCCACACTCTCCCCGCCCGCACTCACCTGGGCCTCACAACCACGTATCCCACCCACACACACCTGGGCCTCACAACCACGTATCCCGCCCGCACACACCTAGTCCTCACAACCACGTATCCCGCCCGCACACACCTGGGCCTCACAACCACATATCCCGCCCGCACACACCTGGGCCTCACCCATAAGATTCATGGGAAACAGTAGAACATGCCCGAAGACCCTTGGGCTAAAGCCACCCCAATCAAAACCTACCCGAAGAGTCTTAGGTGAAAGGTCACCTCAAGCCATCACAGCCTAGGGGAGAAGGAGCAGGAAGGAGCTAGTAACTAAGGGAAAAACACCCTCTCCCATGAAATGGGAGTGTTTGGCACTATGTTCTCAACATGGGTGGGGTGCGATAAAACACAAAAGATACAGATATATTTATACCAAACACACATCCCAACCTATGGCTTCTAAACAGAGAAACTGAGCACGTGCCTCGGCACTACTACTACGAATCATGCATACAACAAACAACCCTAACCCCATTTAGGTTTTCACATTTCAGTAGAATTAGTTTATTTAGTTCATTAACTACTAGGAAACTATCCACAACCAACCACATCGATCGTTCGTAAAACATATCCCTACCATCCACAAATCAAGTTAGGGAAAGACAAGTAGCACAACCAAACCCTTCTTATCAACCAACCAAACCCATTGATTATTAATCTTGTTTCATTACCATGACCCACCATTCATTCCACTTTTTATTTATTATTCAAAACCCATATTCTGTACACATTCAAACCCATCCGTACATCCCCGCTACTGATCGCCATAACCACAACCGCACCGTACATCATTATCCCTTTAATACCATTTATCGCAGCCCCACTGCCCATCACTAACATAGCATTTACACCAACCCACAACCAAGCCAGTCGTAGCCCCGCTGCTCACCCTATCCACAACAACCCAAAAAACACCCCCATCACATGCCTCATAACCAATACAACACCCACATGTTCATTATTCCATTTTTTTCAACCGGGGTGATCACACAAGGGTTTCATTTTAACATCCAACTTTACGTGATTAACCAATTTCCACATTTCACAAAGTTCCATCCACAAAAATGGTCTTGAAAGATAGGGAAACATTTAATTTCACAAGCAAAGGCCCCCAACAACCGTGATTTTTAGTAGGCATAAGCCTATTCAATTCACAACATAATATCACAGGATAAAAAATGATAAACATGACAACTTCCCCATCCCCGTTCTTTAACCAGTTATTATCTTTATTTAATGGTTCAACTGTTTCTCATGAAAACAAGAGGATACCCACCCCGCACGATGCATAAATTAGAGAGACGAATGTAAGATCCCTACCTTAACAGGTTCTGATCACAGCGCTCCCCCGGATCAAATTTAGAAGACGTCCGTCGGTGTCCGTCACTTCCGTCGAGTCCCGGAAAAACCTCCTCTGGTGGAATTCATAAAGTAAAGTCCAAAGGAAAGACAACAGATCCAAGATTGGAAGTTTCTCCCCATAATTATGATCCTATGGCCGCTGACGGATCATAAATGAGAGGTCGGACGAAGAAGTTAGGGAAGAAAGAGACTTCGAGTCTCTTGGGAGAACTCTGCTCAGAGGAAAGGGGAGGAGAGGAGTGAATTGAAAAGGAGGGGACCCCTCCTTTTATAGATGAGAAAAGAAAAATTACACGGCATGTAATTCATGGTACATGGCGTGTACTCAGTTATTTTACACGGTCTCCACGTGGCTTCCAACACGGCTCCGCGGTTTTTGACTGGTCAAGACACGGTTTGAGGGTAACGCATACGCAGGGAGGGACTATACGGCGTGTAGTTTAAACACACGGCGTGTACTCATTTATTGCACATGGAAAGGACACTACTCCAACACGGTACATGGCCGTTGACTGGTAACGCGTACGCGGGGAAGGACTACATGGCGTGTAGAATTGGACACACGGCGTGCACCCATTATTTCGCAAAGCAAGGACCCGACCTTCAACACTGGGTATACCCGGCAAGGGGGTATACGGCGTGTACTCAAACTACATGGTGTGTAGTTTCAAAAATCTGGAAACTGTGGGAATAGTCCATTTTACCCTCCAGAACACTTTGTGGCCTTCTTTTTGACAATGGAATGGGCCGGAGAGGTCCGAGCCATTACATCATATACCTCTTAAAACATTCTCGTCCCTGAGAATTCAAAAACCAACCCAGAGGAAACCAAACAAGATACCTTTTAGGGTTCTTGTTATTACATGAACCCAAACAACAACCCTAATCATATGTGTTAGGAATTCCTTCTCATATGTTGAGATATTATCCACTTTAGGCAGCACTGACTCGCCTGCACGGGTTTAATAGCATCCTCATTAATGCGTCTCGATTAAGAATTCGGTCTTCCCACTTTCATACATTAGGATTATCCAACTTACACTGCCCCTAACACTGAACAACCAACACACTGCCCGAACATGTGGTTTTGGGAAATTCCTTCTCCTATGTTGAGATATTATCTGCTTTAGGTGGCACCGACTCACCCGCACGGGTTCAATCGCATCCACATTAATGTGTCCCGTTTAAGGGTCAGGTTTTTCCATTTGATACATTAGGATTTTCCAACTTACACTGCCCTTATCCTCTCTCCGAGGTAGAGCGTCCACCACTGTCGCACCGCACCTCTCATCTGACTGACTGTTACGGGAACCCAGTACTCCCTCGGAGCACAAATCAAGGTAAAAGTGATCCCTAGCTCCTCAATCCACCCCTCTGTCTCTGTGTCTGAAGTACTACCCCCGTACTTCTTGAGTGTCTTCCGCTAGAAAGTATAGAGAGTCTTCTGCCACTAGCTATATTCCTCCTCTCGGCCAATCTTCAACTGATCAACCACCTGAATCTGGTGGGCCTTGGCCGTCTGAGCCACCAGGGGATGACATCTAGGTGCTATAGCTATACGGTAAACAAAGATCACCTAAGCCCAAGTAGTAAGGAAATTTCTCAAGGTTTTATTTTATCATTTTATTTCAATTTCATTCCCAAAACACCCAAATAGAGTAAAACACAATCATGATGATGCATGTACCTTCCCTATGGTCTCTACCCTGCAATCAATGTAGTCTCACTTGGTCATTTGGTAGGATCAGAGTCCTTTCATCGGATCACGGGGGGACCTAAAATCCCGTGTCCTAGCCGGTCTTCCCTGGCCTATGTCACGCACCAAGATTAATTAACACTATTTCCCTACTATCCCATGTAATCCTCACTGTGCCTAACTCTAGACTCCATCCTATCTCTCAACCTGCCTCTGATACCATTCTGTCACGACCCCCTCCCCCCAAAGATGCCCCTCATTAGCTGGAAATGCTGAAAGTGAGATAATGACCCTCGAGTTTCTCCTCCAGTAGGCCCCGGGGTGGCGACTAGCACAAAGGGTATGAGTATTCACAAATATGGGAGGCATTACCCTTTTTATTATTTAGGATCGGGAAATAGGACAAGTCAACCACCCAAAAAGGAAAATAACAAGTGTATATAAATAAACCCAAACCAATCCCACATGAATTTTTAAAAAAAGTTTATAGCAAGGTAAAAGTACAAGAAGAGCTCAAAGTACAATACCAAAGAAAAAAATAGTACAGCAACAGCAACAACTCCAACTGTCGGACTGGTAGGATCCCGTACGGCCTTGGTAGTCCTCCTGGAATCCTGAATGTAAATGTAGGGTGAGCATAAAAGTATACTCAGTAGGGAAACCTAAATCTCTCGTGCACAAGTGGGGAGACATCCTAATGTCCCATGAGAACAACAGAAAAAAAACTAGTAAGGAATTCTATCCACCCAACCTCACCAGCCACACTCACAAAAACACAAGCACAACAGGTAGTAGTATATAAGAAACAAGAGTATTGGGGACCCCGCACAATTTCCCTTTGGTTAGCTACTCTTCCTAACGGCGAAATTCCTGACGCTGCCACACTCTCCTCACCCGCACACACCTGGGCCTCACAACCACGTATCCCACCCGCACAGACCTGTTACTCACAACCATGTATCCCGCCCGCACACACCTGGGCCTCACAACAACGTATCCCGCCGGCACACACCTGGGCCTCACAACCACGTATCCCGCCCGCACACACCTGGGCCTCATCCTGAAGATTCTTGGGAAATAGTAGAACCTGCCCGAAGATCCTTGGGCTAAACCCACCCCAATCGAAACCTACCCGAAGAGTCTTAGGTGTAAGTTCACCTCAAGCCATCACAGCATAGGGGAGAAGGAGCAGGAAGGATCTAGTAACGAACAGAAAAACACCCTCTCCCATGAAATTGGAGTGTTCGGCACTAAGTGCTCAACATGGGTGGGGTGCGATAAAACACAAAAGATACAGATATATATACCAAACACACAAACCAACCTCTGGCTTCTAAACAGAGAAACTGAGCACGTGCCTCGGCACTGATACTATAAAGCATGCATACAACAAACAACCCCAACCCAATTTTGGTTTTCATGTTTCAACAGAATTAGTTTATTTAGTTCCTTAACTACTGGGAAACTATCCACAACCAACCACATCGATCGTTCATAAAACATATCCCTACCATCCACAAATCAGGTTAGGGAAACACAAGTAGCACAACAAAACCCTTCTTATCAACCAACCAACCCCATTGATTATTAATCTCGATTCATTACCATGACCCACCTTTCATTCCACTTTTTATTTATTATTCACAACCCATGGTCCGTACACATTCAAACGCATCCCTGCAGCCCCTCTGCCGACCGCCATAACCACAACCGCACCGTACATCATTATCCCTTTAATACCATTTATCTCTGCCCCGCTGCCCATCACTAAAATAGAATTTACACCAACCCACAACCAAGACAACCACAACCCCGCTGCTCACCCTATCCACAACAACCCACAAAACACCCCCATCACATGCCACGTAACCATGCCAACAACCACATGTTCATTATTCCATTTTTTCAACTGGGGTGATCACACAAGGGTTTCATTTTAATAGAAAACTTTACGTGATTAACCAATTTCCACATTCCACAAAGTTCCATCCACAAAAACGGTCTAGAAAGATAAGGAAAAATTTAATTGCACAAAAATGTCCCCCAACGACCGTGATTTTCAGTTGGAATAATCCTATTCAATTCACAACATAATATCACAGGATAAAAATAAGATAAGCATAACAACTTCCTCATCCCCATTCTTTAACCAGTTATTATCTTTATTTAATGTTTCAACTGTTTCACATGAAAATAAGAGGATCCCCACCCCGTACGATGCATAAATTAGAGAGACCCAGGTATGATCCCTACCTCAAAAGGTTCTGATCATAGCGCTCCCCCGGATCAACTTTAGAAGACGTCCTTCGGCGTCTGACACTTCCGTCGAGTCCCAGTAAAACCTCCTCGGGTGGATGTCATAAAGGAAATGCTGAAGGAAAGAAAACAGATCCAATCTCGGAATTTCCTCCTCGTTGTTACAATCCCGTGGCCGCTGATGGATCGTAAATCGGAGCTCGAACGAAGAAGTTATGGAAGAAAGAGCCTTCGAGTATCTTGGGAGAACTCTGCTCAGACAAAAGGGGAGGAGAGGAGTGAATTGAAAAGGAGGAGGGGACCCCTCCTTTTATAGGTGAGAAAAAAACTACACGGTGTTTACTTTATGGTACACAGCCTGTACTCAGTTATTTTACACGGTCTCCAAATGGCTTCCAAAACGGCTCTGCGGCTGTTGACTGGTCAATACACGGTTTGAGGATAACACATACGCGGGGAGGGACTACACGGCGTGTAGTTTAGACACACGGAGTGTACTCATTTATTGTGCACGGCAAGGACACGACTACAACATGGTACACGGCCGTTGACTGGTAACGCGTACACGGGGAAGGACTACACGGCGTGTAGAACTGGACACACGGCGTGCAACCATTATTTCACACAGCAAGGACACGGCATTCAACACGGGGTATACCCGGAAAGGGGGTACATGACGTGTACTCAAACTACGCGGCGTGTAGTTTAAAAATTCTGGAAAGTGTGGGAAAATTCCATTTTACCCTCCAGAACACTTGGTGGCCTTCTTTTTTGACAAATGAATGGGCCGGAGAGGTCCGGGCCATTACATTAATTCAATAATATTTTTTTCCAAAATAATTCTTTACATAACTAAACATTTTATACTATTTTAATTAATAATATTTAATACATTTTTATAAATTCCAATTAAATAAGTGGTAGAAATTAATTTATTTTTAATCCCATAGACGGGACTGGAAAACAGGGTTTTAATGTTAGGACGTTCAAAAGTTCACTAAATTTTTATATCTACATTCAATATAAAAAAGATTAAAATAAATTAAATTTTATTAATATTTTTAAAATTGAAATAATTAAACATTTATTCAAATTTAAATTATAATTTATCACTATAAATTATATAGATGAAAGGGCAGTTATCAATTAAAATTAATTATTTGACAATATTTATCCAAAAATGAAACAACATAGAATAATACAAAAAAATAACCTTAAGATAATTATGGAATTAAAATTAAAAAATTAAGTTATATATTAAATTATATTTTTTATTAAAATTTACAAAATTTTGGTTTAAATAGGGAACCATTAAAAGTTAGCAAAACTGCCTTTAGAATATGATAGCTTTTTATGCATAAAATTGGAATTATTTTTTCGTTTTCCTATCAAACATATTTTATTAATGTAAATAAATTTTTTTAATATATAAAATTTATTTTTATTTAATAACCTACAATAGTAGTGATTTATTTAATTTATTATTATAAAACACTTTTGTTGAAAAAATAATTTTTTTAAAAAAACACATCCTCTATATTAAATTGGGTTATATATTCATTTCAATCAAAAAATAATTATATAAAAATATGTAAATAATAATTTCAAAATTTATTTAACCCTTTACAAACATTTCATTACAATTTATTGTAAATAACAATCATATAAAATAATAATATGAATAGTTTTTTGTAGTTTGGTAAAACATGGTCTTGGTTGTAACACAACTAAACCATGGTGTTCAGTGAAGGGAAAGCTAACAATAATATTTCTTGTAATGACAGATAAACTCAATGATTATTGTAACATAATATTAATCAGTTTTTTCATATAAATCATGCTAGAAAAAATAGAATTATTCTAAGAGTAAAATATTATAAAGTCTTATGGTGTTACATTCTCCCCACTATAAATAAATTAAATCCATGCCATTTAAACATGATCTCAATAATCAAGGTATTGATATTGGAAAATAATATTATTTAAAGAACAAAATAATAAATAATTTTAATAAAACATCATTTTATAATGATAGACAAATAAATTTGAAGGTCACCACAAAACATGTGTTTCAAATAAGTGAACAGTACTGAAAACATGGATATGGAAGTGAAATAAAACTATCAGATTCTAATGGAATGTGATAAATAAAATGTTCATGAGAATGTTTTTGACTACAAATATAAGAAATATATTTGTGAAAATACCATTTATATCATTAAAAATGATGATAATACGAAATTTGTTTTGTTTCTTGACCATTTTCCTAGAATTGATAAATTATTTTTTTCTATAATAATGCAAGGAAATATAATTACTTGATGTATTTATTTATAATAATAAAAATATTGTCCTCTGGTTGTGTAATGAGATATTTATACCTAATCACTGAACAAAATTTCCATGATAGGGTGATGTAATACATCAATCTCTAAAACCACATCTGTTATTCAAACTAAATCATTTTCTAAATGGTTAACCACTCCAAATGATTATGATCTAACAAATTGGAATCATTTTTTGGGTAGTTAGTGGTATCCATTTTTTTATCCATATCTATAATAACATTATAAAACATAAATATCTCAATCTCAGGAACATATTAAGGCTTATCATTTACCCTACCATGTATTTTCCAAAAAAATAACTTACTACAAATTCACTTTTCTAGGTACCATTCATCACGTGATCTCAAATACAATATAAAACAGTATTGTATCATAATCATTACATATTTCAAGAATAATATTATGAGTACATCAATAATAAATTACTTTTACTACATATTTCATATATCCCAATACAGAAGCCCATTAATCATTCCACTTTTGTTCTATCAATAAAATATTCTTGTCATTGATCTATTAAATTATTCTAAGGTATTTTCCGTACATTCTTGGGAAATTTATTTTCATTTTTATCAATTTCCTTAATATGGTAACACTAAATAGAAGTTTTTTCCTTCTTCTATATGCATTAATTAATATGGTGACCCTTTTCTCTACACTTATAACAAACCCCCAATCCCTTCAACCATTTAATAGTGTTATTTTTTCCACATTTCTCAGAAGGTGGTAATTTATTCATTATCGTATTCTTCATTAAAAAATATCATTTTCCATAGTTTTTAGATACCCTTTTATTCCTTTGGATTATATTTAATATTTAAGATCATGAAAATTACTTCACAGCTTTAATGAAACTGAAAACTATTTCTTCATGTGATGAAATGTTTTGAGACATTAGTTCCCTTCAGAGACTTGGATTAATACCTTAAATTAAATGGATAATATTTATATCTTTTTTTTGTAATAAATCCATAGCATATCTTTCTATCTTTTTTAGGGTAGATGCATAATCTACAATACATTATTTTAGAGTTTTCAGTGAACTAAGATACTTTCTTTTTATAAGGACCCGACCTTAAATTTTTTATAATCTAGAATTAAATGAATAATTCACATTGAGGATCTTTTCATGTTTAGAGTTTTAGAGAATTAGGATTCAACTTTTACATTACATATCAAAAATTAAAATGCAGACACTTCTACCCAGTTTACATTTTTTCCATAAATTAAAAACCCTTGAAAAAAATAGCATATATAGTTCCATGTTTTAGACAGCATGACATTTCCTTGATTCCATCATTGACCTTATTTATCTTTAAGTCCTATGAAAAACATTAAATACAACATTGGATGAGCATAAAAAGATAATTAAATGTTATAAAATAAATAAAGAAATCATTATTCCATCAATACATTCAAAACATAATCTCTTTTACTTACCCTATGAAATCATAAGATTTATTAATAACGCATAGAAATTATAAATCATAAATTTAACTTGTGGAATCCATATCAGACATACACTTTTTATTTCACATCTACGTAGGGAGTTCTGTTTGGAATACCCATCATAGTACATTCCCAAAATCTCTTAGGAGAAACATTAACATTTACCTCTGTCATGTTACCTACTGCATTGGAGATCTATCTCATTCTCATCCATCCTAGGTTTATCATATAACCACATGTATAAGTATACAATTCCCAAGATCCATAACATATTAATAACACATAAAACAAAAAAAAATAAAGATAGTATTTCCACATTTAAATAAAAATATATCATTTAAATATATTGACATAACAAATACATTATCAAAACAATTTTCAATACCAAAATACATAAAAGGGTTATATGGTATTTATTTTACTTTTTAAAAATAATACTACAGATTTATGAGGAAACCAATGATAAAATAATACTCGCAGCGGTGGAAAGGTTGTTGTCACTGCGTTATTTAAAAAGAAATATTCAATTTTTTGTTTGGTAAAACGCTGCGTAGAAAAATATACCCATTGATTTAAAGGAAAAGTCAAATGTTTTTATACACTATATAAAATAATGTTGTGTATAAATCAAAATATGCCTCAATAAAAGGAGATTCACACAAAATCCTTTACAACAATCATTTCGTAAATAAAATAGATCAATTATTTGTATTTACTATAATTATAAATAATGAAATTTATAAATAAAATATTTGACATAAAAATTTATTTCATACATAGACATAGAATGACATAATAAAAATGTAGAAGATTAACCCAAAGAATGAAAACAGGGTTATGAAGTTCCCTTACCTCATGTTGGACATGACCCGTTCATCCTTTAATTTACTAAATAAGAAACATAAGTTAATTTATACATGAATAAGAAACTTTTCTGAGTTTATAATTCCTTTTATATCTCTTATAACCTTTCTATGAAAATTAGTTAATTATTTGAGTTCATATCGTACATTTTTTCGATGTTCAGAACATGAGTAAAAAATGAACTTGTTGTAATTATAAATTGTCCATGTGGTTGAAATTTCATTATATCCAGAATGATATTCATGATTTATATATCATATATAACATTTATATCTAGTAAATATGTATTTATAATAGTCTATATCATTTAGATATATGAAAATGAAATGCACTGTTCATGGAGACAATAAACAGTAGGTATGCCTGAACGCTACATCCATATTATTATTATTTTCATTTTAAAAGGTATGAAAACCAAATTTTATATATTAATATTATTATTCCATTATAATATCATATTTTATTTACATTATTTATTTTCATTAACACTATCCTTTATGCATTCCATGTATGGTATGAATGAGTCATATCACTTTGAGGGGGTGGTAGTCCACACTTCCTCAAATGAATTTATCATCTACATAGAATATGAATAAAATAATGGTATGTTATAAAATAATATTAAAGAAGAATATAGATAAAATATATATCATATATAGAATATATAATTACAGTTCCATCAAAATGGCCACCAAAAGAGGTGGTAGGAGAAGATTAAACAATCATCATTTCGTGAGGTAGTAGTTCACCATCCACAGAAACATTATGTTCTATACCCATTAGATGGATGTATGTGTATGTGTAGTTATAATAAATATCATAAAAACAACATAGTACATATAGGATAATGGTGTTGTTATGTAAACAAATTGAAAAATATCATAGGGAGTGAAGAAGTAAAATAAAAGATGAAAACTTTAGGGAATATGTTACCTTTAAATCGGGTAACTCCCATTGGTTTGAACCACAAGGCTTTCTTAAAGCACTTTATTCATATGTTAAGGATTATAGTTGGAAGACAGGGATGTTTAAGGATTCTTGGATCAGAGTTTGGAGGATCCAAGAGGCTTGTTAAGTGTGTGCAATTGGTTAAAGGTGGTGTCAATTTATAAGAGGGAGGAGGGTCTCTTTAGGAACATTTGAAAATATTATTTTATTATGAGCGTATTTTTGGTTTCAAAAGGTAAAAACATATTTAATTTTAAGTTAAATTGTATATAATTTGAAATAAAATCATACAATAAGAATTGGATAGGTTTTGTATATTTTTTAAAACTTATCTTTTTTATTTAACCCTTTATTATCTTATTTATCTTTTACCATGTTCTCTTATATATTAATACTATATGGTTAATATAGTTATAATAAAATGAAAACCGAATCACAAGTGGTTCTATAATGACATTATTAACCTTATATAAATTTTTTTTCTGAATATTAGATTATTAGGATTATTATATCATTTAATAAAATATTGATTAATTTAAAAACTCATTTATGTCAATTAAAATACAATTCATGTCAAGACTTTTGAAAAATCTATAACAACATAATAATTTCGAAAAACCTACAATAATGAAAATATATAAATTCATACACATCCCAAATATTCGTGTATGACATAAAAATTTTCAAAATAAATTTATTTTAACATTTTTAATATCACTTTTTTAAAACATTCATTAATGAGGTCATCATTAAATCATCATTGGGTCATTAATAAATTTATATATTTTATTTATAAACATTATAAATAAAATACCATGATGTAGGAGATATTTTTAGATTTTAAATTAATATTTATAATATAAGAGATCACTTATATAATCCCATATAAAATTGTTTTACTAAAAGATATTTGTTTATGTCATTTTTGTCTATACATTAAATTAATTAATATAAAGTGTCATTGTCACTCCCATGTGGCTCCATGGGGTCCCAACTTCGACCCAAGGATGCCCATGGTCGGACATGTATAAAAAAATATGAATTTTACACATGTTATGGTAATTTAATATTATTATAATAATATTTGTTTACCCTTATTTACCATATTTACTCTTTAACCACGGAAAATGAAATATTTGCTGAAATAAAAATTCATAATGTGTAAAAATAAAACATACCTATCTACACATGTTATACATCATTATTCCTAATATGGAATCCATTATTACAAATTAAAAACAAAGAAGTGGAAGAAATTAATTTAAAATTAATTCCTTTTTCCAAAACAAAAAATATATATTTAATAAATAATAACTATTAAAATATTGACACTACTTTAATTCCATTTTGAAAGTGAAATTACTTCCAATGACAAAAATTTGAATAAATGGTAAAAATATAATCAAATTAAACTTTCAACCCAATTAATATGATAATATAATCATATAAATAATTTAGATTAAAAGGTGGTTTTGAATTTAAATATTTTATTTTTAACTATTCATTAAAAATGAAAATTATCAAAAAACAATAACAAAATTTAATCTGAACTAAATTTTGATATTCCAATTATAAAGAGGAATATTATTTTGTCAAATAGAATATATATAAGTGAAAAAACTATATTTAATAAAGGTTCTCTATTAAAAGGTGGTAAATCGACCTATAAAAAAATATTAGAGTGTTTATGCTTAAAATCATATTCTTTATTATTTTAAGCCTCATAATTTTTTTAATAAATTTAAAAACATTTAGAAAACATGTATAGTCATATTTTAGTTAGTTCTGTGCATTCCTGTTGTTACAACGGCTATGCGTTTACTACCATTTAAGATAATAATATTATATTAATACTTTTTAGTTTAACTCAACATTGTGTACAACGTATGTTTTCAAAGAAACCCATCATTGTGTATCAGGTATACCATCAAACATATAATATCCTTTAAATTAAAATTAATATTTAATTCAAAAATATTAATAAATATGAAAATATAATATGCTTTATTTTTTTAAGATGTCACATCCTTCCTCCCTTTTGAAAATTGCATCCTCACAATTTTATTCACATATCAAATAAATTGGGGTATTTATCCATTATAGCATTTTTAGATTCACATGTTTCCTCCTCAACTATATAGTTTTTCCCAAAACTTTTAACTGATGAATTACCTTATTCTGCAAAACTAGCTCTCTGTGGTCAATAATCTGGACTGGTTGTTCCTCATAAGGGAGATTCTCTTCCAACTGAACTACCTCTGGACTCAATACATGAGATGGATTTGTCATGTACATTATCCACATTGAAACATTAAAAACATTGTGTACTTTAGATAAACATGAAGTTATTGTCACTATGTATGCAACTGATCTAACTTTCTCCAGTATTTCATAAGTTCTAAAGAACCTCAGGCTCATACTTCCCTTCTTACCAAAACACATCACACTTTTCAATGGAGAAACTTTGGGAAAGACATGATCACCTACCTTGAAAGAAAGATCCTTCTTTTGATTATCCTCATAACTTCTCTGCCTCCTCGGAGCCATTCTCATGTGATCTTGAATCAACCTAACATTCTCAACCATCTCTTCTACCAATTCTGGTCATATCACCTTCCTTAAATCTACTTCATCACAAAAAGCTAGTGTTCAACACCGCTTACCATATAGTTCCCCAAACCGAGCCATCTATATACCGGAATGAAAACTATTATTATAATAAAATTCAACCAAAGAAAGATGTTGGTCCCAACTTCCCTGTTAATCAATTTAGTAAACATGTAGCATACACTCCAATGTCTAAATTTTTCATTCTGACTACCAATATGATTGTGGATGAAAAGTTGTACTAAAATTTAATTCAGTACCCAACTACTTCTTTAGGGCTTCCCAAAATTTATAAGTAATCTTGGGATCATGATCATATACAATGGTGATGGGAACTCCATGTAACCTGGAAATATATTTAATATACAACTGAGAAATTTTTTCTAGAGACAATGTGTCTCGAATTGGAAGGAAATGAGCAGATTTTTTCAATCGGTCAATAATAACCTAGACTGTATTATTACCATGATATGTATTTGGTAATCCCATAACGAACTCCATGAATACATTTTCTCATTTCCACTATGCAATCCGGGAAATATTGAAGCATCCATTTTGGTAACTGCCGCTCTAATTTTACCTATTGACAAGTCAAACACTACATAGTAAATTCAGAAATACATCATTTCATTCCATCCATCCAGTAATACTTCCAAATTTCTCTTTACATCTTAGTTCTCCCAAGATGTATTGAAAATGGTGAAATATGAGCTTCACATAATAACTCTTTCTTCAAATTTGGTTCACAGGGTGTCATGACCCGCCTCCCCGGGCTATGAACCTTCTTATCTGACCCCATGGGTCTCCTGTAATACTTTGGTTTCCTTCCCAGCACAACATAGGCTATTACTCACAAGGGTCACTTATCAGACTAATTACATTCCCCATAGGCCAACACTTGTTCTTTCATTGTGTTTTGTCCTCACTCACACACACCCTGGGAAACTTCCCAGAAAGTCACCCATCCTGATTACTACTCCAGTCCAAGCATGCTTAACTTTGGAGTTCTAATCATGTAGGCTCTCAAAAAGAAATGTTCACCTTTTTGACATGGGAAGTAACATTTAGCCTTTTAAGTCTCACTTTTCCAGGGGTGTTACATTATCCACCCCTTTAAAGCACAACTCCCTCGTTGTGGACCCCAATCCTCAAACTCAGGAAGTGCCTATGAACTTCTGGATGGGTGTTGGAAAACGGTGAACTATGAGCTTCACATATTAACTCTTTCTTCAAATTTGGTTCACTGGGTGTCATGACCCGTCTCCACAGGCCATGAACCATCTTATTTGACCCCATGGGTCTCCTATAATACCTTGGTTGCCTTCCCAGCACACCATAGGCTATTACTTACTAGGGTCGCTTATCAGACTAATGACTTTCCCCATAGGCCAACACTTGTTCTTTCAGTGTGTTTTGTCCTCACTCAAACACACCCTGGGAAACAACCCTGAAGGTTACCCATCCTGATTACTACTTTGGTCCAAGCATGCTTAACATTGGAGTTCTAATCATGTGGGATCTAGAAAAGAAAGGTGCACCTTGTTGACATGGCTAGCAACATTTAGCCTTTTAAGTCTCACTTTTCCAAGGGTGTTACATTATCCACCACTTTAATGCACAACACCCTCATTGTGGACCCCAAGCCTCAAACCCAGGCAGTGCGTAAGCTCTTCCGGCTGGGTATTGGCTATGATACCATTTTTTATGACCCACCTCCCCAGGGAATGAACCTTTTTATCTAACCTCATGGGTCTCCTGTAATACCTTGGTTGCCTTCGCAGCACACCATAGGCTATTACTCACTACTGTCTCTTATCAGACTAATGACATTCCCCATAGGCCAACACTTGTTCTTTCAGTGTGTTTTATCCTCACTCACACACACTCTATGAAACTTCCCAGAATGTCACCCATATTGATTACTACTCCAGGCCAAGCATGCTTAACTTTGAAGTTCTAATCATGTAGTCTCCTTAAAATAAAGGTGTACCTTGTTGACATGGGTAGTAACATTTAGCCTTTTACGTCTCACTATTCCAAGGGTGTTACATAGGGCATACATAATCTCATCCCAAACCTCAAAACACAATCATTATCATTGTTAAATTCAGATAACATACCCTTATGAACCAACTCTATAATTTTCTGTAACTCACTGTCTCTCTTTTGTGATAGATTAATTTTATCTAACACCTGAAAAAAATAGTGGAATTTCCTACACCGACAACATCTATGCCAAACATCAACAAATCCTAAATCAAAGGGTCTTGTTCCAAACATAACATGGTAATATATCATTACATTTTTGACTCAATGCATCAGTCAGATTATTTTCCATTCCCAGATGATAATGGATCATTAAATCATAATACATGATTAATTCTATGCATATACTTTGTCTCATGTTCAATTATTTCTGAGTGAATATATACTTTAAAATTTTGTGGTCTGTATATATTTCACATTTTACTCCATACAAAGGATGCCTCTAAATTTTTAATGAAAAAACAGCAACAGCTAATTTCAAATCTTGTGTAGGGTAATTTAACTCATTAGGTTTCAACTGACATGAAGCATAAACAATTACCTAATCATTGTGCATTAGAACACAACCAATTCCTTTCAACAGAGCATCATTGTTGATAACAAACTCACCATTTCAGGAAGGAAGTTACAAAACAGAAGCATTCACAAATCTTCTTTTCAATTCCAAAAAACAATCATCATATTCTTTTTTCCAAATAAACTGAATACCTTTCCGAGTAATCTTAGTCATTGCGCTAGATAACTGTGAAAACTTTTCAAAAAACCTATGGTAATAACCTTATAAACCTTGAAATCTTCAGATATCGGTTATATTTGTGGGTATTATTCATTCTTCAACAACTTTTATTTTAATAGGATCAACTATAATGCCTTTCATTGAAACAATTTTACCATGGAAATAAATTTGTTGTAACCAAAATACACACATGATGAATTTCCTATACAGTTTCTTTTCATTTATGGTTTTCAAGACAACCCCTAAATGAATTTCAAGCTCTTCTTTTCTTTTGTAATATAACAAAATATCATCAATAAACACAAGAACGATTGATCACCTAAGTCAACTGATCCATCACTACGAGAAACTGTTTAATTATGATTCCGACCATCTCAGGATTCTGATATAGAATGTTATTTTCCTATGTCTTCCTTCCTAGCATAGATTCCCAGTTTCATCTATGAAAACCCATTATGAAAAAACATATCATAGGGGACGCAACATGGTGACCATTAAATTCTATATCATATCAATATTAACATAAATTAATTTATAGATATTAATTTAAAAATACCCAAACTCTTAAAGTTGTATAAACATTCATTTGATACAAACTATAATGAATCGTCCTTAAAATTTTCATAATCGTGAATTAAATAAATAATTCACATTAAAGATCTTTTTAGTTTTATTGTTTTAGAGAATAATCCCATAACTATTACATTACATCTCAAAAATTACAATGTTCACACATCTACTCAGTTTCCATTTTTTCATAAAATAAAACTCTTGAAAAAAGTGTCATGTCTATTTCAATGTTTTAGACATCATGAATTTCCCTTGATCTCATCCTTAACCCAATTCATGTTTATGTCCTGTGAAAAATTTTTCAAAAACATAAGATGATCATAAAAAGCACTGTAAATGATATAAAATAAATAAAAAAATCATTAGTCCATCAATACATAAAAAACTTAAGCTCTTTTACTTACCTCATTAAATCATATGATTTATGAATAACACATATAAATCATAAATCATAAAGGTAACTTGTGGCATCCATATCAAACTTATATTTTAGCTTTCACAGCAACGTAGGGAGTTACATTTAGAATATTCATCATAGTATATTCCGTAAATATCTTAGGATAAACATTATCATTTACCTATTTCACATTACACAATGCATTGGAGGGGTATCTCGGGATCACCCACAACAGTTTTATCATGGAACCACCCGTATATGTAAATAATGACAAAGAACAGTACAATATTCATAACATAAAGAACAAAACAAAAAAAAATAAGTATTTCCACATTTCAATCACAATATATCATTTAAATATATTGACATAACAAATATATTGTAAAAACATTTTCAATACCAAAATACATAAAAAAGGTATATTGTATTTATTTTCCTTTAAAAACAACACTATGGCTTGTTGAGGAAGCCAAAGATCAAATAATACTCACAGCAGTGGATAGGTTGTTGTCACCACACTCAATAGAACGAAACATTAACTTTTTCATTTTTGTATAAATCTATGTAGAAAAATATTCCCATTCAATGAAATGAAAAGTCAAATGGGTTTATACACTATATAAAATAACATTGTGTATAAATCAAAATATGGCTCAATGAGAGTAGATTGAGACAAAGTCCCTTACAAAGATAATTTTCTAAATAACATAGATCAATTATGTGTATTTAATATAAGTAAACATATTTAATTTATAAATACATGATAATACAGGGAAATGTATTTCCTATATAATCATATAGTGATATAATAAAAATATAGAAGATTAACCCAATAAATAGAAATTGGGTTAAATAGTTCCTTACCTCGTGTTCGACATGACCCGTTCATTCATTAATTTCCAGAATAAGAAACATAAGTTAATTCCTACTTGATTAAGAACTTTTAGAAATTCTATTATTCTCTTTATATCACTTATTACCTTGCTATAAATATTATTTAATTATTTGAGTTCATATCGGACATTTTGTGGACGTTCGAAACTTGAGTAAAAAATGAACATGTTATAATTATAAAATGTCATTTTGGTTGAAATTACATTATATCTATAATTAAATTTATGATTTATATATCACATATATCATATATATATCAAGTTCATTTTTATTTAGAATATTCCATATAATTTGGATATATGAATATGAAATGCACCATTCATGGAGATGGTAAGCTGTTCGTACGCATGAATGCTACTTCCATTTCATTTTTTCCATTTAAATGAAATGAAGACCAAATGATACATATGTATATTATTATTCCAGTATAACATTATATTTTATATACGTTATTTATGTTCATTAATAACTCCCTTTATATGTTCCATGTATGCTATGAATGAGTCATATCACTTTGAGGGGGCGGGAGTCTATAATTCCTCGACTGAAATTATCATATACATACAACATGAAAACCATAAAGGTATGTTATAAAAAATAATTAAAGAATCCTAGAGATAAAATAAATATCATAAATATCATATATAATTACAGTTCCATCATAATGGCCCCCATAAGAGATGGTGGGAGAAGATTAAACAATCATAATTTTGTGGGGCAATAGTTTAGTGTCCAAAGAAACATTATGTTCTATACCCATTAAATGGATGTGTGTGTAAGATTATTTCAAATACTTATCATAAAAACAACCTAATATATTGAGGATACAATTTTGGTTATGTAAAAAAAGAATAAAAGGAGCATAGAGAGTGAAGAAGTAAAATAAAAGAATAGAACATGAGGGAATATGTTACCATTAAATCAGGAAACTCCCTTTGGTTTGAACCAAAAGGATTTCCTGAAGTGATTTATGCCTAATATAAGGATTATAGGATGAATATAGGGAGGTTTAGGGATTCTTGGAGTAGTTTTTGGATGATCCAAATGGCTTGATAAGTGTGTGTAATGGGTTAGAGGTGGTGGCCTTTTATAAGAGGGAGGATGGGCTCTTTAGGAATGTTTGAAAATATTATATAATTATAAACTGATTTTCGGTATCAAAAGGTCCAAAAACATTTTATTAGAAGATAATGTGTACATATTTCTAAATAAAATCATCCAATATGAATTGGATGGATTTAAATAATTTTTTATCCTTATGTTTTTTATTTAACCATTTGTCAACTTATTTAACCTTTACCATGGTCTCTTATATATTCATACTATATGGTTAATATTGTTACCATAAAATGACAATAGAACCAAAAGTGTATCATTTATGAAATTATAAATATTATATAAGTAATTTTACTGAGTCTTAGATTTTTTGGATTATTATATCATTTAACAAAATAGTGAATGTTTTAAAAAGTTATTTAAGTCAATTTAAATACTATTCATATGAATGCTTTTAAAAAATATATTACAACTTGATTATTTCGAACAACCTACAATAATGAAAATATAAAAATCTATAATCATACCTAAAAAAATTTTATGGCATAAAACGTTTCAAAATAAATTTATTTTAATATTTATAATCTCATTTATTTAAAACATTCATTAATGAGGTAATCATTACATCATCATTGTGTGATAAATAAATTTATTTTTTTGAATTATAAATATTATAAATAAAATACCATGATGTAGGAAATATTTTTTCATTTAAATTAATTATTATAGTCGAGGATATCACTTATTTTATCCAACATAAAATTGATCTTCTAATAGATATATGTTTTTGTCATTTTTGCATTTACATTAAATTAATTAATCTAATGTGTCATTATCACTCCCATGTGGCTCAATGGGGTCCAAAAATCTACGCAAGGATGACCATGGTCATACAAGTATAAAAAAGTAGGAATAGGACACATGTTAGGGTAATTTAATATTATTGTAATAATATATTTTTACCCTTATTTACCAGATTTACCCTTTAACCTTGGTAAATAAAATATTTACTGAAGTAAATATTCACAATGTCTAAAAATAAAAGTGACCTATTTAAAAAAATTAGACTTTTTGATTCCAAATATATAATTTATTTTAAGAAATTAAAAATATATAACTTCCATAAATTAATTTAAAAGTAATTCATATTGTCAAAACAGAACGTGTGTTTTTAAGAAATAATAACAAGCAGAAGATGGACACTTGTTTATGTCCAATTTCAAATTGAAATAACTTAAAATGACCAAATTCGTATTAAATGGTAAAAATATAGTCTAATAACATTTTAAACCCAATTAATAATATAATTTAGTCATACAAATAAATTATATTAAATTGCAGTATCAAATTAAAAAACAGTATTTTTCACTATTCATTAGAAAATGAACATTATCAGAAAAATACAAAAATTTCATCCAAAGTAAATTTTGAAATCCATATTAAAAAAAATATTATTTTGTCAAATATAACATATAAAAGGGACAAATTCTAGAATTAAAAATGGATCTTCATAAAAAGGCGGTAAATCAAACTTTTAATGAATATTAGAGTGTTTATGCTTAAAATTAGAATATTTGTTATTGTAATACTCTAATTTTTTTGGATAAATGTAAAAATATTTCACAAACACATATAGTAATATTCTATTTAGTTCTATTCATCCCCTTTATTACAATGGCTTGATGTTAACTACCATTTAAAATAATAATATTATATTAATATTTTTCAGTATAACTCAATGTTATGTGTAACGTAAGTTTTCAAAGAAAATCATTGTTGTGTATTGGGTACGCCATAAAAAATAGAATCCACATTAATGAAAATTTAATATTTTATTCACATATTTTATTAAATATGAAAATATCATATCCTTTATTTTCTTGGGTTGTTACACTTTTTATCTTAGTTTGTTTATCATGGGGGAATTATTTTTCAAATAAATTACCCTTAAAACATTCCATTCAATCAGTAATATTTATTCTTACATTTTTTTATTCTAGATAAATGAACAAAATTATTATACATATACATTGAGACAATACACTAAAAATGTATCATTTTCCTTTTCACCTTGCCTTAATGACATAAATATATTATCTAATGTCTTATTCAATTTATCAGCTTCCATTGGATCTGTAGTCCAACTAAAAGATGGGGTTCACTATACCATAATGTGATCCAACATTGGGAAATTTCACTGTGGAATAGGTTTCACCATCTAGGCGTGGTTATGAGTTAGTAAATCATTATTTTTCCCTAATATATCGAAAACTTTATCAGTTCTAATACCATATATATTGACTTTTTCATTATGGAAACCATTATTTTTGTCATGAGCATTGATACAATTCTTCATCCAAGGATCTATTTAATAAAAAAATTATATAATATATTTTCTTAGAATATTATTAAATTTATTTTATTATAAATATTTCTTAACACAAAAATTATATTGTAAAATTTATTCATAGTGAATCTCAAAATCGTAAACATGGATTATTTTGGTATATCATTACTTTCAAATCCTTCATAATGATTTGTAAAGGAAATTTGAATTATCCAATGAGTATCCCATTAGAGTTACAAACTAGGTGCACAATAATTCTCATTTTCAGGTACCATTTCATGATTGAGTCAATCCCAACACAGCATTTCAATGTAACTACCCCCCGGTACATCTATGCCATGTCCACATGCATATGTAGTTTCCAGAAAGGGATGTATTTCTTGGAACAACCTCATAATCTCTACCTTAACAAAATTTGAGGAAATTATTATAAACATATCATTAAATTATATCATAGATTTATGTTTCCTAATATTTTTTTTCTTAAATCTATTTCAAAAAAATTCTACAAAAACTGCTCGAATAGAAATGTTAAAGACCCAACCCGAAAAACCCAAAGTCGATACCTTAATTAATTGGATTTGATTGATTACAAGGAATCAAATCCTAAAGGACCAAATTATGTACCAGTTTTTGAATAACATATTACATAAATAATACCCATATTACATTCAAAAATTAAAATAAATCATAAATATATGAAAATATCAATAACCTTGAAACTCATTCCAAAAATTCATCTTCAAATCCTAGGGAAATGAAACAAAATAAGGGTGAGATTAATTTATCAGTAAGTGTTAATTATAGCTGAATAAATAATGAATCTTTGAGAATAATCAACATATATAAGTAAATAACTAAAACCCATGTCATTTAAAATCATTATCTATCATCAAGATAGTTTAAAATAAGTTGTGTAATAACGTATCTATTTTGGCCAACAGATACATTTAATGAGACAACAGTTGCGTATAAGTAATTTCCATAAATTGTCCCATAAATGATTCACAAATTTACAAATAATTTATCAAATATGAAGGAAATAAATTTTATATTATGCCTTATTGAATAATAATATTCACTAATTATTTCATATTTATCAACATTTCTGCAATTAATCAAATAACTATCAATGTGAACAACATATATAAAAAAGATATATTATTTAGGAAATATAAACAACTATAACTAAATATTTATTATATTTTTTATGTATATTTAATGTTAAAAAAGTAAAATGATCATAGTTAAGTTATTGTTTCATGATAATGTTAACAATCACAAAACAATATTAGATTGCAAAGATAGCATTTACCACATGGAAATTTTCAAGTCAAAACCCCTTGGATGTGATAATTCAAATTGAAAGTTAAAATACCATGATGAATTATTAAATATCAATATTAAATTAGAAATTGGAATTATATAAACCACATTAATGTGAATTTATTTATAAATAAAAATTAGTATCAATAGAATATATAATAAGATAGAATCCCTTAAATAATTCTTCCTTTTTTTGAATTCTATTTAACATCCATTATAATGGATTTTATCATTTTATAAACTTATAAGAGAACCATATTAATGTTTATATTATCATATTGGATCCTTTTATAACTTTTTATCATCTAATATTTAATAATCTTAAATTATTTTAAATGTTTCCTATAATAATTTCCATATTTTTTAGTATGTTTCGACTAATTAGTTTTTGTTTATATTAATTCTATCATGATTTCATCATATACATAATGTAATCCATGATATATATATATATATAATTCATCTTATATGTATTTATTGTAATCCATAAAATTTTGAGATAGGAAATAAAATACATTGTTCATAGAGACTATAGACTGTATGTACGCATTAATGTTGTTTCCATTTTATTTTTATATTAATATAATGAAACATATCTAATATATACGTATATTAAATTTACAGTATAATATTTATTTCATAATAATTTTATTTTTTTTATAAAACCTGAACTTAATTATTTACTTGTTTTGTGTGAACGAATGAGAGAACTTTGCGGAGGCGGTAGTCCAGATGTCCACAAATCATGATATCTTTTTCCCAAAAAATTGAATGCTAGAAAATATGTTTCATATAGTAATTCCATAATCATAGATAAATTATAAATATCATATATATCATATATAAAATATAAATATTTCATTATTTCCAACTATTAATGGTTTCATTGGATGAATGAATAACGTTAGTTAGCATGGTGATAGTTCACCATACTCAGGAATAATGAATGCATATCCCATTTTCTAGTAGTGTGTATGATATTAAGGAATAACCTTAACATTAAAACATCTATTAATATTTATTAAATTAGGTTCATTATATAATAATTATTTAAAAATAAATTAAGAGTTTGGGAATCAAATAAAACCAAAGTGCTCGTTGAGGAACAATACCTCTTCTCAATGTAATCCTTTTTAGTATACACCAAAATACTTCATTGATTCTATTTCATCCATAATAGTATTATAGTATGATATTAGGTATTTTTTTTGTTTTATTTTTGAATATTTCTTAAGATACAAAAAAGTATTTTATGGTGTAAATTAGGGGGAGGTTTGAGTGTCTCTTTATATTAGACGGGGATTGGAATTCATGTAAATATAAACTAGTAAACCCTATTGGGAGGTCTTCCATATATAATGTGCCTCAAATAATTTACTAAAATCATGAATATTGTTTATATAGACTCTAAATTTCTAGAAAACATATTTTGGACATTTATCTAGGTCATTTTGGTCATTATGTTTATGGATTTGTTTCTTGATAAGCTAGTTTTTCCCTTAATCACTATAATTAATATGATTTTCTTTCACGAATATTTTTGGTCCAAAAATAATTCCTCAATGTAAATTATATATTATTATAATATAATGTATATAATCTATTTTTCCAAATTCCAATAAAATAAGTGAAAAAATTAATTAAAATTTAATCCAACAGACATGATGGGATAACAGATTTTTAATGTGAAAATGTTAAAAACATCGATATGTTTTTATATCTAAATTCTGAATAATATTTATTACAATGAAATAAATTGGATTAATATATTTAATATATAACTAATTCAACTTTAAAACCATTTAAAAATATAATTTAACACTAATAATTATATAGATGAAAAAAATTCAATTAAAATTGATTATTTTTCACTTTTATTCATAAAATGAATCTTCATAGAGAAATATGAAAAAATTGAAACAAAAATAATTTGTATCATCATTATTTCATATTCGAAGATTATTTTTATTAATAATTTTTAATAAAATTACAAAATTTATTTTTATAATATGTTCTCCATTAAAATAAAATAAATCCTCCTTTAGAATAAATTATATTTTCATGCATTAAATTGGATTTAATCATATTATATGCCTATAAACCCTATTAGATGAATTTAAAAACAATATGTTGAGTAAATAAAATATAAATTAAATAAAAACCTTTACTAATAGTGATTAATTTAATATATTAAAACCAAACACCTTGGTGGTCATAAAAATGTTATTCATACAAACACATTATTTATATTCAATTAGGATCAATATTAATATCATACAGAAAATAATTAAATAAAATTGGTAAATAATTTTTTTACAAAAAAATATTAATACTTTTCATATATGTTATTTCAATGGAATACTGATAAATACAATATTACTTAATAATATTAATAGTACATTCTAGTTTAGTAAAACTCAGTACTGTGTGTATTTCATGTTATCATTGATGATCTATATAGATAATGATAAGAATAAAGTTACACATAAAGATATATAAACTCAATGTTTATTGTAGCATAATCTTACCTTTGTGTTTCATAAAAATAATTATAGCTAAATTTTTTAATTACTTCTAGAAGGAAAATATTATAAACTCTTCATTTCGTATAGCATATATACCCACAAGATTGATTCCCAAGATGTGACAAGGATAAGAATATTTTTTATCATGTAGAATAAATTGTGGATAATGGTTGAGGACGGTATAAATATCAAATATATGAATTTTTTTAGTGAATTCCATAAAATAACAAACCATGGTGATCCATATGTATCTTAATCTATATATCTATTTGAATAGCGGAAATCCTTTGTTTTGAGCTCCACATGAACCAACATGGGACTCTTCTAAAACATGAGACGTTTCTTTTACATGAATGTAGTGGGGAAGGATCCTATAAAGGATACATCTTTAGTATGCCTATGTTCAGTTATATCCATAGTAGAGGGTTATATTTTTTACATACATGTGTATTTTATCACACTCATATCAATCATGTGACATAAATATAAAATTGTGGTACTTAGTCAAAGTAGTTATCTAATCCATTTTCTCTCCATATTCGGGTGTTCTTAAGATCTACAATATATGATAACTAGTAGTATAACAACAATGTTCTTTATTTCATATTCAATCATGATTAATTATATAAATATGAACTCAATAAAACTGAGAACATAAAGATATATAGTGTTTTTGGGGCTTAGAAACATTACGTAATAATGTAAAACATGATATGCACATATTTATTGAAATCTTCTTTTACAAGACCACAACATCCCTTTGTACTTAGAATTGCATGGGAAAACCTGAGGAAATACTTGTGAAAAGGTTGAGATATAAGGCACAGTAAGGGAGTAAACAAGGAATAACTTGAATAATACAATACATGTTATGAATTAGGCATATAAATGAATAAAAGGCGATACATGAACATAAAGGAATGATATATCATGATTATCATAACATGGAAATGTGGAAATTGCTTAAAACACTACATCATTAATATAAACGAATCAAGTAAAAACCTATCCCAACTTAGTGTAAAATGACCTATAAAGGAATAAAGTAATCCTACGTCCCTAAATTAAATATTGAGATACTAAACATTACCAAATTCATTGGAGAGCTATCAGTACACACCATTCAAAATCATTTCAATATCATGCTTAAGTGTGCCCCAAAGATCATATAATAGGGATTCATTGAAAATCATAATTTATGGAATGATCCAAGAATGTGGAATTCATAAATGTGATTCACCATTCTATATGTATGAGTGTATAACGTTGAATAACCACAATAGTGGAATAGGTATGGTATTCACTAAAATATGATTTTGGCATGAAAAATCTCAGTGCAATTTTGACAGAATAACGACATCATATGGAAATTAAAAAATTAGATAGATGAGAGATAAATGGGTCTGTCATCATTTAAACATGGGATGTATAGTAAGGGGTCATGGAACATAATATACCAACATGTGAAATTGAATTTAAATTCATAATAAAAAATAAATTCTTGAATGTAAATGAGAAGAGAGAAATCAATTATGGAATTTCTCCATAGTAACGGGTGGGTTTAAAGGATCGTAGAGGGATTAATCAAAGTGAAAGAAAGATCTGATAATGTATACAGAAAATGGATAATATGTATTTACTATGCAACATATCCAAAAATAAGAAAATGGAAACTAAAAGTCATGACAAAAAAGTAGTGCATGGAGATGATGGAGAGAGGGACATCCATTACTTGCATGTGCGATTACAAAGGCATGGGGAGGCTTATTGAGAGCTTGGGGGATCATTAGGAGGACTCTAGGGAGTAGGGGAAAGAGGTTGGTCGAGTTTCAATGAGCTTTAGTAAAGAGAAATGGGTGCATGGGAGGGTTTATATAGCAAATGTGGGGGAATTCATTATTATTTTAGTTTTGAAAACTACACACTCAAATATTCAAAACCACAAACCATCCCTTGGTAGATTCCCATGTTTTCTATATAATAGGGTGGTATACATAATTTTAAAAGGTTATGGTCTAATGATATTAAAATATAGTGTCACGACCCGCCTTCACCAAAAGGATGGAAGGGTCAGCATATTTTCAGGCCCTTCCTTCTTTAAGTTGAAGGTGATATAATGACCCCCGAGACCCGCCTTCAATAGGTCCCCGAGTGGCGACTAGCACCAAGGGTATAGAAATTTCTCACAAATGGAAGGCATTACCCCTTTTTGTTTTATAACATCGAGATATGAGATGATGAAACTCAAAAACACCAAGGTAAAAGAAAAGTGAAACCACAAGAAATAAACCATTCCCACATGCATGTTCTAAAAGTAAAGCCACAAAGTACAAAGGGCGACTACAAAGGTAAGTACCAAAGAAGAAAAACAGCAACTGCAACTGCCCCAAAGGTCCGAGCTAGTACGGTCCTGCTCGATCCCCGAAGTCCTCCTGGAAACCTAAAAGCAGTTTTATATACGTAGGGTGAGCATACAAGTACACTCAGTAGGGAAAACCAAAGACTCTCATGCACAAGTGGGGGAACATACTAAAGTCCCGTGAGAAAAGGAGTAAACCAAACACCTATCAAGGTAAACTATCCACCCTAGGCCTCACCAAGGCACACTCCCCAAATAATGAAAGTCAAGTAATATATATATTAAGAGCACATCGATGTTTGGGTACCCCGCGCCACTTTCCCACTGGTTATTGAGACATCCTACGCATTGGACCAATCCCGCCATTCTCACCGCAGTCCCACTGCCACACCCACCAGCACACACCTGGGCCACAACCACACGTATTACCACTGCTGAAATCCCGCCCGCACACACCTGGGCCACAACCGCACGCAGTCCCACTGCAGAATCCCGCCCGCACACACCTGGTCCACAACTGTCACAGGTAACCATGTCGGCAAACACCTAGGCCAGAGCAACCACCACCACGCCCGAAGACACCTGGGCATCATCCCAAAGACACTTGGGAAACCACCTACCGCACACACCTGGCCAACCACCACACTACCCTGCCTGAAGGTTCTTGGGCTAATAATGGACCTCAGGCCATCACAGCCTGCCCAATGATACTTGGGCTATCCGGGAAAGGGAGCAGAAAATGAGCTAATAACCAGCCACTAAGAATTGTGTTGGGAAAAACACCCTCCCCCATGAAATGGGGGTGTTCGGCACTAAGTGCTCAAATTTGGTGGGGTGTGAATAAGAAACACAAAGCTATAAGTATATATATATATAGGTAACAAGCACTCACCCAAGATAGGTTTTTCTTCAGACAGCCTACAGATCACAACAACACTCAAGTCCGAGTCACAACTCACGCTAACAACCCATTCGTCCCCTTTCTTATTTCACGTTCAGTAATAATTTTTATGTTTAAGCACTACTGGGCAACTAGTAAGCATAGGCATAAGTCCAGGAAGGTAATCAATCAATCAACAACCATAACGCCCATACCCGGTTCTCAACAACAGAGGATTCCACCCCAATTCGTGATATAAACAAGTATCCACCCGGTCTTAAAACTCACAACCACCGAAGCCACATCAACAGGGGATCCCATCCCCAGTTTCATAACCACTGAAATCATAAATGAACAGGGGATCCCATCCCCTCCCACATCTCCAGCAATCGACTCATAAAAGAAAACCACCAAAACACTACCACCAACACTATGCAAGGCCTAGCATGTATCTTCAGATTTAAATGATTTTCCACGTTCCATGATTTCAATTCCATTTGACCGGGGTTGGAACAGAAGAGATTGATCCTTGTGCTTCCTATTTATTCAGTCGAGTATACGTGATTAACCAATTTACATTTTCACATCAGGAGTTTACAACCACAACAATCCATTTAAAACATCAACAGGGGTTCTTTAGTGCACAAACAATGACCACCAACAGCCTCTATTTTCAGAAGGCATAAGCCAGCACAACTCAACAAGATGTTCATAAAAGAAACAACTTCAAAATATAAGACAGCATCAACGATCACAACCCCCCTCCTTTATTTAAAGAATTCATTCATTATCTTTAATTAGGTATGGTTTATCCAATTCTATAGAATCAAAAGCACGCCCACCCCGCATGATACACAAAAGAGAGAGGCAAAGGAGAAATTCCCTACTTGTTGATAGATGATCGACGCTTAGGCTAGGCGCGGAACATTATGGATAACGATGCGCCCGATGCATCACAAGCTGTTTGTGAAAATCCGCGATCGTGGAAAGGAGAAACCACAGCTAACCCTTAGTTTATAAGAGCCACGAACAGTTGAGGTGAGAATGTGTAACCGCGTAAGGAGCGGGGGTCATGGGGTGACCACGCGGTAGGGGAAGTTACACACGGAGGTCCCTCGGGATTTTTAGGAATTAATTATGGGGTTTAAATGGTTTTAAAAGGAGTAAAAGAATTAATTTACATCGAAACTTACGTTGTGCGAGCGGAAAAGTCAGGTACTGGAAGAAGAACGAAAGGCTCGGCGAGGGGACAGTGTGTCACCCTCACGGTGCCACCGTCACGGTGCCACCGTCACGGTGCCACCGTCATGGGGCCACTGTCACTATGTCACCCTCACGGTGCCACTGTTTTGGTGGAACCTCACTTTGGAAAAGTAATGGGCCAGGAGGGTCCGGGCCATTACATTAGATACCTCTTAAATTATTCTCGTCCTCGAGAATCAAAACAAACCAAGAATGAAGGAGAGGGTCTGAACAACCACCTCAAAATATACCTCTTAGAAGTGAAGCCATGCTAACCAAAAACACTTCTCTGTCAAGAACCAAGCAACATATCATGCCAAAATACCCAGGCATGTGGGTTGGGGAGTATCCTCCCCCCATGTCAAGATATTATCCGCTTTGGGTGACACTGACTCGCCCGCACGGGTTTAATCGCATCCACCTTAATGTGTCTTGATTAGGGGTCGGGTTCTCTCATCCCCCTTAGCCAGGGATTTTCAGACGCATCCAGAGGAAGAAAAACCAGTAAATTTCATAGCCAAAAGACAAAATGTTCTACCACAACAGGTACAACAAGGAACAAAACTTAAAACAACTCTGGGTACTGGGTATGCATCTGTGCTTCCCTCTCCCACGTACTCTCCTCAAGCCCACCATGTCTCCACAACACGCGAACCAAGGGAATAGTTCTCCCATGAAGCACCTTCTCCTTGTGATCCTCGATCATCACTGGTCTCTCCACAAAGGTCACGTCATCCTCGATGTCCAGCTCACCCCAATCGAGGACGTGTGAATCGTTGTGCAGATACCGACGGAGCTGGGACACATGGAAGACACCATGTATCCTCAGTAGTGGCGGTGGCAATGCTAGCTGGTAAGCCACCTCGCCGACCGACCACAATACTTCGAAGGGTCCGATGAACCTAGGGGAAAGCTTACTCCCCTTGCCGAACCTCTGCTGCCCATGCCGAGGGGAGACCTTCAAGAACACGTGGTCCCCGACCTCAAACTCCAAGGGCCTCCTCCTAGTATCAGCATACGACTTCTGTCGGTCCTGGGCTACCTTCATCCTTTCCCGTATGAGTTGAAACTTCTCTATTGTGTTCTTCACCACCTCCTGGCCAATGATGCCTGCCTCTCAAACCCTGGTACATCTTAAAAACTCCTGGGTGTACCGCCAGGGGTGATTTGTGGAACTCACTGAGAACCTTGTCGCGTATCGCCTCCGAGACAAACAACCTTTTCTGGAAAAGCATCCGGTTCTGACCATCCTCTGTCCATCCTTCAGGAGCATTGCCATGGTCAACCCGGTCACGCATCACTTCGCACCCAAGGTCTCCCCAATGAGACTCATCCACTTGTCGAAACAGAGATGACTGCACTATCATCTGATATAGGCAGCCTCTGCTGCTATCCATCCTCGCATACAGCTTTAAGGTAGCCAACTCTTCCATTGCCTTCCAGGTGTCCACCGACTCTCGGACCGCATCCTTCTGTGTCCTCCTGCTCAAGGCATCGGCCACCACATTGCCCTTGCCTTCTGTATAAGAGATCTTGAAGTCATAATCATGGAAGTACTCCACCCATCTCTACTGTCGCAAGTTTAAGCCCCGCTGGGAGAAGATATACCTCAATATTTTGTGATCCGTGAAGACCACAAAGCATTCCCCGATGAGGTAGTGCCGCCATAACATTAGCGCAAAAATGACCACTCCAAGCTCCAGGTCGTGGGTGGCGTAATTATGCTCATGGGAATGCAGCTTCCTGGACCCATAATAGATCACCCCTTATCGCTGCATCAACACGCATCCCTGGCCCTGTCATGAAGCATCACAAAACACCTCATAAGCCGCCCATTCTTCTGGTAATCTCAGCACTAGGGCACTGACCATCTTCTCCTTCAGATAGCTGAAGGCTGAGTGGCACTGCTCCCTCCATACGAAAGCCAGGTTCATTTTGGTTAGAGCCATCAAAGGGGCCGCAACTCGGGATATGTTGGGTATGAATCTCCGGTAGTAACCCGCCAGCCCGAGGAAACTTTAGACTTCCGCCACATTCTTTGGTGCTTCCCAAGAAACAACCACCACAACATTTGATGGGTCCACCACTACCCCCTGCTCGGACACCACGTGCCCGAGAAAGTGCACTTCTCGTGTCCAGAACTTTCATTTTGACAACTTCCCATAGAGTTGGTGCTGTCAAAGGACCTCCAAAACTATCATCAGGTGCTCTGCGTGGTCCTCCTCTGATCTAGAGTAGACTAGGATTTCATCGATGAACACAACCACGAACCGATCCAGGTACTCTCGGAAGATGGACTTCATAATCCCCATGAACATAGCCGGGGCGTTCGTAACACCGAAGGGCATGACTACGAACTCGAAGTGTCCATACCTGCACCTGAATGATGTCTTCAGGATGTCGCTCTCTTTCACTCTCAGCTGGTGGTACCCAGACCGCAGGTTGATCTTCGAGAACCATCCTCCCCCCTTCAGTTGGTCGAAAAGATCGTATATCCTTGGAAGAGGGTAGCGATTCTTGATCGTCACTTGATTTAGCCTCCAGTAGTCTATGCACAACCTGAGACCACCATCTGCCTTCTTTGCGAACAAGACTAGAGAACCCCATGGTGACGCACTCGGACGAACATAACCCATCTTCATCAGATCGTCAATCTGTATCCGCAACTCCTGTAGCTCTGAAGGTGCCATCCGGTAAGTAGCCATCGAGATTGGACGAGCGCCGGGCTGCAGGTCTATCCCAAACTCGATATCACGTCGAGGGGGTAGAGTCGTCACCTCCTCAAGAAATATGTCCATAAACTCACGGACGATCTCTGTCACTTCCACCATTTCATCATCTACTGATTCCACTGTCAGCTCGGTCAACAAGGAGATGAGAGGTTCCTCTCTTTTGTTTCCCTTCGGACTGCTCCGCTCGTCGGTGAAGGTAACACGCCGGGTGTCCAAGTCTGAGAACACCACCCTTCTTCGAAAACAGTCAATGACAGCGCACACAGAAAATAGCCAGTCACTGCCTAGGATGACATCGTATGGCTGAATCTGTAGCAGAAGCAGATCCCTAACCGAGTGATGTGGCCCTAACATTAGTCTACATCCCCGCCAAACGAACAACAAGTCGGTCTGACCTCCGACTGGTGTGCTCAACACCAGGGGCACTGGAAGTCTCTCAACATCTAGACCGAAGTCAGGGGCAAGATTGGGTGCAACAAAGGAGTGCCAAGCTCCGGTATCGAAGAAAGCATAAGCAAGAGTGCTAAACAGACTGATCGTACCTCAAACAACCAATGGCCCTGCTGGAACTGCTGCCTCTACGGCATGCAACTGTCCACGCCCAGCTCCCCTGCCCCTCGGTTGTCGGCCACCTCCCCAACCACGCCCTGGTTGAGGTCCTTCTGGAGCGCCCTAAGGTCGGCATCCTCCTCCTGCGTCTGCCCCCGGAGGAGCGGGAGCTCGCTGTCCCCGCTGCTGCTGCTGGAAAGGTCTGGCTGGAAGCTGCTGCTGGGGCGGGTGCTGGGGATGACTGCCACTACTGTACTACACTCGGTCGGGGAACTGACTCCATAGATGCCCAGGGCTCCCACATATGAAGCACCGCGGTCCCGGGCCCGTAGGAAAAGGGCGAGGGCCGGGGGATCCAAACTGAAACTGCTGCGGCCTTCTCCCTTCGGGTCGGAACCTAGAGGGTCCTGACGCTGGAATCCTGGTGATGACGGCTTCCCCTTTGATGGTCCCAGCTGGATCCCCTCTCGCGACACTCCTCCTAGAGCATGCATCCTCTCCACCACTTTGGCCTTCTTCTGGACCTCCAAGTACGTCGGCAGGGTAAAGGGGGTAATAGCATACTATAGGGAGGGTCGGAGTGCCTCCTCTAAACGTCTTGTCCGAGACTCCTCATCGGGGAAGAGGTCCAAAGAAAAATGTAGGAGGTCCTTGAACTTGATCCCTAGCTCCCTCACGGACATACTCCCCTGCTGGAGGGAGAGTAGTTCCTGCCTCTTTTCTGCCTTCATCACCGAGGTGAGGAATTCTACCCGAAACTCCCTCTCGAAATCCACCCAAGCCACCTCAGACTCTCTCCTCTCCCCCAGGTAAAGCATCCACCACTGACGTGCCGCTCCCTGCATCTGGCTAATGGCCAGAGGAACCCATTACTCGGTTGGGGTCTGAATCATGCCGAAGGCTATAACTAGCTCATCTAGCCAGCCTTCCGTCTTCATATCAGAGGTGATGCCCTCATAATTCTCGAGGGAATGTCGCTAGAAGGCTCGAAGAGTCTTCTTCCACTGGTCATCCTCTTCCTCTCGATTTGCTCTATGCCGATCAGCCAAAGTAGTCTTCGGGGCCTCTATCGCCTATACCACATGGGGTCTCCTTCCAGGTGCCATAGCTGCAAGGTAAACAAGAAATTCTTAAGCCCAAGTAGTGCATAATTTTGTTCTTAAAACTTCTTAAAATTTAATTTATTCTTAATCCCCAATACATCCCAGAAATACAAGAACACAAGTAATTTATGATGCATGCACCTTTCCTAGGGTCTCTACCCTACAATCAGTGTCTCCTCACTTGGTCATTTGGTAGGTCCAGAGTCCTTGCATCAGATCACGGGGGGCCCTAAAATCCCGTGTCCTAGTCAGTCTTCCCTGGCCTAATTCACGCATCAAGGTCTCCCAACACCGTTGCCTTACCATCCCATGCAATCATCACTGTGCCTAACTCCAGACTCCATCCAATCTCTCAACCATCACCTCTGATACCATTCTGTCATGACCCGCCTTCACCAAAAGGAGGGAAGGGTCAGCACATTGCCAGGCCCTTCCTTCATTAAGTTGAAGGAGAGATAATGACCCCCGAGACCCACCTTCAACAGGTCCGAGAGTGGCGACTAGCACCAAGGGTATAGAAATTTCTCACAAATGGAAGGTATTACCACTTTATGTTTTATAATATCGAGAGATGAGACTATGAAACACAACAAAACCAAGGTAAAAGAAAAGTAAAACCAAAAGAAATAAACCATTCCCACATGCATGTTCGAAAATTAAATCCACAAAGTACAAAGGGCGACTAGAAAAGTAAGTACCAAAGAAGAAAAACAACAACTGCAACTGCCCCAAAGGTTCGAGCTAGTACGGTCCTCCTCGATCCCCGAAGTCCTCCTGGAAACCTGAATGCAGTTTTATATACGTAGGGTGAGCATACAAGTACACTCAGTAGGGAAAACCAAAGACTCTCGTGCACAAGTGGGGGAACGTACTAAAGTCCCGTGAGAAAAGGAGTAAACCAAACACCTATCAAGGTAAACTATCCACCCCAGACCTCAACTAGGCACACTCCCCAAATCACGCAAGTCAAGTAATATATATATTAAGAGAACATCGATGTTTGGGTACCCCGTTCCACTTTCCCACTGGTTATTGAGACATCCTGCGCATCGGACCAATCCCGCCATTCTCACCGCAGTCCCACTGCCACACCCGCCCGCACACACCTGGGCCACAACCACACGCAGTCCCACTGCTGAAATCCCGCCCACACACACATGGGCCACAACCGCACACAGTCCCACTACTGAATCCCGCCCGCACACACCTGGGCCACAACTGTCACATGTAACCATGCCTGCAAACACCTAGGCTAGAGCAACCACCACCATGCCCGAAGACAACTGGGCCTCATCCCGAAGACAATTGGGAAACCACCTGCCGCACACACCTGGCCAACCACCACACTACCCTGCTCGAAGGTTCTTGGGCTAATAATGGACCTCAGGACATCACAGCCTACCCAAAGATACTTGGGCTATCCGGGAAAGCGAGCAGAAAAGGAGCTAATAACCAGCCACTAAGAATTGTGTTGGGAAAAACACCCTCCCCCATGAAATGGGGGTGTTCGACACTAATTGCTCAACTTGGGTGGGGCGCGAATAAGAAACACCAAGATACAAGTATATATATATATATAGGTAACAAGCCCTCACCCAAGCTAGTTTTTTCTTCAGACAGCCTACAGATCACAACAGCACTCAAGTCTGAGTCACGACTCACGCTGACAACCCATTTGTCCCCTTTCTTATTTCACGTTCAGTAATAATGTTTATGTTTAAGCACTATTGGGAAACTAGTAGGCATAGGAATAATTCCAGGAAGGTAATCAATCAAGCAACAACCATATAGCCCATACCCGGTTCTCAACAACAAAGGATTCCACCCCAATTCTTGATATAAACAAGTATCCACCCGGTCTTAAAACTCACAACCATCGAAGCCACATCAACAGGGGGTCGCATCCCCAGTTTGATAACCACCGAAAGCATAAAAGAACAGGGGATCCCATCCCCTCCCACATCTCCAGCAATCGACACGTAAAAGAAAACCACCAAAACACTGCCACCAACACTAAGCAAGGCCAAGCCTATATCTTCAGATTTAAATGATTTTACACGTTCCATGATTTCAATTCCATTTGACCAGGGTTAGCACAGAAGGGATTGATACTGTTTCTTCCAATTTATTCAGCCGGGTATATGTGATTAACCAATTTACATTTTCATAGCAGGAGTTTACAACCACAACAAGCCAGTTAAAACATCAGCAGGGGTTCATTAGTGCACAAACAACGAACACCAACGGCCTCGATTTTCAAAAGTCATAAGCCAGCACAACTCAACAAGATGGTCATAAAAGAAACAACATCAAAATATAAGAAATAATCAACGATCACAGCCACCCCCTCCTTTATTTAATGAATTCGTTAATTATCTTTAATTAGGTATGGTTTATCCAATTCTACAGAATCAAAAGCACTCCCACCTCGCATGATACACAAAAGAGGGAGGCAAAGGATAAATTCCCTACCTGTTGATATATGATCGACGCATAGGCTAGGCACAGAACTTTACGGATAACGATGCGCCCGATGCACCACATGCTGGTTGTGAAAAGCCGCGATCGAGGAAAGGAGAAACCACAGCTAACCCATAGTTTATAAGACCCGCATATGGTTGAGGTGATAACGTGTAACCGTGTAAGGCGTGGGGGTCGTGGGTTGACCACGTGGCTGGGGCAGTTACACACGGAGGTCCCTCGGGATTTTTAGGAATTAATTATGGGCTTTAAATGGTTTTAAAAGGAGTAAAATAATTAATTTACGTCGAAACTTATGTTGCGGGAGCAGAAAAGTTAGGTATTGGAAGAAGAACGAAAGGCTCGGCGAGGGGACACGGTGTCACCATCACGGTGTCGCCGTCACGGTGCCACCGTCATGGTTCCACCATCACGGTGTCACCTTCACGGTGCCACTGTTTTGCTGGAACCTCACTTTGGAAAAATAATGGGCCAGGAGGGTCTGGGCCATTACATATAGCCCTTTCTTATGTTGAGGTGATTCACACTATCAAGGAAATGATTTGAAAATTTTAAAATATTGTATATGTCTTTGACGATTCACTAATGATTTATAAAATAAATAAATTTAACCTAAAATTAAAATATTTTTATGGAAAAAAATTTATTTCGATGAATATACCTTTTATTATATTTTATTATATCATTATTGGGTAATTATGATCTCATAAAACACATTATATATTTACACGATATTTATTTTTTTCAGACAAAATCATCCATCTCATTAAATTTTGAGAAATTAAATGTTGGATACTTTAAATGTCTTAATTTTAAATTAATATTCATTTTAACTAAATAATTTTTTAAATATGTGAATTGTAATTATTTAAATAAAAACCGACATTTTTTTTAAAAATGACGGGTTTTTAAAAAAATAGTTTTCACAACATAATAAAAATTATATTTGACTTCATAAAAATTACACAATAATTTATGATTATCAAAAGTAATTTTATAATAATATTTTATTAAAATTTTATTTAAATCAAAAATTCATTAATTTATCAAAATATAATTCTTAATTGAATATGAAAATTAACCAAAAATACATTTTGTGTTTTAAAAATGACATAAAAAGTAACAAAAATACAATAAATGTTTATTAATTATTCTATAAAAAATAAATCACATAATCAAAATTATAGGGTCTTGCTAAAAATTTCTTTACTACACCAGTATACACCCTAAGAGTAAGGTGTGCAATGATTGGGATTTCTTGGGGAAATTCGATGAACATGGGTTGGGATGTGATCTCGATGAGCTTGAGCTTCTCCTATAAGCAGATTTACTCATTATTAAGTTGTTGGGTATGATATTGGACTTGGTCTAGGGTAAAACTAGAAATTTTATCTCCCTCATAAGCTCAAATAAATAGGCATCATAGTGTACAATCCTACAGTTTGATGCTATCGGTTCCTTTTTTCTATGCCAAAATTATTTATTGAAACACTATATTTATACTAGTCATGTGATCACTATTAAATGAGTACATTATCAACGGTAATTATACATAAAAAACATTTAAATTCAATTTTATATAATAAATCAAAATGAGTTCTTGAGTTTTCTATATCTATAAGACATTAATAAAAGGAGAAATTTATTTATAAATGCTTGAGTCATTACAACATTCCCCAATTAAAAAATTTAATCCTAAAAATTTCCTTTTCGCATATTAAAATAGCTGAGGGTAACTCTACCTCATCACATCCTCTAGTTCCCATATTTTCTCATCAACGTTTTATTTTCTCCACAACACGTTAATGAGGGCCATTGTTTTATTTTGTAGAAAGTTTTCTCTACAATCTAAGATATTCACTGGATTCTCCTCATAGGAGATGTCATTATCCAATGGTAGCACATCTATATTGAGTACATGTGATGGGTCTATTATGTATTTCCTTAATAGTGATACATTGAATACATCGTATACTTGAGACATATTTGGTGGTTGTGCTAGATCATAAGACACTGCTCTAATGCGGTTAAGGATATCAAATGGGTTGATGTACCTTGAAAAAATAATTCCCTTCTTCCAAAATCTCATTACTCTATTATATGGAGAAATGTGGAGGAATACCATGTCTCTCTCATAAAACTCTATGTCCCATTGATGATTTATAGAAAATCTATTTTGGCGACTCTATGTAGCTTTTATGTGATTCTAGATGCTCTTAACCTTATCCAACATTTAATCGAACATATATGAACCTTATAGTTTTCATTCCACAAATTCATCCCAACATTTTGTTTTTCGACACCTCTCCCCACAAATGGATTCCTAAAGATCCATTTGGATTCTTGAGTGGAAACTATTGTTTTAAGAGATCTCAACCAATGGATGATGTTGGTCCCATCCACCATTGAAGTCCATTTGGAATGATCTCATCATTTTCTCATGTGTCTGGATAGTCTTCTCAGATTGTCCATCGGTTTGAGGGTGATAAGCCCTGATGATGTTCAACTTAGGGTTCAGAGCATATTGAAGACTCTTCCTTAACATTGAGGTGAATATTGGATCCCAATCAGACACAATTGACAGTTGTACTCCATGCCGCCTTACCACTTCTCTGATGTATATCTGTTCTAGTTGATCCAATTATAAATCCCCTTAAATTGAAATGATGTGTGTAATCTTTATAATATTATCCACAAAAACTCAGATATCATAGTTTCTTTTGGATGTCTTCGAATGTCTTGTGGCAATTTCCATGGTGATTTTTCCCATTTTCATGTTGGTATGGGAAATAATGGAATCATCCCCTTAGACGTTTTCCTCTCATACATGACATTATAACATACCCATAACTTTGATGTATATTTATCAATCTCTATATTCATGTTATCCAACCAATAGTTATCCCAGATTTCTTTTTGTTTCCAGGGTGAATGGACAAATTTGAACTATTTGCATCATCTAAATGTTATATATTTTACTTCTGATTTTATGGAAGACATTGTCTTGACCAAAAACTAACAATTCCTTATTCATTAAATATGATCTTTGTGTATTTACCCTTTCTGATAATTTTCACTTACTCTTGAATTCCCAAATCATAAATTTGATCATCCTTTAACCATTCCAAAAGATATGGTTGATCAATAATTTGTGAAAGGATTGATGATGTTCATTTGTTTGTGATTCCCATTTCTATATTCATCAAATCTAGGAATATTGGATCCTTTTCAATTCTTATAAATGATCGAATTGCTGGGTCCATTCAATATAAATAATCTTTCACCTTATTCAGATTCCCAATGTTGTAATGGATTGATAAGTTATAATCCTTGATGATATCTAACAATTTTTGTTAGAAAATATTAAGATATTTCTGTTTGAATATATATTTGAGAATTTTTTGTTCCATATATATTTCATACTTCTCCCTAAAGAAATAATGCTACCATATTTTCAATGAAATTATCATAGCTTCAAACTCCAAATCATGTGTGGGATTGTTTTTATTATGAATTTTCAAATTCCTTGAGACATATGCAACGACTATTTCATTCTTCATCAAAACACAACCCATTCCCTTGTTTGAAGCATCACTGGATATTAGAAAATTCTCCCCACTTTTTGGTAGTGTCAGCATAGTGGCAGCAATAAGCCTCTTATTCAACTCCATGAATCTTTCATCACATTCATCATTTCAAGAAAACATGAGTCCTTTCCAAGTTATCATTGGAAGAGGTTTTTAAAATTGTGAGTTGATTCTCACAAATCAGTGACAACATCCATCTAACCCTTAGACTTTACAGATACCTTTCATTGATGTCAGCCTCATCCATCCCTCAATTTCTTCTTTGGAAGGATCCATAGGAATAACATGGATTTTGATCATATTCCCATTGAATGAGACTACATTCAACCAGAACTCACACTTTCTATACATTTTATAGAGCTTATTCTTTTGCAGGGTCTCTACTATAGTGATTAGATTCTCATAATGATCCTCCTTGGTTTTGAAGTATATTAGAATATCGTCTGCAAAGACTACCAAATATTTGTCAGTGTAATCTATAATGACTTATTCGTCACATAAACAAATCTTTTTGGTGAATTAGTGAGTCCAAAAAGAATTACTATGAATTCATAGTGCTCATACCTTGTATGAAAAGTAATTTTGGGGATATCCTCTTCTTCACCATTACATGGTAATATCATGACTACAGATCCACCTTGGAGAAGTATTGTTCTCCACATAGTGTATCGAACACGTCATCAATTCATGGAAAAGATACTTTTATTTATCATGATTTTGCTGAGCACACGATAATCAATGCAAAGCCACATTGACCCATCCTTCTTCTTTATGGAGAAGACTGGTGCACCCCATGGTGATGAACTTGCATGTTTAAACCCTTTTTCTAGATTCTCAAGTATTTGTTTATTTATCTTCTCAAGATCCACAACAACCATTCTCTATGGATTCTTGGATAGTGGCAATGTCCCATGTATAATATCAATCGATAATTAATCTTCCCTTCTAGGAGTAAGTGTATAAAATTTATTGGGAAATACATCATCGAAATCACTCAGAATAGGAATGTCCACAAGGATGGATCCTTCCTTAGAGCCAATTGTATGATAATCATATGTGTTTCCATAGGGAATTAAAATCCATACTCGTGATTATGGTGCTAAAGATGATTCATCCTCGTCTTTTCACTATTATAGAATGGGAGGTCGATTCACTATATGGAGATTGATTTCCCTCTCTCGGGAATTAATGTTGGATCATATATAGATTTCCATTCCATGAAAATAATTTCCTTATGATGTTTTATAGGATTTTAAATCCTAAAATTGTGATAGGGGAGGAGGTATATTCATGGGATGCTATAATTTTCCCAGTTTTTTCATAGACATCTCTACATCGATTCTTTTTAGTGGTTTTTGGATTATTTGACTAAACTTTTAGGATATAAATGGATATGTAGAACTATGAATGATATCCCTAACTTTCAATTTTTTATTCTTGTTCTACCTTATCCAATATAGTCATGGGATGATTACTTTAAAATAATTTAACACCAAAAGGGGAATCCATTCACATTAAAGGGGAAACTTATAAATTACATTTACCTCTTTAACTTATGAGTTTTTGGGCTTTGAACAAAGTTATCCATGATCTACTTCTTAACATATATTATTATGGGATTTTTTTCCTATAATAATTGTTTGTACTAAGATTATGAATTTACAAAAAATATCCTCCGAGAGTTTTGAAAAAAGAATGTGGAAAGGCAAATTTTTATGCACCAGTTCCCGTTTAAGTATAGCCCATAGTGGTTTCTTTTGCTTTTACCCCTAGATACATCACTCCTAAAGACAATTTTACTTTTTAATATCCATACATGGATGCATTTTCTTGATAAAAAACTTACTCAATACTCAATAAAATATATGTATTCGTTTGTTAAAATTAATCTTATCCCAAAGTCTATCATAGTATTTTTCCAATCCTAATCCAAAAAATAACTAAACCTATCCTATGATACCACCTCTAACAACCATATTTTTTAATTCATATTTAAACATGATTTATTTCATAAAAAATTCACTGAATAAAAATAAAATGATCGAAATTTATAGTGTATTTGGTGCTAAAGAACACTACCTAACAACATAAAAATTAGTAAAACACGTCACTATTGAAAACTTCTTTTACATGACCACAACATTCCTTCATACTTATCATTGCATGGGATTAATTGAGGAACTAAAAAAGAAAAGTGTAATTTATAAATCCAAGTAAGGGAGTAAGTAATACATAAAATTATGAATACAATACATGACATGAAATAGGAATATTAATGGAGCATAATAGATAAATGAACATAAGGTAATGATATAGCATGATTATCATAACATGAAAATGTAGAAACAACTTAAAATAATTCATCATTAATATAAACAAATCTGGTAAACCCATATCCCAACATGGAAGACAAAATTATTATAATGGAATCAGGTAAAATCATATCCCATCATGACATATCATGATATTAAACATCGCCCAATGCATTGGAGCACTATCAGGGTGCACCCTATATAATCATTTCAATCTCATGCTTAAGTGTACAACATATATCATATAACATGGATTAATTCAAAATCACCATTTATTCCATGATCAATGAATTTTTAATTCATACATATTAGTAACAATTCTCTAATTATGAGTTCATTAAGGTCAATAATCTTGATAGAGGAATGGGTATGGTATTCACTACATAATGATTTTGGAATAGAAAATCATGGGGCAATTTTGGAATCCTAATGACATCATATGGAAATTTATAAATTAGGATGATGAAAGAGAAAGGGATATCATAGAATTTATACATGAGTTAGATAGTAATGGGATCAGGTAACAAAATATATCATCATTTGAATTGTAATTTAGATGCATAATATAAAATAAATGCATGAATGTAAATGAGAAGAGAGAAATACCTTATGGAATTTTAGTATATTAATGGGAGGGTATAAATGATCATATGGGGGGATTAATGAGAGTGAAAGGAAGATCCCATCATTTATACATTAAATTTTTAGTAATATTTTAGGGAAGAAAATATTCCAAATCATGAAAATGTAAAGAAAAAGGCATGACATAAAAGATGTTCTTGATGAAAAAGGCGTGAGGGGGATCCGTTACATGGATGTGTGATGGTTTGGGGGAGGCTTCTTGGGAGCATAGGTTCACCTTGTGAGGACTCTAAGGAGTAGGGGAGAGGTTGGTCAGGCTTCAAATATCTTGATTAAAGTTAAATGGGTTCATTGGTGGGGTTTATATTAGAAATGTGGGTGAATTGTTTATTATTTTGTTTTTGGACACTACAAACTAAAATATTCAAAACCAAAAAATATAAATAATTTTTTCCAAAATTTCCTAGAAATGTGTAGGGGAATAAATTTGTTAAATGGATATTCTCTATTGATATTATAATATTTCCCTTATGTGGAGGTGAGTAACACATTCAAGGAAATGATTATAAAATCTTAAAATATGTTACATGTCTTGGAGGATTCACTAAGGCTTCATAAAATAAATTAACTAAATGTAAAATTAAATTATTTTAAAAGAAAAAACATATATTTTATTGAAGGATACTTTAATTTTAGGTTATTAAATATCAATTGGGTTATTATAATGTCATAACACACATAATATATTTATATGGTATTTAATTTTTACCCAAAAATTCGACTGTCTCCGAAAATTATGAAAAATTATTCATTTGATTATTTTGATATCATGATTAAAAAAAATATTCATTTTATATAAATAATTTTTTAAATATTTGAATTTTTTGTTTCAAAATAATAACTGATATTTATTGAAAATTTATGTGTTTGGACAGAAACAGTTTTCAAACCTTAATAAAAGGACTACGTTTGAGTTCATAAAAAATAGAAGATATTTTATATTTAATAAATTTAATTTAATAATAATACTCTATTGAAATATTATTTAATCAAAAAACCATTAATTCATAAAAATAGATTTCTAGATTGAATTTAAATATTATCCAAAAATAATATATATGCTTTAAAAATAACATACAAATTAACAATAATAGTATTAAAATATATTCATTATTATATAAAAAAATAATGCACATAATCATAATGGTAGGACCTTGTTAAAAATCCAGTAATTACACCACAATACTCCCTAAGAGTACTTTTTGAGTTGGGTTGGATTTCATGGGGTCATTCGATTTACTTGGTTTTGGTCGTGATCTTGAAGAGCATGAAATTATCTCATAAATGATTTCACTCATCCTTATATTGTAGGATCTCAGATTGGGCGTGGTCTAGGGAAAATAACAAAAATTTTATCTCCCTCAAAATCTATAATAAATGGGATGCATAGGGTACAGTTCTACTGGTTGAGGCTATCACATCCTTTTTTTATAGAAAAATATTTTTTAAAAAACATATATTTATACTAATCATGTGAACATTGTTAAACGATGAAAGTGTCAATGGTAATGATACATAATGGTTATTTAAATCCAATTTTATATAATAAAACAAAATCAGTTCATTTGTTTTCTATATCCATAAGTCATTATATAAATTTTAATTTTATTCTTAAATGTTCGAGTCATTACAAGTAGTTACTTTATTCACTTAATATATTTATTCCTCAGTAAAAGTATTTATAATAACCCTAAAATGTGAAACATGGATATAAATGTTGTCTTAGACCAAATTTATGAGTGATATTGCCATGATTTTCTTGGAAATAGGTTGGAAATTGTTGAGTAATGGTACTGAGTCTTCTTCAACCTAGATGGAAATTGTTCCATTTTCTCATTGGACTTCATGAACAAGGGTATGTCTTCTCATTTCCCTATATTTTTTTCATCATTAATTTTTTTTGATGATCATATTATCATTTAAATATGAAATAATATGTGGAATTTCGATCTCACAGGATAGCTCAATACTGGAATGGGGGGATTCCTATTCAACTTTTTGGTTGGATCATCCAATTAAAAAGTGTAATGAGTAAATAATGAAGGATTTTGAGGGGGTGATGAATAGAACTTCATAACCAATTCCATTTTCCATACGAATATTTAGATTTTTCCTAGTTAGGATTTGTGAAAAACAATATATGTGTATGTATTATAATTAAATTATTTGGATAATGAGGAGACTTGGTTCATCTAATAAGATGACATCCAAAGGGAAATACATAAATGTTTCATGTGTGGATTGAAATTTATCTAGTTAATTATAGTATATGGATTAATCATGAATTATTTGGTTGTTTAAGTACTAAGGGAAATACTTTCCACACAACAACAATCCATTAAACATATGATGATTGATCATATGCATCAGTGGGTTGGTGTGAGTGATCATACATAAATCATAATAGTGAGAATAAAGAAATGGATTCTAAACCATGAAACCATGGAAGGGAAGTTATTCCTCATAGGGAATAATCTAGTCTCATTTTTTATAAATATTTGGATGAGATTATATATATTGCTCACATTGGGATCATTATTAATCTATTCTAAGAGTGTGCCAAACGATCACTCCCTTATGGTTACCTAATAGACCATTGTTCTCCTATGTATAATCTTTTTTGTCACACTATGAGGTAATATCATTATAAATTATCATATAAATGTGTTTAAAGTATCATTCTTTATTATAAAAATATATTAATATAGTCTATAAGGCCTAGGAATGCATATATAACATCTAGAGTATGTGAATGGGGATATTTTATGATGGACCTTATCTTATTTGGGTCAATATCAGTGTCACTATATTAGAATACTCTGTTGTGGAATTTACTTGAGTAAAATTTGAATTAAAACCTTGAGGAATTTATTATTTTTTGATTGGAATAAACTATGACAAAAAAATTTTCATATCCATTGAGATTGTCTTTCTTCTGGCAGAATTTTTGAACCATATCATCCTTATATAAATCACCTATTTTTCTGAGAAAGTATTTGATGAAATATTACATATACTATTGTAATTTTTTTAATAATTCATCCTGATTAATGGAATCACCCCATTAAAGAAGGTTCCCTAATTTTTTATAAATTAAGTTAAATATTCATCTTAAAAGGCAATCTAGATTTTATTATATTTATTGAATCTTTCTATAATGTAAATGTATTGGATTTATTAAGAGGTATCAATATGAAACACTATGATACCGATTTGGAATTTTTTTAACAATACCTCAATTCAAGTTTAAAGGTACTATAAAAACGTTAATTCATCCATTCATCTTTAAGATTAGTATAAATATGACTATGTTGTAATGGTACTAAACCTCCCATGGAATGATAGATTTGGTTAGAATAAAATGATTATCCTTAACTTTGGATCCAATGGGTGGAGTATCCTACTAGCTTATTATTTAAAAACATTATGTTCAATAGGAAGCCCAAGGTGGTGGATGGAGACATGTGGATCAAGCCAAAGTATTTAATTTTCCATCCATTCAAATATATCATGCATTTTTTCCCCAAATGAAACATGTTGATCTTCCTCATTGTAAGATAAGGAATCATAGAGCAATGTTAGAGTATGATCATTATCGTTTTCAGTATCCGCCTATAATAGATCACTGAATCTCATGAAAAAACCAAGTTCATAGTAATGATGAGATTGATTATATTCCACATTTTAGGAAATATTAGGAATTGAGGAAAGAGATAACCATATAGGAATTAGTGATGGGGATGTTCCATCATCTTCTTGTATGGGGATCAAATCTCCAAAAGAATATTTGAAACCTTCTAGTTCAATGAAAACAATGATAATGAATGAAAAAACTTATATCCATAGAGTCTTCACTAGTGGTTCCCACTAATAATATTAATGTAATATGGCTTATCATATTTCCAAACATGTTTCCCTAATATTTGATACAAGTGGTGAATAAATTGATTGACCATAATTGGTTGGACTTTCTAGTATATGAATATAAATATCATCCCATGTAATAGAGGAAAATTTCCTTTGTAGGTTTATTAGGTGATCTAAAAGAAGTTATATTTCAATTTAATAATTAAGTGGTTCTTGAACTATGGAGTTTCTTCTTCACTACACTGAATATAAAGAATGATACCATTCATTAGATCAACTAAGGGATCTACTAGAGAAGGTCCCATGTCATTGGGAGTATTTAAAAACTCGTGGTCTTTATTTTTGGGGTTCATTTCATCCCTATTATAATAACATGTATCAATGTATTAAGATACATCAAAATAATAATAGGATAGATAACCATGGTGATACCTGACTTAAATATTGAGGTAATTTCATGGTAAAGATGATATGTTCATTATGGACTATCCAATAGAGTGTTTAAGGCTATTTATTATGAGACCACCATGAAATCTATATTGGAAACCACATTTATGAACTGATAAATTAAATGAATCCTGTTGTGGAGCTTCAACATTCACTTTTCAAAACTGTTGATGGACATGTTGGATAGGAATGACTAGATACTATGTACCAAAGATAATAAAAATTTTAATTTATAAAAGGATTGATTCTAGATCATTTTTTAACTAACCCTTGGTAGATTCTGAACCCATTAATATTTCCTAATAAATAGTTGGCGCATATCTTCCTCTGGATGATAGAACCCTCCTCTTCCCAAGAGTGGGTGATGACAGCCTAGAATTCCTCATTGAATCTTCTCTAAGGTAATACTTGGTTGTGGATAACTCATTCTAAAACCATGGGTGGATATTCCTAAACATGATAAGGTCTCTAGAAAGCATATCTTATAAGATTTACACATATAATATCAATAATACAAATTAAATACCATCTAGGACCTTGAGAACATCAAAATTTTGATCTAGGGGAATGTTATTTCTTTATAGGTGTAGCTACATGATATAAATCATAGATGGTCACACTAAATGAAGTAATGGAAACTAACTAGTTCCTATAATAGTTTTTCATATTAATTTACAATAGTTCAACTATGTTTGGATTCAGTTGAACCTTATGTAGTTGGGACAATTCTTGATAGTCAACCAATCTTATGGATTATAGGGCTACAATGGAGGAAGTGGTCAAAGTGGGATTCCATTTCTAAGCTTATAGTAATTTTATCTTATAAAATCATCATCCAGGATAGACTTTTATGTATATTAAACAATATGAAATTATTTTTCTATATTATATTATTCCCTTCCCTCAACAGTGTTGATAGGGAATCATTATAGCTAGCTATATTTTTTTTATCATTGGGATCTCCATAATTCTAAACTATCATGATGATATTGGTGGAGGAATACTCTAAATGTTCATCAAATTAGTCTTATTGTATCATTAAATTCATGTAATATCCTACCATTGAAGGGTTCATTATGTTCATGCAACTGTATTGAGGATTTGAAACTAGTGTAAGATCTTAATTGTTCATATGCAATCTAATTTGGCACATTCAATCCCATGGGGGTGGTAAACATTGTATCACCCTAATCAGATACATGTTCTTATTTATAGGGATCATTATCATCATCAAGGATTGAGTCGGTATAGGTGAAATTAACTTATGGGACACCCAACACCGCTAAATAATGATATACCATATCATATATCTTATCAATGAAGAAAAAAACTAAATGACGGTGTTTCCATGGAATCTATGTTTATGGAAGTAGTTGGGATAGTTCTTCATTCCATCCTCTCATAGATTCATGATTTTTGATAGCTTGAGAATTTCCTTCACCAATAAATAGATTATGAAGCTAAAGAACCATTTGTTTTTAAATGAGTAGAGTGTGGTCGTCAAATCTGGAAAAGATACACATCCGACCTATCCCTAATGCGAGATTTCATTAAAATTACCAATTTGAGCCTATGTATGGTAGGCCCTATTTTGTGGAGACTCCTAATGTTAGATCAATTGTGGGGTTGTGGTTTACATGATTCTAATTGTACCCTCTCTCATAATATTTCATGTCTAAGTGGGTTATGATTTTTAAGACGCATTATTAGTCACATCCTAGATTCATTGAGGTATATATCTCTCTTGGTGATATCACATAATTCTCATGGATTCTTCAATGAGATGATGTTCATGACTAGATTATCCTAGACATTTTCCACTAAATATCCAAAAAAATATTCATAAGGAAGCTTCACGTCAATATAGTACACAATTATTTTACACATATCAATTAAATTAGTGACATGTTTATTATATTTATCATTGTATTTAGAGAGTTTAGTTATAATTGACATATTCATGGGTGATTTAATGTAGTATAGGATCTTTCAATATAGTAATTTATATATGGTACGATATCCTCATGCAAAGTGGATTTTAAAATTAAATATGGGTCCATTTAAAATCATTACATAGCCTCGGTTCATAGAAGCTTATAATTTCTCTTTGATAGCCAAAATTAGGCCACATGGGGAGGAATAATGTGAATGATAATACTCTAGGTCATTAGTCCATTTCATAGAGATGAAAAAATAGTCACCAAAATATATTTTTGGTTGATGTTAATCCACTCATGCTACTAGTGATTCCTTCTAGGATACATTGTGGATCATTATGTCTGTATATCTTCAATCCAATATGTGATATAATTGATGAAACAAATTTAAGGGGCGTATTTTTCTTCAATCCCATAAATTGTAGGCTATCTGAAGAAACAGAATGGTCAATATCTAGATATTGAAATCCATGTTGACACACTAGAGATTTTGTGTCAAGGAAACTAAACTATTTCATGGATGGTAGGATCCATCGAATTTTGTCTTAGTTTATATTCAAAGGACTATCTGCTATTGGTTTTACATAAGATTAATAATAGGGACATTATAAATGTATCCTAATCAATAAAATTTCCCTTATAGTGCTCCAAATTTATCTAGTCAATGATATAAAACCCAGAGAGAATGTTGTGATTAATAAATGTGTCTCTATTGACTCGATTGATGTAGATGGACTAGAAGGTCAGACTATCCCATTGGTTTCATAAAATATCTATTGAAATGGGTTCAATGAGGGTATCTAATATGGGTACCCATGAGTAATTTCATTAAATTATTAATGGATATGGAAAACTATATAGGGTTTAAATATTCACTATAAATATTATCGTTTCACATTCTCTCCACATGATTCCTCGCAAAAAAAACCACCTTTTCATGGGGGTGAATAACTGTGATGAAATTCCCTTTGGGATTTGTGACTGATGAAAAATAAAATGCATCATTTAGTGGCTCATCATTTTTATAATGTTGCATCCAAGAGATAGGGGTTTGTAAGATATAACTATATTAACCCAACCTATAATATTTGTATTGGTAGACTAAACGTCAATGATCTGGTGAAACACAATTTCAATTCTTTTACACACGTTTCAGAATCCCAAACGCCATACACCAAAGTTAAGAAACTAAGACACTAAAAAATATACAATGTAAACAATAATGAATTAATATATAAGTGCATAATGTTGTTTTTAATTTCATGGTTAATCAAATATATGACTATGTAGGTGTTTCAATTTCACCCATAGATTCTTCTAGAGGATTGTTTCATAATTCACATCATGATGCTCTATAATGGGTAAGTGGTGGGTAATATTTTTTAGAATAGGAATTAAAGCTAATAAGTAGCCAGGATTTTCCATACGATATAATTATCTTCCACTTGATCATGATGGTTGTCCTTCTCTAGGTCACCCAAGGGTTCTACAAGTGGCCATTAGTGGCCTTGATGAAGAAGTGATGTAGACCAACCCTACTACTATCCTTCATATTGGAGTGGAATTTTCCAAGACATCCTAACATAGGATGAAGGAATATCTAATAGATGTAACACCAACATCACCACCATATCTATGTATATTAGAAATATCATGGCCTTTTCTTGGTGACTTAGTTTATCATGCACTTAAATCCTTTTAAAATGTTATTCATCACCAGACAGTGCTCATTCAGAATATGATGTTCCCTGTACAACGTGTGTAGAGGTGAAAAAGGATATTATAGTGGAGTTGGGGAAGGAAAAACTATATGATTCTAGATGGAATTTATGAGATTCTTAATGTTCATGTACATATGTTGTATGTTTGGGATTTTAGGTATGTCGGATTCAAAGATATATATCCACAGTCATTGTGTTCCTTTCCCTAGTATTGGAAATCATCATGAGAAAACTACTTCTAATTCATCAGTGGATTTAGAAAGATAATGGCTTCCCAGTTGTTGGATCTCCATATCCTTCATTTTTTGGATCTATATATGTCATATAACAATGAGATTATATGAATTAAATTGATAATTATCATGATCATCATTGTTGATTTTTTTAAAACCACTTTCATGTTAGCATACCGCTCCAACACTTATTGGGACATCATGATGGTCAGATTCCACAATATGGGGAGTATCTATATGATGATATGTGTAATTTCAAGAAATTATAAGTGTCAAAACAATATGACTGATAGATGGATGGTGAATTGAAAATATTTTTGAAAAAACACCTTATTAATCTACTGGGAGGATGAAATAGGATGCATTGATGGTGGTAAGGGAAATAAGAGGTGTAGGATTGAATATGAAATGAGATGCTCAAATACAAGAGGGGTGTGAATCTTATTCTTTAAAAATTCATTTGGAACCTTTAATGTTTATTTTAACAAAGTTAAACAAACATTCACAAAACGTCTTAAAGAAATATTTTCTTAAACTTTACAACCTTAAGATAAAAACATAAGAAAAAGTTTCCTAAAAGAAAGATTCTACCTTAATTTGTATATAATATGTAATAAGATTAGAGTAATGGAATTAGAAATTATAATAAATTTATACTTTCTAACTTTAACAAAGTTAAGATTATAGATGAAATAAAAAAACATGAAATAGAAAACAAGTAACAAATAGATTCTTTAAACCCAATGAGAAGGGTATACACCAACCTTGGATAAAGGTTCCTTGATTTATACTTTCATGAAAGTATGTCTTACCCAAATCCTGGGAAGCCCACAATCAAAAGATCGGTATCTATCTTGCTATCCCCACAATCCATCGATTTAGAAGGAAATCAAAACCAATGTCTTCAAAACCCGGAAGCCCACGATCATCACAATCAGAGTCTATACAAAGCAAGTATGAACAAGTTGTTCACACATGAACAACTTGTTTACAACATCCTTATGAATCACTGAGAGTTGAAGGAGCCTCTCTCTAGAAATCACATCAAATTACTGTTCTAATTGTATCATAATATATCATTTTACCGAATTAATTGTAGGTATATACGATTTTAGGACAACCCATCATATAATGAAACCCATAAAATAGTTTGACATAGATGAATAGAAATATTCATTATATAATATCCAGTTTATAATAGACAGGATTCATAAATATTTCATCATAACAAAATTAAGTTATAGTAAAGTAAAGTGCATTGTATATTGATACATAAAAAAGTAATCATAATAATATATACAGTGAAAAAAATTAATTGCTATCATAAAATCAAATCCTCAGTGTAATATAATAGTCATTAAAAAAAATTGACAAATAAAAAAAATATGTTTTATAAAATCATTAAATATGGGCATTGATGTCATGTATCTTCTATTTATTTTGGTTATTTTTGAAACAATTTTTTATAATAATATTAATAAATATTCATTTGAAAACCCATGGAAACCTATAAATTATGTTTCATAAAGAATAAATACATGATGTCTAGAAATCCTTTCGTTCTGTATAAGTTAAATTAAATCATACATTTCATATATTGGTAAAAGGTCAAAAGAGAGACATACGAAAATCATTTGGAAATATTAATTTTCCAATATATTAAAGTTAAAGGTATAAAATAAACCATTATGAAACATTTAATATTTTTTTAAATATCTATAAATCTTTTTGAAGAAGATGGACATAGAAGAGAATGATTCTCACCTCAAAAAGTTGTAATAGGGTTATAATTTATTAAGAAACATTTCTCAATAAATTTGAATAATAAAGATCGAGGAATGAAAAAAAAATACATGAATCCACGTATATTATTAGAGGGGTAAATAATTAATTTTTGTTTAAATAAAATGGATCATATAATTTCCCTTAAAAATATATTTAATATATACAAACTTGAAAATAAATGAGATTTTAATATAATCTGTTTCTTTAAGTCCAATATTGCTTCATATAAATTAACAAAAACCATAAAAATAAATGAAAATATATTATATATCTATTATATATCTATAAATATATATATATTTATATATTTATATATCATTCCCTTATAATTTTAAATTACACTTTTTTTAATAATAATTTATTAAAATATTTTTTCGAGTGAAAACATGTCCATTTTCCCTGTAGGTTTTCCTCTTATGGTTCTTGTCAATGATACTTGGTCCTAGTTTACTAATCAACATAACATAAATATTTTAATATTTATTATATTAAATTATTATATACACTTTTCGAACAACTCATATAAAGCTGTAATGAAATATGAATTACATCACTTGAAGGGGGAGGTAATTCATAAGTATGAAAAAGTTGTGGTTTAATTTTGTAATGGAAGGAAAAAAATAATGTTAAAAAATAATAATATTTAATAATTTTGTTAATAGAATCTATTTTTTCATTAAATTTATAATTATTAGCATATATTTTCAGAAGATTTTAGAAAAATAACAACACTGCTTGGTGTAGGTGGGGATCAAAATGTGTCAATGAGAAAAACTAAAAAAATTTAATGTATGAGAGGGTAAAAACTTATTTGATAATTTATTTTATTATAACTATAATTTTGTTATAAATAATATATATATATATATATTAAATATATCAATATAATCTTTAATGAGGGATGATTCTGAAAACAGAAATAATTTACTTTTGTGAGTGGATGGGTGACAAGTATGCCCGAGAGATGTTTTATTTTCCCATAGAAGTGAAAATGTGAGGAAAAGGTGGGGTACCTGAAAAATAATAACCATTGAGTACATTTTAGATATATATTAAATTATCCCAAAAATTTTAAGACATATTTTAATTATTTTGTATAAGAAACATACATGAATGAACTTGATTAAGAGTTATTCCTTTTACTTTGAAAACCTCCATTGACATACACCTTAATGTTTCGAAGTCTGTCATTTAGTGAGACAAAAAATTAAAATAAAATATAAATAATGCACTTAATTGAATTGTGTTGGGATTCACTAAACTATTCTTCTCAACTAGTGTGAAAATTTGGGAGAAGAATGTAACCTTATATATGTGATGGGAGTGGCATAGTAGTAATTACTCAAAAAATGTACTATTATAACCATAATACTCATGTTTAATTAAAAATAAAACAATTAAATTTAAAATATTGGGAGATAAGGTTTGACATACAATTATACAATAATAATCAAAATGAAATATTTTGAATCTATCATACTTTTTCTCCATAAATAACACATTTTGGCCATTTACTGTGGTTACTATATTTTTACCATGGAATCCCTTCATAATGAATGCAAGTTATTTTTAAATCAATAAGAAATCTAAACCTATTAAATAAAAATTTGAAATCCATAATTTCATGATTATATTTTTTAATGTGGTAAAAAATATTTTTAATATACATTTGAAAAGCATGATGAAAAACAGTCCTTTGAATCAGAAACACTTTTTAAGAATAAAATGAACTTATAAAAAACAATTATAATAAATATTAACAAGAAATAAATTATATTAGGTTAAATCAATGGTCTTATATTATATTTTAAAATAATTCCAAAAATAATGGTTATATAAAATTATATCATTCGTGGAAAAGAAATGAAATTTTATAAAAATTGTAATATTTCACTATTCAATCAAAAATCAATCTTTTCCAAATAAAATCTCAAAATAATCACTCTTAAATATTTTTGAAAAAATAATTTAAAAATATTTTTCCATATTGTTTTCTAATATAATTTTTCAAATTTATAATTGTTGGTTTCAAATAATATATATAATATAAAATATTTAAAATATTTTAATCAAACTATTTTTATTGAGTTATATAAAATAAACTCAATACTTCTTATGATTAATTTAACTAATTATGTTTAATTTAATTATCTCATAATATATTTCACATTATATTATAAAAATGAATCGTGTATGTTTGTTCATTTGTGCATGCATCACATTTTATTGAACACATCTAATTTACTAAATAGGCATATATTATCAAATCTTCAGGTTATATATTATACCCCTTCTAATAATTTGAAAATAAAATTATTTCTAGTCAAATAGTATTAAATGTGGAAAATTATACCTCTTGAATCCTAGAGTTCTAAAATTAATTCTTCAAATATAATATTTTTCTATAGTAATTTTACCTTATAAGAAGCATTTTTTTCACAACACTTTCTCTCTTCGATCCAAAATATCTATTGGTTTCCCGTCATAAAAATATCTTGCAACTATGGTACAACAACTATGTTCACTAATTTAGAAGGATCATGATTGAACATCTCACAATATTTTTTTTAAAGATCTTGGTAGATGGTCGGTAAAATTTAAAAGTGATAAGATACTACCACAATGGGATCAAGGATCTCGAAGGGATCAATTTATTTAGGGGAGATATTTCCTTATATTAAAAATATCATAACATTCATCCAAGTATCTAATTTAATGAATACCCTATCACTAAATATTAACTTGGTATTTTTCTATTGATTTTCAGGAGTAATTTTCTATTGAGTCATTGGTTCCTTATTGGGTTTTTGAATGGATCTGGCCTTATATGATATTTCCTCAACCATATAATCTCACAATTGGTTTTTTTCTCCAGCTTTATCCCACCACATTATATATTTCACCTCCTACCATTGATAGATTCATATATATCCACCCAATTCCTAAAGTGAATTTTTTATAAGAAAATTTAACTCTATGAATCTATTGCTCCCAACCACTATTAAAATCCATCAAAAAAGATTTCAACATATGTTCAAGGGTTTGAAGTGTCCTCTTAGACTAACCATATATAAGAAGAAGAAAAATAGTGATAAATCTCAATGGTGTATTCAATGCCTATTAAAACCTTCCCCATAACATTGTGGTAAACCCTATATCCTTATAGAGTACAAAAAAATGTGGTACAAAATAAAACCATTCATCTTACTTAATTATTATCCTATAAAAATGATCATGATAAAAATATTATATGATTTTAATAAATTTTGGGACATAAAATTCCAATTGACCACTACCCTAATAACACTATGTTCATCAGTTTTTTTAAGGAGTATTCATGAAAAATATATGGTCAGGCTTTCCTATTTCTATTCTTGTAAAAATAATTGGTGTAATATCCACAATGACTTCTATCACCCATCATTAAATTTTAGAAATACCAAGAATCAATGTAAATACTATGTGATATATCATTTCATTTTATCCATATACATATTATATTTAGTATCACTATACAAATAAGTACTTCTAGTATTATTAGATATTGATGAACTATTTTGTCCATCCAACAAATAACTCTTCATATAAAATATAGACATGAAACATACAACATTTTGAATACAAATCATTCAATTTCTATTATTATTGAACTTTGGAATATTTCTTACCATCCTTTATAGCTCTATATCATCCCCTTTAAATATTTAAAATTCACATGAATAGATATTTGAATATTCAATAAAGAAAGATATTATTTTCACATTTCTTCATGATTTCATGATCTATATTTAAAAAATATTAATCTATTACATCCATTTGGATCCTCATTTTAGACAAAAACCCATATTCCATTGGACATAAATCATTACCCACCTTGTACATTTCCCTAATTTAGTAGTGTTTTTATAATTAATAACCATTAAAAAACTCTAAAATCCCATTTGAATCATTTTAAAATATTCTATTAGAATAAATACTTCAAAAATTCATGATCTATTTTCCTATCACACCATCATTGATATTAAAATTGTTTCTAAATATTTGAGGAATAAATTACCACACTGTAATCCAAATAATGTGAAGGACAATTTCAGTAACAAATATATAATTTTCATCACTTATATGTCACTATTTATTCAGGAAAGAGACAACATTCAACCCTCATCCTGATGGATTCAGTTTTCCCTGGTGGTTGGTTGTGAGTTGTCTAAGTATTTTAAAACTAATAACCTCAAATTTCCATTAACATTCATAATGGATATTACTGATGGTTACATCACCCAAAACATGGTACATACCATATTTCCAAATGCAGGTGTAGAATTTTGGATTCAGACCAAATGATGTTTGGGGACTTCCATTGGTTAAGAGGATGTGATGATGGGCTTATCACAAGATTTTTTAGGTTAAATATTTTTTTATTATGGGACCCTCTTATATATTATTGAATCTATTCCTTATCCTTTAATAGTTCCATTTTCCCTAAAAATGATTTTTAGGTTATGTGTAATTTATGTGTAGAAAAATTGGATCTCATTAGTGAATACATATATATTTATCAAGGGTTATTAATCTATTTCCTCAAGAAATGGGTAGCTTATTATGTGTCGGAGCCATAAAAACTGGTAATTCATAATTTTATACCATGTAGGGAGTTTATTAATATTTCGAAGAGGGGGTTGAGCCTTTATGAGGCATCCTAAGTATCCTAATTATTGTAGGAATCAAAAACAATATTGTTCATTAAACCAATGTGGTTTATCATCGTACTGGAAGGAAATATGTGTGGGCACTATGTTACCATATATTTGACATATAGTTTTGAGGATACATCTCACATATCCTGGTTATGTCCAGAATTCATGTTATCGTAGTTAAATTTCACCGTTGGGACAAAACCCATGGTAGATACCCTTTATTGATGGAAATTTATATTGTACCACCTGTAGGGACATACATAATGAGATTTCCCAAGATGGTGGATATTAATGATAAAAATTATTTGTTCATTATGACTATAAAATACCACGTGAGATGTGATCGGTGTGAGAAATAAGGGGCATAATGTGATAATCCTCACTGAATATTGAGGTAGGGAAAACGTTTTGAGTCAACCCTTGGATGCTTAATATTGTGAGTAGGCCCAAGAAGGCATCCTACTTATCATGTTTTTTGAAGGAATATGATTACTCATAGTTCAATTTATTTTCCATTATACTAAGGGATGAGGTATAGTGATCATCTCGTGGTAATTTTTAGGCCACGATGGTCAAAATGTCAGAGAAATTGGTCTTAAATTGAAATAGATTCTTATTTCATCTTGTTCCTTAATAAGGCAACCTATGTATCATGGTTTTTACAAGAATCTGAGTTCTCATAGTTCCATTGACAAGGGATTATATGATGATATTTCCCTATATGCGAGACATATCATATTATGCATCCTGATCTAGGCTTACACAATGAAGTTTACATTTCTTTAGTAGAGGTTTACCATGAAAATTATATGAATTTTTCAACTCCCTATTCCTATGTGAGATATGTTTTGTTTGATAAGAATTGGATGGAAAATGATCAGTCTCACTTCTTATAGATGCAAGACTTAGGTACTGAGACAACACTTTGGATGTATAATATAGATCCTGGGCCTCGTAGAGGTGTCCTATTTATACTGGTTGGGGAATAAATCAGAGAAACCATAGTTCGGATGATTGAGGATTATGAACTGATGTTTCCCATTGGTTGGGGCTTACACACTAAGGGTGAATAATTTTATCAAACCTTGGGTTTCCCTTATTTCCCAGGATTACATCCCTACCAAATATGGCTAACTACCTTTTTTTCATACCTTGATTTTTAGTTTTGACATGTCAAATGATGTCTGGACATGTCTTGTTATATTGTCTGAATTTCCAAATACAATTACATTATCCAATTGGTGTATTTGATGGATTTTGGGGATCGTGGATAACAAGTTTGAGGTTCATTACATGATAAAGGATGACCCGCCAATTTGAAATCTGGATTCCTGGCTAGTTGATCATGGAATCCATTTCATGATATACTCTATCTTTTCTATTGGGTGTTCGATGATTTGGGTAACATGGACTACTATTATCACTTGAGATAGCGGAAAAAAATAAGGGAGTTTCAGGAGTCAGTCTGATAGGCCTCAAAGGGTGTTACATGTCATGGATGACATGTGGGAGGGTATCACATAATCTGGATAACATTCCTCTATATCATCACAAGATATGGTTGTCACTCATAATTGGTGTCATGGGAGTAACTGTGACTTGTCTTCGATAGTTTCTCTTATCTTGGAAGAAATGTTTGAGGACATCATGAAGATTGGAAGGTATGATTGTGGGACTTCTCCTGATCCAACTAACATTCATGGGTGCTACTGTGAGACTCGACTGATAAGAGATGGTGCCACCAAAATATTATAGTGACATAGATGAAGGATATAAAGAGGATTAAATGTAGATCATGTAGGTTTTCGTAAGACTTGTGGGGAACATCTAAGGGGAATCATGTTACATTATTTGACATATCCAAAGGAGTTCACATGACCTAAATAGTATGATGAAGGAGCATCATGAGATCTAGGAGACATGTCCTAGTAATATCGCATGTATTATGTGGTTTAGGTGAAGTGAACAGGGGTTAGAATATATGCCTCTCATATAATCCTCTCACCTTTATTATTTTCTATAGCCTTTATATTTTCAATTAATTTATTTGTTCAGCGGTATCTTATTTTATGCCTCTCGTGTTCTTCCATATGTGTGGTATGTTCTTCATTTCTCCTACAATAGGTCCTTAATTTAATATATAGTGATCACGTTAAGTTATTATGCATGATGCATGATTTCTTTGGCTATTCACAAGTGCCGTACTAGATGGGAAGCATTCCAGTCAGAATATCACACAGTCTAAAAATTCCACTCTGGTTCTCAAAATCAAAAGGTTCCAAATTCTCATCCGGAGAGTATTGGTTATTTATTGATGATGGGGTTGGGAATTGTTAGGCCTCTCCACCCCATATTTTTCCACTTTTCAAGGAAAATATTGTTTGAATCTAGAAAAGAGTTAGTGGAGGGCCTTGACATCATGCATCTTTGAAATTCCCTGTATTCGATCACCCTGGGGGAATCACCCAATTTTTAATGAATGTGACCATGTCTCATTAATTATGAATTCATTAAATTATTTCAAATTAATGGTTCTTTTTTTTGATTAAATGTGACATGTCAAGGGATTTCCACGTTGTATGGTTACATGTCCATGGGCCTTTGTGAGATCATGGCACCTCTAGAAATGCATTGCATGATCTCAATTCACTTTTCTGGGAATCTCCACGAGACAAGGATGGATATTCATGGGAGTATCATTGGATGAGGAAAATATGTCATGAGGTTATGTGAAATTGTGTTGGGGGAAACCTTAGAATTTGTTTATAGTATTATGACTGTGATGGGCTCCCACCTCGACCCCTTTCTTATTTACATTGAATATATTTAAAATGTTGAGTAGTTTGAGTGGTTGTTTGGTTGTCGTCCGGGACAATAAACTTTTCACTATTTGATGTTTCATGTTACCATAAAATTACCCATGGAGATTCATGAACATTGCATAGAAATTTCCATCTTCTTTACCTCATGGATCCAAAGGTTGACCACAAAACATACTAGACATACCGAAGGATCGTTTCCCGATGAGAATAACAAGCCAATGAGAATTCATGAGATGAGTCAGACATGTCATTGGGTGGATGAAGGGTCTTACAGACCTCCATGGGTGTGTATGTGACTTTTATACACACTGGATTCTTTCACATTCTCCCCTTTTATATCCATTTTTTAATTTATAAATCCATGAGGATCTCCCAAGTTTATAGTAGTGTTTCTAAGGAAAATAATTCTCCATATCATTGATGTGTCACATAACTCTTATAAAAACTAGGGGATCCACCCTTTTGGATATTTATCTCCAATTTTTTATGGTCATTCTAATGGTTTGTGGATAATCTACAAGTTGACATGACATGTGACCCGATGGATTGTATCTGATTGTCACGTTGTAATCATCAATTATTTTTTTCACTTTCACAATATTGAATGTGATTTCCATGGGGGTTCGTAGGATATTTCGTAGGATATTATCTACACATTGATCCTTCACATTACCTTATGAAGTCCATGAAATCGCATATCTCTTAGAGATTTACATGATCCATGAGCCTCATCCACCCTCTCCATCATTTTTTGTGGTGAAAATAATACACATATTCATGTATTTATTAATTTTTTAATATACTGATGCTCATTGGGTGGGGGTCAACAAATCCCCCCCCCCTCAACCTCAAAAGCACCATCCATGGGGACAAGGGATAATTTATGAGTAATGTAAATATAATCTTAATTATTTACCACTATCACCAAACATTTTATTAGAGTAAAATTGTTCTGATGTTACTTGAATCATTAACCATACACATATTTTTCAAAATATCATGTGAAAATGAACTCATATATGTAAACATTTAAATCATAACATATTATTCTCATGATCTATTCTTGAATACCTACTAACATGAAATTCAATAATGATAGAACTTCTCTAGCTATCTTGATGTCACCTAATTTGTATAAGGATAAATGGGAAGAATAAATGCCTTTATGTAGATTTTCCATACCTTTTTTGGAATATTATATTCTTAGTGGTAGAATCATATTTTTTTCCAAATAAATATGGTGGGAATTTTTTTTAATTAATACATACTGAATCGTTATTGTGCTATATTTTAGTGTATTTTATGTCAGACCTTCAGTTGAGTTATTTTAATTCCTTTTAGCTCAAAACACTTATCACTATAGTTTGGGGTCTTTTACCTCAAACCTTATATAACATTACTTTATGGACTTTTATATTGAACCCTCTGTTGTTGTAGTTTTTTGTCTTTATAATCAGACAATATATAATTTTAGTTAATGGTAATTCATATAAGGCATTCTATTCCATTAGTTTAGAATCTTTTAGATCAAACATTGTAGTAGTTTAGTTTGTGGTCTTTTAGATCAGACCATAGATCGATGATCATGGGATACGGTGCAGAAATTCCCAGAATGTCCCAAAACATGCTAATATATTGGGTTCTTACATGGAGTTTCTATAGCTCATGAGGATCAAATATCCATTATTTAATGGAAGAGATGCTTCTGGTTGGTTGGTCAAAGCCCATATTTGTTAGTATAATTTTCAAATAGATTCACTTATACTCTTTTCAAGGGGTCATGGATGGTTTGTGGGATAATATCGGTTGAGGGAGGCATATTATGTGTTCTAGGTTTACCTACATGGTTGGAATATGTGTGACATAAATCGTACTCCAAAAGATTAATTTCATGAATATGATATGAGGAAACAAGTTAGGGATGACCAGTAACACACTGCTGTTTCAAGATCTATTGTGTTGTTTCCAGTGCTCACAAGGTTTAAATCTCCTTTATAGAATGGCTTAGTTTCGTTTTTGGTTGGTGAAATTCGCTGTGTGTTGATATAATTTACATGAAAATATTATCTCCAATCCTTTATAAGGGTCCTGAAATATTTTTTATGAAGAAACATCTTGATGATGAGGTCGAGTATGTGAAGATATATATCAAGAAAGGGTTCTTGAAACCTAGGGTTGTTATTCTATTAATTGTGAAGTTTTATCCCTAACCCATGTGGATTATAAACACAAGGTGTGGTCCATAAATTGTTCATGAATTAAGGATTGAATTACGACATTGATAAAGGGTACAAAGCACGTTGGAATAATTTTGATGATGTAAAATATTATCAGATATTTTGGTATGAAAATTTTAAATCATGGACCAAAAATGCTTGGGTCAGGAGGATGATGTGAAAAAATCATTCATGGAATGACCCAAAACACACACAGATTCTAATCTCTATTATATTTATTTCATGGATCACAAGGATCAAAATCCACTTTTTTTAGAGTGAAACATCTGGTTGATGACCATAGAAGAATATGTATAAGTTGTATGCTTAATTGCATTGTCATGTAATGGGTCCCCAGAAGTCAGATATCATTTTCCAAGGTCCATGGAAGATTTCATCTGTTTTTAGTATTCAAAAAATGAAGTGTGACTTTAGGAAAGTATAATATCCAACAAGTTTTTGATAAATCTAAACGTTTTTTCACTACCCAGTGAACATATTGTCATAGATAAAATATGTGACAAATCATTACTCTAATTTGCACAGAACTAGGGGATCAAATTATCAAATCATAGATTTTCCTTGTACTACAATATAAAACCTATGATATTTTTCCAATATACATTTGTCTCTTAATATATTCCCAAACACTAGAGATGTATATTTTAGAGACTGAAGACATGAATTTTTAATTGTACCCCTTCTGTGGGTTTTTGACATGACAAGTTTTGTTTCACTTTCACTACATTTTTGGGGTCTTGGGATGTGGAATACTATAAACTATAGATTAAGGTCATTCATCATTGACCAACAGTGGAGGTTGTTTAAATTCATGACACACAAGGACCAAATATGGAGGATGATATATAGGCACATGATTAGGGTACCTAGGTTCAATATTACCACAAAAACCTTATGATTGGTAGATGTAAATGATATAAATCATGGATCAAGGACTTCAAGCATTGAGTATTGATATTATAAAATCATACTAAGAGTAGTTCATATCAAATTTTTGTGTTGATTTATTGCACATTGATGTCACGCCACACAATGACCAGAAAGAAATTTTTATAGAGTGATGCATTTGGTTGAAAACTATTGTAGAATATGTTGGATCCATATATTTAAATTAATAGTTATAAAATGTTTCCCATGGAGATAGGTATATTTTTTAGGGACCATGGATGGTTTTGGAAACCCACGGTTCTTGATACTTGATGTATGATATATGGATTGATGTGATTATATAATATGGTAGAAGCACCCCAAACTCTTGAAGACCATGGTAAGGCTATTCTGGTCCCCTTATAGGAGATGAAAATGGGTGACGTCCTTTATAGTTTATTTTCATGTAGTGGGGATGTTTTGTATGCATTTTAACATCATTCAGTTAGGTTTTTTTTCCATTTAGTGTATCATCATCTGATAACTACGTTTTTTTAAAGTTTTAATGTCATGACATCAAGAAGTTTTCCATATAGTTTAGAATTATTCAAAAAGGATGTGGGATCTAATTGGAAAAATTTTTATTTATATATTATTTCCATAATTAAACCATATATAGGTTTAGGGTTCAGAAGAAAAAATGGTTTTATGACTTGACCCTTATGTTGTATGTGGTACATTTTTTCTTGTCGATTATGGAGGAATCACCCAGGATTGGATATTTGGGAATCACCTAATATCATGTGATGTAATGAATCAATACACAAATAGTTCTTAATGTTTTTTCAATTTAACATCATGTAGTAAGGAACTAGTCTCCCCAACAAGAAATGGTAGTGTTGAAGTTGAGGCCATGAACAAAATACAAGCTGTCACTATGTCTCCCAATGTGATTGGAATCAAGCCACATGTTATTATAAGGAAATATACCTATATAGGTATGTCTTATATTCATAGAGGGGGGAATTTTTATATTTTTTCATTGTGACTTGATCTACAATTGTTGATCTGGGCAACAGTTTGTATGCTGTGAGGGAAGGAATCAAATCACACAGAGTTCTCAAACATCAAATGCTCCGCTTTTGTTTAACCCATGTATTAAACCGGAATGTTTTCCCAATTAAATGATGTCTATGGGACAAAGATGTGATATATAAGAATATCTTCAAATCTTATAATGATAAGAATCATGACAGAAGTAGTTCTGGATTTGAGGTGTGTTAGGATACTAATACTAACAATGGTAGTCCTCTCAGGTGATGTCCATAGGAATGCAAATTTTCATGTTGTGCAGGGGACATCAACGATGGAGTATAACATCATGATTTTAATACTAATTTAATTACATTTATGGTATTTCATTCTGGACCATGATGAGACCTTCATGATATTTCATTCCATATATATCTGGGGAATCCATTCAAATCTGATGCTTACATGAGCTATGCTCAGTTTGAGAAAAAGGTAAAGAAGATATTCCCCTTAAAATGTAGAGGATATTAATGATATGAAAGAGTAATTTTGTGTCATGTGGAGGTTAGACAAAGATATATGATCATTTTGTCCCTAAATATCTCATTGAAAATGAGAATCCAGTTGTACGTTGTTTTTGAAAACCGAATGTATTTTAATTTTGGGAAGAAAGAACATTAGTCGTGAATTTAATGTCAATTGGTAAGTAAATGTATTACCCAACATTAATGAAAAGTAATCCTATAGATGAGAATATTAATATATTTTTGGGAGTGGCTACGTATCATGGGATAATAGGAATCAAGACATATGATTATCTAGAAAATATTTTGTATTTTTATTCATGCATAAAGTTTATTAGTCATTCGGTTTAACATCTTGTGTTAAGGTAATGGATCATAAATCTTATCATCGGGTGATAAATATTATTTTCATGTTGTATACAGTATTGGGATAATGAAATAATCCAACATATTAACATAATGTGGTCATGACATGGGGTACTATACAGTTTAACATCTTTCTGTTAGGACATGATGTGTTGCGTAGTTTTATTGCCTTGCTACTGGGATGATCATGTGTCATTTTGCATCATGAAATCTAAATGATATGTGATTTATGATATCTATGAGAATTATTTCATAAAAAAGATCACCTTTGTGGGGGGGGATGCTCCACATCCATTATGTCTAATGTGTAGGCTACATTACAATAGAACTTATGAATTGTGTAAGGTCCATCCCATTTGGTTTAGAAATTTGGATTCTTCATACTAAATCTCATTGGGTTTTTGTGGACCAATACAAATTCTCCTAATATGAATGAATTGAGGAAAAACATTTTATTAAAAGATCATGTGATCGGATTCTGAATAATTTCAAGGATGTGTAATGTATACAATATGTTATCATCAAGATTCCCCAATTAATCTTGATTTTTTTTATTTCTCATCATTTGAAGGATATCACCAAATTATTGTTTTAAGTTAAGGATGATGGAGTACTAAGGGTAACACTACCTCAGTCTCATAAACCAATGATTTTGGCATTTCTTGTGGTGCAGTTTGCATGGTGGTACTATAGGCCCATAAAGTAAGAAGGTGGTTGTCCGACCTAGAATTTTTATCCTTATTCACCATCCTATCGAGTATATTTGATATATTTTTATTTAAGTCATCTATTAATACATTTTTTTCTACATTGTTGTGAGATAAATGATAAGAATTGATATTGTACTCCTCATATAGTTTCTTCAACTCCATAAAAGAGATGTTTGTGGCTATATCCATTAATATTGTGTGAGGGGATACAAACATATAGATTATAGAGGAATTTAAAAAGTTGATTATATTTTTTATCTCTAATTCCTTGAGGGGTAATTTTCCTGTTCATTTACAAATGAATTCGATTGCAATAAAGATCTACTTGAACTCTTTAGATGTTGCTAGGGGATATATCCCCACATCATCCATACCCCAAATGGAAAATATCTCAAATATTTATTTGTATATCCAAAATCTAGGGCTTGATTGATGACATTTTAATGGATCAATCATTCAGGAAATTTCATGGTTAATTACACGTAATCATGTATTATGGATTTCCCAAAACAGCCCAACATCCTAATATAGTGGGAGATCCTGATCCTAGATTGATGAGAGCCACAATATCACTTATTAAATATATCTATAATGGAGAAAAGATATCTTTATTATACTAAATTAATGAGGATTACATGAAATCCACCCTTTTAGAGGCCCCTCAATTCATTTGGATCATCACACATGGTAATTTTCATTGCATGGTCCAAAATCAGTTCCCTTATGGATCGTTCTATTGGGAGAGTCCCATTTTGATGATATTTTATTATGGTATCCATTATTTTGAGGGTGGGTACATGTTCATCATGCTTTAGGGAAATAATGAACTCATTAATTTATTTCATATCACTTTTGATGATTAATGAGACTATTCTTCAGTGTCTAATATGGATAATTAATTCCTCTTAACTAGGGTCACCTGGAATTTTTGTTGTGTTATCCAATGCATCACTGTGAGAATTATATGGTCAGGGAACATGATACAATATGGTATCAAATGGTAAATCTCATATCAGACCCATTACATAGCTAGTTAGAGAGTCTGGTGATTCATTTTTAATTCATATTCTCCATTGATTTTATTTTTCACAAGTTAGAAATACCCTTTGATATCGAGGTAGTCTTTGAGAAGCTATAGGGAAAGTTCCAACCTAGAAATGAGGGCTTGGTATTCTGCAGAATAATTTTTGCAGACTTCAGATAGTGAGAATGTGTTTGGACAATGGATTTGTCTAGAAAGGCAAATACAATCCCTAGGCTGACCCAATTGATCCTCAGGTTTTCCATCCTTTTTCCAAAAGTACTCAAGTAGGTGTCTTCAAAATACATCTCCCATGTCTGAGGTATTTTATGGGATTATAAGACCTCGTCATATGTGTCCTCGGTGTCCACCGATCTATTCTACTAGGTAGGATGTTTTGTGATTAAATCATTCTGGGCTTTCCCTTTCACAAGCAAATATTCTAAAACATGAATGTTTTATTGCTACAGAATGAACTCCAATTGATCTAAGAACCCTGTCAATATATGGTGGCCATGGATGTGCTTTAGATTATCGATATAATAGATAAGATGGACTTCTTTGTGCTGTAATTAATGCCTCATATTTATCACTCCGAAAATTAGTTCATGAATGTTCTTCTCTTCATTAGAGTATATGGTATTAGAACCTACAATTGTTCTTCTAAGGTAGTATATATTGTTCCCTCACCCCACATCATTTTTATAGGAATTATGGGTTCCCAGTGAGCATTACATTATTCTACATACATGATGATTGTCCTCTATTACACCAAATGCATAAGAACCAATTGGGGCAGAACATGATACATGAGACATTGAATGGATTCTTTGAAGTTATCATCCCACATTTTATGGATCACCTTCTTCATTAGCTTGATAATGGTGAGAGATTTTCTAGACAAGTTGGCAATGAATCACCTAATATATGTGTAGCTCCCACAGACCCCATCAGTTCATTGATATTTCTATGGGTTCAAATTTCTAAAATATCATGATTCTTCTCTAGATCAACATTGATGTCGTGGAGGCAAACCTATATTCAAAGGAACATCCCAGATGTTACACCAAAAGAGGATATTTGAAGATTCATTTTAGGATTACTTCATTACAGCATATCGAATATTATATTATGGTCCATGAAGTGATCACATCATAGTGGAGATTTTACCACCAAGGAATTGACATCAATATAATTTATTATTAGCATGAATGGATTAATGATACGATACATTGTGTCATTAGGTGGGTCAAATGTTCTTTATGTCATTAATGATGACCTGATAGAAAACGATCACCTAGGAAACTCTAAAGGAAGTGGATTTTACATCTTTATTGGCCATATTTATTTGATTGTACCACGAATACCCATACATGAAAGAAAGTGCATGGAAGCCAATAGTTTCATCAATCAAGGGTTATGGGATCAACAATGGTAAATTACCCTTTATTAATGCTAATTAAGGTCACTAAAATCGATGAAGACATTAATAATCCCATTTTTTCATGACATGTATGATGATAGAGATCCATCTAGGTTAGTTCACATCTCGGAAAAGGTTTTCAACAGTCAATTTATCAGACTCTACCTTTATATTTGATTCATGAGAGTGTTGTATCCTCCTGGATTCGTACTTGTAGCCTCGATGCTCAATGGGAAATCTGAGATGGTGCATTTCCACATCATGATTCAATTTTGGAATTTATATATAGTTCCAAGTGAATACATATTAGTGTTACATTATAAATTATATATATATATATATATATACCAATCTTCAAGGTACATGGATTAACTCATCATTGTAGGTCGCAAGTCTTCTTCTGTTCCCATGTTTAACATCCAGATATCATCAATGGTGGTGGAGACGTATTACAAGAATGTAGGAGGGCGGTTCCGGATGTCATACACATATTCTTCCACCTTATAGTGTATGGATATATTTCCCGATGATGTTGGAAATCTACGGACGTCTCTATCCCTGTGCGAATAAGAGAGGCCAAGAGAAGAGTCATTATCATCACTAATTTCTTGAGTTGTTTCAGAGAGATGTCAAAGATTATTTTAATTTACAATATCAATAGGGATGGGAGGGAATTATACCTCTTGGGTCAATTTTGTTACCTCTACTAGATTTATAGGTATCAAAATGTTGATGTGGATCATACTCCATTGATTTTCACGGTTCGTAACCAATCCAATGGGAGCTATAATATGTGTATCATCATCCATCACTGGATTCTTTCCCCCGTTCATGTAACTTTACTCTACACATGTAGATTTTAAGGTCTCAAAGGAAGAACTATCACCTTGTTGTATGATTAAATTTCCATCCATGGGTTTTTTTAGGAATTTATTGAATATTTATGGTACCTCCATGTGGCTATGGAACTAGGGCCTTCAGAGAAAGGAATTTCATATATTTTCCTTCTTGACAACTATAAAATCAGATTTTGATGTGAGATCTCAAAACTATGTTTTTGAGAATGACCTTCCCTAGAGGTATTTTTGTATGCTTATCATACCATTGAATGGTCAGTCCTATGGGAGATAGGTCCCCTTTTCTTATATCCCAAAAATAATATTGTATGAATCAAGATGGGATTATCCTTGAACCACTATCTATCATATCCCTTTGGATATCGACGTAATTGAGTCTACCCCAATCATATAGGGGTCTGATGTGCCATATGATGACTTCTTCCTAGTCACGATGTATGTATGATATGGAATCATTGAATTTTTATTAAATTGTCTCCATTTTATAGACCTCGTCAACAATGAAATCATTCTCAAATCCATATGGTATTTAGAGGAAATTAAAAAGTTCATCTCTAAGATATTTCAATATATAAATCACTATAATGATTGAGGGATTGGTTGGGATTAATGTAATCTTCTTAGAAGTGTTTTACTTTTGTGCAATAGGTTATAACTTCATGTCGTGGGGTTTCTCTTGGACAGGGGTCTTGGGGACTGAGGCATTTGATGTAGAGAGTCCTGGTGTTTTTGAAATTGGTCGATAAAGAATTTGATTCTAGGGGAACAGGTTTCACTAGCCTCCATCACATCTTATGTTGATTGGATAACTGATCCCATAAAACGTGGTCATGTAAGAAAATTCCATGGGAGACAACTGGATCATTCTTGGATGCCCTCATACCTCATTTGATCATTCTAGTGCACTTTTCCTTGAGTCTCAGCTACATATATGTCCTCTAAGGGAACATGAATGAAATACTTGGCCCAACATTTCCAATGATGTCTTACGAATCCTCGTTTCTTATAAATTTTTCCTTCCATTCATCAGTTATTTGTGGGAACTCCTATTCTGAGGCATATTCATCATTGGAGAAGAGATCCACTTATTGTATCTCATTTATAGAACACATTTGTCTCTTCAGAGTTTAAGGGTTCTATTTGGTGGGGGTAGTTCCAATGATGTAGATATCATAGGGAATAATACTGAATGTGTGAAATATTATGTTAGAATGAATGAAACACTTCCTCTGATGTTTCTTCTTTATTAGGATGGTCACACCAACTTTTGGGATACATATTCGATGTCTCCTCCTTTTGTGTTGGAGATATTGCATGTTTGTGATGTTATTCTCTCTGAGTGTCATGATATTGGTCAACTATTTTTCAACTCATCAATTTGTCGAACATTTGAAAATGAATGGTTGATACATTCTTCCAACCATCCTTTTACTCTGACTGGGGAATGGTTATATATTCCACATTCTTTGAGAAGTTATCAAACACCACGTGATTATATTTTACTAGTCCTTAAAGGTCACATTTAAAGATGATGAAATCCTATGTATTATGACCCATCATTTTAAAAAAAATGTCTTTTCCATGAATGTCAATGAGATTATCCTCATCGGGAAACCTAGACTATGGAAGCCTAAGAAGGATGTCTTTTATGGACTCTATGAAATAATCAGGAACTTGTTCCTTTTGGATAGAGTATGATTTATTCATCCATTCATCAAATCCAATGAGACAATGATTTCTATGTGATTCTAGATGAGAAACATTCTGTAGTCTTTTACACTCAATAGGAGGTTCTAGGTAGTTTGGAACCTCCCTATGTTCTTTGATGGGAACCATTTCTATCTTTATAGTGACAACTATAGCTTCTATTTTTTCAAGCCTTTTCCACTATGATAAAGTCTTGTGTCATGATTTGGATTATGTTCGGTGAATAGATTCTTCCAAGTATTGTTCCTTTTATATAAAATACTAGAATATTCATGTATATTTCATTGGGATCAAAGGTGTTTCAACTAATCATGGAGAATCTAAGAATGGTTCTCTAGTAGTTTCTCCTACGAGAGAGGGATGTTGAGTGACTTGGTAAAACATTTCCATATGGATGTGAATTTCATAAACATATCATTATCTCAATTCATTTAGTTTATCAATTCTTAAATTTTTATTTTCCTTAGTGTTGAGATAAATTGATAAGGTAATTGATGAAGAAGGTCTTCCCATCCAGCAATGGAATTAGCTGGAAGACTACTATACCAAACAATGGTTGGGCCTGTCAGAGTCTGAAAAAAAACACATTTACATTGTTTCCTCTAATTGATCCCAAGAGAAATCATTAACCCACATCAGGATAGAAAGTGTCTGAGATGACGTTCAGGATCTCCTGCACCATCAAAAGTGGATAATGTAGTATTTGAGAAATCTGGCGGTGGAAAAGTGTTCTTCGCCAACTAAGAATATAGATTCCTCAAATGATGCATTGGTGTGCATCTCACATCCATGGATTCCATTCGAGTATTCAGGGACTCGATGATGTTAACATGCTATGGGGGAATTGTTTTCTATGCAGCCTCCCATTTATAATGAGTGGGGGGTTCGATTAGGTGGCCACATGTGATTCTTCTAATGATTCACAATTCAACCAAAGAATGAATTGTTACCCAGTCGAGGGAGAGGAAATCACTGCAAAAGAGTAAATTCATGATCATTTTCAGTGTCTTCTTTTATCTAGACTGGATGATATGATCCGAAGCAAGTTTGAGACATAGATATAGTATTTCTGACATATTGGCTCTATGAGGGAGAATATTCACCTCAGTTTGATGATCATACATGATATGAATATTTTCCCTAAGTATCTTCTTGTTGAGTTGTATAAGGGTTTTTATCTCACGCTCATATTGTGATAACATTGCTCAGTGGAAGGATACTCAATCTCATATGTTTCATGATTTGGATGTAGACACACATTTTTCATTGCCTTTGGTAGTGTTCCACTATAGAGGTAGTAACCCAAAATTCAGGGGTTCCATATTTTGGAATGATCATTGGTTCGGGGTGCGTACATCCTCGGCTAGTTCATCAATATCACCCTCCTCTCATTGTAGTATTTATATGTTGCTACCCACTATACTTTAATATATAAATATTATGTTTATTTTGAGTACATTCATAGTCTCATATCGCGAAATGGTGGTTATACCATTACTTTCAATGTGAGAGGCTGATTCTACACTACCTTCATAAAGGTTTCTACTCAAACACCTACCAAAATTAGGCCATTTTGGCGTGCATCCCTAATGGGGTCTGATCACCTTTGTTGTAAACTCCTCCCGTATTGGTATATGAATAGTAACATTGAGTATTTTTTTCATTTTTATCAAAATGGGCCTCAAATTAAAATGGTTTCTCTTGTGGGTAGAAGAATATAGGGGATTTTGACCCTTGATTTCTACTTCCCAAATTAGAGAAGATTGATTCCATCTATGGTGATGAGGAGGAGGAAAATTTACTTAGCCCTACTAACTGAGGGTTATTCAGGGTAGTAATTGGAGTCGACTAATCCTATGGTTGGGGATCCAATGATTCTAATCAATGACTTCAGGATTCCCATGACATACATTGAGATATAAATTCCCCTGGATTAGTTGGATGGGGTTGATTTGGATTCACCACTGATTTCTCCATGACCCTATTGGAGATAACAAACATGGTGATGGTGATTGAGATATAAATTATCCTAGAATATTTGGATGGGGTTCATCTTAAATTGTTTATTATATGTCTGGAATACTGTTAGGAATTGATGATCTGAAAGGTGGAGGTAGTGGTAGATATTCCATTGGCCAAGAGAGCTATTTCTACTCCAAGATGGATGTGATGGTTGCTTCTACTGTGTTTTTTATGTTGAACAATTATTCTCATGTAGGATCTAGGTAAGATGGTAATTCATGATGGTAATCATTTTTTATGGGAAGTTTTTCGTTTGATCACAACATCAACATCTATGTCTGAAATGAATTATTATTATTTTTAGGGGCCTAATATTATGTCTTAAAGGCTATACTCTCACTCTATTCATGATATATAGGAGTGGATGAAGTGGGGGAATTATTTTGAAGTGAATAACTCGAATAATCATTACCTAGTCCCCTAATTTCATCATAGTTTATGACATTTGAAGACATTGTATTTGAAGGGTTCTCAAATTCCACTAGAATGGAAAATGGTAACATTGTTTGCATTCCACATCCTCAAATTCCAATACATGATGTAGCTTTAGAGGTCTATTTACTAAGTGTTATTATTCAATTAAGTCAATCAGGTAGCATACTTATGGTGTGATTATATGGTTTTGGGACCCAAACTATGGATATAACAGCCATGTCGTGCTAACAATTGATTATCATGATTCTCTGAAGATGACCCTTGAATCCAAGATAAGGGAGGTATCTTGTCCTCAGTAATTGATGAGTATCACAAATATTTTTTATATATAAGGCATGATGTCCTTTACTATATCATATGGGATCTCCTAGTCAAAAGTGGAAAGGGGCCAAAACATAATGGGATGGTTGTTTCAGGATAACCCTCCCAAAATGTCAATTTTGACCACCTATTCATCAAACATTCACACTTAAATATGTTGATACAATAAATGGTTTTTTATCATCACCTACTAATTGGAATAGGGTTTTGTTGATAGTTTATGGGGTTGTATATGCGGTTATCCCCGATGTTTGGAGAACCAATCTAGATGAAGGACTATGAGATTTAGTCACCACCCTATATGAAGGTGTCTTGGTATGGGGAAGATTTCCTTATCTTTAGGAGATATTTCAATGGGGATTTTTTCAAAGTTGGATGCCAGGAGTAGTGTCCATGTGATCCATATCCACACTACCATTATATTTATATGATTTCAATTATTGTCTTATGCTTCGGTTGAAGGGTAGCCAAACCATCGGGGTTTTAGAATGTGTCTCGAATGAACTCAAGGACACTTACATTGAGTGGAATGGGAATATGGGTCATGTTCTACATCAGGGTAAGAATATTCTAGCATTCCATTTAGAATTGTGCAGGGGTATGATCATGACATGTGAATTTATATGAAACTAGTTTATAATTTTCTAGTGCAGTGGGACTATGAGCTCGCTACTGATCAGATACTGGAATATTCTAATGATCTATCTCATTATTGACCAGAATTTGAGCCTGTCCCAAGGAACATTTCATTCTCACTTGGTGAGCCATGATCATGATGAAAATATGACCCTGATCTTGAGACATTGTAATTTTTCATTAGTCCTTCTTGGTTGGAGTATGAGAATTCAGGCTTCTGCTGATCTCACATGGCGAGCCCCTATTAGAAGATAAATCGGATCCTAGTGTGAATATTCATTCCCCACATGAATATATTGATGGACCTTCAGATTGGGAGATGGGATATGTGCCTCCTACTATATTTCCTAAGAATATTGTTGGTTCAGTCATTCTTATGAAGAAGTAAAATTATTTTCTTGGCATCCGTTATCTGGTGGAACTTGCTAGGAGGATTTACTCTCAAGAATATGAGACTATCTTTAGAAAACATGAATATGAGCCTATCTTGAGGTAGTTTCTATACTGACATGGTTATCCATAGCTATAATTGGGATATATTCCTAATCCTTAGCCTTTGTATTATGTCATTGTACTTCATCAATATGAATATTTTCCTATCCTGAGGAAGGTTACCCTCTCACTTGGTGTACCTGGTCCATGATGTGTTATGATCCTAATACTATGACTTTGGAATATGCCTCTAAATATTTGACAGGCATGTTCCCCTATCATGTGGTATGTTCCACTCCCACCTGGTGATCCCTAGATGAAACAGGAGTATGATCATGGTCTAACACTTCCTCCTTTACAAGAATATGTCAATAATACTCTTGGTTGGGAGATAGAATGTGTGATTTCTCCATATTATCAACGTATTCACAATGATCAAAGTGTTGAGATGTCTTGGCTATAGGTAATGTAATATGTTTATTTCCTTGTATTTTAAGTAGTTCCAGAATATGTCGGCATAGTTATTCAGACGTTTCTATGAAATATTGGAATTCTAGAAAAGTGTGTTAAGGGATATAAGCCGACACATTTTCTTTATCCACTCCATATTTTCATATATCTTCAATTTAATTTAGGATACGATAAAAATTATTTCCCCCTTATTCCACAATAATATTCCAATGGACTTCATGCATGTGGATAAGGATATGCACAACCCCCATGCCTGTTGTGGGAATATGCCAACAAAATTATTTTGAGTGACAAGGGATATGAGCCTTCTCGATGGTCACTTCTTGAATATGATGGAAATATTCTTCAATGAGGGTGTGGATATGAGCCATGTACAAGATATAAAGTTCCTTCCATGTCCTGAATACGAAGTTCCTTCCATGTCCTATGTGTCTTCCTTGCTGCTCGTGAATGGGTGTTTGTGGTGTAAGTGTGTCAGGTGGTACCCTACGTAGGTGACATATGGTTACTTCTAGGATGGTTTTTTTGGAATTGGTTGATATTTTCCCTCATTAGTGTCACCTAAAATCAAAGGGGTCGATATTTTATTTCCTAGTCTATGATGATTGGATACTATATCTATTAGTTATCGAGATCCAAGGATAGGAACACAAAGTGGTTGGATATGGTGATGAGGGACACTGACATTATTGGAAATTTCTAAGGGAAATGTGGACTCATCGGTTTAAGTACTTGTAGACCATAATGGATAACTTCCATGTTTAGGGTTATAAAATATATTTTGTGTTCTCAGATAATTATTCTCGCCACCAGATGCTGAACTGGTCGGGTAGGTGAGAACATTTTGTGACCCATGGGGGTTACAACAATAGGAAATTTTCTAGAATGTTCATAGAATTATGAATACATTATATCAGTTTAGGATTCTCTTGATATTCTTAGAGTCTACAGTCATGAAGACAACAAGGAACAACCTTACCGATTTGTACAATATTGTATGCCTGATATGTTCAATCAGATATGCATGGTTAGCACAATTTCCATTTTATTCATGATTTTTCCATTATGATAACATGGACGTGTTAAAGAATGGATGTAATTATATATGGGAAACCTATATATAGAGGATCTATTGTAAATTTTGTTCCAAGCTTACCAGTATTTTTTTATGTTTTTAAAAAAATCATTCTAATGTGTGATTGACCGATCATTCTATTATTCATGTGTTTTACATCTGGTTCACCATTATTACATTAATATAGGTTGTAAAAAAATGGCTTGTTTGATAATAAAATAATATTTTTCTATTTGAAATATTTATTTTGGGTTCATTATTATTTTTACATTAGCAAAGAGATGATATGTAACCTCAGTCGGGGTAGATTCGGTTCATCCTAAGGGTTGGTTGTTAGGGGTCCTGTTCTTGACCAACTAATAACATTACGTAACCATTGACATTACAAATGGAAAATACCATTGGATCCATCATCCATAAATAGAATTGTACCTTCCTTCCAAAGTCTAGTGGTCAATTATGATTTCAGTACCATCAGTGCATAGAGACTCCCATTGGACGAGAGAATGGGAGGTCTAGCACATCGAACCATTTATGGGGGAATTGTTTCCTACTTTGGAGACCTCTTATTCTTTTAAAATATGTTCATGAATCTCTCCCTAATACCAATATGGTATCGGTTACCCTATCAAAATGATTTATAGGTTATGTATCATTTATAAATAGAATGAGGGGATTCCATTAGGGATTCCATCTCTCTATATCTAAGGTTCTTCATTCACATCCTTAGTAATTGGTTAACGCTTATGTGTTGAAGATGTATAATCAGGTACATCGTAATTTTGTTCCACATAGGGAGTTTATTATTGTTTTTAAGAGAGGATTGAGCCTTTTATATGCATCCTATATATCCAAATTATTACAAGAATAAAAACCCATGTAGTTCATTAAAACCATACAGCTTATCATCATACTGAAAGGAAATGTTTTCATGCACTGAGGAACAAAATATATAAGATGATGTCCCAAGGTTACATCCTCCATATCTTGGTTATAGTGGGGTTAAGTGTTATAATTTTTCAATCAAATATTTGGGACTAGACCCATGGTATATTCCCTTGTATGAGGGATATTTATATTGTGCCACCAATTGGGATGTATATAATGATATTTCCCTTCCTAGTGGATATTCATGATGCCAAATGATGTGTTCATTTATACTCCCAAAACCCACATGATATTTGGTTGGGGTGAGTTATAATGGGTAGAAATTGATCATCCTCGTTGTATATTGGTTTGGGGATTATGTAATATGATGAAACTTAAATGATTAATATGGTTTATAGTCCCTGAGGAGGAATCATCTGTATCTTTTTAATGGTAGTAATTAGAGTTATCATTGTTCAATTGATTTCTTAATCAGTTGAGGGATGAGTTTGAGTTATCATCCCATGGGAATTATTGGATCTTGATAGTCAAAATTTCAAACACACATGGCTTACATGAAAATGGTTACTTGTTTTCTCTCAAGACATATGATGGAATCAGACATATTTTTTATTATTAGATTCATTTTTCTCAAAGTTCATTTTATTGAGGAAAACATGTTGATATTTCCCAATATATGGGATATATCATATTATGCCACTTAATCAGGAAATACAATATATGGTTTCACAAGCCTTGGGAAATTTTTTCAATTAAAATTATATTATTATTAAAAATCCCTAATTTCATGTCAATAATGCTCTATGTGAGAAATAAGTGATGGAAAATTATCATCCTCCCTACTAATGGATACAAGAATTATGTACTAAGGCACCCCAATGGATGTTTAATAAAGAGCTCAGGACTTATAGAGGAATGTTATGTATATTAGTTATGGAAGGAATCAATGACATCATAGTTCAATTTAATGGGTATTACACAAAAATATTTCCCTTTGGCCAGGGCTTCTACACTGAGGGCGAACAATGTTATTAAACCCTTGGATTTCCTTATTAAATTGGCCTGATTTACTACCTGACATGATTGACTTCTTGCTTGAAAATCCATGACATTCAGTACTGACATGTCGAAGGATGTAAAGACATGTCTATTTGTAGTGTTCCCATCCCAAAGGCAATCACATGATCAAGTTGGATTATCTAATGGATGTTATGTATCCCAGAGGAATGTTTAAAGTTCATCACATGATCAAGTCTAATTTTTCTGGAGGACATCGCGAGCCCTAGCCAACTAAACCTAGTTGCCATCACATGATCTCTTCTGTATTATCTGTAATGTGTTGAATTACTTTTCTCACATTACCAGGATTCATCGTGAGAGTATGGTGGTCCAATTGATGGGAATAAGTATAGACAATTCAACATGTCTTAGAAGGTGTCTCATGTCTTTCTTGACATGTCACAAGGGCATCAGATGATCTATTTGACATGTTAGGGTATCATCACAATATCTAAATTAAATTACTAGAGTATGTTATGAGATTTATGGTGGTAGGTCTCAGTTGGGGTTGTATGTCCGGGATGACATGACTGGTGGAAAATGTGAAGCCTTTCTTCCACGTCTGAGGGATGTCGTAAGAGATGAATGCCATGCATGGGTGATACTGCGAAACTCAGCTGACATGAATTGGTTCCACTATATGATTTCAGATAAATGGTATAAGGATATCACATGGTTTTAATTGAGATCCTAGTGGGTTTCATGAGACTTGGGAGAATTATGAAGGGTCACCATGTGAATTTATTTTACGTTTTCAGAGTACATAGAAAGACCAAAATAGTATACCAAAGGAGCATATCATGATCGGGTTGTGATTTCCTAGTGTTATCTTGTGGCCTAAGTGTTTCATGTGAAGAACATGAACGATAGCTTACATGTTCTTCCCATAGGACTACAACCATTGCTATTTATTCAAGAATTTATATTTGGAATGACTTATATTTTTTCAGTGTTAGATTATTTTATATCTCCTATGATATAAAAGATGTGTGGTATGTTCTTCACATATCGTTACATAGGTCATTTGTGTGATACATATCGATCATGTTTAGTTATTATACATGTTGCATGACTTTTCCATCCGTTCATTGACATATTACCTGATAGAATACTTTCTTATTGTGAGATCAACCACTCCAAGAAATTTGGTATGGTGCATTGATTAAAAAGGAAAAACATCTCAACCCAAGAGTAGTGTTAAATTATCCCTAATGAGGTGGGGGATTAATAGGCCTCAACACCCTGATTTTTTTTTCTTTTCAGAGAACATATCACATGAATCTACAAAGGATTTGGTAGAGGGACTCGGCGTTATGCTCATTCATGGGTCCTAGTTATGGATCACTCTGGGGAAATCATCAAATTCTTAGTAACCACAATTCAATCACGTCAACACCCACTCTATTTGATTATTACCAATAAATGGGGATTTTTAGAACCCCACACACATGTTAAGGGATGTTCATGTTTTCAATTTTTCATGTCCAAGGGCCTTCACAACATTAGGGATCATCTAGAAATCAAGTTCATTGTCTCAGGTAACTTGGTTGGGAATCTATGCGAGACAAGGATGGATATTCATGTTTCCTTCATGGGATCTTGCTAACTATTCAAGGGCTCTTATGAGACCATGATGTTGATAGAAATATTGTAATACAAGTGTTTTATAATTACAAGATACTCCCACCTTATCCCCTTTTTAATTATTTTTATTATTTTACAAAGGATGATGAGATTTTGAGATTGTTTGGGTGTCATCTGGGATATTCACCTTACCTCTTGGTGATGTGTTTCTTGACCATAAATGATCCTATGGAAATTAACAAGATTTTCATAGAAAGTTTATTATGATTTTGATTAAAGAGAAAAAGGAGGATTGCATGGTTCTTGTGGATATACCTGAGGAACATTTCATGACTAGGATTACAAACCAAAGTGAATTTTTGAAATGAGATAGATATGTTGTTGGGTGCCTGTGGTGTCTAAGGGACCTCCGAAGGAGTGTTGCATGGCTGTCACATACAAGTGAGGCTTATTATTCCTCCCCTATTATTTCCTTTTTTTATTTTACAATTAATCAGTTGTTTGATTAGTTTTATTTGATTTTTCCATGAAGAATAATTCTCCAGATAAGTGATATTTCACCTAACTATTAAGACTACAAGAGACTCATGCCTTTTAGATATTTCCCTATTATATTCTAAGGACTTTTGGATGGTTTTTTCATGTGTATTAAATTAGACATGACCCATGACACGAGGGAGCTTATCTGAATATCACTGCATAACCAGCAATTGGTCGGGGCACGTTCACAATAGAGAAAGGACATATTAAGGGGGGTTCATTGGATCTTTCAAATGCTATTCACTATATATTTTTCCTTATCATACCCTTATAATGGTCACTTAATCACATATCTTAGGGAGTATTATAAGATCTATGATCCTCAAACAACTTACTTTTCCTTTTTTCATGGAAAATAATTCTTATATTTATCTATTATACCCATTGTAAATTTTCATATGCACATTTTGGAGGAAATCAACTATCAATACAATTTCTTTTTTCAAAATAAAAAATATTGGTTCATTCTTTGATTCATCACAATAAATAAAAACCCATAATCTAATATATGGTAGTGTAACTACAATTTAAATAAAAAACATTTTTTTAGATCAATTAAATTTTCCTCAATTAATAATTCCAAAGGAAGTTTTCTATTTTCTATGAAAACAAGGTTATTTGATTGTAAGTCCATGAAAATTTTAATTCAAAGAAAAAATAGTATCAATTGAACCCTAAAAAACATCATATCACTATCACTAATTTTTTTCATAGGGTATTTCTCAATCACACTTATCTTTGATGGATCCACATATATATCCTTTATTTAGATTACATGACCAATGAATGAAAAATAATATAGGTAAAATTCAATTTTTTAAAATTTCGAAGAAAAAATAATCTTCAATAGGGTCTTTAAATAAATCATAAAATGATCTTCATACACATGATTTATCATTAAATATGTGTTTATATCAACTAGAAACAAAACAAAAAGTAGATCAAAGAAATCTATAAATAAAATATTCATTGGATCTGTGAATATAACATGGTAATTGGTAAGTAAAAAATGGAATCAATACACATTCATAATGTATATACATTATATGGAATGATTTGTTGGGTATAACATCCTTTTTCCCTCAATTGATGATTCATAGAATAATGTTTAATATTTGATGAAAAATTATCTCCATGAAAACATATCACCAATTTGTGGTAGAGGATACATGTTCATGATTTTTATATTGTTATTTTATATATAATAATTTAAAAGACCCATATACTAATCATTCCACTTAATAAAATTAATAGGTACACCACATGGTGCCACACATAGGCTTATGATTACCATTTATAGATGCTCCATGAGTTTTTGCATTAATTACTTCAAGTCAACATGGTCAATTATATAAGGGGATATTAAAATTGTTAAAACACATTTATGAATTCTACTAAACAATCAAAAAAATTGGGATATTGAATGAAATGTCTTCATAAAATACATAATATAATTCTTGAATAATAGGAATATCATCAATGATATGTTTCTACCCAAAAATTTGTGATACATATCGCCAATTAATTTGTTGTGATACTAATAAAATTGAATTAATTCTCATTTTAACTCAATATTAATCCTCACACTTATAGGAAATAATATGTTTATTAGAAATATTATATGTGATTTCCATTTCTCAATAACTAATGTGGGATTTATAAAACGAAATAGAATACATTGAAAAAGTATCTTTAAATTGAAATATAGGGATAATTACATGTTTTATAGGAAAGAAATTCAGATTAACATCTATCTAATATGAGAAATATGTGAATATTTTACCATTCTGATTTTTAACAAAAAAAAGAATCATTTGGGATATCAGTTAAAAATCATTAAGAATATTCAGGAGGTAAATGAATTCATATGATTTATATCAAATAGTATAATTCAATATTTGAGAGTATATTTCCCATCATCAAATTAACAAATTCAATAATTAATCCATTAAAAAAATATAAAATCATAGTGTGGAGTTATAAATTTTTAAACATTATTTGAAATCATATAATCATAAAAATAACTCCAATGATGTACTAAATTATAAATCATTATTATCTAAATGATAGAAATTATTTTCATCCAATCTCTCTTTCAGTTCATCCTAAATTTCCTTAGGCTTTATCCAAATTTTTCTCACAACCTAATCTAAAAAAGAAAAAAACCATTATCTAATAAGAACCGTTTTGACTCAAGCATTATATATATAAATGTTACATCATTTTAGATAAAAATTCTATAAATTTCAAATTAGTTCATTCCCCCAAAACAAAAAATAATTATTTTTGTTGGAAACTATATATAAAATGAACCTACTTCAAGAATGATCATTAAAAACACCCAAAATTATTTCCTTACATAGTAACCTTATTATACACTTAGTATTTTTAACCATTATTTTTTTATCATAAAAAATAATCCATAATAAATAGTGACCTATGATTCATAGAAACTATAAACCCATTATATATTAGTCAATTATTGTGGGAATTAGATATGCATAATAATATGATAAAATGACCACAGCATATAAATGTAATAACTAGTAAATCATAGATCAATAATCAAGAGTCATTCGGTGTTATTTTACATAAAAAATACATAATTCATAATATTTTAGAATCAACAATAATGAAACATGATCCATGAGTGTATATCATTTTCAAAACACATATGTTTGTGGAACACAAGTATGATTAAAAATAATTTATATATTTAAGACTCATTACTAATAATATCATAGTGGAAAAACTCCAATAGATTATTTTTCAGTGCTTATTCAATCATCTCTATGTCAGTTCTCACTATCAAGTCTTTCATATTGGAGAGAGAAAATTAGAAAACTAGCTTCTCATCCCATTATAGATCTTTTCATATCATGATATATTGTTATTTACCTAATTAATTATATTGATATCTATTACCAGTACCACCCATCACATAATGGAAACCATACATATGTGTGCTATATGATAATAGGGACATTTATCATAGTAGAACCCATGGAAAATAAATTGGTTTCATGATGATTTTATGGTAACATAATTCACCTTTAATAAGAGAACATGTTTCATAGAAACACCCTTAAAACTTATTCATCATTAACCCTATAGATAAAGAATAATGATTTTATTATTATATAATATTACTAGGGAATAATAATAATCCTTATGGTGTGATGACATAGTAGAAAATTTTATTTTAAAAAAGAATCATTATTATTATTTAAAAATGATTAAATATCCTCTCATTTCTGTGAAATTTAAAACCTTAATACTTTAGAATAAAAAAAATAGTTTTTTCGTTGAAAATAAATTGATTATATTAACTGAATAATTAAGACGATGAAATAACATTATGGAATACAATTAATTTTTCACTGTAAGTTATAATAAACCATTAAATTCTTTCTATTTTAAAAATTCCATAGGTGGATCGTATGGAAATAAATTTAAAAAATAACGTTAAATATATTAGATACAAATTAAATGTGTATAAAAACATTCCCTCAAAAGACTTATTTATAAATATAGTCTTTTATAAAAAAAATTTATGAACATAGGCATGAAGGAGCAAGATTACTGACCCAATAAGAATAAATAAGGTTGAATTTTCTTTAAGACATTTCCATAATAATTTAATCTACCATAGAGGGGACAGTTAGAAAAATAATTTTAAACCATATTATTAACCATATTAATAAAATAAATAATTTAATAGATTTTCATTATATAATTTCATTCAATGGATGGTTAATACATGAAATGTTGAAATGAAATAATATTTTAACAGAAACTATTACCTCATTTCTCGTCATTCCTTGTATACTTTCAAACCTGTTGTATAATAAATACATATTTAAAATAAAAATATTCATATATATATATATATATATTACTATATATTGGTCCATACTAATTTACCATTATCATTTAACTAATAATACTTGTTTAAAATCATTATTTCGGTGAAAACTTGTCCTGTTTCCATGCATGTTTTGATTTGAAGGTTTTATTACTATCCCCATGGTCATGGTTTAATCATTTGGAAAATCATAATCATGTAATAATTTTCATATTGGTTAATTATATTATGTTTTATTACCATTCATAAATATATGAGATAAATAATTATTATATCACTTTGGGGAGATGGTAGTGTGTATATATGCTGGAGAGATGTTTTAAAAATTAAATGTTTGGGATATTGGAAAGGTAAAAAATAATATGAATTTATATTATAATAATATTACAATAAAATATTATATATATTAATTCAATAAATCCTTAATCATACATGATATGTGGAAGTGAAAAGAAATCAAATCTCTACATGGAGGCGGTAGTTTATATGTAAACAAGGACGACTTTTCCATTTTAAAAAAGATGGGAAGGTAAGAAGGTAGAAAATATTTAACATTAAATACTAATAGATATTTTGTTACATCCATATATATCCATTATACCTATATGTATAACCATTCATGTGATACAATAATGTAAAATGAAACACATTTCTTAGGGATTTGGTAGTCAACACATGCACATGGGTTATGTTTTCATTTTACAAAGGATGAAAATGAGATAAAAATGTGCTTTACCATAAAACATTAAAATTTAGGAATGTTTGAGATAAATATATTATTATATCATATTTTTTATGATTGGATTCAATAAGTAATGGGATGAAATATTAAATATGGAACTTAGTTAAGTGTTATAACAATTCTTTTGAAGCATCCACTTGAATACACCTTATGAATTCTATGATAGACTTCTTGTCAGATAAAAAACAATAACAAATCAGTTGGTTATTTGTTAAGTTAATTTTTATAATGGTCAATCTAGAGTACACGGATGGTTTTGGGAAGTGATAAGAGGTGGATACCTTTTTTTGGTGAATAGAGTTTCACACATGTAATAATTTTATAAAATTAAAAATTATAAGTTTTTATAATGGTCATGGGTAACTAAAACAGTTAGAAATAAAATATGAGGAGATAAGGGTCCAAATACACATATAATTTAAGAATTTTGATACTATTTTATAACCATATCATAATTTTTAATCCTTGATTAACCAATATTCCCTTTCACTACAATGACACAATTTTTAAAAAATTTACTATTCATAAATACCAAATGTATAATTGATGACATTTATAATTTTTAAACCTTTTATAAAAAATATGAAACCCATTTATCAATATTATATTTTCCAAAACTGAAGAAAAAAATTATTTTATATGTTTGAATGATGCATTATAAAGAGTTTTTAGAAATAATATATCTGTTATTATGTATAAAAATGAACTTATACCAAAGTAAAATATATTATCTATTCCTATTTCAGTAATAAGATATTGTTTTAGAAAATTGATCTTAAATTTAATTAAAATTGAAATTTCAAATATAATGTTACTTTTAAATTACACAATTTAAAGAATAGAAATTACAGTTTTACAAAAATCATTATTTTCATTATTCACTCGAAAATCATTCTTATAAAAAAAATATAATCCTCAAAATAAGATAATTTTTCCTCTATATTTAAGAAATTATTAATATTTTTTAATATAATATTTCTAAAATTTATAATTTTATCTTTCAAATAATAAATATATAATTTATAATAAAAGAAATTTTGGAAAAACATTTTTGGGGAGCTTTTAGTAGTTAATGTTGAAAATATTATAATTGATCTAATATGTTCGTGTTCATTTAATTTTATGGTAATATATTTAAATTTTTTTATAAAAATAAATTGTTCACTTTATTTTGGTCTTTCATGATTCATAATCTATCAAAAACATAGATTTGTTTTAAATAAAATTATATTCTAAAATAATGATGTGTTATGACATCATTGCTTATAGAACCTCATGGATAATATACCATGTGGGATTAAATATTTCTAAGTAATATTGGAATATTAAGGATTTTAGGACCCTATTCTCAAATTAGTTTTGATTTTGTGGTATGGTAAGGGTTTCTAACATCCCTGGGAAATGTGGATGTCTCTACCTAGGCACAGGGTGTGTGGGATTTCGTCATGTGTAGTTCTCCAACCCCCATAATTGTTTTGGTGGTTAAAACACATGATTTACCATGAATTATGGATATAAATATATTTTATAATTTATATCCAAATATAATTACATCAGTAATGATGCTGATTTATAACATCCAAACATTAGAGATCTCTAGTTCTAGATGTGGCCAACATTACTCATCCTTTCACTATTGAATGATATGTTATTTGAATGTAGTTAACCAGTATATTTTCCAATTATTTCTTCTAGGAACCACTATTTTATCAAATTACATACTCATATAGTCATGATATCATGGTTTAACATTTCCTCTTTCAAAGGTTGTGCACCCTATCAGCACCAAAGTTGATGGTGTTGTCTCTTTGATCAATTTGAGAAGATGGGATATCATCCATTTATTCCATGAATACCATCATAGAAATAATTTAATTTTTATGGCCTCTAATATATTTTTATGAAATTATTAGGAATCACATTATTGTGGATATATTTATGTGGAAATCCATTAATTACCTTAGTGTCTTCTTTAGTATGGGGAAAATTATATAGAGGGGGATGAATCGTGGAATTTCATTTGAAATTATAGGGTACGTTTCCCCATCTATAATTCTTCATCATAGGTAGGTCTATAAGGGAATCCTTGGTTTATTTCATTAGATATCATTTATTCCATACCCCATACATAGTTTTATTTCTACTCATGGAAACATATGATTATGGAATATAGAATATTATAATTATTCACAAATACATATCATGCTTGCCCCATGTGGAAAATTATGCTCCTATGGGGGATCTTGTTTTTATCATACGAGGAATCATATAATCCCCATATAAATATATTCATTTACTTGTCACCTGAGGCATATTTTTCTCATCACATAAAGAATCCATTTCTCACGACAAAAGTAAAGGGTAGAATATTATTCTTCTCACCTATTTGGAAAAAATTGATATCTAAAACTATTAAAAATGAATTATTATTCACATCAGGTAAGTTATATTATGATATCACATAAGGTAAGAATATTAAGCTTATCACTTAAGGAAAGAGAAAAGAGATAAGTTTCTTGCCACATTGGCTTATTTTTTAACTTTGGATAAGGAATCCTAAGATTGGATAATTAGGGAAACTAAGAGAATCACCTAAAGAAATTATTTTGATACTTCATGGGATAAGATTTCTTGGCATTTTACATTTTGACTCATGGGAACACAATACAAAAGGGATCAAAATATTATCATCATATAATTGAATGAAAAGATAAAAATATAATGTGGAAGAATCCATACATTATCCATATGAATGGATAGGTACAACATAATAACTAGTGGGGACGAATCCACTGAAAATAATCATGTACGGGTATGAAAATGACAGAAACACATGCGGATGAATCCATATACACTCATCTAATATGGGAAGACATAGGTAATCATCATGAGTGGAATACTCTTTTTTAATGACCCAGAGATACTTTTGGAACATTACCATAGTGTGTTGGTATGATTAAGAAATATAAACATGATTCTTACATAACACCTCCCAAATGGGAGATAGATTATATATGATTTTAGGGTTAAACCTCAAAGACATGTCTTATGTATCCCTAAAGAATAAAGGAATCAAAAAAATGTAGATTCAGGGGTTATTTATATTGATGTCTAAAAAGGTGTTCCATACAAATTATCCCCAGGTGGTAAGGATGTATGTTTCTTGAAATGAAAAATAACAAGTTATGGTGTGGGGATTAAAATTATAGTTTACCAGAAGGTGTGTGGATAATTGGGTGGAACATTGTGGTTTTCTTCAAGGAGGACATGACTTTGGAAAATAGCTAATAATAGGTCCAAGGTGTTACTCAGGAGTAGGGAGAGGATGATTGGGGAATACCCACATTATTATTGAAGAGTAACAACCACTGATGCTTCCTCTCCAATGTTGTTTATAAAATGCCTTAAAATTTCTATGTCCATGTGTAATGTTAATGGATTAGGATTGACTTTTTTTTAGACCAATCATGGTTATAGATTTTTCATTATCAATAACTAAATTTAATTAATGTTTAATTCAAATAGAGGTACCCAATACGAGGTTAGTGAAACATTATGGTTGCACAAAACATGGATTTCCACGAGACATGGGTCTCTAGAACATGACTTCCTCTAGGATGATCATGGAATCAGATTTGCACATGTTTGGTGTTGGATAAACAATTTGATTTCTTGAATGATGTTCCTCAAAATATGAATATTGTCAATTATTTATATGATTTTTGAAAATTTCATCTTATAAAAATCCACTAAAAAAGAACACATGTTATATATTTTAAGAAAGATCAAAACATGTTGGATTCAATTTCCCACTAAGGTAACACATGTTTTAATCATTCATGTTGCATCAAATGATAGCCTTGGAGTGGATTTACATCATTCATATCCCATAAAAATGATTAATATGGGGTATTTATATTCCTCTAACTCATCAAGGGGATCTTTTCATAGTGTAATGATTCAATTACATAAGTCTGAGTCCCATCAGACATTTAATTTCATTCCAAAACACCTTAACTCATGATCATTGGCCCCATTATCATATTTTATTCGAATTTCTCTTATATTTTATAATCTCTTCAGATTCCTTACTGAATGAAATTTTAAACATAAAAAAAAATTTATGTTCTCTTATCCATTTTTATCTTATTCATTCATATAGAATTTCATGTTTATAATTCATAAATATGGGAAAATATTATTAACTAGTCTTTTAAATATGAATTTTACTACTCAATATATATATTTGTGTTATTTATATATAGAGTATAAAATAATATATTACAAAAAACTATATAATTACATTAATATAGAACATCACATATGAAATAAAAATACACCATATAAAATAAAACAAAATTACCACATAAAAATATAAACATAAATAATAAAACAAGAATTGAAATTTTAAGATCATTTTTATCTCCTAGAATCATCACACCTAAAAAAACACTTTAAAGTAATGAAAAGCATAAGTAATGTAATATTAAATTTGAAAATGAAAAATATAGAACTTTGAGAGGAATTCCAGTGAAAAATATTGATTAATATAACATTTTTATTGATTCATAAAGGATACATGGACATTGGATATGTGAACATTGATATAGTTAGTTGACCGTAGGAATATTAACATGCCCATTGTAATATTAAACTATTTATTTGAAAAGTAAACTAATATTTTGGTATTTTTTAAAATATATATACAATAAATTTAATTCAGACAAAAATTGAATACAATATTTGAATATAATATTGTTAATATTTTAAAAAAATAAATAATAATTTTATTTTTGGTAAATGTATAAAATTTATTTACATTAAAATTATTTTTTAGAAATAGTTTATAATTTTAAAAAAATTGAAAAAAATTATATTGTAAAAAATTGATTTATATAAATATTATCAAAATTTTATAAAATTATAATAAATCATTACAATTATTAGAACTTTATTCATGTTAAAAAAATTTGTAATAATTTAGATTTTTTTATAAATAATTATTTTTCCATTTTTTTAAAATTAGTTTCATAAATTTAATGAAATTTGTTTAATTAGTGTGTTGAATGTTTTTTATGGTTCTGATTTTTTACATTCTATAAAAATCCAAATAGAGAGGTGAATCTTATAATACCATATAAATATCATATTTTATTAATTATCTATTAGAAAGAATTTTTTAGGATTATATATGTTAAATGAATATTTTCCTATCTCATATCATATTATATGTAATTCCCCTTATTATATAATAAACCATTTGATCACTATTTTATGATGTAATATTTTTTCTTGAAATTTTATTTTAAAATACACCTCTCCCCCTTATAGATACCACCAATCATTACCCAACTTATCATGTTATCTAAATAATTTTTTTCTTTCTAAAATATGTAAAACAATTCCCGAGATCTTTAATGAGCATTCTATAGATACCAATGAAATAAAAATAACACACTTTGAAGGAATAATTCTATTAGAAAAATAGTCATAATAGGGATTAATGTAACAACATTAAATCACTCATTTTTATTTTTATGTATATATATCTACCTCATCTTATCTATAAATAGAATATAAAAGTTCCATTTTTTATAATCTAATATATTAGGTTACACTAATATTAATATTGATACTATAAAATGAACTATTTTTTTTAAAAAAATCTTATATTAATGTCCAATATAATGACCTATAAGGATGTATTTAGAAAATTTTTACTATAACAACCGAGTCATTTAAAATGATAATTATTTCAAAAATAAACATTTGTTACGTTATATTATATAATTATTATACTAATAGAGCATATATATATATATAACACATTAATTCATTAATAAATTTCATTATATTAATCAAATTTTAAACCTAATAAAGTTTATAACATTGAAATTGGAAAATAATTATAAAATAGAAAAGATGAAATGGGAAAAATGGTTTACCCCAAACATCGAGAATCATCACCCTTATAGAAAACACTGTAACATTTAAAGAAGATATTAATAAACCAATAAAAATATTTGAATGTGAAAATACATATCCATGGGGTGACTTTTATTTAATATTGATTTATGGAATGAAATATTATTTATAATAGGTAATGTGACCATTAGTATAGTAATTTAACCATTGGGATCATAACATGCCCATTGAGAATAGTAACCTGGCCATTGAAATTGTAATCTGACTATTGGAATAGTAATCTTACATCCAAATAAAAATGTTTCATAAAATTAATATTTATCATAAATAATATAACTATATGTAAATATTATAATGCCAAAAAATAAATATCATGACTAAAATACTCAAGAAAAATATAGAAACATTTTTAATAAATTTTATTTTCAGGTATGTCATAAAAAAATATTTTATACATTGAAAACTAAAATTACATATGTTATACATTTATTTTTATAAAATTATTATCATTTTTGAAATCGTCACATATTAATTTTCTAATGGTTGTTTTTTAGACAATTTCTGAAAAGCTATAATTTTTAGGATTTCTTATCCTTCCAGGAAACATACCTGCACTATTTTTCATAATATAAATCATTCCACTTCTATTCAAGATAGTTCATGATAAAAAAATCATTGGAAATTCTATCTCAATAAAATATACCTTTCTCCTTTGGATAATGTTTAATAATGTCTTCCCTAATGATGATAACCTTCAACATATTTATATCCATGTAGATTTGATGTGAAAATAATTCCCTAATGCTGAACAATAAATTGTTTCTCATTTGTTCTTAAACATTTAATGTGATTATTATTTTGGATTAAAAAATTCAACTATTTTGGTCGTCGTTGGAAGTGTCAGCCCAATGGATGTTTTCTTCATAGATATTTGGGACACAGTCATCAAGGATTCTGCATAGGCCAAGGTGTGATATATCTTCTCAGTTTCTATTTGTTGGATCATATAGGAATCATAGAATTAGGTTTTTCAAAAAATTATTCATCCATCTCTTCATCACATTAGGTTCATTTTCCTGGACATTCTCAACTCCTTTGTTACACAGTGTAAAGATGTTTCCATTCCTATGATGTTACTCATGCTCATTTTTTTGTAAGTTCTATATGAGAGGATTCTCATGGGTGGAGGTAAATTGGTGTGTGGGTTAGATGGAAGCTTCTTGGATAAGGGTTAAATCTAAATTTAGATCATTCTTATTTGCGTGGAATTATGTGTAGAGGTGGTTTTGTTTTCGACTTCCATCATTCGATCATCCGAGATTTATCTATGTTTTTTGGTGGAAGCACTTCAGTTGTTGTAAAAGGCTTGGATTTACTTTACAGACATAAATTATGAAAGGCTCATTAAATAATTTTATCAAATGTTGAATGAGATTCTTCTATTATTATAAATGATTTAAAATGTTAGCTGGAGTATCCTTGGAATATTATTTGAAAAATCAGGACATATAAGTCCTCACTCTTCTGAAATTGAGGTTTGTTCATAAATGTAGGTAAATTAATATATTGTTATATTTTATCACTTCCAATGGTAATCATGATGATAGGATTATGATTTTTTCTAATTTTGGTTGTCTTCTTATTGAGTGTGCTACGTTTATGTCAGGCCATTCTCTCAAACTGAAAAACAATCTTCAACCATGATTTTTTTTCATTATTATATTTTCACATATTTTAAATAAAATATTTCCATGGTTTGTGAGTATGAATTTTTTTATGTGGATTGTAAAAATAATATTTTTCATGTAACTGGGGTATCTTATATTACATCAATCGTTGTGTAATTTTGACCTAATGATTTAAATAATATGGGGATTGGCCAATATATATTTAATTTAAGAAAATTTTCATTAAAATATAATAAAAATAATTTCTAACCCACAAAAAAATTTTCCATAACCAGAAGTCAAAATTGATCCCTTTAAATATCAACTATTATTTTCTCAACATTTTATTTTAATAAACTATTGAAATTAAAATTATAATTTTTATTAAAGTCTTAAACCCATTCTATTATATTTACATAAGACGTATATTTCATAAGGTCATTATTATATTTTTTACTATTGATAAAATATTTAATTTAATATTTAATTTTAAAAGTACCCATCTCCTCATGTATAAATTACCCCCTCACTCTTGTTTGAAACCCACTTAACTCACACATTCCAAATCCAATGTTCAATAAAAATCCTCTCACCTAGTCCCATATAATTCATAGGTACATGCTATAGTAAACCCACTCCATTCATCAATGTATTTTTACAGTCAAAAAAGAGAAGCTACATCAAGTAAATAGTATTTTTTCATAAATTCTTCTCCCTTTTTCTTCTTCTACTTATTTTCTTCACATTTACAATGGAAAAACCAATGAAATTAATTATGAATCATTTTAACATTATGATAGTAAATTTAACCTACTAAAAGTGTCATATTTATGAAATAAATACATTATAAATTTCCATTTCACACTCTTTCAACAATATCCCATCAACGGCCAATAAATCCCTAAATTGAACTTTTCTAATGATATTATTATAAAAAAACATTTGGCTAGTTAAAATAAATTATCAATGAAATAAAAAAGTATAAATATATTTATTTAATTGTTTTTTTATTTATTCTAAATATTTATAACATTCCATAAACAAAATAGCAAAATAAAATCCAATAGGTAAATTTTTAAGGAATACATGATATCCAAACACTCCAATTTCAATAACAAAAATTAAGAAATAAAATCCAATGATTATAATTTAAAAATAGAGACATAAATTCGAATAATTAACTTATGTTTCAATGTTTTATTTTTTATTATTATTTATTATGTGTGAACGAAATAAAATAAATCATGAATAAAGGTAAGGTGAATCTCAAAGGAAACTCCTTTTCATTGGGTTATTCCTCATTCATAACATCTATAGGACAATTATACCTCTAATATTCCATAAATATAAATTCACAATTATTGAATTTTATTTTTATAGATATACATGTTTCTACCATTAATTTAAAAACAAATAAAAATATTTTCTATAAAAATTTCATTCAAAAAACTACTTTTAATCCTCTTTGGATGTTTATTCTTTACATAAAATTAATGATATTTTGGAAAATTAGGGTTTCCCATATTCATTTGGGATCCCCAGTTTATTATTGGAGTCTTTGATTATTAAATCCTTATGAAAACCTTCGCTTTTTGTGAGTTATTTCATGATTATGTATGTTATATATCTTATATGGAATGCATGATTATATAAATAGTATGATGTGATAGGTGGGAATGAAATTTTATATCCCTCATTTGAATTTGGGAATGGGATTTATCTCATGATATAATGTGTATTATGGATGAACATGACGACCTATTTTTTCAAAATGATGATGTTTTGAATATAAACATTTTTTATTCATGAACATGATGCTAGCATTGTTCAATACTATGTGCGGTCTTTTACAATAGTGATATAATGATTCATTATTATGCATTTCCTAAATAAAATATATTTTAAAATGTGTCTATCATGATTATTTTGATGATTCAATTCTTATTATGTGATGAATGCTATTAAGGTCTCCCATGTTATATTGATTTATATCCCATATTCCCCATATTATTGGTATTTTATCTCACCCCATTCATTGATGTATATCTTTAGGTGAATATTTTTACTAAGGAGAATAAGAGATTATAGAAGGATAATGAAGAAATTCTTTAATAAATGATTTTGATTTATTATGTATAATTGGGTTGTGATCCTAATTTTCTCATGATACTAAAACATTCAATCGTTAAATGTATAAATATTATGATTTTTATCATTTGAATGATGAAAGGTAATTTAATGAAAATTAGGGTTGGTAAAGTTGGTATTCTATATATGGTTTATTTAATTTGGGAATCTGGATTAAAAATCAATGGTGAAAACCCTTAGGATAAGTCTAAGTATATGTAAACACCCAAGAAGATTATTTTTTGAAAAGGGAAAACACAGGGACCCTATATGATATTCCATTAATTTTCATTACGTAAAATAAAAATATCATCATTATTTTTGCACTTATGTATTGTTAAATCATTTTTTATTTTAGAAAATGGTGGGAACAAATTCAAACCAGGGAAACCACCCTTGTGAGGGAAAATTCAATGATTTACCAAATGAAATCCCCAATTCTATTAGATGTGGATTTCAAAACATCATGGTCATTTGTAACGAATATTGTTAATAAATGAACAATAACATGAACCATTTGTAATATTCTCCATAATCTAATAAAAAGAAATTTTCTATTTATACTTTTATGTGGCAGTGACCACTAACATTAAGTGGATCTTCTGATCCAATTATCACATAACATTGGGTTAATACAATGGAGAAGATATTCTCTATAATCCACTATTATTATTAAGAGAAGGTAAATTTGGCCTTTTATCATCTAGATGCAGAATAAAATAATTGGTGGGCATTGATAAAGTACACAAATCCAAAGGATTAAATGGAAGAAATTTAGTGGGGGGAATTTATTGAAATATTTCTTAATAAGTATTTCACACAATCACTTCGAAAAAATATGAATAGACAATTGATATAGATGATGAAAAAGGAAGGTGAATATATCAAACCTTATAAGGAAAACACCCCATGGATCATAAGATATTCCTCATGATTTTTTATCAAATATGATTGAAAATTAGATAGATTATTTATTGGTTTAAAACCAAATCATGAAGTTGATCTAGTTATCTAATACTTTGAGAGTTATAATGATGTTTTTTTGATGTGCTCTTAAAATAAAAGATAGTGTTTTGAGATTTTTTGTATATGGGGATACAAATAAAAAAATGTAGTTTCGTGAATGTGTGTTAAATGAAAAAGGAATAAAGAGGATCTAGACACCCACATATAAAAAATATGCGGAAAGAAATTATAGAAATTGCATCAATGGGATATAGAAATGCATCAAGTATGGAATATAATTCCACCATGATCACGAAGTCATTGAGAAATGATGTAGTCATCCAACATTATGGAGGAGAGTAATACACCTTCTTTTGTGTCACCCATAGTTCAATGCTTCAACTGAAGGGATAGAGGAAAATTTTTAGGTCAGTGCACAATAAAATGGGTATATGAGGGTAATATGTGTTAGAGACCACAAAATCAAAATGATAAATGAAAGTATTATTCTATAACTACTACTAATGTACATCATGTTATATATTGACCTTTCTTAAGGGTATTTTATTTTTTAAATTTTGTGTTTATGATGTGGATCATATATGTGTCTGTGTTTTAGGAGTGTCAATAGAGTTCAAGATGTGAATTAGGGATAAAATTGACATCCAGTATATATTGAATGGTTGGAACATGGTAAGTAGTAAATATGTTCCATATCCATTTTGACTTGGGAATATAGCTACATAATTTGGAAACTTTCCAAGGGGGATCCTAATACTATTTGGGCTTATATGGTTCCACTCCTCTTTTCTACAACATTGTTTTCAAACCTTTTAAAATACTAGGAGATCGTGTGACCCATTCCCCCATTTGGATATAGGATTCTTCTTGGTTGGTGTATGGTATGGCCAATTTTGAGGCCAAACTATTCACCTCATTAAAAAAGGGTGAATTTATAAATATTCCCCCTTGAAATTTATCAAAACTCACCTGAATTTACTCCCCTTAAACTCTATAATATCATATGTTTTGACCCTTTCTCCCCTAATCATCAAAGGAATGATTCCCCTTCAAAATAATGGAATTTGGAGTGACGTTGGGTGAGAATCGAAGCTCCAGGTATGTCATTGACTCCATTTAGCTCAATATTAATGAATAGAATTTGTGTGATATTTCCTCTCCTTAAAAGTTTCAAATATCTATTTTCTATGGTGTTCTTCATTATGTTATATGGGTTTGATTTAATTTTAATCATCAGTTTCTTTTGATGATTGGTCGTCTTCATGATTAAGGTAGGTGGTGTTAAGGATTTTCCTCATAGTCTAGATGTTTTATATGAGTTTTTAGATCTGATGATTCACTAATATGTGGTGTTTTAATGATTTTGGTTATGGAAGGTAATTTGGGCATTAAATTGTTTTGTGACAACCCATATAGACATCATTGGATTTGTTGGCATTATCGGACCGATCCTCAGGCCACCTATGAGTTATAGCGAAACCATGAAAAATGGTCAAATGAGTTGGTGAATGTTGAGATATGGTAATTAAGAAAGTATATGTGATTAAATAACAAAATTGATATGTGGGAATCAATAATGGGGTAATTTAAGTTGGTCCAATGTTGGATTTTTTGAAATACCTATGACGCCATTGAAATGGTTTAAATTACTAATTTTGGATTTTTACACGGTTATGATTTTCAAATATTGTAAATGATATTTTGAAAGTGTCTACTTTTTTGAAAGGTGGTGTCAAATTCATATTGAATTTAAAAATTATTTTTTATAACATTTTATATTATCATTTTAAATGAGGGTGTGGTTCCCCTTTTTGTGAAAATTCATTTATGATTATTTGAAATGGTTGTAAGTGGAAATGAAATCCTTGGATATTAGAATTTTTATAATAGTGGAAGAACCATGTTTTTAATGTGCATCTATATGATGATCTAAATTAGTTTTTTAATTTTGTGTAACCATGTATTTTTGAAATTAAATTGATGTTTAATTTTTCCTAGTTGTTAATATGGAATAAGAAAGAGTTTTATATAATGGTATTTGTGTTTAATAAGTTATGGTTTTTAAATGGTAAATGTTTTTAATGGGTTAAGATATGTAAAATCAAGATTCATTAATTGGATAATTAATATTGTGAACATGGATTAGTTTTATGTTGTTTGAGTGAGGTGATGAACTATGTTTCTACTCCCATGGGTTTTGTTGAACTGATGCTCTAGGACACATAGATGTATTATTTAATTCAGCTTATCAGGATGAGACTATATGCTCCAAAAAATGGACTGAGGCTTGTTGTTTGGTTTCGGTGGGACTGATGATCTAGGCCCCACTAACGTATTTTAGGAGTTAGGTTATTGGACTAACGCTCGATGCACCTAACCCATGGGATGATGCTCCAAAATTGGGTTGGGGTTGACTGATTATCTAGGACCACTAAGGTGTTTCATGGTCTCATATATAGAACTAAGGATTTAATCATTCCAAATTTATGGATATGGTTTGGGATTTTGGACTGAGGATCAATCCTTCCAAAACATATGGGCATTCCTTGATTATTGGAAAAATACTCTAAGGTAAGTTAATGAATTTTTTTTAGTGAATTTAAAATTTTGTTAAATGATTGTAAACCCTTATTCTATGGATTTGGCTCCTAGAATTAATGGGGATGGTTTAGTTGTTTGATTGATCTTAAAAATCTTAATTATCAAATTGGAGATGTAATAAATTGTTTAAAATTTGAACATGAATCCCTTGTTTGTTTATAATATATTGCATGTTTATTACATGCATAATCTATTATATATAATGTTTATTTCATTAAAAACAATTGGGTGGGGCATATAGAGTTGTACACACACCCTTCAAGGGATGCCATGGCACATAGGTACTTTAATTGTTAGAATTTGTTTTCTGGTACAAGTTCATGATAGGGTCCTGGTGTTTGGTTTGTGAATGGGATGATGTGTTGGAGAATGAGTGGTTAAGATCAGGTTAGGGATCAAGTCCATGTTTAGTATATTTTCGATGTTTTTGTTTTCATTTTATTTGTATGACTATGTGACTTGTAGTGTATCCACCTTATTGTTATAAAATGTTCTACATGGTTACTTATTGGTTTTTTAATTATATTTTCCATTTATGGATTTTATTGGTTCCTTTTTTATGTGGGTACTAATATTTATGATTTGTATTAAAATAATTATAGGTTATAGTCTTTCCAACATATCTCTACAGGCACAAATTGGTACTCGAAATTCTATAATATATGGGGAGGTATTCTTGAGTTCATGTGAAAACCCAGCATGGGGCACCATATATAGTGGCTAATAGGTCAGGGACATCACAAAGTAGTAATAGGGGTGTTGTATTTTTATATTTTCATTTTTTAATGGTAGATATAAGAATATGATAATTTTTTGTAATTTCAAATTAGATCTTTACTAGGTTCCTACAACCCCACATATGGGGGAAAACCCAAGTTTCCAAGTGCAGAAATTGATTTTTGATTTTTTTTTCTTATATGGTTGGTTAATATTTTCTCCTTCAGTGATGTACATGGATGTGATGTTATAGATTTATGAGGTTTTTTCTCTTCGCTCGGTATGTAATTTTGCGGTGTTTGAGTTCATGAATCATGCTATGAAAATATGATTGATAGGTTATATGATTGTTTCAAATGATTAATTGTTCTTTGGGACTCTTATGTTAGAACTGTTCTACGGATTTACTCATAGATATCATTCATCCAAATTGTTGATAATGAATTTTATTTGAAATAGGAATTTCAATAAACATGGTTCTTTTGAAACATTTGGTAATAAAAAGGCTTCCAAATGTGTAAATCATTGGGGTTTTCAAATGCAACATTTTGAAATCGGAATTCTCTTATTCTCCAAATTGGTATTGTTTTTTAAATAAAATTGAGAATTAGTGGAACCTATATAGAAACTGGTGGTGAGTATCCCTTGAATTTTTTGTTGACCATGGGTATTTGTTGTTTGGTATATGATATTTCCCTTGTTTTTCAATGTGGATATTGGTCCTGAGGCATTTTGGGTTATGATGTATTGTATATGACATGATATCTCTGAACCCTTAGAAGGGATTTGGCCTTTAGATCATGAGATTTTTCCCAGTAATGTGAATGTTGTCACCCTTTGTGGTTTAAGATCATGTGGGTGGTATGTTATACCTTATTGGTGGTACTTGTGTTGTGGTGAGCATTGTTGGTCTTTACCATGGAAGTTGATTTTCAGAACCTAGATGTAACGACCCAAACTTTTATTAATGAAAATTATTCTTGATCTAACTAAATGTCTTATTATATAATATTATTATATAAAACATATTCACTTTTTTAGTCTGATGTTATTTTATTTTAAAATACCGTTGTGAATTGTTACCGTTGCTAATATAGTAGTTGAATAGGGATCACATGATTAGTATAAATTTTGGGGCTTACCAAATCTTGTTTACCTAGACAATGTGATGGCCTCATCTTGTAGAATTTCTCTATACGAAGCCCATTTATCAGAGCTCAAAAATTAGGTATCGTCACTGGGCATTGCTCTTGACCAATCCCAATCTGAGATTCATCATGTCAAGCTTGAACGTAAATGCCTATGTGAGAAGTGGAAGTTAATATAGATTACCACCTGAGCGATGTTATCTGAGACACCCATAGGGTCTTCCACCATCAGACACCTTACCCTTAAGTATTGTGTATGTGTTATAAGAGGCTATGTAACAGAACCCTAGCACTATGATTTTGTGCATTATTGTTTGTATAGAATAAATAATATAAATTCATTTTATTATTGTTACTATGTAAATGGGGTTTAAAGAAAAAATAGAATTTCTAGTTAATATCTAATTAAAAAAATATTTTGATGAATTAATGGATTTTTTAAATTAAATTATATGTTAATAAAATAATATTAGTAAATTAAATTTTATTAAATATAAATGATCATATAATTTTTTATGAATACAATTTTCATTTTTATTAAGGTTCAAATATTGTATTTGTCAAAACTCATGAATTTTCAATAAAGGTCATTTTTTATTATAAAAGATAAAATTCACTTATTTTGGAAATTATCTAGATAAAATTATAATTATTTTTTAAATCAGTATGTTGAAATTATCGATTGGTGAATTCTTCATAATTTCTTAATATAGTCTATTTTTTTTGTAAAAATTAAATACAATTTAAATATATAATGTGATTTATGAAATCATAATGAACCAATAGCGATATAATATAATAATATAAAAGTTAGATTCGTCAATTATATAATTCATCTTTAATATAATTTTATTTTATATTTGTTTTAATAATTTTACAATTCCTTAGTAGACCCTCCAAGTATTATAAAACAATTTAACATTTTCAAATGATTTCTTTGAGAGTTTGAATCACCTCCACATAAAAAGACAAATATTTTAATAAGTTTTTCCATTGGAATTATAAAATACTTTTTCCCACTCCCCTTTGGAAAATACCATGTGAAAAATCCCTAGGTTGGTTTGTGATTTTTATTAGTTTAATGTGTAGTGTCCAAAACATAAATAATTAATAATTCCATTTCATTTACTATATAAACAAACTCAATATCCCATTCATCTTCACTCAAACGATATGGAACTCAAACAACATCTTCCTTACCCTCTCTAGAATCATCCCATGTCTCCCCAAGCTCCCAAGAAAGCTCTCTCGAGCCTCTCCTAAGCCTTTGGGATCACACCTCCAAGTAAAGGATCCCCACTTTCCTTCCATCATTATTTATGTGCAAGTTTTCCTATATATTTATGCCCTTTTATTTTCAATTTTTGGGGTATTATTTTGCACCTCCACAATGAATCCTTACTTATATTTTAATTATTAGGGACCCCTTTATCTCTCATTAATGCCTCCCATGTACACCCATTACCATATTGAAATTACGTAAGGGATTTCTCTCTCCTCATCTACATTCAAGAAATTATTTTATATTATGAATCTAAATTCCATTAAATTTGTTTGGATATTATGTTCCATGACCCCCCTTACTTTCCATTTCATGTATTAATTATTATAGACCCCGTTCTTTCTCATCAACCCATTTTACGATTTCTATTTGACGTCGTTATACTGCAGAAGTTACACCAAAATTTATCATTCCAAAGTAATCATGTAAGTAAATACCATACCCACTTCTTTATCAAGGGTATACACCTCTATGAACATGTAACTGTGGATTTAAGACTTACATTTATGTATTATATATCTATTATTCATGGAATAAATTATGACTTTTAATGAATCCATGTTGTATGATCTTTGTGAAACACCTATGCATTAAATGAAATGATTAATATGGGTGCACCATGATTGTTCTCCAATGTATTGGGTAAGGAATAGTATCATGGTACGCCATGTGAAATGATGGTTTACTCATTCTAATTAAAGTTCAATGAGGTTTTACTCATGCTAATTCAACTGCAATTATGGTTTACTCATGATCCAAGTGCAAGGAACATTGGATCATGTTAATATCATGTTAAATGTTATTTACACATTTCCATGTTATGGTAATCATGCTATATCATGACTTTATATTCTTGTTTCCATAAGTTTTCATTGATATGCCTATTTCCTAACATGTATTTTATTCTTCACGTTAGGACCTGTTTACTCCTTTATAGGTCCTTATATCTCACCCTTTTCTTATGTATGTCCTTATGTTATCCCATTCAATTGTATATGTTAAGGAATGTTGTGGTCATGTAAAAGAACTTTTCAATAATGATGTTCTATTTTGTGTCTTAAGTTGTCGTGTAATGTTCATAATTCCCCCATAGACTATACCTATCAATACATTGAGTTTTCTTAACTGCAATTTTACTTAATGAATCATGTTTATATGTTTAATAATGATAAGGGTTATTATAGTTAGTATATGAGGACAAGTATAGTTATTTTTGGGATTAGGATTAGAAAAACCTGGTGAACTCCTTAATGATAATACTATGTATAATAAAAACATACCTAAATATTGGTGACTATTGATTAAGTGGTTTATCATAAAAATACATTACTTTTTGGATACAAATAATTATAGTTGTCACTTGAATAGACATTTGTAGGGGTAAAACCCAAAAACACCTTTTAAGCTAGACTCAATGGGAACTACTGCATGAAAATGGGGCTTGTTTCACTCTTGTTTTGACACACATGGGGATATGATTTGGTAAATTCATAGACTTAGTTTGAATCATTACTAAAGGCATAAAAAACATTTCATTATGGGAATATGTTGGGAAGTATTTCATGGATAAAATATATTGATTCCTATAAATTTATAAGTTAAGAAAATAAATATAATTTATAAGTTATCCCTTTTTTGTTGTTGGATTCCCATTTATGTGTCACCACTATCATTCCTATTATTCCCTCTATAGGACAGTAATTGGAGAACTCGGTCTAACAACTGATGTGAATATCAATAATATGACTATTCTAATGAGATGGACAATATGATGGGATTGGGTATTGAAAACTTTGTCATGATAATCTTTCAATTCAATGATGTCGTGAATAGAAGGATGTGTCAATAGGAATGTCCACCCCCAGAAAGAACAATCCGCAATTGAGAGCTTCCTGAGAAAAATTCCTCATGTGTTTAATGGATCATATGATCCCTCAATCACCGAACAATGGATCAAATCCATTGAAAAGATGTTTTCTATCCCTCAATGTTCTGATAATGATATTGTTTTTTATTGGTTTTGGTATAGAGGGTAAAGCTGATCAATGGTGGGAATTTATCAAAAAATTGAAGCCTAAGGAAGAGATCGAGGTGTTGGAAGGGATGTATTTCCAAAAAAAATGTTTTCCAATAAATATTTTCCCCACACACTCCAACTTAAGATAGAAAGTGGATTCATTTCCCTCAAGTAAAAAGGCAATGAATCCATTGGAATATATGAGGAAAACATCACAAGGCATGAATAACATGCCTCTAGATTTTTCCTTACCCCCGAATGCAAGGTTTATCGCTTCTTTGGTGGGCCAAAACCTAGCCTATAGAAAGACCTATCGATCTGTGACTTTGATAGATATGAGGAAATTATATTATGTGACGTAAAAGTCATAATAGAAATCATAGAATCTCTGGGGTATCATGGGTATAAGAATAGTAATGTATACATTTATTTTGGTAGTACTATGGATAAATACAGGGTTGATAAGAAATTTTAGTACCCCATTTTCCAATGGTGTGGAAAGAAGCACCCCAGAAATTTTCCTGAAGGGGGTGAGGAAATGCTTTAGGTGTGGAAGAGAAGGGAACCTATCCATTAACTGTCGATAAGAGAAACCTGATTCTGCAATAGAGGAGATGAATTCTCAATTCGACCCTCAACACATTTTTCATTTCTTCAAATTAAAATAACCACAACACTTTGAAAACTTGTTCCCTCATACAAGGGTTTTCGTAGGCAACCAACAAGCTCAATAGCAACAATGGAGAACCTTTTCCATCACTACCACTAAAGAAAACCTTGACAATAAAGTGGTTACATGTATTCTATTTAATCCTTCAAGAATAGTGAACATACTTTCTTATTCTGGTTTAACATATTCTTTTATATTCTAAATGTTTAATAGAACAATACCAACACCACCACAAAATCATGGAAGTAGATATATCAATGGGAAAGAGAAATGGGGTAATCATTTCATCCCAAGAATATAAATCCACCCCTATCAAGATTTGTGGATTGATCTTCCTAGAGAACCTCATCATACTCCCTATAGTGAAATTTTATGCAAATCATGGAATGGATTTTCTTTCCTTATATAAAGAAAACATAAATTTCCATGATAGTTAAATCACTCTCCAGGTGGTGAATCGACACCTGATTATATACAACTGAAAGGATGTCAATGAATATTCATTAGCACTATCATCTCAAGTGTGTATGTTACTTCCCTATGAGAATGTTTATCTTTCATAGATGAATGAGTTGAAGGAAGAAACCATCTTTGAAGACATGCCTATTGTGAGGGAATTTGCTAAAGTTTTTTCTGAGAAATTTGGAAGAGATGTTGAAATATCGATTGATACTATAACTAGAGAGTTGAGAATATCAAAAATTTCATATTTAATGGATTATTTGGAGCTTTAGGAGATAAGGAAACAATTACAGGAGAATCTGGATAAAGGTTTTATATCCCCGTGTGTTTCACCAATGTGTGCACCAGTCCTCTTCGCCAAGAAGAAGGATGTGTCAATGAACCTTTGCATTGATTATCATGAGCATTAGAAAATAAAATTAAGGAACAAGTATCCTCTTTGAGTAATTAATTACTTGTCCGGTCAGCTATGTGGAGCACAATACTAATCTAAGGTTGATCTATGGTCGAGATATTACCAAGTAAGGTGAAGAAAGAAGATATCACCAAGACTGCTTTTCATACATTATACAGCCACTAGGAATTCATAGTAATGACTTTTGGACTCACTTATTATTCATCAATATTAATAGATATGATTAATTTTGTTTTTAGAAATTACATCAACAAATTTGTAGTAGTCTTTATAGATGATATTATAATATACTCCAAAACCAAAGAGGAGCATGAAGAGCATATAGGCATTATATTATAGACCATGCGAAAGGATAATCTCTATGAAAATTATTGTAAGTTTGAAGTTCTTATTAAATTAGGTCTCATTCATGTGTTAGATCATCACAATCAATGGAATATCCATGGATACTCCATGAAAAATTCAATTGATGAAAGACCATGGCCAAAATCTACGACAATTATCTGTATCTTCCTTGGGTTAGCTAGATATTATCAACGATTTGGGGGAACTTTCTCATGATTGGAAAACACTCTTACCAAGATAACATGGAAGGGATTAAATTTTTCATGGATTGATAAATGTGAGTATATCATCAAGGAGTTAAAAATGAGGCTTATCATTATACCTGTTCACACACCACCAACAATTGGATAAATTTTTTTGGCATTCAGTGATGCTTCAAAGAAGGGAATGGAAAGAGTGTTGATGTAAAATAAAAAGTCAATGCATATGCTTCAAGTCAATTGAATTTTCATGACAATAACTATAAAACACATAATCTGGAGTTGGCTGTAGTAATCTTCACTTTAAAATTTTGGCGACATTACATCCTTGGGGAGAAGTGTAAAATATATCAGGATCACAAAAACCTTAAATATATATTCACAGAGAAATATTTTTACATGAGCCCTTGAATATGGTTAGATATGATCAAAGTATATGATTATTTAATCCATTACCACCACGAGAAAGTGAAAAAGGTAGAGGATTCTCTAAGAAGAAAGGACCTAGGAATTCTATCATTGATGATAATTAAAAAGGATCCAATCTTCGTTGATTTGATGAATATGGACATGTGAATCATAAATAAGGAAACATCATCAATCCTATCACAAATTATTTCTCAAAAATCTCTTTTATAATGGTTAAAAGATTCCCAAAAGTATGATTTGGGAATTCAGAAGAAAGTGAAAACTATCAGAAAATGAAAACCCTCAGAGTTCTTTGTTAATGAACAAGGAATTGTGAGATTTGGGTTAATATTATGTGTTATATCAAATATAGAGTTAAAGAATGAAATTTTGGATGATTCATATAGTTCTAATTTTTCCATTCACCAAGGAAACACCAACATGTAGCAAGACCGCTGAGATAATTATTGGTGGCATAACATGAATAAGGAGATCACTGAGTATCCATCAAAGTGCCTAGTATGTCATCAAGTGATGGATGAGTTGCAGTTGTCTAAGGAGATGTTGTAACCAATAGCCATACCAACATAGAAATGGGAGAACATCAATATGTACATTGTCAATGTACTTCTGAACACATCCAAAGAAAACACTGCTATCTTTGTTTTTGTGGATCTTCTTACAAAGACTGCACACATCATTTAAATTCATGATGATTTATAATTGGATAAAATAGAACAGATATACAAAAGATAAGTTTCAAGGATTTAAGGAGTACAACTATCAATTGTATCCGATTAAGATCCAAGATTCACCTCTATGATCAAAAAAAGTCTCTAACATGATCATAATTCTGAGATGAACTTCAGTACGTCTTATCTTCCTCAAAATGATGGCATATCAGGGAGAAATATCCAAACACATGAGGACATGTTGAAAGTATTCTCAATGGACTTCAAAGTAACATGGTATCAACATATTCCACTAGTTGAGTTATCTTATAATAATAATTTCCACTCAATCCTCCAAATGGATACTTATGAATCCATTTATGGGAATATGTTCATAACATCGATATGTTGGGATGAAGTTTTGGAGAAAAAAATTCATAGTTCTAGAAATAGTCGATGAAATGGTGGAGAATGTTTATACCATCTAGTAACACATTAATGATGCTCATAGATGACAGAATATCTATGCTGATAATCATCGATGAGCACTGGAGTTTGATGTTGGAGACATGGTAATAATTAGCATATCAATGTGGAAAAGATTTATGATATTTGGGAAGAATGAGAATCCTAGTCCACAGTACATTGGTTCTTTTGAGATCTATGATCACATTGGAGTAGTGTCCTATTGACAAGAACTCCCACTGAATATGTATCAAGTATATGAGTTATTCCATGTATGACACTTGAGGAAGTACATACCTGAAAAATCACATGTACTCAATCCAGAGGTGGAACCTTTAGAGAATGACCTCCCCTGTGAAGAGAATCTAGTGAAGATCTTAGATCCTAGGGAAAAAGTTCATCGAAATAATACAATTTCTCCTGTCAAGGCGTTGTGTCGAAACCACAAGTTTGAAGAACCAATGTGGGAATCAGAGGAAGAAATGAAGAAGAGTTACCCTTATCTATTTTAGTGTGGTCAAAGGATGTTTTGAGGGAGGAATTTCATAAGGGGGAAGATTCTATGGACCCATTATTTTATTAATGAAAATTCCTATGGATCTAATTAAATTTCTTATTATCTAAAATGGTTATATAAAACATATTCGCTTCCTTAATTTTATGTTTTTGTATTTTAAAATACCATTAAGAATTGTCACTATTTCTAATATAGTAATTTAATAGTGATCACATGATTTTTATAAATATAGGACCTAAACAAATCTAGTTTACTCTGAAAAAGGACGTGAGGGATTTTTACCAATAGAATTGATCCCTATGAAGCCCATTTTTAGGTTCTCGGAATGGAGGTAGCATCACAGGGCTTTGGTCCTGACCATTCCCACGATGAGATTCAACACGTTATGATTGAATGGTACTGCCTATAAGAGAAGTGGATGTTAATTGAGATTACCACCAGAGCGATGTAATCCGAGCCACCCCAAGAGTTTTTCACCATCACACACCATACCATTAGGTATTATGCAGGTGTTATAAGGGGATATGTAACAAGGCCCTATAATGATGATTATGTGAAATATCATTTGTATAGAATAAATAATATACATTCATTTTATTATTGTTATTTTGTATATGGTTTTAAATCCAAAATAGTATTGTTACTTAATATTCAATTAAAAAAATTATTGTGTTGAATTAATGGAATTTTAATATTCAATAATATTTTAATAAAATATTATTAAAAAATTAAATTTTATTAAATATAAATTATCATATAATTTTTTTATGAATACTATTGTAATTTTTATAATTGTTTTGAAGCTGTTTTTGTAAAAACTCATGAATTTTAAATAATTATCGGTTTTTATTTTAAAAGTGAAAATTCAAATATTTAGTAAATTATTTAGATATAATTAATTTTTTTTTGAATCATGATATTGAAAATATCCAACAGTGAATGTTTCATAATTTTATGAGACAGTCAAATTTTTGGATAAAAATATAATTACTTTTAAATATATAATGTGTTTTATAACAAAATAATGACCCAATATGGATGTAATAAAATAATATAAATGGTATATTATTCCAATATACGTTTTTAATCTAAAATTATATGTTTTATGTTTTTGATTAATTTTACAATGCCTTAGGGGACCCTCAAGGCTTATAAAACATTTTAACATTTTAAAATGATTTCCTTGAGAGTGTGGCTCACCTCCACATAAGAAAGCCTAATAATTTAATAATTTATGACATTTTCCTTACATGAAAATTTTTTCTACCCCCCTTTGGAAAAAACCATGGGTTTGTTAGTGGTTTTGAGTAGTTTAATGTGGAGTGACAAAAACCTTAAAAATAAATAATTCCATATCATTTCCTATATAAACCCACTGAATCTCCCATTCTTCTTCACTAAAACCATTTGGAGCTTGAGAAAATTATATAATCATATCTCTATAATTCTACCAAGTCACCCTAGGCTCCCATGAACCTCTCTTAATCCTCTCCCAAACCTTTAGGATCACACATCCTTGTAAAGGATCCTCACTTTCATTCCTTCCTTATTTGTGTCCAAATTTCCTTATATTCTTATGCCCTTTTATTTTTCAAATGTTGGGGTGTGATTTAGAACCTCCCGTATACTTCCCATCTTATGTTTGAATGTTCAGATACCCCTTTATCTCTCATTAATTCCACCCATGAACACCCGTTACCATGCAGAAATTCGGTAAGGGGTTTCTCCCTCCTTATTTACATTCATGAAATTATATCATATTATCCATCTATATTTCATTTCATATGATGGGATATTTTGTTCCATGACCCAAATAATTTCCATTTCATGTATAAATGATGAGAGACCCATTTATATCTCATCAACCAATTTTACAATTTCTATTCTATGTCGTTATGATGTCAAAGTTAAACAAACATTTCCCATGCCAAAATCTTCATGTAAGTGTGTACAATACCCATTTATCAATCAAGGGTAATAACCTTTATGAAAATGGACATTTTTATTGAGGACATTAATTTATTTATTCCACATCTCTTATATTTGGATTAAATTATGAGGTTTAATGAATCCATGTTGTATCATATATGTGCCACACCTATGCATGAAATGAAATGGTTAGGAATGATGTGCACTAATAGCGCTTCAATGGAATGGGTAAAGAATTGTATCATGACACGCCATGTAATATTAGGGTTTACTCATTCTAATTCAAGTTCAATTAAGTTTTATTCATGATAATTCAAGATTAATGTGTTTTTACTCATGCTCCATGTGCAATGAACCTTGGCTCATGCCAATATAATGTTAAATGTTGCTGCCACATTTGAATTTTATTATAATCATGCTATATACATATTTTAGGTTAATGTTTCTCTTATTCTCCATTGATATACAGATTTCCTAACAAGTATTGAATTCTTCACATTATGCCTTGTTTACTCCCTTAATGGGCTTTATAGATCACCCTTTTCTTATGTATGTCCTCAGGTTATCCTATGTAATGCTATGTACACAAAAATATTGTGGTCATGTAAAATATTTTTTTCAATAATGTTATTGTATTTTATGAATTGTGTTTCTATTTATTGTTCTTACTATCCTATTACATTATACCTCTCAATACTTATAGTTTTATTAAGTTCATGTTTATATATTGTATTAGTTTTATGTTTGTATTAAAGATAAGTTTTGTTATACTAGATTGGTTGGTTGTATTGTAGTGAAGTTATATGGGTGTGGGTATCCTTGGTGTGAAACCTATAGTAAAATGGTTTAATGGGTGCATTAGATGAAGTTTTATTTTGAAAATGGATCTTATTGATACCATTGGGAAGTGAGTTTCTTGATATTCGACAAGTGATGGTTACAGTAAGATCCAATAGCCAATGATATACATGACACCATTTTAGTGTGTTTTTATAGTTTGAAATTCAAGGTGATCTATTAAAGAGGTCTTCTAGGGTTTATAGTTTCATTAGGTGTTTAATGGACATGTATACATTTTGTATTTTGGTAGTGGAACACTAAGAGTTATTCCTAGTGTGGGTTTAGCATAGAGTTATCATCAGAAAAGGTTAAGGATTTTAGAGAAGTTACTCATGTTTTGGCTATGAGTCGATAGTCTATAGAAATTGTTGGTACCATTAAGGTAGGTTAGTGTAGTGTTTTAGGTGTCTTATGATGCAATGCATAGGTTGTTTCTTCATAAGTGTAATCAATGCATGGTCGGTGCCATCGAGTTTTTGGTAAATTATTTTGGTTATTCCTTCTTTTTATTAATTGAGATTCACTAGAGTTCTTGTAGCTGGTTAAATTTTTTTTAAGGATGGAACATTTTGGAGTTTGGCATGTCAGATTGGAAATCGATTAATGGAATCCTCAATTTTGATTTTTTTCAGACAAGGAAAGGGTTACCAATATGTTAATGGATGATTTTTTTATTGCGGTGACACCTAGGTTGAGGGTGGTCACATGGTTTGGCTTGATCATGTGAGTGGTTTGGTTTTTGGGTGAGATGTTGACAATTAATTGAGGTCGGGGGGATGATGGACCAGGACACATGGTTAGATGGGTGACATGTAATTTGGTTCTAGCTCTAGTGATGTTCGACTCGTTTTATAAAGTGTAGGGTTCACTGTGTGACTATAGGGAAGTATGTCACCTCAAGGGTTCTTTTGAGGATCGAGAGTTGGGAACATAATAGAAATGCATGTTTTCATTTGCGATGGTATAGTAGGTTTCTTGGGAAATTCCCATGTTATTCATTGTGAAATCAATGTGTTAAGAACTGGTTATGTGATAGATCAATTAGTTTTTGGATTGGAGTGATGGATCATTCATTGTTTTCATTATGTCACGAAGTCCCCATACATGGAGGCAGCATTGGGATGGATAACTTGTGATTCAAATCATCGATGAATTCTAATCATACTTATAGCAAGGGATGATAAAACCACTGTTTTTTGACATTATTCATGTTATAATAAGATGTATATGGCTTTATTCCATTCTACCTAAAAGTGTTTTTGTTGAATACAAGGCCTCTTTAAGGTTACTCTAATGGAGTAATATACACAGAGATGGTTGGTGGAACAGAAACCATCAAACATTTGTAGGTGAAATCCTCAAGGTGGACCAACTATGGAGGAATACCATGCGTTCCTATCTCAGAAGCTTGGAATGAGTAGCAAGCGAGGTTTTCTTTGTTTCTCCGATGTAAAACAGGTATCTAGGATCACATTTTGTGGTTTTTCATACTATTGATACATGATACACAATGCTAGATATTTCTTGAGAAAAGTGGTGATAATTACAATCTTAATATGTAGAGAGACACACGAGTTATGTATGTGAGGAGAAACCCACACACTAGATGTGGTGGATTCTGTATGCTCATGATAATCATGTGAGGAACTTGTTTAGATTTCTCAACAAAGTTCAGGTGGCACCTATAAATCATAGGTGGTCCTTAAGTTCAAAGGGGTATTATATATAGGATACCTCTAGTTTGAGGTTTTAATATATAGTGTATTTTAGAAATGAAATTATACCAGAGAGAGGTTGATTTTCATAGTCTATGAAGGGATCATAAATCCTTGTTCAATCTAGTTGGATTATATATCTATGATTTCTTCCAATGTTATATGTTGTTCATGAATTTTTTTATGAGTTTAGTGAGTTGGAAACTACATTGGGGTTATGTGGAATTTGGGTTAACATTTTAATGGCCCCTTTTACTGGTGGAGGTAACCCTCAATGGGGGACGATGCTGGTGAGATAAATTGTATGGTGTAGATACCCATAGTAGGAATGTGGTTAGATGATGTTGTGAGCAGTAGTATGGGTTGTATGGGAATAAGTGACTTCCATCGTGGTGTTTTATTTTTCATAATTTGTGTTCTCTCAGGTATCAACCATATGAGTACCATGAGATAATGGTAATTCTTGGGTAGCACCATGGTTGTTTGGATGTGGAGTGAGGACATGATCCTTGATATATAGATCTAGATGGGTTGGTGTAATTTGGATGGAAAATCTATGTTTTCCTTTAGTGATTCCACATATGTATCACCGTTATAATATTATAAAATCGATGAGATAGTGACCAAAAATTTAGACCATGATTTTTGGAGAGGATCAGATAGAGGGTATTATATAAGGTTATCCTAGAATTGTTTAGTGATTTTTTGGTACCCTCTTGTGTGGTGGTTTAGTGTTGTTATCCATACAATCCACTTGGGTTTCATATTTTAAATAATGAGTTTTATTTGGATCCATACCTACAGGGCATTGGGATCACGATTATAGATCCTTGTGGGGGAAATTTCTTCGGGGTATAAATTGTTCTTGTATCTGAGTGTGGTTAGGACATAGACGTTTTTAGAAAGAAACTTGGGAAATTATGGTTGGAAGGTGGAACCCATGGACTGACCACTTTCTAGTGAAGGACCAGTAAGTCTATGAAGTGATTCTCTTGAGGATGAACCATTATAGGGTTGGGGTATTGTATGATCCCAACCATTTGTGGAGGTACATCATTGATTAATACTTGGATAAATATGTTTTTTTGGGGAAAATAATGTCATTCTGGGATTTCTAGGAAGTAGTGAGAGTGTCTCAGGAGTTAAAGTTGTCAGAAAGAGAAGAAATGGACATCTAGTCATGTTCTATATTTTTCACATAGTTACAAGTTATCACATGCCATGACCATGTGGGCCATAAAGATAGTTGAATATTTAGAAACCCTGCAAGGGGGAGCCTGAAACCATGAGGGATTGGATGTATTCATCCCAAATGTATATCACATGATTTTAAAAAAAACTTGTAGGAGACATTTTGACCTAGTCCCCCTTTTGGAAGGATGTTGGAACATGGTCTACACACTTATTTCACAACCATGTAGCCAAACCTGGCGCCTTATTAAAGAGGGGGGAATTTTCCAATTCCCCCGAACATGGGATTTATGTATCCTCACATGAATTCCAAAGTCATTCAAAATATGATATTAAGGGTTACAAATATTTCTCCACTAATCACCAGATGTATTTTTCTCCTTCTATTCATATGCATTTAGAGTGTCTTTAGATAAGAATAGAAGCTCTATGTATGTTCTAGACTCCATTTCCATCTCGTTTCTGGAAGATGATTGGTGTTGTTTTACTCTCTTTATGAATATCTAAACACCTTATTTCCAAGTCATTCTTTTCCATGTTGTTTGAGTCCATTTTAGTTCGAATTAAGGGTTTATTTTGGATGAGTTGTTGTCTTCAATCATGAGCTATGTGGTCTTAATTTTTTTTAATAGTATTGATTTTAAATATGTGTATTTAGTTTTCATAATTCTATATATATATATATATATATATTTATGTTTTCTATTAGGAAATGTAATTTGGTTCTTATAATTTGGTGAAATAACCTTTACGGACTCTATCGTGTTCATTGATGATGTGAGACTAAACCTAGGGCCACATATAGGGTTTTCCAAAACCATGAAAAATTGAAAAATGATTTACTGGACATTAAGAGAGGGTAATTATGTATGTAATTGGGAATAGAGTAATAAATTGGATTGTTGGCATGGTCAATGGGATAATTGAATTGGTTATATGTTTTATTTTTTGAAATTCATATGAGGCTTTTGAATTGGTTTAAATGATATGTTATGGGTTTTGACATCGGTGGGGATTTAAAAGACGGTAAATGAAGTTTTGAAAGTGGGTAATGTATTTAAAGGAGGTGATAAACTTATTATGAATTGAAAAATGGGTTTCATTGATAAGATATAGAATGATGATTTGAAATGAGTGTAGGGATCCCCTTATTTTGAAAATTCCTTAATGATTATTTGGAATTGTTCGAAATGAAAATGAAATCATTAGTAATGGTTTAGTTTTGAAATATGAAAGCCTACTATTTAAATGGTAGGAATTGATATAAATTAAATATTATTTTATTTTTTGTACCATGTATTTGTAAAATTAAATTGATGTTAATTGGATTCATGTTTTTAATATGGAAGAAGGGTGGATTTGGTACAATTGTATATGGGTTTAATGATTTATGGTTTGTAAATGTTATATGTGTTGAATGGGTTGATAAATTTAAATGTTCGATACATAAAAAAGTTAAAAAAGAATGTGTGTACATCATTGTGGTATGTTGTATGATTTGGGTGTTTGATTAAGGCTCCACACCCACCGTTTAATTCATTCTTATGCTCTAGGTCCCATTGAGGTATTGTTTGAGTTAGGTTTTCGGAAAAAGGCACTATGATCCTAACACATTAACTACAAATCCTTGTTTATCATGGTATATAATGATTCTCTTATCCATTCCTCTATATTGTGTAAGTTAGGTTTACGTAATGAGGCTATATAGGCCTAACTCATGGACTTGGGGTCCATATTTGTCCAGGGCTAAATGGATGCCCTAGCCCAATCAATGGGTTCCGTGGTTTGGTATTTCAGAATGATGAGCTATGTTTCCCAAATGTATAGATATGGTTTGGGATGTATAAATAAGTATCAATAATTCCCAAATTTATTTAAATGGCTCGTTTTTTTGAATGAGTCTCTAATGTTATTTAACGAATTTTCTAATTAGTGAATTTTCATATGTAATTAAAGGGGTGAAAACCTTTTGTTATAGCTTCATCTCCAAGAGAAACAAGAGCTAGTTTAGTTTGTTTATTTACCCTAGTAATGGTAAATGAAAAAAATAGTGAATTAATTAATTTTTTAAATGTGAAACGTGACTCCATTTTTAAATGTTTATTTGTTGAACTTTGACTACTTTCATGCACTTTTGTTTAGACTGCGTATTGTTTTAGACACTTTTGGTGGTGGACTACTCAGTTGTAGTAACACCATGATTGTTCTTCCATGGATCATGGGTTCATGATATGTTTCTACATTTTTTATGGTATATGTTCAGGATAGGGACTTGGTGTTTGGTTTTTTCCAGGGTTGATGGGTTCGCGCATGGTTGGTCAAGACCAGGAAGAGGATCAAGTTTTTTATTGGGATATTTTGGTAGATTTTTGTTTGGATATTATTTATATGAAAATATAAATTATATTATATCTAACATATTATTTTATCCTGTTTGACATGGTTACTTATATCATTTTATTTTTTATTGTTCATTTAGGGTTATATTGGTTCATTTTCCTATTAAAATTATTATTTTTGTTGTGTATCACTCTGATAAGCAGGTATAGTATCCCCAAAAATTCATTATAGGCCCCCATTACTAGTCAAAAACCTCTTCCATATGGGGATGTGTGCCTAAGGTCATGTGATGACCCGACATGGGGAACAAAATATAGTGTATACCGGGTCAGCGAAGATACGGATCATAAAAATGAATCCAAACATGGTAAACTTCCTATCGCGTCATGAATAGAAAATGTTTCATTCTATTCTAGTTCAATGCATTCCATTATATCCTGCATGTTTTCTAGTAATAATAATTGAATCCTCAATACCTTGAAGTATACATATACATCTATAAAAACACCAAATTGTACTTATATTTCATCACATGTGTTGGTATCTTCTCTAGTTAGAATATGTCTGAAGATACTTCCAAGGAATCTAATAATCCTACCCTTGGAATAATAAAATTATATAATGGGAATTGATTATATTTTTTATATATAGAACACATAAATTTCTTGGAAATTTAGTTCCCTTTACATATTCCAAACCATCCCATTATTCTATCAAATTATAAGGAATAAAATGAATCTATTTTTGGAAATAACTCAATGGTGTTGGTAATAATACCCTTTGAAGAAACACAAATTTCTGGAATTTTTTTGAAAATTATGGTGTCACCTTGGACAAAATTACCATTATGATACAATACAGTGATGTAATTCCCAATGATTTACCCTAAAAACCCCCAGATTATTAGACAGTGTTATCAAGAGAGAACATACACAAAACCACTCATTTCTCTAATTACCCTATAATATCTCCTTGATTGAACTATATGAGAAAAATAAGAAGCTAAAAAATAATTTAGGAAAAGGTTCGACATACCCTTTTGCTTCACCTTATAGTGAACTCGTTCTGTTTTTTAAAAGGATGGATAGATCAATGTGGAAGGGTATTTATTATCGGGGTCTCAATAATATCACCATAATGGAAATGTATCCTCTTATAATGATTTGTGAATTATTTGATTAGGATTTAGGAGTTGATTACTTCTCAGAGGTGTATCTTTGTTCTAGATATCAGAAACTGGAGATAAAGATGGTATATATGCATAAAATTTATCATGGTATGCATATTATTTGTTTACAATGATTCACTAATGACTTACTAATTAGCCTAAAATATTCATGTATATGATGAGTATACTCCTTATAAAAAACCTAGAAAAATATGTGGTAGTATTTATCAAGGATTTTATCATTTACTAAAAGAGAAAGGAGGAACCTGAATTGTATCTAAGGAAAATATTGGAAACATTAGGGAAAGAGAAGATTGTTGCGATGTTCCGCAAGTGTAAATTTTGGATTCAGTAAGTCATAGTATTGGGCCCCATTATAACAAGTGGTGGAATGTCTGGGGACCCTTCAATGATAAAAAACAATTGGGTAATAACCCATAACCACTAATGTAATATAAATCAATTGTTTTATTGTCCTTTCAGGGTAGAACCATTTGTTTGTGAGAAATTCCGTAGGATTTTATATTCTAAAATCTATGTTTACATGGAATATGGTATTGTATGTATAGATGGAAAAATTTTAGGAAGGATTTAGGGACCTTGATAAGAGGCTAAAAACTAGACCAAAAACACACTACATAAAAGTAGATAATTATTTTTTATATATAGTGATTATTTTAAGAAATGATCAGGTTTTTTAATCATGCAGAATGACGATGTGGTAGCCTATTCCATAATATAATTGATGATACATAATAAAACTACCCGAAACATGATCTAGAGTTTGAAGTTATGATATTCTGATTTAATATATGGAAACATTGTTTCTATGGTGAGAAGTGTGACACATATATGGATAATAATATTATAAAGCATATATTTACTTAGAAAGTGATCCAAATTCATCAAAAAAGATGGTCAGATAAAAAATGGAATAATAGTTCTCTACTCAATACCATTTGGGAAAAGATAACAAGGTAGTTTATGCTCTTATCAGAAAGGAACATGATACATTATCCATGATTCAGACTGAGAAGGACCTTAACAACAAGGCTATATTGAATATGGATCTTGAAATCATACTGATAGGGAATACATACTACCTTTCAAAAATGATTTTCAAACCAACTATTCATGTGAAGATTGAGGAGTCACAATAGGGTGATCTAGATAATCAAAAAAGGCAAAAGGAAAATGGGAGGGATTCCACATGACTTGCACATCGATGAGGATGGTGTCATTCGATTTGGTACTAGAAATTGTGTTTCTACATCACCAAAGATACAAAATATCTATTGGATAATTCATAAGGCTCAAATTTCATTGAATATTTCTCTACATTCCTTGTATGAAATAAAGTTAAATTAGAGTAAAGGAATATGAGAGAAATGACGAAACCATTTTGAATAACCATGTGAAAATGGGATAAAATAAAAATGAACATTGTCATTGGAGTCCCAATGAAATCCAATCTAACCAATGAGATATGAGATTTGTTGGATCAACTAACCACGAATACCAACTTAATATCTATTCTGGATGGCTTCTCCTTGAAAAACAATTCCTAGATATACATCATAGAAGTGTTTTGACATCACGGGGTTCTTTTTTCAATAAACAATTATCATGACCTATGGTTAAAATATAAATTTTGGACAATTAGACAAAATTATTTGAATAAAAAAATATATTTCAGAACGACCTAGCCCCCCAAACAGATGATCAATTCAGTTCAATTCAGAAACTTATGGACATGCTAAAATCCCACTTAATAGAAGTCAAGGGTCTATGGGATAAAAAAAATCATTATTTGAGAACTCATATAAAAACAGGGTCACGTAATAACTCAAATTTATCTATATGAAAATGTCTATGGGAAGCAATTTAAATTTTCAACATGTTTGGATTTTTTGGAATAAAGCTGCCGAATGAAAGAAACATGGACCTAATATTTTGAAAAAGATGATAGGGATGGTTCAAGCCATCAAACAACACATTAAAGATGTTTAGACTCTAAAAAATAACATTGTTAGACACTTTCTAAGATAATTTATGTTTGAGTCTAGAGATAATTGTTTTCATTCATATATCACAATAGAAGAGATTCAAGTAATTTTGAAAGAATAGGAATCTTAGACCATGGTACAATAGCACCATTAAGATCCTTGATCGCATATGAGAAGTTGCCTATTGACTTCAAACCCCACCAAATATGTCTCAAATGCATGATGTATTCCACATATCTCTCCTAATGAAGTACATATATGACACATCACTTGTAATGAATCCAAAGGTTGTTCTTCAAGAAAATGACCTCTTGAATGAAGAGATGATGTTGAAGATCTTTTACCATAGAGTCAAAATTCTATGCAACAATAAAACTCACCATGTCAAGGTGTTATAGAGGAACCCTATGTATGAAGAGGATATATGGTAACTAATGGAAAAAATTTATCTGAAGTACACTCTCCTATTCTCAACTAAGAATATGAGCTGAAATTTTTGGTTTGAAATTTTTAATTGGGGGAAGAATGTAACAAAACATACTTTTTAATGGGAAATTTTTTCATAAATAAATGTGAGTTATATTATATTTTATAATTATTATTCGCATAGAGCACATTGAGAAACAAATAAATGATTAATTCATTAATAAAAGTCATTAAATTAGCTTGGTAATAAGCATTTATAATTTCAGTCATTGTAATTTGACAGAAAATATAAAATAAAAAAGATAATATAGGAGAATACAGATCACCCAAATCAGATAGAATCATCACCCCATGGCAAACACAATAAAAATGAAACAAAATACTTATCAAATATTAAAAATCATAGAAATTGAATACTCTCAAACATGGGAGGAATTTTAGTGAATAATTAATCAAGAAATGTAGGGGTATTTATAAGAGGTAATGCTCCTGCTTTGATAGTAATGTGATCATTGAGATTACTAACCTAAACATTGGATTTACAATTTAACCATTAGAATTGTAATTTAAACTCAAAATAATAATTTTTGATATAAATAATATCTATTATGAATAATATATGTAAATATTAATATTATATTTCTAAAAAATAAATATAACGGTTAAAAAACTCAATGAAAACATTGGCACAATTTTATTAAACTGTATTTTAATGTTTTTCATAAAATTAATAAAATTTTATTAAAAATAATAATTACTTTTTTGATAATTTTTTTTAAATGATTATAATTTTTCAAGTTAGAATGTCTAAATTTTCTAAGGTTTATTTTTCAAAAATATTCTATCTTACTTCAATTTTCTTGTGAATAGTAAAAAACTATTTTTCACAAAAAAGATTTATATTATAAATTACCTAATTCATGGTGTATTAGTGACCTACTATATTCTAGAATATGAGTTTTTAAAAATATATATTTAATTTTATAAAATATTATTTTAAAATTAATAAACATAATTTTCAAACCTAATAAACATTAACCAAAATCTAAAGTCAAAAGTGATCCCTTAAAATAAAATATATTTCTTTTTTACACTTTACATTTTAATAAGAAAATTGATTTTGAATTATAAATGGTTTTAATGTATTAAAATCATAATATTTTCTTCATATATTATTTATATTTTAAAAAATCATAATTTTAATTTTTTTTCTTTGATAAATTATTTCATATAATATTATTTTCTAAATATACAACTGTTCTCAACCAAAAATAACCCCATTCCATTGCCTTCTAAACCCACTCATCTCACACATTAAAATGATAATTATCTTCCAAAATACTCTCTCTTATTCCCTTATAAACATTAAGAACATGATGTATTAATCCATATCCATTCCCTAGGGTAATTTTAATGTTGTACAACATAAGCCACAATGATGAAAGATTATGTTTCTATCAACTCTAATAAATTTTTATTATTATCTTTAATTTACTCATAATTTATTCGAAAAAATAATATTAATAAATAAATTTTTAGTATATTAAAATTATATTAGTTATTTTAACTGACAGGAAGCATCATATTTATGAAATATATAAATTTCAAACAACACTTTCTCACTCTTTCTTCAATGTCCCACAAACCATTGGTTAATCGCCAATGCCGAAACTTAAAATCATATACTCATCACTAACCCCATTTCTGGTCAAAATAAATTATTTATTATCTACAAATTTATAACAGTAATTATTTTAATATTATATTATTTATTTTAATTATATATAAATTTATCTGATTAAAATAGAAAAATATAATCAAACCCAGAAATTTTAAAGGAAACATGAAATTAAATGCTTAAATTTCAATAATGAAAATTAAGAAATATAATAAAATGATTATAATTGATAAATAGTGATATAAATTAGCATAATTAACGTATATTTTAATGTTATAATAAATATATTTTAATTATGTAAGAGATATTATAGAAATGAAATTAAGCGGGAATTAAAGTTAGTGGATTCTCAAACCCAAATCCCTTTCTTTGGGGTATCATTCTTTCATGACATATTCATTATTTCTATTCAACTAATATTCCAAAATATTATTTCAATATTCTTTAATTTTATTTTTTTTGGATATACTAGTTTCTTTATTTATTTTTATACCAAATAAAGTGATTTTCCAAAAAGGATTTTCTTTTACAAACAAATCTTTTACTCCTCTTGGGTTATTTCTTATTCACTCAATAATAGAAGATGTTTATACCAAATAAGTTTTACCTAATAATTTTTGGAAGAAAAATTTTATTCATGTAATCTTATTATAAGAAATTTTTATGAATCCCATTCCTTTGAATGGGTTATTTCATGATTAGGACTATTATGTGTTCTATGTGGCATGCATCATTATGTAAATATTTTGATGAGACAAGTGGGTCCATAATTATATAAAACTTTTAGTCATTGGGTAACATAATTTATTTCATCATGTAATGTGTATTTTGAATTAAAATGATTCAATTATTGTTCACAGTGATGATGTCATGATTACATACTTTTATTTTCTGCAAACATGATGCTAACTATGTCCACAACTATGTGTGGTATTTTACCACTATGATATGATGTATCATTTTTTGAATTTATATATTCTAGGATATTATTAGATGCTTCCCTCGTGATTTTTATGATGATCATATTCTTATGATGTTATGATTATTTTTATTCTCACCCATTTTATATTGACTGATGTCCCTTATTCGCCCTTTTACTAAGCCTTTTTTTAACAACATTCATTATTGTATATCCTCGGGTGAATACATGTACAAAAAAGAAAATTATATTTTTGAAGGATAAAAAATATTTCTTCAACTAAATGGTGATGATTTATTATGTATATGTTATGTGTGAGTCTAATTGTCACTAAATACAAAACATGTTGATCCATAAATGTATAACTACAGTGTTGTTTATTATAAATATGATGTAATATAGATGTATGAGAAAAATTTTCACTACAATACCCCCTACATGGATTGGTATAAAAAATCATATTATGGTTAAATTTAATCAAAATAATGAAAATAAAATATTATTCACAATTTTTAATGGTTAAAAAATAATAGATAAAAATAAAATGAAATAATTTCACCATGTATAAAAACCCACCTAAATGAACAAATCATTAAATTATAATATTTAAAATCAATGAAACATTTTTTTTTCGAAAATTTATAGATATTGTTTTACCATTTTATCATTTATAATTAATTTAAAATCATATCATCACACTTTTGGATTTATGTACTTATTTGAAAAGAACATCTATCATTATCAATAAGCCGGTGCAACCTTGGGACTTTGGAAAAAACAGACAAAGTATGGTAAAATTAAACATAATTTCATTATAAAATTAATATTATAAAATAAAAATTATAAAAAAAATCTTGATCAATTTTATGAACCAATTAATTAAAATTTTAATTTAATTATTTAGAAGTATAAATGAAAAAAACAAGCAAGCTAGGACACGATGTATGGGAGCACCCAAACCACCTAATTTTTGTTCTTCGTATCACATTCAATATATTTCATAGTATTATTCAACCTTCTAAAAAATTAAATTCATATATTATAAATATATTAATTATATATATAAATATTTTATTTTTCCTTTCTTTTTGGGAATATATATGTGTTTTATGTTTCCTTCTCAACAAGTTCCTTAATGGGAAATCGATTACATTGAACATTTCTATTCATAATTACATATCATTTTAACCCTCTCATTTTCATTCTCATCGCACTATATTTTTTTATATATATTTTATGAAAAAAATATTTAGGTTTTATTCTGTTTTAACAAGAAATATTATGTTTTATCCTTTATAAATTTTCTTTTACACATTTAATAAAACATTATTTAACAGGTTCATTTATATAACTACATATCCACTCCTATAATATCATTTTTTTATTTACATAAAATTATTATTTATTAAATATGAATATTTATTAAATTATAAACATCAATAAATCATTAATACCTTATTTATTTGTAAATTATTATATATATAATCTGGTTGTACTTCAAGAAAAGACGATATAACTAATTTCCTTCTAATGGGAGTTATCATGATTATAAATTGAGTATGAATTATTTTCCATATGTGGTAAACATATTAATTTCTAAATTATTTCATGAACTATTACCATATAATTATACAACATCAAATTAATTAGGTAATATTTTAATTCCATGAGATACCATGCATGGCGCGTGTGCAATAAATCATGCACGTTGTCTCGTATTTTCTTTTCTAGTGATCCTTGAATTATGTGTACGATCTCATTTATTAAATTTATACACATTCATATGATTCTAGGATCAAATTATATCATCTCATTTATACCATAATTCCATGGGATTATATATTTTCCACATTATCTATGACATTATGTTATTCCTCTTAACTTATATGATATTCCTCACTGTAAGATATTTTCCCAAACTGTGCATTATAATCTGACCCACTTATTTTATGTTCTTCACTAGGTTATAATATATACTAATAAATGAAAAAATGTAATTTTGGGAAAATTATGGGGACAAGGAAATTTAATAATTTTATTTTGAGTTCATGTATTATAAATCTAATTTCCGTAGTTGGGGGATTTACCGAGTGGTAAACACTCCCTATAATCCTCATCTGACCCAAGATTAAATCTAGATGAAAGCTAATTTTTGTAGGTACTATAACAACATTTTATCATTATAGTGACATTATAAGATCATTGGTACTATAATAGGTACTATAATGGGGATATTATAGAAGTAATATTGTTAACCTTGAATGGGGCTTCAAGCAATTGGGCAATCGAGACATAAAGTGGTGGTGATGGAGTCATGATGGGTTGGAAGAGATGTAATCATGATGCAATAGGGGAAATTGAGACATCCAATGGTGGGCCTACATGCCATGTAATAGGATATATACTAGATGGTCTTTCATTCCAGATAATAATATAACGTAATAAAGTGGTTGGTTTGGTGAGTAGTCCCTTCGAGGAGCTATAACCTGCCTCTCAAAAATATTAATTTATAATAAAATCAAACCCCAATTAAGATCCTGAAAATTTTCCCAATTTAGTATTTGAGAAGATATAGGGTTTTAATATCATCAACTTATAAATTTTAGACATGTTTTTATGTCAATTTATGCATTATCATTTAAATTAACACTTAGGTATTCTATTTAATTTTAATTGTGGTAAGAACATTATTATTATCTAACAGTTATAAATATTTATATATATAGTGTTAATTGTCCATAAATGGTTATTTCATGAAATTTTGGACCTTATAATTATCAATTTTTCATTTTTAAGTATTTAATTAATTTACTAAAATGGTATTTCTATAAAATGTCAATAGTGAAAATTTTGTCACTATTCATTTATTTGACATTAAACTAAATTCAAACTGAATATAAATTAAAAAAAATATATTTAATACACTCATAACATTACATAGTGACTGAGAAAATTCGTGGATCCTTTTAATTAGTTCATATGATATTTCTTTTAATATTTTTAAAACCATTTATTTAATATTTCTATTAATAAAATAATTTAAACATCACTATTGTGTTATCATTAATGGTAATTATTTAATCTCTAAAAATAATAAATAATTTTCAATGATGTAGGTAATTATTTTAAATTTTCCAGAGTCTATCTATAGTTGATTTTATCTCCTAGTTATCCATATAATAAAATTAATATACTTATATAAAATGAGAGTGTGGAATTTTGTCACATCCATTAGTTTTTATTACATTTATATCATATTCATAGGTAAGTGGCCATAATGTGATTCCATTTCAAATAATAGATGATGAGGGTTGAATTTAGTGATCCATTATGATTCATATAGGTGTTATGTTAATCTTATAATATTATTTTTACCCTTAATGACCCAATTTACCTTTAACCATGATAATACAAATTTCTAATGTTACTATTCATAATACCCAAAACTAAAAGTAGCCTATTAACAGAAATTTTAACCACTGATTACAAATATGGAATCTATTTTTAAAATTTAAAAACACAAAATATTCAGTAATTAATTTCAAATCAATCTGTTTTTCAGAATGAGAGAACATGTTTTTTAAAGATAAAACGATGCAAAAGATTGAAATATTACAACATATGATTTTAATGTAAAATTTATTCCAATGAACTAAATTATATCAAATGGTAAAAATATATTATATTTTTACTTTTAAACAATTAAATAATATAATTTAACTGTATAATTTCATTCAATGAAAAACATTTTTTCAATTAAAATTTAGTTTATTTTTACTATTAGTCAAAACATGAATGTTATCAGAAAAAAAAATATCAGAAATTTATCCAAAGAAAATTTTTATATCCCGATTCAAAATAACATTTTTATATTTTCAAATAATTTTTTTCAATGTGTCAAAATATTAATTTTAAATTGGATTCTCTATTCAAAAGTGTAAAATTAACCTTAAATATTCATTTTTATACATCTAATAGGGTTTTATTCATAACCTGTGACTAATATATCCATTACATGAATATAAAAAATATTTTATTAAGTATATAACCCATATATATCTCATAAATTTCATTAAAAAAATAATTCACTCAAAAATAAAAATAGGTAATTGATTTATATTTGTCATAAACAATTGACATCCCATGAATTCGTAATTCATTTTCATAAGATAGTTATAATTATTCCTGCTAACCAAACATATGGGCTATAATGGTAATTTTATAATAAGTTCTTCATGTAGTTTTTTTAAACTCGTTATTGCATTCAAACATTGATCCTATAGAATAAAACTTATTTAAATAAAATATTTCATAAAAACATCTCGGTGTTACATTCTAACACCCATAAACTGAATTTCTCCCTCAAATTTCATCACTTGTAAAGAAATGGGTGGGGATACGTCTCCCTCGTTATATCCTCAAATTCCCATGTATCTTCTTAAAATTAGACATTCTTCCATAAAACATTATCCAAGCGAGTGGTCTTTTTTATTGAACTTTTTCACCATGATCCCTAATCTCTATCGATTGTTCTTCATAAGAATAATCATGCTCAAGTGGTATGACATCATAACTTAGTACATGTGAAGAATCAGGCATGTAAATTTTAATGAGAGAAACAAAGAACAAATCATGAACTTAAGAGAGATTCGGTGGAAGCGCAAATTAGAAATATATCTTCCCAACAAGATCCATAATTTCAAAAGGACGGATATACATTGGGCTCACCTTTCCCTTATTTCCAAATATCGTTACTCTCTTATAAGTAAATATTCATAGGAACACCCTATCACTAACTTCATGCTCTTGGTCTTCTCTTCGGTTGTTAGCATAACTTTTTTTCTGCGACATTGAGCATCTGTTATGTGTTGTTGAGTAGATCTGACCATTTATTCCTTTTCATCAACTAGATCATGTCCCAATATCTTTCATTCCCAGACATCATCCTATCAGATTCGAGTTCCTCTCTTCATTCCATAAAGGGATTAATAAGGATACATTTTAATACTGTAGTGAAAGCTATTATTGTAAGAAAATTTCACTAATGTTATGTGTTGATCCCAACCACCTTTGAAATCCATAGAGTATAAAATCAACATGTCTTCTAGAGTTTAAATTTTTCTCTCAGGCTGACCATCTGTCTGAAGATGATAAGTAGTGGTGAAACATTACTCTGTATATAGATTATGCTAAAGACTTCACTAGAACATCGAGGTAAACCTCGAATCCTTATCAGATATAATTGAATGTGGTACACTATGAAATCTTACTACTTCCTTTACATATATCTTTCCAGGATGATCAAGGGAGAAATCATCTCTATTAAAAATGATGTTTTCTCGACTTCATAAGATGATCAACTATAACCCAGCTAGAATTATTTCCTTGTGATGTTTTGGGAATTCAGATGACAATGTCCATTGTTATGTTTTCGCATTTCCATTATTGTATGGGTAATGGTTGTGACATCCACTTAGACTTTATTCTCTTAGCCTTAACATGCTCACACACCACTCATTGAGAGTTATATTCGGTGACATCTCTTGTCAGGACATCTCACTAGATGTAATCTTTTAGATCCATGTACATCTTAGTGCTTCAATGGTGAATAGATAATGAAGAGCTATGAGCCTCATCCAATAGATCCTTCTTTAATTATGCTATGGGAGGAATACATACTCGGTTCATGAACCTTATTATTTCATCACAATCAATATTGAATTCAAAAACAATTATCACTATCTTTTGTTTCTCTACATCTTTCTTCTATACCTCTATAACCATGACTTTTATTAATGGTTTAACATTCATTTTATAAATATTATATTCCTACAATCCTTTAATCATTGATGATCCATCCTTTTCAAATCCATATATATCGGGTATTTTGTGATCCTTATCATGGATATGCTAGCATGGTCTTGTCGACTTAATGTATCTGTCACATTGTGTTCATTCCCCTAGTGGTAATGTATTGAGTAGTCGTAATATTTTATCAACTCAAACCATCTTATTTGGCAGATATTCATATCCTTTTATGTGAAAATATTTATTAAACATTTATGATCAGTAGAAATATCACACATTTCACAATAAAGATAATACCTCCATATCTTTAATGAAAATATTATTGTAGCTAACTTGAAATCATGTGTTGGATAATTTTTCTCATAGTTTATCAACTACCATGAGGCATAATATATCAACATATCAGTTTTCATGAGAACATATCCCCACCCCTTCTCAGATGCATCACTGTAGATCACAAGACTTTCTCCACTACAAGGAATTGTGAGAACATGTGCACTGGATAACTTTTTTTTGATCATTGAAATTTACTTCACATTCCTTCATCCAAAGGGACTTAACTCTTATTCAAGTCAACATGATGTGTGGATTAGATAATCAAGAAAAATATTTCACAAAACGTCGATAATATCCAGACAAACCATGTAATCTTTGAATCTGAATTAGTATTGTTAGTTATGACAATCATTCAATAACATCTTTTTTTTATCCACAGATATCACCTCTCCTAAGAGTTTGTGATATAAAAATGAAACATTATGAAGAGAAAATTAACAATTGGAAAATTTTTAATAAATCTTCTCCTTTCTGTGGGTCATCCATATAATTATCATCTGAACTTCATATTCTTTCTTACTATTTGAATAGAAACGAATATCATCTATAAAAACTACTAGAAACTGATCAAGATAGTCTAAAGACTCTATTCATTAAATCCATAAAGATATTAGGGGCTTTAATAAGACCAAAAGGAATCAATATATATTCATAGTGTCCATACCTTGTATGGAATATTGTCTTTAGTATATCCTTATTTTATACCCTTAATATATGATATCATGAATGAGGATCAATCAAGGAAATGTATTGATCTCCATATAGTTTGTTAAATAAGTCATCATTGTGTTTAAGAGGATATTTTTTCTTGATAGTGTTCTTGTTAAGTTATTGATAATCAATTCAGAGTCTCATTGATCCATCTTTCTTCTTAAAAACTGAGTAGGTTCTCCCCAAGGTGACACACTTGGGCTTATGAATCCTTTATCAAGATTATCTTGGAGTTTCTTCTTTAATTCTTGTAACTCAATTGGATTCATTCTATAAGGTGTCATTGAAGTAGGAATTTCACCTAGTATGAGTTCTATTAATAACTCAAATTCACCGTTTGGTGGAAGACTTGGAAATTCCTCTATAAAGACATCATCAAACCTCTGTAAAATGGGTTTATTCTTAATCATGAGTTTATCCTTAACCATTTGAGATAATTAACCTTCATTTATTGGAATTTAGACCCATAATAAGGAATAAATTTCTACCGGACGTTTATATTCATCCTTGTATTGATAGATTATCATTGATTGATTTGGAATACGAAATGTGACTTCCCTTCCTTAGAAATTGATATGAGCTCCATATTGGGAAATTCAATCCATGTTATGAATAACATCAAATTCCACTATAGGAAGGATCATAAGATTTTTAGAACGAAATTTCCCAAAAACTTCAATCAGAGAAGAATTATAAACTTTTTATGTGATAGTTGTTCAATAAGAATTTGTCACACCAAACTAATCATCTAATTGTTGAGGTAATAAAACAATACCCTTAGATTAGTTTTTATAAATAAAAGTGTGAGAGAATCCAAAATCAAATGAAATATTTTCTACTTTAGAGTGGATGGTAAGTGACCTTTCACCACATCATTATCATTCTCCACATGACCAATGGTAATTGCATGTGAATTTCCTATGTCTTTGGCCTTATGAGCTTCTGATTTTGATCCTCATCAATAATCCTTTGATTAGGTCATTGATTGGAATATTTCCCCATTTCCATGAACTTGTATCATTAAAGCATATGAGGTGCATTCGGTGTATTCTTTTCTTTTTTTCCTCATTAGACATATTTTTCCATTCACTCTGGAATTCAAGTGCTTGATGCCCTTATTTTCCACACTTAAAACATATATTAGTCCCTTTAAGACAATTTCCTACATATTTCTTTATACACATTGAGCATAAGAGAAAATAGTATTCATTTATTATGGTATTTAGATTTTCCTTTGAATTCAATTTTTCTCTTTTTATCAAATCCATATGACTGTGGGTTACTCAAATATCTATCTTATCCTTGAGAGCACATCGAACAATTTCATTGTAGCTATTGAAGTCCCTTATGGCTAATTCTCTTTGGAGACTTGGATTTTAGTTGCTAAATAATCGATTAGTCTTACTCTCAGGTTGGATAAAAATTCCAGAAACATACCTTGAATGTCTTGTAAAATTTTCTTTGTAGGTACCAGCAGGTTCATTTCACTTTTTCTTATGTTCAAGGAACTTCTTTTCCATCATTGAACGATGAATATAGGGATTTTACTTATTGAAAATTATGTTCTTGAACTCATCCCATTACATGGAATAAATTTCATGTATTTTCCTCTTATTCTTGATAATATTATACCATTTAAATAATTCACCATCCTAATGATATAATGATAAGATGAATTTATTAAGTTCATAAACTTTGTAGAAATTAAAATATCTTTATAGTGAACTGATCCATTATTCAACCACTAATGGATAAAAAGACCTGGTTAATGATGTTGGACACTGCCTCATGAAGGATTCAACAGAATGTTGCTCCCACCATAGCTCTTTGGGAAGCCTGTCATGATTTATAGCCTCATAACGTTATGTGATCACGGCTACAAGAATTTTCATTTCTACTATGACAACATTTTTTTTCTTAGGGGGTAATCATTACATTCCAGTCACATTCAACATTGAGACGGTTCTTTCAGGTTACATCCACTAACTAAAACTAAGAATCATAGCGTGGGAACCACTAAACAAAATATGAAAACCACATAATAAAGAATAAAATATCAATTTAAGATACATTAGGATTTATCATTGGTAATTCATGGTCATTTCTACAACTCTATGATTGTATCCTATACTTAGACATATTCTTAGGTTTCTTACTAAGTCTTTCTCATCCTAGTTTCTAAAGGTTAACTATACCATTCTTCTGATGTCCACTATAGAAACACATACTTTACAAAAATTGATATTAATTTAGAGTTGATTTATATTCATTACATCATATAAAATATTAGGACAGGACCAAATAGGTATAGTGTCTTTAGAAACTATGGAACATAAACAACAAATTTATAAAACATCTACATTGTCTCTCATTTATTTCATCAAAATTAAAATCCTTTTTGTAATATCATACATAATACCATTCATCATGACCTGAGAAAAATAAACATATGAAATTGAGAGCTAAAATGATCAAAAATTCTAAAAAACGGAAATATTAATCATATCATATTCATTAGAATATAACATTTTAATATCTTAACCCGTATATAAAATACCATAATATCATGTAATGGGATAAATCCTAAATGTGAAATGTAATCCCAATATTCATATCATAAGACATGAAATTTTGTATCACACACACATAAGCAGAGAAAATCATTTCATATTAGACAAGGCTCATTTCTGAGACCATCATAGTTGACAAATTCCATTACTGAACTGAGTTCACTCCTCATGTCCCCAAGTATTACTGAACAATATTTACATGTCATTCTATTCATGTCTATATAAAGTTATAAAAAAAATTAACCAATGAATTGGAAGGAGATATAGGTCCCAGCCATATCATAATGAAACCATTCTTATGTATTCCACAAAATCATAAAAACAATCACTATATAAAAATCCATGAAATAATATGGGTTTCGAAAAAACCATTCAATCATAACATCATCCATAAATGGATTTTATGAGAATAATTATATCAATTAAAAAATTAAATTAAATTATTAATTGGGAAATAACCATAAAACTAAGAAATTATATATGGAAAATAAGTTTTATACAATACAAGAGCTTTATTCTTGATTAAAATTTCCTTTCTTCTTGAAAAATATTTTCCTTCCACAAAATACGTCATAATTTTAGAAAAAATAATTTTATGTGAATATAACTCAGTAATCTTGTAGGGGAAGATTCATGGAAGAAAATAATTATGAATTCATAATAATTATTTAATTCCATAAAAGTGTAAAACATTCTTCTCGTACTTTTTCCAAAAAAGTCAAAAAAATACCTCATATCAAAAATGAAAAAAGATTCTACTCATACTATTTAGTAAAAATATTCCAATGGGTAAAATTAAATTTAAAAAATTATTGAAGGATGTAAATAATATTTTAAAATATATATTTTAGAAACATGGATGTGGACGATAAATAAACCCCCATTAAATACTTACCCATAAACAATCTCAGATAAAAATGAGATTTTAAAATTTAGCCCTTACCTTTGGTCTGATATGCTTCGTATGTATCCAAAACACATGTATAATTATTTAAATAATGTTAATAATTTATTCAAGAATCATAATAATTTTTATTATAACATTTATGATCATATTTTCACCCGTTTTTGAGTAACATTTCATTGTTACTTGTTATTTAGGTATTAACTGCTTTATGTTTTCACGCATGTTTTGTCAGATAAGTTCTTATTCATATTTTTTTGTTATATTGATTTATTTAAATCAGGATATTAGTATAATATTTATCGTATATATTTTTTAATTCATTTATATAATCATTCATTATTGATGATTATGTAGAACGAATCACATTGCACCGTGGAGATGGTATGTTGTACGTATGCACGAGCGAAGATATCATTCCCATAATTGATGAATGGTATTGAAGTGGATGGTTTATAATATATCATAATTAGTATCATGTTTTAATAATTTTTTATTCTTATTATTTCCACCACTATTCCCATCCAAGTAAAGTGGTGGTGAAAAACAAATTACTGCACGGCATGGAGACGGTAAGCAGTATGTAGGCATGCACAGTGATTTTGTTTTTCATAGGATGTATAGAAGGTAAAATTGGGTTTTTTAATATTTATAATGACATATTAGTATATGAGTAATACATATAATATTACATTATAATTAAACAACTAATGAAGAGGATGTAGAAGATGAAAGAAATTTGAAAAAATTCATAAAGGATATTACCTCTTCCTCGACATGCCTCCTTTAAATTTCCATTTAGGGAACTAGAGTTGGTCTTTGAAAAAGACCATAACTTCTATAACGAATATATGGAAGTTGGGAATGAAAAATGGTAGGGGTGGCTGAGCATGATGGTGCAAAATAAAGGTAAGAGGTGAGGGAGGGGGTTCCCTTTTATAATTGAATTGGGGGGACCTTTTGGAAACCTCAAAAAAATAATTTATAATAAAATCAAAACCCACATAAAATCCACTAAAATGTTCCAATTTAGAAATTATAAAGATATAAGGTTTTAATATAATCCTCCAATAAATTTTATACATGTTTTTATTCTAATTTAATCATTATCATTTTAATTAACACATAGTTATTCTAATTACTTTTATTTGTGGTATTAACATTCTAAACATTTAATGGTTATAAATATTTACATATATGGTGTTAATTAGTAATAAATATATATTTTATGAAATTTTAGTCCTTATAATTATCACTTCTTAGTTTTTTGTTTTTTATATAATTTAATAAATTGTTATTTTTATAAAATGTCAATAGTGTCAATTTTGAGAGTATTCATTTATTTGACATTAAATAAAATTACCACAGACAATAAATTGGAACCAAAAAATATAATACACTCCTAAGATGATATAATCAACATGAAAAAATCTGGATCACTTTAATTACATCATTAGATATTTATTTTAATATTTTTTAAAAAATTTATTTTATATTTCCATTAATAAAATAATTTCTACATCACTACTTTGTCATCATTAATGGTAAATATTTAATTTCTAAAAATTATAAATAAAATTATATGATGTAGGTAATTTTTTTATATTTCCATAAAATATCAATAGTTGATATTATTTCCTAGTTATCCATATATTAAAATTGAAAAACTAATATAAAATGAGATTGTGACATTTTGTTCTATTCATTACATTTTATTACATTCATGTCATTTTCATAGGTAAGTGTCCATAAAGTGATTCCATTAAGAACAATAGATGATAAGGGTATATTTTAGTCATATAATAGTATTTATACAGGTGTTTAGGTAATTTTAAAATATTATTTTTAACCCAAATTACATAATTTACCTTTAACCGTAGTAATAAAAATAATTACCAACATTACTATTTATAATGCCCAAAAATAATATTATACCATTAACATAATCTAGACCTACTGATTTCAAATATGGAATAAATTTATAAAATTTAAAAACAAATATGTTTCAGTAATTAATATAAAATCAATCCCATTTTGGAATGAGCGAACAGAATTTTCAAAAGTTAAAACATTGCAATAGATTGAAATGTTTTTACACATGAATTAAATGTAAAATTAATTCCAATAACCTTCATTATATTAAATAGTAAAAATAAATTCCATTGGTACTTTGAAACCATTCAAAAATATAATTTATCCATATAAATTGTTTTAATGAAAAAATTTATTTCTAATTAAAATTTACCGTATTTTTACTATTCATCAAAACAAGAAAGTTATCAGAAAAAAGTTCAAAAAATAATTGAAAGTAATTTTTTATATCTCATGTCAAAATAACATGTTTATGTTATCATATATAATTTTTTAATGTGTCAAAATATTAATTTAAAATTGGTTCTCCATTCAAATGCGTAAAATTAACCTTAAAAATAGATTTTTATACATCAAATTGGGTTTTATTCATACCTTATGACTAAAATATGCATTGGATGAATATAAAAAATATTTTTTAAGTATGTAAACCATATATATATAATTAATTAAATTAAAAAAAAATAATTCACTCAAAAATAAAAATATCTATTTTGTTAATATTTTTCTTAAATAATTGACATCTAATGACTTCAATATGAATTTTAATAATTCAGTTATAATTATTCCCTTTAACATAACACCTAATATATAATGGTAATTTTATGATAATGGAATATTGTAGTTAATTTAAACTAATGATTGCGTGAAAATAAAGCTATTGAATAATAAAAATTAATTAAATGAAAATATTTCATAAAAACATTTGTATGTTACATGCTTCAAACCATAAAAAACGTTATTCAGCTGAAAAACTATGTTCTCATCTTCATTAATGAGAAAACCACCTAACTGTTCAATATAAACATCTTGTTCCAAAACCCCATTATAAAAGGATGATTTGGTGTCCATCTAAAAATACTTCAACATTTTTTTCACTTCTATGAGCAAAAATAATCGAATTTTCACTGTCTTTACAATAGGTGTAAATACTTCATCAACATCGATGCCCAAAATTTGGGAGTACCCTTTTCACACTAGTCATGTTTTTTTTGAATCAAAACACCATTTCATTCATTTTTTTTGAAAGTCCCATTTAGTCTAATTGAATTTTTAGTCTTTTGTCCTTGAAACAATCTCACATGTGCGATTCTTCTCAATTTAGTCAACCTAATCATTCATAGCATGAAGCCTATTCTCAGCACTAGATGCTATACTAAAACATTTTTTCTCTACCTATGATATGTTTGATTCTTTTTGTAAAGTCTTCATCCTCATTGTCTACACTGGTACTTTCTGGTCACCAATTACTTTGTCTATAAATATCATCTATTCTCTTTAGTCTTTGTGTCGATACATATTTATCATCAATATTATCATCATTTTATTCTTGTTCTGAATCATTCTCTGGAACTATAGCATCCCCTAATATACTTATTGTTTCGTTACTATCCTCATATGATTGATAATGTATTTGATGTTGATTCTTGTCATTCTCTACAATGGTTACCTTATCGTTTAAAAAATCATTACTATCATCTTATTGAATAATTTACATTCTTTTCTTTTCTTTGAGTAGCCAAGAAATATCCCTTCATATACATGGTATTCTAATTCATGTGTTTCCCTTTTTTGATAATGAAAAACATAATTTCATATATTCATATGTACTTCAAAGATGGATTCCTTCCATACCATAGTTCAAATGGAGTCTTCTCTTATTTCTGACATTATGACACTCTTTATGATGTGTAGACTACCACCATCACTACTTCATTCCAATATTTCTCTAGAAAGTATTTCTCAATGTGAATTTTTCTCAACATGTTGTTAACAATCCAATTTCTTCTCTCAACTACTCCATTCTATCATGGATTTAATACTAGTAACACTTGATGTCTTATCACATGAATCTAGATATAAAACCACTTGTACATTTGTGAACTCTATTCCATTATCTATCTAGATAATTTGGATTTTATAATCGAGCGTCTTTTCAACTTCTAATTGATATCTTGTGATGAAACAGAGCACATCAGAAATGTGGGTAATGATTGATACTGATTTCATTCTATTATTAGCATCAATGAATAGAACCTAATATTCCCTTTCATCATTATCCCCTGTGGAAATTGGTCCACACACATCAATATGAATCAAATCAAGCAATCTTGTTGACCTTTTCTCTATTTCATTATATATTTTTTGAATTATCTACCTTTTTTTATAGGCATTGTGTGTTTGTGTATGATCATGTGATAATCTATGGAGACCTGAAGTAGTAGCATATTGAACCAGATTATCAAAAGACGCTTGGCTCATGTAGCAAATACGTTTATGCCACAACGTATTTTCTTCATCCTTAGACAAAAAGCACATATATCCTCCTCAAATCATAAGGTGAAGATTCCCTTTTATATTATTTCCCTATAATACATCAACACCATATTTTTCTTCGATGAAACCAAATATCATTGAAAATATTATGGTATGTTCTTAGTCACACAATTAACTTACACTTAATAAGATGTGACTAAGACGTTCAAAAGCCAACACATATTCTTGTCACATGTCTTTTCCCCAAAAAAAATTTTCCTAAAGATAATAATTTTAGACTCTTCATCATTTCCAAATTTTATTATACCTTCTTTTTTGTACATGACTCCCATCACCAGATCCTTATTTCCTATCATATGGTAGGTGAATCAAATATGAATGATCCATATACTAGTGTGATCTAATCCGTTGAATGTTATCTCTACAACCACATCCTGCTCAGATATTTCCTTTTTTGATTCATGTTTTTGGATACATACTCAGTATGGATTGATACTCTTGAAATTCCTCGGAATATGATTGACCAGCTTCATGTTGTATATCTTCCAATTTTTTTCTTTTTCATATCATTTGATGATACGTTTTTCTGGTTCTTATATCCATGTTCAGTCTTCTTTGGCACATTTTTCTATATTGTTGATGAGAAATATCATGCCATGTGTTATAATCCTCTACACCAGAAATAATGACAATCAAATGATGTTCTTGAAAATTTATCCCTATATGACTGCCTATGTTGGTCACATTCCCATCAAAACCACTTTTCAATCAAACAAACATTTTTTGAGTGTCTTGTCTTTCCACAACAACAACAACTTATTTTTGGTACATTCATGTGTGGAAATGTTGTACCACTATTTTTCCCTTGGGTTATCTAAATGTTCAATTTATACATCATACCAAAATCAATCATTATTATCAAAGTATATTCTTATGGTCTAACATCAATCATTACTGCTTTCAGTTTTTGATCAAGACCCATAGTATATTTATCTTTTGAATTTGATTGTTGGTTTTGTTTTTCCATACCACCATGATCCACATTTATCTTTTATTTTTCCTATTTTATCTGTTTTCATGATGTTTTTCTATGAGTCATAATATTTTCCTGATTCTTAATACGTTATTTTAGACCTATGTATTCCTCTTCAACTTATTCTATATGTTTGATTTGATCCTTTACAATTTTAGTCAAACTATCAATCTTTCTTTTTTTCATGAATTTTTAGATTGTACACAACCACCTAATCTGATATTTCTTGTGTTTATGAATTTAGTTTTTTAATTTATTAATTAATCTCATAATTATCTTCCTCATGCTGCTGCATATAGAGTTGGGAAACATGAACAACATCATAAACTTTATTTTCTTTTTCTCTATAGAAATATATCTCTTCAACAGAAGATTCTAATTCTGCCTAAAGTTCCACTCTTCCATCAACTTCTACTTATTCATTTTCACATTCTTATTTTGTTACATAATTTCAATCAACATCCACTAAATAATCTATATCATTATCCATGCAGACTTCCAAAACTACTACATCATATTATTCTAAACATTCATATTATTTTTCAAGGAGATTCTACTTTTTGAATAACATTTTCTAATCACATATACTTCCATTCTTATTGGATGAATAATTATTTTAGGGAATTACATCACTGTATTGATTGTCACTTTGAACTTATTAGGACACTTTACTACAAAATTTCTAATATTTCCACATCAGAAGCATGAATGTGGAAGTTTACCTTTGAAAATTCCTCAGCCTATTTTCATATTTGAAGATAAAAATTACATAACACCACCCAAATTATCATCTTTTAACCATATTCAGTAGAGATCTTATTTTGGTGATTTAATGACACTTCTTTGGAATTCCCCTTTTCCACAAAATCATTATCATAATTTCTCATTTCATTTGCAACAAAGGTACTGTGAAAGTTATCCAATTTCATCTCCTTTGGATATTTATACTCTAATATTCAGACATTCAGATTAAACTGAGGTGTACATTTATTCAGGATATTCTTTATAGTCTTTATATCTTCAATGACTTATCTAAGGCCACACCTTTCTTCCACCCCAATATTCAACCTGTAAAATAATTAACTAATAGATTCCTTTGGGTTTTTCCTCAGATCATCACACTTGTTCCAAATAACATGATGTTTTGACTCTCTGACCTTGGAATCACCTGTATAGATATTGACTAGATTTTCCCACATAGTATGATATGTTTTACATGACTTCAACTTAGTATAAATCTAATTCAATAATGCTTACCCTAAAGCATTGAACCCTTTATAATTGACATCCAGTTATTTTCATTCATCTTATGATAAAGAACCACATCTAATATTGGCTAATATTCCATGCATGGATACTTTAAAGACATCCATTCCCAATGATTAGAAGTAGTTCTTCATCTGATTCTTCCATAGTTCAAAACTATGTCTGATGAATATTGTAATTGATTTGCAATTAAACACGTCCATTTCTTCTATTGAGAGAGTACCAATGACTTTTAACCTCTCCCTCTGATACAAATTTGGTGGTTTACTAGTTCAAATACCCTGAGAGTGGGGGGTTGAATCAGAGTATGATAGATTAAAACACCTTCCCCTATAGATATTTTTTAATAGTTAAATGAAATACACTTATCCATTTATCCAGTAGAAATATATGAACAAAAATGAAATAATTCATAAGACACGATGATTTTATATGGTTCACCCTCACTGGGCTATGTCTAAGGAGCATAAAATAGTGATGTGTTGGTGTACCAAATACACTAAATCTCACATCTAATTACAAGGTTCAAGCTGGATATTATATATCCAGGCTCACTATCTTTACAATGTTTAGGGACTACTCTATACATTACCATGGGTATCTCCATATGATTATTCCTCTAGCTCACTACCGGTAGAAACCATCTTCCTCTAACTTCACTCACCGATCATAGAAGGGATCCACACAATGTTTATGAATATTTAGGTCCCTTAATTTGAATGAAATCATTTATCCTAACTTATAGATATATTCTCTTTTGAAGTTCCTTTGCCACACATATATGAATTTCACTTTTATTGTGTATTGTTAGGTAAACATAAATTACTTTCGCAAACTATTCTAGTGATTTGGAAGTATTACATGATTCCCCCAGGAACCACTTAGTTTCCTCTATATACCACCTCTCTCCCTCGGCATACTGTGTAGTGGGTATGGTTTATAGATCACCTCTCCCCCACAAACTGTCATTCCTCCACGTATTGTTCTTTCTTCAAGGACTGTCTCTACATCCTCGAACCGTCTATTGTCTATAAGCTACCACTATATCTACAGACCATCTCTCCTCAGTTTATTATCTCTCCCTTCTTTTCATACCACTTCTTCCTCCTCTACTTACTACATCATTTGAAATTTATTGTTCCTTATAAAAACCATCGGTGGAATTGCTTCTGCAAGAACCACTTCATAGAATTCTCTCTTATGACCTACTATTAGACATAGCCAAATTTCAAAAGAAATGATATAATATAATTTAATTCTCTCTCTTTATTTAAGGGATCATCACTCATTATATATGAAAATAGATCTGCAAAATCTTATAATATTTGATTTACCAAATCTACCCTGAGTACCACCTCTTCTTCTAACTATTTCCCTATGCAGTCTGCATACTATCATTAGTCCTTCATGGCAACCCAAATCACCATCACATTTTCTCCAATTATGTAATATAAGGTTTCTCTAATCCCCACCTCATTTCTATGAATGACATGTCATCCCGTGTACCACATGACATCCACATACCACATGGATTCTCCGTGACTTATCCTCGTATGTGGTATCTAAATCATGATTCAGAGTTCCATTCCTTTGTGGATTACCTTCTACATTCCACATACCACCATTCACAATTAGAGAACAGGTCTTCATGGTCAATGTACTATGTAACTCTATGAATAAATCATCTTTTTTCAAAATTCAAACACCAGATTTTGAGGCCAAAATGTTTTGTAAACACTCAGAAACTAGACTAGCATCTTAACTTTCATAGGAAAACACAATCTATACTTACTTACGGTCATCTACTTTATCAATAAACACAATTATACCAAAAAAAAATGAGAAGACACCTTGAGAGATTTTTCCCAACATGTATTTTATTCAAATCATTTCAATAAAAATATTTTTTGGCAAACTCATTACTAAAACTATCTAGTGGACTAAAAATTTATCAATAATACATGACTCTTCCACAATTAATTTTTTTTGGATGAATAATCTATCAGATATTTTAATTATTGATTTAGTAGAATTTAGTTCTATACTAGCCTATAGAATATTTCTATATATATATATATCAAATATTAACATTAAAAGGTATTAAATATCACCCAACATCTCCAATATATATATATATATATATATAAATTCAATCCCAATCATAAATTTCCACTACCCCTGAATTATATGAACAATTATTTTTTCCAAATGAATAATTATTTTTAAAAACATTACATGAATGAGAATATAGGACTTGAATATATACCTATTTTCATCTAATAATTTGACAGATTTTTAGAATTGATATCTTGTCTCATTATTAATCATGAAGAATAGTTTCCAATATATTTTCTATTAATAATTTGGTTTATCTCTAGAATAGATTTCTAGTCACACACAAAATATTGAGGTAGAGTATTCAATATAAATTATATGTATTGAAATTCATATATTCTAAATACCATATATAATGGATGAGATAAAATTTTATGAATTAAATAAGAAACTACATTAGAATTGAGGAAACATTTTTCTATGGCCAAATATTTCACTATGGGGTGACATAGAATATGTTATCAAGACAAAATATTGAACTATAGTTTATCTAAATGATATTTTTCACATAATGATCACAGTTTACCTACCCTAATTGATAAACCATTTCATGGATGGTTCATAATATTGTGAAGAACTATGTAGTTGTTGTACGGCTTAGGAAAATATGGATCCAAACTATGTATCCTATAGTAGAAATTTAAAATTGATAATTAATGGTTATTTACAAATTATTTTAAAAAAATTTCCATCTCAGTTCCTTTCTCTCTTAAAGTAATCACACTAAGAACACATCTCCCTCTTATTTCCTCTTCTATCATTGGGGAGTACTCCATTATATCATGGAATAATGAAGTGTTATGCATCCCAAAAACATTCCACGGGTGAGTCTATGACTCGATATCCTTTTATTAATTATATCACTCAATTTCATGTGTTTTTTCATTTTTTATAACTATTTATTCCCTACTGTAAGGTTTTTATCTACATGTTGAATTTATAATATTTGAGCTCAAACTAGTTTCTAATATTGGAGTAGTATGCATCTAAAAACTGAAGGTGGTTCTTAAACTATCGGAAAAATATTTCATGATCTCTATATGTGGGCTACATGTGGTCATGTTGACCAAACATAATATTGACCAAAAAAAATAAATAAATAATGAAGTTCCCTTTAAAAGTAATTTTTCCTTCTCACGGGCCACTTGTTTACTGTTGAGAAATATAGGCCAATACCCTCAAATATTTATTGAGTATAACCTTATAGTGACCATAAAAGTTATAATTTAGTACCCATGTTAGGAATCCATTAAAAAAACCTATAACTTAGAGAAGGAACATGAGATATAAATCATATTTATACACAATTAAATAATTTAATAACCATGTTATATATGTTGTGAATTATTAATTGGTAAAAATTTATAGTTACTGATATTGATTATGGGAAAAAATGGATCACCTACCTGGAATCTTGTGATGATGATAGATTCCATGCATTACCTCCCTTTTATTTAACAATGTTTCAGGATCATGGATACTAGAGACTACCTCTATCAGATCTAATTGTGTAGCTTAAAGATGGATTACATAGATTATATCATTCATATTCAATTGTGTTTGATGGTGATAAATGTTAGGGAATGCGATAATTAAATCAGATAGTGTTGAATTATGTTGGGTTTTAGAGATTGTTTCCCTTGTATATGATGGTGTTTGATTGTATTGGATTTTAGGGATTATCCCCCAGTGACATAATGGCATTAAATGAGGATGGAGGGTTGAGATTACTTATAAGGAAATTTAAAATTTCCCAATGGAGATAGAATCCATGGATTATATCCCATTGATAAGTTATTGTTTGGAGATCATGATTTCTATTTATTTCCTTCCTCTAATCCAATGTAGTTTTATGATTAAGGATATAAGGGAGTTCATATCACATATATGATGGGTTAAGATGATTTTTGGATACTGGAGGCAACCTCACATAGATCGAATAACGATTATTATTATAGGGTACATGTGATTACATCATAGGGTCATGTGGTATGGGATGAATTGAGATATTTTTTTCAATGAAATATAGTATTGATAAATATAGGTATTGTTGATCTTGTTTTTGACATTTTAAACAAATTATCAGTGTTGGGTTACTTATTTTTCCCATTTTTTTATTATTCACATCACCAAGAACTATATTCTAGACATTATATTATTATATGAATCACATATAAAGGCTTTTAAACATTTACTCACACACTTATCATTCTATCATTGGTACCCAACTATATATTATGGTAGCTAGTATAGACAATTGAAAATACCACATTATAAATTGTTGATATATCTTCATAGAATGGTACAATGTTTGTGGGTTAGAAAAAGTTCGTTGAATGTCTTTTTGAGGATTTCTCTCCATGAGAAATTTTTGGTTTCTTATGGGGTTTTGATGTTTTTGATCCAACACAAGGGATCCTTAATATATATATATATATATATATTAATTTTATAAAATTATTATTTTTATGATGGGATGTATAAATTATTGTTTTAACTTTTCATTTTATCTTCTAAAATCATTTTCTAATGTATGATACTCATATTTTTTTAATTTTTATATACTAAAATATAATTGAATAGTCACCCTAAAATAAAAACTTAGAGGATCACTTATACTCATTATCCTTTGGAATATTGGTCTTTGTTCCAATGGTCTTATTGAAAACTAGTTTGGTTGATGTTGAGTGCGCCTACATAACGATGTCACGTGTTTCAAAAATAAAAATTTTCCTGAATCCAAACATGTTTTGTGAGCTCTGTGTACTATAAATACACCTCATATTTTCAATTCTATGATTTTATTATTTTAATGAAAATTCATCTCTGTACAATAATATATAATTACAGGTTAATAAATTTTTAAGAAATTTGAATTATTTATCTTGGTGTAGGGATTAGTTTTAGAACTATGGTTTTCACTAGGAATCTAAGTGTTCCAAAATCATTATATAATATTTTGGGATGTGGTTGGAGGACCATGAAATTTTACAAGTTATATGGATTATATTATAGTAAGGGTAGTGTGATATCTATGTTTTTAATTTATTTATTCATAAATTTTTAATTTTGATAATGGATTATTTAAATTTTGGTCACAAAACATACTCTCTATATATATATTTTTTAAATATGAAATTCTAGTTTAGACTTATTTTATTAAGTGTTCAAGGATGTTTTGGATGGATGGGAATTCATGAAGGTTGATCAAACGTTTTTTTTTTATTCGGCTATGTTATAGGCCACTTGATTATGGTTCCTAAGGTGTCATTATAAACTATGGAACGAGTCTCTGAATATTCCTTGGATTAAAAAAATTATTTTTTCTGAAAAAATGTTTATTTTTATGTAATCTTATATATATTATATATTGGTCATGTTATTCTATAAAAAAGTTTTTTTCTATTTCATTATACCCTTTCACAATAACCCCTTATGATATTAGGTGACATATTCTTTATTCATTAACATGGAACCCAACATATGTTAGTGTAGCCCAATTTCCAACGTTTCTATAATGCTCAGATTGGGTGTAGTCTTGTTCATAAACCCCACATTTTGTAGGGGTATCTGAGATTAATATCCAAGAATATGGGGTTTACATATTTTTACACTTATCTATAGAACTCATCATGGGAAAAATTAGACCAATGTTTCTATATGTTAATAAGGGTATCCTTGTGTTTACCCATTTTTCTGGTCACCTCTATGTGTAACACATACATATTTATTGTCATTTCATATGGTTAAGAATCAATTTTCCTTTATGAAATGACCCCCTTGTGTAAGGGTGATTAATTTTTCTAAAATATAAAAAAATATTCATAAAATATTCATTATTTTGTTTGAATGGGGTTTAGTGATATTTTAACTAGTTTAAAATAAGGGAGCATAGTTCTTTCTTTCTTTTACCCATTTAAATATTTTCTTCAATTTGTTTCATATTTTAATGTTGTTTAATCAAATATATAGCTTGAGAAAAATCAATATCTCCATATTTATTATTATTCTAACATTTTAACATTTATAAAATGGTTTAAGAGAACCACATAAGGGTTCATAGAAATGAATTACTTAAATCGTGGTGAAATATTATGGAAATGATAGGGATTTCTCATGTCTTGTATATAGGATGACTAATAAGGATGATCATACAAGGATTGATACTAATTTATAGAGGTTTTTCTAAATCATTTTTTATTTATTTGTTTTCAATTAATTATGTGAAATTGGTTTTCAATCCATGTGAATATGTTAGTAATTTTTTATTTTATTTTTCTGGATAGATATTGGGGGTGGTGTGAACCCTTTTTCCTAAATATTTAATATGTGGAAGTTTACTAATGAGTACTACTTTTTTAAAAACTATAAACAAAATTGAGAGTTGTCTATATATTTTATAATTGTTACTAATTTAAATTAGTTTAAATTTTAAATTAATTTTAGAAGACTATGATGGTGATAAGCCTCATGTTAATGGATAATTGTTTATCATTCTTAGGAGTGATTATGTGATGTTGTCTAATCATTATATCATGGGGGAACCACACTGAATGGAATATATTGTCCCTTGAACACACCACATTGATATTTTAATTTTAATATATGGAATTTGGTCTCCCTATTAATGGGATATTAACCTTGAATATAAGATGACTACATTTATTTAATCATATTTGATCTAAATTTTTTTCAAGGTACAAGATGGACCCTTTGATGTCAGTCAGTAGCCAACGATGCTCAAGGAATTAATAATACATATGTTAAATGAGATAAAAGACACCAAAAAAGTGTAAATAATATATGTGTATTAATTTAGTGTACCTTTTTATTGGTTCCCTTTGAAAGCTCCATATAGTGGAATATGTTTGACTTAGAATGATTGGACAAAATATTCCATGGTTTAACTATGAGATATCTTATAGACTTTGATCTAGTTTATGAGGTTGTATGGAGAGTGTTATCAACCCCAAAAATATTCGATCACCATGGTGTGTATTCCCTATGTTGTATTAATATATAGATTGGGACTAAGATGGAAACCCATGGATGAGCATGGGATTTGTGATGAGCATTATTTCAATGCCTTTGAGTGTTGTATGATTGGCCTTCTATATGTGTCATGTTAGGATCCAATATGAAAAAAATGATGTTGAATGTTGGATCATGATAGTGGAACATATGTAGGGTTTATGGGAAAATGATTATGTTAGGGGACCCATATGGGTGACCTAGTATTATATTAACCTCGTATAGTGGGATTTCTGAGAACCTTATGGATTCAAGATCGGGTTCCTCACTAGATTTCGAGAATTAAATTGATGACCTAGTGTAATTTTAGTTATAGATATTGTTTGAATGTTTGAGAGAAGAAACTTTAAAATGTATTATCTATTGGTAAAGAGATTCAACCCATGTATGTAATATTATAGGTGACATACTAGCGCCATGGGATTATATAAGATATTACTAGGTGGAAGAAGATCATGATGATAATATGATAGATTATTGGGTGTATTATGTCCTCCAATGATTATATTAGAGGTGAAATAGGAGATTATGGCCACCAATAATTATATAAGAGATTGTTGGGTGGCGATTAGCCCCAAATTTTATATATGGCATTTCTAGGGTGCAACTCATGATCTAGTGATAACATATGATAATAAATACAATTCATATGATATTAAATATGATTTTATTATTACACATGGTACTATATTAGATTACTAAGATTATCTAAATGATTTACAAATTAATATTCTTTCAAAATGGAATTATTATGATAATCCCTATGATCTGGTGTTTACACCTTATATTATACGAAATTCCTAGGACATATCCTTGGATGCAATGATTACAATTATTATAAAATGTGTGATGACCCGGACTCTTGCGGTCCATCCCTTTACCAAATTCTGGATCCTAGGGGTGACGTCTCGGTGGTAGGACGTCATTTCAGTAGGGAAAACGATCGGTGTGACCAATCATGGAGACCGATCAGTGCGACCGATCAGTGTCACCCAGCCTTTTCGGGATTCTCTTCTACAGTTTTTTCCTCGAAATGCCTCTTTGGGACTTTTTAATTTTAATTTTTCAATTGGTTCAAATCCATTTAAAATCCCATAATTAATACACAAGAAATCCTAAGGGACCTCCTCAATGGAGAATTAAATAACAATTAATCCCGTCATCTATAACCACCCAACCACGTGGGGAACCAAGATCTGAATTTAAAGCCATTCAAATCCCCATATCCCATAACAGCGGGATCTTATCTATATATCGCACGGGAATTTCTTCTTCGTTATGCTTCCTCTTGGATGGATTACTTTTCTTCTTAGTGTGTTTGGAGTTCCCTAAGTACCTCCCCTACCATTCATGCCTTCCCCTATTCTTGGTGTGTAGAGAAGAACATCGATCTTTGATTAATCAAGTAGGGTTTTCCTTCGCCTCTCTTTTCTGTGTATCATGTGGGGTGGGTACGCTTTTTTCCCTATAGGAATTGATGAAACCAAACTTAATGAACATAATGAATGGACTTTTAAAGAATGAAGGGGGGTGTGATCGATGTTTGTACTGTACTACTTTTATGTTGTATGTGTTGTGAATTGTGTGGGCTTATGCTCACTAAAAATCATGGTTGTTGGTGGTCTATCCTTGTGCACTAATGAACCTTTGTATTCTATGATGATTTAATGACTTAGCCTGGAAATTGGTTAATCAGGTAAATTCAGTTGGTTTAAATGGATGTTCATAAAAACAAGAATCTTTGTGTGACCACCCCGGTTAACAATCAGAAAGAAGAACCTAATGAATGATGTGCTTGAACCTGGAGGTTTTCCACTCTGTTTGGTGGTGGGTTTGTTGTTCTGCCTGGTGCTTATGGGAAGATGTTAATGGGGATGGGATCCTCTGTTTTGGCATGGTTGTTGGTTGTGAATTTTAAGCTAGTTGGTTGCTCTGTTGTGACACGAACTCGGGTGGAATCCTATATCATTGTGAAATGGTGGGTTTCTGGTTTTGGGGAAATGGAACTGTGTCTCAGGGTTTTATTTGTCTCTAGTACTTTGAGGGATCTCACTTATCCCTTTTGTGAGGTTTTCTTTGTTTCTATTACTTTGAGGGATCTCACTTATCCATTTTTTGTTGTGACTTTACAAGAGAAACGGGTGTGAATGCTTAAATTGTTTTTTGGTTGTTTCTTTTTTTCCTGTCTTGTTTTTATGCTTGTTAGTTTCCCAGTAGTGAAGAATTAACCCTAATGGGATCACTTGAACATGAAAACAAGAATGGTTAAGTGGGGAATTAGTTTGGTAATTAGTTGTGACTTGGTCGTGAGTGTCATGGCTTCTTTTGTGAATGAATAGTAATAAGGGTGTTGTGCTTAGGTTTTGGAACCCCTAGGTTGGGATGAGTGTTTTTTACCCATACATATATCTGTAGCTTTTATGTTTCTTATTCACACCCCACCAAAGTTGATCACTTAGTGTCGAACACCCCATTTCAAGGAGAGGGTGTTTTTTCCAACACTCCTATGAGTGGCTGGTTATTAGCTTCTTTTCTGCTCCCTTTCCCGAATACCCCAAGACTCTTCGGGTAGGCTGTGATGGCATGAATTCCATTATTAGCCCATGAATCTTCGGTTAGGGTATGTGTGGTGGTTGGCCCAGATGTTTGAAGGCAGGTTGTCTCCTAAGTGTCTTTGGGATGAGGCCCAGGTGTCTTTGGGCATAGTAGTAGTTGTTCTGACCCAGGTGTTTGCGGGTGTGGTTACACGTGGTGGTTGTGGCCCAGGTGTCTGCGGGCGGGATGGTGGTTGTGGCCCAGGTGTGTGTGGGTGGGGTTTGGCAGTGGGACTACGGTTAGAATGGCGGGATTGGTTCAATGCATAGGATGTCTTCAATAACCAGTGGGAAAGTGGTGCGGGGTACCCAAATATCGATGTGCTATTTCTATACTTTACATGCCTTTCATTATTGGGGGAGTGTGTATTGGTGAGACTTGGGTGGATATTTTTCTTCCTTTCTAGGTGATTTGGTTTTTCTTCTCTCACAGGGCATTAGAATGCCTCTCCACTTGTGCACGAGAATCTCTGGTTTTCCCTACTGAGTGTTTTTTTATTCTCACCGTACGTATATAAAACTATTTTCAGGTTTTCATGAGGACTTCAAGGATCGTGCGGGACCATATTGGCTCGGACCTTGGGGAAGTTTCTGATCATTTTCCTTTTTCTTGGTACATTACCTTTGGAGTTTTTTTGGCTTGTATCTTTTACTTTTGAACATGCATATTGGAATGGTTTACTTTGGGATTTACCTTTATTTTCAGATTCGGTATTGTTGGGGTCGCTATCAAATATCTCGATCCTATAAAAATAAAAAGGGTAATGCCTTCCATTTTTTGTGAGATTCTATACCCTTGGTGCTGGTCACCACTTCGGGACCTATTGAATGCGAGTTTCGGGGGTCATTATCTCTCCTTCAACTTAAATATAGAATGGCCTTGAAATTTGCTGAACCTTCCCTCCTTTTGGTGAAGGCGGGTCATGACAGAATGGTATCAGAGGGAGGTTGAGATATAGGATGGATTATGGAGTTAGGAACAGTGATGATTTCATGGGGTGGTAGGTCAACAGTGTTGGGTGACCATGGTGCGTGAATTAGGCCAGGGAAGACAGACTAGGACACGGGATTTTAGGGCCCCCTGTGATCCAATGAAAGGACTTTGGACCTACCGAACGACCAAGTGAGGATACAATGATTGCAGGGTAGAGACCCTAAGAAAGGTACATGCATCATAATGACTTGTGTTATTATGTTTTATGGCTGTCTTGGGGATTCAAAATAAATAAAGGAGTCTATGAAAATTTAAGAACAATATTCGACACTACTCGGGCTTAGGCATTCCTTGTTTACCTTGCAGCTATGGAAACTAGGAGGGGACCATGAGTAGTGCGGGTGATCGAGGCCCAGGAGGTTGACTTGGCCTATCAGTAGAGGACCAACCGAGAGGAGGAGGATGATTAGTGGCAGAAGACACTTCAAGCCTTTCAGCGACAGACCCTCAGGAAGTACGAGGGCAGGACCTTAGATATGGAGACGGAGAGCTGGCTCGAGGAACTAGTGATAGATTTCAGACTAATTCGGGCTAAGACGAAGTACTGGGTTCCTCTGGCCATCAGCCAGATGTGTGGAGCAGCGTGTCAGTGGTGGACGCCTTCTCTTCGAGAGAAGAGGGAAGCTGAGGTTGTGTGGGCTGACTTCGAGATGGAGTTCCAGGCAGAATTCCTCTCTTCCACGATGAAGGCCGAGAAGAGGCAGGAGATACTCTACATCCATCATAGGATTATGTCAGTGAAAGAGTTGGGGGTCAAGTTCAAGGATCTCCTTCACTTTGCTCTGGACCTCTTTTCGGATGAGGAGTCTTGGGCGAGACGTTTAGAGGAGGCACTCTGACCTTCTCTTTAGTACGTTGTTATTCCCTTCACCCTACCAACATACTTAGAGGTGCAGAAGAAGGATGAAGTTGTGGAGAGGATGCACACGCTGGGAGGTGTGTCACGAGAGGGGATCCAGTTGGGCTCGTCAAAGGGGAAGGCCTTCAGCAGAAGGCCTCCAGCATCAGGGCCCTCTAGGTTCCGACAAGCAGGGGGCAGGTCGCAGTAGTTCAAGTTCTGGTCTCCAAGTCCTCGCCCTTTCCATTTGGGCCCAGGACCGAGGTTCTTCATCTGTGACAGCCATGGGAACCTTCAAAACTAGTTCCCAGATAGAGTACAGTACGTTGGGGGTGGGTAGGTACAACGCCAACCTTAGCAGCAGCAGTTCACGGCTAGGCCCTTTCACCAGCAGCAGCAGGGGCAGCGGGCTCCCGCTCCGCTAAGGGCTGATGTTGCAGGAGGAGGCCAGCCTCAGGGCACTCTTCAGGGAGCTCAACCTAGGCGTGGTCGGCGAGGAGGTTGCTAGCCGAGAGGCAGAGGATCTGGGTGTGGGCAGTTGCGAGCCGTGGAGGTAGAAGTTCCAGCAGGGCCAGATGTCGTTCGAGGTATGATCAGCTTGTTTAGTACCCTTGCGTATTCCTTATTCAGTACATTAGATTTTCACTCCTTTGTTACACCTAGTTTGTCCCATGCTCTGGGTTTAGATGCTGAGAGACTTCCAGTGCCCCTGGTGATGAGCACACTAGTCGGAGGACAGACCGACTTATTGTATGTTTTTCAAGGATGCATATTGATGATAGGGCCACATCAGTCAGTCAGGGATCTTCTACTATTTCAGATACAGCCATACGATGTCATCCTAGGAATGGAATGGCTATTCTCTATATGTGTCGTCATTTACTGCTTTCAAGGAAGGGTTTTTTTCAGACTTGGCCAGCCGACGGGTGACTTTCATTGGCGAGCGGAGTTTCCATGGAAGAAGCAAGTGATGGAAACCCCTCCTCTCCTTGCTGGCTGAGCTATCAGTGGATTCGGTGGATGCAGAGATGGTGGAAGTTCAAAGGGTCGTCAGTGATTTTATGGACGTCTTCCCTAAAGAGGTGTAAACTCTTCCCCCATGATGTGATGTTGAGTTCAGGATGTACTTGCAACCAGGTGCTCATCTGATTTCAATGGCTCCCTATCAGATGGAACCTTCGGTGTTGCGGGAGTTGCGGATCCAGATTGACGATCTGATGAAGAAGGGTTTTGTTTGGCCAAGTGTGTCACCATGGGGTGCTCTTGTTTAGCTTGCGAAGAAGGTGGATGGTGGTCTAAGGTTGTACATAGACTATAGGAGGCTGAATCAGGTGACGGTCAATAATTGTTACCCTATTTCGAGGATAGATGATCTCTTTGACCAGCTGAGGGGAGTAGGTTGGTTCTCGAAGATCGATCTACAGTCTGGATATCAGCACATGAGGGTGAAGGAGGGTGACATCTCAAAGAATGACTTCAGGTGCAGATATAGGGACTTTGATTTTGTAGTCATGTTGTTCGGTATTACGATCTCACCAGCATTGTTCATGGGGCTCATGAACTCCATATTCCAGGAATATCTGGACCGCTTCGTAGTCATGTTTATTGACAAAATTCTGATCTACTCAAGATCAAAGGAGGATCACTCGGAGCATCTGAGAACGGTTTTAGAGGTCTTCTGATAACACCATCTTTATGGGAAGTTGTCCAAGTGCATGTTCTGGACTCGAGAAGTGCATTTCATTGGGCATGTGGTGTCCTTACAGAGGATAGTAGTGGACCCATCAAAGGTTGAGGCGGTTGTTTCTTGGGCAGCACCCAAGAACATGGCGGAGGTTCGTAGTTTTCTTGGGCTGGCAGGTTATTACCGAAGATTCATGCCCAACTCCTCTCGAGCTGCAGCACCCTTGATAGCCTTGACCAATAATGACCAGGCTTTCGTATGGGACAAGCAGTGTAAGGAACGATTCTGCTATCTAAAAGAGAAGTTGGTTAGTGCCCCAGTTCTGATGTTTCCAGAAGAAGGGGCAGCATATGATGTGTTCTGTGATGCTTCATTGAAAGGCCTCAGATGTGTGTTAATGCAGTAACAAGGGGTGATCTCCAATGGGTCTAGGCAGTTACGTCCCCATGAGTGTAACTATTCCACCCATGATCTAGACCTTTCTGCGGTCGTGTTCGCACTAAATTTGTGGTGGCACTACCTCATTGGGGAGCACTTCATGGTCTTCACGGATCACAAAATCTTGAAGTACATCTTCTCCCAGTGGGACATGAACTTACTGTAGCAAATGTGGATGGAATTCCTTCAGGACTACAACTTCGAGATTTCCAACACCTCAGGAAAGGGGAATGTGGTGGCTCTTTCTTTGAGTAGGAAGTCATGGACGGATGCAGTCTGAGAGTCGTAATATACTTCGAAGGCGATGGAGGAGTTGGTTTCCCTGCACCTGGATGCTAGGATGGAAGGTGGTAGAGGTTGCCTGTATCAGATGAAAGTGAAATCCCCTCTGTTGCGGAAGGTAGAAGAGTCCCAATGGGGAGACTCAAAAAGTGAAGTGATGCATGACCGATTTGACCAGGGAAATGCTCCGGAAGTGTGGATGGAGGACGGTCAGAACTGGATACTTTTCCACAGAATGCTATTTGTTCCAGAGGAAATGCATGGAAAAGTTCTTAGTGGGTTCCACAACTCACCCCTAGCGGTTCACCCAGGAGTTTCCAAGATGTAACAGGGTCTGAGAAGACAGTTTTGGTGGCCCGAGATGAAACATGAAGTAGCAGAGTTCGTAGAAAAGTGCCTCATGTGTCTGCAGGTGAAGGACGAACACCATGTTCCAGGTGTTCTACTGCAGTCTCTATATGCACCCGTGTAGAAGTGGGAGTACATCCCGGTGGATTTCATCACGGGACTACCCAAGGTTCAAGGGGGCTTCAACGCTATCTGGGTAGAGGGGGAGTGGTTGATGACATCATCCCACTTTCTGGCAATCAGGTAGTCAGGTGTAGTGGATACTTTACCACGAAGGTACGTGGATGAGGTGGTGTTGTTTCATGGAGTTCCGAGATCCATAGTCTCGGATAGGGATGCGTGGTTTACCTCACATGTCTGGAGGGGATTGGAGCATGATTTTGGCACCCAGCTACGTCTTATCATTTCTTTCCATCCCTAGACAGATGGACAGACATAGCACACCATCCAGACATTGGAGGACATGCTATGGGCATGTATTCTAGATTTTGGGGGATCGTGGGTGTGACACTTGCATCTGGTAGAGTTTTCCTACAATAATATCTATCACTCTAACATTGGCATGGCTCCATTCGAAGCCTTGTATGAGAGGAAATGTCACTAACCTGTGTGTTGGACTGAGGTTGGGGAAGTGAGTGTTCTTGGCCTCGAAGATGTGAAGAGCATGACAGAGAATGTTCAGCTTATACAGGAAAGGGTAAAGGTGGAACAGGACTGACAGAAGTCGTATCCTAGTAATAGGAGGAGACCCATGGAGTTCGGGGTTGGGGACCACATGTTCTTGAATTTCTCCCCTTGGTGTGGACAATGGAGGTTCGGTAGGGGAGCAAGCTTTTTCCGAGATTCATCAGACCCTTTGATGTGTTGTGGCGGGTCGGAGAAGTGGCTTATCAGCTAGCGTTACCATCGCCACTACTGAGGATACATGACGTCTTCCATGTGTCCCAGCTCCGTTGGTATCTAAATGACGATTCACACATCCTTGACCGGGGAGAGATAGATATCAAAGACAGTGCAGCGTTCGTGGAGCGACCAGTGATGATCGAGGATCGTGAGGAGAAGGTGCTTCGTGGACAACCCATTCCTTTGGTTCGCGTGTTGTGGATGCATGGTGGGATTAAGGAAAGTACCTAGGAACGAGAAGCACAGATGTGTGCCCAGTACCAGAGTTGTTTTGAGTTTTATGCTATTATATTTTGTACTTTTTGAGACAAAAAACTTTACCCTATTAACTGTGGAATGTGTGGTTTTCCTTTTCTATGTATGTGTGTGAAGTACCCTGAGATATGGGGAGGGGAGGAACAAATCCCTAGTTAAGAAGAATTTGAGTGGATGCGCCTAAACCCGTGCGGGTGAGTCAGAGCCACCCAAAGAGGATACTATCTTAACATGGAGGAAGGAAAACCCCTCACCACATGACCATATGGTTTAATCCATTGTTTTATAGTGATTGTAATGGTTTGGGTTCACTCTTGACAGTTATCTTCCGGGGTGGTTGTTCGGACCCCCCACCATTCTTTAATCAGGTCTGGTATTAAATTCTCGATGGAGAGAATTCTTTGAGAGGTATCTGATGCGATGACCCGGACCCTCATGGTCTATCCCTTTTCCAAATTCCAGATCATAAGGGTGACGTCTTGGTGGTAGGACGTCATTTCAGCGGGGCAACTAATCGGCGCGACCGATCGGCACGACCAATCGGTGTCACCGAGCCTTGTCGGGTTTCTCTTCTACAGTTTTTTTCCCCAAACACCTCTTTTGGAATTTTTTATTTTAATTTTTCATGTGGTTCAAATCCATTTCAAATCCCATAATTAATACCCAAGAAATACTGAGGGACCTCTTCAATGAAGAATTAAATAACAATTAATCCCGTCATTTGTAACCACCTAACTGCGTGGGGAATGACGATCCTAATTTAAAGCCGTTCAAATCCCCATATCCAGTAACAACGGGATCTTATCTATATATCGCACAGGAATTTATTCTTCCTTCTTCTTACTCATGGCTGGATTCCTTTTCTTCTTAGTGCGTTTTTAGTTCCCGAAATCCCTCCCCTACAAGTCGCACCTTCCCATGTTCTTGTCGTGTGGATAAGAACTTCAATCTTTGGTCAATCAAGTCGGTTTTTCCTTCTCCTCTCCATTTTGTGCATCATGCAGGGTGGGTACGCTTTTTTTCTTCTGAGTATTATATTTTTTTGAGACATTAATTAAATTTCCAATGTGTTATAAAATTATTTATAATTTTATAATTAGTATTTTCCATCTAAATTATGATTTTATGTATCGAGCCTACCCCAAAAATCCCAGAGTCGGTGTCTGCTATCAATTGCATTGAGATGATTACAAAGAATCAAATCATGAAGGAATGATGAGTTTAGAAGTCATGTTAATACATATAAAATAATAAGTTTTGTATTAAAAATGAATACACTAATTAGAAAATAAAATTTTTTTATAAACAAATGAATAACTTTTGGGAAAACTCTATTCCATTTAGTAAATCCATTCATATATTTCATAGAATGCTCCATGGATTCCTATATAAATAAACATAGTAAATGTGAGCACAAATTCTAATTGTAAAATAGAGAAAAAGAAATAATGAATCAATGAGAGTAATAAATATATCATGGTAAAATATAAAACACACATACCATATAATAACAAACTAAGAAGGATGTTCCTAAAAAATAGAAAGGTAATAATTTGAAACACATTAAATTAAAATAACTATATAAGAAAAAACAAATATAGACATGTAAAAACAAAAAAAATCCATTTAGTTAATGAACTGAAAATTATATGTATCCTGGATATGTCAATGTAAAATCTCATTGATTAATAATAACTAAAAAATATGAATAAAATTATTAATTATTTAACATCATGTTTCTCTGGAACATGATACCTTAACCATCAATAGAAAGTTTTAACTTTTCCAATTTTCACAACTAATTCATCCCATGAGACTACTGATAAATCGTAGGGCATTCATTAATTGGTCCCCAACCCTTAGTTTATTCCTTAAATTGTCTCCAACCATTGTATTCCATGTCTAATGAATTTCTCATATCGAATTAACAATATGACTTATCAAATAACTGTATTGAATAAGGTAAAACAATTTATCAATACTTCCCCAAATAATGAAAATTGTTCAAAATAAAAACCTTATGAATATTGGTCTACAGTTTTGGAAATAAAAATATCCATGAAATATGAAAAATATATTTAGGTAAAATTTAACTTCAAATGATCATTGGAAATTTAATATTTGAAGGGGAATAAATGGATTCAAGGAGGTGAATGTGAATATTATACTTTGAAAAATAAATTATAATCAATTAATATGATGTATATGGTTGGTATCAATAAAACATTTCAAAGGTGTAATAAAAGAAAAGGTTTTTTTATTTACGAATCGAATCACTGTAAAAATATATTTTCAAAATATTATTGAGGAAAATATTCTTTTTTTAAACCTTTTAGAAAACATTTTCTTTGAAAATCACTTTTAAAAATATTTCTTCCAAATTTATCCTTTTAAACATGAAATCTATTATTTAATGAAATGTTGGAGGGAAAATATGTATAATCTATATGAGGTAAAACATTCCTATTTCACAGTTCATGTTTTGAAATTTTTCTTTTTTACAAAGAGAAAATATTTTCCCTTTGAAAAATATGTTAAAAGACAAATGGTAGAAATTTATAAACCAAATCAAATAATGAAAATTTTTACAAAAATTTTAAAAAACAATTAATTTTATAAGAAAACATGTTCCATGACTAAAAATAGAAGCAATGTCAGGTTGTCTTAAAACAATTCTATAACATTTGGAGTACCGAATTTTTTCGAAATGGTACTAATAAGTTGAAATGGTCATGAATAACTAGAGGACTTATTGTAAAAGGATTTATTATACATTGGTCATATAATTTCCACAAATGGAAATTACATTTAAAGATCATTAAAATTATTGTTGAGGAAAATAATCTTTTAACATTCCAATGTGTCTCATACCACTTTAAAATAATTTAAATCATAGTCATAATGAAGTAATAACATTAAATGAATGTTTAAAAAAAATTATGATAAAATGATCAGTGATATAATATAAAAAAAGTGGCAAAAGATACAACACGCAAAAATTTAACATGTGAACATGACATTTATCTCATGGATGTAAAAAGTTAGAAAATAATCCCATACATTTCATTTCATCTCAAGTGAACGTCATTTAACATCAAGTATAAAAACATTATGTTAATTTTATACATTATTGAAAAAATTTCAGGTTTATAATTTATTTTATTTTACATTTTACTATATTGTATAAAAATACTTAAAAAATAAAGTTTATGTCATGTTTTTCAACCAAATTCAATTTATATTTCAAAAACAAATTTGGTAGGTCAAATATGGTCAATAGAGCAATTATATAACATCTCCATTATAATAATCAGGATATAATTATCATATTTATTCATAAATTATACTTTTAAATGTAATAAATAAATTTTTTTATGAAAACTTAATCAACGATACACTCATGCAGACAGTAGGTCTTACGTATGCATGACTAACATTCCCGTTTTTTAATTAACGTTACATGAAAAAAGGTATGTAACACCATATATTCCAATAATTACTATTATATCATAAATACCATTTCATTTAATCATGATAACTTATATGTATAATTAATGTGATGAAAACGTTATCACATCATGTCTATGAGGTAGTAGTCCACACGTCCACAAATAACATTATCACTTTTTTAGTGAGTTAAAGGGTAATAAAGAAAATGATGTATATATATTTGGATAAAGGTAATTGTATCATTAATATCATATATATATATTTTTAGTATCATATTTTTAATTATAATCATCCTTTATATATTCCATTTATAGTGTGAATGAATCACATCACATTGAAGGGTTGGTAGTCCACACTTACTCAAATGATGTAATCATATTAACAAAAAATAGAATGTATTAGTGGTATATTTAATAAATGGTTTGATTAAATATAAATACATAATAAATATAAATACATAATAAATATAATATATATAATAAATAAAGATAGTGTTCATCATTATTTCCACCCTGATAGGTGGTAAGAGAAAAATGAACAATCATTATTTCATTAGGAAGTACTTCACTTTATACAGAAACATTATTTTTGTTCTCCATTTGATGGAAGTGTGTCTAATTTTAGGACAATAACATATCCATTCTAGTATATTTAAGGTACAATTTTTATACAGTAATATAGTAAGAATATTTTGGGTTGAATGATGGAAATAAAACAAAATATCATAAGGGAAAACGTTACCTCTAAATTGGCTAGCTACTTATGGTTTTTACAAAAAGGCTTCCTGAGAACAAATTTGTCACAATGCGAGGATTAAAGATTGATGGGTGAGATTTTTGGAATCTATTTGGGAACTTATTTTTATAACCTATGTGTTTTGATGTTTTTGAGTAATTGGGAGAGTTTGTGTCCTTTAAAATTGAAAGAGAAGGGCTAGTTTGGAATTTTTGTGTAAAATGTTAGGTGTGCATATGTTCTTAACTAAAAATAGTCATAATAGACCCAAAAAAATAAATAATGGAAATAAAATGGTTTTTTGGGCTTGTGTATAGGTCATTTTGGCCCATATGATAATGGTTAGTCCTTTATTAGTCTTCATTTTATGTGAGTAACTGTAAATAATTTTAATTACTTTCAATAATATTTTTAGTCAAAAAAAGTATGCATTATTATATATTATAAATTATTCATATTCCAAATATGAAATCTTTTCTTATAATTTCTAATCATAGGAGTGGAATAAATTGATTAAAATTTCATCCCATAGGCGGGATGATAATGGAGGTTTTTAAAGAAAAAACATTCAAATATATTCTATGTTTTTAAAGTTAATTTAAATATGAAATTTATTCTGATGACATAAATTGTATTAATTGAGAAACATATTATCAAATTAAAAATTATGGCGAATAAAAATATAATTTATTCTTTTAAATAAATTATTTTAAAAGGCTGTTTTGACCTAAAATTCTCTATTTTTAGATATTCATTAAAAATGAAATGATTGAGACAAATATAAAAAATTCACCCTGGCCTAATTTTTATGTTTCTATTTAAGATATGAATTTTATTTTGACATATTAAATCAGTTAATGTGTCCAAATTAATATTTTAAATGGGTTCTCTATTAAAAGTTTGTAATGTTTCATTTCTAAATATATGGGTTTTTATGTGTAAAGAAGATTTTGATAATATATTATGTTTATAAAACCTAATGTATGAATATAAAATATATATAATTTGTATATATAACATATATATTACAATAATATCAATAAATAATTGTAATTAATTTAATCTATTTGTGTAAAACAACATTTCAAGCTAAAAGTTTGTTTTTAATATAAATATTCACTTTAGATTCAGTTAATTCTTATATTAATTTCAAATTAATTTGTAACCAATTAATTCATTTTATATTTTTTTGAACCATAATTTCATTAGTTAATTATTAATATTCATAACTACTAATTTAATGGCTACTGTATAACTCATTATATTTTAGTAAATATATTATTGTTCGATAAGACTCTATCATGCATGTAATGAAAGCCATCGATGAAGGTCACGCATGCGTGTAATGCATGCTAACTCAATATTTCATGAATTAAAATCTATAGAATATATTATATTTATTTAATATAGAAATTATATTGTAATGTATCAGGTTATTTTATTCCCTTTTTACACATGGTGGTTAATGTCATACACGCCATTGATTACACGGTTCTTACAATATAATTTTGGGGTTTTATCGTTTCCCATCTTAATTAAATTGCATCTTGACAATTTAAAATTGGTCTTGGTGTTATATTGATTGATTTTTCCTGTGTTGATTTCACAAATAATTTTAATGGTTCATAAAACAACCTATATAAAATAGAGAATGTGAATTGTAGAGGTCACATGAACTAACATGTAACTAGGTCTCTATATAAGATAACATTAGTGGATAGTAGAGATATGTAATTAGAGGAAACAAGTAAATTTTTATGAGGAGTTACTAAGTTCATCAATCTCAAATAAGAGAATGGTCAATAGAAAGTTGAGGGCCATAAAGACATAAATTTATGATGATTTAGAAGACAACCAGTTCAACAAAAATTAATGTATTAGGGAAACAATTTATTTTCAATTTCATTATCCTATTTTTTGTTATTATTTTACTATGTAAGAATATGAGGATATATTCCAAATTTGTAAGTTTAAATTCCATATGAACAATCCTAGATTCCAGTTTTTCTTCAATCAAATTCGAATTCATCCCAATACACCAATAAATTAATTAAAAATAATATTTTTACGTTGAAGCAACAAAATAAACTTTTAAAGGATCATAAGGACTATAAAAGAGTGGAAAGTCTAACTATTTGTCTTTAACTATATTTTGAAATCCATAAAGTAAATAAATAAATCTATAATATGAAAAAGTGATACTAGTAGTTTAGATTTATCATTTATTCACAAAATTGATTAACTAAAAGCAAATAAAATTTAACTAGGACAATAAATAGGTCAGTGGTTTGCATGAAACCCTTATCATCCTTCGAGCATGGGTGAAATATCCATAGCCTTTCCTAAATTTATTATTTTCCACTCGACTTACTAGTTATCCTTTTCTAAAACCAAATTAATATATTTTTTTAAATATATATGATGGATATCCATTATATAAGTTTATCTACTAAATTGAATTTTATCCAATGTACTCAATACCCCCTTATACATAAATAATTTATCAATTTATTATCACATAGATCCTACCTTTGCCTTAGGATTATTCACATTTTCATTTGATGTATTTCAAAATCATAATTCGTTATCTTGAATTTATAACACCTTAGGTTTATCCTATATTATTAATTTTCAAAATACATTTAAATTATTTATAATTGTCTATATTGAAAAAGAAAATTATCCTATGAATATTATATAGGAGTGTCAAACATAGTGTGTATTAAGGCCCATTATTGTGTGCCGTGTTACCCTAAGTCCAGACCGGAACACCTTTTCAGAGTTATTAATATTAGTTACATCTGTACGAGTACCACAACCACTTGTTCAATATTGAAATTAATTTTTTTATAGGAAGATCCATATAATCTATAATTTACCAAAATTATAGTGTGGTATTCTATACTTACCCACAAATTATATCTTAGGTTGATCTTCTTTAATCAATGTTTTTCTAAATATAGTTCCCAAGGATTATATTATACTTCCTTTGATACCAAATCTATCGAACCAACCCCAGAAATCCTGGATACAGTGTTTGTTATCAATTATATTTGTATTATTACAAGGATTCAAATCCCAAAGGAGCTAAGAGTTTAGAATATTTGTTATAATAGATACATAAATGATTCATTTTTTAAAATGAATACCATAACTAAAATATAATATTTTTATAAATAAATTAATAATATAGAGAATATTTATAGTCCATATATAAAATACCTACACATATTACAGTGTTTCATTCTTGGATCCCTATAGAAATTAAAAAAAAATAAGGGTGTTATCAATTTATAATTAATAGTAAAATATAATGAAATAAATAAGGAATCAATGAGAGTAATAATTATAGTATGGTAAATAATAGCACAAACATAACAAATAAATTAAAAACTATGAAGGAAGTGGATACATAGTATGGTAAGGTAACAATTAGAAACACATTCCATTCAAATAACAAGCTTTGAAAAAAAATATTTCATGTTAAGAAACTAAAACACTTGCCATTTAATAAATAAACTAAAAAAGAAATTTATCCATAGATATGTCGATGTAAAATATTATGGATGAATAATAACTGAATTTAATATGAAGTAAATGATTAATTATTGAATTTCATTATTCCTAGTAACATGATACCTTTTCCATTAAGATAAAATTTAAACATTTCGAATTTTCACAACAAATTTGTCATCTTAGACTACTGATGCATCAAGGGATATTCATTAACTGGTCCCCAACCTGTAGGGAATTCCCTAAATTTTCCCCAACATGTGTATTGAATGTCCAAAGAATTGATTTTATCAAATAAACCATATGACTTATCAAATTTCCATATTGAATAAGGTATATAGGTTTATCAATATTTCCCCAAGTAATCAAATATTTTCAATGTAAACAACATGTGAAAAATGGTATAAATTTTTTGTAATAATCATATCTTTGAAAAATTATATTGATATTTTTGGAAAATATAATGTCAAATGATCAAAGAAAATTTAATATTTCAAAGGGACTAAAAGGAATCAAGGAATACAGTGTGATCTATATACCGGAAAAAAATCATTCATAATCCCTTAATATTATATATAAGTATGGCATCAATACAAAATATCCCAAGTGTAATAAAATAAATTATTTCTATTATTGATGAATGAGATCATTAAAAATTATCTTTTAAAAATATTCTTGAAGAAAATATCCTTTTTTCTAAAAAATCATTTAAAAACATTATTTGAAAATTAGTTTTTAATGCATTTTATTTAAAAATTAACCTTTTAAACATGAATAGGAAGATTCAATGAAATTATGTTTGGTAAAAAAAATTTAGGATATATGAGGTAAAAATAACATTCCTTTTGCATGGTTTAAGGTTAAAATTCTTCCATGTTTGAAATTAAAGAAGAATATACCTTTTAAAACATTGGAAAAATAAGAAAAGGTAAAAAATATATTTACCAAATCATTTAAGAAACGTTTTTTGGAACATTTTAATAAATAATGGTTTTTATAAGAAATTAGGTTTTATGACTAAAGAGAGAAAAAATTATAGTTTTCTTAGAAAAATTTTCTAAAACATATTGAGTAAAAAAATTTGTTAACTAGTACTAATACTTGAAAATTTTCATTAATATTGAGAGGAGAAAAAATTTAATGTTTTATTCAACAATTTCCATATAATTTCCTCGAATGGAAATAACATTGAAATGTTATTAAAGTTGCTTTTTTGGAAAATAATATTTAATCATTCTAAAGTGTCCCAAAACACATTAAAATATTTTAAATAATAATCCACATCAATGAAAAACATTAATTTAATGTTCAAAATGAAATGGAGATAAAAAGAATAATGATATAATATAACCAAATTGGTATTAGATTCACCACCTAAAAGATGTAAACTAAGAACATAGAATTTATCTCATGGATGTAATATGTGAGATGAGAATCCATTACCTTGCATTTCATTTATAGTGAATACCCTTTAACTTTATGTATAAATACATATTTTAATTTTCTAATTACATGATAATTTTTTTTTCGCTAATTTTATTTCACTTTTTACTATGTTGTATAAAACTAATTGAACAATTATGTTTACATCAGTTGTTTTGACCAAATTCTCTTTATGTATAAAAACATTAGTTGGTCAACTATGGTCAAAGGGGTCATTATATAAAATCTCCTGAAAAATAATCCGGACGTAATTATCATATTTATAAAAAAATGTTCTTTAAAAACAATTATTACACATGGTTATGAAAAATTAATCAATGTTACACTAATAGAGAAGGTAGGTCGTATGTACGCATGAGTAACATTCCATGTTTTCAATAATCTTTATGGAAAGTATGTAACTGACACCATATAATTATAAAATGATAATAATATCATAAATACCATGTTATTTAATATTATATAGTTATATATATTATTATGGTGAATAAAAATGAATCACTGCATGTTGAGGAGGTGGTAGTCCACACATCCACGAATAACATATCACTTTCTAATTTTATGAAAGGGTAATGGAGAAAATAATATATATATATATATCTCTCTCTCTCAAAAGGTAATTATGAAATGAATTTCATATATATTTTTTTATGTATCATATTTTTAATTATAATAATTGTTTATACATTCTATTTTTAGTGTGAACGAATCAAATCGATTTGAGGGGGTGGTAGTATACACTTCCTTAATCAATGTTATCATAATAATGTAAAATGGAAAGTATTAATGGTATTTGTAAAAAATGGTTCAAATAAGTATAAATAAATAATAAATATAATATATATATATATATATATATAATATAAACATTGTTTGAATCATAATGGCCACAATTAGTGGTGGTAAGGAAAAAATGAACAATCATCGTTTGGTGAGGCAGTAGTTCACCGTGCACAGAAATAGAATGTTTGTTAACCATTAGATGGAATTGTCTGTAAGTTCAGGTCAAACACATATCATAAACAAATACTATTATATTTAGGATATAGGTTCTGTAATCCAATAATATAATAATAATATTTTATGGTTTGGAGAATGGAAATAAAACTAAATCTGTTAAGGAAATATGTCACCACTTTATCAGGTAACAACATTTGGTTTGAAGAAAGAGGATTCCATGGAAAGATTTATGAATAAAGGTTGGATTATATTTTTAGTGGGGGGGGGGTTGGATTCTATTTTGGAAGATTTTTTATTATCTATGAAGTTTCATATGTGTGAGAAAGTGAGAGAGGTGGTAGCCTTTTATATGGAAGGAAAAATACTGACATGAAATTTTTAGAACCAAGTTTGGTTTTCAAATTTTATTACCTAAAAAAAGTCATAAAAACAACCATAAAAATTTTAAGGTTATTTATTTTATTATTAAAATACAATGGGTTTTAGATAATGGGATTGTCATGAAATATCCTCAGGGATCGTGCCATGACTACCCCAAGCCTTCCACCCATAGGCAATGGGCTGCTGACTAGCACCAAATGTGTAAATCCCGATAAAAGGGAGGGCATTGCCTTTATATAAGTAAACAAAAACAACAGAGAATGAAAGCTGAAGTAAGCACTAAGTAAACTGAGTACAAATGTTAGTGCTGAAAAGTAAATGGGCTAAAATACAAACCCAACTGAAAGTACAGTACAACTGAAAAGAAAGTACAACGGTAGTAAAGTAAATTAGCAACCACTGAGTCGTCCTCAGGAAATCCCCCCAGAAGGGTGGGTACATATGGTCTCCTCAGCTCCTCGGGTCTTGTCATCCTCTCTCTGTACGTCCCGCCAGATAGTCCACCATCAGATACCATCCCGCTCCTCAAGCCTCAAACACGATCAGCGTTGTCCGTCGTCTACAACCAACACCACGTAGTGTGGGCATATCCCGTGAAGGGGTGAGTATACAATACTAAGTAGGGACCCCGAGCCCCCTGAACAAAGGTCTCCCATATTCTGCAAAGGATAAACCACAAAGGAAAGATACAGACACGAAGTATCAACCAACTCTACTTAGGTATATGCCCATACATATACCTAAGTCATTAAATCCAGTTCGGCTCCAACTCACGAGCCCAAGTACAACCCAGTCCACACAGGAAAGCACAACCCAATCCACACAAGAATGCAAGTCAATCTTATCGATGGTATTGATTGAAAGTCAAGACTTAGCTGACACGTGTATACTACTCACGAAAAGGGGTGGAGATGATAGATGTAGCCTCTGAATCATCGTCCCTGCCGAACCCACATAGGATCCAAGTACAGAAGTCGTCGTTGTCGAACCCACGTAGGATCCTAGTACATTAACCATCGTTTTCAAACCCACATAGGATCCAAGGACAGTCGTCATCATTGCCGAACCCACGGAGGATCCACATACAGTCATCCTCGCTAACGAACCCACGTAGCATCCAAGTATTGTTGTCATCGACGTCGCAGTCGCAGCCAGCTCTAGGGCTCCCGCACACAGCACGCTCGATTCCGAGAGGGTCCGCTCCATGAGCCAAGGGGGTAGATACATCAACTGTCATGAAGTCCAGTGTTTATGTATCCCAAAGTTCCGTCTCAACAATAGAAACTCTATGCAACTGACGGCACGTCAATCGGACGTCCGGTCTGAAAGATGTCGACTTTTCCGTCCCAGGGGCCCGGTTAGAAATACGCTTGTTTCTAACCCAGCTAGTATCCAAATTCATCCGAAACTCACTTAGAGTATCGAAAAAGGACCGTCTCATTGAAAGAGTCCCAGTGTCGCAGATGGCGCATCGATCGGATGCGCAGTCCTTAAGTTATTCACGTTTAAGTGAATTACGGGCCCGGTCTGATTAGCCTAGTGTGTTGACGGGTCGTGTCGACCCGGTTTGATGGGTCCGTCCCAGCAGGGGTGTCAGACCGGTCCGAAGAGATACATAACTCGGCCCAAAGTTGCGCAGCCCGGCCCGGTGGGGCCCGGCTCGGCCCAGATTGGCGGGGCCCGGCTCGACCCGGCCTGGCGTGGCCCGACAGGCTCGTCCGAAGCTGAGCGGCTTGGCCGAAGCCAAGTGGGCTCCAAGAGGGGTGCCCCCCCCAGTCATCTACACCGGTGGCACCGCCCTTCTCCGAACATGCTAGCTAGACCGGCCAGTCTTTGCGCACACGACCCGCATGGGCGGGTCGTCAGTCCTCCAGCGCGACACCCTCCTGGCGTCCCAGTCCAGCACTGCCTGGTAGGCCGAAGGGTCGGCTGGTACTCTAACATGGTGCCCTCTTGGAGCCTTGGCTTCTCTTCGCCCAGCCTGCCGATGGGTCATTCGGTTCTTTCGCTGAAGTGGGCCGTGTTGCGGGTCGCGGTTCGTTCCGCACAACCGGCGTGACAGTGTCGGTTCCCTTTGCCTTGCTCCCAGCACGGTACGACGGCATTGTGCTTCCACCACCATCAATTATCAATTATAATATAATTAACGAGAACAACAGAGGGTTTTCGATCCATGTTCATTCGGCCCGCAACCTCCGCGTAAAACGATAACAATCGACCATGGTAAACGAGATGCTCAATGAAAATCCAATGAAAAATTATAATCCATTAAAATTGAACATAACCCCTACCTCAAAAAAAGATGTCGAACGATGGGTGTCACAAAAGACGGGGTCATGGGGTGAGGTACAACAGACGTCGACGGAGAGCGTCTGAGGAGGAAGCGGTGTCTCCCCTTTTTTTCATGGTCAGAAGATTGCAAGGCGTGGCGTCTTTCGTGTGTTCCCGTGTTGGTGCCCCCTCCCTTTTCATGAAGGAAGATGTGGATGGAGAAATCAAGGTCTCTGAGTTGTTCTTCAGTGAAGAGGATGATGTTCTTCAATGAAGGATGAGCTTCTTTCTTTTTTCACATAAAGGATCTCTCCCAAAATCCTTACACAACAAGACAACCCCCAAAATAAAATAAGTCTTCTCTTATTTTATTAAATCATGCCATGCATTAAAATTTAAAAAATTCAAACACTTAATTCAATTAATTGATTAAGTTTGTGTTGGCATGAATTAAAGTGGGAGAGTGGGGAGAGGAGGAGTTACCCAATTAAATACATGGGGTTTTCCAACAATAAACAAAATGAGTTTAATGGGGGGTTTAAGGGGTTTAGGGAAGATCAAGGGTTTAGGTCACGTGTGGACCCCACCCCACAAAATATCCTCCCATGGGAGGTTTTGTAGGTGTGGGCCTCACCTTCAACTCCCTTTGGGAGAAATTAACCACCAACCATAAAAATCAAATTGTGCCACCAATTTTATTTATTTTAAACTATTTTCCCCAAAAATTAATTCCAAACCCGCTTAAAATGCAACTGCGATAAAGGTCCCCTTAAAACATTACCGGCGTTGCGAACTCATCAGTTCCCTTGGATTTCGATTCCGAGCACTAGTTCAGAAGATAAAAAAACCTGCTAGTTCATTTACTGAACGTACCCAAGCTAAACATCGGATATTGATTCCAGGGACACTGGGCCTCGGAATCAAGTGACATCATAAACTGCGTACTCATAAAATCCAAATGAATTTAAGAAAAAATTTCCTTGAATTTTATGGGTATTTAAATTACTCCCACCTCAGGGATTTACATCCCCGTAAAACTACATCATAAACTATAGAAACAAATGAGGGTATTATGCACGCTTCTGAGCCACCAGCTCCCTTGTGCTCTTTTGGAGGTTCTCATACTGCCAACAAATGCGCACCAGAGGAATCGATCATCCACGTTGGACCCGCTCTTGTCAATCCTTGATCTCCACCAGTACCTCTACAAAATTCGCCCCATCATCAATGTCCTGCTCCCTGTGATAAATGATATGTGTCAGGTCGTGCACGTATCTCCTCAGCTGAGATACGTGGAAGACGGCGTGCACCCGGTGCAGCTGAGGGGGAAGAGCCCTAAGATATTCCACCTCGCCTACCCTGCTGAGAACCTAGAATAGTCCGATGAAGCATGGAGATAACTTTCCTCACAGTCCAAATCTCCATAATCCACATCGAGGTGAGACCCGTAAGAAAACGTGGTCACCATCCTCGAACTCTAGTGGTCTCTATGCACGGAGCGTGTCCTCATGTGTCTGAATGGTCCTCTCCGTCTGGCCATCTGTATGAGGATGAAAGAAAGTTCTCAGGCGTATCTGCATCCCAAATGCCTCCTACAACCCATTCCAAAGCTGGGAAGTAAAGTGAGCATCTCGATTGGAGACGATAGATTATGGAACACCATAAAGTCGTACGATCTCCAGAACATAGAGGAATCCCATGCTCTCCACGGATCCCTGCTCTCTGATAGGTATGAAGTGGGCCGACTTGGTGAGTCGGTCGACAATCACCCAGATGGAGTTGTGTCCTCTGGAAGTATGAGTGAGCCCCATCACGAATTCCATTGATATCCTGTCCCACTTTCACTACAGGACCTCTAAGTGTTTTACCTAGCCTTCTTGTACCTGGTGCTCCGCCGTCACCTGCTGGAAGGTGAGGCATCGTGAAATGAACTCTGCCACAACCTTCTTCATACCCGGCCACCAGTGCTGTCGTCTGAGATCCTGGTACATACCCGGCCCTCAGCACCTCCTGTAATTCAACCGGTACCATGGTACATCCCCTGAAGAGGATGACGTGCTCTCCTCCTACAGAAAATCCATCAGGTGCCTATCATATGGATATCTATGCATGTCGCGTCTCACAGTCAACATCTCCAGGATGTGCCTCTATGACCCGCTGATGTAGTGGAGGAGTGACTGTGAGTGACTGTGGAAAGGCTGCTCCATCTCTATCCACAAAGGATATCTGCAACGCGGCTAGCTGCTCTGTCGCCTCTCCAAGTAGCTGAATACCCAATCTCCTGCTGAGAGCATCGGCTACTACGTTCCCCTTCCCAGGAGTATATACTATCTCAAAGTCATTCTCCTAGAGGAACTCGAGCCATCGTCGCTACCTCAGGTTTAGGTCCTTCTTCGAGAAGATATACCTGAGACTCTGGTGGTCATAGTAGACTATAAATTGTTCGCCCATCAGATAGTGCCGCCACATCTTCAGGGAAATGACCGCTGCTACTAACCCCAGGTCATGGGTAGCGTAGTTATACTCATGTTGCCTCAACTATAGTGAACCATAAGCGGTCACTGCCCACTCCTACATCAGGACACACCCGAGTCTGGTCCCTGATGCATCACAGTAAACTACGTACCCTACGTCCTCCTCTGGTAGTCTCAAGATGGGTGCACTGGTCAATATTTGTCTCAGCTCCTGGAAGCTCTACTGACATATATCTGACCACACGAAGGAGTTCCCCTTCTTTTTCAAAGCTGATAATGGTGCTGCATCTCTAGAGAAGTATGGTACAAATCTCCGATAGTACCCAACCAGACCTAGGAAACTCCTCACCTCCGTCACACTCCTGGGTGGATCCCAAGAAAGTGCTGCCTCGATCTTCACAGGATCCACTGAAACTCCCGCCTTAGAGATGAATTCTCCCAAGAAGTGGACCTCTAGAATCTACAACTGACACTTTGAGAGCTTAACATAAAGCTTGTGCTCTCGGAGTGTGTCCAGTACAACCCACTAGTCGTAGGCGTGATCCTACTCAGTAGTCGAGTAAATCAGTATGTCGTCGATGAAGACTACAACAAATTGATCGAGGTAAGGCTGGAAGATCCTATTCATGAGACTCATGAACACTACTGGAGTGTTGGTTATGCTGAAAGGCATAACCCAGAACTCATAGTGGTCGTATCGACACCTGAAGGCAATCTTCTGCACATCCTCATCTCGAACTCTAAGCTGATGATAGCCTGGCCTGAGGTCTATCTTCGAGAACCATCGTTCTCCCTTGAGCTGATCAAAGAGTTCATCAATCCTCGAGAGTGGATACTTGTTCTTCATGGTCACATGGTTCGGAAGACGGTAGTCGACACATATACTTAAGCTCCCATCCTCCTTCTTGGCGAACAAAATCGGAGAAGCCCAGGGTGAAACACTGGGTCAGATGAATCCCTTGCCCTGCAAGTCCCCCAGCTGTACCCGTAGCTCACGAAGCTCAGCAGGAGCCATCAGGTATGTTGGAGTAGATATCGGGGATGTTCCGGGGTACAGGTCAATATAGATGTCTACCTCTCTTCGAGGAGGTAGTCCTGGAACGTCATCTGGAAAAACGTCCGCATACTGATCCACCACAACAGGAAAACTCAGATTCTGCACATCAACTACTCCTAGGATGAGACTAGCCAACTGATGTGTGATCGGCTGCCCTCTCCTTTGCATAGGTCCATCCTGCATTGCAAAGGCTCCCTTCTTGCCGGTGAAGGTTAACCTGCTCCCATCTATGCGGGCACACCGCACTTTGCGCCTAATATTGTCGATCTGAGTGTGGACTGTAGATAACCAATCTATCCCAAGATAATGTCGTAAGGCCTCGACGCCATTACAAGAAGATCCCAGCCGATGCTCTTGCCTCCTAGAGTAAGCTCACACTGCCTTCACCAGTGTGTAATCATCAATTCTACTCACATAGGAGTCTCTAGCCGTAAGGATCGATCCAACGGCTCCATCGGAATTTCCGAGCTCCGAACAAGGGCAGCAACAATGAAAGAATGGCTCACTCTTGTGTCTATAAGAACTGCAGAAAGGGTGGAGTAGAAACAGATTGTACCTCGAATCATCTTAGGTGTGTCGTGGTTGTAAGCCTCCACTTCCTGAAGTTGAGCCTGCCTCTATCCGCCAGCTCCCTCTGGTCGGGGTGGAACTCCTAGTGGTGGTGGTGGTAGAGCCTCAAAGCGTCGCCCACCAACCGCTGCTCGGCCATCTCCTCTGCCTCGTCCGTCTGCTCCCTATAGACCGCCACGGTCGAACCTCTACCTCTACCTAGGTGATCCCTCAACCGTTTGATGCTCCTCTACATGGAGGGTCGAGCAGTCACGAGCCATGTGGCCCTGCCCGCTGCATACGTAGCACTGCCTGCCTCTCGTATGACTGGCTCTGCTGCGTGTTCCCCGCGCCTCCGAAATAGTATCCTAAGGTCTCCCACCTAATCGCCTGGTCCACTTGGACCTCTGAGACATTTGTCTACTGTCGGCTGCAGAAGACTCCGCCACGTGTCGCCCTGCGGTAGGCCTTGCTTCTGGCGTAGGCTTAACAAGGAAGCTCTCCACAAGTAAGGCTCACTCCAGTACTCCTGCCTGCGTCAGAATGCTGAGGGAGATCATCGAAGACCTAATATCATGCCTCATTCCCTGGTCAAAGGTCCGGACCTGGAAGAATGGGTCTTGTACCATGTCCGTAGAATAGCACGTGAGGTCGGTAAATCTCTTCGAGTACTGGGCTGCTGTCATGATGCCCTAACGCAGCTGTAGAAACTCCTGGATGCGCACCGCATGGAAGTTGGCCGGAACGAACTCTGAGCGGAAGAGGAAATCGATGTCCATCCAAAGTAGAGATGCCTCGTCATGCACCAGAAGCATCAGGCTCGACAATCTACCTACTACCGCATGCAGGAGACTCGCTGCAAGGATCACTATAAGATCTGATGGTGTCCCTACCAATCTGAAGACTCAAACAACAGCCTCCAGCCAATCATCGGTTGCCTGAGGGTCCATCTCTCAGTGGATCATGGGCATCCTCTGTCACTGAAACTCATGCAGCGCACTCATGCGGTGTGCACTCTCCATTGCTGGGGATGGTGGTATCGATGGCCCAGCGGGTAGAGGTACCGCTGGTGCATCTGTTGTAATGGGGCCCTGCACCGAGGCCTCGTCACTCGGTGGGCTTCCATCTCACACGTAACTGGGAACCCTAGATGGCTTCCATCGTGGGGCCATCTGGAAAAGAAACAGGTGCACCATGGTTAATATATTATACCTGGTGAGCTGACAGAAAGTAATAACAAAAAAATCATTTGAACACACATGCAATCAATGTTTTCGTGCATTGAGTCGGAAATCAAGAGTAAGGATCCTAGTGTATGGATACATCGGTCGATGCACCAACACTGGACTTCCTGGACTCATAACCACACTCAATACCCTTAACCCTATTACTTCACATAATGAAATTATCAGAGTCCTAAGTTCTATGGTAGAACCGACTCCTCTGATACCAATTTGTAATGACCCGTCCTCGGGGCTCGTGTCGTGACTACCCCAAGCCCGACTCTCATAGGCCAGGGGCTGGTGACTAACACCAAAGGCGTAAATCCTGATATAAGGGAAGGCATTGCCCTTATATAAGTAAACAAACACAACAGAGAACACAAGTTGAAGTAAATACTAAGTAAACTGAGTACAAAAGTAAGTGCTGAAAAGTACATGGGCCGGAATAGATACCTAACTAAAAGTTTAGTACAACTGAAAAGAAAGTACAGCAGTAGTAAATTAAATCAGCAACCACCGAGTCTCTCTCCGGAAATCCCACATGAAGTGTGGGTATAGATGGACTCCTCAGCTCCTCAGTTCCGATCATCCGCTCCGTGTACGTCCCGCCTGATAGTCAACCTCCGGATACCGTCTCGCTCCTCAAGTCTCAAACACGATCAGCGCTGTCTGTCATCTACATCCACCACCATGTAGTGCGGGCGTAGCCCGTGTAGGGGTGAGTATACAATACTCAGTAGGGACCGCGAGACCCCCTGAAGGTCTCCTAGAATCCACAAAGGATAACCCACAAAGGAAAGATACAGAAACGAAGTATCAACCAACTCTACTTAGGTATATTCCCATACATATACCTAAGTCATCAAATCCAGTTCGGCTCCAACTCACGAGCCCATGTACAACCCAGTCTACACAGGAAAGCACAACCCCATCCACACAGGAAAGCAAGTCAATCTTATCGATGATATTGATTGAAATTCAAGACTCAGCTAACACAGGTATACTACACACGAAGAGGGGTGGGGATGATATATGTATCCTCGGAATCATCTTCCCTGCTGAACCCATGTAGAATCCAAGTACAGAAGTTGTCGTTGCCGAACCCACGTATGATCCTAGTACAGTAACCCTCGCTACTGAACCCACGTAGGATCCAAGTACAGTCTTCATCACTGCCGAACCCACGGAGGATCCAAGTATAGTCTTCCTCCCTACCGAACCCATGTAGGATCCAAGTACAACTGTCATCGTCGTCGCAGTCGCAGCCAACTCTAGGGCTCCCGCACACAGCACACTCGATTCCGAGAGGGTCCGCTCCATGAGACATGGGGTCCGATAAATCAACTGTCACGAAGTCCCGTGTTGATGTATCCCAAAGTTCTGTCTCGGTAATAGGAACTCTACGCAACTGACGGCACATCAATCAGACGTCTGGTCTGAGAGATATCGGCTTTTCTGTCCTAAGGGCCCGGTAAGAAATACACTTGTTTCTGACCTTGCTTATATCAAAATTCATCTGAAACTCGCTTATAGTATCGCAAAAGGACAGTCTCATCGAAAGAGTCCCAGTTCCGCAGACAGTGCATCGATCAGACGCGGAGTCCTTAAGTTATTCACGTTTAAGTGAATTACGGGCATGTCCCATTTAGCCCAGTGGGCTGACGTGTCGGGGTTGACCCAGTTTGACGGGGTCCGACCCAGCAGGGGTTTTGGACCGGTCCAAAGAGATATATAACTCGGCCTGAAGTGGCGTGGCCCGGCTCGAAGTAATGCGGCCCGGCCCGGCACGGCGAGGCCCGGCGCGGCCCGGCGCGACGCGGCCCGGCCCAGCGCGGCTCGGCTCGGCCCGGCCTGGAGCGGCCCGGCTGGCTCGGCCGGCTGGCCGAGTGGCTCGGCCAAAGCCGAGCGGGCTCCAAGGGGGGGTTTCCCTCCTAGTCTTCTGCACCGGTGGCGCTGCCCTTCTCCGAACCGGCCGGTCTTTGCGCATGCGGCCCACATGGGTGGGTCGTCGGTCCTCTAGTGCGGCGCCCTCCTGGTGTCGCGGTCCAGCACCCCCCGGACGGCCGACGGGCAGGTCGGTCCTCTAATGCGGCGCCCTCCTGGCGCCGCAGCTCCTCTTTCCCCGGCCAGTTATACCATCGAAGAGGCCCGCGATGCGGGCCGCGGTTTGTTCTACACAACCGGAGGGACGGTGGCGGTTCCCTTTGCCTCGTTCCCGGCACAACGTGGCGGCATTGTGCTTCCACCTCCACCAATTATCAATTCTAATATAATTCACGAGAACAACGGAGGGTTTTCGGTCTGTATTCGTTCGGCCCACACCCTCTGTGTAAAATGATGGCAATCGGCCAAGGTAAACGAGATTCTCAACGACAAACAAAAGCACAATTTTAATCCATTAAAATTGAACTTAACCCCTACCTCAAAAAAAGATGTCGAAGGACGGGCGTCGCGGAAGACGGAATCGCTGGGTGAGCTTCCGAAGACGTCGACGGAGAGCGTTTGAGGAGGAAACGGTGTGTCCCCTTTTTTCATGGTGAGAAGATTGTAAGGCGTGGAATCTTTGGCAAGTTCCCATGTCAGTGTCCCCTCCCTTTTCATAGAGGAAGAAGTGGATGGAGAAACCAGGGTCACCGAGTCTTTCTTCCTTGAAGAGGATGACATTCTTCAACGAATGAGGAGCTTCTTTCTTTCTTCACACAAAGGCTCTCTCCCAAAATCCTTACACAACAAGCCAACCCCCAAAATAAAATAAGTCTTCTCTTATTTTATTAAATCATGCCATGCATTCAAATTTACAAAATACAAACACTTAATTAAATTAATTGATTATGTGTGTGTTGGCATGAATTAAAGTGGGAGAGTTGGGAGAGGAGGAATTACCCAATTAAATACGTGGGGGTTTCCAACATTAACACAAAGAGTTTAATGGGGGGTTTAAGGGGTTTAGGTAAGTTCAAGGGTTTTGGTCACATGTGGGCCCCAACCCACAAAATATCCTCCCATGGGAGGTTATGTGGGTGTGGGCCCCACCTTCAACCCCCTTTGGGAGAAATTAACAACCAACCATAACAATATAATTGTGCCACCAATTTTATTTATTTTAAACTATTTTCAACAAAAATTAATTCCAAACCCGCCTAAAATGAAATTGCAATAAAGGTCCCCTTAAAAAGTTACCAGCACTGTGAACTCATCTGTTCCCTCAGATTTCGATTCTGAGCACCGGTTCAAAAGATTGAAAAACCCGCTCGTTCGTTTATTGAACGTACCCGAGCGAAACTTCGGAAATTGATTCTGGGAACACCGGGCCTCAGAATCAATTGTCATCAGAAAATGCGTACTCATAAAATCCCAAAGAATTTAAGAAAAAAATTTCCTTGATGTTTTCGGGTCTTTACAGGGATATGTCATTTGGGCCCCGAAGATAATGGTTTAGTATTTTATTATGCTTAATTTTACCTAAATAATTTTAATTAATTTTAATTACATTCACTAATTTTATAGGAAAAAAATGGTATTATTAGATATTATAATTTATAATTATTACAAATATTTTATAAAAGTGTAAAATTCCTATCCTAGAAGTATAATAAAATTATTAGAATTTAATCCCATAGGTGGGACGACATTGCGAGTGTTTAAGGAAAAAGATTTCTATGTTTGGTGTGTTTTTATAATAACATTCAAAGTGAAATTTCTAAAAATGAAATAAATTTTCATAATTGATAAAAATATTATCTAATTAATCTTTAATCAAAATAAAAAATATAATTTATCCTTTTAAATAAATTAGATGAAATTGTTGTTTTGAAACAAAATTCGGAATTTTTAACTATTCATTACAAATAAATTGTTTCAAAAACCTATAAAAAATTCATCCTAACCTAATAATTATTTTAAATTTAAAATATTATGGTTATTTTGAAATATTATTTCAATTAATGTGTCAAAATTAAAATTCAAGATGTGATCTCCAATAAAAGGTGGTAAAAATACCTTTATAAAAATATAGGTTTTTTGGTGTAATGTAGAGTTTGTTCATATATTGTGCCTATCAATTCAAATGTATGATTATAAAAAATATTTAAATGAATATATAACATCTATATTACATTAATATAAATCACTAATTTTAATTAATATAAACAATTAGTGTAATACAACCATTTGAGTATACAAATAGTTTTCTATAAAAATATTCACTTTATTTAAATTGCTTCATATATTCATTTATAATTTGTTTGTTACCAATTAATTCATGATGTATTTTTTAAACCATAATTTTATAAGATAGTTATTAAAATCAAAAACAACAAATATTATGACTATTATACATCTCATTATATTTTAATAATATATTATTTTTTTATAAAACATAATCTTGTGTGCAAGCCATCAAGGAAGGTTGCCAATGCATGTAACATATTCAAACTCCATGTCATGTGTATTAAAATATATATAAAATATTATATTTAGTTAATTTAATAAAGATTTTTTAAATCATGGGATAATTATATTTCTTGTTTACACTTGGTATTGCTTTTCATACACACCATTGACTACAAGGTTCTTACATTATAATTTTGGGGTGTTACATTTTAATTGAAAATTTAAATTTTCATATTTGTAATATTAGTTTCATTAAATGGTGTTAATTTTTTAATTAAAAACATTAAAAATTTGTTAAGGTTATTTTTTTGGATTTTACTAGAATACATGAATCATTCGTGAATTGTAAAATATGATAATTTATGATAAAAGCCAAATACCTGAATTTTTGAGTAATTGATGAGGTAAGGCTAATATAATCCCTAACTATTGAACTAAACATTATTATTTTAATATATTTATTATTAAATCTCTATAAATACCACTCATCGCCACCTCTTCCCCTAATACATTACATACATTTAAGATCTTCAACGTTCTTCTCAAAAATCATCCCAATACCCTCTCAAAAGTCTATGATCCATTGGTCTAAAAAGAAGAGCAAACCCTTTTTCATAAAGAGGTTATCATGTAGAACAAAATAAAGATGTAAAATCCACTTTATTTTTCCCTTAATATCTTTTCAATTTCATTTATTTTCCGTAATATAATAACCTACACTTCTCTAAGTGTAATTATAACTATATTGTCATTTAAATAGTTTAATTTTATTATGTTAATGTAATTATTAATCCCCAAATATATTTCCTTTTCCTTTTATTCTAAAAATGAAAATATCATTCGCAATGTGTCGATTTACCACCACCGCGGATGAAAAATTTTCATTTTTCACTACCACCTTCAAGAATGGTCATAATACCATTATAATGGTTTAAAAATATTTGAAAATAAATTTTATAAGTTTTTTATGTTCTAGAAATAAAATTATATAATAAATAATCAATAATAAAACAAAATGAGTTTGTTATGATGCAAAACCCTCCAAATTTGTCTAAATAATTATCATTAATGTTTTATCTAACAATTCATCCTCATACCATATAATCTAATGATTTATACGACTAATAAATCTTTTTTTCAAGGTTGTCACCGAAGCCCAATTTTTATTAATAAAGAAAAGAAAAGACCTCTTTTAACTAGGTAGAGGGAGACCATTACATAGCATGAAGGCCTAGTGGGATTTTAGCCCATTACATAGCCCGTAGGCCCAAATTTTTTGTCCAATTCCCATTCTGTGAATAGTAACCCAGCTGCTACAGTACTCGCACAGTACCACCACTGCTACAGTGCCCTGCTACCTCTACAGTACCCACCGATCAACAGTACCGCATCTGCTACAGTACTGCTATAGTACTGTTACAGTACCCGTGCCTAATGGGTTTTGAACCCCCATTTTTCTTGTAGTATTACGAGGTGCTTACCACTAATCCAAACCCCAACTACTCGACCAATAAATATTTTTTTCAGCTTATTAATTAAATATTTTATAAATTATGGATAATTATGTCCATTATACAAGAACCTATATTCTTGTATATAAGTGAACCAATAATGAGAACAAAGAAAATTAACACTCTCAAATGAAGAAATTGAACACTATAACTCGCCAAGATGTACATAAATAAAATTAATAGAATTATTATTAATCTACTAAATTTATAATATGTTCTTTATTTGTTAATTAATGAATATAATATCATTATCCAGTATACAAATGTGAAGAAATTATTTAGACAGGTAAAGGGATTATAAAAACAAATTACCTTCCTTTGAGATATTCCAATTTCATGCCAATTTTTTTAGATGATATTAAATATTCCTCAAATATAATTTCATTTTTCATAGATTTATTTTTGGATATACATTCTCCCAATAAAATTTTTTGTTAAATGCATTGATTTTTTTACAAAATAACACTTATTTATAAAATAAAATCATTAAAATCACATATGATTGTTTCTTCCTCACTCATGATTTATGATTCTTAAAACACCTATAATACACAAGTTTTTTTGGGAATCCCAATGTTTATGCATAATATTATTCTTTTAGAAATTATAATGAAACCATTTTCTTTTACATGGTTTATTTAATGGAAAATATTAAAATATTTTCTATGTAGCATGAATTATTATGTAAGTGTTATGATATGATTGGTGCACCCATAATTATATTGAGCTCCAATGAATTAGATAATTTTATGTATTTAATGATATAATGTTCAAGATTAATGAACATGATTATATATATTTTTTATTATTATTACATTATGATGATGCACATATGGCATGCATGAACATGATTCTAGCATTTTCCACAACCATGTTTGGTAGTTAACCACTAAGACATGATGTTTAATTTATATTAACTTCTACATTACATGCATGTATCTAATGATTCCTACCATTGTTATTATGATAATATGTTTCTTATTTTATGATGATGACGTTTATTATTACACATGTTTCATGCCTCTAATCCATCCCCTTACCTGGGTTCTAGCTCACCACTATGTTTGATGAAAATCTTCAAGTGAATACTTCTGCTATGTAGAACACAAGGGAAAATAAGAATCTATAGAAGAGGGAATTGAATATTTTTTATGATTTATTATTTTTGGGTTTTTTATGGTCCAAATTTTCTCATGACAGCAAACCATTTTATTCTGGTTGTGTAATGATTTTATGTTGTTTATCTTTAAAATGAAATAATTATCATATAAAAAAGATGGATCCCTATTTAAATTCTAGTTGACTAGTGATGAGGTATTTTTTTCATGGTTCTCATAATTTAAATTTAAATTTATTTTTGTTTGTAAGATTAATATTTATAGTCATTATCTCCAGTCCAGTCGGAATAAGTCCTATGTATATGAATTATTCATAGAACATAGGACTCCAATGAAGTTGTTTTTCATAAATTTTATTCATAACATTAACGATAAGGGTTAATTTTTATATAGAGTTTATAAAACAATTATATAATTTTTTCAAATATAACTTTTCAGTTTCATTCTAGTAAACTATAACATGTTATAATTTTTCAAATAATAGGCCATAGAGATCCAACATATGGTTTCTCCTTTATAATGATTATGTAGTCCCTCTTTTTAATATATGTGTGGTGGCCCAAAGTGGATTATAATAGGAACTTGATTCCATGGATATAGTTTTATGAATACAATATAATAATTCACTTAATGCTTCTTCAACATTTTATGGGTTGTTTTCAAATATATACCATATTAGTAGAATTAAAGATAACCATGCCATATTACTATAGATGTACTAAATATAAATAATTATATATATGTGTTAGTATATATATGAAGATGAGATAATTTCCATTGTGTGGGTGTCCTTTTATAATATTTCTCAATGAGTAATAGTCTATTGGGGTGCGATAATTACATTGAATTTAATGCATGAAATATATATGAATAATAAAAGCATAATTTTTTTGGTGTAATATTTTCTTTGTGAGAGTTTGTATGGGGGGATAATTTTTACAGTTTTATCTATGACCTTTTTAAGATGCAATTTTGAGGCTAGTTTGTATTAGCTAATACCATGATATTTGACCCATGAAAATAGTGACATTGGAGTTATATCTAAATTTAAAGACCCCGACCCAAATAGCATATAATATGTGGTTACTTTATTAAATTGGTATAATATAAAAGGAATCACCTATAATAAACAAAAATACTTTAGTAATTTTTAAAACAAGATACATACTTTTATCTTACAATACAATTGATAAAATTAAAGAAAACATTTTAAACCTTTTTTGAAAACAATTATTCTTCAAGTTTAACCCAAAATATCAATCAACATAATCATCTTAGAGTCAAGGGAAAAAATAAAACATAAATATGTTGTGAGCTTAGATTCCCATTAAGGAAATATATACTAAAGAAACTATCATAAATACAAAATAAAAATTACTAAATTGTAAATAACTGAAACACAATATATATAATCAATTACATGAGTATAATATGGCTAGAATAATAGATGGTAAAGTATTTATATATAAATAATCACGTAATCTAAGAAAAATAACCATAGATATTAAACTAATAAGATTATCACAAGGAAACAAATAAGTAATCTCATAATTATGGAATGAATAATTTTAGACATCTAAAACATAAAATTTAAAAATCATGACAAGAATCTAAAATCACCAAGACTTCATGACAAGAATTATATAAATGTGTAATTCCATGGAAAAACCCAATCTATATTATATCCATAAACCTACCCATGATTGAGGGGATATATTAGGCCCCACCCATCACATACTAAGTCCAACACATTCCTTGTATGAATAAATAATTCAAGTGAACAAATTAATAATTGTCTATATTGTAATAACTAGTCGTACAGAATATCAATACATCCTTAGTTAAACTAATTATAAACCATCCAAATAAATATGATTAATGGTATCATTAATTTATAGCCCTATAAAATTAATTAACATTTTATGTTGACATGTATGAAAATACATTATGGATATTATTATAATATTTCATAAAGAAAATACCCTTACCGCTTTAAAAAATAGTTTTGTTTAAAAAACCAGAGAATTATACAATAGAAAATTTTCCCTAAAAAAGAATGTAATATTGTAAAATATTATTAAAATAATTGGGGAATTATAATGGTAGGAAAATATTCTCATTAAAGTAAGTTATAAAAAACATTCCTTTCATATTTTTTAGAAAAAGAAACATCAAAACTTGTTTAAGAAATAACTAAAAATAAATTTTGACACATTTATTAAAAAGTAAAATATGAGTGTAGATGAAATTAAAAACATAATTGGAGGATAATGGGAATTTTTTTTTAATTTTTTTTTGAAAATATAAACATGCAATAGAAATACTACCCACTAGAGACTTAAACATAAATAAACACAAATAATGATGAGATTTTGAGATAAGAACATACCACATTATAACCAGTTTAGTAATATTCCCCATATAAGAAATAACTTAATATTAATCTTTAGATACCATGAAGAAAAATATATTAATGATATAACATATCAAAGGGAATAATATACAACACATAAAAGGAATAAGTGGTGAACTTGATATATGTCTCATGTTAGTAAAAGTTAGACGAGGAATCCTATTACCTTTGGGCTGATATCAGCTGTACGTGTCTGAACATCTTGTATGGTGGTCTTAAATATATTATTAAAATATTAAATAATATTTTTAATATCTATAATATCATATATGATCCCTTTATAAATATTACTATATATTCATTAATAATCTCTTGAAATTTTCTTTATTTCGTGTAATAACATCATAATTTTTCGAGTATTATTTGAATTGTAACTATTTTTTCCATCTTAATTATATCATTATTTAATAATATAAATAATTGAAACCATTTTATAAATTTAATATATATTTATTATATATTTATTTAGGTAAATTCAAACTAATTAGTGATAGAAAATTAAATACAATCTTCATGGGGATGGTAGTTTGTAGGTATACATGCACATTGTTCCAATTTTCTTATCATATTAAAAGAAAGGAATGTAAATGATATATATGTATTTTATTATTCTATTATAATTTTTATTTCATTAAAAAAATTTGTTTACGAAACCCATCCTTAATAGATTAATTATAAAGCATTGACAAATCACATTTCTTTGAGGAGGTTATAGTGCACACGTCCATAACTGATGTTATCACATTCCCATAAAATGGAAATAATTAGGATTTGTGATATATAAAAACTTAAGTAGAATAAAGTCATTATGAATATAATATATATCACATATAAACTAAAAATTCATCATTATTTCAAATATTTAATGGTGGTAAGGGAATAATGAACAATATCGGTTCGTAAGGCGATAATCTGCCAAAGACACGAGTGATGATTTCATGTCCCATTTTATAGAATGATATTAATTTGTAGGTCATTACACTGAAATAACAACATATTAGAATATTTATGAGACAAAAATTTTTATATAATTATAATATAAGAGTAATTATATGTTATGATAAATAAATAAAATAAAATTGTTCGTTGAAGAACATTACCTCTTCTTCAGGTAACTCCTTTTGGTTTGCAGCATGGGACATCCTTGGTCTGATTTTTTCGAAAAAAGATGAATATAGGATTATGGTATAGATGTTAGAAGATGATTTTATCAGGGTTTTTATGTGATATATGCCTTAATGTGGTATAAATAATTGATGGAAAGAGTTCCCATTTGTAATTGAGGTGACATACACGTTTAAAAAATCTCAAAATATTAAATTAATAAGAAATAATTTTCAATTAATAATTACCCAAAATGTCTTATTCATACATTAAGATAGTTATATTTCAGAATAAACTCATAAAAATTTTTTAGACATTTTTATTTCACATTATTATTCTTATATTTGGCTTTTATCCCTTATTTAATCCCTTTAACTCTTATTGTGACAACATATATTTTTACTCTATGAGGTTAATAGACTTACTATAAATTGATAAAAGACTCATTAATGGATCAATGATGATTTTTTTAATTTAATCCCAATAATTTGGAAAATTTTAATATTATTAGTATTTTTAAATCATTTAATAAATTATTATTTATTTAAAAATATCGTTAATGTTAATTTAGAAACTACTCTTTACATGAATTTTACAAAAATAAATATAATAATATATCATCAATTTTTTTATACCTCTCTATTATATCAAGGTCATATTATAATATGAAGATAACATTACTTATTTCAAATAATACATATTTTAATATTTTTAATCTAATCTATTTGATTTTTCCATTAATTGAAGAATTGCGACATCATCATTGTGAAATCCATTAATCTAATTATTTATTCTCAAAAAAATAAAATTATATTTCCATGATTAATATATATATATATATATATTACTATTCATATTAAGATTAATTTTCTAAACAATCTTCAAATTGACAATATATTAATAATGGTAAACTTATTATAAAATAAGCGTGAAAAGATGGAATTTTTTAAAAATAAAATACTATAAGGGGAATAAAGTTATCGAAGTGGATTCGAGTGGTCCTAAATTCTCCCCATGAGTGATTTTTGTTGACACTAGCTCATCCAATAAAATTTTCATAAGTGTTAGGATAATTTTCTTATACTTATCTTAACTATTTTAACCTTAATTAAATGATATACCATTAATTATGGAAAAAAATTAATAAAGTTAAAATTTATATTGTCCAAAAATAGAAAAACCTACTTACATAATTTTCAACTCCTAATTACAAACATGGAATCAATTTGAAAAAATTAAAAACACAAAATTGGTTAATATTAATTTATCATTAATCATGTAGACAGGGTGAGAAAGCGTGGTTTGAAAGTGAAAATGATCTGCAGATAAAAAAATTATATCCAAATAAAATATGAAAGCGATAACAATGAAATTAATATTAATAATATATGCATAATTTATTTATTTTTACTTTAAAACAAAATTAAAATATAATTTAATAATGTAAATTATTTTGATGAAAAGTTAGTTTTGAATTAAAATATTGGGCTTTTCAGTATTAACTAGATAATCTGTATTTTTAGAAAAATACCAAAAAATATCCCTAAGATAATTTATAAATTAAAATTTAAGAAGTAATGATTACTTTCTCAAAAATACTTTATAAATGTCAAAATTTTGTTTTAAAACAACTTCTTCATCAAAATTCGTCCAAAAAACCTTTAGAAAAAATACTACTTTTATGTATAAAAGTGCATATATTATATACTTTCAGGAAAATTAATAAGATAAATATTAAACATAATATATAAAATATGAATATATTAATTTAATAATATGGTAAAATCTATTCATTCTCACCAATTTAATGGTTATGTTATAAGAGTATTTCAATTTACATTTATGTTGGGCGTTGAGTGCAACATGAGCTATCAATGAGATTAAATTTAAAAAGAGACATACCATAAAATATTAGGATGTCAAATTCAATCCTCCTTTAATAAATTAACTCCTTATTATTTTTAATTTAACATCTAAAATAATTTTTTTATACTTGATATTTCCTTTTTAGAAAACCCATATCGTAAATACTATTTAAAAAACATCATCGTAATGAGATGGAAAGAGAAAGGTGAAGGTCGCCACAAAATTATGCTTTTTAACAGTATAATATTGGTGGTATTTGATACCATGTAAATGGAATTGATATTAATCTATCAATTTCTAATTCAGAGTTGTGTAAAATATAGTCATTAGGAATATAACCATCACAAAACCATAAATATGAGATTAGTAAAAAGGTAGTTGATATCAATGAAATAAAATTAAATGGATGATGTTTTTTTTTTCAAAATAATTTTCCTAGTGTTGATGGATTCTTTTAATATCAATGTACTAATTTTATAAAAGAAATATACGTGATTTTTCCATTTCAGAAGAATAATCCCATCCTTTGGTTATTCTTTGATTGATTTCCACTTCACATCATAAAAAAGGGTTGTATTTTTATGAAGACTTTTAATGGTTGTAGATATTTTATGAAAATATCAATTAGTAATTTATATATCCATTAAATATTTATCAAAACCAAAATGGTTATTATAGGTTATCCAAAAATATAAATAATACATTATAATATCCAAAGACAAGCTAAATCCATTCCATAATTAGTGTCCTTAATACTAATTCCAAACACTTTTTCCCATATCCATTATCTATAAATTTATAAGTAAGTACACTAATTTCATAAATCACCATAACATTATATCCCCCCCAAATATTGTATCTTTTATAGTCATGTACTAAATATTGAATCACCTTAAAACCTTATTGAATAAAAACATTATCTTCCTGATACTTAATGATGAATTATTTCAATACAATACTTATATACATCATGATAATATAACTATAATATCATTAATTAACTAATTATGGAATAGAATTTTTGAATCCAAAAAAAAATACTTAAATTATTCCATGTCATCAGTAGTAACACCATATGATTGACCTTGATCGATTTTCTTCTTATGAGTTATATTTTCTTGATGCGGGGGGAATTCATTTTCATAGTGCCCCATATCCTTACAGTGGTAATATTTATCATTTGAAAATTATCTATTTTCCTTTCAATTATGAGTTTTCTAACCTTTTCCCTACACTTGGATGAAAATCCTTTTCATTTCAAGATTTTACCTTGGTGTTTCCTTCCATAAGTATCACATAATGGAATTCCTCCTTTCATAACATCTATTTATCCATAGCTTGCTCTATAATTCTCTTCTGAACATTCTTTCACTAATGGAATAGGACATAGATAATTATTTATCTCTTTTGATACCACATGAGACTATATCTTCATATATTGATAATGTTTGAGAGAACATTTCCATTTGGAGGAATAGATTTCAACAATCAATTAAAAAATAAATTTTTCTTATTATGGTAGGTAAATATTCCATATAATTATATTTTATTATTGTAATTTTTCTTTCATAATTAGAATCATTCTCATCAACATTTTGACTTATACTCTATAATTATCTCTCTATATCTACATGTTGTTCATGAAGGAAATATTTTTCCAAGAAAATTTGCTTCGAATTCTTCCAATTCATGATTTTTATTTCCTCACCCTCCTTTGTTCTTTCAATAAATGATGACCATTGATCTATATCTATATATATATGATAAAATAAAATGATATAATTCTCCATCTCATTACTTCCCAAATAATTCAATATCTTTTATAAAGAACTTTTCCATTTCTGTACTACACATGGGTTTTTTTTACCATTGAATAATGAAGGTTATTTCCACATGAAACGGTCTAAAAATGTAATTCCATATTGTGGATCAGGCTTCTATTTTTGGTTAATGTTATTATTCATAACTTGTGTTAGTTGTCGTAGTGTAGTTATTATCTGTTCAGGTCATTAAATAGCTCTATCTCCAATATAATTATCTTATATAAGAGGTAAATATGAACATGGATTATATTCAATAATATGTTTTCCTACTCGCCTTCTGAGTTGAATTTTTCAAAAAATTAAATACAATAGATTAAGTTATAAATCATAATTAAAAAAACCGAACCAAAAAAACACTTAACATAATTTGAAAATTTATGTATAAATAAAATCATTATCATAAGATTGGTTTATTTTGGAGTATTCTCAAAATATACTATATAGTTACATTTACCTAATTTATGTTTTTATAAATCTTGTTTTCAGGGTTTCTACTAAACTTCCATTATTTATAATTATAAATACCCTGACCCCAGTAGCCCATATCTGGTTGTCAATTTTTTAAGTTTGAATAATATTGAAGGAATAATATCCCGATGGATAGAATGGATTACAAATTTTGGAAAACTAGATACATACACGAACATAACATTATAATTAAAAATATAATATACAATATACTAAATATTTTGAGAAAACCATTATTCATTTGTATTATAGATTCATAACAGTCATAATAAACACCTTGAAATCCTAGGGGAAAAAAGGAAACAAAAGAATATTGTAAGCTTAGATTCCTAGTAAGGGTATTTATACATTATAATCTATCATAAATAATAAATAACTATTTTAGAATGGTAAATAACTAAAACACATTCCATTTAATCAATAACATGAATATAATGTGATTAGAATAAAATGATGATAGAATAATTCCATATAAATAATCACATGATCTATGAAAATTAAGAATAGATATTCTAAAAATAAACAAATCACATGGAATCAATAATTAATCTCATAATGATGGAATTAATAATATTAGATATATGAATCATATTTTGGAACATTGATACCAGGAGTCTAACTCCATCGTGGATTCATGCCGTGATATTAATAAATGGGTAATTCCTTAACCAAAACCCAATATTGATTGTATCATTAGACAAATCGATGCATCAATGGGCTATAGAATTCCTGAAACATCACTTAGTAAGTCCAATTTATTCTTCACATGAATTAATAATACAAATAAACAAGTTAATAACTATTTGTATTGGAATAACTAGTCATAAGTAATAACGATACTTCCCCAGTAAAACTGATCATAAAAAATATAATGAAATATGATTAATGTTATCATTATATTGAAAACGTTACATATTTGTTTACAATATATGTTTCCATGGATGTAAATACATTAAATATATTACTGGAATATTTATTGAGGAAAATAATATTTTCACATTGAATACCACATAAGTATAAAATGTTGTGAAATTTTAACTGAAAAAATTAATTTGAAAAAATTCACATAATATTTTATATTATGAATAAAATAATTGTGGTGTTTTTGTTGTGGTATAATCCACTATCTTTTTATATGATAAAAAAATTTCTATATTTTTAATAAAAATCCCCACAAAACATTATTTATAAGACTACTAAATATACCATTAAAACTATTTTGTAAAACTAATATTGATTATAATGAATTTCATAATCATAGGATGATAATAAAGTAATATTTTAAACTAATTTATTAAAACATTTAAATGGAAGAGAATTATACCCTAGGGGAGTCTGAAAAAAAACAATCCCGAATATTAATGATATTGTGAAATAAACCCTCACCACATTGTAATCTGTTGAATCTCATTCCTATGATAGACATAAATTCAAATGAAAAATTTGATACCATGAAGAAAAATATATTCATGATATAGTATATAAATGGTTATAATATACACCACATTGAAGGAATATGTGGTGAATATTACCTATGTCATTTGAAAGTAAATGTTGGATAAGAATTCCCATTACCTTAGGTCTGATTTCCTCTTTACATGTCTAAAAATCTGATATAGTAGTTTTAATCGTATAATTATGTTATAATAGTACATTAATAACATTTATGATATCATATACGATCCTTTAACATCATATTACAACATATTTGTTAATAATTTTTCAATATTTTCATTTTTTTTAAGTAATAACTTCTTTGTATTTTGAGTATGTTTTGACATGTTAATTTTTCTACCCACCTATTTAGATCTTAATTTCATAATAATCATTATTTAAATGATGATATAAATATATTATATAATTAAAATATATGTATTTATTATAATAGATAATATTTATTGATAGGAAATGTAATAAATCGTTCACAAAGACGGTAGGTCGTATGTAAGAATGAACTCTATTTATATTTTCTTATCGTATTGAAATAATGAAAAGTAAGTTATATATATGTATATTATTATTAAATTATAATAATTATTTCATATATTCATTATATTTTTATTAAACTCATCGTTTATATATTGGTGGTAAAGCATGAACGAATCACATCGCTTTGAGGATGGCGTTGTCCACACGCCCCCAAACAAAGTTATTATATTAAAAACAAATGGGAATCATAAATGAATTTATTATATAACAATTTAATAATAATAAATAAATTATAAATATAATATATATAATATATAAACTATAAATCCATCCTTATTCCCTTCCATTATAGGTGGTAATGAATGACATCAGTTCATTAGGTGATGGTCCACCGTACACGCGAACAATGATTGTGTATCCCATTTTATGAAAGTTAGTGACTTTTTAGGTAATAATACTAATTTAAAAATATATAATTATATTTCCCATATTTATGTTATTGTATTAAAATGATATAATAAAAAAATTTGGGTGGAGAACGAAATAAAACAAAAGATATCATTGAAAAATGTTGCCTCTTCCTCAGGTAACTCTTATTAGTTTTCACCAAAGAACATTCTTGGATTACTTTTTTCACAAATTTATTATTCAAGGATATTGTGAAGTAAGTTTGGAGTTGATATAGTTATTATTTGGATGAGATATAAGGATCAATGTGGTTTAAATAAGTGAAAAAATGAGTTCCCAATTATAATTTTGTTTGGGGAACTTTTGGAAACTAAAAAAAATTAATATAAATTAATTTTCATTTCAAAATTGAGAAACAAATGATTTATGTAAAATATAACATGTGTATTGGTTTAATTCATCACATAATATAATTTCTAGGCATATTAGTCTACATTATTACCCTTATCATTTTCACAGTATCTCTTATTTTATCTATTTAACTCTTACCGTTACAACTTGGATTTTTACCCTTATAGGGTTAATATAGTTACTATAAAATGAAAAAAGTCCCATAAATAGATAAGTGATGAATTTTTTAACATTTTACAATTCTTTGGACGAAATTAACATTTTTAGGAATTTAATATCAATTAAAATAATATTATTTGTTTTAAAGTAGTATTAATATCAATTTTATTCCTATTCATTACTTGAATTATATCAAAATAAATACAATAATATATCTTATATAAAACCCATTTATGTAACATTAAATATTTCAAGTTAAACTATAAAATTCATGGATGACATTATGTGTCTCATATTATATTTTTTTAATAGTTATAATATCAATTATTTGATTTTCTCAATTAATTGAATAATTAATCCACCACCATTATGAAGTACATCATGGTAATTATTTGTTCATTAAAAATTAATAATAAATTACCATAATTAAGATAAATATTTTATCACTCAAATTTTTATTTATGGTAAAACATATATTCTATATGACCATATATTAAAAAAATTATACTTATTAAAAAAATCGTTGTGAGAAGATTGACATTCATAAAATAAAATTATACAAGTGGATTAAAGGAATCCAATTGGATAAAATATGTCTTAAATTATGAAAGAGGTTGATTTTAGCTAACAAAAACTCATAAAATAATATTATGATAATAATTAGTACAATTTTTTAATTTTTTCGTAATTATTCTTTCCTTTTGATACATGATTTACCATTAATTTTTATTAAAAAGTTACAAAAGGTATTGTTAATTTTGGAAAAAAATAAAAGGGACATATTTATATAATTTTTACCTTTTGAATAAAATTTTTTTATCCGTTATTATAAAATAAAAACAAAATATTTTATAAAATTAATTTAAAATAAATCCCTTAAAGGGGTGAGAAAGTTGGGTTTTGAGGAAAAATTATTCAAATGTTTAAAATGTTTTTATATCTAAATTATATATCAAAAATATTCAAATTAAATTAATAACATGTATAATTTATCTAATTTTACATTAAACCCAAATCAAAATTAAATTTACCATAGTAAACTATTTAGATGATATTTTAGTATTCAATTAAAATGCATTATTTTTTCCTATTCACTATAAAATTAATATTTTCAAAAAAAAATTCAACATAAGATAATTATTTATGTTCCACTTTTAGAAAAAAATTTAATCAAATGTAATTTATTAAACGTTCAAAATAATTTCAGACATTTTCCCTATCAAAAGGCAGCAAAACTACTTTACAAAAATACATCTTTATATGAATAAAAGTGGATTTATTTTTATATAATGTCCAAAGAAGAACATAAGATGAAATTAAAACATCATATTTATCGTATGATATAAAAAATTTATTACATGGTTAATTATATTCATTCACTCTTATTCAATGTCTATGTTTTAATAATATTTCATTGTTCTTTGAAGTTGTGTATTGTGTGAAACATACAATATTGAAGATACTAAATTTAAATAGATAAATACCATAAAACATTGGTGTGTTATAGTATTTTTAAAAAATTTACCTATAATTAATTTTATGAGTTGTGATATATGGGGTTATCCTAAGGGGTGGACTATCCAAAACAACATTCATGAAAGTGATATCAACATTATTTCACATTCATGGGGATGACATACACACCATCGGTGTTAATACCCTAGTGAGTGTAAAAGAAATACTAGGATATGACTTTGAATTTATTTTATATTAATCACTTGAGGATTATTGGTATCAATGTTGTTTTAAATGTTTTTTATTTCATTGATATATAATCTTTGTAAGATATGAATATAAGTAGCCTGAGGCTGATGATATAGCTTGGTATCATAAGAGTGCACACCATATTTGGTATGATTTTTTTGGTAATTCTAATTGTTGAGAATAGTTATATAGTATGCCTTTTGTAGTGTAACATGGTGCACATGATTAATTTTATACATTTTTTTCAACTAGAAATGATCATGGAGATGGTAGTTTTTGGATTGTTATTGTGGGAATGGTTCACTATGTTTTTATTAGAATGAGAAATTCTCCCATGTGGTGAGTGAAAACCTCTACATTGGAAGAAAGTATTATGGTATGATTGATCATAGGGTTTACTTAATATTAGTAAACATGATGGGTGACTATGGATCTATGGGAGTGACATGCATGTGATGGTTTGATCTGTTGATGTCATGCTAGATGAGAGGTGTGATGGGATCCCTATGGTGGGGAGCCCAACATTTATGATTGGAGGGTGTGACCCCTATTATAAATTTGAATTCAATGAATATTAAGGATGGAATACTTAATGATTTGAGAATTTTTTGTGATTAAAAATTTATATTATCATTCAGGTATAATAAATATAATCATTTTTTATCAATCAATTTGGATAATTACATAGAATTGAGCATAAAGAGGTTTAATTTAAGTGGATTAGTGATGATAAGGGATCCCCTATGGTGAAGAGCACGTTATCAGTTGTAGATATTGAACCCCATATTTATGGGGCCATTTGTGTTATCAAACATGTTACTAGATCACAAGGATGACACTAGGATATATTTGAGAAAATATACCACATTTAGTTATCCTATGTAGACATGTATAATTTTGATTCATTGGTGGTTTTGGAAGGAGTCCATGTGAAATATCAAACCGGACGTTTATTTTCAAGATCTGACAATGAGTTATATAAGAGTTGTGTTGTTGTTAGGAGTTAGAGAATAATGGTTTGTATGGGTGGTTGGTAATCCAATAATAGAATTACACATAGGTTCTAGTTCAGAATTTGGAGTGGGAATATATATGATATTGGGAGGATTATAGGAGTTAATTCATTATCATCCGGTGATTTTATATATTCCTGACACATAGGGTCGGGAATTTTTTAGAGAACTTGTTCATTGTAGGAAAAAATGGTGTTTTGACATGATAACGGGTGCTATGAGATAGAAACAACACTAACCAGGACATTTGACCTGTAATAATTCATTTATGTAGAAAATTCACATTATGAGCAACAACATGGCTTAGGATCAGCCTTATAATCTAAGTCTTATGTTTTGAATAACATGATCCTAGGGATGAATCAATTGATGAAACTATTGTGTCTTTAGATATAAAATTGTTCTTTAGAACAATATTTATATTAGTGGTGGTAATGAAATATTATATTAATTTTTTTATATATACAGTGAACCCCATGATTATAGTTTCGTTATAGATTATTGTTTGTATTGCTGAGGCAGAGAGTAATTTGATAATGATAAATCAATGAATAGAATAGGTAATGATTTTGAGCTAAAGGATCACCTTGGATTCTTGGGGACAATACATTCTATAGTGGGGGTATTTTTAATGACATATATCATTATGAGATATGATATTTAATGGAAATTTGAAAATTTGATCCTAGAGGGAAGATTGGTTTGTGATGTATGATTTTGACTGGTAATATGAGATATTTAATAAAAATAGATGATATGTTTTATCATGGTTAGAGGCTCGGGTAATATTGTGAGTAATCTAGATGATATTACATTAATTATAATATATCTCCAAGAATTTTTAGTTAAATATGGATTGAGTTTTAATTTTTTTGAAAGTATAGTTATATTTTTTCCAAAAACCATACAACGTTTATATTTTTCATGAAATGTATTATTACTAATCATAGTTATTTATTAAGAGATTAATTCTATTTTGGATGGTTTAATATTATTTATGGTTATTCATCTGTTATTTTTTGTAATATCTATTCTGAAACAAGGTTGTCATGTTTTAGGTGTTGGTATAAGCTGAGGAATGTGCCTCAAGGGTTGTCTATGCTCAAGAGTTTATATTTTATTCGAATATTATGCTATTTGGTTTTCATGTTATATTTTACCTTTTATTAGTTTCAAATGTTCTACTAAAAGATTGGTTTTAGTATTTTACTGCACAACCTTACACATGTATTCCCCATTCATAAGGGTAACCTTATGTTTAACATTATTCCTGGAACCCTATACATGTAAAGGGTTACCAGTTTTCTATTAATTTTTAAGTATGTCCTTGTCATTAAACATTTGGATGGATCCCTAAATGTTGAGGATTATCCTAGTTTTGTATCTATATATTATGATATCCTTGTGGATACCCTTATGCATACCCCCCTCAACAAGTAAGGCTTTCCAGTTTTCTATTTGTGCATATGGGTCACAATGTTTTCACCCATACATGTGGATTTCCATTTTTGTAAGGAAAAATATATTTCAAAAAAATTATTTATTTATTATGAATATTAAATATTAATTGATATTATTATTTATAAATGGGTTTTCTGAGATATTTATCAAAACCTAGACTCTCCAAAAATGTTGATAAATAGAAAAATGTTTATTTACATCCAACATAAAAATTTAGATATAATACAATTGTGAGAAAATGATTCTTAGCATGATTTAGTTAAATATAAATTTCATTATTTGGTATCCAATACTAAATTCAAGATAGTCATAAGTTGAATTCATTTTAAGAATCAATTGGGTTGTCCCTGGATGAACCTATATACAGATGTCCCAGTGTTTATATAATTTTTTGTTGAAATACTCTGCCAATAAACAATGATAATTTTCATGTTCATTCTAAAAGGATATTTGATTTTTACTAAGTAAATAATAATTTATAGACTTGATATTGTTATTGAAGAGGAGATGAATTAAAAACCCATTAATATTTTTTTAACATACTCTGAAATTATACAATATAAGGACTATAAAATCGAGGGGTTTGATAGATTTTAGAGAAAACATTATACATCCAAGGATAATATTTTTGATAAAAACAATAATATGAATGATTTTGACTAATCTAATGTAACACATAATTATTAATTAATAACCAACCATTGAATTTAAAACCATTTAATTACGATCCACTAATAATTTCACCCCCTAACCCTACCAAAATTTACCAGATCACAAAAAAATAACTGAAATATATGTTTACATCAAGATGTTTATTCTTGTAATAGAGCATCAATTATGTATCTAATTAAATAATATGGCTAGTAACCAATTGGGTAATCATATTCAACATCTAAATGATAATTGTTTTATTATTATTATATTATTTGATCACTAAAATTATATCCTATGTTGATTATATTTCATAGTTACTATTTCGCTCTTAGTATTAATATAATCCCAACCATGCATTCCATGTAATAATAGATTGAGTTACCAAAAAATTAATACTCAATTAATTGATCAAATTTTATAAATTATTGTGATTAATTTTATTGATAAAAACTAATTCATCATGTATGAATTAGATCAACCACATACGGAACTACTCTCTCTTGGTAGATTTGTAACTATGGAGATGATTTATATAAGAAAATATTTTATATGATATATCCCAATAATTACTGTACTCATATATTAAATGTAAAATATTCAAAACTAAATGACGTAAAATAATAAAAAATAAGTTTAACTAGATTTTATGTGTTCTGTAAAAAAATTAAAACAAACATGATGTAAAATAATGGGGTCATATCCATATTGTAATAAATCCTTACTATAAGCCCCACATCATCCTAATGGTAACGTAAGTGGAGAAAGAAAATTATATTTTAAAAAATTGTGTCAAATATGAAAAAATATCTAAATGTGTAAAAAATGAATATAAATATAGTGGTTATGGCTTACCATTTGAATGTTGACAAGGTTAAATGCTGAGTTATACCCAAACAAGTTTCTCCAAATTCAACAACTATTAACACTAATTCCACACAAGAACCATCTATTATTCCAATTTATTGAAATGATTTATATTTATTACTTTCAAATATTCCAAAATTAGATCTCATTATACGTAAGAATTAAAAAATAATTTCACAATTCATGAGGTGTGGTCTATTCTATTATCTACATACTAGCTTTTAAAACATGGAAAATTTTGTCCCCTAAAACATGGGATAAAAATAACATGGAATAAATGAATAATATATCCCAATTAATTTTAAATTATTTCATAATATTTTATTTTATAATTATTCCTAAAGAATATTATGTGATATAAATATATGGGAAAATAAAAAATGGTAATAATTTATTGAATTTATAAATCCAATATAAAAATTAAAATTTCAATTTAATATTGAAAAATTTATCAATGTTGAGAAATTATATCAATAATGAAGAAAAAAGTAAATTTAAAAACTGAAATAAATATATGGATGATTAGGCATGATTATTTGTTGTGTTTCCCCCTTTACAAATGTGAAACCGAATACATTAGAAATGTTTATTATAAGAGGTGTAGCTTTCATCCCCATGTCAATGGATATATTCAATTAAACGGAGCTAATGAATTTAAAAAAACTTCAATGATCTCTAAGATTACTTGATAGAATATTTTATACTACCAATCCACCATTTGAAAGAAAATAATATAATCATTGGACACTAATTATTTCTATTAAAGAGAAAAGTGTTCTCCTAAATCAAATAATACTAGTTTCAGGGATATGGGACACCAAATCCCAAGAAACCCAATACCAAAAAATGATCATGATTTTTATACAAGCCTATTAATCGAAATTTATATAGTTTATATTATATTGTAGTGATATATTACTAGTTTTTTATTATGCTATGGTTCTTAAAAAATTTGATCTTCCCATGCAAAGATCACAATAAATAAGAATATCAACATCAACCAATATGATATTAATATAAATGGATGGAAAGATAAACAACTTAATGATTTTTCCCTTATAGAGGAATTCCATCCAAATTCAAAACTTCTTTTTGAAGGGATTTAAATTTATTCTCATACCCACAAACATCCAATGAGGAAGAATTGGATGAAACCCATACTATCATTAATGGATTTCCCCATCATCAAAGATCTAATACATGTGATCCTTAGTATAGTGGATGACATGAATCTAATATGGATTAATGCTTTCATGCCTACAAATAAATATGAGTTGTTTCTTTCATTATGGAATTATATTGTGATGTATATTCAAGGAACTATTAGAAGATTCAAATAATCAATATCATGGTTCATGTCTATCATGAGGTCCTTTCTAGGCCTTCACGAATATACGTATGCATATAAAATAATCTAAACATTTCATAGTTAAATTTTGAATTATCATGTTTATAAGAGGATAAACCCCAACGTATTCAATGATGTCTCAGACCCCAAGAGAATAACTATCTTTTTCTAAAATAATAACTAGAGTTTCAAAGAACATAATTCATTTTTACTGTTACCAACAAAAATATGAAATATTTATCCTAGTTATAGATATTATGATTAAGTAACATCACATCTTCTAAGACCCTTACTTGATGACTGAATACTGTTCATACAATCAAGTTTTAAAAAACCATGAACATGAATATTCTATTTTATTCAAGGAACCATTTTTGAAATACTACTAATGGGTGATTCTCTTTAGCTTGAATAATACAGTAGATACATAGCCATTATATGCATGTCACATATTAAATACTTTTATTTGGAGGATAGTTAACTGTTATGGGGATGATTTTGTCTCTAAAACCTTCTAATTTAAGGACCATTAAAATGATTTTCAAATTTTTTTTCAACTTTCTCCAATATAAATATATATAGATAAATCATTGAATATGGTAATTTTCGATCACCTATAGAAAATTTCTATTTTTTTATTTTATAGAGGAATCAATTTGAACTAATAGAATATCGAGGTTATCATTAAGATTCCCCATAAAGAAAATTATGAGAGTTTAGTGGCTTCAAATTCTCCCAAGACTACATCCATTTATAATGTCTTATTTTTTTCTTGTATTTTTTTAAATATTATATGGTATTATCATGAGATCAGGCTTTTCGACGACATGTGATTCCGAAGCCCAGAGTTCCCAGACAAAATGTTTGAAATAATGTAAATTTTTAAATAGAGTGCACAAGAGATTTTCCTATAAAACTGGAATAACATTTAAACAGTTTCCATAATTAGACATTGAGGGGAACATTTCATTTTTAATAGTGTAATAACTTTAGGTGATTCCTAACATCAACTGGTGTAGGTTGGCTGAAGATGTTAGTTTTGGGACGTTTAAAGAAATAAAATAAAATAAAATAAAATATTTATTTTATTTACATTACATATATGCAACGAGAGGATATTTTAACTAAGATCTTAATAATAATCTTCAGGGTTAGGCACATAACCCTAAAATATATTATAGGCATGGAAAATATACCCCTTAGATAAACCTCTCTACAACAAATAGATTGTTCCTGAATTGTGATGCCAAAAAATTTAAAGGATCTCATCAATGATGGCAGCACAGTCCCTCTTTGTCAGTGATCAATACTAAATAGAAGTAGGGGTCGCTATTTTTATTCTTCCTTATATATTCATGGATTAAAATGATAAAAGTAGATCAAATCACTAATAGGTTGACCAAATGATTATTTTTACTTGTGGGTGGGTCTTTTATTTGGTTTATTTTGGGGATTTAACCCATCTTTGATTTGATTTATATTTTATTCTCTCTATTTTACATTTTTTATAGAATATGATTAGTGTAATGATGAATAATTGTATAGGATCATTCTTAAATTAATTATTTGTATTTATTATTCCCTTTTTTACCCCTCATTCTTCTCTTTTTTCATGGTGTTATGAATATTTGATCGTTGTGCATCCGGTTCACAGTGCACTGATCCCAAATCGGAGATACGATATCCTGGAAACCCAGTAGTGGTGTGAAGATGATAGTGGTGGATGAATCAACATGGTTCATTAGAAATAATTCTTCAATGGTTCATCATGGGAATGGATCAAAACATGTTTTGGGGATGATCGGAGGCCCAAAACTAACTAATTCAACATTGAGGTGATGAAACAACCCAGATTCTTGATTTTGATGGTGATTGGACTGCCGGATCAAGGATCAGAGCATCCCCTGAAGCGCCATATGAAGAAAATATTTTTTTTGGAAAACGATGATGGACACGGTGTTCCATTCAAATAACACGGCATGTGGTCCAGGCTCTACGGCAACTAGGGTTTCATGATGCAGGAAGCGATTGCACGGTGTGTGACAACTTCCCAATGGAATGTGGGTCCTTAAACTAACATGATTTATATCTCAGATGATATATGGACATGGGGTGGAGTACATAGCATGTAACTCTTTAACCATATTTACCTAGAGTCGGTGCATTATTACATAACATAAGAATGATCACAAGGGATCAAATCCCAAAAGACCGGTCAGTTCAGTAGCCTTGCATGTACTAGATACATTCATAAGTTTTACAATACATTATAAAATATAAAACAACATCATCATTTTCTCCATTGAAAACATTCATATCCATTAGACTATCCCATATTCTATACCTTCTAGTTAGTCACAATATACTTCTACGCATCCTCGGAAAAATAAAACATAAAAAGGGGTGAGCTCAGATGCTCATTAAGGATAACAATATAGTGGAATCATTCATAAATAAGCATACACATTTAAGGAAATGGATAAGACTAAATCATAAGACTTTTAAACATAAGATTCTTCATAATATATCCAATATTAATAAAAAAATCTCATTTACTTATTCACATTGAAATTATACTAGTTGAATAATCACTAGAAATATCAAAAAAAATCATAATAATGGAATGCATATTTCCAAACTTAATAACCACATAATCAAAGTCCTGTTCCAATACTATGAATAAGATTTTGTCAATTCCTTATTCCAATACACTAGTTTGTCTCATGATACCTACCAATAAATCGAGGAGCTAAAACGGGCTCCACCCATCACATACTAAGTCCAATGCATTCCTCATATGAAATGGTTTAAACATAACATAAACATTCGTATTAAAAATAGTGTATGAAATTCCAATACTTTATCCATAAACCATGAGTGGTATAAAAATAAAACAAACACAGTAAAACATGTCACAATACCTTCAATACAATGTGGATGATTTGTATCATAATAAATCAATTTCAAATGTGTGAAAAATCAATCAATGGATGTTGACATAGATGAAATCAAAACTATTTGAGAGAATATCTCTTTATTTTTAAATAATTTCAAAGTCACATAATTATAAAAGAAAACATATGTTTTGAAAATATTCTTATAATCTTATAATGGAAACTTCAACGATGTTATAACGGCAGAAAATAGCCGCACCCACCCTCCGTATAAGTTAAAAAAGGCATTCTTACGTTAATTTTGTCAAAAAGGTTATAAAGTACCTTGTTTGGAAAACAGCGAAAAGATTATTTTCAAAACATATAAGTTAAAATAAGGGTATAAAGGTCTTTAACCTATAGTATATTAAATAGTAAAAAAAATTTGACAAACATTTTTCAGAAAACACAAATGTGGATGATAAAGAGGTCCTAGTAGATACTTACGTATTAACAACCTCGTACAAGTAAAGAGATCATAAAATTAACCCTTACCTTGTAATTTTACTTAGTTGATGGTATGTTAACCTCATTTATAATAATTAAAACATTTTTATTAAATTAAACAAGAACTATATACAAAAATATGATATTATATATGATCCTCCAATATTTCTTTGTTAATAATATTTTAGTAGTATCATCATTTTAGGTGATAACTCATTCATTTTCCTTTATATGCTCAGTTACATAAGCAATTTTTGTTATGGATAGGATGTATTTGATTCATATATAGAATTATATTGTGTTCATAAACATTATTTTTAATCATAAAATGAAAATTATTCTTGAATGATTACGATGGCCAATGAATCTCATCGTGTTTGTGGAGACCGAAATCTGTAAGTACCCACGAGCAACAATATCATCATATTGATGATGAAATCATATGTAATTGGATGTAATATCATATATAAAGAATCAATAACATGTTATATTTATTATTTAAATCAATTATACTCATTATTATACCCCTCCAAAATAATGAAGTGTTTGAATAAAAATCTACACCACGAAATGGAGACCGTAAGCCGTACGTATGCACGTATGGTGACTTTGTCATTTATAGGATGGGTAGAATAAATAATATGGTTGTAACATATTTAAAATAAAATAAAAGTATGTATAAGGTATTGTATTTATTATCTTGGTATGTAATCAGTGAAAGAGGAAGTGGAAGAATAAAAGATCTTGAATGAGGGTGGTGAAATTATCACCTCTTCTTTGGGTGATTCAATTTGAGTTCATCAAAAGGGATCATTAGGTTGGATTTTTGATCCTATTAAAGACAGTCGTTTGATTTTAGGGAATTTGGGAGGATATTTGGGCAGGGTTTGGTAGAGCCAAATGGCTTTTGAGGTGTGAAATTAAGATAAGGGGAAGTACCCTTTTATAAGATAGGTGAGGGTCACTTTAGAAAAAACATGAAATATTATTTTTTAATAAACTCATTTTAGGTTTATAATGGATCCAAAATGATTTATTTAGAGGATAAGATGGGGATGGGTCGAAAAACCTTAAACTAATAGGTTTTAAATAGGTTTAGGTCACCATATTAACTGTATCTTTTAGATTTAACTCTTATTTAAATAGTTTGACATTTACCATGTCTCTTTGTTTTTTTATTATATGGTTAATAAACATAATATAAACTACCATGTGAACCCCAAGTGGTTCATTATTAATATATATAACCTTATCTAAGTCCATTGGTTGATCCTTATATTTTTAGAAATATTATATAAATTAATAATAAAGTATTTGTTTTAAAAACTCAATTATGTCAATTTTGACATTATTTAGTTTTTGGTTTTTTTTTTGAAAATTATAACAGTATTATTACTTCAAAATAAATCATTTAATAAACCCTAACATGTAATATTTACCTATAAAATTAGTGTAATTAATCAAAAGTCTCAAGATACATTTATTTTCATATTTATAATATCAATTATTTTAATCTTTCATTAATAAGGTAATTATTGCATCATCATTGTATCATAAATAAATTTAATTATTTAATTATTAAAAATTATAAATAAAATTCCATTATGTATGAAATATTTTTAGATTCCTAATGAATATTTATAGTCTAATTTATCTTATGTGTAAACCTATATTAAAAATGGTTTAGTTATTAAACTTGAATTTAACACTTTTAACTATTCTTTAAATAAAATAATAATAAATGTATTAATCTAATCCCAGTGGATCAAAAGGATCATATTTTATTCCTATGTATGTTTTTGGTCGAATTATAATATCTAATAGAATAAGGACACGTGTTAAGGTAATTACAATATCATTTTTACCTTTAATTTCTCTATTTACTTTTAACCGTGGTAAATAAAAATCAAAAGTTACGATTTACCAAAAAATATTTTCATCTTATTGAACCAAATTTTACTTACTGATATTAATTGTTTCTCTCATATTTTTGAAATTCAACTCATAGAAGCGGTAAAATTACATTTTATGCAATTTTTCAAATGCTCCTAGAAGGAGGGTAAAAGACGGTAAAAAGTTCAATAAAATTTTATATATCTAAACATATTATAAAATGAATCCAATGAATTACATTGAACATATATAGGTATTATGTATCTCTTTTTATATAAAATAAATTAAAATAATATAAATAATTATTTAAATAAAAAGACGGTTTTAAATAATAACGTTGTGTTTTTCACTATTTATCAAAGATTTAATGTTATCAGAAAAATACCAAAAATTCACCCTAAGATAATTTTTATATTAAAAATCCAAAAAAGATTTCTAATTTAAAAAATAAAATTTATTAAATTTCAAAAAGTGGGTATTAATATTCATAACGGCTAGTTTCATTTTTTGGGGTGAGTTAAAACTCCAACTTACGTATAACCCAATATACTACATTATTCAGAGGGGAACATACCATGGAAGCATTGGGAGTTACATTCTCCCCTCCTTAGAAACTATCACCCTATAAATTTCTAAAATATTACTGCATATAAAGAATCAGTTGGTTCTTCATCATATGTTTCTCGGGTTCCCACATTGCCTCTTCTATCTTATAGTTTCTCCATATAACTTTTAGCAGATGAGTCATCTGGTTTAATTTCACTTGTTCTCTAGTATCAATAATTTTGATAGGATTTTCACAATAAGATAGATCATCTTCCAGTAAAATTTCCTCATAGTTGAGTACATGCATTTGTTCAGGCATTTATTTTCTCAACAGTGATATGTGGAACAAATCAGGACATTAGAGAGACTTGGAGGCATTGCTAAACGATAAGCTACAACTCCAATTTGTTCTAAAATTTTGAATGTTCCTATGTACCTGGGACTCAATTTTCCCTTCTTACTGAAAGGTATAACACTATTCTATTGAGATGCCTTAATGAAAACATGGTCTCCAACTTGAAGTTCCAAATCCTTCCATTAGTTGTCAATATAGCTCTTTTGCCTACATTGTTCTGCTTTGATGTGGGTTTGGATAACCTTCACCTTTTCCATTGTTTCCTCAACATGTTCTGGGCCTACGAGTTTTGTTTCAATAGTATCATCCCAACAAATTTCTGTGGGACATATCTTTCCATATAACGCTTCATATGGTTCCATCTGAATACTTGAATGGATGCTATTGTTAAAAAAAATTATACCAGAGGTAAATATTGATCCCACATACCTTGAAAGTCAAGTGAAAAAAATATCAACATGTCTTATAAGGTTAGAATATTCCATTCTAATTGTCAATTGGATTGAGGGTGGTAGGTAGTGCTCAAATTAAGTTCTCTATCCAGGGCCTTCTGAAGACTTTTCCTGAACCGTGATGTAAAATAGAGATCACGGTCAGAATCAATCAATAAGGGTACTCCATGAAGTCTTACAACTTCATTAATATATAGATTTTCTAGAATTTCAATTGGTAAATCATCTCTTTTTACAAGAAAATGTGATGGCTTGGTAAGAAGATCAACAATGACCCATATTGCATCATTCCTTCTAGGAGTCTGTGGTAGCCCCATAATAATGTCCTTCATAATATTATCCCATTTCCACTCAAGTATGGGAAGAGGTTTCATGACTCCTCCAGGATGTTGCCTTCCATCTTTCACTTATTGAAAACCCATACATATTCACACAAAATCATCAATCTCCTTCTTCATGTTGTCCCACCAAAACCATTCCATTCAAATATCAATACATATTTGTGCTCCCAGGGTGTATAAGAAATTGGAGCAACAAGAATCATCCAAAAATTCCCTTTTTTGATCAAATTTGTTAGGAACACAAAGTCTCTTCCCAAATTTCAAAATTCCATCTTCATATATGAAGTCACTCAATCTCCCATCATTCACATCTTTAATCATCTTTTGAAACTCCTCATCATTAGTCTGAGAAATATTTATCCTTTTTTGTAATGATGGTTTGGAAACCATTTGAATAAGTATTGATGTTTTACCTTCAATGGTTATTCCCATATCAATTATTACAAGATCAATGAAAATTGGATCCATTTCAACTCTTATCTTGTTCAAAAAACCCTGATCCTTTCTACTCAAAGCATCTTCTACCTTATTTTCCTTCCTCGGGTGGTAGTATATTGTGAAATCATAAATCTTGAGTAGTTCATTCCATCATCTTGGCCTCATGTTGAGTTCTTTCTGTGAGAAAATATACTTCAAACTCTTGTGATTATTATAAATCTCACATTTTTCACCATAGAGATAGTGTCTTCATTTTTTCATAGCAAAGAGTACATTTGAAAACTCAAGATCATGAGTAGGATTGTTTTGCTCATGAATTTTTAGATATCATGATGCATAGGCAATAACTCCATCATTCTTCATAAGGACACAACCATGTCCTTTCTTGGAAGCATAACTATAAATAACAAGCCCATCCTTCTACGATGGTAGAGTCAAAATAGGATAATTGACTAATATTCTCTCCAGTTCTTCAAAACATTCTTCACACACTTTTGTCTAAACAAATTTAACCCCTTTATGTGTGAGCTTGGTTAATGGGTTAGCCAACCAGGCAAAATTCTGGACGAAATGTCGATAATAACCCGCTAAACCAAAAAAACCTGTGTACCTCAATTATACCCGTTGGTACTGAACATTCTTGGATTTCCTTGGACTTTGAAGGATCAAAGGAGACTCCATCCATATAGACAATAAGGCCATGAAAAAGAAATCTCTTGAAGCCAGAATTTACCCTTGCATAAATTCCCATATATTTCATTTCTTAAGGGGGTTTTTAGAATATCACCTGAGTGATTTACATGATATTTATAGCTTTTTTATTATACAAAGATTTCCTCAATAAATACCACTACAAAGTTATCATGATATTACTTGAAAAATCTATTCATTAGATCCACGAAGACAGAGGGTGAATTAGTCAATCCAAAAGGCATTACTTTAAAATCGTAATGCCAGTACCTGGTTCAAAATGATGCTTTTGGAATGTCTTCCTTCTTCACACACAACTGATGATATCCATATCAAAGGTCAATCTTTGAAAAATATTGAGATCCATGAAGTTGTTTGAATAAATCATCAATGCGAGGTAGGGTATACTTGTTCTTTATTGTTGTAGCATTGATCCCCCTATATTCAATACACAACCTCATAGATCTGTCTTTATTATTAAGAAATAGGATAGTGGCTCCCCATGGAGAAAAATAGGGTGAATAAATCTCTTATTACTCAATTCCTCTAGTTGTTTCTTTAGTTCCACTAATTATACAGTGTCTATTCTATAAGGGGTCTTCGATATGGGCCTTGAACTAGGAATTATATCAATATAAAACTCAATATCCTGTTCTGGAGGATGTCCGGGTAAATTCTCTAGAAACACATCAACATATTCTTGCACAATAGGTACGTCCTCTATTCAATCATTCTTTTCTTCACCCATGGTTATTTCATTCTCTTTTTCCCCATTAATTGAATTTAGTAAAGCTACTGGGGGTGGATCTAGATAAGAATCAGGTGGTGATGTTTATGCTCTAAAGATAAGGTACCCCTTATCATCATTAAAAATTGTAACCTCCTTCTTATTATAATAAATTTTTTCATTATCGTCTGAAGTCCAGTCCATTCCAAGGATTATATAAAATTCAATCATGGGTTTGATGATGACATCAGTAGATAAAGAACACCTATAAAATGACTCCATTAAATTACAGCGAACAAATATAGGTATTATGTTTCTATTTTAACCTAAAATAAATTAAAATAAAATAACTAATTATTTAAATTAAAAGTTGGTTTTCAACAATAACACATTGTTTTTCAATATTCATCAAAAACTGAATGTTTTCAGAAAAATACCAAAAATTCCCCCTAAGATAATTTTGATATTCTATATCCAAAAATGATGTCCATTTTGAAAAATAAAATATATAAAATTTCCAAATGTGTATATTACTATTCATAATGTCTAGTTTGATTGGTGGTGGTGTATTAAAACTCTATGTTGCATACAATGCAAACGACTGCATTATTAAAAGGGAAACCTACTATGGAAGATTGGAGAGTTACACAACATATACTCCACCACATGTCCAAACCATGCTTGTTACTAGGGTTCCCCTGGGTACTGGTACATGGGTTGGCATACACGGGTCGAAGCCCTGTATGGGCACATGGACAATGTACATAGAGCAGACCTTTGATAATCAGACACATCATGTTATTCTCTATACAGTTTTTGTATATTATTTTTATATGAGATGTATTATTTCATTGGTCATTGTACACAGGTAGTAGGGGGCTCCGCTAACCCTACGGCGGCGGTGATGGCGCTCTGCTAACCCTATGACGATGATGCCCGTCGCGGCCCCTCCTCACATGGGGGGGAGGGGTATCTGTATCCTACTCACAATCTTGGGGCTATGAAATTGATAGACCTTGAATTCTTTCTATCCTCGTCGGATGCAGGTTTCTTCATCCCTGAAATCCAGGTTGCTCTAAAAGTCCCTGGTTGCATTTCAGGTCAGCCTATTGTTCTGGTTTTGGTTAAGGAGTTCTCTGAAGCATCAGCGTTTTTTTCTTTGGCACTGACTGTGAGATTTGCGAGGCGGCGGCCTCTTGTGGAACACTTTTCCAAGGCCGTGAATGAGGATTGGGGATTGGAACGTCAAGCAAAGGTATGCATTTTGGGTCCACGTCAATTCCTTATTATTTTTGCTGATGAAGAAGATCTGGGGAGGGCTTGGTCTAGAATGAGGAAATCTTTCTCTGGTCTCCCATTCCATTTACTCCACTGGTCTTCTGATACTCACATGAACCGTGATTCTCCCTATATGGAGATTTGGATTCAATTTCCCGGCCTTCCTCTCCCGTTCCAGAATCTTGGGTTGCTGAGATCAATTGGAAACTTTATAGGACGATTTGTGTGTAGTGATCAGAGAACAACATCTCTGTCGCATCCCATGTCGGCAAGAATATGTGTTGAAATTGATCTCTCAAGAATTCCACCGGAGATAGTATGGATTGTTGTTGAGGAGGAGTATAGGTATGCACATCCGATTTCCTATGAATCCTGGACTGACTTCTGTTCATATTTTCACAGACAGGGTCATGTTGAGCATGGTTGTCGAAGAAGGTCTGAGAGTGTCTGACCCTCTGAGACCAGAGTTGTGCCCAATGATGTATTTTTGAGGGGTGGTGTGGACATCCCTAATTCTGGGAAAATTATTTCTCAGACCACATATGCAGGCATGTCTGAGGAGTATCAGGATCCTTTTAACCCATGTGATGTCAATATCTCACTGGTGCCGGGGGTGCCTTCATGGGAGGTAGGATTGGATGATGTTAGGAGGAAAGTACCCATGTCTGAAGAGGCTGTGGCTATTCCTCCAGATGTTTCTGTGTCGTGCAGGAGGGAGACTGGTCACTCTAAAGTGCTGAGTCTTGATGTTTCGTTCCAGTTTATGGGTAGGGGACTCGAGATACAACCCAACTCTAGTGATCATGTGATCCCAGTTCAGAACTATTCAAACAATTTGGTGAAGGGTGTGGATAGCGGAGAAGGATGGGTGGCCGGATACTCCATGGAGGCTTGTGTGGAGGCTGGAAAGAAGATATCCCCGGTGATAGATGTGGTCAAAGAGGCAGCTTCTGTTCAGATGGAGCTTATGGACAAGGGGATGGAGGATGGTCTGGTTCAAACTGAAGTAACTGGAGGCAGTGCAGAACAAGTCTCTCAGGAGGGGACAGGGGTAGAGGAAGCTGATGTTATGCAAGGGACTGTCTTGAAGGTACCTTTCCAGACCATTCGCGGGGAAGCATGGGGGTCGAGCCCTGTAAATCAGGCAGGGGGAGCGGTTTCTTCAACCCGGACCCCAATCATCTTGAGCAACAGGTTTGATAGTCTTTCCAAGGTAGAGTCTAGAGATGAATCATCTGAAGAACCCTTTGAGGTTAGTAAGGGATAATCTGAAGAAGAACCTGGATTGAAGAGAAATAGGTGTTATAGGAGGAGGAGGGGTGGGAAGGACTACTCCTACATGCCGCCTCCTATGAGGACTCGTTCAGCAAAAAGGACAGTGGATGTGAAGTTGGACAGCGGGGTCGGGTGTCAGCTAATACCAACTGGTATGTCTGATCTATCCTTGGACTTGATTTTGTGCTCGGATGATGAGGTGAAAGAGCTGGTTTTATTTCTCAATGCCTCGGATGAGGTTGCATCCAAGATTATGGGTCAGACTATTGACGTGGATCTTAATGAGGAGAAATATATCTGGGTGGACAAACAGGACATGATACTGGTTGGGGGCTTCAACAAGTGGATGATCAAGCTAGAGGAGTACATTCAGATCTGGAATAAGCTGACTTCTTCATTTGAAGACCTGATAAGGGAGGATCCACACTCTTAGGTATCCACTTTATCCTGGAAGTTGTTTAGGGATATGGACTCTGGCAGAATTCAATTGGTTTTCAATGATTCTGCTTTCTCCCTTGATGTGTGTGGAAATGTTTGACGGCCAGATCGGCTTAGATGCGCTAGAGCACGCTACTTTTTCCACTGCAGGTCATTTGGGACTTAGTTGACTTTGAGGGAGGGCTTCGCCTTCGGGAGGGACCATACTTGCATGGGATCGCCGAGTGGTCCTGCATTGGAGTTGGCGGTGGTTGCCTTTGTTTGGTTGGGACTATTTCTGGTTTTCTGCTTGGGGATTTTTGGTGTTTGTTGAACTTTTCAGTTTCTCACTTTCCCCGCAAAAGTGTTTTTCTTAATAAAAATAATTTCCGCCATTGTACACAGGTAGTACCTAAAGTCAAGGGATATAGTGGGTAACCTTTCTTGTAATGACCCAAATTTGATAAATGGAATTCCATTCTTATAATTATGATATATTGTATAATAACATTAGGAATCACACTGAAATAACATGATACAAAATACTATGTGATCCTTAAACACAATGTTTTCACTTCTATGTTTTGAATTTTGAAAATAGGAAATGCATGGTTGCATTCAGGGTGATTTTTGGAGTCTCTTAGAAAAAACGTAATTTTTTCGAATAATAACCTACCATTATGAATACTAACCTACCCTTATGAATAGAAATATGACCCTTATGAATAGTAAATCATCAAATATTATAGTGACCTCACCCATGACTGACTAAACCAAATTTAGGCATCTTATAAGTGATAATATGACCATATTAAAAGTATTGATATTTTAGTAAGTCATAAAAAAGTAATATTAATTAATTAATAAAATTAAAAGAAATTTTATTTTCCTAAATTTTTTTTGTAAACTACAAATTAAATTCCTGGTGGCTTTAAGATAATTTTGTAAGAACTTATGTAAATTTTGGAAGCAGTATGAAATCAGTTTTAATTTTAAAATATGTATTTTTCAAGTAAATTATGATTATAATAAAAAAAATTAATCAATTTTATAAAATTACTTTTTATAAATGGAGTTCATTTTTTGATTCTATATATCGAAACATGGTTAGGGTGAATTTTTGATATTTTTCTAAAATACTTGAATTTTCGATGAATAATGAAATTCAATTACTTACAAAATAAGCTAAATACATTAATTGTACAGTTATGAATGATTTTCTTCTAATGTAAGAAAAATTGGTTCGAACTCACATGCACTTATTACTATTATTTTTCATTTAATAATCACTATTACTTGTCTTATGGAAAATAAAAAATTAATGAATATTATATTGAAAAATCCCATATCCCCTCCAATATAAATAAGACCATTTAAACCCTCATTTTCACACATCTATAAAGCTTCAATAATTTTACAAACTCTATCCAAACATATTTCCTAGACCCTCCCCACTTCCATGAGCTTCCGGTCTCTTCAAAAGCCCCATCCAAGGTTCCATATGGAGGATTCAAGAGGTAATTCTTCTCTCTCTCTTTTCATTTAATTTCATTTCAATTTTTTGTTCTTTTCATAATATCTCCCCACCAATTATCATCAACATGTTATTATAACTCCACTATCTTACATATAATATAATGTTATGATAATAATGGGATAATATATCATCCAACATCCTTCTCATATTCTTTTTATTTTAGAAAGAAAAATGTTGTTCATGGGGTGTTAATCTATCACCTTCAAGAATGAATTGTTTTCATTTTTATTTATCACATTCAGATCTAGTCATTAAACCATTTTAATGGTTGAAAAATATTATGATATATGTACTATAGAATATTTCTTGTTCTGGAACTAAATTATGTACATATTACTAAACGATTAAACAAAACAAGTTTGTTGTGGTAAAAAAACCGCACGAATTAAACCAAAAAATCATCATTGAATTATTATCTAATGATTCATTATCATGGTATATATAAAAATTATTTATAATAGAATTTCATGTTCTATAACATCATTAATAACATGTAATATAATTTCTGTATGTTTATCCATGTTCTTCCTAAACTTCTATTAATACCGTTCATGAAAACAAAGGAAAAAAACACTCCTGAACAATGAATTTAAACACTATAACTCTTCCAAAGGAACATAAAATAAATTATTTAAAATATAATGAAAAAAATTTATGTATAAAAGGATATTTGATGTCTATTTTATGAATATAATGATGTTATACATGGAATTAATGTGAAGAAATCATTCATATGCGAGGTAAGGGGAATTCTTAGACCCAATTATCTTTCATTGGGTTTTCCTTCTTCAATCCATTTTTAGAATGGATATTACTTAAAAATCATTTATTAAAAATTATCTTACCATTTCATGGATATAAATGCTTACTAATTTTTTTTATTAAAAACCAATGTTTTCCAAAACAACTATTCTTTCAAATAAACACACCCTTTTAACTCTTGAATATTATTTCACTCTTTAGTAAAGCTTAATGGTTCTATGTCAAGAATGATATTCCATATTTTATTTAGGAACCAAATGTTTATGATGGTTTTATGTGAACTAATTTCCTTCCAAGGGATATTTTATATTCACGTTTGAAAATTTTTCAATGTGGCATGGAAGATAATGTAAATGTTATGATGATACGGTTGTCCATAGAATTATATAGTGCAATATGAATGTTTGAATCTGATATGTACTCCCAGAATTATTCATCACACCAAAGCATTGGTAAAAGTTATGAATCTCATTAGTTAATGTGAAATGATTTGTGAACATGATTCTAGATTGGTTCATGACTATTTGGGATAGTTAACCACTAATACATGATGTTTTCATTTTTTACGCATTTCCATATTCCTTGCCTACATCTAATTATTCCTCTTATGATTTTGAGGATGATGTTATGATTATGGTCACCCAATTCTTTAATTTCCTTATCAATCCTCTTACTTGGATTTTATCGCATCCTTTTTTGATGTATATCCTCAGGTGATTATGTGTACTAAGGAGTTTATCAAGGGACAATAAGAAGCTGGAGAAGAATGAATTAAATAGATGTTTATGTTTGATATTGTAAATGTTATGTTGGATCCTAGTTTTCCAAAGACACTAAAACTATGGATCCTCTTATTTTAATAATATTATATTTATATTTATAATTATTTAATAGTAATATATGAAAAATATGGGTTTCTATAGTTGTTATTAGAGGCAAGTTTTAGTTAATTTGGGAATTAGGATTAGTGAACCATTGAGAAAATTTTAATATGTGATTAAGTAAAAATATGCACACAAAAATCATTACATGGGGATCCCATAAGTTATGATTTTTGTGAAAATTTTAGAAATTAGTAAGTTATTTATTCATGAATTTTTTACTTATGTTATTTTCTAACCTTTTCCATTTTAGAAAATGGAGGTAACCAGGAGAAACTAGGAAAAGAACACCTACGGGGGGCCAATGCAACGATTTCCCAAATGACATCCCTAATGCTTTGGGGGTGGAGTTAAAAACATCATGGTGATTCATACCCAACTATCACAGGTTATGAAAAAAACAAGAATAATGGGTAACATCATCCTTCACCTAATAGGGAAAAACTGGTTGTCTGGTGTTTTATGCGGCAATGACCACCAATGTTTATTGGGTCTTCTAATCCACTAGTTTTGGAACAGTGGGTTAACTCTATGGAGAAGATATTTTTTGTGCTTCACTATTCTGAGACGGGGAAGGTGAGGCTATCTGTTTATCGTCTAGAGGGAGAGGCTTATTAGCAGTGGGATTTTATTAAAAACTCCAAGCCAAGTGAAGAAATTGAAGAGATATAATGGGAAGACTTTAAGATCCTATTTCATAAAAAGTATTTCCCACGAACTCATTGTGCGAATATGAAGAGTGAATTAATAGATATCAAGAATAGGGAAGGAGATTCAATCCTAACCTACAAAGATAATTTCACAAGTATTTAATGTACGATTTGGGTTTTGTTATCATCAATAACAACAAAATTGATAGATTGTTTTGTGGATTTAAACCACACCTTCGGAAGGATCTTTCAATTAGAGACATTGGGAGTTATGAAGAAGTTGTTCGGTGTGCCCGCAATGTGGATATGGAGTTTGGATAATGGTCTCATGGATAATGTTAAAAGAAACAAAAGATGAAGTTTCATGCTGGAGGATCTAATGAAAAAGGTGGAATGAAAACTCAATGACCCATATGCGAGAAATGTGGGAAAGTGAATCATGGGAACTACCTCAATGGGATGAGGAACTAATTCATGTTTTGGAAAGAATGCCACCATGCTCTAGACTATCGAAAGACATCTGAAGGATTCTATATATAGTGGAAGAAAGGGGATCCCCACCCATGGTTCAATCCTACAAATATAGGGAGAAAGGTAATTATGAAAGCTAGTGCACTAAACCTCGAGTCCTCGAGTGTAATCAGATTCAGAAGTAATGAAATCTAAAGGAACAAGGTAAGTCTCATGAAATCAATAATGCGAATGTGGATAAAAATAATGATGGTGTACAAGGTACACTTCTTATTAACTCAATAATTGAAAAGGTCTTATTTGATTTTGGTTCTACGTATTCCTTTAAATATTAATAGTTTTCAAGAACTATACAATCGAAGCCCCGACACCTAGAAGTAGAGAAATCGTAAAAAACACAAAGTGGTGGAATCATTCCAACCCAGGTGTTTGACTCTTCTCCCATAAGAATATTTGGGAACATTCTTCTAGAAAATCTCATAATACATCCCCTGGTGGAATTCGATGCTATAAGAGGAATGGATTGGCTCTCTTCATATAGAGCACATATCAACTGTAGAAAAATAAAAATATATTTTCGTATTATGAACCATCCTTGAGCCATTAAAAATGCATGGAAGATACTGAATATCACTTGAAAATCCTTCAATGGTGTGGGTTTTTATGACCTTTGAAGAAGAATACCTCACCCAAAAGGTTTACTCAAAAGAAAGTGACAACCTTGCAGAAGTTCCCATCGTGAGGGAATACAATGATGTATTTCATGAAGAGTTACCCAAACATCCCTCAAATAGTGAGGTAGAGTTCTCAATAGAACTCATACCCGATGTTACTCCTATCTCAAAGTGTCCCTATATTATGGCTCATATCGAACTAGAGAATTTAATGAAAAATATATAAGGGAATTAATAAAAATGGTTTATGCACCCTAGTGCATCAACTTGGGGTGCGCCGGTGCTCTTTGTGAAGAAGAATGATGGATTAATGCATTTGTTTATCAATTATCTAGAACTCAATAAGATCACCGTAAAGAACATGTATCCTCTTCCACGGATAGATGACTTGTTCAGTCATCTAAAAGGAGATCAATAGATCTCAAATTTCGATCTTCATTCTACATATCATCAGCTAAAGGTGATGTAGGAAGAAATTTAGAAGAGTGACTTTCATACAACATATGGGCACTATGAGTTTGTGGTGATTCCCTTCAGACTTACTAATGCCAATGAAATCTTCATAGATTTTATTAATAGAGTCTATAGACATTACCTCAACAAATTTGTGGTAGTTTTTTTAGATTATATTCTCATAATCTCTATGAGAAAGGAGTAACTTGAAGAACATCTAAGAGTTGTGTTGGTGACATTGGTAAAGGATAAGTTTTACACCATGTTCAGAATGTGTGACTTTTGGGTGAAGAAAGTCACTTTATTAGGACATGTGATCACAAGTGAGGGACTTTATGTATACCATTCAAAAAAAATAGGTGATTGAGTAATGGCCTAAACCCTCTAGTGTCACAAAAATATGTAGTTTTCTTGGATTAGATGGGTACTACAGACATTTCTTGAGAAATTTCTTGTGATTGTAAAGCCTGATAACTATATTTACATGGAAATAGGTAAAGTATTTTTTTATGGAAGAATGTGTGGTAAGCTTCATGTAGCTAATTAGAAGGATGATCACAGCATTTTTACTCACACTAACAAAAAGTGGAGGCAGTTTTTTTGATATACATTGATGCCTTAATGAAATGTACGAATTGTGTACTAATTAAAAAATGATAATGTGATAGGATCGATCTCACGAATGTTGGAGATCTGTGAGAACAACTACCTGACGCATGATCTACAGCTGGCATCCATGATGTCTTCCTTAAAAATATGGTGGCACTATATTTTTGGTGAGAAGTGTGACATATACACTGACCACAAGAGCCTAAAGTATATATTCACACAAAAGGACCTCAACATGTATCAAAGGTGATGTTTTGTGCTAATAAAGGAATATAATTTCTCTATTCACTACCATCCTGGAGAGGTGACAAAAGGTAGCTCATGTTCTAAGTAGAAAAGAACCTATTACTCTATCCATGTTATAGATTGAGAAAGACCCTATCTTCTGGGATATTCAAAAGATGGATTTGTAAATCATAAAGGAAGGGGATACATCCTACATTTCCCAAATTATTTCGCAGCCATCTATTCAATAGAAGATTTTGTAGGCACAAAGGGAGGATTTTTAGTTACAAAATAAAGTGAATGCAGTAAAGGCTGTGAAGCTGCACGAGTTTCATATCGATGATGATGGAGTGATTAGGTTTGGAAAACAACTTTGTGTATCATCATTACTTGGGATAAATAAGGATATATTGGAAAATTCCCATTGATCAACATTCTCTAGGAATTCTAGTAGCACAATGATGTACGGAGATTTCTGAGAACACATCTGGGTGGATAACATTATGAAGGAGATTGCGGAATATATCTCATGGTGATTGGTATGTTAGCAAGTTAAATCATAGCAATAAAAGTCCAACAGGATGATGCATCCATTGCCTATACCCATGTGGAAATGAAAGAATGTCACTGTATAGTTTGTCACAGGTCTCCCAAAGATGTCGAAGGTAAATAATGTGATATGGGTTATGGTTGACCAACTCACCATGACTTCCCATTTTATCTCTATTTGGGATGATCTCTCTCTTGAAAACATGAATATATATATGTGAAGGAAGTGGTGAGACTACATGGTGTTCCACTCTTGATTGTCTCTGACCATAATCCATGGTTAATATCAAAATTCTAGAGGGTTATTCAACATGATTTGAGTACTAAATTAAATTTCACCACAGCCTATCACCCCCAAATTAATTGCTAGTCTGAAAGGACTATTCAGAAACTTGATGATATGCTTATAGCTTGGTCTATAGAATTCAAATGTGGATGAGATTATCATCTAAATTTGGTTGAGTTCTCATACAATAATATCTTCCACACGAGTATTCAAATGGATCTATATGAAGCATTTTATGGAAAGCCATGTATAACTCCATCCTATAGGGATGAAGTTAATAAAAGAAAGCTACATGGACCCAATCATGTGAAAGAGATGACAAAGAATGTTCAAGTCATCTAGAAACATATCAAATCAACTCCGAGGTAGAAAAGGGGGAATGTTGACAACCATCGAAGGGACTTGGAGTTTGAAATTGGAGATAAATTCTTCCATTGAATATCACCAAGAATGAGAGTCATGTGGTTTGGAAAGAAAGGGAAGTTAAGCCCAAGGTACATTGGCCCCTTTATGATCCTTGAGGGTCATAAGATGAATGCCCCATTTCATTTCATTTCCAATGAATATGGATTATATTCATGATGTGTTTCAAGTATCACTCCTAAGGAAGTACATTCCAAATCCCTCACATGTACTGAACATAGAGGTGGTACAACTAGAATATGATCAATCTTATGAGAGGAAACCATTAATGATTTTGGACAAGAGAGATATAGTCCTACACAACAAGACAATATATCTTGGTAATGTGTTTTGGAGGAACCATATGTTTTAATAATGTTCTTGGGAATCAGAAGAGGTGATTAAGGAGATGTACAAACACCTATTTATGTAAAATGATATTTCAAGGGCGAAATTTCATAAGGGGGGAAGAATGTAATGATCCAAAGTTTTATAAATGGAATTTACATCTTATAATTATACATTATAGTATAATCAAATTAGAAAGAACAATAAAATATCATGATACTAAATACTATGTGATCATTAAGCATACTTTTCCACTTTTATTTTTTGAATTTTGAAAATTTTACATGTAGGGTTGCGTTCAGGGTGAATTTTGGAGTCTAATAGAACAAACATAATTTTTGGTAAATTGTAACCTACCCTTATGAATAGTAACATACCCTTATGAATAGTAATATAAACCTTATGAATAGTAAATATTCCAAAATAATCGTAACCTCACCCATGAATGATTAAATAAATTTTAAGCATCTTATAAGTGATAATGTGACCATAGTAAAAATATTGGTATTTTTGTTAGTCATAAAAAATTAATTATAAATAATTAAATAATTAAAAAGAATTATTTCCCCTAAATTGTTTTTGTAAATTAAAAATTATATCTCATATAGTTTTAAGATAATTTTATAAGAACTTATGTAAGTTTTTAAATCATTCTAAAATTAGTTTTAATTTTAAAATCTGTATTTATCATGAAAATTATGATTTTAAAGAAAAATGAAATTAATCATATTTAGAGAATTGTTTTTGAAAAATGGAGATAATTTTTGGATTATACATAAAAGAAGATGATTAGGTAGTATTTTAAGTATTTTTATGAAATAGTTTCATTTTTATGAATTGTGAAATGCTATAATTTAAAAAATATGATAAATACATTAATTATAGGGTCATGTATGATGTTATGTTGATGTAATCCCAATTTTATCAAAATTAAATACAATTAATACTATTTTTGGTCATTGAATCATCACTATTACTCTCCTTATATAGAAATAATATATTAAGGAATGTAATATTGAGAAACCCCATCTCCCCTCCACTATAAATACCACCCGTCACTCCCTCATTTCCTCACACCTCTCAAGATTCAAGCCTTCTCTAGCATCTATCTAAACACAATCACAATACCATCCCCCACATACAAGAGATTCTGTTCGCATATAATTACCAATCCATGGTGCCTTAAGGAGGATTCAAGAGGTAATTCCTCTCTCTCTCTTTTCCTTTAATTTCCTTTCAATTTCCATTTCTTTTCTTCATCTATCCCCAACTATCCTCATCCAAATTGTATGGTAACTATAGTATATTAAAAATAGTGTAATGTTATGATATTAATGAGATAATATATCACCCAAACTCCTTATCCTATTCTTTTTTATTTCAGAAATGAAAATATTCTTCGTGAGGTGTTAATTTATCACCTTCAAGAATGACATGTTTTCATTGTTCGTTATCACCATCAAATTTGGTAATGAAGCCATTTTTATGGTTTAAATAGATTATATTATATTTATTATATTTTATTGATTGTTCTTGAACTAAGTTATGTAAATTTTACATAATGATTAAACAAAACATGTTTGTTGTGGTTGAAAAACAGATCAATTATCCAAAAAGATCATCATTAAATTATTATCTAATGATTCATTCTCATGGAATATAAAAGAATTATTTTTAATATAATTTAATGTTATTTAACTTCATTAATAACATTTAATATCATTTCTAGATGTTTATCCATGTTCTACCTAAACATCCATTCATATCGTTCATGAAAACTAAGAAAAAGAACACTCCTGATCAATGAATTAAAAATCTATAACTCAATCAAAGGGCCCATAAAAGAACATAATGAAACCATAATGAACCATATTCATGTATAAAAGGTTTTTGTATTTATAATTGATGAATATAATTTCATTATACATGACATTAATGTAAATAAAGCGTTCAGATACAAGGTTTGGGAAAATTCTCGAACTCAAATCTCATTCTTTTAGTGTTCAATCTTCGACCAATTTTTAGTATGGATATTCCATACCAATAATTTTTTTATCATTATATTACCTTTTATAGGATATAAATGTTCTCTAAATGATTTTAAGAAAACCCCAATGTTTTCCAAAATAACTCTTCTTTCAAATAAACACACCCTTTCTACTTCTTGAAGATTGTTTCACTCTTCACTCAAAGATAATAGTTCTATGTCAATAGTGATATTCCATATTTATTATGTGAATAAAATGTTTACCAATTTATTTTTTTAACCCCATTTATTTCAATGGTTTATTTATGTTCAAGTTTTAAATATTTTTTATGTGGCATGCATGATAATGTAAATGATATGGTGGGACGGGTGCACTCAGAATTATATAGCGCAATATGAACAATTGAATTTGATGGGTGAACCCAAAATTATATAATGATCTAATTCATTAGTTAAAGTTATGAATATCATGATTTAATTTGAAATTATGTTTGAACATGATTCTATATTTTTTCATAACTAAGTGTGTAGTTAACCACTAAGACATGATGTTTTCATTTTTTTTATTGCCACATTCCATGCATTTATCCAATGATTCCTCTAATTATTTTGATGATGATGTTATGATTATGCTCACCCCTTTCTATATTATTATTATCTATCCTTTTATTAGGCTTTTATATCACCCCTTTTTTATGTGTATCCTCAAGTGATTATGTGTACTAAAGAGTGATCAAGGGACAATAAGTAGTTGTAGAAGAATTAATTTAATAAAAAAATTGATTTATGCTGTAAATATTATTTTGGGTCCTAGTTTTCCAAAGACAGTAAACATATGTATCTTCATGATTTAACACTATTATTTTTATCTTTATAATGATGTAATTGTAATGTAAGAAAATGTTGGGTTGTTATCTTGCTACACACCATGTATTCTCTTTTTCAGGGCTTGGTCTCTTTGTCCACCATTCATTGGAGAAGTTTCATTACAGTTAGAGCCCCCTTTTCTTCATCCCCTAATGGTTATGTATCATTTCCAACATCATTTGTATGACCCCCCCCCCCCCCAGTAGGACTTTGGGGATAGGGTCAGAATCCCTCTGAGAGGCCCGGATAAAGATCTTCTACACATTCTTGGCCCTAGGTAGAGTTAGGTATTGATGTGACCAATCCTATAGGGAACTGATCGTATACATAGTAGGTGAATATTGATCAGTAGTGTTATACGCCAAGGACCTGGTAGTGATCCTCATCTATTTTTCATGATCATTCCCCATAAAGGAGTGAGATTTTGGGGAATGAATGAATATGTTCTATCTTTAGATATATCAGTGCATCTATATCTCTCAAGGAACATCACAATGAATATAATTCTTAGATGTAAATCATCAGTGCTATCAGACTCGTGCAAAGAGTTCTCTTAGACGAGTGTTTTATGGAATCATTAAACTAAATCCCTAGCTTGGGTATGTGGTTTTTGTGACTTATCTCTAGACTATGGGTCTGGGTTTCAAATACATCTGGATATGTTTCTCATGTTATATATTTTATAGACAAATACTATTTAGAGGTTATTATACCTTTAAATTTTTTATTGCTTTTTTGTTTTAGGGGTTCTCTACTAATTAATATTATACTCAACCTAAACCGGCCTTTCCCACATGTGTTGTGTCTTGTGTAGTTGAGCGGCCTTTTGATGGAGTTCAGGGTGGACATGGATCAGACTGAGCATTGTGAGCTTCCTTACAGGCCATGGTATTACTACGTCTATGTGAAGAATTTCAAGTACCTATTTCTTGCTTCTAGGTTGGACTTGTTGTTTGTAGAATCTTTCTTTTGGTGGGCTTATATTCTGGACTAGTTTATATTCCACACTTTAAATTATGTGCTACTCTATTGGTTGGTTTGAGTTGTATGCATGCATTTTGTTCCATATTGGTTTTTATTTTTCATCATTTATGGACATGTATATGTGTGTATGTGTACAAGTACATAAAAAGTGCCTCCAATGTTAGTGATGTGCCTAATCGATGCAAGTCACCATCTAATGTCCTATTAGAGGTAGGCATGGGGAGTCATAGAACGAGCCCCACTAGGACAGGTCGTGAAAGAGTTCTATTAGGGGAAGTCAGTTCTACCCTACTACCAAGATTCTGTGACATTAGTTTTATGAAAGTTTGTTAATTATTTTGATCTCGTATTTCCATCCATAAAGACCAGTGTTGGAATGGGTAGCTGACATATCTATAGACCAGGACTCTGATAAACTTCTTTTCTACTTAATACATGACAAAACTTGTTGTAGGGAAACAAAAAATGGTATATGCATCATATAGAATGGGTTTTGTTTTCAATATTTATTAGTTACATCTATCCAGATATAATTTTTGACTATGGTACATCTTGGTTCATTATAGGATACCTCCACAATGTATACTAGCTAGGATTCAATTTCTCGATCACGTGTATGTCCCCATCAATGACTTGGCTTCAATTTAGGGACCGTTTCCCCAAGCATTACCTCCAGGGGGTGCACTTGTTATACCACCACTAATGGAGAAACATGTGGTAGATTTAAAAGTAGAAGACTAGGATCACATGATGAGTGTGCTCTATGAGTTTCATAGACCCCTCAGGTTCTATGATGAGACCTACCCTCAAGCATATGAGGATTGTCTTAAGGTGGTGACATCAGTTCTCTATCTATTGAGGACACTAGTAGACCAGATAATGATCCTAGGAGTGGTCCTTCTTCAAGGTTTGACAGGACAATGATGGTGGTTGACCATGAAGACTCACAAAAATGAGACTCTTACATGTATAGAGTTTGAGAAACTCTTCAGGGAGGAGTTCTACCCAGTTACGGAGAGATCATTATGTATCTAGGAGCATCTTCAGCTCCAGTAGGGTTGTTTAACAGTCGTAGATGATTCATCAATGTTCACCAACCTCACCAAGTACTTGATTAATATAGTCAGGGATCATACATTAGAGATCAGGCCTTAGATCAAGGTCTACAATGGGACATCATATCTAGGGTCATGAGTCTATGAATTTTGAATTATGAAGGAGTTCTCGAGTGAGCTTTGGTGGTCAAGTGATTCTTGGAGAAGTGAATACAACCAGTGAAACTCAGCAGTCGGTAGATAGGTGCAGAGTCCATGGCAGCAGGGACCTGATGTTAGGTACTGTGATCAGGACATTGGAGACATCACAAGATGACCAAATATAGGGGATAATTGGTCTAGGGATCTCAGGAATGATCCAGTCAGCCTATGGAGATGTGATACTACTCAGGTGATGGTAGGTGACAACTCACAAGAGATCTCCCAAACTGCCGAAATGCTTATAGGGAGGTGGTGGATGGACCACCAAGGTATATGCAGAGGGTGGAGATAGTAGACATTCCAGGCAGTGGATGTGGCATGGGAGCAGGGAGAGCATTAGGAAGTGGGTGACGCTTTGACCTACTTCCACCACCACCCCCAAGAGGTCCGCACAAGGCTCATGGAGCTGGGTGATATGGGTAGGGGTCGCTACATGTTGTCAAGGCATATGATCTAGGGACTACATGGATTATTTGAGTTTCGTTCTGTGTCTTTTATACATTATCTTCCATACTTATTGACACAGGTTCTAGTCATTCTTTCCTCTCCACTTATCTTCTCAAAAACTATGAGATTCTGGTGGAGCTGTTTACTCAACCCTTATGCGTGGAGACACCTATGGGGGGAGACTCTATGATAACCTATATTTTTATATTGTTTGATCTTACCCATAAAGGTGAGAGTTTATAGTGGAACCTCTGGGTAGCAGAGTCAGGGCCTTACGACATCATTCCTGGTACATATTTGTTTTCTTCGGTCCATTCCCATATTAACTACTTTATGTGAAATGTGTGGTGTGTTCATAGCGATGGAACTAGGTTTTACATTGTTAGGTAAATGCAATCCCATGAAACACAGAATGGGATAAGGTTTTGGAGCATGCAACTGATCACTCAGGAGTTGGCTAGCCTTACCCTTGGACCAGTATATGTTGTCATCATTCTGTTCCCATTATTAGTGGCGGAGTACAACGATGTCCCCCCAGGAGATGTTCTAGAAATACCTCCCCATTAGGTAATTATCTTATGCATCAACATAAACCTCAGGATAGTAACAATATAATCACCAACATATCATACATAAACTATAGATATTTGAGAGTTGATGGTTCTATTAGTGGATTTGTAGAGGAATGGGTTAGTATGATACAGTGTTTTAACATTGGCGGACCTAGTTTTGTTTTCCAAGAAGGTATATGGGAGTTTATGGTTTTGAATGGATAATAAATTACTAAATCAAGTAATGGAGAAGAATAGGTATCCACTACCAAGGATTAGTAACCCATTCAATCAACTAAGTGGGGTGTGATGTTTGTTGAAGGTTGACCTTCGACTGGGTTACCACCAGTTAGGAATATGAGTTGATAATATATCAAAGAAGTATTTCAGATTCTGATATGGCCACTATGAGTATTTGGTGATTCCTTTAGGCATGGATAATTCCTATGTGGTGTTCATGGGACTTTTGAACTGAATCATATAACCATTCTTAGACTGGTTGGTAGTGGTATTCATTGATGACATCTTTTTGTACTCGGTGTCAGATAAGGGGAACGCGAGACACATGTGGATGGTTCTTGACATACTATGAGAGCACCTGAATTTATGTGAAGATCACAAAAATCTAGTTTTGGATACATGAGGTCCACTTTTTGAAACATGTTATCTCAGTAGATAGAGTAGCAGTGGACCCGTCTATGTTTGAGACGGCATTATCATGGGAGTCATATCATAGTGTGATAGAGGTGTAGATATTACTTCAGTTGGAAGGATACTACTAGAGGTTTATCCCAGTTATCTCTTGTATATCAGCACTGTTGAGAGTCTTGACCCATATGTGAAGCCTTTTGTATGGATAGAGATGTGCCAGCAGGATTTCCAGTAGTTGTGGCAGAGATTGATGAGTGCACCAGTCATGAGATTTCTTGAAGTGGTTATCAAGTACGTAGTTTTCTATGATTCATTCGGGAATAGTATTGGGTGTGTCTTGATGGAGAGATAGGCATTGATTTATTATGGTTTGGTCCATCTTTGTCCAAATTAGAAGAATTGCACAACCCAAGATCTTGAGATGCAAGTGGTTGTCTTCATGTTGATGATGTGGCTACACTACCTAATTGGAGAATGTTTTATCACCTACACTGACCACAAGGGCCACATATACATGTTCTTGAAAGAGGATATTAATTTTAGGTAGTGGATATGGCTACAGTTCCTCTTTGATTATGACATTAAGATTGTATATACTCTTGGAAAAGGAACATGTTAGCTGATTCTCTTAGTTGAAGATCGAGGTCACAGCTACTGAGTGATGCATCAGTTAATTTGGCCTTGCTACAGTTATCCATTGTATTTAGGGAGGATTCATTTATCTCTAGTCGATGGTTGATACCCATCTACCAATAAAATGATTCAGGGAGGCAAAACTATGTGATGTCTATTGTGGGAATTTATATGCAAACTCATCCTCATGACATGCTCTTGATGGATATTCACAAGGTAGGGAGCACAATGTCCTTTTCAGAGGATTCACAGTTGTGCTAGTGGAATTACAGGAGAAGGTTCTAAGGACGTTTCATACATCCCCCTTGGAAATATATCCTGGTGTGTAAAAAATTTTCCAAGACCTCCGACATTAGTTCTGGTGTACAAGAATAATGAAATAAGAAATAGTGTTCATTTCTCGATTCCTTATAAGGATGGGAAAAAAGGTTTCAGTGGGGTTATCTCACCCCTAGAATTGATGGAGTGGATGTGGGATGGAATATAAATGTACATCAATTTGGTGTTTCCGTGAACGTTTAGGGGACATGATTCTATTTAGGTGATCATTGATCAACTCACCAAGTTTTCCCAACTACTAGCTATTAGGGAGTGGATATTGGTAGAGATATTAAGCTGTTTCCACAAGAATGGGATAGTTCAGCTTCATGGAGTCCCTTTGATGATAGTCTCTGATCATGATTCTCATTTCACTTCTCAAATTTGGAAGTGATTTTAGAAGGTGTTTTTGAAACATCTACATTTGAGCACAACATTTGATCCCAAGATAGGTTATCCAAAAAAGAGAACTATTCAGGTTATAGATGAAATGTCATGGGCATGTATCTTTGCCATCAGTTGTAGTTGGTAGGACCACCTAACATTGGAGGGGTTTTTGTAAAACAACAACTAAAACTCTACCATCATTATGGAGCCATTTGAGGATTTATATGGGTGGTCTTACTGGTCACCTCCTTGCTAGACCAACCATGGAGATTAAAAACTCATGGGTCTAGATTTGGTGAGAGCTAGCACTGATAAGGAGAAAACAATTTATGAGTGGATGAAAACTGCAAATATATCATATAATTCTTATGATATCTAATAACAGAGTCCTCTCAAGGTCGAAGAGGGAGACTATGTATTCCTCCAGGTCTCACCTCGATGAGGGTTGCAATGATTTTCCCAGGGTGGCATGTATACTTTGATGTTCATTATCCCTTTTAAGATACTACAAAAATATGGTGAGGTGTAATACAACAATGCTTGACTACTATAGTTGCACTTTATATGATTTCTTCCACGTGTCACATCTAAGGATATACATTCAGGACACATCACACGTCATCGACTCGGGGTGAGAAGAACATCGAGGATAGAGCGACCTTCATAGAGTAAATAGTGGAGATCATGTTTCAACAATAGAGGATCCTTAATGGGTGAGAAATTCCATTGGTGAATGTCCGATGGCAGTACATGAATCATCAGTAGAGCATGTGGGAGCAAGAATCTCAGATTCGTTCCCAATACACACATCTATTTATGTAGCCTTTCGTTTTGGACCTTTGAGAACACAAATACCTAAGGTAGGGAGACTAAAATGTATTGTATTTCTCATGTATTATTTTTAAATATTGTATGGAATTATTTGGAGACCAGGATATGAAATGGTGTGTTATTTCAAGGCTTGGAGTGCAAGAAATAAATATTTGAAATAAATTAATCTTTTAAATAGAGTGTGCATGATGTTTTCTTAAAAAAAGTAGAATAAATATTAAATGGGTTATCAGAATAGAAATTTGAGGGTACTGTTGCATTTAGAATAGTATCATTACCTTAGGTGAGGCCTAACATCGACCGTCAAGGGTCGTCTTAATAAGATAGACATTGTATATTCAAATAAATTAAATAAATTAAAATATTTATTTTATTTACATTCCATCAATGCAACGATGGGAGATTTTAAATAATCTATTTTGTAGAATCTCCAGGTTTATCATCATTACCCTGAAATCATTTGGAGGTGTGGGGAGAATACCCCTTGTAGAAATCTCTCGACAATGAATGATGGAAAATCAATCGTTCATGAATCATGACACCAAAGGAGTTAGAGGATCTCATCAACGATGGAATCACATAACCTCTTCATCTATGATTGATCCTACCACGAGGTAGGTGGTGTTATTTCAATTATTCCTTCCCTTTTATTGTATTCAAATGACAAGCATGAATCAACCCATGAATAGGTTGACCCATGGATCATTCATTCTTACGGGAGGTTATTTTATCGGGAATATTTTGGGGAATTGATTCATGTTTGATTTGATTTATATTTTATTTTATCTATTAGATTATTCTAATGGGAGAGGACCAACACTGTGATGAAGGATGGTAGAGGTTCATTCCCCAATTAGTTATTTATATTTCAGCATCCCCTTTTTAACCCTCATTCTTCACATTCTTCATGGGGTTATGAACAACATATCGTTGCACATCTATTTCAATATGAAAAAAATTACAAACATGAGATCTGACATTGTGATGACACAAAAATGATGCAATGATGATGGAGGTAGATGAATCCACTCGGTTCGGGAGAAATCACTCTTCAACGATTCATTGTGCTGATGGATCAAAACATGTTTTCAGGGCTGATTAGAGGCTTGAAACAAATGGAATCAAACATAGTGTGATGAAACAACCCAGAATCATTATTTTAAATGCTGATCAAAAATCCAGATCAATAATATGAGATTCACCTATAGTGCCAGATAAAGAACAAACTTTTTTTGGAAAAACATAATGAGAACTGTGTGTTCTCTGAAGAACTTGGTGTGTGAGATTGGATATACGACGATTAGGTTTTAGCGATTTAGGAAGCAGTGAAATGGTGAGTGAAAATTGTCACATGGAATGTGGGACCTTACAAGGAATTGGAAAATATCTCATACAATTCATGAAAATGGGGTGGAGTATAGGGCATGCACTCCACCACACAACCATACTTGGCCAGTTATGTGGGCTACCCCATGTGTCGATACATGGGTTGGCATACACTAGTCGAAGCTATGTACGAGCACATGGCCAGCGTACATAGAGAATACCATATATAATTAGATATGGAAATGTTTTTTACTACACATCTTCTCTGCACTTTTTACATGACACAACTTCTATCTCAAGCTCTTATACATGGGTAGTACCCGAAGTCAAGGGACAGGGTGTGTGACCTTAATACACACTGTGTACTCTCTTTTAACTTTCATGATATCTATGTACACCATTCCTTGGACATGTTTCATTTGGGATAGTTCCATGTTTACTCATTCCCCTGATGTTTAGGAACAATTTCTTTCCACATGAATATGATCCCTTCAATAGGACTTTCTGGATAGAGTCAATATAAATTTGAGAGGCCCATAGAGATATCCTCTACCCATTCATGGCCCAAGGGAGAGTCAGTTATCGATGTGACCAATTCTATAGGATACTGATCCTCTACTAAGAAGGTTAATCCAGATGAGTCATGGTATATTCCAAGGTCCAAGTGATCCAAATACATTTATCTTTATCTGTCCCCATACATGAGTTAGTTCTCCTGAAATGAGTGTATTAATTCTCTCATCAAATCTATCAGTGCATCTATCTTTTTAGTGACACTGCTAGATGCATGTGCTACTCGGACAGACATCTTTAGAGCTATCAAACTCATGGAGTGAGTTCTCTAGGACGAGTGCTTTGCAAAATCTTTAAACTAAATCCCTTTTGTGGGTATGTGGTTTTTGTGACTTACCTTTAGACTACTAGTCTGGGATTCAAGTATATCTGGATATGTGTCTCTTATTTTTTATTCTGTAGACATATACTTTGTAGAGATGATTGTACCTTTATTTAATAATTTCTTTTTTGTTTTTGGGGTCCTCTATTAAGTATTTTTATACTAACCCATGCACAGGCTTTTCCCACACGTGTCATGTCTTGTGTAGACGAGAGGCCTTTTGATGGAGTCCAGGGCAGACCATGACCTGACTAAGCATTGGTATCTTCCTTATTGGAAAGGTGTTCCTACAGCAATGAAAAGAAGTCCTAGTACCTATTTCATGGTTACATGTTAGACATGTAGTTTGTAGACTCTTTCTTTTGTTGGTATTGTATTCTGTCCATGTTTACATTCCCCAAAATAAATTTTGTTGTAATCTGTTAGTTTGGTTTAGTTATATGAACTCATTTTATTCTTTAGTGGTTTTTGAATTTCATCAATTTTTCTGTTGGATATGTTTGTGTGTGTGCCAGTACTTAGTCAATTCCAACCATGCCTGTGATATTTGAAATCAATTCTAGTCACCAGCCCCTGGCCTATTGGAGGAGAGATTGGATAGTTGCATCATGGACCCCACTAGGATGGTTCGTGATACCAATTTTCTTTTATCAAACTAGAAGGAATGTCTAAGTACTTTTCAACAATGATGATGACAGTATCTACATGTAAATGGGATCAATAATTCATAATTTCATTCCAGAAAATCATGTATTATTTTCAAAAGATAATGGTTTAGATTCCACATGTCCGGGGGAATCCTTTGACCTTCTATGTTACAACACTAGAGTGACTTCATAGTTCTATAATACCTTAGAATAATGTTTTCCAATAATAGAATATTTTATATTTCCTCATATACATGACGATAGACATCGAGTTTAGATATTTTAAAAAGAATAATTACCCTTAGTCATTGAAATCCTAAAGCTTCATCGTTATCTGTATCATGAGGATGTACAGTTAATCTCATGTATCCACCAGTTTATTTTAATCCATGATTGTCTCATACATAAAAGGTGATTATGGTGATCATTATAAATTTTATTCCTGATTCATCCCTTAGAATTCTCTTATGAGAAATCATTGGATGATTCCCTCTCATCTCAATAAACACCTATGAAATTACTCATTGTGGTCAAATTTCTCAATAATTCAACTAATTCCATTGATGAATTGGTTTCATTCTATATGATTAAATTTATGGTTCCTTCCAAAATTTGACTAGGAATATGATATAAAACCCTAATCACAATATTTTCATCTTTTTATTTTTTCCTATCACTACTTTAGAATCCCTCATTCCTTTCATGTTTTTCCTCTTATAGGTGTGTTCTAATAATGACACTGAACACCAATACCTCTTTTTGAAACCTGTGTTATCATTCAAGGTCCATGATCCCTTGTATAACATAAAGAATGACTTAGAGATAATCATTAAAAAATTCCATGGTGATTATGCTATTAAGAAGAAGGATATCATCCACAGACTTTATTTCACCTAAACAGTGAAGGATATATTTCTATTTTAACTAAAGGTTTTATAGGTACTGTAGTATCAAAATACTTGGTAATAAAAACATGAAAACATAGAAATGACAATTTATGAAGTGTACATAGATGACATAATAATCCATGTGAAATATGATAGAGTAATTAACATTAACCAAGATATGGAAGAATAAGATATGAATCATATCAAAATATTTTCTTCCCATATTAGGCCCAAAAATATTCCTGAAAAAATATTCTTCTCATCAAATTTGACAAAATCTCTCCAACTATATATGATGATTGTCATACATTCAGGACACATTTTTTTCGAATATATATAGTTCACTATGAAGTATCATGAATTATATATTCACACCAACTACAATCATCATAACCTAGATTTTTTCCATTATATAATGTACTCTTATAACTTTTCAAATTGCCGATTCGATGTCATGCAACTGTACTCAGCAGTGATAGAATGGAAGGGGAGGATTATTCTTAAATCAATAATCTTGTTTTATAAATAGGTTCTATTTATTCCCTGAATGGAGTTCATGACTGAATATATGGTTTAATTCATGAATTCCCATATTAATTATAATTTTATCAATCATAAGAATGTTTTCATGATTATATGTAAAAAAATTCTAAAACTACGAGGAAAAAACTTTATATTCCCTCTATAGTATATGGTAAAACCATACCTCCACTATCATTTACTTATAAATTTATAGATTATAACATTTGAAAAAAATAATCTATAATATTTTATAGAATTTGGAATGAATTAATAAGGTTAGTTGTGTAGAGATTATCTCTAATTCATTGTGTGCATATCATAGCAGGACTCAAACATCAACCAAAATAGGACTTACTCTCTGGAATGAAGAACAAAAATTGTGATTTGAATCATGGTTCAGCTTCCATCAATCTAGTTACTCATTTCATTATACATTACCTCTTGATATTCCACTATTGCAACATAAATAAATGAAATTAGATAATGACCCATAAATCCCCCCACCCTTTAATAAGCCTTTGTGGGACACTAAAACGGAAGTTATATATAAAAAATGAGAAAGTTTGTAATGTCAATCTCTATCCAAAAAATAACCCTTGAAACCTAAAAAACGTTTATACATATATGTCTTATAATATCATGTTCACATCGAAGGATCATACCCATGGCCTCACCTAAAAATGTGAAGCGAGCATACTAATGCACATGTTGAAAAATAATAAAACCACAATGAACCGAAAAATTATAGTATTCATCCCAACCACTCTACAGAACTCGTAAAAAATATTTCATACATTTATAATATCATTTTATCGAAAAAATATAATAAAATTCTCCCAATGAGTACTACCCCAAAATATTTTCACTCTCAAACCCCAATTTCAAATGTCTTGTACTACAATTCCTTACATGTCATCCCATCATATAACCCTGTATTTTTTATTTTGGTTGGGATATATCGCTACTTATACCACCCTCAAATGTAAATAAATATCATGATAGTATCAGTTTATATCCACATCCCAAACTCATCACATGACCATGTCCATTTCATATGAAGAATGCAAAGGACGTCAACGTCGTGCCCTCTTCCTACCAGGCAAGACCACCACCGCATTAGGAATCCTCAAAATCATGGTAAATCTATTAAACCATAAATAATATCTAGTATTATCCACCAACTGATATTTCATCAAATTTTACTAAACACCAAAAATGCATATCTATCGTATTCCACTGCTGATGATTGAGTAGGGATAATGGGGATGTTAGCCATCTATTTCCCTGCCAACATGAATGTTGAAGGAAAAACACAAAACCCAAAACATGTTGTCATTGTTACGTTCATCCTATTCAGGAAGAGTGTTTGTATAATTAACATCAAAATTAAACATAAATATATATCACACATTACCGAAATGATGGGTTCAAATAATATACCACTAGTTCATCCCACAACACACCCACGACATCTCAGAACATTTATCGTCAATTGCTGCATCCAATTACAAATAATACCCCAAAAACAAGCCATGAACAAGACAAAATTAATCGTTTCTTTACCGGTTAACGAATTCCTAAATTTACCAATTATAAACAAACTTCCACCAGAAAATATATTAAATATTGATTGATATTAAACTAATTAGATCAACTTCCACATTTAAATTCTATCACATACACATTTAGTTTCCAAACCATTCTCTTACAATTTCATCATTAACATTTCCTTCCATAGATATTAGTAAACTAATACTGACACAACACTTAGATTTCCAGTCACATCATAATAGATATAATCACATCCAATGACTATGATCCACCTATCCCACAACTGTTATCATAATTCAACAACTGTGTGTCATCCCTCGTCACAACACATGAAAAAAAACATAGGTTCCCCATATTAATCCTCCAAATCATTAAAAACTATCACTTAAATAACCCCAAAAAAATAACAATAAAAATTGCATGAGAAGATATTATTCACATGAAGACTAATAATAGTTATTTGAACATCATATGTTACCCCAATTCCATATAGGGATTTTATATCCATACTTCATTTCATTCATTGTTATTCTTAGAGAGACCCCAATTTACATGGGTAACTAATTCATCTTCCATATATCTATAATTATTCATTTACACATGGTGAGTAAAAAATACCAACATAGAAAGGGCCAAAAATTATAACAACTAAAAACACACAGTGCACTATAATTATATGATTATACATAATGAACAACAAGTATGCACAAAATCATTGGAAAAATTAAAAAAAATATAACCACATTATATTACTCCATGTCCAATAAATTTTATGTTAATCCACTTATCAATGTTCTTAATTATACCCAAAATATCCACCTAAATGGATACATAAGCATGATATTTCAAAATATTCACATAGAAATAGAAGAATAGGCATCCCCCAACTCAATCTAATGTTCATGATTCTCCAATTCAGAACAAAAAAACATGAATCAACCACCAAAAATGTAAAAATATACCAAAAAAGTATTTCCCACTAAAATGTGACTCCCCATGTTGTTATCAATGAAAACTATTTTCAATAGTGTATGGAACATCGAACATTGATCCCAATTGAACCATGAATATTTTAATATGATTATTATAACCTAGCCCTATAATGGAAGGAAAAATAGGACTAGCTCCATTAAAAAATATATATATAAGATCTTATAAATATAATATTTTTGATAAATTCTTAGCAAATAATCGGCTTTTTTTAAATTCATTTTAATATACAAAAATAATTTTGCATCGAAAATTATTTTATTACATTTTGTAAGAAAATATTATGATTTATTTTAAAAAAATTAGAAAATTAATTTTATAAAATTAACATAATTATAGAAATAAACGTATCAGTATTATCTTAAGATTATTTTCTTTATTCATTTTGAAAATATATACTTTTCAGTGAATAGAGTAAAATGCCAATTTTTAGTAAAATCATGTTTTATTTTTAATAAATTAAGTAATTTAAATGCCCAATTTTTCAATTAATTTTATTTAAATGTAACATAATTTTTGGTTACTTTTATTTATTCAGTTTAATTATCTTTAAATCGTATTTATAGTGTATTTTAGTATATTTTTATTTTTATTATAAAAATTAAATTTAAAAAAAATATTAAGGTACACAAGGGTTCATAATTTTATCTAGTCAATGTAACCCCTGGTTAGAAATTATTTGAAATAATGTTATAGATTATATATCAATAAAAAATAATTTAAATTCATTTTATTTTTATTACTATTCATATTTATATATTAAAAGATCATCTTACACTATAAAAATTTATTTGTTTCAAATGTCATTATTATGACACTTCAATGAATTTAATTTCAAACTCTATTCTGACACTTTTTTAATTGAATTTGATAAAATGTATTAATTATTTTTGAATAATAATAATTAATATTTTATAATATGGTAAACATATTTTTTTTCTTAACTAATTAAATATACAGTAGGAATATTTTACCACGTTTAATATCATCAACAGGTTTACTGAAGTTGTTAAACTAAACAATTAAATGTATTAACATGTTTAAAAATGGTTCTTTTGAACATTTTTGGTGTTTAATTCCATATATACCCTCCAATAAATTATGTATAAATTTTTTTAAACATTTATTTAGATTGAAATAACATTATTGAATATGTTTCCATATTTACAAGAACACACTCGTCTCTTGTAGAATGTAACATGTTTCCCTATCCTCTAAAAAATAAATATCTGTTTGGATCAAAAAATACAAAACTAACTAACTTTTATAATTACCCAAAAACATCCTATCATAATTTATTTTATCATAAATACAATATATGGATTCTTTATGTATAATCATAAATGGGTGGTCAAAAGAAGTGTTATTGTTCACAATAGAGTGTCTTTGTTTTATTCCTTCTTCCACCAACATCAAATCAAATTTGAACATGATGATATTATAACATTTTTATCTACCATATAATAAGAATTTATTTTTTATAGTAATAAACTAAATCCATATCATCCTCTATAAAATGGGAATCAGAATCGTCGATCTTGGGTATAGATAATTTTCACCTCACAAGTTGATTTAATTCATTTCCCTTCATCACCTCTCATAGATTAATAAAATGAATGAATAAATAGTAATATATTAAATTGGTCATGTATTAATCATTATGTAAAATTAAAATACTTTATACTTTCTTTCCCTACCATCCATTGAAAAATGATAATGTCAATCACGTGTATGATGAACTACCACATAGCGAAGTGATGTTATTATTTTTTTACCACATCACATTGATGGAATATGTAAGTGTATTAAAAAAAATATTATAATTATGATATAATTATAATTATGGAAATATAAAAAAGTACCTTATATCCATAATTATTGTTGAAAAGTACAAATGTTATTCATGTGTATATATGACCTACCATCTCCATGATCATAACATATGTCAATTCTAAAAAGAAATAATTTATTATTGGATTTTAAATTGAAATTTATGTATAAAAATGATAATTATATTATAATTTTTAATATATAAAAGGATAAATGATAATATATTATACCTCAGTCAACTCACCAATGCAGTTACGGACATATTATCCAAATATCATCAAAACACCCAAGAATAACCTTAATGTTTAATTGTATTAAATAAAACATGCTAGTAAATAAAATAAAAATGAATAATAAACATGAAACTGATTATTAAGAGAGATAATAGTTAATATAATTTTATTATTCATGTTGATAATGAATACAAGTGATAAGTCAGGCATGAGGTAAGGGGTCTCTACAAACAACCCATTCCATTAGGTTATGTTCATTCTCTCTCTAACTATATTTATCTAAATATTTATGGATACAATATGATTATAAATTCAATAAATATTTCCTTCAAATATATACAATTATTATTTTCCTTTACATTATTAAATAAATTACATATCTTATGTAAATTCTATTATTTCCTTCATTAACAAACCCCTTTTGATTAGGATTTGAGGCTGTATTATGTAACCCATTTCCTTTCCATGGGTAATTTTTATATTCATTCCTTATTATTTATTTAATTTTATAGCACACTTATTTATTTACATGATAAGAATGTGATGGGTGGGCCTGAAATTATATTTCCCTCCAATGCATTTGGTTATTTTATAATCTAAAAAGACATCACATATGGGATTAGGGAGTGAACCGAATCCATTTGTGGAATCTTTCCACTATGTGATGTTGTGTCATTGTTTATCCTTGAATTATGTTTATTTATTTATTTATGTTGCATCAAAATTCCTTATGTTTTTGTGATCTTATGATTTCGTGTCCTTTATTTTATGCAATTGTATGATTACATAAATATATATATATAAATTCTCTTTTATGATATCTTGTTATACCCTAAACTCACATGTTATGCTTACTTTTAATGTTTGTTCCCTTATTATAAATTTTAGAACACCCATTGTTTTCATGAATTGCTTAGGTTATCTCATTCATGTTTAGGAACCGACATAGATTTTAAAAGCATATTATGGAAAATAATATAATGATTTATTTTTTTATATTCTTTTTTATTTATTATAATCCAATTCATCTAAATAAACTAAGCCTTTTAGATCCTTGATTTTTATTATTGGATATTTATATTAATAATCATGAATTAACTTGTGTAAAAATTATGGGATTTTATATGTCTTATCAGGTAGAAGGTTTACATAACCTTTTGAAACTAAGATGAAAATTATATAATAAGAACTCTAGGGATAAAATTAAGGATAATCCTATGTATTGAGAAAAATATTTTAAATTTTTTGAAGTAGATATTGAGTGGCTTCCATGAATATTCATCCATTTCAAGATATTATGATTGCTTTTGGCTTTAGAATAGATGTACCTAGGTGTAATAACCCCAAAATCTGCATTGAGTGGGACTCAATCATCACATAGCACATGAAAATGGGACTTACAACATAATGATATTCAAAATCCATTTAGATACCCTCTCCTTACAATCATTAACATTGTATAACATTTTCAGAATACTTATAATGTTGTACAAACAGATTGCCAATGACTGTACTAGTATATTGCCTTTGGAAACATGGAAATATGAACAAAAGTATATAAGTGAGATAAATTATCTCCCACTGGGTTCTTCTTGAATAACACCTTCATAGACACATCAAATATAGTATATATATTCATAATCGGTGGAAGGAAGCTTGAAAATGTGTGAGCTTATATGCTCAGTAATTGTTAACAAGAGAGACATGTAAGCATATATATGATAATAGGGGAATGAAAATGTTGTCAGGAAAATATAATATCATACCATGAATGTAATAAAATCATAAATAAGAATCATGTAATAATTATTGGTCATTCATAATAAATTAATCATATGGAAATAAAGAACATAATCCATTAAATCAAAACGTAGGAATAATACATGGAGTGGTGGACGACACATAAGAATATAATATGATTTTAATAGTATCAAAGGAATCACTACCAATACCATATTAGTAGTATGGGTTCACTCCCAATGCCATATTATTAGTCATGGTTCACTCCCATATACAACTTAGTAGCATTATCTTACAACCCATACCATCTAGGTAGTCATAGTTAACAATCTTGTCAATCATAGTAGTCAACGTTCTCTCCCAAGACTATCTTAGTATATTTTATGAGATATAAATATTTACCCATTTCATTTAAGGTATATATAGGTCCCACCCATCCCTTAATGGAACCATACATACATTTTCCACAAAATATTAATATATCATATCGTAAAGCATGAAATGAAATGGTATCATAAACAAGTAAACATATAAAAACCTTTAAAAAACATTTGTCATGATAATTTACTCATAACCATAACTCTTTAAAGATAAATAGATTTCAAAAATATATAAACCATGAAATATAAAAGGGTTTCATAAAGATATATCTCAAGAAATAGAAAGGGTTTTCATAAAAACCATGACATTATTCATTACCCATTCCAAGAAAGAATATTGATTGAACCATTATATCATTTTCTAGAAAGGAATAAGTAACATCAACAGATGTCATGTTTGATAGAAATTAAATTTAAAATAACATTTAAAACATATTTTTTGGATAATATATCCTATCTTAAATGGAAATTGGATTTTATATTCATAAAACCATTTGAAAGTTATTTTCGTAGAACATACATTGAAAACAAGTAAATAAAGAAAGAAAACATTTTAGAAAACATTTTCCATTAAAATTTATAGAATAAGATTCAAAAAATTTTAGAAAATTTTTTCAACAATTTGAATAATTATAATTAAATATTTATAATTTTTAGAAAACCATTTTTCAGGAAAACATATGAAATAAACTTGAAAATGTTTTGAAAAAAAAATCCCCTTAAAACATTAAAAATAATATTGAAAACATTTTGAAAAACTTTTTATTGAAAACTAGTTAAAAACAATTATTTTCCTAAATATTATAAAAAATCATTTTAAAAAACCATTTAATCATACAAAGGAAGTTTAAAGGGAATGATGATCATGATGACTGGTAAATCAGCACATAACAAGCATCTCGGTTTCACCATAAAATGTTTATAAAAGTTCCCAAGCTAGAAAATAAAAAAAATACTTTTTTAAAAAAATGTTTTTTTATAATGTTAAAAAATGGGTAAATATTTCTTTTAATATAATTTGACTCTACTATAATATTTTTGGAAACATATAAGATAATATGGATTTTAATGAACACATATTTTCGACAGAAGAGAGATGTAAGCTCAATATTTCATAAAAAGTCATTTTTAACTATCATATGTACCAAATAGTTTGAAATGGTAAATATATATGTGAATATATAAGGAAAAAAATATAATAATAAAATTCTCAAGTTTTCTTAATATATGGATCATAATATTTTATTGAAGTAAGGATAATCATAAACAATCTTGATATACGATGAAATTGGTTCAATACACATTTATGACTTGGTAACTTGGGATCATACTCTCCACATAAGAAAGGTAAATTAAATTAATCTTAAAAGTTAATTGAAATAATTATATTCATTATTTATAATGATAAATGGGTTCATACACAACACAAATTTCATGAACCGTCCCCTGAGGCCCGTGATAGGACTACCCCAAGCTCGCCTTCCATTAGCCAGGGGCTGGCGACTTGCACCAAAGGTGTAAATACCTAAAACTAGGAAGGCGTCGCCTTTATAAACTGAAATCACACACAACAGAGTACGAGATGGAAGAAAAAACTAAGTAAATCTGTATACAAAAGAAGTGCTCGAATGTAAAAGGGGCCGAAAATACTAGCCCATCAGGAAAGTACAAGTACAACTGAAAAGCAAGTACAACTGATGAAAAGTAATTCAGCTACTGGGTCATCCTCCAGGGTTCCTACCTGAAGGGTAGGTACAGATGGCCTCATCAACAATCCACGTCTTTCAGTGTCCTCCGTGTACTGACTCGTCATAAGGTCCACCACCGGTACCGTCCAATCCTACTACTCTGATCTTTAGTCAGCGATGTCCATCGTCTGCAACCAACACAACGAGGTGTAGGCATAGCCCGTCTAGGGGTGAGTATAACGATACTCAGTAGGGACCCTGAGACCCTCAAAGTCTCATAAAATCAAAAAAGGATAAACCAAAAAGTATGAAAACAAAAGATAACCCCACTTAGGTATATACCCCTACATATACCTAAGTTATCAAGTAACACAACTCATTCATGAGGAAACACAAGAGTTGATGACTCATCTCACATAGTTATATAACTTATGTAGAGAGATAGAGATGAACAGATATATCCACTGAACAATCTAAGCTGTTAGACCCACACAGGATGCAGGACCAGCTATTTTGTCTGACCAACAGGTGATCCAGGAAAAGAAGTTAGAACTGTCGGACCATCACATAATCCAGGAATAGTCGTCAAAGCTGTTAGAGAAACACATGATCTAAGACCAGCTATTCTGTCAGACCAACACATGATCCAGGAATAGATGTCAGAACTGTCGGACCCACACATGTTCCAAGAACAGTCCTCAGGGTAAAGCCAGCAACAGGGTTTCCAAAAATCACGCTTGATTCCTTGAACAACTACCACGAAGTCCCAAGTCAATTTATCCAAAAGATCTGTCTTTCCATAAGAAACTCAATGCGACTGACAGTGTGTCAATCACATGCCCGGTCTGAGAGTAATTTTCATTTCCGTTCCGAGGGTCCAGTTGGATTTAGGTTCAATCCAACCCGACCATACTCCAACTACATCCAAACCTCATGTGGGGTATCCCAAAAGAACAGATTAGCTCAATGCTTTCTATCGCCGCAGAAGGTTCGTCAATCGGATACCCGTAGCCCAGGTTATTGGCGAAAATGTGAAATCGGGTCAAACGGGTTCGGGTCTGATCCGGCCTAGTCGGACTGACCTAGTCTGCAGGCCTGACCTGCCGTGCGGGACATACCTGGCCCGAGGGGGCGGCCCATTCCCCGCTTGCGTCTCAACCAACGCTGGGTCTGGCCCACACTTGGTTCGGCCCGGCGGCCCGTGGGGTCCACCATAGCCGCCTCCAGGAGGGAGGCGCGCGTCCCCTGGATTCTCTAATGGTTTATCTGTTCAGGTAGAAGAAAAATTGGCCCCACGTGGCGTCGGTCCGCATCACGTGGGACCCGCTGGGTCCCACTACTCCCGAATACCCATGCGGCCGGCCGCTTTCGCTCCACCGGTGGTCGGCCCAGTCAGCCGTCTCTACTCCACTGTTGTTGCCCGCCCTGGCCGTGGCTTCTTCCACTGCACGGCGCGACGGCACCGCGCCCCTCCGTCAGCCTGGCGGCCGCCTGTGTGCACTGTTGCGGCCAAAATCCACGGCATGTTCTTCTGCGCAGCGCGACGGTGTCGCGCCCTTCCAGCAACTCGGGGGGCCCTGCACCGCCGGTTTCCTTCACGGCCGGCTCAGTGCCAGCCGCCATTGCATCATCGCGGACCATCGGCTGCGGCCCACTCTTCTGACAGCGCCGTTGCACTGCCTCCATTGTCAACAAATGACTAAAAATGGAGGGGGGCCATCCGTGTTCGTTCTGCCCGCACCCTCAGCATTATGGTGATAACAATCGGCTAAACATAACCCATTATTGAACGATGTAGAATGGGAGCAAATTCAAACTCGAATCCCCTACCTCAGGTTCGTTCTTTGTTGATGATGTTGCGAAAACATGGACATTGATTCGTTGTCGTCAAAAAAGAAGATAATGAAGTCAAGGATGACGTCGTCGGTATTCTTCAAGGATGGCGCTTCTCCCCTTGCCCCGGTTGAAGATCGTTCTTCATTTGGCGGAATAAGTGTTCTTCGTTGGAGAGTTCTTTTTCTCCCAAGCTCCACCAAAAAGACAAATTCCAACAAAACAATAGACTATGAAATCTTAATAAATTTTTGCATCGAATTAAAAATAGTTAAATTTATTAATTGAATGTGTTCAATTAACTAATTAAGAGGGTTGGCACAATAAGTGTAGAGGAGATCAAGAGGATCCCCCCTCATTAATGTGGGGAGTTCACGTGTTTAAGTGGTCTCGAGTGGTCCCCACCACATTAACCCCACATGAAGAAGGGCTTTGGACCTCGGGTGGACCCACCACCATAACCTCTCATGGGAGGTTAAGGTGTGGTGGCCCTCACCTCCAAACTCCTCTTGTAGGTTTTAACCAACTAAAAATAAATTAAGACTAGCACTTAATTTATTTTTTTATTCCCACTTAAAACCCAAAAACTTACTTTCATTCTCGACTATCTATCATCCATGTGAAATCCTTCTTAAGTGTATACCGACTGTACAAGTTCAACGGTGCCCTCCGATTTTAATTCTGAGAAATGGTTCAAATGTTATAAAATCTCGCTCGTACGTTTACTGAACGTACCTGGAAAAAACTTCATAAATTTATTTCGGGCACACCGGGCCTCGGAATCATGCACTGTCAGTTTTCACAGACTCATAAAATTCCCATGTATTTAAGAAAAAAATTCCATGGAAATTTCTGGTCTTTACATTCTCCCCACCTCAGGGCTTTACATTCCCATAAGCTACAATTCGAACTAAGGGAAAAGTTGGGGGTACTGAGCATGAATCTGAGCCTCCCTCTCCCATGTGCTCACCTAGAGGTTCTCGTGCTGCCAGCGAATGCACACCAGAGGTATCGACCGTCCACGTAGGACCCAATCCCGTTGATCCTCAATCACCAATGGATCCTTTGTAAATGTTTCCCCATCATCGATGTCCATCTCTCCATGGTCGATGATGTTGGAAAGGTCAGGCACGTATCTCCTCAGCTGAGATATGTGGAAGACTTCGTGAACCCGATGCAATTGAGGTGGAAGATCTAAGTGGTAAGCCACCTCACCTACTCTGATAAGGACATGTAAAGGTCCAATGAATCTCATAGATAACTTTCCGACTTGGCCAAATCTCCATAGACCTCGTCGAGGTGAGACCCGTAGGAAGGCGTGGTCGCCATCCTCGTACACCAGAGGTCTCTGTCTCCTATCTGCAAATTAATTCTGCCAACTCTGTGCAGTCTTCATCCACTCCTGGATGATCTTCAGCTTCTCTATGGTAGCTTGTACCATCTCTGGTCCCACCAGTGCTGACTCCCCATGGTCTTTCCAGCACAATGGTGATCTACAAAGTCGCCCGTATAATGCCTCAAATGGTTCCATCCCTATTGTGGACTGATAGTTTTTTTTGTACGCAAACTCCACCAAAGGAAATTGATCCTTCAAGCTGTGACCTAAGTCGAGGACACAAGTAATTAGCATGTCCTCGAGGGTCTGAATGGTCCTCTCAGTTTGGCCATCTGTCTGAGGATGGAAGGTAGTGCTTAGATGTAGTTCCATCCCGAAAGCCTCCTGCAACCCCTTCCATAGTCTGGAATTAAACCCTGTGTCATGATCATAGACAATAGATGATGGTACTCCATGTAGCCACACAATCCCCTGCACATAGAGGCGTCCCAAGCTCTTTATTGAAGCCTACTCTCTGATCGGTAGGAAGGGGTCCGACTTGGTGAGTTAGTCAATGACTACCCAAATCGAGTCACAACCCCTAGATGTACGTGAAAGGCTTGTCACGAAGTTCATGGATATCCCATCCCACTTCCACTCTAGGACCTCTAATGGCTAAAACAAGCCTGCTGGTACCTGGTGCTCCACCTTCACTAGTTGAAAAGTGAGGCATCGAGAGACAAACTTTGCTACAACCTTCATCATACATGGCCACCCGTGCTATCATCTAATGTCCTGATACATCTTCACCACTCCTAGATTTACTGCTAAAGTGGATGTGTGGAACTCCCTCAACACTTCCTCCTGAAGTGACACTGGTACCATAGTACATCCTCTGAATGGGATGATGTGCTCCCCAACTTCAGAAATCCATCAGGTACCTGACCTGTGGATATCTGATCACGTCTTGTATCGTAGTTAGCATCCCCAGGTTGTGCCTCCCTGACTTGCTAAAGAAGTGGAAGAGTGATTGTAATATACTGAAATAAAGCTTCTCCATCTCAGTCCACATAAGAAATCTGTAAAGCATCCAACTAATATGTTGCCTCTCCTAGTAGCTGTATAACATATCTTCTACTAAGCACATCTGCAACAATGTTCCCCTTCCCAGGAGTATAGACTATCTCGAAGTCATAGTCCTGGAAGAACTCAAACAAATTTCACTATCTCAGGTTCGGGATCTTCTGAGAGAATATATACTTGAGACCTTTCTGTTCATAGTATATGGTAAAAAGATCACCCATAAGACATTGTCTCTACATCTTCAATGTGAAGACCACTGCAGATAACTCCAGGTCATGGGTAGCAAGTTCTGTTCATGTTGTCTCAGCTGCCGAGAACCATACACGATCACTTCTTGCTCCGGCATCACGACACACCCGAGTCTGGTCCCTGATGCATCATGGTAAACTAAATACCCTACGCCTTCCTCTAGAATCCTCAAGATGAGGGCACTAGTCAACCTCTGCCTCAGCTCCTAGAAGCTCTACTGGCATCTCTCCGACCACACGAAGGGTTGCCCCTTCTTCGTCAAGGCTGATAGTGGTGTTAAAACTCTGTAGAATTCTGGTATGAACTTTATCTACTAACCGGCCAAACCCAGGAAACTCTGTACCTCTATCACACTCCTGGGTGGCTCCCAAGAATGTACCGCTTCAGTCTTCGCTGGATCCACCGCAACTCTAGCCTCCGAGATGACATGTCCCGAAATGTGAACCTCTCGGATCCAGAACTTGCACTTCAAGAGCTTACCATAATGTTGGTGCTCTTGGAGTGTGTCCAGTACTACCCACAAATGGTAGGCATGCTCCTCCTCAGTAGTCGAGTAGATCAGAATTTCATCGATGAAAACTACAACAAAGTGATTGAGGTAAGGCTGTAAGATCATGTTCATGAGTCCCCTGAACACTGTTGGATCATTGGTTACACCGAAGGGAATAACCAAGAACTCATAGTGGTCATACCGACATCTAAATTCCATCTTCTGTACATCTTTGTCTCGAAATCTGAGCTGGTGATAGCCTGATCTGATGTCTATCTTCGAGAACCACCGATCTCCCTTAATCCGATCAAAAAGATCTCCAATCCTCAGAAGTGGGTTCTTGTTCTTCACGGTCACCTGTTTCAGGCGACGGTAGTCAACACATATCCTCAAGATCTCATCCGCCTTCTTGGTTAACAGAATCAGGGATGCCCAGGGAGAAACACTGGGCTGAATGAATCCCTTCCCCTACAAGTCCTCTAGTTGTACCCTCAACTTACAAAGCTTAATGGGAGCCATTCGATATTCTGGTGTAGATATCAGTGTCGTCTCGGGGTACAGGTCAATGTAGAAGTCCACCTCTCTACGAGGAGGTAGTCCTGGAACATCGTCAGGGAAAACAACTGTGTACTATTCCACCACTACAAAATAGCTCGGACTCTCCACATCAACTACTCTGAGGGTTAGGCAGGCCAACTGATGAGTGATCGGATGCACCCTCCTCCGAGTAAGTCTAGCATGTGCTGCAAAGGCTCCCTTCTCGCTAGTGAAGGTGAACCTGGTCCCATCCGTGTAGAAAAACCGTACATTGTTCCTAACCTAGTTGATCTAAGTATGGATGGTAGATAACCATTCCATACCCAAGATAATGCCATAAGGCCTCGACATTGCTACAAGGAGATCCCATCCAAATCTCTCCTCTCCTAGAGTTAGCTCACACTGTCGGCACCATTACGTAATCATCGAGTCTGCTCCTGTAGGAGTCTCAAGCCATAAGGATCGAGTCAATGGCTCCATCAAAATCTCCAAGCTCTGAACGAGGGTAGTGGAAATGAAAGAGTGACTGGCACCTATGTCTATAAGAACTGTAGCTAAGGTGGAGTAGACACAAATCATACCGCAAATCATCTCTGGATCGCCATGATAATAAGCCTCAGCTACCTGGAGCTAAACACTCCCATGTCTACCTGCTCCCTGCGGTCGGGGTGGACCTCCTGGGAGTGGTGGCGGTAACACCTCGAATCGTCACCCATTTCCAGCTGCTCAACCAGCTCCTCTTCCATGTCCACTTGTGTTGTGTGGATCACCTCGATCGAATCTATGTCTCTGCCTGGGCGGTCCTTAGACCAGCTGCTGATCGTCAGTATGGCAGGTTAGACAGTCACGAGCCATGTGACCATACCCACCGCAAGAGTAACATTTCCTGCTCCTGGCATGACTGGCTTTATCTCATGTTCCTCACACAACTGAACTTGTATCCTAAGGTCATCCACCAGATGGCCTGGGCCGCTTGGACCTCTGCGACATCTATTTATTTCCAGCTGCAGAAGTCTCTGCTGCATGTCGACTAGTGATGGGTCTCGCTGCTGGTGACTTCTTATCAAGGAAACTCTCCACTAGGAGGGATCTCTCTAACACCCCCTCTTGCATCAGAATGTTGAGGGAGATCATCGAAGCTCTGATAACTCACCTATGCCCCTGCTCGAATATTCGGGCCCTAAAAAATGTGTCTCTCACCATATCGGTGGAGTTGCGCGAGAGGTTGGTGAACCTCGCTGAGTACTGTGCCACTGTCAAGTTTCCCTTCTGCAGATGAAGTAGTTCATGTATCCACTCCAAATGTAGGGTGGCTGGGAAAAACTCCACCCAAAACAGGCTCTCAAAGTCTGCCCAGAGTAGTGTCGCCTCGTCATACACCTGGAGCATTAGGCTCCACCATCTTCCTGAAGAAGACTCGCATCAAGGATCACAATAAGATCGGATGGTGTCCCTACTAGTCTAAAGACTCTCACCACAGCCTCCAGCCAATCCTCATTAACCTGTGGGTCCATCTCGCCCCTGAACCTGGGCGGCCTCTGGTATTGGAACTCATGCAACACGCTCAAGCATCATGACCACTCTATTGCTGAGGCTGGTGGTATCGGTGGCCCAATGGGTTTTGGGACCGCTAATGCCTCCTCTATGATGGGGCCCTGCACTGAGACCTCATCGCTTGGTGGGGTTCCATCTCGTACATCTCTTGGAACCCTGACTCACTGTCCACATGGAGGCATCCTGAAAAGAAATAGGTGTGCCATGGTAAATAAGTTATACATGGTGAGCTAACTCAAAGATATTACAAAGAAAACTAAGGAAAACACACACGCAATCAGTGTTTTCATGCACTGAGTTGGAAATTAGTAGTCAGGGTCCTGGTGTATGGATACGCCAACCTCCGTACCAACACTGGACTCCCGGGACTGAAAAACAAACTCAGTACTCTTAACACTATTGCTTCAAAGAAAATAAAAATCAGAGTCCTACGTTTTGCGGTAGAACTGACACCTCTGATACCAATTTGTCAGTACCCGTCCCCCGGGGCCCATATCATGACTACCCCAAGCCCACCTTCCATAAACCAGGGGCTAGCGACTAGCACCAAATGCGTAAATCACTAAAATAGGGGAGGCATTGCCTTTATAAACTTAATTGACACACAATAGAATACGAGTTGGAAGTAAACACTAAGTAAAGATATATACAAAAGAAGTGATGGAAAGTAAAAGGGGCTGGAAATACAAGCCCAGTAGGAAAGTAAAAGTACAACTAAAAATAAATTACAATGGAAGAAATGTAAAGTAGCTATTAGGTCGTCCTACGGGGTTCCTACCTGAAGGGTACGTACAGATGGCCTCCTCAGCACTCCACGTCTATCAGTCTCCTCCGTGTACCGACTCGTCGTAAGGTCCACCTCCAGGTACCGTGAAGTCATGATACTCTGATCCTTAGTCAGCGTTGTCCGCCATATGCCACCAACACAATGAGGTGAGGGCATAGACCGTGCAGGTGTGAGTGTAATGATACTTAGTAGGGACCCCGAGACCCTCAAGGTCTCACAAAATCCAACAAGGATAAAAACAATGTATGAAAATGACAGATAACCCCACATAGGTATATGCCCATACATATACCTTAGTTATCAAGTAATCGATTCCATTCAAAAGGAAAAACAAGATTTGTTGACTCAGCTCACACAGGTATACATATTTTGTAGAGAGATAGAGATGATCAGATATATCCACTGAATCATTTAAGCTGTTGGACCCACATAGGATCCAGGACTAGCTATTCTATCAGACCAACACATGATCCAGGAACAGAAGTCAGAACTGTTAGACCAACACATGATCCAGGAATATTCGTCAGAGCTATAGGACCAACAAATGATCCAAGACCAGCTATTTTTTCAAACCAACATAGGATCCAGGAACAGATGTCAGAACTGTCAGACCAACACATGATCCAGGAACATTCGTCTGATTAAAGTCAGCCAAAGGATTTCCAAAAATCACTCTTTATTCTAGGATAAACTTCCATGAAGTACCAAGTTGATTTATCCAAAATATACATCTTCCCATAAGAAACTCAACGCGACAGATGATGCATCAATCGGACGCCTCGTCTGAGAGTTATTGGCATTTCTGTTCCGAGGGCCTGGTTGGATTTAGGTTAAATCCAACCTGAATATACCCCAACTATGTCCAAACCTCATGTGGGGTATTCCAAAAGAACCATCTCCCTCCAAGAATTCTGTCACCGCAGAAGGTTCGTCAATCGGACACCCGTAGCCCATGTTTTGGACAAAAATGTGAAATCATGTCAAATGGGTCTGGGTGTGGTCCGGACCAGTCAGACCAACCCGGAATGTGGGTCCAACCCAGCCCGTGGAGGTGGCCCGGCCCACAATGGGTCTGGCCCAGTGGCCCGTTGGGTCCGCCCTAGCCACATCCAGGAGGAGATGTGTGCCCCCTAGATTCTCGAATGGTTTATCCATTCGGGTGGAAGAAAAACTAGTGCCACGTGGCGCCGGTCTACATCATGCGGGACCCGCTGTGTCCGGCTCTTCCCAGCTGGCCAAGCGGCCTGCCACTTCCGCTCCAATGACGGTCGGCATGGCCAGCCGCCTCTGCTCCACCGCTGCGGGCCACGTTGCCACAGCTTTTTTCTCTCTGTGACGTGCTGGTGACACCCCCCTTTGGCGGCCTGGTTGTGGCCTGTGTGCACCGCCGCGGCCTGTTCTTCCACGCGGAGTGGTGGCGCCGCGCCCTTCCAGCGACCCGGTGGCCATGTGCCTCTAGTTTCCTTCGTGGCTGGCCCAACGTTGGCCGTCGTTGCACTGCCACAGCTCGTCGGCCACGGCCCACTCCTCTGGTGGTGTCATTGCACTGCCGCCATCGTCAACAAGCAAGGAAAAATGGAGTGTGTCGGGTGGTGTCCGTTCGGCCCGCATCCTCCGCGTTATGGTGATAACAATCGGCTAAACATAACACAAGATTGAACGATGTAGAACAGGAACAATGTCAAACTCGAATCCCCTACCTCGGGTTCATTCTTCGTTGATGATGTCGTGGAAAGTCAGACGCTGATTCGTTGACGTCAGAAAATATGATGAAGAAGTAGAGGATTGTGTCGTCGGCATTCTTCAAGGACGGCGCTTCTCCCCTTGGCTCGGTTGAAGATCGTTCTTCGTTTGGCGGAATAAGTGTTCTTCGTTGGAGAGTTCTTTTCCTCCCAAGCTCCACCAAAAAGACATATGCCAACAAAACAATAGATTATGAAATCTTATTAATTTTTTGGCATAGAATTCAAATGGTTTAAATTAATTAATTAAATATTTTCAATTAATTAATTGAGAGGGTTAGCGCCATAAGATTAGAGGAGATCAAGAGCCCCCCCCCCATAATTAATGTGGGGAGTTCAATAGTTTAGGTGGTCTGGGGTTGTCCCCACCACATTAACCCCACATGAAGAGGGGTTTCGGACCTCTGGTGGGGCCCACCACCATAACCTCTCATGGAAGGTTAAAGTGTGGTGGCCCCACCTCCGAACTCCTCTTAGAGGATTTAACCAATTAAAAATAAATTAAGACAAGCACTTAATTTATTTTATTGTTCCCACGTAAAACCCAAAAAATAAATTACATTCCCGACCATCTGTCGTCACGATGAAAACCCACTTAAGTGAATATTGGTGATGCGAGTTAAACGGTACCCTCAGATTTTAATTCTGAGAACTGGTTCAAAAGTTATAAAATCCCACTCATACGTTTACTGAACGTACCCGAAAAAAACTTCAGAATTTGATTCCGGACACACCGGGCCTCAAAATCACACTCCATCAGTTTTGGCAGACTCGTAAAATTCCCATGTATTTAAGAAAAAAAATCACGTAAATTATAGGTCTTCACAAAAAAATGTAGGTGCTTAATAAAACATGTGTCTCATGTAAGGTAAATTGAGATTCAACTATCTTACCGATTTTGTAGCTTTTGAAAAAATTACCCCATAAAAAATAGAAGATAATGTATATGTAAATACACATAAGTTTTTGTATAATAATAATTTAATTAATCCATGTTTAGTTTATACACAACTCAAAAGTAATGGGTGGTGAATAAAGCATGAATCTCACAAAAATTAAAAGTGAGTTGAAATCATCATACCTAGTGTCTTGACTCTAATAATATTCATTCAAACCACCTGTATAATAAATATAAAATTATTATAGATATTTTAGAAAACTTTTTTAGTACATATAATACCATATATGGTTTCATTTTCAACTTCTATTACTCTCTTTTTAATTATCCTAAGTTAATGTTTCACTTCGAGTAATACCTTCTTTGTTCTTTACATTCATATTAATTTGTTAATTCTTCAGTGATTACACTTATATCATGATTAAATCATTTATACAATTATATAAATATAATTTTTATTCACTATACTATTTTATAATAATTTTTAAAATATATAAGTATGAATTGGAATACACCATTTATGGGGACGGTAATCTATATGTACGCATGAACATTGTTTCTTTTTTCATTGTCGTATTGAAAGAATGCATGAAAATTACATATATTTATATATATAATATCATTAAATTATCATTATAAAGTTATATATACTATATAATTTCACTTAATCCATCCTTAATACATTCTGTGTAGTGTGTGAATCAATCGCATCACTTTGATGGGTGGTGGTCGCAACTTCCTCAAAAGAAATTTTCTTATTTATGCCAAATGGGAATTAAAAAGATATTTTCTTTAAAATTAATATATAATATTAAATAATTAATCAATATAATATATTAAATAAATAATCCTAGTTTATATGATAATTTCCTCCATGATAGGCAGTAAAGAAAAAATTAACAATCATTGTTTAGTGAGGTGGTATTTCGATGTATATGTAAACAATTTGTTTGTTACCCATTAGATGGAGGTGTGTGTAAGTGTAGGTTTAACCCTTAGAATAAAATAATCCTCATATATTTTGGATACTGGTGTTGTTATAAAATTACGGAATGGTAATATTTTAGTGGATAGAGAAGGAAAATAAAAGAAAATATCTTGAGATAAGATGTTACCTCTTAATCGAGTCACTCCAATTCGTTTGTTCTAAAAGGATTCCTTCAATTCTTTTATATCCATGTGTAGGATTCAAGGATTAAGGTATATATTTTTGGAGCTTATGTGATCATAGGATATGATATCCATGGGCTTTGAGTGGTTTGAGGAAGTGGGAGGAGGGGAGTCCTCTTTTTATTAGTAGAGGAGTGGTACCCTTGAAAATATTGGAAGACAAAATTTAACCCATGTTTTGAAGTTTCAAGGGATCCAATAATGGACCAAATAATATTAAAGGGTTTATAGGGTCGATATATAGCCACATAATAGATTCTATATAAGTTTATTAGTCGTTTTGAGTCAAAAATTTAATGTTATTCCCTTAGTTAATTTTAATTTTAACTTTAGTGATGTAATTATATTTAATTACATTAACTAATATTTTTTCCAAAAACAAATATGGCCTTGTTATAAATTATAAATTATTATAATTCCAAATATGGAATCCATTTTTCCAAATTTAAAAAATAATTTTTGAATAAATTAATTTAAATTTAATCGCACTAATGGGACGATACTATGGGTTTTTAAAGTGAAAAATGATCAAAAGTTAGGCATGTTTCTATATCCAATTTCAATTTTAAAATGGGTCTAATAACCTAAATTGGGTTAAATTATAATTATATTATCAAATAAAATTTTAAAAATTATTTAAACTTACAAATAAATTAGATGAAAAAGATGTTTTGAACTGAAATTCAGTATTTTTCCATATTCATTAAGAAACTAAACATCACAGAAAATACTAAAAATATACCATAACCTATTTCTTATGTTATTATATAAAATATGATGTTTATTTTGACATATTAAATCTATAAATCTGACATGAATTTTTCTTAAAATGGGTTCTCCATTAAAAGGGGGTACAAATGCCTTAATAAAAATATTGCTTTTTTGTATAAAATTTTGATTGTTCTTACCTTATGTAAATCAAATATATATTTAATGGATATAAAAAATATTTTATTGAATATATATAATATAAATTATTTCAATATTAGAAACTAATTAATTTATTTTACTATTGTAAAATAGATCTAAGATAATATTAAAATTTTCTTTTATATTCAATCAATTTTTATTTCTAATTAATTGGTATCCCATGAATTCATCTTATATTTTTGAAAAATATATTTTCATAAATTAATAAATATTATTCATACTCTCTAATTTATTTTCCAGGTTATATCTTATTAAATAAAATAATTACATTATTGTTTGGTAAACTTGGTCTTTTGTGGTATCAAAGACATCAAGGAAATCTAGTGTTGTCTGTATCCCAATCTAACCTCAGATTTACATATGGATAAAGATAAAAAAAATTAGTGTAGTGAATTAGTTACTTGGTGTTTCATATAATGAAATCCAAAAAAAAATCCTTTAATATAAATCAATCTTATATGAATTATGTTTTAAATGAAAAATATCAAAAATACTAAATTAATTTCAAAAATAAAATAATTGACACAATCTCAGGGTGTTACAATATAACCCACATAAATGAATTTCCCACTCAAATTTCATCTAGTTTATCAACGTTTTAATTTATGAGAGTTTCATTCATAGAAAACACTATAGTATAAATGAATAGTAAAAAATCAGTTAAAAAGTTAATTTTCGGACCATAATAGTTACCCAAAGTAACATATAATTGGGTTTCCACATATGAGAACACAGCTTGGGAGTTAATATTGGACAAAGAATTTAGAAGTAAATATTTATACGGAGTTATTTATTCCATTAATAAAAAACATGTGAATTATCAATGAAAATTATAGGGCATCAAATTCCTAAATCTATGATGATTTAGAGGCCATTGGTTCAATAAAAATTAATGTATTAAGAGAAAAAAAATTTAACATCATCCTAACATTGATTAATTATTTTTTTGACAATGAATATAATAAAATATACATAAGTGATAAATTTATATAGAAAATCAGTTATTATTTAGTTATTATTTTATCTATTCCTAATTAATAAATTACTTTATTAAATGGATGTCAAGAAATTAACTCAAATTTCGAAAGTACTAAAATAAACTTTTAGAATATATTATGGCCCATAAAATAATGAAATTTATAATAATATGTCTCTAACAATTCATCAAAATCAATATTCTTAATACATTAATATGTAAACATAAAAAAACTCCACTGGTATATTATAAATATTTATTTATAAAAAATGATTACACATTGACCAGGATATCCCATAGGCCAGTGGTATGTGTGGAAACCTTATCGTCCTTTGGTTGTGGGTTCATGTCCCATATGATTATAGAACACAATTGGTTGTCACCCTATATACATGATGTGCTTTTCTAGAACTAAACTAATATAATTTCCAAAATAAATAAGATAGACATACTTGAAATATGTTTAACCAATAATAGCCTTTATCCAATGTTTTCAATACAAGCATAGTGTATAAATACTTCTTCAAAATTATAACATAAAAATTTCACGAATTCTTAGCATTATAACCTTTCTAAAATACGAAAATCTATAACATTAGAAATAAAGTCATGAAAAAATATTACCATTGATTCCATCGTATATCCAAAATTATCTATTGGTTTTCATAATCCAAAAATGCCACTACTATAAGCATATATTCCCTTGGAACACAATAATATCCTGAATAACCATAAATAATTCTGGAAGACATGACTTATTCCTAATACATAAATAACTGTATATACTCTATAAATCCAATAACATGTTAACTTCATCCCTGAAATCATGAACAACATGTCAACATGTCCATAAGTAGTTACAAAGTAATTAATACCTTACATTTTACCTATATCCAACATATCTTTATCCATGCATCATTATCCTATCATAAGGAACATATTAATGGTTATCTTCACCTTATTCATGTGTTTCCGTCGATATCACCTTTCTATTCCATCATAACCATTTAAGGTATTCTAGTCAATCATTATTGGAGAATCAAAATCTTGAAAATAATTATATATTTTCTATTTCAAATAACATAAATCTTGAATCCAAATACATAACAACATTTTTTCCACATCATAATAATTTCATTATCAAGGATACCGCATCCTATTACACAAAATCTCTTTACATTAATATTTCATCTGTGGTTTCATCATTATACACGATGTAACCATTAATCGTAAAACCTTTTTGGTATTATTCAGGTGATGAAACCTTGAGATATTTATTTTCCTAATGACCATTTACACCACACATAAAACACATAACCATCGATGGTGTCTTAGTTGTGCCAATATTCACATCCACTTCATTTACTAAACTTTTAATTTTCCCCATGTAGTCATTTTATTTGTGTCCATCTTTTCCACAGTCAAAACATATTCTTATTCCTATAATAAATTCACTTAGGTGATTCTATCCAAATTCTTGACACAAATTAAACCAAATCTTCTTTCCTCAATGGTCTCTATTCCCAAAATCTCAGAAAAATAATTCTTCTTGTTCCATGGTGAGTCTGAGTGTTGGTTAAGGTGCACCTTGTTAATAATGTTATGTGTAAACTGATTTGGTATGATTAAAAATAATTAACTCTAGTGATCATCCCACTTTATATATAATTTTAAAATACTCCATCACATTAAAAATTAATTCAGTTCCATCAGTTCAGACCATTGACTAAAACTAGAATCATAGTGTGATCATTACTTTTCATAGAAGAAAAAAAAATCATGAATATAATTACCTATAGGATGTATAAATCATTACACCATCAGTAATATATTACAACCTAGGATAATCCTAGGTTCTTCATAGATAACATAACTCTAAATCCTTCAAGATGGTTTATATGTGTTTTGTGAATTCTCATTACTTATCCCTTGAGTGTGTCAAACTAGGGTTGCATCATAACCCATTTTTGTATACCAGATTACACCGAGTTAGGCCAAGAACAACTTGTCATACATATTACCCCTAGATACATCTATTCTAGTGCCACATCCACTTGTAGTATCTTGAAATGTATGTATTTATAGGAAACCACTCACTATATCAATTACCAAAATTACACAACATTTTCCTAAACATTAAATCATCCTTATATATATCCTTAGAGACATCCATACACATATCCTTGGAAAAATACCAATGAATATTACTATTTTTTTCTCATCATCATATGCAAAGGATATGTAAACCTTCCCTCTGATATCAGGTATAATGATCCTCAATTTTGAAAGATTAAAATTACATAACATTTTAGGAATACGTAAAACTTTATAGAAACAAATTCCCAAAGACCGTACCAGTCTAGTGCATTTGGAAATAAGGAAATCTGAACACAGGTAAATAGGTGAGAAGCATTATTTCCCACTATGTACTTATTGACTAGAACCCTTAAAGGACACATGAAATATAATACATATCTTTATAACATGGGGAAGGAATCATAAAAGGGGTTATCTCAAATTATTAGTAAGGGTAAATAATTGAGACACGTAAGCATAAATTTGAGCATAGGGATATAAAAACCTTGATCATGAAATATAAGATCATACCCTGAATATTAGAGAACATAAACATGAATCATGGAATAATTATTGGTTGTTCATAACACAATAATCATATGTAAATATGGATTATAATCCATGAAATAATAATATAGGAATAAAACATGGAATTGTGGTTGACACATAATTATATAATATGTTATCCATAGTAGATGAGGAATCACTTCCAAGTCCATATTATTAGTATGGTTTCACTCCCCATACCATCTTGGTAGTCATTTTTCACTCCCGTGGTCATCTTAGTAGAATAAGTTAACTCCTATTGTCATCTTGGTATTCGTGATTCTCTCCCATAACCATCTTAGTTGTCAAGGATTACTCCCAATACCATGTTACTCTATATAGTAAGATATAAATCACTACCCAATGCATTGGAGGGAGATATAAGTCCCACCCATCTAAATAATAAAGAATGATCTCATAGAACAAGAAATGAAATGGGTATCCTAAACATATAAATATATAATAACATATAGAAAAATATATTTCATAATAATTTCCCACGAATCATAACCCATCAAAGTGAAAAAAAATTCATAAATATATAACATGTGTAATAAAAAGTTTTACATAAATATATAACCCTTTAACGATAAATGGGTTTCAAAAAAACCAAGACATTAAGCATACACCATTCACAAAAGGAATATGAATGAAACCTTTAGATAATTTTATAGAGAGGCATGAGTAACATAAATAGATATAATCTTAGATGGACGTTGATTTTAAAATATCTTTTATATAATGTTTTTAGATAAATATCATTTCTTATTTGAAAAATTATTTTTAATGATTAAAAACATTTTAAAGTCATATTATTGGAAAATACCTTTCAAACATATAAATAAAACACGAAATCATTTTGAATCCCATTATTTGTGAAAGCTTATAGAATAAGAATAAAAACATTTTAATTTTTTTATTCATTGAAATCGCTTTTTAAACATTTAAATAAGGATTAAATTTTAAAAAAAATCTGTTTACATGTTAACATATGAAATAAGAATTAACACATTTTAAAAACACCTTTTCCATTGAAAAATTAAAAATAATATTTAAAAAATTTGGAAAGCATTTTCATGAAAACAAATTAAAAAAATGAATTTACCGAATATTAATAAAAAAAATTATTTTTAACATTTTTATCTTCTAAAGGTAGGATAAATAGAATTACGATCATGATCTCGAGTAAATCAATATGTGTCGAATATTCCTTTTTCACCGAAAAATGTATAGAAATGTGGCTCGATCAGAAAATAAAAAAAATTCAATTTAAAAAACCACTTTTTAAACAAAAAATTAAAATGTGTTTAAATATTAAATTTAAATATCATATTACAATAGTGTAATAATTTTGGACCCCATTTAGAAAATATGATTTTCAAGGAACATAGATTTTTGACCTAAGAGAGAGGTAAATTCAAAATTTCCTAAATATGAATTTGTAAATATATTATGTAACAAAGATTGAATAATGGTAATGATATATGAAGATAACATTAGTGACAAGGGAATAATAAAATTCATGACTGTTCTTGTGGTATGTTTTATAATATTTCATCAAAGGAAGCATAATCATAAAAAATCTATATATATGATGGGATTGTTTCAGTAAACTATTACAATATATTTACTTGGGATCATACTATCCTTGTAAGAAATAGAAATTTCATGAAGAATAAATTATCATTAAAATAATTAAATTAATGATATAACATGAAAAATATAATTATACACACCCCAAAATATATTGTAGGTGTATTATAAAACATGTGTTTCAAGGAGAAAAAATTGATACAAATTTGTCACACTGATTTGGATGAATTTGAAACACTAACACTCTGAACTAAATATCATAAATGGATATGTAAATACCCAAATATTTAATAATAACAAAAATTGAATACATCCATGGTAAGTATATATTCACACAAAAGGAATGATTGATGAATAAATCATGTATCTCCTGAAAATAAAATGGTAAATGAAAACCCATAACCTTGTGTCTTAACTCTCATCGTACTGATTCAAAAAAACGTTTTAATAAATATAATTTTATTATAAATCCTTTATAGAACAATATTATTATATCTATTATCATATATGTTTTTATTATGACCTTATATTACCCGCATGTTAACAATCCAATGTTAAGGATTCACTTCAGGTAATATCAGATTTTTTTCTTTGAATGTGTCTAGATTTGTTAAATCTTTGTCCATATACTTAAATAAAGATTAAAGAATATAAAAAATTTATATAAATATAATTTATTTTATTTATATTTTTTATTTAATAATATATAAAATATAGATGTACGAAATGGAATAAACGATTCAGGTAGACGGTAAGCCGTACATACACATAAACATTGTTTCCTTTTTTATTGTCATATAAAAGGAAATATTGAAAATTAAATATTTGTTTATAAGCATATAATATTATTATATTATGATTATTGAGATAAAAATATCATATAATATCTTAAATAATTCTTAATAATTTCCATGTAGTGTGTGAATGAATCATATGACTTTGATGGGGGTAGTAGTCCAGAGTTCCTCAAATTAAAATTATCATATTTACACAAAATGGGATACAAAAATACACTATTATTAAATTAATAAATAAGAATAAATAATAATAATAATAATATGTGATATATATAATCATATTTCCCATTATAATTTCCACAATTAGAGTTAGTAAAGGAAAAAATGAATAATCATCATTTTGTGAGGCGGTAGATCACTATACATGTAAACAATATGTTTGTTAACCATTAGGTATAGGTGTGTGTGTATGTGTAGGTAAAACCCTTATCATCAAAACAACATATTATATTATGGATACCAGTTTTTTTATTTAATCATTTAATAATGATAGTAGAAGGGTGGAGAAAGAAAATAAAAGAAAATATCTTGAGAGAAGACATTACCTCTTAATTGGGTAACTCCTTTTAGTGTGTTCCCTTCCATGGATTGATTTTTGACCAACGAAAGAATTATATGTGGAATTTAGAGATTTTGGGATATTTTTTGATCATTTATAAGTGATACAAGGGGCTTGAGTTGTGTGAGTAATTGTGAGGATAGGAGGCCTTTTTATAGTGGATGAGGAGTGGCTCCCTTGTAAATATTGGGATAGAGAATTTCACCCACGTTTTTCATGTTTAAAGTGGATCCAATAATGGAAAAAAAATAGATCCATGTGGATATAGTGTCAAAATATTTCCATCCAACTTCTCTTGGACTAGTTTCTATGTCTTTTTTAGTCTTATATTTAATGGTTAGTCCTTAGTTAAGATTAATTTTACATTTAGCGATGTAATTAATTTTAATTAATTTCACTAATATTTTTGGTAAAAAATTATGTTGAAATTATTATTTATTATATATTATTCTTATTATAATTATAGTATCTATTTTTCAAAATTTCTATAACCTAATTTGTATATATTAAATTAAATTTAATACCATTGATGGGATGATACTTTGTGTTTGTTTAACAAAAAATGATCAATAGTTTGCTATGTTTTTATATCCAATTTTAATTTGAAATTGGTTATAATTACCTACATTAGATTAATTGATAAAAATATTATATATAAATAAAATTAAACTAATTTATAATTAATATTTATTTTATAAATAAATTAGATGAAAAATATGCTTGGAACTAAAATTCAATATTTTTCACTATTCAGTAAAAAACTTAAACATTATAGAAAAATAACTAAAAAATGATCCTAAACCAAATTATTATGTTACCATTTCTAATATAATTTTTATTTTTCCATATTATATCTATAAATGTTATAAAAATTAGACTTCAAATGTGTTCTCCATTAAAAGGCTCTAAAAATGCATTAAATAAAATATAGGGTTTTAAACATAGAATTGAGTTTCTTACTATCTTATGTATATCAAATATATTTAATTCATATCTATAATATATGATTGAATATAGAAAATATATATTATATTAATATCACTCAATAATTAATTTAATTTATTATGATAAAATAGCTCTAAGTCCATATTAATATTTTCCTTTATTTCATTCGGTTTTCATTTTTAATTAATTGGTATCCTATGAATTCAAATTTTATTGGATTAAACGAAATATTTTCATAAAATAATAAATAATATTCAAAACATATAAATTAAAGTCTATTTTATGTCTTATTATATTTAATAATAAAATTATTCTTTGGTAAACCTGGTATGGCGTATCGCGCAAGAAATCGAGTAAAGTCATTATTACATGTAACAAATGATAACATCAGTGTTACATGTTGTGAGAGATAAAAAAATTTAGCATGTAGTTCATGATTAATGTGGTGTTGTGTATAATGTAATCCAAACATTGTGCTTTAATATAAAATAAACTATTTTCCGTGATATATGAAATAATAAATTTTAAAAAGGTAAAATTAATTCCAAAAAAATAATTAACAGAATCCTTGGATGTTACACTCCTAGGGGAAATTGTTTCGTACATCCAAAAGACCTTTAAGAACCATTTATTGGGAAAAAATTTATAAGGTTTTAATATTATGAAATAAATCATGGATAACATAGATAGAAACCAAGAAATTCATAGGTTAAAGAATATATTTTATTAATGGGTCATCGGTGTAATCATAATGGTTTCCCCTGTATGTGTTTAACTCAGTAAAAATATCCATGCACAATTTTACCTTTTCAAATATTGTCTAGAAAGAGACTAAACCAAGTCAATAACTAATGTGACGTGAAATGTGATGACTACCCAAATTATACTCCCAAACCGATGGGGGTTGGATTCTGGAACATCATTATTTCATCGAGAAAAGAGTGTTACATGATACCCTCATTGAGGCGGTTCATGTTTTCCCAAATGGTTTATTGTGGGGGGTTCATATCACACACAAACAATAATAGTAGATTTATTTTGTCTATCTTCAATGGAAACACCCTTTATTTCCCCCATCGGTAACTGCTCACATATCTTTCTTCCAATGGTAGGCGGTCACCTTTATTTTCAGAACAAATGGAACTTAGAAACTCATAGTGTTTGACATTATGGGAGGTTAGTCTCACTAAATTCTTTTAAAGGATAGTTTTTTTTCTTAATATGGCAATCTCTTATGAATTTATGATTTTTCCGTTATTCTCTTCCTATTCTTGATACAAGACTGATTACCCTAAAACAATTATTATGGGTTATATATCTATTTGTGAATAATATGAGGATGTTATTATTGAATTATTCTCTATGAATCTGAGGTAATTTAAATCTCTCCTAGTAATGAATATATTCTTATATGTTAAATCCATAAAAATAGGAGCATCATAACATGCTTCTAGGCCGGGAAGTAGTAAATATTTCTATGAGACGATTGAGTCATTATGAGGTGTCCTATGTTTATATGTTATTGTAGGAATAAAAAACCATATAGATTGTTAAACCCAAGATATTTATTGTTGCATAGAAAGGAAATATACGAGTACTCTATGTAACCAAATAGTCATGATCTATTCTTAAGGGGATGTCCAAAGAATCCTGATTGTGGAAAGAATTAGATTTTGGATATGTCATTTGGTTTCACATTCCACTGATGGATGAGGTAACATGATCATCCCATGGTAACGATTGGTTCCCAATTATTGAGATGACATATACATTATAGGAGTTACACCAAAGTGGGTTCCTAGTTAAGCTCATGCCATAGAATTTAAGCATACATATCTTGGTCATTGTAGGGAACAATGTTCTTATAGTCCATTCATTACCTTGGGATAGGACCGAAAGTAGATTTCCTTATAATTATGAGGTTTATATCATTCCACCTGTCATTGCATACATACTGTAATTTCCCTAAATGGTGGATATTCATTATACAAATTACATGATAATTGAAACTCCCGAATCCCATGTGGGATATGCTCTTTGTGAGAAATAAGGGATAATAATTAATCAGTGTCACTATATATGAATATTGGTATTACATGATAAGAAAACCCTTGTGATAATTAATATGATTTTCATGACATTAGGAGTCTTACTACGTATCCTTTGTATGGATGTAATTAGAGTCATTGTAGTTTAATTGATCGAGAATCACTCTCTAAGGTTTTCCTTATGATTAGGAAATATCATATTATGAAACTGATCAGGGATTACACATTGAGTTTTCCAATCCATGATAGAATTTTATGGTGCATATGATGTGATCATTGAAACTCCTTAAAACCACATTATATATGATTTCTATGAGAAACAAGGTATGGAATATGATCATTCTCTCTAATTGTGGATGTGGGAGATATTAACTACGACCTCCCCGGGGAGTGTAACATAGATCTCGGACCTCAGGGTGGTGTTCTACATATACTTGTTATGGTAGTAATGAAAGTCATCATAGTTCTATTTATTAGGTCTTACACACTGACATTGCATCTATTATTGGGGATTACAGACTGATGATGGACATGGTCATCAAATCTTTTGATACCCTTGCTAACATAGAATGTTTTTTCATTCTAACATGTACTTATTTTCTACTCAACATGACTTGATTTACTTCTGAAATGTGCGAGAGTATATTCGTGACCTTCCCAAATAAAATCTATGATCTATATAACTTTTTTGGAGGACATATCTTAATATGGATTTCATGATGAAGGTTGTCACATGATAAATTACGTACTGTTCTATGGAAATCAAAATACCTAGATAATTTATCCTTGAAGTTGTCACATGATCCTAGAGGACTTGTCCAAAGGGTGTTTCATGATTCATATGACATGCCCTGGTGTCATCAAGATAGATGGATAGCTCACAAGTAGGGAATCATGAGTGTATGTGTGACATGCCTTATAGGGTTTCATGTTCCCTAAATAGAATGTATGTCAGACATCGCAAAATCATTCTAATATTTTATAGAGATGTCTTAAGAGATAGTTGATATGCAAAGGTGTTTCCCTGAGATTGAGTTGACATGAATTGGTGCCACCATATGAGTACAGAAAATTGTCTGAAGGAAAAAAACAAGGATTTAATAGAGAGCCCATAGGGGTTTTTGAGTCTTTTGTGGGATGCCCGAGGGGAACCATGTGACTTTCTTCAATATGTTCAAGGTTATTTACATAAACTGGATAGTATACTGAGGATCCTTTAGAGGCCTATGTGACATGTCCTGCTACTATCATGTTATGGGTGGTTCAAACGATTCACATCAGTATGAGAGTATATTTTATTCCAATAAGTCTCCACCCTTTATTATTTCTTCATACATTTATATTTCTAATTTCTTATATATTTTTTCAGTGTTACCTTGTTTTTAGTCTCATGTGGTCTAGAAGATGTGTGTTATGTTATTCACATTTCCTTCTAGAGGTCCTTCATGTGATAATTTTTTATCATGTAATGTATTTATGCATGCCTCGTGATTTCTCTAGTTTTTCTTCAGTATCTTACTCGATTGAAACATTCCATCTGTGAGATCAACTGCTCTGAGAAATTGGCTTTGGTTTTTGGATGAAATAGGGATAAAATCTCATCCGAAGAGTTGTGGTCCATTTTTCGTGCTGGGGTTGGGGATTTATAGGCATCTTCACCCTATTTATTCAACACATTTCATAGACCATGTCATGTAAATCTAGGATAGGGCCAGAGAAGGGCTTCAGTGTCATGCTTCTTCCCAAGTCGCATCCATGGGAAGACTTGGAGGAATCACCTTGTTTTTAGTAACTACGATATCATCCCGTCAATTCCTCCTTTGTTGGACTATTTCCAATTAATGGGGATTTTTCTGAATCAGTTCTACTAGTCACGGAAATTTCTTGTCTTTAGGTTATCATGGAAAAGAGACTTCATGATATCAAGGAACCTATCGAAAGGCCTTCCCATTATCTCAGGTGACATGTTTGGGATATTCCTTGAGAGAAAATGGATTATCAAATGGCCTTCATAGGATCAGACCGACTTGTTAAGGGATATTTCAAGAACATTCTGAAGAAAACCATAGAATGACATGATAGTTTTACAACTATGAGAGGATAATGCCTCTTATCCCTTTTTTATTTACATTACTTAATAAAAAATGGTTGAGTAGTACTCAATGATGTTCGGGTGTCATCTGGTAAAATCACCATTCATGATGGTGATGTGTCGCTTGAGCCCAAAACTTCATATAGAGATGAATACTCCTTTCAATGGAAATTACATCTTCCTTTCCTTAAGGATTCAAAGGGGGAGTGTGAAGTTTCCTATATATACCCAAGGAACATTGTGTGGCTATAATAACCAGCCAAATGGATATCACAAGATAAAGAGGACAAGTAGATGGGTTCCTAAAGTGTGTCATACACTTTCATAGGTACATCATGTGACTTTTACATCTGTGAGAGGCTTCCACCTGCTCTTTTTTATTTTCTATGTTTATTTTACAAACTCACAGTGGTCTCACAATTTTTATTGAATGTTAACTAGAAAAAGCATAGCCCCATTGGTGATGCTTCATGTAAGATTCATGAACATAATATGATCCCATGTTTTGGAAATTTTCTCCTTTTACCATTGATTTTTTGATGGGATGTAAGGATCCCGTTAGTTGACAAACCATGTTACCTGTGGGTGATATTTTTTCTTCCATTGCATGATCACATGTTTTTTAGGGTTCCTCTAAAAGGGTATAAGGACATTTTTAGGGAATTCATGTGATCTTTCAAAATCTATGCATTCAACATGGTGCCTTTTTGTTACATTTTAATGATCACATGGTCACATGTCTCTTATATTCTTATGTGGTATGTGAGTCTTATCCACATTATATTTCTTTTCTTTCAAGGGAAAAAATATTACACATAACTATGTATTTATTCCTTTTTGAATATTATGATTCCCATTTGGATGGTGTCAAAAACTTACCCCCATCAGAAGAAACATCCATACCGATAATTTATTGGTTATGAGGAATGTAGTTTTCCTCCCAAAGATTTATTGTGGCTGTGAATTAGGGTCTTCGTTGACTCTTGGTCTGTTGGGAAACACTTGGTATTCCACAAGATTTACTATAAATCGGGTAGTGAAAATGAATTCATTTAATCATGTACTCATTCCTCTAGATTTCTCTCACCATTCCCCCTTCACATTTCCTTATCACAAGAATCATCTGCAATACCTTACCAGGAGACCCTAGCATAAGTCATTTTCATGAGGGATATTCTGTAAGACCTAATTTTCTCATGCCCCTTATCTAAAAACATATGAACAAAATTTTTGAAAAATATGGAGCTTTTTTATTGAGTATTAGGATCATATTAACAGTTTTACAAGAACTATTGGCCTGATCATATGATCCATTAACTATCATGTAGCCTATGTGACCATGTATAGGTCACATGATCACGAGTCCTTAATGGGTCATGATGTCTTTTGAATCCGTAGGGTTCATGTGATGTGTTTAATGCTGACAGATGTTTATGTCCTCCCTTTGAAAATAATTTATTCTATCAATATGATATTACTCACTGGACTTCTTTTGGATTATTTATAATTCTCCTAATGGTACTTCTATTGTATCCAATAAAAGGGCCATGATATCACATAACCACAAAACTGGTCCCCAATATCATGATAAATTTAATAACATGGTTCTGAAGATTTTCCTCTTATCCAAGATCATTAATTATCCTTTATCTTACCATCATCCGCTATATGAGTTCAATTTGCTGGAAGATATTGTTACATCTCCTTCAAAAATCAATCTGCCATCCTCGTGGGTGTCATATTCTTCTGACTATGTTCGAATGAAAATTTTCAAGGAAGGACTATTAGTCACAGATCAGCCCTAGGGTCTGGCATATATTGTAGAAAACACTCACTTGGGTTCATATGGGTGTGATTTTTCTATTCATTCTATTTCTTAGAATTACTTTAGTTTGTATTCTTCCTCTATGAACAATCTAGGTAATATGTGGAGCTTGACATTGCATCTCCAACTTTGATGTAACATGTATGATGAGTGGGAATGGACCTTTTAGGTCATGTAAATCTGTATAGAGTTTCTGAACTAGTTATATAGGGTACATCTTTATTAATCTATGTGTATTTATAAATTTATTTTCTTCCTAAAACCCAACCTTCTCTGAGAGTTCTTCAGTCGTTGGTGACCTAGAACAAAGAAATTATTTTTATCACATGGTGAAGTGGGCATACTAATATGGTACATATAATAATTGGGAGGGATTCCACCCCATATATAGTTTTATGATGAGTTCCTCCCCACTATAGTTGTTTGGTATGAACACTTTTTGTCTCCATTACTGGTGTGGTGTATATTCTTCCTTGTGAAGTTGTAACTGATAAATGAGATGAATTTTTGTTCACTTATCACCATTAATGATTATATCGATATCATCCATTGTCACATTGTAGTCTAGCTAACTTATATATTCCCCCATCAGTTCCAATCACATCATGTTTTTGACAACGCTGGCACGTAGTGGTCCATTTTGGGTTTTGTGGAATATACATCATAGGGATACTAATTGAAATTGATGATCACTTCAATCCTTAGGCGTGTAGGATATATGGTCATGTTTTTTAATGGATGGAATTTCCCAACTAAGATGTGCATTCATCAGTCAATGTGAGCACATTAGGGATGGTTTCATGGCTAGTGGAAGGGAAAAACCAAAACTTTGTTGGGTTATTCCTTAGAGGATATTAAGAACACTTTTTACACATTCATCAATGCATCACCCCTACATGATCAGTGGCCTTTTCTATTACTTTTTTGGTCGGATAGGGGATTATTTCTATTTTTAATGAATGATACAACACAAATAGGATACCTAATTCCTTATCTCATAGCCGACTTCTTAACAAATCTTGTGTTTGGGCCATGTCAATGAGATCTTCTGAGGTTATAGATGTGATGTGTTGATATGATAGCTTTGATTCCACCCATTATCACACCCTGAATAGACCGATCATTGATGATGGAAGAATCTACATTAATGAGTGGATGTATATGATATCTCTTTGGGGTGTATTTCATGTAGGTATAGTGGAAGAGATGATCATCTATTATCCTTAAACACCTAATCATTATTATCAGTATGTTGGATACATCCTAATTATCTCTCAGGTTCCTTTGGCTGGCGTACAAGGACAGTGACACCTTAGCGTCATCCACTAGTTTTTTATTATGTTGGCGCATTATGATACTGATTAAAAGATCAATATTTCACCTTATAATTCTCCCACCTTTTTAGCCAAGATTATTATGAGGCTTGGGTAACAGCTTCTTTGGATGGTGTGCTAATCCAGGTGTTCCATCGCATGGACATGTTTCTTGCCTCACAATCCCTCTATCCATGGCGGCAATGGAGTTGATTGATGTCAAAGGACAGACTTCTATAAATTTCTGTAGTTCTAGTGATTAATTCCCTGATAGTGAGACAAAATCTATAAAGTGAATTAGTCCTCTAGATTAGGTTAATAATGATATACTTGTTGAGAGAAGAGCATATGAGGATTCTTCTCCTACTTCATTAAAATTTCAATAGGTTATTCCTACTGGTTCCACACTTTCTATATTGGTCATAGAGACTTAGAAATAATGTAGGATTATTTGGATAAAACTTCATTTCTTGATTACCGAGGCTCCTTTGAGATCATTTAGTAACCATGGGGAACACCTTCATCAACCATTTCCTTACTTGGGGGGCAACTGATTTTGATCAACAACCACTATATTAAATAATGAAGAAATTTTTTTTGACTCTTTAAGATTTTTCTACAAATGAGAGGGAAAAGAAAGATATTGTAGAACAGGGTGAACTTTTGTATAGATAAAGGGGACGTTAGAGGCATTGGATTAGGGTTTCCATTTGATATCTAAAATGCATGATCATATGTATTTGTAGAATGCCAAATTATGGATGCATGAAGAAATAATATCCCATTCGTGGTCTATCCTTTGAACATCCTAATCCAAACTAGAAACTATACATATGAGAGTGGAGTATTTGACTATATAAGTCCGGACCCTCCATCACAGAGAAGATGAAAATGAGGTGGGCCGAGTAGCACTCTAATGCTTTCTTCGACACATTCGGCTGGAATCTTGCAAATTTGGCCAACTCAGCTGATTGTATATCACTATAGTTTGATCGTTTTCTTGTATTCGTCTTTTAATGAGATCCTTGTAGAGACTCCAAACTTCGTTGATTCCTAATCTTTTTTAATATTATTTGATAATATATATTTTGAACTCTATATTTTTTTCCCAGATTTATTTTATTCATGATGTATAAGATTGTTTGTTGATCCATTATTATGTGAATCACCAACGATATCCATGAATTTCATAATATCAAGTAAATATGAATGTCAGGAGTTGAATGTTGAAATTATAACATATTATTTTTGAGAAATTTTCATTAATACCCTCGAACAAAATATTATTTACTGATACATATGCTCCAATTATCTTGACGATGCCTAATTTACAGAATTATTTTTTAGGTAGGATATAGGCACTAAAGGGTGGGTTCCCATTCATTTATCAAAGCTGATTGGATAGGATAACATACCTTGATTTCTTTTATAGCCGTATAGTGGGCCTTAAAGTATCTTCTATTCACGAGTAACAAATTTTAATTGTTCTAGAGTTTAAGGACTTCTATATTAGACCTTAAACCAGTGTAGTTTTGGGGAGTTTATCTCATACCATCAATTGATTTAGTTTATGGTATTTTAGGTAGAAACATATACCACTGTAGTTTAGGTTATTTTAACCTAGACATTCTGTCATTGTCATTTAAAGTCTTTTATCTCAGACCATATATTACTATAGTTTAGGGACTTTCACCTTAGACCTTATATCACATTTGATTAGGTTCTCTAAGATTAGAACATATTTCACTGTATTTTAGTGTCTTTGGGATCAGGTAATATATTGTTGTAGTTCATAGTCTTGTATCTCAAACCATATATTTTTTAGTTTAGGTTATTTTATCATGGGTATTTTATTACTATAGTTTACGGTATTTTAGATCAAACCTTATATCATTTTATTTTTGAGTCTTTCAGCTTGAACATGATCAATGATCATGTAATATGGTACAGAAATGCGAGGAATGATACAAAACACACTGAGTTTTTTGGTTATAACATGGTGTTTTGATGGCTCATATGGATCAGAAAGTCCTTCTTATAGAGTGATGCATTTATTTGATAACCATACGCGCATATGTATAAGACATATGAATATATGCATATTCAAACAAAGGGTCTATTGAATCTAGTTATATTTTCCATGGGATATGAGAGATTTATAGATGTAGTATCAATTGAGGGAGAAATTCTAATGATTATTAGTCCCCATGGTTTGATGGAGTATGGATTATGTAATTTATAATTCTGAATATTGAGTCTATGAATATAGGAAGGGGAAGACATGTTAGGGATGACCCGTAACACTCTGAATAGATGGGTTCCACAAAGTTATTTCTAGTAATCCAAGGATTAAAGGTACTTTGTTTAATGAAAGGGAAGCCAATAGTTTCGGGTCATGTTATTTATGTGTCGATAGCATTGTTAATAATAAGACGATCTCCATTCCTTTCTGAGGGCTAAAAAATACTACTGAAGACTCAAATGTCCATATGAGGAGCTTGGGTATGGAATTAGTGTTGAATAGGAAGGATTTTGGAACCCTAGAACAATTTGGTTGTCATATTGTAAAACTCATTCCCTACACTCAGTGGTTTTAAGTCACGAGTCATGGGCCACCAATGTTTTTTCAAAGGATAGTTAAATTAATTATTTGAAAAAGGGTACAAAAGACGGTGACATTTTTTAAAGGATATAAGATCTTCTTAGATCGTCTAGTACAGATATTGTAAATTATATTCTAAAGTTTTTTAGCCAGGAGGATGATATGGGATTATCATATTAGTAATGAACCAATATACGTTGTGGCGATGGGTTCTCACTACTAGAAAATGAGGCTACTACCACTGACTAATAGCCATGGTTCTGTAGCATATGTCCATTGTTTTACAACCGTCTATATAGGCCTATTTTCAATGGCCTATAGCTAGGGTTTTGAAAATTGTGTCTATAGTCCATTTTTTATGATGGATTATAGCCACAGTTTTTTCAAATGGTGGAAATAGGGTTCTCAGGCTTCTATGAGGAAAAAACTTCCACCCAAAAATTTGGTGGGAAGCCCTATCCCCATGGTTTTGAGGATATTAAATAGTTTATATTAATATATATACCATAATATATATATATACCCTAATTTTCATGTGGTGTAGTGGTTAGTACGCTGGTTTGTAAAGGGGAGGTACAAGGATTAAAACTCGCTGGGGACATTTTTTATTTTGGCTATTTCCACGGTTTACCGAAGCTGATACCATGGTTTTAACAATGGATACATGTCAACCTCCATGTTGTCCATTTTTTAGGATTATTGCCACAATTTTCAAAATCATGGAAATAGGATTGGACCTACTGCCACTACACTAGTGGCCACAGTTGGCCATAACTATGGTCGTAGGCTACAACCACATTTTTGGGGCCTATTTACCAGGTTTTGAACTATTGCAATAGGAATTTTTTTATAGTTTTGTCTACTGCAGTGATGTCCAGGATCACAAGGATTGAAATTCCATTTTGTAGAGTGATTCATTTGGTTGATGACCAGAGTTTCATATGCAAGAGTCATATGCATACATTAATAGTCAATAAAAGGGAACCTTGAAGCTGGGTATCCATCCAAGGGACCTTCTATGGTTTGGTGATTCAAGTAACTCAAGTAATGAAGCTTGGTTTGTGGAATTTTTAATATAAAATAAGGGTTTGAGCACCCTCAATGTTGTGTCACTACCTAGGGAACATTTTCTATCTACGAGGATATGTGAAAAATCATTACTCTAACATTTTCTTAAACAAGGGTGTCTAACAAGAAAAGAATGTATTTTAATAAGGATATAGTTTAGATATTATGATATTTGTAACATAATTATTATTTTTTTGATTTTTTTCCAAAAATCTAGAGATTATTAGTTCTGAGAGTGAAGACATAAATTTTCCTCAAGATGCCCTTTGTGGGTTTTTTACCTAAAAATTTTTGTTTCTGTTTTTCTGGAAGATTAATGCCTTTTTATTTAGACTATTATAATCCAATTTTTAAGATTATACAACTTTGAAAAATGTGTAGGAACTTTATATTCATGATGTGCATGGAGATAATATGGAGGATGATACACAAGATACAACTTAGGATACCCTGGGACAGGAGTACCCCAACAACCTTCTGAGCGGGGGAAGAAAATGATATAAATCAACGATTGATGTCTTTGGGTCATGTGTAATGATATTGAAAAACCATATCTAGAGTGGTTCAAATCATTCTGAGGTGTGGAGTTATTCCAAGCTAATTTCACAACTCATTTGGATCACAAATCGATATTTTAAAGTGATTCATTTTGGTGTTTGATTATAGATGCATATGGTGGAGAAATAAAAATGCAGGACCTTGAATCTAGGTATCTTTTACAAGGTCTATAGATGGTTTTTGGTAACCCGAAGCACACATGAAATGTAGTGTGTCTTATGGAATGAGGTGACATTGAAATATGATTGAATAACCCAATACTATGAATGATTTAGGTAAGTCTCATGATTTACCATGGTAGGGGATGAAAATGGTAGATGGCCTAAATGGTTTGTCATCACATAGTGGTGACATTTTCCCTAAAAATTAAAATAATTATGTAGGGACATAAACCAAGTAGTTTATCTTCTTGTGGTGAGGGAATTTTTTGCGTTTTTTTTGTGTAATGTGACCAAGACTATTTCCTTTCATTTTATCCTCATTCAGTAAGGACGTAGAAAACCACATTAATTTATTTTTCCTAATATATCATAAACACAAGAAAGACGTTCATAGATCTAGCACATATGTATGGAAAATGATATTTTATAACTCATCTCCTAGGTTATTAGGGTTCATTTCTTATTGGTTTTTATAGGTGGTACCATGATTAGATATTTGGATTTCATAATGTTTCTTAAGATGAAAAGAATCAAACCACACATAGTTCTTAAAGAGAGACACTCTACGTAGGTCTAGCCTATATGCATAGGTTGAAAATATATCCATTTATTTATATAGTAGGGACCAATATTGGATAACTTATAATCCTGACATATCCTATAGTAATAGGAATCAAGACACAAAGAATTATTAATGAACTGTGGTATTTAACATCATCTTACAGGGACCTGGGATTCCAGATTTTAAAAAGGGAAATTATGGGTGGTCCCAGGGATTAAAATCTATGTGTTACTAAATATAATATTGAAATAGGAATCATGAAATATGTAGTTGTCAAGTAATGGATCTCTTTCATAGGTCTAGACTATTTAAAGAGTGAAGGAATTTTTATATTTATCATGATTGGACATAGATTTGATATCTAAGAATCACTATATATCCTATGATATCAAGAATTGTGTCACTTGTATTTCTTGTATGGAGATGTGGTAGGATACCAACACCAATAAAGATGGTACTCTCATTGGATGTCCATAGGAAGGTACAATTTTATGTCATTTAAGGGACATTAACCATGTTGTTTATCATTATATAGCGAGGAATCATGGTATACAATTTATGGTCTATGATTCAGGACCATCATGATCCTATCACAAGATTTTATGCCTTGTTTGTGTTGGGAAGACATACTGAAATTACTAAGCTCATGTGAGCTATGCTCTGTGTGAGAAAAAATGTATGACATGGACTCCTCCAACTATACCAAGGAAATTAGAGATAGGATATCGGTATTTTGTAGGGTGTGTTTGTTATACCAATATATTGGATCAGGGAATCCCAACATATAACAATGACAATTAAAATCAAGAAATATATACTTATATATAACTCATCATGATTAATGTCGTGTGGAAAATACATTATTCATGTTGTTTAACATCTTTATGTAATGATATGAATCATCAAATGATAAGGGATATAGTGGTTGGGATGAAAACTAGAGGTTTGTACAGCACTATGTATCCTACATTGGTAGGAATAAATCCATACAAGGTTATTTAGGAACCATTTAGTTTAACATCATGTGGTGAGGACTTCATCTATGTAGTTTAATGAAATGTGGTAAAGAAATTAGTCGTGCAGTTAATCATCATGAAGTATGTATGTCTCCATATAATTTAACATCATGTGGTCATGATATGAGAAACCATGTAGTTTAATGTCTTCATATTAGGAATTTAGGTGCAATGAAATTTATTTTCCTATTGTCTAGATGATTTTGTGTAGTTTAACAAAATATTGCTCAGATTATTGATTCACTGAATTATATCTATTAAAATTATTTCTTTAGTAATCTCACATCGGTGGGTGTGTGACACTCTACCAATCCATAGTTTCCAATGAGTGAAATACATTATGATAAACCTTGTGTGTGATATAAGGACCTCCCCATTTTGGTTAAAATATTAGGGGATTATTCCCTAGTATCATTGTGGTTCTGAGGACCAATTATATTTCTCCTTGGAAGAATAAATGGAGGTGAGCCTTATTATTAATGACTTTTGTGATATTATTTTGATGGACCTCCATGTTGTTTAGTTTTCACAGCATGTTCTTATCATTCCTATCCAATTTGTCCAACCTATTTTTAAATTTCTCATAATCTGAGAGCAATCAGCAAATGGAAATTTAGAGAGAAGAAAGTTGGACATATATGGGTAACGATGCGACTGTCTGGTATAATAATTAGAATGTTATTTCTTGTGTCTTAGAATGTGTGATGGTATAGTAAGCCCATAAATCACAAAGCTGTCCATCAATCCATGAATTTTTATCTTTATTCATCATCTTCTTGATTATATTTGATAGTGTCTTATTTAAGGCCTATATGTATCCATTTTCCACTACATGAATGTGATATGAGTTATTTTAATTGATATTTTATTCATTGTAATGTTTATTCAACTCTGTAGAACATATTTTGGTGTTGTTGTCCCTTAATGTTGTGTGAGGAACTCTGAATATGGTGATGATATGTGGCATTATGAAGTTGATGATATTCTAGGTCTAAAATATTTTCATTTTTATTTCATCATCCCATTTGGATAATAAGTTGATAGAAGTAAGAATATCAATGAGATTTTTAGCTATAGAAGGGGGATATGGAACCAAAACATCTATTAAAAATATAGCAATTTTTAGGGGCTAATGGATGTATTTTTTTGGGATCCAGAGCACATGAAATTTCTTAGTGACTTCTATAAAGTCGTATATCATGGATTTCCAGTAATATCCCATCCTCATAATTTGGTGGGAGATCATGGTCCCTGAATTTCTTAAAGATTTTATGTATGAAGTGTTTTTATGTGGCACCACCATTGTTTAATACAAAGGTCGTGAACTAATATAAAAACATCCCTTTTGGTTCTTTGATGTTCATGAATTCCTCATCTCCAGGGGCCATCATTATTTAATTGTACTAGGAATACCCATCCATGAATGAAAGGTATTATAATCCAGAAATTTCATTAATCAAGTGTAATGTGATCAAAAATAGTAAATACACCATTGGGAAATTCCAATTATGGTTTCTAAAATCGATTTAGACCCAATTATACATATTCTTTTTCATGATAAGTGTGATGTTTTAAATTCATCTTAGGTATTTCTCTTCATTTAAAAATATTTATTTAATTATTTTTTCAAATTATGCCTCAAAATTGTTGGAATGAGAGTGGTCTGTTATCTTGCTTACTTTCTAGAAGCATTGATGCTCATCGAGCAATCATAGATGGTGCATATCCACATCCAGATTAAGTCTGATCATTTTTGTATAGATTCAAGGGAATACTTGTCTATGTTCCTTGAAAAATTTTATTTACATATCTTACTCTTCATGGGGAATTGAGGAACTAAACATAGTAGTCCATGAGTCTTCTTCTATTAAAAGATCTATCTACCAGAGCTCATCAATTGTTGTGGAGAAATGTATCTCAAATTTGGGATGATCATTTTTGAGGTACTCCTCATACTCTTCCATTCCTATGTCTGTGGATAAATTTATAGATAAATATGGAAATTATGGGGCTTCAATATCACTGTCAGAATGATGGAGTCCATGAGAAGAGGCATTATCATTCCCTGCCATCTGAGTAACTATAAATAGATTCCAGAGATGATTTTTTTACACATTCGCCAAGGACAGGAGGATCTTGAATATATAGAATCCTGTCAATCACCTCAATAATATTTTTGGGATTTACACAGTCATTGTTGAGCATACTTCAGGGGGTTTATAGTGGTTTTCCCCCTTGATTTTGGGAGCTACAACTTGTGTATCATCATCCATAATGGGTTTTCTTTCTCTATTGTTATTGAATCATGCATCAATATGTGTGGGTTCATAGGTTTCAAAGTGTGCACTATCACCATGTAGTATGCTGACATATTCTTTGATGGGTTAGTTCATACATTGATAGATTGTTGAAGGTACCAATATGTGCTTTTGGGGACAAGTCCTTCAGTGAAACACATATTATGTGCTTTATTATAGGATAACCATAAAATAAACTTCAGTTGTGAGCCCCCCAAACTAAGGTTTGAGTTTGATCATATCATGTGTTATTTTATTTCACTTATCATGCCTTTGAATGATAATATTTATGATAGAAAAAAAACATCACTATATCATAACAGTTGACGTTTTTAAATGAGGATGATATCTAACATATAGATATTTTCAATTAGAGATATTTTAATGTTGACATTGTCATGTCTCAGAGAAAAATATAGGGGTGTGATTTTTCCCTGAATGCCTTGCTTCTGATCATGCTCTATTAATGAGATGAAGACATGGAATTATGCTGAAATGGTCTCTATTCGATAAAACTCTACACTATAGGCTTCAATCTCAAATTCTTGTGGGATTTGGATTGCATTAATGAGTTCCTCCTGGAGTATATTTTTAAAACGAATTGTATCAATGATTAAGATCATGGATTAGACAACCACCTGCTTCTTTATAATGTCATAATTTTGGACCATAGGTCATTGCATCACATGGTGGGGTTTCTCGGGGACACATGGCTTGGTAATTGAGACACTCAAGGGAGACATGCTTGTTTGCTATGCAGTGGTTGTAGAAGTAACTTCTTATAGAAGCATTGGTCATGATGACCTTCCATGATTCTAGGGTTAATTTGATAATCATACATCCACTAGGTATTCATGAAATAAAATTGGGTATGGATACCAGATGGGTGGTTTTGAGATTCCTCTATTCCCGGTTTGAGTCTTATAGAGTGATTTACCATGAGTCTTAGCTAAATTTATATCCTCTATAGGGACACGAGAAAAATATTAGGTCTAACCATGCCCATGATGTCCAATGTATCCTAGGTTTTTAGCCTTGTGGCCTCTTGTTCCCCACTAAATTTCTATAAACTCTTATTCTAAGGAACATTCATCATCAAACAATGGGTCTACTATGTGTATCTCATCGGTACAACCAATGATAACCTCATTGTCTGGTGAGGATTCAATTTTTTTTGGGTTGTTCCTGTGTTATGGATGTTGTAGAGAAGAAATCTCCAAGATTTAGATATTTCTATGGGGAATAATTTTACTTTTCCTATTATGAATATTACTTATTTGGTCAATAATTCCATCCTATGGAATAAATATCTAATGTTAAGTCATTAGGTGGTGGATCTATTGTAGGTATGTGAAGTTTTTCACTCAGGGTTGAATGGGGTCGGTCAAATATTATTTGAGTTGTATATTTTTCAAACATCCTCACACACTCTGACATGATGTTCTTCCAACTATCCTCTTCTTCATGATGGAAAATGGTTATTCATTACACCTACATTGAGGAGTTATTTAATACCACCTATACCGAATCAACCATGATTTTAAGGATATAATTGAAGATGAATAAGTCCAATAAATTATGAAAAAACCATATAAGAAAAAATAATTAGTCATCATGATTAGTGAGGTAATCCTCATTAGGATTCCTATGTTGCAGTAAATTTAGAATGTTATTGTACATGGATTCCACAAAATAAATATGTACTTTTTTATTTCATAATGAGTATTATATATTCATATGTTCCTAAAATATATAGAGATCCTAATTTCTCAATGCTTCTGGATGAGGGGTATTCTACAGTTTCTGCCACTCATTAGGAGGAACTGTGTAGTTCAGGTCTTTCTTGGGAACTTGGATGTGAACATATTCTATCTTGAGAGTTAAAATGTCAGCTTCTACATTTCCTATCCTTTTCCCCAATTTAAAGGGAATGAGATGATATATTGTTTGGGTTTGATGAATGGTTTCATTCATATGTTGTTGCATTTCTATCAACTCAAAGGGCCCACCTGCATACTTCATTGGTATTAGAGGCATCTACAACTCATCCTATATATGTTTATCCTAGAGATCTGATGATTGATCCTATTAGTTATGAATGTTGATTAAATATTTCAAACCATCAAACATGGTTATAAATTCATACACCCTCTCATTTTCACCATTTTTATTATTCTGTAGGTTGAAAATTGTCATTTTACATAGTGTGGATATGAAATTATAAAGGAAATAACAACAAAGGTCTTCTCATCCTACAAAAAATCATCCTAGAAAACTATTGCACAAAACAAAAGTTGGTCATATCAGAGTCAGTAGAAAAAAATGATAGCCTTGTTAGATCTTTTTGATCTTGAGGTCCCATAATCAGGATGGAATAGGATTTGATGTTTTTTAGATGATGTTTATAATTTCCTCCACCATAAAAGGTAGAGAAGGTTGGATTTCTAAAATTTGGTGGTGGAATAGTGTCATCCAAAAACATGGGATATTGATTTCCCTCAAACTTAAATGGTGTGTGTCTCCCTTTCTTGGCTTCCATTTGAGTTGGAATGCACTCAATGATGTTTTTTACCACTATGTGTACTATTTTTTATGTTCCTCTCATATAATGGGAGTGGGAGGGGGTCGATGAGGTAGTCCCACCTTTATCTTTTTCTAATTCCAGATTCATCATAAGATGTAATTACTTCCTTGATGATTGAGAGACTATTTTCACAATGGAGGGATGTCACAATGAATTATGAGTTCTTTATCTATGTATTCTAGCTGCATTGATATGGAGTAAGAATAATTCTCAAATGACTGTTTTTCTAGTGTATCATCTCTTAGGGGAGGAAAAATATTCACCTAGTCTTGGAGACAATACAATGTGGGGATATTTCCCCTGAGCATCTCCTAATTGATTTTTTAGAGAGATTTCATTTCTCAACCATATTGTGACATATGGTTCTCTAAGGGGGGAACCTCATCTCATCATGGTGGGGATTGGTATGTGGACACACCATTACCTTTTCTTTTTTCAATATTCCTCCATGGATGTGGAAACAAGTTATTCTGTGGCACTAGATATTGGAGCCTTATCTTGTTTCGGGTTCATGCTGCCTCGGTTGGTACATCCAAATCTCCCTACTCTCAGGGTATTCATTATATGTTGTGAACCACTAAAGTTTTTCATAAGAATCTACATATACATTATTTAAAGTGAATACATTAATAGAATCATATCAGAAAATGTTATATTTTTCATTAATTTCTATGAAATGTGAGGACTCTGCACTACCTTCATCCAGAGAATTATTCGAACCCTTGTCCTTATTGGACCATTTTGGATTGAAAATAAAATGGTATTTAATTACCTTCTCTATAAAATCCTCCCCTCCCGGTCTATGAATAGTGACTCTAAGGATTTTTCTAGTCATGGTGGCAGAATGAGCCCCAAATAGCAGTGTTTTTTCTTGTGGAGGAAGGGACATGTGGGATGCCTATCATTGATCTTGTCCCCCCAACCTAAAGAAAACATAATCCATATATGGTTATGGTGGTGGTAAAAATTCCCCCATCCCTATAGACTGGGGGTTATTTTTGGCCATATTTGGAATTGATTAGTCCAATTTTTGAGCATCCAATTCCTCCAATTAGTGATTTGATGATTCTAGGGACAGACATTGAGATATAAATTCTCTAAGTCCAGGAGGATGTGGGTGATTTTTAATCACTTTTGTTTCCCACATGATCTCTTATGGGATTATGAACCTAGTGATGGTCATTGAGATATAAATTTCTCCATGCCAGTGGGATGGGGTCTATTTAAAGCTTCTTGAGATATGTCCTAAATACTCCTATGAACTCACTATTTGAGGAGTGGATGTGGTGGAAGATATTATCCTATTCTAGTGAGCCTTTTATTCTACTACATGGATACAAAGAAAGAAACTACTATGGTATTTTTGATGTAGTTCTACTGTGAAAACGTAATATATGGGTGTGATGGAAACCCATGATGAGAACTGCTCATTATTGGATTTTTTTCTGTGTGATGGTAACATTGGTCATTGTGTCTAAAATTCATTCTCATTTCTTCGAACCACCCATTTAAAAAAACATTTTTCTATCCTCTCCCTCTGTTCAAAATGGATGGTAATCATTAAAGAGAAGGAAACATGTTGTAGTGACCAAGTAGAATGAGTATTCCCATATCCCCTAATCTTTCCCAAGGATATAATGTTATTGGATGCCGAGTCCTATAGGTTTTTTTTGTTGCAAGGGTGAGAAAAAATGTAAAACTTCATAAATTCCCTATCCTCAAATATATATTCATGATGTAGATTTTGAGATCAATGTTGCAATATTTATGATACAATGGAAACAAGCATGTGGCATATTTGATCTTTTTTTTCTAGTTTTGGATCTCAAGCATGGGATATAGTAGTCAAATCTAGGGGACGACATAGTATCTTGATTTTTTGAAGGTGAAACTCATATCCTGGATAAGGGAGATGTCTAGCATTCAGTTTTTGATGTGTATCCAACATATTGTATTATAAAGAAGGTGTAAAATCCATTTCCAGATCATACAAGGTCACATTGTCATATGTGGTGAGGGGAGAGAACAAGAGGTGAATTTAATTTACAACTAACACTTCCCATATTTCATTTTCATCCTCAAATTCATTATACATATATGCTTTGATCAATTTTGACCATATATGATTCTTTTGACGGTCACCTGATGACTGGATTAGAGTGCTACTAGAATTCTATGTGGTACCATATGCAGTTGACACAAATGTTTCAAGTAACTCTCTATATTAAGGAATAATAGTTTTAAAACCCACTATATATTGAGGTGTCTGGGAAAGGGGTGGATCCACTTCTCTATGGGAGATATTTTCATTGGGAGGTTTACCATGTTGTATGTTAGCAAGAGAGTCCCTATGATCAATCTCCACCATACAATGAGGAGTAATACCATAGTAATGATAATATTAAGCCTTGTTTGAAGTGTTTATGACCATAAAGGAATGAAAATGTTTCTCAAATAACCACAAGGACACTAGAATTGTGATTATCAAGAATATGGGTCGCGATCTATGTCATTGAAAGAATATGATGAGCATCATTTTGGAAATGTATAGGAATACGCGACTACTATATAGGGATTTATATAACATCCCTATAACCCTCTACTGCTATCATAATATGCTCCAATGGCTGAGAAGCTACTAGAATATTCCAATGTGGTGTCTCATTATTGGAAGGAATGTGATCCTATCTTGAGCCACATGTCATTTTCACTTAGTGAGAATCGATTAGAATGTTACCATCATCCCATTAAATGGCCTTTGGGATATTCCATTGGTCTATTGTTGAAGGAATATAAACCTTCCTCAAGGCATGTTCCACTCTCAAATGGTGAGCCCCATTTGGAATAGGAATATGACCTACGACTAAATATGCATTACTTATAGGAAAACATTGATAGACCTATTTAATGGGTGATAGGATATGAGCCCCCGTTTGTATTTCCTAGGAGTGACAGGGTTGTATTTGTTCATCGGTGAAAGTATGAATATATTCCTAACATCTGTGAGCTACTAGAATATTCTTGGAGGATTCACAAATAGAAATTTGAAACTACGATGAGTCTTACTCCATTCTCACTTTTTTTACCTAGATATAATGGGGATATATACATGATCATGGTCCTTTGAAGTATGAAACTAGACATATTTGATATGTAAATGAGCATTTCATGAGGCTTGTGCCCTTATCATTTTGTGAACCCTGGACAAAATGGTGATATGAGCCTCATCTTGGGCCTTTGGAATATGTTATAGGACTTTTTTGATAGGTATGTACTCCTATCAAAAGGAATGTTTTTCTCTAAAATGGTGATCCCCTGTTGGAACTTGAGTTTGAGCACAATCAATTACCTCATTCTTTACCAGAATATGTCGATAATCCTCTTAGATGGGAGAAATAATATGTGCTTTCACCGAATAAGACACTTGTTAAAAATGATAATCGTGTTGAGATATCCAAGATGTAGGGATAGAAGTATGCACTTCTACCTGTATGTGTACCTGTACTGGAATACATTGTTAGAGTTCTTCATCTGTGGTTAAAATAAATTTCCATTTTATAAATTGGTATATAGTGATATAAGAATGTACATATTATGTATACACTATATACTGGTAGAAATACTCTATTGAAGTAGAGATATGTATCCCCTTCTTCTCCCATTTTGAAACTAGAATATTTCTATGGGTTTCATGCATGGGGGTTAGAATATCCCCCTTCCCCATTCTTGTAGAGGGAATATGTCCAAAGAATTGTTTTGAGTGCGTAGGGATATGGGCGTACATGTTAGTCACTACCAAAATATGTCGGAAGAATTAGTTATTGGGGGTGTGGATTTGATCCCACTAATGGATATTCAGACCATTCCATTCCAATTGTGTTTTCCTTATGGCTCATGCATGGGTGTCAAATGTGGCAGCGTGTTGGGAGGTTCTGTCATTAGGTGACTGGTGGGTATCGATGGTATGGTGCTGGGAACAGTGGTTGATAGGTGTCATCCTCAATAGAACCTGAAACAAATCGGAGACGTATTGCATTCTCTATTCCACCTTCATCATAGAATGAATAAGGAAGTTATTTTTCACTGTGGATAAGATCCTGAAGCAATTGGTTGTGGTGATGTGGTCCATTAGATTAGTTTTAGCTTTCCCAAGGTGACACAAACTTATCAGTTTACATACATGGAGACCTTCAAATGTTTCTTCCATGGTTGGGATTATTCGAGGTTTTTGGTAGTGTCAGACTATTTTTTCCACCACGTGATAGTGGTGTTGTATAGAAGGTGAGACTCTTTTGTGACCTGTGAGGGTTGCAGTCATAAGTGATTTACCAGAGCTATTGCTGGATGAAGTAGACATTGTCTCAAATCTGTATACTATTGAGGATAGTAGTATCTATATTCATGAATAAAATAAGGAATAAGGATACTAATATGTGAAGTATCCTGGGAATGATATGCTTAATAATATATTCATAGTTAACACAATTGTTATTTTATTCACGATACAACCATTTTCCTCACTCAGACTTATAAAATAAATGGTTGAATTATTTATGGGGACCCTAGTTATAGAGTATCTGTTATATGATTCTTGTCAGTATTATCATATTTTTTTAGGTATTCAAAAACAAGTGACATGACGTTTGATTAACCGAAAAATCTGTTATTTGTGAGTTTCACATAAAATTTCCAATTTTTTTCATTTAGTGTGAAATGAAAATGGATTCATAGATGATTCACCAAACATTTTTTTTATTTATGATATTCACATCTAGTTAAATATTTTTCTTTCCTCTAGAAAATCATGTGACTATCAACCCTAATCAATGTGGGTCTAGTTTTTCCTAATGGTTGATTGTGGAGGTGGTTTATTTCATGAAAAATCATTAAAATCAGTTTACCATTGTCTCAAATTATTGTAATATCCCAATGGTTTCCCAATTTGTAACTAGGTAAATACCTTCTTTCCAATAGAAGGAGGTCAGCAGGGTTTTCTAGCCCGATGGCACTTATGAGCTGACATTGTTCAAGAGGTAGGGAGGTCAGGCTCACCTCATGCTTAGGAGGTAGGGTGGGGGTTGTTTCCTACCATTGGACTCTAATATAAATTTAATATATGTTCTTGAATCTATTACTAATCTCAATATAGGATTGATTACCCTAAAAAAGTTTTTGGGTTATGTATATCCTTGAGAAGAATACGGTGATCTTATTTATGAATCCAGTTGTATGTATCTAAGGATCATTATCGATATCCTAGTAATGAGTTGCTTCTTTATGTGTTGTATCCACATAACTAGGATATTTTGAACATACTAAAATGTATGGATGTGAATAATATTTTATGGAGTGGATTGAGCCATTATGAGGTGTCCTATATATGCTGGTTATTACATGAATCAAAACCAACATATTTTGTTAAACCATCGTAGTTTAACACCATATAGAAATGAAATATATGAGTGTTTTTGGGAACCATATATTCATTCTCGAGTCATGGGGGGTCACCTGTGTATCTCAGTTATGGTGAAAATAAGTATTTTCCTAGTTCATTTAGTTTCTCAGTCCACTAAAAGATGAGGTAAGATGATCAGCATAGGGGAGTGATTGGGTTCTTATGGTTGAGATGTCAGAGATATGAGAGGAATTACACCAAAGTGGGTTTCTATTTGAGATCTTTCCTTAGAAAGGAATCCTAAGTATCCAACTCAATATAGGAATCAGATTTCAAATAGTTCATTCACTTCATTAGGACTATACCCAATGTAGATTCCCTCATATGGGGCAGGACTATATGATTCCACTTATCGAGGAATGAATAATATCATTTCACTAGATGGTGGAGATTCATAATTCAAATGATATGAATATTATAACTCCTTAATCCCATGTGTGATATGCTCGGTGTGAGAAAAAAGTTTTAATAGGTATTCAATCTAACTACATATGATTGTGGTAACTATGTGCTTGGAAATCCCTTTGGATATTCAATATATACCTCAGACTTAGGGAGGAATCTGACATGTACTGGTAAAGGAACGAATCAGAGTCATAATTGTTCAGTTGATCAGGAATCGCACTCTGAGGTTTCCATTACAATAGGTACATATCATATTATTCCTTTGACCGGAGCTTTCATGTAACGAACCAATCTTTTGAATAATTTTTTGTTTTTTTTAAATGTGTGTCTTACTATCATAATAAATAAAAATATAGATTTATAAATGAATTGTGACCATTGGGTTTTGAATGTTATATGATCGTTGGTTAATATGAACATTGAAAAAAAAAAATTCATAACGTTATAATTATTGTTTATAAATAGTAATGATAATGGATAATTAATTTAGAAAGAAGAGTTTTTGGACTCATCTAGTAGAATTGGTCAATATGAAGCCACTTTGTTGGAGCTTCATAGGGATGTTGCGTTACTAGGATTTACTCCATACCAAGACTAATCTATGATTCAACATGTTAAGCTTGAAAAAAATCACCTACGAGAGATGTTCATGATGATGGAAATCACCAATCAGGTATGTTTTCGTAGCTACCCCAATATTCAATCATCATTGCATAACATACTCTTAGGTAATGAGAATGTGTTAAATGGGGTTATGTAATGAGGCCTTAATTACATTATGTAATCCATTTGTATAAATAAAATTATTATTATGATGAAATAAACATCATTTTTAAATTTCAAATGTCAAAATTAATCTAGGATGAATTTATAATATTTTTATAATAAGTTTCATATTATTGATTAATATTGATAAAAGAGTATTTTAAAATAATTTTTATACTTTAAATAATTGATACTATGAATTAATTTTCGAATATCAAACATACACGGTTATGATCAGTAATAATTTTAGATTCTGATAAGATCAACATAATTTTTGTTGAATAGTAACTTTTGAATAGTAATATTACCCTTATGAATAGTAATATAACCAATTGAATAGTAACCTTTATTAAGGTTGTATAAGTATTATTTAGTTATATTGAATAGTAATGGGATATAATAGTATAAGTAACAAATTACTTTAGAAATTACTAGTTATGAATTAGTATTTTTTGAGTTAATAGTGATTTTAAATAAAAATAAAATTTATTATGTTTAGATAATTATTTTCATAAACGTTTTTTATTTTTTAATTCATAACATCGATATTAGGTTAGAGTTAATTTAATAGAATCCCATAATTCGTTTTTTGTTTTTCAGTGATCAGTAAAAATACACTTTTTGATTTTTCAGTGTGTTTTAGGACATCATAATGATGTAATATTTAATTAAAAATGTTGATCGACTCATGTGGATTAATATATGACATGAGGTATCCCAATTGGCCAAAAAACATGGGAAAATAACAAGAGAAAGCCCTTGGTTTTCCAAATACCACTAATGAGGTGTCCTTAAAAACTAATAAAAAACTTCCTCTCTTTTACAATAAATACCAAGCCATTCCTTTGTTTCAATTAATTGCAAACTAATTCTCCCTGAATTTCTTCTAGTTATACCTAACAAGGAGTCATACCATGGTTTCATGAATCCCATAAGGTCCTAATCTATAGTTTTAGAGGTTACTCATCAAGGTAAAGGAATACACCACCCTCCTCTTTTTCAAGCACTCTTTTTTATGTTATAACTTTAATTTATAATTTATTGTGTTGGGATATGATATTACAAATACCCTTACTATCAATTTTATTTATAAATTATTAGATAACAATTTTTCTCTCATCAACCATTTTTTATGAATTTTTATTTGATGTCATTAGGCTGCTGAATTTTGGTAAGGGAATTCCCAACATCTTTTTTCCATTCAAGATCTCATTTATGTGGTATATCATTAAATTTCCATACCATGTTATGATTTAAATTTAATTATAGCCCTATACTATATTATGAGTATTTAATTAATGGTTTACCTCTATACCCTCTCTTTTTAATTTTTTATAAAACTATGTTTCATACCCGTTATGCTGAAGAATTTTCATCTCCAAATTTCTCTCTATTTATTAAGAAATTATTTCATTTTATTTTGTGAACAACCCAAACTCAATCTTATCGAGGGGTATTAAAATGGATTTTCAAATTATATTTTATTAGTATTAATATACATGTAACTCACCTACATTTTTTATGGGATTAAATTGAAAAAAGTATCTTTTTTAGGACTTTTTAAAACACCATGATTTTGATATGGAATCCAAGTCTTTAATTATCAACAGGTTATTTATAAAATGTTGGATTATGATATATGTGGTTCATAATAAAATAAATACATATTATGGGTGTTCTCGGATAGGGATCTAATACATTGGATAATGAAATTAATCTCTTGAGATAAAAGGGTTTATGATAACTTGGTGAATAACCTTGGAAATCTTTATGAAACCTTGGGGATGGACCTTGGTGATATGCCTATGAATGTATAAAATTAAATTTTTAGACACATTATAAAGTTATTATTCATGTTAATAATTTTATAATATTTCTCTTTATCATGAATTTAAAAAATTACTCATGTTCTTATTGATATTTATCAATATCACATGTAAATTGATTCACTTATTTTCCATTAATGGGGCTTCTGTTCACTATTTCCTTTGATATATGTCCTCAATTTTTTTGATGTTTTAATTTTACATAAGTTGAAATTTTAGATAATCCATTATAGTTTAGTAAATTATTTCTATATTCTTTCATGTAATATGTTCTATATTACCATGACACTAAACATTAATGATCCTCTGTTTGTAAAAGTCACGTAAAGTTATGTAATAGAAAGACACGATGTCATAGTTAGTATCAAAGTATAGTTTAGTTATTAGAGGAAATTAGGATATGAAGTATTTAAGAAGAAAAATATATAAAATTTTAAATATAGGAAAATATCCAAGTATTTTTGTGACATATTATGTCAGTTGTTTCCAAAAAATCAATCATTTTATGGATACAAACAAGTGGATGTGGTTCTAGCACAGTTTAATCTAGGGTTAAAACATTAAAACAATACTTTCAGGTAGACTCGAATGGGAACTGGTGAATGATAATGGTACTTGCTACACTCTAGGTCTGAAATTCATAGAAGATATGTTCAGTTAATCAGAAGATTTTTTAGAATCATTCTGAAAGATTTATAAAGAAATGTAATTATTGTTAAACAAGTGTGTTTAATCATGACGTTTTAAGGCAAAAAGATCCTTTACAATTAAAATATTATTAAATGAAATAATATTCTAACTAAGTTATCACTATTTTAGGAAATGGGGGGAAATAGTTGGAACCTTGCAAAGACTGAATGCAAATGAGCATGCACTGACAACCATCCGATGGAAGCTAGAATGGAAAAAATCATGACAATGATGAATCAACTGATTAATGTTATGGTAACTATCTTGAATCTAGATGATATACATATTTCACCATGAAGGGAAAAACTTTTTTTGAGTCTTTTATGAATCAATGACAAATAACGTTTAGTGGATCTACCAACCCATTGATTGCTAAATAATAGACCAGCTCTATCAAAATGATCCTTTCTGAACTCTACTGTTTAGAACAAGAGATGATCACCAAGGATATTTACCACTTAGGGGCAGAAGATTATCATCAGTTCTAACTGCTTAAAAACATGAGTTCAAGAGGGGAGATTGAAGCATTGTAGTGGTAATAGTTCTGGGGAATCTAATTTTCTATATATTTACCACATCCAATGAGAAAAAAAATTGAGAAGGAATTTCTTGAGATAACTCAGAAGTAGAATAAATCTATAGGAAGAGATGATATGAACATCACAAGACATTATCATTACACCCAAATATTTTTCATAGATCCTAATGGGAAATTTGAATTATTATTTGGTGATCTAAGACCTAATCTAAATAAGAATCTAAACAAATGAGACTATGATGGATATGAGGAGATCTCACGGAGTGCTATGAAAGTGGAACTTGTGTTCAATGAGACACAATGGTCCCATAAATCTAATGGAAAGAAGGGATAAATGGATCCAGGCTTCGGGAGGATCATTGATTAGGGAAGAGGTGTAATAAAATTGAAACTTTCCACATGTAATAAAATGTGGGGAGAAGAATTCTGGGAAATGCCTACTTAAAATTGGGAAGTGCTACAAGTGTGGAAGATATGTTCATATTGCTTGAAGTTGGCGTAGTGAGGTAAATCCATAATTTCCCAATACTAACGACAAGAGGAAGATGGTGTAGTTCCTACCAGAAGTCCAATTCTTCAATTATGGATATCTTGGTCACTTTTCTAATAACTTTTCAAATTCTAGGGTAATCGAGGGGGAGCACTGTCAACCTCAGCATAGGCCAAGGTATCAAGGTCCGGATTTCTCTATCATGATGGTTGATATTGAATCTCCTAATAATGTCGTGGAAGGTACTATTTTTATTCTCTCAATGCTATAATGTACTTTGTTTGATTATGGTTATACTCATTCCTTTATTTCCTCCATGTTTGAAATGAATTTAAAATCAACCAATAAATTCCTAAAAATAGAGTTATCAATCAAAACGTCAGGTGGGATTATCTAATCATCATATTTTTTTAGAAAATATAGTATTTACATTAGTGAGCACAATCTTATAGACAATATAGTTGTCACTCTAATGGTGGAAATCAAAATTATACCTGGGATGGAATAGATCTCAATGTATAATTATAAGATCAACTGTAAAAGAAATAAAATATCAGTAGATATGAAGAAAAAACCTACCACTATCTTTATGTAGGATATGTCTCGACCTGAGTATTGTCTATAAGCACCACATGTAGCCTTATTTAAGGAGTTTATCAATTAATATGAATAATTAAATGAGATTATAAGGATAGAAATGTCCCCATCATCCAAAAATACATTTAAATATTTCCTGAGGAGTTACCCAGACCACCCCCAAAAAGAGAGGTAGACTTATCCATTGAACACGTACCTAGATCCCATATGATATCAATGACCCTGTATAGGATGGGAAATGTGGAGCTAGAGTAATTCATGAAACAACTCCAAGATCTATTGTATTTGGGGCTTATCCCATAGAGTGTGTTTTCATGGGTATCAAATGTTCTATTTGTGAAAAAGGATGATGGATCAATGAGATTATGCATTGATTACAGAGAAATGAATGGAATTATAGTGAAGAATAAATACCCACTTCAAGGAATTGATGAATCATTTTACCTTATTTATGGGGCTTAATTCTTCTCCAAGATTGATCTTGAATCTTGTTATCATCAATTACGAGTGAGGAAAGAATATATTCCAAAAACAACCTTCTGATAAATATATGGCAATTTTCATTTTGTTGTTATGTCCTTCAAATTGAATAATTAACCTTCTATTTTTATGGATTTGATGAATAGCATATTTACGGACAACCTTATAACATTATGGTACCTCTTATTAATGATATTATGATATATTCCAATATTGTTTAGGATCATGATGATCATCTATGTGTTATTTTAAAAACCCTATAGAAGGAGAAGATTCTCGGAAAGTTCATCAAATGTGAATTTTGGTAATAAAAAGATTCTTTCTTAGGGAACATTGTAACAAATGAAGGAATCTCAAATGACCCTACAATGTTAAACATTGTATATGAGTGGCCTTATCCTACCACAATAAGTGAGATTAATATTTTCCTTATTTTAGTAGGATATTATTGGAGGTTTTTGAAATATTTTTCATGAATTTCAAATCTACTAACTATGTTAACTCGAAAAGGGGTCAAGTTCATCTGAAAAAATGAGTGTGAGGAATGTTTCCAAGAGTGGAATAAGGGAATGGTTACTAAACCCCTGTTAACATTGACCTCAATCAGAGAAGGATTTATTATTTTTAGAGATGTATCTCTAAAAGGGCGTAGTTGTGACCTCATGCAAAATGAAAAAGTCATTACATATGAATCACTATAGTTGAATCCCCATGATAAGAAATATCTTACGAATGATCTTGAGCTAGGTACATTTTTTTTCTTTGAAGATGTGGAGGCGCTATCTTTATGGGGAGAAATGTGATATATATACAGACCATTAATAATTGAAATATATTTTCATGCAAAAGGAATTGATCATGAGACATAGGAGATGGTTGGAACATCATAAAGACTATGATTTTTCAATTCATTATCACCATGGAAGAGAACACAACATTTCTGGTGCATTAAGAATGAAAGAACCTATTGTTCTAGATATGATGAGGTTTCAAGGAGATCCCTTGATCAATGGCCTCGTAAAAATGGACCTGGGAATTAAAAGGGAAGGGACATCATAAATCCTATTCCTAATTATTTCTCAACCATCATTACCAGAAAAAATTAAAAAAGCAATGACATTGGAACCTTTTTTATAGAATATGATTGAGTATTTAGATAATGGAAAGTTTATTATGTTTAATATTGTTCAAGAAGTTTACTAAAATTTCATATAAGGCTACATGTTCTATAAATTTTGGGAATAAAGAAGGAACTTATGGATTGATCTCCTAGCTCTACTTTTTCTATACATCCTTGATGCAATAAAATTCATTGGGACCATAATGATAATTTTTTTGAAGATGATATGAAAGGGGAGATTTCATATTACACTAAAATGTGCATATTATGTTAGCATGTGAATGCATATAGAAAACTACCTAATGGTGTATTACATGAAGTACCTATATCAACATGGAAGTGTAAAAATATCACTATGGACTTTTTCACAGATCTCCCAAAAACATCCAAAAGAAACAATGAAATATGGGTTATACTAGACCGTCTCACCAATACTAACTAGTTTACCTATATTCAAGAAGATAAATATCTTGAACAAATTTATAGATTTTACATGAGGGAAGTGGTAAGGATACATGGGGTACCACTCTTGATCATACATGATAATGAAACATGCTTCACAAAAAAATTCTGGAAAATTCTACAACAAGATCTTGGTACCGAATTGAATTTCAATACCACATATCTTCCCCAAACTGATGGAAAATTTGAAAGGACTATTCATACACTAAAGGATATTATAAGAACATGGTTAGTGTAATTCAAAAGTAGATACGATAATCATATACAATTAGTTGAGTTCTCTTACAACAATATCTTTCATTAGAACATTCAAATGGAACCCTGTGAAGCTCTATATGGAATGCGATGTAGAACCCCTACTTTTTGGGATGAAGCTGGTTATAGAAAGCTTCTTGGGACTGATATTTTGAAAGAGAAGACAGAAAAGGTTCATTCCATATAACAAAACATAAAGGCTATTATGATTTAGCAGTACAGTTATGCTAACAACTGTAAAAGGGACTTATAGTTTGTGGTGGGTGATAAATACTTTCTTTGAATTTTACCTTGGAAGATAGTCATGAGTTTTTGGAAGTAAGGATTTCTCAACACTAGGTACATTGTCCCCTAGAAAATCCTTGATCGCATAGGAGAAGTGGCCTATCAACTTTCACTTCCTCCAAATCTAGCATAAGTTTATAATGTTTTCCATGAATGTATCTCCATGAACTACATACCTAACCATTCACATGTACTGAATCTGGAGGTCATACAATTAAATCATGTCTTATCTTATAAGGAGTATCCAGTGGTGATCTTGGATCATAGATACAAGGTTCTATGATGCCACAATATCCACCTTACTGATGTGTTGTAGAGGAACCACAAATATCAAGAAGCTATATGGGCACCATAGGATACTATGAGTCATAAGTAACAACATATTTTCTCTTCTAAGGGTACGAGTTGAAATTTTAGGGATGAAATTTCTTAAGGGGGGATTAATGTAATGGCCCATAATTTTGAATAATATTTTGTTTTTAGAAATAGTATATCTTATTATGTCATAATCAATAAAAATATATAAGTATAAATGAAATGTGACCATTATGTTTTGACAGTTATATAAACATTTTTTAATATGATCATTTGAATCAATAATAATTTTTAACGTTATAATTATTGTTTACAAAGAGATATGTTAATGGATAATTAAGGCAGAAAGAAGTGTTGATGGCCTCATTCCGTAGAATTGGGCTGTATGAAACCCATTTGTCGGATCTTGAGAATGAGGTAGCATCAGGATTTACTCTTGACCGATCCCCATCTAAACTTCATCAGGTTAATCCTAAATGACATCGCCTATAGTAGATGTTCATGTAGATAGAAATAACCACTCTCAAAATGTTTTCTGGGCCACCCATAGATTCGATCAGCATTGCACATCTTACTCATATGTGTAATACAGGTGTATTAAGGGGTTATTTATTGAGTCCTTAGTTAATTTTTGTAATCCATTTTTATGAATAAAAATAATGTTATGGTAAAATAATCATCATTTTTGAATTTCAAATGTAAAAATTAATTTAAGATGAATTTTTTGTATTTTTCTATGAAGTTTCATATTATTTATGAATTGTGAATAAAAAAGTATGTTAATTCATTTTTTTTATATGTTAAATGATTAATAATATGATATGATTTTAGAAAAATGGACATACACAATTGTGATGAGTAAGAAATTTAGAGTCTGATAAGATCAACATAATGTTTGGTGAATAGTAACTTATGAATAGTAATATTACACTTATGATTAGTAATATGACCAATGGAATAGTAACCACACTTTGGGAAGCTTAAATAAAATTTTGGAATCTTGAATGGTAAAGTGATATAATAGTATAAGTAAATAAATATTTTAGAAATAATTAGTCAAATATCAATATTTTTTCGAGAAAATAAGGATTTTTAATTAAATATAATAATCTCATATTTATAAAATGATTTTCATAAAATGGAGTTCATTTTTGAATTCATAACATTGATATTAGGTTATGGTGAATTTAACAGGTTTATATAAACTATTTTGTTTTTCAGTTAATAGTAAAAATATAGTTTTTGAGTTTTTGGTGTGTTTTATGACATCATAATGATGTAATATTTAATTTATTATTTTGTTCGACTCATGTGGATTAAAATATTATTTTTGGTATCCCACGTGGCCAAAAAATGGGCAAATACCATGGTCAAGCCCATTTTTTCCAAATACCACCGATGAGGTGTTCTCATAAATTAATAAAAAACTCTATCTCTTATACTATAAATACCTAGAAATTACATAGTTTATTTTTTCATTAAAAATTCATAATACAGGATTGTATGTTCATTATACCACCCAATTAGTCCTCCCAATGTGTCATAAAGCCCTCAAGGTCTCAATCATAATGGTTTATAAGTTAGTCTTCAAGGTAAGGGAATCTACCACCTTTCTCTTTTATCAAGAACTCCTTTTATGCTATGAATTTAATTTCAATTTTATTATGCTGGTATATATACCTACAAATACTATTACTATAAATTTTATGTAAAACTTATTAGAGGCTAATTTTTCACTCATCAAACCATTTTTATGAATTTTTATGTGACCCAGTTAGGCTACTAAAATTTTGTAAGGGGATTCCAAACTTCTCCTTTCTATTCAAGTTCCCTTTTATATGGAATGTATTTCAATTTTACATATCATGTTTTTATTTACATGTAATTATTTCCCTATAATTTATTGTGCATCTTTTATTAATAGGTGACCCATGTCCCCACAATTTTCTAATGTTTTATAAAATTATGTTTCATTACCATTAGGCTGCAGAATTTGCATCTAAAAATTTGTCTCAATTTATCATGAAATTATTTTATTTTCATTTGAGAATACCTAAACACCTATCATATCCAAGGGTGTTCACATGGATTTCCAAATTATATTCTTTAATTATAGGAATAATAAACATGAAACCCACCTTCATTTTCTATGGGATTAAATTGACAAAAGTAACTTTTTTAAGCACTTTTTAAAATGTCGTGATTTTGATATGAAACCCATTTCATTAATTATCTATGGGTTGTTTATGAAATTTTTTATTATGATATATTTTTTTCACAAGAAAATAAAGTAATATTAATGGTGTGACCTGAAATCTCTCTAATTCATTGGGTAAGAAAACTAATATCTATAGATGAAAAGTTTTATGATATCTTGGTGAATAACCTTGGTAATTTTTATAATGCCTTGGGGATGGACCTTGGTGATATACTCATGAATTTCTAAAATAGTATATTTAGCCACATTTTAATGTTATTATTCAGGTTATTATTCTTATTATATGCCTATTTCCCATTAATTTATGAATTTTCATGTTCTTATTGATATTGCTCAAATAACATATAAATTAATTCACTTACTTTTCCTCACTGAGCCTTCTTCTCATGATTTCTTTTGATTTATGCCACTAGGATATGATAATATGTAATTATACTACGGATTAACTTTTTAAGAATCCTTAAATGTGTATTAAAATATTTTTATATTTTTTCATGTATTATGTACGTTATTTACAATACAATACACTTTAAATATCCTTTGTTTGTAAAATGACATGTAAAGGTATATAATAAAAAGGAGGGATTTCATATTCCACATTGAGGTTTCTATTTATTTTATAGATATTTATGGTTCATATGATGTGATTATTGTATGTCCCTAATGCAATGTGAGCTATGCTTAGTGTTAGAAAAAAGGTATGGAACATGATCATTCTAATTGCCTGTCGATGCTAGACTAATGCAGTAAGACCTAGCTTGGGTATTAATATAGAGATTTAACCTTGTGTTAGTGCACATAATATGCTTGTTTTTATAGGAATCCGAGTCATCATAGTTCCCTTGATCAGGACCTACACATTGAACTTTCATTTATTATCTAGGATTACACACCAATGGTGGAAAAAGGTCATTAAATAATGGGATTTCTTACTAACATGGCATGTTTTCCTAACTAACATGGGTTGTTTTACTTCTTGACACAAATTGATTTCCTACTCAACATGTCAGAGAGTGTCTTACAAACATTTACAAGGACAATTTTTTGATCCCTTTGACTTGTCCAGAGGACATTGCATAATCTGAATTCCATGTCATTGATTTACACATGATCAAGGTTAGCTTGTTCAAAGGGAATTGAAATCCCAAACTAGTTGATCGTAGAATCCATGACATGATCTTGGAGGAATCATCTAAAGGTCATCTCATGATATTGATAACACGCCCTAGTGTAATCATGAGATTTGGATGACACCCATGGAGTGCATCGTGAGAGTCATTTTTAAATGTCTCAGAGGATGTCACAAGTCTTTGATAAATGTATGGAGGACATATAGAAACTAATATAGTGTGTCTAAGGGATATCTAAATAGGTGGATACCATGAATATGTGATACTGTAAGACTCTAGTAACATGAATTGGTTCTACCAAATGAGTGTGGGGACCTATCTTAAGGATATCCAAAGGCTTAAATAGGAATCCTATAGGGTTTTTTGAGACGTGTGTGGCATGCCCAAGGGATAACATGTGGCTTCCTTCAACATGTCTAGGAGGAATTCTCATCACCCAAATAGTATACTAAAGGAGCTTTGTGAGATCTATATGAAATTTTTGAGGGTTATCATGGGACATGGGTGATTCAAATGATGTGAATTTGGGTCATCTTATCAGCTATTTGATTATGTATCCCATATTTAGTCCTTGATGAAGCCTTTTAAATTGCGATTTCATTTGATTTGTTTAGTGTAAGTATATTTTAAGTGTCTAATTTTCTAGAAGATGGGATATATGTTCTCCCCATGTCATTAAAGAGGAACTTCATGTGACCTATAGTGATTATGGAATGTTCTTATGAAAGTAAAATTATTTCATTGGATGGTGTTTGGTATCTCACTTGTTGGAAAACATTCCAGATGTGAGATCAGCCGCTTCAAGAATTCCACACGGGTGCTAGGATTAAAAAGTTCTAATGCCTCTTATTGAGAATTGTGGACCATTTTTCATAATTGGTGGGGGAATTTTACTCCTCTCCACCATTTTTTGAGGCTTTATATAGATATCACATGAAATTAGGATGGATTCGGTGAAGAGATTTGATATCATTCATACTTGTGAGTCTCAATCATGGGTAGCCCTGGAGGTGTTTCCTGATTTTTAGCAACTCCAGGATCATCCCATCAATGCCTCATTTATTGTATTATTTCCCATGAATGGTAATTTTTTTGAGTCACATAGACATGTTAAGGTACTTTCACATTGTCGAGTAGACATGTCCAATGGCCTTCGTGAAATTAGGGTGGCTCTCGAAGGCTTCCATGTGATCTCATGGGACATGTATGAGACATTCATTGATACAAGTATAACCTTTAAAGGGGACATCATAGGATCTAGCCAACTTGACAGTGGGTCTTATGAGAGGGTTCTGTAGATATCCTTATCATTTTGTGAGAGTTTTACAACCGTCAGAGGCTTCCTCCTCCTCTCCTCTTTTATATCCATTGTTTAACATACATAGTTTAATGAGTTAGAAATGTTTTTTGGGTGTTGTTGGGGACTGTATCTTTACATCATGGTGATGTGTTTCATGGAAGAAAATGTTCCTATGGAGATTTTTGGGAGTTTTATATACCAATCCAAAATATTTTCCTTAAGTATCCAATGGGGTGATGTGTGGTTTCATGTACAAACATGAGGTACATCGTGCGACTAGGATAACAATCCAAAAGGATTTCTAAATATGTGGTGTACATGTTGATGGGTTCATGCAGTGTCTTGTGGACCTCTAGGGGTGTATCAAGTGTCTTTTAGGACCTTTAGAGTTTCCCAACACCCCCTTTTATTTCCATTATTCATTTTACAATGGCATGGGGTCTCATGAGTGTTGCTGAATGTTCTCAAGGAAAAATATTCTCCCCGTCAGTGATGGGACATGTAAGCTTCATTATTTCAACAGGCTCCCACATTTTGGAAATTTTTCTCCAATATTTGAAGTATTTTTTGATGGGTCTTAAGGAAACCAACATTTGAAAAATCTCAAAAAATAGTGGATCTTTTCTAGATATTGTCACATGATCCCTGATTGTTAGGGGCACCTCTATAAGAGCATAGGTACTTTTCAATGGGGAGTCATGGGTTCTATAATAATCTATGGGTTGTACATGGTTACATTGTGTGACATTATGATGATAATTTGATCACGTGCCTTCTAGAGGCTTACGTGATCCATGAATCTCAACCACATTCAACGTCCTTTCGTTTCATAGGGAAAAATTAATACCCATATCCATGTATTTCTTTCTTTTTTAATTTTCTTAATGTCATTTTTGGGGCATCAATGTTAATGAGAATAATTTCATAGAAAAAATAATACTTTCAACATAAAAAAGAATCATGAGGAATGGATGCCCCCCCCAATAATGAGTAAATACAAATTTGGACCACTATACCAAAAAGGCCTGTAACTTTTAGTTTGTATTATGATAATTTATTCTAGGAATAATATATAATAATTATTTAAATTATTTTCACTATCCTTCGAGTCTATGAGAGAGAGAGAGTTTATTTTTCTATATTTTTATAAAATAGAAGGAATATCCAATAAATTTTGGTCATTGACATGAAATAAATATTCTTAGGATGTGATAAAGTGTTGAAGTGGAAGGAATTATATAAAAAAATTAGAAAATTATTTTCCTTTCACTCTGTAAAATAATATGGTGAGGGATAACCTTAAGTAATAGAATGGTGAATCAATCAGGGTGAGTGGATATAACATTAAAATACATTCATGATACACCTATGCCTTTTTAATTTCCCCCAAAAGTAAAATTGAAAACTTATATGGTGGGATAAAAATACAAATTTGAATAGAATTTTATTTTTAGGACATTGAAATCTATGAAGAAGTTGTTTAATGTTCCCTCAAATTCAAAATGTAGGCCAATGAATCCCAAGATTCTCATGAGGATAATATGTGTAAATGGATTTAAATTCTCATGATGTATAAATATAATGATGGAACGAAATTCCTACACCCCAAATGTCAAAATTATGGGAATAAGCATAAAAAATCATAATGGGGAAAAGGATGTGAATTGTGTGAGAGAATTAAGGGAACCTTACAAGTGACTGATGATAGGAAGAAACCAAAAAATTAAACTAAATAAAGTAATGATTCATCCAACCCTCATTCCATTTTCCTTTAATTTAGATATAAGGGACAAGAAAATTTTGTGCATTGATGCATAAAGGTATATATTTTTATAACAAACAATGAAAAAAACCTCCAGGATCCTGAGTGATAGAGTTGGATTATTCAACAAAAAATTGGATGTCGATCCCAACAATTATGTGGGTAAAAGTATGATATTCATTAATTTATGAATATAGAATGTATTATATGATCAGGATTCCACAAACTCTTTCATAGGACAATAGTTTAGTATAAATATTCAAGAACACCATAAAAACATAGGATTATTTTATCATTGAACATGGTGAATTGGTCAATTATTGAATCCTATGTAATAATTCATCCCCATTCCATATTTTTGGGATTAACATCCTTCAAAACCATGTGATAATAAATTTATTATATTTGATAGAATTGAGCACATGGATAATATTTCATTATAAGAGCTATTATAAAATAAATTGAGAAGCAAATCACCTATCGAATCACGAATCTCCCTAGAATTATATATAAGTGAAAGGGGGATGATGAATCTTATTTAGTATCATAATATGATGAATTTATTTTTTCCCTCATAAAAAAGTATATTCTTCTCAAATGAATAAGACTATGGAAAAGATCATTCCTGAATACATTCCCATAATTAGTGGTTATACTGATGTACCCCCCAATGAAATTCTGGTTCATCCACCAAGTCGAGATGTTGAATTTTCAATAGATATTATTCATAATACTTTTTTAATATAAATTAATTCATAATAAGGTAATTTTTTGATCATGGGTGTCTAAATGATTAAATTCAGGTTAATCAAGAAAAAAAATTTATACACTTAGGTTTTTATTGTGGGGTGAACCACTCCTCGACATTAATAAGATGAATGGATCATTGTGCTTATGCATTGATTTTTTCGAGATAAAGAAAATAATACTAATGTAAAAGAACCCCCATAAAATGTTAGATTAATTATTTTATCACCTATGTGGAGACTAGTATTTCTCTATAGTGGATGTTCAGCTGAGATACCACCAATTAATGGTGAAGAAGTAACATAGTTGCAAAATTGCCTCTAGAACAAGATATGGAAACTATTAGTTCATAGTGATGCCATTTGGAAAAAATAATTGTAAAAAATATTTATAGACATAATGAATATAGTCTTTTGAGGATAGAAAAAAATATATTTATATTATTTATTGATGATATTATGATATGCTCCAACAATAAGTATGACCATGCAGGAGTATTTGAATACTAAAAAAAAGGATTATGGAAAAGAGATGATATTTAAGAAGAAAAATAAATATCAGTTATAGATGAATGAAGTATCACAATTATGGAACATTATCACATGATAATTAATAATTAAATCAAATATTTTATCTGATCAAGATATGAGGTTTTCCTTATGATTATAAAGAAGGCTTTAGTATGAATTGGATATAGAACTCTATTTTAGCACTCCATAAGACCATTAGAAGGATGATCAGTCTCAAGGAACCATCCAAATTCTTGATGATATATTCATATTTTTAATGGATTTCCAAGTATATTGGTATCAACACCATACCGTTCTATAGTTATCTTATAAAAACATATTATATTCTAGCATTCAAATATAACCTTATAAGGCTCTTTATTGGAAGTTTTGTTGGACTTGGTCATGATGAGATGATGTTATGAGAGATGAAGATGATGAGACGTTATTTTTCTAAATAGATTATAGAGAATATTTAATCCATTTAGCATCACATGAATTCCACAAAAATTTGAGAAAAATGCTATGCAATGAACCATTGATGAAACTTGAAGTTTGATGTTGGAGATAACAGGTTCTTCTGTATTTCACAATGGAAGAAATTCATGAGCATTAGGAAGAAGGGAATGATTTTTCTTAGGTACATCATCACCATTGATATCCTTGATAACATTAGTGGAGCGGCCTATCGATTATCAGTTCTAGATAACCAATCTCAAGTAAGTTATGTGTTCAATGTATACATGTTTAGGAATTAAATGTTATTTTCCTAACATGTACTAAATACAGAGGTATAAGCTTTGGAGAAATTTCATTAATATGAGGAGAATTATATGAAGTTATTAGAATATAGAGAAACATTTCTACGAAAAAAATCTCACCTAGTCAAAATACTATTGTGAAATAAAAAATTTACAGGAAGGAAACTAAGAACCCGAAGAGTTGGTGAAGTAAATGTTCCATCATATATTTTCACATTATAATGAAATATATAATTTTAATTTTGAAATTAATTAATGGGGGGGAAGTATAACAACAATATTTTTTAAAATGTGAAACTATATTTGATAGTGTACATGACATGAAACACTTAACCAAAAAGAACAATTATTATTCAAATATGACCATTAAAACCTAGCCATTAAATTAGAATGTCAAAATAGAATTATTAAAAATTTTAAATACATATACTTGTTATACTCAAAATAAATTTATTGATAATTTCACCATAAATAGTCATTTATTTTTTAATGTTATTTTACTCATAAAAAATTAATATTTTAAATGATTTTTATTAATTTTTTAGAGAATATATTCTTATAAATTTATAGAAATATAATAAAATTTATTTTCTTAAATGAAAATAATTTATAAAATGAAAATATAAATACTATATTAGCGTTAAATATTGTTATTTTTCATTAAATATTTATTTTTTCCCTGGATATTGAATGAATAATGTTTTTTTGTAAAACTATCATTTATTTTTTAATTAATTTTTTTAAAATGTTCCATTATTATCATAAATTTATTTCAAATTAAAATAATCATTATTTATTTACATTTCATCAAATTAATTACATTTATATAATCATTACTATTTATTTTAGTATAAGATTATTTTTAGGCGTAAAAACACATTTTTCTAAAAATTGTTTTAATGTAAATAATTTATCTCCCTTTTAGATAATTATAAATGACACTAATGCAGAGTGATTTAAATTAAATTGGCTATTATATATCTATAAATATTAATTAAATCACATTTAATAATTATCACCTATCATAAATTTATTATAATATCTTCTTATGCTTGAAAAATGCATTACTTGAAAACCGAAATTTTCAACATGTTTGCTGGTTTTATTTTAAAACAAATTTGGCCACTTTTATGAATTTAATTAGATAATATATAACCCATATTTGGAACTATAAAAATTAATATTATATAATAATGTAATCATAATTTTTTCATAATGATGTTTAAACTAGTATACGGAGGGGGGTTAAACTGAAGAGGTAAATAGAATAACATGATTAAATAATATTTTTTTGAAAAGTGTTATTTTGGATCACCATTAAAAGTTCTAAAAAAATTATTTATAAATATTTTGGTTACTTTTCTTCAAATTGAGTTCCCATTATTGAATATATATATTTTTTTTACAATAATACCACTCCACCTCCCATATAAAAGGGCATCCCTCTCCTCTTCTCTCTTATCCTCTAATAATAATCACATGAGATTGAAAATATCCAACCCAATTAAATTACTTAAATACAAAAACACATCATAATGGAATTTAATTTATCATAAATTTAATATATGGGAGTATTTAGGCATAATCTAATAGAGGTTGTCTGAAGAAAATATACCATTCTTAACTGAGGTTATATTTTTATTTACTCTTCTACCTCCTTCATATCTTATTCAATGATGATGATATAATAAAATCAGAACATATAACATAATAATACATTATTATGATCATTTAATAACTTAAATCCATCTCCTCTTCCATCAAATGGAAATGAAACCATCGATCATGTGAATAGTCGTCTACCGCATCGCAAACTGATGTAATTCATTTCCTATCATCACCACTCACTGTTACTTATTTTGATGGATTTAATTTTTATATGATATTACTAAAATTTTAATAATTATTTAAAATTAATATTTCACATATTTTATTATCCTATAATCCATTGGAAACTAATAACGTCATTTGTGTGTATGGTGGAATACTACCTCACAAAGCGATTGATTTTTTTACAACACCACATCGATGGTGTATGTGAGAGTATTATATGAAAAAATATGTTATTTATGATATAATTTTATTTAATTAATGAAAAAAATAAGTACCTTATTTCCATCATTATTGTTGAAAAAAGGAAATGGTACTCATTTTTATAAACAACCTACAGTCTCCATTATTGTAACAGAGTTCATTTTTCATAAACATAATTCATTATAAGCTTTAAAATAATAATTAATTTATAAAAATAAAAATTATTTAATTATTTTTTTATATGACTAAATAATAATACATTTTAATTTATTCAAATCACCAAACTATTTTGGTACATACGATCTAAATATCCCAAAAATAATGAACATGAACCAAAATGATTATGTAAATTGAATATAAAATGATCCTAAATAAAATAAATGAAAAAATATATATGAAAAAGGTTATTAATAATGTAAATAATTATAAAATGTTTATTATTCATGAATATAGTGAGTCCATGTGAGAGGTAAAGATTATGTTATGGTATCTCTTTAAACTAACCTTTCCATTGGGTAATCATCATTATTTCCCTAAATCAATTTATCTATCACATTAAAGCAATGAAATGTATCTAAATTAATTATATAGATATGTTACATATATAATAACCATATTATCCCTTCTACTTATTTATATATACATTCCATAAGTCAATTTCTCAAATTACTTCATTAAGAAACATTTTAGGTTTTGATATGTTGAAATATTATTCAATCAATTTTCATTCCATGGGTAGTTCTTATTTTTATTACTTATGATTGATTTCCTTATGTTTCACACATGATCATGTGAAAAGAATTATTATGATGGGTATGTATAGTATTATATATCCCTCCAATTAATTTGGTAATATTATAGTCTCATGAGAATTCATGTATGGTATTTGGGAGTGAACCTATTCCATTATATGAATTTGTGAACCATGTGATATTGTCTCGATGTTCATCCTTTACTTATGTATATGTAATTTTCTATAATAATAACACATTTCCTGTGTTTTTATGATCATATTATTCCATTCCATTAATATTATTTTACCATTTCCTTAGAAATTTAACTTCACTTTTATGGTATCATGTTATACTTTTGACTCAGTTGTTATGATTCCTTATCATGTTTATTCCATTATTGGGATTTCTATGTCACGACCCGTCCTCGGGGCCCGTGCCGTGACTACCCCAAGCCCGTCATCCATAGGCCAGGGGATGGCGACTAGCACCAAGGCGTAAATCCCAACAAAAAGGTAAGGCATTGCCTTTGGAAAGTAAACAAACACCATAGAGTAAGCAAGCAGAAAAGTAAACACTAAGTAAAAACTGTACAAGCTGCGCTGAATGTAAAAGGGGCCGGAAATACATGCCCAACTGTAAAGTACAACTAAAAGTAAAAATAGTAACTGAAAGTAAAAGCCACAGCGTCGAGCCATCCTCTGGAAGTCCCACCTGAAGGGTGGGTACAGATAGCCTCTACTGCTCCTCGGGTCCACCTGACCGCTCCGAGTACATCCCGCCCAGTGGTCCACCTCCAGGTACCGTCCTGCTCTGCAAGCCTCCACCACGATCAGCGTTGTCCATCGTCTGTAACCAACATAATGTAGTGTGGGCATAGACCGTGCAGGGGTGAGTATAAGCTACTCATTAGGGACCCCGAGACCCCTGATGGTCTCCCGAAATCCACAAAGGAAAGATACAATCACGAAGTAACATCTGACACGGCTTAGGTATATGCCCATACATATACCTAAGTCATCAATTCCCGTTCGGTTAAAACGTCCGAGCCCAAGCACAACCCAGTCCACATAGGAAAGCAAACGTCTAACCACACATGATAGCACAACACAATCCACAAAAGAGAGTAAACAGTAATCCACACAGGATAGCTCAACACAATCCACAAAGGAGAGTAAACAGTAAATCCACACTGGATAGCTCAACACGATCCACAAAGGATAGTAACAGAAGATTCAGCTCACACAGGTATACTTCTTCGGATGACGATAAAGATGATCACTGATCCATCTAAGTCTTCGGACCCACAAAGGATCGATAGGTAACTAACCCCCGCAAAGACCCACACAGGATCGGGCCCACACAGGACCTGTAGGCGCTGGCTCACACAGAACCACTGAGCGCTGACCCACACAGGATCGGACCCACACAGGATCGGACCCACACAAGACCTATAGCACTTATCCACGTAGGATCACTGAGTGCTATAGTCGTCGCAGTCCACTGAGGATCTCTGCACAGTCGTCGTCGCAGTCCACTGAGGATCTCTGCACGGTCATCACTGTCGAAGTAGCAGTCGCACCCAGCACTAGGGTTCCCGCACACAGCAAGCTCATTCGGGAGGGTCCGCTCCACGAGCCGAGAGGCTGATACATCAACTGACACAAAGTCCGATGTTGATATATCCAAAAGTTCTTTATCGTCAACAGGAACTCAACGTCGCAGACGGCGCATCAATTGGACGCCCAGTCTGAGAGTTATTGGATTTTTCGTCCCAGGGGCCCGGTTGGTTTTTAAGGCAAAACCAACCCGACCGTACTCCACCTGCGTCCAAACCTTGGGCGGAGTATTCCAAAAGATCCGTCTCACTTAGAGGAAAACAACAAAGCTGACGGCACGTCAATCGGACGTCTGTTACTCAAGATATGAGTGTTTCCGCTCCGAGGGCCCGGTTGGTTTCGTGTACGAACCAACCCGGCTGAATACAAAATACTCCAAAACCTTGAGTGCGATATACCAAAACGACCATCTCGATCCAAGGATCGTGTTGCCGCTGACGACAAGTCATTTGGAGGCCCGTAGCTCAAGATACGGCCATTTTAACGAAAACCGTCCAAAGACGGGGGGCCCGGGACCGGGCCGACCCGGCCCGACCCCCACTGGGTCGGCCGCACCCAGTCCGACCCGGTCCGACCCGGTCAGACCGATCTGGCTCGGCTGGACCGGCCCGGCTCGGCCGACGCGGGGGAATCCGCCTCCCCGCGTGACACCCCCGCGGCACCCTCGAGGTGTCGGCCAAACAGCCGGACGCGGCTGAAGCCGCGTCCCGAGTGACGCGGGGGGGAGCCGCGGCCCCCGCGTGACACCCCCGCGACACCCGCGGGGTGTCTCCCTGGTGGCCGGGCGCGGCTTCAGCCACGTACCGCGAGCGCCGCCGCCGGCTTCCGCGGGCCGCCAGAGTCGCTCCGGTGGCCCGTTTTTCTTCCCGTCTACGTCGTTGCTCCTCCTGGGACACGTTCTTCACTGCGAAACCACCAAATATCCGTTGCGGCACGTTCCGTCGTCGCCTGTCGAATCCGCACAAGAATGAAGAATGGCGGAGGGTCGTCGGGCCGTGTTCGTTTGGCCCGCACCCTCCGCGTTAGATATAAACAACGGGAGAATTTTTTATTCCACACAGGAAACAACAATTTTAACAAATTTAAAATTGTTCACAAATCCGGTTCTTTAACTTTTTAAAGAAACATTTATGGGAATAATAAAAAGTGGTAATTACAAAAATAAAATCCCTACCTCGTAGTCGTCGCGCGTGAGCGTTCTTCACGGAATTGCTCATCGCGGAAGGTGGAGATCGTCGCGTCATCGCGGAAGGGCGTCACGTCGTCGTAGAATCCTGCGTATCGTCGACGAACTCGACGGACCAAGAAACAACAGATTTTAATTATAAATAATTAAATCTGTGTTTCGTTTTAAACCACAAATAACTTTTAGAAGAAACCCGAAATCACTCACCTCAAACGGTTGGTGATCGGAGATCGGGGCGGGGAAGAACGTCACGGATTGGAGCGTCGTCGATTTCCGCGGATGACGGCGTTCTTCGCGTTCTTCGCGTTCTTCGCGAAGGAGAAAGAAGGTACAAGGATTCTGTCAAATCCTCTCAACGCACAAACTTTCAAAAGACTGGTTGGTCTTATTTTATTATTATACCAACACACGAAAAAGGGTAAGTAACGACCTATCAATTCGTTGAATTAATTCAACAAAAGAAACAGCTCATTTAATTTACGAAACAAACCGCCCAATTAAATGGTCTGTTAAGAAATTAAGAAAACGCGTCAGTTTACTTTCATAATGACGGGTTTTCGCGGATGCGTTACTTAGCGGAAAGAAACGGTGGGGCTCGCGTGGGCCCCACCTCACAAATATCCTACCAAGAGGGTAGGATATTTCTGGATAGCATCCTATCCGGTTCAACTCAGTTTAAGCCGTCTTTAAGTGGCTTTAAGTGGCTTCCAAGTGACTTAAGTGAAATAAAATAAAGTTGTCGTAAAATTATTTTATTTCTTAACTTTAAGCCCGAAAATTAAAAACCACACCTGAGCAAACGCAACTCTGGAAGAGGTGTTTCTAAGCGAATATCGGCGCTTCGATTTCATCGGTGCCCTCAGAATTCAATTCCGGGCACCGGTTCAAAAGTTAGAAAAACCAGCTCGTCCGTTCACTGAACGTACCCGAGCCAAACTTCGAAAAATGATTCCGGGCACACCGGGCCTCGGAATCAGGTGTCGTCAGAAACTGTGTTCTTGTAAAATTCCAAAGAAAATTAAGAAAAAAATTTCCTTGAAATTTGCGGGTCTTTACATTACTCCCACCTCAGGGCTTTACATCCCCGTAAAGATACATCATAAACTAGGGAAACAAATGTGGGTAATGAGCACGCATCTGATCCTCCTGCTCCCATGTGCTCTCCTGGAGGTTCCCGTGCTGCCATCTGATGCGTACAAGAGGAATCGATCGCCCACATAGGACCCGATCCTTTCGATCCTCTATCTCCACTGGGACCTCCTCAAAAGTCGCCCCATCATCCAAATCTAGCTCCCCATAGTCAATGATGTGCGTCGGGTCGTGCACGTATCTCCTCAGCTAAGATACGTGGAAGATGTCGTGCACCCGGTGCAACTGAGGTGGTAGAGCCAGGCAATAAGCCACCTCGCCAACCCTGCTGAGGACCTAGAATGGTCCAATAAAGCTTGGAGACAACTTGCCGCCTTGGACAAATCTCCGCAAACCACGTCGAGGTGAGACACGCAAGAAGACGTGGTCGCCATCCTCGAACTCTAGTGGCCTTCGCCTCCTGTCAGCATATGACTTCTACCGTCTCTGAGCTTTCCTCATCCGCTCCTAGATGACCTGGACCTTCTCTGTCGTGGCCCGGACCATCTCTGGTCCCACAAGTGCTGACTCCCCAGGGTTTGTCCAGCACAAAGGAGATCTGCAAGGCCTGCCGTACAACGCCTCATATGGTGCCATCCCGATGGTGGAGTGGTAGTTGTTGTTGTATGCGAACTCCACCAAGGGTAGATGGTCCTCCCAGCTACGACCGAAGTCGAGGACACATGCGCGGAGCATGTCCTCAAGAGTCTGAATGGTCCTCTCCGTCTGAACATCCGTCTGAGGGTGAAAGGCGGTGCTTAGACGTAGCCGTGTCCCGAACGCCTCCTCCAACCCCTTCCAAAGCCGGGAAGTAAAGCGAGCGTCCCGATCGGAGACGATAGTCGATGGCACACCGTGAAGCCGTACAATCTCCTGAACGTAGAGACGCCCCAAGCTCTCCACTGAGATCTGCTCTCGGATTGGTAAGAAATGTGCCGACTTGGTGAGTCAGTCAACAATCACCCAAATGGAGTCATGACCTCTGGAAGTGCGTGGAAGTCCAGTCACGAAGTCCATAGATATCCCGTCCCACTTCCACTCCGGGACCTCCAAGGGATGTACCAAGCCTGCTGGTACCTGATGCTCTGCCTTCACCTGCTGGCAGGTGAGGCACCGTGAAACGAACTCTGCCACAGCCTTCTTCATGCCCGGCCACCAGTGCTGCCGCCTGAGATCCTGGTACATCTTCGCCACTCCAGGATGTACCGCTAGAGGATAAGTGTGAAACTCTCTTATCACCTCCTCTCGTAAAGTGACTGGTACCAAGGTACATCCTCTGAAAAGGACGTCGTGCTCTTCTCCAAGGGAGAAACCATCAGGTGTCTGTCCCGAGGTTATCTGTGCACGCCGTGTCTCACAGTCAGCGTCCCCAAGGTGAGCCTCTCTGACCCGTTGTAAAAGTGGAGGAGAGACTGTGAGAGACTGAAGGAAGGCTGCTCTGTATCTATCCACGAAGGATATCTGCAAGGCGGCTAGCTGCTCTGTCGCCTCCTCAAGTAGCTGGATGCCCGTCCTCCTGCTGAGGGCATCGGCTACCACGTTCCCCTTCCCAGGAGTATAGACTATCTAAAAGTCATAGTCCTGGAGGAAATCAAGCCATCGCCACTGTCTCAAGTTCAGTTCCTTCTGTGAGAAGATTTACCTGAGACTCTGGTGGTCAGAAAAGACTGTAAAGCGCTCGCCCATCAGATAGTGCCTCCATGTCTTCAGAGCGAAGACCACTGCTGCTAACTCCAGGTCATGGGTGGCGTAGTTCGACTCATGCGGCCTCAACTGACATGATCCATAGGCAATCACGGCCCGGTCCTACATCGGTACACACCCGAGTCCGGTCCCTGATGCATCGCAGTAGACTACGTATCCAACTCCCTCCTCAAGCAACCTCAAGATAGGTGCGTTGGTCAATCTCTGCCTCAGCTCCTGAAAGCTCTACTAACATCTGTCTGACCACATGAAGGGTTTCCCTTTCTTCGCCAATACTGAGAGTGGTGACGCAAATTTGGAGAAGTCTGGCACGAATCTCCGATAGTATCCGGCTAGACCCAAGAAACTCCGCACCTCTGTCACACTCCTGGGTGGTTCCCAAGCTAGCACTGCCTCGATCTTCACGGGATCCACTACAACTCCCGCCTCAGAAATGACGTGCCCCAAGAAGTGGACCTTAGGTAACTAGAACTGGCACTTCGAGAGATTTCCATAAAGCTGGTTCTCTCGGAGTGTGTCTAGTACAACCCGCAAGTGGTAGGTGTGCTCCTCCTCGGTGGTCGAGTACACCAAGATGTCGTCGATGAAGACCATGACAAATCGATCGAGGTGTGGCTGGAAGATCCTGTTCATGAGGCTCATGAACACTGCTGGAGCATTGGTTACGCTGAAAGGCATAACCAAGAACGCATAGTGTCCATACAGACACCTGAAGGTCGTCTTCTGCACATCCTCGTCTCGAACTCTGAGCTGATGATAGCCTGACCTGAGGTCTATCTTCGAGAACCACCGTGCTCCCTTGAGCTGGTCGAAGAGATCATCAATCCTGGGTAGCAGATACTTATTCCTCACTGTCACCTGGTTCAGGCGACGATAATCGACACACATTCGCAAGCTCCCATCCGCCTTCTTGGTGAACAAAATCGGGGAAGCCCAGGGTGAAACATTGGGTCGGATGAACCCCTTTCCCTGCAAGTCCTCCAACTATACCCGTAGCTCTCGAAGCTCGGAGGGGGCCATCCGATATGCTAGAGTGGATATCGGGGCTGTCCTGGGGTATAGATCAATATAAACGTCTACCTCTCTACGAGGAGGTAGCCCTGTAACGTCGTCGGGGAAGACGTCCGCATACTGATCCACCACTGCAGGAAAACTAGGACTCCGCACGTCAACTACTCCAAGGATGATGCTAGCCAACTGTTGAGTGATGGGCTGCCCTCTCCTCTGCATGAGTCCATCCTGTGCTGCGAAGGCTCCCTTCTCTCTGATGAAGGTGAACCTGCTCCCGTCGGTGTGCACACATCGCACCTTGCGCCTAATGCAGTCAATCTGTGCATGGACCGTAGATAACCAATCCATGCCCAAGATGACGTCGTAAGGCCTCGACGCCGCTACAAGAAGATCATAGCCAAAGCACTCGCCTCCTAGAGTAAGCTCACACTGCCGGCACCAGTTCGTAATCGTCGAGTCTTCTCCCGTAGAAGTCTCTAGCCATAAGGATCGAACCAACGGCTCTGTCGGAATCTCCGAGCTCCGAACAAGGGCAGTGGCTATGAAAGAGTGACTCACTCCTATGTCTATAAGAACTACAGCAAGGGTGGAATAGACACAGATTGTACCTCGAATCATCTCTAGAGCGTTGTGGTCGTAGGCCTCCAATGCCTGGAGTTGTGCCTGTCTCTGCCCGCCAGCTCCCTATGGTCGGGGCGGACCTCCTGGTGGTGGTAGTGGCAGAGCCTCAAAGCGTCGGCCACCACCTGCTGCTTGGCCAGCTCCTCTGCCTCGTCCGCCTCCTCCCTACGGACCGCCACGGTCGACCCTCTGCCTCTGCCTAGGTGGCCCCTCCACCATCTTCTTCTCCTCGGTACGGCGGGTCGGGCATTCACGAGCCATGTGGCCCTGCCCGCCGCAGGAGTAGCACTGCCTGCCTCTCGGAAGACTGGCCCCGCGCTGTGTGCCCCGCACTGTTGAGCCAGTGTCCTGAGGTCGTCTGCTGGAAGTTCTGGTCTTCCTGGAACCCTGATTCATCCGTCGGCTACCAGCTGCGGAAGACTCCGCTACCTGCCGCCCTGCGGTAGGTCTCGCTGTGGACTCAGCCAGAAAGCTCTCGATTAGAAGGGCTCGCTCTAGCACTACTGCCTGGGTCGGGATGCTGAGGGAGATCAGCGATGCCCTGATCTCGTGTCTCAAACCCTACTCGAAGGTTCGGGCCCGGAAGAAGGGGTCCTGTACCATGTCTGTCGAGTAGCGAGAAAGGACGGTGAACCTCGCCGCGTACTGGGCGACCGTCATGCTGCCCTGCCGCAGCTGAAGAAGCTTCTGAATGCGCACCGCACGGAGGGTGGCCGGGACAAACTCTGAGCGGAAGTGGCTCTCTAAGTCCACCCAGATGAGGGAGGCCTCATCGTGTACCTGGAGCATCATGCTCCACCATCACCCTGCTGCTGCGTGTAGTAGGCTCGCAGCGAGGATCACCATGAGGTCTGCTGGTGTTCTCACTAGCCTGAAAACTTAGACGACCGCCTCCAGCCAGTCCTCGGCTGCCTGGGGGTCCGTCTCCCCACAGAACCTGGGAGGTCGCTGGCACTGTAACTCGTGCAGAGCTCCGAGGCATCGTGCATCGTCAGCGATCGGCGCTGGAAGCATCGGGGGCTCGGCGGGTAAAGGTACCGCTGGTGCCTCTACTGTCAACGGGCCTTGTACCGAGGCCTCGTCGCTCAGCGGGCTGTCGTCGCGCTCTACTCTCAGAACCCTGGCTGGCTGCCGTCGTGGGGCCATCCTGAAAAGGAAACAAGTGCGCTACGGTCAGAACAGTATACCTGGTGAGCTGACACAAGTAATCACAAAGAAAACTTGAAACACACATGCAATCAATGTTTTCCTGCATTAAGTCGGAAATCAGAAGTCAGAGTCCTGGGGTATGGATACGTCGGCCGCCGCACCAACACTGGACTCCCTGGACTGATAACCACACCCAATACGCTAAACACTATTGCTTCACATAAAAGAAAGATCAGAGTCTGCGGTAGAACCGACCGCCTCTGATACCAATTTGTCACGACCCGTCCTTGGGGCATGTGCCGTGACTACCCCAAGCCCGCCTTCCATAGGCCAGGGGCTGGAGACTAGCACCAAGGCGTAAATCCCAACAAAAAGGGAAGGCATTGCCTTTGGAAAGTAAACAAACACCACAGAGTAAGAAAGCAGAAAAGTAAACACTAAGTAAAAACTGTAACAGGCTGTGCTGAAAGTAAAGGGGGCCGGAAATACAAGCCCAACTGTAAAGTACAACTGAAAGAGGAAAACAGAAACTAAAAAGAAAAGCCGCAGCGTCAGGCCGTCCTCTGGAAATCCCACCTGAAGGGTGGTTACAGATAGCTCCACTGCTCCTCGGGTCCTGCCGTCTGCTCCAAGTCGCTCCGGTGGCCCGTTTTTCTTCCCGTCTGCGCCGTTGCTCCTCCCGGGACTCATTCTTCACTACAGAACCACCAAATTTCTGTTGCGGCACCATCCGTCGTCGCCCGTCAAATCCGCACAAGAACGAAGAACGGCGGAGGGTCGTCGGGCCGTGTTCGTTTGGCCCGCACCCTCCGCGTTAGATATAAACAATGGTAGAAATTTTTATTCCACACAGGAAACAACAATTTTAACAAATTTAAAATTTTTTACAAATCCGGGTCTTTAACTTTTTAAAGAAACATTTACAGGGATAATAAAAAGGGGCAATTCCACAAATAAAATCCCTACCTCGTAGTCGTCGCGCGTGAGCGTTCTTCACGGAATTGCTCGTCGCGGAAGGTGGAGATCGTCGCGTCGTCGCGAAAGGGCGTCGCGTCATCGCAGAATCCGGCGTAGCATCGACGAACTCGACGGACCAAGAAACAACTGATTTTAATTATAAATAATTAAATCCGTGTTTTGTTTTAAACCACAAAGAACTTTTAGAACAAACCCGAAATCCCTCACCTCAAACGGTTGGTGATTGGAGATCGGGGCGGGGAAGAACGTCTCGGATTGGAGCGTCGTCGATTTCGGTGGATGACGGCATTCTTCGCGTTCTTCGCGTTCTTCACGTTCTTTGAGAAGAAGAAAGAAGGTACAAGGATTTTGTCAAATCCTCTCAAAGCGCAAACTTTCAAAAGACTGGTTGGTCTTATTTTTTTATTATGCCAACACACGAAAAAGGGTAAGTAACGACCCATCAATTCGTTGAATTAATCCAACGAAAGAAACAGCTCATTTAATTTACGAAATAAACTGCCCAATTAAATGGTCTGTAAGGAAATTAAGAAAACGCGTCAGTTGACTTTCATAATGATGGGTTTTCGCGGGTGCGTTACTTAGCGGAAAGAAACGGCGGGGATCGCGCGGGCCCCACCTCACAAATATCCTAACAAAAGGGTAGGGTATTTCTGGATAGTATCCTATCCGGTTCAACTCAGTTTAAGCCGTCTTTAAGTGGCCTTAAGTGGCTTCCAAGTGGCTTAAGTGAAATAAAATAAAGTTGTCGTAAGATTATTTTATTTCTTAACTTTAAGCCCGAAAATTAAAAACCACACCCGAGAAAACGCAACTCTGGAAGAGGCGTTTCTAAGCGAATATCGGCGCTGCGATTTCATCAGTGCCCTCAAAATTCGATTCCGGGCACCGGTTCAAATGTTAAAAAACTCGCTCTTCCGTTCACTGAACGTACCCGAGCCAAACTTCGAAAAATGATTCCGGGCACACCGGGCCTCGGAATCAGGTGCCGTCAGAAACTGCATTCTTGTAAAATTCCAAAGAAAATTAAGAAAAAAATTTCCTTGAAATTTATGGGTCTTTACATTCTAGAACAAACATTTTTCATTTGGTCCACAGTTTAGGCCATAGAGTTTTAGGAGTTAGAATTGGTTTTTGGAGCTCATTATATATAAAAAATAGGGTTTCCATATTTTATGTTCCTTTTTATATTTTATGAGCCTAGTATTTAAAAGGAACGGGTCATTCATGATCCCTATGTTGTATTAATGAATATTTATGTTAATAATAATCCTATAATATGTGTAAAATTGTTTTTTTCACTATAAAATCCAATCCATGACTATGATCCATCAATACATAACAAATTTCAAACCCTAAATAATGGATCACCATGTAAATAATCTATCATAATGAAAAATTACAAGGATAATAAAGAAGAGAGGGGATTCAAGTGCTAATATAAATTCCAGCTATACATATTCCTCTATTAAAATGGTTTTCATAAATTATTCCTATAGGGATGTCTATAACAAAGAATTATATTAATAATTGGTATAAATTCATTTACAACGCTCTATAAAAATGGTGTAAAACCCCATTGAAATAGGGATGTATATTTTTCATCTCCCCCTCCCCTTCATACCCATTGTCCATAATTTTTCACTTCCACAATTGGTGGGTCCCTTCTCTTCTCCATGGTGGTATCCTGTGAATCACTATTGTTTGGATTCCATTATTCTTTAATATCAATTTAGTGAGTTCCAACTCCAAATATCTTTTTCAAAGAATTATTTACATCTTTATGTATGTATCAATCACAAATTAAGATCATATTAAGTCCTAATTATTCTTTATTCATAGAACAATGGATTTTTAGATTATAATGGTTATGAAATTACATAATAAATGGTTTTCTTATTATTTATTTTTTTGCTTTATTAATTTTTTTTCTACATAAAATATATATAAACATCAATTTTTTAAATATATTTTAGTTCATTATATATTTTATTATTTTATTAATTTATTTGTTTACTAAATATATTTGGGGTTTATAAAATTATTAATTTATTTACTTTTAGTAATTGAATGGTAGAAATCTATATATAATTAATTTCAATTTATTGGCATGAAATTTTTTTAAATGAATATATTATTAATTTAAAAAAATCCATTTAAATGTTAGAGTTTTTTTGTACCATATCAAAAATTATGTATTATTTTTTCCCTATTACACAACTTATAATTTGATTCAGTTGCTACTATTTTGCCTCGATTATGGTATATGTTATCTTTTATTATTTATTTTGCTAGTTACTTGTATTCTTTGAATACTTTCATATCAAAAATGGTATTTCATTATCCTATTTGAAATTTTATACATAAATGTTATACTAAGTAATGTCTTACTAGTATTATGAACTGTTCCCAAATAAAACCATATATTTGAATGATAGATGTACTCTTTTGGGTGGGAAAATGTTGTTATTCTTGACTATATTTATCTTTAATAACATCATGTATATTTAATTTCACTTATTTCATATTGAAAATAATGAATTTTTTTCATAAAAAGTTCTTCATAATGGAAGATGTATTTTTATGGAATTATATATATTCAAATAAATCAATAAAGAACATAATTGAGGAAGAAATATTAAAAATATATATAATGAATTGAAAGATAACTAAAATGATTTTAATTTATATTAATGTAATTTATAGTTTTCGTGAATTTTTTAATTATTATTTACTATGATGATATGAAACTAAAAAAAATATGTCATTTACTGGAAGGAAGTTTCATGAATGATAATTATCAGATATCAACCGATATTCAAAAGAAGTTGGATTTTTTTAATATTTCTCGTTGAAAAATCCTTGAAATATTGGTAATATATGTTTTTTGTGTAATAATTTTGTTATAATACCTTGATTACGTTATAAATAAGTTATCTACCATATAAAGAATATTGTTTTTCAAAAAACTATTTTTTTTTTGTATCATAATGGATAGAAAAGAAAATCCCATATTGTTTATGGTCAAAATGAATGTAGTGATATAGAGAATATTATATTTAATTAGGTTCCATTTATGAATCATCATGATAAACATATTTTGACAATTCTATAACAAAATGATAACCCTAAACAAGAGAAAAAAAATTAAAATGTTGATGTTGAGGGATTAAAAAACTCATTCTACGATGCTAGGACTAATATATATCTAGAACGTCAAGAAATGACAAATATAGACTTTTTAATGGGACATTATCTTCATAAGACCATATATGGTATTTCTTGAACATCTGTTGATTATATTCTTACAATTTAAAGGAAATAATTCCCAATTATATAGGTATTACCTCTATTTATTATTTATCATGGAAGTTAGTTATCCATATTTCATTTTCTACTAATAAAATTATCATTCTTACAATGTATTTCATCTTATACTTGGTGAAATCCACTATCCTAAATTGTTATAATGAATGTGGTACTTATTTACAAAAGCTAAATAAAAATAAAATAGAATACCATGTGCCATTGAAACAAATGTGTAACCTTCTATTGGTCAGACAAGATTACTCAAGAGGGGTGAATTGAGTATCTAAAAAATTTAGGTTAAAAATAATTCTTAAAAGGTGTCCCCAAAAGGATAAATACAGCCCAGATAATCAAGGTTATACTGTTATGAGATTTTGACTATTTAAATAACTTCTTAAAAAATAGATTAGTTCTCAGTGATCTTAAGATCCGTTATTTATATTACTTTTGAAGCAATTATACTAAGAAAAAACATTTATAACTTCTTTCCAAGATTAACTATCAAAGCGAATTTAGTGATTTCGGAATTATACAATAAAAAAGTAAAACAGGGAAGAAAAAATTAAGCAGCACAACAGAAATGAAACAAGTGGTTCAGTCTCAAGCCAAGACCTAATGCACTCCACTTGGTGATCACCTTACACCAAGTATTTTATATAAAAAAACTTTATTTTCACCCTAGATTTGGTTTAAAACATAGTACACCGGATTTTCTAGGTCACACAAGGACCACTTCCACAGTTCTTCATGGGTAACAACTACCAGGCCACACAGGGACCTCTTCCACACATATCTATGTGTATACACAAGTGTAAAAAGATCTTTATATAAGGATACCTTATATCCTTCAGTTTAATGCCGAAGGCAAAATTTGTTGTTATGCAGATAAATGCACAACTCAAAAGCTAGTAAAATGATACACACTAGAGAAGAAATATTGAGATAGGTTTGGAAATGGTTTGAATGTTATTCTTTGCATCTTCGGACTTCTAAGATTAAGCAGATGCAAAAATCATGTCCTCTTATGGAAAATAGAGTGTCACATGTCAAATAGATCTGGCTTATGTTCATCGTGATGTTTTACAGTGCGAAGATATTCTCGATTATGGGATTCATGTATGCTTCGTGTGTTCTTCAGTAGCGTTGAGTTGCACGAGACAATTCCTTATTCAAAAAATTTCTAAGTTTATTCTTTGTTGTTGTGATCACACCCACCGTCTTGTTTTACATTTTAGTATATGTTTGTTTCTGGGCCGCACAACTCTTTTATCTTAGAGTGCAATTGTTTGAGTTGAAAGGTTGCAAGTATTCTGCACCTCTTACATCATATTGTCAGAAGACATGTCTAAAAAGAAATATTTATTAATTCAATGTATTTAAAATCTTAAAATATGACCATTAGAGATTAAATTTAAAGATGGAAAATGTTAATAAATAGTGTCATATTATGTCATAGAAATGGTTTCTCCTTCACACGGTGTCTGGATTTATCTCGGTTTCTTGTGGTCACGGTGTCTTCTTTTTCACGGTGTCTCAAGGTCAATGTGTTTTCTGTTCACGGTGTCTCATGGTCATGGTGTCTCACGGTCACGGTGTCTGCTTGTTCACAGTTTCTTACGGTCATGATGTCTTACGGTCACAGTGTCTCATGGTCACGGTGTCTCACGGTCATGGTGTCTGCTTGTTCACGGTGTCTCACGGTCATGGTGTATGCTTGTTCATAATTTCTCATGACTTAGGCATATATCTGTATTCAGACTTAAGTAGGGATTCTTATCGAATGGATTAAACTCAATCATTTTTCAGAGAATTCATTATAAAGTATATCAACAGATAGTGTATAGTAACTGAAGAGAGTTTATAGCACTCAAGAGCTTTGGATATCTTTTACTAACCAATTTTTCAATTTATGTGAGATAGATAACATAGATGTAACAAGTTTTATAGACTGTATAGGATTTGTGATCATTTAAACATGATTAATACATGTGGAGTCCATAAATATCCCCATTTTTATGATCACAAATGATGTATATTTATAGTATATATTTGTTCTAACAACATAGTTTGAATGTACATATAGTATATACAGAGTGAGTGTTCTCCTATAATGTTTTCCCCCACTTTTGGGATTATCCAAAAGTAGAAAGAAAAATAATGACAAAAGAGACAAGAAAAGAGCAGAATGGATTAGATAAAAAGTGGGGCATTTCAAAAAGTAAAACAAATGTAAGGAGATTCATTCCAAAAGAGAGTAGGCATTGACCTTCTTCACTAGATAGTATTCTCTTTTCCCTTAGCATCAGTAATAGAAGTAGAATCCATAGGAGTAGATGTTGAGGTAGAAGAAGGGAGTGAGCTAGTTGAGAGAGAAGTTAAAGGAAGTCCTTCAAGGACAGAGGGATCCAGAGTAGGTGTAGTAGAAGACTGAGGCAGTTGTTGATCATGGATCACAGGCCTGATCTAACTCAGTGCCTGACTGACAGACATAGAATTAGAGGCTAGGGCATAGGTGAATGTAAGAAAACCAGATCTCAGAGGTGAAGTCGTAGAAGCAACAATGGTTTTACTCTGTACATGATGATAGGGACTCAAAAGCTTGATAAAACCAGTAATTATCTCTCCACCATACTGTATAGATTTTTCAAATTCATCATTGTTTTCCATAAACTTATCCAATAGATGATTGAATTCTATGAGCTTTTGGAGTAGAGTTTTCAATGATGGTGTAAAAGGAGGAATCCTCATATTTTCTACAAGATATTTGAAATTATTGGTCATGTTAGTCTTTGAGAAGTTTCGGTTTAATTAGAAATCCACTTTATGGTCAATTTCTTACTGGGCATCAATAGAAATTCTTGAATTGATTTGGACTAGATCAAGAACTATGTCACTGTTCTTGATAACATCATATAGAAGAATCTTTATTGAAACCACTAAGAACAGTATTACGTTTTTCACTGACCACTTTTTTGAGCAGGTCACTATCTAAGTAAGGTTTAGATGATTGTCCGAATGCTTTAGTTGCAGCTGAGGTAATATATTTCAGTTGATTTATCACTTTTTGAAGGCAGCCCATATACTCATTAGTGAACTTGTTAATATTAACAACAAGATCTCGCATTTCTTTCACAAACTGTTTGTTTCATTCAGTGACCTTTTCCGCCAAGGATGCTAAATGAGGTTGAATAAGAGAGGCTACATTCCATGGGGTTTGAGGAACAACAGGCTCCATAGTATGATAAGCAAGCTCAGATCTCAAATTCATCACTTTCTGCATGTCCTCAACTATACCTCTTAGAGTCTTTACATCATCACTAAAAAGTCTATTTTCAACTCTGACTTCCTGAATATCATGAAGAATTTTGGGATGAATCTTCCAAATAAATTTTTCCAAAAATATTGAGGCATCTCCCTCACTTAGATTAGATACAAGAGCTGGTTGGGTATTCAAGAGTTTTTCAACTCCATCCAAAAGGGCAGCTCCAAATTCATTCAGATCACCTTTACTCACCAAGGATGGTTGTTCTAGTGAAGTTCAAGGCCTTTTACTGAGACTTCCTAAGATTCATTCACATCATAAATGTTGGGGAACTTATAACGAGTGTCTATAGGGGTTGGATCAATTGGTTATGGTACTTTAATAGATTCCAGATTTGGGGGATACTCCCCCTCAACAGTTGCATCCTTCTCAGAACTGACAGGCTTAGGGTTTTGATCAATTTCCACAAATTCATCTCTTAGTTCCTCTCTCATTTTCTATCTTGCCAGCTGAAAATCCAGCTCCAGCCTTTTCTCAGCTGAAGTAATGACTTCAGGAATAGATTGTTCCACAGGGAGTTCCTCAAGGTCAGCTACTTTCATAACAAGTAATTATTCTACAATAAGAACATCCATAACATTATTTTCGGCTTCTTTGAAAACATATTATGATTCAACTTTAGGTTTATCATCAAGATTAATGACATAGTTAGAATAAGGGAATTATTTTTCACTTACTACATGACGAACATGAGTAATCCCTTCCTTATTAGAAACAATTTCCCTAGGAGGCACAACAACCTCTTCTTCTTATTCTTTAGAATACTCAACAACATCATCTGGTTCCAAAATAGGAACATAAATATCTTTTGTTCCGGAGGGATATTCCACTAGATTTAACTTTTAATAAATCATATCATTTTCTTCCACTCATTCCTTTTTCCAAGGACTCCAATTGATTTCTCACCCTCTTTACAGTGAATTTTAAAATACAGAACTCACAATCCTTGATATATTCTTCATTAGGTCCAACCATACCTTTGGCATGAAGCATAGCTAAGATAAGCCGATAATAAAATAGGGATGTTGACTTGGATGTGGTTTTCATCAGCTCACACATATGGTGTATGACATACTTACAAACGATGATCTTATGTCCATTTTTTATAAGATGAATTAGAAACACATCCTGATATTTTAGTACAGAAAAAATCACATTTTCTGAGGATAATCAAGTTCTGTATGAACTTAAACATAAGTCTAGATTCTCCATCTAGTTTATCAGTTATGGCTCTCCTCTTGGTTCCATTTCTGGTTAAGATTTTCAAAGCATCTTCCAAAACAAATAATTCACTAGAAGGTGGAGGTCCTCTATGATATTACTCATAGATGCCTTCTTTTGGTATCCTATGGCATTCAGCCCTTAACCCTGAAGTGAATGTGCATTTCTATCCATTTATCCAGCTTCTCACAGCATAACCATCTTCAGAATCAAAGGAGAACTAAACATACTGATAAAATTGAGCCACTATCTTAGAGTAGATAGGTCTATCTTCCTTCAAAAACCATTCTAACTAGACTTTATCTTTTAAAACTTTCAAAACTAGAGACTTACTTGACCGAAGACACTTAAGGAATATATCTTTCTTAGGTTCTACTACTCAGTTCACCAAATTTATTTAGAGGACCTTCGGTTGCCAGCTTAGGTGCGATATTCATCTTCTTTAAGCTATGTTTCTCTAGAGTCGATGACGAAGGTCGTTTTATCCTGGGCATTCACTGAAGGTTCAAGAGAGAGAAGGGTTGAAGGGTTGAAGAAGGCTTACAAATTGAGTGAATAGAATAATGCTCATGTGAACAAAAAGTGATACTTCCTTTATTTTATCATTTAGGATTATTAAATGTCACAAAATTAAAATTGTTGTAAAGTAAAAAAGGTGAAATGAATAATTACTGCAATAAGGTTTTTAATTTTTAAATAAAACCCATAAATAATCTTTATGGTGAGACCATATCAGGTATTTATGGTGAGATAGTGAATGAACATTACAGTGAGATAGTGACTGAACTTTATGGTGAGATAGAGGCTGTCAGATAGTAATCATGAAATACTAACACTACTACAAAAATAAACTTTATCAACACTCAAAACAGGCTTTAACAACGCTAAAAATGTGTTGTAAAGCTCTGCGCTGATAGGGGTTCCCCTTCATCAATCCTCAATATACACTGATAAAGGCTCCCTTTATCAGTACTAAAAAAGCACTGATAAAGGCTCCCTTTATCACTACTAAAAAAGCGATGATAAATGGATCTTGTATCTGTGATAAAAAGGTGGTGATAAAGGACTCCTTTATCAGCACTAAAAAAGTGCTGGTAAATGAGTTTTTTATCAGCATGTCATTAGCACTGATAAAGGGGTTATTTATCATTGCTTTTTTAGAGCTGATAAAGTGTGCCTTTATCTGCACTAAAAAAGTGATGATAAATTCCCTGTTTGTTGTAACATAAAAGTTTGTAGCAGCACACCCAAACAGACCTGCAAAAAATTCTGAATCTCAACAAGTATACCCAAACAAAATTTATACATGATTCATAAGGTAATTACACCAAGTATACCCATACAAATATTATACCCATAAACTATTAACACCTAATTTATATGTTAATTAAATACATAAAGAATTCAATCCAGAATTCAGGGGTTTATGGTGGTTGTCCACGGGGGGGGTAAGGGTGTCTGGGGGGGATGGGGGTGTCTGGTGGGATAGGGGTGTCCAGGGTGGGTGGGGCGGTCTAGGAGGTTAGGGGGCTCTCTAAGGGGGGTGGGGTGGTGTCCAGGGGATGGGGAGGCTGTCCATGGGGGTGAGGTATCTAGGTGGGTGGGGGTGTTTAGGTGGTAGGGTGGTGTCTGGGAGGGGTGTCTAGGGGAGGTGGGGTGTCCAGGGGGTTGGGGGGAGGTCCATGTGGGTTTCCAGGGGATGGGAAGGTGTCCAAGGTGTTGGGGGGGCTTTCCGGTGGTGGGGGTGTCCAGGGGGTGGGGGTGACCATCCATTGGGGTGGGGGTGTCTAGGGGTGGGGGTGTCTAGGTGGTGGGGTGGTCTCTAGGAGGGGTGGGGGGTGTCGTCTAGGAGGTTGGTGGGTTTCCAGGGTGGGGGTGTCTGGGGGTGTCCGTGGGGGTGGGGTCAGGGGGGGATGTCCATGGGGGGTTGTCCATGGTGGTGTCCAGGGGGTGTGGGGGTGTCCAGGGGGTTGGGGGGCTTTCCAGGGGTGGGGGTGTCCAGAGGGGTGGGGGTTTCCAGGGGTCAGGGTGGTGTCTAGGGGTAGGTCCATGGGGGTGGGGGAGGTGTCCAGGTGGTGGGTTGGTGCCTAGGAGGGTTGGGGGTCGTCCAGGGGGTGGGGTCCTTCCAGGGGGTTGGTGGGTGTCCAGAGGGATTTCTAGGGAGGTGGGGGTGTCCATATGGTGGGGTGGTGTCTAGGAGGGGTGGCAGTGCCATCCATGGGTTTGGTGGGTGTCCAGGGGGGGTCTAAGGGGTGTCTAGGGGGTGGGCAGGTATCCAAGGCCACAACGTGCCTCATATTGAGGCAAGTTTGGCTCTTACATGTCACAAATGACCCATAGATAGTTCTCCTAAAGGATCAACACATTCCTAATGTGTTTGGTCAGATTTCCGTTGGTCAGTTGTTGTTTTCACTTAAAATTCACTCCATTTTAAACAAAAGAGAGACACCTTGAGTGATACTGGCCACAACGTGCCTTGGATTGAGGTAGGGTTTACTTTTACATATCAAAAATTACCCATGGATCATTATCCTAAAGTATCAACACAATCTGAATGCGTTTGGACAGATTTCCATAGGTCAATTATTGTTTTCACTTAAAATTCTGTCTATTTTAAACAAAAGAGATACACAATGAGTGATATCAGCCACACCATGCCACATATTGAAGTTTAGTTGACTCATAAATGTCAAAAAATGACCCAGGGATCATTCTCCTAATGGATCAACACAATCCGAATGCGTTTGGTTGGATTTTCATAGGTCAGTTGTTGTTTACACTTAAAATTGTGTCCATTTTAAACAAAAGAAAGACACTTTGAGTGATACCAGACACACTGTGCCTTTTATTGAGGTGGGGTCAAATTTTACACATCAAAAATGACTCATGTATCGTTATCCTAAAAGATCCAAACAATATGAATGCATTTGGTTGGATTTTCATAAGTCAGTTGTTGTTTTCACTTAAAATTATGTCCATTTTAAACAAAAGAGAGACACTTTGAGTGATACCGGCCACATTGTGACTCAGATTGAGGCGGGGTTGAATCTTAAATGTCGAAAATGACCAATGTATCATTATCCTAATGGATCAACATAATCCTAATGAGTTTGGTCAGATATCTGTACGTCAGTTGTTGTTTACACATAAAATTCTGTCCATTTTAAACAAAATAGAGACACTTTGAGTGATATAGGCCACATCGTGCCTCATATTGAGGTGGGGTTGACTCGTACAAATCAAAAATTACCCTTGGATCATTTTCCTAAAGGATCAACACAATTCTAATGCGTTTTTTTGGATTTCTGTTGGTCAGTTGTTGTTTACACTTAAAATTCAGTCCATTTTAAACAAAAGATGGACACTTTGAGTGATACCGACCACATTGTGACTCGGATTGAGGCGGGGTTGATTCATTCATGTCACAAATAACCCATCGAATTTTCTCCTAAAGGATAAACACAATCCTATTGCATTTTTTCTGATTTCCATATGTCAGTTGTTGTTTTCACTTAAAATTTCATCCATTTTAAACAAAAGAGAGACACATTGAGTGATACCGGCCACACCATGCCACATATTGAGGCGGGGTGGACTCTTACACATCAAAAATTACCCATGGATTTTTCTCCTAAAGGATCAACACAATCCGAATGCGTTTGATCAGATATGAAGTTATTTTGGGGATTTTTCTGGTTTTTCTTATCTAAAGCCCAATGAAAAGTGGTTCATCATTCTTGCATGTTACTGGTGCATTTCATCTGTTAAAAGTGGAAAATGACTCATTTGATAAGGGATGTTTTATTTAATAACAATTACAATTTTCCTACGAACATTTACATAGAAAAATGTTTCATCTTTTAATCCCCTTAACTCCTCTCAAAAAAAAACCACCAATTGTACATATCCCCAAGTTAGATCTTCATATTATTTGTGTACAATTATCCATCAGGTATGTGACCCACTCATTTCTAAACATATCTATATTGTCTTGTGAGTATGAGGCTTTTTGAGAGTCAGAGTAATATTACCAAATATATAAATAAAGAATGAATACATTTATTAAATGAAATATTAGTTGTTTTTTAAAATACTTCTTTAGGGATGCTAGTTTGTTGATGAAAAACGATCTCATTCATAAATTTACAAAAATAATAAATGAAATTATTATCATTTGTTTGTTTTGGACACTGCAAAAAATTTGATCATTAGTAGAATAAGTAACTTGGGTTGATATGTGTTTGGATAGTGAAATTTTATTATATATACCCTGATATTTGTCTAGACATAGCAATTTCTCGCCTCCTTAGGCTTATCCCCTGTCCTCATTCCTTTTTTAGATGATAATGATACACCACCCTATCATAATAGAATCTATAGTAAAAGATAATATAAATTATACTAAATGATGTTTAGACCTAAAAAATAGGATGTAGTGTATTAGTGATTCACAAACTCCATCATGTGTGGCCGGTTTGTTGGATATCCTTGCATTGAATCTAGAAAATAAATCTTTGGAGTATCCAAGTTCACTGCAATTAGATGACAATGTTTCCTAAAAACAAAAAAAAGGAATAAGTAATAGAAGAAGATAAAATATATTTGATATGATTTAATCACAGAGTTTTACCCCTGCATGGTTGGTATTAGGAAGACTTTGTCATCTGTAATCTTTCTTTCAAATGTTTTCAGCAATCCATAGACAATTTAATCCTTTTTTATGGCTCTAATTTTTTTAGATGTGTTGATGTGGTATGAGGACTAATGGTTCCGAAGTTTGGCTCATGGGAAAATTATTTCAACTGTTTTTCATATATACAGCTGTCAATAATATAAAATGCATTTAACCATAATTTTCACATTATATCACCTTTTAGAAAATCAATTCATGAAATCATACCACAAATATAAATTTCTAACTATGACGCCTAGACAACCATTTTCAAGGATCTCATCTACATTTTTAGCAGCAATGAAATCTTGAATTTCCTCTCCGTATATATTATTTTTGAAAACCCCTGTATGACTACTTCCACCTCTTAGCTTCGTATCCATATGAGTCTTTAATGATAGTAAATTTGGATAAAGAACTTGTGGTGTTATTGGGATTTCAATAGCTCTTTGGGATGTTTTGGTTGATCCTTTAAATGCTTTTGAGCTGACGTTTCTTATCACCCCCTTCCCTTTCTCTGTCTATAATAACATTCATTGGTTCAGACCCTTTTTTCATTAATTGTTAATGGTTTATCTTGAAAAAGAGGAAATAAATACCTCTTTGTCCCCATATAATCTTACAAGTTGTGATGGACATGAAATGAATGTCCCAAAATACTTTTCGACTGTATGAATATCATCATCATCAAGTGAAATAGGTAGCTCTAAATTTGGTTGATGAGCTACAGTAGTCATCACTTTTAGATGATCATTCAGAAGTGGTCTATTATAAAGCTTGTCCTTTGGGATGTTGAACATTGTATCCCTCAGTACAAGGTGATAAGTGGGTGTTGAAAGATATAAATCACAGTCATTATCACCCTATAGAAGATCAGTACTGGAAAAGTATCAGTGTTTGTCTGATTCACATTTCATGGGAACAATTATTAGAATATTAATTACCACAACTAAGATATCTCTTTGAGGGGAATAACTCACCTCAAAGATGGTGGGGGTGGGGTGAGATCTTCACATGCTGGTTATTCTGAAGTTGTGTCTTCTCATTGCTTCCCACCCATAAAATTTGCTAGCAACTCTCCTTGCCATTAAAATCTCTCTTCAAGAGTTGCTAGTCTTTTTCTCATTTGTTTCATTTTTTCATCTCTATCATCTGTTTTTCTTAAAACATACTTGGGGTGTCACCCTAAACCCCACACCTCTGACACGACCGTATTGTTCTGGCCACTTCAAAGTCATCGATAATAGGTCTGCATTCACTATAGGTGTATCTGATTCTTGTGACTGTCAGATATTGGAAAATAACTAATTATTTTTATGTAATAGGAATTTAAAACAAATCTTTTTATCGTCGTGTCATACTTACACATATGTTTCAAACTTTTTGTGTGTTTTCATATATTATCTTTCCTTCCTTATTCACACGTGCCTCCTTCCATAACACATGACATGTGATGGAAATGTCTTTAGTTTTAGACATCCATATATATAAATATAATTATGATATTGTTTCTTGGAACCTAACAATATTACTGTAAATTTAAAATATGTACCATTTTCTTTTCTAGTGAAGTGTACCCCATACTTGATTTACAATAGGGGTATGTTGGTTTTGATGCATGTTCCTTGTTTTTAGTACCGAGTTGCTGTTTCATAAATGAAATATTGACAATCAAAGTGATGAATACATGTATCCTCAAACAATGTATTATCACCCACCATTTTCCTCAGACTTCTCATCCCCACAGCGGACAATAAATGCATCCCATGCTTCCTAGTATATCAGGTGAGATTAGACAAGGGGTGGGTGTGGGTTTATTTTACCTTTGGAATCTTTCAGATTACATTTTGTTAAAATAGTTCTAAAAACTTGATGAATCCATCCTGCAAGACTTAGTACATAATTCTTGTGTGAATCATCTCCTATAAATTTACTCTACAAGATATTTATAAGAGTAATACATTGTTTTATTATTTTATTTTCTATTAAATTAAAGAAATAATATCATAATGTTACCATAATTTCTTCCCAGATCACAGCCTTCAGCCCGGACACATCATGGTTTCATGAATCTATGTCAAGCAGCACGCGTTGCCGAGTGACAATTATAATGTACCTACTAAACATAGCCTTGTTGGGATTCACATGTTGGCCTCATGCATTCCAAATGACTTCAAATTTGATTCCATCTCTTTTTTCCTAAAGAACTTTGGCTAACACTGTCAAACTACGATGCACCTGTGTTTTCGGCGACAACAGTCCTTCATCCCTGGCCATTTCATCGATATCAACATCATCTATATTTTCATCTGAAATGGTAGCAATGTCAAGTCTTTATGGTTGTTGGACCTCAATACTAGGAGCATCAATAGGTTCAGAAACATATTTTTTCTCTGCACTGTTAGCAGTAGCAGCAGTAGTAACATCTTGAGAGACTTGTTCAGCCTCGAGGTTAAGAGCACCAGAACATGCAGAAGTCATTATCTGCAAAAGTGGTTGAATAGTTAATTGATATTACATAAAATCAGTAATGATAAGATAATAAGACAATATAACACGATCTATATTACAAGAAAAATATAACATTTTTATTGAACTCCCTTTCTTTTTTTCAAAGCTTAAGGGATTTTACACCTCTATCGATTATCCAAGTCCCTTCATTATGGTCTCCTCTAACATACAAAACATCATCTACATTGGTACCGCTGCGAAATGATTGCAACGTACCCCTGAAAGTATTTTCCACAACTAAATTTTCATCAGACCCTTCTGTAGTTTTGGACGACAACAGAACAATCAACCACTTTCAGTTTGTGGGATTTGGGACATAAAAAACTTGTACTGCTTGTGATACCATTATAAACTATTCGTCTTTGTACCCTTCTTTACTAAAATATACTTTCACAAATCCCAATTCATCTATTTTACCACCACTGTTGTTATCAACCCATTTGTATTGAAAAATCGGCAATTGTAATCTCATATAATCTAACTCCCATATTTTTTGATAATTCCAATGTATGACATATTTTCATAAATTGGATTTCTATCCTTACTACCAGAAACATGAATCGCTTCAGCCACAAGTTTAGCTCCACTATTTTTCATGGAACTATCTTCATTATGTTCATCTGTATAGAATGTATAACTATTAATTATATAACCATTGTAAGATAATACATAAACGCTAGATCAGGTGGCTATCCATTAAAGTCATTATGAAATTGAATTCGGATTTTCATCTAACTCCTTAATAATATGATCTTGTAACCATCCTATAAATTGGTGATTATGTGTATTTGATATCCATTTTTCAGCCCTTGATGGATTCAACTGCCTAATAATTTATTTGTGGGTTTAAATATATGGAGAAACCTCCCAACTGTTATACAAAAAATAATGGTGGTCCTACTCCCGATCTGTAATATTGATTGTCACAATGTCTCTTCCATAAATTCCATATCACTCAATGTATCCAGTGTGACAAGATTTCGGGAGACCAATGTTGTCCACATCAAATAGGTATTTGGTACAGAATTAAATGTCTTCCTCAACAATATATCGCTCCACTATATAACCCTCTGTTCGACTTCAATTTTGATATACCCTTTGAAAATAATCATATACTCTTCAAAGGGGTGCATCCATCTATAGTGCATAGGGCCACACAGTTTAATCTCTCTCATCAAGTGAATCATAAAATGAACCATCATATCAAAGAATGTTTGTGGGAAGATCATTTCTAATTCCCATAATATGATGACAATTTCTCTTTCCATAGCTGGCAATTTCGACGGGTCTAAAACTTTTCTACATATAGCTTTGAAAAAGAAACAATGTTTGGATAACGTATGATGAACATTCTAGGGAAAATGCAACGTAAATCTATAGGAATTAAATCTTTCATAAGAACATGGTAGTCATGTGATTTCAAACCTTTTAACTTCAAATCATTCATTGACACAGTGTTCTTGATATTTGATGAATAACCCTCTAGAACCTTTACATCATTGAAGAAGTTTCAAAACTGTTATCTCTCCTCCCTAGAATGATTGTAAGTATATGGAAGAAGAAACATTATATTTTCACCCTTCACGGGAGCCAATACATCTCGTATTCCCATGTCAACCATGTCCAACCTTGCCTTAATTCCATCCTTTTTTTTTTCAGGGTAATTTAGCAATGTTCTATTAACACTGTCACATACATTTTTTCCACATACATCACATAAATAAAATGTCTTCCGTACAAAAAGTTTCAATATGGTAATTAAAAAAAATGATCTCTTTTTCCAACTAATTTTCATAAGGTTTTTCAAAAATGGTTTACCAAAAATAGTGTTCATGTATTTTACTTTCTAAAACAGCTGATCACCTGTTAGTGGATATGGTGTTGTGCGTAGTTCTGAACATAAATTGAATGATGTCGTCCAAGATTGGTACTTATGCCGATGAGGTATATATCTACTATGTCCTAGAAACACAGATTTTACCGAATGTTTCATCCTAATTAATTCTGTATCTTCTTCGCACATGGGACACCCTTGAGTTCCTTTAATGTTATATCCTAACAAATTTCCATAAGCAGTGAAATCATTTATCATCCCATACAACATCTTTCACAAACTGAAGTATTCACTTTTATAAGTATCATACAATATAACACCTGAATCCCACAATAACATCAAATCCTTGATTAAAGGATCCAAGTAATCATCAATATCGTTACCTAGTTGTTTTGGTCCTGATATAAACATAGAAAACATGATGAATTTTTACTTCTTACATAACCATGGTGGCAAGTTATAATTTACCAACATAATAGGCCATGTACTGTGAGTGATGATTTGAAAACCAAAAGGATTCACTCCATCTGTAGATAACGCAAGACTAAGGTTTCTCGGCTCTTTTCCAAATTCAGGATACTCATGATCAATTCTCTTCCATTGAGGAGAATCGGTCAGATGACGTAATTACCCATCTGTATTTCTTTTATCTGCATTCCATGACAATTTTCTTGCACTTTCTTCACTTCTATATAGACACCTAAACCATGGAATGATTGGAAACTACCATACAACTTTTATAGGACAAGATTCATCATTCTTGTATCGAGAAGAACCGCACTTTGGGAATTTTGTAAGTGATTTTTTCTCCTTGGAAACAATATACAATATTTCAAGAAGGCATGTATTATTTCAGAAATCATACCCATCGATCATAGCATTTGTTTAGCTTTATATGTATAGATTGGGAGCTCATTATATTCTGAGAGCATGTCATTCAAGAGAGCAAGTGGTTTTGTAAAACTGACATCACTCCAACCATTGCCTGCTTTCAATTTATACAACTTCAGTATAGCTGACAATGTTATATATTTAGTGCAACCAATATACAATGGTGTCTTTGCACAACTCTTTAATTTGTCAACAATTTTGGGAAATCATGGAGTTAATATTCAATTTTCCTTGTCATTTCATCAATTCTATCTTCATCATCATTGACATTTGTAATCCCATCCTCGATATGGTCTTCTTCATTATCAATATTTGTATTCATATCTGATGATCCATAAAACGCAGTTTTTTCCTAGCCAGTAGCTACATTCGCTTTTTCTCCATGTTTATTCCAACATTTATATCTCTGATCTATTCTGTGACATATCAAATGTTCTTCCAACTCCTCTAGAGTAATTAGTCTAGAATAACAACAATGTAAACACATACAAAGGATTTGAGAAGGATCCTTTGCATGATCCTTTTAAAACATGATTAAATCTTTAACTTAGTTATCATACTCTATTGTCAAACGATTAGCATCCATCAAATATTTATTCATCTCTTTCCTATTTGAATCTCAAATATGAGTATTTATGGTTCAAATACAAAAAACAAGACTTCCAAATAAAATATAAGAGAACCATTTCCTTATAAAAATAGTGATTAATGGAGCCTGAAAATTTTCAATAATGATTTTGAAATCAATAAAACCTGGATAGACCCCCCCCCCATCAAAATCAACCGACATTCCAACCCGTTACAAAGGGGTTCGCGAGGGAAACAAATAACCTAGGTTTATCCAAAATTACTATGGAATATCATATTTTTTGTTACCCAAATTAACATAAGAAATATGAAATTAAGTTTATTGAACATAAATTATATCATGAACATCTAAAGAATATGCAATAACTCTCCCTCTCTAACATGGGGCTCTATAAATGACTACCATATACCTAGAAAATAATTGAAAAAATTAGGAAAAACAGTTTCTTGTACCTATTTATAATATTAATACAAGAAAATTATAATGAAAATTGATCGTACTTCCAAACACTCCTGGAGCCTTCCGGTAAAAAGACTCTAGTGAATAAAACTATCAGATATTCTAACCACTAACTTCCCTATGGTTTGACCTGGTTACTCACCAAATTATTTTTTGTGGTGACTCTTTCCACTTGTAGGGGAATGTTTTTTTCACTACAAAATGTTTACACAATGAAATTTAGTGTCATTTCCAATGAAATTGTTTGGAACACGGGCTAGATGGGGCTGTGTAAGGGGTATTTACAGTTAGGGGGAAGTATAGTAATTCTGTAGTTGGTCTATTCTAGCCATTTTTAGTTGATATTGGCTAGGAAGGTTAGGTAGGGTAATAAATGGGGGTTGGTTGGTGCAGTGGTGTAGGTTGGTCCAGCAGGGGGGAGGGGCTGGTGCAAGGGTACGGAGTGGGGTAGGGGTTGGTTGGTTCAGGGAAGGTGGTAGGGGGAGGGGATGGTGTAGTGCAGGGGGGAGGGAGAGGGGCTGGTGTAAGGGTAGGGGATAGGGAGGGAATATTGCAGTAGGGTAGGGGGAGGGGCTAGTGCAGCATGGCAAGTGGGATGGGGAGGGGATGGTGGTGCTGGTAGGGCTTGAGCAGTAGGGGTTGGAGGGATGGTGATAGTGCAGTGTAGGGGGGAGGGGGAGGGGCCAGTGCAAGGGAAGGGGGAGGGGCTAATGGAATAGGTGGAGGGGTCTAGTGCAGCATGTGGGTAGGGACTGGTGGTGGGGTTGGTGCAGTAGGGGTATGTGGCTGATGGGGGAGAGGGATGGGCAGGTGCAAGGCAGGGGGAGGGGGAGGGTCTGGTGGAGCAGGGGGAGGATGAGGGGCAGGTGAAGTAGGGGGTAGGGGATTGTGGGGGGGAAGGGGAGGGGATGGTGTAGTTGGGGGTGGGGAGTTTATGGTGTAGTAGGGGAGAGGGGAGGGGATGGTGCCATAGGGGGGAGGGGGAGGTGCTGGTGTAGGGTAGGTGGAGGGGCTGCTGCAGCAGGGGGGTTCGGGGAGGGGCTGGTGCAAGGGAAAGGGGGAGGGGGATGGGCTGGTGCAGTATGGGAGAGGGGGACGGGTTGTTCTGGGTAGAGGGGGATGGTGCAGCAGGGTTGGGTGTAAGGGGGAGGGGGCTGGTGGGGCTGGTGGGGCTGGTGGGGGTGCAGTGCAGAGGGGGGAGGGGTTGTTGCAGCATGAGGGATTATGGGATAGTGGGGGTGCAGTGCAGGGGAGAGGGGGCTCGTGGAATTTACCATTGATCGAAGTCAAGAAACATCCCACTATCCTAAAAATAATTAACCACCCAAATACAACTTCTCACATGTTCGTACCACAATCTAAACCCAAATTCATTTTCCAAAGAATATCATTCGCCTTTCCTTGGATGGGAAACTCTCATCTCGTCATCTTATGTGGCCTTAGTGCATGAAGACTGGAGGCCACTCTATGAGTCTTGGTTTAGTAATAAAATAACCTAAATGTATTATAGGATCCACTATGAACCGTCTCAAGGAGAGATCCAATTTATAACACTATAACTTCAAAAAGACACTCATTATCTCTGTTATATAGATTCATGCGTACACCATATCCTTACCAAGAGTTAAACATAAGTCTCCCTTATGAATCATTCCAAAATTCCTCGACATTCATAGGGAAGAAAATTCTTCTTCTGGAACACATCACATAAAACCATGCTCACTAACTAAGGGAAATATAACTTTACATCCACAAGGTTGGATACACTTTCTATATTTGATGGGTCTTAATCACTATCATAAATAGAACCGTCCCCATAAACACAATAACTGTCACATCATGACACAAAAAAAGTGTAACCAATTAATAATGAGGTAGGTAATATCAAAACACTTCTTTTTCATGAAGGGGTTTACAAAAACACCACATTCACCAGTATAGATAAACTCACTCCACCAGAAGGATGAGGAACAAACACTCAAAATTTATAGAATATTCATGTATAACAAGGTCTAGCTTGAGGTTGCACGAGAATATCAAACCCTCATACATATGACACTTGGTGAAAAATGAGTTCAAGTTCCAAACATCATAAGGACCCATGTAGAATCATAAAAAAGTCATACATTAGTTCAAATCATCTACCAACCAGGTATAAGAATCAACTATGTGTGTTATTTCATGAAATAGATTGTTATAACTCTATGTTATTTAGCATCTAATCCAAAGGTGGTGATCATGGGGAAGAATCAAAACATCACCCAAATGAAAACCAATATCAAAAAACTTATCCACCAAAAATAAACCTAAAAGAAGAAGTGGGAGATTTACCTATAGTAGATCACACCCACGATGGAGGGGGAGCCTTTTACGCTACATCGGGAGGGGAAGACGCGACCTCCAGAGGGGGAGGTGCACGAGAGGATCCACCGACCATTGAGAAATAGAGGAGTAGGGTTTGTGAGAAGTAGGGTCCATCAGAGAGGAGGAGAAGTAGGGTTTGCGGGGAGGAGGATCCGCGGAAGGTGTTCGGGGGGGGGGATGATTAGAAGTAGGGATAGCGGTGGAGGTCCGAAAAAGAGATGATCAGCGAGGGGAGTTGTCACAGGGGTACCGTACCATGAGAGCTTGTGGCCGCAATAAACAGAGGATATTGTGCACCATATTTTATAAAATATGGGACTACGGTTTTATCAACCCAAAAAAAGAGCTGGTAAAGGGAGTCTTTATCAGTGCTTAAATTTTAGCATTGATAAAGGGTACTTTTTATCAGTGCTTTTTTAGCGCTGATAAAAGGTGGCGCTTCCTTGGCCCATTTTTGTAGTAGTGTAACTGTGAGACCGTAAACATGGAACGGTAAGATATAAAATAGTAAGATATTTACTTAAGATTTATCATACCTAGTTCATGTGTGATGTAGTCTATTATTTCAGAATTTAATGGTTTGGTAAATACATCAACTAGATGATACTCAGTACCAATGAATTGCAAAGTGATATCACATTTAGGATAATGATCTCTCAAAAAGTGATGTATTACATCAATATGCTTTTTCCTAGAATGTGAAACAATATTTTTCGAGATGTTAATAACACTTGTGTTGTCACAATTTATAGGTACATGCCTAAATTGATATACATAATCTAGTAATGTGTGTTTCATCCACAAGATTTGTGCACAACAACTACCAGTAGCTATATATTCAGATTCTACTGTATATAATGAAACATAATTTTTTTCTTACTACACAATGATACTAGTGACTTTCCTAAAAAGTGACATGTTTCAGAGGTTATTTTTCTATCTAACTTACAACCACCGAAGTCATCATCTGAATAACTAACTATTTCTAATGATGGTCCTCTAGGATAGAACAGTCCTAAATTGGGTGTATTCTTGAGGTATTTGAAAATTCTCTTTACATAATTTAAATGATATTCCTTAGTATTTTCTTGAAAATGAGCACACATACACACTATAAAAATAATGTTTGGATGACTAGCAATTAAGTAGAGTAAACATCCAATCATTTCTCTATAAGTGGTTTGATAAACAGATTTTCCATCTTCATCAAGATCCAACTTACAAGTGGTACTCATGGGAGTGTCACTAATTTTAGTGATATCCAATCGTGAATGTTTTTGAAGATCTCTAGAATATTTACTTTGAGTTAAAATAATACCATCATTATTTTGACTGATTTGAAATCTAAGAAAGAATTTTAGTTCCCCAATTAAACTCATTTCAAATTCAATTTTAATCATTTTAGAAAAATCAACACATAAAGAATTTCTTGAAGATCCAAATATAATGTCATCTACCTAAATTATACCAACTAAAACATCATTAGAAATTAATTTTATAAAAAGGGTAGGATCATCTATTCAATTTGTAAAACCTTTGTAAATAAGATAAGTACTTAACCTATCATACCAGGCTCTTGGATCTTGTTTTAAACCATATAACGCTTTTGATAGTTTAAAAATATGATTTGGAAAATGGGGGTTTTTAAAACCAGTGGGTTGTTCTACAAAGACATCCTCAGCTATATAACCATTTAAGAATGCACTCTTAACATCCATTTGATATAGTTTTAAATTCAGATGTGCAGCATAAGCAAGTAGGATTCTGATAGCCTCAAGTCTAACTACTGGTGAAAAGGTATCCTCATAGTCAATTCCTTATTCTTGATTATAACATTGTGCAACCAATCTAGCCTTATTTCTAACTATGTTACCAGCTACATCTACCTTATTTCTAAACACCCATTTAGTACCTATGGTGAATGTGTCCTTGGGTCTTTCAACAAGTTTCCAAACTTTGTTCCTTACATACTAATTATGTTCTTCTTTCATAGACATCACCCAAAATTCATAATTGATAGCATCATTAATGTTTTTAGGTTCAAGTTGTGACAAGAAGACTTGATGTTCAACCAGATTTCAAAGAGAAGCTCTAGTTTGAGTTCCTTTGTCTAGGTATCCTACAACAACATCTAAAGGATGGTTCTTAAGAGTTCGAACAACTCTAGAAAAGGAGGGACTAGTGATTTTAGGTTTATTAACAGGTTAAATTTCATTGGGACATGATTATAATGAATTTAAAAAACTGTATGTTTTCATAGATTCTTTCACAGAAAGGTTTGAGGATTTTGGATTATTGTTCAGATTTGATACATCGTCATCTAGGTTATCTAGAATGGTTTTAGGATAATGTGGATTTGTTTCATCAAATTTGACATGAAAAAATTCTTCCACACATTTATTCCTTTTATTGAACACTCTATATGCAACACCCCAAGATCTCATAGTACGTTATCTCATTAAAGTAATTTAAATGCTTGCGCTACACGCAACACTGAGTTCGAGCACACCACAAAATTAGAAAACTAGCCATTCAAAAAGTGGTTATAAATATTATTTACTGCATTTTGAATCTTATATAATCTATATAATTTTAACATCCATATTATGAGTTTTTTATATATAATATAATAACAAATTTATTTTTTCAGGTAAAAGAAGTATTTTTTAAAAAATGAAATTTTAACACCTTTTAATGGAGAACCCTTTTTAAATAAAATATTTGACACTTTTATATATTAAATTTTACAAAATAAACTTAATATTTAGAATCATGACTTAAAAATTTAGTTTTGATAAAATTTTTGTGTTTTTATGTTAACTTTCATATTTGGGTGAATAGTGAAAATTACTAAATTTTAACTGAAAATTTTTTTTAATGAAAATAATTTATAGTGTTAAATTATACATTTGAATGGTTTGGAAGAATAATTAGATTATATTTTCATCATTTAATATAATTTTGGTCATTATAAGAAATTTCACATTTAAATTTTAAATAAACACATGTCAATCTTTTGATAGTTTTTACTTTCGTAAAAACCTGTTTTTTTGGTTTTGAAAACGGGAATTAATTCCAAATTAATAAAGGAAACTTCTATGTTATTAATTTGGTAAAATAATTTTTTTTTTAAAATATCAAAATTATCTTAGGGTTAAATTATGGTATTTTTCTGATAACTTTCAATTTTTGATGAATAGTGAAAAACACTGAGTTATTGTTTAAAACCAACTTTTTATTTAAATAATTATTTATTTCATTTATATTTATTTTCGATCAAAATAGATACATAATACCTATATAAGTTCAATTTAATTCATTGGAGTCATTTTATAATAAGTTTAGATATATAAAAAATTGAACTTTTTACCGTATTTTACCCACCTCCTAGGAGAATTTGAAAATTTGCATAAAACAATATTTTACCACTTTAGTGAATTGAATTTTAAAAATATGGGAGACATGTTTGATATTAGTAAGTAAAATTTGGTTCAATAAGATAAAAAAAATTGGTGAATATTTACTTTTGACTTTTATTTACCACATTTAAAACTAAATAGGGTAATTAAAGGTAAAAATGATATTATTATTACCCTAACACATGTCCTAACTCTATTGGATAAGTGTAATTCTAACAAAAACATCCTTAGGAATAAAATATGACCCTTTATCCCCACATGGATTAGATTAGGACATTTATTATTATTTAATTTAAAGAAGAGTTAAAAGTTTTAAATTCAAGTTTTCATAACTAAAACATTTTAATATAGGGTTATACATAAGATAAATTCTACTATAAATATTAATTAGAAAGATAAAAATATTTCCTACATAATGGTATTTCATTTATAATTTTTATACATTAACTAATTTAATTTATTTATGACACAATGATGTTTTAGTAATTACCTTAATAATGAACGATTAAAATAATTTATATTATAATTAACCAAATAAATGTAATTTGAAACTTTTGATAAATTACACTAATTTTAAAGGTTTATATTACATTTTAGGATTGATTAGATTAATTGTTTTCAAAGTTATAAGGTTTTTATGACTTGAACAAAATCAAAACACCAAATAATGTCAAAATTGACATAAATTAATTTTTTAAACAAATACTATATTACTGGTTGATATTATATTCCTAAAAATATAAGGTTTATACAAAAGGCTTAAATAACATTATATATTTCATTAATGAACCACTTGAGGTTATCTTGTATGTTTATAGTATGTTTATTAACCACATAGTTTAAGAATACAAGAAGACACGGTAAAAGTTAAACTATTTAACTAAGAGTTAAATCTAAAATATAAGGTTAAATGGTACCCTAAACTTGCCTAAAACCTATTGGTTGAGCGTTTTTCGACCCATTACCACCTAATTCTATAAATAAATTCATTTTTATCCATTATAAACCGAATATGATTATATAATAAATTAATACTTTAATCTTTCCCTAAAGTGAACCTCACCCCTCTTATAAAAGGGGACTTCCCCTTCCCTCTAAATCAGACCTCCAAAGCCATTTGGATCAGCCAAAACCTACCCAAATATCATAAAAAAATTACTCCGTTAATTCTAGAGTCCTTATGTTGGTCAGAAATTCAACTTAAGGAGCCTTTTTGATCAATTCAAAAGGGAGAACCCAAAGAATAGGTAAATATTCCATCACCTCTTCCAAGTTTTTTTCTTCTTCCACTTTCTCTTTCATTGTTGTTTCCATTATAAAAGAATAAATCTAGAATCTTTTAAATAATTTTATGTTATTATAATAATTATATAAACATATTCATTACTATATTCATCCAATAAATGACAATGTCACCATACGTGTGTATGTACAGATTAATGTCTCCATGTCGTGGTGTAGTTTGTTATTCAAACATTTGATTATTTGGATGGGTATAATAATGAGTATAACTGATGTAAATAATAAATATAAAATTTTAATGATTCTTTATATATGATAGACCATCCAATTACATATGACTCCTCCATCAATATAATGATATTGTCGCTCGTGCGTACGTATAGATTACCATCTCCATGATGCGATAAGATTCATTTCCACGTTCACCATTCAATGATGATTATAAATATATATATATTATTAATAAGTATTTAATATATTAAATAATAATTCTACTGGATATATATATATATATATGTACTTTCATATATCTTATTCACTTATATCTGTTCAATACGATATGTAAACGGAAACAACGTTTATGCGTACGAACGACATACCGTATCCATAAACGGTTCCTTTCATTACATATATCTATATATTATAAATATTTATATTCTAAATATATATGATATATAAGTCAAGCTTTATATTCTGGAATTATTTAAATCATGATCTATATGATACGATCAAGAATAATAAGTTAAAACACGTACGATAAAGAAAGTGATTATTACCTAAAATGTTAATTTAAAATGGAAATCATTATTAAATGGGTAGTATAAAGTCATAAATGAATAATTTATGATATAATAAATATGAATATGGTTCTATTATAATTTAATAACATACTATGGTCATTATACAAGAGGTTAAACGTACCCTCTACCAAAATAAAGTGCAAGGTAAGGGTTAATTTCACAATCTCTTTTTATCCAAGGTTGTTTTTATGTATCTACTGGGACATATTTATTATCCAAGTAAATGTTTCATATAATATTTTTCAAAGGGATTCTTTTTAAGGGCCTTTTGTTTTACAAAAACATCATTTTAAATTCTTTAAATATTTATTCTTCTAAATCATTCCCATTAATGTCCATTATTTCAAAAAGATTTTTAAGGATTTATTTATATGGATAAGAATGTTTTTAAAATGTTAATTACTTTAAAAGGTTTCAAAGTGTTATGGGACACTTTGATTAAAAATTTCATTAAATTTATTCCTTTCTAAATTGTGTGAATTTTAAATTTTTTCTTGAAAAAGAGATATTTCTCTCAAAGAGTTTTAAAAATCATTTTCATCTATGTCAACATCCTTTGATGGATTTTAAACTTGTTTGAAGTTGATTTATTATGATATAAATCTTATATATTGTATTAAATGTTTTTTGATATGTTTGACTGTGGATATGATATTATTATACCATTCATGGTTTGTGAATAAAGTATTGACATTTCGTGTGCTAGTTTTAATACGAATGGTTTTGTTATGTTTAAAACTTTTCATTTGAGGAATGCATTGGACTTAGTAAGTGAAGGGTGGAGACCGCTATAGCTCTTCGATGCATCAGTAGGTCTCATTATACAACTAGACCTAGAATTGGACGAGGCCTTTCCCAATTTGATATATGGTTTTGGGAGAGGCCTAAATCAGTTTTTAAACGTCTTGGACGAGGCCTTGAAAAAATGTTTCAGAATTTCCAGCATTATGCATTCCCTCATTATGAAATTAGTTATTACATGTGATTACTCAACTAGTATAATATCCATGTTCTTGTTAATATGGTAATTTTTTATTTGTTTTTTCCAGATTATTTTCAAGTGTATGTTTAAAAGGATTTTTTTAACATGCATCTTAACTTAAATGTTTATAGCTTCTGCTAAATTATTTACCCCTACTGAGCATCTGAGCTCACCCCTTTCGTATGTTTTACTTTCCCAGGATCCCAAGAAGTGTTTTATGTTTGAGATATAGGGTTCCAATAATGGAACAATGGAGTTCTCAGAGTATTTTTTTGTTGTATGTTAGAAATTATAATGTAACGTTCATGTATGTAATCTATTTTTCCATATTACTAAACTGATTGGTCTTTCGGTACTTAATTCCTTGTAATCATTCCAATGTATTAAAATAATTCAACGACTTTGAGAATCTAGGTTCGGGGCACTACAGTTGGTATCAGATGAAGTTTAGAAACAACCTTGAAAATAGATTTAGATAAACTCTGATTAGAGAACACTACCCTGAGATAGTATTTGAGGATTAGTATAGAAGAACTGCCTAGAATTTTTGTAAGGTAGACATTTTGTGAGTTTTCCAAGAAATACATCCCTATCAGGATACGAGCAGGTAGAGGAGGCTCTAGCACAGATGTACATAGGGGTAAAACCCAAAAAACACGGCTTTGAGCTAGACTTGAATGAGAACTGGTGCACGACAATGGGCTTTGCTTCACTCTCTGTTACGACACTCCTAGGGGATATTCTTATGATAATTCACAATTTTCATTACTATCCATTATGAAGGATTTATAATTAAATACTTCTTCAAAGAAAACCTTTTTATTATTATGTATTATATCCATAAACTGTTCAATTTACGTTAGGTATTTTACAAGTTTGGAATTATTCATTACAATTCATAAACTGACCTAGTGTATGCCATTGTTTAGATATGTATCCTCGTAGAAGGAATGAGAACTCAAACAATACGTTTGATCCAAATAGTAATAAGGATTATATATTTCATTGTATTAATCCAAAATTTAGAAGGGAACTAGTCTCCCATAAATTCTCAACATATGAATAAATAATATCATGTGTTAATAAGATAAGTAAATAATTTTCTGAGTACTATGGCTTTAAATGGAGTAGGTAAAGAATATGATGGTAGAGAGAAAGATGGATAAAGAGAATAGGGGAAAGATGGATTTTCCCATATGTGATAAATGTGGAAATAATCACCTTGGTAAATTCATGAAGGCAATGGGAGTTTGTTATAAGTGTGGAGAAAAAGAAAACCAAGTACGTGATTTCAAGGGTAAGAAAAAGGTTTCAAATGTAAAATGATTTATCTACAAGGCATTGGGACAATCCATGAATCAATGTCCCAGTCATCAGAGTATACCACAAATGATTCTATTGGATAATAATCAAGTTATGATACTAACTCAGATGAAGAGGAATGACAAGTATTCTTATGTTGTTATTATAGAATTATTTCATTTGATTATTGTATCAAGAATATATTGGTTATATGAATTATGGAGATAAATAAGGACTGTACTGAAGTGATATTTTATTGAGGATTAGAAATTATATAGTTCTAAGAAAAGTGGCTTAATAGTAAGATAAAATTTTTGGAAAATACATGGTTGAAGGAAAGGTAATCCTTAATATAGTCCTGATAATGAGGTAGTGATTTTGGAATAAGACATGGTTGATTTGGATAAATTATATTTTATATTCTTGACTTCTTTGGAACTGATTAATAGTTTTTTTATTTCATCATTATTGTAATAATAAATTTTTTTGGATATAAGTAATATATAGAGTATTCTATAAAGAATAAGGGAGAATGAATGTAATCAATAAGGTTTTATGGTAATTCAGGGTGTTACCATGTTTTAAAAGAATACCTATTGAAGGTGTTCACATGTTATTACATGTTAAAAAGGATATTCATTGTGTTTAACTTCCTTAAAAATTTTGGACTATGAGTTTGGATATAAGTATTTTGGATAAGTCTAAAGGTTGGAATGGATTAAGTTTGAAATTGTATACAATTGTTAAGGTTATTTTTGCATTGTCCTAAAAAGGACAACCTAGAGGTCGGGCGACAACCAGTCGCATCCAGCAAGGTTGTGAGACTTGAACCCACAACCGAAGGTTGACAAGGGTGCATCACCTACCACTAGCCTATGTGATGTCCTAGATTGTATAATGTAGTTTCATTTTTAAATGTTCTGATAGGTGAATTATAAATTCATTATTTTTGGAACCCTATACGATTAGAATAAATAGAATATTTTTTTTGAAATCTTTTGGAGTGAAAGATAAGTTCATTGTAGAAATTAGCTAAAGGATGTAACTCTACTTTTCATGTGTATATATATATATACCCTCTTATTCTATGACTAAATAAATTCTTAAACTTTAGTTAAGGGACTTCGTCTCAATCTCCTTTCATCGAGGCATCGTTTTATTTCTAAACGACTTTCTTTTATACAGTGTACACGACCCTTTAACTTTTCATTTCAAGGGGAATATTTTTCTACAAAGCGTTTTACTAAACGAGAAAAAAGGAATGTTTTTTTAACATTAGTGGTGACAAAAACCTTTCCTCCTCCGTGAGTTTTATTTGATCTTTTTCTTCCTTAAAAGGAATTTTTTTTAAAATAAAATAAAATAAATACCATATACATTTTTATGTATTTTGGTATTGAAAATGGTTTAGATAATGGATTTGTTATGTCAATATATTTAAATGATATATTGTGATTGATGACCTCAATCACTACCTATAAATATTTATGTTTTTTCTCCAATTAAGTGTCTCTAATTGACACAAATGTTTTCCTAATCAAGATCATAATTTGGTGGTTACTTTTTCATTTCCCTTTCCCTCTTATTAAGACTAAATTTTATTAACCCAATTTTCAATGTGGGTTTTCCACAAAGTTATTTCCCTATTTTTTAACCTTTTAATTTCGAAGAAAAATTTCAAACTACGAGGAAGCAATTTATTAAAGGAGCGGAGAATGTAACACCCTAAGATCTCATAGTACGTTATTGCATTAAAATAATTTAATATCTTGCGCTACACGCAACACTGAGTTTAAGCGCACCACAACATTACCAAACTAGCTGTTCAAAAAGTGGTTATAAATAGTATTAACTGAATTATGAATATTATATACTCTATATAATTTTAACATCAATACCATGTGTTTATTAGACATAATATAAGAAGAAATTCATTTTTTAGATAAAAGTGGTATTTTTCCAAAAATGAAATTTTACCACATTTTAATGACGAACCCTTTTTTAAATCCAATATTTGACACTTTTAAATATTCAATTTGATAAAATAAACTTCTTATTTATAATCAGGACATAAAAATTTAGTATCGATAAATTCTTGGTGTTTTTCTCATAACGTTCATATTTGGGTGAATAGTGAAAATTACTAAATTTTAACTGAAAACATCTTTTTTAATGGAAATAATTTATATTGTTAAATTATACTATTTAATGGTTTGGAAGCATAATTATATTATATTTTTATCATTTAATAATATGTTGGTCATTATAAGTAATTTCACATTTAAATTTGACACAAACACATGTCATTCTTTTGATAGTTCTTACTTTTTTAAAAACCTGTTTTTTAGTTTTGAAAATGGTAATTAATTCAAAATTAATAAATTAAACTTATATGTTTTGAATTTGTAATATCAAAATTATCTTAGGGTGAATGTTTGGTATTTTTTTGATAACTTTCAATTTTTGATTAATAGTGACAAATACTGTGTTATTGTTTAAAACCGACTTTTTATTTAAATAATTATTTATTTTATTTAAATTTATTTTAGGTCAAAATAGATACATAATACCTATATAAGTTAAATTTAGTTCATTTTATTATAAGTTTAGTTATATAAAAATTTTATTGAAGTTTTTACCTTCTTTTACACACCTCCTAGGAGCAATTGCAAATTTGCATAAAACATAATTTTACAGATTCTGTGAATTTAATTTTAAAAATCTGAGAGACATGGTTGATATCAGTAAGTAAAATTTGGTTCAATGAGATAAAAATAATCTTGATGAATAGTAACTTTTGACTTTTATTTACCACCGTTAAAAGTAAATAGGGAAATTAAAGGTAAAAATTATATTATTATTACCCTAACACATGTTTTAATTCTATTAGATAAGTGTAATTCGACCAAAAACAATACTAAGAATAAAATATGACCCTTTAGGTCCACTTAGATTAGATTATGACATTTATTATTGTTTTACTTAAAGAAGAGTTAAAAGTGTTAAATTCAAGTTTCCATAACTGAAACATTTTAATATAGGGTTATACATAAGATAAATTCGACTATAAATATTCATTATAAAGATAAAAATATTTCCTACATAATGGTATTTTATTTATAGTTTTTATACATTAAATAATTTAATTTATTTATGACACTATAATGATGCAGTAATTACCTTAATAATGAATGACTAAGATAATTGATATTATAAATATCAAAATAATTGTAATTTGAGACTTTTGATGAATTACAATAATTTTATAGGTTAATATGACATATTTTTATTGATTATATAATTTTTTTTCTAAGTGATAAGGTTTAAATGACCTTCACAAAAAATAAAATACCAAATAGTGTCAAAATTGACATAAATACATTTTTAAAACAAATACTATATTATTGGTTGATATAATATTTCTAAAAATCTAAGGTTTGGCCAATGGGCTTAAATAATATTATATATGTAATTAATGAACCACTTTAGGTTATATTGGATGTTTATAGTATGTTTATCAACCATATAGTGTAAGAATACAAGAAGACACGGTAAAAGGTAAACTATTTAACTAAGAGTTAAATCTAAAAGATATGGTTAAAATGGTAACCTAAACTTTTTTAAGACCTATTGTTTAGGTATATTTCGACCCATAACCACCTAAGGATATAAATAAATTCATTTAGATCCATTATAAACCGAAAATTATCATATAATAAATTAATACTTTAATCTTTTCCTAAAGTGACCCTCACCCCTCTTATAAAAGGGCACTTCCCCTTCTCTCAAAATCACACCTCCGAAGGCATTTGGCTTAGCCAAACCCTAAAACAATCCCCGAAAAATTCCTCCCTTTATCCTAGAGGCATTCCTTTGGTCATAAAGCCATCATAAGGAGCCCTTTTGATCAAGTCAAAAAGAAGAACCCGATGAAGAGGTAAATATTTCATCACCTCTTTCAAGTTCTTTTCTTCTTCCACATCCTCGTTCTTTTTTTTCCATTATAAAATAATAAATATAGCATCTTCTATATAATATAATGTCATTATAAAAATAATACAACCATATTCATTAATTTATCCATCAAATAAATGACAAAGTCACCATACGTGCGTACGTACGGATTACCGTCTCCACGTCGTGGTGTAGTTTGTTATTCAAACATTTCATTATTTGGATGGGTATAATAACGAGTATAACTGATATAAATTATAAATATAACATGTTAATGATTTTTTATATATGATATACCATCCAATTACATAATATTCCTCCACCAATATAATGATATTGTCGCTCGTGTGTATGTATGGATTATAGTCTCCATGACGCGATGAGATTGATTTCCACATTCACCATTAAACGATGATTATAAAAATATATATATTATTAATAATTATGTAATATATGAAATAATAATTCTACTGGATATATATATTTGTATTTACTTTCGTATATCTTAATCACTTACTTCCGTTCAACACGATATGAAAATGGAAACAACGTTTTTGAGTACGAACGACATACCGTCTCCCTAAATGGGGTCTTCCATTTCAAATATCTATATGTAATAAATATATATATTCTAAATATATATAATATATAAATCAATATTTATATTCTAGAAGTATTTAAATCATGATCTAAATGATACGATCAAGAATAACAAGTTAAAACATGTACGATAAAAAAGTGATTATTACCTAAAATGTTAATTTAACATGGAAATAATTATTAAATGGGTAGTATAAAGTCATAAATGAATAATGTATGATATAATAAATATGAATATGGTTCTTTTATAATTTAATAACATACTATGGTCACTATACAGGAGTTTAAACATACCCTCGACCAAAGAAAAGTGCAATGTAAGTGTTAATTTCACAATCTCTTTATTATCTGATGTAATTTTTACATAAGTATCCACTAAGAAATATTTATTATCCAAGTACATGTTTCATAAAATAGTTTTCAAAGAGATATTTTAATGGAATTTTTTTACTAAAACATCATTTTAAATGATTTAAATATTTATTTTTCTAAATCATTCTCATTAATGTCCATGATTTCTAAATGGTTTTTAAGGATTTATTTATATGGAGATGAATATTTTTAAAATATTAATTCCATTAAAAAGTTTCAAAGTGGTGTGGGAAATTTTGATTAAAAAATTTATTTAAATGTATTCCTTTCTAAATTGTGTGACTTTTAAATGTTTTCTTGAAAAATAGATATTTCTCTCAAAGAGTTTTACAAATCATTTTCATTTATGTCAACATATTTTGATGGATTTTAAACTTGTTTGAAGGTTATTTATTATGATATAAATTATCCATATTTTATTGAAGGTTTTTTGATATGTATGACTGTGGAAATGTTATTTGTATACCATTCATGGTTTATGAATAAATTATTGACACTTCGTATGGTATTTTTAATAGGAATGTTTATATTATGTTTAAACCTTTTCATATGAGGAATGAATTGGACTTAGTAAGTGAACGGCGGAGCCTGCTATAGCTCCTCGATGCATCGGTAGGTCTCATGAGACACCTAGATGTATAATTAGCCTAATAATTTCCCAATTTGATATATGGTTTTTTCTGAGGGATAAATCATTTTTAGATGACTTGGCAGAGGGCTTGACAAAATGTTTCAGAATGTCTAGCATTATGCATTCACTCATTATGAAATTAGTTATTACTTGTGATTATTAGTCTATTATAATATCCATGTTCATGTTAATATAGTAATTTTTTATTTATTTTTTCATATTATATTAATTTTATGTTTAAAAGGCCATTGTTTTTATTACACATCTTTGCATAAAATTTTATAGCTTCTGCTAAATTATTTACCCTTACAGAGCATCTGAGCTCACCCATTTCTTATTTTTTATTTTCCCAGGATCCCAAGAAGTGTTTTATGTTTGAGATGTAGGGTTAAGCTAAGGGAACAATTTAATTCTCATAGGATATTCTTTTTTGTTGTATGATAAAAATTGTAATGTAGCGTTCATGTATGTAATCTATTTTTCAAGACTGCTAAACTGATCCATATTTCAGGACTTGATTCCTTGTAATCATGCCAATGTATTAAAATAATGCACTGACTTTGGAAATATAGGGTTGGGGTGTTACACTATAGGATTTACTGGAAATGGAATATCCTAAAAAGATACCTTCATCACTCTTGGATGCGAATTTGTCATGATTTTCCATAGTATTAAGGATATAGAATTTGCATCCAAAAAATGTATGCTGTAGTTAAATTTGGGTTTTTGATTGTTCCATAACTCATAAAGATTACTTTTAAGAATATTTATAATCAACAAACTATTTGTTATGTATCATGCTGTATTGACAGCTTCATCCCAAAAATAAATAGTTAGGTTGTATTCACTAAGAATTATTCTAGAAATCTCTTGTAGGGTTCTATTTTTTCATTCTACAACTCCATTTTGTTGAGGTGTTATAGGGGTAGAGAAATTATGATTATAACCATTTTTTGAGAAAAAGGATTCAAACTCTAGATTTTCAAACTCACGGCCATGATCACTTCTTAAGGATTTAATACTAAGTCCACTAAGATTTTCAATATACTAGGAATATTTAGTAAAACAGGATCAGACTTCACTTTTTTAAGCCATAAATAAGGTCCAAGTATATATAGAAAAATCATCTAAAAGAACATAAACAGAGTGCTTCCCATTTAAAATAGAAACTCTAGATGGTCCAAAAAAATCCATGTGAACTAGCTCAAGAGGTTGAGAATTTGACACTTCTTTCTTTGGTTTGAAGGAAATTTTGTGTTGTTTTCCCTTTTGACAGGGATTACACACTTTGTCATTTGGAAACTCAAGTTTGGGTAAGTCTTTAACTATATTTTTTCTAGTTATATTTATAAGGGAGTGAATATTATAGTTTCCTAGTCTTCTATGCTAGAGCCAAGACTCTTTAGGAAATACACTTATGCATGAAGCATTTTGAACAGCTAAGGAATCTATGTTAATAGAGTAAATATTATCATTTTTAATGAAAAAACACTAATTATTCTTTAGAATTAAAGACATTGGAGGAATCATTTTTAAATCTAACATGAAATCCATCATCACATAATTGTGACATACTAAGAAGATTATATTTTAATCCATCTACAAATAGTACTTTAGAAATTACAACTGAGTTAGATTTACCGATTTGTTCGAGGCCAATAATCATTCCTTTGTAATTGTTACCAAATGTTACATGTCCTCCATCTATTTTTATTAGTTACCTGAAGCAGGAGTAGTCTTCTATCATGTGTCTTGAAAATATAATGTCCAAGTACCATAAAATTTTATAGGATCACTTTAAGCATCTTTCCTACAAAATGATTAATCAAAAATAGATTTTGGTACCCATACTTGTTTAGGTCCAGTAATATCAGTAATAAGTGCTTTTGGAACCCATATCTACCTCATAGGTTTCCTATAAGCATTATGTAATGTATTTGAAAATAAAATCTATCTGGTCCAGAAAAACATGGAATAGTAGAAAGTGAGTAACAAATTGATCTAGTTGATTTGTGTCTAGAACTGGGAGTAAAACTATATGTCCTATATTTAGAAACAAAATTTGTTCTACCAAGGTTTATTTTTCCATGTTGATAACCAATTCCAGTGTTGTATTTAAGGGCAATTTTTTTCCTAGAATTTGAGTAAGGGTATTTTTCCAATTGGTAAACTTTTCTAGGTCATTATTCAATTTCTCAATAGACATTTTTAATTTTTTGTTCTCTTTGAGCAGTTGAGAATTTTTCACTTTTTCATTTGTGAGTTCAATATTAACAGTCACAGAAAGAGATTATTGTTTCTTCAATGATTTATATTTTTATTTTAGTTCATTTCATGTTTCTTCATGAATGTTACAGTATTCAAAAATTTCATCATCAGTTATATTTTTAGAGTCACTCTCATCTCCAGAATAGTATGAATTATGTACAGGAGATTCTAGTGTTACCTCGGATGTGTTTTTCAAAAAACAGATATTGTATTTGTTAGCTTGTTCAACTTGTGATGTTTTTGAGTTGCTTGAATTTTCCTCATAAGCACTCTAGGTTACTTTCATTTCCTTTTAATACTTCCTTTACTTATCCATATATCTATTTTTGTACTAGATCTTTGGACAGTCAGCCTTGATATGTACTTTTCACTTATATTCATAGCAGACAATCTCATCAATCTTGTCACTTTTTTTCGAATCCTTCTTCCAACTTCCTTTTTTGTCATATTTTCCCATGAAGTTAGGCTTTCCGAAAAATTAATTATTCTTATAAAATTTCTTGAATATTCTAGCTAATTGAGCCATCTCCTCATAATTGTTAGGTGATGATTGTTCACTACTAGAACTTTCTACAGAGGCTTACAATTTCCCACTATCATTGTGTTTAGAGGTGGTGGTTTTGAATGTAACAGATTTCCTTTTTTGGTTCATCCTCCTATTCCTTGTTTACTTTCAACTATTCTTCATACATCATCAGTTTCCCAATGATTTATTTTATAGGATGCATTCTTATGTCATATGATTCTCTAATAGAGACAGAGGATCCTCTCAATCTATCAGGCAGACATCTGAGAATTATCATGATCTGTTCCTTGGTAGTGACTTCTCTTCAAAGATAAATCATTATGTTGAAAATCTCATTGAACCTAAGATACATGTCAGAGATTGGCTCATCTGGTTTTATTTTAAAGTTGTCGTATTTAATAGTATAATTATTAAGTCTCATTTCTTTTACACTAGATGTTCCTTCATGTGAGACATACAGGGTATCCCCAATTTCATGGGTAGTTTTACAAGCAAAATTTCTATTGAATTACTCATATCCTAAGGAGCAGTATAAAAAATTCATAGCTTCACAATTTCTATTGTAGGATGTTTTGATAGCTTCATCCAATGTGATTCTACCTGTAGCAGGAATATTATATTCATCTAAAATGGAAGACCAAAATTCCAAACCCATACTTTCTAAATGCATTTTCATTTTAATTTTTCTTTGAGCATAGCTGGTTCCATTAAAGAATGGTTTTCTATTGGTTTCATCACCTTCCAATCTATTTTCCATAATACAAAAGTACTTTGAATGAGCTAGAAATTTAGAATTAACATAAATTTACAGATATTCAAAGTATAAGTACTATCACAGTTGAATGTGACAATTATGATTTGTGTGTTCTTCATCAGCGTTGATTTGCATGCAATAATTATTTCTTAAAAAAATCTCTAAGTGTACTATTCATTATTGTTCTCACACCCACCTGCTTGTTTCACTTTTTAATATATGTTTGTTTCTGGGCTGTTGTACTCCTTTATCTTGGAGTGCATGTGTTTGAGCCGACAGGTTGCAAGTATTATACACCTCGTACGTCGTACTGTTAGATGACATGTCTACAAAGAAATATTAATTAAGTTAGCACATTTAAAATATTCAAATGACTGTTAGATATTAAATTGAAAGATGACAACGATTAAGAAACAGAGCCACATTATGTCATGGAAACGGTGTCTCCTTCACACAGTGTCTGTATTGGTCATAGTTTCTTATGTTCACAGTGTCTTATTGCTCATGGTGCCTCATGGTCATGGTGTTTTATGGTCACAGTGTCTCATGGTCATGGTGTCTCATGGTGACAGTGTATGCTTGTTCATGGTGTCTCATGGTCACGGTGTCTTACGGACATAGTGTCTCAGGGTCACGATCACAATGTTTTCTTATTCACGGTGTCTCATGGTAACGGTGTCTCATGGTCACGGTGTCTTCTTGTTCACGGTGTCTCACGGGTTAGGAAAATATATGTATTCACACTTAACCAGTGATATTTATGGAATAGATTAAACTCAGTCATTTTTTAGAGAAGTCATTATAAAGTAGATCAAGAGAGAGTGTATAGTAACCAAACTGAGTGTATAACACTTAAGAGATTTAGATAGATTTTACTAAATGACTATGCAATTGATGTGAGATATATTAAATAGAGGTAACAAGGTTTATAGACTGAATAGGATTTGTGATAATTAAAACATTATTAATAGATGAGGAGTCCAACACCTTCCACTGATACATGGGCTTAAAATTATTTTTTTGTCTTATGAAATTTCAACAAATATTACATGGAATGATATAGAGAGGATTAAATATAATAATTATTTTTTGAGTCCTATATATGGATTATTATGGTGGAAATTTGATTCATAATTGCCTAATTTTTTAGTTGAGGTGTGTAATTCCATGTTGTGTGTATCATGTGATGGTTTTATTCAATTTTCATAGTTTCATACTTGTCATAGGATGTGGTCAGTTTTTGTTTACATTTATAACATCCCTACATAGATATGTTATAAAATATAATCCACTTTTTTCTATAATCATATCTGATCCTTTTAACCTATGAAGTGATTTACATTTGATCATTTAGACTCTAATAAATGATTTTAATCATCTATGGGAATTGGTTGTGCACAAAAATGGTACTTCATTAAAAAATATATTTTAGATGAATGTTTTGATTCAATGGATTATAAATTACTTCAATACTTATACTGTAATTTTTGGTTGGATGATAAAGGTAAAACTATCCTCTCCAATTTAAGTTAGTAATAAAATATATATAAGACAAAAATATCATTTGATTTTCAATTTCATGATACTTCGATTATTCATTCCAATTTATCATCCATATAGGATTTACCGTTGAAATTTATACAATACGGCTTAGACCTAGAAGATTCCTCACTGTATTTCTAGATCTGATGTTATTAATTAATTTCATGTTTGTTTTCTATAAGTGAAGGTTCACATAAAATATATCAAAATGAATTATGATCCCAAATAATCAAATTATAATAGGAAAAAGGAATGTTTCACATTTGATGTTCAACATTGTTCAACAATATTGCAACATCATTATTTATACATAATGTACGTAGAAAACAATTTATGACAAATTTTTTATTCAATTGTTATAAACTTAATGGGGATGACATAATAAGACATATGATTATAATTTGGATCATTATATTGGTGTATAAAACAAATATATATTGTGGTATGTATTAGTGAAAATAAATGGAATGTTCACAAATCTACTTATGAAATGATACCTTCAGATAAAAATAAATTTATTTAAGTGTTAGAGAATATCATTGTTCATAAAGTATGTTCATTAATTATTTATAAATGATTCCACATAAGGGAATTTAAATAAAAATCCCAAACAAATATAAGGAATATCACACCATTATTTATAATTTGACTATAATAGAAATCCATAATTTACTATCCACTCATGTAATTTAAAAAGTGGTACAATTATACAATTTTTATATAATAATTTATATTAAATGGATTTCCCATGAATTTCTTGTATAAATTTAAGACGATGAACTATTAATTTTATATGAGTTAGGGAAAAATTATCTGCAATATTTTTTAACTTGAACGCCACATCTCATTATCTCTCTTACAAAATAAATACTTCTTGGGGACCCATTTATTTTTAGTGTATGTATAAAACATATATAAATATATACACAATGATGTATTATGTTTGATATGGGAATAATACAAGTGTTTCCACTACAAATGGCAATCAAGATAAAGAATTGATGCAGTTTTTTCAAGGTTTATTACAAATGAGAATAAGTGATTTAATTGAACAATAATAAATATATAGGATTAGTTTGAGTAAATTGATCCCACATTTCCATATATTCCCCAAACATGGGAATTTATAGGTCATATAAATAGTCTGTATAGAGTCGTTTTGTGATAGTAATCAAATATCACATGTTATTATTTAACTATGTTTTTTTAAAGGGATAAATGAAGTAAATAATGTGAAAATTTTCATTTTTTCTCATAGTTCATTTTTTACATATATGTTAAACATTTATTTATATTTTATTTAGGAAAATAATGATTTATAAGTACAATACATCATTTATTTCCTTTGGGAAGAAAAAATGCATTGTATAGAAGATAGTTTCATCCTTAGTTAAAATAAAAGTATGACAATTACATTAATAAACATTGAAAAATAATAAATTTAATTATTAAAATATATTACAAGTAATAAATTTATATGTTGACTTAGTCTATCAATAATAAATATCACTGCATTCTGCTCAAAATTATTTTATTCTTGATTTAAAATCATTGGTAATTAGGAGATACAAATTTGTTACAAATGATTGAGAATATAATATAAGAACCCCCCAAGATGAATTTATGTCCACTACAATAGAAGACTATTTTTCTAATTCCATAGATAATATGTGTCGATATTAAAAAAATTTCTATTATATATTGGTTGAGAAAAAACTGATATGGGATTGTTAGTCCCATGGTTGGGTAATTATGATATAATTATAGTAATTTTATTTAATGACATGGAATTGGAATTTTTTGGTGACTATAGATTTATAGTTATTGATAAAAATCAATTATTTGAAATAAATGAGCCCATTATTTTTGCATCAGTAGTGAAACAATACTTTTTCTTGAAATACAATCTATGACAAGAATTTAGCATCATTTTTTATGTAATCCCTAGAATCATTTCCATTTAGGTTAGGGATTAAATTAACACTATCAATTTCCCCACTAGTATTGATCAACATATTTCATATGATGACATAAATAGTACTAGGGTCAGATTTTGACTTTGAACTAAAAGCATTGGTGGGTCATATTAAATAATAGCTATATGTGTTAGTAGTTTATTTGGTTTATCCTAACATTTTTATTCAAGGTTTTTACTATTATAATTTAATTATTTTGGTTTTAATTTAGATTGGTATGTTTGTATCTATTTTTATTTTCTCATGATGATATTTATATTTATTTTAAATTAAAAAAATTTATATGAATAATAGCATCCAATTGATAAATTCATATCAAACTTGTCTTAAAAAAATTAATTCATGTATAAATATTCTATTGAAGAATTATAATTTGTTTTAAAATTTAAAAAATTTCACAAAATAACATTCAAAAATAATTTATATTGAACATATCATAAAATAGAACATATTTAAAATAGTTTTTTATACAAAAATATATTTTTTAAGAAACAAATATAATGTGGTTTTTGAAAACCTATGAATAAAATAGGTTTCAAAAAGCTAATATAATATAATAGTTAAAAAATAATTTAAATTTTTTTTGAACTAGATTAAATATGTTTGATAAATATTTATTATGTAATGTTTTTTGAAAATATGTTTATAATATTTTTTCAAAACTAGTATAAAATAGTTATTAGAAAATATTTTTTCAAAATGGTTTTAAAATAAAATGGTTCAAGATTGTTATAAAAAACTATTTAAAAATGGATTTTTTTTCATTAAATTGTTTAAATAGATTTAAAGGTATACTTTTCAGTCATATATTTCATACACTATTCTTTAAAAAATGTATTTTTTTTGAATTTTTAGAGTTCCAATTTTTTCTCTGGATACAAAATGTTTTCTCTTTTTTATTTTTTTGGTTTTCAATTAGTATTTATTTATTATTTCATTCCACCCAATATAACTTATTTTCATTTTTTATGTTATTAAAATTCTATTAAAATATACATTAAATATAAATAATGAATATTAATGATAATAATGATGTATTTATTAAGTGGTTGTTTGAGAATGATTGAAAAATGTGAGAGTTATTACTTCACCCCATGTTCCCATAGTGAGTATAATAATTTTAATATTTATAAACCAAAATACCATAAATTTCATTTTATTATTGTTTATAAAAAAAGTCATTGAAATAAATCTTGGCTAACATTTCTATCTAGTGAGCCTATGGATAGGGGTCACTAAAATGGTTAATTGAGTTGGTGGATACTTGAGGTACTCGGGGAACTGATCATACAAATTTAAATCCATAACTACAAACATAAATCCCATATAACATAATTTTTTCATCCACTACTCCACTTCAGACTCTGATATTATTCCTGCATATGTGTTCTTCATCATTTAATTCAAAATATACCACTTATATACCATTTACCTATCCTATGATGGTTCATAAAAATGTATATCATTTTTATAATACATTAATTCCACCTAAATTTCCATCTATTATCCATCAAGGGTTTGATGATCACACTCCATCTACTTATACTTCATGTCGTTATGATGATCGAGATCATGCATTAGAGCATGAACTTCCATGACTTACTACCAATCAAGCATAACACAAAGATCCATCAGAGCCCCATGATCAATGTGGATTGGGTATAAGTTTACAAGTGGATTAAATTTTATTAATATAATTTTATTCCATTTTGTATTTTTATCAATTATTGTTTCCCATTTTTCTTATTTTAACAGATAATGGAATATTTAACTTGAGAATACTCATATGAATCAATTATGAAATATTTAAACACAAATCATGGAGAAGTACCTGGATGATAACCAAACTATTAAAAAATATCATTGACAATGAATATGCTTCATGGAAACATTACCATGTGTAGTTACATATTTTCAATTCAACCAATCACGTGGAGGCATGTTTATAATCATATAAATTACAATGTATATGATTATATATTGGTATGAAAATTTATTATATTGAAATTCATAATTTTTTTATATTAATTATTATGTTCTTCCTAACTTGAATTTAACTTTCAATATAGTCAAGATGTTAAGGATAAATTATTGATGGAATAGGGTGAAATAAAAATATTATATGAGTGTAAGTTATATATTTTTTAGAGGGGTAAATTGAACATTGATTTAGAAGGTATACCCATCATAAACCGCCAAACAGCTAATTATTGGATGACTAATGAACTAAATTTATTATTTAAAAAATGGTTTATGATTGAAAATTTAATTATCGTTATTTATAATGATTTATCATTATCATGATTTCTTAAAAATAAATAAAAATATTTCTATGATGTAAATTCAAACTATGGTATGAAGTACTGTGTGGGATCATAAAAAACAAGTTATTTTTTATGAACATCTGACTTTTATTATCTACAAATATAAATTAAAAAATTGAAATCAAAACTATCACACCAGAAATAACTCGACATGAATAAAATATAATAAATATAGGAATATATATATATTACTATTATAATCAATTTAATTGTATTAAAATATTTCTATATGTAAAAAACCTAGTCAGTTAGGATTTAAGTAAATGAAATTGAACAAAAAATAGAGTTAAATTTTATGGATATGATTACAAAAAACCCATAAAATAGAACCCAAAAACAAAATCTAATTAAATATAATTGAGATAAAAAACTTGACTTGAATTATATTAATAAAAATAATATATATTTGAACCATAATAAATTATTTTGAAATTATTACCAAATCAAAAAAGTAATAAATTTTTTGTATTGATATGAGTATTAAAAAACACAAAAATAATGGATTAAAACCTAAATCATCCACACTAAAATGAATTGAACCTAATAAAACAGAACATAGATTAATTTTAACAATATATAATTAAGGAAACCAAATCGAATATTTATAAACACTACTGATCTAAACTCATTATGAAAAATCAAAATAGAATAATAATAAAACTAACTTTCATTAAACCAAATAATCTAGATTTTATGTGACATTGAATGAATGAATATGAACCAAATGAAAATTATATAAACTCATCCAAACCATGTGAAATTGAATATACAAAAATTAAACTAAATTGAAATAACCAATAAGAAAAAAATTGAAATAATTATAATGAATGGATCAAGAAATTATTAAAAAAAATCAGCATAGTTTCATTCATTTTTTCAAAATTACAAATTACAAAATGCACACATTTATTTTAAACCACATAGAATGAGATATTTAGAAAGTATAATCATATGAGATAATATAATTATTTAACCAAATTATTACATGGATATTCATTAAAATACCAATGTCAATTCCATAAATAATTTACTCAAATAAAATTATTACATGATATAATTAAAATAAATTGGTATTTCTAAAACAAATTTTTTTATAAATATTGTGTTATTGGGTTGGTTTTCCCAAATAATTAAATATAATTAACCCAATATAAAATTTTAGTCACTTATACAAAACTAACAAGACCATAATAACACTTTTAAATTCAATATCAATATTTATTATAAAATTAATCAAGATAAACACTATATTAAATCAAATCACATTTTCTACAAATTAATGAATCTTGAAAGAAACATACACAAAAGGTATAGGAAAATCAGACATAAATAAAATTTAATTGAATCCAAATAAATAAAATCCAAAATTAACTAAATTAAATTTTAACAATATATTTGAAAAAAAAATACATTATATTGTGTTAAATGGAATAATAAAAAAGGAAATGAATTAAAAAAACAAATATAGTAAAACTAAACAGAAAAAAACTAGATTGAATTTAATAAATAATAGAATATATAAAAAAATTAAAAATAACCATAAATTGGAAGAAACCAAAATAAACAAATCTAAATTGATCAAAACTGAACTAGGACAAACAAAACTAAACTATATTGACCTAAGGTAAAAAAAACTGATATGTTTTGATCATAAATGATAAAATATGACTTGGTTATGAAAGATTGTATTTATCCTGAAATTTCTTAATCAAACAAAACTCACCCAACCCTAGATTAACTAATGAAAAATAAAAAAAAGATTAAAATATAATAGAAAAAATCCAATTGGACCCAATATAGAAATATTAAAAGAAATATGAATATAACATGACCAAAACAATCCATCTTTGATCATTTTGATTTGATTGTTTCTAGTTTCAATCTAATATGGATAATACGATTAAATTAAGTGATATTTATTTCAATTATTTTTTTCATTATTAGTTAAATATGGAATGACTGAGTTGACATTTTTTAATTAAATATTAATAAATAAGTATTCTTCCACTCGATAAAATGTTTATTGGGTGATATTGAACATTTGAGGTCATGTGCCTCAAGAATTGTTTTCCAAGACTAGGATAGTGAAATATGGGAGTTATCTAAATGATAAAACATAAGAAAATAATTTTACTCTTATTATAGATAATTTAAATATTGATACATATAACATAAATATATAAAATATTAATATTATTGGAAACACGATATAGCTCGTGAGGAGTACAAAAAAACCTCAAGGGGAATTATAATTTGAGAAAAATATTAAGTGATGAGAATAAGGGTAGATTCTTATGTTGACCTAATAAAATCATTGTTACACAATTTATTCAAAAATATTTAGTGAATTTAACTACTATGGTAGAAAAGACATTTAAGAGGCTTGTTCGGAAGAAGAAGAGTCCAAAAAATTGTAATGTATGAGTGTGGGGAAGGTAAAATTATTAATGGGATGTTCCAAAAATATAATATATTTTTATTTAAATAATTTTTGATAGAAGATAATATGATATTTGATACATGAATACAAACATTTTCTCTAAATATGACATAATTAATGAGGGGGATGATAGTCCTAGTGCAAGTTAAGGCAATTAAATTCCAAGTGATAATGTTGATGTTAAAGATTATGATTCTAGTGAGGTCATCCATTATGTTAATAATGATCGTGATGATAGTGGGGGTGATGAATCATGTGTCCCCCCTTATTTATTACATGATATAAAATAGAAAATTATGTGGATGGTGTTTGATGTCAGTACCTGGTTGTATATATGTGTTATGGTTTTTAAATTAATTTACCCACAGATGTAATCTAATATATATTATATATGTAATTTTATAAAATATCATGACTAGTTGAATACATAATTTTACTTTTATGATGGAATTTATATTTTATTGAGTACATTAATGTGTAATTAGTGATGGATATTATATGAGGATATAATAATAATTTTAGAACAATTGGAATGGGAATCTGTAGTGATAGTTTAGAAAACTGTGGGTATCTCATCATTAAATAACTATATTCTTTCGATTCTAATTAAACTATTTCTATAAGTATATTCTAATATAATAATTAAAAAAATTATAAAACCCATTATTATTTTCCATACTAATAGATTCCAAGTCTATAAAAATGTTTTTAACCAATTTGTATAGCTACAAATTCTATTAGTGAATAGTTCATCAATTTGTGAGATTTCAATCATTACGAACCATGTTGCTGAAACCCCCTGGATGTGTAGATAGAGGGTGGTGAGGGGTTTACTGGTTAATTAGGAATTGGTGGAATAATAAAACCAATAAATTATTTTAATATGCATAGTTTTATATATAATGATTTTAAATCTATCACCTTGATGTGGGGGATCCAAAAATGCATGTTGCGATCACTACTCAAATGGTACACCGAAAATACAAGTGTTCGAAACCCAGATTATTTTTCATTTTGAAACTCTCATAAAATAGTATTTACTACTACCATGGTCATTTCTAGGGAGTCTTTTAATTCCATTAATCCTAAGACACCATCCATGATGATCCACTACAATATGGTTCCATAAGCATAGCCATTTTCACCTCACTATGTCCATGTATAATGTGTTGTGATATCCAAATATTTGTTTCATCCTCACTCACATTGCATGAATCTTACAAAAATATTACAATACATTACACCAAGATCCAAAGTGTTTTTATATTCACACTAACTAATTCTGTCAAGGATTCCCCCTATAAACCATGCTCTAGGAAATAGGACCCCCATAGATGTTCCTTTATCTATATTTTCAATAAGAGGACACTCCATTAAAAATTACCTTTGAAAAATTAATATTTTTTGTTCCCATATCCATAGATTATCTAAACCACAACATTCCATATTTATATCCAACCTCTAAATGCACAATTTCCAAATAGATTTCCACAACATAAAGACTTGTTGAAGGCTTCAGAATGGTCAGATCTGCACCCATGACCACATTATGGTGACCATCAAAAAGGAAAAAACTATCATCTCTAATCTATAACACCTCTAAACTCCCACTTAAAACCAATAATACGTGGAAACACGAATATATAGTTTTAGTAATAAGGTCCATCACATTTGATACCATCATATAATCATCATCTTTGAGAATCCAAACTAAACAAAAAACGGAGAGGGAATGTGAAAGGTATGAAAACACATATCAAAAGATACCTCTCAAATATGTTGTTATATTCCCAAAACAACCACCAACCAAGGCATACTAATAGTAAAAAAATAAATATTTCATAAATAAACAACAACAAAATAATTATATCATCATTGGAAATATATATAAATAGGATACTATGAAAAAAAATGTGTCTCATGTTCCCATGTACTATCCTCAAAGTCAATATGCCTCCAAATCACACGAATGATAGGGAAAACTCCACCAAATATCACCCACTTTTGATTATTAGTGATATGATCTAGTTCCTCCACAAACATCACAACATCCTAGATATGCAACTCTCCCTAGATAATGGCATGGGATTCATCATGATGATACCAATGGAGCTAAGACACGTTGATTATGTCATGAATCTTATGTGGAAATAGTGTGAGTTCCAACTGATATGTGACATCACTGATGTGCTCTATCATATCAAAGGTACCATCCAACTAGGATGAAAAAATCATGATGCCCCCGAATAGGGGAAACCTCAATAAAACATGGTCTCTAACCTAAAACACTATGGGAAATTTCCTAAGATAATAATTGGCCATATGATAGTCCTTTACCAACTTTATCATCTATGGAACCATCCATATCTTCTTTTTCATTATCTTCACTACATTGAGACTATGTATTATTCACTCTCATTTGTGTCCCATCACAATGGATAATGGTACATCATCTTCACAATGTCACAAATTGACCCATTATAGTAGTTGAGTTACAACTATTATTATAGGTGAAATCAATCAAGGATAATATCATTACACATGATCTGCTAAAATCCAATATGCATGTATGCAACATATCCCCAAGTTTCCATATAATCTACTCAGTCTACCCATAAATAGGTGGATGAAAGGTAGAGTTAGGTGAAAATAAGGATCCGAAAACATTTTTCATTACTCTCTATATTTTAAATGTAAATGAGTATTATAATCCCAAATTATTTTCCTCATAACCTCATGAAGCAAGAGAACATTATCCATATACCTCCCCATATGAACATAAAAAACACTCATCTCACATATCTTTAGAAAGTGAGCTGACATCATTAGTTGATCCATGGTCACCGAACATGTGTTAGATCCTCCTTGGACTTTTTATATCAAAGTGAAAATACCCATCGAAATATAATCCCATTATTACTTGGGGGACATATAATAGCTAAAAAACAACTTCCCATTATAACACCCCAAGTTTCCATGGTGAATTTCCCTTTGAATAATGATGTAGCTTGCGTTGTATGCAACTTGGAGTTTTAACACACCATGACCAATGAAACTAGCCATTATGAATAGTAATACCTACTTTTTTCAATTTTATAAATTTTAATTTTCAAAATGGACTTTATTTTTTGGATTTGTAATATCAAAATTAGCTTTGGGTTATTTTTTGTATTTTTCTAAGAACTTTTAATTTTTGATGAATAGTGAAAAACACTTTGTTATAGTTTAAAAATGACATTTTATTTAAATAATGAGTTATTTTATTTTAATTTATATTAGGTTATAATAGATACCTAATACCTATATGTGTTAAATGTAATTCATTCGAGTTATTTTATAATATGTTTAGATATATGAAATTTTATGAAACTCTTTACCGTCTTTTACCCACCTTCAAGAAGCATTTACAAATTTGCATAAAACATAGTTTTACTTCTTTTGTGAGTTTAATTTAAATAATCCAAGAGATATTTTTGACATCAGTACATAAAATTTGGTTCAATATGATGAAAATAATTTTTGGTGAATAGTAACTTTTGACTTTTATTTACCACAGTTAAAAGTAAATAGAGTAATTAAGGGTAAAAATGATATTATAATTACCCTAAAACATGTCATAATTCTACTGGATAACTATAATTCGACAAAAAAATACCTTATAAATAAAATATAATCCCCTTTTATCCCCTTGGATTAGATTAATATGTTAATTATTATTTTATTTAATGAACAGTTAAAAGAGTTAAATTCAAAGTTTAATAACTAAACTATTTTTAATATAATGTTACCCACAATATAAATTAGACAATAAATATTAATTAGAAAGATAATAATATTTAATACATAATGGTATTTTATTTATAATTTTTAGACATTAAATAATTTAATTTATTTATGACACAATGTTGATGCATTAATTACCATATTAATGATAGATTGAAATAATTGATATTATAAATGTCCAAATAAATGTAATTTGATACTTTTTATGAATGAAACTAATTATAAGGGTTAATATGAAATTTTTGGGTTGATTAAATGATTATTTTTCAATGTAATAATGTAGTTATGATTTTCAAAAAAAAATACTAAATAGTGTCAAAATTGACATAATTGAGTTTTTAAAACAAATACTACATTATTAATTGATATAATATTCCTAAATATATGAGGATTGAAAAAAAACATAGATAATGTTATATATATTGATAATGAACCAATTTTTGTTCCCTTTGAAGTTTATATAATGTTTATTAACCATATTATATAAAAAAAGAAAGAGACATGGTAAATGTCAAAATATTTAACTAAGAGTTAAATATAAATGATAAGGTTAATAAGGTAATATAAACCTATCTAAAACCTATTGGTTGAGAGTTTTTCGACCCATCCCCACTATATCCTCTAAATAAATCATTTTTGAGCCATTAGAAACCGAAAATTATTTTATTACAAAATAATATTTCAACCTTTTCCTAAAGTGACCATCACCGCTCTTATAAAGGGTACTTCGCTTTCTCCTAAATTCAAACCTCCAAATCCATTTGGATCGGCCAAAACCTGCCCAAATATTCTAAAAAATTTCCTACCTTAATACTAGAGGCCTTAAATTGGTCTTAAATCCAACCTAAGTATCCCTTTTTCTCAAATCAAAAAGAAGAACCCAAAGAAGAGGTAAATATTTCATCAACTAATTCAAGTTTTTTTCTTCTTCCACTTTCTATTTCTTTGTAGTTTCCATTATAAAATAATTACTCCAGTATCTTCTATATAATGTGATTTTATTATAAAAATTTCACAACCATATTTATTATTATATCAATCATATGAATGACAGTGTCACCATACATATGTATGTACGGCTTACCATCTCCACGTCGTGGTGTAGTTTTTCATTCAAACACTTCATTATTTGGATGGGTATAATAATGAGTATAATTGATGTAAATAATAAATATAACATGTTAATGATTATTTATATATAATATACCATCAAATTATATATTATTTCATCATCAATATAATGATATTGTCACTCGTGCTTACGTACGGATTACCGTCTCCACGAACGTGATGAGATTCATTACCCATCGTAATCATTCAAAAATAATTTTCATTTTATGATTTAAAATATTGTTTAAAAACATAATATCATTATGGATATGAATAAAATACATCCTATACATTACAAACATGGCTTATGTAACCGAGCACATAAAGAAAAACAGATTAGTTAACACTCGAAACGATGATAAAACTAAAATATTCATAACAAAGAAATATTAGAGGATCATATATGATAACATATTTATGTATATAGTAATTTTATAATTTAATAAATATTATTTAACTATTATACATGAGGTTAATATACCCTCGACCAAGGTAAAGTACAAGTTAATGGTTAATTCTAAAATCTCTTTACTTATCCGAAGTTGTTAATTCGTAAGTATCTACTAGGACCTCTTTAACATCCAAATCTGTGTTTTCGTAAAAATGTAAATAAAAAAATTATTACTATTTACAATACTATTTGTTAAATTCATTTATACCCTTATTTTACCATATATGTTTTTAAAGGAATCTTTCCGTCATTTTCTAAACAAGGTACTTTAGGACCTTTTCGACAAAATTAAGGTAAGAATGTATTCTTTTAATCATATATGGTGTGGGTGGCTATTTTCCACCATTAAAACATCATTGAAGATTCCCATACAATCTTATAAGAATATTTTCAAAATAAATTTTTTCTTTTATAATTATATACCTTTAAAATTATTTCAAAATAGAAAGAGATATTTCTCTAAAAAAAGTTTTGATTTCATCTATGTCAACATACTTTGATGGATTTTATGCTTCTTTGAAGTTGATTTATTATGATTCAAAACATCCATATTGTATTGATGATTTTGTGATATGTTTGATTATGTTTGTGTTATTTTTTCACCATTCTTGGTTTATAGATAAATTATTGACATTTCATATGCTAGTTTAAATATGAATGTTTATGTTATGTTTAATCCTTTTCATATGTGGAATGCATTGGACTCAGTAAGTGATGGGTGGATCCCACTATAGCTCCCCGATGCATCAGTAGGTATCATGAGACAATTTAGTTTCTTGGAACAAGGCCTTGAAAAATATAATTTTTATACTTGGCACAAGGCCTTGACTATGTGGTTATGATGTATGGCATTATTCATTACATCATTTTGAAATTAGTTGTTGATATTACATGTGATTATTCGACTAGTAGAATATCTATGAGAATAAGTAAATGGAATTATATGATATATGATTTCCATATTATGATCAATTTTACGTTTAAAAGGCTTTTGTTTTAGTCTTATACATTACCTTAAATTTTTATGCTTATTTATGAAAGTTTCCGCTATATTGTTATCCTTACTGAGCATCTAATCTCACCCCTTTATAGGTTTTATTTTTTCCCAGGATGGAAGAAGTCTATTTTAACTGACCTGTAGGGATACTCTAAGGGATATGAATGTGGTCAATGGAGACAATGTTGTTTTTATTTTTCATTTTATAATGTAGTGTAAAACTTATGAATGTATCTAGTACTTCTGAGGCTACTAAACTGATCGGTCTGTTGAGATTTGATCCCTTGTGATCATTCCATTATTATGTACCAATGAACTAACATTGGGTAACTGGGGTCGGCCAGTTACAATTAGTATTATAGAGATTTTAATACAAACCTTGGAAACTAGATTTAGAAAAACACTGATTAGAGAGCACTACCCAAAGATATACTTTGAGGATTAGTATAGAATAACTTATTAGAATTTTGGTACTGTTTAGATTTTGTGATTTTTTCAAACAATACATCCTTTTTTGGATACGAGCAGGTAGAGGCAGCTCTAGCACAGATGTACCTAGGGGTAAATCCCGAAAACAGCGCTTTGAGATAGACTCGAACAGGAACTGTTGCACGAAAATGATCCCTGCAGCACTCTTGGTTACGACACTCCTGGGAGATATGCTTAGGATAATTATCATTTTCTTTATAAACCATTATTAGGGGTTTATTAGTATATAATTTTTCCAAGAAATCATTTTTATTATTATGGATTATATCCATAAATTGTTCAATTTATGTTAACTATTTTTCATGTTTAGAATTATGTATTGCGATTCATAAACTAATACAGTGTATGTCATTGCTTATGAATGGAACCTATTGGATGGAATAGAAACCATATAACCCACTTAATCCATGTAGGTATTTCCCTCTTACTCAAGATAATTATAGTTGAGATGGTGATGAAACTGGTGCTCATTGGCTTATTACTATACTAGGAAAACTCACTCAGGTTATAAATAATATCCTTACCCATATGGAGCACCCTGATCTACAATATGGAGGATCAATGTTAGACCACTTCATGAGGAATCAACCACCATCATTCAATGGGATTAAAAATCCATTAGTAGTTGAGCAATGGATAAGTTCCTTAGAGAAGATATTTCATACCTTGGGGAGTAGTGAAAGAGAAAAAGTTGTCAGGGTAGTTTACCACATCACGGGAGATGCAGATCAATGGTGTTCATTAATCCAAAACACAAAGGAAGATGAATAAATATCTATCATGGAATAGAGGGGTTTAAAAGATATTTTCATAGAAAAATACATTCTTTGTTACCATCGAGCAGACATTGAAAGACGATTTTTGAGTCTTAGGCAAAATGAGGATGAGAATGTAGCAAAGTATGAGGATAACATTACAAGGATAGAAAGGCATGAAAGAGATTATATAATTAACCAAAGGAGTAATATTGATTGATTCTTTGATCAGTTAAAACCATTTCTCCATCGAGGATTAGTCTCACAATCCTTCTCATTGTATGAAGATATTGTCTCATGCACTATCAAGACAGAAAAGGAATTCTATAAGTCTAACAACTTTAAAGAAAAGTAAGATAAAAATAGATCTTCTGAATACTATGGAAATGGAAATAAGGGGAATAAAGAAAAAGTTTAATATCCATACTGTGGTAAATGTGGTAAGAAACACCTCGATACTAGCCTGAAGGGAATGGGAGTCCATTACATGTGTGGCGAAAAAGGCCACCAAGCTTCTAATGGTAAGGGGAAGAAAAAGGCGGTCAATTTTGAATGCTAAAATTGTAGGGAAAATGGGAATTATTCAAATAAATGTCCTATGAACCAAGGGAACTTACCTTAAAAAGGACATGGGAGAAAGTCCAAGCTTATACGATCACTACTGCTATGTTTGAAGCTCCGAAAGAAGTACTGGAAGGTAATTTAATGTTTTCCTCAACTTTATCAAATTCCTTATTTGATTCTGGATCATAGTATTGTTTCATATCTTCCTAGTTTTCTAAGATAATTAGATATTTTCAATTTGACATAACAAGGGAGTTGTTAGTCAAAACACCTAAGGGAAATATCATCGAAAGAATGTTTTGTGAATCTATTCCCATTAAAACATGTAAATGTTCTTTATCTGCTGATCTCATTGTCATACCAATGATTGAATGTGATATAATCATCGGAATGGATTGGCTTTCAGACCATGATATGAAAATATTTTGTAAGAAGAAGGAGCTTACAATTTTTGATGATGATAAAGAGTACCTTATCTTTAGAGAAGAAACATCACCACCTGATTCTTATCTAGATCCACCCCCAGTAGCTATACTAAATTAAATTATTGGGGAAGAATAGAATGAAATAACTATAGGTGAGGAAAATAATGTTCGAAAAGAGGGTGTACCTATTCTACAAGAATATGTTGATGTGTTTATAGAGGATTTACTTGGACATACTACAGAATGAGAAATTGAGTTTTCAATTGATTTTATTCATAGTTCATGGCCCATATCGAAGACCCCTTATAGAATAGACACTATGGAATTAGTCGAACTAAACAAATAACTACAATAATTGAGTAATAATGGATTTATTGACCCTAGTGTCTCTCCATGGGGATCCCCTGTCCTTTTTGTTAAGAATAAATATGGATCTATGAGTTTGTGCATTGACTACAGGGAGATAAAAGCTAAAACAATAAAGAACAAGTATCCCCTATCTCGCATTGATGATTTGTTTGACCAACATCATGGAGATCAATATTTTTAAAATATTGACCTTCAATTTGGATATCATCATTTGTGTGTGAGGTAGGAAGACATCCCAAAAATAGTATTTCGATTCAGGTAAGGGCGTTACGAGTTTACAGTAATGCCTTTAGGATGGACTAATGCACCCTTTTTCATCATGGATCTAATGAATATATTTTTCAAGTAATATCTTGATGACTTTGTTGTGGTACTTATTGATGATATCTTGGTATACTCAAAAATATATGAAGATCATGAAAATCACTTGAGCACTATTCTAAAAACCCTCAAAATAAATGAATTATATGGGATGTTTAGAAAGTGTGAATTCTAGATTCATTAAAATTATTTTCTTGGCCATATTATGTCTAAGGATGGAATCTCTGTTGATCCTTCTATGTCAAGAGATATACAATAATGGCTAGCACCAACGAGTATAATTGAGGAACACAATTTTATTGGTTTATCAGGTTGTTATCTGTGTTTCATCCTAAATTTTTCCCAATTGGAAAATCCATTAACCAAGCACACACGTAAAGGGGCTAATTTTTTTTAGACAAGACAATGTGAGGAAGGTTTTGTAGAACTGAAGAGAAGATTAGTCAATTCTCCTATCCTGAATCTACTATCAGGGAATGATGGTTTTGTTATTTATAGTGATATTTCAATGAAAGGACTTGGTTGTGTCCTTATGCAGAATGATTGATTTATTTCCTATTCATCAAGATAGCTATAAATTCATGTGAAAAACTATCCCACTCATGATCTTGAATTAGCAGCTGTAATATTTGATCTGAAAATATGGAGACACTATCTCTATAGTGGAAAATGTGAGATTTAAACCGATCACAAGAGTTTGAAGTATATTTTCTCACCAAAATAACTCAACATGAGGAAAAGACAATGGATTTAACTACTCAAGGATTATGATTTCACAATACACTACCACCCAGGGAAGGAAAATATGGTGGAATATGCTTTTAGCAGTATGGATCCAGGAGTTTTGAACAAGATGAGGGTTGGAAGGGATCCAATTTTCATAGATCTAGTAAAGATGGATATGGGAATAATCATGGAAGGTGAAACATCAATACTTTTTCAACTGGTTGTCAAACCATATTTACTAGAAAGGATAAAGAGTTATTAGACTAATGATGATGATTTTCAAAAAAAAGATTAAATCTATGAATGATGGGAGAATGAGTGACATCATATATGAAGATGGAATTTTGTAATTTGGGAGGAGACATCGTGTTCCTAACATACCCCATGTAAGAAAGGGAATTGTTGGATGATGCTCGTAGCTCTAATTTATCTATACACCCTAGGATCACCAAGATGTATAGAGATTTTAAGGAACATTTTTAGTGGGACAACATGAAGAGAGAGATTGCTGATTATGTGTCAAGATGTATGGTTTATCAATAAGTGAAATTTGGAAGGAAATATCCTATAAGAGTAGTGAAACCTCTTCCCATAACTGACTGGAAGTGGGATAATATTATGAAGGAATTTTTCATTGTGTTACCAAAGACTCCTAGAAGAAATGATGCAATATGGGTCATTGCTGATCGTCTTACCAAGTCAGCACATTTTATTTTTATAAGAGAAGATTTACCACTTGAATGACTGACAATACTATATATTAATGAAGTTTTAATAATACATGGTGTGCCCTTATCAATTTTTTTTTATCATGATCCCCATTTTACATCATGATTATGGAAAAGTCATCTGAAGGCCCTGGATACTGAACTTCATTTGAACATTGACTACCACCATAAAAAAGATGGACAATCAGAACCAACTATTCAAACCTTATAAGACATGTTGAGATATAGCTCACTTGACTTTCAAGGTATGTGTGATCAATATTTACCACTGGTATAATTTTCCTTTAACAATAACTTTCATTCAAGTTTTCAGATGGAACAAAATAAAGCATTATATAGAAAGATATTTCACACACAAACTTGTTGGGATGATGTTGGTGAAAGAAACCTAGTAGGCCCAGAATATGGTGAGGAAACAGTGGAAAAGGTGGAGGTTATACAAACCCACATCAACACATCCCAAATTAGGAAAAAGAGCTATGCCGATAACCGAAGGAGGAATTTGGAATTTCAAGTTAAAGACCGTGTTTTCTTGAAGGTATCTCTATGGAAGGGTGTTGTACGTTTCTCTAAGAAGGGTAAATTGAGTCCCAAGTACATCGGACCTTTCAAACTCTAGAACGAATTGGAGTTGTTTCTTATTGTTTGGAAATGCCTCCAAGTCTCTCCAAATTTCATGATGTGTTCCACGTATCACTATTGAGAAAATACATGTCTGGCCCAACGCATGTACTCACCTATGAGGAAATTGAATTGGAACCAGATCTATCTTATTGTGAGGAGCCTATCAAAATTCATGATACAAGAGAACAAGTGCTATGAATCCAGACGACTCATCTGGTAAAAGTTCTATGGAGAAACCATAAGATGGAAGAGGTAAGGTAGGAGCCCGATGAACTTATGATGAATAACCACATGAATATTTTTATTCATTAATATTCTATAAATTTCAAGGATGAAATTATTTTAAGGAGAGAATAATGTAACACTCTAAGCTTCTACAGTATGTTTCCCTTTGAATAATACAGTAGCTTGCGTTGTGCGCAACTTGGAGTTTTAACACACCGCGACCAATGAAACTAGCTGTTATGAATAGTCATACCCAATTTTTGAAATTTTATAAATTTTTATTTTCAAAATATACTTCATTTTTGGACTCAGAATACAAAAATTAGCTTTGGGGGATGTTTTCGTATTTTTCTGAGAACTTTCAATTTTTGATGAATAGTGAAAAACATTATGTTATTGTTTAAAACCGACTTTTTATTTAAATAATTAGTTATTTTATTTTAATTTATATTAAAAAATAGCTACATAATACCTATATATTTTCATGTAATTCATTATAGTTATTTCATAATGAGTTTAGATATATAAAATATTATTGAACTTTTTATCGTCTTTTACCCACCTTCTAGGAGAATTTACAAATTTGCATAAAACATAATTTTACTGCATCTGTGAGTTGAATTTCAAAAAACCGAGAAACAAGGTTGACATCAGTAAGTAAAATGTGTTTCAATAAGATGAAAATATTTATTTGTTGAATAGTAACTTTTGACTTTTATTTGCCACGATTAAAAGTAAATATGGTAATTAAGGCTAAAATGATATTTTAATTACCCTAACACAAGTCCTAATTAAATTGGATAATTTTAATTAGACCAAAAACAACATTTGGAATAAAATATTATCCCCTTTGTTCTGCATGGATTAGATTAGGACATTTGTTATTATTTTATTTAAAGAAGAGTTTAAAGAGTTAAATTCAATATTTAATAACTAAAATAATTTTAATATAGAGTTAGAGACAATATAAATTTGACTATAAATATTCATTAGAAATATAAAATTATTTCCTAAATAATTATATTTTATTTATAAATTTTAGACATTAAATAATTTAATTTATTTATGACACAATGATGAGGAAATAATTAACTTATTAATTAAACATTAAAATAGTTGATATTTTAAGTATTCAAATAAATTTAATTTGAGACTTTTGATGGATTCCACTAATTTTATACGGTAATATGACATGTTAGGGTTGGTGAAATAATTTTTTTTCGAAGTAATCATGATTTTATGATTTTCAAAAAAAACAAATACTAAATAGTGTCAAAATTAACATAATTGAGTTTTTAAAACAAATACTATTTTATTAATTTATATAATATTCTTAAAAATATAAGGTTCATCCATAATACATAGATAAGGATAAATATAATAATAATTAACCACTTGGGGTTCTCTTGACAACTTATAGTATGTTTATTAACCATATAATATAAAAATACTAAGAGACGTGGTAAATGTCAAATTATTTAACAAAGAGTTAAATCTAAAAGATAAGGTTAATATGGTGACCTAAACATGTCTAAAACCTAATGTTTGAAATTTTTTCGACCCATTACGACCATATTCTCTAAATAAATCATTTTAGAGCCATTATAAACCATAAATGATTTTATTTTAAAATAATATTTCATCCTTTTCTTAAAGTGACCCTTACCTCTCTTATAAAAGGGTACTTCCCTTTCTCTTAAATTCAACCTCCAATGCCATTTTTATTGGAAAACACCTTCCCAAATATCCTCCCAAATTTCCGCCCTTTATCCTAGAGGCCTTACTTTGGTCATAAATCCAACCTAAGGTTCTTTCTTTATAAAATAAAAAGGAAGAACCCAAATAAGAGGTAAATATTTCATCACCTCTTCGAAGTTCTTTTCTTCTTCCACATCCTCTTTCTTTGTTGTTTCCATTATAAAATAATAAATACAGTATCATCTATATACTATGATGTTATTATAATAATGGTACAATTGTATTAATTATTCAATCCATCACATGAATAACAAAGTCACCATACATGCGTACGTACGGCTTACCGTCTCCACATCATGGTGTAGGTTTTTATTCAAACACTTCATTATTTGGATGGGTATAATAATGAGTATAAATTATGTAAATAATAAATATAATATGTTAATTATTATTAATATATAATATACCATAAAGTTATATATTATTTCACCATCAATATAATGACATTGTCACTCATGCTTACGTATGGATTATCGTCTCCATGAACGCGATGAGATTCATTACCCCTCATAATCATTCAAATATAATTTTCATTTTATGATTAAAAATAATGTTTACAAAAATAATATCATTTTGTATATGAATAAAATACATCCTATCCATAACAAACATGTTTTACGTAACCGAGCATATAAAGGAAAATGGATCAGTTAACACTCGAAACAATGATACAACTAAAATATTATTAACAAAGAAATATTAGAGGATCATATATGATAACATATTTATGTATATAGTTATTTTATAATTTAATAACAATTATTTAGCTATTATAAATGAGGTTAATGTACCCTAGACCAAGTTAAAGTACAATGTAATGGTTAATTCTACAATCTCTTTACTTATCTGAGGTTGTTAATTCGTAAGTATCTACCGGGACCTCATTATCATCCAAATCAGTGTTTTCTTAAAAATTTAATTAAAAACATTTTTAATATTTACTATATTGTGTGTTAAATTCATTTATACCCTTATTTTAAAATATATGCTTGAAATGAATCTTTCTGTCATTTTCCAAACAAGGTACTTTATGACCTTTTCGACAAAATTAAGGTAAGAATGTCTTCTATTAAACATATACAGTGAGTGCGGCTATTTTCCTCCATTAAAACATCGTTGATGATTCCCATACAATCTTATATGAATTTTTTCAAAATAAATGTTTTCTTTTATAATTATATAACTTTTAAATGATTTCAAAATAGAATGAGATATTTCTCTAAAAAAGTTTTGATTTCATCTATGTCAACATCCTTTATGGATTTTAAGCTTGTTTGACGTTGATTTATTATGATACAAATCTTCCATATTGTATTGAAGGTTTTGTGATATGTTTGAATGTGGATGTGTTATTTTTACACCATTTATGGTTTATGGATAAAGTATTGACATTTTTATGCTATTTTTAAGATGAATGTTTATGTTATGTTTAAACCTTTTCATATGAGGAATACATTGGAATTAGTAAGTGACAGGTGGAGCCTGCTATAGCTCCTCGATGCATCGGTAAGTCTCATGAGACAAACTAGTGTATTGGAATAAGGCCTTGAAAAAATCTTATTTTTAGTCTTGGCAGAAGGCCTTGACTATGGGTTATGTTGTCTGGCTTATGCATTCCATCATTATGAAATTGGCTATTGACATTACAAGTGATTATTTGACTAGTAGAATATCCATGTGAATAATTAAATGCTATTATTTGATTTATCTTTTACATATTATGATGAATTTTATGTTTAAAATGCTTTTATTTTAGTCTTATACACTACCTTAAATGTTTATTCTTCTTTATGAATGTTCCGCTATATTGTTATCCTTACTGAGCATCTGATCTCACCCATTTCTATGATTTATTTTTTCTAGGATGCGAAGAAGTATATTATGATTGACCTGTAGGGATAGTCTAAGGGATATGAATTTTTTCAATGGAGGCAATTTGTTTTTGTTTTTTTCATTTTATAATATAATGTAAAACTTATGAATGTATCTAGTACTTCCAATGATACTAAACTGATCGGTCTTTTGGTATTTGATCATGTGTGGTCATGAAAATATTATATAATAATGCACCGACTCAGGGGAACTGGGGTTGGGGTGTTATACCCATGAAATTATATTTAGATTTCTCTGACTGAAAATCGATCATATTTCCACAAACTCTATATCCAGTCTCCTTATCCAATGTTACCAAATATTCCACCTCAAGCTATGATAAAACTAAGGAACACCGAAATATACCATTAAGGGTTATTTATGAAAGTCAAGTAAGAATTATTGAATAAATATCTTTCCCTTAAACCACATTTGACATTAAAAATACTATAGCTACACCTTTAGTATATGTTCATGACCATACATATCTCACATCACCTAATTTATTATGTCTCACTAACAAAACTCACTAATGCAAATATGGCCTTTATCAACACTTGAAATGTGCATTTATAGCTCTAGAAAAGTGTTGTTAATCGTGGAAAAGATAGGGTTCCCTTATAACTGTGCTAAAAAAGTGCTTATAAATACCCCTTTTATCTGCACTAAAAAAGCGCTGATAAAAGTGGTATCTATCATCGCTAAAAAAAGCTAATAAATGGGTCCTTTATGAGATCTTTTTTTAGAGCTGATAAAAGACATCATTTATCAGCACTTTTTTTAGCACTGATAAATGTTAAAAAACATTAAAAAAATTAAAACAATATTTCTACAATTCTGATAGCTGCTTCAACAGCTCTTAAAGCCCTATTTAACAGTGCCCAACCCCCCCCCCCCCCCCCCAGCATGCACGCCCATGTGACCCCCATGGCCTTTAAAAGGGCCCCAACCCCCTTTAACAATGCTATAATTTATTCCTGACCCTCGTGCGTGATCTGCCTCTCCCTAGATTCGAACTTGGGACATGTTGCCTATGCGCCTAAGTCATTACCACTCCACCATATTTCTTTTCACTTAATTTATTAATTTATCTATGTGTTTATACATATATAGTTATATTTACTTCTATATGAATATATATTTATATTAAAGAATATATATTTATATATATATAGTTATATATATATAGTTATATATATAGTTATATTAATATATATATATAACCATATATTAATATATATATATATAGTTATATTTATATATTAATATATTTATTTAAATATTAATATATATTTATAAGATCAATATTAAATACATTTATAATTTTTTTTGTATGTTTATAAATATATATATACATATATACAACACACACAAACAAATTATATGTGTGTTTATAAATATAATTATACATTTTTTATATATTTACAGATATTATATATTAACATGTATACACATAAGTTTATAATATATAGATAATATATATCAGTTTGTCAATACAGATGCACACAAATACACACACACACACAGACATTATATTGGTATATAATATTAATATATTTTTATTCTAGATAAAATGGATATTATTTTTTTATTTGGATAAGCCTTATATATTGAAAAATTTTCTTTATATGTAAAAATCAATAATTATTTATTTATAAAATTAAACTTTTATTTTTGAATATATAAATAAAAAATATATATTGTTATATAATTGATTATATGTAACATTCCATTTTATAAAATGATACAATTTCAAAGCCATAATATCCATATAAATTTAACCTGTCGGAATAAATTCAGTCCCCAGGGGAAAATATCAAGAACCCCTAAATCATGGTTAAAATTCCATTAAATGTTAAAAATATTGGGTATCCGGACTAAAAACTCAGTTATGCAGGCCTTCTAAGTCTTTTTGGACTTGAAAAATGTAACAACCGGTTCCCTTGTGTCAATGTACGTAGATCTCGTTGTAGTATTTTATTTGATATGATGTAGAGATTAAAAAGACTCCTGAATCAAAAGTTATTTCTATGTGATGTTTGAGTTACATTTCCCACTTATTTTAGATCTTTTATTTTTGATTTTTTGTGTCTTCAAATTGTTATTAAATTCTTATTAGTTGATGATAATTATATAATTATTAATTTATAATTTTTTAAGATATTTTAAAAGCCATTATCAGTACATATCTTACATATTAATTGAAATTTCTTAGTTATACTTATCTAAAAAATATATAAAAAATATATATTATATTTATATAAAAATAAATTTATATTTATATTTATATATCAAAATATTATATTTTATGAAATATAATTTTTTTTGAAATATTTAATTTATCATTGCAATAAAAAAACACTGATAAAGCCCCCTATCATCGCTACTAAAAAAGTGATGATAAAGGGAGCCCCTTGAATAGGGCTAGAAAAAGTGCTCGAAAAAGGGTTTCCTTTATCAGTGCTAAAAAACACTGATAAAGGGACACTTTTAACATCACTTTTTGTAGTGCTATTAATAGTTCCATTTATCAACGCTTTTTTTAGAGCAAGGGTGGCGCTATGGAAATCAAGTTTTGTGGTTGTGACTCAATTACCTTCAATATCATATTTTAATTTAATATAATCTAATAAGGGTGCATCTTCCTCTATCCTTATCTTCATCGATATACATTTCAATGGGACCTTCGTCCCTAATCCAAGCATCATTAGACTCCTAAATGGCATATCCTCTTGAATTCCAACATAGAGAATCATCCATAATGTTATCATTCCATGATTTGTATGATCTTATGAAATAATAATATTTCAAGAACTAATTCGAACACTATTTCATTTTTCTATGATTCCACAGAGAAAGTGCATACCATAACAACATATGGTCCCTAAAGACCATAACATACTCCCTAATGACATAATTTTTCTAATTATTCAATTTAAAAAAACTCCATCCAAGTCAATATTGTGAGTGGAGTATTTATACTCTTAGGTATGTATCTACCTAGATATATAAAGGATCACCACCCCACCTATAAACAATAACAAATCCTAGAATAAGTATGGTAGCCTAAAAAACTCCAACACCACACCTTCCTATATAAATTGAAGCATTAGGTAACTGATCAAACTCTCTTCCAAGTGTTCTAATGAATCATGAAATTGATCTACCCAACTAAAATCTAGACCTTACTGATTCAATAGAGTATGTGTGGATTCAATATGATGGAAGTCAGAAAAACACTCCAATAAGAACTCGAAATTCCTTGAAATCTATGAACCTTTACCGTATTCTTGGGTTCCTCTCAATAAATAACTACCACTATCATTAATATGTCCATAGAAAAATCCAACTACGACTGCACATGACCATGAGAATTCACATCCCATTTACAGGACATTAATGTTGATAGATTTCTTTAGAGTTGGTTATGTCGAGGAACATATAGGGAAACATTTAGATGATCAATAAGATCATCCTTTGAAGTTATGTATATATGGATCTCTACCATGATGATGATTACGAACTGGTCAAAAACCAAATGAAATGTATATTCCATGATCCCTATGAACATAATTGGTTAATTTGTGATACAAAGTGACATGACTATGAACATTGAGAACCCATACCTATATAGAATGGAATTTTTTGAGATATAATCCTTTTTACCCTCATCCGATGATATATATATATATATATCAGATCAATCATTAAAAACTAGTTGAATCCCTCCAGATTATTGAATAGATCATATATCCTCAAAAAATGTAATGGTTCTAGACTGTTACATATTTTCTCCTCTAGAAGTATGTGCACAACATCAGACTTCCATCCTCCATCTTAAGGAACAACACTAAGGCATTCAAAGGAGACAAAATGGGTTGAATGACACCCAAATACATAAAATCACCAATATATAGAGTCAACACCCACTACTCTATGGACAAAATCAAATAATAATCCTTCAAAATCAGTGAAATTCATGATTGAAACTCTATCTAAATAATATTGTATATTTGAGGGGGTACTCTCACGACCTCACATGGGAATCCATCTAGAAGTTCCTCAAAGACCATTGGAACCTCCACCTATAGAGATTCCACAAAAAATATATTCAATCTGAGATAAAATAAGAACCATTTTCCAACTTCCCATTTGATATATCTTCTCTTAAAAAACACCACTCATTTGGCTATCATATTAAAAAATAACTAATGGATTTAATGAACAACTAGAAACTGAGAATAGAACCAATTAATGATAAATATAACTTCATATGGTACTGTATTCAAATATATGGAATCCCCCACCATGTGGTGCATCCCCATTATCAATCAACACCCTCATGACACATAAAAATATCTAGAGCTCCAACTATGATAGATAACACAATGTGTACTAAAAGCCTCTCCACCAATTTTCAAAATGATCAGACCAAAGTGGAGGAAATTAGAAAGTGAAAAGATGCATAATTAAATAAGTAATAAACTAGGGTTGATGAAATATAGATCATACCGTGGAGAATAACAAGACCCTCTAGTTTTGGTTACTATATATATATTCACTTGCACCCCTCTCATCTACCTATCTGTTTAGTTCATCCACATAAAAATTATTTTTGTGGTACATAGGGATGAGTACCATTTAGGGACTAAAATTTAAAAATTCAATATCCCCTTAGATAAACATGATCCTACTAGAAAAACTAGTAAAAATGGAATGAAGTCCCTTATGATGATTGTGTGTAGGAGGAAACTAATGTTATTGATGAAAAGGTGTATGTAAAACCATATAATTATATCCTCCATGTGTCTTCATGAATTAAGCCTATTTATATCCTCAATACTATAAAATTGTTCATGAAAAAGGGAACCTGAAGTCTACACTTGGTACTTTTTTTCCTAATAACAGTGTACAAATGAATGTTATGATCAGGAACCCACCAGTTAGGAACTCCACTAACTCGACATATGTGATCTGGTGAATAATTATCTTCTCCTTAGGATTTCCTTCTCTCCTCCCTCTTAGAGATCTCCTCTATAAGTTTGAATATCTCGATCACCTATTCATTCTTCTACACTTCCAGATATGTAGGTATAATAAATAGAGTGACTCTAGTTATAATCACAAGGTTCATTTTCTCTAATATACATAGATATATATAATCATCTTCTAGGATTTTATTAAGAGAGAATATTAAAAGGTACTTTACCTTACTATCATTCTCTATGACACTTAGAAATATCCTACTCATGTGACATACACTCGAACCTCTTTCCCACCTTATTCAATGATTATATGACCTCTAAAAATTACTTTTATATGTCTTCCCATGAATCATATCACTCTCTATTATCTCTAAGATAAAACATCCACCACTAATGACCCACTCCATGCATCTTCAATATAGCCAGTGGAACACAAAATACAGTTCAATCATGAACCATACAAATTCCTTTTTCAAACACATCTAACTATCCATCTATCTCCATATCATAGGTTCCCCCATTAATCGTTACTATAATCTTGAAATACAAATCATGCTAGGCCCTCTTTCATGCCTCGTACTCTTCTATTAGAATGACCATTCAATGATAATATATTTTAACCTATTATATCTCTACATTTGGAACTACACAAGAATTATGACTAGGAGACATCATAATATATAAAAGGAAAACCTTAATCATGTTAGCATATAATCTCCATGAACCATTTATTTAATAAATTTAAATTTCCAAAACATCACATCAATATTTCCAAAAATAAAACAAACACCATGCATGTACCATTACTAGGTACCTAACTTGAACAGGACAACACTTCCCTTAGTCAATTAATAAAATCAATTCCCTTGAATAGAAACATGAGGGGGGACTAAAATTACTTTTCCTACCTAGTTTCCCTTGAAATGGTCATTCAGCATGGTTAACATATACCATTACAATACAAACACATGTAATCCTTGCATGTTACAACCTACAATCTCCATCCTATGTATCAAAAAAATCCCTCTAATACAACTAGGCATAGTCACATCCTTCCAAAGGAACACCTCATCTACTATAAATTATGGAATATATATATAATAACCCCTAAAACCCACAAATAATAGGTTTTGTTTTACATTCTAGCATAATGTTAATTGAAATCACACATTGAGAATTAATTACCCATAAAATTCAATGTTGTATTTGGATATAGGATAAAAATTATTAAGAAATTCCATTACATAATTTAAATGAGAGAAACTATATCACCCCCTAATGAATGACTATTTTTAGAAAATAAAAACAATTTCTCTATGTACCAAAAGATAAACCATGCATTGAAAACACTATAAATATCCATTTCCCAAGCTTTTAATGCTCATATTGGTCCCTAATTTCCACATGGAATCCTAAAAATAGTTTAAACATGTCTAAGGTGATCAAAAAATGTATAAATTATAGGATCATACCGAAGGTCTCTCGTTAATATGTCAACAGAGCATATTAATCCACTAGTTGATAAGAACTACAACCTAAAATCCTGAAAAAGGTCAATATTATTCTCAAACTCACCATTGATCTCTCACGAAATAATGTGTCAAGTTATTATAACATATCATTGAATTAAAAAATAAAATAAAAGGATCCCCATAACCATATAACCATTGATTTTATTCTATAACATCCTAATGTAAAAATTTTGTATTCTCCCATTACATCCATTTAGTCTCATCTAATATGCATCATTCTCTGATGTGGGTCAAGATGCATCCCTACCAACCCTACCCACATAGGTTATAACATATTCTTCTAGAATTTTTTCATATCCTTATCACAACCCCATCATGTATCTTGGGTAGTAGGGGATCATGAATGAGAAGGAAATCAACATTTTTCCCACCTCCTACCAAGCATGACTCTGATGATATATGTTTCCCCCAACATCAAGGGGAATCCCCAAAAAATCAATTATCAATATTAATATATATTAAGTCTTAATTGGCTATAATTCACTACAAACTAACTACCAACAGCTTTTACCATATCAAATTTATGTTTTGGTATGAGGTGGTAGCTGATAATTAATTTCACCACTAATCTAGATATTGGGTAGAACACCCAGAATATATAAAATATTCAAGTGGTTAATTTTATCCAACCTGATTGGGGTTAGTATCTAAATAACACAATAATTGAAGATTTATTGTGTGTAACCATATATTAAAAATGGTTTAGGTATTAAACATTGAATTTAATTCTTTTAACTCTTTTTTAAATAAAATCATAATAAATGTCATAATCTAATCAAAGTGGACCAGAGAGGTTAATATTTTATTCCTAAGGTTGTTTTTGGTCGAATTATCTTATCCAAATGAACTAGGAGATGTGTTAGGGTAATAATAATATCATTTGTACCCTTAATTACCCTATTAACTTTTAATCGTGGTAAATAAAAGTAAAAACATACTATTCACCAAAAATTATTTTCATCTTATTGAACCACATTTTGCTTACTTATATCAATCATGTCTCTCGGATTTTTGAAATTCAACTCACATAAGTGGTAAAATTATGTTTTATACAAATTTGGAAATGCTCCTAGGAGGTGGGTAGAAGACGATAAAAAGTTCGATAAAATTTTATATATCTAAACTCATTATAAAATGAATCCAATGAATTACATTGAAATTATATAGGTATTATGATTCTATTTTTGAACTAAAATAAATTTAAATTAATTAATTAATTATTTAAATAAAAAGTCAATTTTAAAAAATAACTCAATGTTTTTCACTATTCATCAAAAACTGGTAGTTTGTAGAAAAATTCCAAATATTCACCCTAAGCTAATTTCGATATTCTGAATCCAAAAATGATGTCCATTTTGAAAGAGAGAATTTTTAAAACTTCAAAACGTGGGTATTACTATTCATAACAGCTAGTTTGATTGGTCGCGGTGTGTTAGAATTTTGAAGTTGCATACAATGCAAGCTATTGCATTATTCAAAGGGAAACATACTGTGGAAGCATGGGGTGTTGAATTCTTCCATCCTTTAAATAATTTCATCCTAAAAATTTCTAGAATATTAATGCATAAAATGATTTGGGTGGTTCTTCATAATAAGTTCCCTGGGTTCGCACGTTGCCTCTTCAATCTTATAGTTCCTCTGTAGAACATTTACCAGACGAGTCATCCTATTTCTCAACACATGTTCTCTAGAATCAAGAATTTTGACAGGCTCTTCACAATAAGAAAGATTAGGTTCTGGTTCAATTTCCTCTTAGGTGAGTATATGCGTTGGGTTAGGCATGTATTTTCTCAACAGTGATATGTGGAACACATCATGAACTTTGGAGAGACTTTTCAGCATTGCCAACCGGTAAGCTAAAGCCCTAATTCGTTCTAGAATTTTGAATGGTCCGATGTAGCTGGGACACAGATTACCCTTCTTACCAAATCGTATAACTCCCATACTTGGAGATACCTTCATGAAAAGATGATCTCCTACCTGAAATTACAAATCCTTCCTTCGGTTATCCGCATAGCTCTTTTTCCTACATTGTACTGTTTTGATTTGGGTTTGGATAACCTTCACCTTTTCAATTGTTTCCTCAACAAGTTATGGGCCTATGAGTTTTCTTTCGCCAACATCATCCCAAAAAGTTGTTGTGCGATATCTCTTGCCATATAACGCTTCTTATGGTGCCATCTGAATACATGAATGGAAGCTATTGTTATAGAAAAATTCTACTTGAGGTAAATATTGACCCCACATACCTTGAAAGTTAAGTGATCAAGATCTCTACTTGTCTTCTAGGTTTTGAATAGTCTGTTCTGATTTTCCATCAGTTTGAGGGTTGTAGGTAATGCTCAAATAATGTTTAGTATCTAGGGGTTTCTGAATAGTTTTCCAGAATCTTGATGTAAAATAAGGATCACGATCAGAATCAATTGATATGGGTACACCATGGAGTCTTAAAACTTTATTAATATATAGTCATTCTAAACGTTCAAGTGGTAAATCTTCTCTTATAGCAAGAAAATGTGATGACTAGGTAAGATGATCAAAAACGAACAATATTGCATCATTCCTTCTAGATGTCTTTGGTAGCCCCATGAAAAATTCCATCATAATATTATCCCATTTCCACTCATGTATGGGAAGAGGTTGCATGACTCCTCCAGGCTGTTGCCTTCCATCTTTTACTTGTTGACAAACCATACATTGTGACACAAAATTAGAAATCTTCCTCTTCATGTTGTCCCACCAAAAATGTTCATTCAAATCATTATACATCTTGGTGAAACCATGGTGTATAGAGAAATTGGAGCTATGACCATCATCCAACAATTCGATTTTTATATCAGGTATGTTAGGAACACAATGTGTCTTCCCAAATTTCAAAATTCCATCTTCATATATGAAGTCACTCAATCTCCCATCGTTCATAGCTTTAATTTTCTTTTGAAACTCCTCATCATCAGCCTGATAAATTTTTATCTTTTATAGTAAAGATAGTTTGGAAACCATATGAAAAAGTACTTATGCTTCACCTTCCATGATTATTCCCATATCCATTTTTACTAGATCCATGAAAATAGGATCCCTTTCAGTTCACATCTCGTTCAAAACTCCATGATCCTTTCTGCTCAAAGAATCTTCCACCTTATTTTCCTTCACCGGGTGGTAGTGTATTGTGAAATCATAATCCTTGAGTAGTTCAAGACATCTACTTTTCCTTATGTTTAGTTCTTTCTATGAGAAAATATACTTCAAACTCTTGTGATCGGTATATATCCCACATTTTTCACCATAGAGATAATGTCTCCATATTTTTATAGAAAAGGTTACAACTGCTAAATCAAGATCATGAGTAGGATAGTTTGGATCATGAATTTTTAGCTGTCTTGATGCATAGGCAACAACTCTATCATTCTTCATAAGGACACAACCAAGTACCTTCTTTGAAGTGTCACTATAAATAACAAACCCATTGTTCCCTGATGGTAGAGTTAAGATATGAGAATTGACTAATCTTATCTTTAGTTCTTTAAAACATTCTTCACACTCTTTTGTCCAAAAAAATTTAACCCCTATACATGTGAACAATGTTAATGGGTTAGCCGATCGGGAAAAATTCTGGAAAAAATGCCAATAATAACCTTCTAAACCAATAAAACTATGTACCTTAGTTATACTCATCAATGTTTTCCATTCATGGATTTCCTTGGTCTTTGAAGGATCAATAAATATTCCATACTCAGAGACAATATGGACATGAAAAGAAACCTCTTGAAGCTAGAATTCTCACTTTCTAAACATCCTATATAATTCATTTCTTCTGAGGGTTTCCATAACGGTGCGCAAGTGATTTCCATGATCTTCATAGATTTTGGAGTATATCAGGATATCATCAATAGATACCTCTTCAAAGTCATCAATATATACCTTGAAAACTCTATTCATTAGATCCATGAAGACAGTGGGTGCATTAGTCAATCCAAAAGGCATTATTGTAAACTCGTAATGCTCATACCTAGTTTGAAATATTGTTTTATAAATTTATTCCTACTTCACACAAAACTGATGATATCCATATCGAAAGTCAATATTTGAAAAATATTGATCTCCATGAACTTGGTCTAATAAATCATCAATGAGAGATAGGGGATACTTTTTCTTTATTGTTATCGCATTGATCTCCCTGTAGTCAATGGAAAACCTCATAGATTCATCTTTCTTCTTAACAAAAAGGGAAGGGGCTATCCATAAAGAAACACTAGGGAAAATAAATCCCTTTTTACTCAATTCCCTTAGATATTTCTTTAGTTACACTAATTCCACAGTGTTCATTCTCTAAGGGGTCTTTGATATGGGCCTTGAACCTAGAATAAAGTCAATGGAAAACTCAATTTCTCGTTCTGGAGGATTTCCAGGTAAATATTCTAGAAACACATCAACATATTCTTACACAATAGTTACGTCCTCTATTTTAACATTCCTTTCCTCACCCACGGTTATTTCATTCTCTTAATCCACAATAATTGAATTTAGTTGAGCTACTGGGGGTGGATCAAGATAATAATTAGGTGGTGACATTTCTGCTCTAATGATAAGGTACTCTTTATCATCATTGATAATTGTAACCTCCTTCTTCGTACAATAAATTTTCACATCATGGCCCAAAATCCAATCAATACCAAGGATTATATCAAATTAAATCATGGGCATGATGATGAGATCAGTAGATAAAGAACATTTATATTCTCTAATGGGAACTGATTCAAAAAACATTGTTGCAATGATACTTCCCATAGGTGTTTTGACTGACAAATCTCGTGTTAAGTCAAATTGAAAATATCTAATTTTCATAGAAAACTGGGAATATATGAAACAATTCGATGATCCAAAATCAAATAAATCATTGGCTAAACTTGAGAAACCCATTAAATTACCTGCCACCACATCTTTCGGAGCTTCAACCTCGGCAATAGTGATTGCATAAGCTTGTCCTTGATCCCATGTCCTTTTCTGAGGTAAGTTCCCATGGCACTTGGGAAATTCATTTGCATAATTCCCCCATTCTCTACAATTGTAGCATTCAACATTGACAACATCTTTCTTCCCCTTGCAATCCCAAGCTTGGTGGCCTTTTTCACCACACTTATAACAGACCCTCATTCCCTTTAGGAAAGTACCGGGGTGTTTCTTCCCACACTTACTAAAGGATATATATTAAACTTTTCCCTTCTTCCCCTTATTTACATTTCCATATTGTTTATATGATCTCTTCTTCTCTTTCTTGGCTTTAAAGTCGCACGACTTAAATAATTCCTTTTATGTCTTGATTTCACATGAGACAATATCGTCATTCGATGAGAATGATTATGAGACTAATTCCTGACAGAGAAATGGTTTTAACCCGTCAAAGAAACAATAAATATTACTTATTTGGTTACGTATATAATTTTCAGCATACCTTTCTATCCTTGTAATGTTAGCCTCATATTTTGCGACATTCTCATCCTCTTTTTTCCTCAGACTCAAATATTACCTTTCCATATCCGCTCGATGGTCATGAGGAAAGTATTTTTCTAATAAAATCCCTTTAAACACCCTAAATTCCATATTTGATACTTCATCATGTTCCTTTGTGTTTTGAATCAATGACCACCATTGATTATTATCTCCCATGAGGCGATAAAATTTCATGAAAACTTTTTTCCTTTCACTACTCCCCAAAGCCTGAAATATTTTCTATAAGGAATTTATCCATTGCTCAGCTATTAATGGATATGTACTCCCAATGAATTTTGGTGGTTGTTATCTCATGAAGAGTTCTAACATTGATCCTCCACGTTATTGATCAAGGTGCTCCATACAGGTAAGGTTATTATTCATAACCTGAGTGAGTTGTCCCAGTATAGTGATAAGCTGATCAGCACCAATTGCTTCACTAGCTCCACTATAATTATCTTGAGTATGAGGTCAATCCCTACATGGATTAATTGTATCGATACGGATTCCATTCCTTCCACTATGAGCCATTTCTAAACAATGGCATGCACTAGATTAGTTTATGAATCGTAATACATAACTCCAAACTTGTAACACACTAAACATAAATTGAACAGTTTAAGGATATAATCCATAATCATAAAAATGTTTTATTTGATGAATTATATACTCATAAACCCTTAATAATGGTTTGTAAAGAAAATGATAATTATCCTAAGAATATCCCCCGGGAGTTTCGTAACCAAGAGTGTTGTAAGGCTTGTTTTCATGCACCAGTTCCCGTTCGAGTCTAGCTCAAAGCGGTGTTTTTTGGGTTTTTCCCCTAGGTACATTTGTGTCAAATCCACCTCTACCTACTCGTATCTATACAGGAATGTATTTCTTAGAAGGCTAAAAAATTCTCTACAATACCAAAATTCTAGGAAGTTCTTCTGTACTAATCATCAAAGTCTATCTTAGGGTAATGTTTTCTAATCAATTTTTTTCTAAATCTAGCTTCCATGGTTTGTACTAAAATTCCTCTGATACCAACTTTAACGCCCCAAACCTATTTGCCTAGAGTCGGTGCATTTTTACTTAACATTGACATGGTCACAAAATATCAAGTCCCGAAAGAATGATTAGTTAATATCCTTTTAAATACTAGATAAATTCATAAGTTTTACATTACATTATAAAATGAAAAACTACAATAATATAGTCTCTATAGGACACACTCATATCCCATAGCCTATCCCTGCAGGTCAGTAATAATATACTTCTTTGCATCCTAGAAAAAATAAAACATAGAAAGAGGGAGCTCAGATGCTCAGTAAAGATAACAATATAGCGAAAACTTTCATAAATAAGCATAAACATTTAAGTAAGTGTAAGACTAGAAATAAAGCCTTTTAAATTTGAACTCCATAATAATATGGAAAAGTTAAAATAAAATAATTCCATTTACTTATTCACATGTATATTCTTCTATTCGAATTATCACATGCAATATGAATATCCACTTTCATAATGATGGAATGCATAATGCCAGACATCATAACCACATATTCAAGGCCTTGTGCCAAGACTAGAAATAATATTCTTTTCAAGTCCTTATTCCAAGACACTAGTTTGTCTCATGAAACCTATCGATGCATCAAAGAGCTATATCAAGATCCACCCGTCACTTACTAAGTCTAATGCATTCCTCTTATGAAAAGGTTTAAACATAACAGAAATATTCTTATTAAAACTAGCATACGAAATGTCAATACGTTATCCGTAAACCATGAATGGTGTAAAAATAACACATCCATAGTCAAACATATCACAAAACCTTCAATACAATATATAAGTTTTGTATCTTAACAAATCAACTTCAAACAAACTTAATATCAATTAAAGGATGTTGACATAGATAAAATCAAAACTTTTTTTAGAGAAATATCTCTTTCTATTTTGAAATTATTTAAAAGTTATATAATTATAAAATAAAATTTTTATTTTTAAAATATTCTTATAAGCTTGTATAAGAAGCTTTGATGATGTTATAATGGTGGAAGATATCCACACCCACCGTATAAGTTAAAAAAAACATTCTTACCTTAATTTTGTCGAAAATGTCATAAAGTACCATGTTTTGAAAACGATGGAAAGAGTCCTTTCAAAACATATATGGTAAAATAAGCGTATAAATGACTTTAACCCATAGTCTATTAAATATTAAAAATGTTTTTAATTACATTTTTAAGAAAATATATATGTGGATGATAAAGATGTCCTAGTAGATACTTAGGTAAAAACCAACTCGGATAGTAAAGAGATTATGAAATTAACCCTTACCTTGTGATTTTCCTTGTTCAAGGGTACATTAACATACTTTAAAATAGTTAAATAATTTTCATTAAATTATAATAGAACTATATACCTAAATATTATATCATATATGATCTTATAATATTGCTTTGTTAATGATATTTCAGTAGTATCATCGTTTCGGGTGTTAACTGCTTTGTTTTCCTTTATATGATTTGTTACGTAAGTAATGTTTGTTATGGATAGGATGTATATTACTCATATTCAAAATTATTTTGAGTCTTTAAACATTATTTGTAATCATCAAAGAAAAATTAGACTTGAATGGATACGATTGGGAATGAATCTCACCGTGTTCGTGGAAACGGTAATCTGTACGTACGCATGAGCGACAATATCATTCTTTTGATATTAAAATCATATATAATTAGATGGTATATCATATATACAGAATAATTATCATGTTATATTTATTATTTAAATCATTTATACTCATTATTTTTCACATCCAAATGATGAATTGTTTGAATAACAAACTACACCACAACGTGGAGACGGTAATCAGTACGTATGCATGTATGGTGACTTTGTCATTTATAGGATGAATAGAATAATGAATATGGTTGTACCATTTTTATAATAACATAAAATTATATAGAATATACTAGAGTTATTATTTTATAATGGAAGTAAAAAATAAAGAGGAATGGGAAGAAAAAATAACTTGAAAGAGGTGATGATATATTTACCTCCTCTTCGGGTTCTTCCTTTTGATTTGATCAAAAGGGCTCCTTAACTAGGATTTATGACTAAATTAAGGCCTATAGGATGAAGGGAGGACTGTTGGGAGGATATTTGGGTAGGGTTTGGCCGAGCCAAATGGCTTTGAAAGTGTGAATATGAGATAAGGGGAAGTGCCTTTTTATAAGAGAGGTGAGGGGCACCTTAGGAAAAGATTGAAATATTATTTTATAATAAAATACTTTTTGGTTTCTAATTACTCCTAAATGAATTATTTAAAATATAAGTTGGGGATGGGTCAAAAACCTCCAAAACAATAGATTTTATACAGGTTTGTGTCACTATATTATTCTTATATTTTAGATTTAAATCTTAGTTAAATAGTTTGACATTTACCATGCCTCTTTGTATTTTTATATTATATAGTTAATAAACTTACTATAAACTTCAAATAGAACCCCACGTGGTTCATTAATGATACACCTATAATTATATAAGTATTTTCTCAGAACTTTAGATTTTTAGGATTATTATATTATCCAATAATATTTTATTTATTTTAAAAACTCATTTATGTCAATTTTGACATTATTTAATAATTGATTTTTGTTAAAGTCCTAACAAATTTATTTCTTCAAAATAGATACATTTAATCAATCCTACAATGTCATATTAACCTAAAACATTAGTGGAATTCATTAAAAGTCTCAAATTAGATTTATTTGGATATTTATAATATCAATTATTTTAATCATTTATTAATATGGTAATTACTGCATCATCATTGAGTCATAAATAAATTTAATTATATAATGTCTAAAAATTATAAATAAAATAGAATTATGTGGGAAATATTTTTATATTTCTATGGAATATTTATAGTCGAATTTATTTTGTGTGTAAACCTACATTAAAAATTGTTTAGTTATTAAAAATTGAATTTAACTCATTTAACTCTTCTTTAAATAAAATAATAATAAATGTCCTAATCTAATCCAAGTGGACCAAAGAGGATCATATTTTATTCCTAAGGTTTTTTTGTTCTAATTATACTTATCCAATATAATTAATACATGTGTTATGTTATTAATAATATCAGTTTTACCCTTAATTACCCAATTTACTTTTAACCGTGGTTACTAATAGTAAAAAGTTATCATTCAAAAAAAATTATTTTCATCTTATTGAACCACATTTCACTTACTGTTATCAACCGTGTCTCTCATAGTTTTGAAATTTAACTCACAGAATTGGTAAAATTATGTTTTATACAAATTTGGAAATGCTCCTAGGAGGTGGGTAAAAGACGGTAAAAAATTCGATAAAATTTTATATGTCTAAACTCATTATAAAAAGACTTCAATGAATTAAATTGAACTTATATAGGTATTATGTATATATTTTGACCTAAAATAAATTTAAATAAAATAAATAATTATTTAAATAAAAAGTTGGTTTTAAACAATAACTCAGTGTTTTTCACTATTCATCAAAAATTGATAGTTTTCAGAAAAATACCCAAAATTCCCCATAAGCTAATTTCGTTATTTCAAATCCAAAAATGAAGTCCATTTTTAAAGATAAAATTTATTAAATTCCAAAAAAGTAGGTATTACTATTCATAATAGCTTGTTTGATTGGTCGCGATGTGTTAGAATCTCAAAGTTGCGTACAATGCAAGTTATTGCATTATTAAAAGGGAAACTAACTGTGGAATCTTGGGGCGTTACAACTAGCCAAAGTCATATTTGGAATTTATGAATGTAAATAACCAATTCATAGGAAATTTAAAAAAAAACCATTTTAAAAACAACCATTACCTCATCCATGGTGTGGTTTAAGGAATTTTATCTATAGATCTCTACTATGACAATTTTGTACAAAACATGCTCAGTGATTGACCATATTCACCTCACCATGACCAAATCAATGGTTTAGTGAGTAAAATCTCAATATTTCCTACACTTCATGTGTGTTTACTCTACCACACAACTTTAATGATACCATAACCACTCCCATATGTTGAGGGTATTTATATTTCCAAATTCACAGTGTTACCTTCATTTTTATTTCCAAAAGGTGGACACTCCAAGTGAAACACCATTTGGAATGGATATCATGGATATTTATCACATTGGGTTGCATCCTATCGCTAAACAACCCACTCTACATCCTATTTATAAATACCAATGGTCAAAATAATCATCCCCATTCTCAAGACTATAAGAATACTTCAAAATGGATTGAACCATTCCCACTACCATATTGTGGTGGATTTTAATGATCCTCAAACTCTCCACTATCCACCCTAACACCTCCAAACTTCCACTTATAACTATGAAGCCAATGAAAATATAAACTGGGGTTTTTTAGAAATCTCATCACCCAAAATCCATATATTATTAGTTGATTTATTAAGATATTTCCCATGTTTTTCTAGATGAATCACCATTGAAAAAACAAGGTAATAGGTAATATTCATGAAATCATTTTATGTGAAAATCCACAATAATGTATCTTAGTAACTATCCCAACTAGTTTTATTATTTTATAGTTCTATGTTGAGGTATGAATAAACCTTCATGCTATGATTATTATCTTACAAAAATTTTATAGATAACTAACACTTCTTCACCATATTGAAAAAAATCATCCTTGTTCTAAATCATATGACACACCTATAGTGATCACAGACACAAACAAATTGGTATTATTTATTTAATTATTTTTCTATATAAATTTTTATTTTTACTATTCATATATACACTATAAAAAAATAGTCTTCACTTCCACTCTACACAATATCTCTTCGACACATCACCAAATGCTTCACAGTATTAATAATTTAAAGACTGTGTTTAATTTCTTCATGAATAACAGGGTTACTCTTTTATGTGAAAATTTAAATTTAAATTTAAACATGACATAACCAATATTCATTAAATTATTTCAAACCTTCTTATATTCTACTCCCATGTTTTTTATACCCATTTGAATTATCATTGTTGAAATTAGGATATATCATCATGTAAAATAAATCTTAACATTGTCTAAGCCGATTTCAAAAAATGGATTCATCCTTTTATAGTGTGATAAACTCATTCAAATTGAAACAAAACCCTTCTTATATCTCCATGTTAACATGTCAAGGTGTGAAACCAAACATCATGTAATGATAAAATTTACTAGAACAAAATATTATAAATCATAATTCAAATGGATTCACATCAATCCATGACATTGTTTAAATCATAGAATCATGGCCTTTATCACGGGGGATAAAAATCTTCAAGACATGTCCATTATTATCCTTTACATTAATTATAAATTCCCATCAAGATATTTATTCAGCAAACATATAGTATTATAATTATTAAATTTAAAAGGTCTTCCAAAATATCCTTCCAAAAATCATCCCTACATTCAAGAAATTACTCTTTTAAATATTTTATATAATTATTTTTTAACTCCTCATAATTTCATATTCTCAAAATTATTATACATCTTTTTAATGACCATTACATAAATATAATAAACCATATGTATTGAAGGGTATGTATATTAATTTCCACATTTATTCTAGGTATTGAAAATATATTATATATGAATTAAAAAGTTCATAATCACTGTGTCTCTTGATAAATTTCATATTTTAAATCTATTTTCTCATAATAGAATTTTATTTATCAAATATAAAATCTATATAATTGTCAAAAATTCAGACGCATCAACCCTATAGTTAATAATTTTTTATTTTCATCTAATATTAAAAACATATATACTAAATATAAAATCATATGTAACATATTTTATTCTTTAAACTACTATATTTTAATCTCCTAAATAAATAGAAAAATTATAAAAAAAGTAGTTTCTTTCCATTATCTGTTTATATCCTCTCTTAATAAAAAATCATATGCATCACAATTTCTTTTTACAATTTTATAATTTCATCTCTTATAAATATTAAAACCATACACAAGGAAGATATTTAACTTTTTCATATAAAAAAATATTCATGTCCAAAACACATAAACAAATAGACACACTTATTTTTAAAAAATTTATACACTTGAGAACCTTGTAATGAACTTCACATCATATTAGACACAATGTAGCACTCTTGTATGAACATTATTTTTTTATTGATAATAAAAGAATATAAATAATACATAAATAATTATTTCTCTAAAATCTATTATTCCCTATCAAAATACTTCAATAATAGTGGATTCTTCTTCCAGAGTAGATCTCAATAAGTTCTTAATTAGGGGTTCAACACTCTATCCCTTCTCATTTTGATGTAAACAATTGAAAAAAAATCACATTTACACTCATAGCACATAAAAATGAATCATAATTCACTAATTAAACCAAATTCAATCATTCTCAATGTCTTATATAATAACACTAAATAAAAATATCACACAATACATAAAAGTGACATAAATTCACCTCTCCTAACATCTTTGATACTAAATGATAAAAACTATGAATAAATATTCGTTAGTTTCTCAAAAACATACGTTGAACCATTTTAAAACATGTTTTAAAAAATATTATTATAAAACAAATTCGAATATTTAACATTTCCTAAAACTCACATTACCACATGTTTCCCTCGTATCATATTCCATTGAAATTACTCTATATATATATTCCCTAACCCAAAAAGTTATATATCCCTATTAGGTTAAACATATAGCATTTTATTTTCTCCGTATATAATTTTCTAAAATTTATAAATATATTTAGGAATTAAATATAATTATATTTACATTTTTATCACCTAACCCTTGATAAAAATAATCAAATGGATAGGTGAGAGAGTGTATGGAATCATCTTACAATATCCTATTTAGAATAAAGGTTGAGTATCATACTTAATTATCTACGACAAATTATTAAACTCTAATTTTCACTAAAAACCACATTATTATGACATATTCTACTTTAAAATTAATAATTTATTGGGAGAAATCTTATTCTCATTTTCTCTAGCAAGGTGATATACAAAAGATTGTTCTTCATTGTTACAATCCACTTATTTATCTTTTAATATAAACAGTAATCCAATGAAATTGAACAAAAATTATCACCTTTCTTTATCTGGATTATTGTTATTTAGATAATATTTTTTGTATATTTTTTGTTTTCTATGTTTTTGGTAAAATTATAAAGTAAAAAATCTCCATTATCTTCTTAATAAAATAATTATTATTCATACAAGAAATATCACACTTCACTTATACCATTATCTAAAATTTTATTCCTCTAGTGTTTCTTCCTCTCATCGCCCTATATCTATCCTAATCCCTTATTATAAAACATTTATTCTTCTAAAATACCAATTAATTTTTCCATAACCATATTTAGGAATTCCAATATTTTTTTGAATCGAGTCATAAACAAATAATGTGTTCTTCAAATACAACTTGACTTCCCTATTGATTTTTATACTAATTGATATTATTTCTGGTGACCAATCCCATTAAAATTTCATTAATGTTTTATTTAGCTTAATATAATCACTGAATAATATTTAATATCAAAAATACTGTATGAGAATACAATATACAAAATATATGAATGTTTTTTTGAAAATGTTTTTTGAGAAACTTAATTAATCAAATCCATCTCATTGTCATTTTCATTATCATTATGAGTGATTTTTATATTTGTAAATCATACTTAATTAGTCGTTTTAAATGGTAAGAAAATAATTTAAAAACCTAAAAATCTATGAACTTATTCAAAAAACCATATCCAATTTTTTTAATTTATTACCTAGATTTAATTGAAAATTTTTAAATTGATTCTGATCATTAAGCAATTGAGTGTGATGGATCTTCATAAATTTTTAATTCATCATCTTTTAGAGATTTTTTTTTTGTTAATCTAAATATATTAATTTAATGTTGCCAAATACTCCAATGTTCCAATAGTATCCTTATAATCCATACATTCATCTATAGAGCACTTTTTTACTAGATATTGACACATATTCCTCTTTGATATGTTTGCATCAACCTTTACCAGTTTTCTAAAAAAATTATTATACACCCCAAAAAATATCTTCTTTACTCTTATATTATTTGAAACCCATTTTAAATAATAAAAATTTATAATTTTTCTATTTTAAATAATTACTGTAATAATTTATTAATTGCTATGAATCATCTTTATATTATATAAATTTGGATTTCTACACATATGACAATGAATCAAAATTTCAACCAATGCCTAAATGATATCTATAAACCTATGTATGTGATTTTATGTGGTCTTATTAATCAATTAATTATGTGAGATGTTAACTCCTCCCACAACGAATTTATTTTATCTTTCTCAAACACCACAAGTAGTGTTCTAAAATTTAGAAATGTTTGTGATCAGTTTATGTTATTTATTAATAAATATTCGAGACAATCTCAATATCCTTATTTTTATGACCATTATTTATATTTCAATTTTTATCTTATTCTATTAATAAATAAAACTTTGTAATCAATCAATATAATTTTCCAATATTAAAAAAATTATAGAAAAATGATTATTGATATATTATTGAGTAAACTAATTCAAGACATTTTTATCCTTATCAATTTGAAGAATATTTAAGATACTCTATATTAATTTAATATTTGGCATGATCTAAATTTATATTTATTTCTCATATTTAACACTTCTCCTATCAGTATTGAAATCTTAATTATTCATCATATAAATTATCATACTTGCACTAATATTAGTACATGTTTTTTCTTCTTAGTCATCCCCACTATTATAAATATCTTCAATCCTAGATAATAAATATTTATTCACGAATTAAGAGAGATTCTATACTTTCCACATTGAAGAATATTTTTCTAATTTCATCTTTATAGAACATCTTGGTTTCTCATCCACATATTCACTAATACCATATCATTCTCTCTTTGGAAATTATAGGATAATATTTTTTATGTCCCCATATCTAATACACATCAAAGGTATTATTCCATGAAATTTACATTTTCCTTTTTAGACACTTCATGATATGAGGGAAATGAATTTTCCAAACAACATAACTGTATATTCATCTTAATTTTGATATTATTTATAAAAAAAACATTTGTTCAAATTTTCCCTTACATCTAATATTTTAAAATGACTACCCAACCATATTTTTCTTCTCATTAAACATGATTCCTTTCAAAATTTCATAATAAGTAAACATTATACATGTATATAATAATGTTAGTTTACCAGGATGGTATTTTTAAACCACCATATCCCTTACATAATATTTTTATTAAAAAAAAGACCTAATATCATTTGAAAAATATAGTATCCAAAAAAATATCACCAAAAAATATTATTGTTTCTCATAATTAAATTTAATTTAAAAAATAATACCTCTACTATTTTGAAATTATTCATTTTATTACCCTCATATCTCAATCTCCAAACCTTTATGTTATTATGAATCACTTTTTTTTCTACCCATCATAAATTTTTTATAATTAATTAGAAATGTATCTTTCCATATTTATTCATTTAACCATGATAATATCCTTCTATGAAAGTCCTGGAAATATTATATTATCAGTACCACATTCATTCTAAAAATTATCTATATATAATTTTTTTGTAGTACCTTCATCAAATAGAAAATAACTCATAATATATTCTCTATATAGAATTAAAACAGACTTATAAAAAATAAGGAAGCATCTGATTATACCATCTATATTATGTATTCCAATTGAAATTGATAATTTCATTACTTTTGAATGAATCATTTCGTCAATATTTAAATAAAAAAATAAGAAATAAAATATTCCACCATATTAAGATAATTTCTCAAAATATATGAATTTTTTTATTCATCATACATAATAGTAGAAAAAATAAAATTTCTTAATGATTTGAAGAAACTGAATTTATCTAATATAATATTTGGAGGTTCTAGGAATGAAGAGTTTCACTTATTGTGGGGGTGTGAATAATTATTCAAATTTATTCCTTTATTGGATTTTTTATTAAATATTATTATATTACATGTTAGAGTGAGAGATATTATAAATATCTTTCACACACTAAGGAATTGAAATATATAAGTAAACATGATGTATAATGTTAACTAGTCTAGATGATTAGTTTGTCCTTAGCATAATTTAGACTCACCCAGGACTATTTGATATATTCTAATAATATTTTCATATAAAATAGAGTAGGTAATATTCAAGAACTCATTTTAGAAGTTAATCAATATTTTTCACCAACTTTTTATACTTTTATATTGTATTATATTGAATTTGGAATTACCATTATTCCAATGATGATAGACATTAAAATAATATTAATGTTATCTTATAATTCCTCCACATATAAAATATGTCTGAGATCCCCAACCCCTTGAAAAATGACATATTATTGATAAACACACATTTAAAACAATGTGTATTATTTACCTTCTTCTTCTGCTACCTAAATTTCTTCATGTACTCCTTTTATATGCACCGTACTATACAATCTCTTATACTCTATTTTTTCTATCTCTAATACATACCTCATTTATTCACACTAATCATGCATAAAATATATATTCATATTTATTTTTTGTTATATTATCATTTATTACAGATAAAATTTGAATTTCCAATTCAAATTAAAATATCAAACATCAAGTAAATACATTCATATTCAATTCTTTTATACTCCAAATTTCTTTATTTAGTAATATAAATTGTGAAATAGTATTGGGTTAAATAAAAATATGAAAACATAACAAATAATATAATATATAAATTCAAATAACCAATTCATAATGTTTCTAGTGTAACAAAAACTTTTATAATGAATGAAAACACATCCATTTTATATATTTTCATATCTTTATGTGAAAACATGGATTATTGAACTATAAATTTCATTACTTTAAAATGACTTGAATCAATATTCTAATGTCATAAAATCATGCTGTGACTTATACTAAATTAGAGAAACTTTTCTTTCATCACATTCTATGAATTATCATTATGACATTACCATTATTCTATAATTCAATCATCATAAATTAACAATAAGATATTTTCTCAATAAAAAAAATATACATAGGATAATAATATTTAAAACATCGTCTGAATTATAATTTGGGATATTATTATTAACTTTTAGGAATTTTTCCTTTGTACTTTTATTATTCTTTTTTTATTAATTGTAATCTCTAAATGCTCATAATTTTAAATAATATAAATACTTAAACATACTCATGTTTAATATTACATAATAAATAACAAAACATAGAAATTATATTGTTAGTTTTCCTCATTCTCATATCTTGTATATCTCAACAAAATTAATACACATTCATTAGAAATGTTACATGTCACCATTTGGATACATGAATTTATAAATTTTTTACTATCCAATCAGAAAAAAATCATATATATATATGTATATAATGTAATTTTCATATTCATCTCAAATATATTTTTTAGAATGATTTTAATGAGTAATTTCCAAATTTTTATCTCAACAATAAATATATACATACTAAATATAAAATATTATATATAACATTATGTTCTTCCATTTTCAAAATTATTATATATGATTCATATAAAAAATATCAGAAATGCTAGATCAATTATTTCTCAATTATCATTATATGTGGATAAAAAACCATACGCTTCAAAATAGGTTCTTCCCTTTATCAAATTAATTCTATTTGGAATATAATAATTGTATGTAATGAAGAAATTTACATTTTATGGATCCAAATCTATTCATATCCAAACCACATAATGACAACTCAAAAATTCTTCCAAACACAATCACACACACTAAAATATAAGAATTATTTTTTAAAAATTTAAAAATAATGTTACTCTTCTGTTGGAAGGTTATTTATTTTTTAAAAAAATTGAAAATAAAAGATCCCTATCCACTATATTTCATCACTAAGTGTTTATCCCTAAATAAAATACTATAATTATATAAGATTATACATCAGTTCTATATCGCATCCCCTTCCTCATTTGGGGAATAATAATATCCAACTTTTGATTTTTTAGAATCCATTGAACAAAAAAAATTAAAACTCATCACACTTTTTGATAAATCATTATTCATTAATTATAAGAATACTCTTGAAAAATTGGTGTGGGAAATCAAAAAAATAATATCATTTTATATATACTAGTGACCTATATAGACTTATCATAATATCATTGATACGACATGATATAAAATGAAAGAAACTCATCTTTTGTTTATTGAAATTGTTGATTTCTTCTATTTCTGAAATATTCTTAAATTAAACCTCTCTAAAATTCCTTAAATATTTAACCACTCATAAAAACCCACACACCCATATATTTTACTCACATTATACCCATTTTAAAAACTCTCTCCAAATTCACACCCACTAATCATGTGATCTCACCCCTATTAGGATAAATATATAACATTATATTTTCTACCTATTTAGTTTTTTACAACATTTAAAATAAATTATGGGGTATAAAATAATGATATGTTTGTTATAGATAATTGTTTTTACAATTAATTGTTCAAATATGAGGTTTGGTGGTGATGAAATCATCATACCATAACCTTGGATGAATAAATGTTGAGTAATATTCCCCAGAACCATTCCTTAATATTAAACTTCCCCTTTGTCTGAAAACCAAATTTAATATTAAATTTCTTATTAATCTCCCTTTTTATTTATAATAAATCTTATTCTTATTTAAATTATAATTTTACAATCCAAACATAAATTATTCCTACTCATCTTCACTTGTTGATTTTCAAAACATTAACATTATCATCTAGAAATAGATGTATGTTTATTTCTTTTCATTTTGTGATATCATTTTTTATGATATTATCATTAGTATCATTTGAATAGTATTTTCATTCCACCCATTATAAACTCAATAATATCTATTATATGTAAGATATCATTTTTATTCCTCTTATATTGAGTTTTCTTATTAACTAATTCACATATTACAAACAATATTCTTTTCGTTCATTTTTATATCATTATAATACATTAATATTTTTAATTTCTAGTGATATATTAATTGTTTATAAATACTAAAAAATTGAATTAATCACATTATTGAGACACATATACTATATTTTCTATTAACCCATAATAAAATAATCCATTCATTAATTTATACTCATCTTATAAAATTAATATCGATCCAATTCCTCTAGTTTTTAGTGACATGACAATATTGATGATTATAAATTGGTTCTTTAAATTATTAAAACACTTAATGATATTCAATTATCCTACTATATGGGACGAAAATCTACCATCAAAAATATATGAATGATTTCATTGTGATGTTTTGTGTGTGCCTTCAAAAATCAAAGTCTTTAGTTTCTATTTTTATTTACTTTTATTACAATTTTTAAGGGTTATAAATCATACATGGCTTGGAAGCTATAAATTTTATAAAATAATTTGAGAACTGACCCAACTAGTATCATCGTTCAAAAACCATTTAAAATGGTTGAAACAAATTTTGATCCATCGGTCCAGAAATTTTATATTACATATGAACATTTCTCATTTTTTTGGGTCAAATCGACCTTAATATTTCTCTTCCATGATTAATGGATTCCTGAACATATTTTTAATTAAATAAAATCAAACATGACAGTTTTTCAAAATCCTCCATTATACCAAAAATTCACATGAATTATTTTTTAACCTAAAATATATTTTGAACTTATGTTTACACCAAATAGTCATTAACTTTTTCACCTTAAAAATATTCCTTTTTCTAATCTAAATTCTTTTAATACTACCATTACATTTTTCATCACACTAAAATTATTTCCAACAGTTTTAAAATCAAAAAAATTTGATGTTTTCTCTTAAAAATTATTACATTGGTAATTTCAGTATTTTTAATAATCATATTATTTTAAAATCAATTGGATCTTATAAACATATGTATTTAAATAAAACATTAAAATAATAAATATAATATATTTATAATAATTATAATATTATATTTTTATTAATTGAATGTCATCACTTAGTGATACTTCAACTCGTTCCATATAAATATTAATTGTAATTTCATGAATTTAATTTATATAGTATTGAATATTGTATTTCTATATTTCCAATTTATTTTATAGATCAATAAATTTGTTTTTTAAAATATCAAGATCCATATTATTTTCATTGACCTTTATTACCAAGTAAATTTTCATATTCTTCTCTTCATCAAAAAACATCATCAATTTGTTAATCTAATTTTTAGATATTAACTATTTTAAAACCATTAAATTATTCCTAGTTAGTTGGGTACAACACTTTTAGGCCTTTTCCCTTTTCCATGATGATATTTATTCAACAGGCATTCATTGAGATACCTATGTTTCAGCTACTTCATTTTTATTTCCTTATCACTTTCATCCATCATTCTCAAATAGCTTGTAAATTCTTATTATTTTTACTTATTAATTAGAAGCCTTCCACGAACATCACTACACATCTATACATCTTCACCATACCCACTACTAATAGATTCTTTAAACGTAGAAAATAAATTCATATTCTAACATTTATATTAATACAGGTTTTCTCAATTAATGAATATTTTCATTTTTTTCATCATGGAAGAACATATCTTATCATCATCATTTTTCCTAAAAACATCATATTCATGAATTTTGATATTTTTTAGGCAAAAATCCAATAACCCCATAACTAAAACACATCAATCATAACCTTATTTTGAAGATAATTTTACCTTTTTGAACACATAATGAGATGAGAACCATTAATGCTTCTTACTTCACATCAACAAATTCATACAAATAAAAACATTAATCAACTTTAGTATCATTTTTATTCAACTCATTATTCAAATATTTTTTGGATATTTCAGAGTCATCCTTGGTTATTCTTCTTTAATACTCATCCCTTCCAAAAATCATAAAAATAATAATTATACCAATATATTCATATTAATTTGTATTTAGATCATGATATTTAATACGCATGACCATCACATAAAACATATCTATGAAAATATATTGTATCATATCAAATATTATAGCATCATAAAAATATGTCAGAAAAAACAGTTACTGCAATGAAAGAATAATTATCTATATTGATGAAGGTCTTCATTATATCACCATTATTTGTTTTGAAATATTTTTATCTAAATCTAAAAACTTATATATTATTTTTTTCATTTTTTTGACATCAATGTTTTATAATTTATGAAATATTGAATTTTTCTACCTATATTTATTTAACCTTTATATGATCTATTTTTGAATGAGATCAAAATACGGCCTCCAAGTCTATACCTTCATTCACTATATTATTCTTATCTATTTTATTCATGATGGTACCTTCAAAAAAATGAAGTGGTAAATAAAATATACAAACTAATATATAATAAATAATGATATATCTAATAATACTATATATAATAAATTTTTCTCATCAATAGTGTGAATCCCCTTTCTATTCACATAATTAACCTTTTCTATATTTGAAAAAAAAATTCAAATAGATAAAATTTGTCCATATAGATAGACTATAATTAATTAAATCAAGAACTCAAATCTGTCCAAAAACCTTCATAATCTCAAACATATCAATTCTTAATTAGAAGAGCAATCCTAATTTCCTTTGTAAAATTTTTTTATATATATTAGAATGGTGAATTTGACTTTGAGCGATGTGAATATTTGAACATTATTTCTCTCTTTTACATTATTTATTACTTAAAAAATAAACCTCTAAATCGTATTTGAATGAGAGATCACATTTCATAATGTACACACACCGTAAAATGAATGATGGAAAAAACACAATATGAATAGGGTTCACTACCCAAAATAAGTAGTTAATTCATGAAATGATTTAGGCTTACCCAATTCCATATGACCCACTAGAGTCACCATTGAAGAATTAAGCATGTAGGGAATAACCTTGAGCATGTTTTACAAGATATTCAATAATTGTGTACCCGAAAAAATCTCACAACTAGTTACAATACTATTTATTACTATGTTATGTCATAGATTATAATTATTCATATAATTATAATATCTCTATAATATTTTTATTATACTAAATTTATTCCCTATATAAAATTAATTTGTCTTCCAACATCCATTCTAATCAAAATATTTATGACGATTCAACACACAAACCAGAAAGTTACTCCACATTTCAATTTTTATATGAAATTAATGATCTGGAATTTTAGTAAAGAATTCCTATTAAAAAATTTAATGGGAATGAAGTGGGTTTTATTTCACCTTATAGGTCATTTTAAAGGATAATTTTTATTTACCATGAGAACTAAACATCATTAGTGGTTAGTTCCACAACTAAATCATTGGGAGAAAATAATCCCTAAACAGTTTTTAAGGGTATAAAGATTAGTGATACTGCACGGTCTTCATGAATTCATGGGAAAATCTCACTACTCCTCCTATGTGTATGATCTATGGGATCATCTTTAGTGTACTCACTCATATTCTTCAAAAAAATCAGAAATGAATTATTTCATAGAGTTTAGTAGTGTCATTATAGAAGCTATTTGTTTTTTTATTTACCTAGTCTAGATACATATTGCAAGACTTCTTAATAAATAGAGTCTCCCAACCCACCATGGTAATCACTTATAAGTCTTCATCACTTCTTTAGGATTATTTATCACTAAACATCCTAAAAAATCTATCTCTATGTGTCCCTAAATATTTTAGTCCATTATTGAGATACCTTTTGAGAATATACATCACTCATTTTGGTGAATATATCACCCCATCCATTTGAGTATACCTATGCCTATAGCTCAAGAATATAGGTCATGAGTTTTACGTGGTAAAATCTGTGCATGGATCAAGAAATCATTATTTCAGGAAAAAAAATTATTTCCTACAACTCTCACCATTTTTTTATATATCTAAATTATATCCACTACATTGTTCAATTTTTTATATGGGTGTGGTCATGTATTTTGGTGTCTCGTTGATTTTGTGTGGGAGATTCCTATATCCATCCTATGAGTAGCCTCCAATGCCTATGATGCCTTTAACTACTCCTAAATTTCTTCTCAAGGTACCTATCATCATAAATTGTACCCTCCCCTGAGACCTCAATATGGATCTATTTTTCTGTCCTCATTTATTCCACATCTTCGAACAAAACATCATAATTCCTCCACATCAAGCAGGATACCCTAGATGGAAATTATCCTCAACCATTCCACTAATGGTCTCACACTTATGCATCGGTCCAAGGGACTAGCTACCTCATTACCACCATGTTATATTTCTCTATCCCACATTATTAATTTTCTAGTAATAATCTTGTAGATTTGACAATAAAAGGAAATTTTATCTCGTTATGAGATTCCACATGTTCTCACACCCACTAGAGTTTTCAAAAAAATATTTTTCGGTTCTTGTGGTGAACCTTATTGTATATATGTTGTCTAAGACCCAAAATGTAGTGGAATTGATGCACTAAAAAATAAGGGGTGTATTTATTTGAGATGACACTGTGTTTGGCAACCATAGCCAGCCACCAACATCTAAACGATACCAGGAATGAAATTATATTGATGCTTCTATTTTCTTTATATATGATCACCAATGATAGATTCTTGATGGGGATAAATTGTCACTCCACATTAAACCCTATTATGTTTATATTCCCAGTTCCATTAAAACCTATGGGATTTACATCAATAATATTCAACTTTTTTCTAAAGTATGATTTTAGGTGGATGATGGATATTTGGAATTCATAAAACATGTAGTGAAATATGACCCACCAATAATAGAACTTGAATGTGTTGATGATACACATGGTATTATCCCTCTATCATATTTTCCATGTATGTTATACTACATTTATATCATAATGGTGGTGAGGTCAATCTAGCATCAATTTTCATGTTTTTTATATAAAATATGTGCATATACTCATCCCTATTTGGGAGTCTTTTTCTAATAGAAAACATCCACTGGGGAATGGCATGAAAAATAACACAATATTTTTTTCGTGGGTATTAGAATTATTAATGTGGAACCCCCATTCTATATACTAAATTTTCTCTAAGGGGAACTACTATGATCCAAACACTCCTCATGGAAGAATACCCATACACTAATTATACCACCCAACCATTCTACCCATATAAATTTATTTGAATACATAGATCCATTATCTTAAGATGATTTTTCTATGAAGGTGGGGCTATCATTAATGTGAAACCCCCAATGCTGATATGCACACCTTTTAAGTCTTGTGGTGAGATCGACAACCTCCCCAATAAAATATTATTATAATAATTTTTTTATAACTTATATTGATTTGGGGGATCCCTCTAATCTTGTGTAAATCAATTTGAACCCAAGATCTTTTTTATGAAAGGGAAAATTATTTGTGTCTTGTGACCACTAGCTCAATAGTTGTTGTATAATATCAAATTGGTGGTATAAATAGAACTAATATATCTACACCACTTCATAAAATCCAATCCTATATAGCATCGATATAAACTCCAAATAGATATATTGTACCATGTAGTCTTCTAAACAATCATCAATGATGTTTCATCATTATCATTGGTCCCACATCATGGTCAATTCAATCCAACAATCTAATGTACTAGAATACTATGGAGGGAAATTATCAGTTATCGGAACTTGATCATTGATCATCTGGAAGGTGTTCCATAAGGTGAATTCCAATGTTGTGTTATGATCTATCATAACTCATCTAGATGCATAGATGTTTGACCGTAAAAATTTAATTATGATTCTAAATGAGTTCCCTTGGATTTCCATTATACAATTATAATTTGTTACATAATATTGCTATATGATCCCATAAAATTATGGATTTAACTATTAAAGGTATTCTATGTGTTCTTTCCTTATAAAATTTTCCAGTATCATAAGTTGTTACTGAACTCATTAACATGAACCCAGTATATAGTTCTATATCATATATCTACTATGTATGTTAGAATCCTAATTAGTCCTAGAAAATATCTCCAATTTTGTTGATGTTGTTGAAAATTTTTTGAATAATTTTTCATGAAATTATATCTCATGAAAATTTTATGTCTTTTGAAATATTTGATCTATGAATAAGTTTGAATACTTGGTTAAAAAGGTTTTTTCATTCATGAGTGTTTATATATTTATTGATTCTATGTGAACGATAAGGCATTTTGTCCCTAGTCACTTATAAATAAGATGATTTCGAGTGATAAAGCGGTTAATATCAATTTCTGTAAAATAAATATGGTTCCCTCTAAGGTCAACATTACTATTTATATGACAATGGGTGACACTTCATCAACCCATGATTCATGAGAACATGGATGAAATATGATATACTTTTGTATTATCCATATAATTTGATACATCATTACCTCATTAAACCCAATTCTTTTTTGGATGTTTTTTGAATCGTAAAAAATATTCAAAGACAGACTGAGGAGGAAGAAAAGGTATATGAATAAGAATTATTGAAAATGATAAGAGTGACATGAATCCCACATTTTTGAATCCTCGTATAATGAGGTTTCATAAAATTTAAATTTTTTGTTAATTCTCAACTTGTTATTGAGCCTCTACATTTCTGAGTCATGAGGCTAATAGATACCTCTCAGCTCACTAAATTTTTAGATTTTACATATTTTTAGGAATCCATATCATCATAACTCATTAAACACTAACATGTAGGATTCAAAAAATCTCGGTTAATGGAATATTCATGGACTCCAATAGGTGAGATATCTTATATAAATTACCCCATGTGTGACATTAAATTTACTAATAACTCCCAAGACTACTTCATAACACGCCATTACATTCAAAACAAACATCATAAAAACATTAATTCTTTGTGAAACCCAAGGATTCATGTAGCAACAATAGTACGTAAGGCCTCTATTCTACTAACCCAATTGATGTATAATTTAAGAAAAAATAATTTAAAAATGTTGATGATATCGATTATCCTCATATAACTAATCCAAATTCATCATGATAACTTTTTACACATTCTATAATTGTCATATTTCACTTATGATCCATCTACATTTGATAAGAGTTTCAAAAAAATTTCATTATCCTAAAAAAAATCATTTTGTCTTCCCTAAAATTGTTGGGTTTTATTTTTGTATACCTCATACATATCCTTGTTTCTTATAAGAAATTGTACTATAGTATTTTTCTAATCCCTTCACATTTCCGTAACAATTCTACATATGTAATTGGGATCTTTTGTGCAATCCAAATATGTATACATATTTCTTCCTAGAAAGATATTGGAATCCCAATGCATTACCCACTTAATCCTTTATTTTGTCCATTTTTTAGGAATAATCATCCTTTCCACATGATATTAAAATGCCTAGACCAACCCTATCAAATGGTATAGACCATTTTTATTATAATAATGTGGGATTTAATTAATTATGAAACGTCATACATATGATACCTTCTGGAGGATCAATTAAAACACAATTGTCATCCTTTCTTTTCCGAAAAATAAATTTTCCCCAAAAAGAACCCCTTTTTTGAGATCCTCAAAACTCCATGAGTTCCGAAATATGAAGATTAATTCTATAGATCATCCCAACTGGAGTTTAACACATGAAAAACACCACTAAAAACTAAATTATGTATATACCCACTAGACACTAAAACATGACATCCATACTATATGATTTAAACCTATAGGCCAACTCATTCTTTATGTGATGTGAATAAGATATATATCCATTACACGTGTGATGGTAATAAGATGAACAAAATTTACTTATTTTATTACCATAAGATGGTAAATATTTCCATTGGTGATAAGCTTAACAAGACCAATCATTCCTTATGTGACAAAAAAATATTTACTAGTCTTCCATATGTGATAAGAGTAACATAACACATCCTTCTTTTTTTAGTGAGAATAAGTTGATAATTCCTTGCTTATTTGATTATTATAAAATGAAAGACACATTCTTACATAATGAATATTATATGAAACATCCTTCATTATATGTGAAGATTAAGATGACACATCCTCCCAACAGTGCGTCGGCGTCCTCGTCTCCCTCTGTTCATCTTCCATCCGTGGAAATATCTCGTAATTTTGCTAGTTTTCACACCTCTGATGTTGTAGGGAAGATAATCTCAGCCTGTAATCGGTCAGCCTTGGATCCACGTCTAGGTTACAGATCTGATGATGTTTCGCATGGATTTGTGTTCTAGCGGTCTGTTGAGATGGTTTTTCCTTCTCTGATTTTGTAGGATGACCCAAAGTGTGGTGTCCTGAGAGAGACAGACACTAAGGAATATGAAGCTGTGGAGAATTTCTTTGATGATTTTTTGTTGCAGGAAGCTTGGGAAGACGCGGTCTTGACTGGTGTTGCGTTTTTGCATGGATCTCATCTTGCATCGTTTGTTGATGTGGTGAATAACTCACTATCAAATTCTGGTATGAAGTCTGATGGTGTCTGGTCTCTGGATCTCTTCAAGGATTCCAGTTCTAGTAGAATTTTTTGTAAGGGATCATCAGCACATGTTGAAGCGAACCCTACCATGCTTGCAGAGAGAATGACAATAGGTAAAAATTCTTTGATTGCACGCATTGTTTTACCTAAAGGTGATAAACCTTGGAAGTTTGACGATTTGGTTCACAGGATATCGATATTATGGGGTTTCTCTAACTGGAAGTGTGTTTCTGTTGGTCGAGGTTTTTTTCACTCTCTTTTCCCTTCAGATGAAGATAATCTCTGAGCATGGAGTATCAGGTCCTTGTTATTGAAACCTGGATGGCTTAATTTACATCGATGGTCTTTGGATTTTAATGTCTCTCGTGCAAGGAATGCATTTTCTCTGTTTTGGGTTCGCCTTCATGGACTCAATTGGTTCCTTTGGCATCCTAAAATCTTACATGACATTGGTATGGAAATTGGGACTCTTATTCGCTTTGATAAGGAAACTGAGGATGTTCGGTTTGGACACTTTTCCAGGATGTTGGTGGAGGCTGACCTCATCTCCACTATGATTGACAATGTAACTCTTTCTACCCATACTGATAACATCCAAATTGATTTTGACTATGAAAGAAAACTGCTTTTTTGTAATGAATGTAGGGCTGTTGTTCACTCTTTAGAGTTATGTTGGAAGAAGGTTTTATGTGAGAAATGTGGGGTGAAAGGTCATCCTACCAATCTCTGTCGAAGGAATCCAAAGATGAAGGATGAAAATTTATCAAATCCCATTGATCAAAATGGTGATACACCCACCAAGACATTTCCCACTGTGTTTGATGTGTTTATTTCTGAGAAATATTATTCTTGGGAGCCTAATTTGAAAGGCAGGGGGCTGCTAGTGGATGAGTCGGTGGTGAGAGCTTATAGTGGGCCTTCGAATACTCAGGTTGACATTCCCATGGAGGATATTACAATAGAGGACACTACTAAAAGGTCTCATGAAGGTATGAAACTAGTGACTTCTGATCCCCCTCTAGATGTCTCCAATACAAATGATGCACAACAAAATATGGAATGTCATTAGGAAATTCTGAAATTCTTTCAATCCTCTAGATTGTCTAATAGATGGGGTAATGCCTCTGAGGATGAAAGGGTGTATGTCGGTACCACTATTCGGGCTTCGAGCAGTGGTGTGCATGCCTCTTTTAAGGATTCATTCCTATGTGGAAAGACAAAGATCATAGATAGTGAGGGCCTTACCTCTATTCCTCCAAAGAGGAGACCACGAAAGGATTATTCTACTCTTCTTAAGACTATGTCTACCAGATTGTCTTCTAAGCTACCAAGGAAAGTGGATGCAAATATCCTTAATATTTTCAATCAAGGTAGGTCTCAATCTGAATGGGAAACATGTGATGACTCTGATTATGGGAATGACAGGTCATATTATGATCTTTAACATTGTTGTTTGATGGATGAGGGTATGTTTGTTTGTTTGACCCCATCTTCATCTTTTTCACTTTTCCATTCTTTTTAATAAACGGTCAGAGGCTCTACTTATGGCTGGACATGGATGATATAAGATGGGCTTATTTCATAATAAGAGGAATAAATATAATAATGTAGCATTCCTAACACAGTCACCCCCTATGAATTTAAGGTATTAAATCTTTTATAGTATCAATTAATTTAATTAAATGTGATATTAAATGATTTAATCGGGAGTGGGACTCATAAACATGTATTTAATATTTGAGGGACTCTCAAACATAGAGACAAGATCCTATGTATGATGAGTAGACCTATAATCCTTTTATTGTAATTATAGGTTCCTTCATCATGACCTCATTGGTAGTAGGCCACCCATATTGGAAATAAGGAACATGGGACTCCATATCATTGCCATTAGGCACAATAAAGAAACAATATTGTGTGAAATTTTTTTGAAAAACATCCATTGATTTCCATTTCACCTTTATATTCTATCAATATAAATATTTTCTCTTTATATTATTTTATTTCCATTGAATGTTTGAAGTCTATATCATCATCTAAATTAGATTAATAATGTGTGTTTGTGTTTTTATCTTTATCATTTTAAAACTATTATAATCCATATAATTTGATAACATTCCTAGTGGATATTCTTGATATTCCTATGTGGATTTATTTTTGAAATTAAAAAGGGGGTAGAATCAGTGATAATTTCTTTTACTATTTCCATTAAAATATGCCTTTATGAGTTTCCATAAAAATCCATGTATGAATAGTTAATATCAAAATAATATTATTTATTTAAACTCTCCCTCCCATTAATGAAATAAAATTGATAAAAATGTTAATAAATATAGATTTTTTTATAATGTTTACCCCAATGTCGGAGTATCTATCCTTGATATAATAAATGAATGAAATTAAAAAAATCACAATGAATAAAATATGGGAAGGTATCATCCTTAACATAGAAATATTTCCCAATAGTATTTTCCCCTTGAAAATATGTTTACATAATATCTATCCTGATTATAATAGTGTACTAATAACTGAAAATTATCATTACCAATCTCGAAAACATTAATGCATCAAAAGATATATGTTTATGAAATACTATAATTTTGACGATGGGGTCTAATAATTATAATCTATTTTGTGAAAATAACAAAAACTAATTTAGGTTACTCAAAATTAATATTCCTAAAATTACTCAAGAACATTGAAAAAATAATTATAATTAATTATTTTAAAACTGAATATCAAAAATACTCACTCTCCCAATGTTTGTCATGACCATTCCCCTGGGACCCGTGCTGTGACTACCCCAAGCCCACCTTCCAAAGGTCATGGGATGGAGACTAGAACCAAAGGCATAAATCCCTAAAACTGGGAAGGCATTTCCTTTACAAATTATAAACACACACAACAGAGTAGCCTGAAGCAATACACTAAGTAAAACTATATACAAAAGAAGTGTTGAAAAGTAAAGGGTCCATAAATACAAGCCCAAATGTAAAGTACAAGGAAACTGAAAGTATAAGGGAAACAAGTACAATAGAAGAAAGGTGACATAGAATTTAGATCATCCTATGGGAAATCCTACCATAAGGGTAAGTACAGTTAGCCTCCACATCACTCCACATCCGTCTGTCTCCTCCGTGTTCTATCACACCATGTGGTCCACCTCTGGGTACCTTCTAGTCCTCTTACACTCAGCCTCGATCAATGATTTCTGTCATCTGCATCCAACACAATGAGGTGCCGGCATAGCCCATGCAGGGGTGAGTATAAAGATACTCAGTAAGGAACCTGAGACCCTCAAGGTCTCACAAAATCCAACAAGTATAAACCAAAAAGTAAGAAATCAACGGATAACCACACTTAGGTATATGCCCATACATATACCTAAGTTATCACGTAATCTGTCACAATAATGAGGTAAACTCAAAAGTTACTCACACAGCTCAACCAGGATTTTTATTATTGAAACCACAGCTACTGGTGAACTCCTCCTCTGTCGAGTATAGTGGGTCTGCCACCACAACCAGGTGCTTCCCACTAACCTTGGACTACTGCGGTACTCCTCCTGTTGAGTATCGTGGGTCTGTCTCTCTCACACAGAGGCACTCCCCATTGTGGGCCTGCCGCCAACTACCAGGTGCTCCCCCTAATAGACTGTAGAGGTACTCCTCCGATCGAGTATTGCAGGTCTACCTCCAACAACCAGGCACTCCTCTGCTGTGGGTATACCGCCAACTACCAGGCGCTCCCCACTAGGCTAGTCGAATCACTCCGAGTCGAATCGGTCAAGCAGTCGTCATGTCTCAGGCAACTACTAGGTCTCTGCACTCCGTTTTCTCGTCTCCGGGAGGGTCTTCTCCACAATCTATAGGTTTATACTCCAATTGTCACAAAGTCCCACGTATAAGTATCTCAAAGGTCCTCCTCATCATAGGGGTCTCAGCGTAACAGACAGTGCGTCAATCAGACGCCCGGTCTGTGAGTTATAAGCTTTTTAGTCCCAGGGGCCCGGTTGGATTCGTCTATGATCAAACATGACCATATCTCAAATATAACGCGAACTCCAATGGGGTATTCTCAAAGGGACCGTCGAGTTCCAATAATACCTGTGCCGCTAACGGTTCGTTAAACGGACATCAGGTGACAAAGATATGGCCAAAGAAAGTAAAGGACCGGTAATGGGCCTGGGCCCGGTCCGACCTGGTCGGACATACTCGACCCAACCCAGACTGGATCGACCCGGTCTCAGTCGACCCAGTCAGCCTGCTAGGTTCAGCCCAGTCTTCTGGGCCTGGCTCAGTGGACTACGGGGGCGGTTCGTCCCGGAGGTCGCTGCGTAGGCGGATCGGCCTGGAGGGTGGGGCCGGTTTGGCCTACGCTGCGAGGGGTGAGGCTCAGCGGCTTGGCCGGAAAGGTTGGTATGGTACCAGGAGGCTGCACAGGGCACGGGCAGGCCAGCGGGGCGCCGGGAAGTGCGCGGGGAGGCTGGCGGGGTGCCGGGTAGGGCGCGGGCAGGCCGCACGGGGTGCGGGAAGGCTGGCAAGGCATCGGGCAGGGAGCGGGCAGGCCGCGTGGAGCGCGGGGCTGGCAGGCAGGGTTCCAGGAAGGTCGGAAAGTTGCCGAACAGGGTGCGGGCAGGCCACATAGGGTGCGAGGCAGGCCGGCAGGGTGCTGTGCAGGTCGGAGAGGCATCGGGCAGGTCGTCGGGGCACTGGGAAGGTCTCACGGGAGGCCGCGTGCGGTGCTAGACAGGGCATGGGCAGACCACGGGTAGGCCAGCGGGGCGCGTGGGAGGCCGCGGGCTGGCGGAATTTCTCCGGGTGCGTCGGTGAACCATGGGGGGGTGGGCGATTCACGGAGGCCACAGGTAGCGTAGCCTTTGTCGTTGCCACATTCATCGTCATCGCCTCATTTCCATGCCGATGAAACATGACAAAAGATCGGCGGAGGGAGTCGGGCCATATTAGTTTGGCCCGCACCCTCGCGTATAGTGGTGATAGAAATTGGTTCATCAAAGGAAAACGATGAACAACAGTTTCTTACAAACATTCACATCGATTCCTTTCAAATGAAGATGAGGAAAAGAAATATATATTACTCAAAGTAAACACCCTACCTTTTTATTATTGGTCGTTGATGGTGAAGTCGTGGAAAGAAGACAGAGTTGTCACTCATTGCATCCGCCGCACTCTTCCACTCTCGAATACGCACGATGGTTGTGGAAGACGCTTCATGTCAATAGGTGTCTAGGAAAGAATCCCGAGGAAGAAATCTGTGGAAGAAGTCCATGGAAGATCATTGTCGGTGTTCATAGTTGGGAGAATGGTTCTTCATAGGGATATTTCTCCCAATTATCCTCTAATCCTCTTTTTTCCAACAAATGAAAAGCTATCCCCTCCAAATAAAAGATTGTCTTTTATTTTAGATTATTGAGTTTAAAATTCAAATTGGGGTGATTTATTAAATGAGATGACCCATTTAATTAATGGGATAAATTTGGCATAATAAACTATTCATTGGATCCATTAATTAATTGGGAGTTCAAGAGGCTCCCCCCCCCCTCATTAATGAGGGGAGTTGAGAGGTTTTCCTCTCCTCTCATTAATAGGGGGGTTAAGCCACGTGTGGTCCCCATCTCATTTATCCTCACTTGGGAGGTTGAGTTCGGGTGGTCCCCACCACCATAACCTCTCATGTGAGGTTAAGGTGTGGTGTCCCCACCTCCAACTTCCAAGAGGAGGTTTTAACCACCAAACACTTGGCATCTCAAATAAAATAAAGTGTTGCACACTTTATTTAATTATTTTTTTTTTCAGAAAACCCAAAAATTAACTTCTATACTTGACTCACTGCCATCAAATTGAAAGTCTCCTTAAGTGAATACTGATGCTTCAAGTTCAACGGTGCCCTCAGATTTCAATTCCGAGCACCGGTTCAAAAGTTATTAAAATTCTCTCATGCGTTTACTGAACGTACCTGAACAAAACATTAGAAATTGATTCCGGGCACACTGGGTTTCAGAATCACACGCCATCAGTTTTTGCGAACTCGTAAAATTCCCATATATTTAATAAGAAATATTTCTATGGAAATCCCATGCCTTTACATTCTTCCCACCTTAGGGATTTACGTCCCCGTAAGCTACAACTAGAACTATTGAAACAAATGGGGGTTATTGAGCACGTATCTCCTCAGATGGGATACGTAGAAGACGTTGTGTACTCAGAGCAAATGAGGTGGAAGAGCCAGGAGGTAATCCATCTCGCCTACTCTGAAGAGGACCTAGAATGGTTTAATGAAACTCAGATATAACTTTTCACCTTGGCCAAATCTCCGTATACCTCATCGAGGTGAGACCCATAGAAAGATGTGGTCGCTATCCTTGAACTCCATAGGTCACCATCTCCTGTAAGCATATGAATTATATCTTCTCTATGAAGTCTTAATCCACTCTTGGATGATTGTCACCTTCTTCGTGGTAGCTCATACCATCTATGGTCCCACCAGTTCTGACTCCCCAGGGTCTGTTCATGATAGTGGCGATCTGCAAGGTCGGTCATACAAGGCCTCAGAAGGTTCCATCCCGATGGTAGAGTAATAACTATTTTTGTATGATAACTCCACCCATGGTAAGTGATCCTCCCAGTTGTGACTGAAGTCGAGGACACAAGCACATATCATTTCCTCAATAGTATGAATGGTCCGCTCATTCTGACCATCTGTTTGAGTATGGAAGGCGGTGCTCAGGCAAAGCTGCGTCCCGAAAGCCTCCTACAACCCCTTCCATAGCCGGAAAGTAAATCATGCGTCACGCTCGTAGAAAATCATCAAGTTTATACCATGTAAATGCACAATCTCCTGCATGTAGAGGCATCCCAATCTCTCTACTAAACCCTTCTCTCTGATCGATAGGAATTGGGCCGACCTGGTGAGTTGGTCGGCGGTCACCCAAATCGAGTCATGGCCCCTGGATGTACATGGAAGACCCATCACGAAGTCCAAGGATATCCCATTACACTTCCACTCTGGGACCTCTAAAGGTGGAAGCAATCCTACCGGTACCTGGTTCTCCACCTTCACTTGCTGACAAGTGAGGCATCAAGAGACAAACTCCGCTACTGACTTCTTCATACCTGGTCACGAGTGTTGTCATCGAAGGTCCTGGTACATCTTCGCCACTCCTGGATGTACCGCTAGAGGAGATGTGTGGAAATCCATCAACACTTCCTCCTAAAGTGACACTGGAACCATAGTACGTCCTCTGAAGAGGATATCGTGCTCCCCACCTTCATAAAATCCATCAGGTGTCTTCCCTGTGGATATCTGGGCACGTCGTGTCTCGCAGTCAGCATCTCTATGTTGTGTCTCCCTGACTCGCTGAAGAAGTGGGGGAAGGACTATAAGAGACTATATAAAGGATACTCTTCCTCTATCCACAATGGATATCTGTAAGACAGAAAGCTGCTCTATTGCCTCGCCTAGGAGATGTATACCAGATCTCCTACTGAGTGCATCTGCTACAACGTTACCCTTTCTAGAAGTATAGACTATCTCGAAGTCATATTCCTGGAGCAACTCAAGCCAACGTTGATATCTCAGGTTGAGGTCCTTCTGAGAGAAGATATACCTGAGACTCTTGTGATCATAATACATGGTAAAATGATCGCCCATCAGATAGTGTCCCCGCATCTTCAAGGCGGAGACCACTGCTGCTAACTCTAGGTCATGGGTAGTGTAGTTCTGCTCGTGTTGTCTTAGTTACCGAGAACCATATGCGATCACTACTCGCTCCTACATCAATACACAACTGAGTCTGGTACCTGATGTGTCATAGTAGACTACGTACCCTATGCCTTCCTCTGGAAGCCTCAATATTGGGGCACTAGTCAGCCTATGCATCAGCTTCATAAAGCTCTGCTAGCATCTTTCTGACCACCCAAAGGGTTTCCCCTTATTCTTCAAGGTTAATAGTGGTGCTATAAATTTGGAGAAGTCTGGAAAGAACCTCCAGTAGTGCCCAGCCAAACCCAGGAAACTCTATACATCCCTCACACTCCTAGGTGGCTTCCAAGAAAGTACCACATCAATCTTCATAGGATAGACTGAAACTCTAGCCTCTGAGATGACATGTCCCAAGAAGTGAACCTCTCGGATCCAAAACTATCACTTTGAGAGCCTAACATACAGCTGGTGCTCTCAGAGTGTGTCCAGTACTACTCGCAAATGGTAGGCATGCTCCTCCTTAGTAGTCGAGTAGATCATCATGTCGTCGATGAAGAATACGACAAAGTGATAGAGGTATGGATAGAAGACCCTATTCATGAGTCACATGAACACTGTTGGAGCGTTTTTTACGCCGAAAGGCATAACCAAGAACTCTTAGTGTTCGTACCGACATCTGAAGTTCGTCTTCTGCACATCCTCGTCTTGAAATCTGAGCTGGTTATTTCCTGATCTGAGGTCTATATTCGAAAACCACCGTGCTCCCTTCAACTGATCAAATTGGTCGTCAATCCTCATAAGTGGGTACTTATTCTTCACGGTCACCTGGTTCAGGCGACGGTAATCGACACAAATCTTCAAGCCCCCATCTGCATTCTTGGTGAACAGAATCTGGGATGCCCATGGAGAAACACTAGGTTGGATGAATCCCTTCCTTTGGAAGTCCTCTATCTGTACCCGCAGCTCACGAAGCTTAGCGGGAGCCATACGATATGCTGAAGTAGATATTAGTGTCGTCTAGGGGTATAGGTCAATGTATAAGTCCACCTCTTTGTGAGGAGGTAGTCCTGGAACATCATCAGAGAAAAAATCCGCGTATTATTCCACCACTACAAGATAGCTCAGACTCTCCACATCTACTGCTCTGAGGGTAAGTCAGGCCAACTAATGAGTGATCGGTTGCACCCTCTTTTTAGTAAGTCTGTCCTGCACTGTAAAGGATCCATTATCACTAATGAAGGTGAACCTGGTCCCATATGTGTGGACACACCGCACTTTGAGTCTAATAAAATCAATCTGAGCATGAATTGTAGATAACCAGTCCATACCCAAGATGACGTTGTAGGGCCTTGGCGCCGCTACGAGGAGATCCTAGACGAAGCTCTCGCCTCCTAGAGTAAGCTAAAACTACTGGTACCAGTGCATAATCATCAAGTCTTCTCCCGTAGGAGTCTCTAGCCGTAAGGATCGAGCCAATGTCTCTGTCAGAATCTCCGAGCTCTGAACGAGGGCAGTGGAAATAAATGAGTGACTGGAACCTGTGCCTATAAGAACTTCAGTTATGGTAGAGTATACATAGATCATATCTCATATCATCTCCAACATGCCAAGATTGTAAGCCTCTACTTCCTGGAGCTGAGCTCTCCCCTATCCACCTGCTCCATGCGTTCGGGGTAGACATCCTAGCGGTGGTGGCGATAACACCTCGAAATGTCTCCCACCGCCAGCTGCTCGACCCGCTCCTCTGCCATGTCCGCCAAATCCCTGCGGACCGCCTCGATTGAATATATGTCTCTTCCTGGGTGTTCCTTTGACTGTCTTATGATTATCCTAATGGAAGGTCAGACAGTAATGAGCCATGTGACCATGCCTGCTGCATGAGTAACACTATCCACTCCTGGCATGTATGTCTCCACTTCGGGTGCCCTACACAACCAATTCTGAGTCATGCCGTCGTCCACCTGTAGTTCTGGTCCTCTTGGACCTCTACGACATCTGTCTAATGCCAGCTACAGAAGACTCTGATGCATGTCGACTAGTGGTGGGTCTCACTTCTGGAGGCTGCTCAGCAAGGAAACTCTCCACTAAGAGGGCTCACTCCAACACCCTCGCCTACATTAGGATGCTGAGTGAGATCACCTAATCTTTGATCTCTTGCCTGAGCCCCTGCTCGAAGGTCTGGGCCCTGAAAAAAGAGTCACATACCATATCTGTAGAGTAGAGGAGAGTTCGGTAAACCACGTTGAGTACACTACCACTGTCATGCTACCCTATTGTAGATGCAGTATCTCCAGTATCTGCACCGCTCGTAGGGTGGCTGGGAAAAAATGCGTCCGAAATAGACTCTCTAAGTCTGTCCATAGTAGCATCATCTCATCATGAACTAGGAGCATCAAGCTCCACCATTCACCCGCTGCTACCTGTAAGAGGTAAGCATCAAGAATCACCATGAAGTCTGCTAGTGTCCCTACCAGTCTGAAGACTCTCACCACAGCCTCCAGGAAATCCATAGCCGCCTGTTGGTCCTTCTATCCCCTAAACCTGGGTGGCCTCTGGCGCTGGAACTCATGAAATGAACTCAAGCGGCATGCATCGTCTGCGGCTGGGGCTGGTGGCATCGGTGGCCCAACAGGTAGTGGTACCGTTGGTGCCTCCACTGGAAGAGTGCTCTACACCGAGGCCTCATCGCTCGGTGTTCTATCTATGTGAACAACTCTTGGGGATCTAACTGGTCATCCACAGGGAGTCATTCTGAAAGAAATAGATGTGACACAGTCAAAAGATTATACCTGGTGAGCTGACCTGTTTGATCTAACTTAAAGAAAATATATTGAAAACACACATGCAATCAGTTTTTTCATGAACTTAGTCAGAAATCAGAAGTCAGGGTCCGGGTGTATGGATACATCGGCTACCGCGCCAACACTGGACTCCCTGAACTAAAAACCACACACGGTACCCTTAACACTATTGCTTCATAGAAAAGAAAGATCATAATCCAAAGTTCTATGGTAGAACCGACTCCTCTGATACCAATTTGTCATAAATCGTCCCACAGGGCCCGTGCCGTCACTAACCCAAGCCCCCCTTTCATAGGCCAAGGGCTGGCGACTAGCACCAAAGGAGTAAATTCCTAAAACTGGGAAGGCATTGCCTTTACAAATTATAAACACCCACAACAGAGTAGCTGGAAGCAATACACTAATTAAAAATGTTTACAAAAGAAGTGATGAAAAGTAAAGGGGATGAAAATACAATCCCAACTGTAAATTACAAGGAGACTGAAAGTACAAGGGAAACAAATACAACAGAAGAATGGTGACACAGGTGTTGGAACACCCTCTAGGAAATCCTACCAGAAGGGTAGGTACAATTAGCCTCCACAGCACTCCACGTCCATCTGTCTCCTCCGTGTTCCGTCACGCCGTGTGGTCCACCTCTGGGTACCATCCAGTCCTCATACACTCAGCCTCGGTCAGTGTTGTCCATCGTCTGCATCCAACACAATGAGGTGCGGGCATATCCCATGAAGGGGTGAGTATAATGATACTCAGTAGGGACCCTGAGACCCTCAAGGTCTCACAAAATCCTACAAGGATAAACCAAAAAGTAATAAATCAACAGATAACCACACTTAGGTATATGCCCATACATATACCTAAGTTATCATGTAATCCATCTCAATCATGAGGTAAACTCAAAAGTTACTGACTCAGCTCAACCAGGATTTTTATTATCGAAACCATGGCTGCGGGATAACTCCTCCTCTATCAAGTGTTGTGGGCCTGCCGCCACAACCATGTGCTTCCCCCTAAACATGGACTGCTGAGGTACTCCTCCTGTCGAGTACAGTGGGTCTGCTGCACTCTCACAGAGGTGCTCCCCATTGTGGGTATGCCGCCAACTACGAGGCACTCCCCCTAATAGACTGCGAAGGTACTCCTCCTATCGAGTATCGTAGGTATTCCACCAACTAACAGGTGCTCCTCCGCCATGGGTCTATGTCCAACTACACGGAGCTCCCCACTGGGCTACTCGAATCACTCCGAGTGGAATCGGTCAAGAAGTCGTCAGGTCTCATCCAGCTATTAGGTCTTCGCACTCCGCTCGCTCATCTCTGGGAGGGTACGCTCCACGAGCTATAAGTCGATACTCCAACTATCACGAAGTCCCACATAGAAGTATCTCAAAGGTCTGCCTCATAATAGCAGTCTCAACGAAATATAAGGTGCGTCAATCAGGCACCCAGTCTGTGAGTTATAAGATTTTTAGTCCCAAGGGCCCAGTTGGATTCGTGTACGATCAAACCTGATTGTATCTCAAATATACCCCATACTCCAGTGGGGTATTCTCAAAGAGGTCTTCGTATTCTAAGAATACATGTTCCACTGACGGTTCGTCAAACGGACGTCTGGTGCCAAAGATATGGCCAAAGAAACAAAAGGGGTCGGTAATGGGCCGAGACCCGGTCCGACCCGATCAGACCGAATCAGCTAATCCCAGACAGGGCCGACCTGGTCTAGGTCGACCTGATCAGCCCGCTAGGTTCAACCCAGTCCGCTCGGCCCAGCGCAGTGGACTGCGGGGGCGGTTTGGTTCGGAGGTCACTACGTAGGCGGATCGGCCCGAAGGTCGGGGCCGGTTCGACCAGCGCTGTGAGGGGAGTGGCTCGGCGGCTTGACCCGAGAGGTCGGCAGGGCTCCAGGAGGCCGTGCGGGGAGTGGGAAGGTTGGCGGGGTGAGGGGAGGCTGCGTGGGGTGCGGGCAGGCCGGTGGGGCATGGGGCAGGGCTCGGGCATGTCGTGCGGGGTGCGGCGCAGGCCTGCAGGGTTCCTGGCAGGCCAGCAGGGCACCGGGCTGGGTGCGGGCAGGCCGCGCGGGGTGCGGGGCAGGCAGGCAGGGCGTCAGGCAGGCCAGCAAGGCACCGGTAAGGGCGTGCGGGAGGCCGCGTGGGGCACGGGGTGGGTGAGGGCAAGCCGGCGGGGCATCGGGCAAGCCACGCGCGGTGCTAGGCAGGGCGCGGGTTGGGTGCGAGCAGCCCAGCGTGGCGCACAGGAGGTCTCGGGCTAGCCAGGCTGGCCGGGTCGGTGCGGCTTGGGCCGGCGTGGGCCGGTGGTGTTCGGCCGGGAGCATCAGTGCACCACGGGGGGCAGTGCGATTCGCAGAGGCCGTGGGTAGAATAATATTTTTTGTTTCCGCCTTCATCGTTGTCGCCTCATCTCCATGTGGAAGAAACATCACAAAAGATCAGCAGAGGGAGTCAAACCATGTTAGTTTGGCCCGCACCCTCCGCGTTTAGTGGTGATAACAATTGGTTAATCAAAGGAGAACGATGAACAACAATTTCTTAAAAACTATCGCATCAATTCCTTTCAAACTAATATGAGGAAGAAAAAAGTTATATTACTCAAAGTAAACCCCCTACCTTTTGATTATTGGTCGTTGATGGTGATGTCGTGGAAAGAAGATGGAGTTGTCGCTCGTCACGTCTGTCGCACACTTCCACTCCCAAATACGCATGACAGTTGTGGAAGACGATTCATGTCAGTAGGTGTCTGGGAAAGAATTCCAAGGAAGAAATTTGTGGAAGAAGTCCCTGGAAGATCGTTGCCAGTGTTCTTAGTTGGGAGAATGGTTTTTTGTTGGGATATTTATCCCAATGATCCTCTAATCCTCTTTCTGCCATCAAATGAAAATCTAACCCTTCTAAACAAAAGATTGTCTTTTATTTTATTTTATTGAGGTTAAAATTCCAATTTTTGTGATTAATTAAATGAGATGACCCATTTAATTAATGGGGTGAAGTTGCCATAATAAACTATACATTGGATCCATTAATTAATGGGGAGGTCAAGAGGCTCCTCCCCCCACATTAATGAGAGGAATTGAGAGGTTTTCCTCTCCTCCCATTAATAGGGGTTAAGCCCCGTGTGGTTCCCATCTCATTTATCCTCAAATGGGTGGTTGAGTTCGGGTGGGACCCACCACCATAACCTCTCATGGGAGGTTAAGGTGTGGTGGCCACACCTCCAACATCTAAGAGGAGGTTTTAACCACCCAACACTTACTTGGACGCTCAAATAAAATAAAGTGTTGCATGATATTTTTTTAAGAAAACCAAAAAATTAACTTCTATACTCAACTCACTACCGTCGAAGTAAAAGTCTCCTTAAGCGAATAATGGTGATGTGTGTTCAACGGTGCCCTTGGATTTCAATTATGATCACCAGTTCAAAAGTTATTAAAACTCGCTCGTACTTTTACTAAACATACCCGAACAAAACATCAAAATTTGATTCTGGGCACACCGGGCCTCAGAATCACATGTCATCTGTTTTTGTGAACTCATAAAATTACCATGTATTTAAGAAGAAATATTTCCAAATAAATTCCAAGTCTTTAAAATTTTTATATCTATATATTATTTAACCATTTAAATCCTTAATATTAATCACAAATATTGTTTACTTTATTGAATTTTGAAAACCCCATTAAATTTATTTTTTAGAACTCTTTCATTATTGGTTAAATATTAGACTGATAATAATGAATCTATGAATACCCATAATATAAAATATGATATTCATATTCAAATATTCAAAAAAATAAAATAAAATTTATATATTAAAATTTTAATTGATATTCCTTAATAATCTCCTTATAAACTCATCTTTAGACTCTTTCAACATTCTCAAAATATCAAAAAAATATCCCATATATATTATATAGTTTATATTACCTGAATTATGTTAAATGTTTCATGATATTATTTTGATCTTTAAGTATATCATATTACACATATGAGAGATTTGAAAATATCAATTTAATCATATACAAACTCTAAATTACACTATCTTGTACTTACAAACATTAGAGTAACTAATATATATCCATTTAATATTTAAAATTACAAATACCTTTCTAATTCACTATTCCACAACCTTCTCAAAAAATATTTAGTAATCTAAAATTATTTCTTATGAAATTATAGAAACATGTATAGTTCTTAGTGGATATTTAAAACAAATACAGCTAACCATTAGAAATTCATTAGCTTATTCAATATCACCCTCGTGAATTTTTATAATATCTAATGACTCATATCAATTCACACCATTTTAATAGAGATAAATTATCCCCACACCACATAACTTCATAGAGAAGTTTTTTTATATAATTTCACTCTATAGTAAAAATAATTATTTTTATGAACATGATTCTCCCTTGCATAAAATAATCAAGAATTATTCATTGGTTAATAGATAAAACATTTTTCAAACTTCAGAAATGAAATGTCCCATGATTTGTATCAACTATTCTACTTTGAAAATATTATTCAATGAATTGTTGATAATATTAAATTAATTATGTCTAATATAAAATGTATAAAAATTTATTTGTAGTCCCATATCTTGAAATGCCTTATATTTCATAAGAAATGTTGAATATTCCAATAATTTAATTAAATTATGAATCAAAATCAATTCTCATATATCCATTGTCACATTATAGATTAGAAACTCAGATATGGTAAAAATATCCCTAGATCTTCTGTGTTGTAATGGTTTCTTAAAAACATTATTTTACTATAATTATCCTATCCAATTCAGAATAATTATCCAACCATCACCTTTAGGTATTCTAGATTCCCATTAATCTAGATCATCTATATATAGGCATATATAGAATAGATATAATCTAATTCCATTGTAATATTTCATAAAAAAATCATTCCATACATTTTCCCTACACACGATTTTATCCTTAAAATATCTTCCATCTTGATGATGACTTTAATATATTAATCAGTTGATCATTATAAATAGTTATATAGAGAAATAAATTCTTATATTTAACTCTTTAATATTTTAATTATTGATTTATTAAAACTTTTATGTATATATTTTTTCTTCATTATCCCACATATGTGATTCTTTATGATCACAACAAAATTTTCTAGATAAATTTTCTACATTACTATTTCTCTTTTGGATGATTTGAGATACATAACAATGCTAATAAATTTTCCAAATTCATTTAATTAAAATACTTACCTAAAATATATATACACAACATCTAAATTTATTTAATTTTATTGGTTACTAAAATTAAATTTTATATTCACAATTTCATAAAAAATTATTTTGAGCTATTTCTTCAAAGAATAATAAAAAAATTCCATGTTCTACACAACAATAAATCTAAGAAATAATCTCATCTCACTAATAATTAACTTCGGGAAATATCTTGGGCCTATAGTCCATAAGTCCCTTTGACCATGCAAGGTCCCTATGGGAAATGTTTCTATTAATACATTGTGTATCAATAACTATGAGGAATGTATGGTTTTATCTATACCTAGAATGAAATTGGTGTTCCATCAGTTTATTAATAAAAAGAGGGTCAGACCCTGAATTTATAAAATAATATATGTTGTTGTATATTTTTTCATTAACAAATATTATTTCATTATCATAGTTTTTTTGTTGGATTAAATGTATCTAGGGAACTTTTTCAATACATAAATCCTTGTATTCATCTAACAAACCATTGTTCCATCATTATAAATGATAAATCCCTCTTATTTCTCAATAACTATCCACTCATCATGATCACCATTCAAGAATTTATATTTTAAATAAATCTGAAATAATTTATAGGTAATTTATACTAGAATAAATGATAATATTTTATAGTATCAGGCATTGTAATTGTTTAAAAAATCAGGAAAATATACACTTTATTATTTAGAGTAACCACTACCCGCCAATCTGGAATTGTTTTTTGAAATATTACCTTTATCATTGATTTTATTTTTTTCATCCTCTTAGATCAAATTATATTCTTTCTATTTTTTCAGGGAACTATATCCAAAGTATTATTCTTCTAATGTTTATCCAACTCCTTTTTCAGTGAGTATATTAAATTCATATAAAAACCACATCAACCCAATATTGAATAAAAATTAATATAAAACTATTTGAATGTGGAATCTAGCTTAAAATTTCCACACTCGTGTTCCCCTTTATTTCAAATTTTAATATTCATTTAAATATGATTATTCACTATTTTATACGTTATATAATCATTTTAACAAAATGATTTTTTTAAATTTGGAATAATTAGAAAAAATATTTACATTTATGGATTTATTTTCATCTTCATACTTACTCACACATTGAGAATTCTACATAACTCATACATCAAAATATTCAAAAAATATCATCACATATCTCATTCTATGTAGATTTATTTACAATTATTTTTATATGATAAATTTCTTCAATATTATTTAACTATTTTCTCAAGAATTTTTATCCCATTGTATTTTATAGATATATCATGAAATTATAACCTTTATCCTCCTCATTAAATTTTCCTGTATAAATTATTTAATTTCATCATCCTTGTCCAATAAACCACAGAATATTAGTTCACAAATTATATCATATTGTATCATATGTCATCAGATTTTATTTTTAATCATAGTCTCAAGAGTTATATTTTTAGAATATATATTTTTTCCAAAAAATATCCCTACAATATAAGACTAAGATTTTGAATTTTTCTTGCACGGTTCATCACATTTAAATACTGATTCTATTCTTTCATGAAAAAACTCCATTATTGTGGGTTTGTGTGTATTTTAAAACTAATGTTTAATACTATTTATATAATGATATGATTAAAATGTGTTTCCTGAATCCTCACTTCCACTATACTTCTGTATATAAAAATAAATCTAATATAAGAAACATTATTATATATTATTCCAGATGAAATAACTATTTTAATTTATTAATAACACTCTGAAGGATAGAGTTGGATTATAGGTAATTTATTTTATATTTTCCTTTCCAAGTAAACCTTTATAACTATTTAAAATTAAGATTTTATCAGTTGTTTAAACTTCCCCTCACCCATATACAATAAACTAACTAGAAAATAAACCATGCATATTTTCACAAGGATCAATCCAAAGTGTGTTAATATGTAGTTTTTATATTTACTGAAATCATAGAATTATATGATCATATAAATTTTTAATGTGAATAAAATGTTTTATCTTGTCATCCTTAACAAATAACTATGTACTTAATAGACTTCACCTCTAAAAAGAGGATTTATATTAGATCTATTATAATTAATATTTCATTTAATCCATCTAAAACATATATTCAATAATAAATTTAATTAATTAATATAAGTAGACTGATATTTTATAATTTAAAAGTTTCAATCAAAATAATATATAAATAAAAACACGATTATGATCAAAAATAAAAATCATTCTAATTATATTGAATAAATATACTCCAATATGTTCAAGAACAACAAGATAATAAAGCAATAGTAATGTGAATTTTCATCTTCCTTTCTCCCTCAATTTTTTTTCTCAAAATTATTTATCCTTTTTAATACTCATTTGGAATCACATATAATTTTTCCATCATTGAATTTTGATAATTTATTAAAAATGGAGTTTCCAAACTCCATCAATTCTCATAAAATGTTCGCCCAAGAATAATTCATTCCAATGTCCTAAATGTTTAAAAATTAAATCATCATATTCAAATATCCAAATATTCCACTGCCATTTCCACTTAAATATTCATTCACATTTGTTATTTAACTCTATATAAAATCCATATTGAACACATTCAATATTCATACAAACATAAAAAAATATTTATTACATGGGATATCGTAAATTATACATAGCTACTATGAATAATTATGTGAGATTAATTTACTTTTATATATAATCATACTAATCATATGTGAGCATTGAAAACATTATTTTATTCATTATATATCTCTTAATTACCCATACAAGGCATTTAAAACTATTGAATTGATCATGTTTATCAAGTTAATATTTATAATTACATATATTTAACTACTACATAACTCTATAACATTCTCGAAACATCTTCAATCAAATCAAATGATATAAATTTTTTTATAATTTTATATAATTCTTTAATTGATATTGAAAAAATATAAACTACTATCAAAATTATTTTGGGTTCTCCATGCCCATTTCATTACATATTTATTATATAATGTTGGATAGTAAATAAAATTATTTCCAGATCTTATGAATAATAGATATAAAATTGCACACAAGTTATGAAAATAAATTTAGAAATATTGGGATTTTAAAACAAAAAATATAAAAAAGAGTCACAAATGTTTTCATTTTATTATCATAAACATTATTGTTAGTGAAAAAAAAATCTACAGAAATATTATCAGAAACATTACTCAAAAAAAATTTAAAAATATTTTATGTTTTTTGGGATTTTTAAGGATTTTTAAATTCAATATGTAGACAATAATCTATTTTAATAATTTTTTTGGGATCAATTTTTATAATGTATTAGTAATGTATGGGAACATTTGATAAATAAACTAATTGATTTTTTATTTGAATTGTTATAAAAGGAATAGTAATTGATTTTGTGATATTTATATCAAGAAAAAAATGATAATTTATCTCATAGTTTTGAAATCAATATGTCATCAAAATTTGATATTGAATTGGATTCTATGGACTAGATTGTAATGATCTAATGGAACATAGAATGTGTATCAACTATGAACACCAAAGATGCATCTATTATTACTTGATTGATAAAGATAAATTATTTTTGAATTTAATAAAATAATCAACATCCTATTGTCAATATTGAAAACTCACCACACATTAAAATAACATCAATTTTACTAAGAATAGTTCCCAACTCGTTTCTGATAAATTTTCATTTTATTATTTATTGAGTAATAATTTTCTATAGGGGATGGATAATGAAGGGAAACTATTTTCATGATTTTTTCTAGCTAAAATAGATGATATTAAGAAAAGATACATCATCATAAAGATGCTTTTTTATTCAAGTTTCTAATTAATATTTTTTAAATTAATTTTTGTGATATGACACCTTGAGACACTCCAATTATTTTTAATAGTTTATAAAACTATGATAATTCATTATTTATTAATATAAAATAGTATGTGGAAATAAGTCCCTATAAAATAGGAGAATATCTAAAATTTCAAAAAAATGTAGTAAATTTTGGTAAATAATTATTTTAATATTTTTTGTTGTAGAGGTTGAAATGGAGTTTATTTATTATTTTTAATGATGTGTAATCCATTAGTTGTTGATTTGGATGAAAATCATGCTAAAATGTGATATAGATCATATAAAAATAAGGAAATGAACACTTAGAAATAGATAATCTTGTAAAACATTAACAACTAAATAGAGTACCTATGATAATACTTCCACATAATATAGGGAATAAATTATAAACTTATTCACATTAAAGAAATGTTGGAAAATAACTACATTTTAGGAGAATAAGGGAACTTCAAGAGGTATTTTGAAGTGTTCATTATAATAAATTTTTGTATCTTGAATATTTTTCTAAAAAATTGGGATTTTATCTTACTAATTTATTTTGGAGAAACGATCATGAGGTGGTATATAGTAAAAAAATAAAATAATAAATGACAATGTAGGTATCATTGAGTTAGGAAAACAACTATGGGTTAACACACTGTTTAAAGTGGGTGCCCTAAACCCAATTTATTTTGTACTTTGATTACTGCTACATGTATTCAGTTTGTTATAATACATGTCATTATCTTTCCATAATAGTGTAGATACTTCTGCATCCACTTTTTTTATAGATATTTACTTAGATTACCTATCACATCAAAGGCTTATAGTAGATCCTAGGCTATAATGAGAACCCTGAGATGCCATTATAGTAATTTTAATGTAACGTCCTATGGTCCAGTTACATCATTCTGAAAGGAAACAGTTGATGTGTGACCATGAGGTGCTGGGGGCTCATAAGAATTTAGACTTCTTCACATTATGTCAGCACTTCATGATCTCTAGTAGTTGAGATCATGAGGACAGACCCGCATAATAGGAACACCACATGTATTATGTTTCATTGGTCGTTCCTATCTATGGACATGTGTAATGGTCTTTAGACATGAGATCATTGTAAATGGATGTCATTTAATTACATACATTAGATTCAAGGAGAAATCCATGGAGAAAAAGTCATAGAGATGTAGTTTGTATCGAGTACGTCATTAATGTCATGGAATTGATTGACTGATCGAGAATGGATTTGTCGCTTTTGAGTTCAAGAAGATATTTCTTGGGCCTGGTTGATTATGATGGTTACACCATCATTAAATCCATGGTCATGGTAGTGGAAGGTAAGATCATATGGAAAAATCAGAAAATAAAATAAAGAAAAATAAAGAATTATGAGACTATTGTGCATTATACTTTATTGATAAATCGATGACAAAGAGATTATATTACACGGACTATGTTCGTTGGAAGGCAGTCATTACTTTGACTATGCCTTATCTCTATAGGGGTCTCGATGGGTTGCTAGACCCCTCTCTAGGTAGGTGGATCTTATTCACTACTATTGAGGTAAGGGCCTAGAGGGTCACACACAATAGCACCTTAAGAATCAACCTTATTCTAGGAATAGGAATATAGAAATTGGTGGGCCCCGCCAAAGGGTCCGATCATTATCCATGTTCTATGGATCACCAAAGAATAAATAAATTCATTAATTATTCATGTCTAGAATAATTCGTTGAATTTATTTATAACATGTATTTACAAGTTATATAGTAAATAAAATTATCAATATTATTCGAATGGATTTTAATATCCTAGGTTCGTTTAATATTAGGAGGTGTGAGTCGAGTTAAAGACTCAAATTTATCACGTAATATATTTATATATTTCATGTAAGTGATAAATTATAAATATTATTTATGGCATAATTTTATTTATCATAAATAATTATTTATAACACTTATATAACAGACTTCTATTACATGGGGTCCAGGAATCCATACCGCGTGTTTTAAACACTCCCTATATAAGTGAGAGAGAGGCTCTCCTATGTAAACTATTCATGTGTTGGGATTGATAGCTTCTCTCTCCTCCTAGAATCTGGAGAGAGAGTCTCTTAAGCGAAGGAAGATCTTCAAGTTCATCCATCTTGGATTGAAGGATCTTGCCTTGTGGTGATCTTCGTTGCACTGAAGTGAGCGTTGAAGATATGCACTAGCACCCAGATCTCGACGAACAGCGCACGATCAGATTCTTAGAGTCGTCTGTGGACGATCTAGAGGGATTCGACGTCAGAGTCTTCGAGAAACGATCACCGGCATCCTGCGGTGGACTTACATGCGTCGAATCTGAACTAGGTACATGTTCTGTTTATTTTTGTGATCTGCTTAAACCTTCTGAGATCCTCGGACCAAACCAGGACAGGATCACCGTAGTTGACAACGTTATGTCACTCTAGTGATGCTGAAAATTTTAAATTCATGGCCCACCGGCTTCCGCTGCGCCATCCTGATACCCAAACAGTGGTATCATAGGGAGGGCAAGGTTTTTCTAGGTCAACAAAATTAAGATGTTTTAAATTTAAGTGTGGGGTGTTAAAAAAAATCATTAGGATCTGATCGTGTGTCGTTTTGTTTTCAAATGATCAAGTTATGATCATTTAAAAAATTTAATCAAATCGATGATGTAGTTTTTTCGTTTATTTGATGTCAATCTCAATCATAATTGAGATAAAATTAAATGTAATATTTTATTATTATAAAATAAAATATAAAATTTTATTATAAAATATTTTCCACAAAGGTGTGTGGAAAATATTTGTTTTCACAAAAAAAGGGGTAGGGAGACCAAGACCCAAAAATGGGGTCTTCATCCTTTAATTTTAAAAAATATTAAGGCGAGACCAAGACCCCAAATTGGGCCTTTTTCCTTTTTTCGAAAAAAAGGGGTGGCATTTTGTCTAAGGACAAAAAAAGAGACGACCCCTTTGGGGTCTCCAATTTCATGCAGCGCACAAGGAGGCAGCTCCCCCATGGTAGGGAAACCCTAGCCAGCCTCCAGACCTCCTTGGACTGCCTCCCCTGCTCAGATCACACCTCCCCTACCGGCCCCAGACCTCCTCCTTGCATCACGTCATACTTCCGCCTCCCGCTGGACCACCTCCCGCCGGACCGATGTGCCACTCCCACCCGGCCTAGTTGCGTCGGCCCGAGCCCCACCAGACCCGCTTTGTCACACCACCCTGAGACCCTATCAGACCGTTGCATCATGTCGCTCCCAAACCCTGACCACCCTCTCACTAAACCGTCTTGGTTGTGCCAAACCAGGTTGCTGCCAGTCCAGGTCGTTCCAGACCGGACCGCCGCCCCGCAGGCTCGCCGGAGCAGCGGTCTGCCGGCCATGCGGATGGTCGGAATGCTCCTCGGCCTCTTCCCTCTCCCTTCACTCTTGTCCAGAATCTTCTACCGCTGCAAGAGTGGCTTGAACGAGTGGTCACTCAATGATCATGCCGAGGTCACGCCGCGGTCACGCTGTGGTCACATCGCGGTCACACTGTGGTCATGTCGTGGTCACACTGTGGTCAAGCTGTAGTAATGCTGTGATTTGGCCCTACTCCTGGACAACACCCCATGATGGATTGCAGTCCTTCTGGACTCCTCCCTAGATAGAGGTAACCCTGCTTTAAATTAATTTTAATTAATTTAGTTTCTAAAAAAATTAAATTAATTAGGATTAATTTGGGGGTTTAAAGTTATTTTTAATTCGAAATATTAATTTAATTTAAGGTTAAAATTAAATTAATGGTTAAAATTAATTTTTGAATTAAAATTAAATTAAACATAATGGAACCGATAAATAAATTATATGAATTTAATCAAATTCATTTAATTTATTAGAACACCCTCTCACTATTAAAATTTCATGCAATTTAATTTTCTTGCTTATATTTTACCCTGAATGGTCTTGATCAAGAAACCAAACTGTGTATGTTTGGTGTTTATTTATTTATTTAATTATTTATTCAATGCGTAATATGATTGTAATAATTAATTAGATATATGAAAGTCTGAAAATCATCCTTTTAATTTCAAATATGTATAAGGGCCTACGTGTCCAATGCACAAGATGTATTTTGTACTTCTAGACCCCCTCGCCTGTGTGTGAGTATATTTGTAATTAAATGATGATCTGAGATGCTGACCCTGCCAAGATGAGGAGGTAAACTAGATAATAGCCATGTGCATTACACTAGGCAAGTTGTGACATGAGTCAAGTCAAGACTCAGGTATGGATTCCCCTAGGTCAAGATTGATATGATAGGGATCGATCTTTATAGAATGCTCAAGACCAGTCAGATCACATGATTTACTTTATGAATAGTTTATTATTTTATGTGTCTGCATGATTATTGCATGATCACATAGAATAGTAAACAAGATAAAATGCATAAATATGTGATGAATTATATTCTATTGCATTTTCAGTTGTGACCATGAAAACCCATTTTGAATATAATAAATAGAAAAGTATTATATTCATCAATAAATATAAAAATACCATGAAGATATATTAAGTCTAAAAGCCTTCCATTTCTCCCATCTAAATAAAACCAGATGTTTGGGGTGGTCATCAGCCATAGTTGAGAGTGTGTCTTATTACCGGGGTGTTTTCATGAGAGAAATGGGTCAACTTAACTAAATTGAGTAGTCAAGGATTTTCCTTAGATAACATGATATCACTTTAGTGGAAAGATGTTGAGGGAATCAAGTTTAGATTCCAAAAGCTGGGAATTTTCACAACCACACAAGGAACCACAAGAACAAGTGGTTGGCCAGCCTAGTGCCTACCTTGAAACCCTCCAAGTAGTGGCGTAGCCCAAACCTGTATACTACGAGGGAGGTTTTGAGGATCCTTTACACTATAATAATCAATAGATATAGTGTTCCTAATCTAATAGTGAGGGATTTTATTGTTTTCCAAAATAGTGGGAGACATTAAAATGATATAATAATTTATTAATCATAAATATCAAAAGGTAATCAAGACAATGTACTAACTGCTAAATGTTTATATGATGTAGATTCAAAATGGAAATCACCAACACCACAAGTACTTTATCACTGTGATCAATCATGGATAAAGAAAAAATCCTAACAGGAAATAACTTCTAGGAGTGGTACAGGCACTAGTACATAGTACTACGCCAAGAAAGGAAGTTATATGTGCTGGAATCCCCAATTCCTACTGAGCCTCCCTAGGAAGCAAGTATGAAAGAAAAATATAAATGGAGAAAGCATGTAAACGATTCCCTTGATGTAAAATTCATAATTTTTTCATCATTTTCCATCCAATTGAAAAAAAATCATGAGGATGAGGATGCCTACAAGATGCTTTCACATATCCAAGAACTATATGATGAGAGTGCTAGGAAAGAAAGGTATGAGAACTCATCTACGCTTTATAAGTGCAGGCTAGCAAAAGGGCACCAAGACAGTCCTCGTGTACTCTAGATGATTGGGTATATTGAGAGGCTTGAATCCCTTAGGTTCAAACTAAACCAAGAACTAGCAGTGGATCTAATTCATTCCTTTTTAGCGTCAAGCTTCTCGACTTTTATTGTCAATTATAATATGAATAATATGAAAAAGTCTCTCTCGGACTTTTTGGCTTTAGTTTTCCAAGATGATAAGGATATGAAAAATACCAATTCATCTATCCTTATGGTGAACAAGAAAAACAAGGACAATGAAAAGGGGTCTAAGGCCAAGTCAAGGCCAAAGACACCAATGCATCGTCCTACAAAGAAGCCAAAGATTCAGAAGAAAAGTAATGAGCAGGAAGTTGTCTGCTTTGGATGTAGCGAGAAAGGCCACTGGAAGAAGAATTGCAGAGCTGGGAAGAAGAATCAAAATGATGCTTCTAATTCAGGTATTTTTGTTATGGAATTCAATCTATATTTATCTACAATTTGGGTATTGTACATGGAATGTGGCTCACACATTTTTATTCATATACAGGAACCATGTAGTTTCAAGAAGATTGCAAAAGGTCAAGTGTATCTCCAAGCTGGAAATGGTGCAAATCTAGGAGCCTTGGTAGTGGGAGACTATCACTTAACCTTTCCAACTTGTTTGGTTATAGTTTTAAACAATTTCTATTATGTACCATATGTTACCAGAAACATTATCTTAGTGTTGAGTCTAGACACTATGTGTTTTTATTTAAAGATTGGAAATAAATGTTGTCTCTTTTATAGGGATAACATATGTTATGGTATGGCACATCATAACAATGTTTTATATATGATGGAACTATAAAACTCAATAATGGAAATCAATGACTAAAACATCCAACATGACTCAAATATCACCCGCCTATGGAACTTCAGGCTTGGTCATGTAAACGTGAAGCGATTATGATGATTAAATCAAGAAGGGTATCTAGACTCGGTACAGTTAGAACCCTTAGATGTATGTCAAGCTTGTTTACAAGGAAATATGAACAAAGAACCTTTCTCAGGAAAGGGATAAAGTGCCAATGCATTGTTAGAATTAATACATATCGATGTCTGTGGTCCATTTCCAGTAGAGGCAAGGGGTGGTTTTCTATAGTTTATTACTTTTACCGATGACTATAGTAGGTATGGCTATATCTAATTAATGCTGTATAATTCAGATTCCTTTCGTTTCTTTAAGGAATACAAAAATGAAGTAGAAAAACAACTTGGTAAGAAGATAAAAGCACTTCACTCAGACCAAGGCAGAGAATATCTTAACCAATCTTTCATAGATCACTTGAAGGAGTGTGGGATAATATCCCAACTCACTCCTCCTTATACACCACAATGGAATGGTGTTAGTGAAAGGGGGAATATGACCTTGCTTGACATGGTCCGATCAATGATGAGTCACTCAACCCTTTCTTTATCCTTTTGGGGATACTCCTTGCAGACAACATCATACACCCTTAACCGAGTACCAAATAAATCTACAGATGGGATTCTATATCAGTTATGGTATGGAAGGAATCCCAACCTGACACACATGCATGTATGGGGGTGCGAGGCATTTTTCAAGACTGTACCAAGTAGAAAATTAGCATCCAGAAGCACAAAGTGAATATTTATAGGTTATACTAAATAAAGTAGAGGACACCACCTATATAACCCTTTAGATTGAAAAATAATTGTGGAAAGATACACCACATTTCTATAAAGGGAACACATTTCTATTGGAAATAGTGGGAGCAAGATTGAATTTGATGAAGTTAATGCTCCAGATGCACAAGAGTTGGTAGACGAACAATCTCCACAAGAAAAAGTTGAAGAAGAAGTTGTTCCTGAGACACAGATACTATGTAGGTCTACACGAGAGGTTAGAGAACTAGAGCGTTATGGTTTTCTTGTCATCGAGTCAGGTGACACATTAGTCCTTGAGGATGATGATCCTATAACCTACAAGGAAGCAATAAAATGAAAAGAAACTATAAATAGAAAAATTCCATGAATTATGAGATGGAGTCCATGTACCAAAATAAATTTTGGATTTTGGTAGACCCTCCAGTTGTTGTAAAACCAATTGGATACCAATGGGTACTGAAGAAGAACCTGGACATGGATGGTGAGTTTAATACCTTTAAAGAAAGACTGGTTGAAAAGGGTTTCAGGAAACGTTAAGGCATTGACTATGATGAAACCTTCTCACTAGTAGCAATGCTTAAATCCATCAGAATATTTCTTGCAATAGCAGACTTTGATGATTATGAAATTTGGAAAATGGAAGTCAAAACTTCTTTTCTAAATGGGATGTTGGTTGAAGATATCTATATGACTCAACTAGAAGGGTTTTTCAAGTCAAATAATGATAATAAAGTATTCAAGATACAGAGATCCATTTATGGATTGAAGTAGGAATCATGATCATGGAATGTTTTTTTTTGATGAGGCCATAAGAGATTTTGGTTTTTACAAAAATGAAAGTGAGCCTTGTGTCTATAAAAAGGTTTAAGGTAATGTAATAGTTTTTCTAGTATTATATGATGATGACATATTAATTAAGGGAAACGAGGTTCAAGTCTTACAGTCAGTTAAGACTTTGTTAAATTAATTCTTCTCCATAAAAGACTTAGGTGAAGTAGCCTACATATTATGGATCAGGTTCTATCAAGATATATGTCGATGGATACTTGGGCTAAGTCAAAGTACAGATATTGAAAAGGTACTCAAAAGGAATAGTATGGAACAATCCAAGAGAGGATTGTTAAGTGTGTCACATGGTGTAAATATCTCCAAGAAAATTTGTCCAAAAACATAGGAGGAGATTGACAAAATGAATAGCATCCCTTATGCTTCGGCAATGGGTTCTATCATGTATACCATGCTATGTACTAGGTTTGATGTCACATTTTCTTTAAGAATGGTTGGTAGATATCAATCCAATCTAGGAGAGCTTCATAGTAAAACTATTAAAACTATCCTAAAGTACTTGAGGCGTACTAAGGATATGTTCTTAGTGTATAGAGTAGATAAGGAACTAGTTTTGAAGGGATACATTCATGATAGTTTCCATACAGATCATGATGATTTGAAATTGTTGTCAGGATACATCTTTTTCCTGAATGGTGGTGCAATGAGCTAGAGAAGCTCAAAGAAAGAGGTGGTTGCTGATTCTACAATAGATTACAAATATATTACAACTTCTGATGCAACAAAGGAAGTAGTCTGGATACGTAGATTTTTCTCAAACATTGGTGTTTTACCTAGCAGCTCAGACCCTATACTAGTATATTGTGATAATACTGATACAGTGGTGCTTGCCAGGGAGCCCAGGTCTCACCTGAGAACAAATCATATTTTTCGTAAGTGTCATATCTTGATGAATTTTACTCAAAAAGTTTATGTGATAGTAGAGTAGCCACAAAGGACAATGTGGAAGACCCCCTGACTAAAGACATTTTTCAGCAGAAGCATGGTTCACATGTGAGATCTAGCAGATTGAAACATGTTAGCAGTTGGCTCTTGTTCATGTGGGAGTGTTGAAAGTGGGTGCCCTAGACCCAACTTGTTTTTTACATTGATTGCCGCTACATGTATTCATTTTGTTATAATACATGTGTTTATCTTGCCACAATAGTGTAGATACTTCTCCATACACTTTGTTTATGGAAATTTCCTTAGATTAAATGTCACATCAAAGGGTTATAGTAGATCCCAGACCATAATGAAAACCCTGAGATTCTATAATAGTAAGTAACGTCCTATGGTCCAGTTACATCATTCTGAAAGGACAAAGATAATGTGTGACCATCAGGTTCTGGGGGCTCATAAGAATTGATACTTCTTCTCATGAAGTCTGCACTTGATGATCTCTAGTAGTTGAGATCATGAGGACAGACCTGCATAATAGGAACACCACATGTTTTAGGTGTCATTGGCCATTCCTATCAACTGACATGTGTAATGGTCTTTAGACTAGGGATCATTATCAATGGATTTCATTTAATTATGTACATTTGATGTAAGGATAAAACCATGGAGACAATTTATTCGCGAGGTAGTTTGTATGGGGTATGCCCTTAATGGCATGTCATTGATTGAATGATCGAGGAAATATTTGTTACTTCTGAGTTTAGAAAGAGATATCTTGGGTCTGGTTGACTAGGATGGTTACACCTTCATTAAATCCAGGACCATGGTAGTGGAAGGTAAGACCGTCTAGACAAATCAACAAATAAAATAAAGAAAAATAAAGAATGATGACACTAGTGTGCATTCTGCTTTATTGAAAAATTGATGACAAAGAGATTATATTACAAGGACTATGTTCATAGGAAGAAAATCGTTGCTTAGAATTTTCCTTATCTCTATAGGGGCTCGATGGGTTGGTGGACCCCGCTCTAGGTCGGTGGATATTATTCACTGTTTTTGAGGTAAGTGCCTAGAGGGTCACACACAATAGCGCCATTAGAATTTTCCCTATTCTGGGAATAGGAATATGGAACTCAGTGGGCCCCGCCAAAGGGTATGTGCACTATCCAAGTTTTATGGATCACCAAAGAATAAATAAATTCATTTATTATTAAAGTTTAGAATAATTCGTTGAATTTATTTATAACATATATTTACATGTTATATAGTAATTACAAGTATTAATATTATTCGAATGGATTTTAATATCCTAGGTTCATTTAATATTAGCGGGAGGTGTGACTTGAGTTAAAGACTCAAATTTATCACATAATATATTTATACATTACAAGTAAGTGATAAATTATAAATATTATTTATGGTATAATTTTATCTGTCATAAATAATTATTTATAACACTTATATAGCGGATGTCTGTTACACAGGGCCAGGAATCCATACCGCTTGTTTTAAACACTCCCTATATAAGTGAGAGAGAGGTTCTCCCATGTTAACTATTCATGTGTTGGGATTGACAACTTCTCTCTCCTCTAGGAATCAGGAGAGGGAGTCTCTTAAGTGAAGGAAGATCTTCAATTTCATCCATATTGGATTGAAGGATCTTTCCTTGTGGTGATCGTCGTTGTGCTTAAGTGAGAATTGAAGATCCGCGCTAGCACCCGGATCTCGATGAACGGTGCGCGGGTAGATTCAATAGGAATTTTTGGATGATCTGGAGGGATTCGACGTCGAAGTCTTCAAGCAACGATCGTCGATGTCCTGCGGCAGACGTGCACGCGTTAAATCCAAACTAGGTACATGTTTATATTATTTTTGTGCTCTGCTTAAACCTTGCGAGATCCTCAGACCAAACCATGACAATATCACCAGAGTTGATGGCATTATGTCACTCCGGTGAAAATTGTTTATTACATTTTTATAATTATAATGTATATTGGTCATAAATTATATATTAATATATAGATAAATTATCCATTATTAGTGTAATAACTTTGAAATTTAAGAATATATTTTCCATTAAAATAATTTTGTTTTATTCGATAACTTGTGATTCCCATAACATCAAAAAAAGTGATTAATTCTTTGCATTAAAGAAATTAAAAAATATTAAGATAAAATTAAATAAAACATAATTAATAAAACATTTACCTATTTATAGGATGTAATATATTAATTATTAATAGATGAATTGAAATGATTTGTTTAAAAACACCATTTCCATTATTTTTTATTTTGTTTATTTAGATTTTTAATTTATAAATATTAATATATGAATTTAAAAATATTTATATCATTTTTAATTAAAGATACGTTAATTTTATTAATGTGTATTTTTTAGATATTTATAATGTAACATCCCAAGTAAATAAAGAATAAGATATTTTTATACTTATTAATATTTTTTAATTAAATATTAATTTTACTTTAAAAGGGTTACTATGTTTGATAGCGTACCCGATACGCAACAACGGGTTTCTTTGGAATCTTACGTTGCACACTAGTAATATAATATTATTATTTTAAATAATAGTTAACTCCTAGCCATTGTATTGGATTGAATGAATGAAACTAACTACAATATGATTATACATTATTTTTAAATGTATTTATATTATCCAATAAAATTTTAGAGGCATAAAATGTGAATGAATCTAATTTTAAGCATAATTTACATTAAAAGGCCGATTTATCTCCTTTTAATGGTGAACCATTTTTAAATCTAGTTTTGGTCACTTTAATACATTCTATATGACCAAATAAAATCCTTATTTATAATGGGAACATCAAAATTTAATTTGTGTAAATTTTCGGAATTTTCCCGACAAAGTTCATTTTTTAATGAATAGTGAAAATATTGTATTTTAATTCAAAACTATGTTTTAATATAATTTATTTATATGGTTAGATTATATTTTTAATTGGTTTTATAGTGTAATTATAATATATTTTTACTATTTAATCCAATTTTGGTCATTGGAATTAATTTCACTTTGAAATTGGACATAAACAAGTATCAATCTTTTGATAGTTATTGTTTCTTAAAAACACGCTATTTGTTTTTAACAACGGGAATTAATTTTAAAATTAATTAATGCCACTTCTATGTTTTGAATTTGTCAAAAAAAGACATCATTTTTTAATTCGTAATATCAAATATATATTGGGCTGAATTTTTGGTATTTTTCTGAAAAACGTCAATTTTTTATGAATAGTGACACCACTTAGTGGTAGTTAAAAAAACTGATTTTTTCATTTAAATGAAATTTTACCACTTCTGTGAATTTAATTTCAAAAATCCGACATACATGGTTTTTATCTAGAAGTAAAATGTTGAATATTAAGTTGAAAATAATTTTTAGTGAATAGTAAATTTTGACTTTTATTTACCACGCTTAAAGGTAAATAAGGTAATTAAAGGTAAAAAGAATATTATAATAATTCAAAATTACCTTAATACGTGTCCAAACCTTATTTTTTGAGTCATTTAAGACCATTTGCATCTTTGGGTGAATTTTGGGTCCCCATTGAGCCACTTGGGAGTGATAATGACAATTTAGATTAATTAATTTAATGTGAAGACAAAATTGACATTAACAAAAATATTTTAGTAATTAATTTTTTTATGATGTTATATAAGTCCTATTTTAGACTATAAATATTCTTTGAAAATATAAAAATATTTTATATATCATGGTTTTTTTATAATTTTTAGACATCAAGTAAATTAAATTATTTATGACACTATAATGATGATGTATTTATCTCATTAATAAATGGTTTAAATAAATAAGATTATAATGATTAAAATATTATACAAAACATGTCCAATTCTGATTTGATGATTTTATTTTTGCCATGACTCATCTTATCTTCTACTATAATTATTTTTGGACCATTATAAACCGAATATCATTATATTATAAAATAATATTTTCACACTTTTTTAAAAGCCCCTCCTCCCCCTCATAAAAGGAGACCACTTCTAACCAATTTCTCACACCTATCAAGCCATTTTTCTCATCCAAACTCTGCCCAATTAAGCTCCATACATCCCTCTCCTACCCCTAGAATCCTTAACTTAGGCAGAAGGCACTTCAAGAAGTCTTTTTGGTTCAAACCAAATGAAGTTACCCAAATTAAAGATAACAGTTTCTCTTAAATAATTTTCATTTATTTTACTTCTCCAACCCCTAAACTCTTTTTATTTCTTTCTTTTGTAACAACACCAGCATCCAAAATATACTGGGATGTTGTTATAAAAATGATTCGAACTACACTTACACACACCTCCATCTAATGATTGAAGAACATAATGTTTCTATGGATGGAAAACTAACGCCTCACGAAACGATGATTGTTCAATTATATCTTACCACATCTCATGGTGGCCATTATGATGGAAATTTATTTATATATGATATATATTATTTTTATGAATTCATTATGCTTCTGTAATTCCGAATTATATCATGCTTTTATGATTTCCATAGTGGGTAAATACGATAATCGCATTTGAGGAAGTGCGGACTACCGAACCCTTAAAGCGATGTGACTCGTTAATGCCTTATATGGGATGTATAAAATATAGTGTTAATGATATTATATATTATATCATAGTGGAATTATAATATACCTATACATCATTATGTTTTATTCCCATTAAAATAAGAAATAGAAATGAATGTAGCATTCATGCGTACGTACGACTTACTGTCTCCATGAACGATGCATTTCATTTCTTACCTCTAAATGTTATGAAATATTATAAATACATGTATATAATGGATATATATGATATATATTATATCTAAATCATGAATATCATTCTGGATATAATGGACTATTGACCACATGGACAAGTTGTAAATATAAGGTGTTCATTTTTGACTCAAGTTCCCAATATCGACAAAACGAAAGTTATTAACTAAAATGATTACAAAATGTTTATAACATGCTAATGAGTGATATAAAAGGAATAATAAACTTGAAAAGGGTTATTAAGAAAGTATAAATTAACTTTATTTTATTATTTATGATATTAAATAACGATCAAGTCAAGTCGGACACGAGGTAAGGGACTTCGTCTTAATCTCCTTTCATTGAGGCATATTTTCATTTGTACACAACTTTCTTTTATACAGTGTATAAACCCCTTTTACTTTTACTTTTATTCAAAAGGAATCTTTTTCTAAAAAGTTTTTTACTAAATGAAAAAGAATTTGTTTCCTTTTAACATAAGTGGTGACAACTACATTTCCCCCACCATGAGTATTATTTGATCTTTGGCTTCCTCAGCAAGCCGTAATGTTTTTAAAAGAAAATAAATACCTTATACTCTTTTATGTATTTTGGTATTGAAAATGGTTTTGATAATTGATTTTTTATTTCAATATATTTAATTGATATATTGTGATCGAAATGTGGAAATGTTTTCTTTCCTTTATATTTGTTATATGTGTTATGATTTTATATTGGTACTTGGACATTTGATGGGTGGTTACGGGATAAACCAAATGACGGGTGGTACCATGAATACCAGGATGGTTGGTTACATTATAACCTCCAATTCATTGGGTATGGAAGTCGGCCGTATGGCTATTCTATTTAGTGATATGTGTGGAAGTCAACCGTATGGTTTTTCCATTTAAGTATGTTTATGTCTAAAGTTACCTTTATATGTTATGTGTTTTTTATATGGGTTTTATGTTAATATTTTGGTTACAAAAGGGTATGTAATGATCTTTTATTCAGTGAAGAGTATTTACTACTTCATAAAGGTGAAAATTATTACTTTTGTTAAAGTATTCATGGTTTACTTGTTATTTTGAAAAACTAACAGTTTTACTTCTTTTTGTATCCCTTACTGATCTTTTTATGCTCATCCCAAGTTTTTGAAATGTTTTTCACAAGACATAATGTGGAATAGGGTCAAGGATGGGATCAAGGAAAAGTCATGATGTATTAAACATGGAACTAGACATGACTCTTTCTTTCAAGAGTTCATGTTTTGTAAAAAAAATGGAAACTGTGTAGAAGTGTCTACTTTGTAATCTTTTGAGATGTAATAGTTATGACCTAATTCTCTAAAACTATATACCTGAAAATATCCTCAATGTGAATTATTCATTTAATTCAATATTATGTAAGGTTTAAGGCCGGGTCCATATAGTTGGTATCAGAGGCCGGTTTAGATAACTATAGGAGTTAGAATATTCTTAAATTAACATCCATAAAGTAATTTATGTTAATATCGAGATCATGTATCATTTTCATATTACCATGTTACTTCACCTAAGATATTTCTGTGTTTAGAATGGTTTTCCGTAGAGGAAACAAGGCAGCTATGTTGAGATGACATCAGGAGGAAGACAACCATCCAAATCTGCCACATGAGATGGTCAGAATCGGAACTGAACAGTTTGTTGCAATGATGGAACAATTGACTCAGGCTATAAATGGTTGTGGTATTCATGCATGAGATCATCCAGATCAACCGCAGTGGAACATGTCAGCAGTGGATCATTTCATGAGGCAACATCCCCCATCATTCAGAGGATCATCTGACCCTTTTCTAGTAGAAGGGTTCATTAAAGAACTGGAAATGATTTTCGATGTTATGGGATGTTCAAAACATCAAAATGTTAGTCTTGTTGTTTACCGTTTTGAAGGTGAAGCTGATCAGTAGTGGTCTCTGGTGAAAAATACCAGGGAGAGTTAGGAGATTGATGCTCTTGAATGGGATGAATTCAAAGGTATGTTTCTTGAAAAATATTTTCCTATGTTGGTTCGCCTTAGGATGGAAAAACATTCCTCGAATTAAGGTAGGAGGATGACTCAGTGGCTTCTTATGAATCAAAGTTCACTCGACTGGAAATGTATACACCGAATTTCATCTGAGATCTTGATAGTAAGATAAATCGATTTTACTCAGGACTGAATCCACGATATCGAAGAGAATTAGACTCTCGTGAGTTCAAAAGTTATGAATAACTTGTTCGATGTGCGGAGAAGGGGGAAATGGAGTTTTCCGATGATCAAGAGTTCTTTGAAAAACAATAGAATAAGAGGACCAGTTGGCAAGAAAAGGGGAAGAATTCATCAAAGAAGCCTGGAGGTAAGAAAACTGAATATCCAACTTGTGAGAAATGTGGTTAAAAGCATCATGGAGAATGTTTATCAAAGACTGGAAAGTGATTCCAGTGTGGTAAGTCTGGTCATATTGCTCGTAACTATAATGAAGATGATCAAGCATGCAATGAAAACCCATCGGAAAGATGTTTTAAGTGTAATGAAATGGGTCATTATTCAAATGAGTGTCCAGCAAAGAACTCAATTGAGGGAAAGCAGCCAGACTACAAGCAAAAAGGGTTGGTGAAAACCTTTGCAACTACTTCAGCAGATGTTGGGCAATCAAACGAAGTAGTATCAGCTCCAGGGAGCTCAGTATTTTTCGAAGATTGACTTGAGTTCGGGGTACCATCAGTTGAAATTAAAAGAAGCAGACATTCCAAACACTGCGTTTCGTACTAGATATGGCCATTATGAATTTGTAGTTATGTTTTTTGGGTTAACCAATGCACCTACTGTATTCATGGATCTTATGAATATAATTTTCATTGAGTTCATGGATATGTTTGTGGTTGTGTTCGTTGTTGATATTTTGGTTTATTCCAAAAGTAAGGAGGAACATGAAAGTCATTTAAGGGTTGTCTTAGAAACCTTAAAAGAAAAGAAACTATTTGGGAAATTCAGCAAGTTTGAGTTTTGGTTAGAACAAATTTCTTTCCTTGGTCAAATTGTTTCAAAAATTTGCATAACTGTTTATCCAGCTAAAAAAAAGTTGTTGAATAATGGCCAAGACTGAAAAATATAATTGAGATCCCTAGTTTTCTTGGTTTGGCAGGTTATTATCGGAGTTTTGTTGAACAATTTTCACGGTTATCTAGTCCAATGACTAAGTTAACTTGAAAAGGTGTTAAGTTCATCTGTACAAAAGAATGTGATGATTGTTTTCAAGAATTAAAAAGGAGATTGGTGAATGTTCCAGTTTTGACACTGCCATCCAGAAATGGTGAGTTTGTTATCTACATTGATGCTTTGTTAAAAGGATTGGGATGTGTCCTAATGAAAAATGATCAGGTAATTGCTTATGCTTCACGTCAATTGAAACCTCATGAGTTAAATTACCCTACACATGATTTGAAATTAGCTGCTTTTGTTTTTGCTTTAAAATTTTGGAGGCATCATTTGTGTGGAGTGAAGTGTGAAATATATACTGATCACAAAAGATTGAAGTATATATTCACTCAAAAATAATTGAACATGAGACAGAGGGGGTGGTTAGAATTAATCAAGGATTATGATTTCACGATCCTTAATCAACTAGGAAAAGCAAATAAAGTGGCTGAGGATTTGAGTCAAAAAAGTAATACTTAATTAACCATGCTTTGTTTGGAACAAGATCCTTTGGTTTTTGATTTGATGAACTTTTGAATAGAATTTTTTGGTGTAGGAGATTCTTTTGTTTTGTTTCAGGTGTCAATAAAATCATCTCTATCGGACAGAATTAAGCAAGCGAAGAAAGAAGACAGTGAGTTGCAGAAAAAGGTAGAGTTGGTTCAGAAGGGTAAGTTGCCTGAATTTAACATTGATAATGATTGTGTTCTGAAGTTTGGGAAGATATTATGTGTACCTTGTGATTCACAGTTGAAGAATGAGTTGTCATGTAAAGTTCATAGTTCTCCGTTTTTAGTTCATCCTGGTAGTACTAAGATGTACAGAGATCTCCGGAAGTATTACTGGTGGGATGGAATTAAAGAGATATTGCTTATTTTACTGTGAAGTGTTTGACTAGTCAGCAGGTTAAAGCAGAGCAGAAGTTACCAAAAGGGATGCTTCATCCTCTACCAGTTCCAGAGTGAAAATGGGAAAATATATCTATGGACTTTGTTGTGGGATTACCAAATACATCTCGAGGTAATAATGCAATCTGGGATATAGTTGATCGATTGACTAAATCTTCTCATTTCCTTCATATTCGAGATACTCTATATTTAGATCAACTTTCTTGGTTTTATGTTAAAGAGATAGTCAGGTTTCATGGAGTTCCTCTCTCCATTGTATCTGATCGTGATCCCAGGATTACTTCTAACTTTTGGAAAGGCCTTCAGAATTCATTGGGTACTGAATTAAATTTTATTGCATCTTTTCATCCGCAATTAGATGGGCAGTCAGAACGAACAATACAGACCCTAGAGGATATGCTATGTGATTGTTCACTAGATTATCAGGAAAGTTGGGACCAACATCTTTATTTGGTTGAATTTTCTTATAATAACACTTTTCATTCTAGTATATAGATGGCTCCATTTGGGGAATTATATGGAAAACGTTGTTGAACTCTGGATTTTTGGGATTAAGTAGGTGAATGGAAAATGATGGGACCAGAATTGGTAGAAGATATGGAAAAAAAATTCAATTGATTAAAAAGCACATGAGAACAGCTCAGAGAATACAGAAAAGTTTTGTCGATAACCGGAGGAAGGATCTTTCCTTTGAGGTAGGTGATCATGTCTTTCTCAAAGTTTCTCCATGAAAAAGTGTGATGCGTTTTGGTAAGAATGGAAAGTTGAGTCCGAGATTCATTGGACCTTATGAAATTTGGGAAAAAGTGGGATCAGTTGCGTATAGAGTGGACTTACCTCCAAGTTTATCTCAGATACACAATGATTTTCAAGTTTCGATGTTGAGAAAGTATATGCCCGATCCATATCATTTTTTGAGCCCAGAGGTAGTTCAGTTGGAAGAGAATCTCTCTTATGAAGAACAACCATTTCATATTATTGACCGTAGAGAGAAGGTGTTGCGTAATAAGGTAATTTACCAGGTAATGTTTTTGTGGAAAAACCATATGGTTGAATAGGCAACGTGGGAATCTAAAAATTCTATGAGGGATAAATACCCCCAATTATTTTGATAAGTGATTAAAAATTGCGAGGACGCAATTTCCAAAAGGGGGGAAGGATGTAACATCCCAAGTAAATGAAGAATAATATATTTTTATACTAATTAATATTTTTGAATTAAATATTAATTTTAATTTAAAAGGGTTTCTATGTTTGATAGCGTACCCGATACGCAACAACGGGTTTCTTTGGAATCTTACGTTGCACACTAGTAATATAATATTATTATTTTAAATGATAGTTAACTCCTAGCCGTTGTATTGGTGGGAATGAATGAAACAAACTACATTATTATTATACATTATTGTTAAATGTATTTACATTATCCAATAAAAATTTAGAGGCTTAAAATGTGAACGAATCTAATTTTAAGCATAATTTACATTAAAAGGCCGATTTATCACCTTTTAATAGAGAACCCCTTTTAAATATAGTTTTGGTCACTTTAATACATTCTATATGACCACATAAAATCCATCTTTATAATGGGAACATCAAAATTCACTTTGTGTAAATTTTTGGAATTTTTCCGATACAGTTCGTTTTTTAATGAATAGTGCAAATATTGTATTTTAATTCAAAACTATGTTTTAATCTAATTTATTTATATGGATAGATTATATTTTTAATTGGATTTAAAGTGTAATTAGAATATATTTTTACCATTTAATCCAATTTTGGTCATTGGAATTAATTTCACTTTGAAATTGTACATAAACAAGTATCAATCTTTTGATAATTATCGTTTCCTAAAAACACGCTATTTGTTTTAACAACTGGAATTAATTTGAAAATTAATTACTGCCAATTATATGTTTTGAATTTGGAAAAATATAAATCATTTTTTAATTCGGAATATCAAATACATCTTAGGCTGAATTTTTGGTATTTTTCAGAAAAACTTCAATTTTTGATGAATAGTGACACCACTTAGTAGTAGTTAAAAAACTGACATTTTCATTTAAATGAAATTTTACCAATTTTGTAAATTGAATTTCAAAAATCCGACATACATGGTTGTTATCAAGAAGTAAAATGTGGTTCATTAAGATGAAAATAATTATTAGTAAATAGTAACTTTTGACTTTTATTTACCGCATTTAAAGGTAAATAAGGTAATTCAAGGTAAAAAGAAGATTATAATAATTAAAAATTGCCTTAACACTTGTCCAAACCTTATTGGTTGAGTCATTTACGACCATTGGAATCTTTGGGTTGATTTTGGGTCCCTATTGAGCCACTTGGGAGTGATAATGACAATTTAGATTAATCAATTTAATGTGAAGACAAAATTGACATTAACAAAAATATTTTAGTAATTAATTTATATATGTTGTTTTATAAGTCCTATTTTCGACTATAAATATTATTTGTAAATAAAAAAAGCTTTCCTATATCATGGTATTTTTTTATAATTTTTAGACATCAAATAAATTAAATTATTTCTGACACAATAATGATGCAGTATTTATCTCATTAATAAATGATTTAAATAAATAAGATTAAAATGATTAAAATATTATCCAAAACATGTCCAATTCTAATTGGATGATTTTATTTCGACCATGTATCATTTTATCTTCGACTATAATGATTTTTGGACCATTGTAATCTGAATATCAATATATTATAAAATAATATTTTCACACTTTCCTAAATAGCCCCTCCTCCCCCTTATAAAAGGAGACTAGTTCTAACCAATTACTCACACCTCTCAAGCCATTTGGCTCGTCCAAAATCTGCCCAATTAATCTACCTACATCCCTATCCTCCACCTAGAAGCCTTACCTTAGGAATAATGCACTTCAAGAAGTCATTTTTCTTCAAACCAAAGGAAGTTACCCAAATTAAAGGTAACGATTTCTCTTAAATTATTTTCATTTATTTTACTTCTCCAACCCCTAAACTCTTTTTATTTCTTTCTTTTGTAACAATAAAATTATCCTCAATATACTAGGATGTTTTTATAAGATTTATTCGAACTACACTTACACACACCTCTATCTAATGGATAAAGAACATAATGTTTCTGCGGATGGAAAACAAACGTCTCACGAAACGATGATTATTCAATTACATCTTACCACCTCTCATGGTGGCCATTATGATGGTACTATATTTATATATGATATATATTATGTTTATGATTTCACTATGCTTCTGTACTTCCCAATTATATCATCCTTTATGGATTCCATAGTGGGTAAATATGATAATCTCATTTGAGGAAGTGTGGACTACCGCCCCCTTAAAGTGATGTGACTCGTTAATGCCTTATGTGGGATATATAAAGGATAGTTTTAATGATATTATATATTATATTATATTGTAATTATGATATACCTATGCATCATTATGTTTTATTTCCATTAAAATAAGAAATAAAAATGAAAGTAGCATTCATGTGTACGTACGGCTTACCGTCTCCATGAACGGTGCATTTCATTTCTTACCTCTAAATGTTATTTAATATTATAAAGACATTTATATACTGGATATATATGATATATTTGATATCTAAGTCATTAATATCATCTTTAATATAATGAACTATTGACCACATGGACAACTTGTAAATATAAGGTGTTCATTTTTGACTCAAGTGCCCAATATCGACAAAACAAAAGTTATTAAATTAAATGATTACATAATGTTTATAACATGGTAATAAGTGATATAAAAGGAATAATAAACTTGAAAATGGTTCTTAAGAAATTAGAAATTAACTTTAGTTTATTATTCAGGATATAAATGAACGATCGAGTCAAATCAGACACGAGGTAAGGGACTTCATCTCAATCTCCTTTCATTGAGGCATATTTTCATTTATACACAACATTCTTTTATATGGTGTATAAACCCCTTTGACTTTTACTTTTATTCAAAATGAATCTTTTTTTACGAAGTTTTTTACTAAATTAAAAAATATGTTTCTTTTTAACATAAGCGGTGACAACGACCTTTTCCGCCGCCGCGAGTATTATTTGATCTTTGGCTTCCCCAACAAGTTGTAATGTTTTTAAAAGAAAATAAATACCTTATACTCTTTTATGTATTTTGGTATTGAAAATGGTTTTGATAATGTATTTTTTATGTCTATATATTTAAGTGATATATTGTGATCGAAATGTGAAATTTTTTCTTTCCTTTATATTTGTTGTATGTGTTATGATTTTATATTGGTACTTGGACATTTGGCAGGTGGTTACGTGATAAACCAAATGAAGGGTGGTGTCGTGAATACCAGGACGGGTGGTTATGTTATAACCTCTAATTCATTGGGTATGGAAGTCGGCCGTATGGCTATTCCATTTAGTGATATGTGTGGAAGTCGTTCGTATGGTTATTCCATTTATGTATGTTTATGTCCCAAGTTACCTTTATATGTTATGTGTTCTTTATATGGGTTTTATGGTAATATTTTGGTTACAAAAGGGTAATTAATGATCTTTTATTCAGTGAAGAGTATTTACTACTTCATAAAGGTGAAAAGTATTACTTTTGTTAAAGTATTCATGGTTTACTTGTTGTTTTGAAAAACTAACAGTTTTAATTCTTTGTGTATCCCTTACTGATCATTTTATGCTCATCCCAAGTTTTTTAAATGTTTTTCAAATGACATTGTGTGGAATAGGGTCAAGGATGGGATCAAGGAAAAGTCATGATGTCTTAAACATTGAACTAGACATGACTCTTTTTTTTCAAGAGTTCATGTTTTGTAAAAAAATGGAAACTGTGTAGAAGTGTCTACTCTGTAATATTTTGAGATGTAATAGTTATGACCTAAATCTCTAAAACTCTAAACCTGAAAAGATCCTCAATGTGAATTATTTATTTAATTAAATATTATGTAAGGTTTAAGGTCTGGTCCTTATAGTTGGTATCAGAGGCCGGTTTAGATAACTTTTGGAGTTAGGATATTGTTGAATTAATATCCATAATGTAATTTATGTTAATATTGAGATCATGTAGCATTCACATATTACCATGTTTCTTCGCTTAAGATATTTCTATGTTCATAATTGTTTTCCGTAGAGGAAACAGGGTATCTATGTTGGGACGACATCAGTAGGAAGATAACCTTCCAAATCAGCAACCTGAGATGGTCGAAATCAGAACTGAACAGTTTTTTGCAATGATGGCACAGTTGAATCAGGCTATAAATGGTGGTGGTATTCATGCACGAGATCAGCCAGATCAACCAAATAGGAACATGTTAGTAGTGGAGAATTTCATGAGGAAACATCCCCTATCATTTAGAGGATCATCTGACCGTGTGCTAGCAGAGGGGTGGATTAAAGCACTAGAAAAGATTTTCGATGATATGGGATGTTCGAAACATCAAAAGGTTAGTCTCGTTGTTTACCATTTTGACGTTGGAGCTGATCAGTGGTGGTCGATGGTGAAAAATATCATAGATAGTGAGGATATTTATGCTCTTGAATGGGATGAATTCAAAGGTATGTTTCTTGAAAAATATTTTCCTAAGGAGGTTCGTCTTAGGATGGAAAACCAATTCCTAAAATTAAGGCAGGAGGATGACTCAGTGGATGCTTATGAAGCAAAGTTCACTCAACTGGAAATGTATGTACCAAATTTCGTCTGAGATCTTAATTTTAAGATAAATCGATATTACTCAGGATCGAAGCCACAATATTGAAGAGCATTAGCCTCTCGTGTGTTCAAAAGTTATGAAAAACTTTTTCAATGTTCGGAGAAGGTGGAAATGAAGTTTGTCGATGATCAAGTGTTCTTTGATAAACAATAGAGTAAGAGGACCAGTTGGCAGGAAAAGGGGAAGAATTAATCAAAGAATCCTAGATGTAAGAAAACTAAATATCCAACTTGTGAGAAGTGTGGTAAAAATCATCCTGGAGAATTTTTATCAAAGAGTGGAAAGTGCTTCTGGTGTGGTAAGTCTGGCCATATTGCTCGTAACTGTAAGGAATATGATCAACTTGGCAATGAAAAACCATCGGTAAGATGTTTTAATTGTAATGAAATGGGTCATTATGCAAATGAGTTTCCAGCGAAGAACTCAACTGATGGAAAGTAGCCAGACTACAAGCAAAAATGGGTGGTGAAATCCTTTGCAACTATTTTTAGCAGATGTTGTGCCATGAAACGAAGTAGTATCAGCTCCAGGGAGCTCAGTTTTTTTCGAAGATTAACTTGAGGTTGGGGTACCATCAGTTGAAATTAAAGGAATCAGACATTCCAAAGACTATGTTTCATAATAGATATGGCCATTATGAATTTTTAGTTATTCCCTTTGGGTTAACCAATGCACCTTCTGTATTCATGGATCTTATGAATAGAATTTTCTGTGAGTTCTTGGATAAGTTTGTGGTTGTGTTCATTAATGATATTTTGGTTTATTCTAAAAGTAAGGAGGAACATGAAAGTAATTTAAGGGTTGTCATGAAAACCTTAAAAGAAAAGAAACTATTTGGGAAATTTAGAAAGTGTGAGTTTTTGTTACAAAAAATTTATTTATTTGGTCACATTGTTTCAAAAAATTGCATAATTGTTGATCCAGCTAAATCAAAAGATGTTGAAGAATGGCCGAGACAAACAAATATAATCGATATCCATATTTTTCTTGGTTTGGAAGGTTATTATCAGAGTTTTGTTGAAAATTTTTCATGGTTATCTAGTCCAATGACTAAGTTAACTCGAAAAGGTGTTAAGTTCATCTCGATAGAAGAAAGTGATGATTATTTTCAAGAATTGAAAAGGAGATTGGTGAATTCTCCAGTTTTGGCACTGCCATCCAGAAATGGTGAGTTTATTATCTATAGTGATGCTTCGTTGAAAGGAATGGGATGTGTCCTAATGAAAAATTATCAGGTAATTGCTTATGCTTCATGTCAATTGAAACCTCATGAGTTAAATTACCCTACACATGATTTGTAATTAGTTGTTGTTGTCTTTTCTTTAAAAATTTGGAGGCATAATTTGTATGGAGTGAAGTGTGAAATATATACTGATCACAAAAGTTTTAAGTATATATTCACGTAGAAATAATTGAACATGAGACAGAGGATATGGTTGGAATTAATCAAGGATTATGATTGCACGATCCTTTATCATCTGGGAAAAGCAAATAAAGTGGATGATGCTTTGAGTTTAAAAAGTAATACTTCATTAACCATGATATGTTTGGAATGATATCCTTTGGTTTTTTATTTGATGAACTTTGGAATAGAAGTTGTTGGTGCAGGAAATTATTCTGTTTTTTTCAGGTGTCATTGAAATCATCTCTATCGGACAGAATTAAGCAAGCGAAGAAAGAAGACAGTGAGTTGCAGAAAAAGGTTGAGTTGGTTCAAAAGGGTAAGTTTCCTGAAATTAACATTTATAATTATTGTGTTTTGAGATTTGGGAACAGATTATGTGTACCATGTGATTCATAGTTGAAGAATGAGTTGTTATGTAAAGCTCACAGTTCTCCGTTTTCAGTTCATCCTAGTAGTACTAAGATGTACAGAGATCTCCGGTAGTATTACTGGTGGGATGGAATGAAAAGAGATATTGTTGATTTTACTGTGAAGTGTTTGACTTGTCAGCAGGTCAAAGCAGAGTGGAAGTAACTGAAAGGGATGCTTCATCCTCTACTGGTGCTAGAGTGGCAATGGGAAAATATATCCATGGACTTTGTTATGGGATTACCAAAGACATCTTGAGGTAATAATTCAATCTGGGTTCTATTTGATCGATTGACTAAATCTACTCATTTCCTTCCTATTCGAGATACTATGTCTTTAGATCAAATTTATTGGTTTTATGTTAAAGAGATAGTTAGGTTGCATTTAGTTCCTCTCTCCATTGTATCTGATCGTGATCCCAAGTTTACTTCTAACTTTTGGAAATGCCTTCAGATGTTATTGGGTATTGAATTAAAATTTAGTACAACTTTTCATCTGCAATCAGATGGTCAGTCAGAATGAACAATACAGACCTTGGAGGATATGATATGTGCTTGTTCACTAGATTATCAGGGAATTTGGGACCAACATATTTCTTTGGTTGAATTTTCTTATAATAACAGTTTTCAGTCCAGTATACAAATGGTTCCATTTGAGGCATTATATGGAAAACATTGTCGAACTCCAGCTTATGGGATGAAGTAGGTGAGAGGAAGCCTATGGGACCAAAATTGGTAGGAGAGATGCCAGAGAAAGTTCAATTGATTTAGAAGCACATGAGAACAGCTCAGAGCAGACAGAAAAGTTATGCTGATAACCGAAGTAAGGATCTTTCCTTTGAGGTAGGTGATCAGGTCTTTCTCAAAGTTTCTCCATGGAAAAGTGTAATGTGTTTTGGTAAGAAGGGAATGTTGAGTCCAAGGTTCATTGGACCGTATGAAATTCTAGAGAAAGTGGGATCAATTGCATATAGACTGGATTTACCTCCATGTTTATCCTAGGTACACAATTTTTTTCTTGTTTCGATGTTGAGAAAGTATATGCCAGATCCATCTCATGTTTTGAGCCCCGACATAGTTCAGTTGGAAGAGAATCTCTATTATGAAGAACAACCAGTTCAGATTCTTGCCCATAGAGAGAAGGTCTTGTGGAATAAGGTAATTTACCAGGTAATGGTTTTGTGGAAAACCATATGGTTGAAGAGGCAACGTGGTAATCTGAAAATGCTATGACGGATAAATACCCCCACTTATTTTGATAAGTGAATAAAAATTGTGAGGACGCAATTTCCAAAAGGGGGGAAGGATGTAACATCCCATGTAAATGAAGAATAAGACATTTTTATACTTATTAATATTTTTTAATTAAATATTAATTTAAATTTAAAAGTGTTTCTATGTTCAATAGCGTACCCGATACGCAACAACTAGTTTCTTTGGAATCTTACGTTGCACACTAGTAATATAATATTATTATTTTAAATGGTAGTTAACTCCTAGCCATTTTATTGGAGTTAATTAATGAAACTAACTAAAATATGATTATACATGATTTTTAAATGTATTTACATTATCCCATAAAAAGTTATAGGCTTAAAATGTGAATGAATCTAATTTTAAGCATAATTTACATTAAAAGGCCGATTTATCGCCTTTTAATGGAGAACCCTTTTTAAATATAGTTTTGGTCACTTTAATACATTCTATATGAAAAAAAAATCCTTATTTATAATGGGAAAATAAAAATTCACTTTGTGTAAATTTTTTGGAATTTTTCTGATAAAGTTCATTTTTTAATGAATAGTGAAAATATTATATTTTAATTCAAAACTATGTTTTAATCTAATTTATTTATATGGTTAGATTATATTTTAAATTGGTTTCAAAGTGTAATTAGAATATATGTTTACCATTTAATCCATTTTTGGTCATTGGAATTAATTTCACTTTGAAATTGGACATAAACATGTATCAATCTTTTGATAGTTATTGTTTCTTAAAAACACGCAATTTGTTTTAACAATGGGAATTAATTTTAAAATTAGGTAATTCCGTTTCTATCTTTTGAATTTGGAAAAATAGACATCATTTTCGATTTTGGAATATCAAATATATCTTATGCTGAATTTTTGTTATTTTTTTGAAAAACATCAATTTTTGATGAATAGTGACACCACTTTGTGGTAGTTAAAAAAATGTACTTTTTCATTTAAATGAAAATTTACCACTTCTGTTAATTGAATTTAAAAAATCCTACATAAATGGTTGTTATAAATAAGTAAAATTTAGTTCATTAAGATGAAAATAATTTATAGTGAATAGAAACTTTTGACTTTTATTTACCAGGGTTAAAGGTAAATAGGGTAATTCAAGGTAAAAAGAATATTATAAAAATTAAATATTACCATAGCACTTGTAAAAACCTTATTGGTTGAGTCATTTACAACCATGGTCATCTTTGGGGCGATTTTGGGACCCCATTGAGCCACTTGGGAGTGATAATGACAATTTAGATTAATTAATTTAATGTGAAGACAAAATTGACATTAACTAAAATATTTAATTAATTAATTTTTATATGATGGTATATAAGTCCTATTTTAAACTATAAATATAATTTGGAAATCTAAGAATATTTCCTATATGATGGTATTTTTATTATAATTTTTAGACATCAAATAAATTAAATTATTCATGACACAATAATGATGCAGTATTTATCTCATTAATAAATGATTTAAAAAAATAAGTTTATAATGATTAAAATATTATCCAAAACATGTACAATTCTGATTGGATGATTGTATATCGTCCATGACTCATTTTAGCTTCATCTATAATTATTTTTGGACCATTAAAAACTGAATATCATTATATTAAAAAATAATATTTTCACACTTTCCTAAAGAGCCTCTCCTCCCCCTTATAAAAGGATACCACTTATAACCAATTCCTCACACCTCTCTAGCCATTTGGCTCATCCAAAATCTGCACAATTAATCTCCCTACATCCCTATCCTCCCCCTAGAATCCTTACCTTAGGCATAAGGCACTTCAAGAAGTCCTTTTGGTTCAAACCAAAGGAACTTACCCAAATTAAAGGTAATAGTTTCTCTTAAAAAAATATCATTTATTTTACTTCTCCAAACCCTAAACTCTTTTTATTTATTTCTTTTGTAACAAAAACTGTATCCTCAATATACTAGGATGTTTTTATAAGAATTATTTGATCTACACTTACACACACCTCCATCTAATTGATCAAGAACATAATGTTTCTATGGGTGGAAAACTAACGCCTCATGAAACAATGATTGTTCAATTACATCTTACCACCTCTCATGGTGGCCAATATGATGGAACTGTATTTATATAGGATATATATTATGTTTATTATTTCATTATGCTTTTGTACTTCCCAATTATATCAAGCCTTCATTGTTTCCATAGTGGGTAAATACGATAATCTCTTTTATGGAAGTGCGGACTACAGCCCCCTTAAAGTGATGTGACTCGTTAATGCCTTATGTGGGGTGTATAAAAGATAGTTTTAATGATATTATATATGATATTAAACCGGAATTATAATATAACTATTCATAATTATGTTTTATTTCCATTAAAATAATAAATAGAAATGAAAGTACTGTTCATGCATACGTACAGCTTACCATCTGCATGAACGGTGCATTTCATTTCTTACCACTAAATGTTATGTAATATTATAAATACAAGTATATACTAGATATATTTGATATATTTTATATCTAAATAATGAATATAATTCTATATATAATGGACTACCGACCACATGGACAACATGTAAATATAAGGTGTTCATTTTTAACTCAAGTGCCCAATATCGACAAAACAAAGTTTATTAACTTAAATGATTACATAATGTTTATAACATGGTAATAAGTGATATAAAAGGAATAATAAACTTGAAAAATGATCTTAAGCATGTATAAATTAACTTTTGTTTATTATTCAGGATATTAAAGAACGATCGGGTCAAGTCGGACACGAGGTAAGGGACTTCGTCTCAATCTCCTTTCATTAAGGAATATTTTCATTTATACACAATATTATTTTATACGGTGTATAAACCCCTTTGAATTTTACTTTTATTCAAAAGGAATATTTTTCTACGAAGTTTTTTAATAAACTAAAAAAAAATTGTTTCTTTTTATCATAAGCGGTGACAATGACTTTTCCTACCACCGCGAGTATTATTTGATCTTTGGCTTCCTCAACAAGCCGTAATGTTTTTAAAAGAAAATAAATACCTTATACTCTTTTATGTATTTTAGTATTGAAAATGGATTTGAAAATGGATTTGTTATGTCATTATATTTAAGTGATATATTGTGATCGAAATGTGGAAATGTTTTCTTTCCTATATATTTGTTGTATGTGTTATGATTTTATATTGTTACTTGGAAATTTGATGGGTGGTTACATGATAAACTAAATGATGGGTGGTGCCGTGAATACCAGGACGGGTGGTTACATTATAACCTCCAATGCATTGGGTATGGAAGTCGGCCGTATGGCTATTCCATTTAGTGATATGTGTGAAAGTCGACCGTATGGTTATTTCATTTAAGTTTGTTTATGTCCCAAGTTACCTTTATATGTTATGTGTTATTTATATGGGTTTTATGGTTTTATTTTGGTTACCAAAGGGTAAGTAATGATATTTTATTCAGTGAAGAGTATTTACTACTTCATAAAGGTGAAAATTATTACTTTTGTTAAACTATTCATGGTTTACTTGTTGTTTTTGAAAAACTAACAGTTTTAATTCTGTGTGTATCCCTTACTGATATTTTTATGAGCATCCCAAGTTTTTGAAGTGTTTTTCACAGGACATAATGTGGAATAGGGTCAAGGATGGGATCAAGGAAAAGTCAGGTTGTCTTAAACATGGAACTAGACATGACTCTTTTTTTAAGAGTTCATGTTTTGTAAAAAAAATGGAAACTGTGTAGAAGTGTCTACTTTGTAATCTTTTGAGATATAATAGTTATGACCTAATTCTCTAAAAAACTAACCCTGAAAAGATCCTCAATTTGAATTATTCATTTAATTCAATATTATGTATGGTTTAAGGCTGAGTCCTTATATCTAAACTAATAGATTATTAAGTTAATAGTTAAAATTATAGATATTATAATTAACATATTGTTTATGACACCATTGCAATATATGGGTGATTTAGAAATATATGAAACATTTATGTCAACCAAATATGTCTTTATGGAGAAAAAATAATAATTTTAAACAATTATTTTTAATTTTTAAAACCATTATTGAATTTTTGGACCCTAGGATATATTTTGATTTAATAAAAAATTGTTTTAGTCAATTTATGATATATATGTATTCACAAAGGATCATTTGGTTACAAATTGCTTCTAAAGTCATAAAACCCTTATTTTTTATCCATAAATCAATAAATTTCATGTATATTAGTTATAATAATTATTTTTTTCAAATTCATTTTTATATATAAAAAGTTCCTTCTCTTAAAACTAATTTTTATTGTATTTTGTGTACATATATTAAAATTAATTTCTTTATCCCTTTTAAATTGAATATGATAAAATGGAATTCATATTTTATATCATTGTTTCAAAAAAATTATGATTTTAGTGTCTTTTTTGGAAATGAAGAAAAATATACTTGCTAAATATTAAGATATCATGATAAAGGATAAAATGGTTTAAAATAGGTTATATTAGGGGGAATAGATTATAATATGAAAAAAAAAATATCTTATTGGTTGATTATATTTCAACCTATATTCACCTTATCCATGAAAATGCACAAAATCATAGAATTTTTGCATGGGAAATAAATTTATTATATTTAACATTTGTTTATATTTATAATAGTGCCACTCCCCTCACTTATAATGGGGGTCCTTCTCTCCACTTTTGATCAATCACATTCATCACCACATATCAAATAATATCATTTAGAATCACTTCTAAAATACCGTAAATACTTCCTAGATATATTTATATCACTAAAATACCAACCAAAAATTGATTAATGTATTAACGCTTAGAGGACAAGAAATGGATAGCCAACTTCCAATTAATCTATTAATGTTTCATTATTCATATAACATTCTCTTAATATTCTATAAAAACCTAACATAATTAATTAAATATATATATATATATTCTATAATTATGTTTTTTATGTTAATTTAACAATAATTCTCTATCCACTATCGATCTAACATAAAATAATTTCTTCGCTAATGAGTATGTGTTGACTATTATCTCCTTGATGTGATGTAATTCATTTTTCATCCCTCGTATACATTGATAGTTATAAAAGTTTTTATAATGAATGACTATTAAATTTATTATATTATTAAAATTCTATATATTATGTATCTATGAACATGGTTCCTGGACCAAATCCTTAAATCAAAATATAAAAGGAAAATATAAATTTTGACACCTGAATACAGATTTTAATGAGTAATTGATATGAACTGTGTAGTTAAGAAATTTAAGATAATTAAATATAGTAATATAAATATGAATATAATTATATTATATATTTATAATTAGTAAAAATTTATTTTACATGTTCTTAATTATCATATGATGTTTGTACGTGAGGTAATGTTTTAGGGTATACTCTCATTTTTTTGGGGATTGTATATGTTTCAATTGTCATTAAAAAAATATTATGTTAATCCCATCCAAGACCTAATATATTGTCATATATTATATTATTTTCTATGTTTTTCCAGTATTCTTTCCAGGTTCACCATATTTATTTAACAAGAAGTATGAAAACTATTATTATATTGGTCGTACCTTATTTCTTAATTTTGTTTGATCTTGTTTTTCTTCCAAAACACTATTTAAGAAAATTTAAAGGTTTTTTTAATTTATCTAAGGATTTTTTTTAAATTTCATTTCCATATATATTTTAGATTATCTTTATATGTTTATGAAAGTATTCTTTTCAATATTTTCTATAAGAGTTATATTTGACTTATTAAAAAATATAATTTTTTAACCAAATGAATGGATTTTTATACTTTTATGAACATTATTTGTTTTTATGTATCATTTACATGTTTTCATGGTTTCATAAATATAAAATCTCACCCATTATTACATAATTTTTTTAATATTAAAAAGTGAAAAATATATTTCCTTATCTTTTGAAATAATATCTACAATGAACATATAATAGTATTTTTCACTTATGTCAACATCAACTAAGGTTTTTTATGATTCACTGTGTATATTAAATTATGATATCATCCAATATGTTTCATATAATATATAATAATAATCCTTTTTTAATTGTTTTTTCAAGAAATTCCAATAGGTTAATTATGATATGTTGAAATAATGAATTTTTAATGATCATATGGAACACAAATGTATGGTTTTAGTTATGTGATTAGTGAGACTAGAATTATGTATTCCACCAATACATTGGGTAAAGATTAATATCTCATGAGATAAGACAATATGGAATATAATGTGATGTCAATACACTCCAAGACTCTACCCACTACACTTATGGGATTGGGAAGTGAACCTAATCCATGATAGGAAATTGTATACTATGATTGTATTAGGGGTGAGACTACCTAAGAGAATGAATTATTATTATTATTCTTGTAAAATGAAATTATTTTATATTTTTTTGATATATACTTAAGGGTCATGATTTATTATTGATGATTTTGTACTATATTGAGTCATGTATTTTGTTAAAAAAATTATACTCCATGACTCATGTTTTAGGATCTATTACTTGTTTGGTATGCATTTAATATGTTATGATAATGTGCTTGTACCCTTATATTTATCTTATTATTACATATAATTATTTATTATCATCTACCATTTATACCCTTACTGAGTATATGATATCACCCTATCTTATGGTTCTATATTCCTGGGTTATGAAGAATGGTTATCAGTGGGATAAGATTATATATGGTATAATGAGAGAAGAGTTTTTGTACGAGATGTTGATGATAATTCATGAAAAAAGATGATTATATATCAACTATACAATGGACCTCAACCATTACAATTCGGAGGAATTTAATTTTTGGATATATATTGAATATTAATGTAAAATGTTGTGACATTTTAATAGGTTATGCTTGGGTCTCCCCAGTTGGTATCAATATATGGATTAGATGTTTTTTGAGATGCAGACTATAAAAACATATAAAATAACAATAAAATAATTTATAATGAATAAAATATGAAAAAATATTTTTAAAAAATATTTTTTTGGATTCATAACAATAAAACCGTTGTTTGGATATAAATGGGTGGATGCATGTCATGAACCAAGTCGGGTCACCATCCGACCTGGCGCCCGACCCAGTCCATGACATGGACCGAAGGACATTCCTGATCCCCACGGGCTGGCACAAGTGCCCGATTATCAAAACTAACACATGGGAACGATTTAGCTGAAATAGTAAACAGAAAACAACTACTAAGATAAATAGACTAAAACTGGAAATAGACAACCAAACAAGGCCTTATACTAAAATTCAAATTTAACCATTTACAACTTCAAAAAACATCCAGAAAGAAATGACAACAAAAGAAACTAAAACTCTAACTCAAACCTCCAAGAAACAAGAGAGGTGAGATATCCACAAGACACAAACACCAACCTACATAAGAATACCATCAACAAATCGAACCACCATCGCTTGGAATGATACCACAACCTAGAATACACAACGAACAAGGTCTACATACACCTAAAGGTGTATGTAGGGTGTGATCCAAGGGCCCAATAGGATGACACTCAATAAAAGTTTCCATGCCACAACATCAAAAGATAATTTAACAAGCTTATCTAAAGAAATGATTTTAAAATTCTTTTTTGGAAATCATTCAAAAGCTGAATGTAAAAAGAAAATAATACTGAAATAAAAACCATTTCACAAATACCACTTTAAATTGGAAGAGAAAATTTATAAATTATATCCACATACTCAAGTGGTCCTCCATATGCAAACAGAAGTCACCACGTCATGACTAGTAGAGTACTATGGGTAAATCCCTTATGTATCTAGTATGTGTGGTGTGCTAGAGACATTGTACCTCAGTGTAACTATGGCATAGGAGCCACAAGAAACAACGCTCTCATGCACGAGCCACTAGTATGGATACACATCCATAACCTAATGGTATTTAATCATCACAAAAGATTAGATAGTGTTGTAACTTCAATCCTACTAGATGGAACCGGGATAGACCACTTCCGAAACATCTAGCGTACTAGTCCTAATCCTCCCACCTAGGTACCCAGGGTTCCCTTTTTGTGCTCAAAAAAATTTCACATCTACAAATAACTAACACAACACATTTACACCCAAAAGTTAAGCCAAACAAGGTACACAGTGTGTCACCACTTGCCCGCCCAAACCCCACTCTAAAAATATACATATACTGACCCATTGGATAAACATTCCTCCCACCACTTATGTAATTTGATAGTTCATAAATAAAAAGTTTCCAAAACAATTTGTAAAGGCACCACAAAACATTATACCCAAATACATGATCAAAATCCCCCTTTTTAGACCAAACGCACACCAATACAATTTTACAGCATAAATCACATCACTTGCATGCCTTCACAAATTATTTAAACAACTAATATAAAATTTCTAATTGGATCGTCAATGGATTCACATGAAAAACTCTTCATTTTCATACAATACTGATACCTTAAATTCAACACATGTTTTCCTCCCAAACACCACATCCATATATTACATTCAATTAAACTAACTCAAGTAAACCATTTATAAAACATTTAAAATTAATGCATGAAATTTTACACAAAAAACACACTTGATTTCATGCCAAAACACCATATTAAAACCGAATTTACAGCACAACCATTCCAATACATGTTTTTCGCTAATCCAACTATTTAAAATTTAAATACAAAGGTGCACAATTAGTTCAACATGCCAAAATAAATTATTTTTTCCTTTAAACATTTTTTAAAACACTCTCACCTTATGTGATTTTAGAAAATATTTCTCACTTTTAAGATAGGACCCGAAACCCTTTTTCAAGAAACACAACAATATGATACGCATGACACATAACCAATTATTTTCAAGAAAAATACATTTCTAACTCAAATATGTATTAAAATATTATCGAATAATTTTTTTCACACCAAAAATAATTAATTTCATGTTTCCAAGAACACTCACAACAAGACTCATATGAAAGGTAGACTCAATATCACATGTTCATGTCAAAAATATTTTCAAGGAAATTTTGCGCCACCCAAACAACTCTTAAAACCCATTTTTAAAAACATTGCATCAAATCACACACCAAAGCATGACCAATATCTATATTAGAAATATGATTTCAAAATTTAAACACAAACAATTTCGGAAACACCAAGAACATCACATAATAAAACCAAAGAATACATTAATTTATTTAAACAAACAAGTTAAATTAATATAATGATGCTGATGCACAAAAACACCTACCTCAGTGTCGAAGACTCCCAAAATTGGTGTGAATTATTTGATCGTCCTCCAGTCGCACAACAAGCAAACTGAATTTAAACTGTAATCCATATGTTTGAACAAGAATACCCCAAAATTAAGAAACTAATTTGACACCCTAGATTCTGAAAAAAACCCCAAATAACAAGGATTTAAACCCTATAATATGGAAGAAATGGTCTACCAGAAGGTGAGGGTGTGATGGCTCTTTAAGGGCTCGACCAAGGGGGTCATGTTGTCGAAGAAGGGAGGTTGGAGGGTCGTGACTTTGGAGGTGGGTTGGCTAGGAGGCGTCATGGTGGGAGGGAAAGGAGAGAAGGGGCATGGAGTATTGGGTAGGAGGGGGAAACAGGGGTCGTGACGGTGGTGGGGATAGGGGGGTACTAGAGGCGGGTTGCGCCGGAGAGGAATAGCGCCAGTAGGGGAAATGGGATGTCGGCCAGCGGTGATGCCGGGAGTGGAGCTGGAAATGGTGGGGGGAGGTGCAATGATGGGGTTCTAGGGAGAGGGGGTGCGGCGAGGTGGGGTACCAGAGAGAGGGGGGTGCGACGGGTCGAGGGAAGGAGGGGTTCAAAAACCCAAACACACAAATAGGAAGAAAAAGATCTATAAAAAAACTTTAAATAAAGTTATAAATAAAACATAAAATAAAACTAAAAATAAAAATAATTATAATTATAATTATAATAATAACAATAATAATAATAAACTAAAACTAACAATATAAATACTAGTAATAAATTTATAGTAAAAAATTAAAAGTTGTAACAATTATAACAATAGTGATAAAAATAATTATAACAATTACATCCTCAAATAATATTATTATTATGATCATTAAAATAATTTATTAATTTTTTATCACATTTAATTTTATTTATTTATCATCAAGTCATTTTATTTAACTATTTTACCATCGAGTAGGGCATACGGTGAATCGAGCGAAGCCACGTGGTGACCCAAGTGAGGCCGCGTGGCTTTGACAGCAGTGCGTTGAATGCTGTCAAGGCTAAACCACAATTGTTTAGATAAGAACCCAAAAATTTAAGTTGAGGCTCAACCCGGACTACCCGACATAAAGAAAATTAATAAAATAACTAATTTAAAGACGTTGGGTGTGATAATTCTCCCCACCATAAAGCTTTCTGTCCCCAGAAATCCATAACTAAGGTTGAGAGCCAGAGTAAGAAAATACACATTCCTTAACATTCAAGAGAATCCCTATATAAACAAGCGGAGAGAGGCAAACACATCATACTCAGAGGAGGTGACAAAAATGACCAACTAAAGAAACTTGTAAAGGATTTTCCTTCTTAGTGTGGTCCAACCAAAAGAGTTAGAACATCATCAGTTGATTGATCAAGGATATAAACTCTCACACTTGCGAGAACCAACTTCCAAAATCGAAACATCCCAAGCACCATTAAATGAAAACCACGTCGTTTGACTGGAATGAACAAATGAGACCAACCATGACCAAGAAGCTCCCTTATCACTTATCACCAACTCATCTTTAGAAACATAACCAAAAGGCCTACATGGAGAAGCCCGAGGGTCTCCCTAGTATTATGAACCAACAAATTCCCAAGATGAGACTGGAAAAATGACATGGGGAGGTCTGAGCGGACTCCCCGCAATTAAAGAAAAGTACAACACCGATTCATTCCAAAGACATCCTTGTGAGACCCAATGTGGGTCTCCCCACCATTAGAACTAAAAGATTATATAGAACTTTGAAACTTTCCCGATGGTGACCAAACACCCCACCACAAGGGGCGGGAGGGAGGGACCCGACCACCGGGCATCAAAACCACGGTCGGCGACATGCCAACATCACCAAATTTATGGATGATAAATCTTTAAATTTGAGACTGATCTACCCAACAGACCCCATAAGGACCACTAAGAATGATTACACCTAGTGGGACACAACCCCTGGGACTTAGGTAATGAGATGACCATGCCTCCTCATAGCCACTGAAAACCTCACACACTCTAACGGGTTGTTGGAATGGAAAAAATATAGAAAAAAATTTAAAATGCTTTTAATTTCAACACATGTAATAGAAATAAAGTAAGGTTGTCATATGATCTAGGGGTTCCTGGCGACGTGATAGCTTCACTCCAAGGCCTATGGCTAGAGCCCTGATGTTTGAAGCATCTCATGCGTCGTAGCTAGGTATTGAAGACTCCCGAATGGAGCTTCTCCTTTTTGGTTCCACACACAACCACACCACAAACATGACAACACCAACAAACGCAATGCACCCCGACATCCAAATACTCCCACACAGATCATTTACCGACACAGGGGTTTAGATCATGCACATGCATCACCTCTTCACCTTAACTAAGAAACTTAAGAAAGAAAGATGCACGAAAAACACTCCTCTTTCAATGGAAAATTCAAAAATTCCAAAGACAAGGATGCACTCCTATGAAAACAGGGATTCAATAAGGGTTCTAAGAAACCCACCATTGCTCATCAAAAGAACTCATGCTACAAGACGTCACCAAACATGACCCTTGAAGCCGATGAAATCACTATGATCCTTTTAAACCATCGGTCAACATTGATAATTCCAAACCACATTCACCCTTCCCCGCTGGAATTTCTTTCACCGCTTTCAGGGGAACCTTCAGACACAAAATTGTCAAAATTTATACCTGATGACCAAGACAACTCAAAGATAAGAAAATTGTCCTCAAGTACCCTCTCATTTTTTATCCCGCTACGAGAGGATCCACTTAACCAAAAAGGAAAATGGGATATATATAACAGTAGCACTCAAAAGGGAGAGTCCTTTCGTTAATTAACTGGAGGGTTGACCAACGACGAATTACCCATGGCCACACTTCAACCACATGTTAATGCTTTATGGGGGGCATGCACTAGTCAAGAAATAAAACCATGGACCCAGTAAAACTGGTCCAATGGACAAGACATATCGCATGCGAACACTAAATGTGCAGGGGGAACCGCTTCAAGGGATTCTCGAAGCACCTTTCAAAAGAATTCACTAACCACATTCTTTAATACCAAAATACAAATAATAATTAAAACTCAAGACATTAATCATTCAAAAAGTTTTATCAGCTCGAAATGACTCACTTCCAACATTTCAGAAACACAAGGACACACCATACAATCACTGGTTATTAACACACCGAATTCTCATTTAACCAAAAATTTGAAAATAAGAAAACCTAGTGGGTTTCACAAACACCAATGGTTTCCCATGGGCCTCGTACATACATGTTTCCATGCCGCACCAGAACCCACCTCATGTCCATCTAGGCACTCATCCGCTTGTTCCATTGACCATTCCTCTTTCCATATACACTCATGAATGTGGTTTCCCACGAGAACATCAAGGATCAAAACCAATCCTTTCCATTTTTCAAAAATAAAACATTCAACCCACGAATTTCAAACCTCAAACATCATTTTTTTAAGCACTTAATTTCAAAACATCTTTAAAGACCAAATAATTTTTACTTAAAAAACCCTTTTTCCACAATTCTAAAACAAAGAAACAAGGAATGATGCAAGGGAAAACTAGTGTCAGTGGGTGACTAGAACATATGGTTGGTGGCCATACGCCAATCACGCCACAGCCAAATAGAATATTCTAGGATAGTGTACCTAAATCCAAATGTCTTTCCAGACCCTACGAGCACAATGGGACCACTAAACCTACTCCCTTTTCATTTCCCCTATACAGGATTAACCTTAAGGACCAAAGACTCAGACAAACCTCAACATACTTTGGTAACTCGAGTCCCGCCATGAGGTGTTCTGGTCAGTAACCTTACTTGTAGCTAGGATGTTGAGTCTCGACATCCTTAACTCTAGTATACCATGATTCTATCCAAAAAGAACATGACCCAAGAGAGAAATCCTCCCTCTGATTCCATTTTTTCACAAACCAATCCAGGTGGCCATCGGACCCGGTGCCCGACCCGGTCCGCAACATGGCCCGAAGGTTGTTCTTAATCCCCACAGGCTGGCATAAGTGCCCAGGTATCAAAACTAACACATGAGAACGATTTACCTGAAATAGTAAACATAAAACAACTGATAAGATAAATAGACTAAAATTGGAAACAGACAACCAAACAGGGCCTTAAACTAAAATTCAAATTTAAAGGTTTACAACATGAACCAACATCTAGAAAGTAATGACAACAAAAGAAACTAAAAATATAACTCTAACTTCCAAGAAACAAGAGAGGTGTGATATCCACAAGCCACAAACACCAACCTGCATAAGAAGACCATCAAAAACTCGAACCACCATCACTGGGCATGATATCACAACGAGGAATACATAAAGAACAAGCTCTACATACACCCAAAGGTGTATGTTGGGTGTGAGACAAGATCCTAGTAGGATGCCACCCAATAAAAGTTTCCTTGCCACAACATCAAAATATAATTTAACATGCTTATTTAAAGAAATTCATTTTAAATTATTTTATGGAAGGAATTTAGAAGCTGAAAGTGAAAAGAAATGAGTACTAAAAGAAACACTATTTCCAAAATACTACTTTGAATTGGAAGAAAAAATTTATAAAGAACATGCACATACTAAAGTGGTCCTTCATATGCTGATGAAAGGCACCACGTCATGAATAGTAGAGCACTGTGGGTAAATCATTTAAGGTATCTAGTATGTGTGGGGCTCTAGAGACATTGTAACTTAGTGTAAATGTGGAATAGAAGCCATAAGAAATAACACTCTTGGGCACATGCCACTAGTAGGTAAAAACATCCATAAACTAGTGGTCTTTAATCATCAAAAAAGTTTAGTTTGTGTTTTAATGTCAATCCTGCTAGATGAAACTAGGATAGACCACTTTCGTAACATCTAGCATACTTGTCCTAATCCTCCCACCTAGGTTCCTAGGGTTCCCTTTTTGTGCTCAAAAATATTTAACATCTATAAATCACTAACAAAGTACATTTACACCCAAAAGTTAAGCCAAACAAGGTATACAGTGTGTCACCACATGCACGCCCAAACCCACCTCTAAAAATATACACATACCAACCCATTGGATAAACATGCCTCACACCACTTATGAAATTTTATAGTTCATAAAAAAAATGATTCCAAAACAATTTGTAAAGGAACCAAAAAACATTACACCCGAAGACATGATCAAAATCCCACTTTTTAGACCAAACACACAACAATACTATTTTACATCATAAATCACTTCACATGCATGACTTCGTAAATTATTTTAAAAACTAATAGAAAATTTATAATTGGAACATCAAGGGTTTCACATGAAAAAACACCTAATTTTCATACAATAACGATACCTAAAATTTAACACATTTTTAGCTCTACCAAACACCACATATTCACATTACATTTAATTAAATAAACTCAAGTAAACAATTTACAAAACATTTAAAATTAACACACGGCAGTTTACACCAAAAACACACTTGATCTCATGCCAAAACACCACTTTATAACTGAATTTAAATCAAAACCGTTCCAAAACATGTTTTCTGCTAATCTAACTACTTAAAATTTAAATACAAAGGTGAAAAATAAGTTTAACATGCCAAAATAAAAAATTTTTTCCTTTAAAACTTTTTTTAAAACAATCTCACCTTAAGTGCGTTTAGAAAATATTTCTCACTTTTAAGATAGGACCTGAAACCCTTTTTCAAGAAAAACTAAAATATGATACGCACAAAACATAACCAATTATTTTCAAGAAAAATTCATATCTAACTCAAAAAATTATTAAAATATTACCAAATCATATTTTTCACACCGAAAATAATTAATTACGTGTTTCCAAGAACTCTCACAACAAGTCTCATGTGAAAGGTAGACTCAATATCACATTTGCATGTCAAAAATATTTTCAAGGACATTTCGCTCCACCCAAAATACTCTTAAAGCCCATTTTTAAAAACATTTCATCAAAGCACACACCAAAGCATGACCAATATCTATATTAGAAATCCAATTTCAACATTTAATCACAAACTATTTCAGAAACACCATGAATATCACATAATAAAACCAAAGAATACATTAATTAATTTAAAAAAATATGTTAAATTAATAAAATGATGATGAGGCATAGAAACACCTACCACAGTGTTGAAGACTCCCAAAATTGGTGTCAATTTTTCGATCGTCTTCCAGTCACACAATAAGAATACTAAATTTAAACCCTAATCCACCAGATTGAACAAGAATACCCAAAAATTAAGACACTAATTTGAAACCCTAGACGCTGAAAAACCCCCTAAGAACAAGGATCAAAACCCTAGAAAAGAGAAGAAAATGTCTACTGGAAGGTGAGTGTGCAGCGGTTCTTCAAGTTCCCGGCAAAGGGGGGTTCGGTCGCTGGAGAAGGGAGGTTGGATGGTCGAGACATTGGAGGTTGGTTGGCCAAGAGGCATCACTGTGGGATACCAAGGGGAGTAGGTTCATGGAACAATGGGTAAGAGGGATAAACAGGGGTTGTGATGGGGGCGGGGAGAGCGGGGTACCAGAGGCGGGTCGTGCTGGAGAGGAATAGGACCGGTAGGGGATATGGGAGGTTGACCAGTGGCGACGATGGGAGTGGAGCTGGAAATGGTGGGGGGAGGTGCAACAACAGGGTACCAGAAAGAGGGGGTGTGGCTAGGTGGGGTACTAGGGAGAGGTTGGGTGTGACGGGCTAAGGGAAGGAGGGGTTCAAAACCCTAACACACAAAGAGGGAAAAAACTATAAAAACTATAAATAAAGCTATAAATAAAAGTAAAAATAAAACTAATAATAATAATAATAATAATAATAATAATAAACTAAAACTAACAATATAAATAATAGTAATATATTTATAGTAATAAAATAAAAGTTGTAACAATTATAACAATAGCAATTAAAATAATTATAACAATTACATCTTCAAATAATATTATTATTAAGATCATTAAAATAATTTATTAATTTTTTTTATCACATTAAATTTTATTTATTTATTTTGAATTCATTTTATTTAATTATTTTTCCATCGAGAAGGGCATGCGGTGAACTGAGCGAAGCTGGGCAGTGACCCAGGCAAGCCCGCGCGGCTTCGACAGCAGCGCGTTGAATGTTGTCAAGGCCAAACCCCAGGTTATTAGATAAGAACCCAAAAATTTAAGTTGAGGCACAAACCAGACTACCTGACGCAAAGAAAATAAATAAAATAACTAATTTAAATATTGTGGGTGTGACAATGTAGGCTCTAAAAAATGCACCAATGGGAAATAAACCTAAAATTGTGGATTGATATTACCCCTATAATTACATGGTTCTTGAAGAAGAGGGAAAACTACACAGATGGGTTTACAACCATGATGAATATTTATAGGTTAATTCAAAGTCTATTTATCAAACATTAAAATGGATTTTAATAAAAGTATATTAGAAAGTCTAATAAGTTATTACCATGGAAAACCTATACTTAAATATGTAATGTATTTTGATGAATTAAGGTGAAATTTTTTAAGACATCTTAGATTTTGAATTCAATATCATATTACTAATCAATATGATTGTTATTTTTTAATGCTCAAAAATATCATTTTGGTGTAAATCAATGGTGAAAGCTAAATCAAATTATGAATGGTATACATTTTATGCATTTATGAACATTAAATTACATGTTTTTATATGGTTCTATCTACAATTTTGTATCTAATTAATTTTTAATGTGTATCACATCACCTCCACAAATTATAGATATTGATTTATCAATGAAATCACCTGATGTTATGATGACTACATATGAATACAATATCTTCACTCTAATAGATGTTTGTGGAAATGTGATTCCTTTTATTCATTTTAATTTCCCTATAGAGAAATTTGATGTTATTTTGTTATTGTATAGTCTCTATCTATGCAGAAACAAAATAAATTTCCAATTAATGGATATAAAATTTCAAATCCTAAGTTAATCTATAGTCATCTATAATTAGGAGGATGAAATTCAACCTCCATAGGAAATTTCTTCCATTACATGTGTCTTATTTCTTATTCATGATGAGAATTTTTATCAAATAATATGAGATAAAGTCAAACTTGATTATATTACTATTTTTGAGTAATGTGCTCATTTATTTCATAAATAGGTTCATTGTCTTCACCTTAATTGTGATTTTATGTTTTTTGTAGAACTCATACATTATGTTACACCTATTTTAAATATACATTATTGAATGAACTCAATTGAGTAGCCGGAATAGAACAATAAACACTTAGGGAGTATATAAAATTATTCATATTCACTAGTGTAACAACATTGGGTGAACTTGTTTTTTTAATTGGAAATATTGGTCAATGTGTTTTTCTCATTAATTTCCCATAACTTGATAAGGTCGGTATCATTAAAATGTATTTTATAACTCATATTAATTACTTATATTTAAAACATAAAAATTATTAATAATTTTACAAGTTTTTTATTTTATCTGTTATTCATCATTAAATTTTCAAAAAGGGAATATATACCCAAGATAATACTTTTTGTATGATGTATGTACACAATGAATTTATATTGAAAACATTATGGATATCAATTGTTCCTAGTATCCTCATAGATCAAATTAATATTGTATTTTATGATTACCTTTATTTATTTATTATTGTATTTAGAAAGCATGTTATAATATATTCTAAGAGAAAGGGTGAGAATCATGAACATTTAAGGATTAATCTAAATAAATTGAGAATATAGAAGATGTGTTCCAAAATATGAAATTGTGAATTATAGATACATAATGTATCATTATTAAGTCACAGAATTAAATGGTAAGGTCTATTGGTGGATCCTTCAATAGTGAAATTAATTGAACAGTGTATCAGACTAATCATGGATACCAAGATTCGTGGTTTTCTTGGATGGGATTGATATTATCGACTCATCTTTAGAAATTTTTCAATGTGATCAAATCCATTAACAAAGATGATATAAAAGGGTTTCAAGTTCCTTTTGAAGAATTAATGTGATGAAAATATCAAGGATATAAGGAGAATATTGTTTAGTGAACCTATTCTCACACAATCCTGAAGTGAAAAAGTGTTTGTTATATATATTGATGCATCAAGTTAGGGACTATACTATTTTTTATCTAAAATAACAAATTGGTAGTGTATGTATCAAAAACATTTATGGTTCATGGGAAAAATCATCCAAATCCAGATTTAGTGATAGAGAAAGTACATTTTCCATTTAAAATATTTTGTATTTTTCATTGTGGTGAAAGGAGTAATATTAATATACTAATCATAAAATATTTAAGTACATATTATTATAGAAATATAGGAATATAACCAAAATTTATAGATGGTATTTATTAATGATTATGGCTATTCAAAACATTAGCACCCTAGGAAAGAAAAACAGGTGGTTGATTCTCTGATTCAAAAGCATTAGGAAATCATTTCGATTAAGAGGACTAAAAATAACCAATAAATATGGATTTATAGAGTATAAAACGTGAAATAATAAGGTAAAGTAAAAATTATACCTTCCAAAAATGAATGTTTATCCATCCACCAATGAAATTATTAATGATTTGTTGAAGGATGATTTTGGTGACATAAAAGAAGGAAAGTAATTTTCCAGATTTCAACCATGGTCATGATGTGATGGTAATATTCAAGAACCAAATATGTATCCAATATATGTAATAATTAAGAATAATCTATTTTAGGAAGAATATAACTCATTATTTTTTATCCATCATGTAATTACAAAAATTAATAATGATCTCAAGTATCATCACAGGTGAAAAAATATGAAAATGATTATTGATGATTATGTGTCTCGAAATATAGTATGTAAAAACGTTATGGATAAATTTCATAATTATAATATTATAATTCAATGATTACCAATTCCTAAATAAAAATGGAAAAATCATCCCCATAGATTTCATCAAAGTGCTCCCCAAGCCATTTAATGTCCATAATGTCATTGGGATTTTTTTTATCCCGTAATAAATCCATCAAATTACATTGTCATGATGAAATATTTATTGATTGATATAAATTATTTAATATAAATTAATTAAGTTTTATGTTTTCATGGAGTAACACACACAATTATATTTTATCGATATTCATGGTTTACATTAATGTTTTAGAGAAGTCTCTAGTAAAAATTGAGTATATATTTTAACTATACTAGAACATATCATACATAAATATATGGTTAGTTTGAGAGGAAAATTAATACTCTACGGGATATTATTATAGATTTTTCTTTAGATATTAATGGTAATTGGGTTAAAAAATATCATTTAGTTCAATTTTCAATCAAAAAACATTCACAAGAGAATTTATATGGATTGTTTATCCAACTAGTTTACATACGCTGAGAGGGGGTTAATCTTTGTATGATAGACAAAAAAATCACCATTAAGGATCTTGTTTGGGTTTTAAACAAAACAATATTCTTTTCCCTTGATAAAAAAATGTATGAACAAAAATAAAAAAAATCATGAGATGCATAGAATCTACTTGTTTCGCCCTTAAATGGGATATTATAAGTATAATACTAATGGAACATACTACATTATTAAATCAACAATAGATTTTTGTTGTTATTATTTTTATATTGGACTCAATGCCTTTCTTGTTTCACAACAAATAATGATTTTTAAGATCCCCAATGTATCTTATAAAGAGTACTCATATTACAAGTACTAGAAATACATAATTGTATTAAATTAATATCTATAACACCAAAATTGGTTTTTCATGAATTTATTAATTCACTATACTGATAAATAAAAATAAAATAATTTTTTTCCAATGACATCAAATTGAAATAACTTTAACCTTTATTCAACCTATGAAAACCTTTAACTCAACTTCCCAAATTTCATATAACATTTTAGTAGTCTTTTCAACCTAAATCCCTTACACAACTTTCAAATTTATTGTGATTATTTAAATCATTCAAAAACTTTTTATCCTTTCATGAAACTCCACCATTTTGAAAAAGTTAAAATCATTTACAATGTTCACTTAGACATAATTAAAAATATTCATTTTCTCCACACAACTAATATTCATGTACAATTTTTAGGTCATAAGTATCTTCATTAAACTCTTACATAAATTGATATACTTAATATTATATAATCCTTTTACACATGAAATAAAGGTTGGGGGCAGTGCCCTATTTACGTGCATTTTTATCCAAAAATTTACTTCCTTATTAAATAATGATATTTGTCAAAATTTTCACAATTCTCTGATCATGAATGATTCAAGTTCACATTTAGTGTGAATAATATAACAATCACACAACTCCAATAATTATTTACTTGGTTCACATAATTTTGTCAGGTCCATGAAACTATAATCTTCACAAATCTGAAATTTTTTTGTTAAACAATTTACTTTTCAATATTTTTATGAGTTATCCTAAAATTGTCACTTATTTTTAAAATTTTCAAAACATTAACAAATATTCATGTTACATTTTCACTTCCTAAAATAAACCATCCTATTCCTGAAAAAAAATCCTATAAATTGTGATCCCTAATAATTTGGTAAACACATAGAAACATCACCACCTTACATATTCCACTTCATGAAAACCATTGTGAGTTTCCATAAATTAGTTATAATATTTATATATTGCTTCAACCCATCTCTTAGTATGGATATATTTACCTCAATAATTCTCCACCATTATAGAGATTTATCACCAGAATTAGATAAAAAATATTTTGGAAAATTTTAACTATCCTTTTCAAATATATTTATCAAGAAAAATAATAATCTCAAGAAAAATCTAGGACCATTCCTCCATTATATGCTTGGGATGTGCAGTGACATCCTTGAGATTCATTTCCAATCAACATGAGTTGGAATTAAGGACTAGTGTATCAAATTGAACAATGTGGGAACAATTTCCCCCATTATGCATTATTTAATAAAATAAAATAAAATTGTATGACACGTCTATATAAAATAGATCATCTCCAATTATAATATGATAAAAATAAATTGCAAACTGAAAATAAATGGACTAAAAAAATTAACAAACTATCACTTCTCTCACCCACGACCTACCTTCCATGCAACATATAGATTAAAAAACCACAAACATATTATTTTTCTTCAATAACCATAAGATTTATATGTCCTTTATCTATATAGAAATGTAAAATTATATGTTGATGATTCATTAAGAGAAACTAAAAAAATAAAAAAACATACACTCCAATACATGGCTCTATGGGGCACTATCCTACCAAAACTAAAAAGTATTCAAATGAACAAAAGAGCTAAGAATAACATGAAATAATTTATTATCGTAGGAATAATAGATCATAAGTAATTCCAAATGATACCACTCCACATGTATAATATTTAAATAAAACATTCATTAAATACTATTTTGAAATAAAATAATAAAAATAGTTTTGTTTAAAGTAATTATTTGAGTCAAAATATTGATTTACATTCAATTCCTTGATGTTAATCATTTACAAAAAATGTGGGATTTTTATTTTAAATAAATATAGCTTTTTAAAAAAATAGAAGGAACATTTGGTTTAAAAAATTATTTCAATTAATCGAAATTAAATATTTCATTTACTATTAAAATAAAATAAAAAATGTAAATAAATTGGACAAGAATAGTAGACATACCGAGGGATACTAATGTTTTCCCTCATCCAATAATCCTATTTTTATAAGTGATCAAACCATACAATAGCAATCACTTGAAATATCTAATAGAGAGGATGGACCCAATGTTTAACCATTAACCATATACACATCTTCATAAGGTTTGTTTAGTGTCTTTTTGTCTTAGAAAATCAAGGTAGGGTTTAGATTTTCCAATTGCACTTATCATAGTCTACCCAATAAATCACCAGTGGTTATGATGTTCTATCACATTTTTGTTAATCCATTCACTACAAGCATTAAAATAAATCACATGTTGTAAAAATCCAATCACCTGAATATATATCTCAAAACTCTATTTCATAAATTAAAAAAATAGTTATAACTAGGAATTAAAGAAAAAAAATTATTTACCAAAAAATTATGTACTACTGCACCACTTACATTGGATGTCCCAAATAGACTTTATAAATGAATTTCATGGAATTTACTTTAAATATTACATGAAAACCATGTTTTGTATCAGATTAAATTCTAATGTTTTCCTTTGTGTTATTTCCATAATAAATTTCACAGATCTATAGATATATATATATATATTTAAATCGAACTCATGTGGTTCAAATTTAAATTTCCTCCACGTAATTTTAACACACACAAACACATATATATTCACATGTATTCTAATGTCTGTGTAAAAAATGATAATGAAAATTAATTATTAATTCATTTTAACCATAATATATTCATTTGAAACAAATTTGATAACATTTATCATCTCTTGGCATTCAAAGAGACACATGTGAATCGAATATATAATATAATAGAAACATAAATTTTACTATGAATTCGAAACAAACTTTTAAAATTAAAATACCATTTATTAATAAATTTTGGACATTTTGGGGGAAAATATTTTGGAATTTTTTGTTAAAAATTATTTATACCATGCATTTGGATTGAGGAAAACTGTTGGAATTGAAGTGAAAATAAAGTGAGCCTTGATTTTCCATTAAAATACACCTTATATATTCAATTACACCATTAAGTATTCAAGATACACATTTAAAACATAATAAATCATTGTTCATATATATAAACATAAATTCATGTTGCCACACGACTCAAAATTTTATAATTGAGTAACCAAGAATATAAAAATCTTCAGCTTTAATAAACCTTTCAAAAATGGGTTATGAATTGGGATTCACAATCCATAAGAATTAATAATAAAAACCAGACCTTCTTCAAGTTAGGTTTTATCCCAAAAACTCAAACAATGAGGGAGAGAATGAATAATAAAGATATGGGAAGTGTAAGGAGGAGAATAAGGGGGAAACGCCTTACCTTTGTTGGGAGTTCCTTAAATCGATGATATGGTGATTAGATGGAGAAATAAGTGTAGCTAAGCTTTTCCCTATAATGCATAGTATTAACAAAGAGGAAGAAGGGGGGATTCATATATGAGGGAGATGGGGAGAGGGTTCTGGCATTATATTTGGGTTTTAAATTTTTAATTTTTAATTTTTAATTTTTATAAAGATATAGGTAACTAAAGTTATTTTGTTTTATGTTATAATAAACCTTGCACCATCCATGTCCCCCTCAATAAGAAAACCAAGATCCAAAAAGTTATTTTACATGATTGTACTTACCTTGTTCAAACTATGTGAAACCATCCAATCAAAAATTATAGTTCATCTGGACATGATCTTCTTAGTTTAAAAAATTGTGTAGGCTAATCATACAACCTGTACTAAACCACAAAATTTTTAACAATTGAAAAATTAACGGACCAAATTTCAATGATAGTAATTCAAATAAGAAATTTAATTAATTAACAATTTTATTAAGGTAGATATGTGACGATTATCCCCACAATAACCACTTTCTATACCGAAAAATAAAATTAGATTAAATTATGGTGTCCTTAAAATTTTCAAAACAATAAACAAAAAAATGAAACACAATAAATTAAAAAATGATCAAACTAAAAAAAGATCCAAACCATAATAAATTATATCTATAATCAATTAAATCACACATCTCTATGTGACTCTTTGATCCAAAATCCACCACCAACATCTTGGAAAAACTATAAATCTATGATTTGAAATAGATCCTCCATTCATTTAAAGATTCAACTGTAATATTAGTTCAAATTTCAAGGAATTGAACACTTCTAATAATTAATCCTACCTCTCACCAAAATAACTTATGAATATCCCCCAGTTAATACACAATTCATAATTCCACAAAACATCAAACTCTACAAAACCAAAAAAATTACAATCCTCAAACCACACTCATGCTCCACTAATTACTAAAATTGGTCATGATATAAAGACCCATAGTGGGTATAAACAATATTTAGGAACCCACCTGATTAAAAAAAATGTATACCCAAATGAAGAAATGGTTCCTAAATGATATCATAAAAATATAAAAATTTTGACAATAGGTGAATCAAAAATTATTTAAAAATGTTCATGTAGTCTAGAAAATGTGTAAGGTGTTAAGTATCCTAAACGAACATAGACCTAAAAAATATTTGAAAAAAAAATCATAGATGGTATCATTATACCAAACACATGTACACTCTCATTAGGAGAAAAATTAACGTAGGAATTAATGTAGAGCTTGCTCCATCAAAGGACATGGATAAAAATATGGATTGAAGACCATGGGTAACCTAGTAATACATTATTGGTTAACTTCTCACATTGATACCATAAAATCAACAAACACCAGAAAGTTAATAACCTTATATAGTTCAATATATGTCCTAATAACCATAAAAAATAGATAATGTTGTCCCATTACAAATGAAACTGAATGAAATGTCATTGAAACCAAAGATGAGAAAAATATTTAGAATATACAACCCCATTAAAAAGGAACAACCCCCCACCCACACACCCAACCCAAGAGAGAAATAAGGACGTACCTAAGGAAACACCATGACATGAAATTGTGACAATACCAAAACCAAAAAAAATACACTTTATATGATATTCTAGAAAATATGGTAGTTGAGAATATTCATTGAGAAATACTCTAAATAACATCATAATAAAGGAAAAATAAACACAAATCACATCCAAATGACCAAATAAAAATATGCCTCAACCATAAACTAATATCCAAAGAAATATCCATAATCCATGAGCGTGATTATAACAACCTTTTTCTAAATAGTTCCATAATTTAATACTTTGGTATAAAAATTTCATGATATCCATAAAATGTTTTCAAAGTCCCCAAAATTATTAAAATCATCACGAATATCATGTATAAAAAATTTAAAACCCATTGTAATTACTTATAAGTTTTTTAACCATCTTCTAGAAAAATGAACCCAATAAAAGACTACTCACTTATGTTGTTAAGAACAAATGGAATAATTATAGAAAATTATCCATGTTTACAAAATAAAAAATTATCATAATATTATTTTTTTTAAACCATTTGTATAATCAGAATATTTTGTTATGAAATATTAACTCTATTCTTAAAAAAATAATTATTGTTATTCGATGTCATTTTAAAATCATTCATAAACTTTTAATAATCATGTCTACTTTAATTCACTTGATAAAATCTCTTCTAAATTTCGAAAACCCCACTTTTTAAACATATAATAAATTGTCTAAACTTCATTCCCACTTTCAATAATTTATTGAAAACCTCTTTATTATTATTATTATTATTATTATCATCATCATGAATAACCTTCGCCTTATTAAAATTTACACAACCATATATAAATCCCATTAAAAACAATTTGAAAAACTCTCACAAATAAACAAAAAGTGTTTGGGTCTATTAGAGCTCAATAAAATAATTCTAAAAAGGGTAATTGTCCATGAATGATTTTTCTACATGGCTTGGAGGGTCATATTCTAGTCATTCTATTTCTACCTGTACTTATATTGAACCATTTACTCTGTCTTCATACAGTTTTAAAAGTATTTCAAGTGTAATGGGTACCACTAGTCCAACTCCCATTTAACCCTAAAAAAATAAAGTGTCTTAAATAAATACAAATAATGTCTTCAAAATTAAAAAAAATCTTCCAAATAAACCAAATAACATAAAAAACTGAAATTTAAAAAATTTATTAAAAAATCACATCCCATTATCTCATGGTAATATGGATTTCATCATGAGTAGTGGTGACTAGTCACCCAGCCCTGAACTACCTCCTGATAACTAACGATAATAACTCAAATCTACAGATACATCATAAATAATAAAGGTACTATAATAAAACAGTTTCATCAACCATAATGATCCATCCCTCCATCAGTCACCTAAGTCATCCTAAAACATCACCAACGTGAATTCGTGATCACCCTATGGTTGTTTCAAGCACCAAGTCTTCAAAATAATAAATTATATAATTATTTCAAAATATAAAAAGTGTTTTATAACTGTAGAAAAATGAGAATTGGTCTTCTTTATGTTGGATCTCAATGAAAAAATATATCTTATGAAAATAAAAGTAATAGAATTAAAAAAACATTTATATCCTATAACCCTAGTCTCTAATACCTAAATATATTAGAATAACCAATAAAGCACAACCATATAGCTTTTATTTGGGAACTAGTGTATCTCGATACCCTATGTCCATAGAAATTAATAAAACTTATATAGATTATGTGAAAATGTAAATTAAAAAATAAACAATTGTTATATCTCCATGTAACCCGGTGAGTAATTATTGATAAAAATGGTACAAGGTCCATGATTATATTAGAACTAATAATTCCATAAAATTCTAGATAGGTATGAATTTTAATGTCTAATAGGAATTATATATGATGACACACCTCAAGAAAAATATTTAAATAATGGATCAATTATATGAGAACTTGAAATTAAATTGTAAAAGTATGTTTGTTTAGAATTATTATTTAAGAACCATATAATTAATCTCTTTCATTTTAAAGATAGTAATCATTAAAAACAAGGAGGTATGAGAATATTTCATAGAACATTTATTTAAAAGAAATATAAAATGGAATCACTGGTTTAAAATAAACATTTAACTTCATATAAATTAATTATTTTATTTACATCGAAAAGGAAAACAAAAAGATAGATAAAAAGAACATGGAAAATAGAAATCACATGGGATACTATTGTTATGTCTCGTCCTAGGATCTTAGCATTCTTAGTGACATAACTATACAATATAATTCTTATTCATGAGACACTTTATAGGATAAAATAAATATTCTGGTGACAACCACATCAACATTATCACATTTTTTAGTTGTTTTTGTAGCATTTTCTATAGTCTAGGGAGGACATACCTTTCCTAGTACACTTGTTTATGTATACACACCTAAAAACACAAGGTTCCCATATGTTATCCCACATTTTATCCATAGAACTATTTCACTAAAATGAAACACATTTTGTAAAAAGTTGTGAACATTGAGGAATCCCTAATAAAACATTTCAAATATAAGAAAAGTGCAATTCTATGAGAACAAAAGAAAAAAACTATTTACAAAAGAACAATTTTTCTATGGAACCACTAACATTGATTTTTCTAAACAGGCCTCATAATTGACTTTATGAGAATCAACATGAAATATTACATGAAAACCAAGTTTGAGTATCAAATTTAGTTATATTATTTCCCTTGGTATCATTACCATATACAATTATACATATATATATATACATACATGAAAATCATATTTTAAAAAAATCAAATCTCCTCATGTGAATTTGAATATATATATATATATATTCCTATGGGTTTATATCACTGTTCATAACCATTAAATCATAATAAGAAATTTTTAACCACCATATAGTTATTTGAAACAAATTTTAAAACATGTTTTAAGATCATGGAATTCCATGAGACACTTGAAATGTCATTAGATACATGAATATCCACTTATCCTTTACTCTTAAGAGATTAAACACACATTGAATATCAAAAATTCATTTATTAATAATTCATGGAAAATTAAAAAACAATATTTGGGAATGGTTGGTGGAACCAATTCATATAATGTTTCTCATTTGAGAAGTACCCTTTACATTGGATTGAAAATCAAGTGAATCTTCATTTTTTCCTTAAAATACCCCATTGTCATATATCATTATGACATTAATTGTCACAAATACTAGTTTAATTCCTATGAAATAATAGTTCTGCAATTTTAAGAGAAATTAAGGGGTCAACTAACCTAAAAAATATGGAATTTAATTTTTGGGGGATTGAAATTCATTGCCTTCTAAGAAACTCTATAGAAATGGTTTCAAATCATTCCATATGATCTGTACAAACCATAATTCAAAAAATAAAATGCCATGTTCAATATAGGGTTCAACTAAAAAACATAGACAAGTATAAAATGTTATAAGAATAAGAGGAATGAAAATGAGGAGATAAATAAGGACAAACCAAACTTGGTCACATGTTCTTCAAATCAATGAATAAGGAGAGGGGAATATGAGGAGGAGTTGTAGTCGAGCACCTCCCTATGTAGTGTCATGTGAACATGAATGGGGTAGTGTGGTATTTATTTTATAAGGAATAAAGGGATATGGGTGTGGTATTAAGATTAGGTTTTTAATTTTTTGTTTTAACTTTATATTATTCTTTTATTGAGAAACCTATGATCAATTGTTTTCAATGTTTAATTAATTGTGCACTAATTGTGAAAACCTCATGGGGAACATTAAGAAGATACATGGTTTTTTCACCTGGACTTACTAAACATGTGTAAATCATCTAAAACATTCGTATATAAAATTTCTGGAGTTCCAAATGGGTTCTACACTATTTAAAAAGATTAGTGATCTAACCATGAAACCTACATAGGACCTCATAAACATCACAAATTTGAAAAGAAAATTCCCAAAATTCAATAGAAATGGAAAATTATTAAATAATTAAATAATATAAATTTTATGTGTCACCAAAAAATAAAATGTCACTGTAAGGTATTTATCCTAACAATACATCCATTGTGTTTGTCAAAATATCTTCACCCATTATTACTATATGAACCTTTTCTTTGTCAAATCGTTATCAAAGCACTGTTCTCTCCCTTATTCAATCATAGTTTAAATCCTTAAACACTAGATTGTGATCAATGATTTACTCAAAATGTATTTCAATCCTATATGAGTCATTCTCGTTGTGAGAAACTATTTTAGTATGAAAAGTTACTTAATTAATCACATCAATATCAATAAAAATACTATTTAAATAAAAAAATACTGAAAATATAATTTTATAAAAATATATATTTTAGAAATCGATAAATATTTTAAAATCATAGAGTTTAATATTTTCTTACTTAATGATGCCATATATATGATACCCCTAGGTAACAATTTTCATCATGAATCCATATATCAACCATCTATGATATATCTTCATTGACTCGGCCACTCCAGAATCATTAGATAGAAAACTACCCATGATTAATTTCTCAATATTATTTTTCAGGAAAAATATATAACCCTATTAATTATTCCTCATTCATCAAAACTATATTACCCCATCATTAATAAACCTAATGATATCTTCTTTTTGGTCTGAAATAGAGTCAACAATATAAATTTACTCATCAAAAAAACACACCATACCTCAACAGTTATAGATCCTACATACACACTATTCATGTTTGGGGAATCTACTAGACTATATGAACCAATAAATTTCATTAAAACACTTATTTGAGTATGAACATAATTATGATGTTTTCAAACAATAGTTTAGTAGGAAAATATTCAAATTTTAGTAGACCATATTTCACTTTATCTTTATTAAATGGACATTTTATATCAATGTTATTTTTTTTTTGAGTGATGATAAATATTTTTTCAAAGATTTATGTAACATGAAATATAAAAATGTATCCTAGTCAGATCCTTTTCTTTAACTACCATATCTTGAACCTATATCTTCACCCATAGTCTCTATATGTAATCTTGAGTGGCCACAATATATTCATCTTATGAAGTACTCAAAGAAATTATATATTGATACGTTATTAAAAAATAAATACAAAGTCATACAATATAGAATTCATGACCGGATATTGATAATCATTTATTTTTTAAACAGGCCCAATCTATATATGTATATTCTGATAACTCTTATTAATATTTCTCGTTATACAATAATATAATTCATGATGCCCTTGATATAAAACAATATTCATCTCATAACATGAAAGTGGATTTATTTGTGATTTTTTTCCATGTCTCATAAAACATGGAAAATCATTTTTCTGTCATGTCACTACTATGTACAAAAGGCTTCCAATGATATTCTTAACTAATGTGACATTGACTTTTCATCATCATCATCCCTTGAAAATATCATCTATGTAGTAACTAGAGTCTTAATCAACTTATAATTCTCTATTAAAAATATTCGTATATGATCTATGGAATATTTATAATGGGAAATAATTGTTCCTTACCTTCCTTAAATCACTAATAGTCCACGGAAAAATTTTAGTTCATAGATAATCATATTTTTGAACTCACCCATCATATATTAAAAAAACTCTTTGTATGTTTCCTTATCAACTCCCTAAATATTATTACAACCACATAAAAAGTATATTTCATAATTTTATTAAACTAATTATTGACATGGATATTGTAATCAAATCCACCTTGCTTGAAACTGAGATTCTACAAGCACTGATAAATTATTGGATACCATGCAATTGGTTCTCGATTCAACCCATACAATTCCTTCTTCTGCTGACAATTTATTTTCACACCATTATAGAAAATAAAACCATCTTGTTATTAAATGAACACATTTTCCTGAAAAATACAAAATTAAATATATATTTAACATCCATCTAGAAAACATTAATTTTCATTAGCACTATTATTGTAAAGAATAGTCAAATAGTATCCAATCTTACAATTGGTGTTGATATATCATCTATATTGATTCCCTAGATCAAGGATTATCCATTCAACTTAATTATCTATCTTTTCATAGATATCCATTTTTTAATTATTCAATTTTTTTGAGAAGAACCATTTAGTCATGATAAATCTCTTATATTTTTGTCTCAAAACAATCTTCTATGACTGAATATTTTCAATTTTATCGAGCTCTTTATTCATACATTAACCCATTTTTTATCTCTTGAAACTTATTTAAACCATTTTCTATATACCTATGATAAGAAATATTTGTATATAGAAATGTATTTCTCTATTCTTGAATAGTTTATTTTTCTAATTACAAATAATGTTATTCATATCGTTTTCTTCTCGAAAATTTGGATTCTATGATAATATCGATCTATCTTCATACTTACCATCATCAGAAACATATTATGAATCTATAATCTGTACATTGACTACTTATGATCTATTATTTTCATCATTACTCTCATCTTGATATTGTTCACTAATTTAATAGTTATTTAACTTGTTCTCTTCAAAAAAAACATAACTATTCCACATAAAATTTTTTGGCCACTTATTGAACCATGTATATTCATCATTTTTTATCGGGTATCCATGTTATATACCATAATAAATTTTGGATTGAATCATCATGTTTTTCTCCTCACTGAGAATGAAGAAATTAATTCTAAAGAGTCAAAAGTAATTAAATATCATCTTCCTTCATTGGAATAACTCAATTGGGGTATTCACATCGCTCATACACAAAAAGATTAGTTATATATATTATAATGTTAGTAATACTTCCATAAAAACATATATACTATGTCTTTGTCAGTATGAATCATTATGTACATGTTTTTTATGATCAAATTTATCCTCTCAACCAAAACATTTTTTTATGAGTTGTCATTGTTCAGACTCTGTTCACTTTTCCACACTTCTCAAGATAAAACAATTATTGTAAAAAATTAACCCTAACCCATTATCTGTTAATAATATAATTTTTTATCCAACCTCCCATTTTTCTTCTATTATTATTTTATTCAATTAAAAAACTCAAACATAAGGGTAAGGAAAAATGTCCATATCATTCCATTATAATATTCAATGAATATAATATAATATCTGTTACCATTAATTTATATTGGTGAGATTGGTTTACACATTTCAATAGTTATCAATTATAATATTATGGTTTATTTTTATTCTTTTTCAATATATGACTTTCAAGGAATTGTTCCTTTCATTAACGGATCACTTCTATGCTTATGATCACTTGATAGGTTAGGGAGATATCAATATCCATCATTTTCACTAGATCATCTATGGTAGGTTAGCTAAAATGACCAAGATGATATTGCCCGAATATTTTGGCTTCTCATATGGATGTAACTCACTTATATTTTTCTCCAATAACAAAGTATATATTCCCCTTCATAAACTTCTAATTTATCCCAACTCCACCATCTTTTCACATCATTATACAAATCAAACTGTTAAAGACTATTTTTCCCTAAGATATAATTTCATCTTAATATATTATTTTTTACCAAGACCATCCATCAACAATACATCGACATATCTTATATAATTTTCTCTATTTTTGGATTTCAGGGTGATAGTAATTCTAAGGCCTTAATCATTGATTAATTTAAGGATACCATCCATTTTTCTCAAGATGCATCTAAAAATATCATTATATATCATCATGTGAGAGGTTTACCAACTATCAATAATTCATGCACTGATACAATTTTATTCTTTGAGGGTAATCTATTAAATTACATTATTCTATGATATTTCATTTATGATATATGTCTTTTATTTTCCCATCATATTTTTATTGACATGTATGATCTTTATCTAAGTAAGATGGACTAAATTCATCATGAAAAGATTCAAATCGATTTTTCATTCTCATATCGTTTTATTATTCCTAGACTTATTGCATATGATAACTTTGGTTTTTGGTTATAATATTACACAATATTGTTGATGAATAATATATTTCTATACAATCAAATCATCCATAAAAAAAAATATGATCATCAAAATCATTCATGGAATATTGAACATTTCAACATTACCAATCTTCCTCTTATACCCTTTGGTACCTCTTGTATATGGAATAGAAATTTTGGGAATATCCTATATTTTTTCAAAAACAAAAACTAATACATTATTCATTCTCGTGTATCATGTTAATGGGATATTTTATCCCATTAGTTATCTAACTATAATTTGGTACCAAATCAATCATCTACATAGGAGTGGCTGCCTATAGTCTAAAATAAAATAAAACTTCTTTATTTTTGTTTTGATACCGTATACTAAAATTTACATTTATATATAACACTTTCTTTTATATTAATTGATCTTTATCCTCCACTTTAACATTATTTATTTTTTGATTGTTCTTAATTCACAATATCATACCTAGAGTCAAATGAATCTCTTAATCATTAACTTTTAATAATAGGAAAACATTTTCCTCTTTAATATCTTTGATACACTTGACCCACTATTTCACTATCATAGTGAAACTATAAATTTATTTTAATAATAATTTACCTTTTAATCATTGGAAATATCTTGATTTTCTATATTTATTTTTATATTTTAAATTTCTTCCATCATCTGATTCATTACATAATCCTACTACTACATATAGACTTTTTTATTAAGAACAAAAAAGTTTCATTTATTATTTTTGGATATCTAAAAGTTTATATACTAATAACTAGCCTCATTAATGATTTAAACATCAACTATAATTTCATATTCTCCTTCATCTGAATCACAATATTCCCTATTTTGACAATTTACCACAAATAACACAGCATTATATTATTTTTATTCATTATAGTCTTCAATAATTTCATCATGGGTCTCTTGAGAAAAATAATTTTCTTATTTAATATGGTTCTTATTCATAATTTAATTATGCATTGTTTTTTATAAATTTATTTTTATCTAGAGAATCATTCACTAGAATTTCAATATCCACATCATTTTGTTAAAATTTCTTCAAACACATTTCAATAAGACGAACAACCATTCCACATTAAAAACATATGACTGTGTTTTTCTATTTATACATTCTTTTCCCTTTTATATATTAGAGGATATGAATGAAATAACTTCATCCACTTCACCATCTTCTTGTAAATCCTCTTTAATCATCTTCTTAATTTCCTAGAATTCCACCTCCTTAGAATTTGTATTTTATAAAACATATTTATCATTATTTCACATCCCATATGAGATAAGAGTAAAATAAAAACTATCAAATATCATATATTTGGATTATCCTCAAAAATATATACATTAAGATGAGATCATGGTTTTAATCATCTTAGGATGATTTTGATGATTAACACTTCATCATGGATATCCAAGAGACTAAAGATTTCTTACGTAGTCTCATTCATCCTATGATATAATGAATCAATAGATTCCTTATTGTAAAACTTCATGTCTTTATATTTTTTCATATTACATTAAACTAAACTTTTCAGACTTTTTAATCTCCATTTTAAGGGTTTAACTTGTTCTCCAACATATAATGAAATGGTTTACATGAAATTACTTTCATATATGATTTCATAGATATGGATCCTATAATAAATTGATTGCTTTGGAATTCAGATAATGTTCTATTTATTCAAAAACTGATGATAATTATATATCTATACTAGTCATGATCCTTTATATAATAGTTGAAAACATACCCCTACCAAAATATTGAAAGTAGTGGCTCAACAGATTCTTATATAGTTGGAAATTTTATCCCTCAAACATATGAAAATTATTTTATTCACAACATTTGTGACATCAATTGAGAGTCAATAATTCTTATTAATATTCTTTCAAATGCAAAAATTTTCGCTAACTAGGTTGTAGAAATATATGTTTTAGGTGAATCGATGTATGACCAAATAAAACACTTCCACCATTGGGGTCTTTTTTTAGGTTCAAAAAACTGTCTTCTCTCCCTTTCTTATTGAAATGTATGACATGAAATGAAATCCAAAATAAGACACATCAATTTTACATGGTTAACCCATAACTAGGATATTAAAAGGATAATATAAAGGTTATGTTCTTGTGTATAAAATTTTTTATAGTATAATGTTCATTCAATGCTATTAAATGACTCATTTTTCATCCTCGTCCACTAATGAGAAATAATTAAAATCCAATTCTCTTTGTACTAAAGTGTGATTCTTACAAATTCATTTAATACCCTTCGATTTATTGGATGCATGATTTTTATAATAAAATAGTTGTTTCATAAAGTTCTTATTTTATCCAACTAAGTTATTCCAATTTATAAAATAAATCCATGGAACATTCTATAAATTCATGAAAAATTCACCTTCACTCAACCACAAAAAATATTTCAGGGATGTTCCCATATATTGTGAAAGTTTTAAAATTATGATAAAACTATCATTTTTTATGAAAAAATAATATTTTAATGGAACAATAAAAATTCCACATAAACATTCAGCCTTTCCAGGAACTCCCACATTTGACAGAACATCACAGACTTTCTTGATTTTCACCTGGTTATATAAACAAAAGTATATTTTCACCAAATAATTTATATCTATGTAGATAATTCACACATGATATAAATTTATGTAACTATAATGTAAATTTAGATACCTGATATCCTCTAAGGGTTAGATGGTTCAAATAATTTATTTTCAGCCTATTTATAGGCATTTACAAAGCATCATGAAAAGTCCTTGTTCACCACCTATCATGAGAACAATGTTACAAGATTGTAAAACTTCAATGATTTGAAATCTAATTTAGTGATAAAAATATCATATGAATTTTTTATGTATGTTCATGTTTTTCAACTTCACTGAACATTTATTTTCATGAAGCTATAGAAAATTAACTTGATGTTTTAATTTTCCATATTTTTATGAGGGAAAAAATATTTGTCTTCTAAAAACATCATGAAGATTTATAATTTATTATCAAATATTTTTTAAATGTATTATAAACATTAATTTTCATCCAAACCATATTTAACCTCCCTATAAATTTTAGATAGTAAATATTTAATAAACACTAGAAAACATATCCACCTTATACACGCAACATCCTGAATAACTTCCTAAGATTTCATACCCCCAATGATCTTCTATCTAGATATCTTCAACCTATAAATAATTATAAATATATTTATCTAACATAGTTATCCATTTTACTGCATATATTATAATAAATAATGTTAATATTTTTATTGGATCATCATAACTAACTTTGTCAATCAGCATTTTCATTCAACACAACCATCCTGAAACAATACAATTTCACCTTGAGGGATTCCACCCCCCCCCATAATTTTTTATGAATAATATTATGGAAATTAGTGAATAACTCCCAAAAAATGTGATGAATATGGATAAAAAATACTTTTGGAACCTAATATAAAAAATTAAATAAAGAATGACATATCCATTTAGTTGGACATTAGAATATCATCGAGTTGACCAAAAATTTAAGATGACAATTATTAGTTAGATATTTGGACTGAATTTATTGATAATGTATCATTTTGAATATCTACATAGAATAATTATAACAAATTTTTAATAAATGGGAATATTAGTCGCATATATATTTATACAATTGAGATATTGGTTCATATTAAGATGGTGTCTTATCGCTTCAGGAAACCACTGAACCTCTACCATGTACAAAATGTGTTCCATGTATCACTTTTGAGGAAGTATATTCTTAATACATCAGAAGAAATAAAATAAATATGTTATACCACTGAAGTAGTATTTTACTTATGATGACCAATCAGCGGAGATTCTGGATTGAAGAGTTCGTGTTTTTTGGAACCAGACCACTCAACCGGTCATTATTTTATGGTGAGACTATAAATTTATTGAATCTATATGTTATCTTATATATATAAGGAGGAATAATTATCCTCATTTTTTTAAACATTTTAAAATAATTTTATTGTAAAAATATTATGGTTTTATAGAATACTACACCTATATAGTTTGTAATAAGTTTTTTGTCAAATTAATTTTGATGTGTTTGATATCTTGTGATGCGTGAAACACAAAAATAGTGTAAATAATGACTTATAATAACATAAATTGGAATATATTATGATTCAATTAAATTAAATATAAATAGTAAATTCTATTGATTAATTATAATAAATAATTATTTAATAATTTTTATTTTAACATAAATGTTTTGTTTGAAAGAAAATATTTTATATTCCATTATATATGATTTATTATTATGTTAAATTTATAAATTTTAGAATTATAATTTTAAAAAATGAAAATATTTTTTGAATGAATTATATTAAAATATACTTAAGGTAAATTATTATATTTCTTTGGATTGGGTAACTTTTTGTTGAACAGTGAAAATTCAAATTTTACAAATACCATAAATTTTTTGGCATCAATACCATATAAGAATGAAATGAAAATATACAAAAAAAAAATTTGAGCCATATATTTTTATTACGTAAAAGAAATTATTTAAAATTGTTATTTTGGATTTGTAAACCCATGTATGAAATTCTGGAACCTATGTTTTATTTAATTATAATAAAAATTTTCCTTTTCTATTAATTTTGTATTCACAAAGATCCATTCAGTTTTGATTGATTTGAATCTAATAAAAATTATATTACATTATCCATAACCCTATATATTTAATATTTTTATTATATATAAATTACGAGTAATGAATTTTTATATTTAAAAATGAATTTTTTTAAAATAACTAATTCTATTTTTGTTATGTGTTCTTATATTAAATAAAATTTCATCCCACTATAGAAATTTAATCATAAAAAATAGATTCCAAATTTTGAATCATCATGTTAAAATTTGGTTATATCTCATATTTCATTTTGGTTCTCGAAAATATGATACCAGGATAAAAAAATAAGTTATCATGGTAGAGGTTAAAATGGGTTTAAAGGGGATACAATAATGTGTAAGGATTATATTATCCCAAAAATAATATCATTATCTATTTGGTTTACAGAATTTATATCATACCTCAACATATCATGGAATGTGGGAGAAATAAATTTATTATATTTAAAAGTTCTTAATATTTACCAGAATATCACCGTTATCTATTATGAAAAGGCACCACCTCTACCCAACTATTAACACACATTAAGAGACATATATCCACATGGATCATCCAAAATAATTTCAGAACTCTCATATTAAATTTTTTTATGTTTTTTCTCACAAAAAATCCAACGGATAAAGGAATAATGTATAGACTATATAAGGATATAGAAAGGGGATTTAATTACCTTAAATAGTCTATTTAACATTTATTTCATCCATAAACCACCTCCAAATATTCTATAACCATATTAACATAATTAGATAAGAATATTTATAATATTAAATTTTTTAAACATAATAGTAAAACCATTTTCTATCTTAGATCTATATAAACAAAAATAAAAGTGTCATTCATGCGTACCTATAGACTACCATCTCCACGAAGTGATGTAATTCATTTTTCATAACCTCCTTATATAGCTTGTTAAAAATTTATATATAATTAAAAAATATGTTATTAATAAAATGATTGATATTATATAAATTATGAAACCTTGATATAAATTCATGTATTGAAATCACCAAATCAAAACAAACATGTATTATAAAATAGTTGACACGTTGATATTCATTTTAATGAGAAATTGATACCATATTGGAAATTAAAAAATATAAGGGATCGATTTATGGTAATATAAGTATTAGTATTTTTCTTTTATTGATGTATAGTAATTTAATTTTTTTTATATATTTCGTTAAAATTTTCTTGGACATTTTACGTACTAGTGGTTCGGGTTCATGTTATAAACTTGCTTCTATCGGGATTATAAATGTTTAAATTTTATTTATAGAAAATTCAATGTTCATTATATCATAAACCAAATAAATTTTTTTATCCCCTATTAATTTTTTTATATCTCCATGAATTCATTCCTTTTTCTCAAATTGATACTAAAAATGTGAAAAAAAATGTTTTTAATAAAATTGGTCATTAACTTTTATATTATGTTGACAATATTTATCACCAAGTAAATGTTTTTAAAAAATCGTGAATTTTCCTTATAAATCACCAATGTTTGTATCATGTATATATAAAATATATTTTAATATATATAAAATTATATAATATTTAAACATTACAATGTTTTCCATATGAATTATTTTTAACTTTTTACAAAAATGTGAAAATATATTTTTTATCTTTACTGAATGAATTATTATTCCCATTGTAACAAAAAATATTTGAGTTTATGTTAATTTCACTAGTTTTAATAGTTTTACAAATAAAATCTACTTTTTATTTTTTTAGAATTTTTACATTTTAAATGTTAAGAATAAAAATTTATTTTACATTTTATTCAAATTTTATTTCTAGTTAATTTATAATATTATTTTTCATATATGTAAACATCCTTTAATTATTTTTATAATTCATTAGTAATATAACCTTATTGTGTCATCCAATTAATTTTCCTGGATTGATTATAAAGATGTTTTAATGATGGATTCATCAAATACATTTCATTCCCAAGGTTTATTTTTTATATGATGAAATGATAACATTTTTTATGATCTTGTGGTATACATATATATTGTTTTTATTATGATATAGGTGGGAATATAATTATATTAATTTAAGATGAATTATTTAATACTTGATATCTCATAACATAATATGAAATGGAATGAGGTGTGAAACCAATACACTATGGGACACTATTCACTTTCTGTATGGGAATGGGGAGTGATCCAAGTCCACTATTGAACTCTATCCATTATGATGGTCATTGTTTTGATGCCTGAGTAGGGAAATTATATTATATGTTTATTTTTATTTTAAAAACATATTTATTATTCCTATTATATGTTTTAACGTCTCATTATTGATTATCAATGGTTATTCAATCATATGATTCACTGATTTATTATAACGAAGAAAAAAGTTGTGAATCAGGATTTATGTTCTATGAATTTTTGTTATTATTTTTATTAGTTATTATCATGTCCTCATACAATTATTCTTATATTATTCTCACTTATGATCTCTGATTAATATATAGTAAGTGTAAACATACCTATTATATAATCTCACACTTTTTTGTTCTTTCATTTCCACATGTTATAAAGAATCATTTTATATTTAATATGTCTAAGAAGGGTATGATGTGAGAATAATGTTATGGGAGATTTAAAATATCATTCATGAAATAATTTTACTATGTGTATTATCCCAAAATAAAATAAAACATTTTTATTATCTAGAATTTTTTGAAATAAAATGATGAAATATTTGTTTGTGTGATATTCAGGAAACCTCAATTAAAACTTAAGCATGGTTCTGTTAGTTTTAGAGATAAGGATTGGAAATCCTTATTAACAAACCAATTAAAACGACTAGATATATAAAATATCATAAATTATTTCCAATGTATTGACTATGGTTTCTTATGAAATATTTCCCTTTCTAGATAAAATAATGTTGACATGGGCTCTCATAGAGAAGAAATCAGGGGTAATAACCAAAAAATGGTTGGTTTGGTATTTACACAACCTTCACCTAGTTCATGATAAGAAATCAAAACTATACTAGGTTTTAAAATCAAGGTGGATATTGATTGGTTTGTTCTCAATATATTTTTATTGTGTCTATACCTAATTCAGAAGGATGTCTTAGGTATATCGTCCACTTTGACCAATCATTGATGATATAAAAATAGATGCTCAGTCATTGAAAAGTATTGATCACTCTTTAGTTGTTCAAATAGGTCATCAATATGGGGTATAGTATACATTTTCATTATAGCGATATCATTATTCCATTGTTTAATTTTATGTCATTTAGGGAGTATATTTTCTCTCTCTATAGAAATCCGGTATCTATTTCTTAGGGAAGTCAAATTTTATATTACAAATAATTTTATGATTATCTATTTTTGTGAAGATTAACACGAAAATACCATGGAAATTAATTACATTATATGGGTAAAAATACATATTCATTGGGGTATTATATCTCAAATTATTGGGGGGAAAAGTCAACATTAAAGATATGCATATTGATTGGGAATATGCTAATGTATTTCTAGAGGAGTTACCAATTATTTATAGGAATCATAAAGTTGAGATATCAATAGAACTAATGCACAATGATGCACCTATTTCAAATACTTCTAATATTGTATCCTTAATTGAGTTACAATAATTAATGAGAAACTGTTGGGTAATCTAGAAAAGGGATTCATTATATTAGAGTATTTCCATTGGCAGAACCTAGTCTTTTTTAAGAATAATTATAGGTTAATTTGTTATTTTATTTATTATAAATATAATATTTATATCACTTTCAAAAATAGGTATCCTATATCCTATATTTATGACATATTTGATCAACTATAGTTAGATAAATACTTTTAAAATATTGATCTTCTATTTAGATATCATTAGTTATTGGTCAAAATGAATGATATACCCAAGACATCATTTTTAATGAGGATTGGATGCTATGAAATTATAGTGACACAATTCAGACATACCGATAATATCTACATCTTCTTAGATATAATGTATATATTATTTATATATTACCGTGGTACATTTTTTGTAGTCATTATATTTTTTTATTCTTATATATTCTAATTAAAATTAAGATAATGAAGATCATTTAATGATTGCGATTAAGACCATTATAAAGAGGCATTCAATGATCAATTTCTAAATGATAAAAATAAAAAACCATTCCACATAATGTCTCATTAATAGATCTTTTGGTTTTGGTAAAGTGTATATCAATGGATCCCTCAAATATTGAAGTTATTGAATAGTGTCCCAAGATAACCATAATAACTATGATCTGCAGTTTTCTTCAAAAAGCTAGACACTACTAAAACATTTTGATATATTTGTAATGGATAATAAATATAATATTTATATTGATATTGAAATGTTATAAGTTCTTTTAATTAAATTACTTCTAAAAAAATTTAGGATCCAACTAAAATGTTTTATAGTGCACCTTTGATAACACTGCCTTATAGTGGACAAGCATTTGTGACAGACAATGATGCATCAAAGAATAGACTGAGAAGTGTTCTTTTGAAAAATTACTTTTTGGTATAGTATTCCTTGTGAAAATTTAATGTTCTTGAAAAATATTGTCTACCACAAGATTTAGTGTTGGTTATGTAAATTGTTCTTTTAAAACATATAAGAAATATATTTATAAAGAATATGTGATATATATTCTAATCATAAATTAATTACGAATATATTTACATAGAAATATTTTAATATTTTCGAAATGGGATTATTAGATTTGATTATGTATTATGACTACTCAATACATTACTAGCTTGTGAAGTTGAATATGGTGACTAATTATGTGATTCATAAAGTACAAATTATCTTCTCCATAATTATAATGTAAAAGGATTCAATACATAGGGTTTTATATAGACGGACTTTGAAATAATGAAAGAGGAGGTGAAAACATATATGTACCAAATTAATTTTAATCCACCCATCAATTTCCAGATTAAAGTGGTATGTATGGAATTTTTGGAGTTGTAAAAAATGGAATAGAATAATTTGGAATTTAACATTGACCATGATAGTGTGGTAATTTTTAGAAACTAGATATGTATACCTTTAATACCTGAATTGATGAATTTTTTATTGGTAGATGAATATATATCATCATTCGCTAGTTAATTTTAAAACCATAATAATGTGTAGTGATCACAATGATAATTTCTAGTAGGAAAAAATGAAAATGGATATTGAGGAGAATATATCTTGACTCACGGTATGTCTATAAGTTAATACTGGAAATTATATTTCTAAGGGGGTTATTAAACCATTGGTTGTGCCCAAATTTACCCTACTGGTAAAAGTGGTCGATGTAGTACATGTAGGGGTCGAATCCACAGGGACCGAAGAAGTAACCTTGAGATGCTATGATTTGGTGAAGGATGGGCTATGAAGTAGCCAGCTTTGGGTTTGATTTTGGATGGTTTAAAGAACACTAAGAAACCTAAGTGAATTAAATTCAAAGAAAATGGGTTGATCTTAGGATTATTCTCGGGGTGGATTAATGAATTTTACTTCTTTAGACAATTTTGGTTTTATTAATTCTTGATGAATCCATTCTTAAAAAATAACACTACCTTTATCATTTTCTGGTTTAGTGCTTACTAAACACAATTAATAATCCCCTATACACATAGATAACCAAATTCATGATCTCTCTGAGGTATATGGTCATTTATTAATTGAATTTAGTTTTCTCAAACACAATAAAGATGAAGAGTAGAAATTAATGAAGAATGGATGTCTTAAATTAATTATCCAATTAAACACAATTCGTTCATAAAATAACATTCAATCTAGCCTTTGCATCCTCCTAAGATAAACCCATTAAAGGGTTAGACCTCCATTGATGGTATACTCTCAATGGTGGTTGGAAGATGACTAACAAGAATTGGATTGAAAAAATTAAAACCGCGGAAATAACAAGCACTCCTCCGTGTGTGTGAATGAAATTCACACCTATGTGTGAACTAATTCAAAAAAACACAGAGATATCACTGTTCTTTGTGATAATAAAGTTTTAATAAATGAAATGGAAAATATAGAAGAGAAAGAATTTTATTAAGAACATAAGGATACAAAAAAAACTTACATGGAAATGGAAAACATTACAAAGGAAATTTGGAAGCATAACCTTACAATGAAACAAGCAACAAAAGATGATATGAAAAATATTCACCCCTATTCCCTTCACCACTAGCTCCTTATATAAGAATATTAGGAGCCTTAGGTCCATACCACAATAATTAATTCACTCCCCAAAAATTAATAGAGTCAAAAGAAGGGTGAATAATCAAAAGGAAATTGACATTTCGAATTTGACCCGGAAAACTGTCCAGATTCGTCCACCATATTGACCTGTGAATTTGTAATTGAAGAAGGCCAAATCCGGAGGGGTTGTAGAATATAAATATCTTCTTCAATCTGTCCTCTATGATATGTAAATATTTCAGGAAATATCCCTTATCCGTTTGGAAGTTATGGTCGAAATGGTGGGAAGGATTTTTGTGCATTAATGTCGGGTCCACCATTTAAATGTCAACTTCAGATCCCTTTATCATAATGAAAACCTAGGAATTAGCTCCGGCCACAGTTGAATAAAATGATCCTCATATTTTTATCCTTATACTTTATAAATTTTATCTTCATTGGTCTTGTTTTGTGGGCCCCACATTTGTTTGATGGACCTTGGTCCCATTATGCTTTTTCCAGCAAGTTTCTACCTTCAGGTGCAAAAATATCCATCTTCACTTGTGATTCATCCATAAGACCTAAAAGAAAAAATGTTACAAATAACGTTATGAATAATATACCAAAATATCAAATTAAAATGATGAATATTGTAATTTCCACAAGAAACTGATTGAGTTGGCCCAAATTGACACTTTAAGCATGAATTGCACAATGATGGGAAATGAAGTTCAATTTCTGAATTGGACTAAAATTGATGTTTATGAACTTTTAAACACATTAATATTAAGATATTAACAATGAATATTGTCCACTTTCAGTGACTAATCACACCCCCCAACTTGAGTTTTTCTAGTCCCGAGTAAAATATATTACAAAAATGAAATTCAAATCCCCTTTTCCAAAAACATTTAAATACACATTGCTCACCCAAATATCTAATACCAAAAAAAATTATGAAAACCCATAAAAATCATTAAAAACAAGCTAGTTCCATAAGAATATCCCAATCCCAAGCCCATTGCTTTGTTCAAATTCATTGCCACATTTCAACCATTTCCAATTAAGCATGATAAAGTGTTGTGCATCATAAAAGATATGGGGCCCATTTTATTGTTCCAGGGAAAAAATGGAAGCGCTAGGTGGGAATCACATTGAACCTTAAGATGAGTATCCTTTTTTTTATTTTTATTTTATTTATTTTATTTTTTAACCACAATAGATATGAAAAGACTAACTCTGGGCAAGACAACTATGGAGTCACGATCCCCAAGTGTCGGACGCCACACATATTGTCAATTTCATGCTCTACAATAGAGATATAAAGCCTAACTCTGGTCAAGACAACTATGGAGTCAGGATCCCCAAGTGTCGGACGCCACGCATTTGGACAAAACATTTCTCTATGTGGTCTTTTTTTTCATTTTTTTTTAGACTCAAATTAAACTAAAAGTGACCCCAGAATCCTATGCTATAATGAAAGGGACCCAAGAACTCAAATTTACACCCATGATCCAGTAGACGTGCATTATGGAATTTTTATTAATAGGATGAAAATTTAAACATTGAAAAATCACATCGGACAACCGCACTTTCCAAAAACTATGCTCATGAACTTAAACTTGCATTAAAATCAGAATCATGGCATACAAAATTTATTTGATATCCAATTTTAGAGTTTGCAATGTGTGTTATCATGTTTATGGTTAATGGAATTTTTCTTTTCATGCATGTTTTTATTCAAAAAATAAAAAAAATCATTTTTTATCTCCCCCCAACTTAGAATGACACTTTCCCCAGTGTTTAAAGAAAAGAAAAGTTAGAAGGGGTAGGATAGGAGTTCAAAGATGAAATTGATAATGATTAACATGGAACAAATTCACCTGATTTTTAAAGTTGAAGTTCATGATGCTCCAAATTACTCCTTTGATCTCTTGGGGGATGTAGGCACCTCCTTGATTGAACATGTATCACCCAAAATAGTTCCTGAACCATAAAAAGAAGGACAAAGTAGACAAAACAAACAACACAATGATTTATTTAATTCCAAGTACCATCATTTTTACGGTTTTCCCTATTTTTTAAAAAAAAATCAAACTGATGATACATTGTCTTCTTTATATTTTCTGGGTAAGGTATTACTCAGGAATCACACCGCGTGACACGGATGAATACGATGCTCCCCTTTCATACCCATCCATACTCATAAAAGAAGAACATGTCAAGAGACTAATTTTTTTTAACCTACAAAAAACATAAATAAAATAAAATAAACTGATGATACATTGTCTTCTTTATATTTTCCGGGTAAGGTATTACTCAGGGATCACACCGCATGACACGGATGAATACGGTGCTCCCCATTCATACCCATCATTACTCATAAAAGAAGAACAGGTCAACAGTCTATTTTTTATTTTTATATTTTTAAAATATCAAAATGATTTATTAATCCTATTTGAAAAATAAATATGATTCCAAAAATATTGGAAACATGAAAATCACTCGTTGCATCCCATGCAGCGCTTTTGTTTAACATCGTTAGCTCGACTTGTACCCCCCAACTTATCCAATTCCAACTTGCAAAATTTTAATTAACCCATCTTTCTCCACTTCAACAAGATTGAGATTGATTGTTTTTTTGAAATTTGTTTCGTATGAAATCCTATTTTCTACAATGATTGGTAAAATCCAAGGAATATATAAAATGTTTGATCATGTTTTATCTGGATTATTTCCTATGATTTCAAGGTTCATTCCTACATAGTGAGATTCTTGATGAAAATTGATGATAATTGAATGGTCTTGGTTATCATAAATAGAGGTATTATTGAGTAGGGAAGGAAGTATTAAAACATCGAGTTCGGTTTGATTGAATTTTCATAAAGAAGAATAATAATTTGAATCAAAAATTGTTTCTTATTGAAAAACATTTGAAATAATTGGTTCATTTTGAAAAGATGATTCATCCCCAAAATTTTCCATTTGAATTTCATGAGTGGATATAGACAAAATATTCGTTATATCTCCCAATGGTTCAATGATCGGTGATTCTAAAAAATTGTTATTGGAGCAATATTATGAACAATAAATCCATGAAGACAATGTTTCCCCTTTTGAATCCATAAAATTAATTTCTTATTGATTTAAACACCCTTCAACACTTCCTTGATCTTGTTCGGTTATCCCATATCCAAAGGTTAGTTCTTTTTTCAATTCATGAGAGGTTTTTGGGATAAAAGATTCATCTATCAATGATGAGGAAAGAAAATCTTGAGTGGGAACGGGTTCCTCAAAAGTCTTAAATATTTTTAATTCTAATCTAAAAGATGAAACTTCTGAATTCATTTTATCCATTTGTTCACACAATTGTTCAAGGATTTTTTCAGGATTAGAGTTGATAGATGTTTGTACATCATGGACTTCCTCATTATTTATATTTTCAATCATTCTTGATAGGTATGGAAATTGATCTTTTAAACAGTCAGTGTCCCATTGATCGTTCATGTTATCGAGTGTGGGGTAATCATTCAAGTGTTGATCAACGTAATTTTCTATGTGACGGGATTCCCATTGTTGATTTTCTATTTGATTCCAGCCTGAGTTTATGAAAGGAAATTGTTGATGATACTCCATTAGAGTTGAATGAAATTTGGATTTGTGATAATAAAGTTTTAATAAATGAAATGGAAAATATATAAGAGAAAATAATTTTATTAAGAACATAAGGATACAAAAAAAGAAACTTACATGGAAATAAAAAACATTACAAAGAAAATTTGGAAGCATAACCTTACAATAAAACAAGCAATAAAAGATGATAAAAAAAATATCCACCCCTATTCCCTTCACCACTAGCTCCTTATATAGTAATATTAGGAGCCCTAGGTCCATACCACAACAATTAATTCACCCCCCAACAATTAATAGAGCCAAAAGGAGGGTGAATAATCAAAAGGAAATTGACGTTTCGAATTTGACAAGGAAAACTGTCTAGATTCTTCCACCATATTGACGTGTGAATTTGTAATTGAAGAAGGCCTAATCAGGAGGGGTTGTAGAATAGAAATCTCTTACTCCATCTATCCTCTATGATCTGTTCAAATTTCATGAAATTTCCCTTAGCCGTTTCGAAGTTATGGTCAAAATGGCGGGACGGATTTCTGTGCATTAATGTCGGGTCCACCATTTAAATCTCAACTTCAGATCCCTTTATCATCATAAAAACTTCATAATTAGCTCCGTCCACAGTTGAATAAAATGATACTCATATTTTTATCTTTCTAATGTATAAATTTGAGCTTCATTTGGCCTGGTTTTTGTGTCCCACATTTGTTTGATGGGCCTTGGGCCCATTATGCTTTTTCCAGCAAGTTTCTGCCTTCAGGTGCAAAACTCTCCATCTTCACATGTGATTCATCCATAATACCTAAAATAAAAAATGTTCCAAATAAAGTTATGAATAATATACCAAAATATCAAATTAAAATGATGAATATTGTAATTTACACAAGCAAAGTATTGAGTGGGCACAAATTGACACTTTAAGCATGAATTGCACAAAGATGGGAAATGAAGTTCAATTTCTGAATTGGACTAAAATTGATGTTTATAAACTTTTAAAAACATTAATATTAATATATAAACAATGAATATTAGCCACTTTCAGTGACTAATCAACCATTCTCCATTGATTTATGGTATTTTGGAAAATCAATATATACTTGGTCATTTTAGTCCCCAACACATCAAAATTCCTAAATTTCAATTCAGTTTTACTCGATCTTATTATAATTAAAGTGCATTTCATTACTATCAAGTATAGTCCCACTCTTGATAGAATTTTTATAATATACAATAATAAATTTTTAATGTATCTTGGAGTACCACACTCAATAGAATCATATCTAGATAAATTATTTTCATAAATATTCTATAGATTCCCCCAATAATAAATGCTAACATTGTTAATATTTATCATTATATATCATCTTCACAAATATGTATAATCTGACAAGGAAACTCATTCTCAAAAAGATATGTTGAAGGGTTTCCCATTAAATTTCAAATTCCTTTGGTATCTATAACTTCCTAAAATGGAATTTTCATATAACTATATCTTTTACTTGAGTGTTCGGATAGATATTTATGAATCCCTTGTTAGAGAGATGTTAAGAACTCAAACAAGTTAGGATGAGGATAAAGAATGAATGAAATTGGTACATTAGCTATATTAGAAAATGATAGAGAATTATAGATAAATTTATTATCCAAATATGATACAATATATTTGATACAATAGTTACACTAACAATATTCGATGAGATCTATAGTTCAATGTTATTGACAATGTATTTAAGTGAATATATCCTTGGAATACAATTTTGGTCCTAGGGGTTTCATTTTTTCTAAATGGGTCTATATGTGTTGGTGAATGAAGTGACGGTCCTTAAATATTTGTTATGGATTAATTTTATTGGATTGTATGTCTTTGTAGAAAAAATCTCCTTGTTAGTGTGGTTATTGTTTTCATCATCATCAATAAAATAAAATAAATGTATTAAGGTTTAAAAAACATTCTCTACAAATTTGAAAAATGTAAGGACGGTGAAATTTTTTATTTTCATAATGAATTATGTTATGTTATAAAAAAAATAGAAGTCCATAAAAAATAAATTATTTCACATGAAGAATGTTTTGAGGAAGAATTTATAAATTCCATGTGCAAAGAATTTTGGCTGACCATTTTATGAGAGTCTAATTATAAATTTGGCCATCTAACTATAAATCCTAATGGAATCTATGACCTATACTTAAGTTTGTAGGGTCAACATCATGCCAGTAATGAAACATCATTTTTTAGTGAGAACCTTTAGGGGAAGGCAAGTAGGTAGGTGTGTGGGTGAATGTACCATTCCCAGAAGAGTGCACTAGAGTGGGATCATATGGGTGCAGGAATGTGGGACAGTATTACTGAGGTTTGTCCCATGAAGCCCATTTGTAAAATAAAACTAGGTCTCAACACCTAATGATGATATGAGAGTATTGAAGAAAAAAAATATTAATTATTAATAATTCAACTGAGGAAAATTCTAATGTGGGATAATGATTTAGTGGGAATTGTTCATACACTAAGAAACATATACATTCAACAACAGCCCTCAGATCTAGCCAATCTCCATTTTCTGGTCAAATATGATTTTCTTTGTTCTTATCCTGAATTCTAGAGTTAGGATGTGTATGGAAACTACACCATTTATTCTCCAAACATATCATGCTCATCCATGGCCATTAATAAAAAAGTCGTCTATGATATAACAATTATCCCTTACTGAAAATATTTGATAGAGGTTATCTCTAAACATGTTATTCAGGGATAAAATGTTTAGGAAATCACTTTTTTTAAGAAATATATCAATCCCAATTTCTAGATTCTTTCTAATCCTTTGGATAATGTTAATGATAGATAAATACATGATGTAAAATCAATATAAATATACATTATTTGAGTTATAATTTTTTTTGAGGATCAAATAAAAAATGGATGGAAGTGACCTGGAATCCTTGTATAAGTTACTCTAATGAATAATAATAGTGATACCACATGATATTATTTGATGAATATGAAAATGATAATGCTATATAATGAAATTAAAATCATTATCCATTATAAAACATATGTGGGGGATATATGATCCATGGGGCTTCAAAAAATGAATATAACATATGGAGAATAAGGAGATTAAAAGTCTTATAGTAATTTTAATTTGCATTAAAATGTAGGTTGTTTTGATAATACATTATATATGAGATGATGTGTCATATTTTTTATCCATATTATTAAAAAAGAAGACCATTCTTCTAGGAATTTTAATTGAGGTGTGCTATTTTTCAACCATGTGAATAAAAAGATTCATATTAACATAGATTATGGGTATTAAAAATTATAATATATAATACACCATGAATTATATGGTATTAATATTTTAAATGTAGGAATTTAAATGAGGAAAAATATCGATGTAATTAAGTGAAATGTTTTTTACATGAAAAATAATTAAATTTTCTTGAGTAAATGTGTGCATAAATGTTATGACGAATATTTATAAAAAACTACGAGACATCATAAATCCATAATAAATGATAATTTTTGATAAATTTATACACCAATGAATGAATAAATAAATAGATTCAATGCTAGGATTACTTTAAGAAGTAAAACTTGATTATTTGAAGAGATTGAGGAGAATACATATTTCACCAAAGATTGAAAGTGTTTTGAGACCATCACTACTTCTAATGTTATTGATAAAGTTTTATATATGTGATGTTTCATATTCATCTTATTATGGAGAAGTATTTTCCTAAAGTGGTCAGAATATCCCCAAGAGATTATTTAAACGCTTCCTTTTTAGTAACCTAATTTTTTAAGAATTCTCCATGTGGACACTAGTAGAAGAGACGACATAGTAGATTCTATGTTATAGAGAAATAATGATGGATTCTATTTTGTTTTATTCAATTTTTGAGATATATATGAATCCATGTTTCTGGGTATAACCCACATGAAAGGGATTAGACCATTCATCCAAATATTTTGAATTTTATGTGTCACTCTTTCTCTCTTTCTATAACTGGACATAAGGTATGATTGGGATATAATATTGATTGGATTGATAAAGATAACAATATTTAAGTGGTAAAATTTAAAATATAATTTTTAAAATTGGGGTACCCTTGATTAGCCCCCCACCCCCTCACTAGCACCTAAACTATCCTTCAATTCTACAATTGTTATCAAATGAGGTTACCAGTAATGATCCAATGCTTTTCCCTGATTTTTCTTAATATCCATTATAAAGGGAATATTTCAGGATGTGTTAGAGTTACATAATATTAATAAAAAGGGAGAAACACATTAATATAGAATCATTGACATTTCTTCTAAGTCTATAAAAAATATTATGAAAATAGAGGCAAGGAAGTTTTTAATGAAAACGAAAATGGAAAAACCCCACTAAGAGATAGTAATGTAAGGGTTTCAAGTAGTAATTATACATTTAATTATGAATCCTAAAATAAATATTTTTCTTGTTTTGATATTAACAAATTATTTATAAATAATCATAAAAATTTTATAGAGTATCTGAATTCTTTTCCGAAATATGTGGTTATGTTTCTTTTTGGAACCCTCTAAAGGATTTTCTAAAACATAATAGCTTCATGAAGATTTAAATGAATTGTATGGCACAGTAAGTAAGATGTTATGAAATCGTATAAATCTCAGAGACCTAGAATAATAATTTTAGTAATCCATTTTTCTTACTAATGATAAATTACAATGGTATTCATGTGATAAAGTTTTTTTCAATAATGTGTTTGTAAAAGAATTCCATTTTCCTAAGATCTTTCATGAAGAAAAAATAATGAAAATAATTGAGGATTTCAAAGATAACATAAGATATTTTATGTATTAAAATAAATACATAAAAATGAATTTTTTTTAGTTGGATGTGAGGTTAATGATTCTATAATCACCATATTATGGTACCTTCCAATTTTTATGAGAAATAAATATTAAGGAAAAAATTTAAATTGAGAGTCATGAATCCAAGAAGAGACATTTTTCAGCAATGATGATCAAGATATAATCATATTATAGAGTAGAGAAAACCTACATGAATAAGTTATATAATAATGTAGAAACATTATTTATTACTTATTATGTTTAACTAGATGATACATATTTAAAAGAAAATGAATGTAATGTATCGATTATGTAAAATAATCACATCACATCAATTGTGGAGTAGAATAGATGTTTGAATTTTTGTTTCACCCTTAAGTACATAAATAATTTTTTACCACTATAAAATAGTATGGTTTCAGATCTATGAAATATAAATTTAATATACAATAAATTAAGAGAATAAGATTCATAGGATATCACTGGTGTGGTAGTATATTTGAAAATGAAGCACTACATTACATGAATAGCATGTAAATTTATTGAAATAATATAAATACACAATCAAGGGGGAGAAAATATGAAGAGTTAATAAAACCATATGAAAAAAATTATAAATAGAAGAAAAATAAATCTCCTCATTGTGTGATTGGGAGAAAACAGAGGCCATGGTGGAGAGGAAGATCTCATTCACATAGTTAATTCTATGAAATCTAGTGGTTCCTCTTTATTCCCTATTATTTTATGTGTCTTGTTAAAACATGCAGGGAATTTAAGAATATGTTTTATAATGCATATTATAGATGTTATAAAGAGGTTTTACATTATAGATACTTATGAAGACCATGAAGTGAAAGGTGGATTGCATCCCCTTTTGGGAGAAATGTTCAAAGAATGAGGTTACCATAGCATTTTCATATAAATATGAATATTTTACTATAGTCTAGTAATAATTGAATTTTAAGGTATTACAATCACCCTATAATCATTGATTATATATTGTATTTATCATATTTATTAATTGGTTTGATTATTTGAAGAAAAGATGATAAAACTAGTCAGTTAATTTTGTGCACCTGAACTTTTGGAATAGTTTGTTGAATGCTTTTGAAAATTTATTAATTTCATATATAATTTTACATTTTAGCCCCATAAATACAACTAAGAGTGTATAATCATGATATAACATGTGATTTATGTATGAAACAAATACTTTAAATATATATTTCATTCAAAATATGGTAAACCCATGTTAAAATAGATTTCATTAAATAATGGCTCTCTGTTAAGATAACCATGTGTTATCATCTCTCTCTTAGAAGTGTTCAATAAACAATTATTTAAGGGATGAGAATAAGTTTTTGAATAAAAATATGATAATTTAATTCAGTAATTATCCTTTTAAATTTATTTTGAATTAGGTGGAGAATATTTTAGCACACATACTTTCATTAAAAATGTGAAAGAACTATGATAAAAAATAGACGATGTGATATCTTTTTTCCCAATTGATTCATTTTTTCAATGAGTCATTATATAATAGTGGATAAAGTGGTGATTTTTATAGAATTGGTATGGAATCATTTAATCTATTAGGGTTTCATTCATGGATAATTCATCATATAATAATTATGATTTTTCTTCCAGTCATTAATGGAATACATGACAACTTTTTATGGGTGGGTGAACACTATCTATAGAATTTAACAATGTAAATTACATGAAATTTTTTAATTTCATAAAGACATTATTTATGTTACATGATAAAATATAAGCTCGTAAAAATAATATATTATTTACCTAGAATAGGTTCTTGAACAATACTTTGAGAAGTGAATGTGTTGATAATAATGGATAACAATTTTAGGGGAGCCAACATAAAAATTAGTCCAAATACCTAAAAAGACTATGGAATGATATATCCACTTCTTAGGTGGGTATGTCAACCTCCAATTAGTAGGGTAGTAGAATGGGTGAGAGGTCACCTTTATGGGAAGGTTGGATGTATGTTGTGTGTGTGTGTGTTGAAAAAAAACTTGCACAAGAACATGCTGATGTGGGGGTGCATATAAGGGGAAATGAGGGAAATGTTGGAAAAGAAAATACCTTGAATCCCATTGATTCAATTTGTTCCTATTTGAACCCCCTATTTCATATCAATTGTGATGATTCATGATTTTTGCTTATTTATAATTTCAAAACTAAGGGAAAATACAATCTTTCATAGTAATATTCTAGGAATAGGTCATCTACTAATAACTTTTTCATAGAATAATAGTCATCTGATCTAGTCAATCTATATCATGTACTCAAATTTGAGTTTCCCATTCTCCATCATGAGGTCAAGGGTTCTAATTTTAGTAGTAATTTCACCATTTATGAGTTGAGGTGATCATGTTAAGCCATGATATTTGATGAAGCAATCATCCATGGTAAAGATATTATCCCATGTTAAAAATATTTGGTCAAGGATTCTCTTAAAAATGAGATTCATGCATGGGATTTTCATGCATGCACACTATTTTGAATAAACATTGTCGAAACAACTCCTAGATTTCTTTAACGGCTTTGGGAGAAGAAAATTCTGGATAAATGCATGATGTTTTTTTGATATAAATGTACATACATTCAGTTACAATTTAATGCATATGGATAAAATGAAAATTTGAAGGAAACTCCAAGGAATATATATACATATAACTCATAATATTAATAAGAATGATATCTGGTGACATTATTATTTAAAATGAATAGTTATAATTCCATGTGATGAGATAAAAATCCACAAGAATCTAAAGAAAAATATACCATAAGGATGAGTTTTTGGTTATTCTAAAAGTTAATATGTTTCATAAAGAATAAATTTTACTCATTTCATTAATTCATTTTAATAGGTATTGAAATCCATGGTGTTTTGATTCTACATTAAACGTGATGTGGGGTGAGATATTTATTTATCAATGTGAGGAATGAATAATCCTGAGCTTTTAGATATTTCATTAGAAGAGGTATATTTTTCTAAATTTAAATAATGGGGAAGATAGTAACATAAATTATTGGTATTAAAAATGAAAAAAAACAACACCCAAAAAATTTTGGCTATTCATATTATCAATGATGTAACATAAATTATGAAAAATAATTAGCGAAATAAATTTGTTATTTTAAAATGAAAAAATGAATTTTTATAGATAAATTTGTGAATGTAGGTGATTATAAATATTTAGAAAAAATGGGTGATATCATTCATCCATTGTGAAATATAATTTTTTATTACCTAACACAAAAAGTTATTAAAGAAGGAAGGTGATACCACACTTGAAGCCCTTGGAGAAAACATCCATGAGTATTCTAAGTATTTATGGAGAATCTAGATTTCATCAAATGTAGATTTTATTTATTAGAGAATCATGTCTACTAGATTTCTTGATGATGTTTTACATTTGGAGACCTAAAGATTTATCTGCTCATGGGGAAGTCTTTTCATTATGAGGTTTATATATCACCATATGATTAATGGAACTCTTTATTTATTTACTCATATTGTTCAAGAAGTATTCCAATAGACTATTCATGAAATGGGGGAATAGTGGATTCCTTGTTATAGTGAGGTAATAATGGATTTTTTATTATTGTGTTTTTATTTAGAGACAATAATGAATCCAAGTTGGGGGTATAACCAACATAATAGAGTAAGCCTTTTACTGAACATTTTACATATTATGTGATTCTCTATATATTATTATAATTACATACAATGTATGTTTGAGTGATAATATTGAGTTGATTAAAAATATTAACAATGTTAAAGGAATTAAATTAAAAGGATACTTTATATATTGAGGGTAATACTATTTCACCACAAACTACTCTTCAAATGGTGAATAACTGGTTCTTGGATTCTATATAATGTTATGATATTTGGAATGAAAGGGATTTTGAGATTAAGAAATATTCAGGCATTTGATATTATTTATTATATTGAGATGGTATATTATATCTTTTTACATACATAGAACCCATACCGAGTTTATGATGTGTTCCATGTAACAGTTTTGAGAAAGTATATTCTTAGTCCATCGAATGTATTGAATTCAAATATTATACCGTTGGACCATGAAATTTCTTATTATAAATAATTGGTGGATATTATATATCAAAGTGATAAAGTGTTGTGGAACTAGAACATTCACTTTTAAATTGTTTTGTGTTGAAACCATAAAATAATGAATCTATATGGGATCTCGAGGATTTCACAGGGAAGAAGAATCCTTAACCTTTTTTAATCAATGTAATAGAATGTTGGAGGATAAATTATTTATAATGGGGATGAATGTAAAAAAATAAGATTTTGGGATTTATTATCCATTAAAATAAACTCAATGTGTTCAAAATATTTTGATTCACACAAAAGTAAAATAAAGAAAATTTCAATTATTTTAATAAAAAGATAAAATTTATTATGATATTTTTTAATGAAAAATAAATAGTAAAATCATTAATGTAATCATAAGAAGTACTGATTCAATTATTCATATGCATAGAGAAATATTTTTTAAAATTAACATATTCATTCTTAAATATTAAAAATTATTTTTAATGATAAATTTATATATTTTTGAATTTAAATTTTATAAATGAACTTTTGAAATGAAAATTTAAAAATTATCTTAAGGTGATTTTTTAATATTTTCTGAAATGGTTTAATCTTAGTTGAATAGTTAAAAAATACTAATTTTCCAAATACTATAAATTTAATGAAATAATTATTATATAATGATAACTTAGAATATAAAAAAAATCTAAAAATTTGTATAATTATTAAAATAGATAATCTGAAATAATTATATGTAGTTTGGAAACCCATGCTTGACTTTTTGGAACCAACGTCTTATTTTATTCTAATATAAAACTATTTCATTCATCTTCCTATAATTATGTATTTATAATGTTCACTTTTAATTCATTTAAATGATAAAATAATTTATAATTATATCCATAATTAAATAAATTTCATTTTTATCAATTATAATTAAGATTTCGGTTGATATGTTTTTATTTTAAAATACATATTTCTAAAAAAATATTTTATTGTGTTATGTGTGCATTAATTAAAAATAATTTGTCCAAAAATTTGAATTTATATCTAATAAAATGGATTCACTACTTGTTTTCATCTTGTAATTTTTTTAAAAAAAAATTATAAATTGTTTTTTCTATGAAAATATTTTACTATAATTAAAATAATTATCATAACAATAGTAAAAATGCATTAAAAGTAGTTACAATATGGGATAATGCATATATTATAAGAAAAAAATCATATTCATCTTATCTAATGGGTTTATTAAGGAATAATATCACATAATCCTCAATATTAGGATAAATTAGTGAAAAATCTATGTGAAAAGCATTTATTATATTTAAAAATTCTTAATATTTACTTAATTTCCACACCTCCATCTTATAAAATAGAACCACCTATATTCACTTATTCACACAATTTTAGAACCATATATCAACCATGATATCACCAAATAACTTCCCAAATCTCTTACTGATATCCTATAGGTCCTGATCTCCCCAAAACAACAACATATAATGTCTTTTGTTTTAAACAAAGTAAGGATACCCAAAAGAGAGGTAATTGTATTTACTGATAAATTTCATGTATCATTTATCCATAAACTTCATCCAAGTAATCTATAAACATTTTAAAACAATTAAATATTTTTCTTTGTTATAAATATTTTTTTATATTAAGGGAATAATAATATTATATCTCCATCCAATCTAATAGAAAATGATATCATTTCCCATTCATAAATGTAGATTATCATCCGCATTAAGTGATGTGATAAATTTATCATCACCACCATACGTATATGGTTATAAAAGTGTATATAGTAAATAAATATTAAATTTATTTCATGATTAGGATTCTCTATTTGATTAATTCATAAACACGGTGGAAGGAACTGAACCACTAAACCAAAGCAAAAATGGAAAACTGAATAGTTCTCACCCGAATATTTATTTTTATGAGGAATTAATAATAAATAGGTAATTGAAAATTATAAAGGAACGATATATTATTATATATTTATTAATATTCTTTTATTATATATTTAAAGCATATCAATAATATTATACACTGTCTTAATGTTCATAAGAATCACTCTATGTATTATTTTAAGGATTTATGTCACAATCTCACTTTGTATAGGTATTGTTTATGTTTCAATTTCAATTGCATAAATATTATATGTAATTTCTTTTAAAAAAATAGCTATTATTTTCTCATTGAATTATTTCTATGGTTTTAATCCTCTATTTTCATTTTCCCCTATTAGTTACTCGGAAAATATGAAAAAATAAGAAATTTTCTTCTTATTTCTTCTTTTAATTCAAGAATAATTTCCTTTCAAAATAATTTTAATTAAAATATTAATAATTTTTTCCCATTTATACATTAATTCTGTAAATAAATATTCCATTTTTTTACTTTATTTTAAATGTTTTTAAATGAATCATTTCTATTTTTTCATTACAATTTATGTTTGATTTTTTACAAAATATTGATAAGAATATGGTTTTTACATTTATGAATGAATGCATTTTTCCTCTGTCATGAAAATTATTATTTTGTTTCATTAAAAATTACCAATGGTTTTAAAATAAAAAAAATATGTTTTTTATATAATTTCTATTTTATATATTTACTATGAAAAAAATGATATTTCAAATTTTTTTAAATGAAAATTTCTAAATATTTTATAATAGCATTATTCATCTTTCTGAACATCCAAATAGGATTTTAATGATTCACCACGAATATAATATTATGATTCCATCAGAATTATTATCTTGTATATCTTATGACATCGATGTTTTAATTAGTTTTTAATGAAACAATTTTATTTCTGATATGTTATTTAACATATAATGAAATTGATATTTTTTTATGATATTCTGGCACACATAAGTATGGTTTTAATTATGTTATTGGTTGGACCATACTTATATATCTGTATAATTAATTTTAAAAATCTTTATATCTATTGTGATAATATGTAATTGAGTAGGGAGTGAACCCAATCCGTAATGGGACACTTTCCACTGTTATCTTATTGGTAGTAAACCATGAAAAATGAAATGAATTTTTTTTTATTATGTGTATGAAAAAAACATACTAATTATGCTTAAAATATGATAATATGGCTCATCAATAATTATTTATGATTTTGTACACTCATTACTCATTTAATTTATTATGAAAAAATATGTATTACATGACTCATGATTTATTATTAATGAATTTTTGGATATTTTTTTGTAAAATTGTTCATTTTCTCGTACCCTTATGTTTATGTTATTCTCACTTATGATGATCAATTTATATCTCCAATGTTTACCATTAGTATGTATCTGAGATCTAACTTTCTTATTTTTCATTTACCCGGGTTATAAACAATAGTTTTATATAGGATATGTCTAAGAAGGATAATATGTGAGAAAAAAAATTTGGTATATTGAAAACATTTCTAAAAATATGATGAATATATATCTTATATCCAAATACACTAGACAGTAATGATTCTCAAGAATATATTAATATTATAGATATTATATATTAATCTAGAATAATGTAAAATTAATGTAATTAATTCATAGGCCACCACATTTTGGATATGGATATATCATTAAATGTCCAAAACCATCATATAATTATATTAAAAATCAACAAAAACGACGAATTTACTTTATAAACCCCATCACATGTAGATGTATAATTATGAAATGAATAAAAGTACATGATTTAAATATTTGGGGAAATAGAAAAATCAACCATGAATAAATTCTTACTTTGAGGAAATATGTTGTTGTTTTCTAAAAGGATGCATCATATCCTTCCACTCCCAATTGTGAGGTCATGTTATTAATAAAACCATCACCTAGTAAAATTACTATATCAATGAGAACATAAATAAAGAAACTTATAAAATTAAATGAATTATATAATAAAATAAGATATAATCTATAAGAATGGTTTCATTGACATATTATTCACCAAGGGTAGCACTAGTACCTATTTAAAAGAATAAATATGGGTAAATATAAATTTATATTGATTATCATGAGATTAAAAAAATAACCATTGCATTTAACTCATACCATTACATTATTCATAAACATAAATATCAACTAATACAATGAATTGATTATAAAGGAATAATTAAATTGTAATAATAGTTTATTAATACATAAAAGGAGACTAATACATAAGATAAAAACATAATAATTACATATAAAATGAATTGGGTTACATAATGTTTTTATATTATATAATATAAAAATATATCTTTAAAAATGAATTTTATAAATGGTCTAAATTAATGTATTACCTAATCAATGGAAAGGATAATAAGATAGGTAGGCATGATAGATACATATATACTTAATTTAGAAGAAATTTGTAACATAAAAAATTTTCGACATTGATGAAAATTTCTCCAAATTATTACATAGAATAATTCATTAGAAAAAAACATTTTTTTCATATTTAAAACACCTTTTAAAGATATACAAATTTCCAAAATATTAAATATTTTTTTTATAATAAACAATTGAAACAAATAAATTAATCTTCAAATAGTTGAGTGTCTATCATTGAGGTTAATTTTGTGTGCATCATAAAAGTTGTAAAAGCATTCCATCCATAATACTGTTAAAATTGATCAAAAATACCTATTTTGTGAAAATAAAACAATAATAATTTAAAACCTTTTTATAAAAATTATACATCGTTAAACTTTAATTTGAATAATCATAAAATAATTTTAAATTATTTTTTAAAACAATTTAAAGGAAGCATGGACATATAAGAGAAATGTTTTCGACTGAAGAGAGAAATGAAGTCAATTTGCCTTTAAAAAATTTACAATAATTTTAAATAAAAAAATAGGAAAATGGTACTACCAATTGATAAGTTCATTAGTAAATGTACGATAATAAAATTATATCTTTTTATTATAAAATGATCAAATAATTTCCTTTAATTGACAATTCAAGCATAATCAATCCCGTTTAAAATTTGATTAATAAATAAACCCTTAGAGACATGGTAACTTTTTAAACATAATAGCCAATAATTATTTATGTGAAGTGTGACTTAAAATACAAATAAATATGATGTATACATGACATTATATGTAATGGTTTGGTTTATACACCCAATAAATGAAATTTGGTGTAAAAAGGACAAGGGTGTCAAAGATGGATGTTTTATGATGAAACCATCACACATATCATATCATTGAAGTGGGGATTAATCAATGAAATTATTAGTTGTATAAAATTTAAATCCACATAAGAAATTATAAATAAAATATAAAATAACAAAGTTTTATTATACATATAGTCTTAGCATAACATAATAAATGAAATTGATGTTTAAGATAATGAATGAAAACTAAGATAACAAACCTTTTACCTCATGTATGCTTTTTGTTGGGCATTCATAAACCTCATAAATAGTGGTTTTAAACATGTAATTAACATATTAATGATTCATATTTTTATTTATAATGTCATACATTATCCCTTTTATAAAATCATCCCGTAAATTAGTTAACAACCATTCATTATCAATATTGTTTGGTGTGTGAACTGCATTTTTTTCATGCATGGGATGTCACATAAAACATACATCATAAACATATGATATAGTACCACATTATAAAAAATAATATCAATGATATATTTGTTTTTCAATAGATTCATCTTTAGAATCATTATTTAATTTAGAACATAGACAAAGAATTACATCGTTTTTTGAGATGGAAGGCTATACATATGCACAAGCAACATTATGGTTTCTTTAAAGGATGAAAGGGAAATGAATTTGATATTATATTAATTTTTATGAATCAATATAATTTCATAAATTTAATATGTGTTCCTTAAATATTTAACTTATTATATTAAATGTAAGTCCTTTGTGAAAATCAAACAATATAGCTTTGCAAGACAATAGTCTGTCATAAAAATGAAGAACATTAGCATTTATTCAATTGATGGTACGGTAAGAAATTAAATGACCTATTTATTTTATAAATTTTTTAATATTTAATAAGTATCCTATATCAATACCAATTTATTCTTTATTACAATCCATATAAATAATAAGTGAATAACGAATCACATCGCTTCGCAAGGAGATAGTCTACTGTATAGATAAGTAATGTTATTATACACCCTACACAACGGAATACAAGAAGTATTTTGATATATTATAATTATGTAAGTATAATTATATAATAAATTTCATAAAAAACATTATATAAATCATTATATACACATTTGAGAATAGGTTATGGAAGTTAAATTACGTCTCTTCGTAAGGTGGTTCTAAGTCATACAAATGTTTATCAGTATCTTTCCCATTTTTAGAAGGAGGATATGGTTATAGTTCATTAACATCAAATAAAAAAATAAATTTAAATAAAATATAATATTTTTATATCATAATATTTTAATAATAATTTTAAAAATGTGGAATATTAAATAATAAAAATCACTCGATTGAGGACATTACCTCTTTATCGAATGATATCATTAAATTTGCAAAAAAAAACCTTCTAAATTTTATTTAAGATCAAAACAAGAATTATAATATGAGTGTCATATATTAATTAAGTTATTTTGGATGGTATAGGTATAAACAATGTTTTTTTGGTGTGTTTAAAGGGGAGGAGGGGGGGTGCCTTTTATAATTAGGGGAGCGGACACATTTTTAAATTTTGAAACGAATGAATTACACAAATGTATTTCTACTAATACAATGATAAATAATTTCTCATTTAGAACATTATAAATATTATAGACTAAATATGAAAATAAAATTTGATTTATAAAATATTTATGTCAATTTTTCCCTTATTTTTTTATTATATCCCTTCAATAAACTCATTTTTAACATAACTGTGTTATATAATTTTTATTTTTTTCACTATTCATTATGGTAAATAATATTTTTCCATTTTTATATAAAATATGTTTTACTTAATGTGAAAATTAAATAAAATTTTCCAAGTTAATATCTTGAAAGTGGTATAATTTAATTTATAATTAAACCCATAGACATGTCGAAAAAATGGGTTTCCAAAAAAACATTCAAAAGTTTAAAATGTATGTATATAAAAATTCAATAGTAAATTTATTATAATGAACTAAATTAGTTAATTTTTTAATAATTAAAATTATTTTACATTGATACTAATATAAAATATAATTTTTCATTGAAAATAATTTAAATGAAAATGTTGTTTTTAATAAAAATCAGTAATTTCACTATTTAAATAAATTAATATATTCAAAAATTTCTCACAATTTTACCCAATGATAATATGGAAATGTTAAAATAAAAAAAAGAAATTTATTATTTCCAATAAATTTTATATAATTTTGGAAATTAATTTTAAATTTTTTTCCCAAATTGAGAGTAATTTTCCTTTTTTAAAAATACATTTTTTAGAAACCATTTTTATTTCATTAAAATAATTATTATTTTATTTCTATGAAATGGATAATAATTAACTTCCATTTGTACATGTGAATCCTAGATAATTTTCATAATTTATTATTTCATATTCATACATTCCAATTTAATGGTTGGGATATAATGGTATTATATATTATGAATCATTTAGATTCAATGTCCTCTATTCCACATGCTATAGAAGTTATTTGACTTATTTGAAAAATAAATATATCATAAAGCCTTAGATAATTTCATAATCTTATAATCATTCTTTTTCATGTCATATACACTATAAAATATAGTATTATACTTTATAAATCATTAATACTTACATATAATAATGTTGAATAATAGAATTTTTCTTCTTCATTAGATTGACGACTAGATTGGTTAACATCTATGAGATAATTATTTCTCAATGTATGATGTTTTATTGGGACATATTCAACTGAATGAAAAAGGGGAAGATGTTACAGACAACCATTCACACTAAATATTGGAATTATGATTATATTGTTCTATCATTTATATTTAGTAATTCACTAAATATATTAATTGAATATATGGATACATTAATTAGGTATTTACTCAATACATTTGTTGAAATATACATAGAATATATTATCATATACTCTAAATATCAAGAATAACTAGAAATGATTTTTTAAATTGTGTTGAATAATCTGATGAATCAAGATATATTCATAAAATAGAAAAAATGAATTCAAGATGCAATATGTGAATTTATGGATGAATATAACATAAGAAATGGGATATTTATAAATCCTTCAAATTATATGGTGATTAAAGAAATATCTAGATAAAATGTGACCAATATCAAACAACCCATGATGGGTTTTTAATTCTATTAATTAATAAAAGATTAAAAATTATAAATACTATTCAAAAAACTTAACTAAAAATCATAGTAAATTTGTATTCCAAGACCAATAACCCAAATAATTTAAGACACTCAAATTAAAAAATCACTATTTTTTAGATTATTTAGAACTATTTGTCTAATAATAAAATTAGATAATGGAACTAAAAAAATTTAATGTATACAAAGGAAAAGTTGTTTTATTTTAATGGATGATTAATCTAAGTGGAAAAAAATATCATCCACTTATAAAATAGAATGATCTTTCTAGTTTTTATATTTCAAATTTTATTTTTGTCTATTATATTTATTTCCATAAAGAAAAACAAAACTATTTTTACACTATCAATTATTTAATGCCCCTTCATCAAACTATTATAATTTTTCTAAGATACATTAGATTTCAATATCATATAATAATGGAGAAATAAGTCATTTCCCATAGAAAAATCATTCTCTACTATAATGGTTCCCCTCCACCTATATTAAGCCATTTATCAGTGAATCAATATTGAATCTAGTAAAATATTATTTTCAATTAAATTCAAATTAAAATAAAAAATTCCTAATATAAATAAATTTTTAAATTGTGTTATAATATTAATACTAAAAATTATATATCATTTAGATTAATTAGTCACCTATGTATGAAACAAACTAATATGAATAATAAGTGTAATGAAAAGGTAAAATGAAGATATTGATAATGAAAATTTTTGATAACATAACATAATTAGTACACCAATAAAAAATATACAACCCATACATTTAAACAGAAAAATTCTCCCCATAAAAAAATTTCAAAAAATATCAACTAGGTTATAAATCAAAATATTTTAATAGGTATTAAAAAACCATGATGTGTAAGACATGGCCACACAATGTTTCATAAATCGTATCTACTTAGTATTTTTCACTCCTTGTATTACTCTTAAATATATATTTATATCCATTTAAATTCCACATTACAAACCAGTAAAATATTTTTTGTCATAATACACTCATGTTTATAAAATATCATTATTTTCAAAATATTGAAATATAAATATTGTCTCATAAAAGTGGACAATATCCTTATCTAACCATCATTTTAAATAACCTTATCTTATTTATAGTCATAATATTTTTTATAGTGACATATCCTCTATTTCTTTTCATTGTATCTCATGAAACTAATTGTGTCCTCCTCACATGCTCAACCACATAGTTTCTTTAATAAATTATTTTCCTCTAATAATATAGTCTACCTACCATATTTTATTTAAGGAAACACATATTCTTTTATTTACTATTTATCTTTTAATGCATTAAAATAATATTCAATCAACAATTATTCTTTATTATCTCTCAATCATGGAAAAGAAAAAAAATCATATATTATAAATACCTCAATTTAGGTAATAATTAATAATAGTTTTTTTACTAAATAATTTTCTCATATTTTGGCATACCTGGAAATTTTATTAACCATGGGAAAACACTCAAATATTTTTTACAATGAAAAAAAAATTGTAGAGGAGAGATTTATATAATTATATTATTTAAAAATAAATATATAAATAAATTGTTTTTAATCCCAATATGAATTGTTTATAATATCTAAATTCCTAAATAACTAAGAATATTGTGAAATGTGTTTCAATTTTTCATTTTAAATATAATTCATCATATGAAAATTTTAAAATATTTATTTTAGACTATGTTTTTATAAACATATATTATAACTCATACACTGATAGATAGATCACACTAATTTTTTCTTGTGACCCTTTTTTACTTGTTAGAACATTGTTAGTCAAATTTATTTTATTGGTATATTTTCACACTTACCAACATTATTTTATTTAATATCCACATAAAAATAATTGTATATGTTAAATCATGACTACAAATAAATGGTGAATGATCAAAAAATGATTATAACAACAATATAATTAAAATTAATAATTACACCTCTATACACTCAATAAATATCCATACAATAATATATTTGATAGTTAAAACAATAATAGGGATGTTTTTTAATCTATTGGTCAATCAAAGATAATTCCATTATTTGAATAGTAAATTTTCTAATGTTTTTATATTTTTCATTTCAAATCATATTATCAACTATGTTAATAATAAAAAATTTGAATTTTTTCATTTAGTTAATTCCAAGACCACTTCATGATGTTATATAACACTATAGATTTTAGAATTGGTATTCTATTAACTACTTGAATATTATTCTTTAATAGGTATATATAAATTTTCTCAAGTAATTAAACTTGATAATAAATTATAAATTTTAAAATATATATCATAATGAGAGAATTTTATTTATCCATAAAAGGTTATATCAATAAAATTATATTCCATGGATTATCACTTCCCAAGGTTGATTACTTCCATTAAATGTGAAAAAAATAATATGAGGCAACATATAAAAAATAATAACGTATTAGGAAGTAAAAATCCCTTTAGATCATCATTATCCTTAAGAACCATGGATAATTGAACAAAACCTACCTTGAGAATGTAAATAAGGAATGGGTAACCAACCATATGTAATATAGAATTATAGGCATGCCTTGTCTAGTGATATTGGAATGAAGGAATGATTTGGTTGAGGCTAAATATAATAACGATATCTTATTTTTATAAATATAGATGTTATAAGTATGGTAGTTGGAAATAAGTTCATTATAGAAATGGTAATTAGATACATGTATATTCAATTGAAATGTAAAATTTTCATATTTTTAATAATAAATTTATATATTTTAAATTAGAAATAAAAAATATTGATAAAAATTTATTAAAATAAAATTTTCTATTATAAATATTCTTTGGTGTGTTAAAATGTATTTATAAAATAATAATATAATAAAAATATGGAAAATTTTAAATATTAATATATTTGTAAAATTAAATTTTTATAATAAATTTAAACTTTATTTAATTCTATTTTGGTTAATATCATTTATTATAAATGGTTTAACTTTTAATTTTTTTTTAAAAGAGTTTTTAAATTTTATTTTAAAAAATATTATCACTACTAAATAATAATTTTAATGAATTTTATTGATAATATAAATTAAGAAATAAATTTATAATAATTACATTGTTATTACTAGAAATTTATTTGGAATAAATTTATTTTATGCCTAAGAATACATTATTTCTTACAAATTTTTTTATAATCTATGCAAGCTACCATTAAAATAAATTTTTATTCAAACTAGAAATTGAGTCTAATAAAAAAAATCACCAATTCAGTCAATATAAACTTGTTTTAAAAAATTTCATTCATATTCCTAACATAAAAATGATATACCAAAGTATATATTATTTATCATAGTACAATGATTATTTTATAAATATTATTTTTAAATGTAATTTCATTTATATATATAATTTTATTTATTTTAGATATTTAATATATATATCTTTTAGACATATATTAAAATATATTTAAAATAATTTAATTACTAGTTTATAGGAACTATAATAAAAACATAAAATATAAAAAGACTTTTTTCTATAAATAATTTTTTTTTCTATAAATAATATATTTTATTATAAAAGGTAATTATCTCATATATATAAATTTTTAAAGAGGTTCATTTTAATTTTATTAAAAAAAATTAATTTACATGCTTAATTTTTAATCAAGTTTAATTAGGGTAAAAGTGAGTAAAATAAGGTGGATTTAATTTAAATGAATAAAAATGAAACAAACATCTTCTATAATACCATTGTTAATTTTCAAGGTCGTAACTACTAGTCTCCCTACCATTTACATGCATAACTCACCTATATCTCTTCCAATTTAATTCATACCCCTCACCTATAATTCAATTCCATAGAAATGTCCCCCTTTTAACCTATAAAAAGATCCCAGTTTCACACATATCAAAGAAGACCACTACAATGAATTTTACTTAAACCCATACCCATTTTACCTATTTTATAATCTATTTAAAAATTTGGAATCCATTTTTTTAAATAATTTCAAATAATTTCACAAATTTTATATAGTATGGGAAAAGAAGACTCAAAATGTCATCATAATTAATATCCACATATTTTGTATTCTTATATATTTTTTTCTCTTCCCCCCCCCCCATAAAATATCAAAAAAATATTTATATAATGAAAAAAATATCATGAGTAAAATAAAAAATATTATATTCATTTTATAACCATTATCTTTTCTCCACTCATTTATAAAAAAAATTAAATCATTTCCCGTGTGGACCACCATCTCCAAGGAAGTACTGTTTCATTTTTCACCACTAACATAAATGTGTTGTTCAAAAAAATATTTTATGAATAAATATGGTATTTATGAAATTAATATGATTCATAAAATATAAATCATTTGATACCTTACTCATGATAAATGTAAATTGAAGATGTCACCTATGAGTATATTCAGACTACCGCCTCCACGAAACGATACAATAAATATTTCAACACCACCCTACATAGATTTTTATATGTATATAGTTATTGAATTAATATGAAATTATTATTTAATTTTTTCCCTTCAATAATTGTAATATTAATATTTAAATCCATGATTGAGATACCACATTGTTTTTATTTAAAAAACACAAAAACTATCTTTTCACCATTTCATCCTAATAAAGCATAACTAAATGTATCATTGTATGAAACTAGAAGTTTATAAATAATTAGGTAAAATAATTATAGTACTATGATTATTGAAGGATTGAATAACCTTGTAGAAATGAATCAGAATGAATATCGACATTACGATCATGTAATGAAAAGATCATAGATACAAACACTTGATGATGAAAATAAAATCCCACTAGAACTGAAATTTATAATGAATTATTATAATTAATGTGTATCAAAGGTAATATATTGGAATAATATTATGGTATGAGTAATTAATATATTTATGTTTATTATACATGATTTTATATCTCTTTGGTGGAAATAGTGAGTAAAGGTATGAGTTTCTCATTTCATTTTACATTAATGGATACATACATAATATTAACCACATGTTTTAATTTTAGTTTGTGGTGTATTGATTTAGGAATGATTTTTTAATAAAATATTTCTTATAATTTAATGAATTTATAAATCTATCTCATTTTATATCATTCACAAATATTGAATCAAAATATGCCATAGTTCCAAAGATATTCATTATAATTCATCCCCATTATTGAATGATTTCGTAATGTGCACATATTCTTCTTGGAAAAGGTGTATCTAAAACACTTAGCCTGAAATTAAAATTTTACTAGATTTTTAAATCCTCCCACCTTTAAACTGGGATGAGAGTGAAACCCTAAAACACAACATGTGAAGCATCTGGATGCACCATTATGGGCCAATGATAGGAAGGGAACCCATTAAATCTACCAAGTCATTGTGAAGTATGATTGTGCATGCCTATGAATGCATGTTTGAACCATCATCATCAAGAACCCAGAGATATTCCAATTAGTTTCTTTGTGTACAACCCACCATAAATATGGAATGGGATTTCCAATGTTTAATGTAGAAAATCCCACTATTTATAGGGGAGAAGATATGTATGAGAGGAACCACAAGATACCCCTTCATAGAAATCTCATGTGGTCGCACTCATGCCACCAAGGGTGATGTCAAGTGTCGCCACCAGAGAAAGGAAATATTTTATGGATGGGAAAATTTCTTCCAAAATTAAATATAGGTAGGGTTTGTTAAATTTTGCAAATGGGAGGGTCTAGTGCCATATGAATTGGTGACGGTCAGTAGAACCCTAAAACATCCACTTCTTGTGTAGCTTCTCAAGAAATTAGAGAACACCTCTTCATAAGGAATTCAAATCCCCATAAAAAATTGTTAAGTTTGATATATATATATATATATATTTGAAAATTTAAAATATACTTTTAAAAATATATATATAATTTAAAAAAAATTATTATATTATTATATATATAAATATCATTATATAAATGTATAAAAGTATTATAATTAAAATACATACCCAATTATCAATCTGGACATGTTTAAGTAATATTTCAAATAAAATTACACAATATGAACCCAATTTCAGTTTTCTCGAACACGAAACATATTAAAAATATTTATTTATCATTTTAACAATAAAAACATATTTTTAGATAGATATTTTTAAATTTATATATAAATATAATAATTAATATATATTTATTATATTTATAAAAATATATTTTTTAGAATTATAGTTATATAAATGATGAAAAATTAATATAATTATAAGAAAATAAATTCATTTGTAAATATATATATAATTTCATAAATATATTTATTCATAATTACAAATTAAATACATATCTATAATTATACTTTCAAATTACATAAATAAATTTATAATTATAATTATAAATACATAATAATAAAAATAGATTTATAAATAATTATTTATAAATATATAAATATATATATTTAAAATTATATCCTTATTTATATATATCTAATAATAAATTATAAATAAATTTATAAATGTAATTATAAATAAATTTATAAATGTAATTATAAATAAATTTATATATGTAATTATAAATAAATTTAAATGATAATTATATAAATATATTTATTAGTAAATTTAAAATATAACTATATAATCATACATATAAATATAATTATAGATATATATTTAGAGTTTTATAAATATATTAATAATTATATAATTATTCAATTATGATTATATAAATTTATATTTATTTATAAATATATAATATTAATTATTTATTTTAAATTTATAATTATATTAATTATATTATTAAATATAGTTCTATCATGAGAGTCTCTATCTCCTTTTTCTGATGGAAATTTGGGCTTCAACCTTGTGGGCCATTCATATCTTCAATAAATGATCGATCTTTCCCTCCAAGATGGGTGATTAAATTCCCAGAAGTACATTTGTTTTGGATTGTATAGTTGTAAAATAATTCTGGAAGATGCTTTTGTGGTATATGAGTGTATATCCAAGCACTCTTTTTGTGCCTTCAAAGGCTTGGTTGTGGTTCCCATTATTTTGATAGGAAATGTGGCTCATGTCAAGCCTAATCTGGGTGCAGTCTCAGAAAAACTATAATTTTGTGACCATTCTATTATTTCTCGCCTATTTTTTCTAGGGGATCTATAGTGTTGGAGATATGTGATTTGGTTTAGCGGATCTTGATGATTTTGGTATTTACAAACTATAAATGTTTTTTTTGGGTCATGGAATTGTCGACATTATTTTCTATTCCAAGGAATTGAATATGATGGCTTTGGGATTTTGTTAGATTTCCCCCAAGCCTCGTTTTATGCGCATCCAATAATGGGAAAATAATTTTAATCCTCTGGAGGTTCGAAACACTTCTTATCAACTATTGGTCAAGGTATATGGTCCAAATTGGATACTTTGTTACTTGAAATTCCATTATGACATTTAATTTTCAATTTGGGTTTCTATAAAAATGGGAAAATAAATGGAAGGGTCAAGATTTGATAATGTTTCAAGTGTTTTGGTTGAATTTGATTTGAGTTCTACATTACTTCATCATTTTTTCATTTAAGTGATGACTATGAGATTGATTTCAATTTTTTCTATGAAAAGGATTCGAAAATTTTTCAGGGACTGTAAGGTTATTATATAGTAATCTTAGAACATTAGGAGAAAAAATGTATGTGAGTGATTCATTTCATGGAGGTATGATCAGAATTCATGTTTTAAAAAGTTAATATGCTTAAAATTTGTTTCTTAATATGTTTCCAATATTGCTGGTCATGGTAAACCAAAATCTAGATTACAGGTAGGTCATGAGAATAGCCATGATGGGCTTTTAGTTAATGATGTTCCTAATGTCAGGACTGAAATCGCAGATCATTATATCAGTGAAATGTATATGCCAATGTAGACTGCCTATTGATATAATGAGGTTGATAATGATTTTTATCCAATATTTTTCAAATTCAGCATGATTTTATAAGTGTTTATGATATAGTTCACATTGATATATAGACATAAATTTCATGGGTGGAATTTGAGGAAAAGGGACGGTTTGTTCTCTAATAAAACATTAGAACAAGAACATTCTAACCAATAGCGCATCAAGTGGGCTCCCTAAAGATTCAATCTTGATCCTTGGATCACTTGAAATTAGATGATGATACAGAAGAAAGTGAATTTTAGGTATATGTGGTTTAGGATATTGTAGAAAAATAATCTGAAGATACCATCATAGATGATACATCAAATTGGGTGGATGTTCACTCTAATGTTGGAAATTCTTACTTAGAGGACACCGACATTTGAAGCCTCTTGTAAAAATTAAAAACATAGAGGAGAGGCTTTCATCCCTATGGTCAAGGCCTCATGTGTGGAAAATTTAACTAAAATGCTATGTGTGATGAGGAACATTGAATTGGGGCTATGATTAGGAAAAATATAGGTCTCTGTCTGTTTTATCAATGAGGCTATTTTTTATTTATTTTTACAATCTTCATTTTCACTATTTTTTCAATTTAATTGGGGGCCATTAACCCACCTTTTCAAAAAAAAATTATTAAATATTAATTATAAATGTACTTATGTAAAAATTAATTACAAATTATTACATATATTAATGATATTATTTATTATATGAATAATTATTATTTATAAAACAAAGTTAATTTCAAAATTTAACCTTATTATTAATCCGAGCGAGTTTTGATAATATTTTCCAGATTATTTATATATATTCAACTATAAATATAATATAAAAAAATTATTACACATATATATAAATCCATCTATATGTGTTTATTTAGTATATTTAAAATATATATATATATATAATTATAAGTATTTATTCAAAAATATTTATATAAAAATATAACAATATTTAATTTTATGACATGAAATTATAATGTAAATATATTTATTTATATAAATATTTCTATTAATAATTATATTTTTAAATAATTATTTCAAACTACATATTTAAAATTCTATTAAATATATTAAAAATTATATAAAAATTTATATATTTTTATATATAAATATGTAATATATTTATAACTATATTTATATTTCTATAATTACAAGAATTTATTTCGAAAGATAGAATTATAGTTATATAATTATAAATATATTTATTATATATATATATAATTATATATCAATTCATATTTTCAATCAAATATTTTTACATTTATATAAATAAATAAAAAATTTGTATATAAAATTATATAAATATCTCTTAATGATATTTGTAAATATGTTTTTATAATTATATAATAATATTTATATTTATATTTATATAATTATAAATTTCTAATAATTTTTAATTTTTCAATATATAAAAAATATAATAATTTGGTAGTAATAACTTTATTATTATTAATTTTATTTTTTATATTATCAATTTATTTATGTTTTCTAATAATTTTAATAATTAATTCATTACTATCATTCTCATTAGTATTCATATTCATTATTATATTTATTGAAATTATTTAAAAATATAATTAATATTTATTTTTAATTTATGTAATTACCTTCAATAATAATAACATAATTAATAATATTTCATAATAATTTTATTAATAATTTAATACTTGATAAGAAATATACCCATAAATTATATGAATTCTAAATGTAAATTTTTTAAACAATCACATTTTTTCCAAGTAAATTAATTTTTGGTTACTATATTTTTCAGTTTATATTCATATTTAAGTAATTTATTTTAACTATTCTCAGTGTGAAAAATTATATTTTTATTATATTTATACATTATAATTTAAATTCTATTTTATTTGTGTTATATTTTTTTATTAATGAATGGATGGAAATGAGAAACATGGTCAAGGGTGCCTAATGTAATAAATCCCAAGAGGATTAAACCTTATAATATCAAGACAATGGGGAGGAAGGGAGAAAAAACTAGTAACGTAAGTACAATAACTCTCTGAATTGACCATAAATCCAAATACTCAATTGCTTGTTTCCCATATCATAACTTCTTATTCAAGGTACTATGCTTATTGATTAATGCATTGGATCTTTGATTGAGTTATGTAATTGACCAAGGCATGATAATCTTATCTTGCAGTGAGTGGAAGAAGCACAACGAGTTAGTCTCCACTGAAGATAAGATGATATTATCCTATTTATATATTTCCATTTTATCACAGATGGTGCATGCCTCTACTATAAGAGAATATCCTATCCCATATGATGGGTGATGAACAATACCTCCTCTATGCATGAACCTGTAAGAACAAGAACCATACAGTTTAAGATTGAAACCACCAGAGGGAGGGATCCGAGGAATCTAGTGACCATAGTTAGACACACACTCTAGGGAGGGAGTGGTATCACCAGAATGAATGACACTCCATATAAGTGGAGCATTCTCCCACTACATAAGATGAGGCGTGATCTCAACCATAATACAACTTTTTATTGCTAAAAAAGACCAGATTGAGGAAAACACACCCTCACAAATGGTTTTGTTCATTTCTTCTCATATACTCCCACAAGCTTCCACCGTGAGAAGAACCCTCGCCTTCTTTTATGGACAATTAATTATTGCTATATTAAACCAATGATGTACAAAATCAACCAAGATGAGATTGAGGGATTTAAGACTGATGAAACTACCATATTTTCACCATACCAAAGATGAATTATAACATTCAAATAAAATATGAGTAGTAGAATCTTCATGGGGATCCCTAAAACTACTGCACCTCATGGTTATCTTGATACCATTGTTCTTGATCTACTCATCTATGGAGTGTTTGTGGATCCAAATCTATAATATCAAAAATTTAAACATCAGGGGAATATGTTTACACCATATAATGATTCCCCAGGTGTCATGTGTAGTGTTTCACATCGTAACATTACGATATGAATTCATTGAAAAATATATCAATGTAGGATCTGATGGACACAATGAGGTCTGGTTCATAATTCATGTCAATACATTGGATGAATTCACACTTCTTTCATTTTATAAATACTTTTATATATTGATTCTATTAACAATAATTCCTGAATGGGAAATCTATGATTGGGTATCTTGGAATGCTGAGCATGTCCTCGGCCCAAATGTGTCTCCATAAACCAACCTTCCCTCAGTCAATTATCCAAAAATAATTTTCAAGGATAATACAGATATGCCCTTGAATGTAACTTCAAATGCCAGATACCTTTCCATGTTAATGTCATAAGTTCATCCCATACTTTTTATTAATGATGTTTCCATAGATATTTCAACCTTCAACAGCTTCTAAATACATCTTGTATTTCATAATATGCATCATATTCATGACATCCTTAAGCTAAATCCACCTTTTCCCATGTGTTGACCAAACTCTATCAGGAATCCCAATGAGATCCCCCATTCGAATGGGAATCCCATATGAAATACGAAATAAGATTTTCTATCATGATAATAAAATCTTTAGTCAACTTGCATTCCATGGAAAATTCATTGGAATGGAATAAATAATCTAATTAACTAGAGTAATCCTACCACTAAAAAAGATAAAGTGGTTCTTCTAGTTATTAATATAATTGGATATTTTTTTTACTAACCCATCAAAGTCATGAATATAAACATTGTATGGTGAGATGGTAGCTCGTAGTTACTCCATGGGAATGAATCTCTTAAGAATGAAAAATTAATATTAAATCTAGTTAAAAAGTATTAGTTAGTGGGAAGATGAAAGGTAAACACTAATCTTATCTAAATTAATTGACTAGACACTCCAACATTAATTTTTATTCATGACATAGTTAAAGTCAAAAGGGGCCTTATATATCGATACATAATGAACATAATGTTATCTAAAAATTTTGATTGATACACTAGTGGAAGAACCCCTTCAATAAAATGGAATAATATATGTATTTAGTGTTATTTTTATTAAGTATTTTCTGGTCAAATCCTCAACCAAAATTAATAGGATGTAGGTTGTATTCCCCCTTTCCAAAACCCTATAACATTATTCTAGAAGCCATACATCCTTCCCATGAATCAAATGGTCATCTACATGGAGATATATAATTTGAAGAGGGGATTAGAGTCCCAAAATGATAATTCCATATAGTTCATTACTTTGAGTATGACATTTTATTTGAGGCATTCATATTCTTTATCCAAAAAAACATTTATGACAATGTTCAAACCCTAGGTCATTGAGTTTATTTCCCCTATCAATTTTTTAGAAATTCTAATGGAAGTCTAAATTGGGCATCCCTTGAAAAACTTGTATTTCACCCTAGATATAAATTTGGTTATATGAGTAGAAGAATTTTTATTATGAGTTCTATCCAGGATAATGTAGGTTATGTTGCACATACAAATAGGGGAAAACTAAGTAAGATATTATGGATCTTTAACTTTCAATATTATAAATTGTGTAGTGACATAGGACACCCAGGGGAGATATTCACAATTAAAGAAATCTCGGGTAGCCTTGATGAGATATTTCATCACCATGTCCCACACTTCCACATAAAATGACCTCAATAATATTTTTGTCCAAGGGTGTTCCTCTAGGTTAAGGAACTTGATATCCTCCCATATATCACTTTCTTAAGGGAAACCTTGAATTGTATAATTTTTGAGGTCCAACGCCACATGGGGAATTATATCAAACTTCTCTTCATCCCCACTCTATAGTCCTCTCTTCATGAATGGGTTTACATCTATAAAAATCTATTTAAAGAATGTCATGTACAACCCTCCACCAAATCTAGGATAATTAGTATTTGACCCATCCTCCATGTGGATATTTGGACTAATGGACTCTCTCTTATTCTTCAGGATGGTTTGAAAATATTTTATTTTTTGATGTCCCTCCTTAAGCCTCACATCGCAATGTTAATCCCTATACTCCCTCTCCCTCTTTAATAGACTTTATAATAGTTAAGTATTTTTTTTACTAGATCTTTAGAAAGAATGTTATTTTTGTCATCCTAAATATGATATTCATTGAGACAAATTAATATTGATATGGAGTCAATATCTTGTCATCATGAATTTATACAATTATTCAATGAATATAAGGAACATATCAGGAAATTATGTTTTTGTGAAAATGAACCCAACAACTAACATGAATGGGTTGATCCCAGGAAAACTATGAAGAAAAATATGGTCTAAGGGATATTGGTTGTAAATTAAAAACACCCACACCTTACTATCTACGCTTCTAGATTGATGAGAAGTGGTGAGTGATCTATGTGAGAAAAAACTATGTTATATATATTTGTGTTTGGATACATGAAGGTAACATGTAGGTTGGAATAACATATGTCTAGGCTACACTACATCTTCATGTTACACTTTTGATTTTTACACCATGTGAAGAGGGCACCAGAAAACCCCTTGTCAATAAGACCTATGTAAGAGAAAAAGATGGAATAATCCTTTCATTCCTTCCTTGAATTTAAATATCCCTATTTAATATATAAAGAATCCAAAAGAGTATTAAGGTCACTTATAATGAACCCTGATGAAAGGCCTTCGCCAATAAATCCATGATCAAGCTATAACCTCCCCCTTTTAAATGCCTTTAATTAGGATAACGCATAATTTAAAAGACTAAAATACCATCAGAACTACCATTAATGGTCATATATTATTTTGAGTCCAATGCCAAATCAACTGAGATAAAAATATTTTAAAAAATACATATGTTGTGTTTAGAAGGATCACCATATAGGTATTACCAAACACCCATCTATTAAAAAAATATGAGATCCTGAAGGGGTCATTATTTGGTTCCAAAACTGAAATATGATAAATAACATTGTGTTAAAGCTTTGTGGAACTATTTTCAGTCTTTGCATGGGCACCTAAACCCTGAGCATTCCAAATACCAAAATAAAATTTTAAAGGAGGGGACACTGTGTGGGAGATCCTTCCATCATTTTACCACATGTATCAGATTGAAATATAACCATCAATTTTATGAGTTTAGAATGAGTACATGCATATTTGGATGAATAATTAATCACACTAATATTTTAAAAAGAGTATAAATCTTTAGACAGAGGATTAAGGCTTGATTTCACAAAAATATAATTATAATGGAGGGAGAAATAACCATGTGACCATTGTAATGTTATTTTCAAACATCTGGTGGGATAATGGAAGAAATCTTGTAATTTAATCAATTTAAAAAGTATCTATAATATTGGTTGGAAGTAGGAATAGAGGAATCCATGGTCTCCTATAAGAAAGGAACATTCTGTCGCCTATACACCACCAAATCTATGCACATATCCTCCATGACTGTATGGCACAAGTGTTTGTTTATAGAAGGATGTCTGGGAAAATTTGAACCACCATCGTAGTGGGAAGCAATATAGGAATATAAATTCACTTAGAAGTAGGTGATCCAAAACAACAGAATCATAGGCAACATATAATCCACTCTTAAGCACAAATGACTATAGAGCTCGAACATGTGAGGTCATCAAAGTGTAATATTGATTCAAAACTGGGACCTCATGTAGGGTAATAGTATGTGTCCTTGAATGTTACATGTAGAGTAGAAATGAGTCATAGAAACATAAAAAATACATTTATACCAGCATAATGATCCACCTACACAAAGAAATATCCATAATGGTAAGGGGATATAAATTTCCAACTCTACTCAAAACCATTCTAGAAAAAAATCTAGCCAACTGATAGATCTATATTTAGTACACATGGAAGAACCAAGAGCCTCACTAATTCTATAATGGAATGATAGGTTGAGAAACATTTGAGGGAGATCAGGAAGATTGAGCCAAACCATAACCTAGGGACAATATTATCCAAAATTAATACCTAACAACCACATGTAGATAGATAAACTCCTATTTTCCAACACATGAGGATATTGGGTCTAGCCCAGCATGTAATTTACCCTAGACCCAATCACTAAAAAAATGCCTTTTGATGAATAATAGACACCCGAGATAGAAAAGATAAACCTGAGGAAACAACAAAGGTCTCGAACTTTGAAAGAGAAGTATGATCCATCCAAAAGATTTATAATAGAATCCACAATGAATTTATACCTCTGCATTAAATTCATCTCCTAAAAAATTGATTATCATTGATCCTTCCACTAATAACATCCACGGTATCTCCATCAGGATTTTATATATCACCAAAAGAGAAGATAATTGAGTAACTCCTAGAATAACATATTTCAATGATGATATGTCTAGAACAATACTAGGGGAACTAGAGGGAGATGAATTGACCCGATGAAATGATATATCATCCAAATAACAAAGATACAAAAGAATAAGTGTGATGACCAACAATGAAGAAGGTGTGTTTGGCTACACCATGGAATAGGAACACGGGACAATGGTCGAGAAATTTTTCAAATATATGGGTGGGTAGAGAGTGTTTTAGAGTGTTGAGAGAGCCATATAGATCCCATTTATATTATTTCAAGTTCACAAAAATGAATCATAATAATGATTCAAGTATGTGACATTTAATTTCTATAAATAATAAAGTATAAATGAAATTGAACATAATGACAAAACATATAAAAAAATATTGAAATAAAAAAAATTAAGAAATATTAATGTAAAGTAATCTTAATTGTATAAAATATCATTGATTTAAAAATATATATATATTTTAATTCCATTCAATAAATGAAATGAGATATCAAACAATAGAATAAATCATCCATTAGGGATAATATATCATTTCAAGAAGTGAAAGGAATATAACAAGAATTTATGTGTAAAAATTTTATGTTTCAAGTAATTAAATTGAAATATTATAGGATATAAACTATATAAAATATATGTGTGACACAGAATACTATTTTTTGAATTTATTTATTTATTTATAGTTTATGTAAATTAAATTTGTTTCTATATTTTTTAATTTTCTGTTATTTTGTAAAATGGAATTTAATTTTCTAATTTAATTTTTAATAAAATATATACAATGTGACAATATAATATATCAACATCGACTCCCCTTAATACCACAAAATAGTAAAATAACATCATTCCCCCTCCATATCTAACATCAATATCACTTTAGTGTCCTATATATAGTCAAAAGATCCTAATATTTCAGTGTTGTGGGTGTCTCTTCATGATCATGTGTAGAAGACTACATAAAATCATATAGGGAGGAATGAACACAAAAATATGTTGATCCATATGAACCTGAAGCTCTTAGATACTCCAATAATGTGATACACAATATTTCATCATAGAGTAAATTATTTTACAGGGCCTCCACAAGTTTTTTCCCTATACCCTGGTCTTATTCCATCATAATCAACTGAGAGAGAGATGGTATATTAGTTGAATGAGTAGGAATATGTGGCATATAAACCCATTCCTTCTATCTGAGATCCTCATTCTATTGTGAATGATCCTCTCCCTACTGTGCATTAGTATATTTAGGGGCCTCTCTCGGGTGTCTCTCTCTATAACCTAACCTATTCTCTCATGAATTTCCTCTTCACTTTTCTGTGGATTGATATGGTAGTTTACCTTCATCATCCCTATTAGGAACAATAGTAACATCTTCACCCCCTAGTGCCACAGAAGTTACATGTGGATGAGTATATTAATATGGTTCCTCATCAAAGACACTCACATATATAAAATGTATATGACCTCTAAGAGCCTCCTGATTTGAGTGAATTACATCTACCATAATTAGTTTATCCTCCTTAGTAACTATGATATGTAAAAGTCGATCAATGTTTCTAGTATAAAATGAAATAAAATTCAACTTATTATAAAACCTTAGCTAAAAAATATAATAACTTTTACTAAACATACCAACTGTTGAATTCATATCCAATAATGTGTAAGTTAACTAATCATTTTCTATTAGAAAAGATCTTGGTAATCCCCATAATATTATAACAGATATCATATTTTGTGATATCTTTGAAGAAAGTTACCATATAGGGGTTACCTATCCTAATACTCTATATAATGTGCATCAAACTGCAATCATTTTTTCATCTCTCTACCTATAAGCAAAATGAAATATAACTTATAAACCTATCTAAGTTAGATGGGATATGTTGTATATATAAAAACTATCACATGACTCAGGATTATCGGTTCCACTCCATGATGTGGAAGTTGTTGAGTAGAACTATTGCACCATGATCTCTATCCATTGGTGTGCATTATGATGGTAGGAATGTGTAGAAAATTCTTATATATGGTTACCATGAAACTATACATATCATGTCCAAAAATAATTCATAAATTATAACATTAATTTTACTAAGATAGCATTTTAGTATCTTGTAATATAATTATAAAAATTAATGTTTTTATAAAATATTTAATTTATAACATACATCAGTTTTTTATATCATTAAATATCTATAAAAATCGATAAAAAATATGTGAATAATGATGATTCTCTCTCAAATGGGTTTAAAAAATTCATAAACTCTATTTTTAGAATTAAAATTATTAAAATTGTTAAAAAAATTCTTGACGTAGATATACTAGTGTCCCTGAGAATAGTCCTAAAATAGGTGGTGTGGATGTTGTGATAGAACACTAGGAGAAATGAGTGGAAAAAAATCCCAATCCCATATCTTTACCATAACCATAAACCATACAATCAATTCAAATTTAGATATAAAACTGAGATAGAGACATATATACATATTTTTAAATACAATGCACCCCAAACATTATTTATCCTTATGGTCTAGATCCTCATGTAATGGTGGCTATAACATTTGTACCATGGTGGTGGAGTAGTACACACACAACATGCCTCCAATAAGTCCCCACATATATTCTTGTGGGTTCTCAATAAGTATCTCTTTATCTATATCACTAGGAATGATGGTGAAATGATTATCAAAAATCCACATGTGCAACTGGGAAACTATGATGAAAGTTGGTATGCGGATGATGCCAATGCCTTATAGACAGTGTATGGACACACACAATCGGCCAATAGTGGCACTCATATCTACCTATCCATGGATGGGTAGAATGATTATGTAGGTAAAATACTCTAAATTAATGGTCATACCACCTCATAGAGATGAAATTTATGTGCATGTGGACTCCACCTCTCAACTAGTGTGGCACCCAAATTATGATCAATGATCATGAAGTATCCCAAAGAGACCCCATAAAATCTAGCTCGTATGAGGTATGGGAAAATCATTTCATGGAATTAATCATAATGAATATAATATTCTCTCCAAAAAAATATGTCTAATAGTTACCTACACTAGCATGTCATGTATCACATGAGACTACTGGGTAGAAAATATAGGTAGTTCGATCCGAATGTATGTGTTTTAAAACAATAATTTCCAAATTTATTTGACTCATAACTGGTTTTATGATTTTTCATAAAAGATTTTTTCTATATATTTTTTGTTTTTCTTAAAATTGATGTCTATTATTTCAAGTAACCTCGTATATATTTTGATATTGGGTTAATTGTATTTGAATGATGTTTTGTGGATAAAAATAGATATAATGTTATAGAGAAAAACAGAAAATCATATTCATGCACCCATAAAATAGTTTCAAAAGATAGAAAGGGTTAACACACTTTTTTATAACCTTTTTTTGATCAAACCATTGTAAACATTATTGAATGATAAAATATGTAATTTTATATTTTAGTTAACTTATAGTTTTTATAAATTGTGGATTTTTAGATTTAATTTTTTTTAATAGTCATTTTTATTTTGAAACTGAATTCAATCCCCTCTTGACTATTCTGATCTGACCAATATATGATGATAATTAAAAAATAATTACATTTATAAATGTTTACATTAATTGATAGACTACATAAATTATTTTAACTATTAGATGATTTCCCTATATGTTTAGGTTAACATGTCATACTGTGAGATTCGTGGTAGCATATGTCTCACATCAGTTTAGTTTCCCCTTTATTGGGTTAATCAATCTCATTTTGAATATAGGTCGACATTGGCCTCCCTTATAGTCACAGAATATTCATGTTTTATTGAACTGTGAGTGTTTCATTAGACAAACCAAAATTATGATATTGCCAAATAAAAATCAATGATGAACTGTAGAAATATTTAATATACTTTAGTTGATAATATAGATCAATGTACTTCTCTTAATATTAGGGAATCAAAGTGAAAGTTGTGAACATATTTCCACAATGATATCATAATGATTGAAGGTTACCAAAATCACAATCACAATGCTCCAGTAAAATGACATACACACGATCACTACTACCAGTCATAGGATAAAAGGACTTTGTGACCTGATATCATTCTTCTGCATCATCAAATGAATTAGAATTAAATGTTATATCCCTTTGATGATCTCAATCATTATCTCACTAGAAACTATGACCATATATCATTCCTTTATTGAGAACTAATTCAACCTTAATTTTTCAAAAGACCAAATAATTTATGGTGATATTGAATTTATCTTGTACTAAAATGATGATTCAAGTATAAAACATTATATGAATATTATATCAGTATCTTAGTTATTATCATTAATAGATAATCTATTATTTTTAATTCCCTGTGATTTGTAATTTTTGAATTCCATTTGAAACTCAAGTTACAAATTCCATGATGTTGGTTATCATATGTCCTAATCTCCTCTCATCATAAAATTCCAATGATTATTTATGCTATATATTTTTCATCATGTAATCATAAATATCTAAATAATATTTTTGAACATATTCAATATTTTCCTCTATCATTATTTATTGATTTTTATATGCCGATTGACAAAAACTAATCTAAATATACATGGCAATAACAATGAATTTTTTTAAAACAAAAAAGTATATTCATATAAAATGTTGGGATTTATTTCTTCATGGAAAAATACATGAACTTCTTCCATACAATTCTTGACATGTGTAGAATACAATATTATTTATAGGAAAGGGATGTAATCCATAAAAAACACTTAGTCTTTAATTCCTCCTTGATTTCTTGATGATGAAATGAAATAATAAACCCCTTTATGCACCTGTCAAAGACAATCTAATGCAAGACACGATCCACCACATGAAGAGATGTTTTCATCCTTTTTGAAATGGAAGTCTAAAATTCATTTAATTAAAAATAATTAACTGTAATCTTGGTCACTAAAAACATTCACAATAGTATCCTGTCATTCCTTCTATGCCTTCTAATAAGTGATTTGGTACCAAAAAGCATTTTGATTCTATCCAAATCTATAATGATAGTAACATCATGAAATTCTATTATCATTTTAATAATTATAGCTAAAACAAAATCAGAATATAATGACGAGTGACCATGTGACTAACTTGGGTACACACATGTGTGTGGAGAAAATCTTGTGATACACCAATAGTGCATATTTTTATCAATTATAGCTCATAAACACATCTGGTATTCCAAATCAAAATTTTCAAACTCGATCAAATAATGAGACCTCTTTGACTCTTTTTCAAAATATCTATAATGTATTTCAGTGTGATATTGTTTTATCACATTTCTCATTATATATTTTCTACCCATCTCTATTCTACTATACCAAACAACTTCATCCAAAACTAAATTTGAACCATCAATAATTTCTAGAAATTCCATACAATGATTAATAATTGAAAAATAAAATTTTGGAATGTTCTACAAGCCTTGGGAAATCCATGATGAAAAAAGTGAACAGTGGATCAAAGGTCGATTTAACATTACATGAGTGAGTACTAAATGTTCTTTGACACCCTATTATTATTCAACGTCCTCGTCATGTTTTTGTTTTGAATTTTCCTTATCCTCAAAATTATCAACTATTACATCTTAATTATGTTGAGTACTATCCATAAAAACATCACTACCTCTATGATAAATCATATCTTGGGGATATAAAACTATGGAATGCAGATGTTATGGAACACCTACCACTACATAAGGAACTTATTCAGGTGTTATTGAATGAGTATGTGACATTGTATCATGTGGTTTTTATGGAAAAACATAAAATTTCAATGGAACATCAATTATACCTATAGTGACATACAACTTCATCAATAAATGTTTAGGTTGATACTTTAAAAATGAAAATATGTGTTCATATTCATCATAATTAGTTACTTGAAAGAAAACATGACACAACATATCATTAAATAATAGATGTCTGTATATGATGGAATCTATCAAATGGTTCTCCTTTAGTTGTATCATTTGATATATCTTTTGTTAAATTATTTATAATGTTTTACACTCTCCAAGAATCACAACTCTTTCTATCTATATAGAATAACTAAATAACTATTCAATAAAAAATATATGATGGTTGTAATAAATATATGTATCCATATTTTTAATCAAAAATAAATTTTTTTATAATTTGAATCTAATTTGAGAAACAAAATATCATCATCAAAGTTACTTTTTTTATTATAAAGACAAACAAATAGACAATCAAACAAACATACAAACATAAGATACAAGAAACCTAAGGAGTTCTGAAATAGTTCAATCCAATGGAATGCCCTCTAATCAAATTTACCCCTTCGGGATTCAAGTTGGAAAAATCATTTAAACATATCAGGTAAAGACCAAGGACATCCATAGAATCAAGGTGATTCTCCACATGGTTAACCCCATGCCAGGAGTGACGGTTTTTTGTTCCGTTAGAGAGCATATCATTGCACTTTCTGATAAAGTAGAAAATGGACCAAGGAGGAGAGAATAAATCATTTAAGGCATCATGGAGATTTTTTTAATATGTTTCAACCTCAACAAGATCAAGACCCTTCTGATGAAAAATGGTTACCCCCATGAGCATGGTCTTATCTTCGGCCTAGAGAGAGGATCCATTGCCTAACTCGGAGGAGAAGGCCAGAAGGACAAAACCCCACGAGTCCTGAACCACCCCACCCCCACACAGGACACCCATTGAACATGAACCATCAGTATTGAGGTTAATGCCTCAGTAGGGGGGGAGAAAAGATAACCTAAATACTGTTGTTAATATTCTCTCTCAGCTGGGCTCCATGAGGACTGGAAACAATCCAGCTGAAGGAGGGTGCACCCTACCAATTACTGAGGAGACGGGCTAGGTCAGTAATGATGTTTTTCATCATGAATATAATTGGAATACCCAAAGAGTGATTCCACTCATATCTGATATTATTTATGGCTTTCCAAATCAACCAACACCCAGCATGAAGAATCAAAGAGTGATCTGTCTTCTCCGGTCCTCTGACTCCCGGTCCGTGGAAACATTTGTCCAAGAATCAGAGGGCCCCCAGAGAATAAACTTGATACACTGTTTAATCCCTGATGAATCACCAGACTGCATCCGCCCAGTAACCCGAGAATAAGAGGTGATCAATCATTTCCACCTTAGAGGCTATGCAGCAAGAGCATTGAGAGGGGTGCGGGATACCACAGCACATAATATTATCGTCAGTTGGAATGGATTGATGCCTTATCCTATATAAGAGGAAGTTGTATTTCTAGGTCGTAACATTGTTCCATATAAGATCATTCCAGTAATCTATATATTATGAGATGATCCTAATGCATCAAATATCCCAAGCTTAAAAAACCCTCAAGGAGGAAAGAGTGAAAACACACCGGTCAGGGTCCAGAGATAAGGCAATGAGATTGAAGAGGTCCTTCTACACCTCACCCAACACTGTTTTGTTAAGGCCAAGGTACAAGTTGGCTTCATCAAAGGAAATGGAAGGAGGAGGGAATCTAGGGAAACTCATCACTCTCCCCGCCCATTTATGATACTAGAAAGAAATGTCACCCCACCCTATGACCCATTGTGAGTGGCATAGAAGATTTGAGATGATTTGCGGAAGGTTATGACATAAAATATAACCCCTTACTTCCACCAAGGACTAGCAGAGAAATATATTATGCATAGTTTTCCCCCACAGTATACTTTAATCCACAATTTCCCAAGACAGTTTAGCCTACATACTACTAAGAGTGTCAGCCAAACTTCGCACATTAATTCCACCTTCTCTAGCAAGCCTAGCCACTTTACTCCAAGAGGCCCCGTGTTTTTTCCCTTCCACAAGAGGATCCCAAATGAAACCAGCCAGAAGTTTGTCAATGATGGAGATAACACCCTTTGGAGCCATAACTGCAGATAGATCATGAACTGGAGTGGCCAAAAGCATGCTTTTAATCAGAGAAATACATCCACCAAAGGATAAATACCTATTTTTCAATTTGTGGATGTGATCCGCTATCTTGATGGTAAGGAAATAATTTTCCCAAATCCAATGTCTAATAGGTTAAATTGGAGCCCCAAGGTAATTCATGGGAAAATAACCTCTTTCCATGGCAATGTCAGTTAGAATATCATAAATCCGACTTGGAGAGAATTTGTTTTATATGATGAAGAAACATTTCTCTTTGTTGATAAGTTGACCACTCCAGTAGCATTACCCCTCCAGAATCCTGTTAAAACCAAAAATAGACCTTTTTCCAGTATTAATAAACACAATATTATCATCAATGAACATAATACGAGAAAAGTTAGGAGCCCTCATACTCCTTGGGTATGACAGAATATCACCATTATTGATGCTTCTATAAATGAGCCTACTCAAGACCTCTGGGGTGAGGATGAAGATGCTCGGAGACAAAGGATCACCTTGATGGAGGCCTCATATGGCCCTAAAGAAAACATAGTACTTCCCCAAAAAAGAGACTGTCATCCATGGAGAGCTAAAACATCTAAAAAGAATGTCAAAATTTCATGAAGAAAATACCATAATGTCTAACACCTTATTGATGAAGCCCCACTCCACACGATCATACTCTTTATTCATATACAACTTGAGAGCTACATTTGATCCCCGGGTTTTAACGTTAATATCCCTTATAATCTCATGTGTAAGGGAAATTACCCCTTATATTGATCGACCCCTCACAAAACCATGCTACTCCATAGAGATCCATCGAGATAGATAACTAGACAATCTAGCATTAATAACACTATCAAGGACTTTGTATGGGAAGTTTCACATGCTCACCAGTTTGTACTGCATGATATAGGAGGGGCTCCGGTTTTTAGGAATAAGAACCATGGTGGTGGCACAAGAAACCCTCAGCAGGTTACCTCCCCTGAAGGATTCTTGAATCCGTATAATTATATCCGCCTTCACCACCTCCCATGAGCCTCTATAGAAGGAACCCAGAAAGCCATCAGTTCATGGAACACTATTTGGATGAAGTTTCATCATGGCTATGAAGATTTCCTTTTCATCTGGTAATGAACTAAGACAATCATTTTCATGAGCAGAGACACGTTTGGGAATACCATCAAAGAACCCATTGTACCTTCCTAGGTACCCACTAGGCATACCAACATTAGGGCTACCCAAAAGATCATTGAAATTGGAGTGGGCCATACCTCCTACAACATCCTAGTCATCCATTTAAAAACCATCTTCCAACAGAATATTAGGCTTGGTAGGTATCTTTCTTTCTTTCATTCATGAATGAAAAAATGCATTATTTCTATCCCCTTATCTGAGTCATTTAATTATTGAGGCATACCCGGCCTGTTGTTCCTGATCTAGAATCTATTCAACAAGATATTCCTTTCTGTTAAAAAGATCCTCAAAATATCGGTCATCCCAAATTTCTTCCAACCTCACTTCAAGACTTTCAGTTGCCTGAAGGGCTCCATCAATCTCACTATCAACCCAAGGGATATCTTTTTCTCACAAACGGATACGATGTTTAAGACGTCTTAGTTTATCATGAAGGGAAATCCAAGAGTTAACCTATCCAAGAGAATTACAAATATCTCTAACCAGTTCCTAGTAACCCTGCTTGGTCACCCACTATTGCAAAAAAAAAACCTCTCTCGATGGTCCTGCCCTAAAGAAATCAGAACCAATAGGGGGGAATGGTCAGAGATACCTCAGACCATGTGATTCACTTTTTAGGTAAAGAACATATAGATAGCTTACATATTGGCCAAAAATCTATACAGAAATATCCATGTGCGGTGATATCCCCTTTGGTTGTTGCAGCAGGTAAAATCATCACCTGAGAATCCCAGATCAGAAAATCCTTTCCCAGCCATGAACTGATTAAAATCTCTGCGGGAGCTCCTCTGAAAAACACCTAGGCCTTTCCTTTCCTCTGGGGAGGCAACAATATTTATGTTCCCTTCAATATTCCATGGTATATTTCCCAAGATAAACCCGTTTAAATCACTCCAGAGATTATCTCTTTAAAGAGAATGATAGCTCCTATAAACGCATGCCATGAAAAAGAAACTGACTCCTAAAGTCACCTTGGTAGTAATAAATTGATCCTGTTCTTGCACCATCTTCACAGAAGTATTCTTGTTCCAAAAGATCTAAATGTGACTGTTATTTGGAGCATTCTACAGGGAGCCATGCATCTTGATCTTCCACATAAAATCCCTGATTCAGGTAGGGTTTTTCTTGTGTTCAATAATGGCCACAACTGTAGCATTAGTTTCCCTTATTTCAGAGCCAATTAAACTTGTCTTCACATGGGAAACGAGTCCACGGGCATTCCAAAAAAATATTGGAATCATTAGAAGGAAAGTTCTCTGGATTTGGACCCAAAACTAACAACCAGTTAGAAATGGGAGAAGGAACTCTCATGAAGTAACCTTGCTTGCGAATGAGTACAAACTCCCTCACTGGTAAACTTCCTCACACCATCTGGGTATGCAGATACAACAGGACCCATTGTCATGAACCTGTGCCTGATCATGTCCAGACCAATATGGTGTTTTCATGGTTTTCACCACTAGGTAAATTTATATTAAATACACATCTACTTGTAGAATCCATAAAGGGATTTCATTGCACAGATAACCACACAATATTCACATTAAATAATATTTAGAACATATTTTTATATCCTCAAAGATGAAAATAATGTTTTATAGTACAATTTTTTATCATCCTAAAATTATATACAATATTTTATATAGAAAATTTGAATAATATAAAGCATATCACTGGAGAGAGTCAAAAACCAGTTGTACAATATGGATCGTTTTCAAGCACCGGTTATTAATTGAGTCTAGACCATTTTGCACTTTTCTAGGTAGTTACAGCAAAGAACAACTATGCAATACCCATACAAACTTGTAATACCAAGATAGGGATTTCATTGAATAGGTAAACACAAAATCTTTACATAAATAAAATATTAGAAAATATTCTTATATCCTCAACGATGAAACTAATTTTTCACAGTATAATTTGTACTCTTTCTAAAGGTATGATCTGTTCATTATAAAGATAAATGGAATCTTATAAAACATATCCTCGAAGAGTATCAGTACAGTTGTGCAACAAGTCATATTTTCATGCACCAGTTCCCAGTCAAGTCTATATCAATACGGTTTTTGGGGGTTGTCACCCCTAGGTACATCTGTGCCAAAATCCATGTACATATTTTGTATCCAAATAAGGATTTCATTTCTCAGATAACTACACAATAATCAAATTATTGAAATTTTATAATATTTGAATATCCTCTATGGTGACAGTAACATTATGAATTCCTAATTTTATTAATCCTAATGTTGTGAATCATCTAAATAATATCTCATGAGGGTGAAAAATAAATTCTTTAGTTGGGCATCATTATCTCTTTGATATTTTGTTAATCCAATGTTAATATGATGTTAATCAATATATATTCACTATTTAATCCCCAATTCATCCTATGTTAATACTTAGATAATCATTAATTAATCATTACTTACTCAATAGTTCAGAATTAGTTAATCCAAATTTAATCATTCCTTAACCATTATATATTTATTTATTTACATAATAAATAATTTTTTTATTAATTTTAAATTTATATTAAACAATATTTTATTATTATTTAGTTATTTTATGAATATGAATGAATTGATTACTAATTAAAATTTAATAACATCTAAATAAAATTCAATAATACTAAGTTAATTACTAATTCTTTCTATTTAATTAATAACTATAGATATTTAATTATTATTCAAAATTAATAACCTAACATAGTAACTACTAATTATAATTAATAAAAACACTAATTAGAAATAATCAATTCCCAATTACAATTAACTATTTTCTAATTACATTAAATTATTTAATAAAAAATTAAATATTTTAAAAATAAATTTTATTAATAAATAATTTCAATTAATTATAAATTAATTAATTTCTAACTAAAATCATTTAATTACATATTATAATTAGTAAAGTAATAATTCCACATATCTAATCGCAAATTAAAATAATTTATTTAATAATTAAAATAATTTACTTACTAAATAAACAAATTTAATAAATAATTACAATTAATTATAAATTAAATAATTTCAAATTAAATAATAAAATAAATAACTAATATTAAGAATTTATTATTTATAAATTCAAATTATTTTATTATATATTAAAATTAATTAATTTTAAATTAAATTTTTAAAAAAAAATAATGAGAATTACATAATTACAATTTACAATTAATAAATATTAAATAAATAATTAATATTGCAAATAGTAGATGATGGAAAAGAACCGTGACTTCCAAAAATTATTTTAAAAATAGTAAACATTACATAAAGGATAGAAACATGTATGAGGGGGATTAACCCCACCAATACAATATAATGATACCAAAGTTACCCTTTCTTTCCACGACCCCGTCCACAAAATCCACCTATTTCTCTTGTATGTCCTCCCCTTTTCCATTATTTTGGGGTCTTTCAAGCACCACTTGCATCAAACATATCCACCAGATCATCAATTTCATCATCCTTGTGATCCACACGTTGATCAACCCCCAGAGCCATGTCATATTTTTTCACATCTTCAGTCAGCACCTCACCAGTCCACACATGTTCAGCGGAGGGTGGTACCATATACACGTCTATAGAAGTAACCCGCTCAAATATAGATACATTATCCACTATAGAAAACAATGATATCTTTCCTTTTCGAATCCTACTCACCATGTATACTTTATCAATGTTCGGAGAATTTATTGATTCCAGCATAGTGAAGAATATGGGATTCATAGAATTACCACCACCTGCAGTTTCATTTGAATGCCCTTGAAATAGATCCAAAACAGAAACTGTATGTGGTGAAGGCACATGCTAGGAGGACTGAGAACCCACAGTTACATCACAAAGCCGGACACCACAAGGAGAAGATAGTTAAATCTTCACTTTAGTGGAATGTTGCTCCTCGATCGCAATAACATCACTATCAGGGATAGGAGGCACACACTATCCCATGGCGACATTGAGAGGATCGTGCATCACATTCTTCTCTTGTATCTTAGTGAGATCAGAGAGGAAAGTAATAACAGAGGTACTAGGGATAGAAGCCTTCACATGTTGTGGAATAGATTCAAGCAGCATATGATGCTCCATTTGCTTACCATCCACAATAGAAGATTGCACATGCCCTATTGAAATAATAGTAATAGCCATAACTGGGGATACAGAGGTAGTGACCTACACATCTTGTAGGAAAACAGCCAGTAAAACATCAGACTTAAAAGAGGTAGTAGTAGCCTCTATTACCCGGGGTTCATAAATAACAGGAACTATCCTTTAAGGGATTGGCACTGAACCAGAAACCACATCAGCCTCGGTAGAAACTTGCATTACATTAGTTACCACTTCCAAAGGACCAAAAACCGTATCCCTTGCTGCCTCCGATTTAGAGGTAGGATTCATAGTATAAGATGAATGCTTCCCAATAGGAATAAAAGATTCATCATTGGAACCAATCTTTCCCTTAACCATATATTTCTCCTCCCGCAAAAAAAAAGAACGATCAAAATCCAGAAACTTGGCATATATTTCTACCTCTATGAATAATCCAGAAACATAGCATATATTTTGGAAAATTATTTCATTTTAATATGAAAACACAAACATTGAGTCCTACTGGTTAAATGATGTATTAATTTGATGTGAGACTGATTCTTACACATCAAAAAATGTCTTATGAATTTTCTTCCTAAATTATCAAGGCAATCATAGAATGTTTTCATATCAATCACTGATTGAAAAACAATTGAACTAATAATTCAATTTTATATTGATGATAATCACATTTATTCATACTAGGATCACCATGTATTGGATCTAGCTTTTGATGAATTTTACATGTCAAAAAGTGACTTATGGATCAGTATACTAAAGTATTAAAACAATCTAAATGGGTTTTCTCAATTTTGAGTATGTCACAAGCCTTTTTTACTAAAAATTTAACATCAAATAAAAAAGACACATTTGGTGTCATACTAGTCACAATGTGTGGCAGATTGAGGTGCATTTATTTACAACACATCACGGATAACATATTTATCATTTTACATAAGTATAAGAAAAATAAAAATGTTTTAGCTCATCTTTGAGTATGTAACATTTTTTTAATAAAATGTAATTTTAAAAAAAACATGCACTTTGAGTTATACCTATCACATAATTTCTTGGTTTGATGTGAGAATGATCCATACAAATAAAAAATTACGTATTAACTATTTTCCTAAATTGTAAAGATAATTAAATGTTTTTTCTTGGTTTTCAGTGTGTGAAAATTGTATTGACCAAAAATCAAAATTCTAAACAGTTAATAGACATATTGAGTCATCTTGGGAACATAGTGTATTAGATTGAGGTATATATGCTTAATACACATCACAAATGACTCATGGATCAATTTCCTAAATTATAAAAAATAATATGAATGTGTTTTCTTGGTTTTTAGTATGTCACGTGTCCTTTTTAATAATATAAATGTCAATTTTAAATAATAAGACACACATGGAGTCATACCAGTCACATCATGCATTAGACCAAGGTGTGGTTCATTCTACACTGTATAAATGACTTATGTGCAATTTTATGAATGTATAAATGAAATATGAATTTTATTCTCATATTGAGTATGTAAACGTTGTTTTTTACTAAAATCTAATTATAAACTAGAAACAGACACTTCGATTCATACCAATCAGATCATGTGTCGTTTTTAGGTGATATTAATTCCTAAATATAACAAATTTCTTATGAATCAATTTCTTAAATTATCAATGAAATTGTATTTTGTTTTTTTAGTTCTATGTGAGTGTCACTAGTTTGGAACTAAAATGTAAATTTTAAACTAATAATGGACACTTTGAGTCATACTAGAAACCTAGAATATCAAATTGAGGCATGGATTATTCATAACATTCATAAATGAAATATTGATTGATTTCATAATGTATCAAAATAATACAAATGTTTTAGGAATTAATATCACCTAAAAACGACACATGATCTGATTGGTATGAATCGAAGTGTCTGTTTCTAGTTTATAATTAGATTTTAGTAAAAAACAACGTTTACATACTCAATATGAGAATAAAATTCATATTTCATTTATACATTCATAAAATTGCACAGAAGTCATTTATACAGTGTAGAATGAACCACACCTTGGTCTAATGCATGATGTGACTGGTATGACTCCATGTGTGTCTTATTATTTAAAATTGACATTTATATTATTAAAAAGGACACGTGACATACTAAAAACCAAGAAAACACATTCATATTATTTTTTATAATTTAGGAAATTGATCCATGAGTCATTTGTGATGTGTATTAAGCATATATACCTCAATCTAATACACTATGTTCCCAAGATGACTCAATATGTCTATTAACTGTTTAGAATTTTGATTTTTGGTCAATACAATTTTCACACACTGAAAACCAAGAAAAAACATTTAATTATCTTTACAATTTAGGAAAATAGTTAATACGTAATTTTTTATTTGTATGGATCATTCTCACATCAAACCAAGAAATTATGTGATAGGTATAACTCAAAGTGCATGTTTTTTTTAAAATTACATTTTATTAAAAAAATGTTACATACTCAAAGATGAGCTAAAACATTTTTATTTTTCTTATACTTATGTAAAATGATAAATATGTTATCCGTGATGTGTTGTAAATAAATGCACCTCAATCTGCCACACATTGTGACTAGTATGACACCAAATGTGTCTTTTTTATTTGATGTTAAATTTTTAGTAAAAAAGACTTGTGACATACTCAAAATTGAGAAAACCCATTTAGATTGTTTTAATACTTTAGTATACTGATCCATAAGTCAATTTTTGACATGTAAAATTCATCAAAAGCTAGATCCAATACATGGTGATCCTAGTATGAATAAATGTGATTATCATCAATATAAAATTGAATTATTAGTTCAATTGTTTTTCAATCAGTGATTGATATGAAAACATTCTATGATTGCCTTGATAATTTAGGAAGAAAATTCATAAGACATTTTTTGATGTGTAAGAATCAGTCTCACATCAAATTAATACATCATTTAACAAATAGGACTCAATGTTTGTGTTTTCATATTAAAATGAAATAATTTTCCAGAAACCTAGCATATATTTTGGAAAATTATTTCATTTTAATATGAAAACACAAACATTGAGTCCTACTAGTTAAATGATGTATTAATTTGATGTGAGACTGATTCTTACACATCAAAAAATGTCTTATGAATTTTATTCCTAAATTATCAAGGCAATCATAGAATGTTTTCATATCAATCACTGATTGAAAAACAATTGAACTAATAATTCAATTTTATATTGATGATAATCACATTTATTCATACTAGGATCACCATGTATTGGATCTAGCTTTCGTTGAATTTTACATGTCAAAAAGTGACTTATGGATCAGTATACTAAAGTATTAAAACAATCTAAATGGGTTTTCTCAATTTTGAGTATGTCACAAGTCTTTTTTACTAAAAATTTAACATCAAATAAAAAAGACACATTTGGTGTCATACTAGTCACAATGTGTGGCAGATTGAGGTGCATTTATTTACAACACATCACGGATAACATATTTATCATTTTACATAAGTATCAGAAAAATAAAAATGTTTTAGCTCATCTTTGAGTATGTAACATTTTTTTAATAAAATTTAATTTTAAAAAAAAACATGCACTTTGAGTTATACCTATCACATAATTTCTTGGTTTGATGTGATAATGATCCATACAAATAAAAAATTACGTATTAACTATTTTCCTAAATTGTAAAGATAATTAAATGTTTTTTCTTGGTTTTCAGTGTGTGAAAATTGTATTGACCAAAAATCAAAATTCTAAACAGTTAATAGACATATTGAGTCATCTTGGGAACATAGTGTATTAGATTGAGGTATATATGCTTAATACACATCACAAATGACTCATGGATCAATTTCCTAAATTATAAAAAATAATATGAATGTGTTTTCTTGGTTTTGAGTATGTCACGTGTCATTTTTAATAATATAATTGTCAATTTTAAATAATAAGACACACATGGAGTCATACCAGTCACATCATGCATTAGACCAAGGTGTGGTTCATTCTACACTGTATAAATGACTTCTGTGCAATTTTATGAATGTATAAATGAAATATGAATTTTATTCTCATATTGAGTATGTAAACGTTGTTTTTTACTAAAATCTAATTATAAACTAGAAACAGACACTTCGATTAATACCAATCAGATCATGTGTCGTTTTTAGGTGATATTAATTCCTAAATATCACAAATTTATTATGAATCAATTTCTTAAATTATCAATGAAATTGTATTTTGTTTTTTTAGTTCTATGTGAGTGTCACTAGTTTGGAACTAAAATGTAAATTTTAAACTAATAATGGACACTTTGAGTCATACTAGAAACCTAGAATATCAGATTGAGGCATGGATTATTCATAACATTCATAAATGAAATATTGATTGATTTTATAATGTATCAAAATAATACAAATGTTTTTTCTCTTTTTTAATTATATCACCAATACTTTTTACTATAATTACTGTCAATTTTATTTAAAAAGATAAACATGGAGTCTTAGATATCACACTGTGTCTATTATTGAGAAGTAATTGGGTCCTATACATAAAAATAACTTATAGAACATATTACTAAATAAAACAATAAAAGGTCATTTTCTCCATTTTGGGTATATCCCTTGTGTTTTTTACTAAGACAATTTAATTTAGAAACAAACAGTTTTAGTCATATTGGTCACAATGTTTATTATATTGAGGTTTGATTGATTTATATATTTAAAAAATTACTTATGAATCATTTTTATAATTTATCAATACAATTGGATCAGTTTTCTTGTTTTTAGTGAGTGAAATATGTTTTGAAAAAATATGTCAATTTTGACATGATAACTGACACTTTATGTTATACCAAAAATTTGGTGCATTTTATTGAGGTGAGAATGATTCCTACACATCAAAAAATGACTTATTATGGAACATTTTAATAATGTATTAAAACAATACAAATGTGTTTTATCATTTTTAAGTCTGACACAAGCCCTTTCAACTAAAATTAATGACAATTTTTTATAAAATGACACATAAGGATTTGTACTAGTCATAAAATGTATCTGATTTATGCGAGGATGATTCCTACACATAAAAAATGTAATATAGATCATATTAATAAATTATAAAAACAATATGAATGTTTTTTCTTAGTTTTCAGTATGTCACTCATTTTTTTACTAAAATGCCATTTTTAACTAGAAACATGCACTTTGAGTCTTATCAATCATATCATAGGTCATTTTGAGGTAAGACTAATTACTAAATGTCACAAATGAGTAATTAATATTTGTTATAAATTATCATGCCAAAGGAAGAGAATATTCTTTTTTTCAGTGAGTAACCAATGTATTAAACTATAAAGTCAATTTTAAACTGAGAAAAGTTACTTCCTATCATACCTAAAACAAGGTGTAAAATATTGAGGTGTGGATGATTCTTACCTATCAAAAATTACATATGTATTGATTTACTAAAGCATCAAAATATTAAAAATTATTTTTATCAGTTTTGAATATGTCAATTTACATTTTTACTAAAATTTATGTCAATATAAAAAATACACACAAGGATTCACACCGGTAACATCATATGTCTGGTTGACATAAAACTAATTCATACACATAAAAAATGACTTATTGATCATTTTACTAAATTAACAAAACAATCCAACTATTTTTTCTCAGTTTTTTATTATGTGAGGTTTGTTTTAAAATAAAATGTAAATTATAAATAGAAAACATATAGTTTGAGTCATACTGAGCACACTATATATCAAATTGAGGTACGACTGATTGAATATGTGATGTGTGTTATTTTAAAAACATTAGTCAAAAAGTAATAAACGGGAGAATATAATCCATTTTTTGAATGTGGAAACCCCATGATGTCTAAAACACTTCACATTTCACGAAGAATGTTGTTTTCTCTTCTATAAAAGGGAAACTTTTCTCTCTTTTCTAGCATATTTATAATATTTGAATGAATAATATGACTTCCCAAAAGATCATTGAAAAAAATAAACAATATTTAGATAAAAATTATAAGAAAATTAAAAAAATATATGAAATAATACATTAATAAAATATCAATTTTCAAATGAAACCACACAATTTTATTCAGATCTTCTATAATGTGTATCAGATTTAGTTATGTTGTATTCCACAGTGAATTTTTATCGTAAAATGATTTCAATATTTTTGGATATCTAGTAATATTTTTCTGTAAACCTAAATGCTGAATGCATTGGAAAATAAAAAGAAAATTGCTTCATCATGAGTGCATAATATGTGTTGAGTGCATGATCAAAGTATATTATTGAATCATCCTTGTTGAAGAAGTCATTTATTCACGATCCATATGAAAATTACCAAAATAATTCTATGATAAAAATTATAAGTAAATTAACTAAAAAATAGATAAAATTATGAAAATATAAACATGATAAGTTGAAATGGGTCACACCTTCATGACAAATGTGTACATTTAGACATCATTTATGATACATAGTCATTTCTAAATAACTATATTTCTTCTTTTTAATATGAGAACTTCTAACAATTCTTACAGTACTGAAAAAAGATAAATACAGAATGTATTGAAAAATATTTTAAACGAAATTGTAATTATCATCAAAAATACTTATTTAGGTATACTTGTTTGTTGATGGTATATAATATATTTCATTAATTTTAAAAAAAATTAACCATAATATTATCTATTAAATTGTTTCAAACACTGAAAAAAATTAAAAAAATTAATTTATCTATTTATATATGTTTTGATACTAAGATATTATTATATATATACCATAATACATATCCAATTATAGAATTTGATAGGCTCTATGTATGTATTGATGGTCCTCTTGCGTTACATTTTATTATATCGAAAAACTACACTATCAATATAGAATTATCATTAAAACATAATATAAAATATATAAAATAATTTTTTTTTTGTAAAACATTTCATTTAGTGTATTACAATTTTAAAAATTTCATGAGGTGTTGTTGATTTGTTGGGTATCCATGAATTGAATCTTGAAAATAAATTTTGTGTAGACTCCTAATTCACGGAAATGAGTAACATATTATTCCTAGAAAAAATAGAAGGAATAAGTAATTAAATTAATGAAAATATATGTTATATTATTAAATTTTAGATTTTTTCCCTTACATCGTTGGTAATATGAATTTACGTTCATCTATAATATTTTTTTAAAACAATCTGAAATGTTTTTCCACTATTGCAACAATTTTATCCTAATCCAATGAGGTTTTTATATAAGTAATGTGATGACTAATCATTCTATATCTATGTTCATATGGGTTTCCCTAAATTTAATATTGATATAGATGACTGTAAAAAATATCTATTGTATTTATTCATAGTTATCATAGTAGATCGGTTATTGGGAAATAATAAATAAAACACACCTCATGTCTGAATTTACAACCATGACTACTAGAAAGTCAAACTTGAGGATTTAATTTACATTATGAAGAGAAAATTATTCTTTAATGTCCTCTATAAATATTGGTTCTTAAAAATCAATGATGACAATACTACCAATTTCTATCCATGTATCCTATGGAACCATCAATGTTAGAAAATGTGGAAGTGGAAAGGGTTGGATAAAGGTGTTTTGTGAAGATATTTTTCAATTGGTTTCTTGATCCTATAGATCATTTTGATTGGACCATTTATTTTAACCCCTTCACATTGTCCATTTGTAATAACATACATCAATTCATATGTTTTTCATAATTTTTTAATGTTTTTACATGAAAAATAAGTTGGAAATTAATACCTATTTATTGACATGTTTTTATATAATGTATAGTGGACATGTTATAAATGTTTGAATGAATTTTTGGACTATATGAATATCATCATTGTCAAGTGGAATGGGTATCTCAGTGATCGTCTAATGAGATGCGTTAATCCCCACTATCGAATGACCAGTTATAAGTTCTCTATTGTATAGAATATCTTATTAGATTTTGAATACGATATACCTCGAAATAAGGTGATCGATGGGTGTCGATAAATAAAATCAAAATCTTTTTCACCATGTAGAATATCAATACATGAAAGGTGTATGTGTCTTCCAAATGCATATTTCGTAGAAAAAGTTATGAGAATATTGATTACCTCATCTAAGACAGCTCTATTAGAGGAATGTATTTTCTAAAAGATAGAGCGAGTGGGGGTCCTCATATAATAGATGTTCTATTTTATTCCATCCCATTATATTTTTTTAGAAACTCTAACTACCAATTAAATTTTTCTTCAATAGAATCTAATAAAGCATAAAAATCTCCCATTTTTATCTTTATCCACTTTTTTATTTATTTTCAAATAATATGTTATGATGGGGTTTCACCCAAAATCACACACCTCAGATGTAAAAATAGTTTTCTGGCCACTTCAAGGCCATTGATAGTAGCTAGTCATCCTATATAACTAATGATGATTCACATGTCTATGTCTGATTATACTTATAGAAAAATAAGTAATCATTTTTATGTAAAAAAAATTTAAATGATTTTTTTTATTTTCTTACATACTAATTCTTCGAAAACAGTTTTTCATCTATTAAGATACCATATTTATTTAATCATTACTCCTTTCATAAAACATGAAACATGCTGGATGTGGCTTTGGATTTGGATTTATCAATCTACATATATATAGAGGAACATAATTATGTTGTTTTTTCATGTCACAAAAATTTATTATAGAATAGATAAAATACATAACAATTTTTTATGTTATTCATACCACATCCTTTCATTATGGTATAGGATTGTTGGTTTTTTACCCATTTTTTATTTTCAACACTCCTTTGTTTTTTCATAAATTATCACTTATTATTCAAAGTTTTTAATACAAATATTTTCCGAAAAGGTATTAGTGACCCCAATGTACGTGAAATGATGTCTACTCATGATGACCCGTAATCACATCCCACTATTCTTAGGTTATCTGGTGTGTATACATCTGCTGTTGGTGTATGTTTATTTCCCCTTTGTCTCCTTTGAGATGAAACTTCATATGAATCATGAGAAAGCCTATATGTTCCTTTTTAGAAATTAATAACATAAAATTCATTTGGGATTCATCTACTATAAATTCACTTAGTAAGGGATAATTAAAAGTAAGTCAATGTTATATTAATTATTTTTATTAAAATAAAGAAATTATATCATAACTGTACCCTAATATCTTCCCAAATCAGAATCATTTGTGCGTAAAAAATATTTCTCTAAGAATATATATAAATAAGAATGAACTATTGAGTGGTGATCCCAAAGAAGTTACTAAACATGGCCTCATTATGGTTAATAGTCAGGTCATGTGTTGTCCATATAACTCAAATTTGAAAACATTGTTTTTTTCAACAATATTTGTTTCTTACACTTTCACACTATGCTGCTCTTAAATATTCTGTCACGTCATTTTTTCACTATATACCAATTCATTAGGTTGAACATCATAAATACGTTATTTCTCTAGATTTGTAGCATCAGCAAATGAAGAAGTTTGTTATTCTTTTATGTAGGGAGAACTAGTTGGTTGAGAAACATGTTATTCCATAGGATTAGGAGAATCAATATTTGGAAAATTGATTATATTTTGAAGTGGACGAACCATTAATTTAGATTTAAAATATTCAGTAGTGAGAAAAAAAATTATATGAGGTGGTGTAAATTATATTACAAAAAAACATAATCTGACTAATAAAGTCATTTTTAAGGTATTTTACCCCACTATTGAGTATCCATATCACTTTATTATGGTATCATATGACATAAAAGCCCCCATCTATAAAGCGCCAAACCAATGCTTCTGGTTTCAACACAAATAAATACTATGTATTTTTATTTTTATAAAAGATAATGAAAGAATAAACAACATTTAATAAATTTAGGGATCTTTTTTGGTTATGTTTTAGAGAATTTTATAAATTCCTTACAACATAACAAAACATTACAAAGTAAAATGAAATAAATAAAATTATTCAAGTGCACTACCTTTATATTTTAAATATAAAAAAAATTCAACTAATCTTGTGAAAAAATAATATAAAAAAATATTGTGAGAAATTATAGTTCCTAGTAAGGGATTTTAAATTATTTTTTAAATACATTGAAAATATTTTTTTTGAATAAATTAATTCTTAGAAATAGGTTTTCAAAACATTTAAATTTAATAATTCTTATTCAATTCTGAAAATCATAAATATCCAAAGTAATAATATTTTGAAATGGTTCTTTGGATATATCTGTTTTCAAATAGTAATTTTCAAGGATAAATTATGATACATTGTAGGCCATGAGAAAACCATAAGGCCACTTATCCATATCTCATATGGTACATTTCCCCCTTAAGGGCATGGCTTCACTCCCTATACCATAACATAATATTCGACACTCTTGTGAAAATTTTAAGAAGACAATTTAATTGCCTTTTCTTTCTCAATCATAACCCAAAAAGACATATAATAATACCTACATAAATTATTTTCATTGTATTAAAATAAGCTCTCATACTACATAACATGTCAGAATCCCCATTTATTGGAATTAAAAAAATAATATTTAGGTGACATCCATGTTTATAAAAAACTGTTCTCATTTAAAAGTTATTAATATAAATGAAAAATAAAATAAATGAATAGATTAATAAAAATTCATGGAATGTCAAATATATCTTAGATAGGGTTCATATCTAAATTTTGAATGACATACATGGAGGTTCATAGACATTTTTCACCTGAAATAATAATTTTTTTTATATTTATCACATGATATGATAACATTTAATAAAAACTAATTATAAATATAAATTTAAAATAAAATTATGACTACTATACACATGAAATAATAAATATAACATTGATATAATGTTAAACACCCCTTTAAAATTTATATCGATCAACAATAATATATGGTTGTGTTATTGTTTTATGATGTGAATTAGAAAATAAAATTACAAATACTAATTGGTATTATAAGAACTATATTCATTCATGTTTCATAATATAAACCATGATATTATATATATATATATAATTACTTGAAAATAAAAATTTAATTGGAATTCTTATAATATAATTAATTTTTATCAATGTTTAAAAATAAAATAGGAAAGTGGATTTCTAAAACAAAACCTAGAAAAAAAGTATGAATTTATAACATCCTTGTGTAATTTTGAAAATATATACATATATATAGATAATAATTATAAATCAAAATATAACCATTTTAACATAATGAATTTGAAATAATAAAATAACTCCCTTAAAACATAAATTTATAAACAATCCCTTTTATTTATAATTTTGAAAACATATAAATATAGATATAGATATATATATATTTATAAACATAAAATGTTAGATTTAAAAAAATATCAATCCCTTGCATATAAATTTTAGAAGAAAAGATTAATCCTTTACCTATATGTGAAAATGTTAGCTTCTGAACACTGGGAAGAAGAAATAAATGGATTTTGGAGAATGGGCATGGGTGTTCAAGGTGTGAATATGAGGGTTTAAAAAAAATACATCATATCTTATTTAATCAATCAAATATAGAATACTATTTTAAATGGAAAGCAGGTATTATAAGTCTTTTTTTGTGTTTGGTTTTTTTGTTTTGTTATATAATATATATGTACATTTTATATGTCATGTAGAAATAAACAAATATGCTAAAGGGGATTCTAAATTTAAAAAGAAAAAACTAAAAAATAATGATAGTTATTGCAAAATAATAATTAATTCGGGTTAATTGACATTATACATATATAGATGGATTCTTAAGGATGTTGTGGGAGAGGAGAATCATACACCGTGTCAAGGATTCAATTTAAACTAATATTATCCATTTTATTTTTTTGTGGATTCGATGTCGAGCTGGGGATGAGGTCAAAAGGTATTGAAATAGTGAAGGGGGCCAATGCAACTTGTCCAACTTGTGTAGGAATGCGAGTAGGGAAGGAATGAGGATGATGATTGGAGGTTTGGAGGGATGGATCATATGAGCCAAAGTATATCAAACGGTTTGTATTCATCCCAATATTTTAAAGAATATAAAAAGAAGTGCTCGATCGGGGAAGGGAACAAATGGCCAGGATGAGTTAAGTTTTGATTAGATGATTAGATTCATCACGTGACATCCCACATCAAATTAGGGAGGAATTACATACCCATAAAAAGATACAATGTATTATCCATCCCTCGATGAAACGAACACCCACTGCACACTGGGGAGATTATACACAGACTCCCACCCGTGTATTGGCCCACACCATGCTGAACAATACCATGAATCATGGAACTACACAGGTCTAGCCACTGCTTCTCAAGTTCGGATTCATAGTGCCTCCAATAAACTGTGTGGGATTACCCTTATGCTTCTATTAGTTGGAGTGTGTAGTTGGTATATTTTTATAGGAAGTCTTAGTAAAAAAATTCACATTTCAAAACATGGAAAAATATTCACATAATATATATATATATATATATTAATTTTTAAACTTATATTTTTTTATTTACACTAAATAAAAAAATATTATTTCTTATTATTATTTGAAAAAATTTATGTGGAATTAAATTCACAATTTATAATATGAGACATTTAAAGTTTAATTATAATTAAAAAATTCTTATTAAATATCCTCATTTTTATTATTTACAATTATTATTTTAAATCCATTTTAAAAATTTAAAACACCTAATTAATATTAAAAAGTCCAATGACTGCATTTTTTTCCAATGGTGATAAAAGGTCTTGTAAATAATTTTTTTAAGGAAATTCCAAGCAACCATAGATTTAATTAAGTCCATTTATTTTTTCAAAATGGTGATATATTTTCATCTTGTTCTTTGCATATTAATTATTCAACTTGTTATTTCATTTCTTATTTTGTTATATCCAATGGAACATGGCTACCCTTTTGGGATTATTCTATTGATGGGAGGTGTTTGGGTGGTGATTCTAGGGCTTTTAATGAGTTTTTTGAATTATTAATGATCTCTAGTTGGTAAATGTGTAATGTTATCTATGAATTATTAGTAAAATTATTCATTTTTTTAATTTTTGAAATCTCATAAATTAAAAACTTTTTTTAGAATTTATAAAATAATAATAATAACACTGATACATCATGGATTTGGTGTGTTACATTTTTTCACCATTAAAATAATTGTGCCCTTTCAATTCGCTCATAAAAACACACATCCTTATTATCATGAAATTAAATCTTTATTTTACTACATAAGAAAAATTATAATTATAAAAAATTATTCAAACCTTCACCATAACCACCATTGTTGGAGATTCTCCTGTGAAGGTGAGTTTTTTCATCTAATGTTGATCCTCAAGGTAGATTTATGTTCTTCAAATTATTGTTCCCAAAAACAACTCGAGAAACTAGGTTCAAACTAATATACATAGTGGTAGGATATTGAGATGGTGGTATAAGGGGTGTAAACATTGGATACATCTGAATGGACTTGAATTCTATAAAACAACTTAACAATATTTTATTTGAATTTTTTAAAATATTTTAGTCTCCCATACAAAAAAAACACAAAACATGATACATGTAGGATACACATAGTTCAACCACTCATGAAGCTTCTAGATAGTCCACTAATGAAAAAAAATTGTTCAGATAAGGTAAAATATTCTAAAAGTCCTTAAAATTTGTTTCCATGACATGCATAATATGATTGTTTTGTGTGGGTAATGGCTGAGTAGACAAGGCCTGATCCTAGGAATAAGTTAAGTATATCAGGGGTATTAAATATCAGGTAAAATCAATTAAAATATAGTTTAAGGTCTTCAAATGGTTCATACTCAGCGAAATATTATTTTAAAATTATCTTTTCTTTGAGAAAATTGGGAAGAGACAAAAATTTGTTTGTGTTATTCTATCTTCCATCTGAAAATATTATGAAATAGACTTTTACTAATAAAGTATAAATAAATTAATATATGTTTTCTACTTATACAAAAAAAATATATTGTTTCTATGATAACAACTATAAAGCCCCAAATTCACGCTTTCAGGTTCAACATATAAAATTGTTGTGTATTTTTATTTTTAAAAAAGAAAATGAAAAAATACATAAAATTTAATACATTATAAGAAATTTTCTAGTATTAGTATGGGAGAATTAGATGCAGTCCTTACAACTAAACAAAACTATACAAAGTAAAATGAAATAAATAAAATTATTCGCGTGTGTTGTCTCCTTATATGAAACAATCCTCAAAATATATTCAAATAAGCCTATAAAAACAATTAATAAAAATAGGTTGAGCTGTTATTTTTCCTACTATGGGGTTTTAAAATACTTTTTAAATACATTAATATTAATTTTTTATTAAATAAATAAATTTAAATAAGTCTTCAAATCAATGAAATATAATATTTTTCTAACAATTCTTAAAACCATAAATTTACAAAGAAATAATTTTTTGATATGGTTCATTGGATTTATCCATTTAAAAATTAAAACATTGAAGGATTAATTTTGATACATAGAAGAACATGAGAAAATTGTAAGGCCACTTATCCAATATCATATGGTACAATGTCCCCTTAATGTCATGGGTTCATTCCACTTAACATAAATTAAAATAGGATCCTATAGTGAAAATATTAAGAAAACATTTTAACGGTCCTCGATTTATCAATCAAAACCCAAAATTGTTTCAAAATAATAAAAACATAAATTACATTATTTAAATTAAATAATCTATCATACTTGTTAATATTTAATAATACCATTTCTAAAAATTTCTACAATCATATTTAGGAGAAATTCATGTGTATAAACAACTATTCTTATTTAAAATTCATAAATACAAATGTGCTATAAACAAATTAATACTAGAATAAAAATACATCGAATTTTTATGATAACATAGATGATGTCCATATCTAAATTACGAATGAAATAAAAGGAGGTGGAGAGAAATTTTTTGTATGTAATAATTTTTTTTAAATAGAATTGTGATACAAAATTTTAACATTAATTAAAAAATTATTGTAAATAGAATTCACACATGTAATGATAACTATTATACGTGTGGTTTTTTTTCAAAACAAATGGTATCATAGACAAAGGGCCAAGATGGTTTATTATAAAAAACAAAGCAGATTTACAAAAGGCGGAAAGAGGGGGTTTTATTAAGGAATTTTTCGAGAATGGGAATCAGATACGGAGTGATACCATCCAACCAAGTAAGCTCAGTTTTGACCCCTTTGTTAGCAGGCTTGTTTGCCACCGCACTGGCTTCATGATAAACATGTGTGATGATGAGTTTGAGGCTTTAGGAGAACGTGAGACACTCCATCAATCTCACAGTGAGTTACCAAGAAATATGAAGTACACCATTCCTAATAACTTGTACGACAGTAGTGGAGTCACTTTCGAGCCAGATGTTTTGCATGCTTTTATGTCGGGCAAAGCGGGCTGCATGAATGACACTAAGCATTTCAGCTTCAAGGACAGAAGTAATTCCACGCTTACTGAAAAAGCACCCAAGGACTTTTCCATTGTTATGTCGAAAGATAGCACCACAGCCAGCGGGACCTGGGTTCCATTTTGAGGCTCCGTCAACATTGATTTGGATCCAGCTATGAGTTGGAGTCTGCCAAAAAAATTCAAAGAACCCCTGCTGCTTCATATAGTTTCCCTGCACACCAATTCTCTTTAGTACTTTGAAATCATGAATATTATTATAGCAGTGACCTGTTTGAAGTGAATTATCTTCCTTGGTAGTTGTAAAGAGGTGGACTATAGCCGCCTGAAGGTAGAAACAAGAATTTTTATAAATGATGTCATTTCGTGCAGTCGATGTGATAAAGATCTGCAACGACGGCAAAAAAAGAGTGTTTGAGTTGCAGGAAGGCTTGGGTAGTGGCGTAGTGTTCTAGGTGTGCTACAATATCATGGCTCTCCGAAATATAAATTTCAAAAATGTCATGCAGTGCATTCCAGAGCATTGATGCAGTGGAACATGATAAGAACATCTGTGTAATGTCCTCCCTGTGCTGGTTGAAGAACCTACATCTGGAACATAGAACAATGCCACGTTATTGCAAGCAGTCATCAGTAGGTATTTTGTGATGAGAAAGACACCAAATCAAGGTCAGCCAGGAGGGTCTGATCCATGATTTTTCATACTGTTTAATCCAAGAAAAATCACTATTATTCAAAAAATTAGAGTGGTTGTAATATCTGGAGTCAAGAGTTCAATTCCGAGTACGTTCCTAGATGGGTGTTTCTTTATCCAGTGAGAAGACGTAGTTGTTGAGGAGATCACTATGATTTATATACATCTCTGTATTGGGAATGGCCAAGAAGTCTTGGATTGAGACATCAGTGTCAATAGGAGCATGTTGAGGATCAACAACAGATATGAGAGGGGAGCCCGTCCAGTTGTAAATCCAGATGTTCAAAGCGGATTTCATACAAGCAATCCATCTTGCATGAGACATAATTTTATTATAAGAGGATTTGATAGCGGGCGAAAGAGACGATCTTATATGGGAGTTGTGGCCCCTCTTCAATTTTTCAATGAATCTATTTCTAAGAAATCAGAGAGCCATCGAGTCACTTTTGATAATATTCAAAGTGAACTTGGCACGGAGGGATTCATTGAAGAGATTGATGTTTTTTATTCCCAATCATCCCCTGTGAATGTGTTTACAGCATTTACTCCAAGCAACCATGATTAATTTCTTTTCCAGAATATTTCCACTCCAAATGAATTTCCTAATACATATGTTAAGAAGATTTTTCAGTGAGACAGGCCATTTATAAATCATAATGGAATGAACGAGTTTTGCAACAATAATGTGTTTGACCAAGAAGATTCTTCCCTCTATAGATAGAGTCTTCTCTTTCCATGTAGATAGCTGTTTTTTTATTTGATCAACAATTTTGATGAAGTGATTTCTCTTAGGTCTCCCCCAAAAGCGAGGAATTCCTAGATAATGTATGGGCAGTGATCCTTCCTCAATCCCAAGGTCCAAGAGAATTTTTTATCTTCTCCCAGTGGGAAAATTTTTACCAAAGTATATCAAAGATTTGTTCCTGTGAATAGTTTGCCCTGAAACCTCCTCATAGTGTGAGAGGATAGACTTCATGTTATGTATGTTTCTTTTGGTACCTTGCAATAAGAGAATAATGTCATCCTCATACAGAAGATGTGTGGGAGAAACAACATTCCTAGTAGCATAGATATAGTTAAGCTTGCCCTGATCCACCATGTCAGTGAGAAGTCTACTTAAGTAGTCCTCTGCTATAGAAAAAAGAAAGGCAGAGAAAGGATCTCCCTGTCTGATACCTTTCTAGTATGTAAAGTAGCCTTTAAGAGAGCCATTGATAAGTACAGAGATGTGGGCAGACTGGAAGATGTTTTTAACCCCGTCCATAATAATGTCAATGAAGCCGAAACTGCATAGAACATTGAAAATGAAGTTCCAATCAATGATGTCGAAAGCTTTCTTGATGTCCAACTAGAGAGAAATACAGTAGCCTCCTCTAGATTTGTTAAGGATGTTGACACATTCAGAGGCTGTACCAATACACTCTTGTATATATCATCCTTTAAAAACGTCAAACTGGTTCCAGGTAATGATTTTTCCAGGAATTGTGGTGAGATGGTTGGTGAGAAGCTTTGTGATAATTTTATAATAAGTGTTGATGAGAGCGATGGGTCTGAATAGATTCATCTCTGAAGCATTTTCAACTTTAGGGATCAGCACAAGGAATTGAGCATTGAGACCATGTGGTGACACAGCTATAGATAAGAATGATTGAAAAACTCTGAAAACAACATTTTGAATAACCTCCAAGTAGGTTTGAAAAAAGGCATTGGTGAAGCCATCCAGACCCGGAGCACTATCAGCTTTAAGACTGAATACCACCTCACGAATTTCAAGATCATTCGGTCTAAAGGTCAGCTTGTGATTATCATAATCACTTACAATGTTCGGGATGACACCTTCTTGGAGGTCCTTGATGATATTAAGACCATTAAAGAGATGCTAAAAATAGGAAGCAGCATGCTCTGCGAGGGATTCCTCATTTTCAAGAACTCTTTTACCATCTCTTAAGAATGCTAGAGGTCTATAGGCTTTTCTTGTTCATTGCAGCACGTTGTAGAATTTGGAGTTTCTATCTCCATCCTTTAACCATTTATCCCTAAATGTTTATTTTTGAAGTTTTTCCTTCATGGAGAGGAGCGTAGTCAAATTGGAGTAGTGGTCAATTTCTTACTGCATGCTGTCTTCAAAATAAGAGTGTGTGGTGTCACATTGGATCTGATTGAGCTGCACTTTCACAAAAGCGATTTCATTCTCCATACTGTGATAAATGTTTTCGCACCAACTCTTAAGAGCACACTTTAAGTGCTTCAGCCTCATGATGCAAGAATAAACATCGCTGCAAAAGCTATTGGAAATCCATAAATTTGTAATCAGGTTGCTAAAATCGGGATTAGAGGTCCAGGCATTATTGCATCTAAAAGGCAACCGTGGCTTGCATGTCCTGTTGGTAATGCTGGTCAAAATAGGACGATGATTAGATTTTATCTTTGTCAAGGTAATACTTGCAATAGCATCAAACATCTCAATGGATTTTTCGTTAGAAAAAGCACAGTCATGTTTACTAACAACCATTTCAGTGGTGTGCCTTTGGAACCAAGTATACTTAGCTTCCACCAGGTTGATTTCAGTCAGATTAATATTATCAATGTAGGATTTAAATTACTTTGAGGAAAGAGTGGGGTGAACGGCTCTCAATCATTCCCTGGGACAAAAGATGTCATTAAAGTCACCAAGGATAATCCAAGGATCAAGTATCTCCTGTCTATTGAGCACAATGTGTTTCCAAAGCAATCTTATTTCCTGATAGTTGTTCCTAACATAAACAAAGGAGCATAAGAATTGAGCATTATCGATGATAGCTTCACAGGTGATCATTTGTTGATCTATGTTGAGGACTGAGGCACCAGGAAAAGAAGTGTGAACAAAGACCCATAAGGTGTCAGTACTGGTGCTGCCTATTAAAGTGTACCCTATGTTTTCAAGACTAGAAGCTCCTGGGGAGTAGCAGATTTTAGGTTCAGCAATGCCCAAAAACAAGGGTTTATGAACATGAATAAACTTGTGCAGCGAAGTGGTAGTGTCATGGTTTTCCACTCCTTGACAGTTCCAAAAGAATATATTCATTTGAATTTGCCTTTGGAGGGAGAACCCCATTTTTTCTTTCCACCTGATTTTAAATTTCTGCATGATTTTATGGTTTGTATGTAGTCTTTACCAGGTTTTTCAGATTGATCAGCATGAGCAGGAGAGGATACTGGTGCTTTTTGACCAGTTGTAGCAGCCAATTCATCATCCTTCAGTGAGCCGTTCTTTTGAATGTCATTAAGAACTTCTGTCGTGTTTTCAGGTACCTGTCCAGGTGAGTTTGAGCAATTTCTCATTGTGATATCAGCAGTGGTAGAGTGAGAGCCTATTGTGATCTGTTTGGGCATGCAATTGTCATCGTTATCAGTGGGATTCTGTTCTGTGTGGTTATGCACCGGCAACTCAGCACTTGCAGTGACAACAAAGTTTTCTGTGTTGTTTTCCTTCGAGTCAATGGCCTTTTCTGGGTCTCTATGATTAGGTTCTGTTTGGACAGATATATCTGACAAACCAGGACCGAATTCTGAGTTGTTTTTCACCTTAGAGGAGCAGCTTAAGCTAGTACCATCTTGCAAGAAACATGCAGAATTTTCAATGCATGTAGAAGATCTTCTATCCATATTCAGAGAATCTGCGGATGAAATGGAGTTGATGACATTAAGAATATCCTGGGTAATATCAGCATCCAAGCTGGACTCTTCTACAGCTTTCTCTTCATCCTCCACTAAAAAATCCCAGGAGGTGCTAGTAATAGTAGTAGGGGCTTGTTTTTCAACCCATTTCTGTCCATCAATCTTCTTTGATACCTCCCCTTTTTCCATGCCTCTTTCCACCCCTTTCTTACCATTATACACTTCACTCCAGACATTTGGATCCAAGGTTGGTTTCACTTGCTTTTGTACAATCCTGCAATTAGAAAAAGAGTGGCCAACAATTTTACACACCTCAATGAATGGTGGATTGTATTCTTATTCGACATTGACCTCCATCCTGCGACCATTGACAATGAAACTTAAGGCATCTGGGAGCTTATATTCCATGCTGACTTCGACTTGTAGCCTTGCATAGAGGCCCAATTCACCAATTAGGGTGCGTTGATCAATCATAAGCGGAATCCCGATGCATGAAGCCATGTCATTCAGAATTTTTGGGTGCCAATAAACCCAGTTCAAGCCATATAATCTGATCCAGATTTGTGCCGAGGAGAGTCTTAGTGAGAAGGGATTGAAATTAATATCCCAATCTGAAATCTATAGGACTCCTGGCTTTAGATGAAGATTTCAAAATTTCTAGGCGGATTCGATATCTTCTTTGCTTCCCAGGACAATGTGGAAGTATCCTTTCCCGATCGGAATAAGTTTCCAATTCCCGAAGCCCCAAATAAGTGAGATTCTTAGTTTGATTTCAGAATGGGGCCACAGTTTGTCCCCTTTTGTGTAGACTACCCATCTGATCAGGGAGAAATGACATAGGTCAAGTCTTAGCTGAAGTGCTTCTGGATCCGCGATAACGGAGTAGCTCCCATCATCCGCCTTTTTGACATGAGTCTGGGAGGAAGATATGCTCGGAAGATCCGAACCTTTTAGAACCTCCAGGAACGCGATAACTCTGGATCTGGAGCTTCGGTCAGCATCAAGGGTGTTTGGAGCCTCATTATTATCCTTTTTGAAGGCAAATTCCCAATCTAGGTTGAAGGAGTCCATGTATGCTGAAGATCATAAGGTGGAGGATTCATCATAACCGATCACTGAAAATCATGAGCCAAGCTTCGAGGGAGACGAGGAACGATTTTGCGAGAGTGCCATCTCGTTTAGACACCACTCACACATGAAATAATAACATTAACATTGAAATAATATTAAATACCCGTTTAAAATTTTTAGTCAAACAATAATAATACATTTTTTTTAATTATTTAATGTTGTGGATTTGAAAATAAAATTACTAATACTAATTAGTTTTATAAGTCCTATATTCATAAAAATGTTATAACATAAATCATGGAAATATATATATATAATTCCTTGAAAACAATATTTTATTTGAATCCATGTAAGTTTTTTAATTCCATTCAATGTTTGAAAATAAAATAGAAACATAGATTTCTAAAAGAAACATGATAAAATTTATGAATTTATAACATCGTTATATAATTTTGAAAATTTATACATATAGAAACATATAAATTTTAAATCAAAATATAACTCTTTCAAAAAAAATAAATTGCACAGAATAAAAGAGATCCCTTAAATTGATAAATTTTAAAAAAATCATTTATGTTATAAATTATGAAAAACAATATTGATATATAGACAGATATGTGTATAAATATTTATAAACATAAATTGATAGATTAAAAAAATATCAAACCCTTGCATATTAATTTGAAAATAAATGGCTAATACCTCACCTATATGTGGAGGTGTTGGCTTTTGAACACTAGGAAGATAAATTAGGTGGGTTTAGGAGGATAATATCTAGTTTTCAAGGTTGAATATGGTGGTTTAAAAATAGAATAATAACATATATACTTTAATCAATCATGGATGGAATATTGTATGAATTAGAAAGAATGAATTTGAGGCTTTCACAATTTGTTGTATGGTGTCCTATTTTGTTATGTAATATATATATATATATATATATAATTTTATGTTGCAATAAACAAAGATGATAAATGTAATTATAAACATACCGAGGAAAAACTAAACAATAAAGATAGTTAATAAAAAATCAAAAAGAATATTTTTTATTGGAATTATATATATATTTATGCATTATCAAGGAACCCCTAGGAGTGGATAGTCATACACCAAGTCAAGGATTCAGTTCACACTAATAATCTCTATGTCATTTTTTTTTGTGTTTTTTAATGTCGAGATGGATTGAGTATAAGGCCCCAGCCTTAAACATTACTTAATCTTGAGTTATTACAAGATTACACATTAAGGATCTTTTCAGGTTTAGAGTTTTAGAGAATTAGATCATAAAACTTGCATTACATTCCACATTTAAACAAAGTGGTTACATAAAAGATGATATTCATTTTTTCCCATCAACAGAAACATATTTAAAATAAAATATGGATTCTTTCTTGACACTTCCTTGACACTATCATCATATCATGTACCCCTTCCCTTGACCTGTGAAAAACATTTCAAAAACTTGAGATGAGCATAAAAAGCTCAGTAAGGGATATAAAAATATGGAAAGGAAACATGAGTACATGTATACATAAGAATCAATGAAATCACACTCTAATCATAAAACATAAGCACTTTAACATACCTCGTCAAATCATGAATAAATCATAGAAATCATAAGAGATAAAGGTAACTTGAGGCATTCATAACATTCTTACGTAGGGAGTAACCCTCTTGGTTACGTTTTGGAATACTCATCACAGTATATTCCCTAAATCTCATCGGGGAAACCTTAATGTTTAACTCCTTCACGTTACCCAATGCATTGGAGAGCTATATCGGGCTCACCCGCCCTTAGTTTATCACGGAACCACCCGTCTTCATAACAATGCCCAAGAACCATAACATAATCGTATCACATAAAACATGCATAAAGGAAACATAAATAATTCAATGGGGTCCCAAAAATCATTAATGTCTTCATAACAATGCCCAAGAACCATAACATAATCGTATCACATAAAACATGCATAAAGGAAATATAAATTGTTTTAGTAAAACAACTCATGTTTGTGTCATTTTTACTTTAACATTAAATAAAAAGCATTAATGTCTTTATCTTACCCAAGTGGCTCCATGGGGTCCCAAAAATCGACCCATGGGTTATCTTGGTTGGCCATGACACATCCAATAAGGGTAGGACATGTGTCTAGGTATTTTCATTTTATTATAATATCATTTTTGTCTTAAATTGCACTAATTACCTCTAATCGCGATTAAAAACTTAAAAGTTACTATTCACCAAAAAATTATTTTAATCCCATTGAACCACATTTTACTTCTTAATGAAAAACATGTATGTCGGATTTTTGAAATTCAAAACACAGAGGTGGTAAAATTTCATTTAAAAGGAAAATCAGTTTTTTTAATTACCACTTAGTGGTTTCACTATTCATCAAAAATTGAAGTTTTTCAGAAAAATACAAAAACTTCACCCTAAGATATATTTGATATTACTAATTCACAAATGATTTCTATTTTACAAAATTCAAAACATATAAGTTACATGAATTAATTTAATAATTAATTCCCGCTGTCAGAGCAAATAACGTGTTTTTATGAAACAATAAGTAGCAAAAATTGACACTGGTTTAAGTCCAATTTCAAAGTGAAATTAATTCCAACGACCACTATTGGATTAAATGGTAAAAATATATCCTAATTTAACTTTAAAACCAATTAAAAATATAATCTAACCATATAATTAAATTAGATGAAAAAACAGTTTTGATGTAAAATGCAGTATTTTTCACTATTCATTAAAAAATGAACATTGTCAGAAAAATACCAAAAAATTATCCAATGTAAATTTCAATGTCCCAATCATAAATAATAAGTTTATTTTGACAAATAGAGCTTATAAAATTGTCAAAAGTTTGATTTAAAAATAGTTTCCCATCAAATGGCAGTAAAACAATCTTTTAAAAATATTAGTGTATTCCATGCTTAAGATTGGATTCATTCTCATTTTAAGTCTCTAAAACACTATCTAATTCATTAATAGACATAGATAAAAATATCTTTTATTCATTACTTACTTGGGATGTTACATCCTTCCTCTCTTTAGAAAATTACGTCCCCACAATTTATTTACATATCGAATAAGTGGGGGTATTTCGCCCTCATTGCATTTTCATATTCCCATGTTGCCTCTTCAACCATGTGGTTTTTACACAAAACCTTTACCTGATGAATCACCTTATTCCGCAACATTTACTCTCTTCGGTCAAGAATCTGGACTGGTTGTTCTTCATATGATAGGTTCTCTTCTAGTTGAACTACCTCTGGACTCAAAACATGAGATGGATCTGGCATATACTTTCTCAACATCGAAACATGAAAAACATTGTGTACTTGAGATAAACTCAGAGGTAAAGCCACTCGGTAAGCAACCGATCCAACTCTCTCCATAATTTCATATGGTCCAATGCACCTTGTACTCAGCTTTCCTTTCTTACCAAATCGCATCACACTTTTCCATGGTGAAACTTTGAGAAAACATGATCACCTACCTCAAAAGATAGATCCTTCCTCCTGTTGTCCGCATAACTCTTATGCCTGCTCTGAGCTGTTCTCATGTGTTTCTGTATCAGCTGAACTTTTTCTGCCAACTCTTCTACCAATTCTGGCCCCATCAGCTTCCTTTCACCCACTTCATCCCAGAAAGTTGGAGTTCGACACCGCTTCCCATATAACGCCTCAAATGGTGCCATCTGTATACTGGAATGAAAACTGTTATTATATGAAAATTCAACCAAAGAAAGATGTTGGTCCCAACTTCCCTGATAATCTATCGAACAAGCATGTAGCATATCCTCCAAAGACTGAATTGTTCGTTCTGACTGCCCATCTGATTGAGGATGAAAAGCTGTACTAAAATTTAATTCAGTACCCAACGACTTCTGAAGGCCTTTCCAAAAGTTAGAAGTGAACCTGGGATCACGGTCTGATACAATGGAGAGTGGAACTCCATGTAACCTGACTATCTCTTTAAGATACAAACGGGAAATTTGATCTAGGGAAAAAGTATCTCATACACCAAGAAAATGAGAATATTTAGTCAAGCGATCAACAACAACCCAGATTTCATTATTACCTCGAGGTGTCTTCGGCAATCCCACAACGAAGTCCATGAATATATTCTCCCATTTCCACTCTGGCACTGGTAAAGGCTGAAGCATCCCTTTCGGTAACTGCCGCTCTGCTTTAACCTGTTGACATGTCAAACACTTCACAGTAAAATCAGCAATATCTCTTTTCATTCCATCCCACCAGTAATACTCCCGCAGATCTCTATACATCTTAGTACTGCCAGGATGAACTGAAAATGGAGAACTATGAGCTTCACATAACAACTCTCTCTTCAACTGTGAATCACAAGGCACACACAATCTCTTCCCAAATCTCAAAACACAATCATTATCAATGTTGAATTCAGGCAACATACCTTTCTAAACCAGCTCTACCTTTTTCTCCAACTCACTGTCTTGCTTCTATGCTTTCTTGATTCTGTTTGATAGAGAATATTTCACTGATACCTGAAACAAAACAGAAGGACATCCTACAAAAACAAATTCTATTCCAAAGTTCATCAAATCCTTAACCAAATGATCACGTTGCAAACGCAACATTGTTAATGAAGCATTACTTTTACAAATCAAAGCATTAGCCACTTTATTTGCTTTTCCCGGATGGTAATGAATTGTACAATCATAATCCTTGATTAATTCCCGCCATCTCCTCTGTCTCATGTTCAATTCTTTCTGAGTGAATATATACTTTAAACTTTTGTGATCAGCATATATTTCACACTTTACTCCATACAAATGATGCCTCCAAATTTTTAAAGAAAAAACAATAGCAGCTAATTCCAAATCATGTGTAGGATAATTTACCTTATGAGTTTTCAACTGCCGTGAAGCATAAACAATTACCTGATCATTCTACATTAGGACACAACCAAGTCCTTTCAATGATGCATCACTGTAGATAACAAACTCTCCATTCCTGGAAGGAAGTTCCAAAACTGGAGCATTCACCAATCTTCTTTTCAACTCTTGAAAACAATCATCACATTATTTTGTCCAGATAAACTTAACACCCTTCCGAGTTAGCTTAGTCATTGGACTAGATAACCGTTAAAAATTTCTAACAAACCTTTGGTAATAGCCTGCCAAACCAAGGAAACTACGAATCTCAGTTACATTTGTGGGTCTTGTCCATTCTTCAACAACCATTGTTTTTGTAGGATCAACAGTTATCCCATCTTTAGAAACAATGTGACCAAGGAAAGAAATTCGTTGTAACCAAAACTCACACTTGCTGAATTTTCCATACAGTTTCTTTTCTTTTAAGGTTTGTAAGATAACCCTTAAATGACTTTCATGCTCCTCTTTACTTTTAGAAAACACCAAAATATCATCAATAACACAACCACCATTTACCACCTGATTCAACTGAGCCATCACTGTAGTAAACTGCTCAATTCTGATTCTGACCATCTCAGCATGCTGATTTGGAAGGTCATTTCCTTCAGTATGCCTTCCCAAAAAAGCTTCTATGTTTCCTCTATGAAAAACCATTCTTAACACTGAAATACCTTTGGTGAAGCAACATGGTAATCTGTAAATGCTATATCATTTCAATCATACCATAAAAAAATATTTTTGGATAATCATTTAATATAATTCTAACTCCTAAAGTTATCTAAACCGACCTATGATACAAACTATAAGGCCCCAACCATAAACATTACTTAATCTTGAGTTATTACAAGATTACACATTGAGGATATTTTCAGGATTAGAGTTTTAGAGAATTAGATCATAAAACTTGCATTACATTTCACATTTAAACAAAGTGGTTACATAAAAGATAGTATTCATTTTTTCCCTTCAACGGAAACGTATTTAAAATAAAACATGGATTCTTTCTTAACACCTCCTTGACACTATCATCATATCATGTACCCTTCCCTTGACCTGTGAAAAACATTTCAAAAACTTGGGATGAGCATAAAAAGCTCAGTAAGGGATATAAAAATATGGAAAGGAAACATGAGTACATATATACATAAGAATCAATGAAATCATACTCTATTAATAAAACATAAGCACTTTAACATGCCTCATCAAATCATGAATAAATCATAGAAATCATAATACATAAAGGTAACATGAGGCATTCATAACATTCTTACGTAGGGAGTAACCCTCTTGGTTACGTTTGGAATACCCATCACAGTATATTCCCTAAATCTCTTCGGAGAAACCTTAACGTTTAACTCCTTCGCGTTACCCAATGCATTGGAGAGCTATATCGGGCTCACCCGCCCTTATTTTATCATGGAACCACCCTTCTTCTTAACAATGCCCAAGAACCATAACATAATCATATCACATAAAACATGCATAAAGGAAACATAACATTTCCACTTTTCAATCACAAGATATCAATACGTACGAAAAAAACAATCCCTTTTGTCGTTTAGTAAAATGATTCGTATAAAAAATATTCCTTTTGGATAAACGTAAAATTCAAAGGGGTTTATACACTGTATAAAAGAAGGTTGTGTATAAAACAAAATATGCCTCAATGAAAGGAGATTGAGACGAAGTCCCATACCTCGGGTCCGACTTGACTCGATCGTTCTTTAACCTCCTGAATAATAAACTTGAGTTAATTTCTACTTTCTTAAGAACCTTTTTCATGTTCATTATTCCTTTTATATCACTTATTACCAGTTCATGAACACTATGTAATTATTTAAGTTAATAACGGTCGTTTTAACGACCATTGGTACTTGAGTCAAAAATAAACTCATTATAATTACAAGATGTTCATGTATCCATTATATCCAGAGTTATACTCATGATGTAGATATCATATATATCATATATATCTAGTATATACATGCATTTATAATATTACATAACGTTTAGAGGTAAGAAATGAAATGCACCGTTCATGGAGACGGTAAGCCGTACGTACGCATGAATGCTACTTTCATTTCTATTTCGTATTTTATGGAATGGAATCATAATGATATAAAGGTATATTATAATTCCAGTATAATATCATATATAATATCATTAATTACATCCTTTATACATCCCACATATGGCATTAACGAATCAAATCACTTTGAGGGGGCGATAGTCCGCACTTCCTAAAATGAAGATATCGCGTTTACCCCTAATGGAAACCATAAAGGTATGCCATAAATGAAAAATACAGAAGCTTAAGTAAAACATAAACATATTATCTATCATATATAAATATAGTTACATTTTAATGGCCACCTTTAAAGGTGTTATGTGAGTGTTGAACAATCATAGTTTCGTGAGGCAGAAATTCGCCATCCACAGAAACAGTATGTTATTTAACCATTAGATGTAGGTGTGTGTAAGTGTAGTTCAAATAATTCTTATAACAACATCCTAGTATATATAAGATACTGTAGTTGTTACAAAATAAATGAATAAAAAGATTTTAGGGGGTTGGGGAAGCAAAATAAACCATAAGAACACAAGAGAAGACACTACCTTTAAATCGGGTAACTCTTTTTGATTTGAGCTCAAAGGCTTCCTTGGGAATGCTTCTGCCAAAATTGAGGCTTCTAAGAGTTATAGAGGGATTTGGAGAGACAAAATGGGCAGATTTTGGCTGAGAAAAAGGCTTTGGAAGTGTGGGTAAGGAGGTAGAGGTGGGGGCCTTTTATAAGAGGAGAGGAGGGGCACTCTTGGAAAGGTATAAAAGGATACTTTATTATAAACTGCTTTTCGGATTTAAAAGGTCCCAAAATTATATATTTCGAGGATAAGGTGATAATAGTTCTAAATCCACCCATACAATAGGTTTTTGACATGTTTAGGTCTTATATTTTACATTATCTTTTCATTTTATTTAAATCGTTAAATAATAAGGTCATCGCTGCATCATCATGGTGTCATAAATAATTTAATTTATTTAATGTCTAAAAATTATAAAAAATATTTCATGATGTAGGAAATCTTTTTATATTTCTAATGAATATTTATAGTCAAACATATGACTTGTATAACCCCATTTAAAAATTGTTTTAGTAAAACTACTCATGTTTGTGTCATTTTTTACTTTAACATTAAATAAAAAGCATTAATGTCTTTATCTTACCCAAGTGGCTCCATGGGGTCCCAAAAATAGAGCCATGGGTTGTCTTGGTCAGCCATGAAACATCCAATAAGGGTAGGACATGTGTCTAGGTATTTTCATTTTATTATAATATCATTTTTGCCTTAAATTGCATTAATTACCTCTAATCGCGATTAAAAACTTAAAAGTTACTATTCACCAAAAAATTATTTTAATCCCATTGAACCACATTTTACTTAATAATGACAACCATGTATATCGGATTTTTGAAATTCAAAACACAGAGGTGGTAAAATTTCATTTAAACGGAAAATCAGTTTTTTAATTACCACTTAGTGGTTTCACTATTCATCAAAAATTGAAGTTTTTCAGAAAAATACCATAACTTCACCCTAAGATATATTTGATATTCTGAATTCAAAAATGATTTCTATTTTACAAAATTCAAAACATATAAGTTACATTAATTAATTTAATAATTAATTCCTGTTGTCAGAGCAAATAGTGTGTTTTTATGAAACAATAAGTAGTAAAAGATTGACACTCGTTTAAGTCCAATTTCAAAGTGAAATTAATTCTAATGACCACTATTGGATTAAATGGTAAAAATATATTCTAATTTAACTTTAAAACAAATTCAAAAGATAATCTAACCATATAATTAAATTAGATGAAAAAGCAGTTTTGATGTAAAATGCAGTATTTTTCACTATTCATTAAAAAACAAACATTGTCAGAAAAATACCAAAAAAATTTTCCAATGTAAATTTCAATGTCCCAGTCATAAATAATAAGTTTATTTTGACAAATAGAGCTTATAAAATTTTCAAAAGGTTTATTTAAAAATGGTTTGCCATCAAAAGGCAGTAACACAATCTTTTAAAAATATTAGTGTATTCCATGCTTAAGATTGGATTTATTCTCATTTTAAGCCTCTAAAACATTATCTAATTCATTAATAGACATAGATAAAAATATATATTATTCATTACTTACTTGGGATGTTAAATTGAGCTCAAAAGGTATTACAATGGTAGAGGGGGGCGACAAAACTTTACATACTCGTATGCTAATGTGAGGAGGGAAGGAATGAGGAAGGAGAATAGGGGTATGGAGGGATGGCTCAAATGAGCCAGAGTTTATCAAATGGATGGAAGTCATCTCATAATTTTAAAGAACAAGAAAATAAGAGCTCGATCATGGAATGGAAAGGAATATCGGGATGAGTTCGATATTGATTGGATCGTTCATATTCATCATGAAAAATCTCACATTGAATCAAGGATGAATTCCACGCCCCTTTTGGAGTCGCAATGAATTTATCAAACCATGATAACAAAAACACACACCGCACATGGGGGGCCATTTACATGGTCTCCTACCCATGTTTTGGCCCAAACCATGCCAAACAGGACCATGACTCCATGCCCTATAGAAGTCTTGCCCCGATGGCTTGAGATGGGATTTGTAGTGCCTCCACTAAACCACGTGGGATTGGACATAGTCTACCCTTGGTTGTAGTGTTACCTTGATATATTTTTTTACATACTTTGTAAATTAATTGTATGTATTCAATACCAGGATAAATATACAAATAATATATATCTATATATATATATTGTCATTTTTCTACATCAATTCATATTTTTCACACTTAATAAAAAATTATTTTTTTTTAATTTTTTCAAACCATTTAAATGGAATTAAATTATCAGGTTGTAATAGAAAAATTTAAATGTTTTACTTATAATTAAAACATTTTCATTAAATATCATAATTTTTAAATTTTTAATTACTATTTCATAACCATTTTGAAAATTTAAAACAGAAAACGGTTATTAAAAACACCAAAAATCATTTTTTTTTCAAGAGTCACGAAATTTCATAAAAAATACTATGTTTAAGTATATGTGGAAAACTAAAAGATTTAAAGAAGTACATTGCATAATTCAAAATGTTCTTATATATTCCTCTTGTTTGTAAAATCTTAATTATTCTTCATATTATTATTTTACTTATTTTGGAAGATCCAATCGAATATGGCTACATGTTCGGGATTGTTGTGTTTATGGGAGGTGTTTCATTAGTGTTACTAGAACTTTTATAGAATTTTATGAATTATTCATGATCTCTAGTTTGTAAATATGTAATGTTATCTATGGTTTTTTAATTAAATTATTCCTTGTTTTTTCTTTATTCTTGAATTATTCAAAATTAAAAAAATTTATTAGCATTTATAAAATAATAAGAATATAGGTATATCATAGATTTGGGGCATCACGTCATTTGTATTTGGGAATAATTAAATGATTGAAATGTCCCAATGAACGGGTCACCCTCAACTGAATTTTCATATAACCTTTCACTAGTGTGTTCAATAATAAAACAATTGGTCACTTTTGGTTAGAGGGATCTAGAACATAAAACACGCAAATTGCATATGATGCCATTATAAATAGTTCATCTTTGTACCATTCCTTAATGTATTCTTAATTAATGAATCCCAATTCATCTGTTTCAATAGTAATACATTTATTAACCCACTATCATTGAAATAACATCACTCAGAATTTTATGTGATCCACCTACTATATTTGTTTAATGATTAAATTATAAAACATATTTTCGTAAATATTAATTGAATTCTTGCTACTAGATACATGCATCAATTTTTCCACCAATGCCTCAATTATTTATCATGGTACTTCATTCATCATGTTTATTTTCATAGAATTGATAACCATTATATGATAATACATTCAAACTTAGTCCCTAGGATAGCCATCAAAGTCGTTATGATATTTCATTTACATTTTCAGCTGAATCCTTGAAAATATGATCTCAAAAACATCCTAAAAAATATTTATTTTGCAAATTTTATATCTTCCTTTCATCCAATGATGGATTCAAATGCTTAAGAATTTCTTATGAGTTTTAACATATGGGTAAACCACAAAAATGTTATGAAAAACATAAGGGTAAGCTTGCCCCTGATTTGGAATCGTTTTTGTGACTATAACTATTCTAGAAATTCCTTCACCCATAATCTTCCATGTGTGGTGAGATTTTATAATACCAGTGCTTTTCACACTAGACATGTAGTTTGCACCAAATTCAACATCATGACCAACAATATATCAATCGATAATAAAACCATATGGATGACTTTGATTTTTTATATAACCATTCAAAATCATCATATTTTATTTAATGGGGTACATCTATCTATAATATACAAGAACACATAGTCAAATATCTCATACTATTTGGTCCATCATATGAACCATCATATCAATGGATTTCATTTGGATAAAAATTTCAAATTAATTTAATAGAATAAAAAATTTCTTTTCCATATTTGGAAATTTCATAGGGCAAATAACATTACTACATATATCATTGAAAAATAGAAATTTCTTGTAAAATATAGGATATATGTTCTTATGAAAAATGGAATGTTATGCTACAAGCATTAGACCTCACATCAAAACCTGAAATTCATGTCATTTAAGGACCTTTTACATTTAATAAACAATATAAAATATATTCTTTAAATTCTACGAGTACTCGTATATAAATTTTACATCATTAAATACATTTCCAAAAATATTATATCTCATTCCTGGAATGTGTGTAATAAGTTCAATGAATAAAATTCAATTTTTTCCCATCCCTAGTGCCAAATCTTTCCACATTCCCATGTCAATTATTCCCAAACTTTCCATAATTCCGTATTTTTTTCATGGCCATTTATTAACATGCCAATAAAATACTGAAATACTTTTTTTTCAACATTATAAACACCAAGAATATTTATAATGAAACAAATATAGTATGGTAATTCAAAAAAATTACTCTCTATTTCCAACTGATTTTTATGGTTTTTTAAAATTGATTTACCAAAATTAGTGTCCAAATATTTTGCTTTCTCAAATAATTGATCACCTGTTAGTGTAGATGGTGATGTATGTTCTTTTGAACTCCCATAAAATGATATAATCCATGATCGGTACAAATATAAACATGGCATAAATCTATTATGTCCTAGAAACATAGTCTTCTATGAATGTTTCAACCTAATTGATTGTGTACCTTGTTCGCAAATGGGACATCCTTGAGTTCCTTTAATACTATATCATAAAAAAATAATTATGCTGGAAATTCAATTATCATCATGTAAAATATAGCTCTCAACATGAAATATTCATTTTTATTGGAATTATAAAACATTACACATGAATCCCACATTAATTTCAAATCATCAGTCAATGGATCCAAATAAACTTAAGTATCATTACCTATTTGTTTTGGTGCTACTATAAGAATATATAACATAATGTAACTTCATTTCATGCATAAAAATGGTGGAATGTTATAATTTACCATTATAATGAACCATACACAATGAGTTGTACTTTGAAAACCTAAAGTATTCACTCCTTCAAGATAATGGTTTCTCAGATTGTTTCAAAATATAGGATACTCATGATCAATTATATTTCACTGATGATAGTATGTCAGGTGATGAAGTTCAACATCGTTAATTCATTTATCTATATTCCATGTCAATTTTCTTATAGTTTACTCACTTTTATATAGGATCAAAAATAATGGAATGATTGGAAATTACCATAAAATATTCATAGGACCTAATTCATCAATCTTTTATTGATAATTACCACACTTTTAGAATTCATTATGTGATTTTTGATCCTTTAAAAATAGTATACAGTCATTCAGAATGGCATGTGTTATTTCATATGTCACACCCATTGGACATAACATTCGATTAGAAACATATGTTCGTCTAGGATGCTCGTTATCTTCTAGAAGAATATCATTTAAGAGAGAAATTAATTCAGTATAATTGGAATCACTCTATCTATTAATAAATTTAAAGTTATACAATTTCAGTATGGCTGAACATAATTTATATATAGTACAAACATAATATAATGGTATATTTTCACAACTCTAACTTAACAATAATATTTATAAAATCATGATGCTTATCATCAACTATAATTTTCATTTCCTCAATACTATCTTTACCATCACTCACACATGTAATCACATACTCAGTATTGTCTTCATCATTATCCAAACATGTAATCGTATCAGTTGATCCATAAAACACATTTTTATCCCATTCACTAGCTACATTCACCTTTTCCCCATGTTTAGTACAATAGTTATAACATTGAAATATTCCATGAAAGATCATGTGTTCTTCCAATTCCTCCAGACTAATTATTCTTGAATAGAAATAGTGTAAACAAGGACAAAAGATTTGAGAAAGCACATATGCATGATCAATTTCAAGCTTTACAAAATATTCCAACCCATCATGAAATTATTTTTAAATACAATTGGAATCAATCAATTCTAGATTCATATATATCATACTTGATTCAGTAATATTAATATTTAATAAAATAAATAATTTTACAAATGGGGAATTTAAAATAAGGGGATCACATATTTTTGAATGTTTTAAATAATTTCAGCATGCTTTAAATGAAATGGATAATTGAATTTTACAAATGAATTACTCTTTTGGTGGAAGGTGTTATCCTATGAATTAATCCACATAGATAACTGGAAGTGGGTATGAGATGATTATTGCTCAAGGTAGTTCAAGAAACAAATGTGCATGCCCAGAAGAGATAAATGATGAGTCCTGGGAAACAATATTAAAAAATAACTATTCAGGAGATGAATCTTATGAGGATGATAATTGTATCATTAAATATAAATGTATCTTGGATGGGGAGTTGGCGAAGCACCATACGACATTTCTTAGTTTCCTATATAATCATGAAAAATCATAAGTAATAGTCTGATCACTAATAGGGCATTATTGATTAGTGTGACCACAAGAAGGCTTAGTTGGATGGTCTTACACATATTCATACTTCTATTATCATTGCAGTATCAACATTAAATTCATAACTTTAATTACTCCATGAAAAGGAAAAGGATTTCAATTTAAGGACTAAATATTCATAACACATAGCTTCCTGTGAGGATAAGGTTCTGGGAACAAAGTCTTTATAGATATCCTATGGGTTTTATGAATATATTTTAAATTACCTTTAAAAAGTGTTATAAGAAATATATATTATATAAGAGGTGATGTTTTATTTTTCTAGTAGATCATCAAATATATTTATTATTATATAAATATAGATACCCCTCATTTTACTTTCACATATATGGTTTTATAAATATAGATACCAATCATCCTATTACATTTATAAACATAGGTGCTATTGAAATTTTTGACACATATTTTATGGATTGTTAGAAAAGTAAAAGGAAATTATTATGTGAGTCTGTGAATACTTTTATAAATAACAGAGGTTATTTTCTAAATAGTAACTGTATAAGAAAAATTACATCACATATTTATCATATTATCTTAGTGATAAAATTACCACTTCCTTATAATCATCAATAAGGGATATTCCTCACAATGTCAAGCGTAAATGAACTCCTATAATATTCTTCTTAAACATTTTTTATAGTATCCCTAAACATTCCATTATGTTGTTTCGCCATTGAATCTTTTTCGATCCAACAATATTCATTAGATTTAGTTCGATTGTAGTTTTTTTTCTGGGATGATACCAAGGTAATAAATTGTCTCTAATTTCTAGATTCATACATAAAATATAAAGAAATGAAATCGATAATGATATGTCAGCTCTAATTTGGTTCTTAGAAAAGATTGGTTGTTGATTTTCTTCCATTGAATTTAATGTTCTTATCTGTTTTCCTTTTGGTAGGAATATGTATCTTCCCTCTCATATTCCAATAAAATTAGGATGAAATTAATATAGTGTTGAGTGAATTTATGTAAAATTCATCAATTATTAGTATAAATCACATATATATTTTTCTCATATAAATTTTATGGTTTATTTTGAAGTCGTTTTTCCTGTAGGATGGGTAATGGGCACAACTTTGGTATTTTAATTTTTCTTTTAAATGATGGTAACATTATACATGTTTATTTCATAGAATACCTTATTGGTATATGTGCTATTTAATAATTATTAATGAAGTTATTTATATGTAACTATATATTTAATAATATTTCCTTTTAATAATTTATAAAATGTATTTTATAGGAAGTCATTATTTGTTATAAAATAATATTTTTAATTGAAATAAAATTAATTACAATTAATTTTTTTTTGAAAAAAATTATATATGTTTATATATTTGTATATAATTAATAAATTCTAAATAATAAAGTATGTTTGAGAATTTATTATCAATTATTTTATAATTAGTACGTATATCTTTAAAAAATATAAATTTCATATAAATTATATATTTTAAATTAATAATTAATTTATTTATAGTTACAACATCATTTTAAAAAATACATTCCATAATTTGAATCCATATATAAAAATTGATTAATAGAGTAAACATAATTTATTGTAAAACAATCTATTACATGTGAGAGTAGAAAAATATTTTTTTGAATAGTAAATACTATAAAATATGGTAATTGGAAAAAATGATATATATATTAAAAATATATATATATAATTATAATTAAATAATTAAATGCCCAATTTCTATTATTTCATAAAAATTATTAATTCAAAAATATTTATAAACTATTTATTATTATTTATATACACATAATTCATAGGTAGAACATCTAAATCTCCCAAAAAAAATTGGGAATGTTTATATAGTTTTAGATCCACCAAATAGATAAAATCATTCCATCTCTATCTCCTAGAAATGTCTTAACTCAAGAAATAATTTTCATACATCAAACTGGATCAATGAAGAAGACACAAAACACTAGCTTCACGGGAACCTCAACCATTAGGGAAAAAAATCTAGACTAATATTGTACATAGAATATCATTTTGAAAAAACAATAACACCCTTAAAATTTAATAGAACCTTTAAAAATCAAAATGGAATCTAAAACACATCGTAAAATATGAAAAGTCATAAATAATATCCATTCTAACACTCTTCCAATTCCATGGTGTGAGATGTTTTTAAAAAAAATTATTACATTGTTTTTAATTGAAGAAATACATTTCATTGAAATTAAAATCAACAATAATATCTTTTTTCATTAAAATACCCCTTATACATTTTAAATCTTGTTATTAGGCCCCCACATCAACAATTTAAAACCTATTATTTTTGGGTTCCTTTTTTTAATGATATTTGTGAAGGGTCCCTATCTCAATCAAGAATGGTGATAAATAAACCCTAAATTATAAAAGAATCATGTCTTAAAGAGCCTATCACATACCCAAAACACTATAATATGAAATAAATGTAGAACCCAGACCTCACCTAGGGATTGACTGGTGTCCATGAAAAAAGGAGGTGATGATTAAAGAACATGAAATGAAGGACAAAAGAGAAATAAAAGAGAGATCAACCCTATCTTTGCAAGAAATTCTTGAATCAAAATTAATTCAAACCAAATAATCATTAATGCGGAGTAGAAAGAAAGGTATTTCATATTAAGAATTTAGTTATAAATTTTGTGTGTGTTGTTTGCTAGTGTCCCACCGACACTGGGATGATAATTAAATCCTGATTCAAGAGAGAAGAAATAACAGACCATAGATCTAGTGGATCAATTCATCGTGTAGGCACACGAAAGAGCGTCGAAGGCAAGGGATGAGTTTGATGAAAGCATTAAGGCATGGGGGTGGAGGACTACTAGGGTTATATGTAAAACATCAAGAAAGGATACAATCAATGCATTAAGAAAAGCACCAATAAGGACAAGGTTTCATAGTGCTAAAATTGTAAGCGCAAATAAAAATCATTTTTTTCCAGTGTTGCTAGAGACCCAATATTAATACTATAATAAATATAATTAGATAAATTTAGTTTATATAATTTTAAATAACTATTTAAATATTTAAAAATATTTATTTAAAAATAAAATTTTAATTATAATTAAATATATTGAAAAATATTTGTATATAATTATAATATTATTTATAAAAAAAAATATAATTATATACAATTATTTAATTATTTATTTTTTTATATTTTTAAATACATATTTTTAATTATATATATATATTAATATATTAATATATATAATTATAATTACAATAAGTATATTTATTATAATTTTATAATTATTTAAATATATATTTAAATATTTGTAATTATAACAATAAATAAATATATTTATAATGGATTTCAAGGGTTTCAAAACATTTTATTATATGAAACTCAAACTACATGTGTTTATGTATGACCCCAGACATGGTTAATTTGTTAGCGCTCCCACGAATCTTTGTATAGCTGATTATGAAATGTGAGTCATGTCAATGTTGGTAGTGACAAGTATCTTGATTAATTCACTCTCTCTATAGGTAATACGTCCTTTGAATATCCATCCTGATGTATTGGGAAAAGTATATTGGGTTTACGCATCTGAATTTTTTGACCTTATGAAGACTGCATATGACTTGTTTTGAATGTCCTCAATTAATGAATCTGAATTTTCAAGGGAAAAAACATAAAATTCCCTCAGTGGATTATGAGGGTGAAAGGGTCCCTTAGGGATGTAATAATGAAGAGGAAAAATGGTTTGACTTGTAACTTCATGCTATCTTTGCCAAATTGGAGTCATAGATTTTTTTCAATTGCGACTTCATTTTAGTCTTGAAATATAAATCAAAAAATATTGAGGATAATATTCAAGGTGATCTGGAGATTGATTTTCAAGAGCCCCCATGGAAACACAGGAGTTGCATCATTAGAGAGGACTCATCTGACGTTTCCTAAAATGATGATCATGAACTGCCTAAAAATATCAAATAATAGAGGATAGGATTACATCTGTTGTGTAGTGGTCAACATCTAAGAAATTTCAGTTCTAGAGAGAGTGGATTCATTTGATAGAATAATTTATATGTTTTTGGTTTTTACCCTTTTGTAATCCCCATTATGGTATTTCTTTCTCTTTTATCTAATAGTATTTTTTAGGAATGGAGTCCCCTGACTCCCAAAACATTTTGATTATATTTATATATATATATATTTATATAATAAAAATATTTATTATTTAAATATATTATTTTAATATGATAATTTTATTGTGACATCCCATGTTTTTTAAAATAAATACTTTGTTTGATAGCATACATGATACACAACAACGATCTTAAGCGAACAACTGAATATTATTATTTAGATATTACCATTATAACCTATCCATTAGACTTGAATGAATGAACATGATTAACTGAATTATAAAATATGGTTTAAACATGTATATATAATTAATTATTTGGTGATAAATTAATTATAAATGAAATAAATCATTTTTAAAATAAAAGGAAATGTTTTTCTAAAAAACTATATAAATGTGAAAAAATGTATTAAAAAATAACCCTTATTGGGAGATATTAATTTAAATTATTTATAATATATTTAATATAATGTTTTATATTTATATGATGTGTTTTCTAGACATGATTTAAGAAAAAATACCAATTTTATGGATTAAAGAAGTATAGGTATATTTGTATCCTTTTGATGGAACAAATGTTTTATATATATTTTTTGAAAATTCGCAAATTATATTTGTAAACATAAACATATTTTTAGAAATTAGAGCCTGAAAATTCATTTTGATGGAATATTGGTTATTTTCTGATAAGTTTCATGTTTTGACAAATAATGAAAAAAAATATTTATTTTTAATAGAAAAAATATTTTTCTTATGAATAATTTATGGTGTCAAATTATATATTTTTTAGTTTTAATGAATCATTACATCTATTTTATATCATTTGGACAAATTTAATCCATTGAAATCAGTTTCATATTGAAATTGTGTATAAAAAAATTGTGAACATTTGAATGTTTTTACATAAAAACCCCGTTTCTCGTTCCATCAAGGGGAATAATATTTATTTTATTTCAGAAATTTATAAGTTTGTAATTTTGAAAAATGGATTCAATTATTTTAATGATAAGATCTAATTTAGTTAATATGTCCCTTTTATTTTTGAAAAATATGAATGATAACATTATCATTTTTTTATTACGTTGGTAAAGGTTAAATTGGATAATTATGGGCTAAAATAATATTATTAATATTCTAATAATTTGATAAATTCTATAAAAATTTTATTGGATGAATAAAATATTCCCCTAATCATTAAATTATTGTTTATGAGACCGTTTATGGCATTTTTTATGGGAATATAACTTTTATAATCTTATATTCAACGGAATGTCAATTTTGTCTAATTTTGTTTTTAAGAAGAGAAATAATTTTTATATGTGGTTATATAATGGATATTTTTTAAAATAATTAGTATTTAGAGAGATTAATTTTTTAAATACATATTTATAATTTATTTATATGTTTTAGTGTTAATATACATTTATTGAAGCATAACATGTTGTTGTACACCAACCTTCTATTATGAGGTGTATATATAGCAACTTTGACATATCATATCATTAATTTTTTATTATCATGTTATTTAATGTTTTTGAAATGTTATTCTTTCAAGAGGAATGTGATTTAAAAGTTCAATGCTGTATGAGACACCTTGAATATTTAATGATTTAATTAAAAAATACTATTCTCCATGTCAATATTCCAGATATTATTTTATATTTTTATTTAATAAATGGATTATAAATGAACTTTTATTTATTTTATGATATTTGGATTCCCCTATAAGCCATAAAGTTTTTTAAATAAACCTTTTTTTCTTCTCTAGGTATTTTTATATTAAAATATATTTTGAGAGTGGATTGATTATTTCTATAACCTGAAATATTTTATTATGAGTAAAAATTAAATTATAAGAGTGGAATTTTGAAAATTTTAAGGTTTTATGTGTTCTAATTTAATAATTTAACTTTTAATTTTTATTGTTTATTACTTGATAAACCATGGATGGGTGGTTCGGTGATAAAACAAGTAAGAATGTTTATGTTATAACCTCGAATGCTCAAGGTATGTGATAGAGACAATATTTTCTAACATTTTTATATGTATTTCTATTATTTATCCTAATCCAATTCATCAATTGGGGATTATATGATTCAATTTTGGATTTATGATGGGTTTTGAGCTAAAAATGGAATGTTTCTTAAATATGGATTTTTGATAGATTTTCACATCAAGGGTATTTTAGTGATGTAATTAAAAATATAATTATAAATTTAAGGATTCTATATTTGTTAGATTCTTTTATTTATTTCCTTCATCATTCTCTTTTGGACCAATGGATAAATAGAGCATCTAGAGTCCATCAAAATCTATAAATTTTAAGAAGTTTCCGACCAGACAGTGTGGACCCCACCCCCATAAAGGAAGAACATCTTAATCAAAACCCATACAATCGAATTCATTCTACTTGGATATGAAATTAGACTCAATGTAGCATTCACACATCATCTTCCATGATGTTTTTCATCCATTAAGGTCGATTTTGGAAAAATAGAATTGAACAAAGATTCTTGTAAGTTTCATCAAGAAAAAAGAAACATCAAATAACACATTCATTAGTCTTAAATGAGGTGGAAAATTACAAAAAAAAATTGCAGTGTGGATGAAAATGTCTATTTGGAATAACTTTCACGAAGTATCTAATGCATGAATAAGAAATCTTAATTGTCATTAATGCATGATTTGTGAAATAGCGAGTGCGTTGCAGGAAAAAATCAATTCTTGGAGTAAAATTTCCATAACACCCTCAAAAAATAACAAAATACTATAAATGTTTTAGGGTATACACCAAAGGAAATTCGGAAGATAAGTCATTAGGGGATAAATGTGAGATTCTATAAAAAATTGGGGATGCAATGCACCAACTTATGGAGGAAAAATTATTCCTATTAAAGGAGAGGAGATCCGAAATCTGAAAGAATTCCATTCTATCCCCACACTATTTGGGGAACCTTAGCGAGGAATCCAATTGACATTTAGGATTTCTATTTTTTTCTTTTTTTTTTGTTTTATTTTATCATCTAATGCATTAAAAATTTTTATATTTATTTTTTTACCTTTCCTTCTTCCATCTCTTTTTCTCTTCTAATCTTAATCTCATTCTCTATCTTCCATCTTACATCATGACCCCTTTTCACATTAAAATGGAATGTGACTAATATGATGATTGAACATGGGGAATGTTTTGTGATGTTCATTGTTATTATGATTAAATTAAAAATATTATAAATTAATTTCTGGTGGATGGAGGAGTATAACATTGGGGAAACAGTCGTCCACCATGACACTATTTCAAAATACATTCCTTTCTATTGATTCATTATTTTTTCCTCTCTTCTCTTGGGAAAACCATTATATGGTGGAGTTTGTATTTCCTAAAGGGATAAAAGAGCCAATGGTGGAGTTGGGTTTTTTAGGAATAACATTATCGGTTGAGGTGTTACCTTGCTTGACTATTAGAGGTGGTGTGGTTTGGTGTGCCAGACACATACTAAAATCACACTCTATAAATGAAAGGTATATAATACATTAAATGGGATTCATAAAATGATTTATCAAATTGAATTTTAAAAATAAATAAATAATGAATAAACCTGTGTTATCCAACCTTAGGACCAGGGCCATTCTTCCCTAATTTTATTTTTTCTGCATCTTTATCTACATTTAGATTTACAATTTTCATTTCATTATTTTAGTTAAAATATTTCCCAAAACGTTTAAAATCACCATTGTTTTCAATAAATATTATAAAAACAATAAATAATAAAATTAGGTGAATTAGATGTAGTGATTAAACCGACTGCAACTCTCCTCAAGTGAGATGACCATGGTTAGACTCCGTGATGTATTAGGAAATTAAATTTCTTTTTCCACACCCTTTTATCAAGCATGTGTCAAGACTAGTATCATTTCCTAGGTTCTAAGCATTTACATTGATTACTTTTTCTAAATTCAAATTTTTATAAATATTTTTCATTGTTTTTATTATAAAACAAATATTGGAAAACAATTATTTTTCCACGATGTATGAAAATTCCAATTTTTATGCATGGGAAGATTACTCGTAGGTGAAATATCAAGAATAAGATGTGGATTATATAGATCTAAATGACTGGGTTGATAGGATAAGAAATAATCTGGATGATATTGGGTGGAAAATGTAATGATAATTTGAATATTTACATGCATTAATAGAGAAACCTAGCCCTACTCTTGAAAAGGATCCTAAGGTAGTGGTGAAAGATATTTAACAACTCATCATTGAAGAATCAGAGGATGTAAATTTGGAGTTACCTAAAGACTTATTCATCCTTACACAACCAATTCTACTCGATATTGATGAAATGGAATATTAATTGCCTTGTGAGTTGCATGTGGGAGATCAAAATGAGTCATATGAATTTGGAATTAATGTGGGGAACTACATGATCTCTTCAATACTTGCAAAGAAGAATATCTAGCACCACTAAAAGAATACACCACCAAAGAGGTGTAATTTTAAGTCAAAATGGATGAACCTGACTACCTTCCTCCATCCAATGAGATTCTACTCCAAGACACACTTACCATAGAGGTAGATATTGAATCTGAACCAACTCAAGGAGTTTATCCACTATTTGACTATGTCTTTTATGTTATTATTTAATCTGAATTGTATGTCACACCCCCTTGTTATGATTATAAAAAATCGGAAATTCTAAGATATACCTAGGATAAAAAATAAGAAATTGTACATGCACCTGTTGAAGTACATATGGAGCTCCTTGAATTCAATGATCCTACATTTGAGGAGACCCATCATGAAGAGATCCATGTTAATGAGCCTAAGGAAATTGGACAAGAGGATGAAGTCCGCATGAATCTAGAATTGGAAGGTAATATAGTTTCATAATTAGAAATAATGGTAGTGGTGGTATCATACATCATCCTACCCCCATCATGCATGTTGTACCACATTTTGATGGAAGAAAATCTGGTGTAATCTATCCATGGAGCCTTTCTTAACAAGAACAAATAACTAGAAGCAGGGAAGAACAACATGTGGTGGTTCATGTCAAAAAATATCCACTCACCATCAGATTATGGATAACAACTGGTACTTACCACTAGAGGTAGTAAACATTTAGGGCCCACATGGGGGATGTTACCAAGATTTTTCTTTACATTATTCTTATATTTCAATTCCATTTTTTAATATGTAGTTTATCATGGATCCAATTACTCATTATCTTTTTGATCTTTAGTGAAATAATCACAGTTCTTAAGTGAGTAATCATATTTTTTAGCTCCATAAATGGGAAAAGGATGCCAAAATTTTTTAGAAAGGACCAAAGCATTATTTCAAAAGGGAGTTCGCTTTAAATTTTTAACTTTTAAACTCCATAATTTTTTTTCAAAATCATGATTTGAGTATAAAGATAAAAATTCATTACAATACATGAATTATGATATAATTAACATATCTAGGATAAATTAGTTTCTTGGGAATTTAATGATTCTATGTTTTAGATTTCTGTGCTAATAAGATTGAATGATTAAAATAAAAAATTTAATGTTTAAGGTGAAGTATGATATTGAAATGATGACTCATTATTTGAGTGAAGTTGTTGATTCATGTAAATGATATTTCCCGGCCATTTATCATTCATTGAATTTATGTAATTCATGTAAATTTATTTGTTATTATTAATCATTCCTTGAGTGATTTTTCTATATCATATGTCTCATTCTTGAGAGGTTTTTTAGACCATGTTCTTCATATTTATTTTCGAGTAAATTTCATGAGTGTTCTTGGGAAATGTCACATCCGGAACATGCATTTGAACATGTCAATACTCTGACTACTCAGAAACACATTTAAAATTATTTAATAATCATATGAAAACACAGTTATCCTTAGAATACAACATTCATATTATTCCCTTTTATCCCATAGAGACCATGCATGACCATTATTGTAGTGATCCATGTTTCAACAAATTATTTCCATTCCCACCCTACTCTTGGTATTTTTATGGTGTTTTATAGTTGATGTGTGGGGGTGAATGGAGTAATGCTGGTATGGATGATATATATCGTAATGAAAAAGCATGTTCTTTTTTATAGGAATTGTGAAAGGCTGTGGAATCATTAATTGTCTTCTACTGTTTTTACCTCTATAATAAATAAATAAAAATTTCAAAAAGAACAAAAAAAAATGAAAAAATTGGTCAGTGATTCTGGAAAACCCAAAACCACCATTTTCTAGACCGAGGATCTTATTATCATATGTGGTTTTGTGATGAATATGTGGTTTTATATAATCATAAATTTCATAAAAATAAAATAAAATAAAAAAGAAAACAAATAAAGAGTGTGTGAAAGTCATTAATTATACCTATTTGATCATGTCCATAATTTTATTTTTGGGGAAGTGGGTGCTTCTACATTAAAGGGGAGAATTTCATTACACATTTACATTTTATATCATGCATTTTACTTAAGAGATAAACCTAATCCTTGATCTTTAATCTTTAAATCATCAAATCTAACCATCCTTAATCCTCAAAATCATTTGAACATTTATTGAAATTTCCTCATGATTTTATGTGACTTTTTCATTAAAAAGTGGAGAATGTAGTTATATTACAATTGTATCGATATAGAGAATTTTCTCGTTATATGATCATAACTACACATGAATTGTTTTATGAGAGATGAGTGAAATGATTCAAGTGAGGTAAATCATGATTTGGCATGTTGAAAAATAATGAATTAAGGATGTTGAATGAATTAATGGAGAACATCCATCAATTTTTAATGGAAAAAAGTATAATAAATGAATTTAATGTTTATTTGAAAATTGGAAAATTAAATTGATAATTTATGCTGATTCTTAAATATTTTATTAAAAATGAGTTTTTTATTTGATTTTATATCATTGGAATATGAATATTTTCATCATTGGAGATCTTTGAAACATAAACAGAGGATATTATTCTTGAGGGAAAACATGGTTTATGTGTGAAAAATTGATAGAGTTAATAATTTTTTCATTTTTATATGATTTCAATGATTTAATCCAAACCAATTCGGCAATTTGAGCTTATATGGATCAAGTTTGGATTTATGATGTGTTATGAAGTAAAAAGGGAAAGTTTCTCACAATTATATTTCTGACATATTTCAAAATTAAAGGTATTTTGATCATTTCATTATAAATATAATTCCAAGATGAATGATTATTTTTTGTTAGAATACTTGATTTATTTCCTTCATATTTATATTATGGACCAGGAGCCGATTCAAGCATCTCGAGGCCTTAAAAATCTATATAAGTTAATGAATTTTTGGGGTAGACAGTATGGACCCCACCACCTTAATGGAAGCACAACTCAGTCAACAAAACCTCAATTGAGGTGATTCAACCTGGATATGAATGTAGACTCAATTCCTTGTTCACCCACTAACTTCCATTTAGTTAGGCAACCATTGAGGTTGCTTTTTAACGAACTCTATTGAAGGAATCTTCCTAGAAATTTCATCTAGAAAAAGCACCATCCAATAAAAAATTAATTACTCATACATGAGGTTTCCAATTATACTAAAATTAGAGAGCGTCTAAGAAATGCTATTTGTAAGAACATTCATGAATCCTACAATGTGTGAAGATGCCATTTTAATTCTCAATAATGCACGATATTTGAAATGTGGAGTGTTAAAAAGGACTAAATAAAATCTTGGAGTAAAAATACCATAACTCCCTTACCAAACATCCAAATACTCTGAAATTTTTTGGGTAGACTCCCAAGTAAATTATGGAGAACCTTAATAAAGGTATAAATGTTTGATTCTATCATAAATTTTATATTTAATGTGAAACTTATGGAGGATATATTTTGTTACACCCCAAGCTTCCACGATACACTTCTCTTTAAATAATACAATAGCGTGTGTTGTACAAAACTTCGAGTTCTAACACACCACAACCAATCAAACTAGCCATTATGAATAGTAGTACCCAATTTTTGAAATTTTATAAATTTTATCTTTCAAAATGGACTTAATTTTTGGATTCGGGGAATCGAAATTAGCTTAGGGTGAATTATTGGCATTTTTTTGGAAACATTCAGTTTTTGATGAATAATGAAAAATACTAAATTTTAATTAAATGTTTTTTAATAAAAATAATTTATAGTGCTAAATTATAATATAGAGTGGGTTTAAAGTATAATTATATTATATTTCTACCATTTAATCCAATTTTGTTCATTGGACGTAATTTCACATTTAAACTGGACATAAGTAAGTGTCAGTCTTTTGATAGTTATTATTTCTTGAAAATACGCTTTTTGTTTTGACAACGAGAATTAATTTTAAATTAATTTCTGACACTTATGTGTTTTGAATTTAGAAAAATGGATTCCATATTTATAATCATGAGGTCCAAATTGTGTAAATAGACAACTTTTATTTTTAGACATTTTGAATAATTACTTCGGTAAATATTTTATTTATCATGGTGAAAGGGTAAATCCAGTAAATAAGGTTAAAAAATAATATTATAATAATAATAAATTACCCTAACTCATGTACTAACCCTATGTGATGATACATTTCCAACCATGGACATATCTATGTCGATTTTGGGACCCCATGGATCCACTTGTAAGTGATAATGACACTTTATATTAATTAAGTTAAAGTAAATACAAAAATGACATAAGCATATATCTTTTAGTAAAACAATATCTACATAGGGTTATAAATGTTATATCTTTGTATATAAATATTCATTATAAATATAAAAATATTTAATACATAATTGTATTTTATTTATAATTTTTAGACATTTAATAATTAAAGTTATTTATGACACAATGATGATGCAATATTTTCTTTATTAATGAAAGAATCAAATAAATGGATTTATAAATGTTAAAATAATTATAATTTGAAATTTTTGATGAAATAAATGAATTTTATAGGTTAATATGACATTTTAGTATTTATTAGATTTATTTAGTTCGAATTAATAATGTTTTTAGGACTTTAAAAAAATCAATTATTAAATAGTGTGAAAATTTACATAAAGGAGTTTTTAAAACAAATATTAAATTATTAATTGATAATCTATTCCTAAAAATATAAGGTTTGTAAAAAGGACTTATATAATTAAGGTGTATCATTAATTAACAACTTGGGGTTCTCTTGGAAATATATAGTATGTTTATTAACCATATAATATAAAAATACCAAGAGACATGGTAAATGTCAAACTATTTAACTAAGAGTTAAATCTAAAAGATAAAGTTAATATAATGACCCAAACCTATCTAAAACCTATTGGTTGAGTTGTTTTAGACCCATACCCACCTTATCCTTTAAATAATCCATTTTGGAGCCATTATAAACCTAAAATTAATTTATTATAAAATAATATTTCTAGCTTTTCCTAAGGTGCCCCTCACTCCTCTTATTAAAGGGCACCCCCACCCTTCTCTCTAATTCACACCTTCAATGCCATTTGGATCAGCCAAACCCTACCCAAATACTCTGTAAACTATCCAAAATTCATCCTAGAGGCCTTAATTTAGTCAGAAAGACAACGTAAGGAGCCCTTTTTATCAAATCAAATGGAGGAACCTGAAGAGGAGGTAAATATTTGATCACCTATTTGAAGTTCCTTTCTTCTTCCACTTCATTTTTCGTTGTTGTTTCTCTTATAAAATAATAACTCCAGTATTTTCTATATAATGTGATGTTATTATAAATATTTTATAACCAAATTCATTATTCTATCCATCCTTTGAATGACATATCACCATACGTGCGTACATACAGCTTACCGTCTCCACGCTGTGGTGTAATTGTTATTCAATACATTATTATTTGGATTGGTATAATAATGAGGTTTAATTGATTTAAATAATAAATATAACATGATAATGATTATGTACATGTGATATAACATCCTATTATATATTATTTTATTATCAAAATAATGATATTATCGCTCGTGCTTACATACAGATTACCATCTCCACAAACGTGATGAGATTCATTCCCCATCATATCCATTCAAGAATAATTTTCATTAAATGATTAAAAATAATTTTTAAAGACTTGATATAATTATAGATATGAATAATATGCATCCAATACATAAAAAATATGACTCACATAACAAAAAATATAAAGGAAAACAAATCCTTTAACACCCGTTACAACGATAATACTAAGATATTTATAACAAAGAAATGTTAAAATATCATATATGATATCATAATAATGTATATGATTCTTTTATAATTTAAAAAAAATTATTTCACCATTATACTTGAGGTTAACCTACCCTCAACCAAGGAAAATTACAAGGTAAGGGTTAATTTCACAGTCTCTTTATTATCTGAGGTTGTTTTTACGTAAGTATCCACTAGGACCTCTTTATCATCCACATCCATGTTTCTTAAAAATTTATTTCAAAAAAATTATTAATATTTTTTAGACTATGGGTTAAATTCATTTATATCCTTATTTGACTTTTTATAAGATTATTATAAATGAATATTTCCATTATTTTCCAAACAAGGTCCTTATGACCTTTTCGACAAAATTATTGTAAAAATGTTTTTTTAACATAGACGGCGGGTGCGGCTATTTTCCGCCATTATAACATCATCAAAGAATCCTTTACAATCATATAATAATATTTAAAAAATAATTTTTTACTTATAATTATGTGACTCTTAAATGATTTAAAAATATAGAGATACATTTCTCTAAAAAGGTTTTTGATTTCATCTATGTCAACATCCTTTGATAGATTTTACGTTTATTTGAAGTTAATTTATTATGATTCAAAACTTCCATATTGTATTAAAGGTTTTGTGATATGTTAGACTGTGGATGTGCTATTTTTATACCATTCATGGTTTATGGATAAAGTATTGACATTTTTTAATCTAGTTTTAATACGAATGTTTATGTTATATTTAAACCTTTTCATATGAGGAATGCATTGGACTTAGTAAGTGATGGGTGGATCCCAGTATAGCTCCTCGATGCCTCGGTAGGTCACATAAGACAAACTAGTGTCTTGGAATAGGGCCTTGACAAAATCTTATTTGTAGTCTTCGCATAAGGACTTGACTATGTGGTTATGAAAGTCTAGCATTATGCATTCCATCATTATGAAAGTGAATATTGATATTTCATGTGATTATTAAACTAGTAGAATATCCATGTGAGTAAGTAAATGACATTATTTTGATTTATATTTTCCATATTATGATGAAGTTTATGTTGAAAAGGCTTTTGTTTTAGTTCTATACATTTCCTTAAATGTTTATGCTTATTTATGAATGTTTCCGCTATATTGTTATCCTTACTGAGCATCTGAGCTCACCCCATTATAGGTTTTATTTTTCCTAGGATATGAAGAAGTATATTATGACTGACCTACAGGGATAGTCTATGGGATCTCAGTGTTGTCTATGGAAACAATTTTGTTGTATTTTTCTATTTTATAATGTAATGTAAACCTTATGAATGTATCTAGTACTTCTATGGCTACTAAACTAATCGGTCTTTTGAGACTTGATCTTTTTTTATCATGCCAGTGATATGTAATAATGCACTGACTTTGGGCTTCAGGGGCCGGGGTGTTACAATTGGTATCAGAGGAAGTTTAGTACAAACCTTGGAATCTAGATTTATATAAACTCTGATTAGAGAACATTACCCTAAGATAGACTTTGAGGATTAGTATAGAGGAACTTTATATAATTTTGTTATTTTAGAGATTTTGTGATTTTTCCAAGAAATACGTTTTTTTCTGGATACGAGCAGGTAGTGGTGGTTCTGGCACAAATGTACCTAGGGGTAAACCCCAAAAACACCGCTTTGAGCTAGAGTCAAACGGGAACTGGTGCACGAGAACATGCCTTGCTGCACTCTTAGTTATGACACTTCCGGGGGATATGCTTAAGATAATTATCATTTTCTATAAAAACCATTATAAAGGGTTTATGAGTATATATATCCTCAAAGAAAACATTTTTTTATGATTATGGATTATATCCATAAAATTTTCAATTTTTGTTAAGTGTTTTCAAAGTTTGGAATTATGTATTTCAGTTCATAAATTAATCTACTTTATTTCATTGTTTAGAAATGGAACCTAGTAGAAGTAATGGAAACTGTATCAATTCACACACTCCAAGTAGGGATTTCCCTACTGCTAAAGATAATTATAGTGGAGTTGGTGATGTAACTAGTGCAGATCAGCTAATCACCATACTGGGAAAACTCACTCAGGTTATGAATAATAACCTTACCCGTATGGAGCACTCTGATCCACAACGTGGTGGATCAATGTTAGATCTCTTCATGAGGAAGAAAACACCAAAATTAAATGGGATTACAAATCCACTTGTATCCAAGCAATGGATAAATACCTTAGAAAAAATATTCCATGCCTTGGGGAGTAGTGAAAGAGAAAAAGTTTTCATGGTAGTTTACCGCCTCAATGGAGATGCTGATCAATGGTGGTCATTGACTCAAAACATAATGAAAGACGATGAAGTATCAAATATGGAATGGATGGAGTTTAAAGATATTTTCATAGAAAAATATTTTCCTAATGACCATCGAGCATATTTGGAAAGGCAATTTCTGATTCTAAGGCAAAAGGATGATCAGAATGTCACAAAGTATGAAGATAAATTTACAAGGTTAGAGAGGCATGTTTCAGATTATATACGTAACCCAATAAGTAATATTGATAATTTCTTTGATGGTTTATAACCATTTCTCCATCAAGCATTAGTATCACAATCCTTCTCATCATACGAATATATTGTCTCATGTGCTATCAAGACAAAAATGGAATTCTATAAATATTATGTCTTTAAATAAAAGCAAGAGAAGAAGAGATCTTCTAAACACTATGGAAATGGAAATAAGGGGAAGAAGGGAAAAGTTGAATATCCATCTTGTAGTAAATGTGGGAAGAAACACCCCGGTACTTTTCTGAAGGGAACAGGAGTCTGTTAAAAGGGTCGTGAAAAAGGACACCAAGCTCATGATTGCAAGGGGAAGAAAGAGGCTGTCGATGTTGAATGCCACAATTGTAGAGAAAGGGGAAATTATGCGAATGAATGTCCTAAGCGTCAAAGTAAATTACCTCATAAAAGGCCAAGGGATCAATGCCAATATTATGCTATCACTACTACTGAGGTTAAATATCTGAAAGGCATGGTGGTAGGTAATTTAATGGTTTCCCCAAGTTTAGAAAATTCTTTATTTGATTTGGGATCATCGCATTGTTTCATACCTTCTCAGTTTGTTAATAAAATTAGATATTTCCAATTTGATTTATCAAGGGAGTTGTCAGTCAAAACTCCTAAGGGAAATATCATCGCAATAAAGTTTTGTGAATTAGTTCCCATTAGAGCATATAAATGTTCTTTATCTACTAATATCATCATTATACCCATGATTGAATTTGATATAATCCTTTGTATGGATTGGCTTTCGGACCATGATGCGAAGATTTATTGTAAGAAGAAGGAGGTTACAATTTTTGATGATGATGATAAAGAACACCTTATCTTTAGAGTAGAATCGTCACCACATAATTCTTATCTAGATCCACCCCTAGTAGCTCAACTAAATTAAATTATTAGAGAGGAAGAGAATGAAGCAACTATGGGTGAGGAAAAGAATGTTCAAAAAGAGGATTTACCTATTGTGCAAGAGTATGTTGATGTATTTCTAGATGATTTACCTAGACATACTCTAGAATAATAAAATGAGTTTTCCATTGATTTAATTCTTTATTCTAGGCCCATATCGGAGACCCCTTATAGAATGGCCACTATGGAATTAGTGGAACTAAAGAAACTACTAGAGGAATTGAGTAATAAGGGATTTTTTACCCTAGTGTTTCTCTATGGGGAGAACCTTTCCTTTTTGTTAAGATGAAAGATAGATCTATGAGTTTGTGCATTGACTATAGGGAGATCAATGCTATAACAATAAAGAACAGTTATCCCTCACATTGATTATTTATTTGACCAACTACATGGAGCTCAAAACTTTTCAAAGATTAACCTTCGATAGGGATACCATCTGTTGTGCGTGAAGAAGGAAGACATTCCAAAGACATCATTTCAAACCAGGTACGAGCATTATGAGTTTACAGTAATGCCTTTTGGATTGAATAATGCACCCTCTGTCTTCATGGATCTAATGTAAGGGTTGGTATCCTGAGAACCAACTGTTTTTTACTTTGATTACTTGAATGTGCACTTATTATATATTGTACATTGTTCTGCATGACTATAATATCATAATGTCCTGGAATATTTGTTTCATTGATAAGGTCATGGAAGATCCCTGCTATGATGAGAACCTTGAAATTCTATAACAATATTCTTAAATAATGTTCTACGTTTGGATGACATACTATGATAGGACACATAGTATACAGTCTGTCATGTGAGAGTACTCGTAAGAAGACGAGACTCTCTCTCCTAGAGTTCGCACTTGGTAACCTCCAAGATGGGAGATTACGAGAACAGACTCGCCAGTAGCAATTCCGCATGTCTTGGTGTCATCGGACATTTCTACCCACGAGCATGTGTAATTATCCTTAGACTGGAAGATTATCATTAACTCATGTCATGACTCGCACACTTAGATTTACTGACAAAAACCATCACACAAACAGTTGGCTAGAAGTAGGGTACATTGGGTGTGTCATGAGTGACATGTTGTTAATGGATAATTCGAGGAAGGATTTTTCCCTTCCATTTATGGATGTTGATATCTCATCCCTTTGATTGAAATAGAACTGTCACATTAAATTTCATGTCCATGGTATAAACTATAAGTTTATTTCAGGTATTCAAATAACGACAGATCAAGCATGTTGGTTTATGACATAGCCATGAAACCTGCTTGATGAGATATCAAGACAAAGGGATTAAATAACACAGTAAGCATTCATATGAGGTGATAGGTCAATGCAGTGTCAACTTCTTTCTCTTGGGTGCCTTGACCCGTTTCTAGACAGTAATCTTGGACTTTAGGCAAGCCCACCTAATGCCAATGAGAAAGAGGCCTAGAGGGTCACACACTAAGTGTATTCAAGTATCTAAAGTAGAATAAATATTATTCCCGTACGTGGTTTAATAATTATTCAAGGAAGCCTACATCGTTTTATTATTGGAGGAAGAATAAAATAAAACAAGTACATGCCTTGTATCAATGATAACACACCATGTAGTTTTATTTTGAAAACAAGTACACTTTGTGTGTTATTAAATGTACACGCCATGTAGTTTTCATTTTTGAAAGGAAATGAATAAATGAAAACAAGATATACACACTGTGTACATTTAATGTAAACGCATTGTAGTTTTCAATGAAAAACAAGTACACACTGTGTAGTTTTTTCAGTCGGGATTTTGAGGAAATATCGTTTTATTAAATGATATTTATTATAATCAGTGTGGGTGCATGTCAATGAATTAATGACTCGACATGGGGTTTTCAAAAGGGAGTTAATGAAACAAATAAAATTTATAACGCATGTATTTATTGTCACAACTCTACAACCTCAAACTTGATTATAAGTATCCTCACAAAACCAACTCTTTTCCTTACACAAGAGAATTGTTGTGCACAACAACTCTGGAGAATTATTTCAAGGACGAAAGAACCTATTCCTCCAAGAACTCTCTCAAGACCAAGAGAGATCGTCTTCCATCGGATCAAGATGATCTAAGGCGGACAACAGAAAAAAAAATTTCTCCACGCTAGCACCCAGAGACTTCTTTGGCGACGTCCCGAGATAAGAGGTACACATGTGGATCACTGCTAGAGGAAGTCTACACTTGGCTTCTACGATGCAATGATGAATCACATTGAAACTTGATCAAGAACATCAACTAAGAAAAAACACCCAAAAGTTATTTCTTTTAAAATGATTAAATTAATTATAATCAACCTGTAACGATCCTAATTTTTGGTTATGAGACTTTCCTTTTGTTTGTCTATTTATATGATTCAATCTGTGGAGACTGGAATTTATCGTCGTATTGATCCCGGATTGATTATTGTTAATGACAAAAAGAAAAGTGGGCACATCCACCCATGCGCTTCCACTGCACTCAGAACCTTTAATTAGTATCAGAGGGAGGTTACAATGTTGATTATAGTTATTTAATTTTCATTGATAATTTACGCATTTATATTTTATTCAATTCGGAATAAATCGTCCTATAAATCTGAATAAATGAGATCTATTCTTCCTCCTTTGTTTCTAGATTCATATCATAGAAACAACCTTTTAATTTTAATTTGGATTAAAATAAAAATGAGGATCTCATCTGGAAGATCTACTCTTTCTGTCTGTACAAAACAAGAATACACAGCGTGTAATTAAAACTATATGCCATGTACTTATGTTCAACAAACCGGTACTGGTACGCCAAACCACGCTGTGTGAATTGATTACACCTAAGTATTTAACACCCCCTATTGACCAGAATTAAACAGTGCGTGGGAACCGGAATACACGGAGTTTATGTTGGAGTAACATGTCATGTAGTCCAATATGGCCCAAGTGAAACCGTGTACAAAGGAGAAGCCGCGTACCACGTACACAGGATCACCAGGCCAGTTATCATGTAACAAGGAAGTACATGTCGTGTATGATTTATCTGCATGCCGTGTACTTAAAAATTTCCGAAGTGTAGAGAACATGCCAAAGCCCCCGGTGTGTAATTTGTATAAAAGGTGAAAATAAATACACACCGTGTAAATATAAACTACACGCCGTGTACTTTCCAGAAATTTCACCAGGTTTCCTCCAAAAGTACAAAGACCTGTACAGAGGATATGGATGAGAAGAATCTCTAGGAAATTCAGAAAGGAATTTAAGATAAATAATTGATTAATTATAAGATCATAATTAATTTAATTCAAGCACAAATTATCTTGAATAATAAAATGATTTAAAGAATTTGAATTCTAAATATGCGTAAATGTTGTTGCATGCTATTGATGATCATGAGCTAGACCAAAGACCCTTTGTATGTGTGTATGGTTTCATTTAAATTCATTGGCCTACGAGACTTCTTCCAATAAAATGTAGGGCCTGTGTGACCATGGTTTCCTTAATGTAAACCCCATGTAATGGAGGATTTCCCAAGCCAGAGGAGATGGTTCAAAATCTGAAGTTGAGGTGAAACTAACCCAAGAAGATACAAAGGTGGAAAACTGGGAGCTGCAAAACACGAACCATAAGGTTCAAGGTATTTTCCCTAGGTCAGGTTTAGCTTATCAAAACCACTAGATAAGCAAACCAATAGAAGCTCATGATCATGCCATCTTATTTTAATTATTTATGATTGCATGGTTTATTTATTATGTATGTGTTGTTGCGATAACATAATTAATAAACAAGCATGAAAAGATGGAATAAAATAAAACCAGACTATGCATAAACATTATCATAACATGGTTAATAACTTAAGATAGCATGAATTAATATTAACAAGCATGTGATAATGAAAAAATATGAATAAACGATTAAAATCCCTCAATACCATATTAAGTCAGACCAAGCCTTCTGTTACTTGATTAAGGGAAAGACTCAATAAAACTATGTGTTTGACCAACCCTTGTTGAGACACTTACTTTTATAAAGTAAGCCCTTATGAAAGGTTTTAGGTTGACTTAACCATATTACATCAAGAGGAGTAGCCCTTTCTAGACTTGATGTAATATTGGATGCAAGAGTTGAGGAAATCCAAGTCAGGATTTCAGGATTGGGGAGTCCACTCAACAGATCAACGAACTTCAAGCTCATAGTTGGCAAAGACCTGCCTACCTAAATACCTTCAAATTGCTTGACCAAACCTTGTTGGGGTTATGCAAAGGGGAATATGGATCCTTGCCACTATAATTTCAAATAAACTAGACATTCCATGTTCAATGGCGAGGGCCATTGGGACTTGATAAAATAGTGGGAGAATTTATAAATTCATTTATTATTTTTCATAAAATTTAATCAAAAGGTATTGATAAATCTTCTCTTTTAATTTATAGAATCAAAATGAAAAACTCATCAACCACATTTTCGCTGTGATCAATTCTGGATAAAGACAATATCCTCACCAACACTAACTTTCAAGAATGGTTTAGGCACCTTCGGGTTATCCTACACCATGAGTGAATGTTTTACGTGTTGGAGTCCTCACTTCTTGATTCTCCTGCCCTTGGGGCGAGTGATGAAGATTTCTTGGTCTATGATCAACATTTGAGTGATGCACTTGACGTTAAATGTTTGATGCTGTCATCTATGTCTAGAGACCTCATGGAGTCTCTTGAAGACATGGATACCTACATCATGCTCAATCACCTCCATGGTCTATACTAGGAGAGAGAAAGACAGGAAAGGTTTGAGATCTCCAAGGCTCTATTTCAGAGAAAGCTTGGAGAGGGTGCCTCAGTCGGGCCTCATGTAGTCAAGATCATTGTCTACATTGAGACCTTGGAGGTTCTCGGGTTTAAACTCCTCCAAGAACTGGTTATCGATCTCATTCTTTCATTACTCCCCCAGAGCTTCTCTAACATTGTTGTGAACTTCAACATGAACAACATTGAGAAGTCTCTGTCTGAAATTCTTATCTTCATTCTCCAAGTGGGTAATGACATGAAGCATGAAAAACCTTCTGTCCTCATGGTGAATAAAAGGAAAGAGAAGGTGAAGATATTTAAGCCCAAATAATCTTCAAGGACTTCCAAGAAAAGGAAGATCAAAGGGGAGGCAAGAGAACAGGAGGCTGTTTGTTTCGCATGTGGCAAGAAGGGCCACTGGAAGAAAAATTACACCCAACCAAGGAAGCAAGGGGAATCTTTAGGTGAGTTTGTTATCTAATGCAATATATCCGTTTCTACCAATTGGGTATTAGATAATTCTTGTGGTGCTCACATATGTATCCAAATACAGGATCCAAGTAGATTCAGAAAGATTGATTGCGGTGAGGTAGATCTACGAGTAGCCAACGGATCCAGACTTGCTGCTGTAGCTGTCAGAGACTACCACCTCACATTGGAAACTAGAATGATCTTGGTTTTAAAGGGTTTTTATTATGTGCCTTATTTTACTAAAAACATTATTTCAGTATCCATATTATATACTGATGGATTCATGTTCAAGTTTGGAAATGAATGTTGATACTTTTATAAAGATAGAATTTGTTTTGGTAGGGAACATTTATATAACGACCTTTATGTGTTAGAATACACAAACCAAGTAATGGAAATTGATGACAAAGTTAATTCACATGACTCATACCACACCCAACTTTGGCATTACCAGCTAGGTCATGTCAATGAGAAATGTTTCACAAAATTACATCAAGATGGGTATTTAGATTCTTTTGAACTAAAAAAACTTGGTGTATGTCATGCCTCTCTACAAGATAAAATGACCAAATCCCCATTTGGTGGGAAAGGTGAAAGGGCTAAAGAGCCTATAGAATTAGTTCACACAGATGTGTGTGGACCATTTCTATTTGAAGCAAGGGGTGGCTTATCGCACTTCATAAATTTTATTGATGATTTTAGTAGATATAGATATATTTCCTTAATGAGGTATAAGTCAGATTCTTTTTATCAGTTCAAAGAATACAATAATGATGTTAAGAACCAGCTTGGTAAGAAGATTAAGAAACTCTGCTCAGACAGAGGAGGAGAATATCTTAATCACGACTTCATTGATTTCTTACGGGAGTTTGGGATTCTATCTCAAATCACTCCTCCTTACACACGTCAATGGAATGGTGTAAGTGAAAGTAGTAACCACAACCTATTGGATATGATGATATCAATGACGAGTCATGCGAGTCTTACATTATCCTTTTGGGGATATGCATTACAAATATCCGCACACATACTAAACCAAGTACCAACTAAATCGATAAATGGTATTCCATACGAGTTATGGACTGGATGCAAAGCCATGTTATCGAATTTACATGTGTGGGGTAGAGAAGCATTTGTTAAGGCCTTTTCAGGTTACAAACATTCACCCCGAGGCACAAAGTGTATCTTTATAGGATATCCTAGGGAAACAAAGGGATATTACCTATACAACCCCTCATAAAAAAAGGTTACTGTGGTAAGACATTCCATATTCCTTGAGAGGGAGCAAATCTCCAAAAGAGACAGAGGGAGCGAGATAGACTTCGATGAAGTAGAGGCTCAAGATACACATGAGTTTGTAAAAGAACAGATTCCACAAAGCCCCGTGGAAGAACAATCTGTTCCAGAGACACAAGAACTGTGTAGGAGCACGAGCGAGGTGAGAGATCCATAACAATATGGTTTTCTTATCATTGAGGATGGTGACTCATTATTGGTTGAAAATGATGATCCTCTAACCTACAAGGAAGCAGTTGAAGGCACAGACGTTGCCAAGTGGCAAGAATCCATGAATTTTGAAATGGATTCCATGTACCAAAACCACGTCTAGATTTTGATAGATCCTCCAGTTCATGTAAAGTCTATTGGTAATAAATTGGTATTTAAGAAGAAACTGGACATGGAGGGGTAAGTTAGCACCTATAAGGCACTACTGGTTGCAAAAGGTATTAGAAAGTGTCAAGGAATTGACTATTATGAATCCTTTTCACCAGTTGCGATGGTAAAATCCATCAGAATCCTACTATCCATTACCGCTTACCATGACTTTGAAATTTGGAAAATGGATGTCAAAATAGAATTCCTTAACGGGAACCTCCAGGAAGATGTCTACATGACAAAACCTGAATAGTTTGTGACTCCAAAGGATGCCAACAAGGTATGAAAGTTTCAGAAATCAATTTATGGATTAAAGAAAGCATCAAGGTCATGGAACATTCGTTTTGATGAAGCTATAATGGAATTTTGATTTTTTAAGAACGAATGTGAGCCTTGTGTCTACAAGAGGTTTAGTGGAAGTGAAGTCGTTTTCCTAATAGTATATGTTGATGACATATTACTAATTGGAAACGAAGTACCTGTCTTATAGTCAGTTAATGAGTGGTTGCATAAATGATTCTCCAAGACTTGGGCAAGGTAGTATATATTCTTGGGATCAAGATCTATCATGATAGATCCAATAGAATGCTGGGCCTGAGTCAAAGTACATACACTGACAAGATAATGAAGGGATTCAGTATAGAACAGTCCAAGAGGGGATTGTTTCCAGTGTCACATGACATTCATCTTTCCAAGAAAATGTGTCCTCAGTCATATGAGTAAAGAAAGAGAATGGCAAGGATCCCTTACAGACCTGCGATTGGTTTAGTCATGTTTTCTATGCTATGTACAAGTCTAGATGTTTCTTATGCATTAAGTGTGGTAGTAAGATATCAAGATGATCCAGGAGACCGTCATTGGATGGTAGTCAAGACTATCCTTAAGTATCTGAGGCATACTAAGGATATGTTTCTGGTTTATGGAGGAGATGAGGAACTAGTCATTAGAAGACATGTAGATGCTAGATTTAAGACTAATCAAGATGACATGAAGTCGCAGACTTGATACATCTTCAGTTTGAATAGAGGTACAGTGAGCTAGAAGAGCTCAGAGAAAAGTGGGGTGGCAGATTCTACAGTAGAGTCCGAGTATATCACAACTTCTGAGGCAGCTAAAGAAGCAGTATGGATGCGAAGCATCGTCCAAGAGCTGGATGTAGTACCGAGTAGTAAAGATCCTATCACACTCTATTGTGATAATACTGCAGCAGTGGCACTTGCAAAAGAGCCAAGGTCACATCAGTGGACAAATAACATACTTCGGAAGTCTCATCTCTTTAGGGGTTTTTCTCAGAGAGGTGAAGTTGTAGTGAGCAGTATTTCCACAGAATAAAATGTGGCCAACCCCTTGACTAAAGGCTTGACTCATCAGAAACATGATCATCATGTGAGGTCTAGCAGGCTAAAAGTTGTAGGCAGTTGGATCTAGTCCAAGTGGGAGTTTGTAAGGGTTGGTGTCTTGAGAACCAACTATTTTGTACTTTGATTACTTGAATGTTCACTTATTATATATTGTTCATTGTTCTACATGACTATAATATAATAATTTCATGGAATATTTTTTGCATTGATAAGGTCATGGAATATCTCCTCTATGATGAAAACCTTGAAATGATATAACAATATTCTTAAATAAAGTTCTACGGTTATATGAAATACTATGATAGGACACAAAGTATACAGACCGTCATGTGCAAGTACTCATAAGAAGATGAGACTCTCTCTCATGGAGTTTTCACTTGGTAATCTCCAAGATAGGAGATTATGAGAACAACCCCACCAGTAGAAATTCCGCATGTCTTGGTGTCATCAGAAATTGATATCTACGAGCGTGTGTAATGGTCCTTAGACTGGAAGATTATCATTAACTCATTTCATGACTCGCACACATAGATTTACTGACGAAAACTGTCACACAGATAGTTGGTAGGAAGTAGGGTATGTTGGGTGCGTCACTAGTGACATGTTTTTAATGGATAGGTCGAGGAAGTCTTTGTCCCATCCATTTATGGAAGTTGATATCTCGGACCTTTGATTCAAATAGAACCGTCGCATTAAATTCCATGGACATGGTGTAAACAACGAGTTTATTTCAGGTAGTCAAAGAACGACAGATCAAAAATGTAGGTTAATGACACTGGAATGAAACCTGCTTGATGAGATATCAAGAAAAAGGGATTAAATTACACAGTAAGAATTCGTATGAGGTGATGCGTCAATGCGACGTCAACTTCTTTCTCTTGGGTGCCTTGACCCATTGCTAGACAGTAATCTTGGAATTTAGGGAAGCCCGCCTAATGCCAACGAGAAAGAGGCCTAGAGGGTCACACACAAAGTGAATTTAAGTATCTCAAGTAGAATAATGATTATTCCCATACATGGTTTAATAATTATTCAAGGAATCCAAAATCGTTTTAATGTTGGGTGAAGAATAAAATAAAACAAGTACACACTGTGTATCAATGATAACACACCATGTAGTTTTATTTTGAAAACAAGTACACGCCATGTATTACTAAATGTACATGCCGTGTAGTTTTCATTTTGGAAAGGAAATGAATAAATGAAAACAAGATATACATGCAGTGTACATTGAATATACACACCGTTTAGTTTTAAATGAAAAACAAGTACACGCTGTGTAGTTTTTCCAGTCAGGATTTTAAGGAAATTTCGTTTTACTAAACGATGTTTATTATAATCAGTGTGGGCTCTTGTCAAGGAATTAATGACTCGACTTGGGGTTTTTAGAAGGGATTTAATGAAATAAATAAAATGCGTAACACGTTTATTTATTTTCATAACTCTACAACCTCAAACCCGATTATAAATATCCTCACAACCCCAACTCTTTTCATTACACAAGAGAATCATTGTGCACAACAAATCTGGAGAATTATTTCAAGGCTGAAAGAACCTCTTCCTCTAAGAACACTCTCAAGACTAAGAGAGATCGTTTTCCATCAGATCAAGACAATCTAAGGTGGAAAACACAAGAAAAGGTTTCTCCACGCTAGCACCCAAAGACTCCTTTGGCGAAGTCCTGAGATATGAGGTACATGTGTGGATCACCTCTAGAGGAAGTCTACACTTGGATTTTGCATCACAATGATGAATCACATCAGAACGTGATCAAGAACATCAATTAAGAAATAAAACCCAAAAGGTATTTATTTTAAATTGATTAAATTAATTATAATCAACTAGTAACGATCCTGCTTTGTGGTTATGGGACTTTCCTTTTCATTGCCCATTTCATTGATTCGATCTGTGGAGATTAACATTTATCATCGTATTAATCTCGGATTGATCATTGTTAATGAAAAAAATACATGTGGGCACATCCACCAACGTGATTCCACTACGTCTGGAACCTTCATCTAATGAATAGAGTTTTCAAGAAATATCTCGATGATTTTTTAGTGGTATTTATTGATGATATCTTGGTATACTCCAAAATCTATGAAGATCATGAAAATCACTTGTGCATTATCCTGAATACTCTTAAAAGACATGAATTATATGGGAAGTTTAGAAAGTGTGAATCTTGGCTTCAAGATATTTCTTTTCTTGGCCATATTGTCTCTAAGTATGGAATTTCCTTTGATCCTTCAAAGACCAAGGCAATCTAAGAATAGGCTGCACCAGTGAGTATAATTGAGGTACAATGTTTTATTGGTTTAGTAGGTCATTATCGATGTTTCGCCCAGAATTTTTCCTGGTTGGCTAACCCATTAACAAAGCTCACATGAAAAGGGGTTAAACGTTTTTGGACAAATGAGTGTGAAGAATGTTTTGAAGAATTGAAGATAATATTTTTCAATTCTCCTATCTTGACTCTACAATCGGGTAATTATGGGTTTGTTATTTATAGTGTCGCATCGAAGAAAGGACTTGGTTGTGTCCTTATGTAGAATGATAGATTTATTGCCTATGCGTCATGAACGTAGAAAATTCACGAGCAAAACTATCAAACTCATGATCTTGAGTTAGCAACTGTAATCTTTTCATTGAATATATGGAGAAATTTTCTCTATGGTGAAAAATGAGAGATATATACCGACCAAAAGAGTTTGAAGAATATTTTCTCACAGAAAGAACTCAATATGAGGCAAAGACGATGGCTTTAACTACTCAAGGATTAGGATTTCACGATACAATACCACCTAGGGAAGGAAAATACGGTGGAAGATGGTTTGAGGTGAGAGGATCATGGAGTTTTTAACAAGATGAGAGTTGAAAAGGATTCTATATACATCGATCTAGTAAAGATGGATACGGGAATCACCATGGAAGGTGAAACATCAATACATTTTCAAATGGTTTCCAAACCATCTTTACCTGAAAGGATAAAAAGCTTGCAAGTTTATAATGATGAGTTTCAAAAGATGATTGAAGTTGTGAATGATGGGCGATTGAGTGACTTTATATATGAAGATGGAATTTTGAAATTTGGGAAGAGACTTTATGTTCCTAATATACCTAATCTATGAAGGTAATTGATGGATTATGCTCATAGTTCCAATTTCTCTATACACCCTAGGAGCAGAAAAATGTATAGAGATATGAAGGAACATTTTTGGTAGGAAAACATGAAGAGGGAGATTTCTAATTTTGTGTCAAGATGTATGGTTTGTCAACAAGTGAAAGCTGGAGGGCAACAACTTGGAGGAGTCATGCAACCTCTTCCCATACCTGAGAGGAAATCAGATAATATTACGATGGATTTTTTCATGGTACTACCAAATAATCCTAGAAGGAACGATGCAATATGGGTCATTGTTGATCATCTTACAAGTTCAGCACATTTTATTTCTATAAGGGAAGATTTACCACTTTAACATTTAGCTAGACTATATATTAATAAAGTTTTAAGACTTCATGGAGTACCACTATTGATTGTTTCTGATCATGATCCTCGTTTAACATCATGATTCTGGAAAAATTTTCAGAAAGCCCTAGAAACTGAACATCATTTGAGCACTGCCTACGACCCTCAAAATGATGGACAATCAGAATGGAATATTCAAACCGTAGAAGACATGTTGAGATCATGCTCAACTGACTTTCAAGGTATGTGGGATCATTATTTACCTTTGGAATAATTTTCCTATAACAATAGATTCCATTCACGTATTCATATGACACCATATGAAGCATTATATGGAAAGAGATGTCGCACACCAACCTGTTGGAATGATGTTGGTGAAAGAAAACTCATAGGGCCAGAACTTGTGGAGGAAATGATGAAAAAAGTGTAGCTAATCCAAAACCACATCAAGGAATCTCAAAGTAGGCAAAAGATCTATACTGAAAACCGAAGGAAGGATTTGGAATTTCAGGTAGGAGATCATGTTTTCTTGAAGGTATCTCCATGGAAGGGTGTTATATGTTTCAGTAAGATGGAAAAATTGAGTCCCAAGTATATTGGAACTTTCGAAATTTTAGAATGAATTGGTGTTGTAGCTTACCGTTTGGCAATGCTGCCAAGTCTCTCCAAAGTTCACGATGTATTCCACATATCACTATTAAGAAAATACAGGCCTGACCCAACACATGTACTCACCTATGGGGAATTAGAATTGGAACCCGATCTATCTTATTGTAAAGATCCAGTCAGGAATTGTGATATAATAGAACAAGTTCTGAAAAACCGGATGACTCATCTCGTAAAATTTCTATGGAGAAACCATAAGATGGAAGAGACAACGTGGGAACCCGAGAAACTTATGATGAAGAGCCACCTGATGTATTTTTATACAGTAATATTCTAGAAATTTTTAGGATGAAATTATTTGAATGAGGGGATAATGTAACACCCAAAGCTTCCATGGTACGCTTCTCTTTGAATAATACAATAGTGTGTGTTGTATACAACTTCGAGTTCTAACACACCACAACCAATCAAACTAGCCATTATGAATAGTAATACCCAATTTTTGTAATTTTACAAATTTGATCTTTCAAAATTGACTTCATTTTTAGATTCGGAGTATCTAAATTAGATTAGGGTGAATTTTTGGTATTTTTCTGAAGACATTCAGTTTTTGATGAATAGTGAAAAATACTAAATTTTAATTAAAACCAACTTTTTAAATCAAAATAATTTATAGTGATAAATTATAATATTGAGTGGTTTTAATGTATAATTTGATTATATTTTTACCATTTAATCCAATGTTGGTCATTGGATGTAATTTCTCATTTAAACTGGACATAAGCAAGTGTCAATATTTTGATAGTTATTATTTCTTAAAAACACGGTTTTTTGTTTTGACAACGGGAATTAATTTTAAATTAATTTCTGCCACTTCTATGTTTTGAATTTTGAAAAAAAGATTTCATATTTATAATCAGGATTTTCAAATTATGTAAATAGGTAACTTTTATTTTTAGACATTTTGAATAATTACTTCGGTAAATATTTAATTTACCCAGGTTAAAGGGTAAATCCAGTAAATAAGGGTAAAAATAATATTATAATAATAATAAATTACCCTAAAACGTTTCATAACCCTATTGGATGATACATTTATAACCATGGACATCTTTGGGTCGATTTTGGGACCCCATTGAGCCACGTGTAAGTGATAATGACACTTTATATTAATTAAGTTAAATTAAATACAAAAATGACACAAGCATATATCTTTTAGTAAAACAGTTTTTAAATAGGTTTATACAGGTTATATCTTCAACTATAAATATTCATTAGAAAGATAAGAATATTTTATACATAATGGTATTTTATTTATAATTTTTAGACATTTATTAACTTAATTTATTTATGACACAATGCTGATGCAATATTTTCTTTATTAATGAATGAATCAAATAAATGGTATTATAAATGTTAAAATAAAAATAATTTGAAAGTTTTGATAACATCCAAGAATTTTATAGGTTAATATGACATTTTAGGACTGATTAAATGAATTTATTTAGAATTAATAAAGTTTTTAGGACTTTAACAAAAATAAATTATTAAATAGTGTAAAAATTGACAAAAAGGAATTTTTTTAAAAAAAATATATTATTAATTGATACTCTATTCATAAAAATATAAGGTTCCACATAAGGACTTATATAATTACTGGTGTATCATTAATAAACCACTTTAGTTTCATATGGAAGTATATAGTAATTTTATTAACCATATAATATTAAAAAAAGAGACACGGTAAATGTCAAACTATTTAACTAAGAGTTAAATCTAAAAGATAAAGTTAATATAGTGACCCAAACCTATATAAAACCTGTTGGTTGAGTGGTTTTCGACCCATCCCCACCTTATACTTTAAATAATTCATTTTTATGCAATTATAAACCTAAAATTATTGTATTATAAGATAATATTTCTAGCTTTTCCTAAGGTTCCCCTCACTCCTCTTATAAAAGGGAACTCGCCCTTCTATCTAATTCACACCTTAAAAGCCATTTGTATGGGAGAAACCCTACCCAAATACCCTATAAACAGTCTTCCATTCATCCTATAGTCATTCCTTTAGTTATAAATCCAACCTAAGGAGCCCTTTTGATCAAATCAAAAGGAAGAACTCAAAGAAGATGTAAATATTTCATCACCTCTTTCAAGTTCATTTTTTCTTCCACTTCCTTTTTCTTTGTTGCTTCCATTATAAAATAATAACTCAAGTATCTTTTATATACTGTCATGTTATTATAAATATGGTACAACCAAATTCATTATTCTATCCATACTTTGAATGACATATCACAATACGTGTGTACATACGGCTTACCATCTCCACGTCATGGTGTAATTGTTATTCAATACATTATTGTTTGGATGGGAATAATAATGATGTGTAATTGATGTAAATAATAAATATAACATGATAATGATTCTTTATATATGATATAACATCAAATTATATATTATTTTAATATCAAAATAATGAAATTGTCGCTCGTGTGTACGTACAGATGACCGTCTCCATAAACGCGATGAGATTCATTCCCCATCATATCCATTCAATAATAATTTTCATTAGATGATTAAAAATAATGTTTAAAGACTTTATATCATTCTGGATATGAATATGATGCATCCCATCCAAAAAACATATGACTCACATAACAAATAATATAAAGGAAAACGAATCCTTTAACACTTGAAACAACGATAATACTATGATATTATTAACAAAGCAATGATAAAAGATCATATATGATATCATAATAATGTATATAATTCTTGAATAATTTAATAAAAATTATTTCAATGTTATTCAGGAAGTTGACCTTCCATTAACCAAGGAAAATTACAAGGTAAGGTCTAATTTTACAATCACTTTATTATCTGAGGTTGTTTTTACATAAGTATCTACTAGGACCTCTTTATCATCCACATCCATGTTTCTTAAAAATGTATTTCAAAACATTATTACTATTTTATAGACTATGGGTTAAAGTCATTTGTAGCATTTTTTGAATTTTTATAAGATGATTATAAAGGAATCTTTCTGTTGTTTTCCAAACATGGTCCTTATGACCTTTTCGAAAAAATTTAGGTAAAATGTTTTTTTAACTTATACGGAGAGGGAAGCTATTTTCTTCCATTATAACATTATTGAAGATTACTTTAAAATTTTTGATAATATTTTCAAAATAGATGTTTTCTTTATAATTATGTGACTCTTAAATGATTTCATAATGGAAAGTGATATTTCTAAAAAAAGATTTTGATTTCATCTATGTCAACATCCTTTGATGGATTTTAAGTTTATTTGAAGTTGATTTATTATGATACAAAACTTCCATATTGTATTTAAAGTTTTGTGAAATGTTTGACTATGGATGTGCTATATTTATACCATTCAAGGTTTATGGATAAAGTATTGACATTTCATATGCTAGTCTTAATACGAATGTTTATGTTCTGTTTAAACATTTTCATATGAGGAATGCATTAGACTTAGTAAGTTATAGGAGGAGCCTACTATAGATCCTCAAAGCATCAGTACATCTCATGAGACAAAATAGTGTCTTGGTAGAAGGCCTTGACAAAATCTTATTTGTATTCTTGGCACAAGGCCTTGAATATGTGGTTATGAATGTCCGGCATTATGTATTTTATCATTATGAAAGTGACTATTAATATTTCATGTGATTATTTGACTATTAGAATATCAATGTGAGTAAGTAAATGGAATTATTTTGATTTATATTTTCCATATTATGATGAAGTTTATGTTGATTATGATTTTTTATTAGTTCTATACATTGCATTAAATGTTTAAGCTTATTTATGAAAGTTTCCGCAATATTTGTATCCTTACTGAGCATCTCAGCTCACCCCTTTCTATGCTTTATTTTTCCCAGGATGTGAAGAAATAAATTATGACTGACCTACAGGGATAGTCTGTGGGATCTCAGTGTTGTCTATGGAAACAATTTTGTAGTATTTTTCAATTTTATTATGTAATTTAAAACTTATAAATGTATCTAGTACTTCCAAGGATACTAAACTAATCGGTCTTTCGAGACTTGATCTTCTGTGATCATTCCAATGATACATAACAATGCACCAACTCTAGGCTTCTTGGGTCGGGTCGTTACAATTTTATCCTAAAAAATGAGAAAATCTACCACCTCTCAAAGAATTTGGTTCCACCCCCACACCATTTGAGGCATCAAGGAGTGGAGGTCAATGGCCATTTTTGATTTATATTTTCTTTTTTATAATTTTTTGTTTTCTTTTATCATGTAATTCATTAATAATTTTTATATTCAAGTGTTTCCCTTTCCTTATTTCATCTCTCTTTCTATTATAATATAAATATAATTCTCTCTCTTCCATCTTCAATCGTAATCTATTTTCACATTGCAATGGAATGTGACTTATCCGAGGACTGAATCGGAGAGAGGGCCCATGGGGTTCTTTGTTTTTGAGATTCAATTAAAAAATTTTTAAATTTATTTTTGGTGGATGGATGATCATTTCATGGGTGCAGTGGTCATCCACCATGACACTATTTCAAAATCCATTCCTTTGCTTGGATTAATTATTTTTCCCTCCATTATTTTGGAAATCACATATATGATAGATTTGGAGTTTCATAAAGGGATAAAATGTCATATGGTTGATCCGGGTCTTTTAGGATCAACATTCATGGTTGTGGTGTTAACCAACTTGACTATTTTAGGAGGTGTAGTTTTTTGTGCCAAACACATTCTAAATCACACACTTTATAAATAAAAGGAATGTAATTTATTAATGGGGATTCATAAAATAAATTATCAAATTTAATTTATAAAATAAATAAATAATGAATAAATCCTTTTTATCTAATCTTAGGACCATTTTATATCTTTCCAAATTTCATTCATTATATATCTGCATGTGCATTTAGATTTAAAGTTTTAATTTCATTTTTTTAATTACACTATTTCCAAAAACCATTAAAATCACCATTATTTAATAAATAATAAAAAAACCAAAAAGAATTAGATTAGGTGAATTAGAATTAGTGAATGAACCGACTATGATACTTCTCAAGTGAGACAACCCTAGTCAGTATCTATACTACATTATTAAATTTAATTTCTTTTTCCGTGCACTACGATATGCGTGTGTTAGTATTGAATTCAGTTATATAGATATTATGTATATAATAGTGACATATATGGAATTATACCTCTTTATTATTCAGTTTATCAGAGTGAAAAGTATAATTATGTCCTAACAAACCCTTATGTATGTTGTATGCTTTCTATGCATTTTATTGTAATCTTATGTTAAAAAATTATGAAATGATCTTATTTCAAAATTAAATTATGTATTACTTATTATGGGTGAAAATTATTACATTATGATGAATTTTTAATGGGGTTTTTTTGTTTAGTAGTGAACTAATATTTTCTTTCCATTTATATCCCATACCAAGATTCTAATGTTCATCCCAAATTTTAATGTTTTTAGAGGAATTATGGATGAGTAATAGATTGGTAGAATTAATTTAGAATTCCATGAAGAGTACCATAAAATAAATCATTATTTATTTTATATGTTTTATTTTATAGAAAAAATAAATGTTTTTAGAAGTTTCCACTTTTTATTTTATGGTTTTGTTGTGAATGATTTATGGTCAAATTCTCTAAAAATCTAAATCTGAAAAGTGGATTAATGTATGATAATGTAAAATTATTTACATAACTCAGGATTGTGTAATGTTTTTTTGGGGCATTATATATGATATCAATGTACAGTTTTAGTTAAAAATAAAGGGTATGATATATTTTATATCATTTCCCTAGAAAATTATACAATAAGTCTATGTTAAAATTATTTATAATTTTAAGATTATCCTGTTGGTTCATATTTTATATTTCAATTCAGAATAATTTTACACATAGGAAACATGGAATTCGTGTTGGGAAAGCCTCAAGTGGAAAATAACATTCCAAATCACCATCCTGAGATAGTTTTTATTGTAACAGAACCATTTCTTTTAGTGATGGATCGGTTGAAATAGGCAACAAATATTAGTGGTATCCATGCTAGATAGGAACCCAATGTTCCATGAAGGAACATTTATATAGTGTAACATTTCATGAGAAAACATAACCCATAATTCATATGATCATATGACATAGTTCTAGATGAAATATCAATTAGATCCCTAGAAAAGACATTTGATGTCTTTGGTTTTTTGGATCCCACAAAGGTTACTCTTGTAGTTTATCCTAATGATGTAGAAGCCAATCCATAGTGGAAAATAACTAAAAATATCAGAGAAATTGAAGATCTAGATTCCTTTGAAAGGGATAAATTCAAGAATATATTTCATGAGAAATATTTTCCTATAGTTTTTCAAATTTTTATAGAAAAACAATTCATGGAATTGAGATAGAATGAGGAATATTCAGTGTTTTCATAAATAGAAAAATTAACCCATTTGGAAGTGTACATACCAAAGTTTATCTGAGATATTTATAGTATGAGAACTAATTTTCACTTAGGATTGAATCTATGATATAGAATTGAATAATATTCTAGTGAGTTAAAAATCTATGAGATATTTTTTCAATGTGATGAGAATATAGAAATAGGAATTATTGATAATATTGTTTCCCATGAAAACAAGAAAAATTAGAGGTCTAGGTATAAGAAAATGGAAATGAATTCATAAAAAATACTGAAGTTAAAAAATTAAAATTTCCATCTTGTGAGAAGAGTGGAAAAAATATCATAGAGTATGTATTTCAATGATAGGTATGTGCTTCTTATGTGATATGTTTGATAATATTTCTTGTGACTATAATAGAGTTGATCTGGAATGAAAGGAGAATACACCAGTAATTTGAATTAATTACAATCATTTAGGAAATTATTCTAATGTATGTCTGATGTTACATACTCATGGGTGGAAATAATTTTGATAATAAACCAAGAGTTTTGGGAGAATATTTTTCTAATACTGTAATTGATGTGGTAACATTTAGTGAATGGGTGAAATTTAGAGGGAGATTGGTATTATTCAAAGGATATACCGATATTCGAGGTTTTAGACACTCATTTTGATGTTTTAAGTGATGTGGTCCTAAAGGGATTAAGAAAATTAAGGACATGTTTAGTTTTTTTTAATGTTTTTGTAAGTATTTTTTTAATGAGAAGTATGCCTTTTGTTTTTGAGATGATTTTTATGGTATTAATAAATAACACAGTTTATAAAATCTTCAGTGATTATGGTTATTTTTAGGGTTGTTCATTAAAACAGGTTGAAATGGTTATTATGAAATGAAAATATATAAATTAAGTATATTTAATAATACAATTATCAAGTAAAATAATAAATCAACTCTTTGAAATGGATCTTAACATAAAAACATTATATATTTACTTTTCTCTATGATAAATAAATTACATTGAAAACAATCATAGATTTATAATTTTTTGAAGGATGAAATTATAAATACTATATTATCAATCACTCTATTTCAGAACATGATTATTTTTTCTCTTTCATGTCCTTTTTTCCTAGATGGAAACATTTTATATGTTATCTTAGGTGATTTTAGTTATTCCCTTACCTTTCATCATTTAAAAATGGATGTTTCATTTAACGGTTTTCCATTATGGGATTTCAATAAATGTATTTAAAAAATTCATACCTTATTTACCAAACCCAAATTCAAAATTGATATAATACAATATCCAAAATTGGGATAATGAAACATCATTTTTTTTAAATAACAAATACTATGTTTGATAGTGTGCATGACACACCACATCAAGCTTAAGCAAAAAACTAAAAATTATTATTTTAATGTTACCATTATAACATAGCCATTATAATGGTGGGAATGAAAATTATTAAATTAATTATGAAAATCTGGTTTAAAAATTCATATAAAAATAATTATTCTATGATCAATTAATTATAAATAACATAATACCCTTTTTAAAATAATGATAATATTTTTTCTGAAACAAAAAATCTAACCTGATCAAGTAAAATAAAAATCACTATTTATGGATGATATTAAGGAAATATTTATATGATATATTCAAAATAATGCTTAATATTCATCATATGTGTTTCTAGACATGATATTTGAAAAAATCCAAATTTATGGATAAATAGTGTACTTTTTTTAAAAGGTATATTTATATCCTTTTGATGGTGGAAATGTTTTATATATAGTTTTTTGAACCATTTATAAATTATATAGGAAAACAATAATATAATTTTATAAATGGGTAATAAAATTTTATTCATTTAATATTTGTTATTTTTTTTGAAATGTTTCATGTTTTGATGTATAGTGAATTAATATTACATTTTAATTGAAAAAATAGTATAGTCTAATTAATTTATGGTGTTAAATTAAATATTTTATTATTTTAATTATATTTAGATCAATTTTATATCACTTAATAAAATTTTGGTCATTTTAATAAATTTCACATTGAATGTGGATATAAGTCCATTTTAAACTTATGAAGGTTTTTACTTAAAAAGCATGTTTTCCTGTTCTATCAATGGGATTATTTTTTAAATGGTTTATAAAATTTATGTTTATGGAATTTTATAAAATGGATTCCATATTTTGAATCATAAGGTCCAAATTTATTACTTATTTCCCTTGTATTATTGTACAATATGAATAGTAAAATTAGTCAATTTTTTTACTTACCATAATTAAGGGAAAATCATGTAATTTGTTGTAAAAATAATATTATAAATATTATAAAATTAACCTAATTTTTTTCCTAATTTTATTAGATTGAAATTTATCATACAAAATAAATAATGGATCAGTCATTAGACAATTTATGGCATTTTGGACGATAATATGACAAATATAATATTATATTTAAAGGAATTTGAATTTTCTCAAACTTTTGTTTTTAATAACAAAATTATTTTTTATATGGTGTTATATATGGGCTATGTTCGACTATAGATAATATTTATATTATTAAAATGTTTTTCTATGTCATGAAAACGTATTTATAAATTTTATTGAAAAAATAATTACCTTAAATGGGGTCACAATGATGATGCTGTAATTTTTTATGTAATGGAAGTATCAGATAAATAATAAAAAAAATATTAAAAAAAATATACATTGATACAATTAGTTTTATCCCAAAAAAATTGGATTAATTTTATATTTTATTGAAGATTTAAACTTATTGGTTCAAATATATCATTTTTATTATATTTTAAAAAATTCTAGTGATGAATAGAGTCAAAATTGACGTTAATGACATTTTATATTAAATAATATTTTATTCAATGATTTGAAATTCATAAATATATAAAATATATGTAACTAATTATGATAAGTAATAAAAATTCATAAATTTCTCATTTATTGGACATTTTTCATTTTATAGTAATTATATTAACCCTAAAGTGTAAATTACATGATATTATAGTATTAATTTAAAAGCTTAAGAAAGTGTTAGAATAAAACGTTAAGGATTTAAAAAATAATCAAAAGTTATATAAATTTAAATGGATAAATTTATTTCGACCCAAAATCATATTATATTCAAAAAATATATATATTGATACATTTTTAATAGAAATTTAATTTATATTAATTTCATAATATGAAGAATTTCAAGAGTTCCCCTTTCATCTCTTATAAAAGGGCACTCATTCTTCTATTTTATTCACACTTGAAAACCTATTTCATTCCACTGAGATCTACCAAAATAACTTCATATAATCCAACCCCACATTATATAGTCCTTTGTTTAGGTAGAAAACCCTCATTAGAGTAATTAAGTTGTTAATCAAAGTAGATAGTCCGAATAAAGATATATCATTTAAAAATATGTATTTATATTTTATTTATTATTATTTTATTCTTTAAAACTTATTCGACCATGGTGAAATAATAACTAAAGTATCATAAATATACAAGGATGTTATTAATATAATATAATAACCCAAATCTATCTTCAATTACATTAAATGGGAAAAGAATTATTGTTCGTTTGTATATTGGACTACCACCTCATTAACAGATATAATTGTTTTTCCATCAATGGCTATCAATACTAGTTATAATGATGATATTAATGTTTATATGTGAAATTAATGAAATATTTACCATTATTAAACAATAATTTATAATTTACATTTTTACTATTCCATGGACTGAAAAATGATAATGGTGTTCGTTTGTAAGTGTGAACCATCATCTATATGAAGTAATGTAATTCGTTTTTAATCACCACATCACATGGATTATATATATATATATATATAAATTATTAATAATATAATAATGATAATATTATAATTAGTCTAAGATAATATAATTATTACCATGTTTCAATAATATTCATTGTAAAATGGAAACGTTAATCATTCATCCGTACGACCTACCATCTCCATGATTATAATGCAGAAATTTTTTCATAACCATACATAATGGTTTTATTTGTAAGTATAATAGATATTTAAAAATGATAATTATTTCCTGAATATTATTACATATATGATTAACTAATACCATTTTGAGAATAGACATCAAACCATAGTCATTTTGGACTCGGGTACTGAATAACGTCAAAACATACAACGTGAACTTATATAAATAAATAATTCATAAATCATGATAATAATTGATATAAAAGGAATAATAAACTTGAATGTGGTTCTAAAAAAGTAAATAATTAACATAATTTTATTAATCATGAATATAAAGAACATAAGTGACTAATCAAACTCAATGTAATGGGCTTTATGTCAATCTCCTTTCATTGAGGCATATCATAATGTTATACAACCACATTCTTTTATAAGATGTATATATAGTCACATTGAAATATTATATAATGGATCAATTTATTGTAATGATGTTTAATTTTTTTAAATTGTATTTTTATGGGGTTTATGATAGAATTTTTCAAAGTGGTATGGGGAACCTTGAATGTTTAAAGATTTAATTATCCAATTTGATTCTCTATCTAAATATTCATGTAATTATTTTATTTTTTTATTAAATAAAATTATTATAAATGAAATTTTATGACTTTTTTATGTTAGGATTGTTCTATAATCCTTCATTATTTTTAAAGAAATCTCACTTTTCCTTCTCTGGGCATTTTGTTACTAATAATTTGTTTTCTAAATGTATTCACTATTTCTTTAACATTAAATATTTTATTATGAGATTAAATGAAATATTAAGAGTGAAAAGTTAAAAATCAGAATCTTTTAGGAATTATGATTATATAATGGTACTTGGAAATTTTATTGGTGGTTACGTGATAAACCAATGACGAGTGGTTTCTTGAGAAACCCGTGATAGGTGAATCTGTTATAACCAATAATGCATTGGGTATGGAAGTCAGCTATATGAATATTACATTTGAAACAATGACATTCATGGATTTAAACCACTTGGTTATACCATTTATAGGAGTATCAAGTATAATTAAATACCAAGGTGTTGGGAGCCTTCCTGGTTGGCGCACTGGGCAACGCCTCCTCAAATGGTGCACATGCAGTATCTGTTTTAATGTGGTGTTTTAATGCGGGCCAAGACCGCGTGAATTAATTCACGCGGTGACACTCTTTTGACGCGGCAACATTATTTTGACGCTGATTCTTTTCCTATATAAGGAGGCAGAGGCAAGGCATTTCATCATCACCGGCAGCAACAACACCGAGAGAAAATCTCATTTGGTGATCGCCTTTCTTTGACGATCATCTTTCTTACTCTCCACCTTTTGATCCATACTTTTATTCTTGAGTATTACTTTTGAGATCCCTTCCATTTTTGGGAGTCTCTACCATGTACTTCTTGATTTTAGTGGATCCCTCTTTCTGGACTAGGTCCCATGGTTTTTCCCTTTCGGGTTTTCCACGTAAAAATTTCCGGTGTCAAATTTATTTTTTCTGCACATTTAATTTTGTCGCTGCACATCCGCTTCTATTTGGGGGGAAAGATTCAATTTCCGCTGCGCGTTCTCTTTTTCTTTTGTTTGCGCGTTCTTCGCTTTCCCGTCTTTCCCAACATCTGGTATCATAGGGTTTGGTTCTTTTCTTTTCATATTTATTATGGAGGCCAACTACAGTCGGATGATTTTGTTAAATGGTACCAACTACCATATGTGGCGACTTAAAATGAAAGATCTGCTTTTTGTCAAGCGAATGCATCTTCCAGTGTTTAGTACCCAGAAGCCAGAGAGAATGTCAGACGAAGAATGGGCGTTCGAGCATGAGATGGTTTGCGGTTTCATTCGTCAATGGGTCGAAGACAATGTGATGAACCACATTGTCAACATCTCTCACGCCAGAACTTTGTGGTAGAAGCTTGAGACGACCTACGCTTCGAAGACGGGAAACAATAAACTGTTTCTTCTCAAGAAAATGATGAACTTGAGGTACAGAGAAGGTACATCTATTTCTGATTATTTAAGTGAATATCAAGGATGTTTTGATCAGTTGTCTAGCATGGGTATCAATTTTGAAGATGAGGTTTTAGCTCTTTTGATTCTTAACACTTTACCCGATTCATGGGAAAATTTACGTGTTACTCTAACCGGTTCTGCTCCTAATGGTGCTGTGACATTTAGTTTTGTCAAGTCTTCTATTTTAAATGAAGAGGTCAGGAGACGTACTCAGGAGAAATCTTCTTCCGAGCTTTTGGTCACAGAGAACAGGGGGAGAAGCCAGGACCGGGGGAAGAGCAGTCGAGATAAGAGCAGAGGCAGAAGCAAATCCGGACTGAAGCAGAGAGATTTTGAATGTCATCATTGTGGTAAGAAGGGGCATGTTAAGAAGTTTTGTTATCAGCTGAAAAGAGAGAACAGATTGAAGGAAAATCAACAGAAGAAAAATGGCGATGGAGAGGATCATGTTGCTGCTGCTACAGGGGGTGATCTTGTTATTGTTTATGATTCCATTAACATTGCTTCTGATGATTCTTGCTGGGTTGTTGACAGTGGTGCCTGTTTTCACGTGACATCGAAGAAGGAGTTCTTTACATCTTACAGCCCAGGTAATTTTGGGATTTTGAAGATGGGAAATGATGGACATGCTGACGTTGTAGGCATCGGGACTGTTTGTTTAAAGACCAATACAGGAAGTAAGCTGATTTTGAAGAATGTCCGACATGCACCCGAGGTTCGTTTGAATCTTATCTCTACCAGCGTTCTTGATGATGAAGGGTTTATCAGCACTTTCGGTGATTGCCAATGGAAGCTTTCCAAGGGCTCTTTGATTGTGGCTAGAGGGAAGAAGCAATCAGGTTTGTACTGGACTAGAGCTTCTATTTCTTGTGATACTTCTTGTGTTGTTGAGTGCAGTGTTTTGTCCAAGTTGTGGCATAAGAGGCTCAGTCACATCAGTGAGAAAGGTCTCGGTTGTTTGGCCAAGAGAAATCTTCTTCCATATTTGAAGAGTGTCAAGTTGGACACATGTGATCATTGCATGGATGGAAAACAGAGCAGAGTGAGTTTCAGCAGTCATCCTCCACACAGGAAGTCACAGGTACTTGAATTGGTACATTCTGACGTTTGTGGTCCTTTGAAATCGAAGACCTTTAGTGGCAGTCTTTATTTTGTTACATTTATTGATGACTACTCCCGAAAGCTCTGGGTTTATGTTTTGAAAGCCAAAAGTCAGGTGCTCAGTGTTTTTAAGAAATTTCATGTTTCTGCTGAGAGAGAATCAGGAAAGAAATTAAAATGTATTCGCACTGACAATGGAGGAGAGTATTGTGGTCCGTTTGATCAGTATTGCAGGCAGGAAGGTATTCGACATCAGAAGACGCCGCCCAAGACACCTCAGCTGAATGGTGTAGCTGAGCGGATGAACAGAACTTTGCTGGAAAGAGTTCGTTGTTTGCTTTCAGAAGCAAAGTTGCCTGGACATTTTTGGGGTGAGGCTTTACTTACTGCTGCTTATATAATCAATTTATCACCTACGGTGGCTTTGCAGACAGACACTCCCGACAAATTTTGGTATGAAAAAGAGATCAGGTACGATCACTTGCGTGTTTTTGGTTGCAAGGCTTTTGTTCATGTGCCTAGAGATGAGAGATCCAAGCTGGATGGTAAGACACGCCAGTGTATTTTTATTGGCTATGGACACGATGAGTTTGGGTACAGGTTCTATGATCCTGTTTTGAAGAAACTTTTCAGAAGCCGCGATGCAGTGTTTAAGGAGGATCAGACTATTGCAGACATTGATAAGGGAGAAAAATATGCTTCTCCAACTTCTGATGGTTCTGTCAGTCTTGAGCCAGGTTCTAATTCACATTTACCTCATGTTGTTGATTCTGATAATCATGTTGATGTACAGAATGATGCTCAAGGTGAACAAGTTGGAGTTTAAGTTTCCGATGCACCTTTTGTTTCTGATGATCCGGTTCCAGGGGTTATTAATGAACCCGCAGTTCCACTCTGGAGGTCATCTCGGCATCGCACCGTTTCTACTCGATATTCACCTGATGAGTATGTGCTCCTCGCTGAAGGGGGAGAACCAGAATCGTTTGATGAGGCAATGGAGAGTGAACAGAAGGACAGATGGGTTGCGGCAATGGATGACGAGATGAAATCATTGCACGACAACCACACTTTTGAGCTGGTGAAGTTACCGACAGGGAAGAGAGCTTTGCAAAATTGGTGGATTTATCGGATTAAGAATGAAGAATCCAGTTCTGTTCCACGATACAAGGAAAGGTTAGTTGTCAAAGGCTTCCATCAGAAGAAAGGTATTGATTTTGATGAGATTTTCTCACCTGTTGTCAAAATTTCTTCCATTAGGGTTGTTCTTGGTTTGGCTGCCAGTTTAGATCTGCAGATTCAGCAGATGGATGTGAAGACAGCTTTCCTCCATGGAGATTTAGAGGAGGAGATTTATATGGAGCAACCAGAGGGTTTTGTTGAAACAGGTAAAGAAAATCATGTCTGCAAGTTGAAGAAGAGCTTGTATGGTTTGAAACAAGCTCCGAGGCAGTGGTATAAGAAGTTTGAATCTGTCATTTCTCATCAGGGTTTCAGGAAGACATCTTCTGATCATTGTGTTTTTGTTCAGAGATTTACTGATGATGATTTTATTATACTGTTGCTTTATGTTGATGATATGCTCATTGTTGGCCATGATACTTCTAGAATTGACAGATTGAAGAAGGATCTTTGTCAGTCTTTTGCGATGAAAGACTTGGGGCCAACACAGCAGATTCTTGGCATGACGATCTCCCGTGAGAGGAAGGCCAAGAAGTTGTGGTTATCTCAGGAGAGATACATTGAGAAGGTTCTTCAGAGATTTTCTATGGATAGAGCTAAAGTGGTTAGTACTCCTCTTGCTTTACATTTTAAGCTCAGTTCCAGTCAGTCACCTTCTACTGATGAAGAGAGAGAGGAGATGCAACACATACCTTATTCATCTGCTGTTGGATGTTTGATGTATGCAATGGTATGTACTAGACCTGATATAGCTCATGAATTTGGTGTGGTCAGTCGTTTTCTATCAAATCCAGGTAGAGAGCATTGGAGAGCATTGAAGTACATTTTTCGTTATCTTCGTGGTACTTCTGATATGAGATTGTGTTTTGGCAAAGGGGAACCTATGCTTTGTGGCTTTACAGATTCAGATATGGCAGGAGATATCGATTCGAGGAAGTCTACTTCAGGCTATTTGATCACTTTTGCAGGGGGAGCTGTATCTTGGTAGTCTAGATTGCAGAGATGTGTTGCTTTATCTACCACAGAGTCAGAGTTTATTGCAGCTACTGAGGCGTGCAAAGAATTGTTGTGGATGAATACGTTTATTCGAGAGCTCAATTTAAATCAGGACAGGTATGTTTTATTTTGTGATAGTCAGAGTGCTATTTGTTTGGGAAAGAATTCTACTTTTCATGGCAGGTCAAAACATATCGATGTTCGATATCATTGGATTCGCAACGTCCTTGATTCGAGACAGTTAGAGCTTGAGAAGATCCACACTGATGACAACGGGTCAGACATGTTGACCAAGAGTTTACCCAGAGGAAAATTTGAGACTTGCCGACAGATTGCAGGGTTGGCGGTGATCCCCACTTGAGTCGGAGGGGGAGATTGTTGGGCGCCTTCCTGGTTGGCGCACTGGGCAACGCCTCCTCAAATGGTGCACATGCGGTATCTGTTTTAATGTGGTGTTTTAATGCGGGCCAAGACTGCGTGAATTAATTCACGCGGTGACACTCTTTTGACGCGGCAACATTATTTTGACGCTGATTCATTTCCTATATAAGGAGGCAGAGGCAAGGCATTTCATCATCACCGGCAGCAACAACACCGAGAGCAAATCTCATTTGGTGATCGCCTTTCTTTGACGATCATATTTCTTGCTCTCCACCTTTTGATCCATACTTTTATTCTTGAGTATTACTTTTGAGATCCCTTCCATTTTGGGGAGTCTCTACCGTGTACTTCTTGATTTTAGTGGATCCCTCTTTCTGGACTAGGTCCCGTGGTTTTTCCCTTTCGGGTTTTCCACGTAAAAATTTCCGGTGTCAAATTCTGCACATTTAATTTTGTCGCTGCACATCCGCTTCTATTTGGGGGGAAAGATTCAATTTCCGCTGCGCGTTCGCTTTTTCTTTTGTTTGCGCGTTCGTCGCTTTCCCGTCTTTCCCAACACAAGGTACCTTTATGTATTTTATTTTCTTACTTTTTGTTTTTGGTAATCTAGTGATAAAATAATTATGAAATGAGTTTATATTCAATGGAATGTATATATAGTTATTAATGGTGAAAAGTATTACTTTATGATAAATTACTCATGGGTATTAATTTTTATCAACACACTAACGATTTCTACCTTTCACATACCTTTCTATGCTTTTTATGTTCATCCCATGTTTTTTAATATTTTTCATCGGGTTTAAGGATGAGTCATGGATTACAAGAATTAATGTTGAATATAATGAATATTATAATAAAAGAGATCAATCTTTATTTTAGAAATTTTAGAATATGGGAAAAATATATATTCTTCGAAAGTTTCCACATTGTATTTTATGGTTTGGTTATGTATAATTTGTGTCCTAACTCTCTAAAACTCTAAATATGAAAATATCCACAATGACAAATAAAAAAAAATTATTAACATAACCCAAGATTACGTTTTTTATGGCTGGGACTTTATATATTTAAATATTTATATATAATTACTAACAAATATTTTTATAAATATTTTTTTACAATTATAAATATATTTATATAATTATATATTTATATAGTTATTAAAATATATAATTATATAAATGTATATATATATTTATCAATATATATGTACATATATTTATAAATATAATTTATATATTTACTATTTAATTATATTTTCTAAAATTTTATAATTATTTCAATATATTTTAATTTATTCATAATTCTAATTATAAATAAATATATTTATTATTATAATAATAAATTAATATTTTTATAATGGATTTTATATAATATTAATTATACTAATATAATATTATAATTTTATATAATTACATTCCAAGACAGCGCAATCTAAGGTTTCTTTACCATGGTCTTGAAATTTATTGAAAATAAAATAATAGCAAAGTACAAGAGAAAATGTGATCTAAAGGCCCATAAAATCCACTACAAAAAAAATAAAAGTTTTTATTTATCTAGGTGGATGAACAAAACCTCTAATTTTATGATAAAGACCATGCATCCAAATATTGGTCTCTGGATATGTCTAACCATCCTCTAAAGAGTCATCTTTTTTGGAGGGATCCTCATGGAACTAATCATGTTCTCTAGCCATACCTCCACCCTTAAAGGTTTATTTCATAGGGTTATCCTTATTACAATATTGATAATATGAGAACTACCAAATTCTTCATGAAAGGACTCATTGATATTATTTCTTTTTAATATCTCAATCCAGAAAAAGAAAATTTTTCCCAAATCCATTAGAGTTGAGGGATGCTCCATACTAAGATCGATGCTTTACCTCAGCGGTTCTGAGGCAACCAGCTCCACTTTCTCATCTACTGGTCCCAACATAGGTGAATGTTTGGGTGAGATCAATTACATATGGGTGACCATATGAAATAATTATTTATCATTGATGAAAATTTTGGACTTATTAACTCTAGTTATTCATCTATCTACTATTGGAATGTAAGAACATATATCCAGTGATTTGTTAAAGACAACCACCTTAATATAATTATTTCCACTAAATGTGTCCATGTGTAAGGAGTTATCAATAATCAATTACTTATCCACATATTTCTTAACACCTTTTTCTAATTCATATTTTCCATTTGAATTATTATCAGTTTATGATACTAATGTCATATTTATACTGAGAAAACTAGTAGAGTTAACTGTACTTGCCAATAGATTCTCATTATCCACTTCAGCTAAAATATATTTCCATGATTTCTTTTCACATGAAGAATACTTCTACCGATATAAAACGTATTTCCTTTTAACCTCTCTACTATACAAATTGAAATAATCTAAAATCATTAGAGTAACCCGATCATAGGGGTGAATATCCCTAGTATTTACAATAGTCTATGTCGCTTTATCATCAATAGGGGGTCGAATGGTATCCATATTGTCTTGAAGGGGATTATTTTCTTCGAAAATCCATCCCCATCACTGGAAGTATTGGCTGTAGGATCTCTTTGGCACCCAATTCCCCATGTCTTCTCCTGCACAACACAATGAAAATTTTATACAACAGCCTTTTGGATTTCATAAAACACTGAGCTTCAGTATAACCTCTAGAGGTAAAAAATGAAAAAATACATCATCTTCCCCAATATGGGTATTAGAAAAAGATATTTTGGTATAATGATACCCAAAAAGATATGGGGTCTTTATCCCATGAATCTTCCTAGGTTTATGACTAGTAACTTATGCCAATGCATTCACTGGATTTGGAGATCCATCCTAAATCAGGGAATTATTAGAGTTATAAATCTTGAAGAAGGTTTTTTACTCATGAAGTCTAATATTGAAGAAATCATAGATAAGAGATCTCCTACAATTCATAATATAATTCTTGATTACCATGAAATTCTTAAAAAATCATTGGAAATTCTAATATTTAATAGACAGATCATTCTCATAATTTTCTAATGGAATAATAAATTTATCTACTAATGTGCATAAAAAACTAATTTTCAATAAGAAACAAGCATAATAGTGGTATCTAGAGGGCTTAGTTTCCCTTTTCCATTATTATCAGAATCTATATTGTTTGTGTAATTTCAAAGAGGATCTTTAGGTGCCAAAAAACCCAATTCAACCTATCAACCCTAACCCATTGTTGTACAGAGGTGTTATCCACCACCATTGGATTTTAATTTTTAACCCAATCCCAAATGTGTATAATCCTAGGATTGGGATTAGTCGAACTAAAACCCAAATCCACCACCTTGATATCTCTGTAGGGGAAGATAATGTGAAGAATACTTGTCCTAAGGAGACACACTTCCTAATCATGGAGCCCTAAAATTTTAAAATTCTCACTTCCATCTCTCTAAATTTCCATTATTTAACTCCATTTGAGAAAACAATAAATGATACATTGGCGTGCATAAAAATTTCGATACATTTTGAGACAATATCCTAGTCATCCTTAACCTGAGCCACATTTCATTTTTGTTGAATACCTTTAAAGAATGATCCATTATAGAGAAATAATGATCAACCAAGGTCATTATCAATGGTCAAGGAAACCCTATATGTTCGGCCATGAACTGGTTTTGTGTTTACATGTGCACCTCATTAGCCTTTTGTTAATCTATTCAAAACTTATTAAATAATTATTTAGCTAGTGTAAAGTGTGTCGATTCCTCAATTTGAAGGAACCCTTAATCGTTATTGAGGGTTAGAGAGAGAATCTCTTGTTGATCTCTCATCCTCCATTATATCATTATATAATTATATAGGTCTATATATTTGTACATATTTATGTAATAAATATATTTATTATTAAAATATAATTACTATAATTTTATGATTATATAAATATAAAATTATTTATTTGTTACGTTCATTATAATTAAATATATTTCAAAATATTTCTATATATTATATAAATTCATATTTATTTATATTTTTATATATATATTTATTAATATACATGTGTTTATATTTATAAATATAATAAATATAGCAAATATAAATTTTTTATTTTTTATTAGGATTTTATATTTTTTTAAATATATAAATAAATAAATAAATAATTAATTATAATTGAATAATTACTTTTTATAAACTTTATATATATATAAAATTTTATAATTAACTATGTAAATGTCATACATATACACATGTATACATGTTATATATTTATACACATCCCACATATATAATCATTTATATATTCACACATAAAAAAACACACACACACAAAACATAATATATGCACATATATTCACATAGACAATGATATAAATATATTAGTTCATATATAACATTTTCTTAATAAATAATTTATATTTATGTACTTTTTTAAATTATTAAAATACATACATATATATATATATATATATCAGTATATCATAATAATATTAATTATTCAAAGTGGAGAAAACCATGAGATTTAGACCATGTTCTCTAAATTTTGGTAATGAAAGAAGTGAATTAAAAATAAACAATGATAGGGAACATCCATTATCCCTAAACACAAAAATGGACAATAAGACAACCAACATGAATGAGATATGAGGACCCCCATTAAAGAATATATTTATAAGTATTTATATATAATTATAAATATATGTATATAATTATGTGTATTTATATAATAATATATATTAATATAACTATATATCTATATATAAACACATATATAAAATTATATTCATTTATATAATTATATATATATTTTTAATATATAATTATATATAATTATATATATAATAAATTTATTTATCATTTAAATTTATTTTTAATTATTGTATAATTATTTAAATTTATTAATTTTGTATAATTATAATTGTAAATAAATGTATTCACAAATATTAATATATATAAATAGATTGACATAATTATATATATTTATACAATTATATATGTATTTATTAATATATATTTATATATAATTATAAATATCAAAAATTTATTTATTATTTAAATATATTTATTTAAATTTTATATTTATTTAAAGATATATTTATCATATTTTTTTATTTATATACATGCATTTTTAATTAATGTATATAAAAAATTTATTTTTTTAATATAAATATGATAATTCTATATATACTAATAATATTTTTTACTAAACAATTTATCATCACTAAGATTAGTGCTAAAAAGTTCTTTTATTAATAGCTTTTTTAATGTTGATGAAAGTTACCATTAGTTTCACTTTTAGCTAGCATTGATAAAGATAACTCATTTACCAGATATTTATGTTTATCGGTGACAGAATATGACATTATGTAAGGCATAATCTACATTAGTGATGACCTGAATGGGAGATCTCAAAGAAGGAAGTACTCACAATAGAATAATTCTATCTACCATTGGATCAGTTCATTTAATGATATTTTGACACATACACTAACCAATTTGTTGGATATTTTTCATAATCAACTTAATTTCTTGGAGTTAAATGTTTTCTTATTAAAATAAATTAATTATAAGTTTCATTTATTCATTAATAACCTATTTCAAATGAAATTTCAAATTATCTCTATGTAAAATGATGTATTTAATTCAAACCTTCTTCATTGATTCTTTTCATTCTAATAAAAGTATACAATTGTTTGGAATAATTTTAATCTTATTGAAGGATTCTTTTCCCACCATTTCCATATTCAATATTTCGATATATATTTCCTTTATTACATTGAAATCAAATATTTATGATATCTAGTGCTCTACATGCTTCTCTTTATCCATTTTCATAAGGAATATTTTTATACTTTTACCAGATGTGTGTATCAGTAATTCTCATTTAAAATATTAAAAATATTCTTCTTTTATAATTATATATTTTATTTTATTATCCACTTGTCCTCTAGAAATCATTTATGTCACTTACAGGGATACAATATTTGGATTTATTTTAAAGTAGAGTTTGAAAAATATTTCCAAAATACCTTCTTTAAAATAATTAGTGAAATTGGATCTTAACATCTTATATTGATGAAAATTTTGAGATATATTTTCAAAAATATTGTTTTATAGTTTCACAAACATTTTCCTCTCCAAAAATAAATTTTATATCTTATATGGAGTAATACACTAGGAATTTTTCATTTAAATACTTATATACTACTTTTCATTTTGATATTAAAATGACGGTACAATGTTATATAATTCTTGATAAATTTTTATATTATATCATTTGATTGTTTTATTTTTATAATGGTGATTTTCATATATGTAAACATCCTTAAATGTTTATTTTTCTTCCCTGGGGATATCCTCTAATGAGACCATCCATATTAATTCACTAGATGGATTATGATCCTATTTATACATTTATTTAACGGGGATTATATTTATATCTAATATTACAAATATTCCAAATACACATGTTTATTTTTTTACCAAAAAATTGTACTATATATTTTATTGTTATTCGTTGCCTCAAAATAGTGAATGCATCAGACTTAAATATGTGGAAGGTGTGTCTGAGTGTAATATGGACCCTTGATACATCATTATGTCTTATGAGAAAAATATTTTTGGGTATTTTGGGGTATCCAATAACATTTATTAATATTTCTTTGACATATGACCTTTGTGATAATATCATGATATCTTGGAAATGAGGCCTAGTTGGTAAGATAATATTGTCCAAGAATGTGTCCATGATTATATGATCATGATTTTTTTAATATGTCCTACCAATGTATTTGATTGATCTATATACAATAATATTAATATGTCTTTTCATTATTTATTTCAGAAATATGAAATCAGTTATAAATTACCATGTTATTAATTATATTGTTATGTCATCCATGGATTTATTTAAATTTATTGCGATAAATATATGGTATTATATTATTATTATTAATTCATTATTTATTTATTTCATCCATACCAATTCTTTAATAGAGCCTAATATATGTTACCCATATATAGAGTGTTTGATCCCACACTTCTTATGTTTCAATTTATCGATGATTATAAAGAAGAATACTGTATATGAAATTCCTATATTGATTTCTAGTGTTGGTAATTTTTTGAGAGGTGTTGAAGACATAGTGTTAAATAATAATTCATGTTATAATGGAAATATATCCATTTGGTGAAAATGATTTGGGTTGCGTTTGTTACAATTTTACCTAACTCATTAAAACAGTAAACAAAAATCCTCCTTAGTGTGTAAGTGATTCAATATTTTTTTTTGATATTGTAATTATTGTTGGTTATGTTAGGGTGTCTTGAATTGATCATAAAGACCATTTATTATGTATTTTTTATTCAAATTTGATTCTATGAGTGTAGGTTTGATATAACACAGTTGGTATCAAACTAGGTTTTAGATAACTTCAGTGGCAAGGAAGATTACATGATTGATGTGTAGGTAGGAATTAGGGTTGGAATTTTATTAGATGTTAATGAAAGTAATGTTATTTTTGGAATATATTAACTTATATTTATTGGATATATTATTAAGTTATATATTTAATCTTATGAAATTTTATGTCGTTCACTCATAATAGTTATGTTGAATTTTGGGAGCATATGATTCCATGAATTTTTTTATTAAGGATATTGAATGAAAAATCGAGATTTAATTATTATTTAAAATTAAGAGTCGAATAAACTAGTGGACACGCTAGGATTAAATATAAATATATGGAATCATTGGAAACTTTTGGAAACGTATAGAGTGTGTGGAATCCTATAAATTAAATCTATATCCATATAAAAAAGGTAAATTTAGCATTTATAATTGATTCACCTAGGGTTAATAACAATAAGAAAGACTGGTTGAGTGTTTAATTGATCATCGCTCAATGAAAAACAAGTGGGCCTAAATCCCCAAATTATTTTCAGCTCCTAAAGGATATGTTATGTTGACTCCCATCTAATTTATGAACCATTTTGAGGGATTTAAATGGGATTTCATGATGTAAAATATAACGAGTAAATTTTTTAAATTTAATAGTCAAACAAATATGTATAATATCAGGTAAAAGAAACATATTTTAGGTCAAAATAAATATTTCATTGGATATGAAACTAATGATTTTTATACTATCATGTTTATTAATTTTTATCTTAACCATTTTATTATTATTATTTGAGAATGTGATCATGAAATTGATGTTGTGAATATTTTTTCCCTAAAAACTACTATGGATTGAAATATTGTAAAATGATTTTGATAAATGAAAATATCACTATATCAGTATCATGAGGAAGAATAACTGTCTCATATTGTTAACAATAGATATTAAGGATGATATATAAATATTAATTGTATAAAAAGTTTTTTATATCATAATGAAACCCTTAGTTAATTTCATTAATGAATGTTAATTAAAATTGTTAGGACAAAAATTATATATGGTGGAAAATGTAACACTAAATCCTTATAAAAATGATTTCCTTCAATATACAATATGAATATTATTATTAAAAAGGTGCATATATATTATTTAAAAGGAATTAAATAAGAGTATAAAATTAGTCTTAAAAAATATGAACCTGGATAACATTATTTTATTCATTCATAGTGAAACATTATAAAAATAACATGTACAATGGAATATTTTATACCATTTAACACTAAAACCCTTAAATATGTGTAAGCTAAAGTGGAAAATAAATAGAAATTTATAATAACATTAAATAATAAAAAACACTAGATCATCGATAATTATGAGATTCATTAATACTCAAACCAAAACTATGCTGAGAAATAAAATAATGAATGGAGAGATAATGATACATAATATGAAATTAGATGTTAGATTTTTCATGTGAAAATTGAAAAAAATAATTATTTTAGTAAATCATTACATAGGAATGTAAACTAATCATTAGATATATGGTTGATGGAAATAGGGATATTGGAAATATAGTCATTCGAGATATGGTTGTAAAAAATAAATTTATCCTATTACTATTCTAATGTTATGTATTATTGGTGAAATATTTGGATAATATATCTTATAAATAATAAATAACATAGACTAAATAATTAATTAAAATATATTATTATGAAAATAATATTGACATACAAATATTATTATTAAATATTGATAAAATAAAATTCAATAAAGTATTTTTAATATCAATAAATTGAAAAAATTAAATTATTTGAATATAAATAAATTATTTTATTTTTATTTTTGTTTAGATGAATTAATATAAAAGGGATATTTTTCAAAGGGCTAATCTTTTGAAAGTGTCTAGTTTTTTATCTTCATCAAATTATTCACTAGAAAAGACTAATTTTAAAGAAATGTATTGATAATATACAAAATAGAATAAATTAAAAACCATTACATAGATTTTAGTAGAAAATTTCAAACAATAAAATAATTTTGGACATAAAAATACATTTTCCAAAAAAACATTACATGAAATATCTTTTTATATAAAATTAAATCTTATAAATAGTAGAAATTGAGGCTAATAAAATCATATTAAAATCTAAATTAATATATCAAATTTTTTTAATAAATTTAGCCTTTTTTAACCTAAAATTGAGTTACCAAAATATATATTAATTTAAAATTCATTGTAATTATTTTTAAAATAACTAATTTTAAAAATATTGTATAATTTATATTTATAAAAATTTCATTTAATATATTTTAGATAATTATGATAATTTGATGTCTATATATATTAAAATATATATTAAAACTTGATTAATTGTAATTTTATAAGAAATAATAATAAAGGTAATTAATGTATAAAACTAATTTTCATATGAAAATGGTTTTTATTTATATTTTACATTCATATTTCAATGTAAAATTTATAACATTTAGAAAATTATTTCTATTAAAATTATTATCAATTTATATTGAAAAAAATTTAATAGGGTTATATGTGTCATCTAATATTTTTAGTAAAAATGAATTACAACGAATGATTTTTTATGTAGTTTAATATTGGTAAAAGTGGTTATAAAAAATTGGTTCAAAATTTATGAAATTAATATTGAACAAAAAGAAACATAGAATAACTTTTTTATATTTTAAATACATACCTACATGTGTCACTATAATATTTTTAACCTAACTCACCGAATTCCCATGCAATTTCATTCATACCTATGACATACCATTCAACTATATGGAAAAATCTACCTTTTTGCAAATAAAAGGAGGCCATGTCCACTAACATCAATAAAAAAACTACATTGAAAGTTATTTCAATAAAAATCCATCTATACTTTAATGGAATCCATTAATTGGTTTGGAAGACCTTTGTTATGATAATGTGTCCGAAGTCCTCTAATTCTAAGATGTCAATCTAGATAAGACACAAATCATTAACATAAGTAATATACACCCCCATGTATTTTATTCATTATCTTTCTCGTCCATCATCCTCAATAACAATTCTAATAATAATATTAGAATTAAATCATTATAATTTTTATATTTAAATTTAATTATATTCATGGTACAATAATTAATTATTCCACTCTCATCCTTTTAAAAATTTAAAATATCACATGTGCATATATACAAATTACTACCTCAATGGAGGAAATGTTTCATTTGTTATCACCTACTTCCATCGATGAGTATAAGATTGTATTTAATTTTTAAAAGTAAAATTTGTTAAATTATTTTGATTCTGAAAATACAATTAATTTATAACCTTCCTCTTATCCAATGGAAAATAAAAATGTCCACATTTTATAATTACCGCCTCCATGAGACGATGTTGTTCATCTTTCATGATCAGCCTTTCAAATGTTTATAATGTATTATTTTTTTATAAATATAATATTATTATGTAATTGATAATTTTTTTTTCATTTAAATGTATTATTAACTTTTTACAGATTTATTAACATATTTCCTTTCATTCATTATGTAATTTCTAAAACTAGTCCTTCATTGATTGAAACCCCAAAAGTCATAACTAAATCTCCCATGGAATGAAACCTGAAAATTATAAATCATTAGTTAACCTATATTCTATTATCTTCAATAATTTTATAATGATGAATATTTTATAAAATAATTAGGAGATAAATTTATGTTATGATACTATAATTAAAGGATCAGGGATACTAACACTCGATAATGAAATTATTAAAAAACTAGTTAATATAGTTATAATTAATTATTATAATTAATGTTTTTAAAAGTTCAGAGAATGAAATATTGGTTTTAAATGAGTTATTAAGATTTTTATGTTTTTTTATATAGGAGTTCAATGTTCTTCTATCGAAATAATGAGTTATGATAAAGGGTTTCCTATCTCAATTTTCATTCTATAAGATATATTACATATTCCCCACATGTTTTACTTTGTGTGGATTATATACTAACATTATGGATTTTTAAAAGTAATTTTCATCTTATCTAATTTATTTACCCTTCCAACTCATGTTTTATTATTCTTGGGATTTCAAATATTAAGATAAAACTTTTATTAGTATTTTCTTCTCAATTTACCATCATTAAGGCATGATTTCATATTTTTCACATTTTATTTATTGAAATAGTTTAACTAAAATCCCATTGGATTATTAAATAGTAAATTATTATCAATAATTTTATTTTAAATTCGATTTCAAAATCACTATTTTGTGTTCTTTTAATTTATTCTCCACTCCTGTTTTTAGGTATTTTTTTAATACAACATTCTTTCTTTGAGTTTTAATGTTATTTTTTGAACATCAATATTATATGTTTTTAAAATTATTTATTTTACATTTTCATAAGAAATTACTTATTCTATCTCTTAGGAAAACGATATTTTTAATCAAATAATATTTTTATGAATTTAATTCTCTTAAAGAAATAATATTTCTAAGAAGAATTCACATCATCATTCATGATTTTCCCCTATATGTATATGTTATTTCAATACACAAATGTTTCATTTTTTCTTTCGAATGAAAAATTCATAAAATAACTTTTTATATTCATGATTCTCTTTATAGTTTTTCAAATTTAATTTTTCATAGTATTTTATAGAATTGTGTTTTATTAATGTTATATAAAAATATTAAAAATTATTTTTCACTTTAATATCATATATATTATATTCCACACCACATTTTCTCAGGAAAATGATTATGAGTATTTAAATTAAATATTATTTTGATTTATTTTCTAAGATATTTTTTTAAAATTATTTGTTTTTTTCTTCTTGGAAATAATTTTTTAATGTATCTTGTATCATTATTTATTTTTGGTAATATTTAGATATTTTATTTAAAGCTCGTTTTATAGTTTCATTAACATTTTCATATAAAACACTAAATGTTCTATCTTCTTCAGAGTTATTATCACAAACCAAACTAGGATTCCATCTATTCTAACACACAAGCCACCCCAATACATGGCCCGAAGGGCCTTCCCAATCCATATGGGCTTGAAAATTTTTCTTGGGTATTAAATAACTAATTTAGTATTGATTTAAGTCATGAGTATAACCATAATCAACTAAACAAAACAGAACAAGAATCCATAACAAATAACATTACCAAATAAGGAACAACAATTTTCAAAAACTAGTTTTTATAACTATAACAAAAAATTAAAATAATATAATAGAAGGGGAAACCCAAAATGTCTTAATTAACTCATCTAAACATGAGGGAAACACTTTAAATCCACCAAAAACTATGTAACACCTTATTATTTTGTGAATTATTTTTTCTAATTAACTTAATATTTTTGGTATTTTTCATTTCATAAAACACTAAAAATAGTTTATTTTATATTAAAGAGATTCCTTTGGCTTATGTTATATGAAACACCATGTAAATCATGGACTACATGAAAATTAAATTTTATCTTTATCTATATGTAAAACTGAGTTTATCTTGTGTTAAAATAAATAATAACTTCCTCAATGGCTTACATAACATGAAAGACAATGTTTTACCGAACAATGATATATTATTAAAATGTTTTTTATTAATATAAAAAGATATAATTTAGCCGTTAAATAAGAATTTATGAATTGTATTGACTATTATATGAAAATAAATGTTATAAAAAATATATCATGAGTTTATTGGTCACTAATTAATTAAAAATTAATATGAAAATTTATTGAATATAATTTAAAAGATTATTATTTTGGTCACAATGTATTTTTCCACTAATGGTGATCCCATTTAAATTTTTTTTGTCAATTTTATAGATTTAATATTTCAAAAATAAACTTAGTATTTTAAATAAAATAATAATAATTAGTTTAGGGGAAATATATTTTATTATTCTGTGAAGATTAATTTTTTAATGAATAGTAAAAAATACTGAATTTTAGTTCAAAACTACTTTTTTCATATAATTTAAATATAAGAATAAATTATATTTAAAATTGGTCTATAAGTTTAATTAGAAAATATTTTTAACCTGTAATACAACTTAGGTCATTGTAAACAACTTCACATTAAAATGGGATATAAATACGTTGAATTTTTTTGATCCTTTTACATTAAAAACCGACAGTGTGGTCCTGTCAGTGGGATTAATTTTAAATATATTTTTGAAAAATATATTATTGGAATTTTGAATAATTGATTCCATAGTTTGAATTAGTATAATATATAATATTTATTATGGTAATCTTAATTTTTATCTAAATATATTAGCAAAAGTATTTAAAGTTAATTACATCGATTAAGGTAAAATTAATCTTAACTAAAGACTAAACCTTAAATTTATGAACTAAAAAACCTAGAATAATTTCCAAATTAGATTGCATATCCTTATTTCGAACCTATAATCACATGTATCAATATTTTACCATATGTTTAGCCACTTTCCATTTGAAAAACGTGGGTGTATTTCCCTTTTCCCAAAATTTACAAGAGTGTCACTCCTCCATTATAAAAAGGCACAATCTCTTCCATCTTCTTGAAACCTATCAAAACACATAGATTAATCAAAACTCTACTAAAATATCATTCCAATTACCATCACTTCATATTTTAATCCACACATTGGGCTGAAAGTATTTCAGGTAATCACTTTGGTGAAAACCAAAAGGAGTTACCTGATTAAGAGGTGGTCAGAAAGAGTACGATTATAGGCAAGACACATTGAAAGGGAATTTCATCTCAATTTTTATTTCAGTGAGATACGTGATTTAATCAACCCCCATTACCTCGGTGTGGCCTCTATACATATCATAGATGTATTCTATGATTCTCATAATTAAAATTATTGGTATTTACATATCCATTTTACGATCATTTTGTCATGGTATTTATGTTTCAAAAGTTACCAAATCAATAAAGTGATTTGATTCAATTTTTATTCTTTGAGACGCATGCCATGTTATGAACCTATAATTTTATATTAGGTGTATATATAATATTTGAAGATATAGATCCTTAATGTCCATATTTTCATGATATATTATGCTTCATGTAATGTCATTTTCTTACATGGGGTGTGTTGTTCAAAGTTACCAAATTATAAGAGTTTATTGAAAAATTATTGTTGTCTTTAAAGATTGTTTTATGTTTATGCTTACTTTTATGAAATCATATCATATTTCCCTCAATAAAATTCATAATTTTTCTTCTCCACTGTTTATTCATGATTTATTCATGTATTGGAACAAATTTTCTACTCATCGGAAAATATGATAGGTATGAAAGTGTTTTTTAGAGAGATGGACATTACTCTCTCTTTTATATGAAATTTATGTTCATTCAATAATATCATTCTAAAAACTCTTTCAAAATGTATTCAATAATGATTTAATTTTTTCAAATTATTTTTAATTAACATTTTTTTCAAGAGTTTTTATGATTTAAAAACCAATTTTCAATAATAATAAAATGATATTTTCCTCATGATATGTTTCTAAAGGATCATTCAAAATTATTTTAAACCTAATATGACATTCATTGTTTTTACTCATGCCTTAATAGGGAAATTATAGAATGCATCCGTTCATATTATATATCAAAATGGAATATTTTTGATGGGTTGATGTTTATGAAACTCATTTATCTTCCATGGGTTATATTTTTATAAAACGTGTTTTTCTTTCATGGGTTATATTATTTTAAAAACCGCTTCCATTAACAGGATATTCTTTTATGAAATTATTATGAAACCTATATTTTTCAATTTTTTATGAAATAACAATATTTTAATGAAACTGATTTCATTTCATGGGTGATGTTATTATTGTTTTTGATTTTGTGGAACATGTATGCATAATTTTATTATGGGATGGATGAGACTAATATCATCCTCCACTAAATTAGGTAAAGATATATATCTCCTATGATAGCCGTGGTTGGAATGAGAAATGAACTCTGTTCATTATTACAGGTCTAGAATGAGGAGTGAACTTGGTTCTATAATACAATGATCTAATGAGAAGTGAACATAGTTCAGTAATACTGGGCTTGATGGGATGTAAACTAGATTAAGTAAAGGACATTTTCCATTAAGATGGACAAGGCCTTGATGAGTTGACTATTATGACCGAATGGCCTGAATGCCTTCATTATTTTATTATTTTAACTATCCACCTTTCAAGGTGTGAGGTGGAACCCGTAAATGGACCGAATGATTATAGAAAATTATGTGACTCGTAGGTCTTATATGGAATCACCCTTACAAGAAAACTCGGAACCGATCCTCCCAAGCACATGTCATGATTTTAGAACTCTATCTTCATAGGGATGGTCAGATAGTTGTTCTGTGCAGAGCTTCAGAATCCCAATACTGATGGAAAAGCCAAACCCTCTCATTCTTCAAATTTTATTAGCTATACTTTGGTGAATATGTATTTTCTAGATCCTCATCTTGAGCCTTTATCCTTTGTATTCTGACTAGTACATCTACATATTCATGTGTCCTGAAGGCGTTGGGGTTTCTCGAAGTCCTTGAGAGACAACTGGTCAGAAGGCCATGGGTGGCCCAAAATCCTTGTAAGAGTTGAGGACCAAACCAGTGGTTGAGAGGCCCAAATTGATGAATAGTTTCAGCTATTACTATACCAAATAGTATTTACTATAGTGACTTCTATAGTACCTGATATAGTACTTCAATTGTATTTAGAAATATATCTTCACCTGGATTATATCTTGGGCCTCTTGGATGCACTTTCTGAGTCCTTGACCACCGGGTTGAGTCTCATGTTCTTAATTAATATGTAAATCATTATATTTTCCTATATGTCTACCAAAATTCCTTTTATTATTCACATATTATGATTTATTGGATTATTTTCTATATTTCATTATGATTCAGGTCTTATGAACTGGCATGCTTTATTCTATGATTCATGTTTATGATCTTTGATATATATGGTATGATATTTAATTTTCATGATCATGTCATCATACCAATATAATCATGTTTATTCTTATCTAACTCACTTTTTTACCCTTAATGAGTATATGATCCCACCCCTCTTTATGTTTCCATTCCCTTGTTATGAAGATATATTTCATGTTTGATATATCTAGGAGGGTTTCCAGTCTTAGATAACCTAGTGTGAGATAATTTATCGCCCTTGTATATAAGTGCTTACTTTTCCATGTTTCCAAAGGCACTAAACTAATATGGTCTTTGGGAGTCTGTTTGTATAATTTTTTTAGTATTCTATAAAAGTTACATAATGTTTAAAAAAAAAATATAGGGTCACTATAGTAGGTATAAGATCAAAGGTTAAGAAAAACTATAGAATCAAGGATAATAAATATTTATAAATATCCCAAGGTATAATTCTAAGGATGTGTCTAGGGATATCTATAAGGATAAGTAAAAGTATTAGTTAATGTTTTGGAAAATATCATGAGATATTACTAATGGATATAGTGAGTGGTTTCCTAGAATTACATCCCAGTATGGATACTATAAGTGGAAGTGGATATGGAATAGTTGTACCTAGGGGTAACATCTATAAATATATGTTTCAAGCATGGCTTGAAGGTAATCTAGTACACACAAATGGGTCTTGATGCAAAACATAATTAACAATCTTGGGGAATATGCATTTAGAATTAACAAAACTATTCATGAACCATCATGAAGGATATAAATATAAGTTGGTCATGAATATCATAGGATGAACCTAGGGTTTCATATATTAAATAAGGTTTCCTGATTTAGAAATCCTATAAGTAATTATATACATTACTATGTTGTTTTCTACTATGATATGTGATGATCACACTAGGATTATGGTTTTAGTAAATGGTAGAAACTAGAAGGAACTGAATTAACATTGAATGTGATAGATGATTTGATGATGAGAAGTAAAGGTGGTTGATCAATGGAGTGAAAGATGTTGTGATCATGCCTAATCGGTTTTTAAAGAACATGATTAATAACATGTACATTAACCAACTCTCATACTCACCAAGTAAAATAAACAAATAGTTCATTGAGTGTTCAGGTAATGGAGACCATGGAGGAAAGAATATTTGGTGTCATTTGTTTCATGAATGTGGAATGAATCACCTTAGTGAATGTCATATTGGAACAATAAGGTGTTTTGACTATTGAAAAAGAGATAAAGAAAGTAACTACATGGTAAAATGATGAGTACTATTAACAAAATCAATGAGAATATTTTCCTCCCAAAGACATCACCAAACATAAAATGAGTTATTTGGTGGATGAATGGTCATTATGAAAATATATGTCCTAATGGGAATTCCCCAGAAGAGAATCAATAAGGTGGTATAAGTATTGGTTATGTTTTTTTATTATGATGAGACTACAAATGAAATGTGAAAGGAAATAGGTATAATTTTATAGGATGAGGTATCCTTCCAATATATTATGAATGAAGTGGAATAATTGATTATTTTTTATATTTGGATTAAAAAATTATGAATGATGAAATATTCAAGGGTAGTTCTATTTTATTTTATCACTCTGAATTTACATGTTTATGTTGAATGTTCCCAATAGACTGGTAATGTGATTTTATGACAAGGTGATATTTTTATTAAGGGAATGTAATCTTTAATGTGATATTTATGTTTTGATAATTTTTTTTGATAAGTTATGTGGTTTGTGAAAAATTAAATTGGACGATACTGATTTCTATATAACTAAGTAAATACATTTTTACATGTGGTTTTAAGAAATCATTGATGATGTTTTCATTATTTTTTAATTTTATGAATAGATATAATATACATTGAAATAAGGGAACATGTACATTTTAAAAAATAATTTATTATAATGTATTTTATTACCATTTTTATGAGAATACATGAAGAGGGTATTAACATGTTAAGAATGTAACAACCAAGAGGTTCTTTTTGATATGTGTGAGATCTATGTTAATCTGATTTAGTGACCTTATTACGACTATTTTTAATTTTCATCTTTTGGAAGGTTCTTAAGGTTAAACAAGTTTAAGTTCAACCTAATATGATTCTTGTGAGATTAAATTATTATCTCACCACAATATGATTCTTATATATTTGATAATTTATTATGGTCACATTGTGTTGATGGTTTCTAAAGATATATGTGATGATTTATCATGGGTCTCATGTTCTGTTAAATCTTTAGGAATGAAAAGTTGACCATAATTTCATGGAATGAGAGATGAGGTGGATATTAGACTGGGCATCATTAAGGGTATGGGTGTCCTGAAATCATGTAATTATATATTTTCATGAAAATTCATCATATTTATGAAAAAGTACCTTGAAACCAAAAACATTATCATAGTACCTTCATTTCCAATGAATAAAAGGACCCCTTAGATCAATACATATTTATGGATTTATGATTGTTAAATATCTCCCACACATATTCTTTGTCACTATCCATAAAAAAATCTCAGTTATATTTCTCTTCAATATCCATGTTTTCACAACCCACCTATGTTATTTTATATGGAATCTTATTTATACCTTTCTTTGGGTAACCGTTATGGTTCCAAAATTCCCTTTTTACAGGAAGTTTTAGTATTCATTTTTACGATGTTGGTTTCTATGAATGAATATTTTAAGTATTAAACCAATGAGAACCCAGATAAACTTGGAGGGTGAAATTCATTTAAATTGGGAATAATGTAACACCCCTAGATTTTGTGAATTTTTTTTTTGAAATAATTTTTCTTATATATATTTTACATATCATGCAACACTAAAAATTTATTCTTTAATATTAAAGATCAATGTTCAGATTGAATTATACACATCACCCAATTAATATTTCCCTAAACGAAAAAGGAATTTTATCGTTATCTATATGGAACACATATGTTATCATGCATTACATGTATTAATTACATACCTCGATGTCTTGTGTTAGATGGTAGATAGTGTTTTACCGAACAATAGTATATCATTTAAAATGTTATTACTTAATATAATATGATATAACCTAACTGTTAAATTAAAGGGTATGAATATAATTAACTATATTATGAAAATATATTGTTTATATTGATATAATATGAATTCGTGGGTTACCAATTAATGAGAAATGAATATGAAAACTGATTAAATATAAAAGAAAAATATTGTTATTTTGGTCAGAAAACTGTTTTAGCATAATATATAAAATTAATTAAAATTAGTGTGTTATATTAATGAAATATATATGTAATATATTTCATGAAATAGTTTAGATATTCATCCAATATATTATATAGACATATGATAATTAAAGTCTCAATTTTATGTTTAAAACCCTACATTGTTATTAAGGTATTTTAAATAGATTTTAATGGAGAATACATTTAAAAAAATTTGGTAACATTTAGGGATTTAATATATTGAAATAAACATTAACTCTGAAATAAAAAGATAAGAATTTGGTTTGGGAAAATATTTGGAATTTTTCAATGAAGTTTTATTTTTAATGAATAGTGAATAATTATGAATTTTAGGCCACAACTGATTTTTTATATATAATTTATTTGTATTTTTAAATTAAATATTAAATTACTTTAAAAGTTTACTTAGATAATATTTTTATTATATAATTCAATGTAGGTCATTGAAACTATATTCACATTGAAATTGGATATGAAAACATTGATGATATTTGATCATTTTTACATTAAAAACACATAGTTTCCTTGTGTCAACAAGATTAAATTTTAATTAATATATTTCAATAGAATTATTGAAATTTAGAAAATTTTATTGACTATTTGGAATCTGCATAATTTATAATTTCTATTAAATTCAACATACCTTTTGAACAAAAATATTAGTGAAAGAAATTAAAATTAATTACATCGATTAAGTTATAATAATGATTTACTAAGGACTGAACTTTAAATTAAAGACCCAAAACAACCTAGACACTTGTCCAAAATCCATTTCATAGACATATATAGTCCCTATAATCCATTTTATCAATATTTGACCATTATTTTATCCACTTTACTTGGAAAAAATATTATTGGAATTACCATTCCCAAAATTTACAAGTGTTACACTCCTCAATAAAAATGCCTCCTCTCCTCTTACTTGTTTATACCTCTCAAACCACTTTGGTTCATCCAATATATATTAAAATAGCCTCTAAAAAACCATAAATTACCCTTGAGTCCTTTTTTTTCATATAAATCCTTCCATGTAAGACCTTTGGTGAAAAAATGAGTTACCCAATTAATAAGTTGCTTGAACGAGTACGACGAGAGTCAAGATACCAGGTATGGGAATTTCATCTCACTATTTCATTTCTGTATGATACATGCTTTATTCACCACCCAATCCTTTTTTTGTGTGTATACTTCCAATGGATGTATTTCATGATTATTATACTTAACATTATGGGTATTTACATATAAATTTTATGATATTTCTATCATTGGATATATGTTCTATAAGTTACCAAACCAGTTAAGTTATTTTGTCTCAATTTTACTTCATTGAGATACATGTCATGTTATGCACATATATTATTCCCCGAGGTGTATATTCTTCAATTGAAATGTTTTATCCTGAATCTTTTTTATTTTCTTGATATATTATGTTTCATGTAATTTCATTTTTATTCATCGTGTGTATGGTTCAATGTTTCCAAGTGGTAAGAGTTCATTGAAACAATATCATCACATTTCGAGATTGTTTATGTTTATGCTTCCATTAATGAAATATTATGATCCATATATCAAAAAAATTCATGAATTTTATTCTCCTCTGGTTATTTATGACTTATTTATGTATTCATAACAATTTTATGCTATTTAGTACATAATTTATCTATGAAATTGTTTTTATGAAATCCCTAGTTTACTATCCCTATGATTATAAATCCATGTTCTTTTAAAATAATTTTTTAAAAGAGGGTTTCAATATGTTTTCAATAATTATTTCAATTATTTTAAATAATTTTTAAGAATAATTTCATTCAAAAATATTTTGGTTTTAAAAATTCATTTTCAAAAAAGAAGGATATTTTCCTCAATAATTGTTTCTAGAATATATTTCAAATTTATTTTCCATCTAATATGAAATTCATTTATGATTCTCTTGAAATTATGGGAAAATTATTCAATTTATTAATTTATATTATTTATATGATTGGTTAATGATTTGATGTCATGTTTTCTATGAAACCCCATTCTTATCCATGGGTTATATATTTATTATACCCATTTTTATTTCATGAGTTATCAGCTTATGAAACACTCTTACCTTCTTGGGTTATGATTTGATGAAATGATTATGAAACCTAAAATTTTATCACATGTTAGGTTATGATTACATTATTATGACACCCATTTCATTTCATGCGTCATGATTTTATTATTTAGTATTTTGTGGCACATGTATGTATGATTTCGTTATGGGATGGCTGGGACTAAGATATCCCTCTAATTAATTGGGTAATGATTTATATCTCATGATATAGACATGGATTGAATGAGAAATAATCACAGTTCATTATTATAGGGATTGAATGAGGAGTGAACTCTGTTCAGTAATATAGGGTTAGAATGAGGAGTAAACTCCGTTTGGCAATACAGGGCTTCAACAGGGTGTCAACCCAGTTTAGTAATGGATTTTTCCTACAAAGATGGCCTTGGAAATGATTCCATGACTAATATGGAAATAATTATATATGATGATGTGCCTACCATAATTAGGTGTATTATATCTACGTTTTCCTTTCAGATCTTATGTTCTCAATTTCTTTGTGATTCATGTCTTATGAACAGTCAAGCTTTAGGAGATGATTCATGTATATAATCTTTTATATACATGGTATAATATTCTATTTTCAAGATCATGTTCTCACATCCTATGCCCATTTTTATGCTTACATGTCTCCCTTGTTTACCCTTACTAAGAATCTAATCTAACCCCTTTTTATGTTTCCTTCCATGGGTTTTGAAGATGTATTTATTGTATGATATATATTAGAGGGGATCTAGTCTTGGAGAACCTTGAGGGAAAAAATTTAAATCCCTCATGTACTATTATATATGTTTCTATGTTTCCAAATTCACTAAAATAATATAGTGTTTGGGGATCTGTTTGTATTATATTTATGGTATTGTTAAAATGTTAATTAATATCTATGTATGAAAAGTGAGGGTTTCTATAACCAACACCTACAATAAGTGGAACAGTAGTAACTGGATACACCACCATCACCCCAACCCATTTATCCTTTACCTAGGTTATATATAAAAAAGACTACACACACCCAAAATTGTATATAGGGTGTGAGAAAAATCCTTGTAGGATCCACCCATATGAAAAATATTAAATTCTATAAAATTAGAAGATAATTCGAAATGCATGTTTTTCATAAAATCTTGAGAAACATTTTCAAGATACATCTGGAGGGAACATTTTTAGAAAAACACTTTTAAATAAAAAATTTCTATTCAAATATTTATAACAAAAACATTGTTTGAAAACACCCCATACCCAAGGTCCATCTTATACTGATAGTCATCACTTCATCTCAATGTCATGTCACATGAGAGCGCCATGGGGAAATCCCTATGTGTAGCTCTCACAACTGATTCACTATGAACCTTTTTCCTAGTGATCAAATCTTCCAATTGAACTACCAACAACATTCCCATGCATGATCCACTGAGAGGGATACATCCCAAGTCCCTAGTGATCTCCAGATAATAAGTCAAAACCAAAAATGGTCCCGTGAATGAGCCTCTATGATTTATCCATCCCAAGGAACTTGTATTCTCTGATCATATGACAAGTTTAGTTACTGTTTCTAGAATAAATCATGCTAAATTAATTTCAAACATGACACTTCTGAGTCAAATAGGATCAATCCACTCGAAGAATCCATAATTTTCACATCCTAATAACAATATTCTAGTCATATATTTCCCACTAAGATACTTTGTAATCCCACTATTCTCAAATCCTCATTTCCCATATCACATAGATCATTGCTTTCACATACACATTACAAGAATTATAAGCACATATAGAAACCACCACTTTAAAAAATCATCACATGGAACCCACCATTTTCCATAAAAAAACCACTTTCCAATTTACTCCCACTAAAAAAATTTGAATACACACTTCCTTCCAATTTCACAATTCATGAAACCCATTTTCAACATTACATGGAAAGAACATAATGAATTAAAATTTTTCAACGGTCTAATCCCCTTTCAATTCAATAAATAAAAGAATCTCAAAATAAAACATACATACCATGATTTAAAAAATTCTCAAACCATACTAAATTTGTAGAAAAAACAATCCATCATGTCATAAAAATCCACTTCTTTTGAAAATCCCACTTTTAATGAATTCACACATAATGTTCCATTGAAAATTCTTTCAGCACCATTAAAATAACCCATAAAACACTTCCTTGAATTTCCACAATAAGGAACACACAAAACTGAACCATTTTACTTTAAACAATCAATTTTTATCACATAATCATGTCAAACCCTTCCAAAACAAATTTCAAACCACAAAAATTAACCATAGAGCCCATATAATTAACCATGAAAGCATATAAAAGAATATAGAAATGTAACAACATGAAACAACCTACATTAAACTAAACAAAATCAGTAAATCAATTAGAATCCAAAACTGAACCACCAAAAGTCTATATAATGGAAATATTAGAGAAGAATCATCAAAATCTCCACAAATATCACATGATCTAACCACAATTTTTTCAATAATCCATTAGAAAATTAAAACCCAGGAGGGGGAAGGAAAACCCAATAAAATGGGGGGAATCAAGGGAGATGGGAACTTATTTGAATATTATTGAAGAAAGAACACCAAATCCACTAAAGGATGTTAGTCAATTGGAGCCAAGAAGGAGAGATGGAGGTACTAGGGGATATAGAGAATGAATGGTGGGAGAAAGGTGGATTTTGGGTTAAAATTTGAGCATACACAAAAGTAATTTTCCAAATTTTAAGGACCTAGACAGATCGTATAGTTATCCCATGTGATTACCCAAACCATACAAAAACTATTTAGTATTACACTATCAAAATTGTCACTTGATAGTATAGTTTCTTGGGAAAGGGCACACAGTTTGAAAAACCCTATGCGAACCATGCGCTTAATGATTCCAAGAACAAAAAAACTATTTTTGACAAAAAAACCAGGAAACTAAATGATAAATAGGGGACCAAAAATAAAAAATAATACATCTAAATGAAGTCAAATATGTTATAATTCTACCCATCATGAAATCATTCTGCCCCAATAAAGTCACTCCAATGCTTGATAAAAAAAGGTACTCCTTTTCAACCAAAGCCTTCCTATCTCATGTTTCATTCTCATCATAGCCATGCTTCCAAATAAAATGGACTAGAAAAAGAATCACCCCACAAAGAAATATCTCATAAAAATATACAATCTACATTGGCTGCTCAAACACATATATATTGGGATCCAACTCAAATTAATCTCATTTCAACACATGGGATGGATCTAAATTATACCTTTTCAACTATGATACATTGAACACATCATGAATTAAAATAAAATGTGAGGGTAAATCCAACTGATTATCCACATTGATGACACTCTCAGTAATCTCAAAATGCCAACATAACTCATTAAACATCATCCCAATCATACCCAAATGATGATGGACCAAGCGAGGAACCAAATTTAAGAACACCGATTAACCCATATAAGACTCTAAATCATGATACATCTGATTAGAATGATACTTTTAATTACTATTATCTATCAACAAACAATGCGTAAACAATTTTAATGTTAAAAAGTCTGATGCACAATGCACGATCCCACCAATGAGGTCTCACACACCTCATCCCAACACAAAAGAGATAGACACAGTATTCCATAATGTGGCTCAAAGGGATCCATTCAATTAAAATATTGGTAACTGTTGTTATACTCAAACTAAAACAATCCTTAATGGCTATCCCACAATCCTCCGAAATCAAAAACACATGATCGAATCATGTATTACAAATTATAATTTTCCCACCTCGTCTGACCATTCATATGAGGATAGTATATTGTATTAACCTAGACATGTGACCACATGTCCATTCGATGACCTTCCCAAAACTAAGAGGTAAAATTGAGGTCTCTATCTAAAACAGTAGATGAGTGCACACCATGAAGACTCACAACCTCAAGAATATAAAATTGACCTGACTCATCTTCTTTGATTGAAACCCTAAATTGAATTAAATGATCCGATTTTTTCATATGATAAAACACTACACAAATGGAACTCCATCTAGAAGGTGTATGATTTATTCCAAAAATGATGTCCCTAGAAATATCATCCCACCTCTTAGTAGGAATACAAAATGGATGAACCAAATATAGGGCTCATAGTTCTCTTCTTTAACCTGCTGACATGTATAACATGTTTATACAAAGTCACTATATTCCTCCTCATAAATGGAAACTAAAACTATCAACACACATCATATAACATCTGGTTAGTGATAGGATGAATATTCCATGGATTCTATTGGTTATTTTTCTTTATAATCTTTTACATTAATAAAAACACCATAAAGCAATTCCTGAAACACAAATATCCCTAATACAAAAATGACCACTCTAAATGCAACTACCCACCACATAGAAATTTCATAAAATGTTGTAAAAAATCATCATTTCGATGGTCCTTCAAAATTAACTACATAAGGGAAGTTATCAATATCACATTATCCATGAACACATTCTATTGTTTTGTTTGGTCTCTAAGTGCATCTAGGATAAGAGTGATATAATTGTCCACCCATCACTAGAATTATTCCACACTAGCACAGGAACCTTCTTTCTCTAGAAATTTGTCACTAAGTTATATTTTTCTATGGTATAAACTATATCATTGTAAAAACCCTTAATATACTCATCCTAATAGAATTTCCTTAAATTGAAATATTTTTGTGAGAAAATGTATGCCAAACTCTTATGATCCAAATAAACCCAAAATTTACACCTAAAACTATAATTATGCCACATCATCAAGACATGAATATCCATTTATAATTCCATGTCATTGATGTGGGAAGTCATTTCATGTGGTTAGTGTTGGTGAGATCAACATTCCACCACATTGTCATCCTATATTAGTACACAACCAAGACTGATACAAAAGAAATTTCAAGATACTACATAAAACATTCAAGATGCTAGAAAAATCAAAATATGGGTGGTGTTAAACCACCAATTAAGCTCCTAAAAGAAAAAATGGCATTTAAAAATCCATTTAAACATCACCTTTTTTGGGTCATCTTCATTATGGATAAGGAAAGATAAGAAAAATTTTGAAAAAAATCACCTGTAATACCCTTCCGGGCCTAAAAAGCTTATGATCTCAAAAACAATATATGGATGTTCCCATGACATCAGTACACTGATATTCAAAGGTTCCACTAAAACTCCTTATTTTGAGATAACATTACCTAGAGACATCACCTCCTCGATCCTGATGGATAACTTTTAAAACTCCTCAAAGAATAGATGGTCCTGAAGAGTTCCCAAAACAATCCTCAAATACCTCTCATTCTCCTCCCCAAACATAGAATAAACTAGGATGCCATCCATGATTACCATGACGAAGGATTCAAGATACTGATGAAACACCCTATTTATCAGTCCCATAAATATATATGGAGAAATTTTCAACCTAAATGGCATGATTAGTTACTCAAAATGGTCATACCTACTTTAGAATGTTGTTTCCAGAACATTCGCTTATATAATTCTCACTTGATGATACCTGAAAAAAAATAAATCTCTGAAAAAAACTCACCAATTTTAACTAATAAAACATGTCATCAATGAATGTAAATGGATAATTTTCCTTAATCATTACCATATTAAAATAATGGTAATATACTTACAACCAGAGAGATCTGTTGGCCTTCTTTGAAAACAAAACTGAGGTGGCCAATGGAGAGATACTCCGGAGAATTAATCATTTGGATTCCAAATCGCACAGGTGTACTTTCAATTCACTCAACTTAGTGGAGGACATATTTTATGTGGGAATATATAGTTTCTAAGATCCATGTTCATAATCAATTGTGAACACAACATCCTTATCTTGAGAAAAATCGTATAAATCATCTAGAAAAACCACTAGGAACTCAACCACCATAGGGGGTAATCAAGATCAAAAACTAATATCACCATACTAGATCATGAGTGACTATAATTGATACATACGGTTACCCAAATCTATAATTATATGTCTCAACCAAGGATCCCATTTATGATGGATACCCTGGGTACTACCATCAGGTTCCAGAATACTAACTCACCACATATAGCAATCGATGTTCACATGAATACATGACATCCAATCAATAAAAAAAGATTATGTTAAAGAATTCCATTTCTAAAATTAGAAAATACATTTCCAAATTGACCCCTGATAGGGTGAGTGAACTTTAGAGACACCTAAGACCCTTCTCTTGTGTCTTTCCAATTGGCGTTACTAAATCCAGTTCATATGACACAATGTCAGTTTAAAACATTGTCAAATTGACAAGGTGGAAGGAAATGAAATAAATATAGGCATTAATATCAATTAAAACAATAGTTAAAGATGATGAAATAATAATGTTACCATATACTATCACAGTCCCTATTTCCATTCCCACTATTACTTGATGCACCTCTTGAAGATGACTAATCTCAACCTGATACTTAGAATGATCACTCACATGTGATATAAAATTGAATTATCACTTCCCAAAAGAACATACACCCCTACAACCAAGACCTCCAAATCAAGAACCAACCATCCAAGACAATTTTGGTCGATATGGCATCACTCTCTAGTCAACAGATTGAGCACCACTTGAACAAAATGACAAGAAAAACCACTTCAACAACTAATGTCAAACAATTTTTTAAAACAAAATGAAATCATATCAAAAAAATAACCATCCAACCCACTTCACCCCAACCCAGTGTCTATATACAGTCTACAGTCTGTACATATCACCAGGAGGGAAATTCAAACTATATCCCAACATCCCATGGAGACCTGAGTCCTATCACAAGGTCTTCTTTCTTGGAACCCTACTAATAACTAGAACAACAAGACGTAAAAATATTTACTCCAGAATATACCGTCTCATCCCAAATATCAAGACACAAAGAGGGTGAACAACCCTGCTACAAATTTTCTAAGAACCAAGACTGTAAGTCATCTAACCTGACACCCTTCCCAGCCCGAGAAAAGGCTTGATGGGCAATCCTGATCCCCATGGGATGCAAACTAGTACCTAGGTAACAAAAATATATTTTCGTAATGATTTCACCCATGAGAATAAAAATAATACATGAAAAAATAGAACACAAATCCATAACTGATAACATAAAAATAAAATATACAAGTTTTTTTTGAAATATGGGTTTATAACTTTAACAAAAAAACCTTAATGCTTTAACTTAATCGAATCCAAAAAATGTACCAAAAATCATCATAATAAATGAGGGGAATCTCCCTCATTCCACCACCACAAACACCTACAACAAGTGAAACACTAGTAACCAAATCAATCATCATTACCATGACACAACTTGGATTTACGTAAGTCATATATGGAAAAGTCTACTTATAGCCAGTGGTGTATATAGTGTGTGATCCACAGCCCAGTAGGATGCCATCCAAAAAAAGGATTCCATAATAAAAAATTAGAATATTATTAAACATTCATTTTTTTCAAAACAACTTTGGCCAAATTTCATAAAATTTTTCAAGAGAGCTTATTCAAAAACACATTGAAAGGAATCATTTCTAAAGGAAACTTTATAAAAAATACACTTAATATAAAACCACCACACACACAAGGCCCACCATATAATGATGATCAACGCCACAAAATAATTTCATTTCACATTAGAAAACCATGGGTAAATCCCTAAGAATAGTAAGAACTAGTGGTTTACTATGAACCTCAGACCTCAGGGATCAAATACTCCAACTCAACTAGCAATAGCATTTTCATGCATGAGATACTAGGAATGATCCATCCCAAAGGCCTAGTGTTCATGAGATAATAATCCAATACCAATAGTGTTCCCATTTATGGGCCACTAGAAGGGATCCATCCTAAGTGATGAGTGGTATCTGATAATATAAGAAGTGTAATTAGTGTTTCAAGTGTAAATCCTTCCAAGTGAATATGGGCCTTTCCACTTCCATGTCAACTAGTATCAATCAACTAGAAGAATATGGGCTTACAATGCTGAATCAAAAGAGTATTTTTTCTAGTTTTCCAACCTAGACATGCATGATTTTCATTGTTCTAAAATCCTCATTTCCCATATCATACAAATCATCACATTGACATAAAAGTGAAAAGAAAAATATGCACATAGGTCAATCACATCATTCAAAAATAATTACATGGAAACAACAATTTTCCATAAACAAACCACTTTACATTTTACACACACCAAAACCATTTGAAGAAAAAATTTATTGCACTTACAGAATTCATGATTCTCATTTTGAAACATTACATGAAAATATCATAATCAATTTAATAATTTATATGGGGAAATCTATTTTTAAATCCACCCCAAAACCAATTAATCTTTAAAACATGATTTCCTTCATTTAAATAATCCATATATCGCATTAAAGGTGAAAAATAAAATCCTTCACATGATAAAAATCCATTTATTTTGAAAAACACACTTTTAATATAGTCTCAGCTCAAGTGTCTTTAAAGACACATTTTATAGTTTTCAAAAAATCCATTAAAAACTTACAAAAAGAAAAACAATAAGGAACACAAAAAATAGCCATTATCCTATAAAAAATCATCTTCCATCACATACTCATGTCAAACCCTTCCAAAACATATTTGGCACCACAAAAATAAACCATAGAGAACATATAAGTAACTAAGAAATCATATCTATGTTTCTAAAAATAGTATAGCACAAAATTACCTACCTCAATCATAGAATCTTCCAAAAATCACAACAATGGAAAAACTGCACCACCACAAGACCATATAAAGACATTAATAGACAACCATCATCCAAATCTACCTAATATCACATGATCAAACCCGTATTTTGTTCAAACATCCACTGGAAAATTAAAATCTAAAAGGAGAGAAAGAATACCCTAGATAAAGGGAAGAATAAATATAAAAGGATACTTAATTTAAAATTATTAAAAACCAAACAAAATAAACAAAAAACTGGTGTCTAAGGGATCCATGAGTGAGAGAGGGAGGTACCTAGGGATAGAGAGATTGAATGGGGTGAGAAAGAGTGATATGAGGTAAGAATATAGGGGGACACAAAAGAAATTTTCTTAATTTTAATGACCTAGACAAGAGCACAATTATCCTGTATGGTGACCCAAACCATGTAAAAACCTTACTGTTCACCAATGTCCAAAATGTTACTTGTCCACAAGGTTTCCAGGGTAAGTTAGACTGTTTGGAAAAACCATATGCAAATTATGTGAATCATGCTTACAAACCCCAAACACCATTTCCCATTTAAAACTCATGTGAAAACTCAAGGATAAATATGGGACAAAAAATATACAGAATAAGACCTCAAAATGATGTAACAGATGTGAAAGTAATTTTTTTGTGAATCTCTTTTTAGTTCCTCTTATAATATATTTACTTTAGAGATTGAAATCAAGATACAAAATGATCTCACTCTTGATATCTTTTATTTTTATATCATTTAAATGTTTTGTTCTTATAATGGAGTTTTCATATTTTTCAACATCCATCACATATTCTTATGTATTACTTTGGATATTTTTAAATGAAACAGTCAAATTTATTTATCTTCATTGATTTTATTCATATTATTCCATTAATCGGATATGGAATGTATTTAAATCTCATATTCTTGTTGTTATAAATATAAGTGTTTATTTTTTTAGTATGAAAATATGATTATATATTTAATTATTAAATATTTCATTCATATCGTGAATTCATTGGAATTAATGATTTTATGGTTTGGGATCAATGTGACATTTACCTCAATTCATCGGTATGCATCATAAGAGAAACATACAAGGCATTTTTGGTGTATCTCTACCCATTTATTAAAATTTCCATGACATGGGGCATCAATGGTCAGATAACGATGTCATAAAATTAATGAGATGAACTTAAAATCATTATTTCTAGGAATATGACCTTTATTTAATGATCATGATTTCCTATCATGCGGCCATAACAATAAGATACTGTAAAACAGGTTTAAGTAATTAACATTGTGATTAAGATTTCATAGATTATGAATTTATTTTAAGTGGAATTAGTTATTATTTCACATGTTATTAATTAAATTCTCATGTCATCTATGCATTTTTTTTCAAGATCCTTTGATTAGTTATAAGGAATCAAATTATTCATCTTTATCCCATATATATTTACTTATTCGAGTTTTATAATTTGATATCTTCTAATATATATATCCAACTTATAATCATTTGAGATCACCATGTTTTTTATTTATTTACATTGACATATCACGAAGAGTATTTCATATGAAAATAATTTAATGGTTTTATGTTCATAGAATTCAATTGGAAATGTTTAATTAATAGAGTTTAATAATAAAATAGAGGTATAATTGGAATAATTTCCATTGGATTGGAATTATATTGGTTTTTTATTTAAATTCTATTAAATAATAAATGAAACTAAAAACAAAAAAGTTCATCATTTTGTTTGTGACCCAATATCTATAGTAGATGTTGTAATTATGGATGGTTATGTTTTGGTCTCTTCAACAGATCTAAATATATGTATGAAATGTAAGTGATTATTCATATCGAATTATGGGGGTGTTGTTTTTCTATGTTATAGTTTGTACCAATGTATGATTTATATAACGTTAAAGAGTTTGAAAGTTACATGATTGATTTGTAGGCTTCGTATTGTATTGGTATGTGATTTTTCAAATATATTTTGGTTCTTTTTGAAAAATCTAATATCCTTTAGGGATATACATGATTAAGGTATATATTTATTAGTATGAGATTTTATGTATTTTAAGGACAATGGTGATGTATAACTCAAGGATAATGGTTGTGAATTTTTTTATTATTTATATACTGATATCTTCAATTAAATAATATTATAAATTATTACTAGAATACATTAGTGGAAACCCTATATATAAATATAAATATAGGAAATCATATTTAAATTTTTGTATATTATGACATGTGTGGTAACATAGTAATGAAATACATATTAAGATATAAAAAATTGGATATAGGTTCTATCATAGATTCACCAGTGGATAAAAATGGCTAAAAAAAATGTTTGGGTTTTAACTCAATATTCACTCAGTGAAAAATGATTTGGAATAACTAAATAGCTGGTATAACACACCTAGGAGATATTATATGGTAATTTTAATGATCTTTTTGAACTATTATAAGGGATTTAAATGGAACTTGACGATGTAATTAATATATATATATATTGGTTATAAAAAATAATAAAAATATAACCATGGATAATCAATGTTAAACCTATGTTACCATAGGTTGAAATGAAGGTGTCATAATGTCAGCTTATAGATATTATTTTCCAATATGTCTAGATATAATGGTTTTAATTTTTAAAAATCATTTTATATAATAACACATATCTTACCTCATGTTAGATCATAAATTATGTAAAATCATTATATTAAATATTGGGTCACTTCCATCATATAACTATTAATGTGCGTTTAAGTCTAAAATAACTTATAACTGATTATGTATTTTTAATTATGGGTATTAACAGTCTCTAAATTTTATTAACTATAAGACAGATTGAACATCTAAAATTATATATTTATAAGTCACCAACACAAATAGAGAGATGACGCACTGATGCATATGACTCAATGACAGACTGTTCAAATAATCATGTATTCTAAGTATGTGAAGTCGACACTGTTGGAAGGACTTACCATTGAAAGGAATCGCTGTTGGAATGAGTCACTGATACATCAACTATCTCACCAACACTGATGACTCATGATTTCATATGACTCACCGACGTAGATGACGTACCATCATTCCAAGTGACCTACCGTTGCATGGTGCTATCAATGCAATCACTCACCATTAGTTAAAATGAGTCACCGATAGATCAATTGTCTCACCAACAGAAATAAAGACTCACTTTTGAATCAAGTCTCTGATGTTATGAGTCAATGACATATGGGAAGATCGATAGAATGACATACTGATGGGTTGAGTCACCGAGAGAAGGAGGCCCTGATAGATGAATACACTGACAGGTGAGTCACCAATAGAATGTTTAAATATTCATTTATTAATATTATTTCTAACAGTTGTATTTGTGTCATTTAAGGATACTGAATTTTTTTTAATCTTTGGTAGGTATTTTATTCAAAATTATGAGGTAAGATGAACCTATGCACATGGAATGAACAAGTTCTTTGTCATCCCTCATAAATAAGAAGTATTTTTAAAGAGAGAAGATACATAGAAGAGAAATGTAGTGCATACTTATTTGAGAGAGAGATATGCTGAATAACATCTAAAACTCTCATGAAACAACTGTGAACTCAAAAACAAAAATAATAACAAATAAGGAAATCTCAAAAAATCTAAACATCGAATTGAAAAACTATTTCATCCAATCTAAGATAGAGAAGAATATACCTGCAGAATCATACCTGTACCTGGATGCCAGATTACGAAACTCTTCTTTTGTGTCATCTTCCATAAGAGGACTCAAATGTCATATTACCTACATTTTAAGAGTTAAGAGATCCATATCAATAATCACATATCCTTCTAAATCATTTATCATTTTTTTTCTCTGTTATGTTATTTTCACATATTCTTGAGCATTGTTTGTATCTATATGTTAAGCACACATTGTCTCTTGTATCAAAATGAAGCAAAAAAGATATAGTTCTAATAATACCTTCTTAAAACTATTTACTCCAATCGATAAGTGTGAAAGAGGACCTTGAGTGACCTAGTAGTTTGTACCCAATAAAAAATATGGTGGATGTCTTGTGACCTGGACAGCCTGTGTGCTGTTGTGAACCCCAATCCAGGGTTTGAATCAAACTATTTTTTATTTTAAACTTCATAGTGGTAGGTGATCACCAAGTTGATAGGACTAAGTCTTTATATGATAATGAACCAGTTTTTTATTTATGCTATGTTTTTACCATATTTTTTACACATTTTTATCACATATGCCTTAAAACCAAATTGAACTCTGATAGTTATTCATAGAAAGTGTTTATAACAATATTGAAATATTATAAATGTTTCAAAATTTGTATTAATAACTAAATTGATACAACTGTGAACTAATAACTCTTTTGATAAGATAATTGAATAGTCAATCCATTGTAAAATCACTACTATATAACAAGGAAATTGAATTATTAATATAAGGGTAATCTAAAATAATACTTTTTAATAGAAATTTTTATAAATACTCAATTCACCCCCTGTTGAGTACTCTACCCAAACAAACATTTGGTATCAAATGATTTTGGATTTTTCTGTTTCTAAAATCCATTTCAAACTTTTTTAACTATGATTTTAGTTGTATTCCAAAGATCTTAATATTTTTATTAATATTAAATTTGTATCTCTTTAAAATTTTGTTTAAAAATTTAATTATGGATAATTGGTTGGAAGTCACTGCTACCAAAATACCTCCATTATTTAATAGGAAAAATCATTCACGAGGGAAAATTAAAATGAAAATGTACTTAGAATATATGAGTTTTGAAATTTTTTCTTCAATTGTAGATTATTAGAAGATTCCTTCCACAACTATAACTACATTGGATGACAAAAATAAGACTTCTTATAACGATTACTGAAAAAAATTAATGCCTAATAATGTTCATTAGGTGATGAAGAATTTAACATAATTTCTGTATGTAAAACAACCCATGAAATTTGGGATACTTTATCTATTACACATGAAGGAATGTCTACTGATAAGGAAATGTGAATTAATAAATATACTATTAAATATGAAAATTTTAAGATAAATCTCGATGATCCTATTTTTGACATGTATCTCAAGGTTAATGAAATTGTGAACACTATGATCTCTCAAGGAAGAGATATTATTGTCAACGAACAAATTAGGAGTGTTTTCAGATTCATACCTAATAGATGGAGAGGAAATTCTATTTCAATTAGATAATCATGTGACATCCAAAAATTACCAATCAATGAACTAATTGGGAAACTGATGATGTATGAGGAAGAGTTGAAAGTCAATAATGAATAAGAGGTTAAACCTGGGAGAAAATATATAGCATTAAAAAGTTAAACCTCTAAGAACAAGGAAAAAGGGAAGGTCCTAGACTATGTTGAATGCTCCAGTAATGATGAATTAACATAAGATAATAATGAATACATGGATCAGATGGCCATAAGATTCATGAAATTCTACAAGAATAAGAAGTTCTTCAGGAAGCCCAATTAAAAATAGGGTGTGATAATAAGGGAAACTGAGAAAATGACAAGAAAATAAATGAAAAAAATTAGAGGATATTGTCTACTATAAATGATAGATGAAATGAAATTTCAAAGCTAACTGTACAAATTTAAAATTCAAATTGAAGTATGAAAACAAAGAAAAGAAATACAAGAAAGCTATGAAGGCAACCTAGAAGTCCACTGAGGATATTTCTAGTGAAGGAGCATCATCTCATGATGAGAATGATGACAAGGAAAATATTAGTTTTATGAAAAAAACTTCTGAGGTAACCTTATATTTTCATGCACAGAATTCCAATTATTATGAAAATGTAATTTATTCTGAAAATATGACCTGTGATGAACTATTTTAAAACTGTAAAATTCTGGAATAGACATGAAAATAAATAAAAGAAAAATTTAAATATTTAAAGACACATAATTCTATTGCTATAAAAATTAATTCTGAACTCACAACTGAAAAGGAAAATAATTTTCAACTACTCAAGGAAAATAATGAATAAAAAATGTTTAATTTGAAATTGAAGAAATTCTAGTAAAATTTAGTAATGGAAAAGTACTCTTACTAAAATACTTGGTAAATAGATATCTCCAAATCACACTTCTAGTATTGGATATAATCCTAGACAAAGAAACATATCTAAAACACATTTTGTAACTAAATTCAGAAAATTTGTTCTTCTACCTAAAAATCAAAATTCGTCTGCTAGTTCCAGTTTAGAAAAATCTATTACAACCTATAATTTTTCAAGACCAAAGAGAGTCCGTTTTTCAAATATGTAATATAATTCTTATAGAAACCCCATAAGGAAAATGTGGTCACCTAAATCATTTATTACTAATTTCACTTGACACAAAAAAGTATGGGTTCAAAAATCTAATTTTTAATTATACAGTAGGAATGTTATTTGAAGAGATCCTTCAAGAGTTAGTGGTACTTTGAATTTGTATGTTCAAAACACATGAAAGGAGATTATTCATGATTCAAGACCCTAATCAGGATTTACGGTGGATATTTCACGTTGGGTGATAATTCTAACGGAAAAATAATTGTCTTGGACCAAATTAGTAACTCTAACTCAGTTTAAATTTATAATGATCTTTTTTGTGTGAATAGAAATCTAATTTTCATTGTATTTCACAATTATGTGATGATGGATTTCATTTTAAATTTGAAAATTACTCTTTCAATGTTGTTAACTCTAAAAATTAATTAGTTTTTTCTTATTTTATAAATGAAAATGTATATTCTATTAACATTGATTATTTAGTTTCTTAAAATTTTTCCTGTTTAAGTACCTTTTACAAAGAGTCTTGGTTTTTGAATAGGTTTCTAGGACATTGAAATATAAACTCTCTCAGGATGCTTACCAGAAAATTATTATTCAAATATATACCCAAACATGAGTTCCCCAATAAAAAATGTCTATAATCCTTGTAAAAAATGTAAAAAACACCAGATAACTTTCAAATAAATGAAATAAGATTCACCTTCTCAACCGTTAGTGTTGGTTCACATGGACATGTACTGACCCTCTTGAGTTCCTAAATTAAATGGGAAGTACAATATTTATGTTCTTTTAGATGATTGTTCTATGTGTACTTGGACTAATTCATTATCTCACAAAAGTGAAGTACGTATTTACTTCACCAGGAATGCTAAAAAAGTGGAAAATATTAGTGGACTGAGAATAAAATCCTTAAGAATTTATCATGTTCATGAGTTTGAAAATCAAGACATTGAATCTTTTTTCTCACACATTGGATAATGTGATGGCTTCTCTACCCCCAAGACAACTGAAAAAAATGGAGTTATGGAAAGAACAAATAGAACCTTACAAGTGATTTCTTGAAAAATGATTAATGAATTTGATTTACCTATTGACATTTGGGATGTGGTTGTGAATACAGCTTGTACATAATTAATAATGTCTTCATTAGACTTATTCTAAAGAATACTCCTTATGAGTTATGGAACAATAAAAAACCCAAAGTTAATTACTTAAAAGTTATTAGTTGAAATGTCTATATCCTTATTAAAAATAAAAGTCTTGGAAAATTTTCATCCAAAAGTGAGGAGGGAATCTTCTTGGGTTACTCAACAACTAGTAAATACTATAGAGTCTTTAATAAAATAACCATGTATGTGGAAGAATATGTACATGTCAAATTTGATGAAACAAATCCACATGATCCGAAGACCTCACTAGATATCCTTGAAGATAATATGTCAAACCTAGATATAAATGAAAAGTCATCTAATCCCCATGGAAAGAAATCTGTTAAATCAAACAGTTCTATAAATTCTTCAAAATATTAACATGATAAACCCCAACCTGTAGATAAACTTTAATTTACAAGACCATTTATTTCCAAACCAACTATAACCATCAACAACCATCCTTTAGATGTTTTTTCGGAGTCTTAAATAAATGAACACAAACAATATATTCTCTTAGAAACAATGTTTAACATCAAGATTTGTTGTCAAAGCTTGAACCTAAAAACATTGATGATGCAATTAAATAATAATTTTGGGTGATTTATGTGGAAGAAGAACATAATCAATTTGAATGGAATAAATTTTGGAAACATGGGGAAGACCCAAAGACACCTTGACCATATGCACTATGTGGGTTTTTGGGAAAAAAGTATTCGAATCTGGTAATATTGTTATAAATAAAGGTATATTGGATTCACAAGGTTATATTCAAGAAGAAGGCATTGACTATGAAGAAACTTTTGCACATGTTTCTATACTTTAGTCCATCATTCATTATAACGACCCATACTTTACATACATTGTTATGACTTCAGAATTTAATCACACTTATTACAACATATAACAAAACAGGAAAGGACCGTATAGGTATAGTGTCTTTAGAAACTAGGAAACATAAACAACTGGTTCATAAAGTGTCTACACTGTCTCCCATTTATTTCATCATATTTATAGTCTCTTTTGGCATATCTTACTTAATAACCTTCTTCCTGACCTGGGGAAAGAAAACATACAAAAGTGTGAGCTCAAATGCTCAGTAAGGGTAAACAAAAGAAATATCAATCACATCATATTCATAAGAACATAACATTTTGGAAATCTTAACCTGCAAAAGAGAGCATAATTTCATAACATGGGATAAATCATAGTAGTGAAATGAAATCCCAATAATCATAACTTAAAACATAAAACTTTCTGGAATACACACATAATCATAGCGAATCATTTCTTATTAGTCAAGACTCATTGCCAAGATTATCTTAGTGTAAAAAGTCCATTTCTGAACCGAGTTCATTCCTCATTTCAGTCCTGTTTCACTGAACCGGTTTAACCTTCCGTTCCAGACATGTCTATCTCATGAGATATAAAATATTTGCCCAATGCATTGGAGGGAGATATAGGTACCACCCATCTCATAATGATACCATTCATATGTGTTCCACAAAATCATAAATCATACATCATTGCATAACCCGTGTAATAAAAATGGGATTCTTAAACAACATGACATCATAAAACAATTCATATAAGATAAAGGAATTCATAAAAATAATTCCATCACAACATAATCAAATCAATGTAATAATAGGGATAGAAATAGAACCTTATATTATCTTAGATGGAAAATAATTTTGATAAAACACTTGAACTCCATTCTTGAGGAAAATATACTTTCTACTTCAAAAACATTTTTCCTTTCTTAACATGTCATATAATTTTAAACTAAAAGAAGTTGATTAAAATTAATCCTGAAAACTTGTAAAGAAAGATTCTTGGAAATAATGTATTAAAAATCTATTCATGCCGTATAAGTTAAAAAAACATTCTTCTCGTACTTTTGTCGGAAAAGTCAAAAAGTACCTCGTACGAAAAACGACAAAAGATTCCTATCATATCTTTTACTAAAAATTCACCGAGGGGTAAAATTGGATTTAAAAAATTGTAGGTGGATGGAAATAATATCACATATTGAGGAAACATGGATGTGGATGATAAAATACACCCCAGTAAATACCAAAGTATAAACAATCTTGGATAAAAATGAGATTGTGATATTTTCCATTACCTTAGGACCGATTTGCTTCGTAAGTGTCCAAAACTCCTGTATAATGATTTAAATAATGTTATTGACTTATCCCAGAATCATACTTATTGTTATGATATCATATATGGCCATATTCATAGATTCTTATTAGTAATATTTCATTACTACTTGTTATTCAGGTGTTTATTACTTTTTGTTCTTATGCGTGTTTTGCCGAATAAATTCTTATTCTTTTTTTTAGGCTATAGATACCTCATTTCTAGAATGGTATTAGTGTAATATATATCATATTCATTCATTCAATTCATTATTCAATTAAGATCATGTAGGACGAGTCGCATCACATCGTGGAGACGGTATTCCGTACGTACGCACGAGCGATGATATCGTTCCCATGATCATGGAATTGTATAGGAGTGTATGTATACTATTTTAGAATCAATATCACTTTACAATAGTCATATATAGTCATTATTTACACCATTATATCCATCCAAGTAAGGTGGTGGTGGAAAATAGATTACACCACGGCGTGGAGACGGTATTCCGTAGGTACGCATGCGCGGTGATTTCGTTTTCTGTAGGATGGATAGATGGTGAAATGGGGTTGTTTCATAATTATAATAACATATCAGTATATTAGTGATACTGATTTTATTACTTCATAATGAAACAACTAAAGAAGAATAAGTGGAAGAATAAATAAAGATGAAAGAATCGGTAACGGACATTACCTCTTCTTTGAAGCGCTTCTTTGGGACCTCCTTTTAAGGCACTAAAATTTGTCTTTGAAGAAGACCAGGACCTCTAGGATGTTTCTAGGGAAGTGTAGAGGATAACTTGGCAGGGGTTGGCCGAGCTGGAAGGCTCAAAGAGGTGTGAGGAAGAGAGGGAGGAGGTGCCCTTTTATAAGGGAGGAGAGGGGCACCTTTGGAATAACTAAAAATATTATTTTATTATAAAGTCAAATTCGGATTTTAATAGCTCGAAATTGATATATTTCAAAGATAAGGTGGGTATGGGTCGAAATCCTCTCATCCAATAGAATTTAGACAAGTTTGGGTTCCTATTTTAACCTTATCATTTAGATTTAGCATTAAGTTAAATAATTTTACTTTTACCGTGTCTTCTTGTGTTCTTACACTATAAGGTTAATAAATTTACTATATCAAGCCAAACGAAACCCAAGTTGTTTATTATTAATATATATAACCTTATATAAGTCATTTGGCCAAACCTTATATTTTTAAGAATAAAATAACAATTAATAATATAATATTTTTTTTAAAAACTATTTTATGTCAATTTTGACACTATTTAGTAATAAATTTTTGTGAAAATAATAACAGAATTATTAGTTCGAAAAAAGTTAATTAAATAAATACTAACATTTCATATTAACCTATAAATTTAGTGTAATTCATAAAAAGTCTCAAATTACATTTATTTGGGTATTTATAACATCAATTATGTCAATATTTCATTAATAAGATAATTACTGCATCATTGTTGTGTCATAAATAAATTAATTTATTTAATGTCTAAAAATTAAAAATAAAATACCATTATGTAGGAAAGTTTTTTATCTTTCTAATTAATATTTATAGTCAAATTTATCTTATGTCTAATCCCATATTAAAAATGATTTACATATTAAACTTTGATTTTAACTATTTTAACCCTTCTTTAAATAAATTAATAATAAATGTCCTAATCTAATCCAAGTGGGCCTAAATGGTCATATTTTATTCCTATGGTTGTTTTTGGTCGAATTACACTTATCCAATAGAATTAGGACATGTGTTAGGGTAATAATAATATCATTTTTACCCTTAATTACCCTATTTACTTTTAACCGTGGTAAATAAAAGTAAAAAGTTACTATTCACCAAAAATATATTTTCATCTTATTTAACCACATTTTACTTACTGACATCAACCGTGTCATTCGGATTTTCGAAATTCCACTCACAGAAGCGGTAAAATTAAGTTTTATGAAAAATTTAGTTTTTTTAACTACCACTTAGTGATTTCACTATTCATCAAAAATTGAAAGTTTTCATTAAAATACCAAAATTTCACCCTAGGCTAATTTTGATATTCCGAATCAAAAAATGAAGTTAGATTTGAAAAATAAAATTTACAAAATTTCAAAAAGTGGTTATTACTATTCATAACGACTAGTTTTAATAATATTTTAATAGCATATCATTGTTTAGTGAAACTCGGTATTGCGTACGATGCAAGATATCGAGGAAGGCTACGATTTCGTGTAAAGAAAGCCAAGCTAGTGTTGTGTGTAGTGAAAGATTACTTTGATGATTTATATAACATAAAAAAAATATTTCACATAAAAGTCTTGGGCATTACATTCTACCCCCCTTAAAATGAATTTTTTCCACGAAATTCGTCCCTTTGTAACAAACAAATGAGGATAACTCTCCCTCATCATATCCTCAAGCTCCCATGTAGCTTCTTCTAATTGGTGGTTCCTCCATAAAACTTTCACCAAGCGAGTGGTCTTGTTTCGTAGGAATTTTTCACTATGATCCAGAATCTCTATCGGCTGTTCTTCATAAGAGAGATCTTGCTCCAGCGGTACAAATTCTGAGCTGAGTACATGTGAAGGATCAGATATTTAATTTCTCAGGAGAGATACATGGAACACATCGTGAACTTGAGAGAGATTTGGTGGAAGCGTCAATCGGTAAGATACCTTCCCAACACGATCCAGTATTTCGAAAGGACCGATATATCTAGGGCTCAACTTCTCCTTCTTTCCAAATCTCATGACCCTTTTCTAGGGAGATATTCATAAGAACACTTTATCACCCACTTCAAACTCTAGGTCTTTTTTTCGGTTGTCGGCATAACTTTTTTGTCGACTCTGAGCTGCTCTTATGTGTTGTTGAATAGATCGGACCTTTTCTGCCATTTCATCAACGAGATCAGGTCCTAATAGCTTTCTTTCCCCAACTTCATCCCATCAAGTTGGAGACCTGCATTTCTTTCCATAGAGAGATTCATAAGGAGCCATCTGAATACTGAAGTAAAAGCTATTATTATAAGAAAATTCCACCAAAGGTAGGTGTTGATCCCAACCACCTTTGAAATCTATAGAGCAAGCTCTCAACATATCTTCTAGAGTTTTAATTGTTCTCTCAGACTGACCGTCTGTCTGAGGATGATAAGCTGTGCTGAAACTGAACTCTATATCCAGAGTATGCTGAAGACTTCTCTAGAACTTTTAGGTAAACCTCGGATCCCGATCAGATATAATAGAAAGTGGTACTCCATGAAATCTTACCACTTCCTTCACATATATCCTGGCAAGTTGATCCAGAGAGAAATCCTCTCTAATAGCAATAAAGTGTGCAGACTTTTTAAGACGATATACTATGACCCAGATAGCATTATTGCCTTTGGATGTTTTAGGAAGTCCTGTGACAATGTCCATAGTGATGTTTTCCCATTTCCATTCGGGTATGGGTAATGGTTGTAACATCCCCTTAGACTTCTGTCTCTCAGCTTTAACTTGCTGACAAACCAAGCATCGAGAGACATATTCAACAAAATATCTTTTCATGCCATCCCACCAGAAGTACTCTTTCAGGTCCCTATACATCATCGTGCTTCCAGGATGAATAGAGAATGAAGAAATATGAGCCTCATCCAGCAACTCCTTTAATCCGGGGATGGGAGGAACACAAACCCGATTCCTGAACTTTATTATCCCATCACAATCAAGGTTGAATTCAGGAAAATTTCTCACCTTCTTTTGTAACTCGACATCTTCTTTCTGTGCCTCTTTAATGTTTACATGTATAGACGGTTGAACATTCATTTGAGAAAAATAATATTTTTCCATTTCCATTATAATTCCAAGATCCATCCTTTGTAAATCCATAAATATTCGATCTTTTGTGATCCTCATCATGGATAAACTGGCATGGTCTTGTCGACTTAATGCATCTGCCACCTTGTTTGCTTTCCCAGGGTGGTAATGAATTGAGCAGTCGTAATCCTTAATCAGTTCCAACCATCTTCTTTGGTGCATATTCATCTCCTTTTGTGTGAAAATATACTTTAAACTTTTATGATTAGAATAAATATCACACCTTTCACCATAAAGGTAATGCCTCCAAATCTTTAATGCAAATATTACCGCAGCTAACTCCAAATCATGAGTTGGGTAATTTTTCTCATGGATTTTCAACTATCATGAGGCATAAGCTATCACCATATCATTTTGCATAAGAACACACCCCAATCCCTTCTTGGATTCATCACTATAGATCACAAACCTTTCTACACTACAAGGAAGTGTGAGCACAGGTGCACTGGATAACCTTCTTTTCAACTCCTTGAAATTCTCTTCACATTCCTCCGTCCAAACAAACTTAACTCCTTTCCGAGTCAACCTGGTGAGTGGATTAGATAATTGTGAAAAATCTTTCAGAAAACATCGATAATATCTAGCCAAACTAAGAAAACTTCGGATCTCAGTTACTATTTTTGGTCTCGACCATCTTTTGATAACCTCTGTTTTTACTGGATCCACAGATATCCCCTCTTTTGAGATTATGTGACCCAAAAATGCAACTTTTTGAAGCCAAAATTCACACTTGGTAAATTTTCCATAAAGCTTCTCTTTTCTCAGGGTCTTCAATATAATAATCTCAAGTGATCTTCATGTTCTTCCTTGTTCTTTGAATAGATAAGAATATCATCTATAAAGACTACCACAAACTGATCAAGATAGTTTCTAAAGACTCTATTCATCAGATCCATGAAGATAGTAGGGGAATTAGTAAGGCCAATTGGAATCACTATAAATTCATAGTGTCCATACCTTGTACGGAAAGCCATCTTTGGTATATCCTCCCTTTGACCCTTAATTGATGATACCCTGAACGAAGATCAATATTGGAAAAGTATTGAGCTCCACATAGTTGGTCAAATAAGTCATCAATGCGTGGGAGAGGATATTTGTTCTTTATAGTGATCTTGTTAAGTTCTCGATAATCAATGCATAGTCTCATTGGTCCATATTTCTTCTTAACAAACAGAACAGGTGCTACCCACGGTGACGCACTAGGGCGTATGAATCCTTTATCAAGATTTTATTGGAGTTTCTTCTTCAATTCCTGAAACTCAGTTGGGTCCATTTTATAAGGTGTCTTTGAAATTGGCAAAGCACTCGGTATGAGTTCTATTGAAAACTCAACTTCACGATTTGGTGGAAGACCCGACAATTCCTCCAGAAAGACATCATCAAACTCCCGTACAATGGGAATATTCTTAATCATGAGTTTCTCAACAACCATTTGATATAAATAACCTTCATTTAGTGGAATCAAGACCCATATGATGGAAGAAATTTCCACTGGAAGGTTATGTTCATCCTTGCATCGATAGACGATCATAGATTGATCTGGAATATGAAATGTGACTTCCCTTCTTTGGAAATTGATATGAGCTCTATATAAATAAAGCCAATCCATGCCAAGAATCACATCAAATTCCACTATAGGAAGGATCACAAGATTTTCAGTAAGCACTTTCCCACAAACTTCAATTGGAGAAGAATTATAAACATTTGATGCTACTGTTGTGCCATTAGGGGTTGTCACAGCTAACTCAACATCTAATTGTTGAGGTAATATGGTGATATCCTTAGAAAATTCTTCAGAAATAAAGGAGTGGGTGGATCTAGAATCAAATAAAACATTTGCTACTTTAGAGTGGATGGTAAGTGTACCTTTCACCACATCATTATCGTACTCCACATCGCTGATAGAAATTTCATGTGACTTTCCTTTGTCTTTAGCCTTAAGAGTTTGTTGATGTCAACCATCTTCATCAACCCTTGGATTAGGGCATTTATTGGCATAATGCCCCATCTCCTTGCACTTGAAACATTGAAGTGTAGTAGGTTCATTCTGTGTGTCCCTTCCTTTGTTTGCATCATTAGACATCTTCTTCCCATCATTTCGGCATTCAAATGCCCGATGACCTTCCTTTCCACATTTGAAACATTTACTTGTCCCTTTAAGACAACTCCCTCCATGTTTTTTCCACACTTTGAGCATAAGGGAAAGATCATCTTCTTTTCAGTGCGCTCTTTAGATTTTCCTTTGAATTCCATTTTCCTCTTCTTATCAAACCCATATGACTGATGGGTTACTCCAATCTCCATCTCGACTTTGAGAGCACATAGAACAATTTCCTCGTAGCTATTAAAGTCCCTTATGGCTAACGCCCTTCAAAGACTTGGTTTTAAGCCACTAAAAAATCGATCGATCTTACTCTCAGGTTGGATAATAATACCAGAAGCGTACCTTTAAAGTCTTGTAAAATTTGCTTCATAGGTACCAACAGATTCATCATCCCTTTGATTTAGTTCAAGAAACTATTTCTCTATCTTTGTTCAAAGAATACGAGGGAAGTACTTATCGAAAAATAAGTTCTTTAACTCATCCCATTCCATGGACTCAATTTCATCCCTTTGCCTCGTATTCTTAATAAGATTCCACCATTGATTAGCATCACATTCCAAACGATACACTGCTAAGATGACTTTATCATATCAGAACATTGAAGAACTGAAAATATCTTTTCAGTACTACTGATCCATTGTTCAGCAACTAATGGGTCAGTAGACCCGCTGAATGAGGGTGGACACTACCTCATGAAGGATTCAACAGAATGTTTCTCCTTCCTTTTCTCGTTTGGAAGTACTGCATGATTCATAGCTTGAGAAAGTTGTGTGAGTATGGCTACAAGATTTTTCATTCCAGCTCCCATAACGTTTGGTTTCTCAGGGGGGACAATCATTGCATTGCCCGTCGCATTCCTCATTAAAACGGTTCCTTCAGGTTCCAGCCACTGACTAAAAACAAGAAAAATAGTGTGAGAAACACCAGTTATAATAGAAAAAACACACAATCAAGAATAAAATTTCACACTTAAGGTCTTATCCTAGGTTATTCATGGCCATTTCTAAAACACTATGATTGTGTTCTATGCTTAGACTTATCCTTAGGGTTCTTACTAAGGATTTCACATCCTATTTTCCAAAGGTTGACTATACCTTTCCTCTAATACCAACTATAACGACCCATACTTTACATACATTGTTATGACTTCAGAATTGAATCACACTTATTACAACATATAACAAAACCAGGAAAGGACCTTATAGGTATAGTGTATTTAGAAACTGGGAAACATAAACAACTGGTTCATAAAGCGTCTACACTGTCTCCCATTTATTTCATCATATTTATAGTCCCTTTTGGCATATCTTACTTAATAACCTTCTTCCTGACCTGGGGAAAGAAAACATACAAAAGGGTGAGCTCAAATGCTCAGTAAGGGTAAACAAAAGAAATATCAATCACATCATATTCATAAGAACATAACATTATGGAAATCTTAACCTGCAAAAGAGAGAATAATTTCATAACATGGGATAAATCATAGTAGTGAAATGAAATACCAATAATCATAACATAAAACAAGAAAATTTGTGGCATACACACATAATCATAAAGAATCATTTATTATTAGTCAAGACTCATTTCCTAGTGGACAAAGTCCATTTCTGAACCGAGTTAATTCCTCGTTTCAGTCCTGTTTCACTGAACCAGTTTAACATGACGTTCCAGCCAGGTCTATCTCATGAGATATAAAATCTTTACCCAATGCATTGGAGGGATATATAGGTCTCACCCATCTCATAATGATACCATTCATATGTGTGCCACAAAATCATAAATCATACATCATTTCATAACCCATGTAATAAAAATGGGATCCTTAAACAACATGACATCATAAAACAATTCATATAAGATAAAGGAATTCATAAAAATAATTCCATCACAACATAATCAAATAAATGTAATAATAGGGATAGAAACAGAACCTTATATTATATTAGATGGAAAATAATTTTGATAAAACACTTGAACTCCATTCTTTAGGAAAATATCCTTTCTAATTCAAAAACATTTTTCTTTTCTTAACATGTCATATAATTTTAAACTAAAAGAAGTTGATTAAAATTAAACTTGAAAACTTGTAAAGAAATATTCTTGGAAATAATGTTTTAAAAATCCATTCATTCCGTATAAGTTAAAAAAACATTCTTCTCGTACTTTTGTCGGAAAAGTCAAAAAGTACCTCGTACGAAAAACGACAAAAGATTCCTTTCATATATTTTACTAAAAACTCACCGAAGGGTAAAATTGGATTTAAACAATTGTAGGTGGATGGAAATAATATTACATATTGAGGAAACATGGATGTGAATGATAAAATACACCCCAGTAAATACCAAAGTATAAACAATCTCGGATAAAAATGAGATTGTGATATTTTCCCTTACCTTAGGTCCGATTTGCTTCGTAAGTGTTCGAACCTCTTGTATAATGATTTAAATAATGTTATTGACTTATCCCAGAATCATAATTATTGTTATGATATCATATATGGTCATATTCTTATATTCTTATTAGTAATATTTCATTACTACTTCTTATTATGGTGTTTATTACTTTTTGTTCTTATGCGTGTTTTATCGAATAAATTATTATTCTTATTTTTAGGTTATAGATACCTAATTTCCAGAATGTTATTAGTGTAATATATATCATATTAATTCATTTAATTCATTATTCAATGAAGATCATGTAGAACGAGTCGCATCACATCGTGGAGACGGTATTCCGTACGTACGCACGAGCGATGATATCTTTCCCATGATCGTGGAATTGTATTGGAGTGAATGTATACTATTTAAGAATCAATATCACTTTATAATATTAATATATAGTCATTATTTAAACCATTATACCCATCCAAGTAAGGTGTTGGTGGAAAATAGATTACACCACAGCGTGGAGACAGTATTCCGTACGTACGCACGCGCGGTGATTTCATTTTCTGTAGGATGGATAGATGGTGAAATAGGGTTGTTTCATACTTATAATAACATATCAGTATATTAGTGATACTGATGTTATTACTTCATAATGAAACAACTAAAGAAGAAGAAGTGTAAGGAGAAATAAATTTGAAAGAATCGGTAACGGACATTACCTCTTCTTTGAAGCGCTTCTTTGAGACCTCCTTTTAGGGCACTAAAATTGGTCTTTGAAGAAGACCAGGACCTCTAGGATGTTTCTAGGGAAGTGTAGAGGATAAATTGGCAGGGGTTTTCCGAGTTTGAAGGCTCAAAGTGGTGTGAGGAAGAGAGGGAGGAGGTTCCCTTTTATAAGGGAGGAGAGGGGCACCTTTGGAATAATTAAAAATATTATTTTATTATAAAGTCAAATTCGGTTTTTAATAGCTCCAAAGTGATATATTTCGAAGCTAAGGTAGGGATGGGTCGAAATAATCTCATCCAATAGAATTTAGACAAGTTTGGGTTCCTATTGAAACCTTATCATTTAGATTTAACATTAAGTTAAATAATTTTACTTTTACTGTGTCTTCTTGTGTTCTTACACTATAAGGTTAATAAACTTTCTATAACAAGGCAAACGAACCCCAAGTTGTTTATTATTAATATATATAACATTATATAAGTCATTTTTCCTAACCTTAGATTTTCAGGAATAAAATAACAATTAATAATATAATATTTGTTTTAAAAACTATTTTATGTCAAATTTGACACTATTTAGTAATTTATTTTTGTGAAATTAATAAAAGAATTATTAGTTCAAAAAAAGTTAATTAAATCAATACTAACATGTCATATTAACCTATAAAATTAGTTTAATTCATAAAAAGTGTCAAATTACATTTATTTGGTTATTTATAACATCAATTATGTCAATATTTCATTAATAAGATAATTACTGCATCATCGTTGTGTCATAAATAAATTAATTTATTTAATGTCTAAAAATTACAAATAAAATACTATTATGTAGGAAATTTGTTTATCTTTCTAATTAATATTTATAGTCGAATTTATCTTATGTATAACCCCATATTAAAAATGAGTTACTTATTAAACTTTGATTTTAACTATTTTAACCCTTCTTTAAATAAATTAATAATAAATGTCCTAATCTAATCCAAGTGGGCCTAAATGGTCATAATTTATTCCTAAGGTTGTCTTTGGTCGAATTACACTTATCCAATAGAATTAGGACATGTGTTAGGGTAATAATAATATCATTTTTACCCTTAATTACCCTATTTACTTTTAACCGTGGTAAATAGAAGTAGAAAGTTACTATTCACCAAAAATTTATTTTCATCTCATTGAACCACATTTTACTTACTGACATCAAACATGTCTCTCGGATTTTTGAAATTCCACTCACAGAAGTGGTAAAATTATGTTTTATGAAAAATTCAATTTTTTTAACTACCACTTAGTGGTTTCACTATTCATCAAAAATTGAAAGTTTTCAGAAAATACCAAAATTTCACCCTCGGCTAATTTCGATATTCCGAATCCAAAAATGAAGTCAATTTTGAAAAATAAAATTTACAAAATTTCAAAAAGTGGTTATTACTATTCATAACGGCTAGTTTTAATAATATTTTAATAGCATATCATTGTTTAGTGAAACTCGGTATTGCGTACGACGCAAGCTATCAAGGAAGGCCGTGATTGCGTGTAAAGAAAGCCAAGCTAGTGTTGTGTGTAGTGAAAGATTCCTTTGATGATTTATATAACATAAAAACAAAATATTTCTCATAAAAGTCTCAGGCGTTACATTCATGATTATGCTGTCCATCTTAATTTCAAACTTTATCAATTGTATGTTAAAAGTGCATACCTAAATTGGTAATTAGTTGAGGATTTTTTTGTTGAACAATCCACTGTTTTTAGAAACCCACATTTTCAAAATCATGTTTTCAAATTAACAAAAGAATTATATGGTTTAAAACACGCTCAATGATCTTGGTATGTTAGACTATGTACTTTTCTTATTTCAAAAGGTTTTACAAAATGAATTTCTGATCCTAAAATTTTTATAAAACATATTTCTAAAAATATTTTAGTAATTAAAATTTATGTATATTATATTATTTTTGGATATTCTAGAAATTCATTATGAATTTATTTTTCTAAAATGATGCAAAGTGAATTTTAAATGAGGTTTATGGGTGATCTCAAATTCTTTCATGGATTTCAGATTTTTAAAATTAAAGAAGATATCTTTTTAAATCAAAGTAAATACACAAAATATCTTTTAAAAAGATTTTTCTATGATAACATTAGATGTATTTAGACTCTAATGTGTACTAATTTTAAGTTTAAACTTGATGAAGATGGTAAATCTGTTGATTAAACCCACTTTAAGAAAAATGTTTGGAATTTATCACCACTTGACTACCAGTAGACAAAATATAATGTTTAGTGTGTGTATGTGTGCCCATTTTCATACTAATCCCTGAGAATATAAATTAAATATTATTAAAATAGTTTTCAAATACCTCAAACATACTATCAAGATATGATTTTTTTACCCTAAAGGACTATCATATGATATAGTGAGTTATTCTGATGATGATTTTGGTTGATGAAAGTTAGATAAAAAGATAACCTCATAGACTACTCACTTTTTGGGATTGTCTTTGTATTCATGGGGTAGTAAAAAACAAAATTTTGTTGCATTGTCTACTACCAAAGGTTAATACATAGCTACTGGTAGCTATTGTGCTCAGATCTTGTGGATGAAACACACTCTTCTAGACTATGGATATCAATTAAGGCTTGTACCTATAAATTTTTACAATACCAGTGTTATTAAAATCTCTAAGAACCCAGTTTATCATTCTAGACCAAAAAATTATTGATGTAAGACATCACTATTTGAACGATAATTATCAAAAGGCTGGTATCAATTTAGAATTTTTTGGAACTGAATATTATCTTGCGGACATATTATCTAAGACATTGAACACTGAAAGAATGAATTACATCATAAATGGGATAATAATGATCAAACAGTAATATCTTGTGTTTCTATTCCTTTGATATTTTTAAAATATGTTTTCATGATGACACCAATTACTCATTGTTTCTAAATTTTTTTATCAAAACGACAATTTTCATTAATTTTGTTAAACCTAGTTCATTTTTTCATGATTTTGTATTTTCTAAATCCCTAAGTGGTATAAATTTGAATTGTTACACACCAATCCTTTACAACTACACCCTCTTAGCCACTGCTCTATCACTTTACCCCTGACCATTGACCTTATAACCTCCAGACTAAACTGATTTGAATGGCACATGTGAAGATATCTCTTGAAGATGGTGAGTCTCTTGCTTCTGTGAAATAGATAGGTGAATCAATCATATCTTCAGCTCTCGAAAATCATGGTTTGTAAAATAATTTTGAAACCTCAGATAATAAAGTACTGGTGGAATTTATCTTAGATAGATATTCATTGTTGTTAAAGGTTCTCCATGATCAACTATGGCATGACTGGTTTGCAAACAATGATAGTGCGTTTTACCTGAAGCGGGTGCATGAATTTTACATGAATATGGAACTTCTATTGGAAGTAAGTGATGTATCTTGGTTTAAGACAACAGTACAATAGAAGATAATATTCTTCTCATCAAGACATTGGGTTGAATGTCTTAATGTTCCCCACAAAGGGATTTTTGATGATTATCAAGGTACTTATCCTCCCGAAAGTGAATTATTATTCTATGAGACAACTCTGAAAGATCTAACATGAAGTAAGGAACATAGGATACACATTGAATTAGAGTGAAATGGTGAGTGCATAATTTTATTTTAGTTTATTCATCACTAGATTTGTCCTAATAAAGGGTAATTTTCTTCTTTCAAGTATGAGGATGTATACTTGGTGTATTTGCTACAGAAAGAAATAAAATGGAACCTGTTTAGATATCTTATGGTTCAAAAAAATGAGATGATAAAACCTGATTGTAAGTCAAATTCTATGTTCTATTCTATAAGGATTTCAGCAATTATCTAAGAGAAAGGATTTTCAAGTGAATTTTATGATTTTGTAGTTAGTCAATGTAGTTGAATATTTTTAAGTTCTGACATCTATTAGAGAATGAAAATTATCTTGAATCTACAGAGGAAGTAATTGGATAGTGATGGAGATAGATTGTTTGAAAAGTTAAATCCTATAGATCATCAAGTTAGACAAATAAATCTAGTGGATCAGGGCCTCAATCCATATGAACAAGAAATATATTCTTCAGATGAGGATGAGGATCCTATTACACCTGTCAGACATGTGGGTTCAATAATTGATGATAGAAGTGTCCCACACACAACTGGACCTACAAAAAGAGTTTGTATTAGACCTATATGTCCACCTTTGGACTTTCCTTCTCATTAACCAACTCTCAAATATACTAGAAGTGAAGAAATCGAAGTCGAAGGATGTGTATAATATGTTAGTGAGCCTAGTGAAGAAGAAGCTGAAGAAGAGGAATATGGTAGTGATTAAAGTGGTTCAGAATCATGTAGAGAAGAAGATAACGAGAAAGTTGATGATGGAAATGGTAATAAAAAGGATGAAGATGGTGATAATGAATAATTTTGTTAAAAAGGAAGTGACAATGAATCTGATCATCCTAATGGGAATCCAGATGCTGTTAGTATAGATATTGATGAAGCTAATGCTAGTATATCTATTTAGGGTTCACTTCAAGATGTAAGTTTTTCTCCAGTAGATCCATTTTCATAAGATGTATATTCTAGAAAAATAATTCTACATAGGGAGAAGAAAACTATAAAGGAATCAATATGTGAGGTGGAGAAAATTACAAATAAGGATGACACTGTGTGGGAGGATTAAGAATGATTTTCTCAAGATGATGAAGTGCATCAAATTGGAAGAGTAAGGATTGATACTCGTAATCCTTTGGATTTTGATATAATGTATAAATGGGCGAGGAATCCTGGGTATATGGCAATGGTATTAGATTATAAAGATTCATATGAAGAATTCACTCCACTTACTGCAAGGGAACCAATGGCTACGACCTCCTTTAGGGACTATCTCACTAAGGACGATTTTGAAAAATTCATGAATGACATATGTTCTTCAGAAATACACTATGTAAAATCTCAAATGTTATTTTAGATTGATGAATCCAAGAGAGAGAAGACTTTTCTAAATGAAAACATGAATGCTGTTAGGTCTATGGATGAAGGTGTAAGGAAAATTGGAACTTATACTTCTACTTATACATTAGAATGTACATAGCAATAAGATACTACTTCAGTCTCCCAGATGGTGATAAAGGAAATTCAGGAAAATTTGATTACCACTGGTAAAAGAATTTTGGAAAACAACACGAAACTTGGGAAAGAGATGAAGAAGTTAACCAGTAGAATCAATAATTTATCCTCTGAATACATGACTAAAATAGAGCGTGTCATGATAGGAATTGAAGATCTAATTTATTATCTTAATTTTATGGATTTTTCCAAAATAGTAAAAGAAGTTATGGAACTTTTCTCCTATTCTCTTGCTTCAACCTCTATTCTATCTTTTCAGCCATCAAAATCTATCGTTCTTTTTACTGTAAGTTCAGTATTGAAATAATATTTGCATGAAATAATTTATAGTGTTTTCAAGGATGAGGACAATTCAGATATAGTGCATGAACCTGTGAAGAATTACACAAGGAGTGACTCACAGACTCAGGAAGATCTGACCAAAATGATTAATGTGTTTTTCTCCTAAATCTTTGAAAAGCATAAAATGATCACTCTATTAAAGTATTTAGCATCCAATCGTACTCTACCTCTAGTAAAAAAGGCTTTTAAGAATTAGATTCATATGATGATATAATTACCTCCCTTGTTGGACATGTTCATAGAAAAAAAGATGATTTTGAAAAATAAATGAAATACGGTGGTGAGATCAATGAAGACTTAATCAGGAAGTTTAAATCATATCTCCATGTCCAAAGTGAATCCATTGTTTTTTCCTATTGCTGCATCACTTGGCCAAGCTAGTTTAGTGCCTACCCAAGTTTAGATGTTAGTTTCTCAGGATTTATCTTAGATTAGAACCATCATTATAGAGTCTATTCAGCCTTAGATTATTTCATTGCAAACACCTTCCCTTACTTCTACGGTTCCTAAAGGAGTTCCTCTACCTCCTCCGAAAATCCATTCAGACCATCATTCTTATCCACCTAACCCTCCTTCTGATCTATCCATTAATCCTTATGATAAGGGGAAACAACCCCATGACCCTACCAAGTACTATGGATTATTTCTTTTTGATAGGGATGGGTTCTTATAATTTTGGTAATTCAATATAATTTTCTAATGAATGGAATTCCACTGTTTCTACTTTTCTGCTATAAGTTTTTTCACCTTTCACTTTTTGATAATCCAAAAAGGGGGATACCATTACTAAGGAATTATGAATGACATTATCTAATGTTACATAATAATTTTATAATTTTTTATCATAAAAAAGTAGGATATTGTTGATTCAAATATATTATTGACCACTATCTCTGACTATATTGGTTTTAATTATCAAAAATAATGTCATATATTAACATATATCTTACCTCATGTCATATCCTAAATTATTTCAAAGCAGTATCTTGAATATCATATTATTTCAATCATATAACTATTTATGTGTGTTTAAGTCTAAAAAAGCTTATAACAGATTATCTATGTTAATATGACACCATTGTAAGAACTTACCATTAAATGAATTCACTATTGGTTGAGTCACCAATACATAAAATGTCTCACCGATTTAGTCGTCTCACCGTTTCGTATGAATAACTATTGATAATGACCTACCATCAGTACAAGTGACCTATTACTACATGTTGCTACCGACGCAAGGACTTGCTGTTAATTGAAATGAGTCACTAATAGATCAACTCTCTAACCAATTGAAGGAAGCAATCTCCATTGAATCAAGTCACCAATGTAGTGAGTCACTGACGTATGGAAGGACTGACAGAATGACATACTGATGGGTTGAGTCACCAACAGAAGGAGACACCGACAAAAGGATACACCGACATACGAGTAACCGATAGACAATTTAAATATGCCTTTGTTAACATTATTTCCAAAGGTCATATTTGTGTCATTTAATGATATTTATATATTTCATAATATTTTTTTGGACTTTGTTCAGAATGTATGAGGTTCGATGAACTTTTTCACATGGTAAGAACATTCTATTTGTCGGCCCTAATAAAAAAGAATAATTTTAAAAGAGCGAAGATAAACAGAAGGGAAAAGTGTTTCATGCCTATGTGAGGGAGATATATAATGGAGAACATATGAAACTCTCATAAAACCCCTGCGAACTCAAGAATAAAAATAAGAACACACAAGGAAATACCAACCCAGATGAACTTCAAATTGAGAAACTTCTTAAGACTATCAATGAAGGAGAAGAATATACCTTCAGATCCATACATGTACCTAGAATCCAGAATACAAAACATTTTTTGTGTCATCTTCCAGAAGAGAACTCAAACATCATCTCAGCTACATTTGAAAAGTCAGTTGCTGCATCTAAAGACACACATAACCTTCTAAATCCTTTCACATATTTTTTTTCTCCGTTGTGTTCTTTTTAAATACTATTGAGCAGTGTTTGTATATTTCTATTAAGAACACATTATCTCATGTATCAATCTTAATGATACAATAAATCCTTCTAGTCATACCATCTTACACCTGTTTACCCCCACAGATAATATTTCAAGAGGTCCTTGAGTAACCTGGTAGTTTATACCCACAAAGAACTGTAGTAGAGGTCCTATGACCTAGACAGCCTGTGTGCTGTGGAGAACCCTGATCCGTGGTTTGGATCAAAATTTTTATTCATTTAAACTGCTTAGGGGTAGTTGATCACCATTCAGAGAGGATTGAGTCTCGGTTTGAGGCTAAAACACTTGTTTTATTTTTACTACATTATTTCCTTTTAGTTTTACTCTATTCTAGAACATATTTCATAAAACTAAATTTAACATTCATAGTTAGTCTTAGAATGTGTTTATAAACGTATTGGAATATAATATTAGTTTCAAATTTTTTAATTATTACTATATTGATAGATCTGAGAACTAATAACTCTTTTGACAAGTTAATCGAAAATTCAATCTCTTATTAATTCACTACTCACTAACATGACAATTGAATTTTCAATATTGGGGAATATCAAATAATAATTTTTAATAAAATTTTCTATAGGTAATAAATTCATCCCCCTCTAGAGTACTATACTGTGACCAACACAAAGGATATATAAATAAAAAAATTTCATATTATCATGTTTATCAACTATTATCAAAACCATTTTGGTTTTGGTATTTGGTTGGGAATTCGATCATGAAATTGATGATCTAGAAGGTTTATCCCCAAAAACAACTAAAGAAGTGTATTTAGTAAAATTTCTTGAGATAAATGAATATCATAACTTATCTCAATTATGATGGAATGATGGGTATCATAGTATTAACATTAGATTGTATGTTTGATATCGCAATAGAAATTATATAATTTGATTTGTATATATAATAGGGACCCTGAGCTAATTTCATTAGTGAATCATAACTTAAATTGTGAGGATACAATTTATTCAATGTGGGGAAAATGTGACAATCTAGATTTCAAAAGAAAATAATTATTTTATTAAACTATATGTTTAGTATTCTTAATTTGGTTTATATTTTTTATTAATTTAATTAATTAATCATGACTAAAAAATAGAGATATCAAAATATGAATCAAACTAAAAATACATCATTCATTCATAATTAAATATTTCTGAAAAATAATATACAATAAATTATTATATAAAATACTTTATTTCATCCCATAAATTTATTTAAATAAAAAGGGTATAATAAGGTGAAATGAAGAATATATTTACAAAAAAAGATATGGATCATCTTTAACCTTGAGAATCAATAATAGTTGACCAAGAACTATAATGTGAATGCATATAATGAATGGGTAACCGATCATCCTTAATAGTGAATGATATGTGTTCTTTGTGAAGAGTGAACGTAATGACAAATTTATTTAAAAGGCTATATAATGGAATAGAAAGAGACTGTTTAAATATGTTCATTCGAAATATTTTCTATGAAAATATAGTCATTAGAAATATAGTAATTATATATATAGTAATTAGATAAATATATATATATATCAAAATTATATTATTAGTTTCTTTATATTTAGTAATAATTTTAGTTAATATATCTTATAATTAATAAATAATGAAACATAAAATAATTAATTAATATATGTTATTGTTAAACATTTCCACAGAAATTTTATTTTTATATAATGAAATGATAAAATTAAAAGAATTTTTTTATATCAATAGATTTGTAAAAATCACATTCAATAATATAAATAATTAATTTAAATTTTATTTGGGTCAATATCATTTAATTTAAAGATGATATTTTTATGAAAATATTTTTCAAAAAGTGTTTTATTTTTTTTATGTTAATAAATTTTTTCTTTAAATATAAGGATTATAATGAAATTTATTCATAATATACATGATTAAATAAATTAAAAATCATTCTAATTTTATTACATAATATGTCTTATGAATAAAATCATTTTCACCATCAAAATATTTTATATCTAAAAAATTGTTTGAATATGTTATGTGTGCTTCTATTAACATGTTTTTATCAATAATAAGAATTCATTATAATAAAATTTTATGTTATTTTAATTGAAATAACATTTTTTATTTTTTAACTCTTATTTTTAAACAAAAACATGTTAACAATTTTATATTATTTACCACGGTAAAATAATTATTTTTTAAATAATTGTTTTTATACATTTCATTTCATTTAATTTTTATCTACATAAATAAAAATGATAAATTTTAGATATGAACTATAATTTTCTTTCTAAACACATATAATTTTATTATCAATTATTTAATTATTTGTTGGTAGGAAGTAATAATAGAAACACATAATCATAAAAATGATTTTTTCTATAAAAATTATTTTTCTCAACAAATCTTATGTTTTAATAGAAATGATAGTTTTATCATATTTTTAAATTAAAATAAATTATTAGAATTTAAAAAAATGGATTAATCATGTAAAAATTGGGTAGGTTGTAACACCCCAAGCTTCCAAGGTACGTTTCCCATTAAATAATGCATTAGCTTGCATTGTACACAACTTGGAGTTTAAACACACCACGACTAATCAAACTAGCCATTATGAAGAGTAATACCCACTTTTTGAAATTATAAAAAAATTATTTTTCAAAATAGACAACATTTTTGGATTTGGAATATCAAAATTAGCTTATGGCAAATTTTTCGAATTTTTATGAAAACAGTCAATTTTTTGTGAATAGTAAAAAACACTGCTTTATTGTTTAAAACCGACTTTTTATTTAAATAATTAGTTATTTTATATTAATTTATTTTAGGTCAAAATAGATACATAATACCTATATTTGTTCAATTCAATTCATTGGATTCATTTTATAATATTTTTAGAAATATAAAATTTTATTGAAATTTTTACCGTCTTTTACACACCTTCTACGAGCATTTAAAAAATTTCTTAAAATGTAATTTTACTACTTCAGTGAGTTGAATTTAAAAACTCCAAGATAAATGGTTAAAATCTGTATGAAAAATTTGGTTCAATAAGCTGAAAATAATTTTTGGTGCATAGTAACTATTGACTTTTATTTACCATGATTAAAGGTAAATATGGAAATTAAAGGTAAAAATTATATTATAATTACCCTAAAACATGTCCTAATTCTATTGGATAAGTATAAATCGACCAAAAAAAACCATATCAATAAAATATGATCCTTTGGGTCTACCTGGATTAGAATAGGAAATTTATTATTATTATATTTAAAGAAGAGTTAAAAGTGTTAACTTCAATGTTTAATAACTGAACCATTTTTAATATATGGTTATATATAAGATAAAATAGACTATAAATATTTATTATAAAGATAAAAAAATTTCCTACATAATGGTATTTTATTTATAATTTTTAGAAATTAAATAATTAAATTAATTTATGACACAATGATGATGTAATAATTACCTTATTGATGAATGATTAAAATAATTTATATTAAAAATATCCAAATAAATTTAATTTGAAACTTTTTATGGATTACACAAATTTTATAGGTTAATATGACATTTTAGGGTTAATTAAATATTATTTTGAAGTAATCATGTTGCTATGATTTTAAAAAAACCAAATACTAAATAATGTCAAAATTGACATAATTGAGTTTTTAAAAAATACTATATTATTAATTGATTTAATATTCCTAAAAATCTATAGTTCTACCAAAGGAATTATATAAGGTTATATATATTAATAATTAACCACTTGTGGTTCTCTTGGTAGTTTATAGTATGTTTATTGACCATATAAAATAAAAATACAAAGAGACATGGTAAAAAATGTCATACTATTTAACTAAGAGTTAAATGTAAATGTAAAGGTCAATACTATGACCTAAACGTATCTAAAACATATTGGTTGAGGTGTTTTCGATCCATCCCCAAATTATAATCGAAATAAATCATTTTTGAGCCATTAAAAACCTAAAAGTATTTTATTATAAAATAATCTTTTAAGCTTTTCCTAAAGTGACCCACACCTCTCTTATAAAAGGGTACTTCCCCTTCTCTTAATTTCAACCCTCCAAAGCCATTTGTCTTGACCAAACCGAGCCCAAATATCCTACCAACATCCCTCACATAAAACTAGAGTCCTTACATCGATCTGAAAGCCTACCTATGGATCCATTTTGATCAACTCATTGGAAACACCGGAAGAAGAGATAATAATTTCACCACCCTCTTTCAAGATCTTTTCTTCTTCAACTTACTCGTTATTTGATTCCATAAAAAATTAATAACTCTATTATCTTCTAAATACTGTGATGTTATTAAAAATATGATACAACCATATTTGTTATTATATCCATCCTATAAATGACAAAGTCACCATACGTGCGTACATACCACTTACCGTCTCCACTTCAAGGTGTAGTTTGTTATTCAAACACTTCATTCTTTTGTATGGGTATAATAATGAGTATAAATGATCTAAATAATAAATATAACATGTTAATTATTCTTTATATATGATATAATATCCAATTATATACTATTTCACCATTAATATAATGATATTGTCGCTCATACATACGCACAGATTACCGTCTCCACGAACGTGATGAGATTCATTCCCCATCGTAATCATTCAAAAATTATTTCAATTTAATAATTAAAAATAATGTTTATGAACATAATATCATTATTTATATGAATCAAATACATTTTATTCGTAACAAACATGTCTTACTTAACCAATAATAAAAAGGAAAACAAAGCAGTTAACTCCCGAAACAATGATACTACTAAAATATTATTAACAAAGCAATATTAGATAATCATATATAATATCATATTTATTTATATAGTTATTTTATAATTTAATAAAAATGTTTTAACTATTATAAAAGAGTTTAACATACCATTTACTAAGGAAAATTACAAGGTAAGGGTTAATTTTACAATCTCTTTACTTATCCGAGGTTGTTAATACATAATTATCAACTAGGACATCTTTATCATCCAATTCTATGTTTTCTTAAAAATTTATTTCAAAACACTTTTACTATTTACTAGACTATGGGTTAAATTCATTTATACCCTTATTTTACCTTATATGTTTTGAAATGAATCTTTTTGTCATTTTCCAAACAATGTACTTTATGACATTTTGGAAAAAATTGAGGTAAGAATGTAATTTTTAACTTATATGGAATGCGCTGCTATTTTCTATCATTATAACATCATTGAAGCTTCCCTTACAAGATTATATGAATATTTTCAAAATAAATCTTTTCATTTATAATAATTTTCCTTTTAAATGATATAAAAAAATGGATATTTCTATCAAATAATTTTGATTTCATCTATGTCAACATCCTTTGATGGATTTAACACTTATTTGAAATTGATTCATTATGATACTAAACATCCATATTGTATTAAAGTTTTTTTGATATTTTTTATAGTGGATGTTTTATTTTAATACCATACATAGTTTATGTATAAATTATTGACATTTCCTATGCTAGTTTTAATACGAATGTTTATGTTACACTTAAACCTTTTCATATGAGAAATGCATTGGACTTAGTAAGTGATGGGTGGAGGCCACTATTGCTCCTCGATGCATTGGTATGTCTCATGAGTCAAACTAGTGTCTTGGAACAAGGACTTGATAAAATCTTATTTTTAGTCTGGGAAAAAGGCCTTGACTATTCCGTTATGAAGTTTGGCATTATGAATTTCGTCATTATGAAATTGGATATTGATATTGCTTGTGATTATTCGAATAGTAGAATATCAATGTGAATAAGTAAATGGAATTATTTGATTTATATTGGACATATTATAAATAATTTTATTTTTAAAAGGCTTATGATTAAGTCTCATACATTTCCTTAAATGTTTATGCTTATTTATGAAATTTTTCGCTATATTGTTATCCTTACTGAGAATCTGAGCTCACCCCTTTCTACGTTTTATTTTTCCCAGGATGTGAAGAAGTATATTGTGAGTGTCCTATAGGGATATTCTAAGGTATATGAATTTTTTCAATGTAGACAATTTTTTTGTTGTTTTTCATTTTATAAGGAAATGTATAACTTATGAATGTATCTAGTACTTTCAAGGCTACTAAACTGATCGGTCTCTCGGGATTTGATCCCTTGTGACCATGTAAAAGTTATGTAATAATTCACTGACTCCGGGTAAATGGGTTCGAGGCATTATAGTTGCTATCAGAGGATATTTAGTTCTATCTTGGGAAACTAGGTTCAGATAAACTATGATTAAAGAACATTACCCTAAAATAGAATTTGGGGATTAATATAGAAGAATAAAATTTTGGTAATGTAGAGATTTTGTCTGTTTTCCAAGTAATACATCCCTGTCTAGATATGATTAGGTAGAGGCATCTCTGGAACAGATGTACCTAGGAGTGAAAACTCTGACAAGGAGTTTCAATCTTGACCTGGGGTATCCTGGTACATGACAATGGGCCTTCCTGCACTCTTGGTTATGACACTCTTGGGGGATATGCTTAGTATAATTCCCATTTTCATTACAGAACATTATTAAGGATTTATGAGTATATACTTCCTCAAATATTTTTTTAATGATTATGGATTATATCCATAAACTTTTCAATTTATGTTAAGTGTTTTACAAGTTTGGAATTATGTATTGAGATTCATAAAGCAATCTATTATATGCCATTGTTTTGAAATGGAGCCTAGTGGAAGGAATAGAAACCATATCAACGCACACAATCCATGTTTGGATTTCCCTAATACTAAAGATAATTATAGTGGAGTTGGTGATGCAACTGGTGTTGATTACCTTATCACCGTACTGGGACAACTTACTCTGGTTATGAATAATAACCTTACCCATATAGAGCACCCAGATCCTCAACGCAGAGGATCAATATTAGACCGCTTCATGAGGAAATAACCACCAACATTAAATGGGTCTACAAATCCATTTATAGATGAGTGATGAATATGTTCCTTATAGAAAATATTTCATGCTTCAAGAAGTATAGAAAGGGAAAATGTTGTCATGGCAGTTTATCGCCTGACGGGAGATTCATATCATGGTGGTCATTAATTCAAAACACAAACGTGGATAAAGACATATCATGTATGGAATGGAGGGAGTTTAAAGAGATTTTCTATGAAAAATACTTTCCTCGTGACCATCGAGTGGATATGGAAGGACAATTTCTAAGTTTGAGGAAAAAGGGGGATGAGAATACCGCAAAGTATGAGGCTAAATTTACAAGGGTAACAAGGCATGCAGTATATTATATACATAACCCAAAAAGTATGATTGATCAATTCTTTGATGGGTTAAAATCATTTCTCTATCGAGCATTAATTTTACAATCCTTCTCATCATATAAAGATATTGTCTAATGCGCTATCAATATAGAAAAGTAATTCTATATGTCATACAACATAAAGAAATGAAAGAGAAAGAGAGATCTGCTAACCACTATAGAAATGGAAATAATGGGAAGAAGGGAAAATTTGAATATCTATCTTACAGTAAATGTGGTAAGAAACACCCCGATACATACCTGAAGGGAATGGGAGTCTGTTAGAAGTGTGGTGAAAAAGGTCACCAAGCTTGTTATTGCAAGGTCAAGAAACAAGTTGTCAATGTTGAATGCTATAATTTTAGAGAAAAGGGGCATTATGTAGATGATTATCATAAGCACCAAGGGAACATACCTCATAATATTCCAAGGGAGAACGTCCAAGATTATGTGATCACTACTGACGAGGATGATACTCCGAAAGATGTGGTAATAGTTAATTTAATGGATTACTCAAGTTTAGACAATGATTTATTTGATTCCGGATCATTTCATTGTTTCATATCTTTCAAGTTTGGTATGAAAATTAGATATTTTCTATTTGACTTGACAAGGGAGTTTTCAGTCAAAACACCTAAGGGATTTATCATCCCAACAATGTTTTGTGAATCAGTTCCCATTAGGACATATAAATATTCTTTATCTTCTAATCTCATCATCATACCCATGATTGAATTTGATATAATCCTTGATATGGAGTGGCTTCTAGACCATGATGCGAAAATATAATATAATGAGAAGGAGGTTACAATTTTCAATGATGATAAGGAATGCCTTATCTTTAGAGTAGAAACATCACCACATGATTCTTATCTAGATCCCCCCAGTAGCTCTACTAAATTCTATTATTGTGGAAGAAGAGAATCAAACTACTATGGGTGAGGGAAAGAATGTTCAAATAGAGGATGTACCTATTGTGAAAGAATATATTGATGTGTTTCTATAGTATTTACCTAGAATTCCTCTGGAATGAAAATTTTAGTTTTCCATTGATTTAATTCCTAGTTTAAAGCCCATATCAAAGACCCCTTATTGAATAGACACAATGGAATCAATGTAACTAAAGAAACAACTAGAGTAATTGAGTAACAAGGGATTTATTCACCATAGGGTTTACCCATGGGGAGCCCATGTCCTTTTTGTTAAGAAGAAAGACGAATCCATGAGGTTGTGCATTGACTATAGGGTGATCAATGTTATAACTGTAAAGAACAAGTATCCCCTACCACAAATTGATGATTTATTTGACCAATTCATGGATCTAAATATTTTTCAAAGATTTACCTTCGATATGGATATCATTAGTTGTGTGTGAAGAAGGAAGACATTCTGAAAACATCATTTTGATCCAGGTATAGACATTACAAGTTTATAGTAATGCCTTTTGGATTGACTGATGCACCCTCTACCTTCATAGATATAAAGAATACAGTTTTCAAGGAATATCTTGATGAATTTTTAGTGGTATTTATTGAGTATATCATTTTATACTCCAAAATCTATGAAGATCATAAAAATCACTTGCGCACTATTTTCAAAACCCTCATAAGAAATGAATTGTATGGGAATTTTATCAAGTGTGAATTCTAGCATCAAGATATTTCTTTTCTTGGCTATATTGTCTCTAAGTTTGGAATTTTAGTTGATCCTTCAAAGACCAAGGAAATCCATGAATGGCCAACACTGAGTAATATAATTGTGGTATGCATTTTTATTGGTTTAGAAGGTTATTATCGATGTTTCGTCAAGAATTTAGCCTGGTTGGCTATCCCATTAACCAAGATCACTCATAAAGGGGTTATATTTGTTTGGACAAAAGAGAGTAAATATTGTTTTGACGAAATGAATAGAATATTAGTCAATGATTCTATCATGACCCAACCATCCGGGAAAGATGGGTTTGTTATTTATAGAGATTCTTAAAAGAAAGGACTTGGTGGGGTCCTTAAGCAGAATGATAGAGTTATTTCTTATGCATCACGATAGCTAAAATTTAATAAGAAAAACTATCCGACTCATGATCTTGATTTAGAAACAGTAATAATGGCATTTAAAATATGGAGACACTATCTCTATGGTGAAAATGTTAGATTTATACAGATCACAAGAGTTTTAAGTATATTTTCTTATAGAAATAACTCAACATGAGGCAATGAAGATGGATTTAAGTACTCAAGGATTATTATTTTAATTTACACTACCACCCGGGGAAGGAAAATGCCGTGGAAGATTCTTTGAGTTGAAAAGATCATGAAGTTATGAACAAGATGAGTGTTGAAAGGGATCCTATTTTCATATATCTATTAAAGATGGATATGAGAATAACCATGGAAGGTGAAACATCAATACATTTTCAAATGGTTGCCAAACCATCTTTACTAGAAAGGATAAAGAGTTCTCAGACTGATTATGAGGAGTTTCAAAAGAAGATTAAAGCTGGGAATGATGGAATTTTGAGTGAATTCATATTTGAAGACAGAAGTTTGATATTTGGGATGAGACATTGTGTTCCTACCATACCTGATCTAAAAGGGAATTGTTAGATGATGTTAATAGCTCCAATTTCTCTATACACCATGGGAGAACCAAGATGTATAGATATTTTAAGGAACATTTTTGGTGGGACAACAAGAGGAGGGAGATTGCTGTTTTTTTTCAAGATTTATGGTTTTTCAACAAGTGAAAGATAGAAGGCAATAGCCTGGAAGAGTCATGCATCCTCTTCCCATACCAGAGTGTAAATCAGATAATATTACGATGGATATTTTCATGGGGCTTCCAATGTCTCTAATAAGGAATGATGAAATATGTGTCATTGTTGATCTTCTTACTAAGTCAACACATTTTCATGATATAAGAGAATATTTAAAACATGAACTTCCAAAAAGATTATATATTAATGAAGTTGTAAGACTTCATGGAGTACCCCTATCTATTGTTTCTGATCGTGTTACATTTTTTCATCAAGATTCTATAAAAGTATTTAGAAGGCCCTAGATACTGAACTTAATTGGAGAAATACCTACCACCCTAAAACCAATGCACAATCAGAATGAACTATACAAACCTTAGAAGACATGTTAATATCTTTCCCACTTTAATTTCAATGTACGTGGGATCAATATTTTCCTGTGGTAGAATTTTCCTATAAAAATAGCATCCATTAAAGTATTCAGATTGCACCATATTGACCATTATATGGAAAGAGATGTCACACACCAACTTTTTGAGATGATGTTGGTGAATGAAAACTATAGGCCTAGAACTTTTTGTGGAATGGTTATCCAAACCCACATCCAAGTAGCCTAAAGTAGGCAAAAGAGCTATTCTGATAACCGAATGATTTGGAATTTCAAGTTGGAGACTATGGTTTCATGATGGAATATTCATGGAAGGGTGCTATATGTTTCGATAAAAAGGGTAAATTGAGTCATAGGTACATTGGACCCTTCGAAATTCTAAAACAAATTGGAGTTGTAACTTATCATTTGGAAATGCCTCCAAGTCTCTTCAAAGTTCATGGTGTGTTCCAAGTATCACTGTTGAGAAGGTACATTCCTGGCCCAATGCATGTACTCACCTATGAGGAAATTGAACTGGAACCTTATCTTTCTTATTGTGAAGAGCCTATAAAAATTCTTGATACCAGAGAACAAGTGTTGAGAAAAGGGATGACTTGACTGCTAAAAGTTAAATAAAGAAACCATATGATGGAAGAGGCAACGTGGGAACCCAAGGAAATAACGATGAAGAACGACCCAAATCGTTTTATGTAGTAATATTTTAGAAATTTTGAGGATGATATTATTTTGAGGGGATAATGTAACACCACAATCTTCTACGACACGTTTCCCTTTTAATAATGTAGTAGCTTGCGTTTTACGCAACATGGAGTTTTAACATACCACGATCAATCAAACTAGCCATCATGACTAGTAATACCCAATTTTTAAAAGTTTCAAAATTTTATTTTTTAAAATTCACTTCATTTTTGGATTTTGAATATCAAAATTATCTTAGGGTGAATTTTTGGTATTTTTTAGAAGGCGTTCATTTTTTTTATGAATAGTGAAAACCACTGCATTGTTGTTTAAAACTATTTTTTTTAAATTATTAGTTATTTTATTTCAATTTATTTTAGGTAAAAATAGATACATAATACCTATATGTGTTCAGTGTAATTCATTGGAGTCATTTTATAATAAGTTTAGATATATAAATTTTTTTTGAACTATTTACCGTCTTTTACCCACCTTCTCGGAGCATTTATAAAATTGCATAAAACCTAATTTTACCACTTCTATGAGTTTAATTTAAAAAATAAAAGAAAAATGGTTAAAATTAATAAGTAAAATATTGTTTAATAAGATGAATTTTTTTTTTGGTGAATAGTAATTTTTGACTTTTATTTACCATGGTTAAAAGTAAATAGGTTAATTAAAGGTAAACATGATATTATAATTGCCCTGAAACATGTATTAATTCTATTGGATAAGTATTATTCATCCAGAAACAACCTTAGGAATAATATATGATCCTTTTGGTCCTTTTGGATTAGATTAGGACATTTATTATTATTTTATTTAAAGAAGAGTTAAAAGTGTTAAATTCAAAGTTTAATAACCAAAACATTTTTAATATATGGTTATACAAAATATAAATTCAACTATAAAATTTTATTAGATAACTAAAATTATTTCCTACATAATGGTATTCTATTTATAATTTTTAGACATTAAATAATTATATTTATTTATGACATAATGATGATTCAGTAATTTCCTTATTAATGAAAAATTAAAATAATTTATATTATAAATATCCAAATAAATTTAATTTAAGAATTTTGATAAATTCCACTAATTTTTTAAGCTAATATTACATGTTAGAGTTGATTAAATAATTTTTGTTTGAAGTAATCATGCTGTTATGATTTTTACAAAAACCAAATACTAAATAATGTCAAAATTGACATAATTGAGTTTTTATAACAAATACTATATTATTAATTTATATGATATTCCTAAAAATATAAGGTTCGTCCAAAAGACATAGATAAGGTTATATATATTAATAATGAACCAATTGGGGTTCCCTTGTCAGTTTATAGTATGTTTATTAACCATATAATATAAAAATACAAAGAGACATGAAAAATGTCAAACTAGTTAACTAAGAGTAAAATCTAAAAGATAAGGCTAATATGATGACTTAAACAAGTATAAAACCTATTGGATGAGGGGTTTATAACCATACCAACCTTATCCTAGAAATAAATCATTTTGGATCCGTTAGAAACCTGAAATGATTTTATTATAAAATAATATTTCAAACTTTTCCAAAAGCGACCCTCACCTCTCTTATAAAAGGGTACTTCCCATTCTCTTAATTTCACACATCCAAAGACATTTGGATCGGCCAAACCCTGCCCAAATATCCTCCAAAATTCCCTCAATTAAAAATAGAGTCCGTACTTGGATCAAAAATCTAACCTACGGAGCCCTTTTGATCAACTCAAATGGAAACACTCGAAGAAGAGGTAATAATTTCACCACCCTCTTTCAAATTCTTTTGTTCTTCTATTTACACTTTCATTGATTCAATACCAAAATAATAACTCCAATACCTTATACATCTTGTGATGTTGTTATAAATATGGTACAACCATATTTTTTATTCTATCAATCCTATAAATGAAAAAGTCACCATACCTGCGTACGTACAGGTTAGTCTCTCCACGTCGTGGTGTAGTTTGTTATTCAAACACTTCATTATTTTGGATGGGTATAAAAATGAGTATAACTGATGTAATTAATAATTATAACATGTCAATTATTCTTTATATAGGATATAACATTCAATTACCTATGATTTCACCATCAATATAATGATATTGTCGCTCATGCATACGTACAGATTACCATTTCCACGAACGCGATGAGATTCATTCCCCATCGTAATCATTCATGAATAATTTTCATTTTATGATTAAAAATAATGTTTATGAATATAATATCATTATGTAAATGAATAAAATACATCATATCCATAACAAGAATAACTTATGTAACCAAGCATATAAAAGAAAATGAATCAGTTAACACATGAAACGATGATACTACTGAAATATTATTAACAAAGAAATGTTAGAGGATCATATATGATATCATATTTATGTATATAGTTCATTTATAATTTAATAACAATGTTTTAACTATTATACTATAAGTTAACATACCATTGACTATGGAAAAGTACAAGGTTAGGGTTAATTGTACAATCTCTTTACTTATCTGAGGTTGTTAATACGTAAGTATCTACTGGGACCACTTTATCATCCACATCCATTTTTTTTTAAAAATGTATTTCAAATTTTTTTACTATTTACTAGACTATGGATTAAAGTCATTTATACCTTTAATTGACCTTATATATTTTTAATGGAATCTTTCAATCGTTTCCCAAACAAGGTACTTTATGACCTTTTCGACAAAATTAAGATAAGAATGTTTTTTTAACTTATACGGAAAGTGTGGCAAGTTTCCACCATTATAACATCATCGTAGATTCCCTTACAATATTATAAGATTATTTTCGAAACAAATGTTTTCTTATATAATTTTGAGTCTTTTAAATGATTTTAAAAAATAGATATTTCTCTCAAATAGTATTTATTTCATCTATGTCAACATCCTTTGATGGAATTTACACTTGTTTGAAATTGATTCATTATGATACAAATCTTCCATATTGTATGGAAGGTTTTGTGACATGTTTAACTATGGATGTGTTATTTTTATACCATTCTTGGTTTATAGATGAAGTATTGACATTTTTTATGATAGTTTTTATACGAATTCCTATGTTATGTTTAAAACTTTTTATACGAGGAATGTATTGGACTTAGTAAGTGATGGGTGAAGCCCACTATAGCACCTTGATGAATCAGTAGGTTTCATGAGAAAAAATAGTGTCTTGGAACAAGGATTTTACAAAATCTTATTTATAGTATTGCAACAAGGCCTTGAATATGTGGTTATGAAGTTTGGAATTATGCATTCCATCATTATGAAATTGACTATTGATATTACATGTGATTATTCGACTAGTAGAATATCCATGTGAATAAGTAAATAGAATTATTTTATTTATTTTAGACATATTATGCAGAAGTTTATATTTAAAATGTTTATTATTCAGTCTTATACATTTCCTTAAATGTTTATGCTTATTTATGAAAGATTCCGCTATATTGTTATCCTTACCGAGCATCTCATCTCACCCCTTTATATGTTTTATTTTTCCCAGGATACAAAGAAGTATATTGTGACTAACCTGTAGGGATAGTCTATGGGATATGAATGTGGTAAATGGAGACATTGTTGTTTTTGTTTTCATTTTATAATGTAATGTAAAACTTATTAATGAATCCAGTAATTCCAAGGCCACAAAACTGATCGTTCATTTGGGATATGATTATTTGTGATCTAACCAATGTTAATTACTAATACACCAACTCTGGGTAACTGGGGTTGGAGCATTACATAGGCAGAGTCGTCTGATATTTTTATTAAAAAATTATCCATTTTAAAGTTTCATTATGGTTATCAAGTGAAAAAGTAAGTATCTTAGGGTGGATCTAATTTTACTAAATTAAAAACAACAAAACACATTCTAGAATGCATTTTATAGGTTTTAATGTCAAAACAACATGTCTCAACCCCATTTACTCACCTAAATGAAATGAAAATCCATAGTGACCCATTACATACTATTAAATTCAAGTTAATTGTCCATCTCAAGAACATAAAAAAGTATCTAACTTCCACTAACATCAAGAAAAACTTATACGTTGAAATTTACTTGAATGGATTCCATTTTTCCTCTCCTATAATATCTTTAAATTTTTAAATCCCATGGTTTTCATAATGTTTCTATACTATTAAAATTCTATAACATCTTTCAAGAGATGACTTAAATCATTAACGTAAGTAATATCCACACCATAATATTTTATTCTTTCTTCAATCATTTATTGTAACGCCCCGACCCCAGTTACCCATAGTTGGTGCATCATTACATAACATTGGCATGATCACAAAAGATCAAGTCTCGAAAGACCGATTAGTTTAGTAGCCTTGGAAAAACTAGATACATTCATAAAGTTTACATTACACCATAAAGTGAAAACTACTACAACAACATCTTTTCTTCATATCCCCACATACTATCCCTGCAGACCATTCATAAATTACTACGTCACATCCTGGGAAAAACAAAACATTGAAAGGGGTGATCTCAGATGCTCAGAAAGGATAACAATATAGCGGAAACTTTCATAAATAAGCATAAACATTTAGGGAAATGTATAACTAAAACAAAATCCTTTTAAACATGAACTTCAACATAATACGACAAAGATAAAATGAAATAATTCCATTTACATATTCACATGGATATTCTACTAGTCGAATAATCACACGAAATATCAATAACCACTTTCATAATGATGGAATGCATAATTCCAGACTATCATAACCACATAGTCAAGACCTCATTCGAATACTACAAATAAGATTTTGTCAAGGACTTATTCCAAGACAATAGTTTTCCTCATGAGACCTACTGATGCATCGAGGAGCTATAGCGGGCTCCACCCATCACATATTAAGTCCAATGCATTCCACATATGATCAGGTTTAAACATAACATAAAAATTCATATTAAAACTAGAATAAAAAATGTCAACAATTTCTCCATAAACCATGAATGGTATAAAAATAACACATCAACAGGAAAACATATCACAAAACCTTCAATACAATATGGAAGTTTTATATCATAATAAATAAACTTCAAATAAGCTTAAAATCCATTAAAGGATTTTGACATAGATGAAATCAAAACTATTTGATAGAAATATCTCTTTGTTGAAATAATTTAAAATTCACATAATTATAAAATAAAACTTTTACTTTGAAAATATTCTTATAATATTGTAAGGGAAGCTTCTAAGATTTTATAATGGTGGAAAATAGCCACACCCGCCGTATAAGTTAAAAAACATTCTTACCTTAATTCTGTCGAAAAGGTTAAAAAGGACCTTGTTTGGAAATCAATGGAAAGATTCATCTATAAAATTCTTATAAAAAGTAAAAAAAGGGTATAAATGAATTTCACCCATATTCTGTAAAATAGTAAGAATGTTTTGAAATACATTTTGAAGAAACATGGATGTAGATGATAAAGAGGTCCCAGTAGATAATTATATATAAACAACATCGGATAATGAAGAGATTGTGAAATAAACACTTACCATGTACTTTTCCTTAGTAGATGGTATGTTAAACTCCTATATAATAGTTAAAACATTGTTATTAAATTTTTCAATAACCATATACATAATTACGATATCATATATGATCTTCTAATAATTCTTTGTTCATAATATTTTAGTATTATCGTCGTTTAGGTGTTAGCTTACTCGTTTTCATTTATATGTTTTGTTACATAAGCCGTGTTTTTTATTGATAGGTTTTATCTTATTTATATCCAGAATGATATCAAGTCCTTAAAAATTATTTTTAATCATCAAATGAGAATTATACTTGAATGGATACGATGGGGAATGAATCTCATCGCGTTCGTGGAGACGGTAGCCCGTACGTACGCACGAGCGACAATATCACTCTTTTGATATTAAAATAATATATAATTGGATATTATATAATATATAAAGAATAATTATCATGTTATATTTATTATTTACATTAATTACACATCATTATTATACCCATACAAATAATAATGTTTTGAATAACAGTTACACCACGATGTGGAGACGGTAAGCCGTACGTACGCACGTATGGTGACATGTCATTCAAAGGATGGATAAAATAATTAATATGGTTGAAACATGTTTATAATAACATCAAAGTATATATAATATACTATAGTTGTTATTTTAGAATGTGAATAATAAAGAAAGAAGAAGTGTAAGGAGAAAGGAACTTGAAAGAGGGTGCTGAAAACATTACCTCTTTTTCGGGTTATCCCTTTTGATTTGATCAAAAGGGATCCATAGTTTGGATTTATGATCAAATTAAGGCCTCTAGGTTGAAGTGAGTGAAGTTTAGAGAGTATTTGGGTAGGTTTTGGCCGATACAAAAGGCTTTGAATGTGTGAATTAGTGAGAAGTTGGAGTGCCCTTTTATAAGAGGGGAGAGGGGCACCTTTGAAAAAGCTAGAAATATTATTTTATAATAAATTCATATTCTTTTTATAATGGATAAAAATTTGATTATTAAAAGTTTAAGGTGGGGATGGGTTGAAATACTTTGAAAAAATATAATTTATACAGGTTTGGGTCATTATATTAACCTTATCTTTTAGTTTTAACTCTTAGTTAATTAGTTTGACATTTACCATGTCACTTTGTATTTTTATATTATATAGTTAATAAACGTAATATATAATTAAAATCGACCCCCAAGTGGTACATTAATGATACAATATCATGATATAAGTCCTTTTTCCGAACCTTATATTTTTAGGAATAGAATATCAATTAATAATATAATATTTGTTTTAAAAACTCATTTATGTTAATTATGACACTATTCAATAATTGATTTTTGTTAAAGTCTAAAAAACTTTATTCATTCGAAACAAATTCATTTATGAAATCCTATAATGTCTTATTAACCAATAAAATTCACGGATGTCATCAAAACATTCAAATTATATTTATTTTAACATTTATAATTCCAATTATTTGATTCATTCATTAAAAAGGAAAATATTGCATCATTATTGTGTCATAAATAATATCAATTATTAAATGTCTAAAAATCATAAATAAAATAAAATTATTTAGGAAATTTTTTTAGATATCCAATGAATATTTATAGTAAAAATAAAAACATATATAACCCCATGTAAAAATTGTTTTCCTAAAAGATATATGCTTATGTTATTTTTGTATTTATTTTAACTTAATTAATATAAAGTGTCCTTATCACTTACAAGTGGATACATGGGGTCCCAAAATCGACCTAAAGATGTCCATGGTCGGAAATATATCAAGAAATAAGGTTAGGACACATTTTAGGATAATTTATTATTATTATAATATTATTTGTTTACCCTTATTTACTGGATTTACCCTTTTACCGTGGTAAATAAAATATTTACCGAAGTAATTATTCAAAATGTCTAAAAATAAAAGTTACCTATTTACAAAATTTTAACATCATAATTCCAAATATGGAATAAATTTTTCCAAATTAAAAACACATAAGTGGCAGAAATTAATTTAAAATTAATTCCCGTTGTTAAAACAAAAAGCGCATTTTTAAGAGATAATTACTATCAAAAGACTGACACTTGTTTATGTCCGGTTTAATTGTGAAATTATGTCCAATTACCAAAATTGTATTAAATATTAAAAATATATTCTAAATATATTTCAAAACCACTCAAATTCATAATTTATCACTATTAATTATTTCGATTAAAAAAGTTGTTTTTAATTAAAATTTAGTAATTTTCACTATTCATTAAAATATAAAATTTATCCGAAGAGTACCAAAATTTCACCCTAGGATAATTTCGATATTCCGAATCCAAAAATGAAGCCCATTTTGAGAGATAAAATTTTTAAAATTTCAAAATGTGGGTATTACTATTCATAACGGCTACTTTGATTGGTTGTAGTGTGCTAGAATCTCAAAGTTGCGTACAACACAAGCTACTATATTATTCAAAGAGAATCGTACCGTGGAAGCTTGGGGTGTTACATTCTCCCCTAATTCAAATAATTTCTTCCTAAAAATTTCTAGAATACTACCGCATGAAAAGAATCGGGTGGTTCTTCATCATAAGTTCCTCAGGTTCCCACGTTGCCTCTTCTATTTTATGGTTCCTCCATAGAACTTTTACCAGACGAGTCGTCCGGTTTCTCAGTACTTATTCTCTCGTATCAAGAATCTTGACAGGCTCTTCGCAATAAGACAGATCAGGTTCCAGTTCTAATTACTCATAGGTGAGTACATGTGTTGGGTCAGTCATGTATTTCCTCAACAGTGATACGTGGAACACATCGTGAACTTTGGAGAGACTTGGCGGCATTGGAAAACGGTAAGCTACAACCCCAATTTGTTCTAGAATTTCGAAAGGTACGATGTACCTAGGACTCAATTTAACCTTCTTACTGAAATGTATAACTCCATTCCATGGAGATACCATCAAGAAAACATGATCTCCTACCTAAAATTCCAAATCATTCCTTCGGTTATTGGCATAGATCTTCTGCCTACTTTGAGAAACATTGATGTGGTTTTGGATTACATTTTCCTTTTCCATTGTTTCCTCCACCAGTTCTGGGCCTACAAGTTTTCTTTCACCAACGTCATCCCAACAGGTTGGTGTGTGACATCTCTTTTCATATAATGCTTTATATGGTGCCTTTTGAATACTCGAATGGAAGCTATTGTTATAGGAAAATTCTACCAGAGGTAAATATTCATCCCACATACCCTGAAATTCAAGTGATCAGGATCTCAACCTATCTTATAAGGTTTGAATAGTCCATTCTGATTGTCCATATGTTTGAGGGTGGTAGGCAGTGTTCAAATTAAGTTCAGTATCTAGGGCCTTTTGAAGACTTTTACAAAATCTTGAATTAAAACAAGGATCACGATCAGAAACAATCGATAGGGGTACTCCATGAAGTCTTACAACTTCATTAATATATAGTCTTGCTAGATGTTCAAGTGGTAAATCATCTCTTATAGCAAGAAAATGTGCTGACTTAGTAAGACTATCAACAATGACCCATATTGCATAGTTCCTTCTAGGAGTCTTTGGTATCCCCATGACGAAGTCCATCGTAATATTATCCCATTTCCACTCAGGTATGGGAGAGGTTTCAATACTCCACCAGGCTGTTGCCTTCCAGCTTTCACTTGTTGACAAACCGTACATCTTGACATACAATCAGCAATCTCCCTCTTCATGTTGTCCCACTAAAAATGTTCCTTCAAATATCTATAAATATTGGTGCTCCCAGGGTGTATAGAGGAATTGGATCTATTAGCATCGTCCAACAATTCCCTTTTTAGATCAGGTATATTGGGAACACAAAGTCTCTTCCAAAATTTCAAAATTCCATCTTCATACACAAAGTCACTCAATCTCCCATCATTCACAGCTTTAATCTTCTTTTGAAACTATTCATCACCGGTCTGAGAACTCTTTATCCTTCCCAATAAATATGGTTCAACAACCATTTGAAAAAGTATTGATGTTTCACCTTCCATGGTTATTCCCATGTCCATCTTCACTAGATCCTTGAAAATTAGAGACCTTTCAATTCTCATATTGTTCAAAACTCCATGATCTTTTCTGCTCAAAGCATCTGCCACCTTATTTTCCTTCCCCAGGTGGTAGTGTATCATGCAATCATAATCCTTGAGTAATTCAAGGCATCTTCTTTGCCTCATGTTGAGTTCTTTTTGTGAGAAAATATACTTCAAACTCTTGTGATCAGTATAAATCTCACATTTTCACCATAGAGGCAGTGTCTCCATATCTTCAAAGCAAAGATCACAGCTGCTAACTCAAGATCATGAGTAGGATAGTTTTTCTTATGAATTTTGAACTGTCGTGATGCATAGTAGATAACCCTATCATTCTGCATAAGGACACAACCAAGTCCTTTCTTCGACACATCACTATAAATAATGAACCCATCATTCCCCGATGGTAGAGTCAATATAGGATAATTGACTAATCTTCTCTTCAGTTTTTTCGAAACATTATTCACACTCTTTTGTCCAAACAAATTTAACCCCTTTACGTGCGAGCATTGTTAATGGGTTAGCCAATCGGGCAAAATTCTGCACGAAATGTCGATAATAACCTGCTAAACCAATAAAAATGCATACCTCAGTTATACTTTTTGGTGCATTCCATTCTTGGATTGCCTTGGTCTTAGAAGGATCAACAGAGATTCCATCTTTAGAGACAATATGGCCAAGAAAAGAAATCTTCTGAAGCCAGAATTCACACTTACTAAACTTCCCATATAATTCATGTTGTCTCAGAGTCTTCAGGATAATACGCAAGTGATTTTCTTGATCTTAGTAGTTTTTGGAGTATACCAAGATATAATTAATAAATACCACCTCAAAATAATAGAGATATTCGTTGAAAACTCTATTCATTAGATCCATGAATACAGAGGGTGCATTAGTCAGCCCAAAAGGCATTACTGTAAACTTGTAATGCTCGTACCTTGTTTGAAATGCTGTCTTAAAAAAGTCTTCCTTCTTCACACACAAATGATGGTATCCAGACTGAAGGTCAATCTTTGAAAAGTACTGGGCTCCATGCAGTTGTTCAAATAAATCATCAATACGAGGTAGGGGATACTTGTTCTTTATTGTTATAGCGTTAATATCCCTGTAGTCGATACATAACCTCATAGATCCATATTTCTTTTTAACAAAAATAATTGGGGATCCCAATGGAGAAACACTAGGGTGAATAAATACCTTATTACTTAATTCCTCTAGTTGTTTCTTTAGTTCAACTAATTCGACAGTGGCCATTCTATAAGGGTCCTTTGATATAAGCCTTGATCCAAGAATTAAATTAATGGAAAACTCAACTTCCCATTCTGAAGGATGTCCAGGTAAACCATCCGGAAACACATCTACATATTCTTTCACAATAGTTACATCCTCTCTTTGAACATTCGTTTACTCACTCATAGTCATTTCATTATCTTCCCCCCCACAATAATTGAATTTAGTTGAGCTAGTAGGGGTAGATCTAGATAATAATTAGGTGGTGATGATTCCGCTCTAAAGATAAGGTGTTCCTTATCATCATCATCAAAAATAGTAACCTCCTTCTTCTTATAATAAATCTTCACATCATGGTCCAAAATCCAATCCATACCGATGATTATATCAAACTCAATCATATGTATACCGATGAGATCAGTGGATAACGAACATTTATGTGCTCTAATGGGGACTGATTCAAAAAACTTTGTTGGAATGATACATCCCTTAAGAGTTTTAACTAATAACTCCCTTGGTAAATCAAATTGGAAATATCTAATTTTCTTAGAAAACTAGGAAGATATGAAACAATGCGATGATCCAGAATCAAATAATGCATTTTCTAAACTTGAGGAAACAATTAAATTACCTGCCACCACATCTTTCGGAGCTTCTACCTTAGTAGTAGTGATAGCATAAGCTTGGACTTGATCCCTTGGTATTTTATGAGGTAAGTTTCCCTGATTCTTAGGAGATTCATTTTCATAATGTCCCATCTCCCTGCAATTTTAGCATTGGACATCAGTAGCTTCCTTCTTCCCCTTGCAATCACGAGCTTGGTGGCCTTTTTCACCACACTTGTAATAGACTCCCATTCCTTTTAAGAAAGTATCGGGGTGTTTCTTCCCACATTTAATACAGGATGGATATTCAATTTTTCTCTTATTCCCCTTGTTTCCATTCCCAGAGTGATCAGCAGATCTCTTCTTCTCTTGCTTTGCTTTAAATTCATAAGACTTCTAGAATTCTTTTCTGTCTTGATATAACATGAGACAATATCTTTGTATAGCGAGAAGGTTTGTGAGAGTAATGATCGATGGAGAAATGGTTATAACCCATCAAATAAATGATCAATATCACATCTTGGGTTACATATATAATCTGAATCATACCTCGCTAACCGTGTAAAGTTAGCCTCATACTTTGCGACATTCTCATCCTCCTTTTGTCTCAGACTCAGAAATTACCTTTCCATATCTGCTCGATGGTCATGAGGAAAGTATTTTTCTAAGAAAATCTCTTTGAACTCCCTCCATCCCATATTTGATACTTCATCATCTTCCTTCGTGTTTTGAATCAATGACCACCATTGATCAGCATCTCCAGTGAGATGATAAACTGCCATGACAACTTTTTCCCTTTCACTACTCCCCAAAGCCTGAAATAATTTCTCTAGAGAACTTATCCACTGCTTAGCTACTAATGGATTTTTACTCCCATTGAATGTTGGTGTTTTCTACCACATGAAGCGATATAACATTGATCCTCCATGCTGTGGATCAGGGTGTTCCATACGGGTAAGGTTATTATTCATAACCTGAGTGAGTTGTCCCAGTATGGTGATTAGTTGATCCACACTAGTTGCATCACCAGCTCCACTATAATTATCTTGAGCAGGAGGGAAATCCCTACATGGAGTGTGTGCATTGATATGGTTTCCATTTCTTCCACTAGACGCCATTTCTAAACAATGGCATAAACTAGATCAGTTTATGAATCAAAATACATAATTCCATACTTGTAAAACACTTAACATAAATTAAACTATTTATGGATATAATCCATAATCATAAAAATGTTTTATTTGAGGAAGTATATACTCATAAACCCTTCATAATGGTTTGTAAATAAAATGATAATTATCCTAAGCATATCCCCCAGGAGTGTCGTAACCAAGAGTGCAGCAAGGCCCGTTGTCGTGCAGTAGTTCCCGTTGAGTCTATATCAAAGCGGTATTTTCGGGTTTTACCCCTAGGTACATCTGTGCCTCGAGATGCCTCTACCTACTCGTATCCATACAGGGATGTATTGATCAGAAAACTCACAAAATTTCTACAATACCAAAATTCTAGGAAGTTCATCTATACTAATCCTCAAAGTCTATCTTAGGGCTATGTGCTCTAATCAGAGTTTATCTAAATCTAGCATCCAAGGTTTGTACTAAACTTCCTCTAATACCAACTATAATGCCCTAACCCCAGTTACCTAGAGTCGGTGCATTATTACATAACATTGACATGATTCCAAAAGATCAAGTCTCGAAAGATTGATTATTTTAGTGGCCTTGGAATAACTAGATACATTCATAAAGTTTACATTACATCATAATGTGAAAACTACTACAACAACATCTTGTCTTCATATCCCCTCATACTATCCCTGTAGGTCATTTATAAATTACTTATTCACATCTAGGGAAAAATAAAACATTGAAATGGGTGAGCTCAGATGCTCAGTAAGGATAACAATATAGCGGAAACTTTCATAAATAAGCACAAACATTTAAGGAAATGTATAACTAAAACAAAAGCCTTTTAAACTTGAAATTCAGCATAATATGGAAAAGATAAAATGAAATAATTCCATTTAAATATTCACATGGATATTATACTAGTCAAATAATCACATGAAATATCAATAACAACATTCATAATGATGGAATGCATAATGTCAGACTATCGTAACCACATAGTCAAGGCCTCGTGCCATGATTACAAATAAGATTTTGTCGAGGCCTTATGCCAAGAAACTCGATTGTCTCATGAGACCTACTCATGCATCAAGGATCTATAACGAGCTCCACCCATCACATATTAAGTTCAATGCATTCCTCATATGACCAGGTTTAAACATAACATAAACATTCGTACTAAAACTGGCATACGAAATGTCAATACGTTCTCCATAAACCATGAATTCTATAAAAATAACACATACATAGTCAAACATATCACAAAACCTTCAGTAAAATATGGAAGTTTTCTATCATAATAAATAAACTTCAAATAATCTTAAAATCCATTAAACGATGTTGACATAGATGAAATCAAAACTATTTGATAGAAATATCTCTTTTTTGAAATCATTTAAAATTCACATAATTATAAAATAAAACTTCTACTTTGAAAATATTTTTATAATCTTGTAAGGGAAGATTCTAAGATTTTATAATGGTGGAAAATATCCGCACCCACTGTATAAGTTAAAAAAACATTTTTACCTTAATTTTGTTGAAAAGGTTAAAAATGACCTTGTTTGGAAAATGATGGAAAGATTCCTTTATAAACTTCTTATAAAAAGTCAAAAAAGGGTATAAATGACTTTAACCCATATTCTGTAAAATAGTAAGAATTTTTTGAAATACATTTTTAAGAAACATGGATGTGGATGATAAAGAGGTCCCAGTAGATAATTACGTATAAACTACCTCGGATAATGAAGAGATTGTGAAATAAACCCTTAACTTGTAATTTTACTTAGTAAATGGTATGTTAACCTCCTGTATAATAGTAAAAACATTGTTATTAAATTATACAAGAACCATATACATAATTATGATTTCATATATGATCTTTTAATAATGCTTTGTTAATAATATTTTAGTATTATCGTCATTTCGGGTGTTAACTTACTCGTTTTATTTTATATGTTTTGTAACATAAGACATGTTTTTTATGAATAGGTTGTATATTATTCATATCCAGAATGATATAAAGCCCTTAAACATTATTGTTAATCATCAAATGAGAATTATACTTGAATGGATACGATGGAGAATGAATCTCATCGCGGTCGGGGAGACGGTAGTCTGTACGTACGCTCGAGCGACAATATCACTCTTTTGATATTAAAATAATATATAATTGGATAGTATATCATATATAAAGAATAATTATCATGTTATATTTATTATTTAGATGAATTATAAATCATTATTATACGCATCCAAATAATAATGTTTTGAATAACAATTACACCACGACGTGGAGACGTAAGCCGTACATACGCACGTATGGTGACATGTCATTAAAAGGATGGATAGAATACTGAATATGGTTGTACCATTTTTATAATAACATCAAAGTATATATAATATACTGGAGTTATTATTTTATAATAGGAATAACTAAGAAAGAAGAAGTGGAAGAAGAAAGGAACTTGAAAGAGGGTGGTGAAAACATTACCTCTTCTTCAGGTTCTTCCTTTTGATTTGAACAAAAGGGCTCCTTAGGTTGGATTTCTGATCAAACTAAGGAATCTAGGTTGAAGTGAGGGAATTTGAGAGAGTATTTGGGCAGGGTTGTCTGAGCAAAAAGGATTTTAATGTGTTAATTAGTAAGAAGGTGGAGTGCCCTTTTATAAGAGGGGTGAGGGGAACCTTTGGAAAAGTTAGAAATATTATTTTATAATAAATTCATATTCAGTTTATAATGGCTCCAAAGTGGATGATTAAAGGTCTAAGGTGGGTATGGGTCGAAATAATTTCAACTAATATAATTTAGACAGGTTTGGGTCATTATATTAACCTTATCATTTAGTTTTAACTCTTAGTTAATTAGTTTGACATTTAGCATGGGACTTTGTATTTTTAAATTATATAGTTAATAAACATAATATATACATACAACCAACCCCGAAGCGGTCCATTAATGATACAACTATCATGATATAAGTCCTTTGGCCTAACCTTAGATTTTTAGGAATAGAATATCAATTAATAATATAATATTTGTTTTAAAAACTCATTTATGTCAATTATTACACTATTCAATAATTAATTTTTGTTAAAGTCTAAAAAACATTATTAATTCGAAACAAATTCATTTAAGTAATCCTATAATGTCATATTAACCAATAAAATTCATGGATGTCATCAAAAACTCAAAATTATATTTATTTTAAAATTTATAATACCAATTATTTGATTCATTCATTAAAAAGGAAAATACTGCATCATTATTGTGTCATAAATAATATTAATTATTAAATTTATAAAAAGTATAAATAAAATAACATTATATATGAAATATATTTAGATTTATAATGAATATTTATAGTCAAAAATAAAACATATATAACCCTATGTAAAAATTGTTTTGCTAAAAGATATATGCTTATGTCCTTTTTGTATTTATTTTAACTTAATTAATATAATGTGTCCTTATCACTTACAAGTGGATCCATGGGATCCAAAAATCGATTCAAAGATTCCCATGGTCAGACATGTATCAAAAAAAAAATATTAGGACACTTTTTAGTCTAATTTATTAATATTATAATATTATTTTTTTACCCTTATTTACCGGATTTACCCTTTAACCATGGTAAATAAAATATTTACCGAATTAATTATTCAAAATTCCTAAAAAAAGTTTCCTATTTACACAATTTGGACATCCTGATTCCAAATATGGAATAAATTTTTTCAAATTCAAAACACAGAAGTGGAAAAAATAAATTTGAAATTAATTCCCATTGTTAAAACAAAAAGCGTGTTTTAAAGAGGTAATTACTATCAAAAGATTGACACTTGTTTATGTCCGGTTTAATAATGAAATTATGTACAAGGACCAAAATTGTATTAAATGATAAAAATATATTCTAAATATAATTTAAAACCACTCAAATTCATAATTTATCAATACTAATTATTTCGATTAAAAAAGTTGTTTTTATTTAAAATTTAGTAATTTTCACTATTCATAAAAATATAAATGTTTTCCGAAATGTACCAAAATTTCACCCTAGGCTAATTTCGATATTCCGAATCCAAAATTGAAGTCCATTTTAAGAGATTAAATTTTTAAAATTTCAAAAAGTGGGTATTACTGTTCATAATGGCTACTTTGATTGGTCGTAGTGTGTTAGAATCTCGAAGTTGCGTACAACACACGCTATTGTATTATTCAAAGAGAATCGTACCGTGGAAGCTTGGGGTGTTAAATTTATTTTCATAAAAAATATAATATGCATACTAATATAATTATGTATGTATAATTGGAATAATATACATTTATTATATTCATGGTAAAGCCATATTTTATTCCCCTATCCTCAATTCAAAAAATCGAAATGTTTCTCTACTGTACATGCGAACTACCACCTCAATGGATGATTTCATATTTAATATTATAGTTACATAGAGTATTATTAAAGTTTATTTAATGAATAAATATTATATTTATGACAATATTATGACTCAAAAAAGATAAAAAAATTATTCGACCTCCACCCAATTGTATGGATATTGATATTTTTACCTATATGTATGGGTAGACTACTGCCTCAATGAAATGATGTTTCTCATATTTCATACCACTGTAACTATATGGTGAGAAGAATCTTATTAAAAAATAATTGTGATATTAGTAATTACTTTTTTTAGATAAATATAATATTAGTAATTAATTAATTAATTAATATTCGATCATTTCTTCATTTAAAATAAACTAAAACTGGTTTGTCACCAATTTCATAAATAGTAATCATAAAAAAATATTTCTTGGAATGAAACTAAATTATTATAAAAATTATGTATAATTTATTAAATTAACTTGAATAATAGGTGAATGATTTACATTATATACAATCATGATTAGATACATTACCTTATGAAACATGTATAGAATAATCATGGGTACTAACACTTGATGATGAATATATAAAATAACCATATAATAAATTGATAATTAATTTTCATTATTAAAGAGATTAAAAAGAATTAGAAATGAATAAGTTTGTGAAATTATTTATTAATATATTTATTATTCTAAAGGTAACATCCTGGGTACGGATGCCAACTAATAGTTTCCCGAGCATGGTTGGCCACATGGCCTCAAGCGTATCTCCCCAAATTTCAGAGGCTTACAACTAGCAGAGTAGGCCATAATGATGATAGTGGAGATATTATTCCCCCATTAGAAAAGAACAAAATAGTATAAATAACATATATGTATCAAAATAAATAATACCCTACAAGAGAAGTAAATATTGGAATATTGATAACAGAAATAACCAGATATCATATCATACAAAAATGATGCATATCACCTGCTACTAAGAAAAAATACAAACAATTCACACAACTATCATATAAATTATAAGATCAAAAAAGGAACAAAATGAACAAAATCATCCTAGTAGCATCGTATTCCTAAGCTAGGATCCATTCTCTCATTCTCTTAAGAAACATATCATGTACGAGTAAAAGGAATATTTCCCTTATCGACACCCATAACATATAATCATTATAGAACCAAAGTAAGACCAAAACAATGGGTGAGACTAAATCCCAGTTGACAACCACTCAAGGGCTGTTCCAATCGGACAATGAGTATAAATAATAGGTAGGGTGAAATACCGAATGAAGTAAGATAGGAAGTACTGGTTTCCATTAACATTCCATTTAATTTTAATTAAAAATTCAATTACATTGATTTTATAAGTCTTTTGATCTGGACTAATCTTGGGGATCCCCTATATAGAATTAAGAACAATATATAACTCAAAAATATATATAAACATGTATAAGAGAGGACTACATACAAGCTGTTTTTGTCCTAGAAGACATATCATAATTACCTAAAATATTCAAATATAACTACAGACCAACCTTGACATTCCTAATTTGAAATTCAAGTATCACTCTAGGTTCCAATCTACCAACATCCTACAAGCCTATCCCAGTGAGCATATCAAGGAACCAGTATCAATCTAGGTGTGGTATAAGTCCATGTAAACTGATCCCATCCTTGGAGGTCCTATAGAGAGCCACAAGTCTCACTCATGACATATTTAGGTCTCTTGATCCCTTCAAAGGAATCCTATAAGATCCACGATTCACTCGACATTTAGTACATAGCCATTATGAGCCCATCCATGGTGTCCATGGTTCACACATAGCTTAATCATTAATTGATAAACCCATTGATCACATCTAATGCATTTATAGGAATTCAATTTTCACTCAAGGACTCATGGTAGGATAGATATATATGTCCATCATTGGAATTCCAGTAGAATCAGTTATTCAACTAATGATATTTAATATTAAACCATTATAGTATCAAGTTCATAATTCAATTACATTATGGGGTCAAAGAAAAATGAATTTCACAACTCACCACCAAGGGTGTCACAATCTAGGAGTAAAATCTATGGCTTGAACTATCATTAATCACAAGTACATATTTCACATAACAATCCTATCAAGGAAATCAAAACCATTACTAGGATAAAATGTATGTTATCTTATTTGGGATGGTTCATGGATAAAACTTAACTTTCCAAACATGATTTATCAAGAATATTCATAACATGGGTCATGGGTCAATTTACCTATACTCTACCCAAATCAAAAAGAAAACCATTTAACAACACAGAATATCCATTAAAATAAAAAATCATTTTAAACAACCCATAAATGGGATTCAAGGCAGACCCCATGGGTATCCTAGGCTAAACTACCATAAACGAGTCAAAATTGGCACTCACACAAGGGGTGGACTTTAATTCAAGAAAAAACCAATCACACAATTTTTTAGACCTATTAAACAACCTACACCAAAACAATTAACAACATTTTAGATTTATAAATCAAGGATACATCCCCAAAAAGGTCACATGACACTCAAGAATATATAAACATCTTGGAAATCAGTGAAAGGCGTGATGCCACGAACCCTAGACACGTGCTTGATAGCTCATCCAGTTTCAAGCTCTGATTCACCCTAGTTTGGGAGAAATATTTAGAAGGGAAAAAGAACGGGATATCAGGGAATATGAGCCTAAATCCAAATAGAATAATCAATAATAAAAAGACTCAAATATGGTTACAAAAGGAATCAACCCATTATCATTATTGATTTTTAGTGATGGAGGAAGGTAGGTTTAGGTATTGGATGATTAATTAAGAAAAAATCCAAGATTATGAACTTTAATGGGGAGCTCCCATGCATGGTTATCTGTAAAAATGAAGGGGGAAACCAAAAAGTATTAAAAAAGAATTTATTTTCATTAAAAAACTTCAATGAAAACAAATCTAGTAGGGTTGCATAGTTTCTAGGAACAGTTTCCCAAACCGTGTGAGAACCATGAATGGATCACTGTAAGTCTAGAGCATAACATATGGTCACCAAACATAGTTTGACAGACCATGAAGTAAAATTTTGAATTCCACTGACATGGTCTATAAATGTTACATACCTGTTCGCATGGTCTTGTGGCCTAACCCGCACGGTTACACCTAACCATGCAACATCCTCTTTTCACCGAAAACATGGGTTAAGGGGTCCAGACTAAACCCAAACACCCCCTGAGGCCTCCATGACCCCAATGAGAATCCACATTAGGAAAAATTTTATAAATTAAATTAGAAAAATATGGAGAACTCATGATCTATACATCAAAGAAGAACCCAGTTCTTACAAACTTTCCCCTTAAATGTAATAAGTCTATGAATTTCCCTTTCAAGGGTGGTGTAGAACTATCTGAGAAAAACACTAGAAAATATGAATGAAAATTGGTCTCCCATTCCTATGTCTCATCCTACACTCATCCATTCTTCCATAGAACCTATAATAAAGGAATGGACCAGCACTATAGAACCTCCATGCTTTGATCAATAGTACAGATGGGATTATCCTAAAAGGATACATCCCCATGATTCTCAACCTCCTCAGGATGAAAATCATGAGATGGGACTGAATAAGAATTCCACAATTGAGAAATATAGAATATTTAATGTATATATTAGTACCTCTAAGGTAGCTACAACTGATAAGAAATTAACCTGACCCCCTCAAGAATCTCAAACGGCCCGACATATCTTGGTAAACAGTTCTCGTGTATCATGTTCCTCTTATGTCCAAGCCTTAGTGAAACATATAGGAAACACCAATCCCCAACCTAAACCTCTAGAGGAATTCTATAGAGATCAGCCTATGATTTCTAAAGAGACTATGAAGTATCCATCTCTTTTAGAATCATAAAATCCTATTCTATTGCCTCTTGGACAAGATAATGTCCTAGTATAGCTACATCTCCTACCTCTAGAAAACCCATGGTGATCAGTATGTCCTACCATACCAAACCTTATATAGTTCCATCATAATAGTATATTAAAAGCTATTATTATTTGAAAACTCTACCAAGGGTTTATGATTCTCCAAAGAACCCTTGAAATCTGGTATATATGCCCAAATCATATCCTCAAGCACCTGAATCATGCAATCTAATTGACCATCTGTTTGGGAGTTGAAAGTTGTGCTCAGAAGCACATGTTTACCCAATTCCCTTTGTATGAAATTACATATTTTAAAAGTAAATTGGTAATACCTATCTAAAATGATAGTATGCATGAACCCATTCAACCATACAACCTCCCAGATGTATAACCTGCTAATCTCATCAACATTGAAATTTTCCTTGATTAGTAGGAAATGCACAACCTTTAAGATCCTATCAATGAAAATAGAAACAATATCCATACCTTTTGGTAACCTCAATGAACCTATCATAAAATACACTATGACATCATTCCATTTCCACTCATTAATGATTTTATATTGTTAATGTCTAGTTGGTCGTTAGTGTTACATATTCACCTACAAATAGGCGGAAAAAATGCATGACAAAACCAGTTACATCCTTTTTCATACCTTGGAACCAATACTAATGATGTAAATCACATAAATCTAGGTGACACCAGGATGCACTTTCCTTATTGAGTATGGAAAATACCACATCATATACTCACAAATGTATGATGAAACCCATATGCGACCATGTAAACACAGAACTTCATCCTCACCTATAGTCCAACCAGGAGTAGGGTCGTTACCTAAAATACTCTCCCATATATGTAGGACTTCAGTATCTGATAATTTCCTTTTCCTTACTCTGCCCAGTAGGGTGGATGTTATATATAATGATAAAATAAACATATTCCACTAACTCTTGTGAACCTCCAAATATATCTTAGAGATCAACACCATAAGTTTTCACTCACTACTGGCCTACTGAACATCCTACAGCTGAGTCCTCTTACTCAAATTATTATCAACTCCATTGCCTTTACTAGGAATGTAGGAAATCTCAATGTCAAAAGACATAAGGTGTTCCACCTACCTTCATTGTCTCAAATTTAGATCACACTGAGTAAATATTTACTAGATGATTTTTTGGTCTGTGTACACAATAAAACATTCTCCCAGTAAGTAATCTATCTAACAACATAAAGCATGAACTACTGCATATAACTTGAGAATGTGTATTGGGCAATTCCTCTCTTATGGCCTCAATATCCAAGACCCGTATGCAATGAATCAATCACACTCCATAGGAACCTATCCTATCCCGATACCTAATTCATCACAGTACATAGTGTAACTCCTTCTTTGCTTTGAAAAATTTAGTATTGATGCTCATGTCAATCTATTTTTTAGATCCTAAAAGATCATCTCATAAAAATCTGTCCAAACATACTTCATAACCATTTTAGTCAGGAATGTTAATGCAACTCCTAAATGTGAGAAGTCATGTATGAAACACCTATAGCAACTCGCCGTCCCTAAAAATAGCTACACCTCAAAGATGTTCCTAGGATTCTCCCAGGAAACTAATACTCTCACATTCCTTAGGTCCACTGATACTCCAGTCTGTGAGATGACGTGACCCTAAAAGTGAATCTGATCCATCTAGAAGTGGAACATGTTGATTTTAGCATATAATTGATTCTCTCTAAGTGTTATCCATAGAATATCAAGATTTGTGCCATGGTCTTGTTGATTATAAGAATACACCAAGATATCAACCACAAAATCCATGAAAATTGTGTCAAGATAAGGATAATACACAAGTTTCACCATTTCCATGGAAACTATTGGTGCGTTCGTGAGAATGAATGAAATAAAAAGATACTCATATAGATCATACCTACTATGAAATGATTCATGGGGTATGTATGATGATTTAACACACACCTAATGATAATAAGATATCATATTGATCTTTGAGATGTCTTGAGCTCAATGGAGCTGGTCGAAGAGATCATCTATTTTTGGCAGTGGATACCAGTTTTTAACCATCAACTCGTTTAGTTTCTGATAATCCATAAAAATCTTTAGGGTACTATCCATATAAAAAAAGGATTAGTGAAACCCACAAATAAGTATTGGTTCAGATGAAACTCTTAACTACTAAGTCCTCTAGTTACCTATAGAAATCTTGTAACTCTATTGTAGCCATCCTATAAGGAGGAATCATTACTGGTGAATCTCCTATAACTAGCATGATTGAAAAAATATACCTCTATTACCAAATGAAAACATGAAAAGTCATTTGGGATGATATCCCTAAAACGATCAAACATTGGCGAAAAATCAATCTAACATGTTCCCTGGTCATCCAAATACAAACTTGCAATCTAGGATATGATTCCACCAAACCCATATTGCTCAGGTCCTCCTCAGTTTACCTAAAAATACCATTCACCACTATATATAAATGATCCACCCTTTATTTTATTGAAACTCACCCAATGGTGACAGAAATTGACAAAGGCCTTAAAAGAATCTAGCTAGTAGATCCTCATATCGACATCAAAACCTGTCATTTCTAGGATATAGAGATCCCAAGAGAAGTGAAACCCATCAACCCCCATGGGGAACTACTTGAATTAATGAACCCCTACCATTAAAATTCATAATGGAGTGTCTTGATTCATGACCTCATCAAAAGTAAAAACACATAGTCCAAGGCTCTTCACAGTGATTTAATATACGAAACTATGTGAAACCCCCTATTTTAAAAACCGAAGAAGCTAATATGGAGGATACAAGAATAGTACCTTTTATAGTGGATGATTAGGGATCCTTCCCCTGCTGGCATTTTTGTACTACAAAATTCGTGAATCTACTGTGGATTGAAGACACTGCCTGGCTACCCTGTACTGATCCGCCCTACAATCTCTGTGAGCCTGGGTTCTGGCCACCACGACCATGACCACCACTTATAAAATAATGTCCTGATGTATTCTATTTCTCAGATGGGTGAGATACTGTAGAGCACATTCCTGAAAGTGGAGATAGTTCATATCCTCTATCACTAGCTATTTGTGGAAATGTTTGGAAAAAATGGTGAAGATGTCCCATATTACAAGCCAGATCGACAATTGACTGGGTCCTTTGGAAAATGAGGTCTTGTATTCCCTATCCTAATGCACTGGTAATACCTCACCTAGATACTGAAAGATACAGTTTAACATATAACCTCACAACATTGAAACTCTAAATGACACATCCTATTTTCAGTTGGGATAGTAATAGATCAAGGTGCCGAACATCCGTAGATCACACATCTAGATTACCTTAGGTTATAATCATTGATCAATGCTTTATTTATTATAGCAGACATATTAGTCAACCTAAATATGTCTTCCTATGATCGAATTTTATACATGAGACCATCCTAAAACCACATATCCTTTGATAAATAATCATCAATCAGAATGGATGATAATAACTTGTTCTCTAGAAAATTGTAAGAGTAGTCCATCACTAACAATGTGCCCTACTATAGATCCACAAACTCATAGGATTTATCAGAACTCAAAATATCGATATATTAATAGTCATAAAAGATTATCTGAATGTCTCCCTTAGCCATATCCTGATTACAACCTGCCTGACTAATCCCATCCCACTATCACATGGATGAATCAAACAACATATATGTCCTGAGATTTACCCTCATCTATGGAGGAATCTCTATATGCTCTAAGATTGACAATAAGGGATAAAACAACGATTCTGCAACATATGGTCCACCATCCCCTGAAAACGTATGTGTATGTTGCTGCTGGAACACCTGTGTCAGCTAATCCATAAATGTGGTAGGATGTGGTGCTCCCTTTAAGGTTTTCATGAACCTCATAAAGCCTTCAAGTAACCTTACATCATCACCTCTGTCCAGTATAACATCTTGTGCTGAAACATTCACAACGGGAGGATCCACAGGTATCCCGTGACCCACCAACTCCAAGGTATGATCGTCAACAACCACCTAGCATAAAAATTGATTTCATTGTGGTGTCATGACTCTATATGGTCAAGAACGGAACTAAGTTCCATATCAAACAAGGACACAACTTAAAAGTGTACAACATTCATGATAGGTCCAAAAAAATCCTCTAAACACACAACCATAGGTCTACCCCATGGGTCAGTTCTATGTGAAAAATAATGATAAACACTACTGAGATCCCACTACTATGTTTAGGTTTGGTCATTTCATCTATCAAAAAATATTTAAATTCAAACAATTTTCACATTTATACAAATTATAAGGCTTATTCCATTTTCAAAAACTAGAATTGGCAGTAATTTCAATATTATACCATTCACTTCTAAAAGGGAATTTTGACTGGTATGTCGAATTACAATCTGTGGGGGCCATACTCAACAAAAATCAAAGCTTTGTATCTAGGTATAGAACATAGTATCACAGTTTAATATTAGTCCAAACCATGATCCACCAAATCCTTATCTAATAGGGACCATTTCACTAAGGTACCATGTCCTAGTGTCTATTTAATTCTAACAATAGTACATAAAAATACATCTATCACAATAATAGGCATATCTGTCAAAGTACTTATCCCAATAATGTGTAATCAGTAATTATCCCATATATCCTGAAAATAATGCATGGTATGTGATTTCTAACAAGTACCTATATGATGCAAGAGATGGAATACCCTCATCTCATTGGGTTGCAACACATTATAATCACAATAAAATCAATAATAACAACACATCATAAGTTCTTCACCAAATTGTTATATCGTGTCAACTGTAATAAATCACAATCCAAAATTCTGAATTCAATTTGAGGCCATTTGGATTTTCCATTTATGCGGGGTATCTACTCCCCAGAACAACTTATTACCAAATCCATTTTCCTCCCTATACCTTTATATTTCCTAAAAATAATAATGGAAATTAGAAAAGGATCCTTTGATACCACTTTGTAATGTATCGTGACCAAATTCCACTTAATAGTGCTCTGAGCCCGGTTTGGAACATGGCCCCAAGAACATCTCCCAAATAATAGAGGCTACCAACTAACAATGAGGTCCAATGTGATGATAGTGGGGAGACTATGCCCTCATTAGCACAGTACAATAGAACATAAATAACATAAAGATAGGTAAAGCAATAATACCATAAAAAAGATGAAAACAACTAAAGACTGATAATAAAAATAACATGACATCATATCAGAAACAAAAGATACATGTCACATGTTTATAAGAAAACATCCAAACAATTCAAAATGATATCATATATAGTAAAACATCCAAAAAGGAACAAAAATAAGATGTCATGTCATATAAAAATGATGCATGTCACATGTTTATTAGAAAACATCAAAACTATTAACAAGGATATCATATATTGTACAAGATCAAAAAAGGAACAAAATGAATAAAATTATCCCTGTTGCATTTCCAACCTAGTCCTGGTCCCATGCTCTCATGCTATTAAGTTTTATATCTTGTACCAATAGGGGATAGATTACCATTATTAACACCTGGAACCATATAATCTATTTCGACCCAAAGAATCCCCCAAATTGGGTGTGAGACTAAATATCATTAAGAAACCATCCATGGATTGTGCCAATCATTCAACGAGTATATATAACATGAAGTTTGAAAATCTGAAAGAACTAATATTGAATGTATTGGTTTCAATTTACATTCCATTTCCATTTAATTAAAAATTCAATTACTATAATCTTATATGTCTTGAGATCTAGCCTAATCACAGAGATCCTCCACATAGGAGTAAGCACAACAGATATGTCAGAAGGCTATTTGAACAAGTATAAGAGAGGACTAAATCCAATATTGTGCTTTCATTAAGCATACATGTAAAAAGTAACTTTAATATTCAAATATAACCCATCCCCATCCATGACATTCATATGCTAAAATTCATGTATCACTCTAGGTTCCAATCTACCATCACCCTACAAGCCCATCCCGACAAGCCTCTAAAGGACCCAGTATAACTGTAGGTGTGCGATAAATACATGAAAACTGAGCCCATCCTTGGTGATACTATAGTGATTCCATTGTACCACTCATGAAATTTTCATGCCTCTTGATCTTGTCCATGTAATCCTATAAGATCCTTGGTTCACTCAGCATTTATTATATAGACTCTATTATTTTGTCCATTGTGCGCATGGTTAACTCACAACATAATCATTAATTGATAAACCCATTGTGCATATCCTAGGAATTCAAAGGAATACGAGGTTCACTTAAGTGATCAAGGTAATATGGACATATAATCTCCTCTAGGGAATTCCAACATAATTCACGATTCAACTATTTCTTTTTACCATTAAACCATAATAGTTTTAAGTTAATAATTCAATAAAATGATGGGGTCAAAGCCATAATCATTTCACAACTCACCATGAAGCGTGTCACAAGCTAGGATCAACCTATAAGGCATGGCATATCATTACTCACATGGGTATATTTCATATAACAAGCCTTCCAAGAAATATAAACCATTATCAGTATTTAATATATCCTATCCAATGTGGGTTGGTTTATGGTTGGAACTAAATTTTCCAAACATGATTTATCAAGAAAAGGCATAACATAGTTTAAGGGTAAATTTACATATCCCATACCCTTCACCAAAAAGAAACCATTTAAGAACATGGAAAGACCATTGAATTAATAATTCATTTTAAACAACACATAAATATTATTCAAGCACTGAAACATGGATATACTAGGCCAAATGGCCATAAACATGTCAAAATGGGCACTCACCGATGGGGTGGCCTTTAATTTAGGAAAAAAACCTTCCACATGATTTTTAACACCTATTAAATTACCTAAATGAAAAAAATGTAACAACAGGTTTTATTTATAAATCCTGTAGTCATCCGAAAATCATGCACACGACACTTTGAATATATAAAAAGCATTACAATTAGTGAAAGTCATGAGACCCCCTACATTAGACTTGTTCTGGAAAGCTCATCCAATATCATGATCTGAATCTACCTGGTTTTAGGAAATTAGAAAAATAGATGAAGAACAAGATATTATGTAATATGTTCATAAATCTAAATTGGGGAATTGATAAATAGAAGAATCAAATATGGCTAAAAAGAAATTGATTCATTACTATTGTGGATCTTTAGATATGAATCACAGTTGATTTGGAGAACGAAAGATGAATTGGGAGAAAAGCATAGATTAGTCGCTTCAAAGGGGAGATTTCACACATGGAATTCTATCAAAATGAATGAATGAACCCAAAACAAGTTTAAAAATGAGTTTATTTAAATTAAAATATTAAAACATCAAATAAAATAGGGTCTCATGGTTTCTACGCACGGTTTCCAAAACTACGCGCCAACTGTGTGTGAGTCACTATAAGTCTGGGTAATAGCACAAGATTTCCCCCAAATGATTCTCAAAAATTGTGGTACCCATGAAAACACCACTTTCAATGTCTTCCAAATTTTTCGACCTATTCTAACAACCATGAATCCTGGCCGACATAGTTTCTCATAACTGTGTGGCCTCATCTTTTAACCCAAAACATGGGTTTTGGGGTTCAGACCATCCCCAAACACCCAACAGACCTCTATGACCGCAACATGAGTCCAAATTAGAACATATTTAATCAATTAAATGGGGAGAAGTGGGAGAACTCATTATCCATACGTCAAATAATAATTGTGTTCTTACACTTATAATTTATGTTAAAAAACATTTTTTGAAATCGTTAGTTAAGATAAGGTTTTATCAACTAAATATTCTTTCATTCATTCAAATTCCATTTTCAAAAAACTATTTTATATGGACTATATAATAACCAATAAAATTTATAATCATATATTTGATTAAAAGAAATTGATTTAAAAAATCTTCTAATTTTTTATCTATCATGTTTTTTTAATTAAAAGATACCAATATTGTAAGTATTATCTTCTCCATTCCATTTTAATTGAAGCATAATTTAATATATTAATATAATTATACATTCACATGGTGGAACTAATACCCCACTAAAATATTTCATCATATATCATGTTCAGTCATGTGACTTAATATTCCTTTTTAAAATATCACTTTCATATTGTTTATATTAATACAAAACCCATGTTGTAGGGGATTTTTCTAAATAAAAAACGATTCTTTGAGTTGAATGGTTTCACCATGAACTATGAACATCAATGAACCTTATATTATTAAATTTAATTTTTCATAAAAAAATCATATTACATCACTTTAGGAATGACATTTTTTATTCAATATATATTCTTTGATGAATTTATTTATCATAATATTATAACATTACTGGAAATAATTCTCATCCCTTATAATGACTATTTTTTATCCATGTCCATATTATATATTTCAAAAACTTATTTCATTGTTATATTGAAATATTAATATGTATTATATCTATTTTTATTCATTATTATCTTTATTTCATTTTAAATGGATGCTCTTTTTACTCTTTTAACTAGAGTTGGTTTCAATAAATGATCTTCAAAATAATGAAAAGGGAATTTTCTCGTAATCATATTTCTCATATTCCACTCAATGATTCCTCTTTAGAAACATTATACTAATATTGATGCAATATTATTGAAATTTTATTTACATAGGTTTTCAAAAAAAGCAATTCGTTTTTACGTTTTTGAAAATGATTTTTGAATATTGCATGTGACATCATCTTTTTAAAAAAATGTTACAATTTATTTTATAAGATAAATTTTTATAGAATATATTCCATATTCCTCCCAATATAATATGGTTATATCTCATTTTTATTTATTTACATGAAATAAATTTAAATTATCTTATATATCATTTCCATTAGATATTGAACACATGGTGTCAAATGATCCGGTCCTTTCTCCCTTATAATATTTTATCATTTGAAGGTGTTATTGTTATAAAGATACTTTTAATATCTCTCATAGTACTTAAAGTTTTATTATAATTCAATGGGGTATTATATAATTAGACCATCCACCTTTTTTATTTATAGATATTATGGTAATGGAATTCAATTTATTGAATGGGTAACATATTAATATCTTATGTTCCTGTTAATCCAAATACATATGATTATTGACTTCCAAGAGATGTTGATTGTGTATTGTATTATTAGTAATTTATTTCATATGGTCAATTCATTAGGATAAAGATTTTGATGAGTGGGTGCTAGGGGAATATTACCCCTATATGCCATTGTAGGTCTCATAAGGAAAACATTTTTCAGTATTTGGCTGTATGCCTACCAATTGTTTAATATTTCCTCGACAATTTTCCTTTATGGTTGGATTGTGATATTATAAAATTTACTCATAGATAGTGAGATTGAGATATTATAACACACATGCTTGATGGTATTATTAGGATGTCCTAGATTATATCATTGATAATAAGATCACGATATTTTGGATTTAGGGATTATCGATGTGATTAAGATGTCCAATAATATGAATTTTACCAAAAAATAATTTATTATAAATATCCTAGTGATTAATTATATTTTAATGAAATCTTTGAATTAAATAAAATATAATTTCAACAGTTATATGGAATTATTCTAATCTTATTTATTCTAGTTATATTTATTTATATAATTATTTATTTGATACCTTTTATATAATTTACCACCATAATGAGTATTTTATCTCATCTATATAATGTTTTAATTTACAAAGGACTTTTATGAAGAGTATTATGATGAAATTCTAAGATGGGTTCCATGTTTAGAGAGATCTGTGAGATATTTTTTTTATAATTACTATTAAATAATAAATTCAATCAGTAATGGAAAATTTTTCATCAGATGGGAATGATATAGGTTTTGTTATTTATATGTTTTTTACCCTAAAAACTCTATATCGAAATGTTCCTTGGTATCTATAAGGATAAATATTTTTTATTGATATAGTAATTAACGAGGGTTATGTTTAGAACTATTTAGTTTATCTTAATTTCAAAATTTTCTATTTTGGTTTATTTTCACAAAATTCTTTGAGCATAGGTCTAGATAACCACATGTTACTAATTATGGGGTTTCCAATTTAAAATCAGAACTCAATATTTTTCATTCTACAATCACTAAATCACATAAATCATATCTTATAAATCAAATAAACATATATTTTGCAAAAAAATATCATCTCAAGCATATTAAATTATATCATTATGATCGTTAAATTATCCATCAAGACAAAACATTATTCCAAAAATATCTGACTTCCAGACCAATGATTATAATTAAAAATGAAGGCATATATGTAAAGAACCCTCTCTTGTATAAAAATATTAAATTTTCATTAATTTCATTAAAAAAATAGGAGGAAATATTGTTTTCAAAATAGAAAATAATGTTATAACGTAGAAATGATATTGGACTAAATCCAATATTCCATAATTTTGCTAAAAATTCATTTCATTATCCATGAATTAATTGGGGATAAAATAAATCATGAATGAATCATGCGAATGAGAATGGATTATCTATAAAATTTTATCTCCAAAATTTATTTTATCAAAATATTCAATATATAAATATATAAATATTATACAATGAACATAAATTCTGAAAGATACAAAAAAAGCACTAAAATTTCAAAAATATGATAGTAAATTTGTTCAGTAATTTATACAATCTGGTTGATTAATAAGAAAAAAATCAAAATAAAATGTGTATATAATTTTTAATTTTTTTTAAAAATAAATTTTGTGGACTCCATTAGGTCCACATCATAATATCTTACCTCATAATCCTTCTCATCAATAGGAGGATTGACACTCCTAATGTTTTGTTATAATTCTTGATAATTTTTATATAATTTATTATTAAATGATTTATCTATTTTATGTGTTATTCTAGAATTTTTTTGAATATAGTTTGTCCTTTAATTGGTATGGATGTATAGAAAGCCTAGTTTATATTATATGTGTGATCCTATTTTTGGTTCGTTAATCATCATGAATTATACCTTATATTTTTTATATTCTTACGCCACTATTTTTTAGCATCATACAATGTGTAAAATACAAAATAAAATGTCATAAAAAATTAAATCTAAGAATGTTGAGTAGAAGTCTTAAAAGGTGATAAATTTATATCAAAATTTCAATGTGATGTAATATATAGACCTACTGTGAGATTTGGTGAAGAGGAAGTATAATATTTTTTCAAACCCATAATGTTAGGATCATCATTTAGCTTAATGGGAGGGGAAAAATTAGATTCATTGATTGGATCATGTGGTTACTTGATAGAATATCAAAATGTTTACATAAATAGTAATATCCCTTCTTTAATAAACTATTATAATCCAATGATAGTCTAGTTTTCAATCGTGTTGGTTTAATATAGAAGTTTCATTGTTTAGAGGGGTTTGATACTTTTGGATTGAGTTAGTGTATTTAATTTCATCTAAATCACATCTCCCACATGGAACACATTATCATTCTAAATATTTTTTATTCCATATTTACGTATGTGTTTTATCTTATCAATTGTATGTAATTAAATAAATTTTATTTTTATAAATAATTTAATTCAGTTGAATTTATCCCAAATATAGAGGTTATTGTCCAGAAAACAATAAAATTTACTCCCATGATCATTACTTATTTCTATTTTTCATTACCACTTTATTATGGGTTTTTTGAGCAATGAGTGTGTTTCTTTTAAAGTGTCATTTAAAATTAGGAAATTGGTTGTAATCATTACTCCTTAAATATCCTTTATCTCTAGTAATATATTTTTTAGTGGACAATAGATAATAAAAATCATCGATATTTTAAAATTTGAATACATTATTATGTATGGGTCATGAATCATTAATAAATAATTTTCAAAAAATTATGACTAACAATCTAAAATGTTATATTATGAAAAATATAGTATAGTAAGGGTAGAGAGAACAAAACATCATGGGGAGAGAAGTGAAGAATCCTAATATAATCACAAAAAACAATATCCTTATAATCCATAAGAATTGATCCAAGACACAAATATATAATGAAATCCTTCCGCCTTAACTCTTTTCAATGCTAAGAAATTCACTGTATAATTTTACTCATGATAGGTGTGAAGAACGTCCATGCCTTAATGTATTATGTCTCAACAAGAATTAGTGGTGTAGGTTATGCTCCAATTCAAGCGAATATCCTGGAATCATGTTGAATATTAAATTTAAATTATCTTTGATTGTAGATAAAAAATGTTCTTCATGGACCATTGTGTTAAACTAGTAAATAAGGCATGAGCATTACTTATGAGATAATTAATATTTCCATAGTTAGATGAGAAAACCATAATAATGATACCCCTAATATTCTAAATGATAAAACATTCCTACATAATGGAATGAATTCTAGATTAATTTGAGATGAGAATGAGGCCCTAACTAGGTGAATTCTAGTGGACCTAGTGGCTTGATCCTTCCATGGTCAATGAATTAGGGGAGATAACTTTTTATGAAGAATGGGATATCACCACAATAGAAGAAATGAAAGAGATATACAATACTAGAATAAAATGTCACAATTATACTATCTATTTATGTATTATTATAATTGTAGAAGGATGTGTTTTTAATCTCCCAAATCACCAATAATTCGATAATAAATAGATTCAATATAGTATGAAAATCAGATTCCCCACCAAAATTATAAAAATTAAATAAATAAATGAAGGGTATCATGAAAAATAAATGCTCATAGGCCTCCATTAATTCTTCTATATGACAGAAAATATAATGATCCCATACCCCTTTAAGGAAAAATAATCAAATAGATTTCTTATTTTGGCACACATAGCAAACACATTTCAAAATAAGGGTGATAATTTTATGATTTACCTCAGCATCCATAGGTATTATAAAATTATGAATACACCAAATGAGAACATTCAATTTTACATTGATGATATTACAACATAATTATATTTCCCATTAATCATCAGTTATATTCTTGTGAATGGGGACACAATAAGAAACAATTTTGATCAAACCTAAGGAACATGTAATGAAAATGCACATATTATGTTCTTTAATTGACTAAATGTTTGAGTGGAAGAGCCTTTTATCCTATCACACCATAAAGTCAATGAATTATATATACAATCTATATTGAATTAATTATATTTTAGGAACTAGGTATCCTAGTAAGAATTCTATATAACCATCCCTGTTATTTTTCCAAATGTGGATGTACACCAACCAATGATCAATCTATAGTTATCTTGTATAATGTAAATGGAGTTTTGAAGAATATTCCAAATGTGAGAATACATCCTTTCATAATAAATCTTGTAAATTGATGATGTTACAAAACATTAATGAATAATAAATTCACAAGTATATTTTCTACAAAGATATTCTAATACAACTCTAGCTAGTATGCATTGTATGATCTCATCGATTCCTTTAACAATAATTAATATCTCTTCAAAGGGAATAGGAAGACTAGAATAATTTTACTAATGATGTATACTATCATTTTTCACATCCCAAATAATGATATTTAAGATTAAATATACTCTTATGGAGAAATAATTGGGGGACCAAATGAATGCATGTACATAAATTGGGATAGAAGTAGGGACACTATGGATAATGGTGATCTTACCTCTAGTAGATAAATTAACTATTCTAGTTGATGATTTATGATGTAATTCTTGTGAAAATATCATTAAAGTGTCAAATGTGGCCTCAGTTATTATGTAGTATAGAACCAAATTATTTCATTAGTATTTTTATTCTAGAAAGGCATAGCCAGTCTTCAAAATAATTATCTTTCCTACCGGAGAATTTGATTCAAATATCGACTCTCTTTCTATTATTATTTCATTAGACAATATTTTTATTGTATTCTATTGAAATATCATTGAAACATTATATTAAATTTATTATACTATTGAGAAAAAAAATCATTTCATTGATCATGAATATAAGAGAAATTCCCTTGACTCCATACATTTGATTGAATGAATACATCATTTTACACACAATTTCAATCTTCATGTTTCCACTAAGAACATCCTTGGACATGATAAATAATCTTAGAGATATTTAAATGCATGGAAATGTCCCAAGGTTAATTTAAAATTATTGGTCAGAGTAGTTTACTCAAGAGGGAGGGGTGAATAGAGTAACTATAAAAATTTATGTTAAAATAATATTATTTTCAAAAGAAATGGTTTCCCTAAAAATAGATACAGCCCAGTTTATCAAGGTTATATTGTTATAATAGTATTAATTTTTATACAACTTCTTAAGAAGATTGATTAATTCTCAGCAATCATAATTTGTATTATTAATATTACTTTTGAAGTTATCCTAATAAGATAAATCAGTTATAACTTATTTCTAAGAATAAATATCAAAGTGAAATTAGTGTTTTCTGGATTATGCAATAAAGCAGTAAAAAAGAGAAGACTAAATTTAAATAGCACAGTGGATATGAAACAAGTGGTTCTGTCTCAAGACAAGACCTAATCCACTCCACTTGGTGATCACCTGCCACCAAGCAGTTTATAAAAATAAAATTTGATCCACACCCTGGATCGGGGTTAATAACAGTACACAGACTGTCTAGGTCACACAGGGACCTCTTCCTCAGTTTTCGTGGGTAAATAAAAACAATAACCAGGCCACACATGGACCTCTTCCATAGTTTTCATGGGTAAACAGAAGTATAAAGTGTTTGGTGTAAGGATTTAGAAATCCTCTAGTTAAGCACAAGAGTCAGTGTGTGTATGAAATATATAGAGTACACACACTTCTCAAAAAGTAAGTAAAATATTCACTCAGAGAGAGTATATATGAGTTTAGAATTCTCTAGTGATTTGAAGTGCTTCTCTGGACTCCTTTGATTAAACTGAAAAGAATCTAAGTCCTTCTCTGGTTTTTGGCTTGAAAAACAGAGTGTCATGATTCAGCTTGTGTTTTTCACAATTTTTGATAATGTGAAGATGTTCTTTGGATTCCAGTGTACTTTGAATGTTCTTCAGCAGAGTCATATTGCATGCATGAGACAATGATTTCTTTGAAAATCTTTCAATATGTTCTTCATGGTCGTTATCATAGGCTTGTTTTTCGTTCAGTATCGCGCTGTATTTCTCTTGGGCACACTTCGCTCTTTATCTTCAAATGCATCAGTATTAACTGATAGGTTCTATGTTCTTTGTACCTCGTACCTCATACTATGTCTACAAATAGACATTAATTATGTTAGTGCATTAAAGGAATCAAATATGACTGTTAAAAATTAAATTTAAAGATGAAAAAATAGTTTAAGAAACTGTGTCATAGAATGTTAAGAAAATGGTGTCTGCTTCACATGGTGTTTAAGTGTTATGGTGGTTGAGTGTCACATTGTCTTGTTCACAATGTCTTTCTTCATGGTGTCTTGATTCACAGTGTCTGGCTTCACAGTGTCTGGCTGACGGTGTCTGGCTTACGATGTTTGGCTTACAGTGTCTGGCTTACGGTGTCTGGATTACGGTGTCTGGCTTACGGTGTCTGGCTTACGGTGCTTGGCTTACAGTGTCTGGATTCACGGTGTCTGGCTTACGATGTCTAGCTTCCTGGTGTCTGGCTTACGGTGTCTGGCTTACGGTGTCTGGCTTCTCGGTGTCTGGCTTATGGTGTCTTGTACGTAGGCAAACACCTGTATTCAGACTTAAACAGTGATATGCATGAAATGGATTGATCTTAACCATTATAAATCATGAGATAAATTGAAACATAAATACACATGATTGGATATAATTTATAGAATTTAACTAGGTTGAATAAGATTTGTGAGCATTAATGATATTTGTGATCATTAAAACATGATTAATAACTGAGGAGTCCAACAATCTCCCCCTTTTTATGATCACAAATCATGTATAGTTAAAGTGTAAATTAGATACAACTATAGAGAAAGTAACACATAGAAACTTCTCCCCCTTTTGGGATTATCAAAATGTTGAATGAATAGATGGTAAACAATGCACATTCCATTAAGAGTAAACAGATTTTAGTACAAAATAATGGATAAATACAAAAAAATAATGGCATCCCCATCAAAAAGGAGTAAGTACTGGTCTTCTTCAGGGACTGACCTTCTATTTTCCTTTATTAGCAGTAGAAGAGGAAGCTATAAGGGCAGTGGTTGACATAGAATAAGGAAGAGACATGGTAGATAGAGAGGGTAAAGGGAGACCTTCAAAGATAGAGGGAGCCAAGGTAGGAGAAGTAGAAGATCTAGGAAGTTGTTGATCAAGAATCACATGCCTGATCTGACTGAGAGCTTGGCCAACAGACATGGTAGTTGAGGGTAAGGCATAGGTGAAGGTTGGCAGCCCAGGTCTGAGAGGTGTAGCTACTAGAGAAGCAATTTCTATACTCTAGACATGAAGATAGAGTCTCAAGAGTTTGATGTAGTCTGCAATAATCTCTCAACCATACTTCATGGATTTCTCAAAGTCATATTTGTTTTCCATAAACTTGTCCGATAATAGGGTAAAATCGGTTAGCTTCAAGACTTGGGTTTTGAAGGCTTGAGTCATAGGAGGAATTCACATATTCTCTACAAGGTATTTGAAGTGGTTGGTCATATCAGTCTTGGAGAAAATTCTGTTGAAATAGAAATCCACTTTCTTATAAATCTCCTGCTGGGCATCATTTGCAATCTTGGAGTGAATTTGTACAAGATCAACAACTCTATCATTGTTCTTGAAAAATTCAGAGAAAAAAGCCACATTAAAGCCACTGAAATCATTCTAAATCTCTTATTTGACTATTGATCTAAGCAAAGCACTGTCCAAGGAAGGTCTAGAGGATTTACCATAGGTATTAGTAGCTTTAACAGTTGTGGTTAGTGATTTGAGCTGATTTAGTACCTTTTGAGGATAACCAGTGTACTCATCAGTGAGTTTATTAAGGTTCACCACAGGCTCTCTCATTTCCTTTAACATCTGTTTGCGCCTTTATGCAATATTTTCATCGAAGTATTCCAAATAAGTGTGAATCTGAGACACAACATCTCGAGAGATTTGATAAACAGTGGGTGCTAGAGGAGCAGTATCAGGCTCTGATCTCAAATGTTTCTCTTTCTGCATGTCTTCAACCATTCTTCTCAGGGTTGTGACTTCATTACTGAGCAACTTATTTTCAACTCGTACTTCTTGAATCTCTTGTAGCATCTTAGGTTTTATTTTCCAAATGATCTTTTCCAATAATATTGAGGAATCTCTCTCACTCATATTTGTCACAAGATGAGGTTGGGAGTTCATAAGTTTCTCAAATCCAGATAAGAGAGTATCTCCAAAATCCTTCAGATCATCCTTACTGAAAAAGGTAAACTGTTCAAGTAAAGGTTTAGGTTTAATAATTGGTATAGGGACATGTTTAGGTTCAGATTCCTTCTTAGGTGCAACGCTTTTGAATGATTTCAACTGAAATAGGGAAGAGAGATCAAGCCCGGTTGCAGTAATGTGAATCTGGAAGATCGTTATCTTTTGGAAGAATGTCTTTCATCAATTATAGCAGCTCTGTAAAACTTCTGTCACTCCATCCATGTTTCGCCTTCAGGTTAATCAATCTTAACACCTTCCTCATATTCATTGCTCATTCGATGTGCCGTAATCCAACTTCGACTCATTATTACCTATAACAAATAGAAAAAATATATATATTTTTTAGATAAGACAAATATATGTTTATATGAAAAAAATCATAATTTGAATGTAAAACATTTTGAAATATAAAACAAATCGATGTGTATTTAAAAAAATATGCTTGAATATTATTTTTTAAACAAAATATAGTAAGATATAACACCCCCCCTGGACACCCCCCGACCCCTCTGGACAACCCCTGCCCCTCATAGACACCACCCCCACCCCCTACCCCCTTGGACACCCCCTGGACATCCCCCAACCCTCTGGACAGCCCCCCCACCCACCCGGACAACCCCAAATACCCTCTGGAGAGGCCGCCACCCACTTGGACAGCCCCCCACACCCATCCACCCCCTTTGACACCCCCCTGGACACCCCACCGACCCCTCTGGACAGGCCGCCACCCCCTTGGACAGCCCCCCACACCCACCCATCCCCTTGGACACCACCCTGGACACCCCCCGACCCCTCTCGACAGCCCCCGACCCCTCTAGAAAGCACCCCCACCCCTCCTGGACACAACCCCCCACCCCCGACCTGCTTGGACACCCCCCTGGACACCCCCAAACCCTCTGGAAAGCCCCCCCACCCCTCCTAAACACCACCCCCACCCGCTACCCCCCTTGGACACCCCCTGGACACCCCCCAACACCCACCCACACCCTTGGACAGCCCCCCACACCCACCCACCCCCTTGTAAACCCCCCTGGACACCCCCCGACCCCTCTGGACAGCCCCCCACCCCTCCTGGACACCACCCCCCACCCCCTACCCCCTTGGACACCCCCTGGACATCCCCCAACCCTCTGGGCAGCCCCCCACCCACCCGGACAACCCCAAATACCCTCTGGAGAGGCCGCCACCCACTTGTACAGCCCCCCACACCCATCCACCCCCTTGGACACCCCCCTGGACACCCCACCGACCCCTCTGGACAGGCCTCCACCCCCTTGGAGAGCCCCCACACCCACCCATCCCCTTAGACACAACCCTGGACACCCCCGACCCCTCTGGACAGCCCCCGACCCCTCTAGAAAGCACCCCCACCCCTCCTGGACACAACCCCCCACCCCCGACCTGCTTGGACACCCCCCCTGGACACCCCCCAACCCTCTGGACAGCCCCCCCACCCCTCCTAAACACCACCCCCACCCCCTACCCCCTTGGACACCCCCTGGACACCCCCCAACACCCACCCACACCCTTGGACAGCCCCCCACACCCACACACCCCCTTGTAAACCCCCTAGACACCCCCCGACCCCTCTGAACAGCCCCCCGCCCCTCCTGGACACCACCCCCCACCCCCTACCCCCTTGGACACCCCCCCTGGACATCCCCAAACCCTCTGGACAGCCCCCCCCACCCACCCGGACAACCCCAAATACCCTCTGGAGAGGCCGCCACCCACTTGGACAACCCCCCACACCCATCCAACCCCTTGGACACCCCCTGGACACCCCACCGACCCCTCTGGACAGGCCGCCACCCCCTTGGACAGCCCCCCACACCCACCCATCCCCTTGGACACCACCCTGGACACCCCCCGACCCCTCTGGACAGCCCCCGACCCTCTAGAAAGCACCCCCACCCCTCCTGGACACAACCCCCCACCCCCGACCTGCTTGGACACCCCCCTGGACACCCCCCAACCCTCTGGACATCCCCCCCACCCCTCCTAAACACCACCCCCACCCCTACCTCCTTGGACACCCCCTGGACACCCCCCAACACCCACCCACACCCTTGGACAGCCCCCCACACCCACCCACCCCCTTGTAAACCCCCCTGGACACCCCTCGACCCCTCTGGACAGCCCCCACCCCTCCTGGACACCACCCCCCACACCCTACCCCCTTGGACACCCCCCTGGACACCCCCAACCCTCTTGATAGCCCTCCCACCCCCCTGGAATCACTGAAAATTTACCATAACAAGAAGTTGGGCCATTCAAAGAATGTTTTTAGGTGTGGAGGAAGAACTGAGTTTCAATAGATAGAGAAGGAACTCGACATTAGGTTGTCTATTCCAGGTGTGGATTTGAAGGAGTTAATGTTTGTTCAGTGACCCAAGAGATTGAATCAGAAATTCAGATGTTGTGCCATTTTCTAATGATGAGGATGAATAATTGGTGGGGTTTGACTTTTAAATGGAGAGCTTAGCAGACCATCATATTTTCTATAGATCAGTAAAGGATGTTAGCATCGAACATAAGGCTTAAGGGATGCTTTCAGATCCAAATATGTATGTTGCTGGATGCAATGGATCTAGTAGAGGTTCTAGAAAGAATGGTGGTTTTATTTGTTTAGGATAAGTAGTAAAGAAAAAACTAGTTAATTTTTTACTTGCTGAAAAGAGGGTATCTAAAATTTTTAACATGCCGAGGGGAAATCTGGCGAGTCCTCCTCGTGAAACTTTTTTTGCAGGGGGTGAAAATGGTGATGTGATCCCAAATCCATGCACCTATGCCATGGTTGTGTGTGAATAAAGTAGTAACAACTGTAAAAGGGCAACCCATCCAAATGGACACGCCCCAACCCTCTCGGGGATTTATAGAAAACGATGAAAAATTAGTGAAATCATAAAATTAGTCAATATTGCAAGTCGAACTAATAGATCTGGGGATGATAAATAAGATTATGGTGCCAAAACGAGTTAAAAGGGTTTGCAATCGAAGAATCTTAGCTAGTTTCAACAAAAAATCACAACACATATATATATACTATCCGCGAAAAAAAACGAACGAGTGGGAGGATTACCTGAGTGCTGCGAGTTTAGATGATTGATCCGAGGAGATTAAATATGAGAAACGATGATCGCAAAACGAATCTAAACCAACGAAATGGACGAGCCGATTCGGGTTTACGCGCGAGAGAGACGAGTCGCGACTGTCGAAGGTAAACTCGCGAATGAAAATCCACGGGTCTGGGTAAATTTTTAAATGAGTTATCACGTCGGTTATTCAATAACCGACGTTATAATTTTTTAAAAAACATTTATAACGTCGGTTATTCAATAACCGACGTAAAAACCTTCCTCAGATTCTTTTTTTACGTCGGTTATTTTATAACCGACGCTATAAAGGGCTCAAAATCCGCGTTTTTTTACGTCGGTTATTCCATAACCGACGTCAAAAACATCTGCGGATTCTTTTTTTACGTCGGTTATAAAATAACCGACGTAAAAAGGCCTTCAAAAACCGCGTTTTTTACATCGGTTATTGAATAACCGACGTAACAAACACCCCCCGCTTCTGTTTTTTACGGCGGTTAATGTATAACCGACGTAAAAAACGAAGCCGCATGATTAATAATGTCGGTTATAAAAATAACCGACGTTAAAGGTGTACTAAACACAGGTTTTTACGTCGGTTATTAAATAACCGACGTAAAAAACCACGTTTTACATATTATGACGTCGGTTTTATATAACCGACGTAAAAAATGGTGACGTAAAAAACGTTTTCTGCACTAGTGGCGTGCATTCGTCACACATAGGATGCGCTACTGTGGCCCCGCATTCCCAATTTCCAAAGGTGGGCGACATCCGTTCCTTATTCAGGGATGTCTGCTCCTTGATCAAAACCAGGATGATGGGATGTCTATTCTTCCTTACATGGATTCATCCTCCGAGCTCATCACCTAGTCTGGGTCTCTCTCATAGATTAAGTCATGGATCTTGAATCTCTTCCCCGTTCCATATCTTCATGGGCACCAGTTAATTACGCCGCTTCTATGAAGACCTTCCAAGGGGTCCGGTCAGGGCAGAAACCTTCGGTTAGGGGATTAGTCATGTTGGGGCATCACTGGAATGTATTGACGCTAGGGAATTGGCATGTCTATCTTCTTTACCTTATTATAGGGCTTCTCGAGGGTGCGGAAGCCCGTGGAATCCCACATTGAACGTGGGAAACTACATTCTATAGGCACGTATCTGATGTTTTCCTCAGCTTCCCATGTTTAACACAAGGTATTCCGAAATTTTAACATCCAGCGGAGATGGATCGAACTAATCAGAACACTGATTAGTGTGGATCAGGCTCAGTAACCCCCTAGAGGGAACACCGATATTGGGGCCAACACGTGGGAGGCTTCCCGAATGCTGTGGAGGGGAATGAAGTGGCATGATCCCACTGGGATGTGGTGGATTATGTAATAATCAAGATGAATGATGGCTTTGGGCTTTGGCCTCATGGAGGCTTTCTACGTATCCCTACGACACAGAATCAAAGTCTGCGTAGTTCGATGATACGGTGGGACGCCTGAAGAGGTGACCCATGAGAATGAACGCATGGATGAGACCCATAGGGAGTAAAAGCTCTAGGTTAGGGAATGAGCTTCCCAAGATGTGTGGGCTCGAGAGAGAGGTTAGGGTGAGACATGGATGTTGGTCTTGAACCTCATGGAGGCTTCCTACATATCCTCGTGGTGGGGAATCAAAGTCCACGTAGTTCAATGAAATTCAGTTTAACATAATGCAGGATAGAGGCATTCAGGGATTATGCTCTGGGGCTGCCCATGGTTGTGGGGCTTGAACCTCATGGAGGCTTCCAACATACCATGCCTTAGCATGTATCAAAGTCCCCATAGTTCGGGATGGTATTGGGCTTACGCTCTGATACGGCCCATGGTGGTGGGGCTTGAACCTCATGGAGGCTTCCTACGTACCATGCCTTAGCATGGATCAAAGTCCCCATTGTTCGGGATGGTATGGGGCTTACGCTCTGAGACGACCCATGGCGGTGTCAGAGAACCGACGTGACGATTGACCGGGGGTCCGATGGGTGGGCTTGAACTTCGTGGAGGCTTCCTACATACCATTCCTTAACATGGATCAAAGTCCTCATAGTTCTCTAGTGGGAGTCAGGGTCGGTGCCCACTCTAAGCTCACAGGAGTCATGATCAGTGTGAGAAACATGAGGTTGTAGGGACTTGACGATCATATCACAAAGGGTGCATTCGTGGGGAGTGAGGAGGGGATTATGCGTTGAGTGTCCCATGGTGCCGAGACTTAGTCCAGGATGGAGACCTGAGGGCAAAAAAGCGCAACAGGAGATGGATTTGGGACTGAAGAAAGGAGGATTCCCACTTCCCATCATGCTCTATGCCGGCCCTGGTTCCGGAGAAGTATGGAGGTGCATGGGTGCTACCTTCCGAAAGAAGGGCTAAGGGCTTACACCAAAGCAACTTCCCTTCCCGACGGACAAACACCACTCTAATAAATCACCTCCTGTGAGGGATGACCCCAACATCCCTATGGAGACGAGTAGGCATGGAGGATTTCTGAGTCGGGGGGACCCTGCGTGCGAGGCACGGGGCCAGATCACAGTTTAACGTCATGTGTTGAGGATGAGGTGCTTGGTAGTTTAACGTCCTATAGCTCGAATGAGGTGGGTTAGATCCACACCCATAGGACTTACATAACCAATGCCCTCTTCCCCTTATAGAAGGGAAGGCATCGACAAGGCCGTGGTGAGGGGGTGTCATGGGGCGAACCATCGAGGGGTCCACATTAGCGTGGCTATGCGAAGAAGAAATATCCATTAGCTTACCTTTGAAAAGAAGAATGAGGCGAAGCAACGCAATGGGAAGGATTGTCCAAGGGACTTTTATGTTGCTTCGTACGAGCTGAGAAGGCCGTATGGGAAAACCATAAAAGATACAAATGCCTGAGGTGCACAAGACACCTACAAATGGCACTCGAAAGGAGGGCATCAGACTCGCACACATGGAATACCTGGGGAGCACTGAGGTGAAAATGCCAATGGATTACGCGAATCCCTTAGGGTTTCATGAAATAAGGGCGACCGAGACATTGCACGACTTGAATGTAATTCGTACAAGGTGGTAGAATTACGTGCGGGTGGCGAGGGCCGAGCGTAAGGACATGGGCGCGCAAATATTTCATGCAACTGATGGGCCTGTGCGCAATGGTAGGAATTGCGTGTAGGGGGGAAAAACCCAAGGGGTTGGGAGTTAGTCTCTGCTAGGGGGATCTCATGCAAAGGAGGATCCCAGGGTGACATGGCGCAAAAAAGAACCCTGCTAGAAGGCCATATTGCGCGTGTGCGGAATGCCAATTTTGTGCACGAGAGGCGGTTTGAATTCTTCAGCCCCGAAAAGGAAAGGGGTCTCCTTCTATTTATTGGCATCCGCTGACGTGGGATGCTAGTCTTGCGCGAAAGAATTGGATGACTGATGTGGCAGGACGAAATATCAACCGCGTGGGGCGTGGGAAAGAAATTATTTCGTGTCGACGCCAGGACCTTTCGCGAATCCTAGGGCCTTCCATGCGGGACGTAATTTTTCCACACGCATCTGCTTTTTTTCACGCAACATATCTGGACCCTATGGACCGGGCCTCCGGGTCTGAATATGACTTCACATTTTCGTTACGGAACTTTCTCTAGCACTTACGAAATTTTCGATGTCTACAAGAATTAAACATTGATATGCATGAAATGGATTGAAATTAACCATTATAAAGCATGAGAGAACTTGAAACATAAATACACATGATTGGATATAATTTATAGGAGTTTACCATGTTGAATAATAGTTGTGATCATAAATGAGATTTTTGATCCTTAAAACATGATTAATACATGAACCGTCCTACATAAATACTCAAATAATCTCCCCATTATTGATATTTTATACCAATATGAAGATAAATAGATAAATAAAAAGTCACGATAACAATAATGCAAGTTATGAACCCTTTAAACCAATAGGGTGAATTTTAAATCCATTATATCGTAAAAATTTTCCATGTCAATCTTGATCATGAAATTAGATCTTACCAATTTCCTTTCAAAAAACAAAACACTTCTTTCACCAATTAAAACACCGTCGGAATGAACCTACTATTGAATAAACCAATTTTTTCATCCTAGATTTGAATACATGAGAGGTTAAATGAAATATTATTAAGGGTAATTTTAAGTATCTTTTAAGAGAAATTAAATATTTTTATGGTTAAAAGTTGAATGATGTTTCTAGGATGTTTCACATTGAGAATGTAAAAAAGGAACAAAAAAAGTGACACCTTTAGGAAATGGGACACCCTTCAAAAAATCTACTAACGCCACAATCATGTATTTATTGATTAAATCTTAATAAACATTACATAAGGATCTAGGAAATCCATCATGGCCCAGGGGACTATGAAACTCTATCACTCCATGATAAGGACCATGTAAGATTTATATGAAATAGTATTATATACACTATCAATATACTCTACATCACTATGAAAAGATCCATCTTCAATTTCTCTATTAGCCAAGCCAATAAATATTTTTTTCAATTATAAAAGCATCAGAATAAGCACTGTTATATTATCCTTCCTCTAGAAACCATATGGGGGATCAATCTTGAACAAAACTATCATTAGTAAGCCATATTTCTTCCATGTATATATGTTTACTAGTTTCAGGAATAGAAATAGAATCTCCTATGAATCCTAATGTATTCCATAGAGTTGAATGATCTTATCCTATAAATCATCTATATGTGGGTTGGGTGACAGTTGGATATTCATCTATTCAAAAAGGTAATCCTTAAATTAAGGAAATTTATTCTAGAACATCTCCAATTCATTACCTTTAATTGGATCTTTATAGGTGTTATATACCTTAAAATTGTATATTTTAATAAGGACTAATCTAAATGGGATAACGATATATGCCAGAAATTGGTTATTGAATGCATGATCGCTAAACCCCTATCCCTCCACCTACATATTTAGATACCTAATATATTTTTTGAACAAAATAAATTGATCCCCATTTTAGATTATGTATATGAGATTAATAAAATCCATAAATCAATGGATATCATCAATATCCTTTCATTGAAGCCTTCATAAAATATTTTTCTTGAATTTCCATATCACTTTCAAGAGTGACATATTAAATAACATCACAATTATTCTATAGATGTTTCATCTTCAGTGAAATGTGTATTAATATATAAATTCACTTTTTTGGATATAGAATGTCCAAAAACGTTTTTTGATATATCATTGAGTCAATGATCAAAACAATTTTTTTAATCATATCACTTGAAATGAATGAATGAATGAAGATAGTTGAATTCACCATTATTAGTTGAAAATGATAATTTTTTCATTTATGGTTGGTATTTTTGATTTGAATACTTTTTTATTTGGAATTGAATTGAAATAAAGTTTTAATAATAATTTGGGTGTTTTTTTGTATTGTTTTTTATTTTGAACATTAATAAAGATCTATTTTTGGTTTTACAAGGTTTGGAAAGATGTAATGTTATATTATAATGTTTATTGGTCTATATTATACTTTGAGTTAAGGATATAGAAGGTTTGGGATGGTTTATTTTGTTTCGGTGTTCATAGAAAATTAAAGGGATTATTTTTTTTGATTTAGGGGGGATACCATAATGGAATGTTAAATTAAATTGTGTTTCTTTACCATCAGAGGTATGGTAATTAGTTAACACTGTTTAAAGATGAATATAAAGGATACATTAGGACATGGAGACTTGTTATGGTTAAAATTATCGTTCTAACATTTTAAATTTACTTAAACTACAATCTAATATATTTTAATATCATTTGAGGGGTTTTGTGATTTTAAACACAGATTTGAAGGGTTTTTGGTTGAGAAAAATTACATAATGTTATTTATTTTAACAAATTTAAAATTAGTTTTTTGTGTAGTGGGAACATGATATGACAAACTGTGAAATAGTTTTGGGATTTATATATTGAAAATTTTAGTGGAAATACTAACCAATAATTTGGAAATAAACATTTTCTTCCAAGAAATTATTTTACAGAAAAATTTCGTTATGTCTCCATTGGACACCATGATTTATATTTTCCTGAACACACATAGGCTGTGGATTCATTGAGAATAATTATATCACCATAGGTTAACTTCATTTTGATTAAGGTGATGTATATAATGGCCTCATTTTCATTAAAATGGATTAGGTGCAAGTATCAGTAAACATGACAGAAGTAATATGACATGCGACATGGTGTAGTCTATGTCAATTTTTGTTGTCGTAATAGGGAAACACTTATTAGGTCAACATTTAATTATTGGTTCAAGGGATAATCATCAATATTGTTTTAAAGGGTTAGGTTAAAATCAACATGGGTGTTTTAGGAAAATAATAATGCAGTTTTCTCTAATATCTTATAGATCTCTTCTTTTATATATTTTGATTATTGATTTATATCATGTGTTAGATTTATTTTTTTCTAAAACAATTTTTTATTTGAGGAGTATTAGACGAGATTCAATTTTTTACACAAGTAATTTATTAAAAAAAATTATTAATCAAATATAAATGAAAAACATCGTTGGAATATTATTTCAATGAATGAAATTTCCAAAAAAAGAAATGTTTAACTATGTTCCATCCTATAATGATATTTATTTGAATTATTTATCTTGACATACACATTTAGTTAAATGAATAGTAAGTAATTGATACATACTATCTAAGAGAATTCCACATATTTATGGAGACACTTCCCATTAACCATTAATGAAACCTCATTATGCCTATGCATTTATACCTCTCAATAAGGTTAGATTCATATCATTATAAAGGGGACCAACTAATGGGAAATTATCTTACCTCAAAACAAAAATAAATATATTAAAATATTGTAAAATATATGTTGGTTTAAAATATATCTGTCAAATGTGGTAGCCGTGTTTCATTTTCCCTTCTCCCTATAAATAAAATCATTATCATAATAATATTTTCTAATTTAATTAATATAAAAAGATATAAAAATTATATTTTAATGGCATTATCTTCTTTCAAATTCCCCACATTTAAAACCATCAAAGATTTTTGTTTTATGTCCTCCAATAGGTGGCATGGTTTCCAATATAAAAATCATTATGCTGACATACTAAGAAGTTATTAGGCTATATAGTATACCAATTACATTTTATATACTGTCTTTGACAAGTCTATATATCTTTCAATGATAGTTATTACATGAATATGTTTTATTTTACAGTTGGAGGTCTCTGCATGGACACTCGAATGATGATGTTGTGGAGTTATAGTCTTACAGAATACTCTAAATTTACTAAAACCCCCTAAGAATAATGTAATACAATTATGGCTTTCTCAATCATCCGCGAATAACATATGTTCCAGTTCACTCTAATTTTTTATGTTTAATAATATTCTACACATTTTTTCCATAGATAACACACACAATGAAGTATGTATATCCAAATGATTTCATTAGTGTGAAATATATAATTTTTTCAATCACTCATACATTATCCTAAACTAAATAATAATTTCACTAATTCATTGGAACCTTCATTTTTTATAAAAGGATCAATAATAAATATACAACCTCCATCATATTTGTAACACCTCGATATTTTAAAATAACAACATAATATTATATGGGGTATGTGAAATGAAACACTATTATTACTGGAAAATATTACATCCAACACGTTCCAATATATTTCTCTTTGAATAAATTCAATGTATTCAATATCTTGTGATGCACACAACATCGAGTTTAAATGAAATGCGGTACTCTTTTAGAATATTATTATTTAAACACCACCATTATAACATAAACACCATTTTGGAGGCTAAGAATAGTAATAAATAAAATATGAATCATATATGGTTTAAAAATAATTAAAATAAATGAAATGGATAAATATTTTTTATTTATAAAATTAGGACCACTTGAAAGAAAAAAAATATTTGTTGAAAAAATGATCTTTTCTAAAATATGTTTTACTCATGGTTTGTTAAAAAAATTATAATTAATTATTAACACTAATATAAATTTTATTTTAGAAAATATAAATATATTTTTTGAGTTAGAATATCAGTATTATCTTACATTTTTTATTATAATTTTCCGAGAAGTGGCATATTTTGATAAATAGTTATAAATACTGCGATTTAATTGAACACATCCATTTAATTTATCTTATTTAAAAAAATTATTATAATTTTAAATGGTTTTTAATTAAATATTTTCAATAATATGTCTATTAATTCCATTTATTTCACTGGATCAATTTTCATGTTGAATTTCGAGATAATTTTTTTAAACATTTTAACATTTTCTTATTGAAAATATTCTTTGTCATCGCATGTGTGTGATTAATTATAAATTAATATACTCCAAATGTGTGAATATAATTTCTGAAAATGGATTCCATATATATAATAAGAATAATTTATATCATATAATATTTTCATCATAATTTTTCTCCAAAATAAATTGTGAAGAACATAAAAATTAACTACTCTAGATAAGGTAGAAATCAGTTTACTAAGGGTTTAGTTAAGAATATGAGGGTTAAAAATTACCTACGAATTTGTAAAAATAATAATGGATGGACATATCTAGACCATATACATCCCAAATTAGAATATAAGGTAATTTTTATGAATTTATAATATAAATCACTTTATCAATATGGATTCTATTCGGAAATTTCCATGTAATTTCCAAGAGGATTCCCTTTCAACAATTATAAAAGGAAATTTCATCCTTTAACTTATTCACACCTTTAAATCCATTTGGATTGAAAAAACTCAATAAAAATATATAACAAAAGTTTTATAAATATTCAATAATTTCTAGTCCTCCAAAATTATCAACCATAGTGTCTTTAATAAGATATCAAATGGAGGATTATCTTTGAGAAGGTAATTGACTTAATAAAGCTCTTTCTATTTCATTATTTTTTTCCACCATCAATTATGTATTAAAAATTCCAATATAATGAAACTTATATAATACATATAAATATTTTTTATTTTTTAAATTTAATAATACTTATCCATTTCCACATTCATCAAATGGAAAAAATATTCAATCGTGTGCATGAAGGATTATCGCCTTGCGAACCGATTTTGTCTATTTTACATCACCACCGTTTATTTATGGATATAATGATTGATTAATAAAATTTATTATATATTTAAAATATTATTATAACTAGGTATTTATAATAAAAAATATTCTTTTTTTATGTTCTATTCTATTTAAAATACAATAATGTCACTCGTGAGTACAAAGGACTACCGCCTCGTGAAGTGTTATGATTCGTTTTCTAGATATGGTGAAAATGGAATGTAATATGGAAAAAGATGAACATATATGATATGATAATTATTCTATAAAATTAATATATCACCCAATTCCTTACCCTATCACTCGTTAAGGGAATGATATAGTCAGTCATGAATACATACGGCCTACTGTCTCCACGATACAATGTGAATCATTTTTCATGTCCATATTTCCAAAATGGGTTTAAAAATGTATATAATGAGTTAATATTAAATTTAAAAAATTATTATGAAAATTTATAGGATATATATATATATATTCTCTTAACATGAACTTAAACATTCTTCAAAAAAATCTAATGAGAAACAAAGGCAATTAACACAGGAAACAATGAAAATAATGAAATATTATTAACAAAAGAGTGGTAAAATGTTATAAAAGGAACATATTTCATACTATAAACATGATTATGGTTATATTATAAATTAGTAACTTTCTTAAAACCATTATAGAAGAGTTATGGACACGTATAATTGAACATGTGCCTAAGGTAAGGGTTTGTTGTCTTACTTTTACTTCCAGGGGACATATTCCATAGTCACAACTGACATAATTTTTATGGGGTATATACTTCATATATGATATGTAATATAGTTAATATATCTATCATTTTGGTATTTAAAATTTCATTTGATGTCAATTATTTTTTTCATATTTCGAATTTGAATTTACCAAAACGGTAAGTGTTTAATTCACAATCTCATCATTATTCAGTATTGTTTATATTTATCTCCCATGGGGGGAATATAATTTATTTATATTTTACAATAAGTTTAATTTTTTAAACTATGTTTATTAATTAAATTTTTCATTTAGTAGTAAAACAATTTAACTCATTATTACTTATTTTTATTGAGAAATCGTTTTTTCATGAAATCAGACATCATTTCTCTCTTTGGTCAAAAATAGTTTTTCATCGAAAACCATGTTTTCTAAAAATGATACAATTTTTTTAATAATATAAAAATAAATTATTAAATAAATGTTTAATATTTTTTAAAAATTTTATTTAATTGAATATTCATGTCATTTTCAATACAATTATCCTTAGTATTTTACCTAAATTGTGAAAGGAATATTTGTTTGGAAATGTAAAATATAAATGGGTTTTTAGATATCATGACCACTGAATATTTTAAATTTTATTTTCAAATAAATTTATTTTAATTTTATAAATGTGATTTTACAAGTGAAAAGGTTGATTTCGTAAAAAAATTAATGAATTTTTTTATGATATTTAAATTCATCAATGACATCAATACTTTATTTTACTTATGATCCTTTGTGGATATTTTTTATTCAAATAAACCATATTATTTTTATGGATGGTCTATGATCAGTTTTACCGAGGAGGTATAGTTTTATAAACATTCACCATATTGCTCAAGATGGTTTATGATAATGTTTATCTATTTGAGAATATATTAACATTTCATATTCTAGTTTTCAAATATGATTATTTATGTGGATTGTGTTTCAACTCCTTAATATGTGAAATAAATTGGACTAATTATTTGATGGGCAATGCTGGATATAGGACATTGATTCATTGGTAGTTCTCATGAGTCAAACAAGATTGTGTTTTGTTTGAGGTCTTATGCATTTATTAAGATATCTTGGAAAAAGGATAGAACATTATGTTTTAGAAGTATGGAATTATCCATTACATCATAATGAACATATTTAAAGATATTCCATGTGATTATTCAATACGATAAAATATCCATTATTATGTTTTCAATACTACATTATAATTTACCTTTAATTATTTGATCATCACTTATTCATGACATATTATTCCCATGTTATTGATTAGATGATTTGGGTTTTTTATTTACCCTTATATATTGATTATGTATTATATATTCACAACATACCATATACTCTTACCCTTAAACAACATATGAACTCTCTCCATTTTCATGTTTTGCTGCTCTATGATATTAGAAAGTGTTTAATGATTTATATTTAGATATACACTACGAGGAATAATGGTGTTCTGATTGAAAATAATTTATATATCTTATGTTATCAATTATAATAATAATTTAAAGTATACATATAGATTTCCAAGTCTAGTAAACTATTCAGTCATTTTGGTTCTGATTCCTTATATCTTATTCTTATGTAATAAGGATAAATCAGTTCTGGCATACTGGGGTCATAGTCAATAATGTTAGAATAAAAATAAGTTTAATACAAAACTCGTGAACAATATTTATAAAATCATAAATTAGGGAGCATAAAAATCATAAAAATTAAGGATATGTGTTGAATAAAATTATAATTTTATGGTAAGTAAGAGATTATTTGGTTTTTCTATGAAAAATATTCTTTTCTAGATACTACACTTGCACATGATTCTAGATCATATGTACCTAGGGGTAATAACTCCAAAAGGGTGAATTTTTTGTGACCCAATCACCACCTAGTGAATTATCATGGGCCTTACTGCACACCTAGTTTGTCAATATCTGTTGATATACATAAGATATTTCACATTTTCTTTACAAATAATTATGAATTATTTGAAAATAATTAAATCTCAAAGAAACCAAGATTATGAATATTTTATTAGTTATATGTTAATTTTTATGTGTTTCAATAGTTTTGGGATTATAAATTATTTTTATAAATGTTATGATCTAATCAGGTGTGTGATATTATTTTAAAACGGCACAGAGTGGAATAGTTTTACAATTCTCTTCTTGTAAAAATATTTTCTTAATGAGAAATAAGAATATATGGAAAGATATTCCTCGAGTCTAATACATAAATAAGAGGAAAATGTTTCAATGTATATATCCATATTTACAATGTTAGAAAGTATTTCTATAGACTATGCATGTAATCTAAAAAGATATATTGGCCATTTATTTTATGGGATTAAGATATGGGAACTAGTCTCCAAAAAAATTCTAATCCTATTATTATATACTGACTTGTTATATAAAGGTAGTGAAAGAATTATATATGTGTTATGACTTCAAAGGGTTGGAAGATAAGAGGAGGGTGGTAGAGAAAAATAAGTATAATGGGATGAAGTAAGAGAATGGTTTTATAAAATGTGATATTTGGGTAAGGAAATCCCATGGTACATGCTCAAAATGAAATTTAGTTTTCTTCATGTGTGGAGAAAAATTCCACCATGATCCTAATTGGAATAGAATGAAATAATCTTCAAATGATGGATGTTCCTACTGTAAGGAAATGGTTCACTGAAAAAATGAATGCCCTATGAGACAAGAAAATATACCATAGAATAATATTAAGAATCAAGGGAAATATTATGCTATTAATACAGAAAAGGTTGATTAATTATAGTGCTTGTGACTGGATTCAATTATTATGTGATATGAGTATATTAATTGATGAAATTATGGTGATTAGAATTATTAAATAAATAAGGATTGTACTATAGAAATATTTCATAAAATATTTATGAGCATATGGTGAATCATACCGATAATTAAGAAACTTGATCAAGTGACAAGTTAAATCTATTAGAACACACATTATTAAGGGATGAAAAACCATAATATTCTCCTTATTTTCATATAATAATGGAATGTTTATGATATATTTTTGGTGACCATGAAATTTTTAGTATGTTGAAGGGTTGTGTTATCTATAATGGAATTTAATTATTGTATTTATTTATGGAATATATTGTAAAACCTAATATTTAAAATTTAGATGAATTCATTTTTTCATTAAGGTTTTATAGTGATGAAGGTATTCACATATTTAGAATGTCGCATCAAAAGCCACATTATATTGTATGGGGAAGATAATATTTGGATATAAAAATATTGGATGAGTTATAAGGAAAAATATATATTGAATGGATTAATTTAATTTATTTTTTTTGAAAATGTTTTATAAATTTTTTGTTTTAGTAAAGATAATATAAATATATTAATATAGTTTTATGGATCATACAATCCGTTAAAAAGAAATTTTAGTTCTTAAGTAATGAAAAACTCATCTTTGATATTCCATTCTTCTTATAGGAAAAGAAGTGGAAAATTATTGAAGGAGAACCAAAAGATGATATTGTTTCTATAAAAAAATATATCATGTAAATATATTTTCATACGTTTATAGTCTTGATCATTAAAGAATCCATCAACATCAGGAAACAGATTTTGAATAAAAATAAGTTATATTATTACGTTTATATACACAAAATCAAATGGCCCCTTAACTCATAGTAAAATTCTAGTTTTTTGTTTTTTTACATTCCCATGATCCTTAAATTTCTTGGGATCAATGACCTCTATCACTCTCTAAAATTATTTATGCTTTTCTTCTATGTACATTTATTTAATTTTCATTAATGTTATCCCAAATATAAACAATGTTATGTGTTATTATATATAACAATTGTACATTAATTTCTATATTATTAAGAGGATGTTTTATTCACACATTTTATGATGTGTTATTTTTATAATATTATTTTCAAATGTCAAAACCCTAAGTAAAAAAAATCAATAATAAATTATGATGATGCAATATTTTTATGGGTATATTGTAACACCCAATAATTTTAAATTGGAAGAACTTTTTTATAGAATATGTGATGTAGAAAATGAATCTCAAAATAGAATATAACAAAATAATAATATATAGTATATTTATTTTAAAATAAATTATATATATTCAATAGATTTTAATGCACACAATACTAGTATAAAACTAATCCTGATACAGGATTAAAATAAATTTATTTAAACACGACAATAATAACCTAACTATTAAGTTGGTGGGTATGAATTTTTGTTACAAAACAATTAAAATGAAATAATTTTCATATGTAAAAAATAAATAACGTCGATACCTATTTATTAGAGATATAATTAGAACTATTTGAAAAAATGATATGTTTTCTAGAAAACATTATTTTTATAAAATCATGTTTTGTGGTGCTTTGTAAGAATAATTTAAAATTTTTTTTATCATAATTTATAAACATCAATGGAATAAATAAAAATAATATTTTAAATAATAATATAAAACCTATATTAAGGTGAATTTTTTGGAATTTTATTAAATGATTCATTTTTATGATGAATAGTATAAAATATTGAATTTTAATTGAAACTAGACTTTTAGTATAAATTATTTTGAAATTTAATTTTTTTTATAATGTATAATTAGTTAAAATATATATCTATTTATATAATATATGTTATTATAATCATTTTCATATTGAATTTTTATATAATTTTCTAACATTTTTAACATTTTCTTATTGAAACCCCTTATTTCTCGTCGTGTCAGTGGGATTAAATTTTGATTAGAAATTTCAAAATATATGATTATAATTTGGAAGAATGGATTAAATATTTGGAATATTTATAACTTATAATTTCTCATATGGTCATCATATTATTTTACCAATAGAAATAGTGAAAGTATTAAATATTAATTATGACAATTAAGTTAAAATTGGTGTAACTGAGGTGTAAACTATGACAATAATGGATGAAAATGACCTACCTACATTTGAAGTTCCCATTTGGGTGACATATTTCAACCATAAATATCCAAAATTAAAATATATGGTCATTTAGAATCATTTTTGAACAGAATTACTATAAAAGTTATGATTTATTTAGTAAATTTCCATTTATAATTTAAGAGGGTCCCATTTCCCCGCTTATAAAAGGGCACTCCCTCCAATACCAAACTAACACCTATCAATAAATTTGGATCTAAAAATTCATACCAAAATGTATACCAAAATCCTTAAAAATATTCTATAGATTTTAGTCCTCCAATAAGATCATCCCTTGTATTTGTAAGAATAGATCCAAGGAGATTTATCATAATGATGGTAATTGTTTTAACAAAGGTCTTTAATTATTTTTATTTTTTAAATAATCAATTTTTTCTTGACACCTAAATGATAATAAACCAATTATCACCAATATAATTATATTTAATTATGTTTATGTAATGATATTTATCAATCTCAATATCTATGAAATGGTAAAAGAAATAATCGATCTTGTGTCCGGTTGACTACCACCTCCCGAAATGATGTAGATTATTTTCATCACTATCCTTAAAGGATGTATATAATGATGGATTTAGAATATTTATACAGTATTTATGTTATTATGATACTTATTCAATATTAATATCAAATATACCTTTTTATATTATAGTCCTTCTCAAATCTAATAACTCTCTTTGTGTGTTCGTTGGACTACAACCTCACGAAGTAATGTGATTAATATTTCAAATAAGATATAAATTTAATGTGATAATTATAATATTAATTAATCTATGAGATATATATGAGATGATATTGAATCTGGAATATGAATATATCACCCAATACCCAACCCATCCACTCATTAATGGAATGATATTGTCGATTGTGTTTATGTACGACCTACCGTCTCCACGAAGTGATGCAGTTCATTTTCAATTTCCAACATTCTTTAATGGTTATAAAATTTTTCCTCAAACTAAATATTATATATAAAACATTATAATAAATTTGGAGATGATGTAGATATATCATATTCATATGAATTGTACCTTTCATAAAAAATATGCATGATAAAACAAAGTTAATTAACACCCAAAACTATAAAAATCCAGAAATATTATTGAAAAGAAGGTGATAAAATATTATAATAGGATAATATATGATATTATAAATATCATTATATGAAATTTATAAATTAATAACATGCATTAAACCATTATATAGGAGATATGGATATGCCCTATGGAAATTGGGCATAAGGTAAGGGTTTCTCATCCCACATTTACTTCTTAGAGACAAATGAAATATTTACCATTTATTTCCATTTTGAATTGTTTATACATACATATTAATAAATTATATCATGAAAAAATTTATATTAATGGTATTTATTGTTTCATTTTACTTCATTTATCTTATGGGGCTTACGATTCAGAAGTTACAAATATAATAAGGGTTAATTTCAGAATTCCATCATTATTCCAAATTGTTTCTATACATAGCTCCCACGGGGGAATTATTGGACCCCATTATTATAAATTAAATCTAATTTAGTCACCTAAGGTTATTCATGAAATTTTACAAGTAATATTTCAATTTTCAAATATTTGGTACTTAAAATTACTAGGAATTGTATTTATGGAAATATGATGTTATTTTTCCATTTTGTAATAAATCATTTTTCATCAAGACCCATGTTTTATAAATATGCTTTAAATAATGTTTTTAACCATTTAAAAATGATTTATTAAATACATTTTTACCCAATTTTGATTTTTTAAAACTTCTTTTAAAGGAATATTCAGGTCGTTTTATAAATATATAGTGGTTGCTTGTTATTGATAATGTGATAGAATTATTTATATTATCATGTTTAAAATGAATGTAATTTTATGAAATAATTAACAATCAATGTTTGAAAACTTATTATAAAAGTTTTTAGAGTTTATTTTCAGAAAATGTTATTATCAAAATGTTTTTTTTGAATTTTTTGTTTTAAAATTTGATCTTTGATGTAAATTGTTATTTTTTTTTAAAACAATTAATTATATTTTTATGAATTTTCTATTCATCAAGGATATCAACCCTTTACTGTAATCATGATACATTGGGATTTAATATATTAAATTAATCCTTATTTTTATATGGATGGTTTATTATTTGTTAAACTAAGGATGTATTATTTTATTACCATTATACATATTAATCTAGATGATTTATAATAATGCTTTTAGATTAGGGAAATAATTAAAATTTCATATTCTTTTTTTAAAATATGAAATTTTTTGTTGATTGTTTTCACCCTTTTCATATAAGGAATTCATTTTACTTTGTAATTGATGGGTGATGATTTCTATAAACATTTTATGTATCTATAGGCCTCCTGATTTAAAATTGGTTGGGTATTGGTCATGCCCCTACCGATTTATTTAGATATCTTATCACGAGGCCTTGACAGTATATTTTGTATGTCTGGATCTATAAATTAAATCATTATGAATTCATTTATTTATATTCCTTATGAATATTCAATTAGTTAGAATATACATGGTTATGTTTTGAAGCAATTATGATTATTTATATTGAATTATTTGATCAATATTTGTTCTTTCAATATTATGTTCATGTTATTGATTAAATGACATGTTTTTCAGTTAATTTTCATTCCATGTCAATTATGAATTATTTTTTAAAATATATTTTTGATACTAAATCTTACCCAGAATTTGACCTAACCATTTTATTATCTTTTATATTACTTAGGATACTATGATGTGTTTTTGTGATTATTATGCATGGATAAAGAATGATTAACAATGGAGTTTCTAAAAAAATAATTTATTTTATTTTTAAATTGAAATAATAATTTAATGTATATCTAGATTTTCAATACTAAAAAACTATTCCATCTTCTGTGATGTGATTATTTATATAATATGCTAGAGTAATATAGTTGAAAGAGAATGTTTTCTACTAGGTTCCGGGTCGTTAAAACATTCCATAGGTAATGGTGTAACAACTCAATACACCCTACCACCCCATACCAATGAATCAAATATGAAATAGAACATGTGAATTTAAATTAATCAAAACATACAACAATAACAAATACTCCCTAGAAAAAATATATCATAACCATTTTAGATTACATAATCCCCAAATAGTAGAAGGTTCCGGGCACAACGGAAGCTCGTGGGTGGATGTTCCCACTTGGCTTTTAATCATTAACAATGATCAATCTGGGATCAATACGACAATAAACATCAGTCTCCACGGATCGAATCACAGAAATGGAAAAAGAAAAGGAAAGTCCCGGAACCACAAAGTAGGATCATTACAGGTTGATTATAATTAATTTAATCAATTTAAAATAACTACCTTTTGGGTGTTCTTTCTTCATTTATGTTCTTGATCACGTTCCAATGTGATTCATTGTTGTGTCGCAGAAGCCATGTGTAGACTTCCTCTAGTGGTGATCCACACGTGTACCTCTTATCTTGGGACGTTGCCAAAGGAGTCTCCGGGTGCTAGCGTGGAGAAAAATTTTCTTGCATTGTCTGCCTTAGATCGTCTTGATCCGATGGAAGAAGATCTCTCTCGGTCTTGAGAGCGTTCTTGGAGGACGAGGTTATTTTGGCCTTGAAAGAATTCTCCAAAGTTGTTGTGCACAACGATTCTATTGTGTTTCAGGAAAGAGTTGGGGTTGTAAGGATATTTATAATCAGGTTTGAGGTTGTAGATTTATGACAATAAATAAACGCGTTACATGTTTTATTTATTTCATTGACTCTTTTTTAAAACCTCTATGTCGAATATTTAATTCCTTGACATGCGACCAAACTGATTATAATAATTATCATTTAAAACAATATTATATCCTCAAAATCCCGACTATAAAAACTACATGGCGTGTATTAATAAATACATGGCGTGTACTTTTTTTTCATTGAAAACTACATGGCATGTACATTCAATGTACACAGCATGTATATCTTGTTTTCATTTATTTATTTCCTTTACATAAAGAAAACTACACGGTGTGTAATTATTAATACACGACATGTACTTGTTTTCCATGAAAAACTACATGGCGTGTAATCTTTAATACACGACGTGTATATCTTTTTTTTCATTTCCTTCTTCCTTCATCATTAAAACGATTTAGGATTCCTTGAATAATTATTAAAAAACATACTGGAATAATCCTTATTCTACTTGAGATACTTGAATACACTTAGCGTGTGACCCTCTAGGCATCTTTCTCGTTGGCATTAGGCGATCTTGCCTAAATTCCAAGATTACTGTCTAGCAATGGGTCAAGGAACCTAAGATAAAGAATTTGACACCGCATTGATGTATCACCTCAAACAAATGCTTACTATGTAATTTAATCCCTTTGTCTCGATATATTATCAAGTAGGTTTCATGGTAGTGTCATAAACCTATATGCTTGATCCGTTGTTCTTTGAATTCCGGAAATAAACTCGTCATTTACAACATGGACATGGAATTTAATGTGACAGTTCTATTTCAATCAATGGGCCGAGATATCAACTTCCATAATTGGAAGGGACAAATCCTTCCTTGACTTATCCATTAACAACATGTCACTCGTGACGCACCCAACGTACCCTACTTCCCACCAACTGTCTGTTTGACGGTTTTCGTCAGTAAATCTAAGTTCGTGAGTCTTGACATGAGTTAATGATAATCTTCTAGTCTAAGGAACATTACACACGCTCGTAGATAGAAATGTCCGATGACACCAAGACATGCGGAATTGCTACTGGTGATTCTGTTCTCATAATCTCCCATATTGGAGATTACCAAGTGCGAACTATATGAGAGAGATTCTCGTCTTCTTACGAGTACTCGTACATGACGGTCTGTATACTATGTGTCCTATCATAGTATGTCATCCAACCATAGAACATTATTTATGAACATTGTTATAGAATTTCAAAGTTCTCATTATAGCGGGGATCTTCCATGACCTTATCAATGCAACAAATATTCCCGGACATTATTATATTATAGTCAAGAAGAACAATGAACAATATATAATAAGTGAAAATTCATGTAATCAAAGTACAAAACAATTGGTTCTCAGGACACCAACCCTTACAAACTCCCACTTGGACTAGAGCCAACTTCCTACGACTTTTAGTCCACTAGACCTCACATGATGAGCATGTTTCTACTAAGTCAAGGCTTTAGTCAAGGGGTCCTCCACGTTGTCTTCCGTAGAAATACTTCTCACTGTAACTTCACCTATCTGAGAAAAATGACTCAAGAGATGATACTTCCGAAGTATGTTCTTTGTCCGCTGATGTGACCTTGGATTTTTTTCAAGTGCCACCGCTGCAGTATTATCACAATAGAGTGTGATAGGATCTTTACTGATCAGTACTACATCCATCTCTTGGACGAAGCTTCGCATCCATACTGCTTCTTTAACTGCCTTAGAAGCTGCGATATACTCAGACTCCACTGTACAATCTACCACAACACTTTGCTTTGAGCACTTCCAGCTCAATGCACCTCCATTCAAACTAAAGATATATCTAGTCTGTGACTTTATGTCATCTTGATCAGTCTGGAAACTAGAATCTACATGTCCTCTGATGACTAGTTCCTCATCTTCTCCATAAACCAGGAACATATCCTTAGTATGCCTCAGATACTTAAGGGTAGTCTTGACTGCCATCCAATGGTGGTCTCCTGGATCATCTAGATATCTACCTACAACACTTAATGTGTAATCAACATCTAACCTTGTACATAGAATAACATACATGACTGACCCAATCGCGGATGCGTAAGGGATCCTTGCCATTATCTTTCTTTCCTCATGTGTCTGAGGACACATTTTCTTGGAAAGATGAATGCCATGTGACACTGGAAACAATCCCCTCTTGGACAGTTCCATACTGAATCTCTTCAGCATCTTGTCAATGTATGTACTCTAACTCAGGCCTAGCATTATCTTGGATCTATTAGGATGGATCTTGATCCCAATAATATATGGTGCCTCTCCCAAGTCTATCATGGAAAATCATTTATGTAACCATGCCTTAACTAACTGTAAGACAGGTACTTTGTTTCCAATTAGTAATATGTCATCAACATATACTATTAGGAAAACGACTGCACTTCCACAAAGCCTCTTGTAGACACAAGGATCACATTCGTTCTTAACAAAGCCAAATTCTGTTACAGCTTCATCAAAACAAATTTTCCATGATATTGATGCATGCATTAATCCATAAATGTATTTCTGAAAATTTCGTATCTTGTTGGCATCCTTTGGAGTCACAAACCCTTTAGGTTTTGTCATGTAGACATCTTCCTGGAGGTTCCTGTTAAGGAATGCAGTTTTGACATCCATTTTCCAAATTTCAAAGTCATGGTAAGAGGAAATGGACAATAACATTATGATGGATTTCAGCATCGCAACCACTGAAAAGGTTTCATCATAGTCAATTACTTGACGCTATCTGAAACATTTTTCAACCAGTCGTGCCTTATAGGTGCTGACTTCCCCCTCCATGTCTAGTTTCTTCTTGAATACCCAATTATTACCAATAGGATTTACATCAACTGGAGGATCTACCAAAATCCATACTTGGTTTTGGTACATGGAATCCATTTCCGAATTCATGGATTTTTGCCACTTGGCAACGTCTGTGCCTTCAACTGCTTCCTTTTAGGTAAGAGGATCATCATTGTCAACCAATAATGAGTCACCATCCTTAGTGACAGGAAAACCATATTGTTCTGGTTATCTCACCTCTCTCATGCTCCTACGCAGTTCTTGTTTCTCTGGAATAGATTGTTCTTCCATGGGGCTTTGTGGAATCTTTTCCTATACCAACTCCTGTGTATCTTGAGCCTCGACTTCATCGAAGTCTATCTCGCTCCCACTATCTCTTTTGGAGATGTGCTCCCTCTCAAGGAATATGGAGTGTATTGCCACTATAACCTTTCTATATGAGGGGATGTATAGGTAATATCCCCTTGTTTCCTTGGTATATCCTATAAAGATACAGTTTGTGCCTTAGGGTTCTAGTTTGTTACCTAAAGAGGCCTTAACAAATGCTTCTCTACCCCACACATGTAAATTCAATAAACTGGCTTGGCTTACACTCCATGACTCATATGGAATACCAGTTATCAATTTAGTTGGTACTTGGTTTATTATATGTGCTGATGTTTGTAATGAATATCCCCAAAAGGATAATGGAAGACCTACATGACTCATCATTGATATCACCATGTCCAACATGGTGGAGTTCCTCCTTTCACTAACACCATTATACTGAGGTGTGTAAGGAGGAGTGAGTTTAGATAGAATCCCAAAATCCTGTACGAAATCAATGACGTCCTGATTAAGATATTCCCCTCCTCTGTCTGAGCAGAGTTTCTTAATATTCTTACCAAGATGGTTCTCAACTTCATTATTTTATTCTTTGAACCGATCAAAAGAATTTTACGTATACCTCATTAAGTATATATATCCATATCTACTAAAATCATTAATAAAAGTTATGAAGAATGAGAACCCACCCCTTACTTCAACTAGAAATGGTCCACACACATCTGTGTGAACTAATTATAGAAGCTATTTAGCTCTTTCACCTTTCCCACTAAATGGGGATTTGGTCATTTTGCCTTGTAGACACGCATGACATACACCAAGTGGTTTTAGTTCGAATTAATCTAAATACCCATCTTGATGTAATTTTGTCAAACATTTCTCATTGACATGACCTAGCCAGTGATGCCAAAGTTTGGTGTGGTATGAGTCATGTGAATTAACTTTTTCATCGATTTACATTACTTGGTTTGTGTATTCTAACACATAAAGGTCATTATATAAATGCGCCCTACCAAAACAAATTCTATCCTTATAAAACTAGAAACATCCACTTCTAAACATGAAGATGAATCCATCAGTATCTAATCTGGATACTGAAATAATGTTTTTGGATACAAAGGGTACATAATAAAATCCTTTCAATACCAAGACCATCCTAGTAGGCAATGTGAGATGGTAGTCTCCGATAGCTACAACCTCGAGTCTGGCTCCGTTGGCTTCTTGTAGATCCACCTCACCTCGGTCAATCTTTCTAAATATACTTGGTTCTTGTATTTGGATACAGATGTGAGAACCAAAAGTAGTATCTAATACCCAATTGGTAGAAACATATAGATTGCATTCGATAACAAATGCACCTGAAGCTTCCCCTTGCTTCCTTGGCTGGGTGTAGTTTTTCGTCAGATGGCCCTTCTTGCCACATGAGAAACAAACAACATCCTGTTCCCTTGCCTCCCCTTTGATCTTCATTTTCCTAGAAGGCCTTGAAGAATATTTGGGATTAAATCTCTTCTTCCTCCCTTTCCTTTTATTCACCATGAGGACAAATGGATTTTCATGCTTCATGTCATTGTCCACTTGGCGAATAAGGATAAGAAGATCAGACAGAGGCTTCTCAATGTTGTTCATGATGAAGTTCACAAAAAAGTTTGAGAAGCTCTAGGGGAGTGACCCAAGAATGAGATCGATACCTAGTTATTCAGGGAGTTTAAACCCTAGAACCTCCAAGCGCTCAATTTAGCCAATGAGCTTGACTACATGAGGCCCAGATGGGGCACCCTCTCCAAGCTTGCTCTGGAATAGAGCCTTTGATATCTCAAACATTTCCTGTCTTGCTCTCTCTTGGTATAGACCACGGAGATGCTCCAGCATGCTATAGGCATCCATTTCTTCATGAGACTTCATGAGCTCACTAGAAATTGATGATAACATCAAACATTGAACATTGAGTGCATCGTTCAAGTGTTGATCATAGACTAGGAAATCTTCATCACTCACCCCTGGGGTAGGGGAATAGAGAAGTGAGGACTCCTGCACGTAAAACTTTCGTTCATGACGTAGGATAACCCGAAGGTGCCTAAACCATTTCTGAAAGTTACTGCTGGTGAGGATGTTTTCTTTATCCCAAATTGATCGCAGAGAAAATGTGGTTGACGAGTTTTTCATTTCGATTCTACAAATTAAAAGAGCAGATTTATCAGTACTTGATTACATTTTATGAGAATTTTTTTATTAAGTCTCCCACTATTTTTATCAAGTCCCAATGGCCCTCAAAATTGAACTCGGAATGTCTAGTTGCTTTGACATTCTAGTGGCAGGGATCCATATTCCCCTTCGCATAACCCCAACAAGGGTGGTCAAGCTATTTGAAGGTATTTAGGTAGGCAAGTCTTTTCCAACTGTGAGCTTACAGTTCCTTGATCTATTGAGTGGACTCCCCAATCCTGAAATCCTGACTTGGATTTCCTCAACTCTTGCCTCCAATATTATACCAAGTCTATCAAGGGCTACTCCTCTTGATGGAATATGGTTAAGTATACCCGAAACCTTTCATAAGGGCTTCCTTTATAAAATTAAGTATCCCAACAAGGGTTGGTCAAAAACATAGTTTTATTGAGTCTTTCCCTTAATCAAGTAACAGAAGGCTTGGTCTGACTTAATATGGTATTGAGGGATTTTAATCTTTATGCGTAGTTTCACATTATCACATGATTGTTAATGTTAAGTGATTCTTTCTTAAGTAATTAACCATGTTCCGATAATGTTTACACATTGTCCAATTTTATTTTCTTCCATCTTTGCATGCTTGTTTATTTCATTAATTATGTGAGCGTGACAACACATATATAATAAATAAACCATGAAATCAGAAAAAAATAAAATAAGATGGTATGATCACGAGCTTCTATTGGTTAGCTTATCTAGCGGGTTGATAAGCTAACACTGACCTAGGGAAAACACCTTGAACTTGATGGTTTGTGTTTTGCAGCTCCCACCTGTCCACCTTTGTATCTTATTGGGTTTGTTTAACCTCATCTTCGGATTTCGAACCGTCTCCTCTGGCTTGGGAGATCCTCCATTTACATGGGTTTACATTAAAGAAACCATGGCCCTGAAAGCCCTACATTTTATTTGAAGAAGGCTCGCAGGACCAAAAATTTAAATTAAACAAATTTAAATGAAACCATACACACATAAAAAGGGTCTTTGGTCTAGCTCATGATCATCCATAGCATGCAACGACATTTACGCATATTTAAAATTCAAATTCTTTTAATCGTTCTATTATTTAAGATAAGTCATTCTTGAATTCATTTAATTACGATCTTATAATTAATGAATTCTTTATCTTGAATTCATTTCTGAATTTCTTTGAGATTCTTCTCATCCATATTCCTTATACAGGTCTTTGTACTTTTGGAGGAAACTTGGTGAAATTTTTGAAAGTACATGGTGTGTAGTTTATATTTACACGACATGTATTTCTTTTCAACTTTTATCCAAGTACACGCCGGGGATTTGGGGTGTTCTCTGTACTTTGGAAATTTTGATGTACACTGCATGTAGATAAATCATACACGACATGTACTTCCTTGTTACGCTATAACCGGCCTGGAGATCCCGTGTACGGGGAACATGGCTTCTCTTTGTACAAAGTTTCACCTTGTCCAGATTGGACTACGCGACGTGTTGCTCAAACATACACGCCGTGTATTCCGGTTTCCACATAGCATTCAATTCTGGTCAACACGGAGTAATTAAAACTTAGTCATAATCAATTCACATGGCGTGGTTTGGTGGACCAGTGCTGGTTCGTTGAACCTAAGTACACTATGTGTAGTTTTCATTACACGTCATGTAATCCCATGTTGTACAGACAGAAAGTGCGGATCCTCCGGATGAATTCCTCGTCTTTATATTAATCAAATTTAGAATTAAAAAGGCTGTTTCTGTGATATGAATTGAGAAACGGAGGGAGAAAAGATCTCATTTATTCATATTTATAGAACAATTTATTTCGAATTGAAACAAATATAAATGTGTAAATTATCAACGAAAATTAAATAACTATAATCAACATTATAACCTCACTCTGATACCAATTGAAGGTTCCAGGCACAACGGAAGCTCGCGGGTGGAAGTGCCCACTTGGCTTTTTGTCATTAACAATGATCAATCCAGGATCAATAAGATGATAAACACCAGTATCCATAGATCGAATCATAGAAATTGACAAAGAAAAGTAATGTCCTGGAACCACAAAGTAGGATCGTTATAGGTTGATTATAATTAATTTAATAAATTTAAAATAAATACCTTTTGGGTGTTCTTTCTTCGTTTATGTTCTTGATCATGTTCCTATGTGATTTTTCATTGTGTCACAGAAGCCAAGTGTAGACTTCCTCTAGCGGTGATCCACACATGTACCTCGTATCTTGGAACATCGCGAAAGGAGTCTCCGAGTGATAGCATGGAGAAACCTTTGCTTTCATTATCTGCCTTAGATCGTTTTGATCCGATAGAAGAGGATCTCTCTGGTCTTGAGTGCGTTCTTGGAGGAATATGTTCTTTCGGCCTTGAAAGAATTCTCCATAGTTTTTGTGCACAATAATTCTCTTGTGTTCCAGTAAAGAGTTGGGGTTGTCAGGATATTTATAATCAGGTTTGAGGTTGTGGAGTTATGAAAATAAATAAATGCGTTACACGTTTTATTTATTTCATTGACTCTTATTTAAAATCCCCATGTCGAATATTTAATTCCTTGACATGCACCAATGCTGATTATAATAAATAGCATTTAAAATAATATTATATCCTCAAAATCCCAACTGGAAAAACTACACGGTGTGTATTAATAAATTCACGGTGTGTAATTGTTTTTCATTGAAAAATACACATCGTGTACATTCAATGTACACGACGTGTATATCTTGTTTTCATTTATTCATTTTCTTTCCATAAAGAAAACTACACAGTGTGTAATTATTAATACACGGCGTGTACTTGTTTTCCATGAAAAACTACACGGCATGTAATCTTTAATACACAGCGTGTATATCTTGTTTTTCATTTCCTTATTCCTCCATCATTAAAACGATTTAGGATTCCTTGAATAATTATTAAACCACGTACGAGAATAATATTTATTCTACTTAGATACTTGAATACACTCTGTGTGTTACTCTCTATGCCTCTTTCTCGCTGGAATTAGGCGAGCTTGGCTAAAGTCCTAGAAAACTGTCTAGAAACGAGTCAAGGCACCCAAGAGAAAGAAGTTGACGCTGCATTGACATATAACCTCATTCAAACACTTATTGTGTAATTTAATTCCTTTGTCTCAATATCTTATCAAGAAGGTTTCATGGAAATGTTATAAACCTATATTCTTGATCCGTATTTCTTTGACATCCTGAAATAAACTCGTTGTTTTCACCATGGCTATGGAATTTAATGCGATAGTTCTATTTCAATCAAAGGGCCGAGATATCAACTTCCATAAATGGAAGGGAAAAATCCTTCCTCGACTTATCCATTAACAACATGTCACTCGTAATGCACCCAACGTACCCAACTTCCCTCCAACTGTCTGTGTGACGGTTTTTGTCAGTAAATATAAGTGCGCGAGTCATGACATGAGTTAATGATAATCTTCCAGTCTATGGACCATTACACATGCTCGTATATAGAAATGTCCGATGACACCAAGACATGAAGAATTGCTACAAGCAGGTCTGTTCTCATAATCTCCCATCTTGGAGATTACCAAGTGAAAACTCCATGAGAGAGAGTCTCGTATTCTTACGAGTACTCGTACGTGACGGTCTTTATACTATGTGTCCTATCATAGTATGTCATCCAACCGTAGAAATTTATTTAAACATATTGTTATAGCATTTCAAGGTTCTCATCATAGCGGGGATCTTCCATGACCTTATCAATGCAACAAGTATTCTAGGACAATATTATATTATAGTCATGTAGAACAATGAATAATATATAATAAGTGAACATTCATGTAATAAAAGTACAAAATAGTTGGTTCCCAGGACACCAAACCTTACAGTAGTACCCACTTTTTGACTACTATTACTTCATCCAATACAATGAAATAATGAAACCCATGACTTAAAGTAGAAGTAAAACACCATATGCATGACTCTCAGATGCACATACAATGGGAAAGTACAAACATAGTAATATTTCATTAATAAATTTTAATAAACCCAATCCTTAAGAATAACTTTCTGTTCATATTATTTTACTAAAAATTTTCACCACCAGTATGAATTGACATAATAAATGAACCATATTATTAATTATGTTCAAATAATTGTATTAAATAAGACAAAAAAGGACACAAAAATCAAATTTCATGATAACCTAATCCCTCACACATTCATACCTCAATCTTGAGGTGACACTAAGTATATCAAAAAATGGTTAATTCTTACCAATGTCCTATGTAATTGTGGATGACAACCTCCCTTACTCAAGTAGGTCTCAATAAAACATGTATAAAACCACCTATAAATACACATTATACTACTATCAAATTTTATCAAATATAATAATAAAAATATTTTATCCATGTTTAACCACGAAACAACAATCATATTCATCAATCCAATTTATGAAATTTTATATTTTCTTGAAAAAATTTACACACCAATAAAATAAATAATTATTTTCTTTGAAATTTACACATATATTAATCATTTTTCAGCAATAATAAATCACATTTATAAATTATTTAAAATTTATTAATTAGAAAACTAACATGAAAAAAATTAAACATATATAAAATTGAATGTATATGAATCTACCTACCTTATTTCACTTCTATAATTCCATTCACATGAAATTCTAGATAGATATATTTTATATTATAAAATACTATGAATATAAAAAATAAAATGATTCATGATTCAATAAAATCTATGAAAACTAATGAAAAAATACATTACTAGATATCCAACAGTGTCAATAAACATTCTAATAGTATCTGGAATTTATAGCAAGACCGATCCATTACATCATGGAAAAAATCATATATTTATTTTCCCAATAACATTTTATTTCATAATAACCATATATTAGTATTTTAGGAAGGGGTATTTGTGAATGGAAGTATAATTAAAGTAGATATTTCCTTGAATATAACACTTCATTGACCAGTGATTGAAAAACCTCTTTGTGAGGGTAAAATGGGTAAAAATTCCCTCAAAATCACCAAGAAACCTCCTATTTGATGTTAGAGCTATGATTGTAGATGGAAGTGAGTTCTTGAGTGAGAAATATCGTTTTTATGAATCATAGAAAACTCATAGTTACCATACATGTTTTATGAGACTGTATTAGAGATCATTGATTTTTCTCATCCTCACAACCAAAACGCTCTCTCCACATGCATTGGAATCATGACCATGATTGATTGTATATTTTTTACACTAAAATATATTTCACAATGGTTCACCTCTTAACATACATAAAAAATTTACCATTTCCTAAAACTCCATTTTATATATCTATAATTTCTTTCAAACCCCAAACTGCACAAATATAATTATTCAATAATGGTCAACCATATTTTCAAATTCCACATTTTTTAAATAGAAAATATACTTTAAACATTCAAAAATATCAATAAAATCCCTTCATATCTTCTATAATACTCACTTGGGTCATCTATATCAAAAACAAAACCCCAAAACTATTTAACCAACCAAACATAAATATTCATTTCCCAAACCAATCCCATGCCTTTTAATTCAACCCTCAAATTTCATTACCTTAACAAACATTATACGAGTAAATTAACTAATTGTATTGGTAGAATATGGTTATCAAAACACGTTCAAACAAAATGAAATTTACCCTTGATCATCTTGAATGAAGTTTTATTCAATCAAACAATCACCTATAAGTGATGATCATCTATGTCTGACTCACCATTGGGGATCTTCGTTACTGATAAAATGATAATTTATATATATAAATACCCTTTATTATTTATACATGTATTATTTTTCCCAATTCATTCCATGTTTTCATACATCCACATCATATTCACAACTACTCACATTTGGGGGGAATGAACCAATACCTAGAAGTCTGAAGGAAAAAATCCCACCCAAATGTGACACTGAAAAAACACTTTAAACTAAACATATAGAGTTCCTCCAATTAAACTACTTGAATATTTTTGAATAAAAACTATAAAACTACAAAATCACATCTATAGAAACCATATAACCCATAATACTAGATGCATTAAAATTCAGTTTTCTTCATGCATTATGAAATAAACACAAAACCCACAATCATGACATGACCACACTCAACAGAGTTTTATATTTTTTATATATGGAAAATTATATAATTTATTAAAATTTTCCAACAAAATCACTATAATAGATATCACATCCTGATACTTTTTATTGGAAATTCCCTCAAGAAAATTGTAGGACTTAAACCCACTATATCATAATTTATGTCAACAATCATAATAATTGAAATCCAATCATTCTAATCAAATGGAAGGACTCTACCGCTCTATAATGAAAATTACTATATACTATGATAAAACCAATAAGTATTCAACTTATTATTTTTATAAATTGAATAATCCACCTAATCATACTAGAAACCCAAACCAAATTTTTTAATTCCTGACCCCAATGATTTCTTTGTTCTAAAAGCTTTCAATTTACCCTAAACTTATTAATCCTCTAAAAACAAAATTTCACAACCCATTTATTGTTCATTATTTCAAGAAACATTAGTAACACCTAAAAATTTATATTTTCTTATACCTAAAAAAATTAAATCTAGATTGAGTTTTGGAAACCACATAAATAGGATGCACTTTTATACCACCAAAAAATGTACTAAAAGGATACAAACCCTAATTTATTATTATCTTTTCCATAAAAACCAATACACTCCAATTGAAAATAATATTTATATTCTAACACCATTTTACTCTTAATTTAATGCATCGTAAACATAAACTACAATATTATTGTTTAAATCACCACGTATAAATTTACAATTATATTCCCAAATCTTATCACATACACACCAACAATAAATTCAATTATTATGATATAACTGAAATCATACAATTTTCTTTCCATGATTATAGAAAATGAAATCAACAATATAATAAAAGGGACAGAAAAAATGTCATAAAATAAATAAGTAATATAAAATTTTGATTTGGTATATTCCATTAAATATTCATGCCACTGGATTAATCCTTTTCTAAGAATAATCTATAAATGAAAAAAACAATATAAAATATAAATACAATCCTATTCCAACCTCGGGAAATATTTACAAAAAACAACGATACCAATGTTCTTACATTGAACACATGTCAATTTAAGAGACTTATTTTTTTTAAATGTCCTTCCTTAAGATATATATAAATAAATAAACAAGATCAATTATCATAAGGAATATTGATTTTAATAATTAGCTGAAACCCAATACCATGTCATATAATTCAATCACATAAAAATTACCTTCCAATACCTTGGAGTATCCAAAGATAACTATATTATTATGTACCAAACCGATCAATGTCTCATAGACTCACTACCTTGCATCAGCGAGATGAGGTTGTCTTTCATCTCCATTTAACCTACTCTTTTCCTATACAGTAAAATGAAAGAAAAAATAAAACTGAGGAAACCAACTATGTCATGGTCATTAAGTTGTGACCGTCGTCCACTATGCCATTATAAATATATAATCATATATGTTGAATTAATTTGAATTAATTCTTGTCATACCTCATAAATTTTGTAAACTACTCTATATGGGGGGTCATTTGGGGTTCTGAGCAATGTTGTAATGAAATTCTCCCATAGTGGATATCATTCAATGAGAAGACCTCCCACCACAACCCCGAGGGGAGGAACATATTGCCTTTGGGGGTATTCAATATCTTAGTTCCACTAGAAACCACTCATAGTTATATTGTGTTCACACTAGAGTTTTAATGGGTAATTATTAGAGTTTCAATATGTGACATCATAATTTTTTTAAAACATGAATTAATTTATTTTAAATTGGATATAATTTGATTAAAAATGGGTTTTCATTTTTGTCTTGACTGATGGGGAGGATCATGACCATCATATTAGTTCTTATCATATTACTCTTAGATATTAAATATTTTGGAATAGATCAATGTTTTTTATAGGGGAGATTTAATAGTAAATATAGCACTATATTTCTTATTCTATCAAGTTTTTCATTTTTATTGGGTAATAAATCAGTAAAAATATCTAATATAGGGTATTTTTGATGTTTCATTAATTATGAATATTATGTACTTATGGTCAATGTTTTCTAATCACAATGGAACTTATTTTTCTAGATAGGGGTTATGATTCATTTTTAGTGATATTCAGTTGTCTAGAATGCATCACAATAACTATAAGAATAACCACCTTGTTGTATGTTCCCTAAAATTAATTTAACTAGTTTAAATGATACATTATGTGGATTTTTATTCTCCACTATGGATTTGAGTTTTTTTCCATTCCTATAAACAGAATACTTGGTCACTGATGAAATTTTTTTATATGGGGTGTTTATGGGAATGTAGTATTTATACTGGAGAGAGTATTTCTACATGAAAAGTGTTCCCTTGAGGAAATAATAGATGTCCCATAGTAATACTTCAATAAATATATTTTTCATATATCCCAATCATATGAGGAATGATTTATCATTTACCATACGACTGAAGAGTAGTGATATTTTCATCTCAGATCGATGTGTTTTTCGAATCCACTGACTTCTTTAAATTGTATGAAACTATATATTGGACGTAGAAAATGTTTTTATGCATGAGGATTGATTTTTGGATCCTTGTGTGGTTTCTAATAAAATTTTTATTTGTGTGGTTTGGTGTGAGGATATGACCTTAAACAGAACACAATCAAGTTTCTTTATACCGAAATTTACATTATATTATTGCCAAATCCCATTTAAGTATATAGGTTTAATGTATTAGGACATAATTCATACAAAAACACACACACATTTTAGGTTAATAATTATACTAATTATCCATTTTTTTCATAATATACCAATTTTAAAATAAAATATAAATTTATTTCATGAATATAAATTATAAATTTCATGTTTATATCTTATTTGTTCCTAATGATCCTTAAAACCCAATGATTTTTTTGAAAATATTGAATCAGAAGAAAAATATAAATAAGGGACATAAAAATAATAAATCACTCGGTGTAGTGAATAAATGAAAAACCATGAAATTTTTTATTTTACTTTAATGATATTTTTTGAAATGTAATAACTATTTTTCTTCTCATTAAAAACAAAAAATGTTTTTCATTTTAATTCATTAAATATCATATTAATCAAATAAAAATCCTTTTTCGAAACCAAGATAATCACATAAATAACCTAATTTAAACTTGTGTCAAAAATAACTTGACACTAGTTAAATCCATTAGAGAAATAATTTGATAAATCCTTTATGCATTCCTTAAAAAAAAGATATATTACACAATATATTATTTCTCTATCAGGAAGAACCAATTATATAATACTTTACAATCTCACCCAGCTCTATCTAGGTGCACTTACGTAAAAGAAGTATTGGTCTCACCCATGAGATATAATGGGGATAAACACATCATATACGATATATCCTGATCATGTGTTTCATATAGAATGAAAAAGAGCCAAATATTTTGTTTCTTTCATTATTTCATCATAAGACATTTGAAAACCACTTTTATAGCCATCTGAAAAACACATTTGGATATCAAAATAATTTTTTCTATTAAAACCCCATTCTTAAAACAAATATACATAGAAAAAGGGAAATAGTGGTTTAATTTTATGAAAATATCATTAAATAATTATTGAGGATAATATATTTTTAAATTGGAAAACATAAAATAATGTTATCTTCTGTGGAAAATGATTTTGATAGGTCACTTTAAACATTTCTTTAGAAAAAAATCTATTCCATTTTGAAAGCAAATATTTTAGTAAAACTGTACAATTATAAATAAATAACATTCCATTGAAAAAAATTATTAATATTTAAAGTAATAACCAATGAAAATATTATTCATATAGGTGGGAAAATACTCATATTCTGTATAATTTAAAATAACATTCCTTTTTTACACTTTCAGGAAATGTAAAAAAAGTACATCATCAGAAAAACAACAAGAATTATCCATTCAAACTTTTTTTAAATTAAAACAATTGTAAAAACGACCTTAAAAATTCATAGTAGAATATTAAAAAAGTTAAAAGGATATAGAAATTACTTTTATGGATTAAAGAAAGTGTTTTAATCAAATAATTTAAGGATGATTTTTAATAGAAATTTGCTTACATTTAGTTTGATTTTCCAATATACGTTCATTCTGAATAACAAAAATTAGGTTACTTTTATACATTATGAATATACTTTTCCATTTTTATTATTTATTTATTTAATTTAATATGATTTTATATATAATTATTTGATATAAAAGGATTATGTTGGTCATTTTTAATGATATTCGGTTAATATGTTAGAAATGACTTCAGCAGGATGAAATCGATCAAGGTAGTCATTAAAGACCCTCTATATAATAATAGTCATGGTTTAGATATCATTTTTGTATATAATGTTTTTAAACCAATCATTAATGATTCATTTGAAAAATGAACTATGTTACAATCATGGAGATGATAATCTATATATTCGCATTAGTATCACTTCCATTCTTCAATGTTCATAATGGAATGAATTAAAATGTTATTATATGTTTAAAAATGATTATAATATCCTAAATATCATACTGATACATTGAATACATAGACACACATATATAAACATATCATCAATGTATTGTGGGGATGAAATATGAATCACATCACTTGGTAGAGGTGTTAGTCCAGACATATGAACTACTGAAACAATGAGTTTCTTATATATGAAAATATAAGAAAACTATTGATATATTATCATAATATAATTATAAATATGTCATTAATATAATATATATAAATATATTAAATACATCACTATTATTGGTCTTCAGATATAGTTATGGAGAACGAATTATATTAGTTCGTGAGGCGATAGTCCACCATACACAAAAATGATGAATTATTTTCCCATTGGATGGATGTTAAATATGTATAGATGTTATTAAATTTACATAATATCATATTACATTTTGTATTCTGTGATATTATTTTATCATTTATGGATAATATTTTTAGGATGAAGAAGAATAAATAAAACTAAAACATTTGGTTAAAAACTATATTTCATAATTTGAAAGCCTCCAATGATTGACACAATAATACAACTAAGGTAAGTGTAATGTAGAAAAATGCCTTTGTAATGATTTTAGAGAAGCTATAAAGGTATTTGGTAATGTCTTGGTCAAATATGGAATTTTCAGTGTGAATGATAGAGTAGAGTAGGTTCTCTTTTAAAAGAGAGGGGAGAGGAAATGTGGGAATTTATAAAAATATTAAATTATTATAAAGTAACAATCATTTTAAAATAATTAATAAATATTTTACTTTGATTTTACGATAGTTAGGGGTAGATATAATTTTAGGAAAAATTTAGGTTAGTTTTGAATATGTTTTTTAACTACTTTGTTTTAGTTTCTCATTATCCATTACTAAAGATACCATGAAAACATGGTTTTTACTCATTGAGGGTCATGATGGTTACTATAGATGAAAAATGGATACAAATGGACTATAGTTGATATTACCAAACTTATAAAAATAATTTTTCCTAATATATTATTACGATTAAATTTATATCAGTTAATAAAATATATTTATTATAAAATAGACTTAATGTGAATTTTTATAACTATTCATTATATTAACCATAATAATAACAAGACCACATATAGAATTATAAATAATATTTTAAAAAATCTACAAAATGGAATTAAAATATTAATATTATTTTATCACATTAATTATCTCAGATTAAAACAATTAATATTTATAATATAATTTATTTGATTATTCCTTTAATTAAATAATTATTCTATTAGTGTTATTCAAGAATTTAAGGTAATTATATCATTACTAAAAACTAAATGTAAATTACCATGATTATTATGTATTCCCTTTTTTTAATAACAATATTTATGAATAAATATTTCATCATTTATTATCTATGCCAAAAGTATTATTATTAATAAAAACAGAAGTTTGATTTTTTTTTACTTTTCTTCAAATGAAATACATTAAAGTCCATATTCTTATCCAAATAGAAAAAATGGAAGAAAAAAGAATATTAGAATATTATGGATGAAATAGAATAATAAAATAAAAATTATGTATTTTTTTTGGTTATTTTTTAGTCCTTGTAATATTATTTTTAGCATTAATTTTCCAATTTATATTTTATAGCAGTAAAAAATTACTATGGTTAGTATTCATGTGGCACTAAAATAAAAGCACTTGTTAAATTCTTTTTGATCCACTGATACTAAATAAGGATTCAATTTCTAAAAATTAGAAACATATAAATGGAAGAATTAAAATTAAAATTATACTAACAAAATGCAACAACAAACATTTTTTGGGAGAAATGGTTATTTAAAATATTAAATATTTTTAAACTAATTTTACGTTGAAAATATATTTAATACCAGATAATTGGATTATTTTATATCAAATGGAACTAATTAAATTTTAAATCTAATCCAAAATATAACTTTACCTTTAAAATAAATAAAATATAAATATAATTTTTAATAAAATTATGTTTTTTCACTGTCCTTGGAAAATAAATCTTTTTAGAGAATTTTAAAATAATCATCATAAGATAACATTGAGATACTGAATTAAAAAATAAAAAACAATTTTTTTTCAAATAAATTTAAAAAAATTAAAAATTAAATATATTATTAACATATAAAAAGAAAGATACCCCATTTAATAAGAAAACAAACTGTTGAAGAATAAAACAAATTTACAAAAACATTGAGTGTTTATTTAAAAATTAATACATTATTAATGAGTATGAACATTATTTATATTTCATAATTTGGTTAATACTATTCATTCCCTAAAATTTAGTAGATTGATTATAATGGAATTAATTAATAAATAATAATATTATGTGGTTCAGTAATCTTAGTTTTCATATTTTGTACACCATCAAACACAATCCCTATTTTTTAAACATAAGAATTTATTGTATTACCTCTATAATAAATTGAAACCTTGCTATTTGATATTTGGATCTGAATCTTGGGGATTGATTTTTCAAAATACGTTTATAGAAATCACCATCATAAAAAGAAACCATAAAACAACCTCTTGAAAATTGATGATGGGAAGTACTATGGTTATCCAGAATAACAAATAGTAGGATTATATATAGGTGAACATAAGTGGGAAATAAAAACATGGATATTTAATAAAACCAATACATACAAGGAAAAAAGGGATTGATAGAGAATACTTTCATCACAAAGTTACATATCATGATACTATAAATTAGTGATGGATTGAAATACCATTTATTTTATAGAAACACTTGTAAAAAGATAACATTTTTATTTCATAATACATTTCATAAAGTTGTGGAGTTCAATTTCCATTTGGAATAATATCATAGTGAAATATTTTTACAAGACAATTATAGTTTCATCCTGTAACCAGTTACCACAATAATCTCATATTTTTCTCCAAATAATGAGTATTCAAGATATTTTTCTAATTCTAAAATCCCTTCAATCATATTCTAATGATCAAAAAATCTAAAAAATAATAACAATATATTCCTCATATATTTTAGAATTAAAAAACATGTGAGAACATGGTAAGATTATTCCAAAATTAAATATTCCATTATATAATGAAAATAAATTTATTAGAAAAATTCGGCAATAATACCCAAATTTCAACATCGATCATTCAAATACATTAGTATATTTATAATTCCATAAAAATATTTCATACTAATATAGAAACTAAAAAACCAAAAGGATTTTATTACATAATGTTCCAATATAAAATTTTTATTTATCTAAAAATAACATCAATAATTCTTAATGTATCATTCAAAAAATGTAATTTCCCTAATAAAATAATCTCTATGTTATACAACTAATTTATATAAATATTATAAACAATAATACAATAACCATGAATATTATATATTCATCCCAAAGATAATTCAACCTTCATTTTTAAAATAAAATTTTATAGTATTCTATCTAACGTAATCCTGTAATGATATAAAAATATGTAATAAAAAATAATTATCTTAAAAGAGAATATCGTATAAATACTAATGGTTTTCTATGACTTTATTCTAAGGTCTACAAAGGATATTATTTCTTCTTAAAATTATATATTTTTACATGTTAAACCAATGGTTTTTATATACCTAAAAAATTAATCAAAAATAAATAAATTTAACCCAAAAGTAATAACTTTAACCTACACCAAATTTCAAAAATATCAATTCCATGTAACATATGTTTCAATTTTTTTTAAAAAACCTACTATAGTATATTGTTTTGGAGTTTCATGATTCTCATAATATTTATAGAATAACATTATATCATATTTTTGAGAACACCATAAATAGACCCAACCTTTATCTTATTCCATAATACTTTATTACTATAAATTAATATATGAAAATGAAATTATTATTATTTAATATAAACTAAATCATGTTTCATACATAGAACATAACGATAAAATACATATCTATCCTCATAAAATCAGGGTTTTAATTTATTTTACTGATATCCTCTTTATATTCGTATATAAAATATATATCACTGAAAAGTAAATATTCAATTACTCAATATTATATCAATTTCTAAATGATTAAGAGAAATTGAGATTTTGGCATTAGAAAAATGAGACAGGATGGTCAATAGTAATTTTTGAAGAATGAAAAGTTACTCGATAGATCAAATAGTTTCTTATATGTGATTTGAATACTCAAGAATTTGAAAAAATAATTTGGAGAATATTTTAAAATAATAGTGATAATAAAATAATCTTTATGGAATAAGATGGTAATAAAATATCACCCTCCTTCTATCTTGATAAACGTTGCTTAATCAATAAAAAAGAACATAATTAAAACAAGAAATTATTTATTTCATTGTATTCTAAAAATATAATTTCTAAAGGCAATACACATAAAAATTGTATAATGGTTTAACCAAATAATTCATTATACCTTTTTTGGTAACCCTTTTAAATCTACGCTCCAAAAATAACATTAAAAACTCAAAATCCCTAACAAAAAACAATACAAAAGGGATACTAAGGTATAAAACATATAATAAACCTTAGACATGTAAACTTTTGACAATATTCATAAATCATTAAATTTACTCACATGAAGTCATACTAATATCCAAATTAATCTATACCCTTCTATAATAAAAAATGCTCGGACGCTGATTATAAAATCAAATATTTTTGTGTCTTTAGAATATATTTTACAAAATATTTTTCTTATGTATATTTTGGGATTATATTTTTAGATAATTAGGTCATAAATTATCATAAAAAACCCATAAATTTCAAGACGACACTTCTACTAAATGTCTCTTTTTTCAAAAAATAAATCTTTTAAAATAATATATTATTTCTGTTAATGATAAATATTCATGATAATCAACATTATCTCTCAGTTTTTCTTATCCATCTTTAAAACCTTATGGAAGAATTTTAAAACTGTCAGATTATCCAAAAAGGCTCTATAAGGGACATAAAAATAATAAATCTTTTAGTATAGTGAATAACATGAAACCACATGAAATTTATACCTTAAGCAATGTGATATTTTATAAAATTAAATAAATTATTTTCTTATGAAAAACAAAAATATATTTTTCTTTCCGAATGAATATCATTAAAAACTATAGCATGAAAATAAATAACCCTCTTGGAAACATATATCATCAAATTCATAAGTTGTTTTGAACCCATGTTAGAAATAACAAGATCCACGTTAAGTCCACATGAGAATGTTTTTTTGTAAATCTGTCATTATTTCCATGAAATACAATGTACATTACTTAATTAATTGGAAAACTATCTTCTAACGCCCATCTTATATGCAATAATGGGCTCCCACAGTTCTGTATGGGCGTACCCATCCAATAAGTTGTATTAGTCTCACCTGTGAGAAATAATGGGGATAAACCATTCAAATATGTTATATTAAGCCCACATGTTACATATATAATTCTCATGTACCGTATAAATCATTTTATTCTTCACCACATTATCATAAAAACATTGAAAAAATCCTTTGAATGAATATTTAAAACATATTTTGATATCAAATTTCCCATTTTCTTTTAAAATTGTATTTTCAATACTAAAATACCTAGAAAAATGAAAGGGTAGTTATTAATTGAATAATAGTATTTAAAATAGTTATTGATGCAAATAACCATTCCACTTTCAGTAACATCATAAAATTTTATCTAAAAAGGAAATTTATTTTTAAAGATCACTTGAAACGTTTATTAAGGAAAACAAATTTTTCTTTTTTGGAAAACAATATTTTAGAAAAAATATAAATTAAAAAGAGAAAAAATTAATTTTAAAATAACCTTGTAAATTTTTAAAGGTTGATACAATGAAAATATTATTCACGATGGAGAGAAATTCCTCCCATTCCATATAAGTTAAAAAAATCCTTCGAACACATTTAGAAAAAGATAAAAAGTAATTTTTTCAGAAAATGATTGCGAGATTAATTTAAAATCACATTATAAAAATTAAATCATGGGAATAAATGATTTTAAAAATTCCTAGTATAATATTGAAATAATTATTTAATTTTTTTAATTATGGATTTGGAAGAATAAATGTGTTTTAATGGAAAAAATAAATGTTGATTTTTAAAATAAAGTCTCTTACTATGGGTTTAACTGACCACATATGTTCATTTTCATTCTGAATAAAACAAAATATGTTATTTTATACTACCAAAAGAGAAATATTCATATAAATTATTCCTTTATTTCTTTTATTAACATTTTATATATATTTACATAATCAGTTATGTTCAGATAATTTATTTTTATGATATTTGGCTCATATGTCAAAAATGAATTATGTTTGTTGAATATGGTTAAATTTTTCATTTCTCCATCATATCCCATATAATAATCATGACCTAATTAAATTTTTACTAATCAATTATACTTTAAAAACAAATATTGAAATTTTTTTATGAAAAATTATTTACATTACAATCAAAGAGGTGACAGTTCATACATACACATATATATAATTTCGATTTCAAATAACTATTAAAAAAGATAGAATGTATTATTTTAAGATTAATAAATGATCATAATAAAAAAAATTCATATTAAAAATTTAAATATAAATGTATATATCATCTATGTAATGTGGTGATGAAAACAAATCACATCAATTGATGTATATGGTGGTCCACACGTACACAGAAATGATGTTATCATTTTACAGTATGCATAAATATAAGAAAATTCATTTTATATTATCTTTATTGAATGATAAAAATTTAATTATGATCATATATAGAACTTAAATCCATCACTATAATCAGTCTTGAGTGATTTTTATAGAAAACTAATAACCTCGTTTCATGAGGTGGTAGTCCACCATATAGATGAACAATGAATTCCATTCAAATTTAGTGGATTTTGGATATTGATATATGTTATTTGAATAAAATAACATCTTCAAAATATATGGAGGATACATGTGATAAAATTTTAGCATGTTTTGGGAATAATTTAAGGATCTTGAAGAAGGACTAAACAAAAAAATGTGATTAAAAACTAAACATTTTCATTGGATAGTCTCTGTTGATTAACACCTTCATCCCCCAGATGTTGGTGTTATAAAAAAAGACATCTAGAATGAGGTGATGGATTATTAGAAGGATTTATTTTATTAATTTTTTAAAACAAATGGTTCATAAAGTGGGAAGGATTGAGAAGAAGAGTTTCGCATTTATAATATAGGGGAGCGGTAGTCTTTGAATTTCTTAAAATATTAAATAATTATAAATTAATGTTGAATTACATAAAAATTAATATTAAATTCCAAATGCCTAAAAAATGATTCATTTCATATATAAGATATTTATGTGTTTAAAACATATCATATAAAACTATATATGTTATTTATACATTTTTATAATTATTGATTAGTTTGGACTGCTATTTATCCCTTTCTAAACATACCATGAAAACACTGTATGTACTATGAAGATAAATATAGTAACGTTAAATTGAAAAAAATATTGTAAATGGGGAATAATTGATATTATCAACCATATCTTAATCACATGAGAAAATAAAATATTTTTTATAATTTCATATCATTTAATAAAATATTATTTATTATAAAAGAACATGAATGTTGAATTTAAGAAAAACTCATTACATTCACATTAGCAATATCAATAAAACACTTAAATTTGAATTAATAATTTTAGAACTTATTCAAGAAGTAATTATCGTTGATAAAATTCTCAATTCACAATAATTATCTCAAATTATAATTGGTTTACCATTTTTCATGTAATTTATTTTTTTTACATTAATTAAATAATTACTTCAATAGTGTTATTCAAACATTTAAAGTAATTATTTGTTCACAAAACATTAAAAATAAACATGATTAAGATTAATATTTTACCGTTAAAAAGAAGATTTATAATTGAAAATATCTCCAAGTAATCGCTTTGATAAAAATATTTTAATTAATAAAAATAAGAGTGTGATATTTTCTACTTTTCTTAAAATATAATATTATAAATGACATAATATAATCCAAATGGAAAAAATATATAATCAAATATTAGAAGATTATAGTTGAAATAAAATTATTCAATCAAATTATGTAATATTTGTTTAATTTTATAGTCCTTATCACATTATTTTTAAAATTAGTTGCACGATTTACCTTTTACCTTTGTAAAAAAATAAAAAATCTTACTATTTATTTTGAAAATATAAATGGATAATATTTTCCAAATTTGGACCTAATGATTCCTAATATTGAATGTGTTTTTGAAAATTCATAACATAGAAACAATATTATATAATTTAAAATTATACCAGAAATACACAACAAAAAACAATTGTTTTTATAAAAATGACACTTTATAATATAAAATGTTTTTAAAAAAATTTAAAGTTAAAAATAAATATAAAAAATCACAATTTGATTATATTAAATCTAATGTAATTAATTAAATTTATAAATAATAAAATATAGAAGTTTACTTTTTAAATACATTAATCGAAAATAAATGTTTTCACAATAATTAGTTTTTTACTATTCACTGAAATATCAGTCTTTCTAGAAATTTTTCAAATAATCAACCTATTGTAATTTTGACATGATGAATTAAAAAATTAATTTAATTTTCTAAATAAAGTTTTAAAGATTTATAATATTAAAATTAAATATTAACTTATAAAAATCAAGGAAACCCATTTTTTGATGAAATATTTTTTAAAAAAAATTCACTTTTCTAAAAAAACAAGTTTTGTTTGAAAATAAATACATTATAATTGATTAGATCCATTTAATATATTTAATAATTTTTTTTACTAATATTCATTCCCTCTAATTTTACATCTTAGTTATAACAGTCACATTTAAATAATAATAATATTTCATGCTCTGTTTATGCTCAGTGTTTGCATATCTTGTATGATATCAAACATAGTCCCTGTTTTAAAAATAGTGGATATTACAAGTTTTTTGTAATTAGATTATATAAGTTTTATCTAGCCTCAAAACAATAATAAGATTGGGTTAGTTCATGTGTGTGCATAAAATTCAAAAATTAAACTAGTCATATGTCTATTGGGTTATTGTAATTAGTTATAAGTCATTAAACATGGTTTTTATGTTGATGATGCAGGTTCCGCCTAGAGATTAATGGGGGTTTTGGGGGATTATTCACATGAGTTATGCGATTATGTATATTCAAACATATTTTTTTGTAATGTTATATAATCTACTAATGATGGTTGTTTATATGTATTTGAAGACTATAGAAACCATTTCTGATGTCCTCAACCCCATTTTACGGAATCATATTTTGGGTATTTGGAAGGTTTGTTGATACATAGTTTATGTGTAAACATTTCTTAAGATATATATGCTAGAGAAAAAATCCCTTATGAATGATATGGGTGTAAATATTTTCATTGGGCTAGTCTTTAAATTTTAAATCCATAGTTCAAAACATGAGATAACAAATTCCCTAAAATATTTTTTTAAATAATTTTTTTATTTTTATTAAGTTATGTGATTTTGGGAACACATCTACCCCTTATATATTGATGGTTTCTCATTCAATAGATTTTAGGAGGTGATACATCATTCATCATTAGTCCAATGTCTTAGTGGATCCTCACCTACATAGAGATTTTATTTGTTAGTAAATCATTAACTAGTAAAGATGGAATGCTGGTGAATCGTAAACCTAAGATATATGTCTCAATTATGTTTCATTTTTGAGTGTATATATAAAACTTTTGATTTATTCAATAACGAATTTATGTTTCCGTCATATCATCCTATTATTATATTTTTTTGTGATGTTTCACTTACCTAATGACTATCTGTAGTGGTAAATCATCCTACTATAATTAATTTTTATTTAATCACTAATGATACATTATTCAAAAAATATTTTATGTTGTTGTTAACCATCCACTATGTTTTGGGATCAATGATAGATCATTCACCTAAGATTTTTTCACAGTGTAATATCATCTACCAATTAATTATTAAATAGTGTAAATAATTATCCTAGATATACATCATTTTCTATGAATATTTTATTTATTATTTATCATTGAACAAAATATACAACATTAAACCTAATGATTATATGGAACCTCATCCACCCTCGATGATGGATGAGTATTTTCATTAATTTAAGGCAGTATTCACTGATGTATTATTTGTTCATCTAGAGTTTTAATGACACATGAATCATTATAGTTTTATTATAGGGGTATATCTCATTATCTAAGACTGATGATGTTACATCCTGACCCGATTTCCACTAAAACAGTGCCATGATATTATTGGTTACTAGGCCTAAAGAATGCCTCTTGATACTCTAGATTTTGTTGACTATCAATGAGGGACTAAGTTTTAATAGTGGGTAGACAATTCCTTTATATCAGAGTAATAAATAATGTAAATATCTTACCATCATACACAACAGTAAATAAACCATGTAAAAAATCGAAAAATAAACTGAAATAGACCATTCTATAATAGTAATTGAAAATGATATAACATCCAGAATAGCTATTCCAAATATATAGAACTAGTCACCCACTAGGAAGACCATATAGATACTAGAGTAAAAAAATAAAATGAAATAAAATTATAGGGCTCTTTTACTAACCAAGATCTGGACAACATACCTGAAATCCAAAAACTATCTACTTGTACCTGCTGAATAGAAGAACCAACTCTAGCAACTCTACTAAATCATAGAACACTCAACCTCATCTCTATCCACCATAAAAACAATACACAACCAAAAAATAAGACATAAGGTCTACATGTACACTTAAGAGAATGTGAAAGGGTATTGAATAATCTTAGTTGTCCACCCTAATGAAGAACAAAAAAAAATACCCTTTTCCTCCAGATTTTTCACCTCGTGATAGTTTTCTATTACTAAATAGTTTCCAATGGGTTAATCTGTTGAACTAGAAACACAAAATTGTTCTATATCTATAGGGACCTTCTTTCCAAATATAGGTTCTAATTAGGGATTTTGTCCCATGATGCTTAATAACTCACATTGGTTGAGAGGATGGGAGTCCAGGATCATGACACCCTTTTGACAAGATTACTGCCTACTCAGAGACCCTCTTATAAATTTAATATATTTTCAAGAATCCTTCAATAATTCCCAAGTATGATGTGAGTTATCCCAATCTTAGAAATCAATTATTATCATGTTGGAATTTAGAATCATATGTTTTTATTGGAGGTTCTTAATTAATGGAGATATCAATACGTATCTGAGGATCTTCATCAATGGTGTCTAGTAATATACTAATTTGAGGTTCTTCCGTTATTATTATGATGATGATGGTTTTTAATCCACATAGTGGGGAACTCTAGAGTCTATGGCCATCCATTTCGATTAATGTCACTCAAGAATTTATCATCATCCAGGGAGATAGAAGTTGTGTTGATGATGGGATTGAACCAGTAGATGGCCTACCAATGTATCCTTGTGAAATGATTCATAACCCACATAGTTTGGTGCGGTATAATGGGACCCAAAATACATTTTAATTTTATTTGATAATAACCCAATAATATAGTTTAATTTCTTATGGTAAGGAAGTCTAGGTAGAAGAGGCCTATACAATTTTTGGTGTGGTAATTATACATAAGAAGCTTATGTAAAATGGATGGATTAATTATTTCCAAGTTGAACTATACCCTATTGGGGTATATCCCATGAGAACTGGGTTGGTTTAAAATTTTAGGAATAATCCTTTTGGTGGGTTCATATGTATAATGTTTGGATGAGAATCAAATCCCACATAGTTCGTTGTTGAGTAACAACGCCTATGAGGGCCCACAAGGGTATGTCTTACATGGGAGTGTGATCTTTTAGATGATTTTTCGGAGGTTAATCCTAAGAAGGAGATCCCCCTAAAGGGGGTATGAGTGATGTTTTATCTCATGGTAGTTTAAGGACCTAACAAGGGGTATAAATTAGAGGTGGATACGAGGATTAAGGGAATTATGATTCAGAATTACTCCAAATGAGGATTCACATTGAGCTCAAAACCAATGTGGGTTTCCTATATATCCTAGTAAACAAGAATCATAGTTCTAATAGTTCATTCCCTCATGTGAATTGTGTGGATTATATGATGATTAAAAATATTTATTCTCGGGTGAGTCATGCTCTATGCGAGAAACAAGAGGATATGGATGATACAAAAAACCAAAAACATTTCCTCTTTTGTTGGAGAAATAGGTTGGGGCTATGAGAGAAGAGGCCTAGGCTAAGATGGAAGAGGATAAGGCTATTTCACTTCCCTCTCTTCAAATTACATTATAAGAGAGTCCAAGGTAAAGAAAAAATAAAGGTTAATGTGTATAGAGGACCAAGTATAAAACCTACTCCATAAAATCATGGGGGGTCACACCTGGATGGTATCCCTAAAATTGGTCATGTAGTGAGGGGGGGGGGATTTTATTCCCTATGAAAAGGAAAAGAAATGATAATTCTAACCCATCCTACTACATACTAGAGGCTCTGGATTTGATAGATGAGAAGGGATGAGAAGAGTTCTATACTCGGAATACAAGATCATGAACTCTTAATCACTTTCAATAGGGTAAGGGTTCATGTGACCATAGGTATCCAAATCTATAGATCCATCGATGATACTTTCCCTCTGATAGGCTATGTATGGGAAACATTGACCGTAGAAATCCAAATCCAAATGGGATACACACAGATGATCCTTTTTCCACAGATTTGTAAATCATGATGTCTTTTTGGAGGTTTCTACATGGTCCAATTATGGAAAGGGATAATAAAAAGAAGAGTCCCAGTGATGGGTGGCTTTGAATAGGAATTAATGGTTGTCTCACATGGATCTTGAGATCATATTCTTGACAAAGGTTGAACACATAGGGGGGTTGCGTAGCTGTTCCACGTAGTTCCTAGAAGGAATTGATAAATGGATTCTCATAGGGAAATTAGGGCTACATGAGCTAGATAATCCTTAATTAATAGGTTACTATGGTGAAAACACTTGGATGAGTTTTTAGCCAAAACAAACACTAGGTCTCCTTATATGTCCATGGAAGAGTCTCGTGCATTCCCCCAATTAAGGAGAGGGACCCCACTCATGTGATTTCTAATTAAGGGAGGAGGGTAATCAAACAAGTATTTTGTAATTTAAAATCTGGAAGGATCTTTGGTCTTATTTATCTGTTTTAATTATCTATTTTCTTGTGTTTTAGGGAGAAAGCTATGCAATTGTTGGGGACCTAGATGAAGGTGCTTCATAATGAGAGCTCTGGTGATTCATCCTTGTTTTTTCCATTAGTAAAATCAAGAGACCAAGGGTCCTACTTATAGGAATGGAGGGTACCTATTCGATGTATGTTGTTGTCATAGGTCCATCTTGCAGGTCAATGGTGTAGATATTTCACATAATTATGCATGAAGAATGCAAGAATTTTGGTCTCCACTGTGGGTCCATCTCATAGGTCCATGGTTTACATTTCTCACATAGTTGTGCCTAAATAATAAATTAATTTAGGACTCTAGTTTAGGTCTTTATCATAGGTATTCTTTGTAGGTGGTTGATTCTTTTGGTCTAGACTGCTAGGAATTACGCAAACCAATTATCATTAATGTATGCCACGTAAAAATATTTGTTCAATTTGGAGCTAATCCACAATGCTGCTTCATGAAGGTCATTAGCATAGGTAGTTGGGTTCATTTCTTTGATGTATGTGAGTAGCATAGGTTAGTGGTGTAGGCCGATGGTTCCTATTAATACCCCATTCAATTTTTTCTTTCTTCACCTGCATTTTCTATATTTTTCTGTCGATGGAGAAATACTTCTTCTAGCACTGTCTCATTGTTCATGTGTGAATAACCCCTAAAAGTGTTCTCACCATATAGAACCTACAGTAATGTGGATGCGTTAAGTCATCCAAGTCAAAAGGGTTTTCCCAAAGGATCTCATCCATGGACCTGCATATGGTACCATTTTAAGGGACATGTGTGGGGTACCTTGTTGGAGGGCATACACATGGTATCATATTGATGGACCCCTAAGGGGATGTTCCTTTTAACTTTTTTATTCATTGTAGTTACAATTTTAACTTTCATAAGTAAATATTTTTAATTAATAAGAGAAATTATTTCATTCTTGTAGGTTTCATTCAAAAGAAGACTTTAATGACTGAAAGTGAGAATGTTATTGTGCCTCATACTGAAATAATGATGGTCGTCAGACAAGGCTAATCTAATGTTTTTCATAATACCCTTATTGAATTAGAGAAGCCTTTGATTCCATTTCATCATGTGTGTCCGTGAAGTGACTACCTACTGTTATATGGGAATTATCTTCTGATGATCTCTTATATACCCACATAAAAGAAATACGTAACAAACACATGGTTTGTAGAACACATCAATGATCCCAGTTTCAAAATCTCTATAAAGTGTGTCCCCATTAATGAGGGAACAATCCCTATTGGTTTCATACTACATCATAATGGTTTTACTCCTAAAATAAGGAATCATGTCATAGAGACAAGGGATCATTTCTATGATTCAACCATTCATGCTTCAAAGGAAGATCATTCTTATGGATGGAAAGATGATTTTGATCTCTTCTCTCGAGGGGGAATCTGACCTGATTTGATGGGGTTGTTTTGGGTATTCCAAACTTGTTCAGAGTTGATTAATGAGCTGCAATGTATTCATATTTATGAGTATATTTGGGTAGGATAGACCTATATTTACAAGAATGTTGATATCATTACTAAATTATTGAGCCGATGGAGTTTGAAAAAAATTATTTTTATTTAATACATGGTGATGGTGGAATAAGTTTGTGGGATTTCTACAAAATATTTGGAGCTCCCAATTTTAGGGAAATGTATCGTTAATTTATCCCACAAAAGACTACATGGAATGATTCTAAGAATATGCCTACATTTTCCCATAAGTTATAAAAAAGAGCGATGAATTTTTAGAATGAAAAAATATCCCCATATTTGGGTTTACATACATGTGGATGTGTGGATTGGGTCCTTTTTAGAATAAGAAATAGATAATGGTCCTACATGTAGATGTCCAACACTTTTCCTCATTGTAAATAATCGGGGTGCTCCAGGTACATTTTTTCAACATTAGAGAAGCATGATTATAAACATTAGGGTTACATGGTTAATCCAAATAATGAAAAAAAGGTTTACCTAACTGGATTCCTTTCTATGTGGACACAAATTTTCCTTCTCCCATTCCATGAGTCTGGTGGCAGTGTGGGGATAAAGACATTTGTTATTCCAAGAAAGTTAGAAAATTAGAAGTATATCAGATTGGATACTCCTATTTTAGCAATAATATATCACTATTTATAGAATTTATAAAATAGTATGGATCTGTTTAGACTTGAAGGACCATTCTAGGTTATATGGGGTAGTATTGTAGCATATTTCATTTCTTTTTTGGGTGTTGTATTCATTTAGGATACCAAATAGTCTATTTTCACCAATGGTTTTAAATTTCCCCAGGATTCACCTATGATCATAAAACATGAACAGGTATTGTAGGTGTTGAATTTATCAAGAGATTTTATCTTCTGTCCATATGTTAATCCACCGATCAAATCATTTTTTATGATGGAAAGGAAAATAATTATGAGCCAAGCAAGTACATGACGTCATTTATGGACTGTGTATTGGTAGCTTTCATTGAAAATGACATTATATGTGTGGATTACATCCCTTATCAATTTCTATCTAGTTTAAATTTCTTAAATAATGAAAAAAATTCCCTCAAATGTATGCTACGAATGAGAATCATCCAATGGTATCCCAAAAATTCTGGATCCTAATGGATCTAGAGGTATCCAAAATGTCAATCACACTACCTCTTTCTGAGGAATGAATTTTACTGGAGTCCCAATATGATAATTCCTGGGTTTCTTCATAACCTGAAGGGGCTTTTAAAATTGAAAATATCAGGTATAATCATGGAAAATAGGTAGACATGGAATTCAAGGAAAGAAGTACACAACCAAACATGATTTATTTGGTTTAATGGCCTTAGAGACATTAAAACATTCTCATAGAAGATCCACCAATAATGATAAAGATATGTGGATACCCCCCCCCCCACCCCAGTGCCAAGGAGATATAGTCCCCATAATGTGGATGATATTTTTGTCTCACCCCCACTCATATAAAGAAGAAATTTTTCCTTAAATAGGTTTCTAATAAGAGGGAGATGAGGTTTCCCCAAAACCAACTGCATGAAAGACAAGAAATATGAAACCCTTAAAAATCTATTATTTAGAAAGAATGAATCATAATATCAAGTTTGCATGGGTGTTTCTCCAGTCCGAATATCGAATTACAGAGTTGTGTGATATTAAATAACAATATGATTGTCATCTAGACAATAATATATCTGATGAAAAGGAGTATATAAAAGAGCATGGGGTATTCATATATGCAACCAATGATCAAATCCCAACCTCAAAGTGAGTATCATGTATGCTAGACCGAGGAGTATTTGTTGGGGGTAATTTTTTACTATTGGGAGGATTGGGACCTTCATGATACATTAATGACATATTTCCCATTTATTATTTCACTTTTCCTCTCTTTCAACCACAAGTAGAAATCATGATGGAAATTTATATTGCAGTTTGAAATAGGATAAGAAGAAGATACATCAATGGAGATTGATTAACCAAAATATGGGCCTATAGGTACCCATATTGAGATGTTGAATGAGGCCCTTAAATCCCCAGAACACTCTCTCAGTGGGAGGGACCAAGATGGAGGTGATCCCAATAGAAATTCCTCAACCCTTAACTCAGGTATCCTTTGCTATGAAGAGGAGAACAATCTCTCTTCTATTTAATGAAAGGAATTGAATATGGGAATTGAAGTTGATCTAATGAGTATGTTAAAATGATTATTTGTACTTACATCCTGTATTAGGATGTTCATGACACACATGGTAGACTTTATTCATCGTTTTGCAGAATCCACATCACTTTATTCACTTAATGGATCTGGTACTGGACCTTTAGGGATTGAGGAGGACACCCTTGGAGATGTAGAGATTGGTGCTAATAAATATCTCACCTGGATAGATGAAGTGTTAAGGGGTGTAGCTATGCCTACTCCCACTTCTTCCATAAGGGAAGAGGGTCATGCTAAATTTATTTGTACTTATTTTAGGTACCCTATGTTGTTCCTACCATTCCTATACTCACAAAATTTCAGATCAGTTTCTAGAACCAAAGGAATATGTGGTGATCAATTCAGGTATTCTTGTTTCTCCAAGAGGGATAAATGGGGATCCTGGGTAGTATATGGATGGTTTTGGTGTTGATCCTGACTCAGCAAGGCCTGGAAGCATCATGCCGGTTAAAGAGGGGGTGGAGAGAAATGTCAGTGGAGCTAATGTGGGTATTGATTAACATTTTTGGGACACCATAAATGGAGAGGATACTATGATATAAAATTCCACGTACAATTAAATGAATTATTCCCTTAATCAAGTCATTAAAATTATAGGTTCCATCAATGTGTATGGGGACATTTATGATGATTTGAAAGCATCTGGGTTTTATCATTCAAGAATTTTTGATACATACTTGTTCTTTTATCTGATATTTTACATCAAATTTTAACTTGTGTATATTTTTCTACAGATAATGTTGTGAATAACCATCAAGAATGGGGAATTTCACTCTGTTATAACTCTAATAATGTCAAAGAAATACTGATTGAGATTTCAAAATTGGGAGATGTTACATAACCTATGATCAAAGTATCTTAAAAATCATAGAAGAGTGCTCATACCCAAGAGGTTCTTGTTCAATCATCTAAAGCTGGGAGTTTTAAAGGTGAATCTACTCAAGAAGACTACATATTAGTAGGTAAATGTCATTGAATTTCTTCATCATTTTATATTCTTATCACTATTTGGAATTTAACAATGATTTTGATTCATCATTTATGATTATCATATTCTACCACAAGGTCTGAAGAAGAAGCTTCTGCAATTTCTCTCCCCACTATGGAGGGTGAAGAAACCACTATCTCAGAGGAAATATATCAAGGTTATTATATATGTTCTTTAATCCAAGAATATTCCCCTCATGGTAGTGGAAATGATTCAGTCAAAGAGCTCCATGTCTCCCTTAGTAACTTATGTGGTAGGACATAGAGAATCATTTGGAAAATGTTCTCTAAAATGCATTTGGATGATATACATTCACATTTTGGATGACTTGCATCACTTTTTAGAATACTAGGATTTGGTAGATTTGATCTCTTTTCTAAATTTTTTTGAAGGAGACTTTTTTAGGTGGGATCAAGAGAATAAACTTTATCAAGATCTTATAAATCCTAAACTTCTCATTAATGTTGAATGTATTCAAGCCACAATATCCCAGAAAGAAACCAACCATGACGAAAAATTGGTAGTGTTTAGACGGAAAATTGAAGAGAAGTAATTTTGAGTTTTTTCACCTTAATCTAGAGGAGTCACACCTTGATCAATAGTTGGAAAATATTCAAAATGGACTTGAACAACACCACTAATCACTAAGAGAATCCCAACTAGAAGGAGTGACTATCACCCAAGCTTCCATGGACGTTCCTTATAGAAATGAGGAGATTGAAGCTGGTCAACTAACTGAGCATTAATAAGCATTATATAGATCCCAAGAGGATGTTCAACAAATTATGTGTTATGCAGAAAGCCACTTGTAATATTAGATAGAGATACTACAGTTTATGGTTGTTCCTCTGATTTTTCTACATAAAAGAAAAGGATTGTTCTTTGATCATATATGTGTGCATCAATGCATTTATATTGTAATAATTATGTTAATTCTAAATTAAATATAATTAAATTTTAATGTGAGATAATCATAATTTCAATGATAGGGATGGGGGAACATTGATTTTCTTACCTATACTAAGGGGCCTAATGACTGAATTTTGACTATTACTAGGGTCATATGGACATCCCTATAATTTGTTTATGTTATAACACTAATGTTTTTGTCTAAGACCAATATATAAGAGATATAATGGGTTATTTTTGGATATCTCATTGTCCAAAAATTTGGGTTTTTATACTAACAGGTTTTGGGCCTTTTTACTTTGTATTGAACAATATTTGCTAAAACGTATAGAGTGTTTCTCTAGAGATCTTAGACACAACATTTATACATATTAAAATTTCTGATTTTTCATCCTAGAGATCACTATGCCACTTTTAATTGGTAGTTTAAATTTATGTATGTTGGACTAATAAAACCAGTGTTTTATGTCGAACAACATTGAACGTGAATTTTGAAATTGAAACCCAAATAATTCTTGATGACTTGGAATGTTATGATATTATTTAAATTATCCCAAGGGGAACCTTGAGATAATTTTTGGATTTCCAAATCTAAACATAGTATTCCTGAATAGATAATGTCACTCATGAGAATGAAGTTACCATTGTTTTAAAACACGTTAAAAGGTATTTTTTATACGAGGAAAACTGGGGTAAATACTACATAGTCATGTAGTGGTATCCTTAGGCAGATAGTCTCATTATGGGGGTGACATATCAATGGCTATATGGGGGAATGCACTATATAGTCATGTGAAGGTGTTTTCATGAATTTTGATAATCATTCAATGACTAATAAATAATGTTTAATATTTGGATATATCAAGACCACAATGGGTGGTTTTACTAAGGGAATATTTCTGAGAATTAAAGAAATCAATCATACTGACTTAGGCGATGGATGAGAAGCTACACCAATATGAATTTGATGTGTGAAATAAGGGTATACTTTTTTAGAAAGGGGGTTTCTGATATTATATAGTTTTGTTTCAAGTCCTGTGGTAGGGAAATTATGCATTGTAGTTTCAGGTCAAACAATAAAGACATTAGGGGGGTTGTTCAGTTTCACGTCATGTAGAATGATATTTGGGGGTTGTGCATTTTCAAGTCATGAAATAAAGAAATTAGGCTATGTAATTTCAATTCATGCAACAAGGACAATATGTGGGATGATTTAAGGTCTTTAGATTTGACTTAAGGATATATAGATCTCCAATTATCTGAAATCTGTGTAGAAATATGTTGCTGTATACAAACATGGGTGGATACATTTTTATGAAGTTATTTGGGGATTCTATGATCCAAAGAGTGATATGAGAAAATGGGATGGCGACATTAGAGGAGGTATCCCCTAAGAATGAAGTTACCATTACATGAAAAAGATATTATGGAGGATTTTTGATGAATGTATAGCTAGGGAATGTACAACGTAGTAAATAAAGGTATCCATATTTTTATAGGACCATTAAATTGGCGAAAATATGCTAGTCCAAAGTGGGACATGAACTGTATAGTAATGTAAATGAGCTCTCAATAATTCTGAAATTTTATTGCTAAAATCCAATGAATTTTTATGGAGATTCAGATATTCCCAAGCATAGAGTTGGGTTGCGGAGAAAAAAAATGCATGAATATTGAGGAGTTATTTCAAGAAATAATTTCCAATTATTTGGGGGAATATGATCTTTACAAAGGATTGACCTAAGTTCATGATGTATAGTGCCTTTAGATTTAGGTCATACTACTATGACCAAAATATTATGGAAACATTGAATGATATATGGTCAAATGACCCATGGTAATCCTAGTATGATTTGGAAAATTAAAGGAGGCATGGGTAAACCATGTTCTTTGAGGCTTTCTGGTCGGGATAAAGGATATGGGACAAATATAAAAAATATGACTTCTTAAAATGTAGGTTTATACATAGCGTCATCAATGCTTATAGGAACCAAAGAGTGTTATCCCAAGAATAATGTTACCACTATTTTAAATACATGTTATGGGGGTTTTATTATGTAGGGACGTCTAGGGAATATGTTTTATACCCAAACAGTGGAATCCTTTGGCTGACCGACCTATTATATGAGTAATCGATGTGAGTCTAACTGGGGAATGTACTGCATAGTTCGGAAATAATGCTCTTAGTTACCATACATTCTTCTAGAAGAAACCAAAAAATGATTATGATGATCCAAAATAATTCAATATATGTAGTATTAACTGTGAAAAGGGTAATGGTCAATGTATAAGGGTTGTATTTGGATTAATATTTTCCATGATTTTTGAGTCCCTTATATAGATGTGACGCATGTTTGTAATGGGGAAATATTTTTTTCTATAGTTAGATCTCTTAGGAGATGATCCATGAAAAAATATAATGCACATATTTTTATTCATACTTGGAAGAGTGGGTGATTTTATATATTGGGATGAGGTTGGGCCCAGGGTTGAAGATCTGGACAACACTACATTTCTCAGAAGGGTGAGAATTAGTCCACACATAGTTCAAGAAAATGGTCTCCCAGTATAGACATGGACAATCCATAGAGAAAGGGGGAATTTTTATTTTGAATGGTGGCTAGACATTGATTTAGAATCCAGGTGTCACTACATATCATGTAGGAAAAATAATCAAACCATAAGTTGTTCTGGGTAAATTTTCACCATATCAATTGGGATTTCACATGGGGAAAATGGGATTTGTATAATTTTTAGACTAATGGTTAGACCTATAGTATAGAGTCCATGCATCACATTATTTCCCATTATACAGATAATCAGGACATAAGTCCGTTAATGTTTTCTTAGGAAGATTTGATTCATGCCCAAGGAAAAGAATGTGGGGTTTCTTTTCCAAATTTATGACTGGACCTAAGACATGAAATATGGGTGTCACCCTGTATCACTATATTATGATAATCAAGCCACAATTAGGTCATGAATGTTCTATCCAATTTAACGTCATGAAGGATTGATGAAGATGAATCAACATGAAATGATGGAAATATTATGGTTGGACCATGGGTTAGACCCTAGGGGTCACTACAAATCTTTCTGGGGAATGAATCAATCCACACGTAGTTCTTGACGAAAGACTCCCTATGTATGTCAGATCTGTACACAAAGGGGGCGAAGATGATTTTTTTTATCACAACTAGACCTAAGATCAGAGATTTGGGTGTCACTATATGTCTCATTAGAGGAAGAATCAAGCTACATATAGTTCTTGGAGATGGTTTACCAAACGAACAATATTTTTATGTGAGAAATGGATTGGATTTAGCAATTTAAAGAATAATGGCCAGACCCAACACACAAGATAGTATGAGAATCAAGACATATATTCTGGAAACATTCCCACTATATATTTAGATCATATATAAGGAAATGGGAAGTTGTTTCATTTATGGTTATGGATGGACCCAAGATTGGAAATCAGGGTTTCAATACACATCTCATTGGAATAAGAATCAAGAAACATGTAGTTATTGAATAACTGTGATGCTTAACGTCATGTGGTATTGACGAAGGAGACCTAATGTGAAAGAAACATTGTGGCTAGACCCATGAAAGAAGATCTGTGTGTCACTACATACCATACTAGGGAAATAATCAAGCCACATGTTGTTCTTAAAGGTTATCCCCTATGTCAGTGTGATCCAAAAATTAGGATAAAATAGGGATCAAGTGCCACAAGTGAGTGGAAATAAGGTGAGTTAGGCTTACTCATAGAGGGTACTCATATTTTAATAGACCATAATGATTTTAACCTTGCCGTATTTTGGGGAATTCCATAATTTAAAACAAGGGACACATTAATAGTATAGTTTATCATCATATGGTGAGGAAAACTGGTCATATAGAGTTTAACATCATGAAATTAAGACCTCATTAAATGTAATTTATTTTCATGAGACAAGAATGATGATGCTAATAATTTTAACTGTGTATAATATGGAAAAATATGCCGCTAGGAGGTTTAATGTCATAGATCAAATATAATGGTTGTAAAGTAGATAATATTCATGAAACTAGGAAATTTTTTTTGTGATTACACAAAATACATCTTTAGGAACCATATATTGGCTGAGTTTTTATTGAGATATCCATACATTGAGATTAAGAAATAAGGTCCATTAGAGTAGTCCTTATGTATAGAAAAAGGTCCTTGCCACTTTGGATGAAGATTTAGAGGATTCTTTCCTCGTATAATTAGAATCAAAAGGACCAAAACCAACTCTCCTTAGTGAAATGAATGAAGGAAAACCATCTTAATGAAATCTACTGCTATTTGGTTCTGATAGACCTCCTTGTGATATAATGTATAAATTTCATTTTGTCCAGTCACTCCACATGAGAGTCATTCTTTGGATTGCTGATGGGTGGATATTTGATCAAAAATGGAAACAAAAAGTGATGGAAAAATAACTTTTTTGTGAATTATTTCTTCTTTTATGTACACCAGTGAGTATGGGGAAGACTGTATCATTGTACAAGTTATAGCTCTGTAGGCCCATAAGGCATGAAAGAGCTTATCAGGCCAATAATTCTTTTCTTTATCCACCATCATTTGGATTATGTTGGAGAGAGTATTTTTTAAAGTCTTTATTTTTCTATTGGATAATGCATGATAATGGGATGAATGGTTGGATTTAATATTGTGTTTCTAATATATCTTCTCTACCTTAGCAGAACAAAAATTAGTGCCATTGTCCATCAATATTGTATAAGGGACCCCAAATCTGGTGATGATATTGGTTTTAATGAAGCTTAAAATTCTTCTGTCCCTCAATTCATTAAGATGTATTACCTTATCCCATTTAGAGAAGAAATCGGTTGTAGTAAGATTGTACTTGAACTTCTTTACTGTATTTGGAGGATAAGGCCCCTTCCTAATGTTGAAAATATCCAAAAGTATTTGGATATATGTAGCATCTCTAGGGGTTGGTGGATGAAGTTTTCATGCACTTGGAAGGGACGACACTTTTTATTAAATTTAGTGAAATCCTGAATCATCAAAGGAAAAAACTTTTTAAGACATCAGATTTGATCATAAATCATGTACCCATGCAGGTGGGACCGCAATCTCCTGTGTTTACATAATTCCTGACAACCATAGTTTCTTCCCCATCGACACAGAAGAGGATAATTACTATAAAGCCTCATTTATTGAGGATCTTCTAGTTATTTAGGACATCATAAAGAGTTAAATTAACTTCTAGTTGCTGGATCTTCTTTCATTAACCTCTATCTAGTGGATGTAATCGATCATGGATATATTACATGATGGGTGTCATAACTCCTGTGGTAGGGCCATATGGGAAATGAATGGGACTAATTTCATTAGTTTACTCTATTATTATTTTAACAAATGGTGAAACCTCATGATGATGGGTAATGCTGGTGATTGTTTAGTCCCAGTTTGGATTTAGTAATTTTGTGGCTTTATTTTCAAATGCAACAAATTGGGAATTTTATGACTGCGGGATGTAAGAAAATGTTGTCTCAGAGGGAAAATTTTCCATTATCCCTCAGACATAATCACATAGGTTTATTATCCCTTATTTTCTGATGGCATAATCACTATTTATCTACATGATTACCAATTCATTATGACCCTTCACCTATAGGTGGTTCACTGGTACCTGGAGTTCCAATTCTAGGCCAATAAGGAGAGATAAATATTTTTCCTCATTGTTCATACCACCTTCTGATAACAAGAAGGAATATAGAAACAATGAATTTCTGGGGGTATAATTACAATTCAAAACCCTAATCTATTGAGTTTAGGGTATTCAATTATCATTCCTGTTGATCTCTTGGAGGCACTATCAAAATACATTTCCCATATTTTGTTGCTTTTCTAAATATAGAAGAGTTATTCATTAGGATGTTCAGCATTTAATGATGCTTCTTGCACAAATGGATGCTCAGCAATGAAGTCTACCAAGGTATGCAGTTTTGATCATTTTGAGGTATAAACTGTATATCAAAATTCTTCAAAATAATTTCCCACTGTTCCAGGCATCTTACAATCATTGGACGACTGGGGAGAAATTTTAGAGGGTAATTGTGAGAGACAAAGTGGACCTCATGATTCTGTAGATAGTGCCTCACCAATTGATCAAAAAATATTAATTCTAGGCATCTATTCTCAATATCTAAATATCAATTCTATTTTTATAGCATTTGTAAGACTGAGATAATAAAGTTTTTATTCATTCCCAGCATCATTCTTTTGTTCAATGAAGGAACATATTAATTTCTCCATGGTTTTCACATAAATAATTGGTATATTTCCTAAAACACGTAGCATTAATATCGGTCAGATCAGGAGGTATTTTTTGAGGGTATGAAATTCATCTTGGATGTCATTGGTCCATTTATATGTGACCCTTTCTTCATCAATTTGGTTAAGGAAACACCTTCCTTCTAGATTAGATTTGAATCCCTAGATTTAGTTTAAGATTCCATGAAGTCCTCTCAACTCCATCATGTTTGAAGGAAGTGACTTTCCAAGGATAGATTTAGTTTTCTTAGGATCAACTATGATATCGAAATGAAATACAATGAAATTGAGAAATTTTCCAAAGGTTACCCTAAATTTACATTTCAAGGGGTTCTTCATCACATTCTGCTGTCAAAAAATGCTAAAAATGATTTTTATGTCATCCAAGGGATTAGACTGTTTCATTTATTTTACTACTATATTGTCAACATATAATTCAAAAAACATTCCCATTAAGGGTTTGAAGATGTGATGCATAACACAATGGTATATATCACCAACATTATTTAATCCATAAGGAATTACCAGATAGTGAAATTTTTATTGAGGGGATATAAAGGATGTGGATTAATCAAATTCTAGCACTATTTGGATTTAGTTATAGACATAGTAGACATCCATGTAGGAGAGATCCTGGTATCCTACTATTTCACCAATAAAGTGTTCTGTGATTTTAATTATGAAGTCAACTTTCAGAAAATACTGAATGAAAACTCTGATTACCACATTCTACTTTTTCACCATGAAAATATTGGAAAGTCATTTTGGATATTTAACCTTTCAGATGATGTTTTCCTTAATAATCTTAATGACTTTAGCATCAATTTTGAAGTTATGTGTTGGTTGTTTTCTTTTGGATACTTGTTTGTATCCCCAATTCTCTTATGGAAAACCTAAATGATGGGTTCCCACCTCTGGGTTTTTACCTATAACGTCAATATAATTCCAGATGCACGCATCATGGTGTTTTCTCTATAGAGGAATTATACACCTCTTTCTCTTCAGATGTAATAGCTTCACTAATTAGATTGGGGGATAAATCTTTCATTGTATGCAGATTTATTTCCCTAAGTTCATAAAAATTGATCGAGAAAACTTCCTCAAATTCGATAGGGTTTTCCCAGAGGTCTTCCTCTTCTTTCTCTTCTTCATGTGTGTCTTTATCTGTCTCTACATGGATGGTAGGGGCTAAAGCATGATTTTCAAAGTAATCAATGGAGTCAGTATTTGGACATCCTAATGATGATGAAATCATTTTTATCCCAATATATGATGAAAGGTATTTTTGAATCTTTGAAGGTCAGATGAAGGATTGATAATTATCATCCATATCTTTTTCCATTAGTGTGAAAACTTCTTCTAACCTAGATGATGAAGTAGGGAATTGCTAATACTCGGTGGATATAATGAATAAATATTAATTTAATACTTCATCATTAATTAGAAATTCAAGGATTGTTCTTCTACTATTTGGTTTAATTTCCCCACCAGAAATTATGGTTTCCATAGAATGAGTGACTGAATTTGGGCCGACCCATTTAATTTGAATAATGGGTATCACGTAATCTGTACAATGATTCTTGAATGGGTTATATGGGGTTTCCTCCAAACCATTCCTATCAAATATTCTTGTAACATCATCATCCATATGTGTTTTTTATAATTTGTGATAGAACTCTACATCAATGCATTGATATTCACAAGTTTTGAATGAGTCCTTGTCACCATGTAATGTCCCAATTTTACTATTGAAGAAATATTTGAGACATTAAATATATGATGAAGGAAGGTCCACATGTTTATATAGACATGGCATTCCTAGCAGAATATTGAATGTTTTTTCCTTCCAGAAAACAATAAACTATGAATCAGATACAAGATCTCTGAACTAGGTTTTAAGTGTAATCTCATCGAGTGGTTTCTAATCATTCTTGTCATAACCTTGTAACATCACAGTTCATGGAGACAAGTGGGATTTAGTGAGACCCAATTCGAAAAGTGTGTGGCTGGGAATATGATTTAACTTTGAACCATTATTAGTGAAGGGTCGATGGATGAAATAATCATTCATCCATCCAGATATGTAAAGGGGCCTAATTTGTCAAAGTAAAAAAATATCCTTGTATTGGCCCATGAAAGATATTACTTCAAGGAATTATTATGGATCATTTTTTCTATGGTAAACCTATGTAGTAGAAACTGAAACATAAATCTCATTATGGAATGAAAAATCATCATAGGGTGTCTCCCGGAGATGCTTTGATAAACTTAGGTAATCAAAAATTGATAACATGGCAAGTACATGGGCTAGTTGATTCAAAAAATCACAATTTTGATCCCTAGGTCTTTGTTTTCTAGCATGGAGATTCTCTTTTGTAGGTTCCATAAGAGATTATGATCATGATGTTGATGACCCTCTCCTTACGTAATAGAGGGAATTTCCACTGCCCATGGTGGATTATGCTGGATAGGTCTACCCAGTCACCTAGGAGGTGGTTGAATAGCCTCTAACTAGTCATCTAAGATGATCATGTAATTGTAGAACCTATCATGTTTAGGTGAGTTCCCTTATTCTAGTTGAGACTGCTGGAGGGTTCTCCCATGAGTTCATGGGGCATAAATAGTTCAACTAGAGGTGTGGTTGGAGTAGTGTATTTTAGCACAACCACATCTTTTCATGTATCCTCTACCCTAATAACCTATTCCCCCTGGTTTCCTAATCATGTGCCGGGAACTAAGGTTCATAATCAGAATAATAATTTACATAGAGATATATTAAGTGAATAATATTAATGGGACCAATGATCAACTCCTCATCTGATGAATATTTTTTTAAACATATCGATTCTTATTATGTTGCTTGGTGAAGAGATGAACATGCGTTTGAGATGGTTGGTAGGAAATCAACTAATTTCAAGGATAACATTTCCCATGAAACATGATCTTCTTCTTCATCAATATTTTTATCCTTTCAACCATGTCACTTATTATAGTATTTCCCTTTTGAGGATTATGATTTTGATAAAGCTAACATTACTTTAGTGAAAGCCGTAAGAGACATAGTTTGCTATTTCAAATGTGTTTGTAGAATGGAATGAGTTTGGATGATTGTCTTCTTGACCATATAGCAATAAAATTTAGGATCATTATTACTATTAACATCCATTCAATCCCCTTCCTCCTTTTTATCGGTATCAGTAACACATGCTACCAAGGATGATGAATTTTTTAGTATCACATGCCAAGAGTCCACCATCATTTGCAGGAGGTCCTAAAAAATAAGACACTTATAGATGGGGTGCCCCAACATTATTTGTATATGAAACTATTTTTGGAGGTAGCCATCTCATTATTTTTTAGGATTCTTTGGATTTGGAAACTAAACTATTTTTTTCCTATGAGGAGATGATGTACCATGGGAAATGGTCATTTCAAAAAGAATAGACCTTATTATTCAACTCCTTGAACTATTTTCAACTTTTATATTTTTGATAATCTTGATGAGGTTGTTGTTGCTATTGAAACTCGATATGTGGATCCCTATGGTATGATGAGAGTTTTGAAGTAGGATTGGGAACCTGTGCTGACTTATGTTTGGCTATATTAGCCTTTACTTTTCCTTCTCTTCTACTTGGAGTTTATGGGACTACTTGAAATATGGATTTAGTCTCTAGGATGTAATTATCCATCTATTGAGAAATTGAGGTATGATTTTCAAACTATCTTTTTTATTTAACGGGGATTAAAGTTTTTCACAACTCATCAAAGACATTTTATACAAAAATGGGCACAAACTCTTCTTGAGCGAGTGTATAAATCCATTCCACTGAGCAATGAATTCTGAGACTCAATCATTCTACATTTTCTTACAGTTTGTGAGACTGAAAATTGTTGTATTCTGTATCTTTGAATGGAACTAGAAAAGTAACTTCTAATTGAGTTCTCCCACATAGTGATTTATTGATACTTCAAACTCTTGTACAATACAAAGGTTATACCCTACAATGATTGTACGATGAATATGTGTTTCAATGAATCATGTTTTTCAGGGGTCCCTATCATGGGACCATAATGAGAGATGAAATGTATCCAGTGCTGCTCTAGATATACAAATAAATTGATTATTGGAAATGTGGGATTCTAAAATATTTTCATGTGAAGAGTCAGATATACCCATTCAGAAAAAGCCTTCTTTTTTTAGTTGAACCGGTGCATATTTTCCTTCCATAGCTTCCAATGGAGTCGTCAATGACTCAATGGTGTTCATAAGAAATAGGTAAACATCTGGATGAGTCAAAACCTGAACAGGTGCTGAAGGTGGATCATGAATAGGTTTAGTGGCTGGAAGGGGTAATGGTGGAGGCACTGCTCATATTTTCTCTAGATTACCCATGATTATAGTTCTGTAATGATGTTTCTAATCCTTCTCTAGTTATACGTTCAATGGAGGGAATTATTTATCCTCATTAATAGTTTCAATAATCCTTCTCTACTATGGTTATTCTATTATATGTTCATGATGAGGAACTTCTTGTAGAGGATATCTAATAGGAATTTTTCCTAGGAGTAACTCTGGATTGAGTTTTCTCAACTCCTTCCTCTCCTCATCTTGTTGAGAAAACCATTCCTTTAATAAAAGGGATTATCTTTCCATAGGGGAAAGATAAGATATGGTCTAACACTTACCTTTTCCTTTATTATGTTCCTTTTAAAGAAGTAAAGATAGACTATTCGACGGAATGCCAAAATTTTGGGTAAGCCTCTAATTTTAAGTATGCACACCTCCTTTAATTATTTTGGTGTGAACCGTATCATGAACACGAAATTATTCTCCTAAATTCTCATAATCAGACTAAATTATGGAGGATCTTCAATGATGCTATTTATGAAATTCATCGACAAATAATGCATACCTGGAATTCTGGTAGTATTTTTATGAAGTGTTCTTCTAATGTGACCACCAGAAGATTTTGTTCTCTTCTTAGTCAATTCCAAGGTATTTTTTGGAATAACATTAATATTAAGGGAGTTTTCTGATAGTTTAGTCATGCATTCAATTTTACATTTCTTCCCAAATCAAGAGAAAACTACCACTAAGAAAGTGATTATTGATGTGATAAATCCACAATCCCAATGGGTTGGGGATATTCCCGTTTTTTCTTATCAACCCTTTGAGATATGTTGTTTGGCTCCAAGGTTAGGGTTAAAAAATCCCACATCCCTACGGGATGGGGTGTCTCTTGAAATTGTGTGGATGATATCATACATTCTTATCCTCTAATTTTATGAATTCTAGTCTACAGTTTTTCATAGTGTATTATCTATAAATCATATAAATTTACTGTTTTTGATGGAGATTGTACTATTTTCATAATTTGTGCAATCAGAGAAATGAAATCACTTAAGAGTGAGGCATTATCGATGTTCACAAAATCTTGAGGAAAAATTATTTAAATTATTTTCTCACTTCTGCCCTGACATTGGTGGAAACTAGTCCAGGCATATTATTATAGAGAATCCCATCAGTCATGAAGAATATTAGTTTGTTGTAGCTGGACTGGAAAAATAACATTTCATGAGACCTGTTTTGGAAGTTTTTGATTGATTTTAAGTTCACTAAAACAAAACTCTTCATGGTCACCCCATCCTGTGATATGAACACTAGGGGGGTGTATCTGCAATCAATAATCAGAATCTCAATAATGTATCAAGGCATGCACATTGAAGGGATCCCTATTTATTCTTGATAATTGGATGAAGGTAAACCATGAGATATTCCAAGTCAATTTGGAATTTTCACCCTTATATTATATTGACATGAATTGGATACACATAATAAGGTAATATCTATGCCTTCTGATTATGAATATTTTTCTACATGTTGAGGTGGATGTCATGAATACAATATTCCATGAACATATTTCGAATACTGTTTTGTGGAGTTGTAAAAGGATAGAAAAATACTAGTATTTCATTTTTTACCTGTAGTTTACTCATGTTCAACATATCAGCTTTGTCTTCTATTAGCGGGTTCTCTACTTGATCAGACCAAAGTTCGTGTTTCTATTTAATTTCATTAGAATTAGCAAGACCAGTATATAGTTCCTATATTTCATGGGACCATAAATGGCCCAAGGGTAGTTAATATAATGAGTGTTTCCATAGGATATATTCTGGTTGAGAAAGTGTTTCACAAAATAGTGATAAGGAATCTAACAAGAATGGACTTGTATTTGAAAATTCCATAAGATAAAAGGGATATATCATTTCTACATTTTCATTTAGAAATTTATCTTAACAATGTGAATCACTACAATGGAGATCACTTTTATAGTGATTGACATCATGGGGAGGGCCATCATGGTGGACTACTACAAGGGGTGGATCCTCTTTCTCTTTGATCTTCTATCCAAATAGAGGGTCATCCTAGCTCTCTTCAAGAGATATGATCTTGAGGTTGACCAAATGGTCACGAAACAAGACTTCATGTAAAAATTTCCAACAAGAAACATTATAATTACTAGTATTAGTACCATAATTTGTTAAAGGGATGCTATGATATTGAGCTGCAATAGATAAATGTCTGAGGGATTCAAGAACAACAGCACTACGTGAAGCAAAATAACAAATCAGATCTTTATTTTTCAACTGTTTCTGAAAATACTTCTTAAGGAATGCCTTATTAAAAGTTGTTGGGGCCAATTTTTATGAAAATAAGTTGTCATGGGAAGGTGTGTGTTCTTACCATAGACTAGATATCAGGATATTCCAATTATCTCCAATTAGAATTGGTGTATATTTCTGATCTGGTTGTCTCTATGATATGGGGGAGTTTTCTCTATGACCATCATGGATGGGAATAGAGGAATGTATCTAATCCATGGTGACATGTTTATGATCCTCCCAACCTATGGGGATATAGTTAGGCTTCTGCACCTAAGTAACTCTTTCTTTCCATTGTGATATCATGGAGAGTATATAGGATATTGGGAAGGATTTGAATCTACCATTTTACTATTTCCATGATATTCTTGGTGACTTGAATGGACTTTATAGGGATATATTTTCATTTTGTATCTAGAGTAGGGGTATGAAACTACTCTTATCCTCCATTGATTTCCATTGAATATTGACAATAATTATGGGTAGAGAGTTGAGTCTTCCCTCTATTTGTCTTTGGGACATTCTGACTGAATTCTCCATGTGCTACAAGATAAGGCTTCTAGTAAGCTTGATGGGTACATTCAAGTCTATGTTCCATCATGTGGCTTTACACTATATTTGGTTGGTAGGATTCATTTAATTCTTTCACATGAGTATGTTTGATGGATGGATGGTTTTCGGTTCGTGTTTGTTCCTACCTACAGTACTCCACTAGATTTAAATAGTGGGCTTCATTGGATGCCACCAGATGAGTCTACTGGTTGTCTGATTGATGGAGAATGTGTGTATGTTCCTACTAATTATTTCCCACAAAACTAGTTTGGTTGTATTCTCTAGAGGGGGATAATGTAGCACCATGCCCCCTTTATCCATTTGTGGTCCTTGATGGTCAATCTTGTGTTCCTAGGATTGAAGAACCTATGCCAAATGGTCATAGGTAACACCTTCATCATGTTGAGGCATCAATATCATATGGCCTTGGTAGTAGTGATTTTTAGCATGGAACATTGGGAGGACCCCTATATATTTTGGATGTGGCCATAAGTGTACTATTGGTCAACCTCCCAAGAATATTGGAGGGCATGATGGTTACCTTTTGGTGATAAACTCCCAAAATGGTTGAAGATTATGGTCGACGCCATCATCTTCTAGACCATCGGTCATTGCGGGCCAAATGATCAGGGGTGATTATTTATTTGGAGGTATTTTTGGGTGGCCTTGAAAATCAATATGGTGACATGTTTATGGTACTCTCAAACAAATTTATTAGAGACCCGTCATTGAAAATGCTGAGTTGGTGATGGAATCCTCCATGCAGATGAGGATCCATCCGGAGTAGCATCCAGGGTGTTCATGGCTTCAAACATCATGGATGTTATTTGGATTGAATGGAGTTATGAAAATTAATGCCTTAATATATGATAGATATATGAAGAGGAACCATGTTATTGAAAAATCCTTTTGGATGAACACATGAATGAATTATTTCCTTATCAGACACTATTTTATCAACTGATTGGGGTTTAAAAGATGGGTAACACTATCATCTATGTTATAGATTCAAATCAGGTTCATCATTTTTCCCCTCAGATTTCACACCCAATGATAGTTTTCAATTTCGGAATGATTTAAAATGGGTGAGATTATGGAACCAAAAACACCCAATGGTTGTATATTCATAGGGACCTACATTCCAAAGGCAGGTGCTAGATTGGGATTTTTGCCAGCGATTCTTATGACTTCACATTGGTTGAGATGAAGGGAGGTCGGGCTCATCACACCCATTTTGGGGGAGTTATTACCTACTCTATGACTCTCTTCTAGATAAAATATGTGATCATGAATCATTTATTAATTCCCAATTATGATTTGAGTTATCCTAAAACTATCAACAATATTACCATGTTTGGAACTTATAATCATCTGTATGTATTTGAGGTTTTAATTGTTGGAGATATCTATATGTATCAAATGTTCTCCATCAATGGTAACTACTCATATAATTATTAGAGAATATTTGGCCATTATTATAATGGTTCTTATTTTTAATCCACTCAATGGGGCACTCTTGAGTTTATGGAATTCTAGGTAGTCAAATGCCACTCTGGGATTTTCATCATCAAGGGAGAAAAAAGTTTTAATGAAGTTGTGATCAAACCAATTGATGGGAAACCTACATATCCTTGTGAAAGGAATCAGAACCCATGTTGTTTTGTGCCTCTTAATGGGAAACGTAATACCTTCTATGGTCATGTGATAAGGACCCAACCATACAATTTTATGTCATGTGTTAAGTATGTAATGAAATGAAATGCATAGTAAATGTTTGGTGTGGAAATTATACCTAAAGATACTAAGGAACTTGTATGGGGTATTAGTTTCAAAGATGCATTAAACTATGTTGGGTTATGGCCCAAAGGAACAAGGTTGTTTTATAATTATGGGTTTGAACATATCAGAGGATTCCTACATATCCTATTTTTTTAGGAATCAATGCCCCCATAGTTCATTATTGTGGACCCATGCCTATCGAGAACCTCAAGTGTATGTATCATTGGGGAGTATAACCCTTCCACATTATTGGTTTGGGGTTACTCTTGAGAAGAAGAGACCCCATAAATGGACTACGATTGATGTTTTGACTCATGGTGGATTGAGGGAATAGCTCAGGGATTACTCCGAAGAAGGATACATAGATTAAGGGAATTATTATAATATTTTATTCCAAATGAGTATTCCCACTAAGATCAATCCCTCCGTGGGATTAATATGTATCTTGGTTAATTGGAATTGGAGTTATCATAGGTTATTCCTTGAAGTGGATTTTGTTGATGTTGTGATCATTGAAAACCTTTAAGACCATGTGAGTCCTGATCGATGTGAGAAATAAGACCATGTGGTTGATTCAACAAACCACAGACTTTTCTGACTTATTTAGTGAAAGAGGTCAGGGCTACAGAGGACGAGGCCGAGGAAATGGTGGAATAGTATAAGGCTATTACACTTCCATATCTTCACATTACATTATATTAGAGTCTATGGTAAAAAGGGAATGAAGGTCATGGTTCAGAGTGGAGAAATATTTTAACCTCTTACATGAACATCTAGGGGAATACAATAGCATGGTTTCTATGAAATTGGTCATGTAGTGAGGGAGGAGGATGTCATTCACTATAAAAAGGAAAATAATGTATAATCCTCATCCTCTCTACTACAAATTGGTGGCTCTAGATCTCAGAGATGAGATAAGACGGACATAGTCCTATCCATAGAATTCGATACTGATAACTCCTCAACACTGTCCCTCGGTTAAGGGTCTACATGATCATTTATATAAAAATTCATAGATTCCAAAAATATCCTTACACTAAGATATAATATTTTTGGGAAACACCTGACCATATAAATACAAATCCAAATGGGTGATAGGTAGATGTGCCTTTCCCAAGGAATTGTAAATCCTGATTTATTTGTGGTGGTTTCAAATTGGTAAATTTTCATAAAGGGAGACAAGGGAGGATAAGACCTTCCATGGGTGGATTTTAATAAGTCTTAAAGGTTGGATCACATAGGTCCTGACCATAAATGATCGGCGTAGGTGTACAACATATGTGGGGTCCACATATCTATCGTGATGGTCCTAGGAGGAACTAAAAAAACGATTCGTGTAGGGGAATAAGGGATTCCTGAACTGGATAAACCTCAAGTAATAGGATATGGTGTGAAAAAAACATAGAGGGGGTTCTATAAAAGACACACTAGGTCTCTACTGGTGTCATTGGAAGAGTCTCATGTAGGTCCCTAATTGGGGAGAGGGACTTCACACAAGTGATTTATACATAAGGAAGGAGGGTCCTCAAATATGTCTTTTTTATTTGAAACCCTAAAAGAATTTTTCATGTTTATCCCTTATAATTATTACTTATCTCATGTTTTAGATAGATACCTATGAAATTATGGGGGATACGAGTGAATGTTTTTCACAATGAGAGATCTAGGGATTCTTCAAATTTTTTAGTTAGTGAAATGAGGATCCCAAGGGTCATATTTATAGGTAATAATGGGATGTTGTTTGTGTGGGTCCATCATGCAAGTCCTTCATGAAACTTTATCACACAGTTGTTCATGAATAATATATGCATATAGGTCTCCAACATAGGTATCTATTATAGGACATCAGCATGGGGGGCTACGCATTTTGGGATGGACTTTCAGGACCTACACTGGCCAATTATCACACAAGTATTCCACATATGTCCATTTGTACATATTTTCATGGAACATATTAAGATCCTTCATACTTTAAAATATTCAATATACACATCATAAAATTTATAAACCCTAATATAAGTTTATGAAAAAGAAATGTGTTGGTCCTAGATGAGACACAACTGAAAAGATATGTAAAACCAAATTGTGAAAGCCCAGTTTTCCCATAGGTCTATAACCTGATCAATAGAGAACATACCACCCTGGATGTACATAAATATATATATATATAAATATATTCATGTATTGTATAATACCTGTATTTATATACATAACTATGAATATTCTCCAGTATGTCAATGAAATAACATAAAAATAATCCGTAATCGATCCTTGGGTCCATAATCCTAATCAATTGGATATCCTGTGCAAGGGAATTGGGTTTTATGTCATACCACTAAATCTCAGTATCACTATTATGATCTAATGGTCTGTAATCCCAAAAAAATACATGTTTTGGCCAATGTTAGAAATATCTCTGACCAGGCTACTTTACCACTGGGGGATACTCATCCAGCACCCTAGTTAACCCATACTCACCTCCATTCACTATTAATAATGATTCAAGGGAAGTAAATATGGATATCATGTAGTTGTTCATAGAGCCAGATTCCATACGACTCATTCCATGTAAATACAATCCAATTTATGATGTCTTATCCTTGAACCATTGGTGATCACAACATTTATAACTCAGATAATCCCTATGGGTCTTACCCTAAGGTGATCTAAAATGAGAATAATTAGTGATATTACATACCCACCGCTAGAGGATCTAATAATAAATATCATAGTCATCCATTCATATGAATGAGTGGAATCTTTCTGGGTATCTAATAATTTGTGACTTAATGAACCACACATCAGTTAAGTAACCTATCTTGGAGAGAATAATCATACCTATCCCTCTGGAGAGCGTAATAATCCATGAGGATAATCCGATCGAGGAGATCATAATCATCCTCATCACAAATCATAGTACGAGGATCAATAGACTTATACCTTGAAGCACATTTTGGTGTCCCGATAAGATAATAATCCAATATAATGGACCAACAACTAGATACCATGTAATACCTATTGGTATACTGGTAAATATCATAAATAACATGGTTTAGAAGATGAACCCAAGGAATGTTTTTCTAATAATCCCAATGAACAAGACCGATCCCATGAAGAATTAACAAGAATCCAAAAGGGAGATAAAGATTCCTCATGATAGGCTCAATAGCCACCAACCATTAATATTCTCTATTATACATCGTTGCATCATCCATATAGATTTGATGGATAAATAAAGAGTGTGGCCAATATAACACCTAACCCCAACACTTCTTCCACATCCACATGGGTTTTCATGATTAGAAAGGGTTCTAAGGTGACACCCACTACCATCTATACCCAAATCCAACGTACTATGTCATAGTCAGTCAAACAATGGTCATGAGCTGAGTCCCTTAATTCAAACACTAAGAGTCATCCTACATGGGATCATGAGTTATAAGGAAGGGAGGAATCCTAAAAGTTATCCTATAATATAATGAGAATAGAGGCATCCATTTAGGGATACTATGGATGGTTCTTAGGAAAATGAATCCTATATGGGACCCTCAAGATAGTGTAAGAAGTAGAGGAAAACAACAAGGGATACTCATAACGGTATAAAATTAATGGGATAAAATATTTGAGTCCCTATATCAGCTCATAAAATAAGGAATCCCTCAAGGTATCCTTCTTAATAAGATAGAAGATAAGGTAATCCAACACAGGATCCTTTCAGTTGAAATTTAATCAAAGGAATCCTATTGGGGATCTGTAAAAACAACTAGTCTCAGAACCTCTCATGAAATAAAGGAATATATCTCAAGGGATATATCCTCAAAGGAAAATATGTACAGTCATATGTAAAGAGATATATCTCATGGATCATCACAAAATATGTCTCTCTCTCAGTAGACAACTGAATTAAAGTACCGAAGCAAGAACATCTCAATTCATGAAAAGACTAAAACTCCAATCAAGAGTTCTCAAAACACATCCCTGGTATTACCATCATGATCTAAACTAAATGATACTCAAAATTAACCACTCATGAGTCAATTTTTGACTGTAGGGAAAAAAATAAACAAAAAACCTAAAAGGGGTACAAGGGGTAGTACAAAACTTGTCCCCATGGCTACACAATGTATACTACCAAAGCCACTCAATTTAATGCACTATTTCTAGACATGGAATGTAAGCTACCTAGGTACATGGTGTGTGAAAAAACTATACAGAATGTACCTGACAGGCCATGTACCTCAACTAGCATGGCCTTGTACATGGCCTGCCCATGTACTTTAACACAACATGTGAACCACATGAGGTTTTTCCATGTATTCTATATGGACAAGTACCCCAACATGGGTATCCTAGATGGGCAATCAACTACATGTCCTAGACCCGGATCAATGTGTGTAAACCCTAGTAAAAATGCATACTTTAAAAACATCACCTTCCAAAAATGGTAAGAGCACACAACTTGTTAACCCAAACCACCCATTGTGTAGCCCAGTTTTCTTAATTGAAATACATTAGATCACCTAAGACCCATGTCTTCGCCCCCCCAAATCAATATATTGGGATAATGGGAAAAAATAAATAACAATAAGTAGTTTAAAACATAATAAATAGTAATTATAATTTTTTTTAAAATATAGAAAATTTACAACCTTTGGGTGAAAACCCAGAAAGCATTGCTAAAATCTATGGTCCATAGATGTCGCATGTCAATCCAATGAATCGAGAGCACCATGGAATGCACCCCATATCTCTAACATTCATTATCATTCTCAATCTACCTCAAATCTCATAGTAGTGTAGTGAGTGAACCCACATAAGGGTGTATGCAAGAAGAAAGGGGGAGAAAGACGGAAACAAAAAGAAAATAACAAAAAAACGAATGAAAAGTAAAAGGGGGTGTTGGCCTACCACGATTCCCAACCTATGTTTTTTTGTTGCATAGGAAAAAATCCCCATTCTAGACTCAATGGTTGAGATGTAATCTCATTATTATTATCTATTAAAAAAATGGCCAAAAACACATGCATGGATAATTTAATATTTATTTTATTATATATTAATTATTAAATAATAATTATTCCAATAAAATTCGATTTTTTTGGATTTACACCATACTCCTATCCTTGGGTAAACACAATATTTCGAGACAAATAGAGTGGTCAGCCAAATTATCTGAGATCCTCTTCTAGGGTAAAATTTCCATTTTACCCCATCATAAGAATCTGAAAAAAAAAATTCAACTTTATTCTCAAAACAATAGCATAAAAAAATATTCCCTTACAATCTCCCCACAATAAAACTTCTCATCCCCAACAAGACTTGTGGTATTACTAGTAGCCATATTTTCAACCTAAAAATCTGCACAAGAAAGATATGTGGACTATTTTTATAGTATCAATAACTATCACTAACATGGAAGATGTTCAACTATGACCTATTTGGTACTCCCCACTATAGTTATAACCTTATCTTAATATATAAACAAAAAATCAAGCTCATAATCCCCTGGAAAATGTGGATGATCAACTAAAAATGAGATTCACTACCCTCAAATAACCAATGGTCCATTCCACACCATATGTATTTCCATATACCACTCCTCAAGCATAACCTCAATACGTTTCCTCATAAATCTAGGAAAGACATTTGAAAATAAAATGGATCTCATAATAGGGTTAATACTATGTCAGCATAGTCAAAATTATTTCAAGATAGAGAATGATCATCTCTAATAGGACTACACTATGATTCTATAAAAGGGCTTGTACATCTTCCTTCAAGCCACCAAATCATGGTATCAAATCCTAACCAGGATTCTTCCATAGGCCATCAATATCATGGTACCCCATTCATTCACAATGTCACCTCTAACATGAAATTCCATTATTCATTAAACCAAAACTACCTTTATAGCAATACCCCAAAAAGTAAATTAAACCCTTAGTAATTAGCTCTAACTTTTCCACACACTGATTAAGATTCAAAGGATATCACACACAACCACTATGTACCATTATCACCAGACTGGTACTCCATCGAGCTTCCCAACATAATGCTGTGTTGGTCATGCAACACAGAACATCAATGTCAATAATCTAGAAGTTCCCATGGAAATCCTCTTAAAAAATTACCACCTCATATGTTATATGATTTTTTCAGTAACTACCCATCACCCTACATCATTCTAGTGATGAGAATCTATCCGTGCTCTGATTAAATTTGTAATAGGAGAAACTTCAGTTGATCGGGCAAAGAAACTGAACATTACTCCCAATCAAAGCAGGTCTTGAACCCAAATCACCCTCAGATCTTATCAAAATATGTATTCATCAACATGGACATAATGAAAAACTCAATCACCTTCCATGTCCCTATATCAATATGACCATATAACCTCCTCACTACCTAAAATGGAATCCAAAAACACGGAAACAACTCTCATGCAGGTTGCCTTCAAAGAAAACAGACATCGACCTACATGGCTTTAAGTCAATTAATGATCTAGGTCTCCAAACTAGACCTACTGATATAGTATCACAATTGGTTCACATGGTCTAACTACATAGTCCAAAAATCAAACATCCCTTAGGAAGGTAAAGATCAAAACAACCTATGATGGTTAAAACTGAAAACTCAACGAACAAGGGAAGGAACCACATTGAGAATCCTGACATGGAAATTCTCCCTTGATGTCATGATACCAATTTTAAAGATATATATAATTGAAACTCACCAGAAATATATATATAGTAATAAACCTAGAAGTATGGTTCACTAAAAAAATCCACATATCCATCATAATCATACTCTGTGATTCTACTAGAAAACTATGACCTAAAAGAAACACCCTACATTGGGAAAAATGTAAAGGCATGAGGTGTCATATCGACCTACTAGGGTCACTTCACCTCCCATGCATGAGGAATGAGTCATCATCCTCACACAAATTCTTCAATGCAGGTCCAAATTACCTTCCATCAGAATGATATATATATATGTATGTAGGACCAATGATATAGGCTTTATCCAGCAGTAAAAAATGCACACTATCAGGCATATATTATGTAAATCCCATGGGACAAATATGATGCATGAGATACCTCATTCCCTTTTCGACGAAGTGTCAAAATCCAACCCTAGCCTCTTACCAATAACCAAGATCTAGAGATCCATAATAGATCATAACACCCAAAAAACATGTGATTAGATCAGGATTAGAATCATATACAAATATAAAATTAGAGATCAGAACAATAATACCATACCATGGAAACCAAGACTTCCTATCTGAATATTTTCTCTTTACGTATCATTCTGATATCCATCAAAAGTTCTGACATATTCCTAATACACTTGTATATTGTATCCCAACTTGTAAATACTTTGAAAATAATATATAGGACACAACGTTTTAAAATCCCTATCTAGATTCCACTAAAATGGGGCCCCAAGATGGTTGGTTACTAAAAAAAACATGATTCCCAGTACGCTAGAGGCTTCCATCTTGTTGTGAGGGCCTAGGGTGTGATAAAGGGGAGTCTATTCAGTCATATCAGTGTAAGAAACAATGAAAATAATTATGTATCATATAGATAAGTAAAAAACAAATTGAAAAGAAGTTGGTAAACTAAAATAGAACATTTTGTAATAATAAATAAATTTTTTATAAAATCCCAAACAACTATTTCCAGTATAAAACACCAACCACCAACTTTGATGACTATACAAATACAAGTGTAAAAAAGAAACTTAAAAAATATAGAGAACTACTAAAAAATATGATCCAGACCACATTCTTGGTCCCAAAAAACTATTAAAATGCAACATCTATATCATAATAACCAAATTTATCATCTCTACTCGATCACGTTTCTATGGGCCTTAACCCTATCAATCTTGAAAATAGTTATAATCATGAAAATCAGATATAAGGTCTAAAAATACACTAGGTGTATGTGTAGGGGTGAGAAGTAATATCATTAGGCAACCTGGAAGAACCAATAGAAATACTCTTCAGTAAGTGTATGCGAACGAATGTTTCACATCCTATTTTAGGAACAACTTAAAAGATATGTAAAATCAAAACGTATAAACATAGTTGAACCATGGGTCTGTAATCCTAATGAACAGGTGAAAGATCCACCATGGTTACCCATATATATATATATTTATACATGTATAGTCCTACAACTATACATATATAGATAAATATGAATATTACCAAGTAAATGAATAAAATAAAATAAAAAAATCAGCATTATATACTTTGGTCTGTAATCTCGATTGTGTGTAGACCCTATGAAGGTTTATTTTGTTTGATTTCATACCACTCAGTACCTGGGTCATTAATTCGACCTCTTGTTCTGTATTATTTATTAACATATAATATATATGTACAATATTATAAATATAAATATGAAATCTAAAGAACTCCCTAGGGACACTCGACCTACATTGGGGTTAACCTTTACTATCCTCCAATCTATATAAAGAAGGATTATTGGGACGTATATCCAGAAATTCTGTAAATTTTCACTGATCCAGATTCCATACTTCTCCTTCCATGTAAATATAGTACAATTTTTTATCCCAATGTCTTGGACTGTAGGTATTCACAAAATTTTCAACATGGATAATCTATAAGGGTATTAACCTTATGAGATTTGAAATGAGAAATCATCGGTGAGATTCTATACCCACCCACGAATTCTCTAATAAGGGACAGATTAATCATCCCATCATACAAAAGAGCCTAATCATTCTAGGTATCCAATGATGTGAGGTTCCCTGCAGCACACAGTGGTCATGCAACCACCCAGGGAGAGCGTAATCATATCTATCCCTCGGGGGAGTGTAGTAGTCCATGAGTATAACCAGATTATAGAGTGGGTTATCACACTCATCACATATCATAGTGGGAGGATCAATATATGTATACCAAAAAACATATTTGGACATCCCAATAATTAAATAATATAATATATAGGCTTAAAATGAAGATCCCAGGTAGTACCTCTAGGTATACCAGTAAATATCGGAAATAACATGTCCTAAAATAAAAATCCCAGGAAAGAATGTATGGGCATCCTAATGAAGAATAAGGATTCCTGTAAGAATATTTGGGCATCCCAACTTGAAATAAAGACGCCTCATGTCAGGGTCAATAACCACTATCCAGGAAGAACCTATTGTATACATCAATGCATCATTAATAACCATGTTAAGGATAAACAAAGATTTAATATAGTCACATGAAAAAACCCTACATTACTACCACAACCACATGGGGTGACATGTTCATCGGGGGTTTTAAGATGACACCCACCACCATCTCTACCCATCCCAACATACTAACTCATGGTTGGTTAAATTACAGGAACACCCTAGGCCCATCAGCTAAAACACTGAGAGTCATCCTACAATGGATACTCATCAATAATGAAGTGGAGTAATCCTATATAAGATCCTTTAATAGTAAGAAAATGGATGAATCCTATAAGGGATCCACAGGATGGAACATAGGAAATGGAATTATATACGGGGCACTGAAGAAATCATAAGAAGCAAAGGAATCCTAGAAGGGATACTAAGAATGGTACACAGGTAAAGGGATACTATGAAGGAATCCCTAGATCATATAGTATGGAAATTTATCCCTTAGGGGATCCTTGTAATGCATATAGAAGATATAGGAATCCTAAATGGGATCCCTTAGGTTGATATATAAATAGAGTAATCATGTATGGGATCCATAATATCAACTGATCTCATGGAATCTTATGTCAGAAGGGAACACATTACAAGGGATATGTCTTAAAGTAAAATATACATGGTCATATGTTAGGAAAGATAGCTCATGGATCAGCTCAGGACATGTCTCAGTCTTAATAGATAACCAGATTCAAGTACCAGAGAAGGAACTTATCTATTCATGATACACATGAAATAACACTTATGAGTAATCAAAGCACATCACAGGTCTTAACATAGTGATATATGTGAAATGATATATTTAATGGAATACTTATGGGAAAAAATTTAACTCCTAGACAAAAGATATGAAAAACCCCTAAATGGTTACACGAGGGTAGTACACGACGTGTCCCAATGGGTACAGGGCATGTACTCCCAAAGCCCCACATGGGTGTTTACTCCTGTTGGTCAGGTCATGTAACTAACCCAACTACATGATAAGTGAAATGGTTTCCTGGTGTATACCCAACCTCGGGTACCTTCATATGTCCCTAAACCATCCAAGCCATTTACCTTTACATAGCGTGCCGCCCCCATGGGGTCTAGCCATGTACTATACATAACCATGTACCCCTACACAGGTAGCCTGGCCAGGTAGTTGGCTATATGGTTAAGACACGTTAAATTATGTATACAACATAGTACAAAATGTGTATTTAAAAAATGTTATCTTCATCATATGTTAATAACACACGGTGTGTCACGATGAATCACACTCCATGTAGCCTGGTTTTCCCAAACAAAAAACCTCTGGCTGGCCTGAAACCCCCATTTTCACTCCCAAATAAATAGACCGGGCCTCAATACATCATAATAATGAATAATAAATTTTATAAAACATAAAAATGATGAATAATTTGGGATTTATGGTAAAGATCCAAAATAACCTACCATTGGGAAGAAACTGCAGATGCTTTTCTCAAATTCATGATCCATGGTTATTGCATGTCGATCCAGAATGTTGCGTGCTCCATGGAGGATCACCCATATATCCCACTCTCTATAACCTTCTCCCTCTCCCTTTACTATTTTGGGTTCCAATTTATGGTTCCAGGGGATATTAGTATGTGAGAATAAGTAGAGATAAGGAAGAAAATAAAAATAAAAGAATGAAAATGAAAATGGGCGCCCTTTATGGCATCGACGCCTGACCAGTGTTTTTCCCCTTGGAAAAATTACCCATTCCGAACTAAACAAAGGAGATAGAATCTAAATCATATTATATATTCAGAATATATAAAAAAAGGAACCTTCTTGAATAATATAATATTTATTTTATTAAATAGTATATATTAATTATTCCACTAAAATTAGAATGACTGAGATATCCACCAAATTCCTATCCTAGGGTAGAAACCATATTCTTGGAAAAATTGAGTTGTCGTAAAAATTATCAAAGGAAATCACCTAGAGTAAACTTTTGTTTTTACCCCATTACATGAATCTAAAAGAAAAACATAAAATTTACACTCACAACTGATGCCTAGAAAAACCAAGGTCCTTACAAAGGATATGATATGGTGATAGATCATTCATATTGATTGTTATATTAGTAGCGACACATTGTTCATAATTTATGTTGTTTTATACCATGGGTATATCATTACATATTGAGAACGATCAATGAAGGTATGGTCACATGTGAAATAGCTGATAGATATCCCATAAGTCCCTAGGTTTTTTATTATTTATTACATTATTATAAATTTATATCAATCATGAAATGATATTTATTTTATTTTATTAGGGATATCCTTGGTTGAGGTTAACTATGTTATGTACCCACCATATTTGAGAACCCTGGAACCCAAGAAGAAATAATTATTTGAGTAATATTTATGGATATATACCTTCTTGGATATTGATGAGATGGTGAATCATAGGTTGGTTTAGGAGACTAGAACTGATAGGGACTCATAACCCTATTTTATGGTAATATCCTTTTCATAATATTTTGGTTTTTCTAATATATGTCTATCTAATAAGAAAAACCACCGCTACTATATTCATTCATAGAATTTTTATATATGAAATTTTATATAGAATGAGATTCATACTTTTTCATAGATAACATGTATCTATAAATCCATGGCATGACAATTTTGTTTGCTTTTGTTAATAAATTAACTGTAATTTATGGATATCAATAAAGAAGATAATAGTCTCCAAATTTTTCTTGCATATACCCTATCCATTGGTCTATATTATCAGATATACTATTATAAAATTTTGATGTTATATGGTTATGTAATTCGATCAGTGATCATGTGCACTAGACCAATACATTACAAAGTACTATCAAAACAATTTTTTCATTTTAAAATAAATTTGTGTATTTTTTATAGAGGTTTGGATGGTTGATTATTTGGATATAATCTATTATTTTACCCGGATATAATATTCATGAGCTGATGTCAACATTTCTAGGTATTGGGCATTATTTATCATAGTTTTTTATGTTACAGTCTTATGATTTTGTTTATATTAATGAAGTTGGCTTTTAAATTTTTTAATGTATGGGTTTACCATTGTATTGTGGTTATAAAAGGTGTTTATTAATTTAGAGTTTTAATTAGGTAGTGATCTAGAAAATTTCTATTCTCACTAGTGAGTTATTATTTAGTTACATGGTAGGTAGTATGTAATTAAATTGTCAATGAAAAATAATATTAATTTTAACTAAATATCTTTTTGGTGAAACTTTATTTAACTATAAAATGATTGTTTCATGATAGTAATATATGATAAATCACCAAGTTACAATTCTGGGTATTGTACCATACTGTAAGATTTATATTTCATTCTAAACATTAGTTTATTTTTCAAATGAATTATATCATAAAGTCAAGGGATGTTTAGGCAAGCCAGTATCTCATTTTTATTTTCTCTAAAAGGTGATTATTCGGTTTGTGGAATTGACACTCAAGTGGGGTGGTATAGTATAAAGATTACATGTGATGATAAAAGTTACATCATATATATATGTTTTCATTTTATATCCACATGTTACAACATTAAATATTTATAATTAATTGAAATATAAGGTTTAATTCAATCATAAAATAAATGAATTAGTTTAATAATAATTTAAACTCTCATATTTGTGTAAAATGAAAAGATTACATGGAACCCTGTTTATATTAAATAGATTCTAACATATCATGGATTATTACATTCCTTAAAATATTATAAATTAGTAATGGAAATCAAATAGAAATGGATAATATTTTTCCAACTATGAAATCTATTGGATCAACTATACTCGAGAGAATAAATAATATGAGAACTAAACCCATCATTGGAAAAATCATTTAAAAAGAACATATTTTGTAAAATAAAAATTGGTAAATTAATCAATAATGACTGTAAATTTTTATGTTAAAATGGAATGTATTTTTAGGATTCAAAAGGGGTAATATATTCCTTTTATGACTATTATTAAAGGGTATATAATTTTTGGTTAAAATAAAAGTGAACATGTTACTAGTTAAGATTTATTTTCAAATATTTAATATTAATAAAGTATCATTAGATGATAATCACCATACATTATAAGTATAACTAATTAAATTATTTAATATAATTTATATGTTAAAAATAAATAAACAAGTACTAATTCACTTGAGAAAATACCAATGATTCTAAATAAAATTGTTTTATGAATGACATATTATTGTCAAATTTTTTACTTTTATAGATTAATATTAACAGAATATACTGATCATATTCATGTAATTATTATAAAAATAAACTAATAACATCTAAGAATTAATTATGTAACTGTAGATAATAAAAATCTAATTATTCATTGGTAAAAAATTTATTTGAATAAAAACATTTCTATATATTATATTTTTTAATTAAAAAGTTATATATTTCGTATTTGGAGTAAAAAATTTAATTAATTTCTTTATAGAATCAATTTAATATTAATTCATTAAATTTATATTAATTATTTATTAATAGAGATAAAATCATAAAATGTTAAATAGAGTAATTTTTCAATGAATTGTTTTTTCTGTATATTGTGTTTTTTTATTTTTTTAAAATAAAATTAATATCTATAAAATAATTATTTTAATGAAATCAATTATATATATATATATCATAAAATAGTGTACCTATCATTATATTATTATTTGTTATAAATGAATGGGAATAAATTCATTTCTATCCATAAAGATTTATTATTCTAAAAAATATTGATCAAGTATTATACATATCATTTTAACAAAAAAATTATTTCAATGATTAAGGATGAATTTTAAAATTATATTTTTTCATTTATATAAAAAACTTTATCACTTTTGATGATTATTATTTTATATGAAATAATAAAAATAACACTTAATGTATAAAAATTCATTTTTTACAGAAACAATTTTTCTATATTTTTAATATTATTTGTTACAAGTTAAAATTATTTTATCTATAAGTTTAATTTGACTAAATAGATTATGTATTTGGAATAATTATATCAATATCAGATAATATTCGCTTTTTTATTTTTTTATTAAAGAATTAACAAACACAATAATTAATCAAATAAGGTAAAAAGGGTAAAAAAGTTAAATTAACATGACTTGATTTTTTGTAATTAAAATGAAATAAAACCTTTAATGATTAAATATGTTATTTGGGTGAATAAATTTGGTAATTATCACTAATATTCTCTAACCTCACTCACCTATATCAAATTTTATTCTATCATTTCACTTAACCTTAATCATGTTTCAAAAGAAACTCCATCCATTATAACCTATAAATGAACCTCTCTTTATCCCACTCCAAGATACTTATTTTAATAAATTTTATCTTCCTTACCTACCAAAATACCTTACCCTAAATTCCTCAACCATGTTCAGTAAAATTTATTCATAATACATAGGTCTAAGTCCTTCATTCTGAAGGAATATGTTGCGAGAAGAAATAATTTCATCAAAGAGTTTTGGGAGTGTTTGACAGAGTGGGAATCTACGTTGAATGTTTTTCATATAAATTTATATTGAATAATAAATAATTCTTTTTATGAAAATATATTAATTTATATAGTATATATAGATCATCTTGAATAATTTATCATATATAAGTTTTTACTTATGGTATTTAATGATATATTTAATTTTCACTCTATTAAGCGCTTTCCACTCATAATATACCGAAGTTGTAAGGATTCCATTCCAATGTAAAATTGAAATTTATATAATATCTAACTAAATTTAAATTTGATTATTTTTTTGTTAATTATTTCTAAAAACCAACTATATTCTTCTTGTATGGCTATTTAATGGATTTAAAAGCTTCATTAACATTTCCCCTTGATTGTATTCAAAATTAAAATGGAAGGATTCATTTTAGTAGCGGCAACCTTATCTCTTGTTTTTAACATGTAATTTTTCTCCATTATGTTCATTTTTTCATATGATAATATCTATTTCTATATCCCTACATCAATTATTTCTCATGGAAATAATTCTAATGATGTTAAAATTCATTACAATAGTGTAAAATAATACTTTTATCATTTTTTTAAAGTTTATTTTCAACAACTTTTCCAAAAAATTATATTTATAGAGAACAATTTCCTAGTATTCATGTTTTTTTATAAGTATGTTTTTTCATTTTTATTCTAAAAATATATTTTTAAAATGTTTTCCTTTTTAAAATGGAAGTTACCAAACTTTAAATGTTGATTCTTCTTATTTGAAAAATTATATTTCGATTATTTCAAAATGAATTTTTCATGTATATCAACATCCTTTAATTTTTATTATTCTATAATATGAAGAAGATATAATGGTAATAACCCAATTTATTATCATAATGTCTTACGTTCATTTATTGTGAAAATATTCATGAAAACTATTTCACTACCAAGGGGTAATTATGATAAGAAGTAATTATAAATGTCATCATGTTCATGGGACTTGAATATGTATTGTTTATAATTTCATTGTTGATGGGTTTGATATATCAATAAATAAATTTGTTAAAAATTTATTCCTTATGGAATAATAATGTTTTATATTGACATGAATTTGGTGAGCTATGGTCACAAAATTAGATATGGACATCATGGTGTATATATATATGATCACCACTATATGAATAGACATGATTTAATTACTCTATGTTGACAAATTTATTCATGAAAATTATTATGTTTATATATTATATGAACATTTTTCATATACATGATTAAATTTATTTTTGTTAAAAACTATTTTTATGGACAATATTGTGTTTAGTTATGTTCACAACACTATTCACATGCATGAATCTACTTATTTATGTTTCCTAAGAATATATATAATCATGATTTAATTTATCTATATTAATGACTCTATTTATTTAAATTATATAATTTTTATATGATCACAACTCTATACATGGTCATAATTTTGTTAGGCTATGTTCAAAACTCTACATGTCGACGTGAAATCATTTGACTATGTAAATAAATTTTTCCATGGAAACGAATTCATTTTTCTATAATCACAATTTTTAAAAAGTTATTATTTCAGTTTCTTATATAATGATATGATTTACTATGTGTATTTTTATACAATGTTCATATGTAAATCTAAATGGTTAAATATTCTTATTCTAGGTAATTGCATTTTTAATCCATGGTTTGTTTTTTTCTTTCATGATGATTATTTTGATGTTATTTATCCTTATATAATTCCTTATAAACAACTCTTAAAATGGCATGTTATTTCTAATAAAAATTTTCTCCCAATTAATTGTTTTCTCACATGATTATTATTGAACCCCTTATAAATCATTGATATGTTTTTTAATTACTTCGAATTTGATCCCAATCTATCATATGTTTCACATTTATCTAGGAAATTATACTCAAGAATATGTTTAAATGAAATTAAAGGGTAGATAATTTTCAAGACATTTTGAAGAGATTATTTGAAATAATACATTTATATAGTTAGTAATTACTGATATTAACACTATGTTTCTAGGGTTGTGTAATTTATAGTGAGATGTAATAAATTTTAATCTAATATAAAATAATATATATATATATATATAATTTATCCTCTAGTTATAAAAATTAGTATTTGTGTAGGGATTATTTTTTTATGGAGAATATGTTAATAATTAGTAATGAAACTAACATAAGGAAACATATATTTAATTGAACGTGATGTAGGATGAACATAAAATTCCATATAATAAATTGAAGGTTTACTATTTTATTACATATTTGGATTGATTTCCTTGATCATACGATTTCCTACATGAGATATTATTGATTAACAGTTGTGATACTAATATAGGTTTTAGTAAGGTATTGAATATAGAGTCATTATATAAAGATGGTTATAGATATAAAAGTATTTGTGAAAACATCTAGTTATATAATGATCAAATGATATAAAAGCCATTATCATGGTGTATTTCAGTTATCCAGGTATTCTATGAAGGTTATGAATTCCTTATTTTAAATGGATTTTGAATTAAATCATTAATCACATCACCAACTGAAATAATATAATTTTTTTCTAGCGGTAGGATTAATATTGTTAACCTTGTTCTTACATATATACCCATGATCATAATCTCAGACATTATATCTTCCAAAACCATGGCTTGGAAAATTAAGAAAATAATGTGTGGTGTCATTTGGGACTCTCATCAAGAAGTGATATTTCATATGAAAATATATCCTATTATGGACATACCCATCGATGAAGGGTGTATCAATATTAAAATTTTGAACAATTAAATGCATTCCATATAAGAAAATTTATTCAGAGAAGTTATAAAATTAAGGATTACATGGGGAAATTCATATAATATTAAATATAGGATCCAAAATAAAATTTAGTAGACTACATAGGGGAATACACTCTATCACTATAAGTAGGGATCACTCCATCTCTTTTTTGATAACTTGAAAATGATTTTTGGTCTAGGTGACCTAAACATTTGGTTTGATAAATGGTATGGTCTTCCAATTTTTTTTTTCTAGGAGGTCATATTCCTGAAATCACTATTAGGAATTCTAAGAAGCATATTTACCTCATATATGATGTTGTAGAAATTAATATTATAGCAAAAAGTGAGGGAATTAAATCCAATATTTATCTTGATTTTTTTTATTTTTACTGAGTTATCCTCATGTATCATAAAGGCTATATATTTTCATAAAATTGAAGTAATTCAACACAATAAATTTTTAGGGAAATATATTTTACTATAAAAAATGGTTGAAATTATATATTTATTTATTATTTTGATGATCCAAAACTATTACATTCCCATTAATGATGATTTTTTGGGAAAAGGAATATAACCCACATTCAAATTCGACTATTACATGATTTCCAAAAATTATAAATTCAACACCTATTTTAAAGGGAGGGTGGTTGAGGTCAAATTATCAGAATATTTTATATCTTATTGATATTATAGTTCATCATAATTATATGGGTTATTTTAAATTTTTTCTAGTTTTTAGATACATAAATCATTCATGTGTAGATCCATATTCATAGAATGATGTTATTCATAAGGCTTTTGGTTATTTGGGTGGATCTTTGTGATGCAAGGTACAAGAAGAAGATACAAATTCTAATTCACATTATGTTGATATTCCACTCTATCATTTTTTATTTAGGATTACTATTCTAAAAGTGACAGTTATCACCTTGCATTAAGAAACCATCACCTCTTCCTACAAGGGGGATACTATCAAACTTTCTATAGATATTTGGTGAGATATTGTTCCCCTATTATTATTTTGAAATGTAATATGGATGGTAATATAGCTAAATGTATTATCTTATGGGGTTCTATGGTCCATGCCTTTAGTCCCTTCAATTCTCAACTATTTTTTATTATTTCTGAATAATAATATATAACTGATGGTATTTGTACATAGAGACAACATAACATTGATCCTTTCATGGTGGAAACATATTTTATGACATTAGAAACCTCTATTTGTGATAATTATAAATTCCATTGTTCTATCACAAGTAACATAAGATCGTTGAAGGGATTCATCTTCCAGGACTTGGTTATTAGGTATAGATGGTGAGAGAGAAACATTGGAGCTGGTATCCTAGCTTTACATGTGATACATGATGATATTTGGATAATATATACCGATAACTGTTCTATTTATCTAGTAAAATTAGTCATTATAAAATGTGATTCCCAAATATTTCATCACTTTAGACCATTGTGATTCTTTAGAGTTACCTTTTAAGAATTTTTAAAAATTCTATTGAATTTTGGTAAAATAATGATGTTCAGTATGATGATTTAATCACATGTATATAACTCTAATATGATAAATTATTGTGGGATGTACTTCTAAGAAATTTGATTATTATTCCTTTAGTTTATTTTTATGTTATTTTGGGAATGGATTTTCACTCTCTTACTAGATACCATATTGAATTTCTGGATAGGGAAATAACATTTCATACCCCAAATAAAACTACAATTATTTATTAGTGCACTTTTGACTATAATCTCTATATTAAACTTCTGAAAAAAATACAATTATGATTCTCTTAATGATTTATTTTTTATTTCATATGAACATGAATATTAGTTTTCAATAGCACTCAGACATGGAGTTATTATAACACCTCATTATTTTAATATAAGTACACTATGTTTTATAGTAGATACTATATGAAACACTAAGATTATAAAATCTATTAAATATATTATAAAAAATTTAATTTAATAACCTTTCCATCAAATAGGAATCTATTGCGAGGAAAAAAATTCTTTTGAAATTTATATGTCCTACAAATAAATATAACCAATTAATTTGTTATCAATTAATTAGTAATTAAAATAGAATACAATTAAAAGTAATAGAAGTTTTTTCTAAATTTTTTAATGCATGTAGATAGTTTTTTGTCTTAATAAATTAAATTAATCACAATAGGTGAATTATTTTTTATCAACATTATATATTCAAACAAAATTTTCACTAATCATCTCATATTTTTGGCCCTGAGATATGAATAAATCAATTTTTCTATATAAAAACTATATATTTCTAAATAACGACTTATATCTTTATACATACTACTGTTAAATTAAAACACTTCCTCCTAAATAAAACATAATTTAAAACTATATATTAAATTTTGAAATAAAATATTGAATTTTTTATATTTTTATGAAATTATATTATTTTCAATAAATAGAGAAAATAGCGATTTGTAAATAAAACTACATTTTCATTAAATGAATTTACAAAGTACCATTTTTTTAAATTATTTTAAATATACCGTTATATTAGTAATATTATGATTTATCCAATATAGTTCATTAGAGTCAATTTTATGTTGGATTTGGATATAATGACATATAATATTTTAGAAATATTTTTCCTTGGAAAATAATATTTTCAATATGCCTTTGGGTCTAATTTGTAATAAAATTATGACACCTATGTATGTTGGATTTGATATAGTAGGATTTATATTTTAATAAATCATAATTAATAATATACAATATGGATTAATTTTTTTGTGCATAATTAATATTAAATATAGTAAAAATATTAATTATTGTGGTTATGGATAATAGAGTGATTTGTATGATTCATGATACTGGGTTAAAATTATTTTTCCACACATATTGTAGTATTTTGTTAATTTAGATTTTTTATTTATAATTAGTCGTTAAGAATTATATAATAATGATCATTTATTTTTATTATTAAATGGTAAATTAACTCGTTAAATAGAAAAAAATTAATTACCATGGTGAAAACAATAATGGTAAATGTAGTTAAACATATTGGATGAGAGGTTAAAATTTTTAATACATTATTTTTTTCGTTTTGGATTTTTTTAAAACCATTGATTTCCTCCACTCTATTATGTATCCATTTTTGATGCACATGTTGTGACATTGACTAGAAATTATTGAATAGATTTTGGTATTGTATATAAATTACAGTCCCCCTCAATTATAAATGGGAACCCCTCCCTTCACTTATTCACACATGTCAGGCCATTTATCGTGAAGATAACCGAAAAATTATCTCTAAAAATCCTTATAGACTTTATTTATATGATTTTATTTCCAAAACATAATCCCTAGGGTTATTAATAATATATCCAAAGGAGTTTTTTCTATGAAAATGTAATTATCTTCACAATGTCACTTTTTTTACTTCTTCTCTTTCCATAATCTATTATGTATTAAAAATGAAAATATAATAAATTAATATCCCCCATTTATTAAGATGCTATAATTTTAATGGAATAATATTTTACCATATCATCCTCCATCAACTGGGATACATATCCATCACTCATGTGTATATAGGAGTACTACCTCAGGAAGTGATATAATTTATTTTCTATAATTGAATCACATTGGAAGTCATAATTATAGAAATAATGAATAAATATTTAAAAAATGACATGACATGAATATTTTAAATTTAATACACCATCCACTTCCTTAAAATTTCCATCATTATGGGAATGGTATCATTACTTGTGCATATGTACAACCTACCATTTCCATGGTGTGATGTGATTCATTTTCCAAGTTTATATTTCATTAATTTTTCTGAAAATGAATCCATTGAAAAAAATATAATTTTTATAAAATTAATATCATTGTGGAGATTATGTATCTATAAAATATACACGAGAACCAAAAATATAATTTCAAAACATGTACGAGCCAACAAAGCAATTAAAAACTAAAATAATGATAATAAATAAATATTATAAACAAATAGGTGATAAGATGTTATTATTATTTAATAAGTGATATTATAAATTTGAATATTGTTCTGTTATTAATTTGTAACATTTTTAAAATTATCATACAAACTTAAGGGATTCATGAGGTAAGTAATTCTAATGAATTTCTTTTCCATGAGGCATTTTTTGGTGTTACACACCAATTTAAATTATATAGCATATACAACGCCCCTTCTACAAGTTATATCATCAACACTTCATATTTAATTGAATATTATGTTTAAATTAATTTTATTTCATCTAATGGGTTTTTAATTCAATGATACCATGTGGTAAAGACTTTTTTATACTTTTTGAATTTTACAAAAAAAATTTAATTAAATAATCTTATCAATTTCAAAAAAAGTCATTTTTATAACCATTAACCATGTAAAAGGAATGTTATTTTAACCTCATACGACTTGTATGGATTTACCCAACATCATTTCCCTGAATCTTACTTTGAATGTTTAAATGTATAATTTTTAAATAAAATAATTTCAAAAGTGATTTTAAAAGATTGATTTTCAAAATAAAATGATTTTTAGTAATTAATTTTTTTAAAAGATATTTTTATACTATTACTATTAATCAACGAATATAACAATTATTTTACATGAAATGGGAAATTTTTTGTTAATACCATCATATTTCCTCTTCCGGATGGGTTATGCTTTATTTGGGAATGTATAGTATTCACATTCACATCCTTGATTTATTTTAATACTCTTGGAATACTCAATTTCCTATGATCACTTGATATTGAATTTCCAATAAATATCCACATCCTTTTCCCGAGATATTATTATTTACTGAACCATATACCATTTTTCCATATGGTGTTTACTTTGAAAGTTATTTCATTAGTTGGGGAATTGTTAATAAATTTTTATTCATTATTTAATATTAATAATTATAAGTCATATCATTTATTTGATAGGATGAATGTTTTTGACATAAATTCAGGGTTTGGGTACCATTTAAGGGAATCCCTATGGTTTGTGGATGATTTAATGCAATACCATCAATGCATCAGTAGTATCATGGGATAGATTAGTTGCACAAATTAGATAAAATTTTACTGTCTCTTGATGGTAAATGTATCATGTTGTAGGGAAAATAACATCTAATAATTAATAATTTTATTTATTGAGAATTTTTTTTATTATTCATATCTATGGGTTTTCATTGATCTATCTATGGACACAATTCATTTCAATTCATTTTTATGATGGCATGTGTTTCAATTTCTAACATTTCCATATTTATTTTGTCTTTATCTAGTTATTTTAATGCAATGTGTTTCCATTTATTATCTTTCTATATTTTTTATACACATCCTTCTCAATTTTTTTTTATTTTTTTGTATGTGTGTTCTACTATTTACCATGTCATAATTATTAATCACATTGAATAATTATTTATTACTCAACATATTAACCATACAGAGAATTTGTCCTCACCCTTATTATGTTTCTTACCCCAAGAATCCAACCTGGATACTATTAAATATATATAAGGACTTACTAGTTTTACTATAGTAATCCTTGATGTTATTTATTTATTTATAAAAAAAAAATATGTTTTAATTATTGTATTAATTTATAATACATGAAAATTTTATGTTTGTAGTTTACCAATAATACAAAACTCTTTGGTCCTTTGGGATATTATTCCTCGTAATCATGCCAATATAATTGATATCAAACATCGAATATCAATATTCTAGGGTCTGGCTACTATATTTGGAAATTTGGGATTGATTTTCCAAAATACATTTCTTAAAATCCAAGTTTTTAAAAAGTGTAAACAAAACAATTACATGAAATGAGAAAAAATGTAAGTACAAAGGTCATATGGAATAACACATAACTAAGATTCCATGGAATAAAAAATTGTTGAGAAGTTAAAATAAGGACAAAGAAATGAATTCCAATACCCAAAGACATATATAGACTGATGGAGAATATTTTCATAAGAAATTTAACCATCAACCAACCATAAATCTGTGATGTGTAAAAAGACAATTTATTTCTCGATAAAAAAAGTTAAAAAAATAAGATTTCAATTTCAGGATCATTTTCTATGAGTCAGGGAATTTCTTAAATATATAGAATTATATAATAAGGATATATACATACTTGAAAAGTATTATTTCATCCTTTAATAAATATCAACAATAATTACATTATTTTTCTCCAAATAACGAGTGTTTAAGATGACTTTTTTATGCCTAATGTAGTATATTCAACATCTATAGATAAAAAAATCCACTAGAGAATAAAAATATACTCCCTTTAACGTTACATAACATGGGACACAAAAATGGTTTGTATGTTATAAAATAATACACAAAAACTAATAAACCATAAAAGAAGAAAAACAACCTCAATCCTGAAAATTAAATATTATAGCCTAAGTTCAACTTAGATTATTTGATAAATAAAAATTCTTAAAATTGATCAAAAATATTATAGTCGACGATTTAATCCTAAAAATAAAATGTGTTAAAGGACATAGTATTCGAGGACAAATTTTACACTTATCTTTGAATAATATCAATGAATCTCAATGTCTCATACCAAAAATTCCATGACCTAAACATATATTTTACAAGTTATGCTAATCATTACTAGAAAAAAATTGAATCAACAAAAAACCTCAAAAAGATAACATATTCTTCCAAAAGGTAATTCATCCTTTATTTCCAAAATAAAATCCTATAATTTCATGTTTTTATAAATATTATAATGCTCTACAATATAATAGTGATCCTCTTCCAAAATAACATTAATCCTCAAAATCACCAAAATTATTTCATTTCCCTTGTATATATATATGATAAAAAAATATTTTCCCAAAATTAACATAAACTTTATGAATTTTATAGTTTAAATAATAAAAATTAATTTCATACTAATCAAGAAATCATTTAGGCTAGCAGTAGTCGATGCCCCCATTTTACCCTTCAATTGTGGGTTTAATTGTTATGGCCATTCATGATGTGATGGGTTATCTTATAGCTTATGTCTTGTACTTTTATATAACACTAATCCTTAAAACATTACAATAAATTTGGAAAACAACCATTTAAATAAAAATTTTATTATAAACATTGATTTAATTTTTTTACCAAAAATTAAAACACATGCATTTTATTTTTTATCCCAAAAAAATATGTTATAACACATTATTACCTCAAAATATAATATAATATAAACACAAAATAATATAAATACCCTAAAACTTATGTCTTAAAAATTAAGATATAATTATTCCTCAAATAACTTTTTCACATGATAAAATTACGTGTAATATCTACCTGAGACATATTTCTATAGTCAATTAATATCATCCAAATTACACCCATCATCAAAAAAGTTTTTATTATTTCTATTTATGATGGTCCATAAATTTATAATGATTCTAGAATACCTAATGTCTAAAATACATAATCATTCATAATTATTAATAATCTATTAATAAATCATTTTATCTTTATTTGTTATTACACATTTCTACAAAATAATAATAATATCACGATATTCAATAATGGAAAAACATAATCCTTGAAATAATATATACCATCCATATATCATTGAATTTATAATAATCTACAATGTTAATGGAGTTAGGTGTTGGTAAAAAGATATCTGTATAGTATTGTTTATCCCATTCATGATCTTTCCCCTCAGATATATTTTTTCATTATTACCATTATCTCTACAACTAAATCTTTGAAATTCCTTAGAATGAACATACTTTTCCTTCATGGGGTTAATTGAACACTTATTTCTTTCTTGGATGATTTTTTCTTTATGAACTCTTTTATCACATATAAAATATCTTATCATCCTTTTAGTACATTACTGTGGGTGATTTACTCTATGTTATTGACACATATATAATTGAATATATTTATGTTTTTGAACATTTTCCCCTGGAAATTTGTGGGGATTCATTTTTCTTATTTTGTGAAACATACCTAGGTTCGATTTGGTAATCATTACAATTGATAAATATTAATTAATAACCCAATGATTTATTACCAAAACACCAATTTAATTATATTAAAAATTTATATAACGACTACATTTTAATTTACATCTATTTTATATTTTGTTCCAGTTATATCCATACACTTATGAAAACTAAGAATGTTATTGTGAGCATATCAAAAAAATCTAAATGAATCATCCTATGAAGAAGAAAAAAACTAACATATCATCATTAATTTTATATAAAAATATTCAATTTAACTAAATTGAATATGATTATTTTTAACAGAATAACAACTGTGATTAAATAATACTTGTAACATATGCTTCAATAGCATAATATCCTCTAAAGTCATATAAACACTTCTTTGATAACAATAGTAAAGACCCAACAATAAAAATCATATAATATAGTATCTTTAAACTAGAATTTATTTTCCTTTATTCGCATTGGTCATTTATTTTTATTGTTTCGTGGGTTAGGTCATAACTCTTATATAACAAACCCATATGTATAAAAAGTTGAAAAATCAAAATTCATAACCATTTTCCCACAATATAAACCTTTCAAAATAAAAAATAATTTAATTTCATGAAATATTTTCCCAATATTCAATATGAATTATTCTTTTCTATTAAATATCTATAAAACATTAGATAAAAAATTTTAATACTTGGGGTGAGGAAAAAAACAACAATAAGGGAAAGAAAAATAAACCAAACCATTATCCCAAAGAAAAACATTAAGATCCACAAAAAATTTTTCTAAAAAACATAAAATTTCATACAAAAATAGAATCATATTTTATTTAAGAAATATAATTTTCTTAAGATTTATAAAAAATAATTTTACACAAACTCATTTGAAATAATATAAAATTCATCTACGTTACTTGGGGCATCATTTCAACATCACTCGTACACCAAATCTTACAAATAGAATTACCATACCGTCGAAATACACCTCTGGATACCCTAATGCATTGGAGCACTATTTGGGTTCACCTATAGTACAATATTTAATGTTCATAACCATGACCAATAATGGGGATTAAAATATCCTATTTTCATAAAAATTAATTTTAAAATCAGAAGACATTACAAATAATTAATAAAAAAAATTCATTGAAAATAACCATGAATACATATATAAATGAAAAGTAAAAGTAATAATTCATTATAATGGAGGGGAAATCAATTAATTATATATATATATATATTAATATAATAAATTCCTTTCTAATTTTTTTTAAAATGTATTCTTAAGGTAACTTCAAAGAATGATTTTTAAAATAAAATTTGTTTCCTTGAGTTTTAATTATCACATACATTATTTATATCCCCAAAAAATAATCAAAATTTTTTTTATACATTATTAATAAAATTTTTAATGTTCATTATTCATTTTATTTCAGTTAGATACCACTACATAACAGTTATTGATTTATTTAATTTCAGGTCAGTTATTTTATTGATATTCGGTTCATAAGTCCCAAATGACATCAATAATTTTATTATTGTCAAAGAGGTCATTACTACACCATTTCCATAATAATAATCATGATATAATAATCATAATTATAAATAAATTTTACTATTAAATCAATCCATGTAATATTGTTTTGAAAAATGAATTACGTTATAATCCTGGAGAGTGTTGGTCGTACTTACGCCTAAGTAATGTTTTCATTTTTCAATGATGATTATGAAAAGGGGATAAATATTATTTTAAATTTAAATAATGGTTGAAATAATATATATATATATATATATCACACTATATATTAAATTAAACATATATATATTTACAATCCACATTATTTGGTGATGAAAAATGAATCACATCGCTTCGTGGAGGTGGTATGCCACACATATGCACAAATTTGGTTATAATTTATTAATGTACAGAAAGGTAAGAAATTATATTATATATTATATTATAACAATTAATAATAATCAATTAATATAATATGTAAACATTAATTACATCCTTATTTCCATACATGATAGTCGTTGATGAAAAATAGATTATACTAGTTCACGAGGGAGTAGTCCACTATACACATAAATACTTGTTTCTTTTCCCATGTGATGGAAGAGGATATGGATATAAGCAGAAAAAGTAACATTAAAAATTATATATATATATATATATGTATACATGATACATGTTTTAATATATAATAATTATTATATAATATTATAAGGTGGCATATGTAGAAAGATAAAAAATTATTTTGTTAAAAATTGTACCTCTTGATTAAAAAACATCATATTTTAACATCTTAAGACCACTAAGGTAGGTTTTATGAATAAAAAGGACCTATAAATGAGGTTTAACATTTCATGAATGGATTTGAGTAGATATTTTGTAAAAACATAGTTTTTATCTATGAATTATTAAGAATAATATATTCACTTTTATAATAAATTCCCAGAACATTTATATTTATTAAGACATTTATATTTATTTCAGAATTTTTTTCAAATTTTTCATTCCTTCCTAATTTATGTCTTTGTTATAATAGTCAAATTTAAATAACATTAATTATTTTTCCATTTAATCTTGTTGTTTCATATCTTTTATGCATAGTCATACATTTTTTATTATATAATGATTTTAAAGTCATTTTACTATTATATAATTTATAAAATGTTGGTATCATGAGTGAAGATTGAAATTCTAGATATTCAGCTTTGGTTTATTCTTGATACCACATTATTGGGAGAGATTACCACATGTTCTTAAGGTGGGACTTTACGGATACAAGGGGTCAATTTAGTTAACAATCATATATGTTTTCTCTATAGTTTCAATAATCTTACCCACACTTTAAGATTGGTAAATAAGGATTATGAATTCAGTCCTTCAGGATCTATCCTATATAACTTCTCTATCATCTTTACTATTATAAGATACCTTAACCTCAAGTGTGTTAATCATTTACAAGATGATTCCCTAGGACAACACACGTTTATACCCCCAAGGGGTCTTGGCCTTTTCACCCCCTCAAAAAAATCCTTTACATTTTATAGATGGTATCTGGAAGGTTACTGATATACATACAACATTCTAAAACTAGAAATGGTTGGACAATATACCTCTACATGTTGGCTGTTAAATAGGTTCTAGATGATAATGAATATTCCCTCTCTATCTACTATACAATGGGTGTCCACCAGTTGGGAGTTTCCCTATTATTGAAGAAATTGTTATAGACATATTGAAGCATTAATAGAGTACAATATCCAATTCCCCATATTCAAGAATAACCACATCCACTAAAAAATAACCTTATTTGGTTGTAAAAACACTATGGTTAATTATTATTTAACCTAAAATATTTAAAAAAATAAAGAAAAATAAAGAATGATAATTTGAAAAAAATTATTTATATAACAACATGAAAAATATAATTATTATAGTTGGAGGGAGTGGGAAGGAAATAATAATTAATTGAATGTAAATAAGAATTTTCAAAACACTTTTTCACTTCTGAATTCCACAAATAATAGGATCCTTATCACGGTAATTTGGAAAAAAAATAAATGAAATAAGTTTCAAAGAATAATGATAAGTAAATAAAAGTATGAAATTAAAAATAAAAATGAAAAAATAAGAAGAGGACTTAAGATAATTAAATAGATAAATTAAAAATATAAATAAAAATGAGAAGAAAATGATAGAAAAAATAAAAAATTGGAAAATTAATGAAATTTAAAAGAGTGAAAATGAAATTGTTACATACATTTCTTATAATACAATTTTCTACAATAGACGTATTCACGTACACTGATTGATTTTATATTTTACTGAACATATAGAGGCGATTCCATTAAGTGATTCTATATTTTTCAATGATGTCTCAACATTGGAATTTTTTCAAAAGTATACTAAAGAGAAAAGTTATATATAATTATATATAAAATATTTTTACCCATTAAAAATATTTTTTTAATATATATATATATATAATTAAAAATTTGATTACAATAAAAAAATATAGATTTGTGTTTTAAAAAGAAAATTTTGAGAATAGTATGAGAAAAAATTCAACAATAAATATAATTTTTTAATTATAATAAAACAATAAAAAAATTACAATAGAGTACTTACCCGAAAAAATGGATTTTAAATTTTCCTAAAATAATAGAAAATAGTTTTAAATATAATGACTAAATTGTTTGAAAACAAAAGATCTATCCTTAAGTAAATTTTAGAATTAATTATATCGAAGTATCCATCTCTCATTATAACATAATGAATATAATGAATCATAAACAATACTAATAAATAAATAAATATGAAATCACATGATATAAAAAAAGAGATCGAAAATAAGATTAAAAAATGATTTTAATGTGATCTCGTGAAACCTATAGATAAAATGAACAATATTATTAGTGAATCATTTCTAATTCAACTATAATAAATTCCAAATGATCATGGGGTAGGTTTTTAGTTTAAATATCATTGATTTGATATTTTGTTGATAATTTATCAAATAATCTATAACCTTATTGGAAGTGGCCTTATTAAAAATTATGAAGAAGTTTAATTTGTTTTGTGTGAGAGTGCTGGAAAACATTTTTGGATAAATTGGTGATATTGGAATTATCCTAATTGATAGGGATAGGGTTAGATTTTATCCAAAATTCTAAGAGGGTATGTTTCATCTATATAATTTTTTGTCTAAATATATCTATTTCTATGTATTTTTATTTGGATTTAGAAAGAGAATTTGAGTTCTCCTTCTTACCACTCCTTACAACTAGGGATTTTACTAGTAGATAAAAAATTCCAAGTTTAATTTTATTATCTAATTAAATTCACAATATATCATCATTATAAAAGTATCTTAAATAAAAAAATTAATCATGGTTATTATAAACTGAGTATGTTATAAAAATCTAAAGAATGAAAAATTCATTTGAAAAATTTGAAATGAGATTCAACTTGATTAAAATGAAAAAGAGAAAAAAATACCAAAAAGTATATAATGTTTTATCATATCAAGTTATAGTATTCTACTAATGATACAAATATAAATATTTTTCCCACTGTCTTACATGTTTAATGTGATGGAAACATATATGTTTTACTCAAGGGGAATTTAATTTCTTTTACATGATCCCTTTAATAATATTTTTATACTTTCATTGGTTTATTTTTTATTTAATATTATTCCATTATAATTTATAGAAATTTTAAAACCATGAATTAATTCAGGACCCCCCTTAATACTCTTCTCAAATTAAATAGTAAAATAAAATAATGTTTTTTATTAGTAGAGGAAAAAATCACACCATAAACATAAATTTCCTGTAGTAAAATATTATTTTAAAAGTGTTTTAAAAGAATATTTGAATAAATAATTTCCCATTTTAAACCCATATAAATAAATATAATATGAAAGATTATAATACTAATCTTTAGGTCATTGTTTTAAACCATAATTGTATTTGGTATTATTGAAAATAGAATTTGGAAAAGTATTATTTTACAAAATGGATGGTTCTTCCATAAAATGAAATCAGAAATAATACCATTTAAAAAGGAATTTTTAAATTTTTATTATAAGATAATTAGAATTTTTTTTATGTTTTTTAAAAGTTCTATTGGAATAATGGTTTCACCATAGTTTATTCCTTATTCATGGATATAAACATATTTGACTAAAAAATATTTATTTCTAGTATTATGGCCATATTTTTCAAGTTTATTTTTTAGAACCCATTTAGGGAAGAATAAAATATGATAACAGTGAAATTCCATGAGAGTACATAGATTATTTAGAGTGAATTTATTAACATTAACTTTCATATAATTTAGAATCATTTCATCATTAAGTGTATTGGTATCGTTTAGTTCTTATTATTGAGTGATCAAGTCTAGGTGGAGAACCTCATTTATGATCAACCTATGAGTACATATACAAACATTATAATTTCTATTTTAATTTTAAAGGGGATAGAATTTAATTTTTTAATAAATTAGATAATAATATGAAACATATTCTTATTCTTCTTTTAATTCATTATTTTCAAATGGTTCACATGAAACATATTTTTAAAAATATTTTTTGATGAATCAAATTGAAATAAATTTAATCATAAACCACCTGGATGATTTTTTCATCCATTTTAGTCATTTTTTAGATAGATTGTAATATTTACATGATTTTAAGTACAAAATAATTATATCATCATTATATTTGAATTGAATTTATAAATATTATATTTGTTGTTAAAAATAAATGACTTGAGCCAAAAAACCCTTGAAAATTCTCAAATAAGTTCTTAATAATGCCAAAAAAACATTATGGGTTTTCTATAAAGAGGACCTAAAAAGAAAAAAATTAATGATATATCAAGATTTTTTATAGAGACATATTTTTTTATAAATTAATATTACTTCTTATTATATGAATATTCATTCAACATCATAAGGATTCACATTCTTTTTGTATATGTATAATATATTTGGAAACATAGATACATAAGAAACACATTACTAACTATATCATATCAGATACCACTATTTTCTTCATTACTTTTAGACTTCTTAAACATATCATACTTTATAAATTTATTCATAACATGGGTAATGTAAACATAATAAGGGGTGATCTTAATTGATCAGTAATGGTAAATAAGCGAGATATCAATTATCAAATAAATATAAAAAGAGAATAATGGTTTGATAATAAGTGAATAACATTTTAAAATAATACCATACTAGTAATAGATCATAATTTTCAGTAATGGAATAAATCATGGTAGTTCATTAGAAAATAATCGTAAAGAAACCAACAAAAACGATCTGTGAGAGTATAAAATAATAATAAGACATACGTTCCTCCATAAATAAATAAATATAAATAAATATAAATAAATATAAATAAATATAAATAAATATATAATTATTTATTATAATTGAATTATTAAAAAAAAGACTATCATAGTTGACTGGGTTCAGTACCCAGACCATCATAATAGTCATGGTTCACACCCACGACTATCATAGTGGATAGATTCCCTTACTAATATTTATACACAAATTTCATATCCTAATTAACTCATGATTTTTACATGTTTCCCAAAACATTGGTGGGCTATATAACTATATTCAGATCAGTGAACTAATTTAAATCATACATATATTACAAATAATATTTTTTTTATATTTTTATTGCCCAATAAAAAAAGATATGATGTTCATAAACATTTCTTTATAGAATAACTCTTGGAAATGAAGAATGTTGCATAATAATAATTTCTTCATGTTCATAAATAATATAGATAATGAAAAATGAATATATAATTGAATAATGTCACCGGTATATTATAATTTAAATCAACTTATTTCATCTAAAATTATAACTATATTAAAATATATATGTAATATTTCTTAATGAAAATAACAATTTTTTTGAAATAACTTCTACAAACTCTAAAAAAATAAAAAATATTATGTTAATTATTTTCTTTTAAAAAATAATTCGACAAAAATAAATTAATCTTATATTATTTTAATGTTATTTAAATCTAGATATTCTATTTAGTTTGTGTACATTAAAAAATTGATTCATTTCACATTTTTAATAAAAATTCAGAGAGTACCTCATTTAGAAAATGATAAGAAGAACCCTTTTAAAAAACCATATATAAACCAAAACATGGGTAAAATTTAATTCAAATTATAATATAATAACATTAAAAACTTCTTTATAATATTTTATTTTAATCATTCACTTGGAATAAAAAATATTTTTGGTCATAGATGGAAATAAAGTCGATTTTTATTGAAAACATTATTTTGGACTTTTAATAACATAATGAGTGGAAAATGAAAAGAAAAAATATATTCTCTAGAAGTAAATATATTATAATAAAATCAATTATTTCATTGATATGTTGATTATGAAATTTTATCATTATAAATCATAGTCATTAACAATCCCAATAAAAATGATATTATAACATAACAAACTCACTGCTTTGGAAAATTTTTAATCATAATGAACATGTAAGGTTGAAATAAAATGAAAAATTATATATGATTAAAATAAGAATAAACCTAACATAAAATAAAAAATAGGTTGTATATATTCCTCACAAAGGGAAACAAGTGAATATGGAATATGTATAATAGAATATAAAATTGAGATGAGAAACCCCTTGCCTCTTGTTCTACATTATTAGAAAGAACACTAAACTATTACAGAGAAAATAAATTTTTATAATAAAAATATATTATAGAACCACATTCATATATATAACATAATATATTATTTATTATATCATTTATAACCCATTTATTATTATTTTTAAAATCATTATTCTGGCTGACAATGGCTTCACTTTTCATGAATATTTTAGATTAATTGTTTGGGTCCTTCTAAATTAATCATGGTTATATAATATCCATATTTATAATAATTATATAAATATAATATATATTAATTATATACATATTTATATTCATATATAAAAATTATATATAGAAAATTTAATTACACCATTCTTGGAGATGGTAGGTCATATATATACAAAATGATATCTGCAGAATTTAATGATTAAAATGAAAGAAAGGTAAAAAATTGTTCATTATTACATAAAAATTTATTAATTCATATATATCATAATAATTAATTAAATATATATTTATTACCTCCTATGTAATATGGAAATGAAGAACAAATCACATTGTTTCATGGATGTGGTAGTCTACACATATGCACGAGTGACATTATCGTTTTCCAATGGATTGAAAGGTAATAATGTATATGTGATTTAATAATTCCACATTAAAAATTATTTCATAAATATAATATATAAATAATATAAACATCATAATTCCAAATGATTTCATTTGGTGAATAAAAACGAATTTTCTCAATATGTGGAGATGGTAAGCTATACATACGCACGACTAATAATTTTCACGTCCCATTTGATAGGAAATAGGACCAATAATGGTGGTTTTAAAATAATAACTATTATTATGTATATTTAATACATTAATGTTATTATTTTATGATAAAATACCCCTATATTATAGGGGTTTCAAGAATATGAAAGAAAAAGAAAGTGATCAGTTAAGGTGAGTAACACTTCTTTGAAAAGCCACATTTGGATCTCCTATCAAGGAATAATGGGATTGAATTTAGGAGAGACATAAAACTCTATAGAATGTGTAATGAATATAAGAAAATAATTTACCTTGTTTTTGTTGTGATATAAGGTTAAAATTGGTTTAAATAGGAGAATGTTTGTGTGTCCTTTTATAAGGGATAGGGAGAACACTCATGGAATTTCATAAAATATTAATATATAATAAATATATTCTAAAGAAAAATGATTCCAAAATTGACATAAATTATAATAATAAAATAATATCGGTTTAAATAGAATTAAGAAATGATATATAGTTAGGTTTTGGTGTCATTTTAAAACTTATATTTTTTATTAACCCTGTCATTAAAATTTTTGGAACTTAACAACTATAAAAATTATTTCAACCACAAAGGGTTAACTATGTTATCATAAATGAGAAAATGATAAATAAATCGAAAAGGCATGGTATTTCAAACTATATACCCTACACATTTGTAAACATTAGATTTTATAATCCTTTAAAATTTTGATAAAATATTATTCACTATAAAATCTCATTAATGTCACTTTTGGACTGTTCATTTCATTTGAAATTAATGAAACAAATAAAAATATTGAATTCATATATAATATTTTCACACACAAATAATATTTAATATTTATCAATAAATTTCATGGAACATAATAATTACATAAAATTATATAATGTTTAATATTATAAAAATCTACTATTTTATTTTCCACTAAACATAATTTATACTTTTACGGTGTTTCAAAATAATTTAATATATTTATCCAATAAAAAAGTATTATAAATAATTTACTAGGATAAAAAATATCATTAAGATAAAAAATTTGAACCATAAGAATATAATTTTAATCCTTATGTAAAAAATAGTGATATAAAATTTAATAGAATTTCAATTTTTATTATTTCTTTTCTTAAATTAATTTTATGGTTATATTCAAAGAAATATATAAAAAATGTGTCCATATATCTGATAGATTTATGTAAATGAATATTAAAAACACTTAAAATAGGATAAAGGAATGTTTTAGATAATTGTTAATTCCTTATCTCAGTGTTTTAACCCTGTTTAACTTGTTTTACACTTAGCTAGGTGAAACAAATATGATATTGTTACTATTAATTATCATCAAAACTAAATAGAAACTATTTTACAAATTTTATCTTTTTAATTATATAAATGGAATCCGATTTTTAATATTCAGTTTCATTAATTGGTGGACATTCATTTAAAAATATGTTCACAAATCACAATATAAACTGATTTTTTTTAAAAAAAAAGATTATTACGTAAATGTAGATTTATTCATTTCCCACAACTAAAAATCATAAAATGAATTTTAAAAATATTATTAAATATGAAAAATATATATTCATTAAAATTATTTACTACTAGTGAGAAATATAATTTATTGAAATAAATAAAAAATTCTGTGCATAAAAATATTAATTTGTAGAACACCTCTTTTACATGAAAATGATAATTATTTTCATTTTAAATCCATTAAAAACTATTTAATATAATTTATACAAGTGAAAACGAATTTTTTTATAATTTATTTTTTAATATTCATAATAACCAAATTTAAAAATATGTTATAGTGGTATGTGGAAATACTTTCATTTAGACATAGGGTTGCATGCAACACATGATATTGAGGAAAATGAATTTATTTAATGAGAAATATATCATAAAATCATTTGATGTAACATTCCACCAAAATAAAGTGAATTTATCCCTTGAAATTAAATTACACTAATATAAAAAAATTGTGGATATCGTTTTTTTCATTACAACCATGGGTTCCCGAGTTTCTTTTTTAAATTTATAATTTCCCAAATGGTCTATAACCTGGTGAGTATTCTTGTTCCATTGAAATTTATATCTATGATATTAATTGTATATATATAATAGTTCTTCACTATGATAAATATCATACTCCAATATTATGACCTTTTGGTTTAGTAGATGTGATGGATCAGGTATATACTTCCTTAGGAGTGACACTTAGAACACATTGTGAACATAAGAGAGGATTAGAGGAAGTAAAATTAGATAAATTACCATATATAATTGATCAACTATATTTAAGGGGATAATGTATTTATGAATCACCCTTCTACTATTCATTAATATCATAAAATTCATCTATATTGAAATTCATATAAATAAATTCTCACTAATAATGAAATCTAGATATTTCAAAAATTTATCAACATAACATTGTTATCTACTTAGAGATGCATTAATATTTCATTGAATGGATTAAAATTTATCTATAATATATATAAATATATCACCTACAAGAATATTTCATTATATATCTTCATCCTATTATGTTTGAGTTTTACACTTCAATCTATATAGGTCCATATAAAGAGACATCATAATACACGAGTGAATGATATTATTGTAAAAAAATTTGACTAAAGGAATGTGCTGATCCCAATAATAATTATAATCTATTGAACATGATTTTAATGTATAATATATTTTTCTAATTGTTATATCATACTAAAAATATGTTTGATAAGGAAAATTTTCACTAAAACTCAACTCTATATCTGGAGGCTACTGAAGACTTCACTAGAATGATGAGGTAAACCACAGATCCTGGTCAAATACTATATAATGTGGTAATCAATGAAAACATATAAGATAATTAATAAATATTCTAGTATCATGGTTAAGAGATAAATATTATTTGTAATTAATGAAATTTTCTTGACTTTTTATGGTGATCAATCCGAAAAGTAGTTTTGACTTTATATGTTTTGGGGATTATGACAAAAAAATTTATGGTGTTGTTTTTCTATTTACAATATAGTGTGCTTAATGGATATAGAATCTCTTTATACTCTGGTCTCACATGCTTAAAATAAATATATAAAAATAATCAAGATATGTACCCTGAAATATTTCCCTTTATGTTTTCCCACTCGAAATACTCTTTCGTATACTTATACAACTATTTACATTATGGAAGAATAGAGGGTGATAAAATATGATCCTTATAAAACTACTCCTTCTTAAAATATGAAACCCATACATAGTTCGTAAACATTATACTTTCATTACAATCAAATATGAACTCAATAAAAGTTTTGACATTATTTTCTGGTTCCACATCATCCTTATAAATATCGTTAATCCCCACATGTTTAGATGGGTGAAGAATAAGATTCAAAAAATTATAGTTCTTCGCACCTAAAATTATTTTGAAATCCTTTATTTGAAAATATAGAAATATTAAAACTTTTTTTGAATCCTTATCATAGATAAGTTATCATGATAATTTCAACATAGATCATCTTCCTCCTTGTCACTTTATCAATATAGTAATGTATTGAGCTATCATAATCATTAATTATCTACAACCATATTCCACATTAGATATTGAAATCATTATAAGTGAATACATACTATAATATTTGATTATCAATATATATATCATACGTTTCTTGATAATGATAATATATCCATATCATTAATGAAAAATTTACAACAACTAACTCCTGATCATAATTTGGGTGATTTTTCACAATAACAATGAATTAATGTGAGACATGAGTAATAAAACTAACATTGTACAAGATAAAACTTTACAAAACCTTCTTTCATACATCAATATAAATCACAAAACCTTATCTAATGCAGGGTAATGTAAGCACATGTGTACTGATTTAACTTTTATTTAGTTCCTTGAAATTTTATTCACATTCATCTCTCTAAAGGAACTTTGATAACATCTTAGATATCATTCTATGGGGAGTTGGAAGTCATGAGAAATTATACACACAGTGTTGAAAATAATCATCTAAGATAAGAAAAATATGGATCTCATTTCATAAAGTTTTTCTAGGAAAATATTAAATAACTCTTGTCTTATATGGATCCATATATATACCTTCTATTAAGATTATATTTCCCCAAAAAATGTTTTTATAGAAAAAATTCATACTTTTTAAAATTTTCATATAACTTATAATTCTTTAATTTATTCATTACAATCCTCAATTGATTTTTATTTTATTCATTTATCTTTGAATATATAATAATATCATCGATAAAGAAATCAAAAAACTGATAAAGGTAATATCTATGGACTATATTCATTAAATCCATGATGACATTTGGGGAATTATTAAGAACAAAAAAACAAATATGTATTTATAGTGTACATAACTTGAATAAAATTTTGTCTTTGGAATATCATTCACCTTGACCCTCAATTGATTATATTAAGAATATTTCATGGTGAAAATAATCTTTTATTCTGAAATCACTTCTTAAAAATATATAAAATTCAAAAAAAAAATTGTAAAAATATTTATTGTAAAATAACCTTATAATTTGTAACAGAGGATTCGAAGAATAGAATATTTATTTTTTTGGGAAATTCTATTAACACCATGTACATTAAAAAAAATTCCATTTATATAGAAAAATATAACAAGTAACTTGTTTTTATAATAAAGATATTATTATTTTTAAAAAAATTTAAAAAGTAAAACAAGAATATAATATAATTTATATAATTATAGAGTAATAGTTAATATTTCTCAAAATAGTTTATAAAAAACATGGACTATTATGAAAAAACATGATTAAAGAGAGAAATGTCATATATTTTTGGTAAAACAACATTCACATGGTGATTTCAGTACATAATGAGATGAAATTAAAGTGGAAAATATATTTTCCCCAAATAAACTAATTAGAATAAAATTCATGAGTTTATTCAGAGTTATATGAGTAAATTTTGTCCCTTGAAAACATAATCATAAATAATCATGATAAACAATGATATTGTAACATAAAACAAATACCAATTTATTAAATTATCATTCATAAGACTCATATACTGATAAAAACAAATAAAGTCATAAATATAATTAAAATATGAATAATTGTGATAAAACATGTCAAAGGGGATATATATACACCTTGAAAATTAAATAAGTGGGGGAAATGTCATATGTCTCATGAAAATAAAAGTGGGAAGATAAACCTCTTATGTTGAGTTCAAGGTAAATTGAAATAGCTCTAAAAGAATGGATAATAAATATATATTTATTATAAATATATTAAAATAACAAATTATAATATGTCATACCCTAAATTATATACAAATAACCATTTTTTCACAAGTTTATGAACAAATTCTTATTGAAATTGATAACTCGTGGATAACTTCATCAATTTTAATGAATGTTTTTGTTTGATATTTTTACTCCTTGTACCTTAATCATAGTTCATTCTTCAATTAAATTATAATAATGACATAAATGTCACAAATATTCATTATTTTTATGTTTATAGGTAGCCATGTCATCTATAAACAGGAAAATTAGTCAATTCATTCATAGAGATGGAAAGTCATACATACGCATCCATGTAGTTTTCATTTTTCAAGGGATGAAATAAAATAAAGGTGAATAATAAATAACCATTATCGAATAATTATGATTTCATATATATCAATTAAATTCATTAATTATATCCTTATTATAATCCATGTAAAATGTAATTGATAATCAAATCACATCCCTTCATGGGGTTGGCAGTCTACATGTACACAAAAGTGAAGGTCTCATTTTCCTATAGATTTGTATATATAATGGTATATGTGATGTAATAATTATATAAATATAAATATTTATTCAATATAGTTTTAAAAAAATATATAAATCATAATATTCATTCATTAAATATGGTGATGGTAAATGAATTATTTCACTATGTGGAGATGTTAAGTCATGCATACACATGAGAGATACATTCACTTACTATTTTATTTTAATGAGTGTGGATAAAGTCTAGTTAAAAAAATATCATATAAGTATTTATATGACACTTATTCTATTATTTTATGATAAATACCATATATTTATAGGTGGTTAAACAAGAAGAAAAAATAATGTGGTCGGTTAAGGTGATTACAACTTCTTGAAGGAAGTCATTTGGATATCTTATTATAGACCCTTGGTTAGGTCATTATGGGAGAAAATCTCCTCTAAAACATGTATAGTGAATTATATAACATGATTTTAATGGGATTTTTCATGATATAAGGATCAATGTTGCATGAATAAGATAATGGATGGGTTTCCTTTTATAGGAGAGAGAGAAGACAAGCATGCAATTTAAGAATAATAATAATATATATATAATGATGAAATTGTGAAGAATAATTTTTCCAAATGGAAATTAATTTGAAGAATATGGGTTTAAGAAAAACATAAAATTCATTTTGTATAGGTTTTTGTTCCATTTTAAAGATTAAATTTTTCTATTAACACCTTTTTCAATAATGTTTTACTTAAATCACGGTAACATATATTTCAATCATAATATGTTTAAATTGGTACCATAAATGGGTAAATGATTCATAAAGGGACGTTGGTTGATATTTTAAACCATATTACTTTTACAATGACTAAGAATTTTTTTTATGAATTTTAAAACATTTAAAAAATATTATTTATTATAAATATCGTTCATGAAAATTTTGGAAATATTCTTTTAAATTGATTTTGAATCCTATATGGAAAATATAGAAATTTAAAATAATATTTTTAAAGAATAATTTTTTTAATATGAATATAAATAATTCATGTAAAAAATAATTCACATAAATCATATGAATGTTGATATTTATTAAATATTTTAGTACAATTTTCAAAAAATCGATTAAATAATATGCCTGTGTTATATACGTATTTAAGGTGAAAATTCAATAACTAAAAATTAGAAATAAATTTTGAAAAATTAAATAATGTTTACATTATATGTAAAAATTTATGAATGAATGTATAATCTTTTCATTATTATCTGAAAATTTTATAGTTATTAAATTTAATGGAGTGAAATTTTGTATTTATTATCAACTTAAATTAATATAATGTCCATATTCAAAGAAATATTGAAATATCTAGGAATATAATTGAGAGTTTTATTAATATGGTAGAAATTAAATCATCAATTAGGATATAAGAAATTGTTAGATAAATTTTAAATCCTTCTCCAAATATTTTAACCATATTTTACCTCTTTTACCCTTATAGGGAGACAATAATTTACTTACTATTCATTGAAAACTAAATTAAAATGGACCAATTTAATAAATATTATCCACATTATTCAAAAAAATGGAACCCATTATTCAAGATTCAATTTCTATAAGATGAAAAAACTCATTTTAGATTTAGAGTTCCAAAAGAAATGATGAAAAAAATTTTAAAAATTCTCTTTTCAGCATAAAACTCCACTTATTATAATCTCAAGCCTAGAAAAAATATATAATGATTATTAAATATACTTTTCAATATAAAATATAAAAATTTTATTAAGATAATTTAAATATATTGACCATTTTTATTTTTTAAAATAAAAAACATTCCTCACAAAAAAATCGTTTAAAAAATTATTTTAATCATAAATATTTTTTATTTTATTTTTTAAATTAATTTATGATACTAATTTAATTTATAAAATTTCAAACCACACCTTTTTCACAATTTTTTTTCTTATTTATACTGAAGTATTTAATATCTAGGTTATAACAACATACTTCATTATGGATCATTTATACTTACAGTTGTGTATTTCACAATCTATTATAAAAATAAAATTAATTTAAAGATAAATATATTATAAAATATTACGTTTTCAAAAGTATCCATGGCCCTTAAAAAATCAAAAGTAATGGGGTATGATTTATTTAAAGGGGTTTTAATAATTTCATGTATTTTTTGACTTCGCCTGTCTGATACCCTATTTTTTTGGGGGTTCAGGGATCCTAATAATAATTATAGTCTTAAGTAGGACATAATTAATTAAATTACTTATTAAAGATTTCATATTCATGATACCTTTGAATTAAAATAATTTGGAAATTTTTTTCATTTTCAACCATTTTAAAATGTTTTATGATCGTTTTCAATGTTTCACTTTTATGAGATAATAAATATTCCCTTTTTAATCCTTAATGTCATAATCTATTATAAGGCTATAGGTTATCCCACATGTTTTAATAATTTTATTATGACAAAAAATTTAATATGGATGATTTCATGTGTTTAGTAAGGTGATAATTTTTTTAGATTTAATAGAGTTTTTTTGAAGAATAATGGCATGCTTCACAGACCATGTCATTAGTAGAATAGAACTTTTGAAGGTCTCATACTAGTTTGAATAAATTGTGAATAAATTTGAAATATGTGTAACAATGACCAATGACTCAGTTCCAAATCCATGAGTCTCTTACCTATGTATTAAAAAAATTATAATTTTTTGTCTTATAGAATATTTTTCTAGAATTGTGTAAAACATTTACTCATGAAGCAATTAATAAATGTTTGAATTTTGTTTAATAATATTTAAAAATTCATTTTTTAATAGGATTTTAAAACCGTTATTGAAAAACTAACAATTTATTAATTTATTTTGTTTTAATCCTTTTTTTAATATATTTGTTTTTGTTATGGTTAAACTAGAAATATTTTTGACACCTTCAATGACTATCATACCCCATGAATTATTAAAAAAATTATGGCACTCCTTCAAATTTGATTATTTTATAAAAATATCATGGTCACTACACATGTTTCCCACGAAATGAAAATGTTTGTAACAAATTAATTATTGTGTTATTCTTATAAATATATTTCCCCGTAGTATTAAACAATTAATGTATTTTGTACCAATAGAAACGTGGGTCTCTTTATGTTAGAGAATAAATATTCTAAAATAATTTTTTTAGAGTGTTATTTTTGGGTGGTTAGATGAAAAATCTATTGTAATTGGTCATCTAAATCAATCATTTATATAATCACACTCATTTATTTAGTGATATGTTATTTTTCAATAATTAAAAATTTTTTCTTGAGAAATGAATTTATCAAAATAGGGTTTGGATTAATTTTTATGAAGTTCACCCAAAATTTAAAAAAAATTGGCTTGTTATATTATAGGTTTTTTTGAAAAATAAATATTAAATCAATTTTATTTTCCATTGTAAGATTTCAACACATTACTTTTTTGGAATGTTATGATTAATTAGATATTATTGGCATTGAGTTGATTTACACTATTTATGATGGGAACATATTTTTATTTTATGAGATGATCTATTTTCTTTTGTAGATTTAATAATATTTAATATAATGATTATATTTTATCTTGAGTTAAAGATATATTGAATAAAGTTGAGGATATCCATTTTTAGTCAGTTTTTAGGAATATTTTTAGTCTTTATAATTTTGGTGACTAAAGGATAAATAATTTGAAGAATATGTATAGTGATATGAATGAGAGGAAGAAATAAGAGAATAAGTATAAGGGAAAAATATATTATATGGAGTATTAACCAAGAAATATTCACCAATATGTTTCATAAGGATCCTTGGGATTTAGTAACTTTGATGTGGATAGTGAAGTTGAATCTATGGAATCATAAAAATCACTTTATTTGAAGACATTAAAAGGTTTTTTATTTATTATTTTCATTGTTATTATTATTATTGACAGAGAACTCCAGTATTATATGAAATTTATTTTCATGTTTGTTTCATGTTAGATCTGGTTGAACCTTTTGATATAAATATTTGGATTAGTTTTTGATGTTATTCTCCTTTATAAATTTTTTCCAGTTTAAGGAAAAATGAGCATTAAAAAGAACCTTGCATAAAGATTTTTTTGTTATTGGTAGTTATGAAGGGAATGGGTTTCATTGATTTATTCAATTAATTAGACTCCAATTCATCTTGGGGTTTCACAGATACATCACGTGTAATAAAATATCCATTGAGTTTATCTACGTCCAGCTTTTCATGACTTTTACATTAGGAGACCTAGAGCGAGGTAACAATTATTAAACATTTTTACAATAATTTCAATTGATATTTCATCGCCAAGGATCATTTAAACATTATATATGTCCGTAATTATCATAACCATTCTATTAATATACACCATTGAATTTATAGTAATTTTTTTAAATCTTGATGACACATAAATATAGCGTCCTTGACAATGTTTGTTTCATCATTTGTCACTTATAAAAATACCCTAGTCTTATTAGTAATTTTTTTTGTTTAAAAATGATTAATCTCATTTATATCAATACCCAAATTTATTTAATTCATATATTTTTATTCAAATTACTATTCTTATTATCCTGAGGTGTCTATTTTTCTTTGTATTCTTTGGTGAGAATAAACTCATGCACTTTTATTTCGCAAATAGGATATGAAATAATTCCAATAAAATTTAGCATCTAATAATTCCAAATAATATAATCAATTTCATCAAAAATTATATCATGATAAATAGATTTATAATCAATAAAAAAATATTTTAATGAATTAAATATTTGAAAAACAATATTTCATTGTAATCACAATTTTGGAAAATAAGTTTTTTGACAAAAAAGGTCTCAAATATAACAGAATAGAGACAATTGGAAAAGTAGGCGAATTAGACAATAAAAAACCAAGTAATTACAGAATAAATTATTTTCATGTTTAGTTATATTTATTATTTAGATTGTTATATTCATTATAAAAAATATTATCAAAATTTTAAATTCAAAATAACAAATTATTATTTAAAACATTTTCATACAATATTTTATTTAGTATATATATTTAAAAGTCGGATAATTTTAATTTCTGAAAATAAATATCATTTTGAAAATAATAATACAGAAATTAACTTTTGATGAAATTTTGGTATTTTTTGGAAAATATTAATTATCCAGCGAATAGTGAAAATTCTAATATATCTAAAATTGTCATACATATTAAATGAAATATGTAAATTATAATTACTATTAATAAATATATTTTATTTAATGTGTTATATTTATTATTTAGTTATAATTAAACTAACTAATTATTTTTTAATCATCATTATAATGGATTTTTTTATAAGATTGTTTTTTATAAAAAATCTTTTTGTAGAAATGAAATAAAGTGAATAATTTTTCTCTATTTAATTAAATTTTTAAAAAATAATGAGTAATTATTTAAATTAATTTATATATTATATATTTATAAATAATAATTTGAATTCATATAAGGATGATTACTAATCTTGTATTTAATATGAAATACTCTTATTCTTGAGAAATACATTTCTTAATGAGGTATCATTATTCAACATAGAAACCCATGTTGTGTTTTTACCATGGGGTGGTCTGGGTAAAATAGTCATGAATTCCTAATAAATAACATCGTATTTCCACTCTGGAATGGATGATAGCTGAAGAATCCATGTCATATTCTAATTTTCTTCATTCACCTACTATCAAATGGTCCATAGAGTGATAAAATTGTCTATCTCATATTTCATGTTAGGATAAGAGTATTGGAATCATAGATCTCCATAAAATTTGGTGACAATGGGGTGAACCAATGATGTTGAGGCATGGAAATTCCACTTCATCTCCTATCTCGTGTCTACTGGACCCATAAATTCCCATGGAACTATAGAGTATCTTCCTCATTGACTATCCAACAAAAAGATGTATAATCATCAAAGACACTTTCCCATAGGACACTGCCTTTAGGATGGGATACCTATCTCATCCTTATTCATTCGGGAAGATTATATGTCACCACTAAGGCATAGAGAATAGTATGACCATTGTTTTATTGAACCATTACATGAATATCTGAATATAAGGCCATAAGCTTCCATTATTTACAAGATTCTTGAACCACTTGTGTATGGGTCTTCCAGCTTAGAGAATCGGCTATGGAATTCCCTATTCCTAGTGAGTTGGCAATATTGAAATCACATGATTATAGGTACTCAACCAACCTAAGATTCCTAATATTCAGATCCTTCTAAGTGGATATTTTCTTTATTATTATATTGTCAGTGAATAACACAAAATGGTCTCCAAAAAGATAGTTTCTCCAAAAGCATAAGGGTTGAACATTATTAGTGAGATTGAGGTAATGTGTCAGGTAATTCCACTAATGAGGCCTCAAGTGATGGGAACCATATGCAATCACACAATCATCCTATATATAAATAGCTCCAATAATGACACCCAATGCATCAAATTAGATTGTATAGACCCTTCCTAGATTATGAAGAATTAGTATCAGCATTGATGTCAATCTTCCCTTTATACCGTGAAAGGTTTCTTCACAAGATTTAGTCCATTATAATTTCATACACTTATTTTTGAAATCCATAAGTAGTGCTATAAGTAGTGATAAATCCTAGATAAAGCATATATATTATCCAACATGACCCAATAATCTATCAATATCAAAGAAGTTCTTATACTGCTCCCAGGAAACCAAAAATCTCACATTCTTCTCGGCAAACTAAAACTCTAAAATTTGAGATGATATAAACCATGATGTATATTTTGTTGACCAAGAATTTTAATTTATAGAGCATCGCATAGTGTGGATGCCCTCTCAATTTATTCACAATGATCTCAATATATCTTGTATGGTCATGTCTGGATTAAGAATACAAAAATATTTTATCAATGAAGACAGAAAAATGAATCTAGATATGGGTGGGATACTTGGTTCGTAATATCAATGAAGAAAGAAGTTGTGATCATGTTTTTGTAGGATATAACTCTTTACATGTGCAGACTATACCTACTTTTTATAGCTATGCAAGGTATGTTAGAGGTCCTGACATGAAAATGATGATAGCCCAACCTCAAATCTCTCTTTGAAAACACCTTCTCTCCTTAATGTTGATCAAACATGTCATATATTCTTAGAAATGGAAACCGATTCTTTATCATTAGCTGATTCAACTGATGTAAATCTACACAAATATCGAGGGAACTATCCTCCTTCATGGAAAATAGGACTGCTGAACCTGAAGTGGAAGTGATGGGTGTATAAATCCTTTCTCATCCTGATCCTCCAATTAATTCTTGAGCTTAAAAAGCTCCTTATGTTCCATCCTATAAAAAGGAAGGGTGACCGTTTCTTCTCCAAGAACATGATAAATAGTGAAATCTACATCTCCTTATAGATTTAAACTATATAATTCATCAGAAAATACATCTCTATAATGATCCACTATCGGGTGGAATTCAACAGGTTGTAACGCCTTATCATCAAGGTAATGAGTGAAGACCTATTCTATAATAAAACCCAAAATGTATTGCTCGGGTCCATCTTGATTCTCCTTAACATATGATTCTAACTTATGCACATGTGTAATGCCCTATGTTAATGTACATGTCACCCTTATATGATAGTTGTTGACATGGACTCTATACAAAACTATCTAGTCCATCCTAATGATTTTAATAAATCATGTCTATTCAAGGACATATAGGTTCCTCACAAATAGGTATCCACCTATTTCAATGGAAAATTCTATCATTGGTGAATTCCATCAGAATAGATACCTAAAGGAATATCAGGAGTCATGTTTCTAGGGCAGGACTTTATGTTAATGACCAAACATTAAGTGATTATCTAGGATAAAAACAAGTGAGACGTGCCTATATCAAACAAAGTAGAAACTATAGTTGAGGCTACTAGGATAGTACCTAATTAAGTAGATATTACTGAGGTATAATCCTATGACATATGCTATAATACATGTAACCGACAAGTTTTGTGTCCATGCATCACTGCATGACTACCCTAGGAAGGCTCACACTATTGATTCTGAAAATCATAAGTCTTGTTACCTCTACCTCAACTGCTAACTTATCCCAAATGAATAGTGGAATTACAGCTACATAATATTCATGATCCTATAATATTAGCTCCTGATTAAAGATTATGTGTAGATCACTGCTTGCTAGGAACAAGAGGGAATGTCCTATAGAAGTTTTAGAGATATCCCATCCTGCCACATCCTATATATTCCAATGGATCCTACCAACATTATTCTTTGAATTTTCCTATCCTTACACTATAGTGGAATAAAATAAAACTATCAAATCTATGATTCATACTTTTTGTGACCCCCATTAGTAGTCTCAATGTTCCTTTTTCTCTAAGAAAATGATCCACTCTTGACTCTGGTGCTGAACCACTATAGATTCCACCTTCAATATCACTCAGATTATGCTCATTGATTAGTGCCTGGTTGACAGTCTCAAAAACTATTCTTTTCCTAAATACATTGACCTAAGATTGGATGGTGTAACAAATACCATAATAAAATAGCAAATCATCCATCAAATCATCATTAGTTAAGGAGGATCAAACAACTACAACTTAGTGAAACGAGACGAGTATTCCATAAAAGACATTTTCCCCTAGTTTAGGTACATAAATTCAGTAGCTCTATCATCCCTCATAGTATGGGGAAATAATTATTCATAGAATATGGTATGGAAGTCCTCCCAAACCATCTCTCTATACTGATCTACCTTAGTGATGAAATCCACAACCTCTTACTGGAGTCACATGTCATGAAAGAGGCTAGCATGACCCTTCGCTCTGGAGGCATCTCTGGATTCTCAAATGTGTTATGGATTTCCTCAATAATATAATACATAGAATGTGTTACACCATACCCTATAAAGGGGTAATATTCTACTACTAAAAATCATGAGTCAACTCTACCATTCTCAGGGTAGGTTGCACTCCACCTAGCATCAACCACATCATATGCAGGAAGACCTCTTAGAACTCAGTGTCAATTCCAACATCTGGAACAGGAAGAGGAGCCATAGGTGGCTCTATTGAAGGAAAAACTGACAACTCACAACCCAACATATGAGTAACATTATTATTTCCTCCTTTATGTAACACACCTCAAGGTCAACATAGAGGCGTAATGCTAAAATTTAAATCTATCATCTCATAAAGGGTTCAATCAATTTATATTGATTGATTAAAGAAACTATGACATGTACTAAATAATTCCTAAAAAATGTATACGCCTCTCTTACTACATCAAAATCTAGGTCTATACATTAGAATAGACTACTAAAATTCATAAGACATAGAAATAGTAACTACCCACTACTAAGGCTTGGTTTGGGTCGAGGTTATGTTCAAGGCATGTGGAAGATGGTTTTCTTGAAATTTTAAATCAATTCCCATTTGGAAACATTCAAATTTAAACATTTAATTCATTTTAATTGAATTTTTCTATTTATATAATATTTTGATATCCATAAGGGTCAATAAACCTTATTAAGAAAAATATGGCACTCAATTGGATGTCATTCTCATTTAAATTGTTCTTGTTTTTGTAAGCATACCTCTATTAAATGGTTGAGCTAGCTAGAATATAATTTTTTGATCCATAAAGGACTATAATTATTTTAAATTTAAGAGTGTAACCCAGTATAGTATCAATGTATTATGATCCAAATACTTTAGAAGATTTCAGCATAATTCAATATATAAAATGGGGCACAATCAACATGCTATAGAAAATGCTCACAGAAAACTAAACATGTCATAAAAAAATGGATGGCATAATCATATTGTGCCTATCATGATGTATGTTCTAATACAAAACCCTCATTTCATTGGTTCTAGGAAGTAAAATCCTAAATTCATTAACATCAATATTAGTAACATCAAAAATCATGAGAATTTATCAATATGAAAATAATATCAATAGTAATAGTCAAATATATAATAAAAAATTCGTGGGAAATTTTCCCTTATCACATAAATTATTTCGTGATGCCAAAGAATGGTTTATGAGAAACTCCCATGAATTCCCAATCTCCAATCAATTATTGAAAAATAGTAATTCAAGAAAGGAACCACATCTAATACCACATTGTGACATCCCAGATCCGGATGTCACTTAACCTGTGCCCCACGCCCGATTGGCCACATGACCCCTAGCACATCTCCCCTTAAGACAAGGGATTTGACTAGTAGTGAGGTTGTGAATGTAATATAGTGATGATACTATACTCCCATATCATATTAAAGAAGTGGATACAATAAATAATAATATTTGTGGAAGCACAGTAAAACAGGAAAATATAATAATACCATGGAAACGTAAAAGAATAATATCTAAAAATAGAATAATTGAATATAACCACCAAGAGGATCAATAGAAATGTCTAATACATATATGGATGCATGTCAGGATGATAGTATAAAAAATAATGTGCAGACACAATCATGTTATACAATAGTCCAAAATGGAAGAAAAAGTGAAAAAATATATCCATTAGCATCTTGAGCCTAAGAATGATCCTCGGATCCTAAGTTCCATATTTTTCAAAAGAGTCAAAAACCTAGAGTAGGAACTTTACCCTTTATAGTACCTACAAAAAATAATATTATTGGTGCCAAGGGAAGTCTTATTAGGGTGTGAGATAAATATCTCAGTATTACACCACAAACATCATCAATGTGTAATTTAATCAGGTGTTCATAAGAAAATATTTTTCATAAAATAACAGGAAATTAAAGCAATGTAGAATAAAAAACATCCTTCCACTCTGGTTTTTAATTGACACCTAGTGGATATACCTACTTCAACCCCTAGCAAGAATGACTGATTATTTCACTATATATATATATATATTCATATATGTTGGTATATATTAGGACGTAACACTCATACATATATATACTAAGGGAAGCTCTCACAATCTAACCTCTTGCCCAACTCCAAGAGATCTCTTAGTTTCTTGATTACACCAAAGGGATATCTCATAGTCATCCCTATCTCAAGGATCTCATAGTCTTTGGGTACTTATATAAAAGCTCACACATTTTACCTATTGGTCTTTCATGATACCTTAGCATCACAACCAATATGGTGTAACATTTATAAATACATATGAGATGAGGCATACACCTATCATGGCCTCACTAAAACCATATCAATATAAAGAGAAAATTCAAAATCATAAATATTCTTAAGGAATAAGATCCTAAGAATTTTCATTTAAACCTATACAAAATACTGATTTCATAAGAAAAAAAACATGAGGGAAAACCTCTCATGCATGTCGTTTACTACATTCAATTCTATTTGATACATTTCCTAGGAAAACATTCCATCAAGAGTATGTCATCCCACCCAAGACATTTCACACTATTTTCATAAACATGGAAAATTGGTTGACATGGTTTATGTTTCATGGAAAATCAAATCAATGTATGACACTATCTCATTTATGTAATCCTATATAAATTAATTTACCTTAACCATTTCATACCATTGATTAAGTCATCAAAATTTCCTTTTCAAAGATCAAGGTAAATTTCATGGAGAAAAATCAAATTACCACTTGTTCAATTAAAAGTCTAATAAGTGAAGACACCAATGGGGTGTGTTGGATCAAATAAAATTCATTAGAGAAAAATGGTATTACATTTAAAAATCACATGGGATATCAGATTGGGTTCAAAAATTTCAACCATTTGGAAACAAATTACCATTTTCATGGTTCCACTCCTATATAAGTCCATATAGGAAATGTTTGATGCCTAATCCACTAAACATGAACCAATTCATCTATATAGAGGAACTAGGGTCATCTAGACGTGAAGGAGTCAACACAATAAAGAAGCTCGATAAATGTCAGCTTATGGCATGACGAAATAAATATATAATGGAAAAAACTAAAATGGAAAACTATGTGACCACCTACCTTTGTGTTGTAGATGAATCATTTCTTGATATCAACCTTAGATTAGAGGAATGTTGGAAGAGAAATACCATTCAGTCCAATTACCTGAAATTATGGTGAATGATTCATCATTTAAAAAGCTCAAAATATGGTGAAATTTACTGAGGAATGATTTATATTTGATGTTATCCTTATCTTGAGGGGTTCCATGATTCCTTCAAATCAACGATCTGACATCGGACATAGGAGATAGTGTAGATCCAATATTGGGAGGTGATTTGATCTCAAAGAGGGGAATAATAGGATGTTCTATCCAATAGAAATATGAGGATAAGAAATAATAGGTAAAGAACTATGTTGGGGAAAAGGATTAATTTAACCCTAAAATATTGGGGCCTCATGGTTTAGGTGAATAGTTTGCTAATTGTGACATAAAGCTATGTCTCGAAACTATAGAAGGCCGCACAAATGTGAGATTAGTCCCGCTCAATTGTAAACGAACCGTGTGGAATTGCAGGTGAAACTATCTATAGATGCATATTTTAGTCAAACCATGCCACCTAGCCTGCAGCCCACTTTTCTAGAAATCTGGTCATCAAACAATCCTCGGATATTCCATAAAACATATCATTATTGTAGTATACATTTATCCTGATTAAAGTAAAGATTGAAAATAAATAATTAAAAATCAAGAACTTCTTCAAAAAGGTGGTTCACTAAAGATGTCCTGAAAGTATTCTGCATTACCAAAAATACTATATGTAACGAATCGAAATTTTAATTTTATTATATAGAAATAAATTCAATGTATCTGATTTGAAATTTTTTGACACAACCCTGAGTCTATGTAAACCATGAAATATTGTAACCTTTAAAAAATATTACATAGATTGATGGTATAAATAAGATAAACCATGCTATGATATATATATATATATATATATATTATTTTTCTTAAATCAAATCTATTTAATAATTCCTGTGAAATAATAATACTATTTTTAATAATATCATTTCATGATTTAAAGAAATATTTTTCAAAGAACCTTATTTTAATACATAACATGTATATATATATATTTTTTCAATAATGGAAAATTCATTGAATTGAATTTATTGATAATGCCTGAATAATAATTCATACATCTATTATATTATGGTTATGAATGTAGATAAATTTTTTTTTATTGTAAGACGAAGTACTAGTTTAAAAAAATATACTTTTATTTGTGCAATTTGTATTTTTTTAATAATTTAAGTCTATTAGTATTGGATAATTGTTTTCAATAATTTTTTTAATATATTTTAAATATAATATTTTGACAATAATCCAATATTCTTTATAAGTAAAATGATGAAATTAAATTCATTTTTATGTTTTAAATTTCATTTTTCTAAAAATAGTTTCTATTTCACTTTATGTAATTATATTATTTTTAATCTCTAAAATTTATAGAAATTAATTTTGATAAAATATATTCCATATTTATAATTATCATGTTTATTTTTTAGTGTTCCTACATTAATTTTTGTTTATAATGAAGAATAATGTAATTTAATATTTATTACCATAGTTAGGGTTAAAACGGGTTAACGAAAGGTGTTAAAATAAGAGATAAGTGTAAAAATGAGTCATAAAAATGTATAAATATTATTATTTTTAAATATATTTAAATATTGTATTATTCTAAATTATATTTCTTGGCCTTTTGGTTTCACATGAGAAAAAAATTACTTTATATTATTTAAATCGTTTATTTAATTTCATGTATGTCCCTCCCCTCACTTATACAAAGGAAAATGTTATGCTCACTTATTTACAATGTTTTAGCCCTATATCTCACCATTAACCATCCCAAAAAAACATTTTAGGATCCTTTACTTCTTTTTAGAGATATTTTCATCACTGTCACACCATCCTATTATTTTTTAGGTGTAGGCCAAATAAGGTCTCTCAAATAAGAGGTAATCATCTTACCCGAACCATTCAAATATTATTTTTTATTATACATCCTAAAAATAAATTTTATCTACCATAATTTAATATATACAGTATTATAAATATACAAATATGTTATTATTATCATGGGAAAACATTTCCACCTCCTTTCCATCAAATTATAATTGAGAGTATCACATGCACGTACATATTGACTATCTACCCCACATAGATATAAGATTCATTTTTCATAAACACCTCACATTGATGGACATATTTATGGATTTAATAAAATTATATTATATTTGTTATATTATTATTATTATTATTAAATGATAAAATATTATTTATCTTTCTTTACATCATTTCATTAGAAAAGGGAAATATTGTTTGAAAGTAAAAATGGACTACCATATCAATGAACAATGTGATTAATTTTTATATCTTTGACCATTATGGATGGTTATAACTATGATAATAAATAAAATATATGATATTTATATCATGATTAAAATTATGTAGAATATGGAAATTTTTTCATGATTTATAATCAAAACTTCTGAAATTATATATAATTGAAAAACTAGGCTTTAAAATGATGAAATGATGATGATAATGAAATATTTTTACAAAATGGGTGATATAATGTTATAAGTAAAACATATCTCGTCTTATAAGTATGAATATTATTCTATTACAGAAACATAAGAAATTTTAATTTATTATAAATGATTTTAAATGAAATTATGAAGCATGTAGGACTTGAGGTGTCAGTTTTTAATTTCAACTTCCATTTTTATTGATATTTATTATGATTAAATTAATAATGAAAAAATATTATGATATATTTCAAAAAAAATTATTTATTTTCCTATTCTCTAGTTATTTTATGATATGACATGTTTTTCTTTCATTTTCCTCTTTCTATGTAATAGAATGTTCAAAAGAATGATTTAGAAAAACATTATTTCTATCATTGGTTGTGAATATTTTACTATCATGTCAATATTTTCTTCAAAAAATCAATATTGTTTTAATTATTATATATATTTTGATTATATTAATTTCTATCAATGTTTGAATATATATATTAATGTTTAAATAGAGTCTTTTTTCATTTTCCAAATGATGTGCTTTTAACTAAAGGTGTGAACGAAATATTTCATTTAATATGTACCACACAAATAGAATTTACCACCATCATGAATAATATTTAAATTAAAGATTCTATTATAAGTTTCTATTTTTATTTTTAGTTGATTTTTTTTTTTCTGATAATTTTTCTTAAAAAGGTTAGATAGTAAATAATTCCTAGAAAAATTAACAATGAATTTTCATTATGAAATGTTCTAGTGATATTTTAATGGTATATATATCCATGAAAACATCTATTTTTTCTTATGATTCTTTGCGGATATGATCCAATGATTACATGATTATTCATTAATTATATGGTCATTGAAAACTATTATGAAATCATGATTAAACTCTTTTTTATGATTTGAAGTGTGAATAAATGCTAAATATTTTATTGAACTCATTGAGTACATATGAATTGATTACGAGTATGTTTCAGGTGGGTCTATTATATCCCTATATGAATTAGTTAAATATTAATGTTTTATGTTATTAAATGGTACATTAAAAATTTTCCTATTATCTAAAGAGGGTACATAGGTGGTTATCCGAATCATATAGCAGTCACATTGTTGGCTAGACCATGGAAAACATCTCATGAATTTTATAGTGGGTTGCCTTAGAAAATAACTTGATTTGTAATGATTATGCATTAAAATTATAATACCCTCTATGAAATAATATTATAATTATTATATGATCTAATGGATCATGTTCATATATCCTTTTATGATTCATATATTATGAACTACAAACTCCTTATTCTATAATTATTATCTTTGAATTGAAGGATATGATTTTAAAATTTTCAATCTCGTATTTTAATTCACTTATTTTCCTAGTATAAATTCATATGGTATCTGATTTATTTTTCTCATTTTACCCTTACTAGTAATCTAAGCTCAACCTTTTTAGTTTTTATTTTCCATTATGAATGAATAATAGTTTTAAATAAGGTATTCATAGTAAGTATATTATATGAGATAAAATTTATTAAATATATTGATGATCATTCATAAAATGAGATGATTATGTATCTAGTATCTAGAGACTCTAAACTATTACAACACTTATGTTTTTATTATTTTGAAATTTATGGAATATTCATATAAATTTATTAATTATTTTTATATTTTATTGATGGGACACCTCATTTGGAATTGCATAAGTATTAAGTTATTTTTTTAAATTAGAATGGGAGAGGTATAGTGATAACCATAAATGATCCAATTCATTGGAGAATATCCTCATTAATAGTAAAAATCATTATGTTTTGATAAAAAATCCATATCTGGATAATGGAATGTAGATATTACAATTAAATAAATATAAGTAAGGGTAAAAAATTTAAAATGAAGAGATTAGACTTTAACATGATCATCACTGATACAAGATGAGTTTTCCTAAGACAATATAACTATCTAGACAATATTAGGGGGTTTTCTATGGTTAATTAATATTTTATTCAAAAACCATCATATATAATTTGAAGTGATAATGATCATGGATAACCTAGGTTAAACTTATTATGTAATAGACTGAAAATAAGGTTTCATGATTTATACATCATATGAATGATTTTACCTTATTTATTGACTTTTCAATATGACTATTCTATACCACACTTTGATTATTGGCATTATTATATGTCTATAATTAAGAGAAATATATATAATTTTGAATTTGATATGAAATAGAATTAATTACATTATATTAAACTCATTGTTATGTGAAATGTAATAAAAACAAGTGTTTCTATGATTATTCAACTTTCTAAATATATAAATCATACTGTTCTTCTAAATAATCAATTGAGGTAAAAACAAACTATTGTGTCCGTCATGACAAAATATCTACCTTATTTTAGTGGGTTTGAGAATTCATTAATTCCAACATCCTCCTTCTTTTTGTGGGACCATAGATCTACTATATACTTAGTAATGGATTAGTTCCATTGATAATAATTTTCTCATTCCATATTTCTTATTGTATGAAAAACTATTTTTGTTTTATGTCAATGCAATGGTGAGGAATAACAATGGTTGAATCTTATCAAAAACATGAGGTAATAAGAATGAATTGACATTATTATGTGGGGTATATATAGTAGGTTATTTTTAAACAATTTAATATTTAAAATCCATTTTATAAGAATGGATAATGATTTAATTGAGCTAGATAAAAGGTATTGGGAATCGAATTGAACTTATGGGGTAAAATTTTACATGATTTTTGAGGTACTCTTTTGGTATTATCATCCAACCTGAATGAAAATTGATCTAATCTTTAATGTCTTAAAACTAATTGTGAAAACGTTTTAGCATATGAGACATTAATATATTTGAATAAATATATTCTAAAAAAGTAGAAAACAATATTAGGGTAACCCATCATTCAGATGTTTCAGAGAGGTAAATAAAGAAAATTAAAAAAACTTAAAAAATTAAAATCATATAGAGAATAAGATGAGTCTTCCTATATTCTAGATGTTAGGAAGGAAAATTTGGGGAAATTGTGTTTATAGGGAAATTAAATATTCTTTGTGTGAAAACAAAGGTCACTAGGATGACAAATATAAATATAACTGGAAGTATTTAGTTAATGATGTGAATAAAGAAAATTATCCATGCAATGCAACAACAACACTCATTTTTTTTAAAATGAAAGGATTATGTGACTTATTGTAAATATTGAATGAACACAAGGGTTAATGAAGATAGTCAAAATTAGAAAAATATTATTCCTAGATAAATGTAAATATCATGTGATAATTATTTTAGATGTGGTTTATATGAATGAAGTGGTGAAATGTGCACCGAATATCCACTCTATAACTGCTAAATTAGTATTTGAATCTAGTTCTACCCACTCTTTTATTACTGAATAACATTCTACAGGTATAAAATTACCACATCAATGATTTGATATTAGATTAATACTTAAAATACTAATTTTATTATTATCATATACCAATTATATTATTCTTCTCCCATATAATTTTATGGGAATGTTCTTTCTAGAAATTTTGCATTTCTTCTACAAGTTAAATATGATGTGAATTTGTGAATTTAGATCTCATATAAATATCCAAGGAAGGTTAGTCACATTTCATATTAAAAAATATTCTATAAATATTTATATATGAGATTATGAATACAATTGTTTAATGGAAATTAAATTGATTTTATTCTTTATTATTACAATTCATGAGGGGTATTTATGTCAAATCGTTCTAGAGAAACTAAAGGTTGAAGATATTATAATTGTACATCAGTTTTTTGATGTACTTCTGAATGTGTTTCATCATCTTTTTCTAAATCATGATGTTTATGTTTCAATATATCTCATACCTAATGAGAAACCTATTTTAGAGACTCTATATAAAAAACACTGATTGTGTTATGGGAGTTTTTATTGAAACACCAGGAGAATCATGATTAGTGATTCATTTTCACAACTGCATGACCAAGATATACAAAAGTTTTTTTGTTAATAAGAAATATCCATCAATGTGACTAATTATTTATTATCTATAACTTTACAAGATAATTAGAATGGATAAGTATCATATTCCATGTATTGATGATTTATTTCACCAACAATAATGATATTAGTACTTATCAAATATTATCCTTAATTTTGGATAAAATAAATTTATTTTCAAAAAGGAATAAATATCTAAGATAATATTCCATGCGATTTATATATATATTATGAATCTACAGTGATTCCAATTAGATATACTAAATCCCCTACTATATTCCTTGATTTGATGAATAGTGTCTTCTAAGATTTCCATGATCAAATTTTCATAGTCTTTATATATTATATTTTTTTATACTCCATGTGAAAGAAAGAAGTTGAAGATCCCTTGAGAATTGTGTTGATGTACCTATGGAAGGCGACACTATATTCCATATATCGAAATTTTGAATGTTGTTAATGGAATGTATTGTTCTTGGGATAGATGAAAATAAAGAGGTTATATTAGTAGTGTAACGACCCATACCCACTAAGTCCCAAATCACTAATGGAAGGAATATCTTCAATAGCCTTAATAATACCCCTGATAGACCAAGGTTTATAAACATACACTAAAAAGAAATAATATAAAATGGGAGGCCTTTTCCTACTGTGCTTATATTTTCGCACCCAACCATTTTCATGTGATAGTGAAAAGATAAAATAAAATATTGTACCATATAGAGTAAACCAAGTATATAATAATGTGTAGTGAATACATCAGAGTATGATACAATAAAAACAATGTGAAAATTCTCAAAATATACCTTAAATCAGAAATAATATACTATTTTTAAGAAAATAGAATAAAGAAAAAATGGGAGAGCCCCACTACTGATATATAAGTCCCACCACTATATGTGTTCAATGATCCAGAAAATAATCTTGGTCCACCGATGTCACCACCTAACTTCCCTTTAACTTCATAGGTAAATATACATTTGGGGAAAATCCCATGTATGTGTGATTATAAACATCCCCAGTATGATTCCCTAAAAACAACTAGGGGATAAATATGAAGATATAACAATGGTTAGATCTACCCAATGTATGTATTTAAATAATAATATGAGACAACAACCATAAACATCTAGAAAATTTAAATGTGGATTGAAAATGGGATAGAATGGGTATCTCCATCACTATATCCTTGTTAAGACTAATGAGTCAGCCTATAGCTCCAAATTTCTACCTCTGATGCACAAAATCTAACATATCCATACAAAAAACCCTTTGGAGGGACCAAAAGTAACCAACGTTCTCTAGATGATGGGGTAATATATCTCAAAGATGTCACCCATGTAAAATTTTTAGAATCTAGGTAGGGGACACACACCTCACCACTACACTCCACAACGGAGGGATAAATATATCTGGTCATGCATTTCAGGTTATGTCAAAAATAATTTTGGTGGAAGGCCCAAACATTTCCATTTTGATTCAAAACTAGGGAGGAAAAATCTCTAATCGAGGACCTGTGGCCGAGTGCGTCAAGGGAGTGACACTCAGTAGATAGAGTACCCATGTGTTTTCTATTAGGGGTCTCCACTCAGTATATATAAGGCCCAATACATAAATCCACATGGTGGGGTACCACTCATTTGAAAGAGGGAATGTTCCCAATATCTATTGTGGATACCACTTAGTAAATAGAGGACCCATAATTTTTCTGTTCGGGTGTGCCACTTAGTATATAGAGGATCATCACCCTACCCATCGATGGGGAGAGAGTTTCACTCGATAGATAGAGGAAAATCTCCCTACCCATCAAGGGGGTTCAACCTAGTATATAGAGGACCAATTATATAAATCCATTGAGGATACTAATCAACTAGTGTACGGAGTGTGGGATACCAACACCACAGCATGACAGGTGGTTTCCAACCCTTTCCTCTATATGATAATATTTCTCGATCATTACTACTAGACCATCATCACATAAAGATACATAATTCTCTAAAAATCTATTTACTATTATTGAAAGCCACTATAAAGGATATAATTACAACATATGTGGAAAACTACACAGGATAGGCTACTCATGGGCCAAAATCTGAGTCCAAAAGTAGGAGATATGGGGGTGGAAATCCTTGAGAAAATTATAGCACATGAACCAGGGGTCACACAACATGTGAAATCACTTGGAATCCTGGCTCTATCCTTTAAAAAACATAGATTGGTGTCCATATAGTACTGCATGACATAGAATTGTTCAACACTATGTCTCTTGGACACTTGGGACCTTCCCATGAACATCAGACCATGCCAGTGTGCCATGTTTTGTACCTTGCCCTGACCAAGTATTGGGTTGTTCCCATGTACCCCTTGGAGTAAATGCGTACTCCATGAGTACACTATGTGTCATCCCACAAGAGTTCTTGTGTATGTTTAGTTGTAACATGGACTGGCTATCTAGGGAGGTTCACATGGCATATCAGATAATCATTACATCGAGTGATCCTTAACTTTTCTCAAAACCCTATTTTTGCAGTCACGAGGTAATACAGACAACATGTTCATCGAGGGTATAGGGAATGTAGTTAGGAAATATAAATAACCTGAAATTTCTTCATGAATTTCCTATATCCAAACATTACACATTACATATCGGTGGTTTACGGATCAAAACCGAGGGAAAAAATAAACGAACCACATTTCATGGAATCTGGTGGCTGTAAAATGGAATCTGACCATCCACTCAAAGCCCTCAATATTTCACATGAAGGTCCCATCACTGCTCATGTGTCCTAGATCCAAAAATTATCAATAAAAATATATTTTGTTCCGTCCATAAATTACCATCTTATTCACTTATCTCTAACCCACAATGAATATTTTGGGTTTGAAAAAACTAAAAACCACCCTGGAAATGTCAAATTGTGACCATAGGGTCTAATTGGGAATAATGAAAATAATGGTGGGGGGAAATTGAAAATAATAGGGTAAATATTTTATTAGTAGAACGTTCATAGAAAATTATTACAAAAAATTCAGTTATATAGGAAATAATTATGGCATGTCAAGGATAAATTGAATTTGAGTAATTCAAATTATCAAACAGGGTCATGAGAAGATAGGATAAATACACATCATTAAAAAGGTAAAATATCCATACTCATTATTTTATTGAAAATGGTGGAGAAAAAATTAAAAGTCATGCCTAGTGTTTTGATCAGTCTTTTTTGAAGAATTCATTCTACAACGAAGTATAAGTCCCGTTGTATATGTTTCCTCTTGATTCACATCGATTTGATCACCTTTTTCCCACCAATGTGATCCCATAATGATGAATGGTCAAAGATCCTCCCAATACTTCTAGGTTTATGTGGGTAAACATAGAGAAATGGCATGTCATGATATATATATATATGTTTTGGTAGGTCATCTAAATTAAATAAAACTAATTAAATAAATAATAAATATTATTTATTTTAAATAAATGCACCACCAACTTCTACCTCAACTAGAAATCTATATTTCACCAACATTATGTCACACAGAGTGTAAGTACTATGATTATAAATCAACCATATTCTTAGACTATAGATTTCAGAGTCTACTGGAGATTTATTCCACTATTTTAGGAATGATATATGTGCATGATATTAATATTTTTAATTATTTTAATATCAATACTTGTCTCATTACGCCTCATATTCTCATGCCATCTTAGTTCTCAGCTGTGAGAATAATCATAGAAATATTCCAATGTTTCACATCGTAAAACATGAGTTATTACACTCTCCCCACCTTCTTTTGTTTTTATCCTGCAAAAATTAAACCTACTCTCAAATGAGGATACTAAGATTTAAAATGGGTTTCCTATTCTAGAATGTTCTCAAGAGGATTCTTGTGATTTCAATAAACATGAAACCTAGGGAAACACTTTTAGGGAGGATCTTCTCCATTATGTTCTCAAACATCACCAAATACCATGGAAATGAAACTTCGGTCTCATCATTCAAATCTTCCTCACTGACATCGTGAAACGAGTCATTAACATGTCTCATCCACTAAAAAACTTTTAAAATGCTAGGCTCCCAGTATTGTTATAGGTTAAAGAATTATGCCACCTCTATAACCTGATTTAGTAACTAGAATAAGGGCATGGGATCATTATAGATTTATTGTCATCTCTAATATGTCACTATGATCTTCAACATCATGATATCTATCAAAAGAAATAATAATTTCCTTGAACTCTAAAGGCCATCATCATCAGTCCTCATGAGACTCCTTACATTTTTGAGAAATCCTTATCCACCCCAGGGTGAGTTTCACCCACCACAACAATTTTTAGCACCAACTCTATATAATATCCTAAGTTTTAATATAAAAATTATTTGAAATATTTTCGTAATATAGTTAATAATGAACTCTATATTATTGATTATATTATTAAATAAATAAAAGTAATGATCAATAATAATTAAAAATAATTTATAAAAATAAATGAATAAATTATTATGACACACCTAGATAAAAATATATTAGTCAACTAATTTAATACAAAACAATGTCATTAATGTGAAATACATGGTGTTTTAATGATTCAAAACATAAATGAAAAAATTTATATATTAATAATATTATTTTAGAATTATTAATATAATATATTGAATTTAACATTATGGTAATATATTTAAAAGTTTTTGAAATAATAAATATATAAATATATAAATTATAATAATTATTATATGAAATTTCAAAAAAATTATATTTTATATTTAAATTAAAAAATATATATATAATGAAATATATTTTAATTACCTAATTTTAATTAAATAAAATATAAAAAATTCATAAAACATACAAGAAATATATTCTCTTATAAATATATAAAATAAAAACAATTATAGTTTTCTTTTTTTAAATAATTATAAATATTATTAAATGTATAGAAAATTGAGAATGATTGGAAAAAGGAAATCTAATTTAGGAAATTAGGATATCATGTAAATGGGTCAAAATGAATATGTGGGTGTCCAAAGGGCTTGATCATAGAAATTTGATTAATCTCAAAAGTATATCAAGTGTATATAAATTCTCGAGTATAGATTAGGGAAATAGGCTACTAGATGTAGATTTATTTTCAAAAAGGGGATCGAATGTGGAAGGGGAAAATTGAGTGTGATTTGATCTTCTTAGTCATCCTCCTATAATCGTGATTTACAAATATTTATTTTTTCGATTTCAAAATCATCATAGATATCATATTCCTAGGATCCTCTTTTACTTAATAGTGATATGTTTGCCTTTTTCATAAAATTACCGTCTTCAATAATCATCCAATATCCCATGGTATTCATTTTCCTATCTATATAAAATATATATCATATATATATTGTGGTTTAATAACATTAAATACCAGATTTTTTTTGGATGTGGTTTAATAGAATTTATTATAATGTGATTATCTGTTCACTTATACTAATTTGGGGTCAGATTAAGTATGAATCTTCTTGAATAAGTCTTTACTAAACTCCACTAACCATGTAATAATATATATATATATATATATATATATATATATATGATATGAATCTATAACTAAATGAGTTATATCTAATTTTAATTTCTTCTTCATTATTTTTCTCCTGGAATCCAACTCATAACCACCAATGGATATATATATATATATATATATATATATATATATATATATATATATATATCTACCACTACATTCACATGATCAGAATGAATTATTCAAAAACAACATATTCTGATAAATCAACATCACTCTCAATTCTTCCCATATTCCTATAAAAATTGACTTTATTTCATGATTATTAAGATGTTTCCCTTTGGAAACTCTCCTAGACCCAAAAAATATTCTTTGATTCACCCACTCAGTGCTTCTATTATTTCAATGTGGGTTGAACTAGTACATTTTAAGGTAATCATGTTATATATTTTCAAAATATATATTTAATGGAATCATTCCCCTTATAAGAAATTAATTTTATATTTCAAAAATGATTTACTATTTAAAAATTAAGGTGTTAATGTTTATTTTTTAGTAAATGAATTTGATTATATCTCAAAATAATTTTTTTAAAAGGGAAGTAAATATGTTTTTAATAAATATAGGTTATTAAATTAATGTATGAAATTATTTTCCAAAATCATTTATGATAAAAATTTGTTGTATTTTGAAATTTATAATGGGATGTTATTATTTTATGTATATTTTTTAAATAATCATTTGAAATTATGGATGTTTTTTATTAATATAGATATGATCATGAATTATGTGTATTATTTACATCCATGAATTCATATAAAATACATGTTTTTAATTATAAGATGTGTTTAAATTTATTCATTGAATTTTTAAATTATAGGATTTACCTAAACTATACAGTTTTTATGAAAAATTATCATTCATTATAATATAGAAGTTATATAAATTAATATCTTTTTTAAAAATAATTTATATATTTTTGAAAGGTTTTTAATGTTCTTAATTATTTATGAATGAGAATGGAATATCCTCAAAAAAAATTTCTTAAATTTCAGCACATTTGTATCTAATGGCATGATGGGGAATTCAAAGCGAACCCATAACCTCAACTGGAATTTTTCCAAAAAACTATATTTATAGCGGCTACATATTCTTCTTTTGATATTCCCAATATCATTTCAATCCATACATGTCATTATTTTCAAAACCTTTTTAAAACATAAAACCAATTTTTATTTAATGGTATTTGTTTTTGGAAATAATGATTTTGAATAGTATTTACTTTTTTGGAAATATTAGAATTTAATTTATAAAATTATATACTATATAAAATATTTATAAAATATTTTGTAACTAGGTATTTTAAAAGAATTTTCAATATTTTAAAAACCCCTCACTGGGGAATTTTATGATCACCCATGTTTGATATAATTTTACATAATAAATTTTTAATATTCCCAGATTGGTGGCTTTATTTATTTTGTTTTATATAGGGAATTTTAATTTTTTTTCATAATATTTAATTTAAAATCCTATCTTATGTTAATATTTTTCCTAAATTTTCAAAATATAGAAAATAAAACATAATCAATTGTGTGATGTACTTTTTATTTTCCAATTAGGAATTATTTTTCACTCCCATGTTTAAAAATAATTCATAGGACTTTTAGATGTTATAGTGTGGATGGGTTTATTTAAGGATTAAGTTAAAGAGTATCCAATTAATCATTTTAAATTTGATTTTGTAAGGAATGATTTTCTGTAAATATTATAACTAATCTTCCAAAAATTAAATCAGAAAAGATCCTCGATTGTATTTTAGACTATGTATTCTCTATTTACATTTTAATAAAAAATCATAGCATGTTTCTTGTATCGAATATAGAAGTGTGGGTTCAGGATATTAATACTATATTAGAGGTACAGTCTAAACAATATTTGAGATCATGCTTTTTTTAAGAATCAACTAAGAGATAAAATTTTTACATAAAAATTATAGGTAAATTAGTACCCTTGTGAATAGTAACGTCCAATAATTCTAGTTTTTTCTTAAACTATAATGATGGAATTTCAGAATTTTCATACGTATAATGAACATATTTCAATGAACCAATTCATTTAAAGGGTAAAGAATATAAGATCGTTCCTTTTAATATAAAAATTATTTCTTTTATTTTCATCACTGAATGTAGAATTAACTCAATAATAATAATAATTCTTTATATACAAATTAATTTATAAAAAAAATTCAAAAATAAATGAATAAATTAAATAAATTACGAAATTATAATTACACTCTTAAATAAAAATTTATTTTTAATTTAATTTCATACATAAATTGTTTTATTAAATTACGAAACTATGTATTTTATTGGTTCGAACCATAAATTTAAATATTTAAAAATAAATAATAATATTTTTGAATTTTAAATATACTATAAAAACTAATTTTTATGGAAATATATTATGAAATATATGATGTTATAAATACATTAATATATGAATTATACTAATTATGATGGGAAATTAAGAAAAAAATTATAAATTATATCTTAAAATAGAATATACATATATGTAATTAAATTTCTATTAAATATAACATTTTTAAAAAATAAAAATTTAAAAAATCATTATCATTAATGGAAATAATTTTTTTTATACATATGTGAAATTATAGATATTATAATTTTTATCTTATTTTAATTATTAATACTAAATAAATTATATAAAAAAATAAAATAATTGGATAAGGGTATCTAATCGAAGAATATCATATACTAAAAATTAGGGTTGGAATAGAAAAGGGGAGTCTACCTAGCTTGAGCATTAAATGTGATTGATCTTAGAAGGGTATGTAACACAGATTGGGTCTTAATAATTGATGAGAGAAATGGAATACTAAAAGAAGATCAATTTGATCAATTTTTTTCAAATGTGGAATGGGAATAATCTAGTGTGAGATGTTCTTCATTGTTATCCTCTTGTTATCACAATTTATAGGTATTTATTTTTTTAGATATAAAAATATTCATGAAAATCATATTTGACGTATTATTTAAAACATAAAATTTATATTTTTGTCTTTTTCATCCAGTTTTATTCCTCGACCGCCATCCTTAGTACCGTGGTCATCAATTTAATTATTATATAAAATATATATCACACATATATTGTGGTTATATCAATATAAATACCAGTTTTTTGTTTGGATGTGGGTTAATACCAATTTTGAAATAAAATTATCAATTCTTTTATACATGTTTTGCGTGGGATTTAGTTTAAATCATCTTGAATAAGACTCCAATGAACTAATATAAATAGGTTCTAAAAAATATACATTTTTTTAATTGATATAAAGGTATAACTATATGAATCACATCTGATTTTATCTTCTAATTCATTTTTTCCTCCTTGAATCCAAGTTGTAACCATCAATGGATATATTTATATATATATGAGTATATAACCTTGATTGTGAAACATTATACCTAAACCCTATATTTTGAAAAATATATATCACTCATTATTCATTTCTTATAGTGATATATAGGATGTTCCAATTATGAATATAAAGTAGTTTCACTAGGAATACTGTCCATGACCCCGAAACACTTCCGTGATTCATTTGTTCAGTGTATCCACTCTATAGTCCTCAGGCTAGTTGTCTCTTATGGAATTAGGACCACCTTATGACCTTAAGGCCACCCCAAGGAATTTGGTCCACATGATTATGTAGATGTACCAGTCATAATATAAGGGGAAATGCTTCAAATAAGGATTTAGGATAGGCACATTCATTAGAGTAGAGCAAACCAGAATTGGAATAATGAGAGGGTATGTCATTTCCATTGGTACTAGGCATGTATAGATTTGCATAAGACAACTATCTGAATAGCCCTACGGAGGTGGAGTGCAGATATAATTAAAATTTTTGGGGAAGATCAGTTCCAAGTTATCTTGTATGGGTTATTCCTTGTAAGACCTACGCATCTTGTAATTGTCTCTAAGCCATCGAGAATTGTGTGGATGCCACCTCACCCAATGAAGGGTGGATTATCAACAATAATAAAAAATGATGGCCATTGAGGCATTCCAATATATGAATATGTATAAGGCTATGCATTATGCATTTCAATAACATTTAATGAATTTATGTAAAACATTTTTTAATTATAAGGTGTATTTGAAATTAATTTGAATTTATAAAATCCTACATTTATTTAATTCTTATAGTGTTTTATGAAAATTGATTTCTTCCAAAATATAGAAGTTATATAATATATTTTTTTATTGTAAATAATTGAAGTAGTTTATAATGGGTTTTAAGGATTCTTAATTGGTTATAAAATATAAATTAATACATTCATGAACATTTTTCATACAGTTATGCACTAGGTTGTCAAAAGAAATAATGAAGAAGTAGAAGTGGTCTTGAAGCCCCAATTAGATGTTTTCTTGCAAGTGTTTCTGTTAGTGGCCATATGTTTTTCTTATGATCCTTAGAATACCTTTTTAATCCATAAAAGTTTTTATTTTTAAAATATTTTTAAATTTTAAAAATATAATTATTTAATAATATTTGTTTTTGAAAATTACATTTTTGATTGTATCTCTATCTTTTGGAAACCATAGAATTAAATTCGGAAATTTATTTACTATGTAAAATATTTATAGAATATTTTTGAACTATTTTTTAAAAAATTATTTTACTCTATTTTTTAAATCCCTTAATGGGTAATATTATGTACAACCATGTTTTAAAATACTTTTTACAAGAATATTAGATGTTTTATAATAGATGGATTTGTTTAAGAAGTTATCATAAGAGTATATAAGTAGATATTTTTCATTTTTTTTTGGAAAATGATATTTTATTTAAGGAGTTTACAAAATCTTCCAGAACCATTATCGTATGTGATCCTCTGTTTCATTTTTGACTATTTATTTTCTAGTCGCATTTTAATATAAAAAATAAACAACATGTTTTAGTACCAAATATGAATGTGTGGGTTTGGGATGTAACACTCTAGGCCTACATGTGTTGTCTCCCAATGGCTCTGACTCACACATAAATGGTTGTTGACCATCCGTTATAGGACCAAAACTAACATACAATCCAGAAGCATGCCCTCTAGAACCTGAATGGTCTACTGAATTTGGGAATCTACCTAAGTTAGAACAGTTATGGTCATCAACAATTAAGTATCAAATCCTCCTACATCCTCTCCATAATCCAAATGTGAACTGATAATCACATAATTAAATGACTGTAAAGGTAATTCCATGAAGCCAAAATACCTATTATATGAAAAAACAAAACAAATTTTTCACTAATATTTTATCTAAAATTATTTGTAATTGTACCAATAAGGGGATTTGATCAATGATTAGTCATATAATGTCACAAACTCTCACTAATATTGGATTTCCAATCATGAAAAAAACAAACGTACCTTTCCAATTACACTTCTATCTATGCCCATCAGCCTTTACCTAGAGTCATGTGACACATTAAGAGATAAAATAAGCAATAGGCTACAACATGTTCGACCACCAAACCTCATACCAAAGGATACTTGATATATCCTAAAATCCACCTAGATGCCTTACTAAGGGATACAAAGTCATAAAACCCCCTCTCATTACATGAGTACTTTCATCATTCTTCCTCTAATTATGATTATGCACTCCCCACATTCAAATAATAAATCGGATCACAAACAGTGGATATCCTTCCATGAATGATCCCAATATTGGTATCTCTATATTGGCCCTCTATAAAACACAATTTAAGTAGTGGAGTAAAAACCATTGACTGGAGGTAAAATCCACCATCATATTCCAGAAGTTGCAATTATAAATTGATAAAATTATCGATTCACTCAATCAAAAAAGTGGATAAAAAACCTCACTAATAGAATCCTCTTTCATTGAAATAAATTTTGGAGGCCCTCGAGCAAGAACTACCACAACTATTGTTGGTTCCACTATCACCCCAATGTCTAGAGAGACACATCACAATATTTGTACCTCTAGAATTTGGAACTGAGTCTATGAGAGATCACCATGAAGATGATACTGTTAAAGCATGTCCTGAACTATCCTCAATTGTATCGTGTTCTCCACCTCTGACACAGATTAAATTAGTGTGACCTCATAGAGAACTAACACGAACACATATAAGAATGGTTGAGGATCTGGTTCACGAGTCTCATAAATTATGCTGGGTTTTCACCATGCAAATGGGTACCACTAATAACACAATGAAAACATAGCGGATCTAAGAACCCACTCTCGTTGCATCCTCATCTCAAATATAGAGATGGTGATAATTCATCCTATGTTAAATCATTGGTAACCACTTCTACCTTCACCTATAGTTGAATAAGACATCACTTAATGGTTGTGGATACTCCTCCTTAACCGTCACCTGGCTCAAGTGATGTCAATTTACACTTAACCTCAATCTCTCATGCACCTCACAGGTGATCATCCCCGGGATTCCAAGGAGAAACACGCTATGTCTAATAATCCACTTTAATGTAGACACTTCTAACCATACCATAAAATTTCATAACAAAATGGTGTTACCTGATGTTCTATTATATATATTGGTCAATTCCAGTTGTAAGAGCATGTAGAATCAAACTATCAATGGATAGGTAAACATGGAACATCCTCAGAGATGATTTTCTCATACCTCTGCAAATTCATAGGAACTAAAATATGATATAATATACTACTCCAAGGAATATAATTTTAACTAATAAGGAATCAAAAGTATCCTCCTACAAACTATCTTATCCTACATTGACTGATAATCCTTCTAACCATTGAATTAATATCATATACCACCACCTCAGGTACACTATATCCCACACTGGTGATATTAATCTTGGCATGGATAGTAAAAAGCTATTACATTTTTAGAAAAACGTCACAGTTCATCACTATATACTATGGAAAGATTCTACGGGTGTCTATATTTCACTCCAAAATGGCGGGTCACACTTTCAGTTAATTTTTTTATCACTGATACTCCTATACGGGAGCCTCAAATCATAATAGAAAATCTAAAAAGGGATTTATTAGTTTATATAGGTTTTTAATAGGGTATAAATTCATGGAAATGTGGTATTGGTCCATATGCTAAAATTGAGGTTGGAGTAGTATATACACATTACATACGTCAAAACACATGTAATGCTTTTGATATTAAATACCCTTTCACATAACCCTATAATTTACTTTTTCCACCTTTCCAACACCACCAGAGCTTACTCCAAAACCATAGAAAAAACATTACCTAAAAAGTACATGTTGAATAAACCCACCGACAACCCCATAAAACTATCAACATTGGTTGGAACTAACTCACTATGCCGATATTATATAATGTCCCAAGGGGGAAAAACTCCTTGGGGTAGTTTTCTATATCCTTGTGTGCTCATATCCATGTCAAACATATCTTATATAGAGATACACTGATGACCCAAATTACCTTGGAAAATTTTCACATTTTTGACCTCCAATGCATGTGGCCTTATCTGAGTATAGAATTTTCACAACAAGCTCACACCATTCATCCACTCTCGATAAGGGTGATTTTTCTCACCATAAATTATAGGAAATCTTTATATTTGTAACTCAAAATGTTCACCCAAAATTGTCGTTAAATGAACCTGTACCACCATTTCCAAATGATACTCTATGGTAAAGATAGGTCTCTAAAAATATAGTCTTGTTGGTTAGGGTCTACAAAAACAAGAAAAATCATACCACCACCTTGAGCCAAACCTACACTAACATAGGGTCTAGTTATCCATGAAGCATATGTTGTACCTATCACTGGAAAAATTATTATCAATATAATCACTCTATTACCACTATTTTTTCCTAAACAATCCATCCATTTCTTAACATGTGGATGCTTATCTTCCTTTACCACTAAAGGAGGGTCCATGTGTTAATCACAGGTGGTAGCACTACTATGTTCCCTTCAGAAGGAAAAAAATCTCATAAAAGAGGTCCTAAATTATATCCTCATTTCTCAAATGGTCTTATCCATGAATATATATTTAAATCATAGTAGGAAATCATCATATATACATGTTTAAAATTATGAAGACATTCCATAGTCCAATATCATATCTTGGGAGTTGACTAAAGATGGACTGGATATGAACATAATTATATATGATTCATTCACCATTTTTGGCTAAAATAAATGAATCCTTATATTGTCACAACAAGATGGTATTCAGAGTCATGGTGTATTAATATGTTATCCTTTGTACTAACACTGGGTACCATAATACAAAATATAGACTCAGGTCACTCTATCACAATTTCATTATGTATAAAAATATTCCTTATAATGGGAATGATAAAAACACCATCAAATGAAATGAACTACTATGATTTCACTCTGTACTGGCCTGAATGGCCATTGTCTGCATGGATAGTGTAAGGTAAAGCCTTTACAACCCCACAACCAACTCTAATTGACAACCTAATAGACATATGAACTAAGAGGTCATAATATAAAATGGTAGGTCATTTTCAAGTTCACATATATGCATGCACACAACCATATCCATGAAACAATGAAGAGGAAAAATAAAATTTGATAACATATAGAGTGAACCATGCGTATAATAACCTCTAGGTAACACATAATAGTACGATAGGATGAAACTAATGTGAAAATAAAAAAATACATTCCAAATAATAAATGAGGTCCCAACCTAACATTAAATAGTCAAAGAGAAAATTGAGGGAGACCAACTACTGTTATCCATGTCTGACTAATGTATGTGGTCCATAAACATCAGAGTCACTAGGCTCCACTATGTTCAATACTGAAATTTCTATTGTCTTCATAATATAGGACATGTATAGGAAAATCCCATGCACTTTTGGGTTTAATTATACCCAATTAGTTTCTTTCAAAACCATAAATGAGGAAATACGAAGATATTAAATTGATCAAATAAACCAAATGAATTCATATAAATTAGAATCTAAGACAAAAAATACAAATACCTAGATACTATAAATAATAATGCAAAATAAGAGAAAATGTGGACCTCCATCTTCATATCCCAACTAAGAATGAGGATTCATCCTGTAGCTGGAAGATACTACCTTTGATTCTAATTATCTCACATATCCAAACAATAAAAATTTGTGGATATCTCACATATTTAAACTATTCTGTAAATGTGGGGGAACTAGCTCCTCACAATTTTTTCCAAGTAACCATTCAAGAATATAAGAGGAGGACCAATATCTCTGCACAATACATGAAATATAATATCGAACTATCCTTGGTCTTACTAATCATGTGACATCAAAATAGTTTTGGTGGAGGACTCACACCTCACTACTCTTCTCCACAATAGAGGGCGAATAACCTCCAATTGGGGACCCATTCCTTGATGTGACATGGGAGTTCTACTTTGTAGATAGGAGACTCACGCCTATTCCATGAGGGTGATTCCACATTGATGATAGAGGTCATGTTCCCTAAATCCATTGGGGGTATCACTCAATAGATAGAGGACATACACCCTATCTATCTTGGGGTTCTAATTAGTAAATAAAGGATTCAACCTTGTATTTTAGGGGATTTACATAATAATTGGGGGGAATATGCACTATCTGTTTTGTGGTACCACAATGTATATAGGGAACCTATGCCCATGTTTTATTGGGGGAACAACTCAACTAGTGAAAGGAGTATAGGTGTAACACGAACTAGTGAAACAGGGGTTTCATACCCTATACTCTCTCTAAAAATACACCATGATCATTACTATAGGCCCATCATCACCTGAAGAAGAAAAATTCTATAAAAACTTATGGTAGTATCTCAAAATATACTTTAAAGGCTTCCATCATGTTTTATGTGGAAACATGATCATGATAGGATACTTATTTACCAAATTCTATGTCCATAAGATGGAGATATGTTGGGTGGAATTCCTTGAGAAATGTACAAAACAGTTACTAGCGGCCACATGGCATGTGACCTCCCCAACCTATTAGCCATGTCCATTATAACATAAATATTTGAAGACATGTAGTACAACATGACATGTATGTGTGTTGCATGATGTTTCTAAGCCACCTGTAATCATACCATGTTCTCATTTCCATTCCTATGTACTTTCTTCTTTCCTGTAAACATAGAAATGTCAGGTTATTTCAATTTTGCAGTATACCCATGGGTGTCTCTGTGTATTCACCAAGTACACAATGTGTCTTTCCGTATAGGGTCTTAGACATGTCCATCTAGAACACAACATATATACATTGGTAAATTCACATTCTGGGTGGGAAAGGATACATTGTGTGTGATCCTTAACTCTACCAAAAAATCATACTAATATAGCCTAAGGTATTACATGTTGTGTATTATTTTGCGATATAGGGTGTATAGCTGGGAAATTTTGGGAACCCAAATTTCCCATTTATATTTCCTAGATCCATACCTCTAACCTATTATCTCACCTATTGTCATCCCAAAAAACTATAAAAATGATCCCACCATCATTTCTTTGACTCATGTGGCTGGAAAAGAGAATCTGATAATCCTCATGATGCCCAAAATGTTTCTTGGGAATGTCTCTATACCAGTCTCCACTAATGGATCCTAAATCTGTAAATTATCACCCAAAATCCATCACGATCCATCTAAAATCACCATTTGAAATAGCATTTCTCATGGAAGGCATGAATTTATGGGTCCTATCATGCTCGTACATACCCTATAAATATTGAACCACAACTCTATGTTCCTATGAAAAATAATAAAATGAATAGTGTAGAGAAATGTACAAGAACCCAATAAATCCTTCTTTGGTAATATTTCATTTCAATGTGATTATATAAAAGGGGACATCCAGGGGTAATGATACAGAATTTCAAGAATAAACTGAACTAGAAAATATAAATTACCAAATGGGATCATGCGATGAAATGATAAACAAATATTAATAATTGTATAAAATATGAATGATAGATATTTTAAATAAAAAGGATAAGACAAAAATTGAGGATTCCATCCTCATTTATGAACCATTAATTGGTTATTAATGTTTCTCTGGTAATATATAAGTCTTTATATATTTGTTTCCTCTTAATTCTCATCAATTTGATCACTTTTCATCCACTGATGTGATCTACCAATGAACAAAAGTTTTATATCCTCTCAATCCTCACAAGGTATAAGTTGATGACCTTGTAGAATTATTATTAGAGGGTTCTGATATAGGTATCACTAGGTTATGTAATTTTATAAAAATAAATTTATTTAAATATATTAATTAAACACATTGCAAATGATTTCCTCAACCGGATTTCGTGGTCCACCAATCCTTACGTTACTTATAGGGTAAAACCAATGTTCTAGAATCAACTACAGTCTCATAAATTTGATGAAATACTTAATTTATCAGTTATTAAAATATTTGATAAAAAATACACTAATTTGATATTAGTATATTAAATATTTTTATAATGTTAATATCAGGATCACTAGGACTTGGGATCTATAAAAATATCTAGAGATAGCTCAAAAATTATTCGTTAAAATATTAAATTGTCTTATATAGGAAAAAATGAGTCATAAAAAAATGATAATTCTATATAAGAATTCATTGAATAGTGTCCCATACAATCCTCTATGAATGAGATATGTAGTTTTCATATATTGGATATATATTATTGATAATTTGTGTAGACTTTCTCATGGTTAATGAATACAATAACCAAGTTATATTGGAAGGGATTCAATTACCTTTGGACAGATGAATGTTAATAAAATTTAAATCCATTGAAGAGAAGGTTGGTCAGTACAATTTTAATTACACTAGCCAGCTATGGAAAATGTTTTTTGATCTTAATAATTAATATAATAAGGTACTAGACTATTCTAATTCATATAATGGAATGGTGATAACATAAATGTATCATAAATTAATGTTCGTGAGGAGAATTAACAAACACATGACATGGTGTTAACTGTAGTAATATTTTTGTTAAATATATAAGAGAATTATCTTTATAGAGGTATTTGTGAAATGTATATTTATTGTAAAAATTTTAAGTATATATTAACCAATAAATATTTAAATATACTCTAGAGATGATGGTTAGAGTTGATTAATTATTATAATTTCATAATATATTATGAACATAGGAAAAAGAATAAGGTGGTTGATAATGTGACTTTAATTGATCTTTGTAGATAATATATGATGAGTATCAAAGAAGATCTAATATTTATGGATTTTTAAAGGATATACCAAGTAATCCAGAAATATGTTCATAAATTATACATTTAATAAATTAGGTTTAAAAAATATATCCTTATATTGATTAAAGACTAATATAAGGAATATCTAAAGAGACAAATGAATATGGGTAATGTTTGTTATTTAATTATTGACTATGATTGAATAACTAGGATCATGAAAAGGTTATGTTACCATATTATAATATATTTAAATAAGGAACTAATTTTTGAAGCTTATTTCACATCATAATATATTCCTCCCAAATGTACTAATATATAAAGAGACCTTACTTGTCATTTTTAGTGGAATAATAGGAATAAATATATTTTTTAACTATGCATATCAGTTAATTGTATTCCAATAATTCAATGTTGAGTGTCATAAAAAACTGGATGTTACGGCCATTAACCAAACCTATATTAAAATGGGAAATTTTAAACATGTTTTTTATCATTGGACTCCCCATGGCATCTAAAAGGAATAATGTTATTTCGATTATATTCGATTGTCTTATAATGTAAACTTTATTCATTTAAATCAGATAAAATTTCTCTCTTGACCATATTTATAGGATAAAAAATTAATAAAATGGTATGGTTGAATGGTTTACCATGTTATGTTATATCATATCGAGATATGTATTTTACCTTAATGTTCAAGAAAATTCATCAACATGCTCTGAATACAACGTCATGTTCCAGTACTACCTATCATCTTCAGATAGGCAGTTAGTATGATATAACCCTAAAAATGAAGAATTATATGCTATGATCATGTTATATATATTTCTAAGGGGATATTTATTGAAACCTCTCTCTTATCGAATTATCATATAACAAAAGGTTCCACTTGATAATTCATGTGTCCCCTTATGAAGTCCTATATAGAAAGAATTAAAGAACTCCAAAATGTTCAAATAGGGTTGATGAAAAAAATCTATTTTGAGCTAAGTTATCTAAGGAAATATAATAGAATATTAGATTCATTCAACAGCATATCATGGAAACTCATTATAAATAGAAGAGTTATATTGTCAATCATAAAAAAGATATGGATTATAAAGTTGGTGAGAAGGTATTCCAATAATTTTTCCATTGAATAACGTTATGAGATTTAAAAATATTTGAATTTTTTCCCCTTATATATTTTCCACTTATATATTCTTGATCATGTATATATGTTCGCTTTTATCTTGGTGCATCCACTGAACCATTCTCATGTTCACGATTTGTTCCACATATATATTTTGAGAAAGTATATACCTAATCCATTGTATAGACTAAATTTATAGGTTGTAACTTGAGAGAATAAATTTTATTATAATATATATATATTATCTTAGTTATAATTTTCTACAAAATATTTTTACTCATCGATTTAAATTTCTATATAGGAATAGGATATTCGAGGAAGCTTCAGAAGAATATGAAAATGTTTTTATGTGAAAGTATCCTCATTTTTTACATTAGAGTGATGTAATTTTTTGGAAATTAGTTATTTCAAAGGGGTTATAATGTATCACTATAAGAATTTGTATGTATTGCTTTTAAATTAATATGAAAAATTAAATATTTTTCATTATGCGCTACATCAAGTCAAAATGAACCACAATATATTATAACCTTTATAATCAAGATGTTGGATTAATGGTTATAAATAGATTAAACCACGTTATAAAATATATAATAATTGTTTTTATTTATTTAAAATATTCTAAATAGATCGTAATAAATAATTATTATATTTTTAACAAAATAATTTCATTATTAAAACTGTTTTTTGTAATGAATTTTATTATTCAACATATCAGGTTTTTAATATGTAGATCACAATTTAAAAATTATTTCAATTAAATTTATTTATAATTTTTTAATATTCACCGATATATTATTTATCTAATGGTTATGAAAAAGATGAAAAAATTCCAAATTAAATGGTGTTATTTTATAAAAACACTTTTATTATTCTTGATATTTTTCTGCTATTATAAAACAAATAAATCACTATTGATTCATGATTTTAATTAAATATGTTGAATATATATTAAATAAAATATTTTAAAATTTATTAAATATTTTTTACTAGTCTATTAATGAATGTTTATTTTGTTTTATGATTAAAAATGATTTTTCTAAAAATAGTTTTCATTTAATTTTATGAAATTATTTTAAATTAAAATTATCCCACATATAGAAATTTAATTAGAAAAAATAGATTCCGTATTTGTGATCATCAATTAAATTTTTTGTCATTGATTACACTTTCATTTTTTATAATTAAAAGTAAAAATAATAAACATATGTTACCATTGTAAAACAAAAATTGATAAAATAAAGGGGGTTGAACTAAGAGATAACAAAACACTTCCACAACAACATTACTAAATTTTATTGGATGAATATATATATCAATAATATATTGTATAAAATCTATTTTGTGGACATTTAGTTCCACATTCATAAAAATACGACTTTATATTATTTAAATCATATATGTAATTCCATGTGTGTCCCTCCTCTCACTTAAAAAATGGAACCTCGTATCTCCCATATTAATTTAATTTATTCCCATTGGATTGGATTATACCATCCCAAAAACCAACCTATATTTAATCCTTTAATTATTTATCCACTTTCATTAACTTAAGACTATTTTATACAGTATTAAGCATTAAAACAAAAGGTAGTATCTCAAAGAAGTGGTGATCTTCTTACCAAGCTCTTTTAATGTTTATTTATTATTATGAATCCTCTAAATATGTTATATTCATACAAAGATAATTAAGAAAATATAATTAATATACTATTATGTCATTATGACTATGTGAAAACAATTTTCTACCTCATTTCCATCAATCCCAAAATGAATGCTACATTCATCCAAATCTATGGATTACCATATCCACATGGTGATTTGATTTATTTACCATCATAAACTCAATTTCATATATGTAATGATTAATACAATAAATATATATTAAATTTATGAAACAGTTATTATTTTTGAGTGATAAAATATTATTTATATTTCTTTCTTGTGTTCATGTCTACATATAAACTGTCATCAATATGAATGATGTAATTAAATTTTATATATCACATACTAATTAAGAGATAAAAATTTGAATTTAATGAATATATATTTAATTTAATAACATGTTTAACATTCTAGATATGATATATCAATGATCATGGTTCATGGGCCATATCATTCAAATCAAAACATTCATAAAAAATGAAGCAGTTAACACATAAAATTATAATGATAATTAATTCTTGTTAATTGAATGGGTAATAATATGTTTTAGGCATACCATGTATAGTATTATTTCTCAGAGTATTATTATTTAATACATGTTTAATGAATTTAAATATCTTATATAGCAGGTTAAAATAACATATGGAGTAAGTTGGACTAATGTAAGTGTTTTATGTTACAATCTCACTTTTTATCGGGATTGATTATGCTTAAATTTATGATAATGAAATTATATATTTTTTATGTCCAAATGATTATTCATTTTATTCTCCTATGCTTATTTATAGTAATTAAAATCATGCCATTCATTCTCCACCCTCTGTGTTCTCTAATTTTTAAAGGAATTGATTTAAGGAAAACTGAATTTATTTCACTTTTTGTTTGGGAATACTTTTATTCCATATAAATATTTTCCATAAAAATAATATATTAAATTAATATAATATTTTTTAATGATTTGTTAAATTTATTTTTAACAAAGCGTAATATCTATATAAAATTTATAAAACAAATTTTCTTGTCATTTTTCGAAGGAGGTACATTTTACCAAAAGAGTGAACATAAAATTTATTTAATAGATACCACATGAATAGATTTTAATACCACCACAGATACTCATTTAAATGAATATTCCATTCATATTTTCATATAAAATAATTTATATAATATTTTACATATTTTTATACTTTTAATAAATGATTAAAAAATATAAATTTTATTTTCCTAATAAAATGTATAGTGATTCTCTAATGGTGTTTTCATCTTTTAAAAATACCTAGATGTAACTAATTCTTCACTAGGGATGTGATAAAATTATAGAGAAAATTTTATTAAATTATATGGTATTATATTTTGATGAATCAATATTGATGAAACCTATTTTTTCATGGGTTATGCTATTATGATATGATAAATATTTTTCACATTGTTAACACATAAAATTGAATGTATTGTGATTGTTTTACTAGTGGGTCTGTTATATCCTAATAATTAATTGGGTAATGAATAATTTATTATGAGCTCAAAAGGAACATAGTTGATTTAAGCAACAAAAAAATAGTTTAAACTTGTAGTTATCCCTAGCCTAAATAAAATACATAGGTGGTTACCACCAGCCTAACATGTTATAAATATATTTCTAGGTATCCATGACATACTAATTATATGATAATGGTCATGAAATTTTCTCTCTCTCTCTCTCTATGAATTGATCTTATTCATATGATATGAACTTATGGATCAAGATCCTTGATTCTTCTTTGATCCATGTCTTATGAACTGAAAAATACTTTTTACATGATTATGATTGAGGAATTATGGGGTATTATTTGAAAATGTTAAGTTCTTGTTACCAATACCCTATTCATTGGATATACATACATATGGTCATTTATTGTCATCTCTCATGTTTACCTTTATTGGGAATTTAATCTAACACATTTTCATATGTTCTCTCCCTAGGATATAGATAATATTTTTAAATATCGTATGTCTATAAAGTGTATATTGTGAATGGAAAATTGTGTGATTTATTGAATATATTTCACAAAATAATATGATTAAATATTTAGTATCCATTGAGAATAAACCTTTTCTGTCCTCATTCAAGTGTAATTGTGAAATGGAATTAATATTCATCTACAATGATGGAATATTTATGGATCTTGTTCTCGGGTCACCTCAGACTATGATCTCAAATTTCCTGAAATAATATGTTATCAACATACCCTAATTTCATAATATATAGTTTCCAATTTTTGGAGATACATTGAGAGTATCCTAATTAACGAGGGGAAATTTTAAAATATTGTGATGACAGTCTATGTTAGATTTATTATGACCCTAAGCTATTTCCAATATTTTCTAAGATAATTTAAACCCATTTATCTTCTCTTAATTAATCATAAATCACCACATTAAACTCTCAGAAAATTACAACATAAAAATAGATGATCTGTATATCCATCCAATAATATTATCAATGGTAGTAATCCTTATAAAGAAATGATAGGTATTGTTATAATTAAATTCCAAAAAAATTACTAATTCTAATATGAGCCACCAATGGAAACTAAAAAAGACAGAGACCATATCTAATAAAATATTAATATCAAATTCAATCTAACCATCCATCTATGGATGATAATTTTTGTTCAATTTAAACAAAGAACCAATCATTTTCTAAACTCCAACCATGAAATAGGATGTAATGTGAGGGTATCGATAAAAATGATAATTTTTTCACATTATGAAGCGTCACAATCACTTTTACAAATAGTTTTTCATGGACTTCCACATTATTTAACTCATTAATAATAATAAAATCCAAAAATTTCATTAAATAGTAAATTATCATATATAATTATTTCTAGGAGGATACTGGGAAAACCCAATAAAAAAATATATATAGATCTCATCCCACATACACATAGGAATGCGATGTTAGGGTAATAATATTGTTTTCTTATTATTATGATTCAGATATGTTGAAACCGAATATAGACATGAGTAGAAAACTACCCACTTCATATTAATCCACTAATACATATGTTTTAGATCATAAATATTTTATGTAGATCACGGGTGCACTACCCAACATGAATGGTTTATATCAATTATCACCTCCAACCATGACAACAAAATGACCAATAATCAATTCTTAATAAAAATTAACCTATTTAGAGACCAATACAAATTTATAATGATCTACAAATCACTTATAATTTAGTTAATATGCTAAAAAACATGTTTTTCATCCTACTCTTAGGGAATTTGATCATATAATAAGGGGTTTGGATGGTACACTAGCCAATAATTCTTGACCATCCTCTTTTTCAAATCCAAATGAAAATCAAAGAATATGACAACCAGAATCTATTCATTCATTGATTATTTCACCACCTGAGTTATAAATTACAATCTCATGGAATTCAAACAATATTTCATTTTATATGAGTATATGTTATTTCAAAATAAAAGGAAAAAAATATTTTACCAATCACATATGAAAAATATTCAGATACCTTTATGAGAATTTTTACTCTAAAATATTCTGATCATTTTAAGTTTTAAATATATACTCAAACAGATATTTCCAACATATCATTAATGTGTATATCACCATTCTTAATTTTATGCATATAATTTGATTGTTAATCTCATGAGGGTAAACATTGAATGAGTTATATACCATGAAATACTCATTGTACATGATTACACACCACAAACCCATGCCTTACACATCACAATTCATTTAATATCACTCAATATGAAATGAAATTATAAGAATGGATGATCATTTCATCCTTAATTTTGCATCCCTAAATGATCTCTAGCACAATATATCTCATTCTTGTGTCATTATCTTCTATTATAATGATATAAAGAGATATTCCACCTTGAATAAGTCCTAAAAAACCTTCTTTAATATTTATATAAATGCTCAATTCTTTTTATCTTGAATATATTCGTAGTTATTTCATAAGATATACCAACTTGGATATTATTCTGAAACATGAAGATACCCTTATCTAAAACCATATGATCCAAAAACAAATCTTTTTTGGATTCAAATGTGATTTTTTATTATTTATATATATAAAATAATCCCTTTTGGTTCCTAACATATTGTCCATACTGACTTAATGATCATATTATGTCTATTATAAAACAAGATGTTATCCAGAAACATGAAAATAAGGGTTCACTATATTTGGGGAAAATATTATTCATCAATTTTATAAAAATTGAATGGGAGTTGTTAAGGGAAAATTGAAAAAAAGATAATTGTAATTCTCATACCTTCCCCTAAAAGGTTTTTAGGAATACCTTCATTCTTCACTCTTAACTAATGGTACCTCAATTTGTGGTCAATCATCAAAAACCATCTCAATTTCTAGTGTTGGTCAATTTTTTTTGAAAATAATAAAATGTTTTCATATTCACGAGGTTTAGATTTTTAACTCAATTTTGTATTTTTTTTAATTTTCTAATAAATAAATTTAACATTGAGTGGAAACTGGTACCCACCATCAGACAACGCATAATATGAATATATGAATAAAATTTAACTGAAAAATCCCATGGTGACACACTAGGATGAATTAATCCTTTATCTAAATATATTCCAATAAGTACTTCAATTATATTATCTCAGTTGAACCATTCAAGAATATGGAAATATGATTCAAATCTTAAGGGGTAAATCAATATAGAATTCCACCACCCATCAGAATGAACAAAATAAATTAATTATAGAATGTGTAGATATACCTACCAAACTTGATACAAAATAAACATATACATCATCAACGTAGAATTATTGATTAAAATAGACACATGATATGAAATTGATCAAGTATCAAGAACAATGGTCCATTCCTTAATGGATAATTGATCCCACATACCTTGGAATATTTGAGTTTTCCTCCCAAAATAATGGAAGAAAACACTATGATGATATCAATAACTCAATGACTTCATTTACACCAAGAAATAAAATATAAAAATTAATTCAATGATATCACAATAATGAACCAGGAAATTCAATATGATCCTTACATTGCTAACCATCACATGACACTCAGGGAATAAGAATCCTTTCTCCTTACTCATTACTAAAGTATTAAAAATATCCATTGTATATAGTATCAACTAAGAGAATTCCTATAATAAATCAAAAATAAAAAATGAAATTAAGAAATGGGATATATCTATTTCAAAAAAATATAATCTTGTAAAACAATCAACAAACATTTTACCTTTAAAAATACATATTCCAACATTAGGATCCTCTATCATTTACTATATATTATATAAATGGATAGATTTGGGCCTAATCAATGAATTATTTTAAGGATTAGAATATACATTGATAGATGAATGATACCCCTCAGCATTATATATTTTTATCGACACCAATGGTACTCTGGTATTAGACGACCTATGCTTAATTTTATGAAGCTGTCACCTATAAAAGTGTTGTATATTACCCAATCACCAACACAAATGGGCACTCATAGGGGGTTTGATATATATTAGGTTTAGTGTTAATGGAATTACCATTATTTAATCACAACATTATTCTATGTCCTTATGCTTTCATGGGAATATAATTAGAAGGATGATTCACACTCCCACTGTTATCTCATTAAGGATATGCATGTTTCCATTCATGAATAGCTGAGGAACTATAAATTATCCATGTAGATGAAAATATTCCACTAAAATAAATATTACCTTCGATATCTAAATCATACCACATATCCTTGTATACCATCATAGCACTATTCATATGGAAGAAAAGGATAATCCCCAATCAATCTTCTTGTTTGAAACACATATAAAACCATCAAGCATTGAAATACACATTATTGAGGAGATCATGGTCCATGTATAAAGAATCAACACAAATATGTACATAATTCAACACTGAATGATTCTATTCCTCTAAGGTGTTGAAATCTCTATACGTAACCACCCATAAATTCAATTAGAAACACTAATTGTTAAACATTTCACTAAACTTTAACAATGTGAGATCTTATAGTGTATATCATTCGTGTTTGATTCCCATTATTTACAACACAATACCTCTAGTATATAAGTATAAGATATAAATTTTGAAAAAATAGTGGAACGAAGAAAATGAATGATGCACTATGTATTCTCCATCAATTCTTTGGGTTCTTGATACCCACAATCACAAAAAAATACAAGTAGATAATTCTCACAGAACTACAGGGCATAGCCCACTACTCAATCATGAGCTCACTAAACATCTCCCCAAGCTATTGAATGGTTATAATTATTGAATCAATAAGAATACCCTCAACTATAGGCTTATCATATGATTTATTTTCTACAACTCCCTCTTTATGATTCACTATGGTTTTTCTGGGTAGCATCATCTATAAAACATGATACATAAAACTCAATTAACACATATTTCATCTTCAAATGCATGTGAAATAAAACAATATCAACAAATCAATCATAAAAAGTGAATAATAATAAAAATCACTTTTTCACAGACCAATTGGGGGAAACAATAATTTTTTTTAACATTTTATCATTGAATACAATTTGAGTGCTTGGTTTGTTTGACCATGAAACAACCAAATGAGTTCTACTCAAAGGTTTCAATAACATGCTACATGGTTTTCCAGACCACATACCAAAACAATGTATCTCTATTTTCTTTCCCCTTTCACCCCATAAATTTAATTATACATGAATAACATACATGACTTCCTATAGAACGTAAAATTAAACAAATTTTTTTCAAAATATAAAAAATGTTCAATAACGAAGATAAAATCCAATAAAAAATTCTCAGCCATTGATTTTAACTAATGTTTCAACATGAAATGTGGTGATCAGGAAAATACTCATGGATTACCTCAAAATTCAAAAGGATTATATCTTTATACTTGAAATAGATTCTAAAATATAAACAGATCATTGATGTTATTTTGTAACAAACAAGACCATGTAAACGTACCTAATCACATAGGTCACCCCATGACAAGACCCGAAGTGTGTACCTAGTCTTCATAAACTAGCTATAAGTTCCATGGGTTTCAAACATAACCAATGGAATTGATTTTACCATCTTATTTATATTAAGAACAAGACATTAACCACTGTGAAATATGATGTGTATTATCCGCAACATGGACAACCAACCACATCAATATACATGTTCAATTATAGAATAAAAAAACATATCATAACATAATTAAAAAAATAAACATCCAAACATTGTAACACCTCAATATTTTATTATGTTTTTTCCTTCAAATAAATAAATTATTAATTATCTTATATTTCATGCTACACAAAAAAAAATCAATGTTATATTTTTCTAAAACTATTATGATAACACAATACGATACATCACTAAGACACATATGACATGAGTAAAACCACATGTAAATAAAAAAAATAATAAAATTAATTATTATAAAATTATATATTTAAATATCATAAATATTTTATTTTTATTTCTTCTTTCTAATACTGATGAATAATAATGTGGCTGGTTAAATAATTATATTATATTAAAACTACAAAAATAATAAAAAGTGATATTTTTTTTAATATCTATATTTCAAGAGATGTATACTTCATTCTAATATATTTAAATTAATTTATTTAAAAAAAATATTCATATTAAATGAAATATTTCATTTTATAAGCTAATATATTAACTCTCATTTAATTAAAAATTCATATGATGTAGTACTATGAGAACTAATAATTTCAATGGCCAATTTTTTATAAAATTAGTTTTCATTTATATTTTATATTTTTATTTGGAAGATAAATATATAAATTTATGGATTTTAGTTCGACAAAATGAATAATATTTTTGAATTTGTCTTGTAAAAATTAAATTTGGATTAATTTATGAATTTATTTTTTTAATGGTTGAATTTTAGGTGGAGAATAAAAATATTATTTTACTAAAATAACATAACTTTTATGACGTCATTATGCTATAAGAATAACATAAAAATAAATTAAAAATTTTAAATATCAAAAATTAATTTAATGTGTGAAATTAATAATTTGAAATTAATATGTTTATGATATAAATATCTTATTTTATTCTTGTAACCAATGTTCTATTTATTCTAATAAAAAATTATTTTGATATTTTTCTTATAATAATGACTTCACAATGATCCATTGGGTTTTCTGGGATTTTATTTTGATAAAACTATTTTTATTTTAATAATAAATCAATAATTTTATTCATAAAAATTATTGAATATGATTTTGGTGTAAATTAATATTTATGACTAAAAATAGAATTTCTCTAAAAAAATTTTGTTTTTATACTTTTTAAATTTTAATTATTTATCATATATAAATTTATTCCTATAATATGGTTTTCAAATTCCAAATAATTATGTTTGAATTATGTAGCCTGGTTTATTTCATTTATATTCATTAAAAATAAATTATTACAGTAAAATTAGTCACTTATATAAAGGGTTAATAGATTATCAAGGGGTTACATTAAGAGAAACGAACAGAAATATCTCACAAAATTGTCTCAAATTAATTTTGTGATAGTATTCTTGAACTCACTAATCCTATAATTTAAATTTATCTGTTTTTGTTACACAGTCATATAAAATATTATAACAAAAATTAATAGAATATGATTCATATAGAAATATCATTGATATAAACTATATAATGAAACATCAAATATTTTAAAAATCATTTAGATATATCTTTTAAACAAATTAAAAATCATATAAATTAAAATTATAACATTTATACAATCTATATAAAACTCAATAAAAAATCACATGCATATTTATTGTATAAAAATATTCATTATCTGTTCTTGTATTTAATATGAAAATAACATAAAAAAATTAAGTATATTAAAATTATTTAAACACAAAATTAGACATTTTACATTAGTTCTATATAAATTAAATCCAAAAAATTATAATTGAATAAATATATTAATGTTTTTAGGGAATATGATATGTATTTATATAATAATAAAGCATATGAATGAAAAAAATAATAAAATTTGAATAATTGTAAAATGAATTCACATAGGCTCAATATAATTTATAATTTATTTAAACAAAATATTTAAAAATTAGATCAATAAACTCTTAAAATAAATATTTAATAAATTTATTAACATCGTATATTGAAATTTAAAATAAAAATAATAAACATTGGTTATTTTAGTATAAACAATATAACATAGATGTTGCAGTACCATGAATAAATCCATATTTGTAGTTCATGACTTACGGTTGGTCATAATACCATGACTTCATATGGGGAACCAATGCTACCATGAAAAGAGTTGTCATTATACTGTGAAATCATCATTCTACAATGAATATATTCATAATCCAACTAGTTTGTTTTTATTAGATAAAATATAGTTATAACAACATTTTTGTGTTTCCATGAATACTCCCATGCTACCTTGATGAATTCAGTGTTGTGTGATTTAAGTCACTATTTTGAAAACGAAGTGCTACCACATGAAACCATGAATTGAGTACGTTTCATCAATGTATTTTAAAAAATTGTGGTTATATGTATGGAATACAATTCGTGCATGGGATGAACTGGAATAATATAATCCATACATGCATTAGGTGGTGTGGAGTCTACATATATATGTTTTTATATCCTAAGCATACCAATGCTTTGCATCATGAAATGAGTGAAGGAGTATTTTCATAAACGGAAACGTTGATATGAGAGATCACTTTAAAATAATGAAAAATAGAGTTTATACCATGTGATGTTGATGGAAATACTATCATGCCATTGTAGATGGTATGTGGGGAATGGTAAAATAATGTGAGGGTGATGTCAAGGAGAGATAACCTACTACAGTGCACGATTAGTCTGTAGCATATATATATGTGTAAAACTGAATATGTACATGTATATAACAAATATATTGTACACATGTAATATATATATATATATAAATGTGTTTGTCTGTTTTTTATAAACTATATTAGAAAATAATATTAACAAATATTATGAAAATGTAAAACATACTAAGTAGGATAACTGAATAAATTATTTAAAATATCATGTAGGATAAAAAATTAAAAAATAATCATCAAACAATTAACATTCTTAAAGAACATAAAAAATAAGGAAAAAACATAAAACCTAATAAATAAAACAATTAAACTACATAAATAAAATTAACTATATATTACATAATAAACACATTATGCTTATTATCAGTGTGTGTATATAATATAAAACATGTTTAATAATATAGAAAATATGTAAGGTAATTTTATGAAAAAATCATGTGTAAAGTAATCTATACATTTTTGTTTGATTACAAAATTGAGAATCTAAAACAAAAACAACCTCCTCCTTTTTTAATTAAAATAAAGACGCCAGATAATAGATTATTACACACTGAATAATTATCTTCCTCAAGTATCTCAATACGATATAAATAGTAAATACACCCCTGAAAAAATCCCATGATTATTATAATAAGAATAATATAAAACTAAATAAGTAAAGAGTGTAAAGATGAGATGAAAAACTATATTATTATTAAAAATAATATCTCACCATGAACATGTGGTTTGATTATATATTTGATATCCACCTATATAAAATAGTAAGAGTCTGATAACTAATCCTTTTAAACAAATTATTACATGATTTGTAGATATAAATATCCATTAGTACAACACACTGATTGTAAATGCCTTTTATATTTGGAAGAAATGGTTCATTACACATAAAAGTGAAAGTAAAAAATTGACCTTTATATTTTATTCTATATAATTATCTCTAATCCCTTTTTGATATCCTAAACATGATCATATATCCTTGGGAATACCTAGAAAATGGTGTGAGCTAAGAATCCCATTAAGATAACAAACTTGATAAAAAAACATAACATGTGTGTAAAATGTATATAAATATATCTTAAAATTAAGCCTCATGTGTAATTTCATGGAAGCATAATATAAATAACTATGTACCATAAGATCATTGTATTATAGGAAATGTTATAGTAATAAAAAACAATACTTGAACATAATTCATGTCAAAATCCTTGAAAAAATCACATAGTATAAAAAGATATATAATGGATTTGGTATACTACACAATATTATACATGATTACTCATGAGATTGTCGATTTACCCAATGCATTAGTGTGTTGTTTGGATTCACCCATCATAACATGTTTTTAGTATTTGTTAGTGACATAAAGTAAATAAATCATTATTCATAACATAATAATTATCCAAGGAAATATGATTGGATGTCATAATCTTTCTTTGTATCATATTCAAATAAAATTTCTTAATGATGGAATTAGAGAATCTACCACAAATAATGTATTATGTAATTAAACAATGTGAAAATTAGGTATGGAAATATATTAGAGACAGAGATATACATATATAATTTTCATGAAATCCATAACATCATAGGTTTTTTTCAAGGAATAAAATACCTTTAAAAATATTAAAAATATCCTGGATAAAAATAATCTTTTCACTTTTAGTGACATCCATGTATGTCCACTTTTATGGAATTTTTTTTGAATGTTCTATTTCAAAATTTCTGTAGGATAATATCCTTTCCATTAGAAAAAAATATATATTTAAAATAAAAAAAATCCCAAAAATTATTTTTGTTGAAATATAATATGAAACAGAAAATATAAGGATTAAAACATTGAGTGGATATGATGTAGGTAGAGTTCCATTAATTTTAAACACATTAAAATATCAAATATTCCTTTCAAATTTTTGTAATAAAAATAAAAAAATTCTTATTTGGGAAATTAATGGAATATTCCTTCAAAATTGTTTTGTAAAAAACCAATTAAGGGTAAAAATACATTAATCAATAATAATATTTATTGTAAACAATTTTTATAAAACATGGATTTGGAAGAAATATGATTTTCTGCTAAAGATATAAATGAATTTATATATTAATGTGAACAATTTCTCAATAACTTAAATTACCAATGAGATGGAAAAAGATCCATTACTATAAAAATTAATCAATTACAATAGGAGAAGAATATTAAATTGGTTTATAATAAAATTAAAAAAATAATTTCCTTTGACTGAAATTCAAGCATAAAAAATATTGATATTAATGATAATGAAAAATATACCCTTACATATATTGTAACATTTTAATAATAACATTCTATAAATTATATAGTTGAATTATATTATAAAGTCTCGTGGTGTTTGATGGATTGATGATATTTTATGTAATTGGGGAATTTTATAGAACATTCAAAAGAAATTAGGTGCCTATAATAACATGTGTCTTAAAGAAGGATGTTTGAGACCCAACCCTTAAAAAGTTAATATCTTTGGGGTGAGAGTTAATAAATGGGCTGATTATATATATATAATATACACACACAAAGAGAAAAGTGTAAATATATCATAAATAAATTAAAATTAATTCTACACATAATGTTGGTATAATATAATCAGTGAAGTTTACGAATATCCAAATGAATGAAAAATGTGTTAGAAAATATGTTAACATTCACTACAATTTAGTTGAGTGCTATTAAACCTCATATATAGGGTTTTAAAATTTTCATTAGCATATTATATAAACATAATATAATTTATAGTATCATATATGATCCTTTTTTATATTTTGATAACACATTCATTAATATTCTTTCATTGTCACTATTGTTTTGGGTGTAAATTGCCTTTTTTAATTTTGATTGTTTCATCATGACTATTTTGGATCATGAAAATAGAATATTTTTCTATAATATACATATTTATATTAATTATATAAATATCCATTTTCATTTAATGCATATTTATAAAAATTAATAAATTTAGAACATAGGGAATGAATCACATGGCCTCGTGGAGACGGTAGGCCGTACGTATACATGAGTGAAACTATCATTTACATAACAAGTGAAAATTTAGAAACATTTATTTCATATTATTTTCCTATAATAGAAATAATTCCATATAAATAACATATATTAGTTAAAATTTTCTTTTATTACCATCCAAGTAAAACTTTAGTAAAAAGAGAATCTCAATGCTTCACGAGGGGATGGTTTGTTGTACACATTAACAACGTTATAAAGTATTAAATGGAAGGTATAGTAAGAAATTATGTGATATTATTATTATAAATGTGTATTAATATTTCATTAATATCATATATCAGCATAAAATTAATCCATATTATGTTCTATATAAAGTGTTAGGGAAAAACGAATCACATCGCTTCATGTGGCTGTAATCTACCATACACACGACCAATGTTATCACATTATCTATAGAATATAAATTAATAAAGAATAAATATATATTTTATTAAAATTAATAAAGTATAATTGTATCATAAATATCAAATATAATAATTAAATACATCATTTTATCCATCAATGAGATGTAGTGATTGAAAACATGTAACGTCAGTTCACGAGGCTATAGTTTTCTGTATAAATGATCAACAATTTTGTTTCCTATTTGAGGGAGGAGGATATGTTTTTAGGTAATTACCATAAAAAATAAAATAAATTATATGTTAAAGTAATTTATTATTATATCATCATGATTTAGTAAAATTTTATATTGTTATATGAATAAATTAATTAAAACGCTTGGTTAAGGATGTTACATCTTCTTCAAACAACATCATTTGTTGTTTAGAAAATGCATTACTAGTTTGTCTTTATAACAATAACATGGAATATATGATTAGGGGAGTTAATTAGGTATAATAATTTTTTGGAATTGTCTAATACAAATGGTTTTATAAGTGTGTAAAGGGTAGGATATGGGTTTCATTTTATATGTTGGGGATGTGAAACTCTTAGAATTTTTTTAAATAATGAATTTAAACGACATTTATCTCAAAAATAAAGGATTAAAGATGGACCATTTTATAACCTTAAAATTTATAATGTCTAAATAGGACCATAAACAATTATACATGTTTTGGGTTGTTTTTAACCATTTTCATTAAATATTAACCCAATATAAACTCATTTTTTACATTAAATATGATAAATAATGTTTACTATTTTCACATTTCATTATGGTAAAATATTATGTTTTAATAATTTGATAATATAAATTATTATTATTTATATTCTGAAATAAATTTTTATAAATTTAACTCATATATTTTTTAGATATTAATTTAAAATTAAACCTAGAGTTGTGTTGTAAAAATCATTTTTCCAAAAGAAAATCATTCCAAAATTTAAATATTCTTATATAAACATTCAATATAAAATTTAATAAAATAAACTTATTAGGATTAATAAATTCATTATATAACTAATTTTACTTTTAATACCATATTAAAATAATATGGGTCTTATAATTGATTTAAAAGAAACAACTTTTTATAATAAAAATAAATATTTTTAACTATTCATCAAAAAATAAATAATTTCTGAAAAAATACATAAATTAACCATAACATAATTTTGATATTAAGATTTTAAAAATATATATATTTTTTTAAAATAAATTTCATTATATTTTTAAATATTATATTTAAATTATTTGTGAAAATTGCAACTAGACCTCCCTTTAGACCAAAAAATTAGAATACATTTGTTTTATTTGAATTGATTTTTATTTTATTTACATCAAATATATAATAATTGAATATATTTTATGCATGTTTAACAAATATTACATTCCAACATTAGTCAATACTATTCGTAACCACCAATTCAGTGTAAATTAAGTTAAATTTCTTTTAAATATATGGTTTTTTGTCCCACAATATTTCAAGGATATTAAATTCATTTAAAAAAAATATATCATAACATATCTAGGTGTTACATTATCACTAATATTATTTCATGTAATATACACTATAAAATGTGGTATTTGATTTAAAATATTAAATATTTTATTAACAATAAATGAAATAATTTTCCCACATTCAATTAAATATATTGTTTTATAAAATATATGAGATTAGACCATTCATTTGAAAATTTAATGTAAATTCATGTTTCTCTCATTAATGTTTCTTGTAGTATTTCTACAAGAAATATTATTCTACGTATTATTTGAACTTAATATTTTGTAACTATATTACCAACATAATGAGTTACATTTTTATTTCAGGACATATGAGATAAATCATGACTTTTGTTATATTAAAAGGTCTATGAAATAAAACATCGAATGGACTCACCAGTTGGACACCACATTAGTATTAAGGACATAACTCCTTCATCCATTCTTTTATTGGGTCAAAATATGGAGATAAGCTCTAGGACCCAATTTTTAATAATAAATACTTCTATAAGGACTACCTGTTCATGTGTTTTATTGGACAAATAAAAAGTGGAAGTTGGATTAAAATAATTGTCTTAATATCTCTATTCAGTTTTGAAATCACTTATTAACCAACCCTCCCTTACACTCTATAAATATAGTTTTTCCTCATTTGGATGGTATTGGATATGACATATAGTATTTTGAGCATATTATATATAACATCCCAAGTAAATAAAGAATAATAAATTTTAATGTAAATTAATGTTTGTACGTTAAATATTTATTTTAATTTAAAAGGGATTCTATGTTCGATAGCTTACCCAATACGTAACATTGGGTTTCTTTGAAATCTTACATTGAACACTAATAATATAATATAATTATTTTAGATTGTATTAAACACCAAGCCAATGTATCAGCAATAATGAATAGAACTAACTACAATATGATTATTCATGTTTTTAATGTTTTTACATTTATCCAAAAAAATGTTAGAGGCTTAAAATGTGAATGAACCTAAATTTAAGCATAATTTTCTTTCAAATGTCTATTTACCACATTTTAATGGTGAAACATCTTTAAATAAATTTTTTTAACTCTTATATGTTCTATTTGAAAAAATAAAAATTTTATTTAGAATCGGGACATCAAAATTTACTTTGGATTTTTTTTTTATTTTTCTGATAAAACTTATTTTTTATGAATAATGAAACATACAATATTTTAATTAAAAAGTTCCTTTTAAGATAATTTATTTATATGGTTGGATTATCTTTTTAATTAGTTATAAAGATAATTTAGAATATATTTTTACCATTTAATATAATGTTGGTCATTGGAAGTAATTTTATTTTGAAATTTGACATAAACAAGTGCCAATATTTTGATAGTTATTATTTCTTAAAAACAACACTATTTGTTTTAATAGCAGGAATTAATTTTAAATTAATTTCTTCCACTTTTGTGTTTTGAATTTTTAAAAATGGATTCTATATTTGGAATAAATAGTTAAAAATTGTGTAAATAGGTAACTTTTCTTATTAGATATTTTAAATATTTATTTCAGCAAATATTTTATCTAACATGATTAAAGGGTATATATAATAAAAAAGTTTAAAATATAATATTTTAATAATTTTAAATTATCGTAGAATAGGTCCTAATCCTATTTTATGATAAATATCTGACCATGGGAATCCTTGGGTCGAATTTGGGACCCCATAGAGCCACATGGGAGTAATAATGACACTTCATATTAATTAATATAAAGTAAAGACAAAAATGACATGAACAAATATCTTTTAGTGAAATAATTTTTACATGGGGTTATATAAGTTATCTTTTCGACTATAAATATTAATTAGAAATATAAAAAAGTTTTAAAAAATCATGGTATTTGTTTTATAATTTTTGGACATCATATAAATTTAATTATTTATTACAAAATAATAATGCAATAGTTACCTCATTAATAAATGATTTGAATAAGTAATATTATAAATATTTAAACAATATTCAAAACCTATACAATTCTTATTGTATTATTTTATTTCGACCATGAGTCATCTTAAATTCGTTTTTAATGATTATTTTTTCTTTTGAAACCGAATATGAGTTTATAATAAAATAATGGTTTCAAACATTCTTAAAGAGCCCCTCCTCTCCCTTATAAAAATCCCTCACTTCTAACTCATTACTCAAACTTATCAAGCCTTTGGTTCATCCAAACTCTTCTATAATAAGCTCTCAAGGTCCCTATCATTATCATAGAAGCCTTACCTTAGGTATAAATCACCTCCAAAAATCCTATTTGGTTCAAGCCAAGGGGAGTTACTCAATTTAAAGGTAACATCTACTCTTACGTTTTTTTGTTTCATTTTACTTATCCAACCCCATAATCTATTTTTATTACTTTATTTTGTAACAAAAACATTATACTCAATATACTAGGATGTTTTTATGATAATTATTCTTACTACAATTACACACACCTTTATCTAATGGGTAAAGAACATACTGTTTCTGTGGATGGAAAACTAACACCTCATGAAATGATGATTGTTCAATTATATCCTACTGCTTCTCATGGTAGCCATTAAGATGGAACTATGTTTATATATGATATATATTATGTTTATGTTTCATTTATTCTCTGGTATTTTCCATTTATAATATCCCTTTATGGTTTCCATTATGGGTAAACACGATAATTTCATTTGAGGAAGTGCATACTACCACCCTCTCTATGTGATATGACTCATTCATACCATACATGGTATGTATAAAGGATAGAGTTAATGATATTATATATCATACTATACTGGAATTATAATATAAACATGTATCATTATTTTTTAATTCCATTAAAATATGATATAGAAATGAAAATAGAGTTCATGCGTACGTAAGGGTTACCATCTCCATGAATGGTGCATTTCATTTCTTACCTCCAAATGTTACGTACTATTTTAAATACAAGTATATAATGGATATATATGATATATATGATATCAAAATCATGAATATCATTCTTGATATAATGATATTTTGACCATATGAACAATATGTAATTATAAGATGTCTATTTTTGACTCAAGTACCAATTATTGACAGAACGACCGTTATTAACTTATATGATTACATAATGTTTATAACATGGTAATAAGTGATATAAAAGGAATAATTAACTTGAAAATTTTCTTAGGAAAGTAAAAATTAACATTAGTTTATTATTCATGAAATTAAAGAACGAACGGGTCATGTAGGACACAAGGTAATGAAACTTATTAACGCAATTCTCATTTTATGGGTTATCTTATCTTTCTTATTTATGTAATTATTTAATTTATACATGAAATTATTTTATATAGTGTATAAATAAAATTTTACTTTTATTCAAATGTAATCTATTCTCTACAAATCGTTTTACTAAATGACAACAAATATGTTTCTTTTTTAACTTATGAAATGAAAACAACATTTCCTCTGTTGTGAGCATTGTTTGAACATTTGAATAATTATCAAGCCATAAATTTTTTTAATGTAAATAAATAATGAATATTTTTTTACATATTTTTGTATTGAAAATGGTTTTTGAAATGGATTGATTATTTCAATGTCTTTAAATAATTTCTGGTGATTGAAAATGAAATATTATTAGTGAAATATTTGTATTTTCAATACTTTATGTGTTATGATTTTATCCGAAGGGTGGTTACGTTATAAACTCCAATGTATTGGGTATGGAAGTCATCTATATGGCTATTCCATTTAGTTATATGTTTGAATGTTGACCGTATGGTTATTCCATTTAAGTATGTTAATGTCCCAAGTTACCTTTATATGTTATGAGTTCTTTTTCTGGGTTTTATGGTAATATTTTGGTTATAGAAGGGTATGAAATGATCTTTTATTCATTGAAGAGTATTTACTACTCTATAAAGGTGAAAATTATTACTTATGATAAAGTATTCATGGTTTAATTTTTTTTTTGAAAAACTAACTGGTTTCCTTCTTTGTGTATCTCTTACTGAGCTGTTTGTGCTCATCCCAGGTTTTTGAAATCTTTTTCACAGGACATCAAGTGGAATTGGGTCAAGGATGGGATCATGGAAAAGTCATGCTATTTGAAACATAGAACTAAAGATGAAACTTTTTTTCATAGAGTTTTTATTTTGTGGAAAAAATGGAAACAAAGTAGAAGTGTCTACTTTTTAATCTTTTGAGATGTTACAGCTTATGTCCTAATTATTTAAAACTCTAAACCAGAAAAGATCCACAATGTGAATTATTCATTTAATTGAATATTATGTAATTTTTTATGGATGGGACCTTATAGTTGGTATCATAGGTCGGTTTAGATAACTTTCGGGGTTATGGTATTGTTAAATTAATTTCCATAAATTAATTTATGTTAATATTAAAATGATATAACATTTACATATTACCATGTTTATTTTCCTAAGATATTTATATATTCAGAATGGTTTTACGAAAAGGAAACAAGTCATATATGTTGGGACGACAACAGGAGGAAGAAAACCTTCCAAATCAGTAACCTAAGATGGGCGAGATCGGAACTGACAAGTTTTTTACGGTGATAGCACAGTTGACTCAGGCTATAAATGGTGGTGGTGACCATGCACAAGATCATCCAGATCAACCACATAGGAACATGCTAGTAGTAGAGTATTTCATGAGGCAACATCCCCCATCATTCAAAGGATCATCTGATCTTGTGCAAGTAGAAGGGTGCATTAAAACACTGGAGAAATTTTTTGATGTCGTGGGGTGTTCATAACACCAAAAGGCTAGTCATGTTGTTTACCATTTTGAAGGTGAAGCTGGTCAGTGCTGGTCGATGGTGAAAAATATCAAGGAGAGTGAGGAGATTGATTCTCTTTATTGGGATGAATTAAATGGTTTATTTCTTGAGAAATATTTCCCTAAGGTGGTTTGAATTAGAATGGAAAAAAAATTCTTACAATTGAGGCAGGAGGATGACTCAGTGGCTGATTATGAAGCAAAGATCACTCGAATGGCAAGGTATGCACCAAAATTTCATCTGAGATCTTGATTGTAAGATAAATCGATTTTACTCAGGACTGAAGCTGCGATATCGAAGATAATTAGCCTCTCGTGAGTTCAAAATTTATGAAGAACTTGTTCGATGTGTGGAGAAGGTGGAAATGGAGTTTTCTGATGATCCGGTATTCTTTGACAAACAACACAATAAGAGGTCTAGTTGGTCAGTAAAGGGAAAGAATACCTCCAAGATGCCTGGAGGTAAGAAAAATAAATATCCATCTTGTGAGAAGTGTGGTAAAAAGTGTCCTAGATAATGTTTACCAATGTATGAAAGTGCTTCTGGTGTGATAAGTCTGGTCAAATTTCTCATAACTATAAGGACGATAATCAAATAGGCAATGAAAATCTATCGGTAAGATGTTTTAAGTGTAATTAAATGGGTCATTATGAAAATGAATGTCCAGCCAAGAACCCAACTGAGTGAATGATGCTGGACTACAATCAGAAAGGGGTGCTGAAATCCTTTGAAACTACTTCAGCAGATGTTGGTCCATCGAATGAAGTAGTATCAGTAACAATTTTTGTTTGTTTATATTATGCCAATGTGTTGTTTGATTTAGGGTCTACAAATTCATTCATTTCTAAGAACATTCCTAGTAAATTGGGGATTCCATCTCAAGATATGAATCCTGCACTTATTGTAAAAACACTGGGGGGAAATGTTGAGACAAAAATAAATTATAAGAACATTATTTTCCTTTTTTGAAGAAAAAATATACCTGCAAACCTTATTTTTTTCCCTCTAGTAGAGTTTGATTTTATTTTTGGAATTCATTGTATGTCTGTTCATCATGCTAAGATTGACTATAGAGCTAAAGAGGTTTCCTTTCAGAAAGAATTTCAGTTTGTATACAAGAATGAACCCTTACTTTTGATAACATATCAGGATGCTGAGAAACTAGTAAAAGATGGAAATGAATGTTACCTTGCATTTATTGTTGAAAATAAAGGACATGTTCATATTAATTATGTGCCAGTGGTAAATTAGTACCTTGATGTTTTTCCTAATGAGTTTCCTAGTATTATACCTGATCGGGATGTTGAATTTACTATTTACTTAGTTTATGATGCTAAACCAATATCAAAACTCCCTTATCAAATGGCTCAAATAGAACTTTTAGAGTTAAAGAAGCAATTGTAGGAGTAATTAGATAAAGGTTTAATTTGACCTAGCACATCACCATGGGGTACTATTATCTTACTTGTTAAAAAAATATGGTTCAATGAGACTTTGAATTGATTATATAGCATTGAATAACATCACTGTTAAGAAAAAGTATCCTTTGCCTCATATCAATGATTTCATTGATCAGCTCCTCGGAGCTCTGTATTTTTCAAAGATTGATCTGAGATTGGGGTACCATCAGTTGAAAGTAAACTAAGAAGACATTCTGAAGACCACGTTTCATACTAGATATGTCCATTATGAGTTATTAGTTATACCTTTTGGGTTAACCAATACACCTGTTGTATTCAATGATCTTATGAATATAATTTTCTGTGAGTTCTTGGATAAGTTTGTGGTTGTGTTCATTGATGATATTTTGGTTTTTTCTAAAATTAAAGATGAGCATGAAAGTCATTTAAGGTTTTTCTTGAAAAACATAAAATAAAATAAACTGTATGGGAAATTCAACAAGTGTGAGTTTTGGTTACAATAAATACCATTCCTGGGTCACATTGTTTCAAACAATGGCATAACTGTTGATCCCTCTAAAACAAAAGTTTTTGAAGAATGGCCAAGACCCACAAATATAACCAGGATCCATAGTTTTTTTGGTTTATCCGAATATTACGGGAGGTTTTTTAAGGATTTTTCATGGTTATCTAGTCCAATGACTAAATTATCTCAAAATGGTGTTAAGTTCATGTAGACAAAAGAATTTGAGGATTATTTTAATGAATTGAAAAGAAGATTGGGGAATGATCTAGTTTTGGAACTACCTTCCAAAAATGGTGAGTTTATTATCTATAGTGATTCTTTATTGATAGGACTTTGTTGTGTCCTTATGCAGAATGATCATGTAATTGCTTAATCTTCATGACATTTTAAAACTCATTAGTTAAAATACCCTACACTTGAATTGGAATTAGCTGCTGTTGTTTTTTCTTTAAAAATTTGGAGGCATTATTTGTATGGAGTAAAGTGTGAAATATATTCTGATGACAAAATATTGAAGTATATATTCACTCAAAAATAATTGAACATGAGATAGAGGTAAGGGCTAGAATTAATCAAGGATTCTGATTTCATGATTCATTACCATCCGGGAAAAGAAAATAAAGTGGATGATGCTTTGATTTGAAAATGTAATGCTTCATTAACCGTGATACGTTTGGAACAAGATCCTTTGGTTTTTGATTTGATGAACTTTGGAATAGAAGTTTTCAGTGCATGAAATTATTCTATTTTGTTTCAGGTGTCATTGGAATCATCTCTCTCAGACAGAGTTATGAAAGCGCAAAAAAAAAGATAGTGAGTTTCAAAAAAAGTTAGAGTTGGTTCAGAAGGGTATGTTTCCTGAATTTGATAATGATAATGATTGTGTTTTGAGGTTTTACAAAAGATTTTGCCTACCTCATGATTCAAAGTTGAAGAATGAGTTGTTATTTGAAGCTCATAGTTCCCCATTTTCAGTTCATCCTGGTAGTACTTAGATGTATAGAGACATTAAGGAGTATTACTAGTGGGATGAAATGAAAAGAGATATTTTTAATTATACTATGAAGTGTTTTACTTGTTACTAGGTTAAAGTAGAGTGACAGTTACCGAAAGGGATACTTCAGTCTTTACTGGTGCTATAATTGAAATGGGAAAATATATCCATGGACATCGTTATGGGATTACCAAAGAAATCTATAGGTAACAATGCAATCCGGGTTATTGTTGATAAATTTACTAAATCTGATCATTTCCTTCCTATTTGAGATACTTTGTCTCTAGATCAACTTTCTTAGTTGTATTTTAAAATGATAGTCAGGTTGCATGTTGTTCCCCTCTCCATTGTATCTGATTGGGATCCCAAGTTTACTTCTAACTTTTGGAAAGGCCTTCAGAAGTCATTGGGTAATGAATTAAATTTTAATACATCTTTTCATACTCAATCAGATGGGAATTTAGAATGAAAGATTCAGACCTTCGAAGATATTCTATGAGATTCCTCACTAGATTACCCGGAATGTTGGCACCAACATATTTCATTGGTTGAATTTTCATATAATAACAGTTTTCATTCCAGTATACAGATGGCTCCATATGAGGCATTATATGGAAGGCATTGTCTTTATCTAGCATTTTGGGATGAAGTAAGTGAAATTATGCAGATGGGAACAGAATTGGTAGAAGAGATGGCAGAAAAAGTTCAGTTGATTCAAAAGAACTTGAGAACATCTCAGAGTAGGCATAAAAGCTATGCGGATAACTGGAGGAAGGATCTATCTTTCTAGGTAGGTGATCATGTCTTTCTCAAAGTTTCACCATGGAATATTGTGATGCCTTTTGGAAAGAAAGTAATATTGAGTTCGAGTTTCGTTGGACCTATGGAATCCTAGAAAAAGTTGAAGCAGCTGTGTACAGAGTGGCTTTACCCCCATGTTTATCTCAGGTACACAATGTTTTTCATGTTTCAATGTTGAGAAAGTATTTTCCAGATCCTTCTCATGTTTTGAGCTCAGAGGTAGTTTAGTTTGAAGAGAATCTCTCTAATGAGGAACAACCAGTCCAAATTCCTGACCATAGAGAGCAAGTGTTACGAAATAAGGTAATTTTTCAGGTAATGGTTTTGTGGAAAACCCATATGGTTGAAGAGGCAATGTGGGAATCTGAAAATGTAATGAGGGATAAATACCCCCACTTATTTGATAAGTGAATAAAAATTGTGGGTATGCAATTCCAAAAAGGGGGGAAGGATGTAATATCCCACGTAAATAAAGAATAATATATTTTAATTTTAATTAATATTTTTATATTAAATATTTATTTTACTTTAAATTGGATGCTATGTTCGATAGCATACCCAATACACAACATCAGGTTTCTTTGAAATGTTACATTGCATACTAATAATATAATAATATTATTTTAAATTTTAGTTAATGCCTAGCAATTATATAGGTGGGAATGAATATAACTAACTGTAATATGATTATACATGTTTTTAAATGTTTTTACATTTATCCAATAAATGTTAGAGGTTTAAAATGTGAACGAATCTAATTTTAATAATAATTTTATTTAAAAGGTTCATTTACCACTTTTTAATGGTGAACCCTCTTTAAATATAGTTTTTGTCACTCTTATATGTTATATTTTACGAAATAATTTTTTTTAGAGTTGGGACATCAAATTTTTTTTGGAAATTGTTTTTGTGTTTTTCTAATAAAATTCATTTTTTTATGAATAATGGAAAATACTGTATTTTAATTCCAATGTTCCTTTTTATATAATGTATTTATATGGTTAGATTATCTTTTTAGTTGTTTTTAAAGTGCAATAATAATATATTTTTACCATTTAATATAATGTTGGTCATTGGAAGTAATTTCATTTTGAAATTGGACATAAACAATTATCAATCATTTGATCGTTATTATTTCTTAAAAATATAGTATTTGTTTTAACAGCAGGAATTAGTTTTTAATTAATTTCTGCCACATCTGTGCTTTTAATTTGGAAAATGGATTCCATATTTGGAATCAGTAGGTCCAAATTGTGTAAATATGTAACTTTTATTTTAGAAATTTTAAATATTTACTTGAGTAAATATAAAATTTACCATGATTAAAGGGTAAATATAATAAATAAGTGTAAAATATAATATTATAATAATATTAAATTACCCTAACATATTTCCTAATCATATTTTCGGATACATATCCGACCATTGGAATCCTTTAGTAGAAGTTGGGTCCCCATGGAGCCACATGGGAGTAATAATTACACTTTATATTAATTTATATAATGTGAAGACAAAAATGACCTAAACAAATATCTTTTAGTGAAACAACTTTTACAAGGGGTTATATAAGTTATCTTTTCGAATATAAATACTCATTAGAAAACTAAAATGATTTTCAACATCAAGGTATTTTTTTTATAATTTTTGGACATCTAATAAATAAAATCATTTATGACACAATAATAATTCAATATGTACCTCATTAAAAAATGATTTAAATAAATAAGATTATAAATATTAAAACAATATCCAAAACTTGTCCAATTCTTATTGGATTATTTTATTTCTACCATGATTCATCTTAAATTAATTTTTAATGATTATTTTAACTTTTGAAACCGAATATGAGTTTAGGATAAAATAATCGTTTCAAAAATTCCTAAAGTTCCCCTCCTCTCCCTTATAAAAAGTCTTCACTTCTAACTCATTCCTCAAACTTCTCAGGCCATTGGCTCATCCAAACTCAACTCTAATAAGCTCCGCAGATCCATCTCTTCATCCTAGATGCCTTACATTAGGCATAAATCACCTCAAGAAACCCATTTGGTTCAAACCAACGGGAGTTACTCAATTTAAAGATAACATATCCTCTTAAGTTCTTTTGTTTTATTTTACTTCTCCAACACCATAAAATATTTTTATTCCTTTTTTTGTAACAACACCAGTATAATAAATATACTAGGAGTTTTTTATGAAGAGTATTAGAACTACACTTACACACACCTCCATCTAATGGGTAATGAAAATACTGTTTTTGTGGATGGAAAACTAATGCCTCATGAAATGATGATAGTTCAATTATCTCCAACCTCTTCTCATGTTGGCCATTAAGATTGTACTATATATATATATATATGATATATATTATGTTTATGATTCATTTATTCTTCTTTATTTTTCATTTATATTATACCTTTATGGTTTCCATTATGGGTAAAAGCGATAATTTCATTTGAGGAAGTGTGGACCGACGCCCCTCAAAGTGATATGACTCATTCATACCATATGTGGTACATATAAAGGATAGAATTACAGATATTATATATGATAATATACTATAATTATATTATAACTATGTATCATTATGTTTTAATTACATTAAAATTTTAAATTGAAATGAAAATAGCATTCATGCATACGTACAACTTACTGTATCCATGAATGGTGCATTTCATTTCTTACCTCCACATGTTACGAACTATTATAAGTACATGTATAAACTAGATATATATAACAAATATGATATCTAAATAATGAATATAATTTTGGATATAATGAACTTTGGACCACATGAACAACATGTAATTATAAGATATCTATTTTTGACTTAAGTACCAAATATTGACCGAACGACTGTTACTAACATAAATGATTACATAACGTTTATAACATGATAATAAGTGATATAAAGGGAATAATTAACATGAGAAAGTTTCTTAATAAAGTATAAATTAAATTTAGTTTATTATTCAGGAAATTTTAGAACGAACGGGTCATGTCGGACACAAGGTAAGGGAACTTCTTAAACCAATTTCCACTCTTTGGGTTGATCACATATTTCTTATTTATGTTGTTATTTAATTTATACATGAAATTATTTTATATGATGTATAAAACCATTTTCGCTTTTATTCAACCGGAATCTTTTCCCTATGAATCATTTTACTAAATGAAAAAAATATGTTTCTTTTTAACGTACATGATGACAATGACCTTTCCACTACCATGAGTATTATTTGATATTTGGCTTCCTTAACAAGCTGTAATGTTTTTAAAAGGTAAATAAATACCAAACACTATTTTACATATTTTGGTATTGAAAATGGTTTCTGAAATGAATTGATTATTTAAATGTCTTTAAATTATTTCTTGTGATTTCAAATGAAATGTTATTAATGAAATGTTTGTATTTGCAATACTTTATGTGTTATAATTTTATTAGACCGGTGGTTATGTGATAAAAAAAATGATGGGTGGTGTCATTATAAACCAGGATGGGTGGTTATGTTATAACCTTAAATGCATTGGGTATGGAAATCAGCCGTATGACTATTCCATTTAGTGATATATGTGGAAGTTGACCATATGGTTATTCCGTTTAAGTATGTTTATCTCCCAAGTCACCTTTATATTTTATGTGTTCTTTGTATGGGTTGTATGGTAATCTTTTGATTACAAAAGGGTAAGAAATGATCTTTTATTCATTGAAGAGTATTTTCTACTGCATAAAGGTGAAAAGTATTACTTATGATAAAGTATTCATAGTTTACTTGTTGTTTTAAAAAACAAAAAAAATTCCTTCTTTGTGTGTCCCTTACTGAGATTTTTGTTCTTATCCCATGTTTTTGAAATGGTTTTCACAGGAAATAAAGTGGAATAGGTTTAATGATGGGATCATGGAAAAGTCATGTTGTCTGAATCATGGAACTAGACCTGACTCTTTTTTTCAAATAGTTTATATTTTGTGGAAAAAATGGAAACTGAGTATAAGTGTCTACTTTTTCATCTTTTGAAATGCAATAGTTATGTCCTAATTCTCTAAAACTGAAAACCTAAAAATATTCTCAATGTGTATTATTCATTTAATGCAATATTATGTAATGTTTTAAGGCCGAGTCCTTATATTGTAATAGGTTTCTTTCCATTTCAATTAATAATTTAAGGATGGATGCTTTCATTCTAGGATCTCCTCCAGAATTTTATCCTCTTCTACTTTATTGTTGTAATATTGTTGTTTTTCAATAAAATTATATTTTCATCAAATTTATTCTATTATATTCATTTTAATTATTATTTATTTTACTTCCTTAGTCCATAACTCATTTGTAGAAATGGGCTATGGGTATAAAATTTCTAATCATTTATGAACATAATTAATTTTTAAAATTACTACAACACCCAAGAAAGAATAGTTTTTTAGTACATGATCTACCTATTAAATTAATTTTTTTCTAAATATATGAGGTAATTTAATTCACTTAATATTATCATTGAATTTATTTTTTAATTAATAATAAAATAACATGAAATTGAACAATTAACACAAATCAAGCGAGGTTAATAAATTTGTAAATTATGTGAGAACAATATTTATTAGTAAAACAAGCTAGATGGGATAAATTTGTATAGTTCTTATATTATCCATAAAATCAATTTATTCTGATTTTATAAATGGATATGTTCCCCAATTTACTAATAAACATAATCTATCAACATAAATACAATAAAAAAAGGGTGTAATGGTTTCTTGTTCTAGTAATGACCTAGGGATGAATTCATTTCATATTGGTGGTTTAGTTAATTCTTCTATGTTTTTGCGGTTAAAAAATTATGAGATCATAATTAACTGGATATAAATTTAAATTATAATTATTAGTATTTATGTGAAGATCTAATGTTTGATCAAATACTTTTTCTAATAAATGTTTTCTAAAAAAAGTATCATCATATTGCGTTTTCTCAATCTCAATTTGAAAAAAAAGATAAAAATAAAATTTTATTCAAGAAAACTTCTTCTAGTTTTATGAACAATAAGGAAATTCCATAAATTTATGTATATTGGTTTTGTTATGTTATTTTATTTTCAAATTACCTTTAATATGTGTTTTAAATAACAACCTCTTTTGATAGATAACTTTGGTCAGAAACCCTATTGCACATAAATAACCCAAAAGAAAGCATCATTTGAGAGTGCTCATGGTATATCCAATGAAATTCGAACAATTTCCTAGGATGCAGGTATTTTATTCAACCTATTATAGGCACATATTTTTTATTTTCATTATTTTATTTTAATTATTTTATTTTCTTCCATTAATCAATTCTCCACTTCCATTTTTCATTTTATTTCTTCTCTTCATTTAATTTCTCTCTTTATTGGACCATAATCTCAAAATTCTTAATTTCTTACTATGATCACTGTTTTTCCATTTCACTTTTACATTATTTATGACCTGAACTAATATTTAGGATCTCTTAGATCTTTACCCAAATATTGAATGCATCCCTGGGGCTCGAATAAAACCGTCTCAAACTATGTAAACTTATAACATTCACCTATTGGAAAATTTCTCCATTTTAAGAAGAAAAATATTGGAACAACTTTTAAGTCAAACCTAAAACAATAAAAAATGGATATAGACAATAATAATGAACATAAAATAACCATTCGTGAATTGGAATAATTAGAAATTAATTAATAACCAAATTATATTGAATACCCAAATCTCGAATCAGACATTGAGATGAAATCTATAATAATTCATATTCTTCTATAATTTCATGGATTATGTAGTGAGGATAAAAAAAATTTAAATGAATTTAATGTGGTTTTCTCAACCCTAAAACTGATAAATATATTTTAAGATCAAATAAAACTAGTATCATTCCCATTCTCACTTGGCGGAACTACAAAAAATTGGATGTATTATTTATAACATGAATACGTAATAAGTTGGAATTATTTCAATCCAATTTTATTATAATTATTTTTTCCATCATCAAGGATCACTACCATTTCAAAAGGATATCTCAAAAATCAATTGATCCTAAGGGGAATGAATGTATGAGTATGACGAGCAATTGAAGAAGTTGTGTGAAATCTGACCGAATCACCAAATTAGTGAGCAACTACTCATCCAATAATTCTATAAAGGACTCAATCCTAATGAGATTCTTATGGTGGATACCTCAACAGGAGGTCCATAAGTTAAAAAACATTAGTAACTAAACATGTACTGATTGAAAATATGGAACAAAAATCCTAACAATTTAGTGACTGAGGTACAATACATGTTAGAAGAGTACATTAGGTAATTCAATATTCTTAATAAAATCATTTAAATGATACCATATTCGAAGAATTAACCACTATGGTGAGGTAGATCACTTTGTCTCAAAATAAACCCCAACCCACTCCAATAAGACCTCACTTAATTTTTACTGAAACATACCACCCAACAAATATTTATCCCAATTACCAGATATATGGGATTTGGCCATAGTATTCCTTGGTATACCATATGAGTAGTATAAAAAAACACTTCCACAATATAATTATGATTCCATTACAACAGTAAACAACCATGGATAGAAGGGTCAATTGAACATGAGTTGTGGCTCTAGACAATAACAAAGGGCACCTTTTCAACAACATTTCCAATATCCTCCACCTTAACATCTTATTTATCAATAACCTAAAAAATTATTTGAAACTCAAGAATAAACAAGTCAACATAAAAGGAAATGTAAGCCAATGGTAGATTCTAACAATAATGATATTGTAAAACAATTTTTTCATAATAAATAAAATTATTTGAACAGTCTTGATTCAAATTTTTTAGTACTTAAGATGAAAATAGTTTAGATTTACACATACCTCTATGTACCGGTATATAATAACATCAGAAATATTCCATCCCAATATACTCTAAATTTGAAAGAGAATGTTAGTTCCATCACATTGATAATTTGAAAGAAAATTAACTATAAATCTAAACCTACCACTCAACTATTATTCACCACATCTCAGAAGAATCCCCATTCAAGACCAAATAATGTGAATCCCAGGGATAAAGAAAAATTTAATAAAATGATTGATGACATTCCTTCTAAACACATTCCTTTTCTAAATAGATTTGATCAAACAAAGAATATGGCTGAAGAGGAAATTAGAAGATTGGTTTTGGATACATCCAGGCATGTTGCGATCAACATCCCTCTACTATAATACATTAAAAAAATACCAAGGTATTATAAATATTTAAATGAAATTTTTACTAATTTAAGATGTCTCATGGGAAATGAGAGGATCAACATTTCTAGGAATGTGTTAGCACTCATTACTACAACTCAACAAATTTCCACAATGTTCATGGATCCTAGGACATTATCCATCCCATGAACCATAGGGGAGTTACACAGTTTTGATACAAAATGAGATTTATAAGCTTCTATAAATGTGATAAATCACTTAATATAATATTCTTTATTGATTGGTGAGTTGAAGCAGATGAGATTAGTGGTGTAGTTAAAAAATAGACCTATAACATTTCTAGTTGGAGTCCCTAAGGATGTACTTGTTTAGATTAGAGACATGATCTTTCTAGTAGATTTTTATTTTCTTAACATGGAATATGATTAGTTGAATTCCCCTAATCCCATTATCATCAATATTCCCTTCCTAAAAACAGAACGAACTATAATAACTATACAAGACTGCATACTTTCCATGGTTTTTTGATATAAAGTTGTGATATTTAATGTCATGGACTTTATTAAGTACCCCTTACAGGACCATTCTACATTTTATATTTCCAATTTATAACAAAAAAGTAAAAACCCTATGGAATTTTATTGTCAAATTCATAGAGAGACTATAAGAAATTATTCTAATTTGAGGTTTAAGAGGACATACAAACATGTTTTTGATTCACATAACTCTTTTGGATTTTATTTTGATGTTTATTAATATTATAATTTTGATCATGTTCAGTCAAATTATAACATGTATATATTTTATCATGAGTGATTATATTCATTATTATACGAATATGATGATTTATATTCTAATACTGATGTTAATTGTGCATGTATTTCTATTCCTTCAATGTATATATCCATATTTCTCCCCCTTCATTGGAACTCAATCCATTGAAACTAAATATCAAATACTTCGACTTGTTGAGTGGTGATAAATTACCTATTATTACTTATAACCATATCCCATTGAAGATATAGAAAACAATTCAACATTTTGATAGAAAAAAATGATAAAAATCAGGTGGAACTTACTGACATATCTTGTATTAACCCCTCTATTTTAATGCTTATTATAGTTTTTAGGGATGGGGATAAACATATTAGATATCTAAAAGGTGACTAAATAAAAAGCTTCTATAATTTGGTAAAAAATAGTTGAAAATTTACATCATGATGGTATAATTTATCCCATTTAACGTTCCCAATGGGTGAGCCATATTCAGGTTGTCCTTATGACAAATGGTTTTATTGTTTATAGAAATGAGAGAGGGGATTTAGTAATAAGTAGTTTATAAAGTACATAGTGTTTGTTTATGGATTAAAGGAAACTAAATCAATCCACCCACAAGGATCATTTTCCATATCCATTTGATGATCAAATTCATGAGAGACTAGCTGGGAAGACAAAATATTGTTTCCAGGATGGATTTTATGGACATTAATAGGATTATATCACTCTAGAGGATTGGGAGAAGAAAACATTCACTTTTCCTTTTGGTATATTTTCCAATGAAGGATTCTATTTGGACTTTACAATGCCCTAGATAACATTTAGAGATGCATGGTGAGTGTTTTTTCTGAATTCATTGAGACCTACAAGGAGTTATATATGGATTATTTTACAATGTTAGTATATTTATTTTACAAGTGTATATTTTAATTGGAAAAGTTTTTGAATTGTTGTATTGAGAAGAATCTGGTTTTGACAATGAAAAATGTAATTTCATGGTAGAGAATAACATTGTCTTAGGAAAAGTAGTGTCAAAACATGGGAAAGAGGATGATCGATATATGGTGTATATTATTTCAAAATTTCTATATCATTCATGTATTTGTGATGTTAGATATTTCATAGGACATTTAGGATTTTATCAATGCTTCATTGGAGATTTTATTAAAACTGCTTTATAGTTTTCTTAGTTGATTCAAAATGATATTGAATTCAATTTTGATGATTCAGTAAGGGTATCATTAGATGGGCTTAAGAAGAATATTACAACTCCACCAATAATAAAACCCCCATGGTGTGACATTCCATTTAGGCTTATGTATGATGCTTCAAACCTCACAACATGAGATGTCTAATCAAAGAGGGTCTTGAGACATTTAGATGTGATTACATATGCTTAGACGACCGTGGATTCATCCCAATAAAACTAAAAAACCATAGAAAATGAGTTTCATATAATCATATATTCTTTAGATAAGTTCACTTCATATTTATTGGGCTATAAAGTAGTTTGTTATGACTATTTAGCTCTAGGGTACCACTTGAAGAAACATGTTTCAAAGAAAATACTTATCTGATGGATGAACCTCCTTTAAGAATTCGATATTCAGATATATTGAGAAAAGGGGTCAGAAAACATTGTGGTGGAACACATGAGTATGATTACTCACACGCTAAATGCTGACACCTTGGACCATGTACCACATCATTACACTTTTCGTGATGTGAATCTTTATACAGTCTCAGGTACACATCCTCGGTATGAGGATTTCATAAAATACCTTGTTCTATATGAAACTCCAAAAATTTATATGAAACATCAATTCCAAAATTTAAAGAGTATGTATTGTATTTATTATTGGGATTATACCATCCTATAGCACATATGTAGTGACTATGTTATTAGGAGGTCTGATTTTATCATGATATTGAGTACGTTTTATGTTTCTTACAGAAACATTCATAAAAAGGACACATTTGACACCAATAGATATCTTGGAATTTCGTAGAATATAGATTATATAATCTTATATTATTACATGATTATCATGTGTTTTGGATGTTTTTCACACATTTCCAACACACTAGAATCATTTTGAGGTGACATGAGATTCCCAAACAACAAATATTATTATGTGAGATTTTTTATGTTTGGAGAATTGATTTTATGGGTCATTTTCCATGATCAATTTTTTGTATATTTTTTGTTTCCATTGATTATTTTAGAAAATGGGTGTAGACTAAGTCCAACAGGACTCATGATTCTCATGTCGTAGTGGATTTTTTTCAAGAATTAAATTTTTTGTAGTTTCTGAATACTAAAGGCCATCACCAGTGACCAAGGTACAAAATTTAGAAATATAAATTTGGCATTACTCCATAAAATGTATGGAGTGACACATAAAATCAAAAACATACCACCCCCCCAAAAAATAGCAAGGATGAGGTATTAAATTCTGAGTTTATTTTTTAGGGAAAAACTATGGTGCCAAAGTGGAAGAATTCAATAAAGGACAAGGACAATGCGCTTATGTACTAATATATGGTATAAATAAATCCCATAGTTATGTCCCCATTTTAGATTTTTTAGAAATCCAATTATCTCACTTTTGAGGTTAAGCTTCAAGAATATTGGGGTATAAATAAATGCAAAATGGATTTTTCACGTTCTATAATTCAATGGATTATTCAAATTCAAGAGCTTGAGGAGATTAAACTTTCATCATATGAGATATCAAGGATCTGCAAGTAAATATCAAAAGTGACTCGTGATAGAATGATCCAAAGAAGTGGTTTCACGTTTTGGAGAAAGTCCTTGTCTACAATTCATGATTAATTTTGATGCCATGTATGTTGTGTTCTCAATGGATAGGTCTATATTTTGTATCTAATATTATTCTGTATGGTTCATTGGAGATCACATAATAGGATATATGAAATAGATTTATAGTCAATGGTAATAATTTGAAGAAATCAATTGATAGACATACTACTAATGAAGTTGATTTCCTAAAACTGCATGACCCATTTGTCACTTGAGAATATGAAGTTGTTCTTAAACCATTAACTTTTGTATAAATTTTGGTATTTAAAATTATACATTCCATGTGAACATATCATCTCATAGGTTCACATTAATGACAATGGATTATTTTAAATGTGGGGTAGGGGAAAACATTTCAGGGTATCTTCTTTTGGTATTTCATTTGTGTGACATTGTGGGTTTTTTTCTGTTAATTAAAAAAATATAAAAAAATAACTACATAACATATCTTGTAAGATGATCTGTTACATGTAGAAAATATGGAAAATTCAGTTTTTCAAAATTCATTGGTAGAATGATACAAACGAGTAAGATTTAATCATTAAGTGTTTATTTTAATAAAAGTTGACGTTTTTTATGAAATATTTTGTCATTTCATTATTAATTTTTTTATATTTTACTACCATTAATGATTATATTTGTTCATTGTAAACTATTTCATTGATTTACAAACACAAAATTTCATACAACCAGATCATGTGAAATTTTCCTACTCAATTTAAGGAATATACAAGTTAGGTAAAATATCATATTATGTCAATGGTTTATCCATACGTTTTTTCAATTCTGATTGGTTCCATTACTATACTAAATTGAACTATTCATGTGTACCTAATATCAGATAGTTGCATGCCCTAAAAAAATAAAAATAATACAAAAACAAAATAATTATAAATATATTATCATAATAAATAGGGGAGTTAAAGAATACAAAACATATGGGGATATCTAGTTAGGAATCATAAAGATTGTCTTCCAGGAATTCTTATGTGAGTGTTTCTTGAAATATGATAGCAAAGAAACATAGGAAATGTTTGGGGAATTGAACAAATTATTAATAATTATTTTACAAGACCTAAATACAATGAATACTGTGTGGAGATATGAAATTGAAATGGTTTCGACAGACACATGTGGGGATTTAATGGAATGATGGACCCATAACTTTATTCTCTTTGATTAGTGTCACTAATTTCACTAAAGTTTATTTTGATAAATTTTATGAGACAACGACTTTCTAATTTAATGATATTTTCTCTTGGTGGGTTTTTTACTTTTCCAACATTTCTACTATATACTATGGAATATTTAAATTCAAATCTCTTCACTATTATTTGCAATAAATGATATAATGTATTTTTCATGTGTGTGAAAGGGTAATTGTGGGGTATTTGATAAAATGAACATCTCATCTCACAAAGAGTTGGGGATCCGATGTCATACGGACTAGATAAACATCACACCTCCTGCACCCTCAATTGGTAAGTTACATTTTATGTTTTCTTAAGGACCATAGAGAACCTTTACACTGCTCTTCGTCCCTGATTTCCTCTCTTATTTTCCCCAGATATTGTTCAGCCTAAATGTTATATTAATTTTTAAACATTAACCAAACATTCTGATATATCTTGTAGAGTTTTTTGAAGCACCATATTTCCTAAAAGATGCTCTCATTGCTCGGTTTAATTGGCATTGGCCTTCAATAGACATATTTTATCGGTGTGTTTTTGGTTTTTTTGGATTACATGATCTTAAAATGATGTGCGTAATGGGTAGAAATCACATCATGATTTAATTTTCAAGGAATATCATCTTAATTAAGGTTTGGTCTAGTGATCCCCACACCAAAAATGTAATACAATTATCTCTTATCAAATGATAATTCGACTTTTATATGAAGTGAGACAGCTCAAAAAATGGAAATTTGGGCTAGTATCTTGAAACAACTTTTAGCATTCCAAAATACATCAATTTTACAAATGATAGGAAATGTGTTAGGAATATACTTGTGTTCCAAAAATAGAACTAGGTTTGTGTTTCATACTATATCCCCGTGACTTTTCATGGAGGTATACATCTCTATAAGGCTAGTTGATATCATATAGATTAAGGTTGGGGAGGAATTTTGATGAAAGAAACCTTTTATCTTCACGTAGTGGATTGATTTATAACTTTCATGTAAGAAATTGGGTTATTTTCGGTCATTTTGTAGGCATAGAATGAAAATGGAAATAGTCCTTGGTGGTAGTTATAGAAGTCCACTAACTGTCTCTAGTGATGTTTGAGGGAGAAATCATCTCTGGGTACATTTTAGAAACAATACAAGGAAGATATGGTTCATGAAAAGAGTATATAGGGTAAACCAAATGTGGGAGCTATTTTTAATTGCCTGAGGCAGGATATGGGAGTCCCCAAGGCTAATAAACATGTTCATGTGGGTTTGGTTGAACATGTTGTTTTAAATAATAAGGATGTTTTGATCTCAAAATCTTGTACCTATGTTATGATTGTTCATGATAGAAAAACGTAACAACCCTATATTGGTGCTTCATACAACTAGGGAGTGAATTCCTATGGTTAGTAATGAGTGGGATGAGTCTAGGCATAGTGATAAGAGTCAGAAGAATCCAAAAATGACTTTTTCTGGTCTTGGCCTAGTCAACTAATTTGATATCCTGAGTGCTGATGGAGGGCTAGAAAACACCAATTTCTACTCAGAATAAGAGTCAGATATAGAAACAAGAGGGTACATTAATAGTATGCACTATCCAAGTAGGAATAAGGGAAATAATGTAGGAAGGGACACATGGAGATATATTACCTCCATGAAGAATAAATCAAAGGGATGAAAGGACTACTCATATGTACCAAGGAAAATTGATACACAATCAATCAAAAAAATGGAAAATAGAAGGAAATTTATCCCCAAATAGTCGAATGAGGCAAGGATTATAAATAAATAGGATATACCAAGACCCTAGAGATCATCAAAGGAGGTTTGATAGACTAAGGTTATCTTGTAAGATTTGATATCTTCTTAATGGAATTCAATAGAGATAACTGACATCCAGCAAGGTGAGAGGCTTCTCCAATTAGAGGATTTGTTACTCGAGGAGGATGTACATCCTCCCATATAGTTGGGCGAGGTTGAAACTCCTGAAATCCCTTAGTGATAAGAAGCTACAATTATAGAAAATATAGAACTTCTCATGCACTCGAGTGAAGAAATGGAGGAGTAATTTATAAAGATTATGGTGATGTAATAAGAGGTTGATCATATAATGGGAAGAATTTTCATAGTAGAAATAGCTAATGGGAAATGTGAGTGGATTGAAAAATAAGATTACATGTGGGTTGGAGGCATCAACATAGGGAAGATTAACAATGAGAAATACATTCAATCTTGGGATTACATGGTGTATCATTATGAAGAAATGATAAAGTATGATTGTAAAACATAGGTAAATTATCTTCCATAATTTTTTTAGGGATATTGATTTAAACTAGAAAAAAATTCCTTAAGAATTCTATAGTCTCTTTTGGTGTTTCATCAGGTCAACTCTGAGGGTTCTCACATTCCCATTAAATGTGTTTCAAAATAAAAATTTACATTTGATTACGGGAGTTGATAAAAAACAATTTTATTGAATATTTTATTGATAATAAATGAAATAATTTTCTACATTTTATTAAATATTATTATTTATAAAATTTATCGTATTATATCATTCATTTGAAAATTTGATAAAAATTATTGTTTTCTCTTTAATTTTAACTATAGTATTGAAAATATAAATATTTTTCTATGTATTATATGATCATAAAATTTAGTAACAATATTTCTAACATAATGGGATATGATATTAATAGAAGACATCTTAGCTAAATAATTCATTTGATTGGGGTAAATAGTCTATGAATTCAAAGGCGCACTGGACTCACCAGATTGGACACCACTTTAGTATTTTGTCCGTATCATCTTCATAAATTCATGGATTGTGCCCAACTCTAGAGGGAATATCATGGACCCAATTTCAATAAAATCAGCCTTGTATGTTTCACATTTTTTGGTGGTAAATGAGGTGGTTCAATTGTGATAAAAATATTTTTATGAATTTACCAATTAAGACCTGAACACTATTATTAACCAAGATTCCCCTCCACTAAATAATTATGTATTTTTATCATTTGGTGGGGGTTTGAAGATGTATTGGGGATTGGTATCATAGTATAAGAGGTTAAATAAAATTAAATTCCCCATAGGGGGATTGAATCATCAAGTTAGGATATCCTCCAAAATTCTATTCTCTTCCACTTCATTGTTATAATATTGTTCTAATTTTAATAGACACTATATTTACATTCCATTTCATCTATTATTTTCAATTTTATTTATATTTATTTTACTTTAATGGATTGTAAGTCAAGAGTATAATGATCATTGGGGTATAAACTTTCTAAAACATTGTGAATTTAATTAATTTCTAAAGGGACTACACCACCCATAGGATAATATTTTTGTTCCTAATTGATCTACCAATTATGTTATTAATTTCAATTTTTTGAATAAATTATATAATTTAATTCACTATATATATATATATATGATTTGAGTTTTTATTTTATGAGAAACTAAGTATTTAATTTTACAATTAACACAAAAAACATGTGTATGATAATTGTATAAATTTTGAGAGAACTATCTTAAGGGAAAAATAAACAACAAATGATATATTTGTAGATTTAAACTATCACCCTTAAAATAAATTCATTATCATTTTGAGAATGGATATGTGCCCTAATTTCCCACAAAACATAATTTATCATTATAACAATAATCAATGCATGGCACTTTGATTGCATGTTCTGAAGCTAGTATAGGGTTTAATTCATTTCATCTTTATGGTTTAGTTCATTCTCATAAGAATTGGAGGGTTTAAAAATTAGGTGATCCTAAATAAGTTGATATTAATTCAAATAATATTTTTTAATAAATATGTGAATATGTATATTCATATGTTTTACTCTTTGGAAAAATACTTTTATATGAAAATATATTCTCATTGCATTTTCTCAATCTCATTTCAAAAAAAAATGTAAAATGAAATCTCCTTCCAACAAAATCATTCTACTTTTGTAAAATATAAACAACCCCCATCCTTTTATAATTTATTTATGTTAGTTTTTTAAAAAAATAACATTAAAATTATGTTTTAAATTACATCATCCTTTGAGATATGTCTTTGGTCACCCACTCTGCTTCACCTAAACAATAGAAAATCTTACATCAATTAAGAGCACCCACGATAGAAGCTTTCAATATTACTACTTTAAAATATCTAGGTATCACATTCTATCTCTTTTAAATAAATTAAATAATCCAAATTTAATCATGATCTCATAGATAAATTTTTTGAATTTTTCTTTTTGAAAAAACCCACATCATAAAATAGGTTAATAACACTTCCTCTTGATAATAGATAAAGGATTGTTTGAATGTATTCCTGAATAACACATTATTTGGTTTCCATATAGGATAAAATTAATTAAAAGTGAAAAAATATACATGGAAGAGATTAATAATGCCTAAGTATTAGTATAGTGTTATAAGGATTGTTGATTACAAGAAAGTGAATGATTAATAGAATGGTAAGGACCAAAAAATCATTAACATGTGATGAGTAAAAAAGGCCATCTAATTTTATTGAAATTAAGGTACTAGGATAATATTTTTTCTCAATATAATTTCCCAATATTGGAACCTTCTATTTACCATCCAAACTAATAATATAAGGAAATATACTAACATGAAAAGAATAAAATTTTCCAATATTCATTTCCTCCACAAATATCATAATTTCATCATACTATTTGAATTCATGATGGATTATTCATTCTATAAGGACTTAAATAAACTTATAATAGATCTTGTAACCACAAACGAACAACATGATTTTACTATTTTCATTACTAAAACCAAATTTGTTAGCACAAGTACTCTTATATAATTAAATAAGATTTAATAACTAAATAATAAATCTAAAAGAGTAAAGAAATTTATTTCATATGTGTTAATCCTTAATTTCCTTCCACACAATTCTCTAAGAATGTAATAGTATTATCCAAATGTAATACAATACATTAAAGAAATGTATATATGCTTCCACCCAAAAAAATCTCTTGGGATATCATTAGTCACCCCAAAATACACTTACATAAAACCCCAAAATAGGTGACTATGATTTTTAACTTATTATTGAACTTATAATAATAAACCCATGATGGTATCCACAAATATCAATTTAATATAACATGAAGACGTATATTTTTACAAAATTAACACAATCCTTTGATTCTTCATGATACATATAAGAAAAACACAATTAATAAAAAATACATATATAGTGAAATTATTAAATCATAATACATAAATACATAAACCCTTTTACATAAATGATTTTGTATAACACAGTTCATTCCTTGGACTAGGGGATAACACCTAGTTTAGGTCAATTACTCATATAATTCCCAAGTTCCTCAAATATAAGACATCAAATTCATTATAAATTCATTCCTTTATGAACATCAATTCCACATATGTAACATATTCCAATACATTATATATATTTTTCATAGTGATTACTATTTAAATATGGCCCATAATGATAATAAAAACACTCCACATTAATAATATCATCAGTTTTGGGCCCACAAGTGTGCACCAGTTTTCTTTAATGCATGTGGTCAACTAATTAGGGATCACCCACATTTCTGGATAGATCAACAAACTAATTACTATATCCACATGCCAAAAATGATCTTTCTATGTTCTTTTTCCTTAGTCACAAATACACCCTAGAAAACATCTTTAGAGGCCACACGTCTTGGTCACTACTCCCAAGCATGAACACCTGAACATGGAGTCCTAATCTAGTAGGTTCCCAAAAAAGTGTTTCACCTTATTGACATGAGACATATAATTTTTCAATTTAACACTTTATCATTATGGTAGGATACAATCCACACCCCACTCTTAGAGAAAAATTTACCCATTGTAGACTTTATATCTCAACCCAGACAGTGCCACCCCACTTCTATCTAGGTTCCTCCCCCAATACCACTATAAAAATGGGCCCTATTAATAGTAAAAACAACCTTACATAAGATGGTAATTGAGTCTTCACCTCCCATGAACCACTAGTGTCCCCAAAGGCACGCGGTCCAATACATTGGGACCAACCACATGCTTGAATGGATTATTAGTAAAATTAATACCACCATTGGCCAAAAAATGTTCTTTTAGTGCACTTTTAACTCAATCATAGTTAAATTGGGAATTATTCCAACGTGTCACCCATCATGATGACTAGTCCAGCCAAATCATTCTTAATTTTGGTCATATAATCCACTAGTCTCCTAAAATTAAAGGTGATACTTTTTTACATGAGTCAAATCATTTATCCCTTTAACTCATTAACATTTTATGTTATTTCAATCCTACCACCTTCTTGACATGTAGGATGTCAAATCATCTTTCTATTATCTTAATTAAAAACTGAACATTTATAAACATCTATCCTCGTCATATTTTACTTCTTAGTAATTTCATTGATGTTCACATTGTTAGACATATATTATAATATATTATTAGAAAAAATCATAATGTCTTTTTCTCTAGTCATCATCCACTTTGGTTTCCCATAAGAACAAATGTGTCTATCACTTGTAATGTTAATAAGATTCATCATGGTTCCATCCACTGACAATGAATAAAAAAACATACTATGAGTAGTAATAATCATAATGGGAAACAAAATTATAATTAAAAATTATTTATAATGTTTCTAAATCATGGAACCTTAATTTTACTATTAGAAATGTTAGGTTTAGCATGGGATTGTCAAGATCATTATCTATTCAAATACATCATGATAGTTCAAAACGAATTTGTTAATTTCAAATCATATCCACAAGTGTTGGTCGGAGTGGACACTTAAGAGGGGGGTGAATTGAGTTCCAATTAAATTTTCTGTTAAAACATTGTCTAGTTAAAATCCCCCGATTTATAAAATAAGTTAAACTGTAGTAAATTTATATAGATTGTAAATGTTCACTTAGCTTCTCAATGATTGATTAGGTCTTAGTTAGTTTAACCACAAGATCAAACTAACTTTTGAAACTCATCTACTGATTTTCAATAAGTGGAAACACTTTCTAATTTAACTATCAAAGTAGCTTTAGAATAATTTTGTATTTTAATGTAATAGTAGCAGAATAAATATAATATATGTCGTATACATTAAACATAAATAAAAGATGCACATCAGATATAACAAGAGGTTCAGTATCAAGTCGAGACTTAGTCCTCTCAAATTTATATAAATTTGATCCACACCCTAGATCGGGGTTAACAACAGTTTACAAAAATGTCCAGGCCACATAGGGACCTCTACCACTATTCTACATGGGAAACAAAACAACAGAAAACCAGCTGTTCATGTCACACACGACCTCTACCACTATCCCAGTGGGAAATAAAAGATGTAAGATTTTGAGTGAGGATTTACAGATCCTCCAGTTAACGTTCAGGAGACAATGTGTGTGTAAAAATACAGCAGATAACACACACTACTCGAAAAGTAAATAATAAATCAAAGAGCAGAGATCTAGAGTTTAGAAATGGCTCTAGTGATTGTCAATGTAGTTTTAGACTCGTTGGATTGAGTAGGAATGCTTTAGAGTCCTTCTCTGGTTTTTCTGTTGAAAAACAGAGTGTCGTAGTTCATCTTGTCTTATTCAGTCTCTTGATTCGTCATGTGTTCTTCAGAAATGTAGGATTTCATGTATGGAACTTCTTTGAAGATCGTGCAATGTGTTCTTGACATTTGTGCTCCGGATTGTTCTTTGGTTCTGTACAGAGCTCGCATGTCTTGTAGTATATGTGTCGAGATGTGTCAAGCACACGTGTCCATCCGTGTTCTCTAATGAAGCTCAATATTCTTTATATTCCACAGGCTCTGGAAGTAGTAATGATTCCCTATTTTTAGGTACGATATACGGTTTCCTGTCAATCCAACAACTAGCATTAAATAACATTAATTGCATTAAAAACAACCAATATGATCATTAGCATTATTTAATATAATATTGATAAAAGCTTAAGAAACGGTGTCACCGTGATCATGGAAACGGTGTCTGGGTCACGGTGTGTCCTTCACGGTGTCTGGGTCACGATGTGTCATTCACGGTGTCTGGGTCACGGTGGGTCCTTCATGATGTCTGGGTCACGGTTTTTGGTCATGGTGAGTGGTTACGGTGTCTGGTCACGGTGAGTCCTTCACGGTGTCTGGGTCACGGTGTCTGGTCATAGTGAGTGGTTACGGTGTCTGTTCATGGTGAGTCCTTCACGGTGTCTGGGTCATGGTGAGTGGTCACGGTGAGTCCTTCACAGTGAGTCCATACTTAGACAAAAAAACTGTATTTGGACTAAGACAGTGATATGCAGAATATGAGTTATGGTTACTCATTAGAGATAATATATGAGAGAATTTTAATTATGCATAAAACTTGTAAAGAGTAATTAACATCCATAAGATTTGTTATTATAAAAACATGATATGCACCCATTGTTGAGTTTGAATAGTATTAGAAAGATGTGCACTGAAGATCAAGATTAATTAATAGTAATGATATTTGTGATTATTAAAACATGATTAACACATGAAGAGTCCAACAATCTCCCACTTATTGATGATCAAAAATCACATATAGGCAGAATATAAAAGATATATAACATTAAGGATACTAGCATAGCAAAAACAATACAGAATAGATACTTGCAGTTTTTATCCCCCATTTGTACTATTATAGAACTGATACATATAGGATTTTCTCCCCCTTTTGGGATTATCCAAAAGTAAAGAAATTGAAAAGAAACTCGGCAATTATCATTAACCAAAGCATTCATAATACAAAGTACATGAGAAGTACAACCAAGAAATGATATCCCATCAAAAAGAAAAACAGTAGGTCAACTCTTTAGGGATCCATTTTTGTCTTGACTTTATCAGCAGCAGGAGCTGGTGCTGAAGTAGAATGAGGCATAGAAGAGGTAGTCAACGAGGGTAAGGGTAGACCTTCAAAAATAGATGGAGCCAAAGTAGGAGAAGTAGAAGATCTAGGCTTAGGTTGGTCAAGAATGACTGGCCGGATCTGAGAAATGGATTGGCTAACTATCATGGTAGTAGATGCTAAGGTAGGATATCTAGGTCTAAGGGGTGCAGCAGCTGGAGCAACTATAGCAGTACTCTGCACATGAAGATACGACTTCAAAAGATTGATGAAATCAGTAATGATTTCACCACCATACTGCATAGCCTTTTCAAAATCATCCTTATTCTCCAGAAATCTGTCCAACAATCTGGTGAACTCTGAATGTTTCTGAACATGAGATTTAAAAGCATGAGTCACCGGAGGGATCCTCAGATTCTCCATAAGATATCTAAAGTGATCTGTCATGTCACTTTTAGAGAAAATATGGGAAAGATACAAATCTATTTTCTTGGAGATATCTTGTTGAGCATCATTGGCTGTCTTTGAATGAATCCTAAACAAGTCCAATGCTCTATCACTATTCTTAATCTCTTCTAACAAAGAAGATAGATCCAAGCCACTGAAGGCATTCTGTAATTCTTCCTTATTTAAGGATCTCAGCAGAGAATCATCCAAAAAAGGTGTGGAGGTCTGGCCAGAAGCAGGTGAAGCCTTGACAGCTTCAGTTAGAACATTGAGTTGTTTCAAAAGTTTTTGAAGACATCCAGTGTAATCATCCGTAAGCTTATTTAGAGTTTCCACAAGCTCTCTCATGCAGTCCAGAATCGTCATGTGCCTTTTTCCAATTTTTTCATCAAAAGATAGAAGGTAAGGATGAACTTGAGACATAATCTCCCTAGCAAGGAGGGAATCAGAAGACATAGGTGAATCAGCAGCATGTGCAGGGGCAGAAACAGTAGCAGACTCTGATCTCACAGATAGCTCATTTTGCAGACTTGCTACCATACTTTTCAGATTTGCAACATCAGCACTCAACAGTTTATTCTCTACTCGGACTTCTTGAATTTCTTGGATCATCCTTGGTTGAATATGCAAGATAATATTTTCCAAGATAATTGACCCATCTTCTTGACTTAATTGAGTCACTGGGTGAGGTTGAGTGGAGACAATTTTCTCAAAACCAGCTAACAAAGATTCGCGAAAAGCTTTCAGATCATATTTGGTTACAAAGGAATGAAGCTCAGGTAAGGATGCGGGTAAAGGTAGAGGCTCAGATTCTGGTTGAGGGTCAGAGTCATCTTCAGACTCAGATTCTGAATCAGATTGAGGTTGGGGATCTGATTTTGGTTCTGAATGAGCTAAGGACTTCAGTTGAAACAGAGAAGAAAGATCCATTCCATTTGAAGTCACTTATTGTGACTCATTCACATCATAAAAGCTTGGGAACTCATACCGAGAGTGTAAAGAGAAAGTGACAGACGGTTGAGAAGCTTCACCAGATCCAGCTTCCACTATATCAAGATTTCGAGTTTCCTCCCCCTCAACTTGTGCTTCCTTTTCAGATTCTTGAGGTTTAGGAACATGGACAAGATCCACATGATCATCCCTAATATCTTCAGTAAATTATTGCCTTGCCAACTAAAAGGAAATTTCCATTCTTTCTTCAGAAGAGGGAATAATCTCAGGAACCGATTGTTCCACTAGATAAGCTTCCAGACTTTCTTCTTTCTCAACAGAAAGAGTCTCTTCAACAAAAACTTCCTCAAAGGTTGCTTGCTGTTCTAAACCAGGAAAAAATAATTTCCTTGAAGCATTGGGATGATATTCTTCCTCATGAAGCACAACTAAAGGATCCTCAGTCCTTTCCTTTTCAACAACAACTTCCTCTCCTTGAGGTATCTCATCAGGGATAACAGGAGGGATAACACCCCTTTCCTCTTCAACATGAGCTGTTTCCATTGTAGATATTACAGATTCTTCTCTAGGTGGAACTTCCGCAGTTACTTCTTCTTGTTTTTCTTCTTCTGAGTACTCAGCCACTTCATCTGGTTCCAAACCAGGATCATCTAGGTTCTTAGGCCTTCTTGGATAGTCAACAGGATTAAACTTTTTATATAGTTGATCACTATCCTCAACCCATTGCTTTTTCCATGGATTCTAGCTAATCTTCATCCTTCTAATGATAGGCATGGATATGCAAAAATCAAAGTCCTCTAATTTTTCTTCATTCGGTCCAACCATTCCTTTTGAGACTAACATGGTTGAAATCATCCTTGAATAAAACAAGGAGGTGGATTTGGAAGTTACATTGATCAGCTCACAGATATGGTTGATAACATACTTAAACAGATTGATATTTTGGCCATTCTTCAACAGGTGAATCAGGAACACATCCTCATACTTCATCACAGAAAAATCTCATTTTCTTCGACTAACCAAATTCTTGAACAAACTTGAACAAAATTCTTGTCTCCCCATCCAGTTCAGCAGCTATGTCCATTCGATTGGTTCCATTTCCAGTTAGATTTTCCAAAGCGGTTTCTAGGTCAAAGATGTCAGTTGTTGGAGGAGGGTATCTTTGGTAATATTCACACACTCTTTCATGTGGAATTCTTAGGCATGTAGCCCACATCATTGAAGAGAAAGAGCACTTCTGACCATCGATCCAGCTGGTCACCAAAAAGCTTCCTCCAAACTCAAAAGAGAACTTCACATACTGATAGAATTGAGATACAAGACTCAGGTAAATCGGTCTATTCTGTACAGTAAACCATTCAAGCCATCGTTAATATTTTAAAACTTTCAAAAAAATGATCTGCTGGACAACAACCATTCAGGGCAAACCTCTTTTTCAGGTACAACGGTACGACTTACCACGTTTGGGTTTAGAGGTCCTTCAGGAGCTATCCTCGATATCCTCCTTTCTTTTCTAGAGCGGCGCTTCCCAGATGAGGGTGAAGATGGACGCTTCATCCTTGGAATCCACTAAAGGTTCGGGCGAGAGAGAAGAGAAGGTTCAGGAGAGAATTCAGGTATGGAGTCGAATGAAATCCTTAAGTTTTATCATTTGGGAATGTCAAACTTCATAAAAACACAAACGTGGGAAATCAAATAGCGGTGAAATAAAAATTACCACGATACGGGTAAAAATAAAATAAAAATAATAAAAATTATCATACTTCTCACGGTGAGACAGAAAACTAGCCATCACGGTGAGACAGTTTATAGTCATCACGGTAAAATAGTGAGCAGTTTATATAGTCACGGTGAGACAGTGAGTTGTCAGACTGTGAGCATAAAACAGTAACTTAGAACATTAAGTATAAAACCATAAATTAAAGTACAATAAAGTATTAAACATTAAGATCAGTAAGATATTCATTTATGATTAATCATACCAGGATAATGTATGATGTAGTCTAATCTTTTAGAATTTAATGGTTTAGTGAATATATCAGCAAGTTGATATTCAGTACCAATGAATTCCAAAGTGATAACACCTTTTTGATAATGATCCCTCAAAAAGTGATGTCTCACATTAATATGTTTTGTCCTAGAATGAGAAACAGGATTCTTAGAAATATTAATAGCACTTGTGTTGTCACAATTTATTGAGACATGTTTGAATTGATATCCATAGTCTAGTAATGTGTGTTTCATCCAAAAAATTTGTGCACAACAACTTCCAGTAGCTATGTATTCAGCTTCTGCAGTTGACAATGCAACCGAATTTTGTTTCTTACTACACCATGATACTAGTGACTTGCCTAAAAGATGACATGTTCTAGAGGTTCTTTTTATATCTAGCTTACATCCTGCAAAGTCAACATCATAATAAATAACTAGTTCAAATGATTGTCCTTTGGGATAAAACAGTACTAAATTGGGAGTATGCTTGAGGTATTTGAAAATTCTCTTTACAGCATTTAAATGTGTCTCTTTAGGGTTTTCTTGAAAACGAGCACACATATACAAACTAAACATAATATCAGGACGACCAGCAGTCTGGTAGAGTAGACTTCCAATCATTCATCTATAAGTGGTTTGATCAACAGATTTACCATTTTCATCAAGATCCATCTCACAGGTGGTACTCATGGGAGTGTCACTACTTTTTGTGCTATCCAATCCAAAACGTTTTAAAAGATCTCTAGTATATTTACTTTGAGTTAAAATAATTCCATCATCATTTTGAAAAATTTGAAAACCAAGAAAGAATTTAAGTTCACCCATTAAACTCATTTCAAATTCATTTTTCATCATTTTTTAAAAATCAGTATATAAAGAATTTTTAGAAGATCCAAAGAAAATATCATCAACATAATTTTTTACTACTAAAAAACTTTAGAAATTCGTTTTATAAAAAGAGTAGGATCACCTATTCCTTTTGTAAAACCTTTAGAAATTAGAAAAGTACTTAATCTATCATACCAAGCTCTTGGAGCTTTATTTAAACAATATAAAGCTTTTGATAATTTGAAAATATGATTTGGAAAATGTGGGTTTGAAAAACCAGGTGGTTGTTCAACAAAAACATCCTCAGAAATATATCCATTTAAGAATTCACTCTTGACATCCATTTGATATAGTTTGAAATTTAGATGTGCAGCATAAGCAAGTAAAATCCTAATAGCTTCTAATCTGGCTACTGGAGAAAAAGTCTCCTCATAGTCAATACCTTCTTCTTGACTATATCCTTTTGCAAGTAGTCTAGCTTTATTTCTAACTATGTTTCCGGATTCATCTACTTTATTTCTAAACACCCATTTTGTGCCTATTGTGAAAGTGTCCTTAGGTCTTTCAACAAGATTCCAAACTTTATTTCTTTCAAAATGATTGAGTTCTTCTTGCATATAAATTACCCAAAATTCATCATTAATAGCATCATCAATGTTTTTAGGTTCAAGTTGTGACAAGAAGGCTTGATGTTCAACCTGATTTCTAAGAGAAGCTCTAGTCTGTGTCCCTCTATCAAGATTCCCTACAAGAACATCTAAAGGATGATTCTTCCGAATCCTAGTTGATCTAGTAAGGGTATGGCTAGAAATTTCAGGTTCATCAACAGGTTGGGAATCAACAGAAGCTGGTTTTGGAAAATTTCTAGAACTGGACATTTTAACTATAGGTCCACTGTCTTTATCATTAAGGTTCAAAATAGAGAGATCATCTTCAAGATTTTCAAGAGGGGTTTTAGGCTCATGTGGATCAGTTTCATCAAACTTGATGTGAACAGATTCTTCCACACACTTGGTTCTCTTATTGAAAACTCTATAGGCTTTACTAGAAATAGAGTAACCTTGGAAAATTCCTTCATCACTCTTGGATGAAAATTTGTCGAGATTGTATTTAGTATTAAGAATAAAGACTTTTCAGCCAAAGACTTTGAAGTAGTTAACTTTAGGTTTCCTATTGTTCCACAACTCATAAGGGGACCTCTTAAGAACATGTCTGATTAAGACTCTATTGATAACATAACAAGCTGTATTTACAGCTTCAGCCCAAAAATAAACGGGTAGGTCATACTCATTAAGCATAGTTCTAGAAATTCCTTGCAGAGTTCTATTCCTTATTTCTACTACACCATTTTGCTGGGGTGTCCTAGGGGCAGAGAAATTGTGACTATAGCCATTGTGAGAGCAGTAAGATTCAAATTCATGATTCTCAAATTCACGACCATGATCACTTCTCAGAGTTTTAATCTTAAGTACACTATGTTTTTCTACAGATTTGGAGTATTTAACAAAGTAAGAACAAGATTCACTTTTGTGAGCTAGAAAATATACCCATGTATATCTAGAAAAGTCATCTACTAAGACATAGACACAGTGCTTCCCATTTAAGCTAAAAACTCTAGATGGTCCAAATAAATCAATGTGAACCAACTCGAGAGGTTGAGAAGTTGACACTTCTTTCGTTGATTTGAAAGAAACCTTATGTTTCTTTCCCTTTTGATAGGGATTAAAAACATTGTCATTGGGAAACTCAAGTTTGGGTAGGTCTCTAACTAAGTTCTTCCTAGTAAGTTTTCTAAGAGAGTGTATATTGTAGTGTTCTAATATTCTGTGCCAAAGACAAGAATCTTTATGAAAAGAATTTAATAAATTAATATTATGCTTAGCTAAAGAATTTAAATCAACAACATAAACATTTTCATTTCGCAGGGCAGAAAATACTAAAGCATGTTTAGAATTAAAAACAATGCAAGAATCACCATCAAATTTAACATGAAAAACATCATAACATAACTGAGAAATACCTAACAGATTATATTTAAGTCCATCAACAAGTAAAACTTTAGATATTAATACTGAGTCAGTGTTACCAATCCGGCCTAAGCTGATGATTTTCCCTTTAGAATTATCACCAAAGGTGACAAAACCTCCATCAACTCTGACTAAGCTTTTAAAGCCTGAGAAGTCTCCAGACATATGTCTTGAACATCCACTGTCCAAGTACTAGGTCTTCCTATAGGATCTCTTTAAGCAAGTTTCCTATAAAAGAGATTTAGATAGGAAATGATTATGGTACCCATATCTTCTTGGGTCTAGACAGGTTAGCAATCAAAGGTTTTGGTACCCAAATTTGTCTTATGGGTCTCATGAAAGTTGTAGAATAAACTGACTTTGAAAGATAAATCTTATTAGTTCCATAACTATGAATATAACTAGTTGAAGCATATAAATGTCCAGAATAAGAATTATCAGCATTCTGTCCAGATTTTGGAAAAAATCTATTCTTAGTAAACTGTCTCTATCCAGGTTTGTAGTATATTCCAGTAGTGTATTTTGGTGCAACTTGCCTTCCTAGCATTTGAGTTAGTCTATCCTTTCCATTTGTGATTTTATCTAAATCCTTTATGACGTTCTCATTAGATAATTTCAGTTCAGTGTTTTCTTTACGTAACTGATCATTCTTTTCTATTTCAATAACAAGATCAGATTTATGTTTAACAGTCAAAGCATACTGTTTCTTTAAAACTTTGTATTTATCTTTCAGCTCATTACAGGTTTCTTCTAACATATCAGAATATTCAAATAGTTCATATTTTGACATGTTATCAGAGTCAGTGTCATCTCCATAATAATAAGAATTTAAAGCAGGAGTTTCAGATGTTACCTCAGAAGTGTTTGTCATAAAACACATGTTTGCCTTATTTATGTGTTCAGTTTCAGAGACTTCAGATTCAGTGGAGCTATCCTCAGAAGCACTCCAAGTAGCCTTCATAGCCTTTTTGTACATATTGTCCTTGTAATCATATTTCTTCTTGAATTTGAGCTTTGGGCAGTCTTCTTTAATATATCCTTTTCTTTTGCACTCATAACATAAAACTTCATTACTTTTATCAGACTTCTTCCAATCTTTCTTCCAATGTTCCTTATTGTCATAATTTCCTTTGTAATTTGATTTTCTGAAAAACTTCTTCTTCCTATAGAACTTCTTAAACCTTCTGGCAATGTGAGCCATTTCAGCATCACTATTAGAAACACTTTCACTCTCTTCACAGCCTGAACTCTCATTTACATCATGAAGTTTCTCCTTATCCTTGTACTTTGAAGTTGAAGATTTGAAAGCAACAAACTTTCTTCTAGGTTCATCTTCTTCTTATTTGTTTACCTTGAGTTCTTCCTCATACATCATAAGCTTACCAATGAGTTCTTTAACAGGTAGAGCAGCAATGTCACATGACTCTCTGATTGAAACAGATGTGCGTCTCTATCGGTCTGGTAAACATCTCAAGATTCTCATAATTTGTTCCTTTGATGGAACATCTTTTCCAAGTGAATTCATTGTGTTGACTGTCTCATTAAACATGAGATACATGTCAGAAATAGGTTCATTAGTTTTCATTTTAAAATTATCATATTTAATAGTATAAGTATTTAATCTCACTTCCTTAACATTGGTTGTTCCTTCATGAGAAAAAACTAAGGTATCCCAAATTTCAAAATCAATTTTACAAGTAGAAATTCTGTTAAACTCTTCAACTCCTAAAGCACAGTATAGGGCATTCATGGCTTTACAATTATTATTGTAGGCAGTCTTTGTAGGTTCATCCCAAGTGGATCTAGCAGTATTGGGAAGTTTATATTCTGATTCTATGGCAGTCCATATATCAAAACCTATGCTTTCTAAATGAATTTTCATTTTAAGCTTCCATTGGGCATAGTTGGTACCATTGAAGAAAGGTGGCCTGTTAGTAGTAGCACCCTCTAGTCTATTATCCATAAATAGATTTTAGAAATTCAATTTAAAGAGAAAAAATTTAGAACTAACAGAAATTTAAGATCTTTAAAGATGAAACTAAATTCATAGTTGAAAAACAGAGTACTTTAGAAAATATTTAAAACAATCCTCTGATACCGAATGTTGGTCGGAGTGGACACTCAAGAGGGGGGTGAATAGAGTTCCAATTAAAATTTCTGTTAAAACATTGTCTAGTTAAAATCCCCTGATTTATAAAATAAGTTAAACTGTAGTGAATTTATACAGATTGTAAATGTTCACTTAGCTTCTCAAATATTTATTAGGTCTCAGTTAGTTTAACCACAAGATCAAAATAACTTTTGAAACTCATCTACTGATTTACAATAAGTGTAAACACTTGATAATTTAACTATCAAAGTAGCTTTAAAATAATTTTTTATTTTAAAGTAATAGCAGCAGAATAAATATAATATATGTCGTATACATTAAACTTAAATAAAAGATGCACAACAGATATAACAAGAGGTTCAGTCTCAAGCTGATACTTAGTCCTCTCAAATTTATATAAATTTGATCCACACCCTGGATCGGGGTTAACAAAAGTTTACAAAACTGTCCCGGCCACACAGGGACCTCTACCACTATTACACGTGGGAAAAAACAACAAAAAACCAGCTGTTCAGGTCACACACGACCTCGACCACTATCCCAGTGGGAAATAAAAGATGTAAGATTTTTAGTGAGGATTTACAGATACTCCAGTTAACGTTCAAGAGATAGTGTGTGTGTAAAAATACATCAGATAACACACACTGCTCGAAAAGTAAATAATAAATCACAGAGCAGAGACGTAGAGTTTAGAAATGGCTATAGTGATTGTCAATGTAGTTCTGGACTCGTTGGATTGAGCATGAATGCTTCGGAGTCCTTCTCTGATTTTTCTATTGAAAAACAGAGTGTCGTAGTTCATCTTGTCTTCTACAGTCTCTTGATTCGTCGTGTGTTCTTAAGAAATGCAGGATTTCATGTAGGGAACTTCTTTGAAGATCATACATTGTGTTCTTCATAGTTGTGCTCCGGATTGTTCTTCGGTTCTGTACAGAGCTCGCATGTCTTGTAGTATATGTGTCGAGACGTGTCAAGCGCGCATGTCCATCCGTGTTATCTAATGCATCTCAATCTTCTTTATATTCCACGGGCTCTGGCAGTAGTAATTATTCCCTTTTTTAGGTACGAGATAAAGTTTCCTGTCAATCCAACAACTAGAATTAAATAACATTAATTGCATTAAAAACAAAAAATATGACCGTTAGAATTATTTAATATAATATTGATAAAATATTAAGAAAAGGTTTCACAATGATCTTGGAAATGGTGTCTGGGTCACGGTGTGTCCTTCACGGTGTCTGGGTCATGGTGTGTCCTTCACGGTGTCTGGGTCACGGTGTATAGTCATGGTGAGGGGTTATAGTGTATGGTCACGGTGAGTCCTTCACGGTGTCTGGGTCATGGTGTCTGGTCACGGTGAGTCCTTCACGGTGTCCAGGTCACGGTGAGTGGTCACAGTGAGTCCTTCACGGTGAGTCCATAATTAGACAAAAAAACTGTATTCGGACTAAGACAGTGATATGTAGAATATGAGTTAAGGTTACTCATTAGAGATAATATATGAGAGAATTGTAATTATGCATAAAACTTGTAAAGAGTAATTAACATCCATATGATTTGTTATTATAAAAACATGATATGCACCTATTGTTGATTTTGAAGAGTATTAGCAAGATGTGCACTAAATATCAAGATAAATTAATAGTAATGAGATTTGTGATTATTAAAACATGATTAACACATGAGGAGTCCAACAACAAGGAGTCTCAAACCAGGTGTGTAGAAAAGATTTTTTTGGTATACAAAGTGACCCTTGAGATAATACTAACATACCTTTTTAATAAATTACCCCTTGGGTCAACTGTGTCATAATCAATCCCACTAGTATTATCCACAAAAACATTCAATTTTTATGTAATCCACTCACTCTAAAAATATAAAAAATTATAGGATATTTCCTTAAACATATACTTATCCTTAAACATATAATTATACTTATCCAAAGAGTTCTCACTAAATTTTCCTCATCCCAGTTTGGAAGCATAACTAAACCTTTCATGTCATACAAACTATGATGACCCAATCCTTTTACACAAATTATTACATCATTTATAGACATACATATCCATTAATAAAACACAAGAATCATAAATACCTAGGTTCATTAAAATAATAGTTTCATAATACGTAAAAATCAGAAAAAAATAAATCTTTTTTATTTTATTCTCCCTAATGAGCTCTTAAATAATTTTGAGCTTCTAAAAATGAAGGATAACATAGGAAATACTTAAAAAAGGGGTGATTTTAAATTCCTAGTAAGGGATTAATTATTATAAGGAAACATAGTGGTTGAGTTGAAATTATATCATGATATCATAAAGATAATTCTCATGATTAATCTCTAGTAATCATAAAACAAAGAACAATGTATCATAAGTTTAAGGTGAAAAGGAAATGTTATAACAATACAAAACATGACATAAATATGATTCAAGACTAACTACCCAGAAAAAATCCCATGGGGGGAATCATATAATTAATTATTTTTACTCACAAATCCCATGTATGACACCTCATGTGACCAAGTCTTTACCCAATACAATGGATAATTATCTAGTTTCACCCATCATAACATGTTCAAAATCTATGGGTTCCAAATAATGGAAATCAATTATAAGGATTAAAATAAAAGTTACCCAAGGAATAAAAATGAGTGGAATAATCATTCATCATATTATATTGAATGGAAATTTCTTATGAAGAAAGTTGAGAAATGATCGAAAGCAAAGCATTACCCCATGAAAAGATTAGAAAATAAACTAGGTAATTATATTAGATAAATATATACACAATTTAATATAATTACATACACTAAAATATTTTTATCATTGGTTAAAATATATTTAAAAGAGATTTCAAATTTTTTTTAGAAAAATTATATTTTCACTTTTACTAATATCAATGGACTTCCTATTATATGTAAAGTAATTATGAAATATTCCTTTGAACATTTCTTGAAGAAAATATCATTTTCATTTTGAAAACACCTATTTAAAATCAAAATCATTACCAAAAAATTTAATAATTTTTTTTTAAAATTGAAATTTGAAATGTAAAAGGAAAGGTTTAGACCATTGATTGTTTATGATGTGGGAAAGTTTAAATTCTTTATGAATATATTAAAAAATTAATATTTCAATAAAAATTTTCTAAGAAATGTAAAAAAGGTACTTGTTTATAAAAAATATTAATATTACAATTATTTAAAAAAATACAATGAAGTGTAAAATAACATTAAGAATCCGAGTAAAACATTTTTGAAAACATTTTCAGAAAACATGGATTTTGTAGAAATATATTTTCGACTGAAGAGGAAATTGTTTTATTATGGATTGGAAGAGGAAATTGTTTTATTATGGAATGTTTAAATAATTTCCTCAATTAAAAATCATGAATAAAAAATCCAGATTAAAATGTTATAAAAACAAAAACCTTTAGATATATGGTAACATTTGAGTCACAACGTCACATGAATGAAGTAACTGAATTGTAAAATAAAATATCATGACATTTTCCGGTTTGAATATATAGTATGTAAAGAGAAATTATATAAATTATTCAAAATAAATTAGATTTATAAATGAAAATGTTTGTCAAAGAATGAAATTTTGATCAAATCTATTAAAAATATTGTTCCATCGAGGTCAGAGTTCATTAACAGGGTGATTATGTCTAAAAAATGTATACCCATGAACCATAAAGTAGAAATACAACATAAATAAATAAAAATTAATTTGTCAAAAATTAATCACATTATATACTTCAAATGTATATATATAACCCAATTAATGATAATTGAGTTATGATACACCTTACCTCGCATCGTGGGGATGGAAGGTCCTACGTACACATGAGTGATGGTATTTTTCATCAATATGTTTCAGGGTAAGGAAATGTAATGTAAATTAATTTTAAAAAATCTAGTTGATTTAATATATAAAAATATCTACATTAATCATATCCTTTATTACCTTCCATGTAAATTATTATTTAGAAGAGAATTACTTTTCTCAGCGAGGCAGAAGTCCCTCAAAGACAAGAATGAATTTTTTTTTTCAATGGATGGTAACATAATAAATTATGTGATAAATACCATTTAAATAATAATTAATATTCTTGTAATGACATATATCAGAATCAAATAATCCCTTATTAACTACCATTTATAGAGTTAGTTAAAAATGAATCACCTCGCTTCTTTAAATAGTAATATGTCGTACAAACAAGAAGATTTGTCATATGCACTATAGAATGGAAATTAAGTTGTTATATTGGATATTATTAAGAATAAAGTATAATTTTCTCATAAATATAAATCATATATATTATAAATATTATTATATCCATCTGTGGGAGGTGGGGATAGAAAATTAATTATATCTATTTGTGAGGTGGTAGTTCACCATAATCATGATCAACAATTTCATTTCCCATTTGAGGAAGGAGGATATGGTTTTATTTCATTCACTAAATAGAAAAATCATTATATGTTAGATAATGAGTTTTTTATATAATTATGGTTTAATTTTATTTTATATATTTGGGGGAAGAAATAAAATAAAACGCTTGATTATGTTTGTTACATATTCTTTGAAAACATTCTTTTTTTAGTTTGCACCAAAAGCCTTCCTATACTGGATTTATGAATAAACAAATAATTATAGGATCATAAGAAGAAATTATGGAAGGTATATGATATTTATTTTCTAAACCGTTTGGTTTATGAAGTTTCTAAATGAATAGATAATGTTAAGCCTTATATAAGGGGTAGAGAGGACACACATGGAATTATTGAAATGATAGAATTTCACCCAAATGTTTCTCATGGAAAAATAAAAAAATAGAACTTTATCTAACCATAGAAATAAAAATGTATAAATACCACCATAAATTTATAATTAGACATGATTGGGTCATTTTGAACCCATATCATTTTTTTAAATACCCCAGTAAACCCATTTTTTCCTTAACCGTGGTAATTAATTATGACTTTTCCACCATCCATTATGATCAAAAATTATGTTAAACATAATAGATAATATAATTAATTCTTATTAATAGCATGGAATCCATTTTTTCATTGCCATATCACATCCGTTTATGAATTTAATTTAAAATTAAACCCACAGTCGTGTTGGAAAAACGATTTTCCAAAAGTAATACATTCAAAGGATTAAAAACATTTTTTAAAAAAATTGTAAATTATATGGATTTAAGTGGAATAATTTTTATTAATAAATATATAATTTTACTAATTTTACATTCAAACTCATATTAAAATAAAATAGTCCATGGGAATGATTTAAATTAAAACATTGTTTCAATAAAATCTTTATTTTCACTATTAATCGAGAAATGAAACTTTTAAAAAAATTAACAAAAATTAAACATATTATAACATTTATATGATTATTTAAAAAATGATATTAATTTTTTCCAATAAACTTTATAAAAATTGTCAATTTTACTTTCAAATTATCTGTTCAATTTGCGACAAAACATCCTTTACGAACAATACAATTTTCTTAGGAAACATTACATTTTATTTTAAATAATTCTTATTTTATTTAAAATAAATGGGTGGTAGTTGAATTTATTTTACAATTTATAAAACAAATAATTTTCAAAATTTATTTACTCATACTCACAACCTCTAATTTAATAACACGATTATTTCATTTCATTTTGATTCAGGGTTTCATGTTCCAAAATCTATTAAAGTGATTTAATTTTTTTTAAAATAAATATACCATAATGTATGAGGGAGTTAAATTATCTTTTAAATTTTATATTTTATGTCACATAATATATATATATATAACATAATGTTTCTCTTTTAAAATATTGGGGTGTTACAAAGTGTATATAAAACAAAATTTATATATATCATATAATGAATACTTCATGGTCCATTAAATGAAAATTTATTTTCAAAGAAAAAAACATTTGACTAGACCAATTGGTATATATGGTAGAGTGATATAACAATAAAAAAACAAAATACTTTTGTTTCCTATGTTATTATGGGTCAAATTTTGTTACTAATAGTATTTTTTAATACATTAGAATATTAAAAACATTTATTGTAATGAATATGAGATGAAAAATTTTCCAAGATGAAAACTATATCTAAATTAATAGATTGAAGGATCCTAAGTGAACATTTATCAACATAGTGTTGTTACAACTGGCATCTAAAACATATCATGATTGACACCTTATCTACAAACCTATTAATAATAGCATACTTTAACGTATTAGGAATTTTATTCTTATAACCATCAGTGGTCTTAATTATATTTTGTGTCATCAAAGATACTATCTTATAATATTTCACTTTTCCATGAAAAAAAATAAATTTTATGCTTTTTAAATTAAAAGCTTCATTTTTTGTATTAAAATTATCCATAAAAATAATATAAATATTATCATAAACATTATATTTTGTGGATAAACCATTTTTCTCATAATAAAATCTTCATTTTCAATATTAGAAATATTATTATCCAAAATAATATTTTTCTTCATTTCCATATCAAAATCAAATATACTGATCTTCAAATATTAATTTTCTCAAAATATATTTTTTCCTACTTTTTAAATAATATTATTCTCTTTTTTAACATTCATATTTTTTTTGTGATCAACTAATTATTCACATTTATAATTTTTTTATACAAATCAGTAACTCCTAATGAATTATTTTAAAACATCTCAATTTTATCTTATGAGTTATCAAAAATTTAACAATTAATATAAAAATAATAATTAGAATATAAACCATAATTTTCCTCCTTTTTATACCCGACCATAATAAAACAGTAGATAAATTAATCATATCCTAAAAATATATGCTAATTGAGAACATTTATAAATAAATATGGTATTACCACTTTCCTTTTGATTGTTAGATTCTTTAAAGGAATAATATTTTCAATTAGTTTTTATCCATTATAATAAGAAAATTTTATTTCATTCTAGTATTTATTATCTATAAATTCTTATTACATCAATGGAAAATAATTCTTACTATTTACTTTTTTATACATTCATAATAGGTTACTTATAAATCATACGTAGTGCACTTCTTTCATTTGAATCATTAATCGCTTTTTTGTTGAGAATTTTCATATACATTCCCATAATCCTAATTATTTTATAAATTAAGTTTGTTATATAATTCATTTATCATTTATTACATGCCTAGGATTTATATTTATAAGAGTTTGGAGAAAATATTTTATCATATTTTAGAGAAATTTCATTATTCATTATATTCTCTTCTTCTAAAATATTCTCAGACTAATTTTTTATTATAAAATATACCGAATTTTTTTGTCTATTGTTTTCAATTTTTGGTTTTTAAGTTCATTAATATTAACCTTATTTGTGTAACACATCATTGGTAGTGATCATAGAACGATGTTAAAAAATACATGGTTCTATAATATTCCTTAATGTTTAGTCATTCCATCACTTTATAAGTTAAGTAGTGGAACATATGATTTATTGCCTTATCATCGCCCATTTTGAAATCTTGTTACCCTGATCAAATCATTTCATGTTTTGTTCTTATCATATCATCAAATAAAATATGTTTAATATTTAAATTAATCCAAATTTCATGATCTTACTTAAAATAAAATACTTGATTAAAAACAGTTTTGTTGATATAATAGTACAAAATATTCCAAACCTTATAATTTAAAAAATATTTTTCTTTAAAAATTACTGTAAGTGTTTTAGCTTCTAAATAAATAAATTATCAAGTATTTTTTATTGTCATTCTATAGTTAATAATAAATTACATTAGATAATATTCCATTTTTGTCTTCCAATAACTATAATAATTACCATTAAAATATAGAGGATTTTTAAGAATCTATATATCATAAGGATTTATCCCTACAAAATTAAAGAATCATTATGCTCAATATATATGTTCAATGAACTACTTTGAAAAAAATAAATCACTAATATAAGGACTCGAAAAGAAACTAGAAGTATTGAACAAATTAAAAAAGGAACATTCATTAACACCATTTTTTGGTCCAAAAGTATTGAAGAAAATCTATATGGGGGTAAATATAAAATATTTAAAATTATTACATCAAATAAAATTTATCATGGGAATTTTTGGATTATAATAATTAACAAGTAAATAAAAAGTGAATATGTGTGATGTGTAAAAATCTATAATTTTTTTAAAAATATCTGAGAATAAGGAATTTTAAAGTGGTATGGTTGAAATAGGACAAAGTTCACTCTTATCATCCCAATTGATAGAGAATTAAACTCAATATAAGATAGGGGATGTTTTTATAATAGGAAAAATATAAAACCAAGCTATAAAATGGGATGAACCCAAACCTAGGACATCGTGAGGAGTATCCCCAAACCTAACTAGCATTATGTAGAAGAAAACAAATCCTAGAATTATCTATAATGAGTAGACCCAACCAATGTGTAGTTATTTTTTGTAATGAAATAATTACAAGAATATTAACTTTTGATAAGTTAGGATATCCTTTTATATTTTGGATAGGTATAAGAAATGATAAAATTATCTTTTTTGTCTGGTTACCATAATAAAATGAATAACATTTAAAGATATTATAAACAATGTGAAAAAATATATAATTTTAGACTACTAACCCACAAAAAAAATACAATATATAAAATTGGATAATTTTTGGAATATGTATTAGCATAAAAAATTTGTTACATACCATTATAAATGATGTAAAGAGTATATGTGAGTTGTCAAAATAATGGAATAATAGTTTTATTAGTAATAGATCCACCTATTACCTTATTTCTATATTTATTTTGAATTAATGAGATAATTTAATTAACTTAATATGACCAATGAATTGAGTTTTTATTTTATAAGAAACTAATCATTCAATTAAAAAATTAACACAAAACATGTGATGTTGAGAATTGGGAAAATTTTGATAGCATGATCTTAATTGGTAAAAAAACCACACATGATAAATTTTTTAGATTTAAAATAGAATCCTTAAACACAATTCATTCTAATTTCTAGAATGGGTATGTACCCTAATTTACCACTGACAAATATTTATTCTTTGAACAAGAATCAAATAAATGTTTTACAATTGCAAGTTCTAAATATAGCATATGGTTTAATTTATTTCATCATTGTGGTTCATCAAATTATCATAGTGTATGATGTTAATAAAATAGAGGATCTTAATTAAGGGGATATAAATTTAAATGAAAATGATTAATAAGTAATTTAATATGTATATTTATTTCAATTATGACTTCAAAAAATAGTTTTCTAATAAAATATCTTCTTGTTGTGCTTTCAGAATCACATTTCAAAAAAGAAAAAAGAAAAAATGAAATCTTATTCCAACATATTAATTATAGTATTAAAAACTATAAAAAACCCCCATCCTATTATACATTGTATTTTTGTTATTTTATTTTATTTTCAAAATATCATTAAAATGTTGTTCCAAATTACTCTCCTTTGAGAGATAAATTTCATAGACCTCTCTGTTGCATCTAAACAACATAAAAAATATCTTTTGAGAGCACACACAATTGTTCCTGTCAATATTACTATTTTAAAATATCAGTGTGTCACATTCTAGCCCCCTTAAATTAATTAAATCAAGATATGATAAATATGTTTTAGAAATTTTCATTGTGGAAAAACCCGAATCATAAAAAAGGGTTAATAAAACATCTTCATGATAAGAGATAAAGGGGTGTATGGAGTTCTTATAGAATAACACATTATTAGGTTTCCATATATGATAAGATTAATTGTAAATGAAAACATATATGTGGAAGAGAATAATAACACCCAATTATTAATAGAGAGTGATAGGGTCATTGATCACAATAATGTAAAAAATTAATATAATGGTAAGGATAAAGAAACCATAAACATATGATGAGTTAAAATATCATCTGATTTATTAGAAACTAAGTTACAAAGATGAAATTTTTTCAATATACATTCCCATGATATGAATTATCCGTTTACCATATAGACTAATAACACAACGAAATATACTTACATAGAAAATATAAATTCATACATTTATCTTTTCCACCACAATATCAAGTTTTATCCAAACTATATGAATTAAGGATGGATTATTCCTTCCTTAAGGGCTAAAATACACTTCTAAAAGATTATGTAACCCCAAAATATCAACATGATTTACCGATATTCATTTCTAAAACCTAAATGGTTAGCACAAGTGTTTTAATATAATTCATTAATCTAAAATATCTTAATAATTACACCTAATGTGCAGCTTAATACATTTTATATGTATTTATCAATAATTTCCTTCAATATAAACCTATGAAAATGTATTAGTATTATCCTAAAATAATACTATACATTAAATTAATTATATATGTTCAACCTAAAAAATCATCTGATGTGATATCATTTATCACCTCAAAATCCATTTATATAAAACCTCAAAAGGGGTGTTTATAATTCTTAACATCAGATAAACCTTAAAATCATAAACCCATGATGGTACCCAAAAATATCTAGTTAATATAATATGAAGACATATGTTATTCCAAAATTAACATAATCCTTAGATATTTCATTATCCATATAAGAAAAATATTTTTCATAAAAAATATTTCTATAGTAAAATTATTTAATACAAATACAGAAATACTTTAACCCTTTTATGAAAATAAATTGTTAAAACATTGTTCATTCCTTGTGCAAGAGGATAACCCTTAGCTTATGGTATTACCTAAGATAATTCCCAAGTTTCCCACATATTATATATATATTACCTTAGAAATTAATTCTTTTATGAAAATAAATTCGACACATATTAATAATCCCTTCCATTTGACATAGTCTTTTATGTTATTATTTTTAACATCTAGGCCCTACTGACATCACAAACACCCGACATTAACATTATCATCAAGACAGGGCCCACCTGGCTGAAATAATTTTCATAAATGCAAGTGTTCCAATAAATGGGGATCAACCACATGTTCATATGGATCATCAAACTAATGACTATAATCACAGGCTGACACATGTTCATTAAGTGTTCTTTTTCCACAATCACACACACACCCTAGAAAAAATTCTTTGAGATCACCTATCTTGGGCACTACTCCTGACCAAGAATTAATAACTATTGAGTTCTAATCAATTAATCTTCAAAAAATGTTTCACCTTATTGACTTCATTCATATCATTTATCTCTTTAACCCTTTAATATTATGTGATGATATATTCACCCCCCCTAGAGTGAAATTTATTTATAATGAACTATAAATCTCTACCTAGGCAGTGCCACGAAACATCTGGCTGGCATCATCCTCGTATATCAATGTAACAACTAGTCCATGCCTACTATATAGAAAGATCAATATTACATGGAATTTAGGTTTTGACCCCCTGTGAACCAACAGTTTCCCCAAAGGCACATGGTTCCGTACCTGGGACCACCCACATGCCTAAACAGGTCATTAGAAAAATTAATATCCCCATAGGCTAACAAATGTTTTTTTTGTTCTTTTCCCTCATAAATAGTTACCATAGGGAAATTTATAATAGGGAACCCATACTAACTACTAATCCAGGCTATGTATTCTAAAATGTATAATTTTAATCAACTAATCTCAAAAAATGAAAGTTTCTCCTTATTGACATGATTCAAATCATTTAGCATTTTATCCAGTTCACATTCAAGGGTATTTTATTCTTCCATAATTAATAACATAGAGGAAGATAAATCATCATTCTAATATGATAATTACCTTGTAAGAATACATAAACATTTATCCTCATGTTATTTTACATGTTAAGAATATCACTAAATTTTACATTATAAATCATATATCATGAAATATTATTGGTAATAATCACAATATTTATTTCTCCAATAATCACCCATTTTGGTTTCTCATAACCACAATTGTGTCCATAAAATGTATTGTTATCAATATTCCACCTAGTTCCATCCATTGACTAAGACAACAAAGAAAAGTATGAGAAGTAATAATCATAATGGGAAACCACATTGTCATGAAAAATTATTTATAAGATGTCTAAATCTTAAAACAATGATTTAAATATTAGACATGTTCAGTTCAAATTGGGTTTTCCTTGATCATCATATAATCAAATATATCATGATTGTTCATAAATAATTTATGAATTTCAAATCATATACCCTTATATTATCAATCCATGTATATAGAAAGGCCAAATCTAGTATACCAAGTATCACTTGAGATAAAATCGATGTGCGTTTTTAAAAAATTCCCCTTGGTAAATCTTTTCCAGAATAACAACCTGTTCTATTATCAAGATAGGGATGCAATTTCATGGAAACCAATCACTATAAAAATCACCAAAATTCCAACGAATTTTGGTATAAATATAGGCATCCTTATACTTATCACTATACTTATCCATATAGTTCTCACAAAATATTCCTCATCCAATTTTTAAAGGGTAACTAAAAAATTCATGTGATACAAAATATGATGATCCAAGCCTTTTATACGTATTATTACATCATTTCAAATAAGAAATATCAATTAATACAATAAAAGGATCATAATTTCCTTGTTCCTTTAGATGATTAGGTTCATAATACCACAAAGGTAGACAAGAAATATTTCTTTTTGTTTTATTCTCTATAATGATCACTTAAATCATATTGATCATCAAAACTAAAAGGAAAACTTTTGAAATAAATTTACCAAAGGGGTGATCTAAAAAACCTACTTGAATAATAATAATTATAAAAAAACACAATATTTCAGAATAATGTTTATCATGATATCATAAATTTAAGTCTCTTTATTTATCTCATAGAATCATAACATAAAAAACCTGGTATCATATGATCAAAAAGGAAAAGGAAACATTGTAACAACCAAAAACAAGATATAAATATGAGTCAAGACTAACTAAATTTAAAAGATTACATTTGGGTAAATTCCCATAACTGATTAGGTTTACTCCCTAATCCCATACATAAAACCTCATGAGACTAAATAAATATCCAATACATCAAATCATTAACTTGTTTCACCCATCCTAACATGTTCATGATATATGTGTTCCACATTATGTAAATAAATCATAAGGTATAAAATAAAAATTACCCAAGGAATGAAAATGGGTGTAAAATTTATTCATCATATCATATTAAAAGGAAATTTCATATCAAGGTTTTTGATAAATCATTATAAGGAATTATTTACCCCATGAATTTAAGGAAGAATAGACTATGTAAAGATATAAGAGAAGTATATTCATAATTTAGTATAAAAAAATAACATAAAATATTGCTTGAATTGATCAAAATATGATTAAAAGAGATTTAAAACATTCTTGAGAATAAATATCCTTTCCACATTAAGTGAAATAAAAGTATTTCTTCTTATATAGAATATAATATTGAAATATGTATTTGAAAATTTCTTTAGGAAAATATCATTTCCATTTTAAAAATAGCTATTTAAAATTTAAATCATTCCCAAACATTAAATAAATAATTTTAATTAAGTTAACCTTTATAACCTAAGAAGGGAAGCTTTAAAAATTTAGTGTTCATGATGTGGGAAAATTTATTTTCATTCCAAATATATTAGAAATTGATTATTCCTGTAACAGTGTTTTATGAAAAGTAAAAAAGGTCATTGTTTAGGAAACAACATGAATATTACCATAACATTATTTTAAAACCAATTAAATGTAAAATTAATTTAAAAATCATAGTAAAACGTTTTTGAAAACATTTGTGTATAACATGAATTTTTAAGAAAAGTTATTTTTTACCAAATAGAGAAATTAAATTAGATTTTTTTTTTAAATTGTGTCATTAGTTTTATGTTCCAATGAGATGAAAATGGTATTATCACTTGAAAAAATAATGAATAACTAGAGAATGAGAAGATTAAATTGGTTTATTATTCAATGATCAAACAATTCCATTTAATTGAAATTGAACAATAACAAATTCAGATTAAAATTATATTGAAACATAAAGCCTTACAAATTTTTTAACTTTTGAATCATAAAATCACAGGATTGAAGTAAATGAATTGTAATATAAAATCCCATGATGTTAGAAGGTTTCAAGATATATTTTTTAAAGAGTAATTATATACACTATTCAGAATAAATTATTTCTATAAAAGAACATATGAATAAAATAACAAAATTTTGGACATAACCCTTAAAAAATGTATATTATTTAGTTTAAAAATAATCAATGGGATAATTATGTGTAACAAATGTATACCGATGAAAATTAACGTATAAATAAAAAATTAATCAAAATTAATTGCAAAAAAAAGTCACGTTATATAATTAAAAAATTATATGTATGACCAAATGAATTATAATTATTTATGAAACTCCATACCTTACATCGTGGATATGGTTGGTCGTATATACACATAAGTGACGTCAGTTTTCCTTAATGGGTAAATGGGTATGAATGTTGACTGTGTATTATTTTTCAAAAATAAAAATATTATTATATTTAAAAAATATACACATTAAAATCAACATTTAATACCTTCTATTTATATCATTGGTGAAAATATAATCATATTGATTAGAAAGGGGATAGTCCCACATAGAGAAGAATGATATTATCATTTATTCAATTGATGGTGACATAAGAATTTATATGAGAAATTTAATTTATATAATGATTAATATATATTGAACTACATGTATCGACATCATATTAGTCTTTATTACCTTTGATGTAGAGAGTTTTTGAAAAAATAATCACATTGCTTTACGAAATAATAATCATCAGTATAGACAAGTAACATTATCATATCCAATGGGGAATGGAAATTAAGAAGTTATATATGATATTATAATTAAAGAAGTATAATTTTATCATTAATATAATATATAGAAATTATAATCATTATTATATCCAACCGTAAGAGGTGTCAATGTAAAATGACTTACATCGGTTCACGAGACGATAATATGCCATAAACACGATCAACATTATCAATTCCCATGTGAGGGGGTGTGAGATGGTTATAGTTAATTCAATAAAAAAAATTAGTATATGTTATTTAATGAGTTTTTTATATAATTATGGTTTAATAATATTTGAATAATGTGGAGGAAGAAATTAAATAAAACACCCTGTTAAGTAGGTTACCTCTTCTTCGAACTAATTCATTTGGTTTGCACCAAAAGCATTCCTAAAAATTATTTAAGAACAAGAAAAGCTTCCTATGATGAGGGGATGGAATTAGATAAGTTAATTGATAATTATTATCTTATTTCATTGGTTTTATAAGTTTTTAAAGGAGAGGATAGTGGCATGCACTTTATACTTGGTGGAGAGGATGCACTTAGAGTTTTTGAAATGAAAGAATTCCACCAAATAATTTTGCAACTTCTAAAAATCTAAAAAGGATACTTTTAGAACAATGTAAATTATAATGTTTAATTATCACTATAAAATTGCAATTTAACATGATTGGAGAATTTTTTACCCTTATCTTCTAGGTTAAACTCCATAGTAAGCCCATTTTTATCTTAATAATTGTAAATAATTTTTCATTTTTACCCATTAATTATGGTAAAAAAATTAGTTCAACTTATTAGATAATATAATTTAATATTTTAAAAAATATAGAATCATTTTTCTAAATCCATCTCATAGTAGTGGATGAATTTAATTTATAATTAAACTGATAGTCATATCGGAAAAACAGTTTTCCAAAAGTAAAGCATTCAAAAGTTTAAAAATATTTTTTATGAAAATAAAAAAATTAAATTGATTGATGTGACCTAATTTATATTTATAAATATATAATTTTAAAAAAAATTCATTGAAACAAAAATTCAAATTAAATGGGTCCTGCAAAATTCATTAATATGAAATATAACTTTTAATAAAAATCAATATCTTTCACAAATAATCAAAAAATGAAAATTTTCAGAAAAGTAATAAAAAATAATCATATGATAATATTGATATTATAATTTTAAAATTTATTTTAATTTTTTAGAATAAACTTTAATAAAAGTGTTAAATTTTAATTTTCAATTATTTTTGAAGTACGTGACCAAACACCCTTTGAAAAAATAGTGTTTTCCCAAAAAACATTATTTTTTATATTAAATGATTATTATTGTATTTAAAATCAGTGGTTAATCATTGAATTTATGTTACAGTTTATTAAATATATACTTTTTAGAAAGAAAAATTATTTTTACCCACAACCTCTAATTTAACAGCTGGGTTATTACAGTTCATTATGATTTGATGTTTCATGTTTCACAAGCTATTTATGTGGATTAATTTATTTAAAAATAATTATACCATAATTTCTATGGGTGTTACATTATATTATAAATTTTTTATGGGGTGTCATATTATCAATTTTACATGATGTTCCACTTGTAAATCCATGGGGTGTTATAAAGTGTATATAAAAAAATTCAAATATATCATATAATGAAGAGTTCCTAGTCTATGAAATGAAGTTTTATTTAGAGAGTAACCACCACTTGTTTAAAAAATTAGGTATATGTTGTAGATTTATATAATAATAATAATAACATAAACTATTTATTTCTTATTTTATTTTAGGCTCATTTATGTTGGTAATATAATTTTTAAAAACATAAGAATATTTATTACATTTATTTAAATGTATATGATAGTATTAATTTTTAATGATCTATATAAGGAACCGACCTTAAAAATTACTTAATCTTTGGTTATATATGGAATTCACATTGAGGAACTTTTTAGGTTTAGAATTTAATAGAATTAGGCCATAACAATTACATTACATCTCAAAAATTACAAATTATACACTTCTACTCAGATTCCATTTTTTCATAAAATAAAAACTCTTAAAAAATAACCATGTCTAGTTCTATGTTTTAGAAATCATGACTTTTCCTTAACCCCATCCTTTACCCTATTCATATTTATGTCCTATGAAAAAAAATTCAAAACTTGGGATGAGCATAAAAATCATAGTAAGGGTTATAAAATAAGTAAACAGTAGTCCATCAATACATACAAATTAATGAAATCATAGTTTCAATCGATAACATAACACACAAAATCATATTATTAATGAATAATATGAAGAAATCATAAATCTAAAAGTTAAATTGTGGAATATATAACATACTTACAATGTAGGTTTCATAGCTATGTGGTGAATTAAATTTGGAATATCCATCATAGTATATTTTTAAATCTCTTAGTAGAACCATTAATGTTTACCTCAGTTACATTACCCACTACATTGGAGAGCTATCTTGGGCTCACCATCCATAGGTTTATCAAGAAACCACCTATTTACTAAAACAATTCCCTATAACCATGACATATTCATAACACATAAAACAATCATAAAGGAAATATAAAATTTCAAAATTTAAATTAATATATATCATTCCATGATATTGACATAATCAATGCTTTATCAAACCATTTTCAAAAATATTTAAAACAATAAATAAATAGATTTTGAATCAAAGTGTCCCATCCCACTTTAAATTTTTTAATAAAATTAACATTTTAAAACATTAATTTCCCTATAAATAATTCATAAAAACCATATTCACAACATGTACAATGATGAGATTTATTTATAACAATAATTCTTTATACATTTAAAATAATGATTTGGTTAAAGAGTCCCTTCACACTTGATAAAATAAGTGAATAAAAATAATTACATAATAACATTAAAAAAGAATAAAATATAATGAGAGTAAATTTAATCATGATATAATATTTAAAGGGATGTATATACACCTTATGGGATAATAAATTTGAACAATATCAAGATATGCCTCAAACGAAAGGAGATTGAGACATAGTCCCTCACGAAATTTCGATAGCCTAACAACATCACATTAAAATTTAAAAAATGAGTTAACGAGTGAGAAAATGGTATCTCATCACTTGGACATAAAATATACAAAAATAAGGATATATAAGAACATATCCCCACATAAAATAATGGAAATTTCAAATACATAACATAAAATAATTCATTGACAAAAAGAGAAGGGTCAAAGGTTCCCATACAAAGATCATATCATTAAATTAAGGATAAACCAATGAAATAACTACGTGTGAAAAAAATAAATACACCAAATAAATGAGGTTATTATGTTTTAAAAAATCATATTTCACTCACACATATTCATATATTGAAATAATTAATAAGTATAAGTGTATCCCAAAGAATGGAAATTGGGTTAAAAATTCCCCTTACCGATTTGGTAACCTACAAAACATACACCGCATGAGAGAAGGATCATTCATGGAAGATGTAAATAACCATAAATTAAATTATGTTACATATTGAATACAATCAATGGAAGTACATACACCACAAAAAAAATGACAAATATAGCTTGAATCTCACAAAAATTAAAAGTTAGATGAAAACCCATACCTCTTATCCAACATGACTCGTTCGTTCATTAATAACATAAATGATAAACTAAAATTAATATATAATTTCTTCATAACATTTTCAAAGTTTATTATTCCTTTTATATTACCTATTACAACATTATAAACATTACATAAGCATATAAGTTAATAACAATCATTTTGTCGATATTTGGTACTTATAATTACAAGTTCCCATGTGGTAAAAATTCCTTTATCTATAGAATAATATTCATGAATTTAATGTCATATATATCATATATATCATATATATCCTGTATATATATATTTATTATATTACATATCATTTAGATGTAAGAAATGAAATGCATTGTTCATGGAGATGGGTTGTCATGCGTACGAATGAAGGCTACTTTCATTTATATTTCATATTTAATGGAATGAAAAATAAATTTTACATTGGTATATTATAATTCCATTATAATATCACATAAAATTTCAGTAACACCATCCTTTATACATTCTAAGCATGTCATTAACGAGTCATATCACTTTGAGGGGGAGGTAGTTCTCACATCCTCAAATGAAATTATCATATTTACCCATTTTGGAAACCATAATGGTATGCTATAAATGAAAAATAAAAAAGTATAAATAAACTTTAAATATAATATATATCACATATAAATATTTTTCTATTATAATGGTCACCATGAGAGGAAATTGGATATATTTGAACAATCATCATTTCGTGAGTCCGTAGGTCATTGTCTATAGAAACAGTATGTTCTTATCCATTAGATGTAAGTGTGTGGAAGTTTAGTTAGAATCCTTGTCATAAAAAAACCAAGTTTATTTGGGATATTGATTTTTTATAAAATAAAGTAAATAATAGATATTAGGTGGTAAGAGAAGTAAAATGAAATAGAATAACTTATGATAAGATGTTACCTTTAAATCGGGTATCTCCCATTTGTTTGAATGAAACAGTTTACATGAATATCAATATGCCTTTGGTAAGGATTATAAGAAAAATTGAGGGATGTAGGGAGCTTAAATGGTCCGATATTGGATGATACAAGGGGCTTGAGAGGTGTGATTAATGGGTTATAATTGTTGGAATTTTATAAGGGGGAGGAGGGTCTCTTTAGAAAATCCTGAAAGAATTATTTTATTATAAAAATATATTCGGTTTCAAAAGGACCAAAACTCATTAAATTGCAAAATAAGATGACTATTCTTAGAAATAAAATCATAAAATATTAATTGGACATGATTTGTTTTTTTTTAATTTTTATAATCTCATTTATTTAAATCATTCATTGATAAGGTAATCACTACATCATCATTGTGTCATAAATAATTTTGTTTATTTGATGTTTAAAAATTATAAATAAAATAACGAGGTGTAGAAAATATTTTTTGATTTCAAATGAATATTTATAGTCTAAGATATAACATACATAAACCCATGTAAAAATTTATTTACTAAAAGATATATGTTTATGTGATTTGTGTCATTACTTTAAATTAATTAATATAAATTGTCATTATCTCCCCCAAATAGCTCCATGGGGTCTAAAAATCGACCCAAGGATGTCCAAGGTCGGAAAGGAATCAACAAAAAGGATTAAAAAACTTGTTAGGGTAATTTAATATTATAATAATAATATTTGTTTACCCTTATTTACCAGATTCACCCTTTAACCATGGTAAATAAAATATTTACTGAAGTGAATATTCATAATGAATAAAAATAAAAGTTACCTATGCACCCCATTTATACCTCATGATTCAAAATATGGAATCCATTTTTCCAAATTCAAAAAACAAAAGTGGTAGAAAATAATTTAAAATTAATTCATGTTGTCAAAACAAAAAAGTGTGTTTTTAAAAAATTATAACTATCAAAAGATTGACACTTGTTTATATCGATATATTAAAGTGAAATTACTTCCAATTGATAAAATAGGATTAAATGGTATTAAAATAATCTAATTACACTTTAAAACCAATTAAAATGATAATCTAAAAATATAAATAAATTAGATTAAATAGATTTTTTTTAATTAAAATACAGCATGTTTACCTGTTCATTAAAAAAATGAACATTATCAGAAAAATACCAAAAATTCATCCAAAGTAAATTTTGATGTCCAAATTATAATAAAAAATGTTATTTTTTTCAAATATAAAATATAAAAGGGACATAAACTATTATTAATAATGGTTTTCCTTCAAAAGGTCGTAATTCGAAACCTTAAAGAATATTAGAGTATTTATGCTTAGATTTCAATTCATTCTTATTTTATGCTGCTATAATTTATTGGATAAATGTAAAAACATTTAACAAACATTTATAATCATATTTTAGTTATGTCTATTCGTTACCTCCAATAAAATTACTAGGTGTTAACTAACATTTAAAATAAAATAAAATTATAATTTTTTAGTATGAGACGACATTTTGTGTAACATGAGATTTTCGGAGAAACCCATTATTGCGGGTCAGGTACGCCATCAAACATAGAATTCCCTTTAAAGTGAAATTAATATTCATTTCAAAAATATTAAAAAATATGAAGATGTCATATTATTTAATTAACTGAGTTGTTACATCCTTCCTCTCTTTAGGAAATTGGGTCCTCACAATTTTAAAATTGGGCTCAAAAACTTAATTTAATGTCCCACATCAGAAAAAGAGACAATAAAACTATCTCTTTAAAATAAAGAAAGAGAAGTAAAAACATCACACAGGATAAACCATAAAAGGATTCCATGAAAACATGTATTTGGAGGAGAAACTAAGAGTCCTGTTCTGATGGAGAGTGATTGAAAACATGATCAGTAGAAAGTTAACAAACAGAAAACCACAAAATTATGATAGGTCTAACGGTCTTTGGTTTCCCAATAGAAAAAGTAAACAAACAATGTTTTTGTTTTAAGTTTCATTTTCTAAATTTGGAGACTTTATTTATGAAATTTACTAAGGACATAATGAAATATACTTACTTTTCAAGTAGTGATTCATCCTTAAATAAGTTTATGCCAAAAAAACATATTTTCTCTAAATGATGAGTATTCAAGATGACTTGGTCACACCTAAAGTGCCAGAATCAACTTCTAGAGAATCAAATAATCCAAGAAAGATGAACTATATATTTTCATTTCATTTAGACATTATCCAAAACCAAAATGGTTAGTATGATATCAGATAATCCCACAAAAGGATAATAATTTATAAAAATAATAACTACTCTTATTTCCCAAAATTCTACAAATAATACCCAAAATTCAGAAAATACAATTCAATAAAAAAATTTCCTTAAAATTATTCATTGTAACCCAATCTATGATTGGAACAAAAACCTAGAAGGATTTAATCACATATTCTTCATCAATAAATAATAACATTTATCTCTAAAAATCATCGACTACTCTTAAAGTCTCAAACTGATGAGTAATTAACCTAATCATATATTCTCTATGAAAGGTTAATCATTTAAATAAATAACCAAAATTTCTATATGTCCACAATAAAGACATAGATTTTTACAAAATAAAATTTCAACTATTACTCCAGAAATGAGATCCCTCAGTATTTAATTTTTTTAAGCGTATAGTGTTCCCAAAATTGAGAACGTCCTTCAAAATAACCTTTATCACTTAATGACCTAATCATTTTCCTATACTATGGATATCCATTTGATAAAACATATGTTCTAAAAATAAACTTATTGTTGATCCATAAAATCATCTAACTAAAATAAGTAAGTCATACTGACCAGGGACTTCAGGAAGTCCAGTGGTAGGCAATAAATCCAAATCGCACTTTGGTTGTGGGTTAAATTCCCGCAGCTTCGTCTGACACGACTGGTTGTCACACTATCTATGTGCTTTTCTTTTTGAAAAACAATATAATTTTATAAAATTCCAAAAAATGAGATAAATTCCTTAAAAATAACCATAAAATATTATAACCCCAAAGGTTTTCTTATACATTTCATTTTCATCCCAATACATTAAGTCCTCAACATCTTTTATATTGTCATTTTTTCACATCCATATGATAAAATAAAACTAATCTCAATGGAAAGAACATCATAACATCATCATGGTGTCTGTATGGCTTCATTGTCCTCTTGTTCACATACGTAGATGGTCCATGAATTACAAAAATGATTTAGAGATCCTACAAAATCATTTGCTTCCTTCATCTAAATACACCTTGTACAACATGGGTCCTATGGGTCTTCTCAAAAAAATTGTTTTAGAAAATATTAATGTTTGACATATAATTTCAAAACATTTGATAGAACTTGATTTTTATAAAATTTTCAGTCTGAGTATGAGTTGAAACATTCAATCAATCATCCTTTTAAAATACAACAAATATATGCTGAGAGACTATATTTAAAAAAAAATATAAATAGGTTGTGCAAGGGTATCCTTCTTCAGCACCCTTTTCAAAATCCTAATATTCTTCAAAATATTGTGATAAGGTTAAATATTTTAAAATTCCTAGATAATATTTACCATTATTGAAAATATTAGAATATTGTTAAAATATGATTTTATTAAATACAACCCATGATCCACAATGATATCGAGATATAGTGGAGGTGTTTGATATCTCAACCAACAACATTCTAGTGAGTTGTATGCTAGAAAATTTGTCGCAATCATCTAAACATGACTTTCATTTAATTATTGCAAGAATGTCATTAGGAATAGATATGAATATTGTTTGAGATCCTCCTCCTACCATTTTTAACTGACATTCCTTGATCTAAAAAATTTATAAAATAATAATTTAACTGAAATAATAGACATAGGTACTAAACATGTGTTTAATAAAAACACCAAATCCATAAAGTTGTCTAAAATGACCTCTGATACTAACTATAAAGACATGACCTTAAGCAAATCTTATTCTGGATTTAAATCAAGAATTCACATTGAGGATCTTTTCAAGATTAGAGTTTTAGAGATTTAGGCCATAATAATTACATTACATCTCAAAAATTAAAAATTTTACACTTCTACTCAGTTTCCTTTTTTTCATAAAATAAATAATATTAAAAAAAGAAACATGTAAACTTCTATTTTTTAGATAGCATGACTTTTCCATCATCCCATCATCGACCCTATTCAGAATTAAGTCATGTGAGAGACATTTCAAAACATGTGATAAGCACAAAAATCTTAGTAATGGTTATATAACAAGGAAGGAAAGCATTAGACCATCAATACATACAAATCAATGATATCATACTCTTTAATCATTAACATACAACACAAAATCATATGTTTTATGAATAACACAATGAAATCATAAATCATAAAGGTAACTTGTGGAATCCAAAACATACTTACTTTTTAGATTTCACAACTACATAGGGAATTTAATTTGTAATACTCATTATAGTATATTCCCTAAATCTCTTAGGATAAAAATTAATGTTTACCTCTATCACCTATCCCAATGCATTGGAGAGTTATCTCGGCTCACACGCTCTTGGTTTATCACAGAACCACCCATATACATAAAAAATCCCCAATAACCATAACACATTCATAACACATAAAACAAGCATAAAGGAAAGGTAACATTTCAACATTTCAATTACAGTATATCAGTTCAAGATATTGACATAATCAATTCTTTATCAAACCATTTTCAAAACCATTTAAAACATTTAATAAAGATATTTTTGAATTAACGTGTCCCATACCACTTTGAACCATTCAAAGGAACTAACATTTTTAAACTTTAATGTCACTATAAATAAATCCCAAAAACCATTTTGAAAACATGGATATTAATGAGAATGATTTATAAGAATAATTATTTAAAAAATTTAAAATAATGTTTTAGTTAAAGAGCCCCTTACCACTTGATAAAATACATGAATAAAAATAATTACATAATGATATTAAAGAAATATTATAATATCATGAGAGAAAAGAATTTAAAGATATAATATATCAAAGGGAAGTACATACACTTTATATGATAATAAAGGTGTACAATATCAAAAATATTTCTCAAATGAAAGGAGATTGAGACATAGTCCCTTATGAAAATTCAACAGCCTAACGACGTCGCTTTAAAATTTTGAAAATTATTTGGTGAGAGGGATAAGGTAATCTCATCACTTTGACCTAAAATGTACATAAATAAGGATATATTAGCACATATCCCAACATAATAGAATGGAAAATGAAAATACATAACATATAATAAGTCTTTGACTAAAATTATAGGGTCAAGGGTTCCCATACAAAGACCTGATCATTACATTAAGGATAAACCAATGATATAACTACATGTGAGAAATATAATACAACCAATATAAGTGAATATTAAATGTAATACAATCATATGTCATTCACACATATTCATAGAATTAAATAATTAATAAGTAGAAATTTAACCCAAAGAAAGGAAATTATGTTAAGAAGCTACCTTACCGATTTGGTAACATACGAAAAATACACCACATGATAGAAGGATCATACAATGAAGTTGTAAATAACCATAAATTAATGTATATTACAGAATTAATACAATCATTGGCAGTAAATACACCATAGAAAAGTAAATAAAGTAAAATATAGCATAAATCTCACGAGAATAAAAAGTGACATGAAAACCCCTTACCTCATGTCCGACATGACTCATCCATTCATTAATCTCATAAATAATAAACTAATGTTAATTTATAATTGCTTAAAAAACATTTTCTTATATATTATTCATTTTATATTACTTATTAACATGTTACAAACATTAAAAAATCATATAAGTTAATAACGGTCATTTTGTCGATATTTGGTACTTATAATTACATGTTGTACATGTGGTAAAAATTACAATATCTCCAAAATGATATTCATGATTTATATATCATATATATCATATATATTTGTATATATATGTATTTATAATAGTACATAACATTTTGAGGTAAGAAATTAAATGCACCTTTCATAGAGACGATAAGCCGTACATACACATGAACGCTACATTCATTTTTATTTCATATTTAATGGAATGAAAACATAATGATATTTAGGTATATTATAATTACATTATAATATCATATATAATTTTAGTAACTCCGTTCTTATACATTCCATGTATGTCATGAATGAGTCATATCACATTGAGGGGCGGTAGTCTTAACCTTCTCAAATAAAATTATCACCTTTACCGATTATGGAAACCATAAAGGTATGATATCAATGAACAATAAAGAATTATAAAGAAAATATAAATATAATATAAATATAATTTAATTATAGTTCCATCATAATGGTCACCATGAGCGGTGGTTGGAGATATTTGACCAATCATCATTTCGTGAGGAAGTAGTTCGTCGTACGCAAAAACAGTATGTTCGTATCCATTAGATGGAGGTGTGTGGATATTTAGTTAGAATAATTATCATAACAAAAACCTAGTATTTTAATGACACTATTTTTGTAATAAAATAAAGGAATAAAGAGAGTGTAGGGGATGGAGAAGTAAAATAAAAGAAAAGAACTTAAGAGAAGATGTTACCTTTAATTCGGGTATCTCCCTTTGGTTTGAACCAAAAGGATTACTTGAATTTCCATCTTCAAAGGGTAATACATCTAGTATATAGAGAGGGATATATAAATATTAATTGGCTAGAAGTTTAGTGAGCCAAGGGGCTTGAGAGTTGTGTGTAATGGGTTAGAGGTGATGGTTTTTTATCAAGGGGACGAGGTGTTCTTTAGGAAATTTTGAAAGTATTACTTTATTATTAATTTTTTTTCTTTTTCAAAAGATCAAAAAATCATTAAATTAGAAGATAATATGAATATTTTCGGAAATAAAATCATCCAATAAAAATGGGATATGTGTTTGATTTTTTTTTCATTTTTATAATTTAATTTATTTAAATCATTAATTAATAAGGAAATAATTTCATCATCATTATGTCACAAATAATTTTATTTATATGACGTCTAAAAATTATAAATTAAATACCAAGATATAGGAAATATTTTTAGATTTCAAATGAATATTTATAGTTGAATATATAACCTATATAACCCCATGTAAATCTTTTTTTACTAAAAGATATATGTTTTTTTTAATTTTTGTCTTCATTTTAAATTAATTAATATAATGTGTCATTATCACTCCCCAATGGATCTATGGAGTCCCAAAAATTACCAAAGGATGCCCAGGGTCGGACATGTATCAGCCAATAGGATTCAAACACATGTTAGAGTAATTAAATATAATAATAATAATATTTCTTTTACCCTTATTTACCATATTTACCTTTTAACCGTGGTAAATAAAATATTTTTTGATGTAAATATTCATAATATCTAAAAAATGTTACCTATTTACAAAATTGATAACTCTTTATTTAAAATATATAATAAATTCTTCCAAATTCAAAACACAAAATTGGAATAAATTAATTTAAAAATTTATTCCCATTTTCAAAACAAAAAGTGTGTTTTTAAGAAATAATAACTATCAAAAGATTGACACTTGTTTTTGTCCAATATTAAAGTGAAATTACTTCTAATGAAAAAAATTGTATTAAATGGTAAAAATATAATCTAATTAAACATTCAAACTAATTAAAAATATAATACAACCATATAATTAAATTATATATTAAGTAATTTTTTAATTAAAATACAGTAGATTAACTATTCATTAAAAAATGAACAATATTAGAAAAATATCAAAATTTCATCCAAAGTACATTCAGATTCCCCAGTTATAAATAACAATATTGTTTTGTCAAATTGAACATGTAAAAGTGACAAAAACTATAAATAAAAATGGTTCTCCTAACAAAGGCGGTAAATCAACCCCTTAAAGAATATTAGAGTGTTTATGCTTAAAATCAGATTTTTTTCTTATTTTATGCTACTAAAATTTATTGGATAAATGTATAAAATTTTAAAAAACTTGTATAATCATATTTTAGTAAGATATACACATTCATTCCAATACAGTGGCTAGACGTTTACTGCCATTTATAATAATATTCAATTATTATTTTTCAGTATGACTCAGCCACATATGCAAGATGAGATTTTTGGAGAAACCCATTGTTGCATGTCGGCTGTTCCATATAACATATAATACCATATAAAGTAAAATTAATATTTAATTAACAAGTATTTATAAATATGAAAATGTCATATTCTTTTTTTTACCTGGGATGTTACAGTCAAAATGATAGATACTCCAAGACATTGAGGGATCCTGGGGGAACATTCATCAATATAATGTCTATAAAAATGTAATCGAAAACATATCATCATTAACATATTATTTATATAACTATTATAAATATGTGACTTGTGAATATTAGGAATCATATTCTTATTTCCAAAAGGGGTCTTATTTATATTTTCTTTCATCAAATATACCATCCTATATGAGTATAATTTTCCTTGAAAATGATAGGTATAATTTCACTGAAATTAAAAAAATACCATTTTTATATTAATATTCTCCATCAAAACAATCTCAATATTATCATAGACATTAGGTTTTTTGGATAAATAATTTTTCCCAAACTATAATACTCTCTTTCACTGATAAATATAGTATTCCCCCAAATAATAGTTCTTCTATTGCCCTATCCAAATCAAATATAGTGTTCTTCAAATATAAATTTTCCGAAAAGATGTATTTTTCTTCCATGATAATATCATTATTTTATTAAAATTCATATTTTCCATGATCATTTTATCAGTCCCATTAGAAAATTAATTTTACAACTTGGTAATTGTAAAATAATTCTTTTAAAACATATCATTTTGTTCAAATTATTCAACAAACGTATAACCATTATATAAAAAACAATAAATAGAATGTAAACCACAATTAAACACATTTTTATATGTGAAAAAAACAATATCTAACTTTTTCATATCCTTAAAAAGATATGTTAGCTGAGAACATTTCAAAATAAATATTGTATTACCTTTTTCCTTTTAATTTTTACATTACTTACAAGAAAAATATTTTCAATGAATCTTCTTCAATCATAATAAGAAATTTTTTTTACCTTATTGTATTTATTTTATCCCCGTCTTATTTAAAAATTATAAAATCATTCTTGATATGTTTTTTTTCTCATATATTGATAATATGTTACTTATGGATCATATGTAGTATCATTATTTCATTCTGAATTATTACTCCCATCTTTACTTGGAATGATCTTTTGCATTTTCTACAACTTTATTATTTTATATATTTTTTTCGACATATACACCATTTATCCTTTATCATATCCCAATGATTTATATTTTTATGTGTTAGAGGAATAAATTATATGAGATTTTAGAGTTATATCTCTCTTCATTGAAGGTTCATAATTGGAAATAGTCTTCAACAATTTCTTAATTATTATAGAATAGATCTATTGAATTATTCTATGATCTTCTATTCGTGGTTATTAATTTATTAATCGTAACCTTATTTGTGTGAAACTTCCTTAGTAGTGATCATAAAACTCTCTTAACAATTACTTGGTTCTCAAAGATTTCTCTATGCTTATTCATTCCATTCACTGTGTATGTGACCCAGTGGAACATTTGATTTATTTTCAAATAATAACACATTTTGAAATATTGTTACTATAATCAAAGTATTTCATATTTGGTTCTTATAATCATGTAAAATATAAGATGTGTTACTTGTAAATGCATCCAAATATCATGATATTTCTAACAATAAGAGACTTTATAAAAATGATTTTGTTTATTTAATAGTATAAAATAATTGAAGACATTATTATTTAAACATTTATTAGTTCTATCATATCATATAACTGTATTAGGATCTGAATTTGGGAATTTTTATGTTTTTACCATCATTATTATGCATTAAAAATTTAATTAATTTTGATAAAATTCCATTCTAGTTTTAAAAAAACTATAATCATAACCATTTAAATGTGGATGATTGTTACGAATCCATAAATCATTAAGATTTACACATGATATCATAAAAATATCTATAATCACACTATAAGTTCATGGAACTACAGAGAGAGATAATAAATCATAAATATATGGACTCAATAAGACACTAGAAGGAATGTCTAAATTATAAAAGGAACATTCAATGACACCATGAGTTTTGTCCAAAAGTAAAGAATAATATATATAAGGGTGGTTTATATACCATATTTAAAATTATTATAGCAATTATAATTTATCATAGAATTCGGTGAATTATGATAATTAACAAGTAAAAAATGAATATGTGAGATATGTAAATATCATATGAAAAAAATTAAAATATATAGAATAAGGAATTTTATAGTGGCATGGTTCAAATTGGAGACACTCCACTCTTCTCCACCAAATTGATGGAGTATGATGCTTGCTATGAGAGAGGGGATATTTTTACAATAATAAAAATAAAAACCTAGAGTATAGTATCTCCAAACATTGTGTAATTTTTTTTCACATGAGATAATCACTAAAATACTCCTGTTTGATAATGCAGGATTGCCTTTTATTTTCGAGAAGATGGTAGAAATGAAGAATTTTATTTTTTTTGCATACAATAAGAGAAGGAATATATTTTATAGATAGTATAAGCTATGTGAAAAAATATATAAATACAGACTACTACCCTATACAATAATAAATAAAATGAAATATAAAAAACTAGAAAATAGTAGAAATATGGATTTGTATAAAAAATTTGTTTCATGCCATCTTAAATGATGTAAATCTTGTATGCCATATGTTACAACAATGGTATAATTTTCTTATCTAAGGTGAATGATATCAAATATGAATTTTCCTACCATTATAGATCTTAAACATTTGAAATAGTTTGGATATGATCATTTTGATATTAAAAGAGTGTAAATGATTTGTATCCGTCATCGTGAAAGGTTATTATCACCGTATCTCTTCCAAGTATCATTGAGTAATTTACAATGAAACAAATTTTATCTATACCCTTTAGTAAAATATTAAGCCATTACAAAAAATAAAAATTGAGTCAACCAAAAATATCACATATTTAAAATAGATTCATGAAAATCAAATTAATTCAATCCCATTTAAAAATATCATTTTTTTAAATTAGAAATCACTTGCTTAAAAATGCATTTTCGTAGAGCTTCCCTTTATTAGTTAGTTTTTAGTAATATTGACAATGTGAGATCATTATTGGCATTTTTTACTCATTTTGATAAATGGTAAATATAAAAAAACAATAAAATAAATATATTAATATATAAATAAAAATTACCCTCATATTGTCATGAATAATATATATATATATTTGAATATGTTTTCGAATTGTATAAATAGACCTTTGTACATAATATATCAGATATTTAGTGATAATGTAAAATGAAATATTTTAAAATATATTATAAATAAATAAAAAAAAATTATTATAGATTACTATCAATTAATATCAATTTGAAGACAAAAAAAATAAAAAAATCAATAAAATAAGTAAAATAAGTTTTAAAAAATAACACAAATTTCAAAAGACCAAATTTTTTAATTTGATTGTATATTCGAACTATACCACATATAAAATTTAAGCTGGAAATGAAATATATTTTATTTTGTGACATAGGTACTCGTCTATCACATATTTGGAGGAAAAAAGGCCCATAATGCATCCAAAACTATGTTTTTAGTTAAGGTACCCAAATATTTTAACATTCGACGGATTTTTATCCTCATTTTAGGGGGGAGGGTCCTTTTTCTCTTATTCACTTGGAACTGAATTTATTCCCTGGCCATAAATTCATATGGATATTATGGCCTGGAAATTTTATCATTTTTCATAATTTAATATTATTTATGATCAAATAAATAATAATATATACCTATTTTATATATATTCACACAAAAATAAAATTTATAAATAATTAATTAATCATATTTATATATAAAACATATTTCTTAATATATAATCCTTATCTAATTAAAAACTAATACCAATTATATTTAAAATACTAATATTTCAATATTTATATACATATATTATGTATGTGTGTGTGTGTGTGTTTGGGTATTTTCAGACTGATATATATAATCTACATATTCTAACATAGGAATATAAATATTAATATATAATACATGTAAAAATATAAAAATATGAATAATTATACTTAAATGTACACATATTAAAAACATATATACATGTGGGTGTATGTTGTATATATGTATTTATTTATTAATTTATAAACAGACAAAAAACACATTTTATAAATGTATTTTAAAATTTTATTATAAATATATATTATTATATGATTACATATTCAGATAAAAAATATGACTACGTATATATATTCAAATAGATATAAATATAAATATGTATATATGAATATATATATATATTAATATAACTATATATATATATATATTTATATAAGTAAATATTAATATACAAATAAATATAACTATATATATAGATATATCATTAAATAGAGAAAAAAACTAGTTTGGAAAGATGTAATGTTGAAGGCGTTCAAGGGAGGGGTCTCACATTCAAATCCAAGCAGAGTTAGGGGTGAATGGGTTGGTGTAGGGGGCTAGAATTGTGAAATGTTGGGGGTGTGCCTAGCTCTATTAAAGGGTGGTGGGAACACGTTATGGTAGTGTTTCTTAGAACAGTTGAAAGGGGGTCAAGTGATGTTAAAAGGGGGACCCTATAATATATATAATTTTTTGAATTTTATCAACGATTTTAAAAAAGTTCTCATAAAATACAATTTTATATGCACATCTTTTAGTGCTTATAGAATATGCCTTTATTAGTGCTATTTTTCGCATTGATAAAAGAGATGCCTCTTTTAATAGCCTCAATTATTAGCACTTTTTTGTGCTCATAAAACCTTGTTTTATTTTAGTGATTTAGTGAAATTTAAATTCAAATTTTCAAACTGTATCCATGAAAACCAGGTCAAATCAGTTGAGAATATTGAATATATCAAAAATACATTCCAAATTCAATTTTTAAATATTGACACACTGTAATTTTTTTTAAATACATTTAAAATAATTTTAGCATATTTTTATGCATATAAATATAATTTTAAAAAAACTGAGTCTAATAAAGCCTTTAACAATAAATATATCAGTGTTTTCATGGAACATGATTTTTAATTATACAATGATAAACAAGATGAATTAAAAAACACAAATACGCTTTGAAACATTATAAAATAAATTCACGGGATGGAAAAAATTTATAATTATTTTAGAAAAAATTAAAATATTATAATTCATATGAATAATAACTAAGGACATAAAATATTGATTTAGTAAAAAAATAGTGTAATGAAATTTAATGTAATATAAAATAAACCATTGGACAAGGCAGTAGAAAAAACAAAACACAGAATTTTTTGTACAATGTCGAATTCAACAATTGATGTTAATGAACCATAATCACACAAGCTAAGATACCCTTTTGTGATCCTTTTCTCACATGAAGAGAGGTAGAATTATACCTTTAATTCTCCATGCTCCCACAATGATCTTCATGGTCAGACATGTGTGTTACTGTGAGATAAATTACTACTATGAAAACAATGAATTACTGATGTGGAAAATCCCATGCCATAGTACATAAGATGGTACAACGTGATTTGAGATGCTACCTTGATGATGAAGTTATATTATGTGTATCCATGTATACATTTGGAGTTTTCATGTTTCATTCCATGTGATCCTCTTCGAGGAGCATCCTAGTGTTGTGCATGGCCAAAAAAGTGAAGGGATGATATCATGGGTCAATAAGATGATGCATGAGATCATTCTGAAATCCTAAACAGTATATTTTTCTATTGTCAAATATTGAGGAACATGTTACTGTAGCACATTAGAAGGTATACAGGTTATTGTCAGTGCATATGAGGGTGTTTCCTGGGATAAAATTCCAAACCGTAGTGAAATATTAGTCTGAATCATATACATTTGTTTAAATAAAACATATAAATAAATATCTCAAGTATATGATACACATGAAATAATATATATGTTTGTGTTTATGTGTCTATATAATCAATATAAAACATTTGTATTAACATAAATGAAAAAAAATTAAAACATACAAAACAAGATTATAAATCAACTTAATGTACCTAACACATATGATAAAAAATTAAAACATAACCAAAAATGTCTGTAAAATACATAAATACCAAAACACATCTGATACCAAATTACAATATAATAATATAAGAATTAGACTTCAAAAAAAACATATTCACAACAACATATAATAAAATCATTATGTATATAGTCAAATTCATGTAAAGAATATAAAAAACAGATGAAATTAAAACATGTGGGTAGTAATTGTAATTAATAAACCTGATCACAACATTAATCTCTACATGAAACATATGAATAGATTGTTTTAATTTGGTTCTACATGTTATTTCATTTCATGTAGGTTTTCTAAGAATATTGATTCACCATTGAAAACATTGAGTGCTGCATTAATAGTGAAGACAATTATTTGTGTGTTGGTTATTGTAAGTGGGTTAAAAAACAACTCCTTTGTGTACATTTATTACCAATACATGTATAAAATTGGACATATAATTGTGTTTATTCTTACCATACTACTTCAATATCCACTATTTATATAGTAATGTCCTTAGATTAAATGTTATATCAAAAGGTTATAGGAGTTCCTAGCTATAATAAGAACCTTGAGATACTGTGAAAACAATGTTAAATATATTTTCTATGGTATAGACACATCATACTGATGGGACACAAATGATGTATGACTATCAGGTTCAAGGGGATCATAATAATTGAGGAATTATCTCATAATTTTCACACATAGTATTCTAAAGAAGATGATATAATGAGGACATACCCACCAAAAGGAACACAACATGTTTCGGGTTCATTGGTTGTTCATATTTATGAACATGTGCATTGGTCTCTAGACTTGAGATATTTATCAATGTGTACTATTTGATAGCATATTTTGATTCCAGAAAAAATAAATAATATTGAATTCATGGAGAGGTAGATTGAGTTGGGTTCATAATTAGTGGAATGACATTGGTTGAATAATTGAGATAGAATTTTTAACATTCAAGTAGAGGAAGAGATTTCTCAAGGGAACATGTTGACCTAGATGGAAGTTCCTTAATTATGTCCATGTCCATGATAATCGAAGGTATGCTTATCCAGTATGGTAACTAAATATATTGAGAATCCAAAGGCTGATGACACAAATGTACATCCGACATTATGACATATCTCGAGAATAATAGATTACATTACCCAAATCATATTCATTATAGGTACTAATAACTATAAGATTCATTATCTCTATACGAACCATGATGGGTTTCTAGACTCTAATATTTGTTTATTGGTGAGACTCACTACTATCAAGAAATGATTCTAAAGGTTCACACACTATTTGTATCAAAATGTTCCACCTATTATAATGAATATAAGTTTAGGAAAATGTGATCCCCATGTATGGGGGACATTGAATTTCATGTCTAATTAATTGTTGTTAAAATTAATTCAATTATATTATTTTATTTTATAATATGATGAATAATCATTTTCTTAGGTATTCACTAGAATTTTTATCAAGATAGTTAATGTTAGAAAGTATAATATTTCAATTAACAATGATTATTCAAGGATCGTTAAATTATTTTGGGAGATTATGAGAGGAGTTATTGGTTCTTATTTTATTATGCATGAATTTATATTTTCACATGTGTGTGAAAAAATATTATTGACAATTATGTTAAGTTTTATAATTAATATGTCTGTGGAAGGGTCAAATATAATGGTGGTTACTTTCTTGGGACCAAAGTGATGTTTTTGAAAGTATATCTTGTGTATAAAATATCATTTACTCTATTGACTGTAAAGCTCTATAATTTCAATAAATTTGCTAATATAAGCTCTCTTCTAATCTCCAATCATGTTCATAGAGAGATATTTTAATGTAATAACATAGTCGGATAAATCTTGATATGTCGATCGAGAATGTGTTCCTCACATGATCAATCAGATGTTTGAAATATTGTATATTTCTCATGATAACATTTAAAATGAATAAGTAAATGAACTAGGATCTATGATGTATGTGTAGAACACAGGTATGAAACCAATATTTCCACATTTTAGCAATGATATGTCGACGATGAGAAAATAAACCTGGTGACTTGGAACAAGAAATTTATCAGTTATGATTTTGATAGAATTTATTTGTCATTATAAAATTGAATTACACTTGACCCATTATGAAATATGAGAAAAATAATATGTTGTATTTAGTTTTTTTTGAAAGAAATCAAAACCCAAATTCTAAATTGCATGTTTTTTGTCACATTAAATGGACCTCGTGCTCCATCAATTGGAATCAAAGGTAATTTGTAATTATTAAATTTTCAAAATTGAAATGTAAATTAAATTTTATACTATATGGAATGAGATTTTATATATGGCCCCAATGCAATGGAAAACACTCTAATTTGAATATAGATCACCATGATTTGGTCAATCAAGGATCGATATGTTTTGTGTAAAATTTAACATGAAAATTAGTGTTTAATTTTCATTATTCATGATAATGGATATTTATGTGATGTATTTTTAAACATATCACAATGTGGGTATGTTGTGTGTCATCTAGATATACCAGAAGCTGGTTGGGACAATATTTTGGGAGTATAATATTTCATTGCTTGAATGATTTAGCTTCCAAAATTAAAAAAGGGACAAAGTATCACTTGGATTTTTGTTCAAAGGATCCATTAAAATCCTATTTAATTATAAGGAAAATTATTCCCTTGATATCTACTATAATTAATATTAAAATACTTCACTTGGAATCTTTTTTTATAATTATTCCTTTGGAATATTTTTTCATTATATAATTATATATTATAAGTGCTTAAAAAAATTCCCTAGTTAACCTGGGCTAGACTGGTATAAGACGGATCTGAGAAGCCCAACCTATCATTGGGCATAAAATAATTTTAATGAACTTATTTAGGTCAAAATGTGCCCAAAAATTAGGAAAATATTTCTCAAATCAAATTTAATTTTATGATATTTAATAAAAATATTTTGGATATTGTGTGATGTATTGATTATTAATTACAATTATTTTAATGTAAGTTGATGATTCATGAATACCATCATGTAAAATTTTATAAAATTTAATTTTTCTTAAGAAAAATAATTTTTTGTTTACTGATCGTTAGACAAGACCGATTTGTACATGTTTTATTTATTTCTTAATTAATTTAATTATTTAATTTCTGTTTTCAAAAATGTAATAATTATTTTATTTTTGTGATCTTTGAATTATCCCTCAATATTTAATATGTATAAGGCCCTAGGTTTCAACATTTGTATTATAAAATATAATTTAAAAAAATTAGTTCCCCTCACCTATGTGTGAGTATACATTGTAAATACCAGAGGACTTCATGGTGAAACCATTACATTTTAGAGTCAATATAAACAATACAACTGAACTGTATGGAAGTTACACCCACTAAAATTCATGTTAGGTATCTACATAATGAATTTCCTAGGGTGTTGGTAAATCCATTAATCACTGGATGGATCATCCAATAATTAATGCCTCATGATCAACTCAATATTTATTTATTAATTTTTTTTTTGTGACTGAGGTATTTTATTGAATGTTTATTTATTACACATGATAACAGAGTATAACAACAAACAAGGATGAAACGATAAAATGAAAAGGTGTGATGAATGTTTTCAATATAGAATAATGATTAATTTGGGAGTGTGATCACAAATAACAATATTTTTAAAAATAAAAGGATTTCATTCATTATGATTAACCTACCAAAACCCAGAATGAAAATATTAACTCATTAAATGCCTTCAATCTCTTGAGTTTGGACGCAACTGATTTTTCAAGGTGCTTATCCACCCTAGTTGAGGGTACCTCATACTACCCTAGAGTTTTTATGAAATTTTAGGGTCAAATTAACTAATTTTTAAAGGAAAGTAGTACCAAAGATATCTTGTTACAACTTTAGTGGCAAAGCATTGACACATGAAAAGTGTATTTTTGTAGGAGATGGGACCTGACTCAACATATCAATGAACTATGAGTTAATTTGGTATTATTGTAAATAACCTAATTTATACTTTTATTGTATTTGTGATTCCATATCTCGGTCATTGGAAATATGTTTAATGATCATTTCGACAAGAATAATTAAGGGTATGGGTATTCTAAATCTAGTAGTTGAGTGTTACTATGATTTGATAAAATTATGGGACACATTTAAAATTAATAATTTTAAATTTCTTAAATTAATAATTTTAAATTTCTTAAATTAATAAATATAAAGTAATATCATTCTTTGTTTATTTTTTTAGATCAAATTGATACCACCATAAATTTAATTTCACTATGATCGATATTGGATAAAGATAAAATCGTAATGGGCCAAAACATCTGATAATGGTATAGGTGCTTATGCATAGTATTGTTCCAATAGAGGAATACTTATGTACTAGAATACCCACTTCTTGATAATCCCCCATTGTGAGAAAATGCGGTGTACATAGATGAATAGAAGATACAAAAGAATGATTTAATAAATAATAATTATTTCATGTGTCCATCTACGTCCAGTGACCTGTAGAAAATCCATGAGGAAAAAAGATTCATTCCAAATTATATCTTATCTCTATGATTTATACCAAGATAGAGCTCAAAAATAATAATATGAGATATCATGTTCACTATATATATGGGGTCTAACATAAGGAAATTAACAAGGATCATATATATTAAAGATGATCGACTCCGTTGAGAGACTTGAGTCCCTGATGTTAAATCTATGCTAAGATCTATAAATTTATCTAATTATTTCCTTATTACCACATATAATTTCAACTCTAAATGTTATTTATTATAATTATAACATTAATAGGAAAATTCCAAATTTTATTTCATGAGTTTTCTAGGAAGATAGGGATATGATGAATTCCAACTCCTCGGTCCTTATGGTGAACAAGAGGATGAATGTAAAGGCTAATGTGTAAATGGATAAGTCTAAGTGAAAGTCATCGATAAAATTCCCATTCAATGACCCAAGGATATGAATGGAGAGAAATGAAAAAGAGGAAGCCTGTATTGAATTTATAATGGAAGGAAACTATAATAAGAATAGAATAGTTTGTAATAAGAGTAATTTTGATTCCTTTTCTTGAGGAATATTTATCATTAAATGAAATTTTTCTATTTCAATATGTTAGGAATTTGATACAGCATATGGATTGAAAATTCGTTTTTAAATATATAATAAATATAGATCCAATACAATTTCCATTCTTTATGTGGATATATAACATGAAAATGGATTGAGAATAGTAGAATTAGTAGTAAGAGATTATCATCTTACTCTGCATGAGGAATGGTTCCTATACTAAATAATTGTTATTATGAACTATATGTTACCAAAAACACAATATAAACATGAATTTCAGAACCATTAGAATTATATTTATTATTTATAAATATATTTTGTCTTATTTATTTGGATATCATATGTTATTGTTTGGAACATCTTGATAATGGGTTTTAAAAACATGAAATGGAAAATACAATATTGGACATAAATGAAAAATCTAGTGAAAATGAAACATATCCTACCCACCTATGTGACATTAGTCTACTTCATGTACATTATATGTATTTGAAAAAATTAAATCAAGAATGTTATATAGACTCATTGTATTTAAAATCCATGGTATAATTTCAATATTTTTTATCAGATAAAATGACCAAAACACATTTAATTAGGAATGGGGAAAAAGCCGAATAACCCTTAGAATTGGTTCAAAATAATATATGTGGCCCATTCCAAATGGAGGAGTCGGTTGATTTTTCTTATGAAATTAAATTTAATGATTACTAATGTAGATATGGATATACATACAAAATGAGTTCTTTGTTAGATACCTTAATAATATTTGAGGAATATTAGACTCATGTAGAGAATCAATATGAAATGAAGATTAAGAAACTACGCTCAGACCTTGGTGTATAATATCATATCAAATATTTCATAGATCATTTAATGCAATTTTGAATAATTTCCAAAACCAGTTATCCTTATAAATCTAATTGGAATGGTGTTAGATAATGGAGGAATCAGTCCCAACATGACATGTATAGACAGATGATTAGTCATACAACTCTACCATTATCCATTTGGGGATATTCACTATAGACTACATTATATATAAAAAATGAGTATCAACTAAATCATAATATTTGATTTAATATATGCTTTTCATGGAAATAAATCCAGTCAATCAAAAATACATGTATGGGAATGAATGACATTTCTCATGACTATACCTAGTGAAAAATTAGCATCTCGGATCACGAAGTTCATCTTTTTAGGTTGTCATATAGAGGGAAATTGTTTTTAATTATATAATAATTTAGAAGGAATGTTGGTTTTTAGAAATACCAGACACATTTCTAGAAAGGGATCACATTTCCATTTGAAATAGATTGAGTGAGATTGATTTTGATGATGTTTATGCTCTAGATGCACAACTGTTATTCTGTAAAAAATATCCACAACAGATAGTGTGAGAAGAATATATTCATGGGACAATATTAAAACTTCAGTATACGAGATATGTTAATAACTAGAGATATGTGATTTTATTTTCATTTTGTTGGGTTACATGTTACTCTTAGAGAATTAGAAACCTACAACATAAAATGAAGTAGTGGATGGAAAGGATGACATTAAATAGAATGAAACCATACATTCATGGTTTGATTTGATATACCTTTGGATTTTCTTAGACCCACCAGATGATGTAAAACCTATTGGTTGTAATGGGTATTCAATAATTTACTAGACATAATGGTCAAGTGAGCACCTATAAGCCAATTTTAGTTTTAAAGGTTTTTGGGAAATTCAAATTTATCAACTATGATGAATCATTCTAACCAGTCCTTATTAAAAAATAACTAAAAATATTAATTTCAATAGCATCCTTCTATTACTATGATAGTCATAAAATGGATGTTAAGACTATTTTTTCTAAATAATATGTCACTTGAATATTTCTATACAACACAACCCAATGTGTTTATTATTTCAACTAGTGAACATAATGTATACAAACTATAGAGGTCCATTTATAGTTTGAAACAAGAATAATGATCATAAAATTTTCTTTATGGGAGTATATGTGAATTTGAATTCATAATGAATGAGATCCATCAAAGTCTCTATTAAAAGTTCTGTGGAAGATCCATTGTTTTCCAAGAAATATATGTTGAAGATAAATTATTAATGGGAAATGAAGTGCATGAATTATAGTCTATGAAGACTAAGTTAAATGAATGCTGCTCCAAGAAATAAATTGTTGAAGAAGCTTATATTCTAGGCCTTAATATCTACTGAGATAGATATCATAAGATACATGGGCTATGTAAAAGTTCATACATTGAAAAGGTAGTAGAAAGGTATAATATTGAAAAATCCAAGAGAGTGTTTTTCCAGTTTCATATGAAATTGATCTGTATAAGAAGATGTGTACAGATACATAGTATGAGATTGAAAGAATGTGTATAATCCATTATTCTTAAGAAGTTGGATCTTTCATGTATATCATGTTATGTACTAGGTCTTATACTTCCTTTTCTTAAACAATTGTGGGAAAATATCATTCTAATATAGGATAACTTAATTGGGTAGTAGTAAAAAAAGTCACAATGTACATGAGATGTAAAAGAAACTAGTTACTAGTGTTTGGAGGAGAAATTTAGATAGTCATGAGAGGATACACTAATGAATATATTCTTTATATACAATGATGATCTAAAATCACAATTAGGATATCTATTTTGTTCGAATGGTGGTGTAGTGGTCTAGAGGTGCTATATGGATTAAATTTTTTCCAATTAAAACATAGATTTTGAGTATATAGTGGCTTTAAATGTTGTTAATGTGGAAGTTTCCATACACATATTTAATTCTTATTTTAGATCTCTTCCTAGTAGTAATGTCTGAATTACATTGTGCTGTGATTGTACTATGGTAGTAGTGCTTTCCAAGGATCCCATATCACTCTAAAAGGCAATGCATATACTTTGGTAGTTTCATATCTTGATGGTGTTTACTCATAGTGGGGAATTAATTTTAATAATATAATCTATATATGATAACATCGTAGACCCCTTAACTGAATCCATGTCGTAGATGAATCATAGTTCTCATGTGAAACCTATTGGGTTTAGAAACTCTATTATTTTTCTCTTGTAAATATGGGAGTTCAGTAAGATTGTGCCCTAGTACAACTACTTTATATACATTGATTGACATTATATGTATGGATTTTGATATAAAAATGTGTTTATTATAACCATAATTGTGTAGATACTTATTCATCCATTGATAAAATGGTAATTTACTTTAATTATGTGTCATATCAAATGGTTATAGATGTTCCAATATATAATAAGAACCTCAAGATACTACGACAGATATCTAAAATATTTGTTTTACGGTCTACATACATCATAATTATGGTACACAGATGATGTATGAGTATTTTTTTCTAAGGTATCATATGTATTAAGGAATCTTCTCCTTAAGTTCACAATTAGTGATCTCAAGTACATGATATCATGATTACTAAGCCAAAAATAGTAACACCACATGTTTTTGGTGTTTTTCGTTGTCCCTATTTTAAAACATGTGTATTGGTCTCTATACATGAGATCATTATCAATCTATACCAATTGATCACATGCATTAATTCATGGAAACAACCATCACATTGATGTTAAGGTTATTATAATTGTGGTTGGTGCATCATTTGTGGTATTGAATTGGTTGAATAATAAATATATAATTTTTTGCATCCGAGATAGGAAATAGATATCTCAATGGCTCAGGTTTACTAGGATGGTAGTACATTAATTAATTTCATGGTCATGGTATAAAACTATAAGCCCATTCAATAAATTCATGAAACATATAAATCCTGAAATGGTTGATGAAATAAGAGGGAATCCTTTTTCATAAAATATTAATAGAGAAATATATTACATTAAACATAATGTGTTTGTATGAGGTAATCATAACTATGACCATATTTACCTAAATAGGGGGCCATGATGGGATTCTAGACTCCACTATTGGTGTGTGATTTTAACTCCCTACTATCGAGATATGGACCATTGGATCACACAATAAGTTTTTCCCCTTATTCTACATATTCTAATGAATATGAGTGTGGGAAAATGTGGACCCCATGTTTGGGGGCCTGAGATATTTCATTTTTGATCAATTAGAAGTAAAAATAATTCAATTATATTTTTAGTTTTTAGAATAATTATGAATATATTAGTTTTACAAGGAATTCACAAGTTGTTGGATCAAAAAATTGAACATGGGGAAATATAATTTTTGAGTGAACAGAGGATATTCATGGTATGTTAAATTATTTGGGGAGCATAAATGACGAGTTATTTCATATTTTACAAAATAAAATTATATATTGTTACAAGTGAGTGATAAAATATTCCTTACAATTATGACATGTTTATTAAGTCATATGTTTGAGAAAAGGACTAAAATAATGTTTATTACATTCCATAGAGAAAAGTGAAATTTTGGAATGTATAATGAAGGTATAAAATCTCATTTTATCCTTTTGAATAAAAATATCCACTATTTTGATGAATTTAGAGAGATAATCTCTCCTATAATCCCATCTCAATAACTAATGGAGAGATTCCAAATAAAGAAAAATGTTGGATTGGTCCTACATCCTCAATCAAATGTGAATTATTTATTTCATCAAAGGAAAATCATAAAGATCTTTATTTTACAATCATGACACTCAGGAAACATAGATCAATGATCCCAAAGTTTTGGTTCACATGTGTATGAACTAGAGTATTCGTTCTTGGCATATTTGACCCCTGAAACATCGACGGTGAGTTAATCCATCCAGGGACATAAAAAATGAAGATATTTTTAATAATGTTTTGAATTTTTTCATGATTAAATTGAATTACAGGAGATCCATTATGAAATCATGGAAATGGGTTTCTAGATTTATTGTTTTTTACATCAATCCAAACATAATATTTTAAATTGTTTACTTTTTCACACATTCATTGTGACCAAGGTTCATTCATTTATTTATTCCAAAGTCTATGAATCATCTATGATCAAGGTTTGTGGGAAACTATTTATCAAGAATATAATTTTCTTCCCATGGCGGAATTTTAGGTGATATTGAGAATTGATTGGATTTCCATTAATAATGAATATAAATATTTTCAAGATTATGAATTCTTATATTATATCATTAATCATATTAACATTATTTATCAATAAAAATTTTCTTATTAACTACATGTAGAAGTAAATTCAATTTCATTGTCCATAAAACCCCATAATATGGGTCTCTTTGATCATATGGTTGGGAAAGAACTCGATATGTTTGATGTGGCTATTATGTTGAATTATCTTGGTGTTTTTATTGAGAAACTGCCCAGTCATCCCCTAAAACACGAGTTTGAGTTTTCAATTGAACATATAATAGTTTATATGCTTATATTAATGATTACTTATCAAATGGATGTTATAGAATTAGTATAACTGAACATGTAAATTCCGTAGAATGTTTCTAAGGGTTTGTAATCTCTACTACCAATTGAATAATTTCTTCACTAAACTTATACATACATTATCCTATCATGGGAAAGGGTTAGTAATATACAATGATTCTAAAAATAAGTTCTTATGATTATTATTCATTATAAATTATAATGTAATAGTTTCTTCATTAGGTAAATTAAATTCCTAGGATAAAAATTACATGACACATTATTTGGTGGGACAACATGAATAGGGGGTTTACAGATTATTTATATTGTTTCATGGTATATATGCTATAATTTTATGAATATAAAACCCCTAAAACATTGATACAAAAATTTTATATAACAATAAAGCATTGGATAACATCACGATACATTTTCTCCTTAGACTCTCCAAGACACATAAATGGGAAAAATTATATTTGTGTATTGGTGGATAGACTCACAATGTCAAAACACATAATAAATATTATTGAGTATTTATCAATCAATTAATATAAAAAGTTATATATAAATGAATTGGTGAGGATAAATGGAGTACCTCAATAAATTTTATTTTATGATGATATAATGTTTACAACAAAATTATCGGGTTTCTAATAACAAGAACTAGGTTAAGGGATAAAATGTTGCATGGACTATCATCCCCATACTGATAGAAAATCCAAAAGAATCATTTAGACATTAGATTGTATAATATGATCTAACTCTATGTAAATTAGATGAATTTTTAATGAATATGTTCCTCTAGAAGAGTATTCACATATTAACAGGATCCACTATAGATTCTAAATGATACCATATGTGGCTCTGTATATGAGGAGATTCATATCTACTACATGTTATATGAAATTTGGATAGAGAATGCTATTTAGAAATGATAAAATATATGAAATAATATTGATATTTGAAAAAATTCTATGAAATATAACAGCACTAAAATTTCAATAGAATAATTTTGCTGATAATTTATTATGAGATATATATTTGATTTTTTGTGTAAAGTTGTTCCTTCATATATTACTTTGGAATCATTTTATTTGTTTTGGGAAAAAGGGGAATATGAGAACTAGGAACATCATTATTGGATTTGTTTCCCTATAAAAATATTATATGTAATTTATGATAACTTGTATTCATAGTTTTGAAAATTAGTAAACTACTTATCACATCATGATAATTTTTATATGAACCATAGTATCTGTCAATCTCCTAACTGTAACAATCACATTAAATGGTCAAAGAAGTTCCCCGATATAATTAGAACCCTAAAGTGTTATGAAAATATTAAAAAATATATGTTCATATATTTGGATGATATCATTTGAGGAATACATGTGATACAAGATATCAAGGGAGGAGACTCAAAGGAGATTCTTTCACCTTCTCATAGTTTAAACTCTTGGTAATATCGGGTGTAAGATATTATGAGGAAAAGGTCCATCAGCTTGAAATCTACATTAATATGTTCCATTAAATGTTTCTTTATGTATATGTGTATATTTATTCTTATATATTAAGATTAATATTAATTAGTATTATGATTAATTTACATTGATATATTTATGAAAACTGTGATGACATATGCTCGTGGAGATGTAGGATGTTTTGGGTGCATCACGAGTGATATTACATTGATGAATAATGTGAAAAATTATTTTTTCCATTTATTATTTAATAAAAGTTGATATATCAGCCCATTTTATGTGAATGATACAACCTAAATAAATTCACGGCCATGGTGTTCTATCAGAATGTTTGTTTTTTAAGAAGTCAAAGAAAGAGACATCGACAACATAGGATGATTCAACCGGCTTGAAACCGACATAGTTAGAATTATCATGTTAAAGGTATTATATTAATAAATATGATTATTTATGCGTTATTATTTCATTTCTATGTTATCTTTTTTATTTATGGTTGTCTTGGAGTGTTATCAGATGCATAACTTAGACTTTAGTCCACATCGCCTAATACAACTGAGAAAAAGGCCTATAGGGTCACACTGTAAGTGTATACAAAATCTAAATTAAATTATAATAATAATATTATTGTTAATAATTTTTAATAAATATTATTCCCATAATTGGATTAAAAATTAATCATGTTTAATTGATCACACGTATTCCATCCCAGGTTATTTAAGAGAATGTAATTTTTGTATAGAAATTAATAAATAATTATTTTCAATTTAGTGAATATAATAATTATTTATTTATTGGATAATAATGAAGTGATATATATTTAAAAACTAAATATTTATTTCTTAAGGCTCGATAAATATTGTGGAGGAATCGTGGAAAAAGTTAAATAGTCTAGTAGGAAATAATAAAAATTTAATATTATTAGATTAAATAGTATTTAATTTAATAAAAACGTAATGTGAATGTCAATAAATAATTATATTATTATTATTTGTTTACATGGGATTTTGAATGGATTAAATAAATATAAAAGGCACTTGTGCAAATATTTATTTCTAAACCTAGCAATATATAAACCAAATTATATTATTTTCTCAATGAACTTATTGATATGTTTGGTTGTACCCAACTGATTTTGAAAATCCACTAAATACCTAAAGATCTCTCAGCCACAATAACACTCCCAGGAATATAGAGAAATAGAGCTCCACCTTACACTATCAATTCATGATATATCAAGGAGAATGCATTGGAATCGATTCATCAGGTGATCAATGGTGGACGACCAATGTTATAGGATCTATCATGATAGAACCCAGAGATTCCAATAATGATGTTTGTATATTTTCGGACCACATGTGGATCTACTCTAGAGGTAATCTACTCTTGATTCAAGAAATTTAATGGCCGTACACCATAGATAAATTTTTATATCCATCCAAATAGAAATAATTCCAACAAGAAAATTCATTAACTAATTAAATTTATAATAAAAAATATGTGATGATCCTCTCTCTGGTTTTGGATTTATGTCCCTTATATATATGCTATTATTTAATTCTATAGATCAGAGCATTTATCATTGTGTAAATATCATATTTGTCATCGATCTTGGAAAAATGAGAAGCTGGGAATGACCCATCACACACTTCCATTATTTCCAGAACCTACTAGTTTTTTCAGATCTATGAAATAATTATTTATAATTTATTAAAGATTGTTGATTAATTTATGCATTTTTGATTTTTTTCAATTCATGCTTAATCAATATTTTAATCCAAATTGTGAGATTTGTTTTATCCTCCTTCATTTCCTATACATCTAATCAATATCATTAATTTTATGAATGAGATAAAACTGATGATCTCATTCAGATGTGCTAATGATTCTAGCCAGATTACATAGGAGTACATGCTATGTAATGTGAGTTACACACTATGTACATGTGTTTAACGTATCAGAAATTAATTCATAAATTAATTCAAACTTTTTACATTGATGACACGTGGTGTACTTATTTCATAAACCGTTTATTTACTGGGATAGGGTGGTGCACAATCAGATAGGGTAATTGATGTGTATCACACATAGATGTCATGTTGTTCCATTGAGTCATAGATAGGTCGTGTATTTCCTTACATGTCCTACCTGACTAGTGATCATGTAACTTTGAGACCACACACCGTGTAGTACTTTATACATGGAATGCACTCCATTTTATTGATTCACCATTTACATGTCGAGTTCCTAGCCATGTTCCTCAGATAAATGGTATGTAATATAAATACCATTTTACTCTTAAAAATTGTGTATTTATTAAAAATTACACAGATTCAAAATTTAGTTATATTACTATGTATACCTTCTCAATATGTTGTTCTGTGCGGTCATTAAGTTGATATGAAATTCTATGTTTTCGGTTTTGATATATATATATATATATATGAATAATTGGTTATTTAATATATGTTCAATGTTTGGACCTGTATATCATGTATGAGAATTATTTCCACTGTTAATATACGTGCATTGATGCATAAAAAGTGACCAAAAAATCATTTAATTTGTCTAGTCAATATGTTTATAGTACACATCATTAATGTATGTGATAAGTTTTGAATTTCACTTATCACAATAGTAAAAAATATATAATTATAAGACATGATGGTTATATTTGAATGAGTATTCATAATTTCATCTACAAGGAATATTTATATGCATAGTTAATTTTAAAAAAATTATTATTTTTAAAATAATTATGGTTGGTAATGTCAAATAAATTATGGTGATGATTAATAAAAAAAAATTGATTAAATAACGAAGGTAATTAATTGATTTGAGTGAAATTTATTTTAAATAATAATTATTATGAATTGAATGTTAGTTTTATTAAATGTGTAATATGCTGAATAAAAGTGGATGATCAAGAGCATAGTCCGGAACGTTATATTATAATTTTTTCCTTTTAATTTATTATTAAATTAAATTTATGGTGTGTGTTCCTTATCTCCCCTTCTTATGTATGGGTATGCATACTCATGGTTTCTTTTTTTGGACCCCTTATTTCCCACACCTGTGCTTGAGTAAAGGAATATTTAATGGGTTGAGATCCCAATCTAGTGGATGTCATAAAAATGTTGAGTTTAAGAGAAATCAATCAAAGAGATATGCGTTTTTGGATAGGTGGAATGCTATAACAAAAAACATAATTGGTTCATGGTTTTTTTCCTAGGTCAATGATAAGTTTATTAATCATTAGATAAACTAACCATTAGTAAAAAATCATGATCATTCAACATTATTATTTTATTTCTTCCATGTTTCATGGTTATTTCCTTATAGATGGTTTTCTGTAATCACCTAAATTAATGAAATTCACAAGCACTAAAGATAAAATTAAAATAAATTGGCCTATGTGTAATTTTCACCTCAAACATGGTTAATAACTTATCTAAATCTGCTCAATATTATCAAGAATATAATAAAGGTAATTATTTTAAATTTACATGAAAATGATATAATCTCTCAATTATATATTATATACATAAAGTAATCCACTACATCTATTATAATAGAACCATAGTTCAATGTGATTGAGCAGCCAAAGTTGGGGTGCTATAAATAATTAGGGAAATCTAAATTCAAGGTTTTGTTCGACATAATATAGTTCACCTAAAGGGTTTTCTTCCAATGGATAACATGGTGTAACTGAGAAGCTGTGGTAGAGGATGTCCAATTTATGGATTTTTTTATTGTAGAGTCTACTCAATAGATTAATGAACCATGAGTTAATTCATTTGGAATTTCGAATGTCTAAATAAAATCATTCGAGTTTCATGACCAACCATTTTTTGTATAATGATAATGGGAACATGGATAATTTCTATAATAATGTACAAGAAATGGGATATTTTGATGCTAATGGTGTTTGTTAATAGAATTCGATAAAAAATGTGAGACTAAAAATAAAATATTTATTTATTTTTCTAAATTTTAACAGAAGAAGTAATGAAATTATTAAAATCATAATTTTTAGAAATAGAATTAAACATACTTCAATAATATCACTAAAATTCATTCTTTAGAAGGAAAACCTTCCCAAGAGAACAAATTTCCATGAGTGGAAAAGGTTCTTATGTGTTATCCTTTTCCATGAAAGGAAATTTCATGTATTAGAAGAACCTATTCCCGATGCACCTATTAATGGGGTTATTGATTAGGATTTATCTCTCTATGAAAAACATATATATGATAATACCTGTGTTCATTGTTTCATATTATTATCCATGAATAATGAGATTTTGAAGCAACAAGAGGTCATGGATGCGTATAGCATGATGCCACAACTTTGGGATCTCTATCATGAGAAGTAAAGATAAGAGAGGTATGAGATCTCAAATGATTTTTTACAACTACGATTGGAGATATTTCACTAGTTATACCTCATGTATTAAATATTATTGGCTAAATTTAACACATATACATCTTAGGGATTAAATTCACAGATGATTTTTGTATGGATATCATAATTTCATCACTACAAAATACCTTCTCCATTTTTATTGTTAATTACAATATAATAAATAATGAAATGAGTCTTTTAGGAAATCTTACACTTATTCTTCTTGTGGATAAGAGAGAGGGCATAATAAAAACATATTTCTTATGGGGAATAAGAAAAATGGGACCGAGAATCATAAAAAGTCAACAGATTAGGAGCACCAATGTTCTAAGAAGATAAATATCTTGAGGAATGATATATAAAAAGAGGATGTATGTTTTTCATTTGGGAAGCCAAACCACTAAAAGAGGAACAACAACCCAGACCATAGTGAAGATAATGGTGCATTCATTATTGGGTTTTATATTTCAATATCTACACATTGGGAATTAGATACATCCTTTGGTGATCACATATGTATCCAAATATAGGAACCAAATAGATTTCAAAAAATTTCTATTAGATATATAGATTTAATAAATTCTATTGGTCTGAGGCTCGAAACTCTGACCATAGGTGACTACATCCTTTCATTTCTAACATAAAGGATTTTATTTTTAAGAGATTGTTATTATATGCACATGGTTACCAAGTAAAGAATTTCTATATCATTATCAGATGAAAATGGGTTCATTTTATACATTTCAAAAGAAGGTTATTTATTTTATAAGGGAAACATATGTTATGGTATGGAACCACTAAATAATATTCATTATGCGATTAATTACAATAACCATTTTTTGGCAATTGATAATGAATAATGTTCACATGACTCATATAACACCCATCCATGGAATCACTATCATGTTAAATTAAACCTGAGGTGTTTGAAAAGATCTGTCAAGATGGTCATTTAGACTAGTATGAGATAAAACCACTTGAAAGATTCCATGCTAGTTGAAAAGAAAAAATGATCCAACTACAATTCAGAAGATAGACTGAAGGTACAAATAACTTCTTGGATTATTACGCACTTATTTGTGTGGTACAATTCAAGTAAATTCATGCAGTGTACATTATTACATCATAAATTTTACTATGTAATTGAGTATATTTGGTTATATCTACTTGATGAGATATAAGTCTTATTCCTTTAAGAAATTCAAATAATTCATTAATGAAGTATAGATTCAACTTTTAATGAAGATAAAAAAATATTTGATTGGATTAAGGTGGTGAATATCTTAAACAGGAGTTAATATACCTTCTTTTGGAATTTTGGATTCAATCATAACTCACTCCACCATTGTAGCGCCCCAACCCCAGCTACCCAGAGTCGGTGCTTTACTTCGTAACATTGGCATGATCACAAAAGATAAAGTCTCGAGAGACCGATTAGTTTAGTAGCCTTGGAAACACTAGATACATTCATAAACATTAAATTACATCATAAAAATGAAAACTACAATAACATGGTCTCCCTAGTCCACACTCATATCCTCACTGACTATTCTTGCAAGTCAGTCATAATACACTTCTTCGCATCTTGGGAAAAATAAAACATTGAAAGGGGTGAGCTCAAATGCTCCGTAAGGATAACAATATAGCGGAAACTTTCATAAGAAAACATAAGCATTTAAGGCATTGTATAACTAAATCAAAAGCCTTATTGAACTTTAACTTCAACATAATATGGCAAAAGTAAAATAAAATAATGCCATTACCTACTCACATGGATATTCTTCTAGAGGAATAATCACATGAAATATCAATAACCACTTTCATAATGAGGGAATGCATAATGCCAGACATTCTGAAACATTTTGTCAAGGCCTCGGCCAAGATGTCTAAAATGATTAAGGCCTCAGCCAAAACCATAAATCAAATTGGGAAAGGGCCTCGGCCAATTCCACATCTAGTTGTCTCATGAGACCTACCGATGCATCGAGGAGCTATAGCGGGCTCCACCCGTCACTTTTTAAGTCCAATACATTCCTCATATGAATAGGTTTAAACATAACATAAATATTCGTATTAAAACTAGCATACGAAATGTCAACAGTTTCTTCATAAACTATGGATGGTATAAAAATAACACATCCACAGTCAAATGTTTCACAAAATGATCAATGGAAGTTTTGTATCATAAATCAATTTCAAATAAACATAAAACCCATCAAAGGATGTTGACATGGATGAAATCAAATCTATTTGAGAGAAATACCTCTCTTTTTTGAAATCATTTAAAAGTCCCATAATTATAAAATAATATTATTATAATCTTGTAAGGGAAGCTTCGACGATGTTATAATGGCGGAAAATAGCCGCACCCGCCGTATAAGTTAAAAAAACATTCTTACCTTAAATTTGTCAAAAAGGTCAAAAAGTACGTTGTTTTGAAAACGACGGTAAGATTCCTTTCAAAAACTTATAAGGGTATAAATTACTTTAACCCATTTTCCATTTAATAGTAAAAATGTTTTGAAAGACATTTTTAAGAAACATGGATGTGGATGATAACGAGGTCCCAGTAGATAATTATGTATAAACAACCTTGGATAATGAAAAGGTTGTGAAGTAAACCCTTACCTTGTAATTTTCCTTGGTTGGGGTAGGTTAAACTCCTGTATAATGGTGAAATAATTGTTATTAAATTATACAATAATCATATACATTCATATGATATCATATATGATCTTTTAACATTGCTTTGTTAACAACATCTTAGATTTATCATTGTTTCGTGTGTCAACTTACTCATTTTATTTTATATGTTTTGTTACGTAAGTTGTGTTTTTCATGGATAGGATGTATCTTATTCATATCCATAATGATATCATGTCCTTAAACATTATTTTTAAATCATCAAATGATAATTATACTTGAATGGATATGACGGAGAATGAATCTCATCGCGTTCGTGGAGACTGTAGTCCGTACGTACGCACGAGCGACAATATCATTATTTTGATATTAAAATAATATATAATTGGATAGTATATCATATATACAGAATCATTATCATGTTATATTTATTATTTACATTAATTACATATCATTATTATACCCATCTAAATAATAATATATTGAATAACAATTACACCACGACGTGTAGACGGTAAGCCGTACGTACGCACGTATGGTGACATGTCATTCAAATGATGGGTAGAATACTGAATATGGTTGTTCCATATTTATAATAACATCACAGTATATAGAATATACTGGAGTTATAATTTAATAATTTAAATAATAAACAAAGAGGGAGTGGAAGAAGAAAGAAACATGAAAGAGGGTGATGAAAATGTTACCTCTTCTTCGGGTTCTTCCTTTTTATTTGATCAAAAGGACTCCATAGGATGGATTTATGACTAAATTAATGCTTCTAGGATGAAGGGAGAGAAGTTGGGAGAGTATTTGGGCAGAGGATGGCCGAACCAAAAGGCTTGAAAGTGTGAATAAGGTGGTAGAGGTGGGGGCCTTTTATAAGAGGAGAGGAGGGGCTCTTTTGGAAAGATTGAAATGTTACATTATTATACAATGATTTTCGGATTATAAAGGTCCCACACTTATATAATAGTGGCTAAGGTGATAAGGGTTCTAAATCTACCCATCCAATAGTCTTTGGACAAGTGTAAGCCTTGTATTTTACATTATCTTTCCATTTTATTAAAATCGTTAAATAATGAGGTCATCGCTGCATCATAATGATGACATAAATAATTTAATTTATTTAATGTCTAAAAATTATACATAAAATACTATGATGTAGGAAATCTTTTTAGCTTTCTAATTAATATTTATAGTCAAAATTTGGACTCACTTAAAAATTGTTTTCGTAAAACAACTCATGTTTGTGTCAATTTAATTTTAACAATAAATAATTATATATTAATGTCATTTTCCAACTAAAGTGGCTCCATGGGGTCCCCAAGTTGACCCATGGGTTTTCTTGGTCGGCCATGACTCATCCAATAGGAGTAGGACAAGTTTAAAGCTCATATCATATTATTAAAACACTATTTTTACCTTAAACTACACTAATTACCTCTAATCGCGATTAAGAACTTAAAAGTTTCTATTCACCAAAAATTATTTTAATCTCATTGAACCACATTTTACTTATTAATGACAACCATGTATGTTGGATTTTTTAAAATCAAATCACAGAAGTGGTAATATTTCATTTTAACGAAAAATCAGTTTTTAACAACCACTTAGTGGTTTCACTATTCATCAAAAATTGAAGTTTTTCAGAATAAGGCCAAAATTTCACCCTAAGCTATAATTGATATTCCTAATTCAAAAATGATGTCTATTTTACAAAATTCCAAACATATATGTTTCATTAATTAATTTTATAATTAATTCCCGCTCTTACAAAAAATAGCGTGTTTTTAAGAAACAATTTATATCAAAAGATTGGCAATTGTTTATGTCCAATTTCAATGTTAAATTAATTCTAATGACCACCATTGTATAAAATGGTAAAAATATATTCTAATTATACTTTAAAACCACTAAATAGTATAATTTATCACTATAAATTATTTTGATTTAAAAAGTTGTTTTTAAGTACTTTTCACTATTCATAAAAAATTAGAAGTTCTCAGAAAAATACCAAAAATTCAACAAAGGATAATTTCGATATTCCGAATCCAAAAATGAAGTCCATTTTGATAAATAAAATTTATAAAATTTCAAAAAGTAGGTATTACTATTCACAACGGCTAGTTTAATTAGTTGTGGTGTGTGTTAGAGCTCGAGGTTGCGTACAACACACGCTATTGCATTATTCGAAGGGAAACATACCATGGAAGCTTGGGGTGTTACATTCTCCCCTCATTCAAATAATTGCATCCTCGCAATTTCTAGGGTATTACTGCATAAAAAGACTCAGGTGGTTCTTCGTCATAAGTTCCTCAGGTTCCCATGTTGCCGCTTTCATTTTATGATTTCTCCACAAAACCTTTACCAGACGAGTCGTCCGGTTTCTCAGCACCTGCTCCCTCACATCAAGAATTCTGATGGGCTCTTCACAATAAGATAGACCGGGTTCCGATTCTAATTCCTCAGAGGTAAGTACATGTGTTGGGTCGGGCATGTATTTTCTCAATAGCGATATGTGGAAAACATCGTGAACTTTGGAGAGATTTGGCGGCATCGCCAAACGATAAGCTACAGCCCCAATACGATATAGAATTTCGAAAGGTCCGATGTACCTAGGACTCAACTTACCCTTCTTACCAAAACTTATAACTCCCTTCCATGGAGATACCTTTAGGAAAACATGATCTCCCACCTGAAATTCAAAAACCGTTCTTCTGTTATCGGCATATCTCTTCGGCCTACTTTGAGCTGATTTGAGGTGGTTTTGGATTACCTTCACCTTTTCATTGTTTCTTCCACCAGTTCTGGTCCCACAAGTTTTCTTTCACCAACATCATCCCAACAGGTTGGTGTACGACATCTCTTTCCGTATAACGCTTCATAAGGTGCAATCTGAATGCTTGAATGGAAGCTATTTTTATAGAAAAATTCTACCAGTGGTAAATATTGATCCCACATACCGTGAAAGTCAAGAGAGCATGATCTCAACATGTCTTCTAAGGTTTGAATAGTCCGTTCTGATTGTCCATCTGTTTGAGGGTGATAGGCAGTACTCAAACGAAGTTCAGTGTCCAAGGCCTTTTGAAGACTTTTCCAAAATCATGAAGTAAAACGAGGATCACGATCAGAAATAATCGATAGGGGTACTCCATGAAGTCTTACAACTTCATTAATATATAATCTTGCTAGACGTTCAAGTGGTAGATCCTCCCGTATAGCTAGAAAATGTGCTGACTTAGTAAGACGATCAACAATGACCCATATTGCATCATTCCTTCTAGGAGTCTTTGGTAGTCCCATGACAAAGTCCATCGTAATATTATCCCATTTCCACTCAGGTATGGGAAGAGGTTGCAATACTCCACCAGGATGTTTCCTTCCAGCTTTCACTTGTTGACAAACCGTACACCTCGATACAAAATTAGCAATCTCCCTCTTCATATTGTCCCACCAAAAATGTTCCTTCAAATCTCTATACATTTTGGTGATCCCAGGGTGTATAGAGAAATTGGAACAATGAGCATCATCCAGCAATTCCCTTTTTAGATCAGGTATATCGGGAACACAAAGTCTCTTCCCGAATTTCAAAATTCCATCCTTATACACAAAGTCCCTCAATCTTCCATCATTCACATCATTAATCTTCTTCTGAAATTCTTCATCATTGGTCTTAGAACTCTTAATCCTTTCTATTAATGATGGTTTGGAAACCATTTGAAAAAGCATTGATGTTTCACCTTCCCTAGTTATTCCCATGTCTATCTTCACTAGATCCATGAAAATTGGATCCCTTTCAATTCTCATCACATTCAAAACTCCATGGTCTTTTCTACTCAAAGCATCTGCCACCTTGTTTGCCTTCCCCGGGTGGTAATGTATCGTGCAATCATAATCCTTGAGTAGTTTAAGCCATCGCCTTTGCCTCATGTTGAGTTCTTTTTGTGAGAAAATATACTTCAAACTCACGTGATCAGTATAAATCTCACATTTTTCACCATAGAGGTAATGTCTCTATATCTTTAAAGCAATGATCACAGCTGCTAACTCAAGATCATGATTAGGATAGTTTTTCTCTTGAATTTTTAGCTGTCGTGATGCATAGGCAATAACCTTATCATTCTGCATAAGGACACAACCAAGTCCTTTCTTCGATGCATCACTATAAATAACAAACCCATCATTCCCCGATGGTAGAGTCAATACAGGGGAATTGACTAATATTCTCTTCAGTTCTTCAAAACATTCTTCACACTCTTTTGTCCAGACAAATTTAATCCCTTTACGTGTGAGCTTTGTCAATGGGTTAGCCAATCTGGAAAAATTCTGGATGAAACGTCGATAATAACCTGCTAAACCAATAAAACTGCGTACCTCAGTTATACTTGTCGGTGCTGGCCATTCTTGGATTGCCTTGGTTTTAGAAGGATCAACGGAAATTCCATCCTTAGAGACAATATGGCCAAGAAAAGAAATCTCCTGAAGCCAGAATTCACACTTGCTAAATTTCCAATATAATTCTTGTCTTCTAAGAGTCTTCAGGATAATGCGTAAGTGATTTTCATGATCTTCGTGGCTTTTGGAGTATACCAAGATATCATCAATAAATACCACTACAAAGTCATCAAGATATTCCTTGAAAACTCTATTCATTAGATCCATGAAAATAGAGGGTGCATTAGTCAATCCAAAAGGCATTACTGTAAACTCGTAATGCCCGTACCTTGTTCGAAATGCTGTCTTTGGAACGTCTTCCTTCTTCACACACAACTGATGGTATCCAGACCGAAGTTCAATCTTTGAAAATTATTGAGCTCCATGCAGTTGGTCAAACAAATCATCAATGCGAGGTAGGGGATACTTGTTCTTTATTTTTATAGCATTGATCTCCCTATAGTCGATGCACAACCTCATAGATCCATCTTTCTTCTTAACAAAAAGAACAGGGGCTCCCCAAGGAGAAACACTAGGGAGAATAAATCCGTTATTACTCAATTCCTCTAGTTTTTTATATAGTTCAACTAATTCCACAGTGGCCATTCTATAAGGGGTCTTCGATATGGGCCTTGTTCCAGGAATTAAATCAATGGAAAACTCAACTTCTCATTCTGGAGGATGTCCAGGTAAATCTTCCGGAAACACATCAACATATTCTCTCACAATAGGTACATCCTCTATTTGAATATTCCTTTCCTCACCCTCAGTAATTTCCTTCTCTTCTTCCCCAATTGTTGAATTTAGTTGAGCTACTGGGGGTGGATCTAGATAAGAATTATGTGGCGACGATTCTTCTCTAAAGATAAGGTGTTCCTTATCATCATCATCAAGAATCGTAACCTCTTCCCTCTTACAATAAATTTTTGCATCATGGTCTGAAAGCCAATCCATACCAAGGATTATATCAAATTCAATCATGGGTATGACGATGAGATCATCAGGTAAAGAAAATTTAGGTTCTCTAATGGGAACTAATCGACAAAACTTTGTTGCAACAATACTTCCCTTAGGGGTTTTGACCGACAACTCCCTTGTTAAATCAAATTGAAAATATCTAATTTTCTTAGCAAACTGGGAAGATATGAAACAATGCGATGATCCAGAATCAAATAATGCATTTTCTAAACTTGAGGAAACCATTAAATTACCTGCCACCACGTCTTTCGGAGCTTCCACCTCAGCAGTAGTGATACCATAAGCCTGGCCCTGATCCCTTGGCCTCTTCTGAGGTAAGTTCCCCTGACGCTTAGGACATTAATTTTCATAATGTCCCTTCTCTATACAATTATATCATTCCACGTTGATAGCCGCTTTCTTTCCCTTGCATTCATGAGCTTGGTGGCCTTTTTCACCACACTTGTAACATACTCCGTTTCCTTTTAGACAAGCACCCGGGTGCTTCCTACCACAATTATCATAGGGTGGAAATTCATTTCTACCCTTCTTCCCTATTTCCTTATTTCCTTTCCCAGAGTTTTCAGTGGATCTCTTCTTATCTTGCTTTGATTTAAAGTCATAAGACTTAGAGAATTCCTTTTCCGTCTTGATAGCGCACGAGACAATACCTTCTTATGAAGAGAAGGTTTGTGATACTAAATCTCGACGGAGAAATGGTTTTAACCCATCAAAGAAACGATCATTCTTACTTCTTGGGTTACGTATGTAATCTGCAGCATACCTTGCTAACCTTGTAAAGTTAGCCTCATACTTTGCGACATTCTCATCCTCCTTCTGCCTCAGACTCAGAAATTGCCTTTCCATATCCGCTTGATGGTCTTGAGGAAAGTATTTTTCTAAGAACAGCTCTTTTAACTCCTACCATTCCATGTTTTTTAATTCATCATCTTCCTTTGTGTTTTTATTTAGTGACCACCATTGATCGGCATCTCCAGTGAGGCGGTAAACTGCCATGATAACTTTCTCCCTTTCACTACTCCCCAAGGCATGAAATATTTTCTCTAAGGAATTTATCCGTTGCTCAGCTACTATAGGATTTGTACTCCCGTTAATGGTTGGTGGTTGTTTCCTCATGAAACGGTGTAGCATTGATCCTCCACGTTGCGGATCAGGGTGCTCCATACGAGTAAGGTTGTTATTCATAACCTGCGTGAGTTGTCCCAGTACGGTGAGAAGCTGATCAGCACTAGTTGTATCACTAGCTCCACCATAATTATCTTGAGAAGGAGGGCAATCCCTACATGGAGTGCGTGCATTGATACGGTTTCCATTCCTTCCACTAGGCGCCATTTCTAAATAATGGCATAAACTAGATTAGTTTATGAATCAAAATACATAATTCCATACTTGTAAAACACTTAACATAAATTGAACTAATTATGTATATAATCCATAATTATAAAAATATTTTCTTTGAGGAAGTATATACTCGTAACCCTTCATAGTGGTTTGTAAAGAAAATGAGAATTATCCTAAGCATATCCCCCGGGAGTGTCGTAACCAAGAGTGCAGCAAGGCCCATTGTCGTGCACTAGTTCCCGTTCGAGTCTAGCTCAAAGCGGTGTTTTCGGGGTTTACCCCTAGGTACATCTGTGGCAGAGCCGCCTCTACCTGCTCGTATCCAGACAGGGATGTATTGCTCAGAAAACTCACAACATCTCTACAATACCAAAATTCTAGGAAGTTCTTCTATACTAATCCTCAAAGTCTATCTTCGGGCTATGTGCTCTAATCAGAGTTTATCTAAATCTAGCTTCCAAGGTTAGTACTAAACTGCCTCTGATACCAACTGTAGCGCCCCGACCCCAGCTACCCAGAGTCGGTGCTTTACTTCGTAACATTGGCATGATCACAAAAGATCATGTCTTGAAAGGCCGATTAGTTTAGTAGCCTTAGAAACACTAGATACATTCATAAACATTACATTACATAATAAATATGAAAACTACAATAACATGGTCTCCATAGTACACACTCATATCCTCACTGACGATTCTTGCAAGTCAGTCATAATACACTTCTTCACATCCTGGGAAAAATAAAACATTAAAAGGGGTGAGCTCAAATGATCCGTAAGGATAACAATATAGCGGAAACTTTCATAAGAAAAAATAAGCATTTAAGGCAATGTATAACTAAACCAAAAGCCTTATTGAACTTGAACTTCAGCATAATATGGAAAATGTAAAATAAAATAATCCCATTACTTACTCACATGGATATTCTACTAGACGAATAATCACGTGAAATATCAATAACCACTTTCATAATGGGGGAATGTATAATGCCAGACATTCGGAAATATTTTGTCAAGGCCTCGGCCAAGACGTCTAAAATGATTAAGGCCTCGGCCAAAACCATAAATCAAATTGGGAAAGGGCCTCGGCCAATTCCACGTCTAGTTGTCTCATGAGACCTACCGATGCATCGAGGAGCTATAGTGGGCTCCACCCGTCACTTATTAAGTCCAATACATTCCTCATATGAATAGGTTTAAACATAACATAAATATTCATATTAAAAATAGCATACAAAATGTCAACAGTTTCTTCATAAACTATGGATGGTATAAAAATAACACATCCACAGTCAAATGTTTCACAAAATGCTCAATGGAAGTTTTGTATCATAAATCAATTTCAAATAAACTTAAAACCCATCAAAGGATGTTGACATGGATGAAATCAAATCTATTTGAGAGAAATATCTCTCTTTTTTGAAATCATTTAAAAGACCCATAATTATAAAATAATATTATTATAAGCTTGTAAGGGAAGCTTCGACGAAGTTATAATGGCGGAAAATAGCCGCACCCGCCGTATAAGTTAAAAAAACATTCTTACCTTAAATTTGTCAAAAAGGTCAAAAAGTACATTGTTTGGAAAACGACGGTAAGATTCCTTTCAAAAACATATAAGGGTATAAATGACTTTAACCCATTTTCCATTTAATAGTAAAAATGTTTTGAAAGACATTTTTAAGAAACATGGATGTGGATGATAACGAGGTCCCAGTAGATAATTATGTATAAACAACCTTGGATAATGAAGAGGTTGTGAAGTAAACCCTTACCTTGTACTTTTCCTTGGTTGGGGTAGGTTAAACTCCTGTATAATGGTGAAATAATTGTTATTAAATTATACAAGAATCATATACATTCATATGATATCATATATGATCTTTTCACATTTCTTTGTTAACAATATCTTAGATTTATCATTGTTTCGGGTGTTAACTTACTCGTTTTCTTTTATATGTTTTGTTACGTAAGTCGTGTTTTTCATAGATAGGTTGTATCTTATTCATATACAGAATGATATCATGTCCTTAAACATTATTTTTAAATCATCAAATGATAATTATACTTGAATGGATACGACGGAGAATGAATCTCATCGCGTTCGTGGAGACGGTAGTCCGTACGTACGCACGAGCGACAATATCATTATTTTGATATTAAAATAATATATAATTGGATATTATATCATATATACAGAATCATTATCAAGTTATATTTATTATTTACATGAATTACATATCATTATTATACCCATCTAAATAATAATATATTGAATAACAATTACACCACGATGTGGAGATGGTAAGCCGTACGTACGCACGTATGGTGACATGTCATTAAAATGATGGGTAGAATAATTAATATGGTTGTTACATATTTATAATAACATCACAGTATATAGAATATACTGGAGTTATAATTTTATAATTGAAATAATAAACAAAGAGGGAGTGGAAGAAGAAAGAAACATGAAAGAGGGTGATGAAAATGTTACCTCTTCTTCGGGTTCTTCCTTTTGATTTGATCAAAAGGACTCCTTAGGATGGATTTATGACTAAAGTAAAGCTTATAGGATGATGGGAGAGAAGTTGGAAGAGTATTTGGGCAGAGGTTGGCCGAACCAAAAGGCTTGAAAGTGTGAATAAGGTGGTAGAGGTGGGGGCCTTTTATAAGAGGAGAGGAGGGGCTCTTTTGGAAAGATTGAAATGTTACATTATTATACAATGATTTTCGGATTCTAAAGGTCCCAAACATAGATAATTCGTTGATAAGGTGATAAGTGTTCTAAATATACCCATCCAATAGTCTTTGGACAAGTGTAAGCCTTGGATTTTACATTATCTTTTCATTTTATTAAAATCGTTAAATAATGGGGTCATCGCTGCATCATAATGATGTCATAAATAATTTAGTTTATTTAATGTCTAAAAATTATAAAAAAATACTATGATGTAGGAAATCTTTTTAGCTTTCTAATGAATATTTATAGTCAAAATTTGGACTTGTGTAACCCCACTTAAAAACTGTTTTAGTAAAACAACTCATGTTTGTGTCAATTTAATTTTAACATTAAATAAATATATATTAATGTCATTTTCCAACTAAATTGGCTCCATGGGGTCCCCAAGTTGACCCATGGGTTGTCTTGGTCGGCCATTACTCATCCAATAGGAGTAGGACAAGTGTCAAACTCATCTCATATTATTAAAACATTATTTTTACCTTAAACTACACTAATTACCTCTAATCACGATTAAGAACTTAAAAGTTACTATTCACCAAAAATTATTTTAATCTCATTGAACCAAATTTTACTTCTTAATGACAACTATGTATGTCGGATTTTTAAAAATCAAATCACAGAAGTGGTAATATTTCATTTTAACGAAAAATCAGTTTTTAACAACCACTTAGTGGTTTCACTATTCATCAAAAATTGAAGTTTTTCAGAATAAGGCCAAAATTTCACCCTAAGCTATAATTGATATTACGAATTCAAAAATGATGTCTATTTTACAAAATTCCAAACATATAAGTTGCATTAATTAATTTTATAATTAATTTCCGCTGTTACAAAAAATAGCGTGTCTTTAAGAAACAATTTATATAAAAAGATTGGCAATTGTTTATGTCCAATTTCAATGTTAAATTAATTCTAATGACCACCATTGGATAAAATGGTAAAAATATATTCTAATTATACTTCAACATAGTCTAATTTCGATATTCCGAATCCAAAAATGAAGTCCATTTTGATAAATAGAATTTATAAAATTTCAAAAAGTTGGTATTACTATTCACAACGGCTAGTTTAATTAGTTGTGGTGTGTGTTAGAGCTCAAGGTTGCGTACAACACACGCTATTGCATTATTCGAAGGGAAACGTACCGTTGAATCTTGGGGTGTTACAACTATACACACCACATTGGAATGGTGTTAGTTAATGGAGGAACCATATCTAGTTATACCTGGTAATGTCGATGATAAGTCATAGAGATATTCCATTATCCTTTACTAGGATGTTAATTACAAACTTCATCATACACATTAAACCGAGTACCAACAAAAGATGAAAATGAAAACCCTTTCATGTTATGGAGAGAAAAGAAACCCATTTTTTTACATACACATATATGGGGTTGTAAAGGGTTTGTGGATATCGTATTAGGAATCAACTAGAAACTTGGGGCATATTATTTATCTTTAGATGGTATTCAATGGAAATATAATGATACTACCTATACAACCTATCTGATGAGAAATCAATTTTCAATAGAAATACTATATTTTTTGAGGGGGGTCACATCATAAAAAAGGATATTGGGAGATACATTGAATTTAATGATGCTGCTGCTCATGAAATAAAATATTTTGTACATGAATAGGTTCCCAGGGTATCTATGGATGAATTAGTTCATAAAACACAAGTTCAATGGAAGAGAGAAAGAGATCTAAACAAACCATATAGGCATGTTATTCTAGTCACTGAATATGTTGACTCATTATCAACTGAAAATGATGAAATTGTCTTCTAATGAGAGGTAGTAGAGAGATTAAAAGCTACAAGATAGAAATCATTCCTGAATTTTTTAAACGGATTCCATGTATTTGATCTATGTTTGGGTTTTGGTCGATGATCCAATTAATGTAAACCCTATTATGTGCAAGTGGGTATTCAAGAAAAAACTTGACATGGTAGGTATTTTAATTACCTATAAAGATAGGTTGGTGGCTAAAGGGTTTATAAAACACTATGGAATTGACTATGAAGTAATATTTTCACCAGTTTATATATTTAAATCTATTATAATTCTACATGATTTAGTATCTTAACATGACTCTGAGATTTGGAAGATCGATGTCCAAAATGAACTCCATTATTGGATCAATTAGGAAGTTTTTTATTTAAAACAACCATAAGGGTCTACGAATACAGGTGATTCTAAAAGGATTTAAAATATCTAGATATCCATTTATGGATTTATGTATGAATCAAGGACATGTAACATTAAATTCAATGAATCCATAAAAGAATTTGTTTTCATTAATAATTAATGTGAGCTATGTGTTTACAAGATGTTTTGTGGGAATTCAATCATTATCCAATTATTATATATTTATGACATAATAATTATTTTAAATGACACACACACCTTACAATATTTTACGAAAAAGTTAAAAAATGTTTCTCGAGGAAGGACTAAGGTGAATCTGCCTATATTCTGGTGATCAAGATCATTCTTGATATATACCAGAGAATAAATGACTATGTGAAAGAACATATACTATTTTGATACTAAATATATTTTTTATAAAATAATATAAGATAGTATTGGTTCCAATATAATTTTTTTTTACATCTTTAAATGAAAATGTTCCCTCAAACACAAAATTTTATGGGGTTATTATGTAATATACTTTATTATTATATGATATGATCAATCATGTATTCCATGATATGTACTATAATTGATTTTTTTTCTATTCATTATGAATGGTAGGTAGATATCAGGTAGATTGAGGATAACATCATTGGTCTCATATTAAGGTAACCCTTATATTTCTGAGATGAACTATGTATTTGTTTGGGGTTTATGGGGGAGACAATGAGGTGGTCATAAGGTGTTATAAAGATGCATGTTTTAAATGGATCAAAATGACTTCAAGTCCCCATAAGGATCTATTTTCTATCTCAACGGAGGAAATACGAGCTATAAGAGTTAAAAGAAGCCAGTTTTAGCTAATTCTATTGGGGATTGAGAGTATATAGTAGCTTCTGATAAAGCCATTGATGTTTTTTGGATATGAAACATTTTCCAGAATCACGATGTGATACCTAGAAATAATGTACCTACCACATTGTGTTATGAAAACAATATAACATTGGGTCTTTCCAGAGATCCCAGGTCCCGCCAATGAAAAATGAATATACTTTGGGATTATGTACTCTTGGAAAGATTTTATCAAATGGGGGATGTTTCAGAAATAATATTTCCCATAAAATATAATGTGGTGGAAGCCTTGACTATAGGAATATCCTAGAAGAAGCCTGAGGATCATGTGAGAACCAGTAGACTAAATTTTTATAGTCGTTGGATCTAGTAAAAGTGGGAGTCCATTGGAGTTTGTGTCTTATAACCAACTTCTATGCGATTTTTTATGAAATGTATTCATTGTTTTGAATAATAATAACCTATGTATCACATTATGATTATTCTTATTCATAACATATTATGTGATAATATCCCAAGAGTAGTTTTCATTCTAAAAGGTCATAGTAATTACCTACTATGATGAGAACCCTAGAATGTTATGAAACTACCCTTAAATATAATTTCATTAGATAGATGATATCTTTTAGCGGCACAATTGATATAGTCTATCAGGGGTGAAGACATTTAGGAATTTGAATCACCTTCTAATGGTGTACTCCGTTGGTAATATCTGGGGTAGGATATTATGAGAACTAGACCCTCCAGTTGGAATTCCACATTTATATTTGACATTGGATTTCCCTATATTCAAATGTGTGTATTTATCCTTATACATGAATATTATTGTTAAAGAGTGTTATGATCCATGTACTTTGATGTATTGATGAAAAATATAATGACATATGATTTCGGTGATGTAAGATATGTTTGATGTTACTTGAGTAATATTTAATTAACGAATAATGTGAAAAATGATTTTCCATTATGTTATTTAATAGAATTTCATATCTTAGGACCTTGGATATAAATTATATAGCCTAAATAAATCAATTTCAATGGTGTTCTATAGGAAATTTATTTTTCATGGAATTCAAAGAATGAGAAATCAAGAACATAGGTTGATGGCATCAGAATGCATCATGCTTGATTAGATATATTCTGTTAAAGGGATTATATTACATAGTAAGTTTTTGTATGAAGTAATATTTCATTTTGGCATTAAATTCATTCTTTATGGGTCCCTTGGCATGTTTTCATATAGTAACATTGTACATTAGGAAGTTTCACCTAATTCTACTGAGAAAGAGGCCTAATGGTTCACACACTATGTGTGTCTAGAATCTTAGTTGAATATTATTATAATTTATTATCTAACAAGTTGATTAAACATTACTTCCATGTGTTGTTTAATAAATATTCTTTTTTAATTGATCACATATATTATCTGACCAATTATTCCAGATAATATAATGTGTGAAATGTTTTAAAAAATAATTATTTTCAATTTGGTGGAAATAATATTCATATATTTATATAAGAAAAATAGATTGGTATCAATTTATAAATAAATATTCAATATTAAAGGGCCAGTAAATATTATAGAGGAATGGTTGACTGATTATAATGTTCTTATGAGAAATAATAAATATAAAGTATTATTTGATTGAAAAAACTAATTTATGTTCGTGTTAAGTTCATGTTGATAAATAATAATATTATTTTTATTTTTATTTGACACAGGGGTTTTCTTGGATTAAATAAATAATTAATTTCACATTAGAAATAATTTATCTCTAACCCTAGTGATATAGAACCAAAATTGTATTCTTTTCATAGAGATAGAATTATTTTTTCCTTTATCCGAATAGATTTGGAGAATTCTATCATTCCCTCAAGAAGTCCCTCCTCTAATAACACTCCCACGAATGAAGCGTGATCTTCCTCCACCTCCCACAATCCTGTCAAGAGAGATTAAGGAGAGTGCTTTGGAAGTATTTCTCAAGGTGATCAATAGCAGTCTACACAACAGATAGGATCTTCCATGCATGCACCTGAACATATCAACAAAAACATTCAGAGATTTGTGAAACACATGTGGATCATTTCTATAGGGAATATTCCATTGATTTAAAAAATGAATTGATGGTTCAACATAGATCTGTTTTCATATCAATCAATGAAGAAATAATTTCAACAAGTTAATTCGTTAATTAATTAAATTGATTATAAATAACATGTGATGATACTATTTTTGATTCTCACGTTATTTCCATTGTCTATGTTCATCTATTAAACTCTATAGATCACAAAATTTTATATTTTTAAATATTTTATTGATCATCAATAATATCAAAAAAAAGTTGGGCATGTCCCACCACATTCTTCTCCTACACTCAGAACCTATAATTAGTACCTTTGAGATTCTTTATCATTCTAGGTAATGTATTATCACTTTCAAATCCATCAACATCTCTCCAAAAAAAATTTATTTGTTCAATATATCAATTTTTGGGAAGTGAATAATAGATCTATCACATTTAATAAACATAGATTATGTGTATTTGGAACATGATCTCCTTTTTGGGGAGAAAATATTTGAGATCCAAGATCAAAGAGATAATGTATTATGGAAAAAGGAGAACCACCAATTCAATGTTTTTTTGGTGAAATTATATGTATTAGTTATATTAATGGTACCATAAGATGTAATTATATAAGAATACCCTCTCTTATTTTTATCTAGTTAATTGATTTTCTAGGAAAAATCACTTTTAAAGGGTGTGGAATATAACAACCTGTGACTTAAATATATATATATATATATATATATATATATATATTTGAAAAAAATATTAGTTGATATTTTTTTTATATTCGACAACAAACTTAAAGAAATGTATAATTAATAAAAATTAATTATGAATGTTTTATTTTTATCGTTGAATTAGAATATATAAATAAATGTAACCACATTATAAAATATAGAATAATGGAAACAAGTGGTAGTATTATTTCAGATTAAGTTTATAGATTTATTTGTGGTGAAAGTAGGTTGTTTCATTTAGTTCTTAGAAAGACCAAGCCTTAGATAAAATTCAATAATTATAGCTTCATCAAAATCACCCAGGAGAGATGTTGATGCTCATGGAAATCACTATGAGATCTGTGCTAGTTGAACCACCAACATTATCTACCACTAGTTCATATATTACATTTATATATTACGTAGAGGTCGTTATGTGTTCTGTAAATAATATTAATGATATTAAAAACATTATATTACTTAGGTAATTTATCGTTTTTTATACAAAAAATTGGATAAAATTTATTTTATTCCAGAAAATATTTTTTCTAAAAATTAATTTTTGAATTATTTGATCAAGAAAGAAAATAAATTTTTATCACTTTTATATTTTGAATTTGAAAAATTGAACAAAATTTTTAGATTTATAATTTATTAATTTCCTTAATGTTATTTTTTTTAAATGTTATTTTTTATGTGAATAGTAATGATATGCTTCTTTCTCAAATATAATAAATTTTATGTAATCAGTATGACATAAGCATGAAATAAAAATATATAAAACCTTTTATTGAAAAAAATACATTTATTGAGTAAAATAATTTATTTAAAATTATTATGTTAAATTTATAAATCTTTGCATGTATTTTTGAAACCAAATTTTATTTTATTCTAATAAATGACAGTTTCGATATTTTTTATTTGATTTTGTATTCATAGTGATCCATTTAATTTTGGAATCATTTTAAATTCACAAATAAATTTTTTAAAATTATAAACATATAAATATAATGAGAATAATTATTATACATGATATTTGTTTAAATTCATTTCTATGAATAGAATGGTATTTTTATAATAATTGTTTTTTAGAATGAATTCATTAATTTTTTTTACAACTATCAATAATTAATTCAATTAATTTTTTTAAATATGGAATATTCATGTTCCAATTAGTTAATAAGGTCCATTTCAATTTGTTTCCAAAATACTAAATTATCCTCATATAAATTACTCACCTCAATAAAGGTTTGAATTGTTAATAATGGGTTAAATTAAGTGATAAGGAAGAAAATATCACAAAACCATATATCTAATTTATTCAATTTGTTGATTCTACACCTACCATATAGAATCTCTGAAATTTTCCTTTTTGGTAGAAACATGGAAATATTGTGACCTTATATTGATTTTAATAAATGATTTTTTCTAATAGTGTCCCTCCTATCATATATAAAAGGACTAATTCACCACCCAAATTATCTTAAAATCTAATTGTTTGGGTTCTACTATTGTGAGATTATTTTTGACATAAAATTTTTTAATTTTGGAAATGATGTAAAATATATGGTACATTATCCGATTTTACTAATATTATATTTATTTATACAAATTCTTCAATATACCGAGTAAAATTATCTACACATGATTCTATTTGAGACATATAATCCATAATACTCTTCTACAGAGCCCGAATTAAAGTAAAAATTATTTGGGTCATCTCATATGTTAAGTAATGGTAATCATTATCCATATTAATCAACGATCACAAGTGAGTATGAGATGATAATATTTTTTTGAGGATATAATAATGGTTTATTGTAATAATTTAACTAAATTATACATACTAAAACATTGATGATAAATCATCAGTCATAGAATAATTATTATGGTGTAAGACCTAAATAATATATTGGTAATATTGACATATGTGACATAATATAGGAATATGAAGTTCCCTATAAATTTAGAATAATCATATGTATTGGAAATCATAGATTTTTATAGAATGATAACTATTACCATGTCTATGAATAATGTTTTTGAACATGACAATAATTCCTATGCATCATGTTGCGAACAAAAAATCCCAATGATTCAAACTGGGAACACAAAAATAGGTATGAAAAAGACCAATAATTATCTCATGAGTCATAAAAAAATTAAATAACTCATTTCATGGGTATATAGTATAACAATCATTAAATTATGATAAAATATACTTATGTATAACTAAATTACATAATTGTATAAAACATTACAATAATGATTTTTAAAACTACGAAAAATACATATATATAATAAAAATTTCATAAAAACATCATCATAATCTATCTAGAGAAATAAGGTGAATAATATAATTAGATAATATCCCCATTGAAGAAACACATATATTAGTGGATGTTGAAACATATGAAAAATTATTTTATAAAATCATTATAAATATGCTTTGAAAAATGAGAGGAAATATTATTTCATTATCATAACATTAAAAAACATTAACTAAATAATATGAATATTATTTTATATTAAAAACATTGAATCAAGGAATGAATTTTGGTATCATGGAAAGAACGTAATTTTAGAAAAATTTAATCATGTTGTATTTATTAAAAACTCATGACATTTAAAAAAAGAAAAAGACAACCCACATGAAAATCATTAAAGAAATTACTAATTTAAAAAATTAAAGAATATAAAATATAGATAAAAATAATTTAAAACATTATTGAAATCTAGATAATAAAATTCTCTAATCTTTATAAGTGGAAATAATTTTGGTATGAGCCTTCAAAACATTTAATGAAATGATTTAAAATAAAACACATATGAATGAAAAACATGAGAAAAAACAAAAAATACAATGAATATAAATAGACTCTAAATATAATATTTCAAATAGTTAGTTTATAAAAAATATAAAAATAGTCACATGGCCTAAAATATGTGTCAAAAAATAGAAAATTTCGATAATGAGACTTTATGGATTTTATAAAACATAAATCCCAAACCATTTAATTAAAGAAAATGATTTTTATATTTAAAAATCAGGAATTACATTAAAAAAACTTTAAAAGAATCTAATGGGTTAGTGAATTAGAAAAAAACCATTTAAATAGAAACATGGTGTATAAATTACAATAAATATCAATGAAAATAAATTGAGACCATGTACCCTCACCTAATGTTCTAACTCATTTGTTCTGTATGTATAATAATCTGAAAAACCACAATCCATTTATTTTGTAAATTTTTTAAAAACTATTTTAGGAATATTTCGTTTTATGTGTTAATTTTTTTATCATATTTTAATCATATATTTTTTATTCCTTTCTATCTTCTTCCACTTGAGTCCAATATATCATATCCTCCTAAACTTATTTAGTAACATAACCATGGAAAATAGGGTTATAGAATAGTTTCATAATCTCCAATATCTGGATAAATATTTTCCTAACCCCCTAACCACAATGAGTACCTCTCACAGATCGGAAATGGGGGAAGAGAGAAAATTACACTTGAGTCCCACCTCCAGTAGTCCCTAGGATGGAAACTAGCACTGAGGGTATAGTAAACAAATAGATGAGAGGCGTTACCCTCTAAGAGAAACACATGAGAAAGAGAGAGATAACCTAGAAAACAAAAAACTTCGACTCAGTCTATAGTATAAAAGCAACCCAACTACATAAATGTAATATCATAAAAGAACTACATCAGCTGAAAGTAAAAATTTCAAGTACCAAATTAAAAGTGAAGATGAAAGAAACCAAAAATCCGAAAGAGATCCTGCATTCAACAAGCTAGTAATAACATGCCTGATCTTCAATCTTCTCAAAAAATCTGAAAAAAAATAGTTTATATATTTGTCACGACCCGCCCTCGGGTCCGTGCCGTGACTACCCCAAGCCCGCCTTCCATAGGCCAGGGGCTGGCGACTAGCACCAAGGCGTAATTCCCGGTAAAAAGGGAAGGCATTGCCTTTGTAAAGTAAACAAACACCACAGAGAAAGCAAGCGGAAAGTAAATACTAAGAAAAAGCAGAGTACAACTGGAAGTGCGGAAAAGTAAAAGGGCCAGTATACAAACCCAAACTGAAAGTAAAGTACAACTCGAAAGGGAAAACAACAACTGTAAGTAAAAGCCGCTACACCGAGCTGTCCACTGGATATCCCACCTGAAGGGTGGGTACAGATAGCTCCACTGCTCCACGGGTCCCGTCGTCCGCTCCGAAAGCGTCCCGCCCAGTGGTCCACCTCCAGGTACCGTCCTGCTCTGCAAGCCTCATCCAAGATCAACGCTGTCCGTCATCTGAAACTAACACAACGTAGTGCGGGCATAGCCCGTGCAGGGGTGAGTATAAGATACTCAGTAGGGACCCCGAGACCCCTGTAGGTCTCCCGAAATCCACAAAAGATAAACTACAAAGAAAAATACAAACACGAAGTAACAACTGAAAATGCTTAGGTATATGCCCATACAAATACCTAAGTCATCAATTTCAAATACGCTCCAACCTCCGAGCCCAAGTACAACTCAGTCCACACAGGAAAGTAAACGTATTCCACACAGGAAAGCAAAACGTAATCCACACAGGATAGCACAACACAATCCACAGAAGAAAGCAATTAGGATTCAGCTCACACCAGGATTTTCATTATCAAAACCGTAACTGCTGAAGAGCCCCATCTCTGAAGTGTACAGTGGTCCTGTCACGACTCCGAGGTACTGCTCACTAACCTAAGACTGCTGAAGTAATCCTCGTGTCGAGTACTACGGGTCTGCTGCCAACTACCGGGCGCTCCGTCTGCTGAGGGTCTGCTGCCAAATACCGGGCGCTCACCCAAATAGCCTACAGAGGTACTCCTCCAGTCGAGTACCGTGGGTTTGCTGCCAACTACCAGGCGCTCCGTCCGCCGTGGGTCTGCCGCCAAATACCGGGCGCTCCGTCCACTGGGCTAGTCGACTCACTCCAAGTCGAGTCGGTCGAGCAGTCTTCAGGTCTCAGCCGGCTACACGGTCTCCGTACTCCATATGCTCGTCTCCAGAATCGCGGGTCTGCCGCTACAACCAAGCGCACTACCTCTATCGAGTAAAATAGATGGTTCAGCTCACTCAGGTAAACTTCTTCGGATGACGGTGAAGATGATCACTGATCCATCTAAGTCGTCGGACCCACGAAGGATCGATAGGTACTAACCCCCGCAAAGACCCACACAGGATCGTAGCACTGTTCCACGTAGGATCACTGAGTGCTGTAGTCGTCGTCGTCGAATCCACACAGGATCTCTGTACTGTCGTCGTCGCAGTCACAGTAGCAGTAGCAGTAGCACTAGGGTTCCCGCACACAGCAAGCTCGTTCGGAGGGTCCGCTCCACGAGCCGAGAGGCTGATACATCAACTGTCACAAAGTCCAAAGTTGATGTATCCAAAAGTTCCGTATCGTCAACAGGAACTCAACGCAACAGACGGCGCGTCGATCGGACGCCCGGTCTGAGAGTTATTGGCATTTTCGTCTCCGGAGCCCGGTTGGTTTTTAAGGCAAAACCAACCCGACCTTACTCCACCTGCATCCAAACCACGGGCGAAGTATGCCAAAAGATCCGTCTCACTAAGAGGAATACAACAAAGCTGACGGCACGTCAATCGGACGTCCGTAGCTCAAGATATGAGCGTTTCCGCTCCGAAGGTCCGGTTAGTTTCGTGTACGAACCAACCCGGCCGAACTCAAAGTAATCCGAAACCATGAGTGTGATATACCGAAACGACCATCTCGATCCAAGGATCGCATCGCCGATGAAGGTTCGTCAATCGGACGTCCAGTCTGAAAGATATCATCCTTTCCGCCTCACACCCTCCCTGGGAAACTTCCCAGGAGGTCACCCATCCTGATCACTACTCTAAGCCAAGAACGCTTAACTGCGGTGTTTTAACCACGTTGGCTCCCGAAAAAGAAGTTGCGCCTTGAGTATAGTATACCGAAACGACCGTCTCGATCCAAGGATCGCATTTCCGCAGACGGTTCGTCGATCGGAGGTCCGTGGCTCAAGTTATGGCCAAAAGACCGAAGTCATCTCGAAAACGGGGGGGTCCGGGTCCGGGCCGACCCGGCCCGGCCGGCGACGGACCGGCGCGGCGGCGCGGACCGGCGCGGCGGCGTGGTCCGGCGCGGCCGGCGGCGGCGCGGCCTGGCGCCGCTAGGGTCACGCGCGGGGGGCTAAGCCCCCGCTTCCAGCAAGGCGGCGCAGCTTAAAAGCCGCGCCTTTTTGGAGACCGGCCCCCCCTCGTGGGGGCCTGCTTTGAAGGCAACCGGGGTGCCACCTGCCCCCCTCAAGGAAACTGCCCCCCTCTCTTAAATGATGGGGGTTTTTGAGCTGGCCGTGGGAATTAAATTCCCCCGGCCTTTGACCTTCCGGCCGGCCACCTGGCAGGCTGGTTTTTCTCCAACCGGACCGGAAAATCCGGTCCCCTTTCCGGCTTCCGATGCCGGCGGCCCGGCGTGCCGCCGGTCTTCCCGTCTCGCCGCGGCCCGGAACCGACCGCGGTGTTCGTCGTCCGGCGTGGTGCGACGGCACCGCGCCCCTTCGCCACGCCTTCCATTCCCCTCGACGCGGCGCGACGGCGTCGCGTTCTTGATGATTCTTCCACGGCTCGGCGCGACGGCGCCACACAATATAATCGGGCGAATAACCCTGTGGTGCGACGACACCTCACCACCTTGTTTCATCCGCAATATAAAACATCAAGAACGAAGGAGGGGGTTCGGCCGTGTTCATGCGGTCCGGCCCCCTCACGTTAAACAATAAAACATATTTAAAAACCTCACGTTAGTCACGCTAGAACCACGAACAAGGATAAATAAATAAACAATTAACAACCACCCCAACCTTGGGTATCGGTTCGAAGATTTGTCAACGTCCCGTGGAAGACAACGTCGCGGAGGTCGGGCGTCGCGGTAGTCGTTCGTCAAATCCGTTGACGAAGAGATACGCCCGAAGAGATACGTCATTGGCGAATCTTCGTATGCTGACGAAGAAGGTCCGAGGAGGAAGCGTCGTTCCCTCTTGTTGACACGGAAGACGAAGAAGAGAGGAGCGGCATTCTTCGTCGGAGCTTGAGCGTTCTTCGTCAAGGCTTGAGCGTTCTTCGTCAAAGTTTGAAAAAGAAAGAAAAGCTCTCAAATCCTCACAAGATGGCTAAAGAGTTCTAACCCAACAAAATAAGATAAGAGCTTATTTTATTCACAAACTTAACAAAAGAATTTCAAAGGTTTGAAATTCAAAAAGGATAACTCCAAAATTAAATAACAATTGTCATGTCATTTAAAGAGGGGTTAAGGGAGTTTGAGAGAAGATGAAAAGTTTAGGGTTCGTGTGGGCCCCACCACACTTAATCCTCTCAAGGGAGGTTAAGTGGGTGTGGGTCCCACCCCTAACTTCCTTTGAGAGAAGTTAACCAACAAGTTTAAATAAAAAATTTGTAATCCAAAATTTTTATTTAACTTATTCTAAACTCCCAAAAACTAACTCTCAACCCGAAATAAACGCAACCTCAGAAAAGGTCACCTTAAGCGAATATCGGCGCTGCGAGTTCATCGGTGCCCTCGGATTTCAATTCCGAGCACTGGATCAAAAGTTAGAAATTCCGGCTCGTTCGTTCACTGAACGTACCCGAGCCAAACTTCGGAAATTGATTCTGGGCACACCGGGCCTCGGAATTAGGTGCCGTCAGAAACCGCGCTCTTGTAAAATTCCAAAGAAAATTAAGAAAAAATTTCCCTTGAATTTTACGGGTCGTTACATTACTCCCACCTCAGGGCTTTACGTCCCCGTAAAGATACAACAAAAACTAGGAGAAAAAATTAGGGTACTGAGCACGCATCTGAACCTCCCACTCCCATGTGCTCTCCTCGAGGTTTCTGTGCTGCCATCTGATGCGCACAAGAGGAATCGATCGCCCACGTAGGACCCGCTCTTGTCGATCCTCTATCTCCACCGGAACCTCTGTAAAAGTCGCCCCATCGTCAATGTCAAACTCCCCATGGTCAATGATGTGCGTCAGGTCATGCACGTATCTTCTCAGCTGAGATACGTGGAAGACGTCGTGCACCCGGTGCAACTAAGGTGGCAGAGCCAGGCGATAAGCCACCTCGCCAACCCTGCTGAGGACCTGAAAGGGTCCGATGAAGCGCGGAGATAACTTTCCGCCTCGGCCAAATCTCCGAATACCACGTCGAGGTGAGACTCGCAAGAAGACGTGGTCTCCATCCTCGAACTCCAGTGGCCTCCGCCTCCTGTCAGCATAAGGCTTCTGCCAGCTCTGAACTGTACTCATCCGCTCCTGGATGACCTGGACCTTCTCTGTCATGGCCTGGACCATCACAGGTCCCACAAGTGCTGCAAGATTTCTTCTTTGCCGACAAGAGAAATCTGGTCTCATCCCATGGATAAACCACATTCTTTGCCTAATACAGTCAATCCTAACATGGATGATACTAATCCATACCAAGGATGACGTCGTAAGGCCTCGACGCTACTACCAAGAGATCCAACCGTTACTCTCGCCTCTAAGAGTTGAGTCACACTGTCGGCATCAGTGTGTGGTAACTGGGTCTCCTCCAGTAGATGTCTCACAAGTGAGGGTCAAGTCAACAGTCAAACTGGAACCTCTTAGTAACAACACAAAAGAGGACAGGAATGAAAACATCACAAGGTATGCGTCTTTTATTATTGCAGCTCATAATACAAAGACGCTACACAATAGCAACAAGGAACTAGAAGTACAAAGGACGTATCCACTAGTTCTGCTCCTGTCCATCTGCTCCCATAGCTCCATGATCGAAGGTCTCGGCTGCCTGAAGCTGAGCTCTCTCTTGTTCACCTACTCCCTGTGGTCGGGGCGGACCTCCTGGTGGTGGTGGTGGCAGAGCCTCAAAGCGTCGCCCACAACCTGCTGCTCGGCCACCTCCTATGCCTCGTCCGCCTCCTCCCAGCGGATCGCCACGGTCGAACCTCTGCCTATGCCTGGGAGGTTCTTCACATAACTGCTGATCATCAGCATGGCGGGTCGGACAGTCACGAGCCATGTGACCAATCCCGCCACAGGAGTAACACTGTCTGCCTCTCGAAAGACTGGCTCCACGCTGTGTGCCCCGCACTGTTGAGCCAGTGTCCTGAGGTCGTCTGCCTGAAGGTCTGGTCTGTCTGGACCCCTGAGTCATCCGACGACTGCCTGCTGCATATGACTCTGCCACGTTCCGCCCTGCGGTGGGTCTCTGTGCTGGTGTAGACTCAGCAAGGAAGCTCTCGATCAGAAGGGCCCGCTCCAGTACTCCTGTCTGAGTCGGTATGCTGAGGGAGATCAGAGATGCCCTGATCTCGTGTCTCAAACCCTGCTCGAAGGTCCGGGCCCCAAATAATGGGTCCCGTACCATGTCGGTCGAGTAGCGCGAGAGATCGGTAAATCTCGCCGAGTACTGAGCGACCGTCATGCGGCCCTGCCGCAGCTGAAGAAGCTCTTGGATATGCACCGCACGAAGGGTGGCTGGGACGAACTCCGAGCGGAAGAGGCTCTCAAAGTCCGACCAATGTAGATATGCCTCATCGTGCACCTGGAGCATCAAGCTCCACCATCGTCCTGCTGCTGCGTGTAGTAGGCTCGCAGCGAGGATCACCATGAGGTCTGCTGGTGTCCTCACTAGCCTAAACACTCGTACCACTGCCTCCAGCCAGTCCTCTGCTGCCTGGGGATCCGTCTCCCCACGAAACCTGGGTGGTCTTTGGCGCTGAAACTCATGCAGTGCGCTGAGGCGACGTGCATCGTCAGCGGCTGGCGCTGGAAGCATCGGGGGCTCGGCGGGTAGTGCTACCGCCGGTGCCACTGCTGACAAAGGGCCCTACACCGAGGCCTCGTCGCTCGGTGGGCTGTCATCACACTCGACTCTCGGAACCCTAGTTGGCTGCCGTCGTGGGGCCATCCTGAATAGGAAACAGGTGCGCCACGGTCAAACAGTATACCTGGTGAGCTGATATAAAGAAATCACAAAGAAAACTTTAAAACACACACGCAATCAATGTTTTCGTGCATTAAGTCTGAAATCAGAAGTCAGGGTCCTGGTGTACGGATATGTCGGCCGCCGCACCAACACTGGACTCCCTGGATTGATAACCACACTCAATACGCTAAACATTATTGCTTCACATAGAAAAGATCAGAGTTCGCGGTAGAACCGAACTCCTCTGATACCAATTTGTCACGACCCGCCCTCGGGTCCGTGCCATGACTACCCCAAGCCCGCCTTCCATAGGCCAGGGGCTGGCGACTACCACCAAGGCATAATTCCCGGTAAAAAGGGAAGGAATTGCCTTTGTAAAGTAAACAAACACCACAGAGAAAGCAAGAGGAAAGTAAATACTAAGCAAAAGAAGAGTACAACTGGAAGTGCGGAAAAGTAAAAGGGCCAGTATACAAACCCAAACTGAAAGTAAAGTACAACTCGAAAGGGAAAACAACAACTATAAGTAAAATCCGCTACACCGAGCTGTCCACTGGAGATCCCACCTGAAGGGTGGGTACAGATAGCTCCACTCCTCCACGGGTCCCGCCGTCCGCTCCGAACACGTCTCGCCCAGTGGTCCACCTCCAGGTACCGTCCTTCTCTGCAAGCCTCATCCAAGATCAACGTTTTCCGTCATCTGCAACCAACACAACGTAGTGCGGGCATAGTCCGTGCAGGGGTGAGTATAAGATACTCAGTAGGGACCCCGAGACCCCTGTAGGTCTCCCGAAATCCACAAAGGATAAACTACAAAGAAAAATACAAACACGAAGTAACAACCGACAATGCTTAGGTATATGCCCATACAAATACCTAAGTCATCAATTTCAAATACGCTCCAACCTCCGAGCCCAAGTACAACTCAGTCCACACAGGAAAGTAAACGTATTCCACACAGGAAAGCAAAACGTAATCCACAAAGGATAGCACAACACAATCCACACAGGAAAGCAATTAGGATTCAGCTCACACCAGGATTTTCATTATCAAAACCGTAACTGCTGAAGAGCCCCATATCTGAAGTGTACAGTGGTCCTGTCACGACTCCGAGGTACTGCTCACTAACCTAAGACTGCTGAAGTACTCCTCCTGTCGAGTACCGCGGGTCTGCTGCCAACTACCGGGCGCTCTGTCCGCTGAGGGTCTGCTGCCAAATACCGGGCGCTCACCCAAATAGCCTACAAAGGTACTCCTCCAGTCGAGTACCGCGGGTTTGCTGCCAACTACCAGGCGCTCCATCCGCCGTGGGTCTGCCGCCAAAAACCGGGCGCTCCGTCCACTGGGCTAGTCGACTCACTCCAAGTCGAGTCGGTCGAGCAGTCTTTATGTCTCAGCCGGCTACACGGTCTCCGTACTCCGTAAGCTCGTCTCCAGAATCGCGGGTCTACCGCTACAACCAAGTGCACTACCTCTATCGAGTAAAATAGAAGGTTCAGCTCACTCAGGTAAACTTCTTCGGATGATGGTGAAGATGATCACTGATCCATCTAAGTCGTCGGACCCACGAAGGATCGATAGGTACTAACCCCCGCAAAGACCCACACCGGATCGTAGCACTGTTCCACGTAGGATCGCTGAGTGCTGTAGTCGTCGTCGTCGAATCCACACAGGATCTCTGTACTGTCGTCGTCGCAGTCACAGTAGCAGTAGCAGTAGCACTAGGGTTCCCGCACACAGCAAGCTCGTTCGGAGGGTCCGCTCCACGAGCCGAGAGGCTGATACATCAACTGTCACAAATTCCAAAGTTGATGTATCCAAAAGTTCCGTATCGTCAACAGGAACTCAACGCAACAGACGGCGCGTCGATCGGACTCACGGTCTGAGAGTTATTGGCATTTTTGTCTCCGGAGCCCGGTTGGTTTTTAAGGCAAAACCAACCCGACCGTACTCCACCTGCATCCAAACCTCGGGCAGAGTATGCCAAAAGATCCGTCTCACTAAGAGGAATACAACAAAGCTGACGGCACGTCAATCGGACGTCCGTAGCTCAAGATATGAGTGTTTCCGCTCCGAAGGTCCGGTTGGTTTCGTGTACGAACCAACCCGGCCGAACTCAAAGTAATCCGAAACCATGAGTGTGATATACCGAAACGACCGTCTTGATCCAAGGATCGCATCGCCGCTGACGGTTCGTCAATCGGACGTCCAGTCTGAACGATATCAGCCTTTCCGTCTCACACCCTCCCTGTGAAACTTCCCAGGAGGTCACCCATCCTGATCACTACTCTAAGCCAAGCACGCTTAACTGTGGAGTTTTAACCACGTAGGCTCCCGAAAAAGAAGGTGCGCCTTGAGTATAGTATACCGAAACGACCGTCTCGATCCAAGGATCGCGTTGCCGCAAATGGTTCGTCGATCGGAGGTCCGTGGCTCAAGTTATGGCCAAAAGACCGAAGTCGTCTCGAAAACGGGGGGTCCGGGTCCGGGCCGACCCGGCCCGACCCCCCCTGGGTCGGCCCGAACCGGGTCGACCCGACCCGGGTCCGACCCGGCCCGGCCGGCGACGGACCGACGCGGCGGCGCGGACCGGCGCGGCGGCATGGTCCGGCGCGGCGGCGCGGCCCGGCCGGCGGCGGCGCGGCCTGGCGCAGCTAGGGTCACGCGCGGGGGGCTAAGCCCCCGCTTCCAGCAAGGCGGCGCGGCTTAAGAGCCGCGCCTTTTTGGAGACCGGCCCCCCCTCGTGGGGGCCTGCTTTGAAGGCAACCGGGGGGCCGCCTGCCCCCCTCAAGGAAACTGCCCCCCTCTCTTAAATGAGGGGGGGTTTTGAGCTGGCCGGGGGAATTAAATTCCCCCGGCCTTTGACCTTCCGGCCGGCCACCTGGCCGGCCGGTTTTTCTCCAACCGGACCGGAAAATCCGGTCCCCTTTCCGGCTTCCGATGCCGGCGGCCCGGCGTGCCGCCGGTCTTCCCGTCTTGCCGCGGCCCGGAACCGACCGCGGTGTTCGTCGTCCGGCGCGGTGCGACGGCACCGCGCCCCTTCGCCGCGCCTTCCATTCCCCTCGACGCGGCGCGACGGCGTCGCGTTCTTGATGATTCTTTCACGGCTCGGCGCGACGGCGCCACGCAATATAATCGGGCGAATAACCGTGTGGTGCGACGACACCTCACCACCTTGTTTCATCCGCAATATAAAACTTCAAGAACGAAGGAGGGGGTTCGGCCGTGTTCATGCGGTCCGGCCCCCTCACGTTAAACAATAACACATATTTAAAAACCTCACGTTAGTCATGCTAGAACCATGAACAAGGATAAATAAATAAACAATTAACAACCACCCCTACCTTGGGTATAGGTTCGAAGACTTGTCAACGTCCCGCGGAAGACAACGTCGCGGAGGTCGGGCGTCGCGGTAGTCGTTCGTCAAATCCGTTGACGAAGAGATACGCCCGAAGAGATACGTCGTTGGCGAATCTTCGTATGCCGACGAAGAAGGTCCGAGGAGGAAGCGGCGTTCCCTCTTGTTGACACAGAAGACGAAGAAGAGAGGAGCGGCGTTCTTCGTCGGAGCTTGAGCGTTCTTCGTCAAGGCTTGAGCGTTCTTCGTCAAAGTTTGAAAAAGAAAGAAAAGCTCTCAAATCCTCACAAGATGGCTAAAGAGTTCTAAACCAACAAAATAAGATAAGAGCTTATTTTATTCACAAACTTAACAAAATAATTTCAAAGGTTTGAAATTCAAAAAGGATAACTCCAAAATTAAATAACAATTGTCATGTCATTTAAAGAGGGGTTAAGGGAGTTTGAGAGAAGATGAAAAGTTTAGGGTTCGTGTGGGCCCCACCACACTTAATCCTCTCAAGGGAGGTTAAGTGGGTGTGGGTCCCACCCCTAACTTCCTTTGAGAGAAGTTAACCAATAAGTTTAAATAAAAAATTTGTAATCCAAAATTTTTATTTAACTTATTCTAAATTCCCAAAAACTAACTCTCAACCCGAAATAAACGCAACCTCGGAAAAGGTCTCCTTAAGCGAATATCGGCGCTGCGAGTTCATCGGTGCCCTCAGATTTCAATTCCGAGCACCGGATCAAAAGTTAGAAATTCCCGCTCGTTCGTTCACTGAACGTACCCGAGCCAAACTTCGGAAATTGATTCCGGGCACACCGAGCCTCGGAATCAGGTGCCGTCAGAAACCGCGCTCTTGTAAAATTCCAAAGAAAATTAAGAAAAAATTTCCCTTGAATTTTACGGGTCTTTACAATTTTCATATGTTCATTATAATAATAAACTCAGTAGGATCCTCCATGGATCCTCTCATGCAAAATTAAGGAAAGAATACTAAATCACAATGAAACAAAATTGAAACTAACTCATTACGTAAACATGTATACTACATTCCAAACCTCATAGTTTATTCTCTCAATAAGAATAGCATAAAATATAATATAATATAATAAAAATTATCAATGTTACTTTTCTACCACCCCCTCTAGTTTTTGGCTTTTCCCTAATGTTTTATATTCTAAGTATCTCACTCTAAAAAGGCTAGCCAACAGACACCTGGGAAAAACACTACAACATGAACCTCATGAAACAAACACCACCAAATCAACATATCCAAAATTAACCATGTAGTATCAAGGAGACACCAAAAAACACATAACATTTATCATACATTAGTAATTACACATCAAGACATTTCATCCCATACATAGAGTAAGGATCCTCAAGACATCACATCCCATATAGGGTAAACCTATAGAAGTCCTTAGGAAACTATATCCATATTATATGTGTGAGAAATAACCATGAGATATTACCTCCCTATAAGAAAATATATGTGTAATACTAACCATCATTCATTCTGGAACATGTAACTACCAACATGAGATATATGGGAAATTGACACCCTAGGGATTCCGATCCCGAAGGGGTTGTTTTCCACAACATCCTGGTGGGAGGATGGATGACTTACTACCACCTTTATACCTTCTCTATTCTTTTGGTAGTTACATGTGCCATTATGAATGATGGTTAGTATTCCCCATATATGTGTCTATATGGAGGTAATGTCCCATGGTTATTTCTCACAAATATATTATGGATAGAGTTTCCTAAGGACTACTATAGGTTTACCCAATATGGGATGTGATGTCTTGAAGAAACTTACTCTATGTATGGGATTAAATGGCTCTAGGTATAATTACTATTGTATGATAAATGTTATGTGGGTTTTGGTGGCTCCTAGAAACTACATGTTTTCCTTTGGATATGTTGATTTGGTGGTGTTTGTTTTCTGAGATTCATGTTGTGGTGATTTTTCCAGGTGTGTTAACTAGCCTTTTTGGAGAGAGATGATTAGTATTTGAAACATTAGGGAAAATCCAAAAACTAGTGGGGAAATGGTAGAAGTGTACCATTGATATTTTTCATTATATTATATTCTCTTTTATTCTATGCTTGATGAGAGTATCCATTGTGAGGTGGGGAATATAGTATACATGTTTATGTGATGAGTTAGTTTAATTTTTTTATTGTGATTTAGTATTATTTCATTACTTTTTCATGAGAGGATCCATGGAGTATCCTACTGAGTTTACTATTATAATGAACCTATGAATATATAAATTATTTTTTCATATTATTTTGAGAAGGTTGAAGATCCAGCATGTTATTACTAGCTTGTGGAATGCAGGAGCTCTTTGGGATTTTTGGTTTCTATCATCTTCACTTTTAATTTGGTGCTTGAAATTTTTACGTTTAGTTGTAGTAGTTATTTCATAATATTACATTTATGTAGTTGGGTTTCTTTTATATTGTAGACAAAGGGGATGTTTGTGGTTTTCTAGGTTATCTCTCTCTTTCTAAAGTGTTTCTCTTAGAGGGTAATGCCTCCCATATATTTGTTTACTATATCATCAGAGCTAGTTTCCATCCTAGGGACTACTAGAGGTGGGACTCAACTGTCATTATCTCTCTTCCCACATTTCCGTTCTGTGAGAGGTAATCATTGTGGGTAGGGGGTTATGAAAATATTTATCCAGATTTTGGAGATTATGAAACTATTCTATAACCCCATTTTCCATGGTTATGTTACTAAATATGTTTTGGAGGATATGTGGGAATGGACTCCAGTGGCAGAAGATAGAAAGGAATAAAAAATATATGAATAAAATATGATAAAAATTTAACACATAAAACAAAATATTCATAAAATATTTTTTTAAAATTTTACAAAATATACAGATTTTAATTTTTCAGATTAATAGACATACATACCAAATGAGTTAGAAAATTAGGTGAGTGTACATGGTCTCAATTTCTTTTCATTGAGATTTATTATAATTTATACACCATGTTTCTATTTAAATGGGTTTTTTCTAATTCACTAACCCATTAGATTATTTTATAATGTTTTTCATGTAATTCCTTGATATTTAAAAATAAAAATCAATTTTTCAATTCAATGGTTTGGGATTTCTGTTTTATAAAATCCATAAAGTTTCATTATCTCAATTTTCTCTTTTTACGACATATTTTAGGCCATGAAACTATTTTTTATATGGTTTATACACTAACTATTTGAAATATTATATTTATAGCCTATTTATATTCATTATATTTTATGTGTTTTCTCATGTTTTTGCATTCATATGTGTTTTATTTTAAATCATTTTTTAAATTTTTTGAAGGCTCATACCCAAATTGTTTCCCCATATATAGATTAAAGAATTTTATTATCTACATTTCAATAATGTTTTAAATTATTTTTATATATATTTCACATTCTTTAGTTTTTTTAAAATAGTAATTTTTTTAATGATCTTCATAAGGGTTGTTCTTTAATTTCTTTTTAAATGTCATGAGTTTTTTAAATACCACTTGATAAACTTCATCTACAATTACGTTTTTCATTGATACCAATATCTTCATCCCTTCGAGGAAGTCTCTACACCACTCCACCAACAAAAATCGAGAGAAACCACATTAGAATCACTGGTAAGAAAAATCCATATATTTGAGAGTATAATTGGATGAAAACCAGATAATATTGGGAGAAATCGATAGATAACGAAGTAAAACATACCTTGGATCAAGCCTGGTCACCACTAATTGAGGGTTGAAACCCAAGGATCTATCCATGTCATGGGGATCTCAAAAGTTCCAAAGAGGAGACTTTAGGGTCATCTTGGATAAGTGATAGGGAAGCTGTAGCCTTAGGGTTTTTAAACCAGAGTGGATATAATTTTATAAAACATTATATTAGTGGGGAATTACTTGTCTTGTAATCCACTTTGATGTTGTGTAATGCCTCAAGGTTGGTTTCCACAAAAAAATACATCGCATCTTCATTTTATTATATTTTTTATCCCAAAAATATTACATGTCATAAAAACCATATACGTAATGTGTTACCTTCTTTCACTACATGAAATCTCCCTACTTCAAGATTATAGTAGTCGAGTCCCCGTAGACTTCCTCTAATCATCCTATAAGATCTACATGATTTGGGAACATGAAAAGGGGTCAAACCACATAGATCTGGTCCCTTACATCAGATAAATATAAAAACATTTTCATCCTCGAGAATCCAAAACCAACCTAGAGTTAAAATAGAAAAGGGGTCATTTGAACAACCCCCCACGTGATACCACTCAAGACTCACACCACTACAGGAGCTCAACTGCTTCATCAAAGAAACATTGTGAAACTACGCCATAACCAAAACCAGCTCCGAAACACTCTCTCAGGGGAGATACATCTCAAAACAGTGAAAGACACAATATGAAACAAGAGAAATACATCCCATAAATAGAAATGGACTATAACCACTAAAAAATACAATTACAATAGAAGTGATAAACATAAAATATATTGAGGTACTAAGTGTGTATTTGTGACACATATACCTAGGTACTATCCGCCATACCACCATGCAGCTATAAGAAACGAACCAAGGGGATGAAATTCCCACACTAAACCTTAGTCTGTCAATTATGGATCTCTATACTCCACTCCTTTAATTCCACATCATCATCAACAACGTTATTTCCCCAATTGATGATGTGAGAGTCATCATAAAGATAATTATGGAGCTATGAAATGTCAAAATCATCATGTATATTACTCATATGTGGGGGGAGTTCTACATAATATAGAAAAAATATAACACGAACAAACACCATGAAAGGACAAAAAAACCACCGAGAAAGATTATGCCCATTACCAAACCATCATTGTCCAAGATTGGGAACCACCTTTAGGAACACATGATACCCAACTTCAAATTCCATAGGTCTCCTCATATGATCGACATATGATTTCTGATGATCCTGAACTACCTTCATCATCTCATGAATCACTTTAACCACCTCATTCGTATTCTATGAAAGTTATGGTCTGGCAAGTTCATACTCTCCGACCCAAGTCGAATATAATAGAGAATGGAATGGTCAGTGATACAAGGCTTTAAACGGCGCCGGGCCGATGGTTGAGTGAAAAATATTGTTGTAATTGAAATATACCAATGGAAGGTTCCTCATCCACGAACCTCCAAAATAATGTACATAAGAGTGAAAACATTTCATGAATAATATAGATGGTCTACTCAGTTTGAACACTCAGATACAAATAAAATGTAGTGTTTTTAAGGAATATATTAGAATCAATAGCATGCTGGAGACCTCTCCACAACCTGGAGGTAAAATGAGGATCTCAACTAGAAATGACCATCCATGGGCCCCTGTTTAGTCTCACCATTTCCTCTATATATTAGATCGACAAAACCTCCATTAAACATGACTTGTTAATCCCTATAATGTGTGATGATTTCATCAAAATATCCACTACTTCCAACATAGCATTATTGCCTCCATAATCTTGAGGTAACCATTATCAATGTACATTAAGATGTCCCCCCCACTTCTATTGAGGAATGTTTAACAGATGGATTATACCACTAGGATCATGATATTCAACCTTCACCTACTGGCAGAAAAAACATCGAGACACAAAATCTAAGACTACATGATTCATCCCAGGACACCAAAACTAACTCCTCAATGCTCTGTACATATTTTCCATGCTAGGATATATCACTATGGGAGAACTACAGAATTCTCTAAGAACCATATCACTCATCACCAATCAAATAGAAATCCTACAATGAAAAAACACTCAATATTGTTCATCCTAAGAACAACCATTAGTTTCCTCGCCAAAATAAACTTGGTCTGTCCATACATCCACCTCAAGATCCCCCAACTAGGACCGTTCCACCCGTAGCACCAGAGATGAATGCACCGTCATCTGGAAAAGACAACCTCTTCCCCCATGTTCTACTATATCTAGATGTAACACTAAATGTTCTTACATATCTCTCTAGGAATCTCCAAATTCACACATTGAAGCACTATGAAACTTCATTCTCTATGGAACAACAACAATATTTCTATTTCTAGGTGTATAAATTTTTATGAAGTCATAATATTATAATAAATCCATCCCACAACATTAAAGGATGTTCATGTCATGAGGGGAGAAAACAAACATCGATTTTATGATTGGCGAAGACTAAAAGGTGCTCATCAATGAGGTAATGTCTCTAAAACATCACAAAAAAAACCACCACCACTAAATCCGGATCATTGGTGGGAAAATTATACTCATGGGGATGTAGCTGTCAAGACCAATGAGAAATAACTGATCTATATTGCATCATAACACATCCCAACCCTAGATGTGATGAATCCAAAAAACCCTCAAATTGAACTCCGTTTATCTGTAGACACCGAAATAAAGTACTCACCGACTTCTCCTTCAGATACTGAAAATCATCCAAACACTAATCATTCATGAAGAACACCTAATACTCTGTGGTCATTGTTTTCAAAGGTGTTGTATTCTAAAAGAAATAATATACGAACATATAATAATAAAATGAATGGCCTTGGAATCTTTTTACCTCCTCCCCTATCATAGGGGCTTCCCAAGACACAACTACTTCTTTCTTCATAAGATCCAAATATACTCCCTATTTGGATACAAAATTCCCCCAAAAATGAACTTCTCAAGCCCAAATCTCATAATTCAGCAACTTCCCAAACAACTAGAGATGACGAAGAAATCCCCAAATGGAATGTAGATGATCTATATTCTCATACTCAGACGCAAAGAACAAAAACAAGTCATCAATGAAAACCAACACAAACATATCAAGGAACTCACTGAACACATTGTTCATCACCCCATGAACACTTCATGATCATTCACCGCACTAAATGACATCAAAATGAACTTGTAATTCCCTTGATGAAAATGGAATAAAGTATTTGTAATAACCTCACCCTTCACTCACATTTAATGAAACCCTGACAGAAAATCAACCTTTTATAACTAACTCATACACTTCTGTTTGGAAATAAATCATTAATCAGTGGAAGAGGGGAGAGGTTCTTCACTATCAACTGGTTCATGTGATGATAATAGATAAAACACCACAAACTACCATCAGACTTCATCATGAACAAAATTGGTGCACCCCATTGTAAAACACTCGGCCGAACAAACCCACACTACAATAGAACATCGAGCAGTATATGAAACTATCACAACTCATAAGGCACCATCCTATATAGATACGTTGAGATAGCAGACACACTTACCTATATATTGATCCTTAACTCGATATCTCATCAAGGGGTAACACTGAAGCCTCCTCTGGAAAGATATTAGGGTACACTTCTATGATCCTGGAAAATTCCAACAACTAAACCTCTGAAGAACTTATCATTTACTCAACCATAAAAGAAGATAAGAATGAAACATTCCTCTAACCCAAACGAGGGTCTCTCTCACCAACAAACACAAATTAATCTCTATTAGCACTGAAGAACACAACATGCCTCCTAATTCAATCCATGATATCCTTCACTAAAAAAAACCAATCCATCAAGAGGATGGTGTCATATAGTTGATTATGAAATATAAGAAATATCACCATGAGAGGTGCTACCATGAACTAGCTCATAGTTTCTATTTAATTCAAACAAGTCTTCTCAACCTCCAATTAGTGTATTCGACACCAATGGAACTATAAGTATCTCTACCTTAAGTCCCAAAGAAAAGAAAATGGTAGATGATTTGAATGAGTGCATCAGTCCTATATCAAAAAAGGCAATCACCCAAGTAGGAAAAAATAAAAGAGTACCTCAAACAATGATTGATTTACCTGGAACTGAAATCTATAAACCATGAGGATGACCAATATTTTCTCTACGACCTCTCTGACCATGATGATGAATACCTCAATGAACACTCTCTTCTCTATGAGGATGGGGAGTATCCTGGGGATATCCTATTCCTAAACCAACTGCTCCCTAATGTTCCCAAAATGGATCAACCTACTATGGCTGCCTCATCTTGAACTACCTCAATGGAGGAACCTAAAGTGGAACACATAGTATATGCTGACAGTATATAATGTTCGGGCACTCTATCAACTGATGAACATAGCCTCTATAGATAAAACATGTGTTTGATCCCTTAGTATAGGCCTAAGATCCACTTCCCTCATATAAATGATACATTGAGGGCTATAACCTACACACAACTATTCACAAGTTCTTATATCCAGACAACTGGGAACCCCTGACCACATCTATTCTTTTCCAAGAATCCTAAAACCCCCCCATTATTTTAATTCAGTTATGGCTAACATCATCTCAAGGACCTCTCCTCTTTCCAACACCTCAATATACATCTTAAAAATAACCTAGGTTACATGATGCTGGAACTCTGGATGAAAAACATCTTAGAAATGCCTCTCCCTAGCCTTTACATCCATAAATAGGTCCGAAGAAAATAAAAAAATATTCCTGAAATGGATCCCAAACACTCACAAATTGGGTCTCCCCTATAGAAGGGTAATAATATCCCAGTGATTGGATGACATCATTACTAAAGAAAAAAGTTCAGTTCGGAACATGTCTTGAAAAACCTCCCATGAGAATGAAAACTCCGAATTATATCTAAGAAATAAAAAACTACCACTTACTCACTTCCTCAAGAAGCATCGTCGTATCCAATAATACCCAATTATAATTTCGAGTACAAATTGAAATAAAATCTCTCCCAAACTACCCCAACCAGTCTTCTCTGAATAAATTTGAAATAGAACCCTCACATCTCTGTTGACTCTGGTGCGGAAAATCTCTGAGGGACATCCTTTAAGTGTCATCATGGTCAACCTCTACCCTACAATGATCTTCTGACATAACCTGTGAAATATATTCCACATGAACCGGAGGAGGATGTTGACTCAGTCTATAAATGGTGGGGGTGTCCATGCACAAGATCATCCAGATCAACCACAGAGGAACATGCTAGTAGTAGAGTATTTTATGAGGCAACATCCCCCATCATTCAGAGGATCATCTGATCTTGTGCAAGTAGAAGGGTGCATTAAAACAATGGAGAAATTTTTTGATGTCGTGGGGTGTTCATAACACCAAAAGGCAAGTCATTCTATTTACCATTTTGAAGGTGAAGCTGGTCAATGCTGGTCGATGGTGAAAAATATCAAGGAGAGTGAGGAGATTGATTCTCTTGATTGGGATGAATTAAATGGTTTTTTTTGAGAAATATTTTCCTAAGGTGGTTTGACTTAGGATGGAAATAAAATTCTTACAATTGAGGCAAGAGGATGACTCAGTGGCTGATTATGAAGCAAAGATCACTCGAATGGCAAGGTATGCACCAAATTTCATCTGAGATCTTGATTGTAAGATAAATCGATTTTACTCAGGACTGAATCCGCAATATCGAAGAGAATTAGCCTCTCGTGAGTTAAAAATTTATGAAAAACTTGTTCGATGTGTGGAGAAGGTGGAAATGGAGTTTTCTGATGATCAGGTATTCTTTGACAAACAACACAATAAGAGGTCTAGTTGGTAGGTAAAGGGAAAGAATACATCAAAGATGCCTGGAGGTAAGAAAACAAAATATCCATCTTGTGAGAAGTGTGGTAAAAAGTGTCCTGGAGAATGTTTACCAATATATGGAAAGTGCTTCTGGTGTGATAAGTTTGGTCAAATTTCTCGTAACTATAAGGACAATAATCAAATAGGCAATGAAAATCTATTGGTAAGATGTTTTAAGTGTAATGAAATGGGTCATTATGAAAATGAATGTCCAGCCAAGAACCCAACTGAGTGAATGATGCTGGACTACAATCAGAAAGGGGTGCTGAAATCCTTTGAAACTACTTCAGCAGATGTTGGTCCATCGAATGAATTAGTATCTGTAACAATTTCTGTTTGTTTAGATTATACCAATGTGTTGTTTGATTTAGGGTCTACAAATTCATTCATTTCTAAGAATGTTCCTAGTAAATTGGGGATTCCATCTCAAGATATGAATCCGGCACTTATTGTAAAAACACTGGGGGGAAATGTTGAGACAAAAATAAATTATAAGAACATTATTTTCCTTTTTTGCAGAAACAATATACCTGCAAAACTTATTGTTTTTCCTCTAGTAGAATTTGATGTTATTTTGGGAATTGATTGGATGTCTATTTATCATGCTAAGATTGACTATAGAGCTAAAGAGGTTTCTTTTTAGAAAGACTTTCAGTTTGTATACAAGAATGAACCCTTACTTTTGATAACATATCAGGATGCTAAGAAACTAGTAAAAGATGGAAATGAATGTTACCTTGCATTTATTGTTGAAAATAAAGGACATGTTCATATTAATTATGTGCTAGTGGTAAATTAGTACCTTGATGTTTTTCCTAATGAGTTTCCTAGTATTATACCTGATCGGGATGTTCAATTTACTATTTACTTAGTTTATGATGCTAAACCAATATAAAACCCCCTTATCAAATGGATCAAATAGAACTTTTAGAGTTAAAGAAGAAATTATAGGAGTAATTAGATAAAGGTTTCATTTGACCTAGCACATCACCATGGGGTACTATTATCTTATTTGTTAATAAAATATGGTTTAATGAGACTTTGAATTGATTATATAGCATTAAATAAAATCACTGTTTAGAAAAAGTATCATTTGCCTCATATTAATGATTTCTTTGATCACCTCCTCGGAGCTCTGTATTTTTCAAAGATTGATCTGAGGTTGGGGTACCATCAGTTGAAATTAAACTAAGAAGACATTCTGAAGACCACATTTCGTACTAGATATGTCCATTATGAATTTTTAGTTATACCTTTTGGGTTAACCAATACACCTGTTGTATTCAATGATCTTATGAATATAATTTTCTATGAGTTCTTGGATAAGTTTGTGGTTGTGTTCATTGATGATATTTTGGTTTTTTCTAAAATTGAAGATGAGAATGAAAGTCATTTATGGTTTTTCTTGAAAAACATAAAAGAAAATAAACTGTATGGTAAATTCAACAAGTGTGAGTTTTGGTTATAATAAATACCATTCCTAGGTCACATTGTTTCAAACAATGGCATAACTGTTGATCATGCTAAAACAAAAGTTTTTGAAGAATTTCCAAGACCCACAAATATAACCACGATCCACAGTTTTCTTGGTTTAACAGGATATTACGGGAATTTTGTTAAGGATTTTTCATGGTTATCTAGTCCAATGACTAAATTATCTCAAAATGGTGTTAAGTTTATCTAGACAAAATAATTTGAGGATTATTTTAATGAATTGAAAAGAAGATTGGTGAATGCTCTAGTTTTGGAACTACCTTCCAAAAATGGTGAGTTTATTATCTATAATGATGCTTTGTTGATAGGACTTTGTTGTGTCCTTATGCAGAATGATCAGGTAATTTCTTATTCTTCATGACATTTGAAACCTAATTAGTTAAAATACCCTCCACTTGATTTGGAATTAGCTGCTGTTGTTTTTTCTTTAAAAATTTGGAGGCATTATTTGTATGGAGTAAAGTGTGAAATATATTCTGATGACAAAATATTGAAGTATATATTCACTCAAAAATAATTGAACATGAGATAGAGGTAAGGGATAAAATTAATCAAGGATTCTGATTGCATGATTCATTACCATCCGGGAAAAGAAAATAAAGTGGATGATGCTTTGATTCGAAAAAGTAATACTTCATTAACCATGATACATTTGTAACAAGATCCTTTGGTTTTTGATTTGATGAACTTTGGAATAGAAGTTTTCGGTGCATGAAATTATTCTATTTTGTTTCAGGTGTCATTGGAATCATCTCTCTCAGACAGAGTTAAGAAAGCGCAAAAAAAGATAGTGAGTTTCAAAAAAAGATAGAGTTGGTTCAGAAGGGTATGTTTCCTGAATTTGATAATGATAATGATTGTGTTTTGTGGTTTTACAAAAGATTTTGCCTACCTCATGATTCAAAGTTGAAGAATGAGTTGTTATGTGAAGCTCATAGTTCCCCATTTTCAGTTCATCCTGGTAGTACATAGATGTATAGAGACATTAAGGAGTATTACTAGTGGGATGAAATGAAAAGAGATATTTTTAATTATACTATGAAGTGTTTTACTTGTTACTAGGTTAAAGTAGAGCGGCAGTTACCGAAAGGGATACTTCAGTCTTTACCGGTGCAAGACTTGAAATGGGAAAATATATCCATGGACATCGTTATGGGATTACCAAAGAAATCTATAGGTAACAATGCAATCAGGGTTATTGTTGATAAATTTACTAAATCTGCTCATTTCCTTCCTATTTGAGATACTTTGTCTCTAGATCAACTTTCTTAGTTGTATGTTAAAAGGATAGTCAGGTTGCATGTTGTTCCCCTCTCCATTGTATCTGATTGGGATCCCAAGTTTACTTCTAACTTTTGGAAAGGCCTTTAGAAGTCATTGGGTAATGAATTAAATTTTAATACATCTTTTCATACTCAATCAGATTGGCATTTAGAATGAAAGATTCAGACCATGGAAGATATTCTATGATATTCCTCACTAGATTACCCGGAATGTTGGCACCAACATATTTCATTGGTTGAATTTTCATATAATAACATTTTTCATTCCAGTATACAGATGGCTCCATATGAGGCATTATATGGAAGGCATTGTCTTACTCTAGCATTTTGGGATGAAGTAAGTGAAATTATGCAGATGGGACCAGAATTGGTAGAAGAGATGGCAGAAAAAGTTCAGTTGATTCAAAAGAACTTGAGAACATCTCAGAGTAGGCATAAAAGCTATGCGGATAATTGGAGGAAGGATCTATCTTTTGAGGTAGGTGTTCATGTATTTCTCAAAGTTTCTCCATGGAATATTGTGATGCGTTTTGGAAAGAAGGGAATATTGAGTTCGAGTTTTGTTGGACCTATGGAATCCTAGATAAAGTTTGAGCAGTTGTGTACAGAGTGGCTTTACCCCCATGTTTATCTCAGGTACACAATGTTTTTCATGTTTCAATGTTGAGAAAGTATTTGCCAGATCCATCTCATGTTTTGATCCCAGAGGTAGTTTAGTTTGAAGAGAATCTCACTAATGAGGAACAACTAGTCCAGATTCGTGACCATAGAGAGCAAGTGTGACGGAATAAGGTATTTTTTCAGGTAATGGTTTTGTGGAAAACCCATATGGTTGAAGAGGCAATGTGGGAATCTGAAAATGTAATGAGGGATAAATACCCCCACTTATTTGATAAGTGAATAAAAATTGTGGGGATGCAATTCCATAATGTGGGGAAGGATGTAATATCCCAAGTAAATAAAGAATAATATATTTTAATGTTAATTAATATTTTTAAATTAAATATTTATTTTACTTTAAATTTGATGCTATGTTCGATAGCATACCCAATACACAACATCAGGTTTCTTTGAAATGTTACATTGCATACTAATAATATAATAATATTATTTTAAATTTTAGTTAATTCCCAGCAATTATATAGGTGGGAATGAATATAACTAACTGTATTATGATTATACATGTTTTTAAATGTTTTTACATTTATCCAATAAATGTTAGAGGCTTAAAATGTGAACGAATCTAATTTTAATCATAATTTTCTTTAAAAGGTTTATTTACCACTTTTTAATGGGGAACCCTCTTTAAATATATTTTTTGTCACACTTATATATTATATTTTACAAAATAATTTTTCTTTAGAGTTGGGACATCAAAATGTTGTTGGAATTTTTTTTGTGTTTTTCTAATAAAATTCATTTTTTTATGAATAATGAAAAATACTGTATTTTAATTCAAATGTTCCTTTTTATATAATGTATTTATATGGTTATATTATCTTTATAGTTGTTTTTAAAGTTCAATAAGAATATATTTTTACCATTTCATATAATTTTGGTCATTGGAAGTAATTTCATTTTGAAATTGGACATAAACAATTATCAATCATTTGATCGTTATTATTTCTTAAAAACACAGTATTTGTTTTAACAGCAGGAATTAGTTTTTAATTAATTTCTGCCACTTCTGTGTTTTTAATTTGGAAAATGGATTCCATATTTGGAATCAGTAGGTCCAAATTGTGTAAATATGTAACTTTTATTTTAGACATTTTAAATATTTACTTGAGTAAATATTTAATTTACCATGATTAAAGGGTAAATATAATAAATAAGTGTAAAATATAATATTATAATAATATTAAATTACCCTAACATATGTCCTAATCATATTTTCGGATACATATCCGACCATTGGAATCCTTGAGTAGAAGTTGGGTCCCCATGAAGCCACATGGGAGTAATAATGACACTTTATATTAATTAATATAAAGTGAAGACAAAAATGACCTAAACAAATATCTTTTAGTGAAACAACTTTTACATGGGGTTATATAAGTTATCTTTTCGAATATAAATATTCATTAGAAAACTAAAATTATTTTCAACATCAAGGTATTTTTTTATAATTTTTGGACATCAAATAAATAAAATCATATATGAAACAATAATAATGCAATATGTACCTCATTAAAAAATGATTTAAATAAATAAGATTATAAATATTAAAACAATATCCAAAACTTGTCCAATTATTATTGGATTATTTTATTTCTACCATGAATCATCTTAAATTCATTTTTAATGATTATTTTAACTTTTGAAACCGAATATGATTTTAGGATAAAATAATCGTTTCAAAAATTCCTAAAGTGCCCCTCCTCTCCCTTATAAAAAGTCGTCACTTATAACTCATTCCTCAAACTTCTCAAGCCATTGGATCATCCAAACTCTACTCTAATAAGCTCCCCAGATCCATCTCTTCATCCTAGATTCCTTACATTTGGCATAAATCACCTCAAGAAACGCATTTGGTTCAAACCAATGGGAGTTACTCAATTTAAAGGTAACATATCCTCTTAAGTTCTTTTGTTTTATTTTACTTCTCCAACACCATAAAATATTTTTATTCCTTTTTTTGTAAAAAAATCAGTATAATAAATATACTAGGAGTCTTTTATGAAGAGTTTTAAAACTTCACTTACACACACCTCCATCTAATGGGTAATGAAAATACTGTTTCTATGGATGGAAAACTAATGCCTCATGAAATGATTATAGTTCAATTATCTCCGACCGCTTCTCATGTTGGCCATTAAGATTGTACTATATATATATATGATATATATTATGTTTATGATTCATTTATTCTCCTTTATTTTCCATTTATATTATACCGTTATGGTTTCCATTATGGGTAAAAGCGATAATTTCATTTGAGGAAGTGCGGACCAACGCCCCTCAAAGTGATATGACTCATTCATACCATATTTGGTACATATAAAGGATAGAATTACAGATATTATATATGATAATATACTGTAATTATATTATAACTATGTATCATTATGTTTTAATTACATTAAAATTTTAAATTGAAATGAAAATAGCGTTCATGCATACGTACAACTTACTGTATCCATGAATGGTGCATTTCATTTCTTACCTCCAAATTTTACGAACTATTATAAGTACATGTATAAACTAGATATATATGACAAATATGATATCTAAATCATGAATATAATTTTTGATATAATGAACTTTGGACAACATGAACAACATGTAATTATAAGATATCTATTTTTGACTTAAGTAACAAATATTAACCGAACGACTGTTAATAACATAAATGATTACATAACCTTTATAACATGATAATAAGTGATATAAAGGGAATAATTAACATGAGAAATGTTCTTAATAAAGTATAAATTAAATTTAGTTTATTATTCAGGAAATTAAAGAACGAACGGGTCATGTCGGACACAGGGTAAGGGAACTTTTTAACCCAATTCCCACTCTTTGGGTTGATCTCATATTTCTTATTTATGTTGTTATTTAATTTATACATTAAATTATTTTATATGATGTATAAAACCATTTTCACTTTTATTCAACCATAATCTTTTCCCTATGAATCATTTTACTAAATGAAAAAAATATGTTTCTTTTTAACGTACACGATGACTATGAACTTTCCACTACCATGAGTATTATTTGATATTTGGCTTCCTTATCAAGCTGTAATGTTTTTAAAAGGTAAATAAATACCGAACACTATTTTACATATTTTGGTATTGAAAATGGTTTCTGAAATGAATTGATTTTTTAAATGTCTTTAAATTATTTCTTGTGATTTCAAATGAAATGTTATTAATGAAATGTTTGTATTTTCAATACTTTATGTGTTATGATTTTATTAGACCGGTTGTAATGTGATAAAACAAATGATGGGTGGTGTCGTTATAAACCAGGATGGGTGGTCACGTTATAACCTTAAATGCATTGGGTATGGAAATCGGCCATATGGCTATTCCATTTAGTGATATATGTGGAAGTTGACCATATGGTTATTCCATTTAAGTATGTTTATGTCCCAAGTTACCTTTATATTTTAGGTGTTCTTTGTATAGGTTGTATGGTAATCTTTTGGTTACAAAAGGTTAAGAAATGATCTTTTATTCATTGAAGAGTATTTTCTACTGCATAAAGGGGAAAAGTATTACTTATGATAAAGTATTCATGGTTTACTTGTTGTTTTAAAAAACAAAAAAAATTTCCTTCTTTGTGTGTCCCTTACTGAGATTTTTGTTCTTATCCCATGTTTTTGAAATGGTTTTCACAGGAAATAAAGTGGAATAGGTTTAAGGATGGGATCATGGAAAAGTCTTGTTGTCTAAATCATGGAACTAGACCTGACTCTTTTTTTCAAATAGTTTATATTTTGTGGAAAAAATTGAAACTGAGTATAAGTGTCTACTTTTTCATCTTTTGAGATGTAATAGTTATGTCCTAATTCTCTAAAAATCAAAACCTAAAAATATGCTCAATGTGTATTATTCATTTAATTCAATATTATGTAATGTTTTAAGGCCGAGTCTTTATATTGTAATAGGTTACTTTCCATTTCAATTAATAATTTAAGGATGGATTCTTTCATTCTTGGATCTCCTCCAAAATGTTATCCTCTTCTACTTTATTGTTGTAATATTGTTGTTTTTTCAATAAAATTATATTTTCTTCAAATTTAATCTATTATATTCATTTTAATTATTATTTATTTTACTTCCTTAGCCCGTAACTCATGTGTAGAAATGGGCTATGGGTATACAATTTCTAATCATTTATGAACGTAATTAATTTTTACAATTACTACAACACCCAAGAAAGAGTAGTTTTTTAGTACATGATTTACCTATTAACTTAATTTTTTTTCTAAATATATGAGGTAATTTAATTCACTTAATATGATTATTGAATTTATTTTTTAATTAATAATAAAATAACATGAAATTGAACATTTAACACAAATCAATATAGGCTAATAAATTTCTAAATTATGTGAGAAAAATATTTATTGGTAAAACAAGCTAGATGGGATAAATTTGTATAGTTCTTATATTATCCATAAAATAAATTTATTCTGATTTTATAAATGGATATGTTCCCCAATTTACTAATAAACATAATCTATCAATATAAATACAATAAAAAAATGGTGTAATGGTTTCTTGTTCTAGTAATGACTTAGGGATGAATTCGTTTCATATTGGTGGTTTAGTTAATTCTTCTATGTTTCTGTGGTTAAAAAATTATGAGATCATAATTAAGTGGATATAAATTTAAATTATAATTATTAGTATTTAAGTGAAGATCTAATGTTCGATCAACTACTCTTTCTAATAAATGTTTTCTAAAAAAAGTATCATCATATTGCGTTTTCTCAATCTCAATTTGAAAAAAAAAGATAAAAATAAAATTTAATTCAAGAAAAATTCTTCTAGTTTTATAAACAATAAGGAAACACCATAAATTTATGTATATTGTTTTTTTATGTTATTTTATTTTCAAATTACCTTTAATATGTGTTTTAAATAACAACCTCTTTTGATAGATAACTTTGGTCAAAAACCCTATTGCACATAAATAACCCAAAAGAAAGCATCATTTGAGAGTGATCATGGTAGATCCAATGAAATTTGAACAATTTCCTAGGAGGCAGGTATTTTATTCAACCTATTATAGGTATATATTTTTTATTTTCATTATTTTATTTTCTTCCATTAATCAATTCTTCACTTCCATTTTTCATTTTATTTCTTCTCTTCATTTAATTTCTCTCTTTATTGGACCATAATCTCAAAATTCTAAATTTCTTATTATGATCACTTTTTTTCCATTTCACTGTTACATTATTTACGACCTGAACTAATATTTAGGATCTCTTAGATCTTTACCCAAAGATTGAATGCATCCCTGGGGCTCGAATAAAACCTTCTCAAACTATGTAAACTTTTAACATTCACCTATTGGAAAATTTCTCCATTTTAAGAAGAAAAATATTAGAAAAACTTTTGAGTCAAACCTAAAACAATAAAAAATGGATATAGACAATAATAATGAACATAAAATAACCATTCTTGAATTGGAATAATTAGAAATTAATTAATAACCAAATTATATTGAATACCCAAATCTCGAATCAGACATTGAGATGAAATCTATAATAATTCATATTCTTCTATAATTTCATGGATTATATAGTGAGGATAATTTTTTTAATAAATTTAATGTGGTTTTATCAACCCTAAAACTGATACATATATTTTAAGATCATATAAAAATAGTATCATTCCCATTCTCACTTGGTGGAACTACAAAAAATTGGATGTATTATTTATAACATGAATATGTAATAAGTTGGAATTATTTCAATCCAATTTTATTATAATTATTTTTTCCATCATCAAGGACCACTACCATTTCAAAAGGATATCTCAAAAATCAATTGATCCTAAGGGGAATGAATGTATGAGTATGACGAGCGATTCAAGAAGTTGTGTGCAATCTGACCGAATCACCAAATTAGTGAGCAACTACTCATCCAATAATTCTATAAAGGCCTCACTCCTAATGAGATGTTTATGGTGGATACCTCAACAGGAGGTCCATAAGTTAAAAAACACTAGTAACTAAACATGTACTGATTGAAAATATGGAACAAAACTCCTAACAATTTAGTGGCTGGGGTACAATACATGTTAGAAGAGTACATTAGGTAATTCAATATTCTTCATAAAAGCATTTAATTGATACCATGTTCGAAGAAGTAACCACTATGGTGAGGTAGATCACTTTGTCTCAAAATAAATCCCAACCCACTCCAATAAGACCTCACTTCATTTTTACTGAAACATACCACCCAACAAATATTTCTCCCAATTACCAGATATATGGGATTTGGCCATAGTATTCCTTGGTATACCATATGAGTAGTATAAAAAAACACTTCCACCAAATAATTATGATTCCATTACAACAGTAAACAACCATGGATAGAAGGGTCAATTGAACATGAGGTGTGGCTCTAGACAATAACAAAGGGCACCTTTTCAACAACATTTCCAATATCCTCCACCTTAACATCTTAGTTATCAATAAACTAAAAAATTATTTGAAACTCAAGAATAAAAAAGTCAACATAAATGGAATTGTAAGCCAATGGTAGATTCTAACAATAATGATATTGTGAAATAATTTTTTCATAATAAATAAAATTATTTGAACAGTCTGGATTCAAATTTTTTAGTACTTAAGATGAAAATAGTTTAGATTTACAGAAACCTCTATGTACCGGTATATAATAACATCAGAAATATTCCATTCCAATATACTCTAAATTTGAAATAGAATGTTAGTTCCATCACATTGAGAATTTGAAAGAAAATTAACTATAAATCTAAACCTACCACTTGACTATTATTCACCACATCTCAGAAGAATCCCCATTCAAGACCAAATAATGTGAATCCCAGGGATAAAGATAAATTTAATAAAATGATTGATGACATTCCTTCTAAACACATTCCCTTTCTCAATAGAGTTGATCAAACAAAGAATATGGCTGAAGAGGAAATTAAAAAATTTGTTTTGGATACATCCAGGCATGTTGCGATCAACATACCTCTACTATAATACATTAAAAAAATACCAAGGTATTATAAATATTTAAATGAAATTTTTACTAATTTAAGATGTCTCATGGTAAATGAGAGGATCAACATTTCTAGGAATGTGTTAGCACTCATTACTACAACTCTACAAATTTCCACAATGTTCATAGATCCTAGGACATTATCCATCCCAAGAACCATAGGGGAGTTACACAGTTTTGATACAAAATGAGATTTATAAGCTTCTATAAATGTGATAAATCACTTAATATTATATTCTTTATAGATTGGTCAGTTGAAGCAGATGAGATTAGTGGTGCAGTTAAAAAATAGAGCTATAACATTTCTAGTTGGAGTCCCTAAGGATGTACTTGTTCAGATTAGAGACGTGATCTTTCTAGTAGATTTGTATTTTCCTAACATGGAATATGATTAGTTTAATTCCCCTGATCCCATTATCTTCAATATTCCCTTCCTAAAAATAGAAAGAACTATAATAACTATACAATACTGCGTACTTTCCATGGTTTTTTGATATAAAGTTTTGATATTTAATGTCATGGACTTCATTAAGTACCCCTTACAGGACCATTCTACATTTTATATTTCCAATTTATAACTAAAAAGTAAAAACCTATGGAATTTTATTGTCCAATTCATAGAGAGACTATGGAAATTGTTCTAATTTGAGGTTTAAGAGGACATCCAAACATGTTTTTGATGCACATAACTCTTTTGGATTTTATTTTTATGTTGATTAATATTATAATTTTGATCATGTTCAGTCAAATTATAACATGTATATATTGTATCATGAGTGATTATATTCATTATTCTACGACTATGATGATTTATATTCTAAGACTGATGTTCATTGTGCATGTATTTCTATTCCTTCAATGTATATATCCATATTTTACCCCCTTCATTGGATCTCAATCCATTGAAACTAAATATCAAATACTCCGACTTGTTGAGTGGTGATAGATTACCTATTATTACTTATAACCACATCCCGTTGAAGATATAGAAAACAATTCAACATTTTGATAGAAAAAATGATAAAAATCAGGTGGATCTTACTGACATATCTTGTATTAACCCCTCTATTTTAATTCTTATTATAGTTTTCAGGGATGGGGATAAACATATCAGATATCTTAAAGGTGACTAAATCAAAAAATTCTATAATTTGGTAAAAAAAGTTGAAAATTTACGTCACGATGGTATAATTTATCCCATTTAACATTCCCAATGGGTGAGCCATATTCTGGTTGTCCTTATGACAAATGGTTTTATTGTTTATAGAAATGAGAGAGGGGATTTAGTAATAAGTAGTTTATAAAATACATAGTGTTTGTTTATGGATTAAAGGAAACTAAATCAATCCACCCACAAGGATCATTTTCCATATCCATTTGATGATCAAATTCATGGGAGACTTGCTGGGAAGACAAAATATTGTTTCCAGGATGGATTTTATGGACATTAATAGGATTATATTACTCTAGAGGATTGGGAGAAGAAAACATTCACTTTTCCTTTTGGTATATTTTTCCAATGAATGATTCTATTTGGACTTTACAATTCCCTAGATAAAATTTAGAGATGCATGGTGAGCGTTTTTTCTGAATTCATTGAGACCTACAAGGAGGTATATATGGATTATTTTACAGTGTTAGTATATTTATTTTACAAGTGTATCTTTTAATTGGAAATTTTTTTGAATTGTTGGATTGAGAAGAATCTGGTTTTGACAATGAAAAATGTAATTTCATGGTAGAGAATAACATTGTCTGAGGAAAAGTAGTGTCAAAACATGGAAAAGAGGATGATCGATATATGGTGGATATTATTTAAAAATTTCTATATCATTCATGTATTTATGATGTTAGATATTTCATAGTTCATTTAGGATTTTATCAATGCTTCATTGGAGATTTTATTAAAACTACTTTATAGTTTTCTTAGTTGATTCAAAGTGATATTGAATTCAATTTTGATGATTCAGTAAGGGTATCATTATATGGGCTTAAGAAGAATATGACAACTCCACCAATAATAAAACCCCCGTGGTGTGACATTCCATTTAGGATTATGTATGATGCTTCAAACCTCACAACAGGAGATGTCTAATAAAATAGGGTCGTGAGACATTCAGATGTGATTACATATTCTTAGACGACCGTGGATTCAGCCCAATAAAACTAAAAAACCATAAAAAATGAGTTTCATATAATCATATATTCTTTAGATAAGTTCACTTCATATTTATTGGGTTATAAAGTAGTTTGTTATGACCATTTAGCTCTAAGGTACCACTTGAAAAAACATGTTTCAAAGACAATACTTATCTGATGGATGATCCTGCTTTAAGAATTCGATATTCAGATATATTGTGAAAAGGGGTCAGAAAACATTGTGGTGGAACACATGAGTATGATTACTCACACACTAAAGGCTGACACCTTGGACCATGTACCACATCATTACACTTTTCGTGATGTGAATCTTTATACAGTCTCAGGTACACATCCTTGGTATGCGGATTTCTTAAAATACCTTGTTCCCTATGAAACTCCAAAAATTTATATGAAACATCAATTATAAAATTTAGAGAGTATGTATTGTATTTATTATTGGGATTATACCAACCTATAGCACATATATAGTGACTATGTTATTAGGAGGTCTGATTTTATCATGATATTGAGTATGTTTTATGTTTCTTACAGAAACATTCATATAGAGGACACATTTGACACCAATAGATATCTTGGAATTTCGTAGAATATAGATTATATAATCCTATATTATTACATGATTATCATGTGTTTTGGATGTTTTGCACACATTTCCCACACACTGTAATCATTTTGAGGTGACATGAGATTCCCCAACAACTAATATTATTATGTGAGATTTTTTATGTTTGGCGAATTGATTTTATGGGTCATTTTCCATGATCAATTTTTTTGTATATTTTTTGTTTCCATTGATTATTTTAGAAAATGGGTGTAGACTAAGTCCAACAGGACTCATGATTCTCATGTCGTAGTGGATGTTTTTCAAGAATTAAATTTTTTGTAGTTTTTGAATACTAAAGGCCATCACTAGTGACCAAGGTACAAAATTTAGAAATATAAATTTGGCATTACTCCATAAAATGTATGGAGTGACACATAAAATCAAAAACATACCACCCCCCAAAAAATAGCAAGGATGAGGTATTAAATTCTGAGTTTATTTTTTGGGGGAAAACTATGGTGCCAAAGTGGAAGCATTCAATAATGGACAAGGACAATGCACTTATGTACTAATATATGGTATAAATAAATCCCTTAGGTATGTCCCCATTTTATATTTTTTAGAAATCCAATTATCTCCTTTTTGAGGTTATGCTTCAAGAATATTGGGGTATAATTAAATGAAAAATGGATTTTTCACGTTCTATAATTCAATGGATTATTCAAATTCAAGAGCTTGAGGAGATTAAACTTTCATCATATGAGATCTCAAGGATCTACAAGGAAATATCAAAAGTGACTCGTGATAGAATGATCCAAAAAAGTGGTTTCACGTTTTAGAGAAAGTCCTTGTCTACAATTCATGATTAATTTTGATGCCATGTATGTTGTGTTCTCAATGGATAGGTCTATATTTTGTATCTAATATTATTCTTTATGTTTCATTGGAGATCACATAATAGGATATATGAAATAGATTTATAGTCAACGGTAATAATTTGATGAAATAAATTGATAGACATACTACTAATGAAGTTGATTTCCTCAAACTGCATGACCCATTTGTCACATGAGAATATGAAGTTGTTCTTAAACCATTCACTTTTGTATAAATTTTGGTATTTAAAATTATAAATTCCATGTGAACATATCATCTCATAGGTTCACATTAATGACAATGGATTATTTTAAATGTGGGGTAGGGGAAAACATTTCAGGGTATCTTCTTTTGGTATTTCATTTATGTGACATTGTGGGATTGTTTTCTGTTAATTAAAAAAATAATAAAAAAATAACTACATAACATATCTTGTGACATGATCTTTTATATGTAGAAAATATGGAAAATTTAGTTTTTCAAAATTCATTGGTTGAATGATACAAACGAGTAAGATTTAATCATTAAGTGTTTATTTTAATAAAAGTTGATGTTTTTTATGAAATATTTGGTCATTTCATTATTAATTTTTTTTTATATTATACTACCATTAATGATGATATTTTTTCATTGTAAACTATTTCATTGATTTACAAACACAAAATTTCATACAACCAGATCATGTGAAAATTTCCTACTCAATTTATGGTATATACAAGTTAGGTAAAATATCATATTATGTCAATAGTTTATCCATACATTTTTTCAATTCTGATTGGTTCCATTACTGTACTGAATTGACCTATTCATGTGTACCTAATATCAGATAGTTTCATGCCATAAAAAAATAAAAATAATACAAAAACAAAATAATTATAAATATATTATCATAATAAAGAGGGGAGTGAAGGAATATAAAACATATGGGGATATCTAGTTAGGAATCATAAATATTGTCTCCCAGGAATTATTATGTGAGTGTTTCTTGAAATATGATAGCAAAGAAACATAGGAAAGGTTTGGGGAATTGAACAAATTGTTAATAATTATTTTACAAGACCTAAATATAATGAATACTCTGTGGAGATATGAAATTGAAATGGTTTCTACAGACACATGTGGGGATTTAATGGCATGATGGACCCATAACTTTATTCTCTTTGATTAGTGTCACTAATTTCACTAGAGTTTATTTTGATAAATTTTATGAGACAATGACTTTCTAATTTAATGATATTTTATTTTGGTGGGATTTTTACTTTTCCAATATTTCTACTATATACTATGGAATATTTAAATTCATATCTCTTCACTATTATTTGCAATACATGATATAATGTATTTTTCATGTGTGTGAAAGGGTAATTGTGGGGTATTTGATAAAATGAACATCTCATCTCACTGAGAGTTGGGGTTCCGATGTCCTACTAACTAGATAGACATCACACATCCCGCACCCTCAATTGGTAAGTTACATTTAATGTTTTCTTAAGGACTATAGAGAACCTTTACACTGCTCTTCATCCCTGATTTCCTCCCTTCTTTTCCCCAGATCTTGTTCAGCCTAAATGTTATATTAATTTTTAAACATTTACCAAACATTCCGATATATCTTGTAGAGTTTTTTGAAGCACCATATTTCCTAAAAGATGCTCTCATTGCTCGGTTTAATTGGCATTGGCCTTCAGTAGACATATTTTATCGGCGTGTTTTTGGTTTTTGTGGATTACATGATCATAAAATGATGTGTGTAATGGGTAGAAATCACATCATGATTTAATTTTCAAGGAATATCTTCTTAATTAAGGTTTGGTCCACTGATCCCCACACCAAAAATGTAATACAATTATCTCTTATCAAATGATAATTCGACTTTTATATGAAGTGAGACAGCTCAAAAAATGGAAATTTGGTCTAGTATCTTGAAACAACTTTTAGCATTCCAAAATAATTCAATTTTACAAATGATAGGAAATGTGTTAGGAATATACTTGTGTTCCAAAAATAGAACTAGGTTTGTGTTTCATACTATATCCCCAGGACTTTTCATGGAGGTATACGTCTCTTTAAGGCTAGTTTATATCATATATATTAAGGTTGGGGAGGAATTTTGATGAAAGAAACCTGTTATATTCACATAGTGGATTGATTTATAACTTTCATGTATGAAATTGGGTTATTTTCGGTCATTTTGTAGGCATAGAATGAAAATGGAAATAGTCCTTGGAGGTAGTTATAGAAGTGAACTCACTGTCTCTAGTGATGTTTGAGGGAGAAATCATCTCTGGGTACATTTTAGAAACAATACAAGGAAGATATGGTTCATGAAAAGAGTATATAGGGTAAACCAAATGTGGTAGCTATTTTTAATTGCCTGAGGCGGGATATGGGATTCCCCAAGGCTAATAAACATGTTCATGTGGGTTTGGTTGAACATGTTGTTTTAAATAATAAGGATGTTTTGATCTCAAAATCTTGTACCTATGTTATGATTGTGCATGATAGAAAAAAGTAACAACCCTATATGGGTGCTTCATACAACTAGGGAGTGAATTCCTATGGTTAGTAATGAGTGGGATGAGTCTAGGCATAGTGATAATAGTCAGAAGAATCCAAAAACGACTTTTTCTGGTCTTGGCCTAGTCAACTAATTTGATAGCATGAGTGCTGATGGAGGGCTAGAAAACACCAATTTCCACTTTGAATAAGATTCAGATATAGAAACAAGAGGGTACATTAATAGTATGCATTATCCAAGTAGGAATAAGATAAATAATGTAGGAAGGGACACATGGAGATATATTACCTCCATGAAGAATAAATCAAAGGGATGAAAGGACTACTCATATGTAACAAGGAAAATAGAAACACAATCAACCAAAAAAGTGGAAAATAGAAGGAAATTTATCCCTAAATAGTGGAATGAGCCAAGGATTATAAAGAAATAGGATATACCAAGACCCTAGAGATCATCAAAGGAGGTTTGATAGACTAAGGCTAGCTTGTAAGATTTGACATCTTCTTAAGGGAATTCAATAGAGATAACTGACATCCAGCAAGGTGAGAGGCTTCTCCAATTAGAGGATTTGTTACTCGAGGAGGATGTACATCCTCCCAGATAGTAGGGTGTGGTTGAAACTCCTGAAATCCCTTAGTGATAAGAAGCTACAATTATAGAAAATATAGAAATGCTCATGCACTCGAGTGAAGAAATGGAGGAGTAATTTATAAAGATTATGGTGATGTAAGAAGAGGTTGATCATATAATGGGAAGAATTTTCATAGTAGAAATAGCTAATGGGAAATGTGAGTGGATTGAAAAATAATATTGCATGTTGGTTAGAGGCATCAACATAGGGAAGATTAACAATGAGAAATACTTTCAATCTTGGGAGTACATGGTGTATCATTATGAAGAAATCATAAAGTATGATTGTAAAACATAGGTAAATTATCTTCCATAATTTTTTTAGGGATATTGATTTAAACTAGAAAAAAATTCTTTAAGAATTCTATAGTCTCTTTTGGTGTTTCATCAGGTCAACTCTGAGGGTTCTCACTTTCCCATTAAATGTGTTTCAAAATAAAAATTTACATTTGATTATGGGAGTTGATAAAAAACAATTTTATTGAATATTTTAGTGATAATAAATGAAATAATTTCCTACATTTTATTAAATATGATTATTTATAAAATTTATAGTATTATATCATTCATTTGAAAATTTGATAAAAATTATAGTTTTCTCTAGAATTTGAACTATTGTATTGAAAATATAAATATTTTTCTATGTATTATATGATCATAAAATTTAGTAACAATATTTCTAACATAATGGGATACGATATTAATAGAAGACATCTTAGCTAAATAATTCATTTGATTGTGGTAAATAGTCTATGAATTCAAAGGTGCACTGGACTCGCCAGATTGGACACCACTTTAGTATTTTGTCTGTATCATCTTCATAAATTCATGGATTGTTCCCAACTCTAGAGGGAATATCATGGAACCAATTTCAATAAAATAAACCATGTATGTTTCACATTTTTGTGTGGTAAAAGAGGTGGTTCAATTGTGATAAAAATATTTTTATGAATTTACCAATTAAGACTTGAACACTATTATTAACCAAGCTTACCCTCCACTAAATAATTATGTATTTTTATCATTTGGTGGGGGTTTGAAGATGTATTGGGGATTTATATCATAGTATAAGAGGTTAAATAAAATTAAATTCCCCATAGGGGGATCGAATCATCAAGTTAGGATATCCTCCAAAATTCTATTCTCTTCCACTTTATTGTTATAATATTGTTCTAATTTTAATAGACACTATATTTACATCCCATTTCATCTATTATTTTCAATTTTGTTTATATTTATTTTACTTTAATGGATTGTAAGTCAATATTATAATGATAATTGGGGTATAAACTTTCTAAAACATTGTGAATTTAATTAGTTTCTAAAGGGACTACACCACCAATTGGATAATATTTTTTTTCCTAATTGATCTACCAATTATGTTATTAATTTAAATTTTTTTAATAAATTATATAATTTAATTCAATATATATATATATATGATTTGAGTATTTATTTTATGAGAAACTAAGTATTTAATTTTACAATTAACACAAAAAACATGTGTATGATAATTGTATAAATTTTGAGAGAACTATCTTAAGGGAAAAATAAACCACACATGATATATTTGTAGAGTTAAACTATCACCCTTAAAATAAATTCATTATCATTTTGAGAATGGATATGTGCCCTAATTTCCCACAAAACATAATTTATCATTATAACAATAATCAATGCATGGCACTTTGATTGCCTGTTCTGAAGCTAGTATAGGGTTTAATTCATTTCATCTTTATGGTTTAGTTCATTCTCATAAGAATTGGTGGGTTTAAAAATTAGGTGATCCTAAATAAGTTGATATTAATTTAAATAATATTTTTTAATAAGTATGTGAATATGTATATTCATATGTTTTACTCTTTGGAAAAATAATTTTATATGAAAATATATTCTCATTACATTTTCTCAATCTCATTTCAAAAAAAATGTAAAATGAAATCTCCTTCTAACATAATCATTCTACATTTGTAAAATATAAACAACCCCCATCCTTTTATAATTATTTATGTTAGTTTTTTTAAAAAATAACATTAAAATTATGTTTTAAATTACATCATCCTTTAAGATATGTCTTTGGTCACCCACTCTGTTTCACCTAAACAATAGAAAATCTTACATCAATTAAGAGCACCCACGATAGAAGCTTTCAATATTACTACTTTAAAATATCTAGGTATCACATTCTATCTCTTTTAAATAAATTAAATAATCAAAATTTAATCATGATCTCATAGATAAATTTTTTAATGTTTCATTTTGAGAAAACCCACATCATAAAATAGGTTAATAACACTTCCTCTTGATAGCAGATAAAGGAATGTTTGAATGTAATACTGAATAACACATTATTTGGTTTCCATATAGGATACAATTAATTACCAGTGAAAAAATATACATGGAAGAGATTAATAATGCCGATGTATTAGTATAGTTCTATAAGGATTGTTGATCACAAGAAAGTGAATGATTAATAGAATGTTAAGGACCAAAAAATCATTAACATGTGATGAGTAAAAAAGGCCATCTAATTTTCTTGAAATTAAGGTACTAGGATAATATTTTTTTCTCAATATAATTTCCCAATATTGGAACCTTCTATTTACCATCCAAACTAATAATATAAGGAAATATACTAACATGAAAAGAATAAAATTTTCCAATATTCATTTCCTCCACAAATATCATAATTTCATAATACTATTTGAATTCATGATGGATTATTCATTCTATAAGGACTTAAATAAACTTATAATAGATCTTGTAACCGCAAACGAACAACATGATTTTACTATTTTCATTACTAAAACCAAATTTGTTAGAACAAGTATTCTTATATAATTAATTAACATTTAATAACTAAATAATAAATCTAAAAGAGTAATGAAATTTATTTCATACGTGTTAATCCTTAATTTCCTTCCACACAATTCTCTAAGAATGTAATAGTATTATCCAAATGTAATAAAATACATTAACGAAATGCATATATTCTTCCACCCAAAAAAATCGCTTGGGATATCATTAGTCACCCCAAAATACACTTACATAAAACCCCAAAATAGGTGACTATGATTTTTAACTTATTATTGAACTTATAATAATAAACCCATGATGGTATCCACAAATATCAATTTAATATAACATGAAGACGTATATTTTTACAAAATTAAGACAATCCTTTGATTCATCATGATACATATAAGAAAAACACTATTAATAAAAAATACATATATAGTGAAATTATTAAATCCTAATACATAAATACATAAACCCTTTTACATAAATGATTTTGTATAACATAGTTCATTCCTTGGACTAGGGGATAACACCTATTTTAGGTCAATAACTCATATAATTCCAAAGTTCCTCATATATAAGACATCAAATGAATTATAAATTCATTCCTTTATGAACATCAATTCCATATATGTAACATATTCCAATACATTATATATATTTTTTATAGTGATTACTATTTAAATATGGCCATGATGATAATAAAAACACCCCACATTAATAATAACATCAGGTTTGGGCCCACAAGTGCGCACCAGTTTTCTTTAATGCATGTGGTCACCTAATTAGGGATCACCCACATTTATGGATAGATCAACAGACTAATTACTATATCCACATGCCAAAAATGATATTTCTATTTTCTTTATCCTTAGTCACAAATAAACCCTAGAAACATCTTTAGAGGCCACCCATCTTGGTCACTACTCCCAAGCATGAAAACATGAACATGGAGTCCTAATCTAGTAGGTTCCCAAAAAAGTGTTTCAACTTATTGACATGAGACATATAATTTTTCCATTTAACACTTTATCATTATGGCATGATACAATCCACACCCCACTCTTAGAGAAAAATTTACTCATTATAGACTTTATATCTCAACCCAGACAGTGCCACCCCACTTCTATCAAGGTTCCTCCCCCAATACCACTATAACAAATGGGCCCTATTAATAGTAAAAACAACTTAACATAAGATGGTAATTGAGTCTTCACCTCCCATGAACCACTAGTGTCCCCAAAGGCACGCGGTCCTATACATTGGGACCAACCACATGCTTGAATGGATTATTAGTAAAATTAATACCACAATTGGCCAACAAATGTTCTTTCAGTGCACTTTTAACTCAATCATAGTTAAATTGGGAATTATTCCAACATGTCACCCATCACGATGACTAGTCCAGCCAAATCATTCTTAATTTTGGTCATAGAATCCACTAGTCTCCTAAAATTAAAGTTGATACTTTTTTACATGAGTCAAATCATTTATCCCTTTAACTCATTAACATTTTATGTTATTTCAATCCTACCACCTTCTTGACATGTAGGATGTTAAATCATCTTTATATTATCTTAATTACAAACTAAACATTTATAAACATCTATCCTCATCATATTTTACTTCTTAGTAATTTCATTGATGTTCACATTGTTAGACATATCTTATAATATATTATTAGAAAAAATCATAATGTATTTTTCTCTAGTCATCATCCACTTTGGTTTCCCATAAGAATGAATGTGTCTATCACTTGTAATGTTAATAAGATTCATCATGGTTCCATCCACTGACAATGAATAAAAAAACATACTATGAGTAGTAATAATCATAATGGGAAACAAAATTATAATGAAAAATTATTTATAATGTTTCTAAATCATGGAACCTTAATTTAACTATTAGAAATGTTAGGTTTAGCATGGGATTGTCAAGATAATTATCTATTCAAATACATCATGATAGTTCAAAACGAATTTGTGAATTTCAAATCATATCCACAAGTGTTGGTCAGAGTGGACACTCAAGAGGGGGGTTAATTGAGTTCAATTAAAATTTTTGTTAAAACATTGTCTAGTTAAAATCCCCCGATTTATAAAATAAGTTAAAATGTAGTAAATTTATACAGATTGTAAATGTTCACTTATCTTCTCAAAGATTGATTAGGTCTCAGTTAGTTTAACCACAAGATCAAACTAACTTTTGAAACTCATCTACTGGTTTACAATAAGGTTAAACACTTTCTAATTTAACTATCAAAGTAGCTTTAGAATAATTTTATATTTTAAAGTAATAGTAGAGGAATAAATATAATATATGTCATATACATTAAACTTAAATAAAAGATGCACAGAAGATATAACAAGAGGTTCAGTCTCAAGCCGAGACTTAGTCCTCTCAAATTTATATAAATTTGATCTACAACCTAGATCGGGGTTAACAACAGTTTACAAAACTGTCCAGGCCACACTGGGACCTCTACCACTATTCTACGTGGGAAACAAAATAACAGAAAACCAGCTGTTCAGATCACACACAACCTCTACCACTATCCTAGTGGGAAATAAAAGATGTAAGATTTTGAGTGAGGATTTACAGATCCTCCAGTTAACGTTCAGGAGACAGTGTGTGTGTAAAAATACAGAAGATAACACACACTGCTCGAAAAGTAAATAATAAATCAAAGAGCAGAGATGTAGAGTTTATAAATGGATCTAGTGATTGTCAATGTAGTTTTGGACTCATTGGATTGACCAGGAATGCTTTAGAGTCCTTTTCTGGTTTTTATGTTGAAAAATAGAGTGTCGTAGTTCATCTTGTCTTCTACAGTCTCTTGATTCGTCATGTGTTCTTCTGAAATGTAGGATTGAATGTATGGAACTTCTTTGAAGATCGTGCAATGTGTTCTTGACATTTTTTCTCTGGATTGTTCTTCGGTTCTGTACAGAGCTCGCATGTCTTGTAGTATATGTGTCGAGACATGTCAAGCATGCATGTCCATCCGTGTTCTCTAATGCAGCTCAATCTTCTTTATATTCCACGGGCTCTGGATGTAGTAATGATTCCCTATTTTTAGGTACGATATACAGTTTTCTGTCAAGCCAAAAACTAGAATTAAATAACATTAATTGCATTAAAAACAAAAAATATGATCATTAGCATTATTTAATATAATATTGATAAAAGCTTAAGAAACGGTGTCGCCGTGATCATGGAAACGGTGTCTGGGTCACGATGTGTCCTTCACGATGTCTGGGTCACGGTTTTTGGTCACGGTGAGTGGTTACGGTGTCGGGTCACGGTGAGTCCTTCACGGTGTCTGGGTCACGGTGTCTGGTCACGGTGAGTGGTTACGGTGTCTGGTCACAGTGAGTCCTTCACGGTGTCTGGGTCATGGTGAGTGGTCACAGTGAGTGCTTCACGGTGAGTCCATACTTAGACAAAAAAAACTGTATTTGGACTAAGACAGTGATATGCAGAATATGAGTTAGGGTTACTCATTAGAGATAATATATGAGAGAATTGTAATTATGCATAAAACTTGTAAAGAGTAATTAACATCCATAAGAATTGTTATTATAAAAACATGATATGCACCTATTGTTGAGTTTGAAGAGTATTAGCAAGATGTGCACTGAAGATCAAGATTAGTTAATAGTAATGATATTTGTGATTATTAAAACATGATTAACACATGAGGAGTCCAACAATCTCCCCCTTTTTGATGATCACAAATCACATATTGGCAGAATATAAAAGATATGTAACATTAAGATTCTAGCATAGCAAAAACATTATAGAATTGATACTTGCAGTTTTTATCCCCCATTTATACTATTATAGAACTGATACATATAGGATTTTCTCCCCCTTTTGGGATTATCAAAAAGTAGAGAAATGGAAAAGAATCTCGGAAATTATCATTAACCAAAGCATTCATAATACAAAGTACATGAGAAGTACAATCATGAAATGATATCCCATCAAAAAGAAAAACTGTAGGTCAACTCTTTAGGGATCCATTTTTGTCTTTCCTTTATCAGCAGCAGGAGCTGGTGCTGAAGTAGAATGAGGCATAGAAGAGGTAGACAATGAGGGTAAGGGTAGACCTTCAAAAACAGATGGAGCCAAAGTAGGAGCAGTAGAAGATCTAGGCTTAGGTTGGTCAAGAATGACTGGACGGATCTGAGAAAGGGCTTGGCTAACTATCATGGTAGTAGATGCTAAGGCAGGAAGTCCAGGTCTAAGGGGTGCAGCAGCTGGAGCAACTATAGCAGTACTCTGCACATGACGATACGACTTCAAAAGATTGATGAAATCAGTAATGATTTCCCCACCATACTGCATAGCCTTTTCAAAATCATCCTTATTCTCCAGAAATCTGTCCAACAATCTGGTGAACTCTGAAAGTTTCTGAACATGAGATTTAAAAGCTTCAGTCACCGGAGGGATCCTCAGATTTTTCCACAAGATATCTAAAGTGATCTGTCATGTCACTTTTAGAGAAAATATGGGAAAGATACAAATCTATTTTCTTGGAGATATCTTGTTGAGCATCATTGGATGTATTTTAATGAATCCTAACCAAGTCCAATGCTCTATCACTATTATTAATCTCTTCTAACAGAGAAGATAGATCCAAGCCACTAAAGGCATTCTGTAATTCTTCCTTAATTAAGGATCTCAACAGAGAATCATCCAAAGCAGGTGAGGTGGTCTGACCAGAAGCAGGTGAAGCCTTGACAACTTCGGTTAGAACTTTGAGTTGTTTCAGAACTTTTTGCAGACATCCAGTGTAATCATCCGTAAGCTTATTTAGAGTTTCCACAAGCTCTCTCATGCATTCCAGCATCGTAATGTTCCTTTTTCCAATCTTTTCATCAAAAGATAGAAGGTATGGATGAACTTGAGACATAATCTCCCAAGCAAGGAGGGAATAAGAAGACTCAGGTGAATCAGCAGCTGGTGTAGGGGCAGAAACAGTAGCAGACTCTGATCTCACAGATAGCTCATTTTGCAGACTTACTACCATACTTTTCAGATTTGCAACATCAGAACTCAATAGTTTATTCTCTACTCGGACTTCTTGAATTTCTCTGATCATCCTTGGTTGAATATGCAAGATAATATTTTCCAAGATAATTGATGAATCTTCTTGACTTAATTGAGTCACTGGGAGAGGTTGAGTGGAGACAATTTTCTCAAAACCAGCTAACAAAGATTCACCAAAAGCTTTCAGATCATATTTGGTTATAGAGGAATGAAGCTCAGGTAAGGATGGGGGTAAAGTTAGAGGCTCAGATTCTGGTTGAGGGTCAGAGTCATCTTCAGACATAGATTCTGATTCAGATTGAGGTTGGGGCTCTAATTCTTGTTTTGAATGAGCTAAGGACTTCAGTTGAAAGAGAGAAGAAAGATCTATTCCAGTTACAGTCACTTGTTGGGACTCATTCACATCATAAAAGCTTGGGAACTCATACCGAGTGTGTACAGAGAAAGTGACAGACGGTTGAGAAGCGTCACCAGATCCAGCTTCCAATATATCAAGATTTCGAGTTTCCTCCCCCTCAACTTGTGCTTCCATTTCAAATTCTTGAGGATTAGGAACATGGACAAGATCCACAGGATCATCCCTAATCTCTTCAGTAAATTATTTCCTTCCCAACTGAAAGGAAATTTCAATTCTTTCTTCAGAAGAGGGAATAATCTCAGGAACCGATTGTTCCACTGGATAAGCTTCTAGACTTGCTTCTTTCTCAACAGAAAGAGTATCTTCAACAAAAACTTCCTCAAAGGTTTCTTGCTGTTCTAAACCAGGAAAAAATAATTTCCTTGAAGCATTGGGATGAGCTTCTTCCTCATGAATCACAACTAAATGATCCTCAGTCCTTTCCTTTTCAACAATAACTTCCTCTCCTTGAGGTATCTTAGCAGGGATAACAGGAGGGATAACACCCCTTTCCTCTTCAACAGGAGCTATTTCCACTGTAGATATTACAGATTCTTCTCTAGGTGGAACTTCAGTAGTTACTTCTTCTTGTTTTTCTTCTTCTGAGTACTCAGCCACTTCATCTGGTTCCAAACTAGGATCATCTAGGTTCTTAGGCCTTCATGGATAGTCAACATAATTAAACTTTTTATATAGTTGACCACTATCCTCAACCCATTGCTTTTTCCATGGATTCTAGCTAATCTTCATCCTTCTGATGATAGGCATGGATAGGCAGAAATCAAAGTCCTCTAATTTTTCTTCATTCGGTCCAACCATTCCTTTTGAGACTGACATGGTTGAAATCATCCTTGAATAAAACTGGGAGGTGGATTTGGAAGTTACTTTTATCAGCTCACATATATGGTTGATAACATACTTACACAGATTGATCTTTTGGCCATTATTCAACAGGTGAATCAGGAACACATCCTCATACTTCACCACAGAAAAATCTCATTTTCTTCGACTAACCAAATTCATAACAAACATGAACAAAAGTCTTGTCTCCCCATCCAGTTCAGCAGCTATGGCCATTCGATTGGTTCCATTTCCAGTTAGATTTTTTAAAGCGGTTTCTAGGTCAAAGATGTCAGTTGTTGGAGGAGGGTCTCTTTGGTAATATTCACACACTCCTTCATGTAGAATTCTTAGGCATGCAGCCCACATCATTGAAGAAAAAGAGCACTTCTGACCATCGATCCAGCTGGTCACCAAAAAGCTTTCTCCAAACTCAAAAGAGAACTTCACATACTGATAGAATTGAGATACAAGGCTCAGGTAAATCAGTCTATTCTGTCCAGTAAACCATTCAAGACATACTTTCTCTTTTAAAACTTTCAAAATAAATGATCTGCTGGACAACAACCATTCAGGGTAAACATCTTTTTCAGGTACAACGGTACGACTTACCAGGTTTGGGTTTAGAGGTCCTTCGGGAGATATCCTCAGTATCCTCCTTTCTTTCTTAGAGTGGCTCTTCTCAGACGAGGGTGAAGATGGACGCTTAATCCTTGGAATCCACTAAAGGTACGGGCGAGAGAGAAGAGAAGGTTCAGGAGAGAATTCAGGTAAGGAGTCGAATGAAATCCTTAAGTTTTATCATTTGGGAATGTCAAACTTCATAAAAACACAAACGCGGGAAATCAAATAGCGGTGAAATAAAAATTACCACGATACGGGTAAAAATAAAATAAAAATAATAAAAATTATCATACTTCTCACGGTGAGACTGAAAACTAGCCATCACGGTGAGACAGTTTATAGTCATCACGCTGAAATAGTGAGCAGTTTATATAGTCACGGTGAGACAGTGAGTTGTCAGACCGTCACCTTAAAACAGTAACTTAGAAACATTAAGTATAAAACCTTAAATTAAAGTATAGTAAAGTAATAAACATTAAGATCAGTAAGATATTCATTTATGATTAATCATACAAGGATAATGTATGATGTAGTCTAATCTTTCAGAATTTAATGGTTTAGTGAATACATCAGCAAGTTGATATTCAGTACCAATGAATTCCAATGTGATATCACCTTTTTGATAATGATCCCTCAAAAAGTGATGTCTTACATCAATATGTTTTGTCCTAGAATGAGAAACATGATTCTTAGAAATATTAATAGCACTTGTGTTGTCACAATTTATTGAGACATGTCTGAATTGATATCCATAGTATAGTAATGTGTGTTTCATCCAAAAAATTTGTGCACAACAACTTCCAGTAGCTATGTATTCAGCTTCTGCAGTTGACAATGCAACCGAATTTTGTTTCTTACTACACCATGATACTAGTGACTTGCCTAAAAGATGACATGTTCTAGAGGTTCTTTTTCTATCTAGCTTACATCCAGCAAATTCAACATCAGAATAACAAACTAGTTCAAATGATTGTCCTTTGGGATAGAACAGTCCTAAATTGGGAGTATGCTTGAGGTATTTGAAAATTCTCTTTACAGCATTTAAATGTGACTCTTTAGGGTTTTCTTGAAAACGAGAACACATACACACACTAATCATAATATCAGGACGACCAACAGTCAGGTAGAGTAGACTTCCAATCATTCATCTATAAGTGGTTTGATCAACAGATTTACTATTTTCATCAAGATCCATCTTATAGGTGGTACTCATGGGAGTGTCACTACTTTTTGTGCTATCCAATCCAAAACGTTTTAAAAGATCTCTAGTATATTTACTTTGAGTTAAAATAATTCCATCATCATTTTGAAAAATTTGAAAACCAAGAAAGAATTTAAGTTCACCCATTAAACTCATTTCAAATTCATTTTTCATCATTTTTTAAAAATCAGTATATAAATAATTTTTAAAGATTCAAAGATAATATCATCAACATAAATTTGTACTACTAAAACATATTTAGAAATTCGTTTTATAAAAAGAGTAGGATCACCTATTCCTTTTGTAAAACCTTTTGATATTAGAAAAGTACTTAATCTATCATACCAAGCTCTTGGAGCTTGATTTAAACCATATAATGCTTTTGATAATTTGAAAATATGATTTGGAAAATGTGGGTTTGAAAAACCAGGTGGTTGTTCAGCAAAAACATCCTCAGCAATATATCCATTTAAGAATGCACTCTTGACATCCATTTGATATAGTTTGAAATTTAGATGTGCAACATAAGTAAGTAAAATCCTAATAGCTTCTAATCTGGATACTGGAGAAAAAGTCTCCTCATAGTCAATACCTTCTTCTTGACTATAGCCTTGTGCAACTAGTCTAGCTTTATTTCTAACTATGTTTTCGGATTCATCTACTTTATTTCTAAACACCCATTTTGTGCCTATTGTGAAAGTGTCCTTAGGTATTTCAACAAGATTCCAAACTTTTTTTCTATCAAACTGATCGAGTTCTTATTGCATATAAATTACCCAAAATTCATCATTAATAGCATCATCTATGTTTTTAGGTTCAAGCTGTGACACGAAGGCTTGATGTTCAACCTGATTTCTAAGAGAAGCTCTAGTCTGTGTCCCTCTATCAAGATTTCCTACAAGAACATCTAATGGATGATTCTTCAGAATCCTAGTTGATCTAGTAAAGGTATGGCTAGAAATTTCAGGTTCATCAACAGGTTGGGAATCAACAGAAGCAGGTTCTGGAAAATTTCCAGAACTTGACGTTTTAACTATAGGTCCACTGTCTTTATCATTAAGGTTCAAAATAGAGAGATCATCTTCAAGATTTTCAAGAGGGGTTTTAGGATCATGTGGATCAGTTTCATCAAACTTGATGTGAACAGATTCTTCCACACACTTGGTTCTCTTATTGAAAACTCTATAGGCTTTACTAGAAATAGAGTAACCTAGGAAAATTCCTTCATCACTCTTGGATGAAAATTTGTCGAGATTGTCTTTAGTATTAAGAATAAAGACTTTGCAGCCAAAGACTTTAAAGTTGTTAAATTTAGGTTTCCTATGGTTCCACAACTCATAAGGGGTCCTCTTAAGAACATGTTTGATTAAGACTCTATTGATAACATAACAAGATGTATTTACAGCTTCAGCCCAAAAATAAACGGATAGGTCATACTCATTAAGCATAGTTCTAGAAATTTCTTGCAGAGTTCTATTCCTTATTTCTACTACACCATTTTCCTGGGGTGTCCTAGGGGCAGAGAAATTGTGACTATAGCCATTGTGAGAGTAGTAAGATTCAAATTCATGATTCTCAAATTCACGGCCATGATCACTTCTCAGAGTTTTAATCTTAAGTACATTAAGGTTTTCTACAGATTTGGAGTATTTAACAAAGTAAGAACAAGATTCACTTTTGTGAGCTAGAAAATATACCCAAGTATATCTAGAAAAGTCATCTACTAAGACATAGAAATAGTGCTTCCCATTTAAGCTAAAAACTCTAGATGGTCCAAATAAATCAATGTGAACCAACTCGAGAGGTTGAGAAGTTGACACTACTTTATTTGATTTGAAAGAAACTTTATGTTGCTTTCCCTTTTGACAGGGATTAAAACTTTGTCATTTGGAAACTCAAGTTTGTGTAGGTCTCTAACTAAGTTCTTCCTAGTATGTTTTCTAAGAGAGTGTATATTGCAGTGTCCTAATCTTCTGTGCCAAAGACAAGACTCTTTATGAAAAGAATTTAAACAAGTAATATTATGCTTAGCTAAAGAATTTAAATCAACAACATAAACATTTTCATTTTGTAGGGAAGAAAATACTAAAGCATGTTTAGAATTAAAAACATTGCATGAATAATCTTCAAATTTAACATTAAAACCATCATCACATAATAGAGAAATACCTAACAGATTATATTTAAGTCCATCAACAAGTAAAAATTTAGATTTTAATACTGGATCAGTGTTACCAATCTTGCCTAAGTCGATGATTTTCCCTTTAGAATGATCACCAAAGGTGACAAAACCTCCATCAACTCTGACTAAGCTTTTAAAGCATGAGAAGTCTCCAGACATATGTCTTGAACATCCACTGTCCATGTACCCGGTCTTCCTACAAGATCTCTTTAAGCAGGTTTCCTACAAAACAGATTTAGATAGGAAATGATTTTGGTACCCATATCTTCTTGGGTCTAGACAGGCTATCAATCAATGGTTTTGGTACCCAAATTTGTCTTATGGGTCTCATGAAAGTTGTAGAATCAACTGACTTTGAAAGATAAATCTTATTAGTTCCATAACTATGAATATAACTAGTTGAAGCATATAAATGTCCAGAATTAGAATTAGCAACATTCTGTCCAGATTTAGGAATAAATCTATTATTAGTAAACTGTCTCTATCCAGGTTTGTAGCATATTCCAGTAGTGTATTTTGGTGCAACATGATTTCCTAGCATTTGAGTTAGTGTATCCTTTCCATTTGTGAATTTCTCTAAATCCTTTCTGAGTTTCTCATTAGATAATTTCAGTTCAGTGTTTTCTTTATGTAACTGATCATTCTTTTCTATTTCAATATCAAGATCAGATTTATGTTTAACCGTCAAAGCATACTGTTTCTTTAAACCTTTGTATTTATCTTTCAGCTCATTACAGGTTTCTTCTAACATATCACAATATTCAAATAGTTCATATTTTGAAATGTTATCAGAGTCAGTATCATCTCCAGAATAATAATAATTTAAATCAGGAGTTTCAGCTGTTACCTCAGAAGTGTTTGTCAAAAAACACATGTTTGCCTTATTTCTGTGTTCAGTTTCAGAGACTTTAGATTCAGTGGAGCTATCCTCAGAAGCGCTCTAAGTATCCTTCAAAGACTTTTTGTACTTACTCTCCTTGTAATCATATTTCTTCTTGAATTTGAGCTTTGGGAAGTCTTCTTTAATATGTCCTTTTCTTTTGCACTCATAACATACAACTTCATTACTTTTATCAGACTTCTTCCAATCCTTCTTCATTGTTATAATTTCCTTTGTAATTTGATTTTCTGAAAAACTTTTTCTTCCTATAGAACTTCTTAAAACTTATGGCAATGTGAGCCATTTCAGCATCACTATCAGAAACACTTTCACTGTCTTCACATCCTGAACTCTCATTTATAGCGTGAAGTTTCTCCTTATCCTTGTACTTTGAAGTTGAAGATTTGAAAGCAACAAAATTTCTTCTAGGTTCATCTTCTTCTTATTTGTTTACCTTGAGTTCTTCCTCATACATCATAAGCTTACCAATGAGTTCTTTAACAGGTAGAGCAGCAATGTCACATGACTCTCTGATTGAAACATATGTGTCTCTCTATCGGTCTGGTAAACATCTCAAGATTCTCATAATTTGTTCCTTTGTTGGAACAGCTTTTCCAAGTGAATTTATTGTGTTGACTATCTCATTAAACCAGAGATACATGTCAGAAATTGGTTCATCAGTTTTCATTTTAAAATTATCATATTTAAGAGTTTAAGTATTTAATCTCACTTCCTTATCATTGGTTGTTCCTTCATGAGAAACAGCTAAGGTATCCCAAATTTCAAAAGCTGTTTTACAAGTAGAAATTCTGTTAAACTCTTCATCTCCTAAAGCACAGTATAGGGCATTCATGGCTTTACAATTATTATTGTAGGCAGTCTTTTTAGGTTCATCCCAAGTGGATCTAGCAGTAGCGGGATGTTTATATTCGGATTCTATGGAAGTCCATATATCATAACCTATGCTTTCTAAATGAATTTTCATTTTAAGCTTCCATTGGGGGTAGTTGGTACCATTGAAGAAAGGTGGCCTATTAGTAGTAGCACCCTCTAGTCTATTATCCATAACTAGATTTTAGAAATACAATTTAAAGAGAAAAAATTTAGAACTAACAGAAACTTGAGATCTTTAAAGATTCAACTAAAATCACTGTTGAAAAACAGAGTACTTTAGAAAATATTTAAAACAATCCTCTGATACCGAATGTTGGTCGGAGTGGACACTCAAGAGGGGGTGAATTGAGTTCCAATTAAAATTTCTGTTAAAACATTGTCTAGTTAAAATCCCATGATTTATAAAATAAGTTAAACTGTAGTGAATTTATACAGATTTTAAATGTTCACTTAGCTTCTCAAATATTGATTAGGTCTCAGTTAGTTTAACCACAAGATCAAACTAACTTTTGAAACTCAACTACTGATTTACAATAAGTGTAAACACTTGTTAATTTAACTATCAATGTAGATTTAAAATAATTTTTTATTTTAAAGTAATAGCAGAAGAATAAATATAATATATGTCGTATACATTAAACTTAAATAAAAGATGCACAACAGATATAACAAGAGGTTCAGTCTCAATCCAAGACTTAGTCCTCTCAAATTTATAAAAATTTGATCCACACCCTGGATCGGGGTTAACAACAGTTTACAAAACTGTCCAGGCCACACAGGGACCTCTACCACTATTCCACATGGGAAAAAAACAACAAAAAACCAGCTGTTCAGGTCACACATGACCTCTACCACTATCCCAGTGGGAAATAAAAGATGTAATATTTTTAGTGAGGATTTACAGATACTCCAGTAAACGTTCTGGAGATAGTGTGTGTGTAAAAATACAGCAGATAACACACACTGCTCGAAAAGTAAATAATAAATCACAGAGTAGAGATGTAGAGTTTAGAAATGGCTCTAGTGATTTTCAATGTAGTTCTGGACTCGTTGGATTGAGAAGGAATGATTCAGTGTCCTTCTCTGGTTTTTCTGTTGAAAAACAGAGTGTCGTTGTTCAGCTTGTCTTCTACAGTCTCTTGATTCGTCGTGTGTTCTTCAGAAATGTAGGATTGCATGTATGGAACTTCTTTGAAGATCGTGCAATGTGTTCTTCACAGCTGTGCTCCGGATTGCTCTTCGGTTCTGTACAGAGCTCACATGTCTTGTAGTATATGTGTCGATATGTGTCAAGTGCATGTGTCCATCCGCCTTCTCTAATACAGCTCAATCTTCTTTATATTCCACGCGCTCTGGCAGTAGTAATGATTCCCTTTTTTTAGGTACGAGATACGATTTCCTGTCAATCCAAAAACTAGAATTAAATAACATTAATTGCATTAAAAAACAAATATGACCATTAGAATTATTTAATATAATATTGATAACAGCTTAAGAAACAGTGTCACAATGATCATGGAAATGGTGTCTGGGTCACGGTGTGTCCTTCACGGTGTCTGGGTCACGGTGTGTCCTTCACGGTGTCTGGGTCACGGTGTCTGGTCACGATGAGTGGTTACAGTGTCTGGTCACGGTGAGTCCTTCACGGTGTCTGGGTCACGGTGTCTAGTCACGGTGAGTGGTTACAGTGTCTGGTCACGGTGAGTCCTTCACAGTGTCTAGGTCACAATGAGTGGTCACGGTGAGTCCTTCATGGTGAGTCCATAATTAGACAAAAAAACTGTATTTGGACTAAGACAGTGATATGCAGAATATGAGTTAAGGTTACTCATTAGAGATAATATATGAGAGAATTGTAATTATGCACAAAACATGTAAAGAGTAATTAACATCCATAAGATTTGTTATTATAAAAACATGATATGCACCTATTGTTGAGTTTGAAGAGTATTAGCAAGATGTGCACTAAAGATCAAAATTAATTAACAGTAATGAGATTTGTGATTATTAAAACATGATTAACACATGAGGAGTCCAACAACAAGGAGTCTCAAACCAGGTGTGTAGAAAAGATTTTTTTGGTATACAAAGTGACCCTTGAGATAATACTAACATAACTTTTTCATAAATTACCCCTTGGGTCAACTGTGTCATAATCAATCCCACTAGTATTATCCACAAAAGATTCAATTTTTTTGGAATCCACTCACTCTAAAAATATAAAAAATTATAGGATATTTCCTTAAACATATACTTATCCTTAAACATATAATTATACTTATCCAAAGAGTTCTCACTAAATTTTCCTCATCCCAGTTTGGAAGCATAACTAAACCTTTCATGTCATACAAACTATGATGACCCAATCCTTTTACACAAATTATTACATCATTTATAGACATAAATATCCATTAATAAAACACAAGCATCGTAAATACAAAGGTTCATTAAAATAATAGTTTCATAATACGTAAAAATCAGAAAAAATAAATCTTTTTTATTTTATTCTCCCTAATGTGCTCTTAAATAATTTTGAGCTTCTAAAATTGAAGGATAACATATGAAATACTTAAAAAAAGGGGTGATTTTAAATTCCTAGTAAGGGAATAATTATTATAAGGAAACATAGTGGTTGAGTTGAAATTATATCATGATATCATAAAGATAATTCTCATTATTAATCTCTAGTAATCATAAAATAAAGAACAATGTATCATAAGTTTATGGTGAAAAGGAAATGTTATAGCAATACAAAACATGACATAAATATGATTCAAGACTATCTACCCAGAAAAAATACCATGGGGGGAATCATATAATTAATTATTTTTACTCACAAATCCCATGTATGACACCTCATGTGACCAATTATTTACCCAATACAATGGATAATTATCTAGTTTCACCCATAATAACATGTTCATGATCTATGGGTTCCAAATAATGGAAATCAATTATAAGGATTAAAATAAAAGTTACCCAAGGAATAAAAATGGGTGGAATAATCATTCATTATACTATATTGAATGAAAATTTCTTGTGAAGAAATTTAAGAAATGATCGAAAGCAATGCATTACCCCATGAAAAGAATAGAAAATAAACTAGGTAATTATATTAGATAAATATATACACAATTTAATATAATTACATACACTAAAATATTTTTATCATTGGTTAAAATATATTTAAAAGAGATTTCAAATTTTTTTTAGAAAAATTATCTTTTCACTTTTACTAATATCAATGGACTTCCTATTATATGTAAAGTAATTATGAAAAATTCCTTTGAACATTTCTTGAAGAAAATATCATTTTCATTTTGAAAACACCTATTTAAAATCAAAATCATTACAAAAAATTTAATAATTTTTTTAAAATTGAAATTTGAAATGTAAAAGGAATGGTTTAGACCATTGATTGTTTATGATGTGGGAAAATTTAAATTCATTAGGAATATATTAAAAAATTAATATTTCAATAAATTTTTTATAAGAAATGTAAAAAAGGTACTTGTTTATAAAAAATATTAATATTAAAATTATTTAAAAAAATACAATGAAGGGTAAAATAACATTAAGAATCCGAGTAAAACATTTTTGAAAACATTTTCAGAAAACATGATTTTTGTAGAAATATATTTTCGACTGAAGAGTTAAATGAAATTTAATTTTATTAAAAACATTTTATCCTTCATTTTTTTTCAAAGAGGCAAGAATGATAATATTACTTGTAAAATTAATGAATAAATATAGGATTGGAAGAGGAAATTGTTTTATTATGGAATGTTTAAATAATTTCCTCAATTAAAAATCATGAATAAAAAATCCGGATTAAAATTTTATAAAAACAAAAACCTTTAAATATGTGGTACCATTTGAGTCACAACGTCACATGAATGAAGTAGCTGAATTGTAAAATAAAATATCATGACATTTTCAGGTTTGAATATATAGTATGTAAAGAGAAATTATATAAATTATTCAAAATAAATTAGATTTATAAAATAAAATATTTCTCAAAGAATGTAATTTCGATCAAATCTATTAAAAATATTGTTTCATCGAGGTCAGAGTTCATTAACAGGGTGATTATGTCTAAAAAATGTATACCCATAAACCATAAAGTAGAAATACAATATAAAAAAATAAAAATTAATTTGTCAAAAATTAATCAAATTATATACTTAAAATGTATATATATAACCCAATTAATGATAATTGAGTTATGAAACAACTTACCTCGCATCGTGGGGATGGAAGGTCCTACGTACACATGAGCGATGATATTTTTCATAAATATGTTACAGGGTAAGGAAAAGTAATGTAAATTAATTTTAAAAATCTAGTTGATTTAATATATAAAAATATCTACATTAATCATATCCTTTATTACCTTCCATGTGAATTATTATTGATAAGAGAATCACTTTTCTCAGTGAGGCAGAAGTCCCTCAAAGACAAGAATGAATTTTTTTTAATGGATGGTAACATAATAAATTATGTGATAAATATCATTTAAATAATAATTAATATTTCTGTAATGACATATATCAGAATAAAATAATCCCTTATTAACTACCATGTATAGAGTTAGTTAAAAATGAATCACATCGCTTCTTTAAATAGTGATATGTCGTACAAACAAGCAGATTTGTCATATCCACTATAGAATGGAAATTAAGTTGTTATATTGGATATTATTAATAATAAAGTATAATTTTCTCATAAATATAACACATAAATATTATAAATATTATTATATCCATTTGTGGGAGGTGGTGATAGAAAATGAATTATATCTATTCGTGAGGTGGTAGTTCACCATACACATGATCAACAATTTCATTTCCCATTTGAGGAAGGAGGATATGGTTTTATTTCATTCACTAAAAAGAAAAGTAATCATATGTTAGATAATGAGTTTTTATATAATTATGGTTTAATTTTATTTTATGTATTTGGAGGAAGAAATAAAATAAAATGCTCGATTAGGTTTGTTACCTATTCTTTGAAAAGATTATTTTTTTGGTTTTCACCAAAAGCCTCCCTATACTGGATTTATGAATAAACAAATAATTATAGGATCATAAGAATAAATTATGGAAGGTATATGATATTTATTTTCTAAACCGTTTGGTTTATGAAGTTTCTAAATGAATAGATAATGTTCAGCCTTATATAAGGGGTGGAGAGGACACACATGGAATTATTGAAATGATAGAATTTCACCCAAATGTTTCTCATGGAAAAATAAAAAAAATAGAACTTTATCTAACCATAGAAATAAAAATGTATAAATACCACCATAAATTTATAATTAGACATGATTGGGTCATTTTGAACCCATATCATTTTTGTTAAATACGCCAGTAAACCCATTTTTTCCTTAACCATTGTAATTAATTATGACTTTTCCACCATCCATTATGGTCAAAAATTAAGTTAAACATAATAGATAATATAATTAATTCTTATTAATAGCATGGAATCCATTTTTTCAATGCCATATCACATCCGTTTATGAATTTAATTTAAAATTAACCCCACAGTCGTGTTGGAAAAACTATTTTCCAAAAGTAATACATTCGAAGGATTAAAAACATTTTTTAAAAAAATTGTAAATTATATGGATTTAAGCGGCATAATTTTTATTGATAAATATATAATTTTACTAATTTTACATTCAAACTCATATTAAAATAAAATAGTCCATGGGAATGATTTAAATTAAAACATTGTTTCAATAAAATCCTTTTTTTCACTATTAATCGAGAAATGAAACTTTTCAAAAAATTAACAAAAATTAAACATATTATAAAATTTATATGATTATTTAAAAAATGATATTAATTTTTTCAAATAAACTTTATAAAAAAGGTCAATTTTACTTTCAAATTATCTGTTCAATTTGAGACCAAACATCCTTTACGAAAAATACAATTTTCTTAGGAAACATTACATTTTATTTTAAATAATTCTTATTTTATTTAAAATAAATGGGTGATAGTTGAATTTATTTTACAATTTATAAAAAAAATAATTTTAAAAATTTATTTACTCATACTCACAACCTCTAATTTAATAACACGATTATTTCGTTTCATTTTGATTCAGGGTTTCATGATCCAAAATCTATTAAAGTGGTTTAATTTTTTTTAAAATAAACATACCATAATGTATGAGGGAGTTAAATTATCATTTAAATTTTATATTGTATGTCACATAATATATATATATATAACATAATGTTTCTCTTTTAAAATATCGGGCTGTTACAAAGTGTATATAAAACAAAATTTATATATATCATATAATGAATACTTCATGGTCCATTAAATGAAAATTTATTTTCAAAGAAAAAAAACATTTGATTAGACCAATTGGTATATATGGTAGAGTGATATAACAACAAAAAAAACAAAATACTTTTGTTTCCTATGTTATTATGGGTCAAATTTTGTTACTAATAGTATTTTCTAATACATTAGAATATTAAAAACATTTATTGTAATGTATATGAGATGAAAATTTTTCCAAGATGCAAACTATATCTAAATTAATAGATTGAAGGATCCTAAGTGAACATTTATCAACATAGTGTTGTTACAACTAGAATCTAAAACATATCATGATTGACACCTTATCTACAAACCTCTTAATAATAGCATACTTTAACGTATTAGGAATTTTATTCTTATAACCATAAGTGGTATTAAATATATTTTCTGTCATCAAAGATACTATCTTATAATATTTCACTTTGCCGTGAAAAAAAATCAATTTTATTCTTTTTAAATTAAAAGCATAATTTTTTGGATTAAAATTATCCATAAAAATAATATCAATATTATCATAAACATTATGTTTTGTGGATAAGCTATTTTTTACAAAATAAAATCTTCATTTTCAATAATAGAAATATTATTATCCAAAATAATATTTTTCTTCATTTCCATAACAAAATCAAATATACTGATCTTCAAATATTAATTTTCTCAAAATATATTTTTTCATACTTTTTAAATAATATTATTCTCTTTTTTAACATTCATATTTTATTTGTGATCAACTAATTATCTACATTTATAAATTTTTTATACAAATCAGTAACTCCTAATGAATTATTTTAAAACATCTCAATTTTATCTTATGAGTTATCAAAAATTTAACCATTAATATAAAAATAATAATTAGAATATAAACTATAATTTTCCTCCTTTTTATACCCGACCATAATAAAACAGTAGATAAATTAATCATATCCTAAAAATATATGTTAATTGAGAACATTTATAAATAAATATGGTATTACCACTTTCCTTTTGATTGTTAGATTCTTTAAAGGAATAATATTTTCAATTAGTTTTTATCCATTATAATAAGAAAATTTTATTTCATTCTAGTATTTCTTATCTATAAATTCTTATTACATCAATGGAAAATAATTCTTAATATTTAATTTTTATACATTCATAATAGGTTACTTATAAATCATACGTAGTGCTCTTCTTTCATTTGAATCATTAATCACATTTTTGTTGAGAATTTTCGTGTACATTCCCATACTCCTAATTATTTTATAAATTAATTTTGTTATATAATTCATTTATCATTTATTACATGACTAGGATTTATATTTATAAGAGTTTGGAGAAACAATTTTATCATATTTTAGAGAAATTTCATTATTCATTATATTCTCTTCTTCTAAAATATTCTCAGACTAATTTTTTATTATAAAATATACCGAATGTTTTTTTTCTAGTGTTTTCACTTTTTTGTTTTTAAGTTCATTAATATTAACCTTATTTTTGTAACACATCATTGGTAGTGATCATAGAACTATGTTAAAAAATACATGGTTCTATAATATTCCTTAATGTTTAGTCATTCCATCACTTTGTAAGTTAAGCAGTGGAACATATGATTTATTGCCTTATCATCACCCATTTTGAAATCTTGTTACTCTGATCAAATCATTTCATGTTTGGTTCTTATCATATCATCAAATAAAATATGTTTAATATATAAATTCATCCAAATTTCTTGATCTTCCTTAAAATAATATACTTGATTAAAAACAGTTTTGTTGATATAATAGTACAAAATATTCCAAACCTTATAATTTAAAATATATTTTTCTTTAAAAATTCCTGTAAGTGTTTTAGGTTCTGAATAAATAAATTATCAAGTATTTTGTATTGTCATTCTATAGTTAATAATAAATTACATTAGATAATATTCTATTTTTGTCTTCCAATAACTATAATAATTACCATTAAAATATAGAGGATTTTTAAGAATCTATATATCATAAGGATTTATCCCTACAAAATTAAAGAATCATTATGCTCAATATATAAGTTCAATGAACTACTTTGAAAAAAATAAATCACTAATATAAGGACTCGAAAAGAAACTAGAAGTATTGAACAAATTAAAAATGGAACATTCATTAACACCATTTTTTGGTCCAAAAGTATTAAAGAAAATCTATATGGGGGTAAATATAAAATATTTAAAATTATTACATCAAATAAAATTTATCATGGAAATTTTTGGATTAAGATAATTAACAAGAAAATAAAAAGTGAATATGTGTGATGTGTAAAAATCTATAAAAATTTTAAAAATATCTGAGAATAAGGAATTTTAAAGTGGTATGGTTGAAATAGGACAAAGTTCACTCTTATCATCCCAATTTATAGAGAATTAAACTAAATATAAGATAGGGGATGTTTTTATAATAGAAAAAATATAAAACCAAGCTATAAAATGGGATGAATCCAAACCTAGGACATCGTGAGGAGTATCCCCAAACCTAACTAGGATTATGTAGAAGAAAAAAATCCTAGAATTATCTATAATGAGTAGACCCAACCAATGTGTGATTATTTTTTGTAATGAAATAATTACAAGAATATTAACTTTTGATAACTTAGGATAGCCTTTTATATTTTGGATAGGTATCAGAAATGATAAAATTATCTTTTTTGTCTGGTTACCATAATAAAATGAATAACATTTAAAGATAGTATAAACAATGTGAAAATATATATAATTTTAGACTACTGACCAACAAAAAATACAATATATACAATTGGATAATTTTTGGAATATGTATTAGCGTAAAAAATTTGTTACATACCATTATAAATGATGTAAACAATGTATGTGAGTTGTCAAAATAATGGAATAATAGTTTTATTAGTAATAGATCTACCTATTACCTTATTTCTGTATTTTTTTGAATTAATGAGATAATTTAATTAACTTAATATGACCAATGAATTGAGTTTTTATTTTATAAGAAACTAATCATTGAATTAAAAAATTAACACAAAACATGTGATGTTGAGAATTGGGAAAATTTTGATAGCATGATCTTAAATAGTAAAAAAACCACACATGATAAATTTTTTTAGATTTAAAATAGAATCCTTAAACACAATTCATTCTAATTTCAAGAATGGATATGTACCCTAATTTACCACTGACCAATATTTATTCTTAGAACAAGAATAAAATAAAGGTTTTACAATTGCAAGTTCTAAATATAGCATATGGTTTCATTTATTTCATCATTGTGGTTCATCAAATTATCATAGTGTATGATGTTAATAAAATAGAGGATCTTAATTAAGGGGATATTAATTTTAATGAAAATGATTAATAAGTAATTTAATATGTATATTTATTTCAATTATGACCTCAAAAAATAGTTTTCTAATAAAATATCTTCTTGTTGTGCTTTCAGAATCACATTTCAAAAAAGAAAAAAGAAAAAATGAAATCTTATTCCAACATATTAATTATAGTATTAAAAACTATAAACAACCCCCATCCTATTATACATTGTCTTTTTGATATTTTATTTTATTTTCAAAATATCCTTAAAATGTTGTTCCAAATTACTCTCCTTTGAGAGATAAATTTCATAGACCTCTCTGTTGCATCTAAATAACATAAAAAATATCTTTTGAGAGTGCACACAATTGTTCCTGTCAATATTACTATTTTAAAATATCTGTGTGTCACATTCTAGCCCCCTTAAATTAATTAAATCAAGATCTGATAAATATGTTTTAGAAATTTTCATTGGGGAAAAACCCGAATCATAAAAAAGGGTTAATAAAACATCTTCATGATAAGAGATAAAGGGGTGTATGGAGTTCTTATAGAATAACACATTATTAGGTTTCCATATATGATAAGATTAATTGGAAATGAAAACATATATGTGGAAGATAATAATAACACCCAATTATTAATAGAGAGTGATAGGGTCATTGATCACAATAATGAAAAAAATTAATATAATGGTAAGGATAATGAAACCATAAACATATTATGAGTTAAAATATCATCTGATTTATTGGAAACTAAGTTACAAAGATGAAATTTTTTCAAAATACATTCCCATGATATGAATGATCCGTTTACCATATAGACTAATAATATAATGAAATATACTTACATAGAAAAGAGAAATTCATCCATTTATCTTTTCCACCACAATATCAAGTTTTATCCAAACTATATGAATTAAGGATGGATTATTCCTTCATTAAGGGCTAAAATACAATTCTAAAAGATTATGTAACCCCAAAATATCAACATGATTTACCAATATTCATTTCTAAAACCTAAATGGTTAGCACAAGTGTTTTAATATAATTCATTAATCTCAAATATCTTAATAATTACACCTAATGTGCAGCTTAATACATTTCATATGTATTTATCAATAATTTCCTTCAATATAAACCTATGAAAATGTATTAGTATTCTCCTAAAATAATACTATACATTAAATTAATTATATATGTTCAACCCAAAAAATCATCTAATGTGATATCATTTATCACCTCAAAATCCATTTATATAAAACCTCAAAAGGGGTGTTTATAATTCTTAACATCAGATAAAACATAAAATCATAAACCCATGATGGTACCGAAAAATATCTAGTTAATATAATATGAAGACATATATTATTCCAAAATTAACATAATCCTTAGATATTTCATTATCCATATAAGAAAAATATTTTTCATAAAAAATATTTCTATAGTAAAATTATTTAATACAAATACAGAAATACTTTAACCCTTTTATGAAAATAAATTGTTAAAACATTGTTCATTCCTTGTACAAGAGGATAACCCTTAGTTTATGGTATTACCTAAGATAATTCCCAAGTTTCCCACATATTATATATATATTCCCTTAGAAATTAATTATATTATGAAAATAACTTCGACACATATTAATAATCCCTTCCATTTGACATAGTCTTCTATGTGATTATTTTTATCATCTAGGCCCTACTAACATCACAAACACCCCACATTAACATTATCATCCAGACAGGGCCCACCTGGCAGAAATAATTTCCATAAATGCATGTGTTCCAATAAATGGGGATCAACCACATGTTCATATGGATCATCAAACTAATGACTATAATCATAGGCTGACACATGTTCATTAAGTGTTCTTTTTCCTCAATCACACACACACCCTAGAAAAAATCTTTTGAGATCACCTATCTTGGGCACTACTCCTGACCAAGAACAAATAACTATTGAGTTCTAATCAAGTAATCTTAAAAAAATGTTTCACCTTATTGACTTGATTCATATCATTTATCTCTTTAACCCTTTAATATTTTGTGATGATATATTCACCCCCCCTAGAGTGTAATTTATTTATAATGAACTATATATCTTTACCTAGGAAGTGCCACCAAACATCTGGCTGGCATCATCCCCTTATATCAATGTAACAACTAGTCCATGCCTACTATATAGAAAGAGCAATATTACATGGTCTTTAGGTTTTATCCCCATGTGAACCAACAGTTTACCCAAAGGCACATGGTTCCATACCTGGGACCACCCACATGCCTAAACATGTCATTAGACAAATTAATATCCCCATAGGCTAACAAATGTTTTTTATGTTCCTTTCCCTCATGAATAGTTACCATAGGGAAATTTACAATAGGTAACCCATACTAACTACTAATACAGGCTATGTATTCTAAACTGTATAATTTTAATCAACTAGTCTCCAAAAATGAAAGTTTCTCCTTATTGACATGATTCAAATCATTTAGAATTTTATCCAATTCACATTCTAGGGTATTTTATTCTTCCAAAAATTATAACATAGAGGAAGATAAATCATCATTCCAATATGATAATTACATTTTAATAATACATAAACATTTATCCTCATGTTATTTTACATGTTAAGAATATCACTAAATTTTACATTATAAATCATATATCATGAAATATTGTTGGTAATAATCACAATATTTATTTCTCCAATAATCACCCATTTTGGTTTCTCATAACCACAATTATGTCCATAAAATTTATTGTTATCAATATTCTACCTTGTTCCATCCATTGACTAAGACAACAAAGAAAAGTATGAGAAGTAATAATCATAATGGGAAACCACATTATCATGAAAAATTATTTATAAGATGTATAAATCATAAAACAATGATTTAAATATTAGACATGTTCAGTTCAAATTGGGGTTTTCTTGATCATCATATAATCAAATATATCATGATGGTTCATAAATAATTTATGAATTTCATATCATATACCCTTATATTATCAATCCATGTATATAGAAAGGCCTAATCTAGTATACCAAGTATCACTTGAGATAAAATCGATGTGTGTTTTTAAAAAATTTACCCTTGGTAAATCTTTTCCAGAATAACAACATGTTCTATTATCAAGATTGGGATGCAATTTCATGGAAACCAATCACTATAAAAATCACCAAAATTCCAGTGAATTTTGGTATAAATATAGGCATCCTTATACTTATCACTATACTTATCCATATAGTTCTCACAAAATATTCCTCATCCAATTTTGAAAGGGTAACTAAACAATTCATGTGATACAAAATATGATGAGCCAAGCCTTTTATACATATTATTACATCATTTCAAAACAAAAATATCAATTAATACATTAAAAGGATCATAATTTCCTTGTTCCTTTAGATGATTTGGTTCATAATACCACAAAGGTAGACAAGAAATAATTCTTTTTGTTTTATTCTCTATAATGATCTCTTAAATCATATTGATCATCAAAACTAAAAGGAAAAACTTTGAAATAAATTTACCAAAGGGGTGATCTAAAAAACCTACTTGAATAATAATAATTATAAAAAAACACAATATTTCAGTATAATGTTTATCATGATATCATAAATATAAGGCTCCTTATTTATCTCATAGAATCCTAACATAAAAAACCTGGTATCATATGATCAAAAAGGAAAAGGAAATGCTGTAACAACCAAAAACAAGATATAAATATGAGTCAAGACTAAATAAATTTAAAAGATTACATTTGGGGAAAATCCCATAACTGATTAGGTTTAATCCCTAATCCCATACATAAAACCTCATGAGACTAAATAAATATCCAATACATCAAATCATTAACTTGTTTCACCCATCCTAACTTGTTCATGATATATGTGTTCCACATTATGTAAATAAATCATAAGGTATAAAATAAAAATTACCCAAGGAATGAAAATGGGTGTAAAATTCATTCATCATATCATATTAAAAGGAAATTTCATATCAAGGTTTTTGATAAATCATTATAAGGAATTATTTACCCCATCAATTTAAGGAAGAATAGACTATGTAAAGATATAATAGAAATATATTCATAATTTAGTATAAAAAAATAACATAAAATATTTCTTGAATTGATCAAAATATGATTAAAAGAGATTCAAAACATTCTTGAGAATAAATAACCTTTCCACATTAAGTGAAATAAAATTATTTCTTCTTATATAGAATATAATATTGAAATATGTATTTTAAAATTTCTTTAGGAAAATATCATTTCCATTTTAAAAATAGATATTTAAAATCTAAATCATTCCCAAACATTAAATAAATAATTTTAATTAAGTTAACCTTTATAACCTTAGAAGGTAAGCTTTAAAAATTGAGTGTTCATGATGTGGGAAAATTTATTTTCATTCCAAATATATTAGAAATTGATTATTCCTGTAATAGTTTTTTATGAAAAGTAAAAAAGGTTATTGTTTAGGAAACAACATGAATATTACCATAACATTATTTTAAAACCCATTAAATGTAAAATGAATTTAAAAATCATAGTAAACAATTTTTGAAAACATTTGTGTATAACATGAATTTTTATGAAAAGTTATTTTTCACCAAATAGAGAAATAAAATTGGATTTTTTAAAAAAATCGTGTCATTAGTTTTATGTTCCAATGAGATGAAAATGGTATTATAACTTGAAAAAATAATGAATAACTAGAGAATGAGAAGATTAAATTGGTTTATTATTCAATGATCAAACAATTCCATTTCATTGAAATTGAACAATAACAAATTCAGATTTAAATTATATTGAAACATAAAGCCTTACAAATTTTTTAACTTTTGAATCATAAAATCACAAGATTGAAGTAGGTGAATTGTAATATAAAATCCCATGATGTTATAAGTTTTCAAGATATATTTTTTAAAGAGTAATTATATACACTATTCCGAATAAATTATTTCTATAAAAGAACATATGAATAAAATAACAAAATTTTGGACATAACCCTTAAAAAATGTGTATCATTTAGTCTGAAAATAATCAATGGGGGAATTATGTGTAACAAATGTATACCCATGAAGATTAAAGTATAATTAAAAAATTAATCAATATTAATTGCAAAAAATAGTCACATTATATAATAAAAAAATTATATGTATGACCAAATGAATTATAATTTAGTTATGAAACTCCATACCTTACATCATGGAGATGGTAGGTCGTATATACACATAAGCGACGTCAGTTTTCCTTAATGGGTAAATGGGTACGAAAGTTGACTGTGTATTATTTTTCAAAAATAAAAATATTTTTATATTTAAAAAATATACACATTAAAATCAACATTCAATACCTTCCATTTATATCATTAGTGAAAATATAATCATATTGATTAGAAAGGCTATAGTCCCACATAGAGAAGAATGATATTATCATTTATTCAATTGATGGTGACATAAGAATTCATATGAGAAATTTAATTTATATAATGATTAATATATATTGAACTACATGTATCGACATCATATTAGTCTTTATTACCTTTGATGTAGAGAGTTTTTGAAAAAAGAATCACATTGCTTTACGAAATAATAATCATTAGTATAGACAAGTGACATTATCATATCCTATAGAGAATGGAAATTAAGAAGTTATATATGATATTATAATTAAACAAGTATAATTTTATCATTAATATAATATATAGAAATTATAATCATTATTATATCCAACCGTAAGAGGTGTCAATGTAAAATGACTTACATCGGTTCACGAGACGATAATATGCCATAAACACGATCAACATTATCAATTCCCATTTGAGGGGGTGTGAGCTGGTTATAGTTAATTCAATAAACAAAAAAAATTATTATATGTTATTTAATGAGTTTTTTTATATAATTATGGTTTAATAATATTTGAATAATGTGGAGGAAGAAATTAAAAAAAACACCATGTTAGGTAGGTTACCTCTTCTTTGAACTAATTCATTTGGTTTGCACCAAAAGCATTCGTAAAATTTATTTAAGAACAAAAAAAGCTTCCTAAGATGAGGGGATGAAATTAGATAAGTTATTTGATAATTATTATCTAATTTCATTGGTTTTAAAAGTTTTTAAAGGAGAGGATAGTGGCATGCCCTTTATACTTGGTGGAGAGGATGCACTTAGAGTTTTTGAAATGAAAGAATTACACCAAATAATTTTTCTACTTTTAAGGATCCAAAAAGGATAATTTTAGAATAATGTAAATTATATTGTTTAATTATCACTATAAAATTGGATTTTAACATGTTTGGAGCATTTTTAACCCTTATCTTGTTGGTTAAACTCCATAGTAAGCCCATTTTTATCTTAACAATAGTAAATAATTTTTCCTTTTTACCCATTAATTATGGTAAAAAAATTAGTTCAACTTATTAGATAATATAATTTAAGATTTTAAAAAATATAGAATCATTTTTCTAAATCCATCTCATAGTAGTGGATGAATTTAATTTATAATTAAACTGATAGTCATATCGGAAAAACAGTTTTCCAAAAGTAAAACATTCAAAAGATTAAAAATATTTTTTATGAAAATTAAAAAATTAAATTGATTGATGTGACCTAATTTATATTTATAAATATACAATTTTAAAAAAAATTCATTGAAACAAAAATTCAAATTAAATGGGTCCTGCAAAATTCATTAATATAAAATATAACTTTTAATAAAAATCAGTATCTTTCACAAATAATCGAAAAATGAAAATTTTCAGAAAAGTAACAAAAATTAAACATATGATAATATTGATATTATTATTTTAAAATTTATTTTAATTTTTTAGAATAAACTTTAATAAAAGTGTTAAATTTTAATTTTCAATTATTTTTGAAGTACTTGACCAAACACCCTTTGAAAAAATAGTGTTTTCCCAGAAAACATTATTTTTTATATTAAATGATTATTATTGTATTTAAAATCAGTGGTTAATCATTTAATTTATGTTACAATTTATTAAACATATACTTTTTAGAAAGAAAAATTATTCTTACCCACAACCTCTAATTTAACAGCTGGGTTATTACAGTTCATTATGATTTGATGTTTCATGTTTCACAAGCTATTTATGTGGATTAATTTATTTAAAAATAATTATACCATAATGTCTATGGGTGTCACATTATATTATAAATTTTTTATTGGGTGTCATATTATCAATTTTACATGATGTTCCACTTTTAAATCCATGGGGTGTTATAAAGTGTATAAAAAAAAATCAAATATATCATATAATGAAGAGTTCCTAGTCTATGAAATGAAATTTTATTTAGAGATTAACCACCACTTGTTTAAAAAATTAGGTATATGTGGTAGATTTATATAATTATAATAATAACATAAACTATTTATTTCTTATTTTATTTTAGGCTCATTTATGTTGGTAATATAATTTTTAAAAACATAAGAATATTTATTACATTTATTTAAATGTATATGATAGTATTAATTTTTAATGATCTATATAAGGAACCGACCTTAAAAATTACTTAATCTTTGGTTATATATGGAATTCACATTGAGGAACTTTTTAGGTTTAGTGTTTTATAGAATTAGGCCATAACAATTACATTACATCTCAAAAATTAAAAATTATACACTTCTACTAAGATTCCATTTTTTCATAAAATAAAAACTCTTAAAAAATAACCATGTCCAGTTCCATGTTTTAGAAATCATGACTTTTCCTTAACCCCATCCTTGACCCTATTCATATTTATGTCCTATGAAAAAAATTTCAAAACTTGTGATGAGAATAAAAATCACAGTAAGGGTTATAAAATAATTAAACAGTAGTCCATCAATACATACAAATTAATGAAATCATAGTTTCAATCGATAACATAAGACAAAAAATCATATTATTAATGAATAATATGAAGAAATCATAAATCCAAAAGTTAAATTGTGGAATATATAACATACTTACAATGTAGGTTTCATAGCTATGTGGTGAATTAAATTTGGAATATCCATCATGGTATATTTTTAAATCTCTTAGAAGAACCATTAATGTTTACCTATGTTACATTACCCACTAAATTGGAGAGCTATCTTGGGCTCACCAGCCATAGGTTTATCACGAAACCACCTGTTTACTAAAACAATTCTCTACAACCATGAAATATTCATAACACATAAAACAATCATAAAAGAAATATAAAATTTCAACATTTAACTTAATATATATCATTCCATGATATTGAAATAATCAATGCTTTATCAAACCATTTTCAAAATGATTTTAAACAATAAATAAATAGATTTTGAATCAAAGTGTCCCATCCCACTTTAATTTTTTTAATAAAATTAACATTTTGAAACATTAATTTCCCTATAAATAATTCCTAAAAACCATTTTCACAACATGTAAAATGATGAGAATTATTTATAACAATAATTCTTTATACATTTAAAATAATGATTTGGTTAAAGAGTCCCTTAACACATGATAAAATAAATGAATAAAAATAATTACATAATAACATTAAAAAAGAATAAAATATAATGAGAGTAAATTTATTCATGATATAATATTTAAAGGGATGTATATACACCTTATAGGATAATAAATTTGAACAATATCAAGATATGCCACAAACTAAAGGAGATTGAGACATAGTCCCTCATGAAATTTCGACTGCCTAACGACATCACATTAAAATTAAAAAAATGATTTGATGAGTTAGAAAATGGTATCTCATCACTTGGACATAAAATATACAAAAATAAGGATATATAAGAAAATTTCTCCACATAAAATAATGGAAATTTAAAATACATAACATAAATAAATTCATTGACAAAAAGAGGGGGGTCAAAGGTTCTCATACAAAGATCATATCATTAAATTAAGGATAAAACAATGAAATAAATACTTGTGAAAAAAATAAATACACCAAATAAATGAGTTTATTATGTTTTAAAAAATCATATGTCATTCACACATATTCATATATTGAAATAATTAAAAAGTATAAGTTTATCCCAAAGAATGGAAACTGGGTTAAGAAGTCCCCTTACCAATTTGGTAACCTACAAAACATACACCGTATGAGAGAAGGATCATTCATGGAAGATGTAAATAACCATAAATTAAATTATGTTACATATTTAATACAATCAATGGAAGTACATACACCACACAAAAAAATGACAAATATAGCTTGAATCTCACAAGAATTAAAAGTTAGATGAAAACCCATACCTCGTATCCAACTTGACTCGTTCGTTCATTAATAACATAAATGATAAACTAAAATTAATATATAATTTCTTCATAACATTTTCAAAGTTTATTATTCCTTTTATATTACCTATTAACATGTTATAAACATTACATAAGCATATAAGTTAATAATAATCATTTTGTCGATATTTGGTACTTATAATTACATGTTTCCCATGTGGTAAAAATTCCTTTATCTATAGAATGATATTCATGAATTTAATGTCATATATATCATATATATCATATATATCCTGTATATATATATTTATTATATTACATATCATTTAGATGTAAGAAATGAAATGCACTGTTCATGGAGATGGGTTGTCGTGCGTACGAATGAAGGCTACTTTCATTTATATTTCATATTTAATGGAATGAAAAATTAATTTTACATTGGTATATTATAATTCCATTATAATATCACATAAAATTTCAGTAACTCCATTCTTTATACATTCTAAGCATGTATGAACGAGTCATATCACTTTGAGGGGGAGGTAGTTCTCACATCCTCAAATGAAATTATCATATTTACCCATTTTGGAAACCATAATGGTATGCTATAAATGAAAAATAAAAAAGTATAAATATACTTTAAATATAATATATATCACATATAAATATTTTTCTATTATAATGGTCACCATGAGAGGCGATTGGATATATTTTAACAATCATCATTTCGTGAGGTCGTAGGTCATTGTCTATAAAAACCGTATGTTCTTATCCATTAGATGTAAGTGTGTGGAAGTTTAGTTAGAATCCTTGTCATAAAAAAACCAAGTTTATTTGGGATATTGGTTTTTTATAAAATAAAGGAAAAAATAGATATTAGGTGGTTGGAGAAGTAAAATAAAAGATAATAACATATGATAAGATGTTACCTTTAAATCGGGTATCTCCCATTTGTTTGAATGAAATAGTTTACATGAATAGCCATATGCCTTTGGTAAGGATTTTAAGAATAATTGAGGGATGTAGGTATCTTAACTGGTCCGAGATTGGATGATACAAGGGGCCTGAGAGGTGTGATTAATGGGTTATAATTGTTGGAATTTTATAAGGGGGAGGAGGGTCTCTTTAGAAAATCCTGAGAGAATTATTTTATTATAAAAATATATTCGGTTTCAAAAGGACCAAAACTCATTAAATTGGAACATAATATGACTATTCATAGAAATAAAATCATAAAATATTAATTTGACATGATTTGTTTTTTTAATTTTTATAATCTCATTTATTTAATTCATTCATTGATAAGGTAATAATTGCATCATCATTGTGTCATAAATAATTTTGTTTATTTGATGTTTAAAAATTATAAATAAAATACCGAGGTGTAGAAAATAATTTTTGATTTCAAATGAATATTTATAGTCTAAGAAATAACATATATAAACCCATGTAAAAATATATTTACTAAAAGATATAGGTTTATGTGATTTTTGTCATTACTTTAAATTAATTAATATATATTGTCATTATCACCCCCAAATAGCTCTATGGGGTCCCAAAATCGACCCAAGGATGTCCAATGTTGGATAGGAATCAACAAAAAGGATTAAGAAACATGTTAGGGTAATTTAATATTACAATAATAATATTTGTTTACCATTATTTACCAGATTCACCCTTTAGCCATGGTAAATAAAATATTTACTTAAGTGAATATTCATAATGAATAAAAATAAAAGTTACTTATTTACCCCATTTAGACCTCCTGATTAAAAATATGGAATCCATTTTTCCTTATTCAAAAAACATAATTGGTAGAAAATAATTTAAAATTAATTCATGTTGTCAAAACAAAAAAGTGTGTTTTTAAAAAATTATAACTATCAAAAGATTGAGACTTGTTTGTGTTGAAATATTAAAGTGAAATTACTTCCAATGGCTAAAATAGGATTAACTGGTATTTAAATAATATAATTACACTTTAAAACCAATTAAAATGATAATCTAAAAAGAAAAATAAATTAGATTAAATGGATTTTTTTAATTAAAATAAAGTATGTTTACCTGTTCATTAAAAAAATGAACATTATCAGAAAAATACCAAAAATTCATCCAAAGTAAATTTTGATGTCCAAATTCTAATGAAAAATGTTATTTTTTTCAAATTTAATATATAAAAGGGACATAAACTATTATTAATAACGGTTTTCCTTCAAAAGGTCGTAATTCGAAACCTTAAAGAATATTAGAGTATTTATGCTTAGATTTCAATCCATTCTTATTTTATGCTGCTATAATTTATTTGATAAATGTAAAAACATTTAACAAAAATTTATAATCATATTTTAGTTATGTCTATTCATTACCTCCAATAAAATTACTAGGTGTTAACTAACATTTAAAATAAAATAAAATAATTATTTTTTAGTATGAGCCAGCATTATGTGTAACATGAGATTTTCGGAGAAACCCATTATTACGGGTCAGGTACGCTATCAAACATAGAATTCCCTTTAAAGTGAAATTAATATTCATTTCAAAAATATTAAAAAATATGAAGATGTCATATTTTTTAATTAACTGAGATGTTACATCCTTCCTCCCTTTAGGAAATTGGGTCCTCACAATTTTAAAATTGGGCTCAAAAACTTCATTTAATGTCCCACATCAGAAAAAGAGACAATAAAACTATCTCTTTAAAATAAAGAAATAGAAGTAAAAACATCACACAAGGTAAACCATAAAAGGATTCCATGAAAACATGTATATGAAGGAGACACTAAGAGTCCTGTTCTGATGGAGAGTGATTAAAAACATGATCAGTAGAAAGTTAACAAACAGAAAACCACAAAATTATGATAGGTCTAACGGTCTTTGGTTTCCCAGTAGAAAAAGTAAACAAACAATGTTTTTGTTTTAAGTTTCATTTTCTAAATTTGGAGACTTTATTTATGAAATTTACTAAGGACATAATGAAATATACTTACTTTTGAAGTAGTGATTCATCCTTAAATAAGTTTATGCCAAAAAAACATATTTTCTCTAAATGATGAGTATTCAAGATGAATTGGTCACACCTAAAGGCCAGAATCAACTTCTAGAGAATCAAATAATACAAGAAAGATGAACTATATATTTTCATTTCATTTAGACATTATCCAAAACCAAAATGGTTAGTATGATATCAGATAATCCCACAAAAGGATAATAATTTATAAAAATAATAACGACTCTTATTCCCCAAAATTCTACAAATAATACCCAAAATTCAGAAAATACAATTCAATAAAAAAGTTTCCTTAAAATTATTCATTGTAACCCAATCTATGATTGGAAAAAAAACTGAGAAGTATTTAATCACATATTCTTCATCAATAAATAATATCATTTATCTCTAAAAATCATCAACTACTCTTAAAGTCTCAAACTGATGAGTAATTAACCTAATCATATATTCTCTATGAAAGGTTAATCATTTAAATAAATAACCAAAATTTCTATATTTCCACAATAAAGACGTAGGTTTTTCCAAAATAAAATTTCAACTATTACTCCAGAAATGAGATCCCTTAGTATATAATTTTTTAATGCGTATAGTGTTCCCAAAATAGAGAACGTCTTTCAAAATAACCTTTATCACTTAATCACCAAATCATTTTCCTATACTAAGGATATCCATTTGATAAAACATATGTTCTAAAAATAAACTTATTGTTGATCCATAAAATCATCTAACTAAAATAAGTAAGTCATACTGACCAGGGACTTCAGGAAGTCCAGTGGTAGGAAATAAATCCAAATCGCACTTTGGTAGTGGGTTAGATTCCCACAGCTTCGTCTGACACGACTGGTTGTCACACTATCCGTGTGTTTTTCTTTTTGGAAAAAAATATAATTTTATAACATTCCAAAAAATGTGATAAATTCCTTAAAAATAACCATAAAATATTATAACCCCAAAGGTTTTCTTATACATTTCATTTTCATCCCAGTACATTAAGTCCTCATCATCTTTTATATTGTCATTTTTTCACGTCCATATGATAAATTAAAACTAATCTCAATGGAAAGAACATCATAACATCATCATGGTGTCTGTATGGCTTCATTGTCATCTTTTTCACATATGTAGATGGTCCATGAATTACAAAAACGATTTAGAGATCCTACAAAATCATTTTCTTCCTTCATCCAAATACACCTTGTACAACATGGGTCCTATGGGTCTTCTCAAAAAAATTGATTTAGAAAATAATAATGTTTGACATATAATTTCAAAACATTTGATAGAACTTTATTTTTATAAAATTTTCAATCCGAGTATGAGTTTAAAAATTCAATCAATCATCCTTTTAAAATACAATAAGTATATGCAGAGAGACTATATTTTTTAAAAAAATATAAAGAGGTTGTGCAAGGGTATCCTTCTTCAGCACCCATTTCAAAATCCTAATATTCTTCAAAATATCGTGATAAGTTTAAATATTTTAAAATGCCTAGATAATATTTACCATTATTGAAAATATTATAATATTGTTAAAATAGGATTTTATTAAATACAACCCATGATCCACAATGATATCGAGATATAGTGGAGGTGTTTGATATCTCAACCAATAACTTGCTAGTGAGTTGTATGCTAGAAAATTTGTCGCAATCATCTAAACATGACTTTCATTTAATTATTGCAAGAATGTCATTAGGAATAGATATGAATATTGTTTGAGATCCTCCTCATACCATTTTTAACTGACATTCCTCGATCAAAAAAAGTTATAAAATAATAATTTAACTGAAATAATAGACATAGGTACTAAACATATGTTTAACAAAGACACTAAATCTATAAAGTTGTCTAAAATGACCTCTGATACTAACTATAAAGACATGACCTTAAAAAAAACTTATTCTGGAGTTAAATCAAGAATTCACATTAAGGATCTTTTCAAGATTAGAGTTTTAGAGATTTAGGCCATCATAATTACATTACATCTCAAAAATTACAAATTTTACACTTCTAATCAGTTTCCTTTTTTTCATAAAATAAATAATCTAAAAAAAAGAATCATGTAAACTTCTATTTTTTAGATAGCATGACTTTTCCTTGATCCCATCATCGACCCTATTCAGAATTAAGTCATGTGAGAAACATTTCAAAACATGTGATGAGAACAAAAATCTTAGTAATGGTTATATAACAAGGAAGTAAAGCATTAGACCATCAATACATACAAATCAATGATATCATACTCTCTAATCATTAACATACAACACAAAATCATATGTTTTATGAATAACACAAGGAAATCATAAATCATAAAGGTTACTTGTGGAATCCATAACATACTTACTTTTTAGATTTCACAACTACATAGGTAATTTAATTTGTAATACTCATTATAGTATATTCCCTAATTCTCTTAGGATAAAAATTAATGTTTACCTATATCACCTAGCCCAATGCATTGGAGAGTTATCTCGGCTCACACGCTCTTGGTTTATCACAGAACCACCCATATATATAAAAAATCCCCAATAACCATAACACATTCATAACACATAAAACAAGCATAAAGAAAAGGTAACATTTCCACATTTCAATTACAGTATATCAGTTCAAGATATTGACATAATAAATTCTTTATCAAACCATTTTCAAAACCATTTAATACATTTAATAAAGATATTTTTGAATTAACGTGTCCCATACCACTTTGAACCATTTAAAGGAACTGACATTTTTAAACTTTAATGTCACTATAAATAAATCCCAAAAATCATTTTGAAAACATGGATATTAATGAGAATTATTTATAAGAATAATTATTTAAAAAATTTAAAATAATGTTTTAGTTAAAGTGCCCCTTACCACTTGATAAAATACATGAATAAAAATAATTACATAATGATATTAAAGAAATATTATAATATCATGAGAGAAACGAATTTAAAGATATAATATATCAAAGGGAAGTACATACACTTTATATGATAATAAAGGTGCACAATATCAAAAATATTTCTCAAATGATAGGAGATTGAGACATAGTCCCTTATGAAAATTCAGCAGCCTAACAACGTCGCTTTAAAATTTTGAAAATAATTTTGTGAGAGGGATAAGGTAATCTCATCACTTTGACCTAAAATGTACAGAAATAAGGATATATTAGCACATATCGCAACATAAGAGAATGGAAAATGAAAATACATAACATATAATAAGTCTTTGACTAAAATCACAGGGTCAAGGGTTCCCATACAACGACCTGATCATTACATTAAGGATAAACCAGTGATATAACTACATGTGAGAAATATAATACAACCAATATAAGTGAATATTAAAGGTAATACAATCAGATGTCATTCACACATATTAATAGAATTAAATAATTAATAAGTAGAAATTTAACCCAAAGAAAGGAAATTGTGTTAAGAAGCTAACTTACCGATTTGGTAACATACGAAACATACACCACATGATAGAAGGATCATACAATGAAGTTGTAAATAAGCATAAATTAAAGTATATTACAGAATTAATACAATCATTGGCAGTAAATACACAATAGAAAAGGAAATAAAGTAAAATATAGCATAAATCTCATGGGAATAAAAAGTGACATGAAAACCCCTTACCTCATGTCCGACATGACTCATTCATTCATTAATCTCATCAATAAAAAACTAATGTTAATTTATAATTTCTTAAAAAACATTTTCTTATATATTATTCTTTTATATTACTTATTATAATGTTACAAACATTAAAAAATCATATAAGTTAATAATGGTCATTTTGTCGATATTTGGTACTTATAATTACATGTTGTCCATGTGGTAAAAATTCCAATATCTCAAAAATGATATTCATAATTTAGATATCATATATTTCATATATATTTGTATATATATGTATTTATAATAGTACATAACATTTTGAGGTAAGACATTAAATGCACCTTTCATGGAGACGATAAGCCGTACATACACATGAACGCTACATTCATTTTTATTTCATATTTAATGGAATGAAAACATAATGATATTTAGGTATATTATAATTACATTATAATATCATATATAATTTTAGTAACTCCATTCTTATACATTCCATGTATGTCATGAATGAGTCATATCACATTGAGGGGCGATAGTCTTCACCTTCTCAAATAAAATTATCACCTTTACCGATTATGGAAACCATAAAGGTATGATATCAATGAAAAATAAAGAATTATCAAGAAAATATAAATATAATATATATATAATTTAATTATAGTTCCATCATAATGGTCACCATGAGCGGTGGTTGGAGATATTTGACCAATCATCATTTCGTGAGGAAGTAGTTCGTCGTACGCAAAAACAATATGTTCGTATCCATTAGATGGAGGTGTGTGGATATTTAGTTAGAATAATTATCATAACAAAAACATAGTATTTTTATGACAATATTTTTGTAATAAAATAAAGGAATAAAGAGAGTGTGGGGGATGGAGAAGTAAAATAAAAGAAAATAACTTAAGAGAAGATGCTACCTTTAATTCGGGTATCTCCCTTTGGTTTGAACCAAAAGGATTACTTTAATTTCCATCTTCAAAGGGTAATACATCTAGTATACAGAGAGGGCCATATAAATATTAATTGGGTAGAGGTTTAGTGAGCCAAGGGGATTGAGAGTTGTGTGTAATGGGTTAGAGGTGATGGTTTTTTATCAAGGGGAGGAGGTGTTCTTTAGAAAATTTTGAAAGAATTACTTTATTATTAATTTTTTTCTATTTCAAAAGATCAAAAAATCATTAAATTAGAAGATAATATGAATATTATCGGAAATAAAATCATACAATAAAAATGAGATAGGTTTTGGATTTTTTTTCATTTTTATAATTTAATTTATTTAAATCATTAATTAATAAGGAAATAATTGCATCATCATTATGTCAAAAATAATTTTATTTATATGACGTCTAAAAATTATAAATAAAATACCAAGATATAGGAAATATTTTTAGATTTCAAATGAATATTTATAGTTGAAGATATAACCTATATAACCCCTTGTAAATATTTATTTACTAAAAGATATATGTTTTTTTTTAATTTTTGTCTTCATTTTAAATTAATTAATATAATGTGTCATTATCACTCCCCAATGGATCTAAGGAGTCCCAAAAAATACCAAAGGATGCCCAGGGTCGGACATGTATCATCCAATAGGATTCAAACACATGTTAGAGTAATTAAATATAATAATAATAATATTTCTTTACCCTTATTTACCATATTTACCTTTTAACTGTGGTAAATAAAATATTTTTTGATGTACATATTCATAATGTATTAAAATAAAAGTTACCTATTTACAAAATTGGTAACTCTTTATTTATAATATATAATAAATTTTTCCAAATTCAAAACACAAAATTGGAATAAATTAATTTAAAAATTTATTCCCATTTTCAAAACAAAAAGCGTGTTTTTAAGAAATAATAACTATCAAAAGATTGACACTTGTTTTTGTCCAATATTAATGTGAAATTACTTCTAATGAAAAAAATTGTATTAAATGGTAAAAATATAATCTAATTAAACGTTCAAACTAATTAAAAATATAATACAACCATATAATTAAATTATATATTGAGGAAGTTTTTAATTAAAATACAATAGATTAACTATTCATTAAAAAATGAACAATATCAGAAAAATATCAAAATTTCATCCAAAGTACATTCAGATTCCCCAGTTATAAATAACAATATTATTTTGTCAAATATAACATATAAAAGTGACAAAAACTATAATTAAAAATAGTTCTCCTAACAAAGGCTGTAAATCAACCCCATAAAGAATATTAGAGTGTTTATGCTTAAAATCAGAATTTTTTCTTATTTTATGCTACTAAAATTTATTGGATAAATGTATAAAATTTTAAAAAACATGTATAATCATATTTTAGTAAGATATACTCATTCATTCCAATACAGCGGCTAGATGTTAACTTCCATTTATAATAATATTCAATTATTATTTTTCAGTATGACTCAGCCACATATGCAAGATGAGTTTTTTGGAGAAACCCATTGTTGCATGTCAGCTGTGCCATATAACAAATAATACCGTTTAAAGTAAAATTAATATTTAATTAACAAGTATTTATAAATATGAAAATGTAATATTCTTTTTTTACCTAGGATGTTATAGTCAAATAGCTAGATACTCCAAGACATTGAGGGATCCTGGGGGAACATTCATCAATATAATGTCTATAAAAATGTAATCTAAAACATATCATAATTAACATATTATTTATATAACTCTTATAAATATTTGACTTGTGAATATTAGGAATCAGATTCTTATTTCCAAAACGGGTCTTATTTATATTAAATTTTATCAAATATACCATCCTATATGAGTATAATTTTCCTTGAAAATGATAGGATTAATTTCACTGAAATTAAAAAAATACCATTTTTATATTAATATTCTCCATCAAAACCATCGTAATATTAGCATAGACATTAGGTTTTTTGGATAAATAATTTTTCCAAAACTATAATCCTCTCTTTCACTATTAAATATATTATTCCCCTAAATGATAGTTCCTCCATTTCCCAATGCAAATCAAATATAGTGTTCTTAAAATATAAATTTTCCGAAAAGATGTATTTTTCTTCCATGATAATATCATTATTTTATTAAAATTCATATTTTCCATGATCATTTTATCACTCCCATTAGAAAATTAATTTTACAACTTGGTAACTGTAAAATAATTCTTTTAAAACATATCATTTGGTTCAAATTATTCAACAAAAGTATAACCATTATATAAAAAATAATCAATAGAATGTAAACCATAATTCAACACATTTTTATACGTGAAAAAAACAATATATAACTTTTTCTTATCCTTAAAAAGATATGTTAGGTGAGAACATTTCAAAATAAATATTGTATTACCTTTTTCCTTTTAATTTTTACATTACATACAAGAAAAATATTTTCAATGAATCTTCATTAATCATAATAAGAACATTTTATTACCTTATTGTATTTATTTTATCCCCGTCTTATTTAAACATTGTAAAATCATTCTTGATATGTTTTTTTCATATATTGATAATATGTTTCTTATGGATCATATGTAGTATCATTATTTCATTCTGAATTATTACTCCCATCTTTACTTGGAATGATCTTTTGAATTTTCTTCAACTTTATTAGTTTATATATTTTTTTCGACATATACACCATTTATCCTTTATAATATCCCAATGATTTAGATTTTTAAGTGTTAGAGGAATAAATTATATGAGATTTTAGAGTTATATCTCTCTTCATTGAAGGTTCATAATTGGAAATAGTCTTCAACAATTTTTTAATTATTATAGAAGAGATCTATTGAATTATTCTATGATCTTCTATTTGTGGTTATTAATTTATTAATCGTAACCTTATTTGTGTGAAACTTCCTTAGTAGTGATCATAGAACTCTCTTAATAATTATTTGGTTCTCAAAGATTTCTCTATGTTTATTCATTCCATTCACTGTGTATGTGACCCAGTGGAACATTTGATTTATTTTCAAATAATCACCCATTTTGAAATATTGTTACTATAATCAAAGTATTTCATATTTGGTTCTTATAATCATGTCAAATATAAGATGTGTTACTTGTAAAAGCATCAATATTTCATGATATTTCTAACAATAAGAGACATTATAAAAATGATTTTGTTGATTGAATATTATAAAATAATTGAAGACATTATTATTTAAACTTGGATTAGTTCTATCATATCATATAACTGTATTAGGATCTGAATTTGGGAATTTTTAAGGTTTTACCATCATTATTATGCATTAAAAAGTCAATTAATTTTGATAAAATTACATTATAATTTTAAAAAAATTATAATCTTAACCATTTAAATGTGGATGATTGTTACGAATCCATAAATCATTAGGATTTACACATGATATCATAAAAATCTCTATAATCACACTATAAGTTCATGGAACTACAGAGAGAGATAATAAATCATAAATATATGGACTCAATAAGACACTAGAAGGAATGTCTAAATTATAAAAGGAACATTCAATGACACCATGAGTTTTGTCCAAAAGTAAAGAATAATATATATGTGGGTGGTTTATATACCATATTTAAAATTATTATAGCAATTATAATTTATCATAGAATTCGGTGGATTATGATAATTAACAAGTAAAAAAATGAATATATGAGATGTGTAAATACCATATGAAAAAAAGTAAAATATATAGAATAAGGAATTTTATAGTGGCATGGTTCAAATTGGAGACACTCCACTCTTCTCCACCAAATTGATGGAGTATGATGCTTTCTATGAGAGAGGGGATATTTTTACAATAATAAAAATAAAAACCTAGAGTATAGTATCTCCAAAAAATATGTAATTTTTTTTTCACATGAGATAATCACTAAAATACTGTCGTTTGATAATGCAGGATGGAATTTTATTTTCGGGAAGATGGTAGAAATGAAGAATTTTATTTTTTTTGCATACAATAAGAGAAGGAATATCTTTTATAGATAGTATAAGGTATGTGAAAAAATATATAAATACAGACTACTACACTGTACAATAATAAATAAAATGAAATATAAAAAACTTGAAAATTGTAGAAATATGGATTTTTGTAAAAAAGTTGTTTCATGCCATCTTAAATGATGTAAATCTTGTATGCCATATGTTACAACAATGGTATAATTTTCTTATCTAAGGTGAATGATATCAAATATGAATTTTCCTACCATTATAGATCTTAAACATTAGAAATAGTTTGGATATGATCATTTTGATATTAAAAGAGTGTAAAAGATTTGTATCAGTGGTCGTGAAAGGTTATTATCAACGTATCTCTTCCAAGTATCATTGAGTAATTTATAATGAAACAAATTTTATCCATACCCTTTAGTAAAATATCAAGCCATTCTAAAAAATAAAAATTGAGTCAACCAAAAATATCACATATTTAAAATTGATTCATGAATATCAAATTAATTCAATCCCATTTAAAAATATCATTTTTTAAAATTAGAAATCACTTTCTTATAAATGCATTTTCGTAGAGCCGCCCTTTATCAGTTCGTTTTTAGTAATATTGAAAATGTGGGATCATTATTGGAATTTTTTACTCATTTTTATAAATGTTAAATATAAAAAAACAATAAAATAAATATATTAATATATAAATAAAAATTACCCTTCTATTGTCATGAATAATATATATATATATATATTTGAATATGTTTTAGAATTGTATAAATAGACCTTTGTACATAATATATCATATATTTAGTGATAATGTACAATGAAATATTTTAGAAAATATTATAAATAAATAAAAATAAAATTATTATAGATTACTATCAATTAATAACAATTTGAAGACAAAAAAAATCAAAAAATCAATAAAATAAGTAAAATAAGTTAAAAAAATAACACAAATTTCAAAAGACCAAATTTTTTAATTTGATTGTCTATTTGAACTGTACCGCATATATAATTTAAGCTGGAAATGAAATATATTTTATTTTGTGACACAGGTACTCCTCTATCACATATTTGGTGGAAAAAGGCCCATAATGCATCCAAAACTATGTTTTTAGTTAAGGTACCCAAATATTTTAACATTCGATGAATTTTTATCCTCATTTTAGGGGGGAGGGTCCTTTTTCTCTTATTCACTTGGAACTGAATTTCTTCCCTGGTCATAAATTCATATGGATATTATGGCCTGTAAATTTTATCATTTTTCACAATTTAATAATATTTATGATCATATATATAATAATATATACCTATTTTTTATATATTCACACAAAAATAAAATTTATAAATAATTAATTAATCATATTTATATATAAATCATATTTCCTAATATATAATCCTTATCTAATTAAAAACTAAAACCAATTATATTTAAAATACTAATATTTCAATATTTATATACATATATAATGTATGTGTGTGTGTGTGTTTGGGTATTTTCAGAATGATATATATAATCTACATATTCTAACATAGGAATATAAATATTAATATATAATACATGTAAATATATAAAAATATGAATAATTATACTTAAATGTACACATATCAATAATATATATACATGTGGGTGTATGTTGTATATATGTATTTATTTATTTATTTATAAATAGATAAAAAACACATTTTATAAATGTCTTTTAAACTTTTATTATAAATATATATTATTATATGATTACATATACAGATAAAAAATATGACTACGTATATATATATTCAAATAGATATAAATATAAATATGTATATATGAATATATATATATATATATATATATATATTAATATAACTCTATATATATATTTATATAAGTAAATACTAATATACAAATAAATATAACCATATATATTGATATATCATTAAATAGAGAAAAAAACAAGTTTGGCAAGTTGTAATGTTGAAGGCGTTCAAGGGAGGGGTCTCACATTCGAATCCAAGCAGAGTTAGGGGTTAATGGGTGGGTGTAGGGGGCTAGAATTGTGAAATGTTGGGGGGTGTGCCTAGCTCTATTAAAGGGTGGTGGGAACACGTTATGTTAGTGTTTCTTAGAACAGTTGAAAGGGGGTCAAGTGATGTTAAAAGGGGGACCCTATAATATATATATATATTTAAATTTTCTGAATTTTATTGACGATTTTAAAAACGTTCTCATAAAATACAATTTTATCTGGACATCTTTTAGGGCTTATAGAATATGCCTTTATTAGTGCTATTTTTCGCATTGATAAAAGAGATGCCTCTTTTAATAGCCTCAATTATTAGCACTTTTTTGTGCTCATAAAACCTTGTTTTATTTTAGTGATTTAATGAAATTTAAATTCAAATTTTCAAACTGTATCCATGAAAACCAGGTCAAATAAGTTGAGAATATTGAATATTTCAAAAATACATTCCAAATTTAATTTTTAATTATTGACACACTGTAAATTTTTTTAAATACATTTAAAATAATTTTAGCATATTTTTATGCATATAAATATAATTTTAAAAAAACTGAGTCTAATAAAGCCTTTTACAATAAATATATCAGTGTTTTCATGGAACATGATTTTTAATTATACAATGATAAACAAGATGAATTAAAAACACAAATACTCTTTGAAACATTATAAAATAAATTCACGGGATGGAAATAATTTATAATTATTTTAGAAACAATTAAAATATTATAATTCATATGAATAATAACTAAGGACATAAAATATTGATTTAGTAAAAAAATAGTGTAATGAAATTTAATGTAATATAAAATAAACCATTGGACAAGGCAGTAGAAAAAACAAAACACGGAATTTTTTGTACAATGTCGAATTCAACAATCGATGTTAATGAACCATAATCACACAAGCTAAGATACCCTTTTGTGATCCTTTTCTCACATGAAGAGAGGTAGAATTATACCTTTAATTCCCCATGCTGCCACAATGATCTTCATGGTCAGACATGTGTGTTACTGTGAGATAAATTACTACTATGAAAACAATGAATTACTGATGTGGAAAATCCCATGCCATAGTACATAAGATGGTACAACATGATTTGAGATTCTACCTTGATGATGAAGTTATACTATGTGTATCCATGCATACATTTGGAGTTTTCATGTTTCATTCCATGTGATCCTCTTAGAGGAGCATCCCAGTGTTGTGCATGGCCAAAAAAGTGAAGGGATGATATCATGGGTCAACAAGATGATGCATGAGATCATTCTGAAATCCTAAACAGTAAATTTTTATGTTTTCAAATATTGAGGAACATGTTACTGTAGCACATTAGAAGGTATACAGGTTATTGTCAGTGCATATGAGGGTGTTTCCTGGGAGAAAATTCCCAACCGTAGTGAAATATTAGTCTGGATCATATACATATGTTTAAATAAAACATATAAATAAATATCTCAAGTATATGATAAACATGAACTAATATATATGTTTGTGTTTGTGTGTCTATATAATCAATATAAAACATTTGTATTAACATAAATGAAAAAAAATTAAATCGTACAAAACAAGATTATAAATCAACTTAATGTACCTAACACATATGATAAAAAATTAAAACATAACCAAAAATGTCTGTAAAATACATAAATACCAAAACACATATGATACCAAATTACAATATAATAATATAACAATTAGACTTCAAAAAAACATATTCACAACAACACATAATAAAATCATTATGTATATAGTCAAATTCATGTAAAGAATATAAAAAACAGATGTAATTAAAACATGTGGATAGTAATTGTAATTAATAAACCTGATCACAACATTAATCTCTACACGAAACATACTAATAGATTGTTTTAATTTGGTTCTACGTGTTATTTCATTTCATGTAGGTTTTCTAAGAATATTGATTCACCATTGAAAACATTGAGTGCTGCATTAATAGTGAAGACAATTATTTGTGTGTTGGTTATTATAAGTGGGTTAAAAAAACAACTCCTTTGTGTACATTGATTACAAATACATGTATAAAATTGGACATATACTTGTGTTTATTCTTACCATACTAATTCAATATCCACTATTTATATAGTAATGTCCTTAGATTAAATGTTATATCAAAAGGTTTTAGGAGTTCCTAGCTATAATAAGATCCTTGAGATACTGTGAAAACAATGTTAAATATATTTTCTATGGTATAGACACATCATACTGATGGGACACAAATGATGTATGAAAATCAGGTTCAAGGGGATCATAATAATTGAGGAATTATCTCATAATGTTCACACATAGTATTCTAAAGAAGATGATATAATGAGGACATACCCACCAAAAGGAACACCACATGTTTCGGGTTCATTGGTTGTTCATATTTATGAACATGTGCATTGGTCTCTAAACATGAGATATTTATCAATGTGTACCATTTGATAGCATATTTTGATTCCAGAAAAAATCAATAAGATTGAATTCATGGAGAGGTATATTGAGTTGGGTTCATAATTAGTGGAATGACATTGGTTGAATAATTGAGATAGAATTTTTAACATTCATGTTGATGAAGAGATGTCTCAAGGGAACATGTTGACCTAGATGGAAGTTCCTTAATTATGTCCATGTCCATGATAATAGAAGGTATGTTTATCCAGTATGGTAACTAAATATATTGAGAATCCAAAGGATGGTGACACAAATGTACATCCGACATTATGACATATCTCGAGAAAAATAGATTACATTACCCAAATCATATTCATTATAGGTACTCATAACTACAAGATTCATTATCTCTATAAGGACCATGATGGGTTTCTAGACTCTAATATTTGTTTATTGGTGAGACTCACTACTATCAAGAAATTATTCTAAATGTTCACACACTATTTATATCAAAATGATCCACCTATTATAATGAATATAAGTTTAGGAAAATGTGATCCCCACATACGGGGGACATTGAATTTCATGTCTAATTAATTGTTGTTAAAAATAATTCAATTATATTATTATATTTTATAATATGATGAATAATCATTTTCTCAGGTATTCACAAGAATTTTTATCAAGATAGTTAATGTTAGAAAATATTATATTTCAATGAACAATGATTATTGAAGGATCGTTAAATTATTTTGGGAGATTATGAGAGGAGTTATTGGTTCTTATTTTATTATGCATGAATTTATATTTTCACATGTGAGTGAAAACATATTATTGACAATTATGTTAAGTTTAATAATTAATATGTGTGTGGAAAGGTCTAAAATAATGGTGGTTACTTTCTTGGGACCAAAGTGATGTTTTTGAAAGTATATCTTGTGTATAAAATATCATTTACTCTATTGACTGTAAAGCTCTATAATTTCAATAAATTTGCTAATATAAGCTCTCTTCTAATCTCCAATCATGTTCATAGAGAGATATTTTAATGGAATAACATAGTCGGATAAATCTCGATATGTCGATCGAGAATGTGTTCCTCACAGGATCAATCAGATGTTTAAAATATTGTATATTTCTCATGATAAAATTTAAAATGAATAAGTAAATGAACTAGGAGCTATGATGTATGTGTAGAACACATGTATGAAACCATTATTTCCACATTTTAGCAATGACATGTCGACGATGAGAAAATAAACCTGGTGACTTGAAACAAGAAATTTATCAATTATGATTTTGATAGAATTTATTTTTCATTATAAAATTGAATTACACTTGACCCATTATGAAATACGAGAAAATTAATATGTTGGATTTATTTTTTTTGAAAGAATCAAAACCCAAATTCTAAATTGTATGTTTTTTGTCACATTAAATGGACCTCGTGCTCCATCAATTGGAATCAAAGGTAATTTGTAATTATTAAATTTTCAAAATTGAAGTGTAAATTAAATTTTATACTATATGGAATGAGATTTTCTATATGGCCCCAATGCAATGGAAAACACTCTTATATGAATCTAGATCACCATGATATGGTCAATCAAGGATCGATATGTTTTCTATAAAATTTAACATGAAAATTAGTGTTTAATTTTCTTTATCCATGATAATGGATATTTATGTGATGAACTTTGAAACATATCACAATGTGAGTATGTTGTGTGTCATATAGATATACCATAAGCTGGTTGGGACAATATTTTGGGAGTATAATATTTCATTTCTTGAATGATTTAGCTGCCAAAAATAAAAAAGGGAAAAAGTATCACTTGGATTCTTGTTCAAAGTATCCATTAAAATCCTATTTAATTATAAGGAAAATTATTCCCTTGATATCTACTATAATTAATATTAAAATACTTCACTTGGAATATTTTTTTATAATTATTCCTTTGGAATATTTTTTCATTATATAATTATATATTATAAGTTCTTAAAAAAAATCCCTTGTTAACCTGGGCTGGACTGGTATAAGACGGATCTGAGAATCCCAACCTATCATTGTGCATAAAATAATTTTAATGAACTTATTTAGGTCAAAATGTGCCCAATAATTAGGAAAATATTTCTCAAATCAAATTTAATTTTATGATATTTAATAAAAATATTTTGGATATTGTGTGATGTATTGATTATTAATTATAATTATTTTAATGTAAGTCGATGATTCATGAATTCCATCATGTAAAATTTTATAAAATTTAATTTTTTTAAGAAAAATAACTTTTTGGTTACTGATCGTTAGACAAGACCGATTTGTACATGTTTTATTTATTTCTTATTTAATTTAATTATTTAATTTCTGTTTTCAAAAATGTAATAATTATTTTATTTTTGTGATCTTTGAATTGTCCCTCAATATTTAATATGTATAAGGCCCTAGGTTTCGACATTTATATTATAAAATATAATTTAACAAAATTAGTTCCCCTCACCTATGTGTGAGTATACATTGTAAATACCAGATGACTTCGTGGTGAAACGATTACATTTTAGAGTCAGTATAAACAATACAACTGAACTGTATAGAAGTTAAACCCACTAAAATTCATGTTAGGTATCTACATAATGAATTTCCTAGGGTGTTGGTAAATCCATTAATCACTGTATGGATCATCCAATAATTAATGGCTCATGATCAACTCAATATTTATTTATTAATTGTTTCTTGTGAATTAGGTATTTTATTGAATGTTTATTTATAACACATGATAACAGAGTATAACAACAAACAAGGATGAAACGATAAAATGAAAAGGTGTGATGAATGTTTTCAATATAGAATAATGATTAATTTGGGAGTGTGATCACAAATAACAATATTTTTAAAAACAAAATGATTTCATTCATTGTGATTAACCTACCAAAACCCAGAAAGAAAATATTAACTCATTAAATGCCTTCAATCTCTTGAGTTTGGACGCAACTGATTTTTCAAGGTGCTTATCCACCCTAGTTGAGGGTACCTCATACTACCCTAGAGTTTTTATGATATTTTAGGGTCAAATTAACTAATTTTGAAAGGAAAGTAGTATGAAAGATATCTTGTTACAACTTTAGTGGAAAAGCATTGACACATGAAAAGTATATTTTTGTAGGAGATGGGACCTGACTCAACATATCAATGAACTATGAGTTAATTTGGTATTGTTGTAAATAACCTAATTTATACTTTTATTGTATTTGTGATTCCATATCCTGGTCATTGGAAATATGTTTAATGATCATTTCGAATAGAATAATTAAGGGTATGGGTATTCTAAATCTAGTAGTTGAGTGTTACTATGATTTGATAAAATTATGGGACACATTTAAAATTAATAATTTTAAATTTATTAATTTAATAAATATAAATTAATATCATTATTTGTTTATTTTTTTAGATCAAATTGATACCACCATTAATTTAATTTCACTATGATCGATATTGGATAAAGATAAAATCGTAATGGGCCAAAACATCTGATAATGGTATAGGTGCTTGTGCATAGTATTGTTCCAATAGAGGAATACTTATGTACTAGAATACCCACTTCTTGAAAATCCCCCATTGTGAGAAAATGAGATGTACATAGATGAATAGAAGATACAAAAGAATGATTTAATAAATAATAATTATTTCATGTGTCCATCTATGTCCTGTGACCTGTAGAAAATCCATGAGGAAAAAAGATTCATTCCAAATTATATCTTATCTCTAAGATTTATACCAAGATAGAGCTCAAAAATAATAATATGAGATATCAAGTTCACTATATATATGGGGTCTAACATAAGGAAATAAACAATGATCTTATATATTAAAGATGATCGACTCTGTTGAGAGACTTGAGTCCCTGATGTTCAATCTATACTAAGATCTATAAATTGATCTCATTATTTCATTATTACCACATATAATTTCAACTCTAAATGTTATTTATTATAATTATAACATTAATAGGAAAATTCCAAATTTGATTTCATGAGTTTTCTAGGAAGATAGGGATATGATGAATTCCAACTCCTCGGTCCTTATGGTGAATAAGAGGATGAATGTAAAGGCTAATGTGTAAATAGATAAGTCTAAGTTAAATTCATCGATAAAATTTGCATTCAATGACCCAAGGATATGAATGGAGAGAAATGAAAAAGAGGAAGCCTTTATTGAATTTATAATGGAAGGAAACTATAATAAGAATAGAATAGTTTGTAATAAGAGTAACTTTGATTCCTTTTCTTGAGGAATATTTATCATTGAATGAAAATTTTCTATTTTAATATGTTAGGAATTTGATACAGCCTATGGATTGAAAATTCGTTTTTAAATATATAATCAATATAGATCCAATACAATTTCCATACTTTATGTGGATATATGACATGAAAATGGCTTGATAATAGTATAATTAGTAGTAAGAGATTATCATCTTACTCTACATGTGGAATGGTTCCTGTACAAAATAATTGTTATTATGAACTATATGTTACCAAAAACACAATATAAACATGAATTTTAGAACCATTAGAATTATATTTATTATTTATAAATATATTTTTTCTTATTTATTTGGATATCATATGTTATGGTTTGGAACATCTTGATAATGGGTTTTAAAAGCATGAAATAGAAAATACAGTATTGGACGTAAATGAAAAATCTAGTGAAAATAAAACATATCCTACCCACCTATGTGACATTAGTCTACTTCATGTACATTATATGTATTTACAAAAAGTAAATCAAGAATGTTATATAGACTCATTGTATTTAAAATCCATGGTAGAATTTCATTATTTTTTATCAGATAAAATGACCAAAACACATTTAATTAGGAATGGGGAAAAAGCCGAATAACCATTAGAATTGGTTCAAATTAATATATATGGACCATTACAAATGGAGGAGTCGGTTGATTTTTCTTATGAAATTAAATTTAATGATTACTAATGTAGATATGGATATACATACAAAATGAGTTATTTTTTAGATACCTTAATAATATTTGAGGAATATTAGACTCATGTAGAGAATAAATATGAAATGAAGATTAAGAAACTACGCTCAGACCTTGGTGTATAATATCATATCAAATATTTCATAGATCATTTAAAGCAATTTTTAATAATTTCCAAAAGAAGTTATCCTTATAAATCTAATTGGAATGGTGTTTGATAATGGAGGAATCAGTCCCAACATGACATGTATAGACATATAATTAGTCATACAACTCTACCATTATCCATTTGGGGATATTCACTATAGACTACATTATATATATAAAATGAGTATCAACTAAATCATAATATTTGATTTAATATATGTTTTTCATGGAAATAAATCCAGTCAATCAAAAATACATGTATGGGAATGAATGACATTTCTCATGACTATACCTAGTGAAAAATTAGCATCTCGGATCACGAAGTTCATCTTTTTAGGTTGTCATATTGAGGGAAATTGTTTTTAATTATATAATAATTTAGAAGGAATGTTGGTTTTTAGAAATACAAGACACATTTCTAGAAAGGGATCACATTTCCATTGGAAATAGATTAAGTGAGATTGATTTTGATGAAGTTTATGCTTTAGATGCACAACTGTTATTCTGTAAAAAATATCCACAACAGATAGTGTGAGAAGAATATATTCATGAGACAATATTAAAACTTCAGTATACGAGATATGTTAATAACCAGAGATATGTGATTTTATTTTCATCTTGTTGGGTTACATGTTACTCTTAGAGAATTAGAAACCTACAACATAAAATGAAGTAGTGGATGGAAAGGATGCCGTTAAATAGAATGAAACCATACATTCAAGGTTTGATTTGATATACCTTTGGATTTTCTTAGACCCACCAGATTATGTAAAACCTATTGGTTGTAATGGGTATTCAAGAATTTACTAGACATAATGGTCATGTGAGCACCTATAAGTCAATGTTAGTATTAAAGGTTTTTAGGAAATTCAAATTTATCAACTATGATGAATCATTCTAACCAGTCCCTATTCAAAAATAAATAAAAATATTAATTTCAATGGCATCCTTCCATTATTATCATAGTCATAAAATGGATGTTAAGACTATTTTTTCTAAATAATATGTCAGTTGAATATTTCTATACAACACAACCCAATGTGTTTATTATTTCAATTAGTGAACATAATGTATACAAACTATAGAGGTCCATTTATAGTTTGAAACAAGAATAATGATCATAAAATATTCTTTATTGGATTATATGTGAATTTGAATTCATAATGAATGAGATCCATCAATGTCTCTATTAAATGTTCTGTGGAAGATCCATTGTTTTCCAAGAAATATATGTTGAAGATAAATTATCAATGGGAAATGAAGTGCATGAATTATAGTCTATGAAGACTAACTTAAATGAATGCTGCTCCATGAAATAAATTGTTAAAGAAGCCTATATTCTAGGCCTCAATATCTACTGAAATAGATATCATAAGATACCTGGGCTATGTAAAAGTTCATACATTGAAAAGGTAGTAGAAAGGTATAATATTGAAAAATCCAAGAGAGTGTTTTTCCAGTTTCATATGAAATTGATCTGTATAAGAAGATGTGTACAGATACATAGTATGAGATTGAAAGAATGTGTATAATCCATTATTCTTAAGAAGTTGGATCTTTCAGGTATATCATGTTATGTACTAGGTCTTATACTTCCTTTTCTTAAAAAATTGTGGGGAAATATCATTCTAATATAGGATAACTTAATTGGGTAGTAGTAAAAACAATCACAATGTACTTGAGATGTAAAAACAACTAGTTACTAGTGTTTGGAGGAGAAATTGAGATAGTCATGAGAGGATACACTAATGAATATATTCTTTATAGTCAATGATGATCTAAAATCACAATTAGGATATCTATTTTGTTCGAATGGTGGTGTAGTGGTCTAGAGGTTCTATATGCATTAAATTTGTTCCAATTAAAACATAGATTTTGAGTATATAGTGGCTTAAAATGTTGTTAATGTGGAAGTTTCCATACACATATTTAATTCTTATTTTGGATCTCTTCCTAGTATTAATGTTTGAATTACATTGTGTTGTGATTGTACTATAGTATTAGTGCTTTCCAAGGATCCCATATGACACTAAAAGGCAATGCATATACTTTGGTAGTTTCATATCTTGATGGTTTTACTCATAGTGGGGAATTCATTGTAAGAATATAATCTATATATGATAACATCGTAGACCCCTTAACTGAATCCATGTCATAGATGAATCATAGTTCTCATGTGAAACCTATTGGGTTTAGAAACTCTATTAGGTTTCTCTTGTAAATATGGGAGTTTAGTAAGATTGTGCCCTAGTACAACTACTTTATATACATTGATTAACATTATATGTATGGATTTTGATACAAAAATGTGTTTATTATTACCATAATTGTGTAGATACTTATTCATCCATTGATAAAATGGTAATTTCCTTTAATTATGTGTCATATCAAATGGTTATAGATGTTCCAATATATAATAAGAACCTCAAGATACTATGACAGATATCTAAAATATATGTTTTACGGTCTACATACATCATAATTATGGTACACAGATGATGTATGAGTATTTTTTTCTAAGGTATCATATGTATTAAGAAATCTTCTCCTTAAGTTCACAATTAGTGATCTCAAGTACATGATATCATGATTACTAAGCCAAAAATAGTAACACCACATGTTTTTGGTGTTTTTCGTTGTCCCTATTTTCAATCATGTGTATTGGTCTCTATACATGAGATCATTATCAATCTATACCAATTGATCACATGCATTAATTCATGGAAAAAACCATCACATTGATGTTAAGGTGATTATAATTGTGGTTGGTGCATCATTTGTGGTATGGAATTGGTTTAATAATAAATATATAATTTTCTGCATTCGAGATAGGAAATAGATATCTCAAGGGCTCAGGTTTACTAGTATGGAAGTACATTAATTAATTTCATCGTCATGGTATAAAATTATAAGCCCATCCAATAAATTCATGAAATATATAAATCCTGAAAAGGTTGATGAAATAAGTGGGAATCCTTTTTTTATAAAATATCAATAGAGAAATATATTACATTAAACATAATGTGTTTGTATGATGTACTCATAACTATGACCAGATTTATCTAAATAGGGGGCCATGATGGGATTCTATACTCCACTATTGGTGTGTGATTTTAACTCCCTACTATCGAGATAAGGACCATTGGATCACACAATAAGGTTTTCCCCTTATTTCTCCTATTCTAATGAATATGAGTGTGGGAAAATGTGGACCCCATGTTTGGGGGCCCGAGATATTTCATTTTTGATCAATTAGAAGTAAAAATAATTCAATTATATTTTTATTTTTTAGAATAATTATGATTATATTAGTTTTACAAGGAATTCACAAGTTGTTGGATCAAAAAATTGAACATGGGGAAATATAATTTTTGAGTGAACAGAGGATATTTATGGTTTGTTAAATTATTTGGGGAGCATAAATGAAGAGTTATTTCATATTTTAGAAAATAAAATTATATAGTGTTACAAGTGAGTGATAAAATATTCCTTACAATTATTACATGTTTATTAAGTCATATGTTTGAGAAAAGGACTAAAATAATGTTTATTACATTCCATAGAGAAAAGTGAAATTTTGGAATGTATAATGAAGGTATAAAATCTCATTTTATCCTTTTGAATAAAAATATCCACTATTTTGATGAATTTAGAGAGATAATCTCTCCTATAATCTCATCTCAATAACTAATGGAGAGATTCCAAATAAAGAAAAAAGTTGGATTGGTCCTACATCCTCAATCGAATGTGAATTATTTATTTCATCAAAGGAAAATCATAATGATCTTTGTTTTACAATCATGACACTCAGGAAACATAGATCAATGATCCCAAAGTTGTGGTTCACATGTGAATGAACTAGAGTATTCGTTCTTGGCTTATTTGACCCCTGAAACATCGACGGTGAGTTAATCCATCATGGGACATAAAAAATAAAGATATTGTTAATAATTTTTTGAATTTTTTCACTATTAAATTGAATTACATGAGATCCATTATGAAATCATGGAAATGGGTTTCTAGATTTATTGTTTTTTACATGAATCCAAACATATTATTTTAAATTGTGTACTTTTTCACACATTCATTGTAACCAAGGATCATTCATTTATTTATTCCAAAGTCTATGAATCATCTATGATCGAGGTTTGTGGGAAACTATTTATCAAGAATATAATTTTCTTCCCATTGTGGAATTTTAGGTGATATTGATAATTGATTGGATTTCCTTTAATAATGAATATAAATATTTTCAAGATTATGAATTCTTATATTATATCATTAATCATATTAACATTATTTATCAATAAAATTTTTATTATTAACTACATGTAGAAGTAAATTAAATTTTATTGTCCATAAAACCCCATAATATGGGTCTCTTTGATCATATGGTTGGGAAAGAACTCGATATGTTTGATGTGGCTATTATGTTGAATTATCTCGGTGTTTTTATTGAGAAACTACCCAGTCATCCCCTAAAACACGAGTTTGAGTTTTCAATTGAACATATAATAGGTTATATGTTTATAATAATGATTACTTATCAAATGGATGTTATAAAATTAGTATAACTGAACATGTAAATTCCTGAGAATGTTTCTAAGGGTTTGTAATATCTACTACCAATTGAATAATTTCTTCACTAAACTTATACATACATTATCCTATCATGGGAAAGGGTTTTTAATATACAATGATTCTAAAAATAAGTTCTTATGATTATTATTCATTATAAATTATAATGTAATAGTTTCTTCATTAGGTAAATTAAATTCCTAGGATAAAAATTACATGACACATTATTTGGTGGGACAAAATTAATAGGGGGTTTACAGAATATTTATATTATTTCATGGTATATGTGCTGTAATTTTATGAATATAAAACCCCTAAAACATTGATACAAAAATTTTATATAACAATAATGCATTGGATAAAATCATGATATATTTTCTCCTTAGACTCTACAAGACACATAAATGGGAAAATTATATTTGTGTATTGGTGGATAGACTCACAATGTCAAAACACTTAATAAATATTAATGAGTATTTATCAATCGATTAATATAAAAAGTTATATATAAATGAATTGGTGAGGATAAATGGAGTACCACATTAAATTTTATTTTATGATGATATAATGTTTACAACAAAATTATTGGGTTTCCAATAACAAGATCTAGGTTAAGGGATAAAATGTTGCATGGACTATCATCCCCATACTGATAGTAAATCTAAAAGAATCATTTAGACATTAGATTGTATAATATGATCTAACTCTATGTAAATTAGATGAATTTTTAATGAATATGTTCTTCTAGAAGAGTATTCATATATTAACAGGATCTACTATAGATTCTAAATGGAACCATATGTGGCTCTGTATATGAGGATATTCTTATCTACTACATGTTATATGAAATTTGGATAGAGAAAGCTATTTAGAAAAGATAAAATATATGAAATAATATAGATATTTGAAAAAATTATATGAAATATAACAGCACTAAAATTTCAATAGAATAATTTCGCTGATAATTTATTATGAGATATACATTTGATTTTTGTGTAAAGTTGTTCCTTCATATATTCCTTTGGAAGCATTTTATTTGTTTTGGGAAAAAGGGGAATATGAGAACAAGGCACATCATTATTGGATTTGTTTCCCTATAAAAATATTTTGTGTAATTTATGATAACATGTATTCATAGTTTTGAAAATTAGTAAACTACTTATCACATCATGATTATTTTTATATGAACCATAGTATATGTCAACCTACTAACTGTAAAAATCACATTAAATGGTCAAAGAAGTTCCCCTATATAATTAGAACCCTGAAGTGATATAAAAATATTAAAAAATATATGTTCTATATCTGGATGATATCATTTGAGGCACACATGTGATACAAGATATCAAGAGAGGAGACTCAAAGGAGATTCTTTCACCTTCTCATAGTTTAAACTCTTGGTAATATCGGGTGTAAGATATTATGAGGAAAAGGTCCATCAGCTTGAAATCCACATTAATATGTTCCATTAAATGTTCCTTTATGTAGATGTGTATATTTATTCTTATACATTAAGATTAAGATTAATTAGTATTATGATTCATTTACATTGATGTATTTATGAAAACTGTGACGACATATACTCGTGGAGATGTAGGATGTTTTGGGTGCGTCACGAGTGATATTGCATTGATGAATAATGTGAAAAATTATTTTTTCCATTTATTATTTAATAGAAGTTGATATCTCAGCCCATTTTATGTGAATGATACAGCCTAAATAAATTCATGGCCATGGTGTTCTATAAGAATGTTTGTTTTTTAAGAAGTCAATGAAAGAGACATCGACAACATAGGATGATTCAACCAGCTTGAAACCGGCATAGTTAGAATTATCATGTTAAAGGGATTATATTAATAAATATGATTATTTATGAGGTATTATTTCATTTCTACGTTATATTATTTATTTATGGTTGTCTTGGAGTGTTATCAGATGCATAACTTAGACTTTAGTCCACATCACCTAATACAACTGAGAAATAGGCCTATCGGGTCACACTGTAAGTGTATACAAAATCTAAATTAAATTATAATAATAATATTATTATTAATAATTTTTAATAAATATTATTCCCATAATTGGATTAAAAATTATTCTTGTTTAATTGATCACACGTATTCCATCACAGGTTATTTGAGAAAATGTAATTTTTGTATAGAAATTAATAAATAAATATTTTCAATTTAGTCAATATAATAATTATTTATTTATTGGATAATAATGAAGCGATATTTATTTAAAAAATAAATATTTATTTCATAAGGCTCGATAAATATTGTGGAGGAATCGTGGAATAAGTTAAATAGTCTAGTAGGAAATAATAAAAATTGAATATTATTAGATTAAATAGTATTTAATTTAAAAAAAACGTAATGTGAATGTCAATAAATAATTATATTATTATTATTTGTTTACCTGGGATTTTGAATGGATTAAATAAATATAAAAGGCACTTGTGCAATTATTTATTTCTAAACCTAGCAATATATAAACCAAATTATATTATTTTCTCAATGAACTTATTGATATGTTTGGTTGTACCCAACTGATTTTGAAAATCCTCTAAATACATAAAGATCTCTCTGCTACAATAACACTCCCAAGAATATAGAGAAATAGAGCTCCACCTCACACTATAAATTCATGATATATCAATGAGAATGCATTGGAATCGGTTCATCAGGTGATCAATGGTGGACGACCAATGTTATAGGATCTATCATGATAGAACCCAAAGATTCCAATAATGATGTTTGTATATTTTCGGACCACATGTGGATCTACTCTTGATTAAAAAAATTTAATGACCGTACACCATAGATATAATTTTATATCCATCAAAATAGAAATAATTCCAACAAGAAAATTCATTAATTAATTAAATTTATAATAAATAATATGTGATGATCCTCTCTCTGGTTTTGGATTTATGTCCCTTATATATATGCTATTATTTAATTCTATAGATCATAGAATTTATCATTGTGTAAATATCATATTTATCATCGATCTTGGAAAAAAGAGAAGCTGGGAATGACCCATCACACACATCCATTATTTCCAGAACCTACTAGTTCTATCAGATCGATGAAATAATTATTTATAATTTATTAAATATTGTTGATTAATTTATGCATTTGTGATTTTTTTTCAATTCATGCTTGATCAATATTTTAATCCAAATTGTGAGATTTGTTTTATCCTCCTTCATTTCCTATACATCTAGTCAATATCATTAATTTTATGAATGAGATAAAACTGATGATCTCATTCAGATGTGCTAATGATTCTGGCCAGATAACATAGGAGTACATGCTATGTAATGTGAGTTACACACTATGTACATGTGTTTAACGTATCAGAAATTAATTCATAAATTAATTCAAACTTTTTACATTGATGACATGTGGTGTACTTATTTCTTAAACTGTTTGTTTACTGGGATAGGGTGGTGCACAATCAGATAGGGTAATGGATGTGTATCACACATACATGTCATGTTGTGCCATTGAGTCATAGATAGGCCATGTATTTCCTAACATGTCCTACCTGACTAGTGATCATGTAACTTTGAGACCACACACCGTGTAGTCCTTTATACATATAATGCACTCCATTTTATCGATTCACCAATTACATGTCGAGTTCCTAGCCATGTTCCTCAGATAAATGGTATGTAATATAAATACCATTTTACTCTTGAAAATCGTGTATTTATTAAAAATTACACAGATTTAAAATTTAGTTATATTACTATGTATACCTTCTCAATATGTGGTTCTGTGCGGTCATTAAGTTGATATGAAATTCTATGTTTTTGGTTTTGATATATATATATGAATAATTGATTATTTAATATATGTGTAATGTTTGGACCTGTATATCATGTATGAGACTTATTTCCACTATTAATCTACGTGCATTGATGCATAAAAAGTGACCAAAAAAATCATTTAATTTGTCTAGTCAATATGTTTATAGTACACATCATTAATGTATGTGATATGTTTTGAATTTAACTTATCACAATAGTAAACAATATATAATTATAAGACATGATGGTTATATTTGAACGAGTATTCATAATGTCATCTATAAGGAATATTTATATGCATAGTTAATTTTAAAAAAATTATTATTTTAAAATAATGATGGTTGATAAGGTCAAATAAATTATGGTGATGATTAATAAAAAATAATTGACTAAATAACGAAGGTAATTAATTGATTTGAGTGCAATTTATTTTAAATAATAATTATTATGAATTGGATGTTAGTTTTATTAAATGTGTAATATGCTGAATAAAAGTGGATGATCAAGAGCATAGACCGGAACGTTATATTAGAATTTTTTCCTTTTAATTTATTATTAAATTAAATTGATGGTGTGTGTTCCTTATCTCCCCTTCTTATGTATGGGTATGCATACTCATGATGTCTTTTTTTAGACCCCTTATTTCCCACACATGTGCATGAATAAAGGAATATTTAATGGGTGGAGATCCCAATCTAGTGGATGTCATAAAAATGTTGAGTTTAGGAGAAATAAATCAAAGAGATATGCATTTTTGGATAGGTGGAATGATATAACAAAAAACATAATTGGTTCATGGTTTTTCCCCTTGGTCAATGTTAAGTTTATTAATCGTTAGATAAACGAACCATTAGTAAAAAATCATGATCATTAAACATTATTAGTTTATTTCTTCCATGTTTCATGGTTATTTCCTTATGGATGGTTTTCTGTAATCACCTAAATTAATGAAATTCACAAGCACTAAAGATAAAATTAAAATAAATTGGCCTATGTGTAATTTTCACCTCAAACATGGTTAATAACATATTTAATATGCTCAATATTATCATGAATATAATAAATGTAATTATTTTAAATTTATATGAAAATGATATAGTCTCTCAATTATATATTATATATATAATGTCATCCACTACATCTGTTATAATAGAACCATAGTTCAATGTGATTGAGCAGCCAAAGTTGGGGTGCTATAAATAATTAGGGAAATCTGAATTCAAGGTTTTATTCGACATAATATAGTTCACCTAAAGGGTTTTCTTCCAATGGATAACATGGTGTAACTGAGAAGCTGTGGTAGAGGATGTCCAATTTATGGATTTTTTGATTGCAGAGTCTACTCAATAGATTAATGAACCATGAGTTAATTCATTTGGAATTTCGAATGCCTACATAAAATCATTCGAGTTTCATGACCAACCATTTTTTGTATAATGATAATGGGAACATGGATCATTTCCACAAGAATGTACAAGAAATGGGATATTTTGATGCTAATGGTGTTGGTTAATAGGATTCGATAAAAAAATGTGAGACTAAAAATAAAATATTTATTTATTTTTCTAAATTTTAACAGAAGAAGTAATGAAATTATTATCATCATAATTTTTAGAAATAGAATTAAACATAATTCAATAATATCACTAAAATTCATTCTTTAGAAGGAAAACCTTCCCAAGAGAACAAATTTCCATGAGTGGAAAAGGTTCTTATGTGTTATCCTTTTCCATGAAAGGAAATTTCATGTATTAGAAGAACCTATTCCCGATGCACCTATTAATGGGGTCATTGATTCGGATTTATCTCTCTATGAAAAACATATAGATGATAATAATGGTGTTCATTGTTTCATATTATTATCCATGAATAATGAGATTTTGAAGCAACAAGAGGTCATGGATGCGTATAGCATGGTGTCACAACTTTGGGATATCTATCATGAGAAGTATAGATAAGAGAGGTATGAGATCTCAAATGATTTTTTACAACTACGATTAGAGATCTTTCACTAGTTGTGCCTCATGTATTAAATATTATTGGCTACATTTAACACATATACATCTTAGGGATTAAATTCACAGATGATTTTTGTATGGATATCATAATTTCATCACTAAAAAATACCTTCTCCATTTTTATTGTTAATTACAATATAATAAATAATGAAATGAGTCTATTAGGAAATCTTACATTTATTCACCTTGTGGATAAGAGATAGGGCATAATAAAAACATATTTCTTATGGGTAATAAGAAAAATGGGACCAAGAATCATAAAAAGTCAACAGATTAGGAGCACTAATGTTCTAAGAAGAGAAATATCTTGAGGAATGATATATAAAAAGAGGATGTATGTTTTTCATTTGGGAAGCCAAACCACTAAAAGAGGAACAACAACCCAGGCCATAGTGAAGATAATGGTGCATTCATTATTGGGTTTTATATTTCAATATCTACACATTGGGTATTAGATACATCCTTTGGTGATCACATATGTATCCAAATATAGGAACCAAATAGATTTCAAAAAATTCCTATTAGATATATAGATTTAATAGATTCTATTGGTCTGAGGCTCGAAACTCTGACCATAGGTGACTACATCCTTTTATTTCTAACATAAAGTATTTTATTTTTAAGAGATTGTTATTATATACATATGGTTCCCAAGTAAAGAATTTCTATATCATTATCAGATGAAAATGGGTTCATTTTATACATTTCAAAAGGAAGTTATTTATTTTATAAGGGAAACATATGTTATGGTATAGAACCACTAAATAATATTCATTATGCGATTAATTACAATAAGCATTTTTTGGAAATTGATAACGAATAATGTTCACATGACTCATATAACACCCATCCATGGAATCACTATCATGTTAAATTAATCCTGATGTGTTTGAAATGATCTGTCAAGATAGTCATTTAGATTAGTCTGAGATAAAACCACTTGAAAGATTCCATGATAGTTGAAAATAAAAAATGGTCCAACTACCATTCAGAAGATAGAGTGAAGGAATAAATAACTTCTTGGATTATTACACACTTATTTGTGTGGAACAATTCAAGTAAATTCATGCAGTGGACATTATTACATAAAAAATTATACTATGTAATTGAGTATATTTGGTTATATGTACTTGATGAGATATAAGTATGATTCCTTTAAGAAATTAAAATAATTCAAGAATGAAGTATAGATTCAACTTTTGATGAAGATAAAAAAATATTTGATTGGATTAAGGTGGTTAATATCTTAAACAAGAGTTAATATATTTTCTTTTGGAATTTTGGATTCAATCATAACTCACTCCACCATACACACCACATTGGAATGGTGTTATTTAATGGAGGAACCATATCTAGTTAGACATGGTAATGTCGATGATAAGTCATAGAGATATTCCATTATCCATTTCTAGGATGTTAATTATAAACTTTATCATACACATTAATCCGAGTACCAATAAAAGATGAAAATGAAAACCCTTTCATGTTATGGAGTGAAAAGAAACCCATTTTTTCACATACACATATATGGGGTTGTAAAGGGTTTTTGAATATCTTATTAGTAATCAACTAGAAACTTGGGGCATATTATTTATCTTTAGATGGTATTCAATGGAAACATAATGATACTACCTATACAACCTCTCTGATGAGAAATCAGTTTTGATAAGAAGAAAGATGGATCTGTGTGGTTGTGCATTGAATACAAGGAGGTCAATGCTATAAAAATAATGAACAAGTATGCTCTACCACACATTGATGATATATTTGATAAACTTCATAGAGATCAATATTTTTCAAAGATTGAGATTCATTATAGAAACTATCATTTGTGCGTGAAGAAGTATGAAATTATAAAGACAACTTTTCAAACATGGTACGGGCATTACGAGTTTACAGTAAAGCCTTTTGGATTGACTAATGCACCCTCTCTCTTCATGGATCTTATGAATATAGTTTTCAAGGAATATATTGAGAACTTTGTAGTGGTATTTATTGATGATATTATGGTTTACTAAAAAAGCTATGAAGATCATAAAAATCACTTACGCATTATCCTAAGGACACTTAGAATAAATGAATTATATGGGAAATTTATCATCTATGAATTCTGGCTTTAGGAGATTTCTTTTTTTGGCCATATTGACTCTATGGATGGAATCTCTATAGATCCTTCAAAGACCAAGGAAATACATGAATGGCCCGTACTGACAAGTATAACATAAGCACACAGTTTTATTATTTTAGCAGGTTATTATCGACGTTTCGCCCAGAATATTGCCCAGCTGTCTAACCCATTAACCAAGATCACATGTAATGGGGTTAAATTTGTTAGTAAAAAAGTGTGTGAATAATGTTTTGAATAACTGAAGTGAATATTAGTCAATGATTCTATCTTGACTCTACCATCTGGTAATAATGGGTTTGTTATTTATAGTGATGCTTCTTAGAATGGACTTGGTTGTGTCCTTATACAGAATTATATTGTTATTTCCTATACATCACCATAGATAAAAATTCATGAGCAAAACAATCCTACTCATGATCTTGAGTTACCAGCTGTAATATTTGCTATGAAAACATGGAAACTCTATCTCAATGGTGAAACATGTGAGATTATAATGATCACAAGAATTTAAAGTATATTTTCTCAATGAAATAACTCAACATAAGGCAAAGACGTTGGCTTGAGCTTCTCAAGGATTATGATTTCACTATACACTACCTCCGAGGTAAGGAAAATAAGGTTCCATATTCTTTGTGTAGAAAGGATCAAGGAGTTTTGAACAAGATGATTGTTCAAAGGGATCCATTTTTCATGGATCTAGTAAAGATGTATATGGGAATAACCATGGAAGGTGAAACATCCATACTTTTTCAAATAGTTTCAAAACCATCTTCACTAGAAAGGATAAAGAGTTCTTAGACTGATGATGAGGAGTTTTAGAAGAATATTAATGCAGTGGAGGATGGTAGATTGAGTGAATTCATATATCAAGATGGAATTTTTAAATTTGGGAAAATATTTTTTCTTCCTAACATACATGATCTAAAAATGGAATTGTTGGATGATGCTCATAGATCCAAGTTCTCTATACACCCTAGGAGCATGAAGATGTATAGATATTTGAAGGAACATTTTTAGTGGGACAACATGAAGAGAGAGATTTTTGATTATGTGTCATGATGTATGGTTTTTCAACAAGTGAAAGTCAGAAGAAAACATCCTGGAAGACTCATTCAACCTCTTCCCATACGTGAGTGTAAATGGGATGATATTAAGATAGGCTTTGTCCTGGGACTACCAAAGACTCCTAAAATAGATGAGGTAATATGGGTAATTTTTTATCATCTACCAAGTTTGAAAATATTCTTGCTCTAAGATACGATTTACCACTTGAACTTTTAACAAGACTATATATTAATGAAGATGTAAGACATCAAGGGGTAACCATATGAATTGTTTTGGATCGTGATTCCCGTTTCACATCAAGATTTAGGAAAAGTCTTTAAAAGTATTTGGATACTGAACATTATTTGAGCATTTCCTACCAACCTCAAACCGATGGACAATCAGAATGGATTATTCAAACATTAGATGACATGTTAAGATCTTACTCACTTGACATTCACAGTATGTGAGATCAATATTTACCTCTGGAAGAATTATCTAATAACTATATCTTCCATTAAAGTATTCAGATTGAACCATATGAAGCATTATATAGAAAGAGATTTCACACACTAACTTGTTTGAATGATGTTGGTGAAAGAAAACTCGTAGGCCCAAAACATGTTGAGGAAACAATGCAAAGAGTGAAGATTATCCAAACACACATCAAAGCAGCCCAATGTAGGAAAAATATCTATGCTGATAATCGATGGAAGGATTTGGAATTTCAAGTAGGAGATCATGTTTTCTTGAAGGTATATCCATGAAAGGGTGTTATATGATTCGGTAAGAAGGGTAAATTGAGTCTCAGGTACAACAATCCTTTTGAAATTCAAGAACGAATTGGAGTTGTAGCTTATCAGTTGGAAATGCCTCTAAGTGTCTCAAAAGATCATGATGTGTTCCATGTATCACTGTTGAGAATATAAATGTCTGACCTAAAGCATGTACGCACCTATGAGGAAATTTAACATGAACCTGATCTATATTATTTTGAATATCCTTTCAAGATTCTTGATACGAGAGAAAAAGTGCTGAGAAACCGGACGACTCTTCTGGTGAAAGTTCTATGAAGAACCCACAAGATAGAAGAGGCAATGTGGGACCCCGGGGAACTTATGATGAAGAACAACCTGGATATTTTTATTTAGTAATATTCTAGAAATTTTTAAGAAGAATTTATTTTAATGAGGGGAGAATGTAACAACCCAAGCTTCCAGGGTACATTTTCCCTTTGAATAATGCAGTAGCTTGCATTGTACGCAACATGGAGTTTTAACACACCTCGACCAATGAAACTAGTGGTTATGAATAATAATACCCACTTTACTAAATATTATAAATTTTAATTTTTAGAATGTGCATCATTTTTGGATTCGGAATATCAAAATTAGCTTAGGGTGAATTTTCGGTATTTTTCTGAGAACATCCAATTTTTGATGAATAGTGAAAAACACTACGTTATTTTTTAAAACCAACCATTTATTTAAATAATTAGTTATTTTATTTTAATTTATTTAAGGTAAAAATAGATATATAATACCTATATATGTTCAATTTAATTTATTGGATACATTTTATTATAAGTTTAGTAATATAAAATTTTATTGAACTTTTTACCGTCTTTTACCACCTTCTAGTAGCATTTGAAAATTTGCATAAAACAAAATTTTACCAATTTTTTAAGTTGAATTTCAAAAATCCTAGATACACAGTTGACATCAGTAAGTAAAATATTGTTTAATAAGATGAAAATAATTTTCTTGAATAGTAACTTTTGACTTTTATTTTCCATGGTTAAAAGTAAACAGGGTAATTAACTGTAAAAATGATATCATAATTACCATAACATATATACAAATTCTATTGGATAAGTGTAATTAGACCTAACTAAACTTCAGGAATAAATATTATCCCATTTGGTCCACCTGGATTAGATTAGGACATTTATTATTATTTTATATAAATAAGAGTTTAAAGTGTTAAATTCAATGATTAATAACTAAAACATTATTAATATAGGGTTATAGATAAGATATATTTGACTATAAATATTCAATATAAAGATAAAAAGATTTCCTAAATAATGATATTTATTTCTAATTTTTAGAAATTAAATATATTAATTTATTGATGACACAATGATGATGCAGTAAATACCTTATTAATGAAATATTAGAATATTTGATTTTATAAATATCCAAATAAATGTAATTTGAGATTTTTGATGAATTACACTAATTTTATAGGTCAATATGACTTTTTAGGGTTGATGAAATAATTTTTTTCGAAGTAATCATGCTGTTATGATTTTCAAAAAAAACAAATACTAAATAGAGTCAAATGGACATAAATTAGTTTTTAAAACAACTACTATATTATTAATTGATATAATATTACTAACAATCTAAGGTTCAGACTAAATAATACGATAAGGTAATATATATTAATAATTAACCAGTTGGGGTTTATTTGGATTGTTATAGTATGTTTCTTAAGCATATAATATAAAAATACAAAGAGACATGGTAAATGTCCAACTATTGAACTAAGAGTTAAATCTAACAGATAAGGTTAATATGATGACCTAAACAAATCTAAAACATATTGGATGAGATTTTTGTGACCCATACCCAAATTATACTAGAAATAAAACATTTTTATCCATTATAAACTTAAAAATATTTTATTATAAAATAATATTTCTAGCTTTTCATAATGTGACCCTCACCTATCTTATAGAAGGGTACTTCCTCTTCTCTTCATTTCACACCTCCAAAGCCATTTGGCTCAACAAAACCCTGCCCAAATATCCTCAAAACTTCCCTCACATCAATGTAGAGTCCTTACTTTGATCATAAATCTAACATAAGGAGCCCTTTTGATCAACTCAAAAGGAAACACCCAAAGAAGAGGTAATAATTTCACCTCCATCTTTCAAGTTCTTTTCTTCTTCCACAGCTTATTTATTTGTTGATTCCATACCAAAATAATTACTATAGTACCTTATACATACTATGATATTATTATAAATATGATACAATCATATTCGTTATTCTACCCATCTTATAAATGACAAAGTGACCATATGGGTGTACATACGGCTTACTGCCTCCACATCGTGGTGTAGTTTGTTATTCAAACAATTCATTATTTTGGATGTATATAATAATTTGTTAAATTATGTAAATAATAAATATAACATGTTAATTATTATTTATATATCATATACCATTCAATTAAATATGGTTTCACCATATATATAATGATATTGTTGCTCGTGCGTATGTACGGATTACAGTCTTCATGAACGCGATGAGATTCATTTCCCGTCTTAATTAGTCAAGAATAATTTTAATTTTATTTTTAAATATAATGTTTATGAACATAATTTAATTCACTATATGAATCAAATACATCCTATCGAAAAAAACATGAATTTCATTATCAGGAATATAAAGGAAAACAAATCAGTTAACACCCAAAATGATGAAACTACTGAAATATCATTAACCAAGAAATATTATAGGATCATATATGATAAAATATTTATGTATATAGTTAATATAAAATTTAATAACAATTTTTTAAATATTATACAATCGGTTAACATACCATAGACTAAGTACAAGTTCAAGGTAAGAGTTAATTTCACAATCACTTTATTATCCGAGTTTGTTTTTACGTAAGTATCTATTGTGACTTCTTTATCATCCACATCCATGTTTCTTAAAAATGAATTTCAAAAAAAAATTATGATTTAATAGACTATGTGTTATTTTCATTTATACCCTTGTTTGAATTTTCATTAAATGGTTTAAAATGAATCTTTCCGTCATTTTCCTAACAATATACTTTATGACCTTTTCGACAAAATTATGTTAAGAATGTCTTTTTTTAACTTATATAGCGGGTGTGGCTATTTTCTGCTGTTATATCAGTGTCAAAGCTACCCATACAGTCTTATAAGAATATTTTCAAAATAAATTTTTTTTCTATAATTATGTGACTTTTGAATGATTTCAATATTGAAAGAGGTGTTTATTTCAAATAGTTTTCATTTCATCTATGTAAACATCCTTTGATGGATTTTAAACTTGTTTGAAATTTATTTTTTATGATACAAATCATCCATATTGTATTGAATTTTTTGTGACATGTTTGACTATGGATGTGTATTTTTACACCATTCATTTTTTATGGATAATGTATTGACATTTCATATGCTAGTTTTAATATGAATGTTTATGTTATATTTAAAACATTTCATATGAGGAATGCATTGGACTTAGTAGGTGATGGGTGGATCCCACTATAGCTCCTTGATGCATCGGTAGTTCTCATGAGACAAACTAGTGTCTTGGTACAAGTCCTTGAAAAAATATTATTTGTCGTCTTGGCACAAAGCATTGACTATGTGGTTATGAATTCTAGAATTATGCATTCCATTATTATGAAAGTGGATATTGATATTTCATGTGATTATTCAACTACACAAATATCCCTTTGAATAATTAAATGTCATTATTTGATTTTATATTTGCCATATTATGCTGAATTTTATGTTTAACAGAATTTTGTTTTAGTCATATACAATTATTGATTTTTTTTTGCTTATTTACCAAAGTTTATACTATATTTATATCCTTACTAAGCATCTGAGCTCACCCCTTTATATATATTATTTTTCCCAGGATGTGAAGAATAATTTTATGGTTGACCTACAGGGATAGGCTAGGGATATTAGTGTGTTCAAAAAGGGACAAAATTTTGTTGATTTTATTATTTCATGATGTAATGTAATACTTATGAATGTATCTAGTGTTTCTAAGGATACTAAATTGATCGGTCATTTGGTATTTTATCCCTTGTGATCATGCCATTGTTATGTAATAATGCCCCGATTCTAGGTAACTAGGGTCGGGGAGTTACATTCAGGATAGGCTTATCTGTGATTCATATGAGGAAAATAGTATTATTTATAAATGTTTTTAACCCTTGAAATGGAATGGGATTACATTAAAATTGATTTTAATAAATACCTAGTGGGGTTTTAGGGTTTTTAAAAGATTTAATGTGGGCGTGTACAATGGTTAAATAATTGAAGGGTGTCTAACACTGAGTGTTATCCAAATAAAAATTTCATGTTTTTGGAATTCCATTCTATGTTTGAGAAAGGGGTATTGACCCAAGTTCCTCACATTTTTAAATTTTTTGATTTTTGTGAAATATTTCAATTGTTGGGTGAAGATTAGGTTATGATTTTAGTGTTTAATTCTTGTCTGGTTATTTGAGGTATGGTAACCCTTATTTGTAATGAATTTTTTAATATACATGTTCATCATGTGGTTGACTAATAAAAAACATACTTTGTTTGATGTTAGGGGAATACAATGACAAAAGTAGGTAACCTGGATGAGGGAAAGAACTAGTGTAGATTATATTACCCAAATTATGGACACGATTAGACTTTGTGTTCTAATGGAATGTTTTCATGGGCCTATAAAATATCAAAATTTCCAATAGTTAGTTTTGATACCTTGATCATTATAGAAATATGTATGGTCATTAGGACTACCGGAACATTACATGATTTGTATTATTATCCTAGGTTCCCTGCCACCAATTTAGGTCTATTATTAATATAGGTCAAGGTAGATTTTCATTATTCTATGATAATGTTTTTTTATTTTTCAATGGGATTAAATATTTTTCCATTACTTGTATCCCATGTTTATAGTGTGGTAACATATCACCTTTTCTTCATTGCATTCTTTTATTTCCTTGTTGATATGATGCTACCTGGTTTTTCTTATTCCGTAATTTAGTTACAATTTTTTATATTTCCAAAAAAATTTAAAAATTGTTGCAAGATGTGAATCATTGAAAATGATATGGTGTTTCTCTTTCTAGGGGTTTCTTGTTTTTCTTTTAAAGAAAAAAATGAATTGGTTCTGTTTTTCTATATCTAGTGTCCCAATTTTATAATATGGGTTTAGGTAATAGTGACTAGTTTTACATCAAAATTTGGTTTTCAAGATTTTTTTAAAACCCACTAAAACGTGATAGAATTATTGAGGATTTTAAATTTGTATTTTAAAATACATTATTTATAATATGATTTCAATGTTGAATTTTTAAATTGTATATTGTTAAAAGTTGCATCAACCGTGGAAAAACCTTCCAAATGGATTCTTTCATTTACAATAAAATAGAAAACATGAAAACATCCTTGATGTGTTTTGGGTTTTCTTTTTTATTTTATTATGGAAAACATGTTTTCTCTTACACTACAAATATGAATTTGAAGAATGTAATATGAAAAATATTTCATTGATATTGTGGATTGTGACCTACTATGAAATATAGCTCTTTCCAATATTTTTTTCATTCATGTCCAATTTATTATGAATTTTATTATATTTGTTTTTAATAAGGTAAATTGGGATTGTATTCTTACCTTATGTTTCATGAAGGCATGTTATAAAGAAATAGATTTTATTTCAGTTTTAGGGATTTGTATCAGTGGTTTTCATTAGTTGATTTTAGGATATTGTTTTATTTTGTTCTTCTTTTATTATCTATTCATTTATGATTTATTTTTATATTTTATGTTGGATAGTCATTTCTAAATATCTCGAGTTTGGATGATTTTTTGAGTTTTATTCTAATGATTATTTTTATAATAGATTGAAATAATTCATATGGTCTATTTATTCATACCCAGGTCATTGTTTCCAGAACATGATGTATAAAAATTCCCTATGATAAATTAGTGGGTCAATTCATATTAGATATCATGTAAGTTCATTAAAAAAATTTATCTGATTTTAGTTCATTATTGGGGAATATATTGATGAATAAATATATTTTTAGAGATATTAGTTTGGAGATAATGATTTTAGGACTCAACAGGTAGGTTTATGAAGAATTTTGTTATCTATTTTATGTCTAGAGTCTCAAGATTCCATAAAAAGTATTGATATTATATTCGATTCTAGTTCTATTCTTGGTGATTTATTGAATCGTAATTTGTGCCTATGGTAATGTTGTTTTCATCCTCATTGCCATAGTTTAAGATTTTGTGGGTTTGTATTTAGTTATTTATTTGAAAAAAATAAGGATCAAATTCATAAGGTTTGATTTAGTGGCATAACTATGTGTAATATAATAAAATTTTGTCAGACACATTCAATGGACCAATTCACAATTAGAATACAGGCCTCATCTCTATGTCCAAGGCAATCGTGATTCTTTATAACATTTAGATTATCTTTTTAGACTCATTAGTTCATGGAATTCCATGTTTTATTAGGGTAGGGGAATATATACAAGGAGGATATTATGATATTTTGGAAACAATGAATTGGAGTTTGGTTGAATCATATGTTATTAATTGGTTTTTGGGAATTTATTTTTAATACAAAATATGATTTTTTATTATAAAGAAATTATTTTATAATATAAATGATTTTTCTTGAAATATTATCTTAGGGATAGATTGATAATTGAGCTTTTGTTTCAAAAAATATTTTGAAGTGGTTAATTTAACTAGAAAATTTGGAACGTGTTTTGGTTTTATACTAGTTAATGATGTGTGGATTTTAGAAGGGGCACTCTCCAACTTTATGTGATGCCAATGTTTATTAATATAAGATATTTATTTATCATTAAAGAATTAAGGTTTTTTGTCATAAAACTAGTTTAATTTTGTGTTAAAATAATAATTAGTGATGTTTTAAAATCAAACTAAATCTATTTTATAAATGATATTTCCATTTTCTTGGTTTTTAGTATTGCTCATTTTCTGAATATTGGATCTCATTGAAAAAATGCATGTCTGAATTTATCATAGGAATAAGGAAAATTATTTTTCATATTTGTTTAATATAATCCTCATATAATGTTTTTAATTAATGTTTGGTTTCTTATCTTTGTTTTCTTTCTACTATCCAGGTTTAACAGTTACAAGAAACTTAATTGAGTAAAAATTGTTTTATTCTATTATTAGTGGTGTGTTTGTTAATTATTCAAGGATGTTTTTATAGTATATTTCATTGGGGAAATCATAAGTAAATTGGCTTAATACATGATCCTTGGTTTTATAATTGGATATGTGAGGATAAATTTTCTTGGAGACATAGTTATGGAAAACTTCCTTAGGTGATCATTTATTTTTCTATACTTCCCAAGCCATATATGAGAGACAAGATTTTTTATGAGGTGTTCTACAATTGATGCTCTCTTTAGAATATATTATCTTTTGAGTTTTTAGTGAGTTTGGAGTAGTTTATACTTGAGGAAATTTTTCCACAATGTTTCCTTATGGTGTATTTTGGTTTCTCTTGATGATATGTGCTTTTTTCAGTGAATGCTTAATCTTTTTAGATTGATGGTATTCCTAATTTTTTATTCATAGTGTGTGTCATGGTTTTGGGTTCTGTTTTATTTGTTTCTAAATGAGGAATTCATGGGTAAATCAGAGTGTTCTTATTTCTTATTAGATCTTTAGAGCCTCCATGTTGATTTTGGAAATCAATATTACGATGGTATGGTGTTCTATGAGCTTGTACCTATGTTACCATCATCTGAATTTTATGATCAAAATATTCAATCCATTTAATTTCTTGATGATCTAGGATTCTACTTATTTTTCTTCCTGGTTTTGGGGATTCCCTAGATTTAGTGATATGGTCTTGTGGTCCCACATGATATTTTTCATTATACTGCATACTTAGTGGTTTTTTAGTTGTTCATTTTTTTATTATGGTAATTTGATACCCCACATCAATATGGGTCATGAAAATCAATAGAAATTTTAATATTCGGCTTCCTGAGGGTTGAAATGTGGCCTTCAGGTTTGGTTTTTCATTTTTATCATTTTAAGATCTCATAGAGAGTGTTGTGGACATTAGATGGGGCTCATAAGGGGGCTTGGATTCTAGTGAGATAATTATGAATTTGTTGCGGTGGTCAAACTTCTATAACAACTATTGACTAGCTAGTGAGCTCTCACTGAAACCTTTGTGGGCTAGCCAAGAGACCTACATCCAAGATATTCTCATTAACTGACTAGTGGTCCAACCTATCACTGGTAATCCTTAAACATATATTTAGTGAAGCTAATTTTATTCTTATGGGTAAAAGAGGGTAATTTACCACACCCTCTTTAGATTTAGGGGAAATCAACTCATGGGAGAACCATTTTGGTGAGAGCTCCCCAACACCCTTAATCCCGTTTCATTCTAGTGTTTTTAGGATGATTAAGAAGAGTCAAATCCTCGATTTATCCTCCTTAATATGAGTATTCATACTTTTATTGTTATGTTTTTTGTTATTTATGGTTCTTGAGATGATTCAAACCAAGAATACTTTAATCGTATATTTCTTATAGGGATTTAACTTGGATCATTTAGAGGACACCCCGTAAATATTTTTATATGTTTTAACTCATTGATTAAATGGAATTAAAATTAATGGTAGATTTTAAGGTGTTTTCATTATATTTAATAAAATTATTGTGTGACTGGGTTGTTAAGGTGTTCATTTTTTAAGATTGGGTTTTTGATGTACCATAGACCCTCTATGTGCATTAAATATATTTTAGATGAGATAAAGTCATCATGTGAGTGATGATCTATTTTTTCATTTTTAATTTAATTTTTTAATTGATTATTATCTCTCTAAGTAAATTTAGTAATTAATTATAATTTTTTATTAATAATTTATTTTTGTTCGTGGAATTGATTTAAGGGATCACTATAAATGACTATGGACAATTGGTCATGGAAGAACCTGAGAAGAGTGTCCAGAATTTGTAACTAAAATGTTTAAAATATTAATATGAGTTAGGTGGTCTCTTTTATATGATTTATTGTATTTATTCATACTTTTAGGTTCATGTGATTCATGTGATATACCCACCATTTGTGAGTGATCTTTAATTTAATTAAAAATTACAATTAAAAATAATGATAGAAATGATGCATCAAGGGCCACTATAGTTCCCTGAATACTAGTGATTACATTACTAATAATAGTTAATGGATCTAGGTAAAGATTGAATCTTTTGAAATGTGAGGGATTATGATGAATATGATTAACTATATTGGGATATGTTCAATATAAATGACCTAATGATATTCTATATAATTATTTTACATTGGTAATATGTAATGAAAGGATATAAGTGTTTATCATTTGGTATCATTACATAACCCTAGAGAAATACATATATATTGGGATGAACACGAAGGCTGGTATATGGTTAGGGACATGTTAGGATATGTTATACCCCTAAGTGGTGGGATTGTATAAGTGATTAAAAAAGAAATAGAGAAACCCATGTAAGGTGCCCCATGTGTACTAATAATTATCAAACATTGGTAGGTTCTTAGTTGAGATTGACCCTTGAGATGGATAGTGAAATGGATCTATACTTTCGGTGCTATGATTGACCCTAAAAATCGTAAAATAGAATGGTATGAAAATAATTGACAAAAATATTTGTAATATATTTTCAATCGATAATAATATAGTTTAAATAGGAAACCAATAAATTATTAATAAAAGAAATGGTAATGTGATGTATGGATTTGAGTCTTCGAGAAGGGGGATGCACATTGGTTCTCATTTATTTACATTATGTGATCTTGTGGGATTGGATTCCACTATGTTCATCTGCTGGTTGTTTTGGTATTCTTGAAATATCATTGTGGTTCTTTGGATAATCAGTTGTTGTGGTATCTTGTGTAATGTGATTTCCATGATAAGTGGTTCAGAGAATAAGGGTGGGATGTGACCCTTGGAAAGTGGAATATTTTTTACTATTTCTAGAGCACAATGAGACCCCTTGTGAGGATAAATATATGTTTTAGGGATGGAGGATTATCATGGGTGTACAATAGATTTATTGTTCATGGAAACAACCCACTATATAGATTGAAATTAACTAGACATGATTCTTTTGTATGTAGCGAGGATATGTTCCCCTCCCCTCATAGATTTAGATAATATATACTTCACTTATTAGGAGTCATCAATTAAGATATTATACCTTGAGGATTCAGATGCCTAGTATTTATCTCATGTATACTAGGGTTATCAAGTCCCATTTTCTTTATCCACTATATACCGGGGTGAGTTAAACCCATGTTTTTATCTCATTTATAACCAAGTGAGTAAGACCCTATAGTGGTTACATTGGTTGGAATGATTATATGACATGCTCAGATACACCTCTTCATTGGATGATGTTGGCATGGTTGACCCCTACTGTCACCCCAAAACAAAACAACCAAAAGATATTTATTAATTTATTTTTAGTGGTTATTTATTTATATGATTAAGTAACAAGAACATAGAATAAATTTTTCACTAAGGTATGGGGTCCCATTAGTGTCTCCTTAATGAGTTTTTATCACACCCTGATTAGGTGGTCATGGAACTCTATGATCTAATTAGATCTCTCACTAGAGTAGGTATCATTTGGGTTAAGGATAATAATTTTATTATTCCTCTAGATAGATTTTATATTTTCAATAGAATAAATGAAGTAAGATTGGTGTTCAATGAAATACCCCCGGTGTGCTCTATTTCTTTGTTAACATTGTCTGTGTGTTCATCCTATTTATTGATCAGTTGTTGAATCATGTAATCTATTTTCCATTTAATTATTTCATGATGCATCTATGTGTTACTATGTGATCTATTATTATTTATTATACATATTTTGTTGTATTTTTATGATCTTTCAAAAATAATATAGGGTATATTCCCCCCATGGTTACACATTATGCCCCTACTACTAGTTGTAATCCTCTAGTATACTGGGAGTTTCAACTAAGGATCAATTAACCTCAATCATATTAGTATTCTTATTGGGTCAGGTTTGGATGTGATAAAGTGGTATTGGATTCATTATGTGTCAAATATCACAAGTTTATCGTAGATTTGTATTTGAGTTTTTAAATTTTTGGAAGATGGTAGATAAGTGATATAGGGATGTGTCAAATATTGTGATGGATCCCCGAATGGTCTGACACAAACCACTATGGGGATGGAATTACAGGTTTCCATGGATATGGTATATATTTTATTGATATTTAATATAGTTTCTCTATGATCTTCCACCTTGGTTATTGCATAATGAATTTTGGATTTATTTTTTATTATGGATTTAACTATGGGCTTGTAGAGGAAAGATGAATCTTCTTGAATCATATTCAACAAATAGGATTCACCGGACATATGTATGTATGTGTGTGATCCCACTATTAACGAGTATTATTGATTAAAGTGTAAATGAAAACCCATATTTTATTTTTATCACATATTTTTTTTGGGAATTATACTCAGCTAGATATTCTTTGATATTGGGTTATGTGGGTCTATAACATGATACACCCTAATTATATAGATGCACTCCATTGGTTCAAGGGATGTTCAGGGACCCTTGTTGGTTAATAAAGTAACATGAATCCTTTATTATAGACATATTATTGGTGAATTTAATTTTGATATATGTTCCTAAATTATAATAATCTCTATTATTTAAAATTCTACTAACAAATTATCTGGTGTTTTCCATATAACATACAATTACATTACAAAAAACTGATACATGAGACTATGGTTACTCAACATGAATCACGGTATTGAAATTTCATTATATATATTTGGATGAAAATATGGTCATTGATTGGGTGACTACCATAAATTGAGATCTAGTGAGGATTATCCTGAGATAGTGAGTCTCAAGGGGTATTACAGTATGAAAATAATTGATGAGAATATATTCCCATGAAGGAATATGTTTTCGCATGATATTCCAGATATATATGTATATAATAGAACATAGAGTGGGTAGTCTTTTAATGAGTTATAGAGTTAAATTTGGAATTTGGACATGGTAATATTTCCCAAGTGTTATGGATTACATAATATTTGAGGTATAATTTAGGGGTGTGCAGAGTGTTTTGAGATAGGGATCTTGATTGTTGAGAGATGTGTATTATGGAAGAGAAAATATTTTTATGGTAACCCAAGTAAAATGTTGTACATGGATTTCCATAACACCTTAAAATATATAAATAATTGTTATTTTCTTCAGGATGTATGATCGATGGAAGGGATGTGTAATTGAATAAGTAGTATAGGTGATACATATGATTTTCTGGATGTAAAAATCATAGGTAGGTGAACTTCCCTGAGATAAGAGAACATGTGGTTTTAAAGTAGAACGATATGAGGATATAGATTCCTTGGAAATATTTATGAAGAAACCACATTGGCTAATAGTTGTTTTATAATCATGGGTTTGTTTCAATTATAGGGATAGATTAATTCCAAGAAATAAATATTTTTTATTAATTTTTGAGTGGAACAATGATAATGAATAGATGCACACAATTAGTGTTCTAATGATTCCCATATGGTGGATTTTCATACAATATACTTTGGCTTCAATGAGATTTATAATTTAAAAGATGAGTTTGAATGGTTTTGTTTTTTAATAGAACTAACATGTGGATAGAGAATTATCAATTTTCCTAACAATTGATCTTAGTTCCAATGATGTATGACACATGGGTGTGTAATTCATGTCTATTTATTAGGTTTAAAGATAGCATGAAACCATTGAATTTTGATGACCTAGAGGCGGAAATTATGGTCAAAGGATGTGTTGTGTTGTTCTTCTTATGTTTTGGTTGGTATGAAAGAATACACCCATTATTATTAAGAGAACTTGAGGAAGTGTGTATCAAATATCTGAGGTTCCTATTGAATATTTAAATGGTGATTGATCATATATAGGATTTAGAATAATATAAATTCATTGAGATTATTTAGGGATTATATACCCAAGAATTTGAATGGGGAATGAAGTATCCCCAATGTGAGAGGCGATATTATGAATGGTTTGATGAATACACATGGACAAGGGGGAGTAATGCATGGGAATTGATGATAAAATCAATTAGGGTTGCATCGAGTGAATTTATAAAGGAATACATATGGTGGGTAGTGAACCATTATTTGTTGGGTGTCAGATCACATTCTTGATAAACTTTAGTCGATGTTGTGGATGATATTCTATTGATTCTTGATTAGTAAGAAACTAATGGTTCATGTTGATTCCTGGTTGTGAGTGGGATGGCCATATCTAGTGATTCTGTTTAGTAATTAATAGAAAGTACTCATATTGATAGGTTACTTGATTCTGCATAGTGATTATGGAAGAACTCCAATGGTGTGGAGCATTATATCGATTGTAGGCACACAACCCTCATGTTGGTAGGTTAGGGGATGCATGTGATAAGTCGGTATACAAAAATGAAACATTTTCAGTATCAATGATCAAATGAATATAAATTAATCAGATTACATAACTAATGTTAGGTGTGGTAATCATATTTGAAACTAGATAGATACCACGAGTCAAGAACATGATGATGTTGGGATGAATCAATGGTTCTTTTGATCAGTAGTGTGTTGATTCCCATGGTACAATATGAATTTAGATATAGGTGATTAAGGATTCAATTTTTTTTTATTTTAAGTGAGGATTAAACCTCATTATTCAACCTTTTGTTATATCATAATGGATTTGGGAGAAAAGGAATCAATATTTTGAAATCTAATAACACACCATTGGATGAAGCCAGGTATTTGGAAAATGGGAAACCAAAGGAGGAATGTCCAGTGGTTTAAGATGTGATTGGATTTGGTGGTATAGAAACTATAATGAGTATATAATTTTTGAAATTAAGAGTAAGGTTTAAGGATTATTTAGGTATTTTTTTTAAAAACAATGTGCTGAATAATATTTAATAGATGACAGACAATCATCTGATTCCATTGGATATTTGAAATGAGGTTGGGTATTGGAGTTTTGTTATTGTTCTCATGTTTTATTCCATTTGGTGAGTTGGGAAACACATTATGTGAGTCAATGGACCAATGGATATATTTTTTATGTTGGATTTTGATGGAGGGGAGCATCATGGGTGAGAATAATCACTTATGAATATATTTAATTGTTGGGGATTTCTTTGAACCTAATGATACATTCATTTATGATTGTGTGGAAACTTGGGATATATGAGTTCAATTAGAGACCATCTTATAAGTTTTTTAATTATAATAATAAATATCTTTAATATTTATTAATAGATTATTATGTACATAGAATTTCATTGTGTGAGTGTGTTTGTATTTTGGAGATGGAACACTTTCAGTCAGTTGTGAATTGAGAATTAGTATAGGTTAGGAGTCACATTAATTATTCCTAGGGACTTCATCGGGATAGTAAGTGCTATTTTGGGGTTATAATAACATCCCACATCTATATGAGAGTTAAAATCTTAATGGAATTTAAATTTATAACTCTTTAAGATTTAAGATCATGAATTCATCCTCTGTTTTTAACATTAATCATTTCAGTACCATGGGGAGATGGTTTTGTTCAAGGTGTGAGGTATGAAAGGGGGAATAAGTCTTCCTAATAAAATAATATAAATGGTCAGAATGACCAAGACACAACAGTTTCCATTGGAATGCCGGTAGGCTAGATAATCACCCACAAACCTAGTGGTGCTCACGAGCTAGCCAATGGGGAAATTTTTTACAGGTTCATGTTGTTAATTTAACAACATTATAAATATTGGGATTTAGGATCCATGCCACTTTGGGGTGGTCCATTTTTTTCCATGTCACCCCCTCTCAGACCCATATTACCCTTTTATCCATGTGTTTTTGAAAATGATTTTACAATGATTAAGGAAGGACTTATCCTTTGGTTTCCATCATCGACATTCACATTAATTTTTTTTCATTTCATTGGTTTTATTTTCATAGATTTCTGATGAATTTTCCACTACATAGTGGTCTATGCATCCAATTATAAATTATTCCATTCATGGATTTTATAGAGGACATACCAATGAAAATATGGATGCTGTTTCACATCCTTTTGGTAGAGGTCAGTTTCTAGGTTAATTTTGAAAAAAGAATTCCATTATATTAAATCTAGACATTATATAACAAAGTGTTTTATAATTTTTATTTCTATGATGATATTATTGTGGGTATTTCATAGAATATCTTGGTGTTATTGGTACCATTATGGGATATTGATGGTTTCCAATTAATGTTTATAGATTTTATCTACTTTAATTTATATTCTTAAAAATGATTTTAATTGTTCTTAACTAATTAAATGATTAAATATTATTATTTTTTATTAACTATGGGATGATTAGACTTGATTTTGGGCCTTATGATGAATAATGTGAAGTTTCCCAACTAGTATCAATGTATCACTTATAGGGGGATGAAGTGAATTTCAAATTTCTTTTTCTTTTATCTTATCATTATTTTAAAGCAGCCTTTTCTTCATTTTAAAGACACATCACTTTACTGAAACCAATACAATCACATATCTATAGGATCAAAACTATTAACTAAGATCACTACTCAAAAAGAGTAGTTAGTCCTTGTAATGGTTTATAAATAATCCAATACCACAAAAACCACTACAAATCATCCTTTTGAATGAATACATCAAGAAGAAAATAACATTACATATGTGTAGAGTTATGATCTATACAAAAGGGCATGCGATTTTTATTAAACTATTGATGTAAAATATGTTTTTTTAATATCTATGAAATCATCACCAGTTAGTTAAAAACATGTCAAAATTACATCAACTTTTTTAGTTTATAAAAAATGAAATATTCACATCCTACCCAATAGAATGTTGAAAGAACTATTGTATAATTTTTTGAGAACTAGGTATAATGGATTAGAATGAATCCTATATATAATTCCTCAGTTCAGTCATGATAAAAAATAATAAAGGATATTCTAGAAAAAATTCTAAACCAATTCTTCCTCTCACGAAAATATCAATATGGGGGCTCGATTAATTCTGAAAAACTCTGAAATATTTATCTTTCTTATGGTTCTTCTTTACAAAGACACTTATCAATAAAACATAGTATGGAAAAATTTTCTACTCCCAAAAACATTCATCTATCTTGCTCTCTCCAAACATGAAGAATGCCTAAGTTATCATAAACTACATGACAAATCTTTTTATTTATAAGAGAGCCAAAAATGGAATGGTTTGGAAACAAATTTCAATATCCCCTAAACCAAATTTACTAAAAATCTAATTTTGAAAACAACTTGACTTCATCGTTGAATATTTCATCACTTTAATAATCTTCTAAAATCTTCTCAAATATTCTCGAATCATCTCACAACATTATCCTACATTGATCATAAAAACATTTATTTATTCTAATGTTATATTTATTATGATAATGGTTCTTATTATGATGAAATATATGATCACTTTGAGTTTCTTAACCAACTTGAAAAAAATGAGTACTGAATAATTCCCATTGGAATGCTCTATTCCAAATGAAAAAAATAAATATTCCAAAAACATTTTCTCCACTTTGTTAAAAATCATTTTCTTTTATTTTCCATCGTCAAACCAATGGATCTTTCCAATCACTCCGAAATTATACTTTTGTTACACAACCTAATAATTTTTTTGATACATTTCCATAAATATCATTAAATCTTCTAAATATATTGAAACACGTCAATACAAATTTAGTTGTATCATAACACTCCACCTTTTATTCATTTTTTCAAAAAATACATTAGACTTATATTCATGAATTTGATGATCTCCATTGTCCAAAGATTCAATTGTGTTAGCATGCATATGATGGATTGGTCTATGATTCATTCTGACCTTTTTATGTAAATTAATGTCTAAGGGGTATTTACCCAAATTAAATGATTTAGTGTTATATGGAAATGGTTTAAAACATTGTTGACCATCATCTGATTAATCTTTCATTTTTTCCATTAGGATATATTGGCCTCTAATGCTTTTCCCATTTATTGATTTCAAAAATCTAACATTCTTAACCATTATTCCTCGAATAGAATAACTCATATGATTCCCCTTTGTTTTCAACAACGTGTCTGATGGATCAATGTTATAACATATCCAATTAATATGTGGGACATAGTGTCTGATGTACCAGTTTCATTGGTGATAACCTTTCTTCATGATTCTATGAAACTATCGATTCATCCTTATGATTTGGGTTTTTAGTGGATCAGATGGTTCGATGAATCATCCTGTCTTTTTTATTTGACATTCAATACATTATTTTACTTCGACATAAATAATTTCATACTTTTAAAATAGTATACACAATTTTATATCTTTTGATTTTCACATGAATGAACTGTGACAAAAAAATATTGACTTCTTAGACATTCTTCATATACAAACCTCTTTATTATATCATTATGTCTATATATTGATGAGAAATTTTAGATAAAAAAGCATCATCTAAAATAAAAAAAATTCTCCACATTTATTTAAAAATCATAGAATCATAATTATATTATATTACGTATTGTATTGAAATCTTACATATCAGTAGAAAATCATTAGATTTAGAATCAAACATCTTTTAATAATTTTAAACTCAAATTAAATTCATTGTGCTGATTGAATCTTTCCTTCTATTAATAACATGTATCTTAACACCACTTTACATATAAAACATCTACATAATAAAAAAGATAAACCAATGTAATTGTTTACTGACCGTTCATCTAATATTATGAGTCCAGTACCCCTTTCATATGATCACCAATACATAAAAACTTAATTTATTATTATAAATTCAAAAAAATATACAAAACACCCATCAAACACATCTTCTAGAAACCAAAAAAATATTCCATCTATCGTGGTACCAACCATGCACCCTTTTTATTTTTCAATAATCCAAGGTTTATAAACCTCTAAACATTTTAAACATAAGATATTGATCATTCATAAACAATTATAAGCCTACGTGAGTGAACTCAATGTAAGAAAAATGAGTCATTTACCAAAACTCCATGATATACATATGTAGTGACATAAGAAATATCATCTTGCACATAAAAATTTCTGTATAACCACTTCAAAAATTCTTACACATTCCTATAAAATTTTTTGATGAATAATCTCAAAAAACAATTAGAATAGTTCGCACACTTAAATATTGAGTTCACAGTTTACCCATAACACCCAATAAATTCATTCTTCCTTAAATGATTTACATGATACCAATGAAAAGTATTATAGAAAATTATTTTTCTCCCACTTAACAACAGTATCAAAATAATAGAAGAGACAAGGGAAATAAGAACATACCTCAACCTAATATAGAAGGAGGTTGGATAGACATGGCCAACCATAGTTTGAAAAATTCTTCCTTTTGTATAGGTTTTGTGAAAATGTAATCAACTTGTACCATTGTATGAACTCACTAACGTTAGGCTCTTTATTATCCACATTTCATTTCATGACGTGATATTTTATATCAATATGTTTTAATAATAATGTTGTATTGGATTTATTGTAATGTTAAAGGAATTTTGATTATAACAACCTAAGAGTAGAGGTAGATTAAATTCAATAGGTATGTCCTCCAACTAATTCATCATCCACATATGTTGTATTATATCTTGAGTGGAAAAAACATACTATTCTTTATCCATGATTACATTTACTGCATTTTTTTCATAGTATTCAAACATACACAACTTTATCCTATAATGAAAACTCCACTAGATGTGGATATTCTATCATCAAAACATCCTTACCAATTAGCATCTGTGTTTCCAACAAAATAAATTTTTTCTTAGCCGTTGTTTTGATTTAAAAATGATCCATTCATATGATATATCTCAAAATTAATTTTATTGCCAAGAAATGTTATTAATTATAAGAACTTTTGAATCTTACACATAAGGTTAAAATAAAAACAATATTTGGTCATGAAGAACTAAGATATAAATAACATCCAATAAACATTCAAAACACATTAGAGTCACCATTACATACTTTTCTATCATGAGAAACATGGTTCGTAAAAAAATTCAATGAAAACAAGTTTCAAATTTGTAATTCCAAACATCTTAAGAAGTTCCTTAGCATACATTTCTTAATATTAAATTTTTTTCTTATTTTTTGGTATTTTTTACCTAGTACTACATTTCATTTCACCATGCACGTAAATTTTCAACGAATTATTTATTTATTCATCAAACCATTATATTTTTTTTTCAGCATTCCATTACATGATAATGTTATTAACATATATTTTAACAATGAGAAAAATATCCCATCTTTCGTTAGATGTACATATTACTATCAAATATTCCTTTCATAAATTCAACTTCCTTAATCATTTATAATACTTGGAGTACCACACCCTTGTATTTTAATTTATCCCATTTGGGGATTTATTTAACTTGAAAGAAAAATTATCACACTTCACATTATAAAAAAATACATTTTTTCAATATCAACATCCTCATAAGGTTCTCATTTTAGAAATACGAACACCATATCCATATGAAAAATTTTATAAATTTGTTGTCAAGTAATTGGCCGAAATATTATTATTTTTCTATTCTTTTCACCAAAGTAAAATTTTCATCAAAATCAATGCCTTCAATATATGACTGAACTTTGATAACTAATGATGATTTTATTCATATCACTTCAGCATTATCATTTAACTTGTTTTGGAAAACAAATTTTATACAAATAAATTATATTTGAACCCGTGTCGTAATGATCACTAAATAATGTTTATTATCTTATCAAAGGGTTTTATGTGTTATGAAAACATTTTATGATATAAGGAATGTTTGGATGAAGTTTTTTTATGTATGAGAAAGGCTCACTACTGAGGATTAGTGACTACCAGTGTAGGTTGACCACTGAGAATGTGTCACCAGAAAGGCTAACTTACTTACAAGAAAACACCCCACCAACATAAAAAATAGGATAAGTATTGAAATCATATACCATAAAATATTTCTCACCGCTAGAGGATGACACACTGTTGAACCAAAAATTCAACTATGCATTGGAATCACCTACCATCATAGATTAGTCATCACCTGGAAGTTAAACTAGATAATTTTGAAGATTTCCTTCCATAAAAATGTAATTTTGAAAATGTGTGTGAATTATCTACCAAAAGGGACGAATCACCATTAATGATTAGTCACCACTGGTGTGAGTAAATTGCAGACTCATTCAATACAAGATCCATTCACTTTTAGATCAATACACCACCATAATGTCTCACAGTTCTGAAGACTCACTACTACTATTCTGTTTATTTAGAATTAAATACATCAAATTGATACATTATCAAATTTATAGTTGAAACATATTATAATTATTGTTATTAATTATATTTCATATATGAATTAATGAATTTCTCAGCTCAGAGTATGATCACATAAGATATCCAGATGATTGTTCTCCACATGGACCCACCTTCATTTTGTTGTTATAAAAGATATCGTAGACTCCCCTGTGGATAGAGAGATGTTGATATAATCGTAGAGATAATATACATGAAATGATTTATTCTATATGTGATCTTATAAACTAAATATTTCTCACAAATTATAGAGGATGTATGGATCTAAACGAACATTATGTTCCTTCATAATGTAAGAAAAAAAGAGTTCACAACACTATGTTCAACTACCAAAACTACACAAAAACAGGGTGATTAGAGGGGGATTTTTAGAGAAGGTTATTCAAACCCCCCCTATAAATTCATTTTTGTATACATTATAGGGGGTTATAAACAACCCCCCTAATTGTCTAATTTATATGGGGTTCTCTACCCCCCGCCTCATATTTACCATTTTTTTAATATGTTGTCGGATTTTATAGACTTTTATATCAAAACAGTCACTAATTTAAGAATTATTAGAGATATATATATAGTTATAGACACTACATATTCTGTTATAAGTTCAATATATATATATATATATATATTCATTTGAAATTAATATGATTTAGGTGTGTGTGTGTGTGTTATATGGACTTTTTTATTTTTAAGAAAATAGTTGGGGTTTACAACCCCCTAAAATGCAAGTCAATAAAAGAGTTTGAAAACCCCTTCTAATGTAAGACATTAGTGGGGGTTCAAAACCCCCTATAATAAACACCACTAATGTCTTACATTAAAGGTGGTTTTGAACCCCTAGTAATGTCTTACATTAGAGAGGGTTTTGAACACCCACCTATGTATTGCATTAGAGGGGGTTTTGAACCATCACTAATGTCTTACATTAGAGGTCCTTTTCAAACCCCCTCTAATATATTACATTAGAGGGGTTTAGAAACCCCCTCAAATTTAAGAGACCATAGGAGTTGTGAACCCCCAAAATTTTCTTTAATAAACTCATAATAAATATATATATAGATAAATAATGACATAATATATAAATTTATTTTAAAATATTATAACATATTATATAAATGTATTAATATAAATATTTTATATGATTGTATTTAATCGTATTTATATGTATACAAAAATATAATTGTATAATGTGTGTATACATTAATATTTTTTTGTATGAAATTCTATTTCATATAATATTAATTATAATATAAAAGCATAAATATATTATATAAATATATACATAAATATTTTTTATTTAAAAAATCATATAAAATCTTTTATAGATTTTATAATAATTTTAATAATATATTATATATATATAATTAAATTTATATTAATATACAAATAAGAATGAGATTGATATATTAAATATATCTGTATATATGAGATATCATTATAAATATATGTAGAGATGTATAAATATTCATAAAATTGTATCTATATATAAATATTATATTTTATTATAAATATATATATAATATAAATATTAGATAAATATTATATATTGTATACAAATAAATGTATTTATAAAATGTATAATATGTAGTATTCATATAAATATGTAATATAAATATAAATATATTTTTTTAAATGTGTACGTATATATATAATATAATATCTAAATATATATTCATAATATATTTTTGTATATAAATATAAATATATATATAATATATGTGTATACAAATAAAAATAAACAATTACAAATAAATATATACAAACACATTTTTGTGTGGGTGTGTTTGATATAAATGTATTTATAAATACAAACATATATAATTTTATATAAATATATGTAAGAATATAATTTATAGAGGTGGGAATCTAATATATGAATACATATATGTTTATATTCATATAAATATAGATACATGTTATTTATTTAATTTATTAAAATATATTTTGAAAGTAATATTTTTCTTAATAAACATATTTATATATATTGATTAAATAATATATACATTATATTTGAATATTTGTTAATATATATATGAATATTAGTATATATACTTATTTTAATAAACATATTATAAGTATTTAAATATATTATTTTAAAAAAATTTATTTTAATAAACATATAAATATATAAATACAACAAAAAATAAATTTTATGTGTAAATTTGTTAATATAAATAAGTTTTCTAATATAAATGTTTATTTTAATAAACTTATCATTTGTATTTAAATACTTTTTATTTTAATAAGCATATGAATATATATAGAAATAATAATATATACATTATAAAAAAAACTGAACTAGCATAGTGGTTTGAGCGGGTGTTGTCAGGTGAAGGGCCAGACGATCAAAACCAGATGGGATATAATTTTACAAGCCGCTATGGAATTTGTTGGATTGGGTGATGTTGTGGGTGCCGCATGGAAACAACGGTAATTGGAGGGCATAAGAGATTGTAGCGGTAATTGGAAAACACAGGGGAACTTGAGGAACATGAGGGATTAAACAGTTATTGGAAAACATGAGGGAACATGAGGGAATATTGGGAAGTACTAGAGGGTGTGGAGTGGTTAGGATCAGATGTGAGAGTCACAGGAGAGGGGTCGGTGTGGTTTTTCTAAATAAAAGAGAGAATATTTAGGGGCAGTTGTGTGATAACCTCCTCAAAGGTGATCATCATCAAGGGCAGTTCAAACCACCTCTTCTAACAACAGGTAGGAAAATTAGCGATAGTTCCTCCAAACCACCGTGCGGTAATAAACATCCCTAATGCCATCATTTTTGGTAACTATATGACAACATTAGAGTATTCTTAAACCCCCTATAATGTAACCCCCTCTAAATTTATTATGAATTTACCAGTACTTGTTCATAACCGCCTTAACTAACAACATGAAAAAGATGAGGGATTAAAATTAGCGGTAGTTCTTCATAACCTCCATGCGGTAATATCCATCCCTAATGTAATCATTTGTGGTAACTCTAGGAAAACATTAGAGGGTTTGTAAACCCCCTCTAATGTAACCACCTCTAAATTCATTATGAATTTACCATTACTTTTTCAAAACCGCCTCTACAAACAACATGAGAAACATGAGTGATTAAAACAGTAATTGGAAAACATGAGGGACCATAAGGGAATATTTGGAAGTACTAGAGGGTGAGGATTGGTCGGGATCAGATGTGAGAGTCATGGTATATGGGTGTGTTTTTTCTAAATAAAATATTGAATCTTTAGGGGTAGTTGTGTGATAACCTCCCCAAAGGTGACCATCATCAAGGGCAGTTCAAACCGCCTCTACTAACAACTGGTGGGAAAATTAGCGGTAGTTCTTCATAACCGTCATGCAGTAATAACCATCCCTAATGCAATCATTTTTGGTAACTCTAGGACAAAATTAAAGGGCTATTAAACCCCCTCTAATGTTAATACCTCTAAATTCATTATGAATTTACCAGTACTTGTTCAAAACTTCCTCTACTAACAACATGAGGAACATAAGGGATTAAAATGGTAATTAGAAAACATGAGGGAAGATGAGGGCATATTAGGAAGTACTAGAGGGTTAGGAGTGGCCGGGATCAGATGTTAGATTCACGGGAGAGGGGTGGGGTTTTTATAAATAAAAGAGAGAATCTTTGGGTCATTTGTGTGATAACCTCCCCAAAGGTGACCATCATCAGGGGTAGTTCAAACCACCTCTACTAACAATAGGCAGGAAAATTAGCAATAGTTCCTCATAACCATCGTGCATTAATAAACATCCCTAATGAAATCATTTGTGGTAACTCTAGGGCAACATTAAAGGGTTCTCAAACCCCCTATAAGGTAACCTCCTCTAAATTCATTATGAATTTACCAGTGCTTGTTCAAAACAACCTCTACTAACAACATGAGAAACATGAGGGATTAAAACGGTAATTGGAAAACATGAGGGAACATGAGGGAATATTGGGATGTACTAGAGGTTGAGGAGTGGTTGGGATCAGATGTGAGAGTTACAGGAGAGGGGTTTCGTTTTTCTAAATAAAAGAGAGAATATTTAGGGGCAGTTCTGTGATAACCTCCCCTAAGGTGACCGTCATCAGGGGTAGTTCAAACTGCCTCTACTAACAACTGGTGGGAAAATTAGTGGTAGTTCCTCATAACCGCCGTGCATTAATAACCACAAATATTACAATAATTTGTGGTAACTCTAGGACAACATTAGAGGGTTCTTAAACCCCCTCTAATGTAACTTCCTTAAAATTCATTATGAATTTACTAGTGCTTGTTCAAAATAGACCCTACCAACAATAGGCAGGAAAATTAGTGGTAGTTCCTCATAACCACCGCTAATATCATTAGATGGGGTTATAAACACTTCTAATGTGGTCATTTTTTGTAGTTCAATTTCAGATACTCAACTTTAGTAAACATTCAAGAAACATTCTAGGAGTCCAAAGCATTAAATTATATCAGATAGAGTAGCACATTGGTTTAATGTATTTTTATTTTATTATTAAATTTTTATTAACATTTTTGATGTTGGTGTATTGTGTATTTACAAAAACACACACCATCTTCTACACTCAATAATTGTGATACTATATATTTCCTCAACACTCCATTTACATGTATTCCCCTGTGTTGTGGTAAAGTATTGGTTTTGATCTTTAAGATGTTTATTCCCAAGAGTTTTGTGGAAGAGGTCTGTACATGGCCTAAAAACGTTTATTTTGGACTATGGATCTGTGTTTTGGATTATAGATTATATTATAAAACCTACATGTAAGCTAGTGATTTCCAAGGGAAGAGTATTAGGTCCCAGCAATAGATGTAGCCTTTTTTTATTCAACTGTGTATTTTCTAATTTATTTTCATTATTTTCAAGCCTCAAACATGATTATGTTGTAAATTATAATCAAAACCAAAACATTGTTAGTAAATCTTAATTAGTGTTTATATAAATTTTTTAGGTAAATTGATTTTAAATGTTAAATTAGTTTTCATAATTTTAAAAAAAAATACACAATCCATCATTGAGAAATTTTTAAAATATCAGAAAGTATATTGATCTGTTATTTTGGTTTAATGGGCTATTTTAGTTTAACATGGGTATTTTATTTAAATCCAATTTAAATAGAAATTTATATTGGGTATATAATTCACCACCATCTTTTGATATTCACTCGGAAAAATATTTGGTATCAAAGGGTGCTCAAATATTTTCAACTGTTATTTTTTGTGGTTTTAATGATATTAAATTTATATTATATCTAAATTTAATTGTTTAAATGTATTATAAGAGATATTTTTCTCATACTAGTTGAGATTATTTAATTAAAAAATATAATTATTCTCAATGGAAGTTCGATATGAAAATTCATATAGAGTATGAGTTTTGAAATTTGGACTACTATAAATGATTCATAAAAATTACCTGCAAATGATAGAGTTACATGGGCTAAATCTAATAAACATTTTTATAAAAATAATTTCAATGAAAAGAATGAATTTTTTAATTTAGGTGACGAATAATTTAATATAATATCTTCTTTCAAAAATTCTTGGGATATTTGGGATACTTTATCTATTACGGATGAAGGGACCAAAAATGTTAAAGAGATGAGAGTAAATACATTTGATATTAAATTTGATACTTGTAAGATGAAGCATAATTAATTATTTTATGACATGTATCTAAGCTTTGAAATCATTTTGAACAATACGTGTTCCCTAGGAAATCCTATATCTGAGAGGATCTGATTACCAGAATGATTAGATGAATTATTCAAAGGCAGATGGAATATTATATCAATATGAGAATCTGAGGACAACATAAAATTACCTATTAAGGAATACATAGGGAATTTGATGATATATGGGTAAGAACATAGAGTCAATATTGAAGAAGAAGATGAACCAAAGAGAAAATTAATAGCATTCAATTCTACTGCATCTAATAAAAAAGATAATGAAAAGATACAAGAAGAATGTTCTAGAGGGGATGTATAACTAATGGATAGTGGTGAAGAAATTCCCCATTAGAGAATGATATTTTTGGAATTTTACAGAAAAAATAAATTCATTTAGAAACAACGGTACAATGGTATGTATGATAATAGAGGACCATGGAAGAATTATTAGAGAAAGTACGAAAACACAAATTAAATTATCTGTTATAAATGATAGTGAAAAGTAAATGTTATGGTAGGATATCCTAAGATTAAATATAAGAATATATATGGTATAATAGATATGAAATCTAAAAAATCAAATAAAACCATGTGGAGTACCTATGAGAATAGCTCCATTGACTCTGAATCACCTTGTCAAGAGAATTTTGACCGAGCCCACATGTGAATCATTAAAAAGATTTTTGAGTTACCTACAACATTATAAATATATAATTATGATAAATATAAAAATGATGATGATATGGATCTAGAATATATGCTTTAACATTTTAACATGGTTGATGAAACTTTCTAATAACATAATTAAAAATATAATGTTTGGAAGAAATTGAATTCTTTATTTTCTAAAAAAAGTATGATCTCACTATATAGATAGAAAATAATTAACAATTATTAAATAAAAATATAAAATATAAAATATCAAAATTTAAACTTAAGAAACAACTAAAAATTTTAGTAAATGGAGGAGAAAACATACACAGATTCTGGGTAAACTGTTTCCTCTAATGTATGTTAATGTTCAAGATTATATACATTTTGAAAGAAATATTATAAAGAGAAATTTTTTTCCTAAATTTAAATTTGAATATTCTACTACCATTTATTATTATAGAAGACCTAAAACGTTTTTATTTCAAAAATCATTGAACTTTATTAGTGGAAACCCATTACGAAAATGTGGGTTCCTAAACAATAATTGCATACACATCCAGTCCCAAGATAGTATGGGTACTAATGTAATTAATGGTATGAACTTTTTTTGAAGAAATGATTCTTAAAGAGATATTATAGATGTATATGTTACTTGGATAATAAATGTTATTGAATTATGATAGGATATTACTCGAGCTTCTAGATCCTTATAATGGTTGATGGTGGTCATATCTCATTTCATTACAATTATAAAGGAAACATCATTGAGCCCAGGTAAAATTGTAAGATAAATTCATTTCTAATTTCTAAATTAATTTTTTTGATGGTTTAAAATATAAAATTCTTAGAATCTAATCATTATGTGATGATTGTTTTCATGTGATGTTTTAGAAAACTTATTCTAATGTTTTTAACCCCAAAAATTCCATTATGTTTACTGATTTGAGAAATGAGAATGTTTTTTATGTTAATCTTAATTATTTGATTTATAAAATGTTTCCTAATTGAGTGGAATTCATAAAATTTATTTTCTTTCTCATAGGATACTTGTAATCTATAATATTCACTCACTTGGAAATCATACATGAATTGGGTTAGTTAGGGATCTATCCAAACTGGAATTCCCAAATGAAAATGTCTGTAACCCCCATCAAAATGGAAATTGTATAAAATTTCTTTTAAATTAATGAAATAATTTTAAAATTGTCATCCTCTAGAGTTGGTTTATATGGATTTTTTTAGAACATCTAGAGTTTCTATTTTTATTGGTAATCACTATGTTTAGGTACTTATTGACGACATTTCTATGTATACATAGATGTTGTTTTTATCTCACCAGAGTGAAGCTTCCTCTTATTTGACCAAGGATTCTAGATCTATTGAAAAGTTAAGTTGGACTAGAATTAGGACCTTCAGAATTGGCCTTGTCCCTGAGTTTTAAAATCATGACTTTGAATCTTTTTTCCCTCCAAAATGACATAGTCATAACTACTCTACTCATAGGACCCCTTAGTATGAAGGAGTTATAGAAAGAAGAAATAGAACACATCAAGAGATAGTGATAAATTTGATTAAAGAGTATTAAATACCTATATAGTATTTTGAAAGAGGATGTGAACACAAACATCTATATAATTAATAGTTTTTCACTATACCTCTCTTAAAATGGACTCCCTATGAACTTTGGAATAGTATGAAGTATAAGGATAATTAATTTAGAGTTATTGGTTCAAAATTATTTATTATCAAGAGATATGCATGATCCTAATACATATTTAGAAATTATTTATGTTGATTTATCCACTTTAAAAAAATTATAAACCATCGGACTATGCTGGAATACAAGAATAAAAATCATCCAATTCTAAGGAACAACTATAACATTAACCTGAACCTATAGAGAATCATTATGTTACCAACCTTAATTTTTCTAAATTTTTCAGTACCCTCAAAACCACAATTTATATTCAATTATTGGATACATATATAAAGTTACACATATTAGAGATTCTCTATGAAATAAGATTAAACATCATGAATTATTATCACAAAATGAACCAAATAACATCAATGATTCAATCAATGATGAATTATTGTTAATTGATATTCATGAAAACTCAATAAACTTGAAGAAAATAATGTATGAGAACATCCTGATAGAAGTAAATAAAACATGACTAAATGCACTAAATGTGTGTTTATAAAATAAAGGTTAATGAATATGAAACTATATTAATAAATATGTTTAGACTAGTTGCATATTGAATAGTAATAAAGAATGAATAGACTATAAAAAGACATTTTCACCTTTATCGACTCATCATGCCATCAAAATGATACTTTCATATATAGTTAATCAGGATTTAAAACTATTTTTAATGGATGTCAAAATTTTATTCTTACAAGGGTAAATAGTTGAGGTTATTTTTGTAGAACAACAACATGGTGTTCAAAAATATCATTTTACAAATCATGTTTTCATATTAACAAAATATATAGATGATTTAAAAAAATCCTAAATCTTGGAATGAGACACTCAGTTCCTTTCTTATTTAATTTTTTTTCAAATGGTATAGTTAATCCCACAATATTTATAAAAATAATTTTAAAAGATGATTTATTGGTTCAAATTTTAGTAGATGGTATTATTTATTGATATTATAAATATTCACTATGCACTGATTATTTAAAAATAGTGATAAAATAAATTTTAAATGAGTTTAATGGGTAAAATAAAATTCATTGTTGGTTTTTAAAATTTTCAAAATAAAGGAGAATTTTATATTAATGTAAATAAACAAAATACCTTTTAAAACACATTAACGTTGATATAAATACGAGTAGCGATACTCCTATGTGTACCACCTATAATTTTGACCTTCATGACACATGGGAACTACTAGATCAACCAATTATAGTGGTGGGATAGGATTTATTCTCTACTTGACTATTAGCAAACCTAATATAATGTTCATTGTGGGTATATATTCCCATTTTTAAGAAAACCAAAAAGTGTGTCACTAAGTTGCTGTATTTTTTACAAATAAAGAGAATAGACTACCAATTTAGGATTATTTTATCCAAGAGGAATGTAATTTAACATAGGTATTCATTCTGATTTTGGTTTTGGTGGTTATATGTTGAATAGAAAAAGAACCTAGGGAATATGTCCCCTTTTTGTAAAATCTCTTGTTTCTTGTTTTAGTAAGAATATTTATCGTAATATATGTTTTTAAAGCTGAATATATACTTTTAGGTAGTTTTTTTGATCTTATTTTATGGATAAAAAACAAATTAATAAACTATGTATTTCAATTTTGACACGTTCCCATAAATTTTATTAATACAAGTGCTATAAATAATACTTATAATCCTATGTTAGATTCAAAAACAAATCATATTGATCTAATACATTACTTTTAGATAGAAAATTTTTTAAAGGGTGAAATCACACTCGAATACATTGGTATAAAACATTATCTTTTTGATATATTCACTAATAAATTTAGTTATTGGAGAATGAACTATATCATAAATGTGTTAGGTATGATTAATTTTGGATAAGTTTAATTTTTTGGGACTCACTGTATATTGTTATCTACCATTGAGTTTTACCCACCATTGAGTTTTACACACTATTGAGTTTTACCCACCATTGGGTTTTACCCATCATTGAGTTTTTACTAATCGTTGGAATCACTCACAATTGAAAAGACTCACCGATGTGTTTTTACTCATTGTTGGATTTACCAATTGTTAAAAATATCTTGCCTTTTTAATTTTTCCACTATTAATTTTATATCAATGTTTCTATTTTAATATTGAATATTATTTATTTATTATTTAATTTGATTCAAATTCGATTTATTTTTCAATTCTTAGTTTCAATTTTTTGTTACCTAAATTTATAAAATGATATAAATTAGATTATCTCTTAATTTAAACCCTAACATCCCTCATGACTATTCACTTGTGAACTATTGCAGCCCTTTCAATCCCAATGTTTGACCTTCCCTTGCCTCCACCCGAACCAGCCATGATGATATCTATATTCAAAATATTGTGAGCTTCATAGAAATTTCAAGATGATTCATCTCCCATAAATAAGTAGAAAAGGTATTCTAGTCATTCTTCTATTTAACCTATGAATCTCGAGCTTGAGAAAAGGGTTCTAGTACCCAACATAGATGTTTAAGTTGAATGGTTGTTGAGAAGAAAGTCACTAGTGATAAAAGTTATAAATTAAAAATGAAAAATGAAATGATTCTATTCTAATGAGAGATATTTCTAGCAAATGTTTTTTAGTTGTTTTAAATTTTTTTAGAGTTCTGATTTGATGAAAATGAAGTCTAGGTGTTGACTCAAATCAATGGCTGCATGGTGGGGTTCATTCCATGACAACGGGCTAGTTGATTGAATGTTCATCATGAAGAAGTTTATAAATACAATCATGTTACTATTAAAGAGTTTAGTGCGGCGTTTTAGTATTATTAATATTTAGTAAAGATAAATGGTTAATTATTTGTAGGAAGACCAATTTACTTTGAACTAGATGATTAATTAAATATGCTTTTGATGTTCATCGAGCATATGATTTTCCTGAGAAAATGATATTTTTCTACCATGACGTACCAGTTTGTTTAACTTATGTGATTGATGAAATGTATAGATATGATAAACAATTGTATATATATAATGATTCACATGTTATAAATAACCTTGCCATATTAATTTTCCATTTCCATAATCTACCCTAATCTTATCTCATTGATGTAGGAGGCCAAGGGTTTTGTAAAAGAAGATTAGGAATCAGTAGTGATTTTTGGGGGCTTCTACTTCATAGAACTTATTTTTATGAGGATGAAAATCAATTTTAATACATGGAATAATTATTGGATCAATGATAGGGAATGGTTGTATAATGAGTTTATCCTAGTTCACCACCCTTCAAGATCAATGGATTTTATTGACACAGAAAAGGAGCCAGATGATGTTGTTGAATATTTTTATAGTGATAATAATGAATTGGTTACTTCCTCTAGAGAGGAATATGAGAATGAATTATCAATAGATGAAGTAAGTGACCAGGATATACCTCATATATCTGTTACTAATACATTTGGTTCTTATCACCCTCCTAGGAAGCTCCCTTTCAAAGAATAGAATTTTAAACAATGTAGTGATGAGGAAGAGGAAAAAGTATTTAGTGAAAACAAATTTAGTAGTACTTACCAATACTTAGAAGTGAATAAAAATAGTGAAACTGTTGATGAGTAAGATTATAAAATTAATGAAGGGGGTCATGATGAAGATGATAATTAGAATAGAAATTTATATTGAGATACAGATGGAAGTGAATGGGATGTATATTATATTGGGTTGGATTTGTGAATTAGTGATAAAGATGATGAGATTCCTCCGGCACTTTTCCCTTCCCCAACAGGATCTATTTCTAGATTAGTGAAAACACCTAGTATTATTGAATAAGTGGATCTAGTTGCTAGAGAATAGGGAGATGAATCAATTGAGGTGGTTGAATCATCAATTGTTGACGGACATCATGATTATCCTACTTCTGGTGGTGATAATGGTACTCTTAAAGACATTGTTTGGTATACTGCTGTAGAGATATTATTGGAAGAGAAAATGAAGGTTGATCATGTTATTGAGCATTTAGTTTCAAACTAGAAGAATGTTGGCCTTCTTTTTGTTGAGATATTGTGTAAGTATAGATATTAGTTGGGGCCCCAATTGTTTTTCTTCATGTCTTTATATCTACAAATACAAACCTTACAGTTGTTGATACTCATAGTAAGGAATCTAAAGGTTGGATGGAACTGATGTTTGAAGAGTATGATAATATTTCAATTAGTCCAAAAAATAATGGTGGACATGATATTTGAAAATCAAGGGATCTATATGGATATATAGTTGACCAGATTGATGTTTTTAGTAACTTGAGTAGATGTGTTTCTGATAGTGTGTTTCCCTAACCATTTCCTGTACATATTTTCTTGAATCTATTTTTTATTGATTTTTCCAATGGTTATTTTCACTAGAGGTGACTTGGAATCATTTATCGAATGGATATAATATAAATTCAATATTTTAATGATATATAAAGATCCATTGGTCACTATGTTAAGTGAAAAGGATGTAAGGTATTTATTTGAGCTAGCGATACATTATATTTAACCAAAAATGATGCTCAACATTCTGGAAGTAGAGATTGAGAATTGGATACCTTCCAGGGATCTAGATTGTATGGAATAAATATTAGAAGGGATGAGAAATACTTCTATAATTTTATGGATGATTTACTTGAGAGTATGACGAAAATTCCCTCTGCACCTTCTACTTTTAGGGATCCTCCTCCTCATGATGTTGATATGAAAAGAACTATTGTGAGAGAAGAGATTCATGATATTTCAAGCGACATTATTGATCTAATTCAAGATACATTAACTAAAAAAATTAAATAGACATCATATAATCATTATGGTTAAAGTGTATGAATAATACATGATGTCTGATAGAGGAACCATCTCCAAATCCATCATGTATTATCTTTCAAAGAATTTCACTAAGCATGCGATGAATACTCATTTTAAGTTTCTTGATTAAAATATAAATATTCCTTGTACAAGTCATGTTCTTAAAGATAAATAGAACTAATATGGGTGTGAAGAAATAATTTGACAGTTCAATCGAGATAGGTGGAAACATATTCATGTATCTCATAAATCATATGTAACCATTTATTTATGTTCATGGAACTGATATATTATCTCCTAAGGCCATACCAATTATAGCTCATATGACACACCCAGCTACTACTCCAGAGTACTCCAGGCCTTATGTTACCCAATATCCTCATGCACCCTTGCCATCCCTTTTCTAGCCATCTTATTTTTCTTTTATATATCATGTTCAACACATCAAGCCACTAATCATTACAGAGAATCCTCCTCTAACAGGTTTTCAAAAAACCATTATTTGAGATACATCAGGCTCTACTATTGAGACATATAAATTAGAAAAAAAGAAGGGAAAATTATATCTTAATCCATCCACTCATCCTGAGTAGAATTGATGATTTGATTTTTTGTTTTTTATTGGGATGTTTTTCTATAATTTTTTTCTGATACATTATTTCTATACTATCACTGACTTTTCTAAATGGAAATTCATGGGATATTCTTATTATTTTCATTTATAGTTTTTTTCAGTGAATTTTCTATTTTCTGTAAAATTTTTTATAACCCCAATTTATGGATAAGAATATATAATTTTTTCATAGGTATTATTATTCCATTTAAACTACTAATAATTCAATATATGTGTAAACTTATTTATTTGGTGCTATCTATTCTATTATTTGATAGTGTTCATGACTAATTTTCTTTGAAAATTAACTTTAATAACATGTGTATAAAATGTCATGATTTACCACTGATACCATGTATCCTATCATTATCTTTGATACCATCTTTATAAAATACAATGATTTTTTTATCATAAGGTGGAGATTTTTGGCACCCCTATTTTAAGAATCACCAAATAATAATTATTATTATATTAAATAATTTTATGTGTTATAAAAATTTTTCTGATATAATGCAGATTGGAAAGATATTTTCACATGTATGATAAAGACTCACCTTTTAGGATGAGTCATCAACATGGTTGGATCACCATTGAGGATGAGTCACCACCAAAGCTGGCACCTTTGGGGATAAATCACAACTAGTATAAAAAATTTGGACATTTGATGGAATCACCTACCCTCAGATATGTCTCACCAAAGGATGGATCATCGTTGAACCAGAAGTTTGGATAAGTGTTTCAAACACCTAATATCAGAGACGAGTCACTAGTATGATGAAAAAATAGTTATGTGTGAAGATGAACTTACACAATAATGGGATTTTGAAAAGTTATGAGAATTACCTACCACCAAGGAATAACACTTAATAAAGAATTGTCACCATTAGCCTAATCCACGGCTAGACACAGTCACTTCTAGATCCAGTCACCACCGAATCAAGTCATCGCTAGACTGTCTTAACATTCAAAAGACTCATCACCATTTTTATTTTTATTTTTAATTAAATATATAATGAGTAATCTATAAAATTTAATGCTAGAATTTATTTTAGTGATTTTTATTAATTATATCATAGGGATTCATTAATGAATTTTTCAACCCTGCGTATGAGGATGCAGTATATCCAGATGATTTTTCTCCACATGGACACTCGAACAAGTTACTATTAAAAATAATTATTGGAATACCTCGTTCATAGAGTTGTCTGGATATACTCAAAGATATAACATACAAAAAGATGCATTATTGTTGTGATCATACACACTACATACTTATTTTACACAACATAGGAAGAGTGGATCAAAAACAACATTCAGATATTTCATATACTAAGAACAAAAGAATATACAATATTCTATTCCAATACCAATTTTTGAAATTCGACTCAAGTTACCACTCAAGATACATTAAAGGAGTCAAATGCTTTAGTGAATATCAGGCAGAGCAATGCATTAAATTTAGTTTTATTCATTTTTTCTTTCTGTTTATTTTATTTATAACATGAATAAAGAGTGTACTTTGTATTTTTAAACACACACACACTCACACACACTATATTCTACACTCAATCTAAAATATAATAGATATCTTATCAAAACACTCTTTACAATTTTTCCCATGTGTTGTGGTAGAGGTCCAGTTGTGACATGTCTATTGTTTACTCCCATAGATTTTGTCGAAGAAGTCCCTATGAGGTCTAGAAAACATTGTTGTTGAACACCCAATCCATGTGGGGGATTTTATATTATTTTATATAATATTCATGGATGAAGGTTATTTCTAAGTGGAGAGGATATGGTCTCAACATAATACTAAACCACTTTGTTTTTAATTATTTTGTATATTTTGTTTTGGTTTTCATCATTTCGATTCCTTTAAACTAAATCAATATTAAATTATAAAAAGAATTGAAACATTGAAAATTAATCATAATTATCATTTATAATTGTTTCTAGTTAACTTAATTTATTTCAAAATTTAAATTAGTCTTTATAGTTCACTTTGATAAGATTTTCATTTAGTATCAGTTTTTTCAAAGTGGTTACAAAAATCACAAAAAAACTTTTTCCCGAAAAAACAATTTGGTGGATGCTGAAATAACCCCTATATGCTTTTGATATTTTTTATATCTTTTTAAATTTCTTTTAAAAAATAGATTTTTTATAATAATGGTTTTTTCAAAAATCGGATGGAAATATCATCTATTTTTCAAAATCGCCACTAAATATAAATATTAAAAATATTATTTAATTATTATTTATGAATTATTATTTATTATTTACTATCATATATAGTTTATAATTTATGATTTTAATTAATTATATTGTGTTATTTAAAAAATGATTACAATTATTAGTTAATAAATACTTGGAAGCTAAAATAAATGTTCAATAAGTTGAAGATCATACTTCGATATCAATAAACCATAACTATTGATTCGGGAGATCATTTTACCTCTATAATCAAATCAAATTAAACCATATGAAATTAAATAAAACCAATTGGGATTTAATTTTTTTTATAATTAATAAAATAAAATTTATTATAGTTTCAAGAAAAGTATGAAATCCATGTTGAACTTCAAACGAACATAACTGTTCATCTGAATGTACTTTTAGGCTAAACAACATATCAAATAAAATAATGCGACAAGTTCTATAGATTATTGACCCATGACACCCTAGTCAATATTCTTTCAAGGCTAAAAGTGGCCCTTAAGTACTCTAAAAATTAGCTTTTAGTTGGGCTACCCCAATGTTTTAACATTATATGGATTTTTATCAGTGTTTAAGGTGGTCTTATTGTCTTTTTTCTATAGAGACTAAATTTAGTCCCTGTGATTACATTCATATTGATATTATGGTTTTGAAATTTTATTGTTTTTCCAAATTTTGATTTATTAATAATTAAATATATTCATATTTTATTATATTTACATATAATAAATCACATTTATAAATATATATTTACATAGAAATGTATTTTGAAACATACAATCCAAATAGAAATAAATATATATTTTTCTTTTCAATTAAAATAAATAATTATCGATTTTATTTACCTTATAAAAATTCATGAATTTGTATATATATATACCTATAGAAGTAATTATTATATGTAAACATATGTGTATTGATTAAAAAAATCAATTTTTATGAGTATATTCTAATATATGTAAATAAATACATATATATGTAATTATTTTTGTATATTTATATAAATTTGTAAATTATTATACATATTTATGTTTGTATATTTTTATATCATATATGTGTTTATATATATATATATATACATATATATATATATATATTCATTTATATATCTAAGATTGATTAAATATTTTTAAGAAACATAACTGTTTCTTTATATATATTTTTGAAAATTTTCTTATATATATATATATTTACAGATATTTATATCCATTTTTTATACTATTATATTATTATTATTATAATATTTATTTATTAATTAATATTTTAATATTTATTTATTATTTATTTATAATTTATTTATTTATTTTATTTATTAATTTACCATCGAATGGCCATTTAATATTTATTATTTATTTGAAATTTAACATTTATTAATTATTATTTATTTTTTATATATTTATTATTTATTTATAATTTATAATTTATTATTTATTTTCAATTGTTATTATTTATTATTCATTTATTATTTTTTTGTTTTTATTATTTATTGATTATTAATTTATTATTTGTTTATTTCATAATTATTTATTTAATTTTTATTTAAAATTTAGTTCTTATTTATTTATTATTTATTATTATTCTATTATATTATTCTATTATTTGCTGTTTCTTTAATATTTATTTAATATTGATGAATTATATTTATTTACCATTTATTTATTATTTATTTTACAGTCATTTATTATTTAATTATTTAATATTTATTTATATATTATCAACATAATTTCTAATAATTATATATTTTTTACCTATTTATTATTTATTCATATTTATTTATTATTAACGGTATATCATTTCTTAATTATTCATTATTCATTTAATATTTATTAACTATCTGTGATTTATTATTTATTAATATTATTTCTTTAATTTATTATTTATGTATTATTTATTTATTAGTTATTTAGTATTTATTTATTATTATTATTTATTAATAATATTTATTATTTATTATTTATTATTTATTATTTATTATCAGTTACTATTTATTATTATTTTTTATTATTTATCATCATTATTATTATTTATTGAATATTTAGTTATTATATTTTTATTACATATATATTATTTATTTAATAAATATTTATAATCAATTTAATAAATTTCTATTATATATTATTCATTAATATTTTTTTTAATTTTTTAATGTTTCTTTATTATATATTAATTATATATGTTTTTTATTTTTTATTATTTAATAAAATTCTTTTACTAATATATGTGTATGTATATTACATAATGTTTACTCACTATTTGAGGAGTTTACTAGAGTTGTAAAATCATTGTATTATATCCAAGAGGTAAGGGGTTCAAATATTTTTCACCACATTTATTTACAAGATTTATGAATGGTCTCCATGACATTAATTGAATATGCATGCATGGTAGGATAAAAAATATGTAATAATAATAAATAAATAATAAGTAATAGATAAATAATAAATAAAAATAATAAATAATAAATAACAAATAATAAATAACAAAATATTAGGATTAAAGAATAAATAATAATAATAAATACTAAATAATAAATAACAAATAATTACTAATTAATAATTAATAACAAATTAAAAAAATAAAAAATTATGTATGTAGATAAAAAAATAAAAACCAAAAAATAGAAAACAAAAGACCACTTTCAAACGAAAGGCCGAAAGATAAAAAAAATGGCCACAAAAAAAAAGTGTTGTGAAAGGATTCCTGACATGAAAATATGCTATGCTTTTAGTAAATATTGCGCGTCATTTAGCAGTGGTTTTATCTGCTACTATAATCCAAAAACCCCATCAGGACTGACCTTTTTGTAGTGATTGTTTTAACCAATACCATATTAATCTTTGATAAATCTTTTAAAAGATCAGAAAGCCTATCAATCTACTATTTTGGTTAACTATGTTATGATACATAAATTGGATGAATATATTAAAATCCTTTTTAAATTTTTTTATTTGGTACCCAATTCACCCCCTCTTGATATACTCACTCTGACTAACAACATTTTTTCATTTTGTTTTTGTACGAGTCCCAAAGTATAATTCCTCTCAATCTAATCCACCTCTCCATTCAAAGTACGAATCCATTTTGGTTACTCAAATCCTTATTAACATATTTCAGGTAAACTTTTGAATACAAATACATATGTGTAATATATTTTTATGTTCTTTATATGTGAACCTTTTTATGTTTACCACCACTAATATTTTTATCTTAGATCTCTTTCCTCATCTAAAGATGAGATTTACGAACTTCTTCCTCATCACTAGATATATATGAGTTAGATTCTTCCACATTCAAGCCATCACCACTATAAGAAATCCTTTCAAATATTATTACATCCTATTAATCATTCTCACCTACATTTTTTTTATAAAATTTCTTTTTAATCTTTTTTCAATAACATTAATATCAATATAATCAACTATTCATCATGATTCTTAATTGATTCATCTATATCCTCTTCTATTTGTAGCAAAGACCAAAAATATTAAATCATCACCTCTCTTATTATACTTCCTAAATTTCTAAAGATGTTATTTATTATGAAAGTACTCCAAAAAACTCTTAGGTGTTTCAAATAAGGGTTTTTATCATAAAAAATTTCATACAGAGTCCTATAAGATCTTGGCAGGTAAAAACAGTGATTCTGAATATAAAATTTTTCTCTTTATTTATTGCCTCCAGAAGTAGTGATAAATACCATGTTCATGTAAAACTATATACCCCATTATAACCAACCATATATTTTTCATTTTATCATTTACATTCTATTTTGGAGTATATGGTTTATTAAACTCGTGCCAAATTCAATGTTTTTCAACATAAATTTTTAATTCTTCCTTATTTTGTTCACTACCATTATCAATTCTAAACGTCTTTATAGAATACCACCATTCCTTCCCAGCTCTTCTCCTGGAACTTTTAAACTTCATCATGACATATGAATTATGTTTCAAATACATAATATAATAAATTCAATTAAAATTATCAATGAATGATGTTATGTACTTATCTTTAAATGTTGACTGTTTCTTCATTGGCTAATAAATATCAGAACGGAATTGTTTCAGGGGTCGAGCTGAAAAAAATATCAAGATGTTTATCCATAGAGTTTATAATATTACCTATCTAAAAAGTTCAACCAAACCATCACATATTCATAACATATATACAATATCACAAACATTGTCTCTTTTTGATAAATTACTCATTTTTCTCAGATACATATGCCCCAACCTTTTATTCTATAATTAATTTTCATCCTTAATGCTAAGATAATATGAATTCTGAACATAAAAAACATGAAACAAAATTCATTTTGTATCTTTTACTCAGGTAAAGACATTTCCATATTCCTCTATTTCAATAATAGAACCACCTTATCTAAACACAACATTATTTCTTTTATCACAATGTTGAGAAATACTCAAGAAATTTAATTTCAAACGATAAAAAAATGTTCATGGACTTCAAATGTTCTTCTCCAATAATAGTATATACATCATCATTGAATCTAAGACATTCATCACTTCCAAATTTCACTAATGCTCTTTTAAATATTTCACAATTTTAAAATACTCATATATCCTATATTATGAGAAGAAAACCTACTCTCTAAAATGCAAGGCAACTCTCCTTTTATTTCATTGAGATAAATTTCTACAACATGATATTTTTTCACCTCTAACCTTTATTAACATTTGAATTTAGATAATTGTTATAAATACATTATTGTTCTAGTAAAATAACCAAAAATTCTTTTTTAATATTTTCTTGATGTTCACTTATTTTACAAATAGTTTCTAACCATTGGAATCTATTTTCATCTTTTAAAATATGATTCTTATACTTCATTCTTTGAGAGTATTGAATCCCCCCTATAATTCACATTTTGTTACTCAAGGGATAATTTCAATGTTGTTGGTTAAACCAACACATATTTTCCATATTCCCAATTCCCCTACTATACTGGAAGTAACCCTAGAAAGAATATTGACCTCTATATCATCTATAATATCTAGAGTTGTGAACCAGTTTTTTCACAACATTATTATCTTTCATATCATAACATTGTTAACCCCAGGATTTCTAATATAACCTATAATAATTATCATAAATTCAATTTTATTTCCAATTGTATTAGAAAATGTATTTTTAGAAAAATTTATTTCAAAATCATTATTTTTATGAACATTTCAATTTCCAGCGTATTTTTGGACACATAGAATATTTTCTAATACTTTTATTTTCGTAGCAACATTTTATACTTTATTTCCATCATTTGAAGGTGTTTTTTCTATGATCCTTTCCCAGTTTTCCCTTTGAATAACATTCACAAACCTGGTAGATAGAGTTATTGAAAATTGTAATAGCCTAATTTTTTAGAATGCTTTTGTTAAGAAAGTTATAACTCTTTATTCCTTTCATTAATCATTATTTTTATATTTTCATTCATATTATTTTCATTTTTATTAGAGTCCTTCAAAAAATAAATCTCTTATAATAATTTTTTTTATTTTATAGTATAAATTATTGTTTAATTTTTTAGGAAATTCCTTCTTCAAATTCATTATCTCTTTTTGAATTCATACAATAATTCTTAAAAATTCATTCAATTCTCCATTCAGTTGAAATTATAACTCAATATCTTCTTTATCAGAAACTGTATTTCCAAGCACTTATTTATTTACTGTGCCCTGCTATTATTTTCCTCAACAACATTAGTAAACTTTTCAGACACAACCTTACTATATTATTCTTCATCATCTTTAGACATAACGATTCTTCATTTGGATTTGAATAACTTTTTATCATTACCTTTGGAATAATATTTCAACTTATCACTATGTTTTCTGAATTATATTCATTTCTTAATATCATTATCATAATTATCTTCTTCATTCCTTTTTTATGAAAAATTTGTAGCAAAGTTCTTAATGAAATTATATTAAAAACATTATATGTGTAACATATCTTTATAATTTCTTATACCTATTTCCACAGTTATGGAAAATTCGGATAAATATTCATCAAGACTATTACTAATCTCATTTTTGGATTCAAAACCACCAGCTTCTTCATCATCTAAAATATTCATAAAATTCCCTTTCATAGCATCCTTGAAGTAAATTTCTTGATCATCATTTTATTCTTTTTATTACATTCTGCCTTAAAATATTAGATGTATTGATAAAATTATGAAGTTCATCCAGATATAGAGTGTTTGGATATATATCTTCCAAATAGGAATCTTTTTTATCAATCATTGTAGGAATAATTCTTAATATCAATTTAATAAACTTTTATTCATCCAACTACACACCCAGACATATTATGGCACAAAAAATATTATTCACCCTAATAAAAATTCACACAAATATTCATACCCACCAATTTAGAGATCTTTATAATTCAATCTTTATATTTTTTAAATTGCCTTCTTTACCTTTTTATTTCCTTCAAAAATGTTTTTCATATTTTCCCAGACACATTTAGCAATAGCAACTCCCTTCAATATAAGAAACTGAATTTTATAAAGGGATAAGAGTAAATCTTTCTTTAATATTTCATCATTCTAAAGATTATTATTGATCATAGTAGTAAGTGGAAAATTCTTTACAATAGGATGAAATATATCTTTAGTAACTTCCAAAACAACATACCCAATAGATATAAGATAATGAAAAATAATATCCTTCCAGATATGATAATTATTCCCATCGAATACTAGACCCCCTTAATAATAACACAACTATGATTCTCTGTAACAACTTCTACTAAAAAACATCAGAAAAGAGTAAATGTAGGGAAACATCACAATAATTCCACATCATAATTCCCATCAAGGATCATTGTATCACAAAGAGGGGGAGGGAGTGAATTAATTGAATATTTTTATTTTATTTTATCTTTCATTTATAACAACCATCACCTCATATTAAATATTTATCACTTTGAAAAAACCAAAAAATCACACATACAAAGGAACACAAGTATTTACAAGGATAACTACTCATTAAGAGTTTCTAGTCCTTGGAATTATAGAACTCTAAGTCTTTTTGATTTTTTTTCAAATTAACATAATATTATTGAAATATTTTTTATTTCTCATAATAGTGAATATAATTTTTTTATATGAATGGCCCAAGTTATTCTGACCTTATAAGCTACAACATATTAACATTTTATTATAAAATATGTTTTGAAAAAAAAATTCTACATGAAACACTTAATAGGATTGTGCTACATGCAACACCAACTTGACTTACACTACACGCATCATCAACATGGCATGTGTTACAAGAAACAATGAGTTTCTACAAAAAAATAATTGTGTTATTATAATTATCTAAACAAGATAATTTTATCCAAGAAATTAAATTTACTAAAATTTATATTAATAAATACTTTTCAAATTTTATTTATAATTATGATAATGAAAATTATTTTTTTTAAAGTCAATAAATATTTAATAGAACTCATTTCTCAACAGAACTACTTTTTATTTCCATATTTGAACAATAATTAAATTAATTTTAGACTCATTCTGAAACATAATTTGATAGAATAAATATTGTTTTTTAATTTCGAATTTATATATTATATTAGGGTTATTTTTTGGTATTTTTCAAGGAAACATCATTTTTGGATGAATATTGAATAATAGTAAATTTTAATTCAAACATTCGTTTTTAGGTAATTAATTTATATAGATAAATTATATTTTACGTTTTTTTTAATGTAAAATTTGATAAATTATACATCTATTAATTTAATTTTATTAATTATAATCTTTTTATATTGAATTTTTATATTAGTATAATTAACATTTGAACATTGTCACTCTAATAACCTTCTCTATTACCACGTCTCTGAGATTAGCATTAAAAATAATTTTTATACTACTGAGAATTAAATTAAAAAAAAGATATACACTATGGTAATTGTTATGATATTTATAGTCCAATTAAATGAAATTGATTTTAATCCAAATGATTAGGGAAAGTGATTATGATTAATTATAGCTATTAAGGTAAAATTATGCTTAACTAGAAAATAAACAAACATATTAAGGGACCAAATGAACATTCCAAATTCCCAACATCCATTTTATGAACATATTTTATACATAAATATTATATTATTGAGTTTGTTTGGGTATTTAAAATTTTTAATGTTAAAACTTTTGAACACCTACCTTGTTTTCAAAATTTCCATGTTTATCACCTCACTTCCCATTAAATGGTCACCACCTCTTCCCCTTCTTCATGCCACTCAAACCAATATTTTTTATCCAATATATTCCATATAAGAATCCCAACATTCTTAAATTAATTTTTTAAGCTTCCCTTTTGGGATTATATCAATTCATGAAATCCCTTTGGTGGAAACCAAAAGGAGTTAATGATAGAAGAGGTAACATCCTTCCTCAAGATCCTTTATTTTGTTTTATTTATCCACCACCTAAATTATTATGAGTCCATTCACAAAAAATAGTTTCATTATAACTTAAATAATATAATTTTTTAATGTTATGGTTTCATCCTTAACTAACAAACACTTTAATCTAATGGGCAACAAACATATCATTCCTGTGTATAACGAACTACCGCATCACAAAACATTGTTGTTCATTTTACCTGTAATACCTCTTATAGATATGAATTAAGATGTAAAATCATTTTTTATATGATATATATGTTATTAATTCTGTATTTATACATTTTTATTTGTTATGTAAATCCTACCATCATGATTTCCTTTTTGTGTTAATAGAATAACATTGTTTGTAGAAGTGTGGACATTTGCCACCTCAAAGCAATGTGAATCATTCATAAATCACAATAATGTATTAAGGTTGTTTTTGTAAACATAAATGATATATATGACATAATAATTCTTCAATAATGATATATATATATATGTTTCATTTACTTTCATTCCTTATATATGCCTGGAAATTTGAAATATTGTTCATGAATATATATGACTTACCATCTCCATGAACGATGTATTCCATTTCATATATATATATATATATATATATATCTTTTATAGTTAATTAAGAATATTTATATACAGAATATTTATGATATATATTTCATGTTTTAAATTCTAGGAATATGTAAATAATTATTTAATTAAGAGGATCAAGAACAACATGTCAAAACATTTACGATAAAAAAATGTTATATACATATATTTCATTTTCTTTCATTATTTAAAAATGACCATAAATTTATTCTATTGTTCATATTATTTTTCAAGGTTTATGTATTGGCATTGACATGTTATATCTTGAATACTCTTATTTTCAGGATATTTTTAAACTCCATGTAATTTAATTTTCTTATATCAGGAGTATTATTCCGAGTTTCCATATGGTAAGATTTTATTAGAATAATTTCAATAATTTTCAATAATTTTTATGATTATGTTTTCATTGAAAAACTATTTTGATACACCTCTCATGAAACTCATGAGTTTTATTACCCTCTATTTTTTCATGCTATATCCAAGTAGTGGAATCGTGTTTTCACTCTTTAGTACAAAATATGATCATGTATGTGTTTTTTATGAAATTCTGACATTACCACTCTCTTCAATCTGAAATATGTGTTCCTTTAAAACCATTTTTTTTAGAAAAGGATTTGAAAAATATTCAATTATTATACTATAATATTTAAAATATATTTTTACCAATGTTTTACCATTTAAAGAAATGATTTATTAATAAATGAATAATCTTTTTCATTTTCTATTTGAGAAAATTTTATAAACATTTAATGGTGAAAAATTAGTGTCAATCATGTACAGATTTACCCACTGTTATTATATTCATTCGCTTGAAGCTTATTTAAGAAGAATAAGAAGTTATATTTTAAGGAAACTTTTTTCATAACATTCTGGATATTTAGTTTTTTAATACGATATTCAATGAAAAAATTCAAAAATTTTTCAAACTTATATTTTATATTTTTAAAGAAAAATGGTTTTAAAAATGATTTCATGATTTCATTCGAAATTTTCCATGTAATTTATATGAAAATAGTTTTCAGAAGTTTTTCATTTCTAAAGATCCATTTTCAAAGTGGAATGGATATTTTCCTTAATAAATGTTTTTAAAAGATATTTCAAAACTATATTGCATCATTGATGACATCTATATGTATTAATCATTCCATTAAGAGAAATAATCCAAAGTAACCATTCATATTATTTCTTGAATGTATTTTTTATGGAATTATTTATATGGTAATCATTTCTCTTCCACAGGTTATATGATTTTGAAAATCGCCTTGTTTAACGGGGTATGGATTAAAAAATGATTTGTAATCTTATTTATTTTCCATAGGTTATGATGTGATGAAAATTTAATGATTCACATTTCATTTTATGGGCCATGATTTCACATTTATAAAACCCTTATCTTTTTATGGGTCATGATATGATGATAGTTTCATTATATTGTGGCCCATGTATGAATGGTATTATTAGGATATGGAGGGTACCTATATCTATATCCCATTCATTGGATAATAATAAGTTTTATATGAGCATAAAGTATACATGATTTTTATCCCAATCTTGAATGCAACATGGTACACAGGTTGTAGCCCAAGCCATAAATATTAAGTGTACATGGGTTTTAGCCAAAGCCTGAATGTACATGGATTTTATCCCAAGCCTAAATGTTATAGGTCACACTAGTTGTAGGCCAAGACTAAAATGAAGTGGGTACACTAGTAGTAGGCCATGCCAAAATACTAGAAGAAACATTAGCTGTACACCACGAATACAAATAAGTAGGTCAAATCGTTGTAGATCGGTCCTAACATGTTAAAAAGGTCTTGGTAGGTGTCCTTAACATAATATTTTTTAGTCTTATGTGTATGCCTAATATTCGATGTCTTATTCATTAGTTATAATTTCATGGATTATGATCTTGATTCACTTATTATTCAAGTCTTATGAACTACTAATCTTTATGACGTGATTCAGGTTTATGATCTCTAATATGTAGTTTTTTATCGTTATATGTTATTCTTTGGTTCTTATACACTTATTTTCATGTTATGATTATGAATTTTCATTATTTACCCTTTCTAATAATTCGATCTCACCACCTTCTTATGTTTATTTCTCATGGTTATGAAGAATATATTTTAATTAGAATTTCTATGGAGGAAGATCTTTTTGGGAAAAATTTTAGATCATTCACTAAGTTAAAAGACTATTGTTCCCTGATTCCAAAGGCACTAAAATAACATGGTATTTGGGAATTAGTTTTTATAATGTATTAAGTATTCCACAAATATAATTTAATGTCTATGTATGAAAATATGGGGTCACTATAGCTAGTATTAGAGACAATTTTTAGCAAACCATTAGAAACTATGATGAGAAAGAATTACTGAGATCACATGGTATATTACTAGGGATATATCAAGGAATGTCACTAATGAAATTATATTGATGAGTAATCATTTAATAAAATGTCATAGAATATTGGTAACTGATAGAGTGAGTGGATTCCTAGAAAATTGTCTCTTTCTAGATACAACCAGTGGATGTGGATCTAGAATATATGTACCTAGGGATATTAAAATTGAAAAGGTGTGTCACGATTGACTCAAAATAACCCAGTACACAGAAATGGGCCATACTTCACACCTTGTTTGATCCTCCTGGGGGACATACAATAAAAATTCACAGACTCTTCAAGAACCATCATGATGGATTTAAAAATGAGGTACATATGATTAAACTTGGAGAAACCTAAGGTGTCATAGATTTAGAAATATGTCATGATTAAGACATACTATAGGTGGTTTTTTCATGATTATGTGGTTCTTTGATATGATAATTTTTTCATAATCAATCTTTACAAGTTTCAGTAAATGGAGGGGAACAGAAGGAATTTGGTTAACGCGGAATGTGATATAAAATTTTATAATGACCAGTCAAATGGGACAGTAACTAGAGTGAGATATTTTATGATCATATCTATTTAGTTTTCATGGAACACGATCAACAACATGTACCCCTACCAACTTTTAGACTCATCAAGGAATAGAATGTACTATTTACCTATGATTTCGATAAATGGAGACCATAGAGCAAAGAAGAATCAATTCCCAATGTGTTGATAATGTGGAATCAATCACCCATGTGAATGTGTTAGAGGAACAAGAATAGGATTTGACTATGGAAAATAAGGACCAAATATGTCATGACCCATCTAGAAGGTGTTTTCATTATGAGCACCCCAATCCCACCTCAGATAGGCCAGTGGTTGGAGACTACCACCGACTATACATATCTCCCTAATGGGAGGCATTTGACTAACTACTTGTACACATGCACACATCTCCAATACCACAATTCCAAAATGTAAAAAAGAAAATAATTCATGGATTATATAAGATTCCAACCATAGAATATGACATTATAAAAAATGGGATGTAAACATGGCTAGAATACAAGATCACCAATGTGAATAGTCTGTCAAGGTCAATTCACATGTTCCTGAAACTCATCCAGAAAAAACCCTAACTAAAGGTTAGGTGTAGGACAACTATCTAAATCTATAGGTGGACACCTAATGTTTCTGAACACTATATGAAAAAATTGGTTTGAGTCCACCTAAAAAACATGTAAAAGCATCAACTATATACACAAGACACAACATGTGTGGGAAAATCCCATGTTGGGGTGAGTAAAACAATACTCAGTAGGACACCTCAAACCACAATGTAATAAAACTAATAAATACATGATGTATACCTAAAATAAATACATGATGTATACCATGAATAAATACAGGGTATACCTCAAAAGAAACACGTGAAGTATAGTCAGGTCAAACATGTATTTGTTTATATCATGAAAAGTAGTGTTATTAGAAGTAATCCACCAAACACCCAGTATTTTAAAGACAATACGTGTCGATATCACATGGAGTTTTGGTAACAAACGAAGTGTCGGTAATACATGCAGGACATTTTTCTCTGTTAAATGCGGCTTGCCTTGGTGATTCCCCTTTATCAATGTGGTCTTCCCTAAATGCTGGGTCCCCCATGTTTCCCAGTCAACATGGCGACATGCCGCATTTCAGGCTGTTGGCCAACATCACCTACCTTCCCTTTGGATTTTACACAATAGGTTCATCTAATACAGCTTTGATCTGTGTCCCCTCATTTTGTCACAACGTCTTACAATGGCCCCCAATCACCACTTGTGGCCTCTGTTGCTATGGGATCTGATGCGGTCCCACCTGGAATGCGGTCTGTGACCAATGTTGTCTGCCTTGCTAGTTTCCCATCACTTCCTCACGCTCCACTTGGACTGGCCCTGTCGGTTGAATCCTTCCCTCACCACCAACTACCCCACCAGCAGCCTGCCTTGTGACATGGACATGTTCCACCATAAGCCTCTTCCTCTACTAAAACATACCATGCTTCTGTTTCACATCTATTATACCATAATAGGGTTAAATCCTCATTCTCATATCACTACATCATATATCGGAGGCTCAATGGTCGATCGTTCGCATATGGTTTTCAAGGGAGAATAATACAAGAAGAATTTAATAGATTATAGGGGAGAGATAAATAAAATGAACACCAAAAGATTGTATATTGGCACTGTTCAAATTTTCCATGATTCATTCATGATATAAGGTTTAACGACGAACATGAATATATAATAAAAAAGAACTATCTCCCCATTTTAAACCCTGCAACAATTTATCCAACCCGTAAGAATGATCGAACCATTTATCAACATATATATTGGTTGGTCCACATAGATTATTAAATCTAATAGGGGAAGAGGAAAACACAAAGGGATCAACATCCTACCTCAAGGTTGAATTAGATGTTGATTAATAATGGAGGTCTGTGGCCTTTTTGATCCTCGAACTGCCGGTGTTCGTCGTCATTCATTGGAGTGATTTCCATCTCCTTGACTATGAGGAATTAAAGGGATATGATGAGAAACCTATATTTATCTAAAAATGATAATTAATAAAATGAACTACCACCACATCATCTTGTAGTGTTAAATAAAATTAACATGATTTATCTTATTTCTTTTAATTTTAGAAAACTACTTTTCATAGTCGACCCAAACATATTGATGTTAGGTCTTGCCTAAGGTAAAGATACCACTCTCAATGCAATTGCGCTCGCATATTTCTGATCAAGGAAACTACATAGGAGTTATTCTATATTTTTCAGAAATCCACTTAGGCATTCTATTAAAACACATAACATTTTTCAATGAACATACTCGGGCACACCGGGCCTTAGAATCACATGTCGTCTATGTTCTTGGTCTCATAATTTTTTCAAGTAATTTAAAAAAATTAATCTAGAGAAAATACCAGGTTTTAAATTCTCCCAACCTTAGGGATTTAAGTACCTAAAATACAAAAATAAATCTATAAAAATAAATTGGGGTATTGATATCAAATATGACCCTCATACACCCATGTTATCACTTGGATATTCTCGTGCTGCCAATGAATACACATGAGAGGAATAAATTGTCCATGAAGTATCAACTTATGTTGATCCTCAATTTATAATGGGTACTCTACAGAGGTCACCCCATAATTAATGTCTAACTCATCCAAGTAAATGATGTGTTATGGATCATTCACGTACCTCCTTATTTGTGACACGTGGATGATATCATGAACCCGGTGAAACTGAGACAGTATAGGAATGATGTACACCACCTCAACATATCATCTCCAAATCTAAAAAGAGCCAATGTACCCTAGAGATAACTTACTGTCACGACCCAATAACTGAAATCCCCTTTGAGGTGTGTCCTGAAGGAAAACATGGTCTCCCACCACGTAATTCAATGACCACCATATCCTATCAACATAATACTTATGCTGACTCTATGTAGTCCTCATCTACTTCTACAGGATCTGGAACTTCTCAGGGTTAGCACACACCAACTCCGGACCAATGACTATAGACTCTCCTCGGTCTGTCAAGTAATGATGTGACCTAAATGGCTTCCCATAAAGGCATCAAATGATTCCATACCATTGGTGGAGTGGTATATGTTATTTCATGAAAAAACCACCAGTGATAGGTGATCCTCCCAACTTTGGAAAAAATCTAGGATTCATTCATGTAGAAAGTCCTCTTGAACCTATATAGTCTCCTCTTTCTAGACATTTGTTTATGGGTGAAACTATGTACTCAAGAATAGATGAGTCCCAAATTCCTTCTTCAATATCATCCATAATAGGGATATAATGAAAGAATCATTATTGAATTCTAATATTGATGGGACTCATTGGAGTTGAATTAACTCCTCCATATAGAGTCATCCCAAGCTCTCTACTAAACTATTCTCCAGAATCACTAGGAAGTGAGTTGACATGGTGAGTCTGTAAATAATCTCTTAGATCGTATTATTCCCCTTGAATGTATGTGGTAAACCCCTCTTGAATTAACTCGACATTCCATCCTATATCCACTATAGCATGGATTGGGGTTGAGTCAAACCCCTTGAACCTACTACCCAGCCTTGACATGCAAGAATGTGAGGCATATAGAAATGAACGCTGCCACTAACAACTTTATCCCTGACCACAAAAAATGACATCGAAGGTCCTACTAAATCTTATCCACAACAAAATTTACTTCCAAAGGGTATGTATGGAACTCCCTCAAGCACTTCTCTCATAGCTTCTTTGGCACTATTGTGCATCCTCTAAAGAGAACAACATGCTCCCCGGTATTCAAATATTCATCAGGGGCATGCCCTGTGGACATATGGGAATGTAATGTCTCACAGTCAGTATCCAAAAGTTGTGACTCCCTAGATGGCTGTAATATTGGAGGGTTGATAACCATCTAACAGATATAAGTGGCTCTATATCCATCCAGAAAGGATATTTGCAACATGACCAACTGCTCTGCCACCTCTCTCAACAACTGCAAACCAGATCTCATACTGAGATAATCTTCTACCACATTCCCCTTCCCATAAGTATATATTATATCAATGTCATAATCCAGGTGTAACTATAGACATTTCACATATCTCATGTTAAAATCCTTTTGTGAGATGATATACATTAGACTTTTGTGTTCAGAGTAGATGATTAACCACTCAACCATAAGGTAGTGTTTCCACATATTCTAGGCGAAGACTACCGATGAAAACTTGAGGTCATGGTTCAAATATTTCTAATCAAGTGGCCTCAACTATCATGAACCATATGAAATCACTATTTTCCCCTGTATCGGGATACATTCTAGCCTAGTTCCTAATGCATCACAAAACACTGCATACCCAACACCCTCCTCCTGAAATGTAATGATAGGAGCACTCGTCAACCTCTTCCTTAGCATGCTGAAAAATCTCCTCAAAATTATTTTTCTACATGAATGGTTTACCCTTTCCCATAAAATATTTCAATTATTAAACTGCAATCTGAATTTTGGGGAAAAAACAATGATATTACCCAGCCAACCCATGGAATCTCAGCACCTCAGTAACACTCTGGGGTGGCTCCAAATCCGGAACTACCTCTATCATCACAGGATCTACTAAATCTATAGGATCTGAAATGACATATCCAAGAATGTAGACCTATAGTATCCAAAACTAACACTTCAAGAGATTACTGTAATGATACCTATCTATGGGTATGCCCAAGACTCTCTTTATGTGTATCACGTGCTTCTCTTCGGACACTGAGTAATCTAGGATATAATAAATGATGACCATGACAAACTGATCTATGTAATGATGGAAGATCTTATTCATGAGTCCTGTGAACACTATTGTGGAATTACTCATTCCAAACGAAATCCCCATGTACTAATAGTGGTTGTACCAACATCTGAAAGAATTATTTCGGATGTCCTCATCCCGCACTCAAAGCAGGTGATAGATGGATATGACACCTCTCTTCGAGAACCACTTCACTCCCTTCAACTGATCACTGTGGTATTCAATCATCAGCAGTGGAAAATAATTTCTCACAGTCACCTGGTTCAGGTTCCAAAATCCCACACATAATCTTAAGCTCCTTTATAAATTCTTGTAAAACAAAACTGCAGCTGCCCAGGGTGAAACACGAGATCTCATGAAGAAATTCCTCTGAAATTCCTCAAAATATACCCTCTTATCTCAAATATCTCTTAGATCCATTTCATATGTAGGTTTTGATATCGGTACCGTCATGTGGTACATGTCAATGAGGAAATCAGCTTCCCTACATTGATTTTTTTTTCAGAGACATCCTCAAGAAAGTCTTCCTCCAAATCCACAGATATTGTAGGAAACCGAGGACTCCTATAATCCACTACACCAAGGGTGAGACTAGCCAACTGATGAGTAATCATATGAACCCCCCTATGCGTGAGTATGTATTTCACAACATGTGATTCCTTTTTATTGAAAATGAAAACATTTTCCTATCACTATGGAAAAATCACTCTTTATGCCTAAAACATGAAATATTGGAATAAACTACAAATAACTAGTCCATACCAAGAATGACATCATGAGGCCTCGAAGCATCCACCAAATGATAAGAACTATGACTCTCACCCCACTAGTGTAAGGGAACACTATCATGACCCGTGTGTGATCATCATATCTCCCAACATTGGAGACTCTATGTGTAGAGATCGTGTCAATGGTTCTACTATAATCTCCAAGTCCCAAACAAGGGTCGTGGAGATAAAAGTTTTACTGACACCCATGTCTATAAAAACTAAAAATATGTTGGAAAATAAAAAAATAATTACACTAAGAATCCTAGAAGCCTTTGGTTCATAATCCACTGTTGCTAGAAGTTGGCCTTAACCATGTCCACAAGATCCCTAAGCCCTTGGTGAACCACCTGTGGGTGGTGGTGGTGGTACCTCGATCCTCTTCCCACCTGCTACTGTCTGAGATGAAACTATTCCACACCCACCACCCTTCCTTCCATCCTTCCCATATTGTTGCCTCTCTCATAGCAGTCCCTCAACCACATCATAATCGGTCATACGATGGGTTAGGAAATCTCAAGCCAGATTCCCAGATCATCGCACAAAAAACACATCCTATCCTTCATCTAACTCGCTCGAACCGGGGAGCCTTGAACCATATATCCTATGTTCTAGGGTCATCACATGGAGTGAATGACCCTCTTGGGTCCCTATGTCTACTATCAGTTACCTAATACCAAACGATTAGCTACCTAGTTCCTACAAGTATCTCCCACTACTGGAGTCTGATCAACTAGATATATATCTCCAAACAGAGCTTTCTCCAGTAACCCATAATAAGTCATAATGATAAGTGATATCATAAACACCATGATCTCCTTACATAGCCCCTTCTCAAAGGTTTGTGGCCTAATTAAAAATTCCCACACCATATCATTAGTGTAGCAGGAAAGATCCATAAATCATGCTAAGTACTCCCATATTGTCTGACTGTCTGGATGTAGGTGTAAGATCTCATGTATGTGCACTTAGTGTAATTTCAACTGAAAATACTCCTTCCTAATGATGGTATAAAATTCATCCCCAGATAAAGTCTCCTCGTCATGTGTCTAGTTCACTAATATCCCCCATCTCCATGAAGAAGGCTCACGGTTAGAACGTCCATCAGGCCCGATGGCATCCTCACAAGGAAGAAGACACATGTAACTACCTCTGGCCAATCCTCAACTTCTTGTTGTTCAGTCTCACCCAAAAACCTCATAGGTTCATGTCTCTAGAACACATGAAATTTACTCCACAAGTGTTCATCCTCTATTAGTAGTGCTAGTTGTAACAGCTTCCCGATTGGTGGTGGTATTGATGCTACACTACCCTGAGGTGGTATCTCCCATACTGGTCTATGTACCGACGCCTCATCACTTGGTGGATCATTCTAGTCTCCTACATCAAAATCATGGATGGATTTCTGGATAGGAAAATCTTGAAATAGATCAATATAAACCGTATTAAATAGATTATACATGGCTAGATGACTCATGAAGGGCATGAGAACACACCCAAATCCTATATGATGCAAGTACCATTAATTTCATGAAACCAGTGATTTCGTGTACTAAGTCAAAATGCCAAATTCAGAGTCCTAGTGTATGGATACATTATCCATCGCACAAAAGCTAGATTCTATGGCCTAAAATATGAACATAAAACATTTAAAATTGTTTCCCCAAACAAACCTCACAGAATCTCATTCATTATACAAAACAGATGATCTCTAATACCACTGTGTCATGACCCTTACCAGAAGATCCCATACTTTGGATACCTTAATCCGACCTCTAGTAGGCAAGGGGATAAAACCCATCCTAGATTATGCTTCATTTATCTTATTCCTTTAATGAGAATTTTATGATCCATGTAATTTCATCATCTTACTAGGATAGTATGCTTCAATTTTATGTTGTTGTAAGAGTTTACTTAAATAATATAATCATTTATCAAGATTTTTTATGATTATGTTTTATTGATGGAATATTATGATCCATATCTCAATAACACTCATGATATTTTTTTCACAATGATTATCCATGTAATATCCAATTAATTGTTCTATTTTTCCACTCTTTGGTACAAAAAATTATCAAGAATGTTTTTTTAATAATATCCTACTTTACTACTATATTTTGAGGGAAATATGTGGTCCATAACAACAATTTTTTATAAAAAATTTTGTGTAATATTATAATATTATCGTATTGTATTTAAATGGAATTTTAAACCATTTTTACCTTTTAAAAAAGGGTTCTTAGAAAGGAATGATCTTGTCATTTTCTTGTCGAGGATCTTTTCTAACCATTTTAAGGTGAAAAATGAATGTTTGCAATGTATGAATTTACCCTCCACCATAAGAATTATTCCCTTGAAGATTATTTTACAAGATTAATAAGTTATTTTTAAGGAAATTGTTATCCAAATTTTCTGGAAATTCCTTATTTTAATGTGGTTTTCAACAAAAAATGATTTCAATTTTTTTCTAGCTTCTTTTATAAATTTTCAAAGGAAACTGGTTTTCAAAATTATATAAAAAATTATTCCAATATTATCAATGTAATTTATATGAAAATTCTCTTAAAATGGGTTTGTATTTTAAAGATAATTTTTTAAATAAGAAAGTATATTTTCCTCCATAATTTTTTCAAAAATATATTTCAAAATTATTTTCTTTCTAAGATATAATCTATTGATGTTACTCATTCCCTTTTGGGAAATGATCTAAAGGTTCCATTCATATTAAATTTTCATGGCTTATGTCTTTATGGAATGATTCTTATTGACCTATTTTCCATCCATAGGTTTTATTCCATGTTTTATTCCTCAATTACGATTTAATTTATTATTCTATTTATTCGCTTATGATTCATGTCTTATGAATTTCTAAACAATATTATATTATTCATGATTATGATATTTTATATTAAATTTATTATCTTGGAATTTTATGATCATGTTATATTTTCATTATTTTTATGTAATTATTATATATTTAATTTATTTACACTTACTGAGCATTTGATATCACCCATTTCTAATTAATATTTTCCCCAAGTCAGGAAGAAGTATTTTTTTGTAGGATACACAAGGGGGGATATTGTTGTTGGACATAATGAAAATATTTCACTGAGTTAGTATATTTTTTTTACATTCTTCCGAAGGAACTAAACTATAATGATATATGGGAATATTTTTTTAATATGTCATGTATTCTAGAAAAATAAAGAAATGTATGTTTATGAAAAGAGATTCCCAATATTGGAATATTTTAAAAATAATACAATTCTTGAAAATCCACAATAATACTATCATTTTTTAAGGATACATCAAGTAGGAAATACCCTTACACTTTTGTATCAGTATGATCAATATAGTAGTATTTTTTCTTTTTTAGCATGAATGATTTAAAATTGGGTTTCTAACAAGTTAATAAAATTTCACATGTTTTTTTAAAAACATGTCAATGTGCTTCATCAACAAAATCCACTTTAATAATTATTTAAATAAAAACTATTTACTCTCCTATCCAATAGTGGGTAGAATCAATCTTTTTGGACATTGTATGAAAAATTAATAAAATGGATCAGTCTGTATCATATTTATGATTCCTTAGACATATTATTAATTTCATTAAATAGATAAGAAAATAAAATTAAAAAAAAAAATCTGACCAAGTTATTCCTTCCAAAGAAATGTTAGTATGATGGCTTGATCTAATCTGTAAAACTCTGACCATTATCACCTTGTTATGCATATTCCATGAAAATAGGTTTTTCAAGATAACTCATTCTCAAAAACCATTCATCTCCCAATATCCTTAAATTCCCTTTCTCTATCTATTCATGAATAGTGAATTAGTCATTACAATGTAAATTTTACTTCCTTCTATTTATAAGAGACCGGAAAGTTGAAAGGGCGGGAAAAAAATTTCACTTTCCACCTCCAAATAACTTCCATAAACTCAAATTTGGATAAAATATTGACTTTATATATGACTATTTTAGTTTGCCCCAACTCTTCATGATTATTCTCATATCTTCTAAAAATAGTCTCACAACATCATCCTCCTTCATACTTAAAAAAATATTTCAATGAAATTTTCATTCCAATATATTTCTAATTACAACATAACGTATGATCACTCTGATTTTATTGACCCACTTGTAATATCGTGAGGAATATATAATTCTAATACCAATTCTCCATACCAAATGAAAAATAAATCAGCCATAAACATTATTGTTACTTCGTTAGATATCTGTTCCATTTCATTAAAATCATCAAAAAGATGGTTCTTCTCAATTTCACTAGAATTACACATGTATTACATAGATCGATTATTTTCTTCATATAATTTTATATAGACATCATTTCAAAATTTAAATATATTGAAAAACCTTGAGAACACTTCAATAGAAGAAACAAAACTCTAAAATTTCATCACCTGTTAAAAAAATCATATATAGATGATCCTCTATATTATGAAATACAACATCCATGGAATTATTGGGGTCATCATGCTTCTAGTGTATTGGTTTTTGGATTATTTCTGATGTATCAGTTTCAATTCATGTACGTTGATTGCTGACCCAATTAAAAAATGTACTATTTTTTTGAAAATTATTGACTACATTGTTGAACATCATCCAATTGAGTATCCATTGACCCCAAAAATATAGATCAGTCTCTAATGATCTTATTATTTATCATTACTAATAAATCTAACTTTTTTAATCATTTACATCATATAAAACTATGAGTTTTCTCACCATTTTATATCAGTAGTTTTTGTGATTGGTTGATGTCATAACTTTCCAGATGGTTTGAAGGTATACCATTTTTTAAAGAGAACCATACATTACAAACATTTATATTAATTCATAATTCATGTATAATCGTTACAAAATATAACAAAACCATGAAAGGACCATATAGGTTTAGTGTCTTTAGAAACTGGAAAACATAAACAAGTGGTTCATAAAATATCAACATTTCTCCTATTTATTTCATCACAACTAGATTCATTTTTGGAATATCATACTTCATACCATTATTCCTGACCTAGGGATAAGAGACATAAGAATGGGTGATCTCAAATGCTCAGTAATGGTAAATAAAAGAAATATCAATCACGTCATATTCATAAGAACCTAACATTTGAAAATCTTATCTTACATTTAAAAGATAATAATATCTTGTAATGGGAAAAATAAAAAATGAGAAATGTAATAAAAATAGTCAAAACATAAGACTTGAAATATTATTTCATACACACATAATAATAGAAAATAATTTCATATTATTCAAGGCTCACTGCCAAAACCATCATAGTGGAAAAAGTCAATTATTGAACCGAGGTCACTCCTCGTTCAAGCAATGTATTACTGGAATAGATTTACATGTCATTATGGTCATGTAAATACCATGATATATAAATATTATCTAATGAATTGGAGTTAGATATAGGTCCCACCATCTCATTATGAATCCATTCTTACATGTGTCAAAAAGTCATAAAAATATTCTCAATTGCATAACCCATGATATAAAATGGGTTCTTAAAACATCATCCAATCATATAATAATCCATAAATGGATTTCATAATAATAATTACATCATAAAATAATATAAAATAAAATTTATAATACGGATAGAAACATAAAACAATGTAATCACAAATGGAAAATAATTTTAATTAAACACTTGTGCTTCATTATTTAGGAAAATATCATTTCTTCTTTTAAAATGTTTTCCTTCCTCAAAATACCACATAATTTTAGAAGAAATAATTTTATGTGAAAAAAACATTTTAATCATGTTGGGTAAGCTTAAAAGAAAAAATAATTATAAAATCATAAAAAATTTCTATGTCGTATGAGTGAAAAAACCCCCATCACATATATATGCTGAAAAAGTTAAAAAAAATACCTCGTAACGAAAACGACAAAAGATTCCCTTCATGCTATTTTGAAAAAATTTACCAATGGGTAAAATTTATATCAAACAATTATTTAAGGATATAAATATTATTTTAAAATTCATATTTATGGAACATTTACATGGTTGATAAAAAAATCCACATTAAATACATACGAATAAACAATCTCAGATAAAAATGATATTTTCAAATTTATCTGTTACATTAGGTCTGGTATGATTTGAATGTATTTGAACATAATATATAATGATTTAAATAATATTAATTATTTACTCTATAATCATAATCATTTTTATTATAACCTTTATGGTCATATTTTCAACAATTTGTTAGTAACATTTCAGTGTTACTCATTATTCGGGTATTAATTGTATTATGTTCTTATTCATGTTTTGTAGGATATGTTCTTTGTCCTATTTTTAGGTTACAATTATATCATTTACAGCATGGTATTTGTATAATATATATAATATGTATTCATTAAATTTAATTATATAATCATTTTTTAATGAATATTATGTAGAATGAATCAAATCACACTGTGGAGAAGGTAAGCCATGTGTATACAGCAGCGATATCATTCCAATTATTGTTGGATGGTATTGAAGTGGATGGTAAATAATATCTTAGAATTATTAACAAGGTATAATAATCATATATAGTTATTATTTTCAACATTTTACAAATCCATGTATGTTAGTGGTTAAAAACATATTACACCACAACGTAGAGATGGTAAGCTGTACGTACATACGCACCATGATTTAATTTTCCATATTATGGATAGAAAGTGAAATAGGGTTGTTTCATATTTATAATAACATATAATTATATTATTTATACTAATTATATTACATGAAAATTAAAAAACTAATAAAGAGGATGTAGAATAAGAATGAAATTTGAATGAATCAGTAGAATAAATTACCTCTTCCTCGACGAGGATCCTTTAAATTTCCTCAGAGGGCACTAGAGTTGGTCTTTGAATAAAACAAAATATATTGTTTAAAAATCGGGAAGTTGAGAAAGAAAAAAGGGCACATGTGCCGATATTGAAGCCTCAAAATGAAGTGACTAGGTGATGGAGGAGGTTCCCATTTAAAATTGAGGTGAGGGGAAATTTTCAAAACGTCAACAATATCAATTCATAATAAAAGAAAACCACACTTATAATCCCCCAAAATGTCTCAATTTAAAAGATGAGTTGAGATAGGGTTTTAATCTTATAAACCATTAAATTCTAGACAAGTGTGTCTGTAAATTTATGCATTGTCATTTTAATTGACACTTAGTTATTCTATATAATTTTAATTGTGGTAACAATATTCTAAATATTTACTGGTTATAAATATTTACATATATTGTGTTAATTTATCATAAATGGATATGTTATAAAATTTTATACCTTATAATTAAATTTTTTTAATCATTACTAATTTTTTTTATTTTAAAATAATTTAATAAAATTTTATTATTGTGGAATGTCAATAGTGTCAATTTTAGTACTATTCATTTATTTGACTTTAAATAAATGTCACACTGAAAATAAATTCAATCCATAAAATTGAATACCCTCCTAACATATCATATTCACCTATAAAATTCTTTGATAACTTTAATTATTTCCTATGATATTTCTTCTAATATTATAAAATTTATTTATATTATATTTCTATTAATAAAATAATATCAGCATAACTATTGTGTTATCATTAATAGTAATTATTTAATATCTAAAAATTATAAAAAAAATTATGATGTAGGTAATTATTTTATATTTCTAGAGACTATCTATAGTTAATATTATCTTCTACAAAAACATATATTAAAATTAATATACTTATATAAAATGATATTGTGTCATTTCATCATATTCATTGGTTTTTTTAAGAAAACATATTCATTAGTTTTTATTACATTCTTGTCATATTCATAGCTATTTGACCCAAAAGGGATTCCATTTTGAGAAAATATAGTTTAAGGCTCCAATTTAGTCATCAAATCATATTTTCACTGGTGTTAACATAATTTTGTAATATTATTTTTACCCCTAATTACCAGATATACCTTTAACCATGGTAATAAATATAATTACCATTGTTACTATTCATAATGAAGAAAAATAAAATTAGAATATTAACATCATTTTGACCTACTAATTCAAAATATGTAATCCATTTTAAAATTTCATAACACAGAAGTGGATGAAATAAATTTAAAGTCCATCCCATTGTTAGAAATGAGATAACTATTATTTTTTAAAAGATAAAACATTGCAAAAGATTAATTTTTTTTACATATGAATTAAATCTAAATATAATTCAAACGTATTTCATTATATTAAATAGAATAAATATATTCTATTTATAATTTGAAACCATTTAATAATATAATTTAACCATATAAATTATTTCAATGAAAAAAGTTAATTACAAAAAAAAATTAGCATATTTTTATTATTAATCAAAACATGAAAGTTAACCGAAAATATATCATAAATTTATCAAAAGTAAATTTTTATATCCCTCATAAAAATAAAATGTTTATATTGTCATATAAAATTTTTTAATGTGTTAAAATATTAATTTAAAAAAGGTTCTCCATTCAAAGGTCTAAAATTAACCTTAAATAAATTTTATACATCAAATAGGGTTTTATTCATACCCTATGACTAAAATATCCATTCGATGAATATAAAAACTATTTTATTAATTATATAACACATATATGTCTCGTTAATTTCATTACAAAAAATTATGCACTAAAAAAAATATCTAATTTATTTATATAAATATAAATATCTAATTGATATATATTTTTTATAAGCAATTGAAAGCTAATGAATTCATAATTTATTTTTATAATTTAGTTATAATTATTCCTGCTAACCTAAAAGTAAGGATATAATGATAATTTTATAATAAAGGAACATAGTAGTTCATTTAAACTCACAATTTTGTGCAAAGAAAGCTAGTTAGGATTAAAAATTATTTAACAAAAAAAATATCATGAAAACATCTAGGTGTAACATTGTACACCCATAAACTGAAACTTTCTATTGAAATTAATCACTTGGAAACAAAAAGCTGAGGATACCTCTCCCTCATAATATCATAAAGTTCCCATGTAGATTTATCAAATTGGTTGCTCCCCCATAAAACATTAACCAAGCGACTGGTCTTGTTTTGTAGAAATTTTTCGCTATGATGAATAATCTCTATCATTTTTTCTTCATAATAAAGATCTTAGTCTAGCGGTATGACTTATGTCCTTAGTAAATGTGTTGGATTAGGTATGTACTTTCTTAGGTGAGATACATAGAACACATGATGAACTTTAGATAGATTAAGTGGAAGCACTAATCGGTAATCTACCTTCCTAACCCGATCAAGATTTTTTAATGGACTAATATACCTAGGGATTTGCATTCACTTTTTCTAAATATCATTACTCTATTCTTGGGAGATATTTGTACGAACACCTTATCACCCACTTCAATATCTAGGTTTTTTCATCTATTGTCTGCGTAACTTTTTGTTCAATGTTGAGATTCTCTTATGTGTTGTTGAATAGATATGACCTTTTCTATCATTTAATAAAAAAGATCAGGTCCTAATTGATTTCTTTCCCCAAATTCATCCTATAAAGTTGGAGATCTTCACTTCATTTTATAGTGGGATTCATAAAGAAGAATTTAAATACCAGAGTGAAAGATATTATTGTGTGATAATTACATAAATGGTAGGTGTTGATCCCAACCACCTTTGAAATCAATAGAGAAATATCTAAACATTTACTCCTAAGTTTAAATTGTCCTCTCATACTGTCATTTTGTATGAGGATGATAATTCATGCTAAAACATTAACTCTGTATCCAAAGCATGCCAAAGACTTCACCAAAACATTTAGGAAAACCTCAAATCCCAATCAGATATAATGGAAAGTGGTACTGAGTGAAATATTACCACTTACATTAAATATATTTTGGAAATATTATCAAGATTTAAATCCGCTCTTATAGAAATGTAGTGTTCCAACTTTTTAAGCCGATCAACAATAACACAGATACCAATATTGACTTTGGATGTTTTGGGAAGTCCAATTAAACGTTACATTGTAATGTATTCCCCTTTCCATTCTGGTATGGGTAATGGTTGTAACACCCACTTAGAATTATGTCTCTTATCCTTAACTTTCTGACAAACCAAGCATCGAATGACATATTTGGCGACATCCCTTTTTATGCATTCCCACCTCAAGTTCACTTTCAGATCCCAGTACATCTTGGTGCTTCTAGGGAGAATAAAAAATGAATAATTATGAGCCTCATCCAATGTCTCCATTAATTCTGTTATGGGAGGAGTACAAACCTTCTTCCAAAACCTTATTATATCATCACAATCAAGGTTTAATTCAGGAATATTTCTCACCTTTTTTGGTATATCTACATCATTATTTTGCATCTCCTTAATCATTAATTGTACTGATGGTTTAAAATTAATTTGATAATGATATAATCCCCCCTTACTTTAAAATTTCATGATGCAACCATTAAAAACCCATAAAAATTAAATCTTTTGTGATCCTTATCATGGATAGGATATCATGGAATTGTTGATATAATGAATCTTCCACCTTGTTTGCTTTCCCAAGGTGGTAGTATATTGGGTATTTTTATCTTTAATCAACTCAACAATCTTTGTTGGCACATATTCATCTCATTTTGTGTGAAAATATAATAAAAATTTTATGATCAATATAAATATCACACTTTTCACCGTAAATTTGATTCCTCCATATATTTAATGAAAAGATTAAAACAAATAACTCCAAATCATGAGTTGGGTAATTTTTACCATGGATTTTAAAATTTTGTGAGGCATAAGATATCACCGTATCATTTTTCATGAGAGAACAACCCAAACCATTAATGGATGAATCACTATAGATCACAAACCATTCTCCACTATAATGTAGTGTAATAATAGTTTCACTTTATAACCTTCTTTTTAGCTCTTTTAAATTATCTTCACACTCCTTTTTCCAAAAAAATTAACTCCTTTATGAGTCAAATTAGTTTGTGGATTAGAAAATCATGAAAAATATTTCAGAAAAATTCTATAATATCCAACCAAACCAGGAAATATTTGGATCTCAGTTACTATTATAGTTCTCAACCATTTTTAAAGAAACATTGATTTTACTAGATCCAAAAATATCCCCTCTCTTTATCGTAAGTGACTAAAAAATGAAACTTTCTGAAGCCAAAATTCACACGTGGTTAATATGGCATAAATATTATTATTTCTCATGGCCTTCAGTAGACATTTCAAGTGGACTTAATTTTGTTCGTTTTTCATTGAATTGAAAAGAATATCATCTATAAAGACTACCAAACACTAATCAAGATAGCCTATAAAGAATCTATTCATTAGATCAATGTTGATAGCGGGGTAATTAGTAAGACCAAATGTCATCACTATAAATTCATAGTGTCCATACCTTGTATGGAATGTCATCTTTGGTATATCCTACTTTTGTACCCTTAATTGATGATATCCAAAATGAAGATCAATCATGGAAAAGTATTGAGCTTTGCATAGTTGGTATAATAAGTCATCAATGAATGGAATAAGATATTTTGTTCTTGATAGTGTTCTTGTTATGTTCTCGATAATCAATTCTTGGTATCATTGACCCATATTTCTTCCTAACAAACATAATAGGTGATCCCAAGGTGACGCACTAGGCTATATGAATCTGTTATCAATATTCAGTTGGAGTTTCTTCTTCGATTCCAATAACTAAATTTGGGCCACGGTATATGGTGTCTTTGAAATAGGAATAGCACCCTATATGAGTTATAGTGAAAACTAAACTTCACGACTTGGTGGAAGACCTAGAAATTCCTTCAAAAAGACATCATCAAACCCTTGTACAGTGGGTGAATTATTAATCATGAGTTTTTCACCAACCATTTGAGATAAATAACCTTAATTTATTCGAATCAATACCCATAATATGGAATATATTTTAACTGGAAGGCTATATTCATCCTTGCATCGATAGATGAACATACATTAACCTTGTATAAGAGTTATCACTTACCTTCCTTGTAAATTAAAGTGATCTATATATAGAGAAAGGAAATCCATGCCAAGAATCACATAAAATTCCACTATAGTAATGATCACATGATTTTCATGAAACACTTTCCCACATACATCAATATGAGAAGAATTATAAACTTTTGATGCGACCATTTTGGCATTAGGAGTTGTCACAGCTAACTAAACATCTAATTGTTGAGGTAATAATAAGACACCCCTAGAAAATTATTCAGAAATAAATGAGTGGGTGGATCCGGAATAAAAATGAATTTTCTACTTTAGAATGGACGGTAGGTGTACCTTTGAACACTTCATTATCATAGTCCACGTCCATGATAGTAATTTCATGTGACATTCCTTTTCCTTTGGCCTTAAGAGTTTATTGACGTTGATCATCATATATAAACCTTTTATTAGGGAATTAATTAGCATAATGCCCCATTTCTTTTCACTTGTAACATTTAAGTGTAGGAGGTACATTCAGTGTATCATTTTCATCATTCGAATCAATAGAAATCTTTTTCCCATCACATTGGTATTCAATGTACCAATGGCCTTCATTTCCAAACATAAAATATTTACTAGTCCCATTAATAAAATTCTCTCTATGTTTATTTGAAAAATTTTATCATAAAGGCAAAATATTAATCTTTTTAGTGTGGTCTTTAGATTTTTCATTGAATTCAATTTTTCTCTTCTTATCAATCCCATATGACTGGTAGGTTACAAAAACTCTAAATCTCTACCTTGAGAGAATACAAAACAATATCCTCATAGTTATTGAAGTACCATATGGCTAATTCCATTTGGGGAATTCATTTTAAGACACTAAATAATCAATTACTCTCACTATCAATTTGGATAATAATTCCAAAATCATACCTTTCTAGTCCTATAAAATTTTATTCGTACGTACCAAAATATTCATCATCCTTTTTATTAAGTTCAATGAACTCCTTTTGTATCTTTTTTCAAATAATATTATGAAATCACTAATTGAAAAAAAGTTCATCATATTTTTCCCATTACATGGACTCAATTTCATCTCTTTGACTCGTATTCTTCACAACATTCCACCATTGATCTGCTTCACCTTCTAAATGATATACTGCTAAGATGCATTATCATGTTTATAACATTGTATAAATGAAAATATCTTCTCAGTGGTACTGATCCATTTTTCATCCACTAAAGGATCTGAAGACCCACTAAAATATAGTGTACACTACCACATGAAGGATTCAAAGAAATTTTCTCCATCCATTTCTTGTTTTCTTGTTTAACGTTATTTATAACATGAGAAATTTTGGGGAGCATGGATACATGATTTTTAATTCCATCTCCCATGACATTTGTTTGCTCAGGAGGACAATCATTGCCTTTCCCATCACATTCAGTATTAACACAGTTCCTTCAGGTTATATCCATTGACAAAAACCAAGAAGCATCGTGTGAGAAAAATATACCATAACAAGAAAACCAAATAATCAACAATAAAATATCAATTTAAGACACATTAGGAATTATCCAAAATTATTCATGGTCATATCTAATAAACTAGGATTTTATCCTATACATAGATATATCCTTAGGGTTCTTATTATGGTTTTCTCATCCTAGTTTCAAATGGTTAAATATACCATTCCTTTGATACCAACTATAGTGACCCATACATTACATTCATTGATATTACATACAATTTTTCATATATTCATTACAACATATAAAAAAACATGATAGAACCGTATATATATAATGTCCTTAGAAACTAGCAAACATAGAAAACTGGTTCATAAAGCATCTGCATTATCTCCCATATATTTCATCATAACTAGACTCCTTTTGGAATACAATAATTAATAACCTTCTTCATGACTTGGGGAAAAGTAACATATGAAAGGGTGAGCTCAAAAGCTCAGTATTGGTAATGAAATGAAATATCAGTCATGTAATATTCTTAAGAACATAAAATTTGAAAAAATTAGCATGCATATAAATGATCATAACATCTTGTCATGGGATAAATAATAAAAGTGAAATGTAATCCCAATAATCATAAAATATGACATTAAATTTTGGGGTATACATAGAAAACCATATAAAAAAATTCATATTAGTAAAGGCTGACTTCCAGGACCATTATAGTGAACAATGTCCATTACAGAACCGAGTTCACTCCTCATTCCAGCCCCGTATTACTAAACCGGATTTAACTTCTATTCCAATAATTTCTATGTCATGAAATGTAAATCTTTAACAAAATAATTGTTGTAGATATTGGTACCACCCATCTCATAATGGAACAATTCTTAAGTGAGACACAAAATCGTAAAAACACTCACTATAGCATAACCCATGAAATAAAATGAGTTTTTTAAACATTATTCCATCATAACATAATCAATAAATGAATTTCCTAAAAGTAATTACATTATTTACACAATAAAATCAAAAAATAATATTCATAGAAACAAAAACCCAAGTAATCTTATATGGAAAATAATTTTTATGAAACACTTGTTATTCATTCATGAGGAAAATATCCCTTTTTTCTTCAAAAATGATCTCCTTCCTCAAAGTACCACACAATTTTAGAAGAAATATTTTTTTATGAAAATTACTTAAAATATTTTAGGGGAATATTAAATGAAATTATGATTTATTAAATCATAAAAATATTTTAATTATGTACAAGTGAAAATAAAATTCTTCTCATACTTTTACCAAAGAAGTGAAAAAATACCTCGTTTCAAAAACAACAAAGGATTCCATTCAAACCATTTAGTAAAAATTTAACAGTTTGTAAAATTGACTCTAAAAAATTATTGAAGGATATAATGAATATTTTTAAATATATATTTAGGAAATATAGACGTGGAAAAAATAACCCTCACTAAATACTTACAAATAAACAATATCTGATAAAAATGAGATTTTCAAATTTATCCCTTACCTTATCTCTGATATGATTTATATGTATCTGAAACACCTATATAATGATTTAGATAATCTTATTAATTTATTCTAGAATCATAATAATTTTTTGGAATACATTTATGATCATATTTTCACCTGTTCTATAGTAACATTTTCTTGTCACTCGTTATTCGGGTTTTAACTATTTTATATTCTAATGCACGCTTTTTCGGATAAGTTCTTGTTCCAATTTTTAGGTTATAGTTATATCATTTACATAATGGTATTAGTATGATATATATCATATTTATTCATTCAGTTCATTTATATAATCATTCTTTAATGAAGAATATGTATAAAAAATCACATCGTACCCTTGAGATAGTAAGTTGTATGTACGCACGAGCAATGATACCGTTCCCATGATTATTGAATTTTACTTAATTTTATGGTGTATAATTTATCATAATTTGTATCATGTTTTAATAATAATATATATTTATTATTTACCATATTATACTGATCCATGTAAGGTGGTGGTGAAAAATAGATTACACCACGACGTGGAGACGGTAAGCCATACATATGCACGCACGATGAATTCATTTTTCGTAGGATGGATATAAGGTCTAATAAGGTTGTTTACAGTTTATAATAACATATCAGTGTATTATTGATACTTGTGTTATTACACTATAATGAAACAACTAATTAAGAATCAGTATAAAAAGAAATAAATTTGAAGGAATCAGTCGAAGAGGTTACTTCTTCCTCGACTTGCCTCTTTTAAATTTCCTCTTAGGGTACTAGAGATGGACATTGAAGGAGTCCAGAACCTCTAAAATGAAAATCGGGAAGATGAGATAGAATAATTTAATGTGGTATCTGAGCTACAAGGAACAAAATGGAGTGATTTGGTGGGAGAGGAGGTTCCCATTAATAATTGATGTGAGGGGAACTTTTGGAGACAACAAAAATATTAATTTATAATAAAATAAAACCCACATAAAATCCTCAAAAATTTCCAAATGTCGATGATGAGTTGATATAGGGTCATAATCTCATAAACCAATTAATTTTATATACGTTTTAATTTCAATTTAGTCATTATCATTTTAATGAACACTTAGTGATTCTATTTAAGTTTAATTGCGGCAATAAAAATATAAATATTTAATGGTCATGAATATTTACATAAATGGTGTTAGTTGACCATAAAAGGTTATTTAATACCATTTTTAAAATATAATTATCACTCTTCAATTTTTAAATATTTTTATGATTTTTATATATTTTTTTGATTTATAAATAATTTAAAAAAATGTTATTTTTATAAAATGTCAACAGTATCAATTTGGACACTATTAATATATTTGAATTTAAATAATATAGACAAAAAATATAAATTAAACAAAAATATTTTATACACTGATAACATGTCATAGAAATCTAAAAAATTTGTGCCACACTTTAATTAGTTCATATGTTATTTCTTTTAATATTTTATAACAATTTATTTGATATTTCAATTAATAAAATAATTTCTACATCAGTATTGTGTCATCATTGGGGGTAATTATTAAATATCTAAAAACTATAAATAAATTTCTATGATTTATGTAATTATTTTGGATTTAAAAATACTATCTGTAGTAGATATTATCTTTTAGTTATCCATATGTTAATATTAATATACTTATATGAAATCAGATTGTGGCATTTTGTCACATTCATTAGTTTTTATTACATTCATGTCATTTTCATAGTCATGCGGCAATAAAGTTATTCCATTTCTAAAAATAGATGATAAGTGTCGAATTTAATGATCCAAGAGGATTTTTCCAGGTGTGAAGGTAATTTTATAATATTATGTTTACCCTTAATTACATGATTTTCATTTAACCCAGGTAATAAAAGTATTTTCCAAAGTTAATCTTCATAATTCCTAAAAATAAAAGTATACTATTAACAAAAGTTGGACCTACTGATTCCAAATATGGTATTTATTTTTAAAATTTTAAAAAACAAAAGTTTTGGTAATTATTTTAAAATTAATCTTATTGTCCGAATGAGAGAACCATTTTTTATTAAATGTAAAATCATTTCCTAAGATTGAAATGTTTTTACTTGTGAATTAAATGTAAAATAAATTACAATGAACTTAATTATATTAAATTGTAAAAATATATTCTACTTATACATTGAAACCATTGAATAATTTAATTTATCCATCTAAATTATTTCAGTGAAAATATTTTTCTTCAATTACAATTTAGCATATTTTTACTATTAATCAAAACATGAATGTTATCAGAAAAAATATCAGAAATTTACACTAGGTAAATTTTTAATCCACTTTTCCAAATAACTAGTTTATGTTGTCCTATAATTTTTTTAATGATTTCAAATGTTAATTTAAAATGGGTTCTCCATTCAGTGGTGTATAATTAATCTCAAAAATAGATTTGTATTCATCAAATAGGGTATTATTCATACACTATGACGAAAATATCCATCGGATGAATATCAAAAATATTTTATTATATATATAACATATATATATATATATATCATTAATTTCATTACAAAAAATAATTAACTGAAAAATAGATATATCTAATAGATTTATATTTTTCATAAATAATTTTCAAACAATGAATTCATAGTGCATTTCCAAAGGTTAGTTATAATTATTCCATCGAACTGAAAATCTATGATGTAATGGTAATTCAAAAATAAGGGAATATTGAAGTATGTTTAATTTCATGATTTCATGAAAAGAAAGCTACTGATGAATAAAAATTATTTATTGAAAATATTTCTTAAAAACATTAGGGTGTTACAAATGGTGTCACTAATGAATTTTTTTCTTCTATATTCTATACAAATATTAATTGAATCGTATGAATTTGATTTTTTAGTGCATAAAATGGTCCAATATATTGTCTAGTTTGATAGATCAGTTTATTAGGACAATAAAAAAAGTCAAAATTAGAAACTTCAAACTTCTCATCCTTTATAAAAAAATTCACGTCTTGTGATTCTCACACCATTCAATTGCAACCAAAAAAATTTTACTGCATAGACATTGTTCTTATACAATAATATTTCTTAGATAATTATGACTATATGATGTGGAAAACATTAATATCACCAAATGAATCAACTAAATTTCCAAACCTATTCTTCTAATTTATTTTACAATTCCTAGATCAAAATTATATCATATTTCATATGATGTTTAAAACAAATCAATTAGAAAATAATTATCATATTTATTATCGAGAATATTGATAAAATTTCGACTCTTCTACAATTCCTCTTACCAATTGAAATATTCTTCCCATACATAAAGTGATTCTAAAAATTAAATTACATAAAAAAATCCCGAGAATAAGAAATTGAAACTGTTGGACATTCTTATCATGTTTTCATTTGATTTTATGAATTTGGTTCCCCTATAATCTGTTCACTAATGCAAATAGAGTAAATTTAATTTTTTATTTACAACAAAATACAAACAAATAATCATGAACTTCTTCTAGAAATGGAAAATATCTTCCAGACATCATGGTCCCAACATTATTGTTGCTCTATGTTCATGCACTGGCCTATGAACAATGGTTGGGATCAAGAATTAAAAATTATAAATCTTAATATTAGTTATCTAGTCTCATGTTAATTACCTATAGTATTTATGGACTTTTTTAATAAGTTTTTTCATGGGTGAAGTTTCACCACCATTAGGGATTCATCAATATCTAAATTCTATGTTATAATTAAATTTTATTAGAAGAATGAGGATTCATGGGCCCCAATGGCCCCATGAAATCTAGGTAAGAAAGAACCACCAATGGTTGAAGGATAAACATAATAAGGGAGTATTGTGATACATGAAGTCCCAAGGGGTGTAATTAAATGACATGGAATGTGTTCTACATATTATACCAATAGATAGGTCGCATTGTGACTTCTATATGGTATGAGGAAATGATGGAATTGAGATGGTTAGCCTAGGGTATGACTATGAAACCCATGGGTGAACCTTATAAATTATGAAGGCCATGGAGGATGAAATATGATTTTTGATATAGAAATTGTTTTTTAATCCTCTATGATGGGATTGGATCTGCAATTTCATGTCTATTGTAGGCCCTTAGGTTAGATGTCCCATGGGCACTATGACATAGGGGACCTTGGTAGGTGACCAATTGATGTATAACCTATATAGGGGTAGTACATAGAAGCTATACATTAGGGACTAGATGTCACCCTTAAATTGGTTAAATTATAGTGAATTAAATTAAATGATTAATTTAATGGTAAATATATGTAATGTGAACATAATATAATTAAAATAGTATAAGTAATATATTATTAATAAAATAAAATCTATCAAAATTGGTGGTTATGAGGTCTGAGGATGGGGGATTCCCCTTATTACATGTTTATTAGCTTTACATGATCCTGTGGTAAGGGATTCCCTTGAGTGAATTTGTTGGGTGTAATTTTATACTTGTGATATTATTTATGTTATGAAATATAACACTTTGTGGAATTTTATATTATGTGGATTCTTTGATAGGAGGTTTAAGAACATAGGGTGAGATATGATCATCATGTAATAGTGAAAAATTACCACGTTCAGTGAAGTGCATGAATCGCCCATGTTGATTGAAAAATGTTCCAAGGTTGGAGGATTCAACCAATTCTACCTTCGATTAACGAGTATTGGATAAAATCACTGGAATACAGTGGGATTCCCTATACAAGATGATTAGGTGTTTAATTAGGGCAAGTATCCCCCATACTAATTAAAGTTGTTGATACAATATACCAAGGGTAGTCAGTCCCCTTAATTTTATCTCATGTATATTGGGGTATTATTGGGAATGGATCATTATTTACTATATACCAGGGTAATTCAAAGCTTATGCTTTAATATTTTGTATAGAAAGGTGAGTTAGATCCCTTGGAGGTAACAATATTTTCCATGATTTCACAACATTCTTAGAGACACTCTAACATTATCCAATCATTGTATAAATAGCTTGGGGTGTCACTATAAAACATGAGAGTTGGTAGTGATTTATTTTTTTCCCAGTGATTATTTATTTATATAATAATGGGACATGAACATAAAATATATTTACTAGTCATATATGTGATCGTATTGGTGGTTCAGTGTGGATTTTTACTCACACATAACAGTAGTATCAAAAAACGGTTGTTACCCTAGTAGTGCTATAATTAGTTTAGAAATTGGATGAGTATAGGCCCAAAATTTTACCATTTTGGTAGATATATTAGACAGATTCAGGATACTAGAATGATATAAGGCTCTAGGTGTATGGATTGAGCGTCATGTTTGTTTAATTTTTTTCTTCACAGAATATATTTTGTCATCCAATAGATAGATTAATTGGATTATTCATTTATACTAAATTTCATATAATTATAGCATAATCCATTTAATTTTTTCATTATCAATTTTATAATTGATTTTCAAGAATTGGGGTTTTCCTCAGTTTTTTCAGCTTTGAATTGGGGATATTTTCTCCCCATAGTTACACCATAGACCTGGAATACTAGTCAATATCTTATTGGGTATAGGGAGGCCCACTTGAGGTCTAGTAACCCTCAATTCATTTAATTTTCATGGTGATGTGGGTCATGATATGATAGAGATATTGGTCAATAATTTTAAATATTGTAATATTGAAATTTCTTAATGAATGTTTCTATTAATAGGAAATAGGTTTCACTTCATTCTACACTTTCAAAAATGTTGTAAATAATGGGGATACCTATTTTAGGTATCCATGATATTATCTTTAATTGGATATATATGGGATCATGTTTTAGTTGATTATTGTTTATGGGCATTTTCATTTAAACCATAGGTTTTTTGTATATTTAGATAAATATCATAGACACCCTTAAAGATTTAGTTTCCTTTTCCCACTATATAGATCTGAGACTTTATAGAGTTAAAAATATAGTATGGTAGGGAGAATTGTGAAAAATAATATGTTAATTTGGAGTATATTTTTTATTATTTCATCTTATATAGGGGTAGTGTTTGTTTCTCACATATTTTAACATAAAACATGAAAAATTTATAAATTTAACTTATTTTCATGATTTTCATTAATGATTTAGTGGAAACTATGATGTTAACCTTATTTAGTGGTCTTATTAATTTTTTTTATTTAAAATTTTATTTTTCATGTGTATTTCATTGTTGTATCCAAACTATGTGGATCCATGTATAACTCTTGTGGGGCCCTTGGTACACATGGTTAATAGAATATATGTTTCTCATTGGTAGCTAAACCATGAAAAAATACTAGGAGGATGGTCTATAATTTGAAATTTACCTTTGGAAAGGGTGTTGTATAGTTTTAAAAATATTATGAAATCCCTAATAGTAATCATGAATGGTGAGTTGGACTTGGATGTAGCCCCGTAGGGTTAGTTCATCATTTGGAAAACCATGCAGAAAAATTGTGGGCATCTTTAGAATCATTAAAAGATTAAATTATGTAACTACCCAAAATTGATTTTAATACTCTTGGACACCATCACTCTTCTATAATTTTTTGATGGACTAATAACACAATACATTCTTTTTTAATATCTTCCACCATGGTTTCAAGGGGACTTATACATGGTAAGTCCCTCAAAACATATTCTTATATTATATTATTCACTTTTAATTGATTTTATTCCATTATATAAACCCTAAGTGGTATTTTTGATAATTTACGTGATCATATTTGACTTATTAATGGAGATTAATTTTTGTTGTGGGTTTTAATGGTAATCTTATTTCTTGGTTAAGCGTTGACCATAGGATACAACACATTACAATAACTGTCTTTTGAAATGAGGTAGCTGTTTTTATGATATCTCTTTACATTCAATGTAATTATATTCAAGATTGTATTAAAAAGTATCTTTATTCAAGTTATTCCTATGTATCTGTCATATGAGAGATAAATTCAGATTTCCAAATAGAATTAAACCATGGTATGGAAGAAGATTTTATTCCACGTGTTTCTAAAAATTCATATGTGTGTTTTAGAATGATTTTTATGTTTTAAAAGGTATATGGACACAAGTTTGATATTTTGATGGTTTCATGCACCAAAGGGTCTCTAATAAAATCCTTTTATATTTTTGGAACCAGTTGTGTTGTTGTAAAAAGTGAATATTTACCCATATTCCATACATTTTGATACATTTTGATAGCTTTGAATGATTTCAAAGGTTGTTTTAATTGAATTTTAATAACACAAATGGTATTTCTTTATATTATTTCATTAAAATATTCATATTAGTGGATTGATGTGATATTTAAATGAATATGAGTTATATTGGCATTCCAAGCATGTTTTGAAATTGAATTGATTGGTAATTTATGTGAATTTTTTTAAGGAAATACATGTGAAAATATTTGTTGTCATTGTATCTACCATTTATTTTTCATTGTGGGTTATTTTTTATGTATGTGATGATAGAGTTATGAACTAAGTGTTTTTTGTCTTTTGAGTGTGCTGGAAGTTTTTTTCTGTTTATTTATAAGTGTTTTTTGTGATTATGTCCATCGTTTGGTTGAAAAAATTCTCACATAATTTCTTTGATGTCACAATAATCCATGGATGATTTCATGTAACATAAATGAGTTAAATACCTTTTTTAGTGTGTGAAGCATTGGGAGAGGACCCAGTAAGACCGTGTGATCTAACTAGATGTTTACATTGTTTAATAATTCATCGAAAAGGTCAATGGTATCATTTTAGACCCTAATCCTGATAAATATTATTTATTTATACATGAGTACTTGGACACAAATGGCTTATTAATATTTTCCTGGGATCCTCATGTCCAATTCAATTATTTTAATACCAGAGTCCTATAGAGTTTCTGTTACAATGGAATCATAATTTTTTAGTCATTATAGGGTATTTTTTTCAATAACATTTATCTCATTATTATTATGTGATTACATAAAACCTTTCCTTGGTTATTCTCTTCTAGTTTCTCATTAATCCCATGGGACCAGGTTTTAACAGTTCCCCATTTTAGTTGTGTTTTTTTATATTTTCAAATTTCAGAATAAATGGATTGAATGTTGTGTTTTTTTGGAATTCTAATGGTGTTTCTTTTTCAAAGGGTTTTTATAATATCTTGAATATAAAAAGGGATTTTTTTATGTTTTTAAAAATCCAATATGTGTTTTTTAAGAGTGATTTCATGAAACAGTGATTGGTTTTACATGTAAATATTGTTTTCAAGCATATTTTGGAAATCTATTTGAAATTGAAAACCCTCTTACATGGTTTTAAATTGTTTTTTATATTGGGTTTTTTATAATGTGGTTTCAATGTGGAATTTCTACATTAATGCTTAGTGAAAGATCCTTAGATCAATGATTTTTTTCCCATGTGATAGATTTTATTTACTTTAAATATAGGGAAATTTTTTTAATTATCTATGATGTGTTGATGGTTTTAATAAATTATTGTTGATTTTTTTTTAATTTCAATCATGCATGCATGGGATGTAATATGAAATCAATTCTATAGACATAGATGCATAAATCTCGCTATGATTTATAAATCACTCCTATATTATGAAGGTATAGGTCCACTAATAATATAGACTCATTCAATTGGATTACTAAGGGGGATTCTATTGTTGGATTGTGACCATGGGTTATGTATATGGTCTTTTCGGTAGATCGAGATTTTTTTAAGATTTTAGTATTTGTATCAACAATTTTCAAATGTTTATTTCCTAATTTAGTTTTATTTACTTGTTATTCTATTGTGCTTTAATTTATGATTGTGTTTTATAGTTTTGATTTGATGTGAAGTTATAATTTTCTCATATCATATTTATTTATTTTATTTCTCTGAGATACTTATTTATTTTAATTTATTATGGATAATCATTCCCTTGTTTTGTTTTGTGTTACCCAAGTACTAATTTACAACCCATGGGGATTAAGAATTTTTTCCCAAGCCAATGGAGAGCCGGTTTGGGTTCTAGATCACATTTTAGCCTATTATGGTTTGTTAAAAAAAAATTGGAACAAAATTATTTTTATAATTGAGAGATATGTTGATATTTATAAATATTCTATCATGGTGAACCGGTTTATGGGAATCCTCTTAGATAAATACCTCTTCAAAATTTATTATGTTGAACATAAAGGATTTTTTGAGTAGTCCATGAATAAACTAAATTATGTTCTGATTTATTATGAGATTAAAAAGGTATAAACATAATAATAAATGAAAAATAAGAGAATTATATGACTTTTTATAATAAGAAAATTTCAAAAGAAAACATCATCTATATAAGATATGTTATGATGAATCTAAAGATGGATAATTTTGTAAATATTTTATAGAATCTATCTCTTTTATTTAAAGGAATTAAATTGAAATTTTTTTAATACAATATAATTATTCATTTTAAATGATTTGATTATGGAAATATTAGAAATTTTTTTCTTGTTTCACTCAGGACAAACAATTAAATGAACATGGTAACCAATATGATAGATTTTTAATGATAAATAATGTGGATATTTTAAGTAATTGATGAAATATTTTTAATGTTAATTAAATAACAAATAAATTTTAGAGGATAATTATTTTCTAAAAACATGATTCAACATCATATAATGAGTAAAGTGGAAGAGAAAACAATATTTAGTGGGGGAAGTTTTATTAATTTTTTCAATTAAATAAAAATATATATTTGATTGATCAATTGAATATAATATATTTAGTAGATAAGATAATAAGGGAGTAATTATAGGCCCCTAAAATAATATCAATTATGAATAGAGATCATAGTATGACTTAATGGAAACGTAACTAATGAGGAAGACAGATATTACATGAATCTGTGAATGATTCATTATAAAAATATCTCAACAATTCAAAGTACAATTAAAAATAAATTATTATTTTTATTTTGAGTGAAATATGTGGTATCATAATGAAATAATAAAATATAGTGATATCATGCATGATATTAAAAAATAAACTATCACTGAAAATATTAATGAATTATACTATCTTATGTTAAATTTGGTTGATTATGAAAATATCGAGAGGAGTTCAAATCATGTGTTTCAATATTCATCGAATAAGATAAATGAAATATCCAAAGTAGTAAAGATAATTTTCAATGACACCGATAATCCCAAACATTTTCAGTTGGTAATAATAACCATTTTTTCTGGAAACCTAGACTCATAATAAAAATAGAGGAATCATCTATAATAGAAGAATAAAGCTATTGAATAAAATAAAATGGAAAAATCAACTATTTTTAAAATCCATGTTGGTTCTAGATATTTAGAAATAACTATAACATAAGAGAATAATAGTACCTAGGTTAATCCTAAGGTAACATTAATTGTGAAATAAAAATAACATATATATTAGATATATGAAAACAAAATATGGATATATTATTAGAAGGAACCACATTAAAAAGATTTTGAAGAATTTATTTATTTCTTAAATAGAATCACATTTTAGTAATGTTTTTATATAATTGAGTCTATATACAAAAATCGTATGAGTAATAGTATAATTTTTTACATCCACAATTGAATATGGGATGTGATTTGGGGGATTCTCAACAATTAAATTCCTATAGTCCATCCAAGAAAACATAAAAAGGAAAAGGTATAATGGAATAATACCATTTCTTATATTAAATATACTCATGGGATGGATGATCAATCTAGAAACACCACCAATAATTATTTACCTATGATACCTGATGCAATAATGAAAAAAATTTTGAGTTATGTCATGCAATAGAATAAGATAGATATTCAAAGGGTGGTTGTGTTTTTATTCAATACAGAAAACGATTAGAATCCCTAGATAATATATAGGGGATTTATTCACATATAATTATAAATAAGAACACTATGAAAAATATGTAATGGTACGATGGATTATACGTTACTTTCATAAAATAAAGATCACTTGATTTCATTAGAATTTTGAAAATGATGATTAGAGAAAATAAAAATTATTACATTATTGTCCTATTTTTTATGGGTCAATAGAAAATATATAGTATTAGTTATCTCTCTAAATATGTTTTAGGAGGTGAAATATGTCGAGTGTAGATGTGTTACATGTATTTTGAATTATGGAACAATCATGATGAAGGGATGGTGAATATGTTGAAATCTATTTTAGATTTATAATGATCAAAATTCATGTGTCTTGAGTATTAAAGAGTAAAAAAATATTTGGAATAGGATATGATGGCATATTAGGGAATGTTAATGGATGATTTTTTCAAAATTAATGTTTCATGTAATCTAATGAAGCTACATCATCAAATTACCAACACTTGTGATACATTTCATAGTGAAAAATGGGAAAAATAGCCACATGTCTATAGAAATAATGATAAATAAACATATTGAGATAATTGCCCCATAGTCATGTTGAATAATTATCATGATGTCAATCAATAGATATAGGTATTTCATGAATATATTATTTATGATTTATCTGAATCAAGTTATTTATATAATATGTAATGTAAATCAAAAGACCTTGAGACATTATAAAAATAATCAAAGGGATTACGGGAAACAATTGGGAGGTTTTATTGAAATATTTTTTCTTGAAAAAGTATATTGACACAGTAATGAATAATTTTCAGTATTTTATAAGAATTATGGTATAAGGATTGAATATAGCTCTCTATATTATCCGAAAATTTGTGGTAACTAATTTGATTAATGGATGTTTAGTGGACACGACATAACTATGTTATCATAGAATGAAATCTTGAAATTCATTTCCATGAAATATAGAATTATTGTTTTCTATATTATTAATTTAATAATACCTAAAATATAATCAATCCTCACACCTTATGATTTTTTTGGAATGAATCAACAGTAAAAAATATTAAAATAATTTAATATCCCATTTCATATCAAAATCCAAGGTAAACCCTTAGAGAATTATAAAAATTGATCTGATGAAGGTATATTTCTAGGATACACACTCGATGGAATGAAAAATGACAATATAGTTTTTTTAAAGGTACTCACAAATTGAGGGTATTGATATTAATTAGTCATTTTCCCTATCCAAGAGAATTAAAAATAATTCAATTTTTGTTAATATTGGACCAATACAACTATAGTTATTTCAAAATGGATGCGATTCAAATTTTAATAAATGGCCTGTTTTATGAAGAGTTATAAATTTAATAACTAGATGGTTTTATTCATGAAAGTGGTAGTTAGTGAGTTATAAATTTAAATAACTCCTTACATGGGATCTGACCACCTCCATGAGCATGGTATTAAAAGATAATCATTATATTAAAGAGAATAGAATTTAAAAAAGTAAATTCTAATTTCATTATATGTTTCAACATATTTGGTACAAATTTTCTCTTAGTTATTATGTATATAAATGTAATAATTTCATCCAGAAATGAAGAAGAATCATGTGAGTAATCTATGTTCAAATTTAATGAAACTTTCCAAAATTAAAATTTTTAGTGAAATGATATTATTCAAGGTCATATTAGTTAAAGAATACTTGAATTTATAAGTTTATCATAAGATAATTTTTCCAATATGTTAGGGATGAAATTTTGTATTCAATAACTGGGAGAGGTATCCAAACTTATTTCTTTAGGGATTTATTTTTCTATTATTAAAATAGGAAGAAGTTCAGAAAAAAAGGGTTTTTGAATTATTACCCAAAACATGCATTATTAAATAATTTCAATAAAAAATATTGTGTTTATAGTAATTTTTATATGATTTCAATGTAACCACAAATATTATTACAATATCATAGGGAAATATATCTCGATATATATCCAATAAATAAGGAATTTTGGTTGAAGGTATTATAATAACATATCATTACTGATTTATTGTTACTTTAATATTGATTGGGATGGACACATGGTTGGTTAAAATTCGACTTCTAGTGGTAGAATAATTATGTAACATCCCATGATGACTTACCACTAAATTGATAGCCATACCAATATCCACATGGCTCTAGGAACATCTTTCCATATATAAGGGGACACTGACTAGCAGTGAGGGTGTAAAGGTTGTTTAGTAGGGACACTATAACATTATACACTGAGTTGGAAATGGTAAATATATATTAAATAGAAATAAGTAGAATATATAGTATAATTAAATGATGATTCAGTAGAAGACGAAGGTAATTATAACCTAATCTAGAATATAGACAAAGCCAATTAATAAAATGTATGCATGATAGATGGTGGTACATAATCTAAAATAGTAATCATATAACATTTTTACAATTCATTACAATAAAAATTTCAATCAATAAAAAACTAAAAATCCCAAAGGTGATCTCCATGAGCATCTTAAACTCCTACACAGTCGTATTCTCCAAACTCCTTAGGTACATGATCAACAACACAAGAAAAGGTTTTCATGACTATAAATAATAATTTCTACTTGGATACAAATGTTTCTTGATCATAGTGTGATATATAAATATTATTAGGCTTCACCCATGATGTAAAGCCCCGTCCATTCGATGCTATGTAAATGCAATAGTGTTCCAGTATATATATGACAAATAAAGAAGTACTCAAAATTAAACATCATATAATTTCAGGGTTCCCGCTTATACCCAAACACATTAAATCAAATTATTTTAACTGAGAATTATTTTATTTAATAGTCATACATATATCACTTTTATTGAGGTCAAAATATTATTCAAGACATTAAATTAATATATCTTAAGACCCGACATGTAACCCAACATCTCCAGTGAGGATGTGATCAAATATTCCTAACTAGGCCATCTATAATGCATAATCAATGCCAAATCCAAGATTGTGATTTGTCGTGGAAAACACATCATAAGATTTATTTCATTAGTTAATCAATTTATAACATTTTCTCATCCTTAGAATTATTAATTTAGAATCTAAGTATCGCTCAAGGTTTAATATTAACCAACACCCAACACGCATGTCCCTGGAAAACCTCCCTATAACCCGATAATACTTTAAGTGTGGTCTAATGTATCAGTCACCCGTGTCCATCATTGGTGGTCCCATATTGGAGCCCAAGTAAAACCAATGGTATAAATAATAAATTCCATTTGCTTCCATCCTGAACATCCTCTATGGGATCCAAGTATCACTCGACATATAACTGCAAATAGACCCTTATGATTCTGTCCTTAACATGCTTGTATCACTCAGTCATAAATATTAAACCTCAACCATTCCATATGTGGAATTATTCATTTGAATCCATGTCTCACCCATGGATTATAACATTAAATCAGAATATCATTTATATATGTCATGAGTGAACCAAAAAAATCTCATTTCAAAATTTCACCCATGGATGGCTAAATGCATGGGGCATGATAACTAGGATTTTCTCATAATTAGTCACATGGGAATTTTGATATAAAGAACATCACATTCATAAACACGAAATTACATGGCATTAAAATCAATTACCTCACATGGGAATTATTTTATAATGGGATTATCAAGAATAAATAAACTAATACATGGAACAATATTTCCAATATCTTATGTAAATATCCATATAATGGAAATTATTGTTTAATCAAGAAATCATATAAAAATTTCCAATGGTCATGGTCACTCATGACTTCCTATTCGACCCATTTAATTAAAAATTTAACATACTGGTAAATTTGATGTATGACATCCCATGACATGGGGTAAAAATTAACACCACAAGGGGGTTCTAAATAATAAGCCATAAAATGGCCATTTAATCCAACACAAACAAATGGGTGGTTTAATCATTGTTATCAACCTATAAAATCATTATTTTCCATCTTTTAGACACATAGACCATGAATATCTATATTAGTGACATAATTTTATTTCAGAAATTCCTTTAAAAATAATAAGTGATTCTATATGCTATCATTCCTCTTATAAAAATTGACACTCAAGGATTAATAACATCCAATCAATAATGAAGTGAATTATTTAAAATAAGTAATCACTACATTTCATCTTTGAAGGGAGAACACATACATTGGTTGGGTTTTATTATAAATAAAGGACTCTGTTTCTCAAATATATCATTTCTCATCAATGAACCCATAATTCATGGTTTTCATTTTAGTTAATCAAATGAAATAAAAATTCAACTTATTTAATGATGAAATTAAAAAATTCATAAATTTAAAAGGATATAGATTGGGATACTACCCTAAGAAGCAAACCATGTCAAGAGTAAGACTCAGAACTTGATGAAAAATTTAACTCGAAGCTGATGCACACTTGCACAGACATACATTATTATATATATATATATATATCCCTTAATCTAGAGTATATATTCCTCTATCCATGAGAGAATATGTAAAAGTATGATATATATATATATCAATGTATTTGAGTGTATGAATTCCAAGATGATCAAAACGTAGTAAAAATTATACAAGGGCCCCAAAAACAAAAAATGAATACAAATTTAATTGAGAATCAAGAGGAATCAGATGCAAAACATATCTTAAATCGATGTTAGTTATCTAAATTAATCCCATCCAACTCACCTTCGGTGGAGGATTCCATGTCATGTAAAAGGGATCCTGAGAGAACCTTTTCATTCCCTAAAATCAAATGAAAACACCAAAATCCATGTTGAACCATACCAAGGATTCGACCACAAATAAAAATGGAAATAGGGAGAAGAAAATCATTAAATGTGAAGGAGGAAGAGGAGGGAGATTGAATTACCTTAACATGTTGACTAGGAATCGCAAATAGATTTTAGTGAAATCTCTGTGAAGGGGGGAACCATATAAAGGTTCATCTTACGGTCAGGGAGAACCCCAATGGTGTGTCACATGTAGGATTGGTGAAAAAATGGGTAGATTAGTGTTTTAGTTTATTTTATTTTAATTTAATTCAAATAATTCAATTTTTGAAACATGCCATTATGTATAGTTTTAGACGCATGGTTTAGCAAACCATATGCTAATTTTTGACCTTTACTAGGAACTTGGGAACCTAGCACGACTTATCGTACACAATTTAGAAACTGAGTTGTGAATTGATTTTAGGTAACTCCCAAAACCAATAACCATGCATTCTAGATACATATATTGGAAAACCATGTGAAGCCCATATAAAAGCTTATATCCACCTATAAAAGGTCATGCAGTTTCCTACTACGGGCAGTATAATTTAAGAAAAACTGCACTCCCCATGTAGAACCCTTCAGAAACTGATTTTCTAGTGTCTGTCACTCCATGAATCCCTTGAAACACTTGGGAAACCTCTTAGGCCCTTACAAAAGTAAAAACCAACACATAGAAGTGTTCCATAAATCAAAATTATGTTATGATGATCGGTTTTACTAACTAATCATCAATTAATCACCATAATTCAAATTCCCCCAAGAATTTAATCTGGTTCAAAAACATGGGACCATACCAAATCACAAACATAGATTTATTTATCCCCAAGAAGCATTGCAAAAATAACTATAACATCACATGACATAAAGGGTCACGATGTTTCATTTAAAATGGTCTCATTTCATTTCCAAACACCCAACACACCACAAGGTACCTCTTGAGACACTACTACCAATATGGCCCTTATCAGCACTAGAAAAGTCGACTAACAATGCTAAAAAAGCACTGTTAATCGAGGAGAGGATAAAGGGGGTCCCTTTTATCATCACATTTTTTAGCGCGGATAAAAGGGGTCTTTTATCAACGCTTTTAAAAAACAATGATAAAAGTCAAAAAAATAAAACAATCAATTATATAAGGGGTCTTTTATGCTGTATAGCTCACACAGACACCTATATAAAAAGTTATGGTTGTTTGAAGTTTGAGTTACATTTTCAACATATTTTTGATCTTTTATTAATTTTTTTGATTTTTTGTATCTTCCAATTGTTATTAACTGGTTTTTAATCAATAATAATTATAAAATTATTAATTAATAATACGTTTTAATATATTTTAAATCAATTTTCACTAAATTAATTATATATTAAATGTTATAGTCTATTTATACTTATCTAAAACATATTTAAAAAACATATATTATATTATATCAAAATAAGTATACTTATATAATAATGTTTTCTTTTTCAGGATTTTTTTTGAAACATAAAATTTATCAGCAGTTGGAAAAAGAACTAATAAATCCCCCCTTTATCAGCACTACTAAAAGAAGTGTTGATAAAGGGTTTTCCCTTTATTCGTACTAAAAAAAGCATTGATAAAGGGGGGCCTTTATCAGCACTAAAAAAGAGAACTGATAAAGGGGGCATTTATCAGCACTTTTTTAAGTACTGTTAAAAGTTCCCATTTCTCAACGCTTTTTAGCACTGATAAAAGGGTAGCGCTTCCCTTGCCCGTTTTTGTAGTCGTGGGAACACCACACTTACACCACCAAAACATGATCCAAAACTCGATTACAAAAAAACATCAATGTATAACCTACCCAAGACCACATAACCAAAGACACAATCACATCGTCATCTCCTGAAAACATTGGACAAAGGTTCTCCTCACATTTGGATTTAACACTATAATGAGACCAAATACAAAACAATTTTTTTTCCACAATTGGAATTTTATTTTCAACGCACACCCCACCGAATTTTAATGATTCCATCAGAATGTTTTCCTTAAATGGATTATGTATTTAAACAAAACTACAATGCCTTATTTCAAGGATTGTACATTTACAGAAACTGAGTCCATAAAATCTCACACCTAACATCTGGTGCCTTTTTATGTCCAAAGAAACACTGGGCCACTTAAAATTGTTGTGTGTTAGCCTATGAAAAGAGGTAACCCTGATCTAGACTTCTAGATTTTTCACCCACAAATAATTATGATCGATCCAAACAACATATCTGTGAAAACATCAGTTTCAACCAACATGGTTCCATGGAATTATCCATTTTTATCCCCTACGCCATGATATAAGTCATTCCATAGTATGAATCCTAGATGTCACCCATAATAACACTGACAAATCACAGAGCAACATTCACCTGGATGTCACATAAAAAGAATTATTAGGTGTCCATGTTTCTATCCAAGGCATTCCTATTCTAAAACACAAGTATCACCTAGGACTAACCAAGCCTCAAAAAAACTCCACACATCACTGTGCAAATCTAATAGATATCACAAACCATCCTAATAGATTTTAAACTATAGAATGACAGAACAAATTCTCTCTTAGTGCATCCCATATGACATTAAGATAGGGTACATGATTTCCAAAAAGTGTATGCACTAAGAGGATATCAAGGATTACTATAATAATAATGGTTGAACTATTATTGGTCAACCTATTAGATGAAGATCAGATTCACCCTTCTGACACATCAACATTAATAGATCATAAGCCATTACCACCTGAGGATACTTGTGATCACAATATTTAAACCACCTATATACCACAAAGAATAACGGTGTTTCCAAATGTTTTAAAAACCTCCAACCACAAGTAAATAATGCTTCAATGCAATAACTTATAAATATTAAAAACATTCAAGCCTCAAATAAATTCCAAAAAAACCAACCATTTCCCAATGGTTCTCTTAGGTTTTTTTCATTCTATTTAGATGTTCAAATAACCACCAAAACTAACATGACACTCCTAATCTAAGAAGTGTCTTATATATCGAAAAAAGTGTAGATAATCTAGACACTCAAAACCAAGTTTGATCAGATTAAACTAAAACACAAGTGTGATGTTCCACAAATAATGATCACCAAGAAATTTTTTTGGCATGAAGTAATAAATCAACTGAACAGCGTGTCAGAACACCAGATTCACATATAGTCATCCCATGTAGTGGTAGGAACTTATTTTTCAAACACTTAGATAAATTTACTCCATAGATGACAAAAGAACATACTTAAAATTTCAACACTCAATGACTTGAAAAAATCAACCAGTTCATTAAATTATTTAACACTTAGCAGGTACAACATATACCGACACATACTATAAGATGTCTAGAAATAAATATTATACATCTTAAGTACAATCAATAGGTTCTCCTTCCTATGAAATTATGTATCATATGGGTCATGTAGAAAATATTTCAAAATCACATAATCTTATAACATCATTAACTAGAATAATGAAATACCAATTCATCCATAACATAAGAAATAGGAGGTTCATATGACCATATATGTAGTTCACCATGCCTGAGAAATATCTAGCACGATGAACCTAGATTTTTTCATTTCCCATTCCCACATCATGAGTCATGATTCAATGACCTCCCATCCAAAGTAAAGTCTTCTTCCAAAAATAAATTTACTAATATGGACAAAAAAACTTGAGTGGTACTAGGAGTTAACAATATCATTGTATTAGAAAAGATTTTTCAACTCTATGGGTTCTACCTACCATAGGATATCACCTTACAAACCTAAGAGTCAAACCTATCATTATTTCACAAGATGTAGATTCCCATAGGATCATGAACCCTTTTGATTTAATCCATTTCTAAAATGAAATATCCTAAGGATAAATGCTCATATCTCTGTTCCATGTCGTACCAACATAAACATTTTAACTACCCATACATGAGGGGTTAAAAAATGACAACACATTAGATTCAATTTTAAATCCTTTTCATTAATTCACATCAACCTTTAATCGTTTGAAAGAATTTTAAACATAACCTCAATTACCATTTTATAAAACAAGGCACTTGAGATCCAATTTAGCTAAAAACTCAATGAAAAATTAGGTAATTCTCGTCAAAATCCTTTTTAAAATTTTATCATTTATTATATTATCATCATATATAGGAAACTTATCTTGTTAATTCCTTTTAACTAATAAGAAGACCTATGAGGGCCCCTTTAAAAAAACCTAAATTCATCAAAAAGAAAACCAAATGATATTTTTAATCTTTTGAAATAATAATAACCATAATGATTCATCTCATAAAAACATGACCCAAATGATCCACTTGGGTCTGGTTTATCTTTTTTTAATGTTATCCAAGACATTTATGTTAAAAACATAAAAAATATTCTCTTTATAACCATTTCCAAATATTCCTTGGTTATATATTTTCTGAATCATATGGGGCTATACAATAATCCATTAAGAGCCCAAACTCCTAATGGTCAGAATTTGGCTCCCATTAATAAAAATCATTACACATTGACATTTTACTTCATCAGACTTTTTCATTTCAAGAATTTGAATAAATAATTATAATGGTATAAATATGGATAGAGTTTACGGATTACCCTTTTTCAAATCATAAGGTTGACATACCCTTTAATAATGAAAACTAACTCCCTCTTAAATTGTATCAAACAAATTTCGTCCCATACAACCATTTTCAGATATCAATACTAGCATGCTATAATAATTTTATACATATGGAGAGTAAGATAAAAATAAAAAATTCATATCATATAATCACATAATCATGATACACCACATGCAAGATATGATAAATTAACAGGTATGATAAAATATTTCCTAACTAGATAGAAAACTATGCATGACATCAGTCAAGGGACATAGTAATACTTATCATGAAAGAAACTAATGCGACTACATGGAATGACATATGCAAGACATGTGAATTTTTCTATGTGACAAATATGATTCATATTTTTTCACTTATTTACCATTATCTGATAATGGGAAAACACCAGAAATTTCCATAAATCCATAAACCACAGAAAATACACCATTCATTTAATGTGAGATCATATCAACCGTAACATTGAAAAATATAAAAATAAATTCCCATCCCTTGCTACTTGGTCATTTCCTTATGGTTAGGGTGATATATCCCAGAAAGAACTACTTAATAAGCATTGACACATTCCTTTCCTCGTGTCTACTAACCAAAAATAGTAAGATAAAAGTAAAAAAGGTTCTAATAAAACATTTTAATGTCCCAACCCAACATACCACTAAACTGATAGCTATGGAAGCCACCACATGGCCTCAAGAGAATATCCCAATATGATTGAGGATTCTGACTAGTATAAAGGGTGTCCAGGTAGTTTAGTGGGGAAAGTATACCCCCATACTCATAGGTTAATAGTGTTAAATAGATAGTAAATAGTAGGAAAAATATGTATTATAATGAAATGATAAATAAGGAGAAGAAAAAAGTAATAAAAATATAATATATAATATGGAAAAAACTAGTCTATACAACTTTAGCATGATTTATGATCGTACATGAACTAAAATAGTATACATATAACATGTTTAGAAATTTAGTACAATACATGAATCAGGTATGAAAAGAACTAAAAATCCAAAAGTGCAATCTTCACGGGCATCCTATGCTCCAGCTTAGCCCTGCGCTTCTAACTCCTCAGGTACATACAAAAACAAGAAAAGTTTCATATCCATATAGATAAGGTATACATGGGTATTAATGGTACCCGAGTTGGGTGTGAGATATAAATGTCAGTCTACTGGTACCCACATTTTCATGCCCAATCCATTCTATTCTATATAAATTTAGTTGTGTAGAAGCAGATTTACATATAGTAAGGAAGTACTAAAAATTAAATTTCCTATAAAGTCCAGTTTCCCAATTATACACAAACATGTTTAATCAATTTCTTTTAAGTGACATTTATTTGATTTAATAGTAAGATATATTTCATTATTACTAAATCAAAAAGTTAATTCCTCCCATTAAATTAATAAGTATCTAGATCCAATGTATATCCCAACATACACCATAAGGATATAATAAAATATGACTATCTCGTTCATCTATAAATAATAATCAATAAAAAATAAAATCTTTTTCTTTGGCATAGAAAATATGTCACTTGTTTCATTTATTTCCTTTATCAATTTAGAACATGATCCCATCCTTGGAATTCCTATGTTAGAATCCAAGTATCACTCATGGTTTATTATGAACCAACACACTACAATATCATCAATAGAGAATCTCTCATGAACCCGATATCCCTCAAGGTGTGGTATTATGTCTCAAGAACCAGAGTCCATCAGTGACAGTCCCCGTGGTAGCCCATGTATCACCCATGGCACTAATAATCAATTACAATTGAGTCTATCCTTGGTATCCTCTATAGGATACATGTATCAATAGACATATAATAGTCAAAATCCCCCTAGGATTCCATATTTGGATTCTATGTATCACTCAAGCATAAAATTCATTACTCAATTAGTTTATCCATGGCATTCGTCATTTGAATCCATGTATCACCCATGGCTTATAAGATTCAATCCCAATACAAATTATACATGTCATGGTAAAACAAATAACATCTCATTTAAAACCACCCCAAAGGGTGTATAAAGTAATGGATTAAGATACCTAGACATGTATCACAATTATTCACATGATCATTTTGATATAAAAAGCTTCACATTCATAAAGAAGTCATTAAATTGTATAAAAATCAATTAACTCACACGATAATTATTTTATAACAGGCTTATCAATCTTAAATAAACTAAAACATGTAATAGTATTATCTATTAGACATGCTCATAGCCATACAAAGGAAATTCACACTTAATCAATAAATGACATAATAAGGGCCAAAGATATTATTCACTCATCCCATCCCATTCAACCCATTTAATTTACAATTTAACATTCAAATCAATTACATGTTTTTCATCAAAATACATGGGTTAAAAAATCACACCACAAGGGGGTCCAAATCATAAGCTATAAAAATGACCATTTAATCCAACACACCCAAAATGGTGTTTAACAGAAGGTTCTAAAACTATAACAACATTGTTAATCCTATTTTAAACACATAGATCATGCCTAGCTATTTCAAGAACATAATTTGATTACAAAAATACCCTACAAACATAATAAGAGAGGATATATACTATCATGCCACTTATCAAAAATTCAACTCATGAATAAAGAACATCGAATAAATATGAAAAAACATGATTTAAAATAACTATTCGTTACCTTTAAACTTGGATGATAGAACACCTCTATTATAGGGGTTTTATTATAAAAACATTACTTTGTTTCTCAAACAAATAATTTAACATAAATGAGAACTTTAGTAATGGATTTTAGTTCAACATATCAAAGGAAATCAAAATTTAACATATTTAAAGAAGCACTTAATGAATTATTAAATTTAAAAGGTCAAGGATAGGGCTATAATCTCATGAAGCCCACTAAGACGAGTCAAACACTCAACAATTGAGGAAAAATTTAACTCTATATTTCACCATACTTTCACCTACATAAATTATTATATATATATATATATATATGATAATCCAAAGTTAATATTCCCCTATCCAGGATAAAATCTATAAAATGAATATATATATATATATATATAACTATGTATGTGAGTTAATGACATCAATGATAATCAAAACACACTGAAAATTATATATGGGACTCAAAAACCCTATATGACCTGAAATTTAATTGAAAATCAAGAGGAAGAAGATGAAAATGTTGCCTAAAATTAGTAGAACTTAGCCAAATAAAACCCATACACTTCTCCATCAGTGGAAGATTCTTGAAAACATAAGAAGGGGTCCCCAGAGACCCTTTTTAAACTGTATCAATGAATGAAAACACAAAAATTTGGGTTACCCCATTCCTAGGTTTTATCCATACATTAAAAGGGAGATTCGGAGGAGGAAATACAACAAAGATAAGTAGGATGAGGAGAGATGGATGTATACCATCATAGACCGACCTAAAATCACAAAGATATTTGAGAGAAATCACTGTAAAAGGAGGGATCTAGGAGAAGGTGAACCGTGTAGCTAGGGAGAATACCAAGTAGGTGTCGCACACGTGTCTGGAGGATGAAATTGGTATATTATAATTTTAGTTTAATTTATTTTAATTTTATTGAAAAAATTAATTTTTTTTAAAAGGTCATCATGCATGGTTTGGGCCACATGGTTTGAGAAATCGTGTGCCAACCATGCTCCCCCTATTAGGTACTTGGGCACACATCATGGCTTGTCCTTAAAGTATTATAAAATGTGTGTCAACCATGTATTGAATAATGTTTACGTACTTCCCAAAACCACTAACCGTGTAGTCAAGTTTAAAATTTTTTAAAAATGATTGTATCCCATGAAATAGCTTATGTCTCGAAATATAAGGCCACACAGTTTCCTACTATGGGCTATACAGTTTTAGACAAACAATTTTCCCTTGGAAAACCCCTTAATTAAATGAATTTCTAGATCTGGTGTTCTTGAAACCCCTTAAAACACTGAGTAAACATATTAGGCCATTACCCAAGTCAAAAAAAAAACAACACATAGAGGTTTCCCAACTCTCAAATTATATTTTGAAGCTTCTTTTGAAAATGGACCATACAGTAATCCCCAAATTGTAAATTCTCCGAATTATATCTGGTTCAACAAAAAACTAGACCTTACACATTATTAGAGGAAAAATAATTTCATAGAACTATGTTAAGAAACATTAACTCATATTAATCCAAAGGGATGTCTAATATGTCATAAAAACTCAATATATAAAACAAATTATGTGGATGATGATGAATATCAATAACATAAGGTTGATTATCTCAACCACATTAAGGATTTTATATTTCAATAAAATTGAAATTAACTTTTCAAAGAATCCATTACAATATGTATGGTAAAATAATTTATACATTAAGAATAATTTTTTCAAGGTGAGGTTTTAGAATTGTTATATTTTCTTGTTTTATGTTTTAAATAAGTATACTGATGTTGATATCATTAGGAGGTCTCTAAAATGACTTCTTTATACACTCTGTAGTGTTATTGTTAGTTCATTCTGCCCCAAAATCTAAATAACATTTCCCTAGTTGTTATCCATATAATATTCAATTGAATTTATTGATAAATGGGTATAATGGAGAATGCGTTATTCTTTATATGGTGGGGTGAAACAAGTTTAATTTTTCATGTCCGGATAAAAGGTTATTATTATAGAGTTTTTAGGTATTGATAATTCCTGAAGATCTCATACATTGATTAACAAGTTTCAAAATAATAAGAATGAGGATATTTAATGTCCCTTGGTAGATTAAAGAGTCTTTGATGATTAAGGGTAGTTTATAAGATTTAATATGTTCGTAGAAGTCCCCCATAAATTTAATATTGAAATGGGAGCTATAAATTTATCTCTTCCAATACATGATCAAAGTGTAGATGAACATTCACTATGATTTGGGGTAATCTCGTAAAATCTATACTACCATATGGTGATTTTCATAGATAAAATTTACATTAGAGTCTTGTTATTAATTATTTATTGATGTAATTAATTTATGGGTTTAAGAATTGTTTTCATGTTTCCTTTATTTAGACCATGATTAGTGAAGAATTAGAGGATCTTTGTAGATGAGGAAATGATGAAATGTAATGAAATATTTCTGCATCAATGTGCATCATGATTGGAAGGATATGGTTATGAAATTATTACAGTGTTTCTAATGATTTTTTTATCTGATGTGTAAAATAATATTATTTTTGGGTTGGTTATATAATGAGGGAGTTATGATGGAGTTGATTCACATCATAGTAAGTCACATTGAATCTAGAAGTATATCTCTAATAAATTGTTGGAAATTCTATTATCATGACGAGGAGGCCATGAGTTTTTCAAGTCTCTTTGTTTTACAGCCAAAATTTTTCATACCAAAATTACATTTCTAACTCGAAAATGTATTAGGTCATTCCAAATTGTCTACTCCATGAAATTTTTCTATCAAACAAGAATATAAATTCATATTTTGAACACCATATTAACCACATCCTCATGATAACATGTATTCTAATTATGTAGTTATATATAAATATGTATGGACCTTGTATCGGGATATACAAATCCTTTCTACAACCATAGTGATTTAACATTTGGATTTTTTTTCTATATGTTTTGATAATGGAGTCATACAATGAGGGACTTAATCACACTGTAATGTATATATATTTGATAAATAGATGGGTGTTTATCCCAAACGAGAAGAGGTAAATTCTATGAGAAAATATTAATTTATCCAACCAATTATTCAGAGGCTAACAACAACATGGGTTTATCTATGTGTATAGGAGATGAAAAAGGTGACACATGTGATTGAAATTTTATAGGAATAGAATATCTAGGAAATTTGTATCAATAAACTTATTAATACATTTCATTCTAGCTTGTTCTTGTATTATATTACCATATCTATTATAAATTATTTATTTTTGTTGATAATGAGATGGGAACATGAGTTTTGGGATCATGAACATTTCATAACATTGATTATAAAGTTGATACTATGAATCTGTTAACCTTGTATTCACACATTTTTAAAATGTCATCTTTTGAATAAGCCATCATATGAAAGTGAGTCTAGAGTTTTTTTACAAACTAATGATTCACCCCATCCCAACTCCCCCTCATTGAGGTCTTCCACACTCATGTGTTATCTTTGTATTGAAGGTTAATTGATATAAGTTATATTAAGATGATAATTAAATATCTCAATAGTTAAATACGTGATTTTCTTTTTCATTGATTATAATTTCATAGTATAGGAAAATATTTCTTTTATAAAAAAATGTAACCTCTAAATATATATGAAGGGAATATATATTTAGTTTTACGATAATAAATATGAATCATCATCATAATTTTTTTTAAAGACAATTTTTCTGCAAATTACTTTTATAGTATAGATTCTTATTTCATAAAAATTTACCAAAATGAATTTATTTATTGAATACTTTAAAATCCCTTTATAAATAATAATAATAAAAAGTATAATATTATATATGATTATATTATTCTTCTATACTTCTATCATATGTCATTTTATCTAAACATATTGAGTTAAATAGTAGATTATCTCTCCTATAGAGTTTTTTAAATTAATATTTGAAAGGACATGTTTAAAAAATGATAAAGAAACATATAGTTTACATGTTGCATAGATTACTATTTTCGTAATATTTATTACATTAAATATCAATGCACTTCCATTTAACAATATTATAATATTATAACATTAATTTATTGAGACCGATAAAAAATATATTTCATGGAATACTCTATAGGTATTTCAACATTGGAAATAATTTTACTAGGTTTTATTCCTTTAAAAGAATGGATCATGAAAAGTATAGTTGTCGTAATCCGTTTAAAATGATGAAACATTTTTTCATACCACTACAAACCATGTATAATATAATATTTTTTATCGAAAACATAAAATTAAAATTTGAAATTTTCGTAGGATTTGAGGATTTTAACACCATTATTGGAATGAAATTGGTCTAATAAATCCATCCCAAATTGATAAACACAACGAGTTAAAAAAAATCAATTGATATTTCCTGTAGAAAAATAGATCCATTAAATAATGGATGAATATCAACAGGATAAGAGACATGATAATGAATTTGGAAAAATATGAGGATGATCATTAGATCATTTTTCACGACTTAATACTTTAGAAACAAATCACAATGTAATGTTTTCAAAATATGTTTTGTCCCATAAATTCAACATTCATGAGGTGTGAATTGAAAATATCAAGTCAAACCACCCTTAAATTTAAATAATAATTAATCTATATATAATATAAATTAAAATTGAATATGAAATTTAATATTTAATGCATGAAATAAAAATTCACGAATTAAAAATAAATAAGTTCCTCCGGGAAAAAGTGAATCGTTGAATTGAATTTTTAGATATATTGAAATTTTTTCCATATAATTCCTTATATATCACTATATTTTAAATATCATATGAAATAGATAACAAAAAAGTTTTTACATGTTGAAAAAATCTATAGGGTCTAAGGAGTTATTAATTTTGGATCACTCTTTGAACATGGTCAGACATTTCATATTGTATATTAGATTAATAAATATTGATACATGACAATGTAATGAAAATAATGAAATTATGTCAATTTTATAAGTACTAGAAATTGGAACTATAAAAGTGGTTTGACATTATAAATCCATAGTTTATAATTAGGTATATATAATGCTAGCCTATTCCCATAAATCTTATTTGAATTCAACATAAAATGATAGATGGGTCTTATAAGATAATATTGATAACATTGAGAAGAAGAAGGGTCTAATTTCAACTAAACGGATTGGAAATTTAATATCCTCTGAGAATTTTCAATTGAAATTTTGGTACATTAAAATTCATTATCCCTGTGAATTATTCAATTTGAATATTATGGTTTGAAATGATTGAATTAAAAAAAATTCCATATTTTATATGGAAATGAATATAAAAGAAATATAGATAAGGGAAATAGTTTTGAATAGTATAAAAAGTTATACTAGAATAAATGATCCTTCTCATTGAATAAGGATTTCAAATGTTATAAAATGAAATAATAAGGATACATGATCTAACCATTTCTCTATGATAGAACATGTTCACTAAATTGACCACATACCTTCTTAGTTAATAAAAAAATACCTCCTTAAGCATTTATATTGGTTTCAGAATCTAAAAATTGAGAATTATAATGGATTAATATTTAATGGGTTCACACATTTTTATTTATATTTTATTTATTTATGATCATATAAATATTATTCATTTAATTGTTAGAATTTGAAAGTGTAGATATTGGGTGAACTATTGAGTATAGAAAAAGAGACTTTATCCTTCATGTTTTTTCATAAATCACCATGCTGACTAATTAAAAGCGAATGGTGTAACTATTATAATTCTATTATATTTATATCTATTGATAAAATTTCCACATATTTATTATGAAATACATAAAATGCCTACTATTATTTATTTCTACTTAAACCATGGACTTTTATTCCGGTTTGTGTACTTAATATGATAAAGTTTATTCTAAAAAAATTAGTAAATTTTTTATTTTATTCTATTGGGGGTTACATTTATTTATATGGTATTTTATGGATTTCTCAATAGTTTATAGGTTTGGTTATATTTTATTTCTCGTCCTTTTTTTATTCTAATATACTTATATTTTTTTATTTTTACAAATAGATATCACTGAAAAAACATATGAAAGTATATTGGATAAAATATTAGTATCACGTAATCATTAATATAAAACTTTCTAGATGATTAGAATTATTATATCTATTGGATGAAATAATATGATTGATTGAGTGATTTGATTCTTTTATTAATTATTTTAATTATTTTAATCAATGAAAACTCCCAATCTCATTATTGTGCCTATATTAATTTTCTTATTATCTTTTTTAATCATCCTTACCACATTCTCCTTTTTCACAACCAATCGTGGAATCAATAAATCACTTTAGGAAATTGGGAAAAGTATGGTTAAATCCAACAAATTCAAGACTACGTTTTCATAACTACATTTATTAGAGGTTTTAGTCATCATTTTGGATATCTTCTCATATTGATCCCTTACTTATTTTATACCTTTAAATTATATATGGATGATTTAATTCCCTTAATATCATTTATTCCCCATGTGTTGAAATAATTTCTATTCGTCAACACTCCAAATAATTTTATTATTACTCTATTGTTAGTTTCTCATTAACTATATTGGTATTTAATCATGTTCTTGTTTTAATTAATACTTTTATTTTCTCAAAAAATTCACTTAACATTATATTTGATGGATGTATGACTGAAGGTTCTAATTTTTGAAAAAAATCTAGGTTGGTGTTCCACCACTCATGGAAAAAAATTATATAAACTATCAATTGATATATTCAGGTTTACATTACAACTTTCCCTCAAAATTTTCTACCATCATCCACTTATCATTATTTTCAAAAAAATAATAAGATGTCATCTTATTTTTATAATATAATAAAAAAGTCAATGAATTTATCTATATGATTCAAAAAATTCATTAAAAAAATTTAACTTGTTTATCACCCACTTTGGACAGTAACTGTCCTACAATCACATAGTTTAATTAATTATTTATAATAGTGAAGGGTATTCCGTGTATTAAGAGAATTTTATCTTCTTTATCCATCTTTAGAATGATAATTTTAATTATAGATATAAATTTCCAAAACTTCATGTGATGTCCCTCTAACATTCTATTCGTGCATTTCCAATATTAGTCAATAAGTAGAATTAAGGATCTAATAGAATTTTTAATAATTAATAAAAACTTTTAAAAAATAAAATGGGGCACTAAATTAAAACTACATATCATTTCCTAATGTGATTTTCCAATGGTACAGTAACCTAGGGTAAAAATATTAAGATTCATTTGGGATACCAATGTTTTAGAGGTATAATTCATTACGCAACCCCTGATCATTCATTAAATTTAGATATCATAAATAAATCCTATGAAATATTCTTATTTGTTTAGATATCCTTGATATGTTTTTGAAACAAATTCAATTATTATATAGCCTAAACATGTGAGGGGTTACTGAAAAATCATTTGAAAATAGCTATGAATTTACTATATTATTATTCATAATTTACCTTAATGTATCCTCATCAAGAATAAAATAGATTGTTTACGTGGTTGTACATCAGGTCCTTTCATCATGTTTTTATCAACTGATATCTCCAAAAAATTAGTTTAATTTATTTCAATTCCTTTATGAATCATATATAATTTTATCACTTTAGTATTCATTTAATTAACTATTATATTTACTAGATTCATTAATTTTATAATGACACGTACCTTTATGTATTTGATAAATAAGAGTTATATTCGACTCTCAGGGATGTAGTAATTAGGTGAATTTGGGTTTGTTTATTTTCATCAATATGTGAAATTTTTAATAATTATTTAAATTCTAGAATACATGGTTTATAGGTGAAGTGAGCATTTGTAAATTCCCATCGAAAATTATAGCTTTTGTGGTTAGGAAAAGTGAGTTGGTTGGTTGTTGAAGAAGAATTTGGGTACTTGATCGAGTATAATTATGTTCTTAAGGGAACATACACCGTGGTTATCCCATAATTTTATTAACCATGTGGAATGTTGTATATTACTAGTTACTCATTAATTCATTAACTAAATAATGAGGGGCTACTGGGTAACAATTATATCCCAATCCATATATTTAGATTGGATTCTAGGTATTTTTATAGGGGAAAATTTGAAATCCCATATTAGGTTTTCCTTTTTTATATCCATCTAATAAAGGGGTAATCCACTTCTATAAGATATACTTTATCCCTATTTTCTCATACATAAAATACATGGTTTGGGTGTTGTTTAAACAATCAATTTATGGTATATCCTTCTCCTTCCTCTTAACTTTTACTTCTTCCATTAAATAATTGGGGTTTTTATTAGAGGGTTATTTACTTAGATAATAGTGGAGTCAAAATGATATGATCGATATTTCATTTGTGCTGCAAAGTGGAGTCTTGGGAAGAATTAATTCTCATTATTTCATGTCATTTTTCATAAGGTACTGTCGCTACTAAATATTTTTAGATATTTTAGTGATTTTTGTTAAAAATAATGGTGAAATTAGAATTTAATATTAAGATTTGGTGAATTTTAGGCCTTAGAGCTCATTAATAGTGGATCACACCCTTTTCCATGAGTTTCAAGATTTTTATTTTACATGGTGTCTTTTATTAGCATTATTCCGATTTTAAGGTTTCATTATAGAATATTTCCTGATTTAAATAAAAATTTTTATTAGTGATAGAGATTATTATAGGATTTTTTATGTTTTTTCATGCTAGTGATTATAAAATGGAAGCATTAATGTGGTAATTGGTATTTATCACATATAAATAATGCTTTTTTAGTTACCCGTATTGACTATTGGAATATTATATTTAACTAATATTTCTTATTATTGATATATTCTTTGTTACAATCACAGTTATCTAAAAATGGGGTAGGATTGATAATTCATAATACATATAAATGACTACAAAACATTCGAAATTTTTGGATACAGAGACCTTAGTTAAATGAGTGTTGGGGATCAATTATAAGGAATACTTGGTGGTGTCAGTTACTTTTTAAATGGAAAGTGATTTAATTTTTTTAAAATATGGTATGAAAATGAAAAATATTTTCTAATTTAATTTCCAAAGAAACAATTATTTGAAATATTTTTTTGGAATTTTATTTAGAAAATAGAAAATATGGATTTTTCTTATGGTGATTTATAGGATAATTTTTGAAATTTAGATTAAAAAGTGTTCATATCTCGAAAGAGTTTTTCTATGGGGTTTTTTTTTAATTTCCTATTTTTTTTAAATTACAATATGTTGTTTATTTTCAATATTTTTTGGAGAAATAATTTTTTAATTGAATTTTAAGAGAATATAAAGAAGCTCTTTTGGATAAATTATTTGGTCCAGTTTTCCTCATGTGGGAGATTCCATATTTTTAAATTCTTATATGATTTTGTGTGAATATTGGCTTTTTATTTCATGTATATTATCATTTTTTTATAATTATGTATGGTAACATAATATCTATACAAGAAACCACTCCCTGAGATACTTCTTTGTCATATAGGATTGAAATTTAAATTGTTTTCTTATTTGTAGATTCCCATAAAAACATGGGAATATATATAGATGATATTGTTTCAAGGATTATACTTAAACCATTACAACTTGGAGAAATTAATGGTGTATTACATATATTTAACTGAGTGATAACATCAGGCTTTAAATCTATCCCATATATAACCATGATATTATTTTAGATTCAATGACATTGATTGAGTGATGGGAGAGATAATTCACCATTGACCTTTAGGAAGTGATTATTATTCTTGGAGGGTCATTTGAATCATTAGTTCATTATGGGATTTTTTCTGGATTGAAATCAATGATGGATGGATGGGATAGTCATTGTTGTATTTTGATTGCTAGATATGAAAAAAATCAATAGAATGAAATTATTATTCTCTAATGGTCCAAAATGATCATTAAGATATGATATTATGATAGTGGGTCCTCTATTTAGTTTAGTTTACATGAGTTTGTGGTTTTTTACTTTGTGATGTTGACTTAGGATTATATGAGATAATAGGACAAGGATTGAATCCTGTGGGATAGTGTTACAGTGTGATGGAACTCTTTATATGTATACGTGCAAATAAAATTTGATATCTAGGTTGAACTCATGGTTTAGGAACTATCTCAAGTATCATATCATATTTTACTTGTGAGGTTATTTGAAAATATTTCTTTAAGATGTTTTTTTATCATTCTACCAAATATATATCTTCATTCATGTTATTGACATGACATGGAGACTGTTAAGTCATTAATCATGAGGTGGATTCCAATTGGGGGGGAGCTACTGGATACATGTGACTTTTATACCCACATTGAGATTAAGAATAATAAAAAATAAATAAATAATACATCATTTGAATATCCATTACATTAATTAATTAATCACATCACGATCAACTATATATTTAATTCCTTATATGATTTTTACATGAAATTATTATTTTAAAGATAGTCTTAATCTTCCCCAAAAATTTTACCACACATGATATTATTCTATATATATTGTACAAAAAACTCCAATTAATTACCTAGATTATGGAAATAAACATATAGGTTGTTCTATGATAACCATTATAGTATAATAAATTAGCGATATCAATACATTCTTCAAAGGAAATCATAAATATAAAAAATGAGTATGTATAAAAACAATCTATAGGTGTGGGATTATAATAAAATATTTGTTGGACTCACCTGTTTTGATAATCCCAAATCATGCTTAAATATTGATCATGATACATTAAGCCAGTTACTAATCCTTTTAATCTAAATTTATAATTATATTATTCTGATCAATGTATACTCTTAAGTCTCATGACATTGTGGCATCAGCTTACAGTTTATACTTATCTAAATATAAGTTCATTGTTGAAGGCTACTGGTAAGAGATTTCTGTTCATAGTCACAGTTATAACTCACTGTCACTCTAAGTCCCTGATTCTAGAAGAAAAACGTTGAAGATTTATAGTTACTATCACAATTCTACTAATACAAGTTTACTGTCAGAAGTCTACCGATGATCTACTTATCAAAGCTCACAGACAAAGAGTTTCTGTCACAAGGTCATTGCTGTGACAAGGTTTCTGTTAAAAGTTCATTGTAAAACACGTTCTCCAGTCTTCTGTTGAGAACTTCACTATTTAAGTCTGTAGTTGGAAAGTTTTCCATTGAAGTAGTCTGATGTTAAAGAACTACCTATTAGAAGATTACTGTTAAAGGTCTATTATTGAGCCTACCGAAGTCGTTCATTGATAAGGACCTACTGTTACATAGAGTAAACAACTACCGTTATAAGACATCCACTAATCACAAAGTCCACCATTACAAGCCTATATTAAAAGAGCCTCCTGATGAAGTTCAAAGTCGAATAGTCCACCGATTAAGTCCACAGTTGGAAAGACCACAGTTCAAGTCTACCGTGTGACATGCATCTGCTACCAGTCTAATGATATTCTATTCTTTCCTTTACCAATTTTATTAATACTACTATAACGGTCATGTCTAGAAAAATTAATGCACCAAACATTATATAATTTTATTTGCAAGGATATCAGGAGAATGTATGATGTACGATAAAGACCACATGTGGTTGAAACATTTCTCTTGTCGGACTCTACTGAACAAAAAAAACACGAAAAACAAGAGACTGTGTAAAAGATATAGGACAAACACAAAATAAGAACCCGAATATACCAGAAAGAAGCAGAGAACACACAAGCACTCATTCAGAAGAACATAGAGCCTCATGAAGATCTATTGAAAGAACCTTCTACAATCTGTAGTGGTGTGTTGCAAAGTGTGTTTAAATCCTAGAAACTGATCATCTCTACATTTGGAAAGTCATAACTTGGAAGTTGCGACACTCTGTTTTGGAGTGAACTTGCAGAGAAGGACCAAAACATCATCTCATTCATTCCAACGAGACTAGAGCTGATCTTACAACACATCAGAGCATTCTAAAATCATCCCCACTATCTTTAGATCTACTTCGTTTAAATTCATTACATTTGTGAGTAGTGTGTATGTGTTACACACACTGACTCTTGTACTTGAATTGAGGGATACTGAAAATCCCCATTCTAAACTCCCCTTTTTTTTGTTACCCACGTATAACTGTGGAAGAAGCCTTGTGTTGCTTGGAAGTTTATTTTACCATGTAGAACTGTGGTAGAGGTTGCAAAACCAGGACAGTTTGTGAAAGATATTGTAAATCCTGATACAGGTTGTGTATCACTTTTAATATAATAACTTGGTGGCAGGTTATCAGCAAGTGGAGAGGACTAGGTCTTGTCTTAAGAATGAGCCTCTTGTTTAAATTATTGTGTTCCCCTTTCTGTACTCTGTTTTATTCTGATCCACTTTGCTTATATTAGAAAAAACATAAATCTATTTTTACATTCACTATGATAGTTAGTTCTGTTTAGTGTGTATATCAGAGTTGTTTAATAAACTTGTTTCAAAAGTGGAATTAGTTCTCATGATTACTCTACTGAGGGGTAATCATCCTTTGAGGAACCTGTTGAACAATAGATCACTTATATCTCTACAACCTTAATTAACTAGGCCATTTTAATTTAGGAGACTTTAAGCCTAAACTTTTGTAACAAAAATTTTAAATTGGAACTCAATTCACCCCCCTCTTGAGTATCCACTCTGACCAAGATTTGGAATCTGAGGTTTCATTGATTATAAAAAGGTTTTCAAACCCTATGTTTTTTAAAATGTGATTTTAGTTTTAACTTAAAGATTTTAAATTTCTGTTAGTTCTAAATTTCCTCTCTTTAATATATTTTCTAAAACCTAGTTATGGACAATCAACTAGAAGGTGATGCTACTAACAGGCCACCTTTCTTTAATGGTGTGAACTATGCTCAATGGAAATTCAAAATGAAAATTCATTAGGATATTATTGGTTTTGATATTTGGTCTTCTATAGAATCAGAATATGAGATCCCCAAAACTGCTAGATCTACCTAGGATGATGCTACAAAATATGATTACAATAATAATTGTAAAGCTATAAATGCCCTTTACTTCTCTTTAAGAGATGATGAATTTAACCAAATTTCTGCATGTAAAACATATCATGAAAACTGGGACACCTTGGATGTTTCTCATGAAGGAAAATCCAACGTGAAGGAAATGAGATTAAATACTTATACTATTAAATATGATAACTTTACGATGAGACCTGATGAACCTATTAATGATATGTATCTTATGTTTCATGAGATTGTCAACACCATGAGTTTATTGGGAAACTCTGTTCCAGAAAAGGAGAAGATCATGAGAATATTGAGAAGCTTGCCTGACAGATGGAGAGGCACTTCTGTGTCTATCCGAGACTCATGTGACATCAGCAAGATACCTGTTAAAAATTTTATTGGTAAAAAAATGAAGTATGAAGAGGAATTGATGGTGAATAAAGAAGAATATGATGAACCTAAGAGTAAATCTATGGCATTCAAGTCTACTTCTTGAAAAAGAAAAGACAAGGAAAAAATACATGTACCTATTGAATGTTCAGCTAGTGAAAATTCAGATTCAGACTCTAATGAAGAAATGTCTCAAATAGAAATGAGATTTATGAAGTTCTATAGGAAGAAGTAGTTTTCCAGAAAACCAAACTACAAGTGTAATTATGATCAACAAGGTAAGTGGAAGAAGGATTGTAAGAAATCTGACAAGGATGATGATATAGTCTACTATGAATATAAAACGAAAGGACACATCAAGGATGACTGTCCGAAGTTAAAATTAAAAAATAAATATGATTATAAGGACAAGAAGTATAAGAAATCCATGAAAGAAACCTGGAGTGCTTCGGAAGATAATACAAGTGAATCAGAATCCACTGATTCTGAAAAGAATCATGCCAACATTTGCTTCATGACTAACATATCTAAGGTACATGTTTCCCCTCTTCTAAATTATTATTACTCTGGAAATAATAGTGATTCAGATAATGAGGAAAATATGTCTAAGGTTGAACTATTTGAATATTTTAATATACTGGAAGATACCTTCAATGAACTGAAAGATAAATATAAATCTTTAACGAAACAACATGACATGACTAGTAATATTAAAACAGATCTAAGTGTAGAAAAAGAAAAGAATACTCAACTATTGAAAGAGAACACTCAACTGAAATTATCTAATGAACAATTAAGAAAGGATATTGAGAAGTTCACTGCTGGTAGGGATACCTCGACACAGTTTCTAGGATAACATATTTCCCTAAAATATACAACTGGTCTAGGATATCAGCATGGACAGAAGAATATTAGAAAAACTAAATTTGTTCCAAAATCTGGACAGTTCACTGCTAATTCTGGATCATCTTTTGAGAAACAATTTTCTAATGGACCGAACAAAGTATTTATGTCTCAAAATATTTTTATTGATTTTAGAAAACCAATAATGAAAATATGGGTTCCCAAATTTTTATTGGATAACCTTTCTGGACCCAAGAAGATCTAGATACCAAAAATATCCTATGTTTAATCTGTTTTGCAGGGATGTTGCTTAAGGAGTTACTATAAGACCCTATTTTACATGGACAGTAGATGTTTAAGACATATGATAGGAGGTTATTTGTTCTTCAAGAGTCTAATTAAAGTTGATGGTGGACATGTCACCTTTGGTTAAAATGCAAAAGTAAAAATCATCGGCTTAGGCTAGATTGGTAACCCTGATACAATATTAATTTCTAAAGTACTTTTTGTTGATGGATTAAAACATAATTTACTTAGTATATCTTAGTTATATGATGATGGCCTTAATGTTAAATTTGAGAATGATTCATGAAATTTTTTTAATTCAAAAAATGATTTAGTTTTCCCTGCATATAGAAATGAGAATGTATATGCTTTTGATTTAAACTCGTTAGCCAAACAAAATTTTTCCTGCTTAAATGCTTTTTATAAAGAGTCTCGGTTGTGGCATAGAAGATTTGGACAATGTAATGTGCGCTCACTTAGGAAGATATTTAAAAAATGATTAGTTAGAGACCTACCTAAATTGGAATTCCCAGATGCTAAAGTGTGTAATACCTATCAAAAGGGAAAACAACACAATGTCTCTTTCAAACCAAAGAAAGAAGTTTCAAATTCTCAACCACTTGAGTTGGTTTACATGGATTTGTTAGGAACATCAAGAGTTTCAAGTCTAAATGGGAAGCACTATGTTTATGTTCTTGTAGATGAATTTTCTAGGTATACTTGGGAAAACTTTCTAGCTCACAAAAGTGAATCTTATTCCTATTTTGTCAAATATTCGAAGTTGGTAAAAAACTTTAGTGGAAATAAAATTAAGACCCTGAGAAGTGATCATGGACTTGAGTTTTAGAATCATGAGTTTGAATCTTACTACTCACACAATGGCTGTAGTCACAACATTTCTACCCCTAGGACACCTCAATAGAATGGAGTTGTAGAAAGAAGAAATAGGACCCTTCAATAAATTGCAAGGACTATGCTTAATGAGTATGACTTACCTATTTATTTTTGGGCTGAAGCTATAAATACAGCTTTTTATGTTATCAATAGTGTTTTAATAGGACCTATTCTAAAAAGGACCCCTTATGAACTTTGGAATAATAGGAAGCCTAAGGTTGATTATTTTAGAGTCTTTGGTTGCAAATTATTTATTCTTAATACTAAAGATAATCTTTACAAATTTTCTCCAAAAAGTGATGAAGGACTTTTTCTTGGTTATTCTGTTTCAAGTAAAGCCTATAGAGTGTTCAATAAGAAAACCAGATGTGTGGAAGAATCAGTTCATATCAAATTCGATGAGACAGATCCACATGATCCTAAAACTACTATTGAAAATCTTGAGTATGATTTGTCAAATTTGAACTTTAATGATAAAAATAGTGAATCCCCTGCAAAACTATCCAGTTCTAGAAATTTTCTAGAAACTTCTCCTATCGATTCTGAATCAACAGAAAATAATGAAGAATCTATTTCAACCCTTCCTAGAGGTACTAGGACTCTTAAGAGTCATCCTCAAGATTCTGTTGTAGGCAATTTGAATAGAGGAACACAAACTAAAGATTCTTTAAGAAACCAGGTTGAACATCAATCTTTTCTTTCACAGCATGAACCCAAAAATATTAATGATGATATAAATGATGAATTTTGGGTAATGGATATGCGAGAAGAAATAAATCAGTTCGAAAGGAACAAAGTTTGGGAATTATCGGAAAGACCCAAGGACACCTTGACCATATGTACTTAATGGGTGTTTCGGAACAAAGTAGATGAGTCTAGGAATATAGTTAGATATAAGGCCATGTTAGTTGCACAAGGATATAGTCAATAGGAAGGAATATACTATAAGGAGACCTTTGCACCTGTAGCAAGATTAGAAGATATTAGGATACTACTTGCCTATGCAGCTCATCTGAATTTCAAAATTTATAAAATGGATTTCCAAAGTGCTTTTCTAAATGGGTATATAGTTGAGGATGTATTTTTTTAACAACTTACTGGTTTTACAAATACCCATTTTTCCAATCATGTTTTTAAACTATCTAATGCTTTATATGTCTTAAAAAAATCTCCATGAGCATGGTATGATATGCTCAGCTCTTTTCTAATTTCAAATGGTTTTTCCAAAGGGATATCTAATCCTACTCTTTTCATTAAATGTATTTCTAAAGTTGTTTTGATAGTACAAATTTATGTGGATGATATTATTTTTTGATATTCTAAAAAATCATTATGTGTTTATTTTTCAAAAATGATGCAAAATGAGTTTGAAATGAGTTTAATGGGAGAACTCAAATTTTTCCTTGGATTTCAGATCTTTCAAAATAAAAATGGAATTGTTTTAAATCAATGTAAATATATTAAGGATTTTTTAAAACATTTTTCTTTGGATGGTAGTAAAGGTAGTGACACTCCTTTGAGTACCACTTGTAAGTTGGATGCTGACGAAGCTGGAGAACCAGTGGATCAAACCAAATACAGAGGTATGATAGGAAGTCTACTCTATCATACAGCTAGTAGACCTGACATAATGTCTAGTGTTTTCATGTGTGCTCTCTTTCAAGCCAATCCAAAAGAATCTCATTTAACTGCTGTAAAAAGAATTTTTAAATATCTAAAACATACTCCTAACTTAAGATTATTATATCCAAAAGGACAATCATTTTATTTGTTGAGTTATTCTGATGCTGATTTTTCCGGTTGCATTTTATATAGAAAAAGAACCTCTGGAACATGTCACATTTTCAGAAAGTCACTAGTATCTTGGTGTAGTAAGAAGCAGAATTATGTTGCGTTGTCTACTGCCAAAGCTGAGTACATAGCTGCGGGTAGTTGTTGTGATAAAATTTTGTGCATGAAACACACCTTATTGGGCTATGGATATCAGTTAAAACATGTCCCTATAAAGTGTGACAATACAAGTGATATTAACATTTCCAAAAATCTGGTATCTCATGCTAGGACAATGCATATTGATGTGAGACATCACTTTTTGAGGGATCATTATCAAAAGGGTGATATCACACTTGAATTCTTTGGCACTGAACATCAATTGGCAGATATATTCACAAAGACTTTGAATTATGAGAGGTTAAATTAAATCAAACATGAGTTAGGTATGATTAATCTCTTCACAGTCGAACCTCACAGTTAGACTTCATGGTTGGACCTCACTGTTATACCTCACAGTTAGACCTCACTGTTATACCTCCCAGTTGGACCACACTATTATACCTCACCGTTGTACCTCACCGGTGTACCTCACTGGTACATCTCATTATTGGATACTTCGATGTTTGACTTTATTTTGCATGAATTCGAACCGTTTTTATTCCTACTTATTATTTCCATTTTATTTTTTTTAATCCCCACATGATAAAACCAAAGGCAACAACCATATCTCAATCAACCTTCCTCTATCAATCTCAAACCATTCTCTCGAGATTCCTAAACCTTAACCCTTCACCTGAGCTCTCGAACCATTCTCAATCTTTATGGCAAGAACAAAGCGACCCTCGAAATTCACTGAGGATGCGCCAAGGCCTAAGAGGACTTGAGCTGAATTCATTGGCACCAGTAATACTACGACGGGACCTGTTAACCCCCCATCTGACCAAGAGACAGATCTTTGCTGAGAAGGAGTTAAGTGAAGAATGGGTGTTGTCGAGCAAGTCATTAGTGCCGAAAGCAATAGATGCCCATGGATGGACTGAATGTTTTTCCAACAATAATGGACCCTACTACCTGAAGCTTGTGAAAGAGTTCTATGAATATCTGAAGTTTGAAGAGGAAGAGGATGTGCATAAGTTAATATCCAAAGTCAATGGAAATGAAGTCTATTTCACGTCTACTGAGTGGGCTTCCTATTTCAGAGTCCCTCATAAAGGACTGTATGCTTACTACTCTGGAGTGGATCCTACAGACAGTGCTGTTTTTGAATATGAAAAAGCTCTTTAAGAACTAACAGGAGATGGAAAATAAAGAAGGATCATTGTAGCTGAGATGAATGGAGAAGACAATATTTTATTCAAGATTATTCAGCACGTAATTAGTCCAAGGAGAGGAGACTTTGTAGTACTAAATTACCAGGACATATTCCGGATGTACTTACAAAAGCATAGAAAGATGATTAACCTAAGTAGGTTACTGATGGAACAATTGGAGGATATGACTAAGGAATGTTCAAATTCCAATGCCTTATTCCATGCCAAGCTTATTTCAGTTATGATAATCCAAAACGGTGTGGCTGGAAATCAATAATAAAAGATAGTGGCCAAGAAAATGTCTGTATCTCCAAGGTGATTTGAATGTTCATGAAAATTAGCAGGAATCCCTGGAAGAAGGCATGGGTGAATGATGAAGGAAAGTTGTATGAAAAGTTTGACCCTACTACTCACCCATCTAGGTCAAAAGACATGAGAGATCCATGCCTGAAGCCTGATGAGCCAGAACCGGTTTATTCAGATGAGGAGGAGGCTGAAGGAGCTGTGGACCTTGAAAGAGAGAACACCACCATTGATGATGGGAGTGATCCTGACTTTCCTCACAGTCATGTAAGGATAGTAGCTTTCGGAGCAGCTAGACCTCCAAAAGAACTGCCCAGAAAAGAGACTATAATAAAGGACAATGACACTAAGACCACTGATGAAGAAGAAGAAGCATATTAGAATATTGTCAAGGACACCTCTGAAGAGGATGAGGCAGAGGAATCTTGTGATGTGGATAAATGAAAAAAGGTTTTTGCTGAAGCTGATGATGAGAACAATGAAGAAGAAGAGCTCAGTTTGATCCCTCTGATAGATAATACCGACAATATAGTGTCTGATCAGGAAGCAGGAGTGGCATCTACTACCATTGATATGGGAGTCATTAATGACTCAGAGATGGATAAGACTCGCCCTACAGAGCATATGGCTGTTGAATCTGCTGGAATTGCATAGGAGGTTGTGGAGTTACCTAGAGTAGAACAGATAGAAGAGCTTCCTTAGGAGAGAGCTCTAAGTGAGGGGGAGCATCTATGTTCAGTTTTTGTGTTGTATGACATTTATGGTTGGTCATCAGATCCAGGATACATGGTACTTGGACTCAACTATGGAGATTCTGATGAGGAAGACCAGCCCCAAAGGGATTCTGTTATCCTACCTGTTGTGGCTAACAATTTGGCAACCAAGGGGGACCTTGAGTCCTTAAAGGCTGAAATGAAAGAGGCAGTGAGAGAATCAGTGGAAGATTTGAAGAAAATACTGGTTAAAGAACTGAAGAGTGTGGAGCAATCCCTAAAGCTGTCTCTGGGATGTGTTGTGTCTAGTCTAGTGAAAGAAATGATGGATGAGGTTAAAGTATGCCATACTCAAATTGAGAGCTGGACAAGAGCTCTAGTTGCTCTGAGACAATCAGTTGCTTCATTGACCGCCATGAGTGGTTCTCAAAACCAAGTGAATGATGAGATTCATTATATCAAAGAAGTAGTCAAAAAGTTTGTGGAAGTTTTTGAGGATTTTAAGAAATAAGTCAAAGAACATATGAAAAATCAAGATGCACATGTTCAGAAGGTGATTGGAAACTTGACTCAGTATTTCAGAGAAACAGTTGCTTTCTCGGTCAAACCCCATCCATCATCTAGCTCCTCTATGACCATGGACCAGATCAGGACTGTGATCCAGGAAGAGCTTGCTCAGCCCAGTACTAGTGGAACCTCTGACCCTCAAGTACTTGCTACCACTAGGGAAGTCAGTAGTTTTGTTCGTGACCACCTGCAGGCAGCTACTGCTTCTCAAGAGGTTATTAAGAATTAGGTATATTCTTATTTTGAGATGGTCTATACCAAGAATCAAATAAGCAACCAATTTAAGATCTTGATTGAGAATATGAAGTTTCCTCTAGTGACTCAGGCATTCATGGAGTAGGTCAGCAAGTAGAGAGATTTGACCCCAGCTTTGGATAAGTTTTTGGAGAATAAAGATGATTTCTTATCTACTATGGAAAGAGGAGGAAGAATTATTATGGATTGCATAAACATTATTTTACCCTTTCTCCATGTGGACTACACCCCTGTCATCATCCCTCCTACCTTACCTTCCTCTCAACCGAGTGGATCTTCTACGATATCTCCTGCTGAAACTATCAGAAGCCTTACTCCACTGATACCTTCACGAGCTACCCATTACTGACCCACATGAGCTTCTGTTTCTGCCCCTCTGGTCATTCTTGCAGCCATTCCTAAACCCGGTGATCCACCAGCTCATCCTCCCTCATCTTCCTCTAAAGAGAAAGATTCCTTGCTTTAGGCTGTTGTGGATTGAGTCTATTTGTATCTTTTGATAGGGATTATTTATTCTTTTTGGTCATGTACTGAACTATTTATTAATACAAGATTTTTATGTTCTCTCATTTGTCTTTCTTTTTGCTAATCACAAAGGGGGAGAAATATTGTGCTAATTTTAGAAATATTGTGCTAATTTTAGAAATATTGTTCTAATTTTAGAAATATTGTTCTAATTTTAGAAATATTGTGCTAATTTTAGAAATACAGTGCTAATTCTAGACTAATCATATGATTTGGGAGAAATATGTTACTATGCTACTATGATACTATGTTGAATCTTATCTACCTTTCTCTCTGATACCATGTACTAATATTTTCTAGTTTTACACTATTATTAATCTCTGATACTTATCTTTAAAACATATTGACATAATTTGTGATTATCAAAAAGGGGGAGATTGTTAGAATCGCCTATTTTGATAATCCCAAATCATGATTAAATATTGATCATGATACATTAAGTCAGTTACTAATCCTTTTAATCTACATTTATAATTACATTATTCTGATCAATGTATACTCTTAAGTCTCATGACATTGCTTCATCATCTTACAGTTTATACTTATCTAAATATAAGTTCACATTTGAAGGCTACTGGTAAGAGCTTTCTATTCATAGTCACCGTTATAACTCACTGTCACTCTAATTCAATTATTCTAGAAGATCATCGTTGAAAATTTATAGTTACTGTCACAAGTCTACCGATACAAGGTTACTGTCACAAGTCTACTGATGATATGCTTATCAAAGCTCACAAACAAAGAGTTACTCTCACAAGGTCATTACTGTGACATAGCATCTGTTAAAAGTTCACTGTTAGACTCGTTCTGCAGTGTTTTGTTGAGAAATTCATTGTTCAAGTCTGCTGTTGGAAAGGATATTGTTGTAGTAGTCTGATGTTATAGAACTACCGATTAGAAGCTTACTGTTGAAGGTCTACTGTTGAGCCTACCGAAGTAGTTCACTGATAGGAAGCTACTTTTAAATAGAGTAAAAAGCCACCGTTACAAGACATCCACTAAGAACAAAGTCCACCATTACAAGCCTACAATCAAAGATCCTATCGATGAATTTCAAAGTCTAATAGTCCACTGATGAAGTCCATAGTTGGAAAGACCACAATTGAAGTCTACTGTGTGACATGCATCTTCTACCAGTATAATGATATTCTATTCTTTCCTTTACCAATTTTATTAATACCACTATAATGGTCATGTCTGAAAAAATTAATGCACCTGACAATATTTAATGTTATTTTCAGGGATATCCGGAGACAGTACGATGTACGAGAAATGCCACATGTGGTTGAAACATTTCTCTTGTTGGCCTCTACTGAACATAAAAACATGAAAAACAAGAGACTATATAAAAGATACAGGAGAGACACAAAATAAGAACCCGAATATACTAGAACGAATCATAGAAAACTCTAGCACTCATTTAGAAGAACATAGAGCCTCATGAAGATCTATTGAAAGAACCTTCTACAATCTGTAGTGGTGTGCAGCAAATAGTGTTTAAATCCTAGAAGCTTATCATCTATACATTTGGGAAGTCATAACCTGGAAGTTGCGACACTCTGTTTTGGAGTCAACTTGCAGAGAAGGACCAAAACTTCATCACATTCATTCCAACGAGTCTAGAGCTGATCTGCCAACACATCAGAGCATTCTAAACTCATCCCCACTATCTTTATCTCTACTGTGTCTAAATACTTTACATTTATGAGTAGTGTCTATGTGTTTCACACACTGACTCTTGTACTTGAACTGGGGGATACTGAAAATCCCCATTCTAAACTCTCTTTATTTTTGTTTCCCAAGTATAAATGTGGAATAAGCCTTGTGTGTCTTGGAAGTTTATTTGCCCATGTAGAACTGTGGTAGAGGTTTCAAAACCTGGACAGTTTGTGAAAGCTATTGTAAATCCTGATACAGACTCTGTATCACTTTTAATATAACTTCTTGGAGGTAGGTGATCACCAAGTGGAGAGGACTGGGTCTTGTCTTAAGACTGAACCTCTTCATTAAATTGTTGTGTTCCCCTTTCATTACTCGGTTTTATTCCTATCCGCTGTGCTTATATTAGCAAAAACATAAATCTATTTTTACATTCACTCTGATAGTTAGTTCTGGTTAGTGTGTATATCTGATTTGTTTAATAAACTTGTTTCAAAAGTGGAATTAGTTCTCATACTGACTCTACTGAGGAGTAATCAACCTTTGAGAAACTTGTTGAACAATAGATCACTTATATCTCTACTGCCTTAATTAACTGGGCCATTTTAATTTGGGAGAATTCAAGCCTAAAAGTTTTTAACATAAATTTTAAATTGGAACTCAATTCACCCCCCTCTTGAGTATCCACTCCGTCCAACAATATTCATACAAAAATGATATAAAACATAGAATATATCATAAATACATACAATAACATAAGCGGGATGAATCATAAGACAATATCTATGAGAGATGTATATATATCTATTGAATTGGAACAAACATAATAATTGAAAATCATTTCCTGTACATTATTTAACAAAAAATAATTTCATAAAAAATTACACTTGGCTAACCAACTATGACCAATTACATAATGGAATTGCATAACCACAGGTTTCCCTAAACATAAAATCTCATGAGACATGTAGAATTAGCCAAAACCATGTGGTCTATATCAAAACCATCTCTTATATCATGATTAAATGTAAATATATTTTCTATATTAACATGTTCACATTCATAAATTAACAATATCATAAATATCCATGAAAAATAAATATGGTTAATGAAATTTTTTACAAGGTATAAAATCCATGTAGATAATGGAAGTAGATGAAATCATTGAAAGAAATCCCTAGTGACTACTAAGAACCAACAAAGTATATCAACATATATGAAAAACACTTTAGAATACCATTATAATTATTTGTAAAAGAATATTAAATATCCTTAATATTTTGAAAATTTTATTCTAAATGTTTCTAATTTATTAAAAAATTAATCAAAATAATGATAAATTAGATAAATATTAAATAAAATATCCTTAAACACGTGAAATATAATATTTTTAATGAAAATTAAATAAAACATTCAATAAAATTATTCCTATGAAATATAATAAAGAAGAAAATTAAAATATTTCTTTATTTTTTTGTAAAAAAACTATAAATGTCAAAATAAAATAATCTTAATATGTTATATAATTGGGTATAATTAATGATAAAAAATCTATGAAACATAGGGGAGAACATATACATGGTATAATAGAATTTCAATTGAAAATATAAGATAAATAAAATTCCACTTGCAAGCATAAATGCTGGTGAATTATGATGAAATTAGTGAGGAAAATCTAAGAAGGCAAAAAAATCAAAAAAATTATTAGATGATAATAAAAAAAATATTTTATTATATTTAATTAATATAAAATTTCCCAGAATGGAAATTTATTCATATAAAATCATAATTTAAAATTGTGGATGGAAATTAAGTCCTGTAATTTAGTATTGAATTAAATTAATCTGTATTAACCTCTTGTATAATAAATAAATAAACATTAAACTATTATTACATTAAATTATTCATATCTATTATATTTTACATGATTTAATTATACTCATTTATTAAGTATATATTTGACTCTTATAGTATACTTTCATCATTAGATAATTGTTATTTTGCATCATTTCATACATGTTTTGTAATAGATATATTTATCCTTTTTCTTTCATAAATTTTAATCATTATAATATAATTCAAGATAGTGAAATAATTTTTATGCAATTAAATATGTTATACCATATTAATTTAATGGATTGTATGGGCATCCTTATAGAAAATAGAATTCATGATGATCATGTTTTAAGTAATTTACCAATAATTATGTGTTACAAAATATTATCTATAAATTTATTTCACCAAAAAAATATATTAATAACCTAAATTAATATTTTAAAAATATATTTGCATTATTTATTTCTAGATAATAATTCATTTTCTTAAATATTATATACAATATAGAACCATTCCAATTTCTAATTCAGCCAACCCAAAAAATAACATTTTCCTCTAATTAGTGAGTACAATTATACAGATAAATTACTAAAATTAATTTTTATAAAAGTTTAATGAGGTAATAGTAAATTCATTAGAGATTTGAATAATATTTATGAAGAGTTTATATGATACGTTATTTAAGAAAGATAATATCCATGTAGATACAAATAATTTTTGATTCTCTCTTTCTCAAAATGGGTTCCCTCACAATGAAGGATATAGGCCTCCTTCATAGAAATATATCCTTTAAAAAATTTATGATTTATTTATGGGAGTTAATATATATAGGTATTAAATAGGGAAAAGTAGAGGAAATTTTTTGATGTAGGTAGAGGATGAATCCTTTGAGAGGTGTGTTAGAGTGGAATTTCCATAAATACATAATCATCAATGATTTGGGAAAGACCTTTTTCAAGGAAAGTTGGTCTAAAGAAAATATTTACTGGATATGGAATATAAAAACCCTCCTACATACAATTTTTAGATAAAGTTAGTTATTTTTTATTAATATACACATGAACTTAACCCTTTTTTACATTATTTTACTGATACCGGGGTAATTCGATTTTATCCACAAAAACAAATTTCGTCCCAAAATTGAAATTGACCTGTTTATATAATTTTATTTACCCAACTAAAAAATGTGTTCCATTATATTAAATTCAATTTCAAAATGTTCTTTAAATTGTTTTATAAGAAAAGTTAAAAAAAATAAAAAATAAGATTAAAAACTATATTTTAACCATAAAAGGTTTATGTTTCATCTTACATAACAAGTATTAATCATTAAATTAATGGAAATTTATTTTTAAACGTACATGAAACAAATTCAATAAATTTCATAATCCAAATATAATAAAAATAAATACAAAAAATAAATAAATAATATATAATAAAAATGATTTTCATAACTTAAACATTTTTTATTGACTATAAATAATTAAATTCATAATCCCTACAACACCATAATTATTTGAAAGATGTTATTTACTTATTTTACTAGTAATTCCTTAAAATTTTAATGTATTTTATTAAAAAATTTCTTTACATGTAATAAATTAAATTAAAATTCATTATGTTGAAATTTTTTTATTAAAAATTAATAAATATTTTCTAAAAAAATTACTATAAATTATTATCATAAAAAATTATTCTTTATTATTTTAAATGATCATAAAATATTTTTTGACGACTAAATCACCACTAACTATAAAACAATTAGTATATATATTAGATACATGTATACCTAGTGATCTAAAATCAAATGAAAATATATCCAATTACCATATACCCAATGACCATATATATACATATATATATTTATTATTTGAAGTTATTATATATGAACCTAAAAGATTCTCTAAAATTCACCTATAATATTCATTTATTTGTCTCCTAATATTTACATTATATGTTTCAATTTTTTTCCTTTTTTAGTAATAATTAATGGTATGATATTTAGGGAAAATAAAATGGATTTGGCTTTTGTATTCATGGAAACATTATTTACTTGTAGTTGTATCCATATTCTAATTTTCATAAATATTTTTAATTTTTAATTTTGATTATTTATTATTTTTTATTTTCTACATTTTTATTTCTTCTTAAAATATAGTACATTTATTTATTTTGGTGTTTGGTATCAACTAATTTATATAAAATATTAATAAAATAAAAAATTGAGGCATTATATTATAACATACATTACAAAATAAGACCGTGGGTTCCAAAATACAGGACAGAGAAGAAGCCAAAAAGAAGGCACCGTTGATTTCCCAACAAAGTTATTTCATAGAGTCCCCCAGCACCGCAGCTTCCACGAAGCAAAGAGGCGGGACGCTTCGTGAATGCATTTGATGTTTGAGAGCCCACTGCGAAGCAAGGAGGCTGGACGCTCCGTGAATGCATTTGATGTTCGTGAGACCTCCACGAAGCAAGGAGGTGGGATGCTCCACAAACACATTGGACGTTCACGACCAGCCATGAAACAAGGAGGCGGGATGCTCCGTGAATGCATTTGATGTTTGTGAGCCTGTCGCGAAGCAACCAAGTCCCTCTTCGTGCCGCATAAGCTCCGCTTCACGGTGCCTCTTTCCTATCAATACCGAGCTCCCCATGATCCCAAGGACAGAAAATCCGACCTTTCAAGTTCTTAACTCCCGAATCGTGAAGCACCCTACTACTCTAGGAACAATGAGTTGTGCAATGTACTTCTTCTCTACGAAGTACCTCCCCTTTGTCTCGTTTTGATCCCCACATCCGAGAGGGATGCCTTTCTCGGAGCCTAAGGGCCTCCATGAAGGAAGGGGATCCTCAAGGGGACCCGGGTCATCACAGAGTGCTTATGATTCACAAAACACCTTTCATGTACAAATTATCCACATGCTAATGCAGAGTCGCTGTACTTGATGAATAATATTTCTTCACGACACCTTGATTCTCAAGGCACCATTGCATCGCAAAGAAGTGCTCCATGAATGCCATTCCACTTCGCGAAGTGAAGGTTCCATGTGCAACAGAAGCACATGGATGGATGTTCCCACTTGGACTTTTTTCATTAGTAATGATCAATCCGGGATCAATACGATGATAAATTCCAGTCTCCACGGATCGATTAATAGAAATAGATAAAGAAAAAGAATGGTCCCGGAACCACAAAAATGGATCGTCATAGGTTTATTATTATTAATTTAACTAATTTATAAGAAGTACCATTTGGGTGTTATTTCTTCATTGATATTATTTATCACTTTCTGATGTGATTTGTCATTGCATCGCAGAATCCATGGGTAGACTTCCTCTAGCAGTGATCCACACGTGCACCACATATCTCTAGATGTCGCCAAAGGTGTCTCTGGGTGCTAACATGGAGAATCCTTTTCTTGTGTTGACCATCATAGATCATCGTGATCTGATGAAGAGGATATCTCTTGGTCTTGAGAGTGTTCTTGGAGGAAGGAGTTCTATCGGTCTTGAGAGAATTCTCTAGAATTGTTGTGAACAACAATTCGTTTGTGTAGGAAAAGATTTGGGTTGTGAGGATATTTATAATCTGGTTTCAAGTTGTAGAGTTATAAAAATTACTAAATGCGTTACACATTTTATTTATTTCGTTGAATCTTATTGAAAACCCCCGGTCAAATAATTAATTCCAGGACATGTTCCCACACTGATTATAATAAATATCATTTAATTAAGAAACATTATATCCTCAATATCCCGACTGGAAAACTACATGGTTTGTAATAATTAATACACGGCGTGTACTTATTTTCCATAAAACTACACAACGTGTAATCATTAATAAATAGCGTGTACTTGTTTTTTCATTTCCTTTCCAAAATGAAAACTACACGGGGTGTAATCATTAATACACGTCGTGTACTTCTTTTCCATGAAAAACTACATGGTGTGTAGTCATTAATGCACGACGTGTATATCTTGTTTTTCATTTCATTCTTCCTCAATCCTTAAAATGATTTAGCCTTCCTTGAATAATTATTAAACCACATATGAGAATAATCATTATTCTACTTGAGATACTTGGATACACATAGTGTGTGAACCTCTAGGCCTCTTTCCCATTGGCATTAGGCGTGCTTTCCTAAAGTCCGAGATTAATGTCTAGCAACAAGTCAAGGCACACAAGAGAAATTAGTTGACGCCACATCGACATGTCACCTCATTCAAACACTTACTGTGTAATTTAATCCCTTTGTCTCAATATCTCATCAATTAGGTTTCTTGGCAGTGTCATAAACCTATATGCTAGATCTGTCAATATTTTACTTCTAGAAATCAACTCGTCGTGTCACCATGGCCATGGAATTTGTTTGATAGTTCTATTTCAATCAAAGGGTTAGAGATATCTAATTCCATAAATATCGAATGGAAAAATCCTTCCTCGACATATCCATTAACAACATGTCATTCGTGATGCACCCAATGTACACTACTTCCCGCCAATTGTCTTCGTGATGGTTTTCTTCAGCAAATCATAGTCCACAAGTCATCACATGAGTTAATGATAATCTTCCAGTCTAAGGAACATTACACACGCTCACAGATAGAAATGTCTAATGACACCAAAACATGTTTAATTGATACCGGTGGGTCTGTTCTCATAATATCCCATCTTGGAGATTACCAAGTGAGAATTCCAGGAGAGAGAGTCTCGTCTTCTTATGAGTACTCGCACATGACGGTCTGTATACTATGTGTCATATCATAGTATGTTGTCCAACCATAGAACATTATTTAAGAACATTGTTATAGCATTTCAAGGTTCTCATTATAATGGGGATCTTCCATGACCTTATTAATGCAACAAATATTCCAGGACATTATTATATTATAGTCATGCAGAACAATGAACAATATATAATAAGAGTACATTCATGGAATCGAAGTACAAAATAGTTTTTTTCTCAGGACACCAACCCTTAAAAGCTCCCACATGGACTAGAGCCAATGACCTATGACTTTTAGTCTGCTAGACCTCACATGATGATAATGTTTCTGCTGAGTCTAGGCTTTAGTCAAGGGGTCTGCCATATTTTCTTCTATGGAAATACTGCTCACTAAAACTTCACATCTCTGAGAAAAATCCCTCAAGAGGTGATACTTCCGAAGTATGTGCTTTGTCCGCTGATGTGACCATGGATCTTTTGCAAGTGCCACCGCTGTAGTATTATCACAATAGATTGTGATAGGATCTTTACTACTAGGTACTACATCCATAAATTGGATGATGCTTCGCATCCATACTGCTTCTTTAGCTGCCTCAGAAGCCGCGCTATACTCAAAATTTTTCATAGAATCTGCCACTACACATTTCTTTAATCTCTTCCAGCTCACTGCACATCCATTCAAACTGAATATGTATCTAGTCTACAACTTCATGTTTTCTTAATCATTCTAGAAACTAGAATCTACAAGTCATCTGATGACTAGTTCCTCATATCCTCCATAAACTAGGAGCATATCCTTAGTACGCCTCAGATACTTAAAGATAGTCTTGACTGCCATCAAATGGTGGTCTCCTGGATCAGCTTGATATCTTCCTACCGCACTTAATTCATAAGCAACATCTATCCTAGTACATATCATAGCATACATGACTGACCCAATTGCGGATGTGTAAGGGATCTTTTCCATTTTCATTATTTCCTCATGTTTCTGAGGACACATTTTCTTGAAAATATGAAGGCCATGTGACGTTGGAAACAATCCCCTCTTGGATTTTTCCATACTAAATCTCTTCAGTATCTTGACAATGTATGTACTTTGACTCAGGCCCAGAATTATCTTGAATCTATAACGTTGGATCTTGATCCCAAAAATATATGCTCTCTCACCCAAGTCTTTCATGGAGAAGCATTTATCTAACCATTCCTTAACTGATTGTAATACAGGTACTTCATTTCCAATTATTAATATGTTATAAACATATAATATTAGGAAAACCATGGCACTTCCACTAAACATCTTGATGAAACAAGGCTCACATTCATTCTTAACAAAGCCAAATTTTGTTACGGATTCATCAAAACGAATGTTCCAAGACCATGATTCTTGCTTTAATCCATAAATGGATTTATGCAACTTGCATACCTTGTTGGCATACTTTGGAGTCACAAACCCTTCAGGTTGTGTCATGTAGACATATTCCTAGAGGTTCCCATTAAGGAATTTTGTTTTGACATCCATTTGAAAAGTTTCATAGTCATGGTAAGAGGTAATGGACAATAGGATTCTGATGGATTTCATCATCGCAATAGGTGAAAATGTTTCATCATAGTCAATTCCTTGATGCTGTCTAAAACCTTTGGAAGCCAATCATGCCCTGTAGGTGCGGACTTTCCCCTCCATGTCAATTTTTTTCTTGAATACCCATTTATTACAAATAGGATTTACATCAACTAGAGGATCTACCAAAATCCAGACATGGTTTTGGTACATGGAATCCATTTCATAATTCATGGCTTCTTCCCACGTGGCAGTGTCTGTGCCTTTAACATCTTCCTTGTAGGTAGGAGGATCATCATTTTCAACCAATAATGAGTCACCATCCTTGGTGACAAGAAAACCATATCGTTCTGGTTCTCTTACCCCTCTCGTGCTCCTACACAGTTCTTGTGTCACTAGAATAGATTGTTCTTCCACGGGGCTTTGTGTAATCTATTCTTGTACCAACTCCTGTGTATCTTGAGCCTCGACTTCATCGAAGTCTATCTCACTCCCACTATCTCTTTTAGATATGTCCACCCTCTCAAGTAATATGGCATGTCCTGCCACTGTAACCTTTTTGAATTAGGGGTTGTATAGGTAATATCCCCTTGTTTCCATGGGATATCCTATAAAGATAGACTTTATGCCTCAGGGTGCACGTTTGTTACCTGAAGAGGCCTTAACAAAGGCTTTGCTACCCCACACATGTAAATTCGATAACATGGCTTTGTGTCCACTCCATAACTCATATGGAATACCATTTATCGATTTAGTTTGTACTTGGTTTTGTATGTGTGCTGATTTTTGAAATTCATATCCCCATAAAGTTAATGGATGACTCGCATGACTCATCATTGATCTCACCATGCACAACATGGTACAGTTCCTCCTTTCACTTACACCATTCCACTGAGGTTTGTAAGGATGAGTGAGTTGAGATAGAATCCCAAACTCCCGTAAGAAATCAAGGAAGTCCTGATTAAGATATTATCATCCTCTATCTGAGCAGAGTTTCATAATCTTCTTTCCAATATGGTTCTCAACTACATTCTTGTATTATTTGAATTGATCAAAAGAATCTGACTTATACCACATTTAGTAAATATATCCATATCTACTAAAATCATCAGTAAAAGATATGAAGTACAAGAACCTACCCCTTGCTTCAACTGGAAATGGACTAGACACATCTATGTGAACTAATTCTAGAATCTCTTTATCCCTTTCAACTTTCCCACTAAATGGGGCTTTGGTCATTTTCCCTTTTAGACATGCCTGACAAACACCAAGTTGTTTTAGTTCGAAATAAACTAAATAATCATCTTGATGTAGTTTTGTCAAACGTTTCACATTGACATGACCTAGCCGGTGATTCCAAAGTTGGGTGTGGTATGAGCCATGTGAATTAACTTTTTCATCGATTTCCATTACTTTTTTTCTATAGTCTAACACATAAATGCTATTATATAAATGTGCTCTACCAAAACAAATGGTATCTTTATAAAAGTAGCCACATTCATTTCCAAAAATGAAGCTGAATCCATCAATATATGATCTGGATACAAAAATAATGATTTTAGTTACAGAAGGTACATAATTACAACCCTTTAACACTAAGATCATTATATTTGGCAATGTGAGGTGGTATTCCCCAACAGCTACAACAACAATTCTGGCTCTGTTGGCTGCTCGTAGATCTACCTCCTCTGGATCAATCTTCCTGAATCTACTTGGTTCTTGTATTTGGATTCATATGTGAGCACCAAAAGCTGTATCTAATACCCAATTTGTAGAAACAGATAGATTTTCTTTGATGACAACCGCACCTCATGCTTACTCGTGCTTCCTTGGATGGGTGAAGTTTTTCTTCTAGTGGCCCATCATGCCACTTGTGAAACAGCAGCATCCTTTTTTCTTTCCTCCCCTTTGATCTTCCTTTTCATGGAAGGCCTTGATGAAGCTTTGGGTTTAAAGCTATTCACCTTCCCTTTTCTTTTATTCACCATAAGGACATAAGGATTTTCATGCTTCATATCATTGTCCACTTGGCGAATAAGGATAAGAAGATTAGATAGAGACTTCTCAATGTTTTTCATTTTGAAATTTACAACAAAGTTGGAGAAGCTATGGCGGAGTGATGCAGGAATGAGATCAGTACCCAGTTCTTTGTGGAGTTTAAACCCTAGAATCTCCAAGAGCTCAATGTAGCCAATGAGCTTGACTACATGAGGCCCAACTGAGGCACCTTCTCCACGATCTCTCTGAAATAGATCATTGGAGATCTCAAAACTTTTCTCTCTTTATCTCTCCTAGTATAGACCAAGGAGGTGCTCGATCATGCTATAAGCATCCATGTCCTCATGACACTTCATGAGATCACTTGACATTGATGATAGCATCTATCATTGAATGTCGAGTGCATTGCTCAAATGTTGATCATAGACCAGGAAATCTTCATAACTATCCCCTTGGGCAGAAGAATCAGGAAGTGAGGACTCCAGCATGTAATACTTTCATTCATGGTGTAGGATAACCCGAAGGTGCCTAAACCATTCCTGAAAGTTACGGTCAGTGAGGATATTGTCTTTATCCAGAATTGATCGCAGAGAAAAGGTGGTTGACGAGTTTTTCATATTGATTCTAAAAATTAAAACAGTAGATTTATCAGTACATTCTTGATTACATTTTATGAAAAATAAAAAATGAATTTATTAATTCTCCAACTATTTTATCAAGTCCCAATAGCCCTCTCCATTGAACTTGGAAGGTCCAATTTCATTGATATTATAGTGGAAATTATCCATATTCCCCTTCACATAACCCCCAACAAGGGTTGGTCAGGCTATTTGAAGGTATTTAGGTAGGTTGGTCTTTGCCAACTGTGAGCTAATAGTTCCTTGATCTGTTGAGTGGACCCCCCAATCTGGAAATCCGGACATTGATTTACACAACACTTGCCTCTATTTTACTACAAGTCTAGCACGGGCTACTCTTCTTGATGTAAATTGTTTAAGTCAACCCGAAACATTCATAAGAACTTACTTTATAAAAGTATGTGTCCCAATAAGGGTTGGTCATACACATAGTTTTATTGATTCTTTCCCTTAATCAAGTAATGGAAGGCTTGGTACGACTTATTATAGTATTTTAGGGATTTTATTCTTTATGAATATTTTTACATTATCATATTCTTGTAAATATTAAATGATGCTTTCTTAAGTGATTAACCATGTTCTGATAATGTTTACGCATAGTCCAATTTTTTATTTTATTCCATCTTGGCATGGGTGTTTATTTCCTTAATAATGTGATCATGACAACAAATACATAATTAATAAACCATGCAGTTAGATAGAAATAAAATAGGATTTCATTATCATGAGCTTCTATTGGTTAGCTTATCTAGCGGTTTGATAAGCTAACTCTGACCTAGGGAAAACACCTTGAACCCGATGGTTCGTGTTTTGCATCTCCCATCTGTCCACCTCTGCATCTTCTGGGGTTGGTTTTTCCTCGTCTACAGATTTTTGAACCATCTCCACTGCCTTGGGAGATCCTCCATTACATGGGGTTTACATTAAAGAAATTATGGGCAGGCATTCCCTACATTTTATTGGAAGAAGGCTAGCAAGCTAACGAATTTAATTTAAACAAGTTTAAATGAAACCATACACACATAAAAATGGTCTTTGGTCTAGTTTATGATCATCCATAGCATGCAATGATATTTATGCATATTTAACATTCAAATTCTTTTAATCCTTCTATTTATTCAAGATAAGTCGCACTTGAATATAATTAATTATGATCTTATAATTAATCAATTCTTTATCTTAAATTCCTTTCGTAAGTTCCTTGAGATTATTTTCATCCATATTCCTTGTAAAGGTCATTGTACTTTAGGTAGAAACCTAGTGAAATTCCATTTCAAGAAATTACACAGCGTGTAATTTACCCTACATGCCGTGTATTTTTCACCATTTATCCAAAGTACATACCGGGGGATTTTTCATGTTTTCTATACATTGGATATTTTTAGTACACTACGTGTAGATTAATCTAAGATGGCATGTACTTCCTTTTTATGGATTTATCGGCCTGGAAATCCCATGTACGTGAAACATGACATCTCCTTGTACACGGTTTTCACCTGGACCGGATCAGACTACACGACGTGTTGATTCAACATACACGCCATGTAATCCGGTTTCCATGCGCCGTGAAATTATGGTCAACATGGTGTAATAAAAATCAGGTATAATCAATTCACATGGTGTGGTTTGGCGAACCAGTACCGTTTCATTGAACCTATGTACATGGTGAGTTGTTTTCACAACATGTCGTGTACTCTTGTGTTGTACGAACAGAAAGAGCGGCTCCTTCGGATGAGTTCCTCATTTTTAATTCAATAAAAATTAAAATTAGATGGTCATTTCTATGATGTGAATCATGAAATGAATGAGGTAGAATAGATCTCATTCATTCAGTTTTATAGAATGATTTATCTTGAATTGAATCAAATATAAATGCGTAAATTATCAACGAAAATCAAATAACTATAATCAATGTTGTAACCTCCTCTGATACCAATTTAAGGTTCCAAGCGTAGTAGAAGCACATGGGTGGTGTTCCCACTTGGCTTTTTCCATTATAAATGATCAATATGGTATCAATATAACAATAAACGCTAGTCTCCATAGATTGATTCACAAAAATAGACAAAGAAGAAGAAAGGTCTCAGAACCAAAAAAATGGATCGTAACAGGTTGATTATAATAAATTTAATTAATTGATAGGAATTACATTTTGGGAATTCTTTTTTCATTGATATTCTTGATCACGTTCTGATTTGATTCGTCATTGCATCACAGAAGCCAAAGGTAGACTTCCTCTAGTGTTGATCCACACGTGCACCACGTATACCTAGACGCCGCCAAATGTGTCTTCAGGTGCCATCATGGAGAAACCATTTCTTGCATTTCCTACCATAGATCATCTGGATCCGATGAAGAGGATCTCTCTCAGTCTTGAGAGTGTTCTTGGAGGAAAGAGTTATTTTAGTCATGAGATAATTCTCCAGAATTATTGTGCACAATAATTCTTTTGTGTAGGAAAATAGTTGGGCTGTGAGGATATTTATAATCGGGGTTGAGGTTGTAGAGTTATGACAATAAATAAATGTGTTACGTGTTTTATTTATTTCATTGACTCTTATTGAAAACCCCCATGTCGAATAATTAATTTCTTCACATGCTCCCATGCTGATTATAATAAATATCATTAAATAAAACAATATTATATCCTCAAAATTATGAATAGAAAACGACACGATGTGTAATCATTAATACATGGCGTGTACTTGTTTTCCATAAAACTACACGACGTGTAATCATTAATACACGGTGTGTACTTTGTTTCCATTTCCTTTCCAAAATGAAAACTACACGGCGTGTAATCATTAATACATGGTGTGTACTTGTTTTCCATGAAAAACAACATGACGTGTAATCATTAATACATGGTGTGTGTATCTTGTTTTTAGTTTCGTTCTTCCTCCATCATTAAAACGATTTAGGCTTCCTTGGATAATTTTTAAACCATGTATGGGATTAATATTTATTCTACCTGAGATACATGGATAAACTTAGTGTGTGACCCTCTTGGCCTCTTTCTCATTGGCCTTAGGCAGGTTTGCCTAAAGTCCAAGATTACTATCTAGCAATGAGTCAAGGCACCCAAGAAAAAGTAGTTGATGTCAGATTGACGTGTCACCTCATATGAAAGCTTGTTATGTAATTTAATCCCTTTGTATCAATATCTCATCAAGAAGGTTTAATGGTAGTTTCATAATCCTATATTCTTGATCTGTCATTCTTTGACTTTCAGAAATAAACTCGTTGTGTCACCATGGCCATGGAATTTGTTCGACAGTTATATTTCAATCAAAGGGCCTGAGATATCTACATCTATAAATATGGAAGGGACAAATCCTTCCTTTACTTATCCATTAACAACATGCCATTCGTGACGCACCCAACATACCCCAGTACTCGCCAACTGTCTTCATGACGATTTTCATCATGAAATCTAAGTGCGCGAGTCATGATATGAGTTAATGATAATCTCCAGTCTAAAGACCATTACACACGCTCGCAGATAGCAATTTCCGAAGACACCAAAACATGTGGAATTACTACTGGTGGGTATGTTCTCATAATCTCCCTTCTTGGAGATTACCAAGTGCGAACTCCATGAGATAGAGTCTCATATTCTTACGAGTACTCACACATGACGGTATGTATTCTATGATTCTTATCATAGTATATCATCCAACCAAAGAAATTTATTTAAGAATATTGTGATATCATTTCAGGGTTCTCATCATAGTAGTTATCTTCCATGACCTTATTAATGAATCAAATATTCCCGGACATTATTATATTCTACTCATGCAGAACAATGGACAATATATAATAAGAGTACATTCATTTAATCAATGTACAAAATAATTGGTTCTCAGGACACCAACCCTTACACGAAGCACCTCCCATACACCCATTTTCTATATGCCTAGGCTGAGGCACCCCACATCATGAAGCACATCCCTTCACAAGTACCCTCTACCATGTGAAGCGGCAGAGATTCCTACGGCCCCTGCCTATGAACCCCTCTACCTTGAAATTCCTTTTCTCATGTGACCCTTCAGGTTTTCACGATGTGATTTCAAAGTCCCTTGGAACTACTACCCATTTCATTGCTTCACCTCATGCTTCTTCGCATAGGCATTCTAATGGCTATTTCTTCTTCCCATAACCATGCTAATGTGGGCCCTCGATGGTTCACTCCATGACCCACCTGTCCATGGCTTTGCATGTCCCCTCTCTGCACCAAGGAGCAGATGGTACCAGTTATGTATGTCCTAGGGGTTCAGAGAAAACCCACCTCATTCAAGCTGTAGGATGTTAAACTACCAAGCACCCTCATCCTCACACACAATAATTTAAACTCTGACCTCGCCTCATGCCTTGCACATGGGGTACCCCCACATTGGACATTCTCCAAACCCACTAGTCTCCACATGGGATGATATCCTACATATGGGAGAGGCATTTTTCTATGTGGAAAGGGAAACCATCTCGGTGTAAGCCCCTAGATTTCTTGTAGGAGGCAGTATCCCTGCTCCTCCTTTCTTCTTCAGTCCCCAGGGCCAGCAAATGGCGTGATGGGGAATTGTTATTCCCTTTTCTTCGGTCCCAAATCCCTCTCCCACTGTGATTTTTCGCCATCAGGCCTCCCTCATGGAGTAAGTCTGAACTTCTCTGGGCTACTAACCATGCATAATCCACTGTTTCCACTTTGGGATGTGATCAAATGTATTCCCCACTCTACTTCCCATGGATGCACTTTTCACGACGTGATCGTTAGGTCTTTGTTGTCTGTTGTTTCTCACACTGAGCATGATGCATGTGGTATTCGAGTAAGCACCGACCGTGACATCCACCATGGGTAGCCTAGAGTGTAATCCCTATTCCCCATATCCTGAACTATGTGGACTTCGATCCTTGCTAAGGCAAGGTACATAAGAAGCCTACCTGAGGATCAATCCCAACACCTAGTCGTTCCGACCCCCTTCACGTCGGTTCACCAACACTTGGGAATCCTTGAGTGTATTCCAAACATATCCATCCCGAACTATGTGGACTTTGATCCTTTCTAAGGTAAGGTATGTAGAAATCCTCCTCGAGGTTCAAGCCCAACAACCATTGGACCCCAGGTCCACCATCACCTCAGCTCTCATTCGTCCCGCATGACATTAAACGGTATCCACCATCCTGGACTATGTGGTCTTTGATATTTGTTATGGAAAAGTATGTAGGAAGCCTCCATGAGGTCCAAGAACACCACCCATTGGACCCCAGGTCCTCCTTCAAGTTGGTTCACCGACGCCCCCCATGAACTACGAGGTCTTTGATCCATGCTAAGGCAAGGTTTGTAGGAAGCCTCTATGAGGTTCAATTCCAACACCAAATCATTCCGACCCCCTTCACATCAGTTCACCAACACCTGGGAAACCTATTGTGTATGCCCCACAAATCCATCCCAAACTATGAGGACTTTGATCCTTGTTAAGGCACGGTACGTAGGAAGCCTCTCTCAAGCTCAAGCCCACCATCGACCCAGACCCCAGGTCCTTATTCACGTCGGTTCACCGACTCCTGCCCCATCTTCATGGTATCTATGAGGACTTTGATCCTTACTATGGTAAGGTATATAGGAAGCCTCTCGGATGTTTAAGCCCAACATCCAGCAGCTCCGACCCACTTCACATCGGTCTGCCCCACATCCTACATGACGTTAAACTGTAGACCCCATCCAGCAGTAAGCCGTTGTTCCCTATCCAACGGTATGTCATTGTGACCCCATCTAGTGGTAAGCTGTTGTGACCCCGTTCAGTAGCAAGCTACCATCAGATAAACTACATGGACTTTTATTCCCTTCCATGGTGATACGTAGGAAGCCTCTTCGAGGCTCAAGCCCAAATTTGTCATCATCCTTATGATGGTTCCATCCCATTCACCACCCCCTCATGAATCCTTCCATAATCCATCCTGATTCTTACCCGAATGCCACATCCTTGTGGGATCATGCCACCCCATTTCCTGTTCCATCTAATATCATTCGGGAAGCCACCCAAGATGACCCCAATATTGGTGTCCCCTCAAGGGGGTTCCTCCATCTGATCCACTCTCGTTAGAGTTCTAATCATCCCAATCCCTCTCCACTGGATGATAAACATGAAGCATAACATGTGTTAAACATGGGAATATGGGGAAATTCTTAGATACATTCCCATGGAATATGATTCCCCACTTTCGATGTGGGACTCCTCGGGCTTTTGTGCCCTCAAAAAGCCTTATAATAAGGGACAGAAAATAGACACGCATATCCCCAGTGTCCAAACATGCCAATGATGACCCACATGACTAATCCCTTAACTGAAGGATGCTGCCCGGACTGGACCACTTAGAATGTCCTGACAGTACCAGTGTAATTAACTGACATCCATGAAGATATGATGCCATGAAGAGTTTCACGAACAACATCTTATGATTATGAGGGAGACCCAGACTAGGTAACGACTTCCGAGGAGGAATCCATGGAAGAAATAACTGACATCCCATCATCCCATTTCAATTAAGGAGAAGACATCCCTGAATAAGGAGCGGATGTCGCCCGCCTTTGGAAAGTGGTAATGTGGGGCAACAACCACACGCCCTCCACAGATGGATGCACGTGCCCCAAAGAAAGAATCAGATACAGAAATCATGAACCCAATGTGAATTTCTTCTCCTCAATATAGAGATTAGTAGCGCTTGGGGAATCAATGGATTGACATGTAACCAGATCCAGTTATCTGGTGCTGGGTCTCGCTAAGAAAATAGCGGGCCTGGTGTGAAACTCACCAAAAGTTGGGGCCGAAGAATGTTGGACATACCGTTCTATGACATTGTCAGTGTGGATCTCTCTTATCAACCATGGAAGAGGGGATGACGCTGGGTCATTAGTCGTCAACTCCTTTTTATATCAGCATAGATGAGATAATATCCCTGTATTCAGGAATCAGGTTGCTGCTTCTAGAATGCGATCACCTCCTGCACACCGGCGTCGGGGCAGGGGCAGTACTAACGTGGCAGTCCCACGTGGTTCCACCGCTTCCGCGACGACTTCTACACCCATGGCCATGGGGTTCCAATGCCCCTCTCCCCACCTGTGGTCATTCAATAGAGGGTCATCAATGACCGCATACGCCGTTATGAGTAGGTGGACATAATACCGACCATGGATATGGTCTGCCTAGACCTGGAGGCATTCATAACTCGTTGTTAATGCTGGCCCTGAGGGCCACTCAGGGAGCCATTACTCCCCACCCCTAAGTACAACCTCTTAAGGATCCAATCCCCAGAGTGATTTGATGACTCCCTACCTTATGCCGAACCAGCCTACTCAATGTTCCATTCTAGGGGCTCCTAGTGAGGGTTCCCACCTGGCCGCGTCAGCGCCGCCGCCCAATTTTTATGGACGAGGAGCAGTTAAGCTATGAACCTACACCACCAGCTTTTATTTATTCGACCCCAAGCCAGCGTCGAGCGCAAGCTGCGGACGCCCACCAGGGGGCGTCAATGTTGATGGCTAATATGGACTGAGCCACCGTCGATGCATATCATCAGTTCCATTCCTACAACGAGGAGGGGAACATATACGCCCAACTGGGATCGAGGCCCCAACCACCCCATGGGAAGGCTGGGACAACTCTCTTGGTCACTGACATAAGCAGTGGCCGCAATGAACCAACCCACAGCGATGCCACCCGAAACGGAGGTCCTCCACGTACCACTACCCTGGAAAGCATGGGCCTTTCCCACTTAGAGGCTTGGCATGGAGGTCCACCCCGTGCCACCATGAACCCAAATGAGGGTCTTCCTCATAGTAGTGGCACTCAATTAGGGGGTCTCTCCCATGCCCACTACACTAGGAACAAAGTCATTCCTCTCGCCACCGACAGACGATGCAGAGACATTGCCCGTCCAACCTCTCTCTAACATGGGGATCCTCTCTATGACCTCTTAGTAGACACTGAATGTTCTCCTCATCCTAGAAACTAGAGGGGTGAAGGCCATCCTCACTCCACCCACACCAAGAATGGAGGTCCTCCCCATGCTCCCGCCAGTCCCAGCGAAGGTCATTCCCGCTCCAGCGCTACACATGGAGGTCCTCCGCATGTTCCATTTGACATTAGTCCTAGTGCTCCTCTCACCCCAGCTTTCTTGGGTGAAAAACCTCTCCGCCCCAGCACCAGTGTGGCCGAAGGACCCCGTGTTAGAAATCAGTCATGTCCTGAGGAACCACCCAGGGGAAGGAAGGCGGTTCATTACCACCATATGAATAATTATGAGAAGGTACGGACCGAGATCAAACCGGTCCACTTCTCAGAATCTGAAGTGGATTACGACTCAGCTCGAGAGCCATCCCCTCTCTTATCCGAGTAATGGTTTGGGGAAGGAACAAGGAGAACCATGCTAGTACACCCAGAATGTGTGGTCCATAGGATTCCTGCCTCCCTCTGTGGGTATATCCAAGAGGATTAAGACCTGGAAACCCTGTAGGTTCCGATTGTGCAATCACCATAATCGTCACCAGTAGCGCTCTCTACCTCCATAAGAGATCATAGAGAGCTATTATAGGGGCCAATGGCAGGTGACCAGCATCGCGAACCATCATCGGTAGCAGTAACCCCAGATCCAAGAATGACGTCCATCAGCATGTCTTACCACGATGTAGCGTACAAGTTGCTACACTCTTCAGAAGAGAGCCCGAGACTCAGTGGCCAGTCAACCCGCTCACCATACTCTCCACCGGCTAGCCTACCATCCCAGAGGTCTGCCTCAGTACTGCTACCAGTTCCTTAGCCACCCCCGATTGGCGAGTGGGGAAATCAAGGACCACACCTTGAATATGAGTCGTGTAGCTTCTGGAACATCCACACTACAGACCACTTCCCTGATAAGTTCTGCCCCGTGGTAGCGTAGAATTTCCGCATACTAGAATCCCTCACCCAGGAGGAGGTTGAGTGTCTCCACTACATCCTCTAGGAAACACATTTTGGTATTTCTCATCGGTGAGTGTTTTATCCAAAGATCCAAGCGCATTTCCAAGACATCAACGAACAATTTCGTCTGGTTGATCTGGCCGCACTAACTGTGGTCGGGCACACTGAGTCACCAGGTCAACATGAGGCCCTCCAACAGCAATGCATTCACAATATCAAGGTACTCTGAAAAATTATCTAGTAGGATACCCCCATGTGAAAATAAATGGCTGGGGGTAGTATGTGTCCCTCCTCTTCAATCTTATTTAGTAGCAGCCCGACTTGCTGGATGAAATTGAAGATATGCCCTCGAGAAGGGTCATAGTCAACATGGCCGACATAGTGGATGAGGAGGAGGAGATGGAGCTTCCCGATGGAGACATATCCCCTGAGGGTATGCCACCACTGTTGGACCCAATGGGGAGGATTACACATCAGCAGAGGAACCTCCTAGGTCTCCCTACACCCACCATGAAATTAGTACGCAGTCAAAATTCTAGTAATGGAAAAGAGAATGTCGAAGCTATTAAGCACTCCGACCCATCCACCTCAGTGTAGAAGATGGGGGAGGACCCCAAGAAGTCCACATTGTGCCAAAAACTTGATGACCAGAAGAAGGTTGTCTATGAACTCTTGATTGAATGCGTTGTAGAGAGACGACCTGACTACAGCGATCCTAGGCCAGTACAGCAGGGGAAGGAACAACATCCCCTCGTCAAGTTGCTCCCTGACAACCATGATCCTTCTGTTCCCATGGATAGGGCTAAACCCGGAGATCACAGCAATATGGAATAGTATGTATCGCCAAACCCTCCTAAGTGGAGTGACAATATAAGGAATCCAGCTCGGGTTCCCCCAACAGCTCCGCATACTGCTCCACTAGCTTCTCCACGAGCCGCTGAGCCTGTATACCGTGTTGAAGAACCCGAAAATGAACTCATGGTTAGGGATCCCCGTCAAGATAGGTACCCCCACCTGTATTATTAAATGGTGGTGCTCATTGCATGCCATGAGGCACTGGAAATGCGACAGGTGGAAATCCCACCTAATGGAAAGCAATAATCGGCGTGGGTGGATGATATGTCGGCACCTCCGGGTTTCTGGAATCCCACCTTCTACCCCTTTAACGGGATGGGGGACCCGTCGTAGCATCTAGCCCACTTCAACTCAATGTGTGGGCCCACGTTAGGGACTCCAGTGTAGCAGGAGGTAGCCAAGATCCTTTGTTTTGTTCAGACACTAGAGGGGCCAACATTCGTCTGGTAGATCTAGCTCCCCATCGGATTTGTGACCTACTAGGAGGACCCTTGTAGGCAATTACTCTACCAGTTCTCACTACCACCTGGGAAACCATCATCGCAGACCTCTTAAAGTGCAAACGAAGCCCTAATGAGTGAGTCACAGACTTTATCACCCAGTGGACTGGGCTCACATACTCCCTTAACATGCCACTGACTTAGGGGAAACTACTGAGGATGTGTGTAGGGAACGTCAAGACGGAACTAGTTCCCTCCCTGATCACCCATAACAACCCTGTAGGATTCCATGAATTCTTCGACAAGGCCCGGCGCCTAGAGGAATCCCTACAACAGGCCATCCAGGAACCTCTGTTTCCCCCTGTAATCCTAGTGAAGAGGGCTTCCAGAGTCGAGCCCTCCACGGTGGCCCAAATAGAAGCCCCCAGGCAACATGAATTAATACCAGTGGAACCAGATCCACAGCCTCAAAGAGGCCCTCCGCCCCAGGCATAGCCTCCGGCTCAGCAGCATCCGCCTTAGAATCCATAGGTTCCCCCGTGGAATGTGCCGCCACCGCCCCTGCGGGACAACCCGGGTCTGCCTCCTCGACAGGCCCCTCTAGCTTCTCGTCAGGGTGAGGCTTCAAGGGACCCCATTCCAGACAGGAGAAACCAGACTTAATCGTTCAATGAGAACCAGGTCCTCGGTTACTTCCGTAACGCCTTAGAGCAGGGTATTGTTCAATTGCCTCAGTGCAGAAGGCTGGAAGAGACGAATCTCACTAATCTCCCCAACTACTTCCCCTATCATCGGATTTTGTGGAACACCCTCAAGCAGTTAGATGTGTTCAAATAATTTCTCCAAGACCAGGTCAACAACAACATAGTCAGGCTAGGCCCATCCCCGACACAAGTGGCATGTGTCTTTGTAATGTCGGACAGTAGTAGCGATAGTGAAGGTGAGTGGTAGCAGGTTTCAAACCACAAGTCTCATAAGTATGATGACTGGATGGCTCGCAAAATGGTTTCCCATGAACATGGCATCATTCGGGCATGCCTGAATCTTCCAGATCCTTCAGAAGCTGCGGCCACCACTTCTGTATCATCATCTTAGTCGGCCTCTTCCCAAAAGAGCAAGCATCAGCGACACAAGGGAAATCAAAACACATTGCCAATTCCATAATCATCCCGCAATATCGATAATTTATGCCCCAGGAGATGCGGATCCCACCCAGAATCCACCAAGTGATGTAATAATCCTCAATTAATAGTCACGGGTATGCTTCGGTTAATACCGTAGAGTTGGTAAATCCCTATATGACTCCCGACAATAGGGATCACCCAGTGAACCTCTCCAATGACCCCATACGACACCAATTTCGGTGGATTCATGGCTACACGGGTCATCGAGGAGCATTAGTTAGCACCTCCATCTAGGCCATGAATGCCACTAAGACCAGACAATAGGCCTAGTGCATAACTCAGCAAGTATAGCCTCTTCATCCGGTGTTGTCGGGCCCGCCTCCACCAATGTTTGTGCTACTAGATTAGATAGAGCTGCCTCAACCAGGCCACGACTAGCCTTGCACTACTACATGCCGATCTCAATCACCCGGTCCTCATCTTGCCGCTACTCTTCAGGCTTCAACTAGTGAGCAACGGGATGTACCCAGCACCAGTCACCACCAGTCCATCCAGCAGGGCCCGCAATGCCTCCTACCACAGAGCGGTCTCTTGCAAGCAGATGTTTGTGCCTGGCACAAATGTATGATGTTCTGAAGCACCTCTTCGGCATCCCAGTGAGGCTTTCCATCCTTGAAGCCCTTCAGTTGTTGCTAGATATGCGTGTAGCCCTCACTGAGCCATTAAGAAGCCCCCTCCAGTTTGAGACAGTGGTAGTAGCTACAAAGGCTTTCCATGATGAAGTTGTCAAGAAAGCCGAATGTCAGGTCATCATTTCATTCTCTGGGGAAGATGAAGGATCTCTCATATATAGGCACATCCTACTGTTTTACATCACCATCAAATTTAACAGCATGGAGGTTCGCCACTGTCCTCTTGACAATGGCTTCGGGATTAACCTTATCCCGATGTGGACACTACGGAAGAGAGGTTTATCCAAAGATGACCTAACATCCTCTGATTTAAGGATACATGGATACGAAAGGACATATCAGACCCCAGTCGGTAAGATCCGTTTGAAGACCTAGTTCAGCGGCCTAGTTTCCAGCACCGAGTTTATGGTTGTCTCCCAGGACACCGCGTACAATGCATTGATGGGAATACCATGGCTTCACCTGCACGCAGCAATCCCCTCATCATATCAGCAATGTCCCAAGTACTCCCTCAGTGGTCGAGTAGTCGTACTCCAAGGTGATGCATATCATTTCACCTCTTGTGAAGCCCACTACCTGTATGGTGACTATTACAAGAGCAAGCATAAGTAGATTTAAAAAAGTGAGGTCAAACCCGTAATGGGCGCAACAGACCCTTGGGTAGGTCTGGATGAATCCTACGTCTTCCCAATCCATCGATTGGAGGCCACAACCAGTGATATGGAGCAATGCTTTGTATTCTATGGAAGAAGAGGAAAACATATTCCCAAGTCTAAGCGACGACAGAAAATCACCTCATACTCCTACACAAACTAGGCTCAGGTGATCCCAGATCCTCCTACCCCCGTACGATATCGGGATGTCCTTCCCATGGCAACAACAGTACGTCATACGTATTTCTTCCACTGGGCTGGGATTAACTGGCTAAATCCAACATGCCACCAATTCTTTGATAACCTCAAGCGTGGCCCCTTGGGCCGATGAACAGATGGGATCAGATCAACTAACTTCATTGATATGTTCTCGACGGCATGTTAATCTCACAATACGTTGTCCACTGCCACCCAGGCTAGCACCAACCTCCAGTTGGGATCTTTTGACCCATAGGAAGAATCTCCCTCTTGAGATTCCCCCTCCATAAGTGATGAAGAGAATATGTAGGATGCTCCCCCCACCTTTGAAGAAGGCATCTCCGCCACAGTCGATGAACTGTACAGGTGAACCTTATTAGAGAGGCAGATATAAGACCCATATTGATCAATGCCTCCATTCCCCCATGGAGAAAAAATGGTACATAGATTTTCTCAAGCATCATCATGATGTGTTTTCCTAGAGTGACGACCAGATGCCAGGAATGGATCCTCAGGTATCCGTCCACCACCTCAGTCTCCCTACAAATCATCGCGGGTTCAAGAAGCCTCCCAGAAAGATGTACCCTTCCCAAAGTGCCATGTTCGTGGCCGATGTTTACAAGATAATTAGAGCCAACTTCATCCAGGAGGTCTAGTACCCTATGCGTCTTGCGAAAATTGTGCCAGTTAGGATGAAGAATGGACAGATCATAGTCTACATCGGCTTCTGTGATCTCAACAGTCACTGTCCGAAGGATGATTTTCCCCTTCTGGTGACAAAATTTTTGGTTGAAACTCCGGCTGGGTTCCAAGATCTCTCCTTCATGGATGGTTACTCGTGGTACAACTAGATCTGAATGTCCCTCAAGGATAAGGAGTCCACAGATTTCAGGGTTCCCCAAGGTACCTTTTGTTACCAGGTTATGCCCTTCGACCTGATAAATGCATGTTCCACCTATCAGCAGTCCACACCGCATATTCAAGCCATTCCTCGGTACATTGGTGGAATGCTATGTGGAAGATCTGGTGGTAAAATCCCACTAGCGCCAATACCATCTCAAGGACCTGGAGAATGTGTAAGGATTCCTCTATTCTCACCACCTGAAGATGAACCCATTGAAATGTGCCTTCGAGGTCACCTCTGGGAAATTCCTTCGCTTTGTTGTCAGGTATCGAGGAATCGAGATCGACCGAGAGAAGATCAAGTCCATCAGCCAGATGCCTCCCCCAAGCAATATTTGGGAGCTTCGAGGTTTCCAAGGCCACTTAGCCTACATATGCTGATCCATTGAGAATTTGGTTGGCATGTGTAATAGCTTATCTAGGATCTTTAAGAAAGGCTCCACCAACGAGGGGGAGAAGTGTGCTAGACCGTGTTTGAGGAAATCAAGAAGTATCAGCTCCGGCCTCCGGTCCTGATGCCACCCATCCCCGGGAAACCACTGATCATGTACGTTGCTTCCCTTGAACGATTTATTGGCACCTTCCTCACCCATAAGAAATATGAGGGGATGGATAATAGCCTACACTTTCACAGTCATATGCACATAAATACGGATACCAGATGCTCCCTCATCTAAAGAAGCTGCCTTGCACTGGTATTCGCTGTGAAGAAGTTGCAGCACTACCTGCAGCACCATGATTTATAGATGGTGTCTCATGTAGACCCACTAAAGAACATTTTGAACCGACCTATGTTTACCATCCACATAGCACGATGGGATGTAATCCTCCAGCAGTTCTACATCAGGTTCGTGACCTAGGAGTCTATCAAGGGACAAGCATTGGCAGATTTCCTAGCTGCCCATCCACCCCCTGTGGACTAGTCCTAGGACCTATATTTTCCCGATGAGGCAATCCTCTATGTAGATCCGGCCATCCTATATTGGCTGATGCACTTTGATGGTACCTCCCAGAGCCCAACTAGTAGTAGTCTCAATGATCCTGGACTTAACAGAGTATGCTTGGGTATCATTTTTATCACCCCAATGCAAGCCATTCTACTATAATGATTTCTGTTGTGATAGGGCTGCACCAACAACGAGGCAGAGTTTCAGGATCTCATTACTGGCCTTGAGCTGGCCCTCGAGATTGACATGCCCCATCTACATGTGAAAGGGGATTCCGAACTGGTCATCAAGAAAATCAACAGTGACTATGTCGTCAGAAATCCAGAGCCCGCACCATTGTTGGATCACAAAGTCTAAATAATGGCCCAATTTCAATCTCATCAAGAAGTTACTCATGTCCCTCGATCTCAGAATGGTCAATCTGATGCCTTGGTCGGCCTAGCTGTATCACTTGCAAAAACTGAGCAGGATGATCTGATTATACACATGGCACATTCGAGATTTATTTCTCTTCTCACCCTGGATGATGAAGACGACCTACGAGTAAGACATTTAACCACCGGAGTGTCCACGTGAGGATCCCTCTGTCCCTTAGATGAAATGGTTGAATCGACTCCCTACTAGAGTGCCCCTTTTCCCAAGTATCTCCAAAATGGTTGTCTCTCAGCTGATCGGGCCAACCGTGAGTGAATCTGATGCCGTGCGCGGCAGTTTACCCTCCAGAGTGGTCCCAGTCTTGAGAAAATCCTCTAAAAGCACGGGTTTTATTGTGTTCTCCTTTGTTTCATCCAAGGAGTCGAGACTTCTCAGGTGATGCATGAGGTTCACGCTGGTTCCTGTGGTTCCCACTAGAATGCTCTAAAGATGCCCCATTAGATCCAGAGATTGGGATACTTGTGGCCTTCCATGATCCATGACTGCATAAAGTTCTCCAAGAGATGTCAAGCATGCCAAGTTCATGCTAACTTCTTGTATTGGCCTCTGAAACCTCTCCACTCCACCAATTAATCTTGGTCATTCGTGGTGTGGGGACTCGATGCCATGGGACCATATCCACCAGCGATAGCTCTCTAGTGCAAGTTCATCCTGATCGCCATATATTTCATTTCTAAGTGGGCATAGGTAGTTCCACTCAAGGAGGTCAAATCCCATTCTATCATTGAATTCGTGAGCTCCAATATCATTAACCGGTCTAGAGTCCATCACACTTTCCTCAATGATTACAACTCCAACTTCCAAGCTTCCATGCTAAAGAAGCTATACGCCAAGTACAACATCTATTAAAACCATACCTCTCAGTACCATGCATTGGCGAATGGAATGTTCGAGGCATTCAACAAAACCCTCTATAACATTCTGCAGAAAATGGTTGTTCAGAACAAGAATATTTGGCCGGAAAAGCTCCCCAATTCCCTCTGGGCCAATCAGACGAAGACTCATAATTCCACCATTGTGACCCCATATTCCATGGTGTATGGAGATGAGGCCATCCTGCCAATCGAGACCCAGCTACCTTTGTTACACACATCAGTCTATGACCAGTAGGCGCCAGATAAGGTAGCCGAAATTCATCTGGCTTAATTAGAGGTGCTTGATGAAAATAGGCTTCGTGTCCTGCACCATCTGGAAAGGCATAAAAATAAGATAGCTAGGGCCTTCAACAAGAAGGTTCACCTCCGCTCTTTCCTATAAGGCGACATGGTAATGGCCCTCAGAGATCCAATTATCCTTGGTAGGAAACCACCCAAGTTGGGGCCCAAATGGAAGGGACTTATATAATTCACAGGGTTTACCCCAATGTAGCATACTCCCTGGTGACCATGGGTAGTGAACGTATCACTCCTCACACCAATTCCAAATTCCTCAAGCAATACTTTTCCTGAGCCTGCAGGTCTAACACGACCCTAAACTGTCTGGTCTGGCATGACCCTAAACTATTTTGTCCTACTCGAACTAAAACTGGATGGTCCCACATGACCCTAAACTGTCTCATCCAGCATGACCTTAAACTGTCCAGTCCTACACAACATTAAAATACACAACGTCCTGCATGATGTTAAACTGAATCTTGTTAACTATATGCGGCTTCATTCTCATCTTCATAGGATACGTAGGAAATCTCAGACACCTCGTCTTGAGCCTAGACCCAAACTCTTCTTTTTACTATCCCCCCCGGGGAATATTTCTCTCGAAGGGTCCTTTCATGATATGGTTTAGGCTTCCTTAGCCCCACCCATGATAGGATTACAATGGTCACACCAGGTTCCCACTCCTCGTTCATTTATCCTCCCTCATCCTCGCCGCATGATGTTAAACTTCATAGACTTACGTACGGCTTGATTCCCTTCCGTATGGGATACATAAGAACGCATGGACATTTTGTCTATGGGCCCAACCCAAATGCCATAATCTTCCCCTTAGGACAAGAAATATGGTGGGGTGCAGACTTTTACCCCAAATTACATTGATATCATCTCGATTCGGCCATACATCTCCATCCCTAGAGGTTTATTCCTCTTTCACTGGCCTGGATGATATTAAAATGTATGGGTACAACTATGCTTGACTCACTCCTTTGATGGGGAGTCCATCATCCTTCCCATCCATAAGGGCCCATGAATGGTATAGATACTAGGACAAAAGGGCTCTCTTACCACTTTGGGCCAATTCCCTTGAGGATGTTGAGAAAAAAGCTGAAACAAGTCACGTGTTGCGAATATGGTCAGCTCTAGATGCTCATTTTTTGTCCCCATATTAGGTCACTATAGGGACGTTGTGTTTCAAACATGGTCAATAGCTATACTGGAACAATGGAACCACCCCAAGATTTCCCAAACAATGATTGTAGTGGTTCATTCTTCCCTGTTGTATTTCCAAGAGATGAACTCCCTTTGGGAAATGCTAGCAATTAGACCCCATATGATGGGGAGAGATGACACCGAATCCTTTTTTCCCACACCGAGCACTGCTCACGTGGGCTTAGGATCTGTGATGATGTGGTAACCACACAAGAGGATGTATGAATTCAAATATGAGGCCCTGCCTCAGGCCCCTTATACTTTTCGGGCCCCTGGCCCATGTTCTTATTTAGGGTTGTATGGTGTGTTATAGTATTATGTACTCATTCACGTTGGGTTACATTCCACACCATAAACCTCCTGTTTGTGGGGAATCTTAACCACATCCATCCTTACTACAAGACATTAAACTACAGACTGGTCGGGCCTTCCCGTATGAGGCCCTGCCTCAGAAACCTTGGCCTTTTCAGGCCCCGACCCAAGTTCTCACTAGATATTGTATAGTGTGGTATGATATTATGTCATCATTCATGTTAGGATACTATCCATGTCATACACATCCCCAGATGAGATACCGTATCCTCTCTTCATCATCAGTAAAAGAAGATAAACTGCAATCAGGTCGGGCCTTTTGGACCAAGTCCCAGCCTCAGGCTACTTGGCCTTCTCGGGCCCCAACCCACGTTCTTTCCGAGAGTATATGGTATGGTATGGGATTATGTCCCCATTCGTGTCAGGTTATTCTCCGTGTCGTACACATCCCTTTTTGGGGCATCTTACTTCTCTCTTCGTCCTCATTGCATGATGTTAAACTGCAATCTAGTCAGGCCTTCCTGTCCGAGTCCCAGCCTCAGGCCCCTTGGCCTTCTTGGGCCCCCGACCCAAGTTCCTATTCATAGTTGAACGGTTTTTTATGGGATTATGTCCTCATTCACGTTGGGTTACTCCCCACACCGTACACCCCCCTCGTTAGGGTATCTTACCTATATGTACCTTTATGAACTACATGTGGCTTGATTCTCAACCTCATTGGATACGTAGGACCACCCGAATGTCAAGACATCGGGTCAAACCCCATCTCTCAAAAATCTCCCTTTCACCTTGGTCCCGTGGCCTACCCTTTATCGGGGAGGGGAGTATGTGGTGTGGCATGGTACTATGTCCTCATTCACATCAGGTTTGTAATGACCATTCCATGTACCTCTCCCTCCAAGGAGTTCTCTATCCCTATATTCTATACTCATCCCTTCAAATCGGTGACTCTCAAGTTGATCACCCTCTTTGAACCTCTTCGGCGATTCACCAATGTGCCTAAGGGTACTCTGGTTTAGTACCTGGAATGTCGAACTCTACTTGGACAAGCTTTCACCCATTTCTCAGGCTTCATGTTCCCCTTCATTAGGTCCTCCATCACCTTTCACACCCAACGAGACCCCCATGTGGCAGGGATGCTATGTGTATGGGCTCTCCTACCATTACTGGCCAATGTCCTCGAGGGTCGCAGACAAAACATCGATACAAATATCATGTTGTGGATATGTTCAGTGGTCAACACTCATTTGATTTTTCCCATTTCAGGCTATCATGGTATGGATGCTGTGTTTTGAACACGGTCAATAGCCACCCCCCATCATCATGCCAAACCCATTAATCCCACAATGTTGGTTACATGATTCACATCCTTCTCCACCTCAACATGCCCAAGTAGAACTTCTAAAAGATTGGAACTATTCCTCACTGCACATCCACATGTTAGGAAGAAAAAATCAGTGATAAGGAGATAATTCGGGGATCCACAGATTTCCCTTTTCATGTATTTCATTTATTGAGAAAAATTTAACAACCCTTGTTTCCTACATCGAGTACAACTCTAGTAGGCTTAATGATTGGGTTAGGGTCCGCCTTTACTTAGGATAGTCCTGTTTCTCCATGGTCTGAGCTTTAAGACCATAAACTAAGTTGTTTTCTACAAATACGCAGTAACACCTGAACATCTCATCTTTATGTTCATCACAATTGGGAGCTCATTTCTCCTATCCCTTATCCTATAAACATTAATGGCCCCGTGGACCGAGGATTCCTTCCCGGAGTTGCGCATTGTGTGGCATGGGGCTATGTCCTCATTCACATTGGGTATGGGGTATCATGTCATGCACATATTTTAATGTCCAAGCCATACGACTTTAAATTTTGCTACCTAGTCCCATCACATGACCCTAAACTATGACATTATCTTTCAGGACACACGAAAAAAACAACACTACATCTTCATGTCCTCACTCAAGGGGAAACCATGACTGGTATTGGTCATATTCCATACCATTTGTAAATGCCTACATAAGTCTTGATTCATGTGGCGATGCCAGGACTTTCTATCATAGGCCTGTCGCTTCACAAAAAAGTAATATTCACCTTAAAGGACAAACAAGATTTATCAAATACCGCTTCTTTGGTGCGAGGGCCACACCTGCATGCCCCTTTTATCCCTAGAACATGTAACTTACCGTGCCACCTCAAGAACTACGTATCACTTGATCCCCATCCTCATGCGGTTCTTAGGAACACTCGTGCACTTTTCCTTGGGCCCAGATTAACTCTCATTTTTGGTCCCTCGACCTAAAACCTCTCCATGGAACACATGGTGGTTGAAAACCAGGTTTCCCATTCACGTAGGGTTTTATAATTACCCCACCATGTGTCTCCCGCATTTCCTACAATCCATGGTCTGAGTTCTACGACCCTAAACTATGATCTCCCTATGGGAAGGTACATGACTCCCTCTATCTAATATGTATCGTTTTCGTATTTAGATGTGTTTTAAAAAAGAGCCCTAAGGGTGGAATTTTAATGGGGACATTCCCCTCGTTCCATGTCCAAGATTCGTGAGATTTATATTTGGATCCTCATCCTCTTCCACATCCAAAGGGACCCCCTTCATGGCCTGGTCCTATTCTACCTCAGATCACCTACCGTTTCGGGCCAACGCCCCTAAAGATCTCAGATGACATTTGAGACATTTCCCATGTTTCGAACATGGTCATTGATCGACCCTCATTTGTATGTCCCCATTCTAAGCTAACGTGATATGGGTACTATTTTTCGAATATGGTAAACAGTTATTCCTTATCGTCATGCCACCATCGTTGTGATTCAGATTTCAAGAACCATGATTTACACATTTCAACTTCCTCATGTTCATGTGGAATTCCTACATACTCGGCTTTACATCTTCGGGCATCATGGTGCACTACAAGGATGGGTTAGCATCATTGGGCCAAAATTCACCGAGCATCCCTTTTCCCTAACATGTTCCTTCCATTGTCAGGAAAGTCCCTCCAGTACTTCTTGTTTCCCACGTCGAGCACAAGTCACATGGGATTAATAGTTTTGGTAGGATGTGCACCATCGTAGCCAGGCTTTTCCTCATCCCGCATGATGTTAAACTATTCTTCCAGAACAACATATAGCTTGATTCCCATCCCTGAGGGATACATAGAGATACCCAGGAATTTCGCCTTGGGTCCAACCCATGAATCAGAAATCCTATTCCTCCTCAGTTCTACCCCGTGGCCTGACCCCTTGTGGGGAACCATGTAACTGTATCTTTGGCCGGAACAAGTTCAGGATGCCCCATGTTGACATTGGGAAGCAACAGTTCCCTCGCCAGAGAGGTCCTGTCTAAAAGAAGGAATGACCCATGATGAGACTGATGTGACCATCTAATGAGCTTCCACGACGGTGGTGTAATGTCAAGAGTGTTGGATTCTATTTGAACAAATCGTCACTCCAAATTCCACACTTTGTGTTCCCCTTATTTAGACCCTTTTCCCCTTTCACATCTGGAGGAACCCCATTATAGTATGGATTCTCAGCATACGGCTCACCTAATATCCTGGGATAACATTCCATAAGGCTAATGGATGACATTTCGAGTCAGGGCCCAAGTTTTAAACATGGTCAGTGGTTGGCCCTCATTTGTTATCCCCATATCAAGATACCGCAATAAGGATGTTTTGATTCATAAATGGTCAGCAGTTGTCCTTTATTATCTCTCCACCCCCTACAGTGTTCCAAATATGTGGGATTTTAATTCACTTTTTTTCAATCCCCCTATGATTGGACTGATTCCATCTCCCCTAGTGTTGCCCTACTTGTGCACAAGAGCACATCAGGAAAATGGTAATATGGTTGTGCTGAGATCTTCCCTCTCCACCAAGCCTTTCCCCTTCCTTTCCAAGAATTCTGAATGGATGTCTAAGCCCCTGGATACCTGAGACTTGGTTTTCACTCCCATGTTGGAAAAGAGTGATAAGGTGGTCGTCCCTTGTTTCTCACACCGGGTCCAACCCACGCGGGCTTAGGGATTGATCGAGGGACACTCCACGAAGACCATGGGGATGTGATAAACCAACCCAAAAAACAGAACTCATGCATGTATTTAGCATAAATTTATCGAATCATGAAAGTAAATTGAAATGTTTTGAGAATTATAGTACTAGAGGTTCTATTTACCCAATGGATGGATTGACCTCATCAAAGGAACGTTGCAGCTCTGCCACCCTCTAGCCAGTGGTGTCCATTATTTTCTACTGCATGTTTAGCTCCTACTCCTCCTCGGCCGCAAGGGGGAACAATTTTTTGGCTGCAATATGGGTCGGCTCCATGTTGTTATGGATGACGATCATCTCCTCAGAGGCTCGCTTCATGCCCCCTTTGGCCTCTTCCTGTTGGGCTTTCAGTCACGAGACGAGCTCTGATTGCGTATCAAGAGAAGCGAAGTGATCATCCATCCGAGCCTACAATCGTTCAACCTCATTTTCGGTCTCTTGGTGCCTCTTGATGTTCACCGCCATCACCCGCTGCCAGCCCACACTAAGTCCACGATCATACTCTCAATTCATTTCTACCATAAGATCTTGGATGAGCATGTAAGGGCACTGGGCATCCACTCCCCCGAAACACAGTTCGCAGAGCCCCAAGCAATGTCTATCTATCTTGTCCAACCATAATGCTTGGGGTGTTATTGAGGAAGCACGTGATCAGATTCCATGATCAGCGATGGACTATTTTTTCCTCCTTTTCAGAGGCTATCTCATCCCAGTTGGAGAAGTTGGTAGGCTCATATGAAGGGAATTCCCCAGGAACTCCTCAGCTGGGTCCACGTTTGGCGTTGGATCAGGCGTGGTGGGACCTGAACTATCTGGTTGATCCTCATCATCGGATCCCACCTCAATAACCTCAGGCACAGTCCCACTGGGATCCTCAAAAACAATAGGGAGCGCTTGTAACTCCCCGACCCCTGTTACCCCGAGATGGTGCATTATTACGTATCATTAACATGATCACAAAAGATCATATCTCAAAATACCGATAAGTTTAGTATCCTTGGAAGTACTTGATAAATTCATAAGGTTTACATTACATCATAAAATGAAAAATTACAACAACATTGTTTCCTTATACCACACTCATATCCCCTCAGACTATCCCTACAGGTCAGTCAAAAAATACTTTGTCGCATCCTATGAAAAATAAAACACAGAAAGGGGTGAGCTCAGATTCTCTATATGGATAACAATATAGAAGAATATTTCATAAATAAGCATAAACATTTAATGAAAATTTTAAGACTAAAAGACAATCCTTTTAATAATTGAACTTAAGCATAATATGGAAAAGATAAAATCAAATAATTCCATTTACTTACTCAAAAATATATTCTACTAGTCGAATAATCACATGCAATATCAATAGCCACATTCATAATGATGGAATGCATAATTCCATACTATCATAACCACATAGTGAAGGCCTTGTGCCAAGGATACAAATAAGATTTTTTCAAGGCCTTGTACCAAGACACTAGTTTGTCTCACGAGTCCTACGGATGCATTGAGGAGCTATAGCGGGCTCCACTAGTGACATACTTAGTCCAATTCATTCCTCATATGAAAAAGATTAAACATAACATAATCATTTGTATTAAAACTAGCTTACGAAATGTCAATAATTTATCCAAAAACCATGAATGGTATAAAAATAACTCATCCATAGTCAAACATATAACAAAATCTTCAATACAATATTGATGTTTTTTATCATAATAAATCAACATCAAAAAAACATAAAATCCATCAAAGGATGTTGACATAGATGAAATCAATACCTTATTTAGAGAAATATATCATTATATTTTTAAATCATTTAAGATTCACAAAATTCATAAAGAAAACATTTATTTTTAAAATATTTATATAAGCTTGTAATGGAAGCTTCGACAATGTTATGATCGTGGAAAATATCCCCACCCTCTGTATATGTTAAAAAACATTCTGACCTTAATTTTGTCAAAAAGGATATAAAGGAAATTATTTGGAAAATAACGGAAAGATTCCATTATAAAAATCATATAAAAGTCAAAAAAGGGTATAAATGACTTTAACCCATGGTCTAGTAAATAGTAAGAATGTTTTGAAATACATTTTTAAGAATCATGGATGTGGATGATAAAGAGGTCCAATTAGATAATTATGTATAAACAACCTCAGATAATGAAGAGATTGTAGAATTAACACTTAACTTGTACTTTTACTTGGTCGAGGGTAGGTTGAACTATTTTATAATGGTGAAATAATTGTTATTAAATTATAAAATAATCATATACATTTATTTGATATCATATATGATCTTTTAACATTGATTTGTTAATAATATCTTAGTATTATCGTTGTTTTAGGGTTAAACAATACGTTTTACTTTATATTATTTGTTTTCTGAGTCATATTTGTTATAGATGGGATGTATCTTATTAACATTCAGAATCATATCAAGTCCTTAAACATTATTTTTAATCATCTAATGAAAATTAGTCTTGAATGGATATTACGAGGAATAAATCTCATCGCGTTCATGGAGACGGTAATCCGTACGTACGGACGAGCAACAATATCATTCTTTTGATATTAAAATAACATATAATTGGATGTTATATCATATATATAGAATAATTAAAATGTTTTATTTATTATTTACATCAATTACACATCATTATTATACCCATACAAATAATAATGTATTGAATAACAATTACACCATGACGTGGAGATGTTAAGCCGTACGTAGGCACGTATGGTGACATAACATTCAAAGGATGGATAGAATACTGAATTTGGTTGTACCATATTTATAATAACGTCACAATATATATAATATAATAGATTTATTATTTTATAATGGAAACAACAAAGAAAGAGGAAGTGGAAGAAGAAAAGAACTTGTAAGAGGTGATGAAATATTTACCTCTTCTTCGTGTTCTTCCATTTGAATTGATCAAAAAGGATCCTTAAGTTGTCTTTATGACTAAATTAAGGACTCTAGGATGAATGGAGGATATTTTATAAGGTATTTTTGTAGTGTTTGGATGAGGCAAATGTCTTTGAGGGTGTGAATTAGAGAGAAGGGGGAGTGCCCTTTTATAAGAGGGGTGAGGGGAACCTTAGGAAAATCATGAAATATTATTTTGTAATAAATACATTTTCGGTTTCTAATGGCTCCAAAGTGGATTATTTCAAATTTAAGGTGCGTATGGGTTAAAAAACACTCAAACAATAGGTTTTAGAATATTCTTGGTCACTATATTATCCTTATCTTTTAGATTTAACTCTTAGATAAATAGTTTGACATTTACCATGTCTCTTTGTATTTTTATAATATATGGTTAATAAAGTTACTATATACTTCCAAGACAACCCAAAGTGGTTCATTAGTGATACACCTATAATTATAAAAGTCTTTTGGCCGAACCTTAGATTTCAGGGAATAGAATATCAATTAATAATATAATATTTGTTTTAAAAACTCTTTTATGTCAATTTTGACAATATTTGGTATTTTGTTTTTTCTAAATTCATAAAAGCCTTAATACTTCGAAAAATATTCATATAACCAACCTTAACATGTCATATTAACTTAGAAAATTAGTGTAATTCTTAAAAAGTCTCAAATTACATTTATTCAGATATTTCATTAATTAGGTAATTACTGCATCATCATTGGGTCATAAATAAATTAAATTATTTAATGTCTAAAAAATTAAAATAAAATACCATTATGTAAGAAATAGTTCTTCCTTTCTAATGAATATTAATAGTCTAATTTATCTTTTCTGTAACCCTATATTAAAAATGGTTTAGTTATTAAACATTGAATTTAACACTTTTAACCCTTCTTTGAAATAAATAATAATAAATGCCCTAATCTAATCCATGTGGACAAAAGAGGTTCATATTTTATTCATACGGTTTTTTTGGTAGAATCATACTTACTCAATAGAATTAAGACCTGTGTTACGGTAATAATAATATCATTTTTACCCTTAATTACCCTATTCACTTTTAAACGTGGTAAATAAAAGTAAAAAGTTACTATTCCAAAAAAATACTTTTATCTTATTGAACCACATTTTGCTTCTTGATATTAACCATGTCTCTCAGATTTTAGAAATTAAACTCACATAAGTGGTATAATTTATTTTTATCAAAATTTTCTAATACTCTGAGGAGGTAGGTAAAAGACGGTAAAAAGTTCAATAAACATTTTATATATCTAAAATTATTAAATACTGACTCCAATGAATTAAATTGAACATATATAGTTATTATGTATCCATTTTGACCTAAAATAATTTTAAATAAAATAAATAATTATTTAAATAAAAATTCAGTTTTTAACTATAACTCATTATTTTTCACTATTCATAAAAAATTCAATGTCTTTAGAAAAAATACCAAATATTCACCCTAATATAATTTCGATATTCCAAATACAAAAATGAAGTCCATTTTGAATGATAAAATTTATAAAAATTGAAAAAGTGGGTATTAATATTCATAACATCTAGTTTGACTAGTTGTGGTGTGTTAGAACTCAATGTTGCACACAACAGACGCTATTGTATTATTCAAAGAGAAGCATATCGTGAAAGCATGGGGTGTTACATTTTCCCCTACTTAAAATAATTTCTTCCTCGAAATTTCTATAATACTACTGCATAAAATGACTCAGGTGGTTCTTTTCCATAAGTTCCTCATGTTCGCACATTGCTTCTTCCATCTTATGGTTTCTCCATAGATCTTTTACCAGATAAGTCGTCCGGTTTCTCAACACTTGTTACCCTGTATCAAGAATCTTGACAGGATCTTCACAATAATACAGATGGAGTTCCAGTTCTAATTCCTCATAGGTAAGTACATGTGTTGGGTCAGGAATGTATTTTCTCAACAATGATACGTGGAACACATCGTGAACTTTGGAGAGTCTTGGAGGCAAGGCCAATCGGTAAGCTAGAGCCCTAATTAATTCTAGAATTTTGAAAGGTCTGATGTACCTGGGACTCAATTTTCACTTATTACTAAAATGTATAACACCCTTCCATGGAGATACCTTCATGATAACATGATATCCTACATGAAATTCCAAATCCTTCCTTTATTTATCAGCATATCTCTTCGGCCTACTTTGAGCTACTTTGATGTGGTTTTGGATGACCTTCATCTGTTCCATTGTTTCCTCCACATGTTTTGGGCCTACGAGTTTTCATTCACCAACATCATCCAAATAGGTTGGTGTGCGACATCTCTTTCCATATAACGCTTTATATGGTACCATCTGAATACTTGACTGGAAGCTATTGTAATATGAAAATTCTACCAGAGGTAAATATTGATCCCACATACCTTGAAAGTCAAGTGAGAATAATCCCAACACGTCTTCTTGTGTTTGAATAGTCTGTTATAATTGTCCATTAGTTTGGGGGTGGTTGGTAGTGCTCAAATGAAGTTCAGTATCCAGGGCATTATGAAGTGTTTTCCAAAATCTTGATGTAAAACATGGATCATGATCAGAAACAATCGATAGGGGGACTCCAGGAAGTCTTAAAACTTCATTAATATATATTCTTGTTAATAGTTCAAGTGTTAAATCTTCTCTTATAGGAAGAAAATGTTCTGACTTGGTAAGATGTTCAACAATGACCCATACTGCATCGTTTGTTCTTGGAGTCTTTGGTAGTCCCATGACATAGTCCATCCTAATATTATCCCATTTCCAATAAGGTATGGGAAGAGGTTGCAAGACTCCTCTAGGTTGTTTCCTTCTAGCATTCACTTTTTTACAAACCATATATCTTGACACAAAATCATAAATTTCCTTCTTTATGTTACCCCACCAAAAATCTTCCATCAAATCTATATACATTTTGGTTCTCCCAAGATATATAGAGAAATTAGAACTATGAGCATCATCCAACAATTATCTTTTTAGATCAGGTATATCGGGAACACAAAGTCTCTTACCAAATTTCAAAATTTCATCTTCGTACATAGAGTCACTCAATCTCTAATCATTCATAGCTTTAATCTTTTTTTGAAACTCTTCATTACTGGTCTGAGAACACTTTATCCTTTCTATTAATGATGGTTTGGAAACAATTTGAAAAAGTATTGATTTTTCACCTTCCAAGGTTATTCTCATATCCATCTTTACTAGATCCATATATAATGGATCCTTTTCAAATCTCATCTTGTTCAAAACTCCATGATCCTTTCTGCTAAAAGCATCTTCCACCTTATTTTCCTTCCCCGGGTGGTAGTGTGTCATGCAATAATAATCCTTGAGTAGTTCAAGCCATCTCCTTTGCCTCATGTTGAGTTATTTTTATGAGAAAATATACATCAAACTCTTGCGATTAGTATAAGTCACACATTTTTTCCCATAGAGATAGTGTCTCCAAATCTTCATAGCACAAATTACAGCTGCTAACTCAATATCATGAGTAGGATAGTTTGGCTCATGAATTTTTAGCTGTCGTGATGCATAGAAAATAACTCTTTCAATCTACATAAGGACGCAACCAAGTCCCTTCTTTAAAGAATCACTATAAATAACAACCCCATAATTCTCCAATGGAAGAGTCAAGATAATAGCATTGACTAATATTCTCTTAAGTTCATCAAAACATTCTTCACACTCTTTTGTCCAAACAAATTTCACCCCTTTAATTGTGAGCTTGGTTAATTGGTTAGCCAACCAGGAAAAATTCAGGATGAAATGTCTATAATAACCTTCTAAACCAATAAAACCACGTACCTAAGTTATACTCATCGGTGCGGGCCATTCTTGGATTTCCTTGGTCTTAAAAGTATTAACAGAGATTCCATTCTTAGAGACGATGTGGCCAAGAAAAAAATTCTGTTGAAGCCAGAATTCTCACTTGCTAAACTTCCCATATAATTCATGTCTTCTAAGAGTATTCATGATAATGCGAATGTGATTTTCATGTTCTTAATAGCTTTTGGTGTATAACAAGATAACATCAAAAAATACCACTACAAAATCATCGAGATATTCCTTGAAAACTCTATTCATTAGATCCATGAAGACAGTGGGTGCATTAGTCAATCCAAAAGGCATTACTATAAACACGTAATGCTCATACCTGGTTCAAAATGCTTTCTTTGGAATGACATCCTTATTCACGCAAAACAGATGGTATCCATATCGATGGACAATCTTTAAAAAGTATTGAGCTCCATGCAGTTAGTCAAATATATCATCAATGCGAGGTAGGGGATACATGTTCTTTATTGTTATAGCATTGATCTCCCTATAGTCAGTGCACATCCTCCTAGATCCATCTTTCTTCTTAACAAAAATGACAGGGGCTCCCCATGGATAAGCACTAGGGTAAATAAATCCTTTATTACTCAATTCCTCTAGTTGTTTCTTCAGTTCCACTAATTCCACAGTGGCCATCCAATAAGGGGTCTTCGATATGGTCCTTGATCCATGAATTAAATCAATGGAAAACTCAATTTCTCATTCTAGAGGATGTCCAGGTAAATCTTCTGTAAACAACATCAATGTATTCTTTCAAAATAGGTACATCCTCTATTTGAACATTCTTTTCCTCACCCAAAATTATTTCATTTTCTTCCTCCCCAATAATTGAATTTAGTTGAGCTACTGGTGGTGGATCTAGATAAGAATTAGGTGGTGACAATTCTTCTTTAAAGATAAGGTTTTCTTTATCATCCTCATAAAAAATAGAAACTTACTTCTTCTTATAAATTTTTTTGCATCATGGTCCGAAAGCCAGTCCAGAACGAGGATTATATCAAATTAAATCATGGGTATGACAATGAGAGTGGCAGATAATGAACATTTATATGCCCTAATGGGGACTGATTCACAAAACATTGTTGCCATGATACTTCCCTTAGGATTTTTGACTGATAACTCCCTTGTTAAATCAAATTTCAAATATCTAATTTTCTTAGCAAACTGGGAAGATATGAAATAATGCGATGATCCAGAATCAAATAAAGCATTTTCTAAAATTGAGGAAACCATTAAATTACCTGCCACCACGTATTTTGGAACTTCAAGCTCAGTATTAGTGATAACATAAGCTTGGCCTTGATCCCTTTGACATTTTAAGGTAAGTTCCCCTGACGCTTAAGACATTCATTCATATAATGAACCCTTTTTCTTCAATTGTAACATTCAACATCGAAAGCCTCTTTTTTCCCCTTGCAATCACGAGTTTGGTGGCCTTTTTCACCACACTTATAACAGACTCCCATTCCCTTTAGGAATGTACCAGGGTGTTTCTTCCCACATTTACTATATCATGTATATTCAACTTTTCCCTTCTTCCCTTTAATTCCATTTCTAGAGTGTTTAGTAGATCTCTTCCTCTCTTGCTTTGCTTTAAAGTCGTAAGACTTAAAAAATTATTTTTCTATCTTGATAGCACATGTGACAATATCTTTATACGATGAGAAGGATTTTAAGACTAATGATCGACATAGAAATGGTTTTAACCCATCAATGAAATGATCACTCTTACTTATTGGGTTATGTATATAACCTACAGTATGCCTTGGTATCTTTGTAAAGTTAGCCTCATACTTTGCAATATTCTCATCCCCCTTTTTCCTTAGACTCAGAAATTGCCATTCCATATCTGCTCGATGGTCCTGAGGAAAGTATTTTTCTATGAAAATCTATTTAAACTCCCTCCAGTCCATATTTGATACTTCATAATCTTCCTTTGTGTTCTAAATCAATGAACACCATTGATCAACATCTTCAGTGAGGCGGTAAACTACGATGACAACTTTTTCCCTTTCACTACTCCCCAAGGGATGGAATATTTTCTCTAAATAATTTATCCATTGCGTAGCTACTAATGGATTTATATTCCCATTGAATGTTGGTGGTTTTTTCCTCATGAAGTGATCTAACATTGATCCTCTACGCTGTGGATCAGGGTGCTCCATATGGGTAAGGTCATTATTCATAACCTGATTGAGTTATCCCAATATAGTGATAAGCTGATTAGAACATATTGTATCACCAGCTCCACTATAATTATCTTGAGCAGGAGGGAAATACCTACATGGAGTGCATGCATTGATACAGTTTCCATTCCTTCCACTAGGCACCATTTCTAAACAATGGCATAAACTAGATTAGATTATTAATCGAAATACATAATTCCAAACTCAAAGAAACACATAACATAAATTGAACAATTTATGGATATAATCCATAATGATAAAAAAAAATTCTCTGAGGACGTATATACTCATAAACCCTTCATAATAGTTTGTAAAGAAAATGAGAATTATCCTAAGCATATCCCCCAGGAGTGTAGTAACCAAGATTGCAGTGTGACCTGTTATCATGCACGAGTTCCTATTCGACTCTAGCACAAAGTGGTTGTTTTGTGTTGTACCCCTAGGTACATCAATTGCAGAGCCGTCTCTGCCTGCTCGTATCCATATAGGTATGTATTGCTTGGAAAACTCCTAAAATCTTTACAATACCAACATTCTAGGATGTTCTTCTATACTAATCCTCAAATTCTATCTTAGGGTAATGTTCTCTAATAAGAGTTTATCTAAATATAGATTCCATGGTTTATACTAAACATACTCTAATACCAACTATAACTCCCTGACCCCAGTTACCTAGATTCGGTGCATTATTACTAATCATTGGCATGATCACAAAAGGTAATGTCTCGAAAGACCGATAATTTTAGTAGCCTTGTAAGTACTTGATAAATTCATCAGGTTTATATTACATCATAAAATGACAAATTACAAAAAAAATTATTTACATAGACCACACTCATATCCCCTCATACTATCCATGTAGGTTAGTCATAAAATACAGCTTCACATCCTGGGAAAAATAAAACATAGAAACGGGTGAGCTCATATTCTCCGAAAGGATAATAATATAGCGGATCCTTTAATAAAAAAGCTTAAAAATTTAAGGCAATTTATAAAAATAAAACAAAATAATTTTAATCTTTGAACAACAGCATAATATGGAGAAGATGAAATCAAATAATTCCATTTACTCACTCACATGGATATTCTACTAGTCTAATAATCACATGCAATATCAATAGCCACTTTCATAATGATGGAATGCATAATGCCAGACTTTCATAACCACATATTCAAGGCCTTGTGTCAAGACTACAAATAATATTTTGTCAAGGCCTTGTGCTAAGACACTAGTTTGTCTAATGAGACCTACAGATTCTTCTAGGAGCTATAGTCGGCTCCACCCATCACATACTATGTCCAATTCATTCCTCATATGAAAAGGTTTAAACATAATAGAATCATTCATATTAAAACTAGCATACAAAATGTCAATACATTATCCATAAACCATGAATGGTATAAAAATAACACATCCATATCAAACATATCAATAAACCTTCAATACAATATTGAAGTTTTGTATCATAATAAATCAACTTCAAATAAACTTAAAATCTATCAAAGGATGTTCACCTAGATGAAATCAACACCTTATTTAGAGAAATATATCTTTCTATTTTGAAATAATTTAAGAGTGACATAATTTATAAAGAAAAAATTTATTTTGAAAAAATATATATAAGATTTTAAGGGAAGCTTCAACGATGTTATAATGGCGGAAAATAGCCACACCTGTTGTATATGTTAAAAAACATTCTTACTATAATTTTTTCGAAATGGTTATAATCGACATTGTTTGGAAAATGATAGAAATATTAGTTTATAAACATCTTATAAAAGTCAAAAAAGGGTATAAATGACTTTAACCCATAGTCTAGTAAATAATAAGAATGTTTTTATATACATTTTTAAGAAACATGGATGTGGATGATAAAGAGGTCCCAGTAGATAATTACGTATAAACAACCTCAGATAATGAAGAGATTGTAGAATTAACCCTTACCATGAACATTTCCTTGGTCGACGGTAGGTTAACCTCCTGTATAATGGTGAAATAATTGTTAATAAATTATACAAGAATCATATACATTAATATGATATCATAAATGATCTTTTAACATTTCATTGTTAATAATATCTTAGTATTATCGTTATTTTCAAGTGTTAACATATTCATTTTTCATTTATATTATTTGTTATGTGAGTCATATTTGTTATGGATGGGATGTATCTTATTCAAATCCATAATCATATAAAGTCTTTGAACATTATTTTTAATCATCTAATGAAAATTAGTCATGAATGGATATGATGGGGAATGAATCTCATCACGTTCGCGGAGACGGTAATTCATACGTATGCCTGACCGACAATATCATTCTTTTGATATTAAAATAATATATAATTTGACGTTATATCATATACACAGAATCATTATCATTTTATATATATTATTTAAATCAATTACACATCATTGTTATACCCATCCAAATAATAATGTATTGAATAACAATTACACCATGACGTGGAGACGGTAAGCCGTACGTATGCACGTATGGTGACATGTCATTCAAAGGATGGATAGAATAATGAATTTGGTTTTACAATATTTAAAATAATATAAAAGTTTATAAAAGATACTGGAGTTATTATTTTATAATGGAAACAACAATTAAAGAGGAAATGGAAGAATAAAAGAACTTGAAATATGTGATGAAATATTTACCTCTTCTTCGGGTTCTTTATTTTGATTTGATAAAAATGGTGCTTTAGGTTGTCTTTATGGCTAAATTTTTTCCTCTAGGATTAAGGGAGGATAGTTGAGAGGGTATCTGGGTATTGGTTGGCCGAAAAAAATGGATTTGAAGGTGTGAATTAGAGAGAAGGGGGAGTGCCCTTTTATAAGAGGGGTGAGGGGCACCTTAGGAAAATCTAGAAATATTATTTTATAATAAATTAATTTTCGGTTTCTAGTGGCTCCAAAGTAGATTATTTAAATGATAAGGTGGGTATGGGTCGAAAACCACTCAAAAAATATGTTTTATATAGGTTTTGGTCACTATATTAACCTTATCTTTTAGATTTAACTCTTAGTTAAATAGCTTGACATTACCATGTCACTTTGTATTTTTATAATATATGGCTAATAAAGTTACTATATATTTCCAAGCGATCCCCAAGTGGTTATTTAATGATATTTCTATCATTATATAAGTCTTTTGGAAGAAGCATAGATTTTTAGGAATAGAATATCCATTAATAATATAATATTTGTTTTAAAAACTCATTTATATCAATTTCGACATTATTTGGTATTTTGTTTTTTCTAAATACATAACAACATTACTAATACAAAAACATTCATCTAACCAACCCTAATATGTCATATTAACCATGAAAATTAGGGTAATTCATAAAAAGTCTCAAATTACATTTATTTGGATATTTATAATATCAATTATTTTAATATCTCATTAATTAGGTAATTACTACATCATCATTGTGTCATAAATAAGTTAAATTATTTAATTTATAAAAAATATAAATAAACTACCATTATGTAGGAAAGCGTTTTATATTTCTAATGAATATTTATAGTTTAATTTATCTTATGTGTAACCCTATATTAAAAATGGTTTAGATATTAAACACTACATTTTATACTTTTAACACTTCTTTGAATTAAATAATAATAAATGTCCTAATCAAATCCAAGTGGACCAAAGAGGGCCATATTTTATTCTAAGGTTGCTTTTGGTCGAATTATACTTATCCAATAGAATTAGGACATGTGTTAGGGTAATAATAATATCATTTTTACACTTAATTACCCTATTTACTTTTAACCGTGGTAAATAAAAGTAAAAAGTTACTATTCACCAAAAAAATATTATTATCTTACTGAGCCACATTTTACTCCTTGATATTAATTGTCTCTCTCGGATTTTTGAAATTAAACTCACAAAAGTAGTAAAATTTCGTTTTATCTAAATTTGGAAATACTCCTAGGAGGTAGGTAAAAAAGATGGTACAAATTTCAATAAAAATTTTATATATCTAAAATTATTATAAACTGACTCCAATGAATTACATTGAACCTATATAGGTATTATGTATCCATTTTGACCTATAATGAATTTGAATAAAATAAATAATTATTTAAATAAAAATTCAGTTTTAAACTATAACTTAGTGTTTCTTCACTTTTAATCAAAAATTGAAAATTTTCTGAAAAATACAAAAAATTCCCCCTATGCTAATTTCGATATTCGATATCTGAAAATGAAGTCCATTTGGAATGATAAAAATTATAAAAATTTAAAAAGTTGGTATTGTGATTCATAACTTCTAGTTTGAGTGGTTGTGGTGTGTTAGAACATGATGTTGCGTACAACTAACGCTATTGTATTATTCAAACAGAAGGATACCATGGAAGCTTGGGGTGTTACAGAGCTACAGTTAGGTCAGGTTGGATGTCCACCTCCACAACCATTGGCAGGCCTCTAAGAAGGGTGCTACCAGAAGTCCCTACCATCTTCGCTACAGCGGCTGAGGCTAATTGAAGGACTGTACATGCCAACAAAAGGAGACATGAATGTCAGTTAACGTGGTCCGGGGATGACAGTCGTATGTTCAGTAGGGGATAATTATAGAGACCAAATTTTGGGTCTCATTCCTGAGTTGACATCATTGGGACCCTGAAAATGTGGCCCCCTATATATGGTTGGGAGGTCTAGAGACTCTGGGGAGCCGCCTCAAGTGTCCTAACCTCGCCAGACACGGAATTTGATGCAGCCATGGGTGTGGATCCCAAAGGTACCGCGTCAGCACCCACTGAGGGGTGAAAACAAGTTCTATGAATAAGGTACCCCAGCGTAGTGCAGATGCTGATAAGGAATCCAGAGTAACCTAAGAGCAGACCATGGGGAAGGAACATGGGATTTTACCTCGAGGGCCTCCACGTAATCTTTGAGATCCGAGGAAATATCACTGAATTCACCCTCCTCCAACAGACTCCCTCTACCTGCCTCGTCTCCCCATGAGGCCTCATTTGATTATTCGGCAGAGGGAAGTGCTCCCTCAGGTTAGTAGTTGATAGTTGCGGAGGGACCGTACAATCGAACAGCACTCTGACCCAGTCTGACATCGGGTGCAAGGCACCCTGGGAGTGGATAAATTCTTCCAGTTTGGCCATGTATTTCTCTTCCTCCACCTAGGATACTGAAAAACCGGCTCTAATAGGGCCAATCCCCAGCAATTTTATCCCGAGTCGGTTCAGGTGCTTCCATAACTAAGATGGGATGAGGAATTTCCAGTTGACTTCCAAGATGTCTCGGGCCTCTAGGAAGACAACAATCTCCTGCATGTCCATATGGTGTAACTGTTTCCTCGGGGCCTGAGTAAAAATCCTGCGGAATCCTCTTTGTGCCTGCCCCTCCAGATGAATCTTTTCTCCTAGGACCACTAGATCCCCTGCCACCGCCAGATCCACTACCACTACTTCCCCCTAAGCTGGTGCAGGCCTAACTGCTACAGAAGCCCCACTACAACTGGATGCCCTTGCTGCCTTCTGGCCTCAGTCCTGAGGTCGGGGGAGCTCACCGTCACCGACTACAGTGGTTTTTTGCTTCAGCATCTCCCCCAGGTAGGTCACCTCCCATATCTAGGCATATTCCGTTACCAGTCCGAGGACGATGGTTGGCGGAGGTAGTTCATTCTGCATCTTCCTGTATTCTCGTGTGAACATGAGCTATATCTTCCATATCACACATGAGATATTATCTTGACACACCTCCATGTCGACCAGCGGGGTCAGTCGCTGCATGCATTGAAATTTCCTTGCAAACTGGTGTGGAGTGTATGGCTCATAGAGATGCTTGTGGTCCACCCGAGCCACCGAGAATCCACCTCAAAAGGCCAAGAGATAGGCCCATTTCTCTTCTGTTCCGCGAACGTCATCAGTAAATACCCCCATCCACAATGGGAAAAATTAGAAAATGAATTACTCCACCCTCCACACCATGTTCCGAATTGACGGTGCAGTCATCATGGCTAGAAATCTCCCCGAAGCATTGAGAATCGATGGGTGGATGTTCTATCCCTGAGGAGAAATAGGGTTTGGGTATTCTTAAACCCCCCAGATATGTGCTGCTATCCACCCGTACAGGAGGTGGAACGACCCGCATATCCTATGTGGCCTCTTTCACTCGCTGATGTGCCACAACATCTTATACAACTTTAGCGAGCATCAGGATCCCTAGGTTGACCACCCTCCTATCGCCAATGTGGATATCATGATAAAAGTTCTTGGTCGCACTCCCATGTTTGTATCCCTCACAAGAAGGATCCACCAAATATTAGAGTAAAGATGAATTCCCCCAGCCTAACTATTGCCTATTCCTTAGTGCTGACACTGAACCCTATGGTCTTACACTGACTATCCTCCAATAACCTCCAGTACAAGTGTTACTTACTCCGGGTCTCCTTTGGGAATGTTTGTGGTCTCACCGGGAACTGTCGGTCTACTGGGAAGTTCAGAAACTTTTTGAATCAATGCCTAAAGTGGGAATACCTCACTGCCTCCTTATCCTCTTTTGGCACAAGATCCATCAATGCCATAACCAAATGAAACATTTGATTTGGATCCTCCCACACACCCATAACGGGGATGAATTCATCGTACATCGCCCACAGTATCGGGACCCCCCGAGATCTAATGAACATACCATAAGCTGATGCCCACCTCCCTGTGATGCTGGTAGAAGGAATTGGTCCCATGTGACCACCAGCTCAGCAGCTCTGACATTAGCTGCATAGGCTGGTAGATATGAAACTGGGAAGCCCAAGCTACCTCATACAGGCCCACTCTTCTCAGCTCTGCTTCGAACTCCTCGCACGAGGCGCCTACCCAGTAGGCCCAAGCCCAATCATCTGTGAAGATTCCACCATTGCACAGGTCCAATTCCTAAGACCACCCCTTCTTTGGGTTCCCCAGTGGCACCTTGAGGATAGTTTGGTATAGAGGAGGGGACGTCTCCTGCTACAATTCCCTCCTGTCGACGTTGTTTAGATGATTTTTCAAGCAGTCGGCAACGAAGGGTGTGAATTCCTCCCATGCATGACCATCGAACACCCTGAACCATCTGTGCTGACGTGATATTCTTTGGAACCAGTAAGTTGGCTCATCCATAAATTCTTCAGGGTTGAAGAAGTTTTCCCTCAGCCTAAAACCATACAAGGGAATCCTCCTACACAATGGTAGTTCTTCTGGCTCTCCAATAGTAGCTCCACCAATGAACTATGGTCCGAGTAGCTACGAAATAACTCTCCTAGTCCCAGAATTTTTTCCATATCATCCTTCAGGGCGACATCTGCAAGGACCCACTGGGAAGCTTCGTGGTGGGCCATTCAGTTCTGGAACTTGGATAATTTTTAGGTTGGTTAGAGAAGCTCGTTTGTAGAGCACATTCACAAAGACTATTTGCAAAGACTGTTCGCAGAGCCCTACCTAGGCGTTCAAGCGCTGGATCATGGAGTGCAAACGCGGAGTCGAGGACTCACTGGACACCATGAAGACTTGATTTGCAGAGAACAATCATAAAGTATATGTACCTTCCTGAATTGAGAGTGAATAAGGGAAAATTATCTGAGAAGAGAAAGTAATAAAGAGATGGAAGCTCCCCTATTTATAGGCTATGTATTTTGGAGATTCATGGCATGTCCAGATCATTCCTAGCTTTACGGAGCGCTCGAACCACCTGTCCCTTACACATCTCATTAGACCTCTTCGCGAGATAGTAGCACGAACGACCGAGGATTTTTGCGATTACCCTCTAACATAGACCCTTGATCTCTCCATGTCTCCAAGTCAGAAGCGGGTTATTTATGGGCCCCAAAATACGGGACAGAGAACAATCGAAAAAGAAGGCACCGTTGACTTCCCCACAAATCTCTTTCGCGGAGCCCCCCCCCCAAACCGCGGCCACCGCAAATCAAGGATGCGGGATGCTCCGTGAACGCATTTGATGTCCGAGTGTCCGCCGCAAAGCATGGAGGTGGTATGCAGCGCAAACGCATTTGACATTCATGACCTGTCGCGAAGCAAGGAGGTGGGATGCTCCGTGAACACTTTTGATATTCGGGTACCTGTCACGAGGCAACGAAGTCCCTCTTCACACAAAGTAAGATCCAAATCACGATGCATATTACCTATAAATACCAGGCTCCCCCTGATCCCATTGATGTACAATCCGACCTTTCGACTTCCTGGCTACTGAATCATGAAGCACCCTTTTTCTCTACGAACCATGAGCTGTGTGAGGTACTTCTGCTCTGCAAAGTTCCTCCCCTTTGTCTTGTATTGATCCCCTCTTCCGAGAGGGATGAATTTTGTAGATCCTAAGGACCTCTATAAAGGAAGGGGATCCTCAAGGGGACCCTGGTCATGGAAGAGGGTTTATTCTTCGTGAAACACCCTTAATGTACACATGATCCACATGCTAAGGCAAGGTCAATGTACTTTGAAAAACACATTTCATCACGACACCTTGATTTGTGAGACACCTTTCCACCGTGAGGCAGTGATCCACGAATTCCTTTCCACATTTCAAAGCACCTCCCATATGCACCTTTTCCCTATGTATAGGCTGAGGCACCCCACTCCGTGAAGCACACCACTTTGCAAGTACCCTCTTCTATGCAGAGCAGTAAAGATTCATGAGGCCCCTGCCTATGTACCCCTCTGCTTTGCAATTCCTTTTCCCTTGAGACCCTCCAAGATTGCACAATGTGATTTCAATGTCCCCTAGAAACTGCTGCCTGTTGCATTGCTTCGCCTCATGCTTCATTACATAGGCACACTAATGGCTATTGGTTATTTGCATTGACATGCTAACGTGGGCCCCTCGATGGTTCGCTCCATGAACCCCCCCCCCCCCCCGCCATCATGGCATTTCATGTCCCCTATCTGCACCAAGGAGTAGAGAGTACTACTTATATACATCCTAGGGGTGCGGAGAAAACCCACCTCATCTGAGATGCATGACATTAAACTGCCAAGAAACTTTGTCCTCAACCCACAACGTTTAACTATTACCTCGCCCCATGCCTCGAACGCGGTGTACCCCAACCTTGGACATTCTCCACTCCCACTTGTATCCACATGGGATGAAATCCTCTTTATGGGAGTTGCGTTTTACATGGGGAAAGGGAAACCATCTCGGTGTAAGCCCCTAGCTTTCTTATAGGAGGCCGCACCCCTTCTTATCCTTTCTTCTTCGATCCCCAGGGCTAGTAAAGGGCATGATGGGGAATGGTTATTATCCATTATTCGGTCCCAAATATTTCTCCCATTGTGCTTTGTTTCCAATGGGAATCCTTCCTGGAGTAAGTCCCAACCACTTAGGGCTCCTAACCACGCATAAGCCCGTGTTTCCTTATTGGGTTGCAATCACGTGTAAGCCCCACTCCACTTCCCACAGACAGACCTTTCACGACATGATCGTCAGGTCTCAGCTATCTATTGTTTCTCACAACGAGCACGACTCACATGGGCTTAGACTAGGCACCGACCATGACATCCACCCAGGGAATCATAGAGTGTAAGCCCCATGCCCCTTATTTTGAACTACGTGGACTTTGATCCTTGCTAAGGCAAGGTACGCTGGAAGCCTCCCCATGGTTCAAGATCGACACCCGGTCGTTCCGACCCCCTTCATGTCGATTCACCAACACTTGGGAATCCTAGAGTGTAAGCCCTATAAATCCATCCCAAACTACGTGGACTTTGATCCTTGATAAGGTAAGGTATGTAGGAAGCCTCTCCAAGGTTCAAGACCAACAACCATCGGACCCTAGGTCGACCTTCACATTGGCTCTCCTTCGTCCCGAATGACTTTAAACGGTATCCTTAATCCTAAATTAAGTGGAAATTTATCATTGTTAAGGAAATGTACGTAGGAAGCCTCCATGAGGTCCAAGACACCACCCATTGGACCCCAGGCCCTCCTTCAAGTTGGTTCATTGATGCCCACCATGAACTACAAGGACTTGGATCCTTGATAAGGCAAGGTACGTAGGAATCCTCTCTGAGGTTCAAGCCCAACACCCAGTCATTCTATCCCCCTTCCCATCGGTTCACTAAAACCTGGGTATCCTAGAGAGAAATCCCCATAAATCCATACCAAACTACGAGGAATTTGATCCTTGTTAAAGAAAGGTATATAGGAAGCCTCCCTATGGTTCAAGCCCACCATCCACCTGGACCCCAGGTCCTTCTTCACGTCGGTTCACCAAGTCCTACCCCATCTCCACGGGAACTATGAGGACTTTGATCCTTGTTATGGTAAGGTACATAGGAAGCTTCCCTGAGGTTCAAGCCCAACATACAGCAATTCAGACCCACTTCACGTCAGTCTGCCCCCTGTCCTGCATGATGTTAAACTGTAGACCCCATCCAATGGTAAGACGTTGTGACCCCATCCAGTGGAAAGCCATTGTGACCCCATCCATCGGTAAGACGTTGTGACCCCGTTCATCAGCAAGCTGCCATCAGACGAACTACGTGGACTTTGTTTCCATACCATGGGGACACATAGGAAGCCTCTTCGAGGCTCAAGCCCAAAACCATCACCATCCTTATAAAGATTCCATACCATTCACCACCCCCTCATGAAACCTTCAATAATCCATCCTGATTCTTACCCGGGCCCCCACATCCTGGTGGGATCATGCCACCCCATTCCCCATTCCATCTAACAGAATTCAGGAATCCCCCCACATGATGGCCCTAATATCGGCGTTCCCTCTAGGGGGTTCCTCCATCTGATCCAGTCTCATTAGTGTTCTGATCGGCCCAATCCATCTCAACTGGATGTTAAACTTGCGGCATACCCTGTGTTAAACATGGGAAGCTGAGGAAAACCTCAAATACATGCCCTTGGAATATGATTCCCGCATACTATGTGGTATTCCTCGAGCTTCCATGCCCTTGAGAATTCCTATAATAAGGTAATGAAAATAGAAACAAAAATCCCCCAGTGTCCAGACATGCCAGTGATGCCTCACATGACTACTCCCATAATCGGAGGTTGCTGCCCTGACCGGACCCCTTGAAATGCCCTGATAGAAGTAGTGTAATTAACTGGCATCCATGAAGATATGGCACCTGGAAGAGTTTCACAAAAAATGTCTTAAGTCTTTGAGGGAGACCCGGACTAGGTAACAAGTTCCTAGGAGGATTCCATAGAAGGATGAACCGACAACCAATCATCCCATTTTTATCAAGGAGCAGATGTCCCTACATAAGGATTGGATGCTTCCAACCTTTGGAAAGAAAGAATGCAGGGAAACAGCCGCACGTCCTCCATAGATGGATGCACGTGCCCTGGAAAAACTGTTATAAACAGATAAACAAAAATTTCATTTCATATTTAAAAAACATGGGTTTAATTTTACCTCATTACAAATTTGGGTTCCCACGTTGCTTCCTCTAAACTTATGATTTCTCTAATGAACATTAACAAGGTTATTGGTTTTGATTCATATTAATTTATATATGGTCTAATATTTATACCATCTATTCCATTGAAGATATATATTTTTATATTTTTACATACTCAGAGATTAATACATGTGATTGATAGAGTATGTATTTCCCAAAAATTAATTCATGGAATACTCTGTTCAATTATGGTATATTTTTTGGAATCCTATAATGATAAGTTTTTATTCCAAAATGATCATGTATTTTAATGATTTTAATGTCTCTTGAGATAAAATTTACATTCATCTTAAATATCATAACCCAATTCTGTTGTGATATTCAATGTAATAAATTGTATCCAACATTAAAATCACAATATAACTTATAATTATTAGCATAGATCTTCTATCAAAATTTTGATTATTTAATATATATTTTAAATGTTTTAATATTATTTAACATTTATAAATCAACATATTTCCCCCAACATCATTACTTCATATAATTTTATAAAAAAGTAGATGTTTTATTCCTCTTCTCATTCATATCCTCATATAGATCAATTAGAATAATAGAATGTAAACTATTAATATACGAGGAATCTATAATAGGAATACATATATTTAAGTCTCCTTGGAAATCAATTGAATAGGATATCAAAATTTATAAAAAATTTAAATTATCCCATCAAATTGACTATTATCATAAGGATAATTATTAATGAAAATGATCATATCTATGTAAAATGCATGTTAAATATATTTCAATAACCTTGAGGCTATCCCCATATCTCAATTTGATAATATTTAATTTATTAATGGATACATCCATACCATTTCTTTTATGTATAACATGGAATATTGATCAATTGATAAATCATTTTAAATATAAATGAATGGTGATATCTTTTATGTTTATCAAATACATCCCAATTTTAATTATAACATTTAGTGGTCTTGTGAAAATCAATGATGAAATCAATGTTGATATTATCCCACTTTCATGTTCATACTAAATGTTCTCCTTGGTATCCCTATATATCAATATTATTCTTGGTTTTATTGAAAATTTTTATTTATATCTATCATTATACATATTATTATTCATTTTTATTATTTATGGTAAACAAGTCCATTTTTTGAAATATTTTAATTCCTCTATTTTCAAGGATGAACTCTAAAATATTCTATACCTTATTATTTATATCCATATCATCCTTTTACACATATTTATTTTCATATAGATTGATATTTGATTAGTCACTATGGATATTTTGGATTTGTTCCCTTCTTTTATGATTTCTATTTTTTTCTATTGGCAATACATGAGTATTGGTTCTATTTATATCATTATCACTGAAAAAATATCATAATCAATTTAGCTCAGAGAATAATGGAAATTGTTTTCCCTCCTAGGGTGGTAACGTATTGATAATTCATAGTCCGTGATCAATTATAACCATCTCCATTTTTGCATTTTCAACTCAAACTTTGTGAATAGAAACTTTAATATCTTTTGAAAAGAATATATATATCAAAAAAATTCACTAATGATAATTCCTTCACATATTTAATAATAATATTTTCCATACTATCCCAAAATAAATAATTAATAAAAATATTTCTTGTTATTTTAGTTGATCTAATGAATATTATAAATGAAAATCATTTTTCTTAAAGACTCACCCCGAAACATTATTTTATGGATCATTGTTTATAAAAATATGGTATTATCTATAGGGTAGTGTGAGTTAAAATGAAGGGAAAAAACTCCACTAAATATCCTTAAATTTATATTAACATTATTTTATTCATTGAAATATGGCTCCCTTCTTAGTTAACGTGGTTATTGGCAGTGAAAATAAGATTAATTCTTTCACAATCCATCAATAGTAAATGGTAAATCGGAGAACAATATGAATCAATGTTATAGTTGTTGGGGTTTTCCATTCATTAGTAAACTATATATTTTAAAGATTCAAAAATATAATCTCACATGTGATTAAAATACATAATAATGATACTTTCTATATCCCTAATTTAAACATGTCAAATTTTACCTAAAATTTAATATATCACAAGATCTTATTATAATAATCAAATAATAATCATTCCATTTCTTTAATTTAGAATATATAAAAATATACTATATAAGGACTTCCAATAATTGATTTAGGTAACATTTAATGTTTATTCATAAAATTGATATGGTTGTGGAATTCGTATGTCCAAAAGGAGTCAATATGAGTTTATAATGTCAATATCTTGTATGGGAGGTTTTCATTAGTATATAATATCTTTTCACAAAAAATTTATGTTCTCTTGATTAATGGTCTGACTTTAAATAGTGTTTATCATCTAGAGGTTAATCAAACAAGTCATCAGTACATAGTAGTTAGCACATTTTCTTGATCAAGATCTTATTATATTCATGAATATTAATGGAAGGATGAATTGATTCATAGTTATTCATAGTAATGAGGACAGTTTCACACCATAGTGATGAACATGTGAATATAATATCCTCATTCTTATTCTCAATGATTAATTTCAATAGTTACTCTAATTCAATAGGGTCCACTATATAATGATTCTTTAATATAGGCATAACATCTGGTATGATTTATATGGAAAATACAAATTCATGATCTATGGGAAGGATATTGAATTATTCTATAAATATATAACTATATCTTGATGAAATTGAAATATTTTCAATATTTATTTTCTCCCCAATATTTTCAGTTAAATACCCCATATTATTGGGTATTTAGGCCTGTATAAGGGAATTAATTTTTGAAAATAGCTCATAGTTGGTCATTATTTGGTAGATTATTGTGTGTTATTTTTATAGGGAATTTGATTTTACTATACAAAAAAATGATATGGGATCTATATAGAGAGTGATAATAAATGGGAAAAATCTAATCAAAATTGTCCAAAGTGGCAATAATAATATTTTTAGGAAGAACATTATTCTTCTATGCAATTCAATCTAGCATGTTCTATGACGACTAGGGGTCTACATTTCCATGGTATGTATAACTAGGATATGTCATAGATAATTTAAAATGTGCAATGGTTGAGAGGATAGGTGGTCAATACATCAATTAATGCGGTTTATTACCAAATTTGGTACTCCCATATAGATTTATGATATATTTGATAAATCATTTCCAATAATAATACAAGTTACCTTAGTTATGTGAGGGACTGGTCATTACCATGAATCAATGTGAACATCATTGTATATCAAAATTTCATTATCATTCCATTATCAATTAATTAATATATGTTTTTAGTTTAGGTATTAAATAAATATAGAGTGTACCTCCATCAAGGGATGTGGAACCTATTGTCGAGTTGGGGTCAGTTTCTTGAGAGGTCCTTCTAATGTATACTAATGAATAGAATCGAACCCATATAATTTTTTCCACATAATATGACCCATATTCTTCATTTTAATTTCCTATGATAGAAACTATAATGGTACATTTTATGTTCCTGATTCCATGATGAAATGGAGTTTTTTATGGACCTCCACAAGAACCAATGATGTTCCTTTCAAGGTCATACAACCAAGACCATGAATTTTTTTATTTTAAGATCATATGACATGGATATATTAGTTTCTAAATGTAATGTGAAATATATTATATTTTATACAATATAAATTAATGTATCTATCATAAAAAATCATTTAATTTAAGCCCACATGACTATGAATTATTTTAATTAGTTTAACATCATTACTAATGGACTATATTCTTACAGTCTAATGAGATATAGCTAGAACTATTTTTTTGAAAGGGATATAGAAATAGTTGTGTGGGACCCAAAATTAAGAGATCGTTTATATTAAAACATATTTTTGGAAACTAAATAATATGGGGTATGGTTGGGGTTAGGCATAAAAAGTTTCCCATATATTCATGTCCATGTCTTATCATTTGGTAACTATATAGGGATGTAATATTGGTCTCACATGTTATACGAACTAGTTTGGATGAATTGGTTATTATATTCGATCAAAGACCTTGGTGTATCTCTAAATATTTATTTAGACACAAGGTATGTTTATCCATAGATCAGTTGGGCACTGAATGTTCATGGTGATGGTTAAAAATGATCAATGTATAAGATCTAGGATGTATATCTTATGAGTGACTCAAATCAAACCCATTGGGATAAAATTTAGAGGTTTACTAATTATATGAGGATAAAGGTTGGACACATAACAGTTGTTAGAATGACTATATTAGGAAATATTTAATTTTGTTACTTACCAATTTCTATAAAACATCATTATTCTAGGAATGATTGAATGATTTTACCCTTAATATCTTATAAATTATAGAGAAAGCTACTTGGATTATATTACAGATAATTTTATTCCCATTATTAATGGAGTAAATGATCGGAAGAGAATTCAGGGGTATATATATTCCAATCATGTATCTAATGATTCAGTATAGGATTCTATACTGGAATAGGGTTTTCAAGGATTTGGTCTCGAAAAAATGAGACTAATGAGTTTATTTGGATTAATTACAAACCAGTAAATAATGTGGGTGAATGGAGATGTGTAAAAAGGGAACTATACTCATAATACAGATCCATCATGAGGTAATAAATCATAGAGCCAATCTTTCATGGTGATAGACTAGTATATAGTAGAACAAATATAATTCTGGGTGAAATTATTCCTTATATGATTTGTAACATTATGAGAGTGAGTATGGTTCATGAAAATCAAAGTACTAAATAGATACTAATTAATAAAATAATTACATGAGTATCCATCACAAAAAATTTTAAACATGAAATATTTTCTAAAGATCATACACTAGAAGATATAGGATGTTTTTATATGGGAAATTAATTATAATAAAAATATTACACCACTCCCTTCCAATTTATATTAGGATTAAAATTAAAAGATGTAATAGATAATTCATTGAAAGAGTTCAAAAATTTGATAATTATAAAATTGTGTTATTCATCCCTTGAAATTCATGTCTTGGAAGGAGTCACATCTTCTCTATGTGTATTCTATGGTATACATTCCAATCCTGTAATCATTTTCCAGGTTTTTATGAATAAGTATTTTAAAAGAGTCACATGTACTCAATGGATCCATGATCAGATTCTAAAAATGATACAATAGAGTACCTTTTATATAAATAAAAGATACCCCAAGGATACAATAATATGTAAGGACATTTTACTTTCACACTGACATATACAAGAAGTATCAATCATTTCAATGATATGAAACCAAAAATCACAACCTCCTCATCTCTATAAAATTATTCCTATATCCATGATATTATAATTAAGAATTAAAGGATTACTACAACACTATAAAAAATGAATCTAACATAAAAATTATATCCTTCCATGAATGATTTGATCTGTTCATAGTGAAAATTTATCATTTATCAAAAATTAAATCCTCAAATAAAATGGTGATAAATTTTTATGCATATGCCTATTTTAGTCTCGAGAATAGAAAAATTAATTATAGAAAAAAAATTTACAACACTCTTATCTATGATGTTTAGATGTATCATGTTGGTTATTGGAATAAAACTATCTCAAAGACTCACAAAATTGAGTTTTAAATATTTGATAATTTCATCCTCACCAATGGATGAATAAATTTTTAACTCCCATTTATAATTACTCACATACACATCACTATATTGAGAAATATTATCGAGGAATCTCCATCTCATAGTGAGTTTGAAATCATGAAGTTCATGGAGAACCCATTCACATTCTAATCATGCATGTAGAATCTTTTTCACGAAAAATTAAATGGTACATCTATGCAAGGAACAATTGATGAAATCCATAGAATCATGCATGGAACATACTTTTCGATTCCAATTAAATTCCCCTGCATTGGAAATAGATTCACTAAAAATGATGATAATATTATTTTTAGGTGAGATAAAGAAATTTATAATAGTACTGAAGTGTATTATAATATCCAATAGTTGAATCTTCATAAGGATTTTTTACAACATGAGGTTTTAAATGAATGTCATTACATAACTACACACAACCCGGAACTAACCAAGACTATAATCCTTCATTCGGTTATGGATATAGTAATTCATAATATATTTATAATATTTTTAATAATATTTTTTCCTTATCACTCAATTAAAAATAATTGGATTTAGGTTTCAAAAGTAAACAAACTATTAATAACCTCATAATAATGGAATCTATAAGTGCATTGCCTGTTAGTGGATTGGGTAAATCATACATACAAATGCTAAAGGATAATATGAAATAACTAAAAAAATCCATTACCTTGCAGGAATATTAATTTGGATTGACATAAAAAATTTGGATATATATCAAAAATACCATCACCACAAGCCAAGTAGATCCTATGAGATGAAGTACTAATAAGTTTTATTTCCTCTGGAACATATACACATAGATGTATATAAGTGGGACATTTATTTAACAAAATTACTACAACCATAGTCCATGTTAATTATATTTAGATATGAGCTTTTTATTATTTAATTTTTTTATCTTAGACAGATATATGTGGGTTGGTTATTTAGTTCTTTTACTTTTACAGTAATCCATTTTTAATATATTCATATATGAGGTGTTCTTTTATGATATATATATACTATTAGATAGATATATGTCCACTATAGATAAAATTTATTTAACACCTCTATAAAAAATGGTTAGTATATTCAGTTAGATGATAGTGAAAAAATCAGTATAATTAATGTTATTATGGGGGAGTTTTGAATGAGGATTTCAATCCACAATAGGGATCAGGTACATTGAAATTATACATGATTATACTACACACAAAATCATATAAATAAATATATTTGAGGAAATAAATATTCCCCTACCTATTTCTAGGTCGACGGACATAGAAACCATAGCATGATTTTTTACAAGGATGAGTGGTGGTCCCTAGATACTTTTTTATCCATATATTTTACATAATTCAAGAAAGGGGGAGTGCCTTAGTGGAAAATTTATTTGAATTTTTTATAGCCTCCTTTTTTTATTTGACATGATAATGTATGCATATTTTAATTTTTAAAATGATTAAATTTTTCATAGGTTATATAAGGTTCATGCCTATTGTGTAGAGACACATTTTTTTCTCATATTACCTTTATGTGTTTTGACATTGTAGTGTCCCATGTCACTTTCCTTTATAAATTTACAGTCATTAAAGTTAGAGCAATGAAGAATGATGTTTATTATCAAGAATCATTGACAAAATGTAGATGATGTTTATAGTAATACATCTATTATAAAATGGAAAGTAAGAATATATATAAATAATTGAGAGGTAAAACCTTATGTAGATATAGCTCAAAATAATTATTGGTATCCTCGAGGAATGGTGCACACAATTTAATTTCATAGTTTCTGGAACAATATAAAGTGTGGTATAACATCCTAATAGGGTTTTTCTCTGAGTGATCTAACTCCTTTGATAAATAATTAAGAATGGTATAATTCATATCTATCATTATATATATCATTGAGTGATGAACTGGGAAAGAAATTTTTAAGAGAATGACTAACCAAATTTAAATGATGGGATCCACAATAGTATTTTTTAGGGAACATGGGGTTAGGGGATCTTACCTTTAATATCAAATGATACTAATGGTTTATATTATGGATATACAGAATGAATATAATTACCAATCAAAGGATTCCTTTTTATAATCACATATTATTATGGCCAATATCTTTAATGTATTAGTGGTGATTCATACATTAAATTTACAATGTATATTATATAGTAAGAGGGTATCAAAATTATGATTGGAACACGAAAATAAAAAATTAACTATGGTTAGTATATCATCAAATATTGATTTAGATTGAAAATGTAATATTATCTGGAACTAGGACTATGATAGATGGTTTTGTAATCCGAATATATTTTTCAATAATAGAAATCAGTCCATATAAATATCATATAAAATATATCTATGTAGATATTACTCATTCAAAAGGGAATAAAAATTGTTTTATCATTGTGTTGGGAGGTTCAAGAAGAGATAAGGTTAATTGGTTATATTCTTTCATAGGAATGATTACATAGATATATACCATACATAAGGGAATTAATTCATTAGGAATAAATCACTCCAAGTAGTTATGTTCATACAGGATGAAACATCACATCATACAGTTTAATTTCAGGTGGAAATGACTACATTGCACATATGATTTTTATAAGAGGATAATATCTACTCTTGGATTCTGTTATACTTTTCAATGGTTATAATACAGAAATCCAACAAGAACCATTATTGTATAAAATACATGGATATGGTTATAAATTAATTAGAATGAAATTTGGTGTTAGGTCTAGGATAAATGATCTAAACAGAAATATATATTCTAAGATGTTAAGAATCAATCCACAATTAATTATTAATGAAAATATATCATCCCTTCATATATTTTAATATAAAAACAACCCATGTGAATGTAGATATCATATGATCATAGGGAGTTTGATGTTGATGAGATATATCATTAGGCCCTTAATGGGAACCTCACGTGTCAGTTCATAATACAGAATAGTTTTTTCCTTTTTAAGGGGATATTTTAGAAGACATGAAATTAATTAAGAGAATATATAAACATTAATAGATTATATTATTATAATGTGATTGATAAATTATATATAATTCTAGGAAAATAGTTATGAGTGACCCTATATATACTATAAAAATAAGAATCAAGACATAAAAGGGGGGATTTTTAGTGATCTTACTCTTGTACATGATATAAAGGGATAAATAAAAGGGTACCATTTATAGATAAGGTAGAATAAAACATGATTTCAATAAGTAAATGTCTCATTATCAGGGAATAATTATTCCCTGATAGGAAAATTTGGGTGAGAGATCCATACATCATTATGTATCATGTTGTAATGGGAATCAAGACTTATATAGTTCTCAAAATGTATTTTTTTGGGTATAAGTTAAGAACTATAAGTGATACATATATTTAAACCAAAGATATGAGATCTATTTTTTATTATATGGAGACTTGGTGTGTATCAAGTTTCAACAACTAGATATAAATTAATTTTGTTAAACATATTGAGGACATGATTCTTGTAATGGGTAATTTTATCATAAATTATGTTTATTGAAAATAAAACATGAATTATGGAATCTTTTAAAGATATATATCTATTGTTTGGAAAATATGTCATATAAAATGGTCTTCTATAATTATATTAAGACTCATGAATAGTGTTCAATATTTAATGCAATTTAACATTTTGAAAAAAGTAATTGAATTTCATGCAATTAAATGTTTATGATGAGGACCATTGTGTAGAGAAATTTATTTAAATCTAGATAATGAAAAAAATGAAATTGATTCTTCCTACTATATATTCACTAGAGAAAACCATATGTGAATTGATAATGTTTCATTTAACAATCTAACGTGAGGTTATTATTAGAAAAAACATTTGGATGAGATTGTGAAAGGAAATACTGATGTCACTAATTTTCCTATTATAATAGGAATCAATCAATATTTATTTCATAAAGAAGTATATACACTAATCCAGATCAGAATAGTGGAAAATTATGTGGTTTTGTTTTCTAAAACAATTTTGTGGTGGGTAAAAATATCAAAATTAGGAAAGAGGTTTAACTATAGAAATAATGCAAGTATGATTCATTGATAGACCGAAAAATGGTTGATTAATCATCACTATATAATCTCAAATAACATGAATCAAACCCCACATAGTTATTAATTGTTTACTAAACTAATTGATCTCATGGTAAGTAGGGATAAATGGTAGCTTAATCCTCAATCAAGGCTATTATGGTAGACCCAACCTGAATCATGAATCACCAAGAAATAAGAGTAAACAGAATGAAATTTTTTACTACATCCAAAACAAGAAATTATAGAATCACAACATATCCTATAGGGAATTATTAAGCCCATAAAATTTTTGGAATGATGTAGAGAGTTTCTTAATTATAGGTTAACCGATGGGTAAAACAATGCAATGTGAATTCATACAAGGATAAGGGTCTTCGGTAAAAAGAACAGGTAAAATGGATAAACCACTCAAAATATTTAAAAACATAAAGCATGGTGGAATATATATCACGATTTTTAATATCATGTGATTATTACTCAACTGCCTTGAATTTGATATTTATAGTATGAGGATCATCGAGTCATACAATTTAAATACATATGACATTGAAAAATTATAACATTAATAAATTCATTTTGAATTGGATTTTATTAGCCCATAATAATGGAATAAAATTTATTTCTAGAGAAATATTTGATTTGTAGTATGTGTGATATACCCCTTCCATTTAAATTAATGCGTAAGATCTTTTGGAGTGGACAATTTTTATTTTGTGTTGTCCTCCCAACATTGGATAAATCTTCATAGATTTATTATGATATATAATGGTACTTCATAGTGTATGTTATAATTATCATCAAATGAATGAAAAGAGAAAAATATTTATATTCAATGATCATATAAAACGATTTTTTGTGTAAAATGGTTGTTAAGTGCGTGTAACTGATTTTAATCTAGATTCTAAAATTTTTTTTATCATTTAAGAGACTATTATTCCAGGGATAGTTTATTGAAGATGGTGATTTTATGTGGAGAAAATGGAACATCAATTTTTATGAATACTTCTTTCCCAAACATTATTGATTATTTTTTCACTTATGTGTTAGTATGTTCTAGGGTATAATAATCTGATAGGGAATATATAATCTTATATGGAAATTACTTTTTTCAATATCAACATTTTTTAAGTATATTAGATAAATTTTTAATAAAAATGTAAGGACCCAAAGCCTTGTATCCCAGATACAATGACTCGCATTATTATATAATAATAGATACATGATTCGAATCCCAAAGGACCAATAAGTTTAGTAGTTTTGGGAATTTGATTACATACATGAATCGTAAAATACAATTTAAAATATAAAATACAACCTAGTGAACACTTTGAGAACACCATTATTCTCCGATATCAACCATGAATATCAGTAATAATGAACTTCATGACATCCTAAGGTAAATTTAATCATAAATAATGGGTAATGTCAGTTTCTCTATATGGGTATATATACAAAAAAACAATCATGAACAATAATAAATGATTATAGACTGGTAAATAACTGAAAAAAATGTCGTTTAGTCTATAACTTTGACATAATATGGAAAAATAAAATATGATCAAATAATACCTTATAAATAATTCACATGATCTAGAAAAAAAACCACATATATAATACTAGTGTAATAAATACATTTAAATAAATGAATAATTTCATAAAGAGGGAATGAATAATTAGGGATGTTTAAAACGTACCATTAATTTCTTATCAAGTAATTCTACATAAATGTGTAAGGCCTCAGCCAAAAAATGGTCTAGTTGGTCTCATGAGACTTAATGATACATCAAGGGGATATAGTGGGACCCACATATCACTTACTTAGTCCAATGATTTCCTAAAATTAAAGGGGTGACACATAATCAATATATACCCTCATATTGGAACTATAATTTGAAATAACATTCCCCAAGTAATAAACATAATCATAAACCATCTAGGGGAAAATGATGAATGGTATCAAAATATCACATCCACATTCGAGATGATCATAAAAAAATTCAATCAAAAATGGTAGATGATATCATAATATATCCAAATAAACTACGAATAATATCCAAAATATTTTTTTGAGATATATGAAAGTAATCTAATAAAATCACTGAGAAATTCATGGGAGAAATACCACTTTACATTAAAATTATTTATTTAGAAAGAATATCAATTTTAAAATTAAACATTATATTTGAAGGAAACATTGTAAAAATGTGGAGGATACCTCATGAGATTACTTCATCATGAAAGAATAATAATCATCTCATTTTATATATGAGTAAAAAAAATTCTTTTGAATTTTTATAAAATGGAACATTTAAAAGACTGTTTTTTTAAAAAAAGTGTTAGTGTTAACCATAGGAATCAATTATTTTTATTATCTATAATTAAACACAAGATATTTGGAAATAAAAAATAAGGGAATATAAATTTATTTGACATGTATTCAAAGCATAAAATAATCAATGGAGTACATGTTTTACCCAAAGAATGGAATTTTGGTTAATAATTCACTTTCCACATTGTAAATAGTCAAACTGTATGCCACATAAAAATAATAATCATTAAATAAAACATTGAAAAAAATTAGATAAATTTATTCAAGATATGATATATAAAAGGGAAGTATACATAATCTAATCTCAATAAATATGTTGTGAATAAGCCATATCTGACACACACAAAAAGTTAGATGCAAAACCCTTTACTTATGTTTGAAGTCTTTCTGAACTTGTACTTAATATCCTGGATAATAAAATTAAATTCATTAATTAAATAATTTATTACCTATTTAACATATTTCTGATATATTATTTGTTCATTCAGTTCATTTATTTCTATTTCTATGAGATAAAATGTTTAATTTTTTTTGTTTCGGGAGCGTTTGTTTCTTAGATTTATGGTTAGTTCCCTTGAGTATAAATATGGTAGTTCTTTCGAAAAGTGAATAAATTCACCATGAATTTAAATTATTTTGTGTTAATGAACATTAATTATATTAAATGTTCTTTTATATAATTTCTTTATAAGGGATCATGATCATTCAGAAGATACAATGTTGTTGATGATGTCTTAATTTATTTTGAAGGTTTTTTGGATCATCACAAACTTGTATCATTTTATATAATATTATGTTTATATATTGGTTCTAGAAAAATATATAACTTATAATATGTATATTAAAATTTAATTAAACCACAATAATGATTTTATTTATATACATGAAGGCTTTAATGGAAAATTAAAACTCATAGTCTATGAAGGAAGTGAATCGAGACATCATGGATAATGTTTTCTTTTAAGAAAAGAAGAAGATAACTGATTTGATTATGGATATTACATTATAAAAATTAAATTAAATTATATATATATATATAATATTTTAGATACAATTAAACAATGTAAAGGGGTGGTTAGTATAGGCTAATAAAATTAAATAATATATAAGATAAAGATGGGGGATTTTACCATAATATCACAATCTCCTTGGGAGCTGCCTTAAGACACATTGATTTAGTATTTTGGTAAGACCTCTAGGTATTTCAAATTAAGGAGATTATTTTTAAGTTAATTATGAATAATTTTTCCCAGATTCATGGTTTATAAGAGTAATAAGAAGGGGTGGTGATGAGTGTTATTTATAGGGGTGGAGAGGGATACTTTTTAATTTTTTTTAATTTTTTTATTTTTTCCCAACACTAACCAGAGTGTGGATTACCATGAATAGATAATGTAAATAGATAATTCATGTTTTAAATAATGTATGGAAAACTCATTCGTATATCGAACATGAGATGATAATTCATTCATTTAGTGATAATGTTAAATACCGTAACTTATTATCTTTCACTATTCATTAGAAATTCATTTATTTTAGAAACATCCCAAAAATTAACCATAACCACATTTCCATGTTTAGATTTAAAAAAATGGACTCCATTTTATAACAATATTTTTAGGAATATGGGAAATTTAATTTTTATATAAAATCATCATTTATTCATAAAATTGTTATTTATATATTCAAACTAATTTTAAAAAAACACCTGTAAACATTTTAAGGGTATCATAAATTATATTATAATTATATTGCAACTAAATAATAATTATTTAATATATTTTATGAAAATAAATATTCTTTTTAATTGTTATATTAATTATAAAATTTTAAATAAGCATTTACATTACACAAAATTACCAACACATAATTTATCATTTCAAAAACATTTATTTACATATTCCATGATATAAATATATAATATTTTCATGTATGAGATACCTAAAATTTATTTATACATTCATTGGTGAAGTTATTATTCTAATATTCAGATTACTATTCCTAATAGTCATATTAAAATTACAATCTTCCTGTTAAAATTTAATAATACATCATTGTCCATTTAAGATCGGTGTTGCATAAAACATATGATATTGAAGATATTAAATTTTAATGTTATATTGCATAAAATATTAGGGTGTTACATTATCCCCTATTTCAATAAATGACATCCATTTAATTTCACATTGTTCCTCAAAAATCAATGATTGTTACTTGAAAATTACTCTCTGGGAATCCCAAATCATAAATGTGTTAATAAAAAATCCATTAAATAAAAGGGAATTGTAAATGTGAAGGTAATCACTAAATTAATCTCTTAGATAAGATAACATTGTTTGATTATGAAAATATAGATATAGAAGAAAAATCTTGGTATCAAGTTCTGATTGAAAGTGGTAGAGAACATGGTCATTACAAAAATTTCCATTACAAAATAGAAAATTTTGCGATCAGATAAAATAAAAATTATTTATTATTTGACAGTGTAAATGAATAATGTATTTGTTCAAAAATACATTTCCTGGTAGTTTAGGGACTCTTTTACTATCCAGATAAAGGAAATGAGAAAATAAAGTTACATAATTTCATTTCGTATTATATGAATAATACCTCACATTGTCTATTTTTTTATATAATTTTACATAATTTCATAAACAAAGAGATGGATATTCAAGATGAATTTTTCATATATGAAGAACTTTTTATTAATCATAAAGTACTTAATTAATTCCATTATCCTCTAATTATTTATAAAAACCAATTTTTTACCATATGTTATCTAATATGATAAATCTTACATTTTCCACAAATAACAATATCCAAAGTTCAACTAAATCCATTCTATAAGTAGCTACCATAAGAATCATTAAAAATAAATATTTCAAAATTCAACGTACAAATATTTTTAGAAGGAAGGTCACTAAATTTACATAATCAACAAAACATGAGATCCCCCAAACAACATAATGTATCTATTATTTACACTTAAAAAATTATTAAAGTGCCTTAATAAAAATTTATATTTGGTGGTGGTGGTTTTTTAAATTCCCAAATTATGGGGTTTTAAAAAGATCAACTAAAAATAGATTCACTTTTCATGGTTACTATTACAATTCATCAATTTATTCTAATTCCTTGAATAATAATAACATAAATACAATCATTATATATCTCAAGACTCTTATAGCTAGGTAATTATTTAAAAAACACTCATATAATATTAATATTTTATCCAAACACAAGAAGATTAATAATTCCTCTTTAACTATGGAATCATCATAATCATGACTATGATATTATCCTTTTTAGGAAATATTCCTTTTATTCAAGAAGTGTTGATTTTCATAGTGTCTATTCTCCTTGTTGTTCAAAATTTCTATAACACCTAAATATTTTTATGGTACGTATCCACCTAAATAAATTAAATTCATTCGTTGTCATAAATTTAAAAAAATATCACATATGATAAATCATATAAAACTAGATAGATAACACACAGAAACATTATTCATAAAGAATGAATGTAATGAGATGTTCTTTATAGAAATTAAGGAACATAAATCAATAAAATTTCTACTTGATCTTTGGAATATTAATATTACCCTTAGGAAAATAAATTCAACCAATATAATCAAAAACTAAACTATAAAAGTATAAATAAAATTTAGGCATCTTTTAAATGTTAATATGATAGCATTATATCACAATTAAAGTAAATAAATGATTAAGAAATAGTTAACTATGTGATAACATTTTTATTAACATAAATATGTATTTTTACTTTTATAATTTATCTAATGAGTTAAAAAACAATTTACATAAAATGTATTCATAAATTAATAAATTATTTTCTTATGATTATACGATAACATTATGATACCTTAATTTATTTTCTAATGTGCTATAAAATTAGTTATAATTTTAAAATTTGTATTTAACAAGTAAATAATGATTTTAAATAAAAATGAATTTTCTCACATTTACAATGTTTTATTGATAAAATGGATATAATTATTTAATTAAACATATAAAAATGGTTTATGTGTATTTTTGATTTTTTTTAAAATATTTCATTTTTTGTGAATAGTAAAATTCAATAGTTTGTAGTATATATACATTATATGTTAAATACACTATTTCATAATTCATAATAGATTTAAGAATCATAATATCATACTATCCTTATCCCTTTACTTTATTTATTCATGTAATAATCACTATTATTTGTTTTGAGACAAAATAATAAACTACCGAACCAAATAATCCAAAACACCCCTCTCATCCACTATAAATACCAACTCTCACCACCTCATCTCATCACCCCTCTTAAGATTTTAATCGTGATTTTTTTCCAAATCCTCTTCCCAGGACTCTTTCCCAATTATAAGTAGATCTGTTCTCAACAAAATACCAAAACCAATTTCCCTAAGGAGGTTCCCATGTATAAGAACTTCAAGAGGTAAATTCCTCTTTCTTTTTTCCATTATTTTATTTTTATTTTCATTTATTTTAATATCCTTACATCACCAATAATATAAAAAATTAATTATTAATATTTAATCTTATATATATTCTATTTATAATTTTTAATTGTATACCAATCAATAATCCCCTTATATTCTCCCTTTTATTCTAAAATTGAAAATATCGTCCCTGATGTGTCAATTTATGGACATCATGGATGATGATTTTTTATTTTTCATTTATTCCTAAAAGGATGGGTATAAAACTAGTATTGTGTTTAAATAAAAAAATTTCATTTTTATAATAATTCATATAATGTTTTGGAGCTAGTTCATATATATAATATTAATTAATAAAACAAAAGTAGTTCGTGATGATAAAAGGAACACCAAAATAATATAAACGGTTATCAATGTTGTTTTATCTAATAATTAATCTAGATACCATATAACTAAATTAAATATATAACCATTTAATTTTTTTTAATTTCATTCATAACATATAATTTTTAATTTGGAGAATTAATTCCTTTTTTACATGAACTTCCATACATGTATACAAGTTAACCAATCCTAAAAAGCCAAGTAAATGAGCACTCCTGAACAATGAAAAAGAATAATATAAAACATCAAAAAGCCAAAAATAATCATAATAAAATTAAAATATGTAAAATAAATTTATAAAGGGTTATTAATTAATTAATTAATTAATCTTATTATCCTTGTTATTAATATCAATTCCAGAACTCATTCGGGCATAAGGTAAGGGAGTCTCCTTGAACTTCCATTTTTTTCTTTGGTTTACTATTTCTATCTCATTACCTAGATGTAATTATTAAATATTCATATTAACTCACCATAAATTATATATGTATGTTCCAAACATATTTTCCTAGATCAATTTTTCTTCCATTTAGGTGGAAATTCTTTTTTTTCTAATGTTCCTTTTTCAATTGCTCTGGATAAACATGCCCGATTTAAGGGAACTTTTAAATTTCATACCAATTTTCACGTAAAATTTGTAATATATTTTAATAGACCTATATTTTTATAAAATTTATCTACTTATCTTGAAATAATATGTTTGTTCATTATTTTATGCTAACAATTATGCTTTTCCCCTCTATAGAGACTCTTTTATATTTTTCCATTGATCGCACTATAAAAATATTTTCAAAAGATTCTTAAAAACACTTTTTCACATTACATAGACATCATTTATCATTATATATGAATATTTTACATTACTAATGTATTATTATTATTTAAATTTATTAATACATGGAAAAAATTATGATATTCCCTATGACCACTTATTCTATTTGTGTGTTGTACGTATTTTCTATTTTATTTATGATCATAATTCATTAGATAAGAATATTTCTTGTAGCATGGATATGATAATAGTATTATCCATGTATCATTTTTTAAAATGGTTTTTTATTTAATTGAATATATGTTGTAATAATTATTTGGAATTGAAGAAATAGGTGGGGCCTGGTTGTATACAACCACTTGATGAATCAATATGTCTCATGAGACAAATCAATTGGTTGAAAACCACTCATGTTTGTTTGGAAATATAATCATATAGATTTTCACATACATAAATACACTATCTTGAATATATAATGGTTCTTCTCTAGTAAAATGACTTCTAATAAATAAGGACTATCTTCATTTAGTATTCAGTTATTAGTTACCATGAGTTTTTCACTATGAAAGAATCTATGGATGAATTTTCATTCTTAGTGTAATGATGGAATGTGTTTATCATATTATTTACCATTCTATAATCTATGGTTTTATGAATTTTATTCAATGATTAATGTCTCATTCAACCCTAAATGAGAATTTGATCTCACCCTTTTATTTGTTTTTTTATCACCCACTTATTAAAATTGTCTTGAGAAGGTGGTATGATGTCACATGTCCTTAAGTGACAACCCCAAGATGAAAAATGATGAAAATAAATGAAAAAAGGATTCAATATACAAGGGGGGATATTTTACCTTTAAAAAAACAACCAAACAATCTATAAGAAAATATCCCACTACATTTTTTGAAATATCATTTAAAGACATCTCAAATTCAAACATCAATATTCAAATCCCACTAAAACCAAGTATCATAGTGGACACCTATAACACAGAAATACACAGTATAAGAAAAAACTCAAAGACTGTAAAAAAATCTAATTATCCAAAAATGAAATGTTCTCCTACTCTACAAAACCATCCAATTATTGTTAAGTAATGATAAAGATATATGATACTTTACCTCTTCTAATGTGTTGTTAAACAAAGTCAATAAAACCAAGCTAGTGCTAAAGTAGGTGTGACTAATGAAACTATGTAGATTTTCCTCAATGAAATACCTACTCAAACCACTAGGATTGAACATGTTAGAAGATTTATATAAAATAATTTCTAAAAACGTTTTACAACTGAATATGAAAAAGTTCCATAGTAAAAATGATTTCTCAGAACAAAAATAAGTTCTAGGAAAAGGAACCAAAAAATGTTATCAAAATATTTCATAAATTCCATTTGTTGTTACTCATTCCAAGAAAAAACCCAAACATCCACACATGAATGTTTTTTATAAAAATTCCAAACATATGAGAGGTATCTCGTTGACCAACCAATTCATCCCAAGGTGATTAAATCCCACGTTCCATTAACCCTTTTGAACTGAGCATAATTTAATATTTTAAACAATCCTCATAATGCAATATGAACACATAGAACCAAGTATTCTAAAAAAATTCTTATACAATCATTGGAAACCATTTCAATGTCAATACATTTAAATATAAAAACATTCTAGTTAAAAATTTTAAAATTGTTTTCCATAATTCAAAGAAAGAAACTATTTTAAAATCAAGTATCAATTCAATATGTAAAAAAAATCCACAATTTCACCCAAATACCAAATCCGTCACAAAATAAGGTTTCTATCATTATTTTGAAACCAATATCAAAATAAATTTAAATCAATTTAATCAATATGAATCTAATAATTTAAGGTATGACTAGAGTATTAAAGAGAGATTCCATATACAATGGGATTTGTTTTGAAAATTAAGAACAACACTCAACCACCAATGAAACCGGGATGAAACATCAAACAACCCACCAAAGATTTCCTCCCATATCATAAAAAAGACCAAATATAATCATATTTGGAATCCACTATCTGATATCTATCCACATTGGATTTAGATCTAAGAAACAATGTGAGATAGAGATGTAGATCTAAGAGAAAGAACCATAAAAACCAAAATAATCTATTGTTATCATAATATTGCTTTAAATCACCAGGATAAGCATTCAGATCACCCCCAGATCGATTAGAGAATTTTACTTAACCATTGGGAAGATATAATTTCAATTTAGGGACACAAATGAGGAAAAAAGTGCCTTAGACATCACAATGTGTGACATCCACAATTTAGGATCCCACTTTTAACCCATGCATGGGTAGTGTCATTGTATGTAAAACTATGAACAATATATGTGTATGAAACTACTTTAGTTATAGTCATCTCATGGTTGTATCAGAAAGATTTCAAACTATGTACCACTCATTCCAAATTCAATTATCTCAGGTTCCATGATTTTTCCATGGCATCCACATTGTTTGTACCAACTTTTCATAGCTCATGCACCATCCCTTTATCCCATGTCTCATTGTGCATGGATTCTTATAGGTGTTACATGGTTTTCACAAACCATTTACCTACTGTAGAGTATTAGAAAATCCAACAAAACACACCAAAAGTTCCCCAAACTCTCCCAAACAACACCGATAAACATTAAATACTCGAGAGAATAAATAAAGTGTTATATATTTGATACCGAGGTAGCTGAATTGTCCCCTCTATTAAACATTCCATACATGTAATATAGAAAAATATCATTTCCCTAAAAGAGTTCTAACCATTTATCATTCAGTTCATTCTCCAGTTCCCAAGTCTCTTCCTCAATATTACCATGTTGTCACACAACCCGTATTAAAACAATACATATTCCATGACACAAATTCTCGAGCCTATCCACATTCCTCACTATGATATGTACAAAAAAATAATCTGATTCTGGTTCATCATGAATCCATATAATCACACGTTCAGGATGAGGGTGATATTTTTTCAACTAAGATACCTGAAACACATTATGCATCATACTGAACTATGGTGACAATGAAAACCAATATTCCACCTCTCCAATCCATTTCAATATCTCAAGGGCCTATGTATCGGGGGATAAATTTCCTTTAATCCCAAAGCATCAATGAAATGTCCATAGAAATATCCAAATATTCAAAACATGATCACTCACCAGAAATGAAAATGTATGTTGACAATGATCCAAATATAATTTTTGATGAATCTGGGTATTCTTGTTTTCTTTTTTGATTAAATAAAACATCTATTTTGTCTCTTGGACAAGGCTCAGACGGATAAGTGAAATCTCACCTATTTCTACCCAAAAATGTGAAGAATGAAAATTATTCCCAAACAATGCTTCAAAATGATCCATTTTTATCGAGTCTTGATAAATGTTGTTATATGCGAACTATAATAATGATCAATTTTATTCCCAGGAGACACCAAAATCCATTACACAAGACCAAATAATGTTTTCTAACATTATTATCAGTCACATTAATTTTCCATCAATCAATATATGATACAATGTAGACATAGTCAAATGAGTACCACCTGATTTTTGTAAGGATTTTTAGAAACAAGATGTAAACATCAAATTACTATATGAAACTAATGAAACTATTACTACATGCCTCTTTACCAATTCTCATGTATATATTTTTTACATGTTATCCACTATATGATATTAACATATAGGGATTAAATGAGCAGACATTGGGAGAAGATCAACTTTCACCCATATGGAATCGTGTTTCTGAAACGATCAAGGAAGACCTATTAAAAAATCCATGGATATCTACTCAAATTTATAAATAGTAATATACAATGATTACAAAATAAATGATGGACCATAATGATTTTTCTTTAACTTTATAACATGTTTAGAATTTAGAAAAAAACTTATCCACATTCCTTTTCATACTAACCAACAAAAACTGTACTTTCATAGCTTTATACGTATTTTCTATTATAGAATGAAAGCCCCATCTTGAATGGTGGTAATAACGAAGATGTTATTCTTATAAAGACATAGGAACAAACATATGATTTATTAAACACAACAATGATATATCATTCATCTTTCATCCCAAAATGGTATCCCCCATTGTGTTTTGACATCAAAACCAAAAATTCATCCTCAGATGTTTGCAACTCTATAACTATCATTACCAAATAAGGAAAAAAGTTGGAATGAAATCGACAACTTCACCTCTATGTTCACATTGCAATTGCATGTTGTTCAGGACCGACATCAACTACAACTCATCTAAAGATTCTTTTTTCAAATTGAGGATATGAATTTATTCTTAACTAATCAACTAATAAATGTCCTTTACCTGATGTATACATCTAGTGATATTCAAATAATTTGGAGATACTCCATCTATATTATTCTTCTCATATTGAAAACATGTGGTGAGAATATTTGATTAATGGTTTTATGATTACAAAACACAATAAATTTCCCACTAAATAGATAATTACTCCACGTTCTTAGAGGATAGACCATAGAAGGTAAATCCAAATTGTATTTTAGGTAATTATTCTCATGAAATTTTTAATTCTTTGATTTATAAGAAACAAAATGATCTTCTAGCATGAAAACACATCCCACCCCAGAGCCTGAATTAATAAAATAGACCACATAACCACTTCCTAATTATGAAAATATCAAGATTAGTGCTGATGTAAGGTGTACATTTAACCCTTGAAAAGATTTATGTGTTTCCTCATCCCATTGGAATGGATCATTCTTCTTTGTCACGGATATCATGGGAGAATCTATTTTTGAGATGTCATGCACATAGAATCTCTAATAATTAGCTAGACCAAGGATACACCAAATCTCAATGAAACTTTTTCTGGTTTCTAAGAGATAACATCCTCTATCATTTATGCATCCATAGAAACACCTATTTCAGAAACTAAATGCCCATAAAAATTACCCATTGGATCCAAAAATAACACTTTGATAATTTGGAATACTGAGGAGGATCCCTCAATATTCCCAACAATGTGTCTAAGTGGTATTCATGCTCAGACCTCTTCCATGAATAAACCAATTTGTGTACATAAACACCAACACAAAATAACTCATATATATTGGAAAAATCCAATCCATTTTTTCAATAAAGACTACTTTTGAATTTGTAAAACCTAAATCCATTACCACATATTAATATTAACCATATATGATTATGAAAGTTGTCTTCAAAATATCTTCCTTCTGAACCCACAATTGGTTATATAGTGACCATAATCCAATTTTATAGAACCACTGACCTCCCCTTAGTTGATGAAACATATCATCAATTCAAGGAAGTGGATATCCATTCTTTATAATAACTTGGTTATGTTTACTATAATCTATTCATAGGTAAAGTGTTCCATATTTTTTTCTCAAACAAGACCAGTGACGTATATGGAAAAGTGCTAGGAAAAATGAACCCTTTGCCTTCTAGTTATTCAAAATACACTTTCAACTCATATAATTCTATTGGATCCATCTAATAAGACAGAATGGAAATAAGAATGGTACCTGGAAAGAGATCAATTGTGAAATCCACATTTCAAATAGGTCTAAACCTTGAAATTGTTTTAGGAAACACTTCTAGAAACACATTAACCACTACGAGCAAATTTTTATTCATTATATAATCCATTGATGAAAAATATAACAAAATCATATGGTACCATATTGTTCCATATTATGGTTCTAAAAATCATACTACACCTAACTTTAAATCCTGATCCCTTCTAAAGAGATGCTTGATGCCATCTTCAATAGTAGAACAAAACTGTCTTGAATAACAATCAAAGTGTTCTTTGTGCATTGTCAACCCATCCATACATAGGATTATTTAAATGAAATCCATATAAATCATAGATAAATACCACTTTATCTTGGATCCATCAATAGATATAGAACATGTTCTAAACACAAAGGATTGACATTCACTTTGACCAAGAGGAGTTTGAAGTTCAATCACAGAAGGAATCACATTAACAATTAAATGCCGCAAATCAACATCATCTGAATAAATAAAGGAATGGGATGAATCCTTGTCAAACAATTCATGTATAAGGTTAGAATTCAAAAGAATCAAAAATCACACCATAGATGGTCTATAATGATCATCCACAATAATCCATGTAGTTACATATAACTTCATTATCACTTCACTTTGCTCTTAATATCCCTGTTGAGGTTGAATTTCCCAAGTATTCATGGTATTCTTCTAATATACATGTATATATATGTTCATATAAATATATTGATTGTTATTTCCTCATCCCATTGAAGAATACAATGATTTTGACACTTGAGAAGTGTCCCAAACACCTAATCTTGGAGAAATGGGATTTTTTTTGAAAATGACACATCTTGTTTCAATTACAACATGCACTAAGTGGTTCCATACCTCCTATCTTTATATAGTCATATGAACCACATTAGAAACATCCAAATAGGTTATTAGTTTTTGGTGGAAGGTTTACTAATCCAACCGTCAAGTTTTGATTCATACTCTCCCCATGAAAATAAGTGACTCTATTTTTTCTTATCCCTATATTAGAGTTCCCACTGTTTCTCATGGGTATCATATGATTCATCCTCCCAAAGCTTTTTTTATTTCCCTTTCAGCTTCAATCTCTTTATTGACCATATCTATATAATCCATAATAAAATTCACGATAATCATCAAGTGAATCTCCTTTATCAACCATAATTCAAAAATTTGTTCCTTCAAAGACGCACTAGAAGAAATCACAAGTGATAAGTTCATTAAAATTCATTAATTTATCCACATACTCCATGAAAACAATTTTCCTACTTCAACTTAAAAAAATCTTTCATTCATTGAATTACATGAGTGTGAGGATATGATTATTTTTTGAATTTTTTTTCAAATTCCTCCAATACTAGACCATGGGCTGATTTAACATGAATTGATAAATACCACCCCTAACACGCATGATCGTCCAGCAAGTAAGTCACCAAGTAGACATTCAACTCTACTGGTTTAATGATGAAATCAAAGATACAACACATCTAGTTCAGCTACACCTCTTATTTTTTTGGTTTCGAATCACCTTGAATGATAGGTGGATTATATTTATTTTACTTGATAGAATGATGAAAATTACCTGGTAATCCCCCTAGATCAATGCATCACTATATTAAAAATCATTGATAATAAAAGGAACAATTTTTTAGTTCACCTATGGCTTAGGTGAAACCACATTCTTAAAAGATTCCTCTGGTTGGTTTTTATGATTCTTATTGGGATCTGTGTTCATGAAAAACCAAAGAAACCATAAGTATCACACTATATTAATGGATGTATTGCATTCAAATTCTACGACAACATGATACCACTACAATTCTTTCTATAATTAGTATTTTTTATGTTCAAACACTTTTGAAAAACTTCGACATTATTTGAAAATCAAATCATTTTAAAAACACTAAAACCATGATCTTTTTCAAAATATTACATTTGAAGGAAACATTAGCATATTTCAAAGATCAATACAGTACACTAAACCATATATCAGTACTCAAAATGATATATTCACTCATAGTGATAATTCATTTCTATAATGAATGTCTTGTTTATCACATTGGCTAAACCCATGAAAATGATATTCTAGATCCAAAAAAGTGTCTCCAAAACACTTATGTTTCCAAAATTACAATTAAAATGATGTTAAAAATAAAAAGGTTACCTACATATTTTTATTCTCTACATTTAAAGGCTAGATAATCCTACACCTTTCAACCAAACCAACATAAGGAATATACTAGAATGAATTTCAAGTCATTGAATAAGATAACTATAGACCACTTTTTAGGAAAGGACCGAGTAAGATGATTCCACTTGTAACATCCCCATTCTATTTATTATGTCGGAAATGTTGTAAGAAATTACATGGCCTTAAGAGACATCCCCAGGATTCCAAAGGCTAGAAATAAATGGCAATGGGCTTCAATATACATGGGGTATAATTTTACCTTGAATATAAATCAACCAACCAAACATGACAAGTCTAAATAACCCACTACATGATACATGATATAAATTAAGGAAAACTCAAATCCAACCATAATTTTTAATATTTAACTAAAACTACATACAAGAGTGGAAGTCTAAAATACCAAAGTAGCTAGTATAAGAAAAAACTCGAAGACTACAATGACAAACTCCAAAGCTTCAAACATGCTCCATTATCCAACTCCACCAAATCTAACATGTATAAAAAAGTACTTATAAAGATGGGTGATACTTTATCTTTTCCCTTTTCTTCCTGAAAAATATCTATAAAGGCACAAAAGTGAAAAAGGGGTTAGTAAAGAAACATTGTAGATTTTCCCCAATGATTACCCTAAAAACCCCACCAGGACATAGAAAACTATGAAATTTATAAAAAATAGTCAATCCAAAACTATTTATATATTAATTTTATAAGTGAATTCAAACAAGTTCCATAGTAAAACAGTTTTCTCAAAACAATAACATGTTCCAAGGAAAGAAACTAAACAATTTTCTCAAACTATTTAATAAATCACATTTGGAAAAACTCATTCCAATCCACTACACATTCATCCACACATGCATGATTCCTTATGACAGTTCCATACTCATGAAAGGATTATCATAGATCTACCATGACATCACAAGATAGTTAAATATCATTTGACATTACACCTTTAGCACCATGTACAAGGTCATATTTCAACCAACCATCATAGTGTAATATGAACACACACAACATTGTATTCCAATAATCAATTCCAACATAATCATACATAAATATTTAAATATCAATAAATTTAAATTACAAAACCATTCCAATATAAAATCTTTTCATTAAAATCATTTTTCCATAAATGCAGCCAAAAAACTATTTAAAAAACATTTTAAAATCATTTATCGAAGCACTTTTCAAAACAAATGCACAATTTCACAAAAATCCACCAATAATCATTAAATAATGATTCTATCTTGACATGAACACCAATTTTACAATAAATTTTATTCAATTTAGTAATTTTTAAACTAAACTGTAAATTTATAAATAGATGATTTTAGATTGAAGCCACATACTTTAGTATTTATTTTGAAAACAGAGAACAATTCTTAATCACCAAAAAAAACCGGGATGAAACCTAAAAAACACACCATATATATCATATCCTATAGTAAAAAATTAAAATTAAAATCCTATATGTCATCCACTATCATATATATATCAAAAATGGACATAGATCTAAGAATACAAATGTTATAGAGAAGTATATCTATGAAAAAACAACCACCATATCCATGAACAGTCACTTAACATTAGAATATTACATCGAATCACCATGATAAGACACAAAATAAATTGTAGATCAATGGGAGTAGATTTATTAGACTTTGGGATGAGATAATATCGATTTAGGTCCATATATGAGGAAAAAAGAGGACCTTATAGGTCAAAACTTGTGAGATAATCAATTTTAGGATCTCACTTTTAACCGGTGCACAATTAGTCACACTGTTAGACAAACAGTATGTTATCCATGTGTATGCAACAAACTTGAGGATATAACTAAGATGATTGGAATTCATGGTTTCCAAACCATTCATTATTCATTAAAAATTCCACTATATCATTTTTAATGTTTTTTTCTAGTCTTCCGCACAATTTGGAGAAATCGTCCTCATCTCTTGCACCTTCCCTTTAGCCCCTGTATCATTGTTTAGCGTTTCTTATAGCTATTGGATTGTTTTTAAACATTGTGAACCAAATGGGAACATTTATAAAATCTACCAAGATTCTCTGTGACATTTACAATTTCTCCCAAACACAACTCATAATATTTACATACCTAAAAACCATAAATAAAGGGTACTTACTTTTAACAGAGGGTTCTACAATTTCCATTCCCCGTGTTTTAATGATGACATTTTTTAATAAGTGACATGAATTATTTTATTTTATTCTATTATTTTATATGATTAATTACATTTATAATAAGGGATGAATTTATAAATCTAGTTATTCCAGACTACTAAACATATTGATCCTCAGTGAAGTGGTCTCTTGTATCATTGCCAAGGAAATAAAATGACCACAAAATATGGGCTATTAGGGTCAGGGTTGTTATAGTTGGTATCAAAGAATGATTAGTAGAATACATGGTTTCATGATGCTAAATAAAAATGAGAATTATAATAAATCCTTTTAGTGAAATTTTAGTTCAATAAAATTTATTATTGCGAGATAACATAGTGTGTACCATTATTTAGTGATCACGCCTAATTGAAGGGGATAAATGAATACCTATGAAAAAAGTAAGTACTTCACAACTAATAAAGTCATCGTTGTTAGTGTTGTATCCAAGAAGGTCTTATCCTTGTTAAAATATCTTACTCAAGATATGTAGAATAAACATACTCCACCTCTGTTGGACAGTTTCATATAGAATAATCCCACATCATTTAGTGGGACTACCAATCCAGTTGTAGGTGAGTAGTGGTTCAAGTCCCTTGAAAATATATTTCTAGCACTAGGATTATATGAAATTGAAAAGGTATTACTGGTAGTATATTTCCTAATGGGAGATGCGGATCAATAGTTTTATTTAATCCAGAATTGCATAAAATGATATGAAATAGAATACTTATAATAGATAACTTTTAAAGAAGAATTTATATACAAATATTTCTCATAGGAGAAATGAAAATAAATTAATTGAAAATTCATTATCTTAAGGAAAATGGAAGAAGATAGTATTTAATATTATTAATATATATTCACAAGAATATCTATGTTTGATATAGATTGAATAATTTATTAGGAAAGAAATATTGATCATTTCATTTAAGGAATTAAGCCAAGGCTCCGATGGGCACATGATTCTAAAACATATTAATCATATGATGTAATAGTATTATGTTCCATCAAAATTGAGAATTAATTCCCTATATCCTTTATGTTTAAGTCAAATAAATTGAAAATAGGTTTTATGATAACCATGGGTAAGTTGAATCATCAATAAAGAAGAAGGGAATGAACAAATTCCATTATGTTGAAATTATGGAATGAATCATTATTGTAATTTATTAAAGGAATATGAGTTTTTTATAAGTGTATAGAAAAGAGTTATTGAGATAATGATTATAAGTGGAAGGAATAAAATAAATTATCTTCAATGCTTCAATTGAACTAAAATGTGGAATTATTAAGATCAATCTTCCAAGAATCAGGGGAATCTACCATAGAAGATTCCAAGGGGAGATGGATAAAAATATGCAATCACTACAGATTATTTACAAGCACATAATGATTTATTGGAAGGTATAGTAAAATTATATTCAAATATAAACATGATTCATTTTAATAAGGATTAGTAATGTCTTTTTTATCAACCCAATTTTCTAAAAATATTGATATTTCACTTTTAATATAATAAGGGAGTTTTCAGTAAAAACCCCAAAGGTAAGTCCCATAATAAAAAAAATGTTTCAAGAATTTCCCATTATAGAATATGAACATGATTTATTTTCTAACATTTTCATTATACCTGTAGTTGGAATTGATTTATTTCTCATAATGGATTGACTTTCAAAATATGATGTGAAAATATTTTGTAAGAAAAATGAAATTGTGATTTTTGAGGAAGATATAGAACCAGGAATATTTAGGATAGAAACATAATCATCTGATTCTTAGCTATATACATCCCTATAATCCCTATTAAATGAAATTATTAGAGAGGAAGACAAAAAAACAACCAGTGATCAAGAAATTCATCTTGATATTTACGATGTACCTAATGTGTAGGAATACATCGATGTATTTCTTAATGAATTTATTGGTCACCCCAAAAACTATGAAATTGAATTTACCATTGATTTAATCAATAATAAAATTCCACAAGAAAAAAATCATTATTGAATGTAAATTTTGGAATCAATGGAGATGAAGAAATATCTAGAGGATTTGAGTAATAAAGGATATATTTTTTTACAGTGTTTCTCTATTGGGATCCCATGTTATTTTTGTTAAGAAGAAATATATATCTTTGAGGTTGTGTTTTGATTATTGAGAAATCAATTTTATTACATTAATGAATAAGTATCATATACATCATATTTCTGATTTATTTGATCAAATTCATGTTGTTGATTATTTCTCAAATATTTACCTTCTTTGTGGGTATTATGAGTTGCATGTAATGAAGGAATATAATCTAAAGATAGATTTTAAAATGAGGTATGGACATTACGAATTCACAGTAATTTCATTTGGATTGGATAATATACCCTCTATTTTAATTAATATAATGAATTTCAATAATATATTGACTACTTTGTTTTATTATTCATTTTTAATAATTTTAATTATTTTAAAATATATAAAGACCATGAGAATAACATGAATATTACTCTTGAGACTCTAAGAATGAAATGGTTATATGGTAAATGTATAAAGTCTAAATTCTAATGGCAAAAAAATCTTTTCCTGGTCATATTGTCTCAAAGGATGGAATCTCAATTGATCCGATGAATACAAAGGAAATCCATTGGTGGCCAATACTATCCAACATAACCTATGTTTCTAGTTTTTTTGGTTGGGCAAGTTACTATCAGAGTTTTGTTCTTAATTTTTCCTGATTTCCTATCCCATTTTCCATGCTCTCACATAAAGGTGTTATGTTCATAGGAAAAAATGAGTTTGAATAATTATTTGAAGACTCTAAGACAATATTAGTCAATGTACTAGTTATTACTGTACCATTAAGAAAGGATGGTTTTGAGATATATAATCATGCATCAATGAAAGTAATTGGTATTTTCTATATGTAAAATGATTATGTTGTTGAATATGAATTATTGTAGTTGATGACCCATGAAAAAAAGTATCAAACTCATGATATTGACATAGAAACTATAATCTTTTCTCCTCTAAAATGAAGACACTATCTAAATGGTGAAATATGTGAGATATGTATGGAATAAAAGAGTTTCAGATACATATTTACATATAAATAAATCAACAAGAGGAAAATGTGATGGATCTAATTACCCAATGATTATGATTTCAATATATTCACCATCTAGGAAAAGAAAATAAGGGCGTGGATGCATTGATGAGGTATGATAATGGTATTATTTACCAAATGAGCATTGACAAATATACAATATTCGTGGATATAGTGGACATGGATATGAATATTGTTGAAGAATGGTAAACATCACCCCTTTTTGTAATTATTTATAAAAAAGATTTACTAAAAAAATTGAAATCTCTCAATATAATGATGGGATTTTTCAAGAAACAATTAAAGCTTGATGAATGTAAAAATTCATGTATGAGTATGAAATTATGAAATTTGGAATGCGATTAAATGTTACATCAATACATAATCTATATAGGGAACTTTCAGATGATACTAATAGCTCAAATTCCTCTATAAACACTAGTGGTCCCAAGATGTATCGATATATTATGGAATATTTTTGGTTGGATAATATGAAGCACAAATTGTTTGACTATGTCTTAGGATTTATAGTTTTTCAACAAGTCAAGGATGAGAAACAAAATCCTAGATAATTCATGAAACCTATACCTTTTCTTATGTGGATATAGGAAGAAATTAATATGGACATTATCACAGGACTACCAAGGACACCTTGAAGGAATGATGAAATATGTGTTATTGTTGATCATCATAAAAAAGAGACAAATTTTATTTCAATAAGAGATGATTTTCCTCTTGATAACCTATAAAGAATATATTAATGAAGTTATAAGACTTCATGGTGTACCTATATTTATTATGTCAGACCATGATCATTGATTTACATAAAAATTATTGATGAGTATTTAGAGGGATTTTGATTATGTGATTCATTTGAGAATTGTTTATCACCCACAATATGACATATAGTTTTAAATCACCATTGAAACATTAGGATACATGTTTAGATCATTCTTAATTGACATTCAGGGTATGTCGAATCAATATTTACCTTTGGTATAATTTTCTTACAATAATATTATCCATTCTAGTATTAAAATTGAGCCATATGAAGAATTATTCAGAAAGATATGTCAAAATAGAAATTGTTGGGATGAAGTTTGAGATAGGAAACCTATATGACTAAAACATATTAAACAGACAATGAAAAAGGTAAAGACTATTTAGTCTCTTATTAAATTATCTCAAAGTAGAAAAAATATTTATGCTTCAAAATATAGAGAGGATTTATAATTTCATGTGGGAGAATGTATTTATGAATGTTTATTTATTGAAGGGTGTTTTAAGGTTTAATATGAAAGGGAAACTGTGTCCTAGGTACATAAGACTATTTGAAATTCTATAATGAATTGGAGTGGTAGTGTTTGAATTATTAATGCAAAAATGTCTGTCCAAAGTTCATGATTTTTTCCACATATAATTTTAATAAAACTAAATTAAAAACCCAAAACAAGTACTCACTTATGAATAATTAGATTTGAAACCATATTTTTGTTAATATGAAGAATATATAGAGATTGTTGACACAATAGAGCATGTATTTAGAAATTGTGTGACTCGACATCTAATGCTTTTTTCGATAAACCAAAAAAATGGAAGAAGAAACATGGGAACCCGATGATGTTATTAAGAAGAACCATCCAATTTTATTTAAAGGGAAATATTCCTGAAAAAAATTAGAGGGAAATATTTTCAAATGAGGGAAGTATATAACACCCCATGATTTTACGGTAAGTATCATGTTTAATAAATTCAATTGATTTTACATCTTTCAATATAGGAGAAATTATTTTATATATTATAAATAATATAAAATCTTATAGAAAATAGAAAAAAATCATTATATGTTTTTAGTGAAATAAATAAGATATTTTTTTTAAATAAAGGAACATATTTCAATGAAATAGTAACATGACCTTTGTAATATTAATTTGACCCTTAGAATTGTAATTTGACAAATAGAATAGTAACCTCACCTATGATATTATAAATAAAATATTGGTATCTTATAAATAGTAATGTGATATAATTATATAATAGAATAAGTGAAATAATGTTCTAGAAATTATTAATTAAATTTTTATATTTTTTATAAACAGAAATTTTTATTTTCAATCTTATAACTATTATAATGAGTTAAAAGGAATTTTATTTTCATAAAATGTACTCATAAATTAATTATTTTTTGTCTTATTATTACAATATAATTATATTTTACAGTAATTAATTTTAAAAAGTGTTACCAAAATCATTTATAATTGTAAAATTGGTATTTCCCATATAAATGATGATTTTAATTGAAAAATCAGTTTCTCAAATTTAAATAATTATATTTTGAAAATGGATATAATTTTATAACTCTATAAATCTAAAAATTTTATGATTATTTATTACGATTTTTGTAAAATAGTTGAATTTATTATGAATAGTATAATACATTAATTTATAGTATATATACATTATATGTCAAATACACTATTCCATGAGTCCTCACTAATATAATAACACTAATATATAATTAAACTCATATATTTACTATATTTAGTAATGTAATCCTAACTATTTATTAACTTGAGCCAAAGTATTAAACTAATGAATAAAATATTAAAAAACACCACTCCCTTCAACAATAAATACCACCCCTCACAACCTATTCTCCTCACTTCTCTTAATACTTGAATATTTTCCATTTTCTCTATAATACTCTTCTCATTCCTTCTCCCAATGTTTATTAGGTTCTGGTCTCAACAAAATACCAAATGAAATATCCCAAATGAGGTTCTTAATGAGAAGAAACTCAAGAGGAAAAATCCCCTTTCGTTTTCCATTATTCTATTTTTATTTCATTTCATTTATTATCCTTCCCCCAACTATTATATCAAAATATTCATGAAAATAAAAATATCTTATATATATTTTAATATTTTTGTGTTTATGTAAATTTCATCCTCCTCCCCCTTATCCTCTCTCTTTTATTCTAGAAATAAAAATATCATCCGTGATGTGGTGATTTACCGCCATCAGGGATGATGTGTTGTCATTTTCTATTACCCCCATCAAGGATAGTAAAAACCATTATTATTGTAAAATAATATTTTATTATATATATAATAATTAATATAATATTTTTGAGCCACTATATTTACATAATATTAATTAATAAAAGAAAACTATTTTTTGATGATAAAAATGACCAAATAATCTAAATTATTATCAATAACATTTTATCAAAGGATTCACCCTCATACCATATAAAATAATGAAATAAATAACTATTTAGTATTAAATATTTTCATTAATAACATATAATTTTAATTCTGTATAATTAATTCTATTTTTACATGAACTTCCACACATGTATACATGGGAAACAATCATGAAAACCAAGGAAACGAACACTTCTAAATGATAAAAATATATCTTATAACTAATCAAAAATGAACAAATGAACATAATAAAATTATAGTAAATAATTTATAATTTTTAGAGGTTAATAATTAATTAATGGATTTAATATTATTATCCATGATGTTAAGATAAATGTAGAACACTTTTAGACATAAGGTAAGGGATTCTCCCCGAAATTCCATGTTTTCATTTGGGTTACTCTTTCCTTCTATTTAACACAATTAATATATAAAATATTATTATTTATCATCATAAATTATTTATTTATGTTTTAAAAATTATTTTTCTAGCTCAATTATACTTTATTTGATTGGGAAATGCACATTTTATAATTGTCCTTTTTCAATTCTTCCTAATAAGCAACCTCGATTTAAGGAAAATTTCAAATTTCCAACCCATATTCAAATACACTCCGTAATATATTTTATGAAAAAAATATATTTATAAAACCATTATTATATTCATGAAAAACATTTTTTTTCATTTAGGGTTTTATACTAATTTTTTTTTCAATTTCCCTCTTCAAAGGCTCTTTTAAATTTTCCCTTTAATCACACTAAGGAGACTCTTATCTAATGTTACTTAGAACACTTTTTTACATGCTTTAAATTTAGTTTGATATATAATATCATGATCAATGAATATTTTAAATTATTAACATATAATTTTTATTTTTATTTATTATTTCATGGAAACCATTATAATATTTCCTTCCACCTCTTATTCCTTAGGTGCGATGTATTTATATTTATTTTTTATTTATGAACATCATTCATTATATATCTATATTCCTTGTATCATGGTTATGATAATTATATTATACATATATCATTATCACATATGATTTTTTTATTGAATTGAATATATGTATGACAAATTATTTGGACTTTTATTGATTGGAGGTCCCCCTTTATAAAAATTCCATTGATGCCTCAAGAGGTATCATCAGACAAAACTGTTGGTGAAAAATCCATCTAGTTTATTTTAAAACAGAATCAGAAATTATTTACACACCAATAAAAAATGTCGAGATGGTAAAACCGTTCATTTTATAGACACATGTCATCCAATAAATAACCATTTCCTTTATTCAGTATTCAATTATTACTTTCCAAGAGGTTGTCACTAGGGAAAAATATATGGATACTTATTAATTATTAGTATACTGATGGAATGTTGTTTTCAAATTATATTCCTTTACATAATGTCTATGCCTTTTTGAAATATCTTTAATTATTAATGTCCCATATAACCCTTACTGAGAATTTTATCTCACTCTTTTATTTTTTCATTCCAAGGTTCTAAAGTTGAAATCATTGAATAAGAGATAAGTATAAGTTTATTTTCTATTGTTATGTTCTATGTTTGATTACCAATGTAATAATATAAAAATTAATGAATCTATTTCTTCAAGACTACTAAACTAATTGATCTTGGTGGTGTGTTTTCTTTTAGCTATTCCATTTTAGTAAAATTACTATCGATTAAGCCCTACTAGGGTAGGGGTTGTTACAATTTCACATTGGAAAATTTTTTCTTACCCATAAAAACACAATAAATGTGGAATTTCTCTACACACTTCTAGAAAACTAATATTCCTTCTTATAATGTTCCAGGGTGTTTCTTTATTTAATTATCACATGTGGGAAATTAATTCATTCCCATATTTATTTTATTCATCTTTTTTCTAGAATTACTCTTTTCCTCATGATTCCCTTCAATGTAATAATACATAGAAAATTAATTGTTTACCTTGTTATAATATAATACTATGTCATCATATGATAATAATTTTTGGGATACATTTTTCCATAGAAATATTGGAAGAGACCAGAAATGATATGATCCATATTTCTCTTTGGATCATGTGAATTGATGAGGATCACATAGCTTCTTCTAGGCACCATTAATAAATAATCAAATACACTACATTAGGTCATGTTGTTATATATAATCTCAATAATTGTGAAATACATAACAAAAATTGATAATTTCATGTCCTTATAATCTCATAGTCATCAACATTGTTTTATTGGAATGTTATTATAATCTTATAGTCAAATTATAACATATGGATAAGTTTTATAATCTAGGAATTCATGAATCTAGCTTCCAATTATTCAAAAAAACATGCTCTGATACCAATTATAAATACTCCAACCCCAATATCCTCGAGCTGGTGCCTTACTTTATTACATTTCTATAGAAACAAGGTTTGAATCCAAATTAACTAATAAATTAATCAATTTTGGAAACAATATTACATACATTAATCATACATTGCAATTTAAAATATAAAATCTAATATAGTGTATCCTTTTAGAGCACTATTATTCTCCAAGATTAACCCTTCATATTAGTCATAAAAACATCGTGAAATCCTAGGAAAAAATAATAAATAAGAAAGAGGTGACCTCAGATGCTTAGTTAGGGTATATATACATGAAAATATATCATAAAAAAGAATAAAAAATTTTTAATGGTAAATAACTAATATAAAATCCATTTATTTAATAAATTGATAATAATATGGAGGAACAAAAGTTGATCAAATAATAACATTCAAATAATTCATGGTAGCTAGAAAACATAACATATATTCTACTAGTCAAATAATTACATAGAAATCAATAACCAATATCAAAATGAAGGAATGTATAATTTGGGACATCTAAAAAATACCATCAAGGACTTACACAATAATTCTTCCTAAATGTGTAAACCTCGATCAAAACCTAGTCAAGTATTTCTTGTGAGACCAACTTATGAATTGAGGGGATATAGTTGGCCCTGATAATTAATTCCTAAGTCCAATGAATTATTAATATTAAATAGGTGAAACATAGTCAATATATACATTCAGATAGAAACTAGTATAGGATGCAACATTCCAAAAATAACAAACATAATCATAAACCATCTAGTGTAATTTCATCATTTCTGACAATATAGCACATACATTGTCCAACTGATCATAAAATATTCATAAAGTATGCTTGATTGTATCATAACAGATCATAATCAATTAATAATAACATATAAAAAAGTTTTTTACATAGATTAAAATACACTAAAAATCATTGATAAAATCATGATAGAAATACCACATTACATTGGAATCATTTATTTTAAAAGTTTTCAAATTATAAAATAATGTATATTTTTAATACAACCTCGTAAAATTATAAAAGGATACCTATAGATATTAAGGAATCATAAAAGCAGAACAATATTCTCATTATGTATTTTTTTAGAATCATTTCGTCTATTTTTTTAATCAACTTTAAAAAGAGTATTTTTAAAAGAATTTATGAGTGTTGACCAAATGAATCTATTATTTATCTCAGATGTAAATAAACATAAAAAATTTGAAAATAAAAAATTTGATAATAAAAATTCATTTCACTCATAGTTACATCATAACATTATCAATGTAGTATAAGTTTAACCCAATAAATAAATACTAGATTAATAATTCCATTACTAATTTTCAATCAGTCGAAGCGCATACCCCATAAAAATATTGATCACAATATGAAACATTTTATTTGATGAAGATATATATATTCATGGAATGATATTTCAAATGGTTTTATATATACAAAATGAAAATAAATAACTCATGAATATGATATATAACACAAAAGTACAAGTGAGGCGAGGAACCCTAAGCATTTGTCTAAAAGCATTCTGCACTTATAATTAATGCACTAGATAATAAAAATACATTCATTAGTTAAATAATTAATAAAAACATAAATATAAATATGATTTATTATAATTTTATGAATTTAATCTATTTCCATTTATATGAGTTATAATATTTAATTTCACTGTTCTTGGATCGTTCGTTTCATGGTTTTATTGCTTGTTCCCTGGTGGATTAATATGGGAGTTCATGGAAAATGGGAATAACATACCCATAAGTAAAATTATTTCATATTATTTATAATAAATATGTTTAAATTGTATCTTATATCATTTGGTTATATTTAATGAGAATTATTCACATGATAAAATGTTGATGAAAATATATTAATTTATTTTGAGGGTTTTTAAGACCATCACAAACTTGTGACATTTTATTGAATATTATATTTTCATATTGGTTTAAAATATTATACAACTTATAATATGTATAATAAAACATATTTAACCATAATAATGGTTTTATTACCAGTGTTGAAGGTGGTAACGGAAAATGAAAACTCTCCATCCATGAAGGAGATGAATCGATATATAACAGACACTATTTTTATTTTAAAATATAAAAGGAGAAGAGAAAAGATATTATGATAGATATTCAATTTTGAGAATAAAATTAGAATTATTATATTATAATATAGTTACTATGAAATTATGTATAGGGTATGTGAGGAGATGAATAGAAAAAAAAGATAAAAAAGGATTTTACCTCTCGAATATCATCTTTTTGGAACCTCATTAAGACACTTCAATTTGGTAATTGGGTTATTAAATTATATATTAGATGTGTGGAAGAATCTTTGGAAAGGATGTTTTTTATATTTTAGTCCATCTTAAATTATTATGATGTTTTAGGATAAATGGTGGTGAGGGGTGGTATTTATATGGAATGAGAGGGTTGTTTTTTGATTATTTTATTTATTTGATTATTATTTTGGAACAAGATAGTAAATAGTGTTGATTCCCATGAATAAATACTGAGACTATAAAATTTCAGTTCTAAATAATGATTTCTTACATTATCAATATATAATACATGACTCAATAATTCATTCATTTACATGTAGTGTTAAATACTATAAATTATAATATTTCACTTTTCCTAAAAAATATACAACAATAAAACAAATAAAAAATTCCCCCTTAATTTTTTTCAATGATAATATTTAATAAATGGACTCAATTTTATGAAAATAATTTTCTTTGTATGATAAATTAATTTTTTAGATAAAATCATAATTTATTCAAAAAATTGATTTTTTATTATTAATACTGATTTGAGGACACATTCAAAAATTAATTATCTTCTCTTAAAATTATCATATAATTATAATGAAGAAAAATATTAAATTATGAATCTATTTTTTAAATAGAAATTTTATTTAAAGGAGTATATTTATTTAAAAAATTGTAAATAAATAATTATGGTCACAAAAATAACAAAACATAATTTTTCATTTTTTAAAAATTTATTTACTTATTAAATGATATAAACATGTAATATTTTCATTTATGTGATACCTACATTTTATTTATAATTTCATAGGTTTGGTAATTATTCTAATGTGGAGATTACTATTCAAAATGGTCATAGTACGATTCTACCAGTCATGTAAGTTTTTAATAATATATTATGGGTCGTTTAGGCTTATTGTTGAATGTAACACAACGTATTGATGATCATATATTTAAAAGAGATATTCTATAAAATATTGGGGAGTTATAAGAATCCTTTATATATCTATTGTCTCTACATTATAGCTAGATTAATGTTTTAAGTATATATTATTCTCTTGATACAACCTGTTAAATTAGGAATAATAAAAATTATTTATTTTATCCTTAAATATAATGTGTTGAAAATTAAATTGTGTGATGATATTAGGATTAATAGCGTTAATATTTTATTCAATTCAAATATCATTTATAGTTATGGATACAACTAATTTTTAAAAGAAATAGATAGTGGTAATAACAAACAAGAACAATCAAATTGTGGTTTCAGTTAATGGTCTAATGAAATCTATCCCTAATATATAAAATATATAATCTGATTTTATAGTGTGAAAATAATATAGAGGTTGATGAATGATATATTCATTTATCTTTCATCCATGGAATTTACTCCCGAACACCATGAAATATTATGTCATCGATGGTTATAAATATCCACATTCCGCTATTTTAAGGAAGATTGTGGTTCTTGACTAGAGAGTTATTAATGTGGTAGAATATAAGTCATGCATAATAGTGGGTGAATCTCCAACTTCAATGCACCAAAAAATACCCCATAACATCTTCCCTTATAGAAAATGCTGTTTAAAATGTAATAATTTTCCCAAAGGGAGAAATTTATTCTTACATGGCTTCATATAGTAGAAGAATCCCTTTTTGATGATATTCAACTGTCGATGACATCAATAAAATTGAAAAATATGGTGGTTTTGGTACAATTACACAATTATAAATGGTGTTACTATCATTATTGATCCCTTCATTTTTATTATTGATTGATAGTTAGATAACCCAAAAATGTGTGATGTGGGTTACCTTATCATTCTTGTTGTGATCTACCAATACCATATCTGTAATATTTAGTTCTTCCACATGGGTATTATTTGATTATATAACATGACGTAGTGTGATCACTAAGGAATATCCATCTATTGTACCTCATATATAATCAAGCCAGGGAATCAACCTCCCTTTCTTGATAACATTCTCTCTAATGATTTCCATGATCACTTTGTCTAAATTGAAAATTATGTTTAATTATGAAATTGGTATTTTAAATTCTATTATTACACATGTAATAAGGGATTTTTATTTTTACACCTTATTGATCCATCCCTATAATAAAAAGAAGGGGTAATTGTAAACCACTTTTTAATTATATATGAATAAAATACCAAATACAACTCTTTGAGTTTCAAGGATCACATCCATCAACTTATAAGCCTCCTAAATGAAAAAAATCAAAGTATATTTCCCAAGAGTGGCTTGTTTAATGGGACTAAAAGACAACTTAATTGGGTAGATCTATATCCAATAGTTTCTTCTATAGGATATAGGATTTTTTCAACAAAATATACTAGTATTTTTTCACTGATTATCTTTTGAGACACTAATTAGATGTCCAACTACTATATAATTTTTACCCATATTTATTGAAATCCATTTAGGATTACAATACTAATGATGTATTTATGAATATTAACATGAGAGCCTTGTTGGACCTCATTTTGATGAAACTAATATAACTTCTTTGGAATTGTGAAAATAAATTTTAGTTTGATCTTCCCAATATCATTAATTTTTTCTCATAATCCAATATTCAAATGTTGATAAAATAAAGACTATTTTCCTTTTCAACAATATTTATTTTTATTATGGATGAATTTTATTTTCATTTCTAGGGTTCCCATAAAAATTATTATGGGTTTTCATTCTATTTAAAGTAAAAAAGACCACTATATATAAGGTTTTTTTAATATCATAAGTAGAACTCCATATATAATAATTCGACTAATTGTTTTCCCTTTTCTTTATCAAATATTTTGGGAATCACTTTTGGGTAAGGTTGGATATAAGTACCTGATATATGTGAGGTGTAACTAGATTTATCTTAGTTATTTAATGATTCATTGATCTTGAATATCATTTATCTCTTAGTTGGTTTCAGGATGAAATTGGATAATATATTGATATACCAAAAATCTGAGTTAATTTCTCAATGTCTCATTAAAAACACAATTTATGGGATTCACCTTCAAGCACTATTGATGTAGTATTAGGTGTACTACCTCAATATTATAAATTTTATCACAAAGTTTCTGAAATTTTTCTACTTGATCTTATATATAGGATTTTAAGGTCCCTATCATTAATGACTTGAAGATTTAATTCCTTGTAGGATAGTAGGTATTTCAGGAATATTACAATCCAATGGGACTTACTTTGTGATAGTGTACTTGTATGGTTACTTAAATGTTCTAGTTCCTATATTTTTAGAATCCATTCATATCTGCTTACAATTAAAATATCGATTCGAGTAGGAAAATTCTTAGAAAACTATTTTTGTATCAATTAATAATATAATTAATGTTTCAAATAAATAATCCTTCGGATATGGATTTATTAAATCCATAAAGTCAACTAAAACCAATACGTTTAAATTATTTTTCTTCCTATAAACTATATTGGAACGAAAATTTAGTTATTGATGTTAACATATAATGTTTACATTGACATTATTATCATCTACATATTCCACTTTGTTATCATGGTTTAATTAATTCTATATGGTGTGTGTTTTTATAACCTACATGGTCATATGATAGACACAAATGATGGGTATCAACTATTATATCTAATATAATCATTTTTTTGTAATGTTGTGCAAACCAATTTTTGTGTGGCTTCAAAAAAAGTTATATAGTTCTTTTATTTTTCATGATTCATATAAATGGTAATCAATATAGGTTGTGAATTTTCGTTTTTTCCTAGTTCCAACTACATGAGTTCATCAAATGATTGATGAGACAACATACATTAATAGAAAAAAGGAATCCTTGATTTATTCCCCCCCTATTAATTATTTTCTAGATTAGAATATGGATGAGAACCAAAATATTGTGTATATTATGTGGGATATTTTTTCCACCATTAGAATCATATACATATACTTTATGTCTGTGTTTATTGGATGAAGTTGACGCCATAAAAATGGAAGTATATTTACTCAAATGGAATACACTTCATTAAAGGTTCATACATAGATGAATAAATATACATAATTGTATTGACTAAATATGAATCAAACATTTCTTCCATTATGGGTGTTTTCAGGAAGTATTAATACACATTTTCTATATTGAGGTATTTTCATCCATGTTTGGTGGTTGAAAATGGAAGAATCAACAAAACCATCCTATGAGAGGAACATTGTTGGTGGTTTTACGTTTTCTACTAATGTGATCAATGGAACTCTTGGATTTAGGTTTTTCACCTCAATTTTGTAGTTTCAAATTAAAAAAAAATCACTGGGTTTTCTACATATATGGAAATGGATGATTTCAATGATAATAAAACCATAAATGTATGTAAAATTATTTGGTTAGAGTTAATCCCATACCCCTTTATAAAATTGACTGTCAAATTTTCACCAAAATTTCATGAAACCAAAATCCCATGATATTTTAATATCAATTCATCTTCATCATTAATCCTTTATCATGCCATAATCTATGGTGTTCATATCATAACAATTACATGAAGAACCTGATAGTTAAATCAATGAAAACTAGGTTCTTGGGAAATATTGAATCGTTGAATAATATAAATATTATTCATCAATAGTCAAGGAACAGATGGAGAGAGGAATGAAACAAAAAATTTGCATTGAAGGAGGGTTGTTTTCAGTTGGATATCACTGAATAAATATTAGGAATTTGAATGGTAATCAATTTATTAAACGAAAAATAACATCAAATTACTTATTTTTGGGAAAAATACAATTGTTAATTTTTTTATCCATAGAGGGTGCTCCATTAATTAATTTCCAATTAAATTAATTTGGATTCATCACAAAAGTTTAAAATGGGAGTTAAGGAAAAAAACCAAATGCCTATATCCTGTTTTATTTATAATTGAATGAGAGTACATATGCAAGAACTAATGTTGAAGAAATAATTGTGTTCATCATTAGATGTCATAATTCCCTCCTTTGATTTTCATTGATCAACAAATCATATTTTCATTTTCCAATGTCCACCTCTAACAAATTCCTATGGTTATGTGAAAAACCCTAGAATATTAAAAGAACATTTCTTAAATTTTTGCTGATTACCTTTTATTTAGATTATAGAAAATAATTTATTATGTTTATTTATTCATCATTTGTTTCTCTAGTGGATGTATCTAAATAAAATGTCTAACATGGAAAAAGTTATGTCACATATAGGGTATATCTTTTTTCAGGATTTAATGGATGCCTTGTTTTTTAAATTCAGGAACTATTTAATTGATGATAAAGTTTTTATAGAAAAATTATTGTGTGTGATATATTATATATATTATTATTACACTATCAATATCAATCCTATATAGGGACCGGATCCCCCTAATGGCTTAATGTCTTACTCTAAAAATATTCTTTAACATTTTCATATCTATCGTATGAAAAATTTATTCATTACATTATCCAATCATTTTAATATTTTCAACTCTAAAAATAAAATACTACTTATATATGTGAGGGTACTGAGCCCGCATCTTGTTTTTCAACTCCCATAGTGGTGAACTAATGAAAATCACATAACCCTAAAGAATCATCCTCTTGTAATCCTTGACCACCACCATAAACAAAAAAAATTGTATATCAGTCTGTAATAGATAACCCTCTTCATTCAATACTGGGTGATGGGTCATGAAAGTGTCACCATAGTTGTGACATATGGAATACATCATGAAATTGATCTACTTGGACTAAGAATTCCTTATGGCATGTAGCCTCAAAAACCCTACACAATATAAAAAACAGGTTGAAGAACGTTAGATATAAAATAGTACCCTGGTCAATTATCTATATTCTTCCCTGAGATGAGACTATTAAGAACACATGGTGTCCTTGTTTGAACTCTAAAGGCCTCTGATATTAGTCATCATTGGACTTATGTTCAATCTAGTTAGTGGGCATTTTCTCTCAAGTTATATACACCCTCTCTTTCATCATTTGTAAAAACACTTATCCCATAGTAGTTGTCTGTCTTGGCGAAATCCCATACTTGTATGTGTTATCGGATCCCCTTAAGAAGGCCTTGAATGGTGTCACAAAGACAGTGTAATGGTAATTTTTTTCATATGAAAACTCCAAAAAAGGTAGGAGATCCTCTAAACTACAACTAAAATACATCCTAAAATCCCATATCGAATCCATTATAACCTATATGGTCCACCATCTCTAGTTTACTATGAGGGGTATATTGTTGTGATTATATAAAATCGAGTCACATATGTGTCTTATAATGCCCTTTTTAAATGGAATGTGAATCAAACATCATTATCCTATATAATCAAGGAGGTTACCCCATGGAGTTAGATTATCTCATATATGTGCATGATTCTCATAATCTACAGTAAAATGTACTATCAAATGGATAGGATATGGTCCAACATAGTGATTGAGTCTGATATAACCCAGATATAATCATGGACTCTCACTTTATGTACAAGTTCCAAAATAAAATCCATGGAGATACAATCCCATATACAATTCGGGACATCTAGGAGTTTGCATAAATCACAGGTACCTGATTATTGGCCATCAACAATATGGAGGTTTTTCCTCAAGAGATAAATTGAGCTAAACTCTACTTCATCAATGGATACCAACAAAAGTATCAAAGGTCTTGTCACATTTTCACCAAACCTAGATGTAATGATAAAATAAATGAATGAAACACCATCAATACCTCTTATCATAGTGTGGACAGTACCACAATTTGTTCTAATAAAAGGATAAAATACTCCCTTCCTTCAAAAATACTTTAGAATCATGTGTTATAGATATATCTAGTCTGCAAAGACCTCATAATCATTATCTATAATATACACTTCACTAATGAGATAGGTGTGTAGAGTGATCAAAAACATCAAACAGATATATATTAATCCACCCTCATCTATAATGTTTAAAGAAAATTGATCCCAACTTCTTTGTTACCACACTCAGTAATTGTAAATGGTATTTTATGATATGATAATATTCCATCATGTTCCCTTTATAGGGAGTATTGAATATATAAAAATTATAGTTGAATAATAAATCCAATTGTCACATCTTATATAGGTTAAGATATTTCAATGAGAAGATATAACTGAGACTGTTATAGTCAGAATAGAAATAGAATAACCCTCCTATAAGATAGTTTCAATAAGTTATGAGGGAGAATAATAATATTATCAACTCCAAATAATTATTCAATTAATTTTTCTCTTTGGTTATTAGTTTTTAGAACCTAATATAAATCATATGCTTGAATATTGTTATAATGAAACCAATCCAAACACATGAAGAAACATAGAACACCATGTATTCAACTCTCTTCTCGGGTAGTCCCAATATCATGAAACTCATAAATCTCTATCAAAACCCCTAAACCCAAAAATGAATTTATCTTTGCATAATGAATGTTTTATTTTTCAGGTCATGGTAGTCGTGGGTTCCATGACTCTCGATAAATCAATGAAAAATATTCAATAATATCAAAACAACCCAAGGAAACTTTTCACCATAGTCACTATTTTTGATGTATCTCGTGATATTACTAGCTTGGTCTTCACTAGTTCCAATATTACTCCCCACCTTTAAATGACATCTCATATAAATTTTACATAATAAATCTAAAAATAATAGTTCAAGAACATCCTATAAAACTGATGGTCCTTTGGTATGTCCAAAACCATCATAATGTATCTTGAATACTCCAACATATGTGTTGAGTATGCAAGGATTACATCAATGATGAACAAAATGAATTCATATAATAATTGAGGAAAAATATTTTTCTTGAGCCTAATGAACATAGTTGGGTGATTCTTTATACTAAAGTCCATCACCTAGTACACATTATGAATATTGTTTCACAATAACTCAATATTTGGTCACCTCCTCTCAAACCTAGTGCTTGTGATAACTCATCCTGAGGTTAATCATCATAAACCACTTCAATAATATCAGCTACCTTAATAGGATATCAATTCTCAAAATTAGATACTTCATTTTTATATTAAACTAATTCAGTTGATGAAAATCGTAGTATAAATCCAAGTAGCCATCTATCATCATCATCATGAACAAAATTAGGGATACCCAAGGGACCATATTGGATATTAAAAAGAACATCCTATATAGTTACTCTAAATTATCATTAAATGATCATATATCTATAGAGTTTATAAGATAAAACTTCATTTTTATCGAGGTATCCCCTTGGTGAAGGTCTATGTTGAAGTCAACCTACATTGACCTGAAATTTTATCAATGATTTTTTTTTCTTTATAGTAATATCATATAGTTTAAATCTCATATAATCACATAGAAAAGATAATAAAATATTTATAAATTATGAATTAAGGAAATAAAAAGTATATCTAGATGTTAAGAAACCAATACCTGTAAAATAGTCACTTTCCCTAATGAATAGTAATATGACAGTTATGAATAGTAAACTAGAAAAATGAATAGTATCACCACCCATGAAATTATATTTAAAATTTAGGCATCATGTAAATTAATGTATGCTATAATTATATCATACTCTATGTAAATATATGTTTTAAAAATTATTTATTAAGTGTTGATATTTTGGTGAGTCAAAAATATTTAATTTCAATTTTATGAGTAATTTAACAATATAAAAAAATTTATTTCATAAAATTTATTCATAAATTAATATATTTATGTCTTGTTATATTAAGATAATTTTATGAGACCTTAAATAATTTTTCAAAGTGTTAAAAAATCAATTATAATTTTAAAATAATTGTTTTTAAGTAAATAATGGTTTTAATTAAAAACTAAATTATTGATATTCTGAATATTCTTATATTAAAATGGATTTTATTTTTTAATTATACAAAATGAATTTTTTTGGGGTGAATATTTGGGATTTTTGGTAAAATACTCAATTTTTTCTAATAGTTAAATATGGTAAAATACAGAATATATACATTATAAGATAAATACAATTTTAATCGAGTCATATCTAATGTAAGAACCAATGGTTAGAACACACATGATCTAATTAATCTATGTACTCTCAATAATTGAAACATTTTATTATCATGAGAAAAATAATAAACTAATGAATTAAATAATGGAAAAACACTCCTCTCCTCCACTATAAATACAACCCCTCACACCATATTCTCCTTACACCTCTCAAACATTGACCATTGTAAAAATTCATTCAAAAATACTCCCCATTCCCCTATCCCACTTCCAAAATATCGTGGTCTCATTAAAATACGAAAACCATTCCCTATTGAGGTTCTCAAGGAGGAGATATTTAATACATAAAATCCTCTTCCTTTTGTTTCTTTTTAATATCTTCTCAATTTCATCTATATTTATATATTCTCATAATATAATCTTATCACAATGGCATGATAACTCTCGTATGTTTAATATTGTGTAATTATATCATTTCAACAGTACATCCAATGTTAAAATCATCACACTCTCTCCCTTTTATTCTAAAAATGAAATTATCTCCCGGGACATGCCAATTTACAGACATTATGGTTGATGCACATTCATTTTACATTAAATATTTTTTGGATTTCAATGAAAACATTATAATGATTGAAAGAAAATTTAAAATTTATTTTATTCACCTATTTATTTTTTGGAACTAACATATAAACATAATACTAAATGATAAAACAAAATGAGTTCTTTGTGACCAAAAAACCGCCAAAATTTACATAAAACAATATCCATTAGCTTGTATCTAATGATTCATCTTCATGCGATATAAATAATTATTTAAAAGATCATTAAAAATTCAGGGATATCCTTAATAAAATATAATAACAATTCTGGATATTTATCCTCATTTTACATGAACATTCATTCATGTAAACAAGTAAATCGATCATGAAAGCATAGAAATTGAACACTCCAGAACGATGAAATTAAACTTTATAACTCATCAAAAATACCATAAATAAACATTAATAATACAATAATTAATAAATTCATGTATACATGGTTTTGTATTTGTAATTAATTATTCTATGGTGATTACAATGTATACTAATTTAAGGGAAGAAATCAGATATAAGGTAAGGGGATTTCTCGAACCCAACTCTATTTTATTGTGTTCTCCTTCATTTGACACATTTTTAGTACGAATATTACATTAATATCATCTCATCATCATTATATTGCCTTTTCATAGAAAAAAATATATTCTACAGGAGTTTATGAAAAACACAATGTTTTCCAAATTATTAATTCTTTCAAAAAAAATACACCTTTTACTTATAGATATTGATTCTTCTTTAGTCAAGGTTGATGATTCTTATACCAAGTATGTTATTCCCTCATTAAATTAAGAATCCAATTTTTATAAATTTATTCTTTCTAAAATAAAACCCATTACTTTTCATGATTTATTTAATGTCTATAAGTGATATATATTCTACATCACATGCATGATAATATAAATGTTATGACATGACGAGTGCACCCAGAATTATATAGCCCAATATAAATGTTGTGATGTGTTGGTGAGCCCATAATTTTATAGAGCTCAAATGAATTGGGTAATCTGATGTATCTCATTATAAAATTGAAGTATCCATTAACATGATGCTATATTTGTTTAGAACTATGTGTGGTAGTTTACCATTAGGGCATGAGGATTCATTTTTATGTATTTCAATATTCCATTTAATTATCTAATGCTTCCCCTCATTATTATTATTATTATTATTATTATTATCACCCCATATTATATTGAATTATTTTCTTTTCTATCATCTTGCTAGGATTTTAGCTTACCCCTTTCTTTGATGTATATCCTCAGGTGACTACTTGTACAATAGAGATTGTGAATTCCTCTAAGAAGATAGAGGGGAAGGAATTAAATAAATGTTTTTGTTTTATTTTTTGAATGTTGTGTACTGTCTAATTTATCCTAAGACACTAATCATTTTGATCCCTATTTTGTAATGATTTTATATTTTTTTCATCAAAAATATGTAACAGTTATGTAATAAAATGTAGGTTCATTATAGTTGGTATTAGAGGAAGGATTGGTTTAATTGGGAATTAGGATTAGAGAACCTTAGTGAAAACATTTAGTATTAGAATAATTATAAGTAAGCACCCAATAATATTTATTTTAGAAAATTATAAACATAATGATCCCACAAGATAAGCCTCTAGAATTAATTTCACAATGTAATAAATAAATTTTTAGGGATCATTGAGTTATGTTTTGTTCTAAACTTTTATATATTATAAAATGGTGGGAACTATGAAAAATTAACACAATAACCCATGTTAGTTACAATGCAACAATTTACCTGAACGACAACCCCAATGGCTTGGGAGTTGGAGTGAAAATTTTCATAGTGATTCTTACCCAGATATATGAGGTTATGAACAATAACTTGAATAATGTGGAATTCTTACATTCACCTAAGAGGGAGAAACTGGATATCAAGTGTTTTATGTGGAAAAAACACCAATGTTTAGTGGATCTTTTGATCCACCAGTTGTGTAACAATGTAAAAAATCGATGTAGATTATCATTTGTTCCTTCACTATTCTAAGATGGAGTAGGTGACCCTCACTATTTATCATCTAAATAGAGAGATCGATCAATGTTGGGATTTGATTAAGAACACCAAACTGAGGGAAGAAATGGTAGAGATGGAGTGGGAATACTTTAATATAATGTTTCTTATTATGTGTATCTAGAAAACTCATCATTCAATGATGGAGAGATAATATTAAGAGATGAAGCAAAAGGATGGTGACTTTTTCATCACCTATAAAGAACATTTCACAAGGACTTAAAGAAATAATTCAGGTTTTGTTATCAATAATGAAAGGAAAATTTTTTAGATTACATATAAGTTAAATACCAAACCTTCTAATAGATCATGAAATTTGGGATATGGTATTTATAAAGAAGTTGTTTTATGTGATCTCAATATGGAGATAGATTATGGGGAATGATCCCTTTGATATAGTGATAAGAAATAAAATATGGACATTCAAGATAGAGGATCTAACGATAAAGGTGGAAAGAAAACTCAACCTCCCACGTGTAAAAAATATTGGAAGAGGTATCATGGGAACTTCCTCAAAGGGGTGAGGAAATGATTCACGTGTGGTAAAGGAGGCCACCAAGCTCATGAATGTCGAAATGACGTGAGGTAGTAGGATAATGTTGATGAGAAAAGGAGAGAACCACCAATGGTCCAATTCTAAAACTGTACTGAGATAGGGAACTAGGAAATCCAGTGAACTAAACTTCAAGTCCTCGTGGATAATCAGCATCAACAGTCACTTAAGGAATATGACAAAGGCAAGTCATATGTCTTCATGAATACTAAAGTGTAACAAAAAAAATTAAGTCATACACGGTACAATTTATATTCACTCATTAATGGAATAATATTATTTTATTCTAGTTATACACATTCCTTTATATCTTTCATTTTTTCTAGAACTATTGAATTGAATCCATGAAACCGTGAAGTATATATATCCATAATAAACACCTAGTGGTGCCATAATTTCATTATAAGTGCTGGACTCTTATCCTATTGTTGTGTGTTTGAAGATTCTTCCATAAAATCTAGTTATACATCCATTAGTTTAATATGATGCTATAGTGGGAATGTATTGGATATCATTATATAGAGAACATATGCACTATTTTAAAAAGGAAATATTTTTTCATTTTCTAAACAATACCATGCTCCTATAATAATTAAGGATGATCGTGAATGTCCTTTATAAAATCCTTCAATAGTGTGTGTTTTGATTCCCTATGAAGAATAATTCCAGAATCAAATGGTTGAGTTAAAGGAAGGTATCAACCTAGGGGAAATTACCACTTTGATGGAATACAATGATTTCTTTCATGAAGAGTAACCTTGACTTACATTGGATCATGAGGCAGTGTTCTCAATAGAACTCATACGCAGCGATACTCTTATATGAAAATTACCCTATAGGATGGACCCTATCGAATGGGAGGAGTTAAAGTATCCATTGCAACTGAATTTGGAAAAAGGTTTCTTATTCCCTAGTTCATCACCTTAAGGTGCATGAGCTCTCTTCATTATAAAGAATTATGGATCAATTCAGTTGTGGATCAATTATCAAGAACTCAAAAAGATCACCATAAAGAACATGTATCCCATTCTAGGGATGGATGACTTGTACATGCAATTACATGGAGCTCAGTACTTATCAAAGGTGGGACGTCATTATGGATGTCATGAACAAAAGGTTAATAAGGATGATATTTTTAAGACTACTTTATGTACATGTTATTGGCACTATGAGTTTTTATTGATTCCCTTCGAACATACAAATTCCCCAGCAATCTTCAGGGATTTGATGAATAGAGAATTTATACAGTACCTCAAAATATTTGTTGTAGTGTTTATCAATGATACTCTCATTGTTTTGAAGAGAAATGAGTATCAAGAAGAAAATATAAGGCTTGTGTTGGTGAAAATAATTATAGAGAAGTTTTATGATAAGTTTAAGGAGGGTGACTTTTGGATGAATGGAGTCATATTCTTGGGACATGTGATCATAAGTGAAGGAATTTGTGTGGATCGTTAAAAAAAATGTAATTTTGGAAAATCCTAGTCCACCCAGTTTCTCCATAATCCATATTTTATTGACTAATATGGGTAATATCAATATTTTGTGAGAACTTTATCAATATTTTTAATCCCAATAAAAAGTTAAAAAGTAATGGGTAATATATGTCTATATGGATAAATGTGATGAAATTGTCTTGGAGAAAAAGAAAAGGCTTATCACTAAACCTGTACTAACATTATCGACAACTGGAGAATGTTTTGTGATATAAAGAGATTATTTAAATAAAGGATTGGTATGGGTACTGATGATAAATGATAATGTGATAACCAATGCCTCATATAAATTAAAGATACATAAGAATAAATACCGAACAAATGATCTGAAGCTAGAAGATGTGATTTTTTCCTTTAAAATATTAGTGTTGTACCTCTGTGGTGAGAAGTGTGACATATATACCAATAAAAAGATCCAAAATTATGTATTCATGTAAAATAGATTCAAAATTCATAAAAATAGATTATTAGAGCTAATAAAAGACTATTATTTCTCTATTTACTATCATCCCTGTAAGGCGAACAAGGTAGATTATGCTCTATGAAATAAAGAACCTACTACTATATCTATTTACATGATAGAAAAAGACCCCATATTTATGGATATGTAAAGGATGGATTTTTAAATCACAACAGTAGGGAATAAATCCTACATTTCCCAATTTATTTCCCACCATCTATCTAAGAGAATATTAAAGAGGCATAAAGGGATGATCATGAGTAACAAATGAATGTGAATGCAGTAAATGATGGGAAGATAAAAGAGTTCCATATAGATGATGATGATGAGTCGTTTCATTTTGGAATTATGCTTTGTGTGCCTTTATAATCTGGTATAATTGAGTATCTATTAGATAATGAGCATAACTCAAATTTACCTTTCAGTCCTAGGAGTACCATGATGTACCATTTTATCTCAGAATACTTCTGGTGAGACAACATGAAGAAGATGATCATTGAGTATATCCCAAGGCGATTTATATGTTAACATATTAAAATCGAGTGATTTATTTCCAAAGGGATGATGAAAAAATTTCTTATACTGATGTGGAAATGAAAAAATATAACTATATACATAGTCATGGGTCTCCTAAAGACATCCAATGGAAATAATGTCATATGGTTTGTGGTGGATAGACTCACCAAGGCTTCCATCATTATTACTATTTTGGAAAATCTCTTTCTTGAACTATATGGAAATATATATATATGTGAGGGATGCAGTGATCTTTCATGGGGTTCCGCTCTAAATTGTCTCTAATCATTATCACAGTTTCACATATAAATTCTTGAGGACTCTTCAACATTCTTTGAGTATTGAATTAAATATTAGCATGACCTATAACCCCAAAAATGACAGAAAATATGAACGGACTATTCAAATGATCGATTATATGAGAAGATCCTAATCATTATAATTTAAAGGATTATTATATAAAAATATCTAATTGTTTTAGTTCTCATACAAAAATATCTTTCACTCGAGTATCCATATGGCTCTATATTTGGAATGAAATGTAGAACTCCATGATTTTCAAATGAAGTTGGTGAAAGAAAGCTACTTGGACCTGATAATGTGAAATAGATGATAGAAAAGGATTAAGACATCCAACAACATATATAAGTTTCTCAAAGTTTGAAATTGAGTTATACCAACAACTTTCCAAGGGACATAGAATTCAATATTAGAGATAAAGTCTTCCTTCGAATATAACCATGGAAGAGAGTCATGTGGTTCGGAATGAAAGGGAATATATGACTAAGGTACATTGTCCCCTTTGATATACTTGATATCATAGAAGACATGAAATATCATCTTTCTCTTCTAATGAATATAGATCATGTTTATTATTTGTTCCACATATCACTTTTGAGGATGTACACCCCACATCCCTCAAAGTTACTAAACTAGAAGGTTGTATTGTTATAAGATGATCTCTCTTATGAGAATCATCTAGTAAGGATTCTGATCCATAGATATAAGGAACTATGCTACAAGACAACCCACATTGTCAATGTTTTTTGGACAAACCATATGTATGAATAAACAACATAGAATTTGGAGGAGGGAATTAAAGAGAAGTACCGTCACATAGTTACACAAAACAAAATTTCAACAGTGGGGATGAATGAAACGACCCAAAATTTTATAAATTGAATTTATCCATTCATATAGTAATTTAATATTGTGTATTTATTATAAAATACCTTAGAGACTATAATAAAATATACAATAATGAATAAGTAATGAAATAAGAAATCTTTCTTGATGTTATGGAACTAATATATATGAAATTGTAACATGACCATAGAAATAGTAATATGATCCTTATAAATAGTAAACTGGCCAAATAAATAGTATCATCACACATGTAATTATAAATAAAATTTAGTCATCTTATAAATGAAAATATGGTATAATTATATCTTAGTCTATGTAAATAATGTTTAAAAATTTATTAATTAAGTGTCAGTATTTTTCTAAGTCCTAAATATTTAATTACAATATTATAAATAATTTAATAATTTAAAAGAAAAAATTATATTCATAAAATGTATTTATAAATTAATATTTCTATTTCTTATGACTTTAAGATAATTTTATGACACCTCATATAATTATTTAATGTTTTACAAAATCAGTTATAAATTTCAAATCAGTATTTTCCGTGTAAATGATGATTCTAATTAAAAATTAAAATTTTCATAAATAGAAAATAATGTTCATAAAATTTAGTTTATTTTTGAATTCTATATATTGGAAAAAGGTTATTGTGAATTTTTTGTATTTTTATAAAATAGTTTAATTTCATCGTGAAGAGTGAAATACAATAATTTACAGTGCTTATATATTTTATGCTTATTACATTATTTGTTGATTTATCGCTTATGTAAGAAACATTGGTTATAAATCACATGATCTAATTACTTTATGCAGTCTCAATAGACAGAAATATATCTTTTCTTTAGAAAATCAATAAACGTCTGAATTTAATAATGAGAAAACACACCTCTTCTCCACTATAAATACCTTCCCTCACAACCACTTCTCTTAACACCTCTAAAGCATTGAGCCTTGTCAAAATTCTGCACAATACTCTCCCTAAGACCATATATCACTTCTATGAGCTCTTGAAAAAAATCAAAAGGAAAATTTATTTTCCCCAAGGAGGTTCTCAAGGATATGATAATTAAGAGGTAAAATCCTCTTCCTTTTTTCTTTTAATTTCTTTTCAATTTATTTCTTATTCTGATATTATCCTCACATTATGTTATAGAAATATAATGATAAATCAAGTATATGTTGTATGTATATCATTTTAATTGAAGACATATTATTAAAATCCTCCATCTCTCTCTTCTATTCTAAAAATGAAATCGCCGCCCGTGATGTGTCAATTTACCAACAACGTGGGCAATGCGCTATCAATTTCCTTTAACTCCTAAAATTATGTAAATAAAACATCTATAATGGTTTAAATATAATTTAAAATTTATGTTACAACCCTATTTATGTTATGGATCTAACATATATATATAATACTAAATGATAAAACAAAACGAGTACATTGTGATTGAAAAAACCCCAAATGTAAAATAAAACAATCCCCATTAACTAGTATCTAATAATTCATCCTCAATCCATATAACCAATTCATTATAGGATAATTTATAATTTTATAATATCATTATGATAATATAATAACAATTCTGGATATTTATCCCTATTCTACATGAACTTCCATTCATGTATACAAGTGAACTAATTGTGAAAATAATTAAAATGAACAATCACAAATGAAGAAATTAAACTCTATAACTCATCGAGATGCCCGTAAATGATATTTTTTAAAATTTATTTAATAGATTTTATATATAAAAGTTTTATTACTTATAATTTACGATTCTAATGTGATTACAAAGGATATTATATCAAAGGATGCATTCATACATAAGGTAAAGGGATTTCTCAAACCCAACTACCTTTCTTTGGTGTTTCCCCTTTAACCCTATTTTTAGTAAGGATATTCCATAAATATTATTTATTCATTATTATATTACCATTTATGTAATATAAATATTTTCTAATTGATTTTATGACAGTAAAAATGTTTTAAAAAAGAATACTTCTTTTAAAAAACACACCATTTAACCCGCAAGACTATTTCTACTTCACTCAAGGTTGATGATTCTTATACCAAGTGTGTTATTCACTCTTTAAATTGAAAACCTGAGTATTATGAATTTCTTCATTATTAAATTAATCCCATTCTATTTCATGGGTTATTTTATGTCCAATATTGATATATATTATATGTATCACACATGATAATGTAAATGTTATGATGTGATGAGTGCACCAAGAATTATATATCTCAATATCTATTTTATCATGTGATAGGTGAGCCTAAAATTATATATCACTCTAATTCATTGGGTAATGTGATATATATTTTGGGGAAAGTGAAATATTCATGAACATGATTATATATTTCTTCACAACTATGTGTGTTATTTGACCATTAACACATGATATTTCATTTTTATATATTTCTACATTCCATTCCTTTATCTAATTATTCCTCTAAATATTTTGATAATGGAATTTATTATTCTCACCACAAGTTATATTTATTTATGTTCTAATATATATTCTCGTATTGTGCTTTTAGTGTACCCCATATTTTTTGAATATCCTCTAGTGAGTACTTGTACAGAGGATAATATGAAAACCACTATGAAGCAAGAGAATAATGAATTGAATAAATGTTTCTGTTTTATTTTCTAAAATTTTCTCCAGGTCCTAATTTCCCCAAGACACTATACCTTTTGATCATTGTTGAGTAAATAATTTTTATTGATATATTTAAAATCACATAATAGTAATGTAAGAAAAATCATAATCTCTATACAACCTCTTGATGGTGAGGTAAGACAAGCATCCTTGAGAATGAAAAGACCCAAATCCTCCTCATCAAGTCATTTCCTACTCCAAGGGAAATAATAACCAATTGATGATAAATTGGTTGTATTATCCTGCATATGAACCCATTTTTCTCTATCAAGGACTTCTTCTCACCAATGAAGATATTTTTAAACCATTTATCCCAACAGACTACATCATATTCCTATTATAGTCAATCTAGGTAGAAATAATGGGGATATATTCCATACATATAATTATAGGGCATGGCCTCAACATAATTATAAAGAGATCTCACATAAATATCTCTACTTTGAGAGTCAAGTCACACTGACTATAGAAGCTTGAGATCTTAGAATGTACTCCAGTGGGAGCCTCTAATCACAAAATTTGAAATAAAGGATCCATATGAATCTATAGTAATTGAACAAATGATGTGTTGAAGATATATTGTATTAAACCCGTGTCTACAAAAATTACTAATAATGTTTAGAAGACACAAATCATATATTGGATCCCACCTCAAGCTCTTGGGTAATCAAGGTTCTACTTTTTGAAAAGATCCATTTTATTTCTCTCTAATTTAATATAGCCATATATTTCTTTGAAACCATTAAAAATACAAAATTTCCTTGAACATAGCTGTAAAAAAACTCACCATCCACACATTGAAACAATCCATGTTAGGTGACCTTGACATTCCCACATGGATTTGAAACCCATCATAAGTGAACATTCCTTGGTGAGGGATGTTTTCATATTCTTTTAATGCTATTATAAACATCAGAAAACAATACAATATATATCAACCAATGTCCTATGTTTCTTTAAAGATGAGTATCTATTAAGACCAAAATCAAACTTGGAGGTTCCCTGTAAGAATAAATAACTATTCCTTCACCTCTAGATAGCACTAAACTACCATAGGGTCTAAAGTACACTAGAAAATGTGTAGTATCATCCTCTAAAACTATAGAACCATGATCAACCTAAATATTTTATTATCCTAATTATCTTGAATGATTTTTTCCCAACATTAAGGATTACGTTGGCTAATGAAGGAACCAGGGAAAAGCAAAATCATTAAAAAAATTGAAATGTTTTATTCTGATTCATTTTAAAATAACTAAATCCACTGAAACCATTTCCAAGATTTATAAAATGCTCTTTTGAATTTATATTTATTCATTAAGAACAAAATAAAATAAAATTATAAATGGTATATTTTTTGTTTGAGATCATTGAATTGATTCACTCATCATCGACATTTCATAGATCACATGCTCCATTATATAAATCATATAGATCTTCCCATCTAGAACCATAGCTCATGGATCATCAAAATTGGATTCATAGATTCTAGCTTGGATAATATGTGAGCTTTACAATGTCACTTGGATTTCATTATGATCGTAGACTTGATCAGGAATGTGGGATTTATTTGTCCTTGTCTATTAGTCATTTTCTCATTTTAATCATGATCCAGAAAAGGGTGATCCCTAAAATTCATTAATATTATGTGTCACGCTATTAGGGATGCCAAAATAATATTTTATTAATATGTTATTCTTTCCAAAAAATTTACTTTTCTCCTTGAAATGTAATAATTTTTATTTTGGACTCTCCAACACAATTATGACTAAATTATACATTTCATAAATATCATGAATATGTGATCACCAATTTCTAACATATTTACATGATATATGATAAAATATTTACCACTAACTAACCTTTTATAATCCTAAAATAATAGAATGAAATTTCAAGAAGACAAGTTTATTCAAAAAATTATACCCTCTCATAATCACTTTTATGATCAAATATCTTTTTCAATAACTTGTTAAATATTTTAAATTTAAATTATTATAAACATGAATAATATAATTGGTTTATTTTTTACTTCCAATCATTCACATCCTGATATTTACTAGCCATTGCATGTGGGGATACCATCATCCTAAACACATATTCATATGAATATGTAGAATTTCTGGATACACATAGTGTGTGACTCTGTATGTCCTTATCTCGATAGTAGTAAATCCATCACATAGTGTATGAGTGGATAATAGTAACCTATTATGGCTCGTATGGAGATGAAGAACGTCATAGTTACAACTAAATAATATTAAAATGATCTCCATAATATAATCCATTTTTCTTGTGATATCTCATAATATAGTATTCACATTGTGCCATCATCCTTTTTAGGATTTATATATTGCATAACCTAACATGATGAACATACCTTCTAGTACATGTCTAGGGATTCAATTAATGCACCACCACCCAATTCAATAAGGGAATACCAAATATATCTTCTTCAACTCATAAGAGACAGATTATATCTTGATCAATTAACCAATTATATACCTCCAAAGATGAAACCAATAATATATACCTCAAAATTAATTTAATGTCATGGAATTTGACATGAACCAAATAACGTGATTGAATTATACACATCCTCCAAATACTCTTTTTCATTTTGTCAATAAAAAACTTTATGGATGATTGGAAACCTCACAATAATCGATAAAAGACTTCAAACACCATGGAATACATGCTCAAAATCCAACCCAGGACATCAACAATCAAACATCAAATTCAAAAACAGGACATAGCAGTCAACACCTTGGGCCATTAACAAGCTCGAGCCACACTCCCTGAATGTAACCCGAATTCTCAATCATCCCATCTTCATCATCAGCATCGCCAGTGATCCAAATCCATTGGAGAAGCACACGTTGCCATTAGAGAAAATAAGAAACCACCATGCCAGCGAGAACACCGAAAACATCAGAGAACCAAAAATAAACTCACAAACATAAAATGGATCTAGAAATTTAATCAACTGCATCGATCAAACAAAAAATAGAACATTCATAACAAACAGAACATTCGCAACAAGCAGCGCCTAACAATCCATCTTCAATGAGTAAACGGAATGAAGATCACCAACAGAGGAGAAGCATGTGCTATAAGCGCCTCCTGGAAACTGTTGGCCACTCAGACATCACATCCCAATACCACCATGGAGGCCAGAACCCCAAACTGACCTAGAAGAAGCGATGTAACAATCGGTCAGAGCAGATTTGAGCAAACGAAGGCCTTGGCAGAGGTCCGCGTGAGTAGATCGGTGAAGGAGGCATGAATCGGAGCGTCAAGGACCGGAAGCATCGCTCTATCGAAGGGGGATGCTTCGCCGATAGAGATTCTAAAGTTTTGAGTCCCCAAACATGAGAATTCACACCTCATGAAGTTGATGCTCGCCAAATAACATGAGATCTGAATGATCCAAACTTGATATGGAAAGCTGAAAGAGAAACGTGATGGAAAACATGGAAAAGAAACGAGAGGAGGGGGAGGCGGAAACCCTAGACCGCCGAGAGGAGAGCTCCCGCTCCATCAAATTATACAAATAGATTATGAGATCCAGTAGAGAGATCAATACACATTTCTATATATAGGAACAACCAATGGTACAATAAACATGTTGTGTTCCAACTAGAAGATTAGTCCTTATGACCTCATTTACTCAAAAACACTAAGTGAGAACTTCATGAGAAGAAATGTTAATTCCTATGAGTCCCAAGAACATGATATTCAAATGTCATATGTGGCTAATCAATATGATGTATCGAGACTAGAAGAACTATATTTAATATTAAAATCATACTATCTTTGTAACGTCCCGGTTACAGTTGCCTCCCAATGGTTCCCCATACCTAGTTGGTAACATGGACCCAGGAGAATTTCCCCAATCTCCAGAGACTACCGACTAGCAGTGAGGTCCTTGGGTGTGATAGTGGGAAAACTATGCCCTTATAGGCAGATAAATGTAGAATAAAGAATCAGATAACAGTAGAGGATGAAAAATAATACCATACAACATTAAATGCGGAATACTGGAAGTAAATAAACAATTTCAACATATATATATATCAATAATTATGCATGTCAATAGTATCTAGGAAAGCATCCAAACAATTCACAATGATGGAATATAGTAATAAATCAATGTACAATGAAAAAACGAAAATAACTCCAGAAGCATTGCAAGCCTCATTTGGTCACATGCTCTCTAGCTCCATAGTAATCATGTACCTGAGTAGAAGGGGGATTTACCTTATCTATACTAGTAGAAATATAATAATTTTGGGCCCAAAATCATGACCCAATTAGGATGTGAGTCAAATCCCATTAGGTAACCACCCAAAGATCTGTGCCTAATAGTCAGTGAATATATATGGTAGGAAATAAGAAAAAGAATTAGTGAACATGGAAGTACTCAAAATAAGACATTCCTGCAGTTTCAATTACATTCGTATACATCATTCAATTAATCAAAACAAACAAAATAAAGAAACCCACTGGGAAGTTATCAATCCTATATCCTTAGGTTCATCCAATCAATCTCAAGTAACCCTCTCGGTATGTTCTCACTACCTAACCCCTCTAGTTCAACTTATATAAGGATACAACGACCTCCTAGGTATGTTCAAATGGTCTAACCCCTTTGGTCTAATGAAAAAAATTACACTTTGAGGAAGAACTAACCATCAATTCCCCCTATAGTATTTTAACAATAAACTACAGACACTCTGAGGAAGCACTCAACATCAATTCACCATGTGGTCTCGTAATGGAAACTATAGAAACTCTGAGGGAGCAGTAAACATCAATCCACCATTATGGTCTTTTAGTGTGATAAAGATTAATAGACACTCTGAGGGAGGACTCAATGTTAATCCTTATATGGTCTCACGGCCTGATAAAGATTAATAGACACTCTAGGGATGCCCTCAATGTCAATTCCCCCTATGGTCTCACTACACCAAGCTCCCACAACCCTGGGTAAATCATTCATGCAAAACCGATGTCTAGTAGCCAATGTAAACCTATGAGTACTACTTGGAAATATATATATAAGGCATACCACAACATCAAATAATATCACTCCATTCTAACAATACTAAGCATGGAAAATAATCATCCTAACAGGAAAAGTTATACCGAATGGTGAATATCAATTCAAACATGGGAAAACAACTCCATAGAATGGAAAATAAAACTATTTACAAACAAGATCCCTCACACAAGGAAACAAGAATAGAAGGCACCCAAGAGGTTAAATTACAGAAACACGTAATACCCCGAACTAGGGAATTAGGCAATTTTTCACATATAATTCAAATTAAAACAATGGAAAGACAAAAAACACCAACCTCAGCATTGTATGATCGATATTGTTTGGTATAGGCCCTTAAATTAGCCTAAAATAATAAAGATCTATAAAAACATATAAAATTATCAACCAAGGATATCTCATTAAAGAGGAGAAATAAAAGAACAAGGCACATAAAGAAGGATGAACTCAACGTGGTGATTTCAACACAATTGACAGTGGTTGATTCGTAAAATGGATGGTCGATCAGGGGCTCGGAGAAGAGTCACACGCTACTATTTTTCCTAGAAAATATGAGTCAAAAAGAAGGTGTTTCATCCAATTAAACGTGACCCCGATACAATTTAACAAATAAAATGAATAGTACACAGTGTGTTCATTTAATGTACATCCCATGTACATTCATTAACTGGGATCCTCTTTTGGAGGTCTCTCGGTCACCCCATAGGTCCATGTACTCGGCCGTTACATGGCCAATACACGATCACCCATAGCATCTAGGTACACAATGTGTACTCCTGAGTACATGACGTGTACTTATAAAAATATCCAAAACATTTCTTTTCCTAAAATAATCTGGATATAAATATCTGTACCTGAAAAGAATATCCAGGTTCTTAAAAATATCATCTATTAAAGAAATGAATCCCTAAACTTCCCTAAGATGGAGGCAAAGAAGAAGAATAATCCATAAACACCTCTGGCAACTACAATCACACATCGTCCCCAGTCACTTAAGTCTCATCCTGTACTCACCCATGCTCTCATAGCACCCGTACCAGAGGAATAGACCAGCGACATAGAACCTTCATGCTACGATAAAAATTTGGATATGATGATCTTCATATGAGGCTTCCACCTCCAACTCAACCTCCTTGGGATAAAAAACATGATACCGGTCTATGAAGTATAATCATGACTAAGAAACAAAGAGTAATTCATGCATTTCATAGTACCTCAAACATAAGTAAAACTAATAGACCATAGGCCCGACTCTCTCTAAGAACGTAAACGACCCAACGTACCTTAGCAAAAGCTTTCCCTATATATTAATCCTCCGATTTCCCAACCTCATTGTGACATGTAAAAACCTAGTCTCTGACCTCGAACTCCAGAGGTTGTCTCTGTCGATCAGCATAATACATCTATCGTGACTGTGCAGTATCCATCCAATTCTAAATCAACTATATCTACTTCGTGGTCCCCTAGACTAGACGAGGTCCCAACATAATTGGAACTTCTACCTACAGCCACAATAGGGGTGATCATTAAGGACTATAGTACAAAGACTCATAAGGTGCCATCTGAATAGTTTCTTGAAAACTATTATTGTAGGAATGCTCCACCAAAGGTATATGCTTCTCCAACGAACCTCAAAAATCTAGGATTCAAGCTTGAAGAATGTCCTCTAGCACCTGTATTGTACGCTCGGACTAGCCATATGTCTGAGGTTAGTATGTTGTACTCAGAAGTAACTACGTACCGAACTCCCTCTGTTGTCCATGAAAAACATCAGAATTAAAAAAAGTGGCCATGTCTTAAAAAATGGGTTGAGGAACCCCATGTAAACGTACAACATTTAAGATGTACAACCTTCCTATATCATCAACACTAATGGTCCCCTTGATTAGTAATAAGTGGGAAACCATCATGAGTCTATCAACGACAAACCAAACCATATCACTCCCTCAAGGCATCCTCGGTAAGCCTTTCATGAAGTCCATTGAGACATCATTCCATTTAAACTAGGGAATATGTAACTATTGTAAAAGCCCGGTTAGTCGTTGATGCTCTGCCATCTCCTACTAATAGGTTGAAAAACCTTATAAAAACTATCAACATATCTTATCATACCAGGCCACCATTACTAGCACTGTAGATCTCGATACATCTTGGTTACACCAGGATGAACTACCCAAACTGAGGAACAAAAATCTCGCATCACCTCTTCGTGTATGTCTGCTGACACTCATACACGCCCATGAAAACACAAGATCTTATCATCAGTTACTATCCAACCAGGAATAGTGTCCTCCCCTAACACACACTCTCCTATACGACTTGGCCTTCACAATCTGATATAAGTTGCAATCTCACTCGTTGAAGAAGAGTAGAGGTAATAACTACAGAAGAAATAAATGTCTAACCATGTCTTTCGTGCACCCTGAAATGCATCTCAGATAACTAGGCCATAAGCTGCCACTCATTACTGGCCTCCTGAACTCTCTGTATCTAAGCCCTCCTACTCAATGCATCAGCTACTATGTTGCCTTTCCCAGAAATGTAGGCAATATCAAAATAAAATGAATGAAGCTACTCAAACCACCTTTGCTATCTCAAATTTAGATCATGCTATGTAAGGATATAATTGGGAATTTTTTGGTCAGTGAAACCCATAAAATTATCTACCAAATGATAATGTATCCAAAAAAGTAAAGCATGTACAACTGTATCCATCTCTAGATTGTATGTTGGGAAATTCCTCTCATAAAGCCTCAAATGCCAATACCTGCACACAATAACTCCTTCCCTTTGCACAAGCACTACTCCTTGCCCAAATTGATGATGCATCATTGTATATAGTTTATCTCTTTACTAAATCTAGAAATACTCGTATCAGTGCTAAAGTCAACCTAACTTTCAGCTCATGGATGGCTAAATCACTAGAATCTATCTATAGTTACATCACACCCTTCATAGTGAGCCCAGTTAGTGGAACTGATAAGCATGAAGTGTCCTGTATTAATCTTCTATAGTAACCATCCAACCCTAGAAAAATTTGTACCTCAAAGAAGTTCTTCGGATGATCCTAGGAAACTGCTACTCTAAATTTCTCTGGGTCTAATGATACTATTTTCCCTAATATAACATGAACCAAGAAGTGAATTTGGTCTATCCAAAAGTGCTATTTTTATAGCTTAGAATATAACTGATTCACTCTCACTGTTCTCAAATTGATATCAATATATGTGGCATGGTCGTGTCGAGTGTGATAGTACACCATGATATATTCCATGAAAACTACCATGGAAGAATCCATGTATGGATAGAATAGTTTCTCATTTGTTCTATGAAAACTATATGCGTGTTTGTGAGGCCGAACGACATAACTACATACTTGAATAGAAAATACATGCTATGAAAGGCTATAAGAGGTATATAAGATGGTCTAACGTTCAAATTATGGAAACCATATTTCAAGTCAATCTTTGAGAACACCTAGGCTCCTCGAAGTAGATCAAATAGGTCATCTATCCTCGGTAAGGTATATAGGTTCTTGAACATCAACTAGATTAGATTCCAATAATTCACACAAAGTCTATGGGTACCATCTGCCTTCTTTGCAAACAAGATATGAGAACCCCAAGGAGATGTACTGGGAGAGATGAACACTTTTTCCTAAAACTCATCAAACTGCTTTTTGATCTCTTGTAACTCTAGTGAACCCATCCTCTAAGGAGGAAGAGAAACCAGTTTTGCTCTTGGGACAAGGTGGATATATAAGTCTACCTCTCACTCTAGAGGAAAACTATAAAAGTATTCTGGAAAGACTTCCCTGGAATGATTCACCACTAGAGGAAAGTCTAACTATGAAGTCACCTAGTCATCCAGATATAGACTAGAAATCTTGGTTGTAACTCCTCTAAACACATTATGATTAGGTACTACTATGCTTTCCGAGACATACCATTCGCCCTTATGTAAGAACAAACTACCCTCTGGTGATGTGAAACTCACCCTACGAAGATAGAAGTCCGAAACAACCTGGAAGGGAATTAACCAGTCCATTCTGATAATAACAACATATCCTATCATCTCTAGTACATAGAGGTCCAATAAGAAGTGACACCCACTAACTATAAAGATGGAACTCCTTGAACTAACGTACACAATCCGTTCATGTCCCCAACAGAGAGTTCGGTATCAAGACATTAGCAGAAGTGAATATATATATCCCTAGCCTTTCCAAATGATCAACATATATGAAACTATGGGAAGCACCTATATCGAAATGTGAGAAAGCTAAAACTGAGGCAACTAGGATTGTACCACAAACTGTAGAGGGTTCGATATCCTGATCCTACTTGGTCTGCTCCACAAAAAATGTCTGGCCTGTATTGCGGCCTTGCAACCCGACCTAACCATCCTGAGATGATCCACCTTGTTGTTGAAAGATTACAGATTGGCTACCATGGCCAGAAGAACTCCAGTTCCCATACTGATGATAAATTGGTGGTGCTTCTCCTGAATGAGGAGTCATAGAGGAACCCCTGACACCATCTACTGGTGAGAAAGACTGACAGACCGCTTAAAATGGCCCATCATGCTGCAATATCAGCACTCCACGAGGTCTCTCGGGCAATGTGGCCTCATATTCCCACCCTTCCCACATTGTTATCATACCACCTTACTACCTGAAGGTGTATCTCACCTATTCTGATCTCCATGTGTAGACTCTCTATGAATATTCCTACTATCAGCTAGAGATGCACTGACTCTGGATGCTGAAGTTACCTGGTCGACAACTCCAGAATTCACTATGTTTCACTCTGTGATCAGTGCCTGGTCGACTAAGGAAGATATGGTCATCAACCTGAAGATATTCACCTGAGATCAAATGTCATTTTGGAGACCATTCTCAATCATTATTTTTTAGGAAGATCTCACCACCAACTAGAGTGGGTGTGAAATGATGAATCTCTGTGAACTGAGAAGAATACTACATGACTAAAATATTACCCTGCTCCATACTCAAGAACTCTTGGCCTCGATTTTACCTCAATGCCTCTGGGAAGAAGTAGTCATAGAAGGTACATTGGAACTCATACCAACCCATAACCTATTGGTGTCCTACCTAAGAGATCACATCCCACCATCTCCTGGTGGAATCACAAAGCTTATAAGAAATGATCTTCACCCTCATCTCTAGAGGCATCTTTAGATGCTAGAAAATGATAGCATGGATTATAACCATGACTATTTATCTTGAATTCCACCATTCCCTACGAATGTGGGAGGATACTGCTGCTGAAAGACCCATGCCAACTCTTCCATAGACAGGGTAGGATGCAATTCTCCCAGGAAAGTCCGCATAAACCTCATGATTCCTTCTGGGAACATTGCATCGATACATGTATCTGGAATGACTGTTGGGGGCATGACAGGCATTATGGGAGGGTCTAATGGTAATCCTCGATCTACCATGTCCAGTGTTTGATCCATTCCCTTTATATGGCATACAACTGGAGGATGTCTCAGTGTCATGAATCATCAAGGTCAAGCGCACATCTTAGTTCAATAATATGAAGGACTAGAATATAGATGGGAATGAATGGAACAAAAGAAAGAAATCATTCAAGTTTTTGAAAGCAAGGATACATGATGTTTATGACCCCTACATGGTGTGTTCTTTTAAGTCTTCACATGGACGTGTACTCCCACCAACCCTTGTCTGGTAACACCCCATACACATGGTGTGTTCTCCCAAGACATGTCATATACTTGAATCATCTCCCCTTCCCATGTTCTTCTACACAAAAAACCCACACGGTTCCCCTAGAACGAGACTACATGGAATGATCGTCCCAGAAACTGTGTTTACTAGAATGATTTCACCATCCTATTCTGTCAGTCACATGTCTGGACACCTGGGTTACAGTACATGACGTGTTCAAGCTTGATACTTCATAAATAACCTATGTTTCATCCATCTATGTCGTTAGTCACATGGGTGGACACACGGTCCCTACAACATGGAATTTACGTTCAATACACAGTGTGTTCCTCCAAGGATTTACCAACACTGTGTCTCTTCCCACACATCCAGTGACATAGTTAGGGACTAAACGACTTGTACAAATAGTATACTTCATGTACATAAGAAAAATAGTTCTTTCCCGAACAAGAAAATTCATAGCATGTATTCAACAATACAAACCATGTATTCTGGTTTTTTCCATATTGTAAGCCTCATAAACTATTCGAGAACCAGAAACACACTGAAACGAACATTAATGTGCCGAATTCTGATCTAGGAGATCCCATACTCCCTACGAATCACTGTTTGGAATCTTATACATGTCATATAAAAGCATAATAGTGCAATGATCCACCATATTCTGATCCATGTGTGCTCGTTTCAATAAAGTACTTATATAATTCATGAGAGAGAATACCCTCATCTCATCAGGTTGCAACATATATAGAACCTCAATATTATCAAATTCAATAGCACAAAACATGTGAATCAACAAACGGTGAAATCAAATCCACTGTAAAATTACAATCCCAAAAACATGCAATAATATAGGTGAATTAGCTTCTCTCTATACACAGGTTAGCTTCTGCCAGGAATAGCTTATTAGCAACAACCTATTATGTTCTATCCTAGAAAATAGGCTCCAAATAGTATTTCAAAATGAAAATAATTCCCTTTATACTACTTTGTAAAGTCCTGGTTCTAGTTGTCGCCCAGAGGTGCCCTTTTCCTGGTTGGTCACATGGTCTCAAGCACATTTCCCCAAACACCAGAGGCTGTCAACTAGAAGAGAGGGAATTGGGTGTCGTTGTAGGAAAAATATTCCCTCATTGGTAGAGTATTTCAGTGGAATGAAATAGATAATAGTAGAGTAATTAAAAATAATACCATACAACATTAAACAGGGGAAGACTGGACGTAAATAAACATATACAACATATATATATATATATATATATATCAATAATGATCTATGTCACATGTATCTAGGAAAGCAGCCAGACAAGTCACAATGATGGAATACAGTACTAAACCAATGTATAATGAAGAAAAGTAAATAACTCCAGCAGCATTGCAAGACTTAGCTTGGTCCCATGTTCTCCAGCTCCACAACAATCAAGTACCTTAATTAGATGTGCACTTTCCCTTACCTATACATGCCACAATATAATTAGTTTGGGCCCAAAAGCATGACCCAAATAGGGTGTGGGATGAATCCTAGTAGGAAACCACCCAATGATATGTGTATAATAGTCAATGAGTATATAAGGTAGACAATAAGAAAAATAATAAATGAACAAGGAAGTACTCAAATGTAAATAGTTTTATTATTTCAATTATATTCATTTACATTCATCAATTAATCAGCCTAACGAAAACAAGTAATCATCTAGGATGTTCTCAATACCAATCCCCTCTGGTTCAACCACCAAATATCTAGTAACCCTCTGGGTAATTTATCACTGCCTAACCCATATGGTTCAACTTATACTGGAATACAAAGACCTCTTGGGTAAGATCACATGGTCTAACCCCTTGGTTCTCATGCAAAAAAGGCACTCTGAGGAAGAAGTAACCGTCAATTCCCCTTATAGCCTTTTAATGATAAACTATAGACACTCTAAGAATTTACTCAATGTCAATTCCCCCCGTGGTCTCATAATGGTAACTATAGAGACTCTGAGGGAGCACTCAACGTCAATCCCACCTATGATATTTTACCGTGATAATGATCAACAAACACTCAGAGGTATCACTCAAAGTCTATCCCCCTTATGGTCTTGCAGCATGATAATGATTAATAGTCACTCTGGGGAAGCTCTAAACATCAATTCCCCATATGGTATCATTACACCATGTTTCCACAGCCCTATGTAAATCAATCGTGCACAATCGATGTTCAGAAGCCAATGTAAACCTAAGAGTACTACATGGATAAATAGCTATATGGCATACCACATCATCAGATAATATCACTCCGTCCTAATAATACTAGGACTGGAAAATAGGCAGCATAATAGTAAATTCATGACCAAATTGTCAATATCAAATTAAACATGGGAAAACAACTCTATAGCATGGAAAATAACTCTATTTTCAGACAAGAGCCCTAACTCAAAAAAAAACAAGTATATCAGGCATCAATAGTTTCAAATACCCTAATCACGAAACACCCTGAATTTGGGTATTGGGAAATTTTTCAAATATAATTGAAATCCAAACTATTGAAAGGCACAAACCACCTACCACGGCATTGTACTATCGATATGGTCTGGAATCATACCTTGAATTGTCCTAGAACGGAATAGATCTACAAAAAACAACTAAATCTTTCAATAAATTATATCTCAAAAAAGATGAGAAAACAAGAGATAAGGCTCTAGAATAATGAATAACACACCATGGAAATTCCAATGCAATCAACAGTTGTTGATTCGGAGAATGAACGATCGATTGAGGGCTCAAAGAAAAATCGCATCCTATTGTCACTCCTCGATGAGATGAGTTAAGAAGAAGGAATTTCGGCCAATTAGACCCGACCTTGGTCTGATATAATAAATAATAATAAAAATACATGGATTGTTCATTTAATGTACTTGTCGAGTACATGAATTAAATGGAATCTACTTTAGGAACTCTCCCGGTCCCCTCACATGGACATGTACTCGGTTATTACATGACCATTACATGGTCACCCGTGGAAACCAGGTTCATGATGTGTACTCTTGAGTAGACGACATGTACTCCTAAAAATTCTAAAAACTCTTATTTTCCTCAAAAACACCAGAAAAAAGGATCCATACCTGAAAAAAAATATTCGGGTTCTTACAATCATGAGGTTTTCATAATTGATGAGAAAAACTATAACATTTTGATATGAAACATAATCTTTGAATGTTACCATGTAAATTGTGGATTGTAAACTATCAATGCTACTATAAAATAATAAAAACATTTATGGTTCTAATTGTATACATATAATGGTAATAAAATTAAATAATGGTGTGGGGTCAATTTATCAAACTCAAAACACTCCCATTTTCACTGTACCCAACAGGTAACAATTCTCAACTCACTATATCTCACATGACTATCATTCTTCTATGAAGATATGGATTTGTTCTGCAGATCTAGCACATTATCCTCTATGGCTACTATAATAACTATAACATCGCCTACATTAGTAAAATCACTCAAGATATGAGTCTTTTTATGTATATACCTAATACTATTAGGTCACCTAGGATATTTTTACAGAACCACTACTGTAGTATTATCACAATATACTATAACTGGGTCTTCATAGCTTTGTACAACACTATGCTTCAAAAAAACATGTATATCCAAACTGCATAGTGAAATTCTTCATAAATCTATATATAATAATATTCTACAATATAATTTTCAACCAATTATAGTTTATATACTCTCCATCTCCTAACACCACCATTCAATAAAAACAATTATTTTGACTACAATTTATAATCATCATGATACTTTTAGAATCCAAAATCAGTCTATCCCAACATAACTAGATTCTAATATCATTAATACAAAGAGAAAATACCAATTTTACCTCTAGTATATATATCTTTTCAATGCAGCTATCTAGTATTAGCATCATATCTTCCCACTAAACATAAATAAAATGTATGATCAAACGTAGTATATATCATGACTTACCTGATGGATCCCACTATTAATGAATAATGGATTATAGTCATCTTATTAATCTCCTCCTTTTTAGAAGCAACATCTTGGAGAGATTACTTCCATGTGACCCTGGAAAAAATTGTATGTTGGATTGTTCCATATTGTACCTTTTTGGTATCTAGTCAATATATATACATTAAAAAAGCCGAAAATTTCACTAAGACAAATCTTGATAGACCATGATCCCTAAAATATATCCTACTTCACCAAATTATTTCATGTAGAAGAATTCATTTAGCCATTTTTATGGACTGTAACACCTTCACTTCATATAACACTAATAATATATCATCAACATATAATAATAAAAAAATGATTAAACTCCCACTTGTCTATTACAGATAAATAGGTATATTTCATTATTAATTAATCCATGTTTTTGTAAAGATACATCAAAATAAAATTTCGTTGATCTTGGTTCCTGCCTAAACCAAAAAAAAAGATTTCGATATATTGAATAATTTAATAGAACATTACAAAATGATAAAGAATTGTGTATTATTCATATTGAAATATTCAACTAGTTTTCAACATGGAAATATAATTTTGACATCCATTTTACAAAATTTTTTATACATTAAAGGATTATATTTCATGTTATATTCTAATGTATTTTAGATTTGAAATTTATAGTATGATATCTCCATAGTCAATTCCTTGACGTTTCATAAAACCCTTCACAACTATTTTTTTCCTTATAGGTTCTCATTTCCCCATACATGTTAGGTTATTTAATAAATAAAAATTTACACCCATCTTATTTTACATCAAATTTTGGGTCTAAAAAATCCAAACATGACATTGGAACACATAACCTATTGGAGAATTCAAGGTTTATTTCAATTTAGAATCATCCTCTCTACCTAGTACTACTTAGTAGGTTTGAGGTTTATTTTCTCAATAATTAATGAGCCACATGTCTCAGTGATAAGAAAACCATATCAATTTTGTTATATAACATCTCTTGTTGACCAATTTGGTAGTTGTGTCTTGGGAATAACTTCATCTCACATTTAAAATTATGTAAATTGTTTTTAAACCTTTTATTGAGCATTTTAACCATTAAATTCTATAAATTCAAATTTTCTCACACTATTTTATTTATAAATGTGTTTCCTTTATTGAAATGTTTTATTTTTTTATAAAATAACCTTTCTAAATAAATGATTATATCAGTAATATCCATTTTGAAAGGATAACCTTTAAAGATTCACTTTGTGCTATGAAAATCTAATTTGTCACTAGCCCTGGTCCTGAAAAAATTATTGAATCCCCATGCATATATCTATGCAGGGTAGATTTATCTCTATACCATAACTCATATATAATCCCATATACCACATTATTTAGTGCTCGGATTAGTGTATATTTTGTAATATATAGTACAAAATATATTTCCTCAAAAGGATAAAGGCATAGTTTCATGATTGATCATCCATATGATAATTTCAAATAGGGAATAATTCCACCCTTAACTATCATAATTCCACAAATTTTTATATGAAGTAAATTTGGAAACTATGATTTGATTGAGATGGAGAAGAAAGGGAGTGATTGGGGTGGTTCTGGGTGTTACGTTCAAGTAATTATGAAGGATCCCATGGTTAGGGATCTAGATCTGCTAAACCCTAATGATTGTATTGGGCATAAGGATATCTTCTCTCATTCTTACCCACAAGTTCGTGACCCCATGACATTGGATTAGTCTATGGTGCCTTCGGGCTTGAAGAAGACATTTTAAGATGTTGTCAAATCTGCCACAAATCCATCCTTCACGGACTTTTTATCCCCTTTCCCCGTTAGGGCGATTAGAAAAGGTAGGGTTGCACATGTTTCTATGAATATGGATGCGGTAGAAGAATGGGTCAGCCTTTGTAAAATTTAAATCATTGCTCAAATCATCACCCCGAAAGGTGAGCGAATGTGGTGGTTTGATGAGATGAATAAGAAAATTTCCCCCACATGGGGCTTTGAGGATTGGAAAATGACTACAATGGGGTGGGTTTTTTCCATGTTGTGTTTCCTAATGATGAGTGTAAGAGGAGGGATTAAAGGTTTTTATCTATCTCTCTCAAACCTTGTATCCTACATATTCAGGAATGGGATCATAATTTTGATCCTTTCAATGTTACCAATACCCATGTGAAAGTTTGGGTTTGAATCTATATGCATATCTGGTCATACTGGCATGCTCAGATTCTTTGGGATATTACATCAGCTATGGAAACCCAATTCATATGGATCACCAAATTGATAATCCCTGATTAGGGAACTTCTCCCATGACTTGATTGAGGTTTATATGGAAAGCACTTTTTTTGAGGAGGTGATTCACAATACAAGGGATGACAACTTCTCTTTGGGAATATTTTATAAAAGGAAGCCAAAATTTTGTAAGGTGTGCAGCTTTTTTGTCCATATTATTGAAGAGTGAAAGAGGGCTAGCACATGTACTTTATTCAAGAGAAAAGGGACATGATGAGGATACCTGTTGGAAGGCTTCTAAGAAGAGGAAATCGTAGGCATCCACCTCAATCTAGAGGCAAGTGGAAGATGAAGTAGAGGTCCTACAGTCTGATATTCTCTTACTTGTTGGAATTGTGGATATTGATCATGCTTTTAAGGATATCCTCTCCTAGATGAAGGCATCTCAATGGTGCCAATAATTGATTCAATTGGGTGAAATGATGCTCCTATCCTCTCTGAGGTTTTTCATGTTGATCTTGATAAAGCACTGAATGTGACTGGGGTTGTGCAGGTTTTTGAGAAGACTCGGCAAGGGTAATAACACTTGTTGACTGGTTCATTGACCCTGATAGAGCTGTCCATCCACCTGATGAACTTTCTGATGAAGTCTAGTATGCTATAAAATATAATCTTGCAACCTCTAATGCTGAGGTTCTGAATTCCCAGTTAGTTGATAAACCCTCTGTTGGAGTACAGAATGAAGTGATGTTAATCAGCCAGCCCCTCCTGATGTGGCTTTGAATGTTCATTCTGTAGAGGAACCCCCTGCTGTTGTCCTAAGTGGCTTGGCATCTCATCATCCACCCATTCATGGAGAGTACTCGATATCCCAGTCCGTGGGAATCAACTTTATGAGTGATGTGGATACATCACCCCATTCTAAGAGAGTTTCTGATATACTAGTTAAATGAATTTGCACCCAGCAGTGAGTTCATCTCCAAGTGTCATTTCTGAGTTGGGACATTCACTGGATCATCAAGAAGCCACCCCCATTGTTAGTGATAATGCAGCTGCTATTGTTTCAAGATTACAATTAGACCAGACTATTCCATCTTCAAATGGACCAGGTGGGAATGTACAATTCACTTAGGTTTCACCCAGCAGAGATGCGAGGAAGAAACTGGATGATGATCTTGATGGGGGAATCCATCATTCCACTAATAAATTTATCCCACTCTCTAGGGTGTTTTTCTTGAATGATGTGGGGACTGAGCAGCCTAATGATAGTTCGGATGATGAAGCAGAGGGCTCTGAAGTAGAGAGTTTAAATGAGGGGAACCCATCTACTATAAAAAAGGGGAAGAAGAGTAGGGTCAGGAAAGAAATAATTCTGGGGGAGGGGCCTCAAACAAGGGCCATGACAGCCTTAAATACATGAAGATTTTTTATTTGAATTTTTAGGGGCTTGGGAATGCTCCCACGGTCAAGGCCCTTAGACATAATATCCTAACCAACAAACCATTAATTATTTGTCTTGCTGAGCCAATAATGAATTTTGTTAGCTGGAAGGCCTTTAAGTGGGAATCCCTTGGTTACTCGTTTGTTGATCATAATCAGAATGAAGATAATGTGGAGAGCCTTTGGGTCTTAATGCATGATTCTGTCAATATTATTTCTCACATCAAGGGTAATCAAATGGTCTCTGTTGTTACTGGGATACATGGTGTCAATTTTTGTGTTTCTTGTGTCTATGCTTCAAAATCCTAATTAAAAAGGAGGGAACTATAGAGTGAGTTGGTGGATATATCTTCTCAAGCCACCCACAACTGGATAATATTCGGTGATTTCAACATAGTTCTTCGGCCTAAGGATAAAACTGAATCCAATTTTAATCGACCTACTACTAACTACATTTCTCACTATATTGACCATTGTAACATGATTGATGTGTCCATGGTTGGTGCTGATTTCCCATGGGGATGGTACACCTTGAATGGTTGGAATGTAAGTAAACTTGACAGGTGTTTATTTCGTATTGATGACAGGAATGATAGCTTTCGCTCCTCATGTATTGTGATTAAAAAAAAACCCATTATGATAATAATATATTATTGGTTGGAATCTCCATTGGTGATGCTCATTTGGCTCCTATCCCCTTCAAGTTTTATAATGGCAAGCTGGTTATTCCAGGGTGTTGGGAATCTGTTATTGATGCCTCAAATTTTGTGACTTTTGGATATGCTTTTCAAATTGTCTAATCCATGTTGAAAAATGTGAAGATAAGGCTTAAGGACTAGAGTAAGCTCTCATTCTCCAATATGGATGAGGAAATCAAGGCTACTGAAAATATTATTCTGTTCTGCCAGAATATCAATCAATTGAACTCGATTCCCTCTATTGATGAGATTCAGGCCCTATCAATGCTTGATTGGTTGATAAACTCTAATGAAAATTTGGTTAGATCTTTGTATAATGTATGGTGGTTAAAGGAAGGGGATAGAAACTCTACCTTCTTTTGTTGACTTCATAATGAAAGGAAGATTAGAAGGGGAGTTATTGCCCTCAAAATTAATGTAACTTTTCCCACATCTGAAAATGAAATCTATGATGTTTTTTTCGATTAATTTTTTGATCTTTACTTTAATAATGGGGTAGATATAATACACATGATTGTTAACAATATCACCCCAAACATTGATGATCAGATGAATGCCACATTCGTGGAGCCACCTGGGGGAAAGGAGGTTAATTCAACTCTGTTCTCTCTAAATATTGATAGTTTGGCAGGGCCGGATGGTTTCACAAACAAGTTTTTCATCTTCAAGTGGGAGATTGTTCATGATCAGGTTATCAATGCAGTGAGATATTTCTTTCTTACTACTTCCATGACATATGGTGCCAATTATAACGACATTTCCCTTATTCCCATGAAGGATAATGCTGTTGACATCAAGGAGTTTAGACCAGTTGAAATTGGAAATACCATTCCCATGATCATTAGTAAAATTATTTCTACTAGATTGGGAAATGTGGTTAAGGGAATCATCACCCCAAACCAGTCTGGTTTCGTCCCAGGTAGGAGCATTCAAACATGAATTTTCATTTCCTCAGAATGCATTAATGTCATGAAAATATAGGTGAGACATGGGAATCTTGCAGTGAATATTGATATCTCCAAGGCCTTTGACACCATGAAATGGAGTTTTCTGTTGTCCATTCTTAAAATGCATGGCTTCTCCACAAAGTTCAACAACTTGGTTCATGCCATTATTAAGAGTTCTAGACTCTCAATCATGGTCAATGGTTCCCCAAGGGGATTCTTTCAGTTCACAAGGGGTTTTCAGCAAGGGGATCCCCGATCTTGGCTCTTTCTTTCCCTTGTTGAGGATTACATACGCCTCTAACTTAACAGTCTTGTTCAGGCTGGTCTTTATAGTCATATTAAAGCTGGGAGAGATCTATTTCCTCCTACTCACCTCTTCTATGCTGATGATGTTCTCTTATTAAACATGAAAATTCAAGGACCATGCACTCTATAAAGGCCATTTTTAGGCATTATGAAGACGTGGACTGGCATTCCATTAGTTGGTAGAAATATTTTTTGGTTTTTGGAGAGGGAGTTACCACTAGGATGACGAATATGGTAACTAGGTTACTTGGGGTGAAGAAGGGCATGTTTCCCTTTAATTATCTTGGAGTTCCACTTTTTTGGGGTAGAGTGAAGAAATGCCACCTTGATTCCATATACTCTCATATTATTGCTCAAATGACAACTTGGAAAGGGAAAGTTATTTCTTAGGGGGGAGAATTTTCCTTGTTAATTCAGGGATTAATTTTGTGTTTTTATGGGTTCTCTATCTATAAATGGACCAAGGATCTTATCAAGGATCATCAAAGGCTTATCAAAAAATTCATATAGACTGGTTCCATTAATGAAAGGAAGTAGGTTTTTGTGGCATGGAGGGAATGTATTAAGCCACTTGATATGGGGGCTTAGGGATAAAGGATTTGGGTCTTTTCGATGAGGCTTTGCTAAGAAATTTTACATAGAATATATTCACCTCTAATGATAGCTCAATAGAGTATATCTCAGCTAGGCTTATTCCCAATCTCCTAGATGGATACTCTTATCGCCTTTCTTCCTCAGTCTAGACTACTCTGAAATCCACCTTTAATAATTGCATGATTTCTACAAGGTGGATTTTTTGTAGGGATTCCTCTTTGAACGCCTAAAGGACACCTTGGTTGGCAAGGCCAATATGGGAAGATGTTGATATTCCACCTCCATTTAGGAACACTTTGATGGGCGATTTTCAGGCAGCAACCATGGCCACCTATGACTTCCTCCATGCTCAGATGCAAGCTGAAATTTAATGTAATATGTATATTGATAGGGAAACCCTCATCTGGAAGCCGGGTGTAACAACAACTTTAACCACTAGAGCCCTGTACCTTTACATGTGTGATGGGTAGATCACCTCCCCTGATAGATTTTTTCATTCCAGACCTATTTCATCCCACCTTTTTATTTTCTACTGTTAGGGAGAATCTAGAAAGGCAGGGTTCAAGTGAAGAATCTTCTCAAGAAGGCTAGACTTCATCTTTCTTCACCCTACACCCTCTGTCTTGCAATTGAGGAATCAGTTGATCACATCTTCCTTCCCTGTGTCTTTTCTTACAGGTTCTAGAAATACATCCAGGATATCACAGGGTGTCGACCGTAGATGCAGAGTCTGGAGGGCTTTCTGGCATCTGTTGCTGCTCAACAGTGTAGTGAGCAGGTTGGAAGCATCCTTATATTTGCGTTAGTTTCCAGTTATGGCTTCATCTGTAAGGCCCGGAATGCTCTGCTTTTGAAGATATTAAAAATACCTTTCATTCTGGTGTGAGGTCTACACACAGGGCTGTGTGTAATTCATCCAAAGTGCATGATTCATTCATGAATAATAAATTTTATGATCATGTTATCTTAAGGTGTTTTGGTCTTTCTGGCATGATAAAAAGCCCTTGGTTTTGAAGTTAGTGGGATGGATTCCTCCAATTCTGTCTTAGGTGAATGTCAATGTTGATAGGGTGGCCTCTAGCACACCTAGGCCTTTGGGTTGTGGTGGTGTATTCCATACCTATCGAGGTTTTTTTAAGGGTTGTTTTTATCATTATATTGGATAGTTCAATGCCATTGAAGCATAGTTATGGGTGATGATCATGGTGATCACTTATGCAGTTCGTCATGGTTTGTGTCTTCATTGGATGGAATCATACTCAATAGTGGCTATTGATCTTCATATACACCGGTCCAGGGATGCCCCATGGATGATGTTACCTTATTTGATTGAATGTTTGCAACTTCTTGGTGGTCTCACCCTTGACGTGACACATGTTTACATGGCGTATAATCAGGTTGTTGATTCCTTGGGAAAGAACGCTATTGTGGAATCATCTTTAGAATGATATTTTCTTATCTTGGAATGTTTCATGAAGTTTGTTGAGGTAGATGCGAGGGGCACATTTTTACAAGGCTTTGAAAACCTCACATGTAATGCGGACTATCTTTTCATATGATAATAAAATCTGGTAGGAGTGAGCTTGACTTGCTCCTGGGCCTTTTGAGTATAAATTGGTAAACTATCTCACAATCATGTAAATTATACATGAAAGCATGGTTTGGATATTGTTTTCCACAATCAAGATATATATTACATTTTTTAACTGAGAAGACTCCCTACTTCATTAATATATTCCTTAAACATATAAAAGGAATATAAAATATAACTCATTAATTAGATATAACAATTGAATCTTATGACCTTAAAAATATTAATGAGATTATGTGACCTGCAACTTATTAGTACTATTAAATTAGAATATACATATGTATAAACTAAATTAGTAGTTATTTGGCTCTTTCACCATTCCTACTGAAATGTACTTTTAATTTTACCATGTAAACAAGTGCGGAAAGCATCTTAGGGTTTTACCTCATTAGACTATAAATATACTACATGATGTAGTTTTCTTAAATTCATATCATTTACGAGACCTATCTTGTTATTACATAGGAGTATAAGATATGAGTCATTCGGATTTTAAGTTTTGTTGATTTCTAAAATAATGTTTTCTATTTCATGTATATACAAACCATTATAATGATGTGGTATACCATGACATATATTTTCCTTAAACATTTTAAAATATTTTCATCCAAACCTCAAATAAAATCTACAGATTCTAAAATTGACACTGATATTATGTTTTTGGTAACATATGGTACATAATTAATATTATTCTACATAAGAACAATTCCACTAGAAAAGGTAAGATGATAATCTCCAACAACTAATCATGCTAGTCTCCCACCATTTATTTCTCAGAGATCGACCAAAATTTTTACAACTATTTATTTTCCATTTAGTTATTATATTTCAATAATAATTCAGATTCCACATGGATTATCCAATATCAAACATATAGAAATATCCAGATTACATTCCAGGACATATATACCTGAATTAGAAGCATAACCTTACTTATTTTTCATTTTTGTGAATTTATTTTAACATTTTTATTTCTTTACATATTAAATTTATACCACATATTTCTTATTTATATAACAATTTATATCATTTCATTATTTAAATTGTAAAACTTTGGTTTCTTTTACTTTTAATTATCCTTTGAAATGTTATCCACGACTTTCTTCTTTTTGATCACTATATGGGATGAATATTTATAATTGTTCAAATAATTTTCATCTTGAGGAACTAAATTCCACATGTTTGGTTTTTAATTATTCTTTTTATTATTATTATATTTAATTTTTAATGGTTACATCCTGTGTAGTAATGTATAATGAGCGATATTTTTTTCTAGTTCTTGGTTTGGTTTGAACCCATTAGTCTTTTGTATCTCAATGTAACGGATCATATTGAGTGCATGAGCACCTTCATGATTCCATTATATTATCATATATCAATAAAGATTATGGGATATATGATATATTTCAAATTACTCTCTCTCCATGTATAGTTCATGGAGATAAGATATCATTTTTGAAGGATATTTTTATTATGGGGGTTTTGCAACATTTTGGACCTAGATGACACCATAAAGCACTAAAAATCTAGAAAATCAGCTATATATTCATTTTGTTTATCCTTATAAAATTTTATTTCTTTTTAAGAGAGCATTTTAGGATGTTATGATTCCATCACATAAATCTTCCTCTCTTAGAATAGTAAATTTCTCAACATCTTGTACCAATAGTAGATGTTTTGTTTGATTTAGATATTTTCAATTTCTAATATAAAACCGAGTGAAATTGAATTGGTGGTGGTTTCCATATTATATGAAAAAATATCATATTCATATTTTATATTGATCATTAATAGTCAATTCAAAATTATTAACATTAAATTTATCCCCTACTTTATCAAATCCTGGTAGCCTTCAACTACATGATTTAGAATACTCATTCACTGGGGTACTCTAGTGGAAATATCATTAAAAAACATTTAATATCCTAATATATGACATCACCTCTACTATAAGAGTCTATTTTAGGTTTTATACATGAAATAGACTTTTAATTTTGGATCCTTGATATGAAGATTGGAATCTCATTTCCTACAAAGTATTAATTTACAATTCTCAAAACATTTCCTCAAAATTTTCTAAAAGAAATGGCTATATATATTTTTTCCAACACTATTTAGGTCAACCCCCCATTCTCATAATAACTCCCCTATAGTTCCAAGGACCCTCAACTAGTATAGAAAAACATATAAAATTAAAATTTCTATCCAAATTCAAGCGATGGTATGATTTTAATTAATTAATTTCGGATTTTTGGGATTAGTTAATTTATCTCAATGAATGAAATAATTTTCTATTTTGCATGAATTTTATTTGTTACCATTTTTCAAAATTACAATTATTTAAATTGGAAATATTCATCACTTTTTTTTTATTTTTCAAATGAATTATATTTTATAATTATATATTGGGATTTCGCATAATATATACACATTGAAAAAAATAGTAAACCACATACTTGATGAAATTAATAAATAATATCATGATCATGATCCACTAACTATAGTTTAATCCATAAACTGAATATTGTAATAATAGATTCCCTAATATAATACCTTAATTTAATACCTATCTTAAACTTAAATGCATAAAACTCCGAGGAACATCACTTATTTGGTTTACACTAGCACTTGAATCAAACCGCTTCAACACAAGATCCTTTATTCATTAAAATATATAATCCATTCCTAGTAAAAGGAATTCAGGGTGTCAAATTATATTCCATACCAAAAACGTGGACAATATGAACCTTATAGAAATTAATAATGGAGTGATGATGTGTATGTCATTGCCATCATGACCATCCTGTTCTTGTATGAGAATCCTCGCCGAATAGCCATGCGACGGTGGAGAGCTAATATCATGATGAATATGCTAGGGGGAGAAGTTCCACATATAGATTTTATATTTCCTAAGACCTATGTTTCATGTAATATCTAACCTTATGGGCCTTGTAAGGGTTCCCCCAACCTATGAATGCGGGGTTATAAAATATCAATAAAAATAATGCCTTTAGGCCATTCAGGTAAATTATATAAATAATAAACCTGACATGAAAGATTTGGTCTATTTTCATGACAAATCTACATGAAATTACATTCTATAATATTATTAGATTTTTTGAAATTCAACTTGAAGGAATTTTTAATTTATTAACATCTATTATATTAATTTTAATTAATTATCTATACATTCTATAACACCTAAAATAATTTTATTTAATTACAGAAAATAATTTAAATTATATAAAACTATTCAACTAAATTTCATTTTCCTTTAGATATTTTGTATACACATGTATGTTAATATAGGGATAGAAATGGGATTGAATATTTGGAATGGTCAGACCGAAACTGAATTGGTCTGATTAGATATGGGAAAATGCTGGGAATTCTAATTTTGGGTTCATAATATACAAATTCACCAAATATATAAATAATGGTGCCACCCTAATTATTGGGTGTCCTAGATTCCATGTCCTCCAATAAATGGGATGGACTATGATATTTTCACACTCCTCTTTATGGGTATGTGGATATATAATTTATTTTATTTTTAATTTTTAATGGAAATCATTGCATGATATTTTTGTTTTTTAGGAATTTATTTCAGGAATGTACTACAAACCATTAAGACAACAGATAACCCTAACTGGATACCATTATATAAATCTAAAACAAAACATTCATTCATTGTGCTCTGGATAATGGTCAATCACACTAGAATCCATAAAAGATGAAAAATAAACTTGTAAGTCACATAAAAAATTATTTGAAAAACCCATAAATTTTCATCCAACCATATCATGATGATACGAACAATGATCAGAAAACCATTAGTTGCATTAAGATCAAATCGAACCCCTAATTTAAGGACATATTAAATTTAATAACAATTTATTAAATTTTAATTTAATAATTTCATGTGTCATTTGACACCAATTGAAGGAATATAGGGTGAAATAGAAGCATGAAAAATTTGAATTTTAAAATTTTGGGTTTGGATTCATGTTAGAAAAATTGAATATAGAGAAACTGTTTGATGATTTACCAAATGATAACATGAAATTTAATTAAACCATGAAGTATAAAATTGAATTAATACATAAATTATAACTTTTCCATTTAAAAATACAAATTTTATTTACTCATTGTCATCATGTCTTGGCTTAAATATTCCAGTATATGTATCTTTTATATCACCCTTATATGCATCATGTCTCTACTATCAACAATATTTTATTCAAAGGTTCTAGTTTTTGAAATAATAGGGCTTTATGACATCCCATGGATCACATAAAGAATGTGAACTCCATCAACAAAGAGGGACCAATCTAGCTTTGTTCATAAATAAAGTTTTCACTATAGATTTGAGAGAGAGAAGGGGAGATCAATAAATTTTGGTTGAATGGGGTTTCACACTTTTTAAGAAACTAAAATGATCTTTCATAACATTAATATAAATTATAAAATTCTACATTGGTCAATAAAAAGTAATAACATCAATTTTAAAACATTGTTATCACTAATGACATTATAAAAAATTTCATAAATGTTATTAATATTTTATCACAAACATTAATAAATTAACATGTTTGATGATAAAGTATAAACAAATAACTTTTATCATAACATCAATAATTTATTTAACAAACCTTAAACGAGATATATACATTATAAAAATTATATCTTATTATATAAACTTTTATTGTCAAATAAATTATGAATAATTTTACAAATCAATTTAATCATCACTATTATAATCTTGAATAATACAGTTGATTAAATTTTAGATTTTTTCCTTCACATTAAGATTTTCACACCCCCCACCACAATACATGGGGCCCACTTCATATTGAACTTCTATTCATCCTAATTGGTGGAAATTTTGGATATACATAGTGTGTGGCCCACTGGGACCTTTTCTCTATAGTAGGGAGTACAACCCATATACCAAGACTAGATTATAGAAATCCATCATATACCCTAATTAGACAATTAACATCATAACTATGACTACCTCCTTCGAAAACATTATATTTAACATAATAACATTGTCTCGTGATTTCTCATAATGGAGGATGCATACTTCGGCCCCAATCCTTTTGATACATTATATTTTTGATAACTAATTAGATGGATATAGCTTATAGTATCATTTCCTTTAATTTAATGAAGTTAATAAAATCATGTTTGACCTAGACACTTATGATATCTCATCCTCAATAAAGAGGTGACTAATTATATATTGATCATTCAAAAAATACCATACCACCAATGACACACCCACCATGAGATACCTCTCTAAAATATGAATGTTATATTTTTTCCCTCACATCAAAGTACATGATCAAATGATAACCATTTATAATGATATCATGTTGAGGGTCAAAAACACATGTATTCAGATAATAAAACACAATTAAACCAGAAACAGGTTTAGTTCCTATTGGTGGGTAAGCCCTGATAATCTCATTTACTCAAGATCACCATGTGAGAAATTCATGAGAAGAATTCTCAATGCTTGTGAGCCCCCTGCACCTAATATTAGGACATCATCAATTCCATTTAAATATTATATATCATTGACTAATGAAATATATTTAAGATTATAGTCATAGTATCATAATGTTCCAATTAATGTTTGTTACTATAATAACCTATTAATATGAAACATAATGTAAGGACATTACAATGTAAATAGAGGATGTATATTTATTAAAAAATTTATTATATGAATAGACCCAGGTATATATCAATATATATACATTTAATGGTAATTAAATTACATAAATGTTATTTTTTTTTGGACCTAGATGCAATAGTTGGAGCAGTTATGCATAGGTATGTATATTACTCAATCGGCTGAGATATCTCTCTCTATCAACCTAGAGAAAACACCTCTATAATTCATACTTGAACTTGAGGCCACATCACAAAGTTGGTTGTTAACGTGAATCTCATTTAGAAAAATTAATATTAGTCAACATGATGGAATAATATAGATTAAAAATATCCTCCTTGTTCAAAGAGTATATCGGAGGAGATGACACAAGAATGAAATGGAAATTACAACCCATTCTTTTTCAATACATATATTATTGTTTTTATTGCAACTAGTTCCTTAATATACCATGTCAACTAGATAGTTATTAGAATCCTAGTAAATGGATACCTCATCCCTTACCCCATCACTCGGTTATGTGTCCTGAGAATCATATTCAAGACATATTAACACTATTTGCCCAGTTCCCAAACAGATACTCACATCTAGATTTTCTCCAAAGAACAATTCTAAGTTAACCTATCCTTTGAAAAAAATCTATAAAATTACCCACTGTGCCCCACTTGTCGAGTAGTATGTTAAGAGTGAAAACCAATTCCATCCTCTCATATGTGAGGGGATGAAAACGAGTATCATGTACTCACATCACGCATATTTAAGGCCATAACCTAAAGGACTAGTACAGATATACTCTCCTCTATACCATAGTGTAACACACTAATATAAAGATATGATACAATTAATTCATGAATAACATCTAATATTACATTATATAATAAAAAATGGAACATAAAATTAAATATATTTATATGAGCCCCCCAAAACTATTAAAGATCCCAATCAACTAACAAACATAGAATTATATTAAAAGAAAATCCAGAATCCATACACAATCTATCTAGAACCACTAAAACCCACCAACTCCTATTCCATCTATAACTCTATAAAAATACGTGTCACTTGTATCAGACAAGACATGTTCAGGTAGTACCCCTTAAATTTTTAGTAAAACATATCTAGTTGAACAACACAAAAAATAAAAAAATGAAGCTCCATGCATGGAGTAATATCTAAATCCAAAAATCTAGGGGAATATAAAAAATATAAAAAAATTCCCAAATTAAGACAATAAGCCACTAGGGGAGGTATTTAATCACTAATATCCAATGGATTCTAATAAAGATCCAAGGTAACTCTCATCTGAGATAACTAACCCATCATGTTTCAGTATTTTGATGGCACTCATTTGAGATGTCATTGTCATAAGGTATTAAAATTTTGATGTATAGAGGAACTGATAGTGCTCATCTAAGATACAAGATCAATAATTATACACCTCATATCAATAATATGAGTTTTTAAGAATTGGTAGTGCAACACAACAAAAGCTTCTGAGGGATACTTGATCCTATCTATAAACAACCACAATAAATGAGATTACACACCCTAAATTTTATATATTGGATTATATACCCTACATTGGGAATGAATGAAAAAGAGGGTCACACACTAGCCATGTAGGTTATACCTAAATATACCCAATGAGAAATCAGAGAGGGGATCACTCGTATGATTAATTTGATGGAATGACACATTATACCCTTATTGGGATGGATCTAGGAACATATCCATATAGGAATGGTATGATGTAACTATCTCATTCTAATAGTGAGTCAACAATGAGGATAAAAAGGGAACTAACAGGCCCTAAACGGAATGCATGCAATTTATTAAGGATAGACATCTTGTCTCTCTAAGTCCAGTCATAATTGTATCCCTATTCCTGACCATGGACTCCGTTTGTGTCTTTAAACACAACCAATGAATGTTTCCATGTAACATGGATAATACAAACCATTGTAGCTAGAATAGGAAGAAAGTACATGTCAATAAATCCTAAGGAATGTGATATTCTAAATTCAATGTAACCACTATCCACTACACAAAAATTGATACATGGAATGTGTTATTCTGAAATACAATCCTTGTAGATCAAAATTTCCCAAAAATAACACATTCAAATCCATGAATATTATCTATAACACTAATTTTTTTTCTGAGCCCATTTCATCACTAGTGGATAGATTCTCACCACCCCTTTCTAAGTGGTTCATTCCTCATCGCATTGTATGTCCCTCGTGAGAAAAAATTCAACAAAAATTAAATACCTTTATCTATCATTGGGCATCCATAATTGTTTTCATTCCCCTATAGTGTTTTATTAAATAGTGATGATATTGAAAAATGATTTTTAGAAGATGAAAATTAAATCATACAATGAACAGATCTCTGGATAATGTGTAATAATAATCCAATTGAAATATATATGGTGGATGTTCATAGAATAGAGGAAGTGGAGAATGGAATAAAAAATTAAGAACAAAATGAGGGAAATTTTCAGTTGGATATCAATAATAGAATATGAAGAATGTGGAGGATTATAAAATTTTCTAAACCAACATTTTCACCAATTCCCAATTTTTGTAAAATGAAATAATCAACATGTTAATAAAAAATGAATTATCCCCGAATAAATTTATATTTAAAATAATTTTAGTTCAGAATAATAATAAAGAATTATGATTAAATAAAAAACATTACCTCCATAGTGATGGATCTTTCATTTGAGGATAATACATATGCAAGAATTTATGTTTCAAACTTCATTGTGTTCATCATAATCTCTAAAAGTTCCCACCTATAATTTCATTTGATCAACAATAACATAGTCATCCAATAATGATAAACTCCACCATGGTTAAAATGTTATGTGGAAAACCCTTGGATGTGTTAATTACATCACATAAATAGTAGATGATTATGTTTTAAGAAATTAATTGATATTAAATTATACAATTAATTTATTCATTTATTATTTATCATGCGGTATTAATGAAAAAAAATGTCTGATATGCATAAAAATTATTTCCTCCCTAGGGTTTAACCCATTTTATAGATTTACTGGGGGTAGTAGTTTTTTACATTCAAGAAACAATTCAAGAGGTATTATATTATTTCTAAAAAACATCACATGCATGATATTTTTTTTAATATATAAATATATCAATATGAATCCTCTATAAGACTCAAAATTCTGTGCTTACACCAATAATTACTCTTAAAATCTTATTAAACATTTTAAGAATTTTATTAAAAAAAATCAATTTTCTATAGGTATGGTTCACCATAATATATTTCATAATGATTAGGTAATGGATAATTTTCTAATAAGAGTGAGTTATTTAATAATGACCATTAATTTTTATGTCACCATTCTAGAACCAAATTTTAGCATTAATTACTCTTTAGTATCATTTATTTATAGTATTATTATTTTGATACTCATTCATATAAGAAAAAATTAAAAATAATATATAATCATTCAGGCAAGAGGTTGAACCAATGAAAATAGTAATATGTTATACAGATGAATGAGTAAGAGTATATAGTTATATTTTAAAAATATCATTTTAAGAGAATAATAATGATCTCTACATAAAATAAATATATTGGTTAATTATATAAATAATGATTTGATATGTTAAGGTAATTTAAATAAATGTTGAAGATCTAGATAATTACATTGATGTATTTTCTCATTCTTGAAACTGGTTCAGCTGAAATTAACGATTTTGGCCTCATTCGTAACACCAAAAGATATCAAACATATAAAACTAATTTAGGGGTTGGTCAGTTTTTAAAGAGCTAAATAAGGTAAATTTTTTATTTAATTTTTTTATAGGATGGGACATTTATATATGTGTTTTGGGGTATTTCAACACATAAAGATTCCATAATGAGTGAGCAATAACATTTAATTACGAAATTGGATCCAAAGTGTATATATAATGGATATGGTTCATGAATAACCCAACTAACTGACAATTCCATTTTTTATTAATCCCTCTCTTTAACACATTTTAAACGGAACCCTCACATGACGTGAATTCCTAGAGGAACAAATTAATTAGAAATACATTTCTCATACTTATAGATTAACAAATACACTAAAACATTATTGACCCCAAAAAATATAAATAACCCATACCCTATACCTATACAAGTATTTTACAATATCACTACCTGGAATTTCAATCAGATTGTAATTCCCATTGTGTAGTTTTATAGGATGATAGAGATTCCTTTATATCCATCATTCAATCCCATGAATAGTTAGCTCTTCTATGAATCTTATACTAATATCAATCATCTTGGGGCATGAATAATATAGGTAAACATAATATTATACATATACCATAGGCTCTAAGATCCAAAGGTACATGATATACCATATTCTTTGGGGGCTGAAGGCACATTTTTATTCCCAAAAATCCAATTTAAGAGAATTATACTTCTACTATAGTACCTATTACAATACCCATTGTTATATAGTGATAATGTAATAATACATTACATGCACAAATGCACTCTATACCACGTTTCATATAGGATTAAAAGGTGACATTACTACTCAGGTAACCCCCAAACCTCTTAAAGGTGATAATCGATAACACCCATTTACCAAAATTTAATCAAATAAACCATGGTGTCGGGTACATTAACTAGTTTGGAAATGGTTTTGATTCATCCTACACATAATATGAACAATGACCAAATATGAGGGGATCTAATCATGGGAATGTTCCCCAGGGAGTGAGGTGTAAAACTAGTATGTATAATATGGCTTACAACTCATGGGTAGTGATTCCTAACCACATAAATAGAATCAAGAGAAAAGGTTAGAAATATTTTAGGAATTTTAACCATAATTTAAAAACTTTTACTTCATTTTCCCTTATAGTGGTACACAAATTTTTTCCACGATAGCATTTTTTTCCAAAAAATGATATTAATCCTATAAATTTATTTCAAATAAATATTAATTAAATTAAATATCTAAATGTTATCAAAATTAATTTTAAATAAAAAATTTCAAATATATAAAAAAATTAGAAAACAATATTTTATGAATAAAATCAGATTTATTATTATTAATTAATAAGTAATAATCATAATAAAAATTCTAATTTAATCATTTTAATTTATAAACAATCCATTTTGTTAAATTTCATACTCCAATTATTTGTAATTTAACTTTAATATAAAAATATTTATAATATAAGTTTTTTAAAATAAATCATTTTTCATTAACCATGACCCATTAAATTAATATTCCTTTTAACCCATTAAATATTTATTATTTTTAATTTTATTATATTACATGTAATTTCTTAATTTTTTGATCTACTTTTTCAATTTATATTTTAAAAGTACTAAATTTATTTAAAACGGAATTATGAAAAAAAAACTTTACTATAATTGATAGTTTCAAAAAAGAAATAGAATATTTTAATTTTTTATCAAAATAGTTTCTTTTATATTAATTAAATGTTAAATATTTTATTTGAAACACATTATTCACTTTTGATAGTCAAATATTCAATCTATATATTGGATACCTAAATAGCCAATGAACACATATTGGATAACCATATATCCAACGACCCTTTATATTTAACAGTCATAAGTATAATAGTCATATTACATTCCCATATATGACATCAAATTATCCACTAAAATTCAATCGTCTTATTTTACTATTTCTATATCAAAATTTCTATTATATACCTAATTATTTTTCCACCTTACAAAATTTTAATTTATAGTTTGATCTATATGGAAAACTAGGAGGATAAAGATTTTATATTCATTAACATTTTATTTTCATATGGTTTTATTCCTTTTATAAATTTTATAATGATTTATAATATTTCATTATCATAATTTATTAATTTTAATCTTCTTTAATATTTACTTTTATTACATAAGATTATTTTTTTTATGTTGCATGGAATATAATTTATTAAAAATATATATAGAATAAAAATTTGGGGTGTTTCACACTTCCCATGGGGACCCACGTATGGTATGTCCATGACAATGACATACTCTTCTTGATTATTTTCATACATGATCTTAAGGATAATGTGGTAATATTAATATATATTCCATGGGTAAATTTATAGAAGCAGTGTTACGATATAATAAAGTTGGATATAGTCCTGTTATGATATATGATACATAGAATATAGATGAAGGTTCGCTTGGGGTATTTTGATAAATATACTAAATGAAGATCAGTGAAATAAAATAGGGTATGGTGTGATAACCAATATTTTAATTTTATGAGCTTGTGTTATTTTCCATATTTAACCAATTTTTTATCATGATATTATGTTTTATTTGATATTTGATACTCTAGTCACTCTTTTTACAAATTTTATCTTTATATATAGTTAACATTTTTATTTATGGTTGATACCAATATGATTTCTCATTTTTTTACTCCAAAATGAGTATATAATATCCAATATTAGGGTTTTTAAATAGTTGGTAGTTAGAAAACTATTGGGACTAGTAGGACCCTGATGTGAAATCATTTTTAGATTTTCTGAGGCCTCATGATAGAATAATTTTTTTAATATGAGAGAGACTATATAATAAAACTCATTTGGATATTAGCATATATATATGTCTACAAAGATAAGTAGGTGGTGTATATCCAATGTCGGGCAGTACTAGTAGTCTCAGAGTGAGTGTATCTTTGACACATTATGTCATATAGGTATGTATATTTATGATCATTCATGATATATATTTCCATGAATGCTGATTTTCACTCATCAGATATTTGTATGCACTATAGACCTTCATATGAATCCACTTGATCATTACCACACAACGAGTCAAGGATAGTTGGGGAACCCCACATGGTTTTTCATTGTCACCCATACCAACAAATATGAAATGGGTTAAATATTTTATGGTAGTGATTTATAATACCAAGGAGTTCTATTAGTATAGATATGAGTTAAACAATGCTATTCTAGGATCATTAGGCGTGTTTTTGTATCGTATTAATATGATGATTTCTGATTTATAATGGTTAATCAAGTGGTTAATATTACATTGCAAGACCATTTATGAATGTAAATAAGTATGAAAAATCCAATCACCAGATTAATAATATGTAGATATTATTTGGGATCCAAATGTATAATTATTAAGGATCTACTCAAATAACAGAGCATGTTTAAGAACCAGGAGTTCGAAGAATGAGTGGAATTATGGGGTATAATTTAGTTATATAGAATTTAATTAATGATTGATTTAGGTTTATATTTATTATAGAGGTATCAGAGTGGATTCATGAGGAAGATATGTCTTGTTTTTTGATATTTTAATGAAATTTACCATCACAGAATGGTAATTCATACTCTAATTGATTTTTGGTGTGTGAGGATTTGAAATTTTTTGGATTTTGATAAAACGGATAAATCTTTTTAATTTTTTTTAAATGTTTTATTGAATAAAATTAAAGAGGAATTATTGTTTAAAAGTTCTATATTCAGTCATTATGGGTATGGACTAAAATATTAGACGATATGTGGATATAACAATAAACCAGTGCTTATTCTATTTCCCAAGGGTGCCCAATGAAATATCAAGTGGGGATATATTTTTGGTGTGGCCATTGGGTGTCTAATGGTTTTTAACTATGTAGTTTGTGAGACACCATGTACCAAATGGAAGGACACCATGCTATTGGTATCATTAATCCTATTTTAATAGTTAGGAAAATTGGTATTTGGGGGGAGTAGTTAATTTAAACCCCTATTGGGATTTACATGTATTAGATGACTATAGGTGTGGAGCATCCACCCCTCTTGTCTCTCTATTATCCCCATTGCCCAATTATTTGATCATGGTGATTTGGACTGTTTCCATTCCACCAATTTGAGTTAAATCATTTTCCTTTCTCCCCTAATTATTATTCAATTATTTCATCTATTTTTAAGGGTTTAAGGATTATTGGATGATTACACCATATAATTATGGAATCTTATTGATATTATGGGTTGTTCATGTGGGGTGAATAGAAAATAATTTTGGTAGAAGAAATATCATTGATTCATAACATTTGGATTTAGGTATTATTAATGGTGATAATATATATGTATTTTTTTTATTAAAATAAACATCAATTTTTATATAGAATTTTGGATTTTTTCATAATATTATCATGTGTCTATTGATATTGGATAACCTTATTATTATTGTTTAATGAATTTATAACATGAAATTACATAAAATGTTGAATTTTAATAGGTTAATCTAATATTCAACATGGACTACTTGGATTGATAAATGGTTCTTTAGTGGAACCTTTATTGATAGAATATCAATTTCCCATTTTAGGGAATGAATGGTAGTGTGAGTTTAATTTTAAAATAAAAATTATTTAAACCTTTTAAAATGGTATTTTTAAAATGGTAAGTTTTTATGAAATTTAATTTCAAATGAATTAGTTGTTTGGAAGGGTATATTTTGTTATGGGATATAGAATTATATATTTTTCATTGTTTGATTTAAAGGAATTTTTTAAAATAGGGATTCAAAATTAAGTATTGGTTACCAAATAATGGATTTCTATAAATGTTTTCCAAGCTTCTAGTGTAGGTAGACACCATAATGTGATTAATTTTTAATGTGATTTAGAAATAGGGATTTAACAGTATTTTAAGAGAATGTAAGGAATCTTATTTTGATATATTTTTTGTTCTTATCAGCATCACACATGTGATTAGATGTTTTTCAAATCATGTATGGTTGGGTGAGCCTATTGATTATGGTTTCCAGGTATATTATCTCATATTTCATAATGATGCATTATAATATAGATAACAAGGGAAAAAAACTTCCAAGGGTTAAAGGTTGTAAAGACGAGATTATGTTTTTTGTAAGTTTCATTATTGATTGATGTAAATTTCTACCTTAGAACACCATTAAATATGATATTGATTATATAAAACTTTTTAAATACCTATTTATTGGAGTTTGAAATGCTACTCTATTGGTATTTGATAATTTAATCACACATGGGTTGAGAATATGGCATTGGATGAACTCAAGATGGTATGCAATTCATTAGAATTCATCAGGTAATGGTTGATATTTACCACCATACACTAATGTGTAATATTTGATATTATTGATGAGTGAATAGAACCATTAGTTCATTGTGGGAGTGCCTATTTATTTACCTCAATGTTAGTGGATGGTGATTGTCCTTGTGATATTTTGATTTATGACTATGATTAGATTTTGTGGAAGTAGTACATTTATTGTGTTGATCCTTGGTGTGAGTCATGTTGTGGGGTAAGAATGTGAGTAGGTTTTATAATTAGTCTTGTTAACATGGGAGATTATGATCCTCAATCGTTATGTCACTTTTTTTAGTATGGGATAGAGTGACTAGGCATGTAGACCATGATGCCATTTTTTGCCTACTGAACCTCATGATTGGTGTACAAACCTATAGGATGTGACCATTAAGATAACCTATGGGCTTAGTAATATCTCTATTATAATGAATAAATTTACTTTTGAGTTAAAATAAGTTGATTGTTTCCCTAATTTATATTATTATTTCACTATCATTCTCTCTATATTGACATAATTGAAATATAATATAAAGTCTCAATGAATTAGGTGGGAAAATGAAGTTATTTTGGGTGGGGTTTCTGACTATTTTTATTTCATAGATGTATATCCTTCAGGTACATGCATGCAGTAATATAATGTCCATAAAACACTCTTATATATTATATTTATACATTATAGGAGGGTTTAACTTGGATATTGATATATGATGTAAGTGATTAATGTATATTAGTAGTATTATATTATCATATAGTAGGAGATAGTTCGTATATAAATTTAATATATATGGGATAGAGCTAGATGTACAATTTGGGTAATCATTACATAGATATTGGGAGGATGAGTGAGATGGTATGGTGTAGGTAATGTGTGTAGGGATATTACATTCATTAGGTTGGGAACCATTCTTTATTTTAACCACTTTTTTATCATGGGATTGTGGTATTGTTTAAATTAATTTTTTTTACCATATTTGATGTTTTCATATTTACATGTCATTTGACATTTATAATTGAAGATATGGACCTCTTATTTCCCATTGAAAAATTTATTATAGTAATAAAAATTTCCTTTATTATTTTGTTGTTTACTTAATGATGTGTAGACACTGGATAAATGGGTTAGATGACACTGTAATGATATAGAATTTTTCATTATGGAAAGACCACTATATGTTATTTTAATTTTTTGGGTAAAAGAGACTAAGATTTCTTCCTCATTGAGATGTGAGGTTATATGTTTCTATGATTATAGCTATATAAGACATATACTATTTTGGTTAGTATAAGTGAGTCTTGAATTGTCTCTATCTTCTGGCTATGATCTCATATAGATATGGATTTTTATAAGAATGAATGTGTTATGTTTCTATGTGAATTGAGATTCAGTAACTATAATCATTCCCTCACTATAGACATACACATGATTCCACTTTATCAACAACTCCCAATTATTTAGGGAATTTTGTGGAATCCCATTGGGTTATTAGAGTCATCCCCTTCCAGTGTACCCAATAATGGTTTTTATATATCTAGAAACACAATTTTATTTTCATTTAACAAAAATTATCATCTTTTTTCCATATTTATATATTGGGAAGATATGTAAAATATATTTTTATGATTATATTGGACATTAATTAGATATTTGGGACAATTTCCATTATATAATTATATTTTAGTTATATTGCATATGTTTAAGAAAAAACACCATATTATATATTTGGATTCCTATTTTTTATTTTTATAAATATGTTAATTTTTTATGTCTTAGTATATAATTTAGGTTTTTTTATATATTGGACCTTAGGATATTTTCGTGAAACCTTGATTTATTTATATGGGTTTTGCTGATATATATTAAGTGAATAATTTATGATTTGTTTGGGATAAATATATAATTGAACTACATAGTTAATATTTAAGGGAATAGTTTGACAACTTTTTTAAATTCTTTTGAACTATTTGGTATCCTATTGATAAATGGGAGGAAAACTTAGGTTTAAAATGTAACCTAATATGGTTATCACTTAGGATGATCATCCTGGAATGTTACATCTTTTAACTGAATGATACGCCATTTTCTTTCTTCTATATAGAATCATTACCCATTACACTTTCCTTAGAAATTTGGTTTCACTATAAATTTACTATTAATAATCATTAAAATATTAATTTAATGTTTTTAAATACACTATTTTTTCTCTAATGAGAATCATAATGTTTTCTCATAATAGACACATTATTTTTAAGTTGTACCATAATTTTTCTTAGTGATTTTTAGTATGAATTTGATAACATATACATTGTCATTATTATACTTCATTGTCTCTAGTTTAAATAATTTATCAACTTTTTATGTTTAATTATACATGTTAGGCTGAAGTTAATTAGATTGTGGTCTTAGAAAATGGTACTATTAAAAAATTAGAATGTTAACTTTTTTTAATTGAGAAAAAAACACTTATATAATAATTATTTCCAAAATTATGGCTAAATAATTATTTTCAAAACCCTGATATTGATTTTTTATCCTCCACTTCTTAAACTAAATATTTGTGAAATACTTGGGTTGTCAATTATGCCCCCATGAAGTATTATTCTACAGTATGGTTTACATAATAGCCTAAATCGAATGTCTAAAAAGGGGAGATCCTCCACATATTTCATATAAAGTTTTTTTTGGTTTATGTTGTCCTTTGTTGGTTTTTAATAGCTAATAAATCATAAAATTTATATTTATACATTTAAACATAAGCATCCTTCTTGGTATTTTCCTCATCTCGAGGAATGATATTCATTTGTTAGTCTCTTTCACAATTACATTGATAAAATATTATTCATAATTATTCATATATTTCTTGATAAAATATTCACATATTTTTCATTAATATCCAGCAATGATATTATAAAAAATAACCCATTAATTAGTTTATAATTAAATGTAAATTATTTACTACTATTTAAAAATCTTACCCCATGATGAGTTCATTTCCTTAAAATCTATATATATTTTTATCAATCCTAAAAAATAATATTTCTTATTTATCAAAATTACAAATCATGTTCAATTATTTCTATATTATTAATGAAAAAAATTCTAACTATGTTTTCTTTATATCTCATTCCATGAAGAGTCTACTCCAGTCAAAAAAAGTTAACTAGTATTTAATGGGTTCATTAAGAATGATTTAAAATAAATTTAGTGTTATTGGTACATTTAAGAAACAATTATTCTTAAAGGTGATATAAATCACCAAAAAATTATATATAGTAATGCAAAGAAATGTTTCATAAATCCCATATATATAACATATTGAATAAATATCAAAATAATTGGATTGTGCTCACAATTTGTACCTTATTTTACTAATTTCATGATTCTTTTGGAATCTATGTCTGTAGACAATAGTAAATAGTCAATAATATAAATTTCTCTTTATATTTATAGGGATTTGACGCATAGAACCTGATTGGGGAATGGATCTATCAAATTTTGATTCACTATGTCCTCATTTCAACTATTACTGATAATCATGTGCAGTTAAATATATAAATATATATATATATATATCACTTGATATATGAGTTTTAGCTTAACATTTCATTAATTTGAACTATTTTATGTCTATTAGAATGGGTTTTATAATACATCTAGGAACTATAATGATAAAATTTTTAAAAACGGTATCATAATAATAAAGAAATGTAAAATAAAATAAGATAAGAAAATACATTTTCTAATCTTATAATGAAATTATATTCTTCTAGTTCTTGGTATTGTAATAAGAATAATAAACACATGATCACCCATGAGTATCATTAAATCCAATTGTGAATAAATTTAAAATAAATAATAAATATTCTACCCATCACCAATCTAAAAAATAATAGTGACCTGGATGTATTATGTATATTATTTTAGAAACATAATATTCTAGAATCAAACAAATCAAAATTTCTTAAATCAATGAAAACCTATATTGAGATTAGGATTACAATATTTAAGAGTAATAAAATTTGAAATGAAACAAAGGAATAGAGAATTGATTTTAAAGGATTTTTCTTTAAGAAATAATAATCTCAATCACTAATGAAGTAAAATGGTCAAGAGAGTTTCATTATTATAATTTTTATTAATGTACATTAAATCAATTACCATGAATAGGGCCATAGTTATTTAAACACTCTAAGATAAAGATAATTTAAATTAACAATGATTCATTAAATTTTAATCCTATTTGAAAATAAAGAATAAAAAATACTCTTTAAACAATTCCAAAACATTCATATTCATTCCCTCCTAGAGGAAACTTATCAAAAAACAGTAATTAAACAAGTATAATAATAATTCTAAATACAATATAGACTAAAATAAATCATTCCTAAGTAACATTGAAAATGTAATTAAGTATTAATCCTTATTATTAGAATTATCAATCCTTTATGATAATTATCTACTCATAATTTATCCAAAAATAATCACAAATATATAAATCTTTATAGAAAAAAAGTAATGAATAAGGACACGTATAAAGAGAAACACTATAAATTTTTCGGAAAACATAACTTTATTAATAATATAATCTTAATCATCCCAAAAATAAGTCAAATAACAAATAGTACCATTATAAAGAAAAAAATTAATAAAAAAATATTTTTAATTTTAAATTATTTTTTTATATTCGCCTTAAAACAATGGATCCCAAAAGATATGGCCACTGTAGATTTATTGTTTTTTCTTAGAAAAATATATCATTATTCCATAAATAAATATAAAAACTATTATTTTATCTATTTATAATCTATCTTTAATATCCACAATGACCTATTTTATCTATTAAAACATATGTTTAGTACATATCTAAAAATTATAATCAGAAAAATATATTAGTTACTAGACACATGTGGCCAATACCATCAAATCATTTGAATTTAAAATCATCATACCCCATTCCTGAAAAAAGACTTCATAAAATTAATAAAATGTGTTTTTCTTTTTTATAGTATTTCATAACTAACACAATGTCATCATCTCCAAATCATAATTTTTGTTTCTTATTTGAGTATAGACTTTAAAATAATCTTGTATACCAAATCATGTTTCCTAAAAAAAGGTCATTGTTTTCAAATCCCTGTCTTTTAATTTTCTAACACATTTATCAATTAATAGAGTAAATAATTTTTACCCTAAATCTCTCAAATAATATAATTTCTTTTGGTATTATTTATAAAGTGAGAAATATATATCAATATTTTCAAAGGCACTAACCATGTTATATCAAAAGGGAGTACAATTTTTTTAGATAGAAGAATGAGAAAAGAAATTCATGGATTTTATGAATAAGATGGTCATTGCACCAATAGTCACACTACCTTTAAATTTCCTATGTTTTTTCATATATAATAATTCATCAAGGATCACATTTTTGTATATTATCATGAAAATTGATAATTTTGTGGTCTATTACTCAATTCAAATAAATATGAATAGAAAATATTTTAGGATATCCTAAAAAACTAGTAATTTTAATATCCTAGTTATATATTTGGGTTAAATATATACATTGTAATAGGTATAATATAAATAATAAGAACAAATTGTAATATTATATATTTATGTCAAATTTGATTAAAAAGTGAAAAAGGATATGATTATACCTAATCAATGATTATGAACTCATAATACATTACTATTCAAGGAAGGTAAACGCGGTGTTGATCCTCATAGTAGACTGGATTTTTCAACCTTATCTCTAATAAGTATTGAAAAAATATTATCTTCATTGATATATAAATAATGAAAATTAACTTCATATTGCATTCCATAAATTAATATCTTCCCCAAATTAATTCAAAACCACTAATCCAAGTGAATATCAAGGAAGAAAAGATATATGAATTGGGGATAAAAAATAATGTAGTAAATGATTCCATAATTATACATCGAAACATATGTATTTATAACATTTTTATACAGAATGTGTGTCACATAAACGAAATAATTAATGATGACCCCATTCTCAATTCACCGAATAATAAAAATGTATTGAGATATCTAAGAGAACTTATGTTGGGTTAAAATAAAAAATAATATTATATATCATAAATGACATGAATGGTATAATATAAATTAAATGTAATATGTTATAAATATAAGTATAATATCAATCCATTAAACATTGAAATAAAAAAGGACAATTTCACAATGTATTTAGTCACAGGCCTCCATAAGAAAACTATAGTATAGAATTTCCATTAATATATATCCAATGGTCCTAGAAGGTTGTATTAGAAAGTTATTATTTTAGAAGAATTATAATATCATAAAATTTAAATGTTATATATATATAAATAAAGGAAGTGATAATGCCACATGGATAAATAAATTCAATTTTATTTGGTATAGATTCAAGGTTTACCTTGAATTTCAAGAGATATATTAAATTATTGGGATACCTTATATAGAATTATAGAATAAATGTATATAAATATTTGGAATTATGAATTTCTCCTAACATAATCATTAAATATTGGAAAATAATCTCAATTAATGACATGAAAAATATATACTCAATTAAAACATATAAAAAATTTTAAAAGTGAATGAGACTATTCAATTTATCCTTCATCATATTATCTAGTTTATTTTATGAATTCATTTACCTATATCATTTTCTCACCAAAATTTATTTAAATTAAATACTCATTTTCATCCATAACCTATTTATAGCCAACCTTTATGGAGAATTTTCTCTCTAAATTAGATATTAAATGAGTTATATATTTTTCCTCAATCTCACAATACTAAATAATCTTAATATTTCAATAATTATATCATATATATTAATATATTCAAAAGGTTGTATCAATCCTAAGGGAAAGAAATGGGTGTTTTGAGAGTAATTTTTTTATGAATATGAAAATTAAGTGGCTCAAATATAAATTTTCTATTTAAGGCAAATATTTGATATTTAATTTAATTTTCAATGGAAAATCCATCAATATTTCTCTTATAATTTCATGACCCATGGCTACAAAGACCCTACCTTATTACATTATATAATATTGAATTTTTGTAAAGATTTAAATTCCTTTCATATTCATGATATTTTGATTTTTAGAGTTGTAGATAATTTTGATATAAAATATAAATAAAATTACACATTGATATAGAGAAGATACCACGAAAACAATATCAATTTCTTCAAAAACATAAAACATTTCAACTAAAACAATTTTTCATTGATAAATGTTCATAACATTTAAATTTGATTCTTTCTTTATCATATAATTCCATATAAACTATGAAAATAATTTAAAAACATGTGATGATCACAAAAAAAAAACATGAAGGGATATATAAAGAATTAAAAAAACAATAGTCCATGAATACAAGCATCGTATGAAATCATTTTCAACAGAGGCATCCTTGTCTTCCATATAAACATAGGATGGGAAACATGAGATTTCCCTGATATTTCCATAAAATATAGAATAAAAATAGAACCATAATTTTATATTGGCCAATTACTTAAATAACATTTTAACCCTCTCATCGACCATAAAATTGGTAACCCTCGCGGCTACCATACAATGTAACCCTCACATCTACCTTATTGTGCAATCATCATAGTATCACTTGGAGTAACCATAAAGCTAACCTATAACATACACAAAATTAGTGAATTTGAGGGAGATATAGTTCTCACACTTAATCAAATAAAATTCCCAATAAATATAAAATAATCATACATCATTAATAATTTTATTAAAACAATTACTTTTGAATTTTGTAAAAGCAAATTTTAAAAGAGGGTTTTAAAAGAAAACCCCCTTAAAGATTATATAATTCTACTGATTCTTAATAGAGTGAATGTAATAGGTATATAAATTATATATAAAAATAATTAAACATAATAAAAAAAACCCATCACACAAATAATTTTAACACCATATAAATAACGAAGTAGAACGTTAACCAAATGAATGGAAATTGGGTAATGAATTCACTTACCTCAGGTTTTTCATATATAAAACATGTTTAAACCTCATATATAATGGTTAAAATAATGTTATTAATATATTAATAAAACATATTCTTGTTTATAATACCTTATATGTTCATTACATAACATCATTTAACTATTTAATTATTTGTATTTTAATCCTTCCATTGTTTTGGGAGCATTCATTACATGATTTTCATGGCCGGTTAGTATTTTATTTTATTCTCGTATAGATATAAAGTTATTGAAGTGGAATCAAATGGTATTCATATGTTTACAGAATATATAATGATACCATTTATTAATTTTTATCATATATTATGATGAATCATTAGATAAAACATTAATGACAATTGTTTTGATCATTTTTTGTGGTTCCTCAATATTCATGAACATGTTTTAATATATAATTTAATTTCATGCACATAAGTTCAATACAAAACATAAAATATGTTACATAATACTCATTAAATTTTGTTTCAAACATTACAATGTTTTTTTATTATATTTGTAAGAATTAATGGAAATTGAAAACACCTAATCCACGATTTTGGTAAACAACACATCATGAATGATGCCTTTATAAAAGGTGGAGGAGATGGAGTATATTCATGAATTTTTTTCCATAAAAATTAAAAATAAATAATATATAATAATTTTGAGCATTTATGCCTTTTTTATGAGGGGAAAATAAGTTAGAATAACAAAATAAAATAATTGTAAACAAAAACACATGAAAAAGGAAGATGAATCTTACCTCTCAATATCTTCTCCTTGAGATCGTCCATATAGATTTTGGTTTGGGATTTTTGGTGAGACCGTTAGGTCTTGGACGTCATGAAGAGTGTTTGGAATGAGATGTGGATGATATTAGTCAATTCTCAATTCTTGGGAGGTGTGTGAGGAAGAGGGGAATGAGGATGGTCTATATAGTGGGGAGAGGAGGGATTTTACATTATTTTAATCTTTATTTTTATATTTTATACGAATACTATGAATAGTCTACATTATTGTGATTAAAATATTAAATTGAGCATGTTATTTGGAAATAATTTTTCATACATTATCCATGATGTCATAAATTGTGTATTTAACAGATAATTTGAAAATACGGTATTTTACCGTATTTCAATATTCATAAAAATATCTTTAATTTAAAAAAAACCCCAAAAAATCACCCAAACCATTATTCACTGTGTAGAAATAAATAAATGAACACCATTTTTGGAAAATAATTTTATAAATATTATTAATTTAATTATTAAATGAAATGATTATTTATTTAAAAATAACAATTTTAAAACTGTAAATAATTTTTTAACCCCTTGAAAAATTAATCAATATATCATTATCTCAATTCCTTAAAAATATAAAATAATAATAAAATTTATTATTCATTATGGTGATATTATTATTGATATTACTATTCATAAGGGTATGTTGCTATTCATCAAAAAACAATTTGGTTTTATCAGACTCCAAATAACAAACTGATCACAACCGTGGATGACCATTATTTAAAAATTCAAATCACATATGTAGAAATATTATGTTCAAAGGAAATTTATAACAACCTTATTAAAACAATTATTCACATGTTTCAAGTTATTTTTAAGACCTTAGGGTCTTCAATTATCCCCACCATCGCAAAATTTCATCCCCACAATTTTATTTTCATATTAAACAAGTGAGGGTACCTTTCCCTGATAGCATTTTTAGATTCCCATGTTTCTTCTTCAACCATGTGGTTTCTCCACAAAACCTTTACCTGGTGGATTAAACTATTGTGTAATACATTTTCTCTTCAATCAATAATCTAAAAAGGATTTGGTTTATAACAAAGGTTCTCTTCTAGCTCAACTACTTCTGGGCTCACAACATGTGATGAAACTGGAACATACATTCCCAACATCGAAACCTGAAAAAATTGTGTACCTAAGATAATATTCGAAGAAAATATACTCGATAGGTGATGGTCTAACTTTATCTAGAGTTTCATAAGTTCTAATGAACCATGGATAATGTTTTCCATTCATACCAAAATCCATAACACTTTTCCATGGTGTGATTCTAAGAAAAACATCATCAACTACAATAAATGAAAAGTCTTTCCTATATTGTCTGAATTTCTTTTCTACCTACTCTAAGATGTCCTCATGTGTTTCTATATCATCTTCTCTTTCTCAGCCACTTCTTCAACTAATTCTGGTCCCATCAACTTCATTTCCCCGACTTCATCCTAAAAAGATCGAGTTCCACACCGCTTCCCATGTAATTCCACAAAAGGTGTCAAATTCATACTGGAATGAAAACTAGCATATTAAGAAAACTAAACTAATGAAATTTTATGATCCCAAAATCCCTATTATTCCATTTAACATGATTGAATCATATACTCCAAAATAAAAATTGTTCATTCTAACTACCCATCTGGTTAAGGAAGAAAAGTTGTACTGAAATGTAATTCTATGCCCAACGATTTCTGAAGGCCCTTTCAAAAAATCAAAGTGAACCAAGGATCCCAGTTAGATATAGTAAAAATAGGAGCACCATGGGACCTAATAATAACTTTGAGGTAAAATTTAGAAATCTGATCCAAATACATTATAGCTCATTTAGGGTAAAAATTTTATTATTTAGTCAATCAGATAAAAATAAACCCTATTTCATTGTTACCTTAGGATGTATTTTGTAGTCCCTCCATGAATTAAATAGATATATTCTCCTGCTTCCACTTTAGAACTATCAGTGGTTAAAGCATCCCATTCGATAACTCCTCCTCCGCTTTAACCTGTTGACCAATTGAATATTTCACTATAAATTCTGTAAAATCTATTTTCATTCCATCCCACCAGAATTACTGCTGATGGTCATTGTCCATATACCTAGACGAACCAAAAAAGGAGAAATATAAGCTTCACAAAACAATTCTTTCTTCAACTAGTAATCAAATGAAACACACAACCTTTTTCAAAATATTAAAACACAATATTTATCATGGATAAATTCTGGAAACGTACCAATTTTAACCAATTCTATCATTTTCTATAGCTCATGGTATTCCTTCGGCATTTTCTTATTTTTTTGAAAATGATAAGTACACTAAAACCTAAAAAAATATATATATATCCTACACCAACATCTTCTAAGAAAAAATTCATCACATCATTAATAGAGGGATCATGTTCTAAACATAACATGGTTAATTATTAATGAGGTTTTTGACTTAAGGAATCTTCCTCTTTTCTCATTTCATGGATGTTAGTTGATCATGAAATCATATTCATTTTTCAATTAAAGACATATTATATACCTAATAATTAATTCATTCTCTATGAATATACACTTAAGACTTTTATAGTCAGTATATATTTGGCATTTTTCTCTATATAAATGATTCCTCCAAATTATGAAAGCAAAAAACCAGAGGTACCAAAACCAAATCCAGTTTGTGGTTTATTTAACTCATGAGTTTTTAGTTTTATTGAAGCATAATCAATTACCTAATCATTCTACATCAAAAAACAACCATTTACCAACAGTTAAGCATCAATATAGATGACATACTCACTATATTGGGAAGGCAACGCCAAAACTAGAGCATTTACCAATCTCCTATTATGTTCCTAAAAACTGACATCACATTCTTCTGTCCAAATGATTTTAACCCCTTTTGTGTTATCTTTGTTAGTAGGATAGTTAACTTTTCAATTTTTTTACAAACTGTCCATAATAACCTACTAATACATGAAAACTATGAATCTTCCAAACATTTTTAGGTCTCATCAACCACTTTTTTTATAGGATCAACTATTATTCCATCCTTATTTACAATTCTCCAAAAAAAGAAATTTATTTCAATAAAAAATCACAAATGATGAATTTTCCATACAGTTTATTTTCCTTTATGGTTTTCAAAATAACCCATAGATGTTTTTCATGCTCCTCATTACTCTTCGAAAATAAAATAATTTCATTAGTAAACACAATAAAAAACTTATATAAAAACTGGTAAAATATTCTACTCATAAAAACTATGAATAGAGAAGGTGAATTTGATAACCCAAATGGAATAAAAACAAATTCATAAAGCCCACATCTATTACAAAAACCTATTTTAGGATGTCATCATCCTTCACCTTCAGCTGATGGTATCTGGATCTCACGTCAAATATGGAAAATTATTGAGCTACCAGGATATGATAAAACAAGACATTGATATGAGTCAAAGGATATTTGTTCATAAAATTGATATTATTTAAATATCTCTAATCAATGATAGATATCACAGTACCAACATTATTTTTAAAAAAAATTAAGAGAAAACCAAGGTGATGTTCTAGGATGAATGAATCTTTTATGAAGAAACTACTGCAACTGATATTAAATTAAATTATTACCATTTGATACAATCGATATATTGATATTGAAATTGGATTAGAATTAACAACTATGTCAATTGTGAATAAAACTTCCTAATATTGTATGAAACCTGGTAACTCCTCAAGAAAAACATCAATGTATTCATTTACCATTGGAAAATCATTAATCTGAATAGTTCCCTTATGTTAAAAAATATGAGCATCATAACTATCAATTACATATTTCAATAGATTCCCAGCTTCCTGATATGTAATAATTTGTATGAGGATTTCTTGTATACAAACTGAAACTACTTCTTAATAAAAACTTCTTCATCTGTACAGTCAATCTAACTAAGATAAAAAGAAAATCCATTCCTAGAATGAAATAATTCTCTACCAAGGGTAAAACAACAAGGTTTTTAAGTAAATGTATTTTTATAGACCAAAATAGAATTATTCTTATAATTCCTCTTTTTTATAATATTTCCCATGGTGTTTTAGAAATATAGTCAAGTATCATTTTTAGGGGTGATATTTACAGTTTACTATAATATTACTCAGAAATAAAAGGATGTGTAGACCCTATATCAAACAAAAATTTATCTAAATCTGATTAAATAAAAAGGGTACTTGATATATCATCATTGGACAACAATATGTATACTGAAATAGTCATAATGAATCTCATTAATTTTTTCTACTTATATTTTAGCTTCTTTTCATTATTTCGAACTAACTTTGGGATTTAATTTTCAAAATGAACCATCTCACCATAAATAAAACACATTTCATTTTTATTATCTGGATTAGTTTTATGATTTTTTTCATTACAATCTAGTGCCATATTCCCATAATTACCGCATAAAAAAGAATTTCCTAGTTTTTTTAAGGCATTACCCAAAGTTCATTTTTATACACATTTCACAAACTGGAAACTGGACTTTATTACAATCAGATTTATTTGATATATTCTTACACATCAATTTCCATATAGACCTCTTCTAATCCTTGTTTACAAATTTCACGTCATCATCATCAAACTCTATCTCTAGCATCTCAGCACATCCAAAATTTTTCTCATAACTTTTAAATTCATGGGAGGCCAATTACCTTCAATACCACGGCTTTAATACTAAGTAAAAGAAGATTAGTTTTCTATAAATATCCAAAAAATGGTTTGGGGAATACCTCGCCAGTTGGGTGATGTTTTCTACACACATAGCCACTAAATCTTCATCCTTTTTCTTCAATTAGAATAATTTATTCTCCATCAAAAATCTCACCATGTCTGGAAAATATTTTTCAATGAAAATAATTTTAAATTCATACCTCTATAATGCATAAATCTATTCTCTATCCTTGATATTTTTTAAAATTTTCCACCACTGATAAGCTTCACCTTCAAAATGATATACTAAAAGACTTAACATTGGATTATCTGATCTTCCCATAACATCAAATATTTTTTCAAGGGATTTAATCCATCATTCGAATACTAGTGGATTAGATGATCCATTAAATGAATGGGGGTGATGCCCTATAAAATGTTTCACTATAATCATGTTCCTTTTGGGTACCTATGGTTGTTCTTATGCATGGATGCCACCACTATATATAGCATGAATTATCTGATCCATTACTGTCACAAATTTCTCAATTCCAATCCCTTCCATTCCTTGCAATATATTCGGAAGTATATCATTCTGTCAGTGCCTCTCCACATCAGCTTCCCTATTTCTTCTTCAGAAAACCATTATGTGAAAAATATATTAGTTAATGTAATATGGTAATATTTAAATTCTATAACATTTAAAATTGACCATATAATAAAAATCATTTATCGTATTATATTAACATCTTCTTAACCCCTAAATTTATCTAAACGATCCTCTAATACCAACTAAAAGGACCATGCCTTATTACATTACCTAATCTAGAGTTTTTTGTCAAGAAATCACTTCCTTTCATATTTAGGACCATTTTAATATTATATTTTTAAATAATTGTGATATAAAACATACATAACATTCCAAATTCATATAGAGAAGATACCACAAAAACAATGTCAATTTCTTTGAAAATATTAAAATTATATAATAAAACATATTTTCTTTGATAAATATTCATATCATTTAACATGGATTCCTTATTTATCATAAACATCCTTATAACCATTAAAGACATTTGATAACATGAGATAAGAAAAAAAATCTCAGAAAGGGATATTAAAATATTTAAATAACACATTAGTCCATGAATACTAGTAACGTATGAAATCATTTTCAAAAATATGTACCTGTCATCCATATAAACATACTTTTGGAAACATTATATTTCTATGAGATTTCCAAAAAACATAATGACTATAAATATAACTATAATGGTTTCTTGGGTCATTAAATATATAATATTTTAATCCTCTTGGCTACCATATAATTTGTAACCCTCATGTGTACCATACAGTGTAACCCACAAAACTACCTTATTTTGTTACCATCCAAGTTACACTTGGAGTAACTATAAGACCAACCTACAAAAAAAAACCAATACATTTGAGGGAGATATAGGTCCAACATATTAATCATAATAAATTCCAATAATCTAGAACATGATCATAAAATATTAAAAATTTCTTAAGAACATTTCTTTTTAATTTTATAAAAAATAATTTAAAAGGCCTTCTTAAGTTAAAATCCCATTAAAATATCATATATTTCAAGGGAGAATTAATAAAGTGGATGGAATATGTATATACACTATAAATACCCATAATTAAAAATAATATAAACAAATCCCATCACACAATCAATTTTAATTCCACATAAATAATGAAGTAGAAGGTTAACCAAATGAATGGAAATCAGATTAAGAATTCCCTTACCAAGGGTTTTTCTTAAAATAAACTTCTTTAAGCCTGTATAATGGTGAAAATATTGTTATTAATATCTTAAAGACTAATATTCATGTTTTTAATACCTTATATTATCATTTAATAACATTATTTCCCCTTTTAATTAATATTATTTTGTTCCTTCAATTGTTTTGGAAGCGTTCTTTATATGATTTTCACAACCGATTTGTATTTGATATTCTTTTCATATAGATATAAAATTCCATAAGTGGAATTAAATTGTATTAGTTTTTTTAAAATATATAATTACACCATAAATTAATTTTTGGTCATATGTTATTATGAATCATTATAAAAAACATTAATGATATTTATTTTGATCATTTTTTGGCGGTTACTCGATAAACATCAACTTGTTTCATTTTATAGTTTATTTCGATGTATTGATGTTAATTAAATAACATAAAACAAGTTACAAAATAATATTTAAATTTTTTTCAACCATTAAATGGGTTTTACGATCATATTTTAAGGAACTAATCGAAATTGAAAACTCATAATCCCCGATTTTGGTAAACAACATGTCACGAACAATGACTTTATAAAAGGGTGAGGAGATGAAGTATGTTGATGATTTTTTTGATAAACATGATAAGATCCATAATATATAATAATTTTGTTTTTTCATGACACTTAAATAAGGTTAGAATAATATATTATAATAAAATAAATGAATTGAAATGGAAATACATGAATAATGAATATGATTCTTACCTCTTGATCTCTTTTCACAGATATCCTCTTTAAGGCCATTACGTTGTGAATTTTCATGTGAATATAAGGTCTTCAACTTGGGTAAGAGCCTTGTATATGGGATTTTTTAAAACCTAGACAATTATTAATTCTTGAGAGGTGTGTGAGGAAGAGAGGAATAAAGTTGGTATTTATAGTGGAGGTGAGAAGGGGTTTTACATTATTTTAATCATTGTTTTAATAATTTTGACCAGGAATTGGAATAGCCTTCATTATTGTGATCCAAATAGTAAAGGTATAATTTTATTTCTAAAAAAGTTGGATTAAAATAGACATGATGTCAAAAATATTGTATTTAACTGATAATTTGTTTATTTGTATTTTAGGGTATTTCACTATTCATTAAAAATTCAAAAATATCAAAAAAATCCAAAAAAAATATCCCTAACAATTTTTTTGACCTGTATAATTATAAAATAAATTTCATTTTATAAAAATAATTTTATAGATATTATTATTTTAAATTTTAAATAAAATCATCATTTATTAAAAAAAACTACAATTAAAAAAGTATAACTCATTTTTAACACCTTAAAAAATTAATCAAGATGTAATTATATTAAATAATTATTAAAATTAAATAATAATACAATTTCCAATTAATTTGGGTTAAAATACTATTCATATTACTATACATTAGGCTATGTTACTATACAAAAAACATGTTGGTTCTATTAAACTCCAAATAACATACTAATTCCAACCATAGATGGGCAATTTCTGAAATTCAAGTAATATAAGTGAACAATTATGTTTAAAGTATATTTATAGAAATATACATAAAGAATGTTTCATACATTTTATTTTATTTTTAAAACCGTGGGGTGTTACAATGACACTCATATTCCCCCTTTGTATTAAAATTCACAAGTCAAAAACTTTTGATGTAATGGTTAATTCATATTATTTATTCACTATTTTAAAAAAGAAATAATATTTAAATTTTATAAAATAAATTTTTTTATAGTATAAGATGAATAATGTAGAATGATGAAAATTTGACTTTTAAAAATACTTCAAAAAATAATTAATCACACCGACTAGATTATCCATATAAGTTATACTTCATCCCAAAATATCACATGAAAATCCCTTCACTCACACATACCAATAATTTTATTCCTGATCAAGTACCAAAACATTAGGTACCAAGGATATATTTACATGAATTATATCCCACAAATCACATAATTCATAGTGTTTATGGTTTTAAAGTATGGATGATTTGTTAAAGCTGTCACAAATGGATGCATGATTTAGGAAATACCACAATCAAATTATTATGTGTAATTAACATTATCATAATTTAAACATAATTATAATAAGTTATTGAATAAAAATAACAATTAAATATTTCACTCACGAAATAATGATGTATTTAGAATGTATCAAATATGTTTAGAATAAAATAAAATATAGTGAAATAATATAAAACAAAAAGATATAAGAGAATAAAATTCTAGGATCGACTAAAAAACATGATAAAGTATCCATAGAATGTCTGATGTAGTATTTACTAATTGAGTATGTCATAAATATCATTGGTTAAGTCAATTACATGATTTAGTATAAGTTTTATGGGAATTTAAATGAGATTGAATGTGGTAGTTTGTGGCTAATTAAAAAATTATATTTGAAATTATATCATATTGTTAAAGAATTTATTCTTCATGGATTTATAATTATATCAATGTACATGTCAGTTTCTATAAATTATTATGGAAATACCTTTTTTATACCAATGAATATAGTAAAATTAATAATGAATGTACACTATTTTTTTCATGGAACTTTTCCTGGGACGTCGATATGTTTGAGTATTTAAGGGAGAGATCTTGAGAACCATCACATGGTGTTTCAATATTATTATCAATGAGGTTCAAGGAAATATTTTTCTATATTCATTTACATGAATAACTACTATTTTGGGGGAATAATAATATTTTCTGCAATAATTCACCTTTGAAAAGGTTTATTATTCTTATTTGGTGAGAAGAGGTCTGATCTATAACTAATTCACAAAACATTTTGGAAGTGGAAGGCCTTCTAGAAGATGATATTATATTTTATGCCGCAGCATCCTGATACACATTGATGATACAATTCATTCTAGATTTGGGGAAGAATAATTTAAGAACATGTAGTTCCTATCTAATCGATAATGAACATTATTTAAAATACAAGTGGAGACTATATTATAAAACATTGTGTGCCAATTTCTTATATTTTTAATCCATGTAATTTATATTAAAATGGAAATTCAGGTACACATAAAAATTAAAACATAGTTTGGAGTTGGCTGTCACACTGATACAAAATATTATTAAAATTCATTTTGATTATTATTTCACATAATATATAATACATGTGAGAAATATTTTATACATATTTATTTTTTTACATTAATAAGTAACATAAGTTTTATTATAAATAGATAATTTATAATAAGGGAAAAAGAATTTACTTGTTTCACACCTAGTGGTACCCAAATTAATCAATGCTCAATTAGTGGTATCAGATAGATGGTTTCCCAAGATATTCTACACTTATTTGGTGTATTGTAGAGATATATGTTATTTCAAAGTTATATGTGTTATATTTTTTAGTGGAATGAACTTTTATGGGTGAAGAACCGGTTGGTAACATTTCTTATATCACATGGAAATTATTTGAGTGATGTTATCACTTTGGTATTTCCACTAGTTATAAGGGATGGTGTTTTGTGATTTCAAGACAAGAAGATTGATGAGATATATGGGATGAAAATATATGAAATTTTATCGTTATCATATAATAATGTATATAAAATATGATGGGATTGATGATAGCTACAAAAAAGGTGGATAATCAAGAGAGCACATATGAGGGGAACGTCAACACAAAATAGAAAATGATTAAATTTTAGCGAAATTTTTTTTAAGATATAATAATTACTAAAGATGAATATTTTAATTCCTATTTAACTATTCTGAATAATATATTTATTATTATTAGTGGATTTGAGGAAAATATTTATGATTGAAATTTTTTCAAAAAACATTAATGTGGATGTCTATTTATATTTTTGATCTAATTATTTAAACTATTATTTCAATTAGTGATATATCCCTGGATGAGTTGTATAATACCATTTTGATTAATGATATTATAAAATAATTGATTTTCAAGAATAAGGATAAATAATAATTGTATTTTTAATCCCTCAATAAATTGAAGATATAGGAAAAGTCCCATGAGTTATTTTGTGACTCAGATTTATATTATAAGAGCAATGAAAATCAAAATGGAATCCCTGATCTCATATCATAAAAAATACAATGTGAAAATAGAATATATAAATTAAAAAATCTCATAAATGTTCTATATGTCATTTAATTGAACATATTTTTGTAGATATCCCAAATAAGAGGAAAATAATGGAATCAAAAGATGACTATAAATAAGAAAACCCAAAAAGAATGTTAAAAATAAAAAATAATACATCTTAATGGATGAATACAACGATGGTATGAAAGGGGGGAGAATATGAATCTTAATAAATTAGTAATTTAGATGAATCATTTAATAAAAAGACCCTATATTTATTTATAATTATTATAACAAGGAATATAGAACCAATAATATTGGAGATTTGGAGTATAATACCAATATAATTCATATGTTAAATATAAAACATAATGTATGTATTGAAAATGAAACTAAGCTAAAAAATGAATAAAAAATTTTCATAATTAAATTTAAGAGGATGATGAAATATGAATATGAGTTTGATAAAAATTATTTAATTTAATAGGGCAAGAAACACATGGAATATGTTGATGATCAATAATGAGTTATACAACAATCAGACAAAAATATTTCCACTCTAGAAGAAGAATTATTAAAGTTTATTCATGCTTTAATAAGTCTTAGAAAAAAAATTTAACAATAAATTCTGAATTTTTCAATGATATTAAGTTGAATATTGGGTCATATCATAATATTTATAAATGTATTATTGATAATTCGATAATTTTTGCACCTATTATATCTAATAAATCCATTTTTTAGAACTTATAGTTTATGAACCATGAGAAATTCTATGAATACCATGTATGATAAAAACTTTTATTGAAATTATATTATAGGTAATTTAATATAGTGAGACCAAAGGAAGAATGTTTCTATAAAACCTATGGAAAAAAATCAAGATTTTATACCAGAATATGTTGGAAAATTTCATGGCTAGAAAAAAAAAATTTAAAAAAATTACCCACTTAAGTTACTATTGGGGTTTGACAAACTATAGATATAAATCCTATAGTTAATGTTATAACATGTCAGTCCACTAGAACCAAAGATGGTTATAATTTAGGTTGATCTATTCAGAAAATAAAAGAAACAGAACTATGAATATTCAAACAAAATTGAGAGTATTTATATTTTAAATTTATAAAATAGGTCTATTGTGATTTTGGAGATGTTTTGAAAATGTTAATAAAAAAATCATCACACTGAGGAATATTTATCAATGATTATTTTTCAACAACAAAAATTTTCTTATGGTGCTAAAATTCAATCAACCAGCAATGCTAAAAAAAATTAATTATAGCGGTAGCCTTAAAATCTAGTATGAAGTGAAAAACGTGGATTTCTGATAGTGGTTATCCTTCAAATATAACAAGATAAAAAAAATACTTAATTGTAATGGAGAACATAATTTGGGGAAAAAAACATTTGAAATCAAATCTCATTAAAAATCAAAGGAGTTGTCTCAATTTTGATGTATCCAAACATGCTGAATTCACATTTGGAATTATTTTTTAGTGGGGCCAATCAAAAATAATTTAGTGTTAGTTTATTATGTATTTATTGAAATGATTCAATTTTTTATAGTAGTTATTTTTTATTAAAACTATTTAATATGGAAGGATTATCAATATGATAGAATGAACCAATGAAAATTATTTTAAAATGGAGATCCCATTAATTCATGCTTTCTCAATTCTAGAGAAGAGAACAATATATGGAATATAAGATAAGTCCACATCTGTAAAATTAATTAGAGTAATATTTAAAAACAAATTTTCTCATGGGATATTACAAAATCTTGTTGAGATAAATTATATTACCTTTCAAAAGGAGAAACTAGTTAAATTGGGGGGAAGAGAGTGGTAGCACAATCCACAATACCACTATAATTAATTCACCAATATTTTTCTAGACTAATGAGACTCAAATCCAAACTAATTTATTTATTTTATATTATACTCATTTATTGTTATATAAGGATGAAAATAGTGTTATTCATGAAGATCAAGTCCCAAGCAGTGGACATTCTCAAAATTTAACGAAGAGATGTTAAAAGAGATATTGGAATTCACATATAGAAATTAAAAATTGATAATGGGAAAGAATAAAATAAGAATGAATTTTAATCCTACCATGTACATTATAGGATTAAAAATTTATATGTCAACTCCACACACCATAAAAAAATTTGTTTTTAGGAGAATTAATATGAAATTTATAGGGATGAGGAGGAAAATTCCTAATAATTTTGAATGGACAATTTTATTTTCAATGGAGGTTGTTTCGACAACAATGAATATCAAAAATATTTTATTTTTTTAATGAACCTACAATTTGAACATACATGATATGTGATATAAAAATAATCCAAAAATTAATTTCATTAAATAGTTTGTAATTAATTTCTTCATAATGATCAGTGGCTTTTGTCAAGGAATGTAAGATGAAAGAGGTAAAGTGGGAAACATTCATGGATAACAATCAAATAGGAAATTATATATATTGTGGAATAGAAAATTTAAAAAAATGGTTGAGTGTTATTATGGAATAAATTTTTAAAACAAAACAATTAAACAATATTCTGCTGTAGAAATTTTTATAGATGATAATGGAAACAATATACAGTATTTTAGATCGATCCACTAATGGAAACCAAATTATGAATCTAGTTATAGTGGAATTGAATGTAATTAGACATATGATGAAGTGGATGTTTATAAGTGTTATGAGAATAAATATAATAATCTAAAGAGGTATATGTTGGTAGAGAATAACAATTGGAAATAATAAACACCATTCTAGAATAAAATAATGATGCAGACATAAAATCATATTTTTTTAATCTCTTATAATGTGGAAAATTCATTGGAAGAATAATTTAATTATAAATAAAGAATTTAATCAAGAAATGAGGACATAAATAATATTTTCAATAATTATACATGGGACATTTTTCTAAGAAGCACTGATAGGAATATCAGTGGAACTATGTGTGTACTGAGAATAAAATAAAATGATAAAGAAAAATTTTTCAAAAAAAATTGAATCTTGTATATAAATGGTAATTTCATGTTAAATATATAAATTTGGAAGAAAATATTTATCTATTACAAATACTGAAGAGTCTATAATAATATTTATATCTACTAAATTAAATAAAAATTATAAAATTTATAAAATGTCAATAAAGTATAAATTTTGATGGGTGATATTAGAGAATATGTTTATATGAAAATACGTGATAGTTGTGCGCCTGAAAATGAGGGCATAAGATTGTTTAAATTTAAGGAATTATTATATTGATTAAAATAATCCCCAGTGGCCTATTATTCAATGCTTTAAAAAACAAGAAGGGAATTAAGATTCCTAAATTTCAAGGGGCATAAAAAACTGTATATCAATGATATGAAGACACATACACTTCTTAAAATATTATATATTTAATATTTCCTTCTTATAGGTGATCATAAGAATTTTTATTCTAGATTTTTCTAAAAAAAATAAAGGATCAACTTTTGATATACATGTTGAGTGAGTTATGTTACTTCATGTGACTTAATGTAATGTAATAAGATGATATTATTTTCATATATAAAATAATTAAAATTGAGAATTATTATAATTGGTTGAATTATAGTAGTCAATGAAACTATCTACATCAAATAAATGGGATATGGAATTTTCCAATGATACATATAGAGTGATTGTATCATAATGATACGTAAAAATATTTATTAGAATATGCATTTATTTACAAACCTCTACCCTATATATAGTTTATATATTGATTTCTTGTCCAAGATATCATAGTTACACAAAGTAGTTACATCTTTTGAGTGCTAAAAGAGTTATGATATATATCCAACTGACTCTGATCAATTTTTTTCATTAGATGAAGTTAAATAATTTTACTTATTTCAAATTTAGAAATTCTAATTGTTTTAGTGATTTTTTTTATAGAAAATTCAATTCTTATGGAATTTTTTATTTTTTATTTGGTTTGGTGTTGTACCACTATAAAAAATTTACATTTACCATATTGAGTACTACAGAATAAGAATATGTATACTGTACCAGTTATTTCAATCAAATTATTTATATGAAAGTGTATCAGAATTATTTTTGGAAGAAAACATAAAAATCACACACAATTATTTATGAAAATAAAATTGATATAGACACTTATAAAAATATAATGAAACACTGATGGTCTAACAAAATTAATATCATAAAATATTTCATTAAATAAAAAGAGTTCAATTGATGCATTGAGATGAAATTTTTCCATACTCATTATTGTTAGAATGATATATTTTCCAACCCTGTACCTAATGATATATTTGAATTTTTATGTAAAATCATTGTTGTTTGTTCACACTTATATTATTAAATATCCATAGGAAGAAGCCCCCACTAAGCTATTGATTGTTTTTTCAGAATGGGAGAAAGGGTGTGAAAATATTTAATTAAAAAGGATCATTATTTTCATAACTATTCAAATCTATAGACAGTGTTAATTATGAAAATGTGAATTTTTCTAGAGTGGTGAATTCATGTAAATTTTAGAATAGTAACATATCACCTCGATAAAATATTAATTTTCACAAAGGGGGGAAATTATCTCAAAAAATAACCCTATTTTATATGTGGTGAATGAATATTCCCTTATGATATAGTAATCAATTTTATGATTATTATAAATCATGGGGGATTATGGATATATTTTATTTCAGTTGTAAAATTTTAGAAATATTGATAAAAATTCCAAAATTGGGAGATTGTAGAACCCCTGTAATTTTAGAAAGAAAAATTATTTGTTGGAGAAAACACATTAAATCTTAATTTTATACATGTGGTTGATGTAGTATGTATGATTCATCATATTTTATTGGATCTATTCAATTGAGTAATTTGATATTTATTGGGAGGTTTGGTCTACTTATGTGGTAAATCTGTATTAATTAACACAATTGATCCACACGGTTGATCGACATGGTCAGTATATTGCTTATATAATTGATCCAGACTGAGTCAAGCATTCAATATTCTTCTCATAATAAATATACATGGTTTATTATTTTTCATGTTTTTAATATTTATGTTCACATTTTAGATGTGATTATTTGGATTTCTAAGGCATGGTTGATTTGTTGTTCACATTTTCTCTTTTCACATGGTTGATTGTCAAAATCACTTGACTGCCTCATACTTTATCTAACTCCTAGGCACAACATTATTTATATAATTTCTTTTCATTTTTTTGGGTGAAAATATATGTTTCTAGAATTTATATATTAATATAAAGTATAAATTTTTATTATGATATGATGATTGATTTTTTCTTAAATATCATGCGATTATTAAATTCCATGATTTAGGCCATGATTTATAAGAATTTGAATGATATTGAATGTGGGAGTTCATTGATGGTTTTCATAGGATTTAAAATCAATTTATGAAAATAATATCCATGGTTAAATATAATATTCTGTAGGTATTTTTCAATTACAAAAAACTCATAGTTTTTCCCCATAAATGAATAATATATATATATTCACATAGATGGTGATGTTAAAAGGTTGAAATAAAGGTCAATTGTTTTTCCAATTTTTGTGAAAGATGCCGATATTCAGGAGTTTCTATGTGATAGCTATTGAGATCCATCGACCATTGATTTATTCTCATTTTCAAAGAGGGTTGATTCATGTTTATTATATATTCATTAATTTATATTCATACGGTTGAATAAGATGTAGAATAATTTATCCATATATTCTCTCATATATGGGTTTCTTATTCTGATATGGTAAGTGGGGGTTTGATCTCCAAATTAATCACTAAAATCATTCAAGAGGTCAAGTACCCTCTATAATAAGGTATTATGTTTTAAATTGATGTATCCTAACACACATTCAAGAACAAATTCATTATAGATGTGAAAAAGAATCCTTAAATAATGAGTGGTTCTTGATTGTTAAACATCGAGCTGTATTACAAGGAGATGTGGATAATATCTGATCATATCATCTATACTAAATTGTTGAATTTTTAATCAACACGATTTATAGTTATAAAAACCCATGTACTTGAAAAATGTTTCACTTGGACTGGAGTATCTTCTTACACAGAGGTCGAATGTTGTAAATACATCTTATGTGCTACATCTTTCTCCTTGAAGTGAATACATGTGAGAATGATTTTACAAAAGAGTCATTTTATAATTTAATAAGTCTTGTGGGTTTGATTCTAAGGTATTAATTTTTAAAAAGAAAATAATTACTAGGTATTCATCCCCATATCAATAGTAACCTAATTGATAAAGGATTTATTTAGGAAAATTATTGTAAATAAAAACTATATAATAAAAATAGATATTTCAAATCACTTATCATCAGATTTTCAATTAAAAAATACCCACACTTACGTATGAAGGTAAAATATTAAATGGATTATTAAATTATTAAAAAAAATTATTTTTCAAAATAATTGCTAAAAAAACTAAGAATATAAATTTAAAACACACAATAATGAAAAATTAGGAAATGTTATAAAGATTAAAGTATTTTTATAAATGTGAATGAGGATTATTCAAAAATTAATACGAGTTTAACATAAATATAGAATAAATATGATGATTCATTGATTTATAATGATTAATAATAATCTCTTTGATCTTATAAAAGGATGATAATGAACATGGCGGTCAAAAATATAATTGGATAACATGAATGGAAATGAGGAAGTTGAAATAGAAAATAAATAATGGGCTAGATAACAAGAAATCATGGGATGTGTTACCTCACTATTTTTAAATATGAAACTAATATTTTTAAATAATTCATTGGAGAATCATGAGTTAGTTAATTCTATTAATGATGAATTTTATTATAGAATGAATAATAGTACATGGGATTCGGTGACCAATTTTTTTATAAAAATTATTTCATTGAAACAAAGTTGGTGTATCATAAAATAATGAATTAAAATGGGTATGTTGAAAGTAATAAGGAATGATTAGTGTGTAAAGTGTAATAAGTACAAGTAATAGATTTTATAAGTAATTCATTGTGGTTTATAAAATTGAAATAATTAGGATAATTATTTTTTTTAAAATAAAAATAAAATTTATTCCAAATAGATTTAAAGTATTACTTCTTCAATAGAGATTTGGAATATGAAGTATATATTCTGGAATATGGTGGTTTCTTTCCAAGTGTGGACTAAATTTTTGATTTATAATTAAAAAATTTCAATATTGTTTGAATAAATACACAAGGCCATGATATTTAAAGTTATAAACATACAGGAAATAGCTGGTATTATAGAATGGATGATTGGATTGAAATCTCTTCAGTAATTATTATTAAAATGAATCAGTTTTTGTTATTGATTATGTATATGATATTATTTTTTGGTAAATAAATAAGTTTATTTTTAACAGTTTTCTTCATTAATTAATTAGTTGTATAGAATTTCTATTCTTGTATAAATGAGAAATTGTTTGGGTTTATGATCTTCTCCCGAAGAAGATAATTCCATTCGGTCATAAGAGAATTATACCTAGGAACTTTTAAGGGATATTGGTAATTTTTATTATATTTTTTATAAACCAATATCAATTTGGAAGAAAAATATCATAGGATGCTAATGTAAAATCTATTTAATGAGGATAATTATATAACTTAATTTGAATTTTTCTATACATGACTACTTCAAGTCCCGACAATACATATGTTATTACATTATGTACCAGGTATTACAGTTCATAAAGTAATTATAATTTCATGTAATAAAATATGACACCAAAATATATTAATGTAATTATATATTATCAATTTAAAAGTGATAGTAGTGGAAAACAAGTTTGGTTAGGAAACATAGATGAAAATTTGGATGAAAATATTTTTAATAGAAGTTAAAAAACATGTGGGTTTTCATTTTCAGTGAATGGTCTATATATTGGGACAAACATATTATTTGACAATGAGTACTAATGAAGTATAATTTTTGTAAATAATAAATTATATAACCCAATTGAAGTGGATGAGGACTTAATAGGAATATCATGAGGTGGAACTGAGTCTTTCAATCCTTGTCAGCTATTATAATCAAATTAATTTCATTTTATCCTGAAATAATGTTCACCATTCATGATCAAATAACATTTACATTAAATATCACTACATCAATGAGATTATTGATTATAATGTGTTAAAGCATGAACATTCTGTGATAAATAATAAAATTGATGATTTGTTCACTAAACCACAATCGAAGGATGATTTTCAATAATTAAGGTTTTTATGGGATTTTGAATTCACTCATATAAATGATATTTTATGGTAAATATATTTCCTATATCTATTGTTATTTGGATATTATTATTAAATGGGGTTATGGAAAAAAACAATTTTGTGTTAATTATTTTTAGTACCATTAAAATGTTTCTATGAAGGAGGAGATAAATATTTTAAATAGATCCATTGATATGCATCTTACAAAATAGGGGAGAGATCTCTTATTTATAAGGATCATAAATTCAAATACATTTATTAAAAGGGTAAATTTATGTTGAATCATTTGGGTGAGTTAGTTTTTATGAGTATTAATATATTCTAAATGATGTGGTGAGTAAATATGTATATATATCCATCATAATACGATTTTATGTCATATTTTATATGATAAAAAAGTATTGATTCTTTGTTGATATCAATAAAATAAATATCTATGATGTAGAGATGTAATATTATCTATTGGTATAATAATAGATATAAAAGGGTTTAAATATCGGAATTAATGTCAATGTTTTATTATAACATGGGGTTTTTTTAATGTTTTTATTTCTTAATTCATGTTAAATATGAATAAAATCATTGAATTATGGTTCATTGGTATGTATTTTTTATTATAATTTGATTTGTGTTCCATGGTTTCAATTAAAATCATTGGGGATATTATTTGTCCTAATATTATTTTTTATATATGTTGGGTCAATGGGGAGATCTTTATGGGAATAAAAAGTTTTTGATATGTTTATTTTGTGTTTTTTCATCAATACACTAATCATAGTAAAAAATTTATGATATAAGTTTTATCAAGTTAGGTGAAGGATTTTTTTTGTATATAGAAGTTTGGAAATATAATGGGGTTATTTTAATGTAATTTGAATATCGATGGTGCTGAAAAGATTAAAACATGAAAATGGATAAGGGAACATCATATTTTTCATGCATATTTTTGTAAAGTTAACCTAATAAAGACATCATAGAAAAATTGAAAATGAATGACTTTTACGGTTCAGTCCACCCTTGTTAATTTTCATTCCATTGATTATGGTAATTTTATGAGGATCCCATTTAGTTTTTATGGATGATTACTATGAATTTGTATGGTTTCTTCTTACTTTTTAAGGTTTAGTCTAATGAATTTGCATGGTATTCAAAAGATTTCATATGGTAGATATAATTCACTTGGTTTACTCTTATAACGTTTTTGGGCTGACTAATGATTTCATAAGGTTAGAATACTTTTATAGGATAATGTTAATGATTCCTAAGGTTGATTGAATATCATAAGATTTATTTAAGAAAATATATTATGATTATAAATATAGTAATAGAATTTTAATGTAATATTAATATCATACATAATAGTTTTGATATAATATCCTAAAGATATATAATTAATAAAAATTTTAAATTCATGGGGAATTCATGTTTTTTAAAAATAATTACTGGGAAATATTTTTTATAAAATCAATCCCTCTATGAATGGATCATGAATTTTTCAAAGAGGAAATTATTATAATATATAGTGAATTAAATGTATTGAATCATACAATGAATTTTTAAACATATTGGATCAAATATTAGTAAGTAATAATGATATTTAATAATAATAAATAAAATTTTCTCATCATAATGGAATATATTATGCCACTTCCACCTGAAATAAATTATTGAACAAACCAATGGCTTTATAGAAGCTTGAAAAATTGTATTTTTAAATTTATGGGCCATTATTAATGATGAAATTGAAAATCTAGTATACAATTTCTAGGATATACCAAAGTATAATATGACATATAGTTTATGAAAAAATATAAAAAATAAAATGAAATAGTAAATCATAACTAATTCATTCACCAATGCTGATTTGATCTAAATTTTTTTCTGTGTAATATCTTATAGGAACTAAGAGTGGAATCCCTTAGATTATAAACATTAACACCATATTTTTTAGGTCTTTTTTACATGATTCCAAAGTGATGATATGGTACATAGAAGTGCATGATGATGTCTCTATGATCATGTGGACAACACAAACACAAGATGAGGAAGCTGGATCATTCCATCATAATACCTTGATATTTTAAAATGTTAACATCATATTTTATAGTGTGTACTAAATACAACATCAAAAATATAATGGAATATAATACCTCAATAATTTATGAAATATTTACAATTTTAAATAAATTAAATATTTTCTATTTCTTGCGATGCATGAAACACTAATAATAGCTAGCATTACACATATCACCAGGTTATATTGAACAAAAATATAATATTAATATTATTATATGATATTAAATTTATCTCTTAGAACTTATAATGATGGTTACATATAATATTAACTAACATATTAAAATATATAGTTTACATTTTATTAATATATTGATTTTACAAAAATTAGGAATTATTTATAAAAAAACAAGTTCATTCTTAAAAATAATATTTTTTCTATAAGAATTTTTAGTTGCACTGCACACACATATCATAAAAAATTATTAACCACTTTTATAAAAATTATATGAAAAAATAAATTTATTTTCTAAAATTTTAATATAAAAATTATTAACCGGTGAATTTTTTTTCAGAAATATTTAATTTTCTATTGAATTGTGAAAAAGACTAAATTTTTGTTGAACACTGGATTTTTGGAAAAATAATTTATAATGATAAATTATATTTTTAAATGGATTTATATTAAATTTAGTTAAAATTTATATTATTTAATATAAATTACATCATTGAGATCATCTTTTTTTGAATTTAGATATAAAAAACAAGAAATCCTTTGGACATTTTCACTTTAAAAACTCGATTTCTCATCATGTCTATGATGTTAAATTAAAATGAGATTTTCTTAAATATGTTAATTTATTTTGGAAAAATATAATAAATATTTGGAATCATAATAATTTATAAATTTTAATATGTTAATTATAAATTTTTACAAAAATTAAAAATGGAATCATGAAAAATTATTTATTTTTCTTTTGGGAGAAATGGATTTATCATGGGGTTAAACTGGAATAATAAAAGTAAAAATTAAGTAAAATGTTATATTGATTTAATTCAATGATTTTTGTTCAACCATTACTATAAATTTATCTAATATTTGTAAATTCCTTGCTAACATCCTTTTAATATGACCCAAATAATAAGTTACGTAATGCAAAATTCAAAACAGATACATTTCAACCTTTTAACATTTATAATGATTTTTGGTAGGGAAAAACAACATTTTTTGTTATTAATATTATGTTGGAATATAACTGTGTTATTTATCATAATAACTAATAATTAATTTTTAGAGATCAATTATTTACATGAATTTCTTACGAAATTCCAATTCAGTAATTAAGTATTTAATAAATAATAAAATAATAAAATAATAAAATGTGAAGTAAATTGAATGAATTATTGGGTTCCCCTATTTTTTTAGATGAAATTATAATGTTAGTAATGTTTGAAAATAATATATTCTAATTTAAACATTGTGTTTATATTTTTAAATTCAATTCAAATGAATAATTTCTAAATTAACAGTACCGTTATTTTATAATAAATGTTATTTTATTAAACAATTTTAAAAAAATAAACCCAGATATAATATTATGTTGTATATAAACTTGAATACATAACTACTATATTCCATTAAAATTCCAACTGATATTTCATAATGAAAATATTGACCCCTAAATAGCAAAAGAAAGTGTTATAGTAGTTGAGGTTAAAATGGTGTTTCTTCACGTTACATTTGTTTGTATTAATGTTAATTTTAGACAAACATAGTAATTTATATAATAAATTATATTTATTATTTATATTTATTAGGTATAAATAATTAAATAATATTAATTTTAATTTTAGTTTTAAAGGATAAATTACATATTTAAATTAAAAGATAAATGTTTACATATTAAAAAAAATATGGTAAAAATCATTAAGCTTTATGTCTAATGAATAACATGATAAAAACATGTTTATTTTTATATGTTAAAGGTTTTTCATGACAAAATAAACTCAAGAATCCATTTTTTATGTAATTTTTTAGGCACATGATGTATGGGAGACCTCCAAATTGTTAATAATTTTGAGTATTTATAAGATTTTCATCCCTCCACAATAATATAAGGGATCTCACTCCCATCACATCTTCACATCTCTGATGCTATATTAATTGAATAAAACCTTCAAAAATCACAAAAAAATTACCTCCCATCATGATATAATCCATATTATTATAATAATATACCCTAATATGTATTTAGTGAAATAATAAATATAATACTTGAAAAATATTTAATGTTCATCAAAGAGTGTCCTTATTTTACTCCATTATCCACCGTTTTTAATTATTATTAAACCATGATGAAATAATAACTTCAATATATTTTATAATATGATATTTTTTATAATAATGGAATGATCTGAAACCATATCCACTTTAATAAAATGGGTTATGAAATTATTCACCATCTGTACAGTGGACTACTACCTCACGAACCAATGTTGTTTGTTTTTCCATTTCCACATCTCATGGATGGGTATAATGAGGGATATAAATTATATTTATGATGTTTATAATATACCAATACATATATATACACTTTTCACATATATAATTTTACCTTCTATTCCATAGGTGATATGATTAAATCGCTTATGTGTAGGACGAACTATCTCCTAATGAAGTGATATTATTCATCATTCACTAATGCTTCAAATGGAATTTTTTAAAGATAATTCTAATGATTATATGCGATAAGAATGAAATAATTATGATATTAATGATACATTTTAAATACTTTAAAAATATAATATATCTTCTTCATTCCTTTATTTTTACTCACAAAAAGATGATAACAATATTCGTGTATATATGGATTACCACCTTCATGAAGATACGTGACTCTCTTTTTGTCCCCACAAAACCCAAATAATATATATATATATAATTATATAATATGTTATATATAATATTTTTATCATTCATGGGAGTTATATTATTACAAACCTACTTTCCAAAATAATAATTGTAAAATGGAAATGTTACTCATGTGATTGTATGTCCTACCATATCCATGATCATAACATACATCATTTTCACAACCATCATCAATGATTGGTTTTAAATGTAAAATTGTTTTAAAAATATTACAATATTTTCATGAATTTTATTCATTATATGATATACCTATATAATATGGTCAATTTACATATCATTAATTTTGAAACACGGATGAGAAAACATGGAAATTAACAACTAAGACAATGAAAATAATGAAATATTATAATAAAAAATTAGGTAAAATACTATTAAACAATCATATAATGTATTATAAATATTAATATAGTTATTTAATAAGTTAAAAAACATTTTTAGAAACATGATAAATAAGTTTAGTTCACGTTCAACCAAAATAATGTGTGTGGTAAGGGATTCCATCTCAATTTCAGTTCATTGTGGCATATTTTAATGTTATGCACCTAATTTTTTTATATGGTGTATATACATCCACTTTGACAAGTTAAATTATGAATAAATTATTCTTCATGGAATTTTATGTTTCAATTTTAATTATTTCATCTTTTTTGACATATCATAAAATTTACCATGAGGTTTGGGATTTCGTAACTCAATTTTCACTAATTGGGGTAAACATATACTTTTTTATTTCGTATTGATAATATTATTTTTGTACTGAATTTTTATTTTCAGATACTGTATTTACTCTCTTTTATGTGTATTTAAAATTAAAAAACATAAAATTTTAATCTATTAATCCTCACTTTAGCGTTATGGTCACTCTTTTGGTTTATTTCACAATGTCATTCTAATCGAGATTGTTTACTCATGAATTTCAATTAGGGATGTTATTTGACTATTTCCTAATATACCGATTTCATTTCATTATAATATATTTATTCATTATATTTTCATGTAATACTACCTTTTTTCCAATCATTGTTACTTAAAATGTTTGACAATTTTTTTTAGAAAATATGAATTCATTTCTCTCTTTTAATGGAAATCAGTTTTCATCCAAAACAATGTTTTCTAAAACTGATTTCAAAAATATTATTAACCTTTTAAAAACTAATTATTAGAATTTTCTACACCCATTTTTTCTATTTAAAATTATTTTTCAACGGAATCTTATGTAATTTTTAAAACAATCCAATTTAGGTTTTTCTAAAAAATGTGAGAGAATTTTTTTTAACTTATATGCCATGTACAGAATTTCTAGAAATCATGAAAACCCACATTTCATTAAGAATAAAATATATGATTCAATGATTATTTTCAAATAAAATTATTTTTAAAATGTTTTCTGATTTTTTGGAAAAGTGGTTATATAAATAATTTCAAAATTAAATTGGATTTTTTCTTCAAAAATGTTTTTGAATATCTATTTACGGAATTACTATTCAAAAATGTCAAAATACATATATTTTTAATCTAATGGGTTTACATTGTATTAATGAATTGAAAATTAATTCAATGATGGTTTATGATCATTTTGACTAAGGATAGTGTTGATATTAACTCCCCTGATTCATTTTTAATGTGATTAACATTCTATTGAAGTTTTCACTTTATAAGGATTATTAGACATTAAATTCCCATGAAATATCCACATTATATATCTGGGATAGATTTATTTCTCAAAATTTATATCATTTTTACATATGGGATACTACATTTAAATTTAGAGTATATCAGGGGACATATTGATAAATTTGTATCCTTTACCCAATAGAAATGATTTATGATAAGTCACATTTTTTATGAGTTAAATATATTATTTTATATTTTAATAATTCATTAGATAGGTGTGACATGTGTTGGGTATTGTATATATAATTCCCCTTGATTCATTAGTTATCTCATGAGGAAAAATTTGTTGCATACAAACCCTTTTTTTAAACTAGTATTTTTTTAAACAATCTTGTGAATAGTCTTGACTGTAGTATGGTAAATCCACTTGTAAAAGGTTATCAAGGTAAACCTATCATGTTACTAGGAAACATGGCATCCAATAATTAAGAATTAAATTCATTTTTGTTATTATTATTACCTATGAAATTTTCTATAGGATATTAATTATGGATGCATTTCATTCTCATTTTATTGGTTAAATGGCATGTGTTTTTAGGTTTTTAGAATACAATATTTATTATTCAATATCTAGTTATTTAAATGGAATTTTTTTATGTTATTTACCTTTCTCCATATATTATTCTAATTTATTTGTGGTTTCCCTATATATACTTAAGCCTTACCAAACATTTGAGTGAACATTTATTTTTTCCCTTTTCATAGAATCAAAAAGTATTACATTGATTTTCAGGTAAAAATATGCTAGAAAGAATAATTTTATTCATGAATAAAATTATGTTGTGTGTTTTTCAAATATAATATGGGAATCAGGTATGTATCTAGTTTACAATGTCTACTAAACTGATCGGTCCTTTGGGATGTGATTCATTTCATCTTATGACATTATAATGATGTAAAGAACCAACTCTGCACTACTAAGTTCCAGGCCAGTACAATTGGTGTCAAATGATGTTTAGTAGCATACTTGGGAACATGATATCACATAAAATAGAATAGGGAACATTACCCTATTATATAATTTGAAGATTTTTATAGAAGAACATTCCAATGTTATGGTTAAATTAGTATTATGTTTTTTTAATAAAAATATATCTTTTTATGGATACTAAAAGTTGAAATGGTTTTGGAATAAATTTTCATATTTTATAATTACACTATAGTGGTGTATTTTGATTGACCCAATTATCACTTGGTACCTGAAAATCGTCCTTACTATAAACCTTCTTTGACACTCCTTATGGGTATTTTTAAGATAATTAATATTTTATTCACAATATATTATGAATTATTTAAATATATATTAAACATTAACGTTTTTTGTTAAAACCTAGAACATGTAAGGACCTATGTGAAAAAAATCGGAATAATTATTAGGTATTCAGATTCAATAAAATTTTAAATCATATAATTATTTTTACCAATGGTATTTTGGTTATAAGAATCATGAAATATATTTTTATTGTATATGAAAAATACATCACTTCATTAACATATTAATAAAGTATATCAACTTGGTATAATTATTTTAAGATTAATAAGTTGTTAAAATTATTAAACAACTTTTTATAGGATTTATGTGATGACATTATACCAATATTAGAGACATTTTGGAGAAATTTATGGCATGTTTTTGTTTTAGTGGGAAAATTATTTTAGGAATAAAGTTTTTTATTATATAGACATAGTTTTAAAGGTATTGACACCCTTTGGGGTCAATATAATCAGTAATGAAATTGTAATAATAGTCAATTCATATTAATTAATTTTTAAAAAAAAAGTTCTATTGAAAACCATAGTAAAATGATTATTTAATGATTAATTTTATTTCAAGCATGCCCATAATATGGTTTTTGAAATGTTAAAAAAATTATAAATATATGGTTTTTGAAAAAGGACAAAATGCATGTTAAGTTAAAATCTTTCACATCTAGAAAAGCCATGGGGATTGAACCTATAACCAAAAGATGGTTCTAGTTTCAAACGTACCACTAGCCTATATAATTTTTTGATTAATATGTTATTTTTTTAGTGACACATTCTAAAAAATAAGTATTAATGATGAATTATTTTTGTTATTTATGGGGTATAGATATTAATTTATAATATTTGATAACTTATAGTAAACAAATTTGGCAGTGTAAAATATTTATAGATGTATGGAATGACTTGTCACTCTTTTATGACTATTATGATCTGTGAAAAGTAAATTTTAGCACTTCAGAGTACCAAAAAAATTTCAAGGATTTTAATTTCATAGATTAAGTGATAAATTGAAAAATTATTGAATTAGAAACACCAGATGAAATTTTGAATATAAATTATAAATGCATCAATTATATATATTTCCCCATATTCATAAATTTTAAAACAATTATTCATATTTAAGAAAAAGATCTTGAAAAAAATATAACCCATTCACATTAAAATATTATGAATTTTATTATCTTTAAAATCACCAAATATTTTTGGTTTTTAAGAACTTATATTAACATTTATCACTAACATTATTGGGATCAATGAATTCAATCACCCTATATAATTATTTACACTATTCCTCTATGTCTAAATCATCACTTTTCATAGCTGTTCTTCTACTAAAAAATCTAGTTTTGTGTTATTTTAGATGACCATTATATTTATTTTCTCTTTTATGAAGGGGATATTTTAATAAACATTTTACATTGTGGGTTTTCAAAAAATATCATTTCCAAGTTTTAAATAATTAATTTTGAAGATCAAATTTATATTATGATGAAAAAAATTATTATACTGTATGGGAAATGTTACACCAAAATACTTTAAAATATGAACAACATATTCGATATCATGTATGAAATACAACCTAGTGTTTTGAAGGGAATGTAACAACATAAGAATTTATAATATATTTAGTATCTTAAATAAATTAATTATATTATAAACATTGTAATTCATGATACATTGAGTATATCTTTCATTACACACAAGATCAAGTTTTACTAAACCATAATATTATATTAATATTATTATTTATTATAAAAAATATCTCCAAGATATTGGAATGAAATTTTTGAATTTAATTCATTATATTATGAAAATATATATTATACACATGTTTTATCTTTTTGGAGTAATTAAATAAGAATCATTATAATAACAAGTAATATTTTCCAAAAACAACATTTTTTTATAAATTACCGATTTGTCGTTATTTTCAAAAGTAAATTAAATTTAATTTAAACTATTTCTAGAAAAATAATATCATTTAATAATTTTTTAATAGTAATATCAAAATTAATTGAGGGTGATTTTTTTCTATTTTTATGATATATTTTAATTCCCATTGAACAGTGAAAAATATTAAATTTTAATTGAAACACTCTTTTTTGTATAGGTAATTTATTCTTTCAATATTTTTTAATTTGTGATAATGTAAAATTAATTAAATTTTATATCAATTAATATAATTTAGATAACTAAAATAATATATATATTGAATTTTGACATAATAACTTTGTAAATATTTGATCATTTTCACTTTAGAAAATCACATTATCATCATGTCTTGTGGAATAATTTAAAATTAATATTTTTACAGTTATTTGGATTAACATTCTAGAAAATGATTTAATATTTATAATAATACTAATTTATAACTTACTGTAATGTCCAAATACAATTTTACACAAATGAATTATGAAATAAGTGAAACATACACACAACGGTTAAGGAAAAATCGTATTTTCCATCGAGATAAAGTATATTGATAAGAATGAAAATTACAAAAAATATTTTACTATTTTTTAATAATGAGTTTATTTATATATTTTCAATAAAATTATTTTAATTATGGAAATTAATTTCCTCTTTCATTTTAATATGACCAATATAATAAGACAATTAATGAAGAAGACCAAAAGATACATTTCATCCTTTTAATAATTATAATGCTTTAGGATGGGGAAAACAGAATCTATTTGGTTATACATATTTTATTGAAATATAAATTATTTTTCATGATCAAAAAAACTTATCTTTATTTTTTGAGATTAATTACTTACAAATATGATTATGAAATTCCAACAAAACAATTTTTTAGTTAATATAGAAATAAAATAACTAATAGTAAAAAAATTAGTAAATTGAAAGAAATATTTTGTTAAATTATTTTTTTAGATGAATTTATCTATTTAAAAATGATTCAACATAATATATTTTTAATTCGATCAATTTCTTCATATTTTTAAATTCGATTTAATTGAATAAGTTTAAAATTGACACAAATGTTATTTCATTATAAATGATAATATTTTAAACGATTTAAAATTACAAAATATACTATATTATGCCAAGTTATTAATAAATTTCAATATATAATAACTATATCCCATTAATGTATGAATTTATGTTTCATAATGACTATATTTTCCATAAATTGTTAAAAACCTATTTTGCGCGATTAATGCTAAAATGGTGTTTTTCCATATAACATGTGTTTGTTTTAAAATTAATTTTTTTAAAAAACTAGGATCTTATTTATAAATTATAGTTTTTATTTAAAATAATTTGGTTTAAATTATCTAATAAAACTAATTTTATTTTTATTCTTGAAGGATAAATGTCTTAGGTAAATAAAAAGATGAAAGTCTCCAAAGTAAAAAACTAAAAGTGTAAAATAGATTAAACCAAAAGACTAAGGAATGATATGACACAAATATTTTTATTTGTAGGTATTTGATGATTTTATCGGCCAAATAATCACACCACCAAATTATTGTTCATTTTTTTCAAAAAATTAGGTAAGGAAAACATCCCAATAGTGAATATTTTTGACTATTTTCAAGAATGCCACTTCTCTGAAACTATATAAGGTAACTCACTTCCCTCACTTTTTCACACATATTATCCCATTTTTCAGGATAATAGATTTCCAAAATAACTTAAAAAAATTCTTAATATAATCTGAGAAGCCATTGTTTGGGAATAAAACAAGCCTAGAAAATATTTAGTCCAAACTTAAGGATAATACTCGAAGAAGTTGTATTGTTCTTCTACAAGAATATTTACTTTACCTCATTCTACACCTACATTAATGTTTATTAAAACATGAAGATATAATAAAATAATTATAAAAAAATATTAATTTTTATAATAATTAAATTTTATTAAAAAATTCCAATTTCATCAAATGTGTTATTAAATATTCATCTGTGTATAAGACGGACTACAGCTTCAGGAACTGATGTCACTCATTTTTCCATTTCTAAATATCAAGGATGGGTATGGCGATGGATAATATATATATATATATATATATATATATATGATAATTATAGAATATTTATATCTATTAAGTCACTATATCATATATATATATATATATATTTACCTTCAAATCAAATTTACATACGATAATATCGCTTGTGTGTACAACAGACTATCTTCTCATGAAAAGGTGTTATTTGTCTTTCATTAACACTCCACCTCGATGGTGAAAAATATAATTTTAATGATTATATATGATATTAATAACATAATTATGAAAAAAATTAAATAATTTTATATCTTCACAAATAATACGTATCATTTTATTTCTTTTTTTCACTCAAGTATTGATGATAACACCATTCATGTATGTGTGGACTATCGCCTTCACAAAGAGATATGGCTCTCTTTTCATCACCAAACAACATGGATAATATATATAAGTATATAATATTATATATATATTATATTATGATCATTATTTAATGTTAAAATATTACTTACCTCATTTCCACAATGATCAATGGAAAATGGAAATGTTACTCATCTGTATATATGCCATACCATCTCCGTGATCATAATGTACCTATGTTTTTCATAACCAGAAATCATGATTTGTTTGAAAAGTAAAATTTATGCATATTTATATGATAATTATTCCATGTATATTTTTCTTGAGATGTTATAATGATATAATATGTGAGATTACTAGATCATTCATGATGAAACCCGAATGAAAAAATAAGGCAATTAACACCTAAATCAATGAAAATAAAGAATGATTATTATAAAAAATGTGGTAAAATGTTATAAAAGGATCATATATGAGGTCATAAAGATTAATATGGTTATAGAATAAGATAATAACAATGTTAAAACCACTATTCATTTTGTTAAATAATGTTTGACAAATAGGAATCGTGAGGTAAGTGATTTAATCCCATTATCATTTCCCTAAGCCATATTATAAAGTTATACACCAAATGTCTTTTATATGGGGTATATAATTCCCTATTGACCATTAATATCATTAAAAAATCATTATTCATTCTATTTTATAATAACATTGTAATAATTTTATCTAAAGTTATTTGAATCAAAAGTTTATAAGTGGAAAGGGATTTCTTATCTTAATTACCACTCATTGGGTTATGCTTCAACTTCGTTGATTATTTCATTGAATGATTATGTGTGTAATTAATTTTGATTATATATTGTTTTTTCCCACTTTAATTTTTATTTACAATTCAAACACATAATTAGGTCATATATTAATCCCCACATCAACTATACTATCATTATAAATGTTTATTCCACAAAACAATTATAATATTGATGGTTTCCTCTGGAATTTTAGTTGAAGTAATTTATTTAACCATGTTGATAATAGAACCATTTAAATTTATTATAATATTTTTATTCATGACATTTTCTTGTAATAGTATCATTTTTCCATAAATTCACACATAAAATTTATCATAATTTTTTTTCATGAAAATCAGAGTTTACTTCCCTCTTCAGTCAAAAATATTTTGTTCCCGAAACCATTTTTCATAAAAAGGTTTTAAAAATTTATTTTATCCTTTTTAAAATATTTTATTAATTTTTTCAACAATTTATAATATTTTCAAAAACTTTTTAAAAGGAATCTGTTGTCATTTTCGATATAATTCTAATTTGGTTTTACAAAAAATATTAACAAATTATTTTTTTAACTGATATTACATGAAAAGAATTTTAAACCATAATTTCCAAGAAAAGGTTTTAAATATTACTTTATATGTTTAAAAATAATTTTAAATTAAAATATTTTCCAAATGTTTTCAAACATTATATTTTTAAAATTTTATTTTAACATGATTTTAAAAATGGACTTTATATTTTCCACAAGAATGTTTTGGAAAATAATTTTATAGAAATTCTATTCATTAACTAAAAGAAACCATTTATTATCAATCCAATAGGTATAAATTATATTAATACCATCCTAATTAATTTTATGGATGTATTATGATCATTTTCACAAATTAATGTATTTACATTCAATTCCATGATTCATTTTTATATTTAATAACATTCCATTGAAATGGTAACTTTCCCATGATCATTGAAAAATAAATTTCCCCTAAATATAAATATTTGTTATCGTAGATATGTTTATTAAATAAATAGAATATCATTTTTACATATAGTGTATTGGAATAATTTTTATTTTATATATTAGGAAATATTGAAAAATATGTATAATTTAATCAACACAAAAAAAATTGTGGTAAGGCGTATTTTTATATATTATATCGATTATTCATTATATGTGGAATTATGTGGATATGTGACACAAGGTTTGGGGAATATTTATTGAAATCCCCTTTATGCATCATTTATCTCATAAGACAGTATTTTTTGGATATAAAACATTAGCATTTGTTACTTCTATGTTTTGAAATATCTCAATAATGGTCATGATAATGGTATTCCAAACCATCTACTGAAATGAATTGAAGGTAATGGGATCATGTAACAAGGAAAAAAATATTCTAATAATTAATTATTTCACTAAGTTTAGATATTATTATTATCAATGATATTTTCACTATGATATTATCTATGGACTCATTTTATTAACGCCTTGTTTATTAAAAGGAATATGATCTCAGTTGTTTACTTCCCCATATTGATTATTATTTATCATGTTATTTAAATTGAATGTGTTTTTAGTTATTTACCTTTATGGATGATTGTTCTTATTTATTCATTGATTCTTCTTATGTACTTAACCTATAATTATCATTTGATCTATTCCATATTTTATTTCCTTTACTAGGGAACCATGATGTGTACAATGATTGAAATGAAATGATATACTAGAGGGAATAATGTTTTTCTTGAAAATATTGTGTTTTAATGTGTGTATTAAAATGTAATATAGGAATCATGTATGAATCTAGTTTACCAATACCACCAGACATTTCAATACTTTTCAATGTGATTCCTTGCATATTATTCCAATTTAATTAATTATGACATTGGATCCAGGATATTGGGGTTATGTTTTTTACAACTGTCCTTGTATTATTTTGGGTTCTCTCACTAGAACATAATAAAATCGGGATAAGAGATAATAACTTCAAAATTTGTTAAAATAGTATGTTATTTTATTCATGTATCAAAAATTACAATAACAAGTATGCTAAACTTTCTAAAAAATTAAATTATTCCCTTGGATATGTTTGACCACTTCAATCATCCAATTATTACCTGAATAACATAGTACAAGTTTCATTAATTTCATTAATATTTTATCACTTTCATGAGAAATTAATAATACTTAATTTGATAAAATGAAAATGATTAAAGAGGAAAATTCATTTTTTTAAATTACATAATAAACCGTGAACATGAAATATTCACTCAAATAATAATATTTGGTCAAATTATACATTATAAACAAATCACATATGAATTCCTTGAGAAATATATTGAACTATGATAATTATAAACTAAATTAATATAATTGAATTATTTTACCAATGATCATTCACATGTAGATTCTCACCTAACCATGCATATGTGTCACACTTCACCCAAAAATCAATTCCATTATAATATGTGGAACTTATTGATACACATAGCTTATGATCTTCTAGGGACATATCAAAATAGTGGTTATTAATAAAAATATATCAATATTATTGACTAGAAACACATTATAGACCCCTAAATGATAAGTATAATTCATATTTATGGCGGCATCCTATAAAAACATTGTTTAATATGATATATATGTCACGTGATATCTCATAAAGAGGTACACACAGTTTTTTTCATCATCCTTCCCTACATTTTTATTTCATAACCTTAAAGTATTAACATTATTTTATATACTGTGGTACTTGATTTAGTAAAGGTTCTACCATCCTCATCAACTGGTCCCATGAAATATTATACTTTTAGAAGTGATAAATCTTGTCATGATTATTTAACCCATGTCAGGAAAACAATGATGAACACAATGAATGATACCTCACTATGACATAAATGTATTTTTTCATATTATATCTATATATATAATCTTTAGGTACAAATTAGTGTAGATCTCAATTTGGGATTCTAAAACACATTCTTATAATTATGGAAAACCAATCACACCTGAAACATGTGGTCTCCCTATTAAGAGGTAAATAATCATGATATCTACCACTCAAAAAAACTATATAAGAACTACATGAGATTAATTACCAATGATTATAGGCCCCTATCACATTATTTAAAAAATATTTTTTCCCCATATGTATCATCTATCTAGACCATATGAGATATATTTTATGATTACTAACATAGTACCTCAAGTAACTCATTTTAGCTGGGAACTTCTATAACCTTTTGAAACAAAATAATTATTTTAGGACATTAGTTTGTAAATAGTGGAAGTATATGTATCAAAATTATTATATTAATTATATATCATGCATAACTCAGTGTATAAAATTTTCATAACCAAAAATATAATACTCTACCTATGTCTTTATAACCCAATTTTATAGCTCACCCACTTGTATAAGGGATAACTATACAGTAATCAATGTGTTATATATCACAAGATAATATTATTCTTCTAATGAGATATAAAATTAATTATAAGGCCTTTAATATTTATATACATGGGTACTCTATTATTTGGTAATTTATCTTCATTAGTAGAATACCTAAAGAGATGAAATTCCCTAGTATACTTATTTTTTCTTCTATTTTAATCTTGAAATATTTGATATAATTTTGTTTCAAATCAGTCAATATGAACAAATCATAATGAATTTTATTAATCTTCTTTAGTTACATCATAAGCTACAAAATACTAGGTATTTGCATATTTGGGAACCCCTTAATATAATTATGATAGCATAAATATGATATTAGAAGGATTGATCTATATAAATACAAGATTTTTTATATTGGAAACTAGTGGTACTTCCCCTCCATCTTCTAGGTACATATCCCATGGATGTTCTTATGTACTACTAGATTGTTCTGACAATTATCCTTGCATTTCATCTGGAATTATTTGATATTGACATACCATAAAATATGTGTTGGGAATATCAGGTCAATTAGGCAAAATAATATATTTTTTATACCTAACACTAATGGATAAATAATTATACTCATCATATTAACATCCTCTTGTGTCTCGTATATATATTCATAGAGAGAATAATACTAGATTACATTAGAAACAAATATATTTTAAATTATTCAAACATATTTTTTTAATACATCATCAATATATTTATATTTTCATGTTCCATGAAAAATATTATATCTATCACATTATGCCAACGTCCCAATAACATGGGTTACTAATTATAGTCAATGAATAAGGATTTACTTGAATATTATTCCTAATGATGTGTAAGTTTAATAACTTTTTTTCACATGTAATATACATATTTTACATTCAAAACTATCATTTCCTCACTAAACTTTCACATGCACATTTAAATTATTCATTCTATGTAAATATTTTAGGATCATGATACAAGAATTAATACATAAATGGATATTTATAGCCTACATTTCTTACTATTAGTCTATTATCTCACCAGACCTTTTGGTTTCATTGTGTATACATCACCCAAAATGTTTCCATCAATAAATGTGACCATGAAAAACTATGCCAAATATAATGATCATTTAAATATTATATGAAATGTATAATTTATATGTATAATAATATAGTATTTCCAATCAAGATTAATTAGTACCATGCTTGTACCATCTATGTACGGTTTCTCTTGAATAACCAAAAATGTATTTACATAAATTGGAGAAACTACCATAAAAGGCTGTCTATATTTTCATATATTTAATCCATTTTTTGAATTATTTTCAAATTTTCTAGAAATATCATGTTTCCTTACACTTCTTACATACAATATTCAACATTATTACTAAATAATATGTCACCATTGAAAGTTAATATAAACCATCAATTTCGTTCTAATCATATTACATAGTATGTGTCTTTTGAGAAAATACTCTTACATGAGCTCTTGTGATACTTATTCTTATGCCGACTACTTGTGCATATTGGCCTTTTACTTTTTCATAGTAAATATTACTCCCAATATCTCAAATATATATGGGAAACCTTTTAAATAAATACAATCATTCACTTTATTAGAAATTATTTTCTTATAGGGATTCATGTAATATAATTTTTGGATTATTTCTAGAGATGTACATTGTGTTTTCCATATATTAATGTTTTTTTGACATATACTTAATAAAAAGAAATTCATCTTTATACATTTTTTGTTACATAATGGATTAATTTCATACTATTTCTAATACAATATCAATTTTTTATTATAATCAGCATATATATATAGGTTGATGCCTCTATTTTCAAATTATATCTCAAAAACATAATAAAATATTGTACATGAATTATAGGAAAATTATTGATCCTCCATGTATTTACATCATATATTTGAATTGTATAATGAAATTTGAATTTTAAATACATCCACTATGCATTTTAATGACCAATTTATTCATATAAGGCTCATTATCAATCCCATTTTTCATATATCATGGCTCTTATGTGTATCATGAACTATGTGTTTAGAAATAAATTGACTCTTCATTTACATGGTTGACGTGTGAATAGTTAAAATATTATCTGGATCATGGGCCTGAAGAAAAAAATATTATCTTTCAATGAATGTTAATTACACCAATTTTATATTCTATAAATCCAAAACAAATCTTATGATGTGTATAAATATAATAATATCTTCTCCATAGGATAGTTCCCATGGTTAATCAAAAGTATCAATAGATTCTTTATTGGTCATATATATTTTGAAAGGAATATTTTTCTAAAATTTTATATGTATGTATGTTGACAACATATATGGGTTTTCAATTCAAATAGACTAATCATCATGCCGAGAACGTGATTGGAAACTACATTTAGATTTTATTGAAAATGAATTTTCTTTCCACAACTAATAATCACTAGGTCATGAATATTTTTTCATCAATAATTGTCTATTTTGAAAAAAATTAATTCATGTATAATTAAAATTTTAATTTAACATGTTTCAAAAAAATATGATTATATCAAACTTCTAATAAAATATAATTGTGTCTATTCTTGTAGTGGGTAAATTTTTTTAGAATGATGAATTAAATTGTAATTTTTTTCAAATATTGGAATAAATATTCTATGAATTATAAATAAATTATATTATCTAGATGAGATTTGAGTCAATACCTGTCAGAAAATTAGATATCTAAAACACTGTTATGATGAATCTAAATATCCAAGGTTATTGTGTTTTTATATAGTTAAGTGAGTAACATATAGTCTATTATAAATAATAAGTGAAACATAAACATATCCATAAAATGATTAATATATCTGAATTATAATCCGCTTATTACTTTTTATTCAATTCATTACAATTTCTCTTCCAGTGATCCATTTTTCTATATTTGAAACAAATAACCTCGTATATAATGCTCTCCTTATTTATAATTTCCTTCTTATAAGGAAATCGTAAAGCTTATCTTGGAATCACAAATTTCATTATACCTTTCAACATTATTTTCTTGTTTTTCATCAAAAGAATCATAGTTTTATCATTCTTTATAAACCCATATTCTTGGAAAAATGTACCCAATATATATAGAATAATATTCTCTAGACTTTCATTTTTATGGATGTTAATGAATCTAGAGTAACCAAATGATATGGAGGATGAGATTATATGAATTTTATACTTATTATTCGACTAAAATCATAAGTATTTGAGTTATTATATATACTTCATCATCATGATAATGTTATGAGAAGTATGAATTTAGTCATTCATTCTATACATGATCATTGTGATCATATTTTCAGCAATATATTGATTCAATTTCACATTGTATACTTCTTATAGATTAAGAATCATGGTATAACCAACCATGTTCTCATGCTACTTTCAAAACTTTTCATACATCAAATTCATCATCCAAGAATAATTTGTGAGCATCCTTATAACAGATAATTGCTTCCTGGTGTGGCTAATCATTTATTGGGAATACATGAAAAAAACTTCATTACATATCATAGTATTTTGTGCAGTCCCCTATGCCACTCATACAAAATAGTATAGGTAATGATGTCTTATTTTTTCAATTTTGATCATTGTATTTCTATGGTATTATTATCAATTTTCTTCCAAATTTAATGTAAAAAGATTAAAAAATTAATCTTTTTTCTAAATTATTAAGCATTATAGATTTATTATTCATTAATGTATCCCACTATTTTATTAAATCCTTGTATTACTAAAATACTATATATCAAATATTCAATAGCTTAAGTATTTTAATGGAATGGATCCTTAAACATAAATTTACCACAGAGGTTAAGGAATCACCTCAACATTTTGAGATGAAGATTTATAATTGGCTTGAAAACATAATTTACTCAGATCTTCTTAATCTATTGAGTGGTTTCTCTTCTCTTAAAAGGATTTTGTTTTATTCTTCGAGAATTTACATATATTATTGTAATAAGAAATGTATGGAAAACTATTTACTAAAAATTTTAGTTATTTCAAACCATATATTTAATAATAACACACCAACTATAAATAACCCTTTCAAGAAAGTCTTACATGTACCTCAATATTACAATATTTTTTCAAACTCATGTGGTTGATGGAATTAATGGTGTCATATTTACTTGAGGGGTTTGATGTTGTTTTATGTTTTCGGCTGAAATCAGATTCTGTTTATCTTTTATGTTTATATGTTATCTCCCTTATAACATTAAAAATGTAAAAATATAATGAATAAATCATAGATTTTAATTTATAACATTTAACCATGCTAATTAACTTTTCAATGTGGTCATGTATTACTAAAAATTTAAAAAAAACTAACCTTTCATAATGAAAGGAAAAACAATTATGTGATCATGTACTATTAATAGATCTTGATCTACTGAGTGAATGATAGATTAACTATGACCCTCGGAAAATCCCTTCACATATGCGCTATTTCGAATTTCAACATCCAAAAAACAATAATTCATCCACTTTGGTTGATTACCCATTGGTTCCTATATTGATTTATGTAATCGAAAATTTCACCATTTTTACGATTCAGACTCATACACTGGTGAGGGTTACCAGGGATTTAAAATTTCATTTTAATCACTTATAATAGGAAAACAAATACCCTATATATTTAAATATGGCATGTGGTAAAAAATAATATTGGTTTATAAAAAATAAATATCATAAAATTCAGCTAGATATCATTTTTTATTATTTACGATATCATTAAAATAATGTTAATAAGTTATTAATTTGCCACTCGACACCCAAAATCTATTATTTAGATTATAAATATGTTATAAATATATTTTTTTATTTTCCACTGAATTTAATTATCACCAGGGGTATTTAAAATCCAATAGGGGTTTCAAGTATTATTCACATGCGGATTATTATTCCCTCAAAGGTATTATTCACCTTCATGTTATTGTTCACCTGTAGGTACTGTTCATGTTGAATATATATATATATCAATATGTGTGTGCAGATATATTTTTTTATATATATGAATATATATATTTCAATGGTGTGGAAGGCTCTCCAAATGCATCATGAAAAGTCCTTTAACCACCTAAGTTACAGTTCATGTTAGTAATATATAAGTTATTAAGTACAAGAATAGTAATTCTAATTTAATAGATTTTTTAAACCTAAAAATTGTTTCATCAAAATTCTTATGGCCATAACACATCCATTAAAATTTGAATTAAATCAATGATAGTCTATTTGGTACCATATTTAATCCCTTTACTTGAATTTTATAATATTTAGTTCAAACATTTACATAAATATAACATTGCTACTCTGATACAAATTGAAGGAACACATGGCTTTGAAAAAGCATGTAAATTAGTATCTTCAATTTTTTTAATTCATGTTAACATATATTATCTGGTGTACAATATTCTAGATTATCCCATAGATCAACTGAAATATAATTAAATCATTAAGAACCAAAATTGTACATTACTGTAAATAGTAAAACATTTGTTCATCAAAACCAATCTCGTATGCTCATGATTAGAATATTATAGCCTAGAGGCACAAAATTAATAATCCTATTGATCATACAGAAATTCACCAAATAACATGGATCATATTTCATTGAATACAAGGTTATTATGTGGGAAATCATAGTGATTTATGACATCCCTTCAATTTTTTGAAGAATATTCACATGATTCATGGAAGAAAGATTATTCTAAATGTGTTCTTCTATTAGTTTATCTCTCTATAATTTTAGATAATGGGGTAGAAGATAAAAATTACTCAATAAATTCAAGTAATTATTTTGGGATATTATTATGGAATAAATAATAATATTAAATAGTAAGTTAAACTCTTCAAAAAATTCATTTAAACCACCATACAAGTGTAAACTCTTCATTATTTCCAAAATGATTGGAATAACATCATAAAAATTTCATTAACATCACCAATATTTTATCACTATACTTTGACATTAATATAATGTCACTTGAAAAAATTGGGACACTTTTATTTTCATTTACCTTCCATAATTATATATCAATCCATGGAAGAATAAATTTCATTTCAAGAATAATATTTTCTCATATTCAATTTTATACTTTAATACCTTTTGAATACATTAAAAATAGGTTCAATTATTATTATTATAAAATAAAATAACATAATTGAATTATTTTACAGATGATCATTCACACTCGGACATCAATCGACCCTCACACGTGAGGAAAACTTCATCTTAAACCCACATTCATCCAAATAAGCGGAACATATGAATATATATAGAATGAAATACTATAGTCCCTTATCTAAATTAAATTGATTTTAATTTTGGTTTAATAAAAACAAATTATATGTGAATTTTTATTACTTGTATTTATATATATTAAAATTAAAAAAAAAATCTTATCAAATCCTAATTTTTCTTCCCCATGACATTATATGTGACAATATTGTAAGGGTAAATTTCACCCTAAAATGTCACAACACTTCCTCAATATGATTATAACCTAGAATCTCTTGGACATAATGCCAAAATATATCTTTTATTACTAAAATACATTATTCTATGGGACAAAAAACATATAGTCTATTTTATGTGGAGAATAATTGGACATCGAGACACATTCTCATGGTGTACTATAAAGACTTTGTTTTATATTATGATTTTAGATATTTTAAATAATATTTATAATGTATTGTGATAACTTATCATGGTATTATGAGTCATGTGGATGTTCAATATATATGTAATATAATAATTAAATATATTATATCATGTGTTACGAGTATTTATAATATAATAGAATAAAACTTGAAAATAGTCTCAAATTAAAAAAATTGATACCACCATTAAATGCAGAACATGGGCTTTATAATATGTGTGACATATTCTTTGTGTGAATTGGGTTTCATGTTTGAGAACCCTCAAGAGAGGAATAATAATTAATTTAATTATTAAATTTAATTACTTATTAATAATTAAGACAAACCCCAATATAAAATATAAGAACACACTTATGGAAAATCATTAGGGTTAACTGCGTAACAATAAGGATCGAGAGAGGTTATGTTGGAGGAACATTCAAGGATGATCAATGAAAAATCATGATTTTGATATCAGTTCACTAAGAGTGTTCATGGGTCTCACCAGTGACAACTTCAATATTACTTTTTCATTGATAAATCAAAACAAAAGGTAATATGTTTTTATTTATTTATTTTTTCACTATTTATTATCTCATGTCCAATGTGAGTTAATCCTTAAAACATTTTTTGAATTATTTTTCATTTATCAGTTTTTTATATCCTCTAATGATTAAGAATTGTTGATTTTTTATGATATCTTTTTTAAATTCCAATTCATTCATTAATTATATGTCAAAAATTTGAGGTCAATCTGATCAATGGATGAGTTTCATTTCCCATATTTATGTTTTTTTTGTTTTCTCTCTCCATTCTTTGTTCATTCATCATTGGCATTCCTTTGACATGAGGATTGAAAAATGCACAATGAATGGTAAATTAATAATCATTCATTAGTTAAAATTTCATTACTATGGGTTTAGGATAACGAAAATTTCATAATTGATGTTTGGAATGGTTATGGACGATTATGTTGGATTTTAAGTTTCATGTTTTATGGTTTTCCGCGTTTGAATAATGCAATGTGATGGGGGTGATTCTTGTTTTGATTTTATGACCAGAATCCATTTAATAATGACATATCAGCTTAGTCAATCCAATATCCACATTCATAAAAGGTTCAACTAGAAGAATTAATTCATGTTGTTTCATGGGAATAGAGCATAGAAAAATATGTATTTTCTATGAAGATGATGACTAAAATTCATATAATATAGACGAAAGCATGTCGTGTGGCCACCATCTATATATATGGGGTTTACATTGAGAGAAAAATATCACATGACAGGTAAAAATTTTTACACACAATGCGATCTATGGCTGGAAGCTCGGTGTGTACCTTTTGGGTACAAGGGAATGGCCAGGGCTAGGTACATGAGCTTGACTACAGTATTGGTTGGCAACTTGATACTCAAAATGAGAAAAGTACCATAGCATGATTGGGTAAACGAGAAAGACCATAGTACACAACATTTTCCAATATTACATGGGCCTATGATGATATACACATGAATACATAGGGAATAAAAGACACATAAAATACTAACATAACCAACTATATAAATTTTATATGGTAGATTGATGCCCTCTATCCATTCTGTATCGAATAGTATAAGCTTTCATTATTCCCTTAGTCCATCCCAATGCGGGTACACTGTGGAGTTACATCCTAAGAATTGGATATAAATCCTCTCCATGGGATTATTATTGAATAGAGTCTCACGAATCTCATTGTGTGGACTGAGGTGAAATCCTCTATCATTCCTTATTCTTCACTAGTTATGTTTTAAGTAATTTTGTTACTAACTTATGTGGGTGCAATATCCTCTATATAGAATGATATTTCATGTGTGGTTCATTATACCCCTTATGTTATTTTTGAGATCCCCTATTTGAGAATCATGTTATTTGTATTTATAGTGAGTACTTATTTATAAATACCTAATGAGAATGACCTCTCAAATAATCACAATAAGTGAAATCATAGATCATGGAGTTAATTCTCTTATACAAGAGTTTCCTTTAATAATTTTGTAGAATCCAATGGATCATACTATGGTTGATACCACATTGATAAATGGTTTTTATCTTGATTATTTATGGGGTTTTATTATTTCTAATTACCAAATCCTGATTTACATTCATTTTATATGATAACCTAGCAAATCTCTTAATTATTTATGGTTGGTGATTTTGGAGTATTCTAATATGTATTTTAATACTCAACCATACGTTAGAAATACCCACACATATCTTGTGTTAGAAATATGATATATTTTTTATGGAGTCATAGGAGAACTAGAAGTAAGAATGTCATGGTTATCTAAATATACTAATGTTTGTTTTAGGTGTTTAATTTGACATAAATCCAATCATACCTATCATGTTGTCCTCTCTTACAATTTTAGTCGGATTTTATTTGGCACTTTCTGCATTTTAATAATTTTTTCATACTCTAATTTGGGATATATATATATATATATATATATATGTTTCTATGCAATTGGTATCAATTCTTTTACATTTCACAATGTATGGGTATTTGGGGATGTGTTCATTTCTATAGGTACTAGAGGACAAGGAATCTCGTTTCTATGAAATGAATACATGTAACTGTTCCCATCTACTATCCTTTTTGAGATATGATTAGTGTGTCACAGTTTTCTTACCACAATCATGATGGTCTCTAGTGGGGTAGGTAATGAAAGAGTGGAATCTGAGGAGTTTCAACCTAGGATCAGAGTTCAATGGTTTTCCCTTTTGATGTTTGGTTTGGGAATTATGGAAATTATGTTTGTGTATTAAGTACACATCTCAGGCTAATGAACCCTCTGTTAATAAGACAAACAACATATCGATTCACCTTGACTCTCATAACCTATGTTTTTACATGACACATAAAGTAACTAATTAAAGGTAAATATTTGTTTCATGTATTATATTGTAATCAATTATAGATTTCATATCCTTATTTACTTAGATCCCCAAATATAATCTTTTGTTGTCGTAAATATTGACTTTAATTTATGATACCTCCATAACGGTATTTATCCAAAGATCTATAGTAAGACTTTATTATGACATTTCTAGTAATAAGGATTCAATACAAGGACCTAGATAGCTGGTGGTACCTCCATATTGGTTTCCAGTCTTTCTGTAGAGACCCAATCATGACATAAATGAACATTACATTTCTTCTACAGAATATTTAATAAATGACACAAATATATTCCCATTGATTGTATTAGTTTAGTGTCTTTGGAATATCATAACATAATCATCTTACTTTGTGAATTATCTTCAAAATCTTCGATAAAGATCTTCCAATTTTATTTCCTACATAAAACCATTATTTATATCATAGGGAAAATTCATAGAAAGGGGGAGCTCATATTCTTATTAAGGGTAAAAATGGAGAATATAAAACTAACCAAAAACATTTCAATGTAAAAATGTGAACATAAATTTTAAACATCAAAATCTTCAGTCATGAAATTTATCTTGTTAGTACGTAAGGCATGTATCATAAAGGAACGTTAACCGTGATATAATAGAATTGGAATAAAACATGTAATTGAGGAAAAATACTAATCACATAATATTATTTCCATAGTTTCCAAGTAAGTTCATCCAATAACATCATAGTGGACATAGTCCATTAATGAACCAGATTTACTTTTCATTCCACCCATGTATTACTTATCCAGATTTACATGGCGTTCTAACCCTATTTTACTGAACCAGATTTAATTTCAATTCCAGTCAGGTCTATCTCATGAGATAAAAATATTCACCAAATGAATTGGAGGGAGATATAGGTCCCACCCATCCCATAATTAAATACTTCTTACATGTTCCACAAAAACAAAAATATTTCAACATAGCGTAACCAATGAAATCAAATGGGATTATTAAAGATATTTTCATCATAATGTCATCCATATAAGATAAATGGAGTTCATAAAAATAATTTCATCATAAAAACATAAAAATAAAAGTAATAATAGGGATATAAACATAACCATATATAATATTATATGGAAAATAATATTGATAAACCACTTGAAATTTCTTCTTGAATAAAATATCTTTTTTTCATAAAAATATTTTTTCTCAAAATGCAGTGCAATTTTAAAAGAAAATATTTTAGTTAAAAATAATTTTAAATATTTTAGAGGAATCTTTGGGAAAATATGGAGTCATAAAACCATAAAAATCAATTCATGTTTTGTATGTTAAGAAATTAATCCTTGTACTTTTTCCTGTGAAGGAAAAAAGTGCCTCTTATGGTAAAACAAAGAAAGATTCGTTCCATACCATGTAGTAAAAGTAAAAAATTGGTAAAAAATAAAATTAAACAAAAATATAATTATATTGAAAATTTTATGGACACATTTTTAGAAAACATGTACATGGATGACAAATATATCCCATGAAAATATTTATGAATAAACAATGTTGGATAAAAAAGATTGGAATAGTAATCCCTTAACATAGGTCAAATTACATATATTTGAGTATAAAACTCTTGTATGGTGGGTTTAAACATATTATTATCTTGTAACATAACCATAATAATATTTATGATATCATATATGATTCAATTACATCTTTATATTTCCCGTTCATTTTTTCTATTCCATGTTAAAGAAATGTTTTGGGAAATAATAAATTTATTTGTCCTACGTGTTTTGAATATTTATTCCTAATATTATTACATATATCATGATTTATACACATAAAAAATGTAAAACATTATTTATATGTTATATATATTATGTATATATATAATAGTTAGATAAAAGATATGGAATACACCATTCATGGCGATGGTAGGTCGTTTGTACGCATGAACACGGTTTTTCTTTCCTTATAAAATTTAAGGAATGTAAGTAAATGAAATATTTATATACATAAATATAGTAGAATTATTATTTATTATATTTCATGATTATTTATTATATATACATTATAATCATTCTTGAATAGTTAACGTGGAAAATGAATCTCATCATGTCATGGAGATGGTAAGTCATATGTACGCACAAGCGACGATATCGTTCCCATAATAATTGAATAATATTGGGGTGGATGGTGTATAATATATCAGAATTAGTATCATGTTATAATAAAAATATATAGTTACTATTTCCACCATTATAAAAATCTCATTAAGTTAGCGGTGAAAACAGATTACACCACAGCGTAATGACAATGAGTTGTACGTACTCACGAACAGTTATTTTGGTATTCATATGATAGATAGAAGGTCAAATATTGTTATTTAATATTTATAATGACATCTAATAATATTAGTGGTATTTATGTTATTAATTTATAATGATATAACTATTGAAGGGGAAGTAGATGAAGAATGAAATTTGATAGAAATGGTAGAAGAGATTACCTCTTCCTCGATGTACCTCCTTTAAATTTCCTCTTAGGGAAATAGAGTGGTTACTTTGAGAAGACCGCCACCTATTAAATGTAACTAGGGATGTTTAAAAGAGAAATGGTCTGGGTTTTTCCAAGATTTAAGGATAAAATTGATCGAAGAGGAGATGGAGGATGTTCTCTTTTATATAAGAGGATAGGGTCAATTAAGGAACCTGTCAAAATATTATTTTACTATAAATTTAATTTAGATTAAAAATGTTACGAAACATATTATCTTGTATGATAATATTTTTTGGTTTGTATAAACATTATCCAATTACTTTTAGACATGTTTTTAATATTTTTGTATCCTTGTATTTTTTGTTTAACCCTTATTTTTCCCTTTTTAATCTTACTATGATATCATGATATTTACACGTTGGTGGTAAATTTATTTACCATATCATGTAAAAGGACCCAAAAAAAGTTATTTATGCCATATTTGGACTTATATTAACAATTTTTTCGAATCATGTATTTTTTGGAATTTAATATAATTTAATAAAGTATTTTATGTTTTATGTAACGAATTATATTAATTTTGAACTCTATTCAATGTTGACATTTTTAAGGAAATCATAACAACATGATTCCTTTGAAAAATGAATTAATTAATCCCAAATATGTCAATTTCTTCCATAAAATTGATTTATGGAATCAAAAATTTCAAATTAAATTTATTTTAATATTTATAAAATCATTTATTTGACATTTTCATTAATGAGGTAATCACTACATCATAATTCTTATAAAATAGAATTTTCACATCCAAGTGAATCCATGCCATCCCAAATCTACGCTAGGATTTAAATGGTTTTAAATATATAATCTGATAGGATAGGACATGTGTTATGGTAGTTTAATGTTATTATAAAATTATTTTTTCTCTTATTTAATATAATTACCCTTTAACCATTGAAAATAAAATAATTACTAAAGTTACTTTTAAAAATATATAAAATTAAAATGTCCTTATTTAATCAATTTTATCCTTATGGTTTAAATTATGGAATATATTTTTACAAATTCAAAACAATGAAGTTTCAATAATTAATTTAAAATTAATTCATATTGTCAAAACCAAAAAACGGGTTTTTAAGAAGTAATAACTGTAAAATGATTCACATGTGTTTATGTCTAATGTAATAGTGAAATTACTTATAATGACCAACATTGGATTAAATTGTAACAATATAATTAAATTACACTATAAAACCAATTAATAATATAATCTTACAATATAGATAAATTAGATAAAAAGGTTGTTTCAAATTAAAATGCAGTATTTTTCACTATTCATTAAATTTTTTATTTCATTAGAAAAATTCAAAAAATTAAATAAAGTAAATGTTTTTTGTCCCAATTCCATATAAGAAGTTTATTTTGTTTAATTTAATTTATAAAATTTTCAAAATCAATATTTAAAATGGGTGTGCCATTAAAAGGTTTTAAAATTGTATTTTTTGAAAAATATTTCTTTTATCCAAAAAATTGATTTTGTTCTCATACCACATACTATAAAATGAGTAAGAATAATTAAAATGTTATATAAAATTTAAAATGTGGTTAACAATATTCATAATTTCTAGTTTATATCCCATTAAATAATAATTATTTTATAATATATATTTTTTTAATGAAAATCAGTATCACTTACAGCACAAGATAATGCAAGATAAGTCACTATCGCGTGTATTACAAGATTTATTTACTGTTTTTTATAACATAATCCAAAAATAATTCATTTATACATTAGACAAAATCTATTCTTAGGTTTGAGTAAACAAAACATTAAATTTTGTATAACATAAGCCTAAAAAATTTGTTTCATCTACTGCAACTGTGTTGCGTGTAGCGCAAAAGAATCTTGGTGTAGCGTACAACACAAGACACCAAAAAAATTTAAATGAATTAATCTCATAAATTCTTGGGCTGTTACATTTTACCCCCTTAAAATAAATTTCACCCTCAAAATTACTCAGGGTTCTAAACAGTTTACTACTTGAACGTTTCATTCATAAAAACTCATATCGTAAAAAGGAATATTAAAACATAATTTTAAAAAAATAAAGTTAAAAACATAAATGTTACCCAAAATAACTATTTATTTGGTTTAAACATAGGATATCATAGTTAGGAAGTGAAAAAATTTATATGGAAGAGAAATATAGACATCAGGTTCTAATTGTTAGTGATAGAGAATAAGGGTTGGATAAACTTAACTACCAGAAATCCATAAATCTGTGGTGATTTAATGGTCCATATGATTCATTGAAAAAGAAGGTACTTGGATAACATTTTTTTATTTACAAATCCTCTTCATAATGATGAATAATTTTTTAAAAGAATAAATAGTTACTTTATTTGGGCAAAATCTCACCATTGTTTATACCATGAACTCATGTCGTAAAGAAATTAAGTTGAATTTTTTATTCATGATGTGTTAGAAGATCATGTGATAAAATTCTAGGTCATTCCATTTGTCCCAAAAAAAGGTAATAACATGTTATCAAATAAGAATAAGTCCACCTATAGTGATATAATACATTAATCATACTAACATAAAATAGAAAATAATTTATACTATCCATAAATGGAAAAAATTATAATCCTTTCAAAAATATAAAACAAAGAATGAGTTAAACAAAATCTTTATAACATTTATCTCCTATATCCCATAAGGTGGTTCTTGGTTGTCACATTCCTAACCAATAAATAGAATAATCATATGTTCTCATGAAACATGAATTACCATAGAACCTCAGTGAAAACATGAATGATGTAAAAAGTTAATTCTTTCCACATATGAAAATCCCAATAATTCTCTATACTAAAACCATGATATCACTTTTTTCTTATATCATTCATGAGCTCATTAATACTATAAAAAAATTTCATTGAATCTTTATCACTTAATTATTCTCATATTAGGTCCTTTCCAAAAATATCGGAAAAACCTTTCACGCTTACCGGTACCATTCAATATTTACATTTAAATACTTGTGAATAAATATTGTAATAATACTTAGATTTTTCATTATTCCATAATACCATTAATTTATTTATAAAACATTAATCTTCATAAACATATAATCATTCCACTTACTTATTAAACCATTTACCGAGCTTCAACGTTTTATTCCTCAACACTCCTTTCATCTCATATATCATTGGTAGTCTCTTCATCATCATGAACATAAATACTACCCATACGACCATGCTGATTCTCTTAATGATATTTTCCCTCTAGGAATCTATTTGTATAATTCCCATTCATTACACATTTATAACATTTAGTTGTTGTTGTTGTTGTCTTTGAAATACTATTATCCTTTTCCATATTGTTAATATAACATTTTCATTTGTGATTACTGTCTTTGTATCCTTCTTTTCCACTCCCAAAAAATCTTCTAGTTCCTTTAAAAAACTCTCCTTGAAATATCTTACCACATGATTTACATCAGGAAAATTGATCTTTCATTCCTATATGATCACCATGAAACTCCATCTTTATTTTATTAGTTGCATTAAAAAACTCTCCAATATTTATATTATTGAGCTTAATATGAGACTGTTAATTAGGCATATTAATTATGTTTCTCCTCCAAAATATGATTTCCATGGTATCTTATTGGGATGAGCTTAATATGAGACTGTTATTTGGACACTATTCATACTCGACATTTTTATAAAATTTATAAAAACCATATTACAAATAGAAAAATAATTAACTCCTAAATAATATGTCAATTTTTTAAATAAAAGTTGTGTATGGAATCAAAATGTTCAAATTAAATTTATTTTAAAATTTATAAATTGACTTATTTGAATATTTCATTAATGAAGAAGTCACTACATAATAATTATGTAATAAATAAATATATTTCTATAATGTCAAAAAATTATTAAAAAAATACCATGACATAGAAAATATTTTTATACTTATAGTGAATATTTATATACATTTATATCAGTTATATAACAAGATATTAAAATGGATTTAGTAAAAGAGTTATGTTTAGGTTTTAATTATCTTTACATTAAATAACTTTTTATAAAATGTAATTTCCACATCAATGTGAATCCATGGGGTTCAAAAATTGACCCAAGGATTCCCCTAGTCAGAAAAATCTCATAAAATAGGATTATTACATGTTTAGAATTGTTTTATATTATTATTGTATTATTTTTTACCCTTCTTTAACATATTTAACCTTTAACCATGGTAAATAAAATAATTACAAAAGTTACTATTCATAATGTTTAAAAATACCATGTACCTATTTACACAATTTGAACATTATAATTCCAAATATGGAATATTATTTTTTAATTTAAAAATAAATATGTTTCAGTAAATATTTTATGATTAAATACTGTTGTCAAAACCAAAAAGAGTATTTTTAAGAAGTAATAAATATTAAATGATTGATTTGTGCTTATGACTGATTTAAAAGTGAAACTAATTCCAATGACCAAAATTGGATTAAATGATAAAAATATAATCCAACTATACTTTAAAACAAATTATAAAGATAATATTACTGCATAAATAAATTAGATAAAATGGTCGTTTCAAATTAAAATGCAGTGTTGTTCATTATTCATTAAAATTTTATTTTATTAGAAAAATACCAAAAATTAAACAAAAGTAAATTTATATTTCATTATTACAAAGAATAAGGTTATTTTACCAAATTTAACTTATAGAGGTGTCAAAAACTATAGTTAAAATTGTTGCACCATCAAAAGGCTATAAAACTGTATATTTTAAAAAAAATACTTCTTTTATCCCATAAAATTTATTTTGTTCTCATAACATGTTCTATAAATTGTGTGATATTAATTCTAATGTTATATAAAATTAAAAATGTGGTTAAATGTATTCATAATTTCTATTTTATGTCCCATTAAATAATAATATTTTAGTAATATATCATTGTTTAGTGAAACTCAATATCGCCTACAATGCAAGCTATCGAGGAAAGTCTCTCTTTTATGTAATGCAAGATAATTTAGTGTTGCGTATTGTGAAAGATTGATTTTGTGTTTCGTCTAACATAATACAAACATAATTCATATATACATTGAAAAAAATCTGTACTCACTATTTCATGATAAAAAAATGTAATTGCGTGAAACACAATCCAAGAATAGTGTTGCATATACTATAAGAAAATACAGTGTTGCATGTATTGAAAGATAATCTTGGTGTAGCATAAAACTCATGACATTGAAGAAATTAAGATGAATCCATCCCATAAATTCGCGGTGTGTTACACTTTCCACCACCTCTTGATTGGTATTTTCCACCTCTAATATTAGGTGAAAATGTTTATAGGTTTATTTCAATTCTTTGGTTTCAAAGTAGGATACCCCTTAAAATTTTGGATGAAAATATCCCCCATAAAGATGAGGACTAGTAGAGGGAGTTTCATGTGTTTTCATACTTCTATAGAAACTACTATTCTATATTTTATTCCTAGATGTGAGTCGTCTTTAAGGATCTGTAGGGTTATGGTGGAGTTTTGGGACTCAGAAACATAATGAGACAAATCTCTCTTAGATATATTTTCTGTGTCTCATTATGGAGGAGTTCTATTCATCCATGTTGTGAGTGGACCAAATCGAGGAGCTTCATTAGCTTCATCTGGGAAGAATGACCACGGAAGAGTATTAAAATGGTTCCATCAGACTCATATGATAACCTTGAGATATGGATTGTGATTCATTATTCTAAGATTACACAAAAAAGAGATTCATATTATGAGATATTAGGGTAGGAGTGGTATTTATTTTCAATCTTAACAATTCTAGAGTAATTATTTGGGCATTGGTGGTAGGGACATTCTTCACATTAAGATGCTGATAGTTGGTGATGATGGTGTATACATATGATATGATACATTTGAAATCAGTAGATGATGGTATTAATAGTTATCTTATCATGGGAGATGCTTTAAGAGATAATTTTAGGATTTTGGGCTGGGATTATAAGGATCTCATGGTGGATCTATTCATATGAGAGACAGGTGGTGTTTCTCCTATGATAGTCAAGTACATATCTCATTAGATTTACCAACCCTCCATACAAGTCACATTTATAATGTTGATGGATATCCCAATAATATACAGTAATAAGATTAAGGTGGTGTTATTAAATCCTTCGTTTTTCATTACATAAACATTTTACTACATTATACAAAACAAATGATCTTTAAGGTTCAGTGTCATGGAAAACAGGAACTTAATATATGACGATATAAACCATTTTTCTTAAACATTTGAAAGACTTCTTCATGGTTCATCGTAAGTTCATTACAGCATCTCACAACCTCGGAGTATACATCAAATGAAAGGGTGAGTAGAAGGCCCAGTAAGGGAAACAATAGAAACAATTTACATGTGACCTTGAGATACATCAAAAAAATCATGATAAATAACGTAAAGGAATGATAAAGATATAATGAGGTATATCATAATAGAAATAACATGATTCATAATGTAAGGGTGTGGCTACAACATTTAACTTAGACAATAATTTTCGTATCACCAAGGTCTATCCAAAAGGTGTCATTAAAAAAATTACCAAGGTTATTCACCAAGGTATCGTAAAAATGGTCATCTCTAGAGATTAGGTCATTACCCAATGGATTAGAGCTCTATCAAGGTGCACAATTAATTTTTATTTATTATCATGTGATCCACAGATATCATCATCAATCATTTCAAAAATAACCCATATAGCATAAAATAAATGGGTTGCATTTCATAGGTATAACAATTTAAAAACTACTTTAAAGACGTGAGCTTTATGTCACTTTAAACCCATGAAAAAGGAAAGTGGCTCTCATGTATGTAAATCCCAGAATTTAAAATAGAAAATTTTGATATATATGTGAATACCCCTGTAGAATAAAGCGTTTTGATTATTCACTTAATAAAATAATAGAATTTGAGAAAAAGAGAGAGACATTTTGAGAAGAAAATTTGGCAGTATAACGTCTATGTTGCGGGGTTTTAGAAAACATTGAAAAGAGAGGGTTAATGGTTCATCTACTCATAAATGATCCATAATATAGTATAGGGACAGAATATAAAGGATGTAAGAACATGGTAAGGAAATTTTAAGGACATTCCATATGAAATGAAAAACATGAAAGGATGATTAAAATAAGATTTCTCTTATAAAAAATTTGGTAGCCTAACGACGTCACATAAAACTACAAAAAATGAATTGATAAGATTAAATAGGGTCTCTAATCATGTAAACATAAAAGAACAGTATTATGAATATAGAGATCATACCCCAACATTGAAAAAAAGTACTTGAAAGACTTGACATGAAAGTAGAACACTGAAAATGGGAAGAGTGAAAGAATCCCTTACAAAAATTTGGCAGCCTAACAGTGCCACTTAAACATTCTTAAAATTCATTTATGAGAGTAAGAGGGAGTCTCTAATCATATTAACATTAAAATGAAGGTAGGATTAATAAAAAATAAAATGCCATAGCATAAGAACATGGATCTTAAAATAAATGACATAAGAGAGAATACTTGAAAGGAAATAGAGATGTAGGATCCCTTACCTTAAATTGTATGTCCAAAAACTCAAAGGTCAGGACCATGGAGGATTGAGGGCCCTTTTGGAGGACTTATTGGAAGGTAAAAATACCAGAACATCATTTTGGAGGATTTAGAAATGAAATTAATGAGGGAAAGGCTTGGTATTTATAGGAGAAGTGAGGGGTCAAAGCATTAATTGCCAAGGGACACCTCATCGGTGGTATTGGAAAAACAATGGACATGCCCATGTTTTTTTCCCATGGTATTGGCCACTTGGGACACCTAATACCTTATCTTAATATTAATAAGTTTACCAGAATTGTTTCATAATTATTACATACTTAATGATGTCATTAAACACCCAAAGCTCAAAAACTGTATTTTCACTATTCACAGAAAATTCAACATTCTCATAAAAATACCAAAATATCACCTGAACCAAATGTCGATGCTCTAATTTAAAAAATGAACCCCATTTTATAAAAATAATTTTCTAATTTTTTTTAAAAATTTTAAATAAAAAATAGTATTCAACCGAAAAAAACTAATACTTGACTAAATATTTATGAAATAGTTATTTACCTATTTTATTGAATAAAATTACTTAATCAAGGTGCCTAAATTATATTAATACTTTATTTATGTGAGATTACTAATCTATTTGGTTAAATTACATGTCCTAAGCATAAAATCACTATTCATAATTTAATATGCACAAAAAATTTAATTTGATCTTATTAGATTCTAAATTTCTTACTAAACACATTTCCAGAATACCATTTTTTGAAAATCATTACACATAATTAATTATTTAAGGTTTACATAGATATTTTGAAGTATCCTTTTTCCAAAATTCATCAATAATATGCATATTATAATTATCCAGACATTTAAAAATTCCCAAACATCACCATAAGAAGACATCACAATTTTTATGAAATCAAAGGATTACCCAAGGCAGTTATGGTCGTGTTACATAACCCCTTATAACACTAGAAAAGGAAAAAATAATAAGGTGTGATAGGGTGATAGAATTTTGGGGCGGCTCGGCCAACATTTCCTGAGTAGTTATTTATATCATTTTGAACTTCCTGTGAAGGTGATTCTGTTCCAGCTTCACACGATGTTGTTCATCTTGGATTTGGTCTAGAGCAAATCCCAAAGGTGCTACATCCTTCCTAAGTTCTGTAAGATGGGCTTCGATCAGCCCGAGACTAATGGATGGGGCCATCAAATATTTTTTCTATATTAATTAATCAAGATCACTTATTTTTATAGACAATAATCTCAACATTTAGTTTCCAACAGTCATATTGACCAACGATCATATAACAATCGAATCCCAATGGTCTTATTTTAATGATACGGATTTTATTAAATGAAATAGTTTTGTTAAGAAAAAAATCAAATACCACAAAAATTTAGGAAAATGTTTTTTTTCAACATTTTGGGTTTGTTATAATATTCCCCCCTTAAGAAATTGCATCCTCTCAATATTAAAATTGGGCATGGAAATTTTGTTAAAAGTCCCACATCAGAAAAAGAGTATATAAAACTATTACATTAAATGAAAGAAATGTAAGTACAAAGGTCACCTGAGTTAACCCATACTAAGATTACATGTTGGAAAACATGGATATGAAAGAGAAAATAACGGGTCAAGTTTTGATGGATAGTGATAGAAAACATGATTAGGAGAAAATCAACCACAAGAAGATCACAAACTTATGATGTGTTAAACAGTCTTTGATTATCCAGTAGGAAACGTAAACCAACAACGTTTTTGTTTTACATTACTTTTCATAATTTTGAGGAATTAATTTACTACATAGAAAAAAAATATAAGGAAATATATTTACCTTCAAGTAGAGTTTCATCCCTTAATAAATTTCCACCAAGACTAATCCTTTCTCCAAAAAATGATAATTCAAAAAGACTTAATCTCATCAAAATCACAAGAATCATCTTCTAGAGGATGAAATAATCAAGAAAAGGATAACTATATTTTTCCCTTGTATTTAGTCATCAACTAAAACTAAAATGGTTAGTACGAGATCATATAATCCACAAAGAGGATAATCCTTTATGAAATCAAATATGACTATTAATCTCCAAAATTCAACAAAAGTACCGAAAGTTATAGAAATACCATTCAATACAAAATCATCATTAAAATTCTTCAGAATAATCCAAACTATGATTGGAACACAAAACCCAAAAGGATTTAGTCACATAGTCTTCCCCAATAAATCATAACATTTATCTCCAAATAACATCGACTACTATTAAAGTCTCATACTAAAGTGTAATTATCCTATTCACATATTCTCTATGCTAGGTTCATCATTTTCTAGAAATAACCCAAATCACCATATGTCCACTATAAATACATAAATTTTTACAAAAAAATCAACCATTCATCCTCAATTTAAATCCTGTAGTATTTTATTTCCCTTAGGCATATATTACTCCAAAACAGAAAACATAATCCAAAATAACCTATATAATTTAATCACCAAATCATTTTCCTATACAAAGGATATCAATTTGATAAAACATAAGTTTCCAAAATAAACTTATTCCTGATCCATAAAAACTAGTAGGTCCATTAGTCAGTCTGAAGGTCATAACAACAATCTCATAATGCACATATCTTGATTGGAAGGAATTTTTTTGGAATATCATCATTCTTCACCCTCAATTGATGATAACTAGAATGAACATCAATCTTATAAAATAATTGAGTCCCACGATGTTGGTCAAATAAGTCACCAATTATTAAATGAGAGTACTTTTTCTTCCCTATGATCTCATTCAGATCTCAATAATCAATGCTTAGCTACATCGATCCATCATTCTTATTCACAAACAGAACTAGTGCTCCCCAAGTAGACACACTTGGTTAGATAAACCCATTCTCCAAAAGATCTCAGAGTTGTTTCTTTAATTCCTCTATCTCCACATTTTCTATCCTGTAGGGGGTCTTTGACATCGCATGAGATCCAGATATGAGTTTAATGGAGAAATTTACCTCTCTTTTTTGGGGAGGTATGGGTAAATCCTCAAGAAATATGTCAACATATTCCTAGATGATTGGGAAATTTTATAAAAGAATAAATCTGTTGTGAAAAACTTATTTTATTCACGAATCATTTAACTAAAAAGCATTTTATGTATTAAAACTTCATGCTTAGAAAAATTATATTTTTCTATAATTCCTTCATAATTATTTATAAAAAGCATGCGATTAACCAAACATATCCACCAGGAGTGTCGTAACCAGGAGTGTAGAAAGACCCGTTGTCGTGTACCAGTTCCCGTTCAATTCTAGCTCAATGTGGAGTTTTCGGGTTTTACCCCAATTACATTTGTTCCAAAGCCACATCTACCTACTCATATCTAGACAGGGATGTATTTTCTTGATAAACCACTTACTCAATACTTACCAAAATACCATGAATATTTCCTATATTTAAACTTTTCTATAGGGTTATTCCTAAAGTTTTTATATTCTAATTTCCATAAATAACTAAACCATCCTTTGATACCAACTATAACATCCTGCCTTTTTCATTACATAAACGTTTTACTACATTATACAAAAATGAGAATCTATAAGATTTAGTGTCTTGGACACCAGGAACTTAATACATGATGACATAAAAAATTATTCTTAAAAACTCGAAAGGCTTCTTCATTGTTCATCCTATGTTCATTACAACATCTCATAACCTGGGAGCATACATTAATGGAAAGGGTGAGCAGAAGGCCCATTAAGTTAAACAAGAGAAAAATTTTACCTGTGACCATGAGATACATCAATAAATTCATTATAAATAACATTAAGTCATGATAAAGCGATTCTGAGGCATATCATAATAAAAATAATTTTTTTCATCACATTAAGATTTGGATACAACATTAAACTTAGACAATCATTTCTATATCACCAAAGTTTATCCCCAAGGTGTCATTAAAAAAATTACCAAGGTTATTCACCAAGGTATCGTTAAAATTGTCATCTCTAGAGATTAAATCTTTACCCAATGCATTGGAGCACTATCAGGGCGCACCCTTAATTTTTCTTTATTATCATGTGAGCCACATATATCATCATCAATAATTTCATAAGTAACCCATATTGAATAAAATAAATGGGTTTCATTTCATATTCATAACATTTTAAATACTTCTTTAAAGACGTGATCTTTATGTCACTTTAAACACAAGGAAAAGGAAAGCGGGTCTCATGTATGATAATACCAGAATTTAAGATATAAAATTATGATATATATGTGAATAACCCTGTATAATAACGTTTATTGAGTATTCACTTAAAAAAATAAAATAATTTGAGAAAAAGAGAGAGACATTTTGAGACGAAAATGCAGTAGCATAACAACTATGTTGCGGGGTTTTAGAAAACATTGATAAGAGAGGGGACATGGGTCACCCACTCATAAATGATCCATAAAATAGTAGAGGGACATAATATAAAGGATATAAGATCAAGGTAATTAATTTTTAATTATATACCATTCAAAATGAAAAACTTGAAAGGAAGAAAAAAATAAGATTTCTCTTATGAAACATTCAACAGCCTAACGGTGTCACTTAAAACATCAAAAAAATGAATTGACTAGATTAAACAGGTTCTATCATCATGTTAAAATAAAAGGAATGTATGATGAATATAGAGATCTTACCCCAACATGAAAAAAATGAACTTGAAAGACATGACATGAAAGTTGATCTTTGAAAATGGGAAGAGTGAAAAAATCCCTTACAAAAAATCGGCAGCCTAACAGCACTACTTAGACATTCTTAAAATGAATTTATGAGAGAAATATGGGGTCTATCATCATAATAACATTAAAAGGAGAGTAGGATTAATATAAAAGAACATCGCGCAACATAAAAACATGGATCTTAAAATAAATTACATAAGAGAGAATACTTGAAAGGAAAGAGAGGGGTATGATCCCTTACCTTAAAATGTAAGTCCTAAAACTCAAAGGTCATGAACTTGGAGGCTTGAGGGAACCTTGGGAGGACATTTTGGGAGTTAAAGAGACCATACCATCATTTTTGAGGACTTTTAAATGAAATTAATGAGGAAAAGTCTTGGTATTTATAGGAGAAGTGAGGGGACAAAGCATTAATTGCCAAGGGACACCCCATCGGTGGTATTGAAAAAACCATGGTCTTTACAATGGTATGTTCCCATGGTATTGGCCACTTGGGACACCTAATACCTTATCTTACTATTCATAATTCTACCAGAATTATTTAATAATTATTACATCATTAATGATGTCATTAAACACCCAAAACTAAAAAACTTTATTTTCACTATTCAATGAAAATTCAACTTTCTCATAAAAATACAAAAATTTCACCTTAAGAAAGTATCTATGTTCTGATTTCAAAAATGAACTCCATTTTATGAAAATAATTTTCAAAATATTTTTAATATAATTTTTAAATAAAAAACACTATTCAACCGAAAAAACTAATACTTCACTAAATATTTCTGAAACTGTTATTTACCTATTTTATTGAATCAAATTACTTAATCAAGGTTCCTAAAATATATTAATACTTTATTTATGTGATATTACTAATCCATTTTTTCACATTAGTAATCCTAAGCATAAAATCACTACTCATAATATACTATTCACAAAAAAAGTAAGTTGATCTTATTAGATTCTAAATTTCTTACTGAACACATTTCCAAAAGATCATTTTTTGAAAATCATTACACATAATTATTTATTTATGGTTTACATAAATATTTTGAAATATCCTTTTTCCAAAATTCATCAATAATATGCATACTATAATTATCCTGACATTTAAAAATTCACAAACTTCACCATAAGAAGACATCACAATTTTAATTTAAATCAATGGATTACCCAAGACAGGTACGGTCTTGTTACATAACCCCTTATAACAACAACATAGGACCTAAGAGTAAGGTTTTCTAGGCTGATAGAATCTTGGGGTGGCTCAGCTAACATTTCCTGAGTAGTGATTTCAATCAGTTTGAACTTCTCACGTAGACGATTTCGTTCCAGCTTCACACGATGAAGTTCAGCTTAGGATTGGTCCAGAGTAAATCCCAAAGGTGCTACCTCCTTCCCGAGTTCCGTCAGATGTGATTCGATCGGCCTGAGACTATTGGATGGGGCCATCGAATCTTCTTTCTATATTAATTAATCAATATCACTTGTATTTATAGACAATAATCGCAACATTTAATTTCCAAAGGTCATATTGACCAATGGTAATATAACAATCGAAACCCAATGGTATTATTTTAATTATACTCAATTTATTAAATGAAATAGTTTTGTTGAGAAAAAAAAACAAATTATACACAAAGTTAGCAAAAAACATTTATTCAAAATTTCGGGTCATTATAGGTATATTGGGTCATATATGTGGCATATGATCTAGGAGATCATGTAAATGTGGAATCAATAGGGATTATTTACATTACTACCCTCTAGTAATCCATGTCAGGCTCAAGAAGTTGATGTTCATGGATGAGGAAAGCTATAGGACATGGATCTTGATAACTCAGAGTTTCCAAATGTGATTTGAGGTAAAATCTATATATTCTTTACATTATATTTTTTATTGATAGATACATGTGTGAGCCAATATTTTCTTCCAAATTATCTTGTTCGTGACTTGAAGATTATATGTGTTCTTTTGTCTTGAACCTTGTTCCTGGATACTCTAACCAAAGGGGATTTAAAAATCCTGAACATATGCTTATAGTTTCACCTAAGTATTGGAGGATACATAACCTTATTGGATATATTTGTAGCAGTGATGAGGCCTAACAAATTCATCATTTTCATTGATTATCAATCTATGCTTCATTTATATATTTACTAATTTTGGTGGAGGATGAGGTTTTTCTATGAGGATGTGATGAGATTTTCTTTCATTAGTGTGAATGAAACTTAGGTAGAGTAGTATTACCTCATATATTTTTGTGGATAAAACTGATTAATAATTGGTTGGATAGTATTACCCTTAGAGTAGTGGGTGTTATGAGCTTTCAGCTTCTTTTAGTGGTGAAAAAGTATTAGTATGTTTTTCTTGAGGGTGTGTCATGCATACATGACCACTAAGAGATTATATTTTATATTAACTTACAGCTATTAATTTCCCTAAAATTTTTGACATCCTATCAAATGTATCACACAAATCATTGTGAGATAAATGTGAAGTATGATGAGTTGTATATGAAGGTATTTATCAGACATGGTGTGTCCCATATGAAGCCCTAGTGTAATTCTCCAAGAAAGAGGATGAGAGATTGAGGTAGTTTATGGATTTCCATTTTCTTACCATATGGACTGTGAATAATAATTATCCATTTATAAGGATCAATAACCTATTCAACCAGATGATAGGAGTGATGTGTTTCTTGAATATTGACCATAAGATAGTCAATCATCACTTTTGAGTATATACGTTGATATTCCAAATATAGAATTTTGTGGTTCCTATGATCATTGTGAATACATGATGATTTATTTTTACGTGATTAACAAACAAATAGTGTTTAGGGGACTCATGAAACAGATCATTTATCCTTTATTAGAGTTACTTTTGGTGTTCTTCATCGATGAAATCCTAGTGTACACAACAACAGAGGAGAAGATTGTGATAAAGTTTAAGATGGTCTTAGTCAAAAAATAAGATCACCATATTTATGATACTCTATCAGTGTGTTAGTTCTGGATTCAATAGGCCCAAATTTTGGGACATGTATCTCAATAAACGGTTGCAAAATTGGACCTATTGAATGATGAGATAGTGTGTACATGGGATCAACACATGTGTGTGTAGTGGTGAAAATGTTCATTGGGTTTTATGGCTATTATCTGATATATATATTTTTTTTCTAATTTCTCACATATATCAGTAGAATTTCCATATTTTACAATAAAGAGGATTCCATTAATGTGCATGGATATCTAGAAGCCTGATTTTTGAGAGTTTTGATAGAAGGTGATGAATTACCCCATCGCGAGACTACCATATAAGGGTGTTAAGTATGTATTATTCTGTGATATCTTGGGGACCACGAATGGATTTTTTTTAACATAGAGATATATGGTGATTCGTTATGGGCCCCAATAATTCATATCTTATGAGAAGAACTACATGACACACAATATATAATGGTCATTAGTGGACATGACACTAAAGATGTGGAAACACTACTTTATGGGTGAGCATTTTATCATTTATTTTGAAAAGTTTGTCTCAAGTATAACTTTTCAAATAATAATATTATCATTAGATATAGTTTTTGTATGGATTTACTCCATAATAATGACATTGAAATAGTATATACTCTCGAAATGGGGAATTTGGTGGTAGACTCTTTCAATAGGATATCTTGTTCGTTGTCATTGATTGGGGAATCAAAGCACCTTGCCACATTGAAGTATTCCATAGTGAATGGAGATGGTGTATACGTCCTTTAAAAGATGGGTTTTACTCCACTTCTACCTCATTATAGTAGGGAGACTAATCATAGAGACATTTATTGGGTGAATTTTCATATTCAGATATCCACTGGATGTGACCCAGATATATTTTATAATGTTAGGGACCATATCATCATTTGTATACAGAAGATAGTGGTAATAGTGATGTTGGGTAAGGAGGTTCTATGGAATATTAATATGTCCCCCTTTTAAGTACATCCTAATGTGGAAAACATGTGTTTAGTAATTTGGTATAGTTATTGATTATCACGAATAAAGATGTTTTTAGTAAAGATTTCCCCTGGAAGACTCACTTTTTAAGAGGTGATTATAACGACACATACTTTACATACATGGTTAATACTTCAAAATTAAATCATATTTATTTCAACATATGACAAAACCATGAAAGGATCGTATAGGTATAGTGTATTTAGAAACGGGGAAACACAAAAAACTAGTTCATAAAGCATCTACATTGCCTCCCATTTTTTTCATCATATCTAGAGTCCCTTTTGGCATATCCTACTTAATAACCTTTTTCCTGGCCTAGGGAAAGAAAACATACAAAAGGGTGATCTCAAATTCTCAGTAATGGTATACAAAAGAAATATCAATCACATCATATTCATAAGAACATAACATTTTGGAAATCTTAACCTGCAAAAGAGATCATAATTTCATAACATGGGATAAATCATAGTCATGAAATGTAATCTCAATAATCATAAATTAAAACATGATACTTTGTGGAATACACACATAATCACAGAGAATCATTTCTTAGTAGTCAAGACTCATAGCCAAGACTATCTTAGCGGACAAAGTCCATTTCTGAACCGAGTTCACTCCTCGTTTCCGTCCTGTTTCACTGAATCGATTTAACATGTCGTTCCATCCATGTCTATCTCATGAGATATAAATCATTACCCAATGCATTGGAGGGAGATATAGGTCCCACCCATCTCATAATGATACCATTATTATGTGTGCCACAAAATCATAAATCATAGATCTTTGCATAACCCATGTGATAAAAATGGGATTCTTAAACATCATGACATCATAAAACAATTCATATAAGATAAAGGAATTCATAAAAATAATTCCATCACAATATAATCAAATAAATTTAATAATAGGGATAGAAACATAACCCTATTTTTTCTTAGATGGAAAATAATTTTGATAAAACACTTGAACTCCATTCTTGAGGAAAATATCCTTTCTACTTCAAAAAATATTTTCCTTTCTTAACATGTCATAAAATTTTAAACTAAAAGAAGTTGATTAAAAATAAACTTTTAAAGGAATCTTCTTTGAAATAATGTTTTAAAAATACATTCATGTTGTATAAGTTAAAAAAACATTCTCCTCGTACTTTTGTCGGAGAAGTCAAAAAGTTCCTCGTACGAAAAATGAAAAAAAGATTCCATTCATATCTTTTTAATAAAAACTCACTGAAGGGTAAAATTGGATTTAAAAAATTATAGGTGGATGGAAATAATATTAAATATTGAGGAAACATGGATGTGGATGATAAAATACACCCCAGTAAATACCAAAGTATAAACAATCTCGGATAAAAATGAGATTGTGATATTTTCCCTAACCTTAGGTCTGATTTGCTTCGTAAGTGTCTGAACCTCCTGTATAATTATTTAAATAATGTCATTGACTTATTCCAGAATCATACTTATTTTTATGATATCATATATGGTCATATTCTTAGCTTCTTATTAGTAATATTTCATTGTTACTTGTTATTCGGGTGTTTATTGCTTTTTGTTCTTATGCGTGTTTTGTCGAATAAATTCTTATTCTTCTTTTAAGGTTATAGATACCTCATTTCCAGAATGGTATTAGTGTAATATATATCATATTTATTTATTCAATTCATTTATATAATTATTATGCAATGAAGATCATGTTGAATGAGTCGCATCACATCATGGAGATGGTATTCCGTACGTACGCACGAGCGATGATATCGTTCCCATGATCATGGAATTGTATTGGAGTTTATGTATACTATTTAAGAATCAATATCACATTACAATAATCATATATAGTTATTCTTTACACCATTATACCCATCCAAGTAATGTGGTGGTGGAAAATAGATTACACCACGGTGTGGAGACGGTATTCTGTACATACGCACGCGCGGTGATTTCATTTTCCGCAGGATGGATAGATGGTGAAATAGGGTTGTTTCATACCGATAATAACATACCAGTATATGAGTGATACTGATGTTATTACTTCATAATGAAACAACTAAATAATAAGAAGTGGAAGAAGAAATAAAGTTGAATGAATCGGTAACGGACCTTACCTCATCTTTGAAGCGCCTCTTTGAGACCTACTCTTAGGGCACTAAAATTGGTCTTTGAAGAAAACCAGGACCTCTAGAATGTTTCTAGGGAAGTGTAGAAGAGAATTTGGCATGGTTTGGCCGATCTTGATGTCTCAAAGTTGTGTGAGGAAGAGATGGAGGAGGTGCCCTTTTATAAGGGAGGAGAGGGGCACCTTTGGAAAAACTAAAAATATTATTATATTATAAAGTCATATTCAATTTTTAATAGCTCCAAATTGATTTATTTCGGAGCTAAGATGGGGATGGGTCGAAATAATCTCATCCAGTAGAATTTATAGAAGTTTAGGTATCTATTTTAACCTTATCATTTAGATTTAACTTTAAGTTAGATAATTTAACATTTACCGTGTCTTCTTGTTTTCTTATTCTATAAGGTTAATAAACATACTATAACAAGTCAAAAGAACCCCAAGTAGTTTATTATTAATATATATAACCTAATCTGAGTCATTTTTCCGAACCTTAGATTTTTAGGAATAAAATAACAATTAACAATATAATATTTGTTTTAAAAACAATTTTATGTCAATTTTGACACTATTTGGTAATTGATTTTTGTGAAAATACTAACAGAAATATTAATTCTAAAAAGTTAATTAAATCAATAATAACATGTAATATTAACATATAAAATTATTTTAATTCATAAAAAGTCTCAAATTACATTTATTTGGGTATTTATAACATCAATTATGTTAATATTTCATTAATAAGATAATTACTGCATTATCATTGTGTAATAAATAAATTAAATTATTTAATGTCTAAAAATTATAAATAAAATAAAATTATTTAGGAAATATTTATATCTTTCTAATTAATATTTATAGTCTAATTTATCATATGTATAACCCTATATTAAAAATGCTTTAGATATTAAACATTGATTGAAACTATTTTAACCCTTCTTTAAATAAATTAATAATAAATGTCCTAGTCTAATCCATGTGGGCCTAAATGGTCATATATTATTTCTAAGGTTGTTTTTGGTAGAATTATACTTATACAATAGAATTAGGACATGTGTTAGGGTAATAATAATATCATTTTTAACCTTAATTACCCAATTTACTTTTAAGAGTGGTTAAAAAAAATTAAAAAGTTACTATTCACCAAAAATTATTTTCATCTCATTGAACCACATTTTAGTACTTGATATTAACCATGTCTCTCATATTTTATAAATTCCACTCATAGAAGCGGTAAAATTAGGTTTTATGTGAATTTGGAAATTCTTCTAGGAGGTGGGTAAAAGACGGTGAAAAGTTCAATAAAATTTTTATATATCTAAAATTATTATCAAATGACTCCAATGAATTGCATTGAACCTATATAGGTATTATGTATCAATTTTGACCTAAAATAAATTTAAATAAAAATAAATAATTATTTTAAAAAAAGTTGGTTTTTAAATAGTAACCCAGGGTTTTCACTATTCATCAAAAATTGAATGTTTTCAGAAAAATACCAAAATTTCACCCTAGGCTAATTTCGATAATCTGAATCCAAAAATGAAGTTCATTTTGAAAAATAAAATTTCCAAAATTTCAAAAAGTGGTTATTACTATTCATAACGGTTAGTTTTAATAATATTTTAATAGCGTATCGTTGTTTAGTGAAACTCGGTATTGCGTACGATGCAAGCTATTGAGGTAGGTCGCGGATGCATGTAAAGCAAGCCAAGCTAGCGTTGTGTGTAGTAAAATATTCCTTTGCTGATTTATATAAAACCAAAATATTTCTCATAAAAGTCTCAAGTGTTACATTCTACCACCCATAAAATGAATTTATCCCTCGAAATTCGTCATTTTGTAACAAAAAGATGAGGATACCTCTCCATCATCATATCCTCAAGCTCCCATGTAGCTTTTTCTAATTGGTGGTTCCTCCATAAAACTTTCACCAAGCGAGTGGTCTTGTTCCGTAGGACTTTTTCACTATGTTCCAGAATCTCTATCGGTTGTTCTACATAAGAAAGATCTTTCTCCAACTGTACAACTTCTGAAATGAGTACATTTGAAGGATCAGGTATTTACTTTCTCAAGAGAGATACATGGAACACATCGTGAACTTGGGAGAGATTCGGTGGAATTGCCAATCATAAATCTACCTTCCCAACACGATCCAGTATTTCGAAAGGACCGATATATATAGGGATCAGCTTTCCCTTCTTTCCAAATCTCATTAATCTCTTCCAAGGAGATATTCGTAAGAACACTTTATCACATACTTCAAAATCTAGGTCTTTTCTTCGGTTGTTGCCATAACTTTTTTGTCGACTCTGAGCTGATCTAATGTGTTGTTGAAATGATCTGACGTTTTCTGTCATCTCATCAACAAGATCAGGTCCTAATAGCTTTCTATCCCCAACATTATCCCAGCAAGTTGGAGTCCTGCATTTCTTTCCATAGAGAGCTTCATAAGGAGCCATCTGAATACTGGAGTGAAAGCTATTATTATAAGAAAATTCCACCAAAGGTAGGTGTTGATCCCAACCACCTTTGAAATCCATAGAGCAAGATCTCAATATATCTTCTAGAGTTTGAATTTTCCTCTTAGACTGACCGTCTGTCTGAGGATGATAAGCAGTGATGAAACTCAACTCTGTATCTAGAGTATGCTGAAGACTTCTCCAGAACTTCGAGGTAAATCTCGGATCCCGGTCAGATATAATAGAAAGTGGTACTGCATGAAATCTTACCACTTCCTTCACATATATCCTAGCATGCTGATCCAGAGAGAAATCCTCTATAATAGCGATGAAGTGTACCGACTTTGTAAGATGATCAACTATGACCCAGATATCATTATTTCCTTTGGATGTTTTAGGAAGTCTAGTGACAAAGTCCAGAGTGATGTTTTCCCATTTCTATTCTGGTATGGGTAATGGTTGTAACATCCCCTTAGACTTCTGCCTCTCAACTTTAACTTGCTGACAAACCAAGCATCGAGAGACATATTCAGCAACATCTCTTTTCATGCCATCCCACAAGAAGTACCCTTTCATGTCCCTATACATCTTCGTGATTCCAGGATGAACAGAGAATGAAGAACTATGAGCCTCATCCAGCAGCTCCTTCTTTAATTCTGGGATGGGAGGAACACAAACCTGATTATTGAACATTATTATCCCATCACAATCATGGTTGAATTCAGGAACATTTCTCACCTTCTTTTGTAACTCTACATCTTCTTCCTGTGCCTCTTTAATCTTCACATGTATAGATGGTTGAACATTCAATTGAGAAAGATATGATTTTTCCCCTTCCATTATAATTCCAAGATCCATCCTTTGTAAATCCATAAATATTGGATCTTTTGTGATCCTCATCATGGGTAAGCTAGCGTGGTCTTGTCGACTTAATGCATCTTCCACCTTGTTTTCTTTCCCAGGGTGGTAATGAATTGAGTATTCGTAATCCTTAATCAGCTCTAACCATCTACATTGGCGCATATTCAGCTCCTTTTGTGTGAAAATGTACTTTAAACTTTTATGATCAGTATAAATATCACACTTTTCTCCATAAAGATAATTCCTCCAAATATTTAATGCAAAGATTACCGCAGCTAACTCCAAATCATGAGTTGGGTAATTTTTCTCATGGATTTTTAACTGTCGTCAGGCATAAGCTATCACCATATTATTTTTCATAAGAACACACCCCAGCCCCTTCTTGGATGCATCACTGTAGATCACAAACCTTTCTCCACTACAAGGAAGTGTGAGTACAGGTCCACTGGATAACCTTCTTTTCAACTCCTTGAAAATCTCTTCACATTCCTCCATCCAAACAAACTTAACTCATTTATGAGTCAACTTTGTGTGTGGATTAGATAATCCTGAAAAATATTTCACAAAAAGTCGATAATATCCATCCAAACCAGGAAAACTTCAGATCTCGGTTACTGTTGTTGGTCTCGACCATCTTTCGATAACCTCTGTTTTTGATGGATCCACAGATATCCCCTCTTTTGAGATTATGTGACCCAAAAATGAAACTTTTTGAAGCCTAAATTCACACTTGGTAAATTTGTTATACAGCTTATCCTTTCTTAGGGTCTTCAATACAATTCTCAAGTGATCTTCATGTTCTTCATTTCTCTTTGAATAGACAAGAATAACGTCTATAAAGACTACCACAAACTGATCAGGATATTCTCTAAAGACTCTATTCATCAGATCCATGAAGATATCAGGGGCATTAGTAAGACCAATTGGCATCACTATAAATTCATAGTGTCCATACCTTGTACCGAAATTTGTCTTTGGTATATCCTCCCTTTTGACCCTTAATTGATGATACCCTGAATGAAGATCAATCTTGGAAAAGTATTGAGCTCCGTGTAGTTGCTCAAATAAGTCATCAATGCATGGGAGAGGATATTTGTTCTTGATAGTGATCATGTTAAGTTCTCGATAATCAATGCAGAGTCTCATTGACCCATCATTCTTATTAGCAAATAGAACATGTGCTCCCCAAGGTGATGCACTAGGGTGTATGAATCCTTTATCAAGATTCTCTTGGAGTTTCTTCTTCAATTCCTGCAACTCAATTGGGGCCATACTATAAGGTGTATTTGAAATAGGCAATGCACCCGGTACGAGTTCTATTGAAAACTCAACATCACGATTTGGTGGAAGACCCGGAAATTCCTCTGAAAAGACATAGTCAAACTCCCGTACAATGGGAATATTCTTAATCGTGAGTTTCTCACCAACCATTTGAGATAAATAACCTTCATTTAGTGGAATCAAGACCCATAAGATGGAATAAATTTCCACTGGGAGGTTATGTTCATCCTTGCATTGATAGACGATCATAGATTGATCTGGAATATGAAATGTGACTTCCATTATTTGGAAATTGATATGAGATCCATATAGAGAAAGACAATCCATGCCAATAATCACATCAAATTCCACTATAGGGAGGATCACAAGATTTTTAGGAAGCACTTTCCCACAAACTTCAATTGGAGAAGAATTATAAACTTTTGATGTGACTATTGTGCCATTAGGGGTTGTCACAGCTAACTCAACATCAAATTGTTGAGGTAATACGGTGATACCCTTAGAATATTCTTCATAAATAAAATAGTGGGTCGATCCAGAATCAAATAAAACATTTTCTACTTTAGATTGGATGGTAAGTGTACCTTTCACCACTTCATTGTCGTACTCTACATAGCTGATAGTAATTGCATGTGACTTTCCTTTTTCTTTGGCCTTAAGAGTTTGTTGACGTCGATCATAATCATCAACCCTTGGATTTGGGCATTGATTGGCATAATTCCCCATCTACTTTCACTTGAAACATTGAAGTGTAGTAGGTTCATTCTCTGTATCCCTTCCTTTGTTTGCATCATTAGACATCTTCTACACATTATTTTGACATTAAATTTCCCGATGACCTTCTTTTCCACACTTATAACATTTGATTATCCCCTTAAGACAATTTACTCCATGTTTCTTTCCACACGTTGAGCATAAGGGAAAACTCATCTTCTTTTCAATGTGCTCTTTAGATTTTCCTTTGAATTCCATTTTCCTCTTTTTATTAAACCCATTAGACTGATGGGTTACTCCAATCTCCATCTCAACTTTGAGAGCACATCGAACGATTTCCTCATAGCTATTGAAGATCCTTATGTCTAACGCCCTTCGAAGACTTGGTTTTAAGCCACTAAAGAATCAATCGATCTTACTCTCAGGTTAGATAATAATACCAGAAGGGTACCTTGCAAGTCTTGTAAAATTTTCTTCAGAGGTCCCAACAGATTCATCAACCTTTTGCTTTAGTTCAAGAAACTCCTTCTCCATCTTTGTTCGAAGAATACGAGGGAAGTACTTATTGAAAAATAAGTTCTTGAACTCGTCCCATTACATGGACTCAATTTCATCCCTTTTCCTTGTATTCTTAATAAAATTACACCATTGATCAGTATCACCTTCCAAATGATAAACTGGTAAGATGACTTTATCATGTTCAGAACATTGAAGAACTGAAGATATATGTTCAGTGGTACTGATTCATTTTTCCGCCACTAATGGATCCGAAGACCCGCTGAATGAAGGTGGATGCGGCCTCATGAAGGATTGAACAGAATTTTGCTCCTTCCTTTGCTCGTTTGGAAGTCCTGCATGATTTATAGCTTCAGAAAGATGTGTGAGCATGGCTACAATATTTTACATTCCAGCTCCCAAAACGTTTGGTTGCTCAGGGGAACAATCATTGCATTGCCCATTGCATTCCGCATTAACATGGTTCCTTCGGGTTCCATCCATTGACTAAAACCAAGAAGAATAGTTTGAGAAACACTAATTATAATAGGAAAAACACATAATCAAGAATAAAATTTCACACATAAGGTTTAATCATAGGTTTTTCATGTCCATTTCTAAAACACTAAGATTGTGTTCTATGCTTAGACGTATCCTAAGGGTTCTTACTAAGGCTTTCACTTACTAGTTTTCAAAGGTTGAATATACCTTTCCTCTGATACCAACTATAACGACCCATACATTACATACATGGTTAATACTTCAAAATTGAACCATACTTATTACAACATATAACAAAACCATGAAAGGACCATATAGTTATACTGTCTTTAGAAACTGGGAAACATAAACAACTGGTCCATAAAGCATCTATATTGTCTCCCATTTATTTCATCATATCTAGAGTCCCTTTTGGAATATCCTACTTAATAAGCTTCTTCCTGGCCTGGGGAAAGAAAACATACAAAAGGGTGATCTCAAATTCCCAGTAAGGGTATACAAAAGAAATATCAATCACATCATATTCATAAGAACATAACATTTTGGAAATCTTAACCTGAAAATGAGATCATAATTTCATAACATCGGATAAATCATAGTAGTTAAATGTAATCCAAATAATCATAACTTAAAACATGTGACTTTGTGGGATACACACATAATCATAGAGAATCATTTCTTAGTAGTCAATACTCATAGAAAAGACTATGTTAGCAGACAAAGTCCATTTCTGAACCGAGTTCACTCCTCGTTTCAGTCCTGTTTCACTGAACCGGTTTAACCTGCCATTCCAACCATGTCTATCTCATGAGATATAAATATTTTACCCAATGCATTGGAGGGAGATATAGGTACCACCCATCTCATAATGACACCATTCTTATGTGTCCCACAAAATCATAAATCATACATCATTGCATAACCCATGTGATAAAAATGGGATTCTTAAACATCATGACATCATAAAACAATTAATATAAGATAAAGGAATTCATAAAAATAATTCAATCACAACATAATAAAATCAATGCAATAAAAGGGATAGAAATAGATCCCAATATTATCTTAGATGGAAAATAAATTTGATAAAACACTTGAACTCCATTCTTGAGTAAAATATCCTTTCTACTTCAAAAACATTTTACTTTCTTAACATGTCATACAATTTTAAACTAAAAGAAGTTGATTAAAAATAAACATGAAAACTTGTAAAGGAAGCTTCTTGGAAATAATGTTTTAAAAATCCATTCATGCTGTATAAGTTAAAAAAACATTCTCCTCATACTTTTTTCCAGAAAAGTCAAAAAGTACCTCGTACGAAAAACGACAAAAGATTCCTTTCATATCATTTACTAAAAACTATCCTAAGGGTAAAATTGGATTTAAAAAATTATAGTTGGATGGAAATAATATTAAATATTTAGGAAACATGGATTTAGATGATAAAATACACCCCATTAAATACCAAAGTATAAACAATCTCGGATAAAAATGAGATTGTGATATTTTCCCTTACCTTAGGTCCGATTTCGTTCGTATGTGTCCGCACCTCCTGCATAATAATTTAAATAATGTCATTGACTTATTCCAGAATCATAATTATTTTTATGATATCATATATGGTCATCATCTTAGCTTCTTATTAGTAATATTTCATAGTTACTTGTTATTCGAGTGTTTATTGCTTTTTGTTCTTATCCGTGTTTTGTCGAATAAATTATTATTCTTATTTTTAGGTTATAGATACCTCATTTTCAGAATGTTATTAGTGTAATATATATAATATTAATTCATTCAATTTATTTATATAATTATTATGCAATGAAGTTCATGTAAAATGAGTTTCATCACATCGTGGAGACGGTATTCTGTACGTACGCACGAGCGATGATATCCTTCCCATGATCATAGAATTGTATTGGAGTGTATGTATAATATTTTAGAATCAATATCACTTTATAATAATCATATATAGTTATTCTTTACACCATTATACCCATACAAGTACGGTGGTGGTGGAAAATAGATTACACCAGGGCGTGGAGACGGTATTCCGTACTTACCCACGCGCGGTGATTTCATTTTCCGTAGCATGGATAGATGGGGAAATAGGGTTGTTTCATAATTATAATAACATACCAGTATATTAGGGATAATTATGTTATTACTTCATAATGAAACAATTAAAGAAGAAGAAGTGGAAGAAGAAATAAAGTTGAATGAATCGGTAACAGACATTACCTTTTCTTTGAAGCGCCTCTTTGAGACCTCCTCTTAGGGCACTAAAATTGGTCTTTGAAGAATACCGTAACCTCTAGGATGTTTCTAGAGAAGTGTAGAAGAGAATTTTTCAGGGTTTGGCCGATCATGAAGGCTCAATGTGGTGTGAGAAAGAGAGGGAGGAGGTTCCCTTTTATAAGGGAGGAGAGGGGCACCTTTGGAAAAACTAAAAATATTATTTTATTATAGAGTCATATTCAGTTTTTAAAAGATAAAAATTGATTTATTTTGAAGATAAGGTGGGGATGGGTCGAAATACTCTCTTCCAATATAATTTAAACAATTTTAGGTATCTATTTTAACATTATAATTTAGATTTAACGTTAAGTTAGATAATTTAACTTTTACCGTGTCTTCGTGTTTTCTTACAGTATAAGGTTAATAAACTTACTATAACAAGACAAAAGATCCCCAACTTGTTTATTATTAATATATATAACCTTATCTGAGTCATTTGGCCGAATCTCATATTTTTATGAATAAAATAACTATTAATAATATAATATTTGTTTTAAAAACAATTTTATGTCAATTTTGACACTATTTGGTAATTGATTTTTTTGAAAATCCTAACAGAAAGATTAATTGGAAAATATGTTAATTAAATAAATAATAACATGTCATATTAACATATAAAATTAGTGTAATTCATAAAAAGTCTCAAATTACATTTATTTGGGTATTTATAACATCAATTATGTTAATATTTCCTTAATAAGTTATTTACTGCATCATCATTGTGTCATAAATAAATTAAATTATTTAATGTCTAAAAATTATAAATAAAATACCATTATGTAGGAAATATTTTTATCTTTCTAATGAATCTTTATAGTCAAATTTATATTATGTATATCCCTATATTAAAAATTATTTAGTTATTAAACATTGATTTTAACTATTTTAACCCTTCTATAAATAAATTAATAATAAATGTACTAATCTAATCCATGTGGGCCTAAATGGTCATATTTTATTCCTAAGGTTGTTTTTGGTCGAATTAAACTTATCCAATAGAATTAGGACATGTGTTAGGGTAATAATAATATCATTTTACCCTTAATTACCATATTTACTTTTAACCATGGTAAAAAAAAGTAAAAAGTTACTATTCACCACAAATTATTTTCATCTCATTGAACCACATTTTAGTCCTTGATATTAACCGTGTCTCTCGGATTTTCGAAATTCCACTCACAGATGCGGTAAAATTATGTTATGTGTGAATTTGGAAATTCTACTAGGAGGTGGGTAGAAGACGGTGAAAAGTTCAATAAGATTTTTATATATCTAAAATTATTATAAAATGACTCCAATGAATTGAATTGAACTTATATAGGTATTATGTATCAATTTTTACCTAAAATAAATTTAAATAAAATAAGTAATTATTTAAATAAAAAGTCGGTTTTTGAATAGTAACCCAGTGTTTTCACTATTCATCAAAAATTGAATGTTTTCCGAAAAATATCAAAATTTCACCCTAGGCTAATATTCCGAATCCAAAAATGAAGTCCATTTTGAAAAATAAAATTTAAAAAATTTCAATATATTGTTATTACTATTCATAATGTCTAGTTTTAATAATATTTTAATAGCATATCATTGTTTAGTGAAACTCAGTATTGCGTATGACGCAAGATATTGAGGAAGGCCGCGGTTGCATGTAAAGCATGACAAGCTAGTGTTGTATGTAGTGAAAGATTCCTTTGATGATTTATATAAAAACAAAATATTTTTCATAAAATTCTCGGGTGTTACAGTGATGGATGGTAATCATGTTCTAGTGGGTTCTTCACAACCCCTTGATGTTCTAGAGTAAAAGCAGGATAATAAATCTATGTAATTATTCAAAGGGATCCCATGATTGCATATAGGACATGATAACAACTAGTTGTTAATTGAATGAAACATGATGTCTACCTAATTCTTATCCATATGAGAGTAGAGTTTAGTTTTGATATTGGGACACCATTACATAAAAGAGATGTTCAGGATTCACAAAGTTCTCTCGATGATAGTTTTGGTCCATGATATTCACATCGCTTCATGATTATGAAGAGTATTACAGAATTCATTTGGGAATCACTTTTTTTTTTGAAAAAAAATTCCCCACAACAAAGCTGTACAAATTTTGTATACTATTATGGTTTTGATGGATATGATTCGGTCATGCATGTTTTATTTTATCCATGGTTGGGAGGATCACCCAATAATTGTGGTTTGTATGTACAAAAACATCTACCATTTCACCATTTGTATACAAAAAACTCAACTACATGTATAAGAGACCTTGTAGGTCACAAAATTATTTAATTGATCAAATTGAGTCAGCACTCATGGTCGTGGAGTCACTATGAGAAGTGACAGAGATGTATAAACACATACAAGGGATGATAAGGAATATCTTGAGCCATCATAAGCCTTATACGAAATGATGATGGAGTCATTTTGAGTGAATCAAGGGTGACCATGTGTTCATGAATGTCTCACCCTAGTGGGGATTATAGTGATTTTGTTAGGGTGGTAGGTTATCTTTGATATTAATTGTCCCTTTCAATAAACAACAATGGGTCAAAAAGGTGGCATATCATATGGCCTTACCACCATAGTTAGACTCAATACTTGATTTCTTCCATCATTCATTACTGAACATGTCATGACTCGTCCTCGGGGCTCATTCCATAACTACCCCAAGCCCGCCTTCCCTAGGCCAGGGGCTGGCGACTAGCACCAAAGGCAAAAATCCCAAAAGAAGGGAAGGCATTGCCTTTATGAAGTAACAAAAACAACAGAGTACGCAAGTGAAGGGAACACTAAGCAAAACTGATGTGCAAGGTAAGTGCTGGAAAAGAAAATGGGCCAGTATAAAACCTCAACTGAAAGTACAGTACAACTGAATGTAAAGTACAACAACAGTAATAAAAATAGCAACATGGAGTCGTCCTCTGGAAATCCCACCTGAAGGGTTGTTATAGATAGTCTCCTAAGATCCTCGGGTCCAGTCGCCCGCTCTGTGTACGTCCCATCAAGTGGTCCACCTCCGGGTACCATCCAGCTCCTCAAGCCTCCACCTCGATCAATGTGGCCCATCTTCTATAACCAACACAACGTAGTGCCGACATAGCCCGTGAAGGGGTGAGTATATGATACTTAGTAGGGACCCTGAGACCCCCGAACGTCTCTCAAAATCCACGAAGGATAAACCACAAAGGAAAGATACAATCATGAAGTATCAACAACACTACTTAGGTATATTCCCATATATATACCTATTTCATCTGTTAAAATTCATCTCCAAATCCCAAGCACCACACAGTCCATAATGGAAATCACAACCCAGTCCACAAAGGATAGCACAACTCAGTCCACAGAGGAAAAACCCAACCCAGTGCACAAAGGATAACACAACTCAGTCCACACAGGAAAAACACAACCCAGCCCACAACGGATAGAAATTCAATCACATCGATGATAGGATTGAAAATCAAGACTCAGCTCAAACAGGTATACACTTTGTAAGGTGATGGAGATGATCAGATGTAGCCACCGATTCATCTAAGCTGTCAGACCCACATAGAATACAAGACCCGCTAAGCTGTCGGACCAACACAAGATACAAGACCAGCTACTCTGCTGGACCCACACGGGATACAAGTATAGAGGTCAATACTGCCAGACCCACATAGGATACAAGAATATTAGTCATCCCCGTCAATCCCACAGAGGATTCTAGTATGGTCATCGTCGCTGTCAAACCAACGTAGGATTCCAGTACAGAAGTCGATGCAGTCGCAGCTAGCTCTTGGGTTCCCATATACAGCATGCTCGATTCGAGGAGGGTCCGCTCCATGAGCCAAGGGGTTTGATACATCAACTGTCACGAAGTCCATAGTTGATGTTTCACAATGTTCCGTCTCGTCAAAAGAAACCCAACACAATAGACGGTGCATCAATCGAACGCCCGGTCTTAGAGTTATTGGCTTTTCCGTCCTAGGGGCCCAGTTGGTTTTTAAGCTAAAACCAACCCGACTGTACCCCCGATCTGCCCAAACCTCAAGCGGAGTAAGACATACGAACCATCTCACTAAGATAAATTCAACAAAGTCGATGGCACGTCAATCGAACGTTCGGAGCTCATGTTATAAGTGTTTCCACTCCAAGGGCCCAGTTGGTTTCATGTTCTAACCAACCTGGTCAAACCCAAAGTTTTCCGAATCCTTGAGTGTAATATACCGAAATTATTGTCTCCATCCCAGGATCCCAACACAACTGACAGTGTTTCGATCATAGGTCTATAGCCCAAGATGTGGGTGAAAGACCGAAAGTGGCTCTAAATGGGGGGTCTGGGCCCGGCCCGACCAGACCCGTGTCCGGGTCCGGCCTGGTAGGGCGCGGCCCAACCTGACTGGGTGCGGCCCGGCCCGGTCCACGCGACCCTCCCCAGCCTGGCCAAGGGGTGCGCTGGCTCGGCCAACGGGTCGAGCAGGGGGGGGGATGTGTTCCCCCCTCCCTTTGCGCTCCGCGGATGCGGCGTGCACCGCATCCTCCTCCAGATCCCACGCAGCCATGGGATCCGGCCGCCTACCGCCACGCCAGTGACCGGCGCCACCGGAGATGTCCGCGGGCTACTGGACTCGTTCTTGTGGTCCGTACTTGCTCATGTCTGCGCCTGCGGTCATCTTGGGCCCCGCTCTTCACATAAATAAATATAAACCAAAACCCCTACCTCAACCAGGAAGACGATCGTCAGCATCGCAGTACACGGCATCAAGGAGAAGAGGGTCGTTGGCGTCGTCGGGGCGCACTGGGGAGGAAGCAGTGTCTCCTCTATAGCAGCGGGGAAGAGGTTTGGTGACACGCCGTCAATCTCTGAGTAATCGGCATTCTTCGACATTCTTCTTCGGAGGCCGGTGTCATCGGCATTTTGTCAGATCTTCCCCCTGTGGGTTCCCAATTCCTTTTCCAATGGGTTGATTAATAAAATAATTAATCCTCACGTTGTCTTCATTATTATGGTTCATTAATAAACCTTAATTAATGAACCTATTAAACACACATGCATTTCTTTTACACAACCCAAGAAATGAGTCATTAAATGGCCCTCATTTATTGATCGTAGTTACATTGCGATTCCTCTAAATGCCGCTCAATGGTGAAGAAAAAGAATAAAATAACTTATATTTATTTTATTTTATACAATTCATTTTTTGAAAGTCTAAAAACTTATCATTTTCGTCCGACCCTTTTTAGTAGAAGTTAATCTTCGCCTAATAGAATCTTAGTGCTGCGAATTCATAGATGCCCTTAGATTTTAATTCCGAGCACCAGTTTAAAAGTTAGAAAAACCCGCTCATTCGTCCACTGAACATACCCGAGATAAACATGAGAAATTGATTCTGGGATCACTGGGCCTCGGAATTAAGCTCCGTCAGAAGCCGCAGACTCATAAATTTCCAAAGTATTTTTTTAAAAAAATACATGAAATTTTCAGGTCATTACATTACTCCCATTTCAGGGCTTTACATCCCAGTAAAGCTATATAATAAACTAGGGAAACAAAAGAGGGTACTGAGCATGCATCTGAGCCTCCTAATCCCATGTGCTCTCCTAGAGGTTCCCGTGCTACCACCTGATGTGCACTAGAGGAATAGACTATCCATGTGGGACCCACTCATGTCGATCCTGAATCTCTACCGGGACCTCGGTAAAAGTCTCCCCTTCATCGATGTCCAGCTCCCCATGGTCGATGATATGCGTCGGGTCATGCACGTATCTCCTCAGCTGAGATACATGGAAGACGTCATGCACCTGGTGCAACTGAGTTGGAAGGGCCAGGCAGCAAGACACCTCGCCTACCCTACTGCGGACCTAAAATGGCCCAATGAAGCAGGGATATAACTTGACATGCCGGCCAAATCTCTCTAATACACATCGAGGTGAGACCTGTAAGAAAATGTGGTCGCCATCCTCAAACTCCAGTGGTCTTCGCCTACTATGAGCATAGGAATTCTGTCTGCTCTGTGCAGTCCTCATCCGCTCCTGGAAGATCTACACCTTCTCTGTCATAGCCTGAACCATCTCTGGTCCTACGAGTGTTGACTCCCTAGGGTCAGTCCAGCATAGAGGTGATCTGCTAAGTCGGTCGTACAAGGCCTCGTATGGTGCCATCCAGATGGTGGACTGGTAGCAGTTGTTGTATGCAAACTCCTCCAAGGGTAGGTGATGTTCCCAACTATGACCAAAGTCAAGGACACATGAACGGAGCAATTCCTCGAGTGTCTTTATGGTTCTCTCCATCTGGCCATTCGTATGTGGGTGAAAGGCAGTGCTCAGGCGTAGCTACATACCAAATGCCTCCTGCAACCCCTTCCAATGTCGGGAAGTGAAGCGAGCATCCCAATCAGAGACGATAGTCGATGGAACACAACGAAGCCATACGATCTCATGAATGTAAAGGTGTCCCAATCTCTCCACTAAGCCCTGCTCTCTAATGGGTAAGAAGTGGGCAGACATGGTGAGTCGGTCTACGATCACCCAAATGGTGTCAGGTCCTCTGGAAGTACATGGAATCCCAATCACGAAATCCATGGATATCTCATCCCACTACCACTCCAGAACCTATAAGGGTTGTACCAAGCCTGCAGGCACATGGTGCTCTACCTTCACTTGCTAACAAGAGAGGCATCGAGAAACGAACTCTGCCACAACCTTCTTCATACCCGACCACCAGTACTGTCGTCTGAAGTCATGGTACATCTTTTCTACCCCAGGATGTACCACTATATGGGATGTGTGGAACTACCTCAGCACCTCCTCTTTAGTGAAACTGGTACCATGGTACGTCCCCTAAAGAGGATGACATGCTCCCTGCCTTCAGAAAATCCATCGGGTGCTAGCCCTGAGGATATCTGAGCACATCGCGCCTCAGAATCAATGTCTCCATGTTGTGACTCTCTGACCCACTAAATTATTGGAGGAGTGTCTGTGAGCGACTGTAGAAAGGATACCCCATCTCTATCCACGAAGGATATCTGTAATGCTGCTAGTTGCTCTTTCTCCTCTCCAAGTAGTTGAATTCCTGTCCTCCTGCTGAGAGCATCGACTACTATGTTCCCCTTTCTAGGATTATAGACTATCACAAAGTCATAGTCCTAGAGGAACTAGATCCATCACCGTTGTCTCATGTTCAGGTCCTTCTGCGAGAAGATGTACCTGAGACTCTGTTGGTTAGAATGGACTATAAAGTGCTCGCCCATCAGGTAGTGCTGCCACATCTTTAGGGCGAAGACCACTTCTACTAAATCCAGGTCATGGGTGGCGTAGTTCTTCTTGTGTTGCCTCAACTGTTGTGTACCGTAAGCGATCATTGATTGCTCCTGCATCAGGACACACCCGAGTCTAGTCCCTGGTGCGTCGTAGTAAACAACTTACCGTATACCATCCTCTAGTAGCCTCAAGATGGGTGCACTAGTCAATCTCTGCCTCTGCTCGTGGAAGCTCTGCTGACATCTGTCTGACCACACGAAGGGTTTTCCCTTATTCGTCAAAGCTGTAAGAGGTGCCGCAACTCTGGAGAAGTCTGGCACAAATCTCCGATAGTACCCATCCAGACCTAAGAATGTCTGCACCTCTATGACGCTCCTGGGTGGCTCCCAAGCAAGTACATCCTCGACCTTCACAGGATCCACTACAACTCCCACCTCTAAGATGACGTGCCCTAAGAATTGAACCTCTCGAAGCCAGATGTGACATCTGGGTCCCGGTGAAAGCACACCCACCCCGCCTTAACATGGTCGTCGGGTCCCAGCCCACCAGGTACCCCAGTTGCCCTGCAGACAGGTGGGGCCCACCCTAGGGTCCACCCACATGCCCGAACAGGTCATCAGACTAATGAAAGTCCCCACAGGCCAACACATGTCCTTTCTAGTGTGCTTTTTCCTCACTCACACACACCCCGGGAAACATCCCAAAAGGTCACCCATCCTAATCTCTACTCTATGCCAAGCATGCTTAACTGTCGAGTTCTAATCAGATAGGCTCCTGAAAAGGAAGGTGCACCTTGTTGACATGAGTCATATCATTTAGTCATTTAACCCTGTGTCATTTTGGGGATGTTACAATCACCCCCCCCCCTTTAGAGCACAACGCCATCATTTTGGGCCCTACATCTCAACCCAGGCAGTGCACCGCATTTAAGGATGGTTCCCTCCTCTGATACCAAATGTGACAACTGGGTCCCGGTGAAAGCACATCCACCCGGCCTTAACATGGTCATCGGGTCCCGGCCCACAAGGTACTCTAGTTTCCCCGCAGACACGTGGGGCCCACCCCAAGGTCCACCCACTTGCCCGAACGGGTCATCTGACTAATGAAAGTCCCCACAACCCAACACATTTCATTTCTAGTGCAATTTTTCCTCACTCACACACACCCTAGGAAACTTTCTAGAAGGTCACCCATCCTGATCTCTACTCCGGGCCAAGAACGCTTAACTGTGGAGTTCTAATCAGACAGGCTCCTGAAAAGGAAGGTCCACCTTGTTGACATGATTCATATAATTTAGTCATTTAACCCTATATCATTTTGGGGATGTTACACCAGAACTGGCACTTCAAGAGCTTACCATAAAGATAGTGCTCTCGGAGTGTATCCAGTACAACCCGTAATTGGTAGGCATGATCCTCCTCAGTGGTTGAGTAGATCAGTATGTTTTCATTGAAGACTACGAAAAACCGATGGAGGTAGGGCTAGAAGATCCTACTCATGAGACTCATGAACACTACTAGAGCGTTAGTCACACCAAAGCACAAGACCATGAACTCATACTGGCCGTACCGACACCTGGAGGTCGTCTTCTGCACATCCTCATCCCGAACTTGGAGCTGATGATAGCCTGACCTGAGGTCTATCTTCGAGAACGAACGTGCTCCCCAGATCTAATCAATAAGATTTTCAATCCTCGAAATAGGATACTTGTTCCTCACAGTCACCTGGTTTAGGTGACGATATTCGACACACAGTCACAAGCTCCCATCCGTATTTTTGGCGAATAGTATCGGGGAAGCCCAGGGTGAAACACTGGGTTGGATGAATCCATTGCCCTGTAAATTCTCTAGCTGTACCCATATCTCTCAAAGCTCAGTGGGAGCCATCCGATATGTTGTAGTGGATATCGGGGCTGTCTTAGGGTACATGTCAATATAGAAGTCTACCGCTCTTTGAGGAGGTAGTCCTAGAATGTCTTCAAGAAAAACATCTGCATACTGATCCACCACACCATGAAAACTCAGACTCTACATGTCAACTGCTCCTAGGATGAGACTAGACAACTGATTATTGATTGGCTGTCCTATCCTCTGTGTGAGTCCATCTTGTGCAGCAAAGGATCCCTCCTCACCGGTTAAGGTGAACCTACTCCCATCGGTGCGGACACACCACAGCATGTGCCTAATACAGTCAATCTGAGCATGGACTTTAGATAACCAGTCCATACCCAAGATGACATTGTAAGGCCTCGACGCCGCTACAAGAAGATCCCAGCCAAAGCTCTCGCCTCCTAAAGTAAGCTCACACAGCCGGAACCAGGCCGTAATTGTCGAGTCTGCTCCCGTAGGAGTCTCTAGCCGCAAGGATCGAGAAAATGGCTCTGTCAAAATCTCTGAGATCTGAACAAGGGAAGAAGCAATAAAAGAATGACGTTATCCTGTGTCTATAAGAACTGCAGCAAGGGTGTAGTAGAAACAGATATTACATCGAATCATCACAGGTGTATCGTGGTCATAAGCATCTACTGCCCGGAGCTGAGCCTGCCTCCTCCCTCCAGCTCCCAGTGGTCAGGGTGGACCTCTTGGGGGTGGTGGTGGTAGAGCCTCGAAGAATTGTCCACCAACCGCTTCTCAGCCATCTCCTCTACCTCGTCTGCCTGCTCCCTATGGAACGCCACAGTCAAACCTCTGCCTCTACCTCGGAGGTCCCTCCACTGTCTGCTGCTAATCTGCATGGGGTTCGAGCAGTCAAGAGCCATGTGGCCCTACCCTCCGCATGCATAGCACTGTATGCTCCTCGAAAGGTTGGCTCTGCGTCGTGTGCCCCACACAGCCGAGCTCGTGTCCTAAGGTCACTCACCAGATGGCCTGGTCAGCTTGGACCCATGCATCATCTGTCGACTGCCAGCTGTAGAAGACTTCGCTCCATGTCGTCCTGTGGTGGGTCTCACTACTGATGGTTGCTCGGCGAGAAATCTCTCCACTAGCAGGGTTCGCTCCAGCACCCCCGCCTGGGTCGGGATGCTGAGTGGAATCGTCAAATCTTTAATCTCATGCCTCAACCCCTGCTCGAAGGTCCAGGCCTGGAAGAATGCATCTCGTACCATGTCAGTGGAGTAGAGAGAGAGGTTGGTAAATCTCGCTGAGTACTGGGCTACTGAAATGATGCCCTTCCGCGGCTATAGTAACTCCTAGATGCGCACTGCATGGATGGTGACTAGAACGAACTCCGAGTGGAAGAGTCTCTAGAAGTCTTTCCATAGAAGAGATGCATCATTGTGCATCTGGAAAATTAGGCTCCAAAATCTACCACCTGCTGCGTGTAGGAGACTCGCGACAAGGATCACCATGAAGTCTGCAGGTGTCCCTACCAATCTGAAGACTCTGACGAAAGACTCCACCCAATAATAGACTGCCTGAGGATCCGTCTCTCCATGGAACCTAAGAAACCTATGCCTCTGAATCTCATGCAACGCGCTTAGGCGGTGTTCACACTCTGTCGCTGGGGCAGGTAGCATCGGTGGCTCAGCGGGTAGATGTACCGCGGGTGCCTTCGCTATAATGGGGATCTTCACCAAGGCCTCGTCACTCGGCGGGCTACTGTCTCGCACAATGCTCGGAACCCTAGCTGGCTGTTGTCGTCGGGCCATCCTAAAAAGAAACAGGTGTGCCACAGTTAATACAATATACCTGGTGAGCTGACACAAAGTAATCACAAAGAAAACTTTTTAAACACACATGCAATCAATGATTTCGTGCACCAAGTCGGAAATCAGAAGTCAGGGTCCTGGTGTATGGATATGTTGGCAGCTGCACCAACTCTGGACTCCCTAGACTGATAACCACACTCATTACTCTAAGAATTATTGCTCCACACAAAATAAATTATCAGAGTCCTGATTTTTGCAGTAGAACTGACTCCTCTGATACCAATTGGTCAGGACCCATCCTCGGGGTTCGTGCCGTGACTACCCCATGCCCGCCTTCCATTGTTCAGGGGCTAGAAACTATTACCAAAGATGTATATCCCAAGAGAAGGGAAGGAATTTCATTTATGAAGTGACAAACACAACAGAGTACACATGCTAAGTAAACACTAAGCAAAACTGATGTACAAGGTATGTGCTAGAAAAGTAAATGGGCCAGTATACAAATCCAACTGAAAGTACTGTACAACTGAAAGGAAAGTACAAAAACAGTAAGAAAAACAACAACACTAATTCGTCATATGGAAATCCCACCTGAAGGGTGGGTACAGATAGTCTCTTCAGCTCCTCAGGTCCTGTCGCCCGCTTTGTGTACGTCCCGTCAAGTGGTCCACCTCTGGGTACCGTCCACCTCCTCAAGCATCCACCTCGATCAGCGTTTCCCATCATCTGCAACCAATAAAACATATTGCGGGCATAGCCTGTGCAGGGGTGAGTATACGATACTCAGTAGGGACCCCGAGACCCCGAATGTCTCTCAGAATCCACGAAGTATAAACCACAAAGGAAAGATACAATCAAGAAGTATCAACAACACTACTTAGGTATATGACCACACATATACCTAAGTCATTAGTTACAGTTCATCTCTAACTCCCAAGAACCACTCAGTCCACAAAGTAAAGCACAACCCAGTCCACAAAGGATAGCACAACTCAGTCCACACAGGAAAAACACAACCCAATCCACAAAGGACAGCAAGTCAATCACATCGATGATAATATTTAGAATCAAGACTCAGCTGGCACAGTTATACACTTCATAGGTTTATAGAGATGATCATATGTAGCCCGTAATTCATCTAAGATGTCAGACCCACATAGGATACAAGACCAGAAAATCTGTCAGACCCACACAGGATACAAGACCAACTACTCTTCCGGACCCACACATGATACAAGTACAGAGGTAAATACTGCCAAACCCACATAGGATACAAGAATAGTAGTCATCGAAATCGAACCCACGGAAGATTATAGTATGGTATTCATTGATGTCGAACCCACAGAGTATTCCAATACAGAAGTGTTTGCAGTCGCAGCCAGCTCTATGGTTTCCGCACACAGCACGCACGATTAGGGAGGGTCCGCTCCACAAGCCAAGGGGTTTGATACATCAACTGTCACAAAGTCCAGAGTTGATGTATCACAAAGTTCTGTCTCGTCAACAGAAACCCAATGTTGTAGAAGATGTGTCAATCGGACGCCCGGTATGAGAGTTATTGGCTTTTCCGTCCAAAGGGCCTGGTTGGTTTTTAAGCTAAAACTAACCTGGACATACTCAATCTATGCCCAATCCTCAAGAGAAGTAAGCCAAAAGAACCGTATCACTAAGAGGAATTCAACAAAGTCGACGGCACGTCAATCGGACGTCCGGAGATCAAGTTATAAGTGTTTCTGCTCCGAAGGCCCGGTTGGTTTCATGTTCGAACCAACCCAGCCATACCCAAAGTTCTACTAAACCTTGATTATAATATACCCAAACGACCATCTCGATCAAAGGATCCCAACACAACTGACAGTGCATCTATCGGAGGTCCGTAGCCCAAGATGTGGGTGAAAGACCAAAAGTGTTCTAAAATGGGGGGTCTGGGCCCAGCCCGACCTGGCCCAACCCCCCCTGGGTCGACTCGAACCAGGTCAAACCGACCCGGGTCCAGGTCTGGCCCGGCAGGGCGCGACCCGGCCCGACCCGATGGGTGGGGGGTGTGCTGGCTCGGCCAGCGGGCCGAGCAGGGGGGGACGCGGTCCCCCTCCCTTTGCGCTCTGTGGACGCGGCGGGCATCGCGTGCTCCTCTAGATCCCACAGGGTCGTGGGATCCAGCCGCGTGCCGCCGCGGCTTCAGCCGCGGCGGCTTTTGCAAGCGGTGCTCCAGGGCGTCTCCACCTCTGGCCACCACGCGAGTGACCCACGCCGCCAGAGATGTCTACGGGCCACCGAAGTCATTTTGGTGGTCCGTTCTTGCTCCCTTCTGTTCCTATGGTAATCTCGGGACCCTTTCTTCACTGTGACAGCTTTCAAATACCATTGCGGTCCCGTTTCATTGTCGCGCAACGTTCCGCGCATAAAGAACATACTAGCCATGGGTTTGGACTTTTTCGTTGGTCCGCACCCACCGTGTTAGTGGTTCAAACAACTCCCAACAATTATACGTCAAGCCGATGGTATAATTCACATAAAGAAATATAAACCAAAACCCCTACCTCAACCAGGAAGACGATCGTCGGCGTCATTGTACACAACGTCGCAGATAAGAGGATCGTAAGCATCGCCAGGGCACACCGAGGAGGAAGAAGTGTCTACTCTCTAGCATCGAGGAAGAGGTTTGGTGGCATGTCATCAATATCTGAGGAATCGGCGTTCTTTGTCATTCTTCATTGGAGGTCAGCGTCATCAGCGTTTCGTCAGAGCTTCCTCCCACGGGATCCCATTTCCATTGCCAATGGGTTGATTAATAAAAGAATTAATCCTCACATTGTGTTCATTATTATGGTTCATTAATGAACCTTAATTAATGAACCTATTAAACACACGGGCGTTTCTGTTACACAACCCAAGGGACGAGTCATTAAATGGCCCTCATTTATTGATCGTCATTACATTGTGATTCCGCCAACTGTCGCTCAACGGTGGAAGAAAAAGAATAAATTAACTTATAGTTATTTTATGTTATACATTTATTTTTCTGAAAGTCTAAAAACTTATCTTTTTCATCCGACCCTTGTCGGTTGAAGCTATGTTTTGGCTAAGAGAATCCCGGCACTATGAATGAATCGGTGCCCTCAGATTTTATTTCCGAGAACCGGTTCAAAAGTTAGAAAAACCTACTTGTTCGTTCACTGAATGTACCGAATCTAAACTTCAGAAATTGATTCTTGGCACACCGTGCCTCTGAATCAAGCTCCGTCAGAAGCCACAGACTCATAAAATTCCAAAGGATTTTAAAAAAAATTACTTGAAATTTCCGAGTCTTTAGAGAACAGGTATATACATGACCCATCACATGTTATCGACGAGGGTAAGATTGATATCAGGGATGAATCTAACTTTATTGAGAACCCAGTAGAGATCAATTGACTGTAGAAGAAGATCCTTTGTGGGTGAGTGATTCCCTTGGTTCATGTGTGGTGGAATCATAAAAATATTCTATAGGTAATCTGGGATTAGGAGAATAATATATGACCCTAGAATCCTCTTATTTATGAGTAGGATTTAGTCGTTATTGGATGGGAAACCCATAGGTCAAGATATTTTAATGAATTTTTATATACTTTTTATTATTTAGAATATTTTAAATGATATTTTTTAGCTAGGAGTATTGTAACTGTAGGATTCGGAGGCCCAATAATTCTCAATAGATGTAATAATAATATTTTAAATATTATATCTTCCAATCTAATTTTTTCAATTTTAATTGAATGAATCACAAATAGAATCTCATATTGATAATATGAGACCTCTGTTAAATCCTTAATTCATGTTCTACTATATCCATGTCATAATATTTATGTTTTTAGGTGTCAGGATTCAGTATTGAGTTCTATCATGGGTGGAATAATAATTAAATAAGTTACTAAATTTCATTTTTTTTAATTATGGAAATCCATAATCTACAATATAAGATAATTCTTATGGTAAATCCTTATGGATATCCACATAAACCTAAGTATTGAGTGAGGGGACTTCATTGGAGTGTTCTTGGATGATCAACGAAGGGTCACGCTTTAGAAATCAACCCATGAACAAAGTCATGGATTTATTCAATAACAACATCAACCATTCTTCACCATTGATAAATCCAAACTATAGTTAGGATGTTTCTTTCTTATGTATATTATCCTCATTTGTTTATACCATTTCGAGTGTGAATAAATTCTTCTATCAGAAATTATTCATAGATTAATGGTTTATTTTCATGTATTGATTTATCATTTAATAATTTGAAATTGATAATTTTAATTGATCCTATAATAAAATTACACTTTATATATTGATTATACATCCAAAAATCGATGCCCTAATGAACGACTATTGAGGATTATTCATTATGTTAATATATTGTGGTTTTAAATCCCCATTCATCATTCATTAATCATCAAAGTTCTTCAGATAATTATATTGAAAAATTATTTATGATTGAATATTTTTACATAATTATTTAGTGAAATGAATCACTAATACATGTTATGTATAAATATTTATGTCCCGACTGTGAATCGTGATGAATTTAGATTATCACATTTAGATTTGGAGACCCCAAGTTTATGGTTTTTAGTGTTCATATGACATGTAGTGATGAAGGACATTCCTGATCAGACTTGGGGATGAAATAATTTCACTAGTGAAAACAAGGTTCAGTTGATCTATGGTCCCTGTTTATTAGTGGGTCACATTGAAAATAAATGGTGGTGGGGGTTTGGGTGATTTATTGATAATAGTCATTATTTTCTAGGAAAATCTTGACCATCTAGAGTGTACAATAGAAAAAAACATGTTTAGTTCTCCCCTCCTACCAAAAATTGGTTCTTACTTAGAGAAAAATATCTCAAATTTTATGACATGTGTCATTAATTGTGTGAATCGAGGCTTGTGGCTCACCATGTAAAAATACGTCTCATAGTCATTGATGTGGTTAAGTACACTGGCACGACCAGAGTACATGGGGAGGGATCATTAATCAAACATGACCATAGTACCTATATATTATTAGGAACATTTTCCTAACCATAGTACATAGGCATCGCCCTAAGTACATAGTAATGCTCGGAACTACACTAGTAGACCACGAGAAGAGGACATAGGCATGGTATAGTGTTTCTAGGGATGGTTGAGAAACCACGTCTTATTATTATAGACCTGTGTGTGTTGGTTGTGGTCTTTTGGTCCATACATTTGAGTGTACAATGTATAATTACATCTCGAGCCTAGGATTGTAATCCCCTCATTGAGATTAGTCTAAAATAGAGTTTTTTGAATCTATCAAGGTGGCCAGGGGTGGGAGACTCTATCATTCCTTCTGATTTCCATGGTGGGGTTTGAGGAATCATTATGACTAGCATAAGTGAGAATATGATCCCCTACATAATGGGTTATTCTAGGTATGGTTTTGTATACCCCAAAGGTTCTAGGTGAGATCCCCTATTTTAGAATCATGATCTTAGGAGATCTGGTATGTACTTATATGGGAAGTTAAAAAGAGCATAACCTCCAACATAAACACACTGAGTTCCACCATGGCTTTGGGAGTGGGTTCTCTTGAACAAGCATTACATTTAATCCTTATGTAGAATTGTATGTCTAGTAGTATAGAAAATTCATCTCTAGGACACTGTATCTATCTTGAGTATATCTATCATTTTATTAATTTCATGTTTCATATATTTATCTAATTGTACTTGTGATGATGGGAAGACCTCTCTCTTGATGCATTATGTTCAATTATTTTGTAGTTTCCTAATGGGTATTGTTATACTCATCCCTAAATAAGCTCTATCCCGACATGTCATGTCTTAGATAGATGAAATAAATTTTTATATATTTCTAGTTGGAATAGGGTGAATTATAGAATTGTGATATTTAATGACCATGGATTATATTAGGATTTATATTTGATAGGTTCCCCCTTCTAATTATCAAGTTATACATTTCAAATTTTTATATTTGATTTTATTTGTCCCTTTATTCATTTTAGTAATTTCTTATGTAATTTATGTTGGATATAAATTTATGCAAGAACTTGATATTACTTTCATTACCATTGAAATTTTAATGTTTATTTGGAGATGTGTGTGTGTGTGTGTGTAGTTACCTTAGGCTAAGGCCATCCGTGCTTGTGATATTCCTACTCTGTGATTTTCTCTAACCCTTGGGCTATTAGAGATGGTCTTGGGGTGACAGAGTAGGCTTACTGCCTTCTAGGTGGGCCCCATTTGGAATGACCATGACATGAACTACCTCGGTAATCATTGGGACAATAAATTATAAGATCATGGACTACTAATAGTAAATCAACATTTATATTTTTCATTTGATATTTCTATATATGGACATGTGTAATGATCCTTATCCATTATAATTATTATAAATACATTTCAGGATTCAATAAATTTAATGTATTGATAATACATGTGAATAAAAATTTTCATAGTTATGTAAGATATGTTCTGTGCACTTGATTTATGTTGTATTAATGAATAATAAATGAAAGGATTAACCCGTTCTATTTTTTAACAAACCATGATATATTAGTCACTTTGATAGGAATTGAACATTCATATTAAGTCCACCGCCATGGTGGTGTTTTCTATATATTCATTTATGTAATGTAAATGAAATAAACATTGACCATATATATTGATTACACCATTATGAAACCTAATTGAAGAGAGATATCAAGATAAAGGGGTTATATTACACAATGTACATTTATAAGTGGTAAAATTTCATTTCAATGTGAACATACACCATAATTAGTTTAATGTGATGTTTTTAGATGTAATCCTTAAACATTAGATTGTATAGTCTAATTCAATTAAAAAGGGGGCTTGTGGGACACACATTAAGTGAATTCAGAACCTCAGTTAAACACTAATTGAATTTAAGATATTGGATAAATATTATTCATGAAAATGGAATAATAATATTTTATATTAGTTTAATCAAAAATATTAAATCAACTATTATTTAAAAGAATATATATATGAGTATAATATTCCATAATTTTTTTTTTCATCAGGAAATTGTATATTTAACTATGTCAATGCATAGTATTTTATTATTCTTATTAATTCATAAGTAAAAAAAATAATTATTTGTTTAATTATTTGAGTTTATAATGAATAATTATTCACTAGTTTTATGTAATTTAATATCTATAAATTTAATGGTGAATAATGAAGTGAAAATTAATTAATAAATTAGTCATTATTCATGTCTCGATAAATATTGAAAATTATTAGAAAATAAATATTAGTAGTCTAATGAAATATTTTATTTTAAATATTATTCAAATAATATTAAATTATTTGAAAATAATAATTAATATTCATTTAATATATTATTTAATCACATGTTATGGAAAAAACTTATTCTATTACAAATTATACCCGGTGTTCTCGATGGATTTTAAAAAAATAAGGTCCCTTGTGTAATTTTTATTTTCTATAACTATAATTATTTAAACATAGTTATGAAATTCTCAAAATGTGATAACCATGTTCTTTCATTATACATAATGGATTCTCTAGACAGCTCTCTCATGACCTAATGAGCCCTCCCATATATTTCCCTAAAGAACGTAGATCATTTCTCTTCCTCCACTATGGAGAATACATACTCCCATGAGTGATTCCATTGTGATCATGATCAGTCCCCATAGGCATTAGAACCTTAAATTAGTGTACCTAGAGGTTTCTAAAATGATTAATAGAGGTTCATAAATAATATTTGGATCATCACTAGATATAATCCATCCTTGATTCCTTTGGAAAAATGACAGTGACACTAGAGACCTTCATAAGATCATCGATAATGAACAGATTATTCAATGAATAGTAATTCATGTTTCTAAAAAAAATTATAAATTATAGATTAAAATACTTCTCTTCATGGTTTCCGGTTCATTTCATTTAATCTACATATTAATTATATTTTTTCAATTATTTTTCATTATGTATAACATGGATTATTTGATGATTATGGGAAAAAATATGATTTGGCTACAACCCACCCGGTTCTTGCATTGTGACTATATTTTTCATGTAGTATCAAAGGGTTAATTTAAAAATTTATAATTATTTATTATTCATAGATCAATTAGTCATAATTTTTTTCAGATCTATTTTATTATTTATTTATTTGTAAATGATTTATTAGTATGTATTCAACATATTAATTGTATTCATTTAATATTCATATTATCGTAAATATCTTAAGATCAGATGAATAATGAATGAAGATACCATTATAATATTTCTTGGATTTTAGATGGCAGACATTATTATATGTGTGACAAAAGTACATTTAATATAACAAAGCTCACTACACATGGATGTGTTAAGGGTTACACGACTTGTTATGTAGTAATAGATCATGATGTATTTAATGTGCATCATGTGATAACTAAGCCAGAATGAGACATGGTATATCAAACATGTCATTATCTAGTTGACATATGCATTATATGGTGTACATGGTTTTGTAGCTAAATTCATGAGAATAGTGTTTTTAGTTACACTGGAATCACACTGCATTAGATTGATATCATGTATCATATATTTTATATAATAATTGTAGATGGAATACACATCAAGTGATTCAATAATTCCTATGTCTATCGAACTTGTCAATTCACTATGATGGTTATGCATACAGGAGGTGATAATAACACACACCACATATCTCATTGGTACATTCCATGTAACAGAGTTGAGATACATGCTGAGTCCATATAAATTTATCCCGAATGCACACTAAGAAATGAACATTGAGTGTAAATCATACGTACCTTCCATGTATACATCTAGTAAAGAACAAAATTTTATTATATATATAATATTTTTATAAAAATTAAAAAGATAATTAATTTTTTCATATATGATATGTTGACTACGTAATAATTATTTTTCATAAATAATATATTCTCAATTAATTCCTATTAATTATCTACAATTATGGGTTGAACTATATATATGTCTTATTGCATTTTTAAAGGGTATCTTCAGTATTCTTTGGATGTACATTAAAAAAATTATTAATAAATTGATTAATTGACTAATTGTATTAATTCAATTGTATATATTTTAATAATAAATAATAAATTGTTATGAATTCAAGCTAGTATATGTTTTGAACTTATTGTATGCTATGTGGATGACCAAGAGCTTAGACTAACAAATTTATGTGATTATATTATTTAATTAATTATTATAGTTTTTTTTTTTGAATTAATCCACTAAAATAAATGGAATCATTTGATTCATTCATCTTGTCATAGTATATAAAATTATATAATGAATGGAGCTCCTATCTGAGTATAGGTAGTTCATTTTTGGAACCAAATCATTAAAAATATAGAAAGTATATTGGAGCGCTAGTGAAATAATTCTACCAAAACAATTCATAGTTCCACAAGATAATTACATAATGACAAGGGTTACTTTATCATCCATTGATAAACTAACCATTAAAGAATCACATGGTCTGTCCACATTATATATTATATTGGTAAAAATTTCATGTTTTATTATTTATTTTTGTTTAATTTATTCAACTAAATTATTAATAAGAAAGGATGAGTAAATTAAATTAAATATTATAATATGTGTAAACCATATCCTCACAAGTTAATAACTTATGTAGAATCCAATTAAAATAAAAAATCATTCAAATAGAAAAAATGTAAGATTCCAAATATTGATAAAAATACCACAATGTAAATTTTATGTTGGTATAGACTTCCATTACCATATTTAAAATGAAACCATTTTTAAAAGTAATTGACTAGAAAATGCCATTGTTGTTTCAATAATTGAGTATTTTTAACTTGATTTATTATGTTTATATGACATAGATCACATCATGGGTTGAATTCCAAAGAAATAAAATGTGTAACTAAGAGGAAATAAAATGATAAAATTATTATTCTATATTTTCAGATTGGGGAGTCTTATAAATTTATCATGGAGATGCGACTTAATATTATTGAAAAGTTATGACTAAAAAAAGTAAAATAAATTATCAGGTAGAATTATGGTTTATGAGAAGAAAAATATGGATCTTTAGCAACATAGTACCCTTATGATGGAATATTCTAAAACTAGTAGTCACATATATTAGGCAGCAATGAAAAAGTGAAGGATAGAAAAATATAAAAGTTATTATCTAATTTTTTAATTAAAATAATTTAATAAATTGTAGTTTTATTTATTGATGAAATGGGAACCCATACAATATAAACTATATCTTAATGATAGTTTATATAGAATTGTATTCTTCTCACTATCTTTAATTTCAAAGAATGGTATAGGTTTTTACATTTTATACTATTCTGTGAAAGGAAATTATATGTGTGGTAAACCATAATTCTTATGGAACATGGGAATGATGATATTGAGGATGAACCACCTCTCTATATGAATAAATTTTGTGATTCCACATATTTCCTATGTTTCAGGATTTATTCTATATATAATGATCTTTAAAAAAACATGATCATATGTATTTGTATAAAATTCTATCACAAATTCATTTTATATGTCAATATAATTTGATAGATGATTGATATAAGATCCCTAATACACTTTCCACCTGTAATATTAGATATTGAGTACCAGTTAGGCCTCATATAGACAAAATGATTAGAAACATTGAGCACTGAGACATTTTGTGATTTAAAAACACTGATTAACTATACAGAGATCTCATTATATCATCAAAAACTAAGATATTATTTGGTGTAACTATTAATTATATTTTCAAGAATATTCATAATCATCTCTTATAACCCCATACATTGATTATCTAGGTTGATAAACATAAGGGGTTGAAATTCCTTTTTTTATTATGGTGAATAGGAAAAGGAAGAATAAGGAAAATGGACCTAAGAATCATTCCAAGTATATAGATCCCAAGATATTCCCTTATATGAAAGGAAGGATATATATATATATATATGAAAAAAATATATTATATGTTTTTCCTGTGGAAATATAGGCCACTAGAAGAGAAACAAAACCCAATTAATGAAGTAGGGAGAAGCTTTTTGTGTGTACATTATCATGTGAAATAGTTCTCTGTATACCCATTTGGAATTATTGTAGTTAAAACATTTTTAGTCAATAATAAGGAACATGAATATTTTTAAATATTCCAATAAGATATTTATATCAATTTCTTTCAAATAGAGTGAGGATGACTACTCTATCCTTTGGAGACTATATCCTTCTATTTTCAACTAGGATGTTATTGGTTATAAAAAATTGTTAATAAGTACAATTGGTTACCAAAAAAAATTCTTGTATCCTTACAAGATAAAAATGGATTTATTTTTTATTTTCATAAATAAAAGATTCTTCTTATTTGAATAAATAATATGATATGGTATATAATAATTAAATAGTGGTCTCTATGCATTAAATTATTTTAAAATCATACTAGAATTTGATAACAAAACAATTTCACATGACACATTTCACACCGAGTTGCAACATCACTATATTAGTAATATAAAAGATAAGTGTTTTACAAAACATCCACAAGATGTTTATTTACACTCTTCTGAGCTAAAACCTCTTGAAATATGTCATGCATGTTTTTAGGAAAAAAAGGATAACCCACCCTTTGGTCGATAATGTGAAAGACCTATGAGGATCCTTGAATTGGTATACACTATAGTACATGGAAAATTTATATTATATGACATATTAGGGTATTATTACTTCATTACATTTACCAGTGATTTATGTATATTTGTTTATTTCTACATAATGAGGTATAATTTTGAATCTTTTGAATAATTCAATGAATTCAATAATGATGTATAGAATCGACTTGGTAAGAAGATAATAAAGTGTAGATATGATCATAATGGTGGGTATATGTATGAATAAATCATAAACATTCTACAATAGTGTGGGATCCAATCCCAACTCACACTACCATACACACCACAATGTAATGGCATTAGTAAAAGTAGGTACCCAACATTACATGACATTATTTGGTCAATGATGAGTCGTGAAAATAATCATTATACATTTCTCGATATGCATTATGCGTTTATTCTTGTAAACATAATTATGTACCATCTAAAGTGGAAAAAATATTCCCTTTGGTTATGGAGTGGAATAAAACATGTTTTTTCACATATTAATGAATTTTTAGTGACATATTTGTTGAGGAAAACTCTATAAAAACATGCACCATGTGTGATGTCTTATGCCTTGATTCCACTCATAGGTTCCCCAAGCCCAGTTGGACACATTTACTCAAGAATATCTCCCTAAATGATAGAGGCTAATGACTAAAATCAATTTCCTATGGTTATTTATAGGGGATACAATTCTATTATTTGTAGAGTGTAGCACAATAGGTAAAAGGAATATTTACCGAATAGAAAATATGTATCAAACAAATGGCACAAGAAAAGTAGAAATAACAATAATTAAACCCATGAAACTGATATAAATATACAAATATTATAATGATACATGACATGTTAGAAAAAATAAACCAAAAAACCAAGAATCTCGAGCTCCATCTTGTTCATCTTTTACCTGCTCTTTTATAAACAATCATGTAATCAAGTATCTGAAGTAGTGTGCTTCCCTTTTTCTATGATTACATTAATGTAGTCTTAACTAGTTCTAATGGAGTCCCATATAGTGTGTGATATAAATGTAAATATTCCACCACTAATGGTGTCTATAACATCCTATCCACGTTATATAAACTGAAATCCGGTACAAATAGGAATATATAAAATAAAACAAGTACAGTAATGTTAATACACAAGTACATGCTTCATTCCTTGGCCGGTGTCTAAACATATAACTATATCAATACTAAATAAGGTTACATTTTTTTTAATTATGTAACATAAGGTAAAACCATCACTGACCACAAAACATAATATTTATTGTGAAGGATCCAATAAATGACATGGCATCCATGAAGATAATAAAAATAAAGAGCTTACAAGCTAATAACCAATGGAACCTAGACCTCTAGGGTATCCAAGTTAGTAGGAACTATATATAGGGTAATGGGTAAGAGTGTAATCCATATAACATCATCCAAATCAATCCAAAATAATGAATCTAACTGATTCCATGGAGAACATCCTACTTAAAACGTGATAATAAATTGCAAGGCCAAAGGTTGTAATCAAGGAACCTATATTTAATAGAATTATTTATGGATCCAAGGAGTGTATCCAATAATCCTATAATATTAAAGGATGGATCCACACAGTTTCATCCCAGACATCCACTAATAGATGAGGATTAGGTTCCAATGTGGGTCTCAATGAAGGAAAACGTCATCCTTGGAATGGAATGGCATCCACGAGGGTTTAATGAATTCCCTCAGGAATACAAAATCTAACTAAATTATGACCAATCATATAGAAGTTTCATGTTCCATTTACATTTATGTACCTTACAGTTGAATCATTTATTTAACTGAGTCATCTAATGGTCATACCATTTAATATGTTCATATGGTTTAAGTGTTTCCTTTCATTAGTGTTATATGGACAAGGGGAATGTCTCCATTTAATTAATATCACATAATACAGAACAATTTTATAAGGTTTACAATTATACCATCCATTAGACATGGAAAGGGGTGATACAGACATGCAACCATTCCATTTTGTTATATTCAATTAGTACAATTCATAAATGTACAATTCCATTACCATTGCCTATTTAGATTGGTTTGTAAAATTGAAACACTTTCCTTAGGTTTGGTATGTGGGATAAAAAATACTACATCCATTTATCAATTTAAAATTAAATAGTAATTTAATTAATGGAGGTCTTCCATTAGCACGATCATGTTGAAACACACATGAATGGTGGCTATGATGAACGTTTCAAACAAATAAATGCCCAAACACGAAAAAAACTACACAGGATGGATGGAGTTGAAGTTGTAAATTAAAAATATATGAATTTTATTTATTAAAAAAGTTATATATAATGATCACAATGGATATAATAAATACATAACTATTTAATAGGAAACTTCCATAAAAATCAACACACCCTCAATTATGAAAATTTATAAGAAGATGATTCTTAAGGAGTGAGTTATGGACCACATTCCTCATTCTCGTATGATTCTCTTCATCCAATATATAACTCTAATTTTGTCTATATTAGAATAGTTATAATGAATTTATCAACACCATGAAAAAAGGTTAAATGGTTCTGTATCTAAAAAACCTCCAGTATGGGAAGAAGAGGGAACAAAGATTAAGAATGAATTGTGTAAAGACACAAACCTCAATAGCTCATAGATGGAGCCTTACATACATACATTGGTACTATGAAAAATATATAATATACAAAAAGATATAATGGTTAGGTATATTTGGAAAACTTGTTATAAACATAAGGTTTACATTATAAATGAAAGGAAAATATTGTAATTCCATCGGGAACACCCATAATCACATAGATTATCCCTATTAGTAATTCATAATATAAATATTCATGTCCTAGAGGAAAATAAATAAAAAGAAATGGGTGATCACATATTTTTAATAAGTTAAACAGATACATATTAATATATCATATAAATAAACAATAAGTCAAGCAGAATAACCAAAAAACACATTCCATTAAAACATAATGTTCAGACTAATATGGAAGGAATAAAAGCTGTATAAATAATTCCATATAAATAATCACATGAGAATACAACTTAACCATGAATATTATAATGATATAATAATAACTTGTATCATCAATTACCAATATTCTAAGGATTTAATTCATAATTTATTATATCATAAATATATTTTCAAAAATTCGACAGAGATACCATACTTAAATGGGTTAAAACCTGGTCTAGTTTTTCTCATGAGAACTACCATTGAATCCCGGCATTGTAGAGGGCCATTCCTATCACATAATGATGAGAATTCGTTACTCACATGAAATGGGTGAAACATAATAAATATATACATTCATATTGAAACTTATATATGAAATGTTAATAAATTTTCCCAAATTGTAAACCTAATCTTAAACAGTCCAGAGTATTATGGAGAATTGTATCTAGATAGTACATCGCCAGTAAAAATAATCTAAAAACATTTCATAATTTATTTTGGAAGGAAACATAAAAAATAAATTTTAAAAAATATTAATATTCAATATATGGTGCTGAAATAGATGAAAATGCTCTAAAAATTCATTTAAAAAATTCATGAGATAAATACTCTTTTTTCACTTCAGGGAAAAATATTTAGTTTTGAAAATATTTTTCATTTTTCATAAAATATAATTATAAAAATGAATATCATAGAAAATAAAATTCAATCAATATGAAATTATTTTTTATTGATTAATTATGTACAACTGTAGTGAAAACATGTAGAAATAGATATTATGAATCTTTGGAAATGGGCCACTTCAGTGAGGATTAAAAGAAAATATAAGTGTATTTAAAGAGAACAGAGGATTAATTTTTTATGTAAAACTAAAAAAGAGATATGATAGTTTTTCATGAAAAAATTATGATTTTTAAAAAATAATATTCCCTTAAAATTGCTTCTGGAGTGTACATGAATATGGGTGAGAATGTTGGGAGTTTCCCTTTAATTGGGATTGTTTATGAGGGCGAATTGAAAAGATGGCCTTATAAAACATGTATTTCCCCATTAAATTAAGTTAAAATTATAAAAATACATGATTATAGAACATACATATATAATTATTAAGTATAAAATAAAATAAAATAATAATTACATTGGGGTTTAGAGAGAGAAAGCATAACCCGAAAACAACATGGATGTTTGGGGAGAATCTCATACAACTTTGTAATCAATCAAATTTAATGTCCCAAATAAGAATTATAATAATAAAATGATAAATTTAATAAAATATATTCATGATATTATATGTAACATTAAAGTATATATAATCCAAAATAAAAAATAAATGATGAATTAGGGAAATCTCAAATAAATAATATTGAGACAAGAAATCTCCAACCTTTTGTTTGAAAGTATTGTGAACAAGTACGTAAAGTCCTAGGTAATGAAATCCTCTTCATTAGTAAATTATTTCATATCCTCTTAAAATTTTATTTTATTTATTAAAATTTTATTATGTTCATTTCTAGAATTTTTTATTAGTTATAATATTCAAGTTTGTTGTTCGGAAGTGTTTGTGTCCTTGGTTTTCATGATTGGTTCACATATAAACATGTACGAGATTTCATGTAAAATGGTAATAGTTTTCCAGAAAAAAATACATATTTCTTTAATGGAATTCCATAATATTTAATGTTTATATATATCCATATTTACCAGATATTAGGATGATTCATTAGATAAAATGTTAATGATAACCGTTGGGATCTTTTTGTCATTTTTTTGATCATTATCCACATGTTTTTTTATTTATTAATAGTATGTATATATACTAGTTTCATAACAATAAATGATTTTTAATATGAAAATTATAATCAATTATATCCATAAAAATGGTTATACTAACAGCCCTGAAGGAGGTATTTGAAAATGAATGAATCTTCATCCAACAAGGTGGTGAATTGACACCTCAGAGACGATGTTTCCATTTTATAAAAAAAAGGGGAATAAATAATAATTGATGGTGGATATATCAATATTACATTAAAATTTCAATATATATAATATAATTTATTTTTAATGAATGTTTTGATAGAGGAGGTCGGAAAATGTCATGAAATGAAAATAAATTGAATGAAATTTAAAAGAATGAAAGCACAATTTACCTCTTCAGTTCTAACAACTGTTAACAACATTAAATAAAATTAACATACCCTTTTGTGTGTGAACATAAAGAAAATAATTTTTTGGATTCATTTGGGAAATTAATTGAGATGAAATTATTCAATAATCAAGTATTTGGTGGTGTGAGGAGAGTGGTAGTTTTTATAGTGGATAATATGTGTGTCTTTTGATTATTTAATTCATTAGTTTTGTATTTTGGATCAACACTATCAATTTATTGAACCTAACAAGTAAATATATTAATATAATTAATTTTAGTTTGATATTATGGTCTTACATCATCCATAAATCATCAATGAATCTATAATTCATGTATTTTTTAAATATCGTAAATTATGATATTTCAATATTAATAAGAAATTAAAAAAATTTAGAAAAATCCAAAAAGATATTACTAACCATTTTTAGATGTATATAATTTAAAAATGGAATCCAATTTATGAAAATAATTTTATATATCTTTTAAATTTATTTTTTAAATAAAATCACTATTTACTAAAAAATATTTATTTTAAAATTATAATGGATTTTACGACACTTTGAAATTCTAATTTTGGTCTCCTAAAATTATCTAATAATAATTAAAAAAATATAATTTATATTTATATTCTATGAAAATAATTTCATTTTAAATCATTATTTTAATTATAAAATTGTAAATAAAAATTTATGCTTTAAAGAAACACAAACACAAAATTTTTCTACTTTAAAAACATTTGTCTACATATTGTATGAAATAAACATAGAATTTTATCATTTATAAGATACACAAATTTAGTTTATATTTTCAAATTTGGGTTTACTATTCATATCATATATATAATATTAATGAATGAAATGGGAAGTTTTAAAAAAATCGGGATTTTCACTATTTAATAGAAAATAAATATTTTTAGAAAATAATAAAATTTTCTTCCTCTGCCAATTTGGACATTCCACTTTAAAAATTATTTTTATTAAGTTAAAGAAATTTTATCAAAGACTCAAAACTCATTTTCTAAACATGTGCAGCATTAAATTATTGTAGAACTACCTTATGTAAAAATAGTGTTTTAATGCATAAAATGGGATTCATTATTATATCATGCCTATAAAATCATTTTGATGAATGTAAAAATATTTTATTAAATATATGATATATAAATACATTCTTTGGATAATACTATACATTCCGGCCAATTTAGCATCTTGGTTATAACATTCATAAAAAAATAATGATATTTAATTGTATAAAATTGTTCATTTAATCTTGGTGTTATGTCAATCCTATGAAGTCAAACAAATTAAATTTAAAAATACGGCATACCATAAAATATTGGGGTGTTTCATTTCCCTTCATTCAATAAATTTCATCCTCACAATTTTAAATTGTTCTTAAAAAAATCAAATATTAAAACTTTAAAATTCATTTATCAGAAACCCACATTAGAAATAGGTATAATAAAATTTCATCTTAATAAAGGTAAAGGGATATGAGAATATGCCTAAAATACCAGGATTTTGGGAAGTAAATAATTATTTTAAAGTGATAAAATGGACCTAGAAGATAAATCTAACTATCAAATTTTGAGGGAGAGTGATATGAACATGGTCATTGGAATGTTGACCATCAAAAAACTGTAAATCTTATGATCTGTTAAAAGAACGTTAGTTTTTTAGAATGAAAAGTATACAAATAGAGTCTTGTTCAAAAATCATTTTCCAACAGTTTAGGGATTTTTTTAATATTTAGATAATTACCCAAGGAAATTATCTTACATGATTACATTCCATGATATAAGTATAATTTAATCATTTTTTGTGATTTGATCTACTTTCTCTTCACCCCTTATAGCTTGAAATAAATGTTGATGATAAATTTATCACACATGAATCACATTTATTAAATCATATTGTCCTTAAGTGATTCAATTGACCCTTAAATGTTTATCGAAATCGATAAGGTTATAAAATCTTATCAAAAAACATTAATATCCAATGTTTTACATGACCAATTCAACCAGTAGTTAATATTAATACACATCTAAACCATGTATTTCCACATTCAAATATCAAAAATTTAGAAGGAAGGTCACTAAATTCCAAAAATCAACTTAACATAGTATTCCCTAAATAATGAGAATCATAATCCCATATACCTAATATATGTGTACTTTGATCACCATAAAATGGTAATTAAAGTATTCAGGCTTCCATATCCAAAAAAGAGATGAAGAGAAGTAAAATCATCTCATATCTCATGATTCATATAATCATAATATCATAACATAATTTTTTATTCCAAAGACACAAATACTTTAATTATTGCTCTTCAAATAAACTAACTATATAAGCTTGACCTTAATCTATTTTTGTATGATATTTTTCATTGATGCTTGGGACATTAATTTGATTATTTTCCCATAACTTTACAGTTAAGAAATTGTACAATTAAAACTTCTTTCATTCCTTTGAATTAATGATCACACTGACCTTTCTCTCTACACATGTAATAGACTCCCATTCCCTTGAGGATAGTACTAGTGTGTTTCTTCCCACAATTATCACATGTGATAAAATATTTTTTTTCCTTTTTCCTTATATCCATATATTTTTCTTACATTCTCTTATTCCATTTCATTGCCTTAATGTTGAAATACATTGCGATTTATATCCCTTTATTTATGAAACAAGATATAATATCCTCATATGGAGATAATGTTTCGAAGGCCACTTCTCTTCAAAATAGTGGTTTTTACCAATAAAAGAATAGATAAATCCTTCTCTTTGTATTGTGTATATAATTCGCAGCATGCCTTGATAACATTATAATGTAATCGCCATACCTAAATACATTATCATCCTCATTTTTCTCATATTCAACAATTTTCTCCCCATATCTTATCAATGTTCATGAGGGAGATACTTTTCCATTAAAATTTCATTAAAAACCTTCCATTACATGATTGATATTTCTTCATCCTCTTTCGTGATTTGAATTATTATCCACCATTGATCTTCATCTAAGGATAGATGATAAAATTTCATGATAATGTTATCCATTTCTTTATTTACCAATTTGAGAAATATAATCTCTATAGAAAATATCCACTGCACAGCTACACATAGATTTTTATTCCCACTAAATTATGAAGGTTTTTATATCATGATGTTGTCTAATAGTGTTCCTACACATTGTTCATCAGGATTCTCCATATGGGTAAGGTGTTTTTCATAACCCATGTCAACAATCCTAGTGTGGTTATAAGTTGTCTAGCAGTAGTTAAAGTTATAGTTGCAACATCATTTTCTTTTATAGTAGGGAAATCACTACATGGAATTCGTGCAATGATACAGTTTCAATTACATACTATAGTCACCATTTCTATGTAATGGAGTATACTGAATTTTGTTATGAATCATAATAGATACTATTTAACTAGAAAATCACATAACATAAATTTGGAAATTTATTCATATCTAATCTCATAATCATAAACATGGTTTCCTTCTGGATATGATTAATTTTAAATCCTTCATTATTTTTTGTAAAAAAATTAGAATTATACTAATCATATCCCCGGTGAATATCAAAATAGGTGTACAGTAAGGCCCCTTGTTGTGTACCTGGTTACACAGAGTCTGTTCTGACACACCTTGTAAAAGTTAATACCCATGGTTACATATGTCCCGAAACAACCTACACCTGTAGTATCTAGACACGGATATATAGATATGAAGCACCACATAATATCAACATTAAAAAATCTAGAATGTTATTCTATGATTATCTTCAAATTCTATCATAGAGTTATGTTCCCTTATCTATGTTGTATAAATCCAGTTTCCAAGGTTTTTACTAAACATGATCTGATACTAACTCTAATGACCTCGATCCCATTAGCCAATAAGTAGTGCCTTACATAATTACATTAGTACTATGTATAAGATATATTATCCCTAGAAAACCAAATAGTTTAGTAGGTTTCGAATAATAGATAAAAAAATATTTTTTACATTACAACGTGAATGTAAAAAAACAACATATAGACACCATTGTAAACACCAATAAACTCCAACATTATCCCTGCAATTCATTCATAATATACATCTTCTCATCTTAGGGAAAATTAAAACAAATGAAAGGATTGAGCTCAGATTTCTTGTAATGGAATTTAATATATTGGAATATATCATATACATAAAAATTTAGGAATAGATAATAACTAAAAAACACATGACATTAAAATAAAATATAGAGCTTAATATAGTATCATTAAAATATGAGTAAATATTTCCATATAAACAATCACATGAGAATGAAACATAACCATGGATATTATAATAGTATAATAATAACATGTATTTTCCGTTTCCAATATCATAATGTGGGAATTCATAATTCAATACATCATAATAAAAGCATTCATTACTTTGTCCAAGACACCATACATAAATGGGTTAAAAGCCAGTCTAGTTTGTCTCATTAGAACTACCAATTGATTATGGGGTTATAGAGAGCCCCTCTTATCACATACTATGTCCAATTAATTCCTCATATGGAAGGTATGAAACATAATAAAAATGTATATTAGTAATGAAACTCTCATATGAAATGATAATAATGTTCCCCAAACAATAAGAATAATCATAAACCATCAAGAGTGATATGGATAATTATATCAACATAGTACATCCCCAATCAAAATATTCATATACCATTCAATAAAATATTATTGATGGTAAAATAGGAGATAAAATAAAATAAATATTAATATTCAAATTATGGAGTTGAAATAAGTTAAAATACTCTAAAAAAATCATTGAAAATTTCATGAGAGAAATGACCTTTTAATTTGTAAAAAGAATAGTTGTTTTGGAAAACCCTTTGTATTTGTCAAAATATCAAATTTTAAAAAATAATACCCTTGATAAGAAATATCTGGTTCATTTAAATTATATTTTCGGAATAAATAATGTCCAATTTAATTGAAAATACTTAAAAATGGTTTTAATGAAACTTTTGTAATGGACCACTTCAGTGCGCTTTAAGATGAAATATGAATGAGTGTTTAAAGAGGACTAAGGATTAATTATTTCAATAAAACCATAAAATATATTATATCATTTTTCATGATAAGAATATTTATTTAATAACATTATTTTGGTCCTAAAATATATTATAGAGTGTACCTGAAAATGGGTAACAAAATTGGGAATTACCCTTCATTCATATTTTCTTATGAGGGATAATTGAAAAGGGATACTTATTGAACATGTATTTCTACATCAAAAAATCATTAAATGATATGGATAAATGATTTTTGAGAATATACGTAGAATATTTAATATTTATATAAAATTAAATAATAATTACATTTGGGTAAAGATATAGAAAGTGTAACTCGAATGGAAATTTGGTTTTAGGGGAGAATCCCTTACCACTTTGTAATCAGTCGAATCGTATATCCCAAAAATTATTAAAAATAAAATTAAAAATGTATTTTCATAGATTAATGATATTATATATTTAATGGGAATATATATAAATCCCAATAATAATTAATTGGTGAATCCGGTAAATCTCATTGAAATAAAAATAAGTTGATAAACTCCATAACTTATATCTAAAATCATTCTGAACATGTACATAACATCAAGGATAATGAAATTATATTAATTAATATATTAATTTAGAACCTATTAAACATGTATTTTAATTATTAAAACATTATTATGTTCTTTTTTGGATTTTTAGGAGTTATATGATTCAATTTGATTCGCTTGAAAGATTTAGTTTCTTTGGTTTTCTTGATTGGTTCACTTGTATACATGAATGAAAGATCATGTGAAATAGGAATAGTTATCCAAAATTTGAATTATATGTTAATAATGGAATTATATAATATTAAATGGTCTAATATATCATTTTTTATATAAATATGACTCATTAAATAAAATACTAATAAGAGATATTTGGATTATTTTAGCGTTTTTTCGACCATCACACGCTGTTTTTGTTTAACTAATTAATAATATTCATATAATGGTTTCATATCACTGATTAAGATCCAATATTAATTTTATAATTTTTTAACCAAAAAATTGTTTTATAATGATCCTTGAAGGTGATATTTGATGATGAAAGAATCATTGTCCATAAAGGTGGTGACTCGATAGCTCATGGATAACGTTTACATTTTTAGAACAAAAAGGGGAAGATAAAAAAATGATGGTGGATATCCCATTATCACAATAACATTACACTATTTATGTGATATTGGAGTTATCATGAATTATTTGGCATAGGAGGAATAGAAATAAGAAGAAGTGAAATGAAATTTTAAGAAAATTAAATGAATAAAAGGGGATTTTACCACTTGAATTCCTCTCCTTGAAAACTCATTAATGAACATTGTAATGGTCTTTTAGTTGATAATAGAATGAAAATTATTCAGGGGAGAGGATTGAGAGATTTATTGTGCATAAATTGTATAATCATAAAGGCTTTAGAGGTTTGATGAGAGTGGTTACTGAGGGAGATATATATAGTGGAGGGGAGGGGAATTTTTTGATTTTTTGTTCATTAGTTAATCATTTTTTCTCAATATTATCAATACTTTGAAACATGTAACTAAATATATTAATATAATTATTCATTTTCTGCAATTATGATATTTCATTAGACATTCATCATCTATCACTCAATAATTCATGTATTGGTTAAATGCCGTAAACTACCATATTTCACTATTTACCAAGAATTATTTTTTTTCAAAAAAAAATCACCTAAACCCATTTTCAACGTCTTTAATTCAATCATTGAATATATTTAATGAAAATAATTTTATGAATATGAGAATTTTAATTTTTAATTAGTATCATCATTTACTTGAAAAATATCGATTGTAAAATTATAACTGATTTTATGACACCATGAAATATTAATTAATGTCTCATAAAATTTTCTAATAATAATAATGTAAAAAATAATATTAATTTTTGAAATTATATTCTGAAAATAGTTTAATTTTAAATTTATATATTAATTTTAATATTATAAATAATCATTAACTCTTTAAATAAATACCAAATCATAATTTATAATTTTTAAAACATTTGTTTCCTTATTCCATGAAATAATTATATTATTTATTTACATTACAAGATAATCAAATTTTATTAATACTTTCATAATTTAGGTTACTATTCATGTGATAAATTTATTATTAATATAATAAAAGTGAAAATATCATAAAAATCAGGATTTTTCTCTATTTTCTAGGAAATAAATATTTTTCAAAAATACCCTAATATCACACTAGGATAATTTTGAAATTATTATTTTAAAAATATTTATTTTTTAATATATAATTTATTAAGGTTTCAAAAAAATGTAAACATTTTCTCCATTTAGAGGAAGTAAAACTACCTTTAGAAAAAATAGTATTTTAATGTGTAAAATGGGATTTATTGATATCTTATTCCATTAAAATCATTGGGATAAATGTAAAATCATTTTATCAAATATATAATATATATGTTCAATAATTATTCTAATACTATTTATTCCTCCCAATTTAATGGCTATGTTATAATGGTTATTTTAAAATAATGATATTTAATTGAATATTATTGTTCATTTATGATGGGTGTTGTGTGAACCCAATGTTGTTGAAGAAATTAATTTTATAAAGAGAGAAACCATTAAATCATGGGGTGTTACCAATTGAGTACTTACCAGTGTAGATATAAAAAAATAAATGACACTTTAATCAGACTCTGAATAGATGTTCGATATAGATTACTATATTGTGATTGAAGAGGGCTCAAAATGGGATAGAATCAGATGTTTTTTCTACATGAAAATAAATAGAAAATAAGTATTGATTTAATTATGTTTTTAGGGAAAATAATCATTTCACACAAAATTGGGAATCACGTGGTTTGGGAAAAGTATTTAACAAACCATGAATTAATTGTGCATGGTCTTTTATAGGGAGGCAGAGCCCACAAAGGTAGGCTACACAGTTATAAAAACCATTAAGAAACGATGTCAATAACCTTTGAAATTGGTCAACATTTTTTAGCATGGTCGTGTATCCCCTGGCACACGGTTAGTGGAAAATATGTGCCCCATATCACCCCATTTTTTCTATCCATGAACTGTTAGAGCTAACCATGTGGTCCGACCTTGATGGTATCTTTTAATCATGTTTCATGCATTTTTCTCCCAAAAAATAGGTTTCGATCTTCAAACAAGACCCCGAAACCCATGAGACATTCGAGAACTCATTTGGAATCCATATTAGGTATCGAATAAATAATCAGACCAAGCATAAAATGATCCTTACCTAATTGAAAATTGGGTTCTTACAGTCTCCCCCCTCAAAGGAACTCATCCTCAACTTCACCTTCCAATGGAATAAAAACATAGTCTCTGAACAACTCTGAAAACTAGGCACATACATTGGCCTCCAGCTCCTAAGTCTCATCTTATATGTAGCCTTGATTTTATAACAACAATACAAGAAGGATAGATAGGCCCCAAAAATCATTCACACATTAGTCGATGATTCATATATGATACTACAAAAATGAATCATCAACATATAAGTAAACATAATAAAGATAAAAAGTGTGAGATAGTATGGGATAACACCATAGAATCTGTGAAATGTGGAAGACATCATGAATGGAATGGTACTTATGAGGTAGTAACAACTAATATGATATCTATGTGAATCTCTTAAAAATTTATAATTACCTTACATAATAAGGAGACAAAATATCATTCCTCCATATATGTCTATTCACATTCTAGGGAGATTCCCACAAGAAAACATAATCCATAAACATGATCTATAGATGTTTTTTATGATGATAAACTTATGATTTCTACCATGATGAGAGGTATATATAAACTTCTTAATTAATGGATCTTACTATGAAGACTCATACATGAGTCAAAGACCTATTAGACATTCCCCTGCTGCCTTTATTCATCGTAGAGGAGAACGAAACGGTCTACCATACAAGGCCTCAATAAGATACCTCTGAAGCATCTCTTGAAATCTATTATTGTAGAAATATTCCAGGAGGGGGATATTCTTATCCTTATAAAAACATTAGTCAAGGACACATTCTCATAGAATGTCTTATAGTACCTATAGAGTCTGTTAGTATTTTTCCTCAGTCTAAGGATGAAAGGATGTGCATAGAAGAACCTGTGTTCTTACAGTCTTCAGAAACCCCTTTTCAAACTATGATGTGAAACTAGAATCCCTATATGAAATGATAGTATAAAGGACCCCATAAATTCAAATGATCTCAAGGACATACCATCATCCCATCTAATCAACTAAGAATGTCTCCTGGATAGGAAGTAAGTGGGATACTTATTTCATTTGGTCATTAAGTACCCAAATAGTGTCAACAACCCTAGGTGACCTTGGCAAACTGACTACAACATCCATTAAAACATCTTCCCAACTACATAATTGGACTGGAAGTGGATGTAGTAAGATTTCATGTCTATGGTACCCCATCTTCACCTACTGACAGGTTGAAAAACTACTGATAAAGTCTACTATATGAAATTTCAACCCAGACCACCAAAACTAGTGTTGAATATCTCAATAAAAGGTAGAGATTATAAGATAAACATAATACTGATAAGGAAACTCCCTGACAACAGAACTGGCGCAGGTTCGAGTCTCGCCATGCTCGAATTTAGCTGGGGACAAGTAGCGCGCGGGTGGTGAATGGAGCCCAGCATAAGTGTTGTGTGTCAATAACCTATACCTCATTACACGCAACTCAATTTAGATGAAATATACTATTTTTAGTGTTCTTATGCAGGTGGAGACTGAAATCAATAATTATGTCTTTATGGAGCTTGACACTTTGATCTGGATCCATATCAGAACTGGCCATTTCAATTACAGGGATTACTATAAAAACCATTGTGGGGGTCAATCTCCCCCACCTTCTTGGCTTATGAAATTTAGAGCCTAGTTTAATAGGCCTTATAGATTTTCTTTAATCTGGAGGATCAGGAACAATTGTCTTCGCACATATGATGTTCTTATGAGGTTCAGTTTTCAGATGGATTCCAAGTGCTCTATCTGCAAAGCTGATGAGGATTCGGTTCATCATATTTTTATGAGCTGCTATCATGCTAAACAATTGTGGGAATATACTGGTTCTCTGTTTGGGGACGTATTTGATACATGTGGGTCACTTCTGTAATTGTTGTCAAGTTTGTCTCATGGCCAGTTCAGTGAGCAGATTTCTAACTTGTTTTGGATATTATTACTATTTCTATTCAACCATTTGGGAAGCCCAGAACACTGCAGTTTTCAATGGTATGCACTCCACAGTTCAGCAAGGAATGATAGTAGATCACAAAGATGTTTATCCTCATTCTCTTGTGCAGGATGGCGTCATGTCTAACACAGTTTTAGATCTTCAAACTCGGAGAACTCTTGGTGTTTCAGGTCGACCCCGCAAGTCTCGGATGCAAAAGTATATCCAATGGATCCCTCCCATTGGGCCTTGCATCAAGTTAAATGTTGATGCGGCTCTGTTGGTTGCACCAAGCCTTTCGGGTTGTGGGGGATTGTTTCACCCCTATCGTGGGTTTGTAAAAGGATGCGTCCACCATGCTATTGGATTTGGCACTGCATTTGAAGCCGACCATTGGGCAATGATCTATTCCCTCAGGTACGATGTCCGGTTTAATTGGAAGTATATATGGATTGAGTCAGAATCTCAGACCACAGTTCATGCCTTGAGCACCAAGACACGCAAGGTCCCTTTATGCTGCCTCATTTGGTTGGTTGCCTTAGAGGTATTGCTCAGATGCGGGTAGAAATTTGACATGTCTACCAGGAGGATAATCAGGTGGAAGATGCCCTGGAAAAGAGGGTGCTCACTAATCCTGGAGAGATTTGGTGTTTCCTGACCCCGGACTACTATTCCCCACTATTGGAGGTGGATAGGTGTGGTGTAATTCATACTCGATTATGTAATAACCCCTTGTGTGCTTGACTTTTTTCAATTTTTAAGATTTAATTTTTTTAGGACCAGCTTCCACCAGCTCCTAGAATTTCTGGTAATATTGAGAATCATGGGAATATCTCACCAAATCCCATCTCATATATGTAGGAACTCATAAATTTACACATATATGTAGTATTTAATCTCAATCTATAGACCAATCTAGAGGAGGGTCATCTCTTATAATACTCTCATAGGTAACCAAGCCCACAAGGTCTGTAAATTTTATTCTTATCACCTTCTCAAGGAGGGAGGAGTTAACTCTCAAGTCTAAGAGATAAGACTACTCATGAGTATCATGAAACTATAGATACTACTCAAAAAAGAGGTCCTTCAATTTCCATTCATCCCAGGATTCCCATATAGCTTGTGCCTGATTTTCTCGAGTCAGTGCATCAGCTACTACATTGCCTTTTCCATGCATAGTGGAAAGATCAATATTGATGTACTAATGATATTCGACCCATTTTCATGGGAGGAGATTCAAGTCACATTGTTTAAATATGTAGATCAGGATCTTATGGTTATTATACGCCAAAATCTTCTCACCCATCTGATAGTGTCTCCAGCAATGTAAGGCATGGACTACTGCTTCTTTCTCAAGGTCATGCATTATGTAATTTTATTCCTGAGGCCTCAACATACATGATCTATATAAAATAACTCTATCCTCCTATATCATCACTACACCTAGTATGAAGCTATATGAATCATAGAACATTTTATAGCCAGCGCCATGCTCAATAGGTTCCGAGACAAGCATTCCATTCAGCTCATGAAATGATTTCTCAAACCCTTTTGACCAAAAGATGTTATCACACTTCTTTGTAAGACCATTAAACTATGATTAAAGGTGTGGTAAGTCCTTTATAAAATGTATTTAATATCAATCCATCCAAATGAAACTTCATATATCGAACATGTTCTTGGGATGCAACTATAAAACTACAACACTCTCATTCTCTTGGACAACAAAGACTATTGATTTTGAGAAAATATGACATAAGAAGTGAAATTAGAACATCCAAAAGTGTAACATATCAATGTTTTCATAAACTATATTCTCTCATAGTGAACTCTGAATGATCTCAAAGAGTTTATCATTTTTGAAAAATATAAAAAAATACACCAAGATGTAATCAATAAAAACTATAAACAAATAATATTGATAGGGGTGGAAAATCAAATTCCTCAGATATATGAAAATGATATGCATGTTCTCATGCACAAATGACATTAAAATGTAATCATACATAATATAGATGATACATAAAGTTGTATAAGGTATGTCTGATGTCCCGAATAGCACCAGATTATATCCCAATCTCAGGTCGATCATAGCGAACACCCTAGATTAGAAAATTAATTCATATAGATAATATATTTGAGGTAGTTGGTACCATTTTCTGACTATAAGACGGTTCAAATACCTATATTCCATTAATTGAAAAATAATCCAATATGAATTCTTGGGGAAAAGCATTGGTGAACCCCAAGGGATTGTACTAGGCCATATAAAACCATTGGCCTCATGATCATATCACTATCTCTTGATCTCATTAATTTATATAGGAATATTTATTTATAAAGGAATGGAAATTATAGCAGCTTATGGAATCAGATCAATCGTAATGTTTGCCTCTCCCTAGAGGAAAGTTGGAAAAATCATCGGGATAGACATCCACGAAACGATATACTATTGGAGGATTATTATATTGATGTAAATCCTAAACCTCCATGAAGTGATTTGAAGTTCGTATGGTAACTCAGTTGATTCCATGAAGATCTAGTCCATCCATACTAGCATGGACATCCCAAATAAATTTTTATAGATAATTGATTACATATGGTGATATAAATGACCCCATGCAATGATGTCAGTCCACAAAGTCATGATACAAAACCAACCAAGCCATACCAATAATTAAAACGAAGCCTATTATCTTGTGAACAAAGAGGACCCATATGAAAGGATTACATCCGACATCAAGGGGATAGTATTACATTAGAATATGCCCTCTGACCATATTCCCAATAGCATATATATAATTCATACTAAACAATAATATTGTGTCTCAAACTTATGAACTCCCACGATTGATTCTGAGACGACAGAGTGTGAAGCACCTTTATCTAATAAATAAGATACTATAGTTGTGGCTACTAGAATATTAACATATACTATTGACTTTCATGATGCTTTTTCCTCTTTTATCGACAATAGTAAATGAAATTGGACAGATCCACAGCCCCGTTCTATATGTGGAATGCCCTAAGCATAACTACTCATCTGGAACTATTGGCGATCAGGAGTCCGGATACCAGGACCATAAACTCATTCTCGGCCAGTCATTTTGGTTCTATTCCAACTCCCCAGAATACATGGCATAAAATAACCTTCCCCTAATAGTGGATCCAGTGAAAAACCTCTTCCGCTTGATGCTTATAGAAAGTATTGAATAAATATTTTAAGGTGACCCATAAGACTACATGCCCAGAACCCGATAGGATCTCTATCACACTGAGACATCATATTACCCTATCATTTACACAATTGATAGACAATATATCAACTAGTATGGGAACTCTGCCTACCATTACCATGATAAAAAACCTCAAGGTAACGCTTTCTTCTACCAGGAGTACTACTGGCCTATCACAACATTGATAATCTATGTATGGTACTATCTCTAACCCTCATGTTTATATTAATGAAAAGATATTGATTTAATATTTTAGAGAAGTTAGGTTGGAAAAAGATATCCATCTATGTATGAATGACTTACATGAGCTCACCTCTAAGTTTCTAGCACATGAAATATTATCACTGATTAGATGTTGTGCAAATCACTATAACATTGTGGAACATGATGAATACTCCCGGATGGTGCTAGAACCCATACTGCAAGTGCATGAAAAATATGTGTCATTCATCTATTAGTATCTGATGAAAGAACTGATCATAGAAGGTCGTCTGGAAATCATCCCATACCATGCACTAATAGAGACTAGCCTATGTAACCGAATCCCACCAGTTCATGGAAAAATCACATAGCATGTATTTAAAATACATGAATATACACTCTAGAGGAATCTCTAGATGTGAAAAAGAGAGATAATATATCCTTTATCCATGACTCATAAGCCTATGGACTACCTTCTTCCCAGGATATGGGAGGATTCTGCTACTAGAAATCATGAGAAAGATCAGTCATCATTGGTACAGTTCATAGAGAACTTCTCATTGACTACATGGGATTTTGGAAACTATCACATAGATAAGCATATCTTCCAAAATATGGTATGACAGGTGGGGCCTCATGTGGCACTACTCGCGGTAAGACAGGAAGCTTGTGACCCACGATGTTTGAGTAATAATGATCACCACTATCTTAGAACATGAAATGAGGATGTCATAGTGGAATTGGTTTACAAATGTCAATCACATTCCTCGAAACATGCATTAAAAAGATTGATAAAAATCCTACAGGATGCTGAATGAATTGAAAGGCCTCACTACCCATGGTACACTACCCTAACTACTTTTTTAGAATGTCTAGCAAGTTCTCTTGTTTAAATTAAATGGGTTCCATTAGATTAAGGGTCAACTTTTCTTTACCTCATCATTTTCTAGAAACCATTTTATTTTATAAGTCAACTTTTACTATCAAATTATCATTTTCTAATTTATATATATCATGATTATTGTAAAATGAGTTGTCCATCCCAAGGAATCATGGCCCATTATTTTTATCATTCATATCAAAACCCATTTAAATTACTATTAATGACTTGAAATGGTAAATTATTCAATCAATCTAGTGAGGCATCACACACCTAATGAATTGAAATAGGAAAATAATAAATCACATCCCAATAGTAGCACAACTATAGTATAAAAACAAGGATCTCTTACAAATCAGAGGCATATACAGAAAAACAAGAAATGAAATGCACCTATATGGCATTGAATATGCATGGAATCTGAATTTATGGTGTCTATAATGATTCACGTAACAATTCCCCTTTCCCTCACTACTTAGAAAAACAATGAATGAAACTCTCAATTATAATATTTTTAATAACCATAACAGAACATGTTTTCACCCAATAGTGAAATGATATAACTGTAATAGGAAAAATAGAACAACAATTATAATTTAAGAAACTCATAATTTACCCCAAACTTGAGTTATCTAACCCCAATAATGGATCATAACTCGGCTCAAATAATTCCTAATATGCTAAAAAATATTTCCTAATAGAATGGAAAAAAGGAAACCTATCATAACACCATGTGATGCCCTTAGCCCGAATACCACTCAGAGGATTCCCATTTCTGGTTGGCCATATGACCTCAATGGAATCTCCCCAAAAGCCAGATGCATCCAACTAGTAGTGAGGGACTCAAGTGTGTTTTGGGGAGACTATTCCCTCATTACCAGAGTGCAGTATAATGTATAAATAGGATATTTAGTAAATAGTATAATCATTTACAAATAGATGACACAAGAAAAGTAGACTGAATAATAATATAAAATATATAACTGATAAAAATAAATAATTAATTATGATGACACATGTCATTTCACTATCAAACTAGAATACATGTATATTTGGAAGCAGGAAATCATACTATACAAGAGTATAAATAACAAACCAAAAAATTTTGTTGCATCTCGAGCTCCCAATAATTTATGTACTACCTACTCCATCATAGAAAATCACAAAATGAAGTTTTAGAAGTAGTACACTCCCCTTTGTCAAAATCTGAAAACATGTAGTCTTCTTGGGTTCCAATGTAGTCCAGGATTGGGTGTGAGATAAATCTCTGTAGGCCACCTCCAATAGTGTCTATAACATCATGTAGATTTAATATACTTAAAATAGTGTTCATTGAAGCATATATAAAATATATGTAGTACATTAATGTAAATACCCAAGTACCTACTTTATACCTCAGATGGTGTCTGAACATATAAATATGTGATTTATTAGATAGGTTTTAGTCTACATAATTATGTTAGGTGAGGTAAAACCATCACTTACTTCGTGACATAATAGTAATAGTGAAATATCCACCAAGTAACAAGGAAACCATGATAACAATAATAATGAAGATGTTCCAATGTAATAACAAAGGAAAACTAGACATCAAGGGTCACCAACTAAGTATAAAATGAATCTCATCTAAGGTGTATGAGTTTAATCCAAGGATCAAAGTCCATGTAAACCAACAATAAATAATTTGACCAAATCTAAGGAAAAAATCCAAAGAAGAAATGATTAGGAAATCACTATGACAAAGGATGTAATCAAGGAACCTAAAGTTCACAGAAGACATAATTAATTTAATGACTATATCCAAGGAATCCAATAATGGATAATTAGGGATCTGATAGTGTCAAACTAGTCATACACTGTTTCAGGTGAATCAGTTTCCATTATGGATCTCAACCATGGAAACAAACATCCTCGAATCGGAATGGCATCAGTGAGTGCTCAATTCATTCACTTTTGAATACAAATTTTAACATGAGTCTAACAACACATATAGAAATTTAATGGTACATATATGATATGGTACATTATAATTTAATTGTTTATTTAATTTATCCATGCAATGGTCATACCTTTTAATAAGTTCATTTGGGTTAAACCTTTCCTTTCATTAGTGTGACAAGGCCAAGGGGAATGAGTCCATTTAATTCATTTCACATAAGTCATAATAATTTTATAAGTTCCAGTTTTATACATTCCAATATATATGTAATGGTTTTATATGGATGTGAAACCAAGCTATTCAATTAAATTCTGTTTTCCCAAGTCATATATATACGTTACACATTCAATTTCCCATTTAGATTAATTTATAAAATTGATTCATTTACCTTAAGTGGTTCATGTGGGAAGAAACATGGTTCAATATATTTTTTAATTCACAATTAAATAATAATATAATTAAGGAAGGCCTACAATTATAATGTTCAAGCCAAAAAAACACCCCAATGGGGGATCAGAAAAACATGTCAAACAACTAAAATACACAATATGGAAACACCCTACATGGGATGGATGGAGTTGAGGTTGTAACCTCCAGTGACATGAAATAAATTTATGAATTTTGATTAGAACCTAAGAATAGTCAATATAAGAAAGAAAAATAATCTTAATACTCCATAAGAATTAAATATCAGAGTGTGGTCAATTATATAAATTTATAAAAAGATGTATCTTAATGAGTGCATTATAGACCCCCAACCTCATACTCATAGAACTTTCTTCATCCAGAATTATAAGATAATTTTTCCAATATTTGAAGATATATAATTAATGGATAAACAAATTTAAAATATGGAATATTCTCTTGCATCTAAATAGAATCATTGTTGGGAATAAGAATGAAAAATGACTAAAAATTAATTGATTACTTACCGGTGTAGATCCATCAAGCTGAACGTCGCATCGATCAAACTCTAAAAAAATAATCAAGATAGATTACATGATTAGGCTAGAAGAGGGATCAAAATTGGTGAAAATTTTACATTCTATCCACTAGGAATTAAATAGGAAAAGGGGTTTATTTAAATTGGTTTTAATGGGAAAAAATGGCTATTTCACCCAAAAATGGACATCAGAGAGTTTGACAGCATGGTTTTCCAATCTGTGTACCAACCATGCATAGAAATCATTAATGAGGGGGAACTCATGTAGATAGGTCACATGGTTGGGGAAACCTTGCACCAATAATTCAAATCACCTCTGTAATTTACTATAGTTTTTAGCATTGTTGTGCGACCCTAGCATATGGTTAGGGAAAACCATGCACCCCATATCATCCAATTGTGATGACATTAATGGGTAAAACTAACTATTTGTGTAACACCTTGGGACTTTATGAAAAATATTATTTTAATTTCATTAATTTCTTATGTTTTACGCTACACCAATATTACATTGTGCTATACGCAACACCGTATTAGCATGCAGTATACGCAACACTATTCTTGGATCATGTTACACACAATTGTTTTAGTATTTATTTTACGAATCATTGAGTGTATATATATATATATAAATATATTAAATGTATAAATGAAATATTGTTGGATTATGTTATATGAAACAATGAAGGAGTCTTGCACAACACGCAACCCTGACTTGGCTTGCATTACATGCAATCGCGACCTTCCTCGATAGCGTGTGTTGTACACAATATCAGGTTTCACTAAACAACGATATATTATTATGGACTAGATGTTATGAATATTATTAACTACATTTCTAATTTTATAACATTATTATTCATCTTACACATTTTCTATAACATGGTATGAGAACAAAATTAATTTTTCGAGTAAAATAAGAATGTTTCAAAAAATGTAGTTTTGCCGCCTTTTGATGGCGCACCCACTTTAATTATTGTTTTTCACATTTCTATAAGTTATATTTGACAAAATAAAATTCTTCTTTGGAATCAGGATATAAAAATATAGTTTGGATAAATTTTTCATATTATTCTGATAACTTTCATATTTTAATGAATAGTAAAAACACGCTATATTTTAATTAAAAACAACTTTTTTCACCGAATAATTTATATGGTTAGATTGACTTTTTAATTGGTTTTAAAGTGTAATTAGAATATATTTTTAAAATTTAATCCAATGTTGGTATTGGAATTAATTTCACTTTGAAATTGGACATAAATAAGTGATGATCTCTTGATAGTTATTGTTTCTTAAAAAACGCTATTTGTTTTGATAACAGGAATTACATTTAAAATTAATTAATTCCACTTCTATGTTTTGAATTTTTAAAAATATACATCATTTTTGAATTCGGAATATCAAATATATCTTAGGCTGAATTTTTGGTATTTTAATGAAAAACATCAATTTTTGATGAATAGTGAAAGCTCTGAGCTTTTGGTTAAAACAAATTTTTTTTTAAATAATCATTTTTTTGATTTAAATTTATTTTAGGTCAAAATATATACATAATAATTATATTAGTTCAATGATATTTATTTGAATCATTTTATAATAATTTTAGATTTATAAAAATTGTATTGAACTTTTCACCGTCTTTTACCCACCTCCTAGGAGCTTTTGCAGTTGTTCATAAAACATAATTTTATCGCTTCTGTGAGTTGAATTTCAAAAATCCGAGATACACGGTTAATATCAAGGAGTAAAATGTGGTTCAAATAGATAAAAATAATTTTTGGTGAGTAGTAGCTTTTTACTTTTATTTGCCACGGTTAAAGGTAAATAGGGTAATTCAAGGTTAAAAGAATATTATAATAATTCAAAATTACTATAACACTTGTCCCAACATTATTTAATGAGTAATGGCCTACCATGGGTATCCTTGGGTCGATTTTGGGACCCCATGGAGCCACTTATGAAAGAAAATTACACATTAGATTAATTAATTTAATGTAATGAAAAAATTGGCATTGACAAAAATATTTTATTAATTAATTTTTATAATGGGATATATAAATTATCTTTTCAAATATAAATATTCATTGGAAATATAAAAACATTTCTACATGTTTTTATTTTTTTATAATTTTTAGATATCAAATAAATTAAATTATTTATGACATAATAATGATGCAGTATTTACCTCATTAATAAATGATTTAAATAAATAAGATTATGATGATTAAAATATTATCCAAAACCAGTCCAATTTCTATTGGATGATTTTATTTCGAATATTAGTCATCTTATCTTCGACATTAATGTGTTTTGGAACTTTTGAAACTAATGATTTATTTATAATAACATAATGTTTTCACACTTTCCTAAAGAGTCCCTCCTCTCCCATATAAAAGGAGACCACTTCTATGCAATTCCTCACACCTCTCAAGCCTTTTGGATCATCCAAACTCTACCCAAATAAGCTCCCTACATCTCTCATCTCCCCCTTGAAGCCTTACATTAGGCAGAAGGCACTCTAAGAAGTCATTTTGGTTCAATCCAAAGGAATTTACCCAAATTAAAGGAAACGATTTCTCTTAAGTTGTTTTCTTTTATTCTACTTCTCCAACCCCTAAAATATTTTTAATTCATTATTTTGTAACAAAAACAGTATCTTAAATATACTAGTATGTTTTTATGAGAAGTATTCGAACTACACTTACACACACCTCCATCTAATGGATGAAGAACATAATGTTTCTGTGATGGCAAACTAACGCTTCACGAAATAATGATTGTTCGATTTTATCCTACCGCCTATCATGGTGGCCATTATGATGGAATTGTATTTATATATGATATATATTATGTTTATGATTTCATTATTCATCTTTACTTCTCAATTATATCAAGCCTTTATGGTTTCCATAGTGGGTAAATACGATGATCTCATTTGAGGAAGCGCGGACTACCGCCCCCTCAAAGTGATGTGATTCGTTAATTCCTTATGTGGAATTTATAAAGGATGGAGTTAATGATATTATATATGATATTATAATGGAATTATAATATAACTATTCCATTAAAATATTAAATAGAAATGAAAGTAGCATTCATGCGTACGTACGGTTTACCGTCTCCATGAACGGTGCATTTCATTTCTTACCTCCATATGTTATGTACTATTATAAATACATGTATATTCTGGATATATAATGAATATATATGATATATAAATCATGATTTACATTCTGGAAGTAATTAAATCATGATATAAGTAATACTAACATCAAGAACAACAAGTCCAAACAAGTACGATAAATAAGATGATTTTACCCAAAACGTTGCTTTAACATGGGATTTACAAAATAACGGGTAATATAAAGTCATAAGTGAACCATATATGATATCACAACAATGGATATGATTCTTTAATAAGTCAATGAAATTATTTAAATCATTATACAGGAGGTTCGGATATGTACGAAGCTTATCAGACCTAAGGTAAGGGATAATTATTCCAATCTCATTCTTATCCGAGATTGTTTATTCGTAATTATTTACTGTGGTTATGTTTATTATCCTTGTCCATATGTTCTCAAAATGTTTTCATAAAATGTTTACTTTTCTTCCATGTATGTCTAAATTCATTCTTACCCTTTTTTTACTTTTACCACATCGTATGGAAGGAATATTTCTTTTGTTTGCCATGTGAGGTACTTTTTGACTTTTCTGACAAAAGTATGAGAAGAATGTTATTTTTAACTTATACGGCAAGAACGGATTTTTACGGTTTCACAATGCCTCATTTTCATGAATACTACTCTACATGATTTTATGACTATTTTCAACAAAATACTTTTCATTTAAAAATTCATGGAATTTCCTAAAAAGAAAATGATTTTGAAGAAGAATGGATATTTTCCTCAAGAATTCATTTCAAGTGTTTTATCAAAACCATTTTCCATCTATGATGAAATTATTTCATATGTGTATGTTTCATGAATAATGTATCTATGATTTACATGGTTTCACTTTTCTTATGATGAAATGATATCCATTTGTTTTATATAGACTATTTTATGATGACATGTTGTTTAAGAATATCATTATATTACATGGGTTATGCTATGATGTATGATTTATGATTTTGTGGCACACAAAAGAATGATTTCATTATGAGATGGGTGGGACCTATATCTCCCTCAAATGAATTGGGTAAAGAATTATATCTTCTGAGAAATACATGGCTGGAACTGTAAGCTAATTTGGTTCAGTGTTACAGGACTGAAATGAGGAGTGAACTCGATTCAGAAAGGGACTTTGTCCACTAAGATGGTCTTGCCAGCAATGCCTAGGCTACAATGGAAATCATATCATGTGGTTAATTTTTTTCCACAATTACAAGTGTTATTTCCAAGCTATTTTATCATGATTGATGTTACATTATGATCTATACCTTATGTACTGCCATGTTTTATGTCATTGCTCATGATTTTGATTTTTAAACATTATGTTCATGTTTTTATGTTCAAATGTATATGGTTTGTTTTATTTTATCCATGCATACCCTTACTCAGAATTTGAGCTCACCCTTTATATGTTTTCATTTCCCCAGGATATAGAGAAACTTTTTAGGTAAGAAAACAAAGGGGGAGATCTTTATGGGAGATGTTGAAGATTTTTCACCATGATTAGAAGATTATTTTTCCGAGTTTCCAATGACACTAAACTATTATGGTCCTTGTGTGTTTGTTTTTGTTATGTATTAATTATTCCTAAAAAGTTATGTAATTTCTATGTACATCATGTTTTGGGTATCTACAATGTGGACTGACTAGGAAAATTCATTCTAACCTTGAAATATTCCTTTTTTTCATCTAAAATGAGGTTTTTCACTTCGTACAAGCATTAGACACTACCAGGACCATTAAGAACTCATTAAAAATCCATATTATGTCCAAAGAAGTGTTAGAACAAAATTAGAAGGATCCATACATAATTTAATAATAATTTTATTACACCCAAATTCATTAAGTGTATCATTATATGGTATAAAAGGTAAATATTATGATATCATAGAAAAAAATACTCAAAAAATATTTTTATTATCACATGACAAAAAAAATCATGATAGGGAGCTCGTCTGTATGAAGGATAATTGGAGGATGACTAACTTTCTTAAAGTTAATGATCAACATACACAAGAGTTAGTACAGGATTAGGATCAATATGTCCTCATGGAAGATGTTGTTCCTAAAAAAAATTACTTTTTAGGAGTAATATATAGGTTTGGTAACCAGAAAGATATTATTTTCTAGTTACTAAAGATGATGAATCATTATTGGATGAAAATAATGATCCTTTTTAGAAAAAAGGAACATGTAGGGAGCTCAAAAGCTACAATATGGAATGAATTTATGAATTAAGTGATTGATTCAATGAATCATATCCAATTATAGGTTTTTTATCCCCTAGTTAATGTAGACACCATTTTCTGAAAATAAGCATTAATGAATGAATTTTAGATTGATGTTAATGTGGGTACATATAAACAGAGGATCATAGGTAATGAGATTAAATAGTGTTGATGAATTGAAAATAATGAAAACAATTATCTATTTATAATTTCTAAATGAAATTTTATTATTAAGAGGAATATATTCATTTTTATTTGGAATAATTTTTCAATTATATCCCTAGTGGTGGAATCAGTATCTATAGTGTGAAATAAATTAGTGAAGATCATAGAAATAAATTTACACATAATATCATCACAAATAACTGATGGGATTTGGTTTTCCTGAGGCATGGATTCCTGGATAGACAAAAATAAATAATAATTAACTAAATGGATTCTTCTCTTTGTCATTCAATTAAAAATTACTATGCTAACCACATGGCCTGATCTAGAAGGACTTCGATCGAGAACATGTCTATCATGCAGTTCCATCTTCAAATTCATAGATTACAATAACTGATTTCATTAATGATCCCCTTTTTAATTTATAGAATTATGTTAATATAATCATCATAGATTACCTTATTTCACCTATGGAAGATGTGGTTTCTGAGGAATCAGTAAAAATTATAATTTCTAATAGCCTTTTATTTTATCTTTACTATACATCAAACACCATCTTGGATTTCTACTGGATCAAATTTTTAAACAAGGACTACATTAAACCCAAGAGTTTCACTTTGATTTTGATTCCTTTACATAATTTTATTCCCATATATTCCTCCTTAAAAAAAATTCTTTTTTTATCTTCTCTATGTGTCAACTGTCCAACTAGAATTGGTAGAATAACATTCACTTATATCATAGTTGTGCCACTAATTCTACATTATGGATGATGATTTTTTACCTAATTGAATTTCTAATGCCTACTGGATTCTCGACCATCTCTTTGATTCAATGTGTTATGATTTATCTCCCATGCCATCTCAGTCACCTTCTTTGTATTTATAGGGAAGAAGTGATTTATATCATCAATAAAGGATGAAATTATTTGATCCATTATAATTCCATATTTAGTTTGAAATTGGAAATTTCATGATTGGTTTTTTCAATTGTGGATTCCAGATCTCTCCAATGTGGTTTTTGAGATGATTGTATTTATGATGTCACTTGTTGGAGTAGACATGGAATTCAAGAGATCTTAAAACTACCAAATAGTATCATTAATGTCATTTGGATATTGATTTCATAAAATTAGATTAAAATCAGTTCTAATGGATCTTTATAAGGTAATTTGGGTCCCCCTAGATAAGTTGTTATCTATCGGGACCATACTTGTTAAACCATTGGTTGATTTTATTACTCATGTGCCCTTTTAACATCTCTTGAAGCAAAAATTTTGGGCATGATCAATGCCATATCCCTCAATAAATCTAAATAATAGAATAATTTATACTTGGAATGTGAATCCATTACAATTTTTCAGGATATTAAAAATTTTTAGTTTCATCTCTCATGTAGGGGAATGTATTGATGGATGGAATTCATGATCTTTCTCACTGGTCTTAATTTTTTCATCAGATTTTATAATCAATAATTGAATCATAGGGAATATGGTGTCTCTAGTAACTGAAGAGGTATTAATTTCCCAAGGAATGAAACTCTTCCCCATGATTTGTTATATCTATATGATAGATAGTGTAGTGAAATCCCATCTTTTAGACTTATGTTGTTAGTTTTCCATTTAATAAATTTTTTATTGTCCTATTTATCTAATTAACCTTTGCAAAAAAATTCATAATGGAATCCTTTATGAAAAAGTATATATAATAGAATATAAAGTGTTTTTGACTTCATGATATTCCAATAAAATATATATATATATATATTTGAAAACTATTTATTTATTCAATAAGGAATCTTGTTCATGAAACATTTTGTTAAATGAAACCATAATGGAATTTGGTTTCATAAATAATTCATGTTAGACATATTTTTAAATGTGATATAGTGGGTGTGTGACTATATTCCTAGTAGAATATATGAATGACATATTACATGTTAGATATCACATACTTGTTTTGCACAACATTATGACAGAATTAAAAAAATAGATTCCTCATGATACACAACGGTAAAACATTATATTTACTTGGATTCAAGATCGTTCATGATAGATTATAAAGGATAATTGGAATAAGTCAATGTGAACATATTTTCCAGATACTATAGTGATTTAGTATAGTATAGTCAAATTTATTATTGGTTCAAGACTCACTTTGTATATATATCTCCAAAAAAAATGTGTCCTGAGACATAATAAGGGGGGGAGAGAGAGAGAGAGAATATGTAGAATCCCATATTCATCTATGATAGAATAAATTATTCATACCATTTTATATACAAGGATTTATATCCCTTACACATTAATAATTATAGGTATATACCATGAAGATCAAAGAGAATATCATTCGTATGTTTTTAATGCTATCTATAAGTAGCTGAGGAATATTGTGGATATGTTCATGGTATATGGATGAGAAAAATTCCTATTCATAAGATAATATAATTATCATAGGTTCTAATTCGAGTAGAATGATCTAAATTCATCATATTATAATTTCTTCCCTCTCAGAAATGGAGCTATGAGTTGGAAGTGTTCAGATAAACCAATTTTTTAAAATTATATAGTTGATTTCTATCATCTATAAACATTAGATGTATCTAATGATTTTTTTTCAATTTTAAACTTTTTCCAAGAGATTTACATGGTTACTAGAATTTGTGATCCTATCACATTATACTAGGATAACACTGAAATGCAAGATATCGAAATGGATCCAAGGATGAATCAATTGATAAAACACATACTCTGAAAATATCACCTCCTGGGATATTTTTCTCAAATGGGTTAATTCAATATAAGAATATATTCCCCATAAAACTACATTAAAACCCACTTTAATAAAGTCTTTTCTTATCATAAGCATGAAAATAATTTCATATCTATAGGACTAATGTTTGGTATGAGTTGGATCGAGTACAAGTGAAAGTCTGTAGGATTTAGTTCCCTCAAAAAACATCAAGGAACATTATAATTAATTTTATTAATTTATTTGAATACAATAAAATGTTCTTATCAATCCATGATTATAATTTTGTATGATTTTATTAATTATAATGTTTTAAGGGTACTTATCACACTGAATTGTCTTATAAGTTCTCTTCTATGATGTGAACATATAAGTTCCATAAGAATATTCATTTCTAACATCTCAAGAAAATGATGAATAAGATATTTTCATACTTATTAATATTTTTTAATTAAATATTAATTTTACTTTAAAAGGGTTTCTTTGTTCGATAGCGTACCCGATACGCAACAACGGGTTTCTCTGAAATCTTACATTTCACACTAATAATATTGTATAATTATTTTAAATGGTAGTTAACTCAAAGACATTGTATTGGCTGGATTAAACAAAACTAACTACAATATTATTATACATGTTTGTTAAATGTATTTACATTTATCCAATAAATGTTAGAGGCTTAAATTGAGAATGAATCTAATTTTAAGCATAATTTACATTAAAAGGTCAATTTACCGCCTATTAATGGAGAACCCTCTTTAAATATATTTTTTGGTCACATTAATACATTATATTTGACTAAATACAATCCTTATTTAGAATTGGGATATCAAATTTTAATTTGGGTATTTTTTTGGTATTTTTCTGATAATGTTCATTTTTAATGAATAGTGCTAAATATTGTATTTTTATTCAAAATTGCCTTATAATATAATTTATTTATATGGTTAGATTATCATTTTAATTGGTTTTAAAGTGTAATTAAAATATATTTTTACCATTTATTCCAATGTTTTTCATTAGAATTTATTTCACATTGAAATTGGACATAAACAAGTGTCGATCTTTTGATAGTTATTATTTCTTAAAAACACGCTATTTGTTTTGATAACGGGAATTAATTTTTAAAATTATTTAAGGCCAGTTATATTTTTTGAATTTGGAAAAATAAACATCATTTTTGAATTTGGAATATCAAATATAGCTTAGGATGAATTTTTGATATTTGTCCGAAAAATTTCAATTTTTGATGAATAGTTAAACCACTTAGTGGTAGTTAAAAACTGACTTTTTCATTTAAATAAAATTTTACCAGTTCTGTGAATTGAATTTTAATAATACGACATACATGGTTTTTATCAAGAAGTAAAATTTGGTTCATTAAAATGAAAATAATTTTTGGTGAATAGTAACTTTTGACTTTTATTTACCGCGGTTAAAGGTAAATAGGTTAATTCAAGGTAAAACGAATATTATAATAATTAAAAATTACCTTAAAACTTGTTCAAACCTTATTGGTTGAGTCATTTACGACCATGGGCATATTTGGGTCAATTTTGGGACCCCATTGAGCAACTTGGTAGTCATAATGACAATTTTGATTAATTAATTTTATGTAAAGACAAAATTGACATTAACAAAAATCTTTTAGTAATTAAGTTTTATAAGGGGGTATATAAATTAACTTTTCGACTATAAATATTCATTGGAAAAATAAAAATATTTCCAACATGATGGTATTTTGTTTATAATTTTTAGTCATCTTATAAATTAAATTATTTATGACACAATAATGATGCAATATTTACCTCATTAACAGATCATTTAAATAAATAAGATTATAATGATTTTAATAATATCCAAAACATGTCAAATTTTTTTTGGATGCTTTTATTTTGACCATTAGTCATCTTATATTCATCCTTAATGATTTTTGGACCATTATAAACCGAATATAATTATATAATAAAATAATAGTTTCACACTTTCCTAAAGAGCCCCTCCTCCCCCTTATAAAAAGAGACCACTTCTTACCAATTACTCACTTCTCTCAAGCATTTTGGCTCGTCCAACCTCTGCCCAATTAAGCCCCCTATATCCCTCTACTTCATCTATAATCCTTACCTTAAGTAGAAGACAATTCATAAAGTCTTTTCGGTTCAAACCAAAGGGAGTTACCCAAATTAAAGGTAACAGTTTCTCTTAAATTGTTTTCTTTTATTTTACTTCTCCAACCCCTAAACTATTTTTATTTCATTCTTTTCCAACAACACCAGTATCCTCAATATAGTAGGATTTTTTTATGATATGTATTATAACTACACATACACACACCTCCATCTAATGTGTGAGGAACATAATGTTTCTGTGAATGGCAAACTAACGCCTCACGAAATGATGATTGTTTTATTACCTCTTACCGCCTCTCATGGTGGCCATTATGATGACACTGAATTTATATATGATATATATTATGTTTAATTTTACTTTTTGATTCTATATTTTCCATTTATAGCACGCCTTTATGGTTTCCACAGTGGGTAAATATGATAATATCATTTGAGGAAGTGCGGACTACCGCCTCCTCAAAGTGATGTGACTCGTTAATGCCTTATGTGGGATGTATAAAGGATGGATTTGATGATATTATATAAGATATAATATTTTAATTATAATATAACTATGTATCATTTTTCTTTAATTCCATAAAAATAACAAATAGAAATTAAAGTAGGGTTCATGCGTACGTACGAATTACTGTCTCAATGAACGGTGCATTTCATTTCATACCTCCAAATGTTATGTACTATTATAAATACATGTATATACTGGATATAAATGATATTTATGATATCTAAATCATGAATATCATTCTAGATATAATGGAATATAGACCACATGGACAACTTATAAATATAAGGTGTTCATTTTTGACTCAAGTACCAAATATCGACAAAATGGACGTTATTAACTTAAATGATTACATAATGTTTATAACATTGTAATAATTGATATAAAAGGAATAATAAACATGAAAAAGATTCTTAAGAAATTATAAATTAAATTTAGTTTATTATTCAGGAGATTGAATAATGATCGACTCACGTCGGACACGAGGTAAGGGACTTCATCTCAATCTCCTTTCATTGAGGCATATTGATTTTTAATACAAGATTTTATCTTATACTCTATATAACGACATTTGAATTTTCATTTCCTTCAAAGGGAATATTTTTATATGAAGCATTTTATTATACTACAAAAACGAATGTTTATTTTTTTACGTAAGCTGTGACAATGACCTTTCCACTGCCAGGAGTAATATTTGATCTTTGGCTTCCTTAACAAGCCGGAATGTTTTAAAAAGGAAAAATAAATTCCATATACTCTATTTACATATTTTTGGTATTGAAAATGATTTTGAGAATTGATTTATTATTTCAATAACTTGAAATGATATTTTGTTGTTGTAATGTGAAAATTTTATCTTTACTTTATGCTTATGCTATGTGTTATGATCATGTTATGGTTCTTGGTCATTATTTATGTATACGGGTGGTTCCATGATAAACCTAGGATGGGTGATCCCGAGATATCTCTCCAATGAATTTGGTAACATGAAAGAGATAAACATGAATGTTTCTTCTAAGATATTTAGGTAATATACTATGATGGGTATTCCAAAGTAACTTCCTATGTTGTTGTGATAACTACAATATAAGTATGATTTGGATGCCACAGGTTACATTTATGATATATGATTTTTATGTGTCATTTATAAATCATATGATTTCATGAGGTATGTAAGAGAGTTCATGTTTTTTATGTATTTATAATAATATGTTTTCATCTTTGTATTATAACCCTTGATGAGCTTTTTATGCTACTCCCAAGTTTTGAAATGTTTTCACAGGACTTCAAGATGAATAGGGTCAAGGATGGGATCAAGGAAATGTCATGCTGTCTAAAACATGCAACTAGGCATGACTCTTTTTTTCAAGAGTTTTTTTTATGGAAAACAAATGGAAATTGTGTAGAAGTGTCTACTTTTTAATATTTTGAAATGTAATAGTTATGACCTAACTATCTAAAACACTAAACCTGAAAATATCCTTAATGTGAATTATTCATTTAATTCAATACTAACCAAGGTTTAAGGTTGGGTCCTTATAGTTGGTATCAGAGGTCGGTTTAGATAACATTTGGAGTTAGGGTATTGTTAAGTTAATATTCATAAAGTAATTTATGTTAATATTGAAATGATATAGCATTTACAAATTACAATGTTGCTTTGCCTAAGATATTTCTATGTTCAGAATGGTTTTTCGTAGAGGAAACATGGGAGTTGTGATGGGAAGGCATACAAAGGTAAATGAAATTCCAAATCAGTATACTGAGATGTTCAGAATCATAATTGAACAATTTACTACAGTGATGGATAATTTGACTCAAGTTATAAATGGTGGTTGTTTTTATTTATGATATTTTGGTCTATTATAAAGGTAAATAGGAGCATGGATGTCATTTAAGGTTTGTCATGAAATCCTTAAAAGAAAAGAAACATTATGGGAAATTCAGAAAGTGTGAGTTTTGGTTACAAAAAATCTCTTTCCTTGGTCACATTGTTTCAAAAAATGGCATAACTATTGATCCTGCAAAAACAAAAGTTGTTGAAGAATAGCCAAGGCCCACAAATAAAACTGAGATTCGTAGTTTTCTTGGTTTGGAAGATTATTATAGGAGGTTTGTTGAAATTTTTTCACGATTATCTAGTCTAATGACTATGTTAAATCAAAAAAGTGTTAAGTTCATTTGCAAAAAAGAGTGTGATGATTGTTTTCAGGAATTGAAAAGAAGATTGGTGAATGCACTAGTTTTGGCACTGCCATCTAGAAATGGTGAGTTTGTTATCTACAGATATGCTTTATTGAAAGGATTGGGTTGTGTTCTAATGCAGAATTATCAGGTAATTGCTTATGCTTCATTTCAGTTGAAACCTCATGAGTTATATTACCCTACACATGATTTGGAATTAGCTTCTGTTGTTTTTCTTTAAAAATTTGGAGGAATCGTTTGTATGGAGTGAAGTTTGAAATAAATATTGATCACAAAAGTTTTAAGTATATATTCGCTCAAAAAGAATTGAACATGAGACAGAGGAGATGGTTGGAATTAATCAAGGATTATGATTCCATGATCCTTTATTGTACGGGAAATGAAAATAAAGTGGCTAATGATTTGAGTTGAAAAATTAATACTTCATTTACCATGTTACATTTGGAACGAGATCCTATGGTTTTTGATTTGATGAAATTTGGCATAGAATTTTTTGGTGAAAGAAATTATTCTGTTTTGTTTCAGGTGTCAGTGAAATCATCTTTATAAGATAGAATAAAGAAATCGCTGAAAGAGGACAGTGAGTTGTAGAAAAAGGTAGTGTTATTTCAAAAGGGTAGGTTACACTTTGATAATGATTGTGTTTTGAGGTTTGGAAATATATTATGTGTGACTTGTGATTCACAGATGAATAATGAGTTGTTATGTGAAGCTAATAGTTCTCCGTTTTCAGTTAATCTGGGTAGTACTAAGATGTACAGAGATCTTCGGGAGTATTACTGGTGTGATGGAATTAAAATAGATATTGTCGATTTTATTGTGAAGTGTTTGACTTGTCATCAGGTTAAAGCAGAGTAGCAGTTACCGAAAGGGATACTTCAGACTTTACCGGTGCCAAATTAGAAATGGGAAAATGTATCTATGGACATTTTTGTGTGATTACAGAAGACATCTCGATGTAATAATGAAATATGGGTTATTGTTGATTGATTGACTAAATCTGCCCATTTCCATAATATTCGAGATACTTTTTCTCTAGATCAACTTGCTCAGTAGTATGTTAAAGAGATAGTCATGTTGCATGGAGTTCCCCTCTCCATTGTATCTGATCACGATACCAGGTTTGCTTCAAACTTTTGGAAAGGCCTTCAGAAGCTGTTGGGTACTGAATTAAATATTAGTACATCTTTTCACCCTCAATCAGATGGAAAATTAGAGCGAACATTTCAGACATTGGAGGATATTCTACGCGCTTTCTTGAAGGATTATCAGGAAATTTGGGACCAACATCTTTCTTTGGTTGAATTTTCTTATAATAACAGTTTTCATTCTTATATACAGATGGCTCCATTTGGGGAATTATATGGAATGCATTGTCGAACTCCGAATTTTTGGGATGAAGTTGGTGAGAGGAAGCTGATGGGACCAGAATTGGTATAAGATATGGCAGAGAAAGTTCAGTTGATTCAGAATCACATGAGAACAGCTCAGAGTAGGCAGAAACGTTATGCAGATAACCGGAAGAAGGATCTTTCTTTTGAGGTAGGTGATCATGTCTTTCTAAAAGTTTCTCCATGGAAAAGTGTGATGCGTTTTGGTAAGAAGGAAAAGTTGAGTCTGAGGTTCATTGGACCTTATGAAATCCTGGAGATAGTTGGATCAGTTGTGTACGTAGTGTCTTTACCTCCATATTTATCCCAATTACACAATGTTTGTCATGTTTCAATGTTGAGAAAGTATATGCCAGATGCATCTGATGTTTTGAGATCAGAGATAGTTCAGTTGGAAGAGAATCTATCTAATGAAGGACAACCAGTCCAGATTCTTGACCGTAGAGAGCATGTGTTGTAGAATAAGTTAATTCACCAAGTAAAGGTTTTGTGGAAAACCATATGGTTGAAGAGGAAATGGGGGAATCTGAAAATTCTATGAGGGATAAATACCCCAACTTATTTTGATAAGTGAATTAAAATTGCGAGGATATAGTTTCCAAAAGGGGGAAGGATGTAACATCCCAACTAAATGATGAATAAGATATTTTCATACTTATTAACATGTTTGAATTAAATATTAATTTTACTTTAAAAGGGTTTTTATGTTTGATAGCATACCTTATACGCAACAACGGGTTTCTTTGAAATCTTACATCGCACACTAATAATTTAGTATTATTATTTTAAATGGTAGATAACTCATAGTCGTTGTATTGGTGGGAATAAACAAATCAAAAAAAATTATTATACATGTTTGTTAAATTTATTTAAATTTATTCAATAAAAATTAGAGGCTTAATTTGTGAATGAATCTAATTTTAAGAATAATTTACAATAAAAGGTCGATTTACCGCCTATTAATGGCGAACCCTCTTTAAATATATTTTATGGTCTCTTTAATAAATTATATTTGACAAAATAAAATCCTTCTTTAGAATGGGGACATAAAATTTTACTTTTGGTATTTTTTTGGTAATTTGCTGATAAAGATCATTTTTAACGAATAGTGAAAAATACTATATTTTAATTCAACATTTCCTTTTAATCTAATTTGTGTATATGGTTAGATTATCTTTTTAATTGGTTTTAAAGTTTAATTAAATATAAATTTTTACCATTTAATCCAATGTTGGTCATTAGAATTAATTTCATTTTGAAATTGGACATAAACATGTGTCGATCTTTTGATAGTTATTGTTTCTTAAAAACACACTATTTGTTTTGATAACAGGAATTAATTTTTAAAATTAATTAATTCCACTTCTATTTTTTGAATTTGAAAAAATGAACATCACTTTTTAATTTGGAATATCAAATATATCTTAGCCTGACGTTTTGATATTTTTCTATAAAACATGAATTTTTGATGAATAGTGAAACCACTTTGGGGTAGTTAAAAAAATAGCTTTTTCATTTAAATGAAATTTTACCACTTCTGTGAATTGAATTTTAAAAATCCGACATACATGGTTGTTATCTAGAAGTAAAATTTGGTTCACTAAGATGAAAATAATTTTTGGTGAATATTAACTTTTGATTTTATTTACTGCGGTTCAAGGTAAATATGTTAATTCAAGGTAAAATGAATATTATAATAATTAAAAATTACATTAAAACTTGTCCAAACCTTATTGGTTGAGTCATTTACGACCATGGACATCTTTGAGTCGATTTTGGGACCCCATTGAGCCACTTGGTAGTGATAATGACAATTTGGATTAATTAATTTAATGTAAAGACAAAATTTACATTAACAAAAATATTTTAGTAATTAATTTTTATAAAGTGTGGTATAAATTATCCTTTAGACTATAAAAATTAATTGGAAAGCTATAAATATTTCCCACATGATGTTATTTTTTATAATTTTTATACATCATATAAATTAAATTATTTATGACACAATAATGATGCATTATTTACCTCATTAATAAATCATTTAAATAAATAAGATTATAATGATTAAAATAATATCCAAAACATGTCAAATTTTGATTTGATGATTTTATTTTGACCATGCGTCATATTATATTAATATTTAATGAGTTTTGGACCATTATAAACTGAATATAATTATATAATAAAATAATAGTTTCACGCTTTCCTAAAGAGCTCCTCCTCCCCTTTATAAAAGGATACCACTTCTAACCAATTCCTCACACATATAAAGATTTTTGTCTCGTCCAAACTCTGCCCAATTAATCTCCCTACATCTCTCTTCTCCATCTAGAAGCCTTAACATAGGCATAAGGCACTTCAAGAAGTACTTTTTGTTCAAACCAAAGGGAGTTTCCCAAATTAAAGGTAACGATTTCTCTCAAATTGTTTTCATTTATTTTACTTATCCAACACCTAAACTCCTTTTATTGCATTATTTTTTAACAAAACCAGTGTACTAAATATACTAGGATGTTGTTATGATATTTATTCAAACTACACATACACACACCTCCATCTAATGGGTGAGAAACATAATGTTTCTGTGGATGGAAAACTAATGCCTCACGAAACGATGATTGTTCAATTACCTCTTACCACCTCTCATGGTGGCCATTCTGATGGAACTGTATTTATATATGATATATATCATGTTTATGTTTTATTTATGCTTTTTTATTTTCCACTTATTGACGCCTATATGCTTTCCACGGTGGGTAAATACGAAAATCTCATTTGAGGAAATGCGGACTACCGCCCCCTCAAAGTGATATGACTCGTTAATGCCTTATGTGGTATGTATAAAGGATGGATTTAATGATATTATATAATATATTATACTTTAATTATAATATACCTATGTATCATTATGCTTTAGTTCCATAAAAATAAGAAATAGAAATGAATGTAGTATTCTTGTCTACGTACGGCGTACCGTCTCCATGAACGGTGCATTTCATTTCATACCTCTAAATGTTACATACTATTATAAATACATGTATATACTATATATATATGATATATATGATATCTAAATCATGAATATGATTCTGGATATAATGGACTATTGACCACATAGACAACTTATAAATATATGGTGTTCATTTTTTACTCAAGTACCAAATATCGACAAAATGGATGTTATTAACATAAATGATTACATAATCTTTATAACATTGTAATAATTGATTTAAAAGTATAATAAAATTGAAAAAGGTTTTTAAGAATGTATAAATTAAATTTAGTTTATTATTAATGAGATTAAAGAATGATCGAGTCAAGTCAGACACGATGTAAGGGACTTCGTCTCAATCTCCTTTCATTGAGGCATGTTGTATTTTAATACATGATTTTCTTTTATACACTCTATAAACTCCTTTGAATTTTCATTTCATTCAAATGGAATCTTTTTATACGAAGCGTTTTACTAAATGACAAAAAGTAATGTTTCTTTTTTTTACGTAAGCTGTGACAACGACCTTTCCACCGCCGCAAATATTATTTGATCTTTGCCTTCCTTAACAAACTGGAATGTTTTTAAAAGGAAAAATAAATACCATATACACTATTTATGTATTTTGGTATTGAAAATTATTTTGAGAATGGATTTATTATTTCAATATCTTGAAATTTTATTTTTTTATTGCAATGTGTAAATGTTATCTTTCCTTTATGATTATGTTATGTGTTATGATCATATTATGGTTATTGGGCATTATTTATGTGTACGGGTGGTTCTGTGATAAACCTAGGGCGGGTGAGCCTGAGATAGCTCTCCAATGCATTGGGTAATGTGACGGAGGTAAACGTGAATGTTTCTCCTAAGAGATTTTGGGAATATACTGTGATGGGTATTCCAATGTAACTCCCAATATAGCTGTGATAGCTACAATGTAAGTCTGATTTGGATGCCAGAAGTTACCTTTATGATATATTATTTTTATGTGTCTTTCATAAATCTTATGATTTCATGAGGTATTTAAGAGAGTTCATTTTTTGTATGTATTTATAAACAAATGTTTTCATCCTTTGTATTATAACAATTACTAAGATTTTTATGCTCGTCGCAAGTTTTGAAAAGTATTCACATGACTTAAAGATGAATAGGGTTAATGATGGGATCAAGGAAAAGTCATGTTGTCTAAAACATGGAACTAGACATGACTCTTTTTTTCAAGAGATTTTATTTTATCGAAAAAATGGAAATTGTGTAGAAGTGTCTACTTTGTAATATTTTAAAATGTAATAGTTATGGCCTAACTCTCTAAAACTCTAAACCTAAAAAGATCCTCAATGTGAATTATTCATTTAATTAAATATTAAGAAAGGATTAAAGCTGGGTCCTTATATAATTAATATGTATTTTATAAACAAATGATATCCTTTTATGGGAAAAAATGAAACTGGATATCATAAGTGGGCACTTATTGGGATTTTAGAAACTTTCTCATGGTGTAAACTACTGGTATCATCAGTGCAGGACATTATTACAATATGATCTGCATATAGAAAATCCACATTTATATGTGTCATTAAAATTCCTATATATGGGTGTGTGTAATTTTTACTATAATTTTTTATTATTTTTAACATATTCATTGATCCACATATGTTGATGTATTTATGGAATCCAGGATGAAATATTCTTGTGGCGAAGTAGAATGCATTGGGTGTGTCATGAGTGACGTTGTATTAATGGATAATCTAAGAAACTATTTATTCACTATATTTATTAGTTTATTTTTATGTGTCATACACATTAATGGGAATAAAATTTCCTCATTATGTCTACGGAAATTGTGATATTGTTGGAAATTTAATTTTGGGAAATTCAAATAATGATTCCCCGAGCATATAGATTAATGGAAGTAGTATGAAACTTGTTTCATTAGAGAAATTGGGATAAAGGGATTATATTTCATTGTGTACATTCATAGGAGGTTACATTTTATTATGAAATTAATTTTTTTTCTTTATTGGAGCCCTATAATATAGATAGATGATTTCCTTAGAATTTATCCAGTGTAGTCTACTACCACTTAGTGGGGGGCCTATAGGGTCAAACACTATCTATGTTTGAAACATTAATTAAATTATATATAAATATTACATGTTACATAAATATTATACATATAATTGATTTAATAATAAACAATTTTACTATGATAATAAAATATTCAATCACCACTTATCAACTAGAATATATGTGTGAATTGAATATTTAATAAATATTTATTCACTATGTAATTATATATATAATCATGTAAATGTATAAAATTTATTTATTCTTGTTTATGAATGTGGTAATAAAATATTTATTTTCTTTCTTATGTAAATATTTAATGAATATTTAATTAATAATTTCAATCAATATAATATTTATATATTTGTTGGAAAATAGTGTATTGAAATTTTTAAAATTAATTCTCCATTATTGGATGACTCTTAAACAATGATGAGGAGTTGTAAAATAAAATTAATGTTCAGACATGAAATTACGTTGTAAATATTATTTTAATGAATATTAAATTATTTACACAAGAAAAATAATATTTATTTTATCAGAGAGTTTAGATCATGTTTAGTAAATAATAATAATTCAATTTTTATTTATACATGTTGTTCACATGGAGTTGTGAAAATAATAATGACCCTTGCTGAATTATAATTTTTTAAACCTTGAATTATTTATACCTTCTTTTGACATTCTACGAATATGAGATCCACATTATTTCATTATCAAATATGCGATCTAAAGTTGGTTCCATAAAGCCCTATATTGGTCACCTATAGAACTCTCTAAATATGTAGAGCTTTTATCATCCTCCACCCTACCAAATTACTTCATGGTTTAATGATTTTTGTTAATTAATATTGATCACTGCAAGCATTAGAACTGTCTATTCTAAAACCTAAAGGATTCTATAATGATAATCAATGGATCCAAAGAACACGTAGATCACCACTATATGTAATATACCCTTTATTTCTCGGATTAAGTGATGGTACGCCAAGATGAATTTATCCATTCATTAAAAATGAATAAAGAATTCAATAAAAGGTCAACCTTTAAATTAATAAATTAATTATAAATTATATTTGAAAATACCATCTTTTCATTGTTCCAATTTCTTTTCCATTAATCTTAATATTATTTTTCGGTAATGAAAATAATTTATCTTGTACATCACCAATTTTTCATTGATTATTAAAATAACTCAACTCAATTGTGGCCCGACCATTACTCCCACTTCCACGGAAACTATATAGTGAGTTGTACCCATAGAACAAGAGTAGTATCTAGAACCATTTCAGGGGTCCATAGGAGATTCTGATAATGCAAAGTTATGATTACCACCAATGAACATGAGTCATTAAATAAGATCTCTTTGTTTTGTGATACGTCTTAAATAAGGATGCACACTTTTTTCATTATCCTTCCTGAATTTATTATGTCATAACATTTCTAGATGGAATTAAATAATTTTACAAAGGTTATGTATTTAGTAAATGTAATTCCATAATGGTCAACATGAATTGAGATATCTATTCCTTTTTTATGTCAAAAATCCTTTTTGATCATTAAACCAATGTTATACCATTAATTATAAACCCAACACAAGCTACTTCATCATGATATAAATGTCATGGTTTTTTATTATATTAATATATAAAATCAAATGGTACAAATTAATAATGATCTCAAGAAGATAGAACAATTCACATGATTAAAAATATTATCATCCAATGATAGATAAAACATGTGGTGTTCCTATTAGAAGGCATGTCATTATAATCTTCCCTACACGAGATCACCATGTGTCTACTTCCTAAGAAGATGTCTCAAAGATTATTGGACCTCTCTACCTAGTAGAAGGACATCATATGATTCCAATTAGTATGATGTATCTTGATCATATGATATCTTTCTTAATATATATATTATATTCTATGTGGGTTAGTACTGAGAGTTTCCTTTTCTATTTTGTTTAATATTTTATTAAATTGAAATCCCAATATTAAAAAATATTTATTGAAAATCATTTAATCATTAATTTTATTTAATTTTAAAGATTCATTGTTTATTTAGAATTACTGAAATTTAAATGATATATTGTGGTAATGTTCTTAATATTTAAATTTTACTATCTTTGTTTTTTAGGTTATTAATTTTATAATATATAATAATTGTGTTATTATTTTATCTCTTATAAAAAAATTAGTCTTTATTTTTTGTTAATTAAAATTATGATATTTATTTTTATTTAATTTGAATTATAATTTTAAAATTAATATTTTATAACTTGGTGTTATATTCATTTTTTGAAATTTATATTTTAATTTAAAAATTTATATCATATGATACTTTTAATTTTAATTTTAAAATATTTTTTATATTTTAGTTTTTTTTTTCTATAAATGATTTTATATATATATCCTCTCATATAAACTATGCATATGTATATTTACTCTACATTATTCATCATATTCCATCTAGGAAAATTAAAACATGACTGCAATGCTCCTCCCAGTATAGGTAGTGGTCCTACAACACCCAATTTAGTTCACCTTCATCAACCTTACAATGTGACACTAGCACTACTGTTTCATTTCACTAACACTTTACCATGACTTCTCATGGAAGAAACTCACTCCAATCACCCAACACATCATAAACATTATGATATAATGAAACAACGGTCCTCATCCACTATAGTATCCCACAAAAATACCATATTTGGACAGATGCTTTCACTTATACTTATTTATTTCAGGCGGTATCATTATTGTATCACAACACTAAGTCGCTCTCTAAACCAGCCTCGACCAAATCCACTTATATTCATTTTCATGTGGATAATTAATGTAATGATGTTCATCTATAGTTCATCCTCACCTTCTCCTCATTACTGTTACACATTAATAGGTGAACCTTACATGATGTGGTCCACAAAGTTATCACTTGAGTTACCTTGATGTGATCATAATGGGTTTTTATATCATAGAGTGAGATTATCTATGGATATCATGAAAGGACATGTAAGTGACCATGAGATACTCTTATGAATATACTATGTGGTATTATGCCAACCAACCTACCATAAGACAAAATAACCTACCCTGAAATCCATATAATGGCGTCGCATAAGTAATGTGAGATTACCGTGACATACATACCATAAATCCATCCCACCAACCAAGAGGTATTTTTAAATTACAACAAATTTATTTTAAATTACACAAATTTTAATTTTCAAAAACCTAAAAGTATTATTTTTTATAGTTATTGACAGAGTATTTAAAATCAATAACAAGACAAATTTTTCCACTCTATCAATATACTAGCAGTAAGACAAATTTGTTCACATGGTAAGTACAATAATTTCATGTTATTTTTTTGCATGGTCATTTTACGAACAGAATAGAATTTTTTTCACATTTCCAGTATAATGAACATGAAACGAATTTGTTTGAATGGATAATAAAACTATTGTAAGGCTATTGACCCAGAGTTACACAACAAACATATTCTGCAAAACTCTTTGTATGTTTTGATAAAACATATATTTTCCAGTTTATTCTTTTATATAAATATTTTGACATTTTAATTACTGATTTTTTTTAAATATATTTTAATCATTTTATTTATATTTATAAAAGTTATATAAAATTTAAAATATGTTTAAACTATATTATGGATAAAATAACACATACATAATAATGGAAATAATAATATTCATAATTTTTCTTTTATACACTTTTTTTATATTTTTTGAATAATTAAATTACTAAAAGTTTGTGGGAGAATTTTTATTCTTATTTACTAATATATCATTTATCATATGATCATATTTAAATTTTTTACAAACTATTTAATGCAAGAATAAAAGGGATATATTATTCCATGATGATGAGTGGGATAATACAAATTATGGGTAACAATATTTTTCTGAGTATTATTATTATCTAACATGTGGAAACATATTATTTGTTATTTAAAAACTCCATGATCATGGTGTTAATTTCACATGATTATCATTTGGAATAAAATAGAGGCGGAATATGATAACATAAACTATAAAATGTTTATTTAAAAATATTGTTGATATATGACCATAGAAAGGGAGAGTGAGAAATAAATAAAATCATATGATAATTGTGAAGTGGTTAATTTTTTATACGTCTAGTATTACATTACTATTACCCTGAAGGATATCATAATTTTTCTCATCCACTAATGAAGTGATTGAATCTATAGATCTTCCTTAACATTAAACTTCACCGGATCCACTATAGATCTTAAATTATTTTTTCTTTTCATTATTTTACTTCATCATTATCTTTGTTCTAAAATAGTATGTTTAATATTTTCTCATCCAAATGATGTCTAACTAGGTTATTCTTCCTAACGAAAAGGAAGGACAAGTTGTGACTCCAAAAAAATCAGGTGGGTTGTGACTCAAGAAAACCAGTGGGTAGTGACTCCTATAAAAGATTATTTGGGAAATAATACCAGGTGATAAAAAGGTACATCAATAACTAGGTTATCACACTCTATAAAAAGTAAATAATTATTGATTATATTTATTCTCATTGATTACAAAAAATTTAAGAGTGTAATTGGATTTTGGTTATCCTAAGTGCTACAAAAAATCTATTCTTTTTAATATTATTATTTACCACACAATTAACATTTTTTATTAGTTTAATAATTTTATTGTATCAATTTATTTTAATAAAATTACTATTAACCACTTATTCAATAATATTATATTAATAGTAATTAACAATTGGTATTAGAGGGGGAATACTTTTTTGGAGTAGGTTATTACAATTTTATTACCTTTTTTAAGTAACCTTTATCCAAGACATAGGAGTATATAGAATAATCCACTACATTATTATGAAAAGTTAGAAATTATATATTTTGAATACGATTAGACTTCCTTACATTAATGGAAGTTAAAATTCATACTAGAGTGATATTATGGAGGTATTAATAAAAACAATAAGCCTTGAATATTTGGATACAAATTAAAAAACTCATAAAATTAAATATGTATATTTAGGAACCATAAATGGAAATGATTCTTCAAAATATGTTCTAAATTATTATGTTATGAATTACTTATATTTATTATTAAGTAGAAATATTTATTGACATATTCCGTCATGTAAAAATTCACTTGATATTTGGATGACATTAAAAATCACTCATCAATGAATTGATAAGTTCAATAGAATTTAGGTTAATACTCATAGAGTTGAGTTTAAAATATTCAGAATGGATAACCAATAGGGAATCAACAAGATATACAATAAAATCACTAAATTTTAAACTACATGGTGCCACTTGGGGAACATTGAAGAATGAATTTCTTATTTAAAAATAATTAGACATATATGAAAAATGCAACCCTTAATGAAGGTTGTGATTAATGAATGTATGAATTTCAGTGAGTATTCAATTAATGAACAGATAAGATCATGTATTAAATATCAGATGGATTTGATGAATGATAATGGTGAAGAACACACCTACAATAATGTTATATCATTCAAATATAATATAAATTTTTTTACTAGTTCATAGGATTTTTAGTTCTTTCAATATTGGATTGAAAAACTAACAAATTTTTATAAGTTATTCAATAATTACATGAAAAGAAATAGGGGATTTTATAGGAATCCTTGAATTGATCATTAGTTTAATACATAAAGGTATTTAACAAAGGTAATATTGGAAAATGAAATGTTTCGGAATAAATATTCTATGAGTGTAGGAAAATGGTATATATGAAATTTATCTTTGAAAAACTAATATACAATGGGAATGATAAGAAAGAAAAGATATAATTAAAACATTCCTATCATGTAGGATGTTGTTAAACATAGGATTCAGACTTTTGTAGTGAAGATTATTCAATTGAAAATAAATAATCCAACCTCTTTTTTTGGAAGAAAATATGAATAAGGTAAAAAATGATTCGTATAAAATTTTAGGTTATAATTATAATTTTGAAAAATTATTTAATGAATTAAATAAATAAAGTGAAAATATCAGAAGTGATATTTTGAAAAAGGATTAACAATATAGAGAATTGAAATTAAAAAAGTAATAATATTAAAGAATAGAATAGAGAACTGCAAGTTTATACTTTAATAAATGTAGATAAGAGAATGTTTTTAGGTTCTAAACTAATAAGTCTCAAATATGAGAATTAAATACTGAAAAAATTATTTTGAAAAACAAATAAACATTAAGAGATGGGATTTTTGTTAGTTTCTGATGAATTAGTTAAAATTAAAAATGAATTAAAAAAACTAAAACATGAAAATGTAAAATGGTAAATGTAGGATAATGTTAAAATGTGGAAACATTTTTTAAGATAAAATTTATATACTAAATTAAGGAAAATCATAATAGAGTAAGTATTGGATTAAAATAAACCATCACAATTTTTTTATTGAAAATAAAAATTTCATAAGATAATGGAAATGGACAAACCATAAAAAGGTAAAATTATATTTGGTTATTGTATTCATACTCCTAATGTGTAAAAAAAAATTGGTAAAAGAAAATAAATTTAGTATATCAACTATTACATTATTTATATGTAATCATAGAGAGTGTTATGAAAATGAATATTCTTTATGATTTACTCAGGTATTAGGCCACACCAATAAATTTATTTCTAGTTAAATATATTAAATTTCATCTAATAATAAATGTATTAAATCAGTACAAGATCCTGAAAGGTTTTCCCTAATTTAGTTGTACTAAAAATAAAATAGGTAACAAAACAATCAACCTCGTAATCTATTTTATTAGGAATATATCTAAGGAGCTCTCAACAATCTAGGTATTTATCCAGCATTATAATATCTATTGTTTTACCATCTAGTATCCTAATGTGTAAATTATCTAATATCCATTATGATGTTATTTTAATTTCTAGATTTTTGGAATAAACCAAAACATTAGTTTTTATTGTTATTTTACTACGTAATTTTTTAAGTCTTCAGAGTTTTGAATTTTTGGTTTCATATATGTTGATCATATACTTATATTTTATATAAACAATTATTAAATATATCTTTTTATATATTCATGGATTTATGGTTAGTTCCCCAATATTAATTAATTTAGTTAATATTTTGAAATATGATTTTTAAATATGTTATTAAATTGATATTATATTATGAAATTCTAGTTTCATTATTTTATTTCAAATATTTTTCAATAATTTATTTTTGTTTTAGGAAAGACATGTGTTCTGGTTATTATATCTAAAAATTTTATTTACACATTAGTTTTGAGAATTATAGATCATTAAAACATTTAACCACATTATACATTAACCTTTTCATTCTTTTAGGGGTTCCACACAATACAATTATGAACACTCCTAATTCAGTGAAGTATTCTAGATGTTCTAAATTTATTACATGCATTAAATTTTAGGTTTTCTTTAGTTTAAAATAATGATGAATATTTAAAATTGTTAATTATAAATATGTTCCTGATTTTTAAATTTATTATAAAATAGTTTTGATTATCTCAATTGTGTACTAATTTTTTAGTTCTTGAAATTCAGAGAAATATCATAGATTGACTCATTTATTTAAAACAGATCCTATTCATTTAAATTTATTTTATTATCTAAATAATTTTTTAAAAATTGAAATTCTTATGTCCTATAGAGTATAAATTTTTATATGGGGATAAATATGTCAATGGTAATTTAATTTGACATATACTATTTTAATCTGGATGTAGTTTATCTATTTTTATCAAATACATTTCAAGATTAAACACATGGGGGTATTTTTAACTAATGAAGATTTTTTTTGAGAAATTTTATTTAACAATAATAACATTTTCATATATATATGTTTTTATTATTAATATTATTAATAGTTAATTTTTATGAAAATGTTCTACTTTGTTTATTTAATTTATTAAATTGTACACATTTAGGTTTTTTAACCATTTATTATTTGAGGGTGCATTATCCCTTTATCACAATTATTTCTCAATATGGATCTTAATAATACTTTTATTTGGATTTTACTTTTTCATTTTGATAAATTTTAAAATGGATAAAAAACTATGGGATTTTTAATACATTAAAATATTGGTTTTTGTTTTTTAATTTACAAATAGGCAGAAACTGTCCATGTTAAGAGTTTTGGTTTTAATGAGATTCACTGTTTTTTCAAATTGAAATCCCTTCATTCAATAATATTTATTGAATATAATTAATAATTAATTTTAATTAATTTTAATGACACATTATATTGATTTAGTTGTTATAAATTTAAATTCTTACATGAGTTAATGTTTCTAATGTTTTAGTTTTACTATCTAGATTTTTTAGTTTATTAATTGTGTTAACAATAGTCATAAAATTAATATTTTATCTCTTATTTAAAATATTTAATTTTATTTTTTTATATTAATTATTTTAGTTTTATTTATTAATATTATAATTTAAAAATAAATATTTTATATCTTTTTAATATATTATCTTTTTTTACATTTATATTTTCTTTTAAAAAATTATATCATATGATAATGTTTTTTAATGTGAATATATTTTTTATATCTGAATATTTTTTCTATAAATTCATATATGTATATATCTATATATATCAAATCAAAAATGAAACATATATTTGTAGTCTATATTTGTTTTCATCTTCCTTATATACAAATTTGATCATGCACCCAAATCTCCTCACAACCCAAGAACTGGTATGTATCATTGCCTATAGTTTAATATCATATTCCTTACTACGTAACACTAACATCTCTGTTTTACTACAATATATACCTACCTATAATTTTCCTATAAGAAACACCTTCATAGTGCGAAACACATTATTGACATCACAATGAATAAGAGTCCCCAACAGATGTCATCTCATATCATGGCAAACACATTGTTCTTAGCTTTGATTGTCTTGAACATTTCCAAATACACTAGACCAACTATCATCTAATGTTTTTTCCAAACTATCACAAGACACCAAACCCCACTTACATTAGCTTACTCATGGTAAATCCCCTTTCTTGGACCACATCAATTTAGGGGATACTAGACAATGTATGGGATGGACTAGAGTGGAATTAATCTATACCAGTTACTAAGAGCCTAGGTCCTGATTAAGGAAATAATAGGAGGAGGGGAATCAAATAAATCATGTGAAAAATTCAACAAGATAATATACTGCACGCCTGAAACACAACTTCTTTATAAGAAAAAACTTGTTTTGGCATAATTAATGTAATGATAAATTATCCTCCTCATGGTCATAATTTACACAATCATAAATAAATCAAAGTTCATGATTGAGGGTCACAAGAATTATAACAGGTTCATTTAAAAATTTCCAAGAAGTACATAATAAAATAAAAAAAAGTAGCTAAGTCCCTTTACCTCTATTTCAAATTATAATTTATAAATATTAATTATAAAAAAACATTTAAAAAAATGTTCAATTAATTCAACAACCCCAACCCCTTTTTTGAAATCCATGTGTGAAACTCCAAACCATCCTTTCCATTGAACAATATCCATGAAGACTAACACTTCCTCAAGTTTATAACCCAAACTGGGTGAAATATTCTTCAAACTAAATTTTCATTTAAATAATCTCTGAAACATTTTTACAAACACTTAACAATCAAGAATTATTTTCAAAACTAATCATCCATTAAATCCCCCCATTGATCCAAGAGATGAACCAATAGAAATTTTTTTTAAAATTTATTTTAGAATTAAATATATGTATTACAAAAAAAATTTTATAACCACAATAATAGAATGATATTCTAAAATAAGGTAACTTCCCAAAATCACCTACCTTAATCAAGTAGTGATCAAATTTTAGGTTACTTCATTCTATTAAAAGAACCAAAATACGTAACAAGGGACCCTCCTTGAGCCCTAATAATGAAAATCATGAAAAAAAAGATTACGTAGAACACCAATATGATAAATGAATCCCATAGGATTTGTGGGTAGAAAATAAGTAGTTATGTCCCAAAAATTTATATAATAAATTTACCTTTATAAGAAAATTGGTTTCATATTTAATAATATGTTATAGCATAAAACTCACTTATAAGGAAATGTGTAATGACTATAAAAATCCTTATAGTAGTAAAAAAATGTCTTTATTAATGACTATTTTATTTAGATTCATAATTGAAGAACATAGAAAGGGTATTTTATTTTATAAAAACATTGGAAATAATGAAGTAATATATAGTATAATATTAAATAATATTAAAATGAGATAATCCCCAAATAATAGTTCAAAAACTATTGAAAACTCCATAGGATATAATTCTGTAAAGAATATTATAACATCTATAGAGACTACAAAAATATTGTAAATCATAAAAAATATGATAGAAATTATCATAGGAAGTATAAAAATTATAATAAAAGTAGATAATGATGATATTTCCAATGGTGTGACTTCCTACATTGAGAGTTTATATTCTCCAGATGCTGAAAAAACACTGGGAAAATCATTGAATGTGTTGACCCTAATGTTGATGATAGTCAAAACAGAAATCTCATAGAGATTCCTAGTCAAAATGAAATACATTATGATTTATTCTCATTGAATATGGATAGTGTATCTGGACTAGATGAATTCACAAATAAATTCTTCATGTTCTATTTGATATCATTCTGAAAGAAGTAATCAGTGTTGTCTAAGAAATCTTTCATCACTTATTCATGCTATTCAGGATGAATTCTAATTTCATCTCTCTGATCCCTAAAAAATTCAATGCATTGGACATCAAGGACTTTAGGCCAGTTTACATTGTGAACTCTATCCCCAAGGTTATTAGTAAAATAATAGCCAATCGATTAGGTGATGTTTCCAGGAATATTATATCTGCCAATCAGTTGGGTTATGAACATGGGAGGAGGATTCATGACTATCTTTTCACTGCTTTAGAATGTATAAATGTCATGAGAAATAAGGTTCAATATAGAAACATGGATCTAAAGGTTAATATTTCAAAGTCCATTGACACTATAAAGTAGGACGCCATCCTTGACATTCTCAAGATGCATGGATTCTCATAGAAATTTATTTGAATGATCCATACTATATTAGAAAGTTCATCTTTATCAATTCATGTTAATGGATCCCCAAGAGGATTCTTTCAGTGCACCAGAGGAGTCTGGCAAGAGGATCCCCTATCTGGAATTTTATTTTCTATGGATGAGGATTATCTTAGTAATTGTCTCCATGACCTTGTTAACACGGGAATGTATCAAAGAATGTGGGAAGGGAGAAATTTATTTGCTCCCTCACATTTATTGAATGCTGATTACATTCTTTTATTCTGTAAGGCTGACAGGAAAACAAATTCTTTCATTGAGAATATTTTCTCACACTATGAGGAGGTAGCTCGCCAGGTTATAAGCTGGAACAAATCTTTTTTTGTCTTTGGAGAAGGTATTAGAGCCTTGAAGCAAAGAAAGGTGGCTTCTAAGCTTGGAGTTAAAAGAGGTACCCTACCTTTCAATTCTTTGGGGATTCATTTGTTTTGGGGAAGAGTAAAATGTGTCCACTTGGAAGGAATTAATCTTAAAATCTCAAATCAATTGGAAAGTTGGAAGGGGAAGACTATGTCCCATTATGGTAGAATATATCTAGTGAACTATGTTATTACCACTATGTTTGTCTACTCCTTCTTTGTTTAAAAATGGCCAGCAAGCCTGTTAAATGAGTTGAGTTCTATGATACGTAATTTTATCTGGACTGGCTCAACCCATTAGAGGAAGTTGGTGAGTGTTGCCTGGAAATACTACATCAAGCCAATTAAGATGGTGGGTATGGGTATTAAGGATATTAAAATTTTTAATAATTCCGTTCTTCAGAGTTTTACCTGGAGGCTTATTTCTCAGCATGATTTTTCTATTGAATTTCTTGTTGGTAGGATTGTGGACAGACATCAAAAATGTAAGTGTTCCTACCTGAAATCCTCTGTGTGGTCTTCCATCAAGGGTACATATTTACAAATTATCTCTCAATAAAAATGGTTGTTGTATACAGATTCTTAATTAAACTATTGGAGCACATCATGGTTGTCCACTCCTATTAAAGACTGCACGGAAATTCCATCAACAGTAAGGAGGCTCACCATTTCAGACTTGTTGGGAAGTCTAGAAAATTATGATTTTATTCCTCATCACCTTCATGTGGGAATTCAATGTTATCAATATATTGATGCTGATATACTCATCTAGAAACCTGATTTAAATGGTTTATTTTCCAACAGTAATTGTTATATCTTACAATGCACTACAGGTTCTAGCATCCCATCATGGCTTCCAGGGTTGCATCAGCTTTTTATCTCACCCAATGATGCTCTTCTCATCTAGAGAATTTTGAAACATTGAATCCCAGTTCATAGTTCTCTACAGCAGAAAGGCTTTCACATGGATTCGGTATGATATTTTTTCATGGGCAGTGATGAATCTATTAGTCATTTGTTCATGCTTTTCTATTTCTTTGTTAAATTATGAATCTATGTTCAGTCCATCTTAAACTGCTGTTTCGATTGCTCTTCTATTGATTCTGTCTTCATTTCGGCATTTAAAACAGATTTCAGTGATCAACTGAAATCGCTGGTCATTTCTACTATCATCTTTGTTTTCTATTGTATATGAAAAGTCATAAATAGTACTGTTTTCAATAATGATAAACCATCAATCAAGGATGATGTCATGTTCATACATAGACAGATCAAAGCGGCCTCAATGGTTCAAACAGGCTTTATGAATAATGAAGTTTCTGATCTATTATTTTTAAGATCTCTTGGAGTGAGTGGAAGGGAAAGAAGGCCCAAAGTGGACAAGTACATCAGATGTATTCCTCCAATTGCAAGGTTGATAAAACTGAACTTGTACGGGGTAGCCTCTAGTGCACCGGGTCCTGCTGGGTGTGGTGGGGTTTTCAGAACTCATCGAGGTTTCGTGATGGGCTTTCTTTCACTATATTGGTATTGCATATGTTGTTGAGGCTGAACTATGGGCGATGATCAAAGCTATCAGGTACGTGGTTCTTTATGATTGGCGCATGTTATGGGTGGAGTCGGATTCCTCTCTGGCTATACAAATTTTGAAAGACCGCTCTTGGAATGTTCCTTAGAGAATGGTTCCTGTCTAGATTTCTTGTCTTCACCTTGTGGATGAATTATGTCTTGAAGTTTCGCATGCCTACCAGGAGATGAATCAGGTTGTAGATTCCCTGTCTAAAAGGGCAATTATAGATGTCAGATCCAATTGGTCTTTTGTTTTGCCCCCTATTTTGACAAATTTTTCATTAATGTTAGAGATGGTGTCATGTATACGTGGCTTTGTAAATCCCCATTCATTTGAGATACTCTGTAATGTTTAACTTTTTATTTTAATTTTAATAGAAGCAGGTATCTTCCTATCTTCCAATCCTTATGGCTATATATGGTATAAAGGGAAATATGGTCGTCTAGATATGGCTATTACCTAACCATTGTAATGTGATTATTATTTAACTGTTGCAGTAATGATGATTACTAAGAGAATAGAAAAATTTAAATTTTAAATTAAATTCATAAATATTATTATCATATTTTAAATTTTAAATTACAATTTTATATACTTTTTTGAATAAAGACATATAATATTATAAAATGCATAACAACATAAAATATATCAGTATTGTTTTTCCTTTTGAAAATAATAATTTATATAAAATATGTCATTTTTATATAATATAATTACTTATCAATCATAGGAAACTTTTATAGCAAAATAATTATTATATTATAAATTAGAATGTTGAAATTACGTTATGGTGGAATTTTGAAATTTTTATAAGATACTTAATTTTTCAATGAAATGAAAAAAATTATATTTTTTTGGTAACTTTTATGAATTCACAAATTTGTAATAATTACATAATAATTGATATATGAAACTATATTCATAAAATTAAGTTAATTTATTAATATAAGGTATTTTAAATATATGAAATGATATTTTAGACATTAAATAAATTTCTAAAGTCTAAATTGGGAAGTTGGGTTTTGAAAAACTATATTTTGTTGAAAAATTATATATGTATTACAAATTTAATATTACAAACTAGATTAAAATTCACTCATGAATAAAAAAATATGCCTTAAATTTTAAATGCCATGAGAAAAAACCATATAGAACTGATGGTTTTCCATTTTCCACAACCTAGATTTCCATGGCTAATGATTACATTTAAATAAAAAATATATTCATTTTTATAATAACACCCACCATCTCATGCATATTTTATTCACTCCCACTCCCTTTATCACATACCACCCTCTCTTAATATCTCATTAAGTTCTTTTTTAAAGCCTCCAATATTTTATAGAGTCTCCCATCTATGCTTGTGAATCGATATTTATGGTAAGGGGTTTTATTAGTCATTTTTTCATTTAATTTCTTCGTTTTTAGTAATAAATCAAATTTTTTATTAATATTAACCAATAATACACAAATTATGTTTTATCAGTGATATGCATCCATTATGTTCCATTAATTCCATCTTAATACATTATTTAGACTCATTTTTCTATAGAAATTATCACATTGTTTTCTTTTCAATAACTTTTCTATTGTGAATAACCAACCATATCATAATTCATGGATATTCATATATATATATATATACATAATTAATTAGGTACATCGATGAATTAAATACACATTCCTAAATCATGGTATTTAAATTATGGAATAGGATCTTATGATATGTGGTCAATGTGGCCCAAGTAAAGATAAAAATATAAAAGATGTGCCTTGATAACAATCCAACGCATTGGGTAATATTTTCATCTCATGAGATACCATGTATGGTGCATGAGAAGTTATTCTAATCACACTATGCCATAATTTATTGGTTGATATCCTAAACGTCTTTTTACAATGTCATTTTTTATGATGCTACAACATTTCTATAATTCCTTGATCTTGTGATACCGTCCTCTCATTCCATAGTTCATTTTTTATGTATGTTATTCTCAAAGTTTAATGTTATCATGATATACCTCTTGAATCACATGTTTTACTTTTCATTTTGTTATTCGCGATTGTTCCCTTGCTAATATTTAAAGACTACACATTTCTTATATATTTATCCAAGATATCTTATACAATATCATGGGTTCGGAGTCAACTAGGAATATATTTTGAACATTTTAAATAATGTTTTGATTTTTATTTTATGAAAATGTTTTATATATCTAATTTCCCAAATAAATTGGTCATGTTAATACTTTTGGATTATATCCTATTGAAATTTATATTAAAAATAATGAAATAATTAATGACATATGGGTTGTTATTTAAGCTAAGAAGGAGAGATAAATTTTGAAGGAAGAATAATAAATCATTGGAAGGGAGGGGTTTAGGGTTTCTAAAATAGTTTTAAATGGAATTTGTTGGTTTCTTCAAATAAATCAAATGTGGTTTATATTTTTTTTCATAAATAAAAATTATTAACCCTCATTAAAAGAGAAATAATGTGAATTGAAATTTTGAGTCTATTTTAATAAGGCTTGCATTAACCTTTATAAATGATCTCCTTATAATTTTTTATACTATTTTTCATTCCCCATGATTTATTCTTTCCTGAATAATTTGTGACCCCAAGATGGATATATTATTATGATAGGAATGATGGGAAAATGGAATTTCCAGAAAGGACTATGGAGGTGAGGTTAGATTTAAATTATTTTTCTCCATTTATCATGTGGACTATTTTATTTCTCAAGTCCTATTATTACATTAAAGGGAACTGAGTAATGTTGTAAGTTGCTAATATTTATATAAACTAGGACATCCTACACTCTCTCTATTGTCCAGTATAATCATGTTCTCAAGCTAGGTGTGTTCCCCTAAATAAGATGGGGTGACGAGAATCAGGTGGTTTATGTTCATTTGGATTCAATATATACTGGAAGATAGTCTTCAATATCTTTTAAATCCATGTATGGTCTTTTATTATGATCTATTTTTCATCCAATGATTCTAATAACATAAATAGGATAGTCACATTCCTCATGTCCCCATGATTGGTTGGATTCCATGTAACCATGAATTCTTCTCCTTTCATGATCGCTTAGATATTATTGTTGATGTGATACTTTACTGATTTATTTTGTTATTTATGGGCATGATGTTTCTATGTCAATTTTTTAAAATTTTATTTATTAAATTTATTTTTTATTTTTTTAAGAGAATATTTAACTGGATTTATTAAAATCAAATAAATGTTTTAAAATGGGGCATAAAAATGAATCTTTTTCAAATAATGTTTTTTGTAAAACAATGAAATTTGAACCAGGAAGGGGATTTTCTATATTCATTATTATGTAATTATTACATTTAAATAATAATTTGAAAACAGCATAGATAAAATTTTCTTTTGAGGAATAGAAAACACTCCTCCGAGGGATCTAATTGTTATTCCATTCAGTCACACCTTTCATACACCATTCATTGTATGCATGTCATATGTTTCCTTTCACGTTCATTGGCTATAGTCTAATTGGTATTTTTATTGTTTGGGTATTCTAGTTATGTTTAACATGATGTGTGGAGCATTGAAAAAGATCATGTCGAGATGACTGGTCTCATATGTTTTTTTTAGTTTTTAGATAATTTTGATATCATCCTTTTTTTGTCTGGATCTGTATTTTTTGTAAAAATATAATTATTTGTGTTCGGTATTATTATTGTTTAGTGAAATGAAAAAATATCCTATGATTTCTATCCAAAGGATGGCTGAACTAGTTAACCATAAGACAAAAGGTAATTCTTGGGCCCCATGGGCAAGAAACAAGTTCCTAGTAATCAAAATAACACACATTGGAGTAGTTTTACATAATAAACTGTTTAAATATGATTGCAGAAATAAAGAAAATATGTAATGACCAATCCGTACATCATATATTTACACTAAAATAGAAATAAATGAAATAATAAACCAATAATATATAATAATATAGTAAACAATATGATAACTAGAAACCACTCTAATCCAAGGCCTTCCTCTCCTTCACGGAAAGGATGCCCACTATGTGCGTTTTCTTTGACAACCATCAAATATAGATACCCCACATCGATAAAAAGAATAAAAATCACGATTGGACTATTTAAATAAATTTAAACTAAAACATTGTATGAATCATATTTGAAAATAAAAATATGTGAACCTAAAATCAGCTAAAAATAATAGATGGATGAATACAATAAAATAAATACTAACATTAAATAAAATTACTCTCTAATGGTATTTGAGGAAAATGAACTTGGAAGCCACGAATATGATAAAATAGTCTAGATAAAATAACAACTCAGTAGGACAAAATATCCCATATAATATTTAGAAATCCATTAGTAATAAATTTAAAAATACTATTTTGAAAATTGGAATTTAAAAAATATTATTTTCAATTGATTTATAAAATAAAACCGTATACACACCTTCACACACTTCCCTTTTTACAAAATAGAAACTAGTATAATTTAACATATTAAATTAAACCTTTAAATTGAAGAAAATAAAACAATCCTCCTTTTTCTTCCTTCTATTTATCTCTAGAAAATATCACTTTCATAAATCATTCATGGAAATTCTCATTTCATTACAAATCATAAATAAATACAAAACAAATATGTTTACTATTATTACTTGAGAACACTTTTCCAAAACATTTTCATGATATTTTGAAAAAAAAATTAAAATGACACATTATTTTTCCATTATTAATGACCTTTAAGAATTCATTTTGAAATATTTTATAGTTAATGGACACAACGAAGGAAGAAATTACCCCACCTAGAATCACTATGTCAATTCGAATAGAAAGGATGAATAAATTACAAGAACATATATTGAAAACAATATAATGATAAGAAGGATATAAAACTAATGAATGAATAGAATTCCCCAAATGAAGAGATGTAATGAGCCGTACCTAAGATCCTAATGTGACACTATTCTAGATATCACTCATGGGACCAACCTCCCAGTCGATGTTCTGTCCAATCACAATCCACCTGAATATCATATACCTAAGCACATCTAAGTGGAACACCCCATCTAAAATTATTTAATGTTTGATGTATAGTAGTAGTGTATGGTCACCTAGTGTAGTATAAATATAAACTCTCAATCAGCTACCCAACTTTCTGTGATCGCATAAAATCAAGGAGATGAGCAATTTTTAATCAGATGCATCAAATGAAAATGTTTTGGGAATAACCCACACATCCCATCCTTCATCCTCAGAAGAAGTGGCCCCAACTAAATATCTATAATAATAACATAAAGTTATGTATAAATGCCCCATAACCCAATATTGGATTAAAATCCCACATTGTAATAAAAATAATCACACAGGTCTCAAGATTTTATCACCCATTTATAAAACCATTTAATGTTCCAACCATGAATTTCAAACACACCTCTCGGGTTGTGGCTCCAAAAACCAAATTGGTAATTTTATTTGAAATCACATTTCCAAAAATAAATTAGAATTATTTCACATAATTTAAAAACTATTATTTCCCAATTTTTAAGTAACCAAACCATTTTAACACCATTAAAATACAAACACATTATATATCAACTTGAATACCAAACATTTTCCATTAAATAATCTATGGGTAAAAACCCCGATTTTAAAATGTTTTAATCCACTATAAAGACTTAAATATTATAATAATATACATAATTGAAGGAAAATAGCATAATTTAAAAAAAATCCCTCTAAACATATCACATTCATTTTAAAAAATTAAATAGCATTGAACACAATTTTAAAATGTTTCAAGTTAATTTTTTGAATGTTAAATGGGCACTAAAACCAGTTGGAATGTGAACCAAGTCCATAGAATGTCTTAAAAAATATTTTAAATCCATTAAAAACAAAAAATTCATACTAAATAATAATAAATTTATGAAAAACTTAGAAACCCACATTTGGAAATTTTTAAATTGTCATACAGGCATGTTCAAAATCACATGGATACAGTCTAAGACCATGCCAAACTCAAAAGAAAATAAAACACCAACTCAAGTATAATATGACATAAGAAATGAATATAAATTATTAATAAATAATATAAAACAAACAAATAAATTAATGGCATATAATACAAGGGGATTCAATATAAATTCATTCCTTGAATTAAAAGCCAACATGCCAAAATAGTCAAAAACAATTCACCTTCGATGGGGAATGAAAAAACTTGGAAGAATATAGTCCTATAATCGCATTAAATTCCATAATAAATATGAAAACTAAAAATATGGATAAACCCCTTGACCTCGGGTTCCTCTGAATGTGAGAGATGATGTGGAGAAGAGAATATCAATGAAAAAATTGGACGAGTATGGGAGAGGATATCTTACGCTGATGGTTCGACCAGAAACGCAAATTAAATAAAGGAAAATTGCTTGAATAGAGAGATAATATCAAAGTAGGGAGTGAAAAACCATGTAGGAATGGGGGTTTGGTGCATTATGTGACAAAAGGGAGAGGGGAAGTGATCTCAAATGCCTTAAAACCATTATGGATAATATTTTAAATAATAATAAGAAGAAAATATAAAATTTAATATTATTGGTGTCATGCATGGTTTAGGAATGTGGTGTTCCTATCTTTGTGAAAAATATGTTAACATTCTAGGAAAACATAAGGCTCACTCATAGTTTATCATAGTTTGGTCATAGAGTTGAGAGTAAGATATTCTAAAATTATTAAAATTATTACTTTCTAGATTTGACCATTCCTGATCAGTTGGTGCATGGTTATTCCATATCATGCACATAGAGTCCAAAAAACCTATTGTCCTAAAAATTTGAGATTTTTTCATAAAATATTTTGAAACCATATGGGCATAAAATTAATATAATTAATTAATTAATTAATTCTAGAATATCATAGAAGGTTTTTTGAATCTCAAAAAATGACACTTTCAACCCTCAGAATTTCCCAATTCATTATAAAGTAGTGTTCCCCTTAACTCCTAGAAAAGTGAATCTAAACATGATCTATATTAGGATGAACAACAAGAATCCTAAACATACAATTACATCTGGAAATAAGAATCAACCATAAGTATAAAATAAGATTCTATAAATTAATGGTGAAGGAATTAAGGTCTCCCAACAATTTTGAATTAATCTAAATGGTAAATAATTAAACAATTACTCTTACAAGCAATGTTGTGATTTAGGGGGATTCTTGTCAAATTAAATTTATAGGAAGGTGATGTCCAGTAAAGCATCACAAGCAATGTTGGAAAAATTGTTGAACATTTATGAGGGGGGAACAAAAGTCAGTGAAGAAAAGATATCGGTTCTATTGAAAATGTATGATGATCTTACAATGAATCCCAATGATACTATTGATTCATTCTTTGACATGATAAATATAATTTTGGAAGACATGAAGGGTCTTGGAAAAGTCATTGATGATATAAATATTGTGAATTTTATATTGAAGAAACATCCATCATGGTTCAATATGAAAGTTTCAATGTTGGAAGGAAATGGCCTGAAAGAGGTGACACTAGATAACCTAAATAGTACCCTTCTATCATATTAAATTAGAAAATATGATGATTATGTAGTGGGAAAGGAAACCTCTAAGTAAGTTTCATTCATGGCCATGAGGAATATATCTGTTGAAAATACTCTTGAGGAGGAAAATATGGATGATGTTAGTTCATTTCTCTCCTCCAATTAGTAAAGGGGAGAAGGAAGTTTAAATGAAAACGTTAATTTTCTTTCATTCAATGTGGAAAGATTAGTATTTTTGCAGAAAAGTGTCTTAAGAAGATGGATGATGAAAATGAAGAAAATGATGAAATTCCCCAAAAGAAGTATTCATAAAATGAGAAAGGTAGGATAAGTACTAGGATAATTTTAATCAGAAAGAAGAATATTCTTTCAAAAGAGGATGAATGTTTAGAAGAATATGAGGTATAATATTTTGTGGCTAGCAAGGATCATAAAATTGATGTTTGGGTGGCAGTTTTCATAAATTCATTAACAAGAAATGAAAGTGACAATGAAGAAATGGAAATGGAAGGAAGGGTCGATCTTTTGGATAAATTAGAAGCTTCCCTTGATGAGGTAGATATTTTGAGAGAAAAAACAAATAAATATAATTTTTTAATGACACACTAATTATAAAGTGGTAGGAAGAAGAAAATTTTGAGTCTAATATATAAATTTAAAATCTGATCTCTTCAATGCTAGAAAGATCTAATAATGTGGTTGAATAGAAACTAAAAATTGAAGTATAGAAACTAGAAATTGATTGTTTGAGAGAAAATAGAAAATATAAAATCAAACGTCTCAAAAATCTAGAAGAGTAAGTCTTCATTCTATGATGAAAAATTGATGATCATGAAAAACTACTAAGAAATAAGATCATATAAGCAACAGAGAAGTTGATATTTGAGAAGAGTTATCCATCGTAATAGAAGCAACAACCTATTCTAAATGATATGGCTGGTATGAGGCTCGATCTAAAATAGAAATTATTCATGTTTTAAGTTATACCATAAGAATTCACTCCATGAATGAATATTGTTTTGGGTGTGAAGTATAATCAAAAGATTTAGAGAACCCAAGGCACAACTAATGGTTCATAATTGTCACACAGGAATGTACCTCACATAAGATGCTATTATTGTGTTAAGATGGGTAACTCTCAAAATGTATATTCCATAGAAAAGTGGAACCAAAAGAAACAAGGCCAACATAGGTGGTTTTATAGAGCTCCAAATTCTTATACATTATTTGATGGTCATTTTCTCAAGTGTAAAGACTCAGAAATATGGAAAGATATTTCACATCAATAATGAAGAGGAATGTGTAGAGGTAGACTAAATTTTTCATAAGAAGTAGTCAAATCAAGAGAGGTGAAAAATAAAAATCTATTTTCACCTATGTAGGATGAAATCATACCATCATATACTGAGGAAAATAAATATTATAATTCCATATGGTATATAAATTAGAATCCCTAGGTTAAAAAGAAAAGGGCTGAGTAGGATGTGGTTGCAGAAATTGCATACAAGGAATAAGATCACATTGGGATATGGATCCTTGATAGTGGATGCAATTCCCATATGATGGGAATTAAGGATCTAGTGATAGAAATTTTATATGATAAATAATGTACTGTAAGATTTGGTAATGATGAGTGATTGAAAAAGATTGGTTCATGAAAATCCATGATTGGAGGAAAAGACATGAGATGAGTAGATGTATGTAATATTGAAGGGTATAGTCACAAATTTCTTCATGTTAGTCAATTTTGTGACACAGGACATTCCATAATCATTCAAAAGAAATTATGTATCCTCAATGAAATCAATGGTGCACAAAAGGGAATCTCTACCTTGTCAGGGGAAAGAATATATGGAATTTATGTCCAAGGATGATGGAAACAAGATATGGAGTAAGAGTATATTCCATATAATCCAAGAGTCCTTGTATGAACTTTCGAAATATAATGCGGAAAGAAATGTCCCAAGATTATCACAGGATTGTACTCATACGTGTTATACCCGTCAACAAGGGTAGATCATTCTAAATACATATAAGCCAACGGAGAAAAAGGTTAAAAATATTTGCTTGAGTTGGTGCATATTGATGTGTGTGGGAAAATTTCACCAAGGGCTATTGATGGGAGGTCGAATTATTTTCTACTAATTGATGACAATAATCGAATGTCATGGGTATCAATAATCACCCCGAAATCTAATGTGTTCTGATATATTACATGATATCAACGGGAATGTGAAAATATGCTCAGTCAGAAAATACAGATGAGTCGACCATATAATGGGAAAAAGTTTACAAATTGACAAGTGGGGAATTATATCACGATACTAGGGATAATTCATCAAGTTTCAGTAGTAAGAACACCACAACAAAATGGGGTAGTGGAGAGAAGAAATAGAATTTTCAACAACATGGATAGAACAATGCTAATTGAAAAATCTCTTACCAAGAAATTTTGGATCGATGTAGTGAAAAAAACAGTCTACACATCAAATATAGTATTAATTTGTCCAAAAGAAGAGAAGACTCCAAATGAGGTATGATATGGAATGAATCCTTCATTGAAGTAATTTCAAATCTTCAGAAGTAAATGTTTCATTATTAATAAGGAGAAACATAGTAAATTTGAATCTTATGGAGATGAAGGGATATTTCTTCGATACTCATTGAAAAAACATATAAATGCTTCAATAATTGACTGGGAAATATAGTCGAAAGTCATGATGTGACAATAGTGGATAATGAGCATAATCATCAACAAATACATGATTAGACTTAGGAGGATAGTGATGAAGAGATTACAAGGTCATGAGATAATCCATCTCCAGAATTAGATTTTTAATAAGACTCAAATAATGTAAATAAATTAGCATCTTCCCAGAGACCAGTTAGAAGAGATCAAATTAACAGGTAGAACATAATTGGTGATCAAACAACACTAGTTCATAAAAAGAGGATAATGTCTCTATAGAAAGCATCATACTTATCACTTGTTGAGGCTAAATTCATTAATTAAGCTACTATATATGAGAATTGGGTTCAGTAAATGAATGATGTGCTTGACCAAGTAGATAAGAATCAGACATGGGAAATTGTTTCGGGGCCAAAATACAAGAATGAAATAGGGAAAAATGTTTCTTTTTCAAAAAATGAATGAATATGGGGTTGTGATTCTAAACAAAGAACTCATGGTGGGAAAAGGGTACTATAATATATTGTGTATTGGTGTTGATGAGACGTTTTCACGTATTTCAAGGTTGGAAAGAATCAGAATATTCTTGGCCATAGTTGAGAAAGAAACGTTTATTATTTTTCAGATAGATGTCAAGTCATCATTTCTGAATGGAGTTCTTGAAGAATATGTCTACATTGAGAAAAAATATGGTTTTCTCATTCCTGAAGATTATAATAGAGTTTTTCGGATAAATAACACTTTATATGGTTTTAATCAAGCACCAAGAAAATGGTATTCATGGATTGATCAATATAAAAAGAATCTCGGTATTCGGTGTGGTGGAGTTGAATGCAATCTATATTTCAAAAAAGATTTTAGTCAAAGGATGATGGTGTCGATTTATGTCGATGACATAATATTTGGTGGATCAGATAGAGTTCAATGCAGACAGTTCTCTGAATACATGAGAAGTGAGTTTGAAATGTTGACAATTGGTGTGATAATGCTTTTCCTTGGATTATAGGTGACACAAAGAAGAAATGACACATTTATTTCTCAATATAAATATTCCAAAGAACTTTTGAGAAGTTTTGGAATTGGTAATTCCAAAAAGATGACCACTCTGGTTGCTACCCGGATGAACCTATCATGGGATGATGAAGGAAATGGAGTTAATACCATATAATATAGGAAAATATTTGGATTTCTATTGTACATGAAAACAAAGAGGCCAAATATATGTTAGGATGGTATGTCTGAGTATGATATACTCTATAGTACCAAATGTAGGACAGAATATGTAATGTGATGCTCAAATACAAGGGGGTGAATTGTATACTTTAAAAAATTCCTTTAAAACTTTTACCATTAACCAAAATTCACAACTCCTCTGAGATCTAATATCATACAAGATTCTGAAACAGTGATTCTGGAAATGAAACTTAAAAAAAGTTTACAACAAATGAGATTATACCTTAAATAGTATAGTATCTAACTAAAACATAGTACATGTATAAGGAATTATTAGAAAGTTATAATTTTCATAACATTACAAAATGAAGCGTAAAAACATGAAAAAAATAGTAACAATTAGTAAATCTTTTAACCCAAAAAGAAGGGTATCCAACAACCTTGGATAAAGGTCCCTTGATTAAAACTTTCATGAAAGTCTGTCTTACCCACACAAGGGTAAGCCCTCAATACGAATATCAGAGTCTGTCTTGCTATCCCCACGGGCCCTCAACTATCAGGTAGTCGGCACCTCTATCTTCCTATCCTCGAAAGCCCTCGATTGTACACAGCAACAATCGGAGTTGCACGAAGCAGGTTAACACGAATCAAAGTTTGAACAAGACGTTCAAACCTTCTGCACGATTCTTGAGAGTTTATAAGAGCCTCTCTCTCTATAAATCACTTCAACATCATGTATGCACAGATGTCAAATATGTTGTCCAATATTTTAGTATTTTCAAATGAGCTCCTACTTATAGGCACAACTCCAACGGTCGACTCCCACCTCCAACGGTCATATCTTTCCTTGAATTTTGGAGGGACCTATACACGTGTCACTCAAACAACAGTTAGTTGATAACTCATGGAACAACATCATTTTATAATAGAAAAAGTGAAAACATAACTAAAAATGATATTCGGAATGGGGAGAAAATGAATGTTCGGAGTGATGAAAGTTAATGTTCGGAGTCTAACCAGAAAATGAATTCAGATTCTATAATACAAGGATATTCGGATTCTATTTATTAGAATAATTTGGAGTCAAACTTCATACATGTTCGTATCCATAATTTGTAATTAGAATTCAAAATCAAATTTCATAATTGGAATTCGTAATCAGAATTCATCATCAGAATTCGTAATAAGAATTCGTAATAAAAATTCATCATCAATTCGTAATGAGAATTCGTAATCCGAATTCATCATCAGAATTCTTAATGAGAATTCGTAATCAGAATTCATTATCATAATTCTTACTTATAACTTTATATATGTTCATAATCAAAATTCAGAGTTGAACTTCATAAAATTTCATAATAGGGATTTTGGAGTAGAACATCATAAAAGTTCATAACAGGAATTCAGATCCAAAAACAGAATGCTTCATATCTATGTATTATACGATTCCTAGGAATTAGATATGAATCAGATTTTTATACATAAGAAAAATATTGATATAAACAATGAAAACAAGGTAGGGGAAAATTTCCTTTTGGAAGGAAATTTTCCTTACCGAAGTAAAACAAGGTGTAATGAGTTTTTCCTTGAAATAAGGTGTTGTTGATTTCAAAACAAGAGGAATGGTCATGTCATATGGAAAACTTGATGACATAACAATCTCCCACTTATATGAAGTAATGGAAAATTCATTAGGAAAACCTAATTGACTCAACAATCTCCCCCTTTTTGGAAAGCACTAACATCCTTTCGAAAAAGAATGTAGGAACTTATAATAAATTTCTAGACATTGAAATTAAAGCTTATCTCCCTTTGTTTATGAACAACGGTGAATATGACTAACTCCCCATTAGGCTTTGAAACTCAATGAATTGTATTCTAGATTTCTAGAATGAAAAATTTTATTTGAATGTGGAAATATTCATAATGAGCACTCCCCCTTACTTAGGGATAGTTCTTCTTCACCTAGACATTTTTCCTTCTCCCATTTATAATTCTTTTTCCTTCTCCCCCTTTGTGATTTTAAAAAAGATTTTGAGGTAATGTAAAATAATAATGTATATGAAATATTAGTATATACAACCAAACACACAACCAAAAATCCATTACGATTGAAAGAATTAGTACAGGGTAAAAATAAAGAAAAAGATATGAGTGGTCTATTTTTTTTTCTTTTTCCATGGGCATTAGAATTTTGACAATGGACTTAAACTTATTCATCACTTTGTGATCTTCATTAGATTTCTTTTCTAATTCCTTGATCCTAACTTCCTGAGCCTTCAGGGCCTCTTCCTAGACTTTCATGGCCTCTTCCTAAACCTTCAGCAATTCATCATAATTTAAAATCATCTCTTCGATCTCAATCCAGAGATATCTTTCCCCCTTCCATCTTTGAGAAAAAGAGTTAAGCTTCACATTCAGATATCTCACCTATTGAATCCGAGTATTTTGTTCAAGGTTTTAATTTTCCAAAAAGCTGTCTAAAAGATTTTTAATTTTGACATCTTTGGTTCCAAAATCTTCCTTGAAATCGTCTTGGATCTTATCAAGCTCTTCCATATCTTCAATAATTTTCTTAAACCATTTGGTCATATGCTTGCACAATTTCCTATGGGCTTCATAGTTGATCAGGAAATTTTTTTGATTAGCCTCTATCTTAACACATCTGTCCATTACCATAGATACTAACTCTGATTTCTGATTCATACTATGCTGAATCATCTGGAATCTGGATTTAATTGCTGGAAAGATCGGAATGGTATCCACTAGCTTCATCAGGGACTAAACCACAAAATCATGTCCCATGGTAGATGACTCTAAATCAGACATTCTTCTTTGAGATGGTTCTTCCACTATCTCAACCAACTTCCTCTTATAAGTTCCTCGAGCTTCATTCCTTCTAATAATTTATTTTGTTGGGGTGTTAACAAGCACTTGCTTACCCTTTCTGATATTTTGTTTGGATTCCTCATCTGTTGATTCGTGCTCACTTCTGGATAATTGTTCAATCTTGTCTTCATCAACTTTTTCTTTCTCAGATATAGCTTCAATGTCCTCAGGAAGAATGAAGTCCGGATTATAACTCTTTTTCTCAGATGGTTTTTTCACCTTCTCTTCACCCTTCTGATTTTCTGTGGGTGTTGAATGTCTTGACGATCCATCTTGAGAAATCTGGAGTGAAAATTTCACAGAAGCACTCTCTTTTTCTTCATCTTGAAAATCCTTTAACTCCCTCTTATTACTGGCCTTCTTTGAAGGTTCATCTTTTTCCACATTTTCTAGAATGGATTCTACCTCCTCCTCTGGAAAATAATAAAATTCTCTTGTCTCTTTGGAAAATACTACTTTCATCCTCTTTAAGGTGTCATCACTAATTAGCATCACCTTGGAATTTCTCGTCTTTGAGATACATGGGATCTTGAAGGATACTAGGAACCGAACTATCAACTTAGAAAGAAATGTTGGATACATAATGATCTGAGCTCTAATATTTCCATTCATGAAGTTCTGAATCGTAATGAGGATATGTCTCATGATATTTACTTTCCTTAGAATTACCAAAAAATCTAGAATATACATGTCACTCTTCTGAAGGGTATCCTTATCACCCTTCCTCGGTATGATAAACCCCTGCACACAAAGCTGTAGAATCCAATTGTTGGTTGAAAGATTTGCAATCTTGTTTTCAGTGTTGATATGAGAAAGACCAAGGCACTCCATAGCCTTTGCTTGGCAAAACTACCCTAAACTTCTGGAAACATATGAGAGGAAAAAATTTCCTCTCCATTATAGGGTAATTCAACCAGGCTATCTGCCTAGGTATAAGTTAAAGCATACGTCTTCCCATTGTTTTTTATGGAGAGAATCACCCTTCCATATTCCTTGAAAAAACTGGCTGACTCATAAAACACTATGAGCAAGCCCGAATACACAACATCATGAGCTCGAGTTTTAGAAATGGCTACATTTTCCCATCCATTGAGTTTGATGTTCATAGAAATTATTGAATCATACTTATTGAAAAAATTTGGTTGTACCAACCTCTCCCTATATATCTTCCATTCTAAGATCTTCTTGATAGAAGGGATATCCTGAGAAGGGGATTCAACAGATATTCAGACTGGGCACTTCTAAAGAATTCAGAATAGGATTTTATAGAGGATCTGAGCTTCGAGATGTGAGATCTTGGAAACCAATGTGGGACAACCATCGGGTGTCCCCTTTATATAGGCAATGGAATTGACCTTTCAACTTCCAATTCCAATCTATCAGTTGAAAAACTCTCTAATCTTATCTAACGGTTGAAAAAATCCCCACAAAGAAATTTTTAATCCGATCTTTTGAGGTTTTAAGAAAATCATTCGAAATTAAGATGAAATGAATCTGAATTATTGAAATAAAATACCAGCAAGTAAAAATGAATGTGAAAACATGAGTGAAGAAATCATACCTTTTATATTGGCTAGGAAGATTATTCGTAATAGGTGATATTATTCTTGAAGAAAATTTAACTATTAAAAACTCAATACGAAAAACTCAATACGAAAAAATTCACTATGAAAAACTCACTATGAAAAACATAAGATCTAAAATATTTATTGCAAAAACTTTGAGTACCAAAACTCAATTATGAAAATTATGAGTATGAAAATTCCCATTACAAAAATTTCCAATAAAAAAATTACTACTACGAAAATTTTAGGTACTAAAATTTGAAAAACTAACTATGAAAAATTGCATTATGAAAATTTGAAAAACTAACTACGAAAATTTGAAAAACAAACTATGAAAATTTTGAAAAACATTAATGATAGGTGTACTCTCCCTATGAAACGGAGTATAATACTATAAGGATATTGGTTCAACAGGAAGTTAATGGATGAAGATTACTTCATGGTTATCATTACTAAATTCTGTTTAATGTATTCAAATATACAGGTAGGTAATGATTTTATGAAAGTATCAACAATTTGATCTTCCATTCTGATGAATTTAAGAATGATATCTCCTTTTTCTGTGTGATCCCTAAGAATGTGATGCCTAATATCTATGTGTTTTGCATGAGAGTGATGTGAGGGGTTTTTACTAAGGGCAATGGCACTTGTGTTATCACACAAAATTTGAGTCTTTGTAAAACTCAAGCCACAGTCTGTGAGTGTGTGTTGCATCCACAATACTTGAGTTCAACAACTTCAAGTTGCTACATATTCAGCTTCAGCAGTGGAGAGTGCTACAGAGTCTTTCTTCTTGCAAGACAAAGAAACTAATAAATCTCCTAAGAAATGAAAAGTTCCTGATGTACTCTTTCTATCAATTATATATCCACCAAAGTTATTATCTGAAAATATTTTAAGACAAAATCATTTCTAGAAGTATAAAAAAGACATAAATCCATGGTTCCCTTTAAATAGTGAAAAATTATTTTCACTGCCTTTAACGGAGATTCCTTAGGATCACATTGATATCTTGCACATAAGCATATTGAAAACATTAAGTCTGGACGAATAGCTGTCATGTAAAGTAGACTTCCTATTATACCTATAAAAGATGTTTGATCTTCTGGTTTCCCAGCTTCATCAAGATCATGTGTGTTTGAGGTACCAATGGGAGTACTTATACTCTTAGTGTTTTCATATCCATAATTTTTAAGAGGTTCTTTAATATACTTATGTTGGGACATATAGATTCCTTCGGGTTTTTGTGAAATTTGAAAACCTAGGAAAAATGTTAACTCACCCATCATACTCATTTAAAACTCAGATTTCATTAGATCCGCAAAGGATTTAGTTATGGATTGCTGATTTGAACCAAATATAATTTCATCAACAGAAATTGGAACAATCAAAAAAATTATTATCTTTATTTATAAAATGGGTTGGATCTGAATTTCCCTTAACATAGTTATTTTGAATAAAAAATCTTGTAAATATATCATACCAGGCTGGAGGGGCTTGTTTATGTCCATACAGATCATTGGTGAGTCTAAAAACCTGATCAGGATGTTTTGTATCTTCAAATCCAGGAGGTTGTTCAACAAAAACATCCTCTTGAACATAAACATTAAGAAAAGAACATTTCACATCCATTTGAAAAAGTTTCAAATTGAATAATGCTATAAAGGCAAGTTAAATATGAATAGATTCAAGTCTAGCTACTGGAGTATAGGTTTCTTCATAGTATATTCTTTCTTGTTGATTATAGCCTTTAGAAACTAATCTATCTTTATTTATTTCTATGATTCCATTTTCATCACACTTATTTCTGAAAACCCATTTTACACCAATAACAGAAGTTTCCTTAGGTCTTTCAACCAATGTCTAGACTTTATTCCTTTAGAATTCATTTAGTTCATCTTGCATGGCTTTAATCCAATCATCATCACCTAAAGCTTCGTCAGAACTTTTTTGTTCTAATTGGGAAAGAAATGCTAGATGCTCTACTTCAATTATTAAGGAACATCTAGTCCTTACATATTGATTCACATCACCAATAATACTATCATTGGTATGATTCTTTAGAAATGACAAATTTGGGTTTTGTAAAACCTTTTCATCAACGTAGGGTAGGAAATCACCTAGGGTAAATGTTTCAAAAATATCTTCTTGAACATTTTCCTTATCCGAAGGATTTTCTATAAAAGGTTGATAATTAGTTTTTGAAAACACAACTGAGGATGTAGGTTGGGGTTGTTTAAAAACAAAAGGATCAGTTTTATCAAATTTAACATGTACCGTCTCTTCAACAGTACAAGGGTTTTTATTGAAAACTCTATAAGACTAATACTTTGTGGAGTAGTCTAAGAAAATTCGTTCATCAGATTTTGGTGCGAATATGTGAAAATTATCTTTAGAATTCAGAATGAATACCTTGAAACTAAAAACCTTAAAGTAGTAAAGTCTAGGTTTTCTACTATTCCATAACTCATAAAGAGTTTTATTAAGAAAATGTCTAATCAAAACACGATTCATAGTATAACAAGCAGTACTTACAGCTTCAGCCCAAAAAAGTTTGGCTACAAAATACTAACTCAACAAGATTCCTGTTATCTATTGAAAAATTCTATTTCTTCTTTAAATAATACTATTTTGTTGAGGTGTTCTAGGTGCTGAAAAGTTATGAGTAATTACTTTTCAACTATAAAAAGTATCAAAATCCAAATTCTAAAATTCTCCTCTATGATCACTATGAATATTTATCAATGGAAGTTTTTTCTCATTTTTAACTTGGGATCTAAAACTTTTGAAATAATAAAAAGATTCCGGCTTCTTTTCTAGATAATTAACCCACGTAAATCTAGTGTAATCATCAACTAATACAAATACATAATATTTTCCCCTAATGCTTCCAATTTGTGTTGGAGCAAAAATATCCATATGTACTAACTGTAATACATCAGTATTTGAGACTTTACCGACTGATTTAAAACTTGATTTATGTTTCTTTCCATATTGACAAGGATCACAAACTTTTGGGGAATCAAATCTATGCTCCGGTAGATCCTTAACTAATCCTTTCTTAGAATTTTTTCAAAAGTTCATAAGGTTATAGTGACCTAACCTTTTATTCCATAACAAAGAATGATATTCCATTGCACTAAGGCAAGGTAATTCTTGGATCCTAATGTCTTCTAAGTTTACTGTTTAATAATTCTATTTCAAATTTGTAGAAATAATAAATTCTTCCTTGGTATTGTGTAATAAGAACTTATAATTCCTAAAATTCACAAGGTAGCCTTAATCACATAATCGGATTATGCTAATGAGGTTGTTCTTAAGTCCTTTAACAAATACAACATTTGAAATCAAAGTTTTTCCAAGAAGAAAAATGTTACCTATACCAATAATTTATCCCTGAGCATTATCTCTGAAAGTTACTTTTCCTCCTTTCATTTTTATAATCTTTTCAAAATATTTTTTGTTACCAGTCATATTCCTGGAACTTCCACAATCCATGTACCACGTATTTTTGTTGGTACCTTCCCTATTCTCCTGAAAATAAGAAAAAATTAGGCTTTCAGAATACAAAGTTGCTTGGATCCGTAATTGTTAGAAAAGAAAATTTTGGGTATCCACATCTGTTTAGAAAAATTATCTTTATGAAACACAAGATTTTGAACACTATTTAAGGAGAAATTTTTCTTCCAATTCCCACCACTTTGATATTTAGTACAAAATGGGGCTCCAGAAATAACAAAATATTTTTTTTAAAACGTATTATTGGTGAGTATAACCAACTCTAGTAGTATTTCCTTGAGGTTTAATTTGGGAATACATCTTGCCAAAATTTTTCTTCCCAGAGGTAAATTTTGTAAGGATATTATTAAGAGCAAATATTTCTTATTTCAGTCTAATGACTAAATTCCTGTCCTCAGGAATCGTTTCCTTAAAGTTAGATTTTTCCTCAAAAACATTTCTCTTTGAAATAGAATCCTTATGATCTTTACAAAGTTCTTCTTTATTAGAATTTTCTTTCTCAGGGTCTTTAGAATGTTTTTCTAAAATATCTTCTTTATCTCTATGATCTCTAGAAAGATCTAAAATCTCTTTTGTAAGAATTTCTTCCCTGGTATTTTCCTTGTCTAATTTCATAGAAATTTTACAATTTCTTGCTTCAAGTAACATGGAAAATCTAGAAACATATTCATATAAAGGTAATTATTAATTTTATGAGGATGAAATATCTTCATTAGAAGTACTATTTTCAAAATAGTAATTCTTATCAATTGATAAATTTGTTAATGTCTCGGCATAGTGTGCCTTGGCCATAAGACATGTATTGGGGAAAGAAGTAGTAGAAATAAAACCTATATTCTTTTGCACAGATAAATAATATTCAGAAGAATTACATTCTGAAGAATCTCCCCAGCTAGCACTCCAAGTATCATTATCTTTAAGGATTTTCTTCTAATTTTATCTATAGAATATCTACCTATTACTTTCTGAATTCCATTCCTTATATTCCTTCTTTTTCAACAAGGGACAATCATGTCTAATATGACCTGTTCTTTTACATTCATAACACATAACTTCTACATCTTTATTGTATCTGTAGTTTTCTTCTTGTACTTATTCTAAAGGTTCCTTTGAGCAAAAATATTGTGCATTCTTCGAGAAAGATTAGCTAATTCATTCTCAAACTTTTCTGGGCCACTAGATTCTGACTAAATAATGACTTTGTTTGATTTTGATCTAGTTACCCTTTCTGGGGTCTTGGCTTTCATATGTTTAGAAGTCGTCATAAATTCAACTCCTCCATTTCCATTCTTCTTCTTAACATATTTAGCATCTCTCTTTATTCTTGTTTCATGCTGAAGAAGAGTTCCAAATAAATCATCTAAGTAAATCTGAGTAACTTTCATGTTCTCATCAATAGCTATCCTCTTAGACTCCCATTCATTTGGAATGATATCTATGATATTATCCACAATAGCCTTATCATCCAAACCTTTTTCACCCATATATTTCAAGCTATTCAAAATATTCATAAGCCTTTGTTGTACTTTTCTTATAAGTTCTCCATAAGGAAAGTTAAAACTATGATATTCAACTCTCAAAATAACTCTTCTGGTCTCTATAACATTGGATGTACCAAAATGTGTAACTTAAAGTTTCTTCCAGATACTGTTTTCAGCTTCACATGAAGATATTTGACTATATATGTTCCTAGTAATGGAATATAACAAAGTATTTCTGACTCTGAAATTTGATTGATATTATGATTTCTCTGGATTCGTAAAGGTTCCCAATTCCTTATCTGGAATCTTACAACCTATAGTTAGCATTAGATAGATATAAACTCCAGTATTGATAAAAAAACTCTTCATCCTATCTCTCTAGTATTCATAATCATTTCCTTCAAAAACATGAGGTCTCGTAGGATTTAGATTATCTATAGAACCAACACTTAACCCTGGCATTCTTAAGAAAATCATTGGTACACAAACTTGTTAGTATAATGAGTTTGTAAAAAAGAGAATGTATCATAAGAAAGGAAATAGATGTTATATCTATAAGTAAAAACAAATCCAAATTATATGAGTCTGAATATATGAATACAAAAAATATGATTCCGAATATATGATTCTAAAAAATCAATTCCATGAATTCTCTTCTGAATCTAATCGTGAGATTAATTCAGATTGAACCAATGCTCTGATACCAATTATTAGGATGGTATGTCTGAGTATGATATACACTATAATACCAAATATAAGATCAAATACGTAATGAGATTCTCAAATACAATAGGGTGGGTGAATTGTATACATTAAAAATTTCCTTTGGAACTGTTACTAATAACCAAAATTTACAACACCTCTAAGATCTAATATCTTGCTTGATTATGAAAATGTGATTCGAGAAATGAAACTTAATAAAATTTTACAACAAATGAGATTCTACCTTAAAGCTAATAGAATCTAAATAAAATAGAGTATAAGTATGATGAATTATAAGAAAGTTATACTTTCTTTAACAATACAAAATGCAGCAGAAAAACTTGAAACAAAACTAGTAACAAGTAGTAAATCTTTTAACCCAAAGAGAAGGGTATCCAAAAACCTTGGATAAAGGTCCTTTGATTTATACTTTCAAGAAATTCTATCTTACCCACACCATTGAAAGCCCTCGATATGAAGATGGGATTATGTCTTGCTATCTCCACAAGCCCTCAACTATCAGGTAGTCGCCACCTCTGTCTTCCTATCCTCGAAAGCCCCCAATTTCACACAACAACAATCAGAGTCGCATCAAGCAGGTCAGCACAAAGCAAAGTTTGAACAGTCCATTCAAATATTTTTCACGAAGCATGAGAGGTTATAGGAGCCTCTCTCTCTAGTAATCACTTAAACAGCATGTAATCACAGATTTCAAAGATGTTTTCCAGTCTTTTTGTATTTTAAAATGAGTTCTTATTTATAGGCATAGCTCCAACATTTGGCTCCCTCCTCCAACGGTCATATTTTCCTTTAATTTCGGAGGGACATGTACACGTGTCACTCAAACAACAGTTAGTTCATAACTAAAGGCATGGCATCATTTTATAATAGAATAAGTGAATGCATAATTAAAACTGATATTCAGAATGCAGGGAAAATGAATGTTCGGAGTGATGAATGTTAAAGTTTGGAGTCTAACTAGAAAATGAATTCAATGTCTATAATACAAGGATATTCAGATACTTTTTATCAGAATAATTCAGAGTCATAATTTATACAACTTCTTATCCATAATTCGTAATCACAATTCACAATCAGAATTCGTAATGAGAATTTGTAATCAGAATTCATCATCAAAACTCGTAATAAAAATTCATAATCAGAATTCATCATCAGAATTTGTATTGATAATTCGTAATCATAATTCATTATCAGAATTCATAATGAGAATTAGTAATCAGAATTCATTATTAGAATTCGTAGTTAGAACTTTATATAATTTCATAATCAGAATTTAGAGTTGAACTTCATAAAAGTTCATAACAAGGAATTTGGAGTAGAACGTTAGAAAAGTTCGTAATAGGAATTTGGATCCTAAAATAGAATGATTCATATCTAAGTATTATATGATTTCGAGGTTTTAGATATGAATCCAATTTTTATACATAAGAAAAATATTTATATGAATAATGAAAACAAGGTAGGCGTAAATTTCCATTGGGAAGGAAATTTTCCTTATGAAAGTAAAATAGTTTAAAATGTGTTTTGCCTTGAAATAAGGTGTTTGTGATTTTCAAAACAAGAAGAATGGTCAATTATTAAGGATCCTTGATGACTTAACAATCTCCCCTTATATGATTGAATGTAAAATTCATAAGGAAAACCTTATTGACTCAAAAATATAGTATTTTCTACATGACAAGTAGTAAGGTATATATTAAATCCCAAGGAGAGACACATGATTGCAGTAAAACGAATTCTTCTATATATCAAGGGCATAGTGGATTTTTTCCTAATGTATAATGAAAAATAAAAGCTATAGTTATTGGGATATACTGATGCATGTTGGACTGGTTCCAAAGATGATAGGAAATCAAAATCATTGGGTGCATTTTATCTTGGAAGTTGTGTATTTCTTAGTTATGCAAGAAAAAAATTGCATTTCTTTCAGCACCACAGAATATGAATACATTATAGCTACTCAATAATGTACAAAACTATTATGGATAAAGAAGAAACTTTATGATATGGGAATTGATGTTCATTCTTTGATTATAATCCATTTTGATAATTCAAGTGCTATAAATTTTAGAAAAAATCTATTCCATCACTCAACGACAAAGCACATTGGAATCAAATATCATTTTATCAGGGGGAAGGTGGAGGATTGGCTTGTGATGTTTTAGTATGTGCTTACAGAACATCCAGTTGCAGATATTCTTATGATGGACATATGCAATGAATCGTTTGAAAGGCATCAACTGGCTTTAGGAGTTGAGTTGAATCCCAACACATGAAAAAGTGTGGATGAGGTCCCCCACTCCCCAAGGTATGATGTGACTTCCCTAATGTTCTGATATGTGGTCTTTACCCAATTGTAGACAACCTTTAAGTTACCTTTGGTTTTTTTAATAAAAGGGGATTAAGTGTGATTATTCTATGGGAGAAAAGACATGGGGAGAAAGACAAAGGGAGAAGCTGCTAAGTATACAAGTGAGATAGGGGGAGTTGAAGTTCAGTTAGAGCTGTTTGGAGGAGCTATTATATAATAGAATCATTAAATCTGATGATTATTTAAGAGATCGATCAAAGATTAGATATCATGTTAGTTACGGTTCGTGATGAAAGTAATTCATAAATCTGATGATGCTTGAATTGATCGATCAAATATTAGATATCATGAAAGTTGAGGTTCCTGATGGAAGTAGTTCATTCATATATGTGTATCAGTATGGTATCAACAATTGGTGATTAGTAATAAAGTTATTCATTTATTAACTTTTCATTATACTCTTGTTTCTCTCGTTGAGCAAGGCTCATGTGGCCTTAGAGTATGTGTTGAGTAAATCCTTGATAACTATCTTAATCACCTAAAGCGAATGATGGTTGAAGATGAAATGAGATTTAATGAGATATCAAAAGGAAAATAATTGTTACAATAATAGTTGTTAACAAAACCAAATGGGTATATTGTTGAGAAAAAATCCTTCAAGGTGTCCTCTTGGAATGTTGTTGGTGTGATAATGTTTGATAACAAAGCCAGATGATCGAAAGTGAGTATGTTTGGTATTTTCTGAAGACATGTTTTATGGTGGCATAGTTTCCCAGTGTTTCCAAATTTTTGGTCCTCAAAATATAGAGTTTGATGTTGGAAAAGTAAAGATTTCATTAAAGGACTAAATTTTATGATGAGCATTGAAGAAAATTAGAAAATGATGAGAATTGGATACCACAGTTCATGGACTACGTACCATGTTCTAGGAATGGTACATAGAGCAATAGGATCTGTACACGGAGCATCAGAAGTGGTTTGTAGTAACAGTTTTCAGCGATGGATGTGTGGTTCGCAAAACCAAAAATGGTTCATGGTGGAAGGTTATGTGATACATGTATGGATTATCATTGAATAAGTAGATCAACCACGTATGAACAAAGACAATATGTGGATCTAATAGGAAATACGGTTTGTAGGTGCTTACGGTTCGCGACAGCAGAATGATAAGTATGTGGTGAATGTTGGGTTGAAGATTTGGTAAATCTTAGATTGGAGGATTTTGCTGGTATATTTTCCTATATAAGAATCATTAATCCCACTAATTACTATTGAGGCTAAATATCATTAGATACATATTTTTTGTCTGTGATTTTGGAAAATTTTGTAGGAGGATCGCGAGGAATAATTCTATGAAGGCTAAAGTGGTTCGTGTAGAAGAAATTCATACAAAGGATTTAAGAAGAGAAATATAACCCATATAAGATGCAATATATGGAGGACGAAGGCACGGTATGCAGTCAATTAGAAAATTTAGTCTGTAATAAAAAAATGTTCATGGACATAGGGTGATTCGTAGAGGCAATCTTCAAACAAAAAATATTCGCAGACAGGAGGGGTTTCACAGAGGAGGTTTGTAGGATTGGTACATAGAGTCGGTATATTATAGAGAAGGCATAGGTAGTCTTTAGATGAAGAGTGGCGCACAATAGTGGAAGCAGTGCACAGAGGAGGATTTCCATGTACAAACATATTATAAAATATGTGGAAGGACCAGGTGGTTCATGATATTCACAAGGAGCCTTGAAAAAACATAAAATTAGTTTTCAAAAGTATTTTATGGTACCTAGTAGTACTCGATAATGTTGAATTCCTATATGGGTGAAAATAAAAATCAACATTGCTGTTTTGGGTCGGTCTTGAAACGCTCAACGGTTCCGTATCTGATGACTTGTTGACCAGCTTTCCAAAGGCAGGCGTTCGCCGGGTGGTTTGACCAGTGACACTTAAGAACTCACATTGGTCAAGAGGATGGAAATTCGGGCTCATCACACCCTTTTGGGGGGAATTATTGCCAGTTTCGGGACTCTCTTATAGATTTAAGACATATTCATATGTTCTAAATCTTTGGTTTATACCCAAGCATAGTATCCACGAACTTCTCCTGGTGGGAAATGGTCAGCTGGACGCAGGGGTTCAGAATCATTTATGCTCATGTTTTACCATACCTCGTTGGATAAATGACCCTGAAGAGTCAGGACTCACTGATGCGGTACTAGGAGTGGCACGGTGAACAGACGTGAAGATAGTCGGATCGACCGGTCATTGGGATTGAACCTTAAGGAGGATTCCTACGTACCCTTCTTTGGAGGCAGGGATCAAAGTCCATGTAGTTCGAATTGGGGTGTTGGAGAACCGACATGAAGGTGGACCCAGGGGTCCGATGGTGATTAGGCTTGAACCTCATAGAGGCTTCCTACATATCCCAGTGGTGGGGAATCAAAGTCCATGTAGTTCTAAATTGATTAGGGATTACACTCTGAGGAGGCCCAGGGAAATGGATTGGGGCTTACACTCTGAGTAGGTCCAGGGTGATGGATTGGGGCTTACACTCTGAGGAGGCCCATGGTAAAGGATTGGGGCTTACACTCTGAAGAGGTACATGGTAATGGATTGGGGCTTACACTCATAGGAGGCCCAGGGTAATAAATTAGAGCTTACACTCTGAGGAGGCCCTTGGTAATGGATTGGGGCTTACACTCTGAGAAGGCCCATGGTAATGGATTGGGGCTTACACTCTGAGGAGGCCTAGGGCGATGGATTGAGGCTTATACTTTAAGGAGGACCAGGTCTATGGATTGGGGCTTACACTCTGAGGAGGCCCATGGTAATGGATTGGAGCTTAAACTCTGAGGATGCCCATGGTAATGGATTGGGGATTAAACTTTGCGGAGGCCCATAAGAGGATGTCATGGTGATGCTTACTCTAAGCCCATGTGAGTCATGCTTGTTCTGAGAAACAAGAGGCAGCAGGGACCAGACGATCAAGTCGCGAAAGGTGCGTCCGTGAGAAGTGGAGTGGGGCTAATGCATAGGGTGGCCCATAAGGTCGAGGCTTACTCCAGGATGGATGCCCATGGTGAAAAAGTGCATAGGGGGAGGGAAAGAGGATCTCATGTGCCCGTAACCTCTCTAATTCCTGGGGAAAGTACGGAAGTTCATTGGGGCTTCCTTCGGATGGGTATTTTACTACCCCCTAAGAAGATAGAAGTTCCCTAGCCCCATGCAAGTGGATGGGAAGAAAGGGGGATCCCGAGCTTAGACTCCACATTACTATTGTAATGTGAACCCAGGAATGCTTCGAAAATCCACTCAAGGGTCAGAGGAACTCCTTCTCCTCTACTTACCATGGGTATGTGAACTCAAAACAGAGCACGGATGCGCTCGAAGGTTACATAAAACGGGTCTGGTGGCTCCGGTGGAGGCCTCGGCTCGTGGCCAATGAGTAGGCCAATGAGGGAGCCGTGGAGGATCAAGCTGGATTGAAATTTTTTATCTGGCTCCGGAAATGAGAACCCCGAAGGATTTGGCAGGCCACAAACGTGTATGAGGGTTGGAACCCTTCGTGTAAGGGGGTGTAACGCGGCTGGAGAGGTCGTCCGTGAACCAGGGTGGTTCGTGGACTGATGAGCATCCCATGAACTAGGGTGGTTCGCTGTCTGGTGGTCATCCCATGAATCCGGGTGGTTCGTGGCTTCTGTTTCGGCCTGTGTACCATGATGGTATGCGCTGGGATCCATGCGAGCAGCAGCAGGAAAGGGCGGCGCTGCTCGGGGGTTCATCAGTCAGGGATTCACCCGCGTAGGAGGATTCTACACGGTGTGATGGATTGAAAAAGGGTCATAAACTCCCTGGTCCATGGGGAGTGCATTCGTGGAGGGGCCATGGTTCGTGGTATTCTTTTCTTTGTTATTTTATGTTCATGGTTCACCAAGTTATTATGCATTTTCAGTTCCTTATTAATTCACTTCCAGGTTCATACTTGTTCTAGTTTGTGAACTGGAACTTCGCTGTTTGTGAAATCCTAAACTCCGTCCTTCCAAATCCTTCCACCTGAATCTGATCGATCTCCTTCTGAATTACTTCCTCCCTTTCCCTCGATCTCCTTTTATAGAGTGGGGAAAAGGATGTATCTATGGTCATGCATGACCTTTTTCGGAGGCCCATGATTGGAAACCCGATTCACAGATGACCCAGTCAATCTGCTACTCATGGGGGGCATCGAGCGCATCTCCCCCCACGAACCAAACGAGCACGGGGAGTGCTTCATGGCTGTGAAGAGTTCTGCCTCAATTCTGGGAATGACAGCGGATGCGGACCGGGCCGGTTGAGGTAGCCCTCGGCTGGGGCGGTTCGTGATGGTGGACCGGTTCAGCGTCTGTCCTTCTTCATGCTCGCGGAGGATCTATGCCTCCATTCTACTAATGACAATAGTCCACGGAGGGGGTTCTGTGTGGAACCAGCCACATGGTATCATCATTTGGACCGGTCTACGGACATGTTCAACTTTGTTCATCCTTTGTTTTTTCTCCATTCTTCCCCACAATTCTTTGGGGGAATTGGGTAGAAATTCCTTTGCAGATTTTTCAGGACCCTACAAAGTCCCCCCATCAGAATGGGGTCCGATCGGAACAAAGAGGAGGCCATTCTGATGCAGAGTGTTCCTGAAACTTGGATGTTTTTCGGTAGAGGGGTGGACCCAGTAGGGGACCACGCCTAAAAATATGAGGGTCCCTTCCTTTTTCTTTTTCCAAATTCTTCGCGATACCAAAGCCCTCTCGGTTTTTCATCTCCGTGTGCTCATTACATTGCGAAACACCTCATCCGTGAACCAGCTGCTATTTTCGTGAACCATTCCTCCTTCACGGTCTCCATAACCCATGGACCAATTTCCCAACTTCGAACCAATACTATTAATTAATTAAAAAGTAAGTCACAATGGGCCGCAAAGGAATTTGATTCACGGTTTCGATGGTCCATGGATAGAAATCTTGCAGACATTCAAAATTTTCTATGTCCTCTGAACTTAATTACTTAAATCTGGGATTAGGATCCCATGGAGCAACCTGGTTCACGGTTTCTTGGCCAATACCTAGCAGGCCAGCATACCACGAACCCCTTCCGCATAGGATTGTTTCGCGGGATGTCGTCATCGCGCACCACAGTATGGGGTCTTCTCATGAAGGCTTCTCGATTCCTTTGCCATACAGTCGATATTTTTATCCATGTTTCATTACTCTGGACTAACAATTTTCAGGGTTTTTATAATGCCGGGAGAAAACATGGTTCCTCCTCACCATGCACCCATGCCTACCACAGAGCCTCTCCCGACGGGTTCAGGTAGGCATTTAGCTATGATTCCCAGAGCGGAAAATGTTAAAGTGGACCCTAGTCAGTCCATCATTCCTGACGATGGTGTATTGAAGTACTTAATCACTCTTGAGCTCCTGGGTTATCTGATATAAAATCCGCTTCCACTTTATGACCTAGGTCTTCAAGACGACGTCCCTATCCCACCTACATTCTCAGGTCTTCTGTCTCCTTTCTTGTAAGTGTTACCAAAGTGCGTTCAGGCAAACCTTACCCCATTGGGGGAAATAACATCTGATTTTGATCCAAAAGATTCTCTCATTTTGAGAGGCTATGTTTGGACCCAAATCGATCAATACATTAAATACTTCTCTCAAAAATCTATGTTCAAGAATTATCCCTCTATAATCAACCTTACTTGGGTGAATCTGGACACAGGGTGGATTTCTTGGTGGGATCATCATTCCGGTGGGCTTTTCTCGAACGACTGGGCCTGGGGCTTTTGGTTCCATCATCATTGCCGGGAATCTCCCGAGTGACTGGAAGCAGTCAATTTGTACTCCACAGTATGGGCCTCTAGTTTGCTATTTACCCACTATCTCTGATCCTTCCTGACCTGCTCAGTTGCTGGTGTTCAAACACTAATACTTTCCACCTTGTCCACAGCGATGTCGGCATTAGTCTGAGGGACATCTATCAATTGGGAGGGATCCCAATTATCGGTAAGATGTACGACGAGTTTCTGCCCACTCCTGACATGTGGGATGACGATGAACAAGTGTCTTAATTGGTGAGGGATCTACTAATTATGGCGGAGAAATCACTGGGTCAGACCTTGGGTGCCCGCTCTCTTATTCCCTATAGCACCTGGATAGGGTTATTTTTGAACACCACTGGTCCTGTGCCGAAGATCAAGCGCCCTAAGACTCATCATTCTCAACAGTCACGAACTATCCCAGGTTCCTACTGGGCGGTTCTGGAGGCGGGCGATTACCTTTCATGGGGTTACGAGGTGCACCACAGTGTGCCGCCTATGCTTCGATTGGCAGGTCTGTTTTCTATGTTTTTGAGCGGGTGGCTATTACCATCTCGAGATATCAACCCGAGTGTCAGGGCTTTCACCTTGATGATGGCAGTTGAGCTGGCAGAGGGTCGTCCGGTGAATTTGACCATGCCCACTTTGGCTCGTATTTACAAACTGCTGAGTCACATGCAGGAGGGCAGGTCACCCTACCGTCTGAGTGGGCCATTCCAATTCTTATACGGTTGGATATAGAATCATTGTCATTGTTATGAGTATTGTCATAACACAGTCATCCCTCTACCTACCTTTCGGCCTACCCTACTTGATATTGCCGGGGATCGTCTGAATCCCTTCAATTCTGATGAAATCATCGAGCTCTTGAGTGACTTCTCCCAGTTTTCTTTTTCTCCCTACCCCACTCCATTTGGTGTCATGGTTGAAAACGACAGGGGGAGCCTTGAGGAACGTTCTTAAATGATTTCTCTACGGGAAATGTTTCTGGCTGCGTGAATTGACGGGTTTCTTTATGTGAGTTTTATGCCCCACATTGTTTCTCTCATCAGTTTGGGTGTATGCAACTCCAAGTTTACCTTCCCCCTCCTCAGGCTCGAGGACTGCACCCGGCCACTCTCAGTCAATGGTGGTTGATGCTGATGTGGGAGGAATCTGACACTAGCATTTTCTTGCTTGATATGGGAGGGGCTGCCAGCCTATCCTTGGAGTACACAAGGATGTGGGTAAAACATTACCCCAATGGGATCCTAGGGAAGGCTGTCTGGCAGGTTCCCAAGTCACGAGTCATTGTGGCTACTGTCCCAATCGCACCTTCCTCATCGACTCTGAGGGAGGACCAACTGATGGCTCGTCGGTCAAAGCTACTCAAGGGATTCCCCTCTCCCATCCCCTCTGTGGCCAATGTTCAGATGAACCCAACCTTCTTGTATGTGGATGAGGATGACCTGGTGGATTTGAGTCCTTACAAGACAATTCTTGAAGTTTTACCGATCGATACCGGACTAGGCAACTTGATTCCCAAGCCCGAGTCGGGGTTAGAAGCTTCAGACCTTCCAGCTTTGGAATCGTCTTCTGGCGTGCACATGTCTGTGCTGATTGCAATGCCGGAATTTGTTCCTGTGCTATCCAGAAAGGATACCAAAGATCCTCATGTCATGGCAGACCACCAAGTAGTGCGAAGGTGGTCCTAGCCTCAGATTTTCGAGATTTTTTCTGAAACTCCTCTAGCTGAGATGGAAACTAAAACCTAAGCTCTTCGATAACACTTCTTGGGTATGGGGTTATGTGGCTTTGACTATCGGGAGTTCCATTCTCTTTCATTCCAAGTTTTCATGGAACGTGAGGGATTTTCCACTAGTGAATGCAAACTTTCTCACCTCGCTGCCACTCATTGCAGGACCCAATCCCTGGAGGAAGTTATGATATAGCTCCATCAGTTGATAGTGTAGGAGGCAATCTCTCTAGATCAGAAGACCATCCAATCCTCCAAGTTGCATGAATATGAAGAACAGGTAGCGATGCTGAGGGATCAACTATCAACTACTAATAGTCAATTGAAGACACCAGGAAAGGGATCAACGATCTCCAAACAATAGTGGAGCATACTCGTTCGATGGTTGAGGATGAGGCTAGGGAGAAGGCCGTGCTGGATCACACTTGCAACAACCTCTGCCGCATAGTCGTTGATCTTGTGGAGTGGGCAATCCAGGTTCCTTTTTGAATGTCAGAGCCATTCTTGTACTCTCTTTTTTACTTACCCCTATTTTTTTGTGAGGTAGAGACCACAGCTTGTGGACGTCCTCCCTTTTTTTCAAACAGAATACAATCTCTATCAATCATTTTTTTTCTATAAAATATTATTGTTAATAGAACAATTTTGGTGTAAATAGCAACTCACTGAATCAGAATTAATCATAACTTAGGAAAACAAACTCTAAATTTCTCTTGGACCATGGGTTCTAGCGAGCATAGTTTGACTATTTCTTAGGCTTTGTATAAAATCCCCACAAAATTTTTTCCTCTTGTTTTAATACCCTAATTTCTCATAGGCCCATGTTTTT